>OY720225.1:5007500-10007500 GCA_963082605.1 Rhodophaea formosa | reverse complement strand
CCGTGTCGCAGGCTGGTGTGTTAACCACTGCGCCACGGAGCTCATCGTCTTTTACCATGGTCTTATCCATTTCACACACCAGTGGAAGCCACTAGTATGCAGGTTGCATTAAGAAATGCTTTCCTTTATTGGAATCAGGTAGTGGTCAGTGAAAATTACTGTATTTTTAATAAATTAACAAGCTCCGTTGCCTAGCAGTCATCACACCAACCTGCGACACGGGTTTGATCCCTGGGGTGGGAGGGAAGGTCAAGATGAAAAATTACATTTTTCAGACTGACCTGCCCCTTATTTACTAACTCGGATGACAGGTGTCGATGCCTATCAATCTAGGATTTGCTGTTACAATGTGGTTTTTGCTTGCTCAAACTTTTTATTTGGAATATAAAAACCGCATTGTTGCAGCAAATCCTAGATTGATAGGCATCAACACCTGTCATCCGTCCGAGTTAGCAAATACTGGTCTGGGTCTTGGATGTTAATCTATATATGTATTTTTTATAAAATATAGTATTTTTTTTTCAATCTATTTTTTTCGAGGCTTCAGTACACTTGATGTGACTATGCCAGCCTCATGGGGGACCTCTAGTATAAAATGTATCTTAGCAACGTTATACACCTCCATAAGAGGTATACTGATTTTGCTGGATGTGTAAAATATAGTAACATTGAGTTAGTATCATCCATAACACAAGTCTCGAACTTACTTTAGTTCTATTTTTGTGATTTGTCCACATCACAGCTGTGGTTCACATACAAAGACTTTTTTTTAAATGTGTTGTTGAGCAAACAAAACTTGATGTAGACATAAGACAAGTACAACAAAATCATAGCATTAAAAAAAACCTACAGATTTAATATTCAACAGAAGGAAAAAATGCAACATTGCAGTCACTCCATTAAATGATTTATGGGTCAGTTACATATGCCTCTTATCTATTGTTTTGAACAAGTGCACTTGATTGTAAATTCTTTGTATTGTATAGGTAAAAAAAATAGGTTTTATGTAAATTAATGCAATTGGAATATTATGTGCCCTTTGCTATGAAACTGATGGAATGAGCTAATTTTATAGATTTTCTAAGAGACCTCAGACCAAAAACCATAATCAAATAAAATTCCATTTTCAATATACGGAACGAAGCTTTGTATTCATGGACTTCATGTCCCATACCCCACAAAGTATTTCTCCATCTCGCTCTATTCTGGGCAACACCTCAGCATCTTTGTTTGCTGACTTTTTACAGATATGGTGTACAACGTTTTGATAAGTCACTTCAACATCCATTACGGTTTATATATCTTAAGTAAAATACTCAATCATACGAAAGCCGTAGTGGATGTTAAAGTGACCATTAAAACTTTGTACACCGTAGTTGTCAAAAGTTAACAAAGCAGGCCAGCCGGCCTATTTACTAACTCGGATGACAGGTGTTGATGCCTATCAATCAAGAATTTACTGTTACAATGCAGTTTTTGTATTTCAAATTAAAAGTTCGAGCAAGCAAAACTCGCATCATCATCATCAGGCCTTTCTAGTCTCCACTGCAGGAGCACGACCCTCTCTGTACTACCAGAGCCATATATTAGCCGCATTGTAACAGTAAATTCTAGATTGATAGGCATCGACACCTGTCATCCGAGTTAGTAAATAGGGGGCAGGTTAACCCGATAGACTTCATTACCGCCGCTACCGAGCGTCGGCAGGTTTGCCTGGGCCGACCACGCTTCCTCTTTGCTTGGGTCTACTCTAGGAATTGTTGCGACTTCCCCCCGGAGTGTGTATCCGATTTACATGCATTCACGTCGCACGATTTGGTCGTCATTCGCGTTTCTCTTACAGAGCGGCCATAGTTGACTATTTGAGATCTTCTCAGGCCAGAAGATCCCCAATTTTGGTCGGAGGCAGCAATTTAAGAAGACCTGGATTTACTATGGGATATCTTCAATCTCCTTCTACGTCTTAGCAGAACCATTTGCTTGCAAATTTGAGCATTATTTTGTTTTGCCGTAAATTTATACCCTTTTAAAATAAAATATATTTAATGGGTCAGTTAAATATGTCTCTTATCAATTTTTAAAACAAGTACACTTGAATGTAAATTGTTTGTACAACCATACTGACATTATTATGTATACATGCTTCATAAAAGCAAAGTAATGAACACATTGTTGATTGTTTTAAATTTTGAGATACAGGCACTACTGTTATCCATTTCTTGTGACAGAATATAAATAAATAACACAATTCTAGATTCAATTAGAATATACTTTAACCAACAATGGAAATATTTTTATCCGTTGTTCATTGTTTTTAAGTGGATAATGTTTTGGGAATGTCACCTGGACTGGTGAGACATTGGCTAGTATTATGAGAAAGTCTCATTAAGTCATTACAAAGCAACATTAAGAACGAGATTAGTTTCCGTTAAGGGGGCACACTAGGCACAGTCAAAGTCAAGTCAAAGTCAAAGATTTTTATTCAAAATTGGATAATTGTATCTCTTTTTGAACGTCATATTTTTTACTTTATTATTTTTAATTTTTAATATGCAAAATCGAAAAACTACTAGCGTTTCGTAATGACCACTGGTGAGAAGAATACGCCGAAAGAAACTCAATCCAGACGTGGTCCCTACGTGCCTGAAGGGCTTCGATTACAATATTTTACAAGTATTTATTTATTTCTAATGTTATTTATATTAATTACAATAAATTACAATCAATTAAATTACTGCCACGCATTTTTATCATTTAAATAATCATTAATACAATAATATGCCTTTTTTACTAACTGGTTTTTAACAGCAGTTTTAAACTTATGTAAAGGTAGACCCGATATTTCTGCGGGAATTTTATTATAGAAGCGTGCTCCGAGACCCATAAATGAACGCTTAGTTTTCTGCAATCGCAAAGCTGGTGTAGCCAACTTATTTTTATTTCTTGTGTTTCGGTCATGAATGTCACTATTTTTCTCATATAAATGTAAATTATGGTGTACAAACATAATATTCGCAAATATGTACTGAGAAGGTAAGGTTAAAATATTAAAATCTTTAAACAATTCTCTAAGAGATTCTCTAGCACCAAGTTTATATATAGATCTAATAGCTCGTTTCTGCAGGATAAATATTGTGTTCACTTCTGCAGCGTTACCCCATAGTAAAATTCCATAAGACATAACACTATGAAAGTAACTAAAATATACCAAACGCGCGGTTTCAACATCGGTCAGTTGTCTAATTTTCCTGACAGCATAAGCCGCAGAGCTAAGTTTACCTGCCAAGTTTGTAATATGGGCACCCCATTGAAGCCCGGCATCAAGAGTTAAATCTCGGCATCACAGTGGCGTCGCCAATCAATTTATTCCTAATACTTTACAAATAGAAAGAAATTCAAGAATGTAAATCATATAAGCACTAGTAAATAACTTGAAGTATTTTTGGAATCATGTTAAATATTATCAGAATCAGTGAGAATTATGAGAATCAAATTACCGCCAAAAACGGCCGTTTTTGGCGGTAATCACGTTTTCTCTTAATGACTGATTCTCATAATATTAAAACATGATTCCAAAAATACTTCAGGTTATTTACTAGTGCTTATATGATTTACATTCTTGAATTTCTTTCTATTTGTAAAGTATAAGTAATAAAATGATTGGCGTCGCTACTGTGCTTAGTGTGCCCCCTAAACAATATTTGTCTTGTAATCCTTTGAGTAATTATCACTAACAAGACTGTAATTCTATTTGAAGACTAGGCAACCAATCGAGCCTGACAGATCAACCATTGGCTTTATTAAGGAGGTTTGAAATGCAATAAAGCACTGGCCTCCAATCCCTAATCAATTTTTTTTATTAGAACTTTATTGTTCTAAAGCAGAACAATTGGCGGACTTAATGCTATGAGCATTCTCTCCCAGTCAACCATAGGGATAAACAGAAAAAGTTGTTCAATCAATCACGTCTGACAGTACTTACCGAATCGCTAAATGTCTATACTAATATGATAAAGCTGAACAGTGTGTTTGTTGGGTTAAACGCTCTAATCTCAGGAATCATTAAACCAATCTCAAAAATTGCTTCACCGTTGGCTTGGTATGTTATCCCTGAGTACCAAGTTGTGTACCAAGGTCGAAGCCGGGCAGACTGCTATAGAATTTTATATGGATGCATTTACATGACTCTTAAAAAAATAAATGTATTGTTTTTCGAGATCATGTATGTAAATTATTATATATTTAAGTTCTCTATTTCAACATCCCAAATAAATACACATATACGGACAAACCTCATAGATTGAGCTAGCCCCAGAGTAAGGCTATCAAGGCTATACATATATTTTGGCATCTGTTAAAAAGGTTAAAGCCTATTTCTCTATTATCGCCCCAACATGGGCAGCAAATGTGTGAAATCGGCACCTGAGCGAAGTCTGAATAATAAATTTCCGTCTCTCTCTGGGTAAAGGAAAGATTCCAGAAATATGTTTGACTTTAAATTTTATTGACTGATATGGAAAAAGTTAGTCGTGACACGAATACACGAGGTACCTAGTTAATATGGCAATGAGTCCGGCCAATGAGGTCGTACAAAACCTAGCCAAGGTGAAATCACGCCGTACAAAATTAAAGTTTATTGCTAACGAAATAGTGACTATAGTCGCTTTTTAATCACGCTTCGGCGATGACAATGGTTTTCATGGTTCATTAATTTTCAGCTAAACGTTTTAAGTATGAAATTGTATGTTTTTAAATGGCTGACTTAGTATTTTCTATTTGATGTATGAATTTAAATGTGCTTAAATGTATAGTTAGTGTTAAGTACGTAAAAATTCTTTTACTCCTAAATTCTATCAAATTAAATTCCTTACTGCACTATTAAATATTTTTGGTATTACTTTTCATTAATTAATGAGTGATAAAAACCAGTTTACTTTATATTTTTCAAAGGAATATTTTTTTTTATTTAATTTGGCGTGCCCTTGGGGAGTCTTATGTCCAGCAGTGGACTGCAATAGGCTGATGATGAGGATGATGATTTGATCTTGAAAAGTAAAATAACAAATTGCTGAGTGGTGCTAATTTCGCACACATTTCGTGCGCCTTAGATCAAGTAAGAGATCTCCTACATAGTAGTCTTATAACGAAATTATTTCACGCCAATTTTCGTTCCGCTATAAATGATTGAACGAATGACTCATGTATTCATGATTTGATTCTCGCAGTAAAAATGGCACAAACTAATTATTAGCAAATTAAACTAGTGTATCAGTTATGTGAAGCTGTTCCATTGATTATGTTATTCGTTATATAAATCAATTTAATTTTATTATAGCTCGAGCACGGAGTAGCTTGGGTTATTTTAATGCCACATACTTAATGTAATGAAGTTATATGAAATGTTATTTATATAGTACTAGCTGTTACCCGCGGCTTCGCCCGCGTAAAATATAGCCTATATCCTTCTCGGTACCCTCATCTATGTGTATGCCAAATTTCATGATGATCGGTTCAGTAGATACGACGTGAAAGCGTAACAAACAAACAAACTCGCTCCAAACGAGCTCCGTGGCGCAGCGGTCAACACGCCTGCCTGCGACACGGATGGTCCCGGGTTCGATCCCCGGTCAGGTCAAGATAGAAAATGATCTTTTTCAGATTGACCTGGGTCTTGGATGTTTATCTATATATGTATTTGTTATAAAATATAATAGTATCGTTGAGTTAGTATCCCATAACACAAGTCTTGCTTAAGAACTTACTTTGGGGCTAGCTCAATCTGTGTGATTTGTCCGTATATATTTATATTTATTTATTATTTATTTAAACTCACTTTCGCATTTATAATATTAGTTAGGATAATGGTATCTCTTTTTGAACGTCATATACTTTTTGATATTTGCTAAATCGACTTACTACCAGCGTATCGGAATGACCACTGCTCAGAAGAATACGCCGAAAGAAACTCAGTCAATGTTTGAATAAACATACTTATTATTTATATTAACAGCACTTAGCACTAACCTTTCAATTATTTCTTTCCGCGGACATTTCTTTGGAGTTACATTCATTGAGACTGTCACTAGATAAGGAAAAGGTTCGCGCTAAGTCCTGTTTATATTAATAATTATGTGTTTGAAGCGCGAAAGTATAAAAAAATTATATAAACATAGTAATATTTAAAATGGGTTTTAACATGGGGTAGTGATTACACCATAATCATATAATTTTTTTTTTGTTTTAGCCATGCCACACCCGCAACTGGGAAGTTCAGATCCAGTTTAAGGTCCACGGGAGAGGGAAGGACCTCTTCGGAGATGGGTTCGCGATATGGTACGTCAGGGACCGCATGCAGTCCGGCCCTGTGTTTGGTAGCAAGGACTACTTCTCTGGACTGGCTATCATCCTCGACACATACAGTAACCACAATGGTGCTCACAATGTAAGTTGTAATTTCAGCTTTAAGACAATGTTATTATGGTTGAAAGTCTTAAGGGACTTTACTGTCATTGACAAAATGTGTAGTAGCTGAATGGTCTATTAAGAGATGAGTTCTCGATATGGTACGTCAGAAACCTCAAGCGGCCTATGGGCCTTATCTTTGGAAGTAAAAACTTTTTCTCTGCTTATCATTTATGACACCAACAGTTATTACATCCTGCTCACAACGTGACGATTTCTCTAGTTATAAACATTTTTAGTGAATAATCCTGAAGTGGCAGTGGCCACGAAATCTGACCTAAATCTCTGATCTCAGTTTAGTCAAAGTTGTGTTCCTCGTGGTCTCACTGTCATACTAAGATCAGCGGCGTGATTTCAGTTGCATCACTGTCTATCATAATATATATCTAATTATAAAAGGATAAGGAACCAAAAATACACAGCATAAGGCAGCGATGCAACTGAAATATTCTTTTATAAGTAGATATATATCTACTTATAAAAGAATAAGGAACCAAAAATACACAGCATAAGGCAGCGATGCAACTGAAATATTCTTTTATAAGTAGATATATATCTACTTATAAAAGAATAAGGAACCAAAAATACACAGCATAAGGCAGTGATGCAACTGAAATCGCGCCGGTGATGTTAGTATGACAGAAGACCTATTAACCCTACTTACATAATATGTAAGTAGGTCTTAGCTGGACAGACCAACCCGCTTGGCAGGACATTTGGGTAAGGCGCCGGTCTCCATTAATTAGTTTCAGAGACATTTTAACAAAGATTTTGATCTGGTAGAGAAGATACTCCGTTCTATCTGTAATTATGTAAATCACTGTTTATCTTTATCCAGACAAATCGAATAAATTAAACTAAATCTTTGTCCCCAGCACCAGCATCCCTACATCTCAGCGATGATCAACAACGGCACGCTTCACTATGACCACGACAGAGACGGCACCCACACGCAGATATCAGGCTGCGAAGCCAAGTTCAGGAACTACAATCATGATACTCATATCTCCATCATCTACAAGGACGACACTCTTATTGGTATGTTTATTATTTATTTTGTCCGGTCCTACTCACTCAACTCTTATTAGAGTAGGCCCAACATAAATATAATGTAGTTGTAGTAGGTGTATTAGGTGATCAGTGGAGAGACAGAGCTCAGGACGAAAGAACACAACACAGGTAATTAGATATATTCTGATAAAATATTATGCTTCTCAAATACTTTTACACAATTACTAGTTTAAAATACAATTAATAAAACAATATGATAGGCACTCGCCTACCACATTGTTTTATTATTGCCTATAAGCAAAGTTCGAGTGGTCACGACCAAAATTAGGAATGAAATCGAATGGAATGACTGACTGTAAAGAAGATTTGAAAATGGAATTAGAAATTTAAAATTAATTAAGTTTCGAAATAAAAGTGGACAGGATTATGATGATTGAGAAATGAGTTGAAAAGCAGCATGAAGTTATCATGCGCATCGTTACAATTTTAGTTGTAGTAGAGCCACGCTAATGGTGAAAATCACTTTTGCTGGCCCATTCATGCTACTACATGAATGGGCCGGCTCGTCCGGGGAAGTATTACACACTCTCACAGAAAATCGACGTTTGAGTAGTAGTTTTACTGCTAGTATGCTTCGTTCGGTGAGTGAGAGAGCTGGAGGCCCATCCCCCCCTGGGGAAGGAAAAATAAAAGGCCGAAAACGCTCACAGGGCTAACATGCGCGCCACGACAAAATTTTGTCGCGGCATTTTCTCGATTTGTGACGACATATCTCTATATGTCGACAGTCGGTAACATGGCAGCACACTTAAATCATATCCTTTTGTCAAATGAAGACTTGACCACGACTTGACGACATTATGTCGACGGTCTCTAACATGCACTTCAAATTTTATCGATTTTTTACATTTGGATTCGATAAGATTGTCGTCGAATTTTTCTTCGACGACAAACGACGAGAAAATATAACACTCGAATTTGTGCCTGCAAAAATGTTCAAACTGCTCAAATGAGTGACTGAGGTATTCGTATTTTTTTTGGATACCTATAATCTATATGTTTCACGCAAAACCCTATTTCAGGATGAACTAGTTTGGCCTAGGCCGAACTGAATTTGCATATTATTCAAACCTTTTTAAAGGCTTAAAGGGTGCATTGATACACACATTGATTACCAAAGTTACATCATTTCTGGAATTGTGTTTTCCAGGGTGAAGATTTCGAAAATAACGTCAGTTTTGAAATCCAAGATGGCGGACGCGAATTCTCATGAAAAATTGTCATGGTTGTCATCTTGTTGGTTTTCCGGGGCGTAGATTTCGAAAATGACGTCGGTTTTGAAATCTAAAACGAACTTCACTTCGAAAACCCCATAAAACGATAAACATGTCGATTTTTAATGAAAAAGTCACGTTCTTCGTTTTGGATTCCAAAACTGACGTCATTTTCAAAATCTACATCCCTAAAAACCCACATAACGATACCCATGTCGATATTTTATAAAAAGTCGTGTCCACCATCTTGGATTTTAAAATTGACGTCATTTTCGAAATCTACACCCCAAAAAACATATATAATGACACCCATGATAATTTGTCACAAAAAATCGCTTCCGCCATCTTGGCTTTATAACTGACGTCATTTTTGAAATCTATATCCTGAAATACGCATATAACTACACCCATGTCAATTTTCATGAAAAGTCATGTCCGCCATCTTACAACGACATTTGATATCATAATTGTAAGATTTAACAATAGTTTCATCTTTATCTTTATTCTTGTTTAAAAAAAATCTTTTCATTATTATTTTCCGCGCCTTGGTAACCATGGTTACGCTGTAAAAAACACACTGAATATCGGTGTTGCAATTTTAAAATAAAACTTGACGTTTCGAGAAGTGATAGCCAAGTCACGACGAGATACTTCTCTTTCATGGCGCGCATGTTAGGGTATTCGACATAATTGTCGAATTCGACAAGATATGTCATGTCGTCTAAGAGATATGTCGTGGCGCGCATGTTAGCCCTGCTGGTGTTGCATTAGTCCATGGGCAGCGGTGATCACTTACCATTAGGTGACCTGCTTGCTCGTTTGCCGCCCTATGTCATTATTCCTTAAAAGAACAAAGCCCTTGTCAGTAAGTAAGATGATTTACGGCTACTTCTGATAAAGCGTCACAAAATGATCGACACAATTCAAAACAATATTGCCGATCATGCGCATAAATAATTGTAACACAAAATAAAAACAATTTGTATAAAAAAATAATTTTAGAAATTCCATATCTTTTTCACGCTTCCTATCTGGATATAATTTTAACAGCCTCTGTGGCCCAGTGTTTTTTTTTTTTTTTTAATACTAGCTACCTCCAACATTATATCGGAGCCTATGTTCTCTAATTTCTCTTTCATACTAGTTCTCGCATTTATGCTTCTCGTACTTTCATACTTCATACTTATCTTTCATACATCTTCTTTTACTCATTTACGGATGGGGTTTCCGTCTAGGTTTCGGTTCTCTATCTAGCTATTTATTTATTTTTATTCTTTATGTCTTGGGTATGGAATAAATTGTACAACTTATTCTATTTGCTCTTTCTTTTCTTTATAACAGGCATTATTTTCTATATTATGTTATATTATTAACTTTTTCTTTATCTATACATTTATCTTCTGTTACTACTTACTAAAGCTAATACATTATATCTGTTTCTATCTTATATTTAACATTGAGTTTTAATGTTTCATCAGTGGCGGGGCCACTCGGAAAGGAACCACGTCAGAGGCCGAGAGGCGGTTCCGAAAAAAACTCTGACACCAGGGTGTGCATGGTCAACTGACCGTGTCACCTACTCGAAATGATGATGATGCTATCCGGATAGAAGTCGGATATTAATGTTCGCTAATGAAGTGCGCATCCATGTTTAATAGTCTCTAAAAACTATCTTATACATGACTCCGGTCTTTTATATCTACCATTTTCTAGGGCAGACGCGTTAAAAAATTTGCAAACCACTTCAAATAATTAATATCTATTGTCAATGTAGGATCATGATCGGTGAATCAGCCAATATTAACAAAGACCTAAGGCCGTTGACATTGTATCATCGCTAGATAGTAACTGCACTACACACGAGGTTTGATAAATAATACGTGACTTAAACCTTGTTTAAGATAAGGCGTTAGAAATACATATGTATATACCTATAGGGACATATCATCATCACCAGGTCTTTTTCTTTGGAGCATGACCCTCGCAAGAGAAGTCAGAGGATTTGACCTATACTCTCCGCGCTGGCCAGACGGGTTGGTGAGCTCTCTCTGATGTATATAAGCTTTGTTTAGCTTGTGTTTCCAAGTCGCCTTCTACGACATCCAAGGGAAGACGTGGAGTAGTCTTATTCGTCCCTGCCGGGAACCACACCGCATATAGATACATATCTATCAACCATACGTCCGTCGACAACCGACGTCCTCTGCTGGACATAGGCCTCCCCCTAGATCGCCACAAATATCCTATACTAATTGCCCGGGTGTCTGAATACTTATGTATGAAAAAGTCTAAATTTTTTTGGAGTTCCAAGCATTGATCCCATAGGTAAAGTTGTTCATATTGACGGGCTGAGTCAGTCACCCATTTAAGGGAACGTCGAGGGTCAATTTACACGATGTAATGTACATTACATACGTTGACTGCTTTGTGATGTATATGTATATTGTATACGGTCGCAGACGACATATGATGTATGACACATTTTGTAGTCAGTGATAATGGAATGTATACAATTATATGTAGTCCATAGACGCAAACTTATCGGATGTTTTATGGAATGCTATTTTTAGCAGATATTAAGGAAATCTAAGTTGGTTTGACTAGATACCTCTAGAATCGGAGTTAGAGCAGGTTGCCAGACATAGGATTTGTAATCAATATGAATAAATGATAGTAGTATGTATGGGTCGGCTCGTCCGCGGAAGTACTACACTCTCACAGAAAATCAACGTTTAAGTAGTATTTTTACCGCTTCTATGCTTCGTTCGGCGAGTAACATAGCCAGAGGATGGGTTTTTTCACACCCTGGTGTTGCATTAGTCCATGGGCAGCGGTGATCACATACCATGCATACGCTCGCTCGTTTGCCGTCCTCATTCTGTGAGGCTTGTAAAAAAATAACAAAAAACACCCTTTGCTGGACCGAGGGTTAGTCTGGGCCAAGGGGCCCTGGGCTAGTCTAATTTAGCGCCCTGATATGAAGGGCACCACTTTTTTTTTGCATTGCACCATCCCATACATGCTGCCACAGAGGCAGCCAACAGATTAGTATAAAATTTGCCCTGAGTTGCAGCCCAAAAGCCCAGAGTAGTGCCTCTGCTTTGCCAATACATTCTTACAACACAAATTTTAAATTCTAGTGTCAACCGACTTGGAGGGCAAGAATGCGTGGAAGGAATGTCTCAAAGTGGAAAACGTTCAACTACCAACCGGCTACTACTTCGGGGCGTCGGCCACGACCGGGGACCTCAGTGATAATCATGACATCATCTCCATCAAGATGTACGAGCTTGATTTGCTGGACACTGTAAGTAGTATCTTTATTTCGGCCCCAAAGTAAACAACATTCAAAAGAAAACTACTGACACTCATATTTTCCCTTAGTCACATTAGTTCCAACCTAAAATTACCACCAGAACATACCAGGATCATTCCTTTAATATACCCTCCCGTTGCTTAGGAAATATTGATAAGGGAACTATTGAGACTCGCAGTTGTGTTGTAGTCGCATAAGTTTCTATGACGAAAACATTTTTTTTTAATATTGTAATTTCTCTTCAGTTTCATTTTTCACCCACTTTTCTTGCAATAGTTTAAAGAAAAGTAGATTATGCACCTCGCATTGAGTAAGTTATATTGAACTCGTGCTTTTTAGACCCCCGCTAGCGTTCGGGCTCCAAATAAACACTCGTGCAGTTATAACTTACTTTCTGCTCAGCGCAACAATCTACAGTACGATGAAAACTTTATGGCGGCTCAGAACATCGCGCGAGTCGATGCGCAGTACACGATATTAGGTTCAGCGGGGCGCGCGCGGGGAGGCGGGGCGCGTACTGCGCAGTTCGCAGCTAATATCCGAGCCGCTAAAAACTTTGATTCGGACTGTACATAATATTAGGTATCAGCGGGCCGCGTGGGGAGGCGGAGCGCGTACTGCGCAGATCGCAACTAGTATCCGAGCCGACATTAACTTTGCATGGGATACATTTCAATGGTTCTATCGAGAATTAACGTTTCTGTTATTGAAATTTAATTCCAGCAAACCAAAGACGAAGACAGGTCGAATATCATCCCCTCCGCCGCGTCGTTCGAAGCGCCGCGCGAGCGGACAGAGGACCCCAAGCCGGCCATGTCTGGCGTCAAGACCTTCCTATACATGATGCTCGTGGCCATTGTGGTCATTGTGCTCGTCGTGCTCGGCATCATGTGGTACCAGAAACGACAGGAGCACTCCAGGAAGAGGCTGTACTAATTTAGTTCTGGGAGCAGTAGTACAGGTATTTTGTTATGTCACATAACAAACATAACTTATGTGAATAGAATCCCCTGAAAAAGAACGCTTTATTATCAGGCTAATGCCTTGGACTGTAAACCAAGAGAAAACAGTACATCCCGTTATTCATAAAAATTAACAAACGCTTATTTATTACTTAAACCTTTTTTAGTTAAAATGTGTTTTGTCTCTGTTCTTCCATTGTCAAACATTGGAGAGCGATATAGTGTAGGCCAAATCCTCTGACTGATCAGGCTAATATGTAGCGCTGGTAGCACAGAGAGGGTCGTGCTCCTGCAGTGGAGACTAAATAAGACCTGATGATGATGATGATAGATATATAGAAATATAAAATAGGTTTAATAGGCGTTTTTATTTATTAATAAGATGTACAGTTTTCTCTGGGTTTACAGTTCAAGGTGTAAGCCCCAACGTCACTGGAGGAGCGATAAGGAAAACCATACTTTTCTTAAAATACGTTTAATAAGCGTTTTTGTTTTTTTTTTTTAAGTAATATGGGGATGTACTGTTTTCTCTTGGTTTCCAGTTCAAAGCGTAAGCCATCAAATAGTAACACATCGTTCGTCTTTTACATATCTTGTATCTGTTGTGTGATACTATGTTCTCATTTATGTTTTATATGCATAGATCGAACAGGCGTCGATACAGTGGCCATCCACTGGCGCGTCGACGTATCTCAAAAAAGTTTTTATTTTTCATTTCTATAAATAATCTGCAATCTTAATATTCTGTTTTTCCCATGCTTACAAAAAAGCTATTAGCTATTTTTCCATGACAGTTGTCTATTTAACTATTAATTCATGAAAAAAAAAAACATGTTATGCCTTGATGAAAATATGTAATTTACTCACTGTGCTCAAAAAAAAAGGAAGTTTCTGACTTTTCAGAATTTTATAATTTCAGTTTTGTTTTCGAAAAATCACATTCCGAACTTATAAAAAAGTGAGTTAAAAAATATGGAGCTATACATATAACGATAACGATTGAAATTAAAAAACAAAACTTGAAAAAAAATTGCAAAAATTCCAAAATCTTTTTAAACAAATAAACTTCTTACTTAAATGTTGCCATACTCGAACTATTTTGGCGTAGAAATGGCGTCCCTAATATTTCTGTACTATATGACAAAGCTGTTTAGCAAGTTTAGGTTCACCGATATTATTTATATTGACTGAATTATTTATTTATATCTTTGTAAATTGAAGATCTTCATTGGTGATATGTGTGGTGTATGATATTTAGTCGGAGTTATTAATTTTCTCCTTTCGTTCATTAAATATATTGTATGGAGCATGAATAGGAAAGATGAAGACAATAGGTATTTTTTAATGTTTTTTTTTTTTTTAATCAATAGCTTAAATAATATCATAATCTGGTCACTAATCGTAGTTAAAACCATTTCTAAAGATTTTTTTATATATTCTTAATTATAAGAATAATACTTTTCGAGCAGATTTAAGTACCCGTGGTACTCAACTTATACAGCGTGAAAATTCAAAGGGGTTACTCACTCAGCCAGAATTATTAACTTTTCCTGGAACCAATGCAGGTAACTCGTAAATAATCGATATTTCCATACAAGTGTTTGGCGCGCCTGGCGATTTGTATGAAAATGTGAAAAAATATTTATACGCTGTATAGTCGGTTCCGCCGGCTAGTTTCGACTTGGTAAGATCTTTAGCCCATTTTGAAGGCAACATAAACAGTTGAAAACAATTTTGTAAGTCGTACTTTTCAAATTAATTTGCAATTAAAACTCTTTAGAAAAGGTATCCGTAGATTAAAACACATATTTACGCATCGTACATTTGTATTCTCGAAAGTTAAATATTTTTTTGTAAGTATACTTTGGTATGTGGTTCACTATTTTTTTATAAGTTACATGTATGTGGTATTTGTTATCATATCACTTAGTCACTAAGTATATTTTTGTTTGTATTACTCATGTTGAGAAGGATTTTAACTAATCAATACACCAATAAGACCGCACTGCAAAATGTTAGCAATCTTATGGGGTCGATAAAGCCTGGCGCCACAAGACTCAAAGTTCACATCGCCTTACACATGACTACTCAGAAGTCCGTAGGAGGTGAAGCATATTTTACACCCCTTTTAGTAAGTTAACTTTTAGTAAGTCAGATACTTTAATAAAAAAAAGCTTTTCATACTATTATTTCCGTTAATCAAAGTAATGGTCTAAAACGCAGTGCGGCCTTGTTCTTAGGTTCAATTTGGGTTATTAAAATATGTACATATGTGTGGAACCATACATTATTTGAAATCTTAAATTGGGACCATGCCATTGTAAAACAATAACATCTGTTTAACTTAGCTCTATACTTGTTGAAGGATAAAAGACATTTGAAAGTTATTGGTGACAGAATTTAGCAAAGCGCCCAGCTAGGTCGTCAAAAGTGGTCATTGACCTCTTGTTTCGATATCAATCACACGCGCACTTTTTGTTGTGGTGCCTCATAACGACAGGTATCATGACTACGTATGCTGCTTTGTAACGTTATGAGAAATGGCTGTTGTGCATGAAAATTACAATATATAAGCTAATTTTGGTAATTTAATCGAAATCCCAACTAATATTATAAATGCGAAAGTGAGTTTGTTACGCTGTCACGCCCTATCTACTGTACAGATCATCATGAAATTTTGCATACACGTTGTCTGGAATATGAAAACGGACATAGGCTACTTTTCAACGTGAGCGGAGGCGAAAGCTATTAAGCTTATATTTAACAAGTTATCCTCGAATACAGCGTGAATGTCTTGATAAAAGTCACTGTCCATTTTTGACACGCTAAGTGGCTCTTGGTATTATATGTGTCCATAAATGTGGAGTCGTAGTAATCGAACTATTTTCTACGAAGTGAACGAAACAATTATTGTTGGATACCTAGATCACATACATAATATTTAAAAGCAAATACACTGCCCCAATTTTGTACCTAACACCAATATAGCAATCTTCAATTAAATGTTTATAAAAGCTGTCTTGAACGGATGTATAATTGTGACGTTTGTTTGATTTGCGGTTGTGGAAGGAGAAAATTTGTCATTTTGCTTTGGCAATAACAATATCAATAGTTGATTTTGTTGGCCAAGTTTATATAATGATTCGTTGCGAAATGTTGTTGACATGAAAGTGTGACAGAGCGTATCGTCTTATAAAAATGCCGCCATTCTTTGACCTAACAGTTCTACAAGGATCTTTTGGCACGTGGCCATAATCGGAACTACACGCTGTCAATACCGTCATCTTGTAAAGCGTCACTTTTG
This sequence comes from Rhodophaea formosa, assembly GCA_963082605.1. Taxonomy (NCBI): domain Eukaryota; kingdom Metazoa; phylum Arthropoda; class Insecta; order Lepidoptera; family Pyralidae; genus Rhodophaea; species Rhodophaea formosa. The sequence goes on along the minus strand of OY720225.1, from coordinate 9,991,171 downwards.
GAAGATAGCTCGAAATGATGTTTGTTGCATATAAAACTAAGAATATTTTGCTAGCTGGTAGTCCTAATTACACTAATTACACACAGCGCCCCCATTTTAATATCATCCAAGTGCGAAATGATTCTTGTCGCACTATACATGGATTGTTAGCTCGAATAGAGCCCCTAGAACATACAGCTCAGTGCTTAGCATTCAAAGGGGTGAGCACTGATCAGTGCTTTCGTAGCTCAGTGGTAGTGTGTATTTCACATTCTGAGGCGGTAATTTTTGGATACTGTGAACTCAAACGATACGACACACTAGCGCCACCCAGCAATTAATTCTAAAGTCCTAAATCATATCAAATTTAAAAAATGTAATAGCTGAATGCCCTAGTACATTACTTGTAGTATTCTTTTTATTACTTTTCATAGATATTAAAATCTAAGTTTAAGAGAACGAATTATTAAAGTTGCCACTTTTGGCGGTAAAAATTCGTTCTCTTCATTCATCAAATTAAAAATAGTAAAAACTTGTACCAATAATACTACAAGTAATTTACTAGGGCATTCAACTATTACATTTTTAAATTTGATATGATTTAGGACTTATAGAATTATTTGCTGGATGGCGCTAGTGTGTCGTATCATTTGAACTCAGAAAGAAAATTTGTAAGGGTTATCAATTCGTCTCGTTCTTGTACTGCAATTATATCTTGTGTAAACAGTCAAATACTTCTATATAAACTCAAGTAGATGGGCTATACTCCAAGAACCTGAAATTTAAAAGCAATCGTGTCACGTGACGTGGACGGCGTCTTCACGGTACAGTTTCCTATGAGCTAAGCGCAACGGTGTTAATGAACTCCCTTTGAACGCTTCAGAATTTGGTACGTACGGCCACCTCAGTTTATATAGAAGTCTGTGTGTAGGTGTTTATGAAACTAACCATGTCAATACAGATCATCAGGACTAGATTAAACACGTTGTACATGTAATTTTTGTCTTTATTTGTAGAATCAACATGGTAGAAAGCATAGTTCTAATAATTTATTGTTGTCAACATCCTTTTTGGGACATGGATATATCTAGACGATTTTATAACAATTGTTATTTGTATTCTTTATTATACCTGTGATAAATCAGTATGAAGCTAACTTTTACTTATGTAAACTTTGAGAGATAAAATGCAAGAGCTTTTTATCACCGTCAAAAAGCCTGCACTAATTAATAATTAATTGTAGTTACAGAATAAGGTTGATTTTTTATTCTGAACTTTTGGAGGTATAATAAACTTAAAGAAGTACGAATGTAGGTGATGGTAAAAAAAATATTTGTATGTTTTCTAATCGTTCAAATGTATCCATGGCTAAACGAGTATGAGTAAGTAAGAGTGTTTAGTGTGTTTTAAATAAAATTATTTATAAACTTTTCAACATGTGTCTTATTTATTATCCTGTTAAATGATATGTTATATATTTTTTACCCCTGACTGAGCGTTAACCATGAGTTTATAAATTTCATTTACGAGAGTATAATGGTAACGTTCGTACTCATCGTAGGCAAAGTGTAGTAAACACTACACTTTGCCTACGATGAGTACGATATACTAGTTTTCGAAATTCGAATCTCGTAATCGAAAACGACTCAAGGTTGAATGTAAACGAATGCGATACTGTGTTCATAGGGATATTTTCTGCGGGTATCGGCACCATGAGTCACAAAACTTGACTTTCGTTTCCTATCATGTCATCGTCCATGTTGCGCCTTCACCAGCGGTTGTTGGAAACTTCAAATTTAAAGAAATTCATCCTTTAAAGCAGTTCATTTACTTGGGTCAATTGATCCAGGTTAGCAGCTCCAGTTTCAAGTCTTCGACCAATGTATCTTACTTACTAGTGATTTACAGCTTCTATGCTTCGTCCGGTGAGTTAGAGCGCCGGAGGCCTATCCCCCCTCCCCTCTGGGGAGATAATTATATATATATATATATATATATATATATATATATATACGGACAAATCACACAGATTGAGCTAGCCCCAAAGTAAGTTCTTAAGAAAGACTTGTGTTATGGGATACTAACTCAACGATACTATATTTAATAACAAATACATATATAGATAAACATCCAAGACCCAGGTCAATCTGAAAAAGATCATTTTCCATCATGACCTGACCGGGGATCGAACCCGGGACCCCCGTGTCGCAGGCTGGCGTGGTAACCGCTGCGCCACAGAGCTCGTAATTTTAAAATTAAAAGGCCGGCAACGCTCTTGTCACATTGGACACCCACCGGGTGGTCGGACGACCAGCCGGCCTATTTACTAACTCGGATGACAGGTGTCGATGCCTATCGATCTAGGATTTGCTGTTACAATGCGGTTTTTGTATTTCAAATAAAAAGGTCGAGCAAGCAAAACCCGCATTGTACTTGTAAATTCTAGATTCATAGGCATCGACACCTGTCATCTGAGTTAGTAAATAGGGGGCCAGGCCTATTTTCTAACTCGGTGTACAAAGTTATGATAATCACTTTAACCATATGATAATCCATTACGGTTTTCATATCTTAAATAAAAATAGTCATTCATACAGAAGCCGTAATGGATATTGAAGTTACAAATGGTTACGAAAATCTTTGATTGGCCTATGTCCAACAGTGGAGTTCTTAAAAGAAATATATGGTCCATGCACGCACTACTACTGCATCAGAATAAATGTAATAAAGTAAAAAAATATTTCTTTGGCGCATAAAATTTACAACAAATATACGCATTGTTTATTGCTGTTGTTCATGCATGTGGATGTGGATACAGACTACAAATGCGCTCTGCAATAACTGCGTATCTCAGTATAGTTCTGTCAAAGACAATATAATACTAACGTAGTTCTGTGCTGCGTATGCAAATATTTCTAATACGGCATATTACGGCTGTATATCGGTCATCTTTTTGCCTTCATAAATAAGGTTGAATAGAAAAATTCTGGTATTTGAAATGTCACTGTCATGTCATGCATATCAAAAGTGGCAAGAAAGTCGTCGGCGTCGTGTCCTCCGCAAATGGATGGACGGTGTTAATTGATTTTTGCGGATATCTCATATTTTTCCATTGCTATTAGTTATATCTGAATTCCTTAGTAACAAAAATAACCAAACCTAGAGGGCCACCATGGACGTAAAATCCTTTTTACACTCCTGGACGGCCAAGAAAGGCTTGACTCCCAACTTCGATGTTAGAGCCACAGGTACCGTAATTTTTACCATATAGCCCTATTTCCATGGTTTATTGGAAGTATGTGCATTTTATAACCTTACATTATTATATCTTCGTGATTTAAAAGTTCTAGATTATCATAACCTTACATCTTCATCTGTAGGTCCAAAACATCGACAGCGTTTTCTATGCGAAGTGCGCGTCGATGGCATTGGCTATGTTGGAGCCGGTAACTCCATGACCAAGAAGGAGGCTCAAATGAACGCCTCTCGAGACTTCGTCAACTATTTGGTTAGATCTGGACAAGTAGCGGCTAATGATGTTCCGGAGGATGTCAAGCCCAAACCCGAGCCATCGGATGGGGGGAACGACGGAGGAAGTAGTTTCATGGGGGGTAATTCGGGCTATGGTCAACAGCAACACCAGAGACCAGTATTTCAGGTATTTTTTTTTTCTGTTTTTTGACGTGTAGGCAAGGTAGTTGATCAATGGAAAATGACACTTTTGTCTGTTTAGGTTGCATACTGAACTATGATGCAGTACAGCCTGCCATCCACTATTATAATAGCATGGTCATGCTGTAATATGATTTGGTGATAGGGTTTAAGGCTCACTGTCTATGTCTTGCGCCAATCCTCTTGGGTAGGTTGATGCAAAATATATGCCTGGCATATATGTATAATGTAATTTTTTTTCTAAATGGATATGAATAAAGTATTGTTGAATGGGATTGAAGGTGTTAAAATATGGTCATGAAATGTTTGTTTTGCTTAAAGTTTCATCTACTAAATATTAGTATTTTCATAGATGAAAAATAAAGTGATATTAAAGATTTATTCTGATACAACTAACAAAAGTTTTGCTAAGGTTTAGGTCAGGTCTACCTACCGCAGTGATTTTTTTGGGTAGTAAAAAATCCATAGACTGTGAATTTATTCATAGTTGCCAGATTTATGCTGATTTCCATAAAAAGATGGGCTAATATCAGACCACCATTGATTGAGTAGCTAAGCTGTTACTGCCCCTGTTGCACAGCAATGCTAACAAATATAATGGATGTTTTAACTAAAAGAAAAATGTGCCTACAGGAAGGGATGGGCCCAGAAAGCATGGGACAAGCTTATCATGCTTACGGAGGCCAAAATCAAAACTACACATATGTGGATCGCTTACAACAACAGAAAAATGTAGAAGAGGCTGAGGATTTGGACGTAAATGCCAGCCTTCATGGCAACTGGACTATGGAGAACGCGAAATCTAAGCTGCATCAGTTCATGCAGCTTAATAAGATCAATGCAGATTACGTTTATAAGGCCATGGGGCCTGATCACACACGGTTTGTTTTTTATTACTGTTTCTTTTTAAACAATTATGTTTTTAAATCTATTATATTACAAAAGTATACTAAATTAAAGCTTCAGTTTAGTAACATACAGTGTTATGGTAATATGAAATTTTGTATATAGTTACTTGTGCAACACACTCATATTCACGCTTTTTAGTATCAATCTTTCAATTTGTTTAGCACCAGCTTATTTCATCTTATTTGTTTATATTTATATTGAAACTATTCATAACCATAGACCATCTTATAGGAAATTTATACCCTTTAACAGATTATGGCACCCTCAATTATATTAACCCTTTAACCGCTAACTTCAGATTAATTCCACAAACATAGTTGGGTCCATTTTACTGGAGTTATATATTTACAACTAAATTATATTTGATTTGCTGCCTGGCCCTGGGGTCACAACTGATATAAAGTCTGGCAGTTTTGGGTTAACCCAACTTCAACTTTATTTTATTGTGAAAGTGTTAACTGAATTTACATGTGTCATAACCATGTTTAACATATTTTTGTACGATAGAAATTTTCAATTTCATAGTTGGCTTTGGTAGTTTGTTTAGCACTATTTTGTATAATTTGATGTGTTCTGTTCATCTATTTCCATGGATTTATTTATTAAGCCACTGATTATTCATACATTTTGAAAAATCAATGGCTGACAAGTTTTGTGGACATTTTGGAAATGAGGTCAAGTATAAAAAATAGGATTTTCTATCCCACAAAGAAGATAAACACATAGGAGATATTGTTTATGTGTCTTTGCAGATCTTCTATGATGACGAAATGGCAAAGGTTCTAGATCAATATAGTAAAAATAAATGCATTTTGTTTGTTTTACACACACATAAAAACATGCTTCAGAAAAAATGATTTCGTATATGTTAAGCCATTTTATATGCCTTCAGTATTACTTATTCTTCTTCAGTATACGTAATACTGAGGCATATAAAATGGCTTTAATTAGCTCTTAGCCTTCTAATTAGCTCTTGAAATCTATGAAATCTTCTAGCAGACACACAAAAGAGATCAATACATACAAATCATAATGTCTACTAGCCTTTGTGGGATAGAATATCAAAGCACATTTATTTACCTCTAATATTGATGTCATACAATAGAAACAAGTTCTGCAATACCAGCGCAAAACTTGTTTCATGATTTAAATTATTGTTACCTATGCTGAACAAAACTCAAGACTGAAAGAAAGAATACATGCTTCTTTTATTGCTTTTCTTGATGAAAAGATTGGAAGAAGCAAGATTAAGATTCGGGGATATGGCACTGGCGACAACTTACATCTACAGATAACGCTATCAAGCTTTGTCTTTGTTTTATTGATGCCATGCCCCAGGGTCAGAAAAAAGATAAATTCTTTTAACCTAATCATATGAATTAAGTTAAAATCTTTTAAGCTATTCTTAAATATAGACTAATAATTATCAATAACTAAAAATATGTCAACATATTCATAGTCTTGGGTTTTGTTCTAAACACAGGTGAGCTTTTGAACGACATGAATCAACTACATTGGTTATACTTGGCCACAGTTCCAGAATGTACAATGCATTCACATCCTTCAAGTAGGAATAGCGGTAAGTTGTTCATGGTTTTAGTATCACTTTAAACAATTTTTTTGATTAAAAATAACGTGAGATTCGGACATTATTAAAATACGTAACAACGGGTTACTCATGTAAAAGGTCAGCTACGGCTGTTTCGACCTCATCCGGAGGTCTTCATCATGTGCCTGATACACAAAGCCAGTGACTGAGCCAGGCCAGTTAGCCAATCCATAAGCCAGTGATTCCTATTGGTTGGTTGGCCTAGCTATATGTAGCCGTTTACACGAAACTATTATACTGGCATATTAGTTCTGGCTTTTACTGACCAGCCCCCATAGCATGGCACGCGCGAGAACGTTTATCGACTATTGCCATCTAGATTACCGCAATAATAAAGAGCGAGATATGGATAGTTTATCGAGCAATACAAAAAGCGTCGCGGGCGCCATGCTACGGATGCTGGCTCGACTCCTGGGCTTGTGTAAACGGCCTATGAGGGCGAATGTGACTCGAAACGCGCCCACGATGTTGCCCCAATCCGCAATCTACCCAGTAGCTGACTATATACGTGAGTAGTCCATTGTTACGTATTTTAATTTAGTGAAATCAATATATGCGAGAATTTAGATTTTGCTGCACATGTTATAAAAAGAGGGTTTGAAAGTGCCTTAAGCATGCATATACCTATTATGCAAGTGTCTAATTGGTCTGGAAACGAGATAAATGATAGTAAAATTATTCCAATCCACAGGAGCTTCTGTTGTGAAATGTCGATATACGTCCGTCAGTTGGGACGCAACGTGACGGGCCGAGAGACCGCTTCGAACAAGCAAACGGCGAGCAAGTCGTGTGCGTTGTCACTCGTGCGGCAGTTGTACCATCTTGGAGTGATTGAGGCCTTCAGCGGCACCTTGAAGAAAGACAGGTGAGTTACTATTACTATTTTGTCATATTCAAAGCATGGGTCTAAGAATATCCCTCTAAATTATCTAAAATTATCCCTCTAGCGGATAAGCCCCTAAGGAATGTGACAGCGACGGAAACACCAATGCATGTAAACGTGTCGCAATACAAGCTCACGCACACATCAGTACTAGAAATGCAACTTTCTTAACATTTTTCCCCTGTTCGCAATTCAAACTCTTCTCAATGTTAAATTCGAACCTACTTATGACGAACATATGTTACATAAAAAGTTGACGTTAGTTGTGATGTCGTCAGCACCCGGGCCATATTATTCCTAGGTCCACGATTTGAAGGTATTGATTTTGTGTGTTAATGTTCAAAAATCGTGCATTGTGGTTGGTGTATCAAGCTATCTGCCAAGTAATTTGACAAGCCTTGAGAAAACTTCAAACAAGCAAACTTCAAGCAAATCATGAAGTAATTTGTGAACTTCTTGCTGTTAAATTGTCGACGTCTAGCACAAAAATACCTTTTTTCATGACACAGTTTTTTGTTTTAGGTCAGGGGAAGGGCTAATGAAACCATACCCAGTGGCGATAAGCCCGGAACTTGAACAACAGATTGAACAAACTCTACAAGGTAAATAGAACAAAAATCTGACCTACATATCTTCAGTGGCCCATCGCGGCACAGATACGGCGCAAAAATAAAACACTGTCGTACTACCGCAAGATGCTACGTCCGGGCTGAGGGGTCGAAATTTTTTTCGTGCGATATTGATCGTTTCGAGTATGACAATGAGTAAAATTTTATCATAGTATCCCACCCACTCCTTCGCCGTACGCCTATACGAGTTTTATGCCTATGATTTTCTCTGGTGATCCTCTTTTCTGTCGTCCTTCTCCTATGATAGACTCATAAAAATAAGGACTAGAAACAGAGGTCATCATCATCAGGTCATTTTAAGTCTACAGGAGCACGATCCTCTCTGTTCTACCAGAGCCATATTTTAGCCAGAGCAGAGGCTTTGAAATGAAATGAAATTAAAAATATTTATGGTGACACAACAACAACAACACAAGACAATACACCTAAAACATGTGCCCACAGTGTCACAAAAGGTGACCTACACTCTTCAAGGTGTGCGAAATGAATTGGAGAGATTTCTATGATGTTTATAAACTTTGTTTAGCTTGTTTCCTAAATCGCCATCTACGACATCCACGGAAAGATTTGTGGTCCTATTCTACTCTCTCTCTCTTATGATAGACTACTAAAAATAAGGACAAGAAACACTGGTAACATTGACTAATCTACATGTCATTTCAGAACTAAACATCGAGCCAGTAGACGTGGAAACTGCTAGGCCGGAGCCCGAAGGCGAGGATGGGAAGCAAGTGGTGACCCTTCTTCAGCTGGACCGTGTGAAGGCCATGAGAGAGGCTCGCCAAGCGCCGTCCGGCGTGGTGTCGTGGTCGCCGCCGCAGACCAACTGGAACGCGTGGACGGGTTGCAATATTGGTAAATATTTCGGGTTCTTGACATGTCATACTAAAAATTTTGCCAGTGGATGTGGAAACTGCTAGGTTGGAGCCAAAAGGCGAAGACGGGAAGCAAGTGGTCACCCTTCTTCAGCTGGACCGATTAAGGCCATGAGAGAAGCTCGGCAAGCGCCGTCCGGCGTGGTGTCGTGGTCGCCGCCGCAGACCAACTGGAACGCGTGGACTGGTTGCAATATTGGTAAATTAAAATAAAAAAAAAAATTGAGTTTCTTCATACTAAACATTAAGCCAGTGGATGTGGAAACTGCTAGGCCGGAGCCTGAAGGCGAGGCTGGGAAGCAAGTGGTGGGTCACCACTTGCTTCCCATCCTCGCCTTCGGGCCTTCTTCAGCTGGACCACGTCAAAGCTATGAGAGAGGCTCGGCAAGCGCCGTCCGGGGTGATCTCGTAGTCTGGTTGCAATATTGGTAAATATTTTGATTTTATAACACGTCAGTATTACTTTTTTTACCTATCACCATCTCAGCTGTAAGAAGTTTACTGCTGGACTTTCAATTTCCTCAAGACTTGGCATACGGGTCGGGGAGCAGTTTGTTTGGACTTATCTCAGTTTCGACGCTGCTGCCCACCAAAGCCAGATTGGAAGCCAAGGAAGAGTAGGAGTTTAATGGACTGGGGGAACGAGATAAAGGCATTTGGGATGCTACTTGCTCAGATGGATAGGGGATGAGAAAGTAGCAGCTAGGGAGGCCGGGCGCGCGTACCTGATACGCATACCTGCAATCACCGGACATGCAGTTGAGTTGAGCATGACACCCCTGGCAATGTTTTAACTATTTTTGTTTCAACTCATTAAATTCAATGAAAATTATTCCGATGAACACTGGTATAATTTTTTTAAAGACTTGAAAATTATGTCATCTGGCAGTTATTAACACAACTTTTTGTTACAGACGAAGGGCCACTCGCCTCAACGAGCTTGGAAGAAATTAGCTCCGACTTGGAAAAACACCAAAGAGATATTTACCAAAATAGTACACTTTACCAGGTACATAGTATTTAAAGTAGGGCTGTATTTTATAGGTGTTTTTGATGAATTCTCAATGCTTTTCTGATATACTCTTATTAAATTAAGAAATAAGGTATACGAGAAAATTCGTAAAGACTCGAGACTGCTGGTTTAAGGCAGGGGAAAATATACAGCCACCAAAACTTAACCTTTTGCCCAAGGGATAAGGTCCGAAAACAATGACATTTTGAATATACGTACTGCCTTGTAAAGGGTTAAAAGATCTAAACCCAATGAAAATATCATACATTCATGCCTTTTAGCAGCCAAAATAATTATGTAAAGTGGACCTAATGCTAAGCTAGTTTTGTGAATTTCGCTCTTGAATCTTAACTTACAACAATTTCAGGAAAGCATGCGTGAGAGAGAGCAACTGCCAGTTCACGCTATGAGATCAACCATCATGCAGGCCATAAACGACAACTCTGTGATCATCATCAGAGGCAACACTGGATGCGGCAAGACCACACAGGTTTGTTTGTGATTTTTGTGCCCTCTAATTTACTTGAAGAAAGTTGGTAGAATGGCGACCACGTACCGGCAAGCGCAGCGTTGGACACCCACCGACCAGGTGGTCGGACGACCTGATAAAGGTCGCAGGAAGATGCTGGATGCAGACCGCTTCCAGCCGGTCGCATTGGAGATCCTTGGGGGTGGCTTAAGTCCAGCAGTGGACTTCTTGCGGCTGATATGATGATGATGAATTTACATACTATTCAGTACAGTTTGCTAGGGTATGGAAGCCAAAATGCTAATTCTCAGCACATATATTTTTCCGCGTAAACAACGTACGTATACAAATCTTTTCTATTCTATCTTGTATACGTGTGTTTGTTTTTAGAGGCCTTTAAAGAACTAAAAGAAAGAAAGAAGAAGAAAGACTATCAGTCATTTTTAACTCCCTCCCTGACGTAAACATTCGTATAATTTTTGTGTGTACGGGAAGACTTGGAGTGATCCTATTCTACTCTGCCGGAACCACCCAGCATTAGTATATTACCATTGTTCTTCCTTTAGGTATGCCAGTTCATCCTGGATGACTACATAGCGAGCGGCCAAGGCGCCTGGGCCAACATCTGCGTGACGCAGCCTCGGCGAATTTCGGCTGTCAGTGTGGCCGAGAGGGTTGCCTCGGAGCGATGTGAAGAGCTGGGCAACAGTTGTGGGTATGTCTGTCTGTACATGGCGATGTTTTGATTGCTTTGGACCCTAGAGGTGTGATTCAGTCCGTCGATATGGACCACAGATCTATATATTTGCTGGAAACTCGAAAAAATTACATATCCATACGATGTAAAATAAGTCAGATGAAATTTATTTTTTAGTTTTCAGCATTGATCCTATAGGAATAGATGTTCATATCAACGGGCTGAATCACCCCATTAAGGGTCCAAAGTGATCAAATATCGCCATGTATGTAGTTCGTTCACTAGCTTATTGAAGTGGCAGTGGCGGAGACATGAAAGCCAGTAACCTCCTCGTCAAATCACCTAGGATAGGTGGTGGACCTTTGGCTCTGAAGTGTTACCACTGAGAATGCTATCGGGAATTTGCTTGGTTGATGAGTATGTCGGCACTACATATAGTCAATAGTCAAAAATTTTATTCATCTTAAGATATTTTACATATCATTTGGTGAACGTCACTTTACATTTACAATTGGTTTACAATGTTATGTTATTGTTGACGTCAATAAGTTACTTAAAACTAAGTTTACACCGCTTCCAAGGCGGATATATGCAGCAAGCATAAGACAATGAGGCAACTGACATCACACCGCTGGTTTTTTGACACCTTTTTAATTCAAAATGTGTGTTTCAGTTACTCCGTGCGTTTCGAGTCAGTGCTGCCCCGTCCGTACGGCTCCATCATGTTCTGCACGGTCGGGGTGCTGCTGAGGAAGCTAGAGGGCGGCTTGCGAGGTGTCAGCCACGTATTGGTGGACGAGGTAACTTAACATCAGCAGCTAATAATATCTACAACAGCACACAGCTCTTTCTTTTCTGAATAAACAGCAGCAAATAAAAAAATCAAAGAAAATAAGTTTGGTTTTATTCTTCTATGGAAAGTTCCATCTCTGTCATTAACTCCATTATTTTCTGATTAGGTCCACGAGCGTGACGCAGACACCGACTTCGCCCTCATCCTACTCCGAGACATGGTCCACACGTACCCAGAACTGAGGGTCATTCTCATGTCGGCCACCGTCGACACTACACTGTTCTCCCAGTACTTCGGAGATTGTCCTGTTATTGAGGTAAGCTATGGTTACAGGAAACCTAGTCTGTTATAGTACATACATAGTATCACGTCTTTATCCCTTAGGGCGTAGATAGAGCCTAAGGCCTTAAGACCGAAAGGTCACGTTTACCATGTTAATGGGCTTAAAGATGGAATACGGAATCAAAATAGTAATTGGATTAAATAAAATTAATTTAATACGGTTTTGTCGTTTTGTTTACGTGAGGTGTATAAATAATGTTATAGGTGATAACATTATTTATACACCTCACGTATCGAACACTTTACAGTGTTCGTGATCGCAGGTAGACCCGTTGTGATGGGTTGTTAGCCGCTCCGCCTCTACATGATTCCTTAGCTTTGCGCCCATTCCCTTTGCCGGTTTCTACGGCATGCCCGCGAAGAGAAGCAGCTAGTACATTCTACGTTTTTTATTTTCTCCCAGACCAGCATGGAAGAGTTCTGTTTGAATTTAATGATGAAGGCGTAACACTAACAGATAAGGCGGGCGCAGATGACACTGTACTTAGTTGTTTACGAGTTAGCAATCGCATAATTATCGAGCTTAATACAGTATACAGTGAGTTGTAATACGACGGCAACGGAAAGGTTTTTAAGATTACCTTTCATGAATACACGGGTTTGGTGGCAACGGTAATGTACGTTAAGGGGGAACACTAGGCACAGTAGCGACGCCAATCATTTTATTCCTAATACTTTACAAATAGAAAGAAATTCAAGAATATAAACAATACAAGTCTTAGTAAATAACCTGAAGTATTTTTTGAATCATGTTTATTACTATCGGAATCAGTGAGAATTATGAGAATCTGATTACTGAATTGAGAGAAAAAGTGATAACCTCCAAAAACGGCCGTTTTTGGCGGTTATCACTTTTTCTCTCAATGACTGATTCTCATAATATCAAAACATGATTCCAAAAATACTTCAGGTTATTTACTAAGACTTGTATTGTTTATATTCTTGAATTTCTTTCTATTTGTAAAGTATTAGGAATAAAATGATTGGCGTCGCTACTGTGCCTAGTGTTCCCCCTTAAATCTCAAATGAGATTATGTTACATTGTTCATTTAGTCAACTTCCATTGTATTCTTTTTTTTGTACTTATTAATAATAAATAAATAAATAGATACGACGAAGACATGGAACACAATTACCTTAACGCCGGTAGCACACAGCCGAGAATGCGGAACGGAAGCGTTCCGGCACGAAACATTGGCGAAACCGCGAAACGCTATTGTACGATTCGAAATCGAAACACACCAAATATAAATAATAATAAATATCAGCTTCCGTTTCGCATTCGCGGCTGTGTGCTACAGGTTTAAAACCTCAAAAAAACCGGCCAAGTGCGTGTCGGGCCACGCGCAGTATAGGGTTCCGTAGTTGCGAATGACAACTTTGAGTACACACTGTTTACACTCGCACCTCACAGTTTAACGACCAAAAACATCTAACAATAAAGATTGTATGAAATTTTACATTTTCCAGTACATTTTATAAGTTGGTTGCCTATAACTTTTTAGTTTGTACTTAGTACTTAGCTCTGATAGTTTTCCTTTCAACTTCAGTATATATACTACTGCTGTAATTTTTTTCACGTATCTATATATAACCGTTTAGGAGATAGAGGGGGGGGACACGTACCTCTAACAAAAATTTGCACTTTAAAACCAAATATTTCGGAAACGGATCCCTAAATCGAAAAATGGTGTTCTCAACCTCACAATATTTTTCAAAGACCTTTTTAACGATACCCCACAAGATGGGTAAGTAGAGAAAAAAAAATGACTCCCCCACTTTACTTGTATGGGAGCTACCCAAAAAAAAAATTTTTTTCAAGATTTTTTTCTACGACTTTTTTGCCATGATTAATATACATACTCATACCAAATTACAGCTTTCTAGTACTTATGGTCTCTGAGTAAAACCGCGGACGGACAGACAGACAGACAGACAGATATGGCGAAACTATAAGGGTTCCTAGTTTACTACGGAATCCTAAAAACGGAACTGCCCTCTGACACGCTTGTATTGTATGAAATGTGTCGAAAAGATGACTCTAGAAGCGCGTGAGCGACAGTCACATTCCCAGGGGTACTATTTCTGAACGTGTGACTTTGATCGATTTTTGTATGGCAAAACCGCTCGGTTGCAAATGGCGAAACTTCAAAAATCCTACCCCAGCTCTGTGATCTATTGAACAAATTTCACAAGTTATTCATATATTCCTCAGGTGCCGGGCCGCACTTTCCCAGTGAAACAATACTTCCTCGAAGACGCCATAGAGCTCACCAACTTCATGCCTCCGCCGGATACGAGGAAGCGGAAATCCTCGGGCAAGAAGGCGAACAAGGACAATAACGATGACGATGATGATGACGAAGGTACACTTTTATAAACATACATATCCATCATCAGGTCCTGTACGGTTTAAGTGGCTATGACACAACATGACATTCGGTCCCTGACGAGAGGGACGCCGCAATACGTTAGACACGTATAGCGATATCTCTACCAGTGGCGGCTCGTGACTCAAAGATCTTCTGTACTTCGTGTATTTTGACATATAAGTTATTCCGGAATACATCAAATTTTACCCCCAGCAGCAGCTATCATTTATCTCTAATATATTAGGTGTCACTTTCAGGTGCTTTTTAGTCTCCACTGCAAGAGCATAACCCACTCTGTACTACACCATAGCCATATATTAGCCAGAGCAGTCAGAAGATTTGGCCTGCACTCTCCACGCTGGCTAGATGGGTTGGAGAGGATTGATCTCTTTGATGTTTGTAAGCTTTGTTTATCTTGTGTTCCCAAAATAACGCTGCTATTACTATGTTTACAAATTATTGATTTTGAACCTTATCAACATCTTCGTAAGGTTGGATTTTAAGCGATTTCCTCTTTTGACAGGCTTGGGAGGTGACGAGCAAGATGAAGACTTGAACAAGAACTGCCAACTTGACGGAAACTACACGGCAAATACCGCTCGTGCTATGGCTCAGCTTTCAGAGAAAGACGTAAGTATATTTATTATTATGTAAATTTTTATAATACCATATATATTGTAATTCTACAGGAATAGATGTCTCATCTGGAGGCAAACACTCTGGGAAGATAGTTTCAAAAAGTCATCGTTAGATGGCAGAAGGTTCACTGCTAGTTAACTGTAAAATAGACAGTATACAGTTATTTGAAAGATAATAATGTTATCTGAACAAATGCAATAATCGAAAAGTCAGTTAATATCAAAGTGTGGTCTGCATCGTCTCAGAAATACTTAGGTTCAACAAGAAATAGTGCAGTGTCAGCATTTGACAAATCCAGGCTGGGACCCCAATGACCGGGGCCAGTAGCATTTTGCCACTCTGTAGTTACGTCACTGTTTGACAAAGCACAAATATTTTAATCCAGAGACAATGTCTTACCAGTTTTTAAATGTTTAGGTTTCTTTCCAAGAGGGTTCCTCAGCAAAAAGTTAACATTCCCGTTGAGTAAGCATCTCTAATATTTATGACAGTTTTTTTTTTCGTGTGTGTAAGTGGCCAACACTGGTGTTAGATTTTTCAAGCTGCCTAAAGGCATCTGACGTAGGTTAACGACTGCCATCAATGATGACAGCCGGGACCAACGGCTTTACGTGCCCTCCGAAGCACGGAGGAGCTCGAGATATTTTATAATGCCACTTGCGGTCACCCATCCAAGCTCCTCCTTTATGACAGTGACTAAAATTGATGTTTATTTGCAGCTAAGCTTCGAACTAATAGAGGCAATCCTGCTGTACATCGACTCGCTAAAGAGCGACGGAGCCGTCCTGGTCTTCCTGCCTGGCTGGAATCTCATCTTCGCGCTGATGAAGCATCTCACGCAGAACAGGATCTTCGGAGACACGTCCCGATATGTGATCCTGCCGTTGCATAGTCAGATACCGAGGGAGGATCAGAAGAAAGTGTTTGTGACGCCTCCTCCAGGGATCATCAAGGTAAGGTTCATCATCGTCAGGTCTTTTTTACTCTCCATTACAGGAGTAAGACCCTCTCTGTACTACCAGAGCTATGTACTAGCCAGATCAGTCAGTAAGTCAGGATATGGCCTACACTTTCCACGCTGGCCAAACGGGTTGCAATTGAAGTAAGGTTACACTCTTGTTTCCTTAAAGCTAACCGCTAAAAGACTTCAGAAATATGGAAGAGCTCAAGGTTTGTAAATGCTTTCATTGGAGTGCCACTGTGTGAGGTGTGACTCTCTAAAGAGCGACGGAGACGTCCTGGTCTTCCTGCCCAGCTGGAATCTCATCTTCGCGCTCATGACGCATCTCACGCCGAACAGGATCTTCAGAGACACGTCCTGATATGTGATCCTGCCGTTGCATAGTCGGATACCGAGGGAGGATCAGAAGAAAGTGTTTGTGACGCCTCCACCAGGGATCATCAAGGTAAGATTAATTTCTTTTATTGGTGTGCCAACCATGAACCATGACTCAGTGGGTTAATCTATAAGCTAGGCAATGAATGAAGCATCTCACAGAGAATAAGATCTTGGGAGACACGTCCCGATATGTGATCCTGCCACTGCATAGATACAAAGAGAGGGTCAGAAGAAAGTGTTTGTGACACCTCCTCCAGGGATCATCAAGGTATGGTCACCTTCTCCTTTCATTGGTGTGCTAACCACGAACTATGCCAATGCGGGTTTATCTACGAACTAGGCAATGGATTAAGCATCTCACACATAACAGGACCTTCGGAGACACGTCCCGATATGTGATCCTGCCTCTGCATAGTCAGATACCAAGAGAGAATCAGAAGAAAGTGTTCCTGAAACCTCCTCCAGGCATTATCAAGGTAAAGATACCGTCTTCTTTCCTTGAAATATTCCAACTTAGGAAACTTATAGCTATTGTAGCTAACCGCTATCTTATTTGACAGAGTAAACTTCCCAATGGGTATTTGCACACATCTTTTACATTGTGCTATAAAAAGAGCTTGCAAAAATAGAAATATCAGTAAAAATATTACTTTGCTAATCCAATATCTCTTAGGTATACAAAGTCACAATTTTTCATCTCGGCGTAACGTCACTTACAAAAAAAAACATCTGACAAGTGACTGAACTTCCATAAACTTTTTGCATGGATGATGTAAGAACTTTGTTCAGCAGACAGCAGGTAACAAAAATTTCTATAAAAAGGCTATCATATGATAATATTATATTAACTTATAGATGTCCATAAGGTGTTTTGCTATATATAAAATCAATTGTTTGAAAGATAGACACTTCCAAAGTGGTCAAATGTGTGTCCATTTGGATGCAACCGGGAACAGGATCAGATGACTACGAGCAAAATATCTCAGACCATGTCTTGTTTCAGGTGATCCTGTCAACAAACATCGCAGAGACTTCGATCACCATCAACGACGTGGTATATGTGATCGACTCGTGCAAAGCTAAGATGAAGCTCTTCACTTCTCATAACAATATGACGTCATACGCCACTGTGTGGGCCAGCAGGACCAATTTGGAACAGGTAATCCAATGTCTTTAATATGCTGTATCAATATCGTGTGTCAAACTTATCATATTTTGTTAAAAGCGTTCTGAATTGTATTTTTTTAAAGATATTTAAAAACAAGTTAATTTGGAGAAATGTAATAAGATCTAAAGATATTTCATCATCATCATCATCATCAGGTCTTTTATAGTCTCCACTGCAGGAGCACGAACCTCTCTTAGGCCAAATCCTCTGACTGCTCAGGCTAAAGATATTTAATAGAATGAAACGATTTCGACTCGATAAGAAGATTAAAAAGACCAATTAACCAAATTCTTATGTTACCTATATCACAAATAAGAAGAAAAATAGCTGATTTGTGAAAATAGTTGATTTCTACAATAACATTGAAACCCAAATCCTCAATAAACGGTCTATCATATGAAATGTGTGGAAAAGGCGTCTCTAGTAGCGCGCAAACGAGTCACATTCTCTGCTCTGTGGTAATAACCCTTGCAACGGAATAGCGTGGTCTCTTTATTTATATTTTACCCGTAATTTCCATGAGTCCTAATAAAGCCATAGGAACCAAGGTTCATGTGATGTAAAAAATGTAATATACATATTGTAAATGTACAAGTCACATAAAACCTCTCCCTGCATTTCTTCCATAAAAAGAAAAATCTTCTATAAGAAGTAATGGACTGTGGCCTTTACCTAGCAGTTAGATACTTTTCATCATTCAAGTTCTGAATGGAGGTTGTATTTAACTCAAAATAGGGAGGTAAGTAAATTTTAAATCGGCTCCTATAATATTCATAAATTTATTTTATTTTTAAATCAAGCGCCCTGGTCGACACAAATAAATGACTGAATGCATCAAGAGCGCAAGAAGGCCATATAAAAAAACCTGTTTGGCCCGCTTGCAAATATATTTCCTCGCAATCATGATGAAAAGTAGAGTGTTCAACTCGGGTGTAAATGATCAATTACTTACAACCCTTGTATAACAATCTACTATAAATGACTACTTTTTCTGTACAGCGTAAAGGGCGCGCGGGTCGTGTCCGGCCAGGAGTGTGCTTCACGCTATGTTCCAAGGCCCGGTACGACCGCCTCGAAGAGCATCAAACTGCTGAGATGTTCAGGACGCCGCTGCACGAGTTGGCATTGAGGTAAACCTGTTAGCTCTGATTCTGCTTGACTAGGTCATGAGACTATTTTGCATAAAAAAACTAAGATCTATATGTATAACTTTACATATTGGAAAGTATCAGGGCCGTCTTTAAGTAAGGACTCTTGGGCACTCAAAGAATGGGGTCCTTTAAGAAAGTAAAGAAAGCAAATCATACGATTATACAACCCTTCAGCAAACCTTAAAATCGGCGGTGCGAATCGAAATATTCGGCAATGCTGCTCTACTTCTGGCTGTTTGCGGTTCTGACAAGCTGCCTGCGTAAAAAAAGAGTCTAGCATTTTGTTTTGAAACTATATGTATTAGCAATTGTCTTCCTTTCGGGGATCATTTGTCAGGATGGGGACCTTGTAATGGGCCCGTGTTATGGTAAAGACGGCATTGATTGTTAATCATTTGAATTTGTATTTATTTATTTATAACACTTATGAATTACATATGTTTATGACTAATTACAATGTTACATAAACCAAATCTGGTTTGTCCGAACATTGGATCGTCGTACCTGTCAATCCCCGACCGGCCTCATGAGGCCGCGCCTAATGTCATGACCTACCGTAAAACCCCAAGCGGCCTCATGAGGCCGCGCGTCCTTACTCGACTTTAAAGCTTAATAACAAAAAATCGAGAATACTTTCGTATGAAGAACTTGAGCTATAGACAAACTAGAATAAATTTGCTTTAGTTTAAAACCCAAAAATACTTTATATCTGTGCCACAAATTCTTTTTTTCGACTTCGAAAACGTCAAATTTCTGTCACGTCAAAACACCGTCAAAACGTGCCATTTCTTGTGTTATTATGAAGACGGAACTTATTTTTATTAGAAATTTGTATTAAAATGTGTTAATATGTTTATATCAAATCGATTTAGATAATATGTTGCAAGAAATATATCGTAACATTAATGATTTTCAAGCTCAAATGCGGTAACCTAAACTATCAGAATTTACAGTGTTCATAGAGCTAATATGTTACTAAATACAGTAAAATGGCTAAAATAAATAATGGAAATAAGGTTTGAATTAGATTTATCCACTTACATAATCATTTCAAGTGATAATTTCATAAAATAAATACACGAAAAGTTTGTGGTTATTCTATCTAAAATGGCGGAGTGATGATCTATTTTCATCCTTATTTACATTGTAATACGGTCGAATACAACTAGGCGACGTGGTGAGCTATTTTGATCTTTATTTGTATAGCGTTACGGGCGAATATAACTACAAAAACTATGAGTCATCACTAGCAGTTTTTTATATCGTCGGGGGTCTGATTTCAAGTGTTGTTTTTATAAACATGTTGAAGCTATTCATAGAATTGTTTATACAGAAAGACAGTGTAGGCCCTTGTTGTTTAGTTATATTACTGAGTACATATTCATTTCGGGCATTCCAGTCTTTGACACAGTTTGTAAACATTGACCTTGTAGAATAATTATATTTTTTCAATAAGCCTACTTTCTTTTCTTATTTATATTTGAAGACAATTTATTCATTAGTAAATAGTTCTTTACAGAACGAAAAAATATGCTTTAGATGCAGAGAAATGATTTTTTTCGTGAACGGCGCACTAGGTGACGTCATTTTCGCACGTGTGTAATTCGATCCGATTTCGCAAATTAGAGGTGCCGCGTGAGAGAGGTTAAGTAAATATGATATAATTACGTGCCACATTATCATATTGCTTATAAGAAAACATTTGCCTCAAATTGTTAAAAATTATTATTAAAAACTTGAATCTCGGTAATAAAATTTACCTGACAAGACCCGTTTTTTAAAACTATTTCCTAGTTATCACCATGGTACTTTAGTATGCCATGTAGAACTTAGGAAGTTTAATTAAAAATAAAAACTTAATTATAATATTTTGTATTATAGGTTATTTTTAACTAAAACCGACACTAAGGTAAAACTGGTAGACATTGCTTAGCATTAAGACCTTTTGTACAAATCATATCGATTGTATGTGCAATAAATTAAATAAATAAATAAGAACAAATTATTTGACCTCCAACAGCATTAAGCTGCTCCGCCTAGGCAGCATCGGTCACTTCCTGTCCAAGGCGCCGGAGCCGCCGCCGCTAGACGCCGTCATCGAGGCCGAGGCCCTACTGCGCGAGCTCGGCTGCCTTGACCCTCACAACGGAGACGCGTTGACTCCGCTTGGAACCATCCTCGCTAAGTTGCCCATTGGTATGTGATGTATATTTTACTTTATTCGAGGCCGCTAGACGCCGTCATCGAGGCCGAAGCCCAACTCTGCGAGCTCGGCTGCCTCGACCCTCATAACGGAGACGCATTGACTCCGCTTGGAACCATCCTCGCTAAGTTGCCCATTGGTATGTATATTTTACTTTGTTGGAGGCCGCTAGACGCCGTCATCGAGGCCGAAGCCCTACTCTGCGAGCTCGGCTATCTCGACCCTCATAATGGCGACGCGTTGACTCCGCTTGGAACTATCCTCGCTAAGTTACCCATTGGTATGTAGTATGTACATTTTGTTCAGATGTGTCATCCTCAACTGCCTGTCCTCCCGAGCTGCTGCTTTCTCATCACCAATCCATCCGTGCAAGATGCATCCCAAATACCTTTATCCCGTTCCCCAGACCAACAAACTTGCCTAAGCCAAACAAATTGCGCTTACCAACCCACTGTGGTCACCACTGTGGTAGTAGTACCACAGTAGTGACACTCTGTGTACGTGAGAGTTGGGCACCGGTGACCTTGAGCCAGGGTGTGTAAGCGCTAGTGTTGATACCACGGAACAAAATCTCACTATACTCGTGCTTGCGGTGCGGGCCGAGCGAGCGACACAGACACAACAGACAGCTTGTAACACGTAAAAATATTCACGCGTCTACATATTTTGATACCTGTAGCGCCATCTAGTTTTTGGATGGTGAATTATATTTATAGCAGTGTCAGCGCTCGCGCAGCTTGTTTCGTAAATTAAATAATCACTGTTTACTTACATAAATAAATATTGACATAAAAATAAACTACAGGAAAATAGATTCATTCTTAAAATTCAACTAAAATAATTTAAACAAACAATTTATTATGCTATGTTATGGCAAGGTATTTATCGAATAGCAACACCGAATGGAATCTGCCATCTTTTTTTCTGGTGCCCGGTGACGAAGTTTGCTTTAGACTCGACGGTTATTTAAATAAATACCTCAAGGTTAATAATAGTAATAGCAGACAGAAATGAAGACAAAAAGAAAGAAATTTAAAATATTAATGAAGCCGATCTGATCGGCTTGTTAACTTAAAATATGATAAATCAATATTAATCAGATGTGGACCTGCTCTCGAGCAAGTCAGTCGGCGACGGCCCGTCCCACGCCCCGCGCGCCTCTCACTGCCCCCGCGCACATCCAGACACCCACACATAGCCGCTAGCGATTTTACGTGCACTCATGCTTAAGTGACGTTTCTTTTCGCGTAGTGTATATTGTATGCTATTACAGAACCGCGTCTCGGCAAGATGATGGTACTCGGCTTCGTGCTCGGCGTAGGCGACGCGCTGACGACAATGGCGGCCAACTCCACCACGTTCCCCGAGATCTTCGTGCTGGAGGGCCGGAGGAGACTGTCCATGCACCAGCGGGCTCTGGCCGGCGACAGGGCCTCCGACCACGTGGCTATGCTCAACGCTTTCCAGGTAACTTTCAATACAGTTCTGTCCTTACTCTACGTTATATGAGTTTGGTAGAGCAACGCTACCTGCGAAAATCACTTTTGCTGATAGCACGAATGGGCCGGCTCGTCCGGGAAGTATCACTCTTTCAAAGATAATCGACGTTTGAGTTGTAACTTTACCGCTTCTATGCTCCGTTTGGTGAGTGTGAGAGCCGGAGGCCGGAGGCATCCTTTCCCCTCTGGGAGGAAAGTATAAAACAATAACGCTCTTGTCACACCCCTGGTGTTGCATTAGTCCATGGGCAGCAGTGATCACTTATCATAAGGTAACCCGCTTGCTCGTTTGCCGTCCAAAGTCATTAAAAAAATGCTTATTATTCATCATCATCATCAGGTCTTTTTGAGTCTCCACTGCAGGAGCTTATTATTAAATCTTCATAATTAATAACCAAATTTCACAACTCAGCCATATTTGTAAATAAAAAGAAAATAGGTACTATTAAAATATCGGGCTCACACTTTCATCTAAAAATC
This sequence comes from Rhodophaea formosa, assembly GCA_963082605.1. Lineage (NCBI taxonomy): Eukaryota > Metazoa > Arthropoda > Insecta > Lepidoptera > Pyralidae > Rhodophaea > Rhodophaea formosa. The sequence continues at coordinate 9,968,451 of OY720225.1, read as the reverse complement.
TTTTACATATACAATTAAGTTACTAACATCTGTTTCATAAGTAACGACATTAGCTGAGATCAACAGCATATAACATGCCTCGAAAGCAGGGGTTGAAAACGGCAAAGGTATAAGGGTATGGTACCGGTATAAAATTACGATACACCTTAGATTTAAAGGTAGAACCAAATCGGTTGACAATTACGGTTGTGATACAGCTAAATATAAATAATGGTATTCATACATTTACGATATCGTTATGTATCGATACCTTTATAATTACTGGTACCTTGACTGAAATGTTGTCAGTACCGAAAAATGATGCGACGAAGAACATTGAGGCGAATCATCGGCGGTAAAATTCAATGAAAACCTTTATTTCATAATACCAATATCTAAAAAAATTACGATACCGCAATATTACAATACCAAAATCGTAGAGGTACCGTTTCTTTAAGGTATAGTAATTTGAAGGTACCATTATTCTAAGATATCGAAATATAAAGGTATGATGTCATACCGCTTAAATTATTAAATGTTATGCGAGACATAATTATTATTATTAAAAACGGTTGCACTCACGTTATATTTAGTCGGTATTGCCGACCGGGTTTCGGCCAATTCAGATGGCCATCTTCAGCCAAGAGAGCCTTCTTGAGCCAAGCTCAAGGAACGGCCGTGTCGCGACGACCTTGATACTCGCCCTGAAGATGGCCATCTGAATTGGCCGAAACCCGGTCGGCAATACCGACTAAATATAACGTGAGTGCAACCGTTTTTAATAATAATAGTCATACCGCTTACCGATTTAACCATATTTTTTTCGGTTATTCAATCCCTGCTCGAAAGTGAACAAAGCTATTGCTTACAGATGTGGGAAAGAGAACACTCGAAGGGCGAAGAGGCAGAGATCACATGGTGCGAATGGAAAGGAGTACAGCAGACCACGCTGCGAGTCACTTACGAGGCCAAACATCAGCTTACAAGTAAGTACAGTACGAATAAAAGCTTATGGCGGCTCGGAGCATCGTGCGAGTCGATGCGCAGTACACAATATTAGACTTGCTCTGCAGGCCTATTTGCTAACTTTTGACAGCTACGGTGTACATCATTTTCATGGTAACTTCAATATTCATTACGTCTTTAGTATGAATGACTATTTTTATTTAAGATATGAAAACCGTAATGGATGCTAAAGTGACAGTCAAATCGTTGTACACCGAGTTAGCAGCCTGCAGAAAGGACGTATTAGCTGCGAATCTCTCGTGCGTATAACGTTCGACTGTTGCGTCCAAAAGGCGCAGCGGTCGCGCGTATTAACGCATCAAAATTTTGGCGCTCAGGTTCTCTCGATACATGCACACGGTCTGGTTGACGCAACAAGGCGTCTCTCGACTCGCGTATAGAGCGCGAGTCTCGGAAGTGTATTTTGAAATCGCGCGATGCTTGTGGACGCGATGTATTGACGCTTGTATCTCGCTAACGTGCGAATGAATTCGCGCGATACCTATCGCGGCGAATTCGCATCTTCTGGTCAAAGTTTTAGGTTACGTACTGCGCAGCTAATATCTGAGCCGCCATGTAGTTTCCATCGGACTGTAAAATTATGCTCCTATCTGCTTTTGGATTTGATAAAAGTTTACTTACCACTAACACGCTAAACGTGGCCTTTGAGTTTTATGACTTTGGTCTCCGTCTACCCCGCAAGGGATAAAGACGTGATAATATGTATGTATGTTTACTTTTTAAGGTATACTATACTTTTTGCCCTTTAGCGAGTCAATAGGGGTGGCAGCGCAAAGCTAATTGTAGATGTCGCTGCGTACGTTCATCCTTAACAAAAATATAAATATCTTTATTTTTAGCCTTTGATGCAATTAATTAGTGCCTAAGAATAGTGACAAAACATTAAACCTTTCGTAAAAAAAATGTATGAAACGCATATAATGTTCCCTTATCAAAAGATTTTTAAGTATTTTGCAAACATAACCTACTATAATATTTTTTTTATAGTAACAATAAAATATATAGGCCAATTTGTGGGAAACTAGCTAGTATAAACAATTTAATAGTTCATTTCACGAGATTTGGTCTGATTATGAAGAAAAATATTGATTAGTGTAAAAGTCCATACATTTGACAGTTGTATCGGAACAATCCCATCCCCATGCCATCCCCATAGCGAATATTGACAATGCTTGCCATAATTTACGACCGATGTAACTTCTGTCCAAAGACCGTATAATATACGAGTATTAATAGAATCGGCGTGTTTGATGAAGCATATGTAGTTATGAATTGTTATTTCCTTGACGAGCTTGACGAGCTCCGTGGCGCAGCGGTCAACACGCCTGCCTGCGACACGGATGGTCCCGGGTTCGATCCCCGGTCAGGTCAAGATGAAAAATGATCTTTTTCAGATTGACCTGCGTCTTGGATGTTTATCTATATATGTATTTGTTATAAAATATTGTATCGTTGAGTTAGTATCCCATAACACAAGTCTTACTTAAGAACTTACTTTGGGACTTGCTCAATCTGTGTGATTTGTCCGTATATATTTATTTATTTATTTCCAGATATTCTGACAACCGCCATCGGTTTCCCCGAAGAATGTTGCATCCCCCAGCGCTGGAACCCGAATGGGCCTGACCCCATCCTAGACATGGTCATCGCCCTCATGTGCATGGGGCTGTACCCCAACGTCTGCTTGCACCAGGGGAAGCGAAAGGTAAGTGCTTTTGTAGAATCACTACATATTATAAAACTAGCTGTTACCCGCGGCTTTGCCCGCGTGATATATAGCCTATGTCCTTCTCAGTCCCCTTAACTATGTATATGCCAAATTTCATGATGATCGGTTCAGTAGGTACAACGTGAAAGCGTAACAAACAAACCAACAAATAAACAAACAAACAAACTCACTTTCGCATTTATAATATTAGTTGGGATCACTACATATTATAAAAGTAGCTGTTACCCGCGGCTTTGCCCGTGTGATATATAGCCTATGTCCTTCTCAGTACCCTAACCTATATGTATGCCAAATTTCATGATGATCGGTTCAGAAGGTACAACGTGAAAGCGTAACAAACAAACTCACTTTCGCATTTATAATATTAGTTGGGATTAAGTTCTCTGCCGCGTCTGTCTGTCTGCTATTCGCGATAAACTCAAAAACTACTGCACGAATTTTCATGCGGTTGTCACCATAGTGATTCAAGAGTAAAGTTTATATGTATAATACATGCCCGGGCGCCGCCGGGGAGGGCACGAATCTATATTATGATCTCGTTTTCGAGTGCTTTCAGTATAAGTGATTATTGCAAAGGCCCAAAGATAGGAGGCCTATGACAAGGTTAAAAAAATACTCTTGACATTAGGTCAGCAGTTACGGTTTATCGGGTTATTCTTTGATCCAAGAACTCATATGATGGTTACTTGCAATCAATAAGCACTATAAGACTCGCACAAATTACGCAAGTATATTTCGTAGCTGACCTTCCAGAAAATCTATACATTTTTGTATGTATGTATCACCGTCGAAATGGTGTCAGTAGGTTTGATGAATTCTTGAATGGGCATATTGACAAAAAATTTTTTCATGTTGCTATGTAAAGACCTGCCAAAAATAAACACAATAGTGATAGAAATACATTTCTAAACAAAAATCTCTTTCAGTTATAAAAGTTTTAAAGACACATGTTTTTAGACGTAAAAACGCGCCGCTGAAATGCCTACATATTTGTGACGTCACAAGCTTGTATTTTGTATGGGTGGCGTAAGAACTTTGTTTGGTAGCTATACGAAATATTTCGTTTATGGTTATGGTTTCATAATAAAAGTTGCTATAAATTTTGCAGACTTAAATACAGTATAATTGTAATTAAAGATTTTCCTACTTTAAAAAATTGTCCTATTCACCCAACTTTAAAGAAGCTTTAAGATCACTTAACGAATCGATATCAAATTAAAAGTGTTCTTTATAGTGTTTTTAGATAGAAATTAGTCTCATTAGAAACAAATTTTATATAATCTTAACATCAGGCAACTACTGTATTGTCGGTCAGGTTTATTAGCTCCGGACTGTACGATATCCGTAAGAAATGACGGATAGTTTCGCCTACCATGGGACATATTTATTCTGATCATTTGAGCCAATATGTAAAAAGTAAAATCAATTAATATGTATGTTGATCACTAGGTGCTGACAACTGAAGGCAAGCCAGCTCTCATCCACAAAACGTCAGTGAACTGCAGCAACCAAGAGCAGAAGTTCCCGTCGCCCATGTTCGTGTTCGGTGAGAAGGTCAGGACGCGGGCCATCAGCTGCAAGCAGACGACGATGGTGGCGCCACTGCATCTGCTGCTGTTCGCGTGCAGGAAGGTGGAATGGGTGAGGATTTTTTTCATGTTTTTAATCCCCATCAGTTGCATTTTAGCCCCTTCAGCTGCATTTTAGCCCCTTCAGACGCATTTTAGCCCCTTCATCTACAAGCAGACGACGATGGTGGCGCCACTGCATCTGTTGCTGTTCGCGTGTCGGAAGGTGGAATGGGTGAGGAAATAGTTCATTATTTATCCCCATCAGCTGCATTTTAGCCCCTTCAGCTCCAGGCAGACGACGATGGTGGCGCCACTGCATCTGCTGCTGTTCGCGTGCCGGAAGGTGGAATGGGTGAGGAAATGTTTCAATATGTATGCCCTTCAGCTGCAAGTGGTGTGGTTCCCGGCAGAGTAGAATAGGACCACTACATGTCTTCCCGTACATATCGTAGAAGGCGACTTAAAAAACACAAGCTAATCAGATCTTATAAACATGAAAGAGACCTCTACGACCCGTCTGGCCAGCGTGGAGAGTGTAGGCAAAACCCTCTGACTGCTCTAGCTAATATATGGCTCTGGTAGTACAGAGAGCGTCCTGCAGTGGAGACTAAAAATTACCTGACAGCTCCGAGCAGACGATGATGGTGGCGCCACTGCATCTGCTGCTGTTTTCGTGCCGGTAGGTGGAGTGGGTAAGGAGTTGTTTCATTTATTATTTGTCCCCATCAGCTGTAAGTGGTGTGGTTTCCGACAGAGTAGCATCAAAGAGACCCCAACGCGTCTGGCCAACCTGGAGCGTATTAATCTTCTGATTGCTTTGGCTAATTTATGGCTCTGATAGTACAGAGAGCGTCGTGCTCCTGCAGTGGAGACTAAAAAAAGATCTGATAATGATGAGAAAGACGGAGTGAGCTCCACCGACCAGAGACAATTTTTTTAAAATTTATTAATTTATGTGAAAGTCACCTAGAATTAGATGTAAAGTGAAATTACATTCCACAGTAATTCTCTTCCATACTAATTTAAAAAAATGGAAAAAAGAATATAATAATATATATAAATAAAATAAATAAAATAGAAATACCAGCTGCTTTTATTCCTGTGCAGACCGTAAAACCCGATTAAGGGTTTAGGCGATAATCTAGGAAATCACGTTATAGGCGATGCGGCTAGCTTCTTCTTCGTCTTCACCTTTTCCCACTTTATGTGGGGTCGGCACAACATGTCAGTTTCTTCCACTTCACTCTATCGCTGGTCATACTCTCTGTTACACACTTCTTACACATGTCCTCTCTTACGCATTCCATCCACCTTTTCTTTGGTCTTCCCCTATTTCTACGACCCCTAACTTCCATTCCCAAAACTCTTTTCGTTACATGACTTTCATTCCTCCTCATAACATGGCCATACCAACCTAACCTATTACTCTTTAATTTTTCAGTCACGGGTGCTACTTTCAAACTTCCTCTTACGTACTCATTTCTTACTTTGTCCTTTCGCGTTACACCACACATCCATCTCAACATTCTCATTTCCGCAACATGCAGTCGTCTTTCATCTACTGCTTTGGTGGTCCACGATTCTGAGCCGTATAGTATAACAGGTCTTATAATAGCTTTGTAGATTATTCCCTTAAGCTTAAGGGGCATTCTAGCGTCGCACGTTACGCCTGTGACTTGCCGCCATTTCATCCACCCTGCGTTTATACGGCTTTTCACGTCTCGGTCTATATCACCGTCGTTTTGCACAAGGGAACCTAGGTACCGGAAGTCGGAGCAGACTGGTAGGGATTCACCACCTAAGGCAACTGGAGAGAAGCTGCCTTGACCCCCAAAATCACAGAACAGCTGCTGGGTCTTTGTTCTACTTATTTTGAAGCCAAAACTCTCCAGTCTTTGCTGCCATTTTACCAGCCTGCTCTGGACCTCAGTTCCCTCTTCTCCAACGAGGACAATGTCGTCCGCAAAGAGCATGCACCAGGGTGCCTCCTCCTGTATGTCTAATGTCAAAGCGTCCATTACCAGGAGGAACAAATACGGGCTTAGAGCCGATCCCTGGTGCAGGCCCACCGCCACACTGAACTCGCTGGTAACACCAGCTTCGGACCGGACGGCTGTACTGGCTCGACTATACATAGCACGTATAAGCTGCAGGTATTTATATGGCACGTTCTTCACTTTAAGTGCCCACCAAAGGACCTCTCGAGGTACTCTATCATACGCTTTCTCGAGGTCGACGAATACCATGTGCAAGTTGTTATTTGCGTGTCTATATTTTTCGCACAGTTGGCGAATAGCGAAGATGGCATCCGACGTTCCTCGTCCAGGCATAAACCCAAATTGGTTTTCTACTATTTCAGTCTCAGCTCTCATTCGTCTCTCAATCACTCTTTCCCATGCTTTCATAGTATGTGACATGAGCTTTATCCCTCGATAGTTGTTGCAGTCCTGCACATCCCCCTTGTTTTTAAATATGGGGACTAGAAAACTAGTACACCATTCGTCAGGGATCGTCTCCTTCTGCAACAACTTATTGAAGAATAAAGTCAGCCACTTCCATCCATCTACCTTTAGTACCTTCCACACCTCTACTGGTATCCCATCAGGTCCCACAGCTTTTCCATTCTTCATATTCTGAATTACCTCTTTTACTTCATCCACACTAATCTCAATTACCATTCCTGTATTTACTTTCACATTATCTAACGTTCCACTCCAGTCATTTTCTTCATTCATTAACTTTCCAAAATAGTTCCTCCAACGTTCTTTAATTTCTTCATCATTCGTAAGCACCTTTCCTTCTTCATCTTTTATACATTTAATACATTTTACATCTTTTGCAGTCCTTTCTCTCTCCTTTGCCAATCTGAACAAATTCTTATGGCCATGAGATTTCTGCAGAGATTTGTACAGATCGTCCTGATTTTTAGCCTTTGCAATAGCCACTGCTCGTTTAGCCCTCTTCTTATTTTCTTGATATTCTTCTTTCTTTCCCTTCTTCATACTTACATCTCTGTCATCTACACTTTGCCAGTCCTTAAACGCTGCCTTCTTTTGGCTTATAGCTTCTTGTACACTTTCATTCCACCACCAAGTTTCCTTGTCCTTCTTTTTTGTGCCTTTCGATTCCCCTAATACATTCTTTGCTACACATCTAATCGTTATCGCTATTTCCTTCCATACGTCATTCACTGTCATTTCTTTCATATCACCTATTTCTATCATTTTATCAACAACTTGCTTTCTAAATTCCTTTGCATAACTTTCTCCTTGCAACAAATGCCATTTTGTTTTAGGGGGGGGTCTTGAAGATTTCAATTTTATTTGGCTTTTTACTTTCACATCCAGTAATAAAAGTCGATGTTGAGATGTTAAATCTTCCCCAGGCAGTACCTTGCAATTCCTAACTGCATGCAAGTCACTTTTCCTTAGGAGAAAATAATCAATCTGTGAAGTCCGGCCACCACTTTTGTAGGTTATTAGATGTTGGTCTCTTTTTTGGAAATGCGTATTTGCTACAGCTAAATCAAACGCAGACGCTGCCTGAAGCAGAGCCTCACCCTCATCATTTCGATCCCCAAAACCCCATCCCCCATGAACTCTTTTATACCCTTCATTGCTTTCGCCAACATGTCCGTTAAAATCACCCCCTATATATATCTGTTCATGGGCAGGAATTCCCATTACAACGTCATCCCAATCTTCCCAAAACTTCTCTTTTAATTTACTATCACAACCCACTTGAGGCGCATATACACTAATAAGGTTCAGGACTGTACTTTGAAATAAAACTTTTACCAGTATAATTCTATCATTACATCTCCTAACTTCAATTAGGATTCGGAGTGACGTCACGGACGTGTCAGTGCGTGTAGCCGTCTACTGTTACTGTAAATCTAAAAAATATAATAAAGTCTAATTAACCTTTTCTAACGGTGTCATCTATTCGCTGATTCTTCGATTGGACTGTGTGCGTGTGGGGGACCTGTACCCTGACTATTTGTGCCTGTTTTGAGTGGATTTCTGGTGTAAAGATATTGTAATTTTTATTTTGTGTGTGGGTATGTAGGTACCTTTTATTATTGTGACTATTGACTTCCTACATTTGTCATAGAACGAGTATAATAAAATCAGTAATTTTTCAACTAATTTACTTAGACTTAAAAGACTTAAAAACATAATGGCAAAGTGCAATGCTTGCGGCAAATTTTTGGCGCCGGCGGGTGCCGTTACTTGCAATGGTTGCCCTCAACTGTACCACAAGTCATGCGTTGCAGTTCCTGATGGTACTGTTATCAGCCGGGAGTGGATATGTCCCGATTGCAAGCGGAAAATTAAAAAGGGAGACAATAGTTCCACACCAGTGAGAGGTGTGGGTGGCAGTGGCACCACCCCTAATGATATTCCCGAGGCAAATAAGACAGATCGCGGATTTGAGGCAGTGGCTGCTTTCGGGGAGGCTGGGGCATCTGCAAGTGACATCAGTTGCTTTCGGCAGGAATTGGCCTCGTATATGGATGAGCTGCGCGAGTTTCGTAAGGAGATGGCTGAGGAACGAGCCGCTCGTGCAGCCCTTAGCGAACGTCTCGACGGGGTCGAACGCAGGATGGAGGCAATAGAGCAGAAGCAGTCGGGGCCCTCTTTTGACAAGGCTGAACTGGAGCGCACCGTCTCCGAGCTGAGAGCCGAGCTCAACGACAGAGATCAGGAGGCTCTGCTCGCGGATCTCGACATCGGCCATCTGCCTGAGGAGCGTGGCGAAAACGTCATCCACGCGGTGTGCGTGGTCGCCTCGCGCCTCGGCGTGCCGCTGCAGGAGCAGGACGTGGTGTTCGCGGAGCGCGTGGGCGCGCCGCCGGGCGAGGGCGGGCGTGCGCGCCGCGTCGTGGTGCGGCTGGCCCGGCGCCAGCTGCGCGACGACATGCTGCGGGGGGCGCGCGTGCGCCGGACGCTGCCAGCGGGGAGCGCCCGCATCTTCGTCAACGAGCGGCTGACGCGACACAACAGTCAGCTTTTTCACCGGGTTCGCGAGGAGTGCCGCAAACAAAATTGGAGATACTCCTGGACAAAGCGGGGCCGCATTTATGCTCGCAGGGGGGATGGCTCGCCTGCATTTTCTATCCGGACAGATGATGACTTTGCCCGGGCCTTCGGGTTGGAGTTGGCTGACCGAGCTGCACCGCGAGAGCTGGAAAACACATAAGTCCAGTAACATTGCAATTAAACTGCATTTTTATAATGGGAAAAAATATTTATTGCTATTATATATAAGGACACACATATTTATTTTTACATGTATAATATTTCTGTCAGCCTTAGAATTATACTTAAAATTACTAACTACATGCAGCAAATCGTACTGTAATTATGTTTTTCTTGAATTCTTTCTTTTATATATCAATCTTAAATCTTTATTTACACTTCTTCAAATAATATTGCTTTATTGTTACATAAGGTCTCTTATTAATTATGGTCTTAAATTCATTACTAATGATTGAAAATAAATTTCTAAATGTTGGTTTATTTAATGCGCAATCATTGGGAACTAAGCACGACGAATTTATAATTGCAGTGAACCAACTATCTTCTGATATTTTAGCTATTAATGAGACATGGCTGCCTGAGGGACAGGAAAACCGAGCGCCTATGTTGCCTGGCTACAGTTTGAGGTATAATCCTCGCCCTAAAAACGTGAAAAGGGGCGTCGGTGGGGGTGTGGGATTTATGGTAAAAAAACATTTAAATGTAAGAACTTGCCCCCACCCTGAGTCATCTGTGGAACAGTACTGGGTGAGTTTAAGGGTTAATGGTCTCAAGGTTATCATTGGCACAGCTTACAAACCACCATGGCTGAATGTTGAAGTATTTTTGGATGCTATAACTGAATCATGGTCTAGTTTTTCAGGTTACGATAAGCTAATTCTCTTGGGGGATTTTAACATAGATATATTGGTTGAGAACAACGATAAATATCGGTTGCTATCGAATTTCCTCCAGTACACCAACTTAAAGCAATACATAAAGGAGCCTACACATTTTACTGAATCTAGCGCAAAGGCCCTGGACATTATTTGTACTGATGCTAATGTACGCTCAGTTTGTGTCAATTATATACCAGACCTAGGACACCATGCACTAGTTTCAGCAATTTTTAACATAAAAAACCGGCCAAGTGCGTGTCGGGCCACGCGCAGTGTAGGGTTCCGTAGTTGCGAATGACAACTTTGAGTTCACACTATTCACACTCGCACCTTACAGTTTAACGACCAAAAACATCTAACAATGAAAATAGTATGAAATTTTACAGTTTATAAGTTGGTTGCCTATAACTTTTTAGTTTGTACTTAGTACTCAGCTCTGATAGTTTTCCTTTCAACTTCAGTATATATACTACTGCTGTAATTTTTTTCACGTATCTATATATAACCGTTTAGCAGATAGAGGGGGGGGACACTTACCACTAACAAAAATTCGCACTTTAAAACCAAATATTTCGGAAACGGATCCCTAAATCGAAAAATGGTCGGGTCAACCTCACAATATTTTTGAAAAACCTATTTAACGATACCCCACACGATGGGTAAATAGAGAAAAAAAAAAATACTCCCCCACTTTACTGGTATGGGAGCTACGCTAAAAAAAATTTTTTTTCAAGATTTTATTCTACCACTTTTTTGCCATGATTAATATACATACCTATACCAAATTACAGCTTTCTAGTACTTATAGTCTTTGAGTAAAACCGCGGACGGACAGACAGACAGACAGACAGACAGACAGACAGACAGACAGACATGGCGAAACTATAAGGGTTCCTTGTTTACTACGGAACCCTAAAAAGGAGAAGCCTTTGCAACAATTGATTACCTATAGACCATTTAATGATATTTTAGTAGATTATTTTGAAAATGACCTTAATAACATAAATTGGAAATACCTAATTAACTTAGACAACATTAATGTCATGGTGAATTGTTTTGTGAGCACTGTTTTGACTCTCTTTGATCTGCATGCCCCCAAGAAATCTTTTTACACAAGAGATAGATTGCAACCTTGGTTTACTGATACTGTCCGCACTATGATGAATCTCAGAGATAAAAGTCATAAAAAATATAAAGCCACTAAATCTGATTCTCATTTGAAATGTTATAAGGATATGAAGGCAGTAGTTAGTTCTGCTCTTTTCTTTGAGAAAAAAGCATATTTTGATAGTAAGATTAACAACAATATTAACAACCCTAAAGCACTCTGGCAGAATCTAAAATCCACTATTGTAGTTAATCAGAAAAGCAATGAGTTACCCCTGGAGCTGTCGAGAGATCCTAATTTATTAAACAATCATTTTTTAAACTTGCCAAACAACAACTATGTTAGTTTGTCAACACTGACATACTTAGAGTTTCATAGATTTAATGATACATTTACTTTTTCACTGCAGACAGTTGATCAAGAAACAATAGAAAATATGATCAAGTCGCTTAGTTCCAATGCGGAGGGATTTGATCAGGTTAACCGCAAGATGATAAATCTAACGCTTCCTTATACACTGGAAGTTATAACTTTCATTATAAACGAGTCTATCAGGACTGCAACTTTCCCGGATATGTGGAAGATTGCTCTAATCTCTCCCATACCCAAGAAATCAAATCCGTCAACCATGGAAGACCTCCGTGCTGTTAGTATATTGCCCTTTTTATCTAAGATTATGGAACGCGTAGTGTATTTACAGATGTACAAATACATAGAAGAAAAAAATATTCTACCCAAAGTCCAATCTGGATTTCGTAAGGGGCGGAGTACTACAACAGCTCTATTGGACGTAGTGGATAATATCCTCTCTGCTCAGGATCAGGGAATGGGGACAATACTAGTTCTGCTTGATTACTCCCGTGCTTTTGATCTCATAAATGTACCACTGCTTTTATCAAAATTGGCATTTTATGGGTTTGACTCCCATACAATAAATTGGTTCCATAGTTACCTGCATATGAGGTCTCAGATGGTCCAAATCAGAAAAAGTAACGGATCTGTTTCCCTCTCTGAGAGCTGTCTTGTTCACAGAGGTGTACCACAAGGCTCTATCCTGGGACCTCTGCTATTCATTTTATACACTGCAGATATTGTTAACTGTATCAAAAATTGCCAGTTCCATATCTATGCTGATGACATTCAGGTGTACTTCCACTTTGAAGCCTCTGATACTCCTGGAGCTGTAGACATGATAAATGGGGATCTAAAACGAATAGCAACATGGTCAGAAAATAATGCACTTTTACTCAATCCCAAAAAAACAAAGTACATGATATTAGGGTCACACAAGCAGGTGAAGAAAATAAAAAATAATCAGCCTAATATTTTGTTGAAACATCAACAGGTTGAGTGTGTCTCCGAAGCACGGAATCTCGGTATATTAATGGACTCGCAACTACGTTTTGAGAAGCATGTAGTTGATGTAGTACGTAACTGCTTCTATCGTTTAAAGGTTCTGTACAACATACGTCAATATCTATCTGTAGAAATACGTGTAAAACTTTGTGACAGTCTCATTTTGTCAAAGCTTAATTATGCGGATAGTGTATACGGCCCCTGTCTCCTAGCAAAAACGGAGAAGCTTGTGCAACGTTGTCAAAATGCATGCGCACGCTTCTGTTTTCCTGTACCTCCACGCAGTCATGTCACACCTTTCCTCAATAAGGCTAACTTAATGAAAATGTCAGCTCGCAGAGACCTTCATCTAGCCTGCCTACTTTTTGGTGTAATTAAAACTGAACAACCTGCCTACCTACATGAAAAATTAAGATGGTTGCATATTCCTGGTAGAAGAGCACCTCGATCTTGCCAATTATTCCGCCTGGCCATACCCGAGCACAGAACTGCTGCCTTCCGAGGTAGTTTTAAGTATGCAGCAACCTTTTGTTGGAACAACCTGCCTCCACCGTTGCGTGCTCTGAAAACAATTGAAACGTTTAGGAAACATGTCAAAATTCATTACTTTAAACTTCAAACTAATTAAAATAACATAATTTTTTATATGATCATTAAATAGAAATACTCTCCCTAGAATACTTACCAGAGGTTATGCACGAGTTTTGAAAGGTGGCGGGTTGATCCAGGTTCTGAGGATCTTTGACACCATGCATTATAGGGGTAGGAGATAATCCACGAGCTATGAGCAAGTGTAGTTTGTTCACAAGGTACTTTGTGAGTTTGTTGTAAATTTATTTGATTTTGTTTGAACATTGCGCTCGTGCTGACATTTATCTGTATTTGTGCTCTTCACGTGTTTGCTATCTAATGTGAATAACTATACACTCACTGCGGGTTTTGTTATTAATTAATTTATTTTGTTTAATGCTGCCTTTCATTGTTGTATTTTTAACTTTTATATTAAAATTGACGTGGCAATTTTACGTGGCAGTACGTCATTTTTAGGTTAGGAAGATAGAATCAAAGAGTTTCCGGGGGAACATAGACGAGAGCATAGAGAAAAAAAAAATTTTGCTTTGTCTATGGCACGCTGGATCGTGTAGAGGTTTAATGGTTTTATGTTATTCTTAATTGTTTTTGTGTCGTTTTGTATAATATTGTGTTATGTATTCTTAACTGAGATTCTTATCCATGGTTATTTATGTATGTCATATGTGTTATTGTGTTAGGCGCTACTGGCATTGGTGCGTCGTTGATGTCACTATAGGTGACGGCTGAAAATCAGTGCTGGCCATCTTTTTGTTCAGCGTAACACTGAGCCGCCACCTTTTGTAGTGCACAATGCTTAATTTTGTACTGTTTTTTGTTTGTTTTTTTCTTTTAGTTTTTGTGTTCTACAATAAATAATATTTCATTTCATATCATTTCATTTCAATTACCCCATTCTTCAATGTGTCGGCCAAGACTATTCCTACACCGTTATTTTTACCGTCACTCCCACTGTAGTAAAATTTATATCCTTCGCCGATTTCTCTGGCTTTAGACCCCTTCCACCTTGTTTCCTGGAGACAAGCCACATGTATACCTCTCTTTTTCAAAACACTCGCTAATGCGATGCGGCTAGCAACCCATCACTATTTTGATTCTGCTAACGCCCACTTTCCACCTTTGGGTTTTATGACCTTGGCCTGGGCCCCGCAGGGGATAAAGACGTTATAATATATATGTATGTACTACGTACTTTCCGCAGGTGGACAACGTGGTCCGCCTGGACAACTGGCTGAACTTCGAGATGTCCCCGCGCGCCGCGTCGCTGGTCGTGTCGCTGCGGCCCGCGCTCGAGAAGCTGGTCGAGCGCGCCGCGGCCGAGCCAGATGCCGCTTTGCAATTCTCGCCCGCCGAGCAAAAGGTACGTCTAGACATCTATTAATGGCGAAATTTTGATCCTTTTGGAGGGTCCAAAAGGATCAAAATTGTTGTGTGAACAACTGGCTGAACTTCGAGATATCTCCGCCGGTCGTGTCGCTGCGGCCCGCGCTCGTGAAGCTGGTTGAGGCCGCGGCCGAGCCAGATGCCGCTTTGCTGTTCTCGCCCGCTGAGCAGAAGGTACGTCTAGACGCTATAGATTAGCGTCTAGACGTACCTTCCTAGAAAAAGGTAATTTTCCATCATGACCTGACCGGGGATCGAACCCGGGACCATCCGTGTCGCAGACCAGCGTGCTGACCGCTGCGCCACGGAGCTCGTCAATTGATAACCTCCTTTTTTTCCAGGTCGTAAACTGTATAAAAGCTCTGTGCGTGGTTGACGCGGGCGACTACAACATCCAACGCGACGTGTCTACCCCCTCCTTCCGCTCCGACGGGCCCAAGCGGGGCATGCGGGGCTGGGGCACCACGGGGCCCCGGGGCGGCGGCGACGGGGGCGGCAGGGGAGGTTTTGGAGGCGGATACGGTGGAGATAATGGCGGATTTGGAGGCAGAGGCGGATTTGGCGGTGGACGAGGTTTTTTTTTTTATTTATTTAACATATCAGTTTTTAGAGTTACACCACCTATCTATGTACATAGTATATATGTACCACAGAAGCGCGGATAGTAATCTCATGGTGTGTACCCATCGTATGTACTGCCGTGGTCTCAACGCCTTAATCGTACGATTTGTTCTGAGAGACTTGCATAGATGGCGCCACTCGAAACCACACAACATTGTATCTACCGTATTATGAGAATATAAAAACATGACAATCAAAACAATATTTTAGGCATAATATTTTAAAATTACACCGTATATTTAGTAAGTTAAAGGCTAACGCAGATTACCGCCATCTAGTATGGAGTAGCAAGCAACTCTCCTGCGCCATACATTCGCCTGCTTTTCGTAATCTTAATTTGGTCCAATATTTTTGTATGAGGTAGGCAGTCTATTACGTTAGTATTATATTGTCTTTGGTACTGCATAAGTCTAGAGTTGGTAAACAACGCATGACAAGCTCAAACTTCGATGGTCATGATGGATGCATCACGTCATCTATTTACCCACTGGATCTATTGTATTTTTGACCCTGCCCCTTGGACCTGACAAGTTTATGTATTAAAGTTTTTTTTTAATAACTTACGCGTACTCGCGGCTTTGCTCTCTTATAAATTTGCTGAGTTGTTTATCGCAAATCCCACGGGGCCAGTATTTTTTAATGGTAGCCTATGTCCTCAGTAATCTTATCTCTGTGTATGACAAATTTTAAAAAGTTTGGTTCAGTAGGTAAAGCGTAAAGAGATTTTTTAATGGTAGCCTATGTCCTCAGTAATCTTATCTCTGTGTATGACAAATTTTAAAAAGTTTGGTTCAGTAGGTAAAGCGTAAAGAGATAACAAACAAATATACAAATGAACACTTTCGCATTTATAATATTAGTTAGGATTAGTTGGAATTCGACTGCGTTTGATCTCTATCTAGTCTGATGGATAGGAAGCAACGATGATGGTGGTACATACAAACTCTAATAATGCTTATTCACTTGAAAATCCTTGCCTTTTTAAAAATAAATAATCCTTGAATCAATACCGCAGGTTTCGGCGGCGGTCGAGGTTTCGGCGGCAACCGAGGCGGTTATGGGGGCGGTGGCTACGGCAACGGCTACGGCCGCGGCGGGCCCGGGGGCCGGGGCCGGGGGGGCTGGCGTGGCGCCTGGTAAACATTCCTACACGACCGGAGTACTGCTAACCTGTCGCCATCACTTGTCTCCTTCAATTTTCTGTTAATATCTTGGAGAAAGGACTCCCTTCCTTCCAATTCTCAAGATAGAGGAATTAGTCCAATATTTCTTATACTTTTGCTTTATTTATAGCTTCCACAGAGTATTCGGTGATTCTGCACTGCACATTTCCAGTTTAATGAGATACAAAGTATCGGTGTTGATCGGTGTACGATTTTAACAAGAAGCTATCGAAGAGCGTATATCCTTAATTGCCTCGTGGTAGCGTTTTGTGCACGAGCATTTGTAACTTTTTTTTTCTTTTTATTGAGGTAAACAAACAAAAACACAATAAATACAATTAATAAATATTAGTAAGTTGTGAAATAATTGTGCTTTCAACACCGCTTACCACAGATTATTATAAAAAAAATACAATTTTGAACTAACATTTGAGTTGAATGCTGCATACAATTTTAGCTCAAAAGTTCACGAATTTTTCTTTTGAATGTAAAACCAGAGGTTATTGTAATATCTATGCTATTAAAGTGCACATTAAATGACTGAGTAAGCCGAAAAAGCGGAGAGCGTTCACCGGAGTGGGTGCGACAGCTTGGAAGTGCAAACATTGGACATTTGTTATTATTTCGACTGTGTGTTGTACGTGGAACTTTGTAATTCAACATACCTATCAATTGGCAACAGTCATATCTATTATGAAATAGATCAAATAACAACATCGCTTCAAGTAACTCCAAACTACTCAAATTCCATTATTATAAAGTCCACTAAGATGAATTTGCAAAATCATCAAAGGCAAAACCCCAACTGAACCTCTTGACTCTCGAAAGAATAAAGTTTGTCCTGGCCCCTCTTTTTGGGCTTTGCCTGGTTTCTCTTCTTTTCACCCAAAGATTGACACCATTTTTAAAGCGGCCAAACCAAAGTATCAAGTGTTTATCTCTGGCCTTCTTCAATTACAAAAAAACTTATTTTCTACATTAGCACTTATGGTTTCACAGCATGGCAAGGTTTGTAGACATTCTGGTCGAGCTATAGATAATTTGTGATTATGACAGTATTGTGTAGTAAGTTGACTAAATAAAACTTTAATGCTAAATTGACGTTTTATTTCAATAAGAAACATTATTAATAACATTATAATCACGATTAATATTTTATTGTAAAAAGCCTCTATTTACTAAGCAACTTTTGCTATGCTACATCAGTGGCATAAAAAATTGGGTGAGGACATTTTAGAACGGCCCTTATCGAGCTAAATCCTACTTCTAAAGTAATATTAAGCCTTTATTCCCCCTACTGGTACCGGTTTTTTAAGATGCCTACTTAAAAAAACCGGTACCAGTTCTGGCCACTTACAAAGACTAAACATTTTCCTCATTACGACACGAAAGGGCCAGGAGCGTTGCGAGGTCGTAGGGTGGTGAGAGAGATAAATATCCACCAATAGAATTGCGGCGCTGGAAATTTCGTACAATTGTATTAGCCACTCCACCAACTCGCTCCTCTCCGGTTGACAACGCAAGGGCTGCAGTGAACCCGGGTGCCGAGAAGACCGAAAATATAACTTCTCTCCCCTGGTGAAAATACTTAAATAGTGGAGTATTTCCAATAGGCGAGGGGGTTTATTTGCACTCTTCAAGGCTTGCGACTATCAGCCTAGTCTGAGGCATGAATCATGCCCCAGACTAGAGACTGATAGGCGCGCGAAGCCAGGAACAGAGGGATAGGGGCGATGGAAACTTCTAGAGGGTGGGAAGTGTTTTTCGATTCTTGCCTAACAACCCCCTCCCCATTCGTTCAGCCGTGTCGGAGAGCAGGCACTGACGGACGATACAAAGTCTCTTCAAAATATATCGTTCTTATACATGTGTAGATGATTTACTAATATTTTTTAGCACACATACATATATGTTCTTGAATGGCGACCACGTATCGGCAAGCGCAGAGTTGGACATCCACCCACCAAGTGGTCGGACCACCTGATAAAGGTCGTAGGAAGGCGCTGAATGCAAGCCGCTTCCTACCGGTCATATTGGAAATCCTCGGGGGAGGCCTAAATCTCCAACAGTGGACTTTTTGCGGCCGAGAGGATGATATTGCTATTGGACACAGCGGGTTGCTTAGTGAATACGAGGCTCAATACAACAAAAGCATTCGTCATTCAACAGGGTTTTGCACTACGATCAAAATGAAGTCTCTATCCGGAGCCACCATGACTTCGCTCTTTTTGCTTCTGATCCTCAGGAAGGTCAGGTCGTTGGTGGGATCCAGGTCTCTCACCACGGCCTTCGCTTTGTCCACTAGCGCGGAGAGGAGGCCGGCGTATTGGACTGAGACGTGGTTGTCTAGAGTTGTCTTGATCGGAATACCTTGAAGGAGAAAAAGTTACAGGAAATAACTGAATTTATAAGTAGGAGTAGTTATTTCTGAATGGAATAGGACCACTCCAAGTCTTCTCGTGGATGTCGTAGAAGGCGACTCAGGAAACATAAGCTAAACAAAGCTTATAAACATCAAAGGGACCTTTCCAACCCAGACGCCAGCGTGGAGAGTGTAGGCCAAATCTGACTGCTCTGGCTTATATATGGCTGGCAGTACAGAGAGGGTCGTACTCCTGCAGTGGAGACTAAAAAGATTTGATGATGATGATCTCTCAACACCCCTGGCCCCTGGGGCACTATTTTTGAACGTGTGACATTCGTCTTCGAACGATTTTTAGGGTTCCGTACAAAAGTTGAAAAACGGAACCCTTATAGGATCACTCGAGCGTCTGTCTGTCCGTCCGTCCGTCTGTCACAGCCGATTTTCTCCGAATCTACTGAACCAAATTAGATGAAGTTTGGTAAGATAGTGTAATCCTATGACCCAAACACGGATGTGCAAAGTAAATAAAGATTTTTTTGAAATAAGGGTCATTTTGAGGGGCCCAATTACAAAATTTAAAAAAAAAGTTTTGCAAACCTTACTGTGTCATATATCAAATGAAAGGGCTCATTATAAGGATCTCAAAAATATTTTTTTTTGTTCGGGTAAAATCAATACTTTTGATTTTATTCACGAAAGAAGGCAAAAATTGACCATTCCCCCCCCCTGATCTCCGAAACTACTGGGCCGAAAATTTTGAAAATATTACAAAATATAGTTCATTCCTTGAAGATTACAGGAAAAATAATAAGAATTCTATCACTTGAAAATTAAGTGGTAAACTCACAATAATAAGTTCCTCTAGGGAAATAGTTCACTAAAACACCACTAGATGGCGCTAGTCAATTGAATAAAACATTTTTTGCACATTCTGTGTGTGTTCACGAAGCATATTGTACGGAACCCTCATTGCGCGAGTTTGACTCACACTTGGCCGGTTTTTATTTGGAAAAACCGCTCGTTTGCGAACAGCGAAATTTCAAAAATCGTACCCTATGGTCTTGCGCCTTGAGTAGACTGTTATGTTCACTACGGGACTTACCGCGATTATTTATTAGATTAGTCTGATATTTCGACAATACTGCTGCCATTTTCACAGACTGATTGAGAAAACTGTGGTGGTGTAGCTGGCAAGGGAAACCGTATCGGTCTACCCGCTTTGTCTTTTATTACACAGGTTTGTGCACATAATAACACTTGAGTAGACTGGGTAGCCAGAAATCTACGTAAATTATAAGAGTATAAAACTGTTAAAAGTAGGTACCTTCGCCATTCACGACGATGACTCCAGCAACGCCCTTATGAGTCGACAGTTTGCGAACAGTTTCTTCCGCCTCGTTTGCCATTATTTATTTATTTATAACGACCGCTTCTTTGAGCTACTTTGTCAATACTTCAAAGAGAATACAACATGAATAGAAAAAGTAAGGCAATACTTGTTGATTGTTGACAAATCATTGAATATCGATGATTAAAAATGACAGCTTTCCAGCCAGTTGACTTGCGAAGTTGCGTCAAAAAGATTTTATAATGGATATAAAAAACCCAGGCCCCTTCGAGCAACACGGCCTCCGTACCGGACGGACCATATCTGGTATCCTTCGAGCAACACGGCCTCCGTACCGGGGTTTATCCTAGTCATGAAAATAAAAAAATTCTGAGCAATATTCCCGCGAATTCTTCCGAGTTTTTATGATAGCCTATGTCACCCATAGAATTTTTATTCCATAGGTGAAAAAGTTTTGAAAATCTATATACTCGTATAATGCAAATAAACAATTAAATATTTCCTTTTTTTATTATTATTACAGACAAATAATATAAGCGACTTTATCCGCGTAAAACTTCACCTCCTATTTCACCCCCTTAGGGGTTGCATTTCTAAAAATCCTTTCTTCTTCCTTGATTGATTTGAAGGATTGATTCAACTTGATCAATCCTTGATTTTTCACTCCCATAAAGGTACCCTGTACCAAATTTCAGTTTATAGGTACAGTAGTTTGGCTGTGCGTTGATATGTAAGTCAATGAGTCAGGTTTGCCTTTTATATAGGCATAATAACAATAAATAAATATATAAGGACATATCACACGAATTGAGCTAGCCCCACAGTAAGTTGTGAACTTGTGTAGCAGGATAATAACTCAACGATACTATATTTTAAAATATATACTTTTATAGAGAGACATTCAAGACCCAGATCAATCTGAAAAAGATCGTTTTTCATCATGACCTGACCGGGGATCGAACCCGGGACCCCCGTGTCGCAGGCTGGCGTGGTCACCACTGCGCCACGGAGCTCGTCATATAGCGATAGATTAGCAAATTTTTCCGCGATTGTTATCATAAATTATAGTCATGTCACTTGCAGATAAATGACTTTTCTATACGCATAAGAATTTTGAAAATCGATCCAGATTCGGAGCCTATTCAATGCAAACAAACAAACAAATAATTTTAGATCATTCATACATAAGTACCTATTAGTCTCAATCAAACTGTATGGGGCGGCTTGGATATTAGCTGCGAGCTGCGCAGAACGTGCCCCACTTCTCCGCGCGCACCCCGAAGTACCTAATATTGTGTTCTGCGCATCGCCTCGCACGATGTTCGTTTGGTTCAGACTGTATCAGCACCCGTCCGTAGCATGGCGCCCGCGCCGCGGTTTATATTGCGCGATTAACTATCCCCGTATAGCTCTTCAATATTACGGAAAACTAGATGCCGATAAACGTTGTCGCGCGTGCCATGCTACGGGAGCAGATGCTGTTGTTAACAAAAAAAAAAAACTCATGGCACAGAGCAGCAAATGTGACTGTCGCTCACGCGAGTCGCGAGCGGCTGTCAAACTATTCTCTGTGTGCAATAGTAACTCTTGCCATCAGCTAGTGTTGTTTGCTCAAAATTAATAATGATCCATTGTTTGCTGAACACAGAATGCAGGTGTTATTTTATTATGAGCTATAGGTTGCAAGATGTGTCAATATTTAGCAATAAATAAAGTAAAAGAAAGGTTTTTACATGGACTTTATTAAAATGGGCACTTAATTGCTACACTATGTAAAAAGTAGAAAAAAATTAATCAATAATTAAAATTAAGTTTCAGCTACAGTATCTCCTCCAGTCTGCTGCTTTTTCTCAACTTGCAAGTACAGTGGCATTCGCCCACTGCGTAGCTTCTGCCGCTTGTGAACTTTTAACTGATGCTTCATCATCTGTTTCCGGTAGCCAAATGCTTTACCACAGATGTCACAAACATGATCCTTAATTCCAGCATGATCAACTTTAAAATGCAATTCCATATCTCGTTTCGTGTAGAAACCACGACCACATAACGAACACACATAATCATGTTCACCTTTGTGTGTTAACAAATGTTTGTTCAAGTTACTCTTGTTAACAAACCGATGGGCACATTGAGTACATTGGTACGGTTTCTCACCAGTATGAAATCTCATATGCATTTTCAGAGATTCGCTAAATCTACCTTTGTACGGACAAAGCTCACATTTGAATGGCAGATTGTAGAAATGAGTCAGTCTGTGTCGAGTAAACTGACCTTGTATAATAAACTTTTTCCCACAAATATCACACATGTATGGTCTTTCACGTTTATGCAACGATAAATGCTTCTTGAAGTAAAGAGAAGTATACAGGTTATTACAAATCGGACATTTATGTCTTACATTCTCGTGTTCAGGTGATAAACGATGATCAGAATATTCAGTAAATGTGGGAAAGTACAGATCGCACCGTTTACAGTGGTAATCTTTATTTTCAATAACATTGCTGTGTTCATCAACAAATGTATGATCTTCATCATCGGCATGGGTATGTTCAAATGGATCGTTCATACGTTCTTCCAACTCAGGTATTCTTAAAACATCATCAGACTTCTGTGCAGTTTTACGCAATAGGATTGCACCTCGAAGTAGTGCGTTGCAAGAGGTACATAAGAATTTCGGATATGAATCATCACTTTTAACACTAATGTCTGCAAATGTATTCAATTCATCAGACAAGTCATCTTGGGTATGTGATCCGAAAATAGGAATATCGCCTTTTTTCAAACAAACTCTGCAAACCTTTTCTTGCTTTTCTGATTTTTTGGACTCTGAAATACCTTCACCATGTGATGTACTTTGATTCTCTTCTTGCCGAGATCTCTGGCAGACACGTTTGCAATGCATAATTTTCAAAAGCATCATTGGACCGCCCATTGTCGAATGCTTTCGTATGAGTGTGTTATATTCTTAGTAATATGTATGTTTTTTGACCACTAAACATAACACATTGTACATATTTATTTAGATATATTACTTCAATTTATTATTTTGCAATACGTTTCAATTAATTCTTTGTAGAACAGAATAAAAGACAAACCTACATAGCATAGCTAAACTTGTGTCAGAAATATTGGTGACATTGACAAATGGATTTCTTTCTGTTTGTTTTTATCTGGAGGCAAAGGATCTAGCCCATACAGCCAAGTCTTGTATTTTACCCTCCTACTAACCCAACCGGAAGAAGAGTAATGCCTTTCACACATATCCATTTTTTTTACGTATGTACTTATTTAATGAATGTCTGTTTTATTGTTACCTGCTGTAGCTCAAACGGCTTCTTCTTCCTCGGATTGTCATGTAAACTTCTGCGGGTGACATAGATATATTTACGCGGACGAAGTCGTGGGAAAATTGCTAGTATAGTCTGGCCAACGAAAGCTGAACCTCGCAAAACTCGGCAAATTTAAAAATTTACAAGCGGGCCATACTGTCTACAGTAGGAAAAAATAGTTTTAATACTTTTTACATGACTGAAAAAATTATGTAAAGATTTTAGAATTTACGATAATGTGTAAGTACCTATGTAAGTCCATCCTACTTTTGTAGGACTCAATTCAATATTATTGGATTCTTAAAATCATTCCGAGTGACATAGGCTGTTTTTTTCAGTAGGACAGTCGTTCTTTTTATTTATTCATATTTTATTTTATTAATCAAATGAAGTTAAATAAATCTATTTTCATTCTCATTTTTCCGTAACCATTCAACCATTGAAATAAACATGAAAGTTTATATTATAAACATTGTCAATAGTACCTACTGAGACTATTGGCAATAATGACTGACAGTACATTGCTGAGACCCTTTTCCACCCGTCACTAGATGGCTAAGCGTATTCTAATCTTATTTGTACTATATTCTAGAGAAGGGTATCAAATTCAATTATAATAAGTTTTTCAATACAATATACTAATAATACGATTCTTATGACATCGAAATCTGTATCGTAATGATGTATTTACGTTACGGCACTAGTGCTTTATACTTTACACCAATCACAACCGCTCAATGGCCCAATGCCACAGATGCAAAATTTAAACGTTTTCATAAAATCCGAGCAAAGAGTTTCAAGTTCAGCATGAAAACTTTTTTCTGATTCGTGAGATGTGATTTTTGACCGACTTCAAAAAGGAGAAGGTAACCATTGTACTGTTTTTGAGAGACTAAACCTGAGTAAATGTACCTGATTTTTATAAATGTATTTTTACAAACTGCTTTAGTTCCTAACTTTTATAAATTCCTTATTTGCTGAACTGCGATCTCGTTTTAGTTTATAGTAATCGCAAATGTATTGAAAAACGTCGTATGATACTCGTACGGTAAGCTGTCTATTATAGTCGTCGGTGCATTATAAGCACTCGGCTTCGCCTCGTGCCTATAAACACCTCGCCTATAATATCCTTACCGTACTTGTATCAAAGACAATATAATATAGGTATATTATATTGTCTTTGTCCGAGCGAAGTTTCAAGTTCAGCATGAAAACTTTTTTTCGCTTTAGTTCCTAACTTTTGTATATTCCGTTTGCAGAACTGCAATCTTGTTTTAGTTTATGGTAATCGCAAATGTATTGAAAAACGTCGTATGATACTCGTATTGTATCATAATGCACTATTACTATTAGTAAGTCCATAATAAAAATAAAACCAGTGCCCAGTGTAGGTTAATTTATTTATTTTAGATTCCTTTATTTTTTCCCTTTTCATTCTTCTTTGTTCAAAGCCTGCCTTGTTTACGAGTATCAAAAACTAATGGGTGAAATATCAGGAATTGACAACTAAAAATGTTAAAGCCACCTGTATCTGTGTTGCAACGGGTTGCAACTCAAAAAATGACGGGATTCAGACAGGGTATAACTATTTCTGAACACGTGCCACTCGTCTTCGAACTATTTTTGTATGGAATAATCGTTCGAAGACGAGTGCTGGCGGTGGCACGCGTTCAAAAATGGCACTCCAGCTTTCGTTGGCCAGACTCAATATTTTTTGAATTATTTCCAATCAAAACATGAGGGGCTTAACTAGGCTGACTGAATGTAAATTACCAACTCCTCCGCCTAATTTCGTCTTGTTTGTTGTCAATGTCATGTTCGGTCAGTGCTGTCATTGTTTTGATTTAGGTTATGAGTAACAAAAATTACTAAAAAAAGGAAAATATTAAATTAATAAAATTATTAAAAAAATATAATTACTAAAAATATAAGCAAAATATTAATCATTCGCAATTAAAGATTATTTACAATCCGATACACACAGGGAAGTGTTCAATATGAATTTGTCTAAGGTGAGTAATTTATCAGAAAATAATTATTAATTTAACATTTTTCTTTCAATTATTGTTCAAATAAATAAATAGAATGAAAAAGTCACTATGCAGTGATTTGCAAATGTGACAATAATGGTTAACTCAGTCAATCAGTGCACCAATCAATGAATGAATTTAGAGTAGGTATGACCCTGGTGGTACAGAAAGGGCCATGCTCCTGCAGTGGAGACTAAAAAAGACCTGATGGATGGATGGCTCTTTAATTTATTACACGGAATATGTAATAATATAATGTATTTATTCTCCAGGGTTTATTAGTCTGTTTAGGTGACTTCAAGATTTCTGGCAGTCCCTTGATGGAAATGTATATGAAACTAATCACATCTTTTTTTTTTTAATTTACAGAATATATGGAGATTCGCGCCAATCGTTCGCAGTGCCATTAACTCAAACCTGGCCTTTTTAAGACCTCTGTCGACACCTGCAACTTCAATACCAACAAAACCTTTAGAAAATGTCCCAGTGTTCTTTGAATTGGACAAGTTGTACAAACGGGTTGAGTTAGAGATGAGGGGCATTGATCCTGCTGTTTTGCTCAGTTATTCTTGGTTTTGTATAGCAGCAGCTTCACATTCGGGCATTGAAGTCACTAAGAGGTTAGTTGTCCTAACTGATATTATAAATGCAAAAGTGAGTTGGTTTGTTATGCTTTCACGCTGTAAGTACTGAACTGATCATCAAGAAATTTGGCATACACATAGGTTAGGGTACTGAGAAGAACATAGGCTATATATCGCGCGAGCGGAGCCGCGGGTTATAGCTAGTTTTTAAATAAATGTCGCCCAATGATTACCTGACTTAATTAATTCAAATAATTAAGAAATTGTGTCACGCATTTTATGTAACACAGTAAACAAAATCTTTTCATTTGTGTCATAGATATTGTTATTCTATAGAATTAGATATCTATAGGCTCATACTTTGGTCAAAGCTTTAGCAAGCTTAGTTCTAAAAGAAATTGTTAGATGGCAATAGGCCTACCTGCTCTTTAACTTGACTAATTAAATTAATTGAATATGTTTAAGCATGACAATGGATAAAATAAATAAATAAATATACGGACAAATCACAGATTGAGCTAGCCCCAAAGTAAGTTCGAGACTTGTGTTATGGGATACTAACTCAACGATACTATATATTATAATAGATATTTATATAGAAAAACATCCAAGACCCAGGTCAATCTGAAAAAGATAATTTTTCATCTTGACCTGACCGGGATCGAACCCGGGACCATCCGTGTCGCAGGCAGGCGTGTGGACCGCTGCGCCACGGAGCAATGTAAAACAAATTAATAAATGATAGAAAATGCTCTGTCTAATATAGTTTTGGTATAAATATCTGTTAAATGTAGCATGTAGTGAGTAGTGCCATCTGCATATCTCTAGTTTGCATGAAACCATGTAGGCATGTGAAAGATGATACAACCATGATTGGTACTTGGTAGTAATCATTAATTTATGCATTCATAACGCTATTCTCATGAAGTCTTATTAAATTAAGAAATAAGATATGGGGAAAAAATTCCATGCAGGCTTAATTTCAGTTCCGGTGAGTGTGGTTACCGGCAGAGTTAAATAGGATCACTTCTTCCCATTGGTGTTATAGTAGGTAATATAGGAAGCACAAGCTAAACAAAGCTTATAAAAATCAAAGAGATCTCTCCAATATGTCTGGCCAGCGTGGAGAGTTCTCTTACTGGTAATACAGAGAAGGCTGTGTTTCTGCAGTGGAGACTAAAAAAAAGGACCATGAAGATGATAAAGTCTAAGGTGCAGGTTCAAATCCTGCCCGCATGTAACTTTTTAATAAAAGATAATCATTAATTTTGTAATTTCAGTTGGGCTCTCAGAAAGGCAGAGAAAGAAAGGCACACTTTACTCAAATGTGTTCACATCTACAAGAAACACAAAGTGCAATACGAAATTCGGACATACTTCCGATTCATTCATTTACAGAGGCTGACAGGATCTACCTGCGATACCTATTTAGAGTACATTGAGAGGAATCTGCCAGAAGGGTGTGCTCTGAAAGTCACTAGAGTAGAATGTCAGAAAATGCCAGAGCATTTGACACCACCTAATGAAGAATAAAGGATTATTTAGAGAGTAGTGATTAGAATAAATACATAGTATTACATTGAAGTGTTTTATTTACATATAAAATACTTGAAGAGATTCCACTTTTCATTTATTATTCTACAAAACAGGAATGGTTATTGAGATAAATTGTGTTATTAGACCACGCTTTATGAATACATCTGTATTATTAAAACATATTGATAGCTTATCATATCACTATAATATTTAACAATTAGAAATAACTTACAATAATTTTAGATTTTGAATCATTGATACCAATTTAATTTTGCCTAAAATTGAATATTATTACAGAGCAATAGCAAAGCCTTTTTTGTTTAATGTTTTATGTAATGATCTGTTTGTAAATGAATAAAAAATAATAATAAATATATACAGACAAATCACATAGATTGAGCTAGCCCCAAAGTTAGTTAGCTAAGTTCTAATGACTCATTACATAACATTGACTGAATACTTTACAACATACTAAAATATACATAAAATGTTGGTTAAAGCATACCTGAAGCAAAGACAATATAATACTAACGTAATAGACTGCCCACCTCATACAAAAATATTGGACCAAATTAAGGTTGCGAAAAGCAGGTGAATGTATGGCGCAGGTGAGTCGCTTGCTACTCGATACTAGATGGCGGTGGTCTGCGTTAGCCTTTAAGTTACTAAATATATGGTGTCATTTTAAAATATTATGCCTAAAATATTGATAGTTTTGATTTTTAGATATATTTTGTGAATCATGTTTTTATATTCTCATAATACGGTAGATACAATGTTGTGTAGTTTCGAGTGGCGCCATCTATCCGAGTCTCTGAGAACAAATCGTACAATTAAGGCGTTGAGACCACATGCCTGAAGTAGCATTTCTCATCATCTTACATTTTACTAACAGTTCAGTGTAAAACCAAAAAGATGTGCTTATCCACAATAACATACATAGAAGACTTATAATCTAAAAATTACTCTAATAATACTTTTGCTGACTAGTTTTACAATTACAACATAAATATTGTAAAAAAGCTTGTACATAGAATGGTCAGTTCTGTCCATATTTGGCATTTAGTATCTCTTTGGCAGTGAAGCAGTTTTAAACTTATTCTATTCATACTGCTGGTTCTTGCAAACGGTGAAGATGAAGAGGATTGCGAATGCCAGTTCCAGGGCATGGAACATGAGCATCACAGCACACCAGATGTACTCCAGGCGAAGGATGTATGTCTGATAGATAAGGAAGTAGCACACTCCAACAGCTGAGGGTATTGTGAGGACCACAGAAAAGAAAACAGGAATTTCTGAAAAAGAAACAGAAGGATTTGTTTTATCTATTAATCTGATCTTTGCTGTGAAAGGGTTAGGTAATTATCTATACAGCCAGCTGTTGTAGTTATCTTTTGATTTTTTTATAGAATATGAGAGAAAATAAAAAAATATGTAAGGTTATCTTAAAACAGTTAAAACATGGGCTAAAGTAAACACATAATGCACAGTATTGGCACTAGGTAAGCGGTTTTAGGAGCTTTGTACCAGCATTACCAGGGTGCAAGAAATAGTTTAACATAAACTGATTATATACTCTTTGGTGTTTAACTAGTCTGGTTTAAGTAGGTACCAATAATGTTTCTGATACAGTAGCCAACACACTAAAATAGTACAAACATATTAGTAGATACAGAAATAGATACAATGTTTATGTACCTTAGACATACATGGACACTTACTTTTGCTGGCCAAATTGCCTCTTCGCCCCAAGAATATACGAATAACTTCTACAAGGCACAAGGCGCAAAATATACCGGCTTCGGTCAACAACGCATTTTCAGGGTACGAAACGTTGATTGCCTTCAGAATGCCCATGGCAACTTCACACACAAAAAACATGCCTAGATAAAAACTGTTTAGGTACAGGAGTATTTCGTACGCGAGACTAGAGTTTACGTTGGTAACTTTAGACATTTTTGTGGAATAAGAAGCCAGTACCTACTCAAACTTTCGATCGATGCATGTTTTGATTTGAGTTTGACTTTTGTTTACATTTTTTACGGTGACTGACATTGACATTTATTGGCAACAGCGACGTCTAGGAGCCTTAGCTAGAATTGAGCTAGAAGCGTAACTGAAAAACTGTGTGGACATCGGTGGTGGGCAGTACCAAAGAATATGTATTCTCATAGAAGGAGCTTCGAAGAAACAAAACGTACACGGTCGTAGACAATAGAGTTTTTACTAGGGATGCGACAGTCATGTAATAGATGCCGATATCGATTCTGGTCTTTTTGTCTATGGTGTAATACAGTCAGCTTATGATATGATGCCTGACAAAAATAATCAATTAATTAATATCTACATGATAATTACGCACGCGGAGTAACATGAAACGTAGAACAGTCAAAATATAAATGGAGAAGAATGACAATGAAAATAGTTGGATATTGCTAAAAATTCTGTGGTAAATAGTTAATACTTAGTTATCTCACAGTCATCATCACCATCATCAGTTCTTTTTTAATCTCCACTGCAGGTGCCCATCCCTCTCTGTACTATGAGAGCCATATATTTTATATTGCCGGAACAGTCAGAGGATTTATCCTACTTTCTCCACACTGGCCAAACGGGTTGGAAAGGTATCTTTGATGCTTTGTTTAGCTTGTATTTTCTAAGACGCCTTCTACTACATCCATCCACGGAAAGACTTGGAGTGCACCTATTCTATTCTGCTGGGAACCACACGGCGGTATTTATTAATCTCACAGTGATATCCTACAATAGCGTACTTATTAACTTGGTTTCATACAAAATTTGAGTTTCACGACGCAATTTTTTTTACTTTTTATCATCATGATCGTCAGGTCTTTTTAGTCTCCACTGCAGAAGCACGACTCTCTCTGTACTACCAGAGCCATATATTAGCAAGAGCAGTCAGAGGATTTGGCCTTCACTCTCCACGCTGTACGCTTACCTTTTGTATTTCACCGTAATAACGTGACTCACAAACCTCATGTTGTGAGTTACGTATTCTCGATAAAGTATTACTAACAAATACCAATAAAAAAAACTTGTTACGGTCCCTTGACAAAGTGAACTTTTGCAGAAGAAATTGACAGCTACCTGCTTGGATATCGGTAATATCACGCTAGCTAAGAAAAAAAATCGATATAGAAATAATACAACGTATTAATTCAGGTAAAAAAAACTCTATGCGCCAAATTTTATCCAAATCAATCATATAGTTTCAACGAGATTAAGTAACAAAGATACAAAACTTTGCTTTTATAATACAATGTGGGATTAAATAATACAACAATAATATTTTAAATATAATTTATTTGAATTCAAAATATTTAATTTCAGGTTTTGAGTTCCAATCGTAATAAGTATAACAACGGTGAAAATATATTTATTGATTGACTTCCAATTCCAATGTCACAGATTTGCTATAATAAACTTCACTATATAATGTATGTTATCCCGCAGATGTAGTGAATTCTATTTCAGCCCGTGCCGTGCCCGTGCGTATTCAACAATAATTATACTGTCATCTGTCAAATATCTGGAACAAACACTGTGATACTTTTTCCACTCTCAATTGCAACGTCGATCCATTTTTGCCTTGATGTCCGTGGGAAATCTGTAATCAATCAAATCCAGTCGTAAACAACAACGATTTAAAAATGAACACATAAATATAACTACTAAACCAATTATGATGAAACTTAAATTGTTCCTTAAGTTGGACAATACCTAGTTCAAGATTTTTTGCAAACTGATTTATGAGTTTTAAGATATGTGCGGAAGAACATACAATCATACATAATTGAACATACATGTATACATAATTTCATTAGAGTATGTATACTTATACATACTCTAATGAAATTGTGTACACATTTTTAGAAGCTGTAAAAGACTAACATATTCACAAACTGGGTAATATTACTTATTACATGCCGAATTGATGACATTCTTTTTTTTTTAAGTCGGTTGAAAAATAAAGCATAACCACAAAATACCGACAGACAAGGAAAAAAAAATTGCATACTTTACAACGTTCTGAAAGCCTAAAACGGCAAAACCGTCCGATTGTCGGATGGAAAAATCGGACGTGTATACCCAACTTAATGGTCGTAAAATATCGATAATCTATAAAGTCGATACAAATTTCACAACACTAGTGTCAAAATTTTAATGTTTATCTTTTTAAAACAATATTTCAGTTTTATTGCTTTAAAATAGCCAAAAAACATTTGATATAGACACATCCTTAGATTTTACAGTAATATAATAAAAGACATCAATGTCTATCACTGGAAAATCGTGTATAAATACATGAAACGTGACCTACCGGTGAAACCTTGTGTTTTCGGAGTTGATATCTTTACCAGCATAGCGTGATTCCCATTGCACCGTAGTCCAGGACATTTTCCATTTAATAAAGTTTCTGGTTTACACTTTCAGACTGCGAAAGTGTCTTTAATTCCCAGCGAAAATTTAATTTTATCACAGCACCTCCAACTCAGACGAGTCAACATTTTATACGAACAATTTAAGATGAACATAGTAATTGACAATTACTCTTTCAAAACTGTCTTTTCAAATTGGTCGCATAAAGATATCAAGATATCAAAAGTGACATTTCTCAAGTGTATCATTAGCACTTATTGATAAACCTATATTTGTCTCTTTTTGATATACTCTAAAAAGAAAGAGACGAATATATAGCTGAGAATTACGCGGTTTCTATGAGAATTCATATTCTTTGGGCAGTACTTTCTTGTGGTAGTTGCTGGTTCTGATAGTTGCACATAGATGGCACCACTGGTTGCGTCACAACTGTATTTACAAAATTATTATTTGACTAGCAATTTTCCCACGACTTTATCTGCGTAAATTATAGCATATGTCACCCGCAGATAAATAAGCATTCTATCGGTGAAAGAATTTTAAAAATCGGTCCGGTAGTTTCGGAGCCTATTCAATACGAACAAACAATAAAATCTTTCCTCCTTCCTATAAAATGTGCCCGCGGCTTTTTATGCAGTAAATTATTATTTTTTTATGATATAGGACGACAAACGACCAAGTGGGTCACCTGATAGTGATCAGCAGGCCTATTTGCTAACTTTTGGCAACTACGGTGTACATCATTTTCATGGTAACTTCAATATTCATTACGGCTTGGGCATGAATGACTATTTTTATTTAAGATATGAAAACCGTTATGTTAGCAAATCGGCCTGCAGAGCTGCCATGCCGATGGACGACTGCTACACCAGGCAGGGGTGTGACAAGTGATAAGAGCGTTGCCGATTGATTTCAGTGCTAACTTGTTGAATTATAAAACTTCCATGCCAAAAAGTAATATTTTGACTACGAATAGCTTTTTTAAAATAGGATAAATAAGTACTTAGGGACTGACCCATTTTTTCAATGTATGGAAACGAAGCCATTATGTTCAATTAATGGAATTCTTCGTAATAAGGTAAAGGTAATGAAAAAAAGGCAACACTGCCTTATTCTGTCAACAACAAGCTCCCAATACTTTATTTAATTTATTATTATAAACCTAGTTTTCTTCTGTGTATTTAACCTGTAATAATTAGTTCTACACATCTGCTAGCTGTACAAGTGTTATCTGAGGAATTCAACATCGGAATACCACGAAATACTCTAAAGATAAGTTGTATTTTAGTACCCTCAACCTATCTTAATTCACAAGCTGTCAATATTTACCTTCTTTTGACCAAATATCTGATCTGTCAAACTCAATTGACAGCTGTCAATTTCAATTGACATATCAAAATTGAATGTGACAACTACTTAATGTTGCCAGTATTTGAAATTTCTCCCATTTTGTAAGAAATCGAAACTATGTCAATCTGCAAGAAATGTAAAAAACAGATTAAGACCTCAGATGTCAAGGGTTGCACTAAGTGTGCTGCTACCTTTCACTACCAGTGTTTGGACATACTGCCGGAGAATTTTGCAAAGGAGTCAAAGGCATACAAGGCTTCATGGAAGTGCATTGAGTGCAAGTCATCTGATCGGCGAGGCGACTTAGTGAATACTCCCTCCCCAACTGCGTCGCCCTCACACTCACTGGCTATCAGCAATATTGATGAACTTAAAAGTTATTTTGATAGAAGTCTCGAAGAAGCTTTGTCTCGTCTGCGAAAGGACATCAGTAGAGACGTTGCTGCTGATAGTGCTGACACGCGCGTAAAATTGCAGGAACTGACGACAAGTGTACAATATATGTCTGACAGGTACGAGCGACTTCAGGAAACTTTAGACCAAAAAGTCAAGGACTGTGAGGATTTGAAGGTAGAGAATAAGGCACTTAGGTCGGACGTAGGTATCCTGCAGACTCAAGTTAGGGATTTAAGTTCTAAACTTAATCTGTTCGAACAACAATCACGGGACAATAATTTGGAAATTCAGTGTGTGCCTGAACATTCCACGGAAAATCTCAAAACTGTCATAGTTCAGCTCGCCGGCACCATTGGGCACCCTCTTCGTGAACACGAGATCCTTAACTACCATCGAGTGGCCAAGATCAACAACGAATCTAAACGTCCAAGGTCAATTATTGTGAAGCTCTCAAGCCCTTTAGTACGTGATTCTCTTCTGGCAGCGGTAAAGACTTACAACAGGACTCATCAAAATAATAAATTAAATTCTGCTCACTTGGGCATAGCTGACAAGGATAAAAAGCCCATTTTCATCTGCGAACATCTGACTCCAGCTAATAAACAACTCCACGCGGCTGCCCGTAAAGTAGCCAAAGAGAAGAAGTTTGAGTTTGTTTGGGTGCGGAACGGCAGGATTTTCATGAGGAAGGACGTCAACTCCAAAAGCTTTGCTGTTAATAATTTGGACTTTCTTAATTCCATTTAAGTAGTGCATTTATGGTATCCTTGGCAAATAATAATCTTACGAATGACTTCAATATTGTTTATCAGAATGTCAGGGGTCTAAGGACCAAAACTCATGATATTTTGGCCAATGCATTGAAGCAAAATGCTGATGTTATTCTTCTTACTGAGACATGGCTTAAAGATAGTGTGTATGATCATGAGGTTATTGATGAGAGATATGTTGTTTTTCGTAGGGATCGAGATACCACTAATAGCACGAAATTAGATGGCGGTGGTGTACTCATAGCTGTCTTAAAGAAACATGAACCTATCCGTAAACGACAATGGGAATCAATAGATGAAGATTTATGGGTCACAATTAAGTTGAATCACGGGAACTCACTAAGGCATTTATGTATAGGTACTATTTATTTACCATCCCCTGTAGTATTCAATCAGCTAAAGCGAATGTCTGAAAGTCTTACCGATGTTTTGCAGCATAAACTCCCTCACAATTCACTTTTGCTCCTGGCTGGCGATTTTAATTTCCCTAAATTGTCCTGGTACAAGGATCCCAATAACAGCGCGTATCTGCCTTCGGGTAATCAGTCTTCCGAGGAGAACCTTTTCGTTGACACTCGCACATTTAACAATCTTCATCAATTGAGTCCGGTGACAAATGCAACAAAGGATCGCTCTCTGGATTTAATTTTCTCAAATGAATTTAATGTGTTTGAAGTGACTGAGCACCAATTTCCACTTGTCAAAATAGATGGTCATCATCCTACCCTTCAGATTAAAATGAGGTATCGCTCACAAAAACGTATCGTTTATAACAGAACTCCTTTTTTAAACTTCTGTAAAGCAAACTTTACCAATATTAGGGAGGATTTGTCTAGAATTGAATGGGCTGATCACTTCAACAATCTGGAGGTCGTGGATGATGTGGTTGAAAAGTTTTATGATATTCTCCTACCTATTATATCTGCACATACGCCTACCACTATTACTAAAGATAAGAAATATCCCTGTTGGTTTAGCCGTCCTCTGATTAAGACGTTGAAAGAGAAAGCAAAATTTCACAAAAGATTTAAAAAGTATGGCAATCCCAGAGATTATCTTACATATAAAATGTTACGCAGTCGCTGCAACCATATGATTGATACTTGTTACTCTGACTTCAAGTCTCAGGCTAAGGCTAATATTAAAAATAATCCAAGATATTTCTGGTCGTATATTAAATCATTAAAATCGAATTGTACGGACTTACCTGATGAAATGTTTCTGGGGAACCGGAGGGTTCGGGGTGGGCAGCAGATATGTGAACTTTTTTCCGAATATTTTTACTCGACTTATGTGAGTAACCCTCCATCGTTATCTGTTGTTGACACTTCTGATACTTCCCATGCTTCTCTAAGTACGTGTTGGTTATCGAAATCAGATATTCTGGAGTCTCTTAAAACAGCTGACGCAAATAAGGGTCCTGGTCCTGATGGCATACCACCTGTATTTTTTAAGATTTGTGCTGTGGAATTGGTTGAGCCCTTATGTCTGATCTTTAATCATTCTCTCACATCTGGGGTATTCCCATCTAAATGGAAGATCGCTAACGTCACACCCGTTCACAAAAAGGGAGATTTAGCAAACGTAGAAAATTTTAGACCAATATCTATGTTATCTTATTTAGGCATGTTGTTTGAATCGTTAGTCCAGAAGCAACTATTTTCTCATCTAAAACCACTTTTTAACGATCAGCAACATGGTTTTTTGCCGGGTCGTTCGACAGCGTCAAACTTGGTGGGTTATGTGGATGATATAACTAAGGCTTTGGAAAATAATGAGGTCCATTCCGTATATACAGACTTTTCTAAGGCGTTTGATGTTGTAAACCATGTCAAACTTATAGAGAAGCTTGCTCATGCTGGAATATGTGGTTCTCTGTTGAGATGGTGCGAATCTTATTTGAAAAATCGCTCACAGTTAGTTGTTGTTCGTGGCTTTAAATCCCAAGCTACAAATGTTCCATCTGGTGTCCCACAGGGCTCACATCTAGGCCCTCTTTTCTTTTTAGTTTTTATAAACGACTTGAGCTCTACATTACGTTCAAAACATAAACTTTTTGCTGACGATTTAAAGGTCTATCGTGAGATAAAGTCAGACCAGGATACGGCATTGTTACAAGATGATCTCAACAGCATCAGTCAATGGTGCCATGAGAACCACATGATTCTAAATGCTGCAAAATGTTTTTTCATAAATTTTTCACGGAAGATGTACTCAAGTAATCCGGTATATTCAATCAATGGAACTCCTCTCCAAGAAGTTGATAATATAAGTGATCTTGGAATTATAATAGACAAAAAGTTAGATTTTAGGAAACACTTTGACAACATAGTAAAGAAGGCTTCGAAATTGTCTGGTTTCGTAATTCGACAAACTAAAGTTTTCAAAGAACCTGAAATTCCTATAATATTGTTTAACTGTTACGTACGAAGTATCCTTGAATATTGCTGCCCTGTATGGAACCCATCTTACACAGTTCATGTTTCCAGAATTGAAAGCATCCAAAGGAGATTTCTGTATCATTTGACATACTTTAACAATAGGTGTCATGATTTGCCATCTTACCATGCTAGGCTAAAATATTTCAATGTTAACTCGCTTGAACAGCGTCGTATGGCTTTTGACGTAATATATCTTAATAAGATTATTACGGGCAAGATTGATTGTCCCGATCTTCTACATAGGCTTAATTTTTGTGTTCCTAGATCTGGTAGTCGGCTTCATAATCGCATGACTTTCCGATTGCCCCCTTGTCGAACAAATTACCGTAAATGTTCTCCTTTAATTCGCATGTGCGCTCATTGCAACAAAATTTGTCATGACATTGACATCTTCAGTGCATCGACCAAAACTATTAAATGTTCGTTATTAACATACTAATTCTATTTTTTGTTTGTATTAATTCTCTTGTTGTTTTTAATTTAATATAATATTTAACTTATATGTATTTGTGCGAGCAAACTATTATGTGCATGCTGTGTTCGCTCATAGAAGGTTGTTGCAAATGTTTTATATAAATCTATATGTACATTTAGTTTAAACTATGTAACAACTAGTTTGCGAACCTAACAATAAAAAAAAAAAAAAAAAAAAAAAAAATAAGGTAATATTGTTCATGTTAGTGATCTGGTAGGTACTCTCAGAAACTCAACTGTCAAAAAAATATCCATGTATATTTCACAGTTTATTTCATTTAACAGGAAGGTAACATTTTACATAAAAAACAACTTACATATTAAATTATTGGAAAAAATACAAAACAAACACATTTTATTGAAAATATAAAAGTTATTGGATTCTTAAACAACTTTTCAAAAATAACTAGGTAGGCTCTCACATATTACATATTTACTTGCATTCAAAACTTATATCTTTACGTGATAAAATTACGGAACTTTACTACATTAAAACAACAATAATACTCATTCAAAACTAAGCTCAGTTCCTTTACTATATTAAAACAATAATAATACTCATTCAAAACTAAGCTCGGTTCCTTTCAAGTGACTCTCGGCCCAGTCATCAAATCTTCTAGAAAGATCTTCCGACATATAGTTCTTCCAATCCCCAATCTCCCCCTTTCTAATAAACCTGAGATCTGTTTGCTGCAAATACGATTCCCCGTAGGACTTTTCCAAGATGGCTTCCAAATTAACGGCTCGGTTTTTCTTCATGTTCTGGAAGGAGAGGTGGTCACATAGCTTGTCGACTTGGACATCAGAGAGTTCCTTGCCTAGGAATTTGGCAGTCTTGCGAATCACGGAAGGGAGGTCCCGCTTCATTTCTTCAAACTTGATGAAGAGGAGGTTGGGGTCGTGGCGTCTGTTCCAGAATCCTGCAAAATGAAAATAATGTTTTTTTTTTGATTAATACATATTAATGAAAATAATGGTTAATTATTTTTAGATATTCCTGAATTATTGACAACGTGAGAACCACCATGCCCTAAATATGTTTTATTTGGAGATGCTCTCTGTTTTATGGTAAGATATAAATCTAAGTTGTAAGAAGGGTGAAGTGATCCAGTTTTGAAGGTTGTCCCTATTTTTGATATACATTGCAGGCATAAAAATCCACTGTTGTTTTAAATAAATTTTCATGAAAAAAGAGAACAACCCAGGCCCTTTGGAGCTTCCCAAGTTGGCTGAGCTCTTAGGCTGCTTGGGCCTGAGACTCATGTTGCTAAGTCCAACATGAAGCTGGCAAGAGTGGTTGATAACACAAATAGCACACCGATGACCGATGGGGTAGGAAGGTTCTTGAATGCAACATATAATGACAACCTAAGCGTCTTACACCACAGATAAATAAATAAATAAAACTCTATGTCCGACACCCATCGCAGGGAAAGTCTGGATGGTGGCTGCTTCCAATCGATAATTTTGGAAATCGTTGGTGGAGTCCTATGTCCAGTTGTGGACTTATTGATATGACGATGAAGGGCAATAATTACCAACAAAAAAATATTACCTCAAACAGTAAACTAATAAAGTAAAACTTTGATAAAAAAAATTAACAGACGCTCTAGTCGCTCCTACGATTTTCTAAAGATTCCCCTCGATTTCTCTGAGATGCCATTTTCAGATCCTGATTTCCTTATCATGAGACCAAACTTGGAATATCGCCTTTCCAACAAAAAAATAGCAACATAAAAATCGGTTTCGGAAGCTATCCACGAACACATTAACAAAACATATACTCATATGTTTTTTTTTCGAATCGAGAAACCCTGTTCCTTTTTGAAGTCTGTTAAAAACCTCAGAGGATTTGGTAATAAATTGCCTACCAAGAATGTGGTTCCACACGGGCCCAAAAGGCGCTCGGTCCCTCATGAAGAGGTCGCAGAACTCCTCGAAGGTCCCTTTCAGGCCATGCACGAGGGTGCAGTAGTGGTAGTACGACACCACCATGTCTTTCGGGTTCCGGGATGTGTAGATAACCTGAAAAAAAAATTTACTAAGTGATTTACCACGAGGGTACCTATATTTCAATGAATTTTAGGATCTTCTGACTGCTCTAGCTAATATATGGCTCTGGAAGTACAGAGAGGGTCGTGCCTCTGCCGCGGAGACTAAAAAAGACCCGATGATAATGAAGATCAGTAAGGTAGCATATCAGAGGAGTTTGATATCCAAACGTATATTATTAGCGCTTTGCTTATACATGATAAATGCCTCAAGTTACGGCCTCACTGGGGGGTATTCGAATTCTATAATTTCTCTTTCTCCTCTTTGTGCTCTAGACATGGCGCGAACAAATCAACCAATGGCAGACGGGTATTTTCGCGCCATGCAAAAATTTGACTTCTTCCTAAACCCGCTTGACCGATTTTAGGCTGGTTTCAGAGTGACGCGTTTGACCAGCGCCGGCGACACGCGCGCGCTTGCAATTACATACACTAGAATAGTACAGTGCCCGGCAAATAAGTTGAACTAAGTGTGAGTAGGACACCGCAATACATTGCCACTGATTAATATAGGTGTGTCTCGCTCACACTTAGTTCAACTTATACGCCGCGTGTTGTAGCAGCGTTCCAAAGTCACGCAGTTCACACGCGCCGTTCGTGAGACGCGCGCTGTCAGCGCTGGCGAAGCATGCGCGGTCCGAGCTCGTCTACTGGCAGTTAGCCAGCCTTAAAGTATGATGTGTCATTATTATCCATATTCTTCCCCGACGAACTTAGAAGATGAAGTGTCATAGGCTATGTAACGTTAGTAAAAAATTAATATGGCGGACGTAGACTGTCAAATACGGCAGTCGGGTATTTTATATATTTTTTTAAAATGCGACTTGTTTTCTTTAGTTTTCTGGCTTACCTTAGGCTTTGCAGAACCGTCTTCTTTCTGGAAATCCACAGGCAGCAGATCCCATGGCAGATGGCTGCGGATGTAGCGAGGGTGGGGCAGACGGTACTTGACCAGGTCCACGGAGGTGTCCTTGACGGATTCCTTGTGCCAAAGCTCGTGGGTGTCCACCATGATGCAGGATAGCTCCACAAGTGGGCATCGGATCTATAAGAAAGTGCATTGCCATTTAGAATAAGATCCTGCTATATTATTTTTATATTTAGTCTCCACTGCAGGAGCACGACCCTCTTTGTACTACCAGAGCCATATATTAGCCGCAGCAGTCAGAGGATTTGGCCTACACTCTCCACGCCGGCCAGGTGGGTTGGAGATGTCTCCCTGATGTTTACAAGCTTTATTCAGCTTATGTTTCCTAAGTCACCTTCTACGACATTTACGGGAAGACTTGGAGAGGTCCTATTCTTCTCTGCCGGGAACCACCCGTCTGATAGTATAAACTACTAATATTATAAACTATACTTACCTACTAATAGTATAAACAAACAATTTTCGCCCGTGTTCGTCCTCGTAAATCTTCACCCCCTATTTCACCCCTTTAAGTGTTAAATCTCTAAAAATCCTTTCTTAGTACTGCACTAACATCATTAAAGGAACCCCTGTACTAAATTTCAAATTTCTAGGTACAGTATAGTTTTGGCTGTGCGTTGATATATAAGTCAGTGAGTCAGTTTTGCTAAATAAACATCATTTAACCAATCAGCATTCACCTCGCCTTCATCGAATCATTTTACCGC
This sequence comes from Rhodophaea formosa, assembly GCA_963082605.1. NCBI lineage: Eukaryota > Metazoa > Arthropoda > Insecta > Lepidoptera > Pyralidae > Rhodophaea > Rhodophaea formosa. Next base: position 9,927,294 of record OY720225.1, on the reverse strand, counting down.
AAGTGGCCGAAAATTAATCAATACAAACATACCTACGTTAATTAATACATTTCAACTGCCGTTTATGATTTTCCGAAAGTTGATCAACTACTCGAAAATTGATCAACTTACGGTGTTTGTTATTTTCCTAACATGTAATAAAGATTATAATATTATTATTATTGTAATTATGGCGGAAGAAAGAGAGGAATGGAAGAAGCTCCACCGACAAGAGCCCAGCTCTTAAATTTGATGATGATGATGTAATAAAGATTGTGAAAGTGATTATGTTTGTTTTTTACGTTTTCACGCTTTAACTACTGCAACGATAATAATAATTACGAATCACGAAATATTATAATAAAGGACAACTATTTACCTTTTACTCCTGAAAAAGGGCTGTTCTCCTTTTATTTTTTTAATGGTTTATGTTGCTAGCTAGATACATTCAATTGTTATTATTTATATAACTTATCTACAAATCACAAAATGTAGTGCCAGAGCTATTTTGATGAGCTCCATGGCGCAGCGGTCAACACGCCGGGTTGCGACATGGATGGTCCCGGGTTCGATCCCCGGCCAGGTCAAGTTAGAAAATGATATTTTTCAGATTGACCTGGGTCTTGGATGTTTATCTATATAGGTATATGTATTTGTAATGAAATATGTATAGTATCGTTGAGTTAGTATCCCCTAATACAAGTCTCGAACCTTCTTTGGGGCTAGCTCAATGTGTGTGATTTATTCGTATATATATTTATGTATCTCGTCGAAATTTTCGCTTGATCGGTACGTGAAAAAGATATAGGTACATAGGTATATCTTTTTCGCGTACCTATCCAGCTTCACCTATCATATAGACAAGTAATCTCAGGAAATACTGGACGGATTTCAAAAATTCATTCACCTTAGGTACCCCAAGTAACATTTTTAGGGAACTGAGGTTTCACAATATGCTTATAAGTCCTAAAATGGTATTTATTTAGTTTTGAAGTTATACCTTAGCTCAATATTTAGTTTTTTAAATTGCAAATAGGTCTTAGAACTGAAAAGTAATGACAAAAACTGAATAGGATTCCAAAGGAGGTTAAAATAAAGTAATGCTTGCTTATCAATCTGAGTAAATGGTTCTGAGATCTTCAGGTTCTGAAATGGTTCTACTTGGGTTATTGTTTGGCACTCTACATGCCAAAGCATGACTAAATAGGTCATAAGCGTAACATATATATGGCCTATTCAGAACCAAATTTTGCTTAGTTTTGTATGTCTAACTCAAAACCTTTCTAGGGCTTATTGTGTCTTTTGCTTACCATACGCAGTCCTTGTAGTATAAAAATAGACTAATTCGACTTTTTATATTTCAATTGACATGGTTTCTAGTCCTTTTGTAGTCCTTAAGTTTTATGAAAAATATTGTAGACTATTATTAGGCTTTATGAGTTTTCATAAGTTCAATTTGAAACCTTGTGGACTTCGCGTGTGCTTTATCAAAACCAACGTTATTTTCTAAAGTATACAGGATGTCTTGGCATAAAATGGTCAACAGTGGTAATTTTAAGCGAAAAGTGAAGTATAACATTGACAAAATCAAGAAAAGAAAGGTAGGTATGCCACATTTCATACCAATATTTTCAGACAAAAATAATTGTGTGACAGGGTTTTTCTTAGATACGTAACTACCTGTTTAATTTAACTGACCTTGCTGTTTTTAATTACGTAGATATTTAGCGATAACTTTAATTTTCTAATAGTATGGGTGTGAATGGATATGAGTAATTTAAATTCTTATATGACGTTCGATAGAGAGACGTGAAATGAGCAATATGCAAATGAATTGTAATAAGGGTCTTATCTCTTGTGTTTTCAGATAGAACAGCAGTATCAACAAGTAGATATAGTTACAACTGATGTTAAAGTTGTGACAGCTATTGATGAAGCTTCTGTATTTTTACCTTGTAATAGGAATGAATGTCAACCTAGTGAAGAGAGCCCCAGTGTGTCTGATGATAGTAGCATTGGCGTTTTTTATGACGCAGTCGACTTTCAGCGTCTTAAATATTACGAAATTCAAGATCAAAAACTTAGAGAATGGGCGCTGCAGCATAATATCACACATGTGGCTTTAAAAGATCTTTTAAATATTTTAAATGAGGATCCTTTTAGGAATCTTCCTAAAGACCCTAGGATATTTTTGTCTACTCCAGCAAACATAACAATTAATTATGTAACGGGTGGTCAATAATGGCATTGTGAATTGCAAAAATGTATAGAAGGTGTTTTCTATGATACAAAAATGAATTATATTTCGATAAATATCAATATTGATGGATTACTAATATTCAAATCATCAAAAAATGAATTTTGGCTAATTCTTTTTTATATAAATAAAATTCAAGCACATCCTATGGCACATCATATGATCTCATGCTTTCCAGTAGCAGATTCGTTACATTTAATTGAATGTCATCAATTCAGGGGTACCATCATCAACTGCCTGTCGTATTATTGCAAGTATGTCTGCTACTTTCTCATCCCGCATCACCATTAATTATCCCATTTACACAGTCCAACAAAACTTTTTTCTTAAAGTAAGCACCCTGTATGCACTGATATTATTTTTTTTGGTGAATAGTCTTGTGTGGTCTTGACAAGTGTTGGACAGTGATTGAAAGGTCCGCAGAAAGTTGTGTAACAGGTCAATTTAGCTTTCCGCAGACTAACTAGCATCAACACAGAGACATGTAGAATCAAAGAAAACCTATTAAGCTGAGCTCTGACAAAAAAGCCCTGATTTAGCCCTCTAATTTACCGATTAGCCCTATTTTGGAATAAATTAAGTCCTTTAGTACTTAGCTCAGGGCTTATTGGTCTTAAATTGGTTAGATCGGAAACTATCAGGATCTAGTCTAAAGTCAGCCATTTTTGAACTTTAATATTTTATTTTATTGGTTATTATATTATGATTTTCTCACTAAAAAAAGGCTTAAAATAGTTTTTGGTATTACAGGTTGGTATCTTAAAAATTAATCTGTGATTTTGGGCGTTTTCGAATTAAAATTGAAAATATCATCAATAATTTTTAATACCGAAATAATACCAAATAATGTCTTTTAGCAGGCCCGTGAATTTTACTTAAGTATTATGTCCGATATCATCAAAAAAATGACTGTCTCAATAGTATTGATACCATACAACCAGCAAATCAACAACTCATAACATCAAATATTTTTTTTACGAAACATAAATCATCGCCATTGTAACTATTTAAAAACATGCATTTCATTTATCCAAAATGTAATTGACTAAACCTAAGAAGGCCTATTTTGTGTTCAGAATATCCTATAAGAACTCAAAATAAACTTATTTCTTAACCTAAATCTGACTAACAAGACTTTCACAGTGAACTACATTTCAAGGCTTGATGTTGACCAAATTTGGTCTTTGCAAAGCCTTGTAGGTACTGAAAAGGTTAAATTTTGTATCTGAGATATTATATTTAATCTCAGAAATTTAAGTCCAGAACGTTATGCGGAGGTTCTGTAGATTGGGCCCTTTTGTTCTACAGAACCTAATAATGAGGTTATTTTAAGGTTGTCAAAACTAGTTGCTCAGAACCTTGCGTTGTCATAGAAAGGTTTTAGGACCTGCTCAAAACCTTTTCAGGACCGTAAAATGTTACTTGGGACGTTATCTCCGAATCCCATATGCTATGTATGCACCACAGGTGAAGCCGGGGCGGACAGCTAGTAACGTATATCCAAATTAGCTGGTCTGCCGTCCAACATGCGAGGGCAATGTTACTAAGCTCTTCTATATTCAATATTATGTCGAAGATGATTATAATATCTATTAATAGAAGAATACCTACTTTCTAAAACTATAAATAAACATGTTTGATGCTTAAAATAGCCTGGTATCATTCTGATTAATTCATATTATGCATAGTATACAATAAATTTGAATGAAGAATGTATTTACACCTAGTAAGCCACAACGCAATTTTTTGATGATAAATATATAGAAACTAGCTTTTGCCCGCAGCTTCGCTCGCGTTAAGAAGTAGAATTGATCAAAATCCTTTCTTAGCGGATGCCTACGTCATAACATCTACCTGCATGCCAAATTTCAGCCCGATCCGTTCAGTGGTTTGGGCTGTGCGTTGATAGATCACTATGTCAGTCAGTCAGTCACCTTTGAGTTATATATATTTAGATTCCGTTCGTTTGAAAATTTAAAGAATAGATAGCAATAAAAGAAAAAATTTAAAGATGCATTTATTGTACTGTTGTATTAGTTCACTTGGGTTTTTGATATATAAATATCAATATCTTTTTTCACTGATGTAAAAGACATCAACGCGTTAAAAATGTAAATTCTATGAGCTTACATTAAATTCTTCAAGACGATAACTATTTGTAAAATAAATATGACATGTTGAGAAGAAATGTCCTATGAGTGTATAAATGATTTTCTTTTCGCATGCCTGATGTCATAAAAAAAACAATTGATTTAAAAAAATTGTCTGACTGAATATTACAGAAATATTTTTGTTTTCGAAAATCAAATGTACCAGCTAAATGGATTTATTTTGAAGTGCGTATTCTTAATGAAAGAGGGGATGTAGTGCCAGTACGTCTAGACGCCAATTCCATAACGTAAGGCCAATAAAAAAACTATGAAATTCTACAGACCCTAGTTTAATTTAGTTTTAATCTGCACTTGGTAGTTGTTTATATGATATTTTATGCTGACTATATTTTCAACATACAGATTTTTTTACATTAATATAATTAGCAGAAACCTTTTATTTATTATTAAAAATTGAAACGTCTACCTCTTCCGAACTTCCTCCTGCAGAGAAACTCCAGAAAGCGACCTCCCCTGGGCAGTTTGGAAGTCCCTCAACTGACTAAGAGCTGGTGTAGGGAGATGCCAAGAAAACAGAGTAAGGTGGGGTTTCTCCAATAATGACCTCTGAGTCTGTGGCGCCATCCAGACTATGGCTCACCTAACGACGTGTCCTAATGGTCCCTCCACATGCAGTATTAAAGACCTAATTAAAGCAAATGACTAAGGTCGCCGTGGCCACCTACTGGTTAAAATCAATATGATTTTTAAACAAACATAACCATATCGACTCGAAAAGAAGAATTAGCAGAAAGGGGAGGCCTTTGCCCAGCAGTGGGATACACAAACAGGCTAAAATAAAAAAAAAAATGCATATTAATTAAAATATAAAAACAAACCTGTTGCAATGATTTTGCTCCTTCATAGTCCAAGTCGTGCCCGATGAGCCAAACCATTTCCTGTGCCCACGTCGACCCTGGAATAACACAACAACAGGGTTTTTAATGCCAAAATTAGTATTAAAACCCATTTTAGGTCTGGGTTGCGTGCGACGCTCTGGCTTTCTAATATGGATGTATCCATATATACCTATGTATAATCTATGTCCTGCTCAGTACCCTAACCTATGTGTATGCAAAATTTAATGATGATCGGTTCAGAGATAGGGCGTGAAAGCGTAACAAACAAACAAACTCACTTTCGCATTTTCAATATTAGGATAATATTGCATTGTTATTCAACTTACACGACGTACATTCGAAACTGAATCCCAAGATTTGATATTTACAAACAAACTGATAGGCCATTTTGCACTCACAGACACGCATACACAAATCCTCTCACTTAGTTTCATCATTATCAGGTAATTTTAGTTTCCACTGCAGGAGTAGGCCTCTCTGTACTACCAGAGCCATATAATAAAAAAAAAAAAACAAAAATCAAAACGTTTTTTCAGAAAATAGGCCTTTGCAGGCACTTTTTCACGTCATATCATATTTAAAATGATCTTATTAGATAATACGTATTTATTAATTGTTCAAAAGCTACAGACTACTAGCGTTTCGGAACCGACCACTGCAGAGAACAAACGCCGAAAGAAACTCTTATCAACAGTTTTGGTCGCCTACTCGCCTGAAGGGCTTTATATGATTACGAATATTTATTCCTTATTGTCTTTTTCTTTCTTTTCTTTTTTCTTTCTTTTTTCTGTTTTCATGTTACAATTTCAATATACTCGTACATAGATTTATTATTTTTGGAACATGTTTATGTTAACGATCGAGTATGCAAACAATATTATGCAAATAAACAACATATGATACTTAAAGTAGTCTCAAAGAGGTCGAGCAGACCAGTCCCCCCTGACAGCACCCGTTCACGAGTTGACGTGTGGATCAGCCATCGCTGAACTCAACCATATTAGAGGGAACTCAACGACCCGACACACAACGCCGCCACCAGATTGAACATTTTTAGTGAGCATGACTAATATTAGTTAGAACAGTCATTGTTGGCCTATACTATCCACCATAAATATCAGAGTGCTATCCACGCTGGCCATATGATTCCCGGCAGAGTAGAATAGGACCACTCAAAGTCTTCCCATTGATGTCGTAGAAGGTAACCTTGGAAACACAAGCTAAACAAAGCTTATAAACATCAAAGAGACCTCTACAACCCGTCTGGCCAGCGTGGAGAGTGTAGGCCAAATCCTCCGACTGCTCTGGCTAATAAATGGCTCTGGTAGTACAGAGAGGGTCATGCTCCTGTAGTGGAGTCTGGGAGAACTGATGATTGATGATATGATGAATTATAAACTGCCAACCTCATACAAAAATATTGGACCAAATAATTGCCTGCATACAAGTGCCTGAATCATACAAAAATCTAGTAGGCCGCATAGTTAGACGATGGTGCTGTTCGAGACAAAATGCTAGCTCGTGCAATTAATATATTATTAACTGAGAACTAATGTTATGATGAACTTTTACTTTCGATAACTGGTGAATAACACTGTAATCGAATAGCGAAAGTCTAGAGTCTAGACTCTAGGGTTTACGCAACCGGTATTGCCAACATAAACATAGATTTTGCGAGCGTATAGTACTTATTGAAAACATGCGAATGTTATGTATGAAACTAACTGTAGTACAGCTGCGATAAGGAATCTATTTTAGGGGTTTTTTGTTCGAAGTCAAAGTGACAGTTGGGGTTTAGTTGATATCATTTTCAAATATGGCCTGCGACACGGATGGTTTGATTCCTGGTCAGGTCAAGATGAAAAATGATCTTTTTCAGATTGACCTGGGTCTTGGATGTTTATCTATACCTTGTCGGGTCATAAGTTCTGTAAAAAATATTTTTTTTTTAATACTGGCTAGATGCACTTTACCAATTTTAGAAATAGAATGTTTGCGCTTGCCAAAAATAGAAAAGACATAAATTTTTATTCATTTTCAAATATGGAGTGGTCGAAGAAAGAAGATAGAGTAGCGGTTATCGCGTTGCACCGCTGTGGTTACGCGCCAAAAGAAATTTTCAATATTCTACAAAAATTGAAAATAACCCTACGATTTGTTTATCGCACTATCAAACGATTTACTGAAGATTCAAGCTTCGAAGATCGTAAGAGGACCGGTCGACCTCGTACAGTTAGGACACCAGCGATCATCAAAGCAGTGAAGGCGCGAATCAAACGAAATCCTGTTCGTAAACAAAAAATCTTAGCTCTTCAGATGGGTCTTAGCAGAACCACGGTCAAAAGAGTGATAAATGAAGACCTAGGACTACGAGCTTATCGTAAGAAGACCGGACATTTTTTGATCGAGCGTTTGAAAAAAATTAGGCTGGATAGATCCCGCGCTTTGTTACGGCGGTACGCGGGAAAAAAATACCGCGTAAAATTTTGTTTAACAGCGAAGAAAGTTATAATAAACAAACTGATAAGGTGTATGCCCACAGCAGTGAAGAAGCCAGCACGCGTATTCCAAGGGTTCAACGAGGACACTATCCTTCGTGGTTTGGCATGGAGTCTCATATTCAGGCCTAACTGAGGTGTTTTTCTGTGAAAAAGGTGTAAAAACCAGTGCCGAGGTGTACAAAAATACCGTCCTAACAAACATAATGGACCCTCTTTCTCAAACAATGTTCAAAAACAGACATTGGATATTTCAACAGGACTCTGCACCAGCTCATAGAGCACGAAGCACGCAAAACTGGTTGACCGCCCATGGAATTGACTTTATCGGACATGAAGACTGGCCCTCTTCTAGTCCAGATTTAAACCCACTGGATTACAAGATATGGCAACATTTGGAGGAGAAAGTCTAAACCTCATCAGAATTTGGAATCTCTACGAGCATCTTTGGCTAAAGCAGCGGCAGAAATAGATATGAATGTGGTGCGTGCTGCGATTGATGATTGGCCGCGTCGATTAAGGGCATGTATTCAAAATAGGGGAGGGCATTTTGAATAATGTAAATAGAATTGTATTCTAAATTAAATAACCTTTAATTTCATATAAAATTTCTTTATAATTATCAAAAAGTGTATCATTAATTTTATAAAAAGTTTTTGACAGAACTTATGACCTGACTGAAGTATATGTATTTGTTATAAAATATAGTATCGTTGAGTTAGTATCCCACCCAATTCTTACTTAAGAACTTACTTTGGGGTTAGCTCAATCTGTGTAATTTGTTCATATGTATTTATATTCAAACGAGATGTTTTAAAGAAAAATACTGCTCAGCCAATATATGCTTATTTCATTTCGAAATAAGAAGAGAATCCTCGAGTTATATAAGTATACGAAAAAATCAGATTTGGCTCACGTTAGTGTCAATGATACAATCTCGTACTAAAAGACGGCTTCTTATTGCGGTCGTACTAGTTACTCGATTTAAGATGATTACATACATATTTTAATTGGCAGGAACGTTAAGCCGTAGGTCCCGACTGACATAATTGGTGGAAATCGTTATGTTAGATGCCTTTAGGCAGCTTGAAAAATCTGATACCAGTGTCGGCCACTTACACATACGAAAAACAGCATAACAGCGAAAATTAGAGGAATTTTGTAAATCGGCGATCTTGTTATACATACTTTTGTTTGACATTTATTATACGGTTTCTAGACGAGAAAAAATATCATCAAATTATCAATTATTAGAGTAGCCGCAGTGTAAAATGGAAGAAAGAATTTTTAGCATATGTTTATTCAATTCCAAATTTAAAATTTCAATTTAATATAAAAGACATCAACGCGTAAAACAATATGACTACACAAAAAATCGCTCTGTAATTTAATATACATACAGGTATAAATAGAGTGTGGATGGATACAATTCTATAAGGAGCCTGGCCATCTTTTTTATACTATAAACAGAAATTATTTGATTGTTTGTTTGCTTGCATTGAATAGGTTCCAAAACTACTGGACTGATTTTCAAAATTCATTAACTTATAGAAACCTTATTGATCTGCGAGTAACACAGGCTATAATTTACGCGTATGAAGTCACGGGAAAATTTCTAGTAAGTAAATTCATCACATCAACTGGCAGTTAGTAAAAAAACGACATTTCCATACGAAAGTGTTCGGCCGGCCCGGCAAGTAGTACCTATGAAACATGTTAATTTTTTTGGGTATACGCCATTGGTCCCATACGAAAAGTTGTTCATTTTGACGGGTTGATTTTATGGTTTGAAGGACATTAGTGTTTACCCTAATACCCAGTACTTAAAATGTAAAATCTCACCTGTCCTAGGATAAGAGCACATCCATACATCGGTGTCCAACACCTCCATATCCAATATGTCTTGTCCAATAGTCATGTAGTCAGCCGGTAGAATCACCCTGCCAGGATTGATTTCTACCATACAGTCCTTTTTGTGAAACAACCTATCTAATAGCTCCCCAGCGCCCTCTGGATCCTGGTCTAATTTCGAAAACGTCAAACTCGGCCGCGTTCTCATTTTGAATTTTTATTTCTTTTTTTTGTAACTGAATTGTTATTTTTTTTCTGGATTGAACACACGTCTGTTAAAGCCGTATAACGGAAGAGTTCTGTTTGCGTGTTGGGGTTACTGCGCTCGTTTCTCCGTAACAGAGTTTACTTTCTTTTTGGTAGGGTGCGGTGAGCGATGCAAGTGCATATTATTGCGGAAATAGTGAAATTCAGAAAAAAATAAAAATGAGTTTAAACAGATTTTATGTAACTTTGCGCCTGATTTAACTATGTATTACCAAATAATTCTCATCTAGTTAGGTGACAGTTATTTTGATAATTAGTAAGTATACATAGTTTTATTTCATTTAAGTTATAAAAAAACAAAACATGCATAAATAAATGTATAGATGTATAGACATCTAGGATATGGTGATTTAACATTTGTAACAAATGCTAATTGGTTTAGTTTTTAGTTATATTTGGCGATTTTTACATAGATCATCACATATTTTACACCTTGCTTGTGAGGAAACTAGTGTATAAAGAAGATAATAAGAAAATGAAAACTCACCAAAAAACACTCTTTTTTTCCAAAAGATCCCGTTAAGGCGTTATTCTTAAAAATATGATATCTACAGCGACATCGACAAAATCTACATGACACGCACTTAAGAATAGAAGTGGGATGAGTCAAGAAAAAAATATTAATTATTTTATTGATTAAAATACGTGGGTTGAGTTGAGAACGGAAATAGGATGAGTCAAGAAAAAAATAATCATTAAAATTCATGGGATTAGAATTTGTGGGATGAGTACGGAATAACCCGCACTACGCGATAGATAAAGTCCTAGCTGAGCAGGCAAGATTAAGGAAAGAAATTGGTTGAGTTGAGTCCTTAGTTTGGTCCAATGAATGTTTCCTGAAATGCTAACCACACGGTGAGCCACTGCCATTGGATAATTTTTGACAATATGTATAACAACTTCATCACTTGCGTGACAATTAGTGGTTGTTTTATATGTGATCGAAGATTTAGTGAGCCATTTCACAACGGTCGGCCGCGCGTCTCGCCCTTGTCTTAAAAATGGGCTCCTGACGAGACGAGAGACCAACCGATTTAAATGAAATTTGGTACACAGATAGTATAGAGCCTGAGAAAGGATATAAGCTACAGATAAAGTCAGGCGGGCGGAGTCGCAGACATAGCTAGTACTAAATATACTAAGTAAACTAATTAATTGGTGGGTGCCTTTCTGATGCCAACCCTCTCTGGATATTTATGGACTTTCCGCTTGATCTACGAGGGTGGATCCAAAAGTTCGTGGCAGCTATCACCTCCTAATTTGTTGAAAAATTTAATCCAAATGTTTTTTTAGTTTTAGAAACAGGTGATGGTCCAAAAAAGCCAAATCTGGTGAATAAGGAAGGTGGGGCAACAGCCTGCGGAGGTGTGAACGCGGGCATTATAATGGTGAAACAATTTTTTTTTACTGGTCATAGTGATCATTCCCGGGCGTTTTTCTTTTATGTTTACTCTCAGTTGCCTCAGCAGGTAACAGTAATATGAATAATTAATTGTTTTCCTCTTTGATAAATAATCAATAAAAATAACCCCTCTTGCATCCAAAAAATCAGAGGCTTATGACGTCTGTTTTTGTTCTTTGTTGGTTGGCCTTTGCCTTCTTAGGAGTTGATAAACCAGATCTTTTCCATTGTTTAAAATGTTGCTTGGACTCGGAGCTATAATGACGGACCCAGCCTACATGCACTGTCAGAAAACCTGACAAAAATCATCAGGGTCGGACTCTAATAGCTCCAAACACTCATAAGAAATGGTGAAACGAACCCTATTTGGTCGGCCGAAATCAATTTTGGCACCATCTAGCCGTCGCCTCGTTAAAAATTAAATTTTTGAGTTATAATATTTTGAACTCGGCCGTAATTAATGCCAGTGATCTCAGCAATATAATGGTTTGTATACACTTTGATTAGTGCAGGTGCGAAGTTCATACATTTCCTACTAAACGTTTAGTATCCACGTTTTCCTGGGTGGTGGAGGTTGATGGCCTTCCCCTTCTGGGTTCATCTTCAAGACTGTCCCGACCGCGTTTCAATACAGCTACCCACATTTTTACACATGAATATGATTATGATATGATGACAGAACAGATTCTCATGTCTTCATAGATTTGTTTTGGAGTTTATCTCTTCTAACACAGGTTCTTGATAATTAGCAGTAGCAAGCAGTATTTTTTTTTGCATAGCGCGAAAACTATACGACTTACGTTACACAAATCATAATTTAAAAAAACAGGCAGTTGCGTACCACTTGCAATTTGGCACGCTACTACTAAATAAACAAGCTACAAAAAGAGGGTAGAAAAAAAAGGATAGTCATTTGTATACTATGTGAGGCCACAAACTTTTGGATCCACCGAGGTATTTAATTTCCAGGTCCGTTCAGTCCGTCCGTCCAGAAAAGGTACAGGCACATGCTTTAAATTTACTATTTCTTCCAATGTTTTGATTAAAACTACCTTGAGATACTAAGACCACGTTTAGCATGCTAGTGGGTTGCTAGCCGCATCGCCTATTCACATGATTCCTGACGTCCATTCCCTCGATCGGCTTTTACGATCTGCGCGGTAAGAGAACCAGCTGATACATTCTATGTTTTTTCCTTTCCCCCAGACCAGCATGGAAGATGCAGCATGCTAAACGTGGCCTTATGGTTTCATAGACCCGGGCTCTGTCTACCCCGCAAGGGAAAAGACGTGATAGTATGTATGAGCAACTAACATGATTAATTTGCAAAATACGGATCACTTACTTATGAAGTCAGCTTCAAATTCAGAGCGGACTGGGACGACTTCGTGCGCGCGTCTCGGTTTACATTAAAATAAATAAATATAAATATATACGGACAAATCACACAGATTGAGCTAGCCCAAAAGTAAGTTCGAGACTTGTGTTATGGCATACTAACTCAACGATACTATATTTTATAATAGATTACTTATATAGATAAACATCCAAGACCCGGTAATCTGAAACAGATCATTTTCCATCTTGACCTGTCCGGGGATCGGACCCGGGACCTCCGTGTCGCAGGCAGGCGTGTTGACCGCTGCGCCACAGAGCTTGAGAGCTCCGTGGCGCAGCATTCACTCCGAGAGCATTCACCCTGAGGAAGACCTTCGGATGAGGTCGAAACATTATTTTTGATGACAGGCTGAAACAGCCTTTGGTTGACTTTGTTCGTTGAGTGACCCATATTATTAATAATATTTTGACAAAGAAATAATGTTCTTATGTAATAACAAAACGTTCGTAATGCGAAACTTTATGGAAAGTTCTTAAAGCTCCATATTATTAATAATATTTTGACAAAGAAATAATGTTCTTATTTCTTATTCGTAGGTTCTTATGTAATAACAAAACGTTCGTAATGCGAAACTTTATGGAAAGTTCTTAAAGCTCGAGTAACGCGTTCACGTAACCTGGCCGGGTCTTATCCAGTGCAACGCTTTCCTGGTACCTTACAGCTTTTATTATTAGTTCATCTATACTTATAAAGAGTATGTACTAACTTATATTTAACGTATTACCTAACTTCACCATGTATCAAGTAACTTTATCTATTTTTTTTTGTTACAATTTTATTTACTCATTTCACTCTCTAGCAGCAACTTGTTAAAGAAAATGTATTAAATAAACCGTGAATAGCGTGGTAGGTTACAAAATTATGTAGTCTTATAGATAAAACTTTATTATTTATTATTCATTTTGTAACTGTTTGTTATTCCGTAATAAAAATAAAATAAGAGGAAAGATTTGATTGTTTTTTTTTTTTGCATTGAATGGGCTCCAAAACTCCTGGACCATTTTCAAAATTATTTTACCTGTTAAAAAGCTTATTAATGTGCGGATGACATAGGCCAAAATTTTCGCGGACGAAGTCGTGAGAAAATTGCTGGTTTTTAATATAATTTTTATGTTCACAACTTATTTTAGTGCTAGCTCAACTTGTGTCATTTGTCCCTTGTTGTAAATAGGTATGAAAGTATCAATATTGTTTCCTACTATTTATCTAACCGACGTCAAAAAAGGATAAGTTTCTTAATTGTTTGTTTGTTTGTTACGCGATTACTTAGTCAGTTATGGATCGATTTTAGTGATTCTTTTTTGTTCGATAGTTTTTAGTTCGAGTTTACGTATAAGGTTGAATTAGGTTTTAGTATTTTTGTTAAAAATAATTTTATTTGTCCATTTTAAGTGGATGTGGAAGTTCAATAAAAAAAAAGAAAAAACGTCCTCATCGACTTGTTGTGATTCACAAAAGAAAGAATAAAACAAAAATAAACCAAACGGCATCCGTGTACAATCTTTTTTTTGTTTTTTGTTGATTTTTCAAAAAGCGCTTAATACTATTCAATAAAAATTATATATGACCACTTTCGAAGCATTAAATTGCCTATGAAAAAAAAAAACATTAAAATCAGTTCAAAACTGACTGAGTAATCGCGTAACAAACATTCAAAAAAATACATAAAGACGAATTGAGAACCTCCTCCTTTTTATATCGGTTAAAAATAAAAGCATTTTTCATGAAATAAGTATAGTTATTTAAAACTTATAGTTAATTAACATTGTTTGAAAGTTAATCAATAATTTAACGTAATATCCTAATCCTATCCTAACTATCCTTCCTAACTAATATCATAAATGCGAAAGTTAGTTTGTTTGTTTGTTTGTTACGCTTTCACGCCGTATCTACTGCACCGATCATCATGAAATTTTGCAGACACATAGGTTAGGGTACTGAGAAGGACATAGGCTAAAAATCACGCGGGCGAAGCCGCGGGTAACAGCTAGTATTTTACAAATTCAGTTTATATAAACTTTGTATTAGCAAGTTAGCAAACTACCTAGATAGCGAGAATCTGCTATAGGCTAGCGCGGATAAACGCCTCTCTCTCTCTCCGATGAGTGGAAAACAACTCTGCCTGCAGTGCCGTCGTCAAACTAAGCGGTCAATCTTGTAGCAGCCAAATACCTTTATCCTGTCCCCTTAGTCCAACAAATTCCTACCCTTCCCTCTCTCCAAAAATCGTTTCGATGAGAAGCAGCATTGGAACTGATATAAGCCAACCAAACTGCGCTTACCAACTCGTTTGCCAAGCTTGGTGAGCATAGCAAAACCCCCTTAATGATGGAAATCTTTGGGGGAAGCCTGTTGGACACAGGTTTCCCCAGGCAGTGGAGTTCTGGCGGCTGATATGATGATGATGATGATGATAATACGTAATTGAACTGTTATTAAACAGCCTCCGTGGTCCAGTGGTTAAGGTGCTTGCCTGTTTGACCCGAGGTCGAGGGTTCGATTCCCACGTTAAGCCGTTGGTCCCGGCTGCCATCTGGTAGTCGTTGAAGGAACCGAGTCAGAGGCCGAGAGGCGGTTCCGAAGAACTCTGACACCAGGGGTCCACTGACCGTATCACCTACACGAAATGATGATGATGAGTTTTGGTTGGATATGGCCGTAGCCTTATAGCGTCGTCTTCATTTTATAACGCCTATAGTCCGAATGAAACTTTTCGGCGGCTCGGATATTAAATCTCACCATTATATTGGTTTCGTGTTTTGTAGTTTTTAATATAAAAAGTATTACCTAGATATACCCTTGTATTAAGTATGTTTATATTGTCAACAACAAAGTTTAGCATGCTGTGCGCACTGTGTTCTTGGTTTTGCAACCAGCCATTGAATCCATTGATTAGTTTATTGTATAATGAATAGTTGTAAGACTGTTTTGTGTGCCAATAAATAAAATAAAAATAAAAAAAATAAATGCGAGTTGCGCAGTACGCGCCCCGTCTCCCCGCGCGTGCCCCGCTAAACCCTGAGATTGTTCCGAGCTACCATAAAGTTTATTTATTTATTATTAATAGGTACAAAAAAAAGAACACAATAGAAGTTGACTATATGAACAATGTAACATAATCTCATTTGAGATTTACCGTACATTACCGTTGCCACCAAACCCGTGTATTTGTCGCAGTCATCTGGTTGAATTTGCTATTTGATTGAATGACTAGCGCGTTCATTGAATGGCGACGTTCAATTGAATGATTGAAGGACAGCTCGTCAAGTCGTTGAATGTAACGTTCAACGTCTTGACTGAATAAATGTCATTTAGCGAAGTCGTTGAATCTTAGCCGACTTTGTAATATTTGGTGGTAGAATGATTTCATTTTTCTTAGTTTTTAAAGTAGCCGGCGGCGGCGTTATAATAGGTAAATCCATAATGTCATACTATTTTATTACAAATAACGCACTTTTTAGTAAATTTAATCGAAAAAAATATCAACATCGTGCCATCTATTCGAGCTGTTTGACGCCATATTTGTTTTGGTAACTACTAGCGCCGCAGTGGGAAAAAAATTAACTAAATTTGAATCACCTGACTGATTCTATGTCCGCTGTTTTCAAAGAGCTATGTTACAATCCGCTAACTAGTTGGACGTTGAGCGACGCTTATTTGTTCAACGTTCGGCCTAGTCATTCAATTAAACGTGGTCATTCAATGAACGCGCTAGTCATTCAATCAAATAGCAGATTTAACCAGATGACTGCGACATATTCATGCAAGGTAATCTTAAAAACCTTTCTGTTGCCGTCGCATTACATTTACAACTCACTGTGTACTGTATTAATTATGCTATTGCTAACTTGTAAACAACTACGAGTAAGTACAGTGTGATTATTTTTATCCATTTGGGATTAAACTTATGTGTGTTCCATAATAAGTGTTTAATTTCATGTTATATAATAGTATGCATGTATTGTTCAATATCAGTAAAAGATAATATACTGGTATATTTTGTGTGAAGAATTTTTTTAACTGACTGTACCTGCCTTGTTCGCCAGAATTCTGAGCGCGTGGTCAAGGGACCCTTTGAATCTGCGTTTGCGCAGGTTCCTGGACCGGTTATAAACCCCAAATTTGGAGACATGGTCAAGGCCAATCATGAGTTTTTTGACTCTAAATGAGTCATCAAACTCACATTTTGATATATCCAATTTACAAAAACATTGATTAAAGTTTGCGAGTATATGGAGCAGATAAACCGAAAATCTTATACTTAGCTGATATTTAACCAACTAAATCAATCAATACAAATTAAAATAAGATACTCTTTAATTAATTTCGTTAAGCCTTTTTTTTTGTAAAATGTAGCGATTGTAAGTTTATTCGCTTATATGTGACAAAATCATAACGTTGACAGGATGCCATGGAAATTTTACTACAAATTATAATATTTCAAGAGAAATATATTGTATCAACTTCCTTTGTGTTATATCAGTTCCACGCTGGTCTGGGAGTAAAGCAAAAACATAGATTGTACCAGCTGCTTCTCTTTCCGCGCAGATCGTAAAAGCCAATCGAGGAAATGGGCGAAAATCTAAGGCATCATGGCAATAGACGATGCGGCTAGTAACCCATCACTATTTTGTTTATTTTGTTTTCCTTTTCTATGCCCACCACCATGCTAAAGGAGGCTCTCAGGTCTTATAGACCTGGGCTCTGTCTACCCCACAAGGGAAAAAAACGTGACAGTAATTAAATCATGTCGAAAAGATATTTCTTTTTAACGTCTGTTCTGTTTATAACAACTCTGCTAAAACGAGTCTGATCGGATCTGAGCAAATAAACGATATGATCTTATCTTTAATGTTTTTTTTAATGGAATCTTGTTTTATTTATAAATGTCAACTAAACAGCCTAAAAGAATTCAAATACTGAACTGTCAGAAAGTTTTTTTTGAGAGGCGTTAACAGACGTGTGCCGCCATTTTAAAAAAATAAATTCAAAATTCCAAAATGGAATCTCGAAGTAAACTAACTTATTCAAGATTGGAACACGAAGATGCTCAGTTGTTAGACCGATTCTTCCAAAGAAGAGATCGTATGGTGGAAGTTCGTCCAGGGAACGTTATTTTGCCAGCCGATTATACGCCCATAGCACAAGAAATACTTGATTTAGAAGTTTTTAACGATGATGTGTGGTTGTGCTCATATCCTAGAACTGGTGAGTAAATTTCAAATCAAATCAAATTCTTTATTTGCAAAATGTGGTTCCCGGCAGAGTAGAATAGGACCACTCCAAGTCATCTCGTGGATGTCGTAAAAGGCGACTAAGGAAACACAAGCTAAACAAAGCTTATTAACATCAAAGAGACCTCTCCAACCCGTCTGGCCAGCGTGGAGAGTGTAGGCCAAATCCTCTGACTACTCAGGCTAATATGGCTCTGGTAGCACAGAGAGGGTCGTGCTCCTGCAGTGGAGACTAGAAAGACCTGATGATGATGATGATGATGATGAGGTATACATAATGATCTTAAATATAATACATGTCCCTCGTACATTTTACCATACTAATTTGAAGCTTTACCAGCTTTGCAAAAATATTTACACAGGTTTATTTTAAAAACATTAATAACCTCTTTTAGAATCAGAATCCGTAACAGAATATAGACCCACAAGAAAAATGCATACAAATTCACCCATCAGTTGGTCTAGTTTCTATGGGAAGTCTAAATTTGATTTCTCCGATTTTCACCTTTTTTCTTGCGGGTCTGTATTCTATTAGGGATCTTGATTCCGAAACTAAGGGGTCATTGATATTTTAAAAATAATCCTGTATATGATAGACTTGCTGTGCCCACGACTTTGACCGCGTGGAAATAAGTAACCTATGTTATTTCTCAGGCTATATGTGAACCAAATTTCAATGAAATTGGTGCTTTTGTTTTGTACTGAATGCAAGACAGACAGACAGAGTTACTTTTGCATTTATAATATTAGTATGGATTTATAGGCTGTGTGGTTCCCGGCAGAGTAGAATAGGACCACTCCAAGTCTTCCCGTGGATGTCGTAGAACGCGACATGAAACGCAAGCTAAACAAAGCTTATAAGTGTGGTGTGTAGGCCAAATCCTATCACTGCTCTGGCTAATATATGGCTTTGGTAGTACAGGGTCGTGCTACTGCAGTGGAGACTAAAAAAGAAGTCTTTTTAGTCTGAGTCTCTTTAGCTGATGATGATTATGATTATAGATTTAATATTCCTTTACTTATTTGTATCATCAACAGGTCTTTGTCAGTCTCAACTGCAGGAGCACAACCCTCTCTGTACTACCAGAGCCATGTATTAGCCAGGGCAGTCAGAGGATTTGGCCTACACTCTCCACGCTGGCCAGACGGGTTGGAGAGGTCTTTTTGATGTTTATAGCTTTGTTTAGCTTTTGTTTCCTTAGTCGACTTCTACGACATCCACGGGGAGACTTGGAATGGTCCTATTCTACTCTGCCGGGAACCACACGGCTTTATTTGTATAATGTGTATTAACTAAGTAAACTTTCTGTAACTTTTAGGTTCAACATGGGCCCAAGAAATGATATGGTTAGTCGGTCACGACCTGGATTACGAAGGAGCCAAGGTTCAAGTAGAGGTAAGTAGGTACATACATATATGAAGTACAATACTTGGTAGGTAGGTACATGTTAATCTAAATAAAATTAATATTAAATAAATTAAGCTCAAAGTCCCGGTAGGTATGAGCATTGTTGACGTTTACGCATGTTAAGCAATACCAGGCTTGGTTTCTATTAGGTTCGGTGACCACAAGTGACCTATAGACATGTCATCAATAGATGTCAGACGTTCAGCTATGTTAGACTCCTTTATGTGCTTGTAAAATTGCTTGTATAAATTCACGAAAACCTCAACAACAAACTTTTCGTGCTAATTAAACGGAAATAGGTATTTAATAATGCATTTTAACAATGAAAAACAAAAACTGGGCAGTCGAAGGTGAGACATAGACTAGGATTGTAGTGAAGCCTCACCGTCGACTAGCCATAGACTATCATCATAATTTTCGCGTTATCCTCATGGATCAACTGAGTTGTTTTTCCATAATGGTCAAATAGATTCAAAGACATTATATATAGGTGTAGACAGACTAAAAAAAACTGAGTGTGGTTTGCGGGAGAGTAGAATAGGACCACTCCAAGTTTTCCCGTAGATGTCATAGAAGGCGATTTAAGAAACGCTAGCTTAACAAAGCTTATAGCTAATCATCAAAGAGACCTCTCACCCGTCTGGCCAGTGTGGAGAGTGTAGGCCAAATCTTCTAGCTGCTCTGGCTAAAATGGCTCTAATAGTACAGAGAGGGTCTGCTCTTGCAGTGGGGACTAAAAAGACCTGATGATGATGAGGTATATTTTATGTTTTAGACTCGATGCCCCTTGGTAGAGCTGGCTTACAAAACGGGGGAGGAAAAGAAGGAAACCCCCGTTGAAATAGTGAAGAACCGGCTTACTCGCCCCCGCTACATCAGGAGTCATCTGCCGTGGGAACTGCTGCCTATAGCAATACAAGATGGCTCTAAGAAACCAAAGGTAAACTTCACAGAGCAAGGAATTTTAATGTAGCTCGCGAGCTCTGCCCTGTGGTAAACTTTATTCGTCATGACCGCCGAGGCGGGTTTGATCCCCGGTCAGGTCCAGATGGAAAACAATTTTCTCCAAATTGGCCTGGGTCTTGAATGTTTATCTACTTATACATGGTGAAATTTTGATCGTTCTGGACCCTTAAAGGGGTGATTCAGCCCGTCGATATGAACCATTTATTCCTATGGGACCAATGCTGGAAACTCAAATTTTATTTCGACATTGTCATACAAAAGTGTTCAGCCGCTCGGGCAATTTGTATAGGAATGTCGAATTTTTTTCGAGTTTACAGCATTTGTCCCATAGGAAAAGTTGTTTATATTGACAGGCTGAATCACCCCTTTAATGGTCCGGAACGATCAAAATTTCGCCATGTATAAGTATTAGTAGTATCCTACGGCACAAGTTCACAACTAACTGTAGGCTAGCGTAGTTGGGCGATTTGTCCCTATACATAAATTTATTTATTAGTTTTCATTCCCAGCCGTCTACGGCCTCCTTTTGTCTGCGCCATTCCTCTCTATCGAAAACCAGTTACTTGTATCATCAACTCCCGCTTCCAAATGGATAGATATTGCATGGAAATTGTCAATTTTTCTTTTAGTGTATACCTAGTACTTTTTTACACTCTTGATCTAGAGTAATTTTGAACGGGTGTCTGACACCCCTAACGAGTGAATTATTTTTATTTGAAAAATGACCTTGTACTTTTATTATTATTTCACAAAACGATAGGTGTATGTAACATGTCAGCTTGTTTCTTTTAACGCCAGCCCGAAATTTCGGTACTCGATGTACGCTGGTCGCTGTCTACTTTTTAACATAATGTTTTCTTATGTTTTCGCGATTGTTACACATTTAAATAAAATTATTTTAATACGGTTTTTATCGCGTTTATTACATTATTTATACACCTAACGTTTCGAGCACTTTACCAGTGTTCGTGGTCGCAGGTAGACTAAGTTGACATTTGTCTAATATTTTAAAAGAACTGCAAAATCTACCGCCTAAAATATTTATTGATAACGTTCCGGATGTACGCAGTATTGGCTCACGGTGTCTGAAGGTCTTGCAGTCTTCTGCTTAGCTTGAGATTTGATTAAATTGATGACTGGATCCCAAGCTGGTGGTAACTGCCAACCTGCATCCTCTCTATTGAAATTAGGATGTTTTTTAATTTCAATAGCCTCACGAAGCATTCTTGGAATGTATCTGTTTTCTTTTGCAAGGACTTGAGGATTATCAAAACGCATATAATGGTTGGGTTTGTCTAGGGCATGTTCACAGACTGCAGACTTCGTTGAGCGCCTATGCTTCATGTCAGCAATATGTTCTTTTATACGGGTACCGATGCTTCTCTTTGTTTGCCCAATGTATGATAAACCACACTCACAGTCAATTTTGTAAACTCCAGCATCTTGTAATAAATGTAATAAACGCGATAAAAACCGTATTAAAATATTTTATTTAAATGTACTTTTTAACACTTAATTACTTGACAGGTGATCTACACGTGCCGGAACCCCAAAGACGTGGTGACTTCATACTACCACTACGCAACCCTACTTCATGACCTGAAGTGCACCTACGAAGAGTTCTGTGAGCTCTTCATGCGGGACCATGCACCTTTCGGTTCCATATGGAAACACATATTAGGTAGATATGATGATAAAATATATTTTACCTCGCCTCCTTCTTTTCACCCGAGCCCTATCCTCAGACTGGTAGCATGTCAGTTCTTCTTATTCTTCTTGTCCTGTCGATTGGCTCAAATAATGTATATAAAATTTTGTCTAATAATTTTTATTTTTAACTATACGCCTAACCAACATGTTTGGTCTTATGCTATTAGGCTCTGTCTACCCCGTTACGGAAAAAGACTTAATAGTATGTATGATATATATGTATGAAATGTATGTATGTAAATTTTGTCTCCAGTATGTGGCAACTCTTATATCACAATCCATCGCTTAGTATAAGTCGCATTTTCTGCAGCTAGTTAAGTACGAGTATATTGGGCATATTATATTTATCAATCACAATTAGTATGTCTTAGGATGAGCATCTGCTCATCCTAAGACATCATATCCATAAGATCAGCATTTCCTAGACGACTGGCAATGTTGATAGACTGAGCCAGGTACATCCTTTTGATCACGGCATTTAATTGAATGTAATTTTACAGCTTTCTGGAACAAACGTGATGACCCCAACCTGCTCTTCATCAAGTATGAAGAAATGAAGCGAGACTCACCATCTATCATCAAGAAGGTCGCTGCATTCCTCGGAAAAGTACTCACAGACGACCAAATTAACAAGCTCTGTGACCATCTCTCCTTTGAAAAGATGAAGACCAACCGAGCTGTCAACTTGGAACCTATTATAGAAAAAGCCCTTGGGAAGGATTTCCAAGAGCAGTCAGAGAAAAGGTTTATAAGGAAGGGAGAAGTTGGCGATTGGAAGAACCATATGTCAGAAGACCTTTCTAGAAGGTTTGATGACTGGGCCGAGCAGAATTTGAAGGGTACTGGACTTAGTTTTGAATAACGCTTATAAAATTGCAATAGTGTCACCACCATCTATGTAGTAAGTCTTCTCTACTACCTGATCTGTTGGTGACAACAAAGTGACACCGTTCTAAGAAGCCACTTTTGAAGTTTCTCATTACGCGTTTAAAATATGCGATAATTGTAGAAAATGGTGAGTTTTCTGTCATTAAAAATATCATATGAATCGTTTGTGATATAAATTTGTTTTTTTGAACATGTAACCGCCACTTCATTTTAACTCAACTTTTCATATGGAATCCTGTCGAAGGTTAAGTTACACGCTGCTGAAATAAAAAAACAAAATGAAATAAAATACAACATTAAGTTCGATGCCTTTTTTAATTTCGACAAAAGTGAGATTCACGTTATACATAAATAATATCAAAAGATTACGAGTAATACCTACTTCACTGTATTGTTTGTAACAATACATTTTAATAATTTCTTTTGCCTGCGGCTCTTACCACTTGCATTATATTTAATAATTATCTGTGAGGATAACATTTGTTAACAAAATGCAACAATATATGTAAATAACAACGGTGATTCGTTGCTAGATATAACGGACAAACCAAAAACTTTCACTTTTACAACATTATAAGGAATCGCTCAAAATAATTACTTAAGTGTACATAAGAATATCTACAACAGTGTAAACAAAAATTAAGTACATATAATCTCAAAACGACTAGATCAAATATTGTAAAGAGGGTTTTCTGAAATGTTGACTACCAGATGGCAGCACTACTCGTAGGGTCCGATAAGCCGTTTTCTTTCTTCTTTATAATATGACTTCCACAGAGATTTCAGTTTAATGAGATACCAAGTATCGGTGTTGTACGATATAAATTTTAAAAAGATGGCATTTGTTCTTTGATAGCCTCGTGGGAGCTTCTGATGACAAATCTATACGAGTCCGTATAAAAGTCTACTTTAACTGTTTTAGAAATTCATTTTATGGGCACGAGCATTTGTAACATCAAAGTACACCAATTTCATATTATAAAGTCCACTAAAATAAATTTGCAAAATCGTCTAAGGCAAACCCCAACTGCATCCCTTGACTTCTCACCACAAACTCCGATAAGCCGCTGTCATCGGATAATACTTCAAACGCAGTTACAACTGATACAATGCTAATTATAACAGCTTAACGGACCCAACACCTCAGTGATGTCACCTCCTATTTTACAAAACCCTCATTGCCTCACAACACTCAGCTACAGTGACTTAAAATTAAAATTCCCTAATATTCGCTTTCTCTCATATTTAACTTTACCAACAAATTAATAATTTACAATATATTCACGTAAAACGGGGAATTCCAGCCGAGCTGTTTCGATTCCATTTCGAAGTCTTCTTCAAGACAAATGCTAACGCATATCCTTTCTAAAAGATTAAGTTCGTGTATAGGCTGGTATGATGTACTGGTTGGGATCAAATCGAAACATAGAGGTTTTAAAGTCTTGTGTTTCACGTCATTAAGGGGGCACACTAGGCACAGTAGCGACGCCAATCATTTTATTCCTAATACTTTACGAATATAAAGAAATTCAAGAATGTAAATCATATAAGCATTAGTAAATACCCTGAAGTATTTTTGGAATCATGTTTTAATATTATGAGAATCAGTCATTAAGAGAAAACGTGATTACCGCCAAAAACGGAAGTTTTTGGCGGTAATCTGATTCTTATAATTCTCACTGATTCTGATAATATTAAACATGATTCCAAAAATACTTCAGGTTATTTACTAGTGCTTATATGATTTACATTCTTGAATTTCTGTCTATTTGTAAAGTATTAGGAAACACAAATATAATTTGCCCGAGTCGATACGCTAAGAAGAAGATTAGGAATAAAATGATTGGCGTCGCTACTGTGCCTAGTGTGCCCCCTTAAAAAAATATTGAATACAAATGATACCTAAATGTTTTTACAAATTATAGAAACGCTCAATATGAATTACAAGAACATTGTCAATCATATATAGAGAGCTTGTAAGATATGACTATTAAGTTATTGGAGTAGGTAAATTATCGATCAACGACGTCCATGATCTAGTATAGTCCAAACGTGTTGTCAGAAAGGATAGTGGTGTGGTACTTAACACAATCTTAGATTAGAAGTGTATTTTACTCCAACAGTTCAAAGTGTCTAAATTGATTGTAGAATATGACTAGCAAAGTGATGTCTGACTAGGTTTGGAATTAATACTGATTGAAATTTGGTAAAACAAAGTCTTACAAGATACCTTCTAGATTTTATATGTCTGTGATAAATGTGATAATACTATTTTATTTAGTTTTCCTTTAATATATACCTAACAATGTAAATTTTAAACAGAAGAAAACATATTTTGAATGTTTAACTACGGTCGGTGGATTTTGAAAAACCTTCAAAAATATTATCGATATCTGTATCATTTTTCGACTCAGTGATCCGTGCAAATTTTTGTTAAAACTAAGTGCAAACTAAATGAACAAGTAAAAATTTTTAGCCGGTAGCAATAGATTAAAACAAATATACTTCTATGGCAGTAGCATATAGGTATATATAGTACGATGTTAAAAGGAAAATTATCTCAGGTAAATGGGGTTTACAAGTCAACGAGTTACAGTCTATTAACTTATTAAATGACGTACAACTACGGACTGCGCGTGGCTCGACACGCACTTGGCCAGGATTTCTTTTTAAATTTTTGTTGTTGTTCTTAGGGAAGTTTATGAGGATGTGTAATGAATTAAATCTACGTTGTATTTTGTTGAGATTAAGCATCATAGACTTATGCTGAAAGTATGGCTGGCGAAAGTCACAATAGCTAACTCAGGTGTTGCCTGCCAATTATAATATGTATGATGGACTCATAAAGAGGGAAGATTTGTTTGTTATGAATGTAACCGATTTTATAAATTCTCATGAAGCTACGTTATCAGCGGGTATCATGTATGTAACTATGTATACTTAGCCCAAATCTTTGACTATACTACGTTCATAAAACCCAAGCGAAATTAAAAGAAATTTAACATTTTCATACAAATCGCCTGCATCAGTTCCATAGGAAAAGGTGGTCATATTGACGGGCTAAAACGCCCCTTTAAGGATCGGACAGGGATTTATTAATATATTGTACTTATATAAGCCTATAAGGCCTAACATATTTACTCAGACGAAGTAGCAAGAAGTACCTAGTGTTGTATAAAGACGAACCCTAAGTACTTTTCCATCGCTTGCATACAGGAAGTTTAAGGTTGATGTAGAATTCGTTTTATAATGAAATTTCCTAGTTTGCACAACCGTTACGTAACGCTTATGCGCAGAGGTTGCGTAAAACACACTCGACCGCGGAAGAGTTCCAAGAATCCTTACAGCGTGTTACTGGTACTAGGGTTGCCAGTCGGACATGTTGTGTATACGGAAATTAACTATAGGAATAGATATACAACTATTCCATTGCACACAGAGACAGTTATACAAACTTAAGAGGGCCTTGAACGCGCATGTCTTCATGCAAACGGGAAAAAGGAATTTTGACCATATTCGATTATTTTGGTATAAAATTAAGCAATCAATCAATTGATCCGATTATTATCTACGTACGATCCTATACAGTTTGGTTAAAATATCAATGGTTTGAGAATTAAAAGCCTCTCAAACCATTGATAATTCTCCAAGCTGCTTAGGAACGTATGTAGATTATAATGAGATTAATTGCTTGAACGCTTAATATTATACCAAAATTTTAAAATATTGCCACAATTCCCTTTTTCCTTTGTATGGAGACATGCGCGCTCAGGGCCCCTTTTAACAAATTAACGCAAATAATCACTACGTTTGTGCTATCGAGCCAGGGCAAATATGTAGCAACTGCACCCGTGCAGCCCTTGACATTATTTAATTCTAAGTATACAACGACACAAAAAAATAAATAATAGGTACGAAAATATCAATTACCTTGTAATTGCCCTTGATTTCAAGTGAAAAATTGTGAAATTTCGCTGGACGCAACCTAAAAGTTTGACTATGTCCGGCTAAATCCGGACGCCTGGCAACACTACTAGCGAGGGAAACCAGCTGTAAATGAATCCAATCTGATTGTAAAAGAAGCGCGTTGTTAAAGTTGTACAGTCTTCAGTATATTTTTTTAATGCTTATTTAGTTTTTTTGATTTTGTTTGCATTGAATAGGCTTCAAAATTACTGGACCAATTAATAGAAAGCTTATTTATCTGCGGATGGCATAGGCTATAATTTAAGCGAACGAAGTTGCGGGAAAATTGCTAGTGTTTTATTAAAGACTAGCTGACCCGGCGAACTTCGTACCGCCTAAGAGTCAATGATTAAGTATTCATTACACATATCGAGTTTTCATTGTTTTTAAGATGTATTCTGCTATTCGGGGCGGAGACAAATCCAACGAACCAATAACCATGAAAATTGGTTCAGCAGATCTCGAGTTATAAGTGTTGTAACAAACCCGTCTTTGTTTTATATATTGTTTTATTAAAGACTAGCTGACCCGGCGAACTTCGTACCGCCTAAGAGTCAATGATTAAGTATTCATTACACACATCGAGTTTTCATTGTTTTTAAGATGTATTCTGCTATTCGGGGCGGAGACAAATCCAACGAATCAATAACCATGAAAATTGGTTCAGCAGATCTCGAGTTATAAGTGTTGTAACAAACCCATCTTTGTTTTATATATTGTTTTATTAAAGACTAGCTGACCCGGCGAACTTCGTACCGCCTAAGAGTCAATGATTAAGTATTCATTACACATATCGAGTTTTCATTGTTTTTAAGATGTATTCTGATGCTATTCGGGGCGGAGACAAATCCAACAGATCAATAACCATGAAAATTGGTTCAGCAGATCTCGAGTTATAAGTGTTGTAACAAACCCGTCTTTGTTTTATATATATAGATAATATTATTATATATGTGTAACAATATTATTAATTTTATTTTCGGTACCAGGGTGTTAACCGGTACTTCGAGAACTTGAGTGGGGCATTGATCCAACTATTCCTTCTGGTATATCTTCCGCTAGAACCCGTTCCTGGATATACAGAATGTATGATGTACCTATAATGATATGCCCTTGAATAGGCCTTTGCACACGAATTAACGAATTTTAAAAACTTTGTTATTAAAAACACAATGAATATTGAATATAAATAACACAGACATAAAATATTCACCTATTATACAAGACAGGTATCTTGTAAGATTTTTTTATTCCGCTACGGATCATACTTCTAATCTGTAGATTATCATACTTTTAATCTTATATATTAATATAAACATACTTATAACCTTGTATTATATTTATAATCCGATGATTTTCTATAGGTATTTCAACGCCTATTTTGGTGTTTAGAATTGTTAAAGTATAGCGTAATAACTTAAACAACAATCACAGATACAACTTTATCAAACTTTGCTAACACATAAATCTTGTGAAACGAATATAAAAATATTCCAAACATTTCGAAATAATTGTCTTACTGTACCTAACTATAATAACTACAATTTGCTACTAAGTAGCACTTTGTAAAAATACATAAAATATTCACTTTCAAGAATCTATGTGAATCTCAATAATTAAAATATTATCTAAACACGTTCAACTATTTTACAATCTCATAAAACCACTGTTACACAGCGTCAAATAGTTTGCTAATATATATTTATTATATATTATATTTTATTTATTCTTTTCTATTGTCGATGCGTAAAGCTCATTTATTTTTTGTATTAACCATGGAGTTCTATAATTTCTTCTTCATGGTAATAAAATTGGAATAATCTTTGGGATGTCATGTACCACTGAGATCTGCTATAAATAGTTCTAACAAATAATTAAATAGTTATCGTAACTTAATACAATATTGCACTTAACAAAATAACTTTTTTACTTAATTTTACAATTAAAGTACCTATAGACTAGAGACAGTATAGTGATCCCACAGATGTGATTTTTAATTTTTTACTTAAGTCAAAATCGGTAATTGTATACGCAAATATATAAGTAAAATAACCTTTTCTCAAACATGCTCGGAAATGTAGGCATTACTGTAGTAAAAAGAAGACCGGAAGTTTGTAATTCTTGGCTCATTCATCGCATTGCCGGCCTAGGCCAGGAAATAAGTATGAAAATTACTTCCCGGCCGCTGCTCAAAACTTTTTAATTAATCTATGTAACGTAAATTATGTCACTTGTCATACAGCCAGTTTACTACCACTGCATTTTTAAAAAATGCATATAATACGTGAATATAACTACAATTTCATTAAAATATCGATATGTGATCATACGAAAATATGCTTAATTTTCGTTGCGAGAGAAGAAAACAATAATCTATGATCTATTAAATTTTTTGTGAAAAATATGACTGGGCTCTATGGGCATTGTTTCCTTTGCTGGAATTGACAACTGAAAATAAAAAAAATTAAAAACTCGGGAGATCTGTTATTTTCACTATACCCGTAGTGATTAACGCCACTGCCGAAAAACTGCCTTTACGGATTTTAGGGCATAGAACACACGTCAATTGACTTTGAATTTATGGCCCCCCATAGAAACTCAAAAGGAATTGTATGGCATTTTTTTCATTTTCACCCTCACTCCATTATTTGTCTATGATCCTTATTGCCTAGAGAAAACATATGGCAGTCGGTCGTCTGATACTAGTAATAGTATCTTCTTCGTAGTTTGTGATTAACGCTTTGCAGTAATTGATTGACATTGATTGTTTTCGGTAAATATGTGCAAAGTTGGTTATTTATTCGAAATGAAACGGTTCAAAATGAGTTTTAGTGATGAAAGCAACACTGCAATGGATTTTAAGTACCTACTTCGCCTAATTTGAAACTTGAAAGTGGAAAAATTACTACCGGCAAATACCTAGTAAGGGGAAATATTTAAGGCATGTAAGTTTATGTGTAACTTTAAGTTAAATTTCCTCACATTTATTGAGAAAATCTCTATACTTTCCTCGGCGGGAAAGGGATTGCCGGACTCGTAACTATTGTCAAGGCCTCGCTGACGCTCGGCCTTGAAAACTATACTCGTCCGGCAATCCCTTACTTCCCGGCCTCTGCAGTAATGTACTATTAACACTTTTAAAATTTTATCATGAAACCAATAAAAAAAATATTCTGTGGGTAAATGGTCTTAATTTTTTTTTCAATGATTACTGCTGCCCAAATAAAAACAATTCTAAGCGAGATAATATATCATGAAATAACCACCCTTACCGTTTATCTTACATTTACTCATTTCGACTTTCCAAATACACAATAGTATGATATTAGGCCGACATAAATGACACAATTTACATTTGACAATACTGATATTGACGTTGTGATATTATTGATAGTGATAATGATAAACCACAGTGTATGTACATACAGCTAATGATACAAGCAGTGTTCTAATGTACAAAAATATCGTATACACATTTTATTTGATAAAATGGATCAAATTGAATAAATAATAAGCATTTTATGCACATTGTGTTTCACTAATAAATAAAAAAAAAGAAAAACAAAAAAAAAATACAAAAAAATAATAAAAAAATATTAATTAAAGAAAATTAATGGCTCAAATTATCATCGTTACTTTATACACACACTTCGCAATCATCACACGTATTCGAATATATAACTAAAACGACATACAGTGCTACAAGGATCTTTTGGCACGTCGCCATAATCGGAACTAAACGCTACCATTGCCGTCATCTTTTAAAGCGTCACTTTTGGAAGATAGCTCGAATTGATGTTTATTGCGGATATTTCGTGCTTTTAATTCTATTTTTAAAACAAAGAATATTTTGTTAGCTGGCAGTCGTAATTATACTCGTAATTACACCCAGCACCCCCATTTCAATGTCATCCAAGTGATCCTTGTCGCACTGTAACTATGTAGGTTTCTTTTTGCGAGTGACAACACAAAAGCTAATAAGTACAAATCTTGACGCAAACATGGACATTGATCTAGTTTAATATTTAAATTAGATGACAACTAGAGTTACTAGTTTTATGTCTCACATGAGGGTTCCCGAACGCACCACAACACTGGTGGTGATTTACGTTTTTCGTGTGATGATGACCGTGCGGTTGAACATTACCTTGGGATTGGGATTTATCTTTAATTGAGTCTTTGGATTTCTGTGATGTACTGCTTTTTTGATAGCCCGGCGCTATTTTGGATTTAAACCTGCCAACTTTGCCAGGTCTCGCGTGGTTTGGGTCGGCTATTGATTCTGGTGCGGTGCACACGTGTGGTATCTGGGTTATTTCTGCGTGCGCATCTTGGTATTCCGTGTCTGTTTCTGTTGAGCAAAAAAGGTATTTTTAATGTCCTGACATGGATCTAAGAATAATCAGGATATGCCCTTGGAAAATGTAACAGTGACGCACATAAAAATCCCTACACTCGTGTCGCGACACTAGCGCACGCACATATCGGCACAAAAATCCCTACACTTTTCCCCGGTCGAAATGTCAAATTTCCCAAATGTCAAATACATGCTGCACACATGTGACTTGATGTGACGTAAGTTATGCTTCACTTTTGATGTGTCTAATGCCGGGTCCATATTATTCCTAGGTCCATGTGTCCTGAACACGATTCACTTCTTTTTTTGAATCTGAGCAAATTACGAAGGGTTACTAAAAGATTAGGGTTGACTCATTTTTCACACACACATTTGCTAATGCATATTCTTAATAATTCATACGACAACTTACAATCTCTGATACATTTTATTGTCGGATTTCTACATATCTTAATACAAAGAACTTGCAACGTTCCTTTGTGTGATATGGGAATAAGTAAAAGTATCTTCTTGGTCAGTATAGTGTAAGTATCTTTAGTACATATACCTAACATGTTTGAATTTAAAGTTTTCAATATAAATGATAAATTAATGAAATATATTAAGAATATCACAAAAACTATCTGGATGACATAATTTAGTTAGTACTTTATCAATACAGTTTAGTTGTGGCTCCAAAATGTGCTGATTATTTTTGTAGTACATTGATCAGATGATAACTTTATGGGCAAATGTCTGTAGTCTGATTTAAATTTTAGATTTAGTTTTTGCAGACAGGCAAGAACAAAAACCTATTGTAAAGCGGTTTTATGCGTTCCGACATCTTACCAATTTCTTCTCTACCTTGACTAGGCGACACTGATGAGCTGGTTTCGGGTCTAAGGGTGGAACAGGAATCACCGGCTAGAGGCGGTGCCGAATGCGATGGAGACATGCGTGCCATACACTGAAATTATTGATGGCATTATTTGGATATATTTTGAAGCATTATGGGCATTTATGCTTTAAATAACAGTACTGTTCAAAATTAAAATTATTTACTACATATAAATGTTTTTTATCTAGTTAGTATATTAATAAGGAAGGGTGAAAAGGGTAGGATTGGGTCTAGCAAGAACTGGGATATGTGCGAAATTACTGGGATATGTTATGAAAAACAGAATGAAATAAAGTCAGAGAAAAAAAATCCAGTCTAAAATAACCGAGTAGATCAGGACATATTTGATATACACAATTATTACTTACCACAACTGCTGCAGAACTGTCTTCTATCTCTCTTTCTTTGTAGTTCGGGGCCGTTCCGGCTCTGCAAGGGGATGTCGAACTGTAACTTAAGACATAGAAATATGTAGTCAAACATTAATCATAAATCTGTCAATAAAATATTTTATTAAATGCCAAGCGAAGAACAATGGTATGATCAAATTTAAAAAAAAGACTTTGAAGGCGGATATTCAAGTAAAAAATGAATAGTTTACCAGAACGAAGAATTGAGGCTGTCTGTTGTTTTAGCAGGATCTGTAGAGTCTGCATCGGTCCAGGCTCCAGCAAAACTAGTAGAATTTGATCTTGTGTCTGAAATGACAAATAAAATTACAGCTTTCATTTCTGCATATATTGGAATCAAAATCCCTAATGGAATTCAGAATCGCAAGCAAAAAAAGGCAAAAACCAAAAACAAATTTCTAATTTATTTAAATCGTTTGTTTTGATATTTAAATATAGCTTAGAGGTTTAAAATAACGCTGTTTATACCATGCCCTTAAATAGTATTAGTAGGGAACATGGATAACTTCATTATTACCAAATATAATACGTACCTCTGCCCTTATCCTTTTCAGTCCTATTAGGAGAGTTAGCTATACTCCTCCTCGCAACATCCTGGAATGTAACAGGTGAATACATCCGTCTCTCTTCCACTGGTGACGTCACTGTTGGCGCTGGAGTACTAGATCTCACCATTTGGGAGTTTTTCAGCCCAGGGGTTGAAGGCAGAACTGCCATTAGATTTCCTGCACTATTGACTAGAGAATTAGGTCCAGAGTTGACTGCATTTGGCAGGTGGTTGAAGTTTCCAGAATTTTCTTTATTGTTGAGCTGCATAGCTGAATGCTCTGCAATGCTGTCCCGTACGTCAGCAGCTCTCTCCCATTCTAATTCGGTGCCAGGTTGAAGCTGTGGTGATATTACTTTATTAAGAAATGGTCTTGACTCGCGCCCTTCTAGCCAGTATGTTTTCATTGTCCCTGAAAATACCAAATTATAACTCTGGCTTATTTTAGGTCAATTTTATAAATTTTCATTTTAAAGAAATCTTTCGCTCGCGCCACTTACGCTAATCTAGATCTCCAAACCAAATTTCATCTAAATCTTTTCAATGGTTGAAGCGCAAGGTAACCAATATACAGAGTTACTTTTGCACTCATTATATTAAGTATGGATTAAACAGGATAGTGCAGTGCTAGTAATTTAAAGTATGCCCATTGGGTTGCCTTGTTGTTGAATATGATATCACTTGGTAGTGCCATTCAGGGTGCCAAGTTGCCACCCTGAATGGGCGATTACAACTCTTGTTAAATTCTTAGATGCTAGATTGATTAAAATTAACCTACCTTTCCCCTTAACCTGAATCTCTCCCCTCTCCGTGACCATGTACGAGGGCGACAACAGCTCTTGCGTGGTCTGTGAGATATGTATCCTCATGGCTTCTGATGTAGACTCCATCCTGGATGCAGTATTGACGGAGTCCCCAAATAAACAGTATCTGGGCATCTTCAAACCGACAATGCCAGCAACCACAGCACCGGAATGTACACCCACTCTGATAGAAAGATGAGACCCTGTAAATTACGAAAATTATGTAGATATTGATTTTGAATATAACATTTTCGATGCGTTTCATTTTAAATGAAGTGATATTTGGGTTCAGGCATTCTAGACCATTTTATTTCATCTAGTGCAAGTGCAATAAAATCTTGTAATACGAGTATGTTGTATTATTAGTTGGTCGTTGATCGAATTATTATTGCAGTATTAGTTGACTTTGCTGATATTAACCTGTGCTGGGATCCTTCAAATCAGTGATGGCGTCCACCATATCAAGTGCCATGTCACAGACTTTCTCAGCGTGGTTGTCCTCTTTCTCCGGCGCTCCGGACACGACCATGTAAGCGTCTCCTATTGTCTCAACCTGGGATAACATAAAGACATTTTTTTGAGTAATTCTTTTAACATTACTAAATTACCCTTTGGGTACAGAACTGTTAAAATAAGTATGAATAGATGACTCAGGGAACGTAAGGTTATGGTTCCGAAAACTGTACACATAAAAAAGTATAACACAAATAATACTCCTATGTACCGATAATATGGGGATAGCATACATTTCTATGTGGCCCACTGTACATTCGTTATTTAAAAAAATTTAAACCTACATGACATTAAATTGCGTACCTTATAAACTCTATTTCTCTCCGTGAGAGTGTCAAATATAGAATACATGGCATTGAGCATAGACACGACCTCCATGGGAGTGATGCGGGAGCAGATCTCCGTGAAGGTCACCACGTCGGAGAACAGGATCGAGACGCTGTCGAACATCTGTGTACAAACAAAATATTTAAAAAATAGGTTAGTACATACAAACAATAGTATCACGTCTTTACCTCTTACGGGGTAGGCAGAGCCTAAGGCCATAAGACCGAAAGACCACCGCCTATTTACATGATTTATTAGATTTGCGCCCATTCCCTCGGTCAGTTTCTACGGCCTACGCGGGAAGAGAAGCAGCTACATTCTACGTTTTTCCTTTTCTCTCAAACCAGCATGGAGGAGTAGAAGAATAGGTAAGGCTTAATTAAAAATACTATAGCATATCTTCGCCTCTAGACTAAATGATGTTCTTGAGAAAACTAATTTCATATAAAAAAGAGAATATGATTATTTTACTGCGATTAGTTTTCAGTATCGTCTGACATTTCGGCAAGATTGCAGCTGTCATTTTGTGTAAGGTGAGCTGTCAAAGCAAACTTTATCTATCTACCCTTAAATCTACCATAACCTCTAAATACCTCAACGAATTTGGACGTAGGGATTCGTTAGAATCTTAACACTCTCCAGCGTAATATATATATACTCGTATATATATATTTTCTTACCAAGACAGTGCTTTTTTTAAACATGTCATTATCATCTTCGGAGCCTAGCATGGGCACTAGTTCTCCACAATTGCTCATTTTGCAAAAACTAGTACTATACAGTAGTACTAATTCTGTACAGCCAAGGTTTTTGTTTTATTTTATTTTTTTATTGTGGAGAAAAATAAAGAAATTGATTGATTGAAATATCATCAGGTCCTTTTTAGTGTCCACTGCAGGAGCACGACCCTCTTTGTACTACCGAAGCTATTTGATAACCAGAGCAGTCAGAGGATTTGGCCTTGATTTTAAACATGTATTGTTATTTAATTTCCTCTCTTAAAAATAAATCTTATGGAAACAAGCATGTATCAAACAATAAACGTGGCAACATTGTATAAATATATACGCATTTGAAACAAGTTATTACGTTATAACACTAATAGCCGTAAAGGTCTTTGTACTACAAATAATTAGGAGCGCTTAAGCCGAACTGTGCCCCTCCAGTCACGGTCTCTTTGCCCTTCAGATTAAGGGTCTGTTATTAAGGGTTAAGAGCTTAGAGTTTTACCCCTAATATCGGTTTACAGTACTTTTATTGAAGGGCTTGCGGATTAAGACATCCTAAGTTTTAGATGGCTTAAGGTTTTAAACATTATCGCTCAAAATAGTCATACACTCAAATTAAATAAGTTATATGTTAAGGAAGTGAACAACTTGATATGTGAACAGTAAACGCAGAGTACTAGCTTAACCCGAGTAAAATAATAGTAGATTGTTGCACTGAGCAGAAAGTAAGTTATTGCTGCACGAGTGTTTATTTGGAGCCCGAGCGCTAGCGAGGGCTCTAAAAAGCACGAGTGCAATTTGCTTTTCTTTCAACTACTGCAATAAAAGTAGTTGAAAAATAAAACTGAAGACAAATAACAATAGTTAAAAATTTGTTGTTCATATTCCCGCTTTTTTTCTTTATGGCCAGTATTTTTTTTAGGCAAGGTAATACACACGTCCCTTTGTTAACTCCATACGGCCGTTAGGTTGGCCAACCTCCTTTAAGAGCGTATACTAGCAGTATTTTTTCAATATGGTTTCTATACAAATGTATTTCTCTATTTTCTCGCTGAAAACTGGTTCTAGACCCACAATTATTTTTTCATAAAATCTAGTACTAAAATAGGAATGCCCCTATTTTTTATTTTTTCCAAAAAAACTGTTATTGTACATTTTTTTTCTTTTAAACAGGTTTTTAGAAAAAAAAATAAAACATAGAGACATACCTATTTTAGTAATAGATTGTATGTAAAAGAATTATGCCTCTAGAAGCAGTTTTCAGCGAGAAAATATAGAAATACCTTTGTATGAAAAACGCACTGCTAGTATACCCTCTTAAGACAGGTGACAACTATTGTCCACGATTTAAAAAAACTTAACAGTGCAGTAAAGGATTACATCACAGATGACATTACATTTTTGCTGCTCTAGTGCAGCAAAAATGTATGGAAATCATTTACTGCACTGTTTAGTTTTTTTTTTTACTTCTAGTGCAGCAAAGTTCCGCTTTGTGCTGGATATGTAGTGCAGTTATGATAGAATTGCAGCGTAGTTGGAAGAAAAAAGATTTTACGTAGGTATATTTTGACGAGCTCCGTGGCGCAGCGGTCAACACGCCAGCCTGCGACACGGGGGTCCCGGGTTCGATCCCCGGTCAGGTCATGATGGAAAACGATCTTTTTCAGAATGACCTGGGTCTTGGATGTTTATCTATATAATTATATGTTATAAAATATAGTATCGTTGAGTTAGTATCCTGCGACACACGTTCACAACTTACTGTGGGGCTAGCTCAATTTTTGATTTATTTATTTATTGTGATAAAAACGACTTAAGTCTATTACATTTAACACACATGTACATGATTCCTTATAATTACAAAATAAAAATTATTATAGATTAATACAATCAATGTCAAGTTGAATTAATAATTAAGCAATAAAAAGAAAGAAAAAATAAATAAATAATAAATACAGTAGTCCGTTAGATAATATTCTTATGTCAATTAAGTGCTGTCATCGTCATTACAATCTTTATTGTTGTACCACTGGTCACTAAGATTTTCAGAATATAATAACAGTGCCTTAGTTATAATTGACCAGTTGTCAAAGAAGTAATCCACATCGGTATTGGCGCTACGGAGGGCATTGAGATGATTTACAGAGCGTACCAAGGGAGACATTGCTCGCGCTGTGGTGTGGCCAGCATCTGCGTGGAGCAGTTTCGGCACTCATTTCATTCGCACAATTTGTGTGATATGTCCCTATATATTTATTTATTTATTTATTATCCCTTGAAAACCATCAACCCATCATCGAGTTTGTTGATTCCATATATTACCAAAAGGCATACCTAAGAATGTAAATAAGCCATTGGGTGCATTTATTGTACTTAGTGTTAAACCCTGAGGTAACTCTGGCACGAAACAAGCATTATGTCTATATAGTAATACTTAAAGTTTGAATTGTTAATAAAATGGAAAGAAATCTCACCTCACAAGTATCTATAGGGTTTTCCCCATTTCTCAACCGGTCTGCCACCTGTTTCGGTATCATCTGATACAGGAGCTCGTCAGTCCTTTTCATCTCCTCGTCGAGTTTTCTCATGGATTCCTCTAGCTTTTTACTTTTCTGCTGTTCTTGATCTAAGGCGAGTTTTAACTCCACTGACTGTTGGGTTCCAGCTAACATTAGATCTCTGCGAGCAAAAATATTGAGATTAAGTAATTTATACTAAGTTATTAAAGTGATTCTTCTTCAGTATTGAATCGTTGAATAACCAAACGTCGCTTAACTAAACAGTTGAAACATTTCGCCATAAACACACACCTCGTGCACTTGTAATAAAAAAATAAACATGTATGGCTGAATAAATATACATATCGGTAGTTCGATTATCTGAAAATACAGGTTTGCCAAACGCCCAAGTCTTTGTTTGGATAATTGACACTCTTACGAATTCTGTACGTACCTACTGAAGTCATGCATTGACAGATCGTTGATGTATAGTCCAGTGGACACCAAAGCCGACAGGTCAGGCATCACTGGAGTGCCGAGGTACATCATCATGCGCCAATTGTCCATGTAGATCATTTGACCTGGAAGTTAGGACTTATTTATTTATTGAATACACCTTTAGTCCCTTTAGATCGCAATTCAGTGTTGAACTGCATAGATAGTGTTACAAGAAAGTAACTGCCGTCTTTTATTTAAATAATAAAGTGCTTAATAATGTACATTGAAATTGATTTATACCACTTTAAGAAGATAATAAGTTGTGAGGGAAATTGTCGTGTACGTATTTGGAATAAAGCAGAGGAAAAAATCTTTTAAAAAATAGCATGTTTATTCCAATGTGCTCGTACTACGAAGTAAATAAATACCCAATCAAAGTATCAATAAAAAAAATCAAAGAAGTGATACAAGAGTTGTGGTTAGGTACAAGTATTTACATGTACTTTTTGTCTTTTTATAAGTAGACTAGACATTTTTGGAATAAAAGTAATAGTGCATGACATAAATTTTATATAAAAATTTAACTTTCTAACAAACATTTATTTGGAAGTATTTACATTTGTGCAAGTTGCGAACTGCCATTTGCGAAAGTGATGTTTTGCGTCACGACTTATAGATTTAGACTGCTTTCGAGCTGCCACAAAAGCCATACAGGCTTGAGCATTTAAATTTTAGGCACATTTACATTGAAAATATGAGATTAAAGTAGCTACATTCACACGTTCAGGTGGGATTTGAACCAACTCTATAAACGCGCTACAAACTTCTCTATCATTAAATTTAATTTTAAATTAAATTTAATGATAGATAAATTGATATTTCTCTATCATTAAAAAATTAAGTAGTTCATTATTTACAAATTTTCAACTTAAATACTCCATCTTTCATTGAAATGCAATAATATAAAACATATTTTCTATCTGCAACTTCAACTTTAAGACGTGTAGACAACGCTTTGTGAACATATATAAACAGTGCTGATCGAAACACAATCTAGTGAGGGCCTGGGCCATAAGGTTCGCAGAAAGCTCTATCTACCTTTGAGATGTAACTTAATATCGTCAGGCAACCGTCTCCCGTCATAAGCAAAGCGCTTCTTTGTAGGTTCGCCTGGAAAATGTAACTGGATTACTCTTACGTTTTTTAATTTTATTCCAAACCAGCTGACACCGCGGTCTTACCGCTATTATTTCTTATTTTTGATAATTTCTTTCGTCATTTTCCACATTTTTGAAGTGAAAACTTCTTTAGCGGTGCTGTGCACTTTTTGTGATGGGGAAAATATGTTAAACTCGCGACAGGTCATGTGACCGACAGATTCGTCAGACAGAAAATTCGTAAGACAGACTCGTGCCCTGTCGAAAAACTGTTACATGCCATTGAAGCCAGTAGACCGCCGGCGCGGCGTAGGAGAGGAATGCACATGCACAACGGTAATATTCAAGTTTTCACTTCTGCTGGCACTCCCGGACTTATTCCGTTCTTTTTTTTTTATTAAAACTATCATTATTAATATGTTAAAAACGCATGAATTCAGCTACAGGCCCACATGTTTTGATCTCCTCCGTAGGTCTGGCGAACGTGAACCGAGATGCGCGCACGAACACTACGAACAGTGCTGCCTTTATACGTAAGTGACCCGTATTTTATATACTTATTAATAACTAGCTTTTAAGGCTTCGCTCTTCTGATAAAGGTCGCAGGAAGGCGCTGGATGCAGGCCGCTTCTAACCGGTCATATTGGAAATCCTTAGGGGAGGCCTATGTCCAGCAGTGGACTTCTTGTGGCTGAGATGATGATGAAGGCTTCGCTCGCGTATAATTTTGCCGTATTTTGCGAATCGTTTATTGCAAATCCCACGACAACAGTTCTTTTTTCCGGTATGAAAGGTATTATGGCCTTCCTACCCTACCCTAACCTATATTTAAGAAAAAAATAAATGTGTAAAGTTCAGATTTTCCACATCTTTTAATAGGTCCTGTTATTCGGGGTGGAGATAAATGCAACAATGCTGATTGGCCCACCCCCTAGATCCTTACTGCTTTGACTTCCACAAAGTAAAGCCTGAATCAATACAATATTCAAACAAATAGCAATTATATATAGATTTGTAGACGTCCCAGAGGAGAGCTCCGCAAATACCGAAAGTGTCAATAAACTAAATGGTGTTTGAAATAGTTCTTTATATCTTTGTTTATTACTGTTTGGTGGTAGGAATTGGCCTTTCTGAAGCGAATGTAAGTAGAGTCAGCAACTAACCTTACAATTTTATTTTACATAGCTACCATAACTCATATTGCTATCATCCCCTACTGCTCTGGCCATAGATTTAAAAAAAATTTTTTTTTCCTCGCTCTGGCTTATACATGGCGAAATTTTGATCGTTCTGGACCCTTAAAGGGGTGATTCAGCCCGTCGATATGAACCATTTTTCCTATGGGACCAATGCTGGAAACTCATTTTTATTTCGACATTATCATACAAAAGTGTTCAGCCGCCCGGGCAATTTGTATAGGAATGTCGAAATTTTTTCGAGTTTACAGCATTTGTCCCACAGGAAAAGTTGTTTATATTGACAGGCTGAATCACCCCTTTAATGGTCCGGAACGATCTAAATTTCGCCATGTAAGTATAATAGCTCTGGTAGTACAGAGAGGGTCATGTTCCTGCAGTGGAGACTAAAAAAGACCTGATGACGATGATGATGATGATGAACTCATATTGCAATATCTAATAATATACACGGTCAGGGGTGCCATCCTCAACTGTCTGCCCGGTGGTTTCAGGTATGCTGGGATGCATGATAGGAGCCTCCACGCGGCGCATCTGGAAACAGCTGGACTCGGTAACTCTGAGTCCAGGCTGGGCAATTCGCTATTAGACAGTTGTAGCAATAAAATATTAAATATATTTTTTATGGTAGCTTATAACTAAACAATTATCATCTAATATGTTTTTTGCATTAAAACAATTTATTAATATTTTATTTTTGGAATATAAATCTTAGTTTTTTTTATCTGTGGTCTACAAGTGGCGGCCATGATTAATCTTTGTATGACGTCATTACTCAATAAACAAAACGTCAAAGACAACGTGATCAACGTCAAATGCTCGTCAAGTCGTTTGTTCTCATCTGAGGTTTTCATACATATGCTTCGAGCAACACGGAAGGGAGTAGCCATACGCTGCATTCCCCTCTGTCAAGGTACAAGCCAAAATTAGGCATATGCATGTCTATGTGTTAGTTGTGTGTGACTCATCTGTACACAAATTATTTTTTCTTTTTATGTCATTTTTTGTGACAATGTCATAATTACTATCAAGTGACAGTTTAAGTTTTGTATGTAGGTGTGCGGAACTAAACTTGTGTGCACATTTCCCCCCGCAAAAAACGCCAGAAAAATTGTCATAGTAAATTGTCGCTTTGCCCACTCCCTCCGTCCGGTACGGAGGCCGTGTTGCTCGAAGTACATATGTCTCCATATTTGTACTATACAATGTTTCGAGCCTCCTTGGTTCTATATTTTGCTGAGAAAAAGTGAAGAAAACTTGCTCAAATATTTATGCTATAAAAAGAGTTTCACGAAATGGAGTCAGGCTACATTAAAGCGGATAGTGCAGCCCAGAGTCGTTTATGATCGCAAAAAGATTTAAGAAAACATACATACAGACAGCAGGATGCGACTTTGTTTTATACTATTTATTAGTGATAGTGATTAGTGATGATTTTAAGAAGTTAGGTTAGGTGTAATTTATTTTTGTAAAATCGAACATATTGATTTCTTCTAAATACTTACATCAAAGTGACCCGCACAAAAGAATATCACAGACTTATCAAATGGAAACTGTGGGTCTCGGCGTGGCAGGACTGGACTTTTAGAAACGTGAAACAATTTATTGTGACATTTAATTGTCGTACTTCTAAGCATAGGCACCGCACATGTTTTGTAGCTTGTCATTTTCACAATTTCAGTTAAATCTGTTTAATTTACACCTCAAAACAGTTAGAGAGCCGTATTAGCCATGCTTTGTTTATTGAGTTGTGACGTCATAACATGAAAATGTCACGTGACACAGTGTTTTAGCGCGAATTTCGAACCTAAAGATAAAAAATCATGTTTTCTTATCAAATAAAGCTTTTTTGAAAAAAATATGATTGTAGGGGGGTTTAAAATAAGTCAACAGATATTATAAAATATATTTCAGAAAATTGTCAAGTAGCGAATTCTGTCACCACGATGGTACAACGTACACACGACGACTTAAATAGCTGGGCACACCTTTTATTTGTGTGCGTGCCAGGATGACACTACAAAGACATACTGACCAGTATGGTAAACATATTTCTATGTTTGCGTGCAATTAAATATGTCAGATATACCCACACAAACAAATTGTCTCAGCATGAAATCTCATATTTCGCTATTCGCTACTACACATACTACACTACTGAAACAGAAGGGACGAGGCAGGGTCGCTGATGATGTGGCTTTTGTAATTAAACACAGAACTTGCGCGTAACAACGAGCATTTTAATCCATTATGGAGAGTATCAAAACTCAGCATAACAATATAGTGGCTAGGCTTATGTTGTGCGGTCGGCTGCTCGGCAAAAAGTGACGCGTTCGCTCGGCGGAGCGCGCAGCGGTGAATACAACGGCGATATGGCGGGCAGTGGGGCGAGCTATGACGTCACGCCGTGTCGGAATTCATTCGTTGCGTTACACTACGTAAAGTCTAATGAACAAATTCGTTATCCTCGTCATAGATCGAATGGCGCAGCGGTCTACGCATCGAACTGTTACTCAGAACTAATCAGAACGTTACTAGATCGAGCCGTGTGATGTCGAAAGATTTCGTTTTATGTTTTTCTTTTTAGTTTATACTATGTCATTTTCTTATATTTTTCTTGATAGTAATGACTTGAAAAATATAAAAAAGAGAAAAAAAAACAAGAAACAGTTTTATTGAATATTCTTTTTTTATTACTGACTTACTTTATTGTAACAAAATT
This sequence comes from Rhodophaea formosa, assembly GCA_963082605.1. NCBI lineage: Eukaryota > Metazoa > Arthropoda > Insecta > Lepidoptera > Pyralidae > Rhodophaea > Rhodophaea formosa. The sequence goes on along the minus strand of OY720225.1, from coordinate 9,883,886 downwards.
TTTAATAAATAAAAATACAATTGCATGTAAAGTTATAATATAATTGTATCCGTAAGGAAACATGTGTTTATTAGAGATATTATTATTACATTAGGTAATTCTAAAATGTTACATAATAAATCAGATTAATTACATGCAGTTTATTAATAATGTTAGACATTTTTTAACAAAATATAGACAAAAACTTTTTTTTTATTTGGACAAGGACAGACATAATAGTAGGCGAACAGCTTTGCTCAGAAATTTTGTTAAGAGAGAGAATAAACATGTTACTTGAAGTTAAATAAAACTTTCCATAACAATAAACATCTCTCATTATGTATCGATTTCACAATGTTTTTAACAGATAAGGTAAATTCAGTAAATTATATAAGTAAGCTTTATTTAAGTTATATATATATATTTAATAAATAATATTTTACGTCCGTCCTTGTCAGATTTGAAACATTTTTCGTCGGTAAATATTACGAAATTATTTATCCAGTCGAAGTTTAGATACTCTTTGGCGAATCTTATTCTCTCTCGCTTGTGTGCATCAGTCAGTAATTTTCTTTTAGCTGGTCAACGACATCTGAGACCTCCTTCACGCAAATGCCTTCTCACAGTTTGAAGCGACACTCCCTCAGCAATTGCCGCTGAGCGAAGGGTCCAACTCATGCGTTGCAACGATGTCACAATGACGCTGGGTAGCTTCTCAATATATGACACGACACCTTTTTGGGCCAGGCCGACGACGATCAATATGCCCTGTATCTGCATAACGATGCACCCATAATTGAACTCTCCTCTGTGGAAGGAATATTAAAAGCAGTTAATTACTATTATTTTAAATTATAAACACATGCTTTAATCACTACGTAACTTACTGATGGCTTTAGTCTCCTTGATTATTAGCTGTTTCCTAATCTTAAGAGGTTATTATAATATTCTATGATAAACAAGTTACAATAATTATGTAATAAAAACTTACCGATATCATTAAACGTCGAGCGATCTCACTTATTGGAACATTTTGTTTATACAATGTTATTATTTCCTCCAGATTAATCGTATTCAGATGAGCATGAATGACAATGAGCAATCCATTGTCATTCACAAAAAAAGGCTTTTTGTTCGAACACCACATAGAAACAATAATCACAAAATAGTAATGGTCACTTGCAAGCACACAGGACAAGTGAACGTATAAAACAAAATTACCCGAACTTCAACAAGTCGATATCGGATCGGTGGGTAGTTTAAACTGTTAGAAATGTTCGCGTAGTTCCATATTTAATTCTAAGTTAGTTGCTTGCAACTTCATGTTAATATAGTTACTTTATAATAACAAAACAACAAAAACATTTTCTCCCTAACTGAGATTTGAACCATGTAGGATTCGCATCAGGCTTTTTAAGTGGTTGTCTTATCCACTGTGCTAATGATGCATCGAGATAGCGTAACAAAAATAGCAATTACTATTTGGTTGCGATGATTCACAAATTCCCAAGTGCATAGGTGTGCGTAGATGTAAACTTGTTCTGCTAGTTGAGTATTGATAGGCCAGCGATTATTTAGTTACACGATGTTAATACGCACACAAATGTTATAGTAGTGTTAGCGGCTCAGCTTATTATGGCGTTGTGTGTACCATCGACACGCTAAGAAGAAGAAGGTATGCTAGGTACGCGCGCTCGGCCTTCCGAGTGCTACTTTCTAATCTCCAATCCATCCAAGCAAGCAAATACCTATTATATTTCCTAATTTTAAATTGAAAAAGCTTTTTAAACTAATGTTTCATTGTTTGTTTGGATTTTGATCCGCTATTTATTTATAAATAGCGGAGACACACCTTCATGAAACAAAAAAAAGAAAAAGTTAATGTTGCTACTCACAGAGAAGTGAAACAACTGGCGGAAGAAAGAGAGGAATGGAAGAAGCTCCACCGACAAGAGCCAGCTCTTAAATTTGATGATGATGATTTATTTATAAATGCTCGAGGTTTCATTTAAATCTAAGTGTCCCCAGGCCCCAGACTTGTTACATTACCTAAGTTACGTTAAGTACAATCGAGTAAGTGCAATTTAAAATAAATCTTCATTAGGGCGACTACTAGTATTCGGTGGAATAAAGTTAGCTTCATTTAAAGCAAGACAAATTGCTTTTTAAGGTTTGTAGATACACAGATAGGTACATTAATAAATTTTCACAGTGTGAAAAGGTAGAAAAAAAAAATGAATTCTGATACCTAAGTTTTCATTTTATTTATTAAAAAAATATTACAATCATGCTTGTAATATCTTTTTTTCAAATTGGAGGCTTAAAATCTACCAGTAAACCAACAGGCGAGAAAGAAATATATCAATCAGGCAGGTGTAAGTGAAAAAGGGTCTTTTTTAATAAAAAGTCATAAAGAAAATTATTATTACTTAAGTAAAAAAAGTAACAATTATACCGTTATACTAAATCAAATAAAAATGTAGGCAGCAAGTTACAGCTGTCCCGTCCGTGAGTTTTTAATGTGATTTTTAGGGTTCCGTAGTAAACTAGGAACCCTTATAGTTTCGCCATGTCTGTCTATCTGTCCGTCCGCGGTTTTACTCAGAGACTATAAGTACTAGAAAGCTGAAATTTGGTATGAGTATGTATATTAATCACGTCAAAAAAGTGGTAGAAGAAAATCTTGAAAAAAAAAATTTTTTTAGGGTAGCTCCCGTACAAGTAAGGAGGGAGTAATATTTTTTTTCTATATAAACCCTTCATGTTGGGTATCGTTAAATAGGTATTTAAAAAATATTGTGAGGTTGAGAACACCATTTTTTGATTTAGGGATCTGTTTCCGAAATATTTGGTTTTAAGGTGCAAATTTTTGCTAGAGCCCTCTATCTACTAAACGGATATAATTATATGGATACGTGAAAAAAATTACAGCAGTAGTATATATACTGAAGTTAAAAGGAAAACTATCTGAGCTGAGTACTAAGTACAAACTAAAAAATTATAGGCAACCAACTTATAAAATGTACTCGAAAATGTAAAATTTCATACATTTTCATTGTTACGTGTTTGTGCGAGTGTGAACAGTGTGAACTCAAAGTTGTCATTCGCAATTACGGAACCCTACACTGCGCGTGGCTCGACACGCACTTGGCCGGATTTTTTGTTCGTTGTTTCTAACAACGAATTTGTTTGTTTTTCGTGTGTGTAAGTGGCCAACACTGTTGTCAGATTTTTTCAATTTTGTTCGTATTCTCATACGTAGGACAAACCCTGCGAACTTTGCACAATTACCAGCAATATTTCTTAAATATCGTTGCAGTATTTTCTAACAAAATCCTTCGCGTTATTTACCGAGCTACCTCGCTCCGCTGAAAACATCAGTATTAATTTAAATCTTATCGTTAGGATAACGATGTCTTTAGCTGACATCGGATGCCCGAATAAATTGGATCATTCACTTTAAACAGCTCCACGCTATAAGACACAAGACCCGTCTTATACTTATAAAACATTTTCTTGTGAGAATATTCGAAGAATGTGATATTTGAAGGTGCGTTGATAGGTTGTTACCTATGTTCTTTCTCGGTGTAGATCATTTAACATTCTTTATTAAGATGATGTTCTAATATTCGCATTTATGGATACTTGGAAAAGTAAAATTTTATCAGTAACTTAAATCTGATGATTTATATAAATAATAACTTTATGTTCAACAGATTTTGACTAAAAATTATTTATTAAAATACGTAACAACGGGTTACTCACGTAAATAGTCAGCTACTGGCCGACATGCTTTACGTGAGTAACCGAGACTATTTACGTGAGTAACCCGTTGTTACGTATTTTAATAATGTCTTTATCTCACGTTAGTTTTAATCAAAAAATTATTTAGTCGTTAAAAATATTCGATTACACATATGTAGCCGGGGATCCCTAATTAAGTAAAAAAGTGTATGTCATCAGACAGATTCCTTTTAACATCTAGAGATACTGGGCTACCTATACATTTTTGGTATGGCAGGGTGTTCTCAAACATTTATTTAAAAAAAAAATTGACTTTTATAATCGAAGCTTCGATTCATCCACGTTCATATGATCCAGAAGCTTCGACCAATAAGCAACGTACGCCCTTAATTCACAAATGATTGCCTAGCCCCGACAATGTCTCACGAAGTGCACTTTTGAGTGATGAGGGTGAAGTCCTGATTTTTACCCTTGTCCGAATTTCCGACCGGCTGGCTACTGGCAAGAGCAAAATATTCTTTGGTTTAGACGTGGGAAATGACTGATGATGTTTATTAATGAATGATGAATGATTTATGTTCCATGAATTTTAAAAAGTCTGCTTTTGAGAATGTCTTGTTACCATGGAGAATTCAAAAGTTGGCTATTATTCTTGGCTTCGAGTGTAGTGTCCGAAATTTACATGAACCATGCTTACCTTACCTCATGGTTCCCCACAGAACAGAATAGGACCACTCCAAAAAGACTACCGTGGATATCGTACAAGGCGACTTAGGAAACTAAGCTTATAAACATCAAAAAGACCTCTCCAACCCGTCTGGCCAGCGTGGAAAGTGTAAGCCAGTTGGCTTCTGAATGCTCTGACCACGGTCTGACTAATATATGGCTCTGGTAGTACAGAGAGGGTGGGTTGTACTCCTGCAGTGGAGAGTAACAAAGACGTTATGATGATGATGACGAGTCGTTCGCCATATAAAAAGAATCTGAATTTAGTTAGAATTTAGAAGTTGCCAAAACTTCTAAAGGTCGCATGGTTGCAAAGCAGCACAGCGTAGAAGATTTCTTATAAGAAATTGCATATAGACTGTCGTCCCAACGCGACTTTCTTTTGATCACTGTCATATACATCAGTAATCGTAATTGTCTTCAAACACTATCTGATTGTGTTTTGGAGACTATATCATTATAGGGTTCATCAATGTGCATCTCATTTTTGAATGTAAATATCTAATTTCTGGTTTATGGGCAAAGACTATATAATATTATAGTGTCTTTGCTTCAGGGTAGGAAGCGTATATCCAAATCCCAACTAATACTATAAATGCGAAAGTGAGTTTGTTTGTTACTTACGTTTTCACGTTCTATCTACTGAACCTATCATCATGAAATTTGGCATACACATAGGTTAGGGTACTGAGAAGGACATAGGCTATAAATTATATATATCATAGTAACAGCAAGTGTGTAATATATAGCACTGTGAAATTTTTAAATTTGAAAACAAAATTTTTTGAATTAATTGTGACCGACCCCGAAATTCATGGCAGAACAGAGTCCCCACGTAAAGCCGCAATCCCATACAAACGTAGTTTCGTTTTAGTTTTACAACAGTTAAGCCAATCTCAACCAAATTTCGTACATACGACCGGATAAGGCATATTGATGTTTATAATCAGATTTCAATTTTAAAAACAATACCTATACAAAATTACAGCGAGTTGAAGTTTCGTATCGAAAACTTGTACTCGCTGTAATTTTGTAAAACTTGGTTTTACAGGGCTCCGCAAAATGTGGGGCAATCGAGCTGTGGGTAGTGCGATTAGCACGTCATCCCTGCTATTTTATAGTAAGGCTTATAGGGCTCACAATATACGAGTGTCCAGGGCCTCCAATGGGTTAAAACGGCTATAATTCTAGGTCAGATGGTGCGGCACTTGGTGTTAGGCCCAACACCATACTTGAAGAGATGTTGTATTTTGATGGGTTGGAGATGGTGGTACGAGATCAAGTTACGGAGATAGTAGTTTATTGTTCTTGCTGGTCATAATCATCATTTCGTGTAGAAGACACGGTCTGTCGACCATGCACACCCTGATGTCAGAGTTCTTCGGAACCTTGCTGGTTACATGGTGATGGCTGGGTGTAACAGATCCTTTCTATATGGCAGTATCCAGGCGCTGCTCAAAAGTATCGCCGATCGATAGTATCACGGCTGCCAGTCAATAGTATCCTTTATTATTAAAGTTATTTAAATAAAAAGAGCTGATACGCGACCGTATGTAGGCCGTGGGTCGCTAAATGTGCGAGGTAAGCTCGTACACCTTTAACCTAAGATTCTTCTCTGTTAAACTTGGTTTACAGCTCTCGAGCTATAGGTAAAGCAATTTGCACGCTATTCCTGCTATCTTATAAAGATTTATTATTTATTATGGCTTATAGGGCCCACAATAAACGAGTGTCCAGGGTATCCAATAACCCATTGAACGAACGAACGTTAGAAAACGAGTCTGGTTCTAGGTCAACCACACGGCCCACCAAACATCTTTCACGTCTTACCTTTTAACCTAAGATTCTTCTCTGTCACTCCGTCAGACTCGTCCGACAGCCTCATTAGCTCGTTCCTCTTGTCCGGCGCCTTCTCATGCATAGCTGCCTCTACTGTAACCAGCTCGAAGATATTGTTTGTGCGGTTCAGTATCTGAAAGTAAGCAAAATTTACATGCTTGCATTTGCATAACGTGCATTGCTTTACATAACGTAATAAATAAACGTTTGTTTCAAAGTTTACAATTAAAAGCCGGCGAGGAAAAAGCAAAAATATGAAATCCTTCTCAAACGAATATTTGTTAGCATGTTATTATTTTAGCAGCAAATACATGTTGGTGATCCCACCAAGTAATGCAGCCTCAATATTAATTAGTAATCGGCGAACGAAATAAGTTAGTTTCTTAACATAACGATGGCAGAAATGACCGTGTGGTTCCCGGCAGAGAAGAAAAGGTCTCCAAGTCTTCCCGTTGATATCGTAGACGGTGACTTAGGGAACACAAACTATACAACCTTTGTATAGTTTGTGTTCCCTAAGTCGCCTTATGTTGAAGGTCTCTTTGATTTTTGTAAGATACAACTTGTATCTTACAAAAATCTAAGAAACCTTCAACTCGTCGGGCCAGCGTGCAGAGTGTAGGCCAAATCATCTAACTGCTCTGGCTAATATATGGCTCTGGTAGTACAGAAAGGGTCGTGCTCTTGCACTGGACACCAAAAATCCCCTAATGATGATCATAAATGAAAGTTGTGAGATGATATCGTACCGTCTGAAATTTGAACGCTATGAGGGGCCGGACCAAATCGAACCAATTTGTGATCTTCTTGCCGACCAGGTCTGGAAGGATGACCATCAACGAGTTGCCAATACTCCGCACGACCATGTCTGATCTAAAACAAATAAATACAGTTATAAAAATCTCCAAGCCTTTATTTGTTACCTACTGACGGTCGCAAATCTGCTACGTTGGATTTGTTGATTGATAGAATACTCTTATTTTCTAAATAAATAATTTTTAAAATAATAAGTCTGTCTGGTTAAGGTTCGCCTGGACGCGCATGTCTCCATACAAACGGAAAAAGGGAATTGTGGCAATATTTGATAATTTTGGAGTAAAATTAAGCATCCAATCAATTAATCTCATTATAATCTCCGTACGTTCCTATACAGTTTGGTTAAATTATCAATGGTTTGAGAATTAAACGCCTCTCAAGATTTCCATACAAATTTAAAAAGGCTTGTAATTCTCAAACCATTGGTATTTTAACCAAGCTGTATAGGAACGTACGTAGATTATAATGAGATTAATTGATTAAATGCTTAATTTTACTCCAAAATTATCAAATATTACCACAATTCCCTTTTTCCGTTTGTATGGAGACATGCGCTTCCAGGCGACTCTTAAGGGTTTCCAAAAATTTACGCTAGATCTGTTTTAGTACCATTGTTACTGAAAATATTGCGTTAATTTTAGGATACCCTACTTACTTATATAGGTAAGTAACCTTTTAGTAACATTTTATGGCAATCTTATTCATAAATATTTGTTTATGTTCTTTTCGAGAAACTACTTCTTAGGTACTACTTTCACAAATTTACTTACGAACAATCACATATAAGTATTATATTGTTACTCCATCCTGTACCTATCCTATTGTTTGCAATAACGATTAACCTGTCCATTCTATCTAAGTACACAGCAATATAATTAATTGGAAAACAAACAATTTTCTTAACGAAGTTCTTACGTCATAATCTAGGCTGCCTCTGTGGTCCAGGGTGGGTTCGATTCCCACGGGAAGCATACTTTGTTAAGTTGTTTCCACTTTAGGACATTGCAGACATGAATCACCTGATTGTCTGATAAGAATGATGATTCCGTGCTTCGGAAGGCACGTTAAGCCGGCGGTCCCGGCTGCCATCTGGTAGTCGTTAAAAGATCCACGTCAGAGGCCGAGAGGCGGTTCCGAAGAACTCTAACACCAGGATGTGCAAGGTCGATTGACCGTGTCAACTACACGACATGATGATGAATCTAATACATACAAGAATTTGATTAAAATCCCTCCAAGTCAATAGTCAAAGGCCAGTCTTTGCAATAGGTATTTGAAATATTTGAAAATTTATCTTATTAAGTCATTATACTGTCATTTACACAGGACAAAAATGTGCTTAAGTAATGGATGGATACAATCGATTAACATAGAGGATATCCACTCAAATCTCAATCATTAACGCTATTGTATTTACCTTTATTAAACTTCTATATTCGTTGGCATAATGTTTATGTTGTTATTCAAATCTTTGGCTCTTTGGCATCTTATTCGATGCTATATAATTTAACTCTTACGTTTCATTTTAACAATTTTATTACTGGTGTAGATTCCTACCTTAATACCTACACTAATTTAGACCATAACTCCTTAGTTTCATTACTTACACTGAAAAAAAGAAATAGCTGAACCAGTTTTGCTACTTGCAAATTTCTTTAATAGATACCAAACTTTTGTTCTAATTAGCAAAACCAATGTAACTGCATGTCTCAAACTAGGTAAGCTAATCAGTTCTTGTTAATCAGTAGTCAAAATTTTAGCTATTATTTATCACAATAAACTAGTCAAACTCATTTAGTTGCAAGAACAAACTGTTCGATAGCTGGTAACCGAACATATGGACTTATATTTCAATACAATGTTTATTAAAACATTGTCAAGTATTTATTTATAAATAACGCAATGAAATTTGTTTATTTGAAATCAATCAATTTATTTTATTTGTAGCACAATTTTCTTAAAAACATTAATTCGTCATTTAATTAATGCTTGCCTATATCGAATGGATTAAGTTATAATCTATATTATCACAAAACTGTTTAACAATTTTTAGTTGAAAAATAGTTAATTAAAACAAAACAAATTTCTTTATTGATATCCACTCCGTATTGCTTCGCTCGACTCGATCTATCTCTGCGTTGCAGCGTGGCCGGGGAAGGCAGAAAATCGAAATTCTGTTATTTCACATTTTATATTGTGTTTGTCTCATTGTCGCGACAGATTTGTGCATAAATTATATTAATTAAGTATATTTAAAAAAAAAACTTAGTAAACGTGTTGTAGTAAATAGTGCAATGGATGACAAGACATCCGTTGATCCTATGAGTGACTAAATGCGCTCGCGGGGTCTTGAAATGTTTCAAAGGTATGTGAATATTTCATTTTTATTTAGTTAATAACAAGGTTTGTAAGTTTAATGTGCAGTCGAACAACCATCAAACATTGAAGCGGTCAGAGTTACTTAGAATACTTAGAATTTTCACAATATTTTTCACGGTTATTGACTGTCAGTCTTGTGTTGATGCTCTTGCTGGTTAAGGTACTAGGTTTGTAGATATGATGATGATTTTCATGATTACCTCCGACGTAATATGTTTTTACCAGTCCTATTATTAAATTTGGCGAAGTAGAAGTATTTTTTCGTGGTTTTCACACAGACACACCCAAGTGCCATTTTTTAAGAAGTATCTACTAGCCATCATAATTCATTATATCTACCTTATAATTCATTGTTTAGGTAGGTAAATACACATTTTATAAGTTACAAGTTATTAATGCTGCCTTATATTTTCAACAGAACATTCTATTGATGCAGAGACACTGCAAATGCTGTCGGAGGAAGATATAAAAGAATTGATACCCCTAATAGGACACAGAGCAAAACTGAAAACTCAATTAAAATTATTACAGGAGATAACATCACCGGAAACTGTAAGTTAATCATCATTTTTCAGTCCTAAATACCTTCTGTACTATATGATACAGCGTGGTTCAAATATTTAGTAGATCCCAACCTTCTAGGGCTATCAAGTAAAGTTTGAAAAATATAGTAGGTAGGTATAACCTACCTACTTATTTAATACAAAATAAGTTTTACCTTTTACTACATGTAAGTAGCTTTAGATAAAAAAATAAGCTACAGCTTATTTTTTTTTGTCTAACTAAAGCTACTGATCTCTTTGGGTCTTTTGTAGGTAGGCTATTGATAGGCTATTAACTATATTAAAGTAAATAAATCTATAAATTATTTGAAATATTTTATGTTTGGACCATAGACCTTGTATAATGCTTACAAGACAACAATTCATTGGTATTTTAATATCAAATTAATAATGAAAATTTTTTAACAGCATATCACCAATGATGATAGCGTACCTAAACATGTTTTATCAAATTAGTTCAGCTGTTTATTTTTTCGAGGGTTTTAAGTGTCAGGGGTTGCTTAAAATTTTTAATGTTACTTGTTACACTTGTAATTAGAATACAAGATGACTCTTATTGGTTGATTCTATATGGTTTCTTAATTTTCAGGGAGTATACAACACTTTGAGTTCATGAAATGAAGGAAAGGGATTACTTCTTCGCTACCAAGAAAGTGGATTGCCCAATAATGCGGCAAGAAGAAAACTTTGCCATATAATTGTATCCAATGAACTAAAAGATAACCCCAACAAAAAAGTCTCCAGTTCAAGACTGTATCAATTGGCATATGAAATAAATCAAGTTTTTAAGAAAGATACTTCTGTAGTGTATTTTACACCATTTAAATCCTTTAACCCTCGCCAGAAAATTACGTTCATCTACTAGTAATAAAACAGATTGGCAATAGATAACAACACCATAACATTATTAAATAAACAAATAATTTATATATTTTTGACTGAACTGTTAGATGTACTAGTTATTTAACACTTCAGTACCTCTACATAAAACGTTTATCTACTAGTAATGAAACAGATTAGCAAGAGCTAACAACACCATAACATTAATCAATAAACAAATTATTTAATTTTTTTACTGAACTGTTAGATGTACTAGTTATTTAACACTTTAGTTTTAATTAGCCAAAGTAGTTTGGCAACAACGACCCTACCGGTGTACTATTAACAGCCAAACAGTTTTGTTCGAATAATCAAACTAAGTTGTCACCAGTTAGATAAAAGAACTTTGTAAGTCATTACTAAACTCTATTTACAAAACACGTTTTAGTTACTAGTAGCCCTCAGTTTAGTAGTCACTCGATTTTGGTGATGTCCAGCTAAAATTTTAGCTACTAGCAACCATTCTTTTTTTTCAGTGTACCTGCCAGAACAAGAACTAGATAGGTATGTCTACTTTTCTCTTAAGAATCTATAGTTCTCAAGAAACCTGTTTCGCTTCTTGCCTAGCAAATGTTCGTCGGGAGAACGATTACTCAATGTCTTTGCAGGCGTGTTAGCTTAGGCTAGATTAAATGGCGACGAAAAATAAACTGCAAGCTCATTAAGTAGCTAGACTTAGCTTCAGTTTTAAAAGTTTACACCGAAGTGTTTATCTTGTGTAATTCCTTATTAATAAAAAAAAAACCGGCCAAGTGCGTGCCGAGCCACGCGCAGTATAGGGTTCCGTAGTTGCGAATGACAACTTTGAATTTACACTGTTTACACTCGCACCTCACAGTTTAACGACCAAAAACATCTAACAATGAAAATTGTATGAAATTTTACATTTTCCATTACATTTCGTAAGTTGGTAAGGTTTTAAGGGTTCCTAGTTTACTACGGAACCCTAAAAAAAATCGTTATTGACGTACGCAAGGTAAACCATGCCCAAAAACCGGTCTTATTTGCCTTATAATTAAACATATCGGGATATTAACCGTGATTAGGTATTGTAGTTTCTTTGAGTTTTCTATTATATATTTCGATTCACTTAGTACATGGACCATGATCACGGAGGTTGTCTGTCTGTTTTGATACTCTTACTTCAATAACTTATCGTACTAATATATAGGCAGATACAAATATAACAACAGGACCGATTTTAAAAATTCTTTTATCTATATAAAGTATAAAGCTTATTTATCTGCGGGTGAAATAGGCTATAATTAACGCGGACGAAGTCACGGGAAAATGGCTAGTTTGGTATATAGGTAAGATTTACATTCTTAGGACTATTAATCACACTCAGTTTTTTAAAGGGTTTCTAAGGAAAGCTTCTCGCTTTTTGCCCCGCAAATGTTTAGGAAGATGATTACTCAACGTCCTGTCTCGGACTTACTTAGGCTAGAAAAACTGCTACCTTACTTAAATTAAATGTTGTAATTAGCTTAGAAAGTTCACGACCACTAACTCATTTATAATGGTTTGTTTGATCTCAGGGGAAAATACGCCGAGGCAATTATAATTTATTACTTGCAATATTCCTGGGACTTCGTCCGCCCGAAATGATACCCTATGTGATAAATCCTTAGAAAAATTAGGTTTCAATAGGTGAATCGTTATCGTATTACGTAACTACGACGAAGCAAAAAGGACCCTCCTTTTGGCTTTGTCGTGTCGTAGTTAGGTAAAGAATTTTGAAAATAGGTCCATCAAACAAACAAACGATAAAAAAATCTTTTATAAAAAATATTGAATACTAAGTTACTCATCTCTAAGAAGAGGGGTATAAAGACTTACTTACCCAAACACTATGCAAAAGGGGAAGATCTCAAATAGCACAGCAGCACTGATAGGTAGATGTTTCTCCTCCCTGGTCATCGCGAGTGAGGCCAAGGTGAAGGCCCGGTTGTCGAAGGTCAGCTGGAAGGTCACGTGGACCGTGTCGAAGAGCAGTTCCTCCCGGAGTAACTCTATGCGCATCTCCTTGTGGTAGAAATGGCGGGCTACCTGAAGGAAGAGTTGTTATGAAATGGCTAAAAAATATTTCCTGCAGAGTTTGCTTGTTTGTATTATAATTTAATGCCCTTTTTAACTTCGAGCAACACGGTCTCCGTCGGAAGGCCGTGTTGCTCGAAGCCTTTTTAGGTAACTATATTAAAAATATCTATAAATAAAATATGTTTTTAGTTTTTACGTTACTAATATATTGTCTTTGGTTTTACGAAGTTCCTAAAAATATTATCTATGTACGACTTATAGCGACATCTATAATACAGTTTTCTAATAAAGTGTTCATAATATCGAACTAGATGGCGCTGTTTTGGTAAATGCAAAGACAATATAATACTTGACAGAAGTTTGTATTTGTACTAAACAAAACATGAAATAACACTAAATTAGGTAGTTACAAAAATAAAAATGAGCCGAAACGTACACCTGCGTAAAATGTACTATACAAGTATATTAAAGACATGAATAAAAAATTACACAGTAACAGTACCATACTTTTAGCTCATAACACACCAGGGGGCGTAGCTCAGATGGTAGAGCGCTCGCTTAGCATGCGAGAGGTACCGGGATCGATACCCGGCGCCTCCAAATTAATTTTACTTTAACGTTATTATTGAAATTTATGAGTCGTACAGTCTCTACTTAGTCCGTACTTTTTGAAAAGCAAAAAGATAGTTCGTTATGTTTGTGTGTCTCTGGTACCGTGACTCCAAGTGAACTAATTTGTCTGCTTTTTGTTCTAGTGATGCTTCTAATTTTTTTTATAAATAGAAATACGAAAACTAATAATTGTAATTAGGTGGATGTACGTACACCGCAATTAACTTTTGCGAAGGAACCTTGTGCAATGTGCAACACGGTAACATAAGGTAATTATGTGTTACTTTTGTGGCTAATTACTATTTAATTTAATGTGACATCGTTTCTTCATTATCGACCATGTATGTGACACTCTTTGATTATATATTCCCAAAGGTGACACGATGTGACATCAATCAAACATACTCGTAGAGTGTGCCTGTTTTAAAGTGTTAGGCAATGTTACTTTTAAGCGAGGTGGCCGAATTGGTAAGGCGTTTGTCGTACAAAGAAAGACTAAACCCGCGTGGACTTTTTTCTCCTATCTTATTATTTTCTTAATCTAATAAAAGTCAGTAAAAATAAGTAACCTCGTCAAATGACAATTTTTTGATGCTCTTCATTGTCATCCAATCTGAGTGAGTATATTTTTTTAAGATAACTACACAAGCTAAACAAAGCTTATAAACATCAAAGAGACCTCTCCAACCCGTCTGGCCAGCGTGGAGAGTGTAGGCCAAATCCTCTGACTACTCAAGCTCATATATGGCTCTGGTAGTACAGAGAGGGTCGTGCTCCTGCAGTGAAAACTACAAAGACCTGACGATGATGACGATGATGATGAACTACTTTTTATTTTTTTCGTATCGATACTCACCTCCCTGATCTGTCCCATAGCGTAGTACACGAACCCTCTTCTCTTCGACCGGTAATGCAGCGTCAGGCCCTGTCTGGTCTCATTCTCGCAAATGAAACTCGGCGCCCGCATCCTGGGATAACTGAATTTTAAGTATTCATGTAAATTATCCAACCCGTTGAGGAAATCCCTCATGTGGCGGCCCAACACTGATAAAACTCGGTCGTAGCCGTACTGTGAGACGAAGCCGACGAAATACACTCCCATTTGGTCCATAAATTCTCGTTCTGATATGCCTAGTACCTGGGGAAATAAATTAAATTCGTTAGATTTTCATTTGCTTGTATTCTAGTTACGTGTTGGCCAAGAACGAGTTGGACTGGCGGATAAAGGATTCCGTACCATTATAGGTAGCTGTACTAGTAAAAAAGGCAAAAAAATCATGGTTGTTGAATGGGAGCCTCTCTTAAATATTTATTTTAGTATTTTGTTGAATATAGCAGCAACAGAAATACCTCATGTGTGATAATTTCAACTGTCTAGCTTCACAGTTCATGAGATACGGCCTGGTGACAGAAGGACAGTGAAGTCTCGTGAATAGGGTTCCGATTTTAGTCTTTGATTGGGTACGATAGGGATGGAACCCTAGAAATGTATTCATCTACAGAATAAATAAGCAAAATACAAAATATGTATGTGGTGTATGTATCGATATATTATGACTATAGCTTTTAATTGGTAATTTCAACTTCTCTCTCAATCGGGGATGTAACTCAGTGGTAGAGTGTCTGCTTCGCATGCTGAAAGTCCTGGGTTCAAATCCCAGCATCTCCAAATAAATGAATTTGTTTTGTTTTTTTTTTTATTTGCTACACTTTTATGGTCGTTTTCTTTTCAATTCGAATGATTTTTTTAATTAGATTTTTTTGTTACAAAAATACCACCAATGATTTGCAGTTTTCCTGTATCAAAGACAATATATACCTATATTATATTGTCTTTTGAAGTTATTGTTTTGGTATTTTGTAAATTAAATATAATTTTTATTATTCATTTCGTACCATAAAAAGAAAAAGAGGTGGATATCTTATAACATTTCTCAAAAATTATACTGTGGCCCATGAGGGGATCGAACCCGCGACCTTCGCGTTATTAGCACGACGCTCTAACCAACTGAGCTAATGGGCCGGTGATGCTGGGTCCGAAATATTCATTCAAACCTTATAACGTCGTAGGGCCATCGCATAACTCCATGGTCAAAATGGTATGGTTCTTCCTATAACAATCTTTCCTTTCTAATCTCATCATAACCAGTCTGAAGATAGTCTGACTGAAATGAAGGGTCTGATGACTTTATAAACCGGTATAACATGCAAGGAGAATTAACATGGTACCTTCCTACTTATTGTACCTAAACAGAACAATAATTAGTTACTACAATTTAATTACATACACACAAAACACAAAAAGACGTTTAATTAATTTCAAATTATAAATCGTATATTATCGTTTTGAGTACGATATTGTGTCGAAATAGATCAATGGGTTATTTTTGATTGGCGAAATAAATCCGTCTTCGAGGCGCTTAGATTAGAGAAATAAACACTTTTATCTAAAAATAACTTTGAAATGTGTTTAAATGGCTCAAGAGCGCGGGGACATTTTGGCTAATGGCTTTTTGATATGGCGAAATTTACATACATACAGACAATCACGTCTTTTTCTCTTGCGGCGTAGACAGAGCCCAGGTCTATAAAACCTTAAGGCCATGTTTACCGTGCTGGTGTGCTTGTAGGTGAAGAACGGAATCAAAATAGTGATGGGTTGCTACCCGCATCCTCTATGACATGATTCTTCACGCCCATTCCCTCGATCGGCTTTTACGATCTGTGCGGGAAGAGAAGCAGCTGGTACATTCTACGTTTTTTCTTTTCTCCCAGCGTGGAAGATGGCGAAATGTAATGGTGTTTTTCATTGGCTTCCATGTTGAAAGCCAATAGAAAATCACTGGAACATAACCTACAGTAGGTACTAGTTACTCACCGTTGACCTTGCTAGAATCACGAAATATAATGGTATACCTAAAGCAAACTATTACATCACAAGTTAGGAAAAATGTTCTAAAAACCGTAAACTTTATAATATGTGCAATAGGGTGGGTCACTCTACTATGAAGAAAAAAATAAGTTAATGGATGAAATTCTAATAGTAATATTATGTTGTAACGGACTATAAAAAGTAGTTTTAGCTAAAAAAAAAGACAATTAAACATACATCTTCAGCCCGCGCATGCGTTTCAAAAACATACAGTTTTGAAAAAAAACACGTATTACTTAATGACAGAGATCTTTATTAAAAATTACTCAAAATACTATTGTAATATAACGAATATTTAGTGAAAGACATATATTAACATATAAAATAAAACAACTTGAACGAATACATATAAAAGGCTATCAAAATATTTATTTTTATATATAAAATCCCGCCTTCTTTCGAATTTCGGCATAACTTTCCTTGAAGTAAGTTTTGCATGAATCATGCCATCCCTCGTTTTTTTTATCACATGCAGACATTGCAGCTTCTGTCACTATCTTTACACTTCGTTCAACCGCTTGTGTATGGCAAGGCAGCCTAATAAACAACATCTTTTCGCCACTTTTTTTCTCTATTATCTGAATAAGTTCGTCATTCGTTTGACTCCTTAGAATAGGTGGTTCAAAGTTAGTGTCTTGCCAGTTTATTAGATCAATGTAATATTTAGCATCAAAATTAAGTTTAGGCACTTCAAAAGTGCGTGGAAGTTTTCCTGTTGGAGAGTTGTAGGTGAATTACGCGCTTTTAGAATTTTTCTAGCTAGCAGTTCTCTTACTTGCTTTTCTCCATCGTTTATCATCGCCAATAATAAATTTTCAGGGTGAGTAAAATAGGCGTTTAGTTGAATAACAGGATCTATGACAACTTTTAATTTACTTGATAAAAATCGCGAACTTTCAATCAATTTCCGAAGTTGCCTCCGTGTGGTTAACCGGTAAACTTTTCTCGCATTTCTTATTTTCCATAGTTCCTGAGATAGAAGGTAATTGCTCTTCTTTATTTTTGTGTAGCTTTTCCCAAATTAAACACTAGTATCAGAATTACTACTTGTTGATAACATAATTTCTTGTTCTGGTATTTTGGAAAGTAGATATAGCTCTTTAAACAGGTTTTTGATCAAGCTTGCTTTTAACAAACTGTTTTTGTAAACTTTTTGTTTGATTACGATCAATGCCGCCAATTTTCATTTTTCTCTCACCCCGTTGTTCAACCAAAAAGTCGTGTTTTTCTTTGAGAACTTTAACTTCTCTAGGACAATTGCACGCATGAACAAATATCAAACAAAATTTCGCTTTGCTGCTAGAACTCAGTTTTTTTCTCGGTTGACAACCTTTTCAATGATTTGATAATATTTTTGCATTTAGGAGCTGAATGACTCTTGTATACAAGACTACAGGGGTTGATGCCTTTTGCCATACTTCTTCAACTTTTTGGGTTACAATTTCTGCAATTTCGGAAAAAGCAGGCTCTTGGCTACTGCATTTTTTTATTTTCACCTATAGGTCTATTCCACTCGTAACATTTCATGACATCCTGGTATGCAGTAATACATATTTTTTTATTATATATTCTAATTCCAAATATAGGCACTAATGATTGTTAAAATGATGGAAAAATTTAACTTCCAAGTTCTAAAACAAAAAAATACACAATTTACAATTTTACAAGAATTCACAAGAAAGTGCATTAAAACATGAATTGTCTGAATGTACTTACCTCAAAAAAAAATCTTCTTTTAATAAACAACATACCTTATTTAACAAAAGTAACATGTATTTGAATGGATATTTATTAAAACATTAAACTATACCCAACGTCAAACGTGTAACTTGAGGTGTTAAAGGGGGCACTTGAACATTTTTTTTTCAAAAATTCAATGGCGTTGCGCGGGCTGTTTCACTTAAAATAATTCAATAATATTTTAAAGGGTTTATAACGATACTTAACTTCAACATATTTTCGCTATTAGAAATCGATGATTGAAACCTAATGTGCATATAAAACAGTACTTATATTTTTTATGGAACGTTGGTGCGCGAGCCCGACTTGCACTTGGCCGGTTTTAAAGACAGCTTGTACTGAAGTAAGGAGGCATTAACTTTAATCAATTCGATAAAAGGTACTTCTTCTGCATTCTTGAGATGAGGTTTTCAGGATAAAGGATTGACCCTCCTTCTAGGTGGGTCAGTTGGGTAAAAACTGGTAGACTTGCTACTCATCCCACCTCTTTCCTGTTCATATAGCGTTACCGGTATGCCGGTACCAAAGATAATGGTACAGTCTGAATCAAAGTTTATGGCGGCTCGGATATTAGCCGCGAGTTGCGCAGAACGTGCCGCGCCTCCCCCGCGCTTGCCCCGCTGGGGTACTATTTTTGAACGCGTGACACTCGTCTTCGAACGATTTTTGTATGGAAAAATCGTTCGAAGACGAGTGTCCCGCGTTCAAAAATAGTACCCCTGATCCTAATATTGTGTTCTGCGCATCGCTTCGCGCGATGTTCTGAGCCGCCATAAAGTTTAATTTGAACTGGACCAAAGACAAGATACCTAATACTAACGTACCGGTACCTACCTCTTGCGCTGTCTTTGCGAGTCTTGTAATAAGGTTTTCAGGGTAGACCTGATGCACGGAGAAGGAAGGCTGTTCTACCCCCGCCTGCCGTCGGATGTCCTCCCATCGCTCCTCCCCGTACGTCTGGCGGATGTACTCCGCCATGTTCTCCAGAAGTAGCCCATACATTGTGTCTAGAAAGAAAAAAAATAAGGTTATATTCAAGACTCACATGCAGACAGACGTTGCTTAGATTCAGCGCACACCGAGGGCAGAGCAGCGGAGAAATAAACTTGTGCGCTGACCCATATTTAGATACAAGGTAATTGCAAAAAAAAAACACCTTCACCCTTTACACCATTATACCAGATTGTCAAAATATACAACATCCTATATTTGAAGGACGAGGGCCTTTTCCAGTTACCCTGTGTAAAACCCTACTGTTTTGGCAGAGGTTTGGTTAAAATTTCGTAAACAATCTACCAAAAAGAAGAACCTACCTTTTTCGAAAATACTTGAAGCATTTAATAGCCCTTGTATTTTATTGATGTCACTAATGATAAGAGAAAGACAACATCTCAAGGGCACTTTTCTTTCTCTTCTTATTGTAGGTACGGCTTGTACTTTCAAATAAACCATCTATAGATATTATGCGTATGATATTATGTATTGAGTCTCTTTGCGTTGAAATAGTTTGAGACCAAAGAGTATAATTACAATTAAAAAAAAAAAAACTCGTAAGTATACATTATAAATGACTATATGGACTACTTCTTTAGGAATATCAGTAAATGTGTGATTTTTTTTAATGAAATATTTTATCAATATAATCCTTATATACTTAATGCGAAATCCTTTTCCTAAGCTGGTAGTCGATTAAAAGTTTAATTAGACAACGGTTATAAAACTTGATAATAATCTCATTAAAATAACAGTATAAATGTTATTTTAGCGACCGTTTTCCCGAGGCTTAGATTTAATGAAGTAATTGTTTGATAAGGCTATTGATTCCAGTGCTGGCCTCATTTAATGAATACATCATTTAAAAGACAAATAAGAGTATGTAATATATGTTCAATTAAATCCCTAGATCATACAAAACTTACAATTTAAAGCTTTAGTTAGCTTTTTCGCCAAAAGTGGCTGTTTTCGCCAAAAACGCTATAAAATGTAAACAGTATTTTCATAAAATATTTTGAACGGCTCTAATGGAATAAATTTAAAATAACCTCTTCATTTTCTTTAGATTAAAATGATTTTATTTTAAATGGGGTCCGCGCTGGTGCCTCCGTAGCGTAGTGGTTAATACGCTAGCGCTAGTTTAACACGGGAGGATTCGGGTTTTATCCCCAGCGCGAATCATAATTCACATGCTGATAAAAAATCCCGGGTTCTTACGAGAATGAGTACAACTACATCCTAATCCTTACTAATATTATAAATGCGAAAGTGATTTTGTTTGTTTTTTGTTACGCTTTCACGCCCTTTCTTCTGAACCGATGAGATTAGGGTACTGAGAAGGACATAGGCTATCCCGCGGGCGAAGCTGCGGGTGCCATTTAGATCTTTATAATAAAATGATACATAGCTACATACACAACCTAAGATTTATGCTAGCTTAGAAACTTTTTGTTCAAACTTGGCTTGAACTCGGAAGAAACTTTGAATTTCGTATTGAACATCATTAATGTTAAATCAAGGGAAAACTTTGAGTATCGTTCATAGTCTTGATTCGGAGCATTTTTGCGCAATTTTTAATGTATATACCTATGTATAATTAAAGAGTAATGAAACGAAGCTTTTATTCAGCCTCTGGCGAATACCTGTGTGTATGTCTGCCTGAAATCAAATATAACTTCCTGGTATTCAATGAAGTTGAAATTCTAAATACGCTTCCTGAATGCTCAGAATATCTACAAATTTAAAAAGGAGATAAATCTGCCTACTCCAAAAAATATAGCCAGTGTAAGTATTTACGGTGATTGAAACAATACCTAATACTACCACTGACAATACCTACTCCTAGGTACTTGCATGAACTCTTATTAGCTAATACTGCCTTCGTAAAAGAATATAGCCAATGACACTCGGGAGGGTGTAAGGATTCTAATCATACGACATACTTTAAATAATATACTCATACTAAAGGCCTCATACATTCCTCATCCTTGGGGCGTTAATAAATAATAATACATTCCTTTTATGGCAGTGGCATAAACGTAACAAACTCTCCTTTTCTGGGCAGTTGTGTAAAAAGCTTGTCCCAATAATAAAACGTTTGAAAATGATCGTTCCGTATGTATTAAATGTCAAAAGTATTTAATTAAGTAAGTAATTGATATTTGGAAAGGTCGTATTTGCGATTCTAATACCCTGTTTCAGTAGACAAACTTCAAGGCTCGTAGACCTCTTCCAACGACCCTTGAAGTTGGATGGACCCTCAATAAATAAATATCATTTTATAATCTCTTTCACTCTTTTAAAGCAGAAAGAGCCAAATAAAAAAAAGCAAAACAAAGTATAAAATCATTTCTTACTTATGCAACAGAAATAACTATGTCTCTGGTATTGAAAAGCAATCCCTTTGAGTGTAAAAGACACGTTGAAATGGTGCCTGCAATCATTCAGGGTATTATTAGATTCATTGGCATCCTTTTTAGGGTTCCGTAGTAAACAAGGAACCCTAATAGTTTCGTCATGTCTGTCTGTCTGTCTGACCGTCTGCGGTTTTACGCACAGACTATAAGTACTAGAAAGCTGTAATTTAGTACGAGTATGTATATTAATCATGCCAAAAAAGGGGTAGAAAAAATCTTGAAAAAAAATTTTTTTAGTGTAGCTCCCATACACGTAAAGTGTGGGAGTAATTTTTTTTCTCTATTTACCCATCGTGTGGGGTATCGTAAAATAGGTCTTTAAAAATATTGTGTGGTTGAGAACACCACTTTTCCATTTTGGGATTCGTTTCCGAAATATTTGGTTTTAAAATGCGAATTTTTGTTAGAGGTAAAGGTCGTGCTCCTGCAGTGGAGACTAGAAAGACCTGATGATGATGATGAAGTCCCACTCCTTCTATCTGCTAAACGGTTATACATAGATACGTGAAAAAAATTACAGAAGTAGTATATATACTGAAGTTGAAAGGAAAACTATCAAAGCTGAATACTAAGTATAAACTAAAAAGTTATAGGCAACCAACTTATAAAATGTACTCGAAAATGTAAAATTTCATACAATTTTCATTGTTAGATGTTTTTGGTCGTTAAACTGTAAGGTGCGAGTGTGAACAGTGTTAACTCAAAGTTGTCATTCGCAACTTCGGAACCCTTTACTGCGCGTGGCCCGACACGCACATAGCCGGTTTTTTTTAAATATATATTGTACCCATGATTCAAATTAGTTTAAGACTTACCTATTTTAACTAAATTACATTTTTTCATGAAAGATAACTTTTAAAAATAACTCAACTTCTTTGATAGAGGACAGCAGGGCTACTCGATACAGGGATACTGTGTATTTGATTGTGTAATACATACTCGTAAGTATATTCTATATTACACAATCGAATACACAGTATCCCTGTATCGAGTAGCCCTGCTACGCCCAAACGTATTCGCACCAGTTTAAAGCATATAATTGACAGAGAAAGAACTTTTCCCCACTCCATCACACGATGCTGCCCCACTCACCTCATTATCTTTAGAGAAGAAAAGCATAGCTTCCATGCTGGTCTGGGAGAAAAGAAAAAATGTAGAATGTACCAGCTGCCTCCCTTCTGCGCAGATTGTAATAGCCGATCGAGGGAATTGGCTTCAGGAATTATGTCTATAGGCGATGCGGCTAGCACCCCATCTCTATTTTGATTCCGTTTTCACCTACAAGCCCACCAACATGCTCAAGGGAAAAATACGTGATAGTATGTATGTATGAATACACACAAAACCTACACCAGTATACATATAAAACCTCAAAGCCCCATGCCCCATGGGGCAGCCATAAATAACGGTAAACTGACTACCATCCCATCTCAGATTTATTCGTAGTTCCGCACTAACAAGATAGGGAAATCAAAATTTAAATATTTATTACGCCGTTTATTTGGATCAGCAAATACGGGGTGTAGCTTAAACTATCGACAGTACGAAAATGAGTCTTCAAAGATTCTTGCCATGTGGTTCCCGGCAGAGTAGAATAAGACCACTCCAAGTCTTCCCGTGGATATCGTAGAAGGGGACTTAGGAAACACAACCCGAACAAAGCTCATAAACATCAAAGAGATCTTTCCAACCAGTCTGGCCAGCGGGGAGAGTGTAGGCCAGATCCTCTGACTGCTCTGGCTAATATATGGCTCTGGTAGCACAGAGAGTGTCGTGCTCCTGCAGTGGAGACTAAAAAGACCTGATGATGAGTCTCTAAGGTCGCAAGGAAGGCACTGGATGCAGATCGCCTCCAACTGGTGGTATTGGAAATCCGTGGGGGATGCCTATATCCAGCTGTGGACTTCTTGTGGCTGAGATGATGATGAGTCTTTATGTGCATGCTTCGTTTTTTACTTTTCGGCGTTTAATTTTTAGCCAAAAAATAAGAAGTTAAAGTAAACGCAATCAAATATAGCACTTTAAATATAGTACTTGATCTGTGCCATCTGCCCCGTTGGTCGTTGGGGCTGATCTACCGGGGTCGATGAATAAATTTTTCTCAACCGTCTCGTCAACGGGGCAGGGTCACCGGGGCGGATGGGAGTTACTCCTTTTTTCCAATAACACATCCATATATTTGGGTTATACTAAAGCACAAATGATGGTCAAAGATGAATATGTATACCTATATTTAATTATTGTAAAACCAAAGACAATATAATACTAAAGTAATAGACTGCCCACCTCATACAAAAATATTGGACCAAATTAGGGTTGCGAAAAGCAGGCGAATGTATGGCGCAGGAGAGTTGCTTGGTAGCTAGATGGCGGTAATCTGCGTTAGCCTTTAACTTACTAAATATACGGTGTCATTTTAAAATATTATGCCCAAAATATTGTTTTGATTTTTAATACGATATATTTTGTGAATCATGTTTTTATATTCTCATAATATGGTAGATACAATGTTGTGTAGTTTCGAGTGGCGCCATCTATGCGAGTCTCTGAGAACAAATCGTACGATTAAGGCGTTGAGACCACAAGTAAAACTAAGTAAAATTTCAAAAAGCAACGTCTTAAATGACTGATTTTTAATTTAGTTCAAGTAACCTCTTTTACGTCTATTACTAATTGCATCCTTGGCAACCTTTCACTCATGATTTAGACGCCTTACTGATATGAGAGTGATAAAATGTGAGTGTGGGCTGAGTGTACGTTTGTTTAGAAATTGCAAGTACGGGAAGTGTCTGCCGTGTGGTTCCCGGTAGAGTAGAATAGGACCACTCCAAGTCTTCCCGTGGATGTCGTAAAAGGCGACTTAGGTAAAACAAGCTAAACAAAGCTTATAAACATCAAAGAGACCTCTCCAACCCGTCTGGCCAGCGTGGAGAGTGTAGACCAAATCCTCTGATCGCTCTGGCTAATACATGGCTCTGGTGGTACAGAGAGGGTCATGCTCCCGCAATGGAAACTAAAAAGAACAAAAAAACCTGATGGAAGTGTCACAATTGTTTTAGTTTTTGGAGCGTTGTACAAAGCCCTATTTCTGTATCACCATTATTTGTGACGTCGGTATTCGGTAAGCGCGCTGCGATTTGCTAAACACGCGACTATTTGCTCGCTGAAATATTGCATATAACGTTATGGGTATATATGGGAATTAACGTATGTTAGGTAATCTTCAAAGGAGGTATGCAATGCTTGGATATTTCAATATCATTTAGACTATTATACTAACAAGCTTCGTGATTGATCTCATCTTTTTAATGGTAATAATAAATGTATTTATGTACACACTAGCTACGTAGCCTATGTCATTTCTCACACTCTAGTTTATCTGTGTATCAAATTTCATTGAAATCGGTTCAGTAGTTTTCGCGTGAAAGTGAGAAAGACAGAGTTTCCTTCGCATTTATAATATTAGTATGGATAATTATCAGACAATAATCCATACTAATAGTCTGTTCCTCTACAAGTAGAGGAACAAACACAGAACACACAACAGCTTTCAAATTAGTGTAATTTTATCTTTATAAACTTTTTAACCTCTGTTAAAAACTTTAGAAAGATAAAATTACACTTATTTGAAAGCTTATAGTCTTCTTTCATTTATTTTATTACAACTTTCCTGTAAGATCTTTAGTTTTTTTTAGTAGGGGCAAAGAATATATACACGAACATATACGGCCCGAAAAGCAAAACTATTCCAAATTGTGCCAAATTTGGGAAAAAATTGCCATGATTTGACAAGCTCTGACTCAATTAGATAATTTAGTCTATTTCATAAAAAAAGATACCCGAAAAAGCATCCTTCAGGTAGTTTTATCGTAAAAACTGAAAAAGTCCCATACTTTCGGGCCCCCCGGAGTAGCACAGGGTTAAGAAACTTGCAAAATTGGGTGTAGACTATTCTTAGTAGTCTCTACAATATACCTATATAAAAAAATCGCCGAAACATGCGCTTATGCAATGTTTGATCACGATATTGATTGGCCTAATTATTTGTAGCTCGAAATTTGCTTTACTTATGGTTCTGGGCTCGAAGTAAATCCCATTTTTGGCAGTAGTGAAAAAAAGGAAGTAAGTATACAGATAATGCGAGATTTGTCTATTATTTGGTACACGCCTTGCAAAACACTTCGGAGCAAAATTCCAGTGACGCCTCAAGGAAATACTCGAACATACCATCGGATAATGTAGCGCTGGGGATACACTATGGAAAAAAGAAATACTTAGGAAGTTACTTTATGAAAAAATATTTTTAACAAAACACAAAAACTGACTTTAACCCCATTCATACTAAGTGTGCAAACTGAAATTAAAAAAACCGGCCAAGTGTGAGTCAAACTCGCGCAATGAGGGTTCCGTACAATATGCTTCGTGAACACACACACAATGTGCAAAAAATGTTTTATTCAATTGACTAGCGCTATCTAGTGGTGTTTTAGTGAACTATTTCCCTAGATGAACTTATTATTGTGAGTTTACCACTTAATTTTCAAGTGATAGAATTCTTATTATTTTTCCTGTAATCTTCAAGGAATGAATTATATTTTGTAATTTTTTCAAAATTTTCGGCCCAGTAGGTTCGGAGATCAGGGGGGGGGGGAATGGTCAATTTTTGCCTTCTTTCGTGAATAAAATCAAAAGTATTGATTTTACCCGAACAAAAAAAAATATTTTTGAGATCCTCATAATGAGCCCTTTCATTTGATATATGACACAGTAAGGTTCGCAAAACTTTTTTTTTTTAATTTTGTAATAGGGCCCCTGAAAATGACCCTTATTTCAAAAAAATCTTTATTTACTTTGCACATCCGTGTTTGGGTCATAGGATTACACTATCTTACCAAATTTCATCTAATTTGGTTCAGTAGATTCGGAGAAAATCGGCTGTGACAGACGGACGGACGGACAGACAGACGCTCGAGTGATCCTATAAGGGTTCCGTTTTTCAACTTTTGTACGGAACCCTAAAAGTAGTAAATAATTATTAATTACTAGAAATAAAGCGAAATAAACAAAAATATTGATACTTTCATTGATACACCTATTAAATATTTAAAATCAGTTTTTATTTGGGGTTGGTGCCAAAGTTTGGTGGCTTATGCGGAAGATATTGAGAGATTTTGTATTGATAAATGCCATGTGTTGTGTAAGATTATGAGATGGATGGCAAACGAGAAAACGGGTAAGGGGTAACTTGCTGGTAAGAGATGTATGTATGTATGTTATTTCTTTATTGCCCAAAAAAGACCAAAAATTAAAAAAGAAACGGTTTTCCCTAGAAGGGATCTCTTCCAGTCAACCAAGTGCTTGTAAGAAAAGCTTGGGGATGGTGAGATAACCGCTGCTCATATGGATAACTGTAACACCAGGGTTGTGACGAGAGAGTGTCGCCAGCGTTTTAAGAAAATATAGAGTCATTTTTTTAAAGGTTTCATTGGGATAATATACCGCCGAAGGAAGTTGATCCCACAGTTCGGTCGTACGTGGCAGCAAGTTTTTGAATTAATTTTCTGAATATATCAACTTTAGATAGGTACTTAACCGTGACATTGGATGTCTTTGATGTATACCGTGTGGTTTCCGGCAGAGTAAAATAGGACTACTCCAAGTCTTCCCTTGGATGTCGTAGAAAGTGACTTAGCGAACACAAGCTAAACAAAGCTTATAAATATCTAAGAGTCTCCAACCCATCTGGCCAGTGAGGAGAGTGTAGGCCGAATCCTCTAACTGCTATGGCCAATATGTGGCTTTGGTAGTAAAGAGAGATTCATGCTCCTGTAGTGGAGACTAAGAAAGACCTGATGATGATGATGATGACATGACAAGATGTGTAGGTATATTTTTACTTTATGTTTTACAGTTTGATACGATTATTTTTCACGTGTTAATTTTCCAGCAGTAAGTCTTTATTATCTGTTTGTTTCATAATGTTTTCTTATGTTTTCGCGATTGTTACACATTTAAATAAAATTATTTTAATACGGTTTTTATCGCGTTTATTACATTATTTATACACCTAACGTTTCGAGCACTTTACAGTGTTCGTGGTCGCAGGTAGACTCTACAGGTAGTCTCTACAGGTAGTCTACCTGCGACTACGAACACTGTAAAGTGCTCGAAACGTTAGGTGTATAAATAACGTAATAAACGCGATAAAAACCGTATTAAAATAATTTTATTTAAATGTTTGTTTCATCTTCCGTGTGGTTTCCGGCAGAGTAGAAAAGGACCACTCCAAGTCATCCCGTGGATGTCGTAAAAGGCGACTAAGGAAACACAAGCTAAACAAAGCTTATTAACATCAAAGAGACCTCTCCAACCCGTCTGGCCAGCGTGGAGAGTGTAGGCCAAATCCTCTGACTACTCAGGCTAGTACTCGTATATGGCTCTGATAGTACAGAGAGGGTCGTGCTCCTGCAGTGGAGACTAGAAAGACCTGATGATGATGATGATGATGTTTCATCTTAAAAAACAAAGACTCTTAAATTGTTTTTCATTATTTAATATTGAACTTGTAATCAAATCCCGTCTTGATTTTCAATGGGCACGTAATTAACGATTCCGGCTGAACTTGAATATGATCCCGAGGGATCAGTTGCGACGATATCTGATATAAGACGTCAAACGGCTTCTACCGATTACATCTTCGAAGATTCAAAGTTATGTCCTGGTTCAAATAGGTTGTATATCACTACATTTTATTAAACAAAGTCCTCCGCCGAGTGTCTGTCTGTTCGCGATAAACTCAAAAACTACTGCACAAATTTTAATGTGGTTTTCGCCAATAGATAGAGTGATTCATGAGGAAGGTTTGAAGGTAAAATACATGCCCGGGCGCAGCCGGTTAGTGCTGCTAGTGTATATGAATTGCCAAAGCTTCGTCGTATAATTACTTGTTAAATAAAAAGGACGTTATGCTATCTACTTTCCATGCAATGGCTAGAGAGCGAGGGTATCACACTGGGCAGTCGACATGATGTCATCCCAGAGCCTCAAATCGGAACATCGACTACGGTCCCCAACTGCGTTTGCTCTGGTACGTTATATTTTTTTGTGCTTATCACTCTGGAGGGTGTCACCTGGGTCTAACAGCCACCGGTCCCCCTAGCTACGCCACTGTTGCCATGCATTCGAAGGATGATCGATCACGAATGGAGTGAAGAAAAAAAGTCAGTTTTATTTCGTTTAGTATTTTTCGTGTAATGTAAGTTCTCTGTTGAAAATATGTGATGAAAAAGAATTCGCCACAGGTAGGATTCGAACCACAGCTCTTAGGTCTGCCTAAAGTGTGCTACCAA
The DNA here is from genome assembly GCA_963082605.1 of Rhodophaea formosa. Classification (NCBI taxonomy): domain Eukaryota; kingdom Metazoa; phylum Arthropoda; class Insecta; order Lepidoptera; family Pyralidae; genus Rhodophaea; species Rhodophaea formosa. Next base: position 9,854,878 of record OY720225.1, on the reverse strand, counting down.
CTACACCACCGTGGTTTCGAATCACCGCGTCGAATTGTCTCATCACATATTACCCCGTAGGGTATAACGCATTCAAAGCATGCGTATATCTTCAATACTACCCACTATTTAGTAGTGTGGCATTCTACTTCATTCATATCAGATGAATAGAAAGTTGATTAAATTGAAGAAAGCTCTTACTCAATTAAATGGTTTTTAAATAGCATTACAATGCTCAGTATATTATTAAAATTGAAAATATTTGATGAAAAAGAATTCGCCACACGTAGGATTACTTTTCTTAAATTTATAAGAGTTCTCGACTGTGGAAAATTTTAATTAAAGTTTACTTTAACCTTTAACCTTTCTCGTCAATTTCCTTGTAAATAAACTAGGCTTCAATTTTCAATAATTATTATTTATGATTTCGGCTGATCTCGAATATGATCCCAAGCTATCATTTGCGGCGTTATTTGATATTAGACGTCAAACGACTTCCAGCGATCTCATAAAGGATGGAAATCTTACGTGGTTTGCCTTTGCTAAACGCGACTATTTGCTTAGCTGAAATATTGCATACAACCTTATTATGCTCGGGAATCTTACCATACCTATATTAGGTAATCTTAAAATGTGTCAGGGGCCAGGTGTGTTATTCTATGTCAGGTGTGGTATCCTGAACTGCCTGCTCTGTGGCTTCGGGTATGGCATCGGGTACGCGGGCCCGGCCTCCCGAGCTGCCACTTGCTAATCTCCATTCTAGCAAAGACAATATAATACTAACGTAATAGACTGCCCACCTCATACAAAAATATTGGACCAAATTAAGGTTGCGAAAAGCAGGCGAATGTATGGCGCAGGAGAGTTGCTTGCCACTCCATACTAGATGGCGGAAATCTGCGTTAGCCTTTAACTTACTAAATATACGGTGTCATTTTAAAATAGTATGCCTAAAATATTGTTTTGATTTTTAATAAGAGATATTTTGTGAATCATGTTTTTATATTCTCACAATACGGTGGATACAATGTTGTGTAGTTTCGAGTGGCGCCATCTATGCGAGTCTCTGAGAACAAATCGTACGATTAAGGCGTTGAGACCACATGATTCTAGCAAGTATAGTATCCTAAATACCTTTATCCCATTAGCTCAATGAACACTTACCTTTCCCACTTAAAAAAACGGTTTCAACGGGTAGTAGTGTCGGAACTGAGATACGCCAAACAAACTACACTTCCCAATCCGTCTGCCAAGCGTGGTGAGTATGGCAAATCCCCCGAATGTAAATATCCTTGGTTCAAAGTGGTCTTCTAGCGATCATCATGCCTTGCTGGCAAAACAAAACGTAGATCCCGGGTTCGATCCCAGTTCAATATGGCAAACATGCTGCATGAAAAATCTGTGTTTAAAGAGTTATTTTACGAAGCACGATGCGTTGAAAAACTTCTTTACGGAGTTGATGCAGTATTGCAGTTGGATTATTTTACTGTCAAGTTACTGTTATTTAATCACAATAATACATGTTTGAGTATTTTTTGAGATATTTATGAGACCTACCCATAATTGAAATTCAATAACCGACCGATTTGCAAGGCAATTCCTCTCGTATCTGTTTACATTTGCCTTATTTACGTCCTTTATTCCTCAAATATCGAGATTATGCAAAACAGGGTTCAAAACAAATTATGTACATCCTAATATATAAAACAATATCACGTTTTCGAACTTTCATCTTTATTAATACCTGTTATGGTTCAATTTTGAGCGTACTTTATTGGAATTTGGGTCAAAAGAGACGTATGTTGGAAACTGGTGCAGCAAAATGTTTTATTTGCAAAGTTACTGGTTCACTGGTCAAAGCGATGAAGGGCAAAGGTCGTGTTGTAGGGTATTGGTGTTTTGTTATACTCGGGTGCATGCCACGACTTCCAAATGTACTTAAGAGATGGACAGAAGAATCTATAAATATAAATAAAATTACTTTTTATACGATTTTATCACGTTTACTTAATATTTTTTTTGTCTTAAATTGAATTTGTCCGCATAAAGCTTCACCACTTTAGGGATTGAATTTATGGGGGGGAACTTGGTTCTCAGACGACATTGGGCGCTGCGTGCGTTTAGACCTTATGATAACAGTGTACAGACCGCTTTCTAAAGTAGACATAATATAACAACTTTAATACTTTATGAAGAATGTAGCTTTTTATAATAAATATCGAAAACTCAAAGAAACCACAATAATCACGGCAAATATCCCGATATGTTTACTTCTAATTTTTTAAGATAGTAACTACGCTGAAAAATGTTCAAAAAGAGTACATGTTTTTTAAGAGGATAATATTTATTACTAACTTAATGGTCCTTTGCATGTGTACTTTAAAAAAGTTTATTCAGAGATTCAGAGCATTTTCTCGTAATAGGATAGAGATTATCGGCTTCCATCGATTCTTTAGAACTATAATAGAGTCATATAATCGGTAGGAGCAGCCAAATAGACTCATTTAGTTTTACGACCGCCATATAAAGGTGGGAAACACTTTAAGCTCTAAAAGGATAAACACAATGTCATATTGTGTCTATTATTAGACTTAACTATATTGAAGTGATCCAGTAGATACCTATTCAACTTTAGAAGTTTTATTTTAAGGTTGCAAATTAGTGGCCAACGTAGTGGTTGTAATCGATAATATCAAGTATTCCTAATTCCTAACGAGCTCCGTGGCGCAGCGGTCAACACTGCAGCCTGTGACACGGATGGTCCCGGGTGCGATCCTCGGTCAGGTCAAGATGGAAAATGTTCTTTTTCAGATTGACCTGGGTCTTGGATGTTTATCTATATATGTATTTGATATAAAATATAGTATCGTTGAGTTAGTATCCCATAACACAAGTCTTACTTAAGAACTTACTTTGTGGCTATAGCTCAATCTGTGTGATTTGTCCGTATATATTTATATTTATTTATTAGCAGCTAATTAGGACTTCTTTGTTAAAAATAAATGAGTGGAAAGCCATTGTGTTTTGCTCGAAAATGAAAGATTTTTATATGGGTAATCGCTCCTCTTGTGAAGTCACCGTTACAAATACGATTGGATTGGACCCTGGTTGAAAGGAAGCAGAAAACGAGGAATACCTAATTCAATAAGAGGAAATCCTCTTATTCCCAAATAACAATGGAAAATCCTTTATCTAGCAATCTCGATGATTCTAGCCTAGGCATGCTCAGGAGCCTAGCAACCTACGAGTCACATTGAGGAAAACCTAGTAACTATCTAATTCTATGCGAATCCTTATATAGATCTTGCAATTGATGAATTTGATTGGTTTGCGTCAGTCATTCATCCCTAAAAGGCTGGCTATACCGTTTTTTTTTTTACTCGATTACAGCCAAAATGAGGGGTATAATTTTTGGTATGAATGCAGATATTTCTGTATGTTAGGTGTTAGGGTAAACAACTTTGTCCCTCGAACTATATCAAAGCAGCCCATCAAAATAATCAACTTTTCCTATGGGACCAATGTTGGAAACTCAAGAAACAAACGACATTTTTATACAAAAGTGTTTAGCCGGCCCGGCAATTTGAATGAAAAGTGTCGAAATTTTTTGGAGTTCCCATGAACCACCCATCCATGGTCCCATAGGAACATTTTTTCATTTTGACGGGCTGATTTTATGGTTTTAGGACCAACAGTGTTTACCCCAACATTCTGTATATGTATGTTAGTCAAAAATCCTTTTTTTAGGGAGTTATTCAATAAAACTAAAATTACCAAATCGTCAAATAAATTAATTCTAGGATGGCAAAATAACATTTGTCAATTAAAGGTAATAATTTTTATCTTACTTTGTGCCTCCACTTAAAGCTTGAACAAAAGCGTGGGATCTCTGGGTCTTAGACTTGGATTTACCCTTTTATTTGAGAGAATTCTAGATATGTCTTAAAAACAGCACCTATAATGCATAAACCAATAACTGTTAAGAGATTTAGCTTCTTAAATATTCAACGTAACTAGACATGTGATATATCATTAATGCATCTTAGACGTACGCTAGTTACCTATAAGTTTTATTGATGAATACCTAGTACCTACATGATGATTACAATCAGCATCAAATCAAATTGATCTATCCTAAAAGCATCCTCGATTGATTGGTTTGCGTCAGTGGTCCTTTCATGGCTGGCGAGACTGTGTTGGGATATTTTATTATTCTATTCTCAATACTCACGTGCAGGATTACACGTAGGACTGACTCCGTCATTCGATTTCAATTACCTGTGGCAAACAGAGTTATAGATGAGATTTTTTCAATAATCAATTCAAATCAATCAACAGCCTCTGTGGTCCAGTGGTTAAGGCATTTGCTTTACTGATCCGGTCGTGCATACTTTTTAGCATACTTTGTTAAGTTGTTTCCAGTTTGGTTAGGACAATTCAGGCTTGAATCACCTGATTGTCTGATAAGAAAGATGATTCCGTGCTTCGGAAGGCACGTTAAGCCGTTGGTCCTGGCTTCCATTTGGTAGTCGTTAAAGGAACTACGTCAGAGGCCGAGAGGCGGTTCCAAAAGAACTCTAACACCAGGGTGTGCATTGGTCGACTGACCGTGTCACCTACTCGAAATGATGATGAATAATCAATTCTTGTGGCAATCTTTTATTATGACCAAATTTATACAGGGTTATTTTAAAACCATCAATAACCTCTTAACATCGGAATCAGAATCCCTAACATAATATAGACCCACAAGAAAAAAGGCGAAAATCGGAGAAAAAAAAACTGGACCTCCCATACATTCACCGATCAGCTGATCGAGTTTTTATAGGAAGTCTAAATAAGTTTTCTCCGATTTTCACATTTTTATAAACGGGTCTATATTCTGTTAGGGATTCCGCTTCTGAAACTAAGAGGTTATTAAAGTTCACAACTTACTGTGAGGCTAGCTCAATTTGTGTGATATGTCCCTATACAGGTGTAACATGACCCTCGATATATCCTTAAAGGGTTGAGTGACACCGTCAATATGAACAACTTTTCCTATGGGGTCAACGCTGGGAACTCGAAAAAAATTTTGCTTTCCCATACATTTCACCCGGGCGGCAAAATTTTGTTTGTATGAAATTGACGATTTTTTTTTGAGTTCCCAGCATTGATCACATAGCAAAAGTTGTTCAAATTGACGGTGTCACTCACCCCTTTAAGGATATGTCGAGGGTCATGTTACATCTGTATATTTAATTATTTATTTATTTATTTAAATTGACGGTGTCACTCACCCCTTTAAGGATATGTCGAGGGTCATGTTACATCTGTATATTTAATTATTTATTTATTTATTGATGTTTTTAAATAACCTGTATATACTGTGAAAAAATGTGACTAAGTTGTTGAGTTGTTGGCTGTCTCATCTAATTTTAGTTTTCTACTCTTTTTTCATCCGGTTTATATCGCATCATATACACATTGAACATCGATAAGTAGTTTGACAAACACGGCAGTTATTTCCACAAATACATATAGCTGTGATATTAAGCTTGTAATAAAATACACATCGATGTCCGTCTGTCTGTCACTTGGCTGTATCTCATTAACCGTAATAGTTAGGCAGTTAAAATTTTTGCAGATGATGTATTTTTGTTGTCGCTATACGAACATTTAAGGCTCCCATCGGGCTCCCATACAACAAACGTGATTTCTTGCCGTTTTTTGCTCGATATTAAAAACGGCTTCAGGTAAAGCTTGAAATATTCACAGAATATGTAGCGATATGTTAACATTAAAAATAATTATTAAATTAAAATAAAATAAATATTTACGAGGGCCTCTCATACAACTAGCATGGTTTTTTGCCCTTTTTGCTCGATAGTCTGTCAATGTTGTGTAAACAATAGTTCGGAACCCTTCGTGCGCGAGTCCGACTCGCACTTGGCCGATTTTTATTAATAGGTATTATAATAACTTCAAACTTTGGTACGCGATATGATAGATAAGATATGATATTAACACTTTGACTGCCGCAGTCGTAGACAATAGTTTTTCAATTGTTTCTTGGCCACTTGAGACCGACGCGGCGTTTAATAATGACTTAACTACTAAAACAGTCACGTATTGTACCTATCTATTCTTTGAAAAGCCAACAAGTTTTAGCTGTTTCAGAAGGTTCCAGGGGCAAGTGACAAGGATGTCGCACTTTCTGTCCATTTGTTTTATAAGTTAATCACCAATTTCATTGGCCTTATAATGGAAGAATTGCATTTATCTGGGTTAGTTCACTTCTAATGCACTAGGTACTTTTATAGTAGAAGAAGAGCGGTAAGCTACCTTGATAAAAATTACGACCATGGCTAAAGATGAATCTTCTTCTTCTTCCTCGCCTTATCCCTACTTGGAATCGGCTTTGTACTTCGAGCAACACGGCCTCCGTACCGGACGGAGGGAGTGGGCAAAGCGACAATTTACTATGACAATTTTTCTGGCGTTTTTTGCGGGGGGAAATGTGCACACAAGTTTAGTTCCGCACACCTACATACAAAACTTAAACTGTCACTTGATAGTAATTATGACATTGTCACAAAAAATGACATAAAAAGAAAAAATAATTTGTGTACAGATGAGTCACACACAACTAACACATAGACATGCATATGCCTAATTTTGGCTTGTACCTGGACAGAGGGGAATGCAGCGTATGGCTACTCCCTTCCGTGTTGCTCGAAGGCTTTGTATGTCGACTCTCCATATTTTTCTATCGTATACCATTTCACTAAGGACGGATATTTTTTTTATATTTCTTTAGTTAGAAAATTTCCAGAAAGTGATTTATGATAGGTATAGGTATATTATCATGATTCAAAGTCGAACCCCATGTTTTCTTCCTCCGTTTAGGTTTCTTTTTCTTATTTAAATTAAACGCGATAAAACCGTATTAAAATAAATTTTATTTCTATATATGTATAACAACCGCGAAAACAATACGTAAACGCACAAGAGCACCTTCAGAGGAGAAAGAAATTAGGGTTGATAGAAAAAAAAAAGTGAAGTGAAATAAAAAATGTGGACAGATAAAGCTGAAGTAATACAAATACTCGTAAACATGGATTCACGCATTTGCGCCATCTGAAGTTGTTTACTGGAGTCGTGAAGTAATGCCTCATCATAAATCTCATACATTGTCGATCGGTCACGCACAAATTAAAGAGGACACAGATATGGAGTGTGCGACTTTGTCTCCCTTTGTTCCGTGTTAGTCACTATTCACTACTGGTATCAGCATTTCAAGCAGCTTAAAGGGTTCTAAAATAGCCACATTATTATTAAGTAAACTCTACAAAATGCGATGTTACACTTTGTCACGCTCATGCGCTTCGCATTAATTGTATCACTCGTAAGTAAATAGCTTTCTATAAGTCAAAGAATTTTGAAAATTGGTCCAGTAATTTTTAGAGCCTATTCAATGCAAGCAAATAATCATATTTTTCCTCTTTATAATATTATACATTTACGAGAAACGTGACAAATGGTCAGTGATGGAGTTTGGGTAAAAAATATACACACCTAGCCATGGGCCAATTGACACGACAAAAAGAAGTGCTTATGATGGGACAAAATTATCTTGTTATGAAAGTGAAATCAATTTTATAACGAGACATTTGTTTATAAAGAATCCAGATTTGATTTGCTATGTTTTATTTACCATTTGTTGCTTAGAAAATATGATGTCAATTTGGCAATAAACAAAAGGGAGAAAGAAAGAAAGACGTAATATAAATGTATGAGACAAAATACATTTATATTACGTCTTTCTTTCTCTTTTTTCTTGACCCTGTAGAATAATAAATATACGAAAAAACAGAGAGACAAATGTTTCTCTGTACTTTCGTGTTTTTATAATTCTTTGTCACCAACATACAATATTGTACGTACGTACTTAGTGTAGCCTAAGTTATTCATGTCTATCTTATAGGAATCATAGGGAACGTGATGTATGCCTAGATGTGTTTTGAATAATATTCAGCCAAAGGAAAAATAGTATTATTTATGCCCTACTTGTGGCCAAACTGAAATAAGATTTTTTGATGTCTTGAAGTTTTCATAAAGACAGTTATTAATAAGTTAATAACTAACAATTATGCAAAAAGTACCCTAAAAATGATAATAATATATTCGTTCTGTAGACAATCTAAGGGTTCATATAATACTAGCTGTTACCCGCGGTTCCGCCCGCGTGATATATAGCCTATATGTCCTTCTCAGTACCCTAACCTATGTGTATGCAAAATTTCATGACGATCGGTTCAGTAGATACGGCGAAAGCGTAACAAACAAACAAATAAACAAACAAACTCACTTTCGCATTTATAATATTAGTTAGGATAGGATAGGAACTCACTTATCACAGGTTAAATAAGTACCTGTTTGTTATAGATTATATTTGTACAAATAGTACAAATACATAGTTACATTTATTAATTAACTAGCTGTTACTCGCGGCTTTGCTCGCGTGATATTTATAGCCTATATCCTTCTCAGTACCCTATCCTATGTGTATGCAAAATTTCATGATGATCGGTTGAGCAGATAAGGCTCAAAAATACTATTAACTATTATGATTCCGCGTTCCACCTTATCGCCCACAAACATACTATACGTGGCCTTTGCGTTTTATGATCTTGGGCACTGTCTACCCCGTAAAGGATAAAGACGTGATAATATCTATGTATGTATGTACACCTTAAAATCTCTGCTGCCTACAATCCTACAAGTACACATACGAGTACACAGCTTAATCCTCAGAACATACATACATACCAAGACTTAATCTGACGCGCGTGCAGGAGCGTCCACTGCCTAAGCGGATTTTATGGATCCGTATCAACGACTTTTTGTTTCTTTTACGATAAATAAATGTGCAATTTGACTTCCGTAAAACACTGTGCTGGTTTTTATTACGATATGAAATGGTATATTTCCTTTTAATCCTCGAGATTAGAACCGATCCCGAGTTCTATTTCATCATCATCATGACCATCACGACCCTCTCTGTACTACCAGAGCCATAACTAAGAGTTCTGTTTAAAAGCAATCATATTATTTATCGTCGTGTGGTTCCTGGCATAGAGAATAGGACCACTCCAAGTCTTCCCGTGGATGTAGTAGAAGGCGACTTAGGAAACACAAGCTAAACAAAGCTTATAAACAGCAAAGAGATCTCTCCAACCCGTCTGGCCAGCGTGGAGAGTGTAGGCCAAATCCTCTGACTGCTCGGGCTAATAGGTATATGGCTCTGGTAGTGCAGAGAGGGTCTTGCTCCTGCAATGGAGAGTAAGAAAGACCTGATATTACTTATCATTACTGAATGGCGCCGTGGTCTTAGAGCGAAGTTCAACCCTCGCAAGGCCCAACTTGTTTTTCTAAGTTGTTAGTCTACATAGGATATTTCGATGGGTAGCAGCGTCGGAACCAAGATATGCCGAACTGCGCTCACCAACCCGACCGCCACGCGTGGTGAGTATGATGGAAATCCTTGGGGGAGGCCCATGTTCAGCAGTGGACTTCTTTTAGCTGAGACGTCATTTTTCCTTTTTTATTGTAGATCATCATAATTAAATTCTGGTCAAAAGTCGAGCTTTTGTTGTTTGTTTTTCGTGTGGCCAGCACTGGTTTAAGATCTGCCAAGCTACCTAGAGGCATCTGACATAGTGTAACGACTGCCATCAATGATGACAGCCGATACTAACGGCTAAACGTGCCTTCCCAAGCACGGAAGAGCTTGATATATTTATATGCCACTTGCGGTCACCCTCTCAATTATTAAAGACAAGTAAAACGTAACCTGAACGTATATGTTTATTTTCATCGACTATTACGCACCCGTACAGAAAAACACCGTGATAATAATTTATAATTAGTTTAAAAAACTAAAAAACACGCTTTTAGCACGCTCTCGCTCACGAATTCAGAGCGTGTGCAAAATTTCAGCCTTATCGAAGACCGGGAAGTGGGTCAAATTAATATTCCAAGATTTTCTTACATACAAGTGAATCTAATGAAAGCGTGTTAAAAATCTTAATCTCTTTTATTGTTAAATTATGGCAGTCGGGACTCGGGACCAATGATTTAACTTGCCTTCCGAATTACGGAAGAGATCAAGATGATTTTATGCCACTTGTGGGGATTATTGATATAACGTGACCTAGATTAGGAGGCTTTTGCGAAGATGCTTCAAGTAGGGACAAAGGAAACAGCCCTTATTTTCCCATAAAACAATTTTACAGCACCAAGAGTGCTACCATTCTATCTTCGTAAGAACATATTGTTAGGTGTGTAAGAGGGCACATTCCTATAATGTTCCGGTTACGATAGATAGTTTGAGATATTTCTGTAAAAATATTATTATCCTTCCTAACTAATATTTTAAATGCGAAAGTTTTTTTGTTTGTTAAGATTTTACGACCTATCTACTGAACCGATCATCATGAAATTTTGCATAGACATAGGTTAGGGTACTGAGAAGGACACAGGCTATATCACGCGGGCAAAACTGCGGGTCACACAGCTAGTAAAGAAATATTTACATTTTTTTTTGTATTCATCAGGGCACAATTATAATATCTATCTCTGGAAAAAGCTCAATTCTCTTAAAAATATGCATGAAAATTTCGGTGAGCGAGAAAGGGCGATAATATTTCCTGGAATTATTTGTCCCGCGATAATTATGTTTCGTTTGTATTTTTTTTGAACCTTTGCGCTTCAAACACATAACCCTTTTCTAGCCTAACCTAGTCTCGCTGCGACTACGATGGATGTAACTCCATAGAAACGTCAGCGGAAATAAATAAGTAATATTTTTGTCACTGTCCCTCATTAAGAAATAATACAATTTTGGAACTTTTTGTATTGATGATTGAACGCTATCGAGGACCTCTCGGGCTCACGCCACCTTCACACTTGGTGTGAAGGTGGCCTTGGTGGAAGGCCGATAAGCCATAAAACGGAACGTACTTAGCCAAAGCACCTCGTTACGGTAGAGTCGTAAGAAATAATTTTATGTTCTGATAGGTTTTGATGCTTGTTACTGTCACTTCATTGTAAGTAGATACTAAATTTGTTTTATTTCGGTTGATATGTGAAGACCAAAGAAGATAATTATACTTGCATATAACATGCCTCAACATCGCTGTGTGCTTCCCGGCAGAGTAGAATGGGACCACTCCAAGTCTTCCCGTGTATGTCAACAAACATGAATGAATGTATGAAACACAAGCTAAACAAAGCTTATAAACATCAAAGAAAGAAACCTCTCCAACCCGTCTGGCCAGCGTGGAGAGTGTAGGCCAAATCCTCTGACTGCTCTGGCTAGTATATGGCTCTGGTAGTATAGAGAGGGTTGTGCTCCTGCAGTGGAGACCAAAAAAGACCTGACGATGATGATAACAAGCCTTTACTACTAATTGTAACCTAACTCATACAAAAGGGAGGATCGAAATCTTCTACGACGTCTGCGTCGTACAGTAGTTTTCAAAGCAACAATCAATTTATATTTTCCTTTATAGTGCTCGTGTGCTTCGTAGAGTTGCATAAACAAAGTATCCAATAGTTTAATTGATAGGAACTAGGTACTAAATTTTCGTGACCATTAAGTACCGTTTGATTCATTTTAATAGCACTATATCTCGCAATCTAATTGTAATAAGTATTTGAAGTATCAAATAAATTATTTTTCTTTTTTCCGTTCCTTATTCTTTATTTCTTTCAATCAGCAGCATCTAGCGACAGTGAACAGGCGAACAATTTACAGCGTGTAAGTTGACCCTCGACATTCCCTGAAAGGGTAACTCAGTCCGTCAATATGAACAACTTTTCCTACTGGACTAGTGCAGGAAACTTCATTTTTTTTTCTTTCCCATACTGATTGCTCGGGCGACTGAATACCTTCGTATGAAATGTTATAGTCTTCTACGCTGGTCTGGGAGAAAAGAAAAAAGTAGAATGTGCCAGCTGCTTCTCTTCCCACGCAGATCGTAAAAGTCAATTGAGGGAATGGGCGTGATGAATTATGTCCCATCTATTACCCATCCATGACCATATGACCCATCTATTTTGATTTCGTTCTCCACCTACCTAGAAGCTCACTAACATGCTAAACGTGGCCTTCAGGTTTTTTAGACCTGGGCTCTGTCTACCCCGCAAGGGAAAAAGACGTGATTGTCTGTATGTTATATTTTTTTCTGAGTTCCCTGTATTGTTACCAGAAAAGTTTTTTATATTGACGGACTACGTCACCCCTTTAAGGCTATGTTGAGGGTCATTTCACACGCTGTATACTTGTAACTTAATTACTAGACTAAATCCGTCAAAAGGCACATGAAAATTGGCAAATTTTTAACAATCCGCTCACGTTTCGCACAATCCCGTTTCGGACAGCGAAAGTGGACGGCATGATAATAGAAATTCGAGGTCACTATAAAAATAACTCGACAATTAGTAATGTTTCTCCTTTGAACTCTTAGGTTTGAGTCTCGTTTACAATAGAAAGTTTATTATCATTTGACCAAATTGAGATGTATGATTTTGGGCTTAAGCGGTCACAACCTTTATTTTTGAGTTTCGTTTGATATTTCGACAACATTGCAGGTGCCACTTTCACAGACTGACTGAGAAACTGTGGTGGTGTTGAGCTGTTCAACAAACACCACCACCACATCTGGTTTTTTTAGTCTCCATTGCAAGAGCACGGCCCTCTGTACTTCCAGAGCTATATAATTAAACAGATAAACGTCCAATCCAACTTGTACTGATTCTCCAAACTACCTCATATGAATCTATGAAAATCACGTTTGGACAATTGGACGGTCTACAATTGTTAGACCAAACGCCAGACTCAACGGGAACTTGCGACAATTAGTAGGCCAATCGGCATGCGAATCAGGTGCGATATTTTGCTAACTTACGCTTAAGACGGTATACTAGCAGTGCGTTTTCCATACAAATGTATTTCTCTATTTTCTCGCTGAAAACTGCTTCTAGAGGCACAATACTTTTTACACACAATCTATTACTAAAATAGGTATGTCCCTATGTTTTATTTTTTTCTAAAAAGCTGTTTAAAAGAACAAAAAATTGTACAAAAACAGTTTTTTTGGAAAATGTAAAAAATAGGGGCATTCTTATTTTAGTACTAGATTTTATGAAAAAAGAATTGTGGCTCTAGAATCAGTTTTCAGCGAGAAAATAGAGAAATACATTTGTATGGAAACCATATTGAAAAAATACTGCTAGTATACGCTCTTAATAGGTGTCGTCGTTACAATATACGCATTTCGCATGCTAGTGTTGACCTTTCTTTTGAATGGCAAGTCTTATTCTTGGCATTGATCATGAAGGTATTTTTGATTGGGTATTTTTGCTTATTTTTGTTCCTCTTTGCTTCCCCGTTTATTTCTTAGCCTGTACTGTTCCATTGCCGGGCAATGGCCGTGGCCGAAAGGGAAAGTAGCAGAATAGGGACGTGTCCCTATTCTGCTACTTTCCCTCTCATCTCTGTCTCATGCGATTGATCGGCAATTTATGGCAGAAGCGGGCACCTAATAATCTTTCTCTCTTTCTTCTATTATATTATGGCTTCCACCGAGATTTCAGTGATTCTGCCAATATCCAGTTTAATGTGATACTTAGGATCGGTGTTGTACGGTATAGCCTAATAATATTGTTCATGGGCATGGGCAGCCTCTTTCACGGCGCCAGACGCCGAAAAAATCTTTTTAGTACAGCATGAATGCTGTCAGTGTACTCCAGGTTTGAGTCAGGATGATGAGAATGCTGAAGAAGCTACAGCCGGGAAAGCGTTTCAATGAGAGAGACAGAGACAAACTATCTCGGACAGTTACAGAACCCTTACTTTTTTATCGTTGATCCATTTTAGCATATTATGTTTTCGTTCCTTCATACTATTTTAGTGCAGTTGGACCAGACATTTACTGTCTTATTATAAATCAAGGACTAACTTTAGTACCTGGTTTAAACCATTATCCAGCCAAAATAAGACAACATATAGTAATTTGACATTAAGTAAGTGTCACTGTCAATTTATTTTGGTTGGATATTGGTTTAAACCAGGTACCAAAGTTAGTCCTCGTTTTATAATAAGACGGGTAGGGATTAACACCCCGTAATAAAATTCAACTACAGGACTTCCGTATCTATGATATCGTCCCACAGAGACCCATGGTTTATGTTACGACAAAACACAAAATACGAAATTATAGAAGAATCACTTAAAACGTACTTACTTTCTTTCTTGAACATAAGATTGTTCAAAAAATCTTCATCACAGAATAGGTACTTTCTAAACTTTTTAAAGGCTTTTATTTACTTTGTGTCTGTCATGTACCACATCATTGTTGACATTAATTGATGATAATGCGATGAATATGAACAAGCTGATCTGATGATGTAGGACTCGTCAAAGCTGAATAGCCCCACAAAGTTTTGCAGTACTAGACTAATTTAATCATAGTAATATCTCGTCCCAAAAATGATATTTTTTACTAATCTTGCTTAAGTGTTTGTTTGTAATTTGCTCCAAGACTAGCAGAATAATTTTCTTAAAGTAACTAAAGCAGTGTTCAGAAATACAGTGTAGTAAGAAAATCCATGACTTGAAAATTATAAGCCCCGAATTTTAGCACTATTTTATTGAGCTTTGGATTCTTTTGGGAAATAAATACCATCATTAATATAAGGATTTCAATATTCTCGATTTACGTACATGGTTTGCTTATTCATAAGTTCAAACAATATAATTTTGTGTAAGTATTTAAAATTATTTTATCAAAAACCCTTTTTCCAAAATAAAATCTCAACTCACATCTATTTGAGTATTTCCATAAGTGACAGCTAAATCTTCTTGGAATAAATTTTTACTTCTTTTCCTCGCTAATTTATGATGGACCTTATATGTACTTTGCCAGCCCTTAATAGGCCAGCCTTTCACTGTCTGATAGTACCGCCCTTACACTAAAGGTAACCCTTTTTCGGATTTATTTGAGACCAAATAGCCATTATATGGAGTTATAAAAAGAAAAAACCGGCCAAGTGCGTGTCGGGCCACGCGCAGTATAGGGTTCCGTAGTTGCGAATGACAACTTTGAGTACACACTGTTTACACTCGCACCTCACAGTTTAACGACCAAAAACATCTAACAATAAAGATTGTATGAAATTTTACATTTTCCAATACATTTTATAAGTTGGTTGCCTATAACTTTTTAGTTTGTACTTAGTACTTAGCTCTGATAGTTTTCCTTTCAACTTCAGTATATATACTACTGCTGTAATTTTTTTCACGTATCTATATATAACCGTTTAGGAGATAGAGGGGGGGGACACGTACCTCTAACAAAAATTTGCACTTTAAAACCAAATATTTCGGAAACGGATCCCTAAATCGAAAAATGATGTTCTCAACCTCACAATATTTTTCAAAGACCTTTTTAACGATACCCCACAAGATGGGTAAGTAGAGAAAAAAAAATGACTCCCCCACTTTACTAGTATGGGAGCTACCCAAAAAAAAATTTTTTTTCAAGATTTTTTTCTACGACTTTTTTGCCATGATTAATATACATACTCATACCAAATTACAGCTTTCTAGTACTTATGGTCTCTGAGTAAAACCGCGGACGGACAGACAGACAGACAGACAGACAGACAGACAGACAGACAGACAGACAGACATGGCGAAACTATAAGGGTTCCTAGTTTACTACGGAACCCTAAAAAGTATCTTAGCATAGGAAATTTCGTTATAAACTCTTTTGGTAAATAGGTATGTGTAATATTAGAATTGCTTAAAAAATTAATTCAAAATCTGTACAATTGTACATACAATGTGAAAGGGATATGACCGTAATAAATCGAACCACGGTCTATACTAGATCAGTATAGTATAATGAAATGAAAATATCAGCTAAAAAACTAAAATAAATTTCGATATTTCCGTGCAAAAATGTGCAACCGCCCGGGCGATTTGTATAGATAAGGCGATTGGTTTTTGGTTTTTTGACGAGCTCCGTGGCGCAGCGGACGCCTGCCTGCGACACGAAAGGTCCCGGGTTCAATCCCCGGTCAGGTCAAGATGGAATATGATCTTTTTCTGATTGACCTGGGTCTTGGATGCTTATCTATATATGTATTTGTTATAAAATATAGTATCGTTGAGTTAGTATCCCATAACACAAGTCTCGAACTTACTTTGGGGCTAGCTCAATCTGTGTGATTTGTCCGTATTTATTTATTTATTATACTAAAGTGATCTAGTATAGCCCGTGGCTCGATTTATTACGGGTATGTCCCTTACACTTTGTTTAACATATTAAAACATAAAATATGTACATTCTTCTGTTTACTTAATTTCCGTAAAGTCAGTTTATCAATTCCAAGCAACCCGTCCCCAATTGATTTCATCACTGCCAAAGTATAGAATTGCAGATGAAATGATGGCCATACAAAAGAGAGTTCTTTATATGAGAGTTATTTAAAAGGTCCTTTTCTATTTAAATGCAATATCATGTTCAATTAAAATTTCCAACGCTTTGAGTTTCGGCAAATATTAATTATATCATGAAATCGCAAACAAATGAATAAATTAAATTCTAACTTCGTTTATATCCCATTTGTTTCCGGAAGTTTTGAATGAAATTAATTTGCTCAAACTTGACCTGCTCCAGGGTTAAGTCAAAAGGGAACTGAATCAATATAATGAACTCATAGATTTACAATATATTGCGTCTTTAGCTATTTCACCCGACTGCCAAGAAGGGTTTTATTAAATACTTTACTAGCGATTATCCTGCGACGTCGTCTGCGTAAATTATAGCATAAGCCACCCAGATTATAAGCTTATTATCCAACCAAAACATATTAACAGTGACACTAACCAAATGTCAAAGTAATAAATGTTGACTTATTTTGGTTCGATAAGGTTTAAACCAGGTACTAAAGATAGTCCTTGTTTTATAATAAGAGCAATAGCGTCAAACTTATAACAACAATCTTTTTGAGTCGGATTTTAAAAATGGCGACTACCTTTACCTCTTAAATGACTTTAAATTCATCATCACGTCTTTTTAGTCTCCGCTGCAGAAGCACGACCTTCTCTGTATACCTAACCAGACCCATATATTAGCCTGAGCAGTCAGAGGATTTGGCCTACACTCTCCACGCTGGCTAGACGGGTTGGACAGGTCGCTTTGATGATTATAAGCTTTGTTGAGCTTGTGTTTCCTAAGTCGTTTTACGCATCTACGGGAAGAATTAGAGTAGTCCTATTAATCTGCGGGGAACCACACGACGGCTATCTTTACCTCTTACAATAAATAAATTAATAAATAATAATAAATATATACGGACAAATCACAGAGATAGAGCTAGCCCCGAAGTAAGTTAGAGACTTGTATTATGGGATACTAACTCAACGATACTATATTTCAGAATAGATACTTATATAGATAAACATCCAAGAACCAGGTCAATCAGAAAAAGATCATATTCCATCTTGACCTGAGGCAGGCGTGTTGACCGCTGTGCCACGGAGCTTACAGAACTTTAAATTAAGCTGGTTGAATTTCAAGCCATCCTCGGGGAATTGTGCGCTTCATCATTTCGTTCCTAGCGGATGATGAGCTCCCGTGGGACCGATGTCCGAGCCCGGCCTATCACGTCAATGTGTGTATAGCTTACCACTGACCTAAATAACTGGGAGTATGCTTATGTCATTATTGCTTTTGTTTACTTTAGAAAAATAAAATCTTGACTTTATCTTGATCCTATGATAACTTGATTCCACTGAATTTTACCTACAAACTATAATCATCACCATCATCATCATCATAGTTAGTGATAGTTAAGTTAATATATTATATATATGTTAGTCTGTAAGGTATATATCTATGGGTCTATGTAATATTTTACTTGTTGCCTGAAAATAAATGATTTGATTGATTGATTGATCATTACGTCTTTTTTTAGTCTCCAATGCAGGAGCATGACCCTTTCTGTACTACCAGAGCCATATATTAGCCAGAGCCGTAGAGGATTTGGCCTACACCCTCCACGCAAAATTAATATAAAATACACAAATCTGATGACCTCAGTTTCTTAATTTCGATTTGAGACAGTAACGCGTTAAGCGTTACTGATAAACAGAGCTTGACAGACGGACAACGTTCTATAATGAATGGTTACCTACTTAATTGTTTTGAGATAGGCATCCTCATTTAAGTTTTTATCGCATTAAATGGTATCTGTCGTTTATGATGCTTTTACGGAACCATATAAAATAATAATAATAATATAATAATAAAAACGTTTATTTTTTCTTCACAATGTAGTTACACCATAGATTATATACAAGTCAGAGTAGGGTTCGAGCTGTTGCGTATAACTAGAAAGACTCGTGAAGAGACTAGTCCCTGAATAGGTTCCCTGAATAGGTTCCCTGAGGAACCTGTACTACAGGTAACTAGGCCCCTCCCTTGGCATACTAGTTTTACAATTGCAGTAGGGAATACCTACTATTCTTAGCCAGATGTAAACAACATAACTAATTATAAGAAAGAGAGGCAATAGTTTTTAAATATAAAGAGCCGCATGTGCTTCTTAAGGCTGAAGAGATACGTATATGCTTTTAGCGACGCCAATCATTTTATTCCTAATACTTTACAAATAGAAAGAAGTTCAAGAATGTAAATCATATAAGCCTTAGTAAATAACCTGAAGTATTTTTGGAACCATGTTTAATATTATCAGAATCAATCATCAATTGTAAAGTATTAGGAATAAAATGATTGGTGTCGCTACTGTGCCTAGTGTGCCCCCTTAAATACAAAGTTTTGGTGAGAGAAATCGTATTATAAGGAATTTTTACGTAAGAAAAAGACATTAAAAACATACTCAAGTCATCGGATCGGGTTTGAAGTTTTTAATTTTGCAAACTGACCACACCTTTTATATAAATAAAAAGAAAATAAAATTTCATTTCTTCCAAATAGCAAAGATACATATTCATCTTCATATCACTTGTTTTTCTTCATATAAAGTCTTCTTATTAAATGTTTGTTGATTTTTAATTTCGGAGTCTTTTAAATTTTACGTAAGCAGTGAGAGAGGGTTAGAAGGTTCTACACTTGGCTTTTTTGATGATATGGGGGACGGGTCTTTACGTGGCCTCGTCAGCAACATTTTAAAGCTTAATACGCTATTTTTTTGTGGATATTGTTTGTTTTTCGTATGTGTAAGTGGCCAACACTGGTGTCAGATTTTTCAAGCTGCCTTAAGGCATCTGACATAGCTTAATGACTGCCATCAACGATGACAGCCGGGACCAACGGCTTAACGTGCCTTCCGAAGCACGGTGGAGCTCGAGATATTTTTATGCCACTTGCGGTCACCCATCCAAGTAGGGACTGCACCAGGGGTTGCTTAACATCGTAAGCGCGTTTTTGTGGATGAACTTTTCTTAATTTTTTTTTGATAAAAGGGGAGAGGCGGTTATAAATAGCTAATATTCTGCTTATGTAATTCTTAAAAAAAAAAAACCCTTTTCCAAGCTGCTCTATTTTTATTTACCTTGCATTATTAGTTAGGGTTCTGTACCAAAGGTTAAGTTGGAACCTTATTTCTAAGCTTCCGTCATCCCTCTATCTGTCATATGGCAGGTAGAAATTTACATTGAACACTCCTCTACAACAAAAAAAAAAATACAATCATAATATAATTTAAAATATTAGGCGCTGGATGCAGGCCGCTTCCAACCGGTCGTATTGGAAATACTTAGGGCAGGTCTATGTCCAGCAGTGGACTTCTTGTGGCTGAGATGATGATGATGATAATTTAAAAACAATCAAGGAAGGCCCTATATTTCTTTAATGCTGAGCCGTATTACCGTACCATATTGAGCTTGTAGTTCAATATGGTACGGTAATACGGCTCACTAGGCCGGTTTTATTTATATAGGCACCTTAGGTTTCACACTCAGAACACAAAATTCACAGGACATTTTGCAAAACGAACATTACAACATATTAAATCCACGAATTGAAAGTAAGGTTACTTTAAAAACTAATCAGGATTGGCATACTTGAGCAAATCGCAAATAACCTGACTGAGTAAAAAAGGAAATGGAAAAACCGTATTAAAAGTTTCCAGGCTCAAGATATTGACTCTGGCAAGTACAGGAGGAATTAAGAAAGTTTAATGCCTTCTGAGTTTAGTACTTGAAAATGAGAATTTTAAGAAATTTGTTATACAGGATGTTGGGGTTATTCTCTAATCTTGCAAACCATCAAACCAGCCCGTCAAAATGAACAACTTTTACTATAGGAAGAATTATACAGGTTATATATCACGCGGGCGAAGCCGCGGGTAACAACTCGTTTTTCTATAATTCTTTTTTAAGAGTAGGTAACGAATTTTTAGATGTTGTATCATCATCATCAGGATATATAAGCCAGAGCAGTCAGAGGATTTGGCCTACACTCTCCACGCTGTCCAGATGGGATGGAGAGGTCTCTTTGATGTATGTGATAGATCATTGGAATATTTCGTTAAAACCTTACATAAATACCCACAAATTTGTTCCAATACGCAAAGACATAATGAAATATTTTCAAAGGCTATTGTTGTTCATGAAAAATGGGGAGGAATTTCCCGAGTTATTATTAAATTTTCCGAAAGTAATATGGAGGGCTTATTGAGAGAATCGGGCCAGTGTGAATATGAAGATTTTTACGCGACTATCAAAAAAGGAAGGTATAGATACCTTCCTTTTTTGACATGACCTGACCGGGTATCGAACCCGAGACCACCGTGTCGCAGGCAGGTGTGTTGACCGCTGCGGCACGGAGCTCGTCAAAGTAACTAGTAAGTGAGCATCTACTTAAGTATAAACCATTATACACTACCGCTTCTTAACTCCAGAACTTTTTTAATTACCGTAAATACTACTTGCCACAGTCAATATCTAAAGCCCTGGGATAATAACTTCTTGTCTTAGAAAGTTAAATATCAACTTTAAGCTTCGTCTCTTTGTGTAACAAAGTTTTTATGGGGGCTGTTAATAGTGCGATTTCATAGATTCTGACAATAAACATAGTTGCTTGCGTAAGGCTGCACACTAGGCACAGTAGCGTAGCGTTACAAACAGGAAGAAATTTAAGAATGTAAATCATATAAGCCTTAGTAAATAACCTGAAGTATTTTTGGAATCATGTTTAATATTATCAGAATCAGTGAGAATTATGAGATTCAGTTTACCGGCAAAAACGGCCGTTTTTGGCGGTAATCACTATTTCTCTGAATGAATGATTCTCATAATATTAAAACATGATTCCAAAAATACTTCAGGTTATTTACTAAGGCTTATATGATTTACATTCTTGAATTTCTTTCTATTTAAAGTATTAGGAATAAAATGATTGGCGTCGCTACTGTGCCTAGTGTGCCCCCTTAAGAGATTAATGCTGGGAACTGTAAAATATTTTTCACTTTCCCATACTCATTGCCCAGGCTGAACACATTTGTATGTAAATGACAAAGATTTTTTTGGGTTCCCAGTTTTGATCTCATGGGAAAAGTTGTTCATATTAACGGGCTGAGTCACCCCATGAACGATATGTCGAGGGTCAAGTTACACGCTGTATATCGCTCGGCTACTTCCGAAAGCATAACAATTTCTAATTCCCCTGAACTTGTCAGGGTCTTCGCCCAGGGACACAAACTTTTCCTGGAAAGTATTAATGCGAATTTTTCACTGAGGTACCTCTTTTTCCTGTGGGATTTCCAGATGAACTATCTTTTTCTAATTTGCCTGGAATTTCGATGTTTATCTATATATGTAATTGTAATAAAATATAGTATCGTTGTGTTGGTATCCCATAACAAAAATCTCGAACTTATTTTGAAGTTAGCTAAGTCTGTGTGATTTTCCGAATATATTCATTATTTATTTATTATATCCGGACCTCCGGGTTTTGAAATATCTCTGGAGAGGATGTTACCAGCAACTCGTTTAGATGATAGAGACATCAATGGCTTTTGCAGACGTTAAGCTAAGCTTAGTAAAACTGTAGGTTGGAACATCTGTTTTCCATCCGCATACACATAATAAATGAAAACAAGAAAATGATTCAAACTTTACTTAGAAAGAAACTAGTTACTTAGAATTGAACCAAAAAATGAGAATAGATCTTGAATAAAGTGGTCTACATAATTTCTCTAGATATGGTTTCAATTTATTCGTATGGTTTCATCTGTCTCGGTGTCTATGTCTGTGTAGGTGTGAAATAAAATCGTTCGACTTTTTTATGTTCGATTTATCTAAAATTTACAATAGAATCTGGCTGAATTATAATATTGGAGGTAGGAAAGTTAGAATGGAAAAAAATATCGACATTTCCATACAAAAAAGTTGCTGGCCGAGCAATTTCATCAAATAAATAAATACAAATAAATACAAATATCTTTATTGTGGAACCACAGGTAGGTAAAAGATGTACAATATTGAATAAGTATCACTGTGCCCGGCCCAGAAGGACGTACAATAGTTCTATGAAATTTATGTCAAGATTTTAAATTACATGCATTTTGATAATAACATAAAATGAAAAAAAAAAAAAAACAATAAGGAATCAAAATTATATAAAAATAATAATAAATCTAAGAATGGTCAATATAATTATCATTCAAATATTCAGTCAAACTATAATAGCATTTTTCCGTCAATAATAATTTAATTTCCTTTTTGAAAATCATTAGTTTCAGTTCTTTTATTCTGTCCAGTAATTTTTTTAAATTACTGGTGCCATTCCTATTAAACTATTAGTAATTAGTGCCGTTTTATGTCATCATCATCATCAGGTCCTTTTTTAATCTCCACTGCAGGAACACGACGCTCTCTGTTCTACAAGAGCCATATATTAGCTAGAGCAGTCAGAGGATTTGGCCTACACTCCCCGGGCTGCCCAGACGGGTTGGAGGTATCTTTGATGTTTATAAGCTTTGTTTAGTTTGTGTTTCCTAAGTCGCTTTCTACAAAATCCACGGGAAGACTTGGAGTGGACCTATTCTACTCTGCCGGGAACCACGCGGCATTGTCAGGCGTTTACTACCGCTTAAGTACTTACTTAAATAAAAAGAAGCATATTTTATATGAACAGAGCAGTAAACCTCTGCTCATTCTAAAAGCACAAATGGTCAATATCGCTCTATGATTGAATTATTCATGTGCAAATGTTGATAAGAGCAACTGAGCCGAGAACTGTGTTGCGAGTTCTAGTTAACTAAAACCCTGATTTGTTATGTAAATGAAGTTTAAAAACTAAAACCCGACTACTAAAATTTCTGGACATATTTTATAGTCAATAGTCAAAAATTTTATTCATCTTAAAATATTTTAAATATGATTTGGTAAACGTCAATTTACGTTTACAATTGGTTTACAATGTTATGTTATTTAAAGTTTCATGTATATTAATAAACAATTATATACATATCTTACTACATAAAATTTTTAACATTTCATATTTTGTCAAACACAAAATGTTTTCAAAGTTACACATTTAAATAAAATTACTTTGATTAAATGTGTAACAATCGCACAAACGAACATGAACACTGTAAAGTTTTCAAAACTGCAACTAGCAACCCATCACTATTTTAGTTATATTTGCACAATAAAAGGGGTCTTTAAGTCTTATGGCCTTAGTCTATGTCTTCTCCGGAAGGGATAAAAGGCGTAATAATACGTAGTTTTAAAGATAAAACCTTGTTAAAAGCACCGCTATGGCCGATAAAGCTCTAGATATGTCTGAGATTGAACTATTCATGTGCAAATTTTGATAAGAGCGACCGAGCTGAGAACTTTGTAGCGAGTTCCAGTTTATGAAAATACTGCCTTGTTATGCAAAACAGTTTTGCATTACGCTTAAAATCTAGTTTTCAAGAAGCGAAATAGGTTTGTCCATAGAGCAAGGAATGTCGCTCGCGCGAGCGATAACCACATTATATGCTCTGTGGGTTTATCTGTCTGATATTTATGAGCCTGGCTCTTGTCGGTGTAGTGTTGTCGGGTCCTAGTCACCCAGGTCTTGTTTAGAGTAGGCCCAACATAAAATAATAGATTTAGGTGCTCAGCGGAGAATACCACAAACATCACTGCGGTGGAAATGGGTAGGTCATGTAAGACGGAGGTAGGATGTAGGTAGGGCCAAAATTTGCTAAACTGGAGGCAGGACAGGACACAGAAACCGAGGGAAACCGCTAGCTCGTTGGAGTGATGACATCGTTAATGTTGCGGGTCCGACGTGGAGAAGAAGAGCAAAATTTTCTAATCTTGCTTAAGTGTTTGTTTGTAATTTGCTCCAAGACTAGCAGAATAATTTTCTTAAAGTAAGTAAAGCAGTGTTCAGAAATATAATCTAGTAAGAAAATCAATGACTTGAAAATTATAAGCCGCGAATTTTAGCACAATTTTATTGAGCTTTGGATTCTTTTGGGAAATAAATACCATCATGAATATAAGGATTTCAATATTCTCGATTTACGTACATGGTTTGCTTATTCATAAGTTCAAACAATATAATTTTGTGTAAGTATTTAAAATTCTTTTATCAAAAACCCTTTTTCCAAAATAAAATCTCAACTCAAATCTATTTGAGTATTTCCATAAATGACAGCTAAATCTTCTTGGAATAAATTTTTACTTCTTTTTCTCGCTAATTTATGATGGACCTTATATGTACTTTGCCAGCCCTTAATAGGCCAGCCTTTCACTGTCTGATAGTACCGCCCTTACACTAAAAGGTAACCCTTTTTCGGATTTCTTTGAGACCAAATAGCCATTATATGGAGTTATAAAAAGTATCTTGGCATGGGAAATTTGGTTATAAACTCTTTTGGTAAATAGGTATGTGTAATATTAGAATTGCTTAAAAAATTAATTTAAAATCTGTACAATTGTACATACAACGTGGAAGGGCTATAACCGTAATAAATCGAACCACGGTCTATACTAGATCAGTATAGTATAATGAAATGAAAATATCAGCTAAAAAACTAAAATAAATTTCGGTATTACCGTGCAAAAATGTGCAACCGCCCGGGCGATTTGTATAGATAAGGCGATTGGTTTTTGGTTTTTTGACTGTTATTTTTTGTCGAGCTCCGTGGCGCAGCGGTGCCTGCGACACGAAAGGTCCCGCGTTCAATCCCCGGTCAGGTCAAGATGGAATATGATCTTTTTCTGATTGACCTGGGTCTTGGATGTTTATCTATATATGTATTTGTTATAAAATATAGTATCGTTGAGTTAGTATCCTATAACACAAGTCTCGAACTTACTTTGGGGCTAGCTCAATCTGTGTGATTTGTCCGTATTTATTTATTTATTATACTAAAGTGATCTAGTATAGCCCGTGGCTCGATTTATTACGGGTATGTCCCTTACAGTTTGTTTAACATATTAAAACATAAAATATGTACATTCTTCTGTTTACTTAATTTCCGTAAAGTCAGTTTATCAATTCCAAGCAACCCGTCCCCAATTGATTTCATCACTGCCAAAGCATAGAATTGCAGATGAAATGATGGCCATACAAAAGAAAGTTCTTTATATGAGAGTTATTTAAAAGGTCCTTTTCAAATTTTTTCGATTTAAATGCAATATCATGTTCAATTAAAATTTCCACACGCTTTGAGTTTCGGCAAATATTATTTATATCATGAAATCGCAAACAAATGAATAAATTAAATTCTAACTTCGTTTATATCCCATTTGTTTCCGGAAGTTTTGAATGAAATTAATTTGCTCAAACTTGACCTGCTCAAGGGTTAAGACAAAAGGGAACTGAATCAATATAATGAACTCATAGATTTACAAAATATTGCGTCTTTAGCTATTTCACCCGACTGCCAAGAAGGGTTTTATTAAATACTTTACTAGCGATTATTCTGCGACTTCGTCTGCGTAAATTATAGCATAAGCCACCCATATTATAAGCTTATTATCCAAGCAAAACAAATTACCAGTGACACTAACCAAATGTCAAAGTAGTAAATGTTGACTTATTTTGGTTCGACAAGGGTTTAAACCATAGGTACTAAAGATAGTCCTTGTTTTATAATAAGGGCAAAAGCGTCAAACTTATAACAACAATCTTTTTGAGTCGGATTTTAAAAATGGCGACTATCTTTACCTCTTAAATGACTTTAAATTCATCATCACGTCTTTTTAGTCTCCGCTGCAGAAGCACGACCTTCTCTGTATAACCAGACCCATATATTAGCCTGAGCAGTCAGAGGATTTGGCCTACACTCTCCACGCTGGCTAGACGGGTTGGACAGGTCGCTTTGATGATTATAAGCTTTGTTGAGCTTGTGTTTCCTAAGTCGTTTTACGCATCTACGGGAAGAATTAGAGTAGTCCTATTACTCTGCGGGGAACCACACGACGGCTATCTTTACCTCTTACAATAAATAAATTAATAAATAATAATAAATATATACGGACAAATCACAGAGATAGAGCTAGCCCCGAAGTAAGTTAGAGACTTGTATTATGGGATACGAACTCAACGATACTATATTTTAGAATAGATACTTATATAGATAAACATCCAAGAACCAGGTCAATCTGAAAAAGATCATTTTCCATCTTGACCTGAGGCAGGCGTGTTGACCGCTGCGCCACGGAGCTTACAGAACTTTAAATTAAGCTGGTTGAATTTCAAGCCATCCTCGGGGAATTGTGCGCTTCATCATTTCGTTCCTAGCGGATGATGAGCTCCCGTGGGACCGATGTCCGAGCCCGGCCTATCACGTCAATGTGTGTATAGCGTACCACTGACCTAAATAACTGGGAGTATGCTTATGTCATTATTGCTTTTGTACGTAGTCCATTAAAAAAAAAATTACTTTAGAAAAATAAAATCTTGACCTTATCTTGATCCTATGATAACTTGATTCCACTGAATTTTACCTACAAACTATAATCATCACCATCATCATCATCATTACGTCTTTTTTTAGTCTCCACTGCAGGAGCATGACCCTCTCTGTACTACCAGAGCCATATATTAGCCAGAGCATTAGAGGATTTGGCCTACACCCTCCACGCAAAATCAATATAAAATACACAAATCTGATGAACTCAGTTTCTTAATTTCGATTCGAGACAGTAACGCGTTAAGCGTTACTGATAAATAGAGCTTGACAGACGGACAACGTTCTATAATGAATGGTTACACTACGTTAGTATTATATTGTCTTTGGTTACACCTACTTAATTGTTTTGAGATAGGCATCCTCATTTAAGTTTTTATCGCATTAAATGATATTTGTCGTTTATGATGCTTTTACGGAACCATATAAAGAGCCGCGTGTGCTTCTTATGGCTAAAGAGATACGTACAACACGCGGCGTATTAGTTGAACTAAGTGTGAGCGAGACACACCTATATTAATCAGTGGCAATGTATTGCGGTGTCCTACTCACACTTAGTTCAACTTATTTGCCGGGCACTGTATATGCTTTTACATTAAGGCCGCACACTAGGCACAGTAGCGACGCCAAT
The DNA here is from genome assembly GCA_963082605.1 of Rhodophaea formosa. Classification (NCBI taxonomy): domain Eukaryota; kingdom Metazoa; phylum Arthropoda; class Insecta; order Lepidoptera; family Pyralidae; genus Rhodophaea; species Rhodophaea formosa. Next base: position 9,827,271 of record OY720225.1, on the reverse strand, counting down.
CATTTTATTCCTAATACTTTACAAATATAAAGAAATTCAAGAATGTAAATCATATAAGCCTTAGTAAATAACCTGAAGTATTTTTGGAATCATGTTTTAATATTATGAGAATCCCCTGAACTTGTCAGGGTCTTCGCCCAGGGACACAAACTTTTCCTGGAAAGTATTAATGCGAATTTTTCACTGAGGTACCTCTTTTTCCTGTGGGATTTCCAGATGAACTATCTTTTTCTAATTTGCCTGGAATTTCGATGTTTATCTATATATGTAATTGTAATAAAATATAGTATCGTTGTGTTGGTATCCCATAACAAAAATCTCGAACTTATTTTGAAGTTAGCTAAGTCTGTGTGATTTTCCGAATATATTCATTATTTATTTATTATATCCGGACCTCCGGGTTTTGAAATATCTCTGGAGAGGATGTTACCAGCAACTCGTTTAGATGATAGAGACATCAATGGCTTTTGCAGACGTTAAGCTAAGCTTAGTAAAACTGTAGGTTGGAACATCTGTTTTCCATCCGCATACACATAATAAATGAAAACAAGAAAATGATTCAAACTTTACTTAGAAAGAAACTAGTTACTTAGAATTGAACCAAAAAATGAGAATAGATCTTGAATAAAGTGGTCTACATAATTTCTCTAGATATGGTTTCAATTTATTCGTATGGTTTCATCTGTCTCGGTGTCTATGTCTGTGTAGGTGTGAAATAAAATCGTTCGACTTTTTTATGTTCGATTTATCTAAAATTTACAATAGAATCTGGCTGAATTATAATATTGGAGGTAGGAAAGTTAGAATGGAAAAAAATATCGACATTTCCATACAAAAAAGTTGCTGGCCGAGCAATTTCATCAAATAAATAAATACAAATAAATACAAATATCTTTATTGTGGAACCACAGGTAGGTAAAAGATGTACAATATTGAATAAGTATCACTGTGCCCGGCCCAGAAGGACGTACAATAGTTCTATGAAATTTATGTCAAGATTTTAAATTACAAGCATTTTTATAATAACATAAAATGAAAAAAAAAAAAAAAACAATAAGGAATCAAAATTATATAAAAATAATAATAAATCTAAGAATGGTCAATATAATTATCATTCAAATATTCAGTCAAACTATAATAGCATTTTTCCGTCAATAATAATTTAATTTCCTTTATGAAAATCATTAGTTTCAGTTCTTTTATTCTGTCCAGTAATTTTTTTAAATTACTGGTGCCATTCCTATTAAACTATTAGTAATTAGTGCCGTTTTATGTCATCATCATCATCAGGTCCTTTTTTAATCTCCACTGCAGGAACACGACGCTCTCTGTTCTACAAGAGCCATATATTAGCTAGAGCAGTCAGAGGATTTGGCCTACACTCCCCGGGCTGCCCAGACGGGTTGGAGGTATCTTTGATGTTTATAAGCTTTGTTTAGTTTGTGTTTCCTAAGTCGCTTTCTACAAAATCCACGGGAAGACTTGGAGTGGACCTATTCTACTCTGCCGGGAACCACGCGGCATTGTCAGGCGTTTACTACCGCTTAAGTACTTACTTAAATAAAAAGAAGCATATTTTATATGAACAGAGCAGTAAACCTCTGCTCATTCTAAAAGCACAAATGGTCAATATCGCTCTATGATTGAATTATTCATGTGCAAATGTTGATAAGAGCAACTGAGCCGAGAACTGTGTTGCGAGTTCTAGTTAACTAAAACCCTGATTTGTTATGTAAATGAAGTTTAAAAACTAAAACCCGACTACTAAAATTTCTGGACATATTTTATAGTCAATAGTCAAAAATTTTATTCATCTTAAAATATTTTAAATATGATTTGGTAAACGTCAATTTACGTTTACAATTGGTTTACAATGTTATGTTATTTAAAGTTTCATGTATATTAATAAACAATTATATACATATCTTACTACATAAAATTTTTAACATTTCATATTTTGTCAAACACAAAATGTTTTCAAAGTTACACATTTAAATAAAATTACTTTGATTAAATGTGTAACAATCGCACAAACGAACATGAACACTGTAAAGTTTTCAAAACTGCAACTAGCAACCCATCACTATTTTAGTTATATTTGCACAATAAAAGGGGTCTTTAAGTCTTATGGCCTTAGTCTATGTCTTCTCCGGAAGGGATAAAAGGCGTAATAATACGTAGTTTTAAAGATAAAACCTTGTTAAAAGCACCGCTATGGCCGATAAAGCTCTAGATATGTCTGAGATTGAACTATTCATGTGCAAATTTTGATAAGAGCGACCGAGCTGAGAACTTTGTAGCGAGTTCCAGTTTATGAAAATACTGCCTTGTTATGCAAAACAGTTTTGCATTACGCTTAAAATCTAGTTTTCAAGAAGCGAAATAGGTTTGTCCATAGAGCAAGGAATGTCGCTCGCGCGAGCGATAACCACATTATATGCTCTGTGGGTTTATCTGTCTGATATTTATGAGCCTGGCTCTTGTCGGTGTAGTGTTGTCGGGTCCTAGTCACCCAGGTCTTGTTTAGAGTAGGCCCAACATAAAATAATAGATTTAGGTGCTCAGCGGAGAATACCACAAACATCACTGCGGTGGAAATGGGTAGGTCATGTAAGACGGAGGTAGGATGTAGGTAGGGCCAAAATTTGCTAAACTGGAGGCAGGACAGGACACAGAAACCGAGGGAAACCGCTAGCTCGTTGGAGTGATGACATCGTTAATGTTGCGGGTCCGACGTGGAGAAGAAGAGCAAAAGACCGGACTGGTTGGAAGAGTGCATTGTAGGGGATTTTCTCCTGCAGTGAATGTTGTGATGGTGATCGGTGACGGACATAGCACAAAGGGTAACCGCACTAAAGTGTTAATGGGTAGGTCATATAAGCTGTATGAGGGATGGAAGATAGGGCCAAAAGTTGCTAGACTAGAGACCCAGTACAGGACAGAGCAACCGAGAGGAACCGCTAGTTCGCTACATCGCCAAGGTTGTGGGCCCAACGTGGAGATGAAAGGTAAAAGACCGGAATGGTTGGCGTGCATTGGAGGAGGCTTAAGTCCTGCAGTGGCTGTTGTGAGCTGTAAGAAGAAGAAGACTTAAGGCAGATTGGTACAAACTCAGACGTAAAATCGAGCCAGGCGGGGTTTGAACCCGGGATCTATCGTCCGAAAGTTTTGATCTTAGCTGCTAATGCTTTTCGGCCTATTCTTCTCAGGAGCGGTCGTTCCGAATCACGTGTCGGATTTCAAAAGTAAATGGTTGTCTATATTTGAAGGAAATTTTGTTTTATATTTCAAAATTTTTAGCTTTTTACATTTTACATTTATATACGTCATTGGTTGTTATGCATTCTATTCTAGACTCTTGTTTTGAACTTATCGTCCTTTTCTAAATTGAAGTTCTATTTTTAATTGTTAAATACGTATAGTTTGCGGAAATGAGCATAAACAACTGCAACACAGTTTCATACTATCGCGGTTGATTACGATTCCATATACTTTTATGTATAACATGTTATTTTAGTGCAAACAGACTCTCTTTAAACTCTCTCTTTTTAGGTTCCCACTAGTTTTTCATGATTTGATATATTAAACATTAGCAGGATTTCTCTTACAAACATTTTCATAGTAAGTGTTCACTCGCTCTGCAACAAGCCATTTGTTTTTGAGTTATATTGTCTAATAACCTACTTCATTATCACATAAAGAAGGAATTTTGTACTTCCGCTAAGTAATTGGATCCCTGTTTCTTTTATTAGGGCTATATAACTTAGGAATAAAACATGGGATTTTCCTTCCTTTTTCTTCTTCGCTTTTAAGTTGCCTTTAAGCATGCGTTGAATGATGATGAATGTTACAAAATTAATTATTTTCATACATTTTATTATTTTTTACACGTATGTGTTAAGTCACATCAAATAAGATTTATTCAGCAGCTTAATATAATTTGAACAGTATTATGTTGCCACAAAATTCACAAAATTTCGATTTATTTTATCTTTTTTACGTGAAATGTGTATCACGTGAAGTTAAATGTGGCAAAATCACTTAATTACAACTAAAGTCTTTATGATCAACAAATACTACACCTCTAGAAATTTAGGACCTAGGGGTGATAAATGCTAAGCAATCTATTTTTAATGTTTTAAAGTTCCACAGAATATGAAAAAGTATTTTTATTTTTCATGCATTTTTCAAGTAAACTTACGTGTGAAATGAATTGTAATTTGTATATTGTAGTGAACCCCAAGTAAGTTTTATAAATACAGTAAATTTTTTATGCTTCCTATCTGGTATTAGTATTTGAGTATTTGTAGTACAAAATATCAATATATATATATACCTCTAATGTAACGTAGCGTTTCCGTGGAGTCGAACCACTGGGAGTTGCCCTCGGCCGCCTGAGGGGCGACGCGAGGGTCGGGGTTTAGGTATTGACAGCGTAGCTGAGCTGTGGAGTCGAACCGCGGAACCTAGGCCTTGGCATCCACGGGGGGCATGCGAGGCGAGTGCTATGGAGTCCTAACGGGAGTTGGGGGTCGGGTGTGAATAACGGTAAACGACTGGTACAGATAAAAAATACAATTTATTTAACGGTTCTGCAAAGGGTATACTTATGCTAAGACTTAGGCTAGGTTATGCACTTCTTAGACTACGGATACGTAGGTTACAATTGACGGACCGGCCTTTACCATGGCCATCCTTTCACTGTAAAGCTTTTTATTTTTCCATTTAAGTTAACATTTTTTTATGAATTCCTTTCGAAAACAGTCGTGATCTCTGAAGAAACAATATTCACAAAATATAATAGGTAATTTTCCTACTAGGCATGTTGTATAAGGGATATAGGCTACCTACTTGTAATTATTTCAGACTATTAAGTACATTACTTCATTTCTGTTTGCTTGACATCTTGCCATGCCATATTTAGTTGCATGTGCATTTTATTTCACCGACTCTATTGTCACTAAAAGGGACAAAAATGTAAATTTTGCAACTCGACTTTGGTTCATTCAGTCTAATAATTATTCTTTTACCATTATTGGATATTTTATCAATAATTGCTTTAATTTACAAGTTCAAATGAATTTAATGAAACTCATTACAATCATAAACTTAATTTAGAGAAAATAAAAACTTATAACCTATGAAAATAATGTAACAAAAAGGACAGTAATATTAAAACTAAGACTAAAAGACTTAAAAATAAAAAAGGACTTAAAAATAAATATTTTATCGTTATTTGCATTTATATATCTTCCTTTATAGGGACTTATTTTTTATCATATCTGAAAAAAATCTCATTATCATGTAAAGGGAAATGAAGTTATCATTTAAAATGTTGTATTGTTAACCCTTCAAATTATTTTATGGACTACTGTTTACAGTTTCAAACAAATATCTGTTTACAGTGTAAAGCTTTTCTAAGTATTTTTTCCAAAAAGGGTCACTTTTGTACCCCGAAAATTCATGTATCCCCTTAATAAAGGTTCTCATAAATATTTACGAACAAATCTCCGCGCTTCTAACGCTCAAAACTACTATTATTTCGCATACACTTAGAACTGAGTCCATATATTACCGTCTCACCGGAGAGATGGTTCATTTCTCATAAATATGGAATATTTCTGCACTTCATGCGACATGCACGTAGATAAATGATCTTTATGAAAGCAAATGAAGAGAGCATGATCTTTAAACAGGCATGTAAAATACATTTTTTTCGTGTTGCTATGGAATTATTCTTATAGAGTATGGTAATTTTCATTTCCATAAAGGTTCTTATTCTTTTAAATTCTACAAAATATCGTAAATCATAAAATCTCATATAAAGGAAAACGAAGATATCGTTCTAAGAATTGTATTGATAACCCTTCAAACTATCTAATTAGCTACTGCATACAGTTTCAAGCGAAAATATGAAGCTTTTCTAAGTATTTTTGCTAAAACGAGTCACTTTGAGACCCCAAAATATGCATGTTTCCCTTGATAAAGGTTCTCATAAATATTTACGAACAAATCTCCGCGCTACTAACGCTCAAAACTACTATTATTTCGCATACACTTAGAACTGAGTCCATATATTACCGTCTCACCGGAGAGACGGTTCATTTCTCATAAATATGGAATGTTTCTGCACTTCATGCGACATGCATGTAGATAAATGATCTTCATGAAAACAAGTAAAATGAGCATGTTATCTTTACCTCTATAGCTATGTTCACATTTTCCCGTAATAACACGAAAAACGTGTTACTACGGAAAAATGTGAAAAAGAGACATGTGGAATACATAGGTATTTTTTCTTGTTGCTACGAAAAGATATACTTAAAAATAAAATGTGTGTACATTTCTTTTTGATAATTTTACGGTTCAAATATTGATCGCGTGGATTTTTTTCTTCATATAATAAAACTGACTAATATTAGAATGGATATCAATTTGACCTTATCTCTATCAATTTATAAGCTTTCTGCAACACTCGAGGGACATGTTAGGGTCAAGTTCGGACGTTACACACGTTTAGGGACTTTCACTAAACTACCCCTAAGTTGGGAGAAACAAAATTGACATGTATGGTGTAATAGCTATAATATGATTATAATATTGATATAAGCTGTGCCCGCGATCATCATCAGCGTGGAAAAAGTAGCTTGTGTCCTTTCTCAGGCTCTAGACTATCTGTGTACCACATTTCATTTATATCGGTTCAGGTGATGATGAAGTTGATGATGAAGTATGGATTGCGAAGGCAATCAGACAGCGTCGATCAGTAAGACAGACTGAAATGTATAGTCAGACGAGATATTTATAGAAACACAAGCTAAACAAAGCTTATAAACATTGAGATACCTCTCCAACCCGTCTGGTCAGCATGGAGAGTTCAGGTTAAATCCTCTGTCTTATCTGGCTAATATAGCTTTGGTAGTACAGAAAGGGTCGTGCTGCTGCAGTGGAGACACAAAAAGATCTGATCTGTAGGATGAAAATATCTATTATATTATTATACCTACATAATGTTTGGTAATTTGGCAAGTTTCAATTACAACAAGAATATTAACTATAATTCCATATCTTAACTGATATCTCTACTTTGTTAACTTTCATAATATAGAAACTTCGTACAGCCAGTCACTACAGATGTTCGAACTTCGACTTGGTAACTCGATCCGCGCGGGCAAACAACTTCACCCACGATGTGAATGGAGGTAGTTAATTATGTAGAAACATATAAGACATAGTTGTATAAACAAATGTACATGCTTTACCTCTTAATTAGGAGGTATTATCAAATCGCATCTACCGCGTAGCGCTATGACGTCGATATCTGCATGAGTTCAAAGATTCAAACACTTATTTAACAACTAGCTGTTACCCGTGGCTTCGCCTGCGTGATATATAGCCTATGGCCTTCACAGTACTCTCTCTGAGTATGCAAAATTTCATGATGATAGGTTCAGAAGATTGGACGTGAAAGCGTAACAAAGAAACAAACTCACTTTCGCATTTATAATATTAGTTACATGTACATTATAGTATGACGAGCTCCGTGGCGCAGCGGTCAACACGCCAGGCTGCGACACGGATGGTCCCGGGTTCGATCCCCGGTCAGGTCAAAATGAACAACGATCTTTTTCAGATTTACCTGGGTCTTGGATGTTTATCTATATATGTATTTGTTGTAAAATATTCCAACGTTGAGTTGCACCCCATAACACAAGTCTCGAACTTACTTTGGGGCTAGCTCAATCTGTGTGATTTGTCCGTATATATATATTTATTTATATTTATTTAGTTACAAAGTTAGGATGAGGATAGCTATAAATAAATATTAAATATAAATAAATAAATATATACGGACCAATCACACAGATTGAGCTAGCCCCAAAGTAAGTTCGAGACTTGTGTTATGGGATACTAACTCAACGATACTATATTTTTATAATAGATACATATATAGATAAACATCCAAGACCCAGGTCAATCTGAAAAAGATCATTTTCCATCTTGACCTGACCGGGGATCGAACCCGGGACCTCCGTGTCGCAGGCAGGCGTGTTAACCGCTGCGCCACGGAGCTCGATACGGAGATACCTGTACTTTGTTAACACTTTAACATTATAGAAACTTCGTACACGTGTGTCTAGCTTCAGCCTATTACTACAGATGCTCGAACTTCGACGACTTGGTAACTCGATCCGCGCGGGCAAATAACTTCACCAACGATGTGAATAGAGGTAATTGTTGTAGAAACATATCAGACATACTATATTGTCCTTTTCCCTTGCGGGGTTGACAGAGCCCAGGTCTATGAAACCTAGAGGCCATGTAGCTTGTAGGTGGAGAACGAATTCAAAATAGTGATGGGTTGCTAGCCACAACGCCTATTGACATGATTCCTCACGCCCATTCCCTCGATCGGCTTTTACGATCTGCGGGGGAAGTGTAGCAACTGGCACATTCTACGTCTTTTCTTTTCCAGACAAGCGTGGAAGTGAAGAAGTAGAAACATATCAGACGTAGTTGTATAAACAAGTATAGGTACATGTTTACTCGCAATTAGGTGTTATTATCAAATCGCTCTACCGCCGCGCTGCACTATGCCGATATCTGCATAAATTTAGAGATTCAAACATTTATTTAAAAACGATGGGTAGGTATAGCCATGGATATTATAATTCAACGGAATAGCATACACACAGAGCAAGGAATGTTACATTCACATCGCTTGCGCGCGAGCTAGGTACATGCCTTGCTCCGATGATTGATTTTACGATTTACGGCGGTTTAATTCTTGCGTTTAAAAACTTCTTAGTACTATTTCTATCAATTATAGACCTTTCAATTCGATTCTAAATCTTGATTTTAAAAAAAAGCAGGGCTTAAAACGGTAAAGGTAAAGGGTATGGTACCAGTATAAAATTACAATACACCTTAGATTTAAAGGTAGAACCAAATCCGTTGACAATTAGGGTTGTGATACAGCTAAATATAACTAATGTATTTATACCTACTGATACCTTTATAATTACTGGTACCTTAACTGAAATATTTTCAGTACCGAAAAAATTATGCGACGAAGAACATTGAGGCGAATCCTCGGCGGTAAAATTCAATGAAAACCTTTATTTCATAATTCCAATATCTAAAACAATAAAGATACCGCAATATTACAATACCAAAATCGTACAGGTACCGTTTATTTAAGGTACTTATAGTAATTTGAAGGTACCATTATTCTAAGGTATCGCAATATAAAGGTATGATATGTCATACCGCTTACCGATTTAACCATATTTCTTTCGGTTATTCAATGTAAAAAAGAACATAGTTAATAAGTATATTTTAATCCTCTTTTTGGTAGAGTGCTAAAAATAAACTCGCGGAATCGGTAGCAGTCGAAAAGGGCATAAATAATTGGGTCAGCGCACCCTATTTTATTTGTAATAATAAAACTGTCATTATATTCGACTCGAAGAGGTTCCATCAAGATACCGTCACTAAGGAAATGGAAGCGCTTTGAGGAAATCAACTTCTGTCTCTCGTCATGTTCCAACTCCTTTAGGGTACGATTTATTTAAAAAAGTGGTACTTAGATAGCGCTATATGTTTCCACCATATTGTAAAAATAGGAGCGAAATAGAAAATATATATACGAAATATATTTGATTTAAAATAAATTATTTTCGGCTTTTAAATACTTAAAAAAATGTTTCTCAGTTTTACCACGTTTGGGTTCAACGTCGCTTATTATTTACGGTTGCCAACTTTTTTTACGAGAAAAAAGTAAGGCTGGTAAAATAAAATGAATGGTATTTAAAGAACAGTTTTACACAAATGATTTCCTTTTGATGCTACTTCAGTAATCAATCATGTAACTGTATGGGTGGCAACCCTAGATCCAGATATAGCACACTAGCTGTTCGGCTCCGCCCGCGTGATTTATAGCCTATATCTTTCTCAGTACCCTAACCTATGTGTATGCAAAATTTCATGATGATCGGTTCAGTATATACAGCGTAAAAGCGTAACAAACAAACAAACAAATAAATACACAAACAAACAAACTCACTTTCGCATTTATAATAAGTATTAGTTAGGAAGTTAGGATTAGGGTTTTTATTTACCACCTTGACGGGTTATTTTGGGACAACAATAGTTATAACTAATTAGCTGTTAATCTCTAATGTTTAGCCTTTCATTAATTATCTTTGGTATGATATCTAACACAGGCTCTTGAATAAACAGCGTCTCACTCAACGATATAATCCCAGAATCATGTCTTTGAGAATGCTTCGATTTGATCGTTGCGTATCAATCCCCTCAATTAGGGATAAGTTCTGCAAATATTTCTCAAGATATCTGGTATGAATTGTAGCAGTCATCAGTGTATAAATTTATTTTTTGATTAAAACTAACGTGAGATAAGGATATTATTAAAATACGTAACAACGGGTTACTCACGTAATTAGTCAGCTACTGGCCGACATGTTTCAACCTCACGGTGTCGTCCCAATCCGCACTGCACCGCAGTGCGGATTGGGACGACACCCGATTGGGCGTCTCAATTCACATTCGCCCTGAGGAAGACCTCCGGATGAGGTTGAAACATGTCGGCCAGTAGCTGACTATTTACGTGAGTAACCCGTTGTTACGTATTTTAATAATATAAATTTATTTTACACAAAAAATTGGTTAGAAATTGTAATGCGGCCTGCCTAACAAAATAAGGAAACTAAAGTTCAAAACACTTAGATACAATCAAGTAGGAGATACAGTGTTAAGAAGAACAAAAGTAATTTTTAAAATAATTTTTTTTGCATATGTCTAACACAAAGCAATATTGTAATTTAATATAGAAAAGCAAAGCTCTTAAATATAAGCAAATCTCTGTGTAAATGCTATTTAATAATTTGTAATATATATTTTTTTATTAATAATTATATGTAACTTAATATACGTATGCTTTATAAAGCAAAGCATAGCGATATATGACTGTTTATTTTAACATCTGTGTTATGGCACCTATGTTTCACAAATAAATGTAGATTGATTGATTGATTAATAAGCAGCATCTCACTCAACGTACATCATTGAGCCCTGTACCATTTCACCATCGGAAAACGCGGCGTGGAGAGGGATTCCATCTATATGTGGTCAATATTCCTGCTAAGCGCACCTCTAGATTCGCCTTTTTTTGATAATGCGAACCACTAAGGAACGAAATTCCCTCCCCGCGTCAGTCTTTCCCGTCTCCTATAATTGAGGGAAATTTCAAGGCAAGGTTAAATAGCCAATACTTGAGTTTGCGTGTACCACCCTAGAACTCATCGTTGCTTTCTATCAGGCAAGATGTCTAACGCACACAAATGATTTATAACAAAAAACTTTAATTCCTAGTGAGGTCAAATCATTTTTTCTTTAGTTTCAGTGTCTCTGTTCCTAGAGCTACCCAAGTTACCCTAAGCTCGTGCGTCAGCCAGGCGACTAACATGTTGTCATAGAGACAAACCAAGCAACGACCTTTAATATAGGATTTCCAAGGACTCACAAATTAATATCAACATAAATCTGGGATTATATTGTTGAATTAAAAACCTCCTTCTTTTTTGAAGTCGGTTAATAAAACCACGTCTCATTGATTCTATGTCAGACACACCTTGAGGCAGCTTGAAAACTAGCTGCTCACACTAGTGACACTAGTGTTGGCCACTTACACACAAAAACAAGTTAACGAAACCACGTGACTATTTTAAAGATTAACTCACCAGGCTCCTCCAATATCTTCATACCTAAGTGAATGGATTTAAATTTAAAACGCAACGTTTAAACTCGAGCATTTCCAAGGACTCACAGATTAATGTGAACATAATTCTGGGATTATATACTTGAGCGAGACGGTGTTTGTTCAAGAGCTTTGCTTTTCTATGTTAAAATTACAATATCGCTTTGTGTTAGGTGTAGATATCATACAAAAGATAATAATATGCTGCATATCAAAGATTAGCTTTGTTATATCTTACTTTTGTTGTACTCAGATTACCTGTTAGCTTGTGAAATTAATTTCCATTCCCTTATCTTAGCATATTTTCGGTTGTATTCTCAGCTGTGGTATCTAGACTGCATTTATGACAACACTAGTTGTGCCCGTGACTTTGTTCGCGTGGAAAAAAAGCCTATGTCCTTTCTCTGGCTCATCATAAACAGTTCTTTGAAGCGATTGTTATGGTGCGGGTACTTCGTGACCATTGTTGGAAGATACTATGCTTTGAAAGGAGCATAACCGTCGAGTTTCTAACCCTAGCACTCGCCTCAAGAATGGTCCGCGAAATAAAAGGTGAATTAAGCCGGTTTTCCATATGACTACGCTACTTATAACAATTTTACCACGACTTCGTTCGCGTGAAACATCAAACCCTCCCCCCCCCCTCATTTCACTAGGAGTTCAATTTATAAAACTCTTTTCTTAGTGCTAACTTACATCAAGAAAGGAACCCCTGTACCATATTTAAATTTCTAGGTACAGTTATTCGGCTGTTGATATATATATGTACAAGTCTGTACTTTTCTCCAGGATGAAAGGTAGCCTATGTCCTCCTCCGTATTCCAGACAACGTGGATGCAAAATTTAATGATGATCGATTCAGTAGATAGATTCAAGATTCAATTTTCTTTGAACACTTATTAATTGTCATATTTGTGTTTACAATTTTTACAACAAAAAATTTTTGTTGACGTCTATAAAGTCGGTAAAGTCAATGTCAATCATTTTATTCATCATAAGATATTTCAATATCATTTAGTGAACGTCAATTTTTTCATAATTACAATTAGTTTACAAAAATATATTATTGTTGACGTCAATAATTTACTTACGGCTAAGTTTACACCGCTTCCAAGGCGGAGTGCAGAAGAAGCGGCAACAACCTGCACAGCGCATTTTCTCCAAATGACGTCAACTTACAATCTACGACATACCTATTTAAAATAATTACTTATGGCTAAGTTTAGTAAGTAGTTATAGAGAAAGCGTAACGTCACTTTCGCATTTATAATATTAGTTGGGATTAAGAACAGTCTTTATTTACGAGAGACTATTTAGAGGCCACTCTGGTTTAACTTTTCCGTGATATGCTAATGTTCACAATTTATACAGACAACTTTTCTCATTAACGTACTTGACAAGCCAAAGTACTACTTGTTACAGAAGCCCGTCTCAACTGTTTAAACAAAAGTTTATATTACGTAAAAGGCTTTCGTTATATTTATAACTCTTTGATGGTACCTGCAGTTGAGGTTTGATTGACATAAATACATGGTACTTCATAGAATCCCCGTCTGTACAGCGTGGTGAGTATGGAAAATCCCCCAATATGATGTATCCTCGGACCATGAGACGTGTCCAGCAGTGGCCTTCTTGCAGTTGAGACGATTGCATGGAAGCATGGAGAAACCCGATGACTCAGTGACGTGAGCATTATTCGTTTTTACGCATGTTAAGCAATCCAGACGCAGTCCTCAGTGGGATGGGTGCGGCCGCAAGTGGCATAAAAATATGTGGAGCTTCTCCGTGCTTCGAAAGGCACGTTAAGAGGGTATCCTAGCGTTACGTTTTCCATACAAATGTATTTCTCTATTTTCTCGCTGAAAACTGCTTCTAGAGGCACAATTCTTTTTTCAAAAAATCTATTACTAAAATCGGTATGCCCCTATGTTTTATTTTTTTTCTAAAAAACTGTTTAAAAGATTTTTTTTTTACAAAAACAGTTTTTTAGGAATAAATATAAAATAGGGACATACCTACTTTAGTACTAGATTTTATGAAAAAAGAATTGAGCCTCTAGAATCAGTTTTCAGCGAGAAAATAGAGAAATACATTTGTAAGGAAACCATATTGAAAAAATGCTGCTAGGATACGCTCTTAAGTCGTTGGTCCAGGCTGTCATTCAAGAAGGGCGTGCAAAATATTGTTCAGGGTCGGCAAGGCGCTAGTGGCACCCCTGGTGTTGCAGGCGTCCATCGGCTACGGTAACCGCTTTCCATCATATGGGCCTGTTTGCCTACTTCATAGTATAAAATCCTAATCCTATCCTAACTAATATAATAATTGCGAAAGTGAGTTTGTTTGTTACGCTTTGACGCCCTATCTACAGAACCGATCATCATGAAATTTTGAATACTCATAGATAAGTCTACTGAGAAGGATGTAGGCTATATATCACGCGGACGAAGCCGCGGGTAACAGTTAGTATATTTTTCAGCCGAAAAGACTGTGATATTAACGTATTAATTATATAATTTAAATAAAATTATTTTAATACGGTTTTTATCGCGTTTATTACATTATTTATACACCTAACGTTTCGAGCACTTTACAGTGTTCGTGGTCGCAGGTAGACTAAGTTGACATTTGTCTAGTATTTTATAAGAACTGCAAAATCTACCGCCTAAAATATTTATTGATAACGTTCCGGATGTACGCAGTATTAGCTTACGGTGTCTGAAGGTCTTGCAGTCTTCTGTTTAGCTTGAGATTTGATTAAATTGATGATTGGATCCCAAGCTGGTGGTAACTGCCAACCATCCTCTCTATTGAAATTAGGATGTTTTTTAATTTCAATAGCCTCACGAAGCATTCTTGGAATGTATCTGTTTTCTTTTGCAAGGACTTGAGGATTATCAAAACGCATATAATGGTTGGGTTTGTCTAGGGCATGTTCACAGACTGCAGACTTCATTGAGCGCCTATGCTTCATGTCAGCAATATGTTCTCTTATACGGGTACCGATGCTTCTCTTTGTTTGCCCAATGCATTTATCTATATAATCGCGAAAACATAAGAAATCAATTAATACGAATAAATTATATTATAATTAATTATTAATTATAATATAATTTATTCGCAAGACTTTCCATTTTTCCACGCCCATGAGCCCAGGCTGTTATTTTTAAATAACGGACGAGCATTGCGCAAGGAAATGGAAAATTCGGGAAAATTCGCAAGATAAACTCTTTATTCGAAACCTCTCAAAGTTGGCAGAAGGAATCAAATAGCTTTGGGATGTTTACAAATAATTTCTTCCTGTTTTTAGATTTGTAACGAGATATATTTATTCTAATACTTATTAAATAAAGAAAGGAAAGATATCATTGTATGTTTGTTTAAAATGGATAAGCTCAATAATTACTAGACCGATAGCTTCATTATAGCGGGTTATCAAAATAAATACTCGTATTTCCGCTTCTTTGAGATTTGTAAGCAACCAACTTCACTGCACTGTTTTGTCGTTAATTATATAAAAGTTGCTTTACTTTTGTATTCCCGTTGTCCCCATTGCGTTAAAATTTTAAGTGAGACTTTTTTTTCTCTTTCCTTTTAGTCTATGACCGGCTGAGCTATATTAATCCAGAGTAAAAAAATGGACAACGATACGTAAATTGTAACTGAACATTTCCCCCGTTGCCTTCACACAGTGGATACAGAGGAGCCCGATGGTCCAGTGGGTGTGAGCTCTATGAGCGCTTACATATGTTAAGCAACCCCTGGTGCAGTCCCTACTTGGATGGGTGTATGGGTGACCGCAAGTGGCATAAAAATATCTCGAGCTCCTCCGTGCTTCGGAAGGCACGTTAAGCCGTTGATCCCGGCTGTCATCGTTGATGGCAGTCGTTAAGCTATGTCAGATGCCTTAAGGCAGCTTGAAAAATCTGACACCAGTGTTGGCCACTTACACATACGAAAAACAAAACAAACAAGTGGATATAAATTTAAAGAAATTTTATGACGTACCAGTCAGTCCCCGTATTGGGGAAACTATTTTAGGGACAGCGGGAATATATCGGCAATATAAAGAGTCTCACGATTTCTGAGGTCCACTCAAGGTAAAAAGGACCCTATAAATTATCTTAACGGCCATAATTAACCCTTTCGCTGACGCCCTCCGTGTACAATACACATCAGTAATTAGTATACCTCACAAGGGTTAAAATATTGATGCGGTAGCAAGTAATAGCTCGTATATCTCCCGGCGTAAAACGAAAACCGTGTCCGGTATTGTTAAATGTAATTTATATTTTCCGCTTTTATGTTCGAAACTTTGAATTTCTGAAAGTGTCGAAAAAGTGGTTATGAAATGATGAAAAATGTTATATATCGATCGCAGCAACTCTTTCAAAAACTTGTTCCAAGTAAATGAATTAGGTATGCACTTCCCTTGCTGTCTATTATGTAGTTTTTTTTACATGAAGGTAATGTTTATGGGACTTGGAAAAAGAAATAAAACACAGCTTTCAATAGGTAACTGGTATTATCAGTACTTTGATAAAGAACAAATATTTGCACAGGAACCGTTAGAATATACAGCGTACAACTTAGCCCTCGACAATTCGACATTCCCTTAAATTAACAACTTTTATATGCTGGGAAATGGATTTTGTTTTTGACTTTCCCATCCTAATTGCCGGGGCCGGCTGAATACTTTTGTAAGAAAATATCGAATTTTTTTTTACTTCCCAATTTTAATTTCATGGGAACAGTTATTATAAAAGATAATAATAAAAAAATAAATAGATATATACGGAAAAATCACACAGATTGAGCTAGCCCCAAAGTAGTAAGACTTGTGTTATGGGATACTAACTCAACGATACTATATTTTATAACAAGTACATATATAGATATGCTTGTATGTATTACTGGCTGTAAATATTTAGCAGGAGAGTCGTGTTAATCTTTTATCATACAACATTTTCGATGATAAAGTTGTAAGACAAAAGATTATTTTCATGCCATCTAGCATCATTTATTAGGGTGGGGTAGGTGCCCCCACTTTTCCCATCCTGGCTACGTCCTTAATTAAGCTGTGAGGGATAAAAGGTTTCTGGAAACACGTGGCTCTTTGATTTACAATCTAGCCAGCCTGAATGTCCTTACTTAAAAAGGAGACCCTAAAACATTAACCAACAACTATATTACCTTCAAAAGTAGCTAGTAAAAGCAGCATTTAATTTGGGACAAGGATTACCATAAAATGTAAGCTTTTGGGTGTCGTTAAATAAATTATTTTCTAGAAATAGGTAATTATTGCTTGAAGTAAGTTAATTTTAAACGATGTAACAACTAAGTAAATGAATGAATACATTTATCAAAGGTTAGATTTCACGGTTTCCTGAATATTTAAAGCCCGATTTTTGCAGTTTTTCTTTAAAAGATTGTATGGAAAGATTTTAAAATGGGAAAGATTGGCGAAAGAACCTTTTGATGAAAAGTATTTTCAAATCGCTTCATATATAACGGAGTTATGAGGTAAGACAAAACAGATTCCGCCGAACTTCCTCTGATTCGAAGTCGTTTGAAAAAACTCGTCTAAAAAAGAATGTATCACTACATAACAGTACCATAACGACGAGGTCTTTGGCGCAGCGGTCAACACGGATGGTCCCGGGTTCGATCCCCGGTCAGGTCAAGATGAAAAATGATCTTTTTCAGATTGACCTGGGTCTTGGCTATTTATCTATATATGTATTTGTTATAAAATATAGTATCGTTAAGTTAGTATCCCATAACACAAGTCTTACTTAAGAACTTACTTTGGAACTAGCTCAACCTGTGTGATTTGTCCGTATATATTTAATTATTTATAAAAAAAAAATTATATCCATCGTCAGGCTAAGTTTCATTTCAAGTAAGTACATGTTGACTGTACATTTTACGCCCTGTAAATGTGAAGATGAATTCAGACCCACACTGAGCTTTGAAAAATATATGAAGAATGCTATTTTTGTTTCAATTCGAAGCGATACACCTGCGCGAGTTATTACTTAATTATCTAGGTTAAGCAACGTCAGGATGAAAAATACCTGACATTTGATTTTTAACTGGTTTTCTTTGAGCGAGATGAAATATTTATAAACATTAGTTATAAATAAAGCCAACTGAAAATAACATAATATTTTGGATTTCCGTACAAAATGTTCTAATGGAAAATTTTGTTCATTTTGACGGTCTATGTCACCCTTAAGAGAATCGACTACCTGTAACACTCATTCAAAAAGCGATAACTCTTCCACCCCCCTAAACCTTTACGAAGTGAGAAAATTTTGGTGTCATTCGATTTAGTACACCTTAATTTAGGTCTAACCGTTTTTCTTTTTTATTGATTCGGTTTAGATTTATTTAAATAAATTAAAATGCCTCAGGTTTTTTTATGTAAAAAATATGGATATTTACTTAGATGCTCATAACTTTGGTTGTAAGCAGTATATCTTAAATATCAAAATGTACAGCCCTACTTTATCAATAATGTGTAAAAAAAATATTGACATTGGACTATGTTTAAGGGGTGGGAAGCGTTATCGCTTTTTGTATGAAAATTTACAGGTAGTCTCGAAGGCCAAAATACACGCTGTATAGTCAACTCAGACCAGACATTAAAAAAAGAGAGGTTGGGAACAAAGTGCTTCATAACAGTCGTTAATTTCTCATTAGCCAGTTTTTATCCGCTCCCGGTTGGCTTATCTGCTGGATAAACGTTAGCTGTTTTAATAAATAAAACATCATGTAAATATAGCCTACAAGTTCTGTCCACGACTTCGTCTGCGTGGAGTAGTTCATCACCATCATCATCATCAAGTCCTTTCCTCTCAGGAGCACAACCCTCTCTGTACTACCAGAGCAGGCAGAGGATTTGGCATACACTCTCCACGCTGGCCAGACGGGTTGGAGAGGTCTCTTTGATATTCATAAGCTTTGTTTAGTTTTTGTTTCCTTAGTCGCCTTCTACGACATCCGCGGAAAGTTTGGGAGTGGTCCTATTCTACTCTGTCGGGAACCACACGGCTAATAATAGTTAGTAATTAGAAAATGCAATAGTTAGTTATTAAAAAGTTGCATATGTCCTTTCTCAGCCTCTAGATTATCTGTGTACCAAATTTCATTGAAATCGTTTCAGTAGTTTGGCGTAAAAGCGAGAGACCGAGTTACTATCGCATCATTGAGATATAACTACTAGAGAAGACACCGCAAATCCTTACTTCGTCGCGTTAAACTGTGGCCATCGCGCCACAACTCACTCAGTCGGTTGTTAGCTCTTTCGCTTGTGGTACTTCCCACGATTATTAAACAAAAACTTGGCAAAAATCATAAAATGCCGTGGTGTGTATTGAGTTATTGCAGTAATAACTTATCGAACACTGCACAGTGCAAAGGAACTAATTTTCATCAGCAAGTACATTATTTTTTACATATACATACCGGCATGGATACACGACGCGCATGCGCAGTGAAATTGTTTTTAAATTCTCCTTAAATTTTTGAGGCAGCAATACCGGAAATTCGTCTTAAATTTTTGAGGAAGCGATAGCGGAATAGGAATTTTGTTTTCTTTATTTATGAGGATGCGGTAACGGTTGAGGAACTCAAAACATTGCGGAACTTCCGTGCGGAAGCGGAAGAGGAATCCTCAGCAACCCTAGTCTACACCGGAATGGAAAAAGAACAAACATAAACACTATCCCTAAGTCCCTACTGCACATTTAATTTATGATCCCGATTCAAAAAGGCATTTCTGTACCAACAAAGGCATGTAGTCAATATCAAACTGCCATCAGAACAGTACCTGAAACAAAAAAAAGAAAACATTATTTTTGGAGGTTTATGTTTCATAAAGTTTATAAAAGTCACGGATACCCATATACTGGTATCATTACGGTAATGGATGCTGGTAAAGAAAGGGAAAATTATTTCACTTTTACAAGAAAAACACTCTCAAGTTCAAGTCATATTTACACCCACGAGTTGTTCTTCGATGTACTCAGGAGTACAGTTAGCGTGAAAAGTAGAATATCATCAACATAAGTTTGTGATCATCATCATCATTTCGTGTAGGTGACACGGTCAGTGGACCATGCACACCCTGGTGTCAGAGTTCTGCGGAAACGCCTCTCGGCCTCTGACGTGGTTCCTTTAACGACTACCAGATGGCAGCCGGGACCACCGGCTTAACGTGCCTTCCGAAGCACGGAATCATCTTTCTTATCAGACAATCAGGTGATTCATGCCTGCAATGTCCTTACCAAACTGGAAACAACTTAACAAAGTATGCTTCCCGTGGGAGTCGAACCCACGACCCCCGGGTCAACAAGGCAAACGCCTTAACCACTGGACCACGGAGGCAGTGATAAACTGTAGTCATAAAATAGAAACGCATAAAGAGTTATTTTGTAGTATAGTATTAGTATTCTGTGCAGAATTAGATTAAATCGCTTAAAATACAATTCGGGATCGATGACATGATTAAGTAAACTTAAAACAAAGTGGGCAATTTTGCCTGGGCTGGATATTTCAAAGGGCGCTAAATATCCTAATATTTTGTTGTGGCCGTTGTGTCCTAATATTTTGTTAATCTACGCAAAAGATGTGTCAACGTTTCCAGGTTTTACTTCTACTGTTTTCTCCTCCACATCAAAACATCAGAGCATACATAAATCTAGACAGATGTGTCTAGGCCAGGGCAATTTTTTAATCGAGGAGGGTATAATATTCTTTCAAAATAGATTTTATAGTTAAGCAATCAAAAATTTCAATATCAAGTAATCTTTCAATGTGTATTTATGATATGACATTATTGTATTTTAATAATTTAAATGACATTTATTTTTATTATTTATTTATTCTTCGTAATATAAAATGTGTAGTTTAAAATTTAATTTTTAACGGTGAATATGGATCTTTGTTATCCGAAATAAATGAAATTTTAATTTTAATTTTTTTAAGCACGTAGGGCATGAGGAATTGAGGATAGTCGACATACAGAGCCGACCCCAAATAGAGATAAGATGAGAAAGAAGAAGAAGAAATTAACGACCGGACAAAATTAGTCGGCCCAAGGCACTTTAACCACGAGGGTCCCATCTGGCGACCTTCTTCCACGCTAATGACCTTTTAGAGTGGCCCTTACCAAAGAAAGGCAATTGTGTAGTCTTGTCTGGTGAAGAAGCTTATACCCCTAGCCTAAGGGTGTTCTTTGTCTAAGGGTTACTATAATACATATATATGAATACATTATTTGGAGTTGGTGCATTTAAATGAATAGCCACTTATAAGAATTGATTCGTGTAACAAAAATGCATTAGGAAAACTAATATCTTATACATATATTCGCGATAGTTACACATTCAAATAAAAATACTTTTAAAACGATTTTATTGCGTTAATTACATTTTATTTATACATCTTACCATCTTACGATTCGAAACGCTTTACAGTGTGTTCGAAGAACGTAAGACTAAGTTGACAAATTTTAGAAATATGTTGAAATGTTGACTTGTC
The DNA here is from genome assembly GCA_963082605.1 of Rhodophaea formosa. Classification (NCBI taxonomy): domain Eukaryota; kingdom Metazoa; phylum Arthropoda; class Insecta; order Lepidoptera; family Pyralidae; genus Rhodophaea; species Rhodophaea formosa. The sequence goes on along the minus strand of OY720225.1, from coordinate 9,805,949 downwards.
CTGCGAACATGAACACTGCAAAGAGTTTTGAAACATTAGGTGTATAAATAATGTAATAAACACGATAAAATCGTATCAAAAGCAGTAATTAATTTTATTGAAATATGCATTAGGTACCTACTTTTAGAATGAAAGCTGCGACGGGATAGCCGTATAAATCAACAAAGTTTCACCTCAACCTTGAATACAGACTGAAAATAACACACTTGTAACATTTCGCACAAACACAAAGTTTCGCTCGAATTACTCCGTTGCCAACTTGATAAAAACAAAAGTGGGGATGATGCTGGTCTCAATAGTCATTTACATTTGGAGAAATGCGCAGAACATGAAACTTTTCTAATTTCCTAGGTGTTGTAAATGAAATTTTTTACTCACCTCCTTTGAACGTTTTTCCGGTTGGCTGTTCAGATGAAAACAATGGTAAGTTGGATGATACTATATATGTTGTAATATTATGATTTGACAAAGTTTTTACAGTCTACTTACTCTCTTGGATTGATAGAGACCGCATATTCACTACTATTAAGATCTGTGCTACTTTTACTGTGAGTTATCTTAGCCGTAAGAAGTCTTAGTAATTTACTAGGGCTTTCAGCGATTAGATTATCAAGAAGTTACTCAAAAAAATATTTCATGCATTTTGTGCTGTCACAAGCATGGCTCTGAAGTTTTATGACGATAATTAAACATGTTTGCGTATCGTAATATTGTCAAAGTCTGACTTCGACAATATTACAAGTAAATTAAGCTTGTGGATTTATGGTTGTTGCAAAATAGCATGATAAATCACCGTTTCTTAATTAAACAATTTTGTCAACGTCACCAAGGTTTATTTCATCAATTAATGATGTTACAAAATTTGCTATCTTAAAATTTATTAAGTAAGTGTACGAAACTGTGTTTGAAATAAATGCATTTATCTTAGGAAAGTTTAGAGGACAAAATGGAAGTTTCGACGGCGGCTTAGAGGTATTTAACTTTAGAGTTAATGAAGATTTTACTGAGTTAATGAAGTAAATTAGGTATTTAAGTTTCACCTTTTCAAAACAATCTTAAATGCTCGTAAAGGTACACTCCAGAAATTTCACAGGTAACTGAATAAATATGTGTGCTATACGGCTAGTAAAAAATACTTAATTTTACTTTTACATTACAATATGTTATTAAACCCTGTCCGACCCAGTCAATATGAAATTCGAAAGAAAAAAAAATAATTTTATTTTTATACCGGCTGAATACTTTTGTAAGGAAATGTCATTCTCTTTTCATTTTCCAGCATTAGTCTAATAGGGAAAGTTGTTCACATTGACGGGCTGAGTCGCCACTTCCACTAGCTATCACTAAACCTCTGAGTTATACTGAAATATCGGTAAGCTAAAAAAGCAAAACAAATGACCCATACAAAGATTACAGCTGGGCAAATTTCTATAGGATAGGCTAATTTTTGTTTTCGTTTGTCTGCCTTTTCTTCTTTCATTTCTGTATTCCAGAATTTCTAACCAGAGTTTTAAATTAACGCTGTAAAACCAATATTAGTGTCAGATTTGAACTCTAAAAACATAACAGAACCTTTTTGGGCTTACAAGTCCAAACATTCAACGATGTTACTATAACAACCCTCCAAAACTAGCTCCGTAATCCGCAATAATCCTCAGCGCTATATCTTTTCGTCACAGTCGCAATAAAAGTGCTGGTGTCGGCGAGACCCTGTATATTTTTATTTACTATGCTTTTACTGCGGAGTCGTGGTGTGTTACCTTGTAGTGGCTGGTAAGGGGCTTTTGACCTGTTGATTTAGTCAGAAGAGGATTACTTCACTATGATTTGAGGAATATTGCATTTTACGAAGTGGTGGTGACTGTTACACTTTAGAGATAAAAACAATTGTTTTTGTAAGGGAGATATTACCATCAGTAACAATATAAAATATAAAAAAACTATAACTTCAGTCGAAATGATAAAAGTTATAATAAAGATCTTCAGGCATTCAGAAGTTTTGATGGATCTTGTTGGAATAAAACACATTTTTTATAATTTACGTATGTTATATTATACAGTGTGAGTTCGAACCTCTGAGCTATATTCTAATACATGAACTCTGTTTGTTTTGTTTTTTTTTTCATGCGTTTAAGTGGCCTTCACTGGTGTCAGATTTGAACTCTAAAAAAATAACACAACGGCATGCAAGTCCAAACATTCAACAATGTTACGACAGCCCTCCAAAACTAGCTCCGTAATCCGCAATAATCCTCAGAGCGCATATCTTTTTGTCACAGTCGCAATAAAAGTGCTGGTGTCGGCGACACCCTGTATATTCTCATTTACTTTGCTTTTACAGCGGAGTCGGGGTGTGTGACCTTGTAGTGGCTGGTAAGGGGGCTTTTGACCTGTTGATTTAGTTAGAAGAGGATTACTTCACTGTGGTTTGAGGAATATTGCGTTTTAAGAAGTGGTGGTGAATGGTTACAGTTCAGAGAAAAACCAATTGTTTTTGTAAGAGAGATATAAAATGAGTAACAATAAAAAATACTATAAATGATAACTTCTGTCGAAGTGATAAAAGTTATAATAAAGATACTACACTCAGTTATTCAGGCATTCAGCAAATTAGATGAATCTTGTTGGAATAAAACAATTTTTTTCATAATTTACGTATGATATATTATAGAGTGTCAGTTTGAACCTCTAAGCTATATTGAAAGGTCAAAGGTTCAAACTCTTATCTGTATAATATAACATACATGAACTCTGTATTGTTTTTCGTGTATGTAAATAGCCAATTCTGGTGTCAGATTTGAACTTTAAAAACATAACACAACCTTTATTAGCAGATAAGTCCAAACGTTCAACAATGTTACAACAGCCCTCCAAAACTAGCTCCGTAATCGGCAAAATCCTCAGAGCGCATATCTTTTCGTCACAGTCGCAATAAAAGTGCTGGTGTCGGCGAGACCCTGTATATTCTCATTTACTATGCTTTTACTGCGGAGTCGGGGTGTGTGACCTTTCAGTGGCTTGCAAGGGGGCTTTTGACCTGTTGATTTAGTCAGAAGAGGATTACTTCACTATGGTTTGAGGAATATTACATTTTACGAAGTGGTGGTGACTATTACACTTTAGAGATAAAAACAATTGTTTTTGTAAGGGAGATATTACCATCAGTAACAATATAAAATAAAAATAAAACTATAACTTCAGTCGAAATGATAAAAGTTATAATAAAGATCTTCAGGCATTCAGAAGTTTTGATGGATCTTGTTGGAATAAAACACATTTTTTATAATTTACGTATGTTATATTATACAGTGTGAGTTCGAACCTCTGAGCTATATTCTAATACATGAACTCTGTTTGTTTTGTTTTTTTTTTCATGCGTTTAAGTGGCCTTCACTGGTGTCAGATTTGAACTCTAAAAAAATAACACAACGGCATACAAGTCCAAACATTCAACAATGTTACAACAGCCCTCCAAAACTAGCTCCGTAATCCACAATAATCCTCAGAACGCATATCTTTTCGTCGCAGTCGCAATAAAAGTGCTGGTGTCGGCGAGACCCTGTATATTCTCATTTACTATGCTTTTACTGCGGAGTCGGGGTGTGTGACCTTTCAGTGGCTGGCAAGGGGGCTTTTGACCTGTTGATTTAGTCAGAGGAGGATTACTTCACTATGGTTTGAGGAATATTGCGGTTTACGAAGTTGTGGTAACTGTTATATTTCAGAGAAAAAACAATTGTTTTTGTTAGGGTGAATTCCTCTAAAGTTTAATACATACAGGCTCTGTTAAAAACTTCTATTTGTTTCAATCCATTCTAAGATATTGTTGTGTTTATTTAGAAACCCTTCTCGTGCTTTTCATTTATCAATTTTAGAATGACACATTTTGTAAGTTGTTAAATGATTAATTATATGTTTGTCAAATTAAACCATCATGACGAATGGTTTAACAATTGTTTAATTAAGAAACAGTGATTTGTCATGCTAACAATCTTAATAAACTTCTCATAAGTATCTCTTCATATTCTCTGTAAGTACAGCTTGTAAATTGACCCTCGATGACCCTTTGAAGGGGTGACTCAGCCCCTTTATATGAACAAGTTATCCTATGGGTTTAATGCTAGGAACTAAAAAAAAATTCGACCTTTGCATACATAAGAGTTCAGCCCCCCCGGACTATTTGTATGGGAAACTAACAAAAATTTCGAATTCCCAACAATCGTCCTCTAGGAAAAGTTGTTTGTACTGACGGTGTGACTCGCCCCTTTAAGGCGTTGTGTTATCAGACCCTAGCGCCACACAGCAATTAGGGCATTCAGCAATAAGATTTTTAAATTTGATATTATTTAGGACTTATATAATTAATTGCTGGGTGGCGCTTGTGTCTGATACCACAGGGCCTTAAGGAAATGTCGAGGGTCAATTTACACGCTATACTGTCGAGGTCAAAAAAATAAACTTCCCGCACGATAAATGCGGACGAAGTCGCGGGAAAAGCAAGCAACTAAATAAAAGATTATTCAACAAAAAGAAGCTACCATAAAAAGATACAGTCGACGAACGACCAGAACGAATTTCCTGAGCTTTTTTTCAAGTCCAAATAGTATTGAGATTGTCGTAATATAAATCCTCATATTTATTTTCAAAAACTTAAGATAAAGACGTTCTTAATCATAAGTTTTTTTAAATAAATATGCGGATTTATATTGTTCCACGAAGTCTTTCAAAATCCGCCTAGTGCGAGTCGGATTTGGGTACGAAGGGTTCCGTACCATTATCTATACAACATTAGACTATCGAGCACTAATGGCAAAAAAATTGCGAATGTTGTATGGGAGCCCCATTAAATATTAATTTATTTTGATTTAATTATTTATTGTTGAAGTAAATATTCAATATAATATTCTGTCATTAGTTCAAAAGGCTATCAGTTGCCGTTATTAATTACCGAGCAATAAAACAACAAAAAAAAATTAATTTGTTGTATGGGAGCCCCCCGTGAAAAGTTATATTATTCTGTTTTTATTATGTTGTTATAGCGCCAACAGAAATACATCATCTGTAGATATTTCAACTGTCTAGCTATCACAGTTCATAAGATACAGCCTGGTGACAAACGGACAGACAGACAGACACGAAGTCTAATAGGGTATCATCACCATCATCATCAGGTTGATTTTAGTCTCCACAGCAGGAACACGACCCTCTCTGTTCTACCAGAGCAGTCAGAGGATTGGGCCTAGTAGGGTATAAATTAAAAATAGTGTCCAGCTTTTACCATTTGGGTACGGAACCCTAGAAATGACAAAAGCGCTGCTCAAGTACAGCAAAGAGCGACACCGGAAAATTACTCAACCGTTGATTCAGAGCAACTAATTCAGCTTTCGTCGCCTCCTGTGTCAATATTGACCAGCTTTGAAGCGGTGCCGAGATCAACCAACACAAACAAACGCACAGCTGTTTCTGCATCACATGCGATTATAGATCTTATGTTAAAGAAGTAAGGTATGTCTTAGTTTTTAATTTTTGTGTCATACTTAATATAACTCTCAAATAGTCTTTGTGTCCAGGTATTCATACTTTTTTGGCACTGATACATTGACAGACAAACGTTTTTTTTTTATATATATCTAAGTAGGCCCACCTATTATCATCATTTCGTGTAGGTGATAAGGTCAGTCGACCATGCACGCACACCCTGGTGTCAGAGTTCTTCAGCATCGCCTCTCAGCCTCTGACGTGGTTCCTTTAACGACTACCAGATGGCAGCCGGGACCAACGGCTTAGCGTGCCTTCCGAAGCACGAAATCATCTTTCTTATCAGACAATCAGGTGATTCATGCCTGCAATGTCCTAACCAAACTGGAAACAACTGAAGGCGCTCTTATAGTAACACTAGCGCCTCCCAGAAATTAAATTCCTTAAATCATAAATTGTATCGAATTTTTAAAATCTAACAGGTATAAAACTACTAAATTACTTATAGTATTTTTTGTATATTACAACTAATTTACTAGTGCCATATTTAAAGACAAGACTGTTTTTCTCTTATTTTATCAAAAGAATATTAGTGAAAATGAATACAAAAACACTACAAGTAATTTACTAGTTATGTACTTGTTAGATTTTTAAAATTCGATATAATTTAGGATTAAAAGAATTAATTGCTGGGTGGCGCTAGTGTTACTATAGGAGCGCCTTAACAAAGTATGCTTCCCGTGGGAATCGAAGCACGACCCTCGGGTCAACGCGGCAAACGCCTTAACCACTGGACTACGGAGGCTGGCTGAGGCCCACCTGATGTAAAGCGTTACTGTAGCCTGTAGATGCCTGCAACACCAGGGGTGCCGCTCGTGCGGCCTAACAGTAGGCGACCTAATACTAGTATTAGGTCTGCCTATATAACTAGTTCTAGTTATTAAAGAAGAAAGATTGTTTGTTTGTTTCTTTATATTAAACTAGCTGTTACCCGCGGCTTCGCCCGCGTGATATATAGCCTATGTCCTTTTCAGTACCCTAACCTATGTGTATGCAAAATTACATGATGTTCGGTTCAGTAGATTCGGCGTGAAAGCGTAACAAACAAACAAACTCACTTTCGCATTTATAATATTAATTAGGATAGGATTAGGATTAGGATAGGATTAGGATAGGATAGGCCCTGAAACTACAGGGCTGATTTGCAAAAATCTTTCCCATTCTGAAAGTTTATTTATCTGCGCGGACGATGTCGCAGTAAAATTGCAGGGGTATTGAAAGGTGTGCTGCGCTTTCTCCGAAGTTATTATTTATTATGTAGTAGTAGTATATATATATATATATATATATATATGTGTATATATAAACGCGGCGTTATGCCCCTTAACCCTTTCCCTGGAGTAACAAGGGTATTTGAATACTTATTATTATATAGCTGCTGCTACGCTCGAGTTAGGGTCGTTTCCGCGGCACCTTTTCTAGGCTGAAAAGTAACGTGTCATTTTCTATACGCCAGACAACGTGTATGCAAAATTTCAATGATGAGGAGAAGATTTGCCGCAGTACGATGGATGAAGTGTCTTAGGTGTCGCCAGGGTGGATAGAGTCCTAAACACTAAAATTCGCTCCAATACTAGCCTCGTTGATGTGGGATATGAAGCCGCTAAGTTGAAATGGCATTAGGCGGGTCACGTCTGCCGAATGCATCTGGATGGATGGCCATCTTTCGTCACAAACTGGACTACTGGGGATGAGGTTAGTTAAAAAAATAATTAAACTAAAATTATTTTAATACGGTTTTATTAATTTAAACGTGTAACAACGCGATTGTTAAAACATAAGAAAACATTAAATAATTAAACTGCCATGCTTAGTTATGCATTCACTTTCGCATTTATAATATTAGTTGGGATAGGATTAGGATCGTGTCGTGGACATGTCAAAGATATCACAATGATATTATTTAGGAAGGATACGAAACTACTCAATCAATAATCATGAAAGTTTTTAACCACGTCCAGTAAACACACAAAATAACAAAGAGTTTTTCTATTTTATAAGTAAAATGTACCTTTAGCTATTCATTTCTGCGAATTCACATAAAACGGGAGGTCTTAAAACAGCCGTTAAAGTAATCCAGAGATCTGCGGGACTTTCGGCTTTTATTTATAGTAAGTACCTACTGTAGGTACTTATTTAGGAACTAACGTTGAATAGAATAAATGGGTAAAACATTTACGGTAGGCTTTATTTCGTAATAGCATCTTCACGCCTTGGTGAAAATCCTTTGAAACAATAAGGTTTTTTTTAATGAAAGGACACTATGACCTTTTCGGTATTTGTTGTTGTTTTTCGTGTATGCAAGTGGCCAACACTGATGTCAGATTTTGCAACCTGCCTACCTAGAGACATCGGACAAAGCTTAGGTAACCACAGCCATCAATGAAGACAGCCGGAACCAACGGCTTAGCTTCCAAAGCACGGAGTTCGAGATATTTTTATGCCATTTGCGGTCACCCATCCAATTGAGGACTCATCATCATCATCAGGTTTGTTTTAAGTCTCCACTGCAGGAGCATGACACTCTCTGTACTATCAGAGCCATATTATTATATTAGTCAGAGCAGTCAGAAGATTTCGCCTACACTCTCCACGCTGTCCAGACAGGTTGGAGAGGTCTTTTGATGATTATAAGCTTTGTTTAGCTTGTGTTTCCTGAGTCCCTTCAACGTCATCCACGGGAAGTATCGCAGTGGTCCTATTTTATTCTGCTGGGAACCATACGGCAGAAAAAATAAAATAAACTGATATTGTTGTATCGGACGCACTAAATCTGCTGGAAGAGATTTAAACAAAAGGAAAATTATGACGTTTTAAAAATTGTTTACAAAGATGGGTGTCATTATCGTCACAATGGAGGGTGTATCAATATCATCAATATCGCAATCAATCACTTATTTTGAAATGGATAGTAAAATAAACAGATGTGATTGTATGCCGTGTGGTTCCCTGCAGAGTAGAATTAGGATCACTCCAAGACTTTCCATGGATGTTTTAGTAGACTTAGGAAACACAAGCTAAACAAAGCTGACTATCATCAAAGAGATCTATAGACATCAAAGAGATATATATCCAACCCGTCTGGCCAGCGTGGTGAGTGTAGGCCAAATCCTCTGACTACTCTAACTAATATAAGCTTCTGGTAGTACAAAGAGGTTCATGCTCCTGCAATGGGGATTAAAAAAGACCTGATGATGATGATGATGTAACAGATGCACAAAATCCGGTGGAGGAGATTGAAACAAAAGGAAAATTATGACGTAATAAACATTGTTTACAAAGATGGGTGTCATTATCTTCACAATAGAGGGTGTGTCAATATTATCAATGTCGCAATCAATCATGGCGGCGAACTGACACTCTTATTGACCCGAATTACTTTGTAAACGACATTACTCCACGGTAATGTGCCAGACCGGCTGTGTCGAATAATCCTGTGTACACTTGACTACCCGAAACGACGCACGTATACAATTTGTATCCGGCTCGAAGGACTATTGAAAAAATGGGACTTCCCTACTATAGGTCATACGGGAAGTAAATGAAACTGTATATACATATAGGTACTGGTTATAATTAGACGAAAATACCAATTGGAGATATATGTGTTTAAGAAGCAAAGGCCACAATTGAAGTATTGAATGTCATCAAATTTTGAATATAACTCCCACGCAGTGCTGCCTGCGTGAGTGTTTGCGTTTTATTTTTATTATGTTTCTTAACAATCACAGTTCAAAAACCTTCTTTATACTATTCTCCCTCTCATCAGTTTATTTTATTTACTGACAGCAGTGAATAAAAAGCATGTTCACGAAAGTGTTTGTACCTACGTAGTACATATATCTCCATGAGCATGGTCGAATATATCGCGTCAATTTTATTCCACGGTCCTGTGGAATAACCGTCTGTGTCGAATAATCCTGTGTACACTTGACTACCCAAAACGACGCACGAATACAATTTGCAGTTTAATTAGAACGAATTTTTGCCACGAAAAGTGGCCACTTTTGGCGGTAAAAATTTGTTCTCTTAAGTCATCAAATTAAAAATAGTGTAAACTTGTACCAATAATACTACAAGTAATTTAATAGGGCATCCAGTTTTTAGATTTTTTAAATTTGATATGATAAAGGACTTAAGAGTCGCCTGGAAGCGCATGTCTCCATACAAACGGAAAAAGGGAATTGTGGCAATATTTGATAATTTTAGGGCAAAATGAAGCATCCAATCAATTAATCTCATTATAATCTACGTACGTTCCTATACAGTTTGGTTAAATTATCAAATGTTTGAGAATTATACGCCTCTCAAGATTTCCATACAAATTTGAAAAGGCTTGTAATTCTCAAACCATTGGTATTTTAACCAAGCTGTATAGGAACGTACGTAGATTATAATGAGATTAATTGATTAAATGCTTAATTTTACTCCAAAATTATCAAATATTGCCACCATTCCCTTTTTCCGTTTGTATGGAGACATGCGCTTCCAGTCGACTCTTAAGAATTTATTGCTGGGGACTAGTGTGTGAACTCACCTCGCCTTAAATTTATATTTTATTTACAATTGAATAATAGACTATTTTACACGTATTTCATAATTCAATTTATGGTCAGTGGTGTCATCCTATACTGTCCCTTAGTTGCAGGCAACGGGTACGCGCGCCCGGCCTCCCGAGCTGCTGCTTTCTCGTCCCTTATCCATCCGAGCAAGTAGCATCCCACGTATCTTTGTTCAGTCCGCCCAATCCATCATTCCTTTACGGAACTGAGCCAATCAAAGTGCGCTCACCAACCCTGCTAAGCGTGGTGAAACCAAATAGGGGGACGACCATGTCTGTGTGGAATAAGGACATAATTAGATAAATGTGGACTACTTGCGGCTTGGTTGTTTTTCGTGAGAGTAATTGGCCAACACTGGAGTTTGATTTCTCAAGCTGCCTAAAGACATCTGATATTGCTTAACGACTGCTATCAATGATGACAGCCGGGACTAAAGGCTTAACGTGCCATCTGAAGGACGGAGGAGCTCGATATTTTTTTATGCCCATCAAAGTGGGGAATGCGCAAGCCGTTGCTTAACATGCGAAAGCGCTAATAATGATCATGCCAGGCCATCGGGCGATGGACGATTTGATAAAAAAAAATATTCTTTAACAAGTCTATACAAGCAAACAAACAGCTAATCTCAAAACCACCTGACATCGCAAACCCATTTACATACACATGGAACCCACATCTGTCCAGCTGTCATCAATCATACCCAAAACCCTTTTCGAGCACGCATTCAATAATTCCAGAAATAAATTATACTAAATGGTAATTCTACGAGCAGGTTTGGAAATATTAAAAGATGTGTGTGGATGGATTAAAGATATGAATATTTATGGATTTCTGCTCTAGTTTTTTGGAGACTTTTTTCGCAGCTTTTGCTAGCGGCCGCTTCGGACTTACGCGTACACATAAACATTACTAAAGAACTACTCTTTATGGGAGAGACAACCGTAGTTAAATATATGTAATAATAAGATGATACAATCTCTACTTTCAGATACACAATACACAATTTATTATAAGCATCATCATCATCATCATCTTAGCCACAGGAAGTCCACTGCTGGGCATAAGCCTCCCCCAAGGATTTAAAATACGACCGGTTGGAAGCGGCCTGCATTCAGCACCTTCCTGCAATCTTTATCAGGTCGTCCGACCACCTGGTCGGTGGATATCCAACGCTACGCTTGCCGGTACCGCGTGGTCACCTTTCAAAAACCTTTCTGCCCCATTGCCCATCGGTTCTTCGCGCTATGTGCCCGCTCACTGTCACTTCAAAGAGCTAATCCGCTTGGCTATGTCGGTGACCTTAGTTCTTCTACGAATCTCCTCGTTTCTGATTCGATCTCGCAGAGAAACACCGAGCATAGCTCTCTCCATAGCTCTTTAATTGACCTATAAGCATCAAACAATAAATAATTTTAAATAAAATAAATAATGTCACATATGAATTAAAATAATTATGACCAAGCAATAAATATTTTGGAATAAATATACAAAACCCAAAAACGAAGGAGGTTCTCATGGCGACGCATATATATATATTTTATGTATGACCGACCACGCATAAATTTTTACAAAGTCGTCCGATTTTGATATTTGTGTCTTTACTAGCTTTTACCCGCGGCTTCACCCGCGTAATTTATAGCCTATGTCCTTCTCGGTACCCTAACCTATGTGTATGCAAAATTTCATGATTCATGATTGCTTTAGTAGATACGGCGTGAAAGCGTAACAAACACAAAAACAAACAAATAAACAAACGAACTCACTTTCACAGTTATAATATTAGTTGGGATTGGAAACAGTCCTATGAAAATTTGTAAAGAAAAATGCAACCTTAAGGGTAAGAAAACAGGGGATGATTGATTTTTTGCTTTTCAGTTTACTCACTAAAAGAAAAACTTTCTACCATCAAAATTCAACCACCGAGATTGAATATGATGTCAGAAAGTTTTTCTTTTGTTGTGATCTGTATTCCATTAGATATTCTGATTCTGACGTTTCAATAAAGCTCACGAGCTAAGAAGGTTCAAAATCATGCTGTAATCCTCTGACTGCTCTGGCTAATAAAGGCTCTGGTACTACAGAGGGTCGTGCTCCTACAGTGGAGACTTAAAAAGACCTGATGATGATGGTAAATAATAATAATAAATAAATCGTTTATTTTGCCAGCACATTTCCAGTGTTTACAGTATGTGAGGATTACATTCATACAGACAAGGAATAACCTAATTACAGTACTTACATTATGGTAAATTTATCAATATGTTAGGCATGCTATGCATACATTTTTGACACAAATTAAGCAACCCTTAAACCGTTTATGTACCTATTAGCATTAAAAAAATAGTTACTTATTCCTAAACCAATTACAGCGACGAACATTGCAATAGTCACCTGACTGCTATCTCTGCGGGAATCTATTGTGTTAACAGCGTTTAATTAAAGCGACATAAACAACGCCATTTGCACGAGCTGGCATTCTTGGTAAATAGAAAAGCGAAGTTTATTTTGCTTAGGGTCAGTTTATACCTATTCTACTAACAATTTTCCTGCGACTTTGTCCGCGTAAATTATTAATAGTCAACTAGCTAAAACCCGCGGCTTCGCCCGCATGATATATAGCCTATGTCCTTCTCAGTACCCTAACCTATGTGTATGCAAAATTTCATGATGGTCGGTTTTAGTCCATAGGGCGTGAAAGCGTAACAAACAAACAAACAAACTCACTTTCGCATTTATAATATTAGTCAAATAGTTATTATATTAGTTTTATGTCTTTGTCTCCTCTGAAGAGGGTTAATTTAAGCAACTAAGGCGGGCCATAGCCAAGCCATAGAAGCTGAATATACTATATTGAAAAAGTAGATACTACACTAGATGAAGTTAGAAACTTTCGGGTTATGCGGCATGTATTGTTGCTTTTTGTAATAGATATGTTATGTAGGTTGGTATTTGTAGTGTTTTTAGGCTTTGCGTGAGTGATTTCGGAATAATACCCGTAGATGATAAAACTATTGGAACTATGTGTACTGCTTGTGCTCTCCATTGAGACTTGAGTTCTATGGCCAGATCTTGGTATTTACTTAGCTTTTCTGATAGTGTCTTTTGAATGTTGTGTGAATTAGGGATAGCTATATCTATGAGGTATACTGTATTTGTTTCTTTATCATGAATGGTTATATCAGGTCTATTGAAATGTATGGTTTTATCTGTAAGTATTGTTCTGTCCCAATAGATTTTATGCTGACTGTTTTCTAGTACCGTTTCCGGTTTATATTTGTAGTATGGAACCATCTCGTTAATGAATTTATATTTTGAAGCTAGGTGTTGGTGGATGATTGCTGCAACCTGATCGTGGCGGTGTTTATAATCTGTTTGAGCAAGTGCTGAACAGGCTCCTGTTATGTGTTGTATAGTTTCAGAAGTTCTATTACAATGTCTGCAGTTGTCAGTGGGCTGATTTATGTCTTTGATAATATATTTTATATAATTGCGGGTAGCTACTACTTCATCCTGAATAGCGAGCATAAAGCCTTCGGTTTCAGGAAACAGTTCTCCTTTTTTGAGCCATTCGTTTGACTTGTCTTTGTCTACGTGTGGTTGGCTCAAATAGGATCGGTGTCTCCCATGTAAGGCTTTCCCTGTCCATGTTGCTATTTTTTGTTTATGATCGGTTATTTGTTCATTCGTTTGTGTTTGTAAGTCGTGTAAGTTGAGTGGTGTAAGTTTTTTGTCTATATCTGCTATGTGTTTGTGAAGTGATGAGTGTTCGGATTTAGTATGAAAGTATTTACGGAGTGTATGTATCTGTTTGTTATGTAGGTTTTGCACGTCAATAAGACCTCTTCCTCCTTCTAATCGTGGTAGTGTGAGGCGCTGCATGCATGATTTTGGGTGATGTTTCCTATATTTAGTAAGGGTTGTATTAATTATCCGCTGTAGTTTTTTTAGATCTGTTTGTGACCAATGTATTATACCAAATGAGTACGTGAGAATGGGGATAGCAAAAGTGTTAATGGCTTTTATGGTATTTTTAGAATCAAGATGAGTTTTTAGAATTAAATTAAGTCGGTATTTAAATTTATTCGTTAGTTCTATTTTACTTTCTTTTTGGTTGATCTGTTTTGCTTGTTTAAATCCTAGGTACTTATATGTGCTCTGTTCTTCCATAGGTTCAATTGTCTCACCAGTTTGAAGTAAATAGCAGTTTTTTTTAATTTTACCCTTAACTATGGATAGAACTTTGCATTTATCTATTCCTAATCGCATATGAATATCTATTATTATTATTATTTTTGACACAAAGTAATCAACCCTTCTTCTTCTTAGCGTGTTGACCAGAACTTTACCACTAACACAACGGTAGCAGTGTAAAGAAAGGTCTAAATAAAATAAATAAACAACCCTTAAACAGTTTAATACTCTATTAGCATTGAAAAAATAGTTGCTTATTCCTAAACCAATTACGACGACGAACATTGCAATAGTCACCTGCCTGCTATCTCTGCGGGAATCTATTGTGTTAACAGCGTTTAATTAAAGCGACATAAACAACGCCATTTGCACGAGCTGGCATTCTTGGTAAATAGAAAAGCGAAGTTTATTTAGCTAAGGGTCAGTTTATATTCTACTAGCAATTTTCCCGCGAGTTCATTCGCGTAAATTATTTATAGTCAATGTCACCCGCAGATAAATTAACTATCTGTAGATGAAAGAATTTTAAAAATCGGTACAGTAGTTTGGAGCCTATTATTGAATAGATTTTATTGTTTGTTTGTTTGCATTGGCAAACAAACAAACAATAAAATCTTTCCTGTTTATTACATCGATATATAAATATAATTTTGAGGGTATGTATAAAAATGCTTACAAACTACGAGGAAGATATCTTTCTTAGCTAGCTTACAAAGCTAATATCAAACCAAACTGCTTTATTTTTCTCTATGATGGTAATAGAGACCGTAGAAAAATATTGGAGTGAGGTTATTATTTTTATAAAAAAAAAATTACAAAAAAGCTATACTACCGAAAGAAACTGAAAAGCAAAAGAATCAATCATTCCCAGTTTTTCTAGGGTTGGTTTTTTGGTTTCTTATTTATATGGGACCTACTTCAGAATATACCCATACCATTTCCATTTTGTTTTATCAAAACCAATCCATTCTATTAAAACTTATCCGTGATCATACATTGAAAAAAAACAAAAAACGAATCGACTTGAAAACCTCTTCCGTTTTGTCGTCGATTGTCGAAAGGAAATAAACCGTATATAGGTATTAAATTAAAGTCTATCGAGTTTGAACTTGTATCCACCGCGTAATTTATGCCCTAATTTGGGAAAGCCGCTGGTGTAGGATGCAACATGTGTCGATACACTAGCGTTTTCTCATCTATAGTCTATATTATGGTAGAAGTTGTAAGGCTGGCATGGCTGCAGCTTCCGCCGTATATATGCCTCGGAGAAGCATATATTTTTGAGCCGTTTGGGATCGAGACACTGGGTCCGTGAGGTCCCTCAGCTCATAAATTATTTAAGTTTATGAGCAAAAGGCTGGGCGAGGTGTCGAATGACCAGAGGGCTGGCAATTATCATGTAGAAAGAATAAGCATTGCCATTCAACATGGCAATGCTGCCAGTCTCCTGGGCACATTACCGCAGGGCAATGACCTGCGGGACATTTTCTATTTAAAGGTAAGTTTTATTTATGGGCAATTTTATTTTATAGGTAGGTTTAATTGTTAGTTTTTAGTTTATGTAAGTTAGTTTTAATTTAATTATTTAACTGTTAATCTATACATATATCTACATATACACATAAGTAAATAGTGCCCTAATATCTATAGTTTTCGACAGGAAATGCCGTCAACGGAAACCTATTAGCCTAAACTATACTCGAAGTCTGTCTTTGCCGCTTTCAAATTAAGGTTGGTCATTCCAAAAGTAATTCTTACAACGAACCGTCCAATAGTGAGTTGGCACGCTATTTTGCGGTTAATTTACAAAGTTTTTAGAGACTAATTAAAGCTACATACGCAAAGCCAGCACGATATGGTATTCTTAGTAAACAGAAAAGAAAAGTTTATTTCGTTTAGACTTTATATATATTCTATAGGGATCCTTTTGCGTGTTCCGTACACTCAAGACGTAACAGACGTAATAGAATTCAATTTCTAAGATACAGTTGCTCAAAGTGTTTAAGAAACTATGATATAAAAAGACTCGAAATGCGCGCCCGGCCTCCCCGAGCTGCTACTTTCTTATCCCAATCCTTCCGAGCAAGTAGCATCCCATATACCCTATCCCGCTCCCCCAGTCCAACAAATTCCTACCCTTTCCCCGCTTAAAAAACGGTTTCAATGGGCAGCAGCATCGGAACCGAGATAAGCCAAACAAACTGCGCTTACCAACCCGTCTGCCAAGCGTGGTGAGTATGGCAAAAACCACCTATGATGATAGAAAGTATACCAAGGCCCCCAGTCCCCGGCGGCCCCGCTATTCCTGACTTCGGTAGCGGTCATGGTAACGGCGGGGCAGGGGGTGCTAAAACAGAATTCTTGTGGCTGAGATGATGATGATGATGATGATATAAAAAGGACATTTCAAACACAGTTATTCAACCTGATTATCCATCTATTTATGGGTATCACTTAGTCATAGAAGTCATTAATCCTAATCCTAACTAGTATTATAGGTAAATGCGAAAGTGAGTTTTTTATTTGTTTGTTACGCTTTCACACCCAATCTACTAACCAAGAATGCCAGCTTGATTATGTCGCTGCTGCGTAATTCACCGGTTTAATTACACTGTGATAACTAAATAGATTCACCGCAAGATACTGCACTATTCAATGTTCCTAATTGCTTTAAGATTAACCATTTCTATTTGTATTAATTACTAGCTGTTACCCGCGGCTTTGCTCGCGAGATATATAGGCTATGTTCTCCTGAGTACCCTAACATATGTGTATGCAAAATTTCATGATGAGCGTTTTAATAGATATACTTGTTTATTTAGGTTGACGAAACCTTGATGGCGTGTAGAATAGAACCACTCCTAGTCTTCCCGTGGGTTTCGTACAATGCGAGTTAGGAAACACAAGCTAAACCAAGCTTATAAACATCGAGACCTCTTCAATCCGTCTGGCCAGCGTGCAGAGTGTACGCCAAATCCTCTAACTGCTCTGATTCATACATGGCTCTGGTTAGTACACAGAGGGTCGTGCTCTTGCAGTGGAGACTAAAAAATACCTGATTTTCAACTTTGTTGGCTAGTGGTTCCCAGCAGAGTAGAATAAGACCACCACTCCAAGTCTTCCCGTTGATGTCGGAGAAGGTGACTTAGGAAACACAAGCTAAAAATCGGCCAAGCGCGTGTCGGGCCACCCGCAATGTAGGGTTCCGTAGTTGCGAATGACAACTTTGAGTTCACACTGTTCACACTCGTACCTCACAGTTTAACGACCAAAAACATCTAACAATGAAATTTGTATGAGATTTTAAATTTTCGAGTACATAAGTTTTTATAAGTTGGTTGCCTATAACTTTTTTGTTTGTACTTAGTACTCAGCTTTGATAGTTTTCCTTTCAACTTCAGTATATATACTGCTGTAATTTTTTTCACGTATCTATATATAACCGTTTAGCAGATAGAGGGGGGGGGGGGGGCTTACCTCTAACAAAAATTGGCACTTAAATGCCAAATATTTCTGAAACGGATCCCTAAATCGAAAAATGATGTTCTTAACCTCACAATATTTTTTAAAGGCCTATTTAACGATACCCCACACGATGAGTAAATAGAGAAAACAAATTACTCCCCCACTTTACTTACTTGTATGGGAATACGAAAATAAACTAAAAAAAAATTTTTCAAGATTTTTTTTTACCACTTTTTTGGCATGATTAATATACATACCCATACCAAATTACAGCTTTCTAGTACTTATAGTCTCTGCGTAAAACCGCGGACGGACAGACAGACAGACATGGCGAAACTATAAGGGTTCCTTGTTTACTACGGAACCCTAAAAAGCTTATAAACATCATAAAGACCCCTTCAACCCGTCTGGTCAGCGTGGTCTCCTCTTACTGCTCTAGCTAATATAGTAGTATAGGGTTATGCTCCTGCAATAGAGACTAACAAAGACCTAATGATGATGATGAACATTGTTGGTCATCCAGGGGTGAGATGGGTCAGTGATATAGCTAAAGATGCGGGTGGTACGTACCTGGATGAGAGAGGCACTGGACCAAAGATTGGCGTCAACGAAAGGAGGCCTATGCTCAGATCTGGTTCAAGATGAACCTTGTATAGCCTCTATTTACCCGGCTAGTCGGAGTAACTATTTAGTTTAAGCTTCGTAACAGCTGGATAGATAGAAATAGTCAAGGTATTGTAAGATTTTTCTTGTCTAGAATGGGTAACATAAAACATGGTGGATTGTAGACACTGTGTTATCTTTTTTTAAATGTTATGATTGAGTTTTGTAAGTTAGTTAATACCTATGTTATCAAAATAGGTGCATTGTAAATTTGCGACTTGTGCGCTGGGCTCCGTGTCTCTACATCGTAAGTTATAAATATAGTTTAAACGTGATAATATATATTTGTATTAGACCATAAAGAATATACTGATTGTAGCCAAATGACTGATGGCATTGTAGCCAAAGAAAAATACCAAATCTCTTTTTCTATTTGCATGACGATACTATATACACGATAAAATATAAGTAGTATCATTGAGATCGTATCATATGTAACAATTCTGTGAGACTTGCTCAATCGTTTTGGTAAGCGCTTTCTCCCTATATTTATGTAAATCCTCTTTCGCATTAAATAATCATGATCAGAGGAGAGGAGTTTATTTTAAGACCAAGCGTTATTTTTCGATCCTCTCGTAAAGAGTTTTCACTAGAGCAACGGAAAAATACAAGACATTTTCACGACAGGAGGTGCCGGAAAAAGATTTAGTATTCCCCTCGAGAACGTCGTGATCGACCACAATATTGCCAATTTAACCCCAGCAGCTACACTGCATACTTATTAGATCATACGAACATATTATCATACACACTTGTAGAGAGAACAAACATTTTAAATATACCACTGGCTCTGTATGTAGTAAGCTGTACAGCTAGCGAGTCTTTTCCAGGCATTCCATATTTTTTATTAAAGTCTGGTTCGACAAATTCATCTACATAGATGAATTTGTCGACCTTCAAACCTATTCATTTAACCTGTAAATTGGTTGAGAAATGCGACCTGAAATATGTCAAAGTTATAAATAATTGATAAATTTGTTTGATGTTTGATTAAAATGCTTGCTGCATTGAAAACCATTCGCAAATAATAATAATAATTGATAAAATCCAGAAAGAAAATAGGCATTCTTACGTAGCAAACCGATTGTCTAATTAAATATTATTTGAAGGACTGAAAAAGTCACTTAATTACATTCAATTAGCGGAGTGAATTAAATCAAGAAGCCTTTAACCCTTTAAGAAAAAACCGTCGGCACACCATTTGTGGGACCAAATCGGTAGTTCGAAGCGGCCTCTATCCTTCTTTGTTTACTGGGTGCTAGAGAGAGATTTAGTACTCCATATTACCCTTGAGAACACCCACAATATTGCCAATTTAACCCCACCGACCTCATTGCATGCTTGTTAGATCACATAATCATATTATCATACATTATGCAATATCACGATGGAGAAAAAGAAGAACTGCTTATCTTAAGAACTATATACTTAGTAAAGAAAAAAAAGTTGTTTAGAATTTAGTAAAGCTAAATAAGAGTTATTTAGGACATATTTAATTTAATCCTTGTGGTTTTACTAGACACAGCGTTACACGACGATGACTGGCTAAAATAGTTAGCGGGCTCCTAATAAAATAAACTTTCGTAATAAGTTGGTAATTAAAAAAAAATGAACGTGGATTAAAAGGGCGCGTAAGATTATAAAAGATACCTACCTATTTACACGTTTTCCATTATACAATAACAACCAGAATAGGACCCTAAGAAACATTTCAAAGACAAATACTAATGCACAGAACCATAACTTGTTCTGAGATATTTACAAATAATTACATGACACTAGCCCACGCGCTATCACGGAAGTATGATTAGGAATTATAATTAAAAACCAAGATATAGAACCAATTTATATTAACCTCATCCGAAATATATACAACAACAGTTCAGCCGCTATAAAACTTCAATCCACTGACCCACCATTCTCGATTAGCAGAGGAGTAAAACAGGGTGATCCTTTATCACCTAAATTATTTAATAGAACATTACAAGAAATTTTCAAAGAAATAGAACCAAAATGGAGAGACTTAGGAACAAAGATTGACACAGCGCATTTAACTTATGGACATGTGCATTCTTCCCATTCTCACATACGGAGCACAAACATGGTCTTTGACCAACATTCAAAAGCACAGGCTGAAGGTTTGCCAGCGAGGTATGGAACGTAGCATACTGGGCGTTAAACTCTCCGATCGCATACGCAACACCACGCTGCGCTCCCAAACTAAAATAATAGATGTAGCCGACAAAGCTGCAAAATTAAAATGGGACTGGGCCGGGCATGTGACCAGGATGTCCCACGATCAGTGGGCCAAAAGAGTAACTGATTGGATTCCAAACGGCAAGCGACTGCCTGGTCGGCCCCGGACCCGCTGGTGCGACGAATTAAACAAATTTAATAAGAACTGGCGCGCACTAGCACAATCTAGAGAATCTTGGAGGAGTGAAAAAGAGGCCTTTGCCCAAAATTGGGACACTCATGGCTATTAAAAAAAATTATATAGTACCTACGTAGTACATTATATCTCCATGCGCACCACAGAACCTTAATCACGCACACATTGGCATAAATTATGTATGCATTTTTTGCTTTTATTTTCCCCTGTTCGAAATTCGAACTCTTTCAAATGTTTAATTTGTACTTGTTACGCGGCAGACATGTAACGTAAAAAGTTAGCCTTACAAGTTACTTACCTGTGACTAGTTCATATTATTCCTAAGTAAGTCCATGTTTTACATATGATTACAAACAAAAAACCTATCATCAGAGAAAACAACTAGATACTTAACGAATATTATGTATAAATCATCAAATTTATACATTTCTTATATTAATATTATTATTCGGAAAAAAGATCCCAGTAACAGGCCGGGTTTGTAAAAATTTAAGTATTAAATCCTCTTTTACACTATAACCATTTTCTTTCTGATCAGTATCTATCAAATAAACTGAAATTCATCATCAAATCACGTAGAAAACTAGTCTTTTCAAGTAATGGAAATCACAAGTGTGTGAAATAGAATTACACTTCTCGGAAATCCAATAGATTTATCTTTTCGGATGCCTTCGTTTGATTTAGTCTGATTTTTAATCTAGATAACTATATTCGTCTGCTGAAATCTTGTCTGCCCGATTTTTTAAGATTGGTCAAATTTATTTTCCTTTAGAAATATTATCAATTTTTTTAAGTAAGTACATTTTGCGAAATAATTAATGCTGCAAAAGAAAATTTCCAGCATAGTTTATAGTTGTTTTTATGTATTAGCAGAGTCCAACCAGGAAGGCGCTGGATGCAGGCTGCTCTAACCGGTTGTATTGGAAATCCTTGGGGGAGGCCCATGTCCAGCAGTGCACTTCTTGTAGCTGAGATGATGATGAGTTTTTGGCAATGCTATTCTGTTATACTCTTATTTAATTAAAAAATAAGATATGGGAAAAATTTGCCACGGTGACCTGATTGGTAAGGCGTAAGTAGTGCTTTGGGTGTACCAGATAGGCCACCAAATCGAAGGTGCGTTAGAATTTCCATATTTTATTTTTTAATTTAATAAGAACATTTACAGAACTTACAATTATCATCAAATGTTACTCTATGTGAATATCTACCTAAAATATGGAAGTATATATAGCCTAGATAGATTCTATTTGATTCTAAGATTTGATTCTATTAAAAGCGTAGAAAAAAAATTGTGTCCAAACCCATAGTCTATGATGCGAATACATACAATTTGATGGATTTTGTGACAAAGCTGTCACGCACACAAGCATTGGAAAATTGGCCAGTTTTTTAATCATTGAAACATAGATTTAAAAAAAAATTCGTCTGTCATTGAAATAAAGGCATGATGATGTCTAAAGAGTATATAGTCAAAGGGAAAACTGTATCAAATGTAATACTATAAAAATTCAGTCGATTCTAGTAATGGAATCACAAGTGTGTGTAATAGAATAGCACTTATTGGAAATCGATATGGACTTGCCTTTTCTGACGCTTTCGTTTGGATTAGCCTAGATTTTCACCCTAGATATTCTTACAGACAAAAGAACTGAACATTTTTACGTTTCTACTTTTCGATGTTTTCGTTCCAGTTAAGAACAATGTACAGGGCCGATCAATTGTGTAAGCGAAATATCTGCCATTTTTTACAATGAAGTAGGCAAACAGGCATACAGCCTACCCCTACCTGATGGGAAGCGGTTACCGTAGCCAAGGGCGCAACTCGCGCGTTGCTGATACTGAAGAAACTTCTCACTTTTTTACCAAATTAGAATTCCTCCTTACATAACGCACCTATCTTTAAATTTTGAATAGAGCTGGGAATTAACTGAAGCTATCGATAACAAGTAGTGCAAGTTCTTTTTTTGAAGGTGGGTGCGCTTCGCGGAATAAAATTATAATATTTTAAATTGCTATCGTGCGCGCAACCAAAAAGGTGCGCTCCGATGAATAATTTAGTTGCGTTTCATTAGGTGCGCTTCATTGTGCTAAGAGGAATACCTCGATATGACTGTGTCTACAACGATAGCCTCTGTGGCGCAGCTGCGACACGAAGAATTGGTTCGATCCCCGGTCAGGTCATGATGGAAAGAGGGCTTTACCAGATGGGCTTGGGTCTTGGATGTTTATCTTATAATTATATATTATAAATGATAATATCTTCCTTTTGTTTGCGCCTTAAATTATTATTCTACTATTTGAGTTGACACAAATCCAACAAATAAAAATCTATTATGATTTATAAAATTGGTAGAAAGATTCTTAACCGGTGTTCAACTTGACCCTGGTAGATATAATAATTCTTTTGCCATTACCTATACCAAATAAAACCCAACAAATGCAGAAAAATTTATAAGTACAAACGCCTTAGTAAATATTTCACATATTTTTCAACGAATGTCTATCTTTGTTGTACTCAAACACACGTACACGAAATAAAATTTTGTTATTACGTAAACGTTTCTTGAATATGTTCTGAATAGCACTCCACTCCAATAACTCAATAGGCACTATAAAATTATATAATATGTATTGAAGTCTAAAATATACTGTACTGTTTAGAAGACAATTCACATTATTTAATTTAAGAAAATAAGCATATTGTTAAGGTTTTTGATTTTAATTTAAATCAATTAATATAAATAAATAATTTAGAAATGCTACAATAATAACTAATGACTATGAATATTTGATAGCTAATGTCCACCATTATGATTTTTGTTGACGTCACATAGCCTCTGACACTTTGGGGCAGAATACAAATATAACGACACCTCACAATTTAAAATTTGCTCAAGCCGTTTATGTTAGCCGCTACATGAGATCAGAATTGAACAGTTACATACCCACATAAATCGGAATTACGCATGAAACATATATCTCTTCTTCTTCTTCAGTTCCAAAAAATGAGGGTTCTGCGTGAGTAGGTATGTCTGTGGGCATCCTAGCAGCTCAAAAGATGGATGGATTAATATTTTCTATTCTAAAAACTAGGTTTATAGCTGCTTCTTAGTTACAAACGACGGTAAATAAATCGTATTGAGGTTTTTACACCCTTATCTGTAATTTTTTTATAGGCGGCCTGTGTTTTAAATCGTAGTCCGCGTTCTTCAAGAAATAACAAAAATAAAACACAGCAGGAGAGACAGCTAATAGTCCGTAAAGGTGGCGTCTAATTGTATAGTTAAGAAAATATGGGACGTTTACGACAGCTTTCTGAGTGGAACGGAACGGCTTTCAGTGGATTGCGCGGGAACCGTAAAGGGTAGTTTTGCCTAGGTTTTTTTTTTTTCAACAGAATAAGCTACAATTCAGGCTATTTTTGGTGCTT
The DNA here is from genome assembly GCA_963082605.1 of Rhodophaea formosa. Taxonomy (NCBI): domain Eukaryota; kingdom Metazoa; phylum Arthropoda; class Insecta; order Lepidoptera; family Pyralidae; genus Rhodophaea; species Rhodophaea formosa. The sequence continues at coordinate 9,781,705 of OY720225.1, read as the reverse complement.
AAAAATGAATTATTTTAAAAAATAAAACACAGCAGCAGATGCAGCTGATAGTCCGTAAAGGTGGTGCTTAATTGTATGGTTTAGAAATAATGCGACGTTTCAGAGAGTTTTCTGAGTGGAACGGAACGATCTTGAGGAGTGGATTGCGCGGGAACTGATACAAAGGGTTGTTTTGCTTTGGTACTGTTTGCGACAGCACAAACTACGAAAAGATACCATTACTAGTATCAGACGACTAACTGCTTTATGTTTTCTCTAGGCATATACTCGTACATCCTCTGACTACTCTGGCTAGTATATGGCTCTGGTAGTACAGAGAGGGTCGTGCTCCTGCAGTGGAGACTAGAAAGACCTGATGATGATGATGATGATACTCGTACAATTAAGTTTGGATGTAAGGCTTCCTACATGTGTATAAATGGTTTTCAACTTCATTGTAAAATGAGTATAATATACCACACTTGTAAAAGTGGAGCAGTTATGTTAGGCGACGTAAGCAATAATGCGTATTGGTGCACCCACACAGCATATATAACTGCTGTGCATCAATGATAACATTCTTTAACACCATAACAATATCAAGAATGTTATTGTGTTACACATTGTTATATAACTGCTGTGAGGGAGCACCATATGAGAGAAATGGGATATGGTGAAGAAATTCGACGTGTAGGATATAAAGCGCGGTGGCCTAATTGGTAAGGCGTTAGACGTACAAAGTCTCAAGACTGCTATCCTAATCCTTCCTAACTATCCTATCCTAACTAATATTATAAATGCGAAAGTGAGTTTGTTTGTTACGCTTTCACACTGTATCTACAAAACCATTGAACTTTGCATACGCATTGGTTAAAGTACTGCGAAGGACATAGGCTACCTATAAACCACGCGGGCGAAGCCGCAGGTAATAGCTAGTTAGTAATAATCAGAATAGCATTGTGAATGCAAAAAACACCTCTATATAATAATGAGCTTCCTGAATATCTCATGGAAATTGTCGCGTAATTTCCACTCAGCAGATTTGTGTTACAAAAGATTTCGTGGGGGAATGCTGTCAAGTCCCATTCTTTTTGCTCAGTGAATTTCAGTAGATGTTCTGACTTAACGTTCTTTGTAGTCATTGCCTTTTAAATACTAGACTTCCAAATAAAGGGAAAAATTAAAAATATTACTTAAATGCGTCCACTTTATTAATTTTTTAAGGGTTCGTTCCGAAAAGGTGCCAACATGACGCTATTACTAAGCCTCCGCTGTCCAACCGTCTGTCCGTTACAAGGCTGAATGTTGTAAACCGTTGAAAGACAGACACGTGCTTTTTTTATTTCTCACATCTGTCGAAGACATAGATTAAAAAAAAGTAGTGCGTCTCTCTTACGCACCCTCGCATCTCCTCATCTCCTTCATCGCTATGGTCAGACAACAGATAATTAAGAATAGTAGTGTCCATGCAAAAGAATTTGCTTGACTTCGCATGGAAGAGGTATCCTTATTTATAAATCAGGGAATATTATGAATTTACTACACTCGAAATTAATAAGCGAGGAATCCTAATCCTAACTATCCTAATCCTAGCTAATCCTATCATAATCCTAACTAATATTTTAAAGTTTTCTTATGTTTTCGCGATTATTACACATTTAAATAAATATTATTTTAATACGGTTTTTATCGCGTTTATTACATTATTTACACACCTAACGTTTCGAGCACTTTACAGTGTTCGTGGTCGCTGGTAGAGTTGCCATTTGTCTAGTATTTTATAAGAACTGCAAAATCTACCGCCTAAAATATTTATTGATAACGTTCCGGATGTACGCAGTATTGGCTCACGGTGTCTGAAGGTCTTGCAGTCTTCTGCTTAGCTTGAGATTTGATTGATGACTGGATCCCAAGCTGGTCGTAACTGCCAACCATCCTCTCTATTGAAATTAGGATGTTTTTTAATTTCAATAGCCTCACGAAGCATTCTTGGAATGTATCTGTTTTTGGGTTGGGTTTGTCTAGGGCATAATATTTTAAATGCGAAAGTGAGTTTGTTTTTTGTGAAAGCGTAAGAAACGCTTTCACGCCCAATTTACTGGACCTATTATTATCAAATTTTGCAAACACATAAGTTAGGGTACTGAAAAGGACATAGGCTATATATTACGTGAGCGAAACCGCGGGTAACAGCTGGTTTACCATAAAAAAGAACAGTGAATGACGAATTCACACAAAGTTTTTAGGTGACGAATTTACAAGGATGAATAAACAAACATGTTTTTTTTGCGTTTTTCGAACAATGCAAGTCGGATTCGCACATAATAAATGCCCTTATTGTTTCATGTATGCGAATCCAACACGCGCTTGGCATGTTTTATTTTTGGCACTTTGACTGCCAGAATTGCAGATACAATAGTTTTTCATTGTCTGTCGGTTATCGGCGTTTAATGACTTAATTATTTTAGATTTAGGTACAATACCTATATCATAAATTTAAAATTATAAGTACGTATGGGTTTATAAGATACTATTCGATGACAAACAGACGATCAGGAGAACCTGTTGTAATATCGGGTCCCTATAGTTACGGTACTCTGAAAAGCAGCTTATTTGAAAGAATTGTCGTAAAAATGTAAATGGTACTCCAAGCCTAAAAGGTAGAAATTCAGAGGTAGTAAAAACGTGAGCCTGTCTTTTCACTTATTTGTTATACTTACTTATCTGGCTCTAGAATTATTAACTTGCTAGTACCTGGAAAACACACAAATAATTATAAAAATCACTAATCTAGAGCTTGTCTTAAGTAGGTTGTTTATTAACGTATTTACAGGTAATATTTGTTTGTTTGTTTGCCTATCCAATGGCTCTGAAACTATTGGACTGATTATTAAAATTCTTTTACCTATATAAAGCTTATTTATCTGCGGGTGACATAGGCTATAGTCGCGAAGTCGCGGCAAAATTTCTAATAGAAAATAAAATTGCCTGCTGTCTGTACAATCTTTGTCATACATATCCTTTGGAATGTTTGTATTCATATCATATTTATGGGAATACTTGCAATATTTTCGCGACTTTGTCCGCGTAAATTATTGCCTATGTCACCCGCAGAATTTTGAAAATCGGTCCAGTAGTTATGAGCCTCTTTCAATGCAAATAAACAAACATACAAATCTTTCTTCTTTAAAATATTAGTAGTAATAGAAGTAGAAGTATGGATAATAGAGTAATCCGTATATTGTTTTGTTTTTCGTGTGTGTAAGTTGCTAACACTGTTATTTAAAAATTTAAGCTGCTTTAAGGCATCTGACATAGCTTCAGGCGAGCCACCAATGGTATCAGCCGGGACCTACGGTATTATTGCTTTCCGAAGCATGGAGAAGCTTTTAAGAGCGTATCCTAGCAGTATGTTTTCCATACAAATGTATTCCTCTATTTTCTCGTTGAAAACTGCTTCTAGAGGCACAATTCTTTTTTCATAAAATGACGAGCTCCGTGCCTGCCTGCGACACGGATGGTCCCGGGTTCGATCCCCGGTCAGGTCAAGATGGAAAATGATCTTTTTCAGATTGATCTGGGTCTTGGATGTTTATCTATATATGTATTTGTTATAAAATATAGTATCGTTGAGCTAGTATCCCATTACACAAGTCTTGCTTAAGAACTTACTTTGGGGCTAGCTCAATCTGTGTGATTTGTCCGTATATATTTATTTATTTATTTAGTTCTAAAATAGGTAGGTACTTATGATCCCATGTTATATTTTTTTCTAAAAAACTGTTTAATTTTTTTATTAAACATTCAGATAAAAATAAAAAATAGGGCCATGCCTACTTTAGTACTACATTTTATGAAAAAAGAATAGTGCCTTTAGAAGCAGTTTTTAGCGAGAAAATAGAGAAATAAATTTCTATGGAAACCATACTGAAAAAATACTGCTAGGATACGCCCTTACGATATTTTTATGCCACTTGTGGTCACTCATCCAAGTGGGGATCGCGTCCGGGGTTGCTTTACGTGCATAAGCGCTTACAATGTTTTATGCAGACTGGGCCATCGAGCTTCTCGATTCACATTATGCTAAATGGAAGATTTTACCTGTTATTTTTTCATTTCACGCTTTTTAAAAGGTTCACAAGAAATAATGAGAAACATGATATTTCCTTGTAAATCCAAATTTGTATTTACGTAATACACACACAATATTCGTTCCAGGAAAATGAAATGAATGTTTGCAAAATTTATATAATCATAGGTCATTGGACATCACAGTACGTGGTTTTAATTTCCGGAAATTTTCCATCGATAAAAGGAAGAAATTGACATATTTATGTATTAGATAAATATAATAGGGGTTGTCAAAGGTGACTGGAGAAAATATGAGTAAAAAGAAAATATAAATCAATTTTATTAGTAATTCTATTCTACATATAATTTTCCTTATAATAGGTGAGGTATTGTGTAAAAGTATAGGTAAGTCTAATGAATTATGAATGATAGGTGAGTTTCAACAAGCGATGGAGCTAGCTTTGGCGGTAAAAATCAATCGAAAAAATAAACGAGCAGGGCTGAAAAGATTTTAAAGAGAGGAATTATTTTTTAAAAGCCACATAAACACACTAAGGACAAAAAACGTTAAAAGACGACCTCAAGTTAGCTTTTCCGTTAAAGTTCTTATGTCCTCTCCATCCACCTGTGGCCGAACTACTACATCCTAACTTTCAGATATTCTTAGCCACCAGATAGGTCTATAACATCTGTCGTGAACGATAGTTCAAAAATTTTAAAACTTAAAAAATCTCTACTACAATTTTTCTTATCCTTATTTTTTCCTCAAAGGATTACTTTGTTTGTCGAAAATAGATTGCCAACTGCTGATCAAATTAACTATTTAATTAATTAAACTTTCTTGGATTTACCGATTCATTGGAGTGGGCGGAGGATTTAAATGTAAACTGATTGAATTTGTACCGATCCACCCATCGAACGTCACTGCAATGTTAATAATACTCTTCTGCGAAAAAATTACGAAAAATTTCGCAAAAACATGTGTTGTTATTTCAAAAGCCGTGTGGTCCTCGGCAGAGCAGAATAAGACCACTTCAAGTCGTCCCGTGGATGTCGTAGAAGGCGACTTAGGAAACTAACTGAACAAAGCTTATAAACATCAAAGAGACCTCTCCTACCCGTCGACACGCCCGCGTGTAGAGTAAAGGTTAAATCCTATGACTGCTCTGGCTATTATATGGCACTGATAGTACAAAGAGGGTCATGCTTTTGCAGTGGAGGCTAAGAAGACGTGATGATGATGATGTACAACATTTATTGTGGCGTGACGGCATGAGGAAGCGTCATAATGTTTGCCATCGTCGTTTTGCTCTTTTTTCAAAAAACCAAGTACAACAACCTGTCTGCTTTGACCCTGTCGGTGACGTAAACTTCCCATGGGGAAGTATTTACCACCGAGGGAAAAAGTTTTTATAAACTCATTTTGGTTACACTTTCCACTTAATATTAATCGCTAGAGGTTGACAAAATTAATTAGTTAGCCAACACAGTTTGGGCAAAAAGTATATAAAATACAGAAGAATTTTTTTAACATAAGGCTTATAGCGTGGTAAATAGTCAATTGTCACTTGCTAACTTTGTCACCCAATGTTGGATGACTTTTGCAGCTATAATTTAATCGCACAGATTTTAGTGAAAGTCGGTCATAGGTACGTAAATGATAATAAAAATCCCGTATTATGAAAAGTTATAAGCAAGCATAGGTTAACCACAGCACCATTATCATTTTTAGTCAGCAAAAATTACTTCCACGTTTTATAATGACAAAGTTATATTTGCCGCTTGATAATGTGCTATATCTCAAAAATTATTGCTATTGACTATATCTCGTTCAAAGACACTTTTGTCGAAATTATTCATTTTATTTATAAGTGGTCTATGTTTTTAACGAGCCACAATGTCATTTTTTTAAAGACCGATCTATGGACACCCGGCTCGTATTGTTTTGGTTTGATTTGATGAAAATATTCTTATTTATGGTCAGCTCCATGTTTGTGGAATATTTTTAATTCTGTATAAAATCTTAAAGCGGTTCACAGAACTATGTAGTTTTAATAGTTTCGGGATAAAATGGCTGTGAATGGGAATATACGGATAGACAGACAGACAGACATGATCTGGATCCCATTGATGTTTTAGAAAATGTAACTTCTAGCTGTTTTTCTTACCTACCTTTGAATAACCTCATGTACCTTCATCTTTCGGCACATAGGATAATGCAATGCTATTTCCTTCTGTAATGTCCTTTATTTGCAATTCGGTCTGGCTTTATTTATCGACAATGTCAGCGCGCGAGACGATTTATTTCCCTTGAAAATCGGATCCGAGAAATATATAGCCCTCGCCATATGTTTGAGATTTTGACAATACGCACGGCTTAAGAGTCGCCTGGAAGGGAATTGTGGCAATATTTGATAATTTTGGAGTAAAATTAAACATTTAATCAATTAATCTCATTATAATCTACAAACGCTCTTATACAGCTTGGTTAAAATATCAATGGTTTGAGAATTACACGCCTTTTCAAATTTGTATGGAAATCTTGAGAGGTGTATAATTCTCAAACATTTAAACCAAACTGTATAGGAACTTACGTAGATTATAATGAGATTAATTGATTGGATGCTTAATTTAGCCCTAAAATTGTCAAATATTGCCACAATTCCCTTTTTCCGTTTGTATGGAGACATGCGCATCCACTCTCCGTGAACGAACAACGCTGATTTGAAATTATTGTCACACATCAAAGTGTTTTACAGAACATTTTTACTTTCAAAGTATTACTATCCGGTTGATTTCATACCAGTAGTATTTCTCAACCGATTCTTGCCACCAAACTACAAAGATGATTCTATTACTAGTATCAGGCCGAAGACTGACAAAAAAATGCCTACCTAAGTATCTGAATATTAGGGCATTAGAGAACGCGTCAATTGAGTTTAAATTTGAGGCCCAATGTAAATTCAAACATAATTGTATTACAATAATCATCATTATCCTCACTCTAATATTAGTCTTTGGTCTTTTTTGCCTAGAGAAATCATAAGATAGCCGGTCGTCTGTTATTAGTAATAGTACCTATCTTCGTCATATCACGACCGACAATCATTGTACAATGTACAACTAACTGCCTTATGTTTTGTATAGGGAATATAAACCATAGACAAATAATGGAGTGACAAAAATGAATAAAAATAATACGTAATGTATTAAATTAGAGTCATTTAACGTATTATATATTTCCTTATATCCAAGATCGAAAACCTGGTATCTTGGATATAAGCAGTAAGCTGTGTAATTATGCGAGCATGTTCGATTTTTTTATTAATTCCGTATTAGGATCTTTTTCAAAATGTCCGCATGGTTGTGACAACATTCAAGGGGCCAACTTACAGTAGTATATTTTTCGCAGTTTCTGGTCTACAATTCAAAGAGCCACAGTTCGTTCTCGTAAGTCCTACTTACTTAAAAGAAAAGCAATGTAAATTGAACCACATAAAATGTAAATGGCCCACCCACGTTATAGTCGAGTTTACTTGAGCTAAAAGTAAAAAATGTGTCTGGGAGTAGAGTTCGCTTACGATAGCACTTATCTAACTGAATCTAGACAGAAACTAGGGTTCTCGAGTGGCTAGTAATGGTATTACTGTAATTTGGACTTTGTTTTGTTTAGTTAGGTTTCTCATGTAATCTAACTAAAGAAAACAAAGAGAGATCTTCTCTTTCTTAAATATACTGAACCCAAAGACTGAAACAAACATCTGTGTAAATGGATCGTTAATTGATAGGTGTACTCAGCCCGTGATTATGAACAACTTTTCCAATGGGAGTAAAGCTGGAAATTCGAAAAAAAATACTTTTTTTATTTTTAAACAAAGCCGGTCGGGCAGTTTGTGTGAAATTATTTTGCTTCAAGTGCTGTACATTCTCCAGCATTTGTCAGCATGAGTCGTCCCTTTAAGAGCGTATCCTAGCCGTATTTTTTCAGTATGGTTTCCATTCAAATGTATTTCTCTATTTTCTCGCTGAAAATTGCTTCTAGAGGCACTACTGAAATAGGTATGCCCCTCTTTTTTTTCTAAAAAACTGTTATGCAATTTTTTTTTCTTTAACGGTTTTTTAGAAAAAAATAATACATAGGGACATACCTATTTTAGCAATAGATTTAATAAAAAAGAATTGTGCCTCCAGAAGCAGTTTTTAGCGAGAAAATAGAGAAATACATTTGAATGGAAAACATACAGCTAGGATACCCTCTTAAGGATCGGAGGGTTTTATTTACAAGTTGATATGTAGCGGGTTGATTTTGATCCTCTAAGCTAGTTTAAATTATATATCTTTGAATCCCTTCGAGCAACACGGCCTCCGTACCGGACGGAGGGAGTGGGCAAAGCGACAATTTACTATGACAATTTTTCTGGCGTTTTTTGCGGGGGAAAATGTGCACACAAGTTTAGTTCCGCACACCTACATACAAAACTTAAACTGTCACTTGATAGTAATTATGACATTGTCACAAAAAATGACATAAAAAAGAAAAAATAATTTGTGTACAGATGAGTCACACACAACTAACACATAGACATGCATATGCCTAATTTTGGCTTGTACCTTGACAGAGGGGAATGCAGCGTATGGCTACTCCCTTCCGTGTTGCTCGAAGTTGAATCCAGACCACAATCTGGAAACAAAATCTTCATAAAAAGCAGACTAAAATAACTCAAATTTCTATGGGCAGTCTAAAACTTTCAATAACAGATGCAACCATGAAACGCTCAGATGATGATGTAAGAAAACTGAAATAAAATTTACCATAGTATACATAACACTATTTTGTATGTCTTCAAGGACAAAACATCGTTCGAGGTATGTAGGTCTAAAGATCAACTGTCCATGAACTAGCGTGGCCTCTTGGCCCTAACTTTAACCGAAGTGATAAATGAGCTTTCAAGAACACTGGGAGTATGTTGTGACCATTCATTAGTGTCGTGCTAGTCATCTTGTTAACCCGACGAAATAAAAGAGGTTTTATATTTATTTAAGGAGTGGCGGTCTGAAAGATTTGTGGCTCTAATCCAAGCAAAGCCAATATAATACTAACGCATAGAAGGCCAGCTTCATACAAAAATATTTATCAACACATCGTGTCATATAGTGACTCGTGAGTCGTGACTACGTTAGTATTATCAAAGACAATATAATACTAACGTAATAGACTGCCCACCTCATACAAAAATATTGAACCAAATTAAGGTTGCGAAAAGCAGGCGAATGTATGGCGCAGGAGAGTTGCTTGGTAGTCGATACTACATGGCGGTAATCTGCGTTAGCCTTTAACTTACTAAATATACGGTGTCATTTTAAAATATTATGCCTAAAATATTGTTTTCTTTTTTAATAAGATATATTTTGTGAATCATGTTTTCATATTCTCATAATACGGTAGTTACAATGTTGTGTAGTTTCGAGTGGCGCCATCTATGCGAGTCTCTGAGAACAAATCGTACGAGGCGTTGAGACCACATGGTATTATATTGTCTTTGGTCGTGACACACCGATCATAAAGAAGCGTATTAACCACAAGTGCTTTATAGCCAAAGTAATGCGGTAATGTAAAGTAAAAAGCACTTGTGCGGTAAAGTATTTTTTAATTTGGATTCGACAAAGAGTTCTCTAAGTTTCAACAAATCTAGAAACATATTTTGCAACTAAGAACACTTTGCTTAGGAAGCGTATAGACACACATTTTGTAACAATATTTATTGTTAATTTAATAGCGGATTTTTCGTTTAAATATAGTAAAATACAAAAACTATAACTATTTATTTTAACAATATAAGTAAGGCTGTTTATAAAGTTATAGGTACCGCTCGAATATGAATTTAAAAAGTTATCTCATATAAATCTATTTATAATGCAACTTTTTAACACATTCGTTTGCTCATGCCATATAGATCTAGAAGTTCATCCATCTATGAACTAGCGCAAAATGTCATGTGGTTCTAACCTAAGTGATAAATGGCTTCCAGTCGGGCTGGTGTTATGGCATGACCATCAATTAGTGTCGCACTATCTAGTTTAACTGAGAAGAACATGATCAATTGTATTATTTCATTTCATATTCATTTATTCACAGAAAGTAATGAGTACACATGCATATAACATAGTATCTAGATCTTATAACGCTAGATCTTATATTGCGATTATTAAATGGATTGTCACATACATACATACATAGTATCACGTCTTTATCCCGGGGTAGAGTCTAAGGCCATAAGACCGAAAGGCCACGTTTAGCATGTAGGTGGGCTTGTAGGTAAGAACAAAATCAAAATAGTGATGGGTTGCTAGCTGCATCGCCTATTGACATGATTCCTGATGCCCATTCCATCGATCGGCTTTTACGATCTGCGCGGAAAGAGAAGCAGCTGGTACATTCTATGTTTTTATTTTTCTCCCAAACCAGCGTGGGAATCTATTTAAATGAATAAATATGTACGGGCAAATCATACAGATTGAGCTAGCCGCAAAGTAAGTTGTATAATGGATGTAAGTCAGTCGTTATACAAAAAGGGCCAATTTTGTCAGTGACTTCAAAGAGAGCCTCTTGCGAAGCCTCTTGACACAAGCATATTATTGCTTAAAAGGAGGCTCCAATTGTCAATTATTTGTACAAATTTGTTAAAGAATATTATTTTTATTTGATAGAAATAAAATATTATATATACATAGATCCTCCACATTCTAATTAAGTATTTATCCCTTACTGAATATTTAACAAGTTTTTAGAGAAAATAAGAAAGCGGATCCCCGGGTCCGAAGAACTCCATTTGAGGATGCTATTAGCATCACGCTCATTCCAGTCAGTTTTCTCAGTCACATCCATAATACCGCTTAAAAGCATGATTTCGTCTTAGTTTAGCTAATTAATACAAACCATACAGCCTTTTCTTGCCCAAAGGATCCTGGTGGACCAACTCATCAAAAAATTGCTCCAGTACGAATGAGAAGGTATCTAATTTATTTACGTAAAACAAAAGAATTAAAAATAAATGCTACAGAACATTAGCCAGTTCCTTAAAAACGATACAACATCATCATCAGGTCTTTGTTAGTCTCCACTGCAGGAGTTTCTCTGTATTACCTGAGCCATAATATTATCCAGAGCAGTCAGAGGATTTGGACTACACTCTCTACGCTAGCCTGACGGGACGAAACAGTTTTCTCTTTGATGTGTATAAACTTTGTTTAGCTTGTGTTTCCTAAGTCGTCTTCTACGACATCCACGGGAAGATTTGAAAGTGGCCCTATTTTACTCTGCTGGGAACCACACGGCACGATACAATATAATTAAGCCAAAGTCTAACTAATATGTAACCTCTGCAAAGGCAACAGTGATACAATAGAATCTGAAAGCGCTACATCACATCTCATTTATTAAATAAAACAATTTGCGCCCGCCTTGCGGAACAATAACGCATTTTCTGTCCTTTGGGAGTTAATGAGAAGAAAGGGCCCTGCCTGTGTAATGACCCGTATGGTGAGAATTGCTTTTAGTATATTGCATATATAAATACCTACTTATATAACTTATTTATACCTACTCTTTGGAAGCGGCCCTAAACTTAGCTTTATATAAATTATTGGCGTCAACAATAATATCATGTGGTAAACAAATTGTAATGGAAATTGACTTTCATCAAATGATATTTATATTTGAGTTTTTTTGAGTCTGTTACTCCCTCTGTGTAGTAATTTTAGACCGACCTGCCTCCGTAGTGCTATGGTTTAGGCGTTCCCCCACCCTTGGTTTTGTTTCTTTTACTAATAAATAAGATAAAATTTACAAAATCGACGTAAGTATTTCACTAGTAAATGACTTCTAGTATTTTTTGTATTGCTTTTCATTATTTTGTATTGCTTTTCATTATTTTGTATTGCTTTTCATTATTTTGTATTTGGTAAATCAAGAGAACTACGCATTACCGCCAAAAGCGGCCACTTTTGGCGGTAATGAATAGTTCTCTCAATCTGAAATGCTATTGTCGATGAAAAGTTCTTCTAAAATTACTACAAGTGATTTACTAAGGAAGTACTTACGTGGATTTTTTCAATTTGTTCTTTTTTCGGAGAACAAGAATTAAATAACGGGTGTCGCTAGTTTCGGTGTTGTGAGCCTCGATCCGGAAGTCGTAGGTTCAAATCCCACGGGAAGCACTTATTTATTTAGATGTTTCTAGTTCGGTTAGGACATTGCACACTTGAAACACCTCAATGTCTGAAAGAAAGATGATTCCGTGCTTCGAAAGGCACGTTAAGCCGTGAGTCCCTTTCATGATCTCGGTCTGATTCCTCTGCTACTATTGAGATCAGACGACAGTCGTTTCATGTAATATCTGGGATCATGAAGCAACCGGTACATCTTGGTCGGATGATGCTGACCATATATGTTACTCTTAACTTACTACCGTTTTTAAAAAAGATATAGAATAGTCTGTGCCAGATTTTCAATGGGAGTGCTTTGAAAAATTGACGATGTGGTGCTTGTAGCGCAGTTTCTTTATCACGCCATCGTGGAAATAGGCTTCGATCGATCGACTCTACCCTGGCTAGGTTCCTAGGGAGTTGCCTAGATTGCCTTTAAAAATGCAAGCAATACATGATGCCCTAGGCAGTTGCTTAATTTACTTATGTGGTAATCCTTACTTACAGGGTAAATTCTGTGCAAAACGAGAATGCTTGTAAGATTCGGGGACGCTGCTGTTTATCACAATGTTTTACGCCCACTAACACGCTAAACGTGGCATTTGGATCGAACGATTGAACGGTGCGAAGGATTTTACACAGTGATAATATGTATGTTTGTGTGTATGCTGTTTCTCACGAAGAATAACCATTGTAAGTCTTAAAGGCATAGATCAAAATGTCGAAACAGTTAAAAATTTGCCAATATCGATAAACTTAAATGCACCATCATCATCATCAAATTTAAGAGCTGGGCTCTTGTCGGGGGAGCTTCTTCCATTCCTCTCTTTCTTTCGCCAGTTGTTTCACTTCTCTGTAAGTAGTAACATTGATTGCACCACGATTGCACCATATATAAAAATAAATTAATAAATGAGTTGCAAGAGTTGACCCAAACAACCAAGATAAGTACCAACAGTAAGTTAATAAACAGAAATACAAAAACTTTTAAAAAGTTTGTGTAAAAAGGTTTTAATCTTCAATTGTGATAACGAGGATCAAAAGCTTTTGAACATACGAGTATATATTACCTTCAATTCGAAGCCTAGTACAATGATTTAAAGCTTCTGTTCAGCAGACTGTAAATTTATTGTAAGTTATTTCTCTCAAGATGTTTTTAATGTAACTATTGTATTTTTGACTAGTATTTTCCTGTGACTTTGTCCAAGTAAATTAATAAAAAATAAAAGTAACTATACCATGTAAATAAAATGAATATTCAAAAAATTGGTCATGTTCGAGTCAGGCTCGCCCACGAAGGGTTCCGTAGAAGCAAGCTTAGATTAGCCGAAAACCTCTATAATTTTTCGCCAGCAAAAATAACTTTGTTTTATATAGTGTTTGTATTAATGACAAAGTTATTTTTGCGGTTTATTAAACAGTGCTATAACTTTTTAGTTTGTACTTAGTACTCAGCTCTGATAGTTTTCCTTTCAACTTCGTTATATATATTACTTCTGTATTTTTTTACGTCTCTATGTATACCTTTAAGCAGATAAAGGGACACTTACCTCTGACAAAAATTTGCACGGATCCCTAAATCGAAAAAAGAGCTATTCAACAATACTCCACACGATAGGTTTGTAGAGAAAAATAAAAAGTACTTCCACTTTACTTGTATGGGACATACTCTTAAAAAAAATTGTTTTCAAGATTTGTTTTCTACCACTTTTTTGGCATGATTAATATACATACTCATACTAAATTACAGCTTTCTAGTACTTATAGTCTCTGAGCAAAACCGCGGACGGACAAAACTGTAAGGGTTCCTTGTTTACTATGGAACCCTAAAAAGCTTGTCGATTGGTTTAGTTATTTTTGAGTTAATTCATTACAAACAAACAATCAAATCTTCTCTCTTTATAACATAAGTATACCTAGATTATTAAAACCTAGAGGATCTGTGAGCTGTAGACCTCACTTTTTATTTAGTTTTTTTTTTAATACCTAGCTCCGAGCTTTCGCTTCTTTACCGAACACCAGAAAAGTTCCCCCAGGATAGGTGGACCTCGGCTTTGGCTGTTGCCCGTGTGTGCAAGGCTTGGAGAGACAGTAAACTCTCATATGCCTGATGAACCGCGATTTGCATACATAGCCTCAAGGTCCAAACTGAGAAACAATGGCAAAGCATTTGGAAAGCAGTAACTTCATGATTTGCCGTAAGGGGTTTGACCTTGCGAGTCTGTCTTGGGAAATATAAGAACTGAATAAATGTTGACCACGCACCTTAAAACAAGATACTAAAATACGTTTGATTATATGGGATCTACCTACCTATTGCAATTATGTTCAAAGCTTATAAACGCTTTGGTAGACACTAAACGAAACACAATAGAAATTTATTGTTTTAACTGCTACAGACGTTCACTGTCAAAAAATGAGCGGATTTAAAAAGAAAATAAAAATACAACATAAAGATCAGAGTTTCGATGTCATAAGGACCGTATTACCAACTGTATTAAAATCATATAGCGTTACTTATTCGTAGCATATTACAGCATGAATGGAATATGAATAATGCTGTAATACGGTCTTCATGCCGCAGGGCTTAACATTATAAAAAAATATATTTTTTTGTATTTCATTGCAAGGCCCCTGAGGAAAGTTGTTCAATATCAATGGATGATCATGTACCTTAATTTTGTTACACGTTGTATACTTAATATAATAAACTAGGGCTTAGACTAGCTTAATTTTACAATGTATAAGAAAATTGATAGTTTTTATTAGCATTATTGTCTGTACCAAAGCATTTGTCGAGCTCCGTGGCGCAGTGGTCAAGACGCCAGCCTGCGACACGGAGGTCCCGTGTTCGATCCCCGGCCAGGTCAAGATGGAAAATGATCTTTTGGCCTAGGTTTTGGATGTTTATCTATATAAGTATATATTATAAAATATGGTATCGTTGAGTTAGTATCCCACGCCACAAGTTCACAACTTACTGTGGGGCTAGCTCAAATTGTGTGATATGTCCTATATATTTTTTTATTATTATTATTATTTATTTGGCTGCCACTATCTGTCATTTATGCCCTTTTTGAGAAAGACGCGGTTACAGAGATTAACACATGAATACAGACTTATAACAGGAAAAAATACAAATACGTTGCCAATATACCTACTCGTATCTATGAATTGTTGGCGGAAAATATGATTTTATAATGTGGGGATATTATTAGGATAATACGCAAGGAAAATGTAACATTGTCCTAAAAATAAACAGTTTTATTTATAAACGTTCGGTATTTTCTTTATCAAGTAGGTAATACGTTTGTTTATATTTCTCATTAAATATATAAATAACTGTATATAGAAAAACGAAACGAACATTTTAAGCCAAAAGTTAGCACCAAGCATACTTGCGGACCTTATAAATCATGAAAATAAACATTTTAGAACGATTTTAGAAGATCCATCTTTATGCACATAAATAAATACATCTAATAATTAGTTTATGAGAAGAAAATTCTCGCAAATATGGTATTTTCATACAATTTCCGAAAAAGCTGAACTTTTTTGTGTGACAATATCAAAACAGTTTTAGAGTTCCTAGCATTGATACCATGGAAAAGTTGTTTATTTCATGTTATTTCACGAACTAGTCTCCCATTCAAATGAATGTAGGTGATTAACTGCACTCAGTATTCTTTGGGATGGATTTCTGAATCCATTGTTTACAATTTCATGACAACGATCGCTATTATGGCTAAAATTCTTTGAATGAAAATATTCTTAACAGCTCCTTTTAATCTCTTTGTTAAAATCGGATTTAAGAATAAACCTTTTCCTGACGGGTTATTTATAGATCCCTGAAATTCTATGAATCAGTTTAACATCTCTTACAATATCTCGTTATTTTACTTATCTATCCAAATTTTCTGACTGCTCTGGCTACTATATGGCTCTGGTAGTTTAAGGCTCCTATAGTAACACTAGCACCACTCAGCAATTAATTCTTTTAATCCTAAATTATATCGAATTTTAAAAATCTAACAAGTACATAGCTAGTAAATTACTTGTAGTATTTTTGTATTCATTTTCACTAATATTCGTTTGATAAAATATGAGAAAAACAGGTTAACGCTAAAAGTGGCCACTTTTGGCGTTAACCTGTTTTTCTCTTTAAATATGGCACTAGTAAATTATTCGTAATAAACAAAAAATACAATAAGTAATTTAGTAGTTTTTTACTTGTTAGATTTTAAAAATTCGATACAATTTATGATTTAAGGAATTTAAATGCTGGGTGGCGCTAGTGTTACTATAAGAGCGCCTTAAGTTCCCTATAAAAACATTCATGCCGGTTTGGGAGAAAAGGAAATACATGGAATATACCAGCTGCTCTTCCCGCGCAACCCGTAGAAGCCGGCGAAGGGATTGGGAGAAAATCTACGGAACCACGTTATATTCGATGCGGCTAGCAACCCATCAGTGTTTGTTCCCGCTTTTTACCTTAAAAACAAACGCGCTAAACGTGGCCTTTAGGTTTTACGGCCTTGGGCTTTATCTACTCCGCAAGGGATAAAGACGTGTACATAGTCGTTAAATCAATCCAAGCCGAAGGCAAAGCAAAAGTACATTCTAACAGCATTTTTTTTACGTCTATTACCAAGATCCCTTATCTCAGAAGGCGGCCATTGATTTAATTCACAAAGAAATCAGAGTCTCGCCGTTTGACCCTCGTCGTAGTGTGGCTTGTTTACACGCCCGCGTTATTGCCCGTTACGCCCTTCTGTATTTGCACGCTGATAAGGACACGGAATTGGGTTAGGAGGATTTCACATAGACTGTTTAATATGCATCACATTTCATGAGAGGGGGCTTGTGACATCACAGTTCTCTAAAAAGTATACTGACCAGTGACATCACCCGAAATTAAATAGGCTATATATATATTTGTAATTTTTTGTTTAATTGACAAAAGAAAAAAACGTGTCAAATGTTTTTTTGATAATCTAACTACCGGACTAATTATATTTTTTAGAAAACTAACCCATTGTAGAAATTTGCTCATTCTCTAGCCCTTCTGTATTTGCAAGCTGATATGCACGCGGAATCGGGTTAAGAGGATTTCACATAGACTGTTTTATTGTAGAAAGTTACGCATTACTTAGAATAATTCTAGAAAGACTTTATTAGCCTAATAGCATAGAAAAAAGATGTGTCCAACTCTTAGATCATCACGTCGTAGTAAGGCTTGTTTACATGCACGCTTTATTGGCCGTTATGCCTTTCTTTTGTTCACTAATATGGACGCGGAATTGGGTTAGGAGGATTTTACATAGACTGCTTTAATAAATAGACTCTATATTAGCCTAAAAGCGTAAAAAAAATGTGCCCAACTCATAGACTATGATTCAAACCCATAGCTGCTTTTGATGGCACAAGTTGACAAGACGCATATGTTAACACAAAACTGTCACGCACCCAAGCATAACTTGGTCAGTTAATATTATTATTATCATTGAAATAAAGGCATAAGTATATAGTCAAAGGCACATTAGTGGACTACCAATTACTATACATGTATATTATCATGCTTTTATCCCTTACAGGGTAGACAGAGCCCCGAGCCATAAAACCCAAAGGCTATGTATAGCGTGTTGGTGGGCGTCTAGATACAAAACAGAATCGAATTCACATAGTGATGGGATACTAGCAGCATTGCCTTTTAAAATGAATCCTTAGACTTTCAACTATTCCCTCGACCGGCTGCTACGATTTGCGTGGGAAGAGAAACAGCTGGTACATATTGTTGGTTTAAAGAGCATGCTTTTGTAGACGCAGTGGTAGGAGGAAGGCAAATGGTAGCGTAGCTAGCCCACGTTGCTAGTCACGCTACTAATTTTCTAGAACTATACAATGAGAGGAAAAAAGAAAGAAAAATATTTATTTGGCTCAAATAAAGTATATAAAATATAATACAATTTATATGCACATTGCACATGCATAACAATGAATTTCGTACCAATATGGTCCTCACTCTACCAATATTATTTACGCTGGTTGTCAGCCAGTACTCTACCATTTATTCAACGCATGTACCGGAGGCCTTAGACTGAGGAACGGTACAATTGAGATGACATCCCTTCCTTTATCGTATTCCTCGGATCCAAAGTTGCCGTCCATCCCGAATATCTTTCTCTAGATTGCCCGATTTTTCCCTGGAATTCGTCAAGGAAAATTGTTAGTAATAAAACACATGCCTTGACAAAAATAACGAAGGGTTAACATATTATGTTTTTTTATGTTGTTTGATGATTGTAATTTATGTGTTTTTAGAGTTTCTTAAGGCTTAGTAAGAAAATTACGTTAAACAATTGGTGCGTATTAAACATAACTAATTATTTTGTTCTTTGCTAAAAGGAAAACCCTTATCTTTATCTCTGTTTGTTGTCTTTTTTGGTTGTTCTTTTCTTATAACATCTAGGAATTTCTGTTTTCGTTGAAATCTTTTATCTATAATACAAAAATGAATAGCTGAATTTTTTGCTAAGCGCAAATCTCGAAAGCAGCTGAACCGATTGCGCAAATTCTTTTTTTAGAATATTCCTTGAAGTACGAGGATGGTTCTTATGGAGAGATAAAATAATATGTACCACGAGCGAAGCCGGGGCTAGCTAACTGCTAGTATTAAAATAATTTGATTGCTTCATCTTACGATCTGGGACATTTTATGACATTTGTTGAAACGTCGACGTACTTTTTATGTGTATTCTATATTTTTATTCTTTATATTTATTTATTTATTATCCACTTATATCTATCATTACAGGATAAATCCTAATGCGATAGAGAGGTCTATTTACATATTTTGTATAATTAAATATGCTACCCTTGTGAATTCGTATTATATTGTAGATACAAAACAAATTAAACTAATAAGGATAATTTATTTAACAATTAAAAACTGATCGCCAGTCTTACTTGAATATGGAATCGAATATACATAATCTAGTATTATATAGTAGCACATCATGTAATAAATCGAATGTATGTGTTTGTTTTGATTACGTTAGTAATGGGCATGTTGACTAAATTTTTTTTCATGTTGCTATTTAAAGACCTGCCAAAAATAAACACAATAGTGACAGAAATACATTTCTAAACAAAAAACTCTTTCAGTTATAAAAGTTTTAAAGTCACATGTTTTTAGACGTAAATTTTTAGACGTGAAAACGCGCGGCTAAAATGCCTACATATTTGTGACGTCACAAGCTTGTATTTTGTATGGGTGGCGTGAGAACTTTGTTTGGTAGTTATACGAAATATTTCGTTTATGGTAATGGTTTCATAATAAAAGTTGCTATAAATTTTGCAGACTAAAATACAGTTTAATTGTAATTTAAGATTTTCATACTTTAAAAAATGGTCCTATTCACCCAACTGTAAAGAAGCTTTAAGATCACTTAACGAATCGATATCAAATTAAAAGTGTTCTTTATAGTGTTTTTAGATAGAAATTAGTCTCATTAGAAACAAATTTTATATAATCTTAACATTAGGCAACTACCGTATTGTAGCTGACGTAGCGGAATGCTATACTTACTCGTCAAGTTTGCTACAATATGCAAGTTTGGAATGTAGCCTTACTTGAAATGGAATGGAATGTACAGAAGCACTTAAGTTAAACAGAAGATAACCAAAGCGTGTAATAAAGTGAATTTATCTGTTTGTTTTGATTACGATAGCGGTTGTTACTGACGTAGCAGAATGCTACGTGCTTACTCGTCGTGTTCTCTATAATGTGCAAGATTGGAATATTGGTTTACGAAAATTGGAACAGAAATGCTATGAATGCTTTGGTATGTTATAGTAGCAGTTAAGTAAAATAGAAGGTAACCATAGCGTGTGATAAAACTAATTTATCTGTTTGTTTTAAATACGTTAGCAATTGTAGCTGACATAGCGGAATGCTACGTATTTACTCGTCGAATTTGCTACAATATGCAAGTTTGGAATGTAGAATTAGCATTAATGCTCTGGTATGTTATTGTAACAGTTAAGTAAAACAGAAGGTAACCACAGTGTGTAATAAAACGAATTTCTCTACTTGTTTTGATTACGGTAGCGGTTGTAGCTGACGTAACGGAATGCTACGTGCATACTCGTCGTGTTCGCTACAATATGCAAGATTGGAACGTAGGTGAAATGGAATGGAATGTACAGAAATACCATTAATGCTCTGGTATGTTATTGTAGAAGATAAGAAAAACAGAAGGTAACCACAGAGTGTAATAAAACAAATTTATCCGTATGTTTTGTTTACAGTAGAGGTCATAGCTGACTTAACGGAATGCTACGTGCTTACTGATCGTATTTGCTACAATGTGCTTGATTGGAATGTAACCTTACTTGAATATGGAATGAAATGTACAGAATTACCATTTATAATTTGGTATGTTATTGTAACAGTTTAATAAAACAGAAGGTAACCACAGCGTGTTATTAAACGAATTTCTCTACGGACTACACTTGTAACGGAATGCTACGTGCTAACTCGTCGTGTTTGTTACAATATGCAAGATTGGAACGTAGATGAAATGGAATGGAATGTACAGAAATGCCATGAATGCTTTGCTATGTTACAGTGGCATTTTAGTAAAACGGAAGGTAACTACAGCGTGTAATAAAACTAATTTATCTGTTTGTTTTGATCACGGAAGCGGTTGTAGCTGACGTAGCGGAATGCTACGTGCTTACTCGACGAGTTTCCTGCAATGTGTAAGATTGGAATGTAGGCTAACGTGTGAAAATGGAATTCACATAATTACCATTGTGATGTGGTGTGCTGTAACAGTAGCAGTTAAGTTAAACAGAAGGGAACCACAGCGTGTAATATAACGAGTTTCTTTGTTTGTTTAGATAACGGTGGTGGTCGTAGCCGAGTGCTACGTGCCTACACATCGTGTTCACTACGCTGTGCAAGCTTACGTGCGAACGGAATGAAATGTACAAAATTTCTTAGCAATTAGTTTCTTATTCTAACAGTTTAGTAAAACAAATCAACCATATAGTGTGAATTAAAATATAATAATAATTGTATGTATGTTTATTCTTTCTTACATTTTGCTCTAGACTTATTTGTACAGAAAATACCAAAAATCCACGATCTTATTTTTTTAAACAGCCTTCTAAGGACACTTAAGTTTTTAAAATAAATCTAACAAGTTATCCGGACGACAGAGAAATAGAGACAATTACAAACATATAACCCATAGAAGATACATGTGAAAAACATAATCCTTCTATGGCACACAGCTAATGATATTACATAATAAATTAAAGATATGCTACGAATTGTGAACCTGATATAAGAAAATTTATCAGAAAAGGTCTAACGCATGGTAGATAACGATCTGCGGTATTGGCGGGATCGAGGAAAGTACCAACTAATTTTGTTTGGGTTCCTTGTGTGCGGAACTTATGTTTTATTAGTTCTTCGTATTAGAACAATGGGAACATTTTCTGTTAGTATTTACCGAGTAACTTCCTTATCGCATAATGATATTTCGTATCCCCCGACCGAAAAGAGATTCATCGCCATCATCAGGTCTTTTTCTCCACGGCCGGAGCACGACCTTCTCTGTACTACTGGAACCATATTAGCCAGAGCAATCAGAGGATTTGGTCTACACTCTCCTCGCTAGCCAGACGGGTTGGAGAGTCTCTTTGATGTTTATAAGCTTTGTTTAGCTTCCCAAGTCGCCTTCTACGACATCCACGGGGAGACTAGGAGTGGTCTGGGATATTCTACTCTTCTGGCAACCAGACGGTAAAGTAAAAAAAACCGGCCAAGTGCGTGTCGGGCCACGCGCAGTGTAGGGTTCCGTAGTTACTAATGGCAACTTTGAGTTCACACTCTTACCTCACAGTTTAACGACCAAAAACATCTAACAATGAAAATTACAAACAAATACCACTTTTTTGCCATGATTAATATACATACCCATGCCAAATTACAACTTTCTAGTACTTATAGTCTCTGAGTAAAACCGCGGACGGACAGACAGACAGACATGGCGAAACTATAAGGGTTCCTTGTTTACTACGGAACCCTAAAAAAGTAGAATAGAGAATATATTGACGCTATTTTACGTTTTCGGCGTGTCCCCAGAAGGTTAAAGGAATAAAAATACGTTTTTATCTCCTTCAAAACTATATATTTAAAGTTTCACCGTCTGAGTTGAAGTCTGAATAAAACTTCTAATCTATTTCAGTCAATTTCTTTCATGAAACTTTACGGTCGGAATTCTTTAAAACTATCATGAAAATACTATGTAAATATGTGAATTACCGAACTATTGTCCAACTTTTCTAATAAAACGAAGCCTCAAAGAAGTATTCTACATATAAAATAATTTACAAACTTTGTAATAAAATTTTGTTGAATGCGTTTGAGGTTTACAGAACATAAAGGGTTTACAATGTTAAAATACATTTCAGACCATTTTTATAATACTAAAAAACGTAACATATTAAACTTTGTGTAACACGCAAACTTAATAATAATACAATTTTATTTAAGACATAAATTTACATTGAGTAGGTTAGTAGTTAAATATGAAAAAACCGGCCAAGTGCGTGTCGGGCCACGCGCAATGTAGGGTTCCGTAGTTGCGAATGACAACTTTGAGTTCACACTGTTTACACTCACACCTCACAGTCTAACGACCAAAAACATCTAACAATGAAGATTGTATGAAATTTTACATTTTCCAGTACATTTTATAAGTTGGTTGCCTATAACTTTTTAGTTTGCACTTAGTACCCATTTCTGATAGTTTTCCTTTCAACTTCAGTATATATACTATTGCTGTAATTTTTTTCACGTATCCATATATAACCGTTTAGCAGATAGAGGGGGGGGACACGTACCTCTAACAAAATTTTGCACTTTAAAACCAAATATTTCGGAAACGGATCCCTAAATCGAAAAATGGTGTTCTTAACCTCACAATATTTTTGAAAGACCTTTTTAACGATACCCCACACGAGGGGTAAATAGAGAAAAAAAAATTACTCCCCCACTTTACTTGTATGGGAGCTACCCAAAAAAAAATATATTTTCAAGGTTTTTTTCTACGACTTTTTTGCCATGATTAATATACACACTCATATCAAATTACAGCTTTCTAGTACTTATAGTCTCTGAGTAAAACCGCGGACGGACAGACAGACAGACAGACAGACAGACAGACAGACATGGCGAAACTATAAGGGTTCCTAGTTTACTACGGAACCCTAAAAATGGTAATTTGCATTTTTAGGCCACATTCTTTTAAATATAGTACCGAAGGCAGTTGGCTACTAGATTAAAACGAGACGTTTTTACCTTTGAATATAGCTATTATAAGCTGTGTGGTTCCCGGCAGAGTAGAATGGGACCACTCCAAGTCTTCCCGTGGATGTCGTAAAAGGCGATTAAGGGACTACAAGCTAAACAAAGCTTATAAACATCAACGAGACCTCTCCAACCCGTCTGGTCAGCGTGGAGAGTGTAGGCCAAATCCTCTGACTGCTCTAGCTAATATATAGCTCTGGTAGTCAGAGAGGGTCGTGCTCCTGCAGTGGAGACTAATAAGACCTGATGATGATGAAGATATGTAGCTATTTAAAACTAGTGACGATGGCGTAGCGAGCCTTGGAGGGGTAACAAAATTAGTAAGGGGGAGGGCGTGGGGGCTATATTGCTCTTGTCGTTGTACATCGGTTATTGAGAGATTTTTTAATTTTATATAGGTACGGACAAATCACACAGATTGAGCTAGCCCCAAAGTAAGTTCGAGACTTGTGTTATGGGATACTAACTCAACGATACTATATTTTATAATAGATACTTATATAGATAAACATCCAAGACCCAGGTCAATCTGAAAAAGATCATTTTCCATCTTGACCTGACCGGGGATCGAACCCGGGACCTTCCGTGTCGCAGGCAGGTGTGATGACCGCTGCGCCACGGAGCTCGTCGATTCTCACGTTTAAGTGAATGACTTAAACGAATCAATCCCACAATAACCGATGTAGGATGTTGCACGCTAAAACCGGGAAAAAAAAGAGATGAGCAGAGAAAATAAAAGAGAAAAGAGAGCTTTTTAGACTTTGGTCATTTCTGAAGTGAAAACTCTATAGGCACGTATGACAGACCAGAGATTAAGTGACATTGTGGATAACATTTCCACCTGGGCAGGGCACAGTGATACTTATTCAATATTGTACACCTACCTACCTGTGATTTCACAATAAAGATATTTGTATTGTATTGTATCATTTTACTAGTTTTCGCTACCACACGTAGGGAGCCCCTGTAGCTCGGGGGCCCCGTATCATTGATACGTCTGATACGGCGGTATCTACGCCCTTGTTTAAAACGAATTCAAAGAAGTTTTAAGCTCCAAAAATATAAAGTGCATTTATTTAACAAATTGCCACTTTTGAAGCGAAATATTTTGTGTCTATAATAAAATTCTAAACCAATTTACAAAGAAGATATTTCGCATATTACTTTCCAACGTCACTGAAATGTTTTCTTTGGCTTCGAAAATATATCAAATTACTGCTGATGAAAATTCACTACATATTTTAAGTACATGTCTCGTATTCTAATGTAATAAATGCGAAAGTCAGTTTGTGTATATTTTTACACGACTGCAAAAGGAGTGTATTGTTTTTAGAATTCATGTACCTATATTTATGACGAGCTCCGTGGCGCAGCGGTCATCACGCCTGCCTGCGACACGGATGATCCCGGGTTCGATCCCCGGTCAGGTCAAGATGGAAAACGATCTTTTTCAGATTGACCCGGGTCTTGGATGTTTATCTATATATGTTTTTGTTATAAAATATAGTATCGTTGAGTTAGTATCCCATAACACAAGTCTTTCATAAGAACTTACTTTGGGGCTAGCTCAATCTGTGTGATTTGTCCGTATATATTTATTTATTATTTATTTAAAATAAAATAATGAAAAGAGTAATGAATGTGGATGAAGCGAAAGAGGTTTGTAAGGATCGTAGCAAGTGGAAATCCATAGTCTCTGCCTACCCCTACCTATGGGAAAGAGGCGTGATAATATGTATGTATGTATGTAAATAATGTAAAAACGTCAATGCGTATATGAGTTTCTTTCGCTTCAGTCGCAAATAATCCTCTGCGGGGGAGATGGGCTCCTCTAAGACAGACGGGTTGGTGAGAGCAGCTTGTTTGGCTTATCACGGTTCCGACGCTGCTGCTCATCGAAACCGTTTATAAGCGAGGGAAGGGTAGGAAATTGTTGGACTGGGGGAACGGGGCAAAGGTGTTTGGGATGCTACTTGCTTGGATGGATTGGCCATGAGAAAGGAGCAGCTCGGGAGGCCGGGCGCGCGAAACCGATGCCATACCTGAACCCACCGGATAGGCAGTTGAAGATAGTACCCCTGACCTTATGAGTTTCTGTATTCCATCATAACTACATATATATTCTTTAGGAATAAGTAGTTTCCTTGTACTCATTTTCTGTATATATATTGTCTTAACATGTTTTTTGTGTACATAAATGAATAAATAAATACATGTCTCAGCGGATTTGGATCGCTAGAAATCCTCCCGTGTAAGCTACAATTCGCCAAGGCATTCTTATCATAGTATTGTTCTTTTTTTTCAAAAAGACGTTACTTTCATTTTTGGCATTTTCACTCTTTAACTACTGAGTTGATAATGTCAAAATTTTGAATACATACATGTGTTCAAGGGTACTGAAAACTGAAAAGGACATACAAAAAAAACTTTCCGTGCTTAGGAAGGACCATCAGTCCAAGGGAAAAAGAACGGTACCTCGAAAGAAAACACCGTCTTTAATTCGTTTACATTGCAAAATGGCTTAAATAATTACATTAGTGATAGCGCGGCCTATCTAGATTATATGAAGCCTAGATAGACTCTATTAGCCCAAAAGCGTAGAAAAAACTAGTGTCTAACCCATAGTCGATCGCGCACACACAAAGCTATCAATTTGACGGATTTTGAGGGCATAAATTGACAGGACGCGTGTGATAACACAAAGCTGTCACGCACACAAGCATTGAAAAATTGGCCAGTTTTTTAATCATTTAAATGAATGAATTGTTTATTTTCAAGCAACAAGAACTCAATATATATTAGTAAACAACTTATAATCTAAGAATGTTAGTAGAATTACTTATTCAATCAATTAAATAAAATTACAAAATACAATTATAATGCCCATTCCTGCACCACTCCCCCTGATATAGTGCAGCAATGGTTGACGTACAAACAGTCCAGCCTAGTCGCGATCATGTTCATGTTCAAATAAAGGCGTCTAGAGAGTATATAGTCAAAGATCTTAACATACACATTTTTCGGGACACTTTCCGCTGTCGCTTAACTTAAAGGTTTATCTTTATCCCTAAACCAAAGGCTGAGCTTAAGAAAGCTTCAGGGCAGCATCAGTTATGAGAAGATTTGAACGAGAATATAAAGAACAAGAACTGCAGCTGAGCGCAATAATGAAAAGATACTCGCTGTGGTGCTCGAATCAGGATTCATCTTATTGGAAAAGTTGGAAGACCCGTATTATTGGCGATTCATTTTCACTCGCTCGAATGAATCCGAACGCAGAAGTTATTTCCGATCGGTTTTCGATGCTTTACGTGGTAAGAACTTAGAGAATACTCGTATATAGAGGTTTTATTCGCAACTTACAATGTGACTTTGTAAATTTTTCAACCACTTGCATCTGGTACTTGAAAACCTACAGCTGATCATCATCATCAGCACCAAGTCGCCTTCTATGACATCCACGGGAAGACTTGGAGTGACTCGGTGACATAAGGCAAATTTAAACCTACAGGTGATATAGGTATGTTTTAAGTGTGGTTCAGTACCTATAGGTAAATTAAATATTCATCATTATCATCACCATTATCTCAGCCGTAAGAAGTGCCCTGCTGGAGATTTTCATCATGGGTTGGTTTTACCATATCACTACAATGGGCAGACGGTCCACGAAAGATTTTTTTTTTATATATATAAATATAAATATATGCGGACAAATCACACAGATTGAGCTAGCCCCAAAGTAAGTTCGAGACTTGTGTTATGGGATACTAACTCAACGATACTATATTTTATAATAGATACTTATATAGATAAACATCCAAGACCCAGGTCAATCTGAAAAAGATCATTTTCCATCTTGACCTGACCGGGGATCGAACCCGGGACCATCCGTGTCGCAGGCAGGCGTGTTGACCGCTGCGCCACGGAGCTCGTCATTAGATTTATATCAATATATATTTTTAAATACTATTTAGTATTGGACTACGTACAGTTCAACTTAGGGAATAGTGCAAGTTTCATAAAAAACTTGTGTACGATACTCATAATACAAGGATTTTCAAATTTCGAATAATTCAGAATACGTAAAAGAAAACATAATAGAAAATTGATATGCCAGTCAAATATTATTAAGTTACTAATTAATCACTCTTATTCAATATTCAATCCAATAGCTGAATATGACAGTTCTAATATTACTAATGAGTTGATAAGATTTGCGCAAAGCTACAAATTAACATAATGAGCATTTTGGCTGACATGCATGACTAATGAGTATTACAAACTTCATTATATGTATTAACCCCTAGATGACAAGTGTGTAAACTTATGATATTATTAACTGTGTACCTTCCAAAACAAAGAAATGTTTAACTCATAAATGTTCACAAGTCTTTACTGAACTAGTAATGAACCTTACTATTAGCCACTGAATTTGAACCAGTTGTCCAATACCAACTAACATTATAAACTAGCTGTTACCCGCGGCTTCACCCGCGTCATTTACAGCTATGTCTTTCTCAGTACCCTAACCTATATATATATGCAAAATTTCATGATGATCGGTCCAGTAGTCACGGCGTGAAAGCGTAACAAACAAACAAACTCACTTTCGCATTTATAATATTAGTTAGGATTAGGATGTAAAAGTAAGTTGTTTGATTTGTTGGCAAGCACTATAAAATATAATGACAGGTTGATAATAAGTGCTTTTAAGAGTTCCGTAGCCGAATGGCAAAAAACGATACTTATAGATCCGTCATGTCCGTCTGACGGTCCGTACAGTGACGGCAAATAAGTTGAACTAAGTGTGAGTAGGACACCGCAATACATTGCTACTGATTAATATAGGTGTGTCTCGCTCACACTTAGTTCAACTTATACGCCGCGTGTTGTAATTTCTTAACCTATACCATGTGGTCTCAACGCCTTAATCGTACGATTTGTTCTCAGAGACTCGCATAGATGGCGCCACTCGAACACAACATTGTATCTACCATATTATTAGATTATAAAAACATGATTCACAAAATATATTTTATTAAAAATCAAAACAATATTTTAGGCATAATATTTTAAAATGACGCCGTATATTTAGTAAGTTAAAGGCTAACGCAGATTACCGCCATCTAGTACCGAGTAGCAAGCAACTCTCCTGCGCCATACATTCGCCTGCTTTTCGCAACCTTAATTTGGTCCAATATTTTTGTATGAGGTGGGCAGTCTATTACGTTAGTATTATATTGTCTTTGCCTATACGTGCGGTGGGTCTAACACATTGAGGTTTCTAAAGTAATTTTTTCTCAAAGTTAATAGTTTGAAAGATAGGCGCTTCCAAAGTGGTAAAAAGTTCCTTACTTCTAAGATAAGAGAGAAAAAATCAAAGAGAAATATATGCTGAAGATTTCAATAAACACTTTTAACGAAAATGGTTAAATTTGAACGATATACAGTAAGTAGTTTTTGAAATATACAACTTTTTAACAAACCGCAGAAATAACTTCATCGTTCATACAAACACTATGAAAAACAAAGTTATCTTTTCTAACGCAAAATTGTAGAGGTTTTTGGCTAATCTAAGGGCGATCATGGGCGTGCCCGACTCACACTTAGTTTTTTTAGGGTTCCGTAGTAAACTAGGAACCCTTATAGTTTCGACATGTCTGCCTGTCTGTCTGTCTGTCTGTCCGTCCGCGGTTTTACTTAGAGACTATAAGTACTAGAAAGCTGTAATTTGGTATGGGTATGTATATTAATCATGTCAAAAAAGTGGTAGAAAAAAACATGAATAAAAATTTTTAGGGTAGCTCCCATACAAGTAAAGAGGGAGTAATATTTTTTTTTCTATATAAACCCATCGTGTTGGGTATCGTTAAATAGGTCTTTGAAAAATATAGTGAGGTTGAGAACACCATTTTTCAATTTAGGGATAGGAAATTTGCACTTTAAAATCTAATGTTTCGGAAACTAACTCCGAAATATTTAGTTTTAAAGTGCAAATTTTTGTTAGGGGTAAGTGTCCCCCCTCTATCTGCTAGACGGTTATATATGGACACATGAAAAAAATTCCAGCAGTAGTATATACTGAAGTTGAAAGGAAAACTATCAGAGCTGAGTATTTAGTACGAACTAAAAAGTTATAGACAAACAACTTATAAAATGTACTCGAAAATGTAAAATTTCATAGAATTTACATTATTAGATGTTTTTGGTCGTTAAACTATGAGGTGCGAGATGCGAGTGTGAACAGTGTGAATAGTGTGAACTTAAAGTTGTCATTCGCAACTACGGAACCCTACACTGCGCGAGGCCCGACACGCCCTTGGTTGTGTTTTTTTTTTTATTTGACATTAAAAGAACTCTATATTTGGAAGTGTATATCTTTCCATAAAAAACCTAATTATTGAAAAAACAATATTTTTATGTTGAAGACTCCTGCCTGAGTGTAGAAAAGTCTCTCGCATAACAATCTGCTTCCTAGCTTCAAAGCTTTTCGAACATGCAATGTCGAAAGTTAACAAATACAAAGTAGGTACAAGCAAGCAACAAGTATAAATTCTCTAATTTTCCGTAAAGACCGAAGAAAGTTTTGTACTTACCATCATCAGTATACAATGGTTCCCGACTTGATGAAAAAGTTTCGGTGTGAACGAAAAGTTGAATATAATTTAGTGGAGTTCCTGGAGCCGAAAAACCACGGAATTTCGAGGTATTCATGAATTTATATGATTAAGTTGGGATTTTGTTTATGACACTTAAAGTTGAACATGAAAAGCTTTTTTAACCGATTTCAAAGCATATAATATGTGCTATTGTCAGGCTTGACCATCTTTTATATAATATGCATGTCACATTTCATAAGTGCTTGTATGTATTTGTGTGTTTATCATATTTTAAATATTATATATGTTCATATATTATATACATATATATATTCATACAATATGATATATATTATATGTATATTATACTAAATGTTACTTGCTGCTCCGCCCACGTGATATATAGCCTATGTCCTTCTCATCCATCTAATCGGAACGGTTCCGTAAATACAGTGTGAAAGCCTAACCAACTAACAAACTCATTTTTGCATTTATAATATTAGTTAGGATAAAGATAGGATAGGATTAGGATAGTTGGGATTATCAAAAATATAAACATCTTAATATACTCATTAGTACATAGGCAGGAATAACCGAACCGTGGTTGCCCATAAAGGGCGTGTTGACTAAAAATTTTTCTTCTGCTTCTTCTTCTTTTTTATATTATGGCTTCCACCGAAATTTCAGTGATTCTGCCAATGTCCAGTATAATGAGATTCTAAGTATCGGTGTTGTACGGTAAAGTTATTCCAAGTA
Organism: Rhodophaea formosa; assembly: GCA_963082605.1. Classification (NCBI taxonomy): domain Eukaryota; kingdom Metazoa; phylum Arthropoda; class Insecta; order Lepidoptera; family Pyralidae; genus Rhodophaea; species Rhodophaea formosa. The sequence goes on along the minus strand of OY720225.1, from coordinate 9,750,712 downwards.
GCATCGAAGATGGCGTATGTTCTTTGATGCTTCGTGGGAGCTTCTGGCGGCAAATCTATACGAGTCCATTTATCAGTTCACTTTAACTATTTCACAAATTGTTCATGAGCACAAGCATTTATAACACCAAACTACACCAATTTCATATCATAAAGTCCACTAAAATCAACGATATAAAATTCTGTTTAAAACGGGTCACTTTGTATTCTTGTGACAAAAGCATTAAATCGAAGCATATCGAATTCTCTATGTTACAGAAGACACATTATCTAATCTGGGTTCCTGGAATAAGGATAGCGCCCTGATTTCCGGAGCGGAAGTTACGTAATGGCTGATCTGGGCCCCAAGTTGCTAGATCATGGCTCCTCATTATTATATAAGTACTAGCTGTTACCCGCGGCATGTGGTCCCAACGACTTAATCATAAATATAAATAAATAAATATATACAGAAAAATCACACAGATTGAGCTAGTCATAAAGTAAGTTCGAGACTTGTGTTATGGGATACTAACTCAGCGATACTATATTTTATAATAGATACTTATATAGATAAACATCCAAGACCCAGGTCAATCTGAAAAAGATCATTTTCCATTTTGACGTGACCGGGGATCGAACCCGGGAGCATTCGTGTCACAGGCAGGCGTGTTGACCGCTGCGCCTCGGAGAGAGACAGTACGATTGGTTCTCAGAGACTCGCATAGATGGCGCCATTCGTAACTACACAACAATAAATCTACCGTATTATGAGAGTTTAAAAAAATTATTCACAAAATATGTCTTATTAAAAATCAGAAGAATATTTTAGGCATAATATTTTAAAATTTCCCAATTTAGTAAGTTTAGGCTAACGCATATTACCGCCATCTAGTATCGAGTAGCAAGCAACTCTCCAGCGCCATACATTCGCTTACTTTTCGCCACCTTAATTTGGTCCAATATTTTTGTATGAGGTGGGCAGTCTATTACGTTAGTATTATATTGTCTTTGCCCGCGGCTTCACCCGCGAGATATTTAGCTTATGTCCTTCTCAGTACCTAACCTATGTGTATACAATGATGATCGGTTCAGTAGGTTGGGCGTGAAAGCGTAACAAACAAACTCACTTTCGCATTTATAATATTAGTTTGGATAAGTATATTATATAAAAGTGTTCGGCCCGGCAATTTATATGAGAATGTCGAAAAGTTGTTTATTTTGACGGGTTGGTTTGCAGGATAAGTATTTTCCAATTACTCAGTATATATTCCAATGTGGATTGTGTTACTTTTGCAAATACATGTACATTAAATAAATATATACGGACAAATCACACAGATAGCTAGCTAGCTCAGCCCTAAAGTAAGTTCGAGTATGGTAGTGAATAATAATTACTAGTTTAATGCACCTACTTTGATATTTGCACTTGTTTTAAATGTTTTTATATAAAATTAATCCATTATTGGCTTTATGAACTAGATATAAGTAACTATATTTTCTTTTACGGGCTGTAGATTATGTAATAACAAAAATAAAAATGAAATAAAATATTAGTAAAAAGAACCAATTACCTACTCTCTAAGGCAATTTAGAACCAGTCTCAGCGCCCAGTAAGACAATATCTTTCTGGCCGCATTCCGCATAAGGATGGCGTTGGAACAAAATACATAAAGCAAGCTTGTCAGTTTTAATTATGTTTCTACAAATATCTAAAAACAAAACACGACACGTAAAAGTGTTTTTTCGGCAAGTTGTATAAAAATGTCGAAAAGTTGTTCAGTTTGACTGGATGGTTTGAAGGTTAACGCGGTGTTTTTCCAATTACCCTGTGTATTACATTTAAATTTTTGAGTACCCTAGCAATCCGCCCGGGCTTCGCCCGGGGTACATACGTAGCCTATGGCACTCAGAAATAACGTATCTATCCAACGGTAAAGGACTTTTTCAAATCGGTCCAGTAGTTCTTGAAATAAGCGCGTTCAACCAAACAAACTCTCTAACTTTATAATATTAGTATAGATTAAAATTTTCTTATGTGGTAATGACCTAATAACCTACTCTCAAAGACAATTTAGTACTAGTCTTAGCGCCCAGTGAGACAATATATTTCTCGCATTCCGCACTGCAATGCAAGGATGTTGTGGAACAAAACATATAAAGCAAGCTTGTCAGTTCTATTGTCGGGTCGGGTATAGTGAGCGGATTTTCGAGCGAAGAGACGTTTTTTCCGAATGTTTCCTGCCAGTCTCTGTATATATTCTTATGTGAATATTGCTAAATTTATATATATACGTACATTAAAATGTACTTATGTGGTAGTAATAAAGACCAAATAACCTAGTCTCACAGACAATTTAGTACCAGTCTTAGCGCCCAGTGAGACAATATCTCTCTCGCATTCCGCACTGCAATGCAAGGATGTTGTGGAACAACACATATAAAGCAAGCTTGTCAGTTTTACTGTCGGGTCGGGTAGTGGGCAGATTTTCGAGCAAAGAGACGTTTTTCACGAATGTTTCCTGCGTGTGGAGTTCTCAATATAATACATTATAGTGTATACTTACAGCATATTATAAAGTTTATAAAAACAACGGCAAAGTGTGAGTTGGATATTCGTAATTAGTAAGAAATATTTCTTTCCTACTGGTGTGAGAAAACAGAAAAAACCGGCCAAGTGCGTGTCGGGCCACGCGCAATGTAGGGTTCCGTAGTTGCGAATCACAAGTTTGAGTTCACACTCGCACCTTTAACGACAGTTTAACGACCAAAAACATCTAACAATGAAATAGTATGAAAATTTACATTTTCCAGTACATTTTATAAGTTGGTTGCCTATAACTTTTTAGTTTGCACTTAGTACTCAGCTCTGATAGTTTTCTTTTCAACTTCAGTATATATACTACTGCTGTAGGGGGGGAGGGGGGGGGGGGGCATAGAGGGGGGGGGGGCATACAGGGGGGGATAGAGGGGGGACATAGAGGGGGGGGGGGGGGACACGAACCTCAAACAAAAATTTGCACTTTAAAACCTAATATTTCGGAAACGATCCCTAAATCAAAAAGGGAGCTACCTTAAAAAAAATATTTCAAGATTTTTTTCTACCACTTTTTTGCCATGATTTATATACATACCCATACCAAATTACAGCTTTCTAGTACTTATAGTCTCTAAGTAAAACCGCGGACGGACAGACAGACAGACAGACATGGCGAAACTATAAGGGTTCTGTTTACTACGGAACCCTAAAAACATAGAATGTACGACTTCTTCTTTTACCAATGTAGATTGTAAAAGCCGATAGAGTAAAGGGGCGAAAATCTATTCAATTATGTTTGTAGGTGATGCACCTACACGCCTAATTGATATTAGGCGTGTAGGTCTTTCTCCCTTACGGGGTAGACCGAGCCCAGGTTTTTAAGACGTAATAGCTACTATTAGCGTGATCGCTAATCCTATTAGGTACCGTCTTAAAAACGGCTCTGTCTACCCCGTAAGGGAAAAAGACGTAATCGTACGTCTATTTTATTTATAAAAACGTAACGAATAAAAGTAGTTGTGATTTATGTAACTTGTTGTTTTATGTTGCTTCTATGTAATGCATATGTAAAACAAAAAGATATGTCTCTGTACTAGTGGCGTAGCTATGTTACGTGGACGTGACGCAAGCCTTAATGAGTATAAGTAGGTATAAGAGATATGGTGGAGAAAATCGACGTGAAGGACCAAACCGCGGTGGCCTATATGGTAAGGCATTATTAGTCATACATTCAGTCATTATTAGTTATATTATCCCAACTAATATTATAAAGGCGAAAGTGAGTTTGTTTGTTTGTTTGTTACGCTTTCGCGCCGTATCTACTGAACCGATCATCATGAAATTTTGCATACACTTATTTTAGGGTACCGAGAAGGACATAGGCTATAAATTACGCGGGCGAAGCCGCGGGTAACAGCTAGTTAGTTATATAAACTAAGACGCAGGATTGAATCCGGCCGGCGAAGATTTTTTTCCCATATCTTTTTTTTTCTAATGTAATAAGAGTTTCAGAATAGCATTTTTAAGAGCGTATACTAGCATGTTTTTTTTTCAATATGGTTTCCATACAAATGTATTTCTCTATTTTCTCGCTGAAAACTGATTCTAGAGCCACAATTCTTTTTTTCATAAAATCTAGTACTAAAATAGGAATGCCCCTATTTTTTGTTTTTTCCAAAAAAAACTGTTTTTGTACAATTTTTTATTTCTTTTAAACAGGTTTTTAGAAAAAAATAAAACATAGGGACATACCTATTTTAGTAATAGATTGTATGTAAAAAGAATTGTGCCTCTAGAAGCAGTTTTCAGCGAGAAAATAGAGAAATACATTTGTATGGAAAACGCACTGCTAGTATACCCTCTTAATGCATATCATCAGGCCTTTTTTTTCGCCTCCACTGCAGGCGCATGATCATCTCTGTACTACCAGAACTATATATTAGCCAGAGTAGTCTGAGGATTTGACCTACACTTTTTACGCTAGCCAGACGGCTTTCTTTGATGTTTATAAGCTTTGTTTAGCTTGTGTTTCCTAAGTCGCCTTCTACGACATCCACGGGAAGATTTTGAGTGGTCCTATTGTACTCTACTGGGAACCACATGTAACAAAAAAACACCTAATTATTTCTCAGTTCTACTTTAAGCCGTGTGGTTCCCGGCAGAGTAGAATAGGACCACTCCAAGTCATCCCGTGGATGTCGTAAAAAGCGACTAAGGAAAAACAAGCTAAACAAAGCTTATAAACATCATAGAGACCTCTCCAACACGCCTGGCCAGCGTGGAGAGTGTAGGCCAAATCCTCTGACTATTCAAGCTTATATATGGCTCTGGTAGTACAGAGAGGGTCGTGCTCCTGCAGTGGAGACTAAAAAGACCTGATGATGATGATGATTTCTCAGTACTATTTTAAATACCAATAGTTATTGGACTTTAACTCTCCCATTCCGGTGGCGTTCAAAATCGGAGAGCGGAGTATCAAGAAATACTCGCAAACTCCTAGTGGAGAAATAATTTTACATCGGAAACCAATTTAACTTGTACTCGTACAAAATTTCAAATACTTCATTTCAAATTGATATTTCAATGTGTACTCAAAGTTTGCTATAAAGTCATTGTTGTTCGTTAAACTCAATTTGAATTTGAAAAACTTATCAAGTTTTATCTTTATGATTGTAAATAAGTTGTGGTGTGTATTTTTAGTGGTGCCCTTTATGTATTTTGATGATTACCGACACAAATATGGTTTATGAAATAAAGAATTAGATTTGATTGCGTCTTATCAAGCTGGATAAGATAATATTCGTCACTCCTTGACTTCGAAGCTGAGAAATGGCTAAAAAAATTAAAATTGGACGTATAGGATTCTTGCGTACTGCAAGAATCCTATACGTCCAATTTTAATTTTTTTAATTTTAATTTTAACCTGATGGTGGTGATGGATATGTGGGAAGATTATCTTTTAAGGATCAAACGCACAATAAAGACTTTTGAAAAATAAGTCTGCATTTATAGATTAATCTACCACTACTGATCCCAAAATTAGACGTAACACTAAAAGTTAAATCCAAAAAGTAAGTTGAATTATCCATGCTATTCATCAATGATGAATTAGCATGGGATAAACGACCGTTTTTCCGGTTGCATCCTCAGTTGTGATTCGTAAGAGCCCTGGGTCCTCTAATTATACTGTGATATGATTTGGCGAAAGGTTTTACGGCCTGCTGCCTGCCTAACGCTATCCACCTCGAGTATCACATGCTAATTACCACCTAAATAATGCTGTGTGAATCAGACATAAGAGAGAGTGAGGTAATTAAGCAGGAAACTTCACAAAGAATGCCTGGACAAAGATGTTAGTAAATAATGAATAGGTATGCCAGAACACTAGGGATTTGGGGTATGTGAGCGCAAACGTATTTCCTCCATTAATTCCCTGCATACATTATGAGAGCGACTGTCGACTACCATAAAATAAAGATAATACAGAATACGCACTTGAAGTACGCATTAATGAAATATTGCAAAGATGCTCTTACAAAGCATATTTTGCTAGGTACGAGTCCATAAACTGAAGTTACCAAACTTACTGTCTATCTATTTTACCTTTATAGATATCAATAATCCTTGGTTAAATGATAAAAAACAAGCATATGTGAATCAAACTCACGCACCGATGGTTCCGTACAAAAGTTTTTAAATAGGTTTCTTTTCTTTAATTTAATAAAAAAATATTTAGTCTGATAGCAGTAAAAAGCATTCTAAAAAAATTAAGTTTCTCCATTTATGATTACAAATATATAGGTAGATAGAACCCTGTTACAAATCCTCGATCAAAAAGTGGAGGCTCAGTGACAAGATTGCCAAGATTTTGATCTTGTCAATTGACAAGGTCAGGCACTGTTTGAAAACAAAACCCTGAAATATAGCAAGGCATGGACCTCTTTGGATCAGCTTATCCTGATCTGGAGGACTACAGGCACTACGCACCAGGTGATATTCTGAAGCTCATGCAGTCCTTCAGGAATCACCGTGTGGGTGAGTAAGGTATGGGGTAAGTACAAAATAACCCAAAGGTTAGACGTGCTTCCGATTTATAATCGGCCCCAATTAAGATAAGATAAGATAGGAAGGCAGGAAAAACTATCAATAAGCTTTGATTAGATAGTCAAAGTTCTTTAGTTAAAAAAATCACTTTGTAAGTAAAATAAAAATCCTGGATAAAGGATTAAAGTGTTCACGTGTGGGACTTCTGCACAGTGGTTATTTTGTCTGACAACCGTGCACTTTATTGTCGCCGTTGGCCAAATTTAATTGAGGGTTGTAACATGTCCTTTGTTCACACATGTCCTTGAATTTCCGGAAGGCTTATTTAAAACTACCCATAGACTCTATTGATTGAAAGACATATTTTATGTAATTAATTGAAAACCATTCATAGGCCTCTCTTTTAAAGGCTTAAAGGGAATTTATTCATTGTCCTCTTAAAGAATAATAAATAAGTTCGCTTTAAAAACTTAACGCCGTGTGGTTCCCGGCAGAGTAGAATTGGACCACTCCAAGTCTTCCGTGGATGTCGTAGAAGGCGACTTAGGAAATACAAGCTAAACAAAGCTTATAAACTTCAAAGAGACCTCTCCAACCCGTCTGGCCGGCGTGGAGAGTGTAGGCCATATCCTCTGACTGCCCTGGCTAGTTATGGCTCTGGTGGTTCAGAGAGGGTCGTGCTCCTACAGTGGAGACTAAAAAAGACCTGATGATGATGATGATGAAAAACTTAATAAAGCAAATAGTGGTTGAATTATGATAGCTAGCTTAGCTTCATGTTCCATGAAGAAAACAGTGACAGATGAAAAATCGCTTAAGGGGGCACACTAGGCACAGTAGCGACGCCAATCATTTTATTCGTAATACTTTACAAATAGAAAGAAATTCAAGAATGTTAAATCATATAAGCATAACCTGAAGTATATTTGGAATCATGTTTAATATTACCAGAATCAGTGAGAATTAATGTGTAATATACTTCAGGTTATTTATAGATTAAGAGCTAGCGAACCATCTGACTAACCCGTTTCCCACAAAGCTAGAATTTTTTTAAATTATATTTTATTATCTGCTAATTATAAAAATACCGGTCTGGCAGGGATATCGCGGTTGCGTCATCATCCCAAAAATTTTTGAAAATGTAAAAAAAAATTTTTTCGTAACCAATTGCCACAAGGCTACAATTTTAATATGTTATAATTTAAGTATGCTTAAGTGTAAAAAAAAATCGCCAACCTCTTTTGAGGGTTGCAAGTGTGTGCCAGACGATAGCAAAGTTGTCATTGGGACGGTAATTCATAACCTGCTGCCACAAGGCTACAATATTGAGGGAACATTCTTTCAATTGTTTAAAAAATATATGTTAACAGCCAGACCATTCTAGTGGTTGCAAGTACCTGCCAGACGACGTGGGAGAGCTCGTGAACCACCTGACTAACCCGTTTCCCACAAGGCTAAAATTTTAATATGTTATAATTTAAGTATGTTTAAGTGTAAAAAAAATTGCCAACCTATTTTGAGGGTTGCAAGTGTGTGCCAGACGATAGCAAAGTTGTCATTGGGACGGTAATTCATAACTTTCTGCCACAAGGCTACAATTTTAATATGTTATAATTTAAGTATGTTTAAGTGTAAAAAAAAATCGCCAACCTCTTTTGAGGGTTGCAAGAGTATGCCAGACGATAACAAAGTTGTCATTGGGACGGTAATTCATAACCTGCTGCCACAAGGCTACAATTTTGAGGGAACATTCTTTCAATTGTTTAAAAAATATATGTAAACAGCCAGACCATTCTAGCGGTTACAAGTACCTGCCAGATGACTATATAATAGTCATGTCGCTTGACGGGAGTGCGCACAACTTTGCTATCATCTGGCACACACTTGCAACCCTCAAAAGAGGTTGGCGATTTTTTTTTTACACTTAAACATACTTAAATTATAACATATTAAAATTGTAGCCTTGTGGCAGAAGGTTACGAAAAAAAGTTTTTTTGCATTTTCAAAAATTTTTGGGATGATGACGCAACCGCGATATACCTGCCAGACCGGTACTTTTATAATTAGCAGATAATAAAATATCATTTAAAAAATTTCTAGCTTTGTGGGAAACGGGTTAGTCAGATGGTTCACGAGCTCTCCCACTATTACTAGTGCTTATATGATTTACATTCTTGAATTTCTTTCTATTTGTAAAGTACCTATTAGGAATAAAATGATTGGCGTCGCTACTGTGCCTAGTGTGCCCCCTCAACGCGCTTAAAGAAGTTTTTCTCTTCAAAAACATGTGCGTAGGTTGTACTTTTACCAAACTGTCCCACCCAGAAGTAGGATAATGTTTTTCGAGCGTATGTATGTATGGAAGTATGTTTGTTCCATTCTTGCCTACGGTAGCCTAATTGGCTTGACCGATTTTGAAGTGTGAGGTATTTTACATTCGTATTATTTCCCGGAGTATCATAGGCTATGACGTAAGCAAAAAATCGTGAAGGCTTACGTAAATTGTCATAAAGGCAGTCAGGCTTTTTAAACAATCTACTTGTCTTGAAATAAGTACGGTTAACTAATTCTTAGAAACTAAGTAAATGTGAGTGCCCCGGGCGTCTTTTCTTGAATTGCGCGTAATGAAAATAAGTTGTGACCGAAAATTGCTAGCAACTGTTCAAATTGAAATAAAGTTTTAAAATAAGCTCTCGAGTTGAGATATAAGGTTTAATACAAAAATAGTATATAATAGAATTCGTAGTATACAAATTCGGTTAATAACTAATATTTATTTTACACTAGAACCGCCGAATAAAATGTGAAGATACATATATAGGTAGATAGATACGGATACGGATCAAACATGTGTATGTGTATTTAGTTGGAAATTATTTTATGCTCATTCAATTAAGGTGTGTAATTATATTTTCGGATAATTACTTAGGTATATGGGAAAACTAGCTGTTACCTGCGGCTTCGCCCGCGTAAAATATAGCCTATGTCCTTCTCGGTACCCTCACCTATATGTCTGCCAAATTTTATGATGATCGGTTCAGTAGATACGGCGTGAAAGCGTAACAAACAAATAAAAAAACAAACAAACAAACTCACTTTCGCATTTATAATATTAGTTAGGATTAGGATATTACAGTTATTCGATTTGTTTATTTTTACTTGTTCCTACTGTATACGCGATACTCCTAAGATTACTTTAATGCTTATCTATAATAAATAAGTATCTATTATAAAATAAAGTATCGTTGAGTTAGTATCCCATAACACAAGGCTCGAACTTACTTTGGGGCTAGCGCAATCTGTGTGATTTGTCCGTAATATTTATTTATTTAAACCAATATTGTAGTCTACCAGCCAGTATTGCTCCTGCACCTCACTTGAATGCGATCTCATTCGTCAACTCGCGCGTATGAAACTAGCGAAAGCGCGCGAGTTAGCAAAATTTAAAAAAATCCATATTCAATGTTCTGTCAATCCGATGTTGTTTATATTATTTGTCGTCGACTTGTTTACTTGTGCATATAAAGTACAGTCAGCATAAAAACGCATTGAACCTAAAAAACTATAAATGAATAATCTCCGCGCTGGCTGATCGAAGAAAATCTCCGCGCTGGCTGATCTGGATAATTAAGTACCGACTAGATAGTCACAATCAGATGCTTTGATTATGGGATAGAGATTCGATAAATCCTTCATTCACTAGAATCAGATCAAATGTCCTTCCCAACATCGAGTTCCTCCGTGTTTCGGAAAGCATGTTGAGTTGTTGTCCCGGTTATGATCATTTGATGGCAGTCATCAAGCTATATACAGAACAAACTATGTACGAAAAAGATCATTACTAGTATCAGACGACCGACTGTTTTCTCTAGGCAATAGCGACACAGATAGTTGTCTATTTGTGACAATATTTGTTATTCAAACGTGACAATATTTGTATATTGGAATGAGGGTAAAGATAATTAATTGTAATACAGTATTTTTTTTTATTAAAACTAACGTGAGATGTTATCATTATTAATATGTAAAATACAGGTCACTCACGTATGAAGTCAGCTACTGTTGAGTTGAGTGCGGACTGGGACGACTTCGTGCGCGCGTCCCGGTTCACATTCGCCCTGAGGAAGACCTCCGGATAAGGTTGAAACATGTCGGCCTGTAGCTGACTTCATACGTGAGTGACCCGTATTTTACATATTAACAAAGTAATACAATAAAGTTTAAATTTCTATTGGTGGCGACAAATTCAAACTCAATTTACGTGTTTTATATAGTACGAGTGATATATTATATATTTTTATATGTACTATACATTATGCAGCTTGAAAAATCTGACACCAAATGTCGGTCACTGTCACTGTTGACTACAATCACAAAAACAAACAAACATTTAGTCGGCGGCTATAAGAAGAAATTCGACTGTTTTTCTTACCAACTTTATATTAGAACTTGTAGATATATGCTTAAATTGCTCTTGACTTTGTCACGCTAGAGGCAGAGCGATGAGATTACGTGACTATCTGAGAGGGTTACCACGGTCACGTTATATGTATATGCATAACAAAGCGCTTTTCTTGTCCTGACACGATAAAAACTTACATATATCTTTTTTCTACTCCTTAACTTGCAGAAAAGGTCAAGACCTTGTCACGCTAGAGGCAGAGCTATGAGATTACGTGACAATCAGTGAGGGTTGCCATCGTCACGTTATTTTCACATTATAAAACGCTTTTCTTCATGTAACATGATTGATACCTACATATATCTATATTCTAGACTTTAGCTTGTAGATACATGCGAGTCTGCTCTTGGCCTTGTCACGCTAGAGGTAGAGCAATGAGATTACGTAACAATCTGCGAGGATTGCCACCGTCACGTTATCTTCACATTAGAAAACGCTATTCTTGACATGATAAAAACCTACATATTCCTGTATTCTCGTCTTCAACTTGTAGATATATGCTGTACCTACCTACTGCTCTTGACCTTGTCACGCTAGAGGCAGAGCGATGAGATTACGTGACAATCTGCGAGGGTTGCTACTGTCACGTTATCTTCACATTAGAAACGCTATTCTTGACATGATAAAAACCTACATATACCTGTATTCTAGTCTTCAACTTGTAGATATATGCTAGTACTGCTCTTGACTTTGTGTCACGCTAGAGGCAGAGCGATGAGATTACGTGACAATCTGCGAGGGTTGCCACTGTCACGTTATCTATGCATTATAAAACGCTTTTCTTACGTGCCATGATAGATCTCTATTTATTCTAGTCTTAACTTTGCAATGCTCGATAGGATAGAGTAGGTAGATACGTCACAACCTATTGGTCTTGTTATTATAAAGTAAAAAATATATATACATAATTTTTTTATATGAAAATAATAAAAAGTATATTATTTTAATTTAAATTTAATGTGATAAACTGATATAGACTCTGTCAAACAAAGGCATTTCCATCTTGGTCTTATTTACGATAAAAATTTATGTTCTAAAATCGTTGAAAAATTATTAATGTTTAAGTACACTTTATACCTATTCAAATCTACTTACAAAATAAAGTAAGTACTGTAAATTTTGAATTCTCATACCTACTTTAGCATTTTAGTTAAATATCCTTACTCGCAATTCTTAACATGATAATTTAAAAAAAATGCTTTATATTTAAATCTAATGAATAAAACATAACAATGTAAGCAAACAAACAAAAATAAAGCAACAGGTGTAAGAACCCTGGTAACTACTATACGTCCTTTCCTCTAAATAAAAAACTAAGTAAACAGAAGATTAACAGTTTCCTCACTTACTTTTTGTTAAAGTTTTTAATATTCAATCCATATAACGTCTCCACCAACCATTAGTTAAAAAGAAAGATAAAAGTTGCTATACAACTTACCTTATTTCTCTGCCGCCAATAAAAACAAAACGCCGCCGGAAATAAAACGCAAACTTCCGATCACTCACTAAATCACAAACAAAAACATTTTACACAACGAATTCAAATTTTGAAAAAGGAACACTATGAATTATATTTTTAATTTCATGGGATTCTAATTTTGAATTTTCCGAGCGCGCGTCCTGTATGGCGTCACATAAGGGCGGGAGCAGACTCGCGCGGGTAAAGGCTACTGCTCAACTAAATTAAATTCGGGTTCGGATCTGGCGCTCGCAGGCGCGGTACAGTCAGCAGGAAAAGCGGATTTTAATTGTTGCATGATCGTATTTGTGCGATTCACAAATATCCTGTATTTGTGAATCGCACGTCCTAATTCCTTACCGAGTGGACATAGAGCTCAAGGTTTTAAAACCAAGAAGGGTGTCGTAGCACAATGACGGAGTATAGGCGGAATTTGTTGATTAAAACGTGAAGGTATATGAGGATAACAATGGATGGATGTTTGGTTCTCCTTCACGCAAAAACGACAGGTTACTTTTTGATTTAACTTTATAGTGTATGCTATGTAGAAAAATTCACGAAGTAATATCGATAGGATTCCTATCGTCTATTTATAAATTAATATAAAGTTACTTATATACTCATTATATATAAAGTGCGCGGGAGGCCCATTTTTAGGGTTCTGTAACCAAAGGGTAAGAACGGGACTTTATTTACGAGACTTCAATGTCCGTCTGTCTGTCTATCACCAGGCTGTATATCATAAACCGTGATAGCTAGACGGTTGAAATTTTTACAGATTATGTATTTCTGTCGCCGATATAACAAAAATACTAGAAATATAATAAAACAATATTACGGGGGTCCCATACAACACTCATAGTTCTTTTGCCATTTTTGCTCGATACTCTAATGTTGTATAGATCATGATACGGAACCCTTCGTGCGCGAGTCCGATTCGCACGTGGCCTATTTTTTTTATTTACACCCAGTTGTGTAGGAAGGAAGAATATTACGTACATATTTGTGCAAATTAAGGATATACGCGTGACGTCATGATTGCGAAGGACGTAGTACTTCCTGTTAAGTGTCCTGTTATTCCTTCCTACAATGTGTTATGTTCCCGGAAAATAAGACTTGTAATACCTACCTACGTTATTTAGATTCGAGCATTTTAAGAAAATTGTACGTATCCATGGATTTTAAAAAAATCGTGAATTACTGTGAGTGTTTTTTTTTCAGTATGTTTCTATTTTTTTTAACCTATATTGCCCCACTGCTGCGCAAAAGTGTCTTTCATCTCTTTCCATTTATCTCTTTCTCGTGTTAACTTCAACCAAAAGATTTCTATTGAATTAGATTTTTTCTATTCATAAGTACTGTATTTACCTATCTACTTGTTAAGAACGTCTTTCAATTGACAACATACAGTCTGCTTACTAAAGGTAGGTTAGGAGAAAACGCTGACATATGTAGATGGTAGGTCCCCAATTTCTGTATTTAAGTCTCTTATGACTTTCCTAATTTATTTCGCCAGCTGGCGAGTTTGTTAGTTCTTCTCAGTCATCCTTGACAAGGTGTCAGAAAGATTAAAAAATATTATTTAAGTATATTGAATCTCTTTGCAAAATATAACAAAAAATCATGATACCATGAAATTATGCATAATCTTAAAAGAATTTTGCCTTTTTGAAAGGAGCGTTTAGCAGTCCCGACAATTAGTATAGAATTATCAATAATTTTTTGCATTGGTCCCATAGGATAAGATGTGCAAGTTGAAGAGCCGAGTTGTACCTTCAAACATGTGACAGCCGAACATTTCTTCTAGGTATATTAATAACTATCTTTGTATCATTATCATTAGGTCATTTTAGTCACCACTGCAGGAGCATGACCCTCTCTGTACTACCAGAGCCATTATTAGCCAAAGCAGTCAGAGGATTTGGCCTACACCCTCCACGCTGACCAGACGGGTTGGAGAGGTGTTTCATGATTATAAGCTTTGTTTAGCTAGTGTTTCCTAAGTCGCCTTCTTCGATATCCACGGGAAGACTTGGAGTGGTCCTATTCTACTCTGCCGGGAACCACACGGCATTATGTCACGAATGTCTATGTATACGAAGATCATCATTTCGTATGGCAGGTTACCTACTGCAAGAATCCTATACGTCTAATTTTAAATTCTTCAGCTATTCTTCAGCTTTTGGAGTCAAAGAGTGAAGTTCGCTCAGTCCTCTGGGGAAACGATATAGTGGGCACTCTTCGGCAATATTCCGCAAAGTTTTGTCTGCTGCCCCACAGTCGCACCTAGGAGAATCCCGAAGTCCCCATTTGTGCAGATGTGGTTGGGCCGAATATATACGAAGATAGAAATATGAATCGTTTGTAAATTGTAGTATTACAATTTACAACTACAATTTACAAACGATTCATATTTCTATCTTCATATATATTCGGATAATACGTCACAATGTAAGGCTCCCCGTGTGTGTATAATGTACACGGGGAGTCTTACCTTGTGACGTAAGTATTACCTCACCCGCTGCCTGCACGGGCAACGCCGAGGCTCTCTTGACTTTCATGCTTCGAGCAACGGAGGCCGTGTTGCTCGAAGCTTTCATGTCATAATGAAAATGGGTAATTTATAAAGTAGCGTTTTACTTTACACACTTCATGCTATTTTAATAATAGATAAATACCCAGGGACAAATCACACAAATTGAGCTAGTTTCACTGCAAGTTGTGAACTTTTTCAGAAGATTTGGCCTACACTCCCCACGCTGGCCAGACGGGTTGGAGAGGTCTCTTTGATGATTATAAGCTTTGAGCTAGTGTTTCCTGAGTCGCCTTCTACGACATCCACGAGAAGACTTGGCGAGGTCATATTCTACTCTGCCGGGAACCACACGGCATTATCTATTATCTATGTACGAGCTCCGTGGCGCAGCGGTCAACACGCCGGCCTGCGACACGGATGATCCCGGGTTCGATCCCCGGTCAGGCCAAGTTGAAAAATGATCTTTTTGAAATTGACCTGGGTCTTGAATATAGTATCGTTGAGTTAGTATCCTATAACACAAGTCCCGAACTTATTTTGGGGCTCAATCTGTGTGATTTGTCCGTATATATTTATTTATTATTTACTAGCTGCTATCCGCGGCTTCGCCCGCGTGATATATAGTCTATGTCCTTCTCAGTACCCTTACCTATGTATATGCAAAATTTCATGATGATCGGTTCAGTAGATATAGCGTAAAAGGGTAACAAACAAACAAACTCACTTTCGCATTTATAATATTAGTTGGGATTAGGACTAAGATAGAAATATGAATCGTTTGTAAATTGTAACACACACGGGGAGTCTTACCTTGCAACGTATTAGCCCACCCGCTGCTTGCACGTGCAGGCTCTCTCTGACTACGTTAGTTGTACGGGACAGCCATCGATTCCAAACAGCAAATAAATAACATATACATTGTAAATAGACAGATAGATAATTAAATAAACAGATAGGTAGTAGATAGGTTATAAGTTTAGGTTCTAGGTAGGCAAATTAAATAATCACTCTTATCTTGGTTTCATTTTCCACAGTTCTGGATCGCTAATAAGAAACAATTTCTTATTAGAAATAGGATAACATAGTTTACACATAACAATAGTAAATAACTTATTTGATTTTAATAAATAAAGTAGGTCCTAGGCAGTATATGGTATGCACGATCGAGGGGCGCGGGGTATGAGGTAGCAAAACGCGCCATTCTTATTGGACCATCTGTCGCGCTCAACTAGTAAATAGTCACAGTACAAAAAATAGACATAAAATTAGCGCAGTCAGACACACAGTCAGCCAGTACTTCGGACTCTTCAGTCATGTTCGCTTCGGTCTCTTCGGTCGTCACAGTGCTACAATCGTGCTTGCCATATCGCTGCCACGCTGGGGCCATCTTGTTTCTTTGATTGTCTTGTTTCTTTGACACCCCCACGTTGGCTAGCGAACACCCGCGCCGCGAATCGTTATAGTAAGACCGAATAGCATCAGCCAATATAGTTTTCTAACCGTGCGACCGCTACGAGGGTCCAAGCCAGCGCACGTAAGTGTACGCATCACGTACATTGCTGGTCCATTCGGAGCCGGATTACATCGTTGGATTCTCGTACGTCTCTTCATCGTCGTTACAAATAGAAGATGCCAGTTACAAGATCGAAGTCCGGCCGCGACGAGCGCACATCGAGGGCAGCACCAGAGGCTGCCGCGCCCGTTCAGCCGTCACCTACGCCCGTTCAAGCATCGAGTGGTCCCACCGTCGCACCCACCGTCGCCGTTTCGCCGCGGGGGGCTTCCGAGCGTCCGTCGGAAGCAATAGCGCCTGCAGCGAGCGGCAATATCACATCGAGCGACGGCGTCACCGCATCCACATCGCGTAACACGACGTCTGAAGAGACCAACACGTGGTCGCATGGAACTACAGTAACTACGTCACACAGCACCGCAGCGAGAGAAGTCCCCCCGCGCCCCTCAACCATCGTCGCCGCCACGGGAGACGTTCCCTCGCATACAGAAGATCGTCCGCCATCTCCACGCCCCCTGACTCGCCTTCGAAGCAGCATCAAAAGCAAGAAATCGCTGCGCCTCGCTCAAGCTAGGGAAGAATTACTACGATTGAAAGTGGAACTCGCCGCCGCCCGCGTCGCCACGCTCGAACAAGAAGACACAGACATCGAGGACGACGACACGGTCACCACGCAACAGGACACGGCGCGTCGAGTCACCGACTGGCTGAATACAAGTCAGCCACAGCTAGCCATCACCGATCAACCGTTCAACTCATCGCCTGCAGTACATACAGAAGAGGTCGCGGCGCCACCCCTACAGCCACAGTTCACCGCGCCGCCACCGATCGTCCAACAACCACAGCCAGTACTGCAGTCTACGATTCAGCGTGCACCACCTCAACCAGCCCCGCACGCCGCACCGATTCCCGTTTTGTCACCGGCGGGAGCATCCGCTACAGTTGCCGTTCGTCAGCCACAAACGCAGAAAATAGAACTATCGGAGCTCGCGAACGCCATCGCCCTCGCGGCGCGATCGGGAAATCATCCTCGTCACATGCAAGACCTGCCTCTGTACTACGGTTCATATCAAGAATGGCTGTCGTTCCGAGCTGCGTATCAAGAAACGTCGCACTATTACACCGACATCGAAAACGTCGCGCGCCTTCGTCGCAGTCTACGGGGAAGAGCTAAGGAAGCTGTAGAAACTCTCCTTATACACAGCACCAAGCCTGAAGAATTAATGAAGACACTCGAGTCACGCTTCGGACGTCCCGACGCAATCGCCCTCGCCGAGTTGGAGCGCCTCCGTTCGCTTCCGCGCCCGACCGACGCGCCAAGGGACATATGCATCTTCGCAACTCAAGTGGTCAACATCGTCACTACACTTCGCGCGCTTGGCAAGATATACTACCTCTACAATCCGGAAGTTACTACAAAATCCATAGAGAAGCTCCCTCCGACGCTGCGCTACAGATAGTTCGACTTCGCCGCCGAAAACAGTCAAGACGAAGCCGACTTAGAAAAACTCGCGCGCTTTCTACAACGTGAAGCAGATCGATGCAGCCCGTACGCTCAGCCCGAAACGAACCCTAGTACTACGGAATCATCGTCGAAACCTCAACAACGGCGGGAACGAACACAGAAAACATTCGCCGCTACGGAGACTGCAAAACCGACAGTGCAGAAAAAGGAGTGTGCAGTTTGTGACAAGTCCGACCACACTCTATCCGCGTGTAAACAATTTATAGATGCGGATTCAAACGCAAGATGGGACATCGCGAAGACAAAAAGGTTGTGTTACCGGTGTCTGGAATACCGCAAGAAAGGCCATTCCTGCGACAAGAAGACCTGCGATACCGACGGATGCACCCGCACTCACCATAGCCTGCTACACTTCAAGAAAAAATAAGAACCAAGTGAAGTCGTCGCCTCAACATGGACAAAACAGACACGCGCACACGCGTTCTTAAAGATTGTTCCTGTTCGACTCTCCGGTCCTAAGGGCGACGTCAGTACCTACGCTCTTCTCGACGATGGCTCTACTATTTCGCTCCTCGACGAAGAAATCGCAAACAAGATCGGCGCAAGAGGACCACGTGATCCGCTACACATCGAAGCCATCGGCAAGAATAAAGTGGACGCAGCAGAATCTCGACGAGTGTCATTCACCATCCATGGGTCATCAAGTAGCAACAAGATGCAAGCACGCACGTTTAGCAATCTTCGACTGTCGCCGCAACGAGTTACTGACGCAGATTTGAACGGCTGTACCCACGTAACAGACATAGCCGAACACCTCAAGTACCAAGATGCGGCGCCTAAGCTACTCATTGGGCAGGACAACTGGCACATGCTACTCGCCACAGAAACAAGAAGAGGTCGACGCGATCAACCCGTCGCTTCGTTAACGTCGTTAGGCTGGGTGCTACACGGCGCTCACACACGTACACTTGGACAGCGAGTACACTACGTGAATCACATCGCCGAACCGGACAACGCAACGGACATCGTCGACGCCAGTATGGACGAACAGCTACGACACCACTTCGCCTTGGAGTCCCTCACCATAGAACCAAAACAGCCGAGTAACGATCCTGAACGAAGAGCCCTCGTCATTTTACAAGAAAATACAAGACAGCGTGACGACGGCCACTACGAAACTGGGCTACTGTGGAAATCACAAGACGTCGTAATGCCAAATAATTACGACAACGCATATAGACGGCTGCTGGCTACAGAACGCAAGATAGACAAGAACCCGCAGCTGAAACAGAAATATGAACAACAAATGGACGCGCTCATTGCCAATGGATACGCCGAGCCTGCGCCACCGAGATCGCCCAACAGCAACAAGACATGGTACCTACCACACTTCGCGGTGCTCAACCCTTCGAAGCCAGGGAAGGTGCGTGTCGTCCACGATGCAGCCGCTAAAACCAAAGGGAAGGCGCTCAACGATTTTCTACTCACCGGGCCCGATCTCCTTCAGTCGCTGCCTGGAGTACTCATGCGGTTCCGACAACACCCCGTAATAGTCATGGCAGATATAAAAGAAATGTTTATGCAAGTGAAAATCAAGCAAGAAGACCGGGACGCACTGAGGTACTTGTGGCGGGGCGCACAGCGAGGAGACCACAAGCCGACGGAATATAGAATGACTTCACTCATCTTTGGAGCAACTTCATCACCAGCCACAGCGATTTTCGTCAATAATCTCAACACGAAGAAGTTTGAAGATACGCTCCCCGCGGCGTGTGACGCCATCGTCCGAAATCACTACGTGGACGATTATTTGCAAAGTTTTCCGGACGAAGAAACGGCGATCACTACGGCGAGCGACGTACGCGACATACATCGGCAGGCACGCTACGAACTACGACAATGGGCGTCCAATTCAACGCGCGTCTTACAGGGCTTAGGCGAAGCCACCACAGCACAAACATCGATCGACCTACACGATGGGTCAAAAACAGAACGAGCTCTCGGCCTAATATGGACACCGAACACAGACGAGCTCGCCTTCAACTTGGAATTGGTCCGGCTACCTACAGAGATCGTCAACAACAGCAGGCCGACCAAACGTGAAATACTGAAAGTCGTCATGTCACTCTTCGACCCACTTGGATTCGCCTCAGTGATAACAACGCGAGCCAAGCAGTTACTACAAGAAGTATGGAGAAGGGGCACCGGTTGGGACGAGAAAATAGATGAAGATCTCACACAACAGTGGCAAGAATGGATGGGTCACCTCCGCGCACTCCGCAATGTCACCATACCACGATGTCTACGAGGCTACAGCGACGCACATAGAAGAGAATTACATACATTCGTCGACGCCAGCGAGGTCGCCTACGCCGCAGCGCTGTACTGGCGCATAGTGCATCCGAACGGTGACGTCTCGCTATCGTTAGTTCTCGCCAAAGCACGCGTCGCGCCGCTAAAAATCACATCGATACCTCGTTTGGAGCTACAAGCCGCCGTCATGGGAAGTCGTATGGCCTCGGCGGTCATAGAAGAACACGATCACAAGCCCGACGAGAAGACATTTTGGACCGATAGCAAGACGGTGTTGACGTAGATTAAGAACGGCGCGCGCAGCTATCGTCCATACGTCGCCCATCGCATCGCTGCCATAGAAGAAAATAGCACAGTCAACGAGTGGCGGTGGGTGCCTACGAAAATGAACGTCGCCGACGACGCCACGCGTGAAGTCCCGCCAAACTTCGACAACAGTCATCGATGGTTCACCGGTCCGCCTTTCCTACTACAACATCCGTCCACGTGGCCGACCGACACGCCTACCACTACAGAAAAAACCGGCGAAGAGAAGACGTGCCACATTACAGAAAAGAAACCGCGATCCACGCTGAGTGAGTGTATCCCGGCGGTCTACAGAATTTCACGGTGGGAGCGTTTAGTTCGAGCTACTGCGCGAGTCTTACAGTTCATCGATCGTATCAAAAAACCGAAAACAGAAGCCGTACACTACAAACGTACGAAGAAAAACACAGAAAAGGATCCGACATGGTGCAATAACAAACAAAACACAAGAAAATTGGTGAAAATCGCAGTGCAACGACAAGAAAATCAACCACAATACCTACCGATCCCCGGTACAACAATACGAGCCGCTGAAATGTTGATAGTGCGCGCCAGTCAACAAGAATCGTTCACCGACGAGATAGCAGCCCTCACCAGTGGGAGAAACATCAAAAACGACAGTCGTCTACGCCCGTTAGCCGTAGAAATAATCGACGGAGTGATAACAATCAAGTCAAGGATCGCGGCCGCCATCGACGTAGAAAATAGTGTCAAGAGGCCACCGGTCATGGACGGAGATCATCATTCGACGCGACTTTACATCGACTACATACATAGAAAACTACATCATTCCGGGGTCGAGACTACTATCAACGAGTGCAGACAACACTATTGGATTCTACGCCTACGGCCGACGGCGCGATTCATTATACACAGATGCCTTCCGTGTCGTATACGAAGAGCGACACCGCCTACACCGCCCACCGGCGAGCTCCCGTACTGCAGGCTCGCACATCATAAAAGGGCCTTCACCTATACGGGATGGGACTATTTTGGACCACTCACAGTAACCGTCGGGCGAACTACACAGAAACGCTACGTCGCATTGTTCACATGCCTAACGACAAGGGCCGTACACCTCGAGATAGCAGCTTCACTCACTACAGACTCCGCGATACTCGCATTACGAAGATTTATAGCACGACGAGGCTGCCCTACGGAGCTGTGGTCGGACAACGGCACCAATCTACGAGGGACAGCGAGCGAGCTACGCGAAGCAGCCAAAGCGACGGAGGACGAGGCCAGCCGCAAAAACATCAGCTACAGACAAATTCCGCCAGGGGCCCCGTTCATGGGTGGGGCCTGGGAGCGACTCGTCAGAAGCGTGAAAACTGCGCTTCACACCGTGCTCAACGAGCGTCACCCTACAGAAGAAGTCCTCAGCACGCTACTCGCCGAGGCCGAATACACAGTCAACAGTCGGCCTCTCACTCACGTCTCCGTCAACCCCGAGGACCCCGAGGCCATCACGCCGAACCACTTTCTCCTTGGTGGTTCAGCGCGATCTCCGAGCAACGGCACCTTCGACGACAGCGATCTCATCGGGCGCCCTCACTGGCGCGCCTCACAACGCTTGGCCGACCTCTTCTGGGCGAGGTGGCTGCGCGAGTACCTGCCTGACCTCCAATACCGGCGGGAGCCCCACGGCAAGGGCCCCGCAATCCAAATCGGCGACGTGGTGCTAATAGCCGACGGTACGCTGCCGCGCAACACTTGGCCGCGCGGCGTCGTCACCGCCGCGTACCCCGGGCCCGACGGCATCACAAGAACAGTCGACGTGCGAACCAGAGGAGGAGTGCTACGACGCCCTACAAGGAAGCTGGTGATCCTGCCTACAGAACCGGCCGTCCCGCACCGAGTTCAAGACTGCGACGACCTGGCGGACGACGCACGGCGGGAGAGATGTACGGGACAGCCATCGATTCCAAACAGCAAATAAATAACATATACATTGTAAATAGACAGATAGATAATTAAATAAACAGATAGGTAGTAGATAGGTTATAAGTTTAGGTTCTAGGTAGGCAAATTAAATAATCACTCTTATCTTGGTTTCATTTTCCACAGTTCTGGATCGCTAATAAGAAACAATTTCTTATTAGAAATAGGATAACATAGTTTACACATAACAATAGTAAATAACTTATTTGATTTTAATAAATAAAGTAGGTCCTAGGCAGTATATGGTATGCACGATCGAGGGGCGCGGGGTATGAGGTAGCAAAACGCGCCATTCTTATTGGACCATCTGTCGCGCTCAACTAGTAAATAGTCACAGTACAAAAAATAGACATAAAATTAGCGCAGTCAGACACACAGTCAGTCAGTACTTCGGACTCTTCAGTCATGTTCGCTTCGGTCTCTTCGGTCGTCACAGTGCTACAATCGTGCTTGCCATATCGCTGCCACGCTGGGGCCATCTTGTTTCTTTGATTGTCTTGTTTCTTTGACACCCCCACGTTGGCTAGCGAACACCCGCGCCGCGAATCGTTATAGTAAGACCGAATAGCATCAGCCAATATAGTTTTCTAACCGTGCGACCGCTACGAGGGTCCAAGCCAGCGCACGTAAGTGTACGCATCACGTACATTAGTATTATATTGTCTTTGCTCTGACTTTCATTTCATAATGAAATAGGATACCTTCTGACGCCCAGTTTAGTTTGGTAAATATGCATTGCAGGACCGCTATGAAAAGTTTGGGCAAAGACAATATAATACTAACGTAATAGACTGCCCACCTCATACAAAAATATTGGACCAAATTAAGGTGGCGAAAGGTAGGCGAATATATGGCACTGAGGAGTTGCTTGCCACTCGATACTAGATATATCTTTTTAAAATTTGAACAATATTATAGGCATACTAGCTGTTACCCGCGGCTTCGCCCGCGTGAATTATAGCCTATGTCCTTCTCAGTACTCTAACCTATGTGTATGCAAAATTTCATGATGATCGGTTAAGTAGATACTCGTAGGGCGTGAAAGCGTAACAAAGAAACTAACAAACAAACTCACTTCCGCATTTACTCGTATAATATTGTATTAGGATTTTATTCTGATTCTAGTGTTTACGGCAAAAGCAAATAAGTTCATCATCTATGAAAATTTTAACTGTATAGTAATCACGGTTTATGAGGAGAGGTATTTGAGGAGCCCGATGATCCAGTGGGTGTGAGCTCTATGAGCGCTTACGTATGTTAAGCAACCTCTGGTGCAGTCCCTACTTGGATGGGTGACCGCAAGTGGCATAAAAATATCTCGAGCTCCTCCGTGCTTCGGAAGGCACGTTAAGCCGTTGGTAGCGGCTGTCATCATTGATGTCAGTCGTTTAGCTATGTCAGATGCCTTAAGGCAGCTTGAAATATCGCTGACACCAGTGTTGGCTACTTACACATACGAATAACCAAACAAACAACGGTTTTTGTATGATGGTGACACACGGACATTGAAATCTCGTAAATAGGATCCCGTTTTACGCTTTGGACATGGAACCCTAAAACCCTTGATATTGAAATATGGATTTCAATTCTCAATTAATATTTGGCATATTCGCTTCCTAGCTAAGTCTCTGTGTATTTTATTCTGGTCATTTTCAACATCGCGTTCCACAAACATAGATATTTTTCCACATCGGCAATTAAATCTTGATTTAACTCATTTTCGTCAAGAACGTAGGTTCCTAAAATACAACAAACACGTGTGCAGCGTACGGCGGCGGACGGTAAACTGACGCGAATTTCTGATAGTGTGCGGGGGGGCCTAGTACAAAATGTATGGAAAACACGCCTTCCGCTATTTCTATCAGAAAAAATTCTGACGTCCGGCTGAAGTGCCATCCGGCGGGCATCAGAAACGGACGACACGTTAGAATTTTTCTAACAGTGTGCGGGAGCTAATACAAAATGTATGCACGGAGTGCCTTCCGGCGAGCGTCAGAATTTTTCTAACAGAAATTTCTGATAATATGCGGCCGCTCCTTACCTGCGCTATTGAAATCAAAAGTAGCCTATGTCCTGCCTCAGGCTATAGCCTCTCTGTGTGCCAAATTTCGTTTTAATCTGTTCAGCCGTTTTAGTTTTGGCCACCCATCCTAATTAAAACCATGGTAAAAGTTGCTTTACCTGCATTATCGTAACTAAAAGTAGCCTACGTCCTTTCTTAGGCTATAACCTCTCTGTGTGGCAAATTTCGTTTTAATCTGTTCAGCCGTTTTAGTTTTGGCCACCCATCCTAATTAGAACCATGGTTAGAGTTGCTTAACCTGCATTATCGTAATTAAAAGTAGCCCACGTCCTTTCTTAGGCTATAGCCTATCAGTGTGCCAAATTTCGTTTTAATCTATTCAGCCGTTTTAGTTTTGGCCACCCATCCTAATTAGAACCATGGTTAGAGTTGCTTAACTTGCATTATCGTAATTAAAAGTAGCCCACGTCCTTTCTTAGGCTATAGCCTATCTGTGTGCCAAATTTCGTTTTAATCTGTTCAGCTGTTTTAGTTTTGGCCACCCATCCTAATTAGAACCATGGTTAGAGTTGCTTAACCTGCATTATCGTAACTAAAAGTAGCCTACGTCCT
Source organism: Rhodophaea formosa (assembly GCA_963082605.1). Taxonomy (NCBI): domain Eukaryota; kingdom Metazoa; phylum Arthropoda; class Insecta; order Lepidoptera; family Pyralidae; genus Rhodophaea; species Rhodophaea formosa. The sequence continues at coordinate 9,725,521 of OY720225.1, read as the reverse complement.
TTCTTTGGCTATAACCTCTCTGTGTGCCAAATTTCGTTTTATTCGGTTCAGCCGTTTTAGTTTTGGCCACCCATCCTAATTAGAACCATGGTTAGAGTTGCTTAACCTACGTTATCGAAATCAAAAGTAGCCTATGTCCTTTCTCGGGCTATAGCCTATCTGTGTGCCAAATTTCGTTTTAATCGGTTCAGCCGTTTTAGTTTTGGCCATCCATCCTAATTAGAACCATGGTTAGAGTTGCTTAACTTGCGTTATCGTAATTAAAAGTAGCCCACGTCCTTTTTTAGGCTATAGCCTCTCTGTGTGGCAAATTTCGTTTTAATCTGTTCAGCCGTTTTAGTTTTGGCCACCCATCCTAATTAGAACCATGGTAAGAGTTGCTTAACCTGCATTATCGTAACCAAAAGTAGCCTACGTCCTTTCTTAGGCTATAGCCTCTCTGTGTGGCAAATTTCGTTTTAATCTGTTCAGCCGTTTTAGTTTTGGCCACTCATCCTAATTAGAACCATGGTTAGGGTTGCTTAACCTGCATTATTGTAATTAAAAGTAGCCCACGTCCTTTCTTAGGCTATAGCCTATCTGTGTGCCAAATTTCGTTTTAATCGGTTCAGCCGTTTTAGTTTTGGCCATCCATCCTAATTAGAACCATGGTTAGAGTTGCTTAACTTGCGTTATCGTAATTTAAAGTAGCCCACGTCCTTTCTTAGGCTATAGCCTCTCTGTGTGGCAAATTTCGTTTTAATCTGTTCAGCCGTTTTAGTTTTGGCCACCCATCCTAATTAGAACCATGGTTAGAGTTGCTTAACCTGCGTTATCGTAATTAAAAGTAGCCCACGTCCTTTCTTAGACTATAGCCTATCTGTGTGCCAAATTTTGTTTTTATCTGTTCAGCCGTTTTAGTTTTGGCCACCCATCCTTATTAGAACCATGGTTAGAGTTGCTTAACCTACGTTATCGAAATCAAAAGTAGCCAATGCCCTTTCTCGGGCTATAGCCTATCTGTGTGCCAAATTTCGTTTTAATCGGTTCAGCCGTTTTAGTTTTGGCCACCCATCCTAATTAGAACCATGGTTAGAATTGCTTAACCTGCGTTATCGTAATTAAAAGTAGCCCACGTCCTTTCTTAGGCTATAGCTTATCTATGTGCCAAATTTCGTTTTTATCTGTTCAGCCGTTTTAGTTTTGGCCAACCATCCTAATTAGAACCATGGTTAGAGTTGCTTAACCTACGTTATCGAAATCAAAAGTAGCCTATGTCCTTTCTCGGGCTATAGCCTATCTGTGTGCCAAATTTCGTTTTAATCGGTTCAGCCGTTTTAGCGTGAAAGCGAGACAGACAGACAGACAGACAGACAGAGTTACTTTCGCATTTATAATATTAGTAAGTAAGTAAGTATAGTAAGTATAGTAAGTATAGTAAGTAAGTAAGTATGGAAGTATGGAAGTATGGAAGTATGGATTAGTATGGATTATTTTAAAATTACACCCTAGTTTTAGTAAGTTTAAGCTAACGCAGATTACCGATGTACGTGAGCATCATCTATGTGAGTCTGTGAGAACAAATCATACGATTAAGGGGTTGGGACCACATGTTTTGGGAGACAATGGATCTCCTTGTCTTACGGCTCGCTCTACTCTAACCTGATTGTGATGAATTTGACATCATGGACTGAATATCAAATATTATTTCGATAGTGAAAATAGGTACCCCCTCTTTTTCAAAGTCAGTTGACAATAGCATCACTACCCGCCGTAAATGGCGGTGGACTCGCGACACAACAATTGAATTTTTATTTGGCGCGTTAATTAACATTGGACGCACGCGACGCACGTCACAGGCACACACTTACGACGAGACAAAAACAGTAAGTACTACACTTTTACTAACTCTTTTGTTGCGGAAAAGTGGCGTAAAATTCGAAATTTGTAATATTTTATATAAAACTTTTGAAATTAGACCGCCTGAGAATTAGTGATTACGCAATCAAGGGATCCAAATAGGTGTGTTAATTACAACTCACAACATCGGGGTCAGATTTAAATAATAGCGTTCTCTATTTTTTCAGCTAAGTATGCAGTTGTTGGGACCGGCGGCCAGGATTAATGGCAATAAATAAATAGTCGTTATGACGTCGAGTTTTGGTTTTAATTTCATATTTAGTTTTTTCCAGGTTTTCTAAAGTTGGGTGGAATTCCTGATCAGGGTGGAGTAATTTTTTGTTTTATTTTGTCTTTCATGTTTATCATTGTTCATCATTATACCCACAGAACAACAAAATTATACCTGACGTAGGATATAATATTTTTTTTTACTATAATAACCATTTGAACCGAAAATGACGGTCAAGTCGTCATATTAGATATCGTGTTTAGAAAAAATCCATTTGTTCGCTAAATCTTGATTAAATTGTAGAAAACCGTTTTAAAATACGTTTACATGTTTTTGGATATTATCTCAGAGACAAACACATACCAAACAACTGTTGAAACGTACACTCTTTTTTTTAAATCAGAGGTAAGCAAAACCCATTTTAAAATACGTCTACAGGTTTTTGGATATGATCTCAGAGACAAACACATACCACACAACTGTACAAACTTAAACCTTTTTTTAATCAGAGGTTAAAAAAACAAAAATTCTTACTCTTGTTTTGACTGAACGTCTGTCTTAATCCGTGTTGCAAGAAAAAAAAAGACAGAAAGCGGACTTAATCAAATGTTAATTAAGATGAAAATAAGCTTTCATTTGGAAAGCTGACGCGATTTCTTACACTTAATGAAGTTAGTTGGTTGTTTTCAAGCGACATTATTCAAGCTACCCAAAAGCATCTGAAATCTTACTTTTTTCGGCTTTATATGACTCCCAATGCAGATAAAAGTTTTTTTTTTATGAAACTTGTAAATCCCAACTAGAGAGTTTGTTTGTGTGTTTGTTACGCTTTCACGCCGTATCTACTGAACCGATCATCATGTAATTTTGCATATACATAGGTTAGAGTACCGAAAAGGACATAAGCTATATATTACGCGGGCGAAGCCGCGGGTACCAGCTATTAAATAAATATATACGAACAAATCACACTAGCTAGCCCTCAAGTAAATATATCGAGACTTGTAATTGGTTAATATATAACTCAACGATACTATATTAAATATGTGTCACAGCGGGCACTACCTAGGGATTGCTTAACATGCATAAGCACTAATAACGTGTAAGAAGCTGGTCCAACCCACGTTACTTAATACACAATAGATTATTTTTGTTCATAAGCAAAATCTAATGACTGATAATTATCAAAACAACATAGTGTGAGAGTACATCCATCAAATAGAAGTACAACGAACACACACACAATGGAGATATATACTTACGTGACACATATGAAGAGCTTAAAGAACCAAGGCTGACAAAAAGTAACAAGAATGAAATCCGTTTGTTTATTAATATTGTTTTACGGTAAATAAACATATACTTATGTGGAAATAAAAAGACGCATTTTTTAAACTATGGGAATAAAAATTACTAAAACAAAATTCGAAAATCAAAAGGCGATATTTATTTTTAATCAGTTGTTTTTTCGCATTCACAATGCGATTTTGATATATTTTTATCAAACTTAAAAAACAAGACGTGGGAAAATCGATAAATAGTAGGTATATTTCTTTACCTTTGCAATAATTCAAGGTATACTATTTTTAATAACCATAAGAATCATGGACTAATATAATAATCCTTCTATGCAAATTGAAGGAAAGGCTACAAATAAGACTCCATTAAAACACAAAGTAAGCTGTCCCAAAGGCTACCGTGCTTTATAAAATCAAGCTTTCTGCACGTTTTTGTGCCTTTTGTTTTAGAAGAAAAAATACTGTGTACCTATAAATATTATTTTTGGAATATTCACGTGATTATCAACGAGCATAAGATTTTACATAACCTTGGAGTGATCTTATTCTACTCTGCCGGGAACCACACACCTTCATCATCAATTAATCACTAATCAATCCCTGATGTATATAAAAGGCAGCCGTTACTGACTGAAATATTCATGTATCGATGCACAGCTCAACCATTTAACGGATTGCACTGAATTTGGCACGCAAAAAGTTATCTTGACGTAAACATTGCAAAAAAGGATTTTCCAAAATTCACCCCCTAAGAGGAAAAAATGGGGTGCAAAGGTTTAGTTAACACGAGCGAGGCTGCATGCAAAAGCTACTTTTAAATAGTATAAAGGGCAAAAATACTGAAAAAACTTGTCTATCAAATAAGAAATGATCATTGTCCGTCTATTTTTTTTCTCTGGACACAATCAATCTTCATCTGATCTCACCACAAAAAAGCAGACTTCATTATAAGACAAAGAAAACCGTCCCCAAAGCTGCCGTGATTTGTAAGATTCAATTAAGTTAACAAGCTTGGTTCCCCGCGCGTTTCCCGGAATTCTATCAATATTCAGCTGTGTACGGAGCGTCAGGAAGTCTATCTATCGGAAATTACGTTTATAATCAAATATTTGCCATGATCAAATTAACATCATCACCGGACACTAACAGGCTTTAATTATTTGACCGAGATAAGCGTCGCTTTTTGAGCTAATACAAAATGTTTTTGGTATGTCTGTCTGGCTGTTAACGAACAGAGAAATATACGTTTCTCAACTAATTCTCGTGAAATTTTGACAACAGCTGTAATAATTACATAGATTTTCTTTATTGATACAGTTTATGTATTTATTTATTTTTTCTAAATGGTTTAGAACTTAGTTTTTCGACTCACACAACACAGTCTGGGCTCTGGGGCGGGGCAACTTCTACGCTAAGGGGGTCAACAAAATTGGACACCAGTGTTGGCCACTTAGACACAAGAAAAACAAAAAAATAACAACCAATAAACCTTATCCTCATGATCGCGAAAGTAAGCCACAGGCAATAGCTAGTTACAGATTATTTCCATTTTGCGTAATCGAATGATTACAGCCTCCTGTCTCAATCATAATTTATACCGGAAAAGCGGGTAATTTTGATTAGGTAACTCCTTATCGGCTGATTTTCTTCTGATTTTGTAGGAAACGTCTGTATTTTGTCAAATGTTTGTTTTTAATTTTCCGCGTTCACAGTCGCTAGGTATTATTTTCACTACGGGATTTACTGCGATTGATTTCTAGTTTAGTCGGATATGTGGGTAATATTGCAGCAGCTCGAACTCGAAACCAATCGCGGTAAAGCCTATTCGCACGCGGCTAGTAAATCAGTCGATTGGCGAGTATTCAAATCCTAATCCTAACTAATATTATAAATGCGAAAGTGAGTTTGTTTGTTTATTTGTTACGTTTTCACGCCGTATCTACTGAACCGATCATCATGAAATTTTGCATACACATAGGTTAGGGTACTGAGAAGGACATCCTAACTAATATTATAAATGCGAAAGTGAGTTTATTTGTTTGTTTGTTACGCTTTCACGCCGTATCTACTGAACCGATCATCATGAAATTTTGCATACACGTAGGTTAGGGTACTGAAAAGGACATATACTATATATCATGCGGGTGGAGCCGCGTTAACTAAACAGCTAGTTCTACATAAAACCCTCGCCCTACCCAAAAACCGTTCGTACTAGTCGTGTACGATTATATTGAGTGGCTGACTAAGGGTGTGCGAGCACTACTGTGCGGTTGACTGGATGCCGGTAGGTAAGGCGGGAAATAAGGAAAAAGCGAAATAACACATCCTACCCCTTGATTGCATAAGCACTATTCTGTGCTCTATGTAATCGTCTAATTGTTAGACGGGCGAATTTTAAAAGTTTACTATAAAATATTATGAAATAAGGTCTATAAATTCAAAATTCGAATGTTTCCACAAATACGAAATTTTCAAATTTCCGTCGCTTTTCTAAAGTTGAAAGTTTTGTTGAGATGAAATATTTTTCTCTTTCAAGTATGTATGTTGTATATACTATAAAATCAATGTATTTAAAATTGTCGTTTAGCAAATTAAAGATTTAAATTAATAATACAATACTATTGTTGATTTAATTAAGTTTATTTAGTAACATAAAGTTTTAAAATATAAATTGACTGAAAACCATTTCGGTGAATTTCATAATTACCTTCATCTTTTATTTTATCTTTTCTTCTTTAATATTATGGCATCCATTAAGGTTGTTATGTTTCTGCTTACGTCATGGTTTGAAAATTGAACGGTACCTATTTATATGGTAGCTGAAAGGGCACAGGAAAACATTTCTTTTTAATTATTTACCAGATTATATCATTATTATCATAGTACTCAACCTGTACTGTTTACTTTAACTACGACTGAAGGCAACGACAAAATAATCGCAAGTGTGCGCCGGAACTTCAAAAATACTTACCAATGACATTAAGGAAGTCGTTACACAATTATTATCATTGCACGAGCCGATAACAGCTTAACAAAAGATAATCAAGCATCTGTGTGGCTGATAGATAGATGCCAATCTAATTGCTAAACGTCTGCGCGTTCTACCAAACATACATACACAAATTACCACGCCGCTTCTGCTAAGTACATAGCAACATAGTAAGTAGAGACCTGTAAGTTGATTTGTAAGTAGTAACTTACAACTCTAAATTCCTCTAAGTACTTTGGTATAGGTACGGTCGGGGGCAAATAAACCTGTCAACATTTAAAATTTTGTAGGGGGTTAAAAATTTTCTGCCCCTGACTGTACATCACTTTTTTCATGCTTGCTGGGTCTGGGTATTATTTTCTTCTAGTACAAACTAATGAAGATATATTATTATCTACGCATATGTCCATGATAAAGAGACTATGGTCATGTTGGCCCAACCTTTAATTTGTATGCTTTTTTGTTAGTTGCACATAGAAAGCACCACTGGTATTATATTTGGGATTACGCGTGCCGTTTTCACATAATTTACACAACTTTTTTCATTATCATATCAGCTGTTTTAGTACTACACTTACAATTAAGTTTAGTAACAAATCGAAACACTATCGAGCAGCAGCCGAGACAATATATGCAGTCTGAGGTAGGTTGGGTAAGTCGTGTTGATTGAAAACCGCAACTGTGTTATACATTAATTATAAGTTATGACTTGTTTGATGAGAGAGCGGGAAACACTAACACAGATTTAAAAAAGTAGTCTTCAATCACAATCCAGAAATTAATGTTTTACTGTACTGAAATCAACAATTTATTAAGTATTATTAATTAAAAGTCATGCTTGACAATTTTACAAATAACTTATACATTTCATAAGGATTATTAAAGTTACACGCACTTTGCACTTATTTTGTTCTCAATATATCGTAGGAATAAAGCTAATAATAAACTTTTAAGAAACGATTTCAATATAACAGCAATATCATTTCAAAATGGCGGGAAAAACAGTGTAGCTGTTAATTTATGCGATCCGTGGCCGTGAGTGACCATGAGGAATGACTATGATCACTGTAGAGTTGGGCTAATTGAATTGTTAAGTAGCTTATTTAAATGACAAATACGATACCTATGAAGAAATGACTTGAACTCATGTTGGGCTTTTATATATTTTTTTTATATTTTCTATTTACTTACTAACATTGTTAAATAAAAATGCAAGGCCCTAGGACAAAGCAAAACCTATTTTGTGAACTTCAGTTTATTTCGCGCATTTTAAGGTAAGAATGTGAAGCTTTTTAAGCGTTTTTGTGAAAAATAGCCACCTTTGCAGAAAATACTAAATAAAGCTTCTTGTTTCACACTAAACTTTAAACGGTAGTCAATTAATAGTTAGAAGGGTTATGTAGGACCACATTAAACAAAAAAAAATAATAATATTCGTTATCTTTCAAAGAATTTATTTCAGCACTGGACCCCGAAAAATTCATGTGCCCCCACTTAAAAAAAACATCTCTTTTGTCTGTGGAGTACCCTTAAAGTTTGTCAGTTCATTGACTTCTTAATAGGACCAAACTCCTTTTGTCTATTATTTTTTAATGAAACAATCCGTCGATCTACCCTTTACTATCCTCCCTTTTATTTTACCTTCCAATTTCATTTAAAATATTCGTCCTTTATTATAAGATTTCCAACATTTCTTCTCCCCATTCTCAATTGTCTGTATTTCTTTGTGTTAAAAGCTCAGGTTAAAAGTGTCGTGAAATGACACTTTGCCGCTGTCTTTGTACCTACTTAAAAGTTAAAGTTAACCTTAGGCCGATGCCTTTCATTCAGCAACATTTCGAAAATACTTCACACATTTGTCATTTAAAGTACGAATTAAATGATTTTTCATTTTCAATTTTGTAGAAAGTTCTTAGTAACGGCAGTCACGATCGGTGGATGCAAATCTCGCTGGCGACAAGAAAAGTCGATCTCAGTTGAAATGGCGCCCTACGTGACCGCCATATAGCATTTTATTTTTCATAAACGGTATTATAAATTTTGAGACGGCTGAAAATTACAAAGTCCTTTGTAAAAAAAAATTATAAATAAGTTCACTTTTTAAATATAGTTTTTTTTTAAATATATACAAACAAAATAGGTATTGGCCAGCGTGGATAGTGTAGACCAAATCTTCTGACTGCTCTGGTAGTACAGAGTACAGGTGGGGTCGTGGATCCTGCAGTGGAGGCTAACGAAGACCATACGTATGATGATAACATAGTTATTAACTTATACAAAAATTAAAACTTAATTTAAAAAGAAATTAAAACTATTAAAAAAAATACCGACCTAAAAATAAAAAAAAATGTGCCGCAGGTCGTTGTCAGATAGAAAAAATAGAAGAACTGCTCCCTTCGGTACACCTACGAGTATATTGACAGACATTCTTTCCTTTTGCAGGCCGCTTCAAAATGGTCTTTTCCAAAATCCTTGGATCCTTGGCAAACCAAAAGGCGAAACTATAAAGAGATTTAGCAAACATACCTAAATGGATTGTTTTTCTTTTATCTCATCATCATTATCAAATTAAAGAGATTGGCTCTTGTCGGTGAAGCTTTTACAAATCCTCTCTTTCTTCTGTAAGAATCTCAATATATTCTAACCTAATATACCTAACTCAAGATATTTCAACAAACTTCGTGTGAAGTATTTGGAGGAATATTTGGCAGAGCAAGCCTGAATAGCCCGGTTTCCACAGAATTAGGCAATAGCCATATTGTTGCCTAACTTATTTAGTTAGGCTTCAAGTTTCTAACTCGTATAAAGTTTGTTACTTTGTATTTGTGGACACTTCGTCCAGATGTACGTGATTTTAAGAGCTTTCATTCGTATTTCGACATAAGTTTTTGCGTTGAAATATAATTTTCGTTATTTTTTTGTTCGTGAATAGCGTGAATAGATATGTCACAGCGGTGACACTCCCTGTACGTGAGAGTTCGGGGACCGGTGACCTTGAGCCGGGGCGTGTAAGCTGTGTTCTGTGCGTGTAAGCACTGGGGTTGACAATGCGTAGGTAGTCCCTCACTACTCACTTAGTGCCTCCGGTGCGAGACGTGCGGAAGACGCAAACACAACACAGACCGCCCTGGGGTAACGAATGCCACTCGTCTTCGATCGTTTTTTTCCATACAAAAATTGTTCGAAGACAAGTGGCACGCGTTCAAAAATAGCACTCCTGAACCAAGGCAGTCGGCCACGACGGCCCGTTCTATGCCCCGCGCCTCTCGATGCCCCCGCGCATATTCAGACACCCACACGTAGCCGCAAACGATTTTACGTGAACACACCTTCCCCGGCTGTGCCCGGGCATGTATTATACCTATAAACCTTCCTCATGAATAATTCTATCTATTAGAGAAAACTGCATGAAAATCCGTGCTGTAGTTTTTGAGTTTATCGCGAACAGACGGACTGACAGACAGACGCAGCGGAGTACTTTGTTTTATAATATGTTGAGATGTTTTAAAATATTTAGAGATACTCGTATATTCTTTGGATATGACTCATTTTATTGCCGTATTTTAGTGACATAAGAGAGCTCCTGCTACCATATCACTAACAGTTTTTTCAACCTAATAAGCCTTTTTGACGTAGGTACGCGTTTTTTACGCGCGCCGATTTTGCGGGGATTCAATGCGATCTCCCAGACTCCCAACAGGTGACTGCAATTAACCTCCATGCTTATTACGTAAAACGTATTTTAATCTTTTTATAATGTCACGAGGCCCTCTTGCTGGCCGTGGGTAGCGAACTAACTTTACGTAGCAATGAAAAAATGTGGAATAATAATAAATCAATTTTGCCGACTCTGCTTTACTCGGTGCTTGCTCGTAAAGAAAAAAAACTTGCCTCTATTAAATAGCAAATAGGATAATAGGAGCTGTGTGTCTAGATCTTCTTAAAGGTATACAGTAAAAAAATAAATAATGTTTCTTAACGATCACGTTTTGTAGGATAAAAAAACACAAATACTATTTTTAGGTAGAAATAATAGAGTTGCCATTGCCTTCGTAATTTAATAGACTATTGAACAATCTCCTTTGTTTTGTTTTTCGTATGTGTAAGTGGCCAACACTGGTGTCAGATTTTTCAAGCTGCCTTAAGGCATCTGACATAGCTTAACGACTGCCATCAACGATGACAGCCGGGACCAACGGCTTAACGTGCCTTCCGAAGCACGGAGGAGCCCGATGGTCCAGTGGGTGTGAGCTCTATGAGCGCTTACGTATGTTAAGCAACCCCTGGTGCAGTCCCTACTTGGATGGGTGACCGCAAGTGGCATAAAAATATCTCGAGCTCCTCCGTGCTTCGGAAGGCACGTTAAGCCGTTGGTCCCGGCTGTCATTGTTGATGGCAGTCGTTAAGCTATGTCAGATGCCTTAAGGCAGCTTGAAAAATCTGACACCAGTGTTGGCCACTTACACATACGAAAAACAAAAACAAACAAACAAAAACAACAATCTCCTACAAACAATAAAACAATTTGTTGTTCGTCTCTGAAAACCTTTTATGTCGAAATTGTAACAAAATAAAACTCGTACTTAATAGCTGTTTTACTGGTTTTTACTTGGTACATTTAATGTGTGGAAGAGGCATCCTGCTGCGATAAATGGGTTTTGGCTAATAAGAACAATCGATTTGATCAGATTATTGAGGGGTCATTGATGGAAAATTCAAATAATAGCCCGTGCGTCTCATTGGATGACATTACTCCACTTACCAAGAGGTTCTGGGTTCGATTCCCAGCGTGAATATATAAATAAATATATATGGGGACATATCACACAAATTGAGCTAGCCCCGCATTAAGTTGTGAACTTGTGTCGCAGCAACTTCATTTATTAGTGGTTCATTCATAAGCTACGCAATTAGGGTTGAATACTTTGCCAAGGTAGGTCGAAGTTTTTTTACTTATTAATAACGTAACTATATCTAGCATAATATAATACTGTTAACTCATAAAAGTCAACAAATTAGATACCGTGAGCCAGTAAAACAGAGGACAGTCATCTGTCATCTTTGTTTTTTTTAGCTAACAAATCCTGACTGTTAATAAATAATTATGCAACAGGTGATATCTGAATCTTATGCATTCTTTCTTTAGGAATCAACGTGTAGTTGTCTAGCGTATGGGATAAGTTCAAAATAAAAACATAAAAAAATATATATACGGACAAATCACACAGATTGAGCTAGCCCCAAATTAAGTTCGAGACTTGTGTTATGGGATACTAACTCAACGATACGATATTTTATAATAGATACTTATATAGATAAACATCCAAGACCCAGGTCAATCTGAAAAAGATCATTTTCCATTTTGACCTGACCGGGGATCGAACCCGAGACCATCCGTGTCGCAGGCAGGCGTGTTGACCGCTGCGCCACGGAGCTCGTCTTACGAACCCAAAGGTCAGATGTTCAAATCAGCTTTAATGAAGATAATACTAAGGCCAATTTAGCAATCTAGAAAAGATCGTTTTCCATTCTAACCTGACCGGGGATTGAACCCAGCTATTCAAGGCACTTGCTGTACCACAGAGCCACAGAGGTCGTCAATCCACTGTGCTTGCCTTCATTCGAAAGACGCAATGCTACCCTATTTAACGTCACTTTAACACTAAAACGCAAGTTTCCAATCCAGAATGTTCTAACTTCTAATTGTAAAAATATCATAGTATAAGTTTTTTTACGAACTGTGGGCTGAACAACTTGTTCCACAACTAAATATACATAAGTACAACCAGGGGCATATAAACCTGATCCCCAGCAATTTAAAATCTGATCTTGGTCGGTCACGTTTATCTGCCCCGACTGTACCTGTCTAGGAGAATCTAAATGCACGTGGCTTCTCTCGTGTTATCTAAGTATCACATGCAAAGTATTACGTATTTATTCCCTTTGGATATCTCTTACAATGCATTAATATCGGTTTAGAAGAGTAAACGTGACAAATAGAAGCCACAATCACATACTATGGAATCTTCCGCTGTATTTTTAAAATACTTACGTCTGTTATTTCGGCAACATTGCAGCTGCCATTTTCACAGGCTCGATGAAGAGTTGCACAGTGGATGTTGGAACTGTCGAAGTTTACAAAACGATTCACTTACAATTGTTTTTCAAAATGCCATAATTATTTCAGCCGTAAACGTCCACTGCTGGACGAAGCCCTCCTCCAAGGATTTTCAGAATGACTGTTTGGAAGCAGCCTGCATCCTGCAACCCTGGTTAGGTCATCAGACCTGGTCAGTGGGCGTTTAACGCTACGCTTGCCGGTACATGGTCCCCATTCCGTAACCTTTCTACCCCATCGGCCATCGGTTCTTCGAGCTCTATGTGTCCCGTCACCAAAGTCTGTCACTTCAAAGGGCTAATCTGCTAAGTTATTACACCTTCACATTTTATCCAAACAAAACTAATAATATGATGAAATATACCTACTCGTCAATCGGTCCTTAAATCCTTACTCAACTTCAAATACGCCATCATCATTTATTGACAGCAACCAACTTGTTCTACAGAAGTTTTCGATCCTCCCCCTAATAATTTTTCCCAAAACAAACAAAGTTCAAAACAACATAAAAATTGCAAACAACTGGTGGCGATTCACACGAACGCTCCTTAAAAACGCGGCGACGGCCATTTTGTTCAACTTATCTAATTGGACATCAGAAGTAATGGCGTCGTGTCTCAAAAACTGTCTGAAAAGTAATAGACATGTTCAAGACGAGAAAAAAGTAAGTTATTGCAGGATTTACTATTTCAGAAACATTTCGAGAATATTTAACGTAATTTCGTGGACGTATAAAAAAGGTAGGTATACATATAGGTATGACATAAACATAATTGAGGAGTCAAAATGAGATAAGCTTCTACAATGTATGTAATTATTTTTGCATGCTAGAAACAGTTAAATGTGTGCTAAAATAAATAAGGGGTTAATAATATATGAGAGTATTTTTTCAAAGTTAATCACTAATAATACACTATTTTCAGGCTTCTATACCGAAATGGTAAAAAAGAACCCTATTTACGAGGCTTCGCTGTCCGCATGTCTGTCTGTCACTAGGCTGTAACTCATAAACTATGATAGCTAGATAGTTAAAATTTTCACGGATAATTTATTTCTGCTGCCGCTATAACAATAAGTACCAAAAATAAAACCAAAATATATTAAATATTTACGGGGGTTCCCATACAGCAAACGTGTTTTTACTGCCGTTTTATGTTCTATATTAATAACTACAGCAGGTAGACGCATGAAATATTCACAGAATATTTAGTTGTTTATTCACTTTAAAAGTATATAATTAAAATAAATTAAAGTAATGAAATATACCTTTTTAGCCGTTTTTGCTCGATAGTCAAATGGTGTATAGACTATAGTACGGAACCCTAAATGCGTGAGCCCGACTCTCACTTGGCCGATTTTTTAAATCTTCTTTCGCTTAGCCCTTTCCCATTTACTTGGGGTCGGCTCTCCTTTAATATGGCGTCGCCAGGACTTTCTATCCTGGGTCGTCAGCAGTGGTATTTGGGCATCTTTCATATCCCTTTACTATTCTAACAAGTCCCATCCAAGTTAGTATGGGTCTTCCAGGGCCTCTGGGTTGCTTACCCATCTCTAGCATTTTTCTGGTCATGTGTTCAGGTGGTCGTCGCATAACATGGCCGTACCATCTGAGTCGGCATTCAGTCAGTTTGTCCGTTATGGACCTGACCTTGAAGCTGCCACGAATGTGTATGTTCTTGACGTGATCCAGCAATGTAACGCCTCCGGACCATCTGAGCATTCGCATCTCAGTCATTTTTTAAATATTTATTTTTAATTTTTCTAGCTTTTTTTTTTAAATCAGCCTTTGGCTTATGTGCTACTCAAAGCCCAGCTTTGGTTAAATTAATATCCATTTGTCCTGCGTTCTTATTAAACCATTTTTATTACTTTCACTGAAGTCGACGAAACATGAAAACTGTTTTACCAGAGGAAATATTAAATTGTATTCTTTTTTCATATCTTTTTCATTATTCCTTACTCTGTATAATGAAATTGGGCAGGTATTAATATCTTCAATGATATCTTCTCTTTGGTCTTTGTTATTTTAACTTGTTAAGTACTTATTATTTTACATTTAGTAATTTATTTGAAGATAAGATGCTGGTTTGGGAGAAATGAAAAAACATAGAATATACCAGCTGCTTCTCTTCCCGCGCAGACCGTAAAAGCCGGTCAAGGGATTAGGCAAAATCTAAGGAATCACATTGATAGGCGATGCGGCTAGCAACCCACGATGCTTAACGTGGCCTTTAGGTTTTATGACCTTAGGCTCTGTTTTCCCCGCTACTACCGCTTTATAAGCACGTATAATCATAAGTAGTTTTTCAAAGGTCCACAAAAATAAGTCCCATCTAGTTTTTTTTTATCAGTTTAATAAGATCACATATTTGTTTACACGAAGAAGAATATTTTTTGTTGAAATTCCTAAACAAATAGCGCATGCATAATCTTATTTTTCTTTTATAGTTCCAGTGTCATGTGGAAGACTACGAGAAGACGTACGACACCCTCATGTTAATTTTCAAAACCATCGGCATAAGACTGAATAAGAATGATTCTAAATTTGCAAGGTAACATTTATCTTTTCTTAATTAAGTTAAAACAAAATATGTTAATTTAACAAAAAGCACGCCAATATATACAATTAACGGATAATCACATTCAACAAACAAACTTATCAACTAAAACAACTTTTTCGTACCGACGAAAATAAATGAATAAATACTTACAATTAGCATTCTGAACGACTATTTTCAGCGATATATTAAAGTTTTGAATCAATGTTAACCATCTACTGAACTCATACAAGAATCTGCTTGTTTTATAAGTATCGAGGTAATGAAAACAATCCAAACATTCAACAATTACAATTGAACATTAGTAAAAACTAATGTTCTAATTGTAACGGAATAAAACTAGAACCTAATAGCCACCCGTCTTTACTACATTTAATGTGTGAGGGATGATCCCTGCTGTGAAGAAATGGGTTACAGCTAATAGGAGCAATCGAATCAATCAGATTATTGTGGGGTCATTGGAAAAGTCAAACGATGGTAGTTTAATCTTAGTTTAGGTCACCTAGCCAGGGAGTTTATTATCGAAGTGTACGAACAGCAGCTTCGTATGCGAAGCTTTATTGTTGAAGTCCATATCATTCAATTATATTCCAAATGATAGAATGAACTGAATAAAGGCATAATAAGTAATGATAGTACTTAGTCCCGGTAAAATAATTCTAACGTTTGTCGATACCACTATTCCGGACTCATTACAAATTTTTCTACACAAAAGGGTAAAAAGAATGAATTGTGTGAATATGGTTCAAGTTCTAAGGTCATTTAAGTCAGATGAGTGGTTTAAAACTTCGGGCTCCTAGACCAAACCGTAATATTCTGACCTCGATTTTGGAATTAGCTGACAGTTTTTAAGGTATTTTTAATTATTCTGGGTGTAGAGCCATAAAACTATGACCTTGACTTTTATTCTAGACTACTCTGGAACATCTACTATTGGTTCGAGTTCCTTAACCTATTAATTGCAGTAAGCTTAGAGATTCTGTCCATGATCGTAGTAGGAAGGGGAGGAACCTTTGAAGATGCCGTCCAGATATTTGTCATGATGCCCTGTGTTGGATATGTAATATTAGGTGAGTATTAAAGCTACCAACATTGTACTTTGTGGCGATTTAGAGTTATGGTTCGAAAGATGAAAGAAGGAGCTAGGTTTTAAGGCTGATAGAAAGGTTCATTCAAAAGAAGCATTCCTTTTACAGCGTGTAAATGTATCCTAGACTGAAGGGGTGACTCAGCCCGTCAAAATTAATAACTTTTTCTCTGGCACCAATGCTGTAAACTCTAATTTATTTTCGATATTTTCAAACAAATTGCTGGGCTGACCGTACACTTTTGTATGGAAATGTCGAATAATTTTTTACTTTCCAGCTTTGCAAGCTTTGGTCTAGATTAGATTAAATTATAGTAATTTTGACTCGAGAAGAAAACAGAGAGTTCCTAAAATTGGTCCCTATTAAAAAGTTGTTTGATGAAATATTCGTTTTCCAATCATAGGCATGGTGAAGTGCTACAAGATAGTTTACCACAGTGATGTGTTCGAGGATCTCGTGAAGCAGCTGAGAGACATGTATCCTCATGGGGAGGTGTCGGAAGAGGAGTATCGTATTGCTATCACTTCTACTACTAGACTCAACTTTGTGATAAGAGGTAATGCTATTAGCCGTGTGGTTCCCGTCAGAGTAGAATAGGACCACTACATACAAGTCTGCCCGTGGCTGTCGTAGATGGCGAATTAGGAAACATAAGCTATAAACAAATCTAATAAACATCAAAGAGACCTATCCAACTCGACTGGCCAGCTTGGACAGTGTAGGGCAAAACCTCCGACTGCTCTGGCTAATATATGGCTCTGGCAGCACAGAGAGGGTCATGCTCCTGCAGTGGAGCAAAAAGAGATCTGATAATAAAAAATAATGAATGAAATTGCGCCAAAATATCAGCACTTTTAAGGTCCAGACCGTGAGGTTACCGTATCACAGGCTCCATACATATCGAGGGGGTGAGAAACAATAGACCCCACATTCGTGACCACATTTTTGACCAGTATTTGGCTAGGCAAGAAATTATAGCGGTATTTTGTCGTCTGAGGGTTTGCACCACGTTGTATAAGTATGGATTTCGCATACTTCATTTCATTGCGAGGTAAGATAAGACTTCCTTGTACGAGAGGCGATTGTGACAAAAAGGCTTTATATTAGTATTCATGCCACGTTTTGAGATTCACCCTTATATTTTTGTTATACGAGTATAAGCACGTACCTATATTCTGCAAAAATTTAATATTCCAATATTTTTCTTTTAGAAGAAATTTTTCACGTTATTTTTCTACACGAATAATTAAATTCTAATGTAGAGAAAATACAGCAGCAATGTGAAGGAACAAAATATCACATTGAATCTACAATATTAATTAAACTTACATAACAAAATACTTATATGTAAATAAAATTATTTGTCCATTCAATTGATCATAAAGACAAACAACTACCAACTAATGACATAGTCCCTGTTATGTACAAGTATTTATGTCCCTGTCCAGTCGGCTGTCTAGGAAATTTTAAAGCAGGCCTCTTTTTTCATATGATTAAATGCATACGGGCAAATCTCACAAACATTACATGTCTATTTTTTGAATCGTCAGGAAATAGTATATTGTACAGGAAATACTTAATAACCTCTGTATCTGTACTGAGGTGTCGGTTTTTTGATAACGGTGTCACAAGTTAAATGCTTTTTCTCAAAAATGCCCCACGCGCTTTAAGAAGTTTTCACTTTAAAATTATAGGAATATAATAATATATATAATAGAATAGTACTTAATGTTTTTGCTGCTAATTTATTACAGGTTACTATATTTGCAACATCGTCCTGCTAATAACGTTCATGTGCCGCCCATATATAGCAGAGCTCAAGCGTAACCTAGGCTATGAGACACCTAAGGAACTTCTGTTCTTCTATTACTTCCCCTTCGACCCCTACCAGCCCATTGCCTACGAGATTATCACCGTCATACAGACATGGCAAGGTAAGACAAGTTTGTTACCATCATCATCAAGTCTTCATTAGGCTCCACTGCAGAAGCATAACACTTCTTTGTACTACCAGAGCCATAGGTACCTATTAGCCATAGCAGTCAGAGGATTTGGCCTACACTGTCCACGCTGGCCAGGCGGGTTAGATGTCTCTTTGATGTTTATAAGCTTTGTTTAGCTTGTGATTCCTAAGTCTACGGCATCCCCGGGAAGTCATGGAGTGGTCCTATTCTACTCTGCCGGGAACCACACGGTAAGCGCAACTTGGGCTATGAGACACCTAAGGAACTTCTGTTCTTCTATTACTTCCCCTTCGACCCCTACCAGCCCATTACATCTTATAGACCAGAGCTCTGTCTACCCCGCAAGGAAAAACGACTTGACAGTTTGTATGTATGTAAGAAAAGATGGAAAAACTCCACCGACAAGCACAAAGTTCTTAAATATACGATGATACTAAATTTAGCCAGACATTGCTTATACTTTACTCGTTCAGAAATGGGAGTGATTCAAGTTTTAACACAGGTCACGTAGCGGTGATGTTCCTGCTTAGCGGAGACATGATGTTCTGCATCCTGCTCAGTCACATCGCCACGCAGTTCGACCTTCTGTCCTTGAGGATTCAGAGGCTGGTGCGAGTGCCAACCGACAGTCAGCTGCCTGCCTCGTATCCGTTGGGTAATTTTTCTACCGCGTACATATGACCACTTATAGGTATAAGCTACTTTCTCCGTCATTATGAACATGATCAGCTGGTTCTTTCCGTTTTCTACCCTTTTTCAACCCCTGTCTTAAAATAATAACAAGACCACATGTTGACTTCAATTTCATTTATCATATTATATATCATATTATATGTTGCCCGCGTTCACTTAGCACATGGGATAATCAAGATAGACCCTGAAATTAAAAAACTTTGAATGTACCAGCTACTTCCCTTTCCGCGCAGATCGTAAAAGCCGGTCGAGGAACTCAATACTTTAATTGGGAATGGGGAAATAACTGAGGAATCATGTTAATAGACTATGCGGCTAGCAATCCATCAATATTTTGATTTCGTTTTTCACCTACAAGCCCATCAAGATGCTGAACGAATTCAGATTTTATAGATCTGAGTTATTATATTTTTTTATTTCCTTTATTTATTTATGCACATATTTCATACATTTTCAAATATTTATACAAAAAATAAACATTTAAAAATATAAAAAATAGTAGCCCACCGGTGTCGGGAACAGGGTCATATTTTTTTTATTATTTATTTATGACTTTCCCGCGCCCGGTATTCCTAGGTCTAACGGCCTTAGCCATAGAGGTCATATATAGACCTAGTAGCCCATTCAAGTAAAGAGTTCTTACACTTAGTGTAGGTGAAGCTCGAATTTTATGTCCTTAGATAGAACGATTTCTAGCAAACGTATCTACATACTTTGATTTAAATAAAATTATTTTAATACGGTTTTTTATATAAATGTGTAACAATCGCGAAAACATAAGAAAACATTACATAGTTTTATGTTTATTTCAGGAAATAAATATGGCAATATGTATAACAACAATATTAAAAGTACAATGGGTACATTTAATGATTACGAAATGGACAGGAAACACCACCAAGAGTTGAAAGAGATTATACAACGACATCAAGCTTTGATAAGGTAGGGAAATGGTAATAACCAAAATGAGTAACTAAGCCGATTCGCCGAAGACCGGCTATTGTTCCAGTCGCTGTCGAAACAGTTGTTTCGTGATGCCCAGAGGAAAATGCTTCATCAGCGAAATAGGGTGCCGCTAAAGGACAAAAAGATATGATGACCGCTCCGGATGGTACCTTCAAAGGATTTACATTGCCATTCAAAGAGGGGTACATTTGAGCCGTGTACAATCCGGGATGGTATATTTGACTAAATATGACTTTAATGAGAAAATCAACTAAGCCGATTTGCTGAAAACCTTGCGAAGTAAAGCAGAAAAAGCCGGGAAGGGGATCACGGCCCAAGCATCACATCTGAGGATGCAACGGGAATATATTAACATGAGAGAGCAAAATACTTAAAACTGGTTTTGTCATGTAAATTTACCACTGACAATCCCTTGAAGAGAAAAATGCCGAATAAAATTTTAAGTTCTAAGCATTGATCCATAATTACTTTTAATATATGATAAATTTACACGTGGCATATTTATATATGGGAGTAATAGATACGTATACACATTCTCTGAGATTACAAGTCTCACCTATTACGGGTCAATAGCCCGGTGACAGACGGATGTATTAGCAAAGGCTTAGTAATAGGGTCTCATGCATCGAAGTTCTCAGTCATTAGATCAAACTTAATGACTTCATAATATTGCATTGTTTCAACCTACATAAATATGCAAGGGAAATAATAAAACAGTTGAATAAAATTTCAGGCGTGCATCTAAATTACTAAGTGAGCGAGTAGAAATGTAGAGAGGGCGACTTTGGGCAAAACCTCCGATGCAACAAAACAATTTGGCCACAAATTGTAAGTTAGGTTTGTTAGGTTTCCTTGTGACCAAAATAGGAGCTAGCGAGTGAAGCCAGCGTCCCCAACCTAGGACAGAACCCCAATATATTAAAAAACGACTTGGCCTCAGAAGGTAGGCTAGGTTTAACTACCCGTCACTCCCAGTTAGTAGCACACTTATTAATACAATGAAGTAAAATCATTACATTTGATACCAAAATTTTTAATTTACAGTCACACGATTGAATACTAGTCAATATGCAATATCAGTTAAAGATAATAAATACATACTAATACATACTAACACGTCTTTTTCCCTTGCGGGGTAGACAGAGCAAATGGCTGTAAAACCTTGAGGCCACGTTTAGCATGTTGGTGGGCTTGTATATGAGAACGGAATCAAAATAGTGATGGGTTGCTAGCCGCATCGCCTATAGACATGATTCCTGATGCCCATTCCCTCGATCGGCTTTTACAATCTGCGCGGGAGGAGAAGCAGCTGGTACATTCTACGTTTTTTTCTTTTCTCCCAGACCAGCATGGTCAGCAGCATAATAAATACTCATATAAATAATAGATACTCATATAGATAAACAGCCAAGTCTCAGGCCAATCAGAAAAAGATCATTTTCCATCATGAACTGACCGCGTGTCGCAGGCTGACATCCAAATCACTGTGAATTGCTTAAACATTAAGTTGCAAGAATTACATTGCAATCTAAGCTTACTAAATCGAATACAAGTTACATAAATGTTTGCAATGAAACAGAGAGTCCTTTGTTCCAGTATTAGTGTTCAACTTCACACAATCCTACACATTATTTTCTCTATGCTAATTTATTCAAGTGGTACTATAGAACTGAGTGAACTTACAAAGCTTTTCAAGTGCAATTAGCTGCACGTGACTGAAGTTTGCGATTTGTAAGCGATTGTTTAACTTGAGCTGAGGAGGAAACCGATAATAGAGTTTTAGGGTTTAGTAGGTATTTGACGGGTTTTGCTGAAATTTTGCTGGTCCCGAGAGTTGCTGGTAGTAAGCTGGAGACGGCTACGCTCTTGAAATTTTGCATCCAAAAACCATCAATACAATGGTTTATTATATAAATTCATATAATAAAAATTTTGGTAATTTTTTCTTTTAACAAGTAACAATGATAAAGATAAAAGTTCATGAGTTCGTTACGTCATATATCATACGTTATTACGTCACAATTTGCTAAAAAGTGTAGCAAACATTGACATGACACGAAATTTTAACGGGCTATATATATAACACTAGTATTTCGGGTGGGGGCGCGGGCTGCGAGCAGCCCGCGAGGTGTTGGTGCAGCTGTTGAGGAGGGTTGTTAAAGCATTCATTTGAGCCAATGGGTAAAGAAACTCTTTCAGTATGGAATAAGTGAGGAAAGGAGTGGGCGGCCATCTTGGATTCCAGAATGACATCCAGTTTCGAGTTCCGCGAGGCCCTAAACCCCCAATTCTAAAATTTGAGTCAAATCCGACAAGGTTGAAAAAATTTAAAAAAAAAAATTTCGCCGCCATCTTGGATCCAAAAATGGAGTGCAGTTTCGAGTTTCACGGCGTCTGAAACCCCTAGATATCAATTTTGAGCCAAATCGCATGCAGTTGAGAATTGGGGGCAATTTAGGGGGTAAAGGGGGTAGGGGGCGATTGACACAATGGCTCGGCCTTCGGCCTCGCCACTCAGCGAGCCCTCCGGGCTCGCGGCAGCTCGGCCTGCGGCCTCGCTGCTAGTTACTTGGGGGAGGGGGTTGTAGGGGGGTGAGGGGGGGGGGTCACATGACGGGGAAGGTGTTCCGAGGGGCTCGGGCTTCGCCCTCGCTACGCAGCTCGGCCTCCGGCCTCGCTGGCGCTCGCCCTGCGGGCTCGCGTAGAATGACCCGAATTGGCCTTGTATGGCGGCCATCTTGAATTTTGAAAAAATTAAAAAAAAAACATCGACATTTGAAATTGCTTACAACCCCCTACATTTTGGTAAAAAAATCATCCCCCTAACCCCCACCGTTTTTGCAGGCAGTAGGGGTCCACCATCAGGATCTGATGATCTTGAAGATGTCAGATTTTTCTGGTACTCACTGGAGCAGCCACTATACGACCCCGTCAATCATTTTCCTCCACCATACCGGGAACAGGTCAAACAACCATGTCAATGAGTCAGTGAGTCAGTGGTAATGTAGCTTTATATATGTAGCTTTATATATTATAATATAATATAACTAGTATTTCGGGTGGGGGCGCGGGCTGCGAGCAGCCCGCGAGGTGTCGGTGCAGCTGTTGTGGAGGGTCATGTACCTTGTGCAGTCGAAGGTGGGTGAGGTAGCTTGTGATGCTTGAAAAAGGGTCAAAAACCGAATGGCCGTAACAGTATTAGATATTCAGTTGAAATTCCATCAAATCTTAGGGAGTGAGGGGGGGGGGATGAAAAATGTCAAGAACCTAATGGCTCGGCCTTCGGCCTCGCCACTCAGCGAGCCCTCCGGGCTCGCGGCAGCTCGGCCTGCGGCCTCGCTGCTAGTTACTTGGGGGAGGGGGGGTTGTAGGAGGCGGAGGGGGGGGGGGTCACATGACGGGGGAAGGTATCCCGAGGGGCTCGGGCTTCGCCCTCGCCACGCAGCTCGGCCTCCAGCCTCGCTAGCGCTCGCCCTGCGGGCTCGCGTAGAATGACCCGAATTGGCCTTGTATGGCGGCCATCTTGAATTTTGAAAAAATTAAAAAAAAAACATCGACATTTGAAATTGCTTACAACCCCCTGCATTTTGGAATAAAAATCATCCCCCTAGGTCTTATCGTTTATGCAGGCAGTAGGGGTCTACCGTCAGGTTTCTTCAATCTTGAAGATGTCAGATTTTTCTGGTACTCATTGGAGCACCCACTATACGACACCGTCAATCGTTTTCCTCCACCATATCGGGAACAGGTCAAACAACCATGTCAATCAGTCAGTGAGTGAGTCAGTGGTAATGTAGCTTTATATATTATAATACTAACTAGATGTTGCTCTGTGCGCGGGCTGCAAGCAGCCCGCGAGGCTCGCGTGTTATAATATTAATCATTAAATTCAGTCAGTTGAAGTAAAAGGTGGAAAAAGTTAGGCAGTATGAAAAGGGTGGGAGAATGAGTGGGCGGCCATCTTGGATTTCAAAAAGAGGTCAAGTTTCGAGTTTCGCGAGGCCCCAAACCCCCAAATCCAAAATTTGAGTAAAATCCGACAAGGTAGAAAAAATTAAAAAAAAAAAATTCGCCGCCATCTTGGATCGAAAAAACTAGTATTTCGGGTGGGGGCGCGGGCTGCGAGCAGCCCGCGAGGTGTTGGTGCAGCTGTTGAGGAGGGTCATGTACCTCGTGCAGTCGAAGGTGGGTGAGGTAGCTTGTGGTGCTTGAAAAAGGGTCAAAACCGAATGGCCGCAACAGTAATCGATATTCAGTTGAAATTCCATAAAATCTAAGGGGGGTGAGGGGGGGGATGAAAAATGTCAAGAACCAAATGGCTCGGCCTTCGGCCTCGCCACTCAGCGAGCCTTCCGGGCTCGCGGCAGCTCGGCCTGCGGCCTCGCTGCTGGTTACTTGGGGGAGGGGGTTGTAGGGGGGTGAGGGGGGGGTCACATGACGGGGGAGGTATTCCGAGGGGCTCGGGCTTCGCCCTCGCCACGAAGCTCGGCCTTCGGCCTCGCTAGCGCTCGCCCTGCGGGCTCGCGTAGAATGACCTGAATTGGCCTTGTATGGCGGCCATCTTGAATTTTGAAATAATTAAAAAAAAAACATCGACTTTTGAAATTGCTTACAACCCTCTACATTTTGGAAAAAAAATCATCCCCCTAACCCTCACCGTCTTTGCAGGCAGTAGGGGTCTACCATCAGGTTTCTTCAATCTTGAAGATGTCAGATTTTTCTGGTACTCACTGAAGCACCCACTATACGACCATACCCCAATCACAACCCTATACAGTCGGGAACAGGTCAAACAACCATGTCAATCAGTGAGTCAGTGAGTCAGTGGTATTGTAGCTTTATATATTATAACTAGTATTTCGCTCTGTGCGCGGGCTGCAAGCAGCCCGCGAGGCGTTGGTGCAGCTGTTGAGGAGGGTAGTTAAAGCATTCAGTTGAGCAAAAGGGTAAAAAAACTTGTTCAGTATGGAATAAGTGAAGAAAGGAGTGGGCGGCCATCTTGGATTCCAGAATGACATCCAGTTTCGAGTTCCGCGAGGCCCCAAACCCCCAATCCCAAAATTTGAGTCAAATCCGACAAGGTTGAAAAAATTAAAAAAAAAAATTCGCCGCCATCTTGGATTCTAAAATGGAGTGCAGTTTCGAGTTCCACGGCGTCTGAAACCCCTAGATATCAATTTTGAGCCAAATCGCATGCAGTTGAGAATTGGGGGCAATTTAGGGGGTAAAGGGGGTTGGGGGCGATTGACAAAATGGCTCGGCCTTCGGCCTCGCCACTCAGCGAGCCCTCCGGGCTCGCGGCAGCTCGGCCTGCGGCCTCGCTGCTAGTTACTTGGGGGAGGAGGTTGTAGGGGGGAGGGGGGGGGGGGGGTCACATGACGGGGGAGGTATCCCGAGGGGGGAGGGCTTCGCCCTCGCCACGAAGCTCGGCCTCCGGCCTCGCTAGCGCTCGCCCTACGGGCTCGCGTAGAATGACCGGAATTGGCCTTGTATGGCGGCCATCTTGAATTTTGAAAAAATTAAAAAAAAAACATCGACATTTGAAATTGCTTACAACCCCCTACATTTTGGAAAAAAAATCATCCCCCTAACCCTTACCGTTTTTGCAGGCAGTAGGGGTCTACCGTCAGGTTTCTTCGTTCTTGAACATGTCAGATTTTTCTGGTACTCACTGGAGCACCCACTATACGACCATATTCCAATCACAACCCTATACAGTCGGGAACAGGTCAAACAACCATGTCAATGAGTCAGTGAGTCAGTCAGTGGTAATGTAGCTTTATATATTACTAATATAACTAGATGTTGCTCTGTGCGCGGGCTGCAAGCAGCCCGCGAGGCTCGCGTTATGTCTTTAACACCGATAAATTTAGTCAGTTGAAGGAAAAGGTGGAAAAAGTTGAGCAGTATGAAAAGGGTGGGAGAATGAGTGGGCGGCCATCTTGGATTCCAAAAAGAGGTCCAGTTTCGAGTTTCGCGAGGCCCCAAACCCCCAATTCCAAAATTTGAGTCAAATCCGACAAGGTTGAAAAAATTAAAAAAAAAAATTTCGCCGCCATCTTGGATCAAAAAATGGTGTCCAGTTTCGAGTTGAGCGACCCCAGGGACCCCCAGATATAAATTTTGAGCAAGATCGGGTGAAGTCGAGAATTGGCGGCCATCTTGGGGGGGGGCGGGTGCTTGCCTCAGGGGGTAAATTACTCCAGGGGTAAGGGATCGACACAATGGCTCGGCCTGCGGCCTCGCCACTCGGCGAGCCCTCCGGGCTCGCGGGCCCAAGTGATCGGCAGTTCGGCCTGCGGCCTCACTGCCGACCACGTGGGGGGGGGGGGGAAGGGGGGGTCATCCAAAAGGCTCGGGCTGCGCCCTCGCCACGCAGCTCGGCCTCCGGCCTCGCTTTCGCTCGCCCTGCGGGCTCGCGATAGTGACTTGGGAAAAAGGGGGGGGCTAAGGGGGAGGGGGGGGGTCCAATTCCGACTGGCTCGGCCTGCGGCCTCGCCACGCAGCTCGCCCTGCGGGCTCGCTGGCTTCCAAGTCTTCGGCCTTTGGCCTCAGACTTAGAAGTAGACACCCGGGGGCCCGATTTGTATGGCGGCCATTTTGTTTTTTTTGAAAATTAAAAAAAAAATACAGTCGCGAGAATTTGATCATGACCCCCTCCAATATTGTCTATGGGGGCAAAGCTCCAACTGTTATAGTTTTCGCGGGCCGCGTGTTATTATATTAATCATTAAAGTCTGTCAGTTAAGGAAAAAGTAAAAAAAGTAAAGCAGTATGAAAAGGGTAAGGGAATGAGTGAGCGGCCATCTTGGATTCCAAAAAGAGGTCCAGTTTCGAGTTCCGCGAGGCCCCAAACCCCCAATTCCAAAATTTGAGTCAAATCCGACAAGGTTGAAAAAATTAAAAAAAAAAAATTTCGCCGCCATCTTGGATCGAAAAATGGTGTCCAGTTTCGAGTTGAGCGGCCCCAGGGACCCCCAGATATCAATTTTGAGCAAGATCGGGTGAAGTCGAGAATTGGCGGCCATCTTGGGGGGGGCGGGTGCTGGCCTCAGGGGCTGAACTACTCCAGGGGTAAGGGATCGACACAATGGCTCGGCCTGCGGCCTCGCCACTCGGCGAGCCCTCCGGGCTCGCGGGCCCAAGTGATCGGCAGTTCGGCCTGCGGCCTCACTGCCGACCACGTGGGGGGGGCAAGGGGGGGGTCATCCAAAAGGCTCGGGCTGCGCCCTCGCCACGCAGCTCGGCCTCCGGCCTCGCTTTCGCTCGCCCTGCGGGCTCGCGATAGTGACTTGGGAAAAAGGGGGGGGGCTAAGGGGGGAGGGGGGGGGTCCAATTCCAACTGGCTCGGCCTGCGGCCTCGCCACGCAGCTCGCCCTCCGGGCTCGCTGGCTTCCAAGTCTTCGGCCTTCGGCCTCAGACTTGAAAGTAGACACCCGGGGGCCTGATTTGTATGGCGGCCATTTTGTTTTTTTTGAAAATTAAAAAAAAATACAGTCGCGAGAATTCGATCATGACCCCCTCCAATATTGTCTATGGGGGCAAAGCCGAAACTATCATAGCTTCCCCGGGCAGTACCCCCCCCCATCAGGATTCTCCGATCCTCGACTTTTCGGATTTTTCCCAAATTGAGACAAAAATTCCACATCCAGTCCACCATGCGTCACCACCCCCACCAGTCGCGAAGTGGGAGAACAACTATGTCAATCAGTCAGTCAGTGAGTCAGTGGTAAGTGTAGCTTTATATATATGTAGATACTAGTATTTCGGGTGGGGGCGCGGGCTGCGAGCAGCCCGCGAGGTGTTGGTGCAGCTGTTGAGGAGGGTCATGTACCTCGTGCAGTCGAAGGTGGGTGAGGTAGCTTGTGGTGCTTGAGAAAGGGTCAAAAACCGAATGGCCGCAACAGTATTAGATATTCAGTTGAAATTCCATAAAATCTAAGGGGGGTGAGGGGGGGGGGGGATGAAAAATGTCAAGAACCAAATGGCTCGGCCTTCGGCCTCGCCACTCAGCGAGCCCTGCGGGCTCGCGGCAGCTCGGCCTGCGGCCTCGCTGCTAGTTACTTGGGGGAGGGGGGTAGTGGGGGGGGGGAGAGGGGGTTAATTGGACGGGGGAGGTATTCCGAGGTGCTCGGGCTTCGCCCTCGCCACGCAGCTCGGCCTCCGGCCTCGCTAGCGCTCGCCCTACGGGCTCGCGTAGAACGACCCGAATTGGCCTTGTGTGGCGGCCATCTTGAATTTTGAAAAAATTAAAAAAAAAACATTGACATTTGAAATTGCTTACAACCCCCTACATTTTGGAAAAAAAATCATCCCCCTAACCCTCACCGTTTTTGCAGGCAGTAGAGGTCTACCGTCAGGTTTCTTCAATCTTGAACATGTCAGATTTTTCTGGTACTCACTGGAGCACCCACTATACGACCATATTCCAATCACAACCCTATACAGTCGGGAACAGGTCAAACAACCATGTCAATGAGTGAGTCAGTGAGTGAGTGGTATTGTAGCTTTATATATATACTAGTATTTCGGGTGGGGGCGCGGGCTGCGAGCAGCCCGCGAGGTGTCGGTGCAGCTGTTGAGGAGGGTTGTTAAAGCATTCAGTTGAGCCAATGGGTAAAGAAACTCGTTCAGTATGGAATAAGTGAGGAAAGGAGTGGGCGGCCATCTTGGATTCCAGAATGACATCCAGTTTCGATTTCCGCGAGGCCCTAAGCCCCCAATTCCAAAATTTGAGTCAAAACCGACAAGGTTGAAAAAATTAAAAAAAAAAATTCGCCGCCATCTTGGATTCAAAAATGGAGTGCAGTTTCGAGTTCGACGGCATCTGAAACCCCTAGATATCAATTTTGAGCCAAATCGCATGCAGTTGAGGATTGGGGGCAATTTAGGGGGTAAAGGGGGTGGGGGGCGATTGACATAATGGCTCGGCCTTCGGCCTCGCCACTCAGCGAGCCCTCTGGGCTCGCGGCAGCTCGGCCTGCGGCCTCGCTGCTAGTTACTTGGGGGAGGGGGTTGTGGGGGGGAGGGGGTGGAGAGGGGGGGGGTATTTTACGGGGAAGGTATTCCGAGGGGCTCGGGCTTCGCCCTCGCCACGCAGCTCGGCCTCCGGCCTCGCTAGCGCTCGCCCTGCGGGCTCGCGTAGAATGACCCGAATTGGCCTTGTATGGCGGCCATCTTGAATTTCGAAAAAATTAAAAAAAAAACATCGACTTTTAAAATTGCTTACAACCCCCTACATTTTGGAAAAAAAATCATTCCCCTAGGTCTTACCGTTTATGCAGGCAGTAGGGGTCTACCGTCAGGTTTCTTCAATCTTCAAGATGTCAGATTTTTCTGGTACTCACTGGAGCAGCCACTATACGATCCCGTCAATCAGTTTCCTCCATCATGTCGGGAACAGGTCAAACAACCATGTCAATGAGTCAGTGAGTCAGTGGTAATGTAGCTTTATATATTATAATTATAACTAGATGTTGCTCTGTGCGCGGGCTGCAAGCAGCCCGCGAGGCTCGCGTTAGTAGTAAAGACCATTAAAGTCAGTCAGTTGAAGGAAAAGGTGGAAAAAGTTAGGCAGTATGAAAAGGGTGGGAGAATGAGTGGGCCGCCATCTTGGATTCCAAAAAGAGGTCCAGTTTCGAGTTTCGCGAGGCCCCAAACCCCCAATTCCGAAATTTCAGTCAAATCCGACAAGGTTGAAAAAATTAAAAAAAAAAATTTCGCCGCCATCTTGGATCAAAAAATGATGTCCAGTTTCGAGTTGAGCGACCCCAGGGACCCCCAGATATCAATTTTGAGCAAGATCGGGTGAAGTCGAGAATTGGCGGCCATCTTGGGGGGGGCGGGTGCTGGCCTCAGGGGCTAAATTACTCCAGGGGTAAGGGATCGACACAATGGCTCGGCCTGCGGCCTCGCCACTCGGCGAGCCCTCCGGGCTCGCGGGCCCAAGTGATCGGCAGTTCGGCCTGCGGCCTCACTGCCGACCACGTGGGGGGGGGGGGAAGGGGGGGGGGCATCCAAAAGGCTTGGGCTGCGCCCTCGCCACGCAGCTCGGCCTCCGGCCTCGCTTTCGCTCGCCCTGCGGGCTCGCGATAGTGACTTGGGAAAAAGGGGGGGGCTAAGGGGGGAGGGGGGGGTCCAATTCCGACTGGCTCGGCCTGCGGCCTCGCCACGCAGCTCGCCCTCCGGGCTCGCTGGCTTCCAAGTCTTCGGCCTTCGGCCTCAGA
This sequence comes from Rhodophaea formosa, assembly GCA_963082605.1. Taxonomy (NCBI): domain Eukaryota; kingdom Metazoa; phylum Arthropoda; class Insecta; order Lepidoptera; family Pyralidae; genus Rhodophaea; species Rhodophaea formosa. The sequence continues at coordinate 9,695,511 of OY720225.1, read as the reverse complement.
CTTGAAAGTAGACACCCGGGGGCCTGATTTGTATGGCGGCCATTTTGTTTTTTTTGAAAATTAAAAAAAAAATACAGTCGCGAGAATTTGATCATGACCCCCTCCAATATTGTCTATGGGGGCAAAGCCGTAACTATCATAGCTTCCCCGGGCAGTACCCCCCCTCCATCAGGATTCTCCGATCCTCGACTTTTCGGATTTTTCCCAAATTGAGACAAAAATTCCACATCCAGTCCACCACGCGTCACCACCCCCACCAGTCGGGAAGTGGGAGAACAACTATGTCAATCAGTCAGTCAGTGAGTGAGTGGTAAGTGTAGCTTTATATATATGTAGAATGTAGAACTAGATGTTGCTCTGTGCGCGGGCTGCAAGCAGCCCGCGAGGCTCGCGTTAGTAGTAAAAACAAATAAAGTCAGTCAGTTGAAGGAATAAGTAAAGAAAGTTGAGCAGTATGAAAAGGGTGGGAAAATGGGTGGGCGGCCATCTTGGATTCCAAAAAGAGGTCCAGTTTCGAGTTTCTTGAGGCCCCAAACCCCCAATTCCAAAATTTGAGTCAAATCCGACAAGGTTGAAAAAATTAAAAAAAAAAATTTCGCCGCCATCTTGGATCAAAAAATGGTGTCCAGTTTCGAGTTGAGCGACCCCAGGGACCCCCAGATATCAATTTTGAGCAAGATCGGGTGAAGTCGAGAATTGGCGGCCATCTTGGGGGGGGCGGGTGCTGGCCTCAGGGGCTGAACTACTCCAGGGGTAAGGGATCGACACAATGGCTCGGCCTGCGGCCTCGCCACTCGGCGAGCCCTCCGGGCTCGCGGGCCCAAGTGATCGGCAGTTCGGCCTGCGGCCTCACCGCCGACCACGTGGGGGGAGGGGGGAGGGGGGGGGGTCATCCAAAAGGCTCGGGCTGCGCCCTCGCCACGCAGCTCGGCCTCCGGCCTCGCTTTCGCTCGCCCTTCGGGCTCGCGATAGTGACTTGGGAAAAAGGGGGGGGCTAAGGGGGGAGGGGGGGGTCCAATTCCGACTGGCTCGGCCTGCGGCCTCGCCACGCAGCTCGCCCTCCGGGCTCGCTGGCTTCCAAGTCTTCGGCCTTCGGCCTCAGACTTGAAAGTAGACACCCGGGGGCCTGATTTGTATGGCGGCCATTTTGTTTTTTGTGAAAATTAAAAAAAAAATACCGTCGCGAGAATTTGATCACTACCCCCTCCAATATTGTCTATGGGGGCAAAGCTCCAACTGTTATAGTTTTCATGGGCAGTACCCCCCCTACATCAGGATTCTCCGATCCTCGACTTTTTGGATTTTTCCCAAATTTAGACAAAAATTCCACATCCAGTCCACCATACGTCAAAACCCCCACCAGTCGCGAAGTGGGAGAACAACTATGTCAATCAGTCAGTCAGTCAGTGGTAAGTGTAGCTTTATATATATGTAGATACTAGATGTTGCTCTGTGCGCGGGCTGCAAGCAGCCCGCGAGGCTCGCGTGTTATCATATTAACCATTAAATTGAGTCAGTTGAAAGAATAGGTAAAAAAAAGTTGGCAGTATGAAAAGGGTGGGAGAATGAGTGGGCGGCCATCTTGGATTCCAAAATGACATCCAGTATCGAGTTTCGCGAGGCCCCAAACCCCCAATTCCAAAATTTGAGTCAAATCCGACAAGGTTGAAAAAATTAAAAAAAAAAATTTCGCCGCCATCTTGGATCAAAAAATGGTGTCCAGTTTCGAGTTGAGCTACCCCAGGGACCCCCAGATATCAATTTTGAGCAAGATCGGGTGAAGTCGAGAATTGGCGGCCATCTTGGGGGGGGGCGGGTGCTGGCCTCAGGGGCTGAACTACTCCAGGGGTAAGGGATCGACACAATGGCTCGGCCTGCGGCCTCGCCACTCGGCGAGCCCTCCGGGCTCGCGGGCCCAAGTGATCGGCAGTTCGGCCTGCGGCCTCACTGCCGAACACGTGGGTGGGGGGGGAGGAAAAAGGGGGGGGGTCATCCAAAAGGCTCGGGCTGCGCCCTCGCCACGCAGCTCGGCCTCCGGCCTCGCTTTCGCTCGCCCTGCGGGCTCGCGATAGTGACTTGGGAAAAAGGGGGGGGGTTAAGGGGGGAGGGGGGGGTCCCATTCCGACTGGCTCGGCCTGCGGCCTCGCCACGCAGCTCGCCCTCCGGGCTCGCTGGCTTCCAAGTCTTCGGCCTTCGGCCTCAGACTTGAAAGTAGACACCCGGGGGCCCGATTTGTATGGCGGCCATCTTGTTTTTTTTGAAAATTAAAAAAAAAATACAGTCTCGAGAATTTGATCATGACCCCCTCCAATATTGTCTATGGGGGCAAAGCCGTAACTATAATAGCTTCCCCGGGCAGTACCCCCCTTCCATCAGGATTCTTCGATCCTCGACTTTTCGGATTTTTCCCAAATTTAGACAAAAATTCCACATCCAGTCCACCACGCATCACAACCCCCACCAGTCGCGAAGTGGGAGAACAACTATGTCAATCAGTCAGTCAGTGAGTGGTAAGTGTAGCTTTATATATATGTAGAACTAGATGTTGCTCTGTGCGCGGGCTGCAAGCAGCCCGCGAGGCTCGCGTTATGTCTTTAAAACCGATAAATTTAGTCAGTTGAAAGAATAGGTAAAAAAAAGTTGAGCAGTATGAAAAGGGTGGGAAAATGAGTGGGCGGCCATCTTGGATTCCAAAAAGAGGTCCAGTTTCGAGTTCCGCGAGGCCCCAAACCCCCAATCCCAAAATTTGAGTCAAATCCGACAAGGTTGAAAAAATTAAAAAAAAAAATTTCGCCGCCATCTTGGATCATAAAATGGTTTCCAGTTTCGAGTTGAGCGACCCCAGGGACCCCCAGATATCAATTTTGAGCAAGATCGGGTGAAGTCGAGAATTTGCGGCCATCTTGGGGGGGGCGGGTGCTGGCCTCAGGGGCTGAACTACTCCAGGGGTAAGGGATCGACACAATGGCTCGGCCTGCGGCCTCGCCACTCGGCGAGCCCTCCGGGCTCGCGGGCCCAAGTGATCGGCAGTTCGGCCTGCGGCCTCACTGCCGACCACGTGGGGGGGGAAGGGGGGGGGGGTCATCCAAAAGGCTCGGGCTGCGCCCTCGCCACGCAGCTCGGCCTCCGGCCTCGCTTTCGCTCGCCCTGCGGGCTCGCGATAGTGACTTGGGAAAAAGGGGGGGGGGGGCTAAGGGGGGAGGGGGGTGTCCAATTCCGACTGGCTCGGCCTGCGGCCTCGCCACGCAGCTCACCCTCCGGGCTCGCTGGCTTCCAAGTCTTCGGCCTTCGGCCTCAGACTTGAAAGTAGACACCCGGGGGCCCGATTTGTATGGCGGCCATTTTGTTTTTTTTGAAAATTAAAAAAAAAATACCGTCGCGAGAATTCGATCATGACCCCCTCCAATATTGTCTATGGGGGCAAAGCCGTAACTATCATAGCTTCCCCGGGCAGTACCCCCCCTCCATCAGGATTCTCCGATCCTCGACTTTTCGGATTTTTCCCAAATTTAGACAAAAATTCCACATCCAGCCCACCATACGTCAAAACCCCCACCAGTCGCGAAGTGGGAGAACAACTATGTCAATCAGTCAGTCAGTGAGTCAGTGGTAAGTGTAGCTTTATATATATGTAGAACTAGATGTTGCTCTGTGCGCGGGCTGCAAGCAGCCCGCGAGGCTCGCGTTAGTAGTAAAAACCAATAAAGTCTGTCAGTTGAAGGAAAAGGTGGAAAAAGTTGAGCAGTATGAAAAGGGTGGGAGAATGAGTGGGCGGCCATCTTGGATTCCAAAAAGAGGTCCAGTTTCGAGTTTCGCGAGGCCCCAAACCCCCAATTCCAAAATTTGAGTCAAATCCGACAAGGTTGAAAAAATTAAAAAAAAAAATTTCGCCGCCATCTTGGATCAAAAAATGGTTTCCAGTTTCGAGTTGAGCGGCCCCAGGGACCCCCAGATATCAATTTTGAGCAAGATCGGATGAAGTCGAGAATTGGCGGCCATCTTGGGGGGGGGGCGGGTGCTGGCCTCAGGGGCTGAACTACTCCAGGGGTAAGGGATCGACACAATGGCTCGGCCTGCGGCCTCGCCACTCGGCGAGCCCTCCGGGCTCGCGGGCCCAAGTGATCGGCAGTTCGGCCTGCGGCCTCACTGCCGACCACGTGGGGGGGAAAGGGGGGGGGGTAATCCAAAAGGCTCGGGCTGCGCCCTCGCCACGCAGCTCGGCCTCCGGCCTCGCTTTCGCTCGCCCTGCGGGCTCGCGATAGTGACTTGAGAAAAAAGGGGGGGGTGAGGAGGGGGGGTAGGGGGGCAAATCCAACTGGCTCGGCCTGCGGCCTCGCCACGCAGCTCGCCCTCCGGGCTCGCTGGCTTCCAAGTCTTCGGCCTTCGGCCTCAGACTTGAAAGTAGACACCCGGGGGCCTGATTTGTATGGCGGCCATTTTGTTTTTTTTGAAAATTAAAAAAAAAATACCGTCGCGAGAATTCGATCATGACCCCCTCCAATATTGTCTATGGGGGCAAAGCCGTAACTGTCATAGCTTCCCCGGGCAGTACCCCCCCTACATTAGGATTCTCCGATCCTCGACTTTTCGGATTTTTCCCAAATTTAGACAAAAATTCCACATCCAGTCCACCATGCGTCAAAACCCCCACCAGTCGCGAAGTGGGAGAACAACTATGTCAATCAGTCAGTCAGTGAGTGGTAAGTGTAGCTTTATATATATGTAGATACTAGATGTTGCTCTGTGCGCGGGCTGCAAGCAGCCCGCGAGGCTCGCGTTAGTAGTAAAAACCAATAAAGTCAGTCAGTTGAAGGAAAAGGTGGAAAAAGTTAGGCAGTATGAAAAGGGTGGGAGAATGAGTGGGCGGCCATCTTGGATTCCAAAAAGAGGTCCAGTTTCGAGTTCCGCGAGGCCCCAAACCCCCAATCCCAAAATTTGAGTCAAATCCGACAAGGTTGAAAAAATTAAAAAAAAAAATTTCGCCGCCATCTTGGATCAAAAAATGGTGTCCAGTTTCGAGTTGAGCGACCCCAGGGACCCCCAGATATCAATTTTGAGCAAGATCGGGTGAAGTCGAGAATTGGCGGCCATCTTGGGGGGGGCGGGTGCTGGCCTCAGGGGCTGAACTACTCCAGGGGTAAGGGATCGACACAATGGCTCGGCCTGCGGCCTCGCCACTCGGCGAGCCCTCCGGGCTCGCGGGCCCAAGTGATCGGCAGTTCGGCCTGCGGCCTCACTGCCGACCACGTGGGGGGGGAAGGGGGGGGGGGGGGGGGAGGGGGGGGGGGGTCATCCAAAAGGCTCGGGCTGCGCCCTCGCCACGCAGCTCGGCCTCCGGCCTCGCTTTCGCTCGCCCTGCGGGCTCGCGATAGTGACTTGGGGAAAAGGGGGGGGGCTAAGGGGGGAGGGGGGGGTCCAATTCCGACTGGCTCGGCCTGCGGCCTCGCCACGCAGCTCGCCCTCCGGGCTCGCTGGCTTCCAAGTCTTCGGCCTTCGGCCTCAGACTTGAAAGTAGACACCCGGGGGCCCGATTTGTATGGCGGCCATTTTGTTTTTTGTGAAAATTAAAAAAAAAATACCGTCGCGAGAATTCGATCATGACCCCCTCCAATATTGTCTATGGGGGCAAAGCCGTAACTGTCATAGCTTCCCCGGGCAGTACCCCCCTTCCATCAGGATTCTCCGATCCTCGACTTTTCGGATTTTTCCCAAATTTAGACAAAAATTCCACATCCAGTCCACCATAAGTCAAAACCCCCACCAGTCGCGAAGTGGGAGAACAACTATGTCAATCAGTCAGTCAGTGAGTCAGTGGTAAGTGTAGCTTTATATATATGTAGAACTAGTATTTTGGGTGGGGGCGCGGGCTGCGAGCAGCCCGCGAGGTGTTGGTGCAGCTGTTGAGGAGGGTCATGTACCTTGTGCAGTCAAAGGCGGGTGAGGTAGCTTGTGGTGCTTGAAAAAGGGTCAAAAACCGAATGGCCGCAACAGTATTAGATATTCATTTGAAATTCCATAAAATCTTAGGGGGGTGAGGAGGGGGGGGGGGGATGAAAAATGTCAAGAACCAAATGGCTCGGCCTTCGGCCTCGCCACTCGGCGAGCCCTCCGGGCTCGCGGCAGCTCGGCCTGCGGCCTCGCTGCTAGTTACTTGGGGGAGGGGGTTGTGGGGGGTAGGGGGTGGAGAGGGGGGGGTAATTTTACGGGGAAGGTATTCCGAGGGGCTCGGGCTTCGCCCTCGCCACGCAGCTCGGCCTCCGGCCTCGCTAGCGCTCGCCCTGCGGGCTCGCGTAGAATGACCTGAATTGGCCTTGTATGGCGGCCATCTTGAATTTTGAAATAATTAAAAAAAAAACATCGACATTTGAAATTGCTTACAACCCCCTACATTTTGGAAAAAAAATCATCCCCCTAACCCTTACCGTTTTTGCAGGCAGTAGGGGTCTACCGTCAGGTTTCTTCAATCTTCAAGATGTCAGATTTTTCTGGTACTCACTGGAGCAGCCACTATACGACCCCGTCAATCACTTTCCTCCACCATATCGGGAACAGGTCAAACAACCATGTCAATCAGTGAGTGAGTGAGTCAGTGGTATTGTAGCTTTATATATATATAACTAGTATTTCGGGTGGGGGCGCGGGCTGCGAGCAGCCCGCGAGGTGTCGGTGCAGCTGTTGAGGAGGGTTGTTAAAGCATTCAGTTGAGCCAATGGGTAAAGAAACTCGTTCAGTATGGAATAAGTGAGGAAAGGAGTGGGCGGCCATCTTGGATTCCAGAATGACATCCAGTTTCGAGTTCCGCGAGGCCCTAAACCCCCAATTCCAAAATTTGAGTCAAATCCGACAAGGTTGAAAAAATTAAAAAAAAAATTCGCCGCCATCTTGGATTCAAAAATGGAGTGCAGTTTCGAGTTCCACGGCGTCTGAAACCCCTAGATATCAATTTTGAGCCAAATCGCATGCAGTTGAGAATTGGGGGCAATTTAGGGGGTAAAGGGGGTGGGGGGCGATTGACACAATGGCTCGGCCTTCGGCCTCGCCACTCAGCGAGCCCTCCGGGCTCGCGGCAGCTCGGCCTGCGGCCTCGCTGCTAGTTACTTGGGGGAGGGGGTTGTAGGGGGTGAGGGGGGGGGGATCAATTGACGGGGGAAGTATTCCGAGGGGCTCGGGCTTCGCCCTCGCCACGCAGCTCGGCCTCCGGCCTCGCTAGCGCTCGCCCTGCGGGCTCGCGTAGAATGACCCGAATTGGCCTTGTATGGCGGCCATCTTGAATTTTGAAAAAATTAAAAAAAAAACATCGACTTTTGAAATTGCTTACAACCCCCTACATTTTGGAAAAAAAATCATCCCCCTAGGTCTTACCGTTTATGCAGGCAGTAGGGGTCTACCATCAGGTTTCTTCAATCTTGAACATGTCAGATTTTTCTGGTACTCACTGGAGCACCCACTATACGACCATATTCCAATCACAACCCTATACAGTCGGGAACAGGTCAAACAACCATGTCAATCAGTCAGTGAGTGAGTCAGTGGTAATGTAGCTTTATATATTATAACTAGTATTTTGGGTGGGGGCGCGGGCTGCGAGCAGCCCGCGAGGTGTCGGTGCAGCTGTTGAGAAGGGTAGTCAAAGCATTCAGTTGAGCAAAGGGTAAAGAAACTCGTTCAGTATGGAATAAGTGAGAAAAGGAGTGGGCGGCCATCTTGGATTCCAAAATGACATCCAGTTTCGAGTTCCGTGAGGCCCCAAACCCCCAATTCCAAAATTTGAGTCAAATCCGACAAGGTTGAAAAAATTAAAAAAAAATTTCGCCGCCATCTTTGATCAAAAAATGAAGTGCAGTTTCGAGTTCCACGGCGTCTGAAACCCCTAGATATCAATTTTGAGCCAAATCGCATGCAGTTGAGAATTGGGGGCAATTTAGGGGGTAAAGGGGGTGGGGGGTGATTGACAAAATGGCTCGGCCTTCGGCCTCGCCACTCAGCGAGCCCTCCGGGCTCGCGGCAACTCGGCCTACGGCCTCGCTGCTAGTTACTTGGGGGAGGGGGTTGTGGGGGGATGAGGGGGGGGGGGGGTCACATGACGGGGGAGGAATTCCGAGGGGCTCGGGCTTCGCCCTCGCCACGCAGCTCGGCCTCCGGCCTCGCTAGCGCTCGCCCTGCGGGCTCGCGTAGAATGACCCGAATTGGCCTTGTATGGCGGCCATCTTGAATTTTGAAAAAATTAAAAAAAAAACGTCGACTTTTAAAATTGCTTACAACCCCCTACATTTTGGAAAAAAAATCATCCCCCTAGGTCTTACCGTTTATGCAGGCAGTAGGGGTCTACCATCAGGTTTCTTCAATCTTCAAGATGTCAGATTTTTCTGGTACTCACTGGAGCAGCCACTATACGACCATATTCCAATCACAACCCTATACAGTCGGGAACAGGTCAAACAACCATGTCAATGAGTCAGTGAGTCAGTCAGTGGTAATGTAGCTTTATATATTACTAATATAATATAATATAATAATAACGAAAAAATACATGTCACTTTTAATTACCCAACTATGTAACACAGAAACTAGACTACCTACTGCCGGCATACAGGTTTTAGTTAAGTTTATATTACTGTTATATAATAATATACATGTATTTGTATATAATATATATTATATTATATCATGTATATTATATTATATATGTAAAACATATGAGGAACATGTTTAGTATCATCTTCCCTCAGTAATGATTTTCCTCAGATATTATATAATAATAAGTAGATAAATGTTTAACTATGCTAATCTGTTTGAAGCCATACATTTTTCAATTCATATGTTTGGTTTTTCCCCATCAAAAAGAACACAAAGAAGAAGTTTGCACTTCAAAAACATGCCACGCACACTGGTGTACTGTTATACAGGCCTAGATAGCCTTTAAAAAACGCCAGTCTTCAATAATAAACAACAAATGAATGAGTTTTGTTGCCTTTTTTAGAGAAAATATTTTTTTTTTTACTTTTTTATGCCAGTAATGTATGATAAAACTTTTTCCTACCCAACAGGCAAACAATTTACTAACTTTCAGGTTGGCGGTGGATGTGGAGGAGCTGATGAGCTTCTCCTTGCTGCTGAACTTCTGCAACAGCTCCATCATCATTTGCTTCTGTGGTTTCTGTTCTATTGTAAGCATGAAAATGGAATTAATATTGTGCATTTAACATGTTAGAACAGAAAGATGATCTTTCTTATCATGATGGTCTATGAGAAAAGAAAAAGCATAGAATAGGCATGTTTCCTTAAAAAATCTATAAGACGGACTAATTATTCGGAAATTATTAGATTTGTATTTCTTTTTCAATCAAACAAAAAATCATATTAATAAAACATTACAAAGTGCAGGGGGGTTTATGATATGACACAACAGGTCGGTAAAAAGTGTATCGGTCAGTGACGTCACGCGGAATTTTAAGGGACTCTATCTTTTCAATTTTTTGTTCGATTGACAAATGAAAAAATACGTGTCCAATATTTTTCAATAATTTACCAAATGGACTAATTATTATAAAAAGAATTTATTGAGGAAATAAGCTTAATGATAACCTACCTGCTTCTCTTCTCACTTAGACCGTAGAAGATAGCCAAGTAATATCATGTCATAGGTGATGCAGCTTGTAACATATCACTACTTTGAGTTGAGTCGTTTTCCATTTATAAACTTATCAATATACGTACTGAATTAGCCTTTTTGTCTTGCGGTCTAAGGTTCTGTCAGCCCCGTAAGGGAGAAAGACGTGTTTAATATATATTTTTCTTACACAGATTGTTGAAAAAATTAGTGACTTGGTGTATAAGTCCTTCCTGGTAACAGCTTTGGTACAAACCTGGCTACTTTGTTGGTATGGGCAGAGACTACTGGAGTCTGTGAGTATATTCATCGAAGTATATTCATAAAAACATTTTAGTTTTTATTTAGCCATTTGTCTTTATTTCCGCTGCAACATTTATAAGATTACTCCGATTTAAATAAAATTATTTTAATACTATTTGTTAAAGAAACTCGTTTGCCAAACTTTAAGAAAAATAAACCTAATATTTCGCCTGGCAACACTATCGGTTTTAGTAAAAAAAACGCAAGTCACTTTTTCACTACACAAGTTAACTTCGTAGAGTCTCGTTCGTTGTCGTGTCGGTGCAATAAGCACACCTTTTTTTTCGTTTGTATTGTTCTCGTAATTTCATATCGCGTTGTTCTCGATATACTATAAATTCATCACATTGCGTAACCTGCCCCCCTATTTACTACCTCGGATGACAGGTGTCGATGCCTATCAACCTAGAATTTACAATTACAATGCGGGTTTTGCTTGCTCGAACTTTTTATTTGAAATACAAAAACCGCAATGTAACAGCAAATCCTAGATCGATAGGCATCGACACCTGTCATCCGAGTTAGTAAATAGGCCGGCTGAACATCTTGAGGCCGACTGATTGAGAGGAGCACCGTTTGCCGCATATCGGTATAGTACTGGAAGGTAACCAGGTGTGGGGTGAGTTTGAATGAGCCGTTACATCTTGGAAGCCGTCCCCAGGTGCTATAGACCGACTTCTGCACGATCACCAGCAGTCCAGCAAAGGTAAGCTTCTTTCAATTTGATCTGCCTCTACTACGTATAAAACCCTTTTTCGTAAAAATCAGTCCACTGCTCTAAATATAAACATTTTTGGTCATTCGAGCCCGATATAGTTGTAAGGCGATCGGGATTTATCATATTTCGCAATTTACGTTAGATTGTGCGTATATTTCGTTGTAATTTCACATACAATTTTCGTTATTAAAAATATTGGGGGTAATGTGAAACTAACTTTGGCTTGGGTTTGTTTTCCTTGGTAGGTTAATATCTATGGTACGAAAACGTTCCGTTTCAACCTTTTAATTTCGAGAATAGCACCCATAAAGTATTAGTATATGGGAATAGCACCCCTTGAACTGTCACTCGCTTGATCTTTCAGTGTCAATTCTGTCAGTCGTTCCTATTTGTCTGATTTTGTTTGTTGTGAGACAGACAACTTATTCTTTGGTTAAATCACGATGGAAAACAGTAATGTTTTTTCAGATACGCCAGATAAACACCGCATAGGCCGGGATTACGCGTTTGCACGTATAGAATTTATGCACTCGTCGGATTTAAGCGGGTATAGCTTAAATGATGTTAATCGTATAGAGAGTGAGTTTCATAGTTTCCAAATTGAATTATTGTCAACACTTCCCCATGGTGATAGATCAAGTGAGCTGAAGATTTCGTCACAGTTCGAAAGTAAGGTTAAATCAATTAAATGTCGTTTACAAGAATGTACGGAACAAAAACCTAATGTGTCGTTTAATGGTGCCAGTTCAAACGTTAAACTGCCAAGAATAAACATAACACCTTTCGATGGCAAAATAGAAAATTGGATTTCATTTATTCAGCTTTTTGATTCACTGATTCACAAGAAGGATATCCCGGCAGTAGAAAAACTTCATTACTTGTTGTCAAGTGTACAAGGTCAAGCTTTAAATTTAATAAAGAATTATCCGATATCTGATGATAATTACTTGACGGCATACAATACTTTAAAGCATCATTATGACAAGAAAAGAGTTATTGCTACCTTATTTTATGAGAAGCTCTTGTATTGTGAATCAGTGAAAACAAAAGTTAATGGTGAATTGAACAGAATTTGTAGGGTGTTCAAAGAAAATTTAGAAATTTTGTCAAAGTATCAGTTGCCAGATGAAAATTTCATGCTATTTTATTTATTGTGGTCTAAATTAGATGCTGTTACTAAAGAAGCCTTTGAGTTACAACTTGATTCAATAAATGACATACCTAGCTATGAGGATTTAATTTATTTCATTGAGAAGCGCAGCCAGGCGTTAGAAAACTCTGCAGTTAGATCAATTGTCGGCTGTAGTAAACTAGTTGTTAAATCAAAACCATCACTTATCGTTTCGTCTGTTAACAACTGTACTGTGTGTTCATCGTCCAGCCACAAATTCGAAAATTGTTCTGAATTCTTAAAGTTGTCCCCACAAGAGAGGTTCAATCTAGTTAAAGAGAGAAGACTTTGTATCCTTTGTATCCATCCATCTCATACAGTGAAAAACTGCAAATCATCTGTGACTTGTAAGAATTGTAATTTCAAACATCATACACTTCTGCATTTTGGTACGAGCAGGGATACTAAGCCTTCCCCTCAACCATCTCACGTGACTTTGGCTGTGCAAAATTCGAACACACATGTTCTATTTTCAACTGCAGTAGTTTTAATTAAAAATAAATTCAATAAATTGGTACCAATTAGAATTCTATTGGATAGCGCTAGTGCTTGTAATTTTATAACTTTGGAATGTGCTCAAAGGCTTGGACTTAACATAAATGAAATTGGTCACTCGGTTAATGGCATCGGTCAAACATCTGCTGATACTCTTGGTTCTGTCAATTGTGAAATAGTCCCCTCGAAGGGTGACTCCTCATGTAAATTTTCATTAGAAGCTTTAGTTTTGTCGAGGATTTGCTCTGATATGCCATCAGAAAAAATTCATGCTTCATTTTGGAGGCATATAAATGATTTAGATCTTGCTGATCCAAACTTCCAAACACCTGGACCTATTGACATGTTGGTTAGTGTCAACATTCTCGCTTCTGCGCTCAAACCTGGTCTCGTCAAGGGTGATGCAGGTCAGCCTGTTGCTATCCGCACTGTTTTCGGCTGGATAGTTATGGGTGAGTGTACCGTTGATGCTATCTCTTATCGTTCTCGCTCTTGTAATTGTCATGGTTCCAGTGTTGAAACCAAGGACTGCCTTCTCGTGTCGACACTCTCATTAGAGAACAATATCAGGCGGTTCTGGGAGTTGGAGAATGTGGATCCTCCTAAACCTGTCGTTTTGTCAAAGTTAGAAATGTCGTGTGAAAACCAAATGGAAACTTTATATCGTCGTAATCCTGATGGTCGAATGGTTGTACCATTAACTTTCGTTGATCCTCAGGACAAGCCTAGGTTTTCTAATTCTCGCGAGATTGCTCTCAAGCGTCTTTTAAATTTAGAGAGGAAATTCAAATTGAATCCTCTATTTCGGACAGCTTATGTCAATTTTATGGAAGAGTACCTCAACTGTGGTCACATGATTGAAGTTGATCCCCCTATGTCGTTCGAAGGTCACTTCTATTATATACCCCATCACGGAATTCTACGCCCTGACTCCATCACTACTCCCTTGCGTACAGTTTTCGATGCAAGTGCCAAGGATGCTAATGGAATATCCTTGAATGATATATTGTTGCCAGGTCCTAAGCTGCAAAATAATATTTTCGATTTGCTTCTTAGATTTCGTTGGCATGCAGTTGTCTTCACAGGAGATATTAAAAAGATGTACCGTCAGTTCCTCGTTGACCCACAAGACTGTGATTTTCAGCGCATATTGTGGCGTTCGTCTCCGAGTGAACCCGTGAGAGATTATCGTTTGCTCACCGTGACATATGGTGTGTCGTGTGCTCCATATCAGGCCCTCTGGTGTATCTCCAAGTTGGCGAAGGAGTTTTCTTCTCGTGCTCCGTCTGGTGCTGCAGTATTAGCTAGGGATGTGTACGTTGATGATGTCGCGTCAGGTTCAGGATCGGCTGCTAGTGCTGCCTTATTGTGTAAGGAATTGGTGGAAATATTGTCGTCAGCCCACCTACACTTGCGTAAATGGGCCTCTAACAGCCCTGAGCTCTTAAAAAATGTGTCCAGTTCGGATCTCTATTCGGAGCAACTTCATAACTTTGAAGATGTTCATGATTTGTCGTTGAAAATTTTGGGCCTTTCGTGGTTTCCAAAAGAGGATAGTTTTACATTCAAAACTACTAATATTGATTCTCGTTGTACGAAAAGGTCGATCCTTTCAGACATTGCTCGTATTTTCGACCCTTTGGGTTTATTGTCGCCAGTTGTATTTTTTGCAAAGTATTTAATACAACTTTTATGGTTGTCTGGTATCGATTGGGATGATGACGTTCCTATTAGTATCGCCCAAGAGTGGCGTAAGTTCAAATCACAATTGTCGGATTTGAGCTCATTGTCTATACCTCGTAGAATGATTGTAAATTTCGTTTCGTTGCAAATTCACGCGTTCTGTGATGCTTCCGAAAAGGGCTACTGTGCTGTCATTTATTGTCGTGTCGTTTCAAATGACGGCTCTGTTGTCGTGCGTCTTTGTTGCGCAAAGTCGAAGGTGGCTCCTCTTCGTAAACGTTCGGTCCCGCGGTTGGAGTTATTGGCGGCTGTTTTATTATCTGATTTGGTTGTATCGTTCACTGAAGCTTTAAAGGATTTTTATATTTTCGAGCACATCTATGCTTGGTCGGACTCTAGTGTCGCTCTGACTTGGATTCGTTCGTGTCCATCAAAATGGAAAACCTTTGTGGCAAATAGGGTTGCGGACATACAGGAAAAGGTTTCCCCTCAGAATTGGCATCACGTTTCTGGCTCAGAAAATCCAGCGGATTGCGGCTCACGCGGTTTGTTGCCCGCTGATTTAATTCAGAATGCGTTATGGTGGGCGGGGCCTACCTGGCTTTCCAATCCTCAAGAGTCCTGGCCGCAGTCGGAGGTGTTCACAGATCTAGCTGCTTCCGGTGAACAGAAAATTTACAGCCTTTTCACCGCTTCCAATATGTCGTTCATTGATGAGATTTTAAATAAAAACTCATCTTTACAACGTATATTAAATATTTTGGCATTTTGCTTTAGGTACATGCATAATTTAAAAAATCCTCTATCGAAAAATTTAAATCGTAACTTGTCGTGTGAAGAAATAAATTTCGTTCTTCATTTTCTCGTTAAGCATGTCCAGGAACGTGTATTCGCTACAGAGCTTCGTTGTTTGAATGAGAAGTCGATTTCCTCTCTACCTAAATCTTTGCGTAAATTGTCGCCATTTTTGGATGAGCAGGGGTGTTTGAGGGTGGGCGGTCGCCTCTCAAAAGGAAATTTGTCGTTTAATGTTAAACATCCGCTCTTATTGCCTCGAGATCATAGGTTGACAACGCTGATCATTGAGGATTATCACAATCGGTTCATGCATCCTGGTCTGCAAACTTTACAAAATTTACTAGCCCAAGAATTTTGGATTTTGTCGTCGAAGAGGGCTATAAATTCAATAGTTACGTCTTGCATCAAATGTTTTCGTGCTCGTCCTAAGTTGGCTGCACCTCCTGTTATGGGCGATTTGCCAGCCTATCGTATAAATCAAATCAAAACCTTTTCATCACTGGCCGTGGACTACGCAGGCCCTTTCGATACTTGTCTGGGTCGTGGGCGCTCTTTGCGCACATTTAAGTCGTATATTTGTGTATTCGTGTGTACTGCCACGAAGGCAGTGCACTTTGAGCTCGTTTCCGAGCTTACCACGGAAGCTTATTTAGCAGCTCTTCGCCGTTTTATCGCTCGACGTGGTCGTTGTTCGAGACTTGTCTCCGATCAGGGTAGGAATTTTATCGGTGCCTACAATATGTTACATGACTTAATGGCTAAGGCTTCACGCGCTGAACGTATTGATTTTGTTTTCAACCCGCCGGGTGGTCCTCATTTTTCTGGTTTAGCTGAGGCTGGTGTTAAATCTGTTAAAACTCATCTATCGCGTGTCGTAGGTTCGCAGCGTCTTACTTTCGAGGAGTTTTACACAGTTTTGACTCAGATTGAAGCCATGTTGAACTCGAGGCCTCTCTCTCCCATTAGTTCAGACCCGGATGATTTTTCGGTATTAACACCAGGCCATTTTCTTACAATGGAACCGCTCACTATTTTACCAGAAAGTAACTTAGTTGATGCAAAGTTAGGCCCTCTTCAGAGGTGGAAGTTGTTGCAAAAGATTCATCAAGATTTTTGGCGTAAGTGGCACGTAGAATACTTACACACTTTGCAACAGCGCCACAAGTGGTTTGACAAGTCCAAGGAAATAGTTGTCGGGACTCTCGTTCTCATTGTTAATGAACAATGTAGTAGTCCAATGAAATGGAAAATTGGTCGAGTAGTAAAGCTTCATCCTGGGACTGACGGGGTTTGTCGCGTTGTTACAGTTCGTACCGAATCTGGTGAACTTAAACGGCCAGTTGTAAAATTATGTCCACTTCCTTTACAAAATTAAAGTTTCTCGACGTATCTAATAGTAATTAAATTTCATATATATTATCGTATATACAATAGGTTTTCGTTTCGTATTGTTTCGTGTAATTTATTTTCGTTTCGTATTGTTTCGTGTAATTTATTATCGTTTCGTATAACTTCGTATCGATTCTTATGGGAAATAAATCATAGCCATTGATAGTTTTGCTTCGTTTCGCTCAAAACTTCAATTTTAATTTCTAAACTTGTTAAAATACATTGTATTTTGGTGGGCGGAAATGTTAAAGAAACTCGTTTGCCAAACTTTAAGAAAAATAAACCTAATATTTCGCCTGGCAACACTATCGGTTTTAGTAAAAAAAACGCAAGTCACTTTTTCACTACACAAGTTAACTTCGTAGAGTCTCGTTCGTTGTCGTGTCGGTGCAATAAGCACACCTTTTTTTTCGTTTGTATTGTTCTCGTAATTTCATATCGCGTTGTTCTCGATATACTATAAATTCATCACATTGCGTAACCTGAACATCTTGAGGCCGACTGATTGAGAGGAGCACCGTTTGCCGCATATCGGTATAGTACTGGAAGGTAACCAGGTGTGGGGTGAGTTTGAATGAGCCGTTACATCTTGGAAGCCGTCCCCAGGTGCTATAGACCGACTTCTGCACGATCACCAGCAGTCCAGCAAAGGTAAGCTTCTTTCAATTTGATCTGCCTCTACTACGTATAAAACCCTTTTTCGTAAAAATCAGTCCACTGCTCTAAATATAAACACTATTTTTATCGCGTTTATTACATTATTTATACACCTAACGTTTCGAGCACTTTACAGTGTTCGTGGTCGCAGGTAGACTAAGTTGACATAAAAAACCGTATTAAAATAATTTTATTTTAATGTGTAACAATCGCGAAAACATAAGATTACTCCGATATCCGAATGATTCATTCAAAAGTTATGTCTTTTTTTGAATACCAATCACGGCTCATTCGCACGTTTCCTAAAACCGTCCTATTATTATAAATGCGAAAGTAACTCTGTCTGTCTGTCTCGCTTTCACAACAACACTTTTCTCAATTTAAATGAAAGTTGGTACATAGAAAGTATAGACCGAGAAAAGACATAGGCTACATTTTTCCCCGCGGACGAAGTTGCGGGCACAACTAGTAAAAAATAAATAGGGAAATAGAAAGATGTCCATAGTAGTTAAAAGTTTACACTACGAGTGCTACGACGCTACTAAGTGCGCTACGAAGTGCTACAAAGGATTTCGTAGGCGCAGCGTAGCACTTCAATTAAATTTTTTTATTCATTAACAAAATGTTAATGAATACAAATTGTGTTTGAAATTCACTTACAATTGAACCATATTATACATAATTAAATTAAATCGTTTATTTACACATTCAAATTTAATTATAAACATCGGAGAAAAACAATACAAAAGAATATGTCACATTAATATCAGTCAATGAAATACGCGCATGAAAAAGCTGCACGACATTATTTAGGCTGGCCGGTCATTTTTATATGCTATTGGTTCGTAGCTAGACTCAAGGGCCTTGTATATCGTTTTTTGAAATTCTATATATCCAGTATTTATTTTGTTAAAGTATCAAGATTCCTTCATATAATTTTCTTTATCTGGATAAAAACATTTTTGTCAGTGACTAATGCAATGACTTAAATTAAATAGAATAGCATTTATAAGCATCATCATTACTGCTGGACATAACCCCCCCCCCCCTAAGATTTCTATCACTGGGCCATGAGCGCAGGTTGTTTTGTTTTATCGGTTCCGACGCAGCTACCCAGTGAAACCGATTTTTAAGCAGGGGAAGAGTAGGAGTGTTTTTGACCTGATTAAAGGATGAGAAAGTAACAGTTAAGGAGGCTGGACGCGGATTCCCTATGCCATACCCGTAAACGACATTTGGGGATGGCACGCCTGACCATCTGTTTGTGTAAGATATAGGTATTTATTAATATGTAAAATACGGGTCACTCACGTATGAAGTCAGCTACAGACCGATGTTTCAACCTCATCCGGAGGTCTTCCTCAGGGCGAATGTGAACGGAGACGCGCGCACGAAGTCGTCCCAGTCCGCACTGACGTTAGCGCGCGGCATCCTAGGCGGCGCGGGCGGTGCGGGCGGCACGGTTCGCGGCCTGCTGGGCTGACTTCATACGTGAGTGACCCGTATTTTACATATTAATAATGTTAATATCTCACATTAGTTTTAATCGAAAAAAAAATTGGTATTTAGGTAGGTTAAAAAAGTGTGTATTAGAAAAACATTATGCACAAATAATCTCTCTACTCTAAGCGTATTCCCGACTGCATCCACCACAGAACACAGAACAGGCATCCACAGCTGACCTGCTTTGGAGCCCGGAATCCGCCTAGACCGACTACAAAGCATAATAACTACTATGTTTTCAGAGCCTAGGGGTATCTGAAGCCCTCTACAAGTGTGGTTGGTACAAAACATCCAAACGAAACCGCAGTGTCATATTCATAATGATGCACAGGTAAGGATGTTATTCTGATAGTACTCTTATTTAATATAAACAATTTCATAAAAGAGGATATTAAATAAGCTATGTTTTGATTTCAGATCTCAGAAAGCAGTTCGCGTCACGACTTACGGCTTTTCTGTTTTGTGCCTCGCTAGCTACACCACTGTGAGTGAATGTTTTTAACTTCAATACATGCTTTGCCAATATTTTTTTTAATACCATACTTACATATTATCACGTCTTTATTTCTTGCGGGGTATACAGAGCCCAAAGGTCATAAAATCCAAAGGCCACGTTTAGCATATTAGTGGGCGTTAGAGTGAAAAGCGGAATTAAAATAGTGATAGGTTGCTAGCCGCATCGCCTATTGACGTGATTCCTTAGATTTTTATCCCATCCCTTGACCGGCTTTTCTGTCAAACCAGCAGTGAAAAGACGTTTCTATATTGCGGATGTATAGGGATTCTGATTCCGTTGTTTAAATATTATCAGTAAGTTCAGAATCACCTGTACAAATATTTCTTCATCTTTTGTATTTTTGTTTTGCGTATAACTCAAAACTCAAACGTACTAACTCAAAGATAATACATATACTTAGGTAAAGATAAAAATCCCAAAAGCAAAAAACCTTCTTTTGTTTCAGATTATCAAAACTGCGTGGTCATACTTCACTTTGTTATTAAATGTATATAGAAAATAAAACTTTTTGTTCTTGAAGTAACACAATCTTTTTTGCCTACATAACGATTTTTGGTCACTAACAGGCAATATATTAATATTGTTTTTTGTAGTAAAAAGTAAGTGTGTCGATACTTAATAAATCATTGAGGAATTAGTACTGTCTTTTTTATTTCATTCATTCGTAAAACATAACGCTAGGTACTCACTTTTGAGTAGGGCCTAAATTGTAATGAATATGACCAGTCAATTGAACAAATATTAGTTACTATCGCACACTTCCGAGCAACACGGCCTTCCGTACCAGAAGGGAGAAGCCATACGCTGCGTTCCCCTCTGTCAAGGTACAAGCCAAATTAGCCATATGCATGTCTATGTGTTAGTTGTGTTTAATTGTCGCTTTGCCCACTCCCTGCGAATGGAGGGCAGTCCTGGATTTATAAATAGGCCGTATAGGCCGCGGCCTAGGGGCGGCAGCGTCCTAGGGTCGGTAGAGTTCAGAGGAAGGTCCCTTGATTTCAGAGGATAAAAGTCAAACACTTCCACTGGTTTTCTCATGGTTTAGTGGCCTACACTCATAAAATAAAGAAGGTTCACTATCCGAACGCATAACTTTTTTTAGTATAAAAGTTGTTTCGCATAAAAATATTTCGCATAAAGGTATGTTACGCATAAATTTTCCATAAAAATTTTTATGCGTAACATACCTTTATGCGAAACAACTTTTATACCAAAAAAAATAATGCGTTCGGACAGTGAACCCTTAAAGAAACAATAAAGGGAGCTGATTAAAAAAGTCGTACATAACTACTCTCCATTCAATAAGCGCCATTCGTTTCTCATTTAAAAAAACGAATTTAACATTAAATAGGTGTAGAATATGCCGTGTGGTCTTAGCAGAGTAGAATAGGACCACTCCTAATCTTTCCGTGGATGTAGGAGAAGACTTAGCAAAAACAGTAGCTAAACAAAGCTTATAAAACATCAAAGACACCTCTCC
Source organism: Rhodophaea formosa (assembly GCA_963082605.1). NCBI lineage: Eukaryota > Metazoa > Arthropoda > Insecta > Lepidoptera > Pyralidae > Rhodophaea > Rhodophaea formosa. The sequence goes on along the minus strand of OY720225.1, from coordinate 9,675,187 downwards.
AAACCGCCTGGTCAGAGCGGAGAATCCAGGTCAAATCTTCTGACTGCTTTGGTTAATATATGGATCTGGCAGTACAGAGAATCATCATGCTCCTGCAGTGGAGACTAAAAAAGACCTAATCATGATGTTACATAAACAAAGTCATTAAAAATTATTTAATTTTATTTGACTTACATTATAATTTTATCCTAACTATCCTTATCCTTACTAATATTGTAAATTCGAAAGTGAGTTTGTTTGTTTATTTGTTTGTTTGTTACGCTTTCACGCCGAATCTACTGAACCGATCATCATGAAATTTTGCATACATATAGGTTAGGGTACTGAGACGGACATAGGGTATATATCACGTGGGCGGAGCCGCGGGTGAAAGCTAGTCCCAACTATCTTAATATATATCCTAACTAATATTATAAATGCGAAAGCGAGTTTGTTTGTTTGTTACGCTTTCACGCCGTATCTACTGAACCGATCGCCATGAAGTTTTGCATACACATAGGTTAGGGTACTGAGAAGGACTTAGGCTATATATCACGTGGGTGAAGCCGCGGGTAAAGCTAGCTATAAATAATTTACACTGTCTCTAGTCACTTTCTAGTCAAATAAGGTATCTGTCACACAGTTTCACTATCTTTGGGCACGACGATCTCCGTATAGACCCCGTCGTGGCGCACGGGAGTTCCATCGACAAAGTCAGCTAGCTGGTTGCTGAACTTGTTATTCTCTGACACCTCCAGCTTGATGATGAGGCTTCGCACCATAAACAGCAGGTAGAGGTTGATTACTGGAAAAAAAAATATTAGCAGTGAAGTTTGAGGAATAACACCAGGTGGATAAATCGGATCAGGCTTGAAATATCCATACATACACTTACATCTAAATATATAAAACCCAAAGACTACAATTAAAAGCTGCAGTGGACTTTTTGCGCCTGAGACGAATATTTATTTTAATATGAATTAAGTGGTATCGTACCAATAACTATATTAGACTTTCGAGCAAAAACGACAAAAAATATATATGTTTGTTTGTTTGTTGTATGGGAGCCCCCCATAAATATTTATTTTATTCTGTTTCTAGTATTTGTTTTTATAATGACAACAGAAATACATCTTCTTCTTCTTCATCAGGTCTTTATTAGTCTACACTGCAGGAGCACGACCCTCTCTGTACTACCAGAGCCATATATTAGCCAGAGCAGTCAGAGGAAATAAAACACAAAATAAATAATAAATAAATAATAAAAAAATCAGAAATACATAATCTGCGAAAATTTAAACTGGCTAACTATCACGTCTATTGATGCGAGACAGCCTGGTGACAGACGGACATCAGCTATGTTTAGCTTGTGTTTCCTAAGACGCCTTCTAAGTCATCCACGGGAATACTACGAGTGGTACATTCTACTCTGCCGGGAACCACACGCCTAGTCGGGTAATAGGCTCATGAAATACTAAAATAGATACTTACTTAAACAAAACAGGAAGTAGATGGCCCATGAGCCGTCGTCATACGACATGAAACTGCTCAGGATCTCGAGGATCACCGAGGCCAGCAGCATGGACACCGTGAAGTAGTAGTAGGCCTTTATGAACAATACTCTTTTCTGAAAAATAAAGGAACATTTATTTATATTCAGTTTCAAATACCAATATTTGCCGTGTGGTTCCCGGCCGAGTAGAATAGGACCACTCCAAGTCTTTCCGTGGATGTCGTAGAAGTCGACTAAGGAGGCACAAGCTAATCATAGCTTATAAACATTTCTCTCCTATCCGTCTTGCCAGCGTGGAGAGTTTAGGCCAAACCCTCTGACTGCTCTGGCTAATATATGGCTCTGGTAGTAAAGATAGAGTCGTGCTCCTGTAGTGGAGACTAACAAAGACCTTATGATGTGTTTCAAATATTGTTTACAACAAAAAATAATGACAGTAAGTAAAATTAAATAGCCTGCGTTTCCCAGCAGATTAGAATAGGACACAGTCACACTCCAAGTCGCCGTGTGGTTCCCGGCAGAGTAGAATAGGACCACTCCAAGTCATCCCGTGGATGTCGTAAAAGGCGACTAAGGAAACACAAGCTAAACAAAGCTTATTAACATCAAAGAGACCTCTCCAACCCGTCTGGCCAGCGTGGAGAGTGTAGGCCAAATCCTCTGACTACTAAGGCTAGTTAATGGCTCTGGTAGTACAGAGAGGATCGTGCTCCTGCAGTGGAGACTAGAAAGACCTGATGATGATGATGATGATGGAGAGACCTGATGATGGCGAGGGATCACAAGCTGAACCACAGATTTAAGAAGTAAAAGTATAAGAATGGGTAAGTCTAAGTATTGTAACGTTTATCCTTATCCATGCTGGTTTGGGAGAAAAGAAAAAAATAGAATATACCAGCTGCATTTCTTGCTACGCAGACCGTAAAGCAGATCAAGGGACTAAGAAAAAATCTAATGAATCATGTCAATAGGCGACGTGGCAGCAACCTATCACTTTTGATTCCTCTCCACCCTAACGCCCACTAACACGCTAAACGTGGTGTTTGGGTTTTATGACCTTAGGGTCTGTCTACCCCGCAAGGGATAAAGACGTGATTATATTTATGTATTTAAGTATGTATGTATGTATCCTCACCGTGTGAGTTCCATAGATGAGCAGTATATCGCCGATCATCTCCAGCACACACAGTATTGTACTGAAGATTATGGGCATGTCAAAGTGCACGTTTCGTAAAGGAATCACATTCAGCTCGTCCACATTGATCATGTACAGCACGGCTATTTGGAGGATTGTCAGTATCTGAAATGGATAAGAATATGATTCAAAATTAAACTATTTGTATCTCAAACACCGATTTTGATGAAACTTCCGCTGTTATCTAATTTAGACAATACTTAGACCAAACATGTTTTTTCCTTGTAATCCGACTTATACCTAATTTTGGAATATGTGCGTATCATCATACGAAAATACATGCATAGATAATACTTATAAATAAATGCATACACTGTAATTTGGCACACATGTTTTGGTATAAGTAGACACATATAAATACAAAAACTGTGCATTTCAGACAATATTACATACAAGTACAGATACGTCAAATCGAACCTTACTTTTTGCGGTTGTGTAAATATAACAAAATAATTATCAAGTAATTCTGTACATTTTATGTTTTAATGATGGAATCAGAGTCCCAGATATTTGGACGTCCTATAGAAAACCAGTTGATTGGTTAATCTGATAATAATACAACACAACGAATTTATCAAAACCACCTTAGGGCCAAGAAGATAGAGATAAAAGAAAAGGCAAAAGTCGCGTCGTACTGAGAGATAGAAAATACTCCACCGACGAAAACCAACTTCTTATATACAAAAAATATTTTTTATTGAATTAGTTATAGTTCAACTTATGAAACAGTGTGCATTAAAATCGGTTCCGCAGTTTTTGAGATGGAGAACTACGTGTGTAACAACAAGTATTAGTAAAAAAATAAGAATTTGTTTCTGAAATTTTAAATTAAATATTTGAAAGTTTTGTAACAAAATATACAGCAATACTAAACTTATAAGAACTTAAGTACTTACAAGAACTTAAGTACTTTCAAGATTTCGAGAGGCACAGTAAAGACACGTAAAATTAAAATATATGCTTGTGAAAGAAAGATAATCTTTTGTAAAGTAATTTATTTTTTAACTAGGATCATAACATGTTTACTGTGTATAATAAAATGGGCTGTTATATTAATACGTTATCACATGACAGTAGTAGCCTATATCCTAAGGTCACAGTTATCATACTCATTATAGTAAAAGTTTATTTTAAAATATCATCACAACTTTTCTTTTTCATGTGACTATAACAGCTTGCTTCTTGTTGTTATACGAAAAAGAATTTTGACTGTCTGACATATGGATTAGTTTTTAGTTTAGCACTTTTTAATATGAAATGGGTTTGCTCTTGACCATCATTAGCCAAAAGGCAAAGATATGGCTTAAAGTGAAGAGAGAGATTATTACATACTGGAAAATAGTATTATATAATGTAAATACTTACGACACTAATATATCCAAAAACTAAAATTCCTCTTCTTAACGGCATGCAAAGGCAGCATCTTCCAAACACTGGCCACTCACAATACATTTTGACTTTATTTAATAAACAAAAAACTTAGACTTAAATAGTTATAATTCAAATTCGGAACCCCACACTCACAGACACGTCAGCAATCTCACTCAACAAAATTATTAGTAATGTTTGTCAAAACACAACAATATTTTAAATAGTCTCGGAATGGGATTCTTGGACATCTTATCAGTGCTTCTAATGAGAGCCGATAAAAGTCAAATTTAACCTTATTCTACGATCATAAAGTCCATATTCACAGCAATGTCGTCAATTAAGATAAGAGAATGACTTCTGGGTAGAATCTCCTTTTTGTTTACAAGACCCGGGGTTTTTGCACACTGCAACAAGTTTCCATATTATGGTTGTATTTAAGTAATATTCTCTTGAATCACTCACGCTTAGTGAATAAACTTCTATACTTATATTTATAGTTGCCAAAGATGGTCACAGACTGGAAATACTGACAACAGTAGGATGGTGTCACTCGAATGTATAGTGAGTTCGTTGGCGTTCAGTTATTGAATAATTGCTTAAAATGACTAACCGACTTTTGACTCTGCATCTGGAGACCCTGAGCTCAGAAACGAATAGCAAATATGATAATACTGGTGGGTAAATTTGGTCTATCACTACAGTGGCAAATACATGCAATAAAGTTTAAGGGAAGTGTAGGTTTTTTACCTCTACGAGTCTCATAACATTATTATTACTTGGTATATTCATTATCATCTCAGCTGCAAGAATCCACTGCTAGATATAGTGGCACCCTGGTGTTGCAGGCGTTCGTGGGCCGTATGCTTGTTTATTACCAGTACCATTGAATAGAGTGACCCTAGTGATGTGATGCCTATCTCTCAGATGATAACGCATCTATACTATAATGTTTTCTTATGTTTTCGCGATTGTTACACATTTAAATAAAATTATTTTTAAATCATCTACTATACTATCTATCATGCTAATTATTGTTTAAGTAGAGCAAAGATTTGATTGTTTGTTTGCATTGAATAGGCTCCAAAAGTACTCGTCCGATTTTGTAATTTTTTTCACATATAGAAAGCTAATTTAACTGTAGGTAACATAGGCTATAACTAACGCGGATGAAATCGCGGAAAAATTACTAGAAGATAAATAAGTAAGTAATAGAAAATGCTTAAAATCGAGGCGGAAGGTAATATAAAGCAAATCGGGATTTAAAGATTGGGGCTAAAAGTAATACTTTTTTCAACACTAATAAATTACATATATTACTGGCAAATCTTTTTCGAATCGTACAATATTGGTAACACCTACCCTACTAGGATGAAGCACAATTAATATGAATAATAATTTTTATTAGTGCTCTATTTGTAAGTAATCCCACTCTTCATCCTCTATTCTTTGATAGCATTTGATTGCTTTATAAACTTGTGACTCAGATTTGTGCTTGGACAATACAATACGCGTGCTTCTATTTACGTCTTATGTATGACTCGACGGGTTTTTAAGAGGGTATACTAGCAGTGCGTTTTCCATACAAATGTATTTCTCTATTTTCTCGCTGAAAACTGCTTCTAGAGGCACAAATCTTTTACATACAATCTATTACTAAAATAGGTATGTCCCTATGTTTTATTTTTTTCTAAAAAGCTGTTTAAAAGAAAAAAAAATGTACAAGAACAGTTTTTTTGGAAAAAGTAAAAAATTTGGGCATTCCTATTTTAGAACTAGATTTTATGAAAAAAGAATTGTGAAATCTAGAATCAGTTTTCAGCGAGAAAATAGAGAAATACATTTGTATGGAAACCATATTGAAAAAATACTGCTAGTATACGCTCTTAAGAAGGAGTATCTGCCGTTTTTGAAGAATGAAAACTTTCTGGATGACAGGGTTATTATCTAAATATTTTCTACACTAACGTATGTTTATTGTTGAAAATCATATAGGTACCTATATAGCTATATTTTGCTCGACGCCTTCTAAAATGCAAGGTACGAGTAGGACCACTCCAACTCTTCCCGTGGATGTCATATAAGGTGACTTAAGAAACACAAGCTACCCAAAGCTGACAAATATCAAAGAGACCTCTGCAACCCGTCTGGGCAGCGTGGAAAGTCTAGGCCAAGTACTCTGACTGCTCTGGCTAATATATGGCTTTAGTAGTACAGAGAGGGTCGTGCTCCTTCAGTGGAGACTGTGAGAGACTAGAAGAGATGATGTCAAAACTGTATTCTATACAACACTGATAATTTATATCTCTGTAAACTTGACATTGGCAGAATCACCAAAACCTCGAAGAAAACTTTAAAATAAAAAGAAATAGAATAGAAGAACAAGTCTGCTGCATTTGAAAAAGAAACCTTCTTGGATGGACAGGAATGAGATGGCGCAGAGTACATATGGCTTTCCTCTATTTTTGCCCGACGCCCTCTAAAATGCCAAACGAGATCTTAAAATACAAATTAAATGATTGGACAATACGAATGCATGAGCGCTGAACGAGATCTGTACAGTACAATATAAATTAAATAATGGGACAACAAGTACTCATATACTTCTATTTTCGTCCTGTGACTCATTGGGTTTTTGAGAAGGAGTCTGCAATCATATCAAGACGAAGGAAAACGGTGCACCTGGAATAGTAAGAGGAAAGCAATCGAAAAAGCGAAAACATAGGAAGGGAACGATGCATTGAGTATAGTTTTCCTCTATTTGCTGCTTAAATTCTGTCTAGGAACAGGGAGAAGATATTTGTAATTATTTCCAGTGGTAATTTAATCCAGTAGATCCTTGAATCACGGTCTATAAATATAAAAGGGAAACCGGACTCACTGACTTATACTATATCAATGCACAGCCGAAAAAACTGTACCTATAAACTCTAAATTTGGTACAACGCTTTCTTTTACTAAGGATTTTTTGAAATTGAACCTCTAAGGGAGTGAAATAAGGGAGTGTAGTATTAGGCGGATGAAGTCGTAGAAAAATGGCTAGTGCATTTTATAATTGTACAGAAATAGATATGCTAACCTGCGGCACGCGCTCTGGGAAAGGCTCTAGCAAGCTTAGTTCTAAAAGTCATCGTTAGATGGCTTTAGCTCCACTGCTAGTAAAAAAGGGGTAGTATTAAATTGAAATAGTCTATATTTAAATATTATGCTACCCCTTTTTTAATTGTTAAAAATGTAATTGGAATAAAATTTGGAATTGATATTGTTAGTTCAATGTACTTAGTATGAATATCGTATATGGTGTTTAGTAGCAGTACAGCTCTAGTTTGTATGAAACATCGTGGAAACTTCAAAGATGATATCACCATGCTTGAAGAAGATAGTCTTTGGAGACTACAAAATGCAATAACTTCCATTGCTGTCCGGATGTAAGAAATTAAACTAATCAGAACAATACTGCTGTTCGTGTCTATAAAGAATTTTAACCCAATCAATGACAATAAATTTTTAATAAATTTTTTAAGTTTTCAAAATTCCCTAACTTTACGCTTCCTATCCGAATGTAAGAGATTGGATATTTATGTTTACTATTGAAGTGCGCATTCATGTATGATAGTTTCCAAATACTACCTTTTACATCAGAAAATCGCGTTGAGACGACAGTCTAAGCGCGTGTTCACACCAAACGTATAGTCAGCCGCCGATTGTATATAAGCAGGTACAATTCGCCCATATAATGTATTGTCGGTTTTTGGTGTGAACGAAAAAGCGAATATGTAATGAATTACAATACACTGTGTAACGGTCGCTCACTGTCGGCGGCTGACAGTCAGTTTGGTCTGAACACGGCCTAAGTGTCACAGGCTTTTAGCAAGGCGGATTTTTATAACGACTAGCACTGGACTTGACAGGTTGTTAAATCAACCTATCATTAAGGAGCCAAAATCCTACGAGAGTAGAGAATCTGTATGAAATCCCGACGACTTGTTGCGACGGGATAAATGGACAAATAAACAGGCTTTTTAGTAAAGATGTGCCAGACCAAATAGTAATTGTCGATCAAATTTTTTTTTTACTTAGTATGATATTCATTTATTATAATTTTACTTCTACTTTATCAAAAAATCAAATAATTTTATTTACACATAATTACAAATATAACTAAAGTAAAAATAAATACTTAGGAATAAAAAAGAAAGAATAATAAACTAAATAAAAAATGGAGCCCAGATCTTAGAGCATTAAAAGAAGGCCCAGATCGCTGTCATCATAGGGTAATGTACCCAAGAGACTGGCCGCATTTCCACGTTGAATCGCTAGGCTCAGCCGTTGTCCAAAATGACCGCCTGCCCTTGGGTCTCTGGAGACGTCGATCAGACGTGCCGAGATCTCTCTGTACAAGCCTCTGCCCCCATGGCAAATTAATATCTCGGTCTTAGGTGTAACGGGCAAATTGTCGGTCAAAAGTTGTACATTCAATTAAAATGGACCAAGTAAATAAAGGTTGAGCTACCTCTGACAGCACGGAATCGCACTTTCCTATGCTTTTATCCTTTTCTATCACACGGAAGCATCATTTACAAGAGACAGAGAGATGAAACGTAGTGGAGCCGTCAATACGCCACGTGCGTTGCAGTTTATGTTGCAATTCCATACTGCAATATTACATCATCATCATCATCAGGTCTTTCTAGTCTCCACTGCAGGAGCATGACCCTCTCTGTACCACCAGAGCCATATAGCTTAAGTAGTTAGAGGATTTGGCCTACACTCTCCACGCTGGCCAGACGGGTTGGAGAGGTCTCTTTGATGTCAATATGCTTTGTTTAGCTTGTGTTTCCTTAGTCGCCTTTTACGACATCCACGGGATGACTTGGAGTGATCCTATTCTACTCTGCCGGGAACCACACGGCAATATTACAGCCTAACCCTAAAAAACAAACACAAAGTACCAGTAATAAATAAATTTATTATACACAAACATAGATCCTCATGCGTCTTCCTTGGGTATCGTTATAGCCACCGTGTGGTTCTGGTCTGCTTCCGTCTGTTCCCTACCCTCCAGGAAGTCGGTCAGGCGATTGTCGAACGTATTACCATCGGATACCTGCAGCTTCTTCATCATGCTGCGTACCATCATCAATAAGTAGATGCTGAAGGCTGGGAGAAGAAATAGAAATTATATTAATGCCATTCTCTACATTCGTATATCGCTCTCTACAGCAATGTATTAATTCTGACCACCTCCGTGGTGCAGTGGTTACCACGCTAGCCTGCGTCACGAGAGGTCCCGGTTTCGATCCCCCCGGTCAGTTCATGATAGAAAACTATCTTTTTCAAATTAACCTGGGTCTTGGATGTTTATCTACTTATATGAGTATCTATTATAAGATATAGGTAATATCGTTCAGCTAGTATCCTACGACACAAGTTCACAGTGTGGGGATAGCTCAATTTGTGTGATTCATTCCTATATATTTGATTAATTATTGAGGTGCACGAAAGACCAGTGAGGGTTAGCCTTATCAGCGCTTACCCAAGTTAAGCAATCCCGGGCCGGGGTGATGCAGGAGCTCGAGATAATTTTATGCCTGTGGTAATCATACAACAAGCATAAAAAGATTTCGAAAATATTATCTATGTAGACTGATTACAAAAATTGAGCCCATGGAAATGACAAACAATTTTTTTTTTCAGCACTAAAATTCCAGAAGAATACTTATTAGGGCTATGCACTTGTTACAGGTGATTGAAATCATCGTTAGTAAGGAAACTTGAATACAAGTAAAATATTCACTAGTGGGTAAAATGAAGAGGAAAATAGAAACCATTTCAATGGTTTTGGTAAATATACATAGTAATTGTGGGCGGAGGAAAGACCTCACTATGATTGTAATTGTTCCTGACCACAGAGCAGTGAATGTGACTGTCACTAGCGCGCTTCCACAGACGCCTTTTCAACACAACAAGCAAGCGAGTCAGGCAAGCGGTACCGTTTATTGAGCTTTTAAATTCAAAGTTATTGTAGAATGGGCTATTTTCCTAAAAAAATATAATTAATCCGTTAGTTAGATTATCAAAAAACATTTGACACCTGTTTTTCTTTTGTCAATCAAACAAAATATGACAAAGATATAGCTCGTTAAAATTGTGTGTGACGTCACTAGCCAGTACACTTTTTAGTGGCCTGTGATGTAACAAGCCGCCACTTATGAACTTTGACACGCTTTATCCTTGACATTTATTGTTTAAATAACGAAAGAAAAAATACGTGTCCAATATTTTTTGATTGTCTAACTGACGGTCTAATTTTATTATTAATGTTTTGACCCAGGAAAATAGCCTATTGCAAAAATCTGCTATTTCCTGCTTACATACTTGTGTGTGATACAGGTGACATAAGAATTTTTTTATTAACCTATTTACTGTAATTTTGATACCATATCACAGCACATAGGGGTATTTTTACGTTTTTTTGAGCACAAACTGACAGGCTAAGTAAGCGACTTTCGCCTTCGCCGGGCGCGAGCTACGTTCAATGTTCTGTGTTCCTGTCACTGTCCAAAAGCATATTAATAGTTTCTCTACATACCTGAAGTGAAGATAAAGTAACTTGCCGTGAAGAACCTCCTATGAGGGTATTCCATCAGCGAAATGTCGATAATGGTGAGCAACACTGACGCTGACAGCGTGAACAGCATGAAGTTGAAGTATATCCTCACAAGCAGCTCTTTTTTCTGGAAAGGTATAAATAACTATCATCATCGTTATCATCATCAGGTCTTTTTTTAGTCTCCACTGCAGGAGAATGACCTCTCTGTACTACCAAAGTCATATATTTGCCAGAGCAGTCCACTACATTTCAGCAGATGAAACGTAGTGGAGCCGTCAATACGCCACGTGCGTTGCAGTTTACGTTGCAATTCCATACTGCAATATTACATCATCATCATCATCAGGTCTTTCTAGTCTCCACTGCAGGAGCATGACCCTCTCTGTACCACCAGAGCCATATAGCTTAAGTAGTTAGAGGATTTGGCCTACACTCTCCATGCTGGCCAGACGGGTTGTAGAGGTGTCTTTGATGTTTATAAACTTTGTTTACCTTATGTTCCCTAAATCGTCACTCCAAGTCTCCCCATGTATATCATAGGGGACTTAGGAAACACAAGCTCAACAAAACATATTTACATCAAAAAGACCCCTCCAACTAGTCTGGCTAGGCCAAGTCCTCCAACTGTTCTAGCTAATATGTCTCTGGTAGTACAGAGAGCGTCGTACACCTGCAGTAGAGAGTAACAAAGACCCGATGATGATTTTTTTCTTTTTTTTTGACCCGATGATGATGACTGGTTCAAATTGAATGAAATTTGAAATATACCGTGTTAATACAATGACGGCTTGGTTACTGAAAATTCGGGCTTCTAGTTTTATTCACAACAAATTTACAGATTTCACAAGCTTAACAAGTCACAGGGTTGAAAACACACATGCAATGATGCGGGATTCCCTTAGGACGATTGCTGTAGTAATGACGAGAAAGAGTAAACTGTACCATATGAAGTCCTACGAGCAGGACGATCATAGCGACCGCATCCAAAACAAACAGGAATATGTTCAACTCGAAGGGCAACTCGGAGTACGAGCGGTGGATAGCCACGCCCGGCATCTCCACGGCAAACGTCACAACTTCCAGAATACTGCATAGCTGAAATCAAATAGACAATAATCTTTATTACACTTCTTTCCCATAACATTTGCTTGATACATTTAAATGGGTGTCAGAGTTCTTCGGAACCGCCTCTCAGCCTCTGACGTGGTTCCTTTAACGACTACCAGATGGCAGCCGGGACCAACGTCTTAACGTACCTTCCGAAGCACGGAATCATCTTTCTTATCAGACAATCACGCCATGCATGCATCATCTTACCAGGTTGTGCATGGTCGACTGACCGTGTCACCTACTAGAAATGATAATGATGATTTAAATGGGTACGAGTTCTTGACAGATATTTTAGCGGACTACACGGTGTTTGTTTGGGATTGTTGTACAAATTGATTCTAGTGGACTATAATGTGAAATAGGTGTTATAAATGCCCATCTTTGTGAACAATGTGTGGAACAACTAAAATAGACTGTAATGGTGCGGCAGTAGTGAGATTTACGTAGCGGGCTGGTGGTTGTCTACCTTGCTGCGTCGTCTATGTTGAAAGTAGTGGATTCGCGAGAAATTGTCACCTGGGGCTCCATTAAACCAACAAAATGAATTACACCATAATTTCGTTTGATAAGCAAGAATAACTCGCCAACTCATCATCATCATGATGATGATGACTCGCCAACTGGCATAATAAATGAAGTAAGGCTTTAACGGACTCGTATCCAGGTAAAACAATTATAAAAAAATTGTTACCTACATTTTATTTTGTCAAAATCATTTTTAGGGTTCCACGGCCGAAAATCAAGTTACGAAGACCATCTTCTTAACAGAGATCTTTAAACCTCACGTTTCTGCTTAGACCAAGGCAATAATTACAATTATTAGTTACAAGTATTCGTTTGAGCTGAAATTTAGTACCTACCTATAGCCAAGTAGGTACATCGGTTGGAAATGCATTGACGTCAATGAGTTGGTCTGACCGAACAGCGTAGTCACTAAGATTAAATTACAGTGCATTGAAAATAAAAACTTTTCGCAAAAAAGCCGGAAAGTGGACCACAGGTTTCGAAGCATTCCAGCTACATAACGGTGCAACCGGGAATACGCCCGGATGAGTGAGAAAATAATTTCACAAAAAAGTTTTTAGCCTGTGGATGACTATGAAATTATGTGGTTTCTCAAGGCTAGCTTGAAAATCAGTATTACAAAAGGTACTTACTATGTTAAAGTAAGCTAAAAACAAAATTCCTCTCCTTAGTGGAAAGAAAATACAGCATCTGTGGAACTCTGGCCACTCACAATACATTTTGCTTTTTTATTAAAAAAATAAATATCAGAGTTTAAACTTCGAATAACTATTTACGACACAAGTGAAAATAATACTGGCCAATTGCACTGCCCACTTGCGATTAAAACAAACTGATTTATAAATATTATTTTTAAATAATTATCGTGATTTGTTTCATTTGAACTTTATTAACATACGTATAAGATCGAATTCGAAGCGACGGGACTGGAATATGTCTCGTTGGTAATAACTGATAACAGATCCAGAGTGAGCTTTGATTTCTGCGTGTCACTGGTGACTCATTTCCTTGTTTGTTGGGTTTGCAATGTCAATAGTTTAAAAAATCCCAAAGAGCTCTCCCAGGATTCAATTACATTTTTCCAAATGAGTCATTCAAGCCTGTAAATTGATCAGTAGGTTAATAGTAACATGTATCATATTATACTCTCATCAATTTACTATTCAGTTTACACCTTTCAAACTAATTTTATACCTTTCAAAACAAATAGTTACCGGGTGTAAGTAAGGGTAAACAACGTTGTCCATAAACCATCAAATCAGCCCGTCAATATGAACCACTTTTTCTATGGGACCATGCTGTGAACTCGTAAAAAAACGACATTTGCATACAAATTCGACTGGCTCGGCAATTTGTATGAAAAATGAAGAAAATTGTTGAGTTCCCAGCGTTGGTCCAATTGGAAAAGTTGATTATTTTAACGAGCTCATTTGATGATTTGAGGGACAACGGAGTTTACCTTAACACCCTGTTTATGTAGGTAATTATGAAGTCACTACATATTTACTTATATTTTTTAACTAAACTACTACTAACTTTCTTAACTATTAAAAATCATACTCTGACTTAGGTTTTAAAGATAAATGAACCATTTATTTCAATACTAGCTGTTACCCGTGGCTTCACCCGCGTGATATGTCTATGTACTTCTCAGTACCCTTACCTATGTATATGCCAATTTCATGATGATCGGTTCAGTAGATAGAACGTGAAAGCGTAACATACTCACTTGCGCATTTATAATATTAGTTGGGATAATTATGTACTTACAATGTAAAAACATTAACTTTATCGTTTTATAAAAAAAAATTGAATGTATGCAATCATTGTGCAAGAAGTTTAAGAAAAAAAATAATAAATAAAACAAACTGAGAAGTTTGTCTGATTTCTTTAGAAACAATATATTTTGGTTTACCAATGTTGTCGCGATTGTTATACATTTAAATCATTTCAGCCGCAAGAAGTTCACTGCTGGTCATAGGCCTCCCCCAAGGATTTCCAATATGACCGGTTGGAAGCGGCCTGCATCCAGCGCCTTCCTGCGACCTTTATTAGGTCGTCCAACCACCTGGTCGGTGGGTGTCCAACGCTGCGCTTGCCGGTACGTGGTCGCCATTCAAGAACCTTTCTGCCCCATCGGCCATCGGTTCTTCGCGCTATGTGACCCGCCCACTGCCACTTCAAAGAGCTAATCCGCTGGGCTATGTCGGTGACCTTGGTTCTTCTACGGATCTCCTCGTTTCTGATTCGATCTCGCAGAGAAACACCGAGCATAGCCCTCTCCATAGCTCTTTGAGCGACCTTGAGCTATCTTATGAAGCCCATAGTAAGGGACCACGTTTCGGACCTGTAAGTCATCACTGGTTACACACATTGGTCGAAGACTTTCGACTTTAGGCACTGAGGTATTTTGGACGAGAAGACGTTGCGGAGCTTCCCCAACGCTGCCCAGCCGGGTCGGATTTCGACGAAAGACCTCGTCCTTGAAACTGGAGCTGCCGACCTGGATCAATTGACCCAGATACACTTAAATAAAATTACTTTTAATGAGGTTTCATCGCGTTTATCAATATATTATTAATACATTAAGTATATACACCTAATTGAACTCCCAAATACTTTACAGTGTTCATGGTCGTAGGTAGCCTAGGTTTACATTTGTTTAAATTAACATAAAAATTACCCTAATAATTAATTACTTAAGTAATTATTGACGTCAACAATATTTATTGTTGAAGAAGTCGTTAAATGAAATATGACAATTAATAAGTGTTCAAAGAAACCTATATTAAATAAACATTTTGGTTTGATTTGATTTGAATTAATCAAATCTCCCGCCTTCAATATTTACTGATAACAATCCGGATGAACGCAGTTCTCACGGTGTCCGAAGTTCTTGGAATCTGCTGCTGGGCTAGAAATATTATTAAATTGAAAACTTGACCCTAAGCTGGTGGTAACTGACAACCATCACCAAATAGATTACCTATACATAAATAAAGTAAATTTGTGACATGTACTCTTCTGGGAGGGATGACCACATGTCGGACAAAAATACCTAACCTCCTTATGCTAGGAAGACACGTTAAGGCGTTTTTCGGGTCATTAGTCGTTTCGCACCACTAGCGATTCGGACCGCGGTGCGAATCTCCCAAGAGCTCTTTTTGAATGGGTTCTTTTGCACCGCGGTGCGAATCACCCAATAGCTCTATTTGAATGGGTTATTTCACACCGCGTCGGGCGTTTGGATAGCCCAAATATTTATATGAATGAGTCAAGTCAATAGTGATTCAATCTGTAATTATGCCATGTTTAAATTTAATACTTTTTTAAATTTAATCAAATCATATTATCTCGCAAGTTTTTTTTTTTCATCGTCCATTTGTACAAATAAATAATTCAAATACATCGGACCCATTCAAAGAGTATTGGATTGGATTGTTTCGCCCCGTGGTCCGAATCGACCTATTCCAAAAGATATTATACCTTGCTTGAGCCATTCGCCCCGCTCCAACGACTGCGGTGCGAACGAACCCATTCAAAAAGAGCTCTTGGGCGAATCGCACCGCGGTCTGAATCGCTAGTGGTGCGAAACGACTAACGACCCACATGGCTGGCTATCATCATTGATGGCAATCGTTAAGCTATGTCAAAAGGCAATTTGATAAATCTAACACCATTGGATACCACTTGCATACACGAAGATAAAAGTAAATAAAAGCTGACATAATAATTTAAAGTAACTTTATTAACTAGGCTCCACAAGTAATAATTCGACTATGTTCGGTTTCTGCAGGCGTCAGGATATCAGCCAGTCGGTTACCGAAGGTGTTGCCGTCAGACACCTGCAGCTTCCGCAGCATACTGCGCACCAGCAGCACTAGGTAAATGTTGCAAACTGAAACACAAACAAAATTTTATATAACACTAGCTGTTACCCGCGGCTTCGCCCGCGTGGTATATAGCCTATGTCCGTTCTCAGTACCCTAACCTATGTGTATGCAAAATTTCATGATGATCGGTTCAGTAGATTCGGCGTGTAAGCGTAACAAACAAACAAACAAACTCACTTTCGCATTTATAATATTAGTTGGGATTAATAATAATTAATTAATATTAGTTAATATATTATTATGGCACCAGTAGTACAGAGAGGGTCGTGCTCCTGCAGTGGAGACTGAAACAGACCTGATGATGATAATGATTATGTCCTTTCTCAGGCTCTGACTATATATGAAACAAATTTCATTTAAATCGGTCCATTAGTTTTGGCGTGAAAGCAAGACAGATTTACTTTGGCATTAATAATGGAAGTATGGATTATACATACAGTTATGCTATTCCTATTTCGCTCTCCTTTATGAATTGTTTTGGACTCATGTATCCCGGTCATGGTCACGGTCCTGCTGCGTTAAAAAAACTCGCTACTCTGTCTTTTCCTTGATTCTAGAGAGCAACTACTTGACCATGTGCAAAAATTACGTCAGGAGTGTCATTCGCAACTGCCTGTTCGGTGGTTGCAGGTATGGCATCGGTTACGCGCGGCCTCCCGAGCTGCACTTTCTCATCTACAATCCATCCGAGCATTTTATCTACATAGATTAACGAGCTCCGTGGCGCAGCAGTCAACACCGGCCTGTGACACGGATGGTCCCGGTCAATCCCCGGTCAGCAGGCCTATTTGCTAACTTTTGACAGTTACGGTGTACATCATTTTCATGGTAACTTCAATCTTCATTACGGCTTCGGTATGAATTACTATTTTTATTTAAGATATGAAAACCGTAATGGATGCTAAAGTGACAATCAAATCGTACACCGAGTTAGCAAATCGGCCTGCAGGTCAAGGTAAAAATTATCTTTCAAAATCAAAAGGTTTATTCAGAAAATAGGCCTTTGCATGCACTTTTTCATGACATATCATATTTAAAATTATCGTCTATGATAATATGTATTTATTTATTGTTCAAAAGCTACAGACTACTAGCGTTTCGGAACCGACCACTGCAGAGAAGAAACGCTGCAAGAAGCTCTTTTCAACAGTTTTGGTCGCCTACTCGCCTGAAGGGCTTTATATGATTACGTATATTTATTCCATAATGTATTTTTCTTTCTTTTATTTTTTCTGTTTACAAGTAACATTTTCAATATACATAGATTTATTATTTTTGGCACAGTGTGCAATGATAATTAACAACATATGATACATAGAGTAGTCTCAAAGAGGCCGAGCAGACCAGTCCCCCCTGACAGCACCCGTTCACGAGTTGACGTCTGGATCAGCCATTTTTTAGATTGACCTGGGTCTTGGATGATTATCTATATGTGTATTTGTCATAAAATATAGTATCGTTGAGTAGTAAGTATCCCATAACACAAGACTTACTTAAGAACTTACGCTAATTTGGCCGTATATATTTATTTTATTTATTGAGATCAAAGATGACTTCATAGGATAAGATATGTAACCTGTTGTAAAGAAGTAAATCATTGCTGCATAAAGCATAATGTGAGGGTTTGACATCATCGAGATGTCAACGATGGTAAGCAGCACAGATGCTAGCAGCGTGACGATCATGTACTTGTAGTACCCTCTTATTAAACACGCACGTTTCTGAAAAAAGAAGGATAAAATTATTAAGGAGAATAATGAAACAAATTATAGGCCTGAGAATAAATTACTAAGTGAGCGACTTGAAATGCAGTGAAGGATGACTTTGTGCAGAACCCCAATATATAAAAAAAAAATTTGCCCATAGTGAGTAGGTGCTCAAAAAAAGAGCAAGCAAACGAACCAAGCGAGCTTCCCCAATTTACAGCGACACCCCCACTATAACAAAACAACCTTGACCTCAGAGGGTAGGTTTAATTTATCGTCAGTAGCAGTAAGTCACTCACTTTGTATTTTCGCTTTATTAACTTTATTTTACTTTAACACTTTATTAAATTTAATCACTAGTGTAATCAAAAAAAATTAAATGCAGTTATTTTAATAAAAAATAGTGACTGTTTCAATCTTTAATTGAAAGATGTAATCGTACACTAAAAGAATGATTATCTAGCAAAGCTCTAAGCTGTAGAGTTTTAAGTTAAAAAATGTCAAACAAAACTCTACGCTGCAGAGTATTTCCTCCGTAGTTATAGGCAACAACTTAATTCGCCAAAATAATGAATTTCAAGCCAAACTCTACGTTGTAGAGTATTATTTCCTTAGATAAGCCAAATTCTACATTGCATTTTTTCTGTAGTTGTGGGCAACAATTTAGTTCCCAAAATAGTGACGTTGTAGATTAATTTTTTCCTCTGTATAGTTAAAGCAATGATTTCGATGTTTTCATTTTCATCATCAGGTCTTTCTAGTCTCCACTGCAGGAGCACGACCCTCTCTGTATTACCAGACCCATATACTAGCCTGAGTAGTCAGAGGATTTGGCCTACACTCTCCACGCTGGCCAGACGGGTTGGAGAGGTCTCTTTGATGTTAATAAGCTTTGTTTAGCTTGTGTTTCCTTAGTCGCCTTTTACGACATCCACAGGATGACTTAGAGTGGTCCTATTCTACTCTGCCGGGAACCACACGGCGGGTGTTCATTTTAGATTTAAGAGGGCCCTTTCCCGACCGACTATCGAAAAGAGTCCTTTGCCCTCGTCTCCCACACACCTCTTACTGCCACATAGTAACAAGCTAGTGAGTACGCGAAGACATTGAACGAAAAATAGTGTGCGGAAATTTCATTAAACTTGTTTCAAGAAATACGTGCCTTACATGTTTATGAAAAAAACGTTGTACATCTAGAATGTTCATTACATGTGCAAGGTTTCTAAATAAATATTTTCTTTACTGTTACAATTGATGAGTACATTATAAACGCGACGAAACGGATTTTTGGAGGCTAATATTGAAGTTGTTTCTCCAAATTTTGAATTATCGTTTTGATAGAAACTTAGATATAGTACACAAGATACCTATTAGTTGAAAAGCTTTAAAGAAAGATTTGTTACACCGCCATAATCACGTACGAGCGTTTGTATGGAAAGATAGACGGGTTGGCCGCCCTTAAGCTATAAATCTTACCGTATGAAGACCGACGAGCAAAACAACGGTGGCTATCTTATCCGTAAGAAATAGGAATATGTTTAAATGGAGCGGTAGGGTGAGATATTCGCGGTGCAGAGGTATTATCACACCCAGGAGTGGGATTGCCATCTCGACAGCACCACATGCCTGAAAATAATGATTTTTATGAAGTATTTTCGAAGTAAAAACTTCTTTAGGCGCGTTGGGCATTTTTTAGATGGGAAAAACCACTGAAATCGTGACACCATTACGAAAAAACCGACACATAAGTAGGTATATATGTGTGGACCTAAGTATTTAACTATAAAAGTATATCCTGCAAAATATAATATGACGATTCAAAAAATACGAACCCAATTGTTAAAGTTTTCATTTCTATTAATTTCAATTTGTTTATTGCATTTCATATCGTAATTATTACATCAGTACTCCTGGAATGCCGCTGAATTATTTTTTATAAACAATGGACAATCGGTCCATTGTATCTATGACTCAACGGCTTACCAAAGTATTCTAGAAGTGGAAAAATAAGACACTGGCTCCAAGACATAACAGCCGAAGATGTCTCCAGGTACAACATGTTTTGGGAGAGAGAGAGTCAGACTCGCAAAAAAATACTGAACGAATACTAATGAAACTTGTCAGTATGGACTTATGTTTTAATGTTCTCAATATACACTCAGAAAATCACAAATATTATTTACATATTCACATTCATCATCATCATCATCAGGTCTTTCTAGTCTCCACTGCAGGAGCACGACCCTCTCTGTACTACCAGAGCCATATACTAGCCTGAGTAGTCAGAGGATTTGACCTACACTCTCCACGCTGGCCATTTCATATTCACATTACACAAACATATTTACAGGAAGTATACAGATTTGTGATTTACAGCCTTCAATTCCATTCCTGAGCTCTCCGTCTTAAAACATTTTTTTTTAACAAGCAATTTTTCCTCAACTTTGTCCGCTAAAATTATAGCCTATGTAACCCGCAGATAATGTTGCTTTCTATAAGTGAAAGAATTTTGAAAATCGGTCAAGTACTTCGGAGCTTACGACCGGCTTATAAATAACTAGCAGTTACCCGCGGCTTCGCCCGCATGATTTATTTTTTTTATGGCATAGAACGGCAAACGAGCAAGCGGGTCTGTCTGTATATATATATATATATATATATATATATTTTATATATATATTTTTATTTTTTTTTACCACCCCAGAGGGGAGGAGGGATGGGCCTTCGGTACTCTCACTCACCGGACGAAGCATAGAAGCAGTAAATATTCTAATATCTATGATAGAAGCTGTAAAGCCACTACTTAAACGTCGATTTTCTGTGAGAGTGTGGTACGAGCCGACCCATTTATGCTACTTGCAAAAGTGATTTTTGCCGGTAGCGTGGCTCTACCACAACTTAATATACCTATAGCCTATGTCCCAGTACCCTAACCTATGTGTATGCGAAATTTCATGATGATCGTTTCAGTACATAGGGCGTGAAAGCGTAACAAACAAACAAACTCACTTTCGCATTTATAATATTAGTTAGGATTAGGATTTAGGCATATACTTACCTCAAATGGGATTGGGGGGACATGTGTGTAAGATGCACCCAGATAGGTGAGCTAGGATTGTTTCAGACTGGGTACCTGCTGGCTGGCGTCGCAAAAGAGGCCGCCCAAGGACAAGATGGTCTGAAGATCTAGCGGCTTCTGACCAAAATTCGTCATCAATCGCAGGAGATAGAGATGGGTGGCGGAAGAGAGGGACAGTATTGGCTAGAAAAAAAAAGGCATATACTTTACTAGGTCTAAATAAGCCAGGATCAAGATTCCTCTCCTCAGTGGTAAACAGAAACAGCATCTCCGAAACACTGGACATTCCAAATACATATTGGTTTTATCTGAAATCGTAGATATAATTAACTATACACTATCGGTAATTTTCGTAGGCAACACCTATTTCGTTAATGATTTAAAAAACCAGTTACTACCTAATAATAAATAACCTTGGGGATTTTTGATACAGCAAAAAAAACATCCAATCCAGCAATCCCGACAAATAGCACGTGAGTGACCCGTTGATATATACAATGTCTCTATCTCACGTTAGTTTTATAATGAGGAGCCCGATGGTCCAGTGGGTGTGAGCTCTATGAGCGCTTACGTATGTTAAGCAACCCCTGGTGCAGTCCCTACTTGGATGGGTGACCGCAAGTGGCATAAATATATCTCGAGCTCCTCCGTGCTTCGGAAGGCTCCGTCATCGTTGATGGCAGTCGTTAAGCTATGTCAGATGCCTTAAGGCAGCTTGAAAAATCTGACACCAGTGTTGGCCACTTACACATACGAAAACAAAAAAAAGTTTTATAATATATATAAATGATATAAAAAAAACATGTTAAAATGATCAAGCGTGTCAAAAGTGTTTTTTTAAACACACTGTTGAAATAATTTCAGTTGATTTTAATGAAAAGACCATGTTATATTTTCGATTTTTAATTACGGTCACGGTAACGACTTAATGTATCTATCTATATACTTAAACACTTACCTATATTAAGTATTTTTCAATGAGACCAAGAAATAATGATAATAGCTCCCCAATTTGAGTTAAGCACTTAAATAATGTAATTTATTTAAGTGCTTAAATTAAACTTAACACAGTTCAAATATTGAGTTTCATGACTGTCTAGTTTATATTTTATATGTTTATATTTTTTTGAGTGCGACTTTAAGACTTCTATATTAAAGAAGTCTATAGACTGCACACGTAAAAAATAATATGCGCGAGACACAATCACACACTCACGATTTCAACGCGGTACTGCATGTTTTTCTTGAGACACAGATGTCTCCAAATCAGGAAGAACAGATATAAAGAGGGCCCTGGACGCGCATGTCTCTATATACGTTTGTATGAGACACAACGGAATTGTGGCAATATTTGACGATTTTGGTACAAAATTAAGCATTCAATCAATTAAACTCATTAGTTATAATCTACATTAGCTGCTATACAGCTTGGTAAAATTATCAATGGTTCGAGTATATCATAGAATAGGAACGTATATAGACTATATTGAGATTGATTTATTTACTATTGAATGCTTAATTTTCACCAAAATGAGATGATGTTACTTGATGGGTTGATGATGTTGGTGTGGAGATACAAGACCACGTCACTAGGAAACTGGTTTATTGCTTCTTGATATACATCTTGATGTTTGGGTGTGACGGGACCTTTCTCGTTGGCTGTCGGATAGTATCTCGATTTGTTGATATTTTTTATGCTAATTATACTACTAAAACAACTGACAGGCAACCCAAATGTATGTAGCCGCGTGCCGCTGAATTTTTTTTTGTGATATTTCAATTGTGCGAGGTAAGCTCGTTCAGTTCAAATATTGGCACAATTCCATTTGTCCGTTTGTATGGAGACATGCGCGTTCAAGGCCCTCTTAAGAAGTAGACTTGGGTATACCTACCTACCTGTACATAAAGTAAAGCACCACTGACTCAGAAATGAAATCATCTTCTCTGAACTTCGCTAGAACGGCTTTGAAGACAATGTAATAATGATGAGGAAGTTCAAACCCATTCGAGTTGCCCGTCTTGTTAATATGTGGGCCACTGTAGATCTGTTAACTCATTTATATTATCTTTACTTCTTTTTGTTTGTTTGCATTGAATAGGCTCCGATATTACGGGACCAATTTTCAAAATTTTTTCACTTATAGAAAGCTTTTGCATGTGACATAGGTTATAATTTACGCAGACATAGTTGTGGGAAATTTTTTAGTACCTAGTTAATCCGTGGTGCAGCGGTCAACACGCCTGACTGCGACACGGATGATCCTGGGTTCGATTCCCGGTCAGGTCAAGATGGAAAATAATCTTTTTCAGATTGACCTGGGTCTTGGATGTTTATCTATATAAGTATTTATTATAAAATATAGTATCGTTGAGTTAGTATCCCATAACACAAGTCTTGAACTTACTTTGGGCTAGCTCAATCTGTGTGATTTGTCCGTATATAGGTATTTATATTTATATTGTAGACAATAAAAACATGAATATAGATATGAAAGAAAACCAATTTAATTAATACAACCACTGCGCCACAAAGCGCGGCTTCCTGTAGAACCATTTCCGGTGATCGGAATAACTGGAGTATATTCAAACTTCAAGAAATTGAATAATTATCCAATTCTTCGAAGTTGGCTCGACGACGCTGTGATTATGATCACAAAGTGGATAATACCTTCGACCTACGTGTACTTCTATCATACAAAGAGCGCGTTCTCAGCGAACGTTTACGGTAAAATGCACTCTTGTGATTATCAGTCGAAATTTCAGGGGTGTAGCTACCGCTGTATCAGCCGTAACAATGATACGGGGCCCGCGGACTACAGAGGCCCCTAACGAGCGTAAGCAAAAATTTGTAAATTATCCACAATGTCACATATTCTCGGTGCTTTGCGAAAAAGAAAACCATATAAAAACTGCCTATAGAGTTTTGTACTACAGAAATAAAAAAGTGTAAAAACGCAATCTCTTTTTTAGGGTTCCGTACAAAAAATGAAAAACGGAACCTTATAGGATCACTCGTGCGTCTGTCTGTCCGTCCGTCCGTCTGTCACAGTCGATTTTCTCCGAATCTACTGAACCGAATTAAATGAAATTTGGTAAGATGGTGTAAACCTATGACCCAAACACGGATGTGCAAAGTAAATATTTTTTTTTTTAAATAAGGGTCAGTTAATGGGGTCCAAATAGAAAAAGTTAAAAAAAGTTTTGCAAACCTTACCGTGTTATTTACTGGTACATACATCCATACAGTCACGTCTTTTTCCCTTGCGGGGTAGACAGAATCCAGGTCTGTAATTTAGCATGTTGGTGGGCTTGCAGGTGAGATCAAAGCGGCGAGTGTAGGCCAAATCCTCTGCATGTTCTGGCTAATACATATATGAACAGACAAAGATTGAGCTCCTACAGTGGAGACTAAAAAAGACTTGATGATGATGATGAGTGTTCATTATTGGCATTTGGCTTTATTTAGGTAAATTGACACTATTAGGTATGTGTGTACTTTTTACCAGATAAGGATGAACGTTAACCGGTTTTAAACAACGAGCGATATCGTTGCAATCGCAATTTTTTCGTGGAAACTTGGTACAAAAACCGGCCAAGTGCGTGTCGAGCCACGCGCAGTGTAGGGTTCCGTAGTTGCGAATGACAACTTTGAGTTCACAGTGGCACCTCACAGTTTAACGACCAAAAACATCTTACAATGGAAATTGTATGAAATTTTACATTTTCCAGTACATTTTATAAGTTGGTTGCCTATAACTTTTTAGTTTGTACTTAGTACTCAGCTCTGATAGTTTTCCTTTCAACTTCAGAATATATATACTACTGCTGTAATTTTTTTCATGTATCTATATATAAACGTTTAGCAGATAGAGGGGGGACACTTACCTCTAACAAAAATTTGCAATTTAAAACCAAATATTTCGGAAACGGATCCCTAAATCGAAAAATGGTGTTCTCAACCTCACAATATTTTTTAAAGACCTATTTAACAATATCCATTTGATTACTGGTTTGTGTAGAAAAAAATATTACTCCCTCTTTACTTGTATGGGAGCTACACTAAATAGTTTTTTATTTCAAGATTTTTTTCTACCATTTTTTTGGCATGATTAATATACATACTCATACCAAATTACAGCTTTCTAGTACTCATAGTCTCTGAGTAAAACCGCGGACGGACAGAAAGACAGACATGGCGAAACTATAAGGGTTCTGAGTTTACTAAGAACCCTAAAAACGATAAAAAATAAACACATAACAGCAATAAATAACTTTATTTATGTAAAGTCTATCACTATGCTATTTCACAAGTGACGATGTGAGTGTGTCTATCCGTAGAAGACACCATGTCAGGTTCCCGAAGGAGGTTCTCTCTGTCTTCTGGAGCTTCAAGAGTAAACTTCTGACAAGCAGTATCCAGTAGATACTTCAGACTGTAACGGAAAGAATATAAAGTTACATCATAACCATTATCAGGTCCTTCCAGTCTCCACTGCAGGAGCACGACCCTCTCTGTTCTACCAGAGCCATATATTACCAGAGCTCTCAGAGGATTTGGCCTACACTCTACACGTTGGCCAGACGGGTCGGAGAGGTCTCTTTGATATTTATAAGCTTTGTTTAGCTTGAGTTCCCTAAGTCGCCTTCTACGACATCCACGGGAAGAACTGGAGTGGTCCTATTCTACTCTGCCGGGAACCACACGGCAATAAAACATACTCTTATTTTATAACTAAGCTTAATATAGTTACTTAGAATCATTATGAAATAAGGATATAGGATGTAAAGTTATTACATATAATAAAACAGTAAAAATATTTTGTCTGTACATTTAGTATTTTTGACTGAAACGGATAGAGGGACACTTAAAAAGAATAATAAAAAACAAAAATGTTTTTTAGAATTTCTTGTCTGTCTGTCTGTCTGTATGTATGATCACGTTTATCTCCGAAAATATTAGACGGATTTAAATGAAAC
This sequence comes from Rhodophaea formosa, assembly GCA_963082605.1. Taxonomy (NCBI): domain Eukaryota; kingdom Metazoa; phylum Arthropoda; class Insecta; order Lepidoptera; family Pyralidae; genus Rhodophaea; species Rhodophaea formosa. The sequence goes on along the minus strand of OY720225.1, from coordinate 9,649,229 downwards.
TTTTTTTGCTATATAGCTATTAAACCGGGCCAACATATAGAGTAGAAACATTTTTAGAAAATGGAACACCTGATGCAGCATCACAATGGTCCAGCTGAACTATAAGAAATATAAAAGTGGAGCCTTAGCAATAGTAGTTAAGCCTGATGAGCATTTTTGTTGAGGTATAAAATATCTGAGATTTGGAACACCTCATGCAAAACCTGAACCAAAACGGAATGGCGCAGACAAAGGGAGGCTTATGTCCAGCAGTGGACCGCGAAAAGCTGACGATGATGATGATGATGATGCAAAACCATAATGGTCCAGGTAAACTATAAGAAATATATAATGACGCCTCAGCAAAATTATTCAACCTGATCAGCATTTTTTTTGAATATTTGGAACACCTGACGCAGAACCATAATGGTCCAGGTAAACTATAGGAAATAAAGAAAATACGCTGTAGCACCTCTTTAATATTCTGATATCTATGGGTGTAGCAAAAGTTGTTCAGCCCGATTAGTATTTTTTGTTGAGGTAAAAAAATTGAAGATTTAGAACATCTGACACATTACCATGTCAAATTTACATCGACAATTTTACAGAGTCACTCTCTCCACTGGGATAGAGTGCGTAGAGTACGATTACCTCATAATACTGGTGACCACCCAGCGGTCCCCCTTTTGGCAACGTAGGTTTTATTATTTATTTTATTATACGGCAAAACATGAGAGTTTGCTGTTTCTCCAAGCCTTGAACACAGGCAATACCTAATGCCGAGGTCTGTCCCTCCCGAAGGCCCTTTGGACATGTGCGATAGGTTGAGGGCACTCTGCCCATATCTTAAAGTTTGGTGAAGTAGCGCAAGCTCACTTGGAGCTATATAGTCTTCTTTTTATCGTGTTGGTGGCTCAAAAAGTCGAAAAGAATCCTATATTTTATCCCTCCAGTATTTAGCAACAGCCAATGCAATGCCATACAATTTTATAACACTGCTACAAGTATTTTCTTATGTATGTTTAGTTCGTATTAAGGTATATAAATATGCAGGAATCATAAAGTCCACGCAGATGAAGTCGCGGGCATCAGCTAGTTTTACATAATTTCGTATATTTAATCAAATTTCAAATTTCAAAAATCAAAGTTACATGAGGCGTCTATGGTTAAACGCTTTGACAAGATCGAGTAAAATCTCTCAATATGTAATTACTGTTTCCAAGATACAATCATGCCTATGACGGACTGACTTTTCACCCATTAACCGAACCCTAAAATAAATTAGTTTACAAAATAACGATGTTCCTAACTATAGGTTTAGCTCGCGACTTCGTACGCTTATATAATAAAACCTGTTATTTCTGATAAAGAAGCACGGATTATATCATCATTTAAAATCATCATAATTTCAGCCGCAAGAAGTCCACTGCTGGACATAGGCCTTACCCAAGGATTTTCAATACGACCATTGGAAGCGGCCGGCAACCAGCGCCTTCCTGCAACCTTTATCAGGTCGTCCAACGCTGCACGAACCTTTGTGCCCCATCGGCCATCAGTTCTTCGCGCTATGTACCACGCCCTCTGCCACTCCAAAGAGCTAATCCGCGGAGCACGGATTATTTAATGATGTTTAATTACTTTGCAAAGTTTCTGCTCACAATGTAACTCACAACATACCTGTCATAAAGACATCAGTCATGGCAGTAGAAATCATATCCTCAACATATTTCATCAGCGAGATATCAATAATGGTGAGCAAACCCGATGCAAGCAGCGTGTTGATCATGAAGTAATAGTCGATGCTTATTAGGAGTGTGCGATTCTGAGAACAAAAAGATCTAGTGTAAACAAAACATTTTAAAGAAAATGACATTTGTAAAAATTTTAATCGATTTATACATGGCGAAATATTGATCGTTCCGAATCATTAAAAGGGTGATTCAGCCCGTCAATATAAACAACTTTTCCTGTGGGACGTGAGTTGTAAACTCGAAAAAAAATTCGACATTCCTATACAAATTGCTCGGGCGGCTGAACACTTTTGTATGAAAATGTCGAAATAAAATTTGAGTTTCCAGCATTGGTCCCATAAAAAAATATATAATAAAAAATATATAATACTATATTTTATAATAAATACATTATCATCATCATCATCATCAGGTGTTTATTAGTCTCCACTGCAGGAGCACGGCCCTCTCTGTACTGCCAGAGCAGTCAGAGGATACATAATAAATAGATATAGTATAGATAAACATCCAAGACCCAGGTCAATCTGAAAAAGATCACTTTTCATCTTGACCTGACCGGGGATCGAACCCGGGACCATCCGTGTCGCAGGCAGGCATGTTGACCGCTGCACCAAGGAGCTCGTCAAACTAACTTTCGCGTTTATTATAAATGTAAGGTATACTTACTTAAGAGTCGCCTGGACGCGCATGTCTCCATACAAACGGAAAAAGGGAATTGTGGCAATATTTGATAATTTTGGAGTAAAATTAAGCATTTAATCAATTAATCTCATTATAATCTACGTACGTTCCTATACAGCTTGGTTAAAATACCAATGGTTTGAGAATTACAAGCCTTTTCAAATTTGTATGGAAATCTTGAGAAGCGTATAATTCTCAAACTATTGATAATTTAAGCAAACTATATAGGAACGTACGTAGATTATATTAAGATTTATTGATTGGATGCCTAATTTTACTCCAAAGTTGTCAAATATTGCCACAATTCCCTTTTTCCGTTTGTATGGAGAAATGCGCGTCCAGGCGACTCTTAAGGGCGGCCAACCCGTCTATCTTTTCATACAAACGCTCGTACGTGATTATGGTGATGTGACAAATCATTCTTTGAAGATTTTTCACTAATAGGTATCTTGTGCACTATATCTAAGTTTCTATCAAAATGAAAAATCAAAATTTGGAAAAACAACTTCAGTATTAGCCTCCAAAAATCCGCTTTTTTGCACAAATGTTATGTGAACTTTGGGCGTTTATAATGTACTCATTAATTGTAACAGTAAAAAAAATATTTATTTAGAAACCTCGCAAATGTAATGGAGATTCTAGATGTACAAGGTTTTTTTCATAAACTTGTAAGGCTTACCAATAAACACGTATTTCTTGAAACAAGTTTAATGAAATTTCCGCACACAATTTTTCGTTCAATGTCTTTGCGTACTCACTAGGTTGTTTCCATGTGGCAGTAAGAGGTGTGTGGGAGACGAGGGCAAGGGGCTCTTTTCGCTTTGCCTCTTTATCTGACATTGCGCTGGACGGAACAAGCTTTTCGACCATGCTTGCGTTGACGATAGTCAGTCGGGGAAGGGCCACCTTAAGGGATTTATTTTCCTCTGTCGTATAGCATTAGGACGTATGTAGGTACTATTCCTTATAACAAATTAATGATCGAGCCTATACGTAAAACGCCTTTATAAGTGGATTGTTAGAACTGAAAATTTACCGTGTGAAGTCCGATTATCAATAGAATGGTAGCCATCTTGTGCAGAGTAAAGGGGAGTATGCTCAGCTCCACCGGAAGCTCGAGGTACTCGCGATGCAAAAAGAAGACCGAAGGCATATCTAAAAGCGAAATTCCGATCTCTAGAGCACCTTTTACCTGAAATTACGTTGTTAAATAAGACGTTGTTATGTGGCATTTTGGCATTTTATTATTATTCTCTAACTATTTTGGCTAATACATTGCTGTGGTAGTATAGAGAGGGTCGTGCTCCTGCAGTGGAGACTAAAAAAGACCTGATGGATGGATGGATGGATGTGGCATTTAGGTTTTAAAGACCTGGGCTCTGTCTACCACGCAAGGAAAAAAAACGAGTAAGTATGTATGTATGTTGTTATGGAAACGTGAAAGATCCTAATAATGGGAAACTTATATGAAGAGCAGATTTAATTAAATAATTCATATGATGCAAGTAGCCGTGTGGTTCCCGGCAGAAAGCCGTGTGGTTCCCGGCAGAGAAGAATAGGACTACTCCAAATCTTCCCGTGGATGTCGTAAAAGGCGACTTAGGAAACTCAAGCTAAACAAAGCTTATAAACATCAAAGAGACCTCTCCAACCCGTCTGGCCAGCGTAGAGGCCAAATCCTCTGACTGCTTTGGCAGTATAGAGAGGGTCGCGCTCCTGCAGTGGAGACTGATACAACTAGCAAAAAGTGGTTTTGAATAAGTCCGGAATGCGTTTTAGGAAGACTAAATGCATTTTGAAAAAGTCTCAGAATGGTTTTGCAGTGTTATGCTAGACCGGTTTTGGGCACAAAATTCAGGATCTTTGATCTTGAATTTCTTTGGTACAAGTCTTGGAAAATGCTAATTGCTCTCATTTTGATCTTCAAAATGCACTATATTGTGCTACGAATCATGTACAATGCTACCCTAGAATCATTATGTGGCTAATAGTCAGTAACAAAATTAATCTCAGAGTGTTTGCGTCGTTGGAGAATTTAAATTAAAAAAATAACAATTCACACCAAAAACGAAGCGGCCATCACACGATCTTATTACAGAAAGTAATTGTGATTAGCTACGACCAGTTTTATGTGCGAAGGTGAGTTTTTCGTTGTTACATACGCATATTTATGGTATATTTTCAAAGCCCCCCCATGATATCCTCTATTTAAAATTCATTTGAATATTAATATTTCTGCATCTGCTTTAATGAGACTGTTCCAAGATCTCATTTCTGATAATATGCTTTTGTGAAACTTCTGTTCTGATTTAGGCTGTCATATAGTTTGATACTATTTGAGAATTTAGGGTTGCGCAGAACACTTTTGTGGGTTATTAAATTGCAAATGCATGTTATTTTTCTCAGTTTATCTTCCTCGGATATGACTTAAGATGGTGGTGTTAGAGTATCTAGATGTAGATAATTTTTTAACGAAAGAAGATTTTTATTTACTTGAAAGCAAGAAATGGCCCTGGAAAATCACTCATTTTATTTTATCTGAAAAATGCTGAATCTTCTAAAATCTGCTTCAAGAGTCGTACAAATACACTGAAATTCTTCTTTAATGTTATAAATCGAGCTGATAACAATTTCACTTTCATAGATACAAAATTTTTCAAAGTGGTTTTGCGAAACTCACGCCAAAGATGTGAGAGTCAACAGCAACGCACGTCGGTAACAAGAACTAAAACGCGAAAAAGTAAGGTCGTTCAAGAAGTTCTGTTGCCATCTGAGGAAAAATGTATTGATCCCAAGCATATTACACGTACCGTTTCTGAGCAAAAACTAGAATCTTTAGACAAAAAGCTGCTAAATATGATAATAATCAAGATCAATCTGCCCCGATGTCTCCGAAACAACCTATCGAGTGACAAACTGACTAGGCCGCCTGAATTTCCTAACACTAAGACGCCGATCCAGGTTTCAGAGCGAGGACTTATTTGCTGAATGTCTAAAATGTAAGACTTTATGAGTACTGATTAAGTTTAAAATTATAATCACTAGTTATTGTGATAAAGGCGATAATAAGTAGTTAGCTGATTGTTAAAAAAAATTAAGACTGAAAAATTAAGACTTTTGTTATTTGTACTTATGTAGAAAATTAAGTTAAGTTTAAAATACATACTACCTATATGTACCTGGTATAAATAGGTTAAAATATAAAGATATTACAATTATAATTACTGTTTTCATCACTTTAAAGTGCTATAAAAAAAAATCAACGCTCGTAACTTACGAGCGTTTTTTTTTATTTATTTTTTATTTGTTGATTAGTTAAAAAAATTAAGATATAAGTACAAGTTGAGTTTTAAATTATAATGACTGTCTGTAAGAATTTACGAGTAGCAATTATTGAGTTTAAAAATGTAGTTATTAAGTAATAAAAACAATCGTTATTTATCAGGGTTAACATTAAATGTTATATGATTGAGAAATAAAAAAATTTAAATATAAGCAATGGATAATTTATTTTTGAACCCTTAACAGCTAAAACACCTTACAGTCTGATATGGTATAGGTATTTACCGACTCCAATGTAAAGTACATTGGAGCTTACACGTATCCAATAACTTCCTCCTTGCAGACAATATTACAAAGTATGTAACAGAGGTACAAAAAATAAATCTGTTTTGTGTTCAAAACATACCATCTTACAATGTACTTGTGGTATTTTATAAATACTTTCAGTTTCACATTGTTCAATGTCTCTAAAAGGGCATTTAAAAATATTTAATAAAGACGACTTTATAGGAATATCAAAAACGTCACAAATATTGTTGTTGGCTTGTTATGAGGATCTCAAAAAAATTTTTTTTTGTTTTGGAATAATCAATACTTTTGAGTTTATTCACGAAAGAAGGCAAAATTTGACCATTCCCCCCCCCCCCCCCCCCCCTGATCTCCGAAACAACTGGGCCTAGAATTTCCAAAAAATTACAATATATAGTTTATTGCTTGAAGATTACAGGAAAAATAATAAGAATTCTATCAGTTGAAAATAAAGTGGTAAACTCACTATATTAAGTTTACCTAGGGAAATAGTTCACTAAAACACCACTAGATAGCGCTAGTCAATTGAATAAAACATTTTTGCACATTGTGTGTGTGTTCACGAAGCATATTGTACGGAACCCTCATTGCGTGAGTTTGACTCACACTTAGCCGGTTTTTTAATGTTATGGCGTTTAGGTCTTAAAATAGCAATAAAAAGGATTAGTACAGGATTTCGAGTCAAGTATGAGAACAGTTAAGCTTTTATTTAATGCTCATACTCCTGTAACAGCCAAAAAATTTTTTTATATAGGATTTCTAACATTGCTTTCACAATAAATGGTGTTTCCAAGATTAATAGTCTTGTATGTATCTTATTAGCGCATTTATATACATACGTTGTGAACTTGGTTAAGACTTTGTTGATACTAAAGTATTTAGCGTAGAGTTAAACTCCTATACCTTGTTCCTGTAGGACTAGTACTTGAATATATCGTATATTTTAATCTCTAATGCGCTTTCAAGACTTATTTTAGCAGACTATTGCTCTTGGCATTAATTTCGCATTTAGCAGTGCCTTTTTAAGCAGACATACATTAGTCATGCTTTCCTGTGACTACTATAAGACTTATAGCAGTATAAGATGCTTTTTCTCGGAACAATTTGCTAGTTGTGATGATGATGCAAGTAATAATATAAGATGTATTAGGAAAAGGTAAGACGAAATTGGTTTTAGTAAGGCACAAGATCGAGATGGATAGAATACATTGAGCGAGGTCTAAACCCCCCAGCCCCAGCAGTAAGACGTTTTTTTACGAGGGAAGGGTAGAAGTATGTAGGACTAAAAGAAAGGTTCTCGAATGGCGACCACGTACCGGCAAGCGCAGCGTCGGATACCAACCGACCAGCCGGCCTATTTACTAACTCGGATGACAGGTGTTGATGCATATCAATCAAAAATTTACTGTTACAATGCGGTTTTTGTATTTCAAATAAAAAGTTCTAGCAAGCAAAACCCGCATTGTAACAGTAAATTCTAGATTGATAGGCATCGACACCTGTCATCCGAGTTAGTAAATACGGGGGCAGGTGGTTGCACGACCTGACCAAGTTCGCAGGGAATCGCTGGATGCAGGCCGCTTCAAACCGGTCATTTTGGAAATTCTTAGAAGAGGCCTATGTCCAGCAGTGGACTTCTTGCGGCTGAAATGATGATGATGTAGGACTAGGGGAACGGCATAAAGGTATTTGGGATGCTACTTTATATGATACTTTATTGGGGATGAGAAATTAGTAGCTCAAGAACCGGGAGCGCGTACTCGATGCCATGCTGCAACCACCGGACAGGCAGTTGAGGACGAAAGTCCTGACCATAGTTTTTTTTTGCACATTTAAGTTTTCAGTATTTTCAGCAGTCTATTGAATGCTACGAAACACTCTCTTTCTCTCATCTGAGTGTTTTCATCCTTGGTGTTGTGAGGAGGGTGGATAGGAGGTAATAGGAGATCCTCAAAATACAGCTCTCGCAACAGGGTGGTAATTGACTATCAAAGACAGAATCTACAAGAATATTAGTAGATATTCTTACCAGATCTAAGTAAGCAAGGATCAAAATGCCGCTTCTAAGGGGTAAACAGAAACAGCATCTCCGGAACACGGGCCACTCCGAATACATTATGATTTATCTGAAATCGTAATTGGATGATAACTCTAATCTCTCGTCGTCTCTACTCTCGGTTATTCGATTAGTCGAGCTCCGTGGCGCAGCGGTCCCGGGTTCGATCCCCGGTCAGGTCAAGATGGAAAAAGATCTTTTTCATATTGACCTGGGTCTTGGATGTTTATCTATATATGTATATATTATAAAATATAGTATCGTTGAGTTAGTATCCTGCGACACAAGTTCACAGCTTACTGTGGGGCTTGCTCAATTTGTGTGATATGCCCATATATTTATATTATATTTATTATGTCTACTGAAAAAGTGGAGCTCTGAGAAGGACGCCAAATGTGTCAACATACACCACAGATCTATATATTAATTCAACATCAGTGACTAGCATCTTTGTGTCTAAGGACAGCCTGCTTGCTAGCACGGGTATCGCCATCTGGTGATCTAAATTATTATGGCAATAAAAATACAACATTTGTGAAAATTTTAACCTCCTTGCTATTACGGTTCATGAGATACAGCAAACAACGCCAACAACTACTCTGTTGTATAGAAGCCCCCTTTATTATTATTATTTTGATTTTAGTATTTGTTGTTGTAGCCACAATAAAAATACATAATCTGTGCAAATTTCAACTGTCTAGCTATTACGTTTCTTGAGATCTAGCTCGGCGAGTGGTAGCCATGAAAAAGGGCTAAAATATCACGTTTTTTGTATGAGAGCCCCCTTTATTATTATTATGTTTTTAGTATTTGTTGTTATAGCGGCAACAACGATGTCATGGTCGCGCTCCTCGCTGAGTCTTAAAATGTAATAAATAAGTAATTAAATTCATAAATGAGTTATAAAATGTCATAAATGTGTCATAAGATGTCATAAATAAGTCATAAAATGTCATTAGTAATTTCTGTCCTGACGCCATGACGCTATAACAAAAAAAAATCAGATAAGAGTGTTTTTCATTATTTGCATTTTCTGAGCACATTTACCATAGTAATGTATATTTTTTTTATACCATCGGAAAGAAGAGATTTCAACGAACAAAAAACACACTAACTTTTTAAAAAAACAGATATTTTGACGTAAGAATTTTCGATTGAAAATTAGGGTGCTTTTTCGATATTAAGTCAAAATAAGGTAAAAAAAAAAATGTTTGGTACATACAGAGGTAAGTTTTCACCAAATTTCGTGAAAAAATGATTTATTTTGCAAAAGATAAAAATAAAAAACCAAAAACTCGGTTATTTGAATTTTTCACATAAATTTTGAGGTTATGTGAAAAAAGCGTTGATACAAAAAATGTAGACCTTTTTATTATCTACAACTTTGCTATCTAATTTTTTCACAGGACTTCAGTTTTACCGGAAATCGAGATTAACCACCTAAGATCGCCCGTTATTTATTTTTCCTTTTATTTTTGGTATATTCTCTACCTTTTCCAATGGGTTACATCCTAATGCAATTTTATTTCACTTTTTACCATTTTGAAATGGTTGAAGAATTTTCAATGTAATTTTTAAATAAGTACCTATCTGTAGACACCCCGCATGTACCTATAGGTTTGAAGAATTTTTTTTTTATTTTTACGTCCATGTATCCCTCACTTTTTTCTTTGTTTATAAAATATATAAATATAAATATACCTAGATATAGATAAATAATAGATATATAGAATACTTACTAACTTTCATCACCTATTTTATCCCCTTAGTGGTGGAATTTATCAAAATCCGTTCTTAGAGGATGCCTACGTCATAGTAGCTTTATGCATGCAAAGTCTCAGCCAGATCGGTTTAAAATTGACAAAGTTTCATACAAACTTTCATCCCCTATCTTATCCCTTAGGGGGTAGAATTGATCAAAATCCTTTCTTAGCGGATGCTTACGTCATAACATCTACCTGCATGCAAAATTTCAGTCCGATCCGTCCAGTGGTTTGGGCTGGGCGTTGATAGATCACTATGTCAGTCAGTCAGTCACCTTTGAGTTACGTACGAGTATAATATTTAGAAGATTATGAATTACTTTAGCGATTGATGATTTCTCTTTGTGGTTTTCAGGTTTAGGACTGTCAGACTTCCTGATATAGTTCTGTGGTCAGACTAGACTTTATTTACATGATCTTTTAGTAATTTTAACTTTTAGTAAATTTATGTGCAAGTTTAAGCTAATCTGGCCCATTTAAAATTGGTTATAATCATCAAATAAAGTAAAATAAACGACATAATAGACGAGCTCCGTGGCGTATCGGTCAACACGCCAGGCTGATACGGATGGTCCCGGGTTCGATCCCTGGTCAGGTCAAGATGAAAAACGATCTTTTTCAGAGTGACCTGGGTCTTGGATGTTTATCTGTATATGTATGTAGTTATGTGTATATGTATTTGTTATAAAATATAGTATCGTTGGGTCAGTATCCCATAACACAAGTCTCAAACTTACTTTTGGGCTAGCTCAATCTGTGTCATTTTTCCGTATATATTTATTTATATACACACACATTCCTATAAAAAAAATACAATTACTGTGCGCCTTAGCGATTTATTTAAATTTTAATTTCTCAAGCGTTCAGGCACGCCTGTTTAAGGATTATAAACTAGATCGACTCAATCTATGTATACGTTTTGTTTTTGCTTGTAATCTGTTTGGTGTGCTCAGTATATAAATAAATAAATTAATCTATGTACCTATATTAATTATTCATTTATGAAATAGTAGAGATGCACAACCAATTTCAAATAAATATTATAGTTAGATATTTTGCAGGAATGTGCTTTACTCATTACCAACAAAATAGAACTCGTCATAGAATAATCGCAATCTGCCAGGAAGTCATCCACCCACCGACGACGACGCATGCAATTTACAAATTGTAAACACACACACTCAGCGCATAACCAATGGCAAGTAACCCGACTAACGTTATTATTGAATTGTCTTTGCCTTGACCCTGGCCGTGGTCAATATTGTGACAATATTATTTTATGCCCGCGCGTGGGCAACTTTCAATGCTTATGCCTAATCCTTGCTAGGGGCAAAAACATAAAAATCAAGTGCCATAGTCAGATTTAACTTCAGATACGTTAGTACTATTATTAATTCTGTGCTACAGTCCTACAAAGATCTTTATGAGCGCTGGTAATTTTTCTTTTCTATGAAAAAAAAATCCCTTACAAGCGCTATATTTTTTTTGTCAACTAAGTTGGCACACAGGCATACGGCCCACCTCATGGAAAGCGGTTAACTGCGCCTGCAACACCAGGTAAGTTTTACTTATTACATCACTCCTTTTATTTAACTATCGGTATTTTTTGGTGCTTTTTAGGCTTTGGTAAAAACGAGACCCTAGTCACGAGACTTCGATGTCGGTCTGTTTGTCTGTCACCAGGCTGTATCTCATTAACCGTGATAGCAAATAGACAGTTGAAATTTTCACAGATGACTTATTGCCGCTATAACCACAAATACTAATATACCTAAGTATACGTTTTTGGCTTGATATCATTATTTGATTTTGATTTTTGATCATTTGATTGACATTAACGGCAACCGGTAGACACTTGAAATATTAACATGATATTTAGTTTTGTGAGTATTCATTTTTAAAATAAATGATTAAATAAAAAATAAAAGAAATATGTAAGGAGGTTATACCTACAACAAACTTGTTTTTTTTTTGGCGTTTTTGCTCTATTATATAATCTTTTATAGATAATGGTACGGAACGTGATGTGGCCTACCTAACCTTCTTACCTGACTTTGCCATGACCAAAATGTCAAAATGTTTATTTTGTATTATAGTTTTAATTATTTTTACATTTCATTATTAGGCATAGTTAGGTAATCATTTTCTTATAAATATAATGTACATAATTTATTTGTAAATATTTTTAAATCATGTAAATAGCTTCAACGTATACACGGACAAGCATTCTTTTTATATGTATATAGTTCGCCTGGGGCGATGACCGCTCCGCGCATGCGCCTAGGCGCCATCTGTGTTTTGCCCGTGACGGGCAGCGCCCCTGGCGGTTGACAATGGAACTTTGCTCTGCTTCTCCGTCCGTATAAATTTTCGCTCGCAATTTGTAATTTTATTTAGTTGTTGCTTTTATGTATCATACGTTTTCTCCTTCTTGTATATATATCTTGTGCAGTGTGCGTTTATTGTAAATATTGTGTACAGATCGTGTAAATAAACTGTTGTAAATAGTGCTCCGGTTTTTCACTTGAAAAATTCCCGCGCTTTGCGTGAGTTCTGGCGCGGAGATTTAGAGAACCCGGACCTCGCCACTACTGATAGCGCTTTATTGGTGACCCGCAAGAACACAAAATGAGCGTAAATTTGGAGAGCGATGAATTTAAATCGGCGGAGGAAACATTATTATAAAAGGAACAAAGCCACTGCCTGCGAAGGTTGATGCCATTCAGACCTTTCCTGCACCAAAAACTGTACGAGAGCTCCGTAGGTTCCTTGGAATGCTAAACTTTTATCGGAGGTTCATCCCAGGCGCGGCAGATCATCAAGCTCCCCTGAACGCTCTGTTAGAAGGTTCGGTGAAAGGTTCTCATCCTGTCCACTTTACCCTCAGGGAGACAGAAGCCTTTGAGTCTTGCAAAAAAGGACTATGCCAAGCAGCACTCCTTGCTCATCCTGACTGTAACGCCAAATTAGCTGTTGTGACGGATGCATCTGACACAGCAATTGGTGCAGCGTTGCAGCAGTTCAAGGACGATAAGGGATGGCAGCCTCTTGCCTTCTTTTCCAGGAAGCTAAGTCCAGCTCAGAAGAAATATTCCCCCTATGACCGTGAGTTACTTGCGATTTACGAGGCAATCAAATACTTTCGCCATATGGTCGAGACTAGGGACTTCGTGGTTTACACCGACCATAAACCATTATGCTTTGCATTCCATTCGCGCAAGGAAAACTGTTCACCGCGTCAGTTTCGACATTTAGATTTTATATCCCAATTCACTACTGAAATCCGGCACATATCAGGTAAGCACAATGTTGTAGCTGATACACTTTCCAGGATAGAGGAGATCGCACAGCCCGTTGATCTGGCTAAATTAGCAGACGCTCAAGGCTCAGATACGGAACTGCAAACTCTCTTGGAAGGTTCCACTTCGTTGAAATTAAAGAAGATGAAACTGCCGGGTGTCAAAGCGGAGCTATATTGCGAAGAAAGAGACGGCAACGTTCGACCATATGTCCCGATAATGTATCGGCGGCAAGTATTTGATTGTCTCCACTCGCTTAGTCATCCAGGGGTGAATGCTTCGCTAAAACTTGTTTCGGATCGATATGTGTGGCCAGGGCTCAGGAAAAACTGCCGAGAGTGGACTAGGAGCTGCCTCGCTTGTCAGCGGTCTAAAGTCACTCGGCATGTCTCCTCCCCACTTAGTTCCTTTCAGCTCCCGAAATCCAGATTTACCACAATCCATATTGACCTGATTGGCCCCTTACCCTTGTGCCAAGGATACAAGTACTGCCTTTCAGCAATCGACAGATTCACGCGATGGCCTGAGGTAGTACCACTCCAGGAAATTACGGCCGAGGCCGTTGCCAAGGCTCTGCTGCACGGATGGATCTCCCGGTTTGGTTGTCCGGTAAGTGTTGTGACTGATAGGGGTAGGCAGTTTGAGTCCGCCTTATTTAAGAGCCTCTCTGAACTTGTTGGCTTTCAGCACAGACGGACTACGGCTTACCACCCGGCATGCAACGGCATGGTGGAAAGATTTCACCGCCAGTTGAAGGCTGCCATCACCTGCCATTCTACTTCAAATTGGGTAGATTCCCTCCCCCTTGTCCTGCTAGGCATTAGGAACTCCTACAAAGAAGATCTTGCCTGCTCATCAGCCGAACTCACCTATGGTGAGCCTCTGAGATTGCCCGGCGAGTTTTTCCATCACAGCAACGAGTATGCCACTGATGTGACTGATTACTTGTCACGTCTTAGGTCACTCGTGAAGAAAATAAAACCATCACCAGCTTCTAGACATGGCAATCAGTCAGTTTTCATCTTTAGAGACCTCGCTACAGCTTCGCACATCTTTCTGCGCGATGATTCAAGCCGTGGTTCTCTCACGCCGGTCTACTCTGGACCTCATAAGGTGTTAGAAAGAGGGGACAAGACCTTTAAGGTACTTCTTCGTGGCAACCCGGTCACAGTATCGGTAGACCGCATCAAGCCGGCCTACATACTGCATGACACCGACACCACACATAACACCCCATTACACACTAACACTGATGCTCACACTAACACACCAATCAGGCCACCCGATCACACTTCATACAATACACTACCTGAACCTCGAAGAGATGATATCCAAAGGACACGTTCAGGCCGTATTGTACGTTTTCCTCAGCACCTTTTATCGCCCTTGTCGGTCTCAGGAGGGGGGTGATGTGGCCTACCTAACCTTCTTACCTGACTTTGCCATGACCAAAATGTCAAAATGTTTATTTTGTATTATAGTTTTAATTATTTTTACATTTCATTATTAGGCATAGTTAGGTAATCATTTTCTTATAAATATAATGTACATAATTTATTTGTAAATATTTTTAAATCATGTAAATAGCTTCAACGTATACACGGACAAGCATTCTTTTTATATGTATATAGTTCGCCTGGGGCGATGACCGCTCCGCGCATGCGCCTAGGCGCCATCTGTGTTTTGCCCGTGACGGGCAGCGCCCCTGGCGGTTGACAATGGAACTTTGCTCTGCTTCTCCGTCCGTATAAATTTTCGCTCGCAATTTGTAATTTTATTTAGTTGTTGCTTTTATGTATCATACGTTTTCTCCTTCTTGTATATATATCTTGTGCAGTGTGCGTTTATTGTAAATATTGTGTACAGATCGTGTAAATAAACTGTTGTAAATAGTGCTCCGGTTTTTCACTTGAAAAATTCCCGCGCTTTGCGTGAGTTCTGGCGCGGAGATTTAGAGAACCCGGACCTCGCCACTACTGATAGCGCTTTAGTATAATTTAAAATGTTACTAGCTTAATTTAGATCCTTGTACCTAGATCCACACACTAAGAAGCAAATACTTCTTCTTCTTCTTCTGTTTTATAAAATGGCTTCCACCGAGATTTCAGTGATTCTGCCAATGTCCAGTAAATTGAGATACTAAGTATCGGTGTTGTACGGTAAAGTTGTAACAAGTAGCATCAAAGATGGCGTATGTTCTTTGATCCCCCCCGATGGTTCCCATCTTGTCGCGATGGGGGGGCTCTAGTAGCCGCGGTCTCGCCACCCGCGGTGAAGCTAAGAGGAACCGGGCGGAAGGCGCTCGAGGAGGGTCTGGGCAACCCACCTCGCGCCTGACGTAGAGGAAGACAACCTCTTTAAAAAATTACCGGAGGAGGCCCTCACTTTGAGTGGCCTGGCTGTGGGTGAAGGGGGTGAACTCTCCCTACACCCACAGTCGTAGTAGGGGTCGCGGGGGAAGAGGAGTGCCGGTATTTCGGTGCGCCGCTCTCCCTGTCCTCCGCGACCAAGCGTGGCCGTGGCGCTTGGCGTGGCATCGGTGGGGCCGCAGGGGAAGAGGAGTGTCGGTATGGCGATGCGCCGCTCTCCCTATCTTCTGCGGCCGATTTGGAGATGGCCTTGATCAGTCTCTGCTGCGCCGTGATCTGTGGTCCGAGGCGGCGGAGACTGACCAAGGCAAATGTGAGGGCCAGTTGGGTGGCGGAGGCGGGACTTCGTCACTTGACAGATGGCTCTCGAGTTGGAGGAGCGTGCTCGGGTGTCAGGCACGTCCTCCGGGGGCGGGTTGTCGCGGCCAGGGGCCTATGAGCCCTTGACCGCGATAGCCCGCCCGTTGTAGGTTGTAGGTGGCCGCTCCGATCCCTCTGCTGTCACTTTGTGACTGAGAGGGACTCGTGAGCGCGCCTTGGAGGGGTCGCTAAGCGCGACCGCCGCGCCGGGGCTGTGGAGCGAGAGTAGCACACGCCCCCGGCACATAGCGGCTCAGTAGTGACACCGTGGAGTTTAGTGGCCACACCACATAACCGCGCGTGGCTTCCCGTAGCCCGCGCGGTATCCGAAGGGATTCTCCACGTTAAAAAAAAA
This sequence comes from Rhodophaea formosa, assembly GCA_963082605.1. NCBI lineage: Eukaryota > Metazoa > Arthropoda > Insecta > Lepidoptera > Pyralidae > Rhodophaea > Rhodophaea formosa. Next base: position 9,633,025 of record OY720225.1, on the reverse strand, counting down.
AAAAAAAAAATGTTCTTTGATGCCTCGTGGTCGGGAGGTTCTGGTGACAAGTCTATTCGAGCCCATATAACAGTCCACTTTAACTATTTCACAAATTGTTCACGAGCACGAGCATTTATAACACCAAACTACACCAATTTCATATTAGGTATAAAGTCCACCAAAATCAATTTGCAAAATCGTCCAAGGTAGACCCCAACTGCACCCCTTGTCTTCCCACCACAAACTCAAGCAAATACTACAGTAGAGGGTAGAGTTTGAGTAACTTAAATACTGTCATCTAGTGAGAGCAGCCGAATCTAATCAGGTATTGAATAATACTTATAGTTATAACCATGCAAAGATATTGTAACAGAAGGTGGAAATGCTATGTAGTTTTATATTATATGTGTATGTAATATATATTATGGTAGAGTAAAATCAGTGCAGTAAATGTCGGATAAATTAACCTGTGGAGGATTTCACTATTAGTTAAGTTAAACTCTTATTATCTGAAATCCTCAATTACACTTGACTTGAGGTAATTCAGCCTTTATTCTGTACCTAAAATATTAAAATTCCACGCGGGCTCAATTTGAACATCAGTCTCGAGTAACGCCTTGCCAATTAGGCCACCGCGCTCTTATCCCACACGTCGCATCTCCCCACCACATCCCATTCCCTCCATACGCATTATTGCTTGCTTCACCTAACATAACTTAGTAAGTATACCTCACTTTTACAAGTGTGGTATCTGACAAACTGCTGGTTCAAATCCTGCCCGCGTGAAAAATGTTCTGTCTGTAAGTTTAATTATATGAAGATTTGAGGTTTTACCTGGTTGCGAGTAGGTAAGTCCGATCCGCTTGATAAAATATCAAAATATCACCGCTAAACCTCAGACAGCTAAAGGCTTAGTTGATAAAAATATCCCACTATAAACTGCATTTTTAACTGTTTCATAAAAATACGCTTTTATTTACAAATAATGCAATAATTATTCGAAAATCGCGGCACTATTGGTTCCGATAGAAATGTACTAGCCGCCACGACCACACACTAGGTACGAGTTCAACGCGCTCGCTACTATGGATATTTCCACTTCATGCAATATCGGGAATTAACGCGAAACATACCTACCGTTTTTCTCCAGACCACCGAAACTATATGGTTTGCCTAAAATACATAAAGCCAACGTGCCAATGCGGCCAATCGTAAGTCAAATTGCTTCTCCTACTTACGATCTTGCTAAACACGTTGCGTCAGTATTGCAGCCACTTGTGGGAAGAACACCGTCTTTTGTCAAGGACTCACGACACTTTGTAGAAATAGTGCATAGCCTTATATTGGAACCCGATGAGGTGATGGTGAGTTTCGACGTGGAATCGCTTTTTACCAATGTTCCAATAAAAGAAGGCCTAAATGTCGTGAAGGATAGGTTAAGGGACAACGAGATGTCGTTTAATTACATCGATCTTCTGAAAAACTGTTTAGATGGCAACTTCTATCTCTTCCAAGGCGAATATTACCACCAGATTGATGGTGTCGCAATGGGAAGTCCGGTAGCCCCTGTACTTGCTAATCTCTGGATGGAACATTTTGAACAGCAAGCATTAAGTCTTGGGCCAAAAACTATAAGGCTTTGGAAGAGGTACGTAGATGATATTTTTAGTATCGTCAAAGGAGGACAGCACGAAGTAGATCAGTATGTAGAACATCTGAATTTCATCCATCCGAAGATAAGGTTTACATATGAGATGGAAACGGATAGATCGTTGTCGTTCCTGGATGTAAGGATAACGGTGAGACCCGATGGCTCATTATGTCACTGAGTATACCATAAGCCTACCCACACTGATAGATACCTACACGCCACTTCCCATCATCACCCGCGTCACTTGCAATCCGTTGTAACGTCACTCAAAAGCAGAGCCTATGATTTGTGCGACCCTGAGCATGTCGAGGGCGAACATGTTTCATGTACAAGAGGTACTCCAAAACAACGGATATCAAGTGACTAAAAGACACAGGCAACCGAGAAGGAGAAGCAAGCATCCGGAGGTAAGCAGACAGTCAGCCCACTAGCCCAACTTATGAGGAGTAACAGATAAGATCGGTGCTGTACTTAAAACCTACTCCATCCCAACGGTATACACACCGGGGGCGAAAATTAACAACATAGTGGGCACTCCGAATGATGTATTGCTGCAACAAACTCCAGGCGTATACAAAGTGGATTGCAGCTGCGGTAGTTCATACATACGCCAAACGAAGCGGACTATAGCGGAAAGGGTCAGACAACATACGCTGCTGTAAAAAACCGACAGAACACTAAATCGGCTATTGCAGAACACCTGTTGGAAGCTGGCGCTAACCACTGGATTGAATTCCATCGTACGCAGGTCCTCTCCGCGGACTGCCATTATTATTCAAGAATGGTACGTGAGGCAATTGAAATTAAAAAGCACCCAAATAATGAGGACGGCCTTAAGTTGTCACCAGCGTGGAATCCAGTGGTTGCTAAAACACAACTTATGTTTTGTGAACGGTCGGTTAATGCATCGGAACATACGTAATAAGGACACTGTTAGTGTGGTGTGTGACGGTAGTTGGAAAATAGGAATATGCCGGTGGATGAAGATGTGATCGCGCCGACGGGGCACTAACACCGCTGCAACAGTCATCCAGTGACCACGGTCGGTGTAACCCAGCCGAAACGTCTGGAGAAAAACGGTATGTTTCGCGTTAATTCCCGATATTGCATTTAATAATCATGCAACGCGAAAGTTTATAAGTAGTTATGTTCCACTTGAGGTGTTTATTGGTATTAGGTACCTATAATATTTACAAGTATATGGAAGAATAGATCCTAGTAGTTCTATATCTATTTGAGTATAGACTGTGTACCTACCTATAACTAGTGCTGCGGTCTGTGTAATGGGACTACCCACAGGCCCCTCTTACCCACTGGGCACTGCTACATCATCTTGTGATAACCCATACAACACAGAACGAACGACGAATGTATTACCAAAAACTTGTGTGACTTTTGTCACCGTGACTTTTTGTTTCCGTCACCGCTGAGCGTCACCCTGTCCATGGAGATGTATGGAGGTCTCAGATTAAGGAGGTGCACGCACGAAGCGACGCGACAACGCCGTGACCGTGACTTTTTTGTCCGTCGACCACAAAGAATATAAATTCTCATAGAAACCGCGTAGTTCTCAGCTATATACGTCTCTTTCTTTTTAAAGTATATCAAAAAGAGACAAATTTAAACAGACAAAAATAAAACACAACGTTTCACCAGTAGGTCACGTTTTATGTATTTATACACGATTTTCCAGTGATAGACATTGATGACTTTCATTATATTACTAAAATCTAAGAATGAGTCTATATCAAATGCTTTTTGGCTATTTTAAAGCAATAAAATTGTAATATTAAGCTTATGAACCGTTATTTGAAACATATTTAAACAACAATTGAGAGTAGCGAGCTTGACTTCCGGTAGCAGGTCGGCTATTTTACCGATTTTCCCTTACGACGTTGGCTAACTTCCGGTGGCCAGGAGGGGGGCACGTGGCGCCGCGCCACTGCTCTGAGCCTCATTGGCGTCTTGACTATCGTAGCAGTCGGTTGTATTGGTAAGTGCACGCACTTACATTTTTATTACTTATATTTTCGCTTTTCAGCTTTTTATTTTTCAGATTACTGATTTTCCCTGAAACATGTTATTATTTGAATTCAAAAATTCAATATAATAACGGATTTTTTAAAGGATTTTAACGATGCAAATCGTTCGTTACTTATATATTGGTTATTTAACAGTCCATCTGATTAACAAACAGTACTATTTAAATGTTGAATTCTTAAGTTGTTATATTCCTATATAATTTAAAGTGACTGTGTCAGTGAATAAATTGAGAAACTATCCAGACCAAGGAATGTAGTGTTGCTATGCAGAGCATGTAAGTGATATTCAAGATTATATTAACACGTTGGCGTTGCTTATTAAGCCTTTTTGAAGTTAAGGCCGTTGCCTTTATAAAGATTAACTATATATCAAGAAAATGTGCAGCCATAGACTGCGTAATATTTTACGTTAATAAGCGATTGACAAGATTAACAATAAAACTTAATATAGATATGAATGATTTTCATTTATATCACTTCATGAAACTGGTTCTTTGCTGCATAATAAATAATATAACTAGCTATTTAGCTACTCAATAAAACATTTAAGGATTAACGGAAAATCCTTTTCGATTGCGAAGATTTTTTGTTTTGTTTTCATATCACTTACCCTCAAGGAGATGAGGATATGGAGATCAATTCCGTATATTAATTTTGTTTCTAGAGGTAACTAAACATTTCATTAAGTATATTAAAAGATAGTATTCATTAAAAAGTTGAAGTGTAAACTTATCATTGAATTGCTAGTTTATTCAATTGTCGATTACGGTGGACAATTTTGTTTATTTCTTTTTACTAATTTCTTTGTAGGAACAAAATCTTTGTATGGAATAGAGAATTGATACATAAGTGAATTTTATATAATAGGGTGATACCTTGACCACCTTATCGAAATAATGCTGTTAGCTTAGCTATGCTTAACGTGCAGACTCGGGTCAAGCCCAGTCATGCTGGAACATTGGATTATTTATAAAGCTGCTGCGCAAGCTCAGCTGAACGTGCAGGCTCGGGTCAAGCCCAGTCATGCCAGAACATCGTATTGTTGATAGTGCAAATAAATAAAGCTGCTGTGCAAGCTCAGCTGAGCGTGCAGGCTCGGGTCATGCCCAGTCATGCTAAAACATTGTATTATTCATAGTGCGAATAAATAAAGCTGCTGCACAAGCTCAGCTGAACGTGCAGGCTCAGGCTCAAGCCTAGTCATGCTGCCTTTTGCGTCTATTTTAATTATAGACATGCAATACATGAAGTAAAATAAAATACATTTTGGTTCTTAATATTAACTTTTATTTTGCTGAAACAAAGCTGCTACGTAAGCACACCTGAACGCTTGAGCTCAGGCAAAGCCAAGCCATGTCGCAATTTCGGATTATTTTATGAATGACGTAAATAGAACTATTTCATGATGAGTAAAACTGCAGCAAAAGCTCAAATAAACTCGCCAATCGCGATGAATCAAGAGGAGTTACATTCTGGTTGTATAACAATTTTATTTAAGTGCAATTGATTAGCTGTTGCGTATGCTCAGCTTAATGCGCAGGCTCAGGGCAAGCCTAGTCATGCCATAACATTAAATATTTTTTTTTATAATAAGTGGAGCGACATTTTGCGTCGCGAATAATGATCTCTTTAAATATATTCATGAAGTTATTAAAGTAACTACATTTTTCATGTTTATTTACTTGGGCTTTTTTATCATAAAACTAATGTGAAAGCTCAGTTTAATTCATGGGCTCGGGTGAAGCAGTATTTCCAATGCTGAAAATATTGTCAATTATGAATTTTAGAGTCGTTTGGGCTATACTTGAAGCCAAATGTGTATGATCTATATTTGGCTCCTTATGAATAATGCTAACGTTAAATTGAACACACAGGCTCAGATCAGACCTGTTGCGGTATTAGCTAGTTATTAACTTTCACAGTAAATTGAACTGTATCCCAAGAAATTATAAAATTAATGTTTAAGTTAGCCACTTGAATCAGTTACGAACTTAAATAAAAGCTACATCTCAAACTTTGCCGAAGAGGCGCAGTCTCTGGTTAACACATTCACTGCCGGAGTTTCACAATAAAGTGTTCTACGAAAGTACTCGTAGTTTGCACCGAACTTGTTTTTAGTTATCCTTCACCATCTCATTGATAATGAAATATTTTTATATTAATATCGTATAAAAATAATTGTCTTGATCTAAGAAACACTTTTACCAACTTTCATTGCAAAGTCAAACCGGCCAGGCGAGTTTTTCTGATTACACTATAATGGAATGTCGCAGATATTTTTCATGTTCAAACTATGACACTAGCTATGAAAATTGACTATCGATTTTTTTTATGGTCACTTTACCATAATGTATGAATAAGTGGAATGCACGGTATGTGCTACACTAGTGTTTAATGCAATCGTATAACACATAATCATCATCAGCCTTCTACGACCACTGCATACTATAAGCCTCCTTTCTATCTTTGGAATCTAGCATTTCCTAGCATTTTGCCTAATTTCATAATGTGCAACAATAGTAAAAAGATTAGAATATACTTCAAGTCGACAAAGAGAGTTCGTCTTTTGACCTTGCTTATTTTATTTACCGACCTCAGGCGGTGATTATAACGGTTCGTCAAATTATTTTTAATATTTTAAAGAAAACTTTAGCAGCTTTTCGTCGTAGATTAGCCTCCTCGTCATATCAAAAGGCTATTTTTGGGCTTGGCAGGTTAAAGATGCGCTCTAATTTCACAAGGCAAAGTCGGTTTTATGTTGTAATATTTCTTACAAAAATGTTTGGTATCAGTTTATTGAAAAATATATTTAAAAAATTCAGTTTACCATATTTTTAAAAGTTGAATAAAATTTAAAAGACATGCATGTTAAGCAATAATTTTCGGTGTTTTCTTTAGCTACTAGCTTCTTAACATCTCATCCAGGCCCTTCGCTGAGTGATGGATGATTGGTTTGTCCTGTATCTTTTGCCCGACTCCTCTCTCATCTGAGCGTATTTCCGGTTGCATTCTCAGCTGGAGTGCTTTGGACACCCATGACCCGGGGCCTGCAGACATACATATCTTCGATTTTCTTTTAGTCTAAATCTGTTTCAGTTTTGAGGCTTTATCACGGTTTAAGGCTTACAACAGCATTTGACATTTTGTAATTTATTAATTTTTTTTTTAATTAGTTTATTTATTGGGCAACATATAATATTTTATTGGACCACATATATTTGAGCAGTGAATGCAAATCTCATTGCAATCTCAGTATTTGGAGTTTATTGAATTATTTAATGTACGTAAAGAAACTACAATAAATAAAAAATTTCGTATAAATATCAATCTTATTAAACTTGCTTTCTTTTGCTTCTTTAATTGAAACGGTTCTACTAATCTTCACTGAATAATTTATAAAGGAACTCTTAGCTGGCCTTAGTCTTACCAAAAATGGTATTAAAAGGTGTGTTTGACACTATTTATCACTTAAAATGATAATATCGCACTAACTTTTATTTTTGTTTAAACATAGGAACAATCCGAATTAGATTTTCAAATCCGAACTTAAATCCTATACTAGGATGGAAATCCAGATCATATTGCTTTAACAAGGTATATTGTTTATGTGATATTTTTTGCCTGTTTCAAAATTCGAAGTATTTGAAATACCAGGTTTGATTGTTTTTAATATCAATAATGATAAGACTATTTATTCATCTTACTAATGAACGGTCTCCCGTTTGTGCCTCTGTAAAGTTGACTAGTACTATTCCAGCCTAGCAACAGAAAAGCAAGATATTTGTAGTCAAAATTCAATTTATTACTTTATTAGTTTACTTACTACTTGAGGTTTAGTTTTACTTTTTCTTGTGTAAAAATAAAATGTTTGTCATTCCTCTGCATTTTATCATCTCAAAGACAATACAGTTGCGAGAGCTGTTTGTATCTACCATATAGCCTTTGTATTACAAATCTTCTGGGTATATTTTAGCCAGAAAGAAGTTGTTTTGTCCTAATTACGGCTATCATCTTGCTGAGTGCGGTGCACAAGCATATTTTACTTTATAAAGATTAAAACGGTCAAAGTTCATCTCAATTTTCCTTACTTTAAAATTACCTTTTTGGCTTTATTCTAACCAATGTACATATGTCATATATTTTGAAAATGGAACAGAATTACTCATGGCTAATTTTAACAAATTATTCTATTTGTTTCCATATCTACGTAATAGGACTTGAACATGCAATTCAAATGGTTTTATACCATGGATACTGAAACTTATTGCACGTGACAACAAGACTGTATGATAAAAAGGTTATAGAAAAATAAATATTTTCCGCAAGGTAAACCTTGCAATTTGTTAAGTGAGTTTTTGAAGTTCTTTCCTCCAGGTGATTTCTTTTATTTTTTACTATTGAAAGTAGTCCGGTTATTATTGATCTTCGATGAAATAAGGAAAAGTACCTACGTCATATGATGGTTATTTGATGTTCTGATGCAAATCCTGTTTTACAATATTTTTATTATAAAAATAATAATGGTTCTGAATGTAATTTATACTCAATTTCGTTATTTATTTTTGGCCAGGTATAGTACGAGTTATTCGTACTCATTACCATTTATATAATTGTAAATTTGATATTTAAGCTTTACCTATACCATCTGTGTTGTTAATGAATTTGACACTTACACAAGTGTTTATTAATTCAGTCTTTGTTTACTTTATTATCATTCAAATAATTTTTATTTTTTATATGATAATTTTTTTGTTTATAAAGTCCGATCTAACCTTTGGTAGAATAACGTTTTTTATTATTCTTTCTTGTAACTCAGTCTTGTCATGCATTTTATTTTCACATCTGATTTATTTAACTATTCAGTTTCACATGATATCATATCCATCATGTTATTGGCTATAACCGGTACACCAGGCGATAACAGACAATCTCTCAATTGTTGTTTAATTAGGTTTCAAATAACGGTTCATAAGCTTAATAGCAGCGTTTTACCTACCAATAAAACGCTTATTAAGCGATAACCTTATTTGAAACCTAATACACAATCACTGCCAGGTGTTTCTTATGCGAATCAATTTCGAGATCCAATGAGGCTCAGAGCAGTGGCGCGGCGCCACGTGCCCCCCTCCTGGCCACCGGAAGTTAGCCAACGTCGTAAGGGAAAATCGGTAAAATAGCCGACCTGCTACCGGAAGTCAAGCTCGCTACTCTCAATTGTTGTTTAATTAGGTTTCAAATAAGGTTATCGCTTAATAAGCGTTTTATTGGTAGGTAAAACGCTGCTATTGTTGTACAAAGATTAAAATTAAAATTTTGACACTAGTGTTGTAAATTTTTTTTTTTTATAACACAGATTGAGCTAGCCCCAAAGTAAGTTCTTAAGAAAGACTTGTGTTATGGAATACTAACTCAACGATACTATATTTTACAACAAATACATATATAGATAAACATCCAAGACCCAGGTCAATCTGAAAAAGATCGTTTTCCATCATGTATCGACTTTATAGATTATCGATATTTTGCGACTATTAATCTGGAAATACACGTCCGATTTTTTGTTAGAGGTAAGTGTCGTCCGTCCCCCCCCCCCCTCCCCCCCCTCTATCTGCTAAACGGTTATATATGGATCCATCCATCCATCCATCAGGTCTTATTTAAGTCTCCACTGCAGGAGCACGACCCTCTCTGTACCACCAGAGCCAAATATTAGCCAGAGCAGTCAGAGGATTTGGCCTACACTCTCCACGCTGGCCAGACGGGTTGGAGAGGTCTAGGTCACCGATATATATGGATACGTGAAAAAAATTACAGCAGTAGTATATATCATCATCATCAGGTCTTTCTAGTCTCCACTGCAGGAGCACGACCCTCTCTGTACTACCAGAGCCATATACTAGCCAGAGTAGTCAGAGGATTTGGCCTACACTCTCCACGCTGGCCAGACGGGTTGGAGAGGTCTAGGTCACCGATATATATGGATACGTGAAAAAAATTACAGCAGTAGTATATATCATCATCATCAGGTCTTTCTAGTCTCCACTGCAGTAGCACGACCCTCTCTGTACTACCAGAGCCATATACTAGCCAGAGTAGTCAGAGGATTTGGCCTACACTCTCCACGCTGGCCAGACGGGTTGGAGAGGTATCTTTGATGTTAATAAGCTTTGTTTAGCTTGTGTTTCCTTAGTCGCCTTTTACGACATCCACGGGATGACTTGGAGTGGTCCTATTCTACTCTGCCGGGAACTACACAGTACTAGTAGTATATATACTGAAGTTGAAAGGGAAACTATCAGAGCTGAGTACTAAGTGCAATTGGTGCAAACTAAAAAGTTATGGGCAACCAACTTATAAAATGTACTGGAAAATGTAAACTTTCATACAATTTTCAATGTTAGATGTTTTTGGTCGTTAAACTGTGAGGTGCGAGTGTCAACAGTGTGAACTCAAAGTTGTCATTCGTAACTACGGAACCCTACACTGCGCGTGGGCCGACTCGCACTTGGCCGGTTTTTTTTTTTTGTGGTGCGGCGTCACGTATAGCTTCACGTTTTAGCAGACACCGAGAAGTTGATGTACGGCCATATGGAAGAAAACGCTTATCCAAGCAACATCCAAGTGAGGACTACACAAGATAGCTTAATGAAAAAATATTTTTTCATCTAATATCTGTGCTTTACTTGCCAACCTGTAAATATACTCGTATCCAAGGTCGTAAAACAATTTTAAAAAACGTTTGTTTTGTTTTGTTCCTTCCTGTCAGCCAGTGACAGCTTTCATTTGCCTTGTGTTTTCGGGTGTTATTTATTGTATTATTTCTAGAAACGTGAAACTGTGTAAATTCGGAGCAATGTCTAATAAAAGAAACAAGGAGGAAATAAATCAGGACAGTGAGAGTGAGGAGGAGCAGGACTCTGCCAGCGAAAACTCGGATATCGACTCCGATGGCAACTACGTCGGCGACAAGGTATGCATGTTCTAACCTCAAACACACATGGCAACTTTAGTTATTGCTCTGAGTGGCAACTACACTGTATTTGGTCAACAACGATAAATAGTTACGTATTTAGTTTACATATCAGATATTTTTTTTGGAGTACTTATAAGATTGACATAAAGTGCGATGTGTTTTGGATCGATCTTGTAATATTTTATTCTTCGATTTGCGTATGTCGTTCCGGTCTACCGATGTTCTGAAGCAAGATGGTTGCTCACTTACTCTCAATTGTGCAATCTCAGATATCTTCTTGCTAAGGTGTGCGTAAGCCAAGGTGATGAATCTTAATACAAATTTATCATTGTGTAATACAATGGTAAATGACGAAAGCAGTAAAGATCAATACCTAGTAGTATCTATAAACTTGAGTTTTATACCTAAGAAATTTTGTTTTTGTAGGGGCGCAAACCTTATAGAAAGAAAAAGTTAAGATCATTGTAAAAAAATTGTTGAAACAAATTATCTTATTCATGATAATTTATAACCATAGTCTCTTAGGTAGGTGCATGACTCCCATGCCTTAGGGAAACCTATGGTGGGTGTCAAACTATGTAATATTGCTTGCAAAGAAATCCATTTCATTAGAATTCTGGTACCTTCCAAAAGAGTAATAGCTAGCTTGTGTTCATTCACTATACTATCTGTGTTATCATCATATTCTTCTATGGGATCAAATAAGAAACCTAATAGCTGTTACCTTTGTAAAAAGATTTGATGAAAGTCCTCCCCATACAAATATTTTCCTGGGTGCACCCTCAACTATAATGCATCAGAGCCCACTCTCCAGGCTACACTATTATAAGTTTATGACAGCATTGATTTGGCAAAAGTTTTCATGGCCTGCGACCTTCCTGACACCAACCTTCCTTGCTTAGCTCAACAATTATCAACTCAATTCAGGATTCGAACCCGGACTCATGTAACAGACTGACATCTTAAGCATGTTACTAATAGTTACAACGTTAGTGGTCTTTGTGATAATTGTTTTTTTATCTGTAAGAACTTGTGGTTGTAGGAACTTCAAGCAGACTTTGAAGGACGGAATCCAGAAGACTGTGACTTCCATGGCATAAAGCAGCTGCTCCGACAACTATTCCTCAAGTCAGATGTTGACTTGGGAGGTCTTGCCCAAATTATTATCTGTAAGTACTTTAAGGTTACACTCTCAAACCTGTATTGCAGTGATCTACGATCGAGCTAAATAAAGATACAGTTAATGCTTTTTAAGAATTTAAGATGCTGTACCAACAAGACTTATTTTTTAAAAATCTTTAAAAGCCCTTAGTAGGCCCATATAGATCCACTTGCCATGGAATTTAACCCTCCTGGTAAATCTCATGTTACTAAACTCTCAGAAACACTGATCAGTGCTCGCCCCCATATAAAGCAGTGCTTGCCAAAATCGCCTCCAAAACAAGCAGGGGATGTGTAGAAAAAACAAGTGTCCAACCCACAGTTGGTTGCGCACACACACAGCTACCAATTATTAACACAAACCTGTCACGCACACAGGCATTAAAAACTTGGCCAGTTTTTTAATCATTGAAATAAAGGCAGGACGGTGTCTAGAGAGTATATAGTCAAAGGGTGTAAGATGCTTTATAGCTATTTAATTTTTTTGAAAATTTTAAATTTGCGAATAAGACGTATTACTGAAAGCTGTGTCTTCAGCACTAGCACATACTGTAAAAGAGGTTTGGCACTGAAAAGTATGTACTTGAAAATGTCAAAGGCGCTATTAATTTGTACAATTATACATTATTCCTATAATTTGATTTTAAAATACTCCTATTAGTATTTAAATATAAAAATGTATTTGTGCTGCATATTTGTATGTAAAATAAAGGCAATTTATTGCGACATTGACATACTTGGCAATGTCAAACATTTGTTAACTGTCTCTGCTAATACTGCCCTCTGGCGGAAGAACATTGCAGTATTGTCTCCTATTATCGCCAGCTGTCAGCAGTTTAGGGCCAAGCTACACGACCGATTTTTTGTCCAACCAAACTGTTTGGTTGGATTGGAAGTCACCACCAACTTCTATCCAACTAAACAGTTTAGTTGGCTATGTGCGCATACGATCAACTATTCTGTCGGTCGTCTGAGCTGAGAGGTGTGGACTACTCTACTAATTTGTGGTGTGGATAGCATTATTCAAGATATCAAGAATGAAAATGTCCAAAATGTACAATAAAAAAAATTATAGCCCTTGTAACAAAATGCAGAATGAAGAAAGTTTTGCTTTTATTTTCAATATTGAGTTCGTTCTAATTTGGCAAAATTTCTAAACATATTTCCTCCCACAACTTTTTCTTGCCATTGGTATCATTTTAATTTGTAAGTAAAAAACAATCTTGAAAACAATAAATTTGGCAACACCGTTTTTCGATTTTAAGATCCGTTTATGAAATATTAGGTTTTAAAGTGCAAACTTTTGTTAGGTGCAAATGTCCCCCCCCCCCCCCCTCTATATGCTAAACGGTCATATATGGATACGTGAAAAAAAATACCGGAGTAGTATATAATTACAAAGTCGAAAGGAAAACTATCAGAGCTGAGTACTAAGTACAAACTAAAAAGTTATAGCACTTTTTCATAAACCGGCAAAATAACTTTGTCATTAATACAAACACTATGAAAAACAAAGTTATTTTTGCTGGCCAAAAATTATAGAGGTTTTGGCTAATCTAAGCTTGCTTCTACGGAACCCTTCGTGGGCGAGCCTGACTCGTACTTGGCCAATTATTGTTATATAAAGGCGGCCGAGCTTCTACCAACTTAATTAACTTTCCAAATCCCCTACGACTAGCCGATGAAGGCGAGGCAGACGAAGGTGAAGCTGGCGAATCTTTCATTTTTACCGCGTATTGCGCTAGCGTCCTTCCACCGATACAGTTGACGGCTGACTGAACAGTCGGTCGCCGACTGAACGATTGGTCGTGTGCGCCCCGTCATACAAAACCGTGGAGTTTACGTCGATTGGTCAACTATTCAGTTGGTGATCGGTCTTGATTCTATTGATTAAACAGTTGAGTTGGTGCCGTGTGCGCACTCGAGTACTGGTGCATTGATTTTTGTCAACCGATCAAACTATTCGGTTGGTAAACTATCGTTCGTGTAGCCTGGCCCTTAGGGATACAGTTTTCGGTACCATACCACAGTCAATTGATAAACTAAAGTATAGTCAACTAGGTTTCCAATATAAAACTAGCTTTTCACATTAACCCTTTCATAAAAAATCAACAAAGTAGCATAGCCTCATAAGTCAGTGAAAAATTATCATGTTACGTATTTCTCTACTCGTTGTCATTTATTTTTGTGGAAAATAAAAGTAAACCCATGTTATTGTGCCTTTCAGCGCAAAACTACATAGGTAGTGTAGTGAAGCAATGTCTGGATGAGCCGGAGGATGATGATGATGAGGACGACGGCAGCGACGGAGTGTTTGGCGTCACTACAGTCATTAATATTACCAAAAAGAAGGTAAGTCTACTAAAGGCAAATCAGGTGTTAGTTCCATGTGGAACGGACATGATATCGGTGACATCTGAGAAAATATTGATTTACACTTTCTTTCTTCTTTTCCCCGTGCCAGGCAGTAATCTATTACAAATTTAGGAAACTGTGGGATTATTGAAAATATGCTTCACAGGCACTTTTTCATGTTTATTTATTTTTAAAATTATTTTCATCCATAATGTTCTGGAAGTAACATAAAAACTTTGAATGTAGTAACTTCTTACATCAGAGACCGTGCAAACTGGTCAAGGGAATGTTAAAAAATCCAAGAAATCAGCAACCCTTTATTATTTTGGTTCCATTATTGTACATTTCCATTTCTTATTTCCAGAACGAACCATGCATACAACAGATCAGAACTCTACTAACAACACTTGCAGACGACAATGCTGACGATAGAACGAAAGCCCTCATACACAAGATTCTGTCTGATGACTCCCAACATGTTGGCCTGGTGGTCAATGAAAGGTGAATCACTTGTTTATGAAATAACTAACTGTGCTCAATTAGTCCGTCGAATAGTAAGTTTTGGGTAACTGTTTTTCGAATTAAAAAGTACTACATATATGTCCTTTCTTATGGCTCTAGAGTATCTTGTGTACCAAATTTCAATTAAATCAGTTAAGTAGTTGCGTGAAAGCGATACAGACAGACAGAGTGGCATTCGCATTTATAATATTAGTATTGATGAATGTTTCAGAATCCTCAACATTCCCGCTCAGATCAGCGTCCCCCTGTTCGCGTCGCTACAGACCGAGCTCGAGAAAGCCGTGAAGAAGAACATGCCGTACACATTCCAGTACTTAGTGTGGATCTGCAAAACTTATAACACAGGCGGTGAGCAATGGTGTGCAGTAGTGTGTGCCCACAATTGACCACACATGAAATTTTACCACATACATTTTGTTAACTGGTAGGCCTATTTGATAACTTTTGACAACTACAGCAAAGACAATATAATACTAACGTATAGACTGCCCACCTCATACAAAAATATTGGACCAAATTAAGTTTGCGAAAGTGGGCAAATGTGTGGCCAAGTATGGCGGTGCAGACTACCGCCATCTAGTACCGAGTGGCTGATTTAATCTGCGTTAGCCTAATACTTACTAAAACTGGGGTACAAAAAGGTGTAATTTTAAAATAAAAAGCCAAAAATATTGTTCAAATTATTTATAAGATATATATTTTGTGAATAATGCTTTTATATTCTCGTAATACGGAAGATACAATGTTGTGTAGCAACGAGTAGCGCCATCTATGTAAGCCTGTGAGAACAAATCGTACGATTGAAGGGTGTATGTATTAATCTCACTGCTTGACCTCAATGAAAAAAAAATAACGTGGCCAAAAATTCGTAAGACGTACACGTGACCTGATCGAAAAACTCCGAATCAAACTTTATAGCGGCTCGCAACATCGAGCGAGTCTTAGCTCAGTACACAATATTAGGTTCAGCGGGGCGCGCGGGGAGGCGGGGCGCGTACTGCGCAGTGAGCAGCTAATATCCGAGCCGCTATAAAGTTTGATTCGAACTGTACAATGTCATTGAAGCCAGTAGACCGCCGGGCGCGGCGTAGGAGAGGTAGAATCCCTATTAATACGGGTCTTTAGTCATTTCGCACCACAAGCGATTCGAATCGCGGTGCGAATTGCCCAAGAGCTCTTTTTAAATGGATTATTTCACACCGCGGTGCGCATAGCCCAAATGTTTATTTAAATGAGTCTATTCGGAATGCCTATAAAATTCAGTGAATAACAAGTAGATTTCTTGTTGGATTGAATATAGTCATAACATGCTATTTTATTTATTTTTATTTATTTATTTATTGTGATAAAAACGATTATAACCAATTACAATTATCACACACATTCACAATTGCATTACTACTTATAGCTACATAAAAGAAAACAATAAATTTAAAAACAAAGACAGTCAAAAATAAAATTTACGGACATAATAAAAACAATAAAAATATGTCAAAAATCAACATGTGCACATTAGTTACTCACAATCGCCACTTATATTATTAGTATTAAACCACTGATCGGGCAAATTTTCACAGTAAGTCGATAAAGCCTGTACAATGGATGACCAGTTGTCAAAATGCTATCTCGCAAGTTTTGTTTTTCACTATCCATTTTTCTTCTTATCTGTACAAATAAATAATTCGAATACTTTAATTGTTAATATTAGTCTAAATCGGACCCATGCAAAGAGTGTTGGATCCTTTCGCCCCGTGGTCCGAATCGACCCATTCTAAAATTAACTTTGGGCCATTCGCACCGCGCCAACGACTACGTTGCGAAAGAATTCATTCAAAAAGGGCTCTTGGGCGATTCGCACCACGGTTCGAATCGCTTGTGGTGCGAAACGACTCATTAATACTCAAGTTTTCACTTCTGCCGGCACTCCTGGAGTGCAACGCGTTGTTTTTTCTTTCGGGCAGTAATCATTTTATACTCTTCCAGACGACGCGTCGTCCGAGGTGTTGTTCGCGAACCAAGAGGAGAAGCCGATCGCGGACGAGGCGCTGGCCGGCTTCGACGTGGACGTGACGGCGCAGGCCGACCTGTCGCAGTGGGACTACGAGGGCGGCGCGCTCACGCCCTGTCGGAAGGTGAAACTCTAATGTTAAGCTATTTAGGCCAGTCTATATCGACATCAAACATTGCAACGCGAATGTAACAGCTTTTTTTTTATATATTGTAAAGACACGAAGAATAGTCTTCACTCAAGTTTGCAACTTTCTTACAGGGTTAAGAAAGTTGCAAACTTGGGTGAAGCTCCTGAAAGTAGGAGACTATTTCAGATTTTACAAAAGAAAACTAACTTCAGGATGCCTATTTCGGGTATCTTTGTGGTACACTTTATGAAATATACTAAACTATCTATTGTTTGAGTATAATTTGAACTCTCTGTGATTAATAGTTATTAAGTTTCAAACTATGTCCATTTTTTCCCAAATTTGGCACAATTTGAGGTAGTTTTGCTTTTCGGGCCCGTAACAACGAAACTAAAGATCTTACAGGAAAGTTGTAATGAAATAAAAGATAGAAGACTATAAAAGCCTTCAATTTTATCTCTCAGAAGTTCTTTAACAGTAGAGAAACAAACTCAAAAAGTGTTGGAACGGCTGCTACAGCCTGAGCTGCTGAGAAACTTGGACATTGAGGAGGCACAGTTTGGCTTCCGACCCGGTGTGTCAACAGACTCGGCGATTGTCAGTTTGAAATATGCAGTAGATTATTATGTTAATCGGGATACGCCAGTTTATGCTTGCTTTCTGGACCTGAGCAGTGCTTTTGATCTGGTGAATTATAAAATTCTTTGGAGCAAATTGCGTTGTTTAGGGGTCCGGGAATCAATCATTCGGCTGTTGACGCACTGGTATAGTGGCCAAACTAACTACGTAAGATGGGGTGACGCGACGTCCAATGCCTACAGGTTGGAATGCGGTGTGCGCCAAGGTGGGGTTACCTCTCCGGATCTCTTTAACGCTTATATAGACGGGTTGATTGGTGCGCTGAGGGACACCAAAATTGGTTGTCATATAGATGATATGCTTTAATAACCTCAGCTATGCTGATGATATGGTGCTCCTCAGCCCATCAATCAGTGGACTTACTGACTTACTGGCAATCTGTGAGAGTTACGCTAGCTCTCATGGATTGAAATATAATGTGTCAAAAACAGAGATGCTTGTTTTTAAGGCGGGTAAGAGTCCAGAGAGGGTGCCTCAGGTATTTTTGAATGGCTCAGCAGTACGGGTTGTAGACAGCTTTAAGTACCTCGGCCATATTGTTACCGGCGACCGCAAGGACGATCTTGATATCGAGCGAGAAAGGCGGGCATTGTCGGTTCGGTGTAACATGCTTGCGCGCCGTTTTGCTAGATGTAGTCGGGAAGTGAAGGACACCCTCTTCAGAGCATATTGTCAGTGCTTATATACTTGTCAACTATGGTATAGGCATAAGAGGGCGTCCCTCAGCACCATGAGGGTGCAGTATAATGATGCATACCGCATCCTCATGAAGCTTCCTCGCTACTGCAGCGCGTCGGCCATGTTTGCCGAGGCGAGGATGCCCGACTTCTTTGCTATTATCAGGACACGTATATCATCGTTTTGGGACCGATTGCGTAATTCTGGTAACAGCATGCTCAGAGTTATTAGTGAAGATTTGACAAGCCCGATGATGCAATACTGGTTTAAAACACACCGGGAACCGAATAAAAAATGACAGCCCGTAAATATTGTGCGGTAGAAATATTGTACGTTGATGTACTAAAAATGTATTTTTTAGTGTAATTATATATATACTATACTTTATATTTTATTCAAATTATTATTATTATATACAGCTGTATTTATATTGGGATTTTACCTTTAATAAAGAAATTATTATTTATTATTAAAAATGGGCCTTTTGACCGAAGTATGAAAAAGTTGCGCCGTGTGGTTCCCGGCAGAGTAGAATAGGACCACTACAAGTCATCCCGTGGATGTCGTAAAAAGCGATTAAGGAAAAACAAGCTAAACAAAGCTTATAAACATCAAAGAGACCTCCCCAACCCGTCTGGCCAGCGTGGAGAGTGTAGGCCAAATCCTCTGACTACTCAAGCTAATATATGGCTCTGGTAGTACAGAGGGCCGTGCTCCTACAGTGGAGATTAGGAAGACCTGATGATGATGATGATGAAAAAGTTAGTATTTTTTTTTCCATTTTTCGATGATCGGTTGAGTGATTAACACAAACAAGTGTTACCAACTTTCAAATTGTTTTGAACCAAATGGAGACGTATCCAACCCACATCCTACCTGACATTTTACTCTTCTTCGGTCGAAAAGACCGATTTTTGAGAGTCAGTTTCTAAAACTTATGAGACATAAAATTACACTCATTTGAAAGCTTATAGTCCTCTATCTTTTATTTTATTACTACTTTCCTGTAAGATCTTTAGTTTCGTTGTTACGGGCCCGAAAGAAAGACCCTGATGATGATGATGATGATGTTTCGACAACATGTTATTGATTTGTGGTGTATATATTTCCAGGTTCTCATCTTCGACGGCAGCAAATTCAATCACCTGGTGAGGCTCATCAAAGAAGAGGTGGAGGCCGTATAAGCTTCGTCGATGTACCGACATGTATGCCATATATACGCGATATTTATATTTTATTACTGCTAAGTCATAAGTATATTAAATTTGGTAAGCTTTACTTGCGTTTTATTTTTACATTCAGTTTTCATAATGACACGTATTTTCCCTTGTGGGGTAGATAGAGCCCAGCCCCCCTATTTACTAATTCAGATGACAGGTGTCGATGCCTATCAATCTAGAATTTACTGTTACAATGCGGGTTTTGCTTGCTCGAACTTTTTATTTGAAATACAAAAACCGCATTGTAACAGTAAATTCTTGATTGATAGGCATCGACACCTGTCATCCGAGTTAGTAAATAGGCCGGCAGGTCTATAATACCACGTTGGTATCATCTTTGACGTGTCCACGAATTTTCATACATATCGCAGTTGTACTCTAACTATACACAGATGGCGCTACGTGTTATATTTAATACATATTCATTATAAAACTAAATTAAAAAACCGGCCAAGTGCGTGTCGGGCCACGCGCAGTGTAGGGTTCCGTAGTTGCGAATGACAACTTTGAGTTCACACTGTTTACACTCGCACCTCACAGTTTAACGACCAAAAACATCTAACAATAAAGATTGTATGAAATTTTACATTTTCCAGTACATTTTATAAGTTGGTTGCCTATAACTTTTTAGTTTGCACTTAGTACCTAGCTCTGATAGTTTTCCTTTCAACTTCAGAATATATACTACTGCTGTAATTTTTTTCACGTATCCATATATAACCGTTTAGCAGATAGAGGGGGGGGGGACACGTACCTCTAACAAAATTTTGCACTTTAAAACCAAATATTTCGGAAACGGATCCCTAAATCGAAAAATGGTGTTCTCAACCTCACAATATTTTTCAAAGACCCTTTTTAACGATACCCCACACGATGGGTAAATAGAGAAAAAAAAATACTCCCCACTTTACTTGTATGGGAGCTACCCAAAAAAATTTTTTTTTCAAGATTTTATTCTACGACTTTTTTGCCATGATTAATATACACACTCATACCAAATTACAGCTTTCTTGTACTTATAGTCTCTGAGTAAAACCGCGGACGGACAGACAGACAGACATGGCGAAACTATAAGGGTTCCTAGTTTACTACGGAACCCTAAAAAGCATTTTCAAGTATTGCATTAAATCAGAATTGTATTTTTTTATCTTCCAAATAAATACGTATAATCCGTTTAGAAACATTCGAATTAGTTTAGTTAACTAGTAATGAACCTGCTGCCATCTAACGGTGGCTTCTTAAAACTTAAGTTTGCCAGCAATGCGCATGCCTCCGGATAAGACATCTATTCCTGTAGAATTATAATAGCTATTCATTCATCATCAGGTCTCTTTTAGTCTCCACTGCAGGAGCATGTCCCTCTCTGTACTACTGCAGCCATAATTAGCCAGAGCAGTCATAGGATTTGGCCAACACTCTCCACGCTGGCCAGACGGGTTGAAGAGGTCTCTTTGATGTTCATAAGCTTTGTTTAGCTAGTATTTCCTAAGTCGCCTTCTACGACATCCACGGGAAGACTTGGAGTGGTCCTATTCTACTCTGCCTGGAACCACACGGCATAATAGCTATAATAAATCCTAAAGGCCAGGCTTAGCATGTTGGTTGCCTAGTAAGAGTGTGGAAAACGGGTTACTAGCCGCATCGCCTGGTTCACCTGGTTCCGTGGGCAGTTTTCCACACTTAGGCCTCTTGTTTGGGCCCATTGTGTGTGAGCAGAGGACTATTCGTCATATAAATCCTCTGCATAATGGAGACTTCGTCCTCCATTTTTTATTATTTTTTCTTCCTTATTCTGGGTTGTTGATTGGTGTTATGTGAGCCAACCCAGCTCGTCGAGGAAGCGAAAGACTGCAGAGGGTGTGCTGCATGCCTCGCTCATAGTTGCTGGATGTCCCAGGAATTCTTCTCTTGTAGTTGTTATCAGGCAGTTTCTTCAGTCTCTAAGCAGCCTCTGCAAAGAGGACTGTCAGTCATCCCTATAACAAATAGGTGTTTGTTTAACATACAATGACCGGTTATTGTACCTATCATGAGTCGTAATTTTACCCTTGGCAGAGCCAGTAGGCGCTTGGCGTATTGAGAGCCGCATCGCCTATTGACATTATTCCTCAGATATTCGCCCATGTCCTCGATCGGTTTTTACGATCTGCGCGAGAAAAGAAGCAGTTGGTAGGTGGGAAAAGAAGCAGTTGGTTGGTGGCAGGTGTGTTTTCTTTTCGTCCAGACCCACAGTGTGGAAGAGATCAGTTTCGTGCTAAGATGTAATACCAGGTATGTACCCCATAGATTACAAGACTTATACACCATATTATACCTAAATTCTATAAAACGGTATTCTACTATGATAACGAAAACCTCGAAAAATGCATACAATTTGTATGTCATAAATAATCCAAATAACTTTTTTACATAATTCAAATGCAAATTTGTTTTAATATTTCGTTTTAAAGTTTTGACATCATTTTGAATATTATCTTCAAACGCTGAAACCAGAAGACGCCATGTACCTATACGTATTCAGGCGCGAAGTTTTAATTTAAAGTTTTATTTGAGTTTGAGGGCATTTATCGATTTCCAAAAATTATAATAAAAATTAATGCGACAAACTAAATTATTTTATAATATACAGGCTGATTTTGAACCCATGAACTGTATTGTAATCTCGGGATCAAAATCCAATTGTAAGAAAAATAAGAAATAAAACGTACATTTTTTTAAACCTGCCATAAAAGTCGCCGATCAGCTGGGCGAATTTCTAAGGGAAGACTGGTTTTATTTTTCGATTCTCACCTTTTTTCTTTCGATTCTGTATTCCATTAGGGATTCTGATTCCGAGATTTTAATATAGTTCATAGGTTCAAAATCAGCTTGTATATTTTCTAAATTATACCCAAAGGAAAACCTCATTTTGAAAAGCCAGAGCCACAACTGAGGAAAAATTTGATTGTTTGTTCACATTGAATAGGCTCCGAAAGTACAGGGTAGGAAAGCTCATTTATCTGCGGGTGACATAGGCTATAATTTACGCGGATGAAATCGCGTGAAAATTGCTAGTAAGTTAAAAAAACAAAGCGCTAAACAACTAAAACAAATTGGAGGCGCCGGGTATCGATCCCGGTACCTCTCGCATGCTAAGCGAGCGCTCTACCATCTGAGCTACGCCCCCGTTGAGTATTATTGATGAAAGTGTTTAAATTAAGACGTACGGCATACGTAGTAAATGTTTTAATATGATTGTGTTAGGTGTCGTTCGAGTATTTAGTACAGTAATATGACGACAGATGGCACTTATCAACATATAAATTATTATTTACTAGCTGATGCCCGCGACTTCGTTCGCGTGGACATAATGATGATGATGATGAAAAGTTAATAAATATCAACGTACTTTGTAAAAAAAACTTTATACTAGGTAGGTTGGAACTATCCTTTGGGTTAATTTTTTGCTATCAACATGCCGCGTTCACATAACCAAGAATTTTACAGGTTTGTTATGCTCTGAAGGTCCGCAAATACTGACAGTAGAAGTTCTTGTTGCTTGATGACGCTGCGGTGAGAGCAATCTTATTTTGGCGCCTGATTATAGCGAGGATTGTCTTCATCAGGGATTTCAGTCCTTTCTGAAGCATCTAAGAACTACAAATAAATACTTATTACTTTTTTTAAAGGACTAGGTATATAGCTTGGCTGTTATAACATACGGAGGGATAAAATATAGGATTTTTGAGCCACCGACACGATAAGAAGAAGACTATTTAGGCTGCAAATGAGCTTGCGCTACTTCACCGGACTTTGAGGTATGGGCAGAGTATCTCCAAAGTGCCTTCGGGAGGGACGGATCTCGGCTTTGGGTGTTGCCTGTGTGTGAAAGGCAGCAAACTCTCATATTTTGCCGTATGGGCTGAAAGCTACGTTGCCAAAAGGGCATATCCTGGGTGCGAGTAACCCGGAACCGCTTGGCGGTCACCAATACGGTCACGGTGAGCTAATCGTACTCTACGCCCTCTATCCCAGTGGACAGTGTGTTTGACATGGTTCTGTATCTGATGTTGTAAATCTTCGATTTTCATATCTCCCCAAGAAATACTAACTAATCAAGCTGAACAACTTTTGCTACAGCATCATTTTTATATTGCAGTGCACGCGCACTCGGCGCACTCAAATATGAACTTAATGATTTCATTAATAGTTATATGATTCATTTAATGATTGTATAAATGACAAAGTTATTTTTGCGGTTTATGAAAAAGTGCTATCACTAACATATTATAAAACAAAGTCCCCCGCCGCGTCTGTCTGTCTGTCTGTCTGTCTGTTCGCGATAAACTCCAAAACTACCGAACCGATTTTCATGCGGTTTTCTCCAATGGATAGCGTGGTTCTCGAGGAAGGTTTTAGTATATATTTTGTTAAGTTTTTGTATACATTTTTGTATATACCCACGATATTTGTTGGAGGTGTCGTAAAAAAATGAGCCGTTTGGGAGCTTTCAACGAAAACGCTGTCTAAACCCTTTGAGATATAACAAAACAATGTATGGTGGAATTGTGTATCTTATTTAGGTCTACAGAAAAGTCCGCGATGGCATATGTCTATATATTAAGGATAACATACTATATTCATTTTAATATTTAAAAAAATGGGCAATTATCAAAGATCACGCGCAGGCCAAACCCTTAGAGCTAGAAATTTGAAATTTTGCTCACTATTGGACATATTTGTATGAAATTTCGTGTGAATTGAGAACGGCAAAAATAATGAGTAACATTTTTAATAGTTTCCCGAAATTAAACCTCTAAGGGGGTAAATCGGGGTATATGTTTAGTTTACCGCTTTGTAGCGTCATATTTTATAGGTAATCCCCGCATTCCAAACCTGAAGTCACCGCGGACAAAGTCGCGGGTAACTGCTAGTAACTTATAAGTAAGAGGGACGAGTTTGAAAGCGTCTATATTTCAAATTATTGACTAAGAGAAAATATGGTTTTATGAACCACAATGTAATTTTTAAAGACCTATCTATAGACACCTAGAAACTTTTCTCTGGGATAGAGTGCGTAGAGTACGATTAGCTCATATTACTGGTGACCCCAGCGGTCCCCCTTTTGGCAACGTAGTTTTCAGCCTATACGGCAAAACATGAGAGTTTGCTGTCTCTCCAAGCCTTGAACACACAGGCAACACCTAAAGCCAAGGTTCGTCCCTCCCGAATTCCCTTTGGAGATGTGCGATAGGTTGAAGGTGCTCTGCCCATACCTCAAAGTTTGGTGAAGTAGCGCAAGCTCTTTGGAGCTGGCTATATAGTCTTCTTCTTATTGTGTCGTTGGCTCAAAAAGTTTCAAAGAATCCTATATTTTATTCCTCCAGTATTTAGCAGCAGCTAATGCAATGCCATACAATTTTATAACACTGCTACAAGTATTTTCTTATGTATGTTTAATTCATAATAAGGTATATTAATACGCCGGAGTCATAAAGTTCACGCGAACGAAGTTGCGGGCATCAGCTAGTTAACTAATAATAGAAATGGATGAATTGTGAAAGTTATATAAACATGAATTCAGTAATTCCCAAACTAGAAATATCTGTTTTTTGGGAATTATGTAAACTTAATTTCTAAAATGTAATTATAACTATTAAAGTATAAAAAGCTCTCAACCGCCTTATAGTAACATTTTATAAATATAAATATGTTTTACTGTGAAAAGTTCTTGGTGAGTAAGAGTGCCCTGCGTTGAAAAATTTTAGGATACATCTACCTACCAAGTTTCAACTGTGTAGTCTCAATAGTTTCGGAATAAAATGGCTGTGACATACGGACAGACAGACAGATAGACGAACAGACAGACGGACATGAATAATCTATAAGGGTTCCGTTTTTTGCCATTCGGCTACGTGCCCTTAAAAATATTGGTCTCATATTTTTTTCTTTTGTCAATCATACAATGTATATATGATAAAACGCATCAAAGTTCATGAGTGACATCTAGTTTCGTAAAAAGTGTACAAAACGGTGATGTAACTAGGAATTTTAACGGACTATGAAAAAGATTTTCATTTTTTGTTCTATTAACAAAAAAAAACATATATACTTACTTACGTTATTTTTTGAATACTTTCTGTACATTTTTTATTCCATTGCATGAATTACTTACCATTACCAATTTTTATTTAAACAGTATGATAAATGACGCCTGTTTAAACTTTGGACTACCTATATAACTTGCTGATAGCCGGCATTTATCTATTGTTTACAGATACATATATACAAAGACATGAAGGCTGTCGTAATTTTGATATTTTGCATTCAGGTGTGCTATATTCAGGTAATTATGATTTTATTTTTACGAATTAAACTTATTTTTTACACCTAAGTAATTGTACTACTGCTACCTGCCCAAAAACTGCCTACATGAATAAATATCCCTCAGTATTACACTTTTATGTAGTATTCACACGAGATCTTGCCCTAATGGGCAAGATCACGTGTGAATTTTATTTGAATTTTTTTTGGCCCCATTAGAAATTCATACTTAATTGTATCACATTTTAATCATCAAATATTTATCTATGGTCTCTATTGCCTCGAGAAAACATTGGGAAGTCGATCGTCAGATACTAGTTATGGTATCTTCTTTGTATTTGTGGGGAACAAAGCTAGCTAAGGTAAACGTCCCAATAGCCGTGAAATTCTGAACTTCGCTGACTTTGCAAGTCTCTTGTGTTAAAACTATTAGTCTTACAATGATTATATATACACGTGCTTGTAGATAATTTACAGTAGTCTAAACGTAAATAATTTTATTAGATCAATTAAATAAATAAATAATAATAAATAAATATATACGGACAAATCACACAGATTAAGCCAGCCCCAAAGTAAGTTCTTAAGTAAGACTTGTGTTATGGGATACTACCTCAACGATACTATATTTTATAATAGATACTTATTATATAGATAAACATCCAAGACCCTGAAAAAGATCATTTTCCATCTTGACCTGACCGGGGATCGAACCCGGGACCTCCGTGTCGCAGGCAGGCGTGTTGACCGCTGTGCCACGGAGCTCGACATATTAAATTATAAACATTACTTAACAATATTACAAATTAAAATAAAAAAAAGGGCTGATTGTTCCAGTATCCGGTAAGTTTGTACTAATAACTGTTATTATATTGTACCAGAATCCGGTAAACTACACCACGATTTTGAATTCTATTATAAGCAGCATAAGACTCACAAAAACAGCATTTATACATGTTCGTCAGGATGGTCGGACTACCGACCTGCTTTATTTTATAGGTGTAAAGTACAAATTCTGAAGATTATCTTAAACATATCAAATTATTAAACTATAGTAAGTACCCTGTAGTCACAGAACGGCCACTTTTAGTTACAATAGGCATAAAAAACAACTATTCAGTAATTTACATGATTTAAGTTATAAAAAAAAGTAATTCAAGTGATTAAATTTTAAAACCAAATTATAAATGTAATAGCTTTTCCCGCGGCTTCGCCCGCGTTAAAGTCGATCCCTCGGGAAAAGTTAATTTTTCCCGGATGCATGGTATCCTATGTCCTTCGTACTTCAGAGAACATGTATGCCAAATTTTATGATGATCCGTTCAGTAGTTAAGGCGTAAAAGCGTAACAGATAGACAGAGTTACTTTCGTATTTATAATATAAGTATGGATTTGTGATTATCTTACCCTTAAGCAACTTTTAAAAGGTATTCTTTGTTTACAAAAGTAAAATTTTTCACCATACGTTGACACTCCACCCTGATGCACATTGTTCTATGTTTAATTTGAATCCGGTAAGAACGTTATACAGTATTTCAAAGGAAAATCAAACTTATTCCCTTGCAATAAAGTCTTAAAACGGGATTTGATGCGTGTACCAATAGCCGGTAAATTTTTGCCGGATTATAGGTCAAGTAGGGAATTTTAAGTACCAATAAATGTAACAGCCCAAAATATTCACTTTTTTAAAAGATACACTAACATTTTTAGTTTGTGTTAAAAGATACATTATTTAACTTGTTAAATACATAAACAAACTTACCAAACTCCTTCTCGTATGAGTATGACACAGTTAATATTACGAACAGCCGGCCTATTTACTAACTCGGATGACAGGTGTCGATGCCTATCAATCTAGGATTTGCTGTTACAATGCGGTTCTTGTATTTCAAATAAAAAGTTCGTGCAAGCAAAACCCGCATTGTAATTGTAAATTCTAGATTGATAGGCATCGACACCTGTCATCTGAGTTAGTAAATAGGGGGGCAGGTCGTTGATTCGTTCAGCAACTGCACATAGCCAAATTGAAAAATGTTGGAGTACAAACTTTTGACATTTTATTGTGGTGAAGCTGTCATACTTTTGGTAATTGTTGCCTTTATTATTGATCAAAATATTACTAAAAACATTTTTTTTTTGTATAGGAACATTGTAAATTTTTTTGTAAAATCGAGCAAAATGCTAAAATATGCTAGATTACCAGTAACAGTAGTACCTATTTATTCATATGGTTTAGCTTCAGCAGAATGGTTGCAGGCGCTACCATCCGCCAACTTGGGTACGGTAGTACCTTTTGGACACACTTTGGGACTGAATGATTTGTTTAATTTTTTTTTTTAGTTTTATTGTTAGAATAGATTAAATTAAAATGTTTATAAAAGAAAGTGTTAATATTGTAAACAAACATGAAATACTGAGTAGTACTAACTTACTTGTATCCAAAATACTAGCTCAAAAGTCAGAAAATGGTTCTAATTATCTTCCAAGATTTTACCTATTTAACACAAAATAGGTACATATAGTAAACCATAGTAAACTATCCTATCCTAACTAATATTATAAACGCGAAAGTGAGGTTGTTTGTTTGTTTGTTTGTTACGCTTACACGGCGTATCTACTGAACCGATCATCATGAAATTTTGCAATTTGCATACACATAGTTTAGGGTACCGAGAAGGACATAGGCTATTGATTACGTGGGCAAAGCCGCGGGTAACAGCTAGTTAGATACAGTTTTGAAAACGTTACCGAATGTTACCAACTAAAGTATATGTAAGAGATTTTGTATAAGTACCTTATTTAATCTCTTGGATACATACAAAGTTACTTTTCAAATTTATTATACAAATATGAATAAAACATCATTTACACACGTAACGTTTCAAACAATTCTCAGTGTTCGGTCGCAGGTAGACTAAAATAGTTATTGTTTCAGCACGCAGCCAGCTTATCTGTGGAAGATATAGAAAACTATGACCCTGCCACAGACTTCGTACCCAAAGACTTTACGGCAGCCCTCACTGGAATCAATCCGTTAGACGCTACCCAACCGGAGAATGGGACGCCAAACGCCACCCTCGCTGAACTCCCTGAGTTAGTTGAAGACGCCAACGCAAAAGCCCAGAACGGGTCCAACCAATATTTATCAACAAGCCCTGGCCAGGGACCGTAAATGAAAATCCGTAGTTATTACTAATAAAGACTTATTAAAGCAATATTCTATTACTTTAATAAATTCTGTATCTGCAAATTGCCAACTACATTCTTGTTTATCTGCATTGTTATAATTGCAAATGTATTGAAAGACGTCTTATGATGCTCGTAGTCTGCAAGCTATCTACTATAGTCACCGTTTATATGCCTCGTCTGTATGACATTCAGCGTATCGCACTTGGATCATTCATAACACTATGTATCATTCTTACCTAGCTACTAAGATAACCATTCTCGACGTCTGAAATAAGTAATTGTGAAAATTATTACCATAAACATTAACTTACCCAGTTACTTGTTATTTATTTCCCTCTTCTCCTATAACTGTTCTCTTCCATTTCCAGTAGAATGGGCTATTTTCTTAAAAAAAATATAATTAGTCCGTCAGTTAGATTATCAAAAAACATTTTACACATGTTTTTTCTTTTGTCAATCAAACAAAAAATTACAAAGATATAGCCCGTTAAAATTGTGTGTGACGTCACTAGCCAGTACACTTTTTAGTGGCCTGTGATGACACAAGCCCCCACTCATGAACTTTGACACGCTTTATCTTTGACATTTATTGTTTAATTAACGAAAGAAAAAATACGTGTCCAATATTTTTTGATTGTCTAATTGATGGTCTAATTTTATTATTAATATTTTGACCCAGGAAAATAGCCTATCATAAAAAAAGAAAGAATCCCCATAATGGTTGCGTACAGTCCATTTTAGAAGGAACTTTCTTCCATGTACGCTTAAATTATAAATGAACGCTGCTATCATTTTCCCGAGAGACTACAGCATGGGGTTCTTCAAAAAGGGTGTGAAAAAATCTTCAGGGTCGATAACGCGAAGGTTATTCCAGCACTTCGTGGCAGCATACTGAAACTGCCACGAAAAACAGCCGTTCTGTGCTGTGAAAATATTAACCGGACCGCGATCCTCATCCTGCATTGCGGGAACTGTAATTTTATATTTTATTGATGATGTCGCCTTAATAAGCAATAAAAAGTAAGGGTCCTAATATGGAACCCTGTGGAACACCCCCAAAGACCGATGTTGTAGCCGAATCCGAGACACTCCAAAATCTAAGAAATCATGATGATAAGAAATCATTAATTAATTGTAATTATGAAAAAAAATGACGTTAACTAAATGATATTGAAATATCTTACAATGAATAAAATGATTGATTAATGACATGGCTATATAGACGATGCGGCTTGCATGCAACCCATCACTATTTAGATTCTGTTTTCCATCTACATGCCCACCATCATGCTAAACGTGGGTTTAGCCCATAGGTCTTATAGACCTGGGCTCTGTCTACCCCGCAAGGGAAAAAGACGTGTATGTATTATATTTGGACCAGTTGCATGCAAACAGCACTTTCAACAATTTTAGACAAAAATGTTAGTATTAGTAGATACTACGCTTATACTGTACGGGCCCCTGTTCACCCGTACATATGAATGCTTGCTGGTTTGATAAGGTGATAAATCAAAGTCTGGCAAGTTCAATATAAAATGTCTATATTATCTCTCACACAATTTACACTGATTATTTAAAGATAATGATAATTGATATATTATTTGAGACACTAACTTCACTAATGATAATTGATGGAAATTTATGATTAATATGATAAGTTGATCACTATTGCGGCGATCGAGAGCACGCGTAGCTGTATGCTAGCCAAAACGTGAACTAACTGTTGTTGCAATAAAAATGACGCACATAGCGTAAAATGATGAGACAGCAAAAATGTACGGATGCACCGTACATGCTCGCGGCCGCCAAAGAAAAGATGCTGGATGATGAATTACAAGGTGAAGTAACAATCCTTATCTAAACTAGTTGCTAGTGTCCCTACTTGAACTCGGCCTTTCTCACTATAGGCGTTGTGCCTTTGTCTACTTTATGCGCTATTTCCGAAATTTCACTATACTGAGTGTCACACTGAACTTCACTATTGATATTTTTACACTGTTCACTGCTGGAGTGGGGCTCGGTCGTCGCTCGCGACCGAGAACGACGAGGGAGGGTGTACATCTCGACTTCCGTGGTGTTTGAGGGTGCGTCAGTCTCTGCTGGACGGCTGACTGGCTGCTGACGTTGCTGCTTGATCCTCCGGATCCTTCCCCACCAAATTGCTAGGGCAACTATGATCGAGATTCCAAGGACAGTATAAAATGCGGTGTAATGATGTATATCATGATATGACACTCGATCTGATATGTCTGAATTTTCCTGTATATTCTTGATCTGCTGATGAATCTGTTGTAAATCTTTAGAACTGTTCAACTCGGTATAACTCTCAAGTTCGGCCGTGGGAATAGATAGATTCAAAATATGATTAATGGGCTCAATTTTGAAAGGTGTTATTGTTTGATTAATATCGAAGGCACTTTTCCCTTCGTAATGCGAAAAAACTGTAAGGCCTTCCGTCTTTAAGGTACATCCATGATCAATGCTTATGATTCCAGCTTTTGTTAATTGATATAAACCTACTTGATCATCACATAAGACACGAATAGGACAGCGATCGCAACAGAAGAAAAAGTACTTATTAACCTTATGGGTCTCGATCCATTGATTTGTACATTTAGTAGTTTTGATTTCACATTTATTAATGCTTGGCTGAAAAGAACAAAACCTTTCATTACTAGTGATATGAAAAATTGGTTTCTGAATAAAACAAATAAAACTATTGATATCATCATGTGTGCATGATTGTATATCGTATTTAGATAATTGTAAATAATAATCTTTATGTAAATTAATAGCCACGTACTCCGCGATTGGAGTAACGCTGACCGTGCTATTCCTTGCCACGCGCGGTATGAGTATGATGCGCATGATTTCGTAAGCGTCTCGGCTTACTAAAGGCAATCTTATTTCAAACAATAAATAATCATCGGACAATCTAGTTCGAACTTTCAATAAATGATAAATGTTTTTTAGATCTGTTTGTACGTTGATCGGAAGTGATAGGTCTTTAGAAAGATGACTTGAAATTACGCTAAGTTGTTCCTTTAATTGCTCCGGAGATATCAAATGAAAATTGAAACGTCCATGATAAATGTCTGTAATAGTATCTAACAGCGTTGTTTGTATAGTTCTAAGGTGCCGCAATATGTTGCTTGCGGCTAAAGCCCCTAAACTAAAATCACTGATAACATAATTCAATCTAATTTCCTTGTTAGTTTCTAGAGCAATATTATCTAATTTTAATGATAGTTGGTTTAACATCTTATGCTGTTTATCTATTGAATCTTGATGACGTTTTAAAACATTGAACTCTGCCTCTATGATCGACGTTTGATTTTTAATAAGGGATGCTAAATGATGTTCGTTATCGCGCGCAAGTTGAATGTCTGACTGATATTTCTCCGCGAAGCGAGCATCCAGTACTCCGAAGAGACTATTAGCTAGATACCCGACTCCGTCGATAAGACCGCGGCGCCGGCGCTGTCTGGCCCGCGCACGCGTGCTGGAGTGCTGACTTAGCAGCATAGTATTATAGTAACTTAGTTCTGAGAACTCTTGATCTAATTGAATTGTTATAAAAAGTTATTTATTTTCTCCATTGTTACATGTTTAAAGATTAATATTAGGCATTATTTCATTTTATTGTACAGATCGAGAGTACACTCTTAGCCCTGTACACTAAAATTAATGTTGGAGACTGGTGTCTGTTTAAGGCAAGGCCTGAGTCACAGTTCACCAGTGCTCTCACAGCTGGACACAGGTAAACTTTATCTTAAGCTATTATAGGTCTATGCTTACATGCAGGAATCACTATGAATAACAATACTATAAATTGAAACTATAAACAAACAAAGTAAGATGGATTAAGAATAGTATAACTATGTGTGTGACTATAATAATACAAAACAAATATATGCTGAGACTTCAGGAAATAAATAAGGAAAGACTTCTAGATAAGTGGATGCAACAGTTGTTCTGTTTCTTCATAATTAAGAGTAAATAAGTATGCCGAGATCGTTTTTTTACAAGAGTAGGTTAGAAGTGGCAACAAGTTGAGTTTAAAATTTAAGTTATTATATAGATATGGGCCCAAAAAGCAGAAAAATCTGTGTGCAAATTTATTAGTAAAAACCGGCCAAGTGCGTGTCGGGCCACGCGCAGTGTAGGGTTCCGTAGTTGCGAATGACAACTTTGAGTTCACACTGTTTACACTCACACCTCACAGTCTAACGACCAAAAACATCTAACAATGAAGATTGTACGAAATTTTACATTTTCCAGTACATTTTATAAGTTGGTTGCCTATAACTTTTTAGTTTGCATTTAGTACCCAGCTCTGATAGTTTTCCTTTCAACTTCAGTATATATACTATTGCTGTAATTTTTTTCACGTATCCATATATAACCGTTTAGCAGATAGAGGGGGGGGACACGTACCTCTTACAAAATTTTGCACTTTAAAACCAAATATTTCGGAAACGGATCCCTAAATCGAAAAATGGTGTTCTTAACCTCACAATATTTTTGAAAGACCTTTTTAACGATACCCCACACGATGGGTAAATAGAGAAAAAAAAATTACTCCCCCACTTTACTTGTATGGGAGCTACCCAAAAAAAAATATTTTTTCAAGGTTTTTTTCTACGACTTTTTTGCCATGATTACTATACACACTCATACCAAATTACAGCTATCTAGTACTTATAGTCTCTGAGTAAAACCGCGGACGGACAGACAGACAGACAGACAGACAGACAGACAGACAGACATGGCGAAACTATAAGGGTTCCTAGTTTACTACGGAACCCTAAAAAGGGAAGTGATAGCTACAAGTCGATTTCTTCTAGACAGGTTAGGGTTATATGGAGTGATAGTATGTTGCTTAGTAATGACATTCATAATGTATAATTGTCGAACTGTCAAAACCTCGCAGATATTAATTTTACAATGCGTATTATTTTTTATTTGAGAACAAATAGAGTTTAGATATGATATGTATTGCTCACAAGCAGATATACCCTGCCAGAAAGGATCCATATTGTAATAACTAACTAGCTTCCACTCATCACGTGTTAATTGCATGTTTGCAATGCGATCAAAGTAAAATGTCTGATTAGAATTAAGTTGAGTTACATTAAAGGAACCGTATGATGTTGCAACGATATTCATAAAGAATAATAACGCAGTCACCAAAGATACTAAACCGTTTTTCAATGATCGCGTTCTAATCTGATATGACTGAGCAGTTTGTTGACCTTTCCCAGTATCTTTGTTGACCGGCAATGGTGATAATTTGATGATGGGACGTTTGATGTATCCGTTTTTGGTTTTTAATGTAACGACCCTTACTAAGCCGTCTTTTCCAGGGTGGAGCTCTGTCACTCTACCCATTGCCCATTTTCCTGGCGGAAGATTGTCGTCATGTATGGTTACTATGTCGTTTAGTTGTAAATTATTTGTTTTAGATCTCCACTTGCTGCGGGCTGTCAGTTGGGTGAGGTATTCAGTTCGCCACCGCCGCCAAATATCTCCAACTATCTTTTGAGTCAGATACCATCGCGTGCGCATATCTGACTCTGTTTCCAAAATGTTAAGATTGGTATTGATATTAATAAATGATGATGGTGTTAAAAACTCCAAGTCTTCTGGATCTTCTGTTAAAGGGCATAAAGGCCTAGAATTCAAAACTGCTTCCAATTGAGTCAATACTGTATAAAACTCCTCGTATGTGAGTTTTTGGTCACCTATCACCCTCTTCAAGTGATGCTTCAGACTTCTTACCGCGGCTTCCCAGATTCCTCCTGCTGAGGCCCAGGAAGGTGCATTGGGATGCCATTGTATCTCCATGTTGGTGATATCTGTTAGGAGCTGCTCGTCATTGAACAATTTTTGATAATGTTCGTATTCTTGCTCTAAAATTTTGCTGGCGCCAACGAAGTTTGTCCCGTTGTCGCTATACATGTGGCGCGGGCAACCTCTCCTAGCTGCCATCCTCTTTAATGCTGCGAGGAACGCCGATGACGTAAGGTCGGATACTAGTTCAAGATGAACAAGTTTAGTTGCCATACATATGAAGACAACTACGTATCCTTTCGTAGTTTTTATACCGCGACCCTTGTTGGCTTTGATATACATATGGCCTGTTAAGTCGCAGCCGGTGTTGAAGAAAGGGGTGGCGGCATTACATCGAGCTGGCGGTAAGTCACCCATCAGCTGTTGCTGTTTAATAGGGCTATGCTTACGGCACGTAACACAATTACGTAACCTCTTTTTGACAGCTCGATTACCACCAAATAACCAATATTTTTGTCGAAGTGTTGCTGATGTTACCCTTGCTCCCCCATGGAAGGTGAGTACATGATGAGTATAATCGATGATTAATGCTGATAAGATACTGTCTGAAGGCAGTATTATGGGATGTTTGACATCATCATGTAACAACGCATGACGGAGTCTCCCACCGACTCTTAGAAGGCCATCTGAGTCAAGGTAAGGATTAAGGTTAAGTATTTTACTGCTTGATTTGATTTTGCTTTGTTTTTGTAAACTGCTTATTTCTTCGTAAAATGCTTCCTGCTGTGCATGCTTAATTAATAATTTATTTGCTTTATTTAATTCTTGTAGTGATGAATGCTTGCTTGCTTCGCTTTTTATTTATAAACCGTAATATCCATGCTAATATTCGCTTAATTTTAATATATGAACTAAATTTTTCTAATAAGTATTGTATGATAGAACTTTCCCTCTCGGATTTTACGACCATGTTAGTCTGTATATATTTCTTTTCCTCTTGATTAGTAGTATAAATGATGTCTAGGTTTTCTGATTCCTGATACTGTGGGAGCCAAGTCGGGCCCTGCCACCATAGTTTATGATCATGGAGCTGTGCTGCGTCCAATCCCCTACTCGCGCAGTCGGCGGGGTTGTCTTCAGATTTTACATACCTCCATTTGTTAGGCGGTATGACTGCTGTAATTTGAGTTACCCTATTCGCGACAAATATTTGCCATCGACTAGGTTCTCCATTGAGCCAACCCAGCACAACCATGGAGTCTACCCAGCAAAAGATTTTAATATCATAATCTTTTAAACACTCTTGAACTTTTTTCATTAGTTTTGATAAGAGGAGTGCTGCACATAGCTCTAACCTCGGTATTGTAGCTATATATTTATTTGTGTTAACTAACTTGGCCTTAGCTGCCACCAAATTGATTTTGAATGTACCCTGATCGAACATTTTACAATAGATAACACATGCGTAAGCCTTCGTTGAAGCATCGCAAAACCCATACAACTCTATCGTTCCATCTTGGTGTGTATTTAACCACCTAGGCAAAGTGAAAGGTTCGATGCTATTTATATTTTCTGTTATTTTTACCCACTCTTTGTATATAGGTTCAGGTAACAAGTCGTCCCAATCAATTTTTAATAACCAACTTTTTTGAAATAATATTTTAAGCTTAGTGGTGAGTGGGGAGATCCAACCTAATGGGTCGAAAAATTTTGATATTGCTGATAATAATGCACGTTTTGTGATTGATGCTGACTTAGGCATTTCTACTTTAAACTGTAGTATAAAGGTGTCTTCACACGGGTCCCAACTAAGACCTAATGTTTTGGCTGACTCCGGTTGCTTGAAGTCAAACTCTTGC
This sequence comes from Rhodophaea formosa, assembly GCA_963082605.1. Classification (NCBI taxonomy): domain Eukaryota; kingdom Metazoa; phylum Arthropoda; class Insecta; order Lepidoptera; family Pyralidae; genus Rhodophaea; species Rhodophaea formosa. The sequence goes on along the minus strand of OY720225.1, from coordinate 9,596,520 downwards.
TGATTGTTTTGTTCACACTCTACGCCTACCAATAATTCGGCACAGTTTGATCGCCATTTCCGTAAATTAAATCCGCCTGCTTTTAACAGGTTTATTAAATCTCTCTGTAACTTCTTCCCATGTTCGATATTGTGTGAACCGTACAAAACATCGTCCATGAAAAATGATCTTTCAAGGACGTTGATTGCTTCCGTATCTGGATAGTTCGATTTCTCATCATGTGCGAGTTGACGCAAGGTCATCATCGCGAGAAAAGGAGCCGCTCTTGTACCATATGTTACGGTAGCTAATTTATATGATTTTAAGGGCTCGTGCGGATTGTCTCTCCACACGATTTGCTGTAAGTTTTGGTCTGTTTCATTTAGCCAAATATAACGAAACATTTTAGCCAAATCTGCAGTGAAGGCGAACTTAAACTGCCTCCATTCAATTATAAGACGTTGCAAGTCCTGCTGCAGATTGGGCCCTTGTTCCATCACGTCATTAAGGCTATGACCGGATGTTGTTTTTGATGAGGCATTGAATACAACGCGAAACTTATTTGATGGAGACTCGGCTTTATGAATGCCATGATGAGGTAAAAATAATTGCGTGGTTGCGATTCCTTGAACAAGCGTCATATGTCCAAGCGCGATGTATTCGTTCATAAATAATTTATATTGTTGTGCGAACTCTCTTTGCTGATCGAATTTCCGCTCTAATTGTTTAAATTGCGCAATCGCTTTGCCGCGAGACTGGCCTAATATTTTTTCAAAATTTAATTTTAATGGAAGCCTAACCTCATATTGTCCATTTTGGCGTCGGATAGTAGTAGATTTATAAAATTCAATAATTCTTTGATCTTTTTCTGATATATTTTGCACTTCGTTAATGTCCTCAATTTCCCAAAATCTGCTGATATCATCTATTTCACTAATGACGACGTTACAGTGCAACGTGCTGGTTACTGTACCGCTTAAAATCCACCCAGGTCTAGTCTGTTGGGCGATAGGTAAAGTACTGCTCGGTTTACAAACACCCTGCAATAAAATTTCCGCATAGACCTCCGCGCCCAACAGAAGGTCCACCGGCCGTGGTATGTAATACTCGGGATCAGCTAACTGAATATTTTCTAAGTATGGGCTGGATATTTTATTGAATGATGTGTTCGGTAAATGCTTAGTTAATGTTTTCATGATACACACATTAGCTTGAAACGAGTAGTCGCTATACATAGAAACGCAATTAATGATAAGAGCTCCTTTACAACTACTCGGTTTATTCCCTATGCCTGATATTAATTTCCCCTTGGTACTTTGTCGAGGGATGCCTAATTGTTGGGCTGCATTTTCGGAAATTAACGAAACTTGCGACCCTTGGTCGATAAGAGCTCGTAGTTGTTGATATGTACCATCTGCTTTTTGTACCCTAATAAGTGCAGTTGCTAATAGTATTTCCGATGTATCACCTTGCGCGGACACGTAGGTGCCGCGTGATGCCGGTGGCGAGGCCTGTGTGGCCGGCCCGCCGTTTGATGTCGACGGTGTCTGGTTACTAGCAAATGCCTCGTGTAAAATGGTATTGTGTCGTCCATTGCAATTACGACATCTTTTTTCGGAATAACATTCTTTACCACGGTGATTATATAGGCAATTGTTACAAATGTTAGAATTTTTTAGAAAACGTTTTTTGTTAAAAGGAGACATATCCAAAAACCTTTGACACTGAAATATGGCGTGATCATTGCTATTACACACTACACATTTAAAACGTTTTGATTGCAAATTAGATGATAAATTATTTTTGCTTTGATCCGATGATGATTTATTTGTGCTACTTGAAGAATATGCCTGTCTATAAACATTTTGTTTCTGATTTTGGATAGTGGGTTTACTAGTATTTGATGTATACTGGTTATTTGAATTACGGCCAAATGTTTCTAAACTAGTGAATTTACTTTCTAAGAAAGCTAAAAACTCTTTGAGTACTGGCAATTCACGTGGTTGCTTAACGGATTGTACATATTCATTGTAAGTGTCCTGATCTAATTTTTGGGACAAAATATGTACAATTAGTGGGTCCCATGATGTAATGTCAACCCCTAAATTTTTTATTGCGTTTAAACTTTCTAATGCTACGTCATGTATGCGTTTGATATGACTAATTGATGTTTTTTTGGCTGGAAGGTAATGATAGTAAGGTATTGGCGTGCGACGTAAATAACAATTTGCGGTTGTTGTACCTATTATTAAGGATATCCCAACATATTGGGTAATTATCTGTGCTGATTGATAAGTGCTGAATGAGTCGCTCCGCCTCACCTCTCACCTTAGCCTTCAAAAATTGCATCTTTTGAGCGTTAGTGATATGCGGATTGCTGTGAATACTATCAATAAAAAGATCTTTGAAAGAGCACCACTGATTATATTGGCCCGAGAAAACAGGAATGACCATCTTCTCAGTAACCTTTTCTCTGTGCGATGCTGGCCAGAGTTTTCTATTGATAGATTTTTAGTATCGTTATAAATTTGCTCATAATGACAAAACATCGATTCATAGTCATGATTAAAAGAACCGTCTGCTTCTTTATCGAGTTCCCAATGCAAGGAATCAATTAAAGCCCAACGTGATTGTAAGGTTTTTAAAAGATCTTCTAACTCCCACTTCTCTGACACCGAATCGAGGTTAATGGCCGAGACAGTTCGCTTAAAAGCTCGGAAGTTGCTAGCCTGCTTTTTCAACATGTCCTCGGTTTTGCTTTCGGTGCCCTTGGAGACTGATAATGATCCCGACGGTCCTGGAACCTGGAGTGCTGCTGGTTTCAGTACCGGGGTTGACGGCCTGCTTACGGGTTGATAAGTTTCAATTGCTGAACGCACAATATCGAAACGCTCCTTCACCACGTTATATTGATCAGTGGTGAAGTATGTATGATTCCTGATCCCAAAGCTACAGAGATTGACGTGGTTAGCCTGAAATTCACGCCAATACCCATCTAAAGTATCTAGTCTGCGTTTGATATAATCAACGGTTTTCCTGTCGGAACCGTCTTTTTTAAAGTTAGTGTATGTCTGCTCAATTGATGTTGCTATCTGCTGTTGGGTTGCTAATAGATCCTCCATGCTGGACATGATATGTAAATTGGAAAGATCTTACTTGTATGATCCACTCTGCTACTGCTTGGGGTGGTATTTACTGCCCTTGTTGAGCTGGTGATGTGCTTGATACTGCTGATGATTGATGTTGATACTGCTTGGATAGCTCAGTCCTCACTCACGAAACACAGTCACTGTCCAGTGTTAATGCTCACTGCTACACTATGTTCCCTTGCAAGGTTCTGTTCTGATAACTCGAAGGACCACAATGTATACGGGCCCCTGTTCACCCGTACATATGAATGCTTGCTGGTTTGATAAGGTGATAAATCAAAGTCTGGCAAGTTCAATATAAAATGTCTATATTATCTCTCACACAATTTACACTGATTATTTAAAGATAATGATAATTGATATATTATTTGAGACACTAACTTCACTAATGATAATTGATGGAAATTTATGATTAATATGATAAGTTGATCACTATTGCGGCGATCGAGAGCACGCGTAGCTGTATGCTAGCCAAAACGTGAACTAACTGTTGTTGCAATAAAAATGACGCACATAGCGTAAAATGATGAGACAGCAAAAATGTACGGATGCACCGTACATATACTACGTAATTCTGTGTATTCTTTGGGCTTGCTGGGTTTGGGATAATGCTTGATTATGGCAGTTAAAATAAATTTTTAATTCAAGAATGAAGTAAGTACTTAGTTATGAAAAGTTTATACGTACAGCATCTTATAATCTAAACCATTATCATCATCATCAGGTCTTTTGAGTCTCCACTGCAGGAGCATGACCCTCTCTGTGCTGCAAGAGCCGTATATTAGCCGGAGCAGTCAGAGGATTTGGCTTACACTCTCCACGCTGGCCAGACGAGTTGGAGAGGTCTCGATGTTTATAAGCTATATGTTTAGCTTGTGTTTTCTAAGTCGCTTCCTACGACATCCCCGGGAAGAATCAGAGTGGTCCTATTTACTCTGCCGGGAACCACACGGCACGGTTTTTAAGTATATGTGTAGATAAAGTATTGTATGTAACTGTTTGCAATATTGCAAGAAAAGGCTCGTGTATTATAATGAAATTAGCAGTGCTCGTTTCATGAAACCACACTCGTATTTTATGGACCCGTATTACATTACAGCAACATAAGTATACCTAAGTATATTACGATGCAAGTGAGCTAAGTTGATCGTTACTTACAACACGAGCTGTTTTGAGGCCCCAAACGAGCGATCCCAGTCCGACCCCTCTCCAACTCCGAGTAGCCAGAGGAATCCAACTCTCCGAACTCGTCGCACCCGCCACCTGAATAGAGTGCGTAGAGTAGGATTAGTTCCGATAACTGGTGACCGCCCGGTGGTCTCGGGTGACTTGCACCCGGAATTCTGGCAACGTGGGTTTCTGGCCATACGGCAGAACATGAGAGTTGCTGATCTCTAAAGGCTTTGTCAGTTGTTTCTCAGTTTAGCCATCCGGGCTAATGCATAGCCCATGCAGATTTGCATGCGCAAATCGCGGCCCATCAGGCTTATGAGAGTTGATGTCTCTCAAAGCCCACACAGACAACACACATATCGAAAACTCACTTGGAGCTAGCTACATAGTCCCTTATAAAAAACATACGAGTGAAGCGTGTTTATGGGATACTAACTCAACGATACGATATTTTATAACAAATACATAATTATATAGATAAACATCCAAGACCCAGGTCAATCTGAAAAAGATCGTTTTACATTTTGCCCTGACTGGGGATCGAACCCGGGACCATCCGTGTCACAGGCTTGTTGACCGCTGCGCCACGGAGCTCGTCAAGTCTATAGGTAATATATGAGTGTTGTTAATATCAAAATAGCTCACGATAAATCATACTATGTTTTTCAACACACCTATAAAAGAGTAAAAATTTATGTACCTTGTCTCAATATTTAATATAAATTGAATTGAAAACACGGTGCTAATAGATATCGGAAACTACACGTAAACTAGATACTTATACAGCCATCTTGAATTAAATGAAAACGTTTTTGTATTTTACAATGTAAGTAATCCTGTAATAATATCACAATATTATTACAAAATTCGATGTATGTGCCAAATACGCTTGCTAAGCAAAATGTTCTTAGTTTCAAAATATATTAGGTAGGTACTTACAAGATTTATTGAGACAGAACTATGTACTGGATAAAAATTAAAAAGTACATTACTGCACTAGTTTTTTTTACTATGCGTTACCGCATTATTTTGGCTATGAAGCAGTTGTAATCTTCAAAAATACTTTAATTGTTTGCCGTTTCTAACCATTTATTTAATTGAGTTACTCCTATTTGCTCCAATTGGGGACGAATCTACTTGGAGCGCATGGAAAATCATTTTAAATTGTCTTTACAAACGGCGCCCCAGACACTTCTCTGTATCTCTTAGTTGTAATTGCAAAATACATAATAACTTTTAACTATATCTCATTTCTTCTTTCTCTAGATAAGCGCTCGTTGTATATTAGGTTTATACGAGTATACCATAGATATCAGAATATTTACGTGGAGTATACCTTATCAAAAAATAATTATCTAGCTGAGGGAGCAGTGGCGCACTGTAAAAAAATCATCATCATCATCATCATTTCAGCCGCAAGAAGTCCACTGCTGGACATAGGCCTCTCCCAATGATTTCTAAAATGACCGGTTGGAAGCGGCCTGCATCCAGCGCCTTCCTGCGACTTTGTTCAGGTCGTCTGACCACCTAGTCGGTGGGCAAAAATAAATACGGACAAATCACCCAGATTGAGCTAGCCCCAAAGTAAGTTCGAGACTTGTGTTATGGGATACTAAATAAACGATACTATATTTTATATAATAGATACTTATATAGATAAACATCCAACTGTGACACAGGCCTTGCCTTATAAATGCACCAGTCTCCAACATAACTAACTTTTACATTTATACTATGTAATTTGTTCTGTGTTTTCTTATAGCACAATAAAGATATTACAAACAAACAAACCATATGTAACTCTTATGATATGTAGTATAACTTTGTATATTACATTTTGTTATAATATTACATTTGCTCTGTTTTTGTTCATCATTCGCTTTATGATGCATTAAGAAGATCATCAATCATCCATATGCTTGTTTAGAAAAAAAGTAGGCAAAGGATTTGTTTTCTCTTAGAAAAGTAGTCTTTAACGCATTTTGGTATGATTTTAAAAAATATAACAAAAAAGACACAACATTGAAATACAACATAAAATAACATTTTACAGCATAAACATCCGTATGTGGGATTGTTATAAAAGAAATACAAGATATTGTTTCTAGAATTAGAATCGTCTCTTTCTGAATAGCCTTTTTAGGGTTCCATACCTCAATAGGTAAAAAGGAACCCTTATAGGATCACTCCGTTGTCCGTCTGTCTGTCAAGACCTGTTTTCTCGGAAACGCGTATACTTATCAAGTTGAAATTATTATCACATATAGAAATTTGTGGGACCTAAATAAAACGGTAGGTTAATTTTGTACACAGCTATAGTGTGTAAAAATCAAACTTATATGTCAACGCTTATGAAGCGTATATGTAATATATATTATATAAATAAGCTTATGAAGCGTTTATGTCACATATTTTGCACATTCGCAAGGGATTAAAACTTACTTCCCGTTGACTCAGCATCATGAAATCTGGCAGGAAGAAAGTTCATATAATACTTATACAGGAAAAAATCTGAAAGCCGCAAATTTTATCTTTATAAACAATTACTCGCCGTGTGGTTCCCGGCAGAGTAGAATAAGACCACTCCAAGTCATTCCTTGGATGTCGTAAAAGGCGACTAAGGAAACACAAGCTAAAACGCGTTTAATAGTGAAGAGAGGGACGTGATGTTGGCCGAGGCGAGGGATAAAATATTTATTATGCCCTTTCCTCGTTCAGTGCTACGCCGCCCCTACAAATTTATATTACAACGGTGAAAAGATAACGTCACAGGTCGGTGCACAGCAGAGAGACCCTCTTGGTCCTCTCTTATTTAGTTTGGCCATAAATAAAATAATAGCATCTCTAGAGGCCCCCCTTAATATATGGTATTTAGATGATGGCACAATTGGCGGTACTCCAGAAATTGTCGCGAAAGACCTTAGAGCCTTAATTCCCGGACTGCGTGACATGGGTTTGTTAATCAATAGCTCTAAGTGCGAGCTTTACCCTTGTGGGGAGGCAGCAGGAGAGCACGTCGAGTTAATCCGTGATATGTTGCCGGAATTGAAGATCTTGGATCGTCAATCCTTTGCCCTTCTGGGCGCCCCAGTCTTCGAGGACGCTATTCCGGCGGCCTTACGTAGTAAGAGGGAAATGTTTGCTCAGTCACATCGGCATCTACAACAATTACCGGCTCATGTAGCGTTGACCTTATTGCGCGGTTGCCTTTCCTTTCCAAAGTTGGTGTACATTATGAGGACTTCTCCAACGTGGCTGTTTCCTAATGAGGTAAACCAGTTGGACGAGGACATGAAGGCTACTTTGGAAACAGTTCTCAATGTACACCTCGACGAGGATCAATGGCTACAGGCTACAGGCTTCGCTCCCTGTCCGCCACGGGGGATTGGGCATTAGGCGTTTGCAGGACCTAAATACATCGGCCTTCCTGGCTTCCTCCCTCGGGGTTCGTGGATTAGTCGCTAACATTCTCCAAGTTCATGGTGACAGTCTACGCATCCCTTATACGGAGGAAGCTTTGATGGCATGGTCTGCCAAGTCCAACCAACTTGCCGTTGATCCTCCAGAGAATAAGGAAGTGCAGCGCCAGTGGGATGAACGAATGTGTAGGTTAAGATACGGGCAGTTGTTGGAGGCTGAAGGCGGCTTGTTCACCGGAGTCAGGGGCTTGGCTTCACGCCCTTCCATCGCCTCATATCGGTACCGCGCTTGACGATGGATCTTTGAGAGTGGCCGTGGCGCTTAGATTAGGTTGTGATGTGTGCGAGTCCCATACGTGTGTTTGTGGAGCGCAGGTAGACCCTAAGGGTTACCATGGGTTGAGCTGCAGCAAGTCGGCTGGTCGTTTTTCCCGGCACCATATGCTGAACGAGGTGATTCAGCGAGCATTGGTATCCGTAGGCGTGCCGTGCTCTCTGGAACCACCAGGTTTAAGCCGATCTGATGTAAGAGGCCCGACGGGCTGACGCTCATCCCATGGGAGAGAGGTCGCTGTTTGGTGTGGGACGCGACTTGTGTCAGTACTTTCGCGACCACCCATTTAACCCGAACAGCACGCGCAGCTGGTGCGGCTGCAGAATGGGCAGCCACTCAAAAACACGCCAAATACGCCCCCCTCAAGGCATCTTATATTTTTGCGCCCTTTGCGGTGGAGGTGAGTGGAGCGTGGTGTGTAGAGGCTAAAACTTTGGTGCGGCAGCTGGGTAGGCGTCTTAGAAATAGTGGGGCTGACCCCCGCGCCGAATCATACCTGGTGCAACGCATATCCCTCGCCATACAGCGAGGGAATGCTGCAAGTGTCATGGGCACTCTTGGATCGGGCACAATTCGACGCGGTCTATTTGACTGATTTTGTTTTTTAATTTGACTTTTGTTTCAAATTGGTTTTAAAATATATAGAAAGTAGTTTTATTTTTTTTAAATTAGCAATGACAATTGTAACGATTGAATAAATGAATTATTCATAAAAAGAAAGCTAAACAAAGCTTATTAACATCAAAGAGACCTCTCCAACCCGTCTGGCCAGCGTGGAGAGTGTAGGCCAAATCCTCTGACTACTCAGGCTAGTATATGACTCTGGTAGTACAGAGAGGGTCGTGCACCTGCAATGGAGACTAGAAAGACTTTACAATTTTCTACATTTATATTAAATCCGCGGCCAAAATTTGATCAGCTGATCCAAGAATTTTTACAATAGTAATATTGCCTGGGTGATAAGAATCAGGGGGTGCGCGGGGTGCACCAGTCAATCAAACGAACAAATAATGTGGTAGTTTTGAAAAGGACATGTCATATTTAAACCTCAATAAAAGAAGAGGGGATTCGAAGTAAAAGCTAATCCGATAATTTTGAAAAGCATTTGTCATATTCAACCCGCAGGTTCGGGCTTCGGGGCGCGCAGTCAGGGGGCTGCGCGGCAAATCGAAGTAACAGACAATCTGTTATGTTTTTAAACATGTCATATTCAAGGCACAATAGAAGAAGGGATTGAGGGGGTACAGCCCCTTACCAATCAACAAAAACAATATGTGATATTTTTTTCAAAAACACATGTCCTATTCAATGTTCAATAGAAGTTGAACTTCATTTAGCGAGGTCGTTGAATCTTAGCCTACTTTGGAAAGTGCTTTATTTAATCGCATATTTTCGCAAATTTTTCTTTTTTAGTAGCCGGCAGCGGCGTAATAATAGGTAAATCCATGATGCCATACTGTTTTATTACAAATAACGCACTTTTATGTAAATTTAATCGAAAAACTATATCAAAACCGTGCCATCTGTGCGAGCTGTTTGACGCAATATTTGTTTTGGTGACTGCTAGCGCCGCAGTGGTTAGAAAATGAACTAAATTTGAATCACCTGACTGATTTTATGTCCGCTCTGTTCAAAGGGCTATGTTACAATCCGCTAACTAGTTGGACGTTGAGCGACGCTAGTTCAATCAATGTTGGGCCTAGTCATTCAATTAAACGTGGTCATTCAATGAACGCGCTAGTCATTCAATCAAATAGCAGATTCAACCAGATGACTGCGACACATACATCACCTAAGGGCCCCAGGAGGGGCGGACCTCGACTTTAGGCGTTGCCTGTGTGCGCAAGGCTTGGAGAGACAGTAAACTCTCATATGCCTGATGGGCTGCTATTGCATGCATAGCCTGAAGCGCCAACTGAGAAACAATGGCAAAGCCTTTGTACAGCGGTACAGCTAAAGACTCTACTGTACGAGTATGTATAAATACTTTCTCTCTTCTTTTATATTATGGCTTCCACCGAGATTTCAGTGATTTTGCTGTCTAGTTTATTGAGATATACTAAGTATCGGTGTTGTACGGTATAGTTTTTAACAAGTGGCATCAAAGACGGCGTGTGTTCTTTGATAGCCTCGTGGAACTTTCTGGTGACAAATCTATACGTCCATTTAAAAGTCTACTTTAACTATTTCACAAATTGTTAATGAGCACGAGCATTTATAACACCAAACTACACCAATATAAAGTCAACTCCTGTCTGTCTGTCTCTGTCGAGCTCCGTGGCGCAGCGGTCAATATGGAGGTCCCGGATTCGATCCCCGGTCAGGTCAAGATGGAAAAATGATCTTTTTCAGATTGACCTGGGTCTTGGATGTTTATCTATATAAGTATCTATTATAAAATATAGTATCGTTGAGTTAGTATCCTGCGACACAAGTCTCACTTAAGAACTTACTTTGGAGCTAGCTCAATCTTTGTGATTTGTCCGTATATATTTATTTATTATTATTAACTAAAATCAATTTGCAAAATCATATAAGGCAAACCCTAACTGCACTCCTTGACTTGCCACCACAAACTCCACGTAAATAATTTAGGTGGGCCAAAAATAGTCCCATTTGTCACCGTGTGGCGTCGCCAGTGTGGATGTCACCATTGGAGCCAAATGGGAGTAACCCATTTATGAGCAAATGATAAATGATGTCTGTTCAAACTTTTCGGCGGCTATATAAATACGCTACTGGCATTTACCTAATACTTCACGCATCCGAAGAAGAGACATGAAGTCCATCGTAGTTTTGATATTTTGCATTCAGGCGTGTTATATTCAGGTAAATTATATTTGTGAATTTTGGAGAATTTCCTTAATAATACTTAGAGAGACTAACAATTGTTTGTATTTGTAATACTCTTTTATTTACGGGACAATAAAACAAAATAATTTATCATGCTGATGCAATGATAACTCGAAAAAAAAATTGACATTCCCAACATGATCCCATAGCAAAAGTTGTTCATATTGATGGGCTGAGTCACATCTTTAAGGGTATATCGAGGGTATACACTCTGTATATCTAAATATGAAAAATAAATTTTGGCGTTTTGTGCAAACTTCGATCAGCCGATTGGTATTGGTATTACCATGTATGCGAGACCAAAAATTATTTTCATATTTTAGCCCAGTCGATATCGACATCAAACATTGTAAACGCGCTTGTATCGGCGATTTTTTTGTATAGTGTAGAGACCACTTAGAATATTCTACACCCAAGTTTGCAACTTTCTTAACCCTGTGCTACTTCCTGGGGGGGCCGAAAGTATTTTCGGGGGACTATTTTCAGTTTTAACAAAAAATATACCTTTAGGATGCCTTTTTCGGGTATTTTTGTAGCATGCTATTATGAAATACACTAAATTATCTACCGTTTGAGTATAATTTCAACTACCAGTGACTTATAGTTATTATGTATATTAGTATGACTCAATAGGGGGTGTAGGCTATTTTAGTGGTCTCTACAATATATAAAAAAATCGCCAATACATGCGCGTTTGCAATGCTTGACACTTTTTGTGTCGATATTGACTGACCTATTTAGGAATGAAAGAATTATAATTTCCTTGGAGAAAATTGTTCCGTATGATGGTGAAATAAGTCCACCCTTTTTGAGCGACGCGACATTTTCATACAAGTCTTCAGCCGCCCGGGCAAAGTATGGGAATGTTAAAATTTTTCGAGTTCCCAGCTTTGGTACCATAGGAAGTTCATATTGACGGTCTGAGTCACCCTTTAAGGGAATGTCAGGGTCAATTTCCACTTTGTATAGAAATATAGATACTGACCAGATTTATCGTTTCAGCACGCGGCCAGCATGTCTTGGGATGACATAGTCAACTATAATCCTAAGGTAGACAGCTCAGTCAAAGACATGACGTCAGCCTTTGCTGGAATGAATCCTTTGACAGCCACTGTACCAGAGAACATAAAACCTCAACCCTCTCTCAGCGACGTATATAAGTCTCTTAGCCCCGGCGCTCTGGTTCAGAACGAACTCTTTGGGGTGCCTGGACAAGGGCCGTAGGAGAAAATAAACTAAAGAGAAAAGAGTCGGCGCCGACGTACAATGTAAAAAAGGAAATTAGTCCTTTTATAAGTACAGCATTTAAATTCCATGTTTGAATGGAATGAACAAAATGGATGATGGCCTGTCAGGTCATTTAAATATAAAATGTACTATAAATAAGGTCTAATTTCCTTTGTTTCATGGTATATCCCATCCTTTGTCAATATAAGTACCTATACTAGGAATATTCGTCGGTTAAAAGGCCGCAATAAATTATAGTCACTGAATGAGTGTCAACAATACCATTTTTGTATATAAAACATCGCTAATTTCAAGACTTGCTCGTTCATAAATAGTACCTAAGACTATCTAGTGTCTATATACTAATCTAGTGGGCCTTCAAATCTCATATTGCTTAACCTTGTCTTCATTGTCTGAAGTGATTATGTAAATAAAATTGCCTTCATACTTGAAACATTATTTTACTAATTATTTATTTCCCTTTCGAAATAACTTGTTATTTTTCGGTGATGTTGTTTTGTGGAATATTTTTACACGACTGCTACAGAAACAGGAGAAGTATTTATGTAAGTATATATGAAGCTTTTTTTAACCACAATCTTACGCCTCAATGGATTTGAATGGGGTATGGTGTGTCGTTAATATTCTTAGGGGTGAGCTACATCTGCCAGAACGGAATCGCACCCCATGCATTCTATACTTATCTATCACTTAGAACCGTCATTGTTCGCGCGTTCGCCGTTGTTCGAGATAGTACGGTTTTTTGTGACAAAAGAACGCACCAATTGTATAAACATCATAATTTCATGTATGTAGGTAGTTACTAATAATGAACAAGTGCCAGCAAATATGCTGTAAACTAAACAAAATTGTATACTAAGAGTAATTTATTCGATTTTGCTTACAACTAGTATTATCATCTTACATAACATAATATTTCAATTAACCTTTACTGTGGTATTGCGGTATGGTCGAGCGGAGATGAAACAGCATCCATAACATGCCAGCTACCGAGATAAAGGTTAATTTTTAAAGTATCAAAAGATCTGAAGTCCAAAGGCTAGTGCTTAACACACTGACAATCATGTCATAAAAAGTATACATCTGTTGTCCAAAGAGTTTATGGAGCAATAGCGTAGCGTGGGGGCGGGAGAGCAGGGCCATCTTCCCCGGTGGCAAAGCTTAAGTTTAAAATTACTTTCACAAAAAGGGCGGCAAAACTCTCGTCAGTCCGAGTGGCTGTGCGAAAAACAGGTGGCTTAGCGCCTACGTATGACACATAAGCACTATCAGATCTGACTTTTATAAATGCTCAGAGAGTCTCTCATCAAGAAATCTCTCAACGCGCACAGACCCTTGAGAATCTTAGTGCTGTTATCCATCTTCTGTATATCTGTCTCCGAGAGACTCTTATCCTGGGCCAGGTATCCGTTGACGGCGTCTTCGGTCATCCAATGGGCAGGTATCTTGTGCATGTTGAACTGGTTCGGGTCAGGGTTTATCGGCATTGGGGTCAAAGACTTCTCCCATGGTGTGATGTACTTCTGCTCCGAGTGAAGACCTTCGATGTACCTGGATGAGAAACAAGATGATAAGCAACAAATGGATGTCGTAGAAGGCGGCTTAGGAAACACAAGCTAAACATAGCTTATAAACATCAAAGAGACCTCTTCAACCCGTCTGGCCAGCGTTGAGATTGTAGGCGAAATCTTCTGACTGGGTAATATATGCCGCTATGTTTATGGTAGTACACAGAGGGTCGTGCTCCTGCAGTGGACACTAAAAATCATGAGCTTCACATGAGCTTTTTGAGCTGCAGCCCAGGGTCCCTTGCTTAAAAATGCCCCTATTGTTAATTAATTAACTTAAACATTGCCACTGCAGCCTTCTTTTATGGTGACATAGAAGGGAATAGAGCAATGCAAATTGTGCTCTACCCATTAGGCGCCTAGTAGCCTACGAAATGATGACTCAATAACTTAACAATACAGAGCGGTATAGACGGCAAGTTGCAAAAGCAACATGCTGCATCGTAACAGTTGCATAGACGAGATCTTTGACTAAAACTCAAAAGTCCAAACTTAAGGTCTGTCAAAAATCGATGAAACACTGCAATTTAGGCTTGCGCCCTATAAGTATGATGTGCAATACACAACTGCGTTTTAAGGCACAATTTACTAATGTAGGAGTTAAGACTGCCAGTCAGAAGTAGTATTGCGCGGGATATGTCTACAGAATGCAAACAGGCACCAGTTCTTACTCCACCTTATATAGGTTTTCACAGCTTTGAAATAATGTATATATAATTTTGAATTTATGTAAGATTATATTTTGTCATTTATTTAAACTTATGTTTGTGGAGAAAATAAATAAATATTTGATTTGATTTGAGATAAATGGGAGAAATTGGCTACCTTCTGGATGTCAGATATCTCTGGCAGACCAAGGACGAGATGACGGGATGACCTAGACAGAAATTTTCAGAAGGCTGCTGATGTGTCGCAACGCAACAAGTCAGACCCAGTAGGAAAATGAGGGGTATACCTTTGCCCAGCAGTGGGAACAAGTACAAGCTACTATAAAGGGAACGTGACTAAATTTACTTTTTAATTTTGTTGTCTTTATTATTGACGTAGTTTCGTATTTATTAATGCCATAATGTAGCTCATCCCATAGTAGTCTGACCAACGAAAGCTGAACCTCGCAAAACGCGGAAAATTTAAAAAGTCTCTAGCGGGCAATACTATCTACAGTAGAAAAAAATCGTTTTGATACTTTTTACATGACTGCCCAAAACAAGTTATGTAAATATTTTATTATGTTTTGGAATTTACGATAAAGTAAAAGTATGTAAATTAATTTCTTTGATCCTAACTTTTAAAGGACTCAATTTAATATTAGTACACTTTTAATGCCCTCCACCCATACTAAATACCTACCTTCGCTGTATCGCGAAATTAAGCAAGGTTTGTTTTTGTTTAAAAGTTAGCAATAAATACTACAAAATTTTATAAATATTTATAATTGAGGACATTCTAAAACGCAACTTTAATAAAAAATAAAAACCGGCCAAGTGCGTGTCGGGCCACGCGCAGTATAGGGTTCTGTAGTTGCGAATGACAACTTTGAGTTCACTCTGTTTACACTCGCACCTCACAGTTTAACGACCAAAAACATCTAACAATAAAGATTGTATAAAATTTTACATTTTCCAGTACATTTTATAAGTTGGTTGCCTATAACTTTTTAGTTTGCACTTAGTACCCAGCTCTGATAGTTTTCCTTTCAACTTCAGTATATATACTACTGCTGTAATTTTTTTCACGTATCCATATATAACCGTTTAGCAGATAGAGGGGGGGGACACGTACCTCTAACAAAAATTTTCACTTTAAAACCAAATATTTCGGAAACGGATCCCTAAATCGAAAAATGGTGTTCTCAACCTCACAATATTTTTCAAAAACCTTTTTAACGATACCCCACACGATGGGTAAGTAGAGAAAAAAAAATTACTCCCCCACTTTACTTGTATGGGAGCTACCCAAAAAAAAAATTTTTTTTCAAGATTTTTTTCTACGACTTTTTTGCCATGATTAATATACATACTCATACAAAATTACAGCTTTCTAGTACTTATAGTCTCTGAGTAAAACCGCGGACGGACAGACAGACAGACAGACAGACAGACAGACAGACAGACAGACAGACAGACATGGCGAAACTATAAGGGTTCCTAGTTTACTACGGAACCCTAAAAAAGTGATTTCAAGAGGTACCTATCACATCAATAGGTACAATTTTTCTAAGGAAAGATCATAAAAAGAATATGCTGTTAAGTATGTATTTAAGTATATATTTAATTATTTATATTTGAAAAAACAAGTCTTGTTTACGAGTGTCAAAAGCACAATGGCGAATTCTAATCAAAAATTGACAGAGTTTGCGGTATGAAGTCAAGGGGTGCAGTTGGCGTTTGCCTTTGACGATTTTGCAAATTGATTTTAGTGGACTTTATAATATGAAATTGGTGTAGTTTGGTGTTTTATATGCTCGTGCTCATGAATTTGTGAAATAGTTAAAGTAGACTGTTATATGGACTCATATAGATTTGTCACCAAAAGCTCTCACGAGGCATCAAAGAACATACGCCATTTTTGATGCTACTTGTTAAAACTTTACCGTACAACACCGATACTCAGTACCTCAATTTACTGGACATTGGCAGAATCACTGAAATCTTGGTGGAAGCCATATTAAAAAACTGAAGAAGAAGAATTGACAACTGTAATGTCAAAGTCATCTGTATCAGTGTTGCAACTCAAAATATGACAGGGTTCAGCTTTCATTAGCCAGACTCTACCTACGCGTCATTACTGTACTTGTTTTGTCAGCTGAATAAACAAAATAATAATAAAACGGCGTGTTCAAATATCACGTGGATATATCAATAACCAAAAATGCCAAATTTCAGTAACAGCTGGCACTAAATCTTCATAATATACATATAGGTATTTCTTTTGTAGCCCATGTTTATTACCTTGATGACGTATTTTATTGTTTGATATGAATTAGTGCTGTCAATGCTTGAAGGTTGTAATATGAGATGTGGATGTAGGTATTAACTGTTACATACTATCACGTATTTTTCCCTTGCGGGGTAGACAAAGCCCAGGTCTGTAAAACCTTAAGGCTACGTTTGGCATGTGAGTGGACTTGTAGGTAAGAACAGAATCAAAATAGTGATGGATTGCTAGCCGCATCGCCTATTGACATGATTCCTGACGCCCATTCCCTCGATCTAACTTACGATCTGTGCGGGAGGAGAAACAGCTGGTACATTCTACGTTTTTTCTTTTCTCCCAGACCAGCGTGGAATACTACCTAGAATATATGAGGTGATAGCTTATTTATTTATTAACAAAATTGTACAGCATTACAGTATCACCAAAGCACTGCACAACTTAACTTAGGACTACGTATTCAAACATAGCGTGACAGCGAGGTATGTACCTGATGTAGGCCTCGGAGTGCGTGACGCGCTGTGCGCGCGGCGTGACAACGAGCTACATACCTGATGTAGGCCTCGGAGTGCGTGACGACATACCTGATGTAGGCCTCGGAGTGCGTGACGCGCTGTGCGCGCGGCGTGACAACGAGCTACATACCTGATGTAGGCCTCGGAGTGCGTGACGCGCTGTGCGCGCGGCGGCGCCGACACGAACAGCGGCTCGAGCCCGGCGCGCGCCGCCGGCGTGGCCAGCGCCGGGTCGCCGCCGGCGCCGGCGCCCGGCGACGGCGTGTTGCGGGCTAGCGGCGACATGCCCGACAGGGACGCTGGAGAAAAATTAAGGGTTTATTGATTTGCTAAGTATGCGAAAGTAGTTGAAGACGCACGCCTTTCATTACAGCGCGACAGCAACCGAGGATGATAATAAATATAAAATATAAAGCGTTTATTATTATATCTCCACAAATAAGATATATCTTATACATACACTTTTAAAGACGTTGAAATCTTTTTTTTGTAGCGGAGAAATTGAGAAGGATAATTATGAAGATTAACAAGTGATTCTCAGTATGTACACGAGAATGGCCAACGCAGAAGTCCTACCAACATCCACTCAGTCTTGTTGACGACTCAGAAATATATCGTCTAGAAATTAACTTTTAACTTGAGTAATCCTTATTAATCCTAGTCTCATTAATGTTAGCATGTATTTTTCTGCGATACATACACTAAATATCATTTGTGCTTCGGAAGGCTACTGCCATCATTGATGTCAGCTGTGACACAATGCCTCAAACCAACTTTAAAATCTGACACCAGTGTTGGTGTTGGTTTACACACACAACAAACAAACAACAACTAAATATCGTAGTATGCTATCTATAACAGTCATGTATTTCGTCCTCAACTGCCTTTTCAGTGGTACTGGTTGCATGTATGGTATCGCGTACGCGCGCCCGACCTCCCGAGCTGCTACTGTCTCTACCTCAATCTATCCGAGCAAGTGGCATCCAAAAATACCTTTATCCCGTTCCCCCCAGTCCAACAAACTCCCACTGGCAGGGTCGCCATGTGTGCGAGTAATGATACAACTGAGTTGTATCATTACTCGCCACCCCACATGGCGACCCTGAACAACTGAGTGCTGACGTACGACTGCTTTATTTGACAGTAGTTCATGAGTTATATGCCTTAATCTAACTTAACGCTAACACATACACTACACTCCACACTTTAGCGTTGAAACCGAGATGAGGCATACCAACTGCGCGCACTAACCCGACTACCAAGCGTGGTAAGTAGGGCACTGTGCCCATGATGGGAAGGCCTATGTCAAGCAGTGGGATTCTTGACAAATCATGATGATATGTAAACATACATACATACTATCGCGTCTTTTTCCCTTGCGGGGTAGACAGACCCCTGGACTATTAAGCCTTGAAGCTACATTTAGCATGTTGGTGGGTTTGTAGGTGAAAACAGAACCATGGTGATGGGTTGCTAGCTGTGATTATATTTATATTCTTATATATTACGAAATATCTACTTAACACTTGAAAATAAAGTTACCTCCTGGCGACATTACCCCGGTCCTTGTAAACGCCTTCGGCGGCTTCTTGGTGGACGGCAAGAAGTTCCTGTAAAGAAAAGAAAAACAAAATTTTAAAATGTTGACTAAGCAAGCACGCCCGGACCAGAATCCACCAATATATGAGCCTACCAGAATCCCCTAGCCTGCTCCAGGACATCCCCATGATCCATTTAAACTTTCTTTATTATACCAATAAGAGTTTTCGGAAATGCTTAAAATCACTTGTGGCGGGGCGCGTACTGAGCAGCTCGGATGCGAGCTGCTCAGTACGCGCCCCGCCTCCCCGCGCGCGCCCTTCTGAACCTAATATTGAGTTATCATCATGCGTGTTAATCCTTACCTCAGGCGGTTGCAGTTGCGCTATAGACAAGAGTACCTAGAGCACAGTGGTGACACTCCCTGTACGTGAGAGTTCGGGCACTGATAACCTTGACCCGGGGCGTGTAAGAGCTAGGGTTGGCAACGCATAGGTAGTCACTCACAACTCATTTAGTACCTGTTGTGCAAACCGTGCGAGAGACGCAACCACAACACTGTCAGCCCTCGACCAAGTCAGGCGGCGACGGCCCGTTCCACGCCCCGCGCGCCTCTCAATGCCCCCGCGCACATCCAGACACCCACACATAGCCGCAAGCTATTTGTGCACACATGCTTAAGTGTCGTGTTTTTTTTACGTAACACTCTTACCGAGATCTCTCATGAATGGCCATCATCCGTCCATTGCCCTTGTTGACGTGAAGGTCCCGTACATGACGCAGCAAGCGTGGAAGGTTCGGGAAAGGAGCCTGGCCCTTCCTGACGCGGTTGCAGTTGCGCCATAGACACGGGTACTCGCTGAAGGAGCCGCGGTAATGCTGTTGGACGTGACCCGCTGCCGACACGCATGTTGGGGGAAAATATCGAGGTTACAACAAAATATGCAAAAGTTTTGACAATATAATATATTTTCTAAGAAAAAGCTCTTATCAAAAAGGCATCATAATGAAGAGATTATGTTTACTTAAATTTTGAGAAATAAACTGTGATCGGAACACAAAAATAATTAAGAGAGAACATGACATAAAGTTCATGAGGCCAATACGTTTAAGTATTCTTGTTATTTATATATAAGTTAATTTAAGTATACTACTGTATATAGCCTGAATAAAAAGAAATTAAAAATACTAAAAAAAATATGCCGCGATTTATTATCAATCGCTAATATGTAGTATAGCAATATATGGATTCATAAAACAGTCTTATCAACTCCATGTTATGTCCGCTTTGTAAAGTTTATTTAACTCACGCTAAGTAAGCTAGTTTTGTTATTGGTACGCTCTGGGATATTCTTCCTTGAAATTTAAGTAAACACAATCTGTATTTCAAATCACTGATGGTAAATGGTGTCCGTTTGCAGTAAGACTTTATACAGTCTAAAATAGGTGCTATTTAATACGCGTGCGAATCCGGTACTTTTCTAGGCCCGGACTAGCGTTAAGCCGTGGTTAAGCTTTGGTTTACTGGCTTGATCGCAGAAAAATACTCACGTTCCAGTTTACTTTTCTTAGTCTCAATGAAAGTTCCAATCACTAGCAGCGGTAAACAGAAACCATCCGTTAACAATATTTACCATTTATTTATAGACAAAGACGAAAAATTTTAAGCTTTCAGGCAGCTTCAAGGATCTGATTATAATTAACCTCTAACACCAACACGACTGACCTTTTTAACAGTTTACGTCCGCCATATTGATTTTTTGCTCATGTCACACAGCCTATGACAGTCAGGGGAAGAATACAAATTTAATGACACCTCACACTTCAAAATCGATCAAGCACTTTAGGCTGCAAGGGGTGACAATAGAACGGACATACTTACATACGAGTACGTTTACTACGTTACTATATATAAACGCGCGTAAGTATATACAAATATGTACTTACGCGCGAAAAACACCCTCCTTCTCGATGGGTAAGTAAAGATGAGGAAGTAAAGATGGGTAAGCAAAGATATTTATATTCTTCGTGCTCAAAAGGCAACAGTGAGATGCTACTTTTACACCAGAATGAGAATTTACGAACTTCAGGGAAGAAGGCAGAGTCAATTCCCAGTGGAAACTTTAAGACATTAATTTTAATAATTACAATTACAAAAAATCCCTTGCTCAGGCGACGGCTCTGCAGGCTCGAACTGGTCCGGGATTAGGGACCAAAAAATATAGATAAATCACACAGTTAATCACAGATTAAGCTAGCCCCACACATAGTTCCTTGTGTCTATTGTCATAAAATACATGGTGGCAGCAACGAAATATCAAGTTCTTAGATAAGTTCTATACTATAACTCCACACTTAGTTGTAAATTGCGTCGATGGCCATAAAATACTTGGTAGCAGCAACGTAACGTCAGGTTTTTAGATAAGTTCTGTACTATGAAGATACTTACTGTTCCCGCCGTCGCCGATGCAGTGCTCCATGCAATCCTGCAGGTCTTCGAACTGATAGTCGCAAGTGTCCCACGCACATTCGTACGTCATCTCCATGGGAGTCTGGAAGCATAAACTTATATAAGTAAAGTTATCATACAAAAAGGGGTATATGCTTTAATAAGGTTCTTAAAAATGGACGTGAAAAAATTCTTTACAGTTTTTCAACTAGGAAGGACCATTCTGATGTTGCAGGCTTCCATGGGCTGTGATAACTACTTCCTATCGTTTTGGTTGAAGGTTGGCAGCGACCGCCATTCTGATGTCAACGACGCGGGAAATATTGGCTTCCCGACTGCCATTCTATATTCAACCTAAACGCATAAGAAATATAGCTTAATATAACTTCCCTTAGCCAGTTTTTCCAGTCTTTTCTCTTAAGTTATTGACCACCATTCTATATTCAACTGTAGTTCAATACTAATTGAAATCAATTAACTTACATGCTGTGATAGCTCCCTCGTTTACTCGGCTAATTTCGCCGAAGTCTTTTCATTGCAACGTGTAGCCCTTTCACATCAGCTCTGCTTCGTAGAGGTTGGCAGCGACCGCCATTCTATATTCAACCGTAGTGCAATACTAACTGAAGTCAAATAACTTACATGCTGTGATAGTTCCCTCATTTCCTCGGCCAGTTTCGCCGAAGTCTCTTCATTGCACCTGGTAGCCCTTTCTTCCCAGCTCTGTTTCGTCGAGGTTGGCAGCGACCTCCATTCGTTGCCAACGATACGGGAAATCTCGCCTGCCCAACAAAGAAAGTTACTCTCATGCTGGAGCCATTTAAGAATTTATTACCCTACATTTTTTCAGTTAAATCACATTTATTTTCTTTTTTTTAGATTAATATTTTTAACCAACTACAAATAAACCAAGTTTTTGTGCCGGACGACAAATCAAGAACCATTGTATATTTTACATTCTAATTTGCCAACTATATTTTAAATAACGAATGTTATAATATTTTTAATCTGCCCATAAGCGCAGAAAACTTCGTGCATTTGTAATAGGATATATCTATAGGACATATATATTTTGTTATTATTAATCTGCAATCAAATTAATTTTTGTCAATTATCTATGTATCATTTGTTATATAAAGTATCTTTATTAATAATCATAATTTTCTGTAACCTAAATCTATAAGTATTAAATTGTATCTGTTAATATTTTTAAGGAACATTTCATATGTAATATACTTGGGAGGTGGGCGTTGATGTCTGCGACACAGTTTTTTAACTTCTGCAGATGTCATCGTTGCCTTAGTTTTGTGCAAATATGTTTTATGTTCCAATAAAAAAATTATTATCCAATTATTATTATTATTTAAATGCACGAAGTTTTCTGCGCTTATGGGCAGATTAAAAATATTATCTATACATCGACCGCCTAACTTTGACACTGCCCGAGGTATATACGGTAGTAATACATAGTCAACATTAAACGGTGCACATTGGCTTGGCAGCAAAGAGCGAAATTTCTACTTTGAACGCAACGTTTGCCCCCACTTCCTCTTGCAATCTTCTGGCAGCGACTGAGCTAAGCGGTCGAACTATACTTTATAATCGATCATCGTTTCCCTTACATTGGCTCAGCATGAGATGTATTAGTGACAGTTCTAAAGTTTACAGAGTGCGCAACACACGTCTATTTAGTAAAATTAAGCAATTTGATTCAGTTTTTGGTTCAGAGTTTCGTAATAAGCAAATTAAAATAAACTTATTTGTTGCGGCTCACGATAAAGAAAACACATGATTTACTATGATTTTCAACTTTGATCTTAGTACAACCAACCTAGAGTAGTGTTCGGAACGAGCGGAGTTAGGTCGACTTATAAATCACAACAGTAAATAATATCTACGTAGAATAGCGCCCGGTATATACAGCATAGGTATTACCTACGCTGTGCTCATCCTATTAGGGCTTCCACTGCAGGAACACGACCCACTCTGTAATACCAGAGCTTTATATTAGCCAGAGCAGTCAGAGGACTTGGCATACACTCTCCACGCTGGCCAGACGGGTTGGAGAGGTCTCTTTGATGTTTATAAGCTTTGTTTAGCTTGTGTTCCCTGACTCGCCTTCTACGACATCCACGGGAAGACTTGGAGTGGTCCTATTCTACTCTGCCGGGAGCCACACGGCATCGAGTACATTAAGCTGTTATTGGGCAGCAAAGTGTAAGTTTTTGCTTATAAAATATGATCCAATGACAGCAGCTTATCAAACCCTAAGATTCAGTGCTGCCATCTGGTAAGCATTTCAAAAAACTTTAATTTTAATTCGTTAGATAAATAAACTCATCTCATTCCGATCACTACTAAAGAGAGCCACTATTGTAGTGACATTGTTAGCTGTATAACAAGGCCATTCGAAAGTCCTCTCTTAGTTGAAACCCATAGTGCAATGTATAAAACAAACTACAAGAAAAAGAGGGATACACCTACCTAATTTCTTATTTCTGTCCTTGGATGCTAAATTTTTACACAAATGTTAGACGGCACATTACAAAATAAAGTGACAAGTAGAGGGAAATCAAAATGGTGAAGTGAAGGACAAAATAAAAAATAGCGATTAAGTGTACACATTTTTGAGAAATTGCTCAGTAAAATTATGGTATCATCTTTGACGTGTCCACGAGTTGCATACAAACTAGAGTTGCGCTCTAACTATACACAGATGGTTCTACGTGCTATATTTAATAGATATTCATATTACAACTTACTATAAAAAGCGTTTTATATTCTTGCAGTTGTGCATATTACATGTTTATCTTTAGAATAAATACGTAGTATTCTTATTTCGCTTTAACACATTCTGGTTACTTAGCTAGCAGTAGACTTTCTGCCATCTAGCGGTGACTTTTTTAAAACTTAACTTCCCACAGCGCATGCCTCGGAATGTCATCTATTTCTGTAGAATTCTAATATCTATGGTAGAAATATGACCTATTCATTATAGACCTATTTTTCTACTTTTATTAGCAATTTCTCACAAATGTTTCCAAGCCCTGGAAAGTGCAAGGAAGCATGTTGTAATGGTTTAACCAGTAGCAATTTTGGCCACTAACATGATTTTATATTCAAAGGGAAATATTGGTCCTAATATATACATCTGTTCGTGCATAATAGTATATAGCTCATATTACTTACACATCTACATCATATTATCATACTTAAGAGGCTTATATCAGCGAACTAGCGACATCCACCCGTATTCTTGTAATTCAACTAACGTAGATTTTTTCAATTTGATACTATTTAGTTCTAACACCCATCACCACCAATTATTTTATTTTTTAATATGTGTAGTGTCTAGTTGACTGATTTAAGCCCCTTTTAAGCAACACGTGTGGCACGTTTACGCGCACACGTTTGTTTGCGTTTGGCAAACAAATGTGTGCGGGCACATACACGAAAATACTGTACACACATGTACGAAAAGTGTAGAGAAGCCGGCAACGTCTATACACCCACAAACAGGTTGTATGTGTGCGTTGCTGAAAATATAGACAGATCGATGTTTCGAAGCACTGCCGAAAAACTGCCTTTACGAATTTTAGGGCATAGAACACACGTCAATTGAGTTTGAATTTGTGGCCCCCAATAAATAAATAAATATATAGGGACATATCACACAAATTGAGCTAGCCCCACAGTAAGTTGTGAAATTGTGTCGCAGGATACTAACTCAACGATACTATACAAGGTGACTGGTAAGAGCTATATAAACCGAAAAGTGGTATGTAAGGTATCATATAGACATGCTAGATAAAATAACATCTTGTAAGAAAAGCGTCACAATACCGAGTTAATTAACATTTCATAATTAGACAAAAATCTTAAGGTACCAACCCTACATCAGCTGTTGTCATTCATCATTACGAAAATCTACAATTTTTACTATCATTTGACCAATGACCTAGAATACCAGGAGCTAAGAAATTACAATTACAAAGACTAAACAACGACCATAACGAATAATCATTGCCTAAGATCCTTGTGTCTCTGAGAGACAGATTTTTAATTTAAGTGGTAGTTCAATCACTAAAATTTAAAATCTGTCAATTAGTGATTATCACTAAATGAAATAATTTACTTACGTAAACCATAATCAGCAAACAGCATCGTAATTTTTAAAAATAATTTAACGGCGAATCAAACAAATGGATTTAATTATGCGTGGATTTCTGACAAACTTGCTAGTTGGTTTTGATTTTTATTACATATCAATAACAATAATAATAAAAAAATCCTCATAATGTCACTGGTATTACGGGTAAAGTTAAATCTTCTTACAGAGTAGAAGCCCATCATTAAAAGTAAAAACAGCTGATATCAAATCGTAGGTATGTAAACTCTTGACATAAATTAATGCTTGAATTAACAATAAACAATTAAATTCTATCGACTTAAAATTAAATTTCAAAAGACAAAAAAACATTCATGTAATTTCGAAAGTAGAAACAATTTACCGAGATGCAATGCATTATCTCTTCTGCGAATATTATTCATCTTCATGCACGTAATTTTCTGTCTCGCTCTCTCATTATTCGCTTTATTTTATGATATTTTAGGCTTGGTTCCGTATAAAATTTTTTAAATACCGTTTTTTGCTATCAGATAAATAAGTTTTCTTTAACTGTTACTGGAACGATGAACTAAATGTTAACTTAGCTTTGTAAAACATTATTCGTACATGAATTGAATTAATTAAAATCCTTGAAGTGGCAGTGGGCGAGGCACTAACGCGCAAGACTGACAGCCATTGGGGTAATAAAGTTCTCTCATAACGACCACGTACCGCCAAGCGCAATGTTGAAATCCCACTGACCAGAAAAAGCAGTTATCACGAATTATTATTTTTAGTTTTTCGCTCTTCACATAAAAACATTTTTTTTAATAGGATTTGTTTTGCACTAAAGAGAATACCGATTCATAAATAACAACAGATACCTCAGATACAAAAAAATGCGTAAAGAAGTTGTAAGATTTTTCACATCTTCAAAAGATTTTTGATATCGCAGCTGCTGTCCAAAAACTTCGGTAAACACGACGGTCAGTTAGACTGGAAGTCTTTTGTCTAATTAAATAAATTACTTTATCCACGTCAAACGCACTTGTGGCGGTTTAGAAACTCTGACACCAGGGTATGTGGGGTCGTAAGACCTTACCTAACTTACCTACACGAAATGAAGAAAAAATACTTTAAAAAAGGTTTTTCCTTATTGCATTGCGGAACCATAATTAAGTAGGTACTAGGCATACAGGATAGATGAAAGAGGTCACTTTGATGTCGCCGCTTGCGCTTGTATCGGAACTCGGAAGGAAGTCAGTCGATCGGTAACATTCTTAGCGAAAAGAGTGATTATCTCACGCGTTCGTGTCATCATTACTATCGACTTTTTCGAACATGAACTACTCAAATTCGGAGTATTATGATATGGTTATGTGTGTGGGGTCATGCGACGGCAACCTGGCGGCTGCTCGTCGTTTGTATGAGGATCGCTACGTGTTGGGTAGGCCCGACGCCCGTCAGCTTCCTTCCTACGCGTGCTTCAGGAACCTCGTGAACCGGCTGCACACCACCGGCAGGCTACAACCGAGCCCTGGCGAGGGCCCACCGCGCGGGCGAAGTGACTTGGAAGACCAGATCCTGGACCATTTTTCGGCGGACCCCACGACCAGCACACGTCGCTGTGGAGCAGTATTAGGAGTGTCACAGTGGAAAGTGTGGAAGACACTGAACACTGATGGGCAACACCCTTACCACTACCGGAAGACCCAGGAGCTCCTGACTCGGGATTTTGCCTCGCGTGTTCAGTTCTGCACGTGGTACGATCACGAAGTCACGAGGGACCCGACGGTGGCCATGAACATTCTGTGGACAGACGAGGCGTCTTTCACAAGAAGGGGCCTCTTTAACTGCCACAACGAGCACGTCTGGGCGCACGAGAACCCGAAGGCTTCCCGCGTGGCAAGTTTCCAGCATAGGTGGCGGATTAATGTGTGGGCAGGCATTATTGGAGACAGGCTCATTGGTCCAAATGTTTTTGCCGGAATCCCTTAATGCCGAAAATTATTTATTATTTTTAAGAACTGAGCTGGAAGAGATGTTGGAAGATCTTCCAGTAGCAGCCTACAGGAGAATGATTTTCCAACATGACGGCGCTCCCGCTCACTTCGCCCGCGAGTGCCGAGCGTACCTGGACCGGCGGTTCGACGTGTGGATAGGTCGGAGCGGTCCCGTGGCGTGGCCGCCACGATCACCTGATTTAACCCCACTCGATTTCTTCTTGTGGGGTTACATAAAAACAAAAGTGTATGCCGTGGAATGTGAGAGCCCGGAAGAAATGCGTGGGCTGATACTTGCGGCGTTTCAATCTGTCCCGGCGGATATGCTTTTGAACGTCGTAAGCTCAATCCAAAAGAGGGCGCAATTGTGCAGAGATCGTGGTGGAGGACACTTTGAGCCGGAAATTACCTGAATTGTGTACCTAAATCTAAGTGGTGATACATGTCGTGCTCGTGTATGATTCTTAAATTTTCATTTAATCCAGTTTAAAACTCGAGATCAGTGTTTTTTTTTGAACGCAACAGATTTACAACCTTCGATAGAAGTACATAAGTGTCAAATTTGTGAAACAATGTTGTTGCTAAGTTCCGCAAAGCGTATGCCGCAAAGGAAAGGCGGCTTCTTTGAAAGAGCGGCGCGGCGGCCGGCGCGGTGTCAACAAAGAGGTAGGTGTCTGAATTGTACTAGGCTGGCAGAACATAGCAAGAGTTCGAAATGATCTCAGCTGTGTTTGTGTTTAGAAATAAATTGCTATTATTAGGATGTGTCTACAAAAGTACTAGGAACATATGACATACAAGGGCTTTGCCGCAAGTAACGAAATTTATCAATGAGTCTTTCTTTTCTTTCTAATATTATGCATAATTAGGGGTGTGACCAAAACAAAAAAAATATGTTTTTCTACTTTTGTATGGAAAATATCTTAACAAGATTTTCGTTTCTTTTCACCGCCATATGATTTTCATAACCCTCGGGGTATGGCCTTGTCACGGCTTCATATAGCTTTTACAAGTCGCCTTGTATTTTATAATAGATACTTATATAGATAAACATCCAAGACCCAGGTCAATATGAAAAAGATCTTTTTCCATCTTGACCTGACCGGGGATCGAACCCGGGACCCCCGTGTCGCAGGCTAGCGTGTTGACCGCTGCGCCACGGAGAATAGAAACTCAAACGTAATTGTATGGCATTTTTTTCATTTTCACCCTCACTCCCTTATTTGTCTATGATCTTTATTGCCTAGAGAAAACACAAGGCAGTGGGTCGTCTGATACTAGTAATAGTATCTTCTTCGTAGTTTGTGGTTCGAAGGTTTCGGTTTGAACATTGCTTAGGATTTTCTAATTCACCTCATTTATTTCTCTGTATTTTTGTAAAATGTAGTTGATTCAAGCACATAATAAAGCTTGTTTGAGGTTTCACATAGTTTCGCCTTCGGGCAAGACCGTTCAAGGTCATATCAAATGTTGGTATTTCCAGGAAAGGGTTCTGGCTAGAGACCTACATTACATCAACTTCTCCTCAAGACCTCTTTCTTTAGACACGTGAGAATGGAATTTGCTGTGTCTATTTACCTCTTTATAATTTAACTTCGAGCGTCATAATATTGGTATATACTAACAATGTGAATAATACCTACGTCATACAAGTTTAGATAAATACACTAGTAGCCTATATTCGACCGAAGCTGTTCAAATATATCTAATTTATTAATAATAATTTCCCAGGGTTTTTTACAATAGCGAAAGATCCCAAAGGAACTATCACATGAAAACCTCACTAGTGAGAAGTGACCTCTTGTCCTCATCATCATCATTTCGTGTAGGTGACATGGGCAGTCGACCATGCACACCCTGGTGTTAGAGTTCTTCGGAACCGCCTCTCGGCCTTTGAGGTGGTTCCTTTAACGACTACCAGATGGCAGCCGGGACCACCGGCTTAACGTGCCTTCCGAAGCACGGAATCATCTTTCTTATCAGACAATCAGGTGATTCATGCCTGCAATGTCCTAACCAAACTGGAAACAACTTAACAAAGTATGCTTCCCATGGGAATCGAACCCACGACCCCCGGGTCAACAAGGCAAACGCCTTAACCACTGGTCCACGGAGGCAGTTTGTTCTGACTTATCAAGATTGTTTACACTTTTTTAAGCAGGTACCAAAACGGATAAATAAATATAATTATGCGGATATATCACACAGATTGAGCTAGCCCCAAAGTAAGTTCGAGACTTGCGTTATGGGATACTAACTCAACATTACTTGATTTTATAAAAGATACTTATATAGATAAAGATTCAAAAATAAAATAATTGAAGGGCGCGAGCGACGTTCCGTGTCCTATAGTTTTCTCGTTAAGACTTTAACAGTAAATTCTTCAGGTTGACTGTTATCTTACTAAAATTGTTCGGGATTGTTTGAGATAATGGCCTACCAGACCTGGCTGGATATACCCATTGACCAACTTTAGCTTGGAGTCCTTTTAGGTCTTATTCACATGGTATAAAGTAGTTTATGATTATAGCTTTGCACACCTTATGAACATAATATAGCCCATGACCAACTACTTCTTCTACTTAGCGTGTCGACTCGGGCGAATTATATTTCTGTTGACCAGAACTTTGCCACTGACACATCGTTATCAGTAGCGTTGTAAAGGTCCTCGCGTGTGCAGGTGGTAGGACACGCAGGGCAAGACAGAAGGTGTGCCATGGTCTGAGTAGTAGCACCACACGGACAGAAGATTTCCGTGATGTAACCCAACCTGTTCATATTCTCCTTACTTCGGCAGACTTGGGTCCGGAGCAGTGTTGCCAGTTCCGATTTGATTGAAATCGGTACATGAGGTCAAAAAAATCGGGAGTTAGGGTTGCAGAACGGAACAGTAAACAAAAAACAAGGGGTTTTTAAATCTGGGTTTAATTTATTGCGTTTTAAACTACTAGTGCAAGTATAGTATTATATTAATTACCTTAATTCAATTTTGTGAAAAACTAACTTTTTGATTAATCGGGATATTTAGCGTCCCCAGACCCCTTAAAATCGGGACGCGTCCCCAGACCCCTGAAAATCGGGCCGTCCCGCGCAAATCGGGACACCTGGCAACACTATCTGTATAAGGACTTCCATGTCGGCCAAGGTAGATCATGGCCAGGAGGGAGATGCTCTGATATTGGGATGACGAACGCTGTTGGATATCTCTCCTTCCAGGTGTTAAGCCTACATTTAGAGAATTCGCCAGACAATGGGGGCACTTCATTTACGAACTACTGATATTAGCCTAGTATTTCGTGTGTGGGTTGTTCACATATACAACGTTATCTCACCGAATGTAGCCTCCGGGTTGTTCGCGATGATCGCTTTGCGCACTTCACTGGAGTACAGGATGTATCCAGTGACCAACTTCTGTTTGGAGTCTTTCTTCTTCTTGGTGCTGTGGGGGGTAGTTGTTGGTTGGCTGCGCTCTTGGCTCGGGGTCGCTGACATTGAGGGGTTGTAGGGGTTACTGTTGCCACCTGGGGGAACATCAAAGTCATAATGAGAGCTATCATTTAAGTGCTCACTAGTTGGCGCCACTGTTGAGTAAGGTCCCGAAAAAGCGATTATTACTTATACGCTCGAAAATAAAATTTACATTTTAGTCTTTTTCATACTTTTGTCTACATAAACTTGTCCGTATATGATGACACGCAAAATCGTGAAGCGTTCCACATTTTTTGGAGATGTTGATTATTATTTATTATTAGTCCCGTACAAGAAAAAAATACCTATTTTGTGTTTCCTCTTAGGGTGTCCGCCCATAAGGTTGGTTTGGTTGGTAATTACTTTTTATTATTTATTTATTTATGTATATATTGTATAAGCCTTTGATCAACAATACCAACTAGAACTACTAACGCGTTACATACAAAATTGAAGCAAAATTATGTCCGCTTGAATATATATACAAAACCATTGTAGGTTCAACGTATTCACGACCAAAGTACCTAGCAATAAAGTCGCAATTCTATTATTCCGAACTAAACAAAATAAGAGCTCATCGCTGGGAGTACGCTCTTATATATTACGAGCCGTTTTTTTGCGCCGACCCGATATCTAGTTGGTATTGCTGATCGAAGGTATAACATTATAACTTTTAACGGGCGATTTTTGTAACATGTTAATATAAACAAGCATTTTAGAAAAGGCTCCACAGACTTCGATAAAATATAGAATAAAGTAACAAGCACCGATTCTACCCAGAGAATGATTCGTCAAGTTAAAGATTTTGATGCTGCAATTAAATCATCATCAGTCTCCAATGTAGGAGCATGACCCTCTCTGTACTAGCAGAGCCATATATTAGCCAGAGCAGTCAGAGGATTTGGTCTACACTTTCCGCGCTGGCCAGTCGGATTGGAGGTCTCTTTGATGTTTATAAGCTTTGTTTAGCTTGTGTTTCCTAAGTCGCCTTCTACGACATCCACGGGAAGACTTGGAGTTGGCAATTTTACTCTGCCGGGAACCACAAAGCACACAATGAAATATAAAATACCAATAGACAGAGGTGTCGCAGGAGAAGCAAGTGAAGAATCATCCAGAGAGTTCTCCAAAATCATCTCCACGTCTTGACTGCCGATCGTCGTGTTGATGAGGTTCGTGAACTGCGGCTTACTGTCCTGTTAAATGAAATATAATAAGAGTTAATACTTATGCAACTATTTCTTCGTAATTGCCTACTATGGGGCAATAAAAAAATATACAAGAGGCGTAGGTGGGGAAAAACACCCACATCATCATCATCATAAAATAAAACACAATTTTAAATAAATATATAGGGACCAATCACATAAATTGACCTAGCCCCACAGTAAGTTGTTATTTGTGTAGTGAGATACCATCTCAACGATACTATATTTTATAATAGATTCATAGATAAACATTCAAGAACCAGGCCAATCTGAAAAAGATCGTTTTTCCATCATGACCTGACCGTGGATCGAAAAGGAGACCACCCGTGCCTGCGTTTTTACCGCTACGCCACGGAGAATGAACTGGGAATATCCACCATACGTACCATAGAGTCAGTGTTGACGTTAGGGTTGAACTGCTTCTGTGTAAACGCGTGTGAAGTGGAGAGCACTTCGTGGGGAGTCGCCAAGGCAGGCGGGCCCAGCGGCTTGGGGAAGAAGTAGATCTGAGGACAAAAGAGACTGTTACAGGTCGTGCCAAACTATATTGCGTGTCGGATATTAGCTGCTCACCGCATAGTACCATGGTGGTATCAAAGTCAAAGTCAAAGATTTTTATTCAAAATTGGATAAATTGTATCTTTTTTGAACGTCATATTTTTTACTTTCTTATTATTTTTAATGTTTAATATGCAAAATCCAAAAACTACTAGCGTTTCGTAATGAAGCGCTAGTAGTTTTATATTTTTTATAGAGTTAAGTATCATCTTTGACGTATCCACGAATTTCCATGCAGGCGGGAGTTGTACTCTGACTATACATAGATGACGCTACATGGTATATATAATAGATATTTATTATTACAACTAACTAAAAAAACATTATCAGTTATGAATTACATTTTTATCTTCCAAATAAATGCGTACTATCCTTTTTATGCTTAAAAACATTCTAATTAGTCTAGTTGACTAGTAGTGGCTACTGCCATCTGACGGTGGCTTCTTAAACTGAGTTTGCCAGAGCGCACGCCTCCGGGTGAAACATCTATTCCTGTAGAATTATTTAAGTATTTTATTTATTCAGAAGATTTACAGCACTATTCTACTTCATATGTACTAAGTCTTGTACACTAATAGGCCGATAATAAATCTCCATATATATATATACTTATTTAGAATACATTTTGAATATGAAGATGAGAGAAAAAAAAATAGATTTTATATAAATCAAAAGTAAACTAAGTGATAGAAAAAACTGAATAATTTGAAAAAAAAAACAAAAGCATGCGAGGTAACAATACCCAAATAAAAACTATTAAATATAAAAAATCATACTTCATGCGGCTTTATTATTTCATGCAGGCAGTGCCTGCATGAAATACGAATTAGCTACAGTGCGTTTAATGCTAAAGACAGTGGTGCTAAAGAGGTCGAAGTCGTGCTCACTGATATACTTATTAAATGTGCCACAGCCCCGAGTTAACAATGAGTTCTTTCTGTAATTTGATGATGCTGGGGGCAAGTATAAGATAGGACGTTTGCGAAGGCTTACTAATTTAGTGCGAAGATTTAACTTAGACAATAGTTCTGGACAATACACAGATCCATTTGCAATCTTACTGATATAGCAAGCATCACTAATCTTACGTCGCAACTGCAGTGGCAATATAATATCTATGGTAGTAAGTACCCCGCCTCCCCGCGCGCCCCGCCATTACTAATATTGTGAACTGCGCTAGGACTCGCAACATGTACTGACGCGCAATAAAGTTTGGCACAACCTGTTACAAATGGGCGATTTACGTTCTTACGCGTTTTTTTACGTAATATAATCATTAAATTGTCAAGTGATGGCACTTCCGTTAAATTAAATCCATAATCATGTTAAATTTCAACATTTCAAACGTTTAATATAGGTTTTTTTGAACACTTATTGTTTGGATATCACAACTTTCACCCCTTCCGATAAGGTCCATAGTATCATAACGTCTACACAAAAAAATGTTGACGTCTGCATTTTACATATATCTAAGTTCCAAAGCGGAGTGCAAAAGATGCGGCAAAGTTTACTCTTGACCATCATCAGCTTAGAAGAAATCATCATCATCATCATTTCGAGTAGGTGACACGGTCAGTCGACCATACACACCCTGGTGTCAGAGTTCTTCGGAAACGCCTCTCGGCCTCTGACATGGATCCTTTAACGACTACCAGATGGCAGCCAGGACCACCGGCTTAACGTGCCTTCCGAAGCACGGAATCATCTTTCTTATCAGACAATCAGGTGATTCATGCTTGCAATGTCTTAGCCAAACTGGAAACAACTTAATAAAGTATGCTTCCCGTGGGAATCGAACCCACGACCCCCGGATCAACAAGGCAAACGCCTTAACCACTGGACCACGGAGGCAGTTTAGAAGCAATGATATGGCCAAAGGTGGAGCGGGCTTACCCAGAAGTTGCCTATTCACTGCCTAATTGTAATAAAAAAACCTTGCCTTTCATAGGTATATTTTTTTATTTATTATTTAAGTCATAGGACTGCAAACGCGCAAGCGGGTCACCTGATCGTAAGTGATCACCGTTGGCCATTGACAACTGCAACATCAGGGGTATGACAAGAGCGTTGCCGGCCTTTTATTTTTCCCTCCCCAGACGGGAGGGGATAGGCCTCATATAATCAATATCACCTACTATCAATACAATATTTGACTATCGACTATTTAAATAATTAGCTTACCTCATCAACGGTGACGTCCTTGGTGTGCTCAAACTTGCGCAGACCAGACTTTAGCTTGCGCGCGACGCGGTTGGACTCATCGTAGACTGACTCGCACACGTACACGTCCATCTCTTGAATTTCTGTAGGTCGGCCTGGGGAACACAACATTATACTATAGTATCATCATCATCATCAGGAACACGATCCTTTCTGTAGTACCAGAGCCATATATTAGCCAAAGCCGTAAGAGGATTTGACCTACACTCTCCACTCCACGCTGGCCAGACGGGTTGGAGAGGTCTCTTTGATGTTTATAAGCTTTGTTTAGCTTTTGTTTCCTAAGTCGCCTTCTACGACATCTACGTGAAGACTTGGAGTGGTCCTCTTCTACTCTTCCGGAAACCACACGGCCTATTTATCGTGTCAATGACTCATTTATATATCAACCATGTAGTATTTAGATACTTCTTGGGTTTGAACTGTAGCCTCATTTAGGTTTGCCATAGTGCAGGGGATAGAGCGCAGGGGGCACACCAGCAGATGAGCTATTTACTATTCCGGATAGCCACATTCACACGCAGCGGAACAAGAGTACCTCCATTTATGTAAGGTTGGTCTGCATCTACTAATCTGTGTGCGGAGACGGTTTATAGATTTCCACATGGGAGGTCTTTTCCTGGTGGAAGATGATCTTTTGGGGCCAGATAATCCAAAGGTGGTGGGGGATCTCTCTTTCTGAAATTTGCTGTGAAATATCCTGATGACGGATGAGAATCCACCAACCTTGCACCAGCTACTTTATTACTATTTGCTTATTGGCTACATTATTGTTACTTTCGCATTGTACTTGAAATATTCTCTTTTTTATTATTAAGCCGATTGTAATCTTTAAGAAGAAATTCTAAATGTTTATATAGTTATATTTAAGCCCCCTAATTGCATGCACTCCCGCACTCGATCTCAGGGAGAGGGGTGCCTGAACAGCGTTATGCTCGGACTTTGCTCCGAGCTAACACAAGCTGAGGCATTCTTTTGCCATAATGTATATTCTTTTTTAATTTAAAAGTTACATTGATTTAATTGTGGCAATAAATGATTTTTTATTTATTTAGCTACTTTGATTCTTTTGAATTTTTATCAATTTGCAAGTAAGTGCGTATTTTGTGTGGCGTATACATAATTTGAGGAACTTGAGACAGTTTTTTACCCGAGAAATAGTAAAAAAATTCAAGGCCGATTTCTTCTCATATTTCTATCCCACCCTTTCGGCACTTAAAAAGCATTTTCGATGAGTAGCAGCATCGGAACCGAGATAAGCCAAATAAACTGCGCTCATCAACCCGTCTGCCATGCGGTGGGGAGTATAAAAAACCCCCATACTGGAAGACGCTTCTGTCCAGCAATGGGACATACATAATAGATTAAAATAAGAAAGCTTACACTTGAGATAGTCGTCGTAGTCCAACACTGCGCACTTGCCCACGATGCCCACAAGTGGGCTGGTGTCATGGATAGTCGTCAACAGCACTTCTTGTTTGTAGAATGGCTGAAATTAAATTAAACTTTTTAAAGTTAGGGCCTAGTCAGAATTATGACGATGATGCACAGAGCACGAAATGTCGCTCGCGTCCTACTAGAGATCACTATCCCACCGTGATACAGTAAAACTATTAATACTACGGCGGGTATGCGATCAACTCGTAGTGGATAACTACACGATCTAAGGTTATTTAGATTAAGCCACCAAAAGTGTATTGTTAGTTAGTTACCACTGTGAATGTAACACATTATTTTAAAATAAAGAATATTATTATAAAAAAAAGAAATCAAAGTAGTAATACCGCGTGTTAACCCGCGTCCAGGTACTAGGGGAAAGTCGCATACTGGGCTTGTCAGTTAGTGCTCAAAAACACATAAAAGTACCCCAATAGGCTGTGGTATGGTATCATAATTAACAGTAAAAAGTTAAAGAAACAAAATTTTGGTGTACCCTATATTACAAGTAAGTAGTAAATAGCAGATATTTGCATTTCTATAATGAATGAACCCGAAACGTCAATAAATAGTACCGCATCCTGACACGTTTTGTTTGTCACCTTGTTTTCGTATAAAATGTGCAATTGTGCATATCTCTAGTAGCGCGCGAGCGACTGTCTCTGCTCTTTTTCCTACTTCTTATTTAGTCTTAGGTGAATATCACGTACCTTATTAATAATATTGGCCACTTCTGATGGGAAGATCAAGAATGGCCCTCGGAAGTAACATTTGTTGCTGTAAAAAAGCAAAGAATGCACAGTTAATTCATCATCATCAAGTCTTTTCAGTCTCAACTGCAGGAGCACGACCCTCTCTGTACTACCAGAGCAGTCAGAGGATTTGGCCTACACTCTCCACGCTGGCCAGACAGGTTGAAGTGGCTTGTGTTTTCTAAGTCGCCTTCTACGACATCCACGGGAAGGCTTGGAGTGGTCCTATTTACTCTGCTACGATCCACACGGCGGTACAAATAACGGGAAAATATGTTAACTTGCCTTTGCCAAGGCGCACCCACCCGTCTGCCAAGCGTGGTGAGGTTACTACCCACGTTTTGCTAGGTTCAACTTTGACTAGCCAGACTCAAAATAATCAATGATGTCTCCGTTTTCTCTATATGATGTATTTTAAATCGGGGCAGCACTAGACTGTAAAGTTGATACACGGGGTATCAACTTTATGGCCGGTATACACTTTGATTAGTGCAAGTGCGAAGTTCATATATTTCTTACTAAACTTTTAGTAGCTGTGCGATCATCTGCTTGCCGCCGTCCGTGACGACGTACACGTAGTCTCCCGTCTTGATGACGCCGGAGCAAACGCTGTTGTATTGCTCGTAGTACGTGTTCTCGTCGTCCGTGCCGAGAGGGTTGTATTTAACAGTCTCTTACAAACTCGACTAAAACGTTTATTTTGGTTATATATTTATTCGGACATGTTTAACGGATGAGCGAATGATGGTGGTAGAAGGCGCTACTCGCCAAAAAATTGGGAGTAGATTCTATCAGGTCGACTTAATTCCTATCAAATCTACTCGACTAATGAGTTGGTGTTCGAACTCGGCGAATTACTCGCTACTCGACTAATTTACTTAAGAGATGACTCACTCGCCCGTCTCCCAAATAGTGTCGACCTGCGCGATCATCTGCTTGCCGCCGTCCGTGACGACGTACACGTAGTCTCCCGTCTTGATGACGCCGGAGCAAACGGTGTTGTATTGCTCGTAGTACGTGTTCTCGTCGTCCGTGCCGAGAGGGTTATATTAAACAGTCTCTTACAAACTCGACTAAAACGACCCGTTCGGACATGTTTAACGGATGAGCGAATGATGGTGGTAGAAGGCGCTACTTACCAAAAAATTGGAGTAACTAATCTACTCGACTAATAAGTTAGTGTTCGAACTCGGCGAATTACTCGCTACTCGACTAATTTACTTAAAAGCTGACTCACTCGCCCGTCTCCCAAATAGTGTCGACCTGCGCGATCATCTGCTTGCCGCCGTCCGTGACGACGTACACGTAGTCTCCCGCCTTGATGACGCCGGAGCAAACGGTGTTGTATTGCTCGTAGTACGTGTTCTCGTCGTCCGTGCCGAGAGGGTTATATTAACAGTCTCTAACAAACTCGACTAAAACGACCCGTTCGGACATGTTTTGCGGATGAGCGAGTAGGAAATGACGGTGGTGGGATGCCTCCCACCTCCCTACTCGCCAAACAATAGAGTAGATTCTATCGGCTCGACTAAATTCCTTAATATTCTACTCGACTAATATGTTTGTGTTCGAACACGGCGAGTCCCTTATAGGGACTCGCTACTCGACTAAAATCCTAGCTGTGTGCGAACTAGCCTTAAGAGCTGACTCACTCCACCGTTTCCCAAATTGTGTCGACCTGAGCGATCATTACCTTGCTGGTGTTTGGACACGGCGAGTCCCTATAATACTCGCTACTCGACTAATTTACTAGCCGTGTGCGAACTAGGTTTAACTCTTGACTTGCGGAAAAACGGAGTAAATTTCGAATTCGCGGAAAATTCTAAATTTGTAATTTTATACCTAATTTCATAATATTTTAAAGAAAACTTTTAAAATTCGCCTGCCGGCAATTAGGCGATTTCCATAGAGCACTGATCGATGCTTAAGCAACAAGGGGTTAAGAGATGACTCACTCGCCCGTCTCCCAAATAGTGTCGACCTGCGCGATCATCTGCTTGCCGCCGTCCGTGACGACGTACACGTAGTCTCCCGTCTTGATGACGCCGGAGCAAACGGTGTTGTATTGCTCGTAGTACGTGTTCTCGTCGTCCGTGCCGAGAGGGTTGTACATTACTACGTCCTGTGAGCAAAATAATAGGCATTTTCATCAACCACTCGACATATCCTTAAAGTGGTGACCCTCAATATGAACAACTTTTCCTATGAGAACAATGTTGGGAACTTTCCCGTACTCATTGCCCGGGCGGCTGAACACTTTGTATAAAAATATCGATAAAAAATTTTTTTGGAGTACCCAGCATTGATAACATTAACATAGCACAAGTGGTTCGTCAGTATGAACCAATATGGCCTAAGTCACCCTGGTAAGGGAATATCGAGGGCCAAGTTACACACTGTAAACAATATTCTACATTGCTCAAGTGTAGAATATTCATATAGAGCATATCCAGGTGATTCTACA
The DNA here is from genome assembly GCA_963082605.1 of Rhodophaea formosa. Taxonomy (NCBI): domain Eukaryota; kingdom Metazoa; phylum Arthropoda; class Insecta; order Lepidoptera; family Pyralidae; genus Rhodophaea; species Rhodophaea formosa. The sequence goes on along the minus strand of OY720225.1, from coordinate 9,557,142 downwards.
ACAGTACTCAACATTAATAGCTCACTTGTCAATGTCAATTATAATATTATATGATGCAAGTACGGTAAGCTGAGTGCTTATAATAAACTTATGACTATAATAGCCACAGCTTACTGAGTACGAGCGTAATACTATTTTTCTCAATACATTTAACTATAAAATTAAAAGGCAGAGTCCGTAAATTACAGCATTAAAATCTAAGCTTAAGTATTATAAAAATAATTATTGTAACATACCGGACGTTCCTTCTCCTGCACATTTTCAAGGACTTCCAACTCGGCGAGCTCGTCTTTGTGCTTCTCCACGCGTTCCCTGAACACCGACACCGTGCGGCTGGGCTCCAGTGGTATCTGAAAGAAATAATCATCATCATCAGGTCTTGGGTCTCCACTGCAGAAGCACGACCCTCTCTGTACTACCAGAGCTAAACAGTAACAGTGTAACTTGTCCCTCGACATTCCCTTAAAGGGGTGACTCAGCCCGCCAATATGAACAACTTTTCCTATGGAATCAATGCTGAACTCGAAAAAATTTACATTTTCATACAAAAGTGTTTAGCCGCCGGAGTAAAACGAGTTCCCAACATTGATCCCAGAGGAAAATTGTTCAGATTGTAAGTCACCCGTTTAAGGGAATGTCGAGTGTCAAGTTACACTCTCCATATTAGCCAGAGCAGTCAGAGAATTTATCCTACAGTCTCCACGCTAGCCAGACGGGTTGGAGAGATCTCTTTGATGTTTAAGTATAAGCTTTGTTTATCTTGTGTTCCCTAATTCGCCTTCAACGACATCCTCGAGAAGACTTGGAGTGGTCACTCAGCCGGGCACGACACGGCTAAAAAAAATAGTATTTAAGTGTAATTAATCATGTGATTATAAACAAGCGATGATAGCATCGTCTTTGTCGGCCATGTCAGATGTCTAACGATTTCTTTCAAATGGTGGTAGCACTGGACACTGAAAAATTAGTGCTTTCCATAAAATGACCTGTGAACCAATCCCTGCAGGCAATGGGGCACTTGCATGAAGAGTACATTTTGAAAACTATTTCTGATTATGTAAGCATCTAGCTGGAAAAATCTGTTAACGACACTTTCAGTCCGATATCGATACATTAACTTTGGTTAGGATTGGTTAGAAAAGTCCGTTTTAAAAACATGAAAATTTCAAAAATCTTATATTACTATGAAATAGCTCTTTAAATTTATAGCAACTTTTATATGAAGCCATTTCCCTAAACGCAATATTTAACATAGCTGACTTACAAAGTCCTCACAACACGCATACAAATTGCTAAAGGAGTGACGTCACTAGTCAGTTGTTTTTTCTTAGGGACGTTTAGGCCGAGACGAAAAATTGGAATTTTCAAACCCTTATATCTCAAAGAGTTTTTGAGTTATCAAGATGATTTTTTCACTGTTATTTCTATTTTTGAGAGCTCTTTTTATAGTACACTGAAAAAAATAGTGTGCAAGTTCCGCATTATGGAAGTAATAATAGACTTACATCTCTCGGTATAAGAGTGGCTTCTTTCTCAGCGCCCTCCCACACCTTGATCTTCTTGAACCAGCGGTGCCTCGTGCTGTACCGGCTCTCGCACACGTACACGTCTTTGTCGGGATATCCTAAGGAGAAAAATTATCATATCACTATCATCATCATCTCAGTTGCAAGAAGTCCACTTCTTCTTCTGTACTTCTTTGGAACTCGCTACCACTAACTATCCGGTGTGCTCAAACGCTAACCAGCTTCAAATCCCAAGTAAAGTCACATTTTCTATCTTTATGATTGTTTTCCAACTTAGGCATCTGGCTATCATCATGGCTCTCCGTTGTTTTTATGTAAGTTGTACGTATTTATGTATAGTATTTTATGTTTATTTATGTAAGTCTATTTTTGGTATTATATTTAATTATGTTTATTGTAGGTAAGACGATTTCATTTATTAGTTTATATTTTCTACCCCGCACTTTAATTTTCTTCTTGTTTTGTTTCTCTTTTCCTGGAAAGGAAGGAAGGTTGCCTGGAAGAAATTGCATTGCAATAAGGCCGCCTTTTGCACAATTTGTGATTAATAAAACCGAATTTATGTGGACTGTTTCTTTATGTTGTGCAATAAAGGGTATTGTATTGTATTGTATCGACTCGAAAAATTATATTTGTGTTGATCAAAACGCTGTTACTGATACAGCGTTATTGGTATCATTGTATAGCTCCTCGTATGTGCAGGTGGTAGGACACGCAAGACAACATAATAAGTGTGCCATGGTCTGAGGGGTGGCACCACAAGAACAAGAGATTTCTGAGCTGGGCAGAAGTTTACTATTGTATATAGACTAAAACAAAAATAAATATAGACAAATCACACTGATAGAGGTAGCCCTGCAGTAAATTTTTATCGAAATGTGTCGAGCGCTTTTTCAAAAAATATACAAAAACCAAAAATAATGTATACACGAATGCCGTTCGGAAGAAACTTATTTCCATTTTATTCTTATGCTTATTAAAATAAACTGATATGGTACAAGTCGGTTTTTGTTTTTTGTTAAAAATATTTTAAATGATTATCTCACCTTCTGGCCTGAACTTGAAGTACTCCTTGACGTTCATGACGTAGCAGTGGCCCATAACCTGGTCGAGCGGGATGCTGCGGTGCGTCTCCGTCTTAAACACCTCTTGCTGCAGGAACTTGCGCGTGCGCACGTGGAATGTTTCGTGTGGCCTTAAAGAACACAATCGAATGAATAAAAGAGTCAAAAGTAAAAGCATATACAAATATGGAGGATGAGGAGGAATATGGAGTGATGGAAAAAAACTTCTTCTTTCTACAGCTCATAACATCCACTGCAGGATATAAGTCTCCTCCAATGCACTCCAACCATTCCAGTCTTTTGTCATTCTTCTCCAAGTTGGACCGGCAACCTTGGAGATGTCATCGCTCTAACGAGCCAGCGGTTTCCCTCGGTTTCTGTGTACCGTCCTAGGTCTCCAGTCTAGCAACTTATGGCCCCATCTTCCATCCTCCCTACGGCTTATGTGACCTGCCCATTTCCACTTAAGTGAGGTTACTCTGTGCTATATCCGTCACCATTGTGCATCTCCTGCTTTCGGTTTTCCTAATAATGATCTCTAAGTGACACTCCCAGCATGGCTCGTTCCATAGCTCGCTGTGCCACGTTGAGTTTGTTCATAACGTCTACAGTTAGGGTCCAGGTCCCACAGCCGTACGTCATCACGGGGAGTATACATTGGTTAAACACCCTCCTCGTGCTGCCAATGTGCCTACATTGGCAGTTTTCCCTTTAGGGCATCGTCCAACTTCCCGAACGCCGAACATCCTAACTGGATTCGCCACTTGACCTCTTCCTTTGGTTTTCTTATCGGAAAATAATATGACGCTCAAAAAGCGTTAGGAACATTATATAAAAAAATTGCCGAAATAAGTCGTGTGGTGCCCAGACCTAAGGATCACTTGTGTGTCGTAGAAGACGACTTAGGAGGAACAAGCTAAACAAAGCGTGGTAGAGCCACGCTACCGGCGAAAATCACTTTTGCTGGTAGCATGAATGGGCCGGCTCGTCCGGGGAAGTACCACACTCCCACAGAAAATCGACGTTTGAGTAGTAGTTTTACAGCTTCTATGCTTCGTTCGGTGAGTGAGAGCGCCGGAGGCCCATCCCCCCCCTCCCCTCTGGGGAGGGAAAAATAAAAGGCCGGCAACGCTTTTGTCATACCCCTGGTGTTACATTAGTCCATGGGCAGCGGTGATCACTTACCATCAGGTGACCCGCTTGCTCGTTTGCCGTCCTATGACGTCACGTCGTCAAAGAGACTTTTTTTGGATATTGTCCGTACGCACCCACCCCCAGCATACTGTGCTGGTTATAATAAATCTTTACCTATCTTTTACTTTAAAGCATAAGCCTAAATGTGACAAACCCTCAAAGAAAGAGTACTCACCGAAAATAGACATTGGCGTACATCATCGGCACGCCTTCCTTATTGGTCCACACTCGTTCCACCTGCACTATGGACGGCTCCTTGTTCCCTTTCTCAGGCTGTACGTACACGAAGTCTCCCTTATTGTACTGCGTCTGCTGCAGGGGCGCGCTGCCGGCCGGCATCGAGTCGTCGGTGCTCGACCTGAGACAAAATATCAAAATCAACTCATTGCAAACTCAGAAAAATCAACACAAAAGTTTTTTTTTAATCCAAAGGACATGTAGCGTTCACTGCTTAAAGTTAAGAATTATATTTTTTTGTTTGTTGTTATAACCTATAATTAATTATTAAAAAAATATTATAAATGCGAAAGTGAATTTGTTTGTTTATTTGTTACGCTTTCTACCTACTGAACCGATCATCATGAAATTTGGCATATACATAGGTTAGGGCAAAGACAATATAATACTAACGTAATAGACTGCCCACCTCATACAAAAATATTGGACCAAATTAAGGTTGCGAAAAGCAGGCGAATGTATGGCGCAGGAGAGTTGCTTGCTACTCGATACTAGATGGCGGTAATCTGCGTTAGCCTCTAACTTACTAAATATACGGTGTCATTTTAAAATATTATGCCTAAAATATTGTTTTGATTTTTAATAAGATATATTTTGTGAATCATGTTTTTATATTCTCATAATACGGTAGATACAATGTTGTGTAGTTTCGAGTGGCGCCATCTATGCGCGTCTCTGAAAACAAATCGTACGATTAAGGCGTTGAGACCACATGGTTAGAGTATTGAGAAGGACATAGGCTATATATTACGCGGGCGAAGCCGCGGGTAACAGCTAGTATATTATAAAGAGGAAAGATTTAATTGTTTGCCTTGCATAGGCTTCGAAACTACTGAACTGATTTTAAAAATTCTTTCAACTGTATAGTGCTAATTTATTTGCCAGTGACATAGGCTATAATAAACCCTGGGGAATTCACAAGAAAATCGCTAGTTCATATAAACAAAGAAATTAGTCTCAAAAAATAGACATAAGCACATTTTTTTAAATTTTCATAATCTCGCCCTCGTATTTATAGGACCCTTAGTACTAACAGTTACATAAAGTACTATTAGACAATCTATTAATTCGCATAGAAATCTTGAGGATCTACAACCATTTTCGTAGTCTCAAACGACTAACTGTTTTCCCGCGGCTTCATTCGCGTTTATTATATACAGGATGAATCCCTGATAGAATATTTTATCAGATCCGTAAGAAAAAGGTAAAAAAAAGGAAGAATATGTTGTATTTTTCATACAAATATTACCAATCAGCTTGTCAAATTTGTATGGCTAATTGCGTGGCTGGCATTCAAGGTTGTTACCCCGCCAATTATCTAGATTTCTATAGGAAAAATATTATTTGAGTCCGTTTGAGTTATCCGCAAACAGTGTAAAATACTATAATGTTAGTCTATATGACTAAGTTATAAAAACCAACCTAGTCTCGTCTTCGTCCTCGTTTTCCTGCAGTAGTTTGCACTGCTTGACCAGCTCCACACTAGTGGTGATCGTGTCGCGGGTGAAGGCTAGTGCAGGGGACTGCAGGGTGTTCTTGCAGAGGAAGTCTCGTTGTTCCACGAAGTAGGACTGCAGCTCCACGGAATCCTCGAAGATTTGGCTGTCGGTGCGGGATAGGCGACGTGCGCTAGGAGGAAAGCAATAAATTATTTACACATCAATGCAAATTAAATATAAATCATCATCATCAGGTCTTTTGTAGACTCCACTGCAGGAGCACGACCCTCTATGTACTACCAGAGTTATATATTACCCATAGCAGTCAGAGGATTATACTAATCCGTGCTTTCGGTGGGCAGCAGCACCGTCAGCCCAACATCATAAACCCAACATCATAAACCCAATACTGCGATCGCCAACCCGCATGCCAAGCGTGGCGATCATGGCATTACCCCCCTATGTGATTTGCACAAATCGGAAACGGACCCCAGTCTCCGGTAGCGCCGCCGCTCCTGGCTACGGTAGCGGTCAGGTCAGTGGTGGAGCAGGGGGTGCTAACAATCCCCGGAGGAGAGTCGGCTACCATCGACGACAACTGGCCCTGGCAACTTATAACGCGCGCACTTTCGAGGACTGACGAGAAGATTCACGAGCTAGACGACGCCATAGAGAGAGTTCGCTGGGACATATTGGGATTATCAGAAGTCCGTAGAGAGTGGGAGGATACGATAATCCTTGAGTCCGGTAACCTCTTCTATTATCGAGAAGGCGACCAACTGTCCCAAGGTGGTGTCGGGTTCATAATCCACAAAAACCTCGTCAACAACGTGATCCGCATTGAGAGTGTGTCGGCAAGGGTGGCGTACGTCATACTTAGAGTCACCAAGCGATATGCGCTGAAGGTGATTCAGGTTTACGCGCCGACGTCGACACATCCAGACACGGAAGTGGAGACTATGTATGAGGACATCTCCAAAGCCATACATACGTCCAAGACCCACTACACGGTGTTGATGGGTGATTTTAATGCAAAGGTGGGCAAACGAAGTGGTGACGAGCTGAGAGTGGGGAAATTTGGAATTGGACAGCGGAACCCTAGGGGACAACAGCTCGTTGACTTCTTGGAGAAGGAGGGACTCTTCGTGATGAACTCCTTCTTCAAGAAGAAACCCCACAGAAAGTGGACCTGGATAAGCCCGGATGGTACCGTCAGAAACGAGATCGACTTCATCATTTCCGATAAAAGGCAGATATTCAGCGATGTCTCTGTGATCAATAGGGTGAAAACCGGCAGCGATCACCGCATGGTAAGAGGCATGCTGAATGTAAACCCTGCAATGGAAAGATCGAAATTGATGAGGTCGACGCTTCGTCCAAAACCTAACGATATCCAAAACCCCGAACACTTTCAGCTTGAACTCCAAAACCGTTTCGAATGCCTAGTGGACTGCACTTCTGTGGACGAGATCAATGGCGGGCTAGTGGAAACTGTCCATGCCGTCGGAAATAAGTTTTTTAAGCCACGACGCACCGACAAAACCAAGAAGATCTCGACTGGAACTCTCAAACTTTTGGATGAAAGACGCGAAATGATATTACAGTCTTCGGCTGACATGTCGGTTTACAGGCGGCTCAATAGGCAAATATCTAAATCCCTCAGACGCGACATACGGCAATTCAATACAAACAATATTAAGGATGCCATCGAGCAGAACAAAGGCTCCAAAGTATTCGCGAGGCATGTGTCTATTGGGCAAAGCCAAATGACGAAGCTGAAGACCGATACTGGCAGTATCATTTCGTCCAAACCCGAGATTATGAGAGAAGTCGAGTAATTCTATGGACAGTTATACACGTCAGCACAAAGTTCCCTCATTGGTCTGGGTACGGACCCAAGAGCAAGATTAACTCGGCACTACACCGAGGATATCCCGGACGTCAGCCTATATGAGATCAGAATGGCTCTGAAACAGCTCAAGAACAACAAGGCGCCGGGTGATGACGGAATCACTACTGAACTTCTAAGAGCGGGTGGAAAACCGATACTTAAAGTCCTCCAGAAATTGTTCAATTCCGTCATACTCGAGGGTACAACGCCAGAAGCATGGAACAGAAGCGTGGTGGTATTGTTCTTTAAGAAGGGTGACAAAACCCTACTAAAGAACTACCGACCCATCTCGCTTCTGAGCCATGTGTATAAGCTGTTCTCCAGAGTCATTACGAATCGTCTAGCACGTAGATTCGACGAATTTCAGCCACCCGAGCAAGCCGGGTTTCGAAAGAGCTTTAGCACCATAGACCACATACATACGCTGCGGCAGGTTATACAGAAGACCGAGGAGTATAACCGGCCACTATGCTTGGCGTTTGTGGACTATGAAAAGGCCTTCGATTCCATAGAGACATGGGCTGTGCTTCAGTCTCTCCAGCGATGCCGCATTGATCATCGATACATCGAAGCACTGAAGAGTCTGTATAGGAACGCCACGATGTCAGTCCGAATCCAGGACCAGAGCTCTGAGCCCATCCCATTGCAGCGAGGAGTAAGACAAGGAGACGTTATCTCTCCGAAATTGTTTACTGCTGCATTGGAGGATTGCTTCAAGCTGCTGGATTGGGAAGAACTCGGCATCAATATCAACGGCGAGTTCCTTACTAATCTTCGGTTTGCTGACGATGTCGTGATCATGGCGGAGTCGCTGGAGGATCTAAACTCTATGCTCGGTGATCTAGACAAAGTTTCCCGACACGTAGGTCTCAAAATGAACATGGACAAGACAAAAATCATGGCGAATGTCCATGTCGCACCTTACCCAGTAGTCGTTGGAAGCTCTGCACTCGAAGTTGTCGAGGAATATGTATACCTGGGACATACAGTTCAATTAGGTAGGTCCAACTTCGAGAAGGAAGTCAATCGTCGAATCCAACTTGGCTGGGCAGCGTTCGGGAAACTGCGTCGCATCTTCTCGTCCAATATTCCTCAGTGCCTGAAGACAAAAGTCTTCGAACAGTGCGTGTTGCCAGTGATGACATATGGATCCGAAACGTGGTCGTTCACAATGGGACTCATTAGAAGGCTCCGAATTGCTCAACGCGCAATGGAGCGAGCTATGCTGGGAGTTTCACTGCGCGATAGAATCAGGAATGAGGACATCCGCAGAAGAACCAAGGTAACAGACATAGCTCGCAGGGTTGCGCGTTTGAAGTGGCAATGGGCCGGACATATAGCCCGAAGGACGGATGGCCGTTGGGGCACTAAAGTCTTAGAGTGGCGGCCACGAACAGGTAAGCGCAGCGTGGGACGACCCCCGACCAGGTGGACGGACGACCTCATCAAGGTCGCCGGGAATCGGTGGACTCAGCATGCACAAGACCGCAATTTGTGGCGATCTATGGGCGAGGCCTATGTCCAGCAGTGGACGTCCCTGGCTGATAGATAGATATAGATAGATAGTCAGAGGATTTGGCCTACACTCTCCACGCTGGCCAGACGGGTTGGAGAGATCTTCTTGATATTTATTAGCTTTGTTTAGCTTGTGTTTCCTAAGTCGCCTTCTACGACATCCACGGGAAGACTTGGAGTGGTCCTATTCTACTCTGCCGGGAACCACACGGCTATATATATAAATAGTTAACTGCTTCTGTGGCCCAGTGGTCAAGGCGTTTGCCTAATGACCCGGAGGTCGTGGGTTCAAATCCCACAGGGAAGCTGGCTCTTATTAATTCTGTGTTATTCTTAAAATTAAAGACTTGCCAGAGAGTAAAAAAAAGGAGATAAATGTAGAAGGCAACTTAGAAAACACAAGCTAAACAAAGCTTATGCTAGGCCTGCGTGGAGGGTGTAGGCCAAATCCACTAACTGCTGTGGCTAATATATGGCCTCAGGTAATACAGAGAGGGTCGTGCTGCTGCAGTGGAGATTAACAAAGACCCAATGATGATGATATACTTACCGCTCGAACACAGCAAACATGTCCTGTTGGAAATGGTCCAAGCGCTTGTAGTGTCCGCGATCGAGCCTTCGTTTCACGAGGTCCAGTGATATGGCCCGCACCTTCTCCCCACTCGTCGTTTCGTCATGTTCGGGCAGTTCTGCCATGCTGTCTGAGTAGCATCTGAAAAATAATGTTTTTTCTACAGCAAACAAACACAGTTTAGGCATTCGGAAAATAAAAAAAAAATAGGTGTAGAATATCCAGCCAGGATCTGAAGGTGAATTTAACCAAGTCAGACCAAGTGTGAGCCAATGACCTAGTGAGCGTGAGCGTTATTAGCGCTTACGCATGGTAAGCAAGCCCGGGCGCAGTCCACACTTGGATGGGTGACCGCAAGTGGCATAAAAATATCTCAAGGTTCTCCTTGCTTCGGAAGGCACGTTAAGCCATTGGTCCCAGCTGTCATTATTGATGGCAGTCGTTAAGCTGCCTTCTCTTAAGGTAGCTCGAAAAATCTGACACTAGTGTTGGCCACTTACACACACAAAAAACAAAACGAAGAAACCAAATCAATACGTTAGGTAGAGTAAGGTTTGAGCTAACTCTCGCAGCATGGAATCGCACTTTCTTATACTTCTTTCGCTTGTTGTAACGTCCGTCTATCTCTCTCTCGCTCTAGAAAATGACGGAGTTATAGCCAAGAATAGAAGCATAGGAAAATGCGATTCCAAGCTACCAGATGTAGCTCTACCATATATCAAGTCCTGAAGGCCAATTTGCTAACTCGGTGTACAACGATTTTATTGTCACGTTAGCATTCATTGCGGTTTTCATATCTTAAATAAAAATAGTCATTCATACCGAAACCGTAATGAATATTGAAGTTACCATGAAAATGATGTACACCGTAGCTGTCAAAAGTTAGCAATTAGGCCTGCTGGCCATTAGGACCCAGTTAGAAAGAATAAAAATAAACATTATACCTGCCCTCCTCGTCCTGATGGTTGTACACCGTGGTGAATAAATTCAGCAGCAATTCCTGTACCGCAGCCGGTACGTCAGGCACTGAGTCTTCGTCTTCCCTGTGATAAACAATAAAATAAAATTAAAAACAATTGTTGTGCCATGTTGTTCCCGGCAGAGTAGAGTGATACCACTCCAAGTCTTCCCGTAGATATTGTAGAAGGCGACTTAGGAAACACAAGCTAAACAAAGCTTATAAAAATCAAAGAGACCTCTCCAACCCCTCTGGCCAGCGTGGCAAGTGTAGGCCAAATTCTCTGACTGATCTGTCTATATACTGCTCTGGTATTACAGAGAGAGGTCATGCTCCGACGACATCCACGGAAAGACTTGGAGTGGACCTACTCTACCGGGAACCACATACGTTACATACACGCTTTAACAATATTATTGAATACGGACGCCACTTAAAAAGAGACACAGAAATAGTGACTTAATAACTATATTAACGACTAAAATCTCACCTCAACAACTGCTTAGTCTGCAAGCACATCCTCTGCAGGCTCAAGGCATCCTTGTATATCTGCGAGTCTGGCTCATTGTATTTGCAGGCGTTGTCGAACATGAGTATGAAGTCCGAAGCTAACTCGTTGACGGAGCTGTAGACGCCGTTCTTGAGCTTGTGTGCGATCTTCTCCATGTCTATCGGGTTCTTGATCAGCTCGTAGTAGTCCGGGTACTCCACTTTGTTGGGGAGCTTCATGAAGATCAACGCTAGCAGGCGGTTTGCTGTTTAAAAGAAATATATTACAAACTTACATGCATAATATAGACTCCGCGTTGTATTGCATTGTTCAGTATAAACTGCAAAGTTGTTATTTTTATATCATTGGTTGGGTGCTTTACACATAAAAAATGTAAAACTGTAATTGGCTTTACTATAATGTTACATATTTTTTACAATAAACAAAAACCCACCTCAATTCTATCAATTTGTTTGCATAAGCATAAGAATAAAATGGAAATAATCGGGAAACATACATAAAAAAAAGATTCCGACGAATTGAGAACCTCTTCCTTTTTTAAATAAATTTTAGTCGTTTTGGTCCCTTAAAGGGGTGATCCAGCCCGTCAAAATTAACAATTTTTCCTATGGGAACAATGCTGAAACCTCAATTTTTTTTGACATTTGCGAAAAATATTAATTAGTAAAAATTTTGACTTTGCAATATTATACCAACCTTTAGGATCCCTATAGTCCCTAATAGCATCATACAGCGTCCTCAACTTCTGTTCTAACGGCGACAACTGCTTGGATTTTACCGCTTTGAAAGTCTTCAACACGGCCGCTTTTTTCTCAGGGTTGCCACCGCTATGAAGTTCCTTGAGTCGGTCGTTAAGCACACGTTCGAGGAGGTTAGCATCGTCGTAGATCATGGAGCCTTCTTCGTTGAACTGGCGGCAATTTGAGAACATCAGGCGGAAGTCGGCTACCATTTCTTCCAGAGAGTTGTAGCGGTCGTTCTGTGAAAAATATTTTATCTTGAGTATGATTTTGAGATAAATTTGCCAACCATTTTTTCCCCTTTTTTAACCTCCGACCCAAAAAGACGGGTGTTATTAGTTTGATTATCTGTGTGTGTGTGTGTGTGTGTGTGTGTGTGTGTGTGTGTGTATCTCTGAAACGGGTGAACCGATTCCGATAGGAAATTTATTTATATGAAAGCATGTTTGTTGGCGATGGTTCTTAGAAATACTTTATCAACATCGGCTTAGCCGTTAAAAAAATGAAGGGATTTTCGTGACGCTGCTTTAAAATTTTAATTTCATAAAACATGTAGTGTTAAAAAATTCCTATAACTTCAATGTCAAGCCATTTTATTCCGAAACTAGACTACATAGATGACACTTGATAGTAAGATGATAAGTGAATAGATTTAGGATATTTTTGATAAGAATAAAGAGGAGGGTGGGGTTTAAACTAGAAATTCAGTGCCTATACACAAAGTAATTTTGCTGGCGAATAATGATAGTGACATTTTGGCTTGCTACTACGGAACCTATCGTGGGCTAGCCCGACTCGCACTGGCTCACTTTTATGACATTTAAAGCGTGCATTTTTACAATGACAAAATATAACAGTCGCTTAATCGGAAATCGAACAAAGACTTTGATTAGGTGCAGTCCGAATCAAACTTTATGGCGGGTCGGATATTAGCTGCGAGCTGCGCAGAACACATCCCGCCTCCCCGCGCGCGCAATTGTATAAAAATATTTTCATCTCACCTACCCTTAAACAGTGTCATTAAATGCAAGCAAAGTGGGCTGGATGGTCGCTATTACGACCGCGGGCTATAAGATTTCATACAAATTCCATAAAGCCCGAGAGCGCATAAAGTATTTTTTTAAATTTAATAGGGCACTCTACCATGCACAAGCGTCAAATCTTCTACATCCAAAAAGTTTTCTAGTCGAATATTCAAATTTGGAATTGCCAGTGAACCCGATGAAAAAAACATTTTAACTATTCTGCGAGATTTTTGTCATTAATTCAAATTTGGAATTGTTAATGGCCGTGCGTGGCTGGCTGTTTGTATTCATAGACCTTTGACTTCCACTTTTTGGATAAAACATTTTCGTTATCTGTGCTTTTTCTATTCACTGTTTGCCGCTATTTATTTTTAGGCATATATATAATATTTATAAGTAATTGTAATTTTCATTAATTTGCATGGAATACATTCCCTATGATAAATGAATACATGGTCAATAATGTTTATACAGATAATATAATCAGCCAGCTTGCAGACGCATAAATATTAATTTTCAAGGTAAACTATATAGATTATTCATACTATACAATTTCAACCTATATAATACGAAAAATATTTTTTTTTACTCTACTATTTACTCGGTGAGATGAAAAACATTGTGTGTATCACGGCCGGTATTAGACATTACAAACTCGGACTACTAAAAGCACTCGGCTTCGCCTCGTGCTTGTTAGTAGTCGCTCGTTTGACGTAATGTCTTCTATCCCGCCCTTGCTACACAATGTACTATTACGACCCACTAGCCCTCGCTGAGTTCTCCGAATCTCAAGTGTAAACAGACCATTTTTTGCTGACGCGCTTTTTTGTCGCGCGGCCGTGAGGTATGTTTGTAAACATTGTAAATTAAAAATATTCCAGAAGAGTAGTTGCTTTTATCATTTAATTATATTAAGACATGTATCTATTGGTAAATAAAATACATAAATAGGAAATATACTTTTTTATTTTTGTATTAGACACACTTTCTTCCAAAATTGTGGAAAAAAAATCGCAAATCGTATTTTCAACTTTTATAATCTTATAAAATAAACAATACATTGCATTAATATATATACAGTCTGATAGCTTATTTCCTAAGGATTTCAATAATATAACTTTTACACTAGTGTTCATACAAAAGTTTTGAGATATCTTTTTTCTTTTGCCGCGAACGCATCGACTTTTGGGCTAATTGCGGAAACGAGCGCTCACTGTCAAGGTGCTAATATTGTGTACTGCGAATCGACTCGCGCGTTAATCCGAGCCGCCATAAATTCGATTCGGACTGTACCTGTTTCCTAGAAGTGTACCTCAATTAGGAGAAAAGGAAAAAACACCGGTGAGGTGTTTATTATAGGGCATCAATTTTGCGATAAGGTATTTCAGCGAATTGAAATAGCAATAGGCGTTATTAGCAAGGTGATAATAACAATAATAGCGAAGACAATATAATAAAGAGAATTATTTAGAAAAACAAATATCATTAGGCTCTATACCACAAACTTCCATATGCATATGAACTGCTATAGCAGACCTGGAAGTCGTACTATTATTTATTTTTTTATGGCTTCCACCGAAGTTTCGGTGATTGTATCAGTGTTGTACGGCTTACCGCTTATGGCGTCTATGCAGCGTAGGTGAACGTATATAATATATAATAATGCATTAGGCTATCGAGCAAAAATCCGACAAAATCACGCACGAAGGGTTTTTATTCAGAGGTAGAGCAATATCAATATATTAAATTAGCACATACCTTGATGTTACTTTCTATGGTAATCATATCAATGGGCCGCTCTATGACATTATAATACTCCGGATACAACTTCTTGCTAGGTTTCTCCATGAAGAGCAGCATAGGTTGCCGACCGTCAGCACAGGTGAACTCCAGGAGTTGTTTGGATATGTAGTGGAGCTTCTTCTTCAGGGGCATGGAAGCCTTGGGGATGGATGGAGACGGCGCCGGTGATGACGATGATGGTATGGGATTGACGCGGGGACGACCTGTTGCAAGAAAAATTTAATTGAATGCACTAATTGCTAAACTACGATTACTTAACTTTTTATTTCTTTGAACGCGGAAGCACTGACCTGTGCTCTATGAAACAGCCTAATTGCCAGGCGGACGATGTTTAAAAGTTTGCTATAAAAATATTCTCAGTATATACAATGTGAAAAATATTATGAAGTAATGTCCATAATGTCAATTTTCAATTTTTTTTCGCAATTTCGACATTTTCACATTACCCTCATCTTGCCGCGCCTAAAGAGTTAATTAATCCCATTTTTTTACATCAAAGGAACATTTTAATTCAGTGCTCTACTCGGTAGTCAGTTACAGTAAGCTGTACGCAATATTTCCAAAATAAAGCTATGATTTGTTGTTTCCACGAAAATTTTAGAATGCTTTTCGGTTTGTTATAAGATTATTTGAAATAACTATTAAATAAACAAATATTTTTAAATAACATAACAATGCTCGTTATATTATTACCCAGTATATTATATACCTGTGGCGAGTTCTTTTTAATCACATATTTTCAATTCAGGGATCAGTTATTTTATCAAACAATTATTATGTTTTAATTACACTGCTGTATTTACAGATAAAATATTTTTTAAATATTTACAAATGAACTAGTATTCACAGAATAAAATAGGCTGTAATTCCTAAAAACGTACCTACTAACATCTACTAATGACCGCCTAAGTAAACAATAGGCATTAGCGACCATCATTTGCAAGCCGATAGAACAATAGCGGACTGAGCTTTCTCGGAATTCTCACAATTGATTCTTATCACTGGCACCAAAATGACCATAGAATGCAAAAGATATCTTTTAAATACCACGTGGACGAAACAGAATGTCGGTAAAATTGTAATTTTCGAATTAGCAATCAGTAACAGTATCTTTATTCATAAATAAGTAATCTAATGCAGATATCTGAAACACATCTATTGTACAGAGTAGATAGAGCGTAAAAAATCTAAACGCAGGTAAGAAACTACAATATATAAAAATAGACTTTTAACTTTAAATTTAAATAAATAATTAAAATTAAAAAAAAAATTCAAAATAAATATATTTTCATTTTTCAACTCGTCGCGAACTTCGACCTCGCGAACATTTTTTTAAATATCTCAAACTACTGAACCAATATTGTTTGTACTTGTAGTATCTACATACGATTTAAATTTCATCGTCTTTGGAGCACCGTTTAAAGAGTTAGTGTGGAAAAAACAAAAAAAAAAAAAAATTATATGGCCTTCCAAAAATACACAAAAAAGATTGCCCATTACGACCCATTGTGAGCCAGATTGATTCACCAACTTACAAACTGGCACAACACCTAGCGAAGATATTATCACCACTTCGTGGGCACACTGATACTTATGTCAAGGACTCTTACCACTTCATCAGCTTAATTAAAGATCTACAACTAACTGATGATGACACAATGGTTAGTTTTGATGTGCAGTCATTATTTACCAGCCTTCCCCTGTATGACTGTATTGAAATTGTTAAGAGAAGACTAGAGGACCACCAGCTACCTCAAGAATATGCAAAGTTGCTTGAGCACTTCTTAACATCAGGCTACCTTTTCTGGGAGAATAAATTTTACCTACAAATCGACGGTGTTGCCATGGGGTCACCAGTCTCCCCCATTGTCGCCGACATATTTATGGAAGACCTTGAGGAGAAGGCTCTTTCATCCACCCTGGCTATGCCGAAGATGTTCAAACGGTACGTAGATGATACTTTCGTTGTTCTCCCAAAAACTCAAATATCTTTATTACTAAACCGTCTTAATTCAATTAATAACAAAATTAAATTCACCTTAGAAACTGAGACAAATAATTCATTAGCTTTTCTTGACATTTTAATAATTAGAAATCCTGATAATAGTATTAGTCATACTGTGTATAGAAAGCCTACCCATAACGACAAATATCTCAATGGCAAATCCCATCATCATCCATGTCAGTTAGCTACCGTTGGTAAATCTTTGTTTCAGAGAGCACATGGCATCTGTGACACCCACCACCTCAAGGAGGAGCTTCAACGAGTAAAATCGGTTTTAAGAAGCAACAACCTCAACCTCCCAAAAACACATCACAGAAGCCGCCCAAAGCCTCACACAGTTGATCGCTTTCCTGCCATCTTAGCATATGTAAAGGGAGTTACAGACAAAATTGGTAATATACTTAAGCGTGCTTCAATCAAGACCTATTACAAGCCGCACAAGAAAATAAACCAACTTTTAAGACCTGTCAAATCTAATATCCCGTTACAAGATGCTGGAGTTTATAAAATTGACTGTGAGTGTGGTTTATCATACATTGGGCAAACAAAGAGAAGCATCGGTACCCGTATAAAAGAACATATTGCTGACATGAAGCATAGGCGCTCAACGAAGTCTGCAGTCTGTGAACATGCCCTAGACAAACCCAACCACTATATGCGTTTTGATAATCCTCAAGTCCTTGCAAAAGAAAACAGATACATTCCAAGAATGTTTCGTGAGGCTATTGAAATTAAAAAACATCCTAATTTCAATAGAGAGGATGGTTGGCAGTTACCACCAGCTTGGGATCCAGTCATCAATTTAATCAAATCTCAAGCTAAGCAGAAGACTGCAAGACCTTCAGACACCGTGAGCCAATACTGCGTACATCCGGAACGTTATCAACAGTGGCGGCTCGTGACTCAAAGACCTGGTGGTGCACATCATAAAACATGCCTAAACAATATGGATAATTTCTATATGCAGAAATAATTTTCTCTTTTATTTAGATAGGCATTTTTTACTTACATTACCTACTTAATGTATGATACCTAATAAGATTAATAAGTAAAAAAAAAAACATAAAAACAGCTAAAGTAAAACACGAACACACACAAACGTAAGACAATTTACGTGAAAACTACCTAATCCGAACATTTCCGAACGTCGGCGGTCGTCCCGCGCCGGGCCCCGTGCGGCGCACGAAATTTCGCTAAACATCCATACTAATCTTCCGTCTCACGCGCCAGGCGTTTCGTCGCCTTCTCAATAGTAGCTGTATGGGCTCGCTGCGTGCACTAGGAGCGGGCGCACGGCAAAATATTTTGTCAAGCGAAAATAATACTTATAATGTTACATACATGACTGATTATCATTTGACAAAAAATAATATATTTTTACGTAAAACTGCTTATTTATTTTAATATCTATGTAATATTTTTGTATATATATTTAAGCTTAAACTGGTAGTGCACCGCACGAGTGCACTTAAGGGGGAGCCGCCACTGGTTATCAATAAATATTTTAGGCGGTAGATTTTGCCGTTCTTATAAAATACTAGACAAATGTCAACTTAGTCTACCTGCGACCACGAACACTGTAAAGTGCTCGAAACATTAGGTTTATAAATAATGTAATAAACGCGATAAAAACCGTATTAAAATAATTTTATTTAAATGTGTAACAATCGCGAAAACATAAGAAAACATTAGGAACAAACAAATCTTCATACAAACTTACAAAATATGAGGTTCCGCCCCAACTTGACTTGAAGACCTTGCTCGCTTCGTTCGCTCAATCAAAAAGTAATGCACTCCATTTCTTCCACATGTAGGTTAAATTACGAACGTATATTCTGGGTTATTGAATCTTGATGCATTATTATCGACAGCATACTCAAAAACCGGCCAAGTGTGAGTCAAACTCGCGCAATGAGGGTTCCGTACAATGGTCAATTTTTGCCTTCTTTCGTGAATAAAATCAAAAGTATTAGTTTTACCCGAACAAAAAAGAATATTTTTGAGAGCCTCATAATGAGCCCTTTCATTTGATATATGACACAGTAAGGTTTGCAAAACTTTCTTTTAAAATTTTGTAATTGGGCCCCTCAAAATGACCCTTATTTCAAAAAAATCTTTATTTACTTTGCACATCCGTGTTTGGGTCATAGGATTACACTATCTTTACAAATTTCATCTAATTTGGTTCAGCAGATTCGGAGAAAATCGGCTGTGACAGACGGACGGACGGACAGACAGACACTCGAGTGATCCTATAAGGGTTCCGTTTTTCAACTTTTGTACGGAACCCTAAAAAGGATCAAAAAAGCTAAAATTATTAAATTTTTCGGATTTTTTTAAGCATACCATCATTGAACATCATCACTAGACCGTATATTTTTTGTTGCAATGTCGTCGCTACCCTGTTTATGTAACTTCACATACACTTTCTTTAGAAGTAGGTAATAAAAAAGTTGAATAATCTATCTATATGATAGTACCTTGAAATGATAACAACTGAAGAATTACCTCTGGGCCTCAGTGTTCTGGCTCTGGCTCTTCACCGTGGAGAGGCTCTCGTCGTCACTCGACAAACTTTGGACGATATCTAGCTGTTCCTGTACCATCAACACCAAGTATTCAGTGAATATAGAATTACCTCTGGGCCTCGGAGTATTCTGGCTCTGGCTCTTCACCGTCGAGAGGCTCTCGTCGTCACTCGACGTTCTTTGGACGATATCTAGCAGTTCCTGTACCATCAACACCAAGTATTCAGTGAATATAGAATTACCTCTGGGCCTCGGTGTGTTCTGGCTCTGGCTCTTGACCGTCGAGAGGCTCTCGTCGTCACTCGACGAGCTTTGGACGATGTCCAGCAGTTCCTGTACCCGCTGCTGCATCAATCTTGAACAATAACGAAATATCTTTAGTTAATTACAATTATTTATTTCTTAGTATGGAAATAAATTAAGGGCACGAGACGTAAGCGTAGAAGGATGCTGTGATGTTAAAAGAAAATCGGGCCCCCTTGTTATCTAGTTAGGAGAACTTCTACCATTTTTTATGATGTAACGCCAATTTTTTATATAAGTACTCAAAAAATAAGCAACAATCTAGAGCAAGAACAACTCCACAAATTATAAGTACAAACTTAAGTACAGGTAAAAGGGCAACGATTATACATTATCACTTCATACACAAAATAATTAAATCATTAACCAAATACAATTCCCTACATCCTGGCAACACTATTGGCGCCAAGCAGCGAATAAAACGCTGCGCGCGACCGCCAAAACTTCTTACAGGTTGAGGGCACTCTGCCCTCACCTCAAAAAGTCCGGTGAAGTAGCGAAAGCTCACTTGGAGCTAGCTACGTAGACAATTAAAAAAAAAAAAAGCCAAAATTTCAGTCAAGCGGTCCTCGACCGGCGACCTCCGCGCAAGTCGTGACAAGTCGAGTGAGTTGATAATCAGTGCTTGTGAATGCCGTCGAAGTAAGACAATCAAAATTCTCTTAATAACCTGCACACAAAATTTGTGACTTATGTCTCCGCTACCGTCTCAGGGGGGTGTAGTTTTCACTCACTTTTGCATAACACTAAAATGTGTTATGCAAAGGTGAACCATTTTTGAGATATTTGATATTTAATTATTTTTTTCACTATAATTAATTTTAACAGTTTATGATGTACATGATTATGATGATGTACCACTTGTTAATCAATCATAACATCATAGAAATTCTAAACCATTTCCGAACAGGAGTTCGAAACATAACATAAACAGTTTTTTTTTTGCAACAAATCCGTATTAAATTCCAATTTTCTCAAAAAAATCCTTAATGATTATCTGTGTAGATTATTAGAAAAACATCTACAAATTAGCTATCTAACGAGGTATAAAACACTAAACTAACTTGACCAGCGGCAGAAATTCTTTATTACAAAGAGAAAATTGGTGTTATGTCAAAATACATTTGGGGAAAAAATACGCATCACTTACGCATACAAAAACTCTTTATTTTTATAAAAGAACATTCATGTAGCTTTTAAACTAAAGTTCATTTTCTACATGGCTTCCACCATTACGTACGCAAGTTGGTAGCTGTGTGTGTGCGCGACCGACTATGGGTTGGACACTAGTTTTTTCTACGCTTTTAGGCTAATAGAGTATCTAGACTTTATATAATCTAAGATTGTAATATCTAATATGCCTTTGATTGTAGAAAGATGAGATAAAGACAAAGCAAGGCAATACCATTGACGTTTCTAACTATATAAATATGGTTTACGCTATTTATTTGTAATAAATATTTCTCTTATTGGTGAAAGATGTGATGAAAACAAAGCAAGGCAATGTCCACGACGTTTCTATAGTTTACGCTATTGTTTATAATATCTATATGCTTTTGTAATTGGTATACCTTTGTTGATACAAATATTTTTTTCAATAAACAAAATGTAAAGAAAAATTTTTTTACTTTATAAGCCGTTTGTCGTGTCCTTTGTATGAGGGGAATATTAGGTCAGTTGATAGAAGACTTTCAGTTCCACTTCAATAAAGGTGTCTTCCTACAAGTTGTTTGTCTTACAATCAGATTAACCTTGTTATAGTATTAAATTAGGCATTTGTCTCCTATCTAACCAGATGGTAAGTGACGATGAAAACGAGGATGTTACATGCCTATCCAAGAGATATTCATTAATTCTACTTTTGAATGTCTCGGGGACAGTTGGAAGCTTCTGGTATTTGATCGATTTCTGACTGTTATCAGAGCATGCTGTCTGTTGTGAAATGTTACTTGTAATGACCTTCAGAGACCGTGGTCTATTTCCAGCCCCCGTATTTACTAACTCGGATGACAGGTGTCGATACCTATCAACCTAGAATTTACAATTACAATGCGGGTTTTGCTTGCTCGAACTTTTTATTTGAAATACAAAAACCGCATTGTAACAGCAAATCCTAGATTGATAGGCATCGACACCTGTCATCCGAGTTAGTAAATAGGCCGGCAGGACATTTAGAAATCCTTGCGGGGAATCTGTAGACTTTATCCTGCTAAAATGATCAGAATGAAATGGTACATACCTCTGAAGCTTCACAGCATCTTTATAAAGCCGAGAAGTAGGTACATTGTACTGCTTAGCATTCTCGAACATGATGTTCATATCGCCGGCAACCTCGGAAAGGGTGCCGTAAGCGCCCTTCCGTATTTTATTTCGGATCTGGTTGAGGGACACTGGGTTCTTGATCTCTTTGTAATAGTCTGGGTAGACCCGGCGAGAGGGGAGCTTCGCGAAGTGGTCGGCCATTGGGGTACCTGGTCAAAAAAATAAAGATAATTAACTTCTCTTCATGGCAGTAGGCTGTGGCTTTACATATTCAAAATTCATTGTTTTTGGACCTTATCACCGGGGCATAAGGTTCAATTTTTGGTAGCTATATATTTGATAATGCCTTGAAAAGGTTTGATCTTGGTTCACAACAGATATCTAAAAGGTACTTAAATTTGAAACAATGAGGACTTGCATGAAGTGATTTTGATAAAATAGCCTGATAATGTAATTATCAATCTCATAAATATTGTTAAGGTAACCTTTAAGTGTGATATCTAAACATTAAATTTGGGTTAAATCGGTAGAAAAATCTAAAATTTGTGGTTGAAAATTTACATTTAGAAAATTTTACAAATCTAATATTACCATATGATAGCCTTTAAAATTAAGTGCTCAAATTGCCATTCAGAATGCTAACGAAGTGACGTCACTTGTCTGTTGATTTTTATTAGCGGCGTTTACGCAGAGACGTCAAATTTTGACTTTATAGACATTCAAGATCTTGAAAAAAAATGTTGGATTTGTTGAGTAATTTTTTTAACTATTTTTGTGAGCTCTTTTAATAACAGAAAAAAAAAATTATGCAAGTTCCATTAAAGATTTAAATAAAAACCGGCCAAGTGTGAGTCAAACTCGCGCAATGAGGGTTCCGTACAATATGCTTTGTACGGAACCCTCTTTACACACACAATGTGCAAAAATGTTTTATTCAATTGACTAGCGCTATCTAGTGGTGTTTTAGTGAACTATTTCCCTAGATGAACTTATTATAGTGAGTTTACCACTTTATTTTCAAGTGATAGAATTCTTATTATTTTTCCTGTAATCTTCAAGGAATGAATTATACTTTGTAATTTTTTCAAAATTTTCGGCCCAGTAGTTTCGGAGAACAGGGGGGGGGGGGGGATGGTCAATTTTTGCCTTCTTTCGTGAATAAAATCAAAAGTATTGATTTTACCCGAACAAAAAAAATATTTTTGAGATCCTCATAATGAGCCCTTTCATTTGATATATGACACAGTAAGGTTTGCAAAACTTTCTTTTAAAATTTTGTATTTAGGCCCCTGAAAATATCCCTTATTTAAAAAAAATCATTATTTTCTTTGCACATCCGTGTTTGGGTCATAGGATTACACCATCTTACCAAATTTCACCTAATTTGGTTCAGTAGATTCGGAGAAAATCGGCTGTGACAGACGGACGGACGGACGGACAGACAGACGCACGAGTGATCCTATAAGGGTTCCGTTTTTCAATTTTTGTACGGAACCCTAAAAATGAATCACACAGCTGATAGGATATTTATAAAGTAATCAAACCTTACAGGGTAGACGGTATTTTAAATTGATATGGAATTATTTACCATTAGTGCCCAAGGAATTCTTGATGGTTTCATACAGCTTCCAAAACGGCGAATTTTCGTCCTCTATTTTGTCTTCGTCACTTTCACCACCGCTGTCTTCAGAGTGCTAGAAAACAAAATAATCGCGACTTACTAGAAAACATTGTTTGAAGTAAAATAAATAATTGGTATGGTTTAGTTTGGTTAATAGCTAAAAAAGAAAAAAAAAAGAGAAGGCAAAAGTCGTGTCAATCATCATCATCATCATCAGGTCTTTCTAGTCTCCACTGCAGGAGCACGACCCTCTCTGTACTACCAGAGCCATATATTAGCTTGAGTAATCAGAGGATTTGGCCTACACTCTCCACGCTGGCCAGACGGGTTGGAGAGGTCTCTTTGATGTTTAGAAGCTTTGTTTAGCTTGTTTTTCCTTAGTCGCTTTTTACGACATCCACGGGATGACTTGGAGTGGTCCTATTCTACTCTGCCGGGAACCACACGGCAAAAGTCGTGTCAATAGAGTGGTTAAAAAGATAGCGGAGGATAGGAAAAGACGGAAATACTCCACCGACAACAACAAAGTTCTTAAATATATGATCAATCAATCAATCAATCATTTATTCAGATAATTATAGTCCAATTTTGGTAATTAACATTTTACTTCAATCTATGTTAGTAGAATTTCAATTATAATGTTTATTTTTAAATTAATAATAATATATGATGATAATGGTATTGAGCTAGCGATAAGTGCCAACCACCAGACAGGCAGTTAAGGATGTCACCCCTGCCTGACCTAATAATACTAGTTCTGTTGAGGATGACATCCCTGACTAATAAAGCCTGTAGTAAATTGAACCTCAACATTCTCTTACAGGATCTCGTAATCTTCTCGGATCTTGTGGGATCAATGCTGGGAAAAAAAAAATCATAGAAATGTGTTCAGCGGGGCAATTTATATGGAAAAGTAAAAAAATGCTTTTCCATATCGAATTCCCTGCAATTATCCTATAGGAAATCTGCCGTGTGTTTCCCGGCAGAGTAGAATAGGACCACTCCAAGTCATCCCGTGGATGTCGTAAAAGGCGACTAAGGAAACCCAAGCTAAATAAAGCTTATTAACATCAAAGAGACCTCTCCAACCCGTCTGGCCAGCGTGGAGAGTGTAGGCCAAATCCTCTGACTACTCACTCAGGCTAGTATATGGCTCTGGTAGTACCGAGAGGGTCGTGCTCCTGCAGTGGAGGCTAGAAAGACCTGATGATGATGATGATAGGAAAAGATGTTCATATCGACGGTCTGAGTTACCCCTTAAGGGAAAGTCGTCGGTCATTTTACACGCTTTATACCAACATACAATATGTTGGAACCTTTCAAGTGGGATTCTGACTTGCACTAGACGGTTTATTCTCAAACGAATACATTGACTTGGGGTACTATTTTAGAACGCGGGACACTCGTCTATGAACGATTTTTTGTATGGAAAAATCGTTCGAAAACTAGTGTCCCGTCCCCTTGGCCCGACGCGGGACGTGCGCTTGCTGCGGATGCGCTCCGACGTCTTGTAATAAATGCCATAAAAGTGTATTAAAAAGTAATTTTATTCAGACACTTACCTTGACTTCAGCTTCGTCGGGGTCCGGGGGCTCCATGATAGCCAGCTCCTTGCTGGTGGGCACGGGCCCGACACGAGACGTGCGCTTGCTGCGAATGCGCTCCGACGTCTTAGCGGGCCCACTTCGCCCGTGCTGTTCAATCTCCTGTTTGCGAACTTGGATCACCTGGGAAGAACAGAATATTGACATGAGTTTGATCTAGCGTCTAGGGCGTCAGGAATCACGTAAGCTTGCTTCAACAGGCGATGCGGCTTGCTAGCTGCATCGCCTATGCACATGCGGAAACGCTTATAATGCTTACATCCACTAGGCCATTCCTTACCTTCTTCAGCATTTTAGCATCTTTGTAGATTTGACTTCCTGGCTCGTTGAATGTACATGCATTCCTGACCATCAATTGCAAATCCCGTTCCAGCTCTGTCAAGCTGACATACTCTCCGCCTTGGATCTTCGCAGCTATGGTCTTAAGATCTATGGGATTGTCGATCACACTGTAGTACTTAGGGTACCGCCGTTTGGACGGGAGAAACTGGAAGAATGTGTATAGCGGACGCCCGTCAACATTCGCAGTCATCACCTGTAAAAGATTTTTTTTATATTGAATTGATTCAGGCGTTACTTTGCGGAAATCAATCTTTATGGTACATGATCACCTCACTGCTCCCCTTGACAACTGCAACACCTGGGGTGAGACATGAGCGTTGCCGGCCTTTAAAGAAAACTCATTTTTTAAGAATCCAAAAAAGATTCAGGAATACCGCCGCAGGAAGTTGATTCTCAGTTTGGTCGTACATGGCAGGAAGTTCTTTATTAAACGTAATGTGGTTACGTAAACTGCCAGTCATTCAGGAAGTGAAGATTTAACTTCAATTTATGTTGTGTTGATACATGCACTTTAGAGTTCAATTACTCTGTGTGCAAACTATGGTGGCTGGTCAGTCAGGTGGCTCACTACTTTTAGTCCCTTCATGCACCACCAATAGTTTTTTGATTTTTTTTTATAGTGGCAATAAATATACACACTTTCTGTGAAAATTTCAATCATTCTATTACGGTTCAATAGATACAGACGGATATTGCAGGTTTCCATTTTTACTCATTAGTACGGAATCCTAAAAAGAAACTCACAGCACTAAACAGCTCCTCATAGATGTCCTCTTCGTTGTTTGTAGATGTCTCCGAAATGTCCTCGGCCACGTCTGATCGGCGACTTGATGACCCGTTGCGGGACAATTTGGGGGTTTTTATCTCTTCACCTTACAAAAGAAGATCAATTATTAGTGAAATCAAACAAAAGAAAAAAGATTGTTTCTAATGTTATTTTTAATTAATGGATTGTAAGATGGATGAGTTATCAACTTATGCCATTACTCTATTGTAAAATTAATTACTTAAAGAACCTATTTGTTTTTGTATTTCAATCATACTCATAGTTAATTTGATTTGGCATATTTTTTTTAACTAATTATAATGTACATATAGATTCATTTGGAAGATGTTTTTAATTTCAACAGCAATCAAATACATCAATGGTAAACAAATAAAATAGAATTTCTATCAAACCATTTTCCAAAGCCTGTTTAGTCTGCATATAGAGCTTCCACAATTCTATAGCATCCTTATATTCTATAGAGTCTGGCTTGTAGAAAGCCTTTGCATTATTTACAAGCAGCTCGATGTCAGCGGACAGTTCGTCTATATCTTCATACGTGTCTGTCTTTAGTTTTTGTTGAACCTGCAAGAAAATATTATTATATGTTTGAGAATTAAAAAATCAACCTCTAACACAGAGTCACCACGTTGGTATTATATTTGATGTGTCCATGACATCTTATACAAACTAGGGCTCTGCTGGAACCATTGCTTTTATGTTAATAGAATGCAAGAAGAAAAACAAAATTTATTCATATTATAGGCTCATGTTTAGACGCAGTTATACATTGTGCTATAATTAAAAATATAGCTTGAAAAAAGGGCAAAATTTGTTTAGTTTTTTTTTTTTACCAATGCGGCAAAGACTGTGAACTCATGCTGACCTTACTTAATGGATCTCCTAATAAAGAATGAATACAAATCCACTACATTATGAAAAAACATTTGAATTATTATTATTCCCCAGTTTCCCTGTAGAGACACTTTTAATTAAACTAACACATAATAAAAACACTTACCCTCAACAAATCAATGGGCTGGGACACAACCTCATAATATTGAGGTTCCTGTCGCCTCTTGGGAGCTCTTATGAAGGAGTCACACAGAAGGGTGCCATCCTCTTTCTTATAAGACCTTATGGTGTCATACAACTGCTGGCACATTTCACCCTGAAAAAAAAAGGCAGTTTTAATAAAAATATCCAGTTCTACATGCATTATAGGGTAGGTATATGGAACCTTGAGGTTAATGAGTGAGGTTTGTTTATTCTTATTTTTTTAAATTCTTAAACCTTAAAAGAAAATACTGTGAAAAAGAACCTTTGTACAATTTTGGCCGACTATCCCTCATAGAGAGAGAAGAGATCTCTTCCAGTCCTAAAAAGTCCTCCTAATTGATGTTTAGTCATGGAAATCAATTACAATTAAGTACGTGTATTATTTCTGATGATTGAACCAAGTGTTTGAAAAGTTATAGAAATAGTTTGGGGATAGTGTCAAATCAAAATAAACAACTCAGAGGGCACTCCATGAAACTTAGTTTACCTTGGTGTACTAGCAACCCCAAAAAACACTTTTTGCCAAACCGTGTTGTGCGAATGTGGAACTCTTTACCGGAATCTGTGATAAGTGCTTCAAGTGTGAACAGTTTCAAAAATAGACTTGATAAACATTTAAAAACTTTTAAAACACAAGTGCAGTGATAAACACGTATCAGCTTTAAGCTGCTAGTGTATTTATAATAAATAATAATAATATAGATTATTCCTAGACAATATATTGCATAAACGTTAATAAAATAAATTATAATAATGGGTCTGTGTGGCTTACCAGAATCACAATCATTCATAAATTTACAAGTAGATGGCACATTTTTCAATTAGTGAATCAGCTGTTGGATTATATAGTGCAAAAATTAATATACCTAACAATGTTCCTTTTTTCTACCTATTCAACTTATTGTTTATTTGACTCTCCTCACACCGCGTCACGGGATCTTGTAAGATGGACGTATTGCTTCCAAGTGAACGAATTTAGAATAAATATTTCAATATTTGCTTAACAGAAACATTAAGTATTTTATTTTACCCCATACCTCCTATAGGACCACGAAAAGAAAAAACATAGAATATTTTTTCAAAAGAATCGTTTTCCACCAATATGCTAAATATGGCCATAAGGTTTTATAGACCCACAAGTGATATAGACGTGATAATTTGTATTATTCTGATGTTCAGTACTCGTTATGGTAAAAAGACATTACATTACGTACATATCAGTTTCATCAATTATATTTTAAACTAGCTATCTATAGGATAAGTATAAATTCTCATTGTCATATGTCTGATTGTTTGTTTACAATCCTCGACCTAACACTGAAACATAACCGACCATAATAACCTCACAAACCAAGATGACAGCAAAGTACCTATCTGAGATCTTCCCAACATTCTAATTCCTGTAAATAAATTCATAACACTCGAACCACTAAACAATAGACGGTCACATACTAAGTAGGCCGTACCAACTTTTATGCGGTACTTTGCTGGCGGCGTCATCGGAATCAATAGTAAAGTCAAAGAGTATACTTACAGGGTCTAACTTCTTTTTCTTTCTAGAGGGCGGAGGCCCAGGGTTGCTGAGCTCCACATCATCACTGTCATCTCCATCAGCACCCCGGCTAGCAACAGACGAAGCACGGCGTCGTTTGCTCATCTTACCACACAAGCGCTATGCGGCGTATGGCTCAACCAAATGTTGTACAAAAGCTCTTGCGACGATGTTAGGACATTTTACGAAAACTTTAGGAATAATTTATCTTTTTATTAGTTATTTTAGACGTCAGGAATTATTACATTATTGTATTTCGGTCAATAAATTCAATGCATCAACAAAATGATGCACAAACGAATGTCGAGAAATGTCAATGACTGACTGGCTGGCTGGCTTGTCAAAAACTCAGAATCAAACTGTCAAAATGCACATTTTTTGTAGAAAAGCAAAGAAGACTACTTGCTTTTAAATTCAAGTCGTATGTAATTAATTATTTTTCGCTTTTCAATCATAAAAACTAATGCGTAGGTAATATTAATTTAATGAAAGTTAGACAAGATGATTGAATACAATGCGGGAGCAATGCTTTATCCAACAATTTAATAATTTGATTCACAACTTCATCATATCAAGGAGTTTCTGCTGGGTGATGAAAACGTAGTCGAATGAATTTATTTAAATATTCTGATATCTATGGAATTTATTCATTTTCCTTCTCTCACTGAGGTACACAACTCGAGTCAAAGTCAAATATCTTACTTACCTAAGCTGTCCTAACCTGAACCTAAGTAATCAAGTTATACACTATTTTTGAGGGTAGACATAAAATAAAACTAAGTACCTTATACCTTTTTCCACTGTACTAGAATTTTATGGTGCACTATCTCATAAAATTGAGTAAACATACAGATATTATGGCATTAAATATGAATAAATATTACAAGAACTTCGTTATGTGTGGGGTTCCAGACTATCACTGCCTTCTTTGTGAAGAAACTTTCTCCAACATGGAAGAAGTGGAGAAACACATACGATGGGAAAACCATAGGAGAATCATAAAAAATCAAGCTTACTTCTCCAAATTTCACAAAGACCGTATTTACAAGGTAAGTAAGTACCTAACTACTTATGTAGGTATGTAAGTACATATTATTCTAAAAAAGTTTTATTTTGATCTAGAGGGTTAACTTGTACTTTATTTTCTAAGGCCTTTGCCCGCGTGCAGTCGTAAAAACTTTTAAATTCTTCCTGGATCTAGAAAATCCAAATTCAGGATATGATGTCACATAGAGCAAAGGAAAAAAGAAAAGAAATATATTTATTTGGCTCACAAAATAGCTATTAAACTTTATGTAGGTAATATCCAGATTTCGTCACTCAGTTGTCTCAGTGACTGATAATCATCAAAAAACTGTTAAGGTCACAGTAGTGTACATATATCTCCATGGTTAAGGTAGAGTACTTCCTGACGCCATAGAAAGCTGAAATTTGATGTGAAAGCTATAATTATATGCACACACTTAAAACATAAAAATTAAGATTTGTTCATATTGCACCCCATCCCTCAAATAGACATATGAATGTATTTGTCAAACCTTTGTTATTTTTTTTGCTAGGAACCTTGATTTTTATTTGTTGTTTTTGGTTTAATTAAGTGGCCAACACTGATGTCAGATGTTTTCAAGCAGCCCAAAGGCATCTTTAACGACTGCCATCAATTATGACAGCTGAGACTGCAGGGACATGTACCGAAGCACGGAGGATCTAGAGATTTTTGTGCCATTTGCTTTCACCCATCCAAGTGGGGACTGCGTCCTCCCTTGTCAACACAACTTATATAATCTAAGCTAGCTAAATAATGCAGCTTGAAAAGAATAGATTTACAAAAAAGTGCAGATCAGACTACAAGGAGAATAAATTTGGTGTCCCACAGGGAAGCGTACTCGGCCCACTACTCTTCCTTGTCTATATAAATGACCTGCCCAACATAATAAAGTATAAAAGCATTCTATTTGCTGACGACATATCAGTCATTGTAACTACCGACAGCAATAAAACAATCGAAGAACATGAATTTGACATTAATATTACATCAAATACTATAATTGAATGGTTGACATACAATAATCTAAAAATTAATATAAATAAGACATTTTTTATGAATTTTAATAATTTGACTCACAAATTTAATATACATCATAATGATCAGGAGATAAATAATTTCAATAATGGAAAGTTCTTAGGTTTAATCATTGATAATAGACTGGACTGGAAACAACAGATTGTAAAGGTTTGCAATGCAATTAACAGATTTTCTTTTGCTCTTTATAAATTAGCCAAAACAACATCAAAAAATACAGCCCTAACAGCATACTATGCCTATGTTGAATCTGTATTACGCTATGGACTTATCATCTGGGGAAATAGTACTGACATACAGCAAGCATTTGTTGCGCAGAAAAGGTGTATTAGAGCCATATGTGGAGTCAAACCTGATACGTCATGTAGGCCTCTATTTAAATTGTTAAAAGTTCTTCCTCTCCCTTGTCTATATATCTTTGAAGTAGCAAAATTTGTCAAATTAAATTATAAATTGTTCAAGGAAGCTAAAGACTTGTATCCTAGAAATACCAGACGTGGCAATAGACTGGTAATAGATGTAGTACCAAAAAGTGAGAAATATAAAAAAAACTCCTACTATATGTGTGTAACGATATACAATAAAATACCTGAAGCTATTAAAAAACTCACATTTAATTTATTTAAGAAAACCTTATTTAATTGGCTGAATGAACGTGGTTTTTACACAATACAAGAGTTTCTCAATTTCAAATAAAAATATTAATATTATTTTTGACATTAAAGAGTTATTGACATTATAGAGTTAATTAATAAAGTAACTACTAAAATATTTAATAAAATCAGTAAGTACATTAAATTAATTGTGACATTTTAAGATTTTATACTTTATTTAATAGCTAACTTTGACAATTGTACTTGTTTGAAAATTTGCATGCTATATTATTCAATGGCTGTATGGGAGGAAAAATATTGTTTACCACCTTCTGTATACTTACCCTGTACAAAAGCAAATAAATAAATATTCTATTCTATTCTATTCTAGAAACAAAAAAAAATGGGCATTTAGAATATTGGTTACAAATAAAGAAAACATTTCAGCACATAGAAACTAATAATAAAAACTACTGCCAGTAGTTATGTACATACGAGTCACTTACAAAATAGAAATGAAACCCACCAAAAAACAATTTTAAATGTTTATATGAAAAAAAAAATTCTATTTTACAGATTGGGAACAAATTTTATTGTGAACTTTGCAACATAGTCACTTTTAACGTCGCATCTACAACAGTCCACATAAAGGACAGCCTACATGCATTGAATAAAGAAAAGCCGAAGTTAGTTCAGGTTTTGCCTCAGGAAAAACTCGATTTCTATAGAGATACAGATTTCGTCATTGTCGCTGATATCATACTCAGCAAGGGTGAATGGAATGCTGTTGTAGATAATCATTGCCTGATCTGTGATATAGATGTCAATGAATATCAGTTGGATGAGCATATGACGGCAAGTGATCATATCATCAAACTGATACAGGCTAAAGTTGTGAAGGAGAACGAGGATCGATGCTACAGGAAGGTTGGTATAAGGCCGTACATAAGTAGCTTGAATACTCAAGAGTTAGGGTTTGACAGAAGAACGACTATATAAACGTAGGTAGCGTAATAATTTCTATAAATGCTATAAATGTTTTAGCCATCAACCTCCGTGGTCCAATGGTTGAGGCGTTTGCCTGTTGACCCGGGTGTGGTGGTTCGATTCCCACGGGAAGCATACCTACTTTGTTAAGTTGTGTCCAGTTTGGTTAGGACATTGCAAGTATACATCACCTGATTGTGTGATAATAAAGATGATTCCGTGCTTCGGAAGGCATGTTAAGGCCGTTGGTCCCGACTGCCATCTGGTAGTCGTTAAAGGAACCACGTCAGAGGCCGATAGGCGGTTCCGAGGAACTTTGACACCAGTAGGTGACACTGTCAGTCGACCATGCACACCCTGTGCACTTCGAGCAACACGGCCTCCGTACCGGACTGTGCATGGTCGACTGACAGTGTCACCTACATGAAATGATGATGATGTTTTAGAAAACATGTTAATCCTGTCGTTATACATATATTATATAGCTTATGGATCTTAATAGTCAATAATGTGGTTATTTTAATAACATCAGCAACAAGAAGTCTCTCAAGTCTCAGACTACGGGTTAGGCAGGCTTAAGATATGAATTTAATAAAATAAAATGATTTTAATTTTAGATCAACCCTGACGTAGTTTTCTGCTTCATCTGTAAAAAGACTGTACCAACCGAAGCTCTCAGCGCGCACTGGGACGAAGAAGAACATATCAAAAACATAAAAGTGAGCATAAACCGAACTTCAAAGTACACTAGCGCCAAAAACCAGCAGAATGATACTATGAAGAAACTCATGGAAATACAGAAAATACTTTATAATATTAACGTGAGAGCTGGAAAGGCTACGTGTAAGCTGTGCGACAAAGTAGTTGCATTACGGTTCACAGATATGACGGACCATCAAGCAGGTCATGCTGATGATATATCCGATAAATCTGACATAAACAAGCCAAAAGATGAGGCAGAAGTGGCCCCGGAATATATTATCACAAGTTCTGATGAAGAAGAGGTAGTGTTCTCTGAAGTTACAGATCATGGCAAACGTAGATCTGAAATAGCAAAGTATGGGAAAAGACATAATATTAAACTAAACCAAGGAGGAAGTAAAGGATATTGCTATGTGTGTCACATACACCTGTCCGCTCATTTACGAACGTTCAAGCAGCACACAAGAGGCTGGCAGCATAGAGGACATTTGGAACTTAAAGGTCTAAAAAAGGTGACAACAAGGGAACAGCCAAATTACACGACAAAGTCTTTGAAGGAGTATTTGCAGAGTGTTTTCTACTGTCCATCGATGGAAGTCCTTTGGATAAACGCAGAATATTGCGTCGAAAATCAGAGCTTTGTCCTGGTGGCTCCATTAAGAGATGTGTCTCCCACTAAGATAATTATGTGTCACGTCTGTGATATCCAATACGATACAAAAGACAGTGGGAACCATCTCAAAACTGCTCAACATAAAGCTAATTTAATAAACACGAAAATTGTAGCAAGTTTACAGAGGGAGTTTATAAGAGAGGTAGGTTTGTTAGTAAGGTACATGCTTAAAGTTTACTAAATTTCTCTATAGTACCTACCTACTGAAAACTGCTATTTTCCGCGATTTCATTCCCGTCGATTTCGGTTTTATTACCTATTCAGATTGAGAAGCATCACCAGCCCCATTTACTAACTCGGATGACAGGTGTCGATGCCTATCAATCTAGAATTTACTGTTACAATGCGGGTTTTGCTTGCTCGAACTTTTTATTTGAAATACAAAAACCGCATTGTAACACTAAATTCTTGATTGATAGGCATCGACACCTGTCATCCGAGTTAGTAAATAGGCCGGCAGGTGAGGTTATAATCGTGCGGTCACGCTTTGATGTCAATGTCATAGATATCACCGGTTGCATCATCAGCTGTGATGAGTCGAACGTAGCCCGTGTCCATTATGACAGTATTCATTCATGCTGTATTACACAGAACACAGAAAGACATCTGTATTATGATTTGATAGAGTTCTTACGACCGCCGGACGCCTAAAGTTGGGTAACTTGGGAGCTCAACCTAAAAGTAGTGATAAGGTTCATTAATTTTTAAAATTGCTTTCTTCATCTTCTAGATCCGCCCGAACCTCTACCACTGCGGTTTTTGCAACCGCCTCATCGCATACTACGACAACGTGTTACGTCACTTCAAAAACTGGGTCCACCGTAATCAACGCATCAACAAGGACCTGTCGTCGCGGATCGCCCAGCAGAATTTAAATTATAATCTCCTGAAGAAGTTTAGCACCAATCCTGATGTTATGTATTTACAGCTGATGACCCAGGGTTGTTTTGATGAAATGCCGATGGTTTAAGTAAAATTAGCCCATTTACTATAGCTTACCTACAGTCAGACGCACCCATGCCCCCCACTCAATGTTTGTTTTAACAAAAAGAGGAGTGTGATAAGTTTGACCACACAGGGTGTGTGTGTGGCTGTTGACTTGGCTACGCTAGTTTCTTAGTGGCGGGCCAGCTGTTGTTATTATGTACCTAAAGTAGTTTTCATAGCATGTTGTTTACTACTAAGAAACACGATTTTTTTTTATGTTTTTTTTGTTGGATAGTTTACAATAATTAATGTAAGACTACAGAATTAACAAAAGTACTATTGGAGAGAACGGAAACTCGTAGTGTCCCTCGCAATGTTTTTGTTTGATTTTCGTGTGTGTGGGTGGCCAACACTAGTGTCAGATTTTTCAATATGGTTTTCCCCGCACCTCTTCCCTTTCTCGGGACTCTATAGTTTTGAAAAACAGGGTTACTTGCTACTGTTATAAGTAGCACGTTACGCGACGTCTCCTATAGGTACGTACGTTAGTACTTTATTTTTGCAGTGGCGACCCTGATTGTTTACTCACACATTAACGTGTGTAAGGTTTCGTTTGTACTAGTATTAGATACCAATATTACGCTTTCGCTTTATTATTTGGTACCTTAGAGTACGTCAGTCATTCTCATAGGAACAGATCTAAGCACCGCCCATGCATCTGATTCCCTTGAAAATGATGATTACTTACATGTAGAGGAACATCTACATGATACAAAGATTTTGATTACTTGACATTTGTATTGTAACTTACAATACAAATGTTAAGTAATCAAAATCTTGTAATTTAAAAAACACAGTCATTTTAAACTGCAGGCATGTGTGACTTTTATGTGTAACTAAGAAATAAAAAGTTGTTAATAGAGTCACTTGATTTATTTGTCATGCATAATTTAAAATACTAAAATAAACATAGAAGCTAATTCATGGTAAGTCTCATTAACTTATAAACTAAGTACATATAATAATTATATGTATTTAATAATTCGAGACAAGTTACATGTAGGTAATTAAGGTGTTAACACTTATGCACTCAACCAAAGGCAAAATAAAGGAAAATAGATTTGACATCTATATGAAAGTCAGAGGATAAATATTAAATAAAGAAATAATATATGATGAAAAATTCTATATGAGTAGGACTTGAACGTCCAATTGTAAAAACCTATGACGAAAACAGTAACAATGCAGTGAGCAATTACACTGCGATAGAAATTATATTATAAGCCGTACAAGCTTACTTCGCTGTACAAGAACTGTTCTCGAGGGATCGACAATAACGCAATTATTGTCGATCCCTCGAGAACAGTTCTTTTCTCTGGGATAAAAGGTAGCCTTTGTCCTTCTCCGTACTCCAGTCAATGTGTATGCAAAATTTCATAATGATCGGTTCAGTAGATAGGGCGTGAAATCATAACAAACAAATACTCACTTTTGCATTTATAATATTTGATTGGGATGGGATTTGCATACTCAAAGAACCAGCATCACGAGAAAAATCTTATTGCCAAGTGGCTAGAAAGGGGAGACAATTTTTTTATGGGTTCCTAGTTGTTTTGTGAGCAAAGATAAGGCCTAAAATCTTAGCACAGTGTAAGTGCTTACTGTTGCTGCTGTTTCGGTTTAACTTAAGGTTTAATAATGTGGAAAATCATCTTCATATCCCATTCCTCTCTATGTATACATATTATAGCTTGCACTTTCTTTAATTCAAACAAATGATTATTAAGAGTTAGTACTCTTACTCGTTCATACTAGTGTACAGCATCTTAAATGCTTAAATATTCCACATAATCTAAGGCAACAAATATTACTTAAGATAAAGAGGGCTGGCTAAAATAAATATCAAACCACTGAGGGAAGTGTGATAACAATAATATCAGGTCGCTTTCAGATTCCTTATGCAAGTTATTTAAATAAGTAAGACTAGAGTTAACATACTGCTCTTTGAAGGAGTTTGGCAGGGCATTGACATCAAAATCTAGCAATATTACTAAGTTGTTAAGCTGTATCGGATACAACAGGGTCAGGCTCCCCGAACAGAAAGATTTAACTTTCTTTATAAACATCGGGATAAACATTTGCATTCGCATGTCAAAATTTGTCATAATAAAAACAAAATTTAGTATTCCTGAACATATCTGAAAGCATAGTGGTGAGGATCCACATTTTTGCACTAAATCTAAAAGGTGAGTGTTACCTACAAATAAACTTCCCAATTCCATGTCTTTAGTTAGTATTTCCAGACATACCATTAACAATAATTTCTCAATGTCAGGTTTCATTTTTAAAGCTATATCATCAAAGAGGTTGCTGTTAAACTTCTCTGTTAACTTCTGGTCCCATAGGTCTTTCAAAAGACACATATAATTACCATTCCGTAGATGCCAATGAATAATGTCTTTAGATAACATATCAAGATAAACTCCTTTTTCATTTAGGTTAATTAAGGCTTGGATAATTTCGGGATTCAAAGATGACGGGCAACTTGAATTGATGTCCATTTCTGTAAATCTTCGAATTAGAAATGCGTCAAGTTGTCTCTCGACATCATTTGACTGGGATGTGCTGGCTTCAAGTGTGTGTCTTTGGTAGAGTTCTGTTAAAGACTGGATCAGACTATCATCCACAGTGACATGGTTCTCTGGCTCAATGCGACACATTCTCTTGATATTTTCGAGTATGGAAAGACGCAAATTGTTGTTGATTTTAGAGTTCTGCTCTGATACGCTGAGGATCTTGACGAAACTCGACGAAAGTGCCCTTGCAACATTGCGATCAAGAACTGGGTTTTTATTGTATATGAAACTGGGGCATTCCTCGTTGTTGGATTTTATAACTTTCTCAATCAGTTTATTGTTCATGTTTGCAAAAGAAGAATAATGATGGAATCAGAAATAATTAAACAAACGGCCTTAGCACTTTAACTTATTTACAAACAAATGATGTCTTGAATTCTCTTTGCCAACCATTTTTGTTTGTTTATTAAACTGCTCTGTCAATGTCACGTCACTGTCAGTCAAAACAATGTGAAATAAATCAAAGTTTCCCTTTTGTGTCACTGTGGCGCTACTGGGCTTAAGAAGGAAAACGTACCTATTCTTTGGAAGTACCCGAGTACAAGGTACAAGGTATGTACCTTCCTTCCTAAGATGAGTACAGTATGCGGTACTAATTGTAAATTATGTAGGAAGTAGGGTAGGTATTTTTCCTTTGTGGCTCTATGAATAAAATAGGAAATACAGCAAAAATATTTTCTTTTGGGCTATCTAAGTAAAAAAGCTTCTGAAATAAGATACTAGATGGCGTTACCAGTCTGAAAAGTCCCAAAAGTGTAAAGTTTGGATAGTTACTCCAAAACATTCCAAAATTTCAGTGATTACCTACTACGGGAGTTACATCTTCATGGTGATTACATACTTAGCTTAGCATCCAAGACATCTCTAACCCACAGCACAAAACGAATAGTAGGTAGTAGGTAGTTACCACAGCCAAGGATTCGTATTACGCATCCTTGGCTGAGTAGGTACTATTACAGATGCCTTGTTTGTTTGTTGAACTGCAGAAGAAGACTTCTAGGCATTATACCGGTCGATTAACAATGCAACCGGGGAACGAACGCTCTGAGTCGTCATGTTAGTACTACATGAGTGGTAGTAGCATTTACTCAAACTAGGTACCTAGTAGGTAAGTACCTAAATACTTGGTTACATAATTACACTTTCTTCTTGCCCTATCCATGTTACATCCTCGTCTTCATCGTCCTTACCATCAGGTGAAATGGGATACAAATTGCCTAATGCAATAATTAATAAAAAAAAGAAACGACAGTAAACATGCTATTTACAAGGCTAGTTTCTACAACCAATGGTCCTTGTCATACGATAATAATAACGACCTACGACTTAGTAAAACGACGTCAAACTTTCAAAAAAATGCGAACAAATCTCTGCAAATAACGCTTTGAGTCACGACAACGCCATTATAAAAAGAATAACCTAAAATACTTTACTCTCTAATTTTTTGACGTGTGAAAGTACATTATATTTTTATCATATTATTCATATTTATCCGTACTAAGTTTGTGTAGAGTGTGAAAGAGTGTTGGTTAATAGGCAGGCAGGTAGCCGACCGAATAAGCATTCGTCAAATAAAAACACACAAAATGCTGTTGTGTAAAAGCATTTAATAGGTACCATTGTTTTTTCATTTGTAAATCGCTAATACATTTTTCTGTTCCATCATCATCATCATCATCAGGTCTTTCTAGTCTCCACTGCAGGAGCACGACCCTCTCCGCACTACCAGAGCCATATACTGCCTGAGTAGTCAGAGGATTTGGCCTACACTCTCCACGCTGGCCAGACGGGTTGGAGAGGTCTCTTTGATGTTAATAAGCTTTGTTAAGCTTGTGTTTCCTTAGTCGCCTTTTACGACATCCACGAGATGACTTGGAGTGGTCCTATTCTACTCTGCCGGGAACCACACGGCTTTTCTGTTCCATTCTATTTTAATAGCAATACCCGACGCAACCGCTCGAAAAGTGAAAATTTTATACGGGTTGCAGGATTTTTTGTCCTTTCTCAGAATTGCGGTCAGATTTTGGAATCTCATTAAATCTCAACTCAGGATTTTAGAATGTTCTATAAAATATAGAAATTTTTAAGATCTATATATAATTAAAATTAAAAAAAAAACTAAAAATATTTAAAATACAGCGTGTAAATTGATCCTGGACATACCTACCCTTAATGGGGTGATACAGCCCGTCAATATGAACAACTTTTCCTATGGGAACAATGCTGGGGGACTCAAAAAAAAATCTCAAAATGCAACAAAATCTTAGGATTTTCAATGGAAATTTGTGCCAGGCCTTTTATTCGGATTTTTGATTTTTACCTCTGGTAACCCTATATGCGGGAAAACGCTCGGAGTAAAAAAGAATGAAACGATTACATTCCGTATTTATTTCACATTTTGGGTTTCTAACCAACAAAATAATTTAATTATACTTATACAAACATTTTATGCTGCTGCAGTGTCATTCGACTTCGTGAGTTTTGTTTCAATATTTTTTCGCCACAGCGTGTGTCGCTAATTCCAAAACTGAACATCAACTAAATTCAATATGCAGTAATTGATCGACTTGACTTTTTCAAGCAGCTTCGTTTTACTTTACTATTGTACTTGTACTTTATTAGTACTAGATGCATGTATTGACGAGCTCCGTGGCGCAGCGGTCATCACGCCTGCTTGCGACACGGATGTTCCCGGGTCAGGTCAAGATGGAAAATTATATTTACAGATTGACCTGGGTCTTGGATGTTTATCTATATCTATAAATGTATTTGTTATAACATATAAGTAGTATCGTTGAGGTAGTATCCCATAACACAAGGCACTTACCTACTTTGGGGCTAGCTCAATATGTGCGATTTGTCCGTATATATTTATTATTATTTATTATGTATGCTAGGTATAGTAAGTAAGTACTTTATTAGGGATCCATTCATAAGTACCTATGCAAGTATTACCTAATTTACCTATGTAAGTGTATACAGAAAAGGACATAGGTAGGTACTTATAATACTTAAGGAGGTTAGGTAGGTAAGTATACCTGCCATTCATTCAAAAACGTGTGAAAATAAAATAGAAATCACTCATTCATTATGTACATTAGCTAACGAATAATAGAGCTTTCGAACGTCTTAATTAGTTATATTTACTCCGTTATGGTTGAAAAAAGTCATCGGATCGAGATAATAATTCACGCAGCTATTTCTTGAATGTAAGCTTGCGTTGTGGGGCCTATAAATTACTATCAGACCTCACAGTGAGCACGCTCTCACAGTGAACACGTGGGGCAAACCGTGGAGAGGCCCCGCCCGAAACTGAGACGGAAGATCGCCTCTCACTTATAAACCGTTGTTCTGAATTAACAGGTGATCTACATCATCAGTTAAGTATACCAATAGCTACTTACACATACGAACAACCAATAGGGTCCTATGTTAATATTATTGACCAGAAATTATTCTTCCTGTGTCCAAAATAGACTGCCTCTGACTTATAAGCCGTTGTTCTGAATTAACAGGTGATCATTGTCGGTTTTAAGTATACCAATAGGGTCCATGTAAGTACTTGATACAATATTATTTGTACGAAATTATTTTGCTCATGTCCCAAATAGTCCACCTCTCACTTATACCTATACCTACCTAAACCGTTGTTTTAAATTAACAGGTGATCTTCATCATCAGTCAAGTATACCAATAAGTAGGTGTTTATTCTTTGCCAATAGGTTCGATATTATTTGTTTGAAATTATTCTTCTTGTGTCCAAAATAGTAAAAATTTCTAATTAAGTAATCAAGTTGTACTTACTAGAATGGCCACTTCGACGCTTCGATTGTTTGACTTAGAATCTTCTTCATTATTAAATACTTACCTAATGATTGTGGGAGGGTAAAAGATTTTAGTTGTATCTAAAATAATACTTTTTTCTTCTTTTCCAGTTCTACTTTTGTCTATATATAAACTTATTATAAATATGACGACCCTAAAAGCTGCTTACCTAGGCTCCATTCTCCTCAACCTGTTGGTAAATCCACCACTGTGCCTAATCATTACTCTATAATGATATCCAAATAATAGATCTATAAATAAATAAAAAATCATTCATTGCCAAAATTAAATCAAATGCCTACCTTCTTAATTAAAAAAGAAATGGTGACATATACATATGACTCCTAGATTTATGGCAAAGGAATGCCTCGACTTGTGTTAGGTCAAAAGAGATCATTATAAACCTATTAAGTACTAGAGTGAAAATTTACACAAATTAGGTATCTACAAAAGAAAAACTGTAGATTCCTTTATATTTTCGAGTTCCCGAAAAATTCATGTACTTAACTAATGCCTGAGAACACAACAGTAGGTACCTATATAGGTATGTAGTGGGTACTCACGGAAATTTCTAAGATAATTAAATTTTGCTAAGCTAAGCTCTTACTAGGTACTTACTTAGTTCATATATAATTAATTAACAGATTAATTACATAACCTCATTATTTTATTAAGTTTTTCCACAAATATTCCGTAATTACCACCAGGAATACGCTATAGTAATAGCATAATGTCTTATATAATTATACTCGTAGCTAATAACTTTATTAGGAGACCGTAACAAAAAAGGAAACAATACCGGTGATTCATTAGAGTAACCGGTCTCGCCACTAATTAAAAACATATTTTTCACATAGATTATTGTGTTTTTATTATACTTAGATATACAATATTTTTTGGATAAAAATTAAATAATTTGCCCAACGTTTCTCGAGATTGGCGGAGAGATAAAACAATAAAATGATAGGTAGTGTCTATGAAGAATAATTAAAATAATAAAACGTTAATTTTGGTTAAATATAAAAAATCACCTTCAAACTTCTCGACCAATTCTTGACCCTGTTTTATCTAATAATTTGAGAATCATAAATTTTATGCATAGGTAGGTATCTTTTACAAGACGCATTTTATTTATTTACAACATACTTTTTACCATAGATAAAAAAATGGTCTTGTTTATATTTTATATGTAGGTACTCGCCTTCAAATGAGTTTAGAATGTTTTTTTTTATTGGAACAGAGTTTAGATACTAAACCAGTATACATATAAGTATACCAGTATACGCATAAGTTTTATATTAAAAGCTTGTTTGCTTTCGTTAATTGTCATTTCTGAGTAGGTATGTCAATTTATAATTATCATCTCAGTAGCAAAAAGTCCACAGCTGGACATAGGCCTTTCCCAAGGATTTCTAACACGACCGGTTGGAAGCAGCCAGCATCAGCCCCTTCCTGCGACCATGGTCAAATCGTCCGACTCCAACGACTTCGCAATATTATGTGCCCCGCCCACTGCCACCCCAAATCGTAAACTTGTGTTACGGGATAAGTACATACTGTCACGTCTTTTTCTCTTACGGAGTAGACAGAACTCAGGTCTATAAGACCTAAAGCCACGTTTAGTTTAGCATGGTGGTGGGCGTGGAGATGGAAAATGGAATCAAAGTAGTTATAGGTTGCTAGCCGCATCGCCTTTTACCATGAATCCTTAGATTTTCGCCCATTCCCTCTATCGATTTTTACGATCTGCGCCGGAAGAGAAGCAGCTGGTACATTCTATGTTTTTTCTTTACAGGTTACACACTTCCTCGCTGGTCTACAAACCAGCGAGGAAGTGTGTAACCTAACCTAACCTAACTCAACGATACCATATTTTATACCTAATAGACTAGCAGCCCTACCCGGCTGCGCCTATATGTTGTACCTGAAATCCGTGTTGTAGTTTGAGTTTATCGCGAACAAACTGACAGACAGAGAGACGCGGCGAACTTTGTTTTATAATATGTAGTTATACCTACATATGAATACCAGATTACTAAGCCCGTCAACGTGATCTACTTTTTCAAGTCACCATTGTTTATCTGTATTATATACTATACCCATGTATATAATACAGATAAACAATGGTGACTTGAAAAAGTAGATCACGTTGACGGGCTTAGTCATTCCTGTGTCAAGTTTTATTTACATTACACCCGGTAAGTATTTGTTGCGAATAACCTGATCAAAATATCTATGCGAATAACCGAATAACCCTACAAATGTCCCATAACGGCACAGTAAACAGTCGATTTCAGCAAACCATCCTTTTATCCACAGCTTTTCTATCGCAGCCCGACAGGCTATGATTGATCGCCGACGTGACTCCGAAGAGGCCATTACCGGCCATCAAACAAAAGAATTGGCCCCAAATGGCCTCAAATGGCCAATGAAAGCGTGCGAAAGATGTGCGCCGATTGCGCTGACGCAACTTTCGACAGTTCGGTTGGATAAATAGTTTGGAGTTGTCATATTTTTTAATTTGATCCGGCATGGGCAGTACTGTGACTGTAATTTTAAAAGTTAATAAATTAGTTATTTTTAGGGTTTCATAGCCGTATGGTATATAATAGATTCGTCATGTCGTTTATCTGTCCGTATGTCACAGTATTTTATTCCGAAACTATTGAAGCTACACAGTTGAAACTTGGTACCAAGGTGTTTGTAAACCGCTTTACGATTAGGTATTTTGACTTATCTAAGCTTGCTACTTCGGATCCCTGCATGGGCGAGTCCGAGTCGCATTTGGCCGATTTTTTTAATTTTATTTTTGTCCGCACATCCTTCTGCCTACTTTTCCCCGAGAACCTAACGTTTTTCAGAATGAAAATTATTAGGTATATACATATATGTAAGTACCTATTTCCACCTATTTTTTAAGTTTCTTTATCTACCTTACCTACCCGTTCGTTATTTAGCAATTGAGCCGCGATTGCAAAAGAAGGGCAAAACGGGCAAAACCTACTAATTTTACTCCTTTCACATATAAAATACTAATTTTGCCCTTCTGAACGAAAATGCTCAATCTGGTACACAGATGGCTCAAAGACCAATCAAGGGACAGGAGCGGGCATTTTCTCCGAGAACAAACAACTGTTTCAGAGCATGGGTCAGTTCGCTACCGTATTCCAAGCGGAAACATATGCGATAACTGTTTGTGCTAAAATGAATTTGGATAAAGGGTTGAAAAATCATCATATCTACATTCTAAGTGACAGCCAGGCGACTCTCACGGCACTTAGCTCTGACAGAATCGTATCCGGATTGGTCTTGGATGATGTGAATGCCTTAAATCAACTGGGCAGGCACAACATTCTGAGACTGGTTTGGGTGCCGGGTCACGTCGGGGTTGAGGGCAATGAGAGGGCTGATGAGCTGGCAAGGAGAGGATCGAATATACCATACATAGGGCCCGAACCTTTCTTAGGCCTTTCATACAGCACAGTAACAACTGCAATAAATGCACATGTCGACAGCAGACATCAACGTGAATGGACTAACCTGAGTGGACACACACACT
Organism: Rhodophaea formosa; assembly: GCA_963082605.1. Taxonomy (NCBI): domain Eukaryota; kingdom Metazoa; phylum Arthropoda; class Insecta; order Lepidoptera; family Pyralidae; genus Rhodophaea; species Rhodophaea formosa. The sequence continues at coordinate 9,512,641 of OY720225.1, read as the reverse complement.
CGAAGGAGACACTTGGTATGGACAACGCTAGGTGGTATAAAAGGATCTGCAAATATAGCAGAAAACAGTCAAGGATTCTTATGGGAGCCCTGACCGGTCATTTTGAGAACAACAGACATCTATTCAAAATGAAAATCGTCGAAAGCCCACTATGTAGGGTATGTGAGGAATCGGAGGAAACAATGAGACACATTTTGTGTCGCTGTGACTCGTTGGCTGGTAAGCGGTTGGACCTCTTTGGATCAGCTTATCCTGATCTGGAGGACTACAGGCACTACGCACCAGGTGATATTCTGAAGCTCATGCAGTCCTTCTTCAGAAATCACCGTGTGGGTGAGTAAGGTATGGGGTAAGTACAAAATAACCCAAAGGTTAGACGTGCTTCCGATTTATAATCGGCCCCAATTAAGATAAGATAAGACCTAGCTGTTAGCCGCGGCTTCGTCCGCGTGATATATATGTCTATGTCTTTCTCAGTACCCTAACCTGTATGCAAAATTTCATGATAAAAAGTGGGATGTAACCGGAAAGTCCCATCGGTTCAGTAGATAGGGCGTGAAAGCACTTTCGCATTAATTTATAATAATAGTTAGGAAGTTTGGATTAGGATTAATAGTACCTACAGTTAAAGAAACCAGTATTGTTGGTACATACCTTTTTTTTAACAAGCAGTCATTTTTTAAATTGAATAACGTATATAATCATTTTATTATCAGGTAAAACCCTATTAAAGAAAGAAACAGAGTCCAAACAGATCGATTCCAATGAGTCGCAGTTCCGGCAAAAATAGGACTTAGATATCCGAGGGACATAGATGTATTAAAACGACTTACATGTCAAGAAATAGTAGGTTCTTCTATACCAAACATTATAAAAACATTATGAATACTTTTAGTTGGAAGGAACCTTCGCTTTACTTGAAAATCTTAAAATTAAACAAGTGGATAAAGTAGAAAAAAACCTCTTTATAATGGTTGCTGTCAGTCATCCATCATACTTCAATGTGTCCCTACTTTAGGTCATAAAGGTCAAAACGATTTCATTGATTTCTCTCCAAAAGTTCAACAATTCCGTACAAAGTAGGCACCAACTAAATACCTTCCTCCCTCGACTTTCCACTCGACGGAGTTGTAAATTATAGAGTAACAGAAGTATAAAACACTATTTTAATTTATATCACCCTCCTACACTAACGCTAAGCGATGATAATTGATAAGGTCAAAAAGCATTTGTACTGTATGATAGTGATAGGGATCATCTTTCAATAGTTCTTCTTCTTCTTCTGTTTTATATTATGGCTTCCACCGAAATTTCAGTGATTCTGCCAATGTCCAGTATAATGAGATACTAAGTATCGGTGTTGTACGGTAAAGTTTTTCCAAGAAGCATCAAAGATGGCGTATGTTCTTTAATGCCTCGTGGCTGTTTGGGGCGGCAAATCTATACGAGTCCATTTCTTTCAATAGTTTAAAATCTGTGAATGTTAACCTGATAAATAAATTATTCGAGCTGAATAAAAAAACCTCTACAGGAAATCTTGTCAGTCCAGATGTGATTTCACATAGTTGATTCACAACTAGATGCCAAATGGGGTTTGTGAAATTGAAAGTTATATCACGCGATTCGCCAAAATGTCTGTATCGGCCTTTTGTGTTTTTGGTCGTACGCGTCGGAAGGGTGAAATGAAGTTTAATTCAATTGGCTAAAATATTTTTTATTTGTGACCATCATCGATAGATCTATCTTAAAAGAAATATTAGGATATTGAGATTATTAATTTCATTATTTTGCATCTAAACCAGTCGTTTTACCGAAATCAATTACTCTGCCAAAAATGTCATTGTCCTACCTTTTATTACCCACGACGGAACGGAGCAGGTATATGCGTTTAGGATGAGAGATGTTTGTTTGTGTGTGCATTTGTGCAAAGTAATGTTCCCACCTACCTATCATCTAAACTAATGATCCGATTTTGATGCGGTTTTCAATAACGGTTTCGTGTTTGATGAGTTCATGATCTTAGACAGGTGTCATGGCTGTAACTTACTAGGGGGCGCCACAATATAAGTGCAGAACAATGTTGTGTCGTGGGTTTTTTTCAAAATATTTAATTTTGCTTAGTTATTGTATTGTAATTTAACCACATCTGAATGTCATGACTGCACCAAGCTTTGCGTCATATCTGTCTCTCTGTTATTTGTGGTGAAGATGAAATCGCTGCGAGCGACCGATTAATCGCATCTCATCGAGTTAATCGAAACGAGCTATCGAGTGCGAATTAATGCAATTTTAATTCTGTCCCATCCATTACGAGAGAGAAGGTTCCCAATGCGGTAGGGTAATCCGAATAGATAGAATAGTGCCCACGCCATAATAAATAATTAGGTAATACAACTATTTCGAAAAGGAACTTACTATAAAATACAATACTAGAGGTTAGGTTAGGTTATTACTTTTTGATGGCATCCTTGGCGCAGTACAAATGGTACAAGAAGACATTTCTTCTTGTCCAAAATACCTCAGTTCCTAATTCCTATACATCTGAAACTACTTTATTAATTTTTTTCTATTCAATTTAATAATACTTACAACACAATAAAGCATATTAATAATACATACTGAAACCTGCTTTAAAATAATTTGAATATTTGCATATTATATAGTCCCTGCAAACTGTCACTCCGTGGCAACGTGCCCAGAAGGCAGGTGGCATTGTTATGTTAGATGGCAATGCTTATCCTTTGAGCCTGGCCAAGCCAGGCTCAGTTCAGGTAATTGCCAGTTTTTGATCCTGTGATACCTTCCTCGATCAGATTCTGTAAATTGTTTGTAATTTTCCTGTGCAATAAAGTATAAATGGATAAAAATAAAACTATTAGGTATACAATCTACTACATAACTCACACAAATATAATACTTTTATCTAACTAATCTAAAATATATGTACCTATTTGTTATGGTAAATTAATTAAGGTGGTATTTCCAATTTTATCGACGTAGATATCTTAATTTTTTAGGTACAGTACATACGATGTACCTTAAAATATATACCTACCTTAGAATTCCCTTTCCTTTTTCCCGATCGGGCCAAATTAGTACAGCCAACGGGAAACCACTATATCAAGGCGATTTATTATAAACACTGTGGTAATCGTGTAAAAAATGATCGTCATATTCGCCTCGCCCTCTCTCTGTCTCGTTACGGACCTCCGGGGTAGTGAGCGAGAGAGCAGACCTCTCTGGGTGGCCGGAGAGGGGTAATGACGCTAAACAATGATCTATTATTTCAGTGAGCATGCGCGAGATGGTATAGTAATTCTGTATGACTCTATCGGTACAAAATATAAAGTCGAGGAAGGATAACCTACATACGGACTTAAAACACTTAAGTCCATGCCATTTCTGTGACGTAGTTACCGTAACATGTAAATGTGATACTTCCATGAAGTAATTCAACTAACATTCCAACACAAACTACTAGATATCAGACGTCCGACTTCAATGTTGTCTCCAGGCAATAGAGATTGACAAATATTGGAGTGAGGGTAAAGATGGTTACATTGTAATACAATTAAGATTGAATTTCTACTTGGGGCCACAAATTCAAACTCAATTGACGCGTGTTCTATGCTATAATATCCATAAAGGCAATTTTTCAGCAGTGTTTCAGAGAGGAATAATCATCGAAATCTGAAATAGGTATTTCGTCTCCCATAATCAACTGATCATCGTGAGGAGTTAAGTAACATAATGGTTTATGGGCTGTACCTACTTATCTGTTTGCACGTAGTTTACTTTAAGGGCACGTTCACTCAGTCAGGGCATTAAATTGCATTTTCCCCATAAGATACATTCTGTCTCCGGCTGTTACATTTTTGTACTAAACACATTCTTAAAATTAAATTAAATGTTCCTACATATTTACATACTCAAAAATTTATTGTATGTAGAGACTGACTGCAGTCCTAGTGTCGATGTAAGACAATATTCAAATTTTGGAAGAAGGTTGGGTGTGTAAGAATTATTCGCAAGAATTAAAAATGTCCTGCATCGTTAATGAAAACGTTTAATTTCAGAGAGCTTGGTATAAAACATTTTAAAAATATTTTGTGTAGGTATTTCCATTCTAAAATATCATTGGCGGAATGTTCGAATTTTTCATCTTTTTGTGTCAAAAATGTGTATTTACATTTTAGTCGCGTGGATACTAATGTCTTACTATGAGTAAAGTCTGTATCTAGTCTTAACTTCTGTTACTTTATTTAATTTGTGCTCTATCGGTATGGCATCGAACCTTTTGAATGGCTAGATCATTACTGGTATTAAACAAATGCCAGAAACCTGGTTTTGTCTATGTTCATGAAGACAGTTACGCGAAATTTACTAGAAAATTAAAGTTCCAATAAGTCTAAGGACTTTTCGATTTTAGAAATCATGTAGGCAATGTTGACCTCTATTCTTATTAAATGACCGTTTATATTATTTATTTTTCACAAACTGAGTGCACCGAACGCCATCTATCGTTGGATTGGTTTTGCTCTACCTTATTCGTAGTTTCGTAGGCTCTCTACCCACGCTCTATACCCTGGATTGTTGAGGTCATTAAGTCGCTCGATCTGTGTAAAAACTAACCTCGTCATATCACCTAGGCACAGAATACACAATAGTACAAGTACCTAGGATAGAACACAGTGGACCTATAGCTCTGGAGCGTTACCGCTGAGGATGCCACCGGGTATATGATGCCACATATACTTGAATGATGATGATTAAAACAACCAATCTGCTGATATTTCAACATATTTTTTATTCCCATATTTTCTTTATTTCCTTCTAACTTACGCATCCATTTCAGGATATCATTATACTATAACAGTTACGAAGCTAGTAAGAGATGTCATTAGGCTGGCGTAGGGCTTTATCTACCTATATACCCGTAGCTTCGGGATCTCAAATTTTCAATCCCGCTTAGGATAACTTAAAATGTTAACATAACCAAACAAAAAATACATACTCATTTATATTTTTAACATGACACAATAATGATTTTTTGTAAGTATTGTATTTAATTTCGATATGTAATTGAAATACTTAATGTATAATTCTCACCGTTATAAAGTTTCAGAAACTTTATGACGCTTAAATTAAACCGCCGATAAGAAAAAAAAAACAATCACCCTTTATTCATGACGCTTAATGTTATTTTTTTTTACAAATTTATTCAAATTAAAACAGAATTATCAAAATCGGACTAATCTGTAAAAAGACATGCTTGGTCATAAAAAAGTATATACGCGTGGTCTTGATAACCTCCTCCGTGCCTTAGATAAATTTCGTCGGTTGAATAATAAACACCTGAATATGTCGTTCAAACTAGAATGAAAATCATACATAATAGTCGTAGTACTTAATATTAGAGAAAATGTTCCCAAACGTAAGTACCAACCCGAATCCCGCAGATTTCCACGATCGTTATTCTGCACCAAGCGGTAGTGTAAAAGATGTTCGGTCTCTGAAGGGCGTTTCTCGGTTCTCCAGAGCGTTCAGGTGGAGATCTCATATTTTCCTTCCCACAGATTTCGGATTAAGTGATATCTTTATCGGCCAGACGGGTTAGACAGGTCTCTTTGATGTTTAAAAGCTTTGTTTAGCTTTTGTTTCCTAAGTCGTCTTCTACGACATCCACGGCAAGTCTTGGAGTGGTCCTATTCTACTCTGACGGGAACCACATACCGGGATAGAAAACCCTGGCGATAGCTAAAAGCAATGCCCAGAGGCTACTGTTCGCAGTAATGGCGAATGTTTAACTGGCAACTGGCACTAAATATGTACTTGCAGGTTTTATGGAAAGGAAACAGTGGATAAGATATACTTATTGTCAATGGGGCGAATAGCAACAAATTGTTCAGGACAGGGTTGTAATCCAATGTGTTTTGAAACGTGATAGATTTAGTTTCATATTAAAAAAAACTATAACAAAAATAAGTTTATTTTGATACCACCTTTAGACTTTTGGGTCATATGGCCTTAGCTACGCTTAGTTCTAATTGATTTAATTAATTCTGTGGCTATATGCCTACCCCGCTAGGATATAGGCAAGATAATGTGTATGGATGGAGATATAGGTATGTGTGTGTGTACTAAAATGCATTGCCAGCAAAATCCAATTAGGTAGAACAAACGCGACGGATTAATTTTCTTTAGTTTTGAAGTCTCTATGGTGACCTTTCGTCTCCATCATCAGATCAGTTTTATGGTAGGTACGTACCATAACATTGCATTATCATCCGACTTACTTACGTACGCTCAATCAATCAGTTGTATAAGTGCGTTAAAATTTAAGTTGCAAGATTGAACCTCACAGATAGACAACCTAGATAAGATAGATAAATCATTTATTTAAATCATTTATTTTGTTTAACTGACACCTAAACCGAACCTAAAATCTTATATGAATATGAAGAAGGTACCTACACAAAAATGCCAATGCTAAACTGACAATAAATATGAAATAAAATGACATTTTATTAAAATTAGGATATCTTATCTTTTTTTGAACGTATTAATATTATTTTTGTTAATACCTATGTACTTATTTGAACAATTTACAAATTATTAGCGTTTTGGTGCGACCACTGCTGAGAAGAAAACGCCGAAAGAAACTCAGTTCTTGTATACAGATATTTGTTGGAATAGAAAAATGCTAGCACATTGTATTGGGTGGATAAATGGCATAGAATGATGCATTCCACGATAATGTAGTCTAAAGTTGCGCAAATGCGATAAACTTTGATGATAGGGAATTCCATTATACCCGTGATTATACCTACTTACCTCTACCTACTCGTTATGTCTTGGAATAGTCGATATGTCGCAGTCATCTGGTTGAATCTGTTATTTGATTGAATGACTAGCGCGTTCATTGAATGACCACGTTTAACTGAATGACTAATGGACAACTCGTCAAGTCGTTGAATGTAACGTTCAACATCTTGACTGAATGAACGTCATTTAGCGAAGTCGTTGAATCTTAGCCGACTTTGTAATATTTGGTGGTAGCATGATTTCCAAAGCTTTATTTAATCTCATATTTTTGCAATTTTTTCTTAGTTTTTAGAGTAGCCGGCGGTGGCGTAATAATAGGTAAATCCAAGATATCATACTATTTTATTACAAATAACGCACTTCACGCTTATACACCGTGTGGTTCCCGGCAGAGTAGAATAGGACCACTCCAAGTCATCCCGTGGATGTCGTAAAAGGCGACTAAGGAAACACAAGCTAAACAAAGCTTATTAACATCAAAGAGACCTCTCCAACCCGTCTGGCCAGCGTGGAGAGTGTAGGCCAAATCCTCTGACTACTCAGGCTAGTATATGGCTCTGGTAGTGCAGAGAGGGTCGTGCTCCTGCAGTGGAGACTAGAAGGACCTGATGATGAACGCACTTATAGTAAATTTAATCGAAAAAAATATCAACACCGTGCGCAATCTGTTCGAGCTGTTTGACGCCATATTTGTTTTGGCAAGTTTTGGTGACTACTAGCGCCGCAGTGGGAAAAAATGAACTAAATTTGAATCACCTGACTGATTCTATGTCCGCTCTTTTCAAAGGGCTATGTTACAATCCGCTAACTAGTTGGACGTTGAGCGACGCTTGTTTAATCAACGTCCGGCCTAGTCATTCAATTAAACGTGGTCATTCAATGAACGCGCTAGTCATTCAATCAAATAGCAGATTAATATACTTCCCGGAGTGTCATAGACTGTGACGTCAGCAAAAAAGCTATATGGCGGATGTAGGTAAACTGTACAAACGAAGTTAAGTTTTAAATTTTCAAAGTACCTATGTGAAATTTTGAAATGCTGAAAACCTATACTTTTTATAATTAATCCTATCCTTACCTACTAAAGGTGTATTATTATAAATGCAAGACGGGGTCCACTATTATGACATATTATGTTTTTTCGAAGTTTTTACATTACGGAAAACCCTTAAACAAGGTATAATTACTTACCTGCCTAGGTCTGTAGTCGTCTCAGCCGTGAGAAGTGCTCTGCCTATGTCATGTCATGGGCCTCCCCTAAGGATTTCCAACATCTCCTAAGTATGTTGGAGGTTTTGCCATACTCACCACGCTTGTAGAAGACGGGTTGATGAGCGCAGTTTGTTTGGTTTATATCAGTTCCAACCTGCTGCCCATCGAGCCCGTTCTTTAAGCGAGCGAAGGGTAGGAATTTGTTGGACTATAGGAGAACAGGACAAAGGAATTTGGGATGCTCTTTGCTCGGATGGACTGGGGATAAAACAGTAGCAGTACGGGGGGTCGGGCGCGCGTATACTCGATGTCATACCTACATCTATCGACAGGCAGTTGAGGATGACACCTAGCTCTGACCCTAGAAACTCATCCTTGAGGCAGTTTTTTCGAAAAAACTCAAAAAGTCCCATAGTTACGGGTCGCCCAAGAGTACCTAACACTTGTTAAAGTCGCATTTCTATGTTTTGATTAACCACAGACTGTAAAGCTCTATGTGTCTGTAGTCATGTCATGAATCATCACATCAAATTACTGATCATAAAATTTTGCGGTATTTAAGATCCAATAAGACGTAAGTAGACCCAGCCCGGCTGGTGATAATCATGCCAGTTTGTCGATAATTTTCCAGTGAAATTGACTGCGCTCGCGCTTGGAACAAGTTGGCCTGCGTGTGAGGTAAAATTAAAGATGGCCACCCTGAACAGTTGTGTACATATTTCGGAAATACACATTATACCTAAGTTCGTTTCAAGTAAGTACCTACGGTAGGCGAGTGCCTATGAGCAAAGGTAAAGATCGAGTGACTACGACCAAGGGTAGGCAGGGATGGAATGACTGATGATCAGGAAGGGCTGTGATGAAGATTTGAAATGGAATTAGGAATTTAAAATTAATTAAGTTGCTAAATAAAAGTGGACAGGATGACGGTGATTGAGAAATGAGGTGAAAAGCAAGATGCAGCATAAAGTTATCATGCGGTATCGTGAGATACTTAGGTATTATTTTAATATTTATCATTGTATTTTTTATACTAGTAACAATGTAATAAATAGTGAAGTTTTATAAGATAACGAAATATATCTGAATACCCTGTGTGATCTGTGTTCTCTCCTTTCTACCTGAGCTTTCTCTACGTTGAGCACCTACTATATAATATTATTTTATGTTGGGCTTGACAACTGGGTGTAACAAGAGCTGGGTGAGTAGGACCCGATAAGTACCTAACTAAGTACATATACGTATCTATAAGCAATATATAGCCGCATAGATATATAACGATTGGCTTGGTTATAAGGCAGGTACCTACCTGCGGCCGAGTGGAATGCATGAGGTACCGAACACATAATTTTTTATTTTTCTTAAAAATTTTGTTCATGAAAGTAGTTTAGTGTCAGTTACTGCAGGCCTTTTTGCTAACTACGGTGTATAACGTTTTCATATGGTCACTTCAACATTACGGTTTACATACCTAACGGCTCGTTCACGAGTACGCGCGTCAGGCGCACGCGGCAGAGGCAGGCGCCTGCGTTTCTGACTAAAGTCATACAAATCTTAGAGGGTGTTCACGAACAAAACGCTTGAGCGGCACGGATGCGCGCAAACACAGCGCGGCAGCCTTGCGCCAAAGTAGAAAGAGATGGCACGATGTGCCCGACCTTGTGTTAGAACGAGTGCGGGAGTGATTAGGTGGATGTATTGGGAAAATATTTTTAAATTATAATAAAATTTATGAATGTTTTCTAATGTACTCATTTTATTATACATTCTTAGTAATTTTCAACCGACTTAAAAAGAAAGAGGTTCTAAATTGAACTGTAAGTTTGTTTGTTTGTACTATATAAATAAAAATAATATTTATTTTGTAATGTACATAATTGAAATTTGATTTTTGATACTTTTTATATTCTTGTTATTTTGTAACCGACTTTAAAAAGGACTGGGTCTTCAATTCGTCTGTATGTTTGTTACCATTTGTTTGGTTTACTACTTTTGTTTGGATGTTAAGAAGGAGTGTTTTTCGGTAGTAGAAACATGGAAGTAGATGGTAGCCCAATGGAATTCAATGGGAAGTTGGGAACTGATGTAACAAGATTGTAGTCGAAGTCGATGGTCTACTTTACGTGCCCTATGGTATCCGATCGTGTTTATTGGTACCTGGTGGTGCCTGGTCGTACCCGGTTGTTTCCGGTGGCGCCCAGTGGTAATGATGACGATGACGATGACGATATAACGATGACGATATGACGATGACGATATGACGATGACGATATGACGATGACGATATGACGATGACGATATGACGATGACGATAGCGGAGGGTAGGTAGTAGGGTCTCGTTATTATCTTTTGCATACGGAACCCTAAGGGCTTGCAAAGTTTAATTAAAAAACCGAAACCCACGCGGATGAAGTCGCGGGAACTGGTAGATAATACATCTAGACATAAATCAAAATGTTAAACCCCAAGCCTAAAGGTGTGAAAGTTTCTCATTAATGTGTACCACAAAAATGCATAGATTAATATTTTTAATACAACCCATTCTGTGTTCTGTGCAACCCAAAATAACAATGACATTCATACAAATACAATGTCATTGCAAAATAAGAATGTAAAATAATTATTATTCTGTGACCTAAATACGTCTACTGTGCTCTGCCGCCCGAGCGCACCGCCCGTTTTCGTGAACACCTTGCCGCGTGCGCCTGCCTCCGCCGCATGCGCCTGCCTCCGAAGCCCGTCGCCGCCGCGCAACGCGCGTTTTCGTGGCCTTGCGGTAACAGAAATAAAAACCGGCCAAGTGCGTGTCGGGCCACGCGCAGTGTAGGGTTCCGTAGTTGCGAATAGCAACTTTGAGTTCACACTGTTTACACTCGCACCTCACAGTTTAACGATCAAAAACATCTAACAATGAAGATTGTACGAAATTTTACATTTTCCAGTACATTTTATAAGTTGGTTATAACTTTTTAGTTTGCACTTAGTACCCAGCTATGATAGTTTTCCTTTCAACTTCAGTATAGGTATATACTATCGCTGTAATTTTTTTCACGTATCCATATGTACCCGTTTAAAAAAAAAATTACTCCCCTACTTTACTTGTATGGGAGCTACACAAAAAACAAATTTTTTTTCAAGATTTTTTTCTACCACTTTTTTGCCATGATTAATATACACACCCATACCAAATTACAGCTTTCTCGTACTTATAGTCTCTGCGTAAAACCGCGGACGGACAGACAGACAGACAGACATGGCGAAACTATAAGGGTTCCTTGTTTACTACGGAACCCTAAAAATAGACTACCATGCGGAAGCCGTGAAGTGATTATCAAAACGTTGCACATGCACATCGTAGTTGTCATAAGTTAGTAAATGGTCCCGCAGTACCTGCATGCCGTAAAGTTTTGGCTACTGTTAAAAAGTCATGTAAACTAGTAAACTATGTTTTTTTGATGACACATGTATTAACAAAGATTAAATTTTATTCGTTGATCAGATAATCCTACAGTATTTGCATGAGATTAAGTATTTTTTTAAATAAGTTAAATTAAATTAATTATCTTGTCGGATGTACACACGTACTGGTGAAAGAAATAAAAAGTTTGTAAAATATGAATTCTATCAAGAGATCGATGCATAATTGCCGTCACCTTGACAAATCCAAACGTGTGACAATCATCGTGCTGCTCAGTAATTTTGAGTCAGTAATTGAGCGGGTTCGCTTCGTGTGAGGCGCGCATCGTTACGATTCGTGAGGCTGGATGTCCTGCATTGGCTATACTATAGCCAACGACAATATTATAATAACGTTATAGACTGCCAACCTCGTATGAAAATATTGGCTTAACTTAAGGTGGCGAAAGTAGGCAAATGTATGGCGCTGCAGACTACCGGCATCTAGTAGCGAGTGGCAAGCAGTCCCTCGATACTAGATGGCGGTAGTCTGCGTGAGCCTAAACTTACAAAAACTTTGGCGTAACTTTAAAATAATAAGCCAAAAATTTTGTTCTAATTAATAAAAGATATATTTTGTGAATAATGCTTTTATATTCTCATAATACCGAAGGTACTGTGTAGCAACCACATGCTATAAACTATAAGCACAGAGCAGAGGCGCGCATCGTTACGAGTCTTACGGCTGGTTGTCTAGTATATACTGGCTTTATTATCACTAGTCACTACATATCATAAAACAAAGTCCTCAGCCGCGTCTGTCTGTCTGTTCGCGATTAACTCAAAAACTAATGCACAGATTTTCATGTGGTTATCATCAATAGATAGTGTGATTCATGAGGAAAGTTTACCTATATGCCCGGGCTCAGCCGGGAAGGGCTGCTAGTAAGTTATAACACAGAGAGCGCAATGTTGCACGCGAGTATACCTAGTACCTACTGGAGACGAAAGTAATAATAATACCCCGCGTCAAACCGCGCCTGGCCATTAGACGAAATTCGCATAAATACTTACTCGGCCTATAAATAAGATAAGATAAGATACTCGGCCTGTCTGCGCTTGCTAAAAAAAAAACGTAAACATACCCCAATTACAAAAAATATGGTATAAGTGTCAAAATAACAGTAAAAACTAAAGTAACTAAGTTAAAAAATTAGCAAAATTGTAAATGAAACCTATAATCATAATTAAGTAGATTTTTGCATTTCTACAATTATTTTGTAACCCAAAACCTCTATAAACGGTACCGCGCCCTGACCCGCTTGTTTTGTATGAAATGTTTTGAAATTATAGCTCTGTGGGCTATAATAGGTATGTCTTTCTCTGCTACATCGCTATCTGTGATGCTTCGCAGCGAGCGGTATACAGTTAATACAGTATTCAACCAGTGTTAGTTTTATGAACCATTCACGGTAGCCTGCCTGGCGCTAACCCTTCTAAGGCAGGCTTTTGCACAAGATTGTAATAGTGCTTCCTTGTACTTCGTTGTAGCTTGTTGTAGCGCATTCATCATTAGAGAATAAAGAGTTAGGTATATGTAGACCGGAATCCAATTAGCACATTCGACATGTTTCCAAGAAAGCATAAGGAAGATGGACGTACCTATCTGTTTTAAAATTTTGGATAATGAAGAATTTCATTTAACTATTCAAGTGACAACGACTGATTGCCGTAATTTAAAAAAATACTTACGTAAAACAATTTTTATACTTGGTATTCGATTGTCGACGAGAATAGTCACATTATGCTAATCGCAAGGAGATAAAACATGAAGGCAGGTAGGTACATGTAATATCTATTTAGTTTTATTTTATAACATTTTGTGTTGTCTGATAATTTGAACATTGAGGAATTGTAGATACAAGTAGTTTACTTTTATCTTGCATCGCATCGCTACCTCTGCAACTCAGGCACAACATCGAACGATCGATTTCAGGCGAGACGAGTAAAGAAATAAAGAAAATTAAACGTGTTGGTTATATTTACGGCGGGCGATCACGCCATCGTTGTTGTTAATAAAACAAACTTGTCGGGTAATGTTGACTTTTTTGGCTACTTAGACGTTGTTAAATAGCTTTGGGTTTTAATTGAGTTTTGATGTAATTTGACTGCTGAATTAAAAAAATATAGTTAAAAGTTGTTAGACAGTGTAAAATCACTGAAAAAGATACTTATTTGAGATACGTACTTAGGTATATTTACAATCAAGTATGCTGCTTAATGTAGGTAGCTGTATTTTAATTCACATTTCAAAAAAATAACGGTTCTCAAATGTCAAAGATTCACTTTATTAAACGAAAATCACTATACCTACTTTTAGAGATTCGTATTGATACCTAATCATATCGAAAACATACAACAAACACGCTGAATTGTATTTTACCTTCGACTTTTTACCCGATTACGGCGAAGCCAAAAGGAGGGTTATGTGTTTGTTTGGTTTCGACATAGTCTCAGAGAACTTGCTTGATGAAAAAAACTAGGTAGGTACCTACCTATTCATAAAATAGCATTTATTCAAAAATACATCTACCAGTAGTCATGCTCATTGTCGTCAAAAACAAGAATCAATCACAAAACCTTTTATACTTAAATATAATATCCAAATGACCTAATTCGACGTTTCGCCCCGTGCGGTCTCATTTAAGAACGTAATAAAACCTCTTTTGACGTATCCATGGCAAAATCCCTAACTGATATGCCCCTTTACTCCGTTAAGGTGTTAAGAAAAGTGGAATCTGGCACCTTAAAATGTAATTTATGGTATTAATTTTAAGGGTTACTTTCGTGTGAATGGTAACGCTCGTTTAGTGGAGTACAAAGGCGCCGATGGCCATGGCGGCACCTTTGAAGCGGCGGCCTGTAATTATGTAAGAGTTCAGAATGCATCGAGTCTTGGCTCGGATATCGCTGTTGTTGCCACGGATTACTACGATTTTACTGGTATACGGAACCGTGCTTTGGGATTTCAATTTGATGTGTGCTTGGTGGTCTATGTGCTTCCGATTCTACGCGATTTGCAAGGGTTTGCGGATGGATACAGGAAATGCTTTTCATCTGAAAACCGCTAATATTTTTTCTTAAAGGAATAACATTATCTTTTAAATAAACTTCTTAACAGAAGAACTTATTACCTATCATATCTTTATGTTCTATACCGTATGGATCTCAAGTTACAAATATTTATTGTGAATATGTAACAACCGACCTACTTAGGAAGGTATTCAGTTTAAACTATTCACTCCCTAACAATCTCTATTTAATTTTGATATTATGTAGGTTCAAATCATCAAATATTTCGTACCTAGGTATATAGGTACCTATTCTTATTGCTTGCGAATTATTTACGTAACAACAGTAGAAACATGAAGGGTAGAACACAGGGAAGTGCTTATTTAAACTATTAAAACAACTTGAATGACCTGAAGTATTTTATTATGATATCGGCATTTAAAACAAACTTTAGCTTAGGCAAGCATATCCTTTTAAATCCTATTTGGATTCTCATAAGATTATTTTGTCTAAATTTTGTTATTTATTTTAAGATTTTAAGAATTTCACAAAGAAAATATGATGTAAAATTCAGTTAAATGTAAGTACTGATGTCATCTTCAAGTTTAAATCCAAATACTGTCCATAATCCCAATTCCAATTAGAAATATCGTAAATAGGTGACTTCCGAAATGTCCCAACCGGACATTTCCTTCAATAATTAAAAGCATTGTCATTACTCTGTGACGAATTGCACCGCAGCGGGTAGCGGGGCGGGGCGGGGGGCGTGGTCTCCACACTTCAAAGGAGCCGCTCTTCGCACTACAAAGAGCCCACTTATTGACGTGCGAGCAGTATAGACTAAGAGAAAGTATGCGCGGGAAAGGGATAGTAGACGTATGTTTGTAGTAGTAATGTGTATGGACGCGTTGATTCAAGATTACCGGAATGGCGGTTAGGGGCGGGCGTGAGTCGGTACTGGATATGTCTCGGTATCGATAAAGTAGGATTCAGGTGAAGCTGGGAAGATTATAGTAATCAATAAAGCTGGTGGAAAACTAAATAGCAAATACATGATTAAGTGTTAGAAATACATGAGAGTTTTGAAAGATTTCTGACTGTTTATACAATATTACAAATTGTACTAATACCAAAATTTATTATTGTAGTGGATTGACTTTTGTAATGTATAGGTATAACTCTGTCTGTCTGTCTGTCTCTGGTCTACCAACCAGGATTCTATGATCAAAACACCCTCATGCATGACCATCATACCTTTCAACCACTACCTAGCCAATTTTTTATGCAGATTCAGTAAATTGACATATACTTTAGATCACCTATTAACTGTTTATCATAAAAACATTATTGAAAAAAAAAGCAAAAATGATCGGACTTAGACTAGAAGGCAAAAAATTTTTGACACACTTCAGTTATTAAGTATTAGTTTTTGGGAAAATAATTATTTATCAACAAGAAAGAAAGACAGAAAAATATTTTATTTGGAGCCACACACAAAAAATACATTTAATTTAACTAGTTGTACATCTATATCCTAAAGAGTGAGGCGCCAAAGAAAAGGGCCACTCAGCATAAGGCAGTAATGCAACTGACATCACGCCGCTGATCTTCCGTGACACCTTTTAAAATTAGAGTTAAGCTAACTTTTAATTGACTGACCTAGTTATATCCAATTGGCTATTGTTTAAAAAGTAAGGTTAAGTTTCGTACCATAATAGTTGTACAGAGAAAAAATCGTACTTATGTCAGATTAGTCTAAAGTACTTAAATAAAGCTAAATAGAATAATATCTAAAATATCAAATATCTTTGCTAAAATTCAATTCAAATAAATTGATATTCATAAAGACTTAAAATACTTTTAGGTAAAATCGTATTTTGAGAATATTTCTGCTTTCGCAGCGTTAGTTCGATTTAGGCACACAGTTCCTTCTTACAGCCTAAGTCGTTTTTAGAATATGGCTTCAGTGGAAACATCAGATACTATTTAGGTAAGTAAATGCAAATAAATCACAAATTGACATCCTATTTTTTTCTTTCTACGTGTACATAGGCAGCGTAGTTTCATGTTTATCATCAAAATATGTTATACTTGTTACAGCTAGGAGAGAAACAACGAACCTGAATATCGACATCGCAGCATCCGAACGTGTCCATCCCTAGCAATAAATCTGAACCGCTAAAGAAGCTTACGTCATTGACGTATTGTTTATAAATCAGAGACCGCCTTGCTGTATGAGATCTCAAGCCGACAACGCAATCCAACCAAATTGTATAGTACACTTATACATACACAATTTCCTAGAGATAGGCATTCTGGATTTGATGAGGTTACATGTCAGAGAGAAATTGAAATTAAAATAACTGAGCGGTAATGCAGTTGTTTTGTTTGATTGAAGTGCAGATTCTAAATTGATTTACGTAAAGCAGGAGCTATTAATAACTTTGTTTTTAGTAGAACCAGTTACCCACTTTCATACATCACTATATGTACCTAAGCACTATTAAAACCTTTTTTACAAGTACTTAATAATACTTTACATACTTAAATACCTACCTTCAAAATAAAAATATATATCGATTATAGAATGTTTGTCTGCCCAACGGACATAGATTAATGAAAGTTTCTTATGCACTAAAAATATGTAATTCAAAATAAAGTCTTTTAAAAATTTGATATTTTGACACAGTAAACCTGTTTTTCGCTATTCTTTTTTCAATTAAACAATGCCTTTATTTATAAGCACAAAGTTTTTCTACTATATTTTTCATGACAATCTTTATTTCCCACGTAGTAAGAAGCATCTTCTAAAACTTAATTTTTCGTCTACCTACATAAAAAGTAGAAAAAAAAAATTGCAGGCGCTTAATACAAAAGTCTCAGTCGTTCCTAATTCGATAATTAACAGGTCCCAGCCATTAAATCGAATTATCTATGACATGTACTCAAGAGTAGAGAGATAACTACTCATTAGGACTGATGTTTCCAGTCTTGATAGACCTCCGGCCAGTCTCATCGACCCACCTCTTTCGTCTGAGAATCAAGGCGTATAAGGAGGGGCAAAGAACCAGGTAACGGTGGTTTTGGGTTAATAGAAAGACTGCTGACTCACGTAGGTAGACGGTGAATCAAAGTGTAAGGCTCACTATGGTTTCCCACGATCGCGAAATTGATAAAGGTGTTACAATTTTCGAACGTGATATTAGGGTAGTGAGAATGAAATAATAAGTTTTTGAAACCGTCCATTAGCAGGCTGTGATTATCTTTTTTTGTAACTTCATTTAATATTTGTTACGGAGTAATCATATCACAGCACCCTTTTTACTAACATTATGTTTTTATTATTTAGGTACTTACCTTGCGCGACAGAATTAATTTCACATTTTTTAGTAAGAAATTGAAACAGGCGACAATATAATAAGTAAGCAGATACCTAGGTAAACTAGAAATTTAATTTTTAGGAACTGTAGGAACTGTGTAATCACAGAGCACGGAATGTTGCTCGCGCTTTTATAGAGACGAGAGTTTATAATACGGCGTGTCAACCCGCGCCCGACTAGTAGGCGAAAGTTACATACTTACTCAGCCTGGCAGTTCATGCTCAAGAAAACGTGAACATGCCCTAATGTGTGTGATATGGTATCATCATGTGGTCTCAACGCCTTAATCGTACGATTTGTTCTCAGAGACTCACATAGATGGCGCCACTCGAAACTACACAACACAGTATCTACCGTATTATAAGAATATAAAAACACGATTCACAAATCAAAACAATATTTAAGGCATAATATTTTAAAATGACACCGTATATTTAGTAAGTTAAAGGCTAACGCAAATAACCGCCATCTAGTATCGAGTAGCAAGCAACTCTCCTGCGCCATACATTGGCCTGCTTTTCGCAACCTTAATTTGGTCCAATATTTCTGTATGAGGTGGGCAGTCTATTACGTTAGTATTATATTGTCTTTGTATCATAAAAAACAAAATTCTTATGTAACATATATCACAAGGAAGTAGTTCTTCAATTCTACTAGGTATAATCTTATAAACCCAGAACCTCGCCGCTCACTGCATGACACGCTTGTTTCATAGGAAATAAGTATGTTGAATATAGGTTGTTCTAGTAACGCGCGAGTGACAGTCACTTTACCTGCTCTGTGTGTATAATGCTCAGGTAGGTATAATTAATTTGTTTTAGGTAATTCTACCTTCTGACGAAAGTTCTATTCAAGTACTTTAGAATCATATTTTATATAGGGATCTGCCTACATTTAAATACATATCTGCATGCAAAGACAGCAAATTATACTCACGTTAAATTATACAGTACAAGTACCTACTTAAGTATGTACGTACAATGAGCTTAGGATTTAGGATATTTACGAAAAGAAAATCCTCAGTAAAAGGTGTTACTAGTCTTAAATCTTCGCGATCAAAGGTGAGTGCCAAGATTCAAGGCAAGAAAACAAACATACCTAGGTGCGCTTACAATAAAATTCTCATCTTTAACAGAAATTGATATTGTTTAATTGAATTTATTCTTTAGCGTTATTGAAAATTCATTCCTGTTCTTATTTTCGGTTTTTATCTAAAGTGACCTCGATCAACGATTTGAGGTAAGTACTATTTGAATTTTTCTTGATTGTGAATATGTGTTATTTGAATTTACTTAAGTAGTCCTAAATTAAGTACTTTGAATCATGGTTATCTATGTCTATACTCAATAGGATGCCAATGATTTCGATGCCAAGAAAAAGAATCAAAAAAGAAAGTTGAAATTCCCACATTGCATTATTAGAATGCCATAAATCCTGACCTTGACAAACGGACACAACAGTTGCGAACCCATTAGATCCCAGTTCCGACTCGAATCAGATCCACGCCCCCTCCGTTTAGTAATTAACCATCATTTATCTTTGCGCCTCTGTCAAAATTATGTCGTTCCTCCGAAAACATTTTAAAACGTGCCATAATTAGGACCACTTGATTAATTTGACCAGTTCGGACGTCAAAATTTGCCTTTCAAGGTGTGAATTAGACGATTTTTCTCGCTGATAAAGGCTGACGGATGTGAAACGTACTTTTGTGAGTTAATTATCCATGGTTATCTGTTAAATTTATTTAATTACATGCCGTAGTTTCTTTAGTAGATAGATTTGTGGACGTCGTAGTGATTAATGATATAGTATGATTTCTTACGGCTGTTTTGGTCAGCATAAATTAATCAACATTTTGCTTGGAGGTCTGAAATCTGCCTTGTTCGGTTATGGCATTTTTTAGTTATGTTGCAAAGCTCGTAAACACATTGGACTTGCATATATAAAAATATAATATTTCAAGTATATTTTTAGCTATTTAACTACGTACTATCATGAAAGTTAGGTAATACATAGTTTAATTTTTTGTTGATGTGCCTTCATTGTGTTCAAGTGTTGATTTTATGTTTGCATATATTTTCTTTTATTTTTTATTATTCACAGTAAGTAATTACTTTATCTACAGAATTACTTCTGGTTAGGCACTTAAATAAAAATATTAAAATAAATTCAGCGTAGCCAATTAAGAGCTCTAGGCAGTTAGTTTGCATTAACAACTTACTTCCTCAATGTCTTAGTTATAATATCAAAATCATAATTGCCGTATCATACATCAGCCGCCATTGTGCTTAGACTGTGAATAAATTAAACTGTACAGCGAATTAAATTAACATAGCTACAAATTCACATCGGTACCAGCACCACATGAAGGGTTACCCAAATTATCCTTAACAATGGCCTCTTGGCACATAACCTGTAATTTTCTTTTTGCCCTTTCACAATTGGCTCCAACTATTGTTAGCAAGTTAAAATGACCAAACGTTGTAGCTATATCTGAGCCATATTATTAGGTACACAGGGACGCCTTGCAGGCAATATTTTTTAAACATGTAAGGTTCATGCCCAGTAAAAACTCAAATGTAAGTAGGTACTCGCGTCGAATAAGATGCGTCTTCTTGCGGCTGTAAGGTATCCAGACTCATGACTCATGACTATACCGAGACTGGCTTAAATATATAATAATTAAACAAATTATGGAGTAAAAATATTTATTACAATCCTACGGTTTGTATTTTTACTTCTAGGAAGAACAAATACCTATGTTTAGATATTTTTCCTTACAAAGGTTATATGATTTAAAACTCTTGTATTTTTAGTTCCATTTCTGTTAAATTTCAAGTCTTATCTTTGACAAGTAATAGAGAGTACACGCGTAACTACCTACGTAGTTACGCGTGTGAGATGTTTCTTTCTTATGAAGCGTAATAAGTAAAATATGTTTATAAATAAACAAACTTACTACAACAGATACTCTTTTCTAAGAGAAGAAAGTCGGAAAAACAATTTATGATACTGGCAACCAACCTACATCCATTAAATTGAAAGACAACTAGAGCTTGCAAATATTCTTTGAAAATCATTAAATTACTCAAAATTAAACTTAAGCCAGAATATTTTCAACATTTTTTGCACCATTCTGCACCGAAGTGGTTAACCGAAGATTTTATGTGCTAACAATAAAAGCTAATGGTCATTGCGATATTTGCGATGCAATATTACGAACACAATGTACCCACGTTGGGATCTTTTTGACGCGTCTTGCTTGATCCGCAACAAGAATAAAAAGGGTAACAATAATATCTTAAACATGATTAGGATTTAAATAACGAATAAGATAAATAACGAAAAGATGATTTTCAATAATTTCATATAATAATTGTAATATTATTCAATTGAAACTAAACAGGTAGTTCCATGCTCTAAAGCTCCAGGTAGCCTGTGATCCTGGCTATTGTAACTAGTTGGTAATCGTAATACTTAGTATTGAATCAGTCTTTATCACTAATGTACCTAAAAATATGAAGAAGACAATGTAACTGAAGTTATTTAAAATGTAAGTATACTCATTTATATTTGTTTTCTTCTTACCAATGATCTACGCCAGACATGTGACATGGTCATTTATGTCACGTTATGCCTGAGGATATTTTCTAATGGACCCCCCTCCTAGAAATTATAAGGACTGTCTGTTTAGTTTTAAAGAAAACGTGTTTAAGTAGGTAAGTATAGTTAATCTTCTACACCAGTCAGGCAAGGAGCAAAGAAATATGAAACGTGTAGAATTTAGGTACTTAATTGCTGATTCTTATACCTACTTAATTTCCGATATTTACCAATCCGATATTTCCTAAAAATGTTCTAGAATAGGCTAACAAATACAAAATTACACATCATTGCCTACTAAACCGTGGATTCACAATTTGCGAAATGAATTTTTTGGTCCTATGTGTGACCTTTGGAATTGTCTATCATTCATCACATAATTAAGACAAAGCAACTCAACTTTAAAAATGGCCATTCATTTTGTAAGGTGACCTCTAAGTTCATTTACCCAATATTCCCACAAAACGCCGATGATAAGTCATCGACTAATTGAATCGATCGTCAAAGTCCGAAAAGTCAGTCAAAGCAAGTAATCGCTATTAAACCGGCTTGTCAATTTATATTGTCTTGTAAGTAATTCCACATTCCCCGCTCGATTGTGAGGCGTTATAATGACAGCAGGATGACGTATGGATTTGTCGCTTACGGCGTTTGGAGGCTCGCGCCATCGGCCACATCAAAGAGGTGGGCTCCTTTGATGTTGCCGCGGTACCGCCCTCAGGGATGGGACACAGCACGTTTAAATGCACTTTGAATTGATATCGATGAAATGTGGTCTTCTTTATCGATATTTTACTTTTTTTTCTATATTTTTATACTAATGGCCTGGTCAGCTAAACAGTTCTTTTTTTTATGGTAATGTCAAACCAAATTGAGTTTCAAGTATAAGTACTTACGAAAGAAAAAGTTATTCATATTGACGATCCAAGTTATCCCTTCACCATACGAGTATGCAAATCCTAGGAAGATTTAAAAAGAAATAAAGATAAATCTTGTTCTTGATAAAATCAAGTGAATATTTCCTTTTTATGTTTCATTTATTAACTAATTGGGAGCAGAATATCAGTCTATTTTAATCCCCCGTCTCTATCAGCAAAAGTAAGAAACGTACCTACCCTTCTTTTTAAGTTTACTTAAACATTGGCAAATTTATCTTAAAATGTATGTTTATTTATCGAAATGTTGCAGACGTTATGATCATGCAAACACCTTCTGTCTCCTATTTTACTTTCACTACTTATATAATTTTTAAATGACCTCTTTTCGTAACAACAAATTTTATCAGTTTTATTAAAAACCTATCCCAAGTCTTTCAAATACTACACAGTTAATTATTAATTATTGACAGTTACAATTGATATATCTATTTAGTTCTATTTTCCTTATCATTACTTTCAGCACACATTAGCTGAACATCGGCCTCATCTCCATAATGTTGACTTGCGAAACAAAACAACAAATTACCGATATCGATAGCCGGCGCGCTACGTCCCGCCGAGGTAATAAAACGAATGGAGCACGTATTTTGACGTGAGCGGCGCTTCTGGTCTACTTTTCCTCTCTTTCGCATACACGCGTCCCTCTCACACCAACGGAGGTGGCTTGAATACTATTATAGTCTTATAGCTTATAGCTCAGGCTTTGCTATAAATTATGGTGCAATAGCACCTATTCTTTTGGACACTGCTTCGCTTAGCGAAACAGTCTGATGGTTTCATTTTGCTTTGCTTGTGTAAATTATGACTCAGAATAATGAATAAAGTAGGTAAGTAGAAACATTAGCGAACTTTTTAATAATGTTGATTTTTCGAGTTCATGTATGTATGCGTGTACGCAAATATGTATCTGTGTAAATAAGTCAGCCACGTTTGGCCAATCGTTAGATTTCTTACACTCTCTTGAGTGTCTTTAGACTATAATTTTTTGCCAAGTTAACAGAAACCTATATATTTTTGAAAACAAAATGATTAGGAGGTAAACCATATGTAGAAACAAAAGTTAAAAGTCAGGTCCTAAAAGCTATTAGTGGATCAGGCACTATAAAGGCTGTTGCCAAGTTGACATTGTTGTAGGGTCTACTGCGATATTTAGGTCTTCTGATGTCACTTTGTAGAATTAGATTTTAGATATTTTGAATAAAAAAATGTATTTACCTATATAGCTTTCTTTATTTTGTTGTTTTGAACATTGACTTTTTACACGTTGAGTAGTTATTTTAATCAATGATATTCAAATATGTAGGTACCAAATATTGCTCGTAATAAAAAATACTTATTCGTAAAAGTGTATTTCAGTAATTTGTTTTTCCGAACAAGGACAAAGAGGAATTTTATTTAAGCAACTATTCAATAACTTCAATGCGGAAGGTACTTAAACATCGTATTATTGATATTAAGAAAAATTACTTCTTCTAATTATCGTTATTTTATTCCAGAGGAATTGTAGATAAATATTGAGAATTTTGAAACTCAGTATAATCACATATTATCATATAAAAAAAACACTGTATATTCGGAATTAAGGTAATTGTTTTTTTTTTGTGTTTTAACCTTTAGTGGATCCTTGCATATTCGTAATAAACTATTTAGTTGTCAACTGAAAGCTATCACCAGAATAATTACGTATCCTCGGGAATTAATTTAAGAAAATATATAGAAATTTGGAACGTAGACTAGGATAAGTATAGTAAGCCGTGTGGTTCCCGGCAGAGTAGAGTAGGACCACTCCAAGTCTTCCCGTGGATGTCGTAAAAGGCGACTTAGGAAACACAAGCTAAACAAAGCTTACAAACATCAAAAAGACCTCTCCAACCCATCTGGCCAGCGTGGAGAGTGTAGGCCAAATCCTCTGACTACTCTGGCTAATATATTGCTGTGGTAGTACAGAGAGCGTCGTGCTCCTGCAGTGGAGACTAAAAAAGACCTGATGGATGGATGGATGGACTAGGATATAGTACCTTACTCTATTATTTTTATCTAGATACTAATATTATATAGGGTAAAGATTTGATTGTTTGTTTGCATCGAAAAGGCTCCAAAACTACTGGACCGATTTTCAAATATTTTTCACCAACACAGAGAATATTTATGTGCAGATGACAAAGTCTATAACTCACGCGGACGAAGCCGTGGGAAAATTGCTAGAAGGTAGGTACTTAATAATAAAATTTGAGTATTCCTCAATTAAACAATTATAATATATCTGCTGGTTGCTTGCACAAATATATCATCACTGGGTGGATCTGTAAAATTATGATGTTAAGATGACGTAAACTTATATAAAATAACTATTTACATTTTAATAAAAGATTATTAGAATGCAAATAGGTTATACCAACATCGTAGAACTTCGATTTCTAAATTCAAACACCAACATTCCATTAAGCCGTTACCCAACACAGGATTTGAAAGGTTCAAATTGACGAATTGAAATCTCTGATTCGTCTTGTTTACCCAAAAACTTAGATTGGAATACAAAAAGAGGTTAATAAACAACGGAAGGCCTTTGGCGGCTCGCTGGGCCCATAACCATAAAACTGCCTATTAGGGTGCTCTATTAACGCCCGTTTCGAAATAATTAGGAACTATTCACTGCTAAAGTTGTTACTTTAATTGTTTATTAATATAATGGAGTCAGCTGCCAGAATTTATAAGTTTATTATGAGGATAGTTTATTGAAATTTGATTGTGGTAAAATGAATAGGTATTTAATTGAATTAAGTAGCACTAAAAACCTCTCCACTACACATCTTTGATTTTTATTTATTGGGACAAATGTTACATATTTTAAGATTTAGTACATACTCGAGCGAGACAAACTTGTAAGTTGTATGAGATTGTTTTTTAGAATGAATTAATACATACTTTACATTAGATACACATCCAAGAAAAAGTCAATTTGAAAATGAACGTTGGGTCAGGTCATCAAGATGGGATGACCTGACCGGGGATCGAACACGGAATTTAGCACGTTACAAGTTTTTTCGGACGCTCTGACAAGGAGAAAATAAACTTTAGATTTAATCAATTAAGAGTTTATATCAATTACACAATAAACCATATACTTACTTACTAATCAGAAGTTTATTTTTCTTTTAAGAGCATTTGAATAAAAGCTTGTTTTTAAGAATGTTGTTTACCATGAATTTATTTTATGCTTGTTAGATCTCGTATTATTAAATACTGAGTCTGTCCTAGCTTTCGTCTTTATGATGGGACCCTGCACATGATTCATGTCATCGTGCTCGTCTAGACAAATCGAATGAGGCAAAAAATAATAGGTTTATGTGGTTCTATTACTGAGATCTGCCGAATATCACCCGGCTCTATCATCTCACCCGACTTAAGTACTTACATACGTATGCAAGATTGGTAGAGTATAATTAGTTATAAAAAAAGTTGCAAATTTGACCCAAAAAAACTACGAGTAACAAAACATACATACCAAGTTAAATAAGCTTAAAAAAAAAAGTATTGCACATGTTAAAATTGAAAACTAATAAGTCTTTTAAAGAAAAAATATTACATTATAACGGTTCTTAATAGAGATAGAATCCTGAATTAGATCATGTAAACACCGTTTTGATGTTAGACATTAATTTATCATCTAAACAGTAAACCAAATTGTAAACTATGTTCAATGATTTATCACTTATTTATGAAAAGCTTATGCTTCCTTCGCGATCAAAACCAGAAATCATAACTTTATGTCATACCTTTGATGTTAATTTGTTATCTGTCAAATGAATTAAAGATTAAAGTAACAGATATTACGAATTTGAGCTTTAATAGTTTGGTTTGAGGTTGATTTTTGGTTTCGAATGAATGACAGGTAAGAAAGTTTAGGGTGTAAGATCTTCATTGCTTTTAAAGATTTGATATTAGCCAGAGTTTAATTAAGCATTATAGCTAGTTGGTTTGTGTCACGTTTTTACTTTAATTATAAGTTGTCCTGTATTTAAGACATGAAAGAATTTGTTTGGATTTAGAAGCAAAAGCGGTATTAACAGTTAGCGGTTAAGTTAAGAAGAGGTAGGTACCTACCTAGATCAACACATAGGTTGGGCACTTGTCATCGCTTATGAAGTCGTGGGCCGAAGTTAGCGGTCAGTTTTAACGTGAGCCTGCTACGTGCAGAAAATTATTCTTAGCAATCGAAATTATTCGAGGTAGTACCTACCTTTTAATTAATTGGCCGAGCGAGTGAAGCCAGTGAGGTCTTCAAATAGAGTAGGCAAAAATCTTTTAATAAATTTTCCATCGTAACTATTGGACCAGTGTAAGGTAGAATATAACGTAAAATAGTAACGTATAAAGGTAGCATTATTTTTTACGTTTGTTTTGAATCAAAATCGGTTCAGTAGTTTATGAGATATTTAGATAAAAAATTGCGAGGTCCAAGTTCGCGCGCGGTATCGTTGTTACAGTGTTTCACTTTGTTATTGCGACTATTCTCTTCGACAGTCGAATACCTATATTCAACCCTTCTGTGCATATTAGTAACTTGTTATTAATAAATCAAGTGAACAAATATTAATCTGAAATGGTTAACACTTTTTTTCTAAATTTAGTAACTCATTGAATACTTGTTACTTGCTTACTGCATTTTATTAATATGACTCCTTAGATCTTTGCTTATCCCTAGAGTCTAGGTCTAGGGCCTAGACCATCTTCCGACATTAACTATCTTATGGAGGAAAGAGGCACAACTGGAATATTTTCTTGAGGCCACGAGTACGCGTATCGAACACAAGCCTCAGATTTTTAAACCCATCATATCACTAGACGTCCGACTTCCTTTGATCACGCCTAATTAATTAATGTGTGATGTATTTATCCAAGTACTAGAACCTCCATGTCCGTCTGTTAATCTCCAAACAAATCAGACGTTAAATACATCTCTATAATATTATTATCGGATTGGAACATTATACCTTGAAAATCGTTCACATTCTTCCTTATTTCAACAGCATAAGAATCAAATTAAAATATTTGGATGATATTAAAAGTTGGTCGGACAAATCTGCCTTGTGACAGACGGCATCCAACATATCAAATAGAACTATGTCTCATTAGTACTCGTGGCTCAAATGAATTGATATGCGAACAAAGCACCGAATCCTTAATACGACAAGGTCTTCGGCAGATTAAGCACGAGTCACAATTCCGTATGGTGTTTTGGACAAATGCATTTCAATGTATAAAACCTGCTTATATTAAATTTATTATCATTACATTTTATATATCAATTGGTCAAGAAGTGGCTCTAATGGAAGATGGGAGAGACCTTTGACCAGCAGTGGGACAATACAGGTTAATTAAAAAAAATATCATTACATTTACACGATAACTACAATCTACGAGCAACTTATATTAATTCTGTGAATTTCCATGCTACCAGCCAAACTGAAACGAATAACAAAAATTACCTAATATTTATTACGAAGACAAATACTTTCGTAATTCAGTAGGATCGGAGCCTGTTCAGTACAAACAGAAAATAAAATCTTTCCTCTTTGGTATAGATGTTTTAATGTACAGGTATAATATAATGTTGTTAATCATACCTCCTGTCACTAAAAGAACCTACTTATACTACCTACATGTCCTTTTAACCGACTTAAAAAATAAATTACCTAAGCTAGAGTGAGAAATGAAAGCATTCTATGAAAAGCTCTCAAACTTTATATCACACCACATTTAAAAATAAGGGAACATAGTTCTCAATATAAAGATTTTTAACTTATAACAAGTTGTGATAAAACCCGATGCGTTAAAAAATATATAAATAGTATAAAATTATTCAAAGAAACCCATTTATAAAAAAAAAATGATTACTCTATTAATGACTATTTTAAGTAAGTTATACAATGAAAATTAATAAATTATTCTGTAATTTAGCTTTTCAGAGAACTTTTTCAGACACAATGTAAAAATTATTTATGAATAAAGATACTTGATACTTTAGAATTATTACTTCGAGAAACAATTTAAGATTTCGTCTCTTCGCCTACGTCGGTCGGTGCCTTTGCTGGGATTTGGGCTCGTTAGATGACAGTGACGGGCTTGGCTGGTTATTGATACCAATTAAAAGAGTTCCGCATTTCAAAGTACCCACCTCGACTACATTGGGCCAGTCGAATCAAAATTATGAAACATTTGCTTCCGTCTTTGTTGTAGACATACAAGGCAATTTTCATCGTAAGTATCCCTTTAAGGGCTGCAAACTACTTTTGCTATGGGACCAATGCTATAGGAAAATTAATTGAATAACTGAATTATCCCTTAAGGATGCGCTAGTCGGGAACTCGAACTCGTCAGCGCACGTGGCTAAAATGCGTGCTATTTCGCTGAGAAAGGGATAGACTCGGTTTTGAATAGTGCGGAACTATTTACACTGATGTATAAGCACATCGGAACAACAGTCTAGTGTGTGCAAACACAAATATTGTTGAAAATCTAAATCGTCGTCGTCTAAAAATTCGCGAGTATGCGTTTGGGAGAAGTGTTCTTGTGATAAAACAGCTGAATGTTTTTATTAAAAGTAAAATTATTTATATTTTTTAATAACCAAACTATGCTTATATGGATTTTGTTTTAGAGATTTTATACTTCTTCCGGTATTTAATTGTGCCCAAAGTTGCGTTAAAATAACGTGTTAAAACGGAATGTTTTGAGACTCATAACTTTTAAAGTACTTATAATTTTACAATTATGATTCCATACAAGCATAGATAACGACAAAACAAATCGATAGAATTAAAAACTTTAAACAGACGATATCGAACAACGGAGTCATCACCCTACAGAATTTGTATGGCGAAACACCTGACTAGCGCACCCTTAAGGGTCCTAAACGATAAAAATTTCACTGTGTATTCTTACATCCTACTTTATTTTATAAACGGTTTTTTATGCATTTACAATGCTTTTCTGATATACTCTTATTAAATTAAGAAATAATTCTGCCAACGTGGATTTTTTTTGCCAAATCATATTTCTTAATTTAATAGGAGTACATCCTACTTTATATTTCTAGGCGATTAATTTGTAAGTATGGGAAATTTCATCACTTTTGATACCCATTTCTATAGATCCTGTAGCGTTTGTTAGTCGTTACGATAATCCGATTAGAAGAAATTATCTTTTTAAATTAGTTCTGAAGAAGCAACTATGTTTGTACCTATAAACCGTATTTCTTTTGGACCTTCATAAAAGAGCTGGCCATAATCATTGCAGCAATTCCTAAATTTCAATTTCATTCAATTTTAGATTACGGGTTGCATAATTTGTAATTGTTTGTCGAAGCTTTGTCACAATTTTGTCATCGCTTTACCGGCAAAAGTTACGGCATGCCTACCAACCGCACGGCACAATTTAAACTTTACGAATCGTCACGTATGATTATGGTATTGTACGTTTGTACGTCATGTCTTCATCTGAAATCTTTTCTGTAATGACGGGCAATTAGCCGTTACGAGGACAGGCATATTTCACAATTCTATTATGATGTAGTCTGTATATTGTTATCTGAATGTAAGTACAGATGGAAAGTAAAGTCTACAGAACTTTATACAAACTACTTTTGACCCACCTGACTATATTTCAATCTAGGTATCTATATCAACCCTTAATGGAATTTGTATTTCTATGTATATACGTAGCGGCATATATAATGAGTAATATATATACAGGTGTAACATGACCCTCGACATATCCTTAAAGGGGTGAGTGACACCGTCAATATGAACAACTTTTCCTATGGGGTCAACGCTGGGAACTCGAAAAAATTTTTGCTTTCCCATACATTTCACCCGGGCGGCAAAATTTTGTATGAAATTGACGATTTTTTTTTGAGTTCCCAGCATTGATCACATAGCAAAAGTTGTTCATATTGAAGAGCTGGCTCACCCCTTTAAGGGTATGTCGACAGTCATGTTACACTCTGTATATATACGCATTATATACTTACGTAATATTTGTATAATGAGACCATATCGTTAAAAATAAAGTCGCTATAAAATTTTGTCATCCATGACATTGACACTTGCTTTTTTTATCAACGCCATCTGGAGAACTCAAAGTTTTTTGTTTTTTATTTTCACTCTGAAAACTCCTCATTGAAGTAAAAAGAGGTAACAAAACGAATTAAAAAGAAATTACCTAGACCCATCCTAGACCATACAAATCAAGGCAACGATCAGCTGGGCGAATTTCTACGGAAAGTCTAATTTTATTTTCGTTTTTACCTTTTTAGCTTACAATTCTCCTATTCCACTAGGAATTCTGATTAAGAGATATAAATATTGTTATAAAAATGTCTGGATCGCGTAGGTACCTAAATGTTATAAATTACCCTTGCTAATGTTTAAATTTTTTGAAGAATTTTAAAAAATAAGTATTACACAGAAGTGCTTGTGTAATTAGGAATTTTAAGACCTATAAATTTCTTTTTTTTCACGACTTCTATAAGTAATTTTTAATGGTATAATTTATACTAAAACACTTTTCTTAGTCTTTCTAATATTATCTTTCTGATATCTACATTTTAAGATAGATAGCGTATGTATTAGTTGCTTATAATAACTTTTCCTTACAAGTTTGTATATCGTACTTAACTTAGCTCGCAACAAGTTGAGTTTTCTAGGCAGAAGCTATTAAGGCATTAACTAAGTATTATTCCAATAAGTACTTAATACCAAATAAATACTTAGTTAAACAATTTCGTGCGTTATTGTACACCGATTTCCAAATGCCAGTTTCAAAACCCGCCGCTCGATCCGTCGTCGTACTAATAGTCCAATAAACGCCCATTTATAACATAATTGTACTTTAATATACCCACACACGCCGCGAAACGCCTAAAAACATGACAAAACCACTTCATTATCACCTATTGTTGCGATTTCACTCCATTTCGAATGGCTATTGTACGATCTGCATTTTGGCACGGTGTTTATTTTCTCTATAACTTAGCCGTAAAGTCCAAAGTCCTTTGCCACTGGCATTTTAAATTATATGTCGTCAACAGAAATAAATGTTCTAAATTCGAATTTAAATTCTATTAATAGTTAGGTTGTGTTGCCATGTACTTACGAACGATTTTGGCGCGGGAATACTTACGTTATCTATGGCTGTACGTAGTTGTAGAGCCATAGAGTCCAATTTGACTTTCTTTTTCGATTGGTTTAGGGAAGTATCGCCAACTGTTAAACGATTCATCATTTTGCATTGCTCTCTTGTTAATTCGATACAGGAGGCTGGGTGTTCGGGTCATTCTTCATCCCCAGGGTAAGTGTGAGAAAAAATCTTTTATTTTCATTATGAATCGCCACATTAGGTTTGGTTAATGCATGTCGCTACTTTCGATTTTCGATAATAGTTAAGCCATAAAATCCTCTTGCTTGATATTTTAATTTGTTAGTCGTTATAAAGTCACCTTACTTGAAATAATTGTGTTAATCAATATAAGGATTAATATGTACTTCCCTTAAAATATTTAATAGACTTGAGTTCAGTCGCCGCAGAATCCTATCCTAGCTAATGTTCCTGTAGGTTTCTATCTTTGCTAAAATTATAAATACGAAATTGTTTATTTGTTTTGCTTTCATCCGTTAAGTATGTCCTCTTCAGTAAATTTTATGATGACCAGTCTTCATAAAATTTACTGAAGAGGACATAAGCTACCTTTCACACAAGAAAAAAATGTTGTATGTACCTACTTACTACTTATTCCCTAGAATTTATCACTAATGCCAGAGAAGCCGCCGGCGAGAGCTAGTCTTCTTCTATCGTTACTAACTGACTGAACTATCACATGTGTGTGATTAAACCAATTAACGGATTGCGCTGCAATTTGAAAGAAAGGATTTTCCAAAATTCACCCCCTCTTAGGAGGTAAAACGGGGCCCAAACTTTGAAGCCCTAGGCTAGAGCTAGTTTTACCATAAAATACAGTTTAGCTAAAAAAATAACAAAATGGCGCACAACTGTCATCGCTGGAGGCGGCGCGTGTTCCAAATTAATTGCACAAATGTAATTAAATGACGTTTCCATTAGGAGCGCCATTATTTACCGTGTCTATTCGTAGCTGACAAACCGTGACATGTATTTAATTTTAGTAATTCTAGACGTTATAGCGCAAAGACTAAACGATAATTAAGTTTTTTTTTCGCAAGACTGTTTTGTTGTTAATGATTGCCCGATAAATGGCATGGTGACACATTCCATGCAGTCATTATATTTTTGCTTAGTTTCGTAAAAAAATATTTTCCTTTATCATTCTCATACTTCTGTACCTAAGTAGGGTCGATTCATTTGCGTCCGCGCGACCGGGCGGCTTGGCCGCGGATTCTAGTGTCCGAAATCAAATTCAGAAAAGGTAAAACTAAAACAAAACATTTATACCTTGTTTTGTTTTTAATATTGAAAAAAAAAGTAATAAAAATTTTGGCCGAAAGGAGTCATGTCATGTATCGCTGTTTTCGCGGGACGATACCTGATAAGTACCTACTTGCACCGACGTCGCGCAGCACGATTTTAAATTTATTTTATGTGTATATTAGGATAAGGTATATATTCTATATATATATATATATATATGGGTCTGTAATCTATATCTATACTTACATATAATAAAACAATAAAATTGTTATATCTGTACATTTAGTTTTTTTGACTAAAATGGATAGAGGGACATAAAAAAGAAACAGAAAGCAAAAAAAAATTTTTCGAATTTCTTGTCTGTCTGTATGATCACGTTTATCTCCGGAAATATTGGACGGATTCGAATGAAACTTTTTTTGCTATAGGTATAGATATTAAGACGGGGTAACATATGTTTAAGATAGAAATGATTTCGAAAAATGGAACACCTGATGCAGAACCATAATGGTCCAGCTGAACTAAATAAGAAATATAAAAGTGGAGCCCTAGCAAAAGTTGTTAAGCTTGATGAGCATTTTTGTTGATGTATAAAACATCTGAGATTTAGAACACCTCATGCAGAAACATCCAGGTAAACTAGAGAAATATATAAATGACGAGTTAGCAAAAGTTATTCAACCTGATGAGCATTTTTTGTTGAGGTATTTAAATTGAGGATTTACACCTGACGCAGAACCACAATGGTCCAGGTAAACTATAAGAAATATAAAAATAACGCTGTACCAAAAGTTGTTCAGCCTGATTAGTAGTTTTTGTTGAGGTTTAATAATCGACGATTTAGAACATCTGATACAGAACCATTTCAAA
The DNA here is from genome assembly GCA_963082605.1 of Rhodophaea formosa. Taxonomy (NCBI): domain Eukaryota; kingdom Metazoa; phylum Arthropoda; class Insecta; order Lepidoptera; family Pyralidae; genus Rhodophaea; species Rhodophaea formosa. The sequence continues at coordinate 9,478,902 of OY720225.1, read as the reverse complement.
TTTTATATCGACAATTTTACAGAGTCACACTCTTCACTGGGATAGAATGCTTAGAGTACGATTAGCTCATATTACTAGTAACCGCCCCCGTTTGCTGTCTCTCCAAGCCTTGCACACACAGGCAACACCAAAAGCCGAGACCCGTCTTTTCCGAAGGCCCTTTGGAGATGTGCGCTTTATAAGTTGAGCAGCTTGACAGCAGGTCAAATTCACAGCAAACAGAGGGAAATATTATTATTTTATTTGGTGGTGCGAAGTGTTTTAAACAAAGAAAGGAAGCTGTTTTTTTAAGATGCTTCAGAAAGGACTGGAAAAAAATACCTGATGAAAACCGTCCTCGCTGAAATCAGGCACCAAAATAAACTAACCCAAAGGAGTTCCAACATAGTATATAAAGTTTTTTTTATTTCAAAATACGTTGTTATTTATTAACTTTTTATATATTAACTTTTAATATATAGCATATACTTACATACTGCTACAAGTATTTTCTTATGTATCGCCATTAGATCGTTTTGAGGTTTATTAAAACGCAGGAGTCATAAAGTCCACGCGAACGAAGTCGCGGGCATCAGCTAGTATTGTTATATTATGTTGACTGACACAAATAAATAAAATGCACTGATCGATCTCAAGGAACACGGCGAATATTCCGCGCCGCCACAAGCAAACCCTTGCCTACCCGACGAGAAGATCCATCACATTCACAGAACAGGGAATGTGACGGTCGCTCGCCGTCGAGGTTCCGTGCTCTGTGTCCGCAACTCAAATAACTGATAGTATACAGTTACAAATTTGTACCTAAGTACTTCAAATTTGGCGCTATAGTCGCACAGACGCAAATGAATCGACCCTCGATGGTTTTCAGTAGGTGTGCGCATTATATAATAATTATACAAACGGTCGTATCGTCGTGAACGATGTGACCAAAAATAAATATTCTAAATAGGATATAAAGTGGAAAGGAAAAGAAATGCAGCAAAAGCGAAGAATAGATCTTTTTGAAAGGAATAGACAATAGACATTTGCGCCAACTACAGGACGGAATATAAAGTGAGGTAAGGTGAATATGATTTAAGTAGTAGATGACGAGTTTCTTACTGAAAGTGTAATTTTACGAAATTATTGGGTCCGAAAAGCCTAATGTTAATATACCATATGAACCTTCAATGCTCATAATAATTACGTTAATAGTAGAACAACGAATTGAATATTTTCGCTCTGGTAAATTACACAAATGATACGACCACTCAAAAGAATAATTACACCTTGCAACACCTTCAGAAAACAAATTCCCTGCCTTTCATTGCGGTTCTAAAACAAATGTAACGTAATAACATCCTATGATTGTGCTCCATAATTATTTTCAATTCCGAATTGTTGCGTTCGAATTTCGAATTCAACAACTGTTTTATAATACTGCCAGTGTAAGTTGACACCTCGGCGTTTTCCCCGTCTTCACCAAAAGATGACTCAGTAGGTGTTCGAAAACATTTTAGGGGCGTACCGAAATTGGCTGCATTACAATGAAACGTTACACCCTACCATCACTGGCTCCGACCTCAAAATTACAGTATTAAATTCTGAACAAAGAGACCGAAAGTCGTCTTTTACAATTTTAAATATCCGAGGGATGTATCAATGAAAAGTCTTAATTACTTTGTAAATTGAGGTTGAATTAACAGCTCATGGCTATGTTATTATTGCTTTTCTCCGAATGACACGTTTTTCTGCGTTAATGATCGTATTGCTTACATAGTTTTTGTAAGTCTTTACAATTTTTTGTGTTTTTTCCGACGATTGTGATTGTTAGCGGTTCTATTTATGTTAAATGTTTTGTCGAAGCTATATTGAATATCCGCTTTGTAACCGCGTTTAGCAATAATAAGTTTTAACACAATTAGTTGTTACAGTGAAGATATTATTTAATAATTTTGCCTCCTATGTTGTTCGCGTTTAAGTATATTGTGGAAAAACTACGGCATGTGCATACAAAACACGGTACCTACCACATATTGAATGTTACAAAGCCATATAATCACTGCAATATGCTGTATGTAACTTCTGTACATATATTTGTACCTTACGTATAGCATAGGCTCACGCAAATCAGAAACTACTTAGTAGTAAAAGAGAAGGACGAATCCAGCGCTATTGTACCTTTGGGTGAAACGAAACAATAAGTGTAAGCAAAGATTTTCGCCCATATCTATGCGGTATGGTATTGGTGGGAGTAATAAGGTTTGTGGCTGGGCGACCATCCGGGGCCTTAGACACCCCTACCACTTCCATGCGCGAGATTCTTCTAGCTATCAAGAATAGGCCCTCACAAACGCAACCTGGGTCTGCCATGTGGTTCCTAGAGTAGAATAGGACCACTCCAAGTCTTCCCGAAGATGACATAGTAGGTGACTTAAGAAACACAAATTAAACAAAGCATTTAAACATCAAAGAAACCTCTCCAACCCGTCTAGCCAGCGTCTGGCCTACGTTAGTACTATTATTAATTCTGTGCCAGCGTGGAGAGTGAAGGCCAATACCTCTGCTTGCTTGGGCTAATACCTACATATATGGCTCTGAGAGTACAGAGAGGGTCATGTTCCTGCAGCGGAGACTTAAAAAGACCTGATGATGATAATGTTAAAACGCTTCTTGCCCAAGACTCAATAAGATCTGCCGCTCGGACAATGCAAGAGTTAAGGCGGATACTGCTTGGACCACCAAAATCATCATCAGAGTGTCTGGGACACTCTGATGATGATTTTGTATCTTCAGAATGTGTACTGAGTGCGCGAGTGGGATATAGTCACCTATCCGGCCATAGAATGTAGTGTAGTGAGTGTACAGTGTACGGGGGACATTCATCTGTCAGCAGCCATAGCTAGCGGACGTGATACGTAATACTTAGTGGTGTAGTGGTTTAGAAAATAACTATAGTGAGTGTTAACTAGCATTTTATAAAGCCTAGACCCGCTATCATGAATTCATGACAACACTCATGCTATAATATGACTGGCATCCGCCTACCTACCGCCAGGACGCTCCAGAAGCAAAATAAAATTTCTTCCAAAAATTGCCATAGTCCTTTATGAGGCTATAGATTATCTTTGAACCAAATTTCGTTTAAATCGATTTAGTAGTTTTGGCGAGAAAGCAAGCCAGACTGATTTGTATAGGGTAAGGAGAGGACACAGCTCCTTCATCCCGGAAAATGCCGTTCCCGAGGTATCGACATTAACGTGAGCAGAGCCGCTTGCAAAAGCTAGTTAAATTATAACCTTCTGAACTGGGAAATTGGACCGGGCGCGAGGTAGTCACACTCACAAGTGACGTTAACTTTTTACGTAACTGTGTGTGTAGCACATAGGTAGATACTGTTTTAACATTTGAAAGAGTTTGAATTTCGAATAGGAGAAAATATAAGAAAAATTGCATGCATTTATAAATGTCAATATGTGTGTGAACTTGTGTCGCGACACATTTGCATGCACTTGTATTTGCGTCACTGTTATGTTTCTTAGGGGCCTATCCTCATTATTTATCGATGCCGTGCCTTCCCGATTTTCACCAAGACATTTGTAAGACCACCATCAGACAAGGAATTGTAGAAAATGACTACATTCACGTGCCATCCATTAATAATAGCCCTAGAACAATAACAATTAGTCGTAGACAAGGCAACAGGACATCGCCTATTGACAATTATTTACCATCTATGGCTGGACACCGGCGAAGTAAAAACCTTAGTGCTTAGAGACTGAATTAATTTTCTTTAACTCCATAAATCATACCTACAATTACTTGCTGCAGTTTTTACAATTTGCTTTTAAAGGATCAAAAAACAACGGGAGGAACAAGTGACATTTTAAGGTAGCTTACATAGCTTTTTAATTTCACCAGTAAAGGTTTGTCCACAACCACATTATTCAATTCAATTCAATTCAATCCGCTGAAGTGCTCGTGTGAATTTTCATACAAAATACACACGAGCGCTTCAGCGGATTGAAACGCATGCGGATTTTTGCGAATTCAAAATTTGAATCACATTATCACTTTGAAAGGTAATTTTTATTTTTGCAAAAACGAAAAATTACTAGCCTTAAGGAGAGCTTGCTCAGAATATGCCAAAAAAAAAACTCAGTTCAGTATTCTGCCGTCATACCGAAAAAAGACGCATCTGACATTTTTTGTGAAATTGAGTTATATACATATTCGGAATCAGCAGAGCAAGACGAATCTAATGGTATTTTTAAAGTTTTCTAAAAACAACTGCAACCCATAAAATTTAACTAGAAAATAAGACGTAAATGCAATATATCGCCTGGATTACTAATTTGGAAAGACATATCTGTATTATGCTACAATGAAAAGACATATTTAAAGAGAAGTGTCATATTCATCAACAAAAAATGTAATGATGTACTAAATTGAAAAGACGTTTCTTCATCGTCATAAGAAAGAAAGTCGCTTCTGTTACTGATTTTGACAGATATGCCTCTTCATTATAGCATTACGTACCAGTGAATAGACGCAAGTGGCACAAGCGTCTTTTTTATGTAGTGCAGCAAGATGTGCGGGGTGAAGAGGGGTCTGTGGTTCGCTGTTGGTTCAGTCAGTTGCGCGCGCGACGCTCATTTTCCGTGCGAAATTCCGGCAATATGGTAAGTTAATGCTTGAAACCTTATGATTATAGAAGTAAGTAATATTATGTGAAGGGAGCGTGGGGGTGTCGCCAGATCCTGCATGATAAAATAGGAAGATTGTCAGATTACCGCATGCCAATTAATCTACGAGTAACACGATGTAGCGTCGCCGTAAATTGTGGACAAAATGCCGATTTGTGTTATATCAGGTCCAAAATCGAAGTAATATTACTGTAAATTATAAAAATAACGAGATTATCTCTCGCGGTTTAGTGTAATTTACATAACTTTACATTTAAATTACAGTTTAATTTTTTATTTTAACGATAATTATTCGCCGATTGTATTTCTTAAATTAAAATGTATTTTTATTAAGTCGGCTACTTAATTTAAACTTATCTAGTGTGAAAGCGTATAAACAACAAAAATATACAACATTTAATTTTTGTTACAGTCTAATTATGCAAGATCTACGCGGTGCACAAAAATTATGTCTTTGGTGCCATCAACTAGCTCTACTTCAATTGAGAATACTAATTTGAGTAATGAGTTATTCGAAAATATACCAGATGAGCAGTTACTCGATGATAGCGAGTTACTAAATAATAATTCTATCATGGATTTCGATTCAGACGATTCAGTACTTGATAAAGACTATATACCTTCCAGTTTAGAGCTTAATAAAACTAAAGACTCAGACTGTTCTTTGGATATAATTCCTAACTCTCAACCAATTAATTAATAGTAATTCCGGAGTCGCCTGATATCTCAGATGACGAAAACACTTCCCAAAATTTGACAAAAAAAAGGAGAAGTTAGAAAGCGTAAAAAGTATGACAAATCACCAGCTCAAAGGAAAGAAATAAAGAAACTATCAGATATGGAAAGTAAATATAATTTAAAACCTGGATTGATATTGTAAAAAGAAATGTCATTTCCATTTCACAGAAGAAGAACGAAAATCCTTAAACTATTACTATAGAAACATGAGCTGGAAAGATGAATACTATAAGTAAACCTTGTGTTTTTTTCTAGCATCATATTTAAATGACTGAAGCTGTGATTTTATGATTATTATTTTAAGTTAATAATTCTTAAAAAAGACAGTATTGATTTAATTATATGTTATGGAGACTGATTACTATTAAGGAAACTTTTTTTTTTTATAAACTTTTGTATAAGTTACTAACTTAATATTTACTGAAGCTGTGATTATATGATTCCAAAAATGTACAAATAATAAACAGATTGTGGATAATTTAAAACTACTAAATATTATATTGAGATAATTGTATTTGACTTTAATCTTGTGATTTCATCATTATTACTAATTCATTTAAGATTGTTTATTAAAATTATGGATGTCAAAATTATAATTCAAATGTTGATTTATATTACTTAAAATACTAATTACTACAGTGTGTAATTTAAGTAGCCAGTTATATGCAAACATTGGTTTTCTTTATTTTGATTATAATATGTTACAAAAAATGTAACATTTGTATTTAATAAAAATTTTATTGATCACATTTTTGTATTTTATTGAAAATCTCATTATTATATACCTCCAATGATACTGTAAGAGTTGGTTTTAGATCAGAAAACTAAGACTCAATTTGGTCGAAACTGATAAAATTTTTAAACTTTTCCAAAACCGTCGTTACATACTATGTTTAAAAGCAGCTACTGTCTACGGAAGCATTTATTTTATTAGTAAATTAGACTCTACTTTTACTTTAATACTAAGTAAGAAAGACGTCTCATAAATTACTAAAATGAAAAGCAGAATCTAGCCATAAACGTCTTTTTATTGTAGTTTTCATGATTTCTTTTTATTTTTTTTGCTAAAATGAAAGACAAAATTAAGTTTTTAACATATATAAAATTCAATAAATATTATACTTTATATATATACTAAAAAAATAGACAATATACCACAATTTTTCGTTATAAGACCTTACAAAATCATTATAGCCTCCACACAGTAAAGGTTTTAATTTTGATTAGCAAAACTATTTTTTTTCTCGGAATTCACAAAAGTGCACATATGTCTTATTTCCATATGACGGCAGTATTGGTCCTTCCTTTTAGCCTTAGGCTCTGTCACGTTAGTATATACCGACACAAAATCTAGAGGATTGTTCAACATTGTTGCAGTCACCATAACAAAATGGAAAAGCTGACTATTTTTCGCAACCAAAAAATTAATCCCACAACAATGTTACGATACTTAGTCGAAAACTTTAAAGCCATAACTTTGCGATCTTTTCCGAGATTGTGTACAATAGGACCACCTTAGAGATAATTATTTAGTACCTCATCGCCGAAGAAAATGATTGAAGAAAGTGGTGACAGCCACGTGCCATCTAGGACAAGCTTGACGATTATAAACTAGACAGCGCCCATAGACAATTATTTATCATTTATGGCTCATCACTAGAGGATACCGCCATAGTTAACGTATTAAAACCTCCGTTGAATATTTAAATATCACTACATCAGTCTTGCGTGATCCGTTCCATGTCCAATCTAACCTGAAACTTGATTTTCTAGCTATGATAAAGAGATAGAGGTCTCAGAAGATTGGTTGTGTTGGCGTGCGACCAATTAACGAATAACAAACTCAGTCCGTAACTAATACTCGTACAGTTTTAACAATTTGAGTTTAGAACGTATTTGTAATTTGACATCGATGTTGTTAGGTGTGGTGTACACGTGGGTAGAGACCATAATAATATAGCTCAGCATTATTAGAGCCATTACGGTCAAGTGGCTCAGTGGTCTAACAGTCAAGCTCATAAGCTAAAGATCTTGTTTCATATTTCAGACGCTGGAAAACGCTCTGATAAAATTTATAAGACTGGTCACCTTGATGCTTGATACGTACGTCACAAAAAATCATTGCTAAGCTTAATAGAATCACTCCAAGTCTTCCCGTGGATGCCATAGAAGGCGACCTATAAAACACAAAATAAAATAAAAAATAAAACACAAGCAAATATCAAAGAGACATCTCCAACCCTGGCCAGCGTGGAGAGCGTAGGCCAAATCCTCTGACTGCTCTGGCTATATATGGCTCTGATAGTACAGGTCATACTTCTACAGTGGAGACTTAAAGAGAGACCTGATGATGAATCAGTACAGCCGATAAATTTCAAGGATTTCTGAAATTATCGTTATATTAAGAAGTAGTAGAAGTAGTAATATAGAAGTCTGCATCAAACGTTTTCCTTCAACTTGGATACCTGCAGGCCTATTTGCTAACTTTTGACCGGTGCACAAAGATTTCAATTTTATTTATTTGTGGAAAAGTGATTTGATGGTCACTTGTGAGACTATGTTTGTATGAGTGGTCCTATTCTACTCTGCAGGGAACCATACGTCAATGGCTGGAATAATTGCTAGTGTATATCTAGCCTTAGCTACAGGATGGGCACGCGACGCAACATCGCTTTCCTTCCAACAAAGCAAATTTTCGTACACTCGCTCCGTTACGAATGGATTTCACGCGCCATGAGAATATGGCCGTTTAGTGCTATGCCTTGTATGGGTTATTTTTAATTGTTTCTTTCTAGTTGTTTGCTCATCGGCTCTCACTTTGATCTTTATGGGCTGTTGTTGAGTTGTGAATGACATCAGATCTATTGAGATCTTCGAGCAACACGCCTTCCGTGTTGCTCGAAGATTGAGATATTCCAAACTCAATCAATGTAGGTATGCAACATACATTGTTTAGTTTTTTCAACGTACCTAATATGTTATAATTACATACGCTAATGTTATTACAAATGAGCAAAATTACAATAACCTAGTTGTATACGTTATTTAATAAGAATGTGTCCATCGGCACTTTTCTTACTGTATCTTTTAAGGGGAAGGCACTCTGTTCATGTATCTATAATTGCCCTATCACTTTTATATTGTTTTGTGTTTTTTTGCAACATCCATGATGCCTATATACTTAGTTTTAAGTAAGTATTGGCTCAAGAGGATACATTAAGTGTACAGGGTCTAGTCCTGCCCCCATTTGATAACTAATATACAATTTGAATTTTTTTTTTCGTAAAAATTGACCGTTTTTGAAAAATACAGCTTCACATTCTCATTATAAATTGCACAGTATAGTTAAAAAATAGTTTGAAGGGCTTCACAGAACAAAATTTCAAAGACACTTAGTTTAAATTCAAATGATTTATCTCGAATGGGTTATCTCTAGTCGGCGAGCCCATTATTAGCGCTCAGGCATATAAAGCCACCCCGTGCGTGGTGCTCACTGGGATGGGTGACCATAAATAGCACAAATCTTACTCCAGCTCCTCTAGATATTTATGTACTGTGCCTCCGTGCTTCGGAAGGCACGTTAAGGTGGTTGGTCCTAGCTGTAATCACCAGCTGATAGTCTTTATGTCAGGTGCTTTTAGGCAGCTTGAAAATTCGGACAGCAGTGTTGGTTGTTTATACACAAAAAATACCGAATCAAAAAGTGCTGGCTATAATAAAATCTTATAATAGCTATCTTTGGGTGCTTTATGTATATTTTCGTTCATGAAATGTTTTCGTAAAGTTCTCTTGTCTTACCCTTTACAAAAAACGAGATATCTATGCGGAAGAATTTAATTCATTAAACTAGCAATATGTATGTATGTGGAGATGCTTCATGAAAGTTTATTGAGCTCCTTGTTTTCGTACATATATGGATTTGAAAGCTTTTTGTTTACAAACTTTGGTTTTAAAATGCTCTTGTAGGCAAATGAACATGTGGATTTTATTAAAAAATAAAAATCCCCAAAGACAACGGAATAAAAAACCTTTTCGACAGTTTACGTTCGCCATATTAATTTTTATGCTGATGTCACGGATATGACACTCCGGGGAAGAATTTAAATCTCACACTGCACAATCGGCCAAGCCTTTAAGGCTATAGGGAGGAGCCTTAGAGCATAAAACATGCTCTAAGGAAGGAGCACTTTCTCATCAAACGCTCTCTACTAATGTTGTGTTCTACTAATGTTCTGGTATCAGTAAAATTTAATTAATAAGGAACATTTATAATTATTTGTCTTTACCCCTGCCTTGGAATATCATTACCATTTTCCTAGATTATGTTATGAGCTACTTACGCCCACAAGCATATAACCATTTCGTGGTGGAAGGATCAGCTTATCTGCGTTACCGACTAGACTGTCCTCGCAGATTGTTGCCCAGGGTGCGCCGGACGTATAAGGGGCGAATACGTCACACGGGGAGGCTCCTTTCATGCACCCCACAAGCATAAAAAGCACTTCATGTACAAACTTATTAAGAAGCACTTTCTCACCTAACGCTCTCTACTAATGTTAATGGTATCAGTAACATTTATTAAATATGTAATATTTATAATTATTCTTTTTTTTACTGTCTTGGAATCTCACGACCATTTTCCTACATTATGTTATACAGCTTCTTACGCCTATAAGCACAAAAAGCACTACATGAATACACTTATTTTAAGGAGCACTTTCTCAACAAACGCTCTATACTAATGTTACTGATATAATTAACATATATTAAATAAGGAACGAGCTCCGTGGCGCAACGGTCAACACGCCAGGCTGCGACACGGATGGTCCCGGGTTCGATCCCCGGTCAGATGAAGATGAAAAACGATCTTTTTCAGATTTACCTGGGTCATGGATGTTTATCTATATGTATAAGTATTTGTTATAAAATATAGTATCGTTGAGTTAGTATCCCATAATACAAGTCTCGAACTTACTTTGGGTTAGCTCAATCTGTGTGATTTGTCCATAAAAAATTAAATAAGGAACATTTTAATTAGGTATTCTTGTTTACCACTGCCTAAGAATCTCACAACCTTTCCTAGATTATGTTATGAGCTACTTACGCCTACAAGTACAAAAAGCACTTCATGAACAAACTTATTAAGGAGTACTTTCTCATCAAACGCTCCACTATGTTATGAGCGATGATTGATGATGCTGGCCCTGTGGTCTAAGACCTGCTGGGATGTCTCTATTTAACTCTAGGCATTCCGTGTTAATGTGTTTTTACAACTCATCTTTAAAACCGGAACTATTTACTGACGTCCGAATTACCTATGTTGAACCATTTATATACCTCTATGCAATTTTTATTAGGAGTTGTTCTAATGATTAGACTCAATTACTATCCCCTTGGGATTCATATCTTAATGATCTTTTTTTTTCATTTAAGTACAATTGGTATAATTCAATCAGATATTTGACGGAATCCGTGGCGCAGTGGTTAACACGCCTGCGACACGAGAGGACCTGGGTACGATCCATCCCCGGCCAGCCCGTATTTACTAACTTGGATGACAAGTGCCGATGCCTATCAATCTAGGATTTGCTGTTACAATGCGGTTTTTGTATTCCAAAAAAAAAGTTCGAGCAAGCAAAACCCGCATTGTAACAGTAAATTCTAGATTGACAGGCATCGACACCCGTCATTCGAGTTAGTAAATACGCAGGTCATAGTGGAAAACAATCTCTTTAAGATTGGCCTGAGTCTTGGATGTTTATCCTGTAATTTACAAATAAAGTATCTATTATAAAATATAGTATCGTTTGAGTTAGTATCCCACGACACAAATTCACAACTTAGTGGGGTTTGTTTGGCCCAGTCTTTGTGATTTGTCCAAATATACCTACTATCACCTTTTTTTAGATTTTTGTATTTAAACCATAGTTTATTTAGTAAAGTTGTCTGTTATAGAATAGTACATGGTTATCTATTTGAATGTAAATTGGTAATTGCTGAAAAATTTAATGTTGTTTAAGTTTATCAAAGATTTTAAGCCATGTGGTTCCCGGTAGAGTAGAATAGGACCACTCCAAGTCTTTCCGTGGATGTAAAAGGCGACTAAGGAAACACGAGCTAAACACACACAAACATCAAAGAGACCTCTCCAAACCGTCTGGCCAGCGTGGATAGTGTAGGCCAAATCCTCTGACTGCTAGGGCTAATATATGGCTGTGGTGGTACAGAAAGGGCCGTGCTCCTGCAGTGGAGACTAAAAAGACCTGATGATGATGATGAAGTTTATCAATAGAGATTGTAAATATTACAGACATAAAAAAATTGCATTTCCAATTCTTCCATAAGACGGTTTTGTGCTGTCATACCAATCTGGGTTTTTGTTCTTGAGTAAGTATGACTGGTCTTTATTGGTTCAAATTAATAGAAATTTGTTTACTTCTCTTTATACATATGTTACGTTAGGATACGAAAAGGGGTCAGGCTGATTGGCAATTTGTATGAAATTAGATTTTTATTCCTAAGCATTGGTCTCATAGGAAAAGTTATTTGTTCATATTGACGGGCGTTTTGATGGTTAAAGTTATAACGTATACATACTGAATGCTGCTTGTAATTGGGCAATATTATTTGAATGCTAGCCACTTGGGGTGATCTCCTGTTCAGCGAATGTTCCAATACAAAGCCCCCTCCCCCTCCTCGTCGAGTTAATGACACCTCCTGGAAGGATGGCGACGTCCTTGTGAGAGTTTACGGTTCTTGGGTTGGATTATAGAAAAGAAAACAAAGTCATCTTAGAACACATAATTGTTTATTTACACTAAGTAATATTCACATAGTCGCGAAGCTGATCTATTGTATAAAAATCGAATTTACAACTGTAATCATAGTAGGAACAAGGGTTTATTGACCTTAGCCAACTCTAGAAACAAAAATACAAAGTTCTACATTATGTAGGTAGTAATATAGTCAACATAGATCACGAAGACTGACAATGGAGTATGTCCCATCAATTAAGAATGTTTATGAATTTTGCAAATATTTTATATTAATCATGCTGATGGAAATAATAAAAGATCTTTTGTAAATCGGTTCATAATTGACCAAAGAATAGTTAAACGAATTTACAAACAAAAAATACATACAATGAAACATAGAACCTCCTACTGTTTTGCAGTCGGTTAGTAACATACGTTTATGTAATTGTAGATATCTATCGTTTCACTGGACTTTTTTATATTTATATGTATAAAAACTGGAAACTACAGAAAATGTTCTGCTTATGAGATACGGCATTAAACATGCAATATAAGTAGAACTTTATACCACTGCAATATAAGTTACATTTCATCTGTTAAGTAAATTATTAAAATAACCATTAACTGTAAGTTTCAATGCTATATATATTTAATGTAACTTCGAAACTGTGACTAATTTTAATGTTACTTTCCAGTCATTAAATATTCTAATGCATTTCGAATAATTAACCCGAACATAAGAAGGCATACAAACTTTATGTAGAATCATTAAGAAAATCGTTGTATAAGAAATACAGATATCATGTTTACAGATTTTCCATACCTTACTTATGACAATTCACTCTCTATGGATTCATAGAATAATCGATATGTACTCGTATAAAATTTAAAAAATAAGTATATGAACTGAACCGATTTTAAGAAAACAAGTCTATGAACCATCGCCAAGAAACCTGCTATCAAATGAAGATACCATATCATGAGGCACCACAGCACACACATAGAACGGTCAAACTTACCACCCCTCTTTTTACGTCGGGGTTTAAAAATGAAACATGGCACCGTTTCTTATTGTCTCTGTGTTTGATACATTGTCGGTGTCTTACATCTTCATATGCGATGATCAGCTGCCATTGCGACAATTCACTGTACATTGCTGTTTAACTCACAAAAGCTCTTGGAAGTTTTCTATCCAGCGTAGCAATGTACAATGAGCTGTCGCGAAGATAGTCAATCATCGTCGATTGTGTATAGGAGGCATTACATATGTGATGCGAATGTTCATAGAGAGTGAATTATCATTGTACATACTGGTAGACAACCAAAGGCTACCATTAGCAAAAGGGCGCGTAGATGTTAAACGGGAATCGGCATTCATTATTTACTCTTCGGTAATGCCCAATCCCATAATCGAATTTTACGATACAGAGAAAGTAGCTTAATTATTTAAGTCTCATATTTGCCAGAAGAGCCGGTAAAAGCATATTTTTATTTGCAACTCGTAGAAGCTAGCTTTCGTAGCATCTTCGTAGCGAGTTCGTAGACTTAGTCGTTCAAAGAAATTATAGGCCACACTGCGAAGGGTCGTAAAGATTTTTAGTTCTTTTTACACTGACCCACTCAGAAGAAGAATATGTTTTTTGTGCATAAGTATGTATGCGTCTATGTATGTTAGTATGTCTGTTTAGTGCTTCCTTCTGTTGTCTAAACGGCTTGACCGATTTTGAAGTGCGAAGTGTTTTTAGATTTGCATTTTTACCTGAAGTGTGAATAGGCTATGTAAAGTCAGCAAAAATAAACAAAACCTTAAATTGTCAAAAAGTTTTTTATTTTTTTTATATAACGTGCAACTTGTTAACATCTGTCGTACAAGTTTCTCACGCTATATGTATATGTAGGAGGCTACCTACTAAATATCAAAAATGAAAAAAGAAGCTAAATTAATCTGTTTGGCACCACTCAAATGACAGCTCTAGACAAACAATACTTCTAAAGAAATAATAACATAGGCTGTGTATGACACTCCGGGGAAAAATACGAAACTACTGACACCGCACACTTCAAAATTGATCAATCCTACAGAAATACTTAGGTATATGCATACATATCTATATACAAACGCCAGTCGGGTTTTGATACTCATGTGTTAGTAACTCAAAGATTTTGTTATAATACGTTGTATGGAGTGTACCTATACATTACGTATAGAATGATATAAAGTATATTGTTTTTGCTATTCTTATAGTTATTTTCTTTTCTGCAATTATCTTTTCATAAGGTTATGGTCGGATAAACATTCTTTTCATGACAACGAACCAAGACGTACCGAGAGTATATAGTCAAAGGACATACCTAAGTTATTACGACGCTGTGTGGCCTACGCTTTAAGAGCTTGTAGAAATCCATAAATTTAGCACGAAGAGCTACAAACTAACTCCTTTAAACCATAATTAGAAAATTCTTTGTAAACAAAAATAACAAAATACACAATGAGAAATAATGATTCTCATTATATCCATAGCTTTTAAGGGTCTGCACTGTACATGCCACAAACCATTCCATTATCCAATGCCGCTTTCATAAGTACAAACAAAAAAATCAGACGTATGAAAATTGCAATGGATAATAAACCGACGGTAATTGTAGCTTAGTGTGCATATTTTCTATAAGCATTGAGCCTTTTCTTTCAAATTTTCATTGTTTATTGAAAGTAAATCACATGATATTACTTAGTCCGTAATTAATACTAGCTATCATGTTCCGCCGATAATTAGTACAGTTCAATACAGTAATTTAAAATTAGTAATTATTTTACTAATGATAAATTATACCAGTTTACTTTGATTATTCGTTACGTTAAAACCTACATTAAGAGAGATTTAATTACTAATCTACCTATACAAGTATATGTACAATGTAACGGGTTTTATTTTGCTGTTCATAGTTTTTTTTCCATATTGCACTTATAGGTAAATTGCGTGGTATCTATTCATTCTTCGTTCATATTTTTTACTTTGACAGGCAAAATCTTCTATATAGACTTTAATGCGGATTAATGTCTTTTATGCCAACAAGTTTCGCTATGAGTTCACCAGCTCAAATAAGTGTCTATTTATTCTTTTTCGATTTCAGTTTATCTGTCAAAATAAAACTATTAAGAAGACTTTACAAGATTTTTTTCACTGGTATGACCATTTCTATACACCAATAATAACCCGAGGAAATAAATAATTTAAAGATATCTCTATAAAATATTAAGTACTTAAATAATAAAATCAACTATCACATTTATCGAACGAAGCTTCTCTTCTTATTTTGTACAAACTACAACCCTCTATCGATTTATTTACAGTCATTTAAATAGTGATGTACTTTACGAATCTAAAGTGAAGATAAAAGATCTAAACGTCACTAATGTCCGTTTGAAAAGTGTTGCACAGCAGTCTATGTTTATCGATATCGATAAATTCACGATCTAATAATCGAGTACGCGTCGGTCGTAGTTGACACTGGATGCGACCACGCGCGATGCCTCGTTTCATTTAGACGCGTTCACGACAAGATTCGTCGCAGCCTCTTCGCTCGCTCCTATGCTCATAGCTTTCTTCTTCAATATACCCAAATCAGTCACATTTTCAAGAAAACTTTTGTGAGCTGATAGTACTTTTGCACTTTCGACATCTTTTTTCAATTCTTCCATATCCCGCTTCAGTTTTGCTCGTCTGTTCTGGAACCATGTGATGACTTGGGCGTTGGAGAGTCCTAGGGAGCTAGCGATTTCGTCTCTGTCGGCTGGCGACAAGTACTTTTGGTACAGAAACCGTTTCTCTAGCTCAAAGATTTGGTGGTTTGTAAATGCTGTTCTTGATTTTCGTTTCTTCTTCGGCTGTGGTCGGTTGTTGAAGAGGTTGAGGTGATTTGACTGACCATCTGTAACAAAGTGAAAACGGAACCATTAGAAAATGTTTGATATAGAACGATATCTGTTTGATATAAAACGGTATCAGTGTTAAAGAACTAAATTAAATAATCCTATCCATTTCTTTTTGTTTTGGAGCATCGAAGGAGCAATAAAATCACAAATCAGGTTTGCTCTTATAAAATTAAGCCTACGTATTGGTTTATAGATAAAGCAAACGCGTTTCCAACTCGTTATCAGACACTAAAACATCATTCGAGTCTATGACACCGTAATAAAGCGCCCGCAGCGCTAAAATGTTACTTTGCTGTCGTAAAACATACAATAAAAACACACCCAGGAATCGTTACTTTTTAACGAGCACACAATCACATACGGGCTGACTGGAAACATTTAGATTTTAAAGCAAAAACAATCAACGTTGTGGGTTAACACGATAGTTTCGGAGTTAGCACGCCAATTCAATTTACGGAAAGTATTGGTGTTAAATAATGAGGGAAGAGAAACTAATTCTACTGTGCTTTCTATGCTTCTACAGTCGTATCCCAATAAGTAAAGTCTTATCTCAGTAAGGAAAAGTGAAAAATCTTGTTGCTGATACATATATGTGAAAGATTAATATATTTGGTATAATTAATTAAACTAAAAAGAAAATACAACCCCCGGAAGAATGATAACTTTTTAAATACTGTAATAAAGTGATATTATTTCTAAATGGTACTTTGTTGTTCAATTACGTGGAAACTCTTGTTTCACATTTATTTTTATTTGTCTTCTAAGCAAATTTCATGAAGTTTCATTTCTATCACTTATTTACATCGTGCCAGGTGGTTCCGCTAGTTACAAATCCAATTTTCTCTCTAACGCTAATAAACATAACGGAAATGGAGATACGAATAACAATGACTTTATCTCTATATCCGGTGGTTGTTGCCCTATTTTATCTGTATGCGTAAGTTAGTTTTGTAACCACTAATTATTTTTAAAATTGAAATTCCACGGTGTTGCTTATCTTCCATTCGCCTAACAAATTACTTTTGTTAGAAAAATATAATTCTTTAGAAATCCATTCATAAATATTCAATTTGAGCGTTTTGAAAGCCGAATATAACGTTGCTAAAGACAACAAAAATATAAATCCATAAATTCAGAAAAGTAACAACAAAGGGAAGCATATAGAGTCAGGAACATAAAATTATTATCGTAATCGTAAAGCACAACAATAATTGAAACCAATAATTACTTAAAACTTCAGACATAAAATCGTAAAAAAGATGAAAAAGTTCGGCCTTCAGAGATATTTTGAGATCGTATACGTTCGCGATCGTATATGTGGTGAACCGCAAAAATTAATAAAATAACTCAACCTTCGAAGATCTGTCATTAAATTAATACTTTGCATTGTCGGATTATTCCAAACCCCAGCATTGAACATTAAATGCGTTGACACAACCCACACGTTTAACTGATACTCGGTGGTCAAATATAAAATATTTATACGTTTTTGCCAAAATAAATCTTCTCGTAAAATATTTCTTTTACACATGTGAGTTATTACTTTTAATATAAGTCTGTCATCAAAACAGAACTATGCAAAGGACAATCCAACTAATTTGGAAATAAATGGAGGCACATTTATTACACGTCAAATTCCTTTCGGTCACCGTCACAACCAATTTAAGAATTACAAAAGATTGCCAATTCATTTATAAAATACATGTAATACACCGCCGGCATCGAAATGGCACATCAGCTGTATTAATCATGGCCTAATCGCATCCTTAGCGAATCCGAACCTCAATTAGGACAGTATAAAACACCAAAAGTGCCAAAAAAGAGCTCAGACCAAAGACATCGTTAAACCGGGTTCGCAAAAAACTCAATCCGCCACGGCCTTGCGAGTGCGCAGTGCATCCGTATCGATTCGATACTTGATATATCGATAGCATTAAAAACATTCGATGACAACTACATAACTTCGATGGAATAATGTAAATTCTTATTGAACGCTTATACAAGAAAAATGTGCAGGGTTAAGGTAAACAAATTCTCGTTCATAAAGAACTGAAGTATTCATAACACTAACCCTGTTTAAAAATAAATACTGTCTACATAATAGTGTTTTATTATTTTATTTTCCAACTAGATTCGCTCGTGACCACAACACACGCACAAAATGTACCATGTTTCAATCCAAATCATTAACTACCAATGTCTCTTTTAATCTCAAAAGAAAAACAAATACGCTCAGGTATGTAGGTATCGTAAATAGGATAAATATATTACTTTCACCCAAAAAATTTCTGATTACTCAATCACAACTGAAACCCAAAATATATGTCCTCTTAGTCATTGAAAATTCAATATGTTGACAGATAATCCATTTAATTGACTTTATTTATCGATATCTTGCACTTCACTAGTTAAATCGGGCGATTTAAATGGGACATACCATTGTGTCTAAATTCATTGTAATCACGTATTTATTAACGAGATGAAAAACCAGATGAATCATATTATGGCGATAATTAAATTATTTTTCTGACTCGGCTTTCCTCATCTTGGTTCCTTGAACCTGTGATTTGATTGAAAAGATTGATTGACCTCAGAATTCACGGTATATTGGTGATATTGTAAAAAAATAAAAGTGATTGAATTTTAAATCCAGCCAGTGATGAAATTATAAAACTGTGATTTTTATAAAAGAAAACCGCAAAACCAAAGTACCTACCTACACATTAGATTAAAAACTAGTAAAAATTAATAATGCTTTTCCGTCCTTAAAATGTTAAAGTTTTAATGGTGTCGTACTAATGAGCTAAGCAGTTTTTAAATTTTTTGAACATCTAGGGACTAACTATTACTTCACGCAACACATAGGTCAACGTAAATTTTTCCAAATTCCCGTCGGCAGCGAAAATCGAGATTCATTGGACTGCAATGTCCTAAACTAACCAAATCTTATATTGATTAGTAGAACCGCGTAAAATTCCGAATAACGATGCTTGGAAACCAAAAGGAAGGAATTTAGAATGTGTTTTCAACATTTACGAAATTTCGCAAATTGAGATGGCAATAATGATAAAAATACCTACTTTTGGAGCAGTACTAAAATACGATTGAAGTTTTAAGCGCTTATACCTAATGAAATAGTACTACAGCTTTAATCCTATAATTTTAGAATCAAATCTTTAGCCGTACGTAAACCGTAATGGTACAGATGTAAATGGTGATATAGCATAAAGGTCGAAAAACCAACAACTACCAACAACCACGTACAAACTGATACTAGCCTATTCTACATTACATATGAATCTGCCTACTATGATTTGTGCAGGAAAAATAACAAATGATATCCCAGATGCAAAGAGCTTATGTTCGTTCATGTAAATAAGTTGTGTTTTTATATGATTTGGCGCATGAATGGTTTAGATACGCACGTCGTACGTTCGAGGCGTATTATGTGAAAGATATCGAGCAAAGGGGATTGATTCCAGCATGACTAATAAGAAGTTAATTACACAAACGGCGTCAGAATCAATCAATTTGATTAAATACCTTTATTAGGGTTTTCAATACAGTGATCGAAATCGAACGTAGCTTAAAACCTATTTAGTAATTAAGACGATAGACTTAGCAAATACCTAGCACCACTGTTTTAGATCTCTCAAATAAAAGTTTAAGTTTTATGAAGTAAAAAAAATAACAACTAGGTACCTAGTAACTCATTTTAAAATGTGATATTGTAAGACTGGGATCTGAAGCATTCAACAAAAGCAGAACACTGGCCGTAAATAACCACAAACAAGTCAAATCGCCTATTTAGTTTTTTCGCCGCACACCTTGCGACGCGAAGGAATCTCCCAGAAAAAGCCTTTTCTCATCGACTATTGTGGCGCGAAAAAAGCGTGGCGAATCACTCGCGTGTGTTCCATTGATTTTTGAACGATTGATTGATTGATTGAGACAAGGAGGTTAGGCACGTTTACACGTTGGCACTCGGGGATTGATAAAACTTGTTACCTGGTTACGGCTCTTTGGTTATTTGAAGGCTTTCTTCAGAGGAGACTTGGTAGAGTAACGCACAAACTACGAAGAAGATACTATTACTAGTATCAGACGACCCACTGCCTTATGTTTTCTCTAGACAATAAAGATCATAAACAAATAATGGAGTGAGGGTAAAGATAAAAAAAATGTCATACAATTAGTTTGAATTTCCATTGGGGGCCACAAATTCAAACTCAATTGACATGTGTGCTATGCCCTCATATCCGTAAAGGCAGTTTTTTGGCAGTGGAGTAACGCTACAGATGTAGATATTATAGTTATGGTCAACATACTTATTTAGAATTGCAATAAATGTATCTTCAACGGAACCTACTTTAAACATTTTGCTAAGTATTGAAAACTGTGTCTAAATACCGACCTGAACTTGATGACTGGGCCTTGTCGGGCTGACTTTATAAAAGTTAGTTATTTAATTACTTAGTTTAACTAAATCACTTTTTCACCTTAAACAACGTATATAATATTTATAATTTCCTTTTTACCAAATTCCACCAACTGACAAAATATTCTACCTCGTATCATTCAATGATATCTAAATGAATTATAAAGCAAAGCCCGTTTATATGCAATTACAGAAACGGACTATAATAAGAGGGCGTCAGTTCCGAATAAACTAAAATAAAAAAATGAAATCTATTTGGACGTGGCTTGCATACCAATGAGTTTGTACAAATGACTGTAATTTTTCATTGTTTTTGGTAACCGCTTTGTACTCTGTGGTTTTGGTAAATAGCATCAATTTGTAACATAGTTTTAGATATTTGATACAATTTATTTAGTCGAGTGTCCAGACTAGTACTTATTTTATCAAAAGGTGGTAGGTAATAATTACCATCATTAATAGTTTTTTCTAGCCATTTCAAACAGCTAGCGATAACATACGTGTTATCGATACTTATCTACATTGTTGATGATACGTAAAAAATAAAGTATCTACTTATTATTGATTTAGAGGAAGACTCTAAAGAACTTAATTTACGTTCTTTGCTGACAGATTTAGCTCTTCCAAAGACATAAGGCAGATAATAATGAGCCAATTAATAAAATTAAATACAACGACAATGTTTCAGACATTTTTAAGTACAAGAGGAGACACGAGTCATTTTTTTCACAGCGGCATTATCAAAACAGTGACTCGACTGAACGGCTCAGTTGCCGCCACGGCCGATTGAAGACTGTCGGCCGACTGTCGGCCCACTTTGTGTCGCCAAATGAGCTGTGCTGTTTTAGCTTCTTAATTGGTTAGAAGTATCCGGTTAAATGGTGTTTTGATAACATCAAGATATACAATTATACAATTTATCGTTACCACAACGGAGTTGTTAGTTTTGAATTATTTTTAGCGTGTAACTGTTAGTAAATTTAATTCAAAGAGTCTAAGCATTACTAACGTTATACCTCCGAATTAATTGAAACATATGGTTCGAATGTTTGTTTATATGATATATCACGAACATAAATCAAAACAGTAACTAAGTATACAGTTCGTTCCGTCTATACCTATTAAAAACACCATTATGCAAAAAAGCGAAAGTGCGACAGCAATAAACGACATTAAAATTACACCATAAAATTGAAATTTAAGCCAAGGAATAAACTATTTCAGAACCTGCCTAATTATATTTCTAGAATCAGTACCTAAAATCGAAAATTGAAGTCTCCCAGTCCGTGTGAACCTTCATCAAGAAAAACACAATTTTGTTTTTATTTCCACCAATCGATTTGACAATCGAGTGATCACAGAATCGAATTGGAATGATTTATTTCGCTGTGGTCGTTTCTTGGTATAGCTATCAGATATTAGAATTCCACTGTGGATTAGTTTTTGTCTGGGAAATAAAATTTTGTCTAGAATAATTCTAGACTAGATCGATTTTTTAGATATTTTATAAAGAAGATCAATCATTCATTACTATCAAATCATAAAGTTTTTAGGATGTCAAATTAGGTTTCTAGTTTTTATCCATGAAAAAACTTCAGTCCATTTAAGATAAAATTTCAAATGCCTCAAGTTTTATTTTTTGCGCTAAAAACATTATTTTCTTATTTATCAAAGTATTCTAAGAATAATAGAGTCTCTGAAGCCTGAAAAATGTCGAAATGAGTAACATAAAACGACAAAATTACTATAAAAATCTTTTTATTTACAGTTTATTTAATCGATATGGAGCACAGAATTTATAAGTCATAAATAATGATAAATAAATACTCGTATATAGGGACATATCAGTATCACACAAACTGAGCTAGCCCAACACTAAATTGTAAACTTGTGTCGTAGCGTAGGATATTATCTCAACGATAGATACTATATTTCGTAATACATAATAGATAAACATCCAAGACCCAGGCAAATCTCGTAGCGTGTTGACCGCTGCGCCACTGAAGTCGTAAGATTAAGTAAGGTCTTGCATTATGTTATTAGATTTTTAATCATAAAACGAAATAAAATAAATCAACGATCTCCAGACCGCATTCTCACGGACAATCATAGTTCACACAATATTTTGGGTGCCACCGCAACACGTCCAGCCCCTGGTTTTACGCCCCGTTGGTCCTCACAAACCGTTTTGATGCTGTAAGCACTCTAGCGCCTTATAGGGATCCCTAGTTATAGTCGTAAAACCTACAAGTTGAAAGATATCAATACCATATTTAAGTAACTCAGTCTGTTCAATTTTAATTTTGACAAGATAATAAAAATTTTAGTCACTTATAAGTAAGCAGTAGAATAAAGAAACCTATAGTACAAATATTATAAAGAGGAAAGATTTGACTGCTTGTTGTTTGTTTGCATTGAATAGGCTCCGAAACTACTGAACCGATTTTCAAAATCCTTTCACCTACAGAAAACTAATTTATCTGCGGGTAACATAGACTATGATTTACGCGGACGACGTTGTGGGAGAATTGCTAGTATACAAAAGATTGTAAGTTGACGTCACTTGGAGAAAAAGCGCTGTGCAGTTTCTAGCCGCTCCTTCTGCACTCCACTTCGGAAGCGGCACTTAGAGCTGCTAGCACATTACTGGACAGTGAAAGTGTATAAGCAATTATAAGTTTATAACTTAGGTATTACAATAAAACTTCTATTGTGTCTCGTTTAGTGTCCAGCATTGATATAATCACATAAATCATTGACGTCAACCATATTTTGCTCTAAACTAAAAGTTAACGTTTACCGAATGATATTTAAAGTATTATGAATAAATTATATTTTATTTCTATGTTTGAGTAAGTCTTGTAAGTTATGTCAAAAATATCTGAAATATCATTTTCGTGTTATAATTATTTGCTCATTTACAAACTAACATTTAGCGTGTGCAAAATCCTGAAATCAAGTACAAAATTCACGTTTAAGTTGGCATTTGAGGTCATTAAATGCCAAATGTTTATAAATTGGGGTTGTTTGATCTATGTACTCATTTTGTTTTGATATTTTCAGACAGGTAAGTACATTGCCATCTTCATGACAATATAAAAAGCTTGTTACGGAACCTCTCTTACAAAACTGAACAACCTCAAACATTATACATACTCTTATTTTATAATCTACCTGATTCATGATCTGATACAAACTTCTGAGAAACTAGTGAATGGCTATCATTCAACTTTTTTACAGTAGCGTAGTGTAATTCTTTGGTAGCGGTAAAATGCATTTTTGAATCAAACCCGAATATTGTCGTAGCTTCAAACGGATAAGAGATCTTTTTTTACTGTGGTAGAAGAAGTCGATACAAGTAACTAGTTATAAAAAAAATTACTTCAATTTTTGACTAGTTATACACTTAACTCTCTATCTCAAAACTGCTGAACCGATGTGGAGGTAACTTGCACTTTGCACTTTCTGTAAGTTGTACTATGCCAAGTGCTAATAAAAATATTTTTTTTAATTAGCTTTATAGTTTTTATGATATGCTCGTACAATATACAAATAAACAAACATACGGATATACATACATACACTATGAAATTTGGCACACGTTTAGTGATGAAGACTAACCTATAAAATAATCGTGTAGGTAATTCTGACAATATAAGATCTTCGAGCAACACGGCCTCCGTACCGGACGGAGGGAGTGGGCAAAGCGACAATTTACTATGACAATTTTTCTGGCGCTTTTTGCGGGGGGAAATGTGCACACAAGTTTAGTTCCGCACACCTACATACAAAACTTAAACTGTCACTTGATAGTAATTATGACATTGTCACAAAAAATTACATAAAAAAGAAAAAATAATTTGTGTACAGATGAGTCACACAACTAACACATAGACATGCATATGCATAATTTTGGCTTGTACCTTGACAGAGGGGAATGCAGCGTATGGCTACTCCCTTCCGTGTTGCTCGAAGTATAAGATGCATGAATTCGGTCGATTTGATAACCTCCTTTCATGAAGTCGGCTAAAAATGAACTCATTAACTATTTTTTTTAAATAGAAATTTTTGTATACGAGTATGAAGCTCTTTTCCGCCAAGTTTGCATTCGGATCAGGACAAATAAGTAATACATTCTTTGTCCTGGTTAACGCCAGCTCTTAAATTATTTTAATTAAATTAAGTCCGGCTTTACTGATGTCCTTTTAATGATACCTACTGAACTATATTTTAAAATCTTAATTTAGTAACGTACTATAAACTAATAAACCCATTTTCAAAGTGGTAATTAGTGTGAGTGTCATAAACTAATAGCCTGTTTGAACACATGACTGCATTATTTGCAGTGTACCAGATCGGTGGGTACAGGCGGCGACAAATTAATCATAACTGCCGTCCATCATAATAAGTTGAATTAAAGTAGGTTTTAGAACAGTTCCTTGTCACTGTTGACGTGTAGCCCATGGTACTCGCAACGTATAGCATTAATTAAATGTGACGAACTTGTGAGCGGCTAATATTGAAACTAATACTTGGATATGATAAATAAGGATCTGGTAAAGCTACGGTCTAATCAACTGCGGTTGTAGAATTATTATTTACAAATCTAAGAAGATTTTTAATTTTTAGTAATTTAATAATAGGAAACAATAACATCGTAAAATCTTAAGGAATCGTTAATCTTCATAATGAATCAAACACTAGGACAGATATCCAATTTGCTCAAAATAATAACACATACACGATTTCGTTTCTGCAATTATACTCAGAAACCAAATAAGACACGGTTTATAACGCGAAGAAGATTTATATTTTCTCTAAATAACAGAAAATTTAAAAGATAATAATCTCTGCTTTTTTGTACCGCTGATATATGTCACTGACATCGTCCACAATTTCATAATGATCAGAGATAAGGTGTGAGAGATTTAAAGTTAAATAAATAAACTTTCAACTATAAATATTCCGGTACAATATTAGTTAGGAATAGTATGCTTTTCTCACAAGTATGTATGAGTAATAGGCAAGTACTTATATTTAATTATCCCGCTGTATGCTTGGCCGCAGCCTAATTCTCTGGGCCCACGCCAGAATGCCACAATGTCTCATTACGAGCAATTAGTATGGCATAAATTAAAGACATTGTGTCGGTGTAATTGTCGTGAACTATTGTATTGTCTATGACTAACATCATAGAGATTGATATAACACCGTTAATTAAAACTGTTGTTGTACAAGTTGCTGGTTAATCTTAGATCTGTCATAGGATTAGTTTGCTCGTGCAAGATTTAATGCAACTAGGACAACTTTATGTTAAAAAACTAAATTTTAATGAAATGTTAGATCAGTTTACATTATCTGTGGGCCTGAAACTTCGGATTTATCTTATCAACTAAGTACTCCATGTAATTTAACTTTTCGGTTATATCTAATCTACTTTCTACTACTTCCTTGGCGCTACAACCCTATAGGTGTCTTGGCCATCTTTACAATCTTCTTCCATTTCGCTCTGTCTCTGGCTTCCTGTCTACGACAATATCGTTTCTACTATTCAGCCATTTCAAAATGATTTCACGTAAGAACAACCTATCAAAGTACACTTCCAAATTTTCCTGTCCAAGCAGTCAAAACGAGGCTGGTAGAGACTCACAAGCAACAGATATCGTTTCACATTCAATTTTTCTAAGCATATCTTAATTTTAAAGTACGTTATGTACGTACATTTCGTCACACAATCTTGAAGATTAAAAAAAGACATTAGCGGTAACTTTCAAAGCAGGCGCCAAAATGCTCGAATCAGAAGCAGTAAATCAAGGGCGCTTAGCATAGACGCTTTAAATTTAAATAGCATTCTAATTTCGTTCTTTCTCATAAAAACGGCCAGTGCAAAAAGCGAGTTCGAGACAAAAAGTACGTTCGGAATACGGACAAAAAGGTTGCACGCGTGGAGTACTGGCAGTTAGTGCAGAACCCGTGACAGAGTAACGACCGATGTTATCGTTTATGAACGCACTCTTTAGGCCCCGGCTTGGCTTGAAATATTAAGCTGAATCCCGTATTTTGTCTTCGTTAGTTTAGTAATGAGGTAGTTCCCTATTTCATGTAGAAATTGAAATTCAAAGCAAGACCGTAAAATATGAAAATTTGAGTGGGAACTAAAAGTTTTGCCTTACTGCGCGGGTAACAGCTAGTAATGTAATAAACGCGATAAAACCGTATTAAAATTAATTTTATTAAATAACTATACAAGCATCAAACTATCAATAAAAAAGAATTTATACTTTGCTGTGCAAGTCACCAAATAGGTTGGCTAGCTTAAATAATTAGCAGACATGGCCTACCTTGAAGACAAGAAGGCAGTAATTTCTAAAACGATTAATACAGGGGTAATTACGGTCTAGACTAGGTTTAATGCTTATGTACCGTGTTAAGATATAATCTCCAGCTGAAAATTGCAGGTGTAGGATCTTTTCTTGTATCTGTTTGTTTATGAGAGATGATACAGCATCTGAACATACAGTTATATCTAATTAATAACTCTATTGTAAGTTGTAGCTTGTCTAATTTTTCATCTGTATTAAAAATTTATTTTGTCTTTTTAAGGTAATATTTTTATTTTATTTATTTATTTAACTTCATACACTGTTACACGTGTAAAGGCGGACTTAAAGCCAATGGCTATTTCTACCAGTCAACCTAGCAAATGGTGTTGAGAAAACAAGGGTAGTGCACACACATAAAATTACAAAAGGAA
Organism: Rhodophaea formosa; assembly: GCA_963082605.1. Lineage (NCBI taxonomy): Eukaryota > Metazoa > Arthropoda > Insecta > Lepidoptera > Pyralidae > Rhodophaea > Rhodophaea formosa. Next base: position 9,451,598 of record OY720225.1, on the reverse strand, counting down.
GAATATCATGATTCTAATACTTACTTTAATCAAAGGTATTTTTAGGTGACCCTATATTGTCCCTTTTAAATATAGTTTCGGTATTATTATTGTTTTTTCCATTAAGTGTGTTATTCTCAACCTTGATATTGACAAAGTCATCGTTTTTGGCTAAACGATTTAAGTATCATTCCTGCCATGCTGGTTTGGGAGAAAAGAAAAGACATAGAATATACCAGCTGCTTTTCTTCCCGCGTTGACCGTAAAAGCCGGTCAAGGGATTGGGTGAAAATCTAAGGAATCACATTGATAGGCGAGGCGGCTAGCAATACATCACTATTTTGATTCTGCTTTCCACCTTTACGCCTTTACTTACTTTACCTTTAGGGATAAAGACGTGACAAGACTGACTATATTACGTAACTAACCTGAGAAAATATTGTTCCTATCCATTCAGTACGACTTACGAGTGCCGAACACTCTCTTTGAAGTCTGAGCGATAACTTTTTATCCCTCTCCAGCCCAAGTAGTCACAACAAACCATTTGAATGCCCTTAAGGCTGCCACTTGAGTTTATTGCCTCCCTTTATTTTATGTTTTATTTACTTTTTTGTCCGAGGCCTCTCTCCTCACCACTGTGCGAAGGTTAAGATGTTTCAAGGAGTTTAATACCGCTAAAACGTCAATAACAAGTTAATTAGTAAAGAATTTGGAAATACGACTGCTCTTTTCACTCTACTGGACATTTTATTTTTAATAATTGCCTTCTATTAAACATATTGGAAGGTTATAACAACAGGTTATAACTTTTATCTATGTAGATTTTGTTTAATGAATTAAAACTTTCGTTGGTTTGTTGTTAAAATACCTTTCAAATCAACCAAACTTTAATTAACCAAATAATTGCTAAAATCCGTAATTTTTAAGGTATCATTTTTATTTTAAAACTAGTACTTTTTCAACCGGCTATTATGCGACCAAAATAAGGAAACACTTAATCCTTTGACGTTGTAATCTATTATCGTCAATCTACTACTTAATATTATGAAGAAAAAAATATGATGTTCAAAAAGAGATACATACAATTATCCAATTTGAATAAAAATCTTTGACTTTGAAGAGAAAAGCTTTGATTGCATGTTTTCATTGACTAGGTGTTTTCCTGTTTGGTTAGGGCATTGCAGCCATGAATCACCTGATTGTCTGATAAGAAAGATGATTCCGTGCTTCAGAAGGCACCTTTTAAGCCGATGGTCCCGGCTGCCATCTGGTAGTCGTTAAAGGAACCACGTCAGAGGCTGAGAGGCGGTTCCGAAGAACTCTGACACCAGGGTGTGCATGGTCGATTGACCGTGTCACCTACACGAAATGATGATTGAATAGGTTCCAAAACTACTGGACCGATTTTAAAATGTATTTTACCTATAAAAAACTTATTTATCTCCGGGTGACATCGGCTATAATTTACGCGAACGAAGTCACGGAAAAATTATTAGTTATAAGCGGCCAAATGGCTTTTAAACTAAATAATTAGTTTAGTCCGCGTTTATATAAATTAAACGTTTTGAGTTGAAACTTCTATGGGAATAAAATATTTTTCTTTATTTATCACTTGAAATTAACTTGTATGGAAAATACCATAATACTGATCTAAGTAATAAGTACGATGCTCACGTTTCTGTCGTAAAATATGGTTATTTAATACGTCCTTCTGTTTTTATAGTCGGCGGTCGTTTTAATTTGAACTAAGTACTTGCTAAGGATTATTTACCAGCTTTATGTTATTACTTACCTACATGATGTTAAGTAGCTCAGAAATGTTACGTCTCACTACGGTACACTATAGGTACGCACGTCCGTCAGCCGGGACGTATACCGGAGTATTGTCCAGGTGGCGGGGTGTGTGTGCACCGTCACATTTAATATAAACATAGCAACGTCACAGTTCCCTTCCTTACTCAGAACTAACCGAACATTGTAGTATTTTATGCAAGTGATTATTTGATCAATATATATAATTTTTACCGACACATATCAGATGTAATTAACATCTCAGTAAAGCAAGGTAAGCAAGGAGTTCAAAATAAACTGTTTGTCACAGGACTACCTTACCGTATTTCAAACATGATAATATGAATCATCATCATCAAGTCTTTTTAGTCTTCACTGCTAGCACAACCTTTTCTGTATTACCAGAGCCTTCAGAGATATATATTTCAGAGCAGTCAGAGGATTTGGCCTACACTCTCCACGCTACCCAGACGGGTTGGAGAGGTTTCTTTAATTTTGTTAAGCTTTAAGTTAAGGCGACTTAGGAAACACAAGCTAAACTAAGCTTGTGTTTCCTAAGTCGCCTTCTACGACATCCACGGGAAGACTTGGAGTGGTCCTATTATTCTCTACCTGAAACCACACGGCGATAATAAAGAATAAAAAAAACGATTCAAATCTTATAAATGGAGAATCTTCTTCTTTCATAAGATTTGAATAATATTTTTCCAATGTTTTCTAATTATTATTTTAATTAATTTCCTCCATGCCTTTTTTATTCGATTCGACGATAGCGAATTTATTTTATTACAAGAAATAAAAAAAAATATTTGCTTTCTATTATACTTTTTGAGTGTCCTCTATCCATTTCAGTCAAAAATACTAAATGTACAGACAAAATATTTTTAACAAAATATTGCTTTACGTTCAATGACATTGAACGTTAAGCCGCAGGCTACAACAAGCTAATAGGCAATAAAAATCAACTTAGACGTCTGTCTCCCCTCGAAGTAATCCTGTCATGTTTATCTTTCGCTCTCACAGGGGACTTGGTACATCGTTTTGCTAACATCTATAAAGTTTTCCTTAAATATCTTGATAATGGACCTCTGGCCTTTGATATTCTATATTAATTTATAGTAGCGTATGTCAGTAAGATGCACCATCGCGCAAACCAGTATCTATCCTTAATAATCCACTTAATCTTTGTACAAGTGGCTGTTCGATCGTATTTTGCAAAAACCTATTCTATTTCTTTTTTTTTTCTTTTTCTTTTTTTTTTCCGACGTTTAAAGAGATACAAAGTATCGGTGTTGTATGGTAAGTTAACTAGTCGCAAACAAAGATGGCGTAGATCCCTTTGATTGCGCTTCTGGGGTCCAAATGAGAGTGTCATAACACCAAACTATACCAATTTCATATTACAAAGTCCACTAATATCAATTTGCAAAATCACCTAAGGCAAACCCCAACTGTACCCCTTGACATCCCACTAAAAACCTTTGATTGCCTTATGGGACCTTCTGCAGTCCATATGACAGTGTACTTTAACTAATTCACACATTGTTCGTTAACAAAAGCATTTATAACACCAAACTACACCAATTTCATATTATAAAGTCCATTAAAATCAAATTGCAAAACCATCTACGGCAAACCTCAACTGAGGTTCAGTTGGGGTTGAGTTCCAACCAAAAACTCGCGAAAACCCATTTGTCGCGTGACTTACGCCTCGGAAAATCGAATGTGTTTGAGTGTGACATGTCAAAAGATACCGGCAAGTTATAAATAAACGAGTATTCTTTACGACATTCTTGGCATTATTTTACTTTTGAGTCATAAAGTTAGAATATTACCGCGGTGAATTCGAAATGAGAAGTATTGTAATACTAATAAGCTTTACAAGGTATTCCTTTAAAAGAATTTTTGACCGTAATTGTATTTCTAGAACTTTTTTTTCATTTAATATCAGATTTGCGTCTCGTACGTTTTCGCTACACTTCGTCGGTATTGCACAGACCACCAACTGAGATCAATAATGTTATTAAATCAATTTTTATTGGTGCACACTAATTTATTTCTTTTGTATTGTATTTAATTTGAAATTTCGGTTGCGGATTTATTACCAATTTTGCGCGAATTACTGCTAAAAAAGATTGAGTTGAATTTATTTTAAGTCACACGAGTATCTTCTATGAATCTTTGTGAAGTGACTGGAACTAAAAGAAATCAACTGACGATAGATAAATAACAATCTAGAGACGCAAGTTTTTTAAAAATCTATGATTATATCCCTTTCTTTTTTGCTTTGTTCAACTTTTTACTAAATCACCCACAAATCGAAATTTTTAAGCCTGCCGCTAACGCTGCCATATAAATGATGTTAAATGTCAATTCTGAAAATCAAGAGTCGCTTTTGTTTAAAAATATTCGATCTCTTTTATAACACACTAGCAGCCCTAGTTATGTACTTACTTACTCTTTTTTATTTTTCACATCAGATATGTCGTAAGTACTTATTTGCTGAGGCGTTTTGAGTATAGCTGGTAAAAAAGATTTACCTATGAAAAAAATATTATATTGGGGATATATTTAAAAATATATCCCGAGCTTTATCATAATATTGTTGTCTTTTCAAAATTTAAAACAACAGCATTGCCTTTAAATAAATAGGTAGGTATACCTCGGGTTAAGCAAGGTTGGATTTAATTTATGCGCTCTAAGTCATAAACCGTAGTAACGCTAATTTACTTTTTAGACGTACAACTTTGCGGACCCACGATATCAATGAAGCTATAAACAAAAAGTATCCGATCAGCTTGTGTGGTAGCGTCAACATATAAATCACGGCGCGGCAATAACGCGGGAAGCCCCAGGGAGCCTCTCCCTTCGCCCTACCGCGGAAAGAAATGCGTGCGACGAAAACACTTCCTTTTGTCACATAATTGCCCGAATTGTTATTAGACAGAATCAAGACATATGACTGTGGGACGCGCGGGGGATTTGTCGGCTTCTTGGTTTGTTTGGCGGGTGAGGGTTGTCACTACTCTGGTTAAGATATTCGGATTTTCAAAGACTGATATAGTACGCCGTGTAACGGCGTACTATATCAGTCTTTGAAAATCTACCATTCCACCATCAATCCGGTAACTACCGGCAATGTCGTGTGGTTCCCGGCAGAGTAGACTTGGACCAAAGCCTTCCCGTGGATGTCGTCGAAAGCGACTTAGAAAACACAAACTGAGCAAGGCTTATAAACATCAATGAGACCTCTTCAACCCGTCTGGCCAGCGTGGAAAGTGTAGGCCAAATCCTCTGACTGCTCTGGCTAATTTACGGCGCTGGTAGTACAAGGCCCATGCTCCTGCAGTGGAGACCAAACAAGACCTGATAATGATACATACGTATTACCACGTCTTTACTTTATCCCTTGCGGGGTAGACATAGCCGAGAAGACCCAAAGTCCACGTAGTGGGCCTAAGGGCGAAGCGGAACCAAAATAGTGATGGGTTGCTAGCATCACCTCTTGATATGATTCCTAGATTTTCTATCGTGCGTCTGCGTGGGAAGAATACTTAGCAGCTGGTATGTTTTATGTAGTTTTTCTTTTCTACCAAACCAGCATTGTGTAGATATGTGTATACATAGTGTGTAAATTATAGTTTGTCGTCGCGCAGTGGTAAACATGCCAGCCTGTTACACCAGCGGCATCGGGTTTGATTCCCAGCGCAGGCAAATACTTGAACTTCTACCAATAGGTATCCTTCATTACGCATTGTATCAACATTATTTTATTCATCACTAAACCTTAAAAAGTTGAGGACGTGTGAGTGTGCAGCAGCCCTAGCTACAGCGACTGATATTTATAGATGAGAGATGCCCGTTTAATAGAGTGATTAGCTCTGTAATATTTGGGGATGCCGCCTCTGTGAGTGACATATGCCTTCACTAAATGTTTAAAGTAGTAAATAAATAAAAGGTTCGTGCTAATTCCTGTTAATATTTATAATCATGTGTTTCAAGCGCTAAAGTTTAAAAAAATAATGATTCAGCTTGTCTAGCAATACCCTACTTCACGCATTTTATCAACATTCTTTTATTCTTCACTACAATATTTGAGGAAGTGTGCGAGTGTGTGGTAGCCCTGACTACAGCGACGGATATTTATAGATGAGAGATGCCCGTTTAATAGAGTGATTAGCTCTGTAATATTTGGGGATGCCGCCTCTGTGAGTGATATATGTCTTCACTGAAGCGTCGTGTTTCCTGGTAGATGTATGTTTCTTTGTCTTTGACAATAATACTAGTATCAATAGCCATATTTAAATGTGTTTGTATGGGAACATTGGTGCTGTGAAAGGTAATTTTAGCCTTTGTTGACACCGTTAGGATATATTAGGTCTTTTTCCACAAAATAAATAATAAAAATACATTAAATTACGAACTAACATCTATAAGTGAAGTTTCTTAAGTAAAGTGCCTTATCCCATGCATCCCATGAATTCCCATGTGATTTGAGGTCGGTTCTCCTCGTCATTTTTCGTCATACACTTCGGTTTTGTGTAGCCACGGTGTCAACTTTACCTAAAAGATATCCAGGTATATGAAGGGGTTATCTTGGTTTTTACAGCGTTATATCCACAACTTTCTGGTCATGTGATCTTCCGGAAATTAAAGTCAAGTTTTCTCGTCAGTTAATGTATTTTTTTTGAGCCGCTCGAGGTTCGACTATATTAATTCCTCGCAAACATTTATTAGACAAAGTATTACAGCTAATGGTATTATAAGAAGTAAGTAAGTACTATAAGCATATTAGCAGTAAATACTGATGACAAGCAGCTGCCGCACGCTATCAAGATGTTAGACGACTCTCGGCAAGTTAAAGCTATTTTGGTAGACTTGGAAGAGAAGTCGGACATCATTATCATTTCGAGTAGGTGACACGGCCAGTCGACCATGCACACCTTGGTATCAGAGTTCTTTGGAACCGCCTCTCGGCCTCGTATATAGTCGGACAGAAAAGGAATGTCAATAATGACGAGTAATGAAAAAAAATATAAGGAAATATTTCGGCCACACATAATAATAATAATAATGGGACAAAATCAAGAAAACGAGAATGGAAGTGAGTAATAGAAGTGTCAAATTTTTCATTATCTTTTACTCTAGCGATCTAGCGATCCGGTCTTTGGATTGTAGAGGTTCAGTAGCAGAAAAATATCGGGAAGTTAACTTGATATCTCACACTATATACTAATGACGTCGAATAAGGACTTATACCGTCTTATTATAAAACGAGGACTAACTTTGTTACCTGGTTTAAACCAATATCCAACCAAAATAAATTGACAGTGACACTTACTAAATGTCAAATTACTAAATAATGACTTATTTTGGCCGGATAATGGTTTAAACCAGGAACTAAAGTTAGTCCTTGTTTTATAATAAGACAGAATAAGTTTACAAACTCGTTAGGTACACACTAACGTGGCGACCGATACACCGGTAGGACATCGATTTATAATATTAGAAGGTTAATAAAATAAATAATTATATAAACAATTCATACAAATTGAGCTCGCCCCGCAGTAAGTTGTGAACTTGTGTCGTAAGATTCTAACTCAAAGATTATATTTCATAATTGATAATTCGGTAGACAGATAAACATCCAAGATCCAGCCCAAACATGACGTGGCCGGGGTTTGAACCCGGGCCCATCCGTGTCGCAAACTGGTGTGTTAACTACAGTTTTAGCAGTAGATATTAGCGTTAGCTGGGTTATGAACGATAAATAGTTTTTTTAATGGGTAAATAGCGGAGGAATCATGTCATAGGCGATGCGGCTAGCAACCCATCACTATTTTGATTCCGTTCTACACCAAAACGCACCAATATGCTAAAAGCGGCCCTGGTTTTATAGACCTGGGCGCTGTCTACCCCGCGAGGGAAAAAGACGTAATAGTATGTATGAATGTATTTATTCCTGGCCGAAATCTTCGCACATAATTCCCAATTTCTCAACCACCGCGGGACGGGGGCTATAAATCGCACAGAATATAAATCTAAATCGGTGCCGACGGTTAAATTGCCGCCGACATCGCTCCGATTGTTGCCTATTCCCACTGTTTTCCGTAAACGCACTTTATCAAGCGGAAAAAATACCTCACGTCTAGAGCCGTTACCTCAAACTTTCATCCTTACAAATTCATCAGAGAACATCTCGAAATGATGCTTTAGTTGTTTCTCAATTGACATAGCGATATTGATTGGAATATGATTGAGTAAAGCAATCTCTCCTAACTCTAAATTAAAAAATTGTTAATTTAATTAAGCTAATTATTTGGTAAGGTTTAAACGAAGCTAGAATTTGTTTTCTAGAACAAAAAGCAATCTCTCCTAACTCTAAATTGAATAAATCTCTCAGTCCACGGGATTTGAACATTATGAGTGACCAGGATAGCATCGAGAGCGTAGATATAATTCGGCGAGACCATATACAATATGTCTCAATACCTTTCGCATTTAAAGTAGGTCTTTTGAATTATGCTATTTTTTTTTTGTAGTTTAACCGTAGCTAAAATTTGTTTTCTAGAACAAAAAGCAATCTCTTCTAACTCTAAACTAAATTGAAAAAATCTCTCAACCCATGGGATGTGAATAATATTAGTTACCAGGAAAGCATCGAGAGCGCAGAGTTAATGCGGCGAGACGATACACAATGTCTCAATCACTTTAGCATTCAAATTTATAGTTTGAACTCTGCTTATTATTTGTAAAAGTTTAAAATTAGCTAGAATTTGTTTTTGAACTAGATGGTACTCCATCCAGTTGAAAAACAAATTCTAGAACAAAAATCCTAACTCTAAATTGAATAAATCTCTCAGCCCACGGGATGTGAATAATATGAGTTACCAGGATAGCATCGAGAGCGCAGAGTTAATGCGGCGAGACGATACACAATATGTCTCAATTAGAGACGCGCACTGGTACAAATGAGGGGCGCTGTAGACAAAGATGATTTGGCGGGCCTCAAATAGACGGAAAAACACGTGTTTTTGATGTTGAAATAGGCCGTTTTGCTATGAATTTATGTGTAGATAAACCGGAAAATAGATATAGAAATTGCATAAGAAAATATGGTTTTATGAGGTTTTATCGTAACAGTAAGCTGTGAATTTGTGTCGTGCGCGTGACTCATGTGATACGAACTTAACGATACTATCATTTATAAAAGATACTTATATAAACATACAAGACATAGGCCTATCTGAAAACGTATATATTTAATCATGACATGGCCAGGGAACGAACCCGAGACCTCTCGTGTCGCAGGCTAAAATAGCGTATTAACCACTGCGCCACTGAGCTCGTGAAATCAATGATGTACTTACGTAAAGACAACTTCTCAGTAAATTTTATATATTTCGAAACTGCCAATATACTCGATATTGGCAGTTGTTTAAAAACATAAATGTCGAGAAAGTGATGAAAGTGAATTGGCAAGACAAATTTTATCAAATTTCCTAAAACTGATAACATGTATTTTTTTGAGGCATAATTACTAGACCACACACGAAATGCCACCCGAGCAGTACCTCAATCGAGACCACATAAGAAGTTGCACATTGGCGCATCAATTTGTCTATTTCTCGACATATACAAGCACAGTGCGAAACGACGGACAAACGCTGGACAAAAAACCGATAAAAATGCAACACGTAAACATTAAAAACGTCACTATGTCAACATTTGTCTAATATACCCATCAAAAAATGCATTCCCCGAACTGTTATTTTTAACTTTTAGCCGTAGTAAATAAAGTTTAAAGTCCTGTCAAAGTCGTTTCCAAAATGGAGGTTTTTATGCGCAATGTCACCAATATTTCTGTCAGTGGGGCGTTTTGTTTCGACTTCGGTGTGAAGCATCTGGCAGTGATTTGTTTGGCGCACTCAGACATGTTTTTGTTAGTGTTATTAGCCGCCAAAACATTTGTGGCGGTTTAAACGTTTCACTGCATTAAATCGTCGTAAAACTATTAAGAGATCTATAGCTAATAGACGCTGCATGTCTATTTCAGACATACTTATTAATTTTAAATGTAAATTTATTGAAGTCTTTATTTTGATTCTTTCAATAATAATTGCGTGTTACCCCTCATGCTGTCGGAGCAGATAAAAATTATATAAATAAGAAACAGTAAAAACTGCTGGATATCCAAGATATGACTTTACGTCACTTATGCTATGCTTCTCTAGTGAAAATCAAAGAAACGAATACTTTTTCGTATTATATTATAATACTTAGATAATTACTATTAGGTAAAAAAGTGTTGAAAGCGGATTATCCACAATAACAATACAATATCGCCATATCAGTACATTGTACATTCAAAACTCGTTACTCGCGACTCGTATCGTTGCTAACGCAGTATTGATTATCAATTCATCAACGACCATAGACATTTGACGCAAATCGATTCGAGCCACGAGCTGTTTGCGATGTCCCATCACTAGCGAATTACCGGAAGGGTTTGACAAATGATTCGACTAATCGGTTGAGTCGAAGTCGATCGATTCAATCGGAATGTTTACGGCATATAAGGATGCTATTTCGTTTATTTTGTAACAGTTAATCTTATTAATGATTGAAATTGAGGGTAAAAATATTTATTTTTACAGAGTAGAATAGGACGACTCCAAGTGTTCCCGTGGATGTCGTAGAAGGCGACTTAGGAAAAACAAGCTAAACAAACCTTGTAAATATCAAAGATACCTCTCCAACCCGTCTGGCCAGCGTGGAGATTGTAGGCCAAATCCTCTGACTGCTCTGGCTAATAATAGGTATAGCTTTGGTAGTACAAAGAGGGTCGTGCTCCTGCAGTGGAGACATAAAAAACCTGCTGATGATATTATCTATGTTCAAATATATACTTATGGTGCAACAAAGTACTTTGCTTTCTTAATTTTCACTTTCACCTTGGAAAAACACGAAATCCAGTTCTGAAGAAATTATATTTCAGACTTTAATAAGAGCGACTGTAAACTGCCATACAAATAAACAAAAAAATATAGTGAGAAAAGAACAAAGAAAAACAAGTATTGGGACACTGCACTAAATAAATAAACGTACTAGTTCATATTTTGTTAGAACAAAATTAAGATTAGTACAGCCCATTGCATAAACTAAAAAACATTGAATATACTTAAAAAAAAGCAATTAATGTAGTCTTTTGAAAATCTAGCGTAACAGAAGAATTGAAATGATCCCCCAAAGCTCCAAAGTAAACACAAGTATTTAATAGTGTTTGTTTCCGAGTTACGACCCTAAATTCGAGTCACGTAGTTGACAACGGTCCCTTTAGCAAACAAATGTCCTGTCGGTAACGCGCCGCTCGAGAGCGGGCTTCCATTCCGATCTGTTACAATTACTTGCTGACTTGCCAAATCGTTCGGTTCTATCATTTGCCTCTGTTTTACGACGTTAAGGTGTAGATTACATTAACATAAAATGTGACGTCTTCTGGCTTAATTTATGGATATGTCGCAGTCATCTGGTTGAATCTGCTATTTGATTGAATGACTAGCGCGTTCATTGAATGACCACGTTTAATTGAATGACTAAAGGACAACTCGTCAAGTCGTTTACGTCTTGACTAAATGAACGTCATTTAGCGAAGTTGTTGAATCTGAGCCGACTTTGTAATATTTGGTGGTAGCATAATTTCCAAAGCTTTATTTAACCTCACATTTTTCGATTTTTTTAGTTTTTAAAGTAGTCGGCGGCTGCGTAATGATAGGTAAATCCATGATGTTGTAGATACTATTTTATAACAAATAACGCACTTTTAGGTCAATTTGATCGAAAAAAATATCAACACCGTGCCATCTGTGCGAGCTGTTTGACGCCATATTTGTTTTGGTGACTACTAGCGCCGCAGTGGGGTAAAAATTAACAAAATTTAAATCACCTGACTGATTTTATGTCCGCTCTGTTCAAAGGGCTATGTTACAATCCGCTAACTAGTTGGACATTGAGCGACGCTTGTTCAATCAACGTTCGGCCTAGTCATTCAATTAAATGTGGTCATTCAATGAATGCGCTAGACATTCAATCAAATATCAGATTCAACCAGATGACTGCGACAGATTTGATAGTTTTGCGCTAGCAGGCTTAACGCCGACACTGTAAATGGACAAAAACACTAACATCTTACATGAAATCATACTCAAAAAGAGTGTGAGAGCGGGCTTCCATTCCGATCTGTTACAATTACTTGCTGACTCGCCAAATCGTTCGGTTCTATCATTTGCCTCCGTTTTACGACGAGGTGTAGATTAAATTTCAACTGTTTTTCATCTAGCTCAGATTACGACCAGACCATCCCTAACTATGGATAGACAAAGACACTTACACACATATTGCACAAAATTATACTCACAAAGAAGGTCAGGAGCGGGCTATTCGATTTGTCATAGTTATTTGCTGATTTGCCAAATTGTTCGGTTTGATCGATTATGCCTTATTTTAGGACGTCGATGTGTGGATTGCATTAACTGTTTTCATTGATTTAGTTGTGAAGTGTCTTCTGGTTTAAATTATGACCATCACTTGTTATGGATAGATAAAAACACTAACATCTCGCACAAAATCATATTCAAAATAGTGTTGAGAGTGGGCTACTTCTACGATCTGTCGATCGATTTATCGATTACTTGCTGATTGGCCAATTTGTTTGGTTTGATCAGTTTTGCTCTGTTTATCGACGTCAAGGTTTCACTGATTTCGTTATGTAACGTGTGTCTTATGACATGTGTATTCTTGCTATGGATAGCAAAAATACTAACTACAAGGCCGATCTGTCACAGTTACGTGCTGAATTGAAAAACTGTTCAGTTTGATAAGTTGGGCTTTTGTTTTACGATGTCGAGGTGTAACGTTCACAAATTTAGTGTAGGTATACCTAAATATGTAATATCTACTAGCGGTTACCCGCGACATGATGTTTTTACTTAGTGTCAGTGGTTTTTGAGTCATTCCGTTATAAATAATCACTCAAACAATCATATCAACCTCCTTATAATTTAAGCATAGATAGTGTAGATGTAAAGTACAAAATCTCGAGTAAGATGTATTCAAAGCGTGTTGACGTTAAACATACGCGGTCGACCGTAAAAAAAAGATATCCAAATATTTTTTTGTATGAATGAATAGAATGAACGACGATGCAGTCTTAACGATATTTTATTCTAAGAGAGATTAATTAAAACCTATAAACAGAAAAATACGTTCCTGTTAATTAAATAAATTGTTAAACTATAAACGTAGAGACTTGTTTTACGATGATTAATTAAGATTCGAGCCGATAATGCTGCAAGCACCATGACGTAGCAGCAGAAAGTATTTAATAGGTATATTGCATGTATAGATAATTATTCCTCTTTTATTACCTAAACAGGCGTAGATCAATGCAATGAGAGCAATTGCAAGTCATCATCATCAGGTCGTTTTAGTCTCTACTGCAGGAGCACAACCCTCTCTGTATTACCAGAGCCATATCAGTCAGAGGATTTGGCCTACACAACACACTCCACGCTGGCCAGACGGGTTGGAGTTTGATGTTTCTAAGCTTTGTTTAGCTTGTGTTTCCTAAGTCGCCTTCTACGACATCCACGGTAAGGCTTGGAGTGGTCCTATTCTACTTTATATATATATATCATTTATTCAGACAATTATAGTCCATATTTGTTAGTATACATTTTACTTAAAACTATGTTAGTAGAATTTCAATTATAATTTTATTTTTAAATTAATACTTTGCCGAGAACCATACGGCTAGCAACTACAGACCAGATATAATGAAGTTATGTGCAAATGGAGTTGTTGATGTATATTTCGATGTTGTTCTTATAGAGCGTGTAAATAGATCCTCGTCATACCCTCAGAGGGGTGACTCAGCCCGTCAATATTAACAACTCTTTCTATGAAATCAATACTGGTAACTCAAAAAAATTTTCGCCACTTTCATACAAAAGTATTTAGCTACTCGGGCATTTAGTATCTATACTTACTTACTTCGCTGGCTCAGCGACCCGAAGTGGATCTTGGCCTCCGACATTAAAGTGCAACATTCTTCCCTATTCTGACATGGCTAGGACATGTGGAGAGGATGGGAGAGGATCGAGCCGCAAAGAAAGCTTAACATGATCAGGTCAACCTTCCGAGATCCGTCTGGTCATCAAGATATCGCTGGAAGGATGAAGTCGCCAAAGACCTGAAAGTGTCCGACTGGTCAGATTTGGGATTTAGTATGGAAAAGTAAAAAAAAAACTAGCATGGTCTGAGTCGACCTTCTAAAGAAATGACGAGGATCAAGTTTCACGCTGTATAATGTCTAACTGTGTACATTGTCATTAAGCATTTCAACGCTTTCACATCCAATATTCAATACAGATCCAACTTTTTTATTTTGTTCTGTCATTACAACTAACTGGCACAGTGATACAGTACATTAACCGATTCTGCCATAATCAAAATTTCTATCTACAAAATTAAGTTTCCACACGACGGCGCGCACCTATCACCTTAATGATCTGCTTTACGCGTATCAAATGCCCCTCACTCATAAACTTCCTCTCTATGACTTCAGCAGAACGAATCGCATCACTAGTCTATTTACTTTGCCTCGAACTTACTGTAATCAACGTGACCCAGGCGCGAAGCCAGGCCTTATGGGCATAGTGGGCTCCACTAACTTATTCAGAATATAGGTGACTATTTTTTTCTTTGGTTCACCTATTTTTTTACGTCTTATAGATGATTTGTTAAATCCTTGGTATTTTAATCTTCTTTTTCAGATAAGTAATTAACTTCTAGCAAAATTGGGGAGACACTAAATGTATCTCACGTTTGGAGCAAGTTGGTCTCAAATAAATAAATATATAAGGACAAATCAAATATATGGAGCTAGCCCACAAGTAAGTTCGAGACTTGTGTTATGGGATACTAACTCAACGATAGGTACTATATTTTATTACAAACACATATATATATATCCAAGACCCAGATAAATCTAAAGAAGATCATTTTGCACCTTGACCTGACAGGGGATCGAATCTAGGACCACCTGTATCGCAGGCTGGCGTGTTGACCACTCCGCCACAGACGTCGTCTTGGACATAGTGCCCACAGCCTTTTTTGAGCAATGGATCCGCGCCTGACGTGACCTCGCCTCTTTGAACGTATCACGCGCACAGAGGATCACCCGTCGATTTACCAGACAAAATTTGTTAGACGAAGTGAAATTTCGTTAGCGCGCGTTAAGGGCGCGGGGGTGCAGGGGGGTTGTCACCGGAGGGGCGTTTTCCATTTCACGCTCCGTTCGCCGCTGATGACACCGCATTCCGTCGAGCAAATGGTTCGACAAATGAAGTAAGGGCGCAGTCGCGGACACGCCCAGCGCGTCATAACTGTCACAGCGCCTGAAAGGGAACGCTCCCGTTTACGAAAGCCTCGCACTGATAAATTGATTCGATTTAACACCGCTGTCTTGTAACTTGTCTTTTTAGTAATTTCATTCAAAGTAAATGGATGTGTGTGACTAGACATTTCACGTAGCACGCAGTATAACTTGAGTAATGGTCTTGCTGCCTTTTGTTTCGTTGCTACACAAACACAAACGACGAACAAAGGAGCTGAATTAAGGAGTAGTGGCGTTGTTATGTATAAAATTTAAACAACACACTGTCATTATCCAAGTCAATTACACATTCTGCTTTTAATTGTGAGTTGTAACCAATTTTACGACGAGAAAGCACCGCCTATCTAATTCCCTGTAATTGTTTAAAAGGCAAAGAAATAAATTTTATTTACATGTCGTGCCACTAGAGTCGTATAAGACATGATGAGTCACTAAATCGTTATTTAAATGTTCATTTTGAAATAAATTGCATATCACTTATGGAGCATTAGAGAGTTTCATAACGTTTAATATCACGAGCATGAGTGTTTTGAAATTTGTGCTTGTAATATTTTTTTGGAAAATCTGTAACAAAAGCTTGACCTCATTTTGTCCTATTTGACATTTTAAAGATGATTAAGTATAAGATGATGTTGAAATATTCGACAAATTGTTTTGCGTGCTTTAAAAATAACAAATTTAAAAATGATAAAATTATAAACAGAGGCACGCGCACAAATGGCCTAATAGGTTAACGTTCGGACTACTTCGGACAAAGGTTTTTTTACGTCGGCACATCGCATTGATCGCAAGGTGCCAAGTTGTCACGAGCGACCGTGACAATCGTGGAAACAGGTACAAGAAAACACCTTCCGTTGCCGGCCAATCGTAAATCCAGTCAGTAAATTGACGCTCTTGATTTGAATTCCGAAGCGACTTGTTTTTATATGCGCCGCGAGTTGACGTAAATACGCATTTGATTGTAGTTAGCATGTTGACATTGGTCGCACATTCCTGTAAGTAACGTTACAGAGTTGCAAGTAGATTTGCATAATAGGAATCAGTTTGCAGAATTGTGGGTTTAGAGTTGTTAACAGTCACCTATGTCATCAGTTACTTTGTAGATAAGTATGCCGAAGTACCTACGTATTTTTCAGAGCCGATCCTATGTAGATAGATCTTCTTAGTTACCTACCTGTTTCCACCTAGCAAAACTGGCACTAAAATCTTGTTTGTGATTGAATTATATTCAAAATCCTGTCTAAAATAGTAAAAACTCTTTGCAGTTCGACGACACAAAACAGGATCCTTAAACATTCTCTGCACAGAGGCTAGCACAGATGGCTCAAAATTTCGAAATTAATAAAAAAAGGGTTTTTCGGCGTTAGAAAAATGAAAGACAGAACGATTTCACCTGCCAGCGATTCCCGATGATCATCCGATTCCCGGCGGGGCGCATCCCGCGGTGACAATTTGAAATTGGAATGCGATAACCGCCATTTTGTTTGATTTGAAACGGCTGCGGTTTGTCTTCTGATGATCTATTTTTTCCGCAACACAGGCGTGACTACTTTGGTAGCTGTACTCCTTACGTATAACAAGTTTTTTTTTATAAATATACGATAACTAAGATACTTACTTACTTAAATGATAAAGGAAATGTGGAAATTACTTTCACTTGCCAAATACTTCTTCTTCTTATTTAAGAGCTTTATAGCTCTTGTCGATGGAGTATGCGCCAAACTTCTCTATCTTCTGCTTTAGACTTTAGTTCTTGATACGACATGACACCAGCCTTCTTCTTTAGTTGGTCAACAAAACTTTTCCTTGGTCTCCCTGGACCTTTCTTTCCTTTTACCTTACCCTCCAGTATGTTTTTAAAGAAGGCATCATGTCGTATCAAGTGACCAATCATCCTACCCCTTCTATTCTCTATTTCGTTTATCAGTCTTCTTTTCTCTCCTACAATTTCTAGCACCTCTTCATTACTATTTCGTTCTGTCCAAACTGATTTTTTCCATCCTTCTCCAGCACCACATTTCAAAGGCAGCAAGCCTTTCACTATCCTTCTGTGTGAGCGTCCACGTTTCACATCCGTATAAAGCTATGCTCCAGATATAGGTTATTATTAGACGTTTTCTTAATTTTCTGGATATTTTTGATGTAAATAGTTGCTTTTTATTATTGTAAGCCTTTTTTGCTATTGCAATTCTAGTTTTAATCTCAGTTGAATTTCTGGAGTCTGTTGTAAGTGTACTTCCTAAATATTTAAACTTATCTACCTGCTCAATAGGTGTTCCATTAAGGTATACGGGATCTCTGACTTCTAATGTTTTGTATGTAATCATAGTTTTTGTTTTAAATTTATTGATTTTTAGGCCAAATTCATGAAATGTTTTGTCCATAAGTTGCAGTAATTGTTCTATATCTTGCTTTGTATTACCCAGAGCTGCAATATCGTCTGCAAAACGAATAAAAAATATTTTTTCTCCGTTGACTTTAATTCCTCCTATATCGGACTCCTGTATTTTCCTTATTACTTTTTCTATGTATATATTAAATATTAATGGTGATAGTGGGCATCCTTGTCTTACGTCTTGTTTAATTATTGCATGCTGTGTTTTGTCTCCTACCTCTATCACGGTTTCTTGTTCCTTGTAGAGTTCGTAAATAATTCTCCTATCTTTAAAATCTAATCCAGCTTCCTTTAGTACATCCATCATGATCTTCCAATCCACCTTATCAAAAGCTTTTTCTAAATCTATATATCCTATGTGTGTATTAATACCTAAATCTAAGCGTCTATCAATAATTATTTTCAGTGCCAAAATTGCTTCTCTAGTTCCTCTATTCTGTCTGAACCCGTACTGATCCTGACCAATGTATTTTTCTGACAGCGGTCTGATACGATTTTGCATTATTTTTATTAGTATTTTTGATGCGTGTGATATAAGACTCAAAGTCCTGTACTCCTCACACTTCAGTGTATTAACTTTTTTTGGGATTGTAACAGTCTTGCTTATTTTAAAATCTTTGGGTAGCTTTCCTGTGTTGTACAACACAGGAAAGCTACCCAGTACATAATTCTTACCAACTGATATATTTCTTCAATTAAAGGGTCGCAAACTGCATATTTTAATAATTCTATATTTATACGATCATGTCCAACTGATTTACCATTTTGTATACTATTAAGAGCCTTATCAAATTCTTCTCTCATTATAATACTTAATCTATTAAATTTTATAATACATACTTTCTAATAACTAGTCTCAACAAATGACGAATATTAAAGTATTTTTGAGAAAAAGATTCAATACGTAAAAGACAGTTTTGATTTTCAAAGAACTGAAATACTGAGAACTTATCTGTTTTTCCCTGAAAATACGAGATTTTATTGAATGTGTGCAGGTACTGCTTTACTGTAATGAAAACATGTTTAAAAAGTTGTGCCCCGTTTCAGAGAAACAGAATCAATATCAAAAGATGCAAAATAAAAATAAATTTGCATGTCACAGTTTATATAATTACAGCTGAGCGTTTTACGCCGGTCGTGAAAAATTTCACTCTTGCAGTACATACGTCACTACTGACGCGAGTGACACTGATAGCTTGTTATGTGTCAGATTTTAAATAGTGGTGTCATTATAGTCCATAATTAGGGGCGTCTGTCAACTGCCTTTAATACTAAGCGTGGTGATAGCCACCGTTAATTATTTTGTAAGAAACTTTTATATTTGTAATGGAAATTAGCCACAGATTCTAAGTCTAATGAAAATCTTGAATCTCAGGCTGTTTTTGCCTTGCTATGTTATCTAGACAGTGACAGAACGAAACTTGTGAATGATTTAAGTTATGATGCATGTAAGATGCCTTTGAGTATTCGGGCGATATAGTGTTATCATCATTATATTTAAGAACTTTGTTCTTTTCGGTGGAGTATTTTCCATCTTTCCCTATCCTTCGCTATCTCTTTGACTTCTCTAATAGGTATAGGTAACTTAAATTAAAACTGCTCGTTTAGCTTTAAAGTAGGAGATAACATAAATGAGATAGCGAGCCAGTAATATACTACCAAGGGCCGAATGTCAGAGACTATGCGAAGTGGAGAAGAAAAAGCAAGAAAGCGGACCCCGGGTTCCAAAATATCCCAGCTGGGAATGCAACCGGGATTATGCTCAGATGAGAGAGAGAGAACAACTACAAAGAGGGCATGGTCAAACCGGGAAAACGTGTTTTTTATCATTGCTTTGCTGATGGAAAAACACTCACAAATTTTCTTTTAGTTTAATCATATATATTATAATTCCACAGAATCATCCGGAGGCACGCGCTCTGCAAGCGCTCTGGCGAGCTAAGTTTCAAAAAGTCATCGTTAGCAGAATGTGTTTAAGCGTAATAAGCAGGATTTTGCACATTTATTTGAAAGATAATAATATAATTGTAACAAATGCAATAATCAAAATGCATTTTTTTCTAAGTTTTAATATGAATATAATGTTAAATACAGCACATAGCGCACTCTATGTATAGTTGGAGCGCAACTCTAGTTTGTATAAATCTTCGTGGAAACGTCAAAGATTAATTTAGGCGTGCGCGCGGAATCGTGAAACTTTAGTTATACATCTGGTTCCTCTTTACTTTGTATCTCTAATTAAACAGTCTGCAATGGAAATGTGCCAGAGATCCGGTGGCGCAGTGTTTAAAAGCGCTCGTTTAGATCGGAAGGTTGCCTAAGTCGATTAGCACTGGTATTTTGGTCGCCATTAGTATGTTACAGATAATCAAGATGAGGTTACTCTGATCGTGTTTGTCAAGTTATTCTTGGCTTTATCCTAACGACATCATGACTATGATTTATACAAAGTACTTACTTATATGAAATACGTGTGTACATAGACGACTGGTTCCCGGCAGAGTAAAATAGGACCACTCCAAGTCTTCCCGTGGATGTCGTAGAAGGCGACCTAGGAAACACAAGCTAAACAAAGCTTATAAACATCAAAGAGACCTCTCCAACCCGTCGGGCCAGCGTGTATAGTGTAGGCAAAATCGTCTGATTGCTCCGGCTAAAATATGGCCCTGGTAGTACAGAGAGGGTCATGCTCCTGCATTGGAGACTAAAAAAGACCTAATGATGTTGAATGATGAGATATACTTAAACTATTTTATACTTATAGGTATATACACCTGATATAAACAAAACAAGATGTCTATATGCCACGCTTAAAGACAGGTGCCAACTGGCCGTCTGTTTGTTGAGCGTTTAGCTCCAATTCGACCACACAGCCACCGCCGATGCATGAGAAATGGGAGCACAAACAGACACACGCCAATTTCATTTAGTCTTATTTTGAGACCAATTGACAACTTACTTTTGTTCCGAAATCATGTGAGAAGATGTTGAGAAAATATGTATTTCAAAGAAATATCATGGCTGAGATTGTGGAGATATAATTCTATGCTCTATTGGTTATCGAAATACAACGGAATTAATAATAACTATCAAGAAGACAAATAGAAGACTGGCAAGGTTTCACAATGTTATTATTTAATTACTAAGTATTGATTGTCAATAAAATTAGGCCGACCATACACGGCGTAACTCTGCGATTAGTCGCAAGAGCGCGCACACACAATCGTCTCCGCCACTGTCATTTTCCAACCCACTTGGCCCACATATTGCTCTTTTTATTGCTGTTTGCCCATTTCTTTACTTCACAAAGCCGCTTTCGGAGCCTTTGTGTTTGATATTAATAGTCGTCTGTGTGTGGTTTATTTTATTGGATTTTCGGGTTATTTGGCAACAGTTGAAAATTTGAGGGAGCAACTTTGGAACTTCCCTAGTTTGATATTTTTTGGGTTACCATCTGTAAAGTGTGACTTATACCTGTGAACGGTGGAATAGTTGTGTGTAGGTAATATTGGGATTCAGAAGTATTACATTAAAAATGTACTTAGTTTAAAAGACAGTTGCTATTTACAAAAAAAAAGATATACGAGTAGACACTTAAATTAGGTACCTGATTTTCGTATTTTCTAATCATATCTTTCTACATTTTTGCTCTAAAGTTTAGGAATCTACACGGTTATCACAACTGACGGGGACTAACCTAAATGCCAGTCTAGCCACATCTATTGACATGATTCCTTCATGTAATGTCAACAATATGTTCTACGGTATTCGCGGGAAGAGAAGCAGCTTGATAATCTACGTTTTTTCTGTTCTTTCAGACCAGCATAGAGCATAGATTGCGTCATCTGATACTCTTTTTCGAAGATCCCGAGTATACTTGCAATTAATTTAACTGCCAGTAAAAAAATACTCAATATGCCGCCGGTCTCACCCTTAGTCTCACCGTATTATAAACGCACAATCCCAAAGTGAGCCTAATGATCCCTTTAGGCGTGAACTATAAAACATTACAAGAGATTAGGGGTCGGTCTCAACCCTTAAAAACACACCAATATTATTCCAAGGGTAAAAATTACGTTGACATTGCTGCTTTACTATCAAATCTAACACATTCTGTAATAATACAGTCAGCAATGTACATGGCTTAAAAAGAGATTTATTTTAATGACAACACAGATTTAAGGTGTCCTACGATGCGGAAAATTGTCTTACGCTAATAAAAATATTGTTGCAAGTGTTCTGTGTGTTAATTGAATTTGGGACTGAGGGTGGGTTGTTTAAATTGTGAAATTGACGCAAGTAGATAAAGACACGATAAATTTGTGTTAACAGACAATTCACAAATCAACCCAGATTTTATACGGTTTTGTATTTTTTATTGCAAAATTGGTCGTCTCTTACAATGTTTTTTTCCGGGTCGTAGATTGGGGATATATCTTACTATCGTAGTACCTACTCGTGAGATTATTGTAAAAATATCAGATTTTAAAATAATAAGATAAGCGGATTACGCACATACATATATAATATGTACATAGTACCTACCTACACAGTTTTAGCTAGATTCATTGCTAACGCTATAACGACAGAGAAAAAATACAGTGGCAATCCAGGAGTGCTGAGAGAAATAAAAACTTGAATTTACGTGTGTATTTTTTTAATCGACAGGAAATATTGAATTGTACCCAAAATACTTCTATATAAATATACAGAGGTGTCGGTTTTTTGGGAACGATTTCGCGAGTTTAATTTCTTAAGCTGCGTTGAGCATTTTTGAGTTAAAATAAAACCATTGCCATCTCAAAAATGCCCAACGCGCCTAAGAAGTTTTCACTACAAAAAGTACCATCACCTTACAGCCTGAAAACCAAATTAAAATCCGTCTCAGACAAGCAGTCACAGCGAGGTATAATTAACGCGGTAATGGCCGCCCTTGCGTGGCGACTATCTCACAATCGCGCGACTAAACCGCACAGTCGCACGACATCGCGCGACAAATCACTGGAATTATGAACTAGCCCTCATTAGTAGGAATAAGAATAACCCACTTTCTGACCGAAATATGGAAATACAGGGTGTTTTTGAAAGTATAAAAACTTAGTTCTTTTGTAACTAGATATTGTGTAATCTTGATAAATAGAAAATGACATCACAGTAAATTAATGATGACTTATAGCTAGAACAATGGCTTCATCTCCCATTATTCGTTCCCTATAATGCCTAAGAAGAAGTATACTTATTATTGGTATTTTTTTTGAAGAAATGTCTACTTATATCACGGTTTATGATTTATTTTTAAATGAAGAGTTTACAAAGTTCTAATTTAATAATTTCTTACAAAAATTTTTATAAGTGTTTTTATATGCATTCACAACGTTATTCTCGTACAGTCGTAGTATTAAGATTAAGACGCAGGTTCAAATCCTGTCCGCGTGGAATTTTACCCCATATCTTATTTCGTAAATAATAATATTTCTTGCAATGATTGTTAAATTACAAAAACAAAATAAAAATCTAATTAGTTTTTCAGGATTAACTATTTCACATTTTCGTACCATCCTGTATATAGTATTGCACGCACTCATTACCGTTGAAATAGTTTCCGAGTGATGTATGGTTTTCGTGATTATTCGTGATTATGTAAATTCGGTTTTATATTGTTAGTGGCAAAGATTTGTGGTCGCCGCGCAACTAGACACGGTGGCTAAACGAATTGACCTTGTACGAAAATATCCAACTAATGCGCAAATTGAGGCAAGTTCTCACGCAGGTGACAATCTTTTCTAGTTGATATTATTGAGTACTTTTTGTTGCAGAAATTAAAACAGTTTTGTAATCCAATTCTTAACTATACCTAATATTATGAATGCGAAAGTGAGTTGGACCAATCTTCTTGAAATTTGACATGCAAATAGGTTAGGGTACTGAGAAGGACATAGGGTAGCTTTCATCCCAGAAAAAATTACTGCTCCCGTGGGATTTGCGATAAACGACTCGCCAACTTTATACGGCCAAATTATACGTGAGCGAAGCAGCGGGTAAAAGTTAGTAATTAATAAAAAAGTAACTTATTTCTTTTTTAACTTTTTTTCATAATACTTATAGATTTTAACGGATCAGTTTTTATACAATCCTTATCTCGTGCCTCGGGAAAAAATGAGATGGTGGTTTAAAATTATAAATAGAAAAGATAGGTAGGTCTCTATGGTTAGCGGTGCTCATAGACAGGCGGCAGGCAGCAACGAAGTCGTCACAAAAGCTGAAGATATTAGCGTTATTAACTCACAATAGAGTGTGGTGAGCAATAAATGAAACAACAACACATTGTGCGCCTCCCACTGCAAACAAAACGACTTTTTCTGATACATCCTACTCAAATATTAGGCCGGACACACACCGCCCGGCCGAAAAAAACAGATAACGACTTAGGCCGCTACCGGTCAAAGCGGCCGACGGGCGACGCAGCATGGGCGGGGCGCGTCACGCACAAAACAAACTAAGCGCGACACGCGAGCGACAAGGACGCTATCACGCGACGCCCACGCGCCCGACAGAGACAAAAACAGCCCGGTGCTCGAACACGGCTAATTTAAAACTGGAAAATAATTGATGGTGCGCTCAAAACAAACAGATATGGCCGAGAAAAAGGACGGGAGCATACGAAATCTTCATTACCGACAGGGCTAGACAGAAATTAATTAAAAAATTGAAACATGCGCCGGTGAGTCGACGTTATTGCCAAACGAGGATTATAAATCCCATTTCTGGTTTATCCACGGTGATGATTTTACACAAAATCAAAACAAAAGGTAATGACGAAGCAGAATTAGCGGCCGGCAATGAATGAGCGGCAGTTATTAGCAAATTGAGACCGTTAAAATAGATTTAGCTCACGGTAGCTTTATTCTGATTCTAATTAATGGCGTAATAAATCTAGTGAAATCAACTGGAGAATGAAATAAACAGCAGGAAGCCGAGATTGATAAAGTTGTATTTTTTATTAAACATTTTTGTCACATAACGGTACTCATAGCATGGAGAATTCAAGTAGTCTCATTAATCATGTGAAAGTATAATTAATTTTTGATATAGAAAATGAATGCATTCTTACAAGAGCTGTTATAGAATTTAAAACTTCAAGGTAATGTATGTACAAATTAAGGTTATAGGTAACTAGGTGCAAGACAAATCTTAGCATTGATTAATTGCGTTAAGAAACCCCTATATATTAAGTACAATGACTTGTACCTAATAAGAATGTCATCGAGATAAAAATAGATTTAAGTGATGCAAATCGTGAATTGACTTCCGTTTCAGGCAATTCGGTAATATTATATCTGTCCACATTATACGTGGGTATCAAACTAACTTTTTATTTTATGACTGAAGTATACTAGGTAGGCACAAATTTTATATTTCAACATTGGGCCGTTTCTTGCTAACCCACATTGTCCTTGAATACTTACACAAAAATAAAAAATGGCACAGATTAAAAAAGTACTTAACTCAGTTTTTTGTGAACCTGTGGCGCCAATATTTTGACAGGTCGCTCGCAGGCAACAGTAACCAGACACCCTGTATCAATATTTTGAAAGATCGTTAAGTGGGCGTAGGATATAAAGATAAGAGCGAGCGCGTCTTGGTTGGTCTGTTCTATTGATCTTCCCGTAATGGGGGCTACCGATTTCGTAATTTAATTTAATAAGTAATGTCTGCATACATAGGTAATATATATAAGCTATCTAGCTCTTTGATTTCGTGTTATGTTGTAATTAAACGCTGATAAAATGAAAAGAAATAATTCCTAGAAAGAAATAATACATAACATGGAATTATAAAAATCATTGAAAAATAGCCTTTCGAGAACTGTAAAATGTACTTAACTATATTTATTTTTGTGGTATACCTTCATAGCATTGTCAACAGACCGACAGTTAGCTATTACACTATCCTAAATAAGAAATATCTTTCAATAATGTATCTTGTGACAAACATTTTTTTTAATACAGGAAGTTATAGTTCTGAGGAAAGTCTCCGGGGGCCACTATAACGATGTTTATTTAGACCGGGCGCAGAAAAAGGGGCCCGACCACACAACTTGCGCAATGCAACGAGGTCTTAAATAATGACCCTTTTTTGTTTTACAACATTTGGCAACACCGGATTGCGTTTGACCGCCCTGTAGATGCTAAAGTAAACAACACTGTCAAATAAATTAACATAAATTATTTCTACTGAAAGGTATACAAGTAAGTAGGTAACTAATCGTGTATAGAAAAAAATAGAGCAATGTGCATGGAAAAAACAACATTGATCGAAATAATGGAAGAAAAAAATGTAAAATATATGAATAATCAAGACAAAAAACCTGAGAGAAAGAATTTATATTTCAATATTTTTGAACGGTGCGGAAAGTCGTTCTAGATATAAATATCATCAGTTAGCGAGCATGCACTGTTAGTATAATGTGTTCATTGATTAGGTATATCAAATCACATTTCAATTTACCACTAAAATTAAGTAGATTTTTTAGTATACATTACACCTGTAAATCTGCAAAAACTAAAAAACTTCATAAACAGATACATCTAAGTGAAATAGGTTTTTTATACTTCGTAAAAAATGGTGTCAAAAACCTCAAAGCTCAACGGAGTCACGAATAAAGTTTTCATTTTTAAAATCTCATTTAGCACAAAAAATGGACAATGAACACTTCGCTGTTATTACACCATGAATTATCATTTTATTGGCTTTCAAATATCACACATAATAAAAGCAGCACAGAAATGAGAAATAAAATCCAAGAAGCAGAAATGAGAGGATATTTGGTTTAAATAATACACGTAAAATTAGAATTTTGAAGAAATGGAGACTGATTAGAGGAATTTGGGGAAAAGGGGTCAAATATGGAGATGTCTGGAGCTCGTAATGAAGGCAGGAGCGCAGGAGTTCACCTGCCCTAATGAGATGATACGTGATATGCGTTGTCGATATGAGGCACAAGGCGGGAGATGATAGCGTTTTAAAAGAAACAACTGCATAACTTTATAACAAAATCTGTCTGCATTAAAATTACCTACCTAAAATGAGTTTTTAACATTTCTATAGTTTGTTGCATTTAAAATTATTATCAATTCCTTTTGTGTATCTTTACTGTTATTTTCCAAATGTCACAATATTTTTATGTAAGTATATTATTCTTGTTCCGATTTCCTTTCTTTTATTAGTAACACAAATATGATGTAAGATTTAATTTTTGTTCAATAAGTAGTATTTATTTTTATAATAATTCTACATTTTAACTCTGCTTAACTGTTGTTGAAACACAAATTGCTTAAGGATATAAATATTGCCCGGGCATTAAAATAATTTGATCGTGGTCGAAAGAAAATTTATTTGGGAGAACAAATATGATGAACGTTCATAGTTATTTTATAATGATTCTACATTTCAACCCTGTGTCAACTGCAGTTAAAGCACAAATTACCTACTTAAGTTTAGGATATATAATATTGCCTAGATATTCGAAGAATTTTACCTTAGTAGAAAAACATTTTGCGTGCATTCTTTTAAACTGAAAAATGCTCAGACGAGGGAGAGAGGCAGAGGGAAAATCTCTCCATTCTCGTCACTTGGACCACGCTCCACATACACGTACGGGTAACTTACGCAGCCCGCAGAAGGGCTGTTAACTTGCGTCGTTAGTCATAACTTGAGTAATTCCGCAAATTAGTTTTGTTAAACTTAATACGAAAACATGGGAACGAGGGACGGTGTGGGAGAACGAGCGTGGAAATATGTTTGTTTTGAAGATGATTTTGAGACAGTAAGTAAAGTGAATATGTCTCTATAGTTATTGCGTTGGTTTTTGTGCAAATTGCAATTACAAAGTTCTATGCAAATGTTATACTGAATTATGAAAAAATCCCTATACTTATTCGGTAGGTATTTTTTCACTCTGTGCCAATAGCAATCGTGGATATGATTGTAGAGTTTTGTCTAGCGTACTACAAGAGGTAGATACAGTTTGAGTGATAAATCTGTTATGAAAGCATTCCTTGTTCTACTATGAAGTTCTTTTAGAAAATAATATTTTATTAACATTAAAATGTTCTTGTTTCCGCGCGGTGAAATCCCATAATGACTGATATAATTATACGATATAACATGCTTGTACACTACAAAATGCCCGCACACTGCAAAACAGTCTAATTTGCGCGCGTTACATGGAAAATTACGACTCACTACTAATTACTTCGTAATTATTTAAAACAGAACACCTACCTTGCCAATCAACTGATTTTGAGCTTAATTATAAAGTAATAAAAATATAAATTCCTTCGGCAGACATTTCTTTGTCGGCATTTCTAGAGTACAATAAAAACACAGTTTTTATCCTAAAGCATCAATTACGCGCCCTTTAGAACGTTCGCAACAGCAAAATTACTCGTAACAAGACAAGACTGATGTACTAAATAAATTATTGGGAATTTTAAATTGACGCTAATGATGGCACGTTTCATGATCGTGTTAAATTAAAAATATGTAATCAATTATTCATAAGACTTCGGTGACATGGAAATGTTGAATGTCACTGGCAACTTTGTTGTTCGATCAGGTTTTCCTTGATTTTGATGCCTTGATTCATGTTTTCGGAAAATAAATACGACATAAATTTGTAAGTTTTAGTCAGACTATTCCAATCTCTCTTTATACAGTTTTTAATTGACGACATACCCTGAAAGGGCTGACTCAGCTCGTCAATATGACAACTTTACGTATGGGATGGGACCAAAACTCAAAATCGTCATTTTCATACAAAGGTATTTAGTCGCTCGGGCAATCTGTACCTATGAGGAAGCCAAATTGGTCCTACTAGGACCAATTTGGTTCCTCATAGGACTCACAGGACTAGAATAAATTTTACTACACCTCACAGGACTAGAATAAATTTTACTAGGTATTACCTAGGTAATACCTAGTAAAATTTATTCCTATTGACGGTCTGAGTCACCCCTTCAAGGAAATGCCGAGGGTCTATTTAAACGCTGTATTTTTTTTTTCATCCTCTTGGTGCAGCTACGGAAAATGCTTTGCCATGGTGCTTAGTTACAAATTCTATACTTAATGTGCTACTATTTTATTTTAATGCATATAACAAGCAAAACAATATGAAGATAGTAACTAAATTAAACAAAAAGGTCAGTTGTATAAGTCAGGATAACAGTAAAATAGTACAAAATGTCATGCACAAGTTACTATAGATTAATATGGCATATAGTAACGAGGTATTCAGATACATTGGTAGGGTAGTTACTTTAATATACCTAAGTACTTATTATTGCAAAGTACTATAAATTATGTAGTGTGTAGAAGGAAGACCACAACTCATCATCTCACAATATGCCGGTGAAACATTCAGAAGCTGACTCGTGTCGTTTATATAGAAGCTAAATATTTTGAATGAAGTTGAAGTTTGTATTTATAACAGCTTGTAAATTGACCCACACCCTTTACAGGAATAACTCAACTCGTCAATAGTATGAACAATTTTTTCCTGTGTAGCCATACCCGGGCAAGTCGAATGGAAAAATTAAAAAAAATCGAGTCCCAGCATTGGTCCCATAGGAAAAGTTGTTCATATTAACAGTCGAGTCACCTTTTTAAGGTAATTTCGAGGTATAATTTACCGCGTACATCGATTTTTACTGCAAATATTCATAAACTACGTAAATATTTGAGAGTCACGCATTTTTTATGTTCAATACAATACCAATCAACCTAACTCAAACTCGTTTGACTTTTAAAAATACGAAAGCTCATTTCCTACAAGGTCTGTCAGATTATTCATGATATGTATGTAGTATATGTATCGTCTATTATATTTATATGTACTAGCGTGTATGATGTTTATGTAGTTTATTATTCTAGTTTATTTTATTAATTGTTTTTTTTCTTCAATTTTTTTTCTAATATTGCTCTACCCCATCAATTGTCATCATCACCCAGTTGGTTGGCTGGCAGAAAAAGCCATTAGCTTTAAGTCCGCCTTTACACTGTATTGTGTATATAGTTAAATAAATAAACCTACAAACGCTCCCGAGGAATTTTTATTTTACTGATTATTCTTCTTTTTAATATTAAATTTATGTTATTTAACATTTTGAATGCGCGCGGGCGACGGGTGGCCGTCGACCGCTGACTGACGGGGAACTAAGGTTCAAAACTGATAGCCATATCCTGAAGGTCATTAGCGCATGTACAAGCCTTAAACTGTCTGTCTGTCTGTACTGGTACGTATACATTTATATAGTTTCGCTATTTTGTGCATTACGCTGACCTCCCTGCCAATCGCTAAGTGAGTGACCGTTAATAATAGGTACTAAACCAATTCATTCGGTTTAAGTAATCCAAACATTTTGCGGCTAGTATTAAATGCCTCGTTTAGTTTACATTTTAATTCTTGAGAAAGACGCAAATTTAAACGACACACTTTGTATAGGAGTTTTAAATAAATTTCATTACATTAGAAGGAACAACGGATGGGAACAGAAAAAATAATTGGCCATTGCGGTAAAATATTGTATACTCTTATGAATGACACAGTAAAGGCCGAGTAATGTGAACGTCTGTATGTATGTAAAGACATGTGTTAATGACGCTAAAAATAGATTTTGATGAAACTTTGCAATGTGCAAATGTAACTGAAACCCTGAAACCTCAAAATAGCACATCGCCAATCAATTACGCGAAAAAAGTCGCAGTAAAAAGCTTGTTTTGTAGGTCTTCATTTTGTTGTATAAGTACCGATCAAATAATCTGTGTCAACCATACTATTGATAATAGTAAACCATTTATTTTAAATATAATGTGCGTGCCAGTTTTATTTTACTATGAGAGTGTAGAGGACATAGATTATACTTTAAGACGACAATTATTGTAAGGGACCACACAGGAAGCCTTCGTGGGCTAGAACTCTATATGAAACGAGCATAAAACAGTTTTATGAGTATTATGTAGTAAAGATGTAATAAATTATGTTTATTGTAAATTGTTTAATTACTCAGTTAATTGCAAGGTATTATTTCTAGAATTACAGGTATACGTGCCGTTTGTTCATATTTTCTACAATAAATTGAGTTAATAAAATTAGTAATAAGTGGAGATCAATTAAATATGGCGGGAATAGAGTCCAATGAACTTAGCAATAAATTGCTATGCTTTATCTAAAATTATGTTCTGAAGAAAGCTCATATTGGCAAAATTTTTAAAAGAATATATACTCTCAAATAGCTCCAAGCTAAATTTGATTCTCAGAATAAGAATTGAGAATAAAACATAAAAGATAAGATAAAAAAAAAATTTGCCATATTTGCGGGCAGACTTAAATTATATAGGTCGTTTAAAAATACATTGTACATTTTATTTCGGGTAAAATAAGTTATTTTTCAATTTAATTAAAATTACTGTAGTTTTTTTATATCCATGTGATAATTTTGTATGACCATATGATATTATAAGTAGGTAACTCAAAAGTCGATTAAGTGTAGGTAAGCGTAGGAATATCCAGAGTCGCGGCAGTGTCCCGCCAAAGATCAGAGAACGGTACACTCTATTTCAGCATCAACAATCACTAGTACGGTAAAATAACTTGACCATCTTTGTATTTATACGTATTTGCATTCCTTTGCACTGAGCGCATACACTAGCAACATTGTATGGAATGGACCTCAGTCGGACAGCTTTGTTTCTTTGTAATGATAGATGTTAGCGTGTAACGGGGCGCAGTCTGCTCACTAGACCTTAAAACTTTTTAGGGTTCCGTACAAAAAATGAAAAACGGAACCCTTATAGGATCACTCGAGCGTCTGTCTGTCCGTCCGTCCGTCTGTCACAGTCGATTTTCTCCGAATCTACAGAACCAAATTAAATGAAATTTGGTAAGATGGTGTAAACCTATGACCCAAACACGGATGTGCAAAGTAAATATATATTTTTTTTAAATAAGGGTCAGTTTAGGGGGTCCAAATATAAAATGTTAAAAAAAAGTTTTGCAAACCTTACCGTGTTATATATCAAATGAAAGAGCTTGTTATGAGGATCTCAAAAATATTTTTTTTTGTTCGGGTAAAATCAATACTTTTGATTTTATTCACGAAAGAAGGCAAAATTTGACCATTCCCCCCCCCCCCCCCCCCTGATCTCCGAAACTACTGGGCCTAAAATTTCCAAAAAAATACAATATATAGTTCATTCCTTAAAGATTACAGGAAAAATAATAAGAATTCTATCAGTTGAAAATAAAGTGGTAAACTCACTATAATAAGTTCACCTAGGGAAATAGTTCACTAAAACACCACTAGATAGCGCTAGTCAATTGAATAAAACAATAAAACATTTTTGAACATTGTGTGTGTGTTCACGAAGCATATTGTACGGAACCCTCATTGCGTGAGTTTGACTCACACTTGGCCGGTTTTTTTCTTCATTAATATATTTTTCTTTACCTTAGGTTCTAACTACAGACATTAAAATGTTTATTTTTTGCTTTAAACAGATTCATACTTTTATTTTCAAAGAAAGTGAAAAAAACATATAAATATGTCCCATATAAAATGTCATTATCATTAGGTAAGTATTTTTTTAGCCTCCGCTGCAGGAGCACAACCCTCTCTGTACTACCAGAGCCATATATTTGCCAGAGTAGTCAGAGGAATAAAATATAATGTCATTGTTTGTTATTACTGCAATTTACAGCATACCGTAAAAATAAATATTTCACCGATAGTTTTTATTTAGTTGACTAATATATTAACAGATTTGTATTTTAAATACCAATAATCGCAAAACCTTGAATTGTAAAAAAATGTGTTTTCCTTTCATTTATATTTACTGAATAGGGATTCGACATTTTATGATGTTAACGATTTTGACATTTGGGCCTTTGAGATTTTGCATGCCAATAAAATGTTGTATCTCCTTATTTATCATACATCTGTGGTGCTAACATAAGCTGGATTGGGCTTTCTTCTTGTCACATCCGTCCAAGGGTTTGCTTGAGTCAGAATAAGTCAGTTTGAGTGAAAATTTAAACGATGATTTTCATAACGCTACAATCTTGGCAATCACTGGCATTTTAATTAAAGACTTTGAGTACATCGTAAAGAACAAAGATATTGTTTGTAGTGGATCATAAAACACAATTATTTTTGCATGACAAGACCTATTCGAGAAACAAAGTTTAAATTAGCTTTTGTTTTGTTATGGTGAAATCAACTGAAAGACTTAACGAATTAAATGTTAGCATACAATTTGAGACAGCAGATATATCAACTACCTATTAAAGCTCGCGGCGACACTTTGAAACGACTAGTACCAATAAAAGTGAGAGATACGAACAATAGTTAAGTATGCGTATGTGACGGCCGTCAGCCATGTGGTTTCCGGCAGAGTAGAATAGGACCACTCCAAGACTTCCCGTGGATGTCGTAGAAAGCACTTAGAAAACACAAGGTAGCAAGTAAGTAGACCTACTGCCATCTGACGGTGGCTTTTTGAAACTTAGCTTGCCAGAGCGTTTGTCAGAGCGTGTATCTCCAGATGAGACAGCTATTCCAGTAGAATTATAATATCTGTTTGTATTTAATTTTTACTGGTATTATCTGCGGTTCTGGAGCAACCAAGGGAGGGTTGACGTCAGGCAAGCAGCCGGTAAAAATAAAAGGCCAAATCATATACCAGCATGAATGCTGTCACAATAAGACCCTGGGCTCCGACGTATCAAGCTGAGGATGCAACCTGGATAACGCACAGATGACATAATTATTAATATTAACAGGACTTAGCACGAACCTTTTATTTATTTATTTCCGATGACGTTTCTATAGAGTTACAACCAACATATTCTTATGTTGAGTTACAACCATCGTGGTCGCAGCGATACTGAAGTAAAGCGATGTCATCTCATGGTGGGTGGGTACACCTAACCCACATCTCGTTTGAAGCGCTAAGGTTTAAAAAAAGAATAACTGACAGATAAGATATAAATATGGGGATAAACTAGACAACTTTTAAGACCACCCGTATTACGTACAGCTTATTACTAATAATTACCATAAATCGACAGTATATATTAAAAGCATAAATCATTCTCAGTGCGTTAATTGAAAACAAATAAAAGAACAGAAATTTAATAAAACAAATTATATTATCGAGCTAATAAAATTACCGCAATGTATGAGCTCTTAATTTATTATACAAACCTTCCATCACTTTGTCTCTTAAATTTAACTTCTTGTCATAAAAACAATTAACTAATACATATAAGACCTTATTACCTTTAAATAAAATTATTTTAATACGGTTTTTATCGCGTTTATTACATTATTTATACACCTAACGTTTCGAGCACTTTACAGTGTTCGTGGTCGCAGGTAGACTAAGTTGACATTTGTCTAGTATTTTATAAGAACTGCAAAATCTACCGCCTAAAATATTTATTGATAACGTTCCGGATGTACGCAGTATTGGCTCACGGTGTCTGAAGTTCTTGCAGTCTTCTGCTTAGCTTGAGATTTGATTAAATTGATGACTGGATCCCAAGCTGGTGGTAACTGCCAACCATCCTCTCTATTGAAATTAGGATGTTTTTTAATTTCAATAGCCTCACGAAGCATTCTTGGAATGTATCTGTTTTCTTTTGCAAGGACTTGAGGATTATCAAAACGCATATAGTGGTTGGGTTTGTCTAGGGCATGTTCACAGACTGCAGACTTCGTTGAGCGCCTATGCTTCATGTCAGCAATATGTTCTTTTATACGGGTACCGATGCTTCTATTTGTTTGCCCAATGTATGATAAACCACACTCACAGTCAATTTTATAAACTCCAGCATCTTGTAACGGGATATTAGATTTGACAACCGTTATATATGCGTTTTGATAATCCTCAAGTCCTTGCAAAAGAAAACAGATACATTCCAAGAATGCTTCGTGAGGCTATTGAAATTAAAAAACATCCTAATTTCAATAGAGAGGATGGTTGGCAGTTACCACCAGCTTGGGATCCAGTCATCAATTTAATCAAATCTCAAGCTAAGCAGAAGACTGCAAGACCTTCAGACACCGTGAGCCAATACTGCGTACATCCGGAACGTTATCAATAAATATTTTAGGCGGTAGATTTTGCAGTTCTTATAAAATACTAGACAAATGTCAACTTAGTCTACCTGCGACCACGAACACTGTAAAGTGCTCGAAACGTTAGGTGTATAAATAATGTAATAAACGCGATAAAAACCGTATTAAAATAATTTTATTTAAATGTGTAACAATCGCGAAAACATAAGAAAACCTTATTACCTACCTTTTTATTTCAAGATAGTCGGAATTCCTAAAACTATTCAGTTTTGGGTCAATAGGATAACTCGTAACTCTAAGTGCGTAATCTAAAATCCTAAATACTTAGTGTTGTGAGACCTTAATGGATTGTAATTTCTAAATAATTGTATCTGAGAATGAGAAATACTACTAATACACATTTCTGCGTAAATTGTTCTCAGGAACATAAATTATAGAGAATATAGAAATTATACTTCTGCACAGAACAAAAATAAATTTCGGCATTTCCATACAAAAGTGGCAGGCGCCCGGCTTTCTATGGGAATAAATGATTTTTTTTTGTATTTTGGCTGATATTTTAATTTCATTATACTAAAGTGATTTAGTATAGCCCGTGGTTAGATTTATTACAGGTATGTCCCTTCCAATTTGTATAGAATTTAGTATTGTGTCTACCTATTTGTCTAGCTAGCCCCATAGTTTGTTCGCGTGATCTAGCTAGTGATCAGCGCCCGGGGCAGCCTCATTAGGGCAAGTTAACTATGTAATGGCAAATGGCAAATACTGCCACGGCTATTGTGCGAAATTGGATAATTGCCACTTGGGAGAGGTCAACGTCTGTGTCGGAGAGACGGTTTAAAACAGTTACGCTTCGGTGCAGGTATTGAGTAAACATAGCTGTTTAGAGGCATAACAGTTAAATAGATCTGTGGAAGATAAAGAAGCTTTAGTTTTTTTATTTTTGAAAGATTTTCTTTAATAATAAAATGCTTTTTTAATAACAAATTAATTAGAAAAGCTTGCAAATCAATAGGAATTAGTTTATTATTTAATTCAAAAAACATGTTAATAATCTTTATACTTGCGACGTCTTTTAATGTCTAAGTTTTCATTGTACCTATATCGATTCCATGATTTTTACATATTTTTAAGGAAGTCCCTACTAGCATCAACAATGAATATAAATCGGTCACATACATAGATTAGAATACACCGTCCCTACCAGTATCATCAGCAACATACTTTCATAAGCCATAATTCAAAATAATAATTGTTAGTTATCATAAAAAATAAATTATTATCATTAGAAGCCATAAAAGGTCCGATTATCAAGTAACTAGCCATTTTCTCCATAGCCTGACTGCACTGAAACACTGCGGCAAGGTATGAGCAGTACCTTTGCATTCGCAATTACGGGTACTTAGGAAAACGATATGATCAGTATTACTAAGAAGAGTAAATTAGCACAAATATCAATATGTATTTTTTTAATATTAATTAGGCATTTGTCTCCCATCACCATGTTGCGTAGTGGCTTGGCCCTCGCGACACTTGACATCGGTATATTTAACATAAGTACCAGATCAGTCAATTTCCGCAAAGCAGACACACAGTGTAGTCTACACTGTGTGTCTACAGCACTAACATTAAGCAATAGACAACGCAATTACAGGTACTTAGGAATACGATGTTTCGTCATTTATTAACTGACTTGAAAAAAAAAGATTTTTTAATTGGTATGGTGAGAGAGAAGTATTTATAACTAATACCTACTTACCCTTTGAAAAAAAAATCTTCCGTTCCCGCTTAAATTTCAACTAATTACTTTTCAATTTGAAATCGGTTTATTATTAAAAACATTATCAATTATTGTAGAGACGTCAAGTATATTTACTGTAAATACCAATATAATTATAGTATGAAACCAGACACTTTCCATACGGCCTTACTCGCTCAAAGACTGCCGCACTAACAATTGCAATGCAATAGACAATGCAATTAGGGGTACTTAGGAAAACGATGTTTACGAGTGTATTGTCATTCTTGAAAGGAGTCACTGTATTTAGTGCCACTTTTGGAAGTAGAGAAAATCAGTTCGTGGCTTTGCATTTCTTCTTTTTCTTGAATATATAAAAGTTGACTTTTTGGAAATTGTCCTCAAGTTTACGTTTTGGGAATAGTCTTTCTGGGAAGTGGGCGTTGTGGGAGTAGTCCTTTTGGGAAGTAGGCGTTTTGGGAGTAGAAGTTTAGGGAAGTGGTCCTTATGAGTCAAAAGAAAAATATCACAAGTGGTTCTGTGAGCTACTAGACCTCGCTTGTATGGCTTTGCATAGCATTTAAAATTTAATTAATATACATCACGCACTTGGAAGCAAAATTATACTAAAAGAACGTTTCCACTATATTGCAAGAATAAATAAATTTATTTTATCTGAAGATTTCCTTAATAAATCTCGAGTACCCTTATAAAAATACATCAGCTTTCCTATACGACCCCCTTCCCCTGATTTGAAAGCTATATAATCCGTCTCAAACAAGTTGTCCGTCTGTGACTTACGCAACATAGGTGACTGGAGTGTAATTGCAAGACAATAGTGTTTGTACAGTCAGCTGCAAAGTTAACAACGCAATACTTTTAGATCTTACTACTCCGACATAGGAACTGAGCGAACTACTTAATCTACATTTTTTCGTACATGCGTGAGTATTTTAATTCAAATTTTAGTTTAGTTTAGTAATTAGTTGTCGGAATGTCATGAAATTATTTCTGAAGGTTTTTATTCGATTTTTAACCGCATTTTGGCTTGGTATATGTTTTTTCTGGACTTTCGCGTAATATATTTATCAACGCTGACCGTGGATGATCATTGGTCAGTCATAGATTGACCTGGGTCTTGGATGTTTATCTATATATGTATTTGTTATAAAATATAGTATCGTTGAGTTAGTATCCCATAACACAAGTCTTATTTAAGAACTTACTTTGGGGCTAGCTCAATCTGTGTGATTTGTAAAACAAAAAATAAAAAAAAATAAAAAATATCTAGTGACCACGGTCTGTGTACCCAGACCAAACGTCTGGAGAAAAAATGAAATATTTCCAAATTTTAGATTTTGCTTCAATAAATACACTTTTTTTATATATGTTTGGCTGCAAACGAGCAGGCGAGCCACCTGATGGGAAGTGGTCACCGTGGCTCCTAGACATTTAATAGATTATCAGTTAAGGGGGCACACTAGGCACAGTAGCGACGCCAATCATTTTATTCCTAATACTTTACAAATAGAAAGAAATTCAAGAATATAAACAATACAAGCCTTAGTAAATAACCTGAAGTATTTTTGGAATCATGTTTTGATATTATGAGAATCAGTCATTGAGAGAAAAAGTGATAACCGCCAAAAACGGCTGTTTTTGGCGGTAATCAGATTCTCATAATTCTCACTGATTCCGATAGTAATAAACATGATTCAAAAAATACTTCAGGTTATTTACTAAGGCTTGTATTGTTTATATTCTTGAATTCCTTTCTATTTGTAAAGTATTAGGAATAAAATGATTGGCGTCGCTACTGTGCCTAGTGTTCCCCCATAGTCTACGTATAAAAGCATAACAAACGAACAAGTTCAGTATCGCATTTGAAATATGTATTATCTAGATTTATTTTTTTGTTGGTAACGACCACCACAAATGTAGTCCTATGGCTCTAGTAGTACAGAGAGGGTTGTGTTCCTGCAGTGGAGACTAAAGAGGACCTGATGATGATGATCACATATTGATAATGAATAATGACCGCAGACGGCGACGCGGGCAACAGCTAGTAATACATCTTTGTAACATGATGCAAGATAAAAACGAGGATGTATTTGCATAAACGTATTAGAAAGTGTAATTATACGGGATTGCAGCGTAATTACAGGCAATCAGACAAACAAGCAGATTAACATATCGAAATCATAGAGGAAATGACGTTTGACCTTATGTATTTATCTATATTACGACTAAAACAAACAGTTTGAGTGTTTTGACAACCTCTTTGGTTTAGGATTGGGTGGGCCCGGATTTGACCTACAGTCATAAACGTAGTAATTATATGCTCTTTGATGTCAAGATGGAAAATTTTCTATATAAATTGACAGCTTTCTCTGATATTAAATACTAAATAATAATAAATCTTCGATTGAATACTTAACTTAAACCGTCTATTTTAGTACCCAATCAATTATTTGTGCGTATAGGTACCTCTCGTAAAATTTAATACATACCTTTAATAACATTCAATTAGTATTAAATTTTTTGATCGACAACTATTGCTATAAAATATTTCCATTATCTCAGAAATGACGGAGCATAAAAAATAACCGCTCCAACCCGTCTGGCCAGCGTGGAAAGTGTAGCCCAAATCCTGTCACTGCTCTGGCTACTATATGGGTCTGGTAGTAAAGAGAGGGTCGGGCTCCTTTAGTGGAGACTAAAAATGACCTGATGATAATGATCACTTAATTAATATTTTAACATATCATAAGTCATATATCACATTTACGATGTACAGAGTTGTTAAAAAATGAAAACGTAGTAATAATGATTAAATCATGTCGAGATACTTGTTAACAGGATTGTCATCACCAAAAAGTCGGTATTCTGGACCCAAGCCAAAATAAGACAATGAGAAATAATAAAACCGAGCGTTTATTACGCAGTTATGATGTTTTTATTGTTTTGACGGGAATTATTTATTGAGGCTGCTTATAATTTTGCGTTTTGATGTAAAGAAATTTGACAATTGTTAACTCTCAGAATTCTCGGATAAAGTGCAATCAAAGAATTATTTTGAGACAAAGTAATCAAGACAAAATATAATAGACTAGCTGTTACCCGCGGCTCCGCCCGCGTGATTTATACCCTATGTCCTTCTCAGTACCCTAACCTATGTGTATGTAAAATTTCACGATGATCGATTCAGTAGATACGGCGTGAAAGCGTAACAAACAAATAAACAAACCAACAAACAAACGCACTTTCGTATTTATAATATTAGGTTAGGAAGTTAGGATTAGGATAGTTAGGATTAGGATTAAGAGTAGGAAAGCGGGACCCTCCATTTCTCGCTATAGCTGCTTGTAGTGCTCCTCAATCGTGAAAAGTATCCGAGTCGGTGTCAGGAAACCATCCATAATTTTACCTAAAAAAAAAAAAACAATGTTGCTCGGCGTGAACGACAAGAAATTTCGTACCCTGTGATTTTTTCAAACCATTTGGCATCATTCCCGGTAGATCATTATAATATTACGATAACATTGGCCACTAGGAGAGGTTCTATAAACTATACCTACTTAAGGAGCGATACTTGAGATTAAACCTACCAGGTAAAGATGGCGGCCTCTCAGCAATAAATGGGTTTATATCTATGATCATTACAGGATTTATGATATGTTATAATAGCCACTGCATTTAGTAAAGTTAAGCAGCATTTAATAAGCATAAACACAGGCTCAATATAAAGTCTAACTTGGGACTTGAATCTTGTTATAAGAAATTGATCCTAACGCCCCTTTGAGGCCAATTCGATTTGTTATATTGGGGGTTTCGCCGTAAGGTGGAGACGCTCGCTCGAATCGCTTGCTCGTTCCTGTGTTTTAATCACAAGTAAAATTTACCGAACCTAAACTACTCTCTGAGGCCAAATTGTTTTGTTAAATTGGGGGTTTTTGTTTTGCTCTGCATTCTAGTTGCTCACTTAGTAATTTAGACGCACGCCTATAATTTTTATTATTCCGCTTTAAATAAATTTTTAATAAATGTCACCAATTTCAGTTATTATATGTTCTGGTATTAATCATCAGATAAGGCAAACTATTTTGTAAGTATTAAGAGATTGGGCTGTTTTTTTACAAGCCTAGCTTTCTCTATTAAGTAAGACGTTAAGGCAGCCGGCAATATTCTAAAACTGCCTCAACACGATGTAACACTGATAAAATCAGATCGATACAGCGTTACTCGATTGAAGACCAATGAAGCTTCTTCGTAATTTGGTCGTGTTTCCAAAATGCCATGGATGCTGGATTGAGGAATGGTTCACACGAGATGATTTCTGGACAGTGTTTTGATTGGTTGATTAACTGACTAAGGTGTATTTAATCGAAAATAAAATTTCACTATGCATATGCAAATTTGGAAGTAAGGATAAGTTTTGAACGAATTTACAACATTTTATGCGCAATGTGAATTACCTAATAAAAATTGACACAATTTTCATTATTTGTAAAAAAAAGAGAAGAGGCTTGAACATAATTTGATTTGATGTAGAAGTAAGCGCAAAGAACCGATGGCCGATGGGCAGAAAGTTTCTTGAATGGCAACTACGTACCAGCAAGCGCAGCGTTGGACACCCACCGACCAGGTGGTCGGACTACCTGACTAAAGTCTTAGGAAGGCGCTGGATAAGGGCTGCTTCAAACCAGTCGTATAGCAAATCCTTTGGCATGATGATCATTTTGGAGTAAAAGAACAAAATGATGGATGGTGCCCGTTCCGCTCATTTAAGCATCTTAATCCTTCGTCCATATCATGGAAACATAAAGGTACAGGTTGAAATAATCCGTTAGGTTCTAACTCTTTACTGGCCAATTGACCCTCTGGGCTATACAGTTACTGCTTGTAAAGTCATTATGGATAATAAAATGAAATCAGATACGTATTAATTATTTAATTAAATTATAGTACTTAGCAAAATTATTGCCCATTACAATACAAATGTCTATTTAAAGTAAAGGTTTTGTATTATTTTTATAGTGAAATGTGCACTTTGCGAAAAATGCATCATTCTACCAGCATACAACTATCGAGTTCATTATTATATTCTAAAAACATCTAATGATTCTAAATTATCAACTTTATTGTAAATAAATACATGGTTGTGAAACGTATTTTGAAATATGTACCAATTTAGGCATAACCGCAATTAATAATTAATGAAAAATACGGATATCCTTATCCATTACTACGAGTAACTGCAAAAAATGTCTATCTTGAGAAATCATCCGCTATAATTGAGTAATACTACGCAGGCCTAACGAAATTCATTCAAAATTTCCTCCGAACCCGTGTGGTGTGAACCGCCCATATACCCGGGGCGATGGTCAAAATTATCGTTTTTAAACTAGCCTCAATCATGTCGTAATGTGTTTTAAATATGTTAAGGCGTTAGTTCATTACTGTCGGCCCGTTTGATCTCTCGATGCGTCAGCGTCAGCGCAGCATTGTTTTTCGTTGATGTCATTTTTGATTCGTGGTTGTGGTCACATTGCGTTTTGAGTAACAAGAAGATGATAGGTCTTAGGTTATTGGAGTCTAAATACTCTGTGATACGTACATACGCGTAGTAAATCGTTTTGTAGTAAAGGGTATTTTTTAGTAAAGTAATTTAAGTAAGTAATAAAAATTTATTAGAAGTTGGATTTTTTTCTATAGAAGAAGTTCGTCGTATTGCTTACAAAGAAGCAGGATTAGCCTGATTTTTTTAAATCATATCAAAGAATTAAAGATAATAAGAAATAACTCATAGTCTAAGTTTACACTTGAACATTTAAGGAAATTTCGATGCCTGCGAGTCACTTCTGGGCAAAGGCCTCTCTCAAGGATTTCCATAAATGGGGGTTTCAAACGGGTTGGTGAGTAAGTTTGTTTGTCTTATTCAGTTCCGACGCTGCTACTCATCGAAACCGTTAGTTTCAGTGAGGAAACGCAAGGAGTTTGTTGGACTGAGGGAAAGTGATAAAAGGTATTTGGGATGATACTTACTTGGATGAATAAGGGAAGAGAAAGAGCAGCTCAGGAGGTCTGAAGCATACCAGGCAGATATGGATGATACCCCTGACCATAAAGTACTTTAAAATTTTATTTAAACAAGCCGTCTCTATAAATTTAATTTAATAATTAATTAACTTACCAAGTTATAAGACGTCAACTATTTCGTCTTGAAATAAATTTTAATTAAACAATATAATATCCATAACCTTTTCGTTTACGATTATAATTAAAACCTCATCGGTAGAGTTTTATTACACAATCTATTACCATAATATTCGCACGAAGTGTCATCTCATTAATATTTTTAAGATAATCATTTAGCAGTAAATATAGGTAATTATACAGTAGCCATGTTTATTTTTAATTTATTCTTATAATTTGGTAATTTTTCAAGCTCATATTTTTGACGTCGTGTTATGAAACATGAGTTTGACCGACTTTTAAGCACCATCGGGCAATATATTCTTTTTTCATAATATTCAATCTATGGAGCTGCTCGGAAATTCAATGTCCAGAGCTTGAATGTTTTTATTGTATACCGAGTAAGTATTATGATCACTGAGAGAGAGTTAATTTCGTGTACTGAACCCACTAAAAACAGTAAATATTTCATTATCATTCAATAAGTGTTTGACATAAACTTATTTTTTTAATATTTCTTTATTTTATTTATACTAGCTTTTGCCAGCTCTAATCTTGTGAATTTGGATCCTTTCGGAACAATACCTTTTCGGGATTGAAGTTACGCGCTGTAACTTATGTGAACGTTTGTACTTGAATTTATTCTGCGGTGGCGACCCTAATTGTTACCCTCGCACATTGGCGTGTGCACGGATGTCAAGGTTCATTTGTATGTAGTGTATTAGGCATAAAAATTACTCCGTATGTATGAAGCACCCAACCTGTGCCTGGACCTCAAACTATCTTTACTACTATTATATAAAATTGATCTAAATCGGTTCAGTGGTTGAGACTTGAAGAGGTAACAGACAGACACAGTTACTTTTAAGATCTTTAAGAATTATGTAGTATTTTAATTTTGTTCTATTTTTCTCAAACTGTTATGCGCCGCTGAGTATGCTAACAAATCAATACGACATCATTTCAAAATTGTTAAATAACTCAGACTTATGCCAATAAACACCTAATTTATTCCGATACAATTCAGCTAATTAAATGCAAATTAATTTTATGCTAAAAAGAATTGAGAACTCAATCCTTCATCAAAAAATATATGCATTATAACGACAAAAAGGCTATAAGATTTTATTTAGTTGAATCTGTTAAAATGATTGGCCCCGCGGGTTCGATCCCCAGTCAAGTCGATTCGGAAAACATTTATTTTTCATATTGTTGGGGTCTTGCATGTTTATCTATAACATCCAAGACCCACAAAAATCTGTAATATACCTATGTATCTATTTTTAAAAATAGTATCGTTGAGTCTGAATCATACAAGTTCACAATAGCTCAATCCGTGGTGATTTTATCTGTTTGGACAGCTGGTACAATAACGTTTTTTTTTTCTCCCGGACCATTAAGAAGAGATAGCTTCTTGTTTGCTTGTTTTCCGTATGTGTAAGTGGCCAACACTGGAGTCAGATTTTTCAAGCTGCCTTAAGGCATCTGACATAGCTTAACGACTACAATCAACGATGACAGCCGGAACCAACGGCTTAACGTGCCTTCCAAAGCACGGAGAAGCTCGAGATATTTTTATGCCACTTGCGGTCACCCATCCAAGTAGGGACTGAACCAGGGGTTGCTTAACATACGTAAGCTCACACCCACTGGACTATCGGGCTCCTCTTGCTACTAAATCTTAACTAATATTATAAAAAGGAAAGATTTGATGGTTTGCTTTATGTTTGCATTAAATAGCCTCCAAAACTATTAGACCGTTTTCAAAATTATTTCAAGATATCTAATTTATCTGCAGGTGACATAGGCAATAATTTACGCAGACGAAGTCGCGGAAATATTGTTAGTTATAAATAAGAGGAAAGCCGTAGAAGCTATATATGTAATAACGTAAACAGTTAAAACATAACGCAACAGTTAGGTATCTGTAGAAAAGCTCATCTTAAACGTCTGTCGTAAAAATACAAGTAAGTACCGATAGTAATTTCTAACTGAAACTGTTTTATGAATGTTGGACATAA
The DNA here is from genome assembly GCA_963082605.1 of Rhodophaea formosa. Lineage (NCBI taxonomy): Eukaryota > Metazoa > Arthropoda > Insecta > Lepidoptera > Pyralidae > Rhodophaea > Rhodophaea formosa. The sequence goes on along the minus strand of OY720225.1, from coordinate 9,406,885 downwards.
AACTAAACAATCGATTAACTAGAAAAATAACTAACTTCAATTTTGATATTTTAAACACCTGTCCACTTACTTTGTCTACATAAACTTTCATGGGATATTCTTTAAGTTTTTACAAGAATTATGCAACTTTAGTAAGCATTATGAGAATTTATAATTACAATATAAAATGTAAAAGATTGATGCTCCTTTAATCAAATTTATAGAATCTTGCGAGATAATATAAATTTGACTACTCATGGAAGGTACGAGTTTGACAAGTTAGTGCGAAACTTTATTCCGCTTCTTCTCATACCACGAGACACTGAAACTCTGTAGATATTACTATACATCTATAATAAAAAAATAGGTTAATGTTTCAGAGATCATTATATGTATATACTAGCTATTTTCCCGCGTAGTTTTCCGCGTAAAACTTTACCCCCGTATTGCATCCCCTTAGGGGTTGAATTTCTAAAATACTTTATTAGTGCTAATTTAAATAATGAAAGGAATCTGTAAAATACAGCCGTTTTGGTTGTGCACTGATATAAGTCAGTGAGTCAGTTAGGTTTGCCTTTAATAATAATATTAATAATTGGTATTCCCAGGACTGGGTCCTGGCTGGAGACCTACACTACATCAACTTCTCCAAAGTGCCTCTACGTGTTGGATCTGTATCTAGGGTTGCCAACTTTTATTTAACAGAAAAAAGTATATTTAAGGTGGACAAACAAAATGAACATTATTTAAGAAAAGTAAACAGTATTTAATATCTTTTGACGTTTTACAAATCATTGTATTTTTTTAATGATCCTAAGTTCATAAAGCATAGGTTAATAAAGTTAATGGTAAAATAAACGAGGGGCTATTTAAAAAAATAAAAATAGAAATTATATTTTATTGTCCTATCACTTTACATAGGGCCTGCAGTTCTAAAGTACCAGCTGTTATAAAAACAGTATTTCGTATACTTTTTTTTATTGAACAGTAAAAAGTATCAAGGAGCGAAAAAAAGGATAATACTGTTAAAAACAGTGTGGTTGGCAACCCTATATGTATCCCCACGCAAGCCTCTCAAAGGACCGGGGTAACACCCGTGACCCAAAAGGAGATACAATTAATAATATTATTAAAGGCAAACCTGACTGACTCACTGACTGTGAGTGCCCAGCATTGGTCCCTTAGGAAAAGTTGTTCAAATTGACGGGCTGAGACACCTCTTGACCTCTAGAATGTTAACCTGTTTAGGTCAGTCATGTAAAAAGCCCAATTCAAAGATTTAATAAAATTACAAAGCACAGTGCCATTCGCGTCACTCCAAACGGATCGACCAAATGTTGCCCTCGGGCCGTAAAACCGAAAGTAGCCACTCGGTCTCGGCCAGCGAGGTGTCGAGTTAATCGCGGTTTAATAGCGGCGGCGTCTTCAAAGGCTCATCGGAAGTTATGAATGGCCGAGTTATTCTGATCTCTTTGAGTTGTTCACACGCGGCAGGGTTGCTGCTCGTCTACCGATGACTTTGTATTTGTAGTACTGTTGACATTATTGAGTTGTGTACAGGGCTCTTAACATTTAATAATTAATACGATAGGTAGCCATGCGTTTACTACTCAAGAACGAAAGCCGTTTGACTCATAAAGCTCATCGGAATTTATGAATGGTCGAGTTATTTCGAACTCTTTGAGTTGTTCACATGGCGGCAGGGTTGCTGCTCGTCTACCGATGACTTTGTATTTGTAGTAAGGTTGACATTATTTGTGTACACATGGGTCTTAACATTTAATTAGCAGGTAGGTACCCCACCAATTTAGCCGTGAATTTTCCAGCAGAGTAGAATAGGACCACTTCAAGTCTTCCCGTGGATGTCGTAGAAGGCGACTTAGGGAGCACAAGCTAAACAAAGCTTATAAATGTAAACATCAAAGAGACCTGTCCAACCCATCTTGCTTGAAGAGCCTTGGTCAAATCCTCTGAGTGACTTCTATGCTTAATAATGTATGTGCTATATCTTTGTCGTTTTATGTTTTGATTGAAAAGTAACCTGATTGAAAAGTAAAAATATGTGTAATTTTTATTTTATTTTATTAGGTAACTACCCTATTATCTAGCTAGACACGACAAAGTATCAAGAATGCAAAATTTCATGTCAATTTGTTAAATTGTTAGGGTGCGAAAAGGATAGGACGGGATAGGAATTACTTTATACATTTATAGAAATGGTAATTGTAGTATAGTAACATTAGCTATACTACAATTACTATTTTTATAAATGGAAGTATGTTTTTACGTTAAAGATTAACTTTAATTGTATTTCTTTATGCAGATTAATAATTTCTAATTTACAACTCTTTTTTCTTAGTGTTTCCAGTCTGATTGCTTTGGAGAGCACCCGACCATAGTGGCTGGTCTGCTAATTACCTGATGGAAATGTCTAGAAAATCGTATGCAAACACACCCGTTTTCTACGAAAAAACAAATCAAATGCGTGCATTTATTCTTTATATACATATAATATTATATTTTTCTCATTCTAATACTGAAATACTTGTAAGGTGATACTTAGGCGATTACTTCGATAGTAAAACTCAACCCCTATCAAACCTCTATAAGCGATCCTCCATCCTCCAAAGTTTATTTTAGTATTTCATTTAGATGATAAATATCAACTTTCATAACGGTGACTTGAAATATTATATTATTACCTATTTACCTAAAATTTTATTTAACTATTTACTTAAAATAATAAAACCAATATTAACAATTTACCACTATTTGACCGCTTTAAGGGATGATTTTTTGAGAATCTTTATTTTTATTTTAGTTTAGGGGCGAAGTTTGAAAAAAATAATCTACAATTTTTTAATGTCAATAGGTAGGTAGTGCACCCTGTATTACTAATGTGAGAGGCGCCATTTATGTGAGATTTCATAAAAAAATTGATCATAGTTATCATTCTGATACATTTTATTAGAAATAGCATAAAAATATAGGACTCAGTTTCTTTAGTTACCTTGTTAGTACCTTGTAGTGGCATATCTCCTTCATTGGCAATGATCGTTTGAAGGTACCTACTTGACTGCTAATAAGGCTATAATGCAGCGTTAAAGTTGAATTGTGTCTGCCTAAGGATAATTAAACTGCTAATAGGTACTAGTCTTTATACAAAGTTTACAACCGTTGTACAGAGGAATAACATGTGCTCTCTGAAAATTACATAGAGTAACAGATCAGACTTATGTTTTGCAACGCATTCAAGACAGCATCTTCTCGTAACACCGGCGAAATATGTAAAGTTCCTAGCGAATACTTTGTACCTATTAGTTAGTATACCTACCCTTATAAAACAAAACTACAATATACATCCAAATGCTACTTTTCTATGTTACCTCTACTATATCCTGCCTTCCCGACTCATGTTTTATCAAAATATAGCAGGTTCTTACGCAAATTTAATATAACAATTGCAGTATGAGAAAGCTGGTTGAAGTAAATCTAGAGGATGCACGTTGAGAAGTTTGTGAATAGATACTGAAAATGCGTGTATACTTTGTTACCTAATTTTTGGATGATCTATCCTTCTGTAACAAATTTTTATTTTACTGTCGTTCTACCACGCACGCGATATTCTCATACAAATTACAAATGTGTATTAAAAGAAAACTGTTACTCTCTCTTGAAACGATAACTACTGCAGGTGATAAAGAAATATCCAGTTAATAGATCTTTAAACATTTTAGATAAATCCTTATATGTAGAATCAAGTCTTTCTTGATAGTAAATAGCCCTAGATTTTAAATATTTTTATTACAAGTAATGGCCTTGCAATCAACTAGAGTGCCGGTTTCTTACGATGTCCTCTCCGTCAAAGGTTCTATTAAATTTACATAAGCTCACGAGTCAATCTTGTTACGGCTAATTGGTATAGTTATTTACTATACTTTGTCTTTCGGGCCCTTAATCTATTTGTTAAAAGCCCGAGCGCTTCCAATTATGATTAATTCTAGGCTACAGCTCGGATTTTAATCATTTTGAATCATTTCTGAAAGTATATCTATTTTTATGGCGTTAAAACATTCGTGAACTAGAGAAATCTTTTATATTTTTCTTCATTACTATTTGTAGAATTAAGTTTTTTAGCACCTAATAAATCAAAATCTAGCAACACAATCATATTTTTTTCGTTTTTACTCATTCATTCACTCCATCTACGTCAGAATCCACGAAAACTCGTTCTATTTTTAAAAATCTCATCTAGTATATTTTTAATTTGCCGCTGCAACACCCGCTGGTCGTCATAACCTGCCAGTACGTGACCGCGGCCTCCTTTGATATCCAGCCTTTTTTCTCTTACCATTTACACTTTTTTCTTTAATTCATTTTTGTTATTGCCACAATATCAGGCAGGCGGCTACCGGGCGATGCAAAGGGCTGTTATAATTTAGTTTTATTTATGCAAAATAAAAGTGATATCGTCATAAAGATTTATTGTTAGGATGCGGGGTGGCCGGCTTTGTGTAACGTACTATTAAGATGCCCACTGGGTTTTAATTTGTTATGGGGAACATTTAATCATTCCAACGAGTTAGGGATGTTAAATTGGATTAGAGTTGTAGTGTCATTTTACAGATGTGATACGTCTCTGTAATCTGTGTGTCTTTTCTATACAGAGTCAACTTGCCAGTTATCTAAAGGCTACGTTCAGCAAATAGAAACGAATAGCGCAATCACTTACTAATACCTTGATTGGTTTATACAATTTGTGTATAAGAGCAAATAGGTGGCCCGTTGTAAATTTTTACTTTTAAATTCAGCGAAGGCAATGTGAGTATTTACGATTGATATTTAAAACGTATCTTTTTATCTCGTTTATGTCTTTTCTTCTAATAAGTTATTTATACATTAAATTAGCTAATTTCTAAATTCCTGCAACTTCAACCTCATGTTTTACAGTCTATAAAACATCGGTGTAGTATGCCGTATAAACTATAAAATAGCAAAATTTTATCAAAATCCGTCCAGTATATTTTGGGTGAAAGAATACCAGATATCTTTACATTCATACAAATTTTCTCATATTTTTGATAGTATACAAAATACATCAAATTAACAGATATTTTTGAGATACTTAACAAAATGTAGCTCTTATTAAGGTGTAGTTATGTTATTTTGCAGCTTTGCCGTCGGCAAGCAGTAAAGCGTAAGCGGGACGCCTAATGGCTACTTAAAAAGATATAAAATACTTTTTCTCATTTTATAACTTGGCTTAAATTATATTCGAGGTAATGCCAAATAATGTAATTAAGCATATGTATTTTTAAGTTAAAAGCTGTAAATTAAAACCTTTGTGAGTCCTTACGATTCGCTTTCGCTTAATGATCTCTTATCCGTTGAGCAGAATTGCGTGAAATGCGGTTGAGCCTTCCTTTGCCCCTTTCATTCGGCATCCAAATCCTTATAATTTAAAAAGAATTAAAACTTGCGTGATCGCAAGTCGTGATGAGGAGTTTCGAAAGAAATCTTTTATATTAACTAATTTCTTAACAAAACGTTATTGTGTGATATTCAATAGATGTTTCGTATTTGACTTGACTTGTATTCAATTATGATTTGTAAAGTTTCCTTGCATATGCATGGGTGTTTACGTTTCTGAAAATTGAAATAGGTCTATACAGCCTATTTGAAATTCAAGCCGTTGTGTGGCAATAGGAACGGAGTTTCTGTCGGCCAATGGCGAGTGGGCTCATTGATTGTGACTATGGCAGTGTTGATACAAAGATGTATTGAGATTGCTTTGGTATCGCCACAAAGAGCTTTCTGAAGCGCTTACCACCAGGAACTGAAACATCGGGGCCGATGAGCTGTCATTGGATAATTTTGGATATCATACTAAGTGTAAAGTGTAAATCACACTTTACACATTCCCTTAAAGGAGTAACTCAAACCGTCTACGTCGAACTTTTTCTACGGGACAAAAGCTCAAAAAAAAATTACTTTCCTTTACTTATTACTCGGGCGGCTGAAATTTTTGGGTTCTTACCATTGATTCCAGAGGATAAAGTGGTTTATATAGATAGGTTGAGTCACTCTTTTAAAAGTGTCATCATCAGCAACAGGTATTTATTAGTCTCCACTGCAGGTGCACGACTCTCTCTGTAATGTATTACCAGAGCCATATATTAGCAAGGGCAGTCAGAGGATTTGGTTAAGGCGTTTTATACCCTTAACGAAGTGATTCAGCCCGATATGAACAACTTTTCCTATGGGAACAATATTGGAAAGAAGAAAATAAATTGACATTTCCATACAAAAATATTCAGCCAATTTGTATGGGTACTATCAGAGCCATATATTAGCCAGAGAAGAAGATTTGGCCTACACTCTCCACGCTGGCCAGACGGGTTGGAGAGGTCTCTTTGACGTTTATCACTTTGTTTAGCTTGTGTTTCCTTAGTCGACTTCTACGACATCCACAGGGAGACATTCACAGGTCCCATTCTAAATTTAATAAATATTAAATAAAAATTAAATAAATAAATATCGAAATTAAAGTATTAATTATTCCTAATTGTCTATCGCTACATGTTAACATACCAGCTCGTTCAATTAACAATGTCAAATAAGCCACTGTAACTTTGTTCATCCATCCAAACGAGATTTTAACCCCTGACTTGATCTGGTTCTGGTCTTCCACTTTGGACAACTAAATATATGGGTTTGTCCATGTCGTCCCACTCCACTCAATGTTATAGCAACAAAATTTTGTAATCAGCTGCTTTTGATCCTAGTTGTACCGTCCAAGTTCTATATAGGTAAATAATAACTCATTAACTTTTCTCAATTGTAGAAAACTGTATTCAGATCCACGCTACTGCTTGGCTCATATAGGATACAGATAGATATAATATACACAAACATGCAACTTACATTCTACGCATATTTCCCCTCTTCTTAGGTCGCGAAAAAACAACACTAGATATACATAACATAGGACACCCACAAACGAATAACACCAACGTGGCAGCAAGCGCTAAGTTGTGGTGGCATCTCTCGCCTCAAAATGGCATTGGAGCGAGAGGGGAGAGCGGCGAGAAGGAGACGGCAGATGCCCGACAAAGCCGGCAGACGCCAAAGGCGGCGGGAACGCTAATTGGAGGCCGCGGCGACTTCAAAGCGCGCGACCGTACAACGTTTATATTAGGCAGGTACACTGGGCTGCGCATTGATTAATTCGAAGCCATAGACAATTAGTATGCTTTGTTGGGAGGTCATGATAAGAATGATACACATTCCGAAGACTACTGGGATGATCTTTTTCGATATTGCGAATTGATTCACCGAGTTTTATAAAACAGTGCCAATAGTATCCGAAGTCTGGTGGTAAAAGAATGCAGGTTTTGTAACCTAATTTCCATTTTTATGGAACCAGTAGCAACAATTTTATTTACAGACCCTCAGAGAATGTTTTCGAGTCATAAAATGACACATACTCCGGAAGATAAAGTTCTTGTGGTTCATAGACTTTTTGCCATGTGTAGCCACCCTTATTAGTTAATGGGATAATGAGACTGCATATATGTTTTTATAAGATTGACATATTTTAAACTTTTGACAATTTGTCTGAAAGTGAATAAATAAACTTGTGTGAGTGTACTTAATAGTGTATATCATTAATTAGATGTGCTTTTTTCTTCGTACCAATCTATATTTAACAAAACTAGAGAATTAAATTTTATCTTAAACATATACATAAATTTCTTCGTTTTTTTTTCTGTTTGCTGTTATTTTTAAAGTATAAAGGTATCTTATAAATTTCGTTTAAAAATTATTTTTGTTGATTCAACGGTAATCATTAACATGAAAATAAAGTTAAAATTTGCAGATTTCAATACAAAAGCAACGGCATGACGCAAAATATTTATTTTAAGCTGAATTCTAATACTAAAATCAAACGGTATTGTTAGTACTTAGTGCACTATAGAAATGCAGAAAAGTTGTGATATACATACGTCCATAAGTATCTGAGCAAAATCTCCAAAGGAGTAAAATTCGAGTCGACAAAAAGGTCCCTACATTGTAAGCGATCCTCTATGAACGTCTATTAATTCTGGCTAATAGAACACAAAAGACAATAAAAACTAGATCAAGAACATCGGATCGAGCGTGTAACTCCACAGAGAGTACAAAGCGGCGGCGTATTGTGGAAATCCACCCTCATTTAACACAACACCCGTAACTGTTGACACTAAGCCCGATTTCGTACCGATTCGACACGCCTTCTCTCATCTAAAATACCAACTTAAATCCTTCCATCGAATTTCCTTTAAGTCTTACACCTAAGGTTGAAAGTACCTTAATTTTCAACTCAGTTATGGTGGTCTATGTTTCCTTTCGGATCTTTTGATAGGATTTAGTTGAGAAACAATGATTGTAAGGATGTGTGGGTTGAAACAATGTTATTGACTGTTGAAGATGATATTGAATGGCAAATAAAATTTGTTTTTGATGTTTTTGGGAACCTTGATGTGCAGTGTTTGAATCAGCATTTAGGATTTATAAGATTTGGTTATTGTAAAGCATGATTTGATTTAAAACCAGTTTCTTTGATTCCTAATTTCCTTTATTTAGGACAGTCAATCCGATATGGCGAGTGATCTAAACGAAAAGTTTCATTAATATGCTAAGTCTATCACTAAAGGTGTGTGTATTTATATATCTATTTAATTCATTCAAACTCGCGTAAAATCTTTTTTTATAAGTAGGTAAAATGTAATAACTAAGAAATATTTTTTAAAGTTAATAATTCTTTGCTATTAACGGGAACAATTGTAGGTGTAATATAAATTCATAACCGGCTTCCATAAATTCAAGGGTTTTATCAAAAAATTTAAAGAATCCGATAGCGACGTAGTACATACGAGTATATCTTCATGGACTTGACTAAATGATTGACAGTCTTTGTTAATTTTCTATTTTTTATCACCTGATTGTCTGATAAGAAAGATGATTCCTTGCTTCGGAAGGCACGTTAAGCCGTTGGTCCCTGCTGCCATCTGGTAGTCGTTAAAGGAACCACGTCAGAGGCCGAGAGGTGGTTCCGAAGAACTCTGATACCAGGGTGTGCAAGGTTGACTGACCGTGTCACCTACTCGAAATGATGATGATGATTTTTTTATCTTTGGCTGCTATTAAAATTCGCCAGTCAACACTAATAACAACTGAACAACTATCATATAGGCCGTGTAATTCCCGGCAGAGTAGAATAGGACCACTCCAAGTCTTCCCGAGGATGTTGAAGAAGGCGACTTAGGAAACACAAGCTTACTCGTAACAAAGCTTATAAACATCAGAGACCTGTCCGTCCAACCCGTCTGGCCAGCATGGAGGCTCTGGCATATATGGCTCTGGTAGTACAGAGAGGGTCATGTTCCTGCAGTGGAGACTAAAAAAGACCTGATGATGATGATGAACTATCACAAAGATATGGAAATACGAAAACACCCTTTCCGTACAAAATGAGTAATCCACTGATTGAGTTTTAGAAGGCAATTGTTCATATTCAGCTTTGTGTACCGTGGGGAAAGTCACACGTCGGAACTGTTAAAATAGTTTCAATATATTTTGTTACACCTAAAACAAACAAACGACTTGTATTCAAAGGCATATTATGTACAAAGTGTAAAACATACAAGGAAAAACCGGAGGAAGTCGGCTGTGGTCGGAGAAAATGGAGGAATATGTTACAGATGAAATAACACTGTACAGCATTGTAATCTTAGGAAAGCAAAGGAAATCCGTTGTATTATTATTGCTAATGCTTCTTTAATATCGGTTTCTGATGTTTTGTTATTAAGTGTAAAAATAATTACGTCTTCATCAACGGAGCGTTTTCCTGAATACATTCTTTGCTGTGTTAAAATAAAACCACAGACAAGATAAGTAAAAAAAAAATATTTTTTTTTACTTATATACGTCTTTGGTTGGATCTCGAGGTCTGCTATTGATGTTAAATGATTGAGCAAAAATTTTTACGGCCAGCCGTCTGCCTTACGCCGACAATCGAATCGATGCGAATATATCATATAGCGTCAAAGTATCTAAATACCTGTCCAACCCGTCAGGCCAGTGTGGAGAGTGTAGGCCAAATATTCTGACTTCTCTGGCTGATAAGTATATTGCTCTGATAGTAGAATAGAATAGTGTTTATTTGAAAAGGACACACAGTACACACAGTTACATATAATAGAAAAAAAAAACATTAAATAAAAGTGAATATGGGGTTCCACTCGACAAAAATGGCACCCCACCGCAGCACTGTGTCCGTTTTCAAATAGGTTCCAACTCAGCATGTGCTGGCTTAAAGGCCAGCGCTGGTCTTCCGTTGGGACCCATGTTGACGTCACGGGTGTGCGCGACTTACTAAATAGAAAATTTGTCACCCAAAGTAGTAATTAAGTTAAAAGAAGAACAATAATTAAGTATTATACAGAGGGTCATGCTCCTGCAGTGGTCATTAAACAGGACCTGATGATGATCTAAGTACACATACCTATACTTTTTCAATTGTTCACACATAAGTACACTCGGCACATAAATTATTCAATGCCATCGCCAAAAAATTAATAGAGGTGTCTCATGACCAGAGGGCTGGCTTATATTTTGGCCAAAAGATTAGCATTGCCATACAACGTGGCAATGCTGCTAGCCTTCTGGGCACGCTACCACGGGGCAACGAGCTGCCAGGCCTATTTTATTTGTAAATAGTAGTTTTAGTTTAACTTTTATTTTTTTTCTGTAAAAATAATGTGTACGCAAATTAAACTCAAAAGAATTAGTAATGAGATGTAATGGATAATGAGTTTCGGATGATTATTATGGTACGTTCTCATAATTATATGATTTTTTTTTCTAGCCTGTAGATGTTCCATAATTATATGATAGAGACTGAAATTCATCTCGGACATATGGGGAATGTCACGAAAGCCAGTATTAACTTGCTATGGGAGGATTATGTTTAAACTAGGTACTTACCAGCCAAGTCTATGATTACAACATGGTTTTGTGCACCTTTGACGTGCAAAATAAATTTACATAATCTGAAAAAGTAGATGAAAAAGGGGCATGTTTAGATTGGAATTAACCTTTTATTTTTGTATAATTTGTTGCGAATTTTCCTTTAATTACATGGTAACAATTAAATGAGCTTTTTTTTACAATAAATATCGTGGATGAAATATTGGAAAACTCTAGTTTTAAACTATTCTATTATTTTGAGCTAATGATTGCTGCAAAATTTGTGATAAGTATAGCCTTTATTCATCAGCGTTGATGAGTCATTTAATTAGTGAGTATAATGCAAGAAGCTTAATTTGAAAACCAAACTTGTTGAGGAGTTGGCTACACTTAGGTACATAACGACAGATGGGAACAGCAAGCTTTTAAAAAGAAAACTTTCCACTTTCAAGATATAATAATTCGTCACCATTTACACGCTATATTAAACTTACAATCTTATAATCTTAGGTACCTATGAATGATTTGCTATATTCCTTCTTTGGTATGTGTGATTTAGAAGGCAATAAGCTAACCACTTTATTAACCAAGAGTCGATTTGACTTGCACATGACGGCTGTTCTGTCGGACCAATGGACCAATCTCACTAATAGTTACTAAATATATATGTATTTGAGTACTAAGACTTTATATAATTTGAGGTTATTAGCAATGATACCGTTATGTTACATAAAATACAGTAACACTCCGAGAGTGTAATAGAAGTGAAAACTTGAAAACTTGTGTATTTCGAGACGTCAGGAAATATTATATTATGCAGAAAATACTTTTATATAAGGGTATAACAAAGGTGTCGGTTTTTTCAGCTTAGGTACCTAAAGAAGTTTTCACTTCAAAAAACTGTGAGTTATCAAAACCAAATAAGTAGGTACCTATTCTCTCGGTGAAAATACTATTTCGCTTAATTTCAGAATCATGGTTCAAGGTTCTACAACCAACGTTCCGCAAAAAAATCCTATTAAAAATGTAGTTAGAAAATAGACGATGATTACAGTGACTGTTCATTTCCAAAAGAAAGTTCCATGAGCCAACGAAACATTAAAATAACGCTACTGGTTGTAAAGAAACGACAAAAAAGTAAAATTGTACTCTAAATTTGAACTCTGGCTAGGAATCTTAGTGAATATGTGCTGTAATGCATACCATCATTATCTGCTCTGAAACCAGTGATGGATTGAGTTGTTTTTCTGCCTCCGCCAGACTAGAACCAATTGATGGACGATTTAAATCAGTCTATCACGGTAGCGATTAGATTCGGCCGAGTATGAGTACCGGTTGCCAAGCACTTTTTGCTTTTTGTGTTCCATTCAATTAATTGGTACTACCTAGCTAGATGATTTGCTCATAATTTTTGCTGGGGATATTATCTCCGCGATAAACTGAATAAGTAATAAATAACAAGATGTAAATGAGCATATGGTCCAAGCAGAGCCGATTCAAGTCCGTCTATATAAATAACTATTCCAATGCAACTAATGTCAATCAGTGGCTTTAGAGCAGCCAAGGACCCAAAGGACGTATAACAAGATCGTTGTTTAAAAGCAAATCAGACCAGTGACAGGTTCCCAAACCACCGCATGTTTAAGAAAATCCTTTAATATATATATATATAAAAAAATATGATCATTTCCTAAGATCTACGCAAAAGTAGAAGCAGTTGACACATTCTATGGTTTTTCTTGCGCGTCCTAAAATTCCTTATTTTTCGAGTAAACACATACCCAATAGGTCATTATTGAATTAATCATCGACCGGGGCTCACGCACCCGATCCACTCTGCTTGTTTGTCTTTACGTATTATTTACGGAGTACACAGAGTCAAGGATCACGCAGGACACAAAGACCAAGTTTTGCAAGATTGTATACTCATTTGCCCAAAAGCAGCAGGCTGCTAGTCAAAACCAAATTAGATAGATCCCGTGAACGATCAGCTTAAAAATCTTATTTTTCGAGCTATATACCCATAGCCACAGGCCAGCATTGATTGAGACATCGACCGGCGCCCGCGCAGCGATCTATATCCTCTTCTTGTTTGTCTCCTTATTATTTACGAAGTACACAGAGTCATGCAGGACACAAAGATCAATTCTTGCAAGATTGTACACTCATTCACTAAAAGCAGCTAGCTCAGTACAAAATAGGTATCCCGTGAACGATTAACTTATTTTTTTTTATCAATAATAGCCTCAGGCCAGCATTGATTGAGCCATCGACCGGCGCCTGCGCAGCTATCTAGATCAACTCCTCTTGTTTGTCGGCGCGCACTCATTACGAATTAGAGCCGCCTAAACGCCACTTACGCTGGAATGCCGCTCGAACTGTTACAATTTACGCTTCTTTTTTGAAGTATTTCAGAGTTAGTTTCAAAATAACAGGTAGGCATCATATTCAACAAAACATTATAAACACGACTGAGTAACCTGTGTCTTTCGGGATAAATTATAAGGATTTTAACAATACCTAGATAATACATTCAAATTTATTTAGGCATTTAGAAGTTATGGTGGAATAAAAAACTCACATATTTACATTATATCTACCCTACAGAGAGGGTTGGCGTGAGTTAGGCGGCCTGCCGTAAAAAATTGTGCCGTTAGTATAAGTACCATTCTAGCAGACCAATCGGGAAAACGCTAAGGTCATGGTTATGATCTACATACATCTACCCTTAAAACGTAACACCCCTATGATGGAAGTCGTTAAAACTATCTCTGTTCAACCCATCTGGCTAGCATGGAGAGTGTAGGCCAAATCCTCTGACTGCCCTGGCTAATATATGGCTCTGGTAGTACAGAGAGGGTCGTGCTCCTGCAGTGGAGACTAACAAATACATGATGATGAATTTATGACATATACTAATATTATAAAGAGGAAAGATTCGATTGTTTGTTTGCATTGAATAGACTCCGAAACTACTGGATTAATTTTCAAAATTCTTTCACCTATAAAAAGCTAATTTATCTGCGGGTCACATAGGCTATGATTTACGGCGACGAAGTCGCGAAAAAATTGCTAGTTTGATGTAATAAAGAATTTTACATATGAGTTCAATATTTTTAAAAACGAATAAAGAACAACCCGGCCAAGCTTTAAGCTCCACCGCAAATGCTTCGAAGAAGTAAGAAAACTAAATAATTGAAACTGCTAAGTACTTAACTTACAATAACTTAAGTACTTACTTAACTGTGTGAACCTTCATGTTGGGAAAATAAAATGTAGGCTTGAGGATAGGCAGATGAAAGAGGGAGGTTTTTAGTTTCTAAGAGTAAACGCTGATTGGAGCAGCTGTTGATATTTTTTTCTGGCAAGGAATGTACATTTTTAATAGAAACTTAATTTTGAATGTTTAATAATTATTTAAGAAATCTAGAATATTTTAGTGACTAATAAAGAAATAATTACTTCCTAAGATGAGTATAAATAAATCGTTCTAACATCAGATGTTTATGTAGTGCTTTGTAAAGTAAGTACTTTGCTGAGAAAAAAAATATGAAAAAGAAATAAGACTGATTACGTCACGTCTTTGTCCCTCGGAGGTGGAAACAGAAGCCATAACACACAAAAGCTGAAAGAAATGGTGTCAAAATGGTGTATATTAAATACACGCCATTAAATCAAAAATAATTTAATATTTCAAAAGAAAACGCCATTCATTTTCATCCCGCGGGCTAGTCGGTTTCAGAGCCGGGAAACCGGTTCCCGGTTCCCGACATATGTTCTCGGCCGGTGGTCCACGGAACTAATTGTGGGGCTGAGGCATTAACCTTATTACACATCATGTCTTGAATATCTGCGAGAAAAAGGGTAAGAGGTGTCTGTTGTTATTGGCGCGAATGGATGGCGCGAAATATGTGATTGACTATAGAAATATTTTGGTTAACATCATTTTATTTCAAGCCTTAATGTGTCCTACTGCTGCTATATAGTAACTAATTTCTAAGGAGTAAGGCTAATTTTGTATTAATATTCGATGGAAAATTAAAAGTAACTAAATGATGACTTGAATCTCAAAGAAGAATGTAGAGTTGTCTATGATCCTTGGCGCCAATAGTTAGCGCCAAATATGCATAAAATAGAAATATTTTGGTATCTTCCCTTTCAAATTATTGTCTTCAAAGTGGTTTTACATTTTTGTACAACAATTCATTCTATTATATACATAACTATAAATATTGTTGTTACTTTTTTATATTTTGCACCCTTACAACATTACAATTAATACTCTATATTTTTTTAAGTAATTCTTTAACGTATTGCTTTATAATATAATATGTATATTGATAAAAATGGCTTTTAGGTATTCTATTTTTTTACGAGTTTGATTTTAAAAAGCAAATGCTTTCAACGCATTAATCAATTCCGTCGTACCGCTGAAAACCATGAATAAAACCATTAAAACCATAGATTAAAAAAAATTTCGTCTTCTCTTAAAACTATAATCTTCTTATACAGATTTTATAACCTCAAGAAGTCAAAGGAACTAAAAGGCTCTGCTTCAAGTTAGAGTTGCCACACTTATAAATACATATAATAGTGCTGGCAAGGTAATAAATAGTCGATTTGCTCGATCGCGGGGACGGTGGCTGCCGAATGGATATAAATAGGCCATTGTGGTTCTAATCCCGAGTTGACTAATCGACTGCGCACTTGGATAGGGCTGTTGTTTCATGTCGATAAATTGAAATCCGGGGATAAAGTGAGAATTATATTTATGATGACGCGTGACTGGCTTGTCTTTTTAAGTAAAAATTTCGTGTTTTTGTAAAATATTAGATTTTATCTTTCTCACGTCTCTCTGATAAGTCTTTCAATGCAATTTTTTACTCTTTCTAGTCCCTAACTAAGGTGTACTGCTAGATAACATTTTCTTCTTTTTCTGACATAAGCTAATACAGGCTTTTGTTGATATAATGATTTTGGCAAGAGTACTGTTGTGGTGGTGTCAGGGTGTTATCAACTGCCTGTTCGGTGGTTGCGGATAGCTAATGTTATCCCCAATCCATTCGAGCAAGTAGCATCCCAAATATCAAACCCCATCCCCAGCCCAATAAACTGCTTCCCGTCCCTTGCTTAATAAACGTTTCGATGGGAAGCAGCGTCGAAACCAATATAAGCCAAACAAAGTCCTTTCACCAACCCGTCTGCCAAGCGTGGTGAGTATGGTTAATCAGTACAATGTAAATATTTGGGGGAGGCCTATGTCCAACATTGGACTTTTTGCGGCTGAGATGATGATGAGTGTTACGATCTTCCTTACCTTCTTACTTACCGATTCTCGTATGAGGTGTGTTACTATTTCAATTTTACTAGAATCATCGATTTCCTATCGACTAAGTCCCCGTACTACCAAGGGTAATGGGCCCAGGTAATAATAGCGCGGGTTAATTAAACACTGCCATCGGCCATTGGTCGATGTGATTGAATGTGGTGTTTTGTAACCCTTTAGTGGTATTAATAGCCGGCAGAACGGATTTGCAACTCTTGACTTTGCCTCGTGATGTTCAGAGGTCAGGGAGCTGGAAAGTTGATAATTTTAATATAGGTTTTTCTACTTTTCTTATTTCTTCAGCTTTTTCTTTATTCTAGTTGTTTTTATGTCCCATTTTCCGTCCGATTGATCCAAACAGCAGCCACTAAACTTAATGACGCTTAATTTATAAAGTGTTATGTATTGCTTAGATATCAGACAAAAATTATATTTTTCTTTACGAATAGTACTTATCTACACCTATATTATCGAGACTTTATCCTTCGTCGTTTTACGGAGTCAAAGCCTAGAGTCATAACAGCCAAGAATACCGTGTGGGCATCAATGTAGTTGACAACGAAATAGGTTGGTAATCACTTTGCCTGTTGCATTAATAATACCATAACTTTTTTAAAAATAGTGCCCCAGCATGAAGTAACTTGTGCGTAATCTGTCACCCGACTGTCAAAATGAGACGTGAGCGTCGGGACGCGGCGACCGCAACATCGCTGCGCCTGCGCAACCAAACCGCATTCAATCAGAGACGAGGAAGCCGCTGCAATTTAAATATTTGACAACTCCGCGAATTACTGCCGTTCGGATTGCGTTGCGATACTGTAGTGCAATTAATTTCGTTGTTAACCATTTACACAAAAAGAGGGTGTTACGAGCTTAACGTGACTTGTATGTAACTGCTCTGGCTAATATTTGGCTCTGGTAGTACAGAGACGGTTGGCCCTTCAGGCCATGCATGCAAATCGCGGCCCATCAGGCATATGAGAGTTTGCTGTCTCTCCAAGCCTTGCGCACCCAGGTAACGCCCAAAGCCGAGGACCGGTCCCTTTGGTGATGTTCGGCTTACAGATTGAGGTTACTCTGCTCTCACCTCAAAAGTCCGGTGAAATAGCGAAAGCTCAGTTGGAGCTTAAGCTCTGCAGTCGAGACTAAAAAAAGACCTGATGATGATGATGATGTATGTTTTTTGGCGTTTGTGTCTGTGTCACCGTAGCGTAGATTTTAATACATTTAAGTATTTTTTATTTTAACGGTAATTCAATTTAGTGTTCTTTGCTAAAATCGTTTTAAAATCGTTTTAGCCGTTTTGTGTCGCGGGTGTATTACTTGTTTACCGCCCGATAGTCCAGTGGGTGTGAGCTCTATGAGCGTTTACGTATGTTAAGCAACCCCTGGTTCAGTCCCTACTTGGATGGGTGACCGCAAGTGGCATAAAAATATCTCGAGCTCCTCCGTGCTTCGGAAGGCACGTTAAGCCGTTAGTCCCGGCTATCATCGTCAATGGCAGTCGTTAAGTTATGTCAGATGCCTTAAGGCAGCTTGAAAAATCTGACACCAGTGTTGGCCACTTACACATACGAAAAACAAACAAACAAACTTGTTTACACGATCTAACTCTAGATGCGAAGCCTAAGAACAAATTTTATTGTACCAATTAAAACTTTACAAAGAATAAGTAAGTGCCAACAGATTAATAGTTGATGAATAAAGTGGGTTCTGATCCTTTATTAAGGGACTGCGAAAAGGTAAGGAATATGATGTAAAGGAATGTAAACAATGTAGGTAATGTTTCATTTTATGGTTTGGGACTGTGATTACCTTTATAACGTTAGGTAAACCTTCTTAATGCTTCAATAAAACGTCTTTAACGCCAATATCTACAAGAACCAAAGGCTCTATCTAGGTATATCTATATGTATTTGTTATATAAAATATAATCGTTAAGTTAACATCCCATAACACAAGTCTCGAACTTACTTTTTACTATTATTATATTCCTTATAGTAAGGATAAAAACATGAATCAGAATAGTAAGTAATTAATTGTTAACATGTTGAAAATAATCTGCAATTTTCATTATTTAAGCTAGCAACCCACTTTCCAAAATAAGTGAGGCATTTAAAATATTTGATAACATGAATCGGCAAATGCAAATAAGAAATAATTAAAACATAATGTGTACATATTCTGTTAAACAAAAGCTGTATTTCATTAGCTTATCAGCCATTGCAGCCAGGCCAATCAGAGCGAGCCGTGACATGTAAACATAATTCAATTAAGGAGATTGCTATGGCGAGGGTTAGTCACTAATAGGACACAACACAATATGTCCGCCATCTTGCTTAAGTGGTCGGTCTTGCTTGTTAGATCTAACTTTGTCTATCGCGTTAATTATAAAGACGTGCAAGTATATGTCAAATAAAACGTCAAATTTGTTGTATGAAAGCAAGAAGCCATTATTTTTTAATTAGCTACAATTATGAGCAAAATTGTTAAGTAACATTTTGGCGACCAGGCCATTAAAATGCACAAATTATTGGGTGATGTTCCTGAAGCGTCTCGGTGTTAGCTTGGGCAAACATTCTTTCCTATGTCCATCTGTCCCGCTGTCCAGCTGTTCTCCTCTACAATTCGAATTTCTCAACAGATTCTCGTAGTCAATATGGCGGAATAGCTGTCGTAAGACTCGCAAAGTCTATAGCTTTAAATTTCAGCAGTTAGCAGGTAGCAGTTTTAAATTTCTGACATGATGCGTTTGTTTTTTGCCCTTTTTCTAGGCCAAAAACTACAGTCTTTTTTACATTCTAGGGTTGTTTTTGTTTTCTCCCAGATATTAAGTAGAAAGGAAGAATATGGTTTTGTAGCTAAGTAGGCATATCCAGTTACCCATAACTAAATTATTATTATTACGAGCATTGAGTATCCCAGTGCTGGGCAAAGGCCTCTTTCTCTCCTTTCCATTTTTGTCTATCTGTCGTTTTTGTTCTAAATAACTAAACTAAATATATCTACCTATTTTTTTGTTGCCTATAGCAACTTTATACGGTTGTCTAAATCAAAGAGTATATCTGGATACAAAACTTCTTTATGTGAAAAGTCTTGCTGATAGTAGGTGCATGTGTGTCCAGATCCAAATGACCAGTTAGTGAATTACCCGCAGTTTCTACCGTTCTTATCGTTATCACGGGGTGTTTTAAGAAAACAATGTGCTAAGTGCTAACTGGTCCTAACCGAGTCGATAAGTTTAATCGATTTGTTGGCGTAATCGGGAAATTAAATTCACACACAAAAGAGTAGTCGGCGAAACAATAAAGATTTTAAATAACAACGTGTTTGAAATACAAACTTAATTGAAATTGGAGTCGCAGAAAAAGAAATCAACAAAGTAATCAAGTTACAAATACAAATTAAAAAAATTATAGCCTATGTCAGTCACGTGATAGGATTCTAACTTAGGATACTAGATGTTAACCGCAGCTTCGCCCGCGTGGTATATAGCCTATGTCCTTTTCAGTACCCTAACCTATATATATGCCAAATTTCATAATGATCGGTTCAGTAGGTAGAACGTGAAAGCGTAACAAACAAACAAACTCACTATCGCATTTATAATATTAGTTGGGATAAATGGTGAAATATAGAAACTCGCATACATACATAACCTCTTATAAAAAAAAAACTATAACTACATTCCAACCAAATAAATTTGAACTTTCTGACTATGTATTCTCTGCTTATAGGTTTAAAACATTTACTTGTTACTTTATTTTTCCTAATTAATTTTCATTTACTTTTATTTGTTTTATTTTCTTTAACCTATTACTACACTAAAACCTGGCTACGCCCGTGATTTACTTCACATAAAAACGTTCATAAATTTAAATATTTTACGCCTACGATAAAGTAAACCGTAAAGATTGATTTAAATAAATAAAATATACGATCTGCGCTTCCTTTACATAACAAAATAGGGATAGTCATAATAAATGTTTAAATTCATCTTTGTACCAAATAACTAAAATGTAAATAACGATCATCGTAAAAATTTAACTTACCTCCTTTGAAGATTGCAAGGTTACTTTATATATGATACCCAAGAGGCATGAAGATAAAACATAGACTTAGGAACAATAATAATATATTGGTTGTTGTTTCAATAAAAAATAAGTGTCGGTTGAGTGGCGAGCTGTCGACTCCGAGCCAATCGCTAAGTGACATATCAGTAATATCGATTACTCTTTGTTCTTTTGAAAACTTCAAATGGTTAGTGGTTTGTTAAGGCGCAACGCTCCAAAACATTGTGGTTTATAATGGTAGTTTTTTTTTATTACTTTTGTGTGTTATGCCGTCTACATTTTATTTAAGTTAAAGTGATGCTAAGTAAGTAGTATTGAATTAATTTTAAACTAACTTAATTAAAAAAGCTCTTTATTTTTTAATTTAATGTGGAATAGACAAATAAAATTAGAATTTACCTTCTATATTTGTAATCTCAATATAAATACATCTAATTTCCTAATTCCTCGTCATAAATGTTAAACTAAAGTTGTAACTGTAAGTAATGACAAATTTCAACTTCATTTTTAATGTAAAGATATATTATTGATAGGTATATACGAAACAGATTATGATTAATATTTTGATTTAATAAAAATATTATAAAAAAATTTGTTTTAAATTTTAAAAAAAGCGAAAACCTTACTTTGGAATATGATTTTTACTCAACGCTAGTAATTAGATTAATATTATCTTAAATTATTTGAACTTTAATTCCTTTTTATTTTAATATAATTAGATTTAATTTAGGTATTTTATTTCTTTATATTGTACAAGAATGGGTGTTTACACTCTAATTACTGGTTGGTCTTCTTATTCAAATTATTCATTATTAGGGGGTTTACGAGCTGTTGCTCAAACTATTCCTAGACAGTTATTTTAATATTCATGTTGCTTTAACTCTCATATTGAGGCTCCTTTAATAACAAGTGGCTACGACCCTTCATACGCCCATCGCATCTCTATTTAAGTTGAAAATTAAATTAAAATAAGTATAAAAATTATAATGAAACAAGTTTTAAACTGGCGAAGAGCGTCACCTTAACTACCGATATTGAGTATAAATTGAATCATCTTTTGTTCGAGTCACTTTTGCTTTTTTTTCCCGTTCACTCAGACGTCAATGTATTTTTAACTTCGGACGTCAACGGTCAATCGGTTATAATTTGAGTTTTTGAATCGCATTGTTTGAATGGAAATGTATGGCTCGTGTTGCAATTTCAAGTTATTGTTTTTAAGTTAATTATATGAACATTTTGATCAGTAAAAATAATTTATGCGAAAACTTATAAAAATTTCGTAAAATAAAAAAAATCGTGAATATAGTTAAATTCTAGAAAAAGTATTTACACTATGAAAATATTTGTATACTTACCAAAAGTAATAAGATTTCTGTTCTGTGATTTATGATCTGTTTTTTAATATTCGCAAATTTTCATTATTATTACATTTCAATACGATGCAAGATGAGAAATACGATTTTGACAAATAAAATAATAAATAAATATATTTAAAAAGAAACCGAAGTAGTTGTTAATCAGCTATGTATAAGTATAAATCCTTACTCGCGGTCCCGTTCGCATCATAGGTATCATGGTAAATCCTCAGTGACGTTTTTCATGATACTTAATTTGTACTGTTCCGTAAGCGTGGTGAAGAACCGAACATTAGATGCTGGATGCATTGAATTTATCTAATGTTCAGTTTAGACTAGTCCAGAAAATATGATAAACGAACAAATATCCAAATTCTCTTACGGTTTAATGATAATAGTAAGGATTAATAACATTATTAACGTGAGTTGTAGAGACGTATCACATCACAAACAAAATGTCTGTTACCCATGAAAATAAAGTTATATGCTAAAACCGCGCTCATATTTCAAAAGAGGTGTGAACAGAAAGTGTAGAAACCTAATAATTTACAGATATTTTACATATTTAAAACGCACATAAATACGAAAACTTATAAAAACGTCTGAGGCGTCTTTTTATAAGCATTTATTGCTAATTCTGTGTTGCATGACGCGGCGACGCCGGAAAGCACGATCATAAATCATACAAAACGCATATTTTTATATGCTAATCGTTGTTTCGTACCTATTTTAATATAAATTATAGACGAAATCTCAATAAAAAAAAATTGTTACAAATGTATATCATAGTTACAATCAAAAATTTGGAATAGATGCTCTGACGAACTGAATAACATTACAGAAAATTACTAAAAGCAATTCATCGACTTCTAGCGACTAGATAAAAATCTTCTAAAATGGTTGAGGTGAAGCAAAGTAGTCACTAAAATGTTTTATATGTTCTTTTAAATTATGAATGTAGTTTTAACTTTATCAATTGTTTTCTGAAATGCTCACCGTTAGATGGCAGCACTGAACCGTCGACCTCGTTAAGCCGCTGTCATTGGATAATATTTGACAAGCAGCAACAATTGACATATTGTTGACGAGCTCCTTGGCACACGCCTTGAACACGCCTGCCTGCGACACGGATGGTTACGGGTTCAATCCCCGGTCAGGTCAAGATGGAAAATGATCTTTTTGATCCTGGATGTTTATCTATATAATTATCTATTGTAAAATATAGTATCGTTTAATTAGTATCCCAAAAAACAAGCCTCGAACTTACATTGAGGCTAGCTCAATCTATGTGATATGTCCGTATATTTATTTATAATTATTTTATTGTGGCCGAATCACGACTTATTAGATCCGACGCTTCAGTTCTGCCGCTGATTATTTTATAACATCATTACAAGAAACAGGTCCAGTGGTTAAGGCGTTTGCCTTGTTGACCCGGGGGTCGTGGGTTCGATTCCCACGGGAAGCACACCTTGTTAAGATGTTTCCAGTTTGGTTAGGACATTGCAGGCATGAATCACCTGATTGTCTGATAAGAAAGATGATTCCGTTCTTCGGAAGGCACGCTAAGCCGATGGTCTCGGCTGCCATCTGGTACTCGTTAAAGGAAACACGTCAGAGGCCGAGAGGCGGTTCCGAAGAACTCTGACACTAGGGTGTGCCTGGTCGGTTGACCGTGTCACCTACACGAAATGATGATGATTACAAGAAAAAATTAAGATTGGTCGAATAGAAATATTAACATGCCTGTGAAGCATTGGTGATGTATTTATGTTAGATTTTCTGTATATCTTAAGATGGTTAAAAAGGTTGGTTTAAAGCCCGCCATTAAAGCACATTTTGCATATAAAATAAGGCAAGGTGTGGCATAGGTGTTCTTGAGCCCCACCCATCGGCAAAAAAGACCCTATACGATTTTATCGACACCACCAATTATAGGTCGCACACCTGACCCCCAAAACTCACAATACATAATTTGGCGGCAAAGGACAAAGGAAGAAATCAATCGATTGTGTTTATAATGGATTATGTTATCTAAATCAATATCTGAAGGTTTGAATTTCATAAGGGTAACGTATTTGTAAAATTTTGTTAAATTATCTTTTAGTGGTATTATTTAATGGAGCACATTACATTAGATTAACTTAATACTATGATCAAGACATTTTTATGATTTTACACAAAATATCTGGGTAAAGGTAGGTATATAAGTATTCTCATTGCTAAAAATAAATTTGGAACATTTGTTTGTCTGAAAAAAAAAAATTTTTTTTTTGAGTGCTAAAGGTGGCTTTTGGGTCTTATGGCCATAGGCCTGTCTACCCCGTAAGCTATATAGACATGATTATGTATAATCTGAAAATTCTATTCTTAATTCATTAAGTCTATGAGTAGTACTGCCTGGCCAGGTCTCATAGACTTAATAAAACACTTCTTTGCCGGATGTGTAAACGTGTTCCCAAACAATGGCGCACGGAACGTATTTCGGGAGTGCTACGAGACTTGCTACGGCGTAGCATAGACCGCTACGATATGGCATAGCTTTCTACAGCGTAGCAGTTTATTTATGCTTTAGTTATCTCCGATTTTTTGCACATTATACTTAATAATTTACAAATGCACAAGTAATCATTTCATCCCAAACTGCGCGACGTTTTATTTCAAATCTTACTCCACTTTTTCTATTTTATGCAAAGATTAAAAATGATTCAAAAACTAGAAATATGTATAAGAACTACTGACAAAAACACAAAAATATATCTACCATCTCGCTCTTCCCTTTGAGTATGAGAGGGTGAATTTAAAAGGCTTTAGGTACTTCATTTAGTTTAGGTACGAGTAATTTTACCGCTGGACAGTGAGGATCTTTTACAATTGTCAAATCTCAAGGCCATTCTAGAATGTGAATGATTTCTTGATCTACATTAAGTCTTTATTTACGGTTCTTGTTTTACAAAAAATAAGGTTTTAATTTATCGCCCGGGTCGTCCAAATATTCGTCAAATTTAGAATGTAACACACCTATAAAATAATCTCACTTCGAAGAAATCTAATCTACATTCTATTACCTTACATTAGTGTATAGTTCTAAAATTCAAGTCTCAAGGGCTCTGCGGCACACTCGGTGGGTGTGCGTCAAGCCTGCTAAACCGATTCGGGCCAAATGGCCTGGCGGTTTATTTAAAAAACAGGCCTTTAATTCGCCGCCCGGGTGTCCAAATACATGGTTAATTTAGAAATCTAAAACACCTATCAAATAACCTCACATCGAAGAAATCTACGTACACCATACATTTGTGTATAGTTCTAAAATTCAAGTCTCAAGGCCACCTTGTGGCGTCAAGCCTACTTTAATTCAGGCCAAATGGCCTGGCGGTTTATTTACAAAAACAGCCTTTAATTCGCCGCCCGGGTGTCCAAATATATGATTTGTTTAGAAATGTAACACACCTATAAAATAACCTCACATCCAATAAATCTACGTTAACCTTACAGTTGTGTTACATTATATGTATAATTTTAAAATTCAAGTCTCAAGGCCACCTTGTGTGCGTCAAGCCTGCTTCTTCGAGTCGGGCCAAATGGCCTGGCGGTTTATTTACAAAAACAGGCCTTTAATTCACCGCCCGGGTGTCCAAATGCGAGGTTATTAAGTAATGGCCCCTGACGTTGGGTCGCTGATACGGGGTTAGCCGTGCGACGGAAAAGGGTGCGAGCTTTGATGTAGATCATATCTTAGTAGTAATCTTAGGTAAGCACATATTTTGTAAGGAAGAAAGTAATTTTCTTCAAATATTTTTTTTTAATCTGCCTCGACTGAAGTCTTAGGCTCTAAGCTTTTAAAGTAATAAAAATTCTTTGAAATTACAGCTATTTGATGATGTCATTTTGTAATTATCTAAAGCATTTCACTGCAATTTTAAAAATGGTTTCATTATATGATATAATCCACTTTTCCTATACATTATATACCTAGCAAACTAAGATAGAAATGAAGGTTCATTTTGTGTAGAAGCTTCAAACATTCTTTTATTTTGTTCGTTCCTAGGGAAAGCTTGTTTAAAAGTTCATGGTTTAATTTTTGTTAGTCCTTGTAAAACTACTTTCTAAACTTACAAACCACGCACTCTATTCAACCGAATATCCTACCATCTCCATCTAACACAGATGGACCGCGATAGCCCCTCAGACCGACAATATAATTAAATTATCAAGGGTCATACCACCTGTCTCGCTCTATCACCTGAGGAGAGACAAGGACGGCGATATGCACCTTGCTCGGGCTTTGTTTGGGGAATTAGTATAATTAATACCTTTTATTGATGTTGCGACACCTAAAATATGTATAAAAATATCATTGACACGAATTCATTAGGGTAATCTTCAACAGAATATATGAAATGCAACGGTTACTTACTAATCTATCAACATACAGCTAAAACTTCTAAAAGGATTGCGCTGAAATTTGGCACGCAAATAGTTATTATAACGCAGCATAAAAGTAGGAACGCATTTTATTTAAATCTACGAATCGTAGGCATTCGCTAAGAAAGAATTTTTCTAAATTCTTTAGGCTAGCGAACTGAGGAAAAATCTACTAGTTATTTATAAGACTTTAAAAGATACACCGTATGATGTACCTGTAAAATGTAAATTTTGTAGGTATAACTTTAAGTAAGACTTGGTAAAGAAACAAAAATGCCCCATCTGGTTTTTTTTGCAAACAAGAAGGTACTTACTAAGGAAAGCTTGTGTGATGACTATAGGCATAACTTCTTTGAATTTTCAGATATTTGTAAATTAATTAGGGATTTTGTTTTTATCTTATATTTTACACTTTTCAGAGGATTTCGCATACTTAATGCTTAACTTAGGTATGTCATAATTACAGATACGTCCATCAAAAAAACAACTTTGATTCATTTATCCCCAAAATAATTTCTAAATAGCCCTCAGATACCAATTTAATAGACCATTCACAATCAATTAGTCAGCTTTTTCCGAAACTGCATTATTTCCACACAACGGCCTATAATGGCGGGAGCCTTTGCCTTTTTTCGTTTTTATTCTTTTTTTTTCATAATAGGGGCAATGCCAACGTGTCGCTCCCGACACCTTGGGACCCCACAGGTTGTATAGGAGTCATTTGCGGTATAATAAAATATAATAATGCTTAGTGCGGCGGGTGCTAAGCCTTTGGTTGTTGAATTTTTTTGTGTTTGATTTGATTGCATGGAGTTGAGTACTGCTACTATGACTTGTGCATTTTGAATGGTTGTGTTTATACCTAATTAAAATAGGTAAGCAATAGTAGATATACTTATACATGTATTCAAAGGCATTTAAAGCACTTATAAGCAATATCTAGGATGGTATTTACGGAAGAAGGACACGAAGTAGGACACTACCCTAACAGCTTTACTAAAAAACAAGTAACTTTTGATTGATTTTATCAATTAACGGATATTCCTTATACAAACATATTGAGGTTACATGGTTCATAAACTTAAATTTAAAAATATTTTTTATTCTTTATTATTTTTCTTTTTTAATTATATTTCCACGATGATAATAATTTCTTTAATCGAGTACTGATATGTTAATTATACATTTTTTATACAGATTTAACACAAACTTAGGTCATATAACAAAAATGCCTACCAAAATCTAAAATTGTATGATAAACGTTATGTAAACCTATTAAGGCGGTTATACCAGCCAAATAGCGCCACCCCTGTTTTTATTTCTTTTACTAACAAAAAGATCAAATTTAAAAAATCTACGTAAGTACTTCACTGGTAAATGACTTGTAGGATTTTTTGTATTGCTTTTCATTATTTAACGTTTGATTAATCAAGAGAACTACTCATTAACTCCAAAAACGGCCACTTTTGGCGGTAATGAGTAATTCTCTCAATCGGAAATGATAATATTGATGAAAAGTTCAACAAAAAATACTACAAGTAATTAATAAGGAAATACTTACGTAGATTTTTTAAATTTGTTCTTATTTCGAAGTACAAGAATTAAATAGCAGGTGTCGCTAGTTTCGCTGATGTAAGCCTCTTAAGTATTATTGCGAACGTTTATATTAACATATAACACGACCTCGAACGCGCAATTTAAAATGTCAACTAGAGTAAAATTATTAAGTTATTTATGTCCATGTTATTGCTAGAATGTTGAACGCAATCTGTTCTATTTTGATCTAATTGCTTTGATATTTGTAGACTGAATAGTAGAAGAACCTAGCCTAGGTACACAGTTTTTATAAATAAATGTCTCATGTTCTCCGCACATGGTTTTTAATCAACATATTTCATGAAACTTTCGTAGCTTACTTAATTTTTAAAAGAAGTATCACCAATACGCCTATTCTGTGAATATCCATTCGTTCGTCTCTAACGGTAGAACTTCTACCGGCAGAAGACGTATAAAACGAAATAAATATTCTAGTAACTGTCACAAATCGAAATCGTACAAGGTTATACAATTAATTAGGTTTCAAGTAGGTAAATGCTACATAAGTATTTTAAATTACAGTAACATTGACTGTAGACTTAACTTGACTAGTACTTACAAGTATTAAAACGTAAGGCCATCAGTGCTCATGACATCAAATAGTCATGCGTTGTCATAAAATTAACATCATATATAATTATCTCTTTCGCTACTATACTAATAATACCTATGTCTACAAGAAAAACTGCTCAAAATTATATAAACAATTAAAATTAAACAGTATTGTACTTTTGCTAAAGTAATACCCTTAGGCATGTGGTCCCAGCTCCTTAATCGTACGATTTGTTCTCAGAGACTCGCATAGATGGCGTCACTCGTAGCTACACTTCATTGTATCTACCGTATTATAAGAATATAAAAACATTTCAAAAATTATATCTTATTATAAATCAGAACAATATTTTAGGCATAATATTTAAAAATGGGTGTCATTTTAAAATATTATGCCTAAAATATTGTTTTGATTTTTAATAAGATATATTTTTGATATTTAGTAAGTTTAGGCTAACGCAGATTACCGCCATCTAGTATCGAATAGCAAGCAACTCTTCCGCTCCATACATTCGCCTACTTTTCGCCACCTTAATTTGGTACAATATTTTTGTATGAGGTGGGCAGTCTATTACGTTAGTATTATATTGTCTTCCTAAAAAAAATCTACTAAAATACTACAAAAATCTAAATGATGATGGATTTTTTATATCAAAATAATTGTGTGTGCTATAATGGACACCTATTTATTTAATACATTCATTATAATGATATAGAGATATCCCAACAATATTCTAATGCCCCGCCGAGCCAAGGGATGTTAAAAAAATATTATTTCCGTTCATAAACCAGAAATGACTTCCTCAATCAAGCCTGTAGCTGTAGCATAGAGGTGCTACGCCGATGACAAATGACTGTTTGGCGCTTACGTTTTAATCTGTAGCATATGGAGCATAGACTATTCCCGCCTTCGCGTTGACGTCTGTTCGAATTTAGAGTTCTCTTTGTTAACTGCGTGATGTCTTCTTTTGTGCCAGCAACAATAGCTTTTTTGCAATCGCCGTGTAAATTACGCTCATAGAGTCAATTTTGTATTTTTTTTTTCAAAAGGGACCATTGAATGACTGCGCGTAAGGTTAGGGGTCTTTAAAAGCTCATTGATACGTTATTTTTTGTTTTAAAGTGGTTAATTTTATAAATAGTGTTCATTAACCAACAACTTAATTTAAAAGCAATTCATTTTTTTATATAATTATGCTTTCTACGTTGTTTTGAGAGTATTTCTACCACACATAGCTGTAATTTAATTGTTTGCGCCCATAGCTTTGATATATGTATGAACTTTATTATTGGAATTACAATTTGTTACCTATTTTTTTAAAAACTGTCATCAGTATAGTAATTACCTTAAAAATAAGATTACAGATGAACAGTAATTAGTAAGTCACATAGTTGTAAGAACACACAGTAAAACACATCTTTTAATTTTGTTTAATTGTTTGAACCATAGCTTTTTACAATATATTTTTTTACTAGGTAACTGAATACAGTAGCAACTTACACTTTCTTAGAGCGCGTCAGTGTCCAAAAAAGTCGAAAAAATAAACGAGCAGGCACGATTTTAATAGCCGCCCTGAGGTCGTGCATGTGTGCAGATATCTTTCAATTACTTCCACCGCTCTGTAATCAGACCATAATCGTCTATTATGGCACAGGCATACTGCGTTTTGAGTCTTCGAAAAATAATATCTTCATTGATTATCAATATGCGAACAATGTTCTGAGCACGCTGGCTGGATTTAGGAATTTTGTGCGGTCATAATTTTTTTTTTAATTATTTGTTCTTATAATACTGACTGGACGGTTTAGAAAATAGAATTTTAAATAGAGTTAGACAGATAGGTTTTTCAGTAAAACTTTTTTGTAGGCCAGTTGTTATTTTTTGTAATAATACTGGCTGCAATATTTAGAAATTTGTTTTAGACACGTTTTATTGGGGGCACCTTTTTTGCGCTTGATTTCCTATCAAGATGAGAATGATGGTTTTGATAGAGATATTAATTAAGGCCGCTGCTGACAACTTAATAGATTTTTTAATTGGAAATTAATGTAGTACGCCTAATATATTTAGAATATTTTTTAGAGATCTCAAGAGTTAATTTAGACCAGGGTTTATTTGATATTAATTTTTAATCTAAATATATGTATATATGTAAATCCATATTTCTATTGAATGTATGTAGGTGTATTGGGCATCTACATAAGTCAATACGTAGTAGTTAATAGACATGGGTAATTGGAAATAAGCATTTTTAGGGTTTCATGCCTAAAAGTCCGTCCGTCCGTCCGGCTGTCTGCCTATCACAAGACTGTATCGAATGAACCGTGGTAGCTATAAAGTTATTTTTGTTCCGATGATGTATTTCTATTGCCACTATTACAACAAATGAAAAATTAAACTAAAAAAGCGTGGAATAAACGCATATTTTTCGATTACTGGCAACATTGCGCTAAGCGTTCCATACAAATACAGATTTAAAAATATATCGCGAGTTACTTCTTTTTACTCCACATATTCATTATTTGATTTCATAGATTAACCATCTCTCATTTTATATATTTCCTACGGCTCCAGTGCCAACATTCTACTTTTGTCTACGTATTTTATTACACCAGTTTCATTTGCAATAGGTACAATCATAGTCTATTTTCTGGGCCCTTCTATAAGTAAATACCTAGGTAGGGCGTAGTTAGGTAAGTAGACCATTTTTCCGCACATAAAGCTCAACTTGTATGGGGCCCATCCTTAATACAAATTAAATTCATACATACTATCACGTCTTTCACCCCTGCAGGGTAGACAGAGCCGGTCTGTAAAACATTAAAAGGCCACAGCATTTAGCATGTTGGTGGTCTTGTAGATGAAAACGAATTCAAAATGGATGGGTTGTTGCATCGCCTATTGACATGATTCCCACGCAGATCGTAAAACCCGATCGAAGGAATGGGCCGTCGATCGGGTTTTACGATCTGCGCAGGAAGAGAAGCAGCTGGTATAACATTCTACGTAAAGTGAAAAGTAGAATTAAAACAGTGATGGTTGCTAGCCGCATCGCCTATAACGTGCTTCCATAGTTTTCACCCACTCCCTTGACCGGCTTTTACGTTCTGCGCGGGAAGAAAGGCAGCTGGTAGGTATTTCTTTGTTTTTTTCTTTTCTCCCAGACCAGCATGTAAGGGACAAATTAAATAGGTGTACTTAGTAAGTACCTGTACTTAACGTCTTGTCCTCGTTCCACGTATTTGACTAAATAAAACACTGATTATGTAATTCAAAATGGAGACTCGATGAGTATAGAGTCATCAAATACGTATTAACGCATATGTAATGCTGGCAAATTGGCTGGGCATTGCTAATGACGATTCTAATGCTGTAATGAGCCTCTATTTGCTATAGGTGACCTGGATTTGTGTTTATTTGCAGTCAACAGTAGCTCGAATAGCACTCAATGGCTGTATGTCACAAAATTGCTTTGCTTCAAACAAACACATTGTTTAACTGAAAAAAACTATCAAAAACATTTTTCAATAATGGTACCTTCATATTTTTTTTATTTATTATATTTTGATGTTAAAGAGGCAATAGATATACACATTCTGTGAAAATGTCAAGTCTCATTACGGTTGGTGACGTCACATAGTGTATGACCCTCCGAGGAAGAACACGAATATAATGACACCTCACTTCAAAATCAGTCAAGCCGTTTAGGATGCGACAATGGAACAGATATACTTACATACATACATATATACAAACATATACATGCATACAATATATATCTACAAACCTATAAACATACATTAAAAATTTTACTCTTCTTCAATCGGGTAAAAATATAGGCCTAATAACTTATAATAATTTATAATTAGTTTAAAAACTAAAAAACACGCTTTTAGCAAGCTAGTCATGTTTTGTCATTAGAACTCAGAGCGTGTGCAAAATGTCTTCCTAATCGAAGACCAAATGTGGGTCAAATTTTAAGATTGCAAGGTTTTTTTACATACAAGAGAAGCTAATAAAAGCGTGTTAAAAACAGTATTTTTCATTATGTTTAAGTTCCTTTGTCACATTTTAAACGTTAAAGTTTTAAATATCACAAAGGCTATAACTTGGTATATCTACACGCGGCCAAAAGCTATATAGGACGTTATAATTGGACATGTGAGAGACTCTTCCATTCTGGTTTGGGAAAAAAGAAAAACGGAACCATATACCAGCTGCTTTTCTTCACGCGCAGACCGTAAAAGCCGGTCAAGGGATTGGGCAAAATCTAAGGAATAGCGTTTATGCGATGCGGCTAGCAACTCATCACTATTTTGATTCCGCTTTCCACCTTGACGCCCACTAACACTTGCCTTTGTGATTTATAACCTTGATGGCCCCTGTCTACCCCGTATGGGATAAAGACGTAATAATATGTATGAATGTATGTGAGATAGACAACTCACATCTGCGACTAATTTAGTTAAAAATGCTTTTACAACACAATGCAATTACGATGAATCCAATGATAATGGTAATTAAGACTTCTTAATTAAGATCGTCTTTAGAAAGCAATGTAAAAGTAAGTACCTATAGTACACAATACAATAAAACAAAATGGTGAAGTTATCGTTTAGTACATACTAGAAAGAAAATCATAGCTCTTTCTATTTTATTAGGGCAAGATGCCGGTTGCATTCTTAGAACAGAAGCACATTTCAAAAAATAAAAAACCTGATTGCTTTTTTTACAAGTTACGTGTTGTTCCCGGCAGAGTAGAATAGGACCAATCCAAGTCTTCCTGTAGATGTCATAGAAGATGACTTAGAAAACACAAACAAAGCTTAGGTATAAACATCAAAGAGACCTTTCCAACCCGTCTGGCCAGCGTGGAGAGTGTAGGCCAAATCCCTTGGCTCTGGCTAATAGATATATGGCTCTGATAGTACAGAGAGGGTCATGCATGCTCCTGCAGTGAGACTAAAAATACCTGATGTTGAATAACTCTTATCATAATTTCTTTAAGATTCATATAAGTGATTTTATACAGGAACAGGCTAGGGCACAATACAACGCCGTACTAGTACTATTTAACAAGGAAAATATTTAAGTAAATTGTAAGGAGGTAATTTTTGTGTTGTGAAAATATTGAAGATAACTAAAATGAAAATATTTTCCAACAATTATGCGTGCATTTAATCACTTGATACAAAATTCTACATAGGTATACTTAAAGCTTTCTATTCAAGGAACAAACTTTACAATAAAATTAAAACCTTATGTTTACAAATAAAAAGTCCGGATAGATCGTTGCCCCGTGGCAACGTGCCCAGAAAGCTGGCAGCATTGCGATGTTGGATGGTAATGCTGATCTTTTGGCTTTAATTTTTTTTAAACCAAAATCGAAACCGACTTCTATCCTAATTAGTATACAAACTGAAACTAAAAAGTAGAAAAAATTAATTTCAATCAATCAACCAACATTTTAAACCTTTCTTAACTTATTTTTGATGTCTATCAGCCAAGCTAACAACCTATTTTTTATGATGCATGATGAATTTCGATAAAAAAATTATTTAACCTCCTCTGATCGTGTAAAAAACGTATTTACCAAAGAAGACATACGTACAATAAAATAAAGAACCTCCGTTATGAAGTCGGTTAAAATACCCCTGAAAACAGAGGGGTTTTATTGTCTATGACACCTCCGAACCGAATTTGATTCATTTTTTGTTTGGAAGGTACCTATTTCAATATGTTAATAACTAGCAGTAGTCTGCCCTGGCTTTGCTCGTGGTACATACGTAGCCTATAGCACTCTGGAAAAAAGTACCTATTCAAAGGTGAAAGAATTTTTGAAATCAGTCCAGTAGCTATCTTTTATTTTTGTGTGTTGTATTTATCTAAAATAAAGAGGGGTTTATTCCATAGAATTTTCAATTAATATAAACGTTTTCTATTATTGTTGGTAATATGTTTAAAACCTTCAGCAATGAATTACTGTTTAGTAATTAGTAACGCATTGATAGACAAAGCAAGCCAAATAGATCTATTATTAAGAGCAAGTCCGTCACGAACTCGAACAATAGATCAATATAGGCGACAATTAGATCGATCGATACACATAACATAACACAACAAATAACAAATTGGACAATAGTAGGGGTGTGGGGGATGTGTTTTATTTCACTGGCGACTTATCTCTGCTTTGCAATGAGTAAAAACATACTTACTAGCTTATTACGTCTTTATCTCTTACGGGGTAGACTAAGCAAGCCAAATAGATATATCATTAAGAGCAAGTCCGTCACAGACACGAACAATAGAACACTATACCTAGGCCTTTGATTATATAATAATCGAAGACCTAGGCGACAATTAGATCGATACATATCACACAACACATAACAAAATTGGACAATAGTAAGGGTTTGAGGGATGTGTTTTATTATTTCACTAGCGATTCATCTCTACTTCGCATGCGTAAAAATATACTTACATAGGTACCTACTTGCTCATTATGACTTTCTTTAGTTCTTACGTGGTAGACACATTTTGAGGCCATAAAGGCTCACAGGCGCGTTATTATAGGTCGATAAGTGGTAGAGCCTTAAGACCTGACGTTTATCATGATGGCGGACAAGTAGGTAGAAAAGAATCAAAATACTAAAGACTGAAGGGTTGCTAGCCGCATCGCCTATAGACTTGATTGTAAAGATCCATCTCTCCGTTACATGCGTAAAACATACATCTTTATTACGTGTTTATCTCTACGAACTAGACAGAACCATGGCCATTAGAACTATCAGGATTGTAATAAGTAAGTATTTTTTATTTTCTTTATGGAGGCTTATTCTTTCTCTCTCTCATCTAAGCGTGTTTCCGGTTGCATCCTCAGCTGAATGCTACGGACGGAGCCCAGGGTC
Source organism: Rhodophaea formosa (assembly GCA_963082605.1). Classification (NCBI taxonomy): domain Eukaryota; kingdom Metazoa; phylum Arthropoda; class Insecta; order Lepidoptera; family Pyralidae; genus Rhodophaea; species Rhodophaea formosa. The sequence goes on along the minus strand of OY720225.1, from coordinate 9,371,660 downwards.
AGTTTATTTTCACTTACGGAGGTAATACCTACTAGGTACCTACTTACTTAAAAAGAAGAAATTATTTTACGAATTCCAAGAATCAATACTATTACCAAAGGTTGATGTTAATATTTAATTCGTAATTACCTAAGTAGGTAAAAGGAAGGTATGTCAGAATTTATTCTACATTTTTTTTTCAGAAAATCTTTAACCGCTTGCATAGGTATGTCAGAAGTTTATTGAAGTTCAAAGTTCAAATAGTTATTACTTATAGAAAAATAACTAGGTTTCTATTAACTTAAAACTAAATTGAAAGATAACATTTCCCTAAGTAGGTATCTATGATTTCACACCATTTATGTAAGTAGATATTTTTTTGTTTTATTTTACTCATGTAATTCAATAATTCATTACTCAAGACTCAAGCAAATGCAAGAAAGTGCACATTACACAAAAAATACCTCATTATTATAAAAAAAAACTAAAATTAAGATGGCTGGTTTGATAGTGTGTGAAAGGTGAAATAAGAAAGTGGCAATCAATAAGTAGTTACTGAAATTAACTTTTGACTACCTATCGTTAATATTGACTTTCATAATCATAGTATTAAATACATTACAGTTAAAATTAATTAAAATTGATGGATTTCGAAACTACCTTTCCTTAAATTCTCACAAAAATAAAACAATTTATTAGTTTCTAAGAGAAGTAGGTATTACACTCGTCTTTATAGGCTATTTATCATCGACTAGGTAGGTATCCGGTAAATAGTAATATATTAATTTATCACTATAAATAGTACTGTTAGGTAGACCTAAGCTTGTAAGTGACCATTAGGTAAGCTTAAAACGTACCTACTTAGGTATAACCTTGTATCGCAAACTAATCGCAAAGCTAAATAGGAATCTGTGATTAAACTGAGATACCTAGGTAGGTACTTACCTATTTTTTAATTATATAGGTACCTACCTTATGATCATAAAATCTGATTATATCGAATATCTACCTATTAAGGTAAAGATAAAGGTCCTGCTCCTGCATTGGAGACTAGAAAGACCTGATGATGATGAAGGTAAAGATAAATATGTAGGTACCTATATCAAATCAAAATAAGCAGTTCTGTCATTCTTGGCAGTTAGCTGTACCTATTTCTAGATTGATTCCTCTTAGATGCTATCTAGTAGTAGGTATTTAAAAGTAAAAAATAATCTTACCATTCATCTGAAGTCAAAACAAAAGTTATTTGTGGTGTTGGTTTTGGTGGAAAGGAAGAATTTTATTAAAGTAAAAGTACAAGTTTATACCTACTTACATATAGGTAGGTAGGTATATTTATTTCTATTTGCCTTCATACATGTTGTAGGTACCTACTGTACATCTGTAGGTAACACTCGAATTAATCTGACTGGTAGAAAATGCCATCGACCTATTTATATTTTCATACCGAATTTTTAAATTAGGTACCTATACTTAGTTAATAAATAAAATTCCAGATTTTTCGTACACATACCTGGTTCACGAGCATCTACCTACTAAATAAGTAGGTAGGTACCCTCTATACGACTTAAGTCTTACTTTAGTTGGAAACGGTTTGCTTTTCTGCATTATTAAATTTAATTCTATATTTTCTCCTAAGCACTTACCTCCATTGTCAGCATTATTTGCTTCGAAGGTCTTGCTGGTCATATGGAACAGAGCATCCAGAGGCGTGTGCGGTGCCGTCGAGCCCTGCTGCGGTGCTCTCCGGGGCTCCGAGCAGCAGTCTGATGCTGACGAAGACCTCTCCGAAGCGGAATCGCAGCATTCGGCTGGAGCCATCTCCCGTGGCCTCAACAGCCCTAGCGCTGCTAGTCGCCAACGCTCCCCATCCAGCAACGCCGCACCAGCCAACCGCTGCAACCGCTGCAATCGCTCAAACCCTGACGCGTCCCACGGCCGAACTATACGCGGCGGAGTTCGCGGACTGTGCGATAAAATGTCCAAAATTGAAAAACTCTTTACACCCTCCCCTCGTCGCTCCTCAGCCGGCTCAGAAGCCATCTTCAAACGCTTAAGTGGTCTGAAGTAGTCGTGAGGAGAAGGCGACCGCGACGGAGCTGGTGATGGTCGCCCAACACTAATATCGTCCTCGGAACAGCTGTGTCCAGACATCGACTCCTCCTCCATCGTTCAATTCACAAATCCATCACACAACAGTCACAGTAATTCGGAATGTTCCGCTGGCTCACAACACCAAGTTAACACGGAATACGGCTGACGGGTCGACGCGCCTCGGTCAACTGACGTGGCGTGTGACAGCCCTGTCGCGGGCGGTCAGAATGGGCGTGCACTATTAAGCTCTGGCCAATAGGAGCGCGCCGTTTTGTTTCAGACTGACTATGATTGGTCGGGGCTGTGCCGCGCGGCGCGCGGGGCTGTCACAAGCGGTGCTCCAATAAAACTTTTTAATCCGGCCCTGGATTGGGGGGCGCGATTCGTGGTGTGATTAATTTAGCTGCTTCAAGGCGCGGTGCGGCGCGGGGCTTCGTGGAGGTTCGGGGGGGTGTTACAGGGGGAGCCGGTTAATTACCGGGATGAAGACACGATCCTAAACTACTTGCTCCATTATTTAGCGTCGATAAGCCAGCGTTTGTCACCGAAGAAATTGCCACTTTCCTTCATTTATAGTTCATCGGCTAATTGTCTGAAGTCGTGGTAGGAACAACACTGTTGTACATAAGTAATGGGTATACAGTTGTTGTCATAATTGCTGCTTGGCGTTCGCTGTTTGCCTAGTTAGCAATTAATTTTACAGACATTGATACATTTCTATTAATTTTGGGTTGTTCGTAAATTGTGGTTTATTGTAGTTTATAGAAACCGCAGAGTTGAGTTGGGTGACGATGGCTGGCATTACACTCTACAGATTAAAAAGTGGGTAGGCCGTAGGTATTAAGAAATACTTATCTATTAGCATTTTGTATACACAGAAAAGTAGGTATTTTTTTAAGTTCCTTCTCTGTGTTCCTTCTTATCACAAACCAAGTAACATTTTCAGTTTAAAGTTGCGCACCCTAAATTATTAGTTGTTTTAAGTATATTTCGTGTTCTTTATATGTCGCAAACATCAAATTTTTATTCAGATAAAGTTATTTATAAATGTTTTAAAATAAGTACCTACAGTTAATTTTATTTGAAATATAATTTTCAAATAATTATTTGAAATACTAAGGCATTAAGATATAAAAATTTTGTGCTAAATATAAAAATAATAGTAATTAGGTACACTTCTCACATTAGAAAAAATAATTTCTACAATTTATTTAAAATGAAACATACCAACATCATACATCCACTTCGACTAAAAGTTGAGACCGGTAATACCAGTGACAAGATTTTTAATTTGTTATCTTTAAAATGAATGCCACAAGAACTCATTTTGTACTACCTAATTTCTTAATTATTTAACACCTACTTAAAATGAGCTACGAAATCGGTTGGTCCTGTTTTTTTTCGATGTTAGACATTTATGATTGTCTATATGTATTTAATTAAAACCTTTGTCTATAAGTACCTATTTAATTAAAAACTAAGTACTATTTCTTTTCTTTCCTAGGCGTCACTCTACCTACTTGCCTCTGCAGGCTTGTCTTTTTTTAATATGTGAGTATTTGAAAATGAAGTTCAAATGAAGATATTTTTTCGATTTCATTTTTACATAGATTTAATCTAGAAACTTATGCATTTCCGTAGAATCAAAATCAATTTCACCACCAAATTAACTCGATTAATTTTGTAATCCATCCCTTTAATTTAAAACCGACCGCACCCCAAATAAAGCAAACACAGAGTGACTGTACAAAAAGTTCAATGTCAAATTAGATTACTTTTCTACATCATTTCCCGGGAGCACGGAGCGTGACGGTTGGTAAACATTCAAAATGGCGGACTGGCTTGACAACCGTTGAAAAACAAATGCTGATAAGATAAAACTATTCTTTGTTTTTATAATGGAAACTAAAATTAAGTAAAAGTTACTTTTATATTCTCTATTTATCTGTGATATTTGCCTACTTACTTATACCTGTTTACAAAATGTTTTTAATCCAATTGTTTTTAATTTCTTGTTTTACCCTTAAGCCGACCCTGGCACTTTGTGAGCAGTGTCAGTGTTATAGACTCATATTATACCTACCGGTTTCAATTTGAAATTTAAAATTTACTATGAAAAGAGTAAACATACCTATACTTATCTATTCCTTTTACATTTTATGGAACAAAATAACTCATTGGATATAATATACCTAACTGAAATATCTTCATAAATGGTTCATTGCAATGAATCTCATGTTAAATAATCTATTTGTTTTGAATAAATATGAAAAACTATCCAAAAACATTAACCATCGGCATACAGAAAAGTTTTTGTCTCAAAAACACATAGGTCTTTCAAAGGTGTAGGTACTCATGCATTGCCCTAATGCGTGAGCGCCCGGCTTGCCGTGTTGTTGCCGGTAGAGTAGAATAGGAGTAGAAAGTCTTCCCCTGGATGTCGTAGAAGGTGACTTAGTAAACACAAGCTAAACAAAGCTTATAAACATCAAAGAGACCACTCCAACCCGTCTAGTCAGCGTGAAGAGTATATAGGTACCTATGTGACCAAATCCTCTGTCTGCTCTGGCAAATAGTTATATGGCTCTAGTAGTCAAGAGAGGGTCATGTGAAGACTAAAAAGAACCTCAAAATGATGTGAGATATGTGTAGGCATGAAATGACCTAGCTATCAAACACTATTGGATCGAATACTTAGGTACAAATAGATTTTACTTACTATAAGCAACTTTATCTTTCTGAACATCTAACAAAAAAAACAATTAAATACAAAATTACAAACAGATCGTCGCCAATTTGATACCCCGTGTCATTATATCTGACGTTATTTCCCATAAAAACCACCGGAACGACGCCATATTGCTCACTTTCCCGCCATTATTGGCCAATCATGTCGATTTCCGCCCTGGTAGATAATAGCTTCATTATTAATTTATAGTAAGTATAATTGATTTATAATATTGATGACTTTTACGGTCTTTAGATTTTGTTATTTATTTAAATACTTAGATTTTTCCTTTGGAACACGAACTTACGCAAGTTTGAAAATAGTAATCATGACATGGTACCTATATTCCATCAAAATTTTAATAAAATCGGTTTATTAGTTAAAATAGTGATGGGGGGTAATTTGTTAGGAAATAGATGGTCAACATTTTAAGACTAACTTATTGCTATCGTTTCAAACAGTCGAAACCGAAATTAGCTACAAAATGAGTAAGAAGTACTTACTTACTTACTGCCCGCGACAGGGTTAATTTGAAGTGGTTTGTAGAAACTTACGTACCTATAGACATCCTATAGTATAAGTACCTATATATCCGAACGGCATCACCGATAACTTCATGAACAGCCTTATGAGGAAATAAATAATATCAAAAGTTTTTGTATTTTACTAGGTATATTTGAATGAGTAATTTTTTAAAAAATTACTCACAATTGTACAATTATTATTATTTATAGATAACTAATAATTGTACAATATTGTTTAAAAAAATTATTGCATGTGTCTAAGTAATAGGTAAAATACGCTTGTTTAGCAAAGTGTCTTTAGTTTCAAAATACGTTTATAGATTTGTGATAACTATTTACCGAATAAAAATTAACAAATACTTTATCACTTATTAAGTGCTTAAGTACTCACCGCATTTTTTGGCTTTATTTATAGCACCTTGTGATTATTCTATTTGAGTGAAGAATCGATGTGTGAAGAGTCACTTTATGACACGGTGTCCTGAAATTATTATTAGAAGTTTCCCCCTGGCCAAGGGGTTTACCTCCTTATCGTAAAAACATTCTGAAAATATTAAATCAAAAATAATTAATGAAAACAACATTTTAAAGTTTAGAAATTCTTGAACTTACATTGTATAAAACATCCTTTATTCAACCAATTTGTCAACTTATGTTCCTTCTTCTTTTTCTTCTTCCTCGCCTTTTTCCCTCATTGAGGTCGGCTCTGATGCCAACTCTCTCCAAAGTTTTCTGTTCCTAACCATATCGGCACTAGCTCCCCGCGTTCCTTCATATCAATCATTCCTCACACTCACACATTACCTTCATGACTTCACGCACTGCCGTAAAACGTCTATTTTTTCGTCGCGCAGTTAGCCTTATTTTTCATGGAATACTAGCATGAAAAAAATATGAAGTACAGTTCAAAGATCAAAATAAATGATTACATCAAAATATTTTCAAAAAAATATTTAAAACCTAGGAAAATAAAATGGCAAAAAACTATATCCAGAAAAGGTTTCGTCGCGAATTACTTGATATTTTCAGCGATAACTAAGTACCATTTTTTTTACATCTATAAAAAGTAAAACTTACTGAGCAAAATGGATACCTAAAAATATTACAATATTTGGTTATAAATAAGGAATGATTACATTAAAACCGACAAAAAGCGGCCGAAATGACAGATACGGGTTCGAACTGAGATCGCCTACCGGCATCACCACTTTTAACCGTATTTCATTACCAGTACGTACTATTATCGCGCGATTACCATTACGTTTTTAAACTGTTTTTTTATCCAATACTAGCAGCCCTACCCGGCTGCGCCCGGGCATGTATTATACCTTAAAACCTTCCTCGTGAATCACTCTATCTATTAGTGAAAACCGTATGAAAATTCCGTGGAGTAGTTTTTGAGTTTATCGCGAACAGACAGACAGACAGACAGACGCGGCGGAGGACTTTGTTTTATAATATGTAGTGATTCTTAAATTCCACGAAAGCTTACTAAACAAGCTAAAATAGGTATCAAATTAATATTTTACATCTAAGTGGGATTTAAAAATTTGGACTTACTGCTAGGTAAGTATATTATTCGTTAGGTACCTAATTGTCAGAGAGAAATACTAAGTATGTATATTACGTACAAATAGTAAGTAGTGAATGGTATTATAATACTTATGTATGGTAGAAATGAGAAAAAGGTATGTTTAGTACAATTCTAAGTGACTCCAAAACGCTCTACCTATTCCTATAATTGCTGAAGAAAACGTAGGAAACAGGGAACCGCCTTTAGGGGAGCGCTTGAGTACCTATATGTATTCCTTATAAATATCCGCCGTTGAGGACTGCTGTCTTCCTTGTAGCTAGTATAATTAGTGAGGCACTAAAATTACAGTGACTGGGGACCTCCCACGGCTTTGATATGCATAACTAAAGACAGGACTATCTACTTAGTAATTATTAAAACAAACGGCATCACTCAAATGATTGTAGTCAGTAACACCGACAAGTTGAGCCTGTTCAGAGTATGTTCATTCATCTGTATCTTCTGAAAATGCTGGAAATTGTCGGCGTTACCCACTAAAAATACCTGACAATTCATATTAAAACAGTCAAGCGTTTTTAGTCAGATACACCGACAAAAATATACCTACTTACCTAAGTTTATTCGGAGGGGCATCTTCATCTTCTGAAAATGCTGGAAATTGTCGGCGTTACCCACTAAAAATAACTGACAATTCATATTAAAACAGTTAAGCGTTGTTAGTCAGATACACCGACAAAAATATACCTAAGTACTTATATGAATTCATGTCGCGTATCTTTTAAAAACGAATCTTGTAATACTCATTTTTTTTAAGTAGACGTAAAAGTAAAACACTCTTATCCCTAACGTTGTTTTGGTTTCTAACTTTAACTTAAGTTTGGGTTTAACCCTAACTTCGAGCGTCCTCAACTCAATTTAGGTGCGTTTGTGTATGAAAAATTAAATTACATCTCCACGCTATAAAAATCATATTGCTGGGAAGAGCACGGTAAGTTCTAGGTATTAGATCTAAACCACAGATATAAAAATTCGTGCTAAACTATTCAAGCTCACCCAAAGCGCTACCACTTAGCGGATTTGCAACGCAACAACTATGACTATGACACATCCATCTTCAAGAGGCGCTGGCGTCGAAATTAGTTCTAGAAACGTGTATGATTTTGAGTATTTATTCATATAATAATAAAAGTGCCCGCTGGGCAGCTTGTGGCGACTTGTGGGGGGTAGCGACCCCACGGAACTGAACCTAACTGCCTCCGTGGTCCAGTGGGTAAGGCGTTCGCCTCGGTGACCCGGGCGTCATGGGTTCGATTCCCACGGGAAGCAGTTGTTTCCTGTTTGGTTAGGACATTGCAGGTATGAATCACCTGATTGTCTGATAAGAAAGATGATTCCGTGCTTCGGAAGGCACGTTAAGCTGGTGGTCCCGGCTGCCATCTGGTAGTCGTTAAAGGAACCACGTCAGAGGCCGAGAGGCGGTTCCACAGAACTCTGACATCAGGGTGTGCATAGTCGACTGACCGTGTCACCTACACGAAATGATGATGATGACACTTAATATAAAATAATTAATGGCAGAACCATTAATTATTTAAAATAAAATATGAAATAATATAAAATACAAAAAGCTCAATCTAATTTTCTGCATGCTGCTTATTGCAAAAGGCCTCCCCAAATTTTTCCCAGATTTTCCTATCCCAAGTTTTTCTCCACCATTGGCTTGTAAGTATATTTCGAAATGTCATCTTTCCATCTCGTTCTTGGTCTACCCACTCTACGTGTCTTGTCTCTTGGGATCCATTCTGTGGTTATTTTTGCCCATCTATTATTTGACATTCTTCCAATATGCCCAGCCTGCCCAGTTCCACTTAAGCCTCTTTGCTACTTATTCAAATTACAATAATTAAATAAATATCAACAACAAATCACACAGATTGAGCTAGCCCCAAAGTAAGTTCAAGACTTGTAAATAAATTTAATTGTAATATAAATTGTGTCTGAGTAACAATAAAAACATGTAGGTGTACAATTATGATTAGCATGCATTACATGTCACATGCATCCCAACTATTATCTATTATAAATGTGAAAGTGAGTTTGTTTGTTTGTTTGTCATACTATACGGGGTAACAGTCAGTTAACTCTATTCGAGCAAGCGCATGACTTTAACGCACTATCTTCAGGTTCCAAAAGTGGCCAACACTAGGTGTTGTCAGATTTTAAAGCTTCCCTAAGGCATCTGACATAGCTTAACGACTGCCATCAACGGGACTATCGGCTTAAAACGTGTTCCGAAGCACGTCACGCGTGAAAGCCGTACAATGGCTAATTACGTAGGTACACTTACACTACTTACTTAAATTTGATTTAATAATTATAGAAACGAAAGATATATGATAAATAATAATATAATTATAAATAAATTTTATTATACTTTTAACGGACGTATAAATAAATTGCCGTTAAAAGTAAAATACTATCTATTACTTTCGAGACAGTAATAAAACAAGATTAGCATCGTTTATATATGTATGTTAAAATATGTTGTTTGAATCGCAATTACTCTGAGAAAGTCATTGCTAGTGAAAATAGGAAGTTGGTAACTATGTTATAATAAATATATAATCCGTTCATTTTACTTGGTAATCAATGATTAATAAACATAAAATTTTCTCTTACTAAAATGCTTATGTACATAATCATTGATTATGTATCTACATAAGCATTTTAGGAAGAGGAAATTTTATGCTCACAGAGAGTACCTTACCTGGGTAACACTCTGTAGGCATACAATTTTCTCTTTTAAATTACTAGTTGCCTCGGGTAAATCTAAAAGTAGATAGGTACAAACAAGGTACTTCAAAGTAGTTCTGAAATCCCGAGCTTTACTCAAGCACGGTGTTTAATTTCAGAACTTGTATAATTTATAGGTTTGATCTCGCACCCATGAAAAACAAATACCTTACTTTTCTTCAATTTTTTCTATAGATTCTGACCATCATTAGCTAATTCTCTTCGGAAACTTGATGTGTTTATCATACGCCCCGAGGATGTCAGGGTCATAGAACAAAAATCTGCCTTTTATCTTGTCCAAAGCTGATTGCTTATGCCACCCTATATTTAGGAGGTGGCGAACTATTTTGTACAAATTGAAAGCGGAAGTGAACCCCACCACCGCATTATGCCGACCTATTCTGTGTCATTAGGGGTTTGTAACACCCGCGGCAGTTGAACTGTGCCACTCCAGTTACTGTCAATAACATCGTCCAAAAAAAAATAATATTTTCGTGCCTGGCGAGATTAGGTAAAACATGACGTTAGTATTTTTTGTTAGTTTTTATATTTTTTCTTTTTTATAGACCTAAGTAGGCACACAGGTCCACCTGTTGGAACTTGCCATAAATATTTAATTTTAAAAATATTATAGCAGTATTGTAGCTTTTATTACAAAAATGAGGAATAGAGCAGATTGTTCGGATGTAATGTTTCCTTGTAACCGCAAAATTTGAAATTCATTAAAAAATGCGGAATCCAAACTAAACACAAATATATACTTACTAGCTGTTACCCGCGGCTTTGCCCGCGTAATATATAGCCTATGTCCTTCTCTGTACCCTAACCTATGTGTATGCAAAATTTCATGATGATCGGTTCAGTAGATACGGTGTGAAAGCGTAACAAACAAACAAATAAACAAACAAACAAATAAACAAACAAACTCACTTTCGCATTTATAATATTAGTTGGGATTTGTTAAAGCACAAAGCTTTTCACTTTGATCACACTAATTTTAGCACGCAGCTTTTTAATGATAAAAAACAGCTTTATTTTCAAGCTCTCGTAGTGTCAATTAATGCTGATGATCTGAAGTTTTGATTAACCAGAACCCTTTTCGGAATTGATTAAAAAAAATCTATGAAATCCGTTTTAATTTTCTGAAAAACGTTAGTATTGTTAAGATTATCCTATGAATGAAATCATCATCATCATCAGGTCTTTCTGGTCTCCACTGCAGGAGCTTGACCCTCTCTGTACTCTGTACTACCAGAGCCATATATTAGCTAGAGTACTCAGAGGATTTGGCCTACACTCTCCACGCTGGCCAGACGGGTTGGAGAGGTCTCTTTGATGTTTATAAGCTTTGTTTAGCTTGTGTTTCCTTAGTCGCCTTTTACGACATCCACGGGATGACTTGGAGTGGTCCTATTCTACTCTGCCGGGAACCACACGGCGACAATCAACATTGACATTTTTAATGTGAAAACTCTCTCAATCGCTAAAGTTAGGTATATGTACTATGAAATGTATGCATTTGTAATAATGTACGACGAAGATTTTGCCACTGCTAGAAAAAAAGGTTTGAATCCTATGGTACTCTATAGTGTCAAAATCGTTTTTTTTTTAACTTCGACGTTTTATATGAATCTTTGAAAGCACTTTTTATTTTTCAATTTCGTTTAAAAATCTCCTCATTGTCCCAGTTTGATGAGATACTGTACATAAAATCCAAGTAATTTTACACATTACAACCCATCTTCATAAACTAAATATCTTTAAACGCGTGGCCATTCGACAGATAACTACCTATGTTATTTTTATTACGAATCGAGCGGCTAATCCGCAGTCGTTAACGCGTGCACCTCGCGTTCGTAGTCGTAATTTCGGGGGCAGTCATTATAACACATCTCAATTTGGTTTCAACACATAAATTGTAATAAGATGGCATGCGGGTGGCCGGGCACGAGGTGGTCTGTTTTTTTTTAATTGCGTTGTCTATTAGGCATTGGAATTGAAGTACATAAATCGTTCTTGATTTAGGATTGAGAGATCATTGAGCTTTAATCTGTTTATTTCGAGAGCCGGTTGATTGTAGCTGCTAGTAGAGTTTTTTAAATAGTTTAATATAGATCATTGGAAAGCATTCTTTAAGAAATAATATGAGGTTACATTTGATGTAGATAATCACATGAATGGAAATTATTAAAAGAATAAACCGGCCCGGTGACAGACTGACGTAAGGACGGATGGACGGACAGCGGAGGCTTAATAATTGGGTCTCGCTTCAACCATTTGGGTACGTAACCCTAAAAACCTTTCGTCGTTATGGAAAGGGCCCAATTTTTCTGACGTAGATGCAATTCTGTTTTTATTGTTTTAAATGTAGCCCAATCTTTAATTTCCAGATTTATTACCAAAATCATCATCATCAGGTCTTTATTAGTCTCCACTGCAGGAGCACGACCCTCTCCACCTGCTACCATTACCATACCATACCTACCCATATTAGCCAGAGCAGTCAGATGATTTGACCTAACACTTTCCACGCTGACCAGACGGGTTGGACAGGTCTCTTTTATGTTTATATAAGCTTTGTTAAGCATGTATGTTTCCCAAATCGCCTTCTACGACATCCACGGGAACGGAACTTACCGTAACATACGAAGCACCAGGGAGGATGTAAGGGAATGATGAGCCTGATGTGACGACCTATGATTATGTGACCAACATGACACTACGTGCGGCCGTAATCGGTTACGAGATAATTGACTAATGTCAAGTTACAACGGTTTTGGTAATACTGTAATGGGCCACAGGAAACTGCTTGCGTGAAAACTCTCACATTTTTTTTATAATGATAGCTTTGTTCTAAATGATGTGTGTTCTATGGGATCATTCTCCCGGATGAAGTTATCAAATATTACTTTTGTTGGTCTCAGAAAGGCGAATATTAATGGAGACCGTGCGTATATTTTTAGGGTTCCGTACCCAAAGGGTAAAAACCGGACCCTATTCACGAGACTTCGATGTTCGCCTGTCTGTCTGTCACTACGCTGTACATCATATTAACCGTGATAGCTATAGACAGTTGAAATTTTTACAGATTATGTATTTCTTTCGCCGCTATAACAACAAATACTAAAACACAATAAAATAAATATTTGACGGGGGCTCCCTGACTACAAACATGATTACCCATTTGCCGTTTATCGAAGATAGTCTATTCTGATAGTTGTATTACGTAGATAATGATACGGAACCCTTCACCTGCGTGTCCGACTCGCACGCAGCTGATTTTTTTATTTATCATTTCGTTGTGCTATGGCAGGCCTCCCAAAATACATCAGTGAAAAAATACCTTTTAATACCTAATCCAAATTTTTTTTTAGCTATAACGTTGCAATATATTTTTTTTGTTTTGGCATGTCCATTTATATCGCCTTCATCAGACACGTGTGATGTAACACTTGTCGCTTTTGTACAGGAGATAATTATGAGATGTTACATATTACGTTTATGGGAATGGACATAATAAATGTTGCTTTTAATTATTAAGTATATCGCATGGTGAATATAATTTTGTTTTAATTTATTCAAACTTTTAAAATGTACCAAATAAGTTTTTAACAGACTTAACGTTCCAATATGAAATTAAAAGTTTGCTTAAAACAGTATCTTTGAGGAGCGATGCTTACATAAAGAGAAATGTTTTTCAAAATCTACACATAGGTACATCTCCCAATCCTAATTCTCAAATTATATAAATAGCTTTTATTATACGAGGAGATGGACAACGGGATTCCGAAACTGACCAAGTTACGCTCCTTCTTTCGATCGAGCTTAAGATTAATGTGTGAAGTGAAAAAGCTGGCATAGGCTCTTTTTTCTGTTTTTTACTCTAAGCGGTTTTTAAACAGCATTAAGGTAAATAAACTCCTCAAACCAATCAGTAAATTAGCATTAAATACTATCATTAGCGGGACCCTAGCTTCGACGTATCACAGCTCAAGATTCGACCGGGAAAACGATTGAGGCATTGAGCTCCGGGATTGAGCTATCAGTAGCACATTACAGCAATGCCTTGCTACGTTCAGTCATTACAGTAATCAATTCCAGAAGCTGCAATAGAATGCAATTTCATGTAATTCACGAAGTATGTACATATATCTTTTACCTGTTTACGTCCCTTCCCGCGATTGACTTGCAATCAATGCATGATTAGATCTAGCTATCTTTAGCTCCTCTTGATTGACCAGCGTTTAGGTAAATAGACTCCGCAAATGACTTAGTAACTTAGTATTTAATAGTATTATTAGCGGGACTCTAGGTCGGAACCTAGAGTCCCGCTAATAATACTATTACGTACGTATCACAGCTCAGAATTTGACCGGGAAAACGATTGAAGCGTTAAGATTCAGGAATTGAGCTATCAGTAGCACATTACAACAACGTTCAACAACTGCTACGTTCAGTCATTGCTGCAATCAATTCCAGAAGCCGCAATAGAATGCAATTTCATGTAATTTACTGCGCTTTAGCTGCAGCTTGATCAAATATACCTACCTAAATCACGCATTGCCTGTTACGTCCCTTCCCGCGATTGACTTGCAATCACTGCATGAGGTGAAACCGCTACCTATCGCTTTCTTATATATTTTTTTTACTTTTAGCTTTTAATTGACCAGCGTTTAGGTCACTCCACAAACGACTTAGTAATTTAGTATTTAATAGTATTATCTCTAGGTTCCGACGTGTCACAGCCCAGGATTCGACCGGGAAAACGATGGAGGCGTTTAGATTCAGGAATTGAGCTATCAGGAGCACATTACAGCAATGCCTTGCTACGTTCAGTCATAATTGCAATCAATTCCAGAAGCCGCAATAGAGTGCAATTTCATGTAATTCACGTAGTACATATAAATTTATGTGTAATTCACTGCGCTTTAGCTGCAGCTTGATCAAATATAAATCACGCGTAGCCTGTAACATCCCTTCCCTGAGTTGACTTGAAATCAATGAAAGAGGTGAAAAAGCTGGAAAATCTCTTTTTTTACTTTTAGCGATTTCTGACCAGCCGTTAGTAAATAAAATCTTCAAATCAATTGGTATTTAAGCATTAAATAGTTCTATTAGCGGATTCTAGTATCCGACGTATCACAGTTCAGAATTTGATCAGGAAAACGCTCGGGCGAGGCGTTTACCTCTGAAAATTGAGCTATTTGTAACACAAGCACATTATACAGCAATGCCTTGCTACGTTCAGTCATTACTGCAATCAATTCCAGAAGCCGCAATAGAATGCAATTTCATGTAATTCACTGCGCTTAGCTAAAGCGCTTGCAGCTTGATCAAATATCAATCGCGCGTTGCAATTAGTTGCTGTGTTTGTATTATTGATTCGGTAATGAGTGTAGTTTCCTATAGTATTTTTATATCGTCTGGGAAATACACTACTGATATTAAAGACGTGATAGTATGTAAAGCATTAAGCCCTTGCGAGGTAGACAAAGCCCAAGGTCATGAAACCCAACGGCCACATTTAGCGTGTTAGTGGCTAAAGGTTGAAAGCAGAATTAAAATATTGATGGGTTGCTAGCCGCATCGCCTATTGATTGATTCCTTAGATTTTCGCCCAATCTCTTGACCGGCTTTTACTTTTTTCTTTTCTCTCAAACCAGCATGGAAGAAATACACTTTACTTATTATATATACCTACAGTATACTACTTAATTTTCATAGATATTTGTCTGATTTTCTAGGTAGAAGATAAACATATCAGTGCACATTACCGTCAGTAATGCTACAGTTCCCTTGCAGTGCACGCAGTCATTACAGCAATCAATTCCGGGAGCCGCATAATAGAATGCAATTCCACGTAATTCACTGCGCTGTGCTGCAGTTGCTTGATCAAATATTACTTAATCGTGCTTTGTAAATTATGAAATAAGATATGGGGAAATATTCCACGTGGGCAGGATTCGCACCGGCATCTTAGTCTTTATACGATTTCACTTACCACCGCTACGTTACGCTGGATTAGTAAGGCGTAGTCGTATAAAAACTAACACGCTGTTCCTGCCACGTGTTTTTTTTTTCCAGTGCCCTAAACTTAATTTAAAAAGAATAAGTATACCAGAACAGCATTGTGTGTGCATAAAAAGTAAAAACACCTAGGTATAAAAATATATTTCATAGTCGAGCTTCGTTTTTGGTGTTCCATCGACAGACTCATTACTTAACATCCGAGAGTTTTCCCGATTGCTGTGATATTTTAGAGCCAAGGGTCGGCTATAACCACAGAATTAATAATAGTACTAACGTACAATTACGAC
Organism: Rhodophaea formosa; assembly: GCA_963082605.1. NCBI lineage: Eukaryota > Metazoa > Arthropoda > Insecta > Lepidoptera > Pyralidae > Rhodophaea > Rhodophaea formosa. Next base: position 9,355,691 of record OY720225.1, on the reverse strand, counting down.
AACGTCTATGCTGGGAGCTGTGATATGATTTGGCGAAAGTTTAAAGGCCGGCTACCTGCCTGACGCCAATCCTTAATGGTACTAGTATTTTTCCGCGCCGGAAATCAAACCCGTGCCTTTGTCTCGCATGCAGGTCATTTAACCACTGCGGTGGGAGGCTGTCAAATAATGTGTAGCCGCTGCTAACGGGTCGATGATCGGACCTGTCAGGTACCTACTCTCTCTAATCTGAAGGGTTTGTTGGTTGCATCGTCAGGTATAGGGCGTCAAAGCCCGGGTCTGTTATCTTGACAACATTCTTGCTGTAATATGATTTGGTAAAGTTATTACTTCCCGCCTTCAACGCTCCTTGGGTAGCTCCAGAACCGTGGACAGTACTGATAAGAACACCCCAGCTTGCGACTCGAGGGCCCCTTGAGTCGCAAGCAGTTTGATCTCCAGGCAGCTCGTGATGGAAAACGATCTTTTCAGATTGGTCTGGGTCTTCAATGTTTATTTAGTTATTTATGTATCGTTGAGTTGGTATCATATGAAACAAGTTCACAACTTACTGCGGGGCTAGCTCAATCTGTGTGAACGGTCCTATATAATTATTTATATGTTATATCTTTGGAAAACTAGGCAAGTAAATGATTATGCCACCGAAAAGCTATAGACAGTAATGTTCCTTTGTAGCCTGCATACAGTCATTTCTAAATCAATCCCAGTAGCTGCGCAATACTATGCAATTTCACGTGGTAATTCGCTGTGTTTGCTACTGTTGCTTGATCAAATCAAATATCAATCGGGCTTTACCAAACGTTACTTGATAATGTTCGTAGGTATACTACTCTTCAAAGCACTTACGTCAAAGAGCATAATATAATCCATCTATTTATGTACTTAGAAGGGTCTTCTCCATGTGGTGCTCCCAACACTGCTGTTAAAAATATTCACAAACATTTTCATCAACATTCAAATACTTAATATACTAACTTATTGTTGTAATTTTCGTTTTAAAGGTATTTGTCAGGCATATTTATAATCAACTAGCTGTTACCCGCGGCTTCACCCGCGTGATATATAGCGTATGTCCTTCTCAGTACCCTAACCTATGAGTATGCAAAATTTTATGATAATAGGTTCAGTAGATATAGGGCGTGAAAGCGTAACAAACAAACAAATAGACAAACAAACAAACTCACTTTCGCATTTATAATATTAGTTAGGATTAGGATATTAGTTGTTATAGTTTTTTATTTTCATGTTACTAGATATGCATTTTTATCATGCTAGAAAACATTTGTAAACATCTTTTTAACTGTAGTGTTGGGAGGACCAATAGATATCACATTATTTTCTCCCGAGATACAATCACATATTCAAGATAAGGTTTTTGTAGTTTTGTTGTTGTCATTCAGTTGAAGCTTGAAAAATCTGACACACTAGTGTTCGTTAATTCTCGGGCTTACTACACACTAACAGTACCTACGGAGGAAAGAAGTGTAATTTTTTACACCACTATCAAAAAAGGAGGATTAGTATATGTGGAGATGTAGGTAGGTTAGTAATTTGTAAGTATAGTGGAATAAAAAATATCACATGTACATGTGATATTTTTTATTCCACGATAACTACTTTTAAATGTCTTATGGCCTTACCTCGCCCCAATTACGTATGCTGTAATTTTTGGTAGGTCGTATTTTTATATTTCTTTAAAAAAAAACTTGTTCTGTTACTTGTTGCGTTATCTACTTCTTCAATTTTAAATCACCTGGCAAAATAATTATCTATTGTCGTCCTAATCGATACGAACCACATCTCGATTTACCTCACTCCAAATACGGAAGGCACGCTCTAACAAAGCATACGGCCCAACTTGGTGGCTCGGTGACACAACATACATGACAAGCTGTCGAGTTGCCGACAGGGTGTCAATGCTGCAGGCTAATCACGCGTATTGTCGCCGCGCAGATGGCACAGGGTAACCAGATTAACTGGGATAGGCTGGATTTTTTTAATAACGTTTTTTCAATTTTCTGTTGAAGAAATATAAGGTGGCTTATTCTACTGTAATGAAGAAATGTAAGGCACCTACGTTACTTTTTTTACTGTTTTACTTTGACTCAGAATATAATATAGTGAACTGTAAACTAGGTTAGATATGTATATGTATCTGAATTCAGTTGATTAAAAAATGTCGTCAAATTGAATTATGTTTTGAAGCAATCTTTCTGCAAGTTTGTAACAGTGTGTATTTACACTTGAGGCATGCACATTTTTTTTAAAAAGGCCCTTTTTTTCTTTTAGCACAACAAAGTAAGGATACATAAGTAAGGATACAAATATTTGCGAGTTTATTTTCTTCAGGACCACTGAGTTAAAATTGCAACTAAATGGTTTCCTATAGGTGGAAGTAGAATCTCAAAGTGACACATGAAGTTTACGTGATGAGCAAAATGATGAACGAAGAGCAGGTGGTTATTTAAATCTTGTTCCTCTTTTCGTTTGCTTTCAAATGATCTAAGTATTTCAAATGTGGGCAACACTGGACCACGTAAAATTAATTTATTTTAATTCTTACATCTATCCATCTATTAGATTCAAAAACAGGAGCAAAGTTTCTTGGTTGAAATAAAACCACAAAATCGTGGTCGCCCCGCGCAATATGGAGTCCATACTCCATAATTACCCGTGAACGATACACTCACATCATTTAGTGTCACCCTGGCTGAGACGGATGACGTCCCGACATACAAGTAAGTACAACTCAATCCTGATTGGGACATAATGCGATGGGGAATGAATAACCATGTCTAATGTGGCCGCGATTTTTGGAAATCAATGACAGTTATTGGAAGTTATTGGAAGTTCTTGAACAAGTCTATTTTATTTATTTCTATTAAATCAATTTCAAATCAATAAACATTGGCAAACCAAATTTTGGCTAAGAAACACTTATGTTAACACTTTTCTTTCTAAGCCAAAATTTGGCTTAGAAAGAAGTGTTTCTTAGCCAAAATTTGGCTCAGAAAGAAGTGTTTCTTAGCCAAAATTTGTTTGCCAATGTTTATTGATTTAAAATTGATTTAATACTTCTATTAATTTTGAAATGAAGGAAATTCGCAACAATCGTAGGCGAATAGGTATCACGCGAATATGGTCTGCGTTTTCGTGTAATATTTTTTATTCGGGTTCTACCTAGGTATAAAGGTAAGGTAATAATCAAATAATCTATAAATGGAAATGCCTTTAATGCAATCTAGTCATTAAATTCTCGCATCATTCAATCAAATCTTTAATTTCTGATTGAATAAAAGCCAACGAAACCGAAATCTTTCATACAATCGGTTTCACCTCAATGACTCACCTTTTATATCATTTCAAACTCAAAATAAATATTAGCCTTTCTTCTAAAGGGCCAACATTTTAAATATTATCTCACAGAGGTGCACGCTAATTTTCACAGTGGACTGCTTAAAACGTTAGAATAAACGGACGAGCGTATTTATCATAAAGTCAACAATCTTAAAAAGTATTTTTGATGAATAAGTATTATACCTACTTTGGTCTTTTAGCGCCTCTGTATCATCCGAAAACCCTTTTTTATTTGCAAAGTTATATTTAGCGACCGACAAACCAATTTTGTTCTTTATAGTCATAAAAATAAAGCTTAATTTGCGGTAAAGTTAGCGTTAGTGATGGTAAATCTGACAGGTCATCTGTCATCGAATGGATGTCACATTACCATTCTTTGGGATACAAAGACGTCGGTGGTCTCTCAATCAGCAGTCATTCTTATTTGGGTGATGCTGGTTTCGATCTTGTAAATGTCGTATTAATCTTACATGTCAAGGGTTCCGCAAAATGATCATAGAAAAAACATTCTGAAACAATCCTGATCTCAGATGATAATTCAGACGGAAAAGTAGGTACCTTTTACAAAAGGCAAATATTAGGTAAGTGAATTTTTCATACTAACGTTTTAAGTATTATTTCTGGTTTAGTTACGGACAACATTAAGCCTAATTTTGACATTCTAAAATTTACAAAAAGTTAAGAAATTAATAGAAATAGCTATGGCTACATTTTTGATTAAAACGGACAAACCTTGAAACGAGTTCTTTTCATGAGTATTTGCCAATAATAAAATAAACAAAAACAAAAAATTTAATGCATGCAGAATATTAATAATATAGGTTGCTTTCATGTTTAAATAAAAAAAATTGTTTACCTGAAAATCGCAAGCGGAAAAAAAACGCCAATTTCATAGGTAAGGACCCAATAAAAACAAACCTACCTATTTCACATTTCAAATTTATATTATTTATGTTCACGAAATATTTTGCAAACACCTATTCAATAATTCTGAATATTTTAATTTTTACAGAATTTCTTTTCCTACTGAATTCAAGGCCCTTGTTAGTTTTTCGATTGAAAGATAAGGTAAAACGTTCTTGTTGCAAACCTTTGAGTAAGGAGCCCTAAATATAAGTAAGTAGATGTTTTAACTTGTGGCGTAATGGGAGCAGTATTAGCCACAAGGGGTCAAGCTTCAATTGTGATTGGTATGACCTTTGTCATTGAAGATTGGCCATCATTATTCATAATTAGGAGCTTTTCAGCGACATTTTAATTAATCATATCACATAACGCTTGCCATGTCTATGAAATATTATTCATAATACTGAGGTATATTATATACTTAGTACCTTATTTAAATTTTAGCTATTTAATTATTAAATAAATTCAATATACTTAGAGCTGCCGTCTCAACAAAATCAACTTTTATTTTAAATTCAATTATGTACATCATAAATTAATAGATATTAAGATTTGATTCGAGATATATACCTAATAGGCTAGATATAATAAAGATGACCGACATTTGCTTTAGTTTTTAAAATATGATTTTATGCTTCTACGTGTCAAACACAACTTACTAGACATTCGAGTAGGTATACTGCGAATTTTCAGAGTGTAGAAGAAATAAAAGAACATAATATGTAATACTACAAAGCAAAAGGAATACTACATACTACGTACCTACTGTGGTTACAGAAATTACTGCCTTACTTCAGTGACAAGTTTTTATGTAAACAAATTAATATTGTAAAGTATGACACATAAAATTAAATAATATTATGGATAACAATGGGTCACTGATATTAGGGCATAGAATGCACATCGAATGAGTTTGAATTTGTGGGTCCTAATAGAAATTTAAAGTTAACTGCATTAAGTACATTAAATAATTATTGCCCTTACTCCAATATTTGTCTATGGTCTCTATTGCCTAGAGAAAAGATAGGGTAGTGGATCTTCTGATACTAGTAATAGTAGGTATCTACTTCGTAGTTTTTGATGTGGAGATGAGATTTCAAAGTTCAGTATGTCTGTAACACACAGACAAACATACCTACTAAAGGACTGACGGAACTAAGTAAAAGCTTATAAAATGTGATATTCTAAAACACCTACCTAATGGAGTACATAGGCATTCTTTCCTGTGGGTGGAAATGGTATGAACTGAAAGAGCATTCTCGTCGGAGGCTGTGCGGGCGATTAGAGGTGGCTGTGTCGCTCCTCTCATTACGAGCCTAATTGCGGCTTGCGCACAAACGCACCGCCGCCTTTCATCTCGCCGACGATGTGGTGCGCGCTTGGTACACGAGCGAGCGGGTAGCGGTCATCGCTACGTTGCTACGAGACTTGTTATCATTTCATACGGTTATCTTCGCATAGGCTCTAGGCTAGTTAGTTGTGGTAGAGTAGTAGAGTAGAGCCACGCTACCGGTGAAATTCACTTTTGCTAGTAGCATGAATGGGCCGGCTCATCCGGAGAAGTACCACTTACCATCAGGTTTCCCGCTTGCTCGTTTGCTGTCCTTTGACATAAAAAAAAACAAGGAGGCATGAAGGGGAGGGATGAAGGTGGCCACGCCGCTGCGAGGTCTACTGTTCTCACAGAACCACTAGTTATTTGGTTTTGAATTTGAGATAGTTCATGATGGACTAAAACCAATTGCAAACAACTGTATTCCTATTCCATCTTCGTTAAAACTACACCCAAAATATGATGTTGCCACCATCATCCCAATTAATATTATAAATGCGAAAGTGAGTTTATTTCTTTGTTACGCTTTCACGCCCTATCTACTGAACCGATCATCATGAAATTTTGCATACACATTATCTGGAGTACGGAAAAGTACATAGGCTAATATTCAACGCGAGCGGAGCCACGGGTGAAAGCTAGTAAATAATATAAGACATTTGGATACGACCGACTACCTGTAAATTTTCATACAAAAAGCGATAACTCTTCCACCACCTTTACGAAATGAGGTAATTTTGGTGTCATTCGATTTAGCACACCTTTATCTACGGCTAACCGTTCTCTTTTTTATTGATTCGGTGTAGATTAATTTAAATAAATTAAAATGCCCCGGGTATTTTTTAAGCAAAAAAATATGGATATTTACTTAGATGCTCATAACTTTTGTTGTAAGCAATATATCTTAAATATCAAAATCGAAACTTAAAGCCCTACTTCTCCAATTTATCAATAATCAATAATATGTAAAAAATATTGAAATAGGAGTATGTTTAAGGAGTGGGAAGCGTTATCGCTTTTTGTATAAAAATTTACAGGTACTTAGTCGATCTTCTAAAGTCGCTACCTCTCATGAATTCACGGCTACTTTACACCCACCCACTCTATTTGAAATTGTATTGTTATGCCATCCAATATTTTTTCACACCGCATTCTCATCCAATTCTCAGTTTTATTCCAATGTAATAAGACTTATCGGTAACGTGTGAGCGATATTTGAAGTGTACGTGTAAAGTGGTCGTACAATAATTGTTTTTATTCATTTATTGGTCTGCATAGAGGCAGAAAGGTGGTCTTAATGGTCTGTCTATTAGCAGTCCGAGAGTTATCGTCGTGTTATAGAGGATTTGTACTAATTTTATTAGGTATGCTCACGTCGGTTTTTAACTTTATTGGGCTTGGGCTGAATGAGAATGTAATAACTTAGGTTTAAGTGATCAAGGAAGTTTTGATTAGTATCGTAGTAAATTGCATCCATTACATGAGAGCACGTAAAATGAAACATTTGGAATTTTTTTATAGGTACGATCGACTAAGGTAGATAGGTATAGATTGTTACATGAGCTTCGATAGCAGGTAAAATATTTGTGATATGATCACGATTTAAAAAAAGGGTGCACTCCGGGAGTGCCAGCAGAAGTGAAAACTTAAAAACTATCACTTATAATTTAATACCTTTCTTAACAGCAATCACCACCATGGATGTGCGTAGCACGCTGTAACACAAACAAACATTCGCGCAAGCGCCCTGCGCCATCTTACGAAATTTCAATCTGTCGGTCACGTGATCCGTCGCGAGTTTAACATTTTTCCCCATTACAAAAAGTGCACAGCGCCGCTAAAGAAGTTTTCGCTTGAAAAATTTCTTAGCCGGTATTCTTATATAAGTACCTAATATTATGAATGTGAAGGTTATGGATGTCAAAATGGTTGTAACTGCTTCACGCAATTACTAGGTATTGGCATGGATTTTGATGACAACAATCACATAGCTGACACATCGTGAAAGCTAACAAACATACCATTAAATAAATAAACAAAAAAAATCAATTAATTATTTATAATATTAAGAGTCCCACGTAAAGCCGAAATCCCATACAAACTTAGTTTGGTTTTAGTTTTACAACAGTTAAGCCAATCTCAACCAAAATTCGTACATACGACCGGATAAGACATATTGATGTTAATAATCAGATTTCAATTTTAAAACAATACCTATACAAAATTACAGCGAGTAGAAGTTTCGTATCGAAAACTTCTACTCGCTGTAATTTTGTATAGTGTACTTGTCAGTAATAAAACTAAAACCAAACTACGTTTGTATGGGATTTCGGTGGTGGATTGCCAGCCGCATCGCCTATTGACATGATTCCTGATGCCCATTCCCCCGATCGGCTTTTACAATCTGCTTTTACAATAGAAGCAGCTGGTACATTCTACGTTTTTTTCTTTTCTCCCAGACCAGCGTGGGAGTTAAAATGGTTACCTATCATAAACAAGAATAGGTTTTGTACGAATTTTAAAACACCGAAAACGTTTCGTCATTTTTTTATTTTCTATAGTTTCATTTTACCGAAAATACAATTGCTATATTGTTGAAATTCCGAATATTGATAGTTATTTTTTTTAAAAGTTATGCTTTGTATTGCAACCCAACGTTTATCCGCGGACACTATTGCTCTATGTTTTATTTATCATAAAAAAATATTTCCGTATTATTAAAAGAAAACATTTCAAATGATAAATAAATGAAATCCATACGAGTAAGTATAATATATTCACCTGTTTTATATATTTAAAGTCTATTTAAAATACATAAAAAAAATCTTTTTTTCTTTACAATTTCTCTCTACGGTACTGGGTTTGGCTACAAAACACTTAAGAATAACGCGGCAATTTCGTTTCTGGCGCTTTGGCGGCCGCTGCCGTGGCACGCTCGCTTCGCTCGCTCGCCTCGCGCATGCTTGGTTCATGTAGAACCTAACGCTCGTCGCTTCACTCCTCGCAACCTACCCCTAGATTCGTTAACCAGTTCCTTTCAAATCACCATATTCCTAACCTCCAGAAACGAATTTTTGTAAAACCATGAGCCAACCACTTATTTTGAGAACTTTTAACCATTACGACAGTAAAAAATAGGCCTCTTATGTAGACCTCAAATTTTCACGTTAAATTTTTTTTAAGTCCCAAAACTTGCGCAGCCTTAGCTACACTCCAACCGAATTTACTTTACTACTGATCTCGATTTGTCGACTGTAAGTAGTTATTGAAAATCTGTGTAAATAATAATATGGAAAAAGTTACTTCTATCTTTAACACTTCTAGAAAATGAAATTATTCATACCAAAACATTTATCAAAATAAAATTACACGATTCGATTTTCGGTCGACAGTTTTTCTAAAAGACGAAAAATATGTTTTTCAAAGTTATAGAAGGAGAAAATATGGCATAGAAGCCATTTGGCATTTAAAACGTCGTTGTACCGTTTTCAAACAACTAAAATTCGAAGAGAAACAATTCATGTTTGTGATAGGTTACCAGTTAAAATACATAAGTAATTAATAACATATGAATTGTACTTTTGGTACTTACTAAGAATTCTCCAGTAGGCCTATTTGCTAACTTCTGACAGCTACGGTGTACATCATTTTCATGGTAACTTCGTTATTCATTACGGCTTCGGTATGAACGACTATTTTTATTTAAGATATGAAAACTGTAATGGATGCTGAAGTGACAATCAAATCGTTGTACACCGAGTTAGCAAATCGGCATGCTGGTGGTAGATGGTAGATGCTACCTAATAGATCTGCCCGCCATTGGCGGAGGCCGCAAAGATATTAGTTCTGTTTTAATATCATGTTGTAAACTACAGAACTTTAACGACTAATTGCTGCAACCTTTGAAGTTATTGGATTTATAATATCCATCCGGGGCAGTGCCGGATTAAGCACGTGTGCGCCCGTTGCAAATTTTATTGAGGCGCCCAATTTTCCAATGTGCCAACGAGATGAGCGAAAATCATTTCAGGGTAATTAGTAATAAAATTTCATTCCTGGTGACCTGTAATACGAATTCCCTGGAAACCTAGCACAGGCACCAGTTCCTACTGTACCTCGCTTTTATTTATATAGGTATAGGTTTTTTGCATCCTTGTAATAATGGAAATTGTTACTATGAATTTATGTAAGAAAATATTATGTCACGTACTTAAACATGTTTGTGAAGAAAATAAATAAATATTTGAAAAAAGTTCTGTTTGGACTTTTAAGCAAAAGCACAAGAGATACATTTTGAATACTCAGATGTAATTGAGAGTAGTTCAATATTATTTAGTCTGTCACCCATATTTATATATTTATTTTAGAAGACTAGAGGCGTGATGTCAATTGCAGCATCAGTACCTTACGCTAAGTGGCTCTTCTCTTTTTTGTGTCTCACACTTTAAAAATGAGATAAAAAATGTAAAGTACAATTCAAAATTGAATGTATTTTTCTTCTGTGTGTGATTCAAAATGCAATCGTTTATTTAATATAGGTTTCTTTGAACACTTATTAATTGTCATATTTGTGTTTACAATTTTTACAAAAAAAAAATTTGTTGACGTCAATAATTGCTTATGGCTAAGTTTAGGCCGCTTCTCCAGTGGCTCCAAATAATTACTTTTCTATAATTTTGAAAAATAAAATCGAGAGGGGTCTCTTTTTGCCCGGGGCCCGTTGCGACTCTTGCTTACGCTAATGCTTGACTATGTTAATTCCAATACACATAAATTCCAAAAATTTCAGACCTCCGGCGCACGAATGACTCAATCGTGATCCGAACAATACAGAGAATAGTGCAGTTAATTCATTAGAGCCTTAGCCCTTCTGGCCTTACGAGAGGCATCTTGGAAGGTTCCTTTTAGATCTAGTGATGTTAACACCGTGAGACAGACGTCCTTCTATACATTAAAGCAGTAGGTAGTGGATCCATTTGAAATTAATTTTAAAAAAAGGAGATCGTTGTAAATTTTGTTCGACGCGGCCTTAGATAAGCCGTCAAATTACGTCGTGAACTAATGTTTACAGTTTATAGTGTAACTTGAGTTGACCCGCTACATTCTCGTAAAGGGGTGACTCCATCGATATGGGTGACTCGGACTGTCAATATTTAATTAACATCCTATGGGATCAATGCTGGGTATTCGATATTTTTTGATTTCTCTGTGATCCCGTAGGAAAAGTTGTTTATACTGACGGTCTGAGTCACCCCTTATAGATTTTCTGTATTAATGACGTCGACAAGGTGGTGAAATAAAATAAAAACATTTTTATTGTTCCTCCTATGCATGTAAAGTATGGGTGTATTTTTTCTTCGTCAACCCGTTGTAGTCGTCGTTGGATAGGCCTTTCAAATTTGTAGGTGTCTCAACAACATTTTTCGTTAAAGGGATCCGTTTGTCAAAGGGCAAATTTTATTTTTGTTGGAATCAAGAGCTATATAAGTAGGTATATCGATTTTTACTTTCCAATAGCCAAAGAACCTTTAGTAACAATAGAGCTGTCTTTCTTCTTTATAGGAAAGCTAAAATTGTGTGTCTTTGTTACTTTATTGCCCACTTCTGGATTCCTGGTAATTCTTAGAAATGATCCTGTAGTAAAGAAATATCCTGTTACTTATTCCATGATTTCTGAAGTCTTTATCCTCAATCGGGCCTAAAGGGAACAATCGTCGGTGTGTGAAGCCGCGTAGCTGGGTGGTATCTTTTGAAAGAATACATAATTTTTATCAAACTCAAGACAAAAACCATAAATATGTATGTATTTAACGATACCTACCACCTATATCTCAACTTCCTAAATAATATTATAAATGCGAAGGTGAGTTTGTTCGTTACGCTTTCACGCCCTATCTACTGAACCGATCATCATGAAATTTTGCATACACATAGGTTAGGGTACTGAGAAGGACATAGGCTTTATATCAAGGAGCAGCGGGTAACAGCTAGTTAATCATAATTTGTTCTCAAAATCTAAAAAGCATAGATATACAATCACTAAAATACCCAAAACACGAACCCTTCTTCTGGTTAGAAGGTAAAACTGAAAACAGCCTCCAGCTAATAAAACAGTTACAGACGATAAATCTCAATAGACCGCAGAGAGAATGCCATGGATTTGTCCGGGATTTTCCCATAGGGCTCCGAAGGCGGCGCTGTATGGGACCACACATGTCGAGTTAATGTTCCTTAGTGACTTCATAAAGAAGTGTCAAGCGATTTGTTTTCTTTAATATCAAAGGTGTAGGCAGGTACAAAGTTTGCCAATGTTTACGCTTCTATCTCACGCGCTTAGAGATATGTGTTTACCTGTAACATTTCAGAATTTTCGACATTGCGGACTTATTAATTTGAACGGTGACTACCCGAAGTAACTGCGCTATCTTAACTTTTTTTTATAAATTCTGTAATAATAAGTACCTACGTTGTTTTAAGTTTTTTTGTGCAATAAAAAAATCACATACATACATAAGTTTTCCACAGCTTTATTACAATATGTTATACAACCCTGACTCAGACCGTCAATACGAACAACTTCTCCTATGGGACTCATGCTGGAAATTGGAAAAAAAATCGTTTTTCAACATTTCCATCAATAGTGTTCAGCCGGCCGGTTAATACTACCTACCAACAGTTTGCAAGCAGACCGAATAGAGACAATATGGTGTATCATACTTATAAGTAGTATTTATATACTTATCTTGTATGTTTATAATTTCTTTGCCAAATCAATGAACATGGCACGATACCTAAATCGGACGAGTTCCGAAGCAATCTAACTAAAAATGGAACTGGAAAAAGAAAAAGGTAAAGTACTTATAAAAGAAATGTAAAGTACAAAAAGAAATAGGTAGAAATGGCGTCTTGAATGGCGACCACGTACCGGCAAGCGCAGCGTTGGACACCCACCGACCAGGTGGTCGGACGACCTAATAAAGGTCGCAGGAAGACGCTGGATGCAGGCCGCTTCCAACCGGTCATATTGGAAATCCTTGGGGGAGGCCTATGTCCAGCAGTGGACTTCTTGCGGCTGAAATGATGATGATGATGAAGTAAAATACTTATTTAAGGTTGCAACCGAAAATACCAGAAAAAGATCTTTGAATTGAAGAACATTTTCATAAATGTAATTTTACTCTTTCTTTCCTTTTACTTAATTGAATTTTACTAGTTTGGAAGTGTCTATCTCTCAAACAATTGACTTAGAGAAAAAATGGGTTTTGGAACCTCAATGTCATTTTTAAAGCCTTATCTATGGATACCCCATGCAAGCATGTAAAAGTTGGATGATATTATTTGTTTAAGTTTCAGTCCCATATATGGGAAACACTCCTTATTCTTTTATGTACGAGTATTTGTATATAAAAATTATAAAGCGGTTTACAGAATACATTTACAAAGTTCATCTACCAAGTTTTTACTGTGTTGATTTAATATTTTAATAATGAAGTGGCTGCTATGTCACATATGGATCGACAGAAAGACACGATGAATCCATAAGGGTTCCGTTTTCTGCTATTCGTCTAAGGTAAACGTAAAACGTTAAAATCAATAGATATCTATACTATATACTAAATTGAATTTCATTGCCAAATCAGCACTTAAGGGGGCACACTAGGCACACTAGCGACGCCAATCATTTTATTCCTAATACTTTACAAATAGACAGAAATTCAAGAATGTAAATCATATAAGCACTAGTAAATAACCTAAAGTATTTTTGGAATCATGTTTAATATTATCAGAATCAGTGAGAATTATGAGAATCAGATTACCGCCAAAAACGGCCGTTTTTGGCGGTAATCACGTTTTCTCTTAATGACTGATTCTCATAATATTAAAACATGATTCCAAAAATACTTCAGGTTATTTACTAGACATCATCATCATCATCAGCCTATTGCAGTCCACTGCTGGACATAAGCCTCCCTAAGGGCACGCCAAATTGTGCGATCTTCTGCTTTCTTCATCCAGCCACCACCAGCGATCTTTCTTAGGTCATCGGTCCACCTAGCAGAGGGCGTCCCAGACTACGTTTTCCGAGACGTGGTGTCCATTCGAGAACCCGTCTGCTCCAACGTTCATCGGTCCTACGACAGATGTGGCCAGCCCACTGCCACTTCAGCTTGCTACACTTCTGGATTATATTCATGACATTAGTCTTTTGACGGATGATTTCGTTCCGGATTTTATCCCTAAGTGAAATACCGAGCATAGACCTTTCCATAGCTCGCTGAGCGACGTGTAATCGGTGGGCCAGCCTCACCGTCTTGTTCCATGTCTCGGCCCCGTATGTCATTACGGGCAGGACACACTGATCATATACTCTGCTCTTAAGGCATTGTGGTAGTGGCGACGAAAAGATATGACGCAGCTTCCCAAATGCTGCCCAGCCCAGCTGCACTGCCTGCACTCTTCTAGCGATTTCGCGCTCGAAGTTGTCTCTACCCAACTGCAATGTCTGCCCGAGGTAGACATATTCTTGAACAACCTCAAGCGCTTCGCCGTTGATCAAAATCGGTTCTGGAGTGATACGCTCATTACTAGTGCTTATATGATTTACATTCTTGAATTTCTTTCTATTTGTAAAGTATTAGGAATAAAATGATTGGCGTCGCTACAGTGTCTAGTGTACCCCCTTAACAAAAATTAAAACATAATTTGAACTTTAATCTCCTCAAGTGACGAGATAGTCATAAGTACCAATTCAGTTAATTTGATTAACTAGCGTTGTTTAATTATAATTAACAAGTCGGAAATCTACGCTAAAATTATTGGGATTTTCCATTAAGATGACAGAAAGATTACGTTTATTCTTTGACTAAATAATCAAAGCGTTTATTGACGTAGTACATATATCTCCATGGTTTATTCTTCCGCGGAGGCCGTGTTGCTCGAAGGGTTTATTGCATAGATTTAAAAAAAAATCGTATTCATACTTCTATGGTTTATGTATGTGTACATTTTATCCGATTAACCCGACCAGAAGGAGGCTAATGTCTTTCGCGCGTAGGTACATATACTTATGAGTATGTATGTATGTTTGTATGTATTTTACATTTTCGTTTCCTGTAGCCTGCTAACATCTTGTCAGTATATATTTTAGTATTTTTGCAAAGGGATCTAGCCCATGCAGCCAAATCTTCACGCAATCTTTTGTCACACAAAAAAAAAGTGTTGTGTGTATACCTTTGCAAGCAAGAATGACTACAAAAAAGAGTCACATGGAAGAATTTTTATTGTGTGTTATGAATTTTATTTTAGCCTATAACACAAACATGTTTTAGTGTTCCGTAGTCCAAAGGTAAAGTAATAAGTACCTTTAAAAGAATTACATTCAATAGCGAGGAATCCCTTTACATTGTACAGTTACCAATCAATTTATTGGGGAACAAAATATAAGTAAATAAAATAATAGATAGAGGTACACACGAATTGATATTTCAAAACGACAAATAGCTAATAGCAGAATTACTGGCATATGACTAAATAACTTAATGTTCTTTGCCACGACCAATTTTGCGCGATCTCCTTTGCTATATCGGAAACTCCCCTTAAAATTAAGAAACAATTTTACAAACACATAATTTATTGCAATATCAACTCTTGTGGATTGTAATACAGTTGAGATTGAGACTAAAAGGTATGTTTGTTTACGTCGTAAGTAGAGGTATGGTGGGATCATTGAAGGTTGGTTTGTAATACCAAATCGGCCCCATTACTTCGCTTATTGCGGCAATGATATCGCCCACAATTTCGTATCATATCAGTAATAATAGATTTAATGCGTTACTATGTTATTTGATGGTGTTTTGGTAGTTCGGTTAATGGTTTATTAGCTTTAACGTTTCAATTTTGGATTTGGGAATGATGTCATTCGGAAAACACCCCTAAATTAAATGTAGGAAAATAAATATGATCTATTCTTGCGGTTTTTTGATAATTTATTTCCGGTTTATTGAACCATGATTCCGGAAGAGTGCCTATGTAGGTATAGTTAGGTACATATAAGGTACTTATACACATTTTGAGGTGGTGTTGGATTATGTATTCTTGGTATAATTGGTTAACCAAAAGGCTGTGTGCATGTTCGACTGACCGTGTTACCTACACGAAATGATGATGATGACCAAAAGGCTTCTCCGACACTTTCTGAATTACTCATTATCAATCCATACTTGATTCCGATGACGAAGGAAAACCTGCACTTACATCACTTGTGTAGAGATGATGATGGATGATGGTGGTGCTGGCACGTCTTTTATTTCAGTCGTTCTATTTAAGTCAGTAGGTAGGTAGGTACCTATTTGTTTTCTTATAATGACAAGAGCTGAATATAGAATATATAAATGAGAAGATACTAAACTGGCTGACGCTAGAGTAAAAAGAGACGCACCTCTTACTTAGAGGAGATAAATGATAGTCTTTAAGGTACCTACTTACCTATGTGCTCTTAAGTGATTATTGTTTGACTATGACGAGCTCCGTGGCGCAGCGGTCATCACGCCTGCCTGCGACACGGATGGTCCCGGGTTCGATCCCCGGTCAGGTCAAGATGGAAAATGACCTTTTTCAGATTGACCTGGGTCTTGGATGTTTATCTATATATGTATTTGTTATAAAATATAGTATCGTTGAGTTAGTATCCCATAACACAAGTCTTGCTTAAGATCTTACTTTGGGGCTAGCTCAATCTGTGTGATTTGTCCGTATATATTTATTTATTTTATTTATTTGTTTAAAATAATTCTGTTGCCAGACTTATGCTACGATACTGTAGGCTCTATGCGATTATATCTATGGCTTTGATAGTGTAGGCTCTCCTATGCAAAATAATATTTCTTTCATGTTATTCAATGTTAATAAAATAAGCACTTAAATGGATCCATCTATTTAGCTAAGCGACGTTTTGCGCTAATGACTACCTAAATAAGACAGCCACGGCTGCATAGATTAAAAAAAATTTTTTCGTCTCTCTACTTCTATGCACGGCTGACTGAGCGCACGACATTAACGTCTATAGATAGATACTATTTAGTAGGTATTATGCCATACTTAGAATAAAAAAAATATCTTCCTACTTATATGTGGCTGCCCTTTTTGACAGTTTACTTCCGCCATATTGAGTTTTGATGACTTTAGGTACATGGCCTATGAGTCCTATGACACTCCGGGGAGAAATACAAATCTAGGCGATTTTCACACTATCCCGGACCTCTGTGCGGGATGCGTGGCAACGCCGCTACGCGCGTGGTTGCGGGAGTAGGTAGGTACAGATCTGCATCAACGTGCAGATTTCTTCGCAATCACGAGCGGGGCTGCAGATGTATGCAGGGCACTCCAGGCCTCAATACTTAACAAGAAATCGTTCTTATATGTATACGATATTGGATACTATCCCTGTTTACGAAGTAAGATCGATAAATGGTTACTTAATTTATTAGGAATTACTTAGATTTAAGAAAATATGAAGATTATTTTTCGACTATACGCGTATGTCAACTGAGAATCACGCATCATACTTACTGCAGATTTGGTGTGCCATACTTTGCGTTTTGCCCCGCACCCATGCGCACTCTGCACCTAGATGCGACGATCTGCAACAACGTGTGTTCAGTGTGTTGAAGTTGATTCGACCACGGAACTCTCAAAAGGTGCTTTCGTCCAACTATTTTTAAAGTTGGACAACTGCCCCTAGTCATGACCCGTGGTCCAACTACAGACAGAGTAGTTGGACCACTACCCCTCACACTTGCACTACGAGTTTCTCAGTACAAAATGAGTACTTACATTACAAGCAACGTGAGACCACACACTCCCGCAGCCCGCAGCGGGATCCGGGATAGTGTGTGAATCGCCTATGACACAAGTGGTGGTACCTAGGTACCACCACTTGTGTAACGCTCATGGAGATACATGTGTCACCGGAAAAATATCGAGAATCGTAAGTTGATCGATTTTAGAGGTAGTTGATCAACTTTTGGGAAAATCATAAGCGGCAGTAGAAATAAAATATTTAACGTGTGTATTTCAGTAAATTGATTAATTAACGGCGTCATGCAGTTATATGATCCGACAAAGGCGAGTTGTACGCTGATTGGTTGCCTTTCTTGCTTCACATGTACTGAAATAGAGAGTCATGACATATCCTATCCGAGTTTCTAAACATAGGAAAGGCAGCAGGTGCCATAGACCTTCCTATATATACCATTTTTCAATCCATCACATATCACCCCAATAGTTCCAACCAATGTAGTTTTATCATTGTCCCTCCATAGCCCTACTCTTCCTGGGAGTTGTCAATGAGAACATTATTAAACCTTTGTTGTAGGTATATGTGTCTTTACTGACATGACCTGATGTCCATCCCAAATTTATAGTTAAAACTTTCACAAGGCCTTTACGTGTTGGACCTATTTCCCTATGCAAAAGAATCGGGATTCGTTCTGTGAAAGATAAACCGTGAGAAAATAGGTAAGTACCTATATGTACCTTATTTAACCTTATAATGATAATTTTTTTATTGAAGTATTTAGTTTCACAAATTTTGTTGACAAAAATATCACTGAGCCCTAGGAGGTTTTATTATTTAAAATATGTTTATCAATATTAAAACATCAACAAATGTTAACCAATGTAGGTACGTTAGAATTATATTGTCTTTGCCAATGCCATCGACGGGTGATACTGGGGTACTATTTTTGAACGCGTGCCACACGTCTTCGAACGATTTTTCCATACAAAAATCGTTCGAAGACGAGTGGCACGCGTTTAAAAATGGCACTCCTGAACCGAAATGTACACTGAGCAACGGTTGGCCTATTTTGCTAGTTGATCAATAAGCTAATATTTATTGCATTAAATAATACATCTAAACTGCCGTTTATAATTTTCCGAAAGTTGATCAACTAACTCGAAAGTTGATCAATGTACGTTATTTACGATTCATGTTATTTTCCGGTGACATATTTATGTACTACGTAGTGCTTCAAAATCTCTGTACTGCCATCTAGTAAGCCTAGGTGAAATCATTCAAAGCACTACTACTTGTAGAACCGCGAACGCGAACCTTGGCCTCGAATTGTTCCCATTGAGCGCCATCTACATAAATTTATAGGAACTTAAAAGTAAGTTTAACAACTGTCAGTTCGCCAGCGAATGCAGCGACAATGTATGTAAGGTAACTTTGAATTATGCGGTTAAATAAAGTATGCAAGAAAACATACTGCAATATGAATAAGTTAGAAACTTTTAAATTCATTTGGTTAATCGTGTACATTGACATTCCAATTACAACGTCAACGTCAAAATCCAAATGTCACAAATGTTCCAATTTCATTGAGAACTCGTATCGCAGCGGGAATGTAGAAATCTCGTATCTCGTTCGTTGATTCAAAGTGATTGTACCTGAACAAATCGCGGCCTTATATATAAATTTCGCCTATCACAATGCCGCCAAGTAGCTTACGGGTAGTGTACGCGTTCGCCAGAGAAATGCACCCAAAAAACAGTGATGTGTTCATTCAGTACGGCACTGCTGGATTCCGCACAAAGTAAGTGTCCCTTGTTAAATATATCGAATTTCGTTATAACTGACACATTTAGGTCATTTTGCAATAGGTAAAATGCGTATTTGTGCGCCCTTTCTCTGTAAGTTAAGTGTGTCACGTAGACAACAAATTATTACAAGAAGTTCTGTATGACAATGAGTCACCCATAAGATACTCCGATTTATAACGGGAAGTAGCCGTCAAGGGTTATATGGTCAATGACTTCAATAATCTATAAGGCAAAACAATGAGTATAGGTTATTTATACATTCATATCTGTGTATGATTTTGCATTGCCAAATAGGTGAGCTGGAATGTTTGGTGGAATTTATGAAATAGACCTTGTTATGGTCATTGTGATATGTCACAACACCTTTTGACATTGAAATTAATTAAAAGTATGTTTGTTTGATAAGTATTAAACTGGCTGCAGTTAAAATCATATATACTTACTTAGTTATTGTTACTTTGAATTCCAACTGTATTAAGTACCTTTTCATTAATTTGCATACCTGTGCTGTGTGATTCAGAACGCAAATTACATTCTATGTATAGTTGGTCTTGATTAAATCATAGAACAACATTTCCGTGGCACTAATCAATATTATGACTATACTTATGTAGTTAATTTCTTGATCTTTACACCCATGTTTGGTTTGAATTGAAAATTGTCTCATTATTTTTGATAAAGATTGATTGAAGCACAATTTTGTGAATTTTGCACATGTGTACTACTTGGTACTACCTAACTAATGAATGATACTTTGTATTGTTTTTTGGCTACAATGTTTTTTATATGCCGCACATATTTTCTGATTAATGCTGTGTACATCATATGCTTTGCAGAGAAATCCAAATTATTTTTTGTCGCTTCTATCTCATCATTTAATGTATAAGTTGCATTTATTTCCCTCCTAATATTCATTTAAATGAACCAAATAAAGCACATAAATGTGCCAAATTCCAATCCCTTTGATGTGGGCAGAGTGTCCATAAAATTTATGAGTCTTGGAGACCTGCCAACCACTTTCGGATCAATTTCGCTGTTGTTTGTACACTTTCTGCATATTGGTGTATTGGTAACCTATTTATTGAATATTATTAGACTATAAATTGGGCTGTCAATATTATGCCCATTATTTTAAATTATTTCTGTATGCCATGTTTTAATTTGATTCTTGGCTTAGTATTAAGTACTACATAATTTTGTTTCTGTACTTAAGTTTAACTAAAGTGCAATACTGTGATGGTCTTTCTTTAATTTTTACCTAAACAAGAACTTAGAATTCTTAAAAGATTTTTTTTAATTCTTTGTATTACATAATAAGTAAATTATAGATAATTACAATCGAATTTTTTTCAATGAGCTCTTTCTACATAATTTTTACTTTGCTAGTTGTAGACAAACATAGATTAATGCAGTTTTAATAACCACAATGTAATTAACAGATTACCCAAGTCCTGCTTGTGTAATGTAATGAGCCTGCCTGTTTTGGTAATTAAATAGTTATGACGATGAACATAACTAAGTAGTTGGCGAAGTGCCATCAACTGTGAGGGTTTATTATTGTAAAAGTATAAAACTCCATAAAAAGTAGATTTATCGTCCATCTTAATTTAAATCGAAATCTCAGTTACTTTTGCGGTCAAACCTAGTTCTGATACAAAAGTATGATCATTATGATCATCCTAGCTTTTGCCTGCGCCTCCACTCGCGTCACGGTTGATCCTGCAGGAATAATGCTTTTATTTGTGATTACTACACTATGTCCTAGATACCCAAGACACATTTTAACTTACTAATGAGTTAACTACTAGACCAAACATGATGATTGGTTTAAGCAAGTCCAAACATATTGAAAAAAATCTACACCAGTACTAAATTACTTGCAGTATTTTCAGTATACTATCATCATTTCAAATTAAGAGATCTTATGAAAGACTTATTATGGAATGAGAAGTTCTCTAAATTTATCAAATGCAACGTTATTAAAAGTAATACCGAAAATACTGACGTAGATTTTTTCAATTTGATCTTATTTCGTAGTAAAATAAATAAAATGAGGGAGGGGTGGCACTTGTTGGCTGATGTAAGTCCCTTCATACTCGAAAAATTACAAAAAAACCTGTGTAATAAAAGACAAAGAAAGAGGGTAGGCCGATACGGTTTCCCTTGACAGCTCAACATACACCACCGCAGTCTCAGTTAGTCTGTGAAAATGGCAGCTGCAATGTTGTCGAAATATCAGACAGAACTCAAAAATAATCGCGGTAAGTTCCGTAATGAACATAATAGTGATTGTGACCGCGAAAGCTTAAAATCATTTATAAAATAAGCTTACTTTCTCACTAAGCACATAGCTTTATAATAAGCCTTAAATTAGAATAGGCGGCAAAATCTATGGATACCTCGCGATAATATCACTAAATGATAATAAAGGCTTATCAATCACTAACAATGTTTAATTTACGCATTTCTCATTAATAACTGATAATGTGGCCTTTATCAAATTACTACCGTCTATTTTGTTGTCACTTCGTTTGATTTATGGATTATTTTAATAGTTTTTGAATAGTTGGGATTATGTTTACATCCTTTTTAGGGTTCCGTAGTAAACTAAGAACCCTTATAGTTTCGCCATGTCTGTCTGTCTGTCCGTCCGCAGTTTTACTCAGAGACTATGAGTACTAAAAAGCTGTAATTTGGTATGGGTATGTATATTAATCATGGCAAAAAAGTGGTAGAAATAAATCTTGAAAAAATATTTTTTTAGGGTAGCTCTCATACAAGTAAAGTGGGGGAGTAATTTTTTTTTCTCTACTTACCCATGGTGTGGGGTATCGTTAAAAAGGTCTTTGAAAAATATTGTGAGGTTGAGAACACACACAGTTTCCGAAATATTTGGTTTTAAAGTGAAAATTTCATACAATTTTCATTGTTAGATGTTTTTGGTCGTTAAACTGTGAGGTGCGAGTGTAAACAGTGTGAACTCAAAGTTGTCATTCGCAACTACGGAACCCTACACTGCGCGTGGCCCGACACGCACTTGGCCGGTTTTTTATTTGAAATAGGTTAAAATAAACAAAAGCAAAACTGGACAAAAAGGCGTATTTATTTTATTTTGATTTAAGTAGTTAATTATTTATTTTTATAGTAAATATACAACTAAATATTCTGTAAATATTTTGAGTCTACCTATTGCTGTAATTAATATCGATCAAAAACAGCAAAAAATCACGTTTGCTGTATGGCAAATATTAATATTTTCTGTTTGTATAATCATCTATGAAAATTTCAACTTTCTAGCTATCGCGGTTTATGAGATACAGCCTGATAGACATCGAAGTCTCAGTAACAGGGTCCCGTTTTGACCCTTTGGGTATTTGGGTAGTATATTGTGGAACCCTAACTCAAAATTACCCAAACTATTTAAACCAGAAAATCATTCGCTATGGGGGCCATATTTATACAATTAACTTCAGAGTGCTAATTGGCTGTCTAAAAATAGATGTTGTCCACAGGGCCAATCTGCTGGAGCATGTGGTCTACCGCATGGGCCTGCTGGCCGTCATACGGTCGAGAGTTAAAAATGGTACGTATTTTATTAGAATAATCAATCATATAGATAATCACGTCTTTATCCCTTGCGGGGTAGACACGTAATAAAACCCAAGGCCACGAAAGTGGAATCAAAGTAGGGATGGGTTGGTAGCCACATCGTCTAGTACCGTGAATCCTTTGATTTTTGCCCAATCCCTTGACCGGCTTTTTTGGTCTGCGCGGGTAGAAAAGCAGATGGTATATTCTATGTTTTCCTTTTCTTCCAAACCATCATGGACGAGAAGAAGGATGCTGCCAGTGGGGACTGGTCTGGTCGGCCTCTTTGAGACTACTTCATGTTCTGTTGTTTTTGTGATTTGCTCACTCGATCGTAAACATAAACATGTTCCAAAAATAATGAATGTATAATGATATTGTAAAATGAAAACAGATGAAAAAAAAGAAATGTAAAAAAGAAAGAAACATAATATAATCATTAATCATACAAAGCCCTTCAGGCGAGAAGGCGACCTATACTGTTGAAAAGATTTTCTTTCGGCATTTCTTCTTTGCAGTGGTCGGTTCCGAAATGCTAGTAGTCTGTAGCTTTTGAACAATAATGAGTATATGCATAATACTTAATAAGATAATTTTAAATGTGATTGGACGTGAAAAAGTGCCTGCAAGGGCCTATTTTCTGAATAAACGTTTTGAATCTTTTGAATCTTTGAATCTATGACTTCTGTTTACGTTAAGTTCGTATCATCATCGTATAATTATCAGCTGCAATACGTACACTGCCGGACGTAGGACCAGAGAGGTCGGTCCACCTAAACTCATGCTCCGTGGATGACCGACGTTGCGCTTGCCGGTATTAGGTCGCAAATTCGTTAATCTTTCTTCCCCATCGGCCATCGCAGTAAAATTTTATGGCGTACAAATTAAATGATAATTAAAAAAATAAGTAAGGCGCGAAAGCTAACAAATAAATTTCTAATATTATGTTTGATATGAATAAACATATACAAGCGATTTTCCCGCGACTTAGTCCGCGTAAATTGTAACCTATGTGACCCGCAGATAGATTAAATTTCTATAGTTGAAATAATTTTGAAAATCGGTCCCGTAGTTTCAGAGCCTTGCACAATGCAAACAAATAGTAAAATCTTTCCATTTGTAATATTAGGACAGGTGTTAGCAGCTAGGTATACTTTAAATTACATTTAAATTGTGGCATTTAGTCGTAGTAGAACTAGAAAGACTAGTCTATATTTTAATATTTTATCTGAATATTTTTACAAGTTCTGTAACTAGATTAACAATTTTATCATTTTAATAATAGACAGATAGATAGATACTTCGCATTGACACAACCTTGGAATGCGTAATAGCGAGCTTGAACTTCACGAGTATTGGCACTAACCAACTTCCGAAATGTCAAAAGGTATTCGAGAGATTGTAGCACTTTTCTCCTATTGTATTATTTGGCATTTAGGTGACGCATACATTTATACGCTCGCTAAGTTAATGTAAAACATTTCTTACGTCAATATTAAATAGCTGGCTTGTAAACCGGCCTTAAATCTTATGTTTTTTCTTAAACATTTACGCTGACCTTCTATTTGATACTGTTTAAATGAATTTATTTTTCAACGCTTTTTGTAATTTTTTCAGTGCTGCTATTTTTTTTTGTTTCCATCTAAATTGATGAATTCAGATACATTACATTTCATATCACTAATGAACGATATTATTTTCAATTCAATAGATATCTACTGCCTTATAAAGGGTTGAAATCTCGTTATTCATTTGAGTATTAACGTTCTCTTCAAGCGTGAATTAGAATAGGGGGCGCAGCTTATTAAAAAGCTTCGCCCGACAATGGCGGGAAACTGTCCTCACCTCTCCTATGCTTCAAGCGCGAGTTATAATAAGAGCTGCTTATTGAAAAGGCAATAACAAAGGAAGCGTGCGTCGTCAAGCCCCTATTACCATACCATCAGTTAGATAGCGATCTTTATCGATTTGATGTCGCAGGTCGCACAATCGGCATCATGATCACCGCATCGTATAACTTGGAGCCTGACAATGGCGTGAAACTAGTTGATATTCGTATTTAGTATTGACGTTCACATCTCTCATAGGAGTAACTCTCAAGTGCAAATTAAAATATCCCCATATTATAATTTGCGCTTGAGTGTTACTTAAAAACCAATAACTCAGTAACTTCATAGCGTGTGTCGTCAAGCCCCTATTACCATACCATCAGATAGATAGCCATCTTTATCGATTTGATGTCGCAGGTCGCACAATCGGCATCATGATCACCGCATCGCACGACTTGGAGCCCGACAATGGCGTGAAACTAGTCGATATTCGTATTCAGTATTGACGGTCACACCCTCTCCTACGCTTCAAGCATGAATTATAATAAGAGCTCACTAAAAATCCAATATCAAAGTAACCTCATAATGTGCGTTGTCAAGCCCTTATTACCATAGCATCATTTAAAATGCTATTTTTATCGATTTTGTGTCGCAGGTCGCACAATCGGCATCATGATCACCGCATCGCACAACTTGGAGCCCGACAACGGCGTGAAACTAGTCGACCCCGATGGAGAGATGCTGGAACAGAGCTGGGAGGAGATAGCGACCCGCCTCGCTAACGTCAGGTAATACCTGTGATTTTGAATTTGCTTTAGTACCTACAAGAAAAATAATACTCGTATTTTATTTGAAGGTAAAAACTGCCACAGTTCTAATGCTATGAAAATGTGAGATAAATTCTTCCTTTAATCACATAATCTTGGTTTCATATACCTATCTACACATTTTTCTGCCATTTGTGTGTATTAATTTACATATTTTAAATTGGTATTCCAATTCCATTTGATTTAATAATTATTGAATGTAGCTTATTTAATTTAAATAGCTTTGCCCCGTGGCATCACTGCTGTTCAGTAGATGTTGCTTGAAATCTATTGAACACTGATAAAGTTTGTAGGTATTTAACGCGAGCAAAGTTCAATAGATTAAACCCTGTGTCAAACAGACGGACAACGGGGGCTCAGCAATAGGGTACCGTTTTACTCATCGCGTACGAAACCTTTGAAGGCACAGATTTCAGAATATACAGATCTGTGCTTGAAAGTGTCAAATAATATTCACACAAGTGGACGGAGCATTACCCCCAAATCCTCAATCGCTGACCGTTCGCTTCCAAAGACGCACCCACCACGATTTATGACGCGTCTAAATGTCAATTACTCTCTGACAGGAGTGAACTATATGTAGAGCGGAAGCGTTGCCGGGTCACACCGCAACGTACGCACGCACAGGGAAATATTTTATTCCGAAACTATTTTATTGGTTTACCGTTTACGTATTCAAGTTTCAGTCGGTGGCCGGCAAAAATTGGGGCTTCTCAAAATTACAATTCTAATTGCCTCCCAATATACCTAAGATGAAAACAAAAAATATTTTTGAAAATTATACTTTAAGTACAAACTTACATTAAAAATCTACCTGACTCCTTGTGGAGTGGAAGCGTTGCCGGGTCACATCGCAATTCGCAACATACGCACGCACAGGGAAATATTTTATTCCGAAACTATTTTATTGGTTACGTTCACGTACACATGATTCAGTCAGAGGCCGGCAAACAAGGTGTTAAGATTTGGGCTTCTCAAAATCTTTCCAATATAAGGTGAAAACTTTGAATTATTTACGTATGAATTATGATTTAAGCACTTTCATTAAATATCTTAATACTTTACTCTTTGTGGAGCGGAAGCTTTACCGGGTCACACGGTACGCCGCGACTTACGCGAAAATATTTTGTTCTCAAACTTCTTATTTTTTTTTACAGCACTAGGTACTCGGAATATGCTGAGAAGGATTGTCTTAAACATCTTGTCGTAGAGAGCCATTTTGGGTGATATTTAATTGAATATTAAAACATTTAATAAGGAGCTCAAGAGCCCAGTGGGCATTGGTAGCATTATAAGCGCTCGCGCATAATAAGAAACCCCGGGCTTAGGCACTGGGATATGGCAAGTGGTACAAAATTTCCTTGATCTCCTTCGTACTTTGGAAGGCACATTACATCTTATATGGCAGCCGCGTTAAGGCTATGTCAGATACATTTGGACAGCTTGAAAAATCTGACACACCAGTTGTGTTGTTGGCCTATTGTATTCGAAGGCTTTCCAATAGGATTGAATCTTCCTTCCAACTCTTTCTCGACTTTCCGCATTTCTCTTTTCCATTTTGTGAGATCCATATTGTGGATATTTTGGCCCACAATTCTTTAGGCTTGCGGTAAAGATAAAAGTTAGTCTTAAGTGGAACTTAAGACTAGCAGCTTTTTATCCAACGTCTTGGGGCGCAGTGTAATTCTGACGAGGTTAGCGTTAGCACTGACACACGTAAAACAAACAACGAAATTTATAGCTAAAAAGTAATATAAATAGACTATTTCACGCAAATGTAGCCGCAGAAGTAAAAAAAGTGTGAAGTAAACAGTACAAATAAATATTTATGCTAAAATGTACTATTTTTGTTACGAACTACACTATAAATTCATTGTAAGTAATGTAGCTCTATGAACCACAAACTATCAATTTTACTTCGTGCTTCAGTTTCTGAATAGGCCGGTCTGTCAGTGAGCATTTAGTTTTATAGCTCAGGTTGGGAGATGCTCGAAATAGTGTGATAGTCTTACTGACATACATATTATTTTACTTGTATAATGTTTTGCTGATTTTAGTATCTATTGGTTTTGGACAGTATAGCAATTACAGCAGTTTTAAAATAAATATTAAAAGCGTTCATGTCTATTTATTTTTTTAAAGAAATTTTTTTTAAAGAATAATGAGATGGTATTGGTACAATGATATATGAATCATAACCTCTTAATTGTACCGGTAGCCATAAACTTTTGCCAAATCTTGTCACTGCTTAATGCTGCCTTTAAATCAGACGCCATCGACGCATAGCAACTTAACGCGCAACCGGGAATAAATGTTCGAATAAAGAAGAAGTATATTAATTTTCTATTTTACTTCCACAACTCAGATTGTGAACTGTCAGTCAGAGCATTTAGTTTTATGATGCAGGTTGGGACATTACTTGAAATAGCATGATAGCTCTACTGACATTTATATTGTTTTACCTGTATCCTGTATAATATGTTTTGCTCGTATTTTAATCTATTGGCTTTGGATAGTATGAATTAAGTAAGCACTTAGAAAGGATTTTTAAAAGTTCAACCACTTAAAGGAAAGTCTTACGCGGACGAAGTTATTCGGAGATCCTGAATCTATATTATTAGATTAAATTAGAAAAACTGCCACACGGTGAAAATTATTTTATAACCGCTTTTTATCAACATATCTCACGTGCCACAAATATGTGCCTAGTAAAATGTAGCTCTCATTAGAAACGGTAGGCGGCGCACACCCGCGTCTCCCCTTCCGGGAAAACCAGACATGTACTATTGTGTGTCGTTTCTGAAGAAAATGTACGACGATTGAATTGCTGAAAATATTATGTATAAATACTAGGCCTCTTGGAGTCAATTTGATTTTCCTTCGCAGTAGAGGTGGTTGGTTCCTAGGGCCCGGAAGCTAAGATGTTTTGAGGAACATCACTACTGGTCTTATTAAATTAAGGCAACAGGAGATACTGAAGGTTTATTATTTCGCTCAACGAATCAGCATTCCTATACAGCGCGGTAATGCTATTTCAAGAATTTTCTACTCTATTGCTCCCTCTGTTCGGAAACACAAAATGTCTACAAAATCAATAAAGAAGTGGATTGCGTTATTTTTCCTACAATTTTCTACTCTATTCCTCTCTCTGTTTGCATAAAATCAATGAAGAAGTGAATTGCGTCCCCAGAGTCGCGGTCAGTGCATTCTCGTAGATGTTACTGAAGAATTGTTTATGTTATAGTAATTTTACCCTCAAATATTCAAAATATTATAGTGACAGTCAAAATGTCAGGCGTCTTTTTCTCGCTAGTTAATCTAGAAAGTGACAGAATGTGATTTTAAAACATATTTGTTAAAGATGCTTCAAAGAGTATTCCGACGTTAATTGATTTTCTACTCCTTCCTCTCTCTGTTCGCACAAAATCAATGAAGAAGTGCATTGCTTCCCCAGCCGAGGTCTGTGCATACTCGTAAATGTAACTGAAATATTGTGCTTGTTATCCGTGGACCTGAAGGAATGCTAATATAGTACCTGAAGGAATGCTAATATTATACCTGCATTTTGTGACCCGTGGGAACCGTCTATTATTTTGAAAACAAATTTCTACGAAATTCTGATGAACAGAACACCTATAACAACCTATATCTAAGATTTTATCATGAGGACTTTGTTTTTCTCCACTGCATGAGCACGACCCTCTATGTACTACTAGAGCCGTACATTGTCAGAGGATTCGGCCTACACTCTCCACGCTGGCAAGGCAAGATTAAGACAAAGCTAGAAAAACATTTAGGACCAATAAAACTAGTCAAATTAGACTTTTTAAAACTAGGTTGTCACATCATATTGAAATAAGAAATACTTTATTAAGTGACCAACTTGAGATACAAAGAAAAGTAGAGAAAAATAAAATGTATTTAAAATTATGACACTGAAAAAGGAATGAGAGAAAAAATAAATATACATACATAATGTGCTTACATCATAAAGTGGAGTAACTTTACATACTAGACTATCTGAAAGTACATTGGGCATGTTGCCTCAATGAGAGGAGTTGGAAAATTCTATATATATTAAAAAAAGACATATCTCGTGTGCCACAAATATGTGCCTAGTCAAATGTAGCTCTCATTACAAACGTCGACGAAAATGTACGACGATTGACTTGCTGAAAATTATGACGTATAACCACTAAAGCTTTTGAATTCAATTTAATGTTCCTTTCCTTCGCAGTAGAGGCGGTAGGTACCTGGGGCCCGGAAGCTAAGATTTTTTAGGGAGATCAAAGCTCGTTTTATTAATGTAAAGGGAGATCCTAGAGCTGGCTATTATTTCGTTCAACGAATCAGCATTGATATAGATCGCGGTAATGCTGCCAGTATTTTGGGCACGTTGCCTCAATGAGACGAGTTGGAAAATCGTATAAAAATGTATTTTTATATTTTAGGTCTTATATTATTCATACGGTTACTAAAACAAACACATAATGTATAAAATTACTACTAGGGAAACCATCTACTTGAAATATATGTGTACCTGATCCGTGCATCAGATACACAGGCGCGCCATCGATCTTTCTATCAGTTAAAAGTATAACTGTTGGAATAAAAAATTTTGATACTTTTTCTCATACGATTCTTCTTCTTCTTCCTTTACCTTACTTTTTCTCATACGATTGTGAACCCAAAAATTATGTTTTCAGTGACAATGACTTGGAATCAACAACGGTCGAGATCATCAAGCAGGTGAACGCTGACATGACTCTCAAGGCCAGCGTCTTCATCGGAATGGACACCAGGTTTTTTTTTTAAATATACACGGTGATTGAATGAATGAATGAATGATTTATTTGAAAACACATAGCACAGGACATAAAACATTATACAATGAACACAATTGTTTGACACTGTGTACGTCTTCAAATAGGTCCCAACTCAGCATATGTTGGTTATAAAGCCAACGCTGGTCTTCCGTCGGGACCTATGTTAACGTCACGGGTGTGCGCAACTTACGACAAACAAATAAAAAAAAAACACAAAATCAAAAAAAAAAATACGAACAAAAAACTTTTTGATTCTCAACATATAATTCGACCGAGTCGACACGCTAAGAAGAAGAGGCACGTCTTTATGCCTTGAGGGGTAGGCAAATCCCAAGGTCATAAAACCCAAAGGCCACGTTTATCGTGTTAGAGGGAGTTAACGTGGTAAGCGGAATCAAAAAAGTGATGGGTTGCTTGCTAGCCGCTTCGCCTATAGCGTGATTCCTTAGGTTTTAGATTCTGAACAATCTGGCAATATTTAAGTAATGGAATCAGAATCCCTCATAGACTATACATACGCAAGAGAAAAGGTATAAAATGAAAAAAATATTTGGACTTCTATAGAAATTGTACCAGCTGATTGGTGAATTTGTATGGGACGATTTTTTTTGTAATTTCAAATTTTTTATTCTTGTATTCTTTTAGTGATACTGAATACGTCATTAAAATTTTGCTAGATTGTTGGAAATCAATATGAATATAATATGGTTTCGAAATTCATTTCACTGCCGCTTTTCTTACATTGACCATCAGTTCTATAGGTCAGTAAGGAACTCTTTATTGTACCTACAGCATAAACGAATAGTTTACAAAACATAGTAAATACTATGGACGGTCTTATTAAAAATAATAAGGCTTTATATAATTACGGTGTCTTTGTCCCTCAGTGGCTAGACAAAGCAAACGATTGTTGAACAAAAATAATAGGTGTAGTTAGAGCGGAAGTACAATTAGTTTCGGTATTATTGATAGGTATTTTCCCTTCATTTATTTTAACATGCATCTACACAAAAAAGAATTAATTAATATATTGTACTCTTAAATAAAAAGCAATAGTTTAAAAGCCTTTCATTGCCACACTAAGTAAATTATCATTAAGCATATCTTTAATCAGAATGGTTAATATAAATGTAACTCGAAAGGTTTCACTCAAAATCCCCCAAGATCCAAACTTTGGGTACGAAACGATTCTTTGGGTACGAACGAGCTCCTCCTGAATAATTAGCTCATTGTAGTCCACAACACTATTTTCTAAGTGGTTTAGTTTTAGACCCACCGTACCATCAGTGGTATTGCTGGCAGTATGGTAGATCCGCAATGTTCTTTTTCTCTCATTCACTGCCTTATTGGAACGTCCATTGATGTTCGAAACAATATTATTGACCTCAATCCTCGTATAGAAGTACCGGTTATTGATCGATAATTAAGGTGAACAATGCAAGATAGCTGATGTGCATCCAATGGCTTCTGATAAGATAATCAGTTGGCAAAATGGTGCCAAAATTTGCTCGAGGGCACAGTAATAACTAGAGATGCGCCGAATAGTGATTAGGCCGAATAACCGAATACCGAATATTATTCGGTTTAGATTTTACCGAACCGAATATTCGACCGAATTATTCGGTTTACCATTATTTTATTTTGCCGCGTAAACAGGTTCTATCGTGTACCCTATGTGCCGCTGCTGGCTAGCTTGGAGCGAGCCGTACCTCACCGCCCACTCCCCGCGTACATACCGCGCTGTCACTTTGCTTCGAAACATCGCACGATTACGTTAGCAATGAAAGTATTTATTACAAAAATATTGACAATATCAACGTAATTGTGTTTGCAATATGAGTGGGCGTAAAAGATCACGTGTTTGGGACTTTTTTAGCGAAATGGAAGATGACAAAACAAAAGTTAAGTGTACTTTGTGTTGTTGTGTTATTTCTCGCGGTGGAACAGGGCGAAGTGCTTCGACGAGTGGTATGACTAATTTCTTTTACTATTAGACAAGTATGATGATATGAGTGACACAGGCTATGTATGTCCCACGGGCGAAGCCGGGGCGGGTATAGTTTTTAATACTTTGAAAAAAAAAACAAACCGAATATATTCGGTAACTGAGCCGAATAATTCGGCCGAATACAAATAGTGGAAAAGATGCCGAATACGCCGAATACCGAATACCAAACGAATATTCGGCGCATCTCTAGAATAACTGTAGCCACTAGACTGAAGCTTATGAAAAACAAGATAATCCAAATGAAATTGATACAGGCTTTTACTGCGATAACCTTTCCACTCAATCCAGGTCAACGACTTGATAATATTTAACAACTTGATAATACAAAATTGTCATGTATACTAGTATAACTTCTTTTCACACGATTCTCAAGATTTGACTATGCATTAATGGATTGGCTATTCATTTGAGCTTGTAAAGAGGCAAAGCACATTTTCTATGCAAACATAGTTTTCATTTTAGACTAAAGCCGAAATGTCATGTTGTGGCTTTCACCGGTTTCTATTGGGAACTCTATTCTTGAAGCTGTAGATCAATATATCTGCCTGTGTCAATTGATTCATGTTGGAGGTTCCAGCCTAGAGGACGAGGTATTTCGACAAATCAGTCTCGGCTGGGTAGATTTTGAAAAGCCCCGCAATGTCTTATCATCCAAAATACTTCAGTGCCTAAAGACGAATTTCTTTAATCAATGTGTGTTACCTACCAGTGAACCCGTAAGGTTTGATACGTCGTTCAAAGAGCTGTGGAGAGCGCTAGGCTCGGTGTCTCTCTGCGAGATCGAATCAGAAACTCCGTTGAGGAGCAAAAGGCTCTTCTCGAATTCATTAAGTAGCTATCTGACGTGGCAGTGGGCAAGGCACATAGCGCGTAGAGTAGAACGATGGCCGATGGGGCAAAAAGGTTCTTTGATGACGACTACCTACCGGTATTACCGGTAGTAGTGCGTAACGATGGACGCTCATACCAGGTGGTTGGACGACTTGACTACGGTCGCATGAAGACGCTGGATGCAAACCTCTTCCAAACGGTCGTATTGTAAATTCCTATACTTAGGGGATTTCTTGCGGCTGACATGATACTGTGGTTATAAATAATCTAATCGTGTCAGCTTAAAAAAATTTTTTTTTCATGTTGCTATGTAAAGACCTGCCAAAAATAAAACACAATAGTGACAAATACATTTCTAAACAAAAAACTCTTTCAGTTATAAAAGATTTAAAGACACATGTTTTTAGACGTGAAAACGCGCCGCTGAAATGCCTACATATTTTGTGATGTCACAAGCTTGTATTTTGTATGGGTGGCGTGAGAACTTTATTTGGTAGCTTTACGAAATATTTCGTTAATGGTAATGGTTTCATAATAAAAGTTGCTATAAATTTTGCAGACTAAAATACAGTATATTTGTAATTAAATATTTTCATACTTTAAAAAATGGTCCTATTCACCCAACTTTAAAGAAGCTTTAAGATCACTTAACGAATCGATATCAAATTTATAGTGTTTTTAGATAGAAATTAGTCTCATTAAAAACAAATTTTATATAATCCTAACATTAGGCAACTACCGTATTTATATTTTATCTATTTGAATTGTGAACCTTGTAAAATTCTAACAAAGTATCATTCGCATCAGTTAAATGACATCGTCTGACTCTTCTGACTGCTCTGGCTAATATGGCTCTGGTAGTGCAGAGAAGATCATGCTCCTGCAGTGGAGACTAAAAAAAGACCTGATGATGATGATGAGATTAAATCTATTTATATTTAAAAACGTAGCACTCACGTGCTACTTTGTCGGGATTGCCGACAAAGTAGCACGTGTTAATATATAATGCATTTTTCTCACGTCAGTTTCAATGACATGATATCTATTTAATTTTCTAGATACACGAGTCCCCGTCTGGCGGCGGCGGCGGCCAACGGCGTGATAGCACTGAAAGGCACGCCCAAGGAGTTCGGAATTCTGACCACACCACAGCTGCATTTCTGCGTCAAATGCCGTAATGACAACACGTATGGAACTCCCACTGAAGAAGGTGAATATTTTGATATACAAAAAGAAGTAATTGTGTAATAACCCCATCTATATAGCGAGCGTCTTCTCCTTAGTACCCTGATAGGACACAAACAGAAACAAACTCACTTTCGCATTTATAATATTAGTTAAGATAATTTGACGTATAAAACAATTTCATATTTTCCCAGGCTACTACGAGAAGATAGTGGGCGCGTTCAAGGCAATTCGTCAGAAACTGCCGGTGTTCGGCGAGTATAACACGACGCTGTACGTGGACGGGGCCAACGGCGTCGGCGGCAAGAAGCTGAACATCATCAAGAAGAGTCTGGACGGGGAGATAGATCTGAACCTATTCAATCTGGGCGGGAATGGCGGCAAACTGAACTTAAATGTGAGCTAATTTACTTAAATAAAAATATGAAACTATACTAAGTTTTTGAAATCCCATTGGTTTTGGTGTCATTTAGTTTAATTGTGTATGAATTTGGAACTGAATGAAATGACTTATACATATAATCTTTATGTACAGACTGATTTTGAACCTATGAGCTATATCGAGATCTTGGAATCAGAATGCTCAATGGAATACAGAATTACAAGAAAAAAATATTTACAAAAAATCAATAAAAAATGATCGATCATCTGGACAATTTGTAAGCCTGATTTTATTTTTGGTTTTTCACCTTTTTTCCTTCCAATTCTGTTTTCCATTAGCGATTCTGATTCGGAGATTTTAATATAGCTTATAGGTTAAAAATCAGCTTGTGTTGTAAACTGGGTGTTGATGATTTTCACCGTTCCGTTTTTCTCTCGTAAAACAAGGTACTTATTTTTTTTTATTTCTTTGAAGGATGTAATTTTGTTCAGTAGTAAAACGATAAGTTACTTTTGTCCTTGTGGTGTTATTCTAACCCAAAGACTTCTATATAAACTGAGGTAGACAAGCCGTACGTACCAAATTCTAAAGTGTTCAAAGGGAGCTAATTCACATTGCTCACACCGAAACTGTACCGTGGAGACACTGTCCACGTCACGTGACACGATTTCTTTTGAATTTTTCTTGGAGCAGGTCTCGTCTACCTCAGTTTATACAGAATTTTTTTTTTCTGACCTAACTGATTGTCTATGTTTTGGTTTGTAGTGCGGCGCTGACTTCGTGAAAGTGTCCCAGAGCCCACCAGTGGGAGTGGAACACGTGCCATTCCAACGCGTGGCGTCGCTGGACGGCGACGGCGACCGATTGGTCTACTACTATATGGATGACAAGTAACTTTTCTTTTTTTCTCTATTTATTTGACACAAACTGTCATTAAAAAATGAATAACTACTTTAAGTACTGAAAACAAGACATTCAGTGCCAACATTTAGGCTCGTAGTTCCCGGCAGATCGCCGTGTGGTTCCAGGCAGAGTAGAATAGGACCACTCCAAGTCTTCCCGTGGATGTCGTAGAAGGCGACTTAGGAAACACAAGCTAAACAAAGCTCATAAACACCGCAGAGACCTTTTCAACCCGTCTGGCCAACATGGAGCGTGTAGGCCAAATCGTCTTACTACTCTGGCTAAATATGGCTTTGGTTGTACAGAGGGTCGTGCTCCTTTAGTGGAGACTAAAATAGATCTGATGATGATGGTGCGGCTCAGAACATCGCGTAAGTAGATGCGCAGTGGCAGTCAGTAGTGCCTATAGAACAAATATATACGGACAAATCACACAGATTGAGCTACGCTCAAAGTAAGTTCGAATCTTGTGTTATGGGATACTAACTCAACGATACTCTGCGCCACGAAGCTCCTCATATATATGATAAATCTCTTCATATTAGTTTTTTTTTATTTACAGGGACAAAATGCACCTGTTAGACGGGGATCGCATTGCAACCCTGCTGGCCAGCTACATCGCGGAGCTGCTGCGGTCATGCGCCGCGCCAGACATTCACATCGGCCTGGTGCAGACCGCTTACGCCAACGGAGCCTCTACTAAGTACATCACGGACCAACTGGTATGTGTTGATAGGGTTAAAATGCATCTGCTAGACTGGGATCGCATTGCGACACTACTAGCGACATCGCAGAGCTGCTCACATCGGCCTGGTGCATACCGCTTACGCCAACGGAGCCTCCACCAAGTACATCACTGACCAACTGGTATGTATAGATAGGGTTAAATGCATCTGTTAGACTGGGACCGCATTGTGACCCATCTAGCAAGCGACATCGCAGAGCTGCTCACATCGGCCTGGTGCAGATCGCTTACGCCAACGGAGCCTCCACCAAGTACATCAATGAGCAACTGGTACGTGTACTTTGACAAAATGCATGTGTAAGACCGGGATCGCATTGCGATCCTGCTGTTCAGCTACATCGCAAAGCTGCTCTTATCGGCCTGGTGCAGACCGCGTACGCCAACGGAGCCTCCACCAAGTACATCACGGACACGCTAACTTCCCAATCACTTGAAAATATATGAGCTTTTTTATATTTTGAACCACCCTCACTCTCTCTCATTCTAAGGTGTAGTTTGACAGCTTTAAAAAACATTTACTGTTGCTAGTAAGGAAAATGGTATACAGGAAAGAAAGTTAGGATGTGTGAGCATTTGGAATTGGATTTAGGAATAACGATGCTACAGACTCTCGCGCGCTAACTAATTACGACTGATTTTACCACAGCTACGATTCTTTAGAAGATTTGCGTCCGCTTTCAGATCTATGATAAAACGAAACATTTTATATGAATGTTTATTTAAATTTTCCAGAAAGTACCAGTAACGTGCGTAAAGACAGGCGTGAAGCATCTGCACCACGCAGCGTTGGCGTACGACATCGGCATATACTTCGAGGCCAACGGGCACGGCACTGTGGTGTACAGCGAGGCGGCCAAGAAAACTATCAGGAAAATAGCTGAGGAGGGGTAAGTAATCTTTCTTTATTTCGTAAATACTGCTTTTATCCCAACTCATCCCAACTCCCAACTAATATTATAAATGAGAAAGTGAGTTTGTTTGTTTGTTACGCTTTCACGCCGTATCTACTGGACCGATCATCATGAAATTTTGCATACACATAGGTTAGGGTACCGAGAAGGACATAGGCTATATATTACGCGGGCGAAGCCGCGGGTAACAGCTAGAATTATAAATGCGAAAGTGAGTTTGTTTGTTTGTTACGCTTTCACGCCGTATCTACTGGACCGATCATCATGAAATATGCGAAAGTGAGTTTGTTTGTTTGTTACGCTTTCACGTTCTATCTATTGAACCGATCATCATGAAATTTGGCATACACATAGGTTAGGGTACTCAGAAGGATATAGACTATATGCAACGCGGGCACAACCGCGGGCAACAGTTACTTTTCCCATTAATTTGTTGATACATAGCGTTTAATCCTAATCCTAACTAATATTATGCGAAAGTGAGTTTGTTTGTTTGTTCATTTGTTTGTTACGCTTTCACGCCGTATCTACTGAACCGATTGTCATGAAATTTTGCATACACATAGGTTAGGGTACTGAGAAAGACATAGGCTATATATCACGAGGGCGAAGCCGCGGGTAACCACTAGTAAAATTATAAGGAGGAAAATCTTGTGTGTTTGTCTAAGTTGAAAAGGCTCCGAAACTACTGGACCGATAGAATTTATCTGCGGTGACATGAGCAATAAATAACGCGAATGAAATTACGGGAGAGTTGTTAGTCATGAATAAAACTATCTTTGTGATGCTGATGATTATAAAACAAATCGCACGCTATATGATTTAACCACAGACCACGTGGCCTAGGTTACCTCTTTTTACACTTTCATTATTTTAATTTCATCATCAAGTCTTTTTAGTCTCCACAACAGGAGCACGACCCTCTCTGTACTACCAGAGCCATATATTATATTAGCCAGAGCAGTCAGGTATTATAGTATTTTAATTAATTTGGCTTCGTTATTTTTTTTATCCTCTGACTGCCCTGGCTAATATATGGCTCTGGTAGTATAGAGAGGGTCGTGCTCCTTCAGTGGAGACTAACAAAGACCTGTTGATGATGTTGATTGTTTTTTTTTTTTTTGCTTCCAGAGAGCCCGAACAACGCAAGTCGGCCCAACTCCTGCTAAACTTCATCGACATGACGAACGAGACTGTCGGAGACGCCATCTCGGACCTGTTCCTCGTGGAGACGGTGTTGCTCGCGCGAGGCCACGACGTGCGGCAGTGGATGCAAGCGTACGCCGACCTGCCGTGTCGGCAACTTAAAGTCACCGTCGAGGTATTTTATAGACGTTTGTGGCTCTTCCATGCTGGTTTGGGAGAAAAAAGACAGAATATACCAACTGCTTTTCCTCCCGAACAGATCGTTTTTTTGATTTCGATCCAACACTGATTTCGATTTTAGTTTTGACAACTGGTCAACCATTGTAAAGGCTGTTCTAACTTATTGTGAAAATTTGTGTGACCAGTGGTTTCATTCCAAGACTACTGATAGTGATGATAGTGAATAAGTGACATTAAATACTTGTACGGACGAATGGACATGTATATAATATTTCATATTACTTTAATTTCTGACATTATTAATGTTTATATAATTTCATTTTTAAATATAATTAATTGCTTGTAATGTATAGTGTATCCAATGTAAATGTGTGATAAATGTAATTGGTGTTTATCGTTTTTATCACAGTAAATAAATAAATAAATCGTAAAGTTAAATTATTAAATGTTACGCGAGACATAATTATTATTATTAAAAACGGTTGCACTCACGTTATATTTAGTCGGTATTGCCGACCGGGTTTCGGCCAATTCAGATGGCCATCTTCAGGGCGAGTATCAAGGTCGTCGCGACGCGGCCGTTCCTTGAGCACTGACGGGATCCGCGCGCGCCGCCCGCCTCTCCGCGCGACGCGCTCGTGCCGATCTAGTAACCAATCACTATTTTCATTCCGCTTTCCACCTTTAACGCTCACTAACATGCTAGCCGTTGCCTTCGGGTTTTATGACCTTGGGCTCTGTCTACTCCGCAAGGGATAAATACGTGATAATATGTCATGTGTGCCATGTGGTTCCCGGCAGAGTAGAATAGGACTACTTAAAGTCTTCCTGTGCATGTCGTAGAAGGCGACTCAGGAAACACAAGCTAAACAAAGCTTATAAACATCCAAGAGACCTCTCCGACCCGTCTGGCCAGCGTGGAGATTGTAGGCCCAATCCTCTGACTGCTCTGGCTAATATAATGCTCTGGTAGTACAGAGAGGGTCGTCCTCCTGCAGTAAAAACTACATATAGACATGATGATGATGTATG
Organism: Rhodophaea formosa; assembly: GCA_963082605.1. NCBI lineage: Eukaryota > Metazoa > Arthropoda > Insecta > Lepidoptera > Pyralidae > Rhodophaea > Rhodophaea formosa. Next base: position 9,316,100 of record OY720225.1, on the reverse strand, counting down.
TATGTATAACTAAAAGAAAATTTTTGAATGTATTTTGTCAGGACCGCAACGTCATAGCCACGACGGACGCCGAGCGCAAGTGCACAGCGCCCGAAGGCCTGCAGACCAGGGTCGATGAACTCGTCGCCAAGTACAATTACGGAAGGGCCTTCGTCAGGCCCTCAGGCACCGAGGATATCGTGCGGGTGTACGCTGAGGCCGACACACGACAGGTGAGAGCTTATTTATTTTAATATACAACTATATACAAACCAGCAGTCTTTACTGACTTGCTAGTTTAAAGACTGCGGACTTAAAGCAGTGTTATTCACGCGCTGCCGTAAAACGTCTATTTTTTCGTCGCGCAGTTAGCCTTATTTTTCATGGAATACAGTATTACCACTTTTATAAGTTACACCGATGTACCTGCGCAGAAATCAAATTTTTGCATGGTGCTTAAATATCCGTTTGCTATTGGCTGATGAGTACGCGCCATGCTGCGTCTCGGCCATTCTCGGCAGGCGTACAAGTATTGTGAGCGAGATAGCAATAGTCTTACTGTTTTTGGATTTAAAATCTTATGTTGTGCAATAAGTTCGGTATTTTACTGATGTTCTTATTCGGGCCGAGTCGGCGGCCGGTTGCGCTATTCTGCGCAATCGAACAATGCCGATGTAACTTATAAAAGTGGTAGTACTGTACTAGCATGAAAAATACATAGTACAGTTCAAAGATCAAAATAAATGATTACATCAAAATATTTAAAACCTAGCAAAATAAAATAGCAAAATGCTATATCCAGAAAAGGTTTCGCTGCGAATTACTTGATATTTTCAGCGACAACTACCAACTTTTTTACAACAATAAAAAGTATAACTTAATGAGCAAAATGGATACCTAAAAATATCACAACATAAATTAAAACTGAAAAAAAAAACTACCGAAATTGACCGACACGGGTTTGAACTGTGATCGCCACTTTCAACCTTATTTTATTACCAGTACGTACTATTATCGCGCGATTACCAGTAGGTATTATTATTATTAGGTGTTATAGCGCTCCTCCTCTTCCAGTCAAGACCCAGTCCTAGTCAGACTTTGGTGTAAAGACAAGAGTTTAAATCAGTTTTAAATTCTTCCGACTTAAAACTCTTTATGGGAGCTTCTGGTGACAAAACTACGAGTCATATGACAGTGTACTTTATCTATTTTACACATTGCTCATGAGCACGAGCATTTATAACACCAAACTATACCAGTTTCATGTTACGCAGTCCATTAAAATCAATTTGAATCGTCTAACGCAAAGCCCAACTTCCCCCTTGACTTTCCACCAAAAACTACTTGTCCTTGACTTTCCACCAAAAACTACTTTAAAAAACGATGCGATTGAAATTGACCGCAAAGTAACTATTTCATCAGTGGTCTTTTCGTGTTCCTCCTGTCAAAAAATCCTCAGACTGATCTGGCCTATATATGGCTCTGATAGTACAGAGAGGGTCATGCAATGGAGACTAAAAAAAGACCTGATGATGATGAAGATGACTTTTTGTTCCAGGCAGCAGATACGTTAGCAGCAGAAGTGGCACAAGCGGTGTTCGACTTGGCCGGTGGAGTGGGCGAAAGGCCAGTGTTGCCCGCGTAAACACTGATAATAAATAGTATGGCAAGTACTGAAGATGGATATCAACAGACTAGAAAAATAAACATATGTTTGAGGATAACTCTGTATGAGTTGAATATTAAGTAATGGATTTAGGGAATAAAATTCCCGATGTACGAAACATTAGCAGTTTGTTGTATAAAAAAAGATTTTGCCATTCAACTAAGGAACCCTAACAACTATAGTTCCGAAGACCGTCAACACAGAAAAAGTCGGGACTACCAAAATGTAGTCGAACTTCTACAAAAAATAATGTTGTGAAGAAAAAAAAAATGTTACAAAAATAAGCCCAATTTGTGATGTTGGCGCCACTGAATCTTGTAACTGTCTTGCATGTTTCTATTTTATTATGAAGAAATATTTTTAGGCGAAGTTTTTTAGACATTTTATTGAATTCAGAGATCCATGTCGTTTAGGAATCCATTATGTATTTGCTTAGTGTCAAAACAGAATGATTCAACATTTCTATTGTCTACGATTTGAGCATTCAACATGATAATGTTCGCCTAGTCTTTTTTATTTCATTTTATCATTGGAAAATCTCTATTTCACTTATCTCAATTTTTCACATACAGTCATATAATTTTAAATACATATTGTTAACTTTATGACAATTAAATTTATATTGTTGGATATAATCTAGCTTTAGCTTTATATTTTTCTTATTTACTTTGTAATCGAATTTAAAGTATTTTTAATTAGAACCTTTTAATCTTTTAAATCACATGTTTACTTATTTAGTAAGTGAAGTCATTTATAACACTTTTTATTGGAGCAAAATAAATGACGCAAATAATGCGGCTAGCCCAATAGAATACTGTTTGTCGACTTGTCGAAATACAAAATGTTTTGGAAAATACAGCGTTAATGCTGTAAATAGAATAATAGATCTAAAGTTTTTATTGGATAACAGAGCATCAAGTTTTTAAAATAAAATGGGTGAGTTGTGGTGCAGGACGTCACTTTCGCAAAATGACACAATGTGTGGATGGATGGATGATTTCATAAGAAAGGGTCATTCTGGGTGTCACTTTTCAAATATGACATTTTGCGGATGTGACTAATATTAACGCGGTGAAATGGACATTGATTGTTTATTTTTATCTGTAGATGTAACGCATTGTCATACGTTGGACAATTAATACATTGCCAAATGCTACTCAGTGGATTTGACCAAACCGATGAAATGAAAAAAAAAATGTATCCGTTTCTCACATTAAGTTTTCTCACTTAGGAAGTCTGCACATTTTCACAAAATATAGTTGATTTTTTCACATTTTTTAATGACTGATGTCTTCAACCTTTCACTGCCTGACTAGTGGTAGAAATATTGGATAGTTATAATTATAAATATAAAATTTCCATTACCTATGTATGTAAGGTCCATGGTTGATAAGATGGTAAGATTAGTTAGATACAAGACCTATGTTGTTTATAAATTAACGATTGATCAAATAAAAATATTCAATGTATAATAGGAGTACAAAATTGCGAAGAAATGTAGATTCACTGACTCTTCGACGCCCTTACGACAGTCACAGAAATTGGCGGGTCCCGTTCGTGTCCTTGTCTGGTAACGCCTTTATATCGGCAAGTGTAAAAGGGTCGTCGACGACTCTCAGACCTTACTTTAAAATATATATATATAAAATTATACGTAGATACAAAAAATAAACTAAATTATAGACATATTCTAATTATAAAACAGGAATCTAAGTGAAACTATATAACGCAAGTAAAAATAACCAAGAGCGAGGTAAATATTTAACGGGCCATTTCTTTTTTAATTTCTTAAAGTTCAGCACTGTGTGTTGTGTGATTTTTAGGACAGGAAAATTAGATTTCGTTTTGTGAATTGCCTAGTCATTGTATGTTGTACGACTGGATGTTTTATTAAAGGCTGACATTTTTCAAAAGACAATCTTTTTAGACCTGCGACTAAATATTTGACATTAAATTTGAAAAATGGACGAATGGTAATGGGTCACTTAAGTTGTGAGATTATCGTATTAAGAAAGTATATTTGTTTAAGGACTGAACTACATCTAGCAGCAGCAGGAATCCCACTTTCATTGATTCTTTCATTTTCTATCACTCTGGACCGTCATTTACTTGAAGACGTCATTTATAAAGAAAAAGAGCGGAAGTGAAAGTGAAATAACATAGAATTAAATAACAAACCTAAAGTTTTATTGGATAACAGGGCATTAAACAAAAACAATCACTTTCGCAAAATGACACAAATGTGGATGATTTTTACGAAAGCGCGATTCATAGCTTCCAGTTGTAGTTCAACGTCTTATATTGCTATTCATTTTGAATGTTATATATCTGCTTGCTATTGTTATATTCCACTGGTTGACGCAAAAATATTGCACATATGAACACGGCAAGTGCTTTACTTGCGCTTTTTAACGACAAATAACATGTATGTCAGTTTTTCAAAGAAAACGTGTGTTATCGGAAATGTAAAGAGATTAATATGTGTGATAGCTTACAAAATTAAATTCGTTCTGATCAGTAAAATGTTAGTCTAGTTAACCAATTCCATAACGCATTTACTGGACAAATATTGATTGAATTTTAGTTATAAGTAAACTCGCTATTATTGTATTAATTTTATTTTTTCTTGTGACAAACAACGCAGCTCAAATAAATGTTTTGGATTATTATATCTTCTCAGGTGAAATGTAGTGGTAAACTCTTAATTTGTATCTTTTATTACTAATAACTCTAATAACAATTTCGGAATTTAATGATTTCGTATAACTATATATAATATACTAACATACAAACAGGTTGTAAAGAAAATGTTTTTAAAACAAGTAACATGTAGAAATAACCACAGTGCGTTTTCTACACATCCTGTGCTATAAAGACGCGTGAAATTAAATGTTAAAATAAGGTGCTGATACAAGTATGAATGTATAGAGACGTTCAAGAGAGCTATTTTTTCACTTGTAGATTTTTCGCCCGATCAGTTTAGCGGTTACCGGTACTTATCACCAATGTGCGGGTATTCCATCTCATGTCACAACTACTTCATATCGTATTATCATGGTAAGCATCAGTAACCTATGTGTGATGGTGTAGACCTACTTCTACAACATCTATCACACATTGAGTGAGTCTACCACGAAGCCAGGGTTGTTTAAGGGGAATGTGGGAGTGGCTCTGGTCGACTAATAAACTTCGACAAAAATGACCCTAAGTGCCGGGTAGCTTCTTGTAGATGTGTTAAATACCAACACTTAAATTTGTTAACGTTGCCGATTGGAACTCCCTATATGCTGACTTTAAAAAAAAAAAACAGTATTTAATATTTTCTTTCCTCATGTTATAATAACTAAAATACCTTTGTACTTTGTGAGATGGAATTATATACATTTTAACATAAAGTAAATGCACTAATCAGCACATAATGCGCAGAAAATTGCTTGTATTAAATCAGACGGGATCGCAATACTTCAAGTGTTCATAGACCCCTTTTTTGCTTATGTGTGCAATAGTTGAGAATGTGTGATCTTATTAGTTTACGCTACTGTTATAATCAATAAATCAATAATTAACTACTTGTTTCTTTTCTTTCATAGCTTAGTTAGGAACGATTGATTGCGAGCCTACCTTGTTAAGGGGCATCCATCAGCAAATTTGCACCACCCCTACTTGTTTTGCGACCAGATTTAATTTAGACAGGAAAAAACTAATGCAGTACTTCGGTAGTAAATTTCTCGTAGTATTTTTAGTATAGGTTTTCATCAATAATTATTCATCAATAACTATTCATAATTTATATTCAATTTCTCACAGAGCTATTTCGTAGATGCCTAGTTATATGATTTGTGTTTAGCAAATCTATGAATGATTCCCAGTAACGGCTATTGTGTTAGACATGTTGTGGTTTTATGAAGACGAACTATATACAATCTATGAAAACAATTGACTATCCAACCCATTATTAAGCTAGTTTACCACCGATGTCAGCAAAAACTTGTTTAAGTTATTTCGCTTTCACGTTCTACCTATTGAACTGTTCATGAAATTTGGCATACACATAGGTTAGGGTTCTGGGAAGGACATAGGCTTTATATCACGCGGGCGAAGCCGCGGGCAACAGCTATATACCTTATAAAGCGCAAGAAAATATAGCATCAGATACACGGCACAATCTGTAGGAATATGCGACATGGCACGTTTTAACATTTGTTAAGTAAGTACCTTCATCATCAGGTCTTTTTAGTCTTCACTGCAGGAGCACGACCCTCTCTGTGGAGTGTAGGCCAAATCCTCTGACTGCTATAACTAATATAGCAGTCAGAAGATTTGGCCTACACTCCGAGCTGGCCAGACGGGTTCGAGAGGTAAGTAAGTAAGTACATTACCAGTATACTTGACGCTAACCTGACGTGTACCTTTCTTTCTTCTTTTTTCTTTTTAATTATGGCTTCCACCGAGATTTCAGTGATTCTGCCAATGTCCAGTATAATGAGATACTAAGTATCGGTGTTGTACGGTATGTGGCATCAAAGATGGCGTATGTTCTTTGGCAGCCTCGTGGGAGATTTTGGCGACAAATCTATACGAGTCCATTTAACAGTCTAACTATTTCACAAATTGATCTCGAGCACGAGCATTTATAACACCAAACTACACCAATTTCATATTATAAAGTCCACTTAAATCAATTTGCAAAATTGTATAAGGCAAACGACAACTGAACCCCTTGACTTCCCACCAAAAACCCTCTGACGTGTACCTGTAGCAATATCAAAAATGACAAGATTTGATAAAGTACTTATATTTTATCACTTTCTGCATAGTGCATAGTAGGTATGTAATTTATCAAATCGCGCTGTTATCGGTATCTCTTGTCATTGTCTCTCCAAAATGTCACAGTTCCACGCCATAAGTTTGGGTTCCTAAGTTTGTTATTTTTATTTGATTATTCAGTTTATCTGTCGATATCGGTCAATCGATGATAAAACTTCAAAATCACAATAAAAAACGACACATTTTGAGAAATTCGTAAATTGTATATGCTCTCAGTTCAAATATTCTCTCAATATGTCATTTAAAATATGTCGTTTTGCTAAAATGACACATATTACCTTTATTTTTTCTATAGTGACGTTCTGCGGCTGTCGTTCTGCATACGACTGGTTGAAAGCGGCCTGCATCCAGCGCCTCCGCCTGCAACCTTTATCGGTCGTACGACCACCTGCAGACCTATTTGCTAACTTTTGACAACTACGGTGTACATCATTTTCATGGTAACTTCAATATTCATTACGGCTTCGGTATGAATGACTATTTTTATTTGATATGAAAACCGTAATGGATGCTAAAGTGACAATAAAATCGTTGTACACAGAGTTAGCAAATCGGCCTGCTGGTCGGTGGGTGTCCAACAAGATAATGGCTGCCAGTAAAAACCTTATTAATGGCTGCCACTAAAAACTAATACTTATTGACTTAATTAATTTGCAAACAATGACATGGAAAACAAACAATGCAAACTCTAACTTAAATAATAAATATGAAAGTGCACACTCAGCTTTACTTACTAACTTTTCAGTTGAGAATGGTGAATTTTTGGATGCCGCCCCAAAATTAGTCGTTTTGTTTAGCATGTTTGAGCACGTTGAAAATAAAGGCTTAGGTACCTACGTCAAAGACAATATATTACTCCTACGTCATCAACTCATCATATAAACCTTGCCACTAACTTCACGTAGTGAATTATGTAGTATTAAAATAGTTGCAAGCCGTTTAGCATAGGTAATTAAACACTATAATTAATCAGAGTAAAACAATAACAACGTTTTAAAATATTTTATTTACAAAAACATAAATACTATAGATGGAACAGACTTAGTGATAAAACTTCGCTTAAAACTCTTAAAAAGTAAATTTTGTAAGTTTTAGAAAACGAAATTCATAATAATTATACTAGTTTTTGACTGAAAATAAAATTAAAAGGTGGTCGATTAAAAACAAGATATTTTATATATATTGAGCTACCTAATAAATCCTATGTGTGATTAAAAAAATATTTCAGAGATCAATTCATACGTTTTTTGTGCATTAAATTCTAGACTTCGTAAAAGCTTAACTTATTTTCCTAAGGACGCAGAAATTTAAAAAAAAAAAACAAAGGCCCGCACAGACGAGAAGAATTACATGGGGTGATTTGTCGTCCCCAAAAAAAATGATTCCATAATACACTGTGACCATCGAATGACGTACACAAGCAACAAAAAGTCGGCGTGCCATCAGAGGATGCGTCCTAGAGACCGGGCTGAACAAAAGTACGAGTGACTCCTCAACGCAGCAACGCCCACGGCGAACGTCTACGTTGAGCACTATAGTAGAGAGTAAAGGAAGGGATTGATGGACCCAACGATATTTTTAAAACTTCGTTAAAATTATACTTATGAATAACACAACGTAAATTTAAAAGTGTTACTCACTATATTTCAGGGCAACAAATGTGTGCGAAGTGCGCACATCGTGTACGTCGCGTCCAAAGAGTATATAATCACTTCGTTTTAGTCGCGTCCGTGTCAGGTTCGCGGCGGACTTTTCACGAGTGGGATTTTTTTGTCATCTGCGGACAAGAATCTCGTCTGTGAAAGCCTTTATAGTTGTTGAGCAGGAAATTTAGAACTAAAATACCTCACATTTTCCCATTTTCAGATTTTTTAGAAAGTAGAGTAACTAATATTTTGAACTAAAACACATTCTTTTAACAATCATAAAACCTTTTCGTTTATTAATGCTTATTCGTTTAATAAATGCTTTATTTTTAAAGGAATGGTTTTATTAGCACTTCCAACTTTATGGTACGAGTAGAAAGTTAATCTACCTATTTACTTAAGTATATACAAATAAATATATAGTAGATACATACAAATATAAAAATAGGTAGATTCAGTTTTAAGATTTAACATTAATTAGTAACTGACCTATTTTCTGAGCTGTGGTATTGATGGGCACCAGAGGCAACTTAACTAATTATTACTCTTAAAATAATTAGAAATTACCAGAAGTCCATCCAAGTAGGTCTCAGAATAAAAGCTGTGCATTTGTGTAACTTTCAAAAATTAATGAAAGACTCAATTTCAAAATTCAAAGCAAAAGAAAAATTTCTTGATTTTATGTGCATAAAACTTCAATAGAACAATGTTTGAGTCAATCTTTGTTAAACTTTACAAAAAAATGTACGTATGATATACGAGTATACAGTAATATAGTAAAGGAGTATCTTATATGGTAACATGTTTTGGTATCTTTAAACATACTTTATAATTAATATGAATAAGGACAGTCATAAAAGGCGCCTTAATCTGAATGGTATGATGAATAAAATTGAAATTTCAATACAGGCTGACTGGTAGTCCGGAAATATCTTCGAGCAACACGGCCTCCGTACCGGACGGAGGGAGTGGGCAAAGCGACAATTTACTATGACAATTTTTCTGGCGTTTTTTGCGGGGGGAAATGTGCACACAAGTTTAGTTCCGCACACCTACATACAAAACTTAAACTGTCACTTGATAGTAATTATGACATTGTCACAAAAATGACATAAAAAAAAAAAAATAATTTGTGTACAGATGAGTCACACACAACTAACACATAGACATGCATATGCCTAATTTTGGCTTGTACCTTGACAGAGGGGAATGCAGCGTATGGCTACTCCCTTCCGTGTTGCTCGAAGGGAAATATAAAATTTTAAAAAATTAAATAAAAATATAAGACAAAACATACGTTCAAAAAGAGGTAAACATATTTCCAAATTTGAATTATGTATTGTTTGTAAGGATTTTTTCCTTAGGTACTTGTTCAATGCACCACTATGTCAAACTGTTATAAGGGGTTTTTAATTCACAAAGCAATATTATCTGAGTCTTATGAAATAAAGAAATATTTATTTGATAAGACTAATAGCATCCGACAATGTAGTTACTTCTTTCTTTCAGTTATTTCTATTGATGGAACATTCCTATCATACCAGTCACCCTGTATAGCTCGGATGCGTTTGACATTCTTATTTTACACGCATCTGACATCGCAGAGAGCCAAATTGTTGGAGTATAATACAATTTTATATACGTTTTCAAGGCGCCTACTATGTCTAAAAATGTTTGGTTCCAGTGAAAAATTGGGGACCATTGAATTTTGCTAGCGACGACTAAGCTAAGCAGACTTTTACGTACAGATAGCAGTACTTTTGAACGCTTACATATTAGTAACTAATTTTTGAACCGGTGTCTTTATAAGGCGAGTGATTTTTCCATACAAAAATCTATATTTTCGAGCAGTCACCCATTCAAAAAAAATAGCACTCCTTGAGGCATAAGGATCATTTGACTGTTTAGCGATGTAAGCCTGCCTTACGTCGGAAATGATTTCTCCGAACAAACAATTAGGTATATATTGGAAAATCGTTCGTTTTAGAAAAAAGAAATAAAAAAAACAATCACCCATTCAAGAATAGCATTTCAAACGCATAATATCGTGTGGGGTGTCACTATGATCATGACACGATCATGATTTAGAAGAGAAACATTGATTTACCTAACTTCGTTGAGCTTATCATAGAATTTTTAACACAATAATCTTCTTATTGTTTTTTTAAATATCAATTACATTACATATTAGCTGCGTCATCTGTATTTTAAGGTCAACGCACATAGCGGCGCCTGCAAACTAACGCTTTCTCCTAAAGAATAACTGAAGTGTTTGTAATACTTGTTGTATTGACACGGGTAACACAAGAAATGTGCGGAGCGGTTGCATGTTGCAATTCTTCTGTTGCAGCCCGTAACACCACTTATTTTGCCACTGCGGCACAAAAAAGGTACGCGCACATTATGACCGCGGAAAAAATCGCTTAAATCGCTCGTGTTATTTTCATACAAATAACACACTAGCAATGTAAGCAGGCGACGCGGCCTGTCATAATGTGCGCGTACCTTAAATGCAACGCTGTTATGTGCGCCGACCTTTAAGAGCTTTACAATATTATCCACTGTGTCCAAACACATATTTAAACAAGATTATTATTACTTTTAACTTTAAGTAGAAGGCACATAACCATTTGCACTATAAATATTATACTGGTGTTAGTTATAGGAATTACATTTCATATTACATGAGTCTTGGGGCCTACCTTACTTCTAACGTTACTAAAACCGCATCTACGTTCAGTCACTTATCACCACGCATTCACTGCCAGTAACATATCGTAAATTAAAAACGTAGAACAATGAATAAGAGGATAAGGATCAACCTACTGGCTCCCAAAGTGGGTTATAAATATCTAACACAATATAATACAGATCGATGTATAAGGAATTAGCAATTTAGAAACCCCAATATCAAGTGATTTATGTATACTTAACTGAATAAACCACAAGTGGTTTTATGACAAAAAGATTTGGAGCCTTTGCCCTCAGGCATAAGAATAGAAGATACTGAAATCCTAGATTAAAAAATTGTGATTTAACTCCTATGAGAGGAGAATGGGATCCCCTGTCCACAGAAACCTAAATAAAATAAAGATACCTGTTTACATATGATGGGCCGGGACAAGCGGCCTAAGTATGGGAAATGGCCTACAGAAGCAGTGAGCAGTAATGATCACACATAATCCCACTCTTTTTAATAAATTTCGGGTTTTAAATTAATCCTGCTGACATTTCTATGGAGTTTCATCTATTGTGGTTACCAAGACTGATCTATAGAAACAACAGTGTAAATAATCAAATGATAGGTTTGTTTAAAGTCTTGATGCTAATAATAATATTTATGTATTCCACACTTATTTAAAAGTGAGAACTGGGAATAGTGAGAGAGTATTAAATGTTTAGAATATTAAATAAGTAGCTCAAAATAGTTACCAGCAGTAAATGGCAAATAATGCATTCTAGACACAAACCTTATTCCGGTTGTTTTATACACCCTGATTCTACAAAAGGAATAGAATATAAATTCAGGAATCACATTCTGCTTACGTCTAAAAGGTCATACCCACAATTCAGTCTGAGAGACCATTCTTAATATTTTGTTAAAACTCAAATAATACTTTGTTGTATCCAACCTTAACATATTGGTGGTACACTGATTTAAACAGTTTTTAGGGTAAATACTATAGAAAAGACTCCATGACTGAGTCCGTGATAAGATAAGCATACCATGGCGTTTATTTATTTCATTTATTTTCGCATCTCATCAACCATATGGCTTGCTATGATGGGGCTTGCTAACCCAAGATACTATTGTCGCCCAGGTTGCCAGGATGACAACAGGGGGTCATGCATGCCCTTAGGCACATGCCTATGCAGGGACACTATGCTGCTGGGTTAAAAGATAATAATATTTTGTGTACATCTATTTATGCAGGTCTAGCAAAAGTTGATAGAAACAACTTTTTGATGGTTATACTTTATACTATTGTGTAGTGTATTCCTATATTAATTAATGTAACCAAATCATTTACATGCATACTTATGACAAGCCAACAACCTTATAAGGAAATAATCATATAGCTGCCACAATGTGCTATAGTCATCATCATAGGTACGTTGCTATTAATATTATAAGACATAAAAATAGATTAAATAAATTAGTCATTGCAAAGTGCTATTATTACAACATCAGTTGCAATGTTTTATGTGAATATCACCTTGATAAGATGGCTGTTATCAAATTCTGATTTACAATATTGTTTTCATTTAATAATATTTCCCTTAGCAAATAGCTTACAGTTTTGCAAAAAATTGAGGTACAAATAAATACCGGAAATGACCCACCAACCAATAATAAGACATGAACCAAGAATGAAACATTAGGAATGGTCCCCCACACAATACAAGTCTGTATTTGCAAACTCTACCTAGCGCTAAGTAAATTTGTACCTAAGATAGATGTGGCCCTAAGTATGGTGCTTGATCACAATAGAAACATTTTGGCACATCCATCTCCTGCATCTCCACTACGTTAGAGCTGATCTCATTGGATATGTAGTAGTAACGACACCTCCTAGGACCTATGTCTTTAATAAATGTGTCGTATGGAGGAGCGAGGATGTCGAAGAAAGCCGCCGGCGACTCAAGAGCCTCAATTTCGTGGTAGTTAGATATAGTAGGCGTCAAAACACAGGTCTCGGCGTTTTCAGCGCAAACTTTATTCTGCGACACTTTGGCGAACAATCTTCTCCGCTTGTGAAAACCTTGAGCTATTCTCGCCGCTTCAAGTTTTGCCCGAGTGGCAAAGTCCAATTCGTTAACTATCTCTTTTAACGGATACTCCGTGAAACTCCTGATCTTCACAGCACCCACAACCACTTTCAAAAGTCCATTCATGTGCGGATGATCGTGCAGAGGCATTTTGAAACCCGGCTTTAACACAAAAATACTCATGTTCACTTTACTATTTTGAAACACTTCTATGTACGTACATGGCGCTTTGTCTGGCTTTCTCCAATGCTCTCCTGACCCCAGGACTTGGTCGAAGCCCAAATCTTCAGCTTTCAATACGTCCATCATCGATTTTAGTTTATTCAAATTGGTAGCCAGTTCATTTTTGAATTTGTCATCGAAGGTCCGCAAAGCCTGTCGATATATAGATATAATTGGTGGTATATTTACAATTTCCATTTTCGATTTCACTTCATCTCTGATATCCATATGAAAATTTACTGCACGGTTACACGGGAATTTTGTATATCTTGTTGCAAAAATGGAAAATAATCGGCACGATAACAAAGCGCACCTGTCAGTAAACGTCATTTTTAGTGGTCTGTGGTTGCTGTTGATACGTTCGTTGTGTGGTTAAAAATATACCGCAGCGTTCCTATATTATTATACTTTCATCGGTTGCTTGGTTGCTTGCTATTGATGCAAAACTTAGGAATTGGTTAGGAAGGTATTTTCATGAAAATAACATAATAGCAATCCTTTCTAATATTAATATATTTTTTTATTATAAAATTAGTCTAGCGCTAACTAGCTCCATCTTGTGACGAGTAGTGTAATGAATGAATAATACGTCTCATCCCTCCTCAGTGCTGCTGCCCTGCCTGACATCGTGGGCATGACTATATCTTTTGCTAGGTGGCGTTAGCTGTCTTATCATATTTTTTACTTGATGCAAAAAAGGTTCTCGTTTTCAGGGTGAGCCATGTCCGTATAATATAACTCTCTATCTTTCAATCGGTGATTTAGATAAGAGACTTACCAGAAAGCTATAATTTGGCAGAAGTGAGTAGGTAGGTTACGTTATACTAACGTACGGTACTACGTTAGTATTACCGTAACGTACTAACGTACGTTACGGTAATACTAACGTAGTACCCTGGGCATGTGGGCTCAACGCCTTAATCGTACGATTTGTTCTCAGAGACTCGCATAGATGGCGTCACTCGAAACTACACAACATTGTATCTACCGTAATATGCGAATATAAAAACATGATTCCTTTTCGCAACCTTAATTTGGTCGAATATTTTTGTATGAGGTGGGCAGTCTATTACGTTAGTATTATATTGTCTTTGCCCTGGGTAATTTATTGATTTCACGAGGCTAGGTGTTGAGACTCTGTGTGGGGATATAGATCTAACATGTAGAGGTCTTACATTACATCAACTTCTCCACAGGGCCTCTACATGTGCAGGCTCTGATCAACAACTAACAGCGTCGTCTCCAGCCAGAACCCGTTTATGGAAATACCAATGAATAATATGCACTTGAAGAGGTCTTGGCCGCAGAAGAGGAACTAGGTACCTACTTATTGCATTTTAAAAGAAAAAGATCTGGATTATGAGATTAAGTCTGGGTGGATTTGTTCTGGGTTATTGCAAACGGTCGGACGGACACCTGCCATGATCATGATAACGGACTTTAATTGACAGGTGGCTTACCAGTTGCCACCCATTAGATGTGCTCCTCACACTATCCGATGATGAAAGGGGCAACACCAATGGTGCGGGCGACTCAGGGGTGTCGAGAGGTATGTGCTGTGCTTTCTCCTAAGCATTATATTGTCTTTGTCCTAAGTTACTCGCGGCATTATGCCCTTTAACACTACCACTCCTGGAGCACTCGGGTCCGTGGTGATATTGTCTTTGGTGGTGTCGTTACTCACCAACAGCTCGCCACAAGCTGCCCTGCGTATTAAATACGCCAAAGTGGTGAAATAAAATTAATACTTAGGCATATTTTGTGGTTCCTTCTATACATATTAGTAAACTGGGACATTTTTCTTCTCCTTGCTGTACTGTGGGATCTCGTTGGGTAGGTCTTTAAAAAATATTGCCGTTCATCTCATCCAAATCCATCAAATATGTATTTATCGTGTGTTGTGGAAGAGACAACAAGTTGCGTTGGTGTATGGTAAGGTTGATGGTTGGTGAATTTTAAGTGTAAAATAAAATAAATATTTTTGGCGCTAATATTACCTTACCATCCTTCATTGTAATATCTGCTTCCAATATAAAGCATTTTAAAAAATTACTATTTTTTTACTATCATCATCAAAACTTTATTACTATTTTTACCAGTAGTACCTATTGCTACAGACCATTAGGAACCATCTTAGAGTAGGTACCATCAAATGAAAATAAAACCGAATAAAACGCACTTACCTAACCCGTCAGATTGGATGTGTGGTCGAGGCGACCGCGGCGGTAACGTGGTGCACCAGATCGCCACTTAAACAAATAACTCGTCCATGCTCAGTGTTAACCAGGGTTGTCACCATTGTTTTCTGCCTTGACGATGACAGGTATATCTAGTGGTCCAACCTAGAGTCAAGAGGGCTTTGAACACGCACTTAAACAGCTTGGTTAAAATCTCAATGGTTCAAGTCAAGACTTATAATAAGTACATAAGTAATATATTGTCTCTGTAATAAGCCTCTCAAAATTTGTATAGAAATATTGAGAGGCTTACTATAAATCTCAAACCATTGATATTTTAACCAAGCTATATAAGAACGTACGTAAACTGTAATGAGATTAATTCATTGAATGCTTAATTTTACACCAAAACTATCAAATAGTGCCACAATTTCCTTTTTCCGATTGTATGGAGACATGCGCGAGTGTCCAACTCATAGACTATGATGCAAACACATAGTATCCGATTTGATGTAATAAATTGACGTGGCATGGCAGGTGCTATCGGGCTTTGAAACTTCACAGTTAAGATCGCAACTGGGAATCGCAACTCACTTGGATCAGGCAAAGAGGTGCCTATCAGATGGTGCGTAAAAGAGGAACAAGAGCCACACGGTACAAACACATAAAAACTAGTTTTTGTTGTCATATTTATTTATGTAAGGTCAAATAAGAGACATACGGTACTCTCGATCCAATAAGCTATTAGTCGAAGGAGTCTGAAGGTGGCCATAAGAAGTCCAAAATTAAACAAGATAAACCAATTGTATTTAAGCTAATTTGATTGAATTGAAAAACGAGGAAAGAACTTTACAGATAGTTATAGTATGAGTTCATAATCATAACGCTAATAAACGCTTGTTGCATTTCTGAACAGGTGTTATTTAAATATGATACTACACCAAATTACATTATGTATTTTTTAATTGTATCATTATACAGCTTATTAACCGAAATAGTTACTAGCGACAACCCTACTGACTAGGTACTGTTAACCCGTTTTATTGATTTTCCAACAGTTTTGTCTGCGTTTTATCGACTCTGCCCGATTAACACCCAACTCTAAACAGATAAATTCATCAATCGCATTTAAATAGAATAGTCGTTTTGGTGGAATAGTTTCAGGAACAATAAGCTTTGTACGCAATATTATGACAAGACTGGAAATTTTCCCGCGCACACACTTCACTTAGGGCAAAGACAATATAATACTGCTTAGGGCTAACATTTAAAAAAATCCTTTCTTAGTGCTTACTTTCATCATAAAAGGAACCATTTTTACCAACTTTCAAGTTTCTAGGTAAGTACAGTAGTTTCGGCTGTGCTTTGATATATATCCACAAGCAGATTGAAAAATCTGAAAACAATCTTGGATTCTTAACAATCATTATCCGCCCAAAATAAATTGACAAAGACAGCTGGTAATACTTCAACGCGATTAATGTTTACTTATTTGGTCGAATAAACTTATTCCTCGTTTTATAACAAAACGGAATGGGTTTATCTAGTTTATTTCAGTTCCTTTATCCACCTTCCTTAGGCCTTCCTAATCCCTAATCAGCAGCACATTGACTCGGTAACATTATTTTGTCATCATAGTTACAAAACTATGTAAATTTCAGCTCAATCGTTTGAGGAGTCTTAATTGTCATTGAATTGAGATTTGACCTTAAAAAACTTACAAGATACCTACTAGTACAAGAAACATTGAAAGCTAAATAAAAAAGCCGCGGCCTAGGGGCGGCAGCGTCCTAGGGGCGGTAGATTTCAGAGGAAGGTCACTTGATTTCAAAGGATAGTCAAACACGTCCACTGGTTTTCTCATGGTTTAGTGGCCTACACTCATAAAAAATATAAATCCGGCACTAATCAAGACTCTTAAATTATGTAAAAAACTGATAATTGTGGTGATATTTATCGGAAAATAGGAAAATTCTTCCCGGAAAATAGGAAGATCGATAAACATCAAGTCTGGTTCACTATACCAGTAATCGCACCAACCATCAAAGCACCGAAGGAGTACCTCTTCGGGCGATGCTACTGTCTGGTATTTGTCTGTTTGTTTGTCAGGTGAGGTGCCGTGGGTGGGCTACGCAGAACTCTTTATTTGGTAGCTAGTTTCCTATTAAAATCGGAGAGATACGAAAAACAGCTTTTAGTAATAAGATTAGGTATAGTAAAATTATACCAGGTACTAAAGTAAGTAATAGATTGACATTGTTAATTTGGATTATTTTATTTTAAAACTTTGCATGGCATTTTATGGTGAAGCATGTGTGATAATTTTGAATTGAAATAATCTATATAAAATTTATCATGATTAATTGAAATATAAATAGGTACTTATTCCTATTTAACTTCAGCTCATTCACAGAATACATAATAGTACGAGTAGCTCAGTGGAATGAAACAACCGAATGATAACCATGGAAAGAATCAAAATATATCTATCAAATCTATCAAAACTTGAAAATACATCCTTTGATATTTTTAAAGCTGTTATGTGGATGTTGTAGCAGGCGACTTAGGAAACACAAGCTAAACAAAGCTTATAAACATCAAAGGGACCTCTCCAACTCGTCTGGCCAGCGTTGAGAGTGTAGGCCAAATCCTCGGACTATTCTGGCTAATATATTATGGCTCTGGTAGTACAGAGAGGAGTAATACTTGAGTTTGGATAGTATCTTGCTTATTATTCCTAGGTTCCACTGACGACACAGAATAGTAATATCGACTGACAACCTTTGGAAGCCCTTGAGACCGCCAATGATATCCCATTTTCCACATAATTTTCCTGTGTTTTTTGCAATAATTTTAACGACTTCCAATAAGTCGCGTGGGCGCGCTGAATCAGCAAGATGGCTATCATTGCGCCAATTCCCCGTTATTTATTTTGAAATAATTTATTTCAGTTCAGGCATAAAATAAAATGAGTGTAGATCAGGGAAACCTGCAAATAAGACCTTTAAGATTTATTTAAATAAATACCGGTTTATTTAGGTCTTATTCAGGTTTATTATGCTCACTTACGCTATTTGGAATCAACCTGGTTAATCTAAATAGAGTTAGGAAGAGAGTTTCGATGTGCTGTCTTTCTCACAGTATCTTTCTTTCAAAAAGCGTCACACTTGTTAACAAGTGCGATGCTTTTATAATAATAAGTGAATTGCGGATTTATTAAAACCAAACATCGGTTTAAAGTGGATCACCCGCCACCGCTAGATGAAAAGTGTATGTGTAAGAAATAACTGTTTTAAAAAGCTCTTTGTAAAAGGTATTTCTATGACCAGGTTTTCGATCCCTGGTAATACATACGTACACCCTTTACCTGATCTTTATTTACTTCTTCTTCTTTTGGTGTCGGTGGCAAGTTGAAATTCTTGCTCCTAAAATTCAGTTATTAGATAGTTAAGTAACTTCATATTCTATATCTAGTCCATACTTTTTTTCCATTGTGACATGAAGATATAGATTAGATTTATTGTCTGAGTTGTTCAGAGAAAGTTAAATTAGAATGTCAGTTTCTCCTGGGAGCAATGTTTTTTATTCTTCTTTATGGAGAACTAAAATTTTGAATGGTGCTTTACTTCTGTAACCTCTTTATTTTTTGTTTAAACGGACATTTGCAATTAGATGGAGCATCGGGTTTCCGATAGTGCTCGTGCTGTATGACAGGACAGAAATAGGGCGTAGCGCAATAAACGTTTAGTGCTCAACCAAGATTCCCGAGGTATAGACTAGAGAAGTTTTATTATATTAGCTAACTGTCTGCCCTAGGTTTTAGTTTCTGGAGGCGGCACAATCAACATAACGTGTTTGTAATGCGTAGTACAGTATGATGTAAGTACGGTAAGCTAGCTGAATATTATGGTCAAGGCTCAAGCCGAGTGCTTATAATGAGCTGGTTACAATAATAGCTAGCTTACTGAGTAAGAGTATCATACGATGATTTTCAATACATTTGCTTCTACTATAAAATAATATTAAATATTTTAAGAAAGGTGCTGTCTGTTTCTTCCCTTAATCGTTGTCACAATGCATCTATCATTGTCGAATGTGTCGTTGCTTAAGTGTTTTTCGTGGCCAGTAACTATCCTAAAATTGATTTACGGTAAAGATCCGCCCCCCACGCCTTCAAACCTGCCCTACGCAATGTGTCAATGTGTTTCCCCATGAACTGCCGCCTGGGGCATGGGCCCCGTTTAGTCTCTAGATCCATAATCAAAAGGCTGGTTGTGGTACGTAAGTTTTGGCAGCCAGAGTCGCGTCATGTGACATGTGTGAAGGAAATGTGCGTCAAATAGTAAATCTTTTCACAGTAACTTTGAATTTAGACTAAAATCATAATTAACGTCAACATTTGCAGCAACAGAAAACAATGGCGTAGCCTGAAACTATCACCTACTAATTAATTGACGTAATAAAAATCCAACATTATCCAACTAATCTGTGTCCAGAATTCCATTGTTTTCTGTATTATATACTGTTCCAATGCTGCTCCAGAGGGTTCGAACAAAATTTCGTTTGTAAGTAAAGCATCGATGGAAATAAAGCAATATAAAAATGTGTTTGTCCGAGTAATGTTTTGTTTGGCTAATATTTCAACAGGCAATGTGAATAAATTTAAATGTAGTGGATTGAAGTAAACATAACTTC
Source organism: Rhodophaea formosa (assembly GCA_963082605.1). NCBI lineage: Eukaryota > Metazoa > Arthropoda > Insecta > Lepidoptera > Pyralidae > Rhodophaea > Rhodophaea formosa. The sequence continues at coordinate 9,296,118 of OY720225.1, read as the reverse complement.
CTACGTTCGCCGTGATTGCGTTTTAAAAACCTACGCATGTTGGAAATAGTGGTGATTATACACTCTTATGTAAATAATTTTGAAGATAATCACGGAGCAAAAACGTAATAAACTTTTATTAAAATTAGGTTGGTTATGAGCTTTTTCTTGGTTACGACAGAAAAATATAGGCAATTAGGAAATATACTGATATTGGGTAACACCAACTTACTGAATATCTTTAAAATCTTTTATGCAGAATAAGTTTGTTGTAAATAAGTATATGCGGGTATACCTCGGGTTAATTTATAGAGAAAATTTATATGCGATTTCCTATTAAAATTGCCATTCCATTAAAAAAATGCCGTTTATTTAATCAAAGTCTTATAGTTACATACAGTCTTTTTGATCTTTTAAATCGTAGCCAATCTAATACTAAATAGGTTATTCTGGTCTAATTAAAATCTTTGATGTAGTCATCTGAGCCTAGACACATCTATAAAGCACTGGCCACAAAGATTTCGAACTCTTTAATCATCTAATTGAATACAATAACTCAATTATTACCGGCCAGTATTCAAAGACAATGCATGTACTCACGGAATCGTTTAGAATCAATTAGCTTCGCGACCACAAAGCATCGTTGCGGACAGAATTAACCCCATCTAAACAATTTGAGCCACACGTGCGCGCGCGCTTTGATTAAAAATAAAACGCCCATAGACAACTCGACCGTCTGTTTGTATGGAGCTGCGTTTAAATGCTTGCGATTTTCATTTGATTATGAAAAGTGGCCTCTCCAACCCGTCTGGCCAGCGTGGAGAGTGTAGGCCAAATCCTCTGACTACTCTGGCTAATATATTGCTGTGGTAGTACAGAGAGGGTCGTGCTCCTGCAGTGGAGACTAAAAAAGACCTGATGGATGGATGGATGAAAAGTGGCCACACATGCCGCAGTCTAAATGATTTCTGGGCAAAGGTCACCGCCTGCTGGATCTCTAATAATCCCAAAAGACTCGGTAAACCAAGAACGAGATGGCGCGATGACTTAGAGTTTTTTTTTAACAAAGAATGAAAGGAGATAATGCTAAACCGGACTGATTGGAAGTGGAGGGAGGAATTTGCCCAGCAATTGGACAATGTTGGCTTGATATAAAAATGAAAAGTGCAACATGCTTCGTAATTGAGTATATATAATGAAATCTACATTTCAAGGCTTGATATGACCTGAGCCATTGCAGCGATGTTGAAATACAGGTAATGAGTATTTCCTGTAGTCTGAAATCAATCTGTTAATCCTTAAACAGTTTGAAATGAAAACGCTTCCGCTGTCTGTTCGCTTAGATCTTTTAAACTCAACGGATTTTAATGCAGTTTTCAGCAATAGATAAAGTGATTTATGAGGAAGGTTTATTTAGTCATTTCCGGGCGAAGCCGGGGAGGGCTACTAGTGTTACATAAATCTCTAGTAAATCTTTGAATTTGATTGTTCCAGTGATTTAAATTTTCTTGTATTAATTAAGTAACTTTTATAATATTTAATCTTTTAGATCCAAACCTAGGCTAGAATATATATATAATTACAAAAATATTTCTGTTACTATTTAAAAGTTGTTGTAGACAGATAAATAATATCAATTAGGTGTTTTGTTATACGAGGTTTTATTGTTCATATTACGCCACCTCGATTAAAAAATGTCTTTCTTGGTTAAAGTTTAACATTTTTCTATAACACTAAGTCTTTCGTTATTTAAGAGTCGAGCAGCTAATCCTACTAAACGCTCCTCCAGTACTTCCGACATCTGTAAACAGGTAGGGGAAACACATCAAAAGTTTATGCTACTGAATGTAAATGTGTAGCTATCTAATAGACTTTTGTTCAGATAACATCGTTTGTGATAGGTTACTCAAATTTCTTTCCAGTGATTTCCACAAAAATTTGCTACACACCTACATCAATGTTCATACATAGGGTTTATTTTCTGAATAGGTCCGTTTTCTGTTTTAGGTCCCACACTCTTCTTGATATATATCAATGATCTCTGTACACAACAACTTGAAAATGCTAAAATATTGACTTTTGCCGACGACACTGTCATAGTTTTTCATGGAACTACTTGGAATAATGTCAAAATCTCTGCTGAAAAAGGATTTAGTTCTATTCTTAAATGGCTTAATACTAACATTTTAACCTTAAACCTAGCAAAAACAAAATACATTACGTTTTCAATTAATAAATCAACTCAACCTCTTAATAATTCGTTTGAACTAAAAGCTCATACGTGCAAACAAAATATGACTAAGTGTGATTGTTCTATCTTAACAGCGGTTCCTTGGATTAAATATCTTGGTGTCATAATTGACCAACATCTAAATTGGAAACCACATATCAGTAATTTGGCATCAAGATTAAGAAAACTTATTTTTATATTTAAAAGAATTAGACACATTGATGATCATTATATTGTTAAATCAGTTTATTTTGCCCTCTGCCAATCAATAGCATCATATGGGATAATTGCGTGGGGAGGAGCGGCCAAAACCCACTTATTACTAGTAGAAAGGGCACAGAGAGCAATTATAAAGGTAATCAATTTTAAAAGCTTTAGGTACCCAACTTATTCCCTTTTCAAAGAATATTCAGTTCTTACGATAAGGCAACTATATATTAAGAGTCTATTATTAGCACAGCATAAGAAGCCTTCAAATGCTCAACTACGTGCACGAAGACCCCATATTATTTATTATGTTCCTCTATGCAGAACAACTTTTGCCCAACAGTTTTCATCCTATTTAGGACCATATCTGTACAATAAAATCAACAAAACTTTATTAATGCACAAAATCAATAAATTTACCTGCAAGCGGACTATTGAAGGTTATCTTAAAAATCTGGACTATGAGTCAACTGAAATGCTGCTAGGTCATGTTAATTGATGATCCATTAATACAATAAAAAAAGAAAAAAAATCATAATACGTAAGTATATGAAATAAATGCTTAATATTTAACCACTTCATGTTGTGTAAATGTGTGTGTATATGTATATGAGTGTGTGTATCTATGTTTGTGTATGCATACATGTATATGGATGGATGTGTGTGTGTGTGTGTGTGTGTGTGTATGTGTGTATGCATGTATGTATATATGAACTAGTTACCTATATTACTATGATAATTGTAAATTACTAAAAGAATAAATAATTATATGTATAAATCCAAATACAGTTTTGGAAAACATAACACTATACGAAAATCATGTAAAATATGTACAAGTGTGAAAATAAATATATACTAACAAAAAATATATGTACGTCATTTTAAAAATAATAATTATTGGTATAAATATATACTTGTGTATTCAAAATGTACCATCTTTAGAGTGTGTAACAGTTTATCCTGATTGTTTGCGTATACTGCACGCGCACTGCTTGGCGACAACGAGCCGGCCGCACTACTCTGCCGTCATACAGTTTTTAACTAGTACGGAGGGTAGGTGTCAAAGTTCTTCGTCACAACGACTAGCCACTATGCAATAATATTGTGCACTCTCACTTACGGAGTTAAATTTTGTTATTATGAATGCTACAATACAGAGATCAACGTTCATATTATAGAAATAATTAAGTATCTATGTAAGTACTTTTAAGTTTACTGTTAGTGAGACGATGTGTAATTTTAGGCTAAGTTTTGAAGAAATAAAGAAAGATTATTATTATTATATTATACTTACATCAATAAGGTTGATAATACCTATTCAATCAATTTTAAATCTGAAATTGTATTTTGTTCTGCGTCTGGTTTTTATTCTTTGCTGTATAGTGTCATGTTTTTAGAAGAGCGGGACTCATCCTTCGAGCAACACGGCCTCCGTACTGCTCGAAGGACTCATCAGATACAGGTTTTTTTTATTGGTGAGCCCCTGCAACATATGAATTGAAGAATTATGTAAAAGAATAAAGAATTTTTGATATTTTTATTATGTTTATTTCTGACTATGTAAAAAGCAGACATTACTGTTACATAATTTTAAAATTATAATTTACTTATTAAAACATCTTTACATCAAGGTTCTTTACGTTAGGTTGGGAAAAGATTTTTCTTATAAAGCGACTTCAAAAAAAGGAGGAGGTTCTCAATTCATCTGTATGTTTTTTTTTTGTATGTATGTTACGCGATTACTCAGTCAGTTATGGATCGATTTTAGTGATTCTTTTTTGTTCGATAAGTAATGTATGTGTTGTTTTGTTTTTTCACCAATAAAGTCTATTTTATTCTATTCTGATGCTCCAGAGGTGGTGCCATAAAATTTTTGTCGCAATGTATCAAGCGCTTTTTGAAAAAATAAACTTAAACCCAAAAAAAATGTTAAAGGATGCCGTTCGGTTTAAACTTATTTGTATTTTATTCTTATGCGAATCAAGACAAATTGATGAGAACGTTTCTTCTCTGTTTTGACTGAACTTCAAAAGTGGTCTAATAATTTTTTTATCGAAATGTATCCAGTGCCTTTAGAAAAAAAAAACAACAAAAACAAAAAAAATGTACAAGTATGCCGTTTGGTTTAATTTAATATCTGTTTAATTTTTTCGAAAGTTGATTACGACGTTGTTCCTCTATTATGATTGAACTACCACACCTATTTACGTATAGGGTTAAAGTCGGTTTTACTTTTTTGTTAAAAATAATTATTTTCTATGAAGATTTTACCCGTTCATACAAAATAGAACTTAGCGTCGAAATTCTTAGTCAGAAAACGCTAAAACCAAGTTTATTCTAGTTTTAGTGGGACCTTTCTATATAGATATGTCCTGTCCATAAACTATAAGTAAACATCGTAATTTTATTCGAAGATTATTTTAAATTTCTCTTTTTCTTTTTAAATAGGATTCTACCTTCTGATAATGTATTGATTTTCTTCGTTATCTGATATATTGAAGAAACAGTAAAACAGTTGAAATTTGGCGTTAAACTTTGTTTGGTGCCCTTTGACGTGCTGCTCTAAACAATTGGGTTTTAAAGATAATACTGAATGTTATAAGAAACTCTGAAGGTGACTATTTGACTAAGCATGAGTAAACTAATATAACTAAAATTTTACTACAATAGATTATCGCATAAAGAATTGAAATTACAATGGGTATCATCTACAACGTGTTAATGAATAAGCGCAAAACCTTTAAGGTGGTGATTGTGCTTATGAATATGAACAATTTTTACTATGGGGCGGACTCTGCAACTCGACAAAAAAAAAACAGCTATTTGGCTATTCCATATATTCTGGTAAAGTAGGTATTGACAATTTGTATGAAACAGCAGATTTTTTTAATAGTAGCATAGTAAAAATTGTTCATATTCATAAGCACAATCACCACCTAAGAGGTTAATTTTGCGCTTGACTAATATTAAACGACGAGCTCCGTGGCGCAGCGGTCAACACGCCGGTCTGCGACACGGATGGTCCCGGGTTCGATCCCCGGTCACGTCAAGATGGAAAATGATCTTTTTCAGATTGACCTGGGTCTTGGATGTTTATCTATATATGTATTTGTAATAAAATATAGTATCGTTGAGTTAGTATCCCATAACACAACTTTCGAACTTACTTTGGGGCTAGCTCAATCTGTGTGATTTGTCCGTATATATTTATTTATTTATTAAAAAGAGGAAAGATTTGATGTAAAACTATTCTCAAAATTCTTTCACTTAGGTATAGAAAGCTAATTGATCTGCGGGTGACATAGACTATAATTTACGCGAACAAAGTCACGGGAAAATTGCTAGTCTTATAATATATTCGTGATCTTTTGGTATATAATTTTAGTGTCGAACATATAAACTTGAAGCTTTTTAAATGTTTATTTCTTGCAGGAAGAAAAACAAACCCATATCAAAATCTGGTTTACTCACGTTTTTATTAGATTTTATGAGTTTACAACACATTATTAACAAGTTTCCAAGAAGATGGCTACACGTGACGCGTAGGTAATTAAAAAAAAATATCTCCTTTTTGTCGTTAGCCAGACGATGTTTATGTTAGAGACCATAAACTTATAATTTTAGAAGACTCACGATATGCTAAATGCTAAATAAGTAAGAAGCGATGTTAGTGAGGTGGCACAATCACAAAGAAAGGTGTTTATGATTGACTGTTGAATGTCGCCTGCATGGCTCTTTTAATTTCACTTATTTCAGCTGCCAACAGTTGTTTTTATTTAAAAGAATTGTGGTTTATAAATTCAAGGTACATAAAACTAGGTGTATCTTACTTGTTACAAAGGAACACTTTGTTGTCAACAAAAACTGTTGAAGTAACACTACCTAACATTCACCTTCACTTTACCTAAGATAAAGACTGCTAACAAAATAATGTTTTATTCCTTACTTCAGTGTACAAGCAATCAAGCAAATATACATATTCAACAAAATTTATCTCATGGAACATCTCTTGTCTGGGCCTCTATTCAATTTTTGTCTATGAGAGAGACTCTGGTTTCGAGAGTTTAATAGTTTTACAAGTTTTCGGTTATTCGAATGTGTAAAGTTCCTAAGACCGTGGTTGTTATGGTATTTCGAGTTGTTTACACAGGGCCGTGGACGGTGGTTATGCTGAGAATAATTTTAACCCCTTGAGGTTTAGTTGCTCACCTTTTTCGTTTACCTACGTTCTCTATTTTGTTTATGTTTTTTTTTCGTTCGTGTGTATATTTTTCAAGCTGCCTAAATCTGACATAGCCTAACGACTGCCATCAATGATGACAGCCGGGACCAACGGCTTAACGTGCCTTCCGAAGGAGCTCGGGATTTTTTATACCACTTATGGTCGACATCCAAGTGGGGACTGCGCCCTTTCCTATTTTTCACTTTTACCTAGGTACCTGCTCTATGTGGCGGATACAGGAGTCATTATAATATTTTATATATGAAGAGGATCGACTACCTGTAAATTTTCATACAAAAAGTGATAAATCTTCCACCCCCTAAACCTTTACGAAATGAGGAAACTTTGGTGTCATTCGATTTAGCACACCTTAATCTAGGGCTAAATGTTTTCTTTTTTTTATCGATTCGGTGTAGATTTATTCAAATAAATTAAAATGCCCCGGGTATTTTTGAAGTAAAAAATATGGATATTTACTTAGATGCTCATAACTTTTGTTGTAAGCAATAATCTTAAATATCAAAACTTACTGCCCTACTTCTCCAATTTATCAGTATATTTACAGGTAGTCGATTTTCTTAAGTTCTGAATAATAAAAAAGAAACACTAGAAGAAACGTTTTCTTGTAGTATAAAAAATTGTATTTTATTGTACTTATTTGTATTTTTTATTTGGACTTGATACTTAAATAATACCTACCAATTGCCGATGCAGTTATACGCTAGTATAACTTCTAACGATCTAACTGATGAGTTAATAAAGGCAAATATAATACATCCGGAAACGTCGGACACACAGACAGACACGGCGGAGACGATCACAAAGCAGCGTTTCCGTTGGTGTGTTTATACACGCATTACATCTACGGTACTAAGAACACTACATTACGCTTCTGAAACACAGAGCAAGCGTGCACAGAGCTGGCAATGAATACTTAAAAGCCCTGTTACAGGATTAATATCATCATCATCATCATCATGTCTTTTTTGTCTCCACTACAGGCGTACGACCCTCTCTGACTACCACAGCCATATATTAGCCAGAGTATTATATTGTCTTTGGCCAGAGCAATCAGAGGATTTGGCCTACACTCGCCACGCTGGCCAGATGGGTTAGAGAGATCTTTGATGTTTATGAGCTTGTTTTTGCTTGTGTTACGTTAGTAGGTATAGTATCTATTAATTCTGTGCTTGTGTTAAAAGTTGCTTCCTATGACATCCTCGGGAAGACTTGGAGAGGTCATATTTAATCTCTCTGCCGGGAACCACACAGCAGAATTAATAGATATACTTAAATACTATGGACAGAATGGAAGCCAAGCCCTCCCAGCTTACCCGTAATATGGCTACCTTGCACCTCTCCCCCGTTCTCGGGTGTGTTGGATAACTTTGAAAAACAGGGTTAGCAGCTACTGTTGCTAGTTGCACGTTACGCGACGTCTCTTATACGTACGTAAGTACTTGAATTAATTCTGCGGTGGCGACCCTGACTGTTAACGCACACATTGACAGATGCACAGATGTAAAGTTTCGTTCGTAGTAGTATTAGGCATAAATACTCCGTAAAAAATACTCCACTCATATGTAGCGTCATAGTGTGGCCCTGTGACTAACAAATATTCAAAAAATTTATCCACCTTTACTTTATAGTCTCTTGAGTTGCCATTTGCGTCAGACATTTTTCTATTGGATACGAGTATGCTACCGAAGAAACCATTATTCTCTAAGATCAATAAATTGTAATTATTTATTCGCGACGATCATAGTATCGAATAAACGATCGTAGTACCATTGTTAAACTAAGAGATCTATACATAATGTGAATAATTTTTCTTTATCAAACTTAATTCGCTCGCATTCAATTAGGACAAAGTCAATTTTTAGTGTAAGTTTTATAAAAATTGTGAGTTGACTTTGTATGGAGAAAATGCTATTATTAATTCTGGGACTAAACATAGCTGCAAGTAATTTCTGATTTAAAATATGTCAATGAATGAGAATTTAATAAAACATATGTTAAACAATCCTTTGAATCTTTTAAAAATATCTTAGGATACTGAGGCTTGTAGCTATTGTTAAGCTGACTCTGTATACCACGTTAACCCACATGAACAAGAATCAAAGCCCTGGCGAGAGTCCAGTCCAGTGCGAGCCAAAGACAACTATATGTATCTTTTGATCAATTTTGTCCTCAACGTTATGTGGCTACCTTTGTTTAGGAAGCATTGCAAACTCAACTCATTCTTTCTAGGTGGTGGATTGGTAGTATACTCCAATAACGTAATTAAATAGATTTGTGTTAGGTTAAAAACTTAAGGAATAAATAGCCTTTCCGTATGCTATTATTTCAAAATTGTATTTTTGAAAATAGAGACTTATAAGTATTTTACGTGTAAATAAAAACATCAAAGATTATTTAAACGGATACATAAGTAATAAAAGAATGAGATAATATGTACTCTTAAGATATGATTATCTTGTGTGTGTGATTTCTAACATATTATTTTTTCAAATGTTCTCAAGTGTGGTGTGGATTATCCAACCAATTAAAATCCAAACTACATAAGGGAAAATTATTTATAATAAGTACAGTACTGGCTGTACCTAATTAGACGACTATCACCATTTCTCTCACTTTAGAGTTTAAGGATTTATAATCAAATGTAAAATTTTATATTCTTATACTATGTACTTATACATTTACATTTATATTTACACAAGACCGAAATTTGCCATTAGTTTTATTTTTAAATAAATTTCGTACAACTAAATCCCTTAATTATTTACTCACATCATTTTACGAGGCCATATAACGCTGTGAACGTTTTCAAATACAATTTATTCAACTGCACGTGTGTCTGTTTGTTTGTTCTGCAAGTGTTCGTGTCGCCGCCAGTTTTTTTTATTGTTTTACGACAATAATAAAAGCGTATGCGTTTATTTAATCTTCGCGTTGTGGCGAACATGATTACTGGTGATTAAAGAAGTAGTGTAAACTCGGGCGTAGCCAGGTTTTTGTATCGAGTAGGGGTGTCAACCTCAACTGCCTGTCCGCTAGTTCTAAGTATGGCATCGGATTCGCGCGCGCCCGGCTTCCCGATTTGAGCCAGAGCATCCTAAATACCTCTACCCCGTTCCTCAAACCAACAAACTCCTCGAAACGTCGGAACCGATATAAGCCAAACAAACTGCGCTTAGCAATCTGTTTGCCAAGCGTGGTGGGTGAGTATGGGAAAACCCCCACAATTATGGAAATCCTTGTGGAAGGCCTACACGTCCAGCTTCTTGCGGCTGAGATGAGTTGGATGATGGAAGATGGAGATCTCTTCATCCTATTCTACCTTATTTTCCTTAAACCCATCTGGGTTTTAAGAAAATAAAATGACTAAATGTGCATCAAATAATTGCAATACTCATGAGAGTCAAGCCGTTCAGTCTAAATATGAAGGGATACTCGACGGCTGCGACAGAGAGTAGTAAACAGGGGGAAACCAAACGACATTTCAGCGTAATAATCAGTACGACGCTCGCCATAGGTTTGGGGGGTTTGAATTACCAATTTCTCCCCCTGGCTACGCCCGTTAGTGTAATCATAATAAATAATTTTGAATTTAATTTCGGGCTGAACCCAGCATTTAAGTAGATTTCTTTAGTCAGGTACAGGTATCAACAAAGATGAGTTTTATTTAAAGAAACATGCCTTTTCATCCTTTATATTATAACCTTTAAAATTACCTCCCATTCTGCCAAATGTCACTAAAACCACCAATGACGCCAGTAGTTCCGTGAAGTAAAGAATGTTCAAGGGTTATGTTCTTAAGATGTAAACCCAGATAAGGTCAATAGGTTAGACTCGCCACTTAAACACAGACTGACGAAGCATAAGCTAGGGTTGGATTTGATGTAATGTCGATGTCTTAAATATTTTTGCCTTTTAGTATTTTGGAACTTTGTTGTATTAATTCTTGCATAGGTATGTAATGATAAATTTAAATAACGTTTTTTTGCACAATGTCGATTGCGTTTTAATTCTTTATATCTACCTATTAACGCCAATATATTATGGTCGTTAATCAAAATTCAGAAGATATGAAAAAATAACTTAATATTTCTGAATATCCCTGTAACATGTAAGTACATATTTTCAACCAACTTTCAAAAATGAGTTTTTTTGCTGCCTATATCGATTCTACTCGTAATAATATTGTTTTACTTTTTTCGGTATACATTCTTTCAGAAAATATTTTATAAAGTATTACTTTCATAAATACAATTAATTCTTAATTAATGAATCGTCGTGATATTACCGTTCCTTAAATTATTCCTTTTTAAAATCTAATCGAGTCGAATTCGAAATATTATTAGGTAACCTTTCAATCGTAAGGATACGGCCAAAAGGTTATAATATTTAGATATCGATTGTAAAGAATATCGATAATCCAAACACTTCACCCCTGACAAAAGGAGTAGCTCATCCATACCTCTCATCCCTTCAAACCGTGTAAGGGCTCTTCACCTGATATTTTTGTTTATTGGTGTTATCTGTGACACTACACAGAAGCAGTGGCGAAATGAATGCGCCAGTTTAGAACACTCTATTTTTTTCGGTTAAAAATCCACATTGTTAAAAATTGATAGTATTTTTCCACTACAAACGAAAACTATAATCTCCCCTGCAGGAGTACGACCCTCTCTGTACTACCAGAGCCATATATTAGCCAGGGCAGTCAGAGGATTTGGCCTACACTCTCCACGCTGGCCCGACGGGTTGGAGAGATCTCTTTGATGTTTTTAGGTTGTGTTTCCTTAGTCGACTTCTACGATATCCACGGGGAGACTTGGAGTGGTCCTATTTTAATCTGCCGGAACCACACGGCAATATTACTACTACTTTTTGCTTGGATTCAATATTTGTATGAAATTGGCGTCCTTATACGTAATGCAGGTTGCTTTTTGGAGCTCATTCAAAATTCCAGGATTATCTACTTACTTATAGAACATAAAATCTCACAAACGAATTTAACGATCAGCTGCCCCGTATTTACTAACTCGGATGACAGGTGTCGATGCCTATCAATCGAGAATTTACAGTTACAATGCGGGTTTTGCTTGCTCGAACTTTTTATTTGGAATACAAAAACCGCATTGTAACAGTAAATTCTTGATTGATAGGCATCGACACCTGTCATCCGAGTTAGTAAATAGGCCAGCTGGTCTTACATTTCTATCATCATCATCATCATCAGGACTTTTTTAGTCTCCACTGCCAGAGCAGTCAAAGGATTTAAAGGCTTACACTCTCCACGCACGCCAGACGAGTTGGAGAGGTATTCAGGCATTTTTAGGCGTGGTCTAAATTAATTTGGATTTTTTTTCATTATAATATTGGTATTATAGATATCATGATCGCACAGAATTGGACCAAGTCTTTTTTGGACATCCATTACAAACAGATTCGCGCAATATTATAGCATCGCAAAAGTATTTTTATTTATGGCACCAATCAATTAATTGGCCATTGAGCATGGGTCGTAAAACAATGATGGAGGCACTACAGGATGATTTACGATAAGAGCGAGTGCTCGGGAACTTGCTACGAACTCTCCGTCTGCCAAAAGAATCGGCAACGTACAGGTGTAGACAAAAAAATAGTAACTTTTTAAAAAAATAATTAGTTATTATTCCTCTGAATGCTCGGGCAAATATACAGTAAAGAGAGGGTCGTGCTCCTGCGGTAGATACTAAAAAAGACCTGGTTAGTTATTACCTAAGTATGTTAATGTTCTAAGTATGTTTGTATATGCGTTTCATTATTTCACCGTATCTTCTAAATAGCTCATAGGATTTGGAATTATTACGTAAGCTACAAAAATGTCATAATCTAAAGTACGCTACATTTCTTTGAAAAATGCTCTACATTTCTTTGAAAAATACTATTATGTTCACTGTGCGACTTACCGCGATTATTTTGGATTATTTTTTTTTATTTTTTATTAGTTTTAGATTATTTTTTTATTACCTAAATATATTGTTTATATTTATGGTATTTTATATGGTGACGGGTACAGAAATGGTATCGAAAAATACGCGCGGCCGGCCTCATGAGCTGCTTCTTTATCATCCCCAATCTATCCGAACAAGTAGCACCCCAATTACCTGTATTCCGTTCTCTCATTCTAACAAACTCCTACCCTCGCTAAAAAAATGGTTTGATGGGCAGCAGCGTCGGAACCGATATAAGTCAAATGAACTGCCCTCACCCACCCGTTTGCCAAGCGTATGGTAAGTATGGCAATGGTGGAATCATCATTGACGTGTCCACGAATTTCCATACAAACGGGAGTTGTACTCTAAGTATGCATAGATGGCGCTACGAGCTATAACTAACCAAAAAAAGCTTTTTCGATTAATGCATTCAATCAGCCCCCGTAGCATGGCACGCGCGACAACGTTTATCGACTATCGCCATCTCGTTTCTCGCAATACTGAAGAGCGAGAAGTAGATAGTTTATCGCGCGATATAAACGGCGTCGCGGGAGCCATGCTAAGGGGAATTACATTTTTATCTTCCAAATAAATGCGTACTATCCTATTTACGCCTAAAACATTATAATTGGTGTAGTTGGCTAGCAGTGAACCCAATGCCATCCAACGGTGGCTTCTTTAAACTGAGTTTGCCAGAGCGCATGCCTCCAAATGAGACATTTATTCTTGTAGAATTATAATATCTATGGTATGGCAAAACCCTTCTAATGATGGAAATCTTTTGGGGAGCCCTGTGTCCAGCAGTGGACTTTAACGGCTGAGATGATAATATTGATTATGGAGAGGTAGTAATAAAAAAATCTCCTAGGTAAATATGTCTAATCCATAAAAACTTTAAAATTTTTAAATATTAGGTCCTTACCTATGAATTTGGCGTTTTCTAGAAAATTTCGAGCAAATTGACTTTTTCATATATTATAACGTTTTTGCTATTATTTCGGGATTAAGAAATTTTACAAAAGTGAAATTTTGCCTGTAGTTACTGAAGGCGTTAAGGGTTTTAATCATAAAATAAAATAAATTAAGTTTATTTTATAGTTTTTATTACGATAACATAATTTCATGATGGAATTTAACGATTGCGTAACAAACTCATAGATTATTACCTTTTTTTTCACATGATTTTAAAAATAGCAATAGAAGTATTATTTTAATTAATAATTAATCGCAAACACTGACCTTGTGATTACTCCAGCAGTATGGGATACTTTCACTCACACCTCGGTACTTTATCCACATCCGTCCACACCAATGGTTGGATATTGAATGCCGTTTTAGATGATTGAACCACAAGTGAATGAATGATTGAGTGAACTAATCGAATGCACGTTCGTATTTGTTTACTCAATCATTATAAGTACTTTTTAATTTTATGAATTTTAATATTAATGTTGTAGGAATAATGGATTTTATAATAAAATATATATTAATATATTGTGACGCTAACAGCTCGGCCATCCTGCTAGAGCAAGTCCCTTTGCGATTGTTGATTAAATTAAATATGTTTATGAATTATTAGTAATAAAATAATAACAGATAGTCTACATTACATGTATATCGTATTTATGTATCATACAGCTCATTACATTACATTGAATTTTATCCTTAGAAAATACAAGTTATAAAAGAATACAAATTATATAGATATAAGTATAACATAAATATATTATTTAATTCATGATTATCTAGTATTACATTTCTGTGTTCAGTATTGCCACTGAAGTATTTATATATTTTTCCATTTAGATGTCTACCGTTTATGGTGAATGAATTATATGTACTATAACGTAAGTACAATGTTTATTAAAATTACGCAATCAATTTAGAGAACAATCAATAATATATAATGATAATAAATTGTAACATCTCAATTTAAATTGTACTTCTATTTCATATCAATATCATTTTTAATTATCTAAATTAGTAAACTATTACAAAACATTTCATAAACCCCTTCATTTTGGCATTTATTATTATAATTTACAATAACTTGGTAGATCAATAGACCAAATATAATAATATTGTGAGACATGACAATTATGCTAGCTGTTTAATTATTCATCTTGTGTATTTTCATCATTATCGGAATCTGAACTACCAAAGTCCTTATCAAAGCTAAGCCAAGGCTTTATCTTGTCGACTGCAATAATATTCTCGTAGCGGCGACTACCCTTCTTGTGTGTAAGGGGGGTGTCCTCCACTAAATAGCGATCGTTAGGCAAGACTTTTAAGACCCGGTAAGGACCTTGATACTTGACGACTAACTTTTTTGATTTTCCATCGCTAGGGACCTCTCTTTTTACGCTTACTAAGTCTCCCACGGAAAAAGAGATGTTTGTAATACGCTTGTCGTCATAATTACGTTTGTCTTTAGCCTGCTGGTTAGATATACGTATACCTACTTCATGCCTAACTTCGCCAATACTTTCGGACGGTATTGGGTCTGATACCTCATCGATGATTTCACTAAGAATGTTCTCAGAAGAACTTTTAAGCCGAATGCCAAACAGAAGTTCCGAGGGACTTTTCCCAGTGGTTTTATGTATTGTGGTATTTAAGCCAATCTGTACGTCCGGTACGTACTCATCCCAACATTTATCATCCTGATCGTGACACTTAGTGGATAGCGCATCCAAAATACTTCTGTTGAATCTTTCTACTTGTCCGTTAGCTCGCGGCGTGGCTACGGCATTGAGAATATGTTTGATGCCTACTGACTTGACAAAAGCACGGAAGCTGTTACTGGTAAAGGAAGTCCCCTGATCTGTGATTAACCTAACGGGAGTACCAAAGTAACTTATATGTTCGCGTAAAACTCTAATCGTTGTTGAACTCTTAGTATTTCTGACAGGCTTTATGTTTATAAATTTAGTAAAACCATCGATTATTACCAATAAATACATATTGCCCCTTTTACTGCGCACAAATGGTCCTAAATGATCTGCATGAATGGTATGAAAAGGGATTTCTGTTTTTTGGATGGGATGTAATTCACCTTGTTGTTTACTACTGCCACTTTTGTGGTGCGCGCACTCTAGACAAGACCGAACATATTTTTTCACAAAGCGCCTCATTTTAGGAAACCAGAAAGATTGCTGTATTCGGTGAAGAGTTTTATCAAACCCAAAATGACCAACATCGTCGTGGTTCATTTTAGTGACTTGCCAGCGAACACCTTTAGGGACGAGCCAACGCATATTTTCTTCTCCCTCAGACCCTACTATTCGGTAGACCTTGCCATTTTTTAGTTTGTAGTTTTTAAATACATCCACGACCTGCTCAGAACCTGGATCACTTAAAATTTCTTTAATCCTAACTACTTCCTCGTCACTTGACTGAACAGTGGCTATCCAGTCTTCTGGTTCAGCCGTGAGTACGTCAAGTATATTATGCTCTTCAGAGGTGGCCCTACCTACCGGATTCCTACTTAAGGCATCTGCATGTGTCATACTAGCCCCTGGGCGATATTCAATTTCACAATCGAATTCCGTGAGTTGTATCCACCATCTGCCAATACGCGGTATTAAATCTCGCTTTGTAAGCGTTGTTCGCAACGCATTGCAGTCCGTGAATATTTTAAAAGGTATCCCAAGGAGATACACACGGAATCGACTTAAAGAAGCTACAACAGCTAAAGTTTCTAATTCAAAAGAATGTAGTCGTTGCTCATCAGGTGTAGTTTTGCGGCTAAAGTATGATACCGGCTTAAATAAACCTTCATCAGATTTTTGTAGCAAAATTCCTGCTACTCCGTGTTTGGACGCGTCAGTGTGCAATTGTGTCTCGCGTTTTGGGTCGTACAGAGTTAAAATAGGCCTCGAAACTAGTTTTTCTTTTATAATATTAAATGAGTTATCCTGTTCCTTCGTCCATTTCCACACACAGTCTTTTTTTTAAAAGATCTGTTAGGGGTTTACAAATGACTGCAAAGTTGCGAACGAATCTCCTGAAAAAGCTAGCTAACCCTATGAACTGCCTTAGTTCATGCTGATTCGACGGGGTCGGAAATTTACTTACAGCTTCAGATTTTCGGGATCCAGGCTTAATACCCTCAGAGCTTACTTCAAATCCCAGAAAATCTATCTCATCAAAGAAGAAGTTGCACTTTGACAGCTTTAAAGTTAATCCCCCCTTTTTAAGGAGCCCTAAAACTTCCTCAAGTCTAAATAAACCTTCTTCAAATGAGCGCGATGGAATCAAAATATCATCCATATAGATTAAAGCGTATTTTACTTTTGCGTCTGAAAGTATTTTATTTATCGTCCTTTGGAATACCGACGGAGCGTTTACAAGCCCGAACGGCATACGGGTATATTCATACTGTCCGTCGGGCGTTATAAATGAGGTGATCTCTTGAGAAGATGTCGAAATTGGGATCTGATAGTACCCAGATGCGAGATCAAGAGACGTAAACAAATTGTTACCGGATAACTGATCTAATTGATCCTCAACGCGAGGAAGAGGATAGTGGTCTTTTTTCGTTCGCTTGTTTAGCGCTCGATAGTCCACGCAAAGCCTTTTTTCCCCAGTTTTCTTTTTAACGAGAACGATAGGGCTAGCGTACGGCGATGAAGACTCACGTACGATACCTGCCTCCAGCATTTCATCCACCATATCGCGCACAAGAGCTCTTTCTGTTACTGACATACGATATGGTCGATAAACTACCGGTTCAGTGTTTTCGACCTCTATCACCATTTCTCCCGCGGTTGTTAGCCCTAGGTCATTTAATCCGGACGAAAAGCAATCATTGTATTTAGATAAAAGATTCTGTAACTGCATACGTTGTTCATTAGATATAGTTGGCCCACAATTAATTTTATTATCCACATGTGAATTATCAAAAACTACGGCGGATATCTCGTCAGCTGCAGCGATAGGCAAACCCCGAGTTAATAGTGTATCCTTTTTAAAATTTAAGTCTTGTTCACACGCGTTTAATACAACGATTCGACCTAAACCTGCTTTAAGTTTATACTCCCCGGGGAATAAATAATACTCTCGATTAATAGAACCCCTCATTAAACCGCTCACGTACACACTTCCATCAAAGCCATCAGATGAAACCACCGGGATAGTACCAAGCTCCTGTGATTTTAGCGTAACGTTTTCTTGAGCCCGCAAATATAGTTTATCAGATTTACCTTTCTCAAAAATCAATTGACTCGGCGTTTTAATAATAGTTATCTTTGGTAATTCTGTGAATGTATGTCCCAAAAGTATAGGATATTTTAGGACATGGTCTTCGACTACAAGCACTTCAATATTTTCTTTTATACCCTGTATTGTTACATCAACTCTCGCTCTACCCAGTGGTGTCACGTGATGACCCCCTATGGCTCTCATTAAAGGTAAATTATCGGTTTCCATGCGCAAATTTAATTTGTCCGCGTCCTGTTTTCTGATTAAGGTACACTGACTGCCTAAATCGACATGACAAAGAAGTTTTATATCATTAACTAGCACATTAAAAACATATTTGGAATTAGTCCCTTTCACAGAGTTAAGTTCAGAGACTTCCTTCTCTTCCTTAGCGGCCATTGATACAGTTTGATTTGTGTCTGAAGCATTACGTTTGATAGACCTACAAACAATACTCATATGGCCCAACTTCCCGCAATTAGAACACTTGGTTGGGGGTTTCTGACATTTAAAACTCTTATGACCTTCCTCGTTACAATTATGACAGACTATTTTCTTTAGAGAGTCAGGGCGCCTACTAGTAGAGGATGTCGTGCTGGCAACCCTTTTTTCCTGTTTCGTTCTGTCACCTAAATCTCTGCTGGACCCTACCTTAACTGTTTTGAGGTACATGAGTGCCTCTTCAGGCTCACGAAATTGAGCAGCTTGGGCTCCTACCCTCACTGCCCGATCCTCTATACCATTTAAAACGCAATCGACAGCCTTTCGCCCTTTGATGCCACACCGGTTAAGTAAATTCATTTTTTCATAGTAATAACATTCTAAAGATTCACCATACCGCGCTTTTTTAGCTAGCATAATCGTCAGAAGTTCCGCGTAGTCCTCACGGCAAGGGAATGATTCTACGAGTTTCTTTTTCCACTCATTCCAAGAGTAAAGGACTGTGCTGAGACCCTGATACCAAGATTTGGCAATTCCGGTAAGCTTAGGGAGTGCAAAATGAACGATCTCTTTCTCTTTCCATCCATAAATCTCAGCACACTCCTCCACTTTGGTAAGCCAGGTTAAGATGGTTTGATCCTTCGACATAGGATCAAACTCAGGGATAACATTATTAAGCGAAAGCTTAGGTGAGGATTGATGTTTCATATCTTTTAAAATATCTAAAAACTTATCTAACATATTATGAGTATCCTCTGAATCATTCTTAGGTCTATTATAACTATCTCTACTATGACGCAACTCCGTTTCACGTCTATGAGTACCAACGCGAGGAGAACGAGAGTATAATCTTCTTCGTTTATTTTCAAGAAAATCGTATTCATCTGAATCGCTACTGTAGAGATTTCTCTTATTCCCACCACGTCGGTACTGCTCCTTGGGACTGTGAAGCCTCTCATAGTATTGCGAGCGTCTATCGTAAGATCCCACAGAGTCCCGTGAACGACTACGCGCACGATGGTGTCGTCTCAAATCTTTGCGTAGTCTACGACTTATCCGCGCCTCATCGTCAAGACGAGTTCGACTACGGCTACGAGGCATACGTTCTGTTGACTGGCGATATCGCCTTAAAGTATGATTTACAGAGCGTTGCCGGCGAGACTCCCCGCCATGACGGCGTTGCCTCGTCGACTCCCCGCTCGGACTCCGTGATTCACGGATTCTTATGCGTGACAGTCTCTTATTTGGGGATTCGCAATGACCATAATTATTATCAAAAGAATTGCGGCTTTGCCTACCTTTCTGGCTCCCTTCCGCTATTCTAACTGGCTCTTGCGAGGTCTGCCCCTGATCCTGGTCCGCACACTTATCCAGCACGACGCTACTGGCAGCATCTCGACCAGCAGCCGTCGATTCTTCAACAACGGACTCCATTACTGAAACTTGCAGATAGTAATAGTTAATTTCGCATTAAGACATTGTTAATCAGTATTTTTATGCATTCAGCATATTACTCATGTTTCTTTATTATTGTTACTTTTGTAAATATATTGTAAAAATTGTAAAAACTAATAAATAAAACGTAGAAATAAATGCAGTACTTCCTGCCTTACTAAGGTATATCTGAATAAACGTTGTAAAAGTTCAAAAATATCTGATGATTGCAGGGCTAAAGACAGATTTATTATTAATTTCATTTCCAGAAATATTTGAAAGAAAAGAAAAAAAAGATTTAAATAATTAAGACGTGGCAATAAGTGCAGTAGTTCCTTCTTTATTAGAGTATATTTGAATTAAAGTTGTAAAACCACAAAAATATCTACTGATTGCATAGATAAAGACAGATTAAATTTTTAAGTTCACGTTACTTTTACTTAGTTATTAAGTTTATTATGTACCACAAATATAATTATGTATATGAATGTGAAAAAAAATAAGAGAGCTAAAAATAAAGAAATAAATGTAGTCAACAGTTCCTTACCAAAATATATTTAGATCAAAAAATGTAGAATATAAAAATATCCAACGATTTCAGAGCTAAAGTCGGATGTAATCTAGAAATCATGACTTTTCTACTTATTTTTTTAAGCAAAATATTCGTTAAATTCCATTTATTTTTTTATACTAATTCAAATAGGATGAAGGTAAAAATGTTTTCTAAGTAATGGTAAAGAGAAAATGAAGAGAAAGACCTGAGCACATGGGCGGGATAAGCGAACAATATAAAAAATTATTCACCTATCCCACTTCTGAACTGAAGGCGTTAAGGGTTTTAATCATAAAATAAAATAAATTAAGTTTATTTTATAGTTTTTATTACGATAACATAATTTCATGATGGAATTTAACGATTGCGTAACAAACTCATAGATTATTACCTTTTTTTTCACATGATTTTAAAAATAGCAATAGAAGTATTATTTTAATTAATAATTAATCGCAAACACTGACCTTGTGATTACTCCAGCAGTATGGGATACTTTCACTCACACCTCGGTACTTTATCCACATCCGTCCACACCAATGGTTGGATATTGAATGCCGTTTTAGATGATTGAACCACAAGTGAATGAATGATTGAGTGAACTAATCGAATGCACGTTCGTATTTGTTTACTCAATCATTATAA
Source organism: Rhodophaea formosa (assembly GCA_963082605.1). Lineage (NCBI taxonomy): Eukaryota > Metazoa > Arthropoda > Insecta > Lepidoptera > Pyralidae > Rhodophaea > Rhodophaea formosa. Next base: position 9,275,224 of record OY720225.1, on the reverse strand, counting down.
GTACTTTTTAATTTTATGAATTTTAATATTAATGTTGTAGGAATAATGGATTTTATAATAAAATATATATTAATATATTGTGACGCTAACATTACGGACAACAGTAAGCATAAAAAATATAAAATATATAAAATTTATTAGTAAGCATAAATAATAGAAAATTGACTACATATTTGATTAAAACGGACCAACTTGAAACGAATTCTTTCCATGAGCATTTTCCCATAATTAAATACACAAAAACAAAAAAAATATATGCATGCAGTATGTTAATACTGTGCCACTTTCAAGTTTAAATAAAAAGATGTGTTGACCTAAAAATATATTGTAATTAGGAACAAAATAGCAAGCGGGAAAAAAACGCCAATTTCATAGGTAAGGACCTAGGATTAGAATTCTAACATTAAATTCAAATATTTATGCATCTAAAAAATCCTGGGCAGAAGTAGTCCATAATGGGCATGACAAAAAATCTTATTGTTACTATTCTTAAATAAGTTTGGACACTAAATTATGTTTAAGGACTTAAAAACATATGTGTCAGGTTTTCGAACAAAGACAAAAAGAGTGTCCGTATTGTTACATGGTCAAGAGCGACACACTTCTCTTGTTAAAAGTGACCCCACACAGTTGAAAGGAATTGGCAGGGGTTCTCCGTCTAATAAGCGTGGTCTTGTTCAAATACAAAAGTGCTTTGATATATTATGTAAATATTGTCTTTATTTTTAAACTAATTTTATATAGGTATAATTGAAGCATTATTAGCGCTTACGCTTGTAAAGCGTAAACATTTAAATTATTTTTACCATATATTAATTTTAAGCAGCTTAAAAAATCTGATATCAGTGTAGGCCACTTTTCCACACAAAAAAAGAGAAGGGCTAAGAAATAATTTTGATTCCATCCAAAAATCTCAAGTAGTATTTACTGACTTCTTATTCAAGCTTCTTATCCCAATAGACGTATGAGCAACCCAAGAGACTCTCACTGAATAGCTGGAATAAGACAGAAGGCACTACTTGTAAACCTGGAAAGTTATATTATTTTGAAAAAAAAAACCGAACTATTTATCATTCATCATCATTATCGTGGTTAATAATCTTTGATTTTCGGATTGAACAAAATATGATTTTTATTAATCCATAAACATTTGTATCGAACGAAACCATTTAGTCCAAGACTGTACTGCAAAGAAGTGCTTTGAATTGGGCAAGCGAAACTCAAGTGGTCTATTACGGACACATTTAGACCACACTTGTGCATTCGGGTTAATGGCGTAGTAGTGGCCAAGGTAAGTACGTACGTACCTTTACATACCTACCTTACCTCTGCAATTTAGAACAGTTAAGATGAACCAAAACCATTACACAAAAAGACATAGAATCCGTCTTTCATACTAAATCACGTTATAAAAACATTCTAGCACTCTTACTCTTCTATTATATTCTATTTTTCGATCATTATATTAACTAGCATACTGAACGCAAAATAATTAAGTCACTTTTAGTTGTTTTCTTCGTCAACAGCTACAACTGTTAGTGTAAAAGCTACAGTCTGCTAGGTAACATCTAAAAAACCTTAACTCGTATACATAGAGGTATTTAATCCCCGGGTCACAATTTTTTTAAAAAGTGTAATTGCTTCATTGGGCCAAATCGGTAGTTCGATGGCGGCTTCTATGATTCGTATACATAAAGCTATAACACTATATATAGTAACTTATAGGTTTTATTACGATTGGGACTTTTTACACTAATACATACGTTTTACGGGAAGGACCTAAGCCTGTTGTTACTGGGATAGTCTCCTTTTTTAGGGTTCCGTAGTAAACTAGGAACCCTTATAGTTTCGCCTTGTCAGTCTGTCTGTCCGTCCGTGGTTTTACTCAGAGACTTCAAGTACTAGAGAGCTGAAATTTGGTATGGGTATGTATATTAATCATGTAAAAAAAATGGTAAAAGAAAATCTTGAAAAATATTTTTTTTTTAGGGTAGCTCCCATACAAGTAAAGTGGGAGTATTTTTTTTTTCTATACAAACCCATTGTGTTGGGTATTGTTAGATAGGTCTTTAAAAAATATTGTGAGGTTGAAAACACTATTTTTCGATTAAGGGATCCGTTTCTGAAATATTTGGTTAAAAATTTTGTTAGAGGTAAGTGTCCCCCCCCCTCTATCTACTAAACGGTTATATATGGATACGTGAAAAAAATTACATCAGTAGTATATATACTGAAGTTGAAAGGAAAACTATCAGAGCTGAGTATTAAGTACAAACTAAAAAGTTATAGGCAACCAACTTATAAAATGTACTCGAAAATGTAAAATTTCATAAATTTTCATTGTCATGTTTTTGGTCGTTAAACTTTGATGTGCGAGTGTGAACTGTGTGAACTCAAAGTTGTCATTCGCAACTACGGAACCCTACACTGCGCGTGGCCCGATACGCACTTGGCCGGTTTTTAAAGTTAGGAGATGATTACAAAATTGAAGTATCTATCACTATCTTTTGGCATGTTACCTGGTGGCATGTAGTTGCTATTAAGATAGCTAGACCTACTTTTTATACTTAGAAAACATCTAATAATGAAAAGTACCTATAACAGTCTTGTAACTTAATAAACCATCCACCCAACGTAAGTTAAATTGCGTTCAAAATAACTACCTAAAACTCACAAAATTGTCAAACCGCAAGACCTCTTTTTAAAAGTAGAAAACGCTCTATACCGATTGCCAGTACGTGCTCGCCTCCAGGAAAGAAGGCTAATCAAAAGAGATTCAATAGGCGGAAACATGGCGGTGCCTCGAGAATTACCCGCGAGGTGGGGTCGGGAGGGGAGAGGAAAAAAGTGGAAATAATTCGTTAATCTCGTAATTGGAGCGCGCTACCGAACCGGAAAACAAATTTCCTATTATTGATGGTTAGGGCTGGCACGATGCGACTGGCGGATTTACTTTTACAAACAGACAGGATTCCACGAATAACTGAGAGTTAGTGTCATCTTTTAAAAAGTCAACTTAAGATAAGCGGTTGTAATAGTCTTGATTTAATGTGTAAAACTTAGTATTCCTCTTTGGCATGAGTCTTGGATATTTATCTATATAAGTATCAATCGTAAAATATAGTATCTTTGATTTAGTATTCTACGATACAAATTCACAGCTTGGAGTGGAGCTATTCAATTTGTGTGATTAGTTCTAATATATTAATTTATAAAATATCATCAGATAAGGTTACAATAGGTATCATTTACACCCAGCAGAAAAAACGGTGAAACTTTATATCAAGAAAAAATTGTAATTACGGTTCTACGCAAGTCACAGAGTAGAGCCTCTACGCCGTAGTCGTCGTAGTAAACGTTCGTAGCGCTTCTACGATTTATGATTCGCCTTTTTTAAAGAAGTACAAATTGACAAATCCTTTTATAAATTTTGTAGATAACGGAGAGCATATGTTAAGGCAACATATTTCAACAGCAATAGTTAATCATGAACATATCAGATCTTATATAATTTTATTGACTTCAAAAAAAGCATCATTTTTTTTCAGATTTCGTATCTGCTCCGTGGCGTAAGTGGGAGGACGCATTCATCCGCAGTCCAGGTTCAATTTCCAGCTCATTTGATTTGAATTTAACATTCAGTACTAGTTATAAACGTTCAAAAGAATTAGTGAAGCTTGGCTTAATAAGTGATGATATTCACTTCTTAGAATCATGTATTCATCAAAATGAAAAAAAATACCTGTATCATCTTTGACAACCCTAACGAAAGAATCGTGACAAAGTCGAACAGAAAGTGTAGGTAGATAATTATCGGCGCCTCATTAGGGGCGATTGTCGTCCCCTCCCGCGCCCCTCGCACCGTCCCCCGCACACCTGACCGGACTTATTGGCTATTGGCCACTTGCTCTAGGGGTGATTTCTTTTATGTATTTTGCGCTAGGTTGTGAAATGTCGTTGATTTTATCAAAGTTTTCTAGCGAAATGCATGCGAAAATCATCACATAGTTTTTGCATGAATAAGTGATTATCTGACTCGCTCATGTATTTATTAGAAAAATAGCCGTTCCGGCAGCGTTTTCAGCATAAAAATAACTTTTTTACCTGAATGCAATAAATTGTAAAAGTAGAAACCGAATAATGCAAGTATGCTTTTGTTTTCAGAAATGTTTGTAGTTTTTCCATAACTCTTCTATTAATGAGTTGAGCTGTGAGATATTATTTTTAGTATTCAGATACGTAAGTATGTATGCATGTGAGATATTTTTTCTGACATTAATGCCTCAACAAATTTGGAGTTCTGGTGTATCAATAATACGTTTTTAAAAAGGGCTTAGCACGATCCTTTTATTTACTTGTTTTCGTTGCCGTTTTAAATGCACAATAGTTTTGAAAAGTATGAGTTGTCTTTAGAATCCTAAGTGCTCCTGAGTGACGCAGGCTTTACTTTTTTGGCGGAGAAGTCATATCTTTTTGTTTGAAAGAAGTGGTAGATTATGAGTTTGGAAAAAATGGTAGAGATTAATTAATCTTTTTCATTTCCTTAAGATTTTGGGAATGCACTCTAAGACTCCCTTCTTAAGTTAAATGCCAGACATTTTTGTAGTAATTAATATTTATATTGAAGTGATACAGATAAGAGACAGAATTGTATGTTTTTTCTGTAACTAAAAGTTGTTCGTAAGGTAGGCACATTAATATTTTTTGTTTTGATAAATTAAGCTTTTCTTCTTTTTTTTCTTCCTTCGATTGCTCTGGGTAATATAAGGCCCTGGTAGTAAAGAGAGGGTCGTGCTCCTGCAGTACAGACTAAAAAGACATGATGATGAAAGGTAAGCTTGACGGTGACCGTCTATAATTGTACAATATTTTATTCACAACATAAATTAAACATCCTGTATCTCTCCCACACTTGAGTGCTGAGACGCCATTGGCTGGCTCAGCTTTTTATTTGTTGCCAACCGAGCTCTCACGAGTTTTCACTATTTCCACATACGTGTGTTTGAATAAATTATGACTTTGGTTACACATTTATATGGTAGATAATATAAATTTACTAGCTTTTACCCGCGGCTCCATCTGGTTGTTGTCGATCCTTCGGGAACAGTACTTTTCTCCGGGATGAACTGCCTCCGTGGTGCAGTGGTTTAGGCGTTTGCCTTGTTGACGCGGGGGTCGTGGGTTCGATTCCCACGGGGAGGATACTTGGTTAAGTTGTTTCCAGTTTGGTTAGGACATTGCAGGCATGAATCACTTGATTGTCTGATAAGAAAGATGATTCCGTGCTTCGGAAGGCACGTTAAGCTGGTGGTCCCGGCTGCCATCTGGTAGTCGTTAAAAGAACCACGTCAGAGGCCGAGAGGCGGTTTCGAAGAACTCTGACACCAGGGTGTGCATGGTCGACTGACCGTGTCACCTACACGAAATGATGATGATGATCCGGGATGAAAGAAAACCGATATCCTTCTCTGTACTCCAGACAACGTGTATGCGAAATTTCAAGATGATCGGTTTTGTAGATAAAGCGTGAAAAGGTAACAAACAAGTAAAAAAACAAATGTACAAACTAAATTTTGCATTTATAATATTAGTTGGGATTGTTATGAATATTGTGTAATCCATACCCACAAATGGTTCTACGAATTATTTATCTTACTCCAATAGAGCATTGCCCTTTCTAAAGAAACAATCGGCCATCAATCACTCAGACAAGCAAACAAACACAGGATCTTCTATAGCAAAACAATGAAATTAAATATTTGAGCCGCTCAACGTAACGCGTATTTTGACAGATAGACAGACTTTAAGATAAACTGTGCGGTAATCATTAACTCACGTGGGTTTTTGAAGTTTTTTGACTGACACGGAGTTATGAAAATAAGTTACGAAAAGCCTTAAGTTTGATTACTAAGAGTGTTCTTAAATATATGTCTTAATTCGTAATTTTAATATGATTTTATTATTATTTGTATACACTCCCTAGCGACTTAAAATAATAGAACCTAACTAATATTATTATTCAATAAAATCTAAATCAAATCAAATATCTTTATTGTGGAACACAGGTAGTAAAAATTTTGATTTGATGTAAAGATATAGTAATAGGACAAGGTATGAAACATTATCCGTGTTTTTTTTGTAACGCCTAATATGTTTATTTGTATATATTGTTTAAATTGGTAATAAAGTATAATAATAACAATTAGATGGTTCCCAAAACGTTTCGGTAACATGATCCTATGACTAACTCTGAGAGTCATCTGCGAACGAGGGCATGACTAATAACGCCTCCTCCGACTTTAGTAATTCCCGTCAACGTCAAGAAGTTTACATACCACCGGTGGAATGATTTTAATTGCCCAGAAGCGGGCGAGCAAACAATAGACTAAGATTTAGAGGAGAAAGTAGAATAAATAGCCCGATTTTACATCTCATAAAAGATGAAGCTAGGATATTTTACGCAAAAGTCAACTTGCGGTTAGCGGTCGATTTATTTTCGTCGGTCCAGTTAATACTAATAAAATGACCATTACCCAATAATGTCATACAATAACGGATACTTTACTGTTCAAATAAGTAGGTTAAATGGTCGTAGTACTTATCTCATATCTACCACTTTCTTTGGTAAATAAAGTCTAAATATAAAAATAAGAAGTACCTAATATACTTTGATTACTGTTCAAGAAATCAAAACATTTATGTAGCAAACGCGGTCAGGGGTAACATTCTCAACTGCCTGTGGTTGCAGGTATGTTATCAGGTACCTACGAAATAATTAATTGTACAATTTTCAGTTTACGTTGAAAGACTCCTATAGTATTTCACTTTTTGCGCAACTAGTAAATCTATATTCATAGGCCATGAGAGGGATAAATTCATAAACAAAAGGTCTGTGTTATAGATACATGGAACCTAAGTATAAAGTACTTTTACACACTTAAAAATAGAAATAAACGATAGAATTGATTCAAACTCGTTCTACACGAGATACAGGGCCTCTACGCCGTTTGTAGCACGTAGCACTTGCTACGATTACTGCCTACGGCGTATATGCTGCTATTCCTAGTAGTTTTCTCGGTTAACTCGGTTACCTTATGGTAGGTGATCACCGCTGCCATGTACAAAACTGCATCACCAGGGGTGTGACAAGAGCGTTGCTGGCCTTTTAAGGACAGATAGACTCGTTTTTTCAAGGATCAAATGTTCTGAGATTTAAATAAATTAATTATGAGAATACACGGAAAGTCAGTAGTTACCTACAGATAGGTTGATGGTTGATCTAAACTACCAACAATTAGATATCAAGTGATTGTATACGAGAGCTATTTGCGCCTATTACCATCTTACGCAATGCTCATATTGCTAATACACGTTCAAGAGAATGATGGATGAGTCTAGACAATTACAATGTTTAGTCTAGATAGCTCATGTGTACCTATGTACTCGTAATTACATTACATTCATGTTCTCATTCTGTAAAAGCGTGATAAAGGTCTAAGATCATCATATCGTCAGGTCTTTGTTAGTTTCTATTGCTACCAGAGCCAAATATTAGGCAGAACAGTCAGAGGACTTGGCCTACACTTTCCACGTTGGCCAGACGTGTTGGAGACGACTCTTTGGTTTTATTAGCTTTGTTTATCTACATTGTATGGGAACACACACAGACACAAACAAGTAGGTAGTTAATACTTAAAACTGAATATTAGCAGAAACTAAATGCAATTGGGGACTTGGATCTTCAGTCAAATAACAAATGATTGAGGGAAATAAGCATGGAAAGACTGAGTTTTTAATTTCACACAAAAAAGTTAAAATTTCCACCCAGTAAAATCAATAAGTAAGTCTAACTGTCATATATTAAAGAAAAAGTGCCTTCTAATTGTACTTGTCTCAATTTACTCAATCGTTACAAGGTACAATTTGCTAGGGTCATATTATGTTCCTGCGACCGTACTGTGCCTACGACAGTATATATTCTCGAAATTAATATATTACTTTGACTATTTTTATTATAAAAACCTTCTTTAAATTCGAATAAAAAAAAATGTTTCATGGTAAGTAAGATTTAATAGAAATAAGGATTAGTTGTACGTATGTTTGTTTAAATAAGTTATGCACCGGTACTCGACAGTGTTCCTTGACCTACTCTAACCAAGTTGAGTCTTGCTCAACTGACTCAGTACTCGTTCTCAATCATCTGTTTGAAAAGGACACTGTTCAAGTTCATGATGGCCACATAAGTTAAAGATAAGCTGTAAAAAATAAGAGCTTATAGCGCATTAGTCCATTATTTACCGAGATAATTTTTTTAAATAAATAAAAGAAAAGAAACTCAGTATTAATTATCTTCATTTAAGTACTAATAAATACAACAAAGCATTATTTTTTTAATTAACTATGTATTCGTTTGCGTACTTACATAGTTGTAAATTTCACGCAAGGAGCCAAAATAAAACTAGATTTGTTTTTTGCGATAATCTAAGTACTAAAACAAGAAAATAAATTTAATAAATTCACCACTTTCCAATATCACGCCTCTTGTTACACACTTACATAATACACATGAAATTTGGTATACTATTAAATAACTATTAAAGACTTCATCATCAAAATCATCAAAATTTAAGAGCTAAGCTCTTGTCGGTGGAGCTCCCTCCATCTGTCTCTATCCTCTGCCAATCTCATAACACCCTGATATGATGCACTTCCCACATTTTCCTTTATTTCTTTGAAGTCACTATAGACTGAACAGACAATATTACATACATACGGATCGAATTGCTTGTGTCTTATTTAGTATTTTTTTTTTATGATTATTAAAAATACTCTTTTGTAGGCTTTATAAAATAGGAAATAGAAATTGTAGTAATATTTTTATTTAAATTAGCCTTATTTCTTTCTCTATAATTTATTTTTGTTATTTTATATTTTCAAAATCAAAACTACTAGCAATTTGGAACATCCGCCGCAGTAATATTATCGAGTCTTGATTCCCAGTCATCATGATCTAAATAGAATAACATGACGTACTTACTACATTGTTCCAACGTGTACATTTCTGTCTACTTATAACAAATCATCATCATCATCATTGGGTTTTTTTTAGTCTCCACGGCAGGAGCACGAATCTCTCTGACTACCAGAGCCAGAGCAGTCAGAGGAGTTGGTCTACACTCTCCAAGCTGGCCAGACAGGTTGAAGAGGTCTCTTTGATGTTTATAAGCTTTGATTAGCTTTTGTTTCCCAAGTCGCCTTTTTAACTACATCCACGGGAAGACTTGGAGTGGTCTTATTCTACTCTGCCGGGAACCACACAGCTACTTATGACTCCTCAAGTCAAAAGTCAATTGAGGAGTGATCTTGACATCCATTAAAAACAAATAACCCCGGATTATCTCGACTATTATGAACTACAGAAGCTTACACAAATTATCACTGCACCCCAATAAAGTGCGTCGAATTAACCTGAGCTTTTATCATACAAGGAATTTTGACCTCTCTGTTATTGTGTTAAGGGTGGTTTTAAGTACTCGTGGTGAGTTAAGAGGGCTTTCAAGGGCCAGTCACACAATACAGCATTGAGATGGTCAGGCTCCCACGATGTTTTGACATGTCACAGATGTTAACGATTAATAGATGGTTTAGTACTTATTAGGATAAAATAGTGAAATACTTAAATAAGGAAGGTACGATTTACGAATATGTAGGTAGGTAGTTTTTTATGATTTACTAATAAATTTATACATACTAGAATTAAAAGCTATATTTTGTCAATGAAGCTAATTTCTCTTTCATGGTTATATTACACTTGCGGTAACGAACCTATTACTCATTCAAAGAATAAATGAAAAATCATAGGGACAGTCTTTAATTAATACATTCCATAAAAGTATTCAATGGATGAATGAAATCATTATCACCCAAAAATGGTTGGTACCTGATGATATGTTGATGCTTTTTTTCAATTTAGCTCATATATAATACCTCATATAGTGACAAAAATCTTCCAACAGACCTTTTTCGATGTATACATCTACATACTATAGTATTGTAACTTTTGTAACATACAGCACGGCAATTATATATATTTCTTTCTTCTTTCTTTCAATTGAAAATGAAATTGAAAAAAAAAACATAAGTAGATGTTACTTTATGAAAATTTTAAAACGAGGGAGGTCTTTCATTAAAAAAATACTCAAGTTTTTATGGATAGATTTGCTCAGTAAAGTGGAACAGGGAATATAATCGCATTAACGTTTTATGTACACATTTAATAGTAGTAACCGACACCGATAGTAGGCAAAATTTCACGGGTCGGATGGCGCCCCTCTTAAAAGCTAAATCGGAGTCAAGTGATTGTTTACAGCAGGCAAATCTGCGTGATCCATCATAACGACTGGCGTAGTCCAGGAGACAATGTTGTAAACTGCCTCACGCGCAAAAACATCAATGAGTATATGTTAAATTTTACTTGGGCTTAATTAATACGATCAATCGTCTAAAAGTTAATTATTGAGTAATTTTTTTAATTATCAAATGTCAATAGGGTTATGAATTTGCACGAAATGTTAGTGATCATATTGCGACATGCATAGGAAAACATAGAGTGGTGAATGTCGGAAAACAGTAAGATAGGAATACGTTTTAGTAGATAACTGACAATGATCAAAGGGAAAATGTCACGGGTCGCATTGTGCCTCTCTTAAAAGCTAAATCGTAGTCAAGTGATTATTTACAGCAGGCAAATCTGCGTAATCCAACATAGCGATTGGCATAGTCCAGGAGACAAAGTGAGAAACTGCCTTAGGGGTAAGAATTTGCACGCAATGTAAGATATTATAATACGACATTCAAAGGCAAACACAGAGTTATAGTAATCTATTAAAATGTTAATTGCTTCTATTTTTGAGTCATATATTGCTATGTTTATATAACTATAATGTATAAGTGTTAAAAGTCTAATTAAAATGCAACAGTAAATAATGAGAGTGCAAGGTAAGTAAGTAAAGGTACAAATAAAATTATGATGGTAAATACAGGTAAACACAGATACATTTAGGTAGATATAAATAAATATAGGTGAGTACGCCACACAATCTCCACCTCATTGGGAGTGTTGAAGTACGGGAGTTTTAGAAACGAAACGACAAGATTTTTAATCATATTTTAACCATCATAGTTCAGTATAGAAATAAGCAATATTTATTATCACACAGCTCTTTGACTATAATGGAAGATCAACTTCGATAGGTACCCAAAGCGCCCCTGCTCTCAGTTCTGCAATACAACACTTTAATGTACCGCTTATTTATTTTGAGTTTTGGGTTGTTTAGTGTACGGACTCCAGGTACTTTTTGATGCAAAATGGCCTGTATTATATTATCTCATTTCCATAGTGAGCTGTGAAGTTTCATGTTATCATCATCATCATCTCAGCCATATAATGTCCACTGCTGGATATAAGTCTCCCCCAAGAATTTACATAGCGGAGGGTTTTGCCATTTTCACCACGCTTGGCAGACGGGTTGGTGATTGACGTTTGTTTGTCTTATATCTGTTCCGACGCTGCTGAACATCATAACCCGGTGTTAAAGCGAGGGAAGGGTAGGAGTTACATGATCGGATGGATTAGGGATGAAAAAGTAGCAGCTCGGGAGGCCGGGCGTACCGTACCTGATGACATATCTGCAACCACCGGACAGGCAGTGGAGGATGACATCCGTGACCCTAAGTAGATGATACCTGAGGATGCAATTCGGAACAAGTTTATTAATAGGGATTATCCATTATGGTAATTTGGAAAGACATTGAGAATGGAGACGACTGTCCATACTGTGGAGATGCCGATTTAATTATTCAAATAAACTATTTGGTGGTTCTCATTGTATTTAAATATGTGTGTGGTATTTAAATATGTTCCTTTGAGACATATTCTTCTATTTAATAGCTTCAATGATATACATATTCAAGAATATCGGAGTTAATGTCTGATCAATCATAAAAATCAGCACGAAAACACAATATTAAGCAGGTGATCATATACTTTAATTACTTATTCATTTGAATGTTATGTAAGAAAGCTTAGATTCAATACGTTTTATGACGTAAATTCATAGCGGATCTTAAAACTTAACATAAAAGCGATTTCAAAATGTGAAAAGGCGGGTTTACACATTCATTAACCCCCTGTACACGTGCTTCACCGACAAATTGTGTTCTCTTTTAAAAACATAAAAAAATAATTACGCGTATAAAACCCCTTTTTACATAAAACGGCTAGATAAAAAGGTCGTCAAGACACTTCCTTCATACATTATCCCATAAAATGGTTCCGTACGGCCATTAACACTATTTTTAATTTTTTCTAACTCATTGAACACTGCGTCCTCAATGATGCTCATTTATATTTTAAACTCGAGAATAAAAACATTGTTTACATTAAATTTTAGTGTAAGGCGTAAATCGGTGTGCCGATTTTTTCTAAACTTAAGATCTGGTCGGTCGCTAGAGACCATAATAGCAGATCAGGATGTTGTCGATGTTGAGCTTGATGTATGAGCTTATGATTTACAAGACAAGCGATTGACGTCTTTAATGTGATCTAATTAATTTATTGGCGCTTTTTGAGCGGAAGTAAAGAGGAATGGAGTCGAAATTGTTTATTTTAGGCTTCATTCTGCAATCTGAGATGTTGACAAAGAGAGGGCTTTTGCTTAGTAGACTAAAGTTTATAACTTTAAATTGACATCCATAACCTGCCCCTTGACTTTAGATATATTAAACAAAAACCAGTCAGCGGCTTCGGCGATTAAAAAGAACCTACAAGAACACTATATCTCGAATAAATTTACATACACGACAATATTGATTTTTAAGGTGATAAATAATTAACTTTCCATACCAACTATCCTTTTTTAACCCCGTTGTGGGGCGGAATTTTTGAAAACAATCATTCTCTCTGTCTTTCTCTCTCTCCCTTTCACCTTCTCATGTGAGCTTCTTCCTGGTTACCTACATCCTCAGCCGTACTTAATGCTTTCGAAATTGGTATCCAATATATGATTACCGTCAACTCCACGGATTTCAGTGCCATGCATCGACCGCTCAGCGGCTCACATATTTACAAGTCGCATCCGGCACGAAACTATTACTTAATAGCCGTCGCGCGCTAATGCTCTACCGTTAGGCACTGGTTCTCAAAGTGAGGTGATGTGAATAAGAGTATACGAACTTCCTGCTCATATCAAGTAAATTCCGAATAAAACTTAAAGGCAGCTTGGATATGAGCTGCGAGCTGCGCAGTATGCACCCTGCTTCCCCGCGCGTGCCCCGCTGAATCTAATATTGTGTACTGCGCATCGATTGGTGTTATGTTCTGAGCCGCCATAAAGTTAGATTTGGACTGTAGCCTGTTGAAATTCGAAGGCTTTAAGAAATTTGAAAATGTATGGAGTGAATTTTTAGTCAGTCAAGTCGGTTTTAGTGCAGGTGGTGGATGGCAGATTCGATAACTGTCTTTGCTGGTGTCTCTTACTTGGTAGCTCAAGACTCTATGGTGTCTTAATGAGGCTCTTATCTCCACAAGATAAAAAAGAACGCACTGCCAAGACTTATGTTGTTTACTTTTCTGGCACTAAATTTATTAGTTGCGTGATGGTACGAGGCGACAGGCAAAAATGATAGTGGGACCGTACTATAATAATACTTAAAAGATGCTTAAAAGTACTTTAATTTTGTGAAGGTGTATTGGAAGACCAGCGTAGTATAATATGTTAGTCAATAACAGTCCAAACTTAGATTTGTCATATTTGAAGATTTGTAATTGGAAATTCGTTGTTAAGAGATTGTTATTTAGTAAGAATGCTGCAAATCTTTATATTTTTTCTTAACTTCTTTAAAGCAACGCTCTGCGCTCGCTGTCAGTTTGACAACCATTGGCATAGAGCGGGCGCGCGCGGATTTTTTATAACGTAACGCGATACTAAAATTGAGTTAAAACAAACAGCAGCTTCACTGACGCCGCCTGCACTAAAGGGTTATAATAGGCTGCAAGACGATATCTCGCATTAAAATTAACGTTTTAACGCAAAAAGCATTTTTAAAACACTGCTATGAAAACACACGGCGACTTTTGAAATTACTGTGGCATCATAGTCCGATATCTAGGGGACTTTAGTCCGCCAGTTAATGCAAGTGCTATTTTTGAAGCAGCTTTTATTAATACGTACCTATAATCTTATGTAGATGCCTGAAAAACAAAGAAGGGATCGAAAACAGGGTATAAAATTTTAATCGTAATACATAAATAAATATTATTTAGAACTTTTCCGTGATAAAAAGACGACTTATAATTTTACAGTTTCATTAGCCAGTTTAATTTACTAAAACCGGCCAAGTGCGTGTCGGTCCACGCGCAGTGTAGGGTTCCGTATATGCGAATGACAACTTTGAGTTCACACTCGCACCTCGCAGTTTAACGACCAAAAATATCTAACAATGAAAATTGTATGAAATTTTACTTTTTCAAGTACATTTTATAAGTTGGTTGCCTATAACTTTTAAGTTTGTTCTTAGTACTCAGCTCTGATAGTTTTCCTTTCAACTTCTGTATATACTACTGCTGTATTTTTTTTCACGTAACCATTAGATAGAGGGGGGGACACTTACCTCTAACAAAAATTTGCACTTTAAAACCAAATATGTATTTCGGAAACGGATCCCTAAATCGTAAAATGGTGTTTTCAACCTTACAATATTTTTAAAGACCTATTTAACAATACCCCACCACGATGGGTTTGTATAGAAAAAAAATATTATTCCCTCTTTAGTTGAATGGGAGCTACCCTAAAAATATTTTTTTTTCAAGATTTTTCATTTCCACTTTTTTGACATGATTAATATACATACCCATACTAAATTACAGTTTTCTAGTACTTATAGTCTCTGAGTAAAACCACGGACGGACAGACGGACAGACAGACAGACTTGGCGAAACTTGAAGGGTTCCTTGTTTACTTCGGAACCCTAAAAAGGAATAATAAAGAACTGTGAGTGTGTGAACACTTTTCCACGCAGATGGCACTGCGTGCACAACTAGTATAAAATAATATTGTTGATTTTAAACAACCATTAACAAAAAATATTACTATATTATGTAACTTTTTCTGTTAAAACTTATCAATATTTAAGTACTTACGTTAATATATATGGATCGTGTTAATCGTGGCAGTCATTCTCGTGGTCTTTGAATAGCCTAGTTATGTAGATCAAGCGCTTTATAAGTACTAGAAAATTATAACCTTCTCATATCTTTCCTAAGCCTTGCCAATGTTCTAGCTGTAAATCTTGAAATGACAGAAACACTCAAATTGTTGTCTCCAGGACCACCTACCCTCAGACGGCGTCCTTAAAGCATTAGAGACAGTCGAGTGCTCTGAAGTGACCGAAGGGTGGTCGCCGCCGTACTGCGTCTAGACAATTGGGGTGGAACTATGGGTTTGCGAGCGAGATGAGAGTGAGTTGTGTTCTCGACTTGCCTGTTCTGTTGTGTACTTGCGAATAAAGTAGCGCATAATGCCACAAAAAGATATAGAGAGAAAGATAACTCAAAGTAAATCCACACTGAAGATAACTTGACTGAATTGTCTTTTTTCTGATTTACGAAAAATCCTATAAAAATAAACATGATCAAATGTGTTTTATATTTTGTACCACGGTAAAAACACTGCCGTCTGGGTATAGATGCGGGCGCAGAAAGAAAATATAACTTTCATTATATACACTTACTTACAGAATTAAAATATGTACCTACCTACAACTTACATTTAATATATCTACGACAGAATTTATAGAAGGAACCGTTACTAATCTAAAAAATCAGTAAATAAACCATTCAATGATAGTGTAATCGTATTAATTTTATTATTAGCTAGCTTTTACCCGCGGCTCCACCGTGTGGTATATAGCCTATGTCCTTCTCAGTACCCTAACCTATGTGTATGCAAAATTTCATTATGATCGGTTCAGTAGATACGGCGTGAAAGCGTAACAAACAAACAAATAAACAAACACACTCACTTTCGCATATATAATATTAGATAGGAACTTAGGATTAGGATTTCGCAATGAATCGTTCGTCGTTCGCAATGAAAAGTTTCATAATAATATATTATCATGAAACTCAAAGCAAATTAAATAATTTTATAACACAAATTAAAACTCGACTCGAATTTAAACTTTAAACACAATCAAACAAACCAGTAGTTATCCCCAAAGTTTGCGAAAATGTGGCACAATTTTTTTGTTGTCGCGACTCCTTTCAATCTGTTTTGGCTGGGGGTTAAGTGGCGTGGCAAATTTACTAATTTGCTTTTTCTGACCTTTTTTTGTAAAGGGGTTAACGTTTTAAAGCTTCAAGAAGGTTGAAAGGTAGCGCCAATCTTGGAACATTCGACTCATGTAATATAAAAATTTGAAGACCATTAAAAAAAGTAAAAAGTAAAAAAAAGTAAAAAAGTCATTTATTATCTCCAAAAAACTTACATGAACAAAAAACAACAAAAGGAGAGTTATAGTTAAGCAGATTGAAGGAGACTGGAGCCTGATGAATTAATTATAAGCTATAATATAATTTTGTGTAATGGTCCAAAGAAATAGTTAGTGACAACAATAAATAAACATATAATGTGGTCTTATATTTTCACGATTGTTACACATTTAAAAAAAATCTTATTGTACAGTTTTTTCGCGTTTATTACATTACTATATCTTTCGGCCGCGGCTTCACTCGCGTTAGTGTCGATCCCTCGCGACCGGGACCTCGGGGATGAAAGGTAGCCTATGTCCTTCTCCGTACTCCAGATAACGTTTATGGAAAATTTCATGATAATCGGTTCAGTAGATAGGTTGTGAAAGCGTAACAAACAAACAAATTCACTTTCGCATTCATAATATTAGCTTAAATATAATATGTATACTACACCCTACGTCTAAATAAAGGTGTATATAATCCTAATCCTATCCTTACTAATATTATAAATGCGAAAGTGAGTTTGTTTGTTTGTTACGCTTTCCCGCCCTATCTTCTGAACCGATCATCCTGAAATTTTGCATACACATAGGTTAGGGTACGGAGAAGGACATAGAGGCGAGGAGAGGAGATATATATTACGCGAGCGAAGCCGCGAGTAACAGCTAGTTATTTATAGACAATACGTGTTTGTTCGCTTCTCCAGTGTTCATGTTCGCACGTATAATTAGTCTATGTGCGAAAATGAACATGAAACTGTAATCGAAACCTTAGTTGTCTAAATAATGATAAAACCATATTTCATTCATTCATCGTTTTGATCAAACAGAGATACTTAGATTTAAAAAAATACTTACTTAACACGTCATAACAAGGGATTAGTCAGTATAAGCCGTGTGGTTCCCGGCAGAGTAGAATAGAAAAGTCTTCCCGTGGATATCGTAGAAGGCTTAGGAAACACAAGCTTATAAACATCGAAGAGACCTCTCCAACCCGTCTGACCAGCGTGGAACCTGTAGGCCAAATCCTCTGACTGCTCTGGCTAATATGGCTCTGGTAATACAGAGAAGGTCGTGCTCCTGCAGTGGAGACAAAAAAAGACCTGATTACGATTATTCGGTATTGCATTATTCAAAGTGTATGGTCGGGACATGTATGTATGTATGTATGTAAGTGCAATTGGGGAGGCCTATGTCCAGCAGTGGACGAGTATAGGCTGATGATGATGATGGTCGGGACCGCACCCGACGCAATGCAAGCCAAATGTGCAAGCGCCATGGGACACTCGTAAACAATCGCAGTGGGAAGGCAATTACGATTGCAATCACAGTGCCAGTGCAGATGTTTGAGAATTCTTATCAAGCCTTTTCGACGGATCATTGTGTCTAATTTTTGTTTGACTTTGAATAAGAGAGACTTCGCTCTGCAATTGAAAACTCTGCCTGAAGCACGTAGGTATACAAAAGTAGCCGCTTTTAATATTTAATAATTGCACGTTAAAAATAGATTACAAAATAAGATGATATACATACAAAAATATTGAAGAATAAGTGTACAAAAGGCGGCCTTACTGCACATTTTTCTCTCCCTGGGACCGCGGCCCCAAATGCTGGAAACCTCTTCCAGGCCACCTGAAGGGAGACACTTAAGGAAATAGGAGAAAAATATTTACTACAGGTATCAGTTTATCTGATTTTGCTGAAATGTAGATGGCATTGAATCAAAACAGTCAAATTTTCCTCCTATTTTTCACCCGAGCGTGTCTCAGATGGCGTCCTTTACAACTGTGAAGGGTTGGACCCGGGACGCCCGCGCCGCTACACCACAGGGTTCAAGGGTTCATGTTGTGATATGATTTGGTGAAAGGTTTTCGGGCCAGCTACCTGGCTGATTCTCCTCTGCTTCTTGAGGCTCCTGAAGAGACAAGAAATCTTGATTTCCTAATAGGTTAAAAATATTAACATATAATTTTTCCAAAAAATCCACTTCATGTTTCGTTGATAAAGTTACATAAACGAATCGACAACGCGCTTCGTTAATAAAGTACGTTTTATTAAATTGTAACTTACATAAAACTAGATAGTTGGAGTAACATTATAGAGCAGATATTTTTATATGGCATTATAACATTTTTTTTAATACAAGTAGTTTATACCTTGTTGAAGACATTCTCAACTCAATTGCACATTCTCACTCTCAACTGCTTGACTGATGGTTGCAGGTATGGCATCGGGTGCACACACCCGGCCTTCCGAGCTGCCACTTTCCTCATCCCCAATCCCCCAATCCTTAAAGCTCGGACTTTAAGCATCTCAAATACCTTGATACTGTTCCCAAGTTAAAAAAATCCTAACTTTCTCGATGGGCAGCAGCGTCGTAACCAAGATGTATGCCAAACAAAATGCACTTACTAAGCTGTCTCCAAGCCTGGTGCGTTGAAAAAAACCCCTACTTTCCTAGAGCGAGGTGCATTTCCAGCAGTGGACTCTTTTCGGCTGAAATCATAACACATTTGTTATATTTAATTATTGTATAAACAAAAAAACTTCGAAGCATTTTTCAACAATTATGAGATATAATACGCTTTGTAACAAGAAAAGTGAAGCGGTTTAAAAGCAAAGCCATCGGGCATGACTAGTATCGCAATGACGGCCATAACAATATGGCGATAATGACTGCGTTTGATTGCAATGATAATGGCTTCCCACTGCATTCAGCGAGTTTACGAGTAAACAATGGCGCTTCACATTTGGTGCGCATCTCAGCGGATGCTGTTACATCATGGGATATTGCAATATAGATGCGAAATCACACCAGCTAGATATAGGCTACGAAAGACCATATGATTCGTAGTTAAAATAATTTATTATATTAAAATAGTAGAATATACTCTACCTAACATTAATAAGTCAATTTGAACCTCCTGGTGATCTTATTTTCTAAATATATATATTGATGATTAATTAATGTTTAACCGTATACTTACACAACCAGTAAATTGAAAATATTATATTTTTTATTTTATTCTATGTATTACTTATTTACTCATCAATTTCAATCAAGCACAAACAGCGAATCTCAACGAAATACAACCTTACTGCGCATGTATGTACCTCCGAGCCAATCATATTTATTAACCCTTAATTTACGTAAGTACCTACCTATAAATACACTAAAAACGAAATTAATTAGTTAAATAACATAAAAAGCTATATCCCCCTTTACCGGAGGGAAAAATGAAAGGCCGGCAACGCTCTTGTCATACCCCCCGGTGTTACATTAGTCCATGGGCAGCGGTGATCACTTACCATCTGTGTGATTTGTCGGTATATATTTATTTTATTTATTTTTATGGTGACAACAGGACGCTAGCTCGTTTGCCGTCCTGTGACATAAAAAAATATGCTTATTTACTTACTTCTTCAGTTAACTACCAATACCGATTTAGAAGCATCTTAATCAATATGTAGTTATTTCAATTGTAATTTATAATATGTAGGTACACTTTCTCGATATTTGTTCTACGACGCCCAAGATAAACCATCAAACTAGTAAAGCTTTTTTGCATTGTCAAAAACGGCCACCTTTGGCAAAAATTATAAATTAAATTTCATGCTCACACTATAGACTCTAAACAGTTGTCTAGGGCTTCGTCTCCATTTTCTGAAAAATGATTTATTTAAAAATGGGGGCGACACTGGACCCCGTATTAATAGCTTAAATTATCACTTAAAGCTCTACAAAAGTACGTAGTAAGTAGTCTTAAAAGAGAGAGTTCTAAAAGCACTTAGAACTCTCTCTTTTTAGACGTTTTATGTTATGCGACCGGGATCTGCTGTCCGGGTATTTCTTCTCCACCATACTTGACCATACCTACTTCTATCTATCGCTAAGAACTTAGTATTTAAATAGATCAGCTCTCCAAAAAAGCTACAAATTATTCAATTTGCTAAAATCCAGCTAAACCCAAATAACCCGTTCCTTTTTGGTTTGGAAAAAAGACAATCGTATCTATTAGTGGCTGTAATCCGACCCGTTTAACATTTAAATAAGACCATCCAGTGCCGATGGTGCAATTAACAGGCGATGTTGTGCCCAACTCTAAACACTGCATTACCGCTCATCCTCTTCAGGAATGACTAGGGAGGGGAAACAAACTTATCGATAAAAAGAAATTTGTTAACGATTGAGGTCGTTTTCAACTCTAAACTCTGCATTACCATACCACTCATCATTCCATCTTCAGCTTCTTAGCTTAGGGAAAAAAACGTTCTGTAATTAATGAACATTGATAATGAGGAAATAAAAACGAAAGAAGATTTCTCAAGTTTCTGTTGTTTCTTCTGTTGACTTAAATGACCTAAAAATGTAAAATTGTAATTTGGAAATATCGTAAAAATAAGTTTTAATATTATCACATAAGAATTGCGCATGTTATTTGATTGCCTATTCTAATTTTCTTTTAATCGTGTCAAAACGAAAAAGATCTACTTCGATATAATTTATATTGATAAATAAATTAATCTATACCGCAATCTACATTAAGTAGGTACTTACCGCAATTTAGGGTGTACTGAAATAAGGAGGTATAATAAATCCGTAAGTTTTTTTTATCGAACACAGTGCTATCGACTATCGACATCAGTGCATCACTGCCCTTTACATTAGCATCGTCAGCTCGCGTTGCAGCACGTGCGGCGGAAATGTCGTCAGGTAAACAAACACCCTGTCGCTGTGCTGCCCTAATCGTTGGCTATTAACGAGTAAAGGGTTCGTTTCTTAAATAATTACGAGTTTTCAAATAATCATTTGACCTAAAGTTTGAAGTCCTAAAGGTAGAGATAGGTATTACAATCACTACATATTATAAAACAAAGTCCTCTGCCGCGTTTTTCTGTGGTTTGCGATAAATTAGAAAATGGTAAGCCTGTACGGATTTTGTTGTGTTTTTACCAACAGATAGAGTGATTATATAAGGAGTGTTTATAGGTATAATACATGCCCGGGCGCAGCCGGGTAGGGTTGGCAGTACTATAATAAATCATAAACAGGTATTTTTTTGTAGCCTCCACTGCATGAGCACGCACGACTCTTTCTGAGCCACCAGAGCCATTTATTAGCCAGAGCAGTCAGAGAATACTTACCCAAGATAAATTCATTTAAGGAAACCTGGCTTTACTCACGTTTTTTTCATCAGATTTGCCGACTAAGCTTTCCCATAATGGTAGGTATATGCTGTTTCTGCTTACTCTGCGTTTACAGTTGAGAAGTTTTTTATTATTCCTTCACGGGTCGACTATGTCTGTCTACGCTTTCCGTATTTTTTTGTTTGCCGCCCTATTATTTGTACTCGATTTTGATAAAATATTCACCAATACCAATGTACTTACTTTATTTGTTGAAGCTAACACATAATTTTATTTTGTTACAGTAAGTACTTACTAAGTAGATCATGCATGAAACCGTAGCGATAGGTTTTCTCTTTTGTAATTCAGAATGGACTTCGAAAGTTACAAAAATTAAATTTCTATCAACTCCAACGTGTCCAACGCTGCGCTAGCTGGTACGTGGTCACAAATTGGAAACCTTTCCGCCCATCAATATTATACGCGCTATGAGCCTCGCCCACTGCCATAATCACATCAAAGAATGTCTTCTTGACCTTTGTTCTTCTACGTATCTCCTCGTTTCAGATTCGATCTCGCAGAGAAACACCGAGCATTGCCCTCTCCATAGCTCTTTGAGCAAAGAAAGCTCCATCTTATGAGGCCCATAGTCAGAGAACCATGTTTAAGATCCGTGAGACACAGTACTCACGAAAACGAAATATCTGAAAACTTATATGATCGTGGAAGAAATCAATTTCACCGCCGTTATTCTCAAAATGGAAGCAAAGTTTCTAAAGAGCTTGAAACCCTAGTGTATACTTAGCGCAAAAGTTTTCTTCTCGTTAAGATGCTGGATTGAAGGCTCTCGAGGAAGCGAAGAATGCTCGAGAAATCACCGCGCAGCAAATTGCTGCGACTCCTGTTGGCTAGAGTGGAAAGAGACTTGTGAAAATTCTAAAAATTAAACTTACTTAATATCAAATTGGTTTTAAATAGTGTATTACAATGCTCAGTTGGTATTTATAACACTTAGTAAACCTAAGAATCGTGGGTTCGAATCCTACCTGTGGCGAGTTCTTTTTCATTATATAGAAATAGGCATGCTTCGTATTCGTCGTATATCCGAGAAATCAACGCGGTGGTTCGAATTCACGGTGACTACTAAAATTTACATCAACGTGGCGTCGAGTGAAAACTTATTATATAATATATTTTTAATAAGCAAAGTCCGATAACTCTTTTAGTCGTGTTTTAAATTTTTGAGAAGAACTTTTTCTAATAGATGCAGTAGTTACTTACAATAGGTGTCGTGTAAACCAATTAGGCATCTTGTCCTGAATCAATCACACCGAATCCACGTTATTAATATCTATTTACCTACATACATACCCTCGAATGAAAAAAATACTTTGCTGATTTCTTCCCAGTAGAAGAGTATAACCAACAATGACATACGCGAACGCAGGGTGAAAATTTTAAAAGAATTAAAAGTATCCCCAGCCTTTTTGCACAAACAAATGACGTGAATGTGATTGGAGAGAACATAGTCCATCTCCACTCTCTTGGACCCAGTTCGTCAATAAAATTAACATATGAATGCGGCGCGGGGGGCAGGCGACATTATGAAAATACGGAGCTGCGACTTCCGCTACAAGGATTTTCTAAGACCCGACACTTTGAAAGCTTTTGGAATTGCTACTTGTGTGATGTAAGATTTAAAGGTTATTTGATTGGGTGAGAGAGCGCAAAGCGCGAAACGTCTCCATCTCATAAATACATACATTATTATCACGTTTTTGTTCCTTACTGGGTAGAAAGAGCCTGAATACATAAGGCAGAAAAGCCGCGTTTTAAAAGACGGAATACGGAATCAAAAAAGTGATTGGTTGCTAGCCGCACCACCTATTAACATGATTCCTTACATTTGCACACATTCCCTTCTACAGCTGGCTTCTACGGCCTGCGCGTGAAGAGGAGCAGCTGGTAGATCTATGTTATTTTTTTCTCCCAGACCAGAATGGAAGCAGCATTTCATTTTTCCATTTCAGCTGGGGAAAATATTCTTTCGTACATGAATCTCTGTACTCCCACTTCGACCAACTGGTTGTGCAGAATTTAAATCGATGTTTGTTACGATTTCACCAACTGGTTTATCTCACTGTACGGCTATTCTCCTCTACAGGTCGCACTTATCAACCGTTTTTGTAAACTTTTGCGAATAGGTTCGAATCGGTTCGGTATTAGATTTTTGTTGATTCATTTTTAGGTAATTAACAGTAAGGAGCTACGTCATGGGTCTATCTTAGTAACTATTGTGACTGAACATTGGCTGTGCTAAGACGAGTTTTACGGTTTATCTCTAACAGAGCCAAGTAAAATAAATTAATTTAAGTAGGACCTACATAGTCCTTTTTATATTGTGTGGCCAATCGGTATTAGTTTCTCTCCATCTTTTTCTCTTCTATCCAAACTTGATCTTATTCCCATCCTCAAATGCTTCTTGATGACTTCTTGATGAGCCGGAACCATGATCGTATCTCTGCTACATTAAGTCAATTAATAACATTTATAAGTTTGTGTGTATACACAAAGTTTTCACGGCACTTAAATCGGTCCAGCCGTTTGTACGCTACGGAGACACAGATAGACACACAAACAGACACGCCAAACCTAACTCTTCTTTTTAATTTGGACTAAAAATAGTATGGGGCGGTTTTGTAGGCCAATTTACTATTTAAATACTTATATATCATGTGTCTGGCCAGCGTGGAGAGTGTAGGCCAAATTTTCTGACTGCTCTGGCCACTATATGGTTCGGTAGTACAGAGAGGGTCAACCTTCTGCAGTGGAGACTAAAAAGGAGCTGATGATGATGATGATGATATCATGTTTTAATTTGTATGCCATTTGGGGTAACTACAAAAAGGGAATGAAAATACAAAATAAACTGTATTGCACCTTTATTTAACTCTCATACTAATTTTGTACTATTTACAAACGTGCCGATGCATTAACTACAAACATTTATCCAACCACTTTAATTAAACATATTTACAAATATCAACTAAACAGTAACAATTCTACTAGCTAAATCAAAAATCTTTGGCTATTTCTAGCTTATTTGGTTTTGTAGTTACAATAAGTTAACCTAAATATACTTCATAAACATGTAGAAATTTTAAGTTCCGAAATGGTTTCGAACCACTACTTAGTTTTCTAATTTCAAGATCATTTGTCATCATTAATCTTGGCATTGTTATTTGATATCAGAAAACTTCAATTTTCCACCTCAATGTTACTGGCCATACTCTCATTACTGTTTTCATTGATATCTATGGGTTTACTTTTTTCGACTGTCTTTTCTTTATTTATTCGTTCGGATTGTTCTCCTGCTTCCTTTGCATTGTCTGTTCTAGGTTCACTATGGCTTCTGTCTAAGTCACAGGGTACTGGCACGCCAAACGCGGGATGGCCAGGATAGTACATGTATGATAAAGGTAAATTCGGGTAGTTTACGCCTAAATGTGGACCATATAGTGACTGTAAGACAGCTTGATTGTACGATTCTTGAAGTAGAGCCTTATATTCAGGATTTTTCGTGAAATCTACGCCGTAAACTCCAGCAAAATGTTTCAAAATAGGCGAGCCTTCAAGCAGAGGTGGGGCGAATAATGCTGGGTTTATAGTTTTTCCCAACATCGGGGCTGGGTACGATTTCATATCAGGTAAAGTCGGTTGCCCGTTATTGTTGACCAATACTTTGACGGCTACTTTCCTCGCATGATTGGCTGCTGCGGCTGCTGCTGCCAGCATCCCATTTTCCTGCATTTGCAGTTGTTTTCTTTTCGTCTTGTACCTGCGGTTCTGAAACCATATCTTGACTTGTGTCTCTGTAAGTTTCAAGCTAACAGCTAAGTCTGCCCTTTCAGGTCCTGAGAGGTATCTCTGTTGGCTGAATCGTCTTTCGAGCTCGTATACTTGGGCGTGGGAGAATGCTGCTCGAGATCGTTTCTTTCGGCCACCGTTTTGATACTCGTTCATGGAGAAGTTTGGTGGAGTGATGAGCCGTGGGTCGCCGGTGGGGGGAGGGGTTGAGCATTTGCGGGATTCGTAATGGAGGCTAAAAGGTTTGTAGCCAATGTCTGAACTGGGAGAGTTGCGGCGTCCTGGAGAGCCGGTGTTGGAGGATCGGGAGTCGTAGTCATCTGCAACAAAAGAGATCAATAGTTAAGTATACAGTTTTTAAAATCTTCAAGGTATGTCTAAATATAAACCTGTATGTAACCTTAGTATATCAAAAAAATGAAAGTTTTTAGCAGATGATCTTTACGATAGAATTATCAATTAACCCAATCAAATAAAAAATTAAAACCTTCGAACGATGAAAATTCGTGTTAGTAAACCTAAGTTTTGCAATTATTTATAAATATATCATAAAAGTCCAAATTTCAAGATAAAAGGTCTATGGATTTAAAAACTATACTATACCAATTAAGATTTTTTTTTTTTACAATTTCAATGGTTTCAACACTTTTTACATCTATATAAAATTACGTCCAGACTAAAAACTCACATTATCAATATCCTCACAAATCTATAAAGTTCCACCCGATCATTAGGGCGCGTTCACACAGCACGGCATCAATTAACGACGTCACGCCATCCGCGTATAAGCTACACAATAGATCCATTACGTAAATTGTCGAATTGTCGTTCGTTAGTCGTGAAAGGATCGCATCTTGGCTAACAGTGGTTTTGCGTGTGGTGTCACTTGCTCGGACAAAAGATTGTGTTTTTCAGCACGATAAAGGTAAGCGGAAGTAATTTAATTCGACCTATATATATTGATTATGTCATATTACTTCCGACAAAAGTGATTCCCTTTTAATAATATTTTTGCTATTTTTGACTAAAATTATATCCAAAACTAGATGCGTTGTTAAAAAAAAACCAACTGCCGATTCTGACAGTTTACGTCTGCCATATTATTTTTTGCTACAGTTACATGGCTTATGACACCCTACTAGTGTCATTGACTCTACAGAAAAAATTAAATCTATTCCCACTGCAATTTCAAATCGTTAGCCGTTTATGCTACATGAGGAAACAATGCAACAGACATACTAACATAGATACATACATGATACGCGCGTAAAATTCAACATTATCCTAGGTGTATATACTAGGTGAGTCAATTGAATATAAGTGAATTGCAAAATATTGAAACCATCTTTCAACCTTCCACGTTTAGATATAAAAATGACACGTAATATATATTTTAAGCTACGTATATGCTATATTAATTTATGCATTTTTCAATGTTTGATTTGAGTTGCAAGAGCTGTATGAGTGGAATGTATCTGCGAGTATTATTAATGCATTTTACTCAAATAATGATAAAAATAATGTAAAGAAAACAGTTGAATAGCAAAAAAGAACTTAAAACTCATTCAACATCGTCACAACTGCCCCAACAAAACCGTAACAAAATGCGCATAATTCCAACGGCACGTGCTGAAAGAACACAACTAGTAATTACTAAATTGAATGCCTCAATAGCTTTTAAGCGTCATTACTTATAGTAATGAGGGGAGTAATCGCCGAAGTGGCTAAGTGGCGACGTCGCGGCTCGGCACCGGACAGTGTGAACGCGCCATTACACCGCCATTGTTGGTGTGGTAATTATACGACGGATTCGTTCGTCATTTGAATGTGTATAGATTGTTTTCAATCAATAGTGTCAATGAATGTTTTAGATTATCTAGAATTTACTATAACGCTTGATATGTGTATTTAACATATCACCACCAATGACTCTTCAAGGGCAATTAAAAAGAGCTTCTATTTCGGAGATCCCTTATCATGCTTACCTCCAGCTATAATATTAGTCTTTGCCTCAAGATATATGGTAGCACTGAGTTGTATCGTCAGAAAGGCCGATGTCTTTGGATAATATTTGACAAAAAGTGGCCAAGAATGATAAACTACTTTTGGCCAAACAAATTTCAGAAATTGCAGAAGAGCTTTGTGGTTCCCGGTAGAGTAGAATAGGACCACTCCAAGTCTTCCCGTGGATGTCGCAGAACGTGAATTAGGAAACATCAAAGAGACCTCTCTAACCCGTCTGGCCAGCGTGGAGAGTGTAGGCCAAATCCTCTGACTGCTCAGGCTTATACTTAATATGGCTCTGATAGTACAGAGAGGGTCGTGCTCCTGCAGTGGAGACTATAAAAGACCTGATGATGATGATGATGATGATGACAATGATGATGAGAAGAGCTTTATGTTATTCTAATGTTCTTTTCAATAATAAAACGGCTTTCTTTTGTAGAATAAAGAGAAAAAGAAATTACAACTCAGACAGACTTTTAACGATTTGAATTTGCACGTCATTGATTGCTGCCAGCAGACGATTAAAAATATTCTGTGTTGTCTATGCTACCTAGTTTCGTTCTATTTTTGAATTGAATTTTTGACTTGTTTGTAATTTTGTCTTCCTTTGTAACAGTTTGACGTTGTTTCGTCCTAATTTTAAACTTCAATTAGTTCCATTAACACAAAAGTAGCAATATTTAAAAAATAAAAAACCGGCGACCGTTTTTGACAGTTTACATCCGTACATCATATTGTTTCCAACTTATTAGTATTTACCTACTCAATAAGTTAAATAGCTACAGATAACTGATAATATCCAAAGATCTACACAGTTTTAGATATTTTAAAAGCTACTGATCATTTTCTATTGACAATTTGATAACGTCTTGCAGTGAAAGTTAGCAAGTAGGTATTTTTATTGTTATTCTATAAATCCACTAATCACCTTTTCCTTTACCAGACAGACAAACCAGTCACAGCTAGGTTAACAGAGGCTAGTCAAAAATGTTTACATCCCAAAATCATTGAACTCTTGGTAATAAAAGACGTTGACATCTTATTTGAAACTAAAAATCTTAAAACAGGATACGGTCAGTTGTTTACGGAACTGACTGACTTCGTTTACATGGCTTACTTACTAATAAAAGCTATTTAATAAAGAACTAGCAATTTGCTCGCGACTTCACCCGCGTAAATTATAGCCTATGCAAATTCACCGCAGACAAATTACCTTTCTATAGGTGAAAGAATTTTGAAAACGGGTCTGTATTTTCGGAGCCCAGGAAAGTATTTAAAGCAAACAAACAAACAGTAAAATCTTTAAGTATAATATTAGTTTAATACATAGATAAAAAAACAAACTCGCACCTATATCTGACGATCATAGGAAAATCAATCAAATTAATTTCACAGATAAGTTTGACAATAACATTATTTCCTACACTTACATTAATTATCTACATATATATTTAGGATCAGAATGAAATGATTGCGATTTATAACACAAACAATTGATTGTTAAGTGTGGTGCCGTGTGGTTCCCGGAAGAGTAGAATAGGACTACTCCAAGTCTTCCCGTGGATGTCATATAAGGCGACTTTGGAAACACAAGCATTGATCTACATTTACAGGATGCCCCATTGAACTGGATCAGTGAGGACATTTTAATTCGACGGAAGAGTATATACATGTATGTCATATTAAGCTGGCCATAATTAATACCCGATAGGTGAAAATGGGAATCAAGACGGTGGGGTCCTAAAGTTCTGGGCCCATGTGTAAGTATCAAACAATCTACAAAGAATGTTCAATTATTTGTCCTTATAAACAACAAAAAAAAAAAAGGAAATCAACTTCCTTAGTATAGATTTAAATGTTTAAATATCAAAATACAGACTCACCTGACAGTTCTGTGACTGCGTAGTGGTTCTTCCTCGACATGTCCAACGCTCCGTCATCGCTGTAATCCCTGAAGGCGTTACAGTCATCATAATACTTCAGTCCTTTCTCCATGACCTCCTTCTTCACGAACCCTTCATCTTTGCTGTAGCAGCTAGCAGCTTTCCCCATAAAACTCAGCTTCCCGCCAAAACTCGCATCTTGACAGAACATTCCATGTTCAAAATCGCACCGCTCGTTTTCTTTGGTCAAAATATCGTTTATCGAAAACGGTGTAGTCAAATTAGTCTTCTCACAATCTTGCAACGTCATCGAGTCCTTGAAGTTCTTTAATTTGGGTTCCATTTTTGAAAATTAAAAACACATTGGGCACTTAACCGCGCGTTCCCGAGTTCGCCTTACCACAAAAGCGTTCCTCTAACGAATAAACTTTGGGTGATAGATTGCCCGCCTGTTTGACGCGCGCTAAGCCTTCGACAAGGACGGAAATAGACGTTGGTGAGCAGGAGATAGTGCGTTAGAGGGAGACGGCGAGAGATTAGAGTGGTCGTTTTTTAAAAAAGCTCCTGAAGTAGCGTAAGTAGTGGGGATCGTTGAGTTTTTCTTGAAGATGTTTACGTGGATGCGATTTGATCGCTTAGGCCACTGTGCGGATTGTTCTGATGCTGCGGATTGGTCATGGTGTAGCTGTTAGATGTCGGTCTATCTGGCCTTGTTCCATACAAGAAAGTAGCTCATATTATTTGCTACTTTAACAAGATCTTGAATCGCTACAAAAGCTCAAATTACTTACTAGATCTACAATTTAATTTTACAGCCTGTATAATTATTTATGAAATTTATATTAATGGTTATTTCTCACTGTTAAAGCAAAGAATGTCCACCCAATCATGGCAGAAGTTAAAGCCCAACTTCTAATCATTAGGTATATACTATTATATTATCCAAAGTAATTAATATATAGATATTACGTAGATATAATAAATAAAAGAAAATAATGTTTACCTAAAATTATCTGCGTTGGCATACTTTTTAATTTATGTATTCTCTTAAAAATCATAGCATGTTTTCTTATTCTTCACAGACCATAAGGCAGAAAACGACATATTTTACAAGAAGTAGGAGTATAGAAAGATAAACGAATATTCTAAAATGCTTTCTGCTTCTCATTATCCTACAATAACAAGACTTCATAACGTGGTCAAATTTTTTGGATACAGTAATCGAAATAAACAAGCTCTACATTTTCTTTTAGTAGCCAATGCAGAATAACATCACCAGGCAGTCCACTGTTTCGTAGCTTCCAACTTCCTTAAAGCGTATATCAATAAGTATCAGAGAAGTGTCTATCCGTCCCTCTCTCGCATAGCGACATCACTCTAGTCCCTACATGTCACGTCCCTTTCTCTCACTAGAGCCCCATTTAAAACAGCCAATAGCGATCGCGCAACGTCTGTGGTTCACCAATAATAGAAGTGGGTGAGCTGAAGTGTCAACATAAATTTTCTTTTAAATTTCGAACTTGGAAAATTGTTTCGTCCGACCTCTTTGCTTTTAAATGGCCGGCGAAATTGTGTTACATGCCAGTATTTCAACACAACAGTGTTATTGTTAACAAGTGATTTCTCATCAATTTATGACCACATTTTTGTACTGGCTTTCTCTTTCAGTATTTTAACTATTTTATGAGGCTCAAATATTTTTATTAGTTATGCTCAATTATTTTTATTAGTTATTTCTGGAATAAATGCAAGATTTCGCTGAAAAGTTTGAGCTATTTTGGTCTGGTCTGTTGAATGTTCTGTTACCGCGTTGCTGCAACCAACAACACTTTTTTACAAACAAACACCTTTTTGCCACTTAACTTTTTATACTACACAGATATACGAATATATGATAAGTAGGTAATACTCATAACCATTGTCTTTAATCAATTTAACATACTAATACGAATCAACCTCATTTTAGGTAGGTAGCCGTGTAAGTACCTACAAATATGTTGTTTTGCCTCATGTCTAAATCTCTCGCTTTCATATTATAATACTTAAATAGTTCTTGTTTTTTCCAGCATTAATTTAAACTTAGACGTAGGTCATACTTAAGCGTTGTAGAAATAAAAACTCACAAGAATATATTAATATTTTATATTTTTTATTCATGTGATTATATAATATGAGATTAAATTCTTCCAATTATCTTTAAGCTGGAAAAAAATTCTCTCTCTCTCTCTCATCTGAGCGTGTTCCCGGTTGAAACTTCGGCCGGTGGGTCTATTTTTCGATTTTTTTCTTCTCTCTTCGTCCTTAGTCTTCGATCCCATTGACGACGACGTTAAGCAAGTTTTTCTTGGGTTTCCCTCTTCTGCCGAGGCCAGGCGGAGGAGGCATTCCTAGTCGTCCATTTCGTTTGTAATTTGGTTTTCGCAAAACATGGCCACCAAAGCTCACGGCTCACCGCAGCTTATCCGCTATGTCTTGGACAAGGGGGAAACCTGCAATGCGTGAGTTTCTTAAGCAGTTCTACTGCGGTGCTCCGTAGTAGTCCGCACATCATCATCATTACAGCCGTATGAAGTCAACTGCTGAATTCAGGTCTCCTCCAAGGATTTCCATCTTTGGAGGGGTTTGTCCATACTCACCATACTGAGCAAATGGTTTGATGAGCACAGTTTGTTGGGCTTATATCGATTCCGCTGCTGCTCATCGATAGGTAATTCCTTTAGCCGAAGGAAGAGTAGGAGCAAAGACAATATATTACGGTTGGAGGTTGTTGGACTTAAGGAATGGGGTAAAGATAATAGGCATGCTCTTGCTCGGATGGATTGGCGATGAAAAAGCCTAGCTCGGGAGGTCGGGCGCGCGTACCCGATGCCATATCCGCTACACGAAACAGGTAGTTGAGGATGAGACCCCTCACCACATGCAACACGCTCAAGCATGATCTATGCTTTGCTACCATATAAAAAACAGCGTAAAGGACAGTTCTAAGATTTCATTATTAGGTAGATACTTAATGAATAAATAGAGGTGTCCGTTCAGTTTAATCGGCATTTTCCTCATAAATGACATCAGGGCCTCACTTTAGTCTCAACCTGTGCCACTTTGACCACGCTGCCGTTATGTGAGCTTTCTTCTTCTTAGCGTGTCGACTCGGGCGAATTATATTTCTGTTGACCAGAACTTTGCCACTGACACAGCGTTATCAGTAGCATTGTAAAGGTCGTCGCGTGTGCAGGTGGTAGGACACGCAGGGCAAGACAGGAGGTGTGCCATGGTCTGAGGAGTAGCACCTATGTAGTAGACTTGGGTCCGGAGTCTGTTTAGGGATTTCCATGTCAGCCAAGGTAGATCATGGCCAGGATAGGGAGATGCGTTGATAGCGGAGCTTTGATGTCCCTGGACGTGTGAAGTACAAACCCCAGGTAAAGTGCTAGGGATATAAAGGAGTAGACAAAAAAATCTTGTACTATCCCTCCCGCGCGATCAATTATGAGAACAGACACTTCCTAGGCCCTTTTAGACAAAACCACGTACTTACTCCAATATTTTAACCAATTTTTACCTCTGTCAACTCCGAAATAGATAAAACATCATTTTGTGTCTGTATAATAAATAATTATCTTATAATAGGATTATAATGTCAAAATCAATAAAAGCACTTACTGTTTAATATTTCATTGATGGCGGTCGAGAGGATATCGGATGCCACGAGTGGATGCTACAGAGCTAAGTATGTCAAGATATGACAAAACTTTTTATACAAAAGTAACCTAGTAGGTTAAACTAAAAATATGTCTTTTCATTTCAGTTATTGGCATTTCGATAGTTTTGACTCCAGATTATGAAAAAGAACAGTTTATGTTTTCTAAAAACTTTTAAAAAACTGGGAAAAAATATTGAAATTGAAGATAAAGTTTTTTGTATGTGCAAAGTTGTAACAAAAATCTCCGATTAAGTTGTAACTTACTTATGTAAATCTGGCTAGATTTTCATAGGTAAAAAGCAAAAAATATTATTGCGACATTCTAAAGTATGTAAGTCTGTTTTGAGCTTAGAATTGATTGAATATCTCTATATTCAATCAATTCTAAGCTTTCCTAACTCTACATGGTCAGTAAGAGGCCATCCGAAGTGCCATTTTTTTTTTTTTTTTTTTTTTTTTTATTTTATTTATTTTTTTACATTTTGGGAAGACTTACAGCTAAAATACAAAGAATATAAACATAAATATTTAACAGTGAGCCAATTACAAGTCTCCACATATAACAACAGGTTAGAATATAAAAGATCAAGCAGAAACAAGTGCTTCTCAGGCGCATTAACCAGAAGTATGATACATAAAGAAAAAAAAAAACAATCATGAAATAACGAAACATAGAATAAACAAACTTTTGCCTATCATATTAACGTACAATACTTATTAACGTTTAGCTTATATGAAAAATGTATAGATATATAACTAAAAATGCCAATGTTCCCATAAACCTGGTTATCATAAAGTTATACAACTTAGATATATCTAGTTAGTTGAAAAAACTGTTTGTCATTAATCGTCGTGCCGTTTGGGTACTAGTCGTAAATAGATCAAAGTTAGAATTAACACATAAACTATTGAATAGATTAGCCGCTCGCCATACAAAAGAATTTCCTCGGTAGTTGGTAGATACTGAATTAAGGAAAAATATAGGCTTGTAGCGTCGCGACCGATTAGGAACTAGCAGATTAAATTTGGATAACAGTTCCGGGCAGTTAACATTGTTAGAAAAAATTTTTAGAAGGTATATAATATCTGCTATCTGTCGTCTATTAACCAAGGGTAATAAATGGTGCTTCTTGCAAGCTGATTCGTAATCGAAATTAGTTTTACATTTGTAATTAAGAAAGCGAACAAACTTTTTTTGTACTCTCTCTAAGCGAAAAATATATTTATCATATCTTGGGTTCCACACTTGGCTAGCGTACTCGAGAGTACTGCGCACGTACGCGCAATAAAGTACCTTCAGCGTTTTAACATTATTAAAATCGCGAGAAACACGCATTAAGAAGCCCAGTGACTTACACGCCCTTGCAGTAACGGCATTGACATGACTTTCGAATAATAATTTTGAGTCATGCACTACCCCCAAGTCTCTTACCTCTGAGGTTTTACTCAAGATCTGATCTTTTAATTTGTAGTCAAAATTAATAATAGTATGCTTACGAGTAAAAGTTATTGTAGAACACTTAGATGGATTGAGATCCAACTTATTACGCACGCAGTATTCATCCAGTCTATCCAAATCATTTTGCAAGGCCTGGGAGTCCTCGACACCTTCAATACTTTTAAAAATTTTCATATCATCGGCGAAAATCAATACTTTAGACTCCTTTAAGTGGGACTCAATATCAGAAACAAATACAAGGAACAAAAGGGGACCTAAATGGGACCCTTGCGGGACGCCACTCGGTATTTTAACCCAGCCAGATATGTAGTTATTAACAACAACAGCCTGAGACCTGTTACTGATATAAGCCGAGAACCATCTTAATAAGTCACCGCGTATTCCAGCTGCTGAGAGCTTATCTAACAGTAGCTGGTGTTCGATCCGGTCAAAACATTTGGAGTAGTCCGTATAAATTACGTCTACTTGATGCCTTTTATCCATTTCAGAGGTAATAAAGTCATTAAATAGAATAAGATTTGAAACTGTCGAGCGCCCAGGGAGGAAACCGTGCTGCGCGGGATTAAATGAATTTCGATAAGTAGAATAAATCTGCTCATGTACAATTTTTTCAAGTATTTTAACAATAATGCACAGTTTGGAAATGGGCCTGAAATTAGATATTTCCGCCCTGGAACCCTTTTTATGGACTGGAGTGACATACGCTGAGCTCCATATTCTCGGTAAGATACCTTCCTTTAAGGATTTCTCAAACAAATAAAAAAGTGGAAGGGCTAGGACATCGGCACATTTAACCAAAAATATTGGTGGTATACTGTCCGGTCCTGCGGATTTACCCAAGTCCAGTTTTTTAAGTTTAGATTTGATGTCTTCAATACTAAATTCGATCGATGAAAGCTCGCTGCCCAAAATGGGAGCTATCTCCGTTTCTGGTTTACTTGAAATATTAGCTGATTGATTGCTGGACGTATTTAATAAGAAATTGGAATAAAAATGATCAGAGAAGGCGTCGACTATATTTTCACCCGTATATGGTGAATTTTTAAGATACATGGTACTGGGAAGGCCATTCGGATTACATTTATTTTTTATATACGACCAAAAGAATTTAGGACTATAAGTAATCGATTCCTCAACTTTCTTTATATAGTCATTGTAGCACTTGTTCTCTAAAGTGTTTG
This sequence comes from Rhodophaea formosa, assembly GCA_963082605.1. NCBI lineage: Eukaryota > Metazoa > Arthropoda > Insecta > Lepidoptera > Pyralidae > Rhodophaea > Rhodophaea formosa. The sequence continues at coordinate 9,239,470 of OY720225.1, read as the reverse complement.
CTCTGTCCCGTAAGATAATAAATGATTGTCGATCACACAAGTTCCCATATATCTTATGTCTACGATAAAATTTATTTTTCTCCTTCAATACTTTGATTAAAGCATTGGAGTACCATGGAGGATAATGTTGATAAATAATATTTTTACTAGGTATATATTTATCGCGTAGGCTGTACAGTTTGTCGTAAAAAAAGTCTGCCGAGTCTTCCATATTTCTTGAATTAAATTCCCCTTTCCAATCAACTTCCTTTAGTTCCTTAATTATTGAGTCATAATCGCCTCGATGAAAATAGTATTTAAGACGCGGAGCAGGCTTCATTGACTCATAAACACTAAAGTTAGGAACAATATTGACAGGTTTATGATACGGGTCAATGGGTACCAATGGGTCCAAACACTCACTTACGGATACGTCGTCATTACATAAAATAAGATCCAGTAGCCTGCCAGCATCATTCAAGACACCGTTATACTGTCTAAGGTCACAAAAACTCATGCAATCAATCAATGCAAAGGCGTTATCATCACTGGACACGGATGGTACGAAATAAACGGAACCCTGGTCTAAAGACCACTTAATGTTACTCATATTAAAATCACCCAAAATTAGGAATTTATCATGTGGGTAAGAGGTTGTCAAATCACTTAATTTATCAATAAAATTTAATAGTTGCTGTGAAAAAGAAAGCCCCATATTTTCTTTAATTAAATATAAAACACAAACATTTAGACGAAAGGGTTTCCTATTATTTGCATCAACTAAGTCAATGGATATCCACAAATCTTCAGCAGAGGAACACCATGAAGGCTGCTCAACGACATTTAAGTATTTCTGTGTCGCACAGAATGTCCCTCCACCATATTTTTGCTGAGTTTTAGCGTAATCCCTGTCGCGACGCCACAACATATACCTATCATCCACTAACTCCGAGTCACGTATGCCATCAATTAGCCAAGATTCTGTTAGAATAATTAAATCATACGAGCTGCTGGCTACGCTTCTAAATAAAGTATTGGTCTTAGTCCGAAGGCCCCTAACATTTTGGTAATAAATATTCAATTTCCCTGTAAATTTATCAATCATCTAAAGTGTTAAAGAAGCTAGTATCGTTATGTGTAACAAACTACGGTATTGAGTGTATTGAATTACTCGTAAACAAATATAATTCATAAGTAGCAATCGGACAAAACTATAACAAAACGAATAATAGATAGGGACGTTAATCGGTAAGCAAACTGCATAAGATAAGTGCATAGCAACTGACGACCCGGAGCATGGCTCAAGGACAAATGGGACGAGTAGGCAGGCAGGCGGCGGCGATACAATAGTGCATATAGAAAAAACAGTTAAGGCACGGACGAATGAAACAAAATAGAGGTTGTGCGTGATTAAGTACTTTGAGCAAGTTAACAAGTTGTACACAACGGAAGATACTGAACAGCAGATTAAGTAAGCTTGTTTAAATCTGAGAAGGAGTTAATTATGATAATTGGCGAGGTGTCATTCTTGCGTACGTGGATCTTGGCGAATTTCACCCAAACGTACTGATACCGCTTATCCTTTGCTAACTCCTTGGCTTTGGTTAGCAGCTTCTTGTTTTCGGGCGACAGATGATCGTTGACGTAGATGTTATTTACTGTGCCATCGCTGTCCTTCAAACCGATATTAGCAGACTTTATAATCTTTTTTCTACGGGCAGCAGCTACAAACTCTTCCTTTACATAGCGGTTGAGGAAACTCACTAAAATGTGTTTATGCTTCGAGTTATGTACTGGGATGCGCGAAATATAATTAATTTGGGATTTATGGACACTATATTCTAAATAACTTCCAATGTCGTCTATTATTTTAAATAGGTTTTCATTTGCACGCATGGGAACTCCCTTAATCTCCACATTGTTGAGACGTGCCCACTGGTCTTTGTTTATATACTCCTGGCGAAGTGATGCCAGCGAAGTCTGTGTAGCAGTAACATCCAGTTTGAGGTCTTCTAGTACGGTAACACGGCCCCCGATATCGTCCAACCTGACGGAGAAATCATCTACTTTACTGCAGGTGAATTCGCAACTTTGTTTCAATTCAGCTACATCCGACTTAAGGCCATTCAGGTCAGTTGCAATCTTCGGTATTTGGTCTAGTTTGACTGTCATCTCGTCAAGACGTCGAAGAATCATATCTAGCACCGACTGATCAGCTGACACGGTGCCGGATTGTTGTGGCATCGGTGAAGCTCGTCCACGACAGGAAGGGCATCTCCACAAACCCTTGCGTTCCAATCCTAGTTTCCGGAAGCCCAGTTCGGTAATACCAGAACATGGGAAACAGTTCAGATTTTGGCAAACACTACACTGCGTGCCATCGTTTACTTCACTATTACATGTTACGCAAATCATTTTACTGCACGACTGGTTAGTCCGAGCGACACGAGTTACGGCTAACAATGCTTGATCACGACTGAAAGTGGTGTTTGCGGCGGCCATCGTCCGGTTATGTCGATATCGAGCACTAACGTCGATGTCGATAATCAATCAGATGCTGTGTTCAAGTGGCGCGCGTATGCTGGTATTTAGGGCAGTCAACATTTTGTCTAAGTAGGTACAATTAGGCCAAGTAATTAAAATTACTTTACAGGCTGATGTTTTTTTTAAACTTTTCTTCCTTGCTGGTCTGGGAGAATAGAAAAAACGTAGAGTATACCAGCTGCTTCTCTTCCCGCGCAGATTGTAAAACCGAATAAGGGAATGGGCGTCAGGAATCATGTCAATAGGTGATGCGGCTAGCAAACCATCAATATTTTGATTCTGTTTTCACCTACAAGACCACCAACGTGCTAAACGTGGCCTTTGGGGTTGGAAATCTGCGTAGCCGTTCGTAGCGGGTGCTACGAGTGTTCCGCTTTGAGTTCACACACTCGCACCAAGCAGTTTAACGACCAAAAACATCTAACAATGAAACTTGTATGAAATTTTACATTTTCTGGTACATTTTATAAGTTGTTTGCCTTATACTTAGTACTCAGCTCTGATTGTTTTCCTTTCAACTTCAGTATATATACTACTGCTGTAATTTTTTTCACGTATGCATATATAACCGTTTAGCAGATAGAGGGGGGGGGGCACTTACCTCTAACAAATATTTGCACTTTAAAACCAAATACCTATTTCGAAAACGGATCAATAAATCGAAAAATAGTGTTCTCAACCTCACAAAATTTTTTTAAGACCTATTTAACAATACTCCACACGATGGGTTAATAGCGAAAAAAAAAAATTACGCCTAGTTCACATGCATGGGAGCTACCCTAAAAAAATATTTTTTTCATGATTTTTTTCTAGCACTTTTTTGGCATAACTATTACACATACCCATACCAAATTATAGTTTTCTAGTACTTATAGTCTCTAAGTAAAACCGCAGACAGACGGACAGACAGACAGACATGGCAAAACCACATGGTTCCTTGTTTACTACGGAACCCTAAAAAAAATGCCGAATGAAGTTTTGATGATTTTTTTTCTCCAGAGTAAATAGTGTCAATATAATATGTATTGTGTTTGTAAAAGTATTGCCCTATACGTAAGCTATGAAAATGCGTAGGCGTACAGTAGGCGTGTAGGCTGTAAACGTATTGTTTTTTTTATCCGTGGAATTTTTGTTCCATAGACGTGTATGTCTGTCATCGTAGCAGTTAATAACCTGTGTCAAAGACAATACTGTGTCAAATGCGTTTGGTCAGGGAGAAATATATTCCCCCCTGAATGGTTCCCATCTTGTCGCGATGGGGGGCTCTAGTAGCTGTGGTCTCGCCACCCGCGGTGAAGCTAAGAGGAACCGGGCGGAAGGCGCTCGAGGAGGGTCTGGGCAACCCACCTCGCGCCTGACGTAGAGGAAGACAACCTCTTTAAAAAATTACCGGAGGAAACCCTCATTTTGAGTGACCTGGCTGTGAGTGAAGGGGGTGAACTTTCCCTACACCCACAGTCGTAGTAGGGGTCGCGGGGTAAGAGGAGTGCCGGTATTCCGGTGCGCCGCTCTTCCTGTCCTCCGCGACCAAGCGTGGCCGTGGCGCTTAGCGCGGCATCGGTGGGGCCGCAGGGGAAGAGGAGTGTTGGTATGGCGATGCGCCGCTCTCCCTATCCTCTGCGGCCGATATGGAGATGGCCTTGATCAGTCTCTGCTGCTCCGTGATCTGTGGTCCGAGGCGGCGGAGACTGATCAAGGCAAAAGTGAGGGCCAGTTGGGTGACGGAGGCGAGACTTCGTCACTTGGCGGATGGCCCTCGAGTTGGAGGGGCCTGCTCGGGTGTCAGGCATGTCCTCCGGGGGCGGGTTGTCGCGGCCAGGGGCCTATGAGCCCTTGACCGCGATAGCCCGCCCGGTGGAGGTGGCCGCTCTGATCCCTCTGCTGTCACTTTGTGACTGAGAGGGAGTCGTGAGCGTGCCTTGGAGGGGTCGCTAAGCGCGACCGCCGCGCCGGGGCTGTGGAGCGAGAGTAGCACACGCCCCTGGCACATAGCGGCTCAGCAGTGACACCGTGGAGTTTAGTGGCTACACCACATAACCGCGCGTGGCTTCCCGTAGCCCGTGCGGTATCCGAAGGGATTCTCCACGTTAAAAAAAGGGAGCAATATTTTACCTACATTGAAGGAAAGAAGAAGACTTTTAGTTATTCATGTAAATGATACCTTATCATCATCATGAGGTTTTTTTTTGTCTCCACTGCAGGAGCGCATATATTGTCCGGAGCAGGCAGAGGCATTGGCCCCTCTCGAGGTTTCTTTGACAATTATAAGCTTTCTTTAGATTGTGATTCCTAAGTCGCCTTCTACGTCGTTCACGGGAAGACTTGGAGTGATCCTATTCTACTCTGCCGGGAACCACACGGTAATAACAAACACAACCACCGAAAAAACATTTGATTTAAAAATTCGCGTATATTTAAATTGTTTTCACTACATAACAAACAGCTTATTAGACTTAACGTTTCAATTCTCCTCCACCTCGTATTTTTTATAAAAAAAAACCCTCAATTACGAGAGCTCCGGAACTTTAAAAAGCTTCCTTCACAAGACAAACAGAAGTTGCGAACAAAGAGCTCTTAATTGTGAGCTGAGCTTGAACAATGAAAAGTTTATAAATCGCTCTCAGATTGTCGGTCGGCGATGAGTCGGCCGATTTACAGATGTCAAAAAAAAAAGGAAAGGTTCATACCTACAACGAATTTTCTGTAAATATTGTACATTTGTACATTGTACCCTCTGTACCTACATAACGTTCAATTTTTTCTTCTGCATGCAATGTTATTTTTATAATGGAAGAAGAAGATATTATATTATAAGAACCGGTCACTCATATGCTATTTGTCGGGAGGAAGATAATTTAAAAAAGTAGAAGAAAATATAGAAATGGTTCCAGGCAATTCCAGGCAACTTGTTAATAAGTATAAAGAAATAAGAATTTCCTGCGATATTGATACTGTTAAATGAATATCGGTCACTTTTATGTTTTGCCAATAACTTAAGAACGAAAAAAATTGTTTAAATACGTGTTATCATTATAGATTAAAAAAAATACTACTTACGCGGAAAACGAAACTCTCATTAAAAAATAATAATTTCGCGCTAATTCTGCACTTTGGAGTTACTAGCGACATCTTTTGAACTATTTTTGTGACAACAAAAGTTTCACAAATATGTTTCATTTCACTACCGCTACTCGTCACTAGGTGGCGCTTAATACAAAATGTTAAAATTTTTATATCAACTATTCGACAATAGATGGCGTTACATATATCTTTTTGCTACTGAAACCAAAGTTTTCAGGAGAAACATTTTTTTTAAATAACCCAAAGAAACATATTTTCATATATAAATTATGTTTAACGCTTATAAGATCACGTGAAAATTTGACAGTTTACAACGCTGTTGTTAAGGAGCAAAATCATTTTCAAACAACCTGTTCGTACAGTAAGATCTGCGGTGGTTAAAGTTTGTGGTATGTCAAGGAGGGACAAGAAAACTGCAAATCAGGCAACTTCACTGTCTGATTCAACCATAATTTATCTGTCTAATTCTCCCCATCTTTTCCCCAGGCCTGACACAAGCCACATGCTCGCGTCAGTCTGACCGCTGTGTGTAATTGATACGATAATCGCCCCTCTGTTTCTTTGTAAGCAAAGCACTGATTTATGAGCCATTTATAGCGTTATACTGTAAGAAGGGTGTAAGGTTATACTGTACTACCACGCCTGCACGTGGTAGACAATGTCTTCTAGACTGATATATACTTAGTCTACTAGATAGGCCAAAATATTAAGGGCCGTAATTTTAAGGACATTATTATATTAATTACTCACAAAAGTACGTAGAGCTTGGTAGAGCCAAGTTGAGCTTAGAAAGCACTTTTGAATATTTACAGAATAAGGAACTTCAAATTTTGGTAAGGTTCTGAAGGGGTGGCGTCTGGGTCTGGCACAAATAGTGCAGGCGTCCGGCAGGCAGCTGGCTGTAAAAACTTTCGCCAAGTCATATCAGGCATAAATGTTGACAAAATTGTGGACACCGGGCTCCGAAGCATCACAGTTAATGACGCAACCGGGAAAATAGCTCGGATGATGATAATTTTACAATCAAGCTTGCTGAAAAAAATGTTTACAGGCTTTCAAAAAATGTCTCTAAAATAGGTTCTTCATGAGATTTTTTTCAAAGTCTAGCAGTGGACGGGTATAGGCTGATGATGATGACGATGAGAATTTTTCAAGAGACTAGGTTAACTGTAAGAAAGGTAAATATTTAAATGGGACAGATGTAAGTGACCAAAAACAGTGATACCTAATATACCTGATACTTGCACTTTGAGTTACATATATTTCCTGTAGAACTATGATTTGTGTGTTTCCGCCACCAGTAACTTCATGCAAACAATAGCTGGACAGCCTCCTCTCATTACTGTGAGTCCTTACCGATTTACTAACATTACCAATTACAAGTGCAACCTACATCGACTATAAAACTTCTTAGTTTTACGCTCTTCCTTTGAGCGTAAAAACGATACAAAAGAAGCAGCTGAAAAAAATATTTCAAAGACAATATTGCTTTTTGTTTATTTCTAAAATCAAACTATGGGTGATTCGCAACATCCTGCTATTTGACGCCAAACCCTATAAAACCGCTGTCAAAGCTAAACACAAAAAGTTAACACGAAATCTCCCGAATCTTTTTTTCCCACTGGCGCCAATTCGTCCGAAGCCACCGGTGTTCGCAATATATCACATACAATTTTACGCAACCTTTGAAATGACCTCTCACTCTTGACAGATGTTGACCCCATGTGGCAAAGACAATAGGGAAGCAATAATTCAATTTTTATTTCTGTTTTGGTGTTCTTTTCGTAAACGTATAAGTTGACCATTTGATTTATAAAACTTCATCCAAGTTTTGATATACTTGGTTCCAAATAATAATAAATAAATGTACAATGACGTAAAAATGTCAGGCAGGTAATATTGTCATCAAAAATCAATTAAGGCCATATGAGTCGATACTTACACAAATTTTACGGGGACCAGTGCTGGCTCCTTTTAAAATAAATCATTTCAACGATATCATGTAGGTATTATATTATAATGTAACATTCATAACGCTAAGCTTCACGTTCTGAAAAACTTAATCGTAAAAAATAAGTATTTAAAAAATAGCTTAAAGAATAACCTAATGGCTTCGCAAAACTGAATTTTGACTATCTCCGTTTTCTTTCTGATGATGTTTCAAATGCAGGTAGCTCTGAAATCCGTAAATTTCATCTATCCGCTTAATGAACGAGTTCAAACCAGTTTTTTATATTTAGCTAGCAGGCCTCCCCGGCTGCGACCGGGCATGAATTATACCTATAAACCTTCCTCATGAATCACTCTATCTATTGGTGAAATCCGCATGAAAATCTGTGCAATAGTTAATGAGTTTATCGCGAACAGAAAGACAGACGCGGCGGAGGATATTATTTTATCATCATCATCATCATCTCAGCCACCAGAAGTACACTGTTGGACATAGGCCTCCCCTAAGGATTTCCAATACGACCGGTGGAAGCGGCCTGCATCCAGCGCGTTCCTGCGACCTTTATCTCGTCATTCGATCACCTTGTATATAGGTGTCCAACGCTGCGTTTGCTGGTACGAGGTCGCCATTCAAGAACCTTTTTGCCCATCGGCCATCGGTTCTTCGCGCAATGTCCCCCGCCCACTGCCACTTCAAACATTATTTTGTATTAAGTAGTTATTATAGTTATATTTAATGCATGCAAATCTTTCGTTTCTCATGCCCCAACAGTTGTCAAACGCGTCAGCTCCCAGCACCGGCGTTATCGCCTGACAACTGAGGTCAGATCCGTCGTCACGGCGCAGGGCTCCGCAAAAAAAGAAAAAACCCGCTTTGGCGCCGGCCCGCCAATAAATTACATTGGCATTTTGTCAATACGCCGCCCCTGAACGCCCCGCGACAAACCGAAACCTTCTGAAGTGGTTTTTTCAGGTTACAGTGAAAAATCTATTCGGTGTTTGTAGTTTTTTAAGGCGATTGCGTGAGACTTTTTAATATTGTGGTATGTGTCTTAGGTAAAAAAAATGGCTGTTTTGGGCCGCCCGGGAGCCGGGAGATGAGAAAATAAGAAACGTCAAAGATATGACGGGATGGCTAACATACTTACATACATGAAGAGATCTTCATGTAATTTGCCGTCACAACAAAATGTTGTGGTTACAAGCATTGAAAACTTGGCCAGTTTTTTAATCATACAAATAAAGACATGACGGTGTCTAGAGAGTATATGGTTTAGTATTATATTGTCTTTGATATGGTCAAAGGTTCCGAGCCGCCATATACATAGTTTGATTCGGACTGTATGTACCTTTGTTCTATTCTACTCTGGGTGCGTTGCGGCATCCGTAGCTGAATTAATCGGCCGCAGAACACATTAAACTGTGCACATGTACTGAACACTGATAACGCTGAGAAACGCGGCGATCTACACTGCCGGGCACGATTAATGGGACACCAGAAAATCGTGTCTTTCTATTCAGTACATCAATATGAAAAACCTCAATGGTAGAAATTGTTGCAGCGTCTGATAAGTTGTATGAAATTGACATTTCTTTTCTAGTTTCCAACCATATTAGAACTCTTGTTCATAATAATAATTGTAATTGGCTTCTTGGTTTATAAGATTACTAGCTGTTACCCGCGGCTTCGCCCGCGTAATTTATAGCCTATGTCCTTCTCGGTACCCTAACCTATGTGTATACAAAATTTCATGATGATCGCTTCAGTAGGTTGGGCGTGAAAGCGTAACAAACAAACAAACTCACTTTCGCATTTATAATATTAGTTAGGATTAGGATTAACTATTTTTGAAATAGAAAGCTGTTGGTCTTCTTAGATAAATAAAACAAAATAATGGGCTCGAGTGTGCTATTTGAAAGCGACTTGAATTGAGAACATTATATGCGATTATAGATGGTGCAAATAACTTTACCTCGTTTTACAAAATAATGGGCTCGAGTGTGCTATTTGAAAGCGACTTGAATTGAGAACATTATATGCGATTATAGATGGTGCAAATAACTTTACCTCGTTTTACTATAGTACAAGTTGAAATCGAACACTGTAGTTTGAAATCACTTTTGGTCCCTCGTGCGATACTTAAACCATTTTGCGACAGCAGTGCGAGAAACGATTGAGTGACAAAAGAGTGAGTGATAGATATTGAGTGATTTAAGTAGATTATAAATAAAACAAAACATATTTAAAAACGACAATGTATGTGGATTTTATGTGGACGACCATTATGTACCTATGTGATGAAATATTATAATTTCTACAAATGGCCTACACCATCAATATAGATAGGTCAATTACTACAAAGCACCGTTTACTAAATAGGTAAATCATTTACAATTTAGGGAACTGACCGTCGATAAAAAAAAATCATGCATGCAATGCAACGCATGGCTGACAATAAAATAAATATATGTATATATATTTAAATAACGTATTAATTTAATTTAATTTAATAGTGCACGTACACTATTCATTGTAAGCAAGTGTAAGCGACGCTGGAACGGGAGTCCGCGCGTCCAAATAAAAGCTGTCGGGGCTGGCTGCGTAATGCTGTACACACGCAGGACACTTTGGTAATTACGTATAAACTTTTTAAAATTTGAATAGGGTAATGGCCGTGTGGTTCCCGGCAGAGAAGAATAGGACCACTCCAAGTGTTACCGTTGATGTCGTAGAAGGCGACTTAGGTAAAACAAACTTAACAAAGCTTAAAATATCAAAGATCCTTCTCCAACCCGTCTGGCCAGCGTGGAGAGTGTAGGCCAAATCCTCTGGCTGCTCTGGCTAATACATGGCTATGGTAGTACAGAGAGGGTCGTGCTCCTGCAGTGGAGACTAAAAAAGACCTGATGATGATGATGATGAAGGTAATTTAAATAATAAAGATCTGATCTTTATTGGAAACTAGCCTTAGCTCGCGGCTCCGCTCGCAGTTTTTAGTATTGATCCCTCGAGAATAGTTCTTTTTTCGAGATGAAAAGTAGAGTATCCGCTTCACCTCACTCGCTTCACATCCGAAACTTTTTGATGATTGGTTAAACACAACGAACAAACTCACTTTTGCGTGAAAGCATTTATAATATTATCCGCCTATTACTTGATTGTAATGAAGTTATTAAAAAAAAAAAATATTGGTTAGAAAGCATATTGATTTCATACTCATTCGAGAAAAAACCGGCCCACGCGCAGTGAAGGGTTCCTTAGTTGCGAATGACAACTTTGAGTTCACACTCGCACCTCACAATTTAACGACCAAACCCATCTAACAATGAAAATTGTATGAAATTTTACATTTTCCAGTAAATTTTATTAGTTGGTTGCCTATAACTTTTTAGTTTGCACTTAGTACTCAGCTCTGATAGTTTTCCTTTTAACTTCAGTATGTATACTACTGCTGTAATTTTTTTCACGTATCCATATATGACCGTTTAGCAGATAGAGGGGGGGGGGGGGACGAGTGCTGGTTAAGTTCTCGTTGTTTTAAACAATATAGTTGAATTAATTCTTAATTACATTCTACCTATTTATTTTTATTTTATTTTAAAGGTAACATAAAAGCAACTATTTGACACTTACCTTTTTATTTCATCTAAGACTGATCTAGAGTTAAATAAAAAATATAAGAAACTAAATTATAATCCCCGCCCGCTTTTTTTTAAAAATAAGTGATCCACTACTGTAATACCGTTATGCCGCAACGACAAAATATCTTGCAGGTGTGCGCCCTGGGTGCGTGGCAGCGGTCTATCGGGCCAGATCACCTTGCAACCGAGATAACCTTAAAAGCAGCCCGATATTAATACGTACATCAAATACATCAGACATCCGTACATCATTTACCCAGACCGCGCCAGAGTGTGCAAAGCTATAGCGCAGGGGAAGCAAGTAATGGGGGCAAATCACAAAAATATAATTATTTACTATCAATTTGGCTACGACTTTGAATGCGTAAATTATAGCCCATGTCACCCACTGATAAATTAGCTTTCTATAGTTAAAAGAATTTTGAAAATTGACCCAGTACTTTTGGAGCCTATTCAATGCAAACAAAAAAAAATCAAATTTTTCGCCTTTCTTATATTAGTACTAGCAGCCTTACCCGGCTGCGCCCGGGCATGTATTATACCTTAAAACCTTTCTCGTGAATCACTCTATCTGTTGGTGAAAGTCGCATGTAATTCCGTGCAGTAGTTTTTGAGTTTATCGCGAACAGACAGACAGACAGACAGACGCGGCGGAGGACTTTGTTTTATAATATGTAGTGATAAATAAAAAATATAAGGAACTAAGCTACGATCCGCCCGCCCTCAGTTTTTTTTATTAGTAAACCAAATACCGTTTTGCCGCAACGCTAAAATATCTTGCGGGTGTGCGCCCTGGGTGCGTGGCAGCGGTCTATCGAACCAGATCACCTTGCAACTGAGATAACCTTAAAAGCAGCCCGATATTAATACGTACATCAAATACATCAGACATCCGTACATCATACACCCAGACCGCGCCAGAGTGTGCAAAGTTATAGCGCCGGGGCGGCAGGTAATGGGGGGCGAATCACACATCTATAATTTAATTCTCATTTATCATTTTTATGATCAGATCTTGTACCAATTTCCGGTTGTAAATGTACCTCCGACGTTCCCTCCACAGTAAAATATTTTTTCTTGTTCTCAGCATTGCTCATAAACACTGTTCTTCTAGGAGCCGTCTCCACTACACACCACGTATAAATTATCCAAAATGCTCGTTTTAAGTACAGACGTGAAGTTTTACCTAGTTTTTTAACCCCCTTCTAAGCAATAGCAAGCCTGTGCCAGGAGGCTTTCATATACATGGCGAAATTTTGGTCGTTCCGGACCGTTAAAGGGGTGATTCAGCCCGTCAATACAAACAACTTTTCCTGTGGAACAAATGCTGTAAACTCGAAAAAAAATTTGACATTCCTATACAAATTGCCCGGGCGGCTGAACACTTTTGTATGAAAATGTCGAAATAAAATTTGAGTTTCCAGCATTGCTCCCATAGGAAAAATGGTTCATATCGACGGGCTGAATCACCCCTTTAAGGGTCTAGAACGATCAAAATTTCGCCATGTATAATTGACACAGAAAAGTTATAAAGACTTTTTTTCATTTGCTAAATCACTTGTGAAATGAATCCTAATCCTATTCTAACTAATATTATAAATGCTAAAGTGAGTTTGTTTGTTTGTTTTATACGCTTTCACGCCCTATCTACTGAACCCATCATCATAAAATTTTGCATACACATAGGTTAGGGTACTGAGAAGGACATAGGTTAACAGCGAATAATGGGTAGTAAATTATAAGTACTATTTCTCTCACATTTACATTACATTCTCCGAGATTCTCGTAGAATTCACATTACTGATTGCTTTTTAGGGTTCCGTAGTAAACAAGGAACCCTTATAGTTTCGCCATATCTGTCTGTCTGTCTGTCTGTCTGTCCGTCCGCGGTTTTACGCACAGACTATAAGTACTAGAAAGCTGTAATTTGGTATGGGTATGTATATTAATCATGGCAAAAAAGTGGAAGAATAAAATCTTGAAAAAAAAAATTGTTACGGTAGCTCCCATACAAGTAAAGTGGGGGAGTAATTTTTTTTCTTTATTTACCCATCGTGTGGGGTATCGTTAAATAGATCTTTCAAAAATATTGTGAGGTTGAGAACATTATTTTTCGATTTAGGGATCTATTTCCGAAATATTTGGTTTTAAAGTGCGTTTTGTTAGAGGTAAGTGTCCCCCCCCCCCCCCTCTATCTGCTAAACGGTTATATATAGATACGTGAAAAAAATAACAGCAGTAGTATATATACTGAAGTTGAAAGGAAAACTATCAGAGCTGAGTACTAAGTACGAACTAAAAAGTTATAGGCAACCAACTTATAAACTGTAAAATTTCATACTATTTTCATTGTTAGATGTTTTTGGTCGTTAAACTGTAAGGTGCGAGTGTGAATATTGTGAACTCAAAGTTGTCATTTGCAACTACGCAACCCTACACTGCGCGTGGCCCGACATGCACTTGGCCGGTTTTTAATCAAACTGAAAGTAAAGACCAGATGGGGCGGCGTTATTGATATTGTACCCTGGCACCAAACATCGTACATCCATCCATGCGTTAGCAGTGAAACTGTGATTGATTTGGGAATCTATTCATGCGCGCGAGTCATCTTTCGCTTATGAAGAATAATTGGTAGTAAATTTATTTTGGGAAAGATAGTTGTAAAATCAAATAGATCGAAATTAGTTAGAACACACAGCATCACTGCATATTATTAGTTATGGGCATATTATCATGCAGTACTATAAGCTACATTTAAAAAAATATATATCTACTTATAAGAACTTTAATTTTGATGACCTCTTTGGTTTGATTGATCGCTGGGTTCTAGGTTCTAACCTCGGTTAGGTCGAAACGATATTATTCTGATTGGCCTGAGATGTGTGTCTGAGATGATTATCCACATAGGCATATAATAATTTACAAATATAATAATTATATACTCTCAACACAACTATTCAAGAGCGAAAGTCGAATGCAGCAGAGCTGGTAATTTTTATTACCCAAAATATAAGTATTGCCAGCACAGTTGCCAGTCATCAGAGCAGATTACCGTGGACCTGCAGGACATTTCTTATTGATAGATAGGTTTTGTTTATTCACAGGCAAGTCTATTTTAAGTTGATTATATACTCTTTCTAGTGTTATTCTATTCCTACTTAATTTATAATTTTACAATCTTTCTATAATTGTCTGGAAATGAAATTGCTATTTGTGATAAAATAAATATAACGTCCAAAAAAGCGGTTATGTTCAGTACCTATGGCTCCGTATATATACGATACGACATATAACCATATACGAGATCTGAACCTCAACTGTGAGAAACGCCATAACTTTATAGAGTCGTTAACAGCCATAAAATATACCAGTAAAATAAATTTTCCAACTGAAACATAAAATAGGAATGGCACACGCTTATCCGCTTATATTACTTTTATTATTATTTATTTATTATCATATTACAAAAACTTACATACAACAGAACAAAACACTTCAGAAAAAAAACACGGAGGTTTGTGATGAAATGCATAAGTATATCTAAACATAAAATTATTAACATACAACAGTTTATCATTGATTATCAACCCAACTAAATACATATATATATGTATATATATATATATATATATATATATATATATATATAATATATATGTATTATATATATAATAAATAAATAAAAAAATATGTATGTATTATAAATAAACAGTAAATTCAAACCACTTAGACAATTATAACAAAAAAAATAATTGTAATAATAAAAGTAATACCTAAAAAATTGTCTGGATGAGTTTCTTTCGGCGTATTCTTCTCTCCGAAACGCTGTAGCTGTTCGATTTTACATAAAAGAACAAGAAAATGTGACGTTTAAAACGAGACGTAGGTACATATGCTATGTAGAAAACAAAATATTTGACTTTGACTTTAAAGAAACAACTTTCCTAAATTGTTTTGTTAAGGATAGTACACAGGTAAGTAGATAGGTATCAGAATATTACTGGCAAGTACGACCTCTAACCGCTGTGATTCACTATATCGTGGCATGATCGTGGCTTTATATTTCTGTTCCGTGCACGACTTAGACTTATTCTGTCGTATGCACCCAACTTTATACTTTCTGTGAGAAAATCATGATATTCCTGACAATTATCAACTTAACAAAGTTTAAATGAAAAGTAAGATTTTTATTCATTGTTTGTTCTATTTACTTTCGTTTTATATCTTGATGATTTTTATTGAATTTTGTGAATACTTACATACCTACGTAAAATGTTTCTGTTCCTGGAACTAAATTTATTCTGTTATGTATGTATGTGTAACTTTATTATAACTGTGAGAAAAACTATATCTCCATAAAATAATTTCGTTAACAGCCATAAACCGACCAGTAAAAGCTGACGTAAAAAAGCCAATAAATCGCGCACGCTTACCCCATAAAAGCGCATAAAGCTTTCAGACACAGGTGGCGGTTGTTCCCAGAGTCCTGCGGGATAGGACACGTGTAGGATCGATATCTTATCGAGTGGCGCCGGCGCTTGGAACCGCGTCTAGTGTGAGGGACCTAAACAGTCCGGCGGTTTTTAAAACGCTGGAACGCCTCCGGTACACGCGTAGAATAAGTCGTAGTGTACACTGGTAGAGTACCCCGAGTTAGTAGAGTAATCTGGGTTAAGTAAATTTCTACACGTAATTTGAATTATGATAGATTTAGAACGCCGCGGCTGTCTCTTATTTGATCTTCGCTCTACTAACATAGTAGAGTAACCAAAATATTGGTAGAGCACATGGTAGAGTACAGCAAAGGCAGTGGTACAGGAAGGCAAGTGATAGAGTAGCTTGCCCACGTTGCTAGTCACTTTACCAATTTCTAGTACTCTACTGATGCTGTTTACAGCGGTATAGTTAGAGCATAGCCAGTTCTTTACCGTTTACCCCACGCCTGTATTTTGTTAAAAAAATATATTTTATTTAGAAAGCATGCTTTTATTAACTTTATTAGTCATGGTTTTATGATTGTTTAAATTATGCAAATTACCCTTACATAATACGTTACATCATCATCGGCATCGTAAGACTAGAATAAGTGTTATTTCTTAAAAATTGTCACTCGTTTTTTTTTAGACAATTTGCCCTGTGTTTTCAAATATTGACGGGGAGGGCAACCCAGCTGAGATTGCCATTAGGTAACGATTACATGTTTTATGATTAAGTAAAATGTTAGGTTAAGGCAACACCTATTTACGAATCCTTCTTGGCTTTCTATATCATTGCATGAATCAGTAAACGCCGCAATCCAAACGCTCGTCTGCAAATCCACTCTCGGCCTACAACGGTATGGTAGCAATTCAGATAAAAGCGATCTTTACAAATTGATCAAAAAAAAAAAACACATTCTGAAACAAGCGCCGAAGAAAGCTATTAGCTGCTTTGTTTTAATTTTAACATGCTGCTTTATTGTTTCTTTAATAATTTCATCTATGTCATATTGTTTGACTGCTTCGGTTAATAGACACATCATCATCATCAGGTCTTTTTAGTCTCCACTGCATGACCCTCTCTGTACTAGAGCCACATACTAGTCTGAGTAGTCAGAGGGTTTGGCCTACACTCTCCTCTGCCTCTCACTACCTCGCTGGCCAGACGGGTTGGTTCGGTTAATAGACACATACTGTATTATTATAAAACAAGGACTAACTTTAGTACTTGGCTTGGTTTAAACTATTATCCAGCCAAAATAGGTCAACATTAATTGCTTTGACATTTGATAAGTTCATTCATTCATACTATCACATCTTTCTCTCTTGTGGAGAAGACAGAGCCCAGGGCTTGTAGGTGAAAACGGAATCAAAAGTTTGGTAAGTGTCACTGTTAATTTGCTTTGGTAGGACAATGGTTTAAACCAGGTACTAAAGTCAGCTGCTTACGTTACTTAACCTTAATATCTTGCTGTTTTTATAGTCACGCCAAGAGAAGATAATCGTCTTTTTTGCTAACAAACCAAAAATCTTGTCAGTTGTAGATTTTGTATAAGTCTCAAAAAGTTTGTTACTTTTTAAATTAATGTACTTACCTGTTTGGTTACTCGTAGTTTTCCATTTTAAATAAATAATATTTAGAATAGCACATTGAACTTAATACACATACGAGTATGTATACTAAATGTCATCATAATGTTCGGGTCTTTTTTTTGCTCCACTGCAGGAGCACAACCCTATCTGTACTGCCAGAGCCATATATATTAGCCAGAGCAGTAAGAGGATTTGGCCTACACTCCCCACGCTGATCAGACGGGTTGGAGAGGTCTCTTTGATGTTTAGCTTTGTTAAGCTAACGTGAAAGCGTAACAAACTTAGAGTATCATTATTAACTGAGATACTCTAAGGTAACAAACAAACTCACTTTCAAATTTATAATATTAGTTGGTAGTTGGGATGTAATCAAAGAAAGAATCAATCTTCAATTGGTCACCAATTAAAATACGTCAGTGTCTGATTCATACTTTTGTTCGAATGAATTTCAGAGTTATTTATTATATAGGTACTGGCGTGATTCAGAAGCACATGATGAGAAACCCTTAACGACTTATATAGGTTAGTACACAAATACAAACAATCACGTCTTTTCCCTTTGCGGGGTAGATAGAGCCCAGGTCGACCACGTTAAGCATGTTGGTCTTGTAGGTGAGAACGTAATCAAAATAGTGATGAGTTGCTAGCCGCATCGCCTATTGGCATGATTCCTAACTTAAGTATAGAATGAAAGAATAGTATTGTATAGTTATCAAAATTTAAATCAATACACTATCATTCATTATCATCTGAGGTTGCGTCCTCAGCTGTAACGCTTGGGAGCCCGGGGTTCGCTATTATAACAGCATTTAGGTATATGTTGTGATAGGATTCGGCAAAAGCTTTAGGGCCGGTTGCCTGCCTGACTCCAACCTTCTTTGCATAGCTCCACAATTGCAGGCAAATACTTGTGAAAATGGAAACAAGATTTGCCCATGCCAGGAATCGAACCCTGTGCCATCGTATCCCAGACTGGCGTGATCATTGAAATTATTATCGTCATTATCAATAGGTATATCGTACAAATTGATATAAGTAATTGTCTTTCTGTTTGTATCTATAGGCTTATCTCGAAAACATGATTTTTTATTCAAAATTCGGATGCCTTACACCAGTGTCAATCATTTTTGAGGGAAGGTTTAGGAGTACATACGACACGAAGGCGTTGATAGAGTGGGCCGCTAGTTCTAGTAACAATATCAAAGAAAGTAAATAAGTTACTATAATAAAAAATCAAAGTACAAAGTTTAGGCACGTATATTTTTTTATTTATTTACAAAACAATGAATATAATCTAAAATACTTTGGCATGATAGCTGTATCAGTCCTCTGACATTGCACAGGCTTAATTAATTTTACTTACAAGTAACATTAAGTACATAATAACAAAATAAACTATAATACTCTTTGGTAGTCAGTCTAAAATGGCACATTTATCATAAGTAACAAAAAATAGGGTTATAAGAAATATTTGATGGCGGAAACGAAACTTTCTGTTCTATATGCTATTATTGGAAAACAAATTAGATTTAATAGGTACATTCAATTTCCGTGTTATCTGGATAGTATTTGAATGAAGTTACAATTTTTTTAATCAAGGTTTTCTGAATTCCTACCACCAGATTGCAGCACCGAGTTGAAGGGTCCAATGAGCCGCTGTCATTGGATATTATTTGACAAGTAGCATCAACTGACACAATGCTGCCCAAAAAAAGTTGGCGGACCTCTACTTTTTTCAGCAAACCTACATTACAACAGAACTTTGACACCATGGTCGACTGACCGTGTCAACTACACGAAATGATGATGATAGGACATCGCATCGGACACCAAGTTTTTAGTTCCGCCATCCGTTGAAAAACAAACGTAGAGCAAAAGCCCTCATCATTATGAACAGACGTAGTTCAAAGGATAATATTTCTTGCATTCTTGTTCACTGTACAAGTTCTTTGCATCCTCATTTATCATATCAGGAAACATGTTTTTATTTTTATAGCTTTGCATAGATACATTTGGACCTATTTCGTTCGCCTCTAATTTGTGGTCGTAATATTTCTCAGAAGGATTTTCGTCGTAGTTCAAGCTCTCGTCGAAATAAATAGTTGAAGTTAAGTTGTCGTTACTATCTAGACAGACTTCAGGTTTATGAAATTGGTAGTTGGGTATGGGTTGAGCCTCTCGATCGTCAGATTTAAAAAGTTTTCTTAAAGCAGTGTTTTTGGAGACCTTAGCGTCGGTTGATGTTGAGACCTCTGGCGATTTGATCCTCTTGCTTTTGTATCTTCTGTTCTGGAACCATATTTTCACCTGTGTTGGGGATAAATTAAGTGTTTTAGCTAGCTGTTCCCTTTCAGGTGCTGTCAGGTACCTTTGAGCTCGGAATCTGATCTCCAAAGCGTGGACTTGTGCTTGGGAAAAAAGGATCCGTGGTTTTCTCTTAATGTTTTTATCTTTCCGCTCTGTTTTGCTGGTGTTTGAAGGAATTTCTGTGGACAAAGAGAAATTTAGATTAGTTGTACTCATCTTCTGCTTTCGAGTAGTAATGTAGACGGCTAGTTTGTTTAGCCATTACGTAGTGAAAGGATTTGCCAATCTGCGTTACCGACTGACTCTGTCCTACAGATTGTTGCCCAGGGTGCGCCGGACGCATGGAGGGTTTCAATGCGTCACACGGGGAGGCTCCTTTGCATGCACCCCAGTTATACTCATACAAATACTCTTAGACTTTCAAAATAACTTTTAAGGAGTTATTGCTCAACAGTTTTTGTTTTTCATTTATGTTTCTTTGAGTAGAGTTAAGATATTGTTCTGTAAAAAGATGGCTGAAGTGTGAAATCAATTTGTATTGAAATAGAGAAAAACTTACTTGATTGTATTTTCCTAGGGGACGTTTCTATTTTATCAAAATGGGGAATATGCTTCAAAGGCGGCATTTCATCAGTCTCGCTTCTCTTCTCAACCACAGGCATCTGCTGTCTCTCCATCTCCATTTTGGATTCCATTCCTACGTGATGAGTTGGGAGTATAAATTCTGGATAATGTTCATAGTTCTGATGATACAAATTTTGACAATATGGGTTGTAGTTGTAGTACTCCTCAATTTTAGGATCATGATAAGCTTCCTGGTTCCAATAAGGTTCGTTATGGACTGGCATGTTAGGGTAAACCTGGCTGAAGTACTCCGGGGGACAGTAACCCTGATTCTGGTGATACATCTCGTATTCGTAACTTTTTCTATCGTTTTTCCAATCGCTTCGTTCGTAATAATTCGGCGGTTGATTTGTACTTAAAATATCTTTAACGGAAAATGGCGTGTTCAAATTTTGATGCACCGGTTCTTCTTTCAGTCGGTAATTCTTCTGTATATAAACATTTGGTTCTTTTGGTTTCTCCAAATAATCTACCTCGACGTATTCGTAGAAATCTTGCTTTATGTTGTTATTGTAGGATGTAGAGACTTCGTTGTGTTGTTCAAAGTTATCCATGGCACTGTCACTGGCACTGAGGTAATTAGTTCATAATTCACTTTAACTAATAGGTTAGGAGTGGATTAATTAAGTTGTTGTTTAAATGAGGAGCGCTGGAAGACTGCTTGCGTATGGAGCTGGCTTGGAAGCCAATCCTCGAAGCTTGCTCGTATGGGGCGGGGCCATGGGGTTGTTGCTATCACTTTCCCACCCATGGGGAATCGTGCACTTGGTCTTTGTTACTCGGGATCAGGGTTGTTTACTACGAGGCGTAAATAAAACAGATGATTTCATTTGTCGAGTCAGTGGTAAAGTCGCCTATCTGACTTTTTGGCGATTTCGATTTTAGATCAGTCATGTTATTATTAACTATTAATCTACATTGTGGCAAATTAATATATTTGAACTTATCATTAATATTGTAGAAGATATTGACGTTTTTTTTCATATCTGAATAAAATACCGGTTTGCAAAAGTTAACTCACTTTAATCGTCTATAGAATGGTTTACCCACACATAAATAACTGCTTATCTTAAAGCCGAACATATTCTACTTGCTTAAGTGGTACATTTAATACTTTACTATGGCTATGATGGATTATATGGCTATGATTGGATATGGATTAAAATACAAAAAACATTACAATGTTCTACCAGCCCTCTCGTAGTGGTCTAATAACCGAAGTGGTAAGTATCGCTTTTAACCCTTAGTAAAGCTTTAAAAATATCTAGGTAACTGTACATTGCTGATACTTCAAACTTTAATTGGATCAATATAAAAATTTAAATAATTAACATTAATGTCATAATTTATTTTTGGTATAAAACTATTACGTTACATTATCGCTAATATCTATAATATTATTATACTATTGGTTTTTAATGTTTTTGAGATTTCAATAAAATTACTTCTAACAAGACAGGTAGACTCACCGTAGGAGTACATGTTCGCATGTTCCTGCCTTTATTAACTTATTGATCACTGTAAAGTGTTCGAAACGTCAGGAGTAAAAATAATGTAATAAGCTAAACGTGATAAAACCGTATTAAAAGAAATTTTAGTTAAAAAATTTCGTTTCTTTTCGTTGTTCTGAAAAATTTTAGATTTGCAGATAGGGTAGTTGCCTATTGGGCCGACCATATGGAGTCGCGGGTTGGAAACGGAATGCGATGCCCTTTCGTTTTGCTAATGACTTCTTAATTGTTGCTTTAACTTCATATAAGTACCTACATACTTCTTTAAAATAAAGAAACTGAATAATGAACAAAAAATCGCAATAAATAATGTTAAGTTCGTATAGGAGAGGAGTACAAGTCTAGATTCGCCGTGTGGTTCCCGGCAGAGTAGAATAGGACCACTTCAAGTCATCCCGTGGATGTCGTAAAAGGCGACTAAGGAAACACAAGCTAAACAAAGCTTATTAACATCAAAGAGACCTTTTCAACCCGTCTGGCCAGCGTGGAGAGTGTAGGCCAAATCCTCTGACTACTCAGGCTAGTATATGGCTCTGGTAGTCAGAGACTAGAAAGACCTGATGATGATGATGATGATGAAGTCTAAATAAATCTATACTAAATATTATAAAGCTGAAGAGTTTGTGTGTTTGTTTGGATGAACGCGCTAATCTCAGGAATTACTAGAGAGACTGGATTTCAAAAATTCTTTCACCGTTGGATAGATTCTTTATCCCCGAGTGCCATAGGCTTTATATGTAGGTACCACGGGCGAACCCAGGGCGGACGGCTAATATACCCACTCTAACAGAAAACATCTCTACTTCTGGCTGTTTCCCCCCTTTTGCCGACGCTATTAGTGCCATCACGAAGGTATGCCACCCGGGGCCATCCAAACATTTCACCACACTAGGCTTTGCTAACTTTTGACAACTACCCTACTGATGATCATACAGAAATAAACCATCTCTACTAAGATAATTAACTAAAAACTTACAATAAATCCTTTCTATTCAATGACATTTCTATTGAATCAAATTGGCTGTAAACTAGTTAATATTCTGATATCTATGGCTGTAAATAAAACTTACCAATCAATAAAACCTGATCAAGCTAATTCAAACACCCAAAAGCTATGGTTATGGTTACGTTAGTATTATATTGTCTTTGGCTATGGCAAAGAATATATGTTATATCATTGAAACTAACGTGGGATTTATATCATTGACAAACAAAACGTTTATTCAGAAAATAGGCCTTTGCAGGCACTTTTTCACGTCATATCATATTTAAAATTATCTTATTAGATAATATGTATTTATTAATTGTTCAAAAGCTACAGACTACTAGCTTTTCGGAACCGACCACTGCAGAGAAGTTTGTATGGTAAACAATTTCACCTTCATGTTAGATTGATCCCACCGCCATCTTTCATCGACACGCCGCATTGTTTGTGTTAATTCGAAAGGTGTGAGAATTAGTTTAAAAATATAAACAAGCCGTCATCGATTCATGGCGATAGAGCAATCGAAACGTAAACAATAAAATGTTTGTCTGGGAAAAAATGTTGATCGGAAACGGAAAAAGTTAACAATTCAATTTCAATTGATTTCAATTTATCTGTATTTGTTAAACATAGGTACATAGAAATGGTTGACAATATTGTGGAGTTAGTATCACTATGTTTTGCCTGACAGTATACAATATAACGATAAGATACAATTAAGTACCTAATTAGTTCATTGAAAATCTCAGTGGTGCTTGGTGGTGCAGTGGTTATACCGCAGCCTGCGACAGTAGGCGGGCCCGTTCGATCCCTGGCCAGTTGGCCAGGTCATGATGGATAACGATATTTTCCGATTGGCCTGGGTCTTCGATGTTTATCTACTTAGGTATATAAGTATATTTTATTTACGTTAGTATTAAGTATATTGTCTTTGCTATTATAAAAAATAGTATCGTTGAGTTAGTAGAGGATACCTACTACTCCACGATACTATTTCTATAATAGCAAAGACAATATTATATAATGTTTATCTACTTATATAAGTATATTTTATTTACGTTAGTATTATATATTGTCTTTGCTATTATAAAAAATAGTTTCGTTGAGTTAGTAGGTATCCTACTACACAAGTTTACACGTACTGTGTGACTAGCACAATTTGTGCGATTTGTCCCATGTGCCCTGTAAGGTATATTTGTTTATTAACCAGAGTGCTGCCTACCATGCTACCAACAACTGTCAGACTTTGTTGAACATTTTTTTAAGTATGGCTTTTACGCGTAACGTAGGTATTTAACCAGTATTATGAGTTATAGTCGCAGTTTCCCGCCTCTTCATCAACGAAACGATGGTGTAATTCATTTCATTGATTCAATGGGCTGCATTGCAACAATTCTTCGCAAATCCACTGGTAAACTTCACTACAGCCTCACCATGATTGTTTATTTTAGTAATCTCACACTTTGTTGATTATCATGGGTATTTATAACACGAAATAACAAATTTTACGTTATAACGTCCACTAAAATCAATTCAGAACAATCTAAAAAAATACCGTATAAGTAGTTCGCTAAAATTCCCGCCAAGTAGGTACCTCCTTGAACATTTTTATTGACTCGTTATTTTTTGCACAAAACCGACACATTCTACGTAAAAAATCTCACGAAGACAGTCGTAAGGTCCTTCCGCGTTGAAACCCGAACCAAAGACAAATACTGCCCAGAACTTGGAAATTCGACACTAACTTGAAAACAATAGGCGTTTTGTTACTGAATTTATTTCCAACTGTGTGTTGGTTGCATCTGTTTTTGTTATTAGGTTATTGACTCAAAAACAAAATAAAAAATCATCTCTATTGATTACTTTCAATTCATTTGGTGTACATTTTATACATTTGTATAAGAGTGTTGTTGATCGTTTTGGGCAACAGTTATATTTGGATCCCATAGGATATATTATTCATATCGACGGACTGAATCACTCCTTGAAGGGTCCAAAACGATAAAAAGGGGTTTGGGTAATTTTGTATGAGCCTTGGCATGATTTTTTTTTTCAGCGACCACTAATATAACTAGTATTTTTAATTAGCCTTATAGTTGAGAATAACAATATACAAAACATTATTGATGTAAACTATATCGGAGCCGAAATATCAAATATCAAAATAAGACAAATAATAAGTAAGTCGTCTATATAGATGTAATATTTTTTAACAAAAATGATTTGATTAAAGCGTATAGTATGTCGTTATGGATAGGAATCTAGACTAATATTATAAAGAGGAAAGATTTGTTTGTTTGTTTGTAATGGGTAATCTCAGAAACGACTGAACTGATTTAAAAAATTCTTTCACCATTCGAAAGCTACATTATCCCGGAGTGAAATAGGCTATGTAGGTACCACGAGCGAAGCCGGGGCGGACTGCTAGTGATAAATAAAATGCAACAGATACACACAAACAAATCATTTATTATAGGCACATACAATATCAATATGAATATATTACATTATTATTAGTTTACAAGATTAGTTATTTTCCGATTTATACAATTTAGTTATTTTCCGGTTCATCGTAAACTTCATTTTCTTGATCATGTCGTATTATTGTGTCTAAAAACTGAGCTGGGGGAGATAGATTATCTTGGTATCTACCCCATCCCAAATACCATATAATGGACATTACATGCGAGCAACAGCCTAGAGTCCGTTTTCCGACAACACATGAGCAATAATGGCCCAATATTGCGCTGCTTCCTTCTAGTTCCCTTTCTAATAAAATATAAACATAATAAATTCTGCTTGTCACGTGTCTTGATTGAATTTTTCCTCTAAGTAGCCATGGATTCCGACAATCCAAATTCTGCTCTCTAAAATCTTCTATGTGGGGCTCCTTATATATTTCAATTATATACGAACCATTTTTTACATGCTCCCCGTAATAACTGCGGGCTTGGAGAATTTGATACGTTCCCAACGCATATATAATAAGCTCGTCCATACTTAATATTGGGAAATCATTAAAATCTAATAAAGCCGCATCAATAGACTGAAAACGAGCCCATCTACGATTGAGATTATTTTCTATAACATATTCACTTAACCTGTTTCTGTCACCATCACATTGAATTATTTTGTTTACGATTTCGTTCACCAAGCGGTGGTCGGTTAGGGGTTTGCCAAAAGCATTTAATAATGCCGCAGCAATTTTTATCTCGTCGAAAAGATGCCTTGCAGCTACATTAAAGTATTGGTGACGTAATTGGCGAAACTGATTTTTTAATCTGCCATTTACTGTTTCTACAACCCAACGGCAAATAGTAACTTTCCTAGAATCATTTGCTTGTCGCACACTTAACTGACTTTCATTTACGTCTTTGGAGGCTGGCATGTACGTTTTGTATCCATATGACTCCACTTCATCAATGCAATCTCTGAAGCCTCTATCTAAAATGAGTACATCATTTTCACGAAAATACCAATGAAATGTATCAGTTTCACTACTCATAATCTCAGACAAAATACGAGCATCTGAAGTAGTAGCTTCATATAAACCATAAATATCAACTATATGACCATCAGGGCATACTACTAAAAAGGGTTTTAGTAAATGACGAAACTTGTGCAGACTATAGGATTTTCTTTGAAAGTAATAGTTGCTGCTTTTTTGTAAATATATATAAGTCCCGTCTAATATAATTATGGCTCTACGTTCACTCAGAGGAGCATTTGGATTTCCAAATAATACATTTGGGATAGTCAGACAACGTGATATGACTTCTTCTCTTGTAATATGATCATAGCCTAAATTCTGTGGCACAAACTCTGTCATTAATTCTTGTCTCACTTCTCGCATTATTTTTTCAAAAGTTTTTCTTGTCATTTTGAATACGCTAGAAAGTCGTTGATTTGATTCACCGGTGTGAAGTTTTGCAAGAACTGTTGCAAGGGCTGTTTTAGCCTTTTTGTGATGTTGTGTGATACTTGGGGTTGCTTCAAGAATTCGCATAAAGTTTTCCTTAGAGAAACCAATGTAATAATGAAAGACTCCATTATTAATGGAAGAAAGTCTCTCAAAATCTAAAAAATTACTACGATTTCTTAAAATATCCATCATGTCTTTCACTTGCTTCGACGAGAAACTTGCAATTACACGACGTGTTCTTGTTTCAATATCTTGAAACCCTGAATCTGAATGCTCTCTACATACACGTGTACCCCGTGGAAGGTAATATCCTTTATTTTGAAGAATTGTGGTTCTTATGTCAACATGAATTCGTTGAAGATTGGTGTTGGTGCAATCAGCAAAAATACATAACTGTGTATTAAGTGGTGCTCTGGAATATCCAGGAACTTCAATCGTTTGCGGTCTACTAACTTGCACTTGTTGGTCTCGCATATTTTCATTAATAATAAGATCTGATTCAGATTCCTCTGTATTGCCTCCTTGCGATGAATCATGCTCTAATACTTGATCATCTGCATGTTGTTCAAGTAGGTCTGGTGCAACTTCTGCTTGTTGATCTCTTGAGACATAGCGCTGAGCTCGAAAAAAGCATGGTCGACATATCCGTTCATCGCCACCAAACTGTAAAATACAAAATATAGGCTTAATCAATATATTTGTATACGTATTAGCTCCATATATAGGTAAAAAATAATTAAAACACATCGTAGTACCTAGATAAATCTAACTGGGTAAATTGATTTAATTATTTATTTTTTAGTAAATATGAAATCATTTCCTCTTTTACTTGACTTACGAACATATAGCAAGTCTCAAACATATAGTAATCACTAAAAAAAGTGGCACGTACTGCATCTTATTGCATTTATGCCGGTTTGGGAGCAAGCGGAAGAAACACAAGTACTAATCTTCTTTGACACTCAAAAGATAATCAAGGTAAAGGGGAAAATATAACCAGTGGCCAGTTTTCAATAAGTTAGGAATGGCTTTGTGACGAGTGAGATCGCTTTAAGATATGTACTTCAAACAAAATATAATTGACACTGGGATATTGTACCTACATGAAATAATGTTTGACACAACAGTCCCTGAGTTTATCACGTTTTAACAAACCAACTGTTTTTTAATATTAGTGTAAATAAGAAAGTTAAACAATTAATAATTATATAAGAAATGTCATCACTTACCTCAAGAATGTTAATAACTTCAATGCAGTATGCCATTAAACATGGGTTTTGCTCCATCAGTTGAGCCGTTAACACCATAGATCTCCTGCGAGTGCCGCCAATGCGGTTCAAACTTCGATGGCAGCCAACACACGATGCTCTATCTGCATCCATATTGTTTTAAAGTCCAAATCACTACAGCAAACTCTTAGTCCAGTTAGTAATGCCAGGTCACAAAATAAGATAATAAAGAGAGAGTCCAAAAACAAAGCAAAGGTCGTGGTAATCAAAAGTATATAACGCACTTGCACACACTCAACACAAAGGTTAAACGGGAAGTGAATCCTGCCTGCGCCTGCACCTCTTTCCTTCACCCCTCCACTCCACCCTGCTCGATTTTCAAAGCCTAACCGAGTCAGGTAAATGAACCCTGCGCTGTGATTGGATGAACGCGACCGGTAGCGGGCCTTTCAACTTTCTAGGAACTTCCCATTGTTTGTTTACTTAACGCACTAAAAGTTATGAATCACATTCACCCTCGGTCTTTTGTTATAGAAAATTCTCTAATCCACATCTGACATATCAGTTACCTTCGAATGGCTTAAAAAATCTGTGTGTGAGACTTATCATGTCTTCCGTGTCATTTTATGCCATATGAAACAATTTTTTCGTAAAAATATATAAGTACACATGCATGAGTGCCTGAAGTAGGATATCATCAAATTCTGCGTAATAAAAATAATATATTAATGTTTGTTGTATTAATTATGAATGTCGCATACCCCACTGTAACTGTTTTTATTTTATATATAAATAATATAAATCATAGAATCAAGTAATATTTACACGAAAAAATAATAAAATAAAGATCCTGTTTTGTCTATCTAGACGACATTATTGTAATTTATTTTTTAATTATGAATGCCGATATCTCGGCTCCGATACACTGTAGACAGAAACGGCCATAGATGAAAATAAACATCTTAATATGATCTTTCGAATGAGTAAACTTTGAACGGTGGTCGCAAATTTTGAAAATCAGGCCACTTTTACCCAATGCCCTTTCGCAACTAGGTGATTCTGAACAACCTAAATTTTTTTAATGTCGCCATCAGATTCCCTAGTAGAATATACTTTTAATATATATTATTGAATTTGTGTGGGAGGTCTAATATTTATTTTTATATTTACCTTTTTATCTTGCGGTTCTAATTCTTTTAGGGCAAGAGTATCAATTAGTTAGGTATACTCTAAGTTTTCGGGATATAGATGCTGACATAAAAAAATTTTAGGTTGTTTAGTATCACCCTGTATAATACCTACACGACAAATATACCTAGCTATGCCGCCTCCGCTGGTCCCAGCAGAAAGGGGAATCCCAAGTAGGGTTGCAAACTTTTATTTAACAGAAAAACAGTATATTTAGGGCTGAGAAACAAATTCAACAGTAGGTATTTAAGAAAAGTAAACAGTAAGTATTTAATATTTTTGACGTTTTACAAATCCCTATAATTTTTTAAAGTTTATAAAGCATACCTACTTTTTGCAAATTATTTACTTATATTAAAAATAGAAACTTATTTTTCTTGTCCCATCACTTTACATAAGGCCTGCAGTTCTAAAGTACCCAGTGGTCATAAAAACTACTGTTTTTATGACTACTAAACTTTTTTTTTTATTGAACATCACCCTGTTCAATAAAAAAAAAAGTATGCGAAATACTTTTCGCATACTTTTTTTTTATTGAACAGTAAAAAGTATTCAGGAGCGAAAAAAGTATAATAGTGTTAAAAACAATATGGTCGGCAACCCTAATCCCAAGAAGTGCTGGCTTGATGATGTTGAACAACATGCGAAGAGTCAGAAATGACCGTCGCTGAACTAAATAAGATACATACCTACATCGTAGGTATTTGGGCACATTTGTTTTTAACCCCGAACGCAAAAGTGTGGGGTTATAAGCTTAAAAGTGTATGTCTGTGGTATCGTAGCGTAGCACCCAAATGGATGAACCGATTTTCGTTTAATTTTGTTTGTGTCATAGATATTTATCCCGAATGTTCTTAGTTATGTTTCATGAAAATCTGTTTAGCCATTTGAAGATCATCAGCTCTTTTCTAGTTGATGAGAGGATCTGACTAACTTCCACAGGTATATCCGATCGATTCAAAATTAAGTACCTATACAATACCATGCTACTTCAACGATATTATAATAAGTTATACCTACTTAAGTATTTTTAACAAAATAAAAACCGACTTTAACCCTGTCAATTTACTTTAATAAGCATAAGAATAAAATGGAAATTAGTGTAAACCAAACGTCATATATATTTTTTGGTTTTTGTGTATTTTTTCAAAAAGCGCTCGACACATTTCGATAAAAATTTAATGGGACCATCTGTAAAGTATTACCTATCAGCATCTGGTCTTTGTTTGTGTCCACTGCAGGAGCACGGTCCTCTCTTGACTTCTAGAACCCTAAAGGCAAAGACAATACATATAAAACTAACGTAAATATATGTAATTAGCCAGAGCTTACGTTAGTACTATATTGTCTTTGCCAGAGCAGTCAGAGGATTTGGCCTACACTCTTCACGCGGGCCAGACGGGTTGGAGAGGTCTTTTTGATTTTTATTAGCTTTGTTTAACTTGTGTTTCATTAGTCGCCTTCTACATCATGGACTTGGAGTGGTCCTATTCTACCTAGTCGGGAACCACACGGCATCTTAAAAGATAGATAAGGGGACGAAATTATAGATCCTCTTATATTTTATTCCGATCATAGGCTATAATCGATAAACCATAATATAAAAGCTAACAGAATGATTTATGAAAATGTAAATTGTTTGAGCAGCGGCGAGCAAACACGGGTGTAACTGATATGTGTGCCGGGACATAGCTAATATGACGCTGTGGTGATATTGATTGTTGAGTGCCTCTGCCTATTCTGTCTACCTCGTCCTACTAAATACAAAATAATTATGAAAATAAAAACAGCGGGTTGTACTCGGGGAGTACCGGCAGAAGAGAAACCTTCTAGGCACAGTAGCGACGCCTATCATTTTATTCCTAATACTTTACAAATAGAAATAAATTCAAGAATGTAAATCATATAAGCCTTAGTAAATAGCCTGAAGTGTTTTGGAATCATGTTTTAATATTATGAGAAGATAAATAAATACCGCCAAAAACGGCCGTTTTTGGCGGTAATCTGATCCTCATAATTCTCACTGATTCTGATAATATTAAACATGATTCCAAAAATACTTCAGGTTATTTACTAAAGCCAATATGATTTACATTCTTGAATTTCTTTCTATTTGTAAAGTATTAGGAATAAAATGATATGCGTCGCTACTGTGCCTAGTGTGCGGCCTTAACGTTGTTTTTCAATCAGATCACGTCTTACGAATTTTTAATTTGACAAATCTGTCGGTCACGTGACCAGTCGCGAGTTTGTCATTTTTTCCCCATCGCAAAAAGTGCACTTTCACTTCAAAAAATGCAGCAAAGTCTTTAGGAACTGCCGATAGAAGAATAATTTTTATTCACCAAAAAGTACAAAGCCTTCGGTGATGACAACGCAAGTTCCATGATTTTTGTTCACCCATAACGCGCATAAAGAAGCACTTCAATAATTCACAGTAAAATACGTATAAATTGCCCTCGTCATATGAATATTTTGAATTTGAATTAAAATTGTCATCTTTTTCCAACTTTTTCATTAGGATTTTTTTTATCGGCGGTTCTACGTTAGATAATTACCTATAGGTATATTTATTGTCTTTGACTAAAATAAACTAAACGTTGGTATCAAACATACCACAAGATACAGTCCGTTACTGCTGCAATTTACTTTAAAAGTATACCTTCTATAAACTATATTTAATAATATACGACATCCCATTACTTAGTTTTCTTCTCAGGAAGTAGATACTTACTTCGTCATCAGGTAGGTACCCACTTATTTACCTAAAAACGAAATCCTCCGCACTTTTTTATAAGTTTCACACCATTCACAAAGTAATACTTAGTTAAATAGGTATAATTTATTTCCCGTGTTTGGCCATTTAAGCAATAATAGCTCTTTGGCACCTCGTAAACAACAATTTTCATAAAAAAAAAAACATTTTTACAAATATACCGAATGTGGTCTAATCTCAAAATAACTCTCAAAAGCTGACAAATTAGTAATAAAGTAGCAACTTTACGATGTACTCAAGTTATTTCCTTCAAGTGCAGTGTCGGTGTGAGAGATGGCAAGCATAGTCGCCCGGGGCAAGTGGTCCCAACCCCTTTATCGTACGATTTGTTCTCACAGACTTACATAGATGGCGCCACTCGTTGCTACACAACATTATTCACAAAATATATCTTATTAAAAATTAGAACGAGTTTTTGGTGGGAAGTCAAGGGGTTCAGTTGTCGTTTGCCTTATACAATTTTGCAAATTCAGTGGACTTTATAATATGAATTTGGTGTAGTTTGGTGTTATAAATGCTCGGTGCTCGGAAACAATTTGTGAAAAAGTTAAAGTAGACTGTTAAATGGACTCGTATAGATTTGTCGCCAAAATCTCCCACGAGGCTGCCAAAGAACATACGCCATCTTTGATGCCACATACCGTACAACACCGATACTTAGTGTCTCATTATACTGGACATTGGCAGAATCACTGAAATCTCGGTGGAAGCCATAATTAAAAAGAAGAAAGAAGAAGAAAAATTTAAATTTAAGTTTAAGCTAGTGCAGATTACCACCATCTAGATTCAAGTGTAAAGCAACTCTGCAGCGCTATACGAATCTATGAGGTTGGAAGTCCATTACGTTAGTATTATATTGTCTTGGCCCGGGGCATAAGTAGGTTCTCCAGAAGAGGCAGGACAGGCAGGGTGCGACTGCCTTTCAATACCCAAATTAAAAAAAAAACTTAGTATCCATAGAATGTCATGTGAATCTTGAGAGGTTAACTGGAAAATGCAGATGCCTGTCTTCCAACACATTCATTGCACGTAGCACTACCTAATACTAGGGTGAAAATGTACCCAAAATATATTCGAGTTGTCAATAATCGGGCAAAATAAAAAAAATCTTAAAATCAAAGCATACATAATAAAATAGGTCTTTTCACTGTTTCACGTCAAAATTTATTGTTACTTATTGTTCAAAAGCTAAACGCCAAAAGAATCTCTTTTCAAAAGTAAAAAGTCGTGCAAAACTGCAAATCCATTTAGTATTCCATAGTAGGTACCAACATATTAAGATCCGTTGTTTCTTGGGTATCGTCTTTTTTACTAAAGAGTTCAAACTTAAAGAGTTCAAAACACAGTTCCCTTCCTCAATTTTTTATCAATTTGCTTTCGACTTTTATTTCCATTTTTGTAAGTTTTCCATTATATATTAAAATTATTTCTATAAATTTTTTTTCAACACATTTTTTTTACATTAATTAATGTAAAAACAAACTTCTACCATTGACAATTATATGTAGATATGTCTACTGACAAAGGCAATATGTAAGTACAATGTGATTGACTACAACAACAACACATAGCAATAGGGCCACGAGAAGGTCTGTAGCCCGGGGCCGTGTGTTTGCTAAGACCACTACGGTTGAAGTGGAATGATGTCTGCAGTAGGTGCTCAACTTTTTTACAAAAATGCGTAAAAAATTAAAACCTTTGGCTTGGCTTTAAAGAACGGTACATTTTTGTAAGAATTCTATGAACTCTGAATACCTACTAGACTTTGATACAATCCAGACTGAACCCAAAGGACACGTTTAGCGTGTTAGGCGTAGCGTAGGTATAGGTAGGTGGAAAACATAATCCGATGGGTCAGTAAAATGAAAGAGACAGAAAAAAATGGTCAAAGGACTCATGACACCGATATTTAAGACACACAGGATACCTACCTACTGTTACGTTAGTATTATATTGTCTTTGCTACTAAACAATCCTCAAATTAATCAAATAAATATATGTATCTACAAATACTCCACTTCCATGCTGGCAAAGACAATACAGGTAATACCAAATAATACTAACGTAAATGCTGGTTTGGGAGAAAAGGAAAAACATAGAATACACTACCTAGCCGATTATCTTTCAGCGCATACCATAAAAGCCGGTCAAGGGATTAGGCAAAACTCTAAGGAATCACGTTATAGGCGATGAGTCCAGGCAGCAACTCTCGCCCAAGGGACGGGCAGTATAGAAGATCCCGCACTAGGACCATCTGCACAACCACGACCACTCTGTCAAGAGTGAACGACTAAGAAGAATGTCAGATAGACAATTCACGCCTCCGAAGTTCCTCACGGCCGTTAATACCACGTTAATACCTATCAAAGACAATATAATACTAGCGTTAGTGGCTGTGCTCTCTGTGGGAAGCCCGGGTCCGCCCGCATAGAATAGAATTCGATGCCGCATTGACCACCCAAAATTTTATCCAAATTTTGTGTTCTTTTTCTTTGGCTATCAGAACAAAATGTAGTACTATTATATATTGTTTACCAACAATAATAATTGTTAAAAAAAACCATGTCTTATTGTAATCATAATTTAGTAATATTACAATTTCATTTTATTCTTTTCAAATAATGGACTTGAATCGTTCTGAAAATGCTCTTTCAATACAAGTTTTAATATGTAGCGCCATCTGTGGTCGAGTAGCTGAATATAAACAGCATGTTGCTTAGCGACCTCTATCAACGCGGGTAGCAACTTTTGTCAACATCGTTTTAGCTATTATGACGTAAATTAAACGATTTCTAACAGATGGCGCAAATTGTGTTCTTAGACCTTTATAGATTTTATAGATGGCGTTACTCCCTTCAAGCGAATGGGCTTTCAACGGGCATTTTCAGAAAAAAACTTGTCCCAATCTTGATAAGGTATCTTTATATTTTTTTATCATACTTAGGTGTATAAAAAAAATTATAAATTTTGAATCAGTACTAAAATCCCTGCCGGGTTATTTCAATAATTATTGATATACCTAATTTAATAAAAAATGAGAGTGTGAAGACATCTGTCAAAAAAAATAATAATGCAATATTAACGACTCCTATTACTTACTTGTAACTTGTAAAAAAATCCATACTAAAAATAACAACCCACTTTTGGTGATTCTGACATGTTCAGTATTATGAGATAGGTAAATACTAAGTATCGGTGTAATGTTGTAGGGTATAGTTTTTAACAAGTTGCATAAAAGATATAAAAATATCACTTCGCGTCCACAAAATCCAAATTGCGTCCACCCATGGACTATTTCGCGTCCACCAATTTAGGGAAGATATTAAAGGGAGTTTTTTTTTTAATAATTGAAGTTATGAATTTTAACGATTTCTTTATTAAACAATATAGATATTTAAAAATTAACCTAATTATTAATAATATAATAAGTACTACAAAGAAAAGAAAAATATTATTCATTTCAACATTGATTAAATAGTTACTTAACTAGTGTAATCATTTTAATTGCCTGTATTACTAAGATCTCAAATAAAAATGAAACCTAAAAAAAAAAATTGATGGAACTGCAGAATTAAAAGATGGACGCAATCTGTTATCTACTAAGATATGTATAGTTAGCGTCCAACTGTCCAAGTATGATTATCGAAATCTCTATCTAATTCTACAATCATAATGATGTGGACGCAAATTGGCCATTACGGTGTTCATAATAAAAATGTAAAATAAACATAAAGCCAATGTTTATTTCATTATATAAAAATATACAACCAACACAAAAAGCAAAAAGATACATGTTCGCGTCCATTGTGGACGCAAAGTGGAAGATTTATAAATTTGGTGTAGTAATTCGCGTCCACCTTATTTTAATTGTTAATAATAAAACAATGAAATAAATACATAATTATATTTATTTCTTAGTTCATTATAAAGGTCTAGAACCAACTATGTATCCTAAATTTAATATAAAACATACAAAAACTTGCCTTGAATTACACCGCAGCTCGCTATTATTTTCTACTAAAATTCCACGCAGCAGCACTCTTTAGTTGCACAACTGAGACTTTTTTTTAAATATGTTCTTTGATAGCCTCGCGAGGGCTTCTGGTGACAAATCTATACGAGTCCATATAACAGTCCACAAATTGTACATGATCACGAGCATTTATAACACCAAACCATCTAAGTGTTTCATATTATAAAGTCCACTAAAATCAAATTGCAATCGTCTTAGGATAACCCTAACTGCACCCCTTGACTTCCCACCACAAACGAAAGCCACTTTCACTGTCAGTCAGATATCAAACTGTAATTTCATACAAAATGAAGAAATCCTTAAAAATTAAAGATGTTAGCCACTATATATATCTCCATGATGTTAGCGCACGCTAGAAAAAGTTTAGGCAAAGACAATATAATACTAACGTTAATAGACTGCCTCATACAAAAATATTGGACTAAATTAAGGTTGCGAGAAGCAGGCGAATGTATGGCGCAGGAGAGTTGCTTGCTACTCGATACTAGATGCCGGTAATCTGCAAATATATGGTGTCATTTTAAAATATTATGCCTAAAATATTGTTTTGATTTTTATTAACATATACATTTTGTGAATCATATTTATATTCTCATAATACGGTAGACACAATGTTGTGTAGTTTCGAATGGCGCCATCTATGCGAGTCTCTGAGAACAAATCGTACGATTAAGGCGTTGAGACTTAATTTAGGTCCCAGCACAGACTTTATACTTACTTAGAAAAGTGTATCTAAAATCACCAAGACTCAAGCTTTCGAGCCGTTTGTAAGTCAGAGTTTGTGACCCAAAAATAAACAAATAATATTTAATTACGAACTAATTGACAAATGAAGTCCCGACCGCACGCACTGTTTCCGCCAAATCATCGCTATCTCAAAGAGCATCGCCGAATCGATCCACCCGAGCCAAATAATCGAATAATAATCGAATTAATCGATTGTTACGATCGTGTCTCGGTGGGTGGCCGATTGGAGATTACTAAATGGATAATTACGTGTCACGTTTCGTGTTCAAACAATAACTGTGATTTAGATGTCCAATTTGGGTCAAGATTCCTAATTATGATTATTGCTTTCTTATCTTTTTTTTATGTCGTAGGACGGCAAACGAGCAAGCGGGACACCTGATGGTAAGTGATCACCGCTGCCCATGGACAATTGCAACTCCAGGGGTGTTACAGGAGCGTTGCCGGCCTTTATTTTTCCCTCCCCAGAAGGAGAGGAGGGAATGGGCCTCCGGCTCTCTCACTCACCGAACGAAACATAGAAGCGGTAAAGCTACTACTAGAAAGTCGACTTTCTGTGTCTGCTTTATAAACAGTTTATTTGAACATGAACATGATTTATATGAAGCAAGTTTAATACCAGTACAAACAAAAGAAACACAAAAGAAATAAACATAGATTTACATCTACAGGCTAGAATGTCTCGCCAGATGATAAGGAATAAGTAGGTCAGTAAAGTTTTTATTGTAGTCATTATTATCAATCATCAGATCGTATAGACCATAGATATCAGGTGGTATAGACTGATAGCACTGAACAACTCTACCCTTAAAACATTAGTACCTATAGCGAAATAAAAAATATTTCATCTACCAGCACGTACATATATCTCCATGTCTACCAGACATCATCAAATTCTTTATAGTATGATATTACTTACCCACCTAAACTTTCCTTTTGGGTTTCAATGCAGTCGGGTAAAATCCCTTTATGTCGTAATAAGGTTTTCTATCACAACATTTACAACCACAGACATGATCATAAGAGAATCACATAAAAAAAACTGTCATTGTCACAAAATGGTTACATTTGGATCATCACAAACTTAAATCCAATGTAAATGTACTATATAACAAAATATCTTAGTAATGCTATAAAATGACTTTTTTAACCAAAGTACGTAGCCTCCCCCTGCAGTTTCCTCTCATTCGTGGCATGTTATCATACGCAGTGATTTGGCCATCATGCAGCATCGTGCAAGAGTATATTGAACACGGAACCACATTAGCAAAAGCTGATTGGGCTAGAGCAGGCCGTTTCAGCTTGTTCGGGACATTCTTCATGGCCCCAGTTTTTTACGGATGGATGAAATACACCAGCAGGTTCTTTAAAAACAAGGATTTGAAGACTGCTGTGATCAGAGCTGCGATAGAACAAGTTTCATATTCTCCTCTCGCCATGGCTTATTTCTTCTTCGGCATGAGTGTTCTAGAATTGAAGCCGTTGAAGACATGCGTAAACGAAGTGAGAGAGAAATTTTGGCCGACTTATAAAATAGGTGTCGTGTTCTGGCCGACGGCGCAAACGATCAACTTCTACTTTGTTTCTGAGAAGAATAGGATCGTGTTTGTAAGTGCCGCTAGTTTTGTGTGGACTGTGTATTTGGCCCACGTGAAGTCTAAGGAACAGAGCCAGCCGGTGATGGAAGAAAATAAGCCGATTCTTAAAGAGATAGAGGAAAAACCTGCTTTAAAAGACATAGAGTTAGTGGAACAGAAGAAATAACGACAGTTTTATAAATGGCAGCACTATTCTTATTATGAAACTCGCAATTTTTTCTGCGACTTCGTCTGCGTAAATTATAGCCATGTCACTCGCAGATAAATTAGCTTTCTATAAGTGGAAGAACTTTAAAAATCGGTGCAGTTATTTCGGAGACTATGCAATGCAAATAAACAATCGACAAATTTCGACTTTATAATATTAGTATAGATTATAGCCATTTTCCCGTGACCGTGTCCGCGTAAGTTATAGCCAGCATGTGGACCCAACGCCGTAATCGTACGATTTGTTCTAGCATAGATGGCGCTACTCATTGCTACACAACATTGTATCTTCCGTATTATGAGAACATAAAAGAATTATTCACAAAATATATCTTTTAAACAATTAGAACAAGATTTTTGGCTTTTTAATTTAAAATTACACCTCAGTTTTAGCATGTGGTCTCAACGCCTTAATCGTACGATTTGTTCTCAGAGACTCGCATAGATGACGCCACTCGAAACTACACAACATTGTATCTACCGTATTATGAGAATATAAAAACATGATTCACAAAATATATCTTATTAAAAATCAAAACAATATGTTAGGCATAATATTTTAAAATGACACCATATATTTAGTAAGTTAAAGGCTAACGCAGATTACCGCCATCTAGTATCGAGTAGCAAGCAACTCTCCTGCGCCATACATTCGCCTGCTGTTTCGCAACCTTAATTTAGTCCAATATTATTGTATGAGGTGGGCAGTCTATTACGTTAGTATTATATTGTCTTTGGTTTTAGTAAGTTTTAGGCTAACGCAGATTAAATCAGCCACTCGTAACTAGCTGGTAGTAGTCTGCACCGCCATACTTGGCCACACATTCGCCTACTTCATCCTACTACATCCACGGGAAGATTTGGGGTGGTCCTAATCTACTCTGCCGAGAACCATACAGGTAAGTTTTGAAGTGTTAAGTTTGTTTAATCAAAATGTAACGTCATATATTGCTTATTACTAAATATTTATTTAAAAAGGCTCTATTTAGGGTTCCGTACCCAAAGGGTAACAACGGGACCCTATTCATGAGTTTCACTGTCCGTTTGTCTGTCTGTCACCAGGCCGTATCTCATAAATCGTGATAATTAGACAGTTGAAATTTTCACAGATGATTTCTGGGTCCGCTATAACAACAAAACTAAAAACAGTATGATTTATTGGTAGAGTAGCAACGGGGGCAAGCTATTCTACAACTTACCTTTTCCTACCAATGCCTTCACTCTAATCTACTTAGTAATATATTGTCTTTGACTTTTGACTCTACCATGCGCTCTACCAATATTAGGTTACTTTACCTATTTATATGCTTAGTAACGATCGAGTACTAGTGACAGCCGCAGCGTTCTAACTCTAGTAACAAAATTCAAATTTACCTACGTGTAGACATATCATCATCATCATCAGGTATTTTTAGACTCCACTGCAGGAGCATGACTCTCTCTGCACTACTAGAGCATTCAGAGGATTTAGCCTACACTCTCCACGCTGGCCAGACGGATTGAAGAGTCGGGGCTCTTTGATATTTATAAGCTTTGTTAACTCTTGTTTCCAAGTCTCCCTCTACGACATCTACGGGAAGACTTTGAGTGGTCCAATCAATCAATCAATCAATCAATGGTTTATTGCTTCCTTAATGTGATAATACAGGTGTTTAATAAGATTAGGAACAATTAAGGGCCCTGACGGGCGCTGCAATGGGAGAAGGGCAATTGCAAGGTCCTATTCTACTCTGCGGGAAATCACACGACAAACATCTACGTGCTAACGTGTAGACATCTACTTTACCTAAACTGGTAGAGTTACCCATTTTGATAGAATAGTAGGCTAGTGACTACCAGTTACTCTACCCGTCTACGGGGGGCTTAAAGGATATTGTTGAGTTAAGGTATTTAATAGAATATGGTTGTTCTCACAAAAATACCTAAAAATTAGCTAACATACCATTGCCACGGTCTGTTTTTGGGTGGTTTTCAAACATAAATAGCGTGAAACCATTTACGACCCAGGATCGTCGAGTGTAACTATCAATTGACACGGTTCTCTATCACAGTGCAGTCAGTTAATTTCTTCATTCAACATAAATTATAAGAAGACACCCACACAAGCGTCCACTGTCTAAAAACCGGCATAAGCGCGAGAGTAACCCACAAGCAAGTGGTTCCGTCCATACAATGTCTAAACAAGTAGCATTATCTTAATTTATATTATAAAGGTGAAGAGTCTGTTTTAGTAAGTAAGTAAGTAAATACACTTTATTGCACCATGACATACAAAAATGAAATATTAAATACACAAAAAGATACAAGTTTGTACAATTGGCGGTCTTATTGCCTAGGCAATCTCTTACAAGCTAATTGGGTGACAGAAAAAAAGAGTAAGTGATGCCTAAACGATAAAAAAGATTTAAAATAAAAATAAAGCGATATTATGTAGTAAAATAAGTATAAATAACTGCACGCAGCAGGCAGGACCTAATGGATGCCACCGACAACGCGATTGGGGTGGCTAATTTCTGGGCCGCGACAATTTAATGTTTTTGTCTAGAGAATGTCTAGGGTCAATTAACACGCTGTTTATTGCTTATTGTTAAGTACCTATAGTTATAGATTATTGTGCCAATAGAGAGAAGACTTTCGTCTTGACTACTGAGATGAGCAAGCAATAAATAGCAGACATTTAAACCACTTGTAAGGAACTCTAAAATGAAAAAAGCCCGAACAATGTATTTATTAATAATGGGAATGAATTTTTATGAGAAAATATTTTTATTGACATCATTAATCATGTTTTGTCAACGCCGAATGTCGATGCTCGCCGGGTTTTTGAACCTCCATTTTTTTGTCAGATGGAAAAAATAC
Source organism: Rhodophaea formosa (assembly GCA_963082605.1). Classification (NCBI taxonomy): domain Eukaryota; kingdom Metazoa; phylum Arthropoda; class Insecta; order Lepidoptera; family Pyralidae; genus Rhodophaea; species Rhodophaea formosa. The sequence continues at coordinate 9,198,217 of OY720225.1, read as the reverse complement.
ATTCTTGCTCCTCGACCACCATTGAAGGATCCTTTCTTACGGTAATGGTGACCTTTGATGAATTATAGTTAATTGTGCTATCAAATGAAATTTTTACGCTACAACAAGATTAATATTACATTAGTAAGTACTTAGTGTGACGAGCTTAAAAGCAATAATAATAATTGGTCATATCATCATAATATAGCATCTGATAGACACAAATGGAAACGAGAGAAAGATGCATTTGCCCAATATTGGGACATTCTTTAATGGCTCGTAATAATAATAATTTATGTTGTACTTTTTATACAAATATTGTAAAAACCTACACCTATGATTAAAAATAAATAAAGAGATAATAATAGTAGGTACTTACTAGGTATATATGGTTACTATATCCAAAATTAAGATTTCCTGGCAAAATCCCTCCTCAGCAATTCAGTTACTCTAAATTTCTTAACATTTCGGCAAAAAGTACAGAGAATTGTATGGTAGACGAATAATTAATCAAATAATTGCCTGATAATTATTAAATTTTGTTCAATGATTATTAGTTGTTAATAAGTAATTTGTTGTTTTTCTGTTGTTTCCCTGACAGACAGCTAAAATGCCGGACATATTTTAAAAATTCCTGTCATCTGGTAACCTTCTAGGTATAGATGTATTTGAATTAGAAATACTGATCAAGATTTATCAACTCAGACTACTATGACGAGGTAGGTCTGTCACCATAAGGTCTCCTGTTTTCTTCTTCAATTCCACTGCATTGTAAGTAATATTGATAATAAAATTTGTCTATTTAAGAGTCGCCTGGACGCGCATGTCTCCATACAAACGGAAAAAGGGAATTGTGGCAATAATTGATAATTTAGGAGTAAAATTAAGCATTTAACCAATGAATCTCATTATAATCTATCTATATATATATATACACAATAATCTGTTTATGCATAAAATTTTCTCGAGATCTAATTTTCCCATCGAAAAAGAGTCGCCTTTTTAAGGATCGGACAGAGTTTTAACGCAAAAAACGCAAAACGGTGTCATAATATAAGCTTGACCGCTATGTGTGTGTTGTAGTAGTTAAAGGGGTAAATTTAGATGCTTTATTTTATTTGAAAACAGGTTATCACGGTTTCAACAAAATAGTTCTAGCACAAATTAGACAGATTTTTGTGTCGCGGGTTGTTTAAAAATTTAATTTATATGAGCATGTATAACAAAGTTTTAAGTTATTTTGACTTCCAATGTTTACTTATTGAAAAAGTACAATGTTGAAAACTCCCTATGCCTGACGCAAACCCTCCTTGGGTAACACTGTGAAAATGAAGTGACATTATTTGCTCGCACATTGCGATTGAAACTCAGAGCCTTTGCGTAGTAAATTGCTGGTTAGCCAAAGCTGCGCTACGTAGATACAAAGAGTATTTGAGTCCAAAGCTTCGCATTACTTTAACAGCTTTCCCCGCAGCCGTTCATTAAAGCATACATTTTAATCACATCGTCCAAAAACACCCGAAACTTCTCACAAAATCTCAAGCAAAAACAACGATTAATTAGTACGATACTACGCTGCTACCGTCGGGTTTGCTCGTTCAAAAGTGCCGAAACGGGTCCTTTTCACTTAACGATCTCTCGTACGTTGCTACCAAAAAAATTGCTAAAAAACAACATGTTACCTGACCCTTGTATTGGAAGTTTTATAAGCTGTTAATACCACTTTTGTGTTTTATTTTGGGTAGACACAAGCACCGATTTAAATATTGATTCCATAATATTTGTTATGACTCATATTTTGTGGTCAGTTAAGTATAGGCGCAGATAATTTAAGTTTATTTCAATCGTAACTTTGCGTAGTAGGTATTTTAAAAATCAATTGAAATATAAAATGCAATATCTTGGTTATTATTCTTCTGTTTGTACTTACTTAAAATTATAACTTTACTTTTTACTGTACAAATTAGTTGGGTAAAATCTTGAGGAACATTAATTTCTTAAGTCGATTCAGGAAACATAAAAAAAGAGACTGCTGAATTTTGTAAAATCGCTGACAGATAGGTGCTATTGCACAAAGTATAAAAGAATAAATAAATAAATATATAGGGACATATCACACAAATTGAGCCAGCCCCACAGTAAGTTGTGAACTTGTGTCGCAGGATACTAACTCAACGATACTATATTTTATAATATATACTTATATAGATAAACATCCAAGACTAGAGGTTATATCGTCTCTATAGAGCTCCACTAGCGAACTATTTCACGCTCCTCAAGAACTTATATTTTGTTCTCAGATAAAAGTGACCAGGATCACATGGCAATGTTTTTTGTCCACAAACTGTCCTACAAAAAGACCTTTCCTCACCTGCTGCCGCTTATTTATTGTCGTTCGACGAAAAAGAACCTAATTGATTTAATTTTTGACTTACATAATTGTGCTGTGAAATATGGTTACTTTTTTATCTTTCTGAAATATCTATCCTTGTAAGATTTCCCTTGTTGATGTGGCGTTTATTTGTACTTTTAAGGAATAATAATAATGACAGTTGAAAATAATTAAGGCCGAGTGAATGTCATTAGATATTATCTGCTCTTAATAAAGGTTAAATATATTTAACAATGCAAAGAAATACAAAATTACAACAATATGGTCAAGAAAGCATTTTGACATTGTCGATTTAACGGAGATAAAGTATTGAGGATAAATAATTTTTTAAGGTTACCATACCAAAATGACAAAAAAGATCTACATAATAAATAGGTAGGTCGCAGGTAGACATGTAATCTCGTATTGCAATGTACATTTATTTCGCCGTGTGATTCCCGGCGGAGTAGAATAGGACCACTCCAAGTCATCCCGTGGATGTCGTAAAAGGCGACTAACGAAACACAAGCTAAACAAAGCTTATTAACATCAAAGAGACCTCTCCAACCCGTCTGGCCAGCGTGGAGAGTGTAGGCCAAATCCTCTGACTACTCAGGCTAGTATATGGCTCTGGTAGTACAGAGAGGATCGTGCTCCTGCAGTGGAGACTAGAAAGACCTGATGATGATGATAATGATGATATTTATTTACTTATAATATTACACTAGGTAGGTTAAGTACTCTTTACTAGATTACATACTTATATCATAGATTCTATTAGGTATAAGTCTACAGGAATAGATATCTCATCCGGATCATGGCAAGCTAAGTTTCGTAAAGTCATCGTTAGATGGTAGTAGGTACACTGCTCGTTTACTCATCATCATCATTTCGAGTACCTAGGTGACACGGTCAATCGACCATGCACAGCCTGGTGTCAGAGTTCTTCGGAAAGGCCTCTCGGCCTCTGACGTGGTTTCTTTAACGACTACCAGATGGCAGTCGGGACCACTGGCTTAACGTGCCTTCTGAAGCACGGAATCATCTTTCTTATCAGACAATCGGGTGATTCATGCCTGCAGTGTCCTAACCAAACTGGAAACAACTTAACAAAGTATGCTTCCCGTTGTAATCGAACCCACGACCCCCAGGTCAACAAGGCGGACGCCTTAACCACTGGACCACGGAGGCAGTTCGTTTACTAGACTAATCGGAATGTGTGTTTAAGCGTATACCTAAAGGATTGTATGCATCTATTTGAAAGATGAAAATGTAAATTGAACAAATGCAATAATCGAAAATGCTTTTTATTATTAGTTGTAATTGTATATTTATTAAATATAGCACATAGCGCGATCTGTGTATTGTTGGAGTGCAACTCTAGTTTGTATGAAACTTCTTGGACACGTCAAAGATGATAACTACCATACTTGGTATTTAATCGTCCAAGATCCCTAAAATATAAGAATCTCATGCCCTTATTTTTATTGAAATATTAATTAAAAGGTCGTTAAATCCATATTAATAGATATAAGAGTTAATCCAATAGCCATACTCCGGTATTAGTAGCAATAATAAAACGCCGTTGTTCACTAGACGCTCGCTTTACGAGCAATTTAGTAAATTTAAACTGAGCTTAAACGAGACGCCATCGTCGGGATAAACACATAACCATTACGATTTTTATTGCCATTTAAGGGTTAACCAGCACCGGAAATGTTGAAAATACTATTAAAAATACGGTACGGTATTTCAAAATCGCGATAGTGGTATGAATGTGCCGTGTGGTTTCCGGCAGAGTAGAAGGACAACTCGAAGTGTTCCCGTGAATGTCATAGAAGGCGACTGAGGAAACACAAGCTATAAACATCTAAGAGACTTCTCCAATCTGTCTGGCCAGGGTGGAGATTGTAGACCAGATCCTCTGACTGCTCTGGCTTATATATGGCTCAGGTAGTATATAGAGAGTCATGTGGTATTATTAGCAATAATAAAACGCCGTTGTTAACTTGTTACTAGACGCTGGCTTTACGAGCAATTTAGTTAATTTAAACGGAGCTCAAACGAGACGCCATCGTCGGGATAAACACATAACCATAATACGATCCATTATCGACGAAGTGGTATGAATATACCACTTCGTCGACGTTTAAGTAGTAGCATTACCACTTCTATATGCTTCGTTCGGTGAGTGAGAGATCCCCTCTGGGGAGGGAAAAATGAAAGGTCGGCAACGCTTCTGTAACACCCTTGGTGTTGCATTTGTCCATGGGTAGTGGAGGTCACTTACCATCAGGCTACCCGCTTGCTCGTTTGCCGTATGCCGTATGGTTTCCGGCAGACTAGAATAGGACCACTCCAAGTCTTCCATTGAATGTCGTAGAAGGTGACTTAGGAAACACAAGCTAAACAAAGTTTATAAACATCAAAGAGACCTTTCAAGTCCGCGAGTGTGTATGCCAAACCCTCTGACACTTAGTAGTACAGAGAGGGTAGTGCTCCAGTAGTGGAGACTAACGAAGACCTGATGATGATGATCAGCAGGCCGGGCAAATTTGTATGAAAATGTTGCTTTTTTTTTTTCAAATTCCCAGCATTAATCCGATAGGAAAAGCTGTTCATTTTGACGGGCTAAGTCGCCCCTTTATAAATCGAATAGGGTTTTCTATATTGTATATTTTTTATTAAAACCTTACCGCCTGTGTCCTACCAACTACACCTTAACATGCGCAAATGAAAAAGCCGACGTGTCCGATTCACATTATTATTATATGGCGAATCCAACATCTCAATTAGAAGCCCAACGACTCAATACTGATGCACCGCGAAAGGCAATCATTTTAGATCAATTCCAGAGAATAAAGTGGGTTTTGTATAGCGAAGTATCATAGCTTTCTTTATGAGGATCACTATTGCCGAATAACAGCCTTTGAGGATATTATAGAACATAGAAAACACGTCAATTCAGTTTGAGTTTGTGGCCCCCAATAGAAATTCAAACTTAAGTGTTAACTTAACATTTAATAATTTTTACCATCACTCCAACATCTGTCTATGGTCTCTATTGCCTAGGAAAAAACAAAGGTCGTCTGATACTAGTAAGTTGTATTACTTAGTATTCTTTTTCGTACTTAGTAAGTAAGAACTGGTATCTGGTGAGATGATCAGCAATTTTTACCCTGAGAAAAGTACTGTTTCTAAGGGATCGACACTAACGCGAGCGGAGCCGCGGGCGAAAACTAGTAAACCATATCAATGATTCAAGTTGTCGTAATTGAACACCTTAATCAAGAGCCAGTTCAAAATGACTCAATTCAGATGCACCCCGGGCAATGGCAATTATTTTAAATCAATTCCAGACAATAAAGGGGATTTTGTTCAGCGAAATTTTATAGCGTTTTTATGGTGATGGCTACCTTTACAGAATTACGATACCCTTTGATATATCATATAGAACCTGGAGGTCAATGACAGTCATTGTGATATTATCATCATCAGGTCTTTTTAGTGGTCTCCACTGCAGGAACACAATCCTCTTTAAACTACCACAGCCATAAGATATATAGCAGTCAAAGGATTTGGCCTACACTTTTTCCTTTCATTGTGATATACCTAGAATAAATTTTGGGTTAGATGCGTTACCGGAAGACCAGTAAAATGTTCTACATCATACGAAAATTTATTTTCCATATTTTGTACGTTTCTCGTATGATTTACAACACTTACTAGGTCATAAATTAAAATTACCAACATTTGGACATAACTAACTTTAAAATACTGAAACAGAGACAAGAGAGAGAATAAGGTGAGCTTTCCATGAGTATTTTCAAATCAGCATAGGTACTTATCCATATTGATTTAAATAGCGAGAAAACAACTTAGCTTAGCGAGAAAACAAGTTACTTAACATTCAAATATAGCCCAAGTAGCACAATGCTCATTGATATATTACTGTTTTAATCGTTGCTTGTAAAACGATATGATGATGCATGCCATTTCGACTCGATAAGAAGAGCAAGAAAATGCATGCAAAAGTTTTGGGACTTTCTTAGACATCTGTACGACATCAATTCCAGCCAATTCACGGGGTATTGTATTTTGATTATAAAACTGTATATTAACTATTTGAAAAAGTCTTTAGTGGATTAGATGAAGCCTTAGAGTATCAATATAACTAGATGAAGCCATCAAATCATTAACTTAAATCAAAATTAAATAAAATTTGATTTATCTAAAAATGAAGGGAAATTAAAATGTATCTTTTATATCGTACAGTGGCACAAGAATTACTGTACGTAGTTTGAGTAAAGTTTATTTTTTTTATTCCAAAAACCAGAATTCCGATCTGAAATCCCATGCCGATCAATTAACCTTTTCCAAAAAAAGAAATCCAAACCAATTTGCAATTTGCCAAAAGCAATCACAATAATTTTTAATTTTAATTATAGTTTACGTCAGGTTGGCTCCGGACTCCAAAAATATGTCTTAATAAATTGACAAATATATTTTGCAGTCATCTCGCACACTAGTTCAAGAAGACTCTTCTTTATTTTTTGCAACATAAAGTTCAAATTTAGGTTATTAAATTTTTCGGTGTTTTAGATGACTGTTGTGTAGAACAATAATATTATTTGTCAGACATAACAGATGGACCCCCACTAAGCAGTCCCGCCTACCTATTATGGAAAGAAATAAAATTTGGTCTACTTTTTACTATGTCTTAATAATAGTTTATTATTAAGTGGTTTCCGGAAAGTTTTGGCAGGTAACATTTTTTATTTCTCGAATGTTTTAGATTTATGTCGTTTTACACGTTTATATGAATTAATTATAATTTAAAATAGAAACACACCTAGAAGTTAAACATACAACAAACCTAGTTCCCCCATTCAGTTATGAAGCTACAACACAGGTCTGGATGTATATCTATATGAGTATCTATTATAAAATATATTATCGTTGAGTTAGTATCCTTCGAGACAAGTAAAAATTGAGTTTGTCCCATATATTTATTTATTTATTCAAGCATTATACGAAAAGGTTGAACCGATTGACGATGTTTTTTTTCTACATACTATAAAATAGATTTCAAAACGGTGTAAGTGCCTTATAAATCAATTCCTGAGTTCTATACCTAATTGAAATATTGATTAAAGTTGTGTAAGTTAAAATTAAATTTTATTATCATGAAATTCTTAACTCGAACATAGTTGTACTAGCTGTTAATATTTATGACGAAAGATATAACTATAATTTTAGAGTGACACGGAAAATAAAAAAAGTATCTTTACGCGTGTGCTACACTTTCATTTAGAGACATTAAACATTTTCATCAAATTCATAAAACTACAAAGTGCATTCAAAGCCAAGTACAAAGTTTGTCAGCACGCACAAAAAGTCCACTGGCCTAGCCCGTCGTCGCGTCACTAAAAACTCGTTAAACGACTAAACGAGTGTCAATGTCACTAAACATTGGACTTTTTGTCTGTTTATGACGTGTGAACTACCGCTGCCGGCTAGTGACAAGTGAAGCGACGTGACAAGTGCTAAGTGACGTATGGTGTGGTCAGCTAGGATGCCAAAATATTTTTACGAGTTAATTATTATTCTGGCAATTGGACAGTTAGTTTGGTGATTGATTTAGGTCACGTACACATCTACCTAAGTACTTAGCTATTCATTTTTCATGTATTTCTTAATTCTATACGTCTGTGCTATGCGTGCTCGTTACTTATTTGTAACTTGATGATCTGTGATAAAGAACAAAACACAGTAGAAATACTAAAATATTTTTACGAACAAGTTATTCATTTAAGTACTTAGTCATGTAATCATTCGACAATGTAATTCTCATTACACAGAATTTTTTGTCTGTTTATGACGTGTTAACCAGCACTGCTGGCGACGAGTAAAGTGACGTGACAAGTGCTAAGTGACGTGTGGTGTGGTCAGCCAGGATGCCAAATATTTTTACAAGTTAATTGTTATTCTGACAACTGGACCATTAGTGAATGATTTCGATCGACGTGTATTAGGTTACACATATTTGCTAAAATATATTTTTTTTAATTACTTTTGGGAAATTTCTATAAATGGAATTATTTTTTACTTCGCAAGTAAGTTCGCTAGTAAGTGCTAGCAATCTTCCTTCGCCGTGTTCGAATTTGACAAAACCCTAGAACAACTAAAATTTCATAAAATTCATACTTTGCAGCACAATCCTGCAGGGTCCTTGATGCTCCATGACTTACTTATAGTTTCAAGAGATATACCAATATTAGTCCTCATAATCTAACACAGGACGTATATCTCTATATAGAACGTCTCAATCTGTGCGGCTGAATTATTCAAAGCCATTATGTGGTAATTGGCACTGATCGCCTTCCATTGCTATTTTATAAAATTCCCGGATAAAAAAATCATAAAATTAAGAGGGTATACTAGCAGTGCGTTTTCCATACATATGTATTTCTCTATTTTCTCGCTGAAAACTGCTTCTAGAAGCACAATTCTTTTGACATAAAATCTATTACTAAAATAGGTACGTCCCTATGTTTTATTTTTTTCTAAAAACCTGTTTAAAAGAAAAAAAAATTGTACAAAAACAGCTTTTTTGGAAAAAATAAAAAATAGGGGCGTACCTATTTTAGTACTAGATTTTATGAAAAAAGAATTCTGGCTCTAGAATTAGTTTTCAGCGAGAAAATAGAGAAATACATTTGTAGGGAAACCATATTAAAAAAATACTGCTAGTATACGCTCTTAATACTTTGCAACACCGTGCTGCAGCGTTCTGTGATGCTCCGTGACTATAGAGACAACAACAAGAGATATTTGTCCGTATATATTTATTTATTACCTAATCTAACACAGGACGTATCTCAATAAGTATACAGAACGTCTCAATCTGTGCGGCTAAATTATGAGTGCCACCAGTCTGGTCGAGCTCCGTGGCGCAGTGGTCAACACGCCAGCCTGCGACACGGAGGTCCCGGGTTCGATCCCCGGCCAGGTCAAGATGGAAAACGATCTTTTTCAGCTTGGCCTGGGTCTTGGGTGTATATCTATATAAGTATATGTTATAAAATATAGAATCGTTGAGTTAGTATCCCACGACACAAGTTCACAACTTACTGTGGGGCTAGCTCATTTGTGTGATATAAAAAAAAATCTTTCTTCGCCGTTTTCGAGTTCAATAAAACCCATAAAATTTCATAAAATTAATACTGCATGCTTTGTGGCTTACTTATAGTTTCAAGAGATATTAGTCCTCGTAATCTAACACAAGACGTATCTCTATAAGTATAGAGAACGTCTCAATCTGTGCGGCTAAATTATTCAAAGCCATTAAGTGGTAAGTGGCACTGATCGCCTTCCGCCGCTACCGCAGCGCCACCAGTAATTATCGGCTTCAACACGCCGCGGTTTTTTATCTGTCGCCGTTCGATTTATTTTGTTTTAAGATGTGGGCGTGAGTGGTTTGCGATTGGTTCACATGTGAGCATAGTTACACTTATTTCTCTATTTATCTAAAAGTGATTAATACTATTTATCATACACAATGTACCAACTAGGTTACCAATTAGCGATATTTAAAAAGCGAGTAGAACTGTTAATTCTATCGACAAATTATCCCCATTAAAATAATTCTAAACTCCTTTTTTTGGATCAGTAGATATTATTTTGTTTGGATTTTAAAAATGAATGTGTCAGTGAACACATCTGTTATTTTATATCTAGAGGATGTACGTCATTAAAAAATACTCGGTCTTTGAAGAATATTATTACCTAGCAATCAAAAAATTAAGATTTATTTATAAATTACAGTCCACTTTTTACATTTCTAACTTACATTTGCGTTGAAAATCTATCTTAATTATTTACATATATTTTTTTATTTTTAAAGGTTTAAGGTCGAACCTTTACAAAGAAATAATCCTTGCTAACATATTGTTTAGAAAATTGATGTGACAAAGATGTCTGGTTTCATAACATCTAAGTTGACCGTAGCATTATCTTTCACCCGTAGTAGTCATGTTAATTAAAACATATCTTCATGTGAACCCCACCTTTCTCTCTATTAAGAAGCGCTAACAGCATTAGTAAAACATCTTAAAATACTCTTCCGTTTTGACAAAAGCCACGAGTGGTGCCTTTCCATATTTACCTACACCGGGTATGTTTAGATACAGCAAATGGAGCTATCAACCTATCGGAACTCTTTGATTGGACCGACTCATTACTAATTGAGAAGATCAATATATGAAGATTAATATAAATAGTAAGTTCCTATCTATTGTTGCTTACCGCCTGTGAGTATTGTGTTATGTGGCACTGTTAGACAAATGCTAACTTATTTTGACCTGTATCGGTAGGTATAGATACCTACATAACAGCAAATTGACCTATTGACTAATCGGGACTCTTTTATTGGACCGTTTCAATTACAAATTGAGAAGATCAACTTTTAATGAAGATTAATTTTTGTAAGTACTATTTATTTTTGGCTCCAGCCAGCAAGTATTGTGTTGTATGTGCCTCTGCCACTTTATTTCTCGGTTTATCTCTGATTATTTTAACAAAAGTCACAAGTGGCGCCTTTCCATATTTACCTACACCGGATATATTTAGATACAGCAAATGGAGCTATTGGGTCTTTCATCGACCTATCGGAACCCTTTGATTGGACTAATTGAGACAACCAACTTTTGATGAAGATTATAATATCTTCTTTTTTTGCTTCCAGTCTTTAAATATTGTATTATGTGCAACTGTTAGATAAATGCCAATTTATTACTCGGTTTATCTCTGATTATTTTAACAAAAGCCACAAGTGGCGTCTTTCCATATTAAGAGAGAATTTTTTTTAATCTTTGCATATTTACCTACACCGGTTAGGTATGTTAAGATACAGCAAATGGAGCTATCAACCTATCGGAACTCTTTGATTCCGCCTCAATTACCAACAATTACTAATTGAGAAGATCAACTTTTTTTGAAGATTAATTATAAGTATTAAGTATCTATTTTTGCTTCCCGCCTGTGAGAATTTTGTTATGAGCTACTGTTAGACAAATGCTATTTTATTTCTCGATTTATCTGTCTATATTGAAAAAGAACCATCAAGTAGCACCTTTCCATATTTACCTACACCGGGTGCTTAGATACAGCAAATGGAGCTATCCTCTTATCAAAACTCTTTGGTTGGACCGACTCAATTACTAATTGAGAAGATCAAGTTATTATGAAGATTAATATAATGTACCCACTATCTATTTTTGCCGCCAACCGGTAAGTCATCATCATCATCATCAGCCTATACTTGTCCACTGCTGGACATAGGCCTCCTCAATTGCACGCTAACAGTAGTGGTGGACGCTGGCCAGCAATAGTTTGCATGAACTAACTGATAGAGGCAGAAGCACACAAAATAATTTAACTCAAAGTGCATGTAACTTTGACTTCCGCAAAGTAACGCCTGAATCAATTTAATAACTAAGTATGCCACTTACTTTACCAGTGTAAAAAGCATTGGTAGAGTAAGTACTAGAAATGGTAGAGTGGTAGTAACGTCAAGCTACACTACCACTTGCATTTTCCCACCACTGCGTCTAATCTACTTTACCACGCAGTATACCAATATCTGTTTACTTTACTAAGCTAAAACACAGTCATGCAAAGAATACGGCTGAAACTAGTCGGCCCACTTAACCGTGTGCTAGTAGTAAACTTTGAGTTTATGAGAACAGCTCGTTAGCGAGCAGACGGACAGACAAGCAGAGTAATACGGCTGATGTCTCAATGCCTCCCAACGCGCGAGCCTATTATTTCAGTCCCACACGACGCAGAGCGCTCGGCTTTAAAGTATGGAAAAGGACTCTTAATTTTTTTATAGTATTACTAAATTTTGCGATGATTGGTCAAACGTCGAAGTGTTTTAAATAAAGAATTAAACTCTATCTGTAAAAGGTGGTTCAGTTTTGGCAATAACTGCCTAGAATCTGAATAAGAATATCCGATTATAATAACAGTCGTTGAGTGAATTTTCTCACTTTCTTTCCTTAACGAGTCGTTTATCTCTCTCTACTAGTGAAATTAACAAATTGTTTTGATTGACAAGTTGTTTTTTTTAATAGTATTAAAATGTTTAACGCTAAGTTTAATGGAATTGCACGTAATAAAATTTATGAAGAAGTTATGGATTTATTTACTACACATAGCTAAAATGTATTTATTGATATTAATTATAATAAAGTTTTATTACATTGAAAACATTTTATTCATCTAAGTGTGTTATTGGTTGCTTATTTGCATTATGTTAGTTTTACTAAGTTATTATTATAAATGTGATTTGCAAAAGCCGTCTCCTCAAAATTAGCGCTCCATTTAGGTCCTACAAAAGCGTGGTGCACCTACAATGCAGTTTATGTGTTGCTCTTCATGCATACAACTATTTCATGTCAGAAGGTTGTACGTTAAGCGCTCTTCATAGGAAAAACAACTCTATTACATTGTCCCTTTGATCATATTGCCTCATCACATAAGGAATTTTCCTCAGTTCCTACGAGATTATAGTGCAAGGTTAAATATATTCAAAAATAAACGTAACTGCATCGCAACAGAGTCCACATTCGCTCTGAAAGTGTTTACAGTCTACATCGTTTTGAAAATGTTATGAAGATTTTCAGATTTAAAATTACATTCGGTCGGAAACGGTCTATGTGAGTCAACTGTCTCATTTAAAAATGACTTTTATTACTTTGGTATACAGTTTAATATTGTAAGATACATATACAAGTATATGTCAATCGGAATTGGTTTCGGAAACTAGCTAGTGTGAGGTAACGTGAATCGCGAGAAAGTAGCGCTATTTGCTACCGTATCGCGCGCCATCGCGGGGCAGGAGTAGAAAACTTTGGAAATATGTTTGTCTTCATTTAAATTTTATCTGTATTGATTTATGGACTCAAATAGTTATTTTAAGGTGTTGAAAAGGCCTTTTAAGGAATCTTTAAAGATATGAAAATATTCAAGTTCCACAACCTGAATATTTTTCATAGCCACACTCATCATTTCATAATCATTAAAAAGTCCACTCACGGGTTTTGCCATAGCTACCACGCTTGACAAACGGGTTGGTGAGCGCAGTTTGTATGGCTCGCTTTTTAGGCGAGGGAATGATACTTATAGGAGTTTATTGGGGAACGGGATAAAGTTATTTAGGATGCTACTTGCTCGGTTGGTTTAGAGATGAGAAGTGGATGAGAAAGTAGCCGCTAAGGAGGGCGGGCGAGCGTACCTGATGCCATATCTGCAACCACCACAAAAAGGTGAGGATGACAAAGCCATTAAATCCTCATTAAATTTAAACCCAATATTTGTTTTCAAGATATTTTGTATGTGATTTGATATAATCACTATCATTATGTCTGTAAATTCTGTCTGTTTATGATAAACTCAAAATCTACTGTACGGATTTCATGCCATTTGCAACAATAGATTGAGTGATTCATAGTTAAGGTTAAGGTTTATAATTTGTAAAGATGTTGTATAAATTGGTTGAAATATAACGATAATTGTTGCATGTGTCAGAAAGAGTCAAGCCGCTTCGGAGCTTTTATCAAAAATATGCCTAATCCGTTTGAGATGTAACTAATCAATTTATATTTTTATATTTATGGAGTTTCTTCTCGTACTTATGTATCGTAAGTATAGTAAGTGGCATGTATGGACAATTATATTGATCGGTGTAAAATTGTACTTTTCCTGAACGAGATAAGTACCGTGAACACTGTAAAGTGCTCGAAACGTTAGGTGTATAAATAATGTAATAAACGCGATAAAAACCGTATTAAAATAATTTTATATATATTAAGTAATCTCGTTTCGGCGGGCGGGACAAAGTAATATTTTCCACAGAGCAGAAACTAAGGAACTTTATCTGTGAACCTAAATGTTATACACCTCTGCCTCTTCCAGCCCTGCATCCGTCCAATCAGTGGCATTATATGTTAATAGCCTATTAGAATATATACGGCGGGCTTCTTCGCGCCACCCTATCTGCTGAACGCACTAGGGTGCTATTTTTAAAACGGCGAGTCACAAAAGGAACGTATTTTCAGTATAATAATTTGAAATATAGGTATGTAAGTACATAGCGCGAGGAACCGATGGACCACGTACCGGTAAGCGCAGCGTCGGATACTCACCGATTAGATGGTTGGGCGACCTAATCAAGGTCGCAGGATGCTTCCAACAGGTAATCCTTAGGGGAGGCCAATTTCCAATAATGGACTTCTTGCAGGCCAGATGATGATGAAATTCAAATATTTCTAACTGGCGTGTGTTTTTTTTTCAAGGGCTTAGTAAAATATATACCTCTCTTACAGGCCTGAACGATGCTTTACCGTATTTTTTTAATTCAAGCAATTTTTTTTGGAATATATCATCAAGGAATCATAAATGAGCAAAAGATAGCTCTTAAGAATTTTGCAGTGTAGCGTAAAACGGTACACCCGTGGTAATAAATATGATCATGACAATACTGGCAGTCGGTGGAAATAAACAATTAGTACCTATGGTATATGGTATGTAAATGTTATTCTGTAGTTTTAATTTTGTTTGACATAGGTTCATTGTTTTATAACTTTACCTGTTACCGAAATATTCAAATAAAGTTATAAAAAAAATCGAAATCCGGTCCCCAATTCCTAAAACACTGGCTGGGGTATGCGTGCGGTGTCTTTAGCGATAAGATCTTCTTTATAATGTTTCAATTAACCAGTAGCCAGTATTTATTAGGGACCACGGAGCCGGCGATTCATTACCTGAGAAAAAAGCAAAATAAAAAAAAAACAAAGGAGTCTGCCGCGCGGACGAGCGACACCCTGATTCGGAATTTTTAATGGAGATCTTTGAAAATAGGTCTGTTTCCTTAATTTTGGTACAATTTTATCTTGCAGGTTACAAATTTTATAAAAACGTACTTATGTATGTAGACATTGCCTTAATCACGTACTGCTCATCCATTTTTTTATTACTTGCGTTTATGAGAGGACTCAGTACATGTTTTTTTAGATTTCATCTTGTTTAATTAGTGAGTAATATGTTTGCAGCCCGGTTTTATTATCATTTTGTATTGAGATGTTAATTTTTTTATGATTATTCCTTTAGGGCTATTCCTTTATTATTCCTTTAGATTACTTTAGGGCTAGCTCAATCTGTGTGATTTAAATAAAATTATTTTAATACGGTTTTTATCGCGTTTATTACATTATTTATACACCTAACGTTTCGAGCACTTTACAGTGTTCGTGGTCGCAGGTAGACTAAGTTGACATTTGTCTAGTATTTTATAAGAACTGCTAAATCTACCGCCTAAAATATTTATTGATAACGTTCCGGATGTACGCAGTATTGGCTCACGGTGTCTGAAGGTCTTGCAGTCTTCTGCTTAGCTTGAGATTTGATCAAATTGATGACTGGATCCCAAGCTGGTGGTAACTGCCAACCATCCTCTCTATTGAAATTAGGATGTTTTTTAATTTCAATAGCCTCACGAAGCATTCTTGGAATGTATCTGTTTTCTTTTGCAAGGACTTGAGGATTATCAAAACGCATATAGTGGTTGGGTTTGTCTAGGGCATGTTCACAGACTGCAGACTTCGTTGAGCGCCTATGTTTCATGTCAGCAATATGTTCTTTTATACGGGTACCGATGCTTCTCTTTGTTTGCCCAATGTATGATAAACCACACTCACAGTCAATTTTATAAACTCCAGCATCTTGTAATGGGATATTTGATTTGACAGGTCTTAAAAGTTGGTTTATTTTCTTGTGCGGCTTGTAATAGGTCTTGATTGAAGCACGCTTAAGTATATTACCAATTTTGTCTGTAACTCCCTTTACATATGGTAAGATGGCAGGAAACCGATCTACTGTGTGAGGCTTTGGGCGGCTTCTGTGATGTGTTTTTGGGAGGTTGAGGTTGTTGCTTCTTAAAACCGATTTTACTCGTTGAAGCTCCTCCTTGAGGTGGTGGGTGTCACAGATGCCATGTGCTCTCTGAAACAAAGATTTACCAACGGTAGCCAACTGACATGGATGATGATGGGATTTGCCATTGAGATATTTGTCGTTATGGGTAGGCTTTCTATACACAGTATGACTAATAGTATTATCAGGATTTCTAATGATTAAAATGTCAAGAAAAGCTAATGAATTATTTGTCTCAGTTTCTAAGGTGAATTTAATTTTGTTATTAATTGAATTAAGATGGTTTAGTAACAAAGATACTTGAGTTTTTGGGAGAACAACAAAAGTATCATCTACGTACCGTTTGAACATCTTCGGCATAGCCAGGGTGGATGAAAGAGCCTTCTCCTCAAGGTCTTCCATAAATATATCGGCGACAATGGGGGAGACTGGTGACCCCATGGCAACACCGTCGATTTGTAGGTAAAATTTATTCTCCCAGAAAAGGTAGCCTGATGTTAAGCAGTGCTCAAGCAACTCTGCATATTCTTGAGGTAGCTGGTGGTCCTCTAGTCTTCTCTTAACGATTTCAATACAGTCATACAGGGGAAGGCTGGTAAATAATGACTGCACATCAAAACTAACCATTGTGTCATCATCAGTTAGTTGTAGATCTTTAATTAAGCTGATGAAGTGGTAAGAGTCCTTGACATAAGTATCAGTGTGCCCACGAAGTGGTGATAATATCTTCGCTAGGTATACTATCACCTGGGAGAATAAATAATAGAAACTGAGACAAATAATTCATTAGCTTTTCTTGACATTTTAATCATTAGAAATCCTGATAATACTATTAGTCATACTGTGTATAGAAAGCCTACCCATAACGACAAATATCTCAATGGCAAATCCCATCATCATCCATGTCAGTTGGCTACCGTTGGTAAATCTTTGTTTCAGAGAGCACATGGCATCTGTGACACCCACCACCTCAAGGAGGAGCTTCAACGAGTAAAATCGGTTTTAAGAAGCAACAACCTCAACCTCCCAAAAACACATCACAGAAGCCGCCCAAAGCCTCACACAGTTGATCGGTTTCCTGCCATCTTACCATATGTAAAGGGAGTTACAGACAAAATTGGTAATATACTTAAGCGTGCTTCAATCAAGACCTATTACAAGCCGCACAAGAAAATAAACCAACTTTTAAGACCTGTCAAATCAAATATCCCATTACAAGATGCTGGAGTTTATAAAATTGACTGTGAGTGTGGTTTATCATACATTGGGCAAACAAAGAGAAGCATCGGTACCCGTATAAAAGAACATATTGCTGACATGAAACATAGGCGCTCAACGAAGTCTGCAGTCTGTGAACATGCCCTAGACAAACCCAACCACTATATGCGTTTTGATAATCCTCAAGTCCTTGCAAAAGAAAACAGATACATTCCAAGAATGCTTCGTGAGGCTATTGAAATTAAAAAACATCCTAATTTCAATAGAGAGGATGGTTGGCAGTTACCACCAGCTTGGGATCCAGTCATCAATTTGATCAAATCTCAAGCTAAGCAGAAGACTGCAAGACCTTCAGACACCGTGAGCCAATACTGCGTACATCCGGAACGTTATCAATAAATATTTTAGGCGGTAGATTTAGCAGTTCTTATAAAATACTAGACAAATGTCAACTTAGTCTACCTGCGACCACGAACACTGTAAAGTGCTCGAAACGTTAGGTGTATAAATAATGTAATAAACGCGATAAAAACCGTATTAAAATAATTTTATTTAAATGTGTAACAATCGCGAAAACATAAGAAAACACTATGTGATTTGTCTGTATATATTTATTTATTATTATTTATTACTTATCGGTTTGAACGATTTACAGTGTTTGTGGTCGCATGCCTACCTGAGTCTACCTGCCGTACCGTATTAAATAAAATTTATTTAAATGTTTATAAAATATTATAAAATTTTACGCATTAGCGATAAGAGTATACTATACAAATTAAAAGTACAGAGTTTCGTACATTTAAACATTACTTCCGTCAATCTACACTAGTGAGTTTTGTACTAGTAGTTTGCAGGTTTCCTTGTTATATTTTACTCCACCGGAAGCTAGTAGTGTTCGAATCCCAATCCCAATTTATAAATCACCACCGAACCCCGTCCAAACCGGGCCGACTTTTTGTCCCAAAAATTCCGATGGCGTATTATTCGAATTAATTCTGTTGTAATTGGATTTATGGTGTCCACGTCGCATTCGGAGGCCTGTGTGGCTAATTATGCCGCTGCCCGGCATTTTAACAGTATTTATTGTTGGTCGCCATCTTTGGAACCACTGCTTTTTAGCGGTGGACGCCGTTGCGCTTGCAGTTTGACAGTTATTTGTCCCTCATTATTGTTTACTTGGTTAATTTGAAGCGTGCCAGTTCCAAGACGTGGTAAGAAATTCCGGGTTTGGATGTCTAAGCATTCTAATTTGTCGATTAGCTGAAACTTATTGATATTTGATGTGTTTCTAACAAGCTATATAAAAAGGTTTAAACCTACTTATATGATTCTCATTAGTGTTATACCTAGTCTTTTTCGGCCTGTGTGACTAAGTTTATAGTATCACCATCAGGTCGCCATCTTTGGAAACTCTCTTTCAACACTGGACGAGTAAGTATGAATTGCGCTTCCAGTCTTGCCTTGCTTTATTGCATAACAGCTTATTTGACAAAATAATTTGAAGTGTCAAGTACCAATACCTGGTAAGAACGTAGACTTTGGATTACTTATGATGAACTGAATTTTAATAAAAAGGAGGAGCTTTTCAATATGACTGAATGTTTTTTAAAAAAAATTTACGCCATGACTCTGTTATTTAAAAAACAATGGAAAAAAATATTTATAAAGGCATGTTTTCGAATGAGTCTTATTTAAATTTCATCAAGATTAATTTCGTGGTTTGGTTGAGGTCGGTAGGTTTTCTATATGCTAGATTATCAATTATTAATTGGAGTGTCTTTAGTGATGGAAATATACAGATCGTGGATTTTAAGCTAGAGGTCAAATAGGTACAAATTTACCGCCAGTAATCACACAATCCACTAGGTAGTACCAATCTTACTACAAAGTTATCGTTCGAGGTAAAAGCAACTTATTAAGGCTAAAAATTCGATACAACACCTCACAAAATTTGTATAATATATTATGATTTATAACGGAAGCTAGCCGGCAAAATAATCACACATTTATCCTTTAGGTACCTAGTACCAATCTTACTACAAAATTGTGGTTCGAGGTAATTAAGGCCCAAAATTTCGATATGACACCTCTTAGAATAGGTATGTACATATATTCTTTGATTTATTGTGGAAGCTCGGGTAAAAGAGCTTATTAAAATAACTTTTTAAATCGGTAACCTTATTATTTTTTAATCACTTTGCAACTTTGTAGTCACAATGGATGACAACTTGATCAACAAGTCAATAAACGGGAAAAACTTGTATTTAGAGCTTTTTACAGTTTTATCTGCTAGCTTTTGTGATTTCATCCGCGTATATTTTAACACTAATAAGATTTTTCCAGTTACTTCGTTCGTTTAAATTATTGGCTGTTATTTGCTGATAATCTTAATCCTAACTAATATTATAAATGCGAAAGTGAGTTTGTTTGTTTGTTACGCTTTCACGCCGTATCTACAGAACCGATCATCCTGAAATTTTGCATGCACATAGGTTAGGGTACCGAGAAGGAGATAGGGCTATAAATTACACGGGCGAAGCCGCGGGTAATAGCTAGTCTATAATAAACAGGAAAGATTTTATTGTTTGTTTGTTTGCTTTGAATAGGCTCCGAAACTACTAGTCTGATTTTCAAAATTCTTTTACCTATAGAGAGCTTATTTATTTACGAGTAGAACAAAATCGCGGGAAAATTGCTGGTGTAAGATAAGTGGAAGAATTTGGCAAAAAAAACATCAAGTAGCAGGCAGAGTAGAATAGGACCACTCCAAGTCATCCCGTGGATGTCGTAAAAGGCGACTAAGGAAACACAAGCTAAACAAAGCTTATTAACATTAAAGAGACCTCTCCTACCCGTCTGGCCAGCGTGAGGAGTGTAGGCCAAATCCTCTGACTACTCAGGCTAGTATATGGCTCTGGTAGTACAGAGAGAGTCGTGCTCCTGCAGTGGAGACTAGAAAGACATGATGATGGTGATGATGATCAAGTAGTTGGAGAAATTTGGACTATGGCATGGGGTTCTGGTGCGAGAGCTTTCTATAAAAAGTGCTTTTGCTCCTCGCCTGATCTCGCGCAAAGGATATAAGTGTCTGCAATCCATTGTGAGAATGCAGCCAATATTCTTGCACCATGGGTATGAATTTAATTATTAATAAGTTCAGTTTATTTTATATTAAACTTATTTATTTTATTTTACATTAATATATTAAGTTATACTAAATTAGCTTATTAGTTTTATTTATTGATTGTACATAGGTTATAGTAGGTAATATACACGTTCCAAATTTATGTATTTAAGTTTTGTTTACTTTTTGTGTTTAATCTTAAAAATGCCTATTTTCGAGTGCCTACTCAAAAATCGTTTATTTTTATAAATTAAACTTTATATTGACAAATTTCAGATACGAATAACCCAGCAAAGTGCATAATTTCTGAAAAAATAGAAACAATTTTTTTTTAGTTAAATAATGTCCATGATACCTTCAAATGCATAAATAGTACATATTTTATCCACAGGAATATTAAAACAAGTACATCGCTATTACAAGCGAACCACGGTCGGTACCAACAAACATATAGAATACAATGTTACGATCGTTTTTCAATACATGTCTTTATTTTCAATATGGGGACATTTGTTACGAATCCAAGATGGCGCCTGCTGGACAGAGGGCCTTGTTTGGACAGCAAGACTTGGTACACGGAGGTAAAATAAATGGAATCCTCCATGCTAATTTGGAAGAAAAAAAAATATATCAGATGCTTTTCTGCACCGACAGTAAAAACCGGTCAAGGGATTGGGCTAAGGAATAACGTCAATTAGCGATCCGGTTGGCAAACCAATCACTATTTTGATTCCGCTTGTCATCTTTTAACGCCCAAAAAACGCTAAACGTTGATTTTAGGTTTTATGAGTTGCCCTATCTACCCCGCAAGGGATAGCGATGTGATAATATGTATGTTTGTAAGTAAATGGAAGGGACATAAAATTCTGATCCTGCATCACGTGATCTACTAACGAATGTCAATTTTTGAGATTGTACTGTGGTAGGTAGAATAACTATTCCCAGAATATGTTTTAAAACAGCATGTTTCGAATTTTTTGGCTGCGAGGATAATTGGTTATTTGCAATAAGAATCATTGATTCTTTTCTAACATAAGTATGTAATTGTTAAATTTGTTGCAAATATTATGGAAACTAATTAATTTTGCGTTTTCTTTTGAACTAGGCATATTTTACTTTATCGAAAAGCTTATTCAATGTAAACAACCAATCAAATCTTTCTTCTTTATATTATATGTATAGATATGATGTTTATAAAAAATGTTTGTCTCAAACAAACAAAGTTTGCTACACATTTTTAATGGCCTGTCGTCTACCTGATACGAACTCTTCTTGGATAGCTCCAGAACCGCAGATAAATTCCTGTAAAAATGAATTACAAGTATTTTTTTGGACTGGAAATCAAACCCAAAGCCTGTATAAGCGGAGTAGCGTGACCATCGATTTGCTTTTGTAGTTTTTTAGTGTTACCTACATATTTTTTTGTACGACGGCGCTATTCATATCCAAGGTTAATCACTTCCATCGCCCCTAAATCTTCAATAGCTCAGCCTCTCTGGAAATAAGACATCGGCGGGCTCATATTATTTTTATTTATTTATGATTATTTGCATGGAGCGCGCGGCTTGTGACACGCAGGCGCTATTGTTTCGCCAAAATAATAACCAGATATGGCGCTTATTTTTTTTACTTTTTCTGACGTCACGAAGCCCTTAGTGTGCTCGGGTTTGGGGCATATTTTATAAGAAATGGCATTTGAATAGGGTTAAAATAATAATGCGTCTGTGACGGACGTTGGAGATTTACGGAGTTATAGGCTGGGGATTGTTCACACGATTGGTTATGTTAATTGTTTAGGTCTTCTGTGGTATGAGATTACTAGTTGCTTTATTTGGATTGTTAAAGGGCATAAAGAGGCAAGAGCTTTGAAAGTAACTGATGCATAAATAAATATATAGGGACAAATCACACTTTTTTTTTGATTTGATGAATTAGTTAAATTGACGAGGGCAGCACTAGACCCCGAAAATTTCATGTACCGTCTTAAGAAAATAACGAGGGTCAATTTGAATGCTTGGATGTTGGATGTCACATTAAGCTTTTTATACCATGTGACATCTGTTAAGTTGTCGATGCCATCAGGCTGCAGGAACTGGTATAAAAATAGCACACTGTATGTGTGCACTTGATTGATACGATATTACACAATAAATTCTGGCTATAAAATTCTACCTAACTCCATAGCACGAAAAGTGCAATGAAAAATCGAAAGAAAGGGAACAATAAACAGACGGCAATTCACATTTCCACCTAACTACAACAATATTCACACAACTGTGCTCTTCACCACCTTGTGATTAGGGTGAAAATCGCTTGAAAGGTATAAAATATGTTTTATATGCAAAGCGGTAGAGTTTCCCGGCGAAATTGGAAAAATATAGCGTTTTCACAATGGCGGCTCGGCGGCGCGCCAATTTGAATATAGATTAGAATGTGACGCTCTGCGCTCTAATATGTTCGCCTGGGGATGGGGTAAGTATCGATATTTTTCTCCATTTTCTCATACTTTTCTCGGACTTCAATTAGTCAGATTCACTTTTCAAAGCCATGGTGACTGCTTTTTTTAGCAGATAGTACATATTTGTGTCGTCGTTTTGAATGTTTATATCGTATTTATTTAAGAGACCTATCGCACCATGGCACCTTGGTCCCAAATATAAACACTATGTAACCATATATATATCCAAGAACCAGATCATTTTAAAAAAGATCGTTTTCCATCATTACCTTGCCGAGATTCGAACCATCCATCGAGACCACTCGTTTCGCAGGCTGGCGTGATAACCACTGCGCCACGGAGTTAATCTACGGTACGGCTTGAAATAAATCTGTCCAAGGAAATTTACTACTGCTCGTGACAAGAGGGCTGGTTGCCTATTTTGCGCAACGACAAAGTTTTACTATCCACTGAGGAAACGCAACCAGCGTTCTTGGCACCATGCCGCACAGACAGAATCCTTTAGACTATTAGTGAATTTAGGCCAAAAAGTGTGCCCAGTAGTGTTTGTTGTATAAAAATATTATTTACCTAACGGTACAATTACATTATTGGACATAAAACAAGTAGGTAATTAAATTAACTACACATGTAAGAAAATAAATAAATGCTCTTCCGAGGTAGATGCTTGCTTACTTACTAAGCGAAGCGAATGCAAGTAGTATTTGTAATTAAAAATTATGCACTTTAATCATAACTACATTATTGAATTTCTATGATATTTCCAGCAATTCATAGAATAGAGAACATGCTTTCCTTTTTAGGCGCAGGCCGCGTCCAATTGTAAGGCCTACGTCCAGCATTGGACTTCTTGCGGCTGTAGTGATGATGACGATTTAATTATTACTTCCTGATTAAAATGATGCTGATTATAGGCCAGTGTCATCAAAACTTTGATGGTGTCACAAAAATAAAATTCTGTATATCGATATCGATCTATCATCTCATCTCGCGCACCTGCTCAGGGAGCTATACGAAGGGGGAACAGCTTCAGTGCGGGCAGATGATCTGCTCTCAGATAGTTTCCATCCTAGCGCGGGCGTGCGACAGGGATGCATAATATCACCCTTACTTTTTAACATTTACACCGAGCTTGTAATGCGAATCACTCTCGAAGACTGGACAGATGGTGTTGTGATTGGTGGATACAATATTGCGAACTTGCGGTACGCAGATGACACCACCTTATTTGCTAGTAACGCTGGCCATATGGAGGAATTGCTTCGCAGAATGGAGCGCGTCAGTCTTTCGTTTGGGTTAAAGATAAATCGATCTAAGACCAAGATTATGATTGTGGATCGCGCCAACGACAATTCGCCCGAAGTAACCCAGATTGCGAACTGCGACGTGGTTCAGACCTACGTATACCTAGGGGCTTTAATCTCAAACAACGGTGGGTGCGTAGATGAAGTAAAGCGACGTATGGCCATTACTAGAACTGCGATGGAGAAGTTAAGGAAAATATGGAGAAATCGCAATATTACCAAGGCCACCAAAGTCAGGCTCGTGCGAACACTTATATTCCCCATTTTTCTTTACGCGGCGGAGACGTGGACAGTGCGCGAGTTGGAAAAGGGGAAAATAGATGCTCTGGAAATGTGGTGCTGGAGGAGAATGCTCGGAATATCGTGGACAGAATTCCGCACCAACCTGTCCATACTCCAGGAGCTCGGCATCACGCAGCGTCTATCGTCCGTAGTACAGTCACGCATACTACAATACTTTGGACACGTCTCTAGGCGGGGCAACGACTCCATAGAGCGACTGGCTGTACAGGGAAAAGTAGAGGGAACCAGACCGCGCGGCAGATCGCCTATGCGCTGGACTGACCAAGTAAAATCTGCAGTAGGAAATTGTGTTTCTGTTTGCGCCAGACAGTCTGCCAATAGGGAGAGGTGGCGGGAAATCGTGCGGAAAGCTGTGTCCGCCTCTACCATCGACGTGGACGCCTCAACGTGACCACGACCGCTCTGTCAAGAGCGAAACGACAAAGAAGAAGAAGATATCGATATCGAGAAATCAGAAGCATACGACGTCACTACACTCCCGATCATGTAGGTATATTCAGGAGGTAATGGATTCTCTCCCTATCTCGTTCAGCCATTTTTACCACAATAAAACGTACGTAGATATGCTGTAAGGTGTAAAAGGTACGCGATAGAAATGTCGCGTCCATTTTTATGTTTGCTAATTACTTATTTTTTTATGGTATAGAAAAAATTGGGATTTAAAACTACCTTATACTTACTGATACTTACTGACGGGAAGCTATCAAAGGGCAAACCTAAAACGAGATGGCTTGTCTCATTTTTATAAAACTTGGAGAGAGATAGCTAGAGATAGAGAGGGGTGGAAAAGGAAAGGGGAGACAAGAGCCTGGGCCAAAGCCCAGCAGTGGGATCTTAATAGTATAAAAAATGTAGGTTGGTGAAGGAGCAAGCCAGTCACCTAATAGTAAGTGATCACTGCTGCCCATGGACAACTGCAACGCCGTGTGACAAGAGCGTTGTCGGCCTTTAAAAAAACATAGACTCGTGTTTGAAAATTCCGATGTTTTATCGATTCGGGATATCCTGTTCAATTTGGAAAACGTTTCACTTATATACTTAAATAACCTCATTCAAAGTGTTTTATGAAGACAACGAGCATATCCAGTAGGATATATTATTTACTGAAATATTATATTTTATTTTTAATCACTTTTATTTTAGTTGCCTTCACACAATAAGATCATTATTGGGAAGATGCATGACTACAATATAGTCTTTCTTAAAATATCGTTAAGTAAGCTTAAAGTCAGAATTTCCCTAATCAGAGTGCAGGATATTTTAATTCATAAGTAGAAAGTAGCATGGCGCTTAGGACAATGGTCCAAACTCATAATGATGAGTTTGCTGTTAATATTGAAACGATAAATTGAAAGTATTATATACATATGTTTACATCCAAAGAGGAACACACAAGTTTTTTTTTTTAATTTTGTTTATAACGAGTAAATTAGTTTAACAAGGAAGCTACCTTTTTTAAATGGGCCACGTAGCTAGCACCAAGTGAGCGTTCACTATTTCACCGGACTTGTGAGGTGAGGGTAGTGCCTCTCAACCTGTAAGGCAAACATCATCAAAGGCCCCAGGAAGGACAGACCTCGGCTTAAGGCGATGCCTGTATACGCAAGGCTTGGAGAGACTGATGCCTGCTGCCACGATTTGCATGCCTGAAGGGCCAAATTGAGAAACGAACGAAGCTATGCAAGGACACACTCAGGAGGCCTAGTCACAGAAAGACTAATATTAAGTGTGTCAAAACAAAAAACGTTACATAGACCACCCTAATCACACAAGAAGCCATCATGAAAATGCATCTACACATCCAAAAGCTGTTAAAAGCTCACAGTTTTTTCGTACTGCATAAAAAGCTTCAGAAATTGCCGCCTAAGTACACGCGGGATAAGGGGCTTGGTGAATCCTTGAGTAGGGCTTTCCGTGGTAAACAACGTCGAATGTTTGTTTTTCTGCACTATTTATTATTAATGTAAGTTTAATGGCTTGTTATTGTATCTAATTTTTTTACGGAAATTAAAAGGAAATGTAATGAAAGGACTAAATATATATTACCACGTCTTTATCCCTAACGTAGTAGACAGAACCTAGGGCCATAAGACCAAAAGGCCTAGTTTAGCATGTAAGTGCGGGTGTGAAGTTGGAAAAAAGAAAAAAATAGTAATTATCCAAGACCCAGGCCAATCAGAAAAAGATCGTTTTCCATCAAGACCTGAA
Organism: Rhodophaea formosa; assembly: GCA_963082605.1. Taxonomy (NCBI): domain Eukaryota; kingdom Metazoa; phylum Arthropoda; class Insecta; order Lepidoptera; family Pyralidae; genus Rhodophaea; species Rhodophaea formosa. Next base: position 9,171,257 of record OY720225.1, on the reverse strand, counting down.
CCGGGGATCGAACCCGGGACCACTCGTGTGTTGCAGGCTGGCGTGTAAGCCACTGTGCGACAGAGATCGTCAAATTCATGGTTTGGTACTTACTTTGCATTACAAACTTTAGTATAGACTACGAAATGCATAGATTCAAGATTCAATCGTTTATTTAATATAGGTTTCTTTGAACACTTATTAATTGTCATATTTGCGTTTACAATCTTTACAACAAAAAAAAATTGTTGACGTCAATAATTACTTATGGCTAAGTTTAGGCCGCTTCCAAAGCGGAGTGCAGAAGAAGCGGCAACAAACTGCACAACGCATTTTCTCCAAGCGACATCAACTCACAATTCTAGTTAGACCTTATAAACTACTTAATATATATGTGGACTGACTGTGCATTGTTTTAATTAAATGTCATGATAAAAATTGAATTGGAAACTTGTTTCAAAAGAATGCTGGATACCTACGATTACCTACTTATTCAATTATAATATTTAACCTGTTAGTGTATCATCTGTTCATTTTGTTGAAAAGCCAAACACCCTATTTCAAGATAAGGTATTAAAAAACTTCTTACTTCAAGAAACGATGACACATATAAGACATAAATAAAGTACAAGGTTCGAAACCCAACTGTAATGCCCATATATGACCAAACAACTACTTAAAGTGTTTAAGTCATAAAATCGGCCAAGTGCTAGTCGGACTCACGCATGAAGGGTACAATACCATTATTTGTAAAACATTAGACTATCGAACAAAAACGGCATAAAAATCATGTTTATTGTTAGATAAAGCCCCGTTAAATATTTATTTTATTTTAATTATATTATATATTTTAAAGTAAATACAACGACAACTAAATATTCTATGAATACTTTTTCTACCTTTTCCCGTTATTAATATCGAGTAAAAAACGGCAAAAAATACACATTTGCTGTGTGATAGTCTGTAAGTAGGTACTTATTAGTGGTAACAGAAATATAACATTATTTTAAAATTTCAAATGTCTAGCTATCACGGTTTATAAGATATACCCTAGACAGGCGGACAGACAGCTAGTCAAACGGACATCGAAGTCATAGAAATAGGGTTCCGTTTTTACCGTTTGGGTACGGGACCCTAAAAACTAAACATTTCTTATTGCCTTCATTACCACTATGATCAATGAATGTATCTATTTTTTTTGAAACATTACTTCAAAATTCTATGTAAAAAGGACAAGTTCTTTACTTATAGTTTGAAGATGGTAATTGATGTCCATCAAAGTGATGTATTGCTATCACCTGAGGAGGTACCCGTAAATTGTTGCCAATTATATCAAGTGTCTACATTCATCTACACATCATCTGTCTCAAATTAAGCGAAAATTTTCTTTAAATTATTCAATAAAGTACATGATATCTATCTATCTATCTATCAGCCAGGTTATATGTTTTTTTGCTTTGTCAGCTATCCCTTAAATGAGGTAATCCGCTGAGCCTAAGACGATGTTTTGGCACTTGGTCTAGTGTAAAACAAAAAAAGAGTATAAAAACAGTGAAGAAAGCAGCTTATAATAATGCCCATAATCCCATGTAAACAGCACAAGTGGCGCCGTCACTCGAAGTGTAAATATAGAGATTTTTTACAGGAACCGTTCCGGGCGGCCTGTTACTAGGCTACTTCACTTTCGTCGCGCGTCCCCTTCTACCTTTACTATTCTTTACATCTATGGTTCCCGACAGAATAGGGCTACTCCAAATCTTCACATAAATTTCTTAACATAAAAAAACACCCCGAAAAATTCATGTATGACCTTAAATAAACTCGTGTTCCGACGCGAGACGGTGCGAGTAAAGCGCCTATTGCCGCCACTTTGATGACTCCTCTTTTGACTATTTATATTTTGATCTAACCGTTGAACGACTGAACTGAAATAGCGTATTATTATCATTCGGAAATCTTGTAATATAGTATCACGTGCGTAATCTTATTTCGAACAGTTTGCATGATTGCATTTGTTTAGTTGTTAGTTAGTTGTTGTTGCGTATTGCATTTGCATTTAAAAGAAACCAAGAAACCAGATCCCGTCATCGATTAAAATAAAAGTAGTAGATAGGGCGACGGTTTTAAAGTTGTCCACTTACATGGCGCCAAGTAAAGCCACAGTATAAATACATATTCCGTGGTAAAGCGCCTATTGCCGCCACTTTAGCGCCACCTCCTTTGATCTTGCCGCTGGTCGGAGAACTAAAGATAGACATGGGGAAACCTGCTTCCTCTGCAATACTTTATCTGTATCGCTAAGTAGGTGTATTAGTTTTAAACGATTTGGGTAACTTTTCAGTTTTTAATGGGGTAGGTAGCTTTATTAATTCTTGTTGAATTTTATAAACCAAGGAAGCATTTGGCAAATAAAAATTTCTTAAAAAATATCAAATATTCGTGTATTATACAATTGTGTCGTTACATCAGTGAAAATTTTAATAAATTTGATTTTAATGTCAGCACCACAGGTTTGCATGGGCTGGAACATAAAATGAAAAATATTGGCAACTGAAATGATTGTTTGTTTGTTACTGAATACGAACATGATACGACATTATTCTAAATCTATTAAGGTCAAAATACATAAAATAGTCATAACTAAATAAGAAAAGTCAGGGGATTTGGCGGCCTACACTCTCAGGTTGGAGAGGAATCTTGATATTTATAAACTTTGTTAAGCTTGTTTTTTAAGTCGCCTTCTACGACATCCACGAGAGGAGAGTGGTCCAATAAGACCACTAGAGAATACTACTCTGCCGGGAAAATCCTCTGACTGCTCTAGCTTATATAGTTTTGTTGATACCGAGGGGGTCGTGCTCCTGCAGTGGAGACAAAAGGATCGATGATATATAACGAACTAGACTAGATCTAGATTTAGAAGTACAAGTGTTTGACCGCGTCGGGAATCGAATTCGGAACCCCGCGTCACAGGCTGGCTAGGACGTCAGACCGTTAAAACAGTTCGATGGAACAAACAAAACGCTTTAAAACACTCAAAATGATACCACATACCTTGAAGACGTGTTCCGTTACCACGGTGGGGCGTCACCGGAAGCGCGATACCAACCTACTGAAGCCCCACGGCCGTACATCAAAACTGGGCGTAAGGTAACACTTGCGCTGTCATCGGGTATGTTTTGTAGGCCGTAAGTTACGCTGGGCTTATCGCGTGAACATCTGTTGCATTGTCGGTAAATACGCGGTAAATACTGAGTTACTTTGTTTAAATGAGTTATGAGGCTCTTTGTTGGTGCATTTTCTTGGCAAGGTGTTTACACCTACTTGAATTTCCACACGTTATGAGTTAGATTTTGTATGATAAAAAGGAAACGCGCTACTTTAATCGTTATTATAGTTGTGGTTGCAACAAAGCCCGATTTGTACCATAACATAAGACCAAAAATTACATATGCAACCAGGTAGTAGATAAAGGTGCACAGGTAGGTAAATAGATGTTTCGACTTACAGAACGCGCTCGTTCAATAGCGTCCATTGAGCACTTTCAGCCTACGATATAGGTATATAAAATATAGGTATATAAAAGGTTTGAACAATTTTTTTGAAAGTGATGAAAGTTTATTCCGGCTGCTGTGACAATAATATACTCGCAAGAAGTACCTCTTTGTTTTTTGTATTTCCATACTTATGACTGGTTGGTCTACATCCTTCGAGCAACACGGCCTCCGTACCGGATCTACATCCAATATTTTCCAGCGATCTTGTTGATATCTTCCAACCCGTCGAATAATATTATTAAATAAATCAATCATTAAAGAGTCCAATAACGCGCATTATTTCATTCCACTTTCTAGCATCTTGTGTTGCCAAACCATACCTAAACAATTGCACTATTTGTCCACACATTAGAAAACCTCCCAATATCGGCAGCTGACAATAATATAGCGTTTCATTCGCCAATCCTCAGTTTGCGGAGTACACAGACAGACAAAGGTGTGCAAATAGGCGGCTTTTGCAAACGAGGGCTTAACTGCGCAGGCGCCGGCTTGGTATTAGGTTACTGTAGTACTTTGTGGGAGGTTCTTGAAGGTACTTATTAGTTAGGGCGGTGGAACATTAAATATAACTTTTTTTGGTATTTGCGTGGAGAGTGTAGACCAAATCCTCTGACTGAACTTGGCTCTGGTAGTACAGATAGGATCGTGTTCCTTCAGACGAGACAAAAAACCTTGTAATGATGACAATGGTTTTTTATATAAATGTATGTATTTGCTTTCGCCCGCGACTCCGCTCGTGTTAGTGTTTTAATCCCTCGGGAACAATACTTTTCTCCGGGATAAAATGTTAGCCTATGTCTTTCTCCATACTCCAGATAACGTGTATACCTACAAAATTTCATGATGATCGATTCAGTAGATAGGGCGTGAAAGCGTTACAACCAAACAAACTCACTTTCGTATTTATTATATCAGTTGGGATTGGGATTAAAAGAACACGATTGCACTGCCAAAAAATTATACTCTTTGTTCTGTCAGGATTGTATCGATATATATCCAAATCTCTTGGGCCATTAGAAGTTATGGCGAATATTTATCTCTTACGGTGAAGACAAAGCCTAAGGCAATGACGAGTTTCTAGCTGCATCGATTATTGACATGATTTCTTTCATTTTACCCTATCCAGTAATTAAGAGTAGCAGGGCAGCTGATACCTTTTGCGTTTTTCTTTTTATCCCAAACCAGTGCGAAACAACGTATAAAGCTTAGTAGATAGACTCTATTAGCCTAAAAATTTAGAAAAAAATTGTTTTGTTTTTCGTATGTGTAAGTGGCCAAATTGAGTGTTGCTGTGTGGTTTCCGGCAGAGTAGAATAGGACCACTCCAAGTCTTCCCGTGGATGTCGTAGAAGGCGACTTAGGAAACACACGCTAAGCAAAGCTTATAAACATCAAAGAGACCTCTCTAACCCGTCTGGCCAGCGTGGAGAGTGTAGGCCAAATCCTCTGACTACTCTGGCTAATATAATGGCCCTGGCAGTACAGTACAGGGAGGGTTATGCTCCTGCAGTGGAGACTAAAAAGACCTGATGATGATGATGGTGAATTGTCAGGACGGGTCTGCTTATAACTGAGGCTTATAACATAGAAGTAGGAAAAAGACGATTTTTTTTAAGTCTATGGCTAAAAATGTTCTGTGGTGCTAACACATAGCTGTCATGAAACAACCATTAAAAAATTGGCCAGTTTTTAAATCATTAAAGTAAGGGCACGTTGTCTAGAGACTATATAAAGGTATGTAATACTTATCACACTATAACCATTTTTGGCCTTCAATATGTTTACTAGATACTCTATTAGATAAAGTCTAAAACAATAGATATTGATAGCAAACGAGAGCTGAATGAATAGCTCAAAGGCCTAAAAACAATAGGTCATTGTGTGGTCAACAAGGCGGCGTGGTGAATAGCCAAGTCCTGTATCTTCACGCTACGGTGCGGCAGCGTGATGAACATCTTCCAAAGGGGCAAAGTACGGCGTAGATTAAGTAAGCACAGATTCTGTGCAAACTATATTTTTTTATGATGTAGGACTACAAAGGAGCAAGCGGGTCACTTGATGGTAAGTGGTCACCGCCGCCCATAGACAACTGCAACATCAGGGTTGTTACAAGAGCGTTGCCGGCCTTTATTTTTCCCTCGCCAGAGAGAGAGGGGAGGTGGGCTTCCGGCTCTATCACTACTTCTACTACTATAAAATATAATAGCAGGTAATATTATTTATAAAACAAAAGTCTTTTCTAAAAACAATAGGTCACTCTGTGGTCAAAGCTAAGTCCTGTATCTTCACGCTACGGTGCGGCAGCGTGATGAACATCTTCCAAAGGGGCAAAGTAGGGCGTAGATTAAGTAAGCACAGATTCTTTGCAAATTAATACATATTAAGGTACCTAAGTAAAATATAATGGAAGGTAAAATTATTTATAAAGCAAAACGCTTTTCTTAAAACAGTAAATTTAAAGGCCAACAAGACGATGTGGTGAATAGCCAAGTCCTGTAACATCTCCAAAAAGGGTATTTTTTTTTTATTCATGACTTAAATAATGTCGAACTATGATAAATTCTCAGAATAATAAATATCTAGATTTACTATTCTGAGGATAAATTATAATGACGTAATAATATGAAAATATGCTAAATTGTAAATTATGAATAAGAGAGAAAAAAAGAGAAGTGATAAAATTGCCTTCCACTTTTTGCAATTGGGACTTGGAAAAAGAAAGTACAATTCTGTCTCTTCAGTACGTCGCGATTCAGATGCTGAGAAGTGCATGTGAGGCATACAACTAAAAACTACAAAAAGGGAAACTTAAATAACACCAACTTTAAGCACTTTCTAATTACAAAGCCAAAACGAAAAACACCAATGTAATCGGTACAGCAAACAGCAAAGCCATCAGAGTCCTGTACAAACATGGCTCCGACACCGGACGGTGTAGCAAAAAGATTCCCAGCGCCAAATCCCGGTTTAAATCGGGCAAATGTTTGCGGTGCGATTAAGGGACGGTGATTGATGGGAACATGATATTTGGGCATAGAGTAATGCCCTTTGACAGTAATAGAGAAATCAATATTTTGGATGCCTTTATTCTGATATTGTCTAAATTTTTTGATACAACTACACCCTTACACGCTGGCCTGGGGCAAAATAAAAAACGTAGAATGTACCAGCTGCTTCTCATCCCGCGCAAATCGTAAAAGCCAATCGAGGGAATGGGCGTGAGGAATTATGTCAATAGGCGATGCGGCTAGCAACCCATCACTATTGTGATTTCGTTCTTTACCTACAAGCCCACCAATATGCTATACATGGCCTTAAGGTTTTATAGACCTGCTGCCCCGCACGGGAAAAAGACGTGATAGTATGTATGTATGTATAATTTACCTCAGGATTTCATTGCAGATTGTTGGTCATCATCTATACTTCTATACAAATATATATAGTGGAAAGATTTGATCGTTTCTTTCCATGGAATAGGGTCCGAAACTATCTATCTATAATTTAAGAACTGTGTTTTTGTCGGTCCGAAACTACTTGACTGTTTTTTTTTAATTCTTTCACCTACAGAAAGCTTATTTATCTGAGGATGACATCGGCTATAATTTACGCTGACGAAGTCGCGGGAAAACTGCTAGTTTGTCAATATAACTTTTTCTCGAAATATATATTTCTGCTCGAAACTTACGTTATACAAAGAAACTAATAGTTGCCTGTTTTTATACGTCCATGGTTGCCTGTATTTAAATGATAATTTTTGAGATAGTAGGATATATCCTTAGAGCATTAAATGCTCTAAAGGCAAACTTATTTTGTCTTGCTGGATCTGTATATCGTTACTCTGTGCATCCTGACAGCTGCTAAGCCCACACTAGCCATACTTTGTAGTAGTTTTAAAACAATTAAACACATTATGATAGGGCAAACATAACGGGCCTGCTTGGGAAAAGTAACCACGCTTTTTTGTACACTACGTAGTTCATATATTTCTTTTAAATACTTGTTTTTTTTTTAAATACTTGTGTTGTCCAACCCGTCTGGCCAGCGTGGAGAGTTAGGCCAAATCCTCTGTCTGCTCTGGCTCGGGTAGTACAGAGAGGGTCGTGCTCCTGCAATGGAGACTTAAAAAAGACCTGATGAAGACTTGCGTTTTGTTAGTAACTAATGAATAGGTGTGGAGGTATTTAAACTTTTCTTAATGCGGTGAAATAAGGTGGTTACTTAATTCCTTTGCTTATTCCGTACTAGCAGCTCTACCCGGCTGCGCCCGGGCATCTATTATACCTTAAAACCTTCCTCGTGAATCACTCTATCTATTGGTGAAAACCGTATGAAAATCCGTGGAGTAGTTTTTGGGTTTATCGCGAACAGACAGACAGACAGACAGACGCGGCGGAGGACTTTGTTTTATAATATGTGTAGTGATAGTGATTTACATGTGTAATAAAGAAAAACAAATATCAGGTCTATTTTTTTTTATTGTAAGATAATCTTTGTTTTCTCTTCAGAATCAATTTTAACATAATTTTCTTTACTCGTTAATTGTTTATTTGATACAACAACAATACAAAAATATAATTAAGAAATACAATTATAAATAAAATACCTCTTCCAACCCACTACACCGAGGCAACGTCCCAAGAATGCTGGCAGCGTTTCCCCGCTGAATAGTTATACTTATACGTTGTGCTAAATAGCTGCCAGCACGAGGGTCGCCCGTTGCCTCGATGAGGCGAGTTGTGGTGTCCTTAATAAAAAGTTTTGCATCTTGGCCCCATGGACCCATCGTCTCCACAGCGAAAGGTAAAACGAAATAATTGTCACCAAGACCCACGTACTTCCGCCTCTTGTATATCTCTGCGGCACTGGCTGCCGCTGCCTATATATACCTAGTTATATTTCTGGTCTCTACTAAATGTTTTATCAACCGAGCGAGCGCAAAGCGTGAGCATAGCGTCGCTGTTTCAACTTGGATAAAGTGATTTTGGTATGTCTGTCCGGCTGTCATCTTTAAGCTTTTTGTTTCAAGGTGCGTCTCATTCTTCTTCTTCTTCTTCCTTTACCTTATCCCACTTTATGTGGGGTCAGCACAGTAAGAAATCATGGTGTTGTTTCAAGGTGCGTGTTGAAAATTTATTCAGTTCTAATCCAAAGACAAACTTGCGAGATCACAACACAGTTCACAGTTTACTACCTACTAAATGAAAATGATTTAGTTGGAGTGATTCCATAAACATTTCTTTTATTAAGCATTGTTCATTTAAACTATGGGTCTTAGACTTAGACTATTCTTTCATTTATCGTTTTATATTAAGTATGTTAATAAAGCGGCACTTAAATATGAAATAGAAATAAACAAACAGATGAAATACCTATCGATCTGGATTTTAAACCGCCTTATTTACCGTACATACAAACATAAACAATACCCACAATAAGCAGTATATCCCAATCGGTAAATATTCAATGGTTTGATCAATAGGTTTTACATTTTCATAACAGTGTTCAGTATAGAAGCTCGGCATACATACGACGAAATTATGCCGATTCTGCCATCGGCTTCGGACAGATTTCGCGGAATGGTTTTGCCTGCAAAATGTATAAAATTGGTACAATTTTCTTACATTACCATTGCATTTGCGTTAAGTACTTTTTTCAAAAGTTATATAGGAAAATTCTTAGAGATTTTCCTCGAAGAGAGAATAAAAGTTCGTCCAGTAAATAAATAATAAATAAATACGGATAAATCACACAGATTGAGCTAGCCCCAAAGTAAGTTCGAGACTTGTAATATGGGATACTCACTCAGCGATGTATATATTTTATTACAAATACATTTTGATTATATACATACATATGTAGATAAACATCCAAGACCCAGGCCAATATGAAAAAGATAATTTTTCATCTTGACCTGACCGGTGATTGAACCCGGGACTTCCCGTGTGCAGGCGTGTTGACCCCTGCGCCAGTGATGAATTGCTAGTTAGCTACCCATGGACCCAGGGACGCAATGGATAAACCAAATAATGGGGTCCGAGTATCCTTCTTTTATATAAATAAATAAATAAACATATACGGACAAATCACACAGATTGAGCTAGCCCCAAAGTAAGTTCGAAACTTGTGTTATGAGATACTAACTCGACGATACTATATTTTATAATAGATACTTATATAGATACATAAACATCCAAGACCCAAGCCAATCTGAAAAAGATAATTTTCCATCTTGACCTGACCGGGGTCGAACCCGGGACCATCCGTGTCGCAGGCAGGCGTGTTGACCGCTGCGCCACGGAGCTCGTCCTAATCTTTTCTGTATACTAAATATACAAAAAATAACAATATAGAACAACAATTTCTGACTTAGTCGCAGGCCTCCGTTGCGCTTTGGCAGAAGTTGCAAACCTAAGAAATGCTACCTTGATATTGGCTATATATATTTTTATCGCGTTTATTACATTATTTTTTGTTTTTATTTGAGGGGAACCTTTGTTGGTTTTCTACTTCTTACATACGTTACATATAGGTAAAAGAAGCTATTAATTTTCCTTAATAAAATAAATAAAAATTTTGTACATCAGGGTTTGGTTTTCGTAACAAAAGAAATAGAAAAACCACCAGGACATACGTTCTGCAAAATAAAGAAACCAAACTTTGACCTACGATTTAGTTTTTTTTTAATTTAATGTACGAAAATGTTGCATGTTGTTATGCTCCATCCACAGGTATCATTGTCGAATACCTTAAATTAGAGGAGAATTCAGGTTAATAGTTTTTCATTTCGACATAGCAATTCAACTTAAAATCTTTGTACATACATACATACATACTATCATGTCTTTTTCCCTTGTCTTAGCCCAGGTCTAAAAATCTAAAGGCTACGTTTAGCACGTTGGTGGGCTTCTAGGTGGGGAACGGAATCAAAATGGTGATGGGTTGCTAGCCGCATCGCCTATTCACATGATTCGTCACTTCCATTCCCTCGATTGGCTTTTAAGATCTGCGCGGGAAGAGAAACAGCTGGCACATTCTACGTTTTTTTTTCTCCCGACCTGCGTGGAAGGTTGTGATCATCAGGTCTTTTTTAGTACTACCTATATTAGCCAGAGCAGTCAGCGGATTCGGCCTAAACTCTCCACGGTGTACAACGATTTGATTGTCACTTTAGCATCCATTACGGTTTTCATATCTTAAATAAAAATAGCCATTCATACCGAAGCCGTAATGAATATTAAAGTTACCATGATAATGATGTACACCATAGCTGTCAAAAGTTAGCAAATAGGCCTGCAGACCGGTTGGAAATTGAAAAGGTCTTATTGATGTTTATAAGCTTCGTTTAGACATCCACGGGAAGACTGGACTGGTCCTATTCTACTCTGCCGGGAACCACACGGCATATGTTTGTGGTATGTTTGTGATGCATGTTATTATATCCAAGCATGTGGTCCCAACCTCTTAATCGTACGATTTGTTCTCACGGACTCACATAGATGGAGCTACTCGATGCTACACATTGTATTTTCCGTATTATGAGAATATAAAAGCATCATTATACACATACATATAGAACAATATTTTTGGCTTATTATTTTAAAATTACACCCTAGTTTTAGTAAGTTTAGGCTAACGCAGATTACCGCCATCTAGTGCCGAGTGGCAAGCAACTCTGCAGCGCCATACATTCGCCTACTTTTCGCCACCTTAATTTAGTCCAATATTTTTCTATGAGGTTGGCAGTCTATTACGTTAGTATTATATTGTCTTTGATCTAAGTATGTGGTCCCGAGTTGTGACTTGTGACAAACAAAGTTATTAACGGATTTCCATAATACGCCAGTATCTGAGAAATAAACACATTTAGTGCTATTCCAGTTTATCCGAAAAGGCTGATAATGGCCCTGTGTCGATAACATTATACGGGAATATTGTAATATACTGGTTGTTTAGATACATATGGAAATTTATAACTGTTGACAGATTGCTTAGGAATTATTTCGGTAAACAATTATACAAAGACAAAATATGTAGAAGATTAACATTTAAACAAGGCTATTAATTTGATATGAACAACTTTTCCCATCTGATCAATTATGAAAATTTACTTTTCCATATAAAGTACTTGTTTCCGCCCGCGGCCTGCCCGCTTTAGTGTCGATCCATCGGGAACAGTAATTTTCTCCGGGATATGACCTTCTCCATACTCCAGACAACGTGTATGCAAAATTTCCTGATGGTCGGTTCTGTAGATAGGGCTTGAAAGCCTAACAAACAAACAAACACACTATCGCATTTATAATATTAGTTAGGACTAGGATGAAGTCGCCCAGTCAATTTGTAAGGAAGTTGTTCATATCGATGGGCTGAATCATCCCTCTAAGAATCCAAAGTGTATGTAATATGTATCAGTACCTAGTAGTATTAAGAAGTGTTAGTCTTCTGAATGTGACTAAATCCTGGAAGATGGTGATTTAGTGTTATTATTCGTCCAACATTGAATTAGAATCGATAAAAGTGCTCCATTTTACAATGAAAATCACTCTGAATTTTACTGCAAAAGGGCTCTTTGTCAACCAAATAGCTCGATTCAGCGAAGCACAATATACCTATAGACTGCCGTAGCAATAACATCCCTTACGCCTACGTTTACTATGCAAAATGGTGGAACCAAACGTCAGTGAGCTGGAACTATTCTGTAAAGCGTCTATGAGAAGGGGTGAATGGTGTAATCGGTTTTGATCCAAACTTCACGAATATTTTAAGAGCCTTTAAAAATCTGAACACAGTAAATCCCACTTCATCATTTTCTCATCATCATCTCAGCCGTAAGAAGGCCACTGCTAGACACATGTCTCCTAAACAGATTTAATTGTGGGGGTGTTGCACAGTTTGTTTGACTTACCTATATCGATTCCGACGCTGCTGCCCATCAAAATCGTTTTTTAAGGCGAGGATAGATTATCTAAGAGCTAGTTGGTCTGGGGAACGGGATAAAGGAATGTGGGATGCTACTTGCTCGGATGGATTGGGGATGAATAAGCAGCAGCTCGGGAGGCCGGGTAATCGTACCCCATGCCATACTTACAATTATCGTAAAGGCAGTTGAGGATAGAGTTGCCAACGTAAATATTCTGATATCTTGTTGATGATGTTGCCAACCGTACTATAGTATATAGTATTGTACTATATTTCAGGACTCCGTACTACATACTGTTGAAAAAATATATAGTACGCAAAAATACTATATTTCAGTACAATAGATCGATGTATTATATTTTGCAAAAATAACTAAAAAAAAATAAAAACAGATTCCGCTATTTTGAACTGCCTTTCGTTCGACAGACGTAATGTGCATGCATATGCGTGTAACTGAACGCGTCTCCGTCATAATTCCCAATAAAGTGATAAGAATTAATTTTAATTAGATCAAAAATTTACTGCGATAATGCTTATGCCATTTTTTTTCGTAGGCTAAAATATATTACTATGATATACTATATTTACTATATTTTTGATAGCTTTTTGAAACAAAATCCTATATTCACACAAAAAAATTTGGCTACCCTAATTGAGGATGACACTTGACTACTGTTGGCCATTTATTTAAATGAAAAACAAACAAATAAGTGTAAACAAGAATTAAATATTTGAAGCTTTCGTCGACTCCGATAGCTGAACTAATTCCAATCGAATATAGCTATGAACACTGTCGATTGAATTAACTTTTAAACAAAAAACACATCAAGGTCGAGGAAAACTACGGTTCCACAGAGAAGAAACAAACACTTTGCCTTAGTAAGCAAAATTCTTGACTGGAAACGTAAAGTCGATGCCCCGGCTATAAGGGGTCAATAGTCTTGATCGCAATCAATGTCAATACTTCCACTAATCATTCTAAAGAAATAGTGGTCTCCACACCTAAATAATCGGCACCCTTCAAGAACTCTGATTCACAAACGGAAATGTCACTTTATCGTGATATTATGGCTCAGTTGCTAGTTGCTTTTCCCCACTGCTAAAATTTTCTTCTACTCAAACGATTAACCATGTCGGAAAATTGTTGAGAAACCAGAATATTCTCCCCAATCGACTAAGCAAATAAAAAGAGTTGATTTCGATTTGGATACGATTGGGTGTCGAGGTGGCAATTCCGTAGATCGCTCGATAGTCGATCGCGAGGGAAATCACGGTGACGGCGGAATGCAAATTTAACGGAACGCCGAAATGGCGGAGTGGCGGGCGCAGTGGCGAATGGCGAATGGCGAGTAGCAAAGCACGCCTCGTTTGCATTGCCAACACGGATAGAATACGATTAGATTGAAAATTGATTTGGGTTCTATGTGCTCGACTGTGATTTGATCTTCAAGTCAAACGTTCTATAAAGGTAAGTAATTCGAGATGTAAAAGCGCTTATATAAATAAAAAAATAAGATATGGGAAAAAGGTCCACTCGGGCAGAATTTGAACCGGCAGTCCTTAGACTTTGTTTGTACCTCTAAGTCTAGGATTACGTTTAGACGTACGAAGTCTAAAGACTGCCGGTACAAATCTTCCCTGCGTGGATTTTTTTCTCACACCTAATTGTTTTATTTTAATAAGATTACAGCTCCTATAAAAATATCTAAATGCACGTTAGGAGAGACCGATGAATATTAAGGTAGGTACGCAAAAGATACGGTAGAAGGATTACAAAAAAAGGAAACTCATTAAAATACACATAAAAATCTACACTGGACATTATTAATTACACTAAGAAAACAAAAACTATGTAATAGGCCCAAAACCATTACAATAAATAAATTACAAACGCACCTCAACGCATAAAGTTTTTGACAACAAAAAATAAATGGTAACACAACTTTTATTATTAAAAATATTAACAATTCGGAGCAATTACAGAAACTTGCTTAATTTTATGCGTCCACCGTTCCTTAATTAAGAAATTAAGATAAGCCGGGGCACACCAGTGTAGCGTTTTATAATCTATGCCGGAAACCGCTCGGAAGCACCCGATTCCAAATTTGACCGCTTTGTGCATAATAGGTTTGAATCCTAAATTTTGGCCCTACTATTTGTAGTAGTGTCGATATCGAATGAGTTTTCTAATATGCTGATCACTGATAAAAGCAATGATTGTGAAATGTTAGCCGATATCGTCTTAGAGAATCTGATTTATTTTATGCTGCCTAAAAAAGGGATGTTGTTTGATCTCAAGTATGTATGTAATTATTTATTTTATTGTTAGGTACTCACGAAATACCTTAACAGATTTGGATGTACGTGTAGTTACATAAACTTTTTTTTGACAGGGCTGTCTGTTTTTAATTTTCTGTAAAAACATTTGTATTGTACATGAGTATTTTTTTTTTCAAAATAATTCCTAAAGTTTAGTTCGATATTTAGGTTTGGTCTGGGTCTAGGCTGTTTATTCATGTAGGTAAGTATTTATTATAAAATATAGTTAGTATCGTTGAGTTAGTATCCAACACAGATTATTATCTGTGGTATCCAACGACACAAGTTGACAACTTACTGTGGAGCTGACTAGCTGAACTACTAGGAGCTAGAGCTAATTGAATTAATGTGTGTGATAGCGCAACCATGAATTGCATCGCGAGTTGAAATGTCTGTAGACAGCTTTATGTCGCAGTTTTCACTTATTATGTTTGTATTTCTCTCGTGCTATATATTTTACTCACTTTTTGAAACTCTAATTCAGATGTTTGGTACAAAAGCACGTATCAATCGATATTTAGAATCGAGTTTCAGTGGTACTGCTACTTATATCAAAGCGGCATCGATGACATAAATAACAATTAAAGTGAGGTGTGACAGCGCGATCACGAATTTTATCGCGAGTCGCAACGTTTGTGGGCAGCTTTATGTCGCAAGTTATTGTTTGCCTTAGTAAGACGGGAGGATTTTAATGAAATGTGTGTTTATGAACTCGCTGGATTTATGCTAAATCATCTCCTCATCCGAAACAGTGTTATTTAATCAATTGCATGTATAAGGTATACTGTTTTTTTGTTGAGAAGTCAAGGGGTTCAGTTGGAGTTTGCCTTAGATGATTTTGTAAATTTATTTTAGTGGACTTTATATATGAAACTAGCTGTTGCCCGCGGTTTCGCCAGCGTGATATATATATAACCTATGTTCTTCTCCGTACTCCAGACAACGTGTATGCAAAATTTCATATCGGTTCAGTAGATTCGGTGTGAAAGCGTAACAAACAAACAAATAAACAAACTCACTTTCGCATATTAACGACTAGCTGTTACCCGCGGCTTCGCTCGCGTGGTATATAGCCTTTGTCCTTCTGAGTACCCTAACGTATGTATTTTATGATGATCGGTTCAGTAAATTCGGCGTGAAAGCGTAACAAACAAACAAACAAACTCACTTTCGCATTTATAATATTAGTTAGGAAGTTAGGATTAAGATTAAATCTTGAATCAATCATTACTAGGTATATTTATTCTGCGGTTAAGCCGAGGATAGAATCTCCATTTAATATGTTTTTCTGACCCTCGCAAGATAAATGCCTCCACTCTCCGCCCTCCACAAAATAATCCCACAAATAAACACGTTACGTATTCATTATCTACGCGATACATTAAACTTTATGACCCATAGCGAATAGATAATTCTGGAAAACATCCCCCGATGGTTATCTATGGGGTGACAAACCCCGCCCTCCCCTGAATTATCGCCCTCGAATGTTTCAGATAGTTTACACTGATGGTGTTTTTATCTCAGTAACGTTAAAAGATTGGTGGGGAGAATGTTTGCTCAGGTTCCGAAAGTGAAATGGATTGTAATGTAGTTCGATGTTGTAGAGATACACAATATTAGTTTGGTCTTCGGTGATATACTAGTATAAATTTTTACTTAAAAGTTCTGTAGGTGGTTTAAGTAGATTTCTGCCTTTCCTGATTTCATCATCATCATCATCAGCTTTTCATAACTTTCCAAATTTTTGGGATGCAAATTTTAAATTTTTTCCTCTACCAATCTTTTTTTTATTTTTTTGTGTTTGCTTTTAAATTTCATTATGCTGTTTGTATTATTGGATTTAGTCATTTATTTACAAACAACTATAGCCTGTTGAAAACTTTTTGGAGTTTTAATTTTCATAGTGAAATCATATACATATGTATCTGATCCGTACGTTTGGTAATTATAATAAATCAATCCATTACTATTCTAATAAGTAAATCTTTTTATCTATTTATTAGGGTTTAAAAAAATAGTGTGCTTATTAGGAAATTTTGTTTGTTTCGTCACGCAATATGCAAATGGAGAAAAAGCTGTTAAGGGTAGTCTAGTCAGGTGTTTCGCCATACAAATTCTGTACGGTGATGACTCCGTTGTTCAGTATCGTCTGTTTAAAGTTTTTAATTCTATCGATTTGTACTGTCGTTATCTATGCTTGTATGGAATCATAATTGTAAAATTATAAGTACTTTAAAAGTAATGAGTCTCAGAACATTCCGTTTCAACACGTAATTTTAACGCAACTTTGGGCACAATTAAATTTCATACAAGCATAGTTTGGTTATTAAAAAACTTAAATAACTTTACTTTTAATTAAAACATTCAGCTTTTTTATCACAAGAACACTTTTCCCAAACGCATACTCGCAAATTTTTAGACGACGAAGATTTAGATTTTCAACAATATTTGTGTTTGCACACACTAGACTGTAGTTCCGATGTGCTTATACATCAGTGTAAATAGTTCCGCACTGTTCAAAACCGAGTCTATGCCTTTCTCAGCGAAATAGCACGCAAATTAGCCACGTGTGCTGACGAGTTCGAGTTCCGGACTAGCGCATCCTTAACTTAACCATTTTAACTTAAAAAACTATTCACTCTACAAACAACATGATCTATGGTTAGCCTACAAGGAATGCCTCTCTTTATCGATCACCTACCGCAATTTACAAGTAGTTCATGATATCTACAGTTATAGACAGTAAAAATACATTTCACACGATGAACAACATCTGCCAACAAGTGAATAAACAATGGTTGTTAACAAGACAATTACGACACTTTCGTAGAAACTATACTTATTCTTAATTAGATTCCTAATTAAAAATTGCCCAAGAGAGCGGCTTTGTAGTGCCGATGACATTGAAATAAATATCAGGAAGGGATATGTCAAAGCTATGCTTTAGCCGTGTGGTTCTGGCAGAGTAGAATAGGACCACTTTAAGTCTTCTCGTGGATGTCGTAGAAGGTGACGTAGACCCGTCCAACCCGTCTGGCCAGCGTGGAGAGTGTAGGCCAAATTCTCTGACTGCTGCAGAGTAGAATAGGACTACTCCAAGTCTTCTCGTGGATGTCGTAGAAGGCGTCTTAGACCCGTTCAACCCGTCTAGCCAGCGTGGAGAGTGCAGGCCAAATCCTCTGACTGCACTGGCTCCTGCAGTGCAGGCTAAAAAGGACTTGATGATGATGATGATGATATGTCGAACTGAATCGATGCATAATAAAAACATTTAGATCTAGGTAGGTATAATTAAGTCTGTTCTAATAGAAAAAAGTGACATCAAAACTTCTGCACCCTGTTTTAGCAAGTAACAACAAACAACAATTTATTGCGCACACAACTTCTTTTTAATAAGATTTTTACTGTTAATACATGATTTTTAATTAATTTTACTCAATTGCACCCACAAACTACCATCAAAAGTTTAGCATGAGGGTTTTTTTGGTTGGAACACAATGTAGAGTTGTTGTCGGAAATTTTAGTGGACTGCTCGGTTTCGGTATGGTAGTACAGAGTGGCTCTTGCTCCTGCAGTGGAGACTAAAAAAGACCAGCCCCCCTATTTACTAACTCAGATGACAGGTGTTGATGCCTATCAATCTAGGATTTGCTGTTACAATGCGGTTTTTGTATTCCAAATAAAAAATAACAGCAAACAAAACCCGCATTGTAACAGAAAATTTTAGATTGATAGGCATCGACACCTGTCATCCGAGTTAGTAAATAAGGGGGCTGATGAGGATGATAGTTGAATGACCTTCTTCTAGTTAAGTTTACGTCGTCTCCATGATATTGCCTCCATGATAGGTAATATCATAAACAAGTTAATTGATAAAATAGTTATGGTTCATGGCGGTGGGTTTACGTCGCATTTTATGAGCTTGCTATCCTAACTATCCACTTCAGCGGATATCCGAAACTGTTAATAGTCACTACCGGTAGTCCTGCTTTATTATAATTATTTTAGTTGTTTTCAATTAAATCAAATATTACACTGTTCTTGACATTATTAGACACAAATTAACTACCTTTCAATAAGTATGCAAAGCGATTTATAAAATGAAACATTTGTGTCTTTCATTTGGCCTGTGATAGCCACAACTTAATATAAAGAACTGGCTGAATTTTCTCATAATCCATACTATTCGAATCCAGAATTACAATTCCAAATTTAAATGAGGTGTTCCGCGTATTGCGCCCCGCCCCCGGCGGCCATAGTCGACAAAGTTATCGGTTTTAGCGATACAAAGAATCGTCTCAGTACGGCGTATCGTAAACTTCAGAGTTTCAGACTTCAGTCGCCGGCGTCTGTACGCTTTTACTATCTGCTGACTACAAAGAACTGAATGGTTAGTACTGTGAGGTGAAAAGTATTTTTACTCGACTGATCTCGAAGGATAGTGTATGGTGCAGACAATGGTGTGAGCCGATACACCTTACATGACGAGATTATGCTATAATAGTGCGAAGACACAAGAGCACGTCACATAGTTAACTGCTTTATTGCGTCTTGATAATGAATGTTACATCTTGGTGATTGGATGTGACGGGTCCTTTCTCGTTGGCTGGCTGATAGTATCTTAAAAAAGTTAATATTTCGATACTAATTATATTGTTAAAACAGCTGACACGTGACTTCCGTTTATGGCTGTTGAGTTTGTGTTGTTGTGTTTCCTAAGTCACCTTCTACGGTTTCATGGGAAGACTTGGTCTACTCTGCCGGGAACCACTCGGCATCTATTTTTATTGAAGTCGGTCAACATACATACATATATATATTATCACGCCTCTTTCCCATGGGGCAGGCAGAGACCAAGGACCTCTACTTGCTTCGATCCTTACAAACTTCTCTCGCTCTCTTTATCTACATTCATCACTCTTTTCATACATATTCGCCGGTTCCGGGTACCCCTGACTTGCCTCTTGGCAAGAATGTCCGCAATTTGGTCACGGTACGTGCGTCTAGGCCGGCCCTACTTTTGAACGTGTGACACAGGTCTCCGAACGATTTTTGTATGGAAAAATCGCTCGTTGGCGAACGGCAAAATTTCAAAAATCGTACCCTTAACGGTACCCTACTCTTCCGGACAAAACTTTTGAAAACATTTCTGAAGGCGACTGTCCTGGGCGTGTAGGCGGGGCGCCTGTAACGTTTACGACTTCATGCTAAGACATTAATTGGGCGCAGCGCAACAAAATCAAAGTGCATCTTCTATTTAACGTCCAGTGAATGCGAATCGTAAACCAATCGGTATTCCCGTTGGAAATGGAGCGGGGCTGTTAAATTGTTATAATTGACGTAATGTTTATATTAAAAGTACCCTTTGAGGACGGAACCACTTAATGTAAACTTTCTGCCTATATTCATTGTATAAGCAAAAAGTTTAGATTTTTAAAGTATAAGTGGCCAATACTCTGAATTTTCAATCTGCCTAGAAGAATCTGACATAGCTTAACAACTAACACAATAATGACATTTGAATGACATAAAAACGGTTTAGCGTGTTTTCCGAAGCACGGAGGAGCTCGAAATATTATTATGCCTCTTGCAGTAACCGTGCAGGAGCACGAACCTCTCTCTTCTATTAGAGTCATATATTAGCCAGGGCAGTCAATTGATTTGACACTCTCCACTCTGGCCGACGGGGTGGAGAGCTCTAGTTGATGTTAATAAGCTTATTGTTTAGCTTGTGTTTTCTAAGTCGCCTTCTATGACACCAACGGGGAGACTTGGAGTGTTCCTATTCTACTTGCTTCTATTTGCATTAATGCTAATAGTCAAATAAATTTTAATAAAACGGGCTGTTGTATAGCTAATTGATAATTTGAGATAAATTCGATGTACTTATCTGAACGATATCCGGCCAGTAGCTAGAGATATAAAAGTTAATGGCTGCTGAGAATCTGTGTTAATTTAAATAAAATCGTCTATGTATGATAAGATGTTGATGACTAATCTTAATAGTCCTAAATAACTCTGCTTCTTTTAATTTTTTGTCCAGCCTTTCTTTCATTTTCATTTGCAACTAACAGCTTTTTCTTACAGACCGAGTAAGTGCAAAACGCGAGAGAAAATTGGCTTCGGCTTGGCTAAAAAAAAATTCGTATGTCCAACCAACTGTCCGTTGTTCCCCCCTCCAGGGCACATTTTTCTACAGATGATCGTGAAATTTTGTCAGCGGGTCACTTTTTTACATTTTCATGTGTGTAACGCAAACATTTGTTTACCAAGAAAGCGCAAAACGCGAGCAAAGCGACGAGTCTCAAGCTTGGCCAAAAATTTTTTCGTATGTATTCTAAGTAGCAGCTGCCAGCTGTTCCCATCTCCAAGTCGTATTTCTGAGCCGATTCTCGTGAAATTTTGTGAGCAGTTTAGATAATTTACATACTTACTTATAAGTAGAATTATGTCGACGCTACTATACGCTAATATAGGCATTTTAAAAGTGTACACTTGCTCTGGCACAGACGTTTTACTTGGAATCATATCTACAGTCCATACAAAATTGCACCTTATGCCAAACAAGAGTCTACAAATTTTTCATAACAAAGGCCTTCACTGACGGTATTTCATGTCTATCCATTAACAAACAAACCATTTCTATGCTAGATACGTCGCAAATGTTAATTCCTTATGAAAATAAAAAAAAATTAACCTTTAATGGAAGTTGATATAAGAGGGGACGATTATCATGTCACAATATTCAATCACCTTTCCACAGTCATCCCAAACAACAACAGAGGCCAGAAAATTCCGGCACATTTACGAGACCGTCATCTAAGTTCAAAATACGAAGGGTTCAGGTTCGAAGAACACATGCGCATAAAACATCGAGAAAATTTACACCTTCTCAATCATAGTAAGCGATATTACTTTCCATTTTATTATTAACACGCTTTTATTAGCTTCACTTGTAACTATGTGTGTAAGAATATCTTGGAATCTTAATTTGACCCACTTCCCGGTCTACGATTAGGATGAAATTTTGCACACGCTCTGATTTCTGATGACAATACATGACTAGCTTGCTAAAAGCGTGTTTTTTTAGTTTTTTAAAATAATTATAAATTATTACTAGCTAGTAACGCCAAAAAGTTATAAATGAGCAGATCTTTAAAATTCAAGGGAAAAAAAGAGGGGGCGATTATCATTGTCACAATATTTGATCACCTTCCCACATTGTAACCCCAAACAGAGGTCATTAAATTCCAACACATTCACGCATGCGCATAAAGTCGGCAGAACAAAAGACTCGACACATGTCGCCGACGCCTCGTTTTCACACTAATTGACAGTTAAATTGAATTAGAATAATTAATTAGATATTTAAAAACGCCTTCTGACCGTTTCGAGGTCGCATCTGCTTTTGCTCGTAAAACTTTGTTATTTTTAAAAGTTATTTGGATCAGTCATCTGTAAATTAAGGGTAAAATAAAATAAAAATTTATGTGCTAGTGGCCAACTCTGGTGTCAAAAGTACAAATAAACCTATACCTAAATTAACACAATTTTTAGGTGTGGTAGAGCCACGCTTCTGGCAAGATTCACTTCGTTCGGTGAGTGAGAGAGCCTGAGGCCCTTCCCCTCTGGGGAGGGAAAAATAGAGGCCGGTTACGCTCTTGTGACACCCCTGGTGTGCAGTTGTCCATGGGCAGCGGTGATCACTTACCATCAGGTGACCCGCTTGCTCTATTGCCGTCCTAAGACATCAAAAATTACTTACAAAAATTTTATAGGGATAATATGATGGTGCATCCGCATAGGCAATAAAAATATCCTAAAAATTCATCACCATCTAGTATAGTCGAGTAAAAACCTTAACAATATGCAAAATCTGCAGACATTTTTATGAAAATACTCGGACGTGTTAATACCACGTCACTCATTTTTGCAATAACTGCAGTCACAAAATATAGAGAAACAGATGCGACACTGTGTGGGCATTATATTATAACTGATAATTTACATAGAACACATAGGATTTTTATTTTTGCACTACTGCAGCGGCTTGACAATCAAGGGAAAGGACAAGTAAGCTCAAGCAAGCCTGTCAAATCGGGTCCTTGATATAGGAGGACATAGGATACGACAAGAATAGCGAAGATAAAATAACCACCAACCGTAACTATCATAACGATGCACCGCCTGGACTACTTTTTAAGATATTTGTGCATTATTGAAAACAAACAAATAATTGATAGTAGGTACATATAGTTTTGGAAAAAAGATTTTCATTCTTGGTCTATACATTGTGGTGTTTGACGTTTGTGCTACAATAAGGTTAATACAGACAATTAAATATTTACATTCTTCTGTTTATATTACAGAGAATCGAAGGATTTATTTTTATTTTTTAATAAGCTTAGTATAATAGTTTGAGGTTAATACCAGACAGAGATAAGTCGAAGGAGAAGAAAGAGACCTTTACCCAGCAGTGGGACAATACAGGTTAAATAAAAAATAGGATAGTAGTTGTGATGAAAAAAGTTTTTAGAGATATTAGCTTGGAGAAGTCACCCAAAAATATGTATGTATACACAAGTTGTCCTTCTCTTCATATCTTATTTTTTAGCACAGTGCAAGTCAGCGGAGCGCATTCGCGATATGTGGAAATTGGAAAAATCCGACCGCCATGTCTGTTTCGCGATTTTTTCATTTTTCGGTGACGGATGCCCTGTCTGACGGTTATTGTTTTGTTTTTAATTTCCGACTGGGTGGTTGGTGCTGCTTTTTTTTAAATTTTGGATATGTTGTGTGTTGAATTTCAAATTTTATCTGTCTACTGGATTCAACTCACTGACTGATTAAGAAACGTAAAATAAAATATAGTGAAGTGCTTTTATTGGCAAGTTCAATTATGTACGTCGATCAAAAGTTATATGACTTGAAAGGGTCTAATTTAAATGGTATTAGTACGTAGTACATTATATCTCCATGGGGTATTTATATTTTAGTGAACAGAAAAATGTTAACGTTCAGCAGAAGTAGATAATTGGTCAGCAAACATTATTTAATCGGTCAGCAATTATGATTAAATTAATTACTTACTCATTCAGACTGTTTGAGATTTTACATCCGATGGATTATATGTAGTATCCTGTAAACCATGTCATATTTATAATGTTAATTAAATGTAAGTTAATAAATATATGAGCACTCCATTTATGAATGTCGTTAAGCATATAGATTCTACAGACAAACTATAAAATAGTTTTGTAGAATAATTTGTAAACACCATATTTAAATGTGTTTTTGAATAAATAAATAAATAATACCTAGTAATAATTAATGTCATACTGATATGACGACTGTAAAGTTATAAGTTATCATCACGTTATCAGGTCTTTTTAGTCTCCATGCACTGCACCACCAGAGCCATATATGTATTAGCCAGAGCAGTCAGAGGAGATTTGGCCTACACTCTCCACGCTGATCTTAGCTTGTGTTTCCTAAGTGGCATTGTTTTTACAACATCCATGGAAAGACTTTAAGTGAAGTAGAAGTAACAAAGCTAAAGCAGTAGCTATTTGTATATTTTGCAAAGAAAAATATTATTTTGTAAAAAAAAATACTGGGAATGAAATTATCATTACTGTGGCATGGTTTCTTTATTTTCTCTTTGAATAAATCTCTTAAATTCTAGTTTTTTAAATATTGTTTTGAACTAGAGATATAAATATAAATACACAAGTAAGTCTACCTACGTTATTGGTATGGACTTATGTATAACGTAGCTAGGTAATAAACCTTCCTTCGCCGACCGGGTAAAAAACATTTCTTACAAGATCTTCATGGTTCAAAGAATACCTATAAATAAACAGGGTGTGTGCAAATAAACGGCGGTGGCGCCAGCCGCGGCGGAAATAGGAGGCTCGCTGTCACTTACTGCGTGCTGACGCGCGCTGGCCCACCAGCATGTTAAAGGTTATTGTAAGGTTTCATTTAAAACATACTGTTGTTGTTGCGCCATGTGGTTTCCAGCAGAGTAGAATAGGACCACTCCAAGTCTTCCCGTGGATATCGTAGAAGGCGAATTAGGAAACACAAGCTAAATAAAGCTTATAAACACCAAAGAGACCTCTTCCTACAACCCACGTGGCCAGCGTGGAGAGTGTAGGCCAAACCTGATGATGATGAAGTTGTAGTTAAGAACTGATACTGTTGTTGTCAGATGTTGCTTATCATAATCGCTATGTATATAGGTTGTCATCGAGTAGTAACCCAAAAATGGGAATCGTAGTGTTGGACGTCTAGTAGCTAGGTGTTCCGATGACATAAAACAGATTTCAGAAAAGAACCGGATTGCGAAGGCTAAGGATAGAGAAGGATGGCGCAGACTAAGGGAGGCTTATGCCCAGCTGTGGGTTATGGAAAGCTGACGATGATAAAACATGTCTAGCCTATGCAATTCTGGTCCATGCAAGCGTCGAATCCAATTGGAACTATCAATGTGAATGTTTGTATATTATTTGAACAGACTCAGTTTACCTAAAGCTAGGCCTATAATAACACATAACCTTTGTCTATATACTCTCTATAATCTAAGCACATAAGTCGTTAAAAATTGTAAAGAAAACGATATCCTGGGAACATACAAATCCAAGCAAAATCCACGCAAAGAACAATGAACCATTTACTGAAACTAAAGGGTGCGTCATATATGAGTGATCGCTTTATCCGCCAAAAGTTAATTTCCTGCACTCACACCAACAAATTCAATCCGGGCGCGCACAAAGCAACATATTTGCTTATCTTTAATTGATTCACTCTAACCCTCGCTGGTGATAAGGATTAACTCTATTCACGCTGACTTTTACAAGGGTAGCCCTTAACGAGGGACCCGCAAACATAAGTTAGTAGACAATTGGAGTTGTTGATGCCTACTGAACTCTTGTCTCTGAGAAGGATTATATATTGTAAATTTAGTACCCACTAAATTTAGTACCCATAAAACACTACTTTGTAAATCACAACGATTATTAAATATGATAAAAATATTTTTTTGTCATAATCTTATTGAATATTTCCTTGAGGTATTATAAGATTTAATATCGTTGATTATTCATAGTAAACCAAGACAATTTTGATAATATAAAATGCAATGAGTATATTTCCAATGTCAAATCCATATTTTTCTAGGCGTCTAGAAAGGTTTTTCACTGTTGAAACAAATAAAGAAATTGCCTAAAGTAAGCAAAATGAAAGCAGAAGGAGGATACTTGATTACACATATATATATTTGAAAACATGAATTAAAAATGAACAGTGTTGTATTGTTTTTGAAACTTTCACGCTTTCAACTTATTATCATCAATATTAAAAGTCAATTATAGAAATGTCAGTGAAATTAAATAAATGAGAGGTTCGTGCTAAGTCCGGTTAATAGTATTAATAGCGTTGTTTAAATTCAATGACAGAAATCAGCCATAATTGTAAATATTTGTCGTATTTAGTAGCTTTCTTTTTATTTGTAGTTTAATTTTTGCATTGTTTTAACAGTTACATAGTTTTGCTCTAAAATATTTCATTAACATCTGAATCGTACCCTATTTTAGCAAAGTAATGAATTTGTATTAAGTAAGTAGGCACAAAATCAAACAGAATCATTGACCGCTTCTGTACCCTTCAATGGCTAACGACACAAAATTTCATAAGCGGGCGCGTGCCGCGTATTATCGGCGCGTGCGTAATGCGACGCGATCCGACGCGATCCGGTGCGATACGACGCGGACGCTCGAATTACAACTATTTATCGCATAGTGCGGTCGTCGCCCGGCCCCGTTGGCTAATGGGCTTATGGGATTACTGAAATTGTCTGATTTGCGATACGTGTGACTTTTCTTGTTTGTTTTCTTGCATTTGGTTGCATTCCCCTTGTTATTGTTTTATTAATGCGTCTGATTGTTTTTCTTTAAGTATATATTTATTTTACTTGGATTTCGTTAAATATGGTAAAGTAAAGGAAAGTAGTACAAGTTTGTTTGTCGAATATAAATAATATAAGTATATCTTAATATAACAGGTCAAGTGTGAGTTGGAAACGCACAAGATGTGATGGGTTTCTTCCGTACCTACCAACATACAATATTTAACAACAACAAAACGCTTTTTAGAGCGTTTGGTGTTTACGTTCTTAGTGTGCTATATGGTTTTATGTGAGGTTAATAACCCAAGCTTTTTCAATAAAAACTATTGTTCTTTATTCTATAATTTTACATCATAATTCACTGTAAAAATTAAGGTTAATTTTTACAATTAAGAAACGTGATTATAAAGTTAAATATTTCATAGTGTTGGCCACTTACACATACAAAAAACAAAAATAGTGTTACGAGACCCTTCATGTGCGATTCTGACTATCACTTGGCTGGTTTTTAGGGTTCCGTAGTAAACTAGGAACCCTTATAGTTTCGCCATGTCTGTCTGTCTGTCCGTCCGCGGTTTTACTCAGAGACTATAAGTAGTAGTATGTATATTAATCATGGCAAAAAAGGGGTAGATAAAAATCTTGAAAAATTTTTTTAGTGTAGCTCCCATACAAGTAAAGAGCTGGTGATATTTTTTTTCTATACAAACCCATCGTGTTGCGTATCGTTAAATTAAATAGGTCTTTAAAAAATATTGTGAGGTTGAGGACACCATTTTTCGATTTAGGGTTGCGTTTCCGAAATATTTGGTTTTAAAGTGCAAATTTTTGTTAGAGGTAAGTGTACCCGCCCTCTATCTGCTAAACGGTTATATATGGATACGTGAAAAAAATTACAGCAGTAGCATATATACTGAAGTTGAAAGGAAAACTATTAGAGCTGAGATCTAAGTACAAACTAAAAAGTTATAGGTAACCAACTTATAAAATGTACTCGAAAATGTAAAATTTCATACAATTTTCATTGTTAGATGTTTTTAGTCGGTAAACTGTGAGGGCCGAGTGTGAACAGTGTGAACTCAAAGTTGTCATTCGCAACTACGGAACCCTACACTGCGCGTGGCCTGACACGCACTTGGCCGGTTTTTTTATTCGTATTAAAATTGATTACCATACACATGCATAAATAGTGTTACTACTATTCCCATAGCAACCTTCTTCCAATGGGCGCATTAAGGACCCTATGTCTCAAAGCAATAAAGCGTCCACAATGAAGGGCAGCAGATTGTAATTTTATACACTATCATGAATACGAGCAATAGCCACCGAAAATAAAAGAGCATAACTAACCACGCCACCCCAAACTGAATTATTCATGACGAAATTAATAATAATACCCCATTATATTCAAACTATTAATTTCCAACACGGATTTATATCAATATTAATAAAAAATTCAAATGAGATTACACCCGTAATCCGAGGATTGTGAGTGTTTGGGGTTCTCACATTAAAAAAGTAATAAATTTATTTTTTCGTGGGTGGTTTAATTGTGGTGTAATGTGCCAGTAATACTAGTGTGAAAAGTCAATATAGGCAGGATTCTGTTGGTTTTTGTGATTATGTCAGATTGAGATATTGGTGTGATGCCGTGATGATAGTCAATACGAGTTATTAGTCACTAAATCAAGCTTGAGATGATATAATGAATATTTTGGGTCATTTGTTTACATGACACATGACAACTTATAGTCAAACATTATTAATTTAAAAGTTTTCCTGGATTTGTGACAGAAATTAGCTAATACATGATAAACAATGAGTCTACAATTTTTGACAAACTTAATTTTATTTTGCTTCTTAACTTGTTTATGATCTAGCCTACATCGAGAACTTTAACCAGCTGATCTGGAAATTTGTATGCTGGGTTTGTATACTCGATATTGCCCGCGGTGTTGCTTGCGTAAAAATATTTTAAAAGTCCCTTCATAGCGAATTCCTTTACGTCATAGTCACTATCTGCGTGGTTTGAGCTTTGTGTTGACGCATCAGTCAGTCAGTACCTGCTGGCTTTTATTTATACAGGGGAATGTGGATTAAGGATTCTGATTCCGACTTTGAAATATGTATTGCTATGAGTCCGACAAAATAAGTACCTATTCTTAGTCGTTAACTACGTGGGAAAAATCATGTTGGGACGCTAAATTTGCAGCGAAGTATTGCATTTTTTGTAAATAAAATAATATCACTAATAAGAATAATCATAAAGCAGGGTTTGTTCTAAACATTTAACACTGTTAACACGATAAGTCGTCATAAGTATTTAGGCAGGCACAATTATGTAACTATAGAGGAGGTAATGTCAAATGTACTAACAGCCCGGTCACCCGGTCCCACTTATCTTTACCTTATCTTTATTTTATAGGTACTTACCTAGATTACGATTTAGCGAGATTTTTTATTCAGTATTGAGTGCTTTGTGTCCTTACCCTGTACCTTTTTGAATTTATAAAACACAATATTGTAAACAACATAAGAACTTCCACGCACAGTTTTTCAATAAAATGGCGTGGAAATTTCAAATAAGCGTAATATCTTTTCGATACATTAGATGCGCGCGTTAAAAAATGACATACAGACACGCGTTTCGCGTCATTAGCGTCAGATAAGCGCTAATAGTCGCGTATCGTACATTAATAACATTGACGCGGAAAAATCGCGTCGCGTACTCGTAGGAAACTGACTCCATTGGCTCACGGCTTTTTTCTGACTAAGTGCGATCATAATTCATTTCCACGTCGCTCTATCCGAGCTAAATTGGAACGAATCGTTGAATATGAAAATGGAGTTCTACTAAACTAACTTGTTAAAAATTCTGCAAGAATAATCCTGATTTTTCCAAACTGTATATACTTATACACGCGTTTATTTTGAACCACCCTGGTAATATTTAAATCTCTAAATTGGAATTACTGATTGTATAACAAGGTCATGAGAAAAAAATGGTGATACAAAAAACTAGACCTCCTATAAAAATTCAACCTAAGATCAGCTATCTATGATCCAGGTGAATTTCTATGGAACGGTTTTACAATGTTTTTTATTTTTTTGGTTTAGGTCATGTGGATTTATGCTGACATTGGCATAACCATAAGGTAAATAATTTAAAAAATCTCCTTAGGTTAATAATGACAATTGTTATTTATTTGCTTTTAATGTTTACGACTAGTTGAACTCGTGATGATAACTGTACGGGACAGCCATCGATTCCAAACAGCAAATAAATAACATGTACATTGTAAATAGACAGATAGATAATTAAATAAACAGATAGGTAGTAGATAGGTTATAAGTTTAGGTTCTAGGTAGGCAAATTAAATAATCACTCTTATCTTGGTTTCATTTTCCACAGTTTGGATCGCTAATAAGAAACAATTTCTTATTAGAAATAGGATAACATAGTTTATACATAAAAATAGTAAATAACTTATTTGATTTTAATAAATAAAGTAGGTCCTAGGCAGTATATGGTATGCACGATCGAGGGGCGCGGGGTATGAGGTAGCAAAACGCGCCATTCTTATTGGACCATCTGTCGCGCTCAACTAGTAAATAGTCACAGTACAAAAAATAGACATAAAATTAGCGCAGTCAGACACACAGTCAGTCAGTACTTCGGACTCTTCAGTCATGTTCGCTTCGGTCGTCACAGTGCTACAATCGTGCTTGCCATATCGCTGCCACGCTGGGGCCATCTTGTTTCTTTAATTGTCTTGTTTCTTTGACATCCTGTTTCTTTGACACCCCCACGTTGGCTAGCGAACACCCGCGCCGCGAATCGTTATAGTAAGACCGATAGCATCAACCAATATAGTTCCTAACCGTGCGACCGCTACGAGGGTTCAAGCCAGCGCACGTAGGTGTACGCATCACGTACATTGCTGGTCCATTCGGAGCCGGATTACATCGTTGGATTCTCGTACGTCTCTTCATCGTCGTTACAAATAGAAGATGCCAGTTACAAGATCGAAGTCCGGCCGCGACGAGCGCACATCGAGGGCAGCACCAGAGGCTGCCGCGCCCGTTCGGCCGTCACCTACGCCCGTTCAAGCATCGAGTGGTCCCACCGTCGCACCCACCGTCGCCGTTTCGCCGCGGGGGGCTTCCGAGCGTCCGTCGGAAGCAATAGCGCCTGCAGCGAGCGGCAATATCACATCGAGCGACGGCGTCACCGCATCCACATCGCGTAACACGACGTCTGAAGAGACCAACACGTGGTCGCATGGAACTACAGTAACTACGTCACACAGCACCGCAGCGAGAGAAGTCCCCCCGCGCCCCTCAACCATTGTCGCCGCCACGGGAGACGTTCCCTCGCATACAGAAGATCGTCCGCCATCTCCACGCCCCCTGACTCGCCTTCGAAGCAGCATCAAAAGCAAGAAATCGCTGCGCCTCGCTCAAGCTAGGGAAGAATTACTACGATTGAAAGTGGAACTCGCCGCCGCCCGCGTCGCCACGCTCGAACAAGAAGACACAGACATCGAGGACGACGACACGGTCACCACGCAACAGGACACGGCGCGTCGAGTCACCGACTGGCTGAATACAAGTCAGCCACAGCTAGCCATCACCGATCAACCGTTCAACTCATCGCCTGCAGTACATACAGAAGAGGTCGCGGCGCCACCCCTACAGCCACAGTTCACCGCGCCGCCACCGATCGTCCAACAACCACAGCCAGTACTGCAGTCTACGATTCAGCGTGCACCACCTCAACCAGCCCCGCACGCCGCACAGATTCCCGTTTTGTCACCGGCGGGAGCATCCGCTACAGTCGCCGTTCGTCAGCCACAAACGCAGAAAATAGAACTATCGGAGCTCGCGAACGCCATCGCCCTCGCCGCGCGATCGGGAAATCATCCTCGTCACATGCAAGACCTGCCTCTGTACTACGGTTCATATCAAGAATGGCTGTCGTTCCGAGCTGCGTATCAAGAAACGTCGCACTATTACACCGACATCGAAAACGTCGCGCGCCTTCGTCGCAGTCTACGGGGAAGAGCTAAGGAAGCTGTAGAAACTCTCCTTATACACAGCACCAAGCCTGAAGAATTAATGAAGACACTCGAGTCACGCTTCGGACGTCCCGACGCAATCGCCCTCGCCGAGTTGGAGCGCCTCCGTTCGCTTCCGCGCCCGACCGACGCGCCAAGGGACATATGCATCTTCGCAACTCGAGTGGTCAACATCGTCACTACACTTCGCGCGCTTGGCAAGATATACTACCTCTACAATCCGGAAGTTACTACAAAATCCATAGAGAAGCTCCCTCCGACGCTGCGCTACAGATGGTTCGACTTCGCCGCCGAAAACAGTCAAGACGAAGCCGACTTAGAAAAACTCGCGCGCTTTCTACAACGTGAAGCAGATCGATGCAGCCCGTACGCTCAGCCCGAAACGAACCCTAGTACTACGGAATTATCGTCGAAACCTCAACAACGGCGGGAACGAACACAGAAAACATTCGCCGCTACGGAGACTACAAAACCGACAGTGCAGAAAAAGGAGTGTGCAGTTTGTGACAAGTCCGACCACACTCTGTCCGCGTGTAAACAATTTATAGATGCGGATTCAAACGCAAGATGGGACATCGCGAAGACAAAAAGGTTGTGTTACCGGTGTCTGGAATACCGCAAGAAAGGCCATTCCTGCGACAAGAAGACCTGCGATACCGACGGATGCACCCGCACTCACCATAGCCTGCTGCACTTCAAGAAAAAAGAAGAACCAAGTGAAGTCGTTGCCTCAACATGGACAAAGCAGACACGCGCACACGCGTTCTTGAAGATTGTTCCTGTTCGACTCTCCGGTCCTAAGGGCGACGTCAGTACCTACGCTCTTCTCGACGATGGCTCTACTATTTCGCTCCTCGACGAAGAAATCGCAAACAAGATCGGCGCAAGAGGACCACGTGATCCGCTACACATCGAAGCCATCGGCAAGAATAAAGTGAACGCAGCAGAATCTCGACGAGTGTCATTCACCATCCATGGGTCATCAAGTAGCAACAAGATGCAAGCACGCACGTTCAGCAATCTTCGACTGTCGCCGCAACGAGTTACTGACGCAGATTTGAACGGCTGTACCCACGTAACAGACATAGCCGAACACCTCAAGTACCAAGATGCGGCGCCTAAGCTACTCATTGGGCAGGACAACTGGCACATGCTACTCGCCACAGAAACAAGAAGAGGTCGACGCGATCAACCCGTCGCTTCGTTAACGTCGTTAGGCTGGGTGCTACACGGCGCTCACACACGTACACTTGGACAGCGAGTACACTATGTGAATCACATCGCCGAACCGGACAACGCAACGGACATCGTCGACGCCAGTATGGACGAACAGCTACGACACCACTTCGCCTTGGAGTCCCTCACCATAGAACCAAAACAGCCGAGTAACGATCCTGAACGAAGAGCCCTCGTCATTTTACAAGAAAATACAAGACAGCGTGACGACGGCCACTACGAAACTGGGCTACTGTGGAAATCACAAGACGTCGTAATGCCAAATAATTACGACAACGCATATAGACGGCTGCTGGCTACAGAACGCAAGATAGACAAGAACCCGCAGCTGAAACAGAAATATGAACAACAAATGGACGCGCTCATCGCCAATGGATACGCCGAGCCTGCGCCACCGAGATCGCCCAACAGCAACAAGACATGGTACCTACCACACTTCGCGGTGCTCAACCCTTCGAAGCCAGGGAAGGTGCGTGTCGTCCATGATGCAGCCGCTAAAACCAAAGGGAAGGCGCTCAACGATTTTCTACTCACCGGGCCCGATCTCCTTCAGTCGCTGCCTGGGGTACTCATGCGGTTCCGACAACATCCCGTAGCAGTCATGGCAGATATAAAAGAAATGTTTATGCAAGTGAAAATCAAGCAAGAAGACCGGGACGCACTGAGGTACTTGTGGCGGGGCGCGCAGCGAGGAGACCACAAGCCGACGGAATATAGAATGACTTCACTCATCTTTGGAGCAACTTCATCACCAGCCACGGCGATTTTCGTCAAGAATCTCAACGCGAAGAAGTTTGAAGATACGCACCCCGCGGCGTGTGACGCCATCGTCCGAAATCACTACGTGGACGATTATTTGCAAAGTTTTCCGGACGAAGAAACGGCGATCACTACAGCGAGCGACGTACGCGACATACATCGACAGGCACGCTACGAACTACGACAATGGGCGTCCAATTCAACGCGCGTCTTACAGGGCTTAGGCGAAGCCACCACAGCACAAACATCGATCGACCTACACGATGGGTCAAAAACAGAACGAGCTCTCGGCCTAATATGGACACCGAACACAGACGAGCTCGCCTTCAACTTGGAATTGGTCCGGCTACCTACAGAGATCGTCAACAACAGCAGGCCGACCAAACGTGAAATACTGAAAGTCGTCATGTCACTCTTCGACCCACTCGGATTCGCCTCAGTGATAACAACGCGAGCCAAGCAGTTACTACAAGAAGTATGGAGAAGGGGCACCGGTTGGGACGAGAAAATAGATGAAGATCTCACACAACAGTGGCAAGAATGGATGGGTCACCTCCGCGCACTCCGCAATGTCACCGTACCACGATGTCTACGAGGCTACAGCGACGCACATAGAAGAGAATTACATACATTCGTCGACGCCAGCGAGGTCGCGTACGCCGCAGCGCTGTACTGGCGCATAGTACATCCGAGCGGTGACATCTCGCTATCGTTAGTTCTCGCCAAAGCACGCGTCGCGCCGCTAAAAATCACATCGATACCTCGTTTGGAGCTACAAGCCGCCGTCATGGGAAGTCGTATGGCCTCGGCGGTCATAGAAGAACACGATCACAAGCCCGACGAGAAGACATTTTGGACCGATAGCAAGACGGTGTTGACGTGGATTAAGAACGGCGCGCGCAGCTACCGTCCATACGTCGCCCATCGCATCGCTGCCATAGAAGAAAATAGCACAGTCAACGAGTGGCGGTGGGTA
The DNA here is from genome assembly GCA_963082605.1 of Rhodophaea formosa. Lineage (NCBI taxonomy): Eukaryota > Metazoa > Arthropoda > Insecta > Lepidoptera > Pyralidae > Rhodophaea > Rhodophaea formosa. Next base: position 9,136,526 of record OY720225.1, on the reverse strand, counting down.
CCTACGAAAATGAACGTCGCCGACGACGCCACGCGTGAAGTCCCGCCAAACTTCGACAACAGTCATCGATGGTTCACCGGTCCGCCCTTCCTACTACAACATCCGTCCACGTGGCCGACCGACACGCCTACCACTACAGAAAAAACCGGCGAAGAGAAGACGTGCCACATTACAGAAAAGAAACCGCGATCCACGCTGAGTGAGTGTATCCCGGCGGTCTACAGATTTTCACGGTGGGAGCGTTTAGTTCGAGCTACTGCGCGAGTCTTGCAGTTCATCGATCGTATCAAAAAACCGAAAACAGAAGCCGTACACTACAAACGTACGAAGAAAAACACAGAAAAGGATCCGACATGGTATAATAACAAACAAAACACAAGAAAATTGGTGAAAATCGCAGTGCAACGACAAGAAAATCAACCACAATACCTACCGATCCCCGGTACAACAATACGAGCCGCTGAAATGTTGATAGTGCGCGCCAGTCAACAAGAATCGTTCACCGACGAGATAGCAGCCCTCACCAGTGGAAGAAACATCAAAAACGACAGTCGTCTACGCCCGTTAGCCGTAGAAATAATCGACGGAGTGATAACAATCAAGTCAAGAATCGCGGCCGCCATCGACGTAGAAAATAGTGTCAAGAGGCCACCGGTCATGGACGGAGATCATCATTCGACGCGACTTTACATCGACTACATACATAGAAAACTACATCATTCCGGGGTCGAGACTACTATCAACGAGTGCAGACAACACTATTGGATTCTACGCCTACGGCCGACGGCGCGATTCATTATACACAGATGCCTTCCGTGTCGTATACGAAGAGCGACACCGCCTACACCGCCCACCGGCGAGCTCCCGTACTGCAGGCTCGCACATCATAAAAGGGCCTTCACCTATACGGGATGGGACTATTTTGGACCACTCACAGTAACCGTCGGGCGAACTACACAGAAACGTTACGTCGCATTGTTCACGTGCCTAACGACAAGGGCCGTACACCTCGAGATAGCAGCTTCACTCACTACAGACTCCGCGATACTCGCATTACGAAGATTTATAGCACGACGAGGCTGCCCTACGGAGCTGTGGTCGGACAACGGCACCAACCTACGAGGGACAGCGAGCGAGCTACGCGAAGCAGCCAAAGCGACGGAGGACGAGGCCAGCCGCAGAAACATCAGCTACAGACAAATTCCGCCAGGGGCCCCGTTCATGGGTGGGGCCTGGGAGCGACTCGTCAGAAGCGTGAAAACTGCGCTTCACACCGTGCTCAACGAGCGTCACCCTACAGAAGAAGTCCTCAGCACGCTACTCGCCGAGGCCGAATACACAGTCAACAGTCGGCCTCTCACTCACGTCTCCGTCAACTCCGAGGACCCCGAGGCCATCACGCCGAACCACTTTCTCCTTGGTGGTTCAGCGCGATCTCCGAGCAACGGCACCTTCGACGACAGCGATCTCATCGGGCGCCCTCACTGGCGCGCCTCACAACGCTTGGCCGACCTCTTCTGGGCGAGGTGGCTGCGCGAGTACCTGCCTGACCTCCAATACCGGCGGGAGCCCCACGGCAAGGGCCCCGCAATCCAAATCGGCGACGTGGTGCTAATAGCCGACGGTACGCTGCCACGCAACACTTGGCCGCGCGGCGTCGTCACCGCCGCGTACCCCGGGCCCGACGGCATCACAAGAACAGTCGACGTGCGAACCAGAGGAGGAGTGCTACGACGCCCTACAAGGAAGCTGGTGATCCTGCCTACAGAACCGGCCGTCCCGCACCGAGTACAAGACTGCGACGACCTGGCGGACGACGCACGGCGGGAGAGATGTACGGGACAGCCATCGATTCCAAACAGCAAATAAATAACATGTACATTGTAAATAGACAGATAGATAATTAAATAAACAGATAGGTAGTAGATAGGTTATAAGTTTAGGTTCTAGGTAGGCAAATTAAATAATCACTCTTATCTTGGTTTCATTTTCCACAGTTTGGATCGCTAATAAGAAACAATTTCTTATTAGAAATAGGATAACATAGTTTATACATAAAAATAGTAAATAACTTATTTGATTTTAATAAATAAAGTAGGTCCTAGGCAGTATATGGTATGCACGATCGAGGGGCGCGGGGTATGAGGTAGCAAAACGCGCCATTCTTATTGGACCATCTGTCGCGCTCAACTAGTAAATAGTCACAGTACAAAAAATAGACATAAAATTAGCGCAGTCAGACACACAGTCAGTCAGTACTTCGGACTCTTCAGTCATGTTCGCTTCGGTCGTCACAGTGCTACAATCGTGCTTGCCATATCGCTGCCACGCTGGGGCCATCTTGTTTCTTTGATTGTCTTGTTTCTTTGACATCCTGTTTCTTTGACACCCCCACGTTGGCTAGCGAACACCCGCGCCGCGAATCGTTATAGTAAGACCGATAGCATCAACCAATATAGTTCCTAACCGTGCGACCGCTACGAGGGTCCAAGCCAGCGCACGTAGGTGTACGCATCACGTACAATAACCATATACACATAGAGCAATTGACATCAATTGATCTATGTGTATGTGGTTGCTAAGGATAGGTAAGTAAAATTGTAAGTAGACGTCGACTGGTGAAATGCGCTGTGCAGTTTGTTGTCGCTTTTTCTGTACTTCGAAGTTACGAAATCAAGGATTATAATTAATAAGTAGTGTTCAAAGAAACTGATACAAAGTCAACGTTTGAATCTGAATCTGTCCTAATCTAGTCTTTCATCATCATCATCAGGTTTTTTTTGATCTCCACTGCAGGAGCATGACCCTCTCTGGAATACTATCAGAACAGTCAGAGGATTCGGCCTACACTGGAGAGTGTACCAGACGGGTTGGAGAGGTCTCTTTGATGTTTTACAAAACTTTTGTATAGCTTGTGTTTCCTAAGTCGCCTTCTAAGACATCCACAGTGTGGTTTCCAGCAGAGTAGAATAGGTCTTCAAAGTTGGAAAACTTGGACTATGGAAATAGTACAGGAAATTGGAAAACCGGCCCAACTAACCCTTTCCCGTGTCACACTGGAGACGGTTCCTGTCAGGTATCTTAGGTTACAAATGATCATTATGAGTGTAATGGCATGTGCACCAGATTAACCTATTGATGGGGCACAATGAACGAGGCATCATGATGTATGCCGCGTTTTGTTTCCAGAAAGAAAAGATGAAAAATATTTACGAGTGAATAACAAAAGGTTTTTAAGATCATAAGAAATTGAGGCCTAGAACTGGATGAGTTACAGGATATTACTAAATCCATATTAGGAATTACGCTTATTGGAATATGCAATTGCTTCATATTCCAATAAGTCTAAACATTTGTATCCATTAAGGGCCCACACTAGGCACACTAGCGACGCCAATAGTTTTATTCCTAATACTTTACAAATAGAATGAACTTCAAGAATGTATCATATAAGCCTTAGTAAATAACCTGAAGTATTTTTGGAATCATCTTTTAATATTATTAGAATCAGTCATTAAGAGAACTACTGATTACCGCCAAAAACGGCCGTTTTAGGCGGTAATCAGTAGGTAGTTCACCGACTACAACTGATTGATTTCTACCTAATAAATCAATTTCTGCCAGTTTCTTCAAATAAATCAAATAAATAAAGTGTACCTAAGTACTCAAAACAACAGATTCTCACGCACACAATACGTTCCTACTCCTATGTGGACATTAGTAATTATCGATATAAATCGTAATTGTGAGTACTCGATTGCTGGCAATCGAGTATTTTTGTTCGTCAGTTAGCAGTTTGCTATGTACTATCATCAGTTAGGAGGGAGAGCTTAATTTGAGACGAAACTGAGATTCGAGCTAGTGTCAATATTATTGTGAATCGCGCACACTTAAGACAAAAGCCTGTATTAAAGTTACTGTGTGTGTTACCACGTGTGTTACCAACTAAGCTCCCGCACTTTCCACAAATCTCCATTATGCGTCGTCCAGTCTCCACTGCAGGAGCACGACCCTCTCTGTACTACCAGAGAGAAGATTTGGCCTACACTCTCCACGCTGACGATACGGGTTGGAGGGGTCTCTTTGATAAGCTTTGTTTAGCTTGTGTTTCCGAAGTTGCCAGTTGCCTTCTACGACTATTTTGTTTCTTTATTTTACGTATTCTTTTTCCATTATTGTTTGTACTTAAAAGAGTTTCTAAGGTCTTTTTCTTTTAAAAGTATCGACGTAAGTATTAAACTAGATATAATTCTTAACAACACAAATGAATGATAGTTTCAGATTTTCAAAAGGTTGATGTAATTTGTCTTAAGTGTGTTCTAGCACCCTGTCTTCCCAAACCATTTGTACACTGGCGAGCACAAACATCCATTCACGATCATTTCACACGTTATAGCCCGTTTAGTGAGCAAACGCACCACCACTCTATCATTTGGTGCGCTAATGTTCTGCGTAAACAGTGTATAGCGACCACCCGCGTGGCTAGCGATGGTTGGTAAGGCTGACTATGACTGTTAATCGCTTATTGTCATTATAACACCCGAAAATAAGGAAGATTACAATCCTGTTCTTCCGTTTCAAGTGTTTTTACGGCACACTGTACGAAATAAAAACAGTCCAAGTTCGCACGACAATCACAACTAATTGGACTTAAATGCTTTTCAACCAATTGTTTTGTCATGGTAGTGAGTAAGGTATTTTATACTAAAATTACTTTGCAATTGCTTTAAATTGATGATTTGAATGATGAATTTTTATCGCTTAAGACCCTTAAAGGGGTGATTTAGATCGTCAATATGAACAACTTTTCAAATGAGAATAAAACAGAAAACTTAAAAAAAAAATTACTTTTCGCTACACAAAATTTTCAGCCGAAATATGAAAAAAATAATAGGTACTCTAACCTCCATACGAAGTTGCTCATCAGCTGATCGATTTAGTATGAGTACCTAGTCCAATTTGTTATTATATTTCGACCTACATTAGGAAATCTGTTCAGCATGATCAGTATAGGTACGTTCAAGAATATGGGAAGGTTACAAATTTACACCTTGTACTATATTTTTATTATTGCAAGAAAAAAATCTGTCGTGTGTAACACGCCTTAGTTATTGACCAATTAATGGAATTGGTGGTTGTCACGCACGCGGGTGCTAACTACGACATCGATCACACACACGCTGTTTGGACAGAAACCACTGCTTCTAATCGCCAAACAACCTTCTTATCGAAAACCATACCGTGAACATTAAGTCCATATGTTTACACATATTTTTTTTTAAATAATTTATGACAGCAAGATTTTTTAAAGATTGGCTGCAATGTAAGAGCAAAAAATCTGATTTTATGATATTAATGTTAGTACATAAAAGTTTATATTTTTTAGTATAATTAAAATAATAAAAAATATAGTATAATTAGACTTTAAGATGCTTTTCAGCGATAAGAGGTTTTTCATCATTGGGTCATGAACTCCATACAAAAAAAGAAGTAGTAAAAATTGAAAGTGTCAATTCGGACAACCTGTCCGAATATTTTTGGTCCGAATCGTCAGTTAGTCATTGCACAGAGCATGGAATTTCAATGTACTCGCGCCGTGCGTGCCGTGCTACATTGAAATTCCTTGCTCTGTGGCCAGAGTGGATGCCTCGGGATGAGACATCTTTTCCTATATAATTATAATATCTATGCTCCAAGTGAACTTTCGCTATACTTTACCGGTCGTTGTCACGAACTAATTACTAAGCGGTCACCCGTGATTCCACCCGCGTTTATACCTCAAGTACCTGAACAGCTTCCTATGGATAAATAAGATTACCTATGTATTGAGTGGTTAAATCTATTGGAAGATGTTCCGTAGAAAAGGTGTCAAAATCCGTGCATACTTATTTTAGAATTTTCCATAGCTTTTCCGAGCTAACGTAGTACCATTTAATTATGAGCATGAACAGTAATAAAATAAAAGCTTAAAATTTTTATTTTCATTACTTTTCCGTGCTTAGAAAGGCACGTCCCGGTTTTCGTCATTGATGGCAGTCGTTAAGCTATGTCAGATGCCTTAAGGCAGTTTAAAAAATCTGACACCAGCATTGGCCACCGCTTACACACACGAAAATCAAAACAAACTTTCACAAGTTTGGAACTTCTGAAATTCTACCCACCTTTGAACAAATAAAGCTGTACTTCTGTCAATTATTTGCCCAGCGAATAAAAGCCAATAAGTACTCGAGCACAATACAAAATCATTAAAGGCGAACCAGCCCGCTCCATTTAACGTTTCATGTCGTGATAAGTGTATTAGTTAGTTAATTACCCTGATTCATAGCCTGGCCCGATTACACTGTCTTGCATGATTAATGGAACAACTAAATCTACAACATTTCGTACTATTTGAGCGTAATTGCTTATAGTAAGTGGCGCAATTACTACACTCGATTGTGATCAGCAATTGTCCGATATCTCGATTTGTGGTTAATCGAAAAATATGAGATATATTGGCCCAATTATTGCTCTATGATTGCTGATTTATAAGGCATTAGTATTGTGGACCTTATCCCAAGACAGTAAAAAGGATTTGTTATTTTGCTCTTTGATTTACTGTTTTATTTTAAACTAGCTGACCCGGCGAACTTCGTGCCGCGTAACAGTCAATGATTAAGTATTCATTACACATATCGAGTTTTTATTGCTTTTAAGATGTATTCTGCTATTCGGGGCGGAGACAAATCCAACGAATCAATAACCATGAAAATTGGTTCAGCAGATCTCGAGTTATAAGTGTTGTAACAAACCCGTCTTTGTTTTATATATATAGATTAATAAATATTAATTCGATTTATATCTTTATAATTAACTACTCTCAATCAAAACAGTCATTAATCAAGTTTAACGAGCTTGTAATTATAAACATACCTAAAAAGATTAAGATAAAAAATCAAAAACACGTCTCAAACAAAGGAATTTAAGTACAAACTCAAAACGACAATTTAAAAACCATATCTCATCGACGGCGCGCCAGTTATGAGCTTGGGCCAACTGAAACAATTACTTAATGTCAACGAAAAAGATAATTTAATAATTGTTGCCGATGATATATGAGGGGTCCACGCCCACCTGGGGTCTCAGTATTAAAATAACCGATACTTCGCCGTCGCTTATTTATGCACACGCCGCCACAAACTTACATCTTACTCCGTATGCCGTCGTGCATTTGTTAAAAGAACACGGTAATAGTCGCTCTGAGATTTCTAATGTCTCAATTTTAATGGAATCCCAACCCAAAGTAGACCCTAAAACCCGATCGATTAAACATTAAATAGCTTGAATTTACCAATGCACGAAGCTGAAACCCCAATGACAGAACGGAGTAACTTTTAGCGCCGGTATCATTTGAATTCGTATCGTAAAAGTCTATATTTCGATTCTAAATTGCTTGTAGAGTTGTGCTGCGTTTAAATTATGTCTTGTTTAATGAGTTGAAATGGGACATCTGATAAAAGGACTCATGTTAAATTAGACTGCACGGAAATTGTTACCTTATTGTTTAAAGATTGCCGGTGATATTGCCGTGGAGTGTACTGTTGCGTTGTATTAAATTGTAAATTGGAGAGTTTGCGAGATGTTTTCACTGAGAACACAGTCATGTAACTAATGCAGGGAATCTACATATCATTAAGAGATGTAGACTTGTGTGTACCGCTTTGTTTCTTATATTTACGATTGGGTACGTCCGTATTTATGACGGGGCCCATAGTGGATTGCTTTGCGATGCGGCACTAAGGACTAAGCGTGTTTTCAAACGCCTATTGTATCATAATACGACTATTTACTGAACCAATACGATATTTATGAGATATTTTCCGTGATTGATGACATAGCAATATTGCAAGGCTATCATGTATTATGATATTGTTGTATTATTCTGCAAGCTATTTTAACAATCTTGAAATGAATCATCAACATACAAGGTTAAGCATTTTATTTTTTATAACGATTCTTTAGTAAAACTCCTGAACCAAAATCATTTTGAGCTTTCGGAATAAATATGTTTTATAAATGTAAACGGAAAAATCAATCAGATTGAGCTATCCCCTAAGTAAGTTCGTGACTTGAGTTAAGGTCTACTAACTCAACGATACTATATTGTTAACAAACACATATGTAAATGTTCATACACATTATTACACATCTTAGCTCCGGATCAGTCTAAAGACCATTTTTCATCTTGACCAGACCGGAAATTTAACCTGGGACCTCCGGTGCGCCAACCTGTGGTCACTAGGCCACAGAGGTCGTTAAGTGGTAACACTTAATTTTTTTTCAGACCTGTTTTAAAGAAATTGGGTGCCGGATCTGTCTGTTCGCTTCCTGAACAAATCTTTGGGTCTCTACATTCTCTGAGACTCCTACATACGTGAAAGAAGTAACAGGTAATTTCTGGAACATACGTTTACACTATCACGTCTTTTTCCATTGCGGGGTAGACAGAGCCCAGGTCTATAATACCTAAAGGCCACGTTTAGCATGTTCATGGGCTTGTAGGTGGAGAACGGAATCAAAATAGTGATGGGTTGCTAGCCGCATCGCCTATTGACATGATTCCCTCGATCGGCTTCTTCAATGTGCGCGGGAAGAGAAGCAGCTGGCACATTCTACTTTTTTCTTTTCTCCCAGAACAGCGTAGAAGAATTCTGGAAGAAAAATAAAAAGTAACTTTATAACACGCATGAAATAATTTACGCGGTGCCTACGTATTTTCTTTGTAACGTAACAACTGATATAAATAGGATAGATAATGCGAATTACATGTACCCATTAGTTCAATGCATTAAACATGAAATAACGTTTGATAAATATGTTTATAAGAAACTAGCCGTCCATTCCAGGCTAAATGTAAAGCTATAAATTTAAGAATAAGGTAAATACTTTTAAAAAAAGGTAAATACGTATAAAAGAAATTTCTATGCAGTTTTAAAATGCAAATGTTTGTTGACAGTACTGACTTCTAATAATTTTTGTTGATATTTGACAAGTCAGAAGCATAAAGTATTAGCTCCCAAATTACTTATAAATTCTTAATGAGATAAATCGCATTATTAAAAAAATAAACCTTAACTCAACTGCTGTTTATGACAGTTTAAGTCCGTCACACTATTTTTCTCCTAAAGTTACATAGCCTCAGGGGAAGAATACGAAGCTAAAGGCTCATCACACTTTAAAATTGGTCAAGCCGTTAAGACTACCACATTTAAATAAATGGAGCTGGAAGCATCAATGGAACAGACAAATATACAAACTTACATTTTCTAATAATCAAATTCATCATCATCATTTCAGCCGCAAGAAGTCCACTGCTGGACATAGGCCTCCCCCAAGGATTTCCAATATGACCGGTTGGAAGCGGCCTGCATCCAGCGTCTTCCTGCGACCTTTATTAGATCGTCTGACCACCTCGGTGGGTGTCCAACGTTGCGCTTGCCGGTACGTGGTCGCCATTCAAGAACCTTTTTGCCGTCTTTCTTGCTGTGGAGAGTGTAGACCAAATCCTCTGACTACTCAGGCTAGTATATGGCTCTGGTAGAACAGAGAGGGTCGTGCTCCTGCAGTGGAGACTAGAAAGACCTGATGATGATCATGATGATTCCTAGTTACCCATTTGATGACAAAATTACAATATTTTGTCATCAAATGGGTAACTAGGAATCATGAAACATAGGTACTTTACTCGCCACAGAAGGTAGCACCAGAACTATAATATAACGTAAGGTACACTTAGTTAGCCCTTTTACTGGAATAACAACTTTAAATACGACCCTTATTGACTCACGATTTTCATTATTAAAAAACTTAGTTGCAGTCCCCGTATCATACTTTTTACTCGGTACAATTACTATGATATCAGTTGTTCATGTTATCTTTGTGCTATCTTGAGCTGTCAAGATACCGTGGGTCTAGTTTTTATGGTGAGAAGGTCGCGTTCTAGGTTCAGTGGGTAAGAATCCATGGATGTAAATATACGGTGTGACTGTTACATATTTAACACTATGTTTAACCCACCTAAAAAGGGGCTGTATAGTGTTATGTATGACACTATTCGTATATGTTTGACTTCTAATGTGGGCTGCAAAATTAAATTAATTTTGTTGTTTAGCTGCTATGATACTATTTTCGTGAAAATTGGGAAGGTCTAATAACAGGTTGTAAGTGACAAAAACTCATTTCAGGGGTTAAAAATATTTCTATGATCAGGGTTGAATGGAAGACTTAAAACCATCTTAATCGTCATAAACCGTACATTACAATATGTTTAAAATATACCTACTGTAACTTATCGTAATTATTTTTCAAAAGCATCTCAGAAATCCTTGATACCATATTAAGTATTGCCATGTTTTAACTTTTAAAAGTAACAAAATACAAATGAGCATGTATTGAACCTCAAAATTGTCTCAGACCATAGAGACATCGACGTTTAAAAAGAAAACGATTAATTCAAACATCGAACAGGTATGAACAAAAATGGCGTCGCCGCCACTGTACATCATAAATTTGAATATTTCTGTGAAACAAGTCCTCGGATAAAATACGAGCTTATTGTCAACGCTTAGCGGACAGAGAAAACCAAAAAAGAAGGGAAAATGGCAAAATTCGTGTCCGAACTATCTGCACCATAGAGTGTTTTGGTGCCATAGAGGTATTGATATTTTTTTTTACCAGCCAGGACTGAGACTACCAGTTATATTGTAAATATAATATTAGCATGGTAATGGTTATTTCATATATTTTAGTATAGTTTTACTTGTCTGTTCTGCTCTCTTTGTTCTATTTTATGTGTTATGGTGAAACGATGTAGGTAAGTCCACAGGGTAAGTCTATAACAAAAAAAAATGTAAGTAAACTCCCTCCATCTTGCCTTCTTTTTAATATTCAGCAATTTCAATTATAGGTTTATCCATAGTGATATATGGATAATTGGTGGTATTATTTTCGGGTATATCCATGGAGATACTCGTATATATGTACTACGTTACACTTTCGTGGTATTATCTTACCTCTTTGAGTATATATTTTTCACACTCCAACCTCCTTTTTTGCATTTTTCCTTTCTGGCCATGAAAGGTATAAGGTAGTACATATAAATTCATGGTTCTATCTTCTGATTACATAATAATTTTGATTATCTGTAAGCAATAATAAATTGCCGTGTGGTTCCCGGCAGAGTAAATTAGGACAACTCCAAGTCTTCCCGTGGATGTCGTAGAAGGCGACTTAGGAAACACAAGTTTAACAAAGCATATAAACATCAAAGATACCTCTCCAACCCGTCTGGCCAGCGTGGTGAGTGTAGGCCAAATCCTCTGACTGCTCTGGCTAATATATGGCTCTGGTAGTACAGAGAGGGTCGTGCTCCTGTAGTGGACACTAAAAAAAACCTGGTGAAGTAAGCAATAGTTAAAAATAACAATACCTATAATGTCACTAATTACTAAGAAGATACTATAACTAGTTATACTCTTCCATTTAAAATCGTGATGCATAAATGTATATTTTTTGTTGTTAGGGAGATAAAGTAAGTAACATATTTAAAGCATCTTTACAACAATTTAGCATCGTAAGTTAGCGTTTAAATTCCACGTTCATTGTTAGCCGGCTGTAAGGAATATCCAGCGTGCCTGCTTAATGAACCAGTTTTACTAGGCTGAGATATTCACTTCGCATACTATTTTTTGGACCAGCAATGGAAAGGAATAAAGTAGGCCTAAACCAAACCTAGGCTTCATACGAGTTTACCACATATTATTTTTGTTTTTTTGTTTTTCTAGCTATATATACATCCAAGGCAAAAGCATCCCTCCATTTTCCACCTTGTCCTATCCAGCGCCGTAACCTGCCATTCCTTGTCGAACGCACATAAGTCATCCTTCCATCTAATCCTCGGCTTCCCTTTGGAACGCCTTCCATCAGTGGGAAGCCATTCAGTCATTGAACGTGCCCGTCTTCCAGGCATCATACGACATTTGTGACCAGCCACCTGTCTTATTTTTTGTAATGATATGAACTTCATTGCTTTATAGTAACATTATAATGAAAAAAGTTTTTTATAGTCAAGTCAGTTTTGTGTGATTGTAGCAAATATAGACTGAGACATAGAGAGAACAATTATTATTTTAAAGTTCGACCAAATCTTGCCTTAGGTAATCTAAATTTTAGATTTCCTCATCCAAATCCTATACTGATGCTGATACACATATCTTTTGAATTTTAATAAAGAAGTAATGCCGAATCTGTTTAATCTTTACTCTGCTTTGAATTGAGATATTCCAGGCATGGTAAAGGCACGCTGAGCTTGCCGGACCTATTATAACATAGAATCACGCCTCTCTTAGATATTTCTCGCTAAATATTTATTTTATTAAGTAATGAAAATTGGGATAACTATAATGATATATATGGATGATAATGATAGACTTACCATAAGGTGCAAAGTGCAAGTCTGAAAGGCTGTCAATCGAATTACGGTATGAGTAAAGATAAAAGACTCTATCAAACCACAGTAATATTCAAAGGAAAATTGGGTACCTATAATCAGTTGAATGGGTGTAAAAACTTTTGAATCAGATGATGTAACAGTAACATATCATGACTATCACTAGTATAGACGTAAACAGCTGATGATGATTGTGACTGATCCAATCTAAGAACTCACCTATTAAGTTGAAATAAGAATAGCCATACCGTATCAGAGTCTTTTCGAAATCACTTTTAATAAAATTCTTCTACAAGAAAATCAAAATAACATAGGTATTTCACTTGTTTCAAGAATTTAATGTATGGAAGGCGAGTTGGCAAGTGCCTAATGCATACCAGTACTGGAATCTTAATATGCAAGTAGCTAACTCGTTCCAACGATGACTCGTTCGACGCAGCATGCAACAGCCACACATGCTACTTAGTAGCATGCTTTCGTGCTAGTTTAGTGGCTACAGCCATGTATAAAAAAAGGAGTGTAAAAGTGGTAAAGGAGTGTAAAAGTAGTGTAAAAGTGGAGGGGGAATTGAGTTAACCGCAGCATGCCGGCGCAAACAAAACAAGCATGCTTATTTTAAGCATGTGTGTGCAGGTCGTGTGCGGAGCACAAGCATGCCATGATTATAAGCATATTTTGTATCCGTAGCTTTAAGGTATGGATACACAATTACACATGCTACTTAGTAGCATGCTTCCATGCTAGTTTTAAGCATATGCTATTTAGTAGCATGTGTGAACAGCCAATGATAAAAATAATCATGCTACCTGAGGCGGGGTGGAGGAGGGAAGGGTATTCTTTGAGTAAATCGATACATACCACAAACAAGCATTCTTATTTTAAGCACGTGTGTGCAGTGGTGTGCAGACTATGCAGCACACACAACCATGCTAGTTAGTAACATGCTTATAAGCATGCTCAAAACTAGCATGTGTGTTAGCCGTATTCTTAGCGAGTATTTCTTGTAGAATTAGAATTGTATTTTGCATTGATTTTATATACCTAATACTAACTGTTACCCGCGGCTCCACCCGCGTGATAGCGGCGGATAGCCTATGTCCTTCTCAGGATCCTAACCTAATATGTGTATGCAAAATTTCATGATGATCGGTTCAGTAGATACGGCCTGAAAGCGTAACAAACAAACAAACCATTTAGGAAAGGATATATAGAAATGCTGGCTTTAATATGCGATGTCTTTCGCGAACGTTTACCCTGGCAAAAAACAATAATTATATCGAATTTCATCTAACTTTGTTCAGTTGAGTAACAGATATCCAATCATCTAAATAGCAATATTAGTAGTATTTAACGAAGTCAATGATCGGATAAGCCCTTAATATTCAAACAATTTAAGTATGAGATCAGATATTTGACAGCAGCAATAGATGATTAAATTTTTTGTAACTTCTAGCAGTAATACTAAAGTTAGTATAAGACAACGGTTTTTAATAGAAATATCATAATTCATAAAGCAACTTGGGATTTTATAACTAATCTAACATTCACATCAATCAAGTTTTATCAATAATATGTAAATAAATTAATCTCGTTTAAAATCACAAATAAAGGCACAGAACACACCAATCTTTATTAGAAATCTGTCCTCGGCCTATACCGAAAACTATAAAATTACAAAATTATAATTTCCATTAATTAAAGACTTTTTAAACTAATTTGAACCTTAGACCTACGTGATAAGGTCTATTAAATGGTTCTCTGATTGGTTGTTGTAAGGGTTGGTTCATATAGGATGGCCTATTGTTATTTCAATACGCCACATGAAGGGTAAGGGGCCTGTTCGGTATAATTAGTTTGTTTAATATCGCGATCAAACTATTCGCGAGTGGGAAATATATAGAGCTGATTTAACGGTAATTAGCATATATGATTTTAAGCTTTCGCGGTCACAATCACTATTATGTTCACTACGGGATCACTATTATGTCACAATTAGGTCACAATCACTATTATGTTCAATATCAGACAGAACTCAAAAAAAAAACGCGGTAAGTCCCGTAGTGAACATAATGGTAATTAGCATCTTTGATAGGTACTAATAAATATGAGTAAATAGCATATGAGTGCTTTATTAAGTATGTTGCATAAATAAATAAAAAATAAGTGTTACAAAATTATGATTTCATACAAAAAATATTAAACACATAAGTAAAATTACTTTTATGGCCGCAAGTTTGCTAGAATATAATAAGGTAACAAAAGGCAGAAGACGGAAAAATAACGGTAGTCTACCCCAAAATCAGATTAGGCAATAGCATTTCCTAAAGGTATCAGTAACACACTAAACAAACACTTGTGGCTAGGGATATAAACAACTCTATATCATCCCCATCTCAGTTTCTTATCATCGCTCCAATCACAGCGGTTGATGTGCCTGATGAATGAACGTTTTGTGATGTTAATGCTTAGATTATGTATTAAAACTGCTGCCCTTACCCTTTTATACAACAACGTCTTAACTTCCTCCCTTACTACAATGGAAAACCAACCTTAACAACAAAAAAAATTAATACTAATTTCGATTAACAAAAAAAATAATGCAGAAGAGCTTCGTAACTACAAACAAATTTTAACCCTAAAAATGCAAAAGTAAAGTTGAATTTCAATTAATATAGGGATGCATAGAGTAATGAGGTGTACAGAGAACACGTGTACGCTTATCTACGATTAGTCGTCAAATCTAAGCTTTGTTTGTTCATAATGTTCGGGTAAATTGTTTGTGAATGATATATTGCCTTCATTGAAAATAAAAAAAAAAGTTTATTAAAGATAAAAAAGAATTTATACTTTCTGGTTTTCATACAATTAGAACAGTGGAATATAAAACGTAAATGTCGATGTTAAAGCCTTTTAAGGTATCACTAACACAAACAACATACCCACTTGGACGCTACTTAATCTTCTTTTTATTAATATGAAATGTTAGTTTTGTACCTGTGTATAAATTGTAGGTGTAAATTTGCACTTTAAGAGTCGCCTGGAAGCGCATGTCTCCATACAAACGGAAAAAGGGAATTATTGCAATATTTGATAATTTTGGAGTAAAATTAAGCATCCAATCAATTAATCTCATTATAATCTACGTACCTTCCTATACAGTTTTGTTAAATTATCAATAGTTTGAGAATTATACGCCTCTCAAGATTTCCATACAAATTTGAAAAGGCTTGTAATTCTCAAACCATTGGTATTTTAACCAAGCTGTATAGGAACGTACGTAGATTATAATGAGATTTATTGATTAATTGCTTAATTTTACTCCAAAATTATCAAATATTGCCACAATTCCCCTTGTATGGAGACATGTGCGTCCAGGCGACTCTTAAAACCAAATATTTCAGAAAAGGATCCCTGAATCAAAAATGGTGTTTACAACTTCACAATATTTTCCAATTAAAGATCTATTAAATTACCAAAGAAAAAAAAACACGTGTATGGAAGCAACTTACAATAAAAAAATATTTTTTTTTCTACCACTTTTTTGGCACCCATATCAAATTAGGTGTCTAGTAAAACCACGGACTGACAGACAGACATGGTGAAACTATAAGGGTTCCTTGTTTACTACGGAACTCGTAATGATTATTAGCACAAAAGTGAGAAAAAATTAGTCTTAAATTATTACGTATCTTGTGAAAGCTTATGTACGTTTTATCACATTGTTACACAATGGTCATTCCGAACGCCCTTGTCTTGTCATAGTCTTTTTAATCTACCTTTTTGTACCTACATTCTCTTAAGTAAGTTGCCCCATATTTGCAAATATGTAATAGCACTTTAAAACCAACTTCAGATTACCATAACAAATCCCCGTAATCTTTTAAAAGCCATTACAATCCAATTACCTCAGACAATCCGAGCGGAGCCGAAACGAATTAAAAATACATCTCGATTTGGCCGGGCTATACATCAGCGGTATCTGATCCTCCCGCCGATTGATTTTCGGAAATCGCCTCCGAATAACCCGACGATAAAGTGATTTACACCCGCTACACACGGGCTGGAAAAATGGGGAGCATCGGGAAAAAAGTTAACGAGTGAAATAGGCTTGTTTCCTACATAAATTATTTTTACTTCCACGCTGATCTCGAGGAAAAGAAAAAACGAAGAATGTACCGGCTGCTTGTCTTTCCGTGTAGATCGTATAAACCGATCGCGTAAGGAATCATATGATGCGGCAAGCAACCCATCACTATTTTGTTATCGTTCTTCACCTACAAGCCCACTAACATGTTAAATGTGGGCATTTTGTAAGTTAAATGTGGGCAAGGTTTTATAAACCTGTGTCATGTCTACCCCTCAAGGGAAAAAGACGTGACAGTATTTATGTTTGTAATTATTTTTAAAATAAATAAGTTTTTCTGGTAAGTTATTGAAAAATATTGGACACGTATTTTTTTCACATTATCTTTTGTCAAACGAATAAAAATTTATAAACATAGTCCCTTAAAAAATTCCGCGTGACGTAACCGACCGATATACTTTTTGCCGGCCTATTGTGTCATAAGCCCCCAATCCTGCACTTTGATGCGCTTTATCTTTGTGATCTTTTGTTTAATGAAGAACGTATCTTATTATTTTTCAATAAGCTATCAGAGACAAATTAATATAAAAAGAGTTTTTTTTTAGGGAACATGCCTATTATTTTCTTTAGTAACGATAGGTATCAGTCTGTTTACAAATAATATCCATGCCGTGAGTGTTAGGTTCGTACCTTTTGTTAATTGTTGATGGTTTTTAAACTTCAGCAACTGTTTATCTTCCTCAAATAGGCGTTGAAAGTCATGTGCTAGTGAAAACGCACCTTTTGGACCATAATATTGAATTCTCAATGAAAGTGTAAGGAAAAAAAAGTTTCATTATTGTGCGTTTTGGAAAATAAGTATATCACGATTTGCCCGGGCTTACTTTAGCCGATTGATTTTCGGTAATTAATGGCCTCTGAATAATCCGACGATAAAGTACTTAACACTCGTTATACAATATACACCGACTGGAGAAATGGAGGGCGTTGTCGCAATCACTTGAAAAGGAGAAAAAATTACATAAATTACGTCAGGAGTACGTAGTAAAAGCTGTTGGTTTTTTATTTTTGTTTCTTTAGTCAATCAATATAAAGTTCTTACTATACTCTTCAACACCGGAGCTTATGAAGATGTAATATTGATGGATATTTTAAAATGTTCGACGCGTAGAATGATTGTATGTCCCTTTCCGTTATCGCGTTCGGATCGGCGTCCCCGATTGATTCTGTAATGACTTGATTATCGTATTAGCTGCTGATTTCTCCAGTGTTTGTGTTTCATCGCTTTTGTGATAACGGTAATGAGAAAATTGCGATTATAATTCTGTTAAGTGATATTGTGAAATAAAAACTTTATGGTTTTCTCTCATGTTTGAAGTTGGATGTGGCCTGAGTTGTTACTAATCTAAATTCGTTTTTAAATTAATAAAAAAAATATTTTAGATTAATGTGTTTGAATGAGTTTGTTTATTACATTTAGTTTGAGTGAATACCTACTGTAAACTATCTTTTTATAGCTTATATCGTACACAGCACATAAATAACCTATCTATAGGTAAAAGATTTTAAAATTCGGTTATGTAGTTACCACGTCACGATGCCCATTCGATGCAATCAGAGTATGGAATCTTTCCTCTAAGTATATAATATAAACATAGATTAATACATTCTAGGTCTGTTCTACAAATACAGCTCTTATTCCTTGCCAGCTACTATAATTTCATCATCATCATCATCAGATCTTTTGTCTCCACTGTAGGAGCACAACCCTCTCTGTACTAGCAGAGCCTTAACCAGAGCAGTCAGAGGATTTGGCCTACATTCTCCTCGCTCACCTTTTATGCTGATCAGGGAGAAAAAAAAATACGTTGAATGTACCAGCTGCTTCTCTTCCCGCGCATATCGTAAAAGCCGATCGAGGGCATGGGCGTCAGGAATCATGTCTATAGGCGATGCGGCTAGCAACTCATCACTATTTTGATTCCGTTCTCACTTACACGCTCACCAATATATACTTATGTTAAACGTGGCCATAAGGTTATACAGACCTGGGCTCTATCTACTCCGCAAGGGAGAAAGACGTGGTAGAATGTATGTATATTCTTCATGCTATCGAGAATATTATTTATAAAAAAATATTGTTTAACAAAATATTTCTAACGCTATAAAGCGCGGCGCTGAAACTGTTATTAGTTGAAAATTACCGAGCCCGTAATGTCGCCTGCAATAAACCCGCCCGGGTGGGGGTAATAAAGAGAGGGATGTATATTCACTAGATGGTCCCATACGGCAAAACCTTAGATTATATAAAACCTAGATTATTAGATACCAGATAGACTCAATTGCCTAAACGCATAAATTAAAAAAAAAATTTATTCCTACTTCTATGCCTAAGCGTAGAAAAAAAAATGTGTCCAACGCATAGTCTATGATGCAAACACACAGCTACCAATTTGACGGATTTTGATAGCATTGATTGACAGGACGCGTGTGCTATCACAAAGCTGTCACGCACACAAGCCAGTTTTTTAATCATTGAAATAAAGGCATGACGGCGTCTAGAGAGTATAATAGTCAAGGGGCAACACATGAGAGTTGCTGCTCTCCAAAGGCATTGCCATTGTTTCTTTCAGCCCTTCAGGCTATGCGTGTAAATCGCGGTCCATCAGGGATATCAGAGTTTGCTGTCTCTCCGAGCCTTGCGAACACAGGCAATACCCAAAGCCGAGATCCATCCCTCTTGGCCTGGCACATTGCTGATGTTCACCTTATAGGTTGCACTCTGATCTCCCCTCAAAAAGTCAGGTGAAGTAGCAAAAGCTCACTTGAAGATAGCTACACAGTCCTTTCCGAAACAAAAAATCACTTGATGACTCATTTTATTTGTGTGTTTTACTAAAAGAACCTTCTAAAAAGGCAAAGCAAAAATAAGGCAAAAAAATCACGTTTGTTTTACCCCAACAAACGTGATTTTTTGCCTTTTTTTGCTTTGTATTCATAACGGCAACAGGCATAGGTACTCTTTAAATATTCACGGAATATTACGCTTTATATTTACTTCAAAAATAAATAATTAAATAAAAATAAATAAATATTTATGGACCTCACATTCCATGCAACAAACATGATTTTTAACCGTTTTGCTTGATACTCTTATGTCGTTTATATAATGGTGCGGAACCCTTCATGCGCGAGTCCGATTCGCACATGGTCGATTTTAAAAAGGACTGTGTGGCTAGCTCCAATTGAGCTTTTCCAGTAGACTCACAATCCTTGTTCCTTTTTAAGTGTAGTATGAGGTCTAAGCCCACCCCCACCGGGCTGGGACGAAGGGGGGTGGGGGGCTTAATTACCGCCGCTTTTATAGTTTTAATGAGTTCATTTTGGAGCCGGGCTAACAAGCGGCGTAATACCTATTTAAACCAATTTTGAAATTAATATCGAAGTGCTGGGCAGTGCAGTTGTCGATGTCGTTTGAAAATATAATGTATTTTCAAAAATACGACATCGACAAAAGTTTTCAAAAAGACCAACACATTTTTGAAATAATTTTAAACAAAGTATTTCAAGCAAGATAAAAGTACCTAATAAATAATATCATTGAAACTAACTTGAGCCAAAAATATTGGGTACCTATAAATATTGGTGACTCGTGGTGATTTCGTCATGTGTCATGCTACACTACATCCTGCTTAGGATTTATATGGCTCAGGTAGTACACAGAAAGTCGTTTTCCTGCAGCGGAGACTAAAAAAAAGACCTGATGATGATACCTACATAATAATGCTTAATTTTTCTTTCATATGAACTTGATATAGAGAACCACCCAAAAGAAAAATGTAGGTATTTTGTCCGATCCTTCAAGAAATTATATAGTATAGTAAAATTACTTCATTATGTTCAAAGGTACAGACATAACTCATAAGGCTATATAAATTCCTCATCCTACAAGCATATCATATTTATTATATTTAAAAACGGGTCACTCATAAATAAATATAAATATAATGTATTTATCTCACGTTAGTTTCAATGATATATCATATTTATTTTAATATCACTCTCTAAACATATTCCCCGTGATTCGGAAAGCAAAATACGCCCTTAATTTAGTCATCATTTGATGCTTAGCATCAGAATGATGGCTAAATTAAGGGTTGATATGTTTGTATGGTAGAAGACCCAGCAATGCTGCTTCTGTATATTCTTTTATATACAAAATTGTCCATTTTAAAATATATTGTTTGCTAAGACTATTTATTTTCTTGCTTCAGAAGAGTGCCAATTATTAAGAAGGCTGTTGTAATGTTAATGTAATAAATAGCTCTGGCAGTACAGAAAGGGACGTACTCCCGTAGTGGAGAATAAAAAGACCTGATGATGATGCATGTTTATGTCAAAGTAGTAGTAAAACTAAAACCTTAACATACATACATACAATCACGTCATTTCTCTTGCGGAGTAGTAAAAGCTCAGGAATGTTGTTTTTGCAAAAAATGTTTGCAAAAACAAAATTCCTCTACATCCCTATCAGTTTTATCGTTAGGGAGGATGGCGAAGTCGACTATTTTGTCGATATTAATTAAAAAGGGGTCCGTACAACTTAATATTAAAGAAAATTAAGCAATCTCCGACCAAGTTGTAATGAATTTACACAATACACCGCGCAGGAGACATGACGCTTTTTGCCAGCTCAGCGGTTTAATTTTGTTTATAAATTGAATAAGTTTTGTAATATTGTTTGAGAAATTGTTTTTTGACGATGACACGACTTTTAATTTTTGCTAAGAATATCTAAGTAGAAGAAAATATAGATAGATAGCGTTGTAAAATTATTATAATGGATTAAATCATAAGTATACACCATTTTGTAATACATACATACTTAGACCTAGCCTAGGTCAATAAAACTTAAAGGCCGCGTTTCTCATGTTGGTAAGCTTGTTCCCTAGAGAGCGAAATCAAAATACTGAAGGGTTGCTAATATTTAATTAATATATGTATTACCTGTAATATCTATGATATCAGTTACCTTCATCCATAAGTAATCTTTCATGCTGGACTGGGAGGAAATAAAAGTTATAGACGTACCAACGGATTCTCTTCTTATGCAGATCGTAGAAACTGATCGAGGGACTGGGTTATGTAAGGGATCGTGATAATACGTAAAGCAGCTAACAACCCATCACTATTTTGATTTCGTTATGAACCTGTAACCCACAAAAACGTGGCTTTTGGGCCTTATGGCCGTAGACTCTGTCGACACCGTCAGAGATAAAGACGTGACAGTATGGATTAGTTACCTATAGACGAATTAAAACAGTTCTTAATTCAGGATACAATAACTATATAAACAATATACTAGTTGCTTTGTGAGCTTCAGACAATAAAAACTATGTGTTTATTCAACTTTTTGGTATCACGAGGTAAAATTGGTTGAGAAACGCGGCAATTGGACATACAAAAGAAAAACTTTTGCCTATGCTGAAGCAGAAATGCTGGAGGAAAGAAAGTACAGACAAAAAATATTGGCTTCTCATACACTTTGTCCGATCAAGTTATCACATTTCTATATAAGAGGGCAAATAGTTTTGTTTCGTATATCTGGCTATTTGCCTCATAGGAAAATTTATTATGAGTTATCAATAGACACTTTAAAAATCTTAAACTTAAATTAAGAAGTGATTACCGCCATAGTAATCGTGCTTGTATTTCTATATATATTCTATACTAGCTGATACCCGTGGCTTCGCCCGCTTGATATATAGCCTATGTCCTTCTCAGTACCCTAATCTATGTGTATGCAAAATTTCATGATGATCGGTTCAGTAGATACGGCGTGAAAGCGTAACAAACAAACAAACAAATAAACAAACAAACAAACTCACTTTAGCATTTATAATATTATAGTGAGGATATTTCTATATATATTCTATAGGTACTAGCTGATACCCGCGGCTTCGCCCGCTATACAATCAATTAATCTCATTATAATCTACATACGTTCCTATACAGTTTGGTTAAATTATCAAATGTTTGAGAATTATACGCCTTTCAAGATTTCCATACAAATTTAAAAAGGCTTGTAGTTCTCAAACCATTGGTATTTTAACCAAGCTTTATAGAAACGTACGTAGATTATAATGAGATTAATTGAGTAAATGCTTAATTTTACTCCAAAATTATCAAATATTGCCACAATTCCCTTTTTCCGTTTGTATGGAGACATGCGCTTCCAGGCGACTCTTAATGAATAAATGAAAGGCATTGAAGCAAACAAACCTAGAACAAAATGTTAATGAAAACTAACAAGCAAGCAAAACCACGCTGGATTGCTAATACAGAGCTCTAATGAAGTGATTTAACGACGCAGCCTCCCGAGGGACGGGGGGAGGGGGTAATAGGTGCAATTATCGCCCATTTAATAGTTTAGGGGCTTGAGGGTTTCTCATTGAGATATCTCGATGTATGTTCGTAGTGAATCATCTACTATGTACGTATTCATCTTTAACCTACGTAGGCCCTGATTGCATGACAATTTTGGAACAATATTATATCCCTTGCAAATTCTCGATGGATTGTAAATTTATCTATATCAATAGTAAAGACTACTATCCCAACATATATTATAAATACGAAAGTGAGTTTGTTTGCTTGTTTGTTTGTTACGGTTTCACGCCGTATCTATTGAACCGATCATCATGAAGTTTTGCATACACATAGGTGAGGGTACCAAGAAGGACATAGGTTTTTAAATTACGCGGGTGAAGCCGCGGGTAACAGTTAGTAAAAACTGAAAGATAGAATACAGGTAAAAGTATCCTACTAGTGAAATAATAATTTAAGTTATACCTCCTATACGTATGTTAAAAAAAACTAATTTTGACAAAGCGTATTATCAATGTATTGTGGATTTACTTCTATTAAAATGTTTGCTCAAATAAGTCTTAAAATGAAATAATAGGTTCAATTATTGCTCATTAATTAGTTTTGGGACTTGAGGGTGTCTCATTAGGATTTTCGATGGATGTACGTAGTGAATCATCTACTATATGTCAATTTCAATTTCAATTTATTTATTTCAAAAATACATATTACAATAACTCGTAAAACAACAAACAACAAAAGTACTTGGTATACCTATGTATGGACACCGACCATACTCCCCGGAAGACCACCTCCGAACTAGACGTAAAAGTCTGTATCTCGGTAGATGAGCGACCTATGGAATACTGGAGTGTCTCACAATTATGAAGGTACCCAATTATTTAACAATGCTATTCGTGTGTTAACAGGTTATTATTTCATTATGCTATGGACTCACTTCTTGCCCAACTAGATAATCTGTATTTGGGCAGAAGTGCAAATTATATAAATTAATAATGTAAACAAAATGCAAATGCAGTAAGTAGTAAGTAAATGCATACATATCATATTAGGTGCATACATACATACATATAGATATATACTTACAATACACTTACACATGAAGATACATATAGCCATACATATATACATACATTATGTATATATATATATATATATATATATATATATATATATATATATATATATATATATATATATATATATATATATATATATATATATTTTATGCAGTGGGACTTAAAATCTAAGGTGAGCGATGGCAAAGCAGTCTATATGATCTATGAACAAGTGATTAAAGTAAAAGTGATTCCGTTTTATCGTAAGGTTGCGTATTTAACCAATTTTGGATAATTAATTTACATTTGTGTCTGGTATGTATGTACTTATTCATCTTTAACCTACGTAGGCCCAGATTCACTTGACGATTTTGGACCAATATTATTTCTCCAGCAAATTCGAAATTTGTAGATTTAACTTAATCAATACTAAGTATCATACCATAAAGACTAAATAGATAGAATACAGGAAAAAGTATCTTAGCAATCGAATTTTATGTAACGAACTTAACAATGCAAAGTTCCTACTTTCCAAACGTAAATTTAAACTAGCAGTAATTGAGGTTGATGAAGTCTAGGGAAAATTTTGACAAAGCTTGTAAATATCATACATAAAATGTTAACTTAAATAAATCTTAAAATGGAAGCCCTTGTTAAGAGCCCGCACTAGGCCCAGTAGCGACATCAATTAGTTTATTCCTAATACTTTACAAATAAAATCAAATTCAAGAATCTAAGTAATATAAGCCTTAGTAAAAAACCTGAAGTATTTTTGGAATCATGGTTATATATTATGGGAATCAATCATTAAGAAAATTCTGATTACCGTCAAAAACGGCCGTTTAGGTTCAATAGTTCTCTCAATGACTGATTCCTGTAATACTAAAACATGATTCTAAAAATACTTCAGGTAAATATACTAAGGCTTAGGTATATTACTTAGATTCTTGAATTTGATTTTATTTGTAAAGTATAAGGAATAAACTTATTGGTGTCGCTAGTTGGCCTAGTGCGGGCCCTTAACACATCATCATCATCATCATCAGGTCTTTTTGTCTCCACTGCAGGAGCATGACCCTCTCCGACTTCCACAGCCATACATTAGCAAGAGTAGTCAGAGGACTTGGCCTACACTCTCCACGCTGGCCAGACGGGTTGGAGAGGTATCTATGATGGTTAAGCTTGGTTAAGCTTGTGTTCCCTAAGTCGCCTTTTACGACATCCACGGGAAGACTTGGAGTGATCCTATTCTACTCTGCCGGGAACCACACGGCACAAATATATCAAATGTATTTAAATGTATCAATTACATATAAATTTTTAATGTAATCACAGACGTAGTTCACTTTTACATTTGAATTGGGAAATAATAACTCCTCATTATACGTATACAGCGTGAAAATCCTCCCTCGACATACCCTTAAAGGGGTGACTTAATCCGTCAATATGAACAACTTTTCCTAAGGGATCAATGCTAGAAACTATAAAAAAAATCATTTTACTCCTATTAAGGGAGTGTCTCCACATAGTCTCCTACATGTTCATAAACATAGTGGTAATAAAGTACTCGTATCTCAGCAGGCCATCTTCTTCACGTCCAAACTACTTAATAGGCGATAATTGCGGACCATTACCGCCCGCCCCCGCCTGAGGCTGGGCGGGCGGGGGTATAACGACTTTATCGTATGTTATATGCATAGCTACATAAAGCTAGATCAACTTAAGGGCTGATCCAGTTAATAAAGTAACAATAGGAATAGAATTGTAAGCTTTTTGATAAAGTTCAAAAATTATATATGTATTGTACTACAATCGAATTTGAAATATGAACGACAAGCTCCCGTCAAGTCAACGACAAGTTGGTCCCGGGTTCGATCCCCGGTCAGGTTGAGATAAAAAATGATCTTTTTCAGATTGACCTGGGTTTTGGATGTTTATCTATATGTAGTTGTTTGTAATAAAATATAATATCGTTCAGTTAGTATCTCATGACACAAGTCTCGAACTTACTTTTTGGGGCTAGCTCAATTTTTGTGATTTGGCCGTATATATTTATTTCTATTTATATATTTAAAAAAATATTCAAAAAAAGAGTAACAATTGACCTAGAATCGTAAGCTTTTTGATTGAGTTCAAAAGTTATCGACTTTGAAATACAAATCGCCAGTTACGATCTATTACGTAGACTAGGCTGACACGACCCAAGGGACAAAGTCAGTCTTATCGCCACCCCTTACACTCGCCCTGATGATGGTTTTCGTAACAAACCGTCACTAATATGCAATATTAACTGACTGACCGTAACTGACTCCCTTGACTTCCCCCAAAAAACTCTCATGTATTTTTGAAGATTGCCTTTATTTTAGATCTTGTGCTACTTGAATAATATCCTTTCTTAAAATTCTTTGCAGGAAGAGAAAATCTGGTAGTTTGCAAATTGGTTTGCAAAAATATGACGCCTATATTTATAATTCCATCACAGGATTATAAGCTCTTCTTACACGGTTTAAGATATCAAATTGTCTGCCGATGATTTGTTTATAAGGCCTTCGGTCATAATAAATTGGTTCCCTATTGTTACGACTTCATTTGCTTCAATAGCATCGAACTATATAGCAAATGGAGTTTATACTTCGTAATAAATTAATGTGTACATTATCATCTTCATTTCAGCCGCAAGAAGTCCACTGTTGGACACAGGCCTCCGGATTTCCGTCATTGGGGGGTTTTTCTATACTCACCACGCTTGGCAACCGGTTCGGTGCGCGCTGTTGTTTGGCTATATCGGTTCCAACGCTGCTCTGCTACCCATGGAAAATGTTTTTAACAAGGGAAAGGTAGGAGTTTCTTGGACTGGAGGAACGGGATAAGGGTATTTGGGATGCTACTTACTCAGATGGATTGGGATCACAAAGTAGCAGCTCGGAGGCGGAGCACGCGTACCCGATGCCAGAC
Source organism: Rhodophaea formosa (assembly GCA_963082605.1). Lineage (NCBI taxonomy): Eukaryota > Metazoa > Arthropoda > Insecta > Lepidoptera > Pyralidae > Rhodophaea > Rhodophaea formosa. The sequence goes on along the minus strand of OY720225.1, from coordinate 9,109,555 downwards.
TTGCAACCACCGGATAGGCAGTTAAGGATGACACCTCTGACTCTTAACTCGTTTTCTTCTTTCGTTTTCTCGTTTCTTCTTCGTTCATTTAGATGTACCCTCGTGGTAAATCACATCTAAATCTGCTATTTTTCAAGTCATCATCATCATCAAATTTAAGAGCTGGGCTCTTGTCGGTGGAGCTTCTTCCATTCTTCTCTTTCTTCCGCCAGTATTTTCACTTCTCTATAAGTAGCAACGTAAATTTTTTTTATTTGTTTCATGAAAGTTTGCCTCGGCCTTCCCAGTAACCTTTTTCCTTCTATTTTTTCCTTCTATTATGTTCTTGGCCAAGTCGTCGTGCCGTAATAGAATGCAAACTCCATTCGGTTTTGACTCTTATAGGAATATTGATTCAAAGTGGTCGTAAGCTGGAACGCCTGGAATTTTTACGATTCCACCCGGGAATGTTAAGGAGCGGCGGGACCTCTGCACCGACGTGATTTGTGCATGTGCAGCGATAATAAAATATAACAATAAAATGCATTTCTTTACAAATTCTTATCCAACAAATGCTTGAAGGTTAAATTAAATTATTATGTTGAAGTATGTATTAAATCATCGTGTTATAATAAATGCATAATAGAATTAGTAAATCTTTATTTTCATACTAGTAATTTTCCCGTGACTTCACCAAGTTAATTATAGCCTATATCACCCGCAGATTAACTTTCTATATGTGAAAGAATTTTGGACATCGGTCATGAACTTAGTTTAGGCGCCTATTTAATGCGAACAAACAAACAATCAAATATTTTCTCTTTATAATATAAGTAAAGAATAAATCAGTAATTCCCTTATAAAGGTGATAAAAATTTTTAATGGTTTTTTTTTCTTTTTATTTGACCCAGGAGGGTAATCTTTTTTGCGCGTATTTGTGTCAGTATATGTATGTAAGTATGTCTGTTCCATAGTTGTTTCATGTTGCCCAAAACAGCTTTACGGATTTTGAAGTGTCGGACCAATAGATTCGTATTCTTCCCCGAAGTCTCATAGGCGATACCAGCAAACAATCAATATGGACATAAACTATCAAAAAGAGGAATTGGATTTGTATTTCTTATAAAACTTACTTCATATGGACATTAAAATTTAAAAAATTTAAAAAATTTGCAAATAACCCACGACACACCATTGTTTTGCACTAATATTGTGGCGCCCCCTAGTGAGTTGCAGTCATGACACCTGCCTAAGAACATGAACTCATCAAACACAAACCCGTTATTGAAAACCGCATCAAAATCGGATCATTAGTTTAGAAGACAGGTGGGAACATTACTTTGCACAAACAAACATCTCTCACCCTAAACGCATATACCTGCTCCGTTCCGTCGTGGGTAAAAATTCATAAATGTAAAATTATGCATTTTAATGTCCATATGAATATTTGTTATTAAGTTGCAGAGAAAAGTCGTTATGGACAGACCTATATCTACACATATCTAGCTGTATACATCCTCTGTATTACTCACATATATTTTTTAACGAAAAAGTAAAATATGGATTCACTAAAGACAATTTAAGTTCTGAAAATTGTTGTACTCTCAGTAATGCACAACCTCACGATGCGGGCAATATGCAGTTGCGGTAGAGCCATGCTACCGGTGAAATTCACTTTTGCTGAAGTACCACACTTCCACAGAAAACCAACTTTATAGTAGTAGCTTTACCACTGCTATGCTTCTTTCGGTGAGTGAGAGAGCTGGAGACCCATCTTCCCCTACCCTCTGGAGAGGGGAAAATAAAGGCCAGCAACGTTTCTGTAACGCTCCTGGTGTTGCAGTTATCCATGGGCAGCGGTGATCACTTATCAGGTGTGCTTGCTCGTTTGCCGTCCTACGAGTATGTCATAAAAAAAAACGATCCTGCTCATGTATCTAACCTTCCCCATAAAAGTGGTGACAAGTTGCATTATTGTGTTTCCTTAGATTAATAATTGGTCTCCGCGCGGTGTGTTTCTTTTCTTGAATTATAATTTCAAGGCGCTGCATATTTTCACGTCACCTGCGTATCTGCGGCGATAGATATCTATGCTGGCTTATCTAGAGACCAGTTTGCTCTATGGCTAATGAGGAAAAAATTGAGCCAAAGAGGTACTAATGATGTCACAGGTGCTATTAGAAGCATGCCTAAGTTTCTAGCATGTGTGATACTTTTTCTTTATAGCATATTAGTTAGTAAATGTGTGATACTGGTATTTAGCCAATCAGAGATGCGATGAGTTTTTCTTTTTTGTGTTCTTAGTGACCAAATACTGGTGTTAGATTTATTTATATCTTTTAAGCATATTTTTAAAACAGGCACAAATTTATTGTATCTTTTAGTTAGCTAAATATTTTGATTACAAAGAGTCTTGGGGACATATATGTCGGTATTGTTTCTGGTAGTATGTTTTTTTCAACAGGCTAAAACTTCAGCAAGGTTTATTTTAATTTTGTATTATATTATAACCAAGATAGGATGCCGAGGACCGTAAAAAGTAAAGAAAAATCCAGTTTTACAGCTAAAGATGATAGTATGACTATACCTCGGTGTTGTCGAGAATACCGACATAATAGAGAGCAAGTGAATAAAAATATACTTGGTATAATCTTTAAAGAGCTTCGCATGCTAAGTTTTTATTTTTTTTGTACTACTTTAACGTGTATCAGGTACTTACGTACTTACTTACTATTTTTCTCCTGTCCTGTAAATGCATTAATTGGTTTTTACTTGATGTAAATGGTAGGAACGATACAATCACGATGCATGAATGATACTTTGTAACGTGCTATGAAGACCATAATTAGATCGTTACAGGACAGTTTTTTTGTTCTTATATTCCAAGAAAAATTGTTTATCTCGAGTCTAACGTTCATTAATTAATCTATTAACGAAGAAAGAAAACCGGAAGAAATACGGGGCTAGTAATGGAGCTGCATTTTTCCATAAAAATGTAAAGCCCTCTATTTCCTCCTTAAGTAATGTCATCTAGAACGATATATATAATATCCCAACTAATATTATGGGGGTTTGTGGTGGGAAGTCAAGGGGTACAGTTGAAGTTTGCCTTAGACAATTTTGAAAATTGATTTTAGTGGACTTTATAATATGAAATTGGTGTAGTTTGGTGTTATAAATGCTCGTGCTCATGAACAATTTGTGAAATAGTTAAAGTAGACTCGTATAGATGTGCCGCCAGAAACTCCCACGAGGCATCAAAGAACATACGCCATCTTTGATGCTCCTTGGAAAAACTTTACCGTACAACACCGATACTTTAGTATCTCATTATATTGGACATTGGCAGAATCACTTAAATTTCGGTGGAAGCCATAATATAAAACAGAAGAAGAAGAAGAACTAATTTTATTATATAAAGCAGAAGTAGAAGATGATCCCAGGATCTGATGCACTGCAGTTGATAAGTTACAAGGCATCGAAATGCATAAAAATGGAGCACACATGTCATTAAATTAACTCATCATCAGGTCTTTTTTAATCTCCACTACAGGAGCACAACCCACTCTGTACTACCAGAGCCATATATTAGCCAGAGCAGTCAGAGGATTGGCCTTCACTCTCCACGCTGGCCAGACGGGTTGGCTCTTTGATGTTTCAAGCTTAGTTGAGCTTGCCTTAGTCGCCTTCTACGATATCCACGGACTTGGAGTGGTCCTCCGCTCTACTCTACTCCGCCGGGACATAAAATTAACTACCTATAATTAAATCGAACCATAAAACTTTACACTAAACATCATAATTAATACATAATATATACGTTCGTGCAAATTACCCGGCGGTCGATATAGGGGCAATAAAGTTAATGTGGTAGTGATTTCAGGCAGTGGGGGGCCAATTGAGGGCCAATCTCCGCGCCGCGGGGGCCAGGAACTAATGTACGCAAGCCATTACCACCCAACCTTAGGATATTTTAAGCATATTATACGTAATTTTGTATGAAAACTTTTATATTATCCGATAGTATTTTGCATGTTGGTTGCAAATTTAATACATATTTTTTGTTTATTTTACCAGTATTGACTTTCACTGCTGGGCTAGTCTTTATCATTTTCACTTTTTTACATATAGAGTTATAAAATCTGATAATAAATTAACGTATATTATTAGCTCTTTTAAAAATGACAAGACTTTTAAAAACTCTATCCGTCTTGTTATAAAACATATAGTACGTCAGACTTTCCTGATGGTTTGGGAGAAAAGCTAAAACATAAAATATAAAACTTGCTAGTATAGGTGTTTTTGACTTAATTAGTGAGCCACTACTACATATGTACTTAATCAAATATTTATGATGAAATAAATATTGATATAGATTTAGATTTGTGCAGACCGTAAAAGCTGGTTTAGGGATATAGGAGATATGGAGTCAAAATAAAATACTAAATCAGCGGTTAATCAAATATTGACATATTTATTATATATTCGTTCACTTGGAAGCAATACGTCCGTCTTACAAGATCCCGTGACGCACGTGTGAGGAGAGTCAAATGAATATTAAGTTGAACAGGTAGAACAAAGGAACATTGTTAGGTATACTAATTTTTGCAGTGTATAATCCAACAAGGGATTGGGCGAAAATCTAAGGAATCACAATCGGTGGATAATAGATTCCGCTTTCTGTCTTAACGCCCACTAACACGCTAAACGCGGCCTTTGGGTTTCATTGCCTTGGGCTCTGTCTAAGGAAGACGTGATAATATGTGTGTATGTCAATAAGAAAGTAATTTAAATTAAAATATTATTCACTACGTAACACGTTGACGTTTCTGAACTGTTACAGGCCACGACAATTTCCATCACAATACGACACTGACGCGACTCCTCAGAGCAATAACTAAAGCAACTCTAACAATTATACGTACCTTTCAAGTGATATGATCCCTAATACAAAAAGAAATTTAAAAAAGAATTTGCAATTGCCATCACAAAGGCGCAATGATTATTCAAAAGTGACGAAAATACCACCCGTAATTGGAGTCAACGATTGAAAAATAAAATTTCTCATTCTTCGCACCGACATTCACCTTTCCCGCCAAAATCACGGCCGATTGACCAAACGGCATCGCCAAAATTGCCACACACTACCATCAAGTAGTACCAACCGAACAATATTTTATTAACTGCCATCAATAGCCAGATAATAACAGTTTAATAGACGTCGATTTATCTACAAAACCTACCATTACCCGATCCTTAATACCCAACTGAAAAACAGACAAATGTCAACCTTATTCCATGAACTTAGAGATGAATAGTAAAAGAGGGATGGGCAATAAAATTGTGGTACGATGTTAGTTTCGTATCATCGTCATATTTGAATCGCGTGCCATGATTCGGCAGAATCGATCAAAGCAACGCCGGACCACCAATGAGTCTATAAATGCTACAATAGTGTTGTTTTGTTAATCAGAAATCAGAGCTTATCGGCAAATATTCTATCGACAACTCTTATATCTAGTTGGAGTATAAGTTTGTATCATTAATAATTCCCTGCTGGGCCTGTCTTTTATAATACTCGTTATTTGAAACTATTTATTCGTTTGTAGACCTACGGTTTTATTAATTAATATTAACTTAAGTAATTCCTTATGAAATACAATTTTATTTAATTAGCAATAAATTAAACTAATATATTTATGAACGTGTATCTTTACAAAATGAATGATTAATTTATTGATCAAACATTTACTACTTCATTATACTTTATAATGAAGTAGTAAATGTTTGATCAATAAATTAATTTATTACGCCTAATTAGAGCTTACTTACTTGAAATACTTACCAACTTAAATTAATACTGAAACATAGAAAAAGAAAACTTTTAAGAAACAAACTACATTTAGAGCAATATTATATGTAAGTGGGTTGGCACGCTTGATAGTTTTTAGTAGGCACGCTGTATTGTGGTGGAATAAATATTATATAAATGGTTAGTTTTATATTTTTAACATGAAAATAACCTCATCATAATAATCAAATCATCTTTTATAAAAAGTACAGCTATCGATAATTGCATTTGCCCATCACTAGCACTTACTAAAAAGCGCTCTCAAGAGGCACAATCAACACACATTGAATACTTCTTTGTGGCCCGAGTGATTTATTGATTGCGTCTCTGTCAACACTGTTGGCACTTTACACCGACACTGAATACTTCATTTGATCCGGATTTTTATCGATAATAAAACCGATCATGAGTCACATCACTCGTTAAGTGTATTTAGTATACAAATGCGGTATTGCTTTTTGATAGGGATCGTTAATTTTTCCTATGAAGACGTGTTATGTGTAACAATATGGTTAAATGAACATCTTTTTAGTATGGTGTCGGCAACATTGTATTTTGCAGAGAATGTTGGATCTACATCAGTGAATTATAGTTTTTCTCATGCAATGTGTCTGTGTTGTTCTTTTGGTTCTTGGGATTCATGTCATTAGCTGTACGTAAAAAAACGTACGAAGTTCTTGAGTCCTACTTTCTTCGAAATCGCGTTCAAACTATTGATTTTGAGCTATCGCTTTATGTACTTGCTTTTCGCTATAGAAATGTTTTCATTTCCTTGTAATGCTTTCACTCTAGGAGGCATTCTAATTTGTTTTACAGTGGCAAGTTTTGGAAAAATAAAGTTTTAAAAAATATAAACATTATTTGAGAGAACAGACCGTACCGATGTACGGAATTAACTGCGAAAAAATTCAAAACGCAACCTCAACCTCTCATTAGTTCCTCTGTGCCGAGGGTCTTAATCATGCAGCATTTGCCATAATATTAGGTTCTTTAATATGATATAGTGCTATTTAAATTACCTATTAATGTTTCTAATTCTGATCTGAGCGTTTTCCCGGTTGCATCCGCATCCGCAGCTGTGATGCGTTGGAGTCGGGGTTCACTATTATCATAACATACATACTATAATCTCAGCCGCAAGAAGTCCACAGCTGGACATAGGCTTTCCTCAAGGTTGGAAGCGGCCTGCATCCAGAACCTTCTTGCAACCTTGGTCAGGTCGTCAACCACCTGCATGGTCGCCAATCAAAAACCTTTCTATCCCATCGACCATCGGTTCTTCGCGCTATGTCTCATACTCTAATTTGATTTGGCATATTTTTTACGGTCGGAGGCCTGCCTGATCCTAACACTTCTTGGGCAGCTCCAGAACCGTGGACAAATACCTGAGAAAATGGAGTTCATAAAATAGTTTGAAGATTATCTATGGTCAAAGGTCAAACATTTTTTTAATGATACCTCAATTATCTTTTAAATTATTAGATGGTTTTTAAATAGCATTACAATGCTTGATATATTATTCAAATTAAAAATATAGATGAAAAAGATTTTTTTTCATCACATATTTTCAATTTGAATCTTTTAATTTATTTATTTCAAATGGAGGCAAGATATCACTCCATAAAATTCTTTTAGGTATGTTAAATAGTAATGGAATGATAAACTTATAGTTCCATATGTGAAAACCAGCAAGAAACCTCATTGCCTCTACGAGTTAAGGCATCCATGTTAATATTTATGATTGAAAAGTGTCGATAATGAAATTATTATAACATAATTAATTCCGTGAAAGGAGGACTTGATGACTTGTACCGCCTTTTATGTCCGCAAGGTCAAATGTCAATATAAGCTATTTTTCATGTATTGGACACAAAAACTACGCCATACAACGTCTGTAGTGGGTGGTCTAATAATTGCAAGCTCATTTAACATTCCATTAGTGCTGTGGTGAAGTGACTATACTTTGATGGAAATGCGGGATACATTGAATGTATACTCGGTGTAAGTGAACGTAAAAAAAGATGTGAGTAATCATAAATTAAATGTGTTCTGAAGAAAGAAGTAGTTGTAAGGGCTTGCGTAATTTATAATACTACCTAAATATACCCAACCGTCACTGCTAATAACGTTTTAACGGTAAAAGAATGTGGGAGTATTTCCTGCCATCTAGGTACACGAAATAAACATCCTTATAATAAGTAATTTTGATTGGGTTACTAAATACAAATTTGTCCTTAAAAACTACAAAAATCAACTTAAAATTGTTTCGAGTAGTGAGTGACTCGCGGTATCTACCACGTATAAATCTATATAGGAGTTTGTTGGTAAATGCATAATATCTATATAAAATAATGCACAATAAGATAAAATTAAACAAATTTGACAAAAGTCACGTCGTTTTTAGAACGACGTGACTTTTGTCAAATTTGTTTTATTTTATATATATCCTGGAAAACTCCTTACACTTGGTCATCCTACTCCCCGTAACGGTCTCTCCCACGTTTTCTGTAATTGGCGTTATTTAGTGCGCAATAATTGTTAGTGCGCTTTTTACAAACGCTTTTTACTAGATTCATTGTTTATGGAGCACTTTGTACCACATTAACAGTTCATTTTTCATACGTTGTCGTGGAACGGTAGATATATCTACGAACATTCCTTTGATAGAAGATAATTGAAGGCAATGCAAGTAACATTTGGGCTTTAGTTTGCGTTAATAAAGCCGGTGTATAAATTTAAAGGTTCCGTACCTAAAGAGTAAAAATGGGCCCTTATTACTAAGCTTCCGATATCCGTCCGTAGAGATTGAAATTGAATTTTTGTGTTGCAGCTATAGAAAAATAATAATAATGCGTTAAAAAAGCCGGTATATAAATTCAAAGGTTCCGTACCTAAAGAGTAAAAATGGGCCCTTATTACTAAGCTTCCGATATCCATCCGTAGAGATTGAAATTGAATTTTTGTGTTGCAGCTATAGAAAAATAATAATAATAAAAATTAAGGTTAAACACAAAAGCTCTATGAGCATTTTTCCTGGTTAAATGCTGTTAAATGGTGACATACTCTTGGCGATTTTATTTTTGAGATATCTTTTGCTGTAAGTATTAAATGTTTTGAATAAGTAGGCGACTCTAGCAGCGCGCGACCGATACTCACATTATTTAGCAGTGCAACTCTTCTCGCGATGTTTTCCATGATGTAATAGGTTTTATTATTGAGCTAAAACTTTAGTCATATATCGGAAAATTGATTCTATATTTTTATGGCTCATAATGAGCCAATTCTCATCATATTACCGATATTACGTCACGTCAGCAATCAATTAGGCGTCGACAAGAAACGCATTAGCCGCAGTGAAGTGGCGGCAAAAATACGCTAGATATTGTCTGTGGCTAGATAACATCGGAGGTTTGTTTATGACGTGAAAATGCCACTGTAACGCTTCGGTTGTTATATAAATATTACTTAATAAGGCTGTATCTATCATTTTTAATAGAAAATTACTGACATTTCTGATAGGTATAATTTTACAGCCCCTTGTCCTTTGCTTATTTTTGTTTACATCTCTTTTATTTAGTGTATGTTTATTTATAGGTTAGTAATAATAAAATAATTTACAAAATGAACACACAGCTAAAATGTATTAAGCATTAAAAAAATTAAAACTGATTTTGGGGTACCATTTAAACTTGACTGTCTTTCGCAAATAAATGAGTAAATATTTAGGTCAGTTTAGTAAGAGAATTCTATTTCATAAAAAAATGTATAGAATTTACAAAAGGCTTATAAATTATTAACATTTACCTACCTAATAAAATATTTACAAAAATAAAAATAAACCAATATTTTTGTTTTTATATTAGTTTCAAACAATATTCTTTGTAATTCATTTTTGAACCCAAAATATGCGTGAATACAAAATATCACGAACAATTTAACACCTTTCTGAACCACAAGAATCCAGTCTCACGATCGATCAAAGGAGACCATCATGCATCCTTCGAGCACCTGACAAACAAAATGGCTGACGAATCCATCACTGGGATTAAAATTTGTCTGCCATTCAAAGATATTCTCTAATTCGAAAATGATTGACTCGTCATTGTTGTCCGTTCGAGCGCATCCACTGCAAAATCCAATTTTATTGAGTAATTTTGTTGTGTAGGTGTCCGTTGGAGGGATGGAGTAAGTACTGTTTTCTAGTTTTAGAGTTAAGTAGTAGTGTGTTCTTTTGCGATAATTTTATCATTCACTGGACCACTCTGGTCTGGAAGAAAGGACAAAAAAACGTAGTGTTCCAGCTGCTTCTCTTCCCACGCAGATCGTAAAAGCCGGTCGAGGGAATGGGTGATTACCAACCCAACACCAAAAGGTGGTCTTTATGTTTTATATACCTGGGTACATTTTATGGACCTAGCCTATGTATGTAAAATTCTTTAGAAGTAGTTTAGTTGTTATTTTTGTATTTGCCGACATATTCTATATACTTCCATTATCATATTTATTAGATTTGTAATACTTACTTACTTTGTTAGACCTTATGGAGTAATAGCTACCTAAATTTATGGCTAAAACAACATACAACATAAATCAAAATTGTGCTAATAAAATAAGAATCCAATTTATACATTTTCAGAGTTACACTCGTTCACACTCGACGCAGAATTAACAAAACCAATGAAGCTTATTGTTTAGAAGTTAAACCCATGTTCCCTGACTGACAGCGGCGCGGGGGGGCCTGGGAGGACAATGCGGCCAAACTGTCAAACTGATACAAACACTTGACTGTTGCAATTATAGTAATTTCCAAAGGATCCCTTGATACACAACTTATGTCGATTTTCGGAGATAATTTCTTTATTGAAACTTTACAAAAGCGTATATTTTAAGTGTATCATCATATAATAAAATCATGATTTAAAATGCCACAAAGAAATAGACATATTAACAATTTTTTGGTACTTTTTGGTCTTTAGTATTTTTTGTTTGTATGACATTACTTATGCGCAGGTCACTTCTTTTTCTTTCTGTTCTTACACATTATGTGAGGTCGGGATAGCATTTTTTTTTTCATTTTGCTACATCTCGGGTCATCTCCTTCGTCACATTCTTATTCCCCATATTCAAAATAAAAAACCGGCCAAGTGCGTGTCGGGCCACGCGCAATATAGGGTTCCGTAGTTGCGAATGACAACTTTGAGTACACACTGTTTACACTCGTACCTCACAGTTTAACGACCAAAAACATCTAACAATAAAGATTGTATGAAATTTTACATTTTCCAGTACATTTTATAAGTTGGTTGCCTATAACTTTTTAGTTTGTACTTAGTACTTAGCTCTGATAGTTTTCCTTTCAACTTCAGTATATATACTACTGCTGTTATTTTTTTCACGTATCTATATATAACCGTTTAGGAGATAGAGGGGGGGGACACGTACCTCTAACAAAATTTTGCACTTTAAAACCAAATATTTCGGAAACGGATCCCTAAATCGAAAAGTGGTGTTCTCAACCTCACAATATTTTTCAAAGACCTTTTTAACGATACCCCACAAGATGGGTAAGTAGAGAAAAAAAAATGACTCCCCCACTTTACTTGTATGGGAGCTACCCAAAAAAAAATTTTTTTTTAAGATTTTTTTCTACGACTTTTTTGCCATGATTAATATACATACTCATACCAAATTACAGCTTTCTAGTACTTATAGTCTCTGAGTAAAACCGCGGACGGACAGACAGACAGACAGACAGACAGACAGACAGACAGACAGACAGACATGGCGAAACTATAAGGGTTCCTAGTTTACTACGGAACCCTAAAAAGGTCGAAGTAAGCAAGTTTGACGTGATATTCAATGATGATTGAAATAAAACTTTCTTACCTTAAGCATGTGGTCTCAATCCCTAAATCGTACGATTTGTTCTCACAGTCTCGCATAGATGGCACCTCTCGTTGCCACACAGCATTTTGTCTACCATTTTATGATAATATAAAAGCATTATTCACAATAAATGTTATTAAAAATTAGAACAATATTTTTGTCATAATATTTTAAAATTACAACATAGGTTTTTTTTTTTTTTTTTATGTCATAGGACGGCAAACGAGCAAGTGGGTCACCTGATGGGAAGTGATCACCGCTGCCCATGGACAACTGCAACACCAGAGGTGTCACAGGAGCGTTGCCGGCCTTTTATTGTTCTCTCCCCAGAGGGGAGAGGGAGATGGGCCTCCGGCTCTCTCACTCACCGAACGAAGCATAGTAGCGGTAAAGCTACTACTCAAACGTCGATTTTCTGTGAGAGTGTGGTACTTCCCCGGACGAGCCGGCCCATTCATGCTACTAGCAAAAGTGATTTTCGCCGGTAGCGCCGCCACCTAGTATCGAGTGGAAAACAATTCTGCAGCGTCATACATTCACCTACCTTAATTTGGTCCAATATTTTTGTATGAGGCTAGCAGTCTATATGTTAGTATTATATTGTCTTTGCCTTGAGCTAACTAATGTCCATAGTTTCTGTTCGTGCGGTAATGTATCAAGAACACTGGCTGCGTTTCTGCGCTGTGTATTGAAATGTTTTCTTTTTACTCCTAGGATTGATCCCATTGGAAAAGTTAGTTATAAATATTAATGTCCTAAAAGGGAATGCTGACAGTAAATTTACATGCTGTGTATCAGACAAGTGCTTTAAATTACGCGGTAAAACTTGTTAATACGTCACCTAAAATTTTTGTGTAAATTCGTCACTCATAATTTTTTTTATACATAGTAAATTCGTCACTTATCAATTTCGAGTATAGTAAATTCGTCACCTATGATTTTTCACACCTAAAGATATAAAAAAAGCACATAATAAAATAGATTCAATATAATATTACGTCAAATTACAACAATAGTTTCAGAACAATACGGACAAATCACACAGATTGAGCTAGCCCCAGCCAGTGTAAGTTCGAGACATTTGTTATAGGATACTAATTCAACAATACTACATTTTCTAACAAATACATAATATAGATAAACATCCAAGACCCAGGTCAACCTGAAAAAGATAATTTTTCTAATGATGATAATTCAAAGGATGAAAACGATGTGGAATTCTATTGCTATCTGTATTTTTACATAAAAAAACTTGGCTGGCGAATTTACTACAACAATAAAGCACTGGTGACGAATTTAACGATACTAATTTAACAATACTATATTTTCTAACAGATAAGATACATAATATAGATAAACATCCAAGACCCAGGTCAACCTGAAAAAGATCATTTTTCTAATGATGATAATTCAAAGGATGAAAACGAAGTAGAAATCTATTGCTATCTGTATTTATTACAAAAAAAAACTTGGGTGGCGAATTTACTACAACAATAAAACACTGGTAACGAATTTACATATTTTTTTTTGCAAGTGTCGAATTAACTTTGATTGTATGGAATTTTAATTAGGTGACGAATTAACTATAGTGACGAATTAACAATAACCCAACTTATGGTATAACGCTAGATTTGAAACTGAAACGCTAGTAGTTTTACTTAAAAAAAATTTGACGTTCAAAAAGAGATACATTTATCCAATTTTGAATAAAAATCTTAGAAATAAAAAAAAATATAAGCAAAATAAAATCATACTTTCTAAACAACATGACATCACTGCCTCTATGATAGCTCTATTTCGGGCTACACTTAAGTGGAAAATAAAAAAAATACCTCTGTTATTAAGTTCCGGGAACGTCACGCTATGGGGCCCTCGAGCCCCCCATTATGCATGCAGTCAATTGAATGCAATGTTTTCTAAAAACAAATTGTTGCCTGTCCATTGATAGTCTCGGACGGACTCTATCACACCCGCTGGTTAAGGCTCGTCTCTCATTCGTGCAATCAACTGAACATTATAAATAAATAAATATGTAAGGACATATTATCATATAAATAAATCAGGACAATGTGATAAATTACAGAAAAACCAGTGAAAAACAACGATGTATTTGCATGTACTTATGAAATAAAGGCATAGAATATTTATACATAAACATTCTAAATATTATTATCTGCAAGATTACTGTTAACATTACTGTCGGTATTAATCTGTTGCTTGGAAAATAGAGCCTAGAAGCATCAGAACCACGTTAAAAACCTCAAGGTTTATGGAAAAACAGTAAGGTGGCTGTTGAGAAACTCACACATAACTTCTTGCCGCTTTTATGATTTACGCTGATAGAGGAGCACCTAAGACATTCTAAGTCTTTCCCTTATGTCACCATAAAACAGTAATCCTAGTACACACATTTAAAAATAAGAAGTGAAGATCTGTGATAGATTTTTCGTTAAGGACAATGAGCCTATATTTTCTTAAAAACCCTGGTTTTGCCGTTTTCCATGAGCAGCGGTAATCACTTACCATAAGGTGACCAGCTTGCTCGTTTGCCGTCCTATATTAAAAAAAATACCATATTTGTAGGTTGGCGAGTAATGCGGGCCGCATTACTCGCCCAATGAGAGAAAGGCTTTCCCGTTGTTAAGTCAATTATGGCCACAAAAGGCTCAAAATGGGTTTATGCGTGTTTGGCACAAGGTGTGGTAATCCTCGCCTTATCCGCTTATTTTTTATGTTGTTGAGGTTTTGTGTGGGGATCACAACTGTTGTTGCATTATATCGTCGTTAGACTTAAGTGGATGAAGGGCATAAGGATATCTTTAGGTTGGTGTACTTTTTTTAAAGATGATTTAAAAGCCTGACAGACATAATTGAAAATCATCATCATCATCAGGTCTTTATTAGTCTCCACTGCAGGAGCATGACCCTCTCTGTATTACCTACAAGAGCTATATAGTAGACACAGCTGTCAGAGGATTTCGCCTACACTCTCCACGCTGTTAAAGAGGTCTCTTTGATGTGTATAAGCTTGTTTAGCTTGTGTTTCCTAAGTCGCTTTCTACGACATCTACGAGAAGACTTGGAGTGGTCCTATTCTACTCTACCGGGAACCACAAGGCAAGAAAATATGGAGGTAATTGAAAATACATATTAATTATTATGATCATTTTAAACGTCATTTGATGTGAAAAAGTGCCTGTAAAGGCCTATTTTCTGAAGAAAGGTTTTGATGAGATTTTACTCACCAAGAACCCTTTCAAGACATGTTCTGATGAGCACGAATCGATTTAGTTGACAATCTCCACAAATTAGCAGTTTTTACAGCTTAAAAACTCAATCAAACGCACTAAATAAGTAAGATTAAATAATAAAAATTCAAGCACCCAATTAGAGTCCAATATGGCGACTATCAACCCCACTGCTTATCATATCACATTAGCCCGCTACGGCAATACCCAAAATGGCGCGTTTATTACTCACTAGCTTCTGCACGCGACATTTCTTTCATTATTTATTTAAGATCTGTACAAAAATAATTCTCTACATGCATACTAGTAACGCACGTTTTTATTACTATGTGATAGACAGTACCAAGGGCTATTAAGTGCTAAAGGCCACGTTTAGTGTTATGATACTATACCAACAAAGTATCTCGCACCCATCCAAGCGAGTTTCTGATTTCATCTTTAAGAACCCGTGGTCTTTATTTCATTACTAGCAGCCCTACCCGGCTGCGCCCGGGCATGTATTATACCTTAAAACCTTCCTCGTGAATCACTCTATTTTTTGGCGAAAACCGTATGAAAATCCGTGGAGTAGTTTTTGAGTTTATCGCGAACAGACAGACAGACAGACGCGGCGGAGGACTTTGTTTTATAATATGTAGTGATTATTTAGCATAATAAAATAGTTAATAAATCTTCATTACTTTGCCCGCTGTTCTTATGCGATATGATAACATATCGCATAAGAAATAAAGAAACACATAAATAACTTATTTGGAGACACATACAAAATGTTAACACAAAAGAAGTTGAAGTTTCTATCAGAAATATAAGTTTATATCTTTTTCTGAGTATGGCACTTAAAGGAGCAATTAGTCCGCTACAACAATATCTACACAAAATGGTGCATTTATAAATAATTTGGATTGATCAACGACTTTTCTTTCAATTTTTTTTTATCTTACGATAGTTACATACTTTGAAACAAATAAAATATTTGTTTTATCTGACCGTGTTTTTGTTGCACCCTCAGATATGGTCCTTCGAAACACTCCAACACCACTCTATTATGTAAAAATAGTTGTAATTTTTTTTCAAATACAAATATTGATTTTAATCGGCCCCATACATAGAAAAATATAGCGGGCATATTTTTTTCTATATCAATGGTCCAGTAGCATTTCCTTTGCTAAACAATCATTACAGGAAAAATCTACAAAAAGACAAACACAAAACTGTCACAGCTTTATGTTAGTAGAGATTCGTTCATTACTAATTAACCCTATCGCACGCCGAGCGTCCGGTGCCGATTGCTTTCAACCCGTCAACCGTTTGAACTTGCCTTGAAGGTAACCCGTGACAGCTACGTGGCTATTTGGGACCCCTCGTAGAAGAAAAGGGAAAATACCAATTGCCGTGATCACAACAGTTTTATTGGATCTTATTTGTAAGAAGTATAGCAAGAGCACATTGTTAGTACCTTTTGACCGTCAGAAATTTGACAGACTTGTTCAATGAAGTGGTTGTAAACCTACTCAAATGAATTATTTAAGTACTTGACTTTGACTATTTTATTTTGCCTAACTTCGACTGTATTTAAATTTTCTCCCGACTTCTAGTAATACTTCGAAAATTACCTCTAATAAACAAATATGTTAAGGTTGGGCTAATTAAAATCTTTCACGTTAAAAGTACACGTAGATAACTAATAATAAATTATTCTGTCTAAGAACTATTGTAAGCAGCATCAATATTTGGACTATGTTGATTATTTAACCTATTTTTTTTACATTAAATACAAACAAAAGTACCTACATTAGCATTTTTCTAGTATCTATAAAAGAAACCATTACGCTTATAACACCATAAATTTCTAAAGTGCTAATGATTCGAACTAACGTTCCTACTTATTGAAACCATAAACTTGAAGGTTGAAAGCCAACTGACACTCGCAGCGTATGTCTAATAAATACTCAAAAGAACAAACAGTCACACAAACACCCATAAACAATCATTAAAGGGTTAAGAGCACTACCTTAACGAGAACCCGCTACTGTGTGAGTGGCGACTGGTTGAAACAACTTTTTATTTCGTTGTCGCGTCAACATACATCTCTTTCTTGCTTCATCCGCTTTGTATAGCGCTATCTCGCTCTCGCTTGGCAATTAACACTTTCTGTGTACGGTTGCAATGGAAGAAATTAGTTAAGAGAGAATGGCCCCATTTTTGTGACAAACATGCCCAGTATAGCGGAGTGGCATTTTTTCATAGTTTGTTTTTTTCTGCTGTTTGTAGGAGGGTTATAAAATTGAGGGTCGTTATAGTATCGTAACTTCGAAGCCATTTAGTTGGTACTTGCTGCACAAATATAAAAGATTAGGTGATTTTTATTCACTTTTGCACTATAACTTCTGATGTCCTTCTTTTTCTATAGAGATACTTTTTTTAAACCGATAACTGTTCGAAAACAAACGATTACTTACTGAAAAATCGCTCACCAGCTTTCATATTTTCAAAAATAATCCCCTGATTTAACAGCTACCTATGTAAAGTCACAACAATACAATACAAAATATCTTTATTGCGCTATAATTAAAACAACTTATCAACCTATTTTTTTTTTTTTTATTATACCTCCGTTTTTATTTACTGAATTCACATTATTTTATTAATTGTATTTTATTTTCGACAAACAGCTAATATCAGAGTGCTTAAGGTATTTTTTCACCGGAACCTTATTTTGGTCGACCGATTCGACTACGGTTCTTTTACGGAAAGGCTCGAGGTACAAAAAAGAGATTTTGCCTTGTATTTAATTAAATACGAAACAGTTCTGTTGAAAAGAAAATGTAAAGACCTCTTCATGTTTTCGTTTCGTCTTTTACTCGTTTCTTCTTAAATAGGTAACTAATTGAAAATGTGTCAATTATAAGGTTGTTTAGGTTATGTCATTTTTTTAACATAATCATAAATAAAATAAATAAATATATACGGACAAATCACACAGATTGAGCTAGCCCCAAAGTAAGTTCGAGACTTGTGTTATGGGTTACTAACTCAACGATACAAAATTTTATAATAGATACTTAAATAGATAAACATCCAAGACTGGGTCTTGGATGTTTATCTATTTATTATCTGTTTATTATTTATGTCAATCTGAAAAAGATCATTTTCCATCTTGACCTGACCGGGGATCGAACCCGGGACCATCCGTGTCGCAGACAGGCGTGTTGACCGCTGCGCCACGGAGCTCGTCATCAAATTTATGAGAAAAGTATCATTATAAGCCTTTACATCTAAGATATTTTATTTATTTATTTAAACTTTTCTTCTTCTTCTCCTCACCTTATCCCACTTTATGTGGGGTGGGGACAACATGTAAGCTTCTTCCATTTTGCTCTATCTCGAGCCATCTCCTTCATTTATTTATTTAAACTTTATTGCACAGTAAATTGAAGTACAAACGGCGGACTTAATGCCATAAGGCATTCTCTACCAGTCGACCATAGGACCAATCACAAATTAAGGTGTGGCTGGTGCGTTGTTTAGTGATAAGGTGTAAAATAATAAAAAAAAATTAAGAAACTGACCGTTTACATACCAGATAATTTTATAAAAATTAAGTTTAATTATTGTTTATTTATCATAAAATTCTTAGTTAATGACATTTATTACGTAATCATCAAAACGAGAGAAGTATTTTTTTTTAGTCCTTATATTTAATATACCTACCTATATATAATCGCCACAAACATTATTCATGTTGAAATAGCGATATAAAGTTAATGAATGTATGCTGGCAATAATAAATTTATAATTATCGGTGCCCTCACCGCGCGGCGTCGCTTCTAGGAAACGCATCGGCGGATGTGGCCGCTTTGGAGACATATAGACTTAGGAGTATTGCATCTCATTCAAAGTTGTGTGTATAATAAATAATAATTGATTGAAGATGATGATAGGAAGAAAAAGCATTTTTCTATATTCATCACTAACCACTTATTCCTTAGATAATGATTTTTGTTTGACTACAAAAGAACAGACGAGCCACCTGATGAAAAGGTGGTCACCGTCGCCCATGGACATAATAAACATAAAAAATTCACTAAGATTATTTAATAAATCTATACTTCTTAATATTATAACGAGAAAATATCTGATTGTTTGTTTGTCTTTTGCATGGAGTAGGGTCCGAATACACTAGACCTATTTTTGAAATTATTTCACCTTAGAAATCTTATTTATCTGCGGTTGACATAGGCTATAATTTACGTGGTGGAAGTCGCGGAAAAATTGCCAGTAATTAATAAATAGAATTTAGTCAGTAACAAAAATCATTCTTTACGGAACATGTGAAAAAATAGGACTTCATAGAAACTTGCTTCTGACGAAAAGAAATATCGATTATAAACCTGGATTATTTATAAGACTGTGAAATAAAAAGTTACAGTTAAGTTCTGTTCTTTCTATACACATTCGTTGACAAGGTTTATAATTAATAAATAAATATATACGGACAAATCACACAGATTGAGCTAGCCCCAAAGTAAGTTCGAGACTTGTGTTATGGGATACTAACTCAACGATACTATATTTTATAATAGATACAAAAATATAATAATAATAGATATAATAGATTTAAAAAGATCATTTTCCATCTTGAACTGACCGGGAATCGAACCCGGGACCATCCGTGTCGCAGGCAGGCGTGTTGACCGCTGTGCGCCACGGAGCTCGTCAAAAATTATTGTTATGAAAGATTAAAAACAAAAACTAGAGAAATAAAAACTCGATGAGCTGATTGAATGCGGGAGTGAAAATAGGTACTTACTTACCTTCAGAACTTAAAATTAATCTTTTTGTTTGAAGGGTGTGAGTTTGGTTAATTTTTCCCTACCATACTTCAATCACTGTACGAATTCATTTAGGTTACAAAAACCATGTCCTGCCTGACTAAAAAGTTGCATTATCTGGGTCATTTGGGTAAATCGATGATACTTTTTAAATACCGGAATCAAATAGGCTATTTTCCTGGGTCAAAATATTAATAATAAAATTAGACCGAAAGTTAGACAATCAAAAAAAATTGGACGTTCGAAGATAAATCGTGTCAAAGTTCATGAGTGGGTGCTTGTGAGATCACAGGCCACTAGAAAGTGTACTGGCTAGTGACGTAACATACAATTTTAACGGGCTATATCTTTGTAATTTTTTGTTTGATTGACAAAAGAAAAAACACGTGTCAAATGTTTTTTGATAACCTAACTAACGGACTAATTATATTTTTTTAGGAAAATAGCCCATTCCCAAGGGGATTCGCGGAGGAAGTCGCCGAAAAAGCTTATTATTTCACCAATAAAAAAAAAAAACTATTTTTCATCGGTGCCAATATAAGTTATAAAGTTACTTTATGGTGGTATAGTAGAGAGATTTATTCAAATTGTACATACACTATGTATTCACAGATTGTATCAGGGAAAGCCGGTAATAATGGTGTAAGAAATTTATAAATAATCAGAAAATTTAATAAGTCAATACGCCAAGTGCCGTGTCTACAACATTGTGAAGTGCATGCAAAGGTTATCGGCGTGCAGTCACATAACAATTACTGAGAAAGAAATTCGTGAAGTCATACGTTTTTATAGGTAGCCGATAACCGATAATATAGGTCACGTCACGTCACGGCTTATCAGATCGGTTATTTGTGAAAAGTATATGGGTACTACCCGTTCAAGTTTTCACTAATATATTATATATATTTCACATACCGTGTGGTTCCCGGCAGAGAAGAATAGGACCACTCCAAATCTTCCCGTGGATGTCGTAAAAGGCGACTTAGGAAACTAAAGCTAAACAAAGCTTATAAACATCAAAGAGACCTCTCCAACCCGTCTGGCCAGCGTGGAGAGTGTAGGCCAAATCCTCTTACTGCTCTGGCAGTACAGAGAGGGTCGTGCTCCTGCAGTGGAGACTAATAAAGACCTGATGATGATGCTGATGATATTTCACATACCTACATATATATCACCCATTGGGTAGGTATAGGTAGGGTAACATAAGAGTGATCAATAGATGTTACCTGAACTATTTATTTGACGGTCTTCGTGACGCAGCAGCGCAGGTGCCAGTGGTTAAAACGCTTGCTAGCGACACGAGAAACCCGGGTTCGATCCCCGGTCAGGTCATGTTAGAAAACGATCTTTTTGGATTGGTCTGTGTCAGGGATGATTATCTATTGTAAAATATAGTATCGTTGAGTTAGTATCCTACGACACAAGTTCACAAGTTCCTGTGGGGCTAGTTCAATTTGTGTGACTTGTCCCTATATATTTATTTATCAGATCATATAGGTATTTATATTTTTAATTCTATTTTATATTGGTATCTAAAAATACTGATTTGAATACGGTTGTGACTGTTGTTATCTGCAAATTTAAAAATTGCACATAATATCCCAATCCCAACTAATATTATAAATGCGAAAGTGAGTTTGTTTGTTTGTTACGCTTTCACGCCGTATCTACAGAACCAATCACCATGAAATTTTGCATACACATAGGTTAGGGTGCTGAGAAGGACACAGGCTATAAATCACGTGGGCGAAGCCGCGGGTAACAGTTAGTACAATATAAAAAGAGAAAAAGAAATCCCTAAAATGTATTATCTATAGGTAAGTACTGTTAATTGAATGTTTACAATATAGAATCTTACCAGTACCTAACAGAGTAAATTGCCCTTCGTCATTCCAATTTATAGTGGCGACTCAGACCGTCAAAATTAACCACTTTTCCTATGGGACAAAAGGTGGGAACAAAAATTATTGTAATTTCCATACAAAATGCCCTGCTGAGCACTTTTGTATGAAAATGTCGTTTTTTTTCGAGTTTCCCGCATTGGTCCCATAGAAAAAAATATTCATGTTGACAAACTACACCCCTTTAAGGAAATGTCGATGATCAACTTGTAGTCTGTATAACATCTACTTTGTACTACTAATCAGGTCTATTTTTAGTCTCCACTGCAGGAGCACGACTCTCTCTGTGAGCTCTTACTACCAGAGCCATATTAGACGAACAGATTTGACCTACACACTCCTCGCTGGGCAAATGGATTGTAGTCGTAGAGGTTTGGTAGTAAACTTCTACCCAAAGATCAATTAGTTCTGTTCTTGTTGCTCAGAAAGTAGGCACCTTTATCTCGCTGACCTACGATAACTCGGTGCAATAATTTTTAATTTTAATTGCAATTATTGTACGCAATTAACGTTTTATAGCACATTTAAACGATAACAGTTTGTTTTTCTCTCTGGCCCCTGTTAATATTCTGTTAATTTTTATTGTTGTTATAAATAAGCGTGCTTTTATGACTGTTTATCGAGTTGTATGACATGGAGGATTCAATTAGTGAGGGAGTTCGATTCTCTGGCCCCATAATATGTTAGCCTCTCGTTTGTATTCATCCCTGTTAAAGGGCTACTGTAGAAATTTAATTTTAATGGTTACGAGAGTATTTTTCGGAGTCCCCCAAAAAGCATATTTTTTATATTTCTAAAAAAAAACATACACACAAAATATAAAACAATAAAATTCCACCCTGAATGGTTCGGTTGGTTCAAATCGTAATGAGACCTGCGTTTTCCCCTTTGTATAGATTCTTTTAACCAGGTACTATCCGGAGCGCTAGTCAAAAGATCTAATTTGAGCATTCTTTAAAAGCTAGGTATAGCAGAGTTTGAATTTATAGATTTTGAGGGGCAGCAAGAGCCTTGTTCCACAAGGCTAATATCAAATCAAAGTCGAATCAGAAAGAAATTAAAATGAAATTGTAGCAAAATTATCATCGAATAATTCAGATATTTTGTAGTAACATCTATTTATCTGAAGTTTTTGTAGATTTTTAACAAATAGATAGGATTTTTTTATATTTCTTAAGTACTTAGGTTATTCTCTTATTCTTGTTATTCGCTCTGTTTTGAGAATCGTCTTATCATTCTCTGTAAGTCCCGTTAATAACATATCATTACGATTGTGGTTGCGACGGAATGGTTAACATTATTGCTTAATTTTATTAAACATTCTACTTAAGCCCAAAGCCCAGCTCACGTTACAGAAACCCGAAGCGGCACTAACAAAGGCGATTCGCGACAAACTTAATATTCACCGGTCAAAACCAGTTTCCGCCGATAATCATAAATTAGAGGCAAAACGCCGCTTTCGTCTTACAAATTGTGACCGAACCTTTTTTATAACTCATAAAACTAATGTGAGATAAAGGTGAATTTATAATTAACATTAATGGATTTAAACTATTAACCGCTACCGGAAAAAAGCCGAATGAAGACATAAAAATAAATATATATGTAGATTCGGTGATAAGGTTTATTCGGAATAAAGCGGCGACACTTTCATGGTGTTCGGTTAAGGAGATAGCCTCTCATTATTGCTAAGAAGCAAATACAAAAAATCCTTGCTAATGAACTAGGTATACATTCCCGGTTGCGTCCTCAGATGGGTCCACGCATATAGGTATGTTACGCATAAATTTTCCATACAAATTTTATGCGTAACATACCTTTATGCGAAATATTTTTATGCGAAACAACTTTTATACCAAAAAAAGTTATGCGTTCGGATAGTGAACTCCCAGATGTAGTCCTTTAAAAATCGGGATCCGCCATAAAATTCCAAAAAAACTAAAATTATTGATTAAGTGGAGAAATAAAAATAGCGATGATGAAAGATGAGTCTTACAAACTTCAACGTAGATTGAGTTTGATGAAATCAAAAATTTTGTATCTTGCATAAGTCAAACAGAAAAGTTAGTAAAAAAATAATTGATGATTAAACGTACTTACCTGTAAGTGAAGTTCTATCACAATTATATGAGTACGTTTTATTCGAAGATATATTTTTAAAGCTATCAAAAGACAAGATTCGCAAATACTGAAGTAGAAAAAGGCTTCACTCGTGTATCATATGAGATCAGACAAATTTAGTCCATTTGCGATTTAAGTAAAAAGTAGAGTTACTTTTCCAAGAGATCTATATCCTTCTTCTGTATCGGCGTTTTATATAAACAGTTATATGTGAGGATGGTATCAGCTCTATAAAACTGATTAAAACCAACCTTCTAGATACCTTTCTTCGTACAGTAAATATAAAAACATAAACTACTAGTTAACATTTTGTAACAGTTCCTAAAGTAAAGTAAGCCTAAGAGAAAAAAACACGGGAGTAGTTCCTTGTATGTAACTTCTAGACACAATTTATATCATAAATATTTACATTTAAAAAGCTACTTTCTTTAGGCTTGATATTTTTCTTTTCAAAGACTTCGCCTTAAGCTCGTAAGATAACGTTTTCGGGTAAACCTCCAGTTAATTGGTATAATGAGGCCGCTCCATAGGAAATGTACGATGTTTGGGTGGCACTACCGCCGGTAGCCGGTAGCGGTACCGGCGGCATCAAACTAGTTCTGATTGCGTTGTTTCTTAATTAAACTACAAGCCGAAAATTGGTAGGAAGCATGAATGTTCGAAATTAAAAAGAAATCATAGTACATGGACCTAGGAATAATATGGACCCGGCATTAGACACATCAAAAGTGAAGCATAACTTACGTCACATCAAGTCACATATGTGCAGCATGTATTTGACATTTGGGAAATTTGACATTTCGTTCGACCGGGGAAAAGTGTAGGGATTTTTGTGCCGATGTGTGCGTGCGCTAGTGTCGCGACACGAGTGTAGGGATTTTTATGTGCGTCACTGTTACATTTTCCAAGGGCATATCCTGATTATTCTTAAATCCATGTCATAGTATTAAATTTTATTATTATCATCATTTCAGCCGCAAGAAGTCTACTGCTGGACATAAGTCTCCCAAAGATTTCCAATACGACCAGTTGGAAGCGGCTTGCATCCAGCCCTTTCCTGCGACCTTTATCAGGTCGTCCGACCACTTAGTCAGTGGGTGTCCAACGCTGCTTTTGCCGATACGTGGTCGCCATTCTAGAACCTTTCTGCCCCATTATTATACTTTTGAATTTGAAATGCAAAGCCAAGCCAGTGCTACATTACTGACAATCCAAACCACCGATTACATCTAAGATCAGAAAACCTAATTGAATAAAATACAAGAGAATCAACCCTATCGAAAACGGCTAAAGAGTAATACAAACAAGAAGATATTTGAAGCTAATTTCATAGGAAATTCATTTTATTTGGATGGCTCCACAACCGGTACCACTATTGGTGGTATCGAACTTTTTGACAATAACATTTTTTCTCAATTAAAGTACAAGTTTTTATCTTATGTAGACTACGTTTTATAGTTAGTTCGGATGAAGCGAATTTCATATAACATGTATGAAGTTTGGGTGGCACTGTAGCCGGTACCGCTACCAGCGGTAGTGCCATATTCTTACTCATCATAAATTTTATATCCCATGTTCATTAGGAGTTGCCTTTCCCAACCTATTCTTACAACATGTCCCATTATCAGATCTAATCATTAGTAAACAAATCTAAAATAGTTTTATAGAATAAGGAATAAACGGCGTGTTCAGTCCGTAAAAAGGCTTATATCAATACAATATTCTTCGCTCAATACTAAAATAGTCCAGGATCATAAACCATTTATCACGTTACCTCTCGAACAAAGCCAAAGAAAGTCGTATAAAGCATTGGCGTTAGAAACGACTTGGCTCCCAAATTTCCCATAGTGGTCGCCCACTAAATCTGCTCGTAAAAGTTTACTATCCGTTTTTATGTTTGTTTGCGGCACAATATCGGTTTAACCCTCCGAAGAGGGATTTGATTGCTGGGATATTGACAAGGAGTGAGGGGTCCCAGTAAAAGAGGGATGGCAGAAAATTGCCGTGAACATATTATATTTAATCACACATCATGATTTGAAGGACAACATCGTTGTTTTTCAAACCATCAAATCAGCCCGTCAAAATGAACAACTTTTCCAATGGTACCAACTTTTTTGTATGGAAATGTAGTTTCTTGTTTTCATATTGTAATGTGAAAAACGTTTGGATTCCGTACCCGAAGGAAAAAACATGATCCTATTACTAAGCCTCCGCTACCCGTCGGTTTGTCAGAGGGCTGTATCTATTAAACCGTAACAAGTAGAAACTTGCAAGTGTCGCAGAATTTGTATATTTATTGCACGCAACATACATATATACATTTTATCACGTCTTTATCCCTTGTGGGGAAGACAGAGCCCAAGGTCAGAAAACCCGAAGGCCACGTTTAGCGTTTTAGTGGCATTAACTCCCATTAACGGTGGAATGCGAAATCAAAATAGTGATGGGTTGCTAGCCGCATCGTCTATTGACGTGATTCGCGTCCAATCCCTTCACCGGCTTTTACGGTCTGCGCGGAAAGAAAAGCAGCTGGTATATTCTATGTTTTTAGGGTTCCGTAGTAAACTAGGAACCCTTATAGTTTCGCCATGTCTGTCTGTCTGTCTGTCTGTCTGTCTGTCTGTCTGTCTGTCTGTCTGTCTGTCCGTCCGCGGTTTTACTCAGAGACTATAAGTACTAGAAAGCTGTAATTTGGTATGAGTGTGTATATTAATCATGGCAAAAACGTCGTAGAAAAAAACCTTGAAAAAATATTTTTTTTTGGGTAGCTCCCATACAAGTAAAGTGGGGGAGTAATTTTTTTTTCTCTATTTACCCATCGTGTGGGGTATCGTTAAAAAGGTCTTTCAAAAATATTGTGAGGTTAAGAACACCATTTTTCGATTTAGGGATCCGTTTCCGAAATATTTGGTTTTAAAGTGCAAAATTTTGTTAGAGGTACGTGTCCCCCCCCCCCTCTATCTGCTAAACGGTTATATATTGATACGTGAAAAAAATTACAGCAATAGTTTATATACTGAAGTTGAAAGGAAAACTATCAGAGCTGGGTACTAAGTGCAAACTAAAAAGTTATAGGCAACCAACTTATAAAATGTACTGGAAAATGTAAAATTTCATACAATCTTCATTGTTAGATGTTTTTGGTCGTTAGACTGTGAGGTGTGAGTGTAAACAGTGTGAACTCAAAGTTATCATTCGCAACTACGGAACCCTACACTGCGCGTGGCCCGACACGCACTTGGCCGGTTTTTCCTTCATCCCAAACCAGCATGAAAGGCGCGCAAAAACCAACAAAAATAATAATAAAATATTATTATTGAGATTTAGCGGTCCAATAGTTTTGGAGCCAATTCAAAGCAAACAAATAAACTATCAAATCTTTCTTCTTTATATTAATAGTATAGATAAAATAATATGGTTAACCTCTAGCCGTGCCCTCTGATATTGAGACCCCACCATACCCCGCATACTTGGCCGCTCACGCCTGCTCAAAGGCACCGCACATATCAATATATGTAAGGACGTGTCAGGCTTCCAAATGTAGAGCATAAAATTTTAATAGAGCGACTGAATCGAGGATTTCGAGGCTTATTTGAGATATTGAGAGGAAAGTGTAAGGTCAAAAGTGTCATTCAATCAACTCTGCCACTTTACACAATCTAAACAGATAAACTACCTATATTTTAATATTATATAATGGGCTAATTATATTTTTACGAATTTAACCTAATAGGTTAAATTCGTAAAAATATAATTAGCCCGCCTGTTAAATACTCAAAAAAAATCTAGTAATCATTTTGTGTTTAAAAAATGATAAAAATATAGTTGTGGTAGAGCCACGCTACCGGCGAAATTCATTTTTGCTACTCGTAGTAGCATGAATGGGCCGGCTCGTCCGGGGAAGTACCACACTCTCACAGAAAATCGACGTTTGAGTAGTAGCTATATTGCTGCTATGCTTCGTTCGGTGAGTGAGAGAGCCGGAGGCCCATCCCCTCTCCCCTCTGGGAGGGAAAAATAAAAGGCCGGAAACGCTATTGTGACACCTCCGGTGTCACAGTTGTCCATGGTCAGCGGTGATCACTTACCATCAGGTGACCCGCTTGCTCGTTTGCCGTCCTATGACATAAAAAAAATCTTTTTAAATTTCATGTGACAACACAGTACACTTTTTAAAAAACTATGTATGTACTGTATTCTATCATTTATTGTTTGTTTGACAAAAGAAAATATATACAATATTTTTTGATTAGTTATATAATTAATTTGCGATATGAAATCTTGGTGCAATAAAGAGTTTTTATTATTATTATTATATTATTAATGGACTAAATTTAATGTTATTATTTTTACCCAGGAAACTAGTCTACTATATCCATTGCTTTTACTCCTCCATAGAAAGTATAATTTGGTAAAATAAAACCCAATATATAGACGGGACATTCACCTAAAAAATAATATATACAGAGCTAAGCTCTCCACTGCAGGAGCCCGACCCTCTCTGTACTATCAGAGCCTTATATTACCCAGGGCAGTTAGACACGACGACATCCACGGGAAGACTTGCAGTGGTCCTATTCTACTCTGCCGGGAACCACACGGCTGGGAGAGGACTTACAACCTCTATCATGAAATCATACTTAAATAATACTAATGCTAACAAAAAGTCTCAGGCCATGCATGTAAATCGCGGTCCATCAGGCATATGAGAGTTTGCTGTCTCTCCAAGCATTGCGCAACCAGGCAACACCCAAAGCCGAGGTGCGTCCCTCCTGGGTACCCTTTGGTGATGTTTGCCTTACAGATTTAGGGCACTCTGCTCTCACCTCAAAAAGTCCGGTGAAGTAGCGAAAGCCCATTTGGAGCTAGCTACGTAGTCTATAAAAAAGTCAAGTCTCAAGAATAACTATAATGTAACAATAGATAATATCTCGATTAACTACATGTAGAGGTAGTATATGAATCACAGGATCGTAAAGTTGTTTATATCTGACATCCCAGCATATACTGCGTTAACAATAACTATATACAATTACAAAGAAACGAGTTGACAAGTCAATGAGTGATAGGATGAGTGGTTTATGTCTTCCGCAACGATAGGCTATTTCCAGCTCGTTGGGAGTATGAATGGAGCGCAGTGAATGATTGCAACGATGCAAGCGCCACATCACTACCAATATTATACATACATACTATCATGTAGTTTTGCCTGGCGGGGTAGACTGAGCCGTGTCTCAAGATTTCCCGTAGATGTCATAGAAGACGACTTAGGAAACACAAGCTAAACAAAGCTTATAAACACCAAAGAGACCTCTCCGAGTCTCCGACCCGTGGAGAGTGTAGGTTAAATCGTCCGACTGCTTTAGCTAATATATAACTCTGGTAGTTCACAGAGGGTCAAGTTCCTGCAGTGTAGACTAAAAAAAAGACCTGGGGATGATAATGATGTAGACAGAGCCCGGGTCTATGAAACCTAAAGGCCACGTTTAGCATGTTGGTGGGCTTGTAGATGATAACGGAATCAAAATAGTGGTGGGTTGGTAGCCGTATCGCCTATTAACATGATTCCTCACACCCATTCCCTCGATCGGTTATTAAAAGCCAATTACTATAAAATTCGCATGAAATTAATACGATAGGATATGGGGTACCTTTTATCCCGGAAAGAGGTACCTACTGTTGTCATGGGGATAGAAAATAGTGGGACATCCAACTTTCTAGAGGATAAGTTGCAATTGATAGGTTTTTTCCAGCTCATAGCCAGTGCCCGCTACTTCGTTCGTTTTGTTTTGGTTTTATCATGCGTTCCCTTGAGACTTGTACAGTGTCCAAGTTTTCTAAAGTACCTACTTTAATGGTGTTCAAAATTCTCAAGTGCAAAAAATAATTAATGTTCTATCAAAATACATTAAGAAATGGAAGACATAATGAACATAAACATAAAACTAATTTAATATTCGGTTGAATATTAAGCGAAACGACGTGAAAATTACCATAACTTTGATAAATGTAATTTAATATCTTTTGATTTGAAGATGTTTAAAGGCGACGACATCTTTTTTCGCATCTCATACACCTATTTAGTATTTTATGTGTTTTGGAGACTTAATCGTTTTAAATTTCAATTCACCTTCATAAGGTGATTCTGAACAATCTAACAATATTAAAATAATGGAATCGGAATCTCTAATAAAACATTCATAAGGTCTCGTCGAGGTACAGAAACTTTGCATCATCATCATCATCAGGTCTTTTTTTAGTCTCCACTGCAGGATCATGACCTTCTCCATACTATAAGAACCATATATTAGCGAAAGAAGTCAGAGGATGTTGATGAACTTCAGCCTTAAACGCA
Source organism: Rhodophaea formosa (assembly GCA_963082605.1). Classification (NCBI taxonomy): domain Eukaryota; kingdom Metazoa; phylum Arthropoda; class Insecta; order Lepidoptera; family Pyralidae; genus Rhodophaea; species Rhodophaea formosa. Next base: position 9,079,379 of record OY720225.1, on the reverse strand, counting down.
GAAGATATAGTACCTTTTAACCCTTAATATAAACTGTTTCTGAGGGATCGAGCTGTAAATTGTAATGCGAGCGGAGGCTTGGGTAGCTCTTACACGAAAATCAAAACCTATAGAGTGAAATGGAAATGGACAGGATGAGAGACGTAGTGATGGACGTCTTGGTTTACAACATAAGGAAAATAGCTGGAAAGAACTTGTTTGGATTGCTAGCTATTGCTAGAATGGGATCATCATCAGGTCTTTTTATTCGCCACTTCAGGAGCATGACTCTCTCTGTACTACCAGAGCCAGAGCAGTCAGGGGATTTGGCCTACAATCTCCACGCTCGCCAGACGGGTAAGAGAGGTCTCTTCGGTGTTTAAAAGCTTCATTAGCTAGTGTTTCCTACCGGAAACCACACGGCATAGGGAGGGATATGGCTCAGGCTTTAACCCAGCAGTGGTTTGTCGGCAGCTGATGATGATGGCATGGAACTTTAGTAGGTTGTTGTTGCTTATTTTTCGTGTGTGTAAAAGGCCAACACTGTTATCTGATCATTCAAGCTGCCCAAAAGCATCTGACAGAACGTAATCGTTAAAATCACCCAAGAAAAAAAAAATTATATTAAAATTGAAATTTATTATTTATTATATATAAAGAAACATAACGAATTACATATAAAGTAATTATGAATAATTAACCAAAAACTAAACACCTTAAAAAAATATGTTAAATATATTATTAAAAGGAGTCCCTTTAGGCAAGGTTCCGAAGATACTGGCAGCGTTCCCCCTTTGAATACCGAGACTAATTCTTAAAAAATAATAATGATTTAATAGATTAAAATATTTAAGTTAATACGGAGTATTAAAGTAAGGACGATATTATTGTATAGCGTGATGGAGGATCTTCATAGTAATAGTGTTGCGTAGCACCCTTTGGGTACGAATCTTCGAAACCAACCTAACAATATTTGTGCAAATACTCGACGATAACACTTATCTAAATGCGCGCATTACGTATAATAATTGTTACAATATAATTATTATGATAGGAACAATATATTATGCTGTCCACAATTATTTCTGATTGAGTAATGTGTCTGGAGATACGTTTTTAATGGTAAGTAATCATTATCGTCTGGAATACATTAAGTAAACACCACATCCTTTCAGATTGCTCCAACTTTCTTCTAATAATACAAATGGAACCAATTGGGGTTCCACCTTTGGTTGATGATTTTTTTTAGTTTATTGTTAACCAAGCTGGCGTCCTAAAAATCAGTATTGTAGTCAAGTAAGTTATTGGAGCCAAATAATGTCTACTTAATTTCAAACCACTTTATATCATTATTACTTGAAAAAAGCAATATTTTGACATCAGTTTGTAATGATTCTTGTAAATTTAAACATGCTTATAAATAAAATACATGAGTTCATGCGTCATATTTTTTACTACAAATTAAACAAAAATTACGTACAAGGCAGTCTAATAAGGCCCGGGTACTTTATAAAAGCCCTATCCAATTTCGTGTTTTCGAAAAAGTGTGAAACCATAGAAATTATTTACTAATTGTATTTCAATCACTAGGCCTTATACAAACATCAGGCTGAGATAATCAATCTTGTTCTTTGTTAATTAGATCCGAGGCAGAAACACCAATGATGTCATGTTCTATTATATTTATATTAGTATTATTACGTAATAAAATTGATGTAGTTAGTATTCATCTAATATTTATATTAGTTTTTGGGGCCATCATCATCAGGTCTTTTTTACTCTTCACTGCAGGAGCTATCCTTTCTGTACTACGAGTGCCATATATTAGCTGGAGCAGTAAGAGGATTTGGTCTACACTTTTCACGCTGGCCAGACGGGTTGGACAGGTCTCTTTGATGTTTATAACATTGTTTAGCTTGAGTTCCCCAAGTCGCCTTCTACGACATCCGCGGGAAGACTTGGAGTGGTCCTATTCTACTCTGTCGGGAACCACATTTTTGAGGCCACCAAAACATGATTTTATCTCTTTTTTTGTTTCCTCCTTTGCATCTCCAGATCTAAGCCTGGGGCCCGCATTTTGACTGTGTAATACCTACTGTAAAATTATTAGATTATTTCTTTCGTATGTATCATGCCAGCCTTTTCTAAAGATATGCGTTATACGAGATTTTAGTATACTTGTGCTTTTGTTGCCTAGTGTGTTTACCTTAAAAAATTCAGCGTGCCCCTATTTCATTTTTTTAAACACATGTTAAGTATAATTTTGGTACCTTTGAGTATTATTACGGAATAAGTACAACTCTTTTCCACGATTTCGCCTAATTACACATCTTTAAATAAAATTAAATAATAGAGGAAGATTCTAGTGAATAATTTTTAATTAATACATTTCATTAGAAACCAGTACAAGGGTAATCTGAGCACTTTCTTAGCAGTCAAAATAAGTCTCACTAATCCGAACTTCTGACACACAAATAACACGGATACACATAATGAATTATCGAACCTATTAGAAGAGTACAGTCGGGGACAGATAAGCCTGATTCACCCTACAGTTTAAATTCGGTTTGTAGGTAGGGTTGCCAACATTTTTTTGTCTGAATATAGTATTTTTTCGAAAACGGCCATTAAAAATATAGTACGCTTCAAAAAAATATAGAATTTTTTTGGGGAAAAAAATAGACTAATTTATAGTTATGTATTTTGTCTTCAATAAATCATTAATTAAAATGAATATTTTTGATTTTAAGAGAATTTATGACGGACGCGTTTAAAAATTGCGGGAACTAGTTTTTTTATTTTTATTTTATTCGTTTTAGATTTGCAAAATATAAACGTTAATCTATTGTATTGAAATATATTTCGCGTACTATATATTTCTTCAACAGTATATAGTACGGAGTCCCAAAATATAGTACAATACCATATATTGTAGTACGGTTCGCAACACTATTTGTAGGAAGGTTATTTTAGAATACAGTGTTCCATGTTCTAAAATTATGGATGCGGAAAGAGTCTTCACTTCACGATTAAGAAGAATATTAAAACAAATTCGATCATTCGTATTCGATTGCTATTCGTGTGGAAATCAATTAACAAATCGATTACAACTCGATAGAAATAGCGACTACATGACAGAGTGCGTCCCGGGCCACGGGCTCGTCAGGCCACGCCACACTTGCTGGCAATGAGCGTGTCGCTATGTGACCATACGTCCTGAAAATTAGGGACATGAAGAATATTACAATTTATTTATATCTTCATTGCCTACTCGTTTGCCTATTTATGAATTATTCTAGTTTTCTTATTTTTTTCGCTTTCTACCTGACTGACCAACACAGATGGAGAGTTCACTAATTTATTTAGTAAACTAGTTAGGTATATATCTTTATGGAATGATTTATAGATAAGTATTTGAAATCAGCATCCGTGAGATGGTCTAGTAATGTTTTATTAAGGCCACACAGTAAACTAGCAAATAGCTATTCAGCTATTTGCTTAAGTTTGTCTCGAAGTTTTTCTGCCAATCGAAGCAACTATAATAGGAATTATTATACTTGCTTCGATTGGAATAAAAACTTCGTGCGTAAATCTCTATTTACAACCGTTTCACTTCTGCAAACTATTTTTTTTAAATAAATAATAACACGTCTGTTCTACCAAAATATATAAATAGTGAAAACTGCACATCATTAGGTACACTGACAAATATAAAAATCCTAAAAATCTAAACCAATTGCCATCCTACGTTACATCAGAAGCCACACTGAAGCACAAAGCTGGCTTGTGCTGAAAATTAAGGCGCGGCACATTAAACTGATTCATTTAGGCAATTACCAACCAAATGAATAAGTTATTTTTAATGACGAGTAATTGCAAATGTCTGAGATTAATTAGTTTGCGATGAGGCGCGGAGCAAGATGGGCCGAGAAGTGCTAAATTGTATTTGAGAGGAACAACGTTTGTTTTATGTAGTGGAATTAATTAGTAATTAGATCATGTCTTCTTTTTAGGGTTCCGTACTCATGAGAGTATGATAGTGATCCTAATATTAAGCATCCGCTGACCATTTGCCAAACCGACGTGTCTAAATATATATAACCAGTTGAAATTTTCATAAAAATTTTAACACGCTAAACGTGGCCTTTGGTTTTTATGATCTTGGGCTTTATCTACTCCGTAATAGATAAAGAGGTGATATAATATGTAGGTATGTTGTCATTTTAATGACGTAATTGCAAATGCCTGAGATTAATTAGTTTGCGATGAGGCGCGAAGCAAGATGGGCCGAGAAGTGCTAAATTGTATTTGAAAGGAACAACGTGTTGTTTTATGTAGTGGAATTACTTAGTAATTAGATCATATCTTTTTTAACGGTTCCGTACACAAGGGAATATTAACGGGATCATAATAATAAGCATCCGCTGACCGTTCGCCAAACTGTAAGGTTCTAGGTATATCTTAAGAACCATTTGAGATATATATGTCACCGGAAAATAACAAGAATCGTAAATTGATCAATTGTCGAGTTAATTGATCAACTTTCGGAAAATCATCAACGGCAGTGTAAATGTATTATTTAACGTATGTATTGTAGTAAATTGATCAATTTACGGCGTCTTGTATTTAAATGATTCGACGAAAGTAAGGCTCACATGCTTTTACACCATTCCCCGCTGCCTTCTTATTAAGTAGTTTAAACTTTCACAGTTATCTCTAATTATATCTAAAATAACAATATTAAAATAACTGATCTATCTTTTAACTCTATAAATAAACACTTGCCAAATGCTTGCAACCACTGCCATCAACCAAGCAGAGAACAATGAATTGTTTAACGTAACCGTTAAAATGTACACTAGGCAACGACTGGCTCATCCTTGTATGATTTGACTTGTGACAAAAACGTTAACTTTAAAATTACTGCAAGGTACCGTAAATTTTGTGCGTTAAATAATACACTTCAACTGCCATTTATGATTTTCCGAAAGTTGATCAATTAACTCGAAAATTGATAAATTTACGATTCTTGTTATTTTCCGGTGACATACGAGTATATAACCAGTTGAAATTTTCATAAAATTTATCTTTATCACCTTTATCACTAACCCTGGTTTCATAACCTCGGGCTCTGTCTCCTCCGTAAGGGATAAAGAGGTGATTATATGTATTTACGTATGTAGGTATGTCACTTTAATGCCGAGTAATTGCAAATGTCTGGCTATATCTCAGGAACCGTTTGAGGTACACAGTTGAAACTTTCACAAAATGTATTTATGTATTATGTTATACTGTCATTATAGACAAACTCTGTGGTGCAGTGGTTAACAGGTATGCCCACGACACGAGTGGTCCCGAGTTCGATCCCCGGTCAGATCGTGATGGAAAACTATTATTTTTCTAATTGGCCTGTATTTTGAATGTTTTATTATATAAGTACATAAGTATATTTTATAATGGATAACCATTATAAAATATAGTATCCTAGAGTAAGTATCCTACGAAACAAATTTGCAACTTACTCTAGGGCTAGTTTAAGTCGTGTGATTTGCTTACAACAATAACAACAAAGTTATAAAATTTAAGCTAAGTATTTCTCAATTCTGTGTACAGCCAGCGAAGAAGATCCACCACGGAAAGCGCGTAACTGCACTTACCAACTCAAGCTAGTGCCGTTACTTCTAAAGCATCTGCCACCACCACCTTGGATCACCAATCCTTACTCGAGAAACCAGTTGGAACTCAGATAGGATTGAGAGTGTAGAGCGGTGCAGTTAGGATGAGGAGAGAACAAAAGTAAGGACCGACGTAGATACTACTCTAGGTGTGTAAATAAAATATACTATACGACGTCCACTGTAAGACTTGGACTGGTCCTATTCTACTCTGCCGGGACAAATGCTGTCCAAGATAATATCTTTTTTTTTTCCAAAATCTTCTTTCATTCTAGGTATAAGCAGTTTTATTTCCCTTATTAACCATTAGTATCATTGCGTAACGCGTGACACGGATTGTTGTAACATGATAAAAAATACATAACTTATCGAATGTAGGACAAACAAAACTTCGATGTAGGTAAATCATCGAGATAAATTTGTTTTTCCAGAGGTCGGTATCTCAAGCGAAATTAAAATCGGAACTATACAGGATGCTAATAAACTTTAGTTAAAGTGTTTAATACCTAGAACAGATTATTGATAATGGTCTATTCCAAAAAGCAATAAAAAAAATTGTGTTCGTGTGTGCAAAAGGCAACTTAAGTATTAAAGAAAACTTTCGGTATTGAACAATTTACGCCTGTAGTAAGCATTTTGTTGCAGAGCCAAATTATAAAAATATGAATAATAATTTAAGAGTCTGGTCTTCCAGAGGAACCAACTCTCGAACTATTATTTTTGCTTACATTCATATAAAACTGGACTTATATAGATATTTCGTCATCGATCTAGAGAAATATTTCCATGAAGTTGTAGCTAGCTTTTACGACAATATACATATGTAGTTTTGGGTGCTGCGTTCACAATATTATTAGACAACTATTAATTTAAATATTTTCTATTTGTTTACATTATGCAGCTATTCAGAATCTCATGGAACACTCTCGTTATGGCTGTTTCTCGAAGTTTAATAAAAATGAACATCCTGTATTTCCGACCATTATCAATCCCTATCGCGATGGCCTGACCTTTTGACTATCATACAATTAACTTTAATGGATATATTTAAATTAGTGCTCCACACTCAATTGACAACATATTGTTATCTAAGTATTATTTATTTATATAGGTATCTTATAGCTCTCCACCAAGTACGATTTGTTTCTGTACCTACATTTCTTCATTGTCATTGCCTTAGCGATAGTGTTTGTAAGCTATATTATGTATTATCCAGAGGATTTGGCCTACATGACATACTGATTTTATATTTATTACTATCTAACTGTTACCCGCGGCTTCACCCGCGTAATATATAGCCTGTGTCCTTCTCGGTACCCCAACCCTATGTGTATGCAAAATGATCATAGGATAGGTTCAGAGATACGGCGTGAAAGCGTAACAAACAAACAAACTCATTTTCGCATTTATAATATTGGTTGAGATTCAATTTTAATTCATGACATGACAATGTAAGCTCGAGCCCACTTAAGTAATTTTAAATAGGTATGTCGTAGATTGTAAGTTGACGTCATTTGGAGAAAATGCGCTGTGCAGTTTGTTGACGCTTCTTGTGCACTCCGCCTTGGAAGCGATGTAAACTTAGCCGTAAGTAAATTATTGACGTCAACAATAATATATATATTTGTAAACTCATTATTATAATGAAAAAATTGACGTTTACTAAATGATATTGAAATATCTTACGATGAATAAAATGATTGACTACACTCTCCAGTTTGAAGATAATTATTTAAAAAAATGGTTGCTGATTATTGTTGAAAGTTAATTAGTCTGTTAATTTTTTTATTTATAGCTAGGTTTTATTTTTGTCATTTTATTTCTTAGGTAGGTTTAATTGTTAGTTTCTGGTTCTTATAAGTTAGTTTTATTGTTTAATGTATTATATTACCTGCTAATAATTTATTAAAATTAGTCTGTACTAATATTATAAAGAGGAAAAAAGTGATTATTGGAATTAAATAGGTGTGCCAAAACAATTGGACCGATATTCTAAATTCTTTCACCCTCAGATTACAGAACAAAAGCTTTTGTTCTGTAATCTGAGTTTTCACCTAGAGAAAACCTATTTAACTGCTGGTAACATAGGCTATAATTTAAGCAAATAATGTCAGATGTCGGATGACGGATCAAGGTTACTTCAGACGAGGCTATGATGGATGCTCAGCTGTGATGCTTTCGAGTCCATGGCCCAGTGGCCCAGTGTTTTCTTTTTCACTTTGCATAGACTAAGCAATAATTCATAGTTATACGTATCATGGTAGCATATATGGAAGTTAAGACATGCTTCCGGTCTTTCGGCCGGATTAAAGATACGATGAGATGCTAGCTACATCGTGCTAGACATTTGGACCCTATGATCGTACCAACCTACCAACAACGAGCGTAGGAATTTTTCTTGGTCGTATCATCATATCTGAGGATCGTAACCATCGACAGAGCTAGGAATTTCAATATAGGTCGCGGGAGAGCACGACCTAAAAGCTACCTGAAGTAGCTTTTCTTCCTACATTTCTCCAAGCGACGCGGTGTATGGCGCCCCAGGGCTGTAGCTGAGGTAGGTCATTAAGCAAATAAAACCATTATTTCAGTATGAAAGAAATATATATTTAACTACATAAGTAGAAATAACAATGTACAAATGAGACTCACTATATACAACATTTTACACTCTTTAAAACCCCGCGAAACGATTGTACTGATTGACAATTTAAAAAAACAGTTAATTTGGTAAAAGGTAAATGTTACCTATCTAAATAAAAAATATACTTAGTAAATTTTAAATTAATACAGTGAATTATGTTAAGATCTAACCTAATTATTTACAAATAATTTACAATTTCATTCCATCTTTATTAAAAAGTAACGTCAACAGAAAAACGTTGACAGAAAATATTAATATTTTATTTTATCAACTCAAACACTTCGGTGCATCCATACTGCTGTTTTAAAATGTGTTCTAACAAAAGATTTATTCGGGAAAAGATTTTTATAAAGATATTAGGTACATTCATAAATTTTGTCCATACATAAATAATTATGTTATTCATATTATAATTAAACTTGTATTTCAATGTTTTAATGCAATATTTGTATTTGGAAAAGAAATATACATTAGTCCCAAACATTTGTAAAATTTATTGTAAGACTGACAGCAAAATAATTCTTTTTTTTATCAGCGACGTGGATGCACTACTAGAACGTAGGTATGTTCCAATTTCAAATTTTCATTGTTGATTCGTCTGCGTGCTCGGTGAAGGGGAGCCAGACACAGGTGGTTGTACCATTGCGAGGTGCGGTGGCGGTAACCCCATTGGAGGCAATGGCCGCCCGGCCCCCATCAAGGGGTGAGGGTGGAAGTACTGCTGGAGCGCGTGGTGCGGATACAAATGGTGGGGGTGGCGGGAAAATTGCGCCATTTTGAGTTTCTCGATCTCCGCCTCTTGCACGCGTTTCGCTTTCGCTCGCCGGTTTTGGAACCAGATTTTCACCTGCGGACAAAAAAAACGGATATGTTAATTTTTTATGTCTTAGGACGGGAAACGAGCAAGCGGTCATCATCATTATCATCATCTGGTCTTTTTTAGTTTCTACTGTAGGAGCATGACCCTCTCTGTACAACCAGAGCCATATATTAGCCAGAGCAGACAGAGGGTTTGGCCTACACTCCCCACGCTGGCCAGACAGGTTGGAGAGGTCTCTTTAATGTTTATTAAGCTTTGTTTAGCTTGTGTTTCCTAAGTCGCTATCTACGACGTCCACGGGAAGACTTGGTGTGGTCCAATTCTACTCTGGGAACAACACGGCTAAACAAGCAAGGGCAAGCGGGTCGCCTGAGGGTGCCGCCCGTCGTCAATGGACAACTGCAAAAACAGGGGTGCGACAAGAGCGTTGCTGACTTTTTTTTTCCCTCCCCAGAGGGGAGGAGGGATGGGCCTCCGGCTCTCTCACTTACCGAACGAAGCATAAAATTATAGGGAGTGTTAATTGCTACTGCCTAACGTCAATTATAATTATCTCTGCTATCTTGTATGCAACGTGATATAGGCGTGAGAGTGACGTAATCAGTAAAAATATGTATGTAAATAGCATGAACTGATGATATTATTGATATACGTGTTAATTATTTATGTAGTTATTTTAGCATCATTAAATATTCATTGTCTTGACATGGCTATCTCATGGTGTTGAAATGTTTCTATTCAATGTTTACTAGAGATTATCAATTAATCAGAGGTTTGTTTTCAAATAAATTAATCAAATTCAGTCAGTATCAATATTTTTGCTTACTGTTATTATTTTTAATTTTGTAGTAGCCATCAAAAAGTACAAATATCGATCCTCACGTTCAACTCGGACTCTCGGACACACCTCTGAGTTTGTAGTACAATCTTAATCACTTAGTATTTTATTTTTAGTTAATTTTATTTATTACACTAACAATAATTTTGTTTATATCAGTTATTTATGTATATAAAATATAGCTTATTATTTCTTGAAATTTTAAATTGCTTATTATTTATTTGCTTATTATTGCCTTCCACCGTTCAAGAAATGATTTATACAGCTTGTAAAATGACCCTTGATCCCTTAAGGGGGCGACTCAGATCGTCAATATAAACAATTTTCCTATTGAACTAATGCTGGGAAATAATTTAGTTACCGAAAGGCAAAGAGACGAAGTGAATTCGACTCGCTCAGCTATGCTCAGATACTGCTTGTCCACAAACTTGCTTTCCACGGTTATTGTTACAGTTACTACGTCCATATTATACACTACGTCTTTATTATAGTTCCATACCTGAGTTTCCGATAGTCCAAGAGACGTAGAGAACTCAGCGAGCTCAGCTATGCTCAGATACTGCTTGTCCACAAACTTGCTTTCCACGGTTATTGTTACAGTTACTACGTCCATATTATACACTACGTCTTTATTATAGTTCCATACCTGAGTTTCCGATAGTCCAAGAGACGTAGAGAACTCAGCGAGCTCAGCTATGCTCAGATACTGCTTGTCCACAAACTTGCTTTCCACGGTTATTGTTACAGTTACTACGTTCTTATTATAGTTCCATACACTACGTCTTTATTATAGTTCCATACCTGAGTTTCCGATAGTCCAAGAGACGAAGAGAACTCGGCACGCTCGGCTATGCTCAGATACTGCTTGTCCACAAATTTGCTCTCCAGGGCCCTGAGCTGCTGAGCGGTGAAGGGCGTCCTGGGTTTTCTATTTGGCTTGTGTTTACGAAGGTTACATTTCAGTTTCGGTGGCTCGCCATTCGCATCTGTTGACAAAAGAAAAAATATGTTTAGGAAACAGAACACTACATTAAAATATTAACAAAATACTTGCCAAAACAAACGGTATAACTGTAGTCTTTTAGTCTGATACGACAACCAGTATGTAAGTTTAGTTCGTATTAAGGTATATTAATACGCCGGAGTCATAAAATCCACGCGAACGAAGTCGCGGGCATCAGTTAGTATATTATAATGTGTAAATCCCCTGCGGGGTAGACAGGGCGTAGGGCCATAAAAGCAGGCCACGTTCAGCGTGTTTTTGGGCGTATACTTATGTGAAAAACCAAATCAAAATAGTGAGAGTTTCAGTTCTGCACATTGCCTTTTGCCATAATTATTTTTGTTATTATATTCATTACCCAACTGGCTTTTACGATCTGCGCGGGAAGAGAAGTAGCTTGTACAGTCGGGGACAGATAAACCTGACCCCTCTAAAAACAGACTTCAAATGGTCAGGTTTATTTGCCTCCGACTGTACATTCTACATTCTTTTTTTCTCCCAAACAAACTTGGAGAGATTTAATACATATTATTAATTTTTTTAATAATTTTTACTGACACAATTTTTTTATTTTGTAGAAACAATTTGTAGAAATAATATCAAAGTAAGTGATAAAAATTGTTCAAGAGTGATTGGTGGTAGACCAACCTCTCTTGAACAATTTTTATCACTTACTTTGATTATCTGTAATCTAATGTCTTTATTTATTCGTAAACGCCTTAATTGGCCATAATTAAGTACAAGATCATGCAAATTTTGATTACACTATAAAGCATTTAGTCCAAAAAGGCTGTTAAAATGTCACTAAGTCCTATGTAAGATCCTTCTTAGTAACGACTCAATAACAAAGGCAGCCGAGATGGAATGCGCGCCATTCCTTCGCAGGATTAATAAATCGCGTAATAAAAAGAGAAAATCTCGATACTACTAAGATAAAATCTATAAAGAAGCAATATTTAGTGAAAACAAGCATATTTATACGCAAATTGATAGTTTTATAGCTAAAAATTTGATATGCCTTGCCCACGCTAATGTCAGCTTCGTCAATAAATATAAATTTGGTATTTCCTATCGCAATCTTTAGAAACTATTAAAATACGTAACAACGGGTTACCTACTCACGTAATTAGTCAGCTACTGGCCGACATGTTTCGACCTCATCCGGAGATCTTCCTCAGGGCGAATGTGAATCGCGAATCACGATGGCGTCCCAATTCGCACTTTCGGTCAGTAGCTGACTATTTACGTGAGTAACCCGTTGTTACGTATTTTAATAACGTCTATATCTCACGTTAGTTTTAATCAAAAAAATATTTGGAAACGTTTATTTAAGTACTACTTATCACTTGTTTCTTATTTTTTCTTTGCTATCGCATTCGGCTCTCTCTGTTCTCTATCGTCGTTAAATTTACTACCCAAAGATAAGGTTAACTGAGATTGTATTTTTACTGCCGTTATTTGTAACAAATTGATTTATAGATAAAGCTATAAAAGTCTATGTTGAGCAGTATGACAGAGGAATGAATCACCGATTTTATTAAGTAAATCGAATGGCCCGTTTTAATAGACTGTAACCTAGTTAATTAACTATCAACTAATTGCTATTTAAGTACTAATTAATGATGTAGAGCGATGACGGACAGACTGACAAACACGTGTCTGTGAAAGTTTCTGAGATAAAGTCGGTTTCCGTGACATTAATCAAATTCAAATCAAATATAATTAACATTTGTGTTTTATGCTCTACATGTAATCGATAAGAATGATTTATATTAAGAACCGTCATTTCCATAGAAAAATTAATCGTATTTTAAATATCAAAAGACGTCGCGGCAACTTTTATGTCTTCTAAAATCAGTATAGTAATAAACAACATTATTATTAAATCACTATTCCACAAACTTTGTCAGATAGGTATAATTTGCATTGAAATATTGAACATTTGTATCTGGCGTTTAAAATGCCAGCGTATTAATCCAGTGTCAAACGACGTGGCGCTCGCTTAATAGCTAATGGACCACAAAAAAGTAAAAAAAGTGAAATATGTGACAGATGAAAAAAGCCCAAGTGTATTAATGTCGTGTTTAGCGGATGTCAAAGCAAGCACCGACGAACAGAAATAAAGTTAAGCGGGGACACACTGCTACGCCAAAAATAGCGTTGCTGGAATATTGTACAGCCCTGTTAATAGTTTAACTATTAAAACTATTAAGGAAGGATCATTCAAGAGAACGCAAATATCTTGAAACAAAAAATATAAAGACACATTTGTGTAACCGCGCCTTAGCATTCAGAAGCTAAATTACCTTTTTAAAAATACTTATAAGGAACTGTCTGCTCTTATTTTCTCGTTAATTGTCTAAAGAGATATTGACTGCAGATGTTAGACGGCTAAAATATGTCCGTGTTGTGACTTTGTGAGCGACGAGTGAAATACGAGTCGTTTTAACTCGTCCGAGTACATTTTCCATTGTCGAACAATCAAAAAAAGAACGCCGAGCGAATGAATTATGAAAAGTGGAATGTTTATTTTTATTGAATCGGTGTTTTTGCCGTCGGTACCTAATGCTGGTGCACTAAAAAGACAGCTGATATATTAATGAGCGTGTTTGCTTTTTGTGCGAGCTGTACCATTAATCGTGCGAGGCGTGGTATGTCATTCATTCCAATATTTTAAACGCTCACTGTACGCTTGACGTTTTTGTTGTCTGTACAAGTGAGGCGGAATTCTTTGCGTCTCGTGAAAATATTCCACTGTCTCCCATTCAGTATGTCGACTATGTAAGTGGGCCTGTACCTTAATACATAGATGGCTAACCACATGATGGTAGCAAAATGACCGTAATGATATCTAATCGTAACTAATATGTAGTTGCGTCGTGGCGCCGGTTTTAACGAAACGTAAAACGAGTTCACTCTGTCACCAGCAAAACATGGCTTCATTAGATATGTACATAATATACCTTACAGCTTAGCCTTACAGTCTTTAACTAAAGGACTGAAAAAAATACGTTTAGGATAATTTGAGCATTGTAACTTGTATCGGTGCAACTAAAATCAAGTGTTTTTTTTACACAAAAATAAATGCACTGTCTTACTTAAATTATCTAAAGCCTATGTCGCTTGGGATGGTGTAAAAATTCTAACGATACCTACCCAATACGCTTAATTCATTAAGACTCTAGAAGGTATGTTGGAAAAAGATAATCACATAAGTGCATAGTGACGAGCTCCGTGGCGCAGCGGTCAACACGCCTGCCTGCGACATGGATGGTCCCGGGTTCGATCCCTGGTCAGCAGGGCTAACATGCGCGCCACGACATATCTCTTAGACGACATGACATATCTTGTCGAATTCGACAATTATGTCGAATACCCTAACATGCGCGCCATGAAAGAGAAGTATCTCGTCGTGACTTGGCTATCACTTCTCGAAACGTCAAGTTTTATTTTAAAATTGCAACACCGATATTCAGTGTGTTTTTTACAGCGTAACCATGGTTACCAAGGCGCGGAAAATAATAATGAAAAGATTTTTTTTAAACAAGAATAAAGATAAAGATGAAACTATTGTTAAATCTTACAATTATGATATCAAATGTCGTTGTAAGATGGCGGACATGACTTTTCATGAAAATTGACATGGGTGTAGTTATATGCGTTTTTCAGGATATAGATTTCAAAAACCGGCCAAGTGCGTGTCGGGCCACGCGCAGTATAGGGTTCCGTAGTTGCGAATGACAACTTTGAGTTCACACGGTTTACACTCGCACCTCACAGTTTAACGACCAAAAACATCTAACAATAAAGATTGTATAAAATTTTACATTTTCCAGTACATTTTATAAGTTGGTTGCCTATAACTTTTTAGTTTGCACTTAGTACCCAGCTCTGATAGTTTTCCTTTCAACTTCAGTATATATACTACTGCTGTAATTTTTTTCACGTATCCATATATAACCGTTTAGCAGATAGAGGGGGGGGACACGTACCTCTAACAAAAATTTTTACTTTAAAACCAAATATTTCGGAAACGGATCCCTAAATCGAAAAATGGTGTTCTCAACCTCACAATATTTTTCAAAAACCTTTTTAACAATACCCCACACGATGGGTAAGTAGAGAAAAAAAAATTACTCCCCCACTTTACTTGTATGGGAGCTACCCAAAAAAAATTTTTTTCAAGATTTTTTTCTACGACTTTTTTGCCATGATTAATATACATACTCATACAAAATTACAGCTTTCTAGTACTTATAGTCTCTGAGTAAAACCGCGGACGGACAGACAGACAGACAGACAGACAGACAGACAGACAGACAGACATGGCGAAACTATAAGGGTTCCTAGTTTACTACGGAACCCTAAAAATGACGTCAGTTATAAAGCCAAGATGGCGGAAGCGATTTTTTGTGACAAATTATCATGGGTGTCATTATATAGGTTTTTTGGGGTGTAGATTTCGAAAATGACGTCAATTTTAAAATCCAAGATGGCGGACACGACTTTTTATAAAATATCGACATGGGTATCGTTATGTGGGTTTTTAGGGATGTAGATTTTGAAAATGACGTCAGTTTTGGAATCCAAAACGAAGGACGTGACTTTTTCATTAAAAATCGACATGTGTATCGTTTTATGGGGTTTTCGAAGTGAAGTTCGTTTTAGATTTCAAAACCGACGTCATTTTCGAAATCTACGCCCCGGAAAACCAACAAGATGACAACCATGACAATTTTTCATGAGAATTCGCGTCCGCCATCTTGGATTTCAAAACTGACGTTATTTTTGAAATCTTCACCCTGGAAAACACAATTCCAGAAATGATGTAACTTTGGTAATCAATGTGTGTATCAATGCACCCTTTAAGCCTTTAAAAAGGTTTGAATAATATGCAAATTCAGTTCGGCCTAGGCCAAACTAGTTCATCCTGAAATAGGGTTTTGCCTGAAACATATAGATTATAGGTATCCAAAAAAAATACGAATACCTCAGTCTTTCATTTGAGCAGTTTGAACATTTTTGCAGGCACAAATTCGAGTGTTATATTTTCTCGTCGTTTGTCGTCGAAGAAAAATTCGACGACAATCTTATCGAATCCAAATGTAAAAAATCGATAAAATTTGAAGTGCATGTTAGAGACCGTCGACATAATGTCGTCAAGTCGTGGTCAAGTCTTCATTTGACAAAAGGACATGATTTAAGTGTGCTGCCATGTTACCGACTGTCGACATATAGAGATATGTCGTCACAAATCGAGAAAATGCCGCGACAAAATTTTGTCGTGGCGCGCATGTTAGCCCTGCTGGTCAAGATAGAAAATGATCTTTTTCAGATTGACCTGGGTCTTGGATGTTTATCTATATATGTATTTGTTATAAAATATAGTATCGTTGAGTTAGTATCCCATAACACAAGTCTTGCTTAAGAACTTACTTTGGGGCTAGCTCATCTGTGTGATTTGTCCGTATATATTTATTTATTATTTATTTATTTATTTATACTTATAAATTTTCAGAATGCATCATACAGAAATTCGGAAAATAATACACTTTTTTTAACTCCAAAAAAAAGTAAATATTGCTATGTTTTTTCTATACACGAATATAAACAAAATGCCTTAGTAATGTCATATTAGAAATGTCTTATTATTTAGACTACATAATATTAACTTTAGCCATTCAATGTAACTGTTAACAGCAAACAGAAATTAATAGCTTATCCCGAAACCCATAACCACTTCAAAGTAAAGGATAAAACAAAACGTTAAACGAATAGTCCCAATGATATATGGCTCATAAAGCCGTTCATAGACGTTAACATAAAGAGCTGATATGCCATTAACAGATCTACTCGAATTCCGAGGCCCACGATATTTATCGCTCGATCACAAGACGACTGTTCGTATGTTCAGCCATTCATCAGTACACTCAATCGCTCGTAATTTTGGGGCATAGAAAACGCGGAAGCGGACGCGTAGGAATAGAACGATCTATTATGTGCGTTTTAATTTATTAGAATGTTCTATAGGGTTAAGTATGGGGAGATGTTTATCATTCGAACGCATAGATTGAAAAATTCAAACGCTTTTATTATAGTTTTTAATTTGAATTTAGAATCAACACTGATCTACGCGTCCGTAGTAAAAATGTCTTGTTCCTGTATTTTTTATTTTAAATTTAATTCGTTTTTAAAATAGACCTATTAATAAAGACCGAAAGTACAAATTCTAGCATTTAATAATTTAAATGCTAGAATTCGTACTTTGGAACTTAATTGTTCAACTTGCATTTGAATTAATACACCGTTTTCATCATTATTTAACAGCCTCTGTGGTCCAGTGGCCATGGATTCGATTCCCACGGGAAGCATACTTTGTTAAGTTGTTTCCAGTTTGGTTAGAACATTGCAGGAATGAATCTCCTGATTGTCTGATAAGAAAGATGATTCCGTGATTCGGAAGCCGTTGGTCCCGGCTGCCATCTGGTAGTCGTTAAAGGAACCACGTCAGAGGCCGAGAGGCGGTTCCGAAGAACTCTGACACCAGGGTGTGCATGGTCGACTGACCGTGTCACCTACATGTAATGATGATGATGATCATTATATGAAAAATATTGATGTGTGAAATACTTATTTTTAATTAAACCAAACTTCAAAAAGTCGATCAATTATTAACTTGCAGCAATGAATACACGATAAACGCAAGTGAAAATACTTAATAGAAAGCTGTAAAATTCAGATGTTCTTCTTAAACAATGAAACAAATACAAGAAAAGCTTGTTTCATGGCTTCTGGATGATCTATTAAGAGGATAGCGCTAGTTACAAATAGCATATTCAATGGGACATTAGCATCTTGGCGCGCCGCCAGCCGCCTGGACATCTACATTGATTTCAGCGTCGCTTTGACAGCGTTTAATAAAACGTTTACTTCCGATGTACTGGGAAAGTAGAGTATGAGTAGTTAAATTAAACTCTCAAAAGTAAGACGTAAGTTTCAAATTTCTTTGACAAAACATCGTGACGTTTTGTCACGCTAACAAATTAAAAGAATAGAAAATGTATGGAAAACATATCTTGGAATTTAGCGATGAAGCATTGTTTATAGCTATTACACAAAATCTGAAATAATATTTCTCAGCCCAATAAATTAAATAAAAATCCCCAGAGGCATACGTACAAAAAGGTAAAAATATGTCCTGTAAAAAAGATTCCTTACTTTATATTATTTTTCTACATCTTATGGGTTTTAAAAACATAAATGAAAAGTTTATATGACACACTTTTTGACGGAAACGTGGCTTTCTCCCTTTACTTCGAATCATACATTAATTTCGAAGTTAAAATAAACGTGTATGAATTTCGTAAATAATTAACGTGAAATTACGCCAGAACTATTCAACTAATTTTGTAATGTAATAATAAATATTTCAGTTAATTAAAATCTTACATGACTAGAGTGAATTCATCTGAATTCTAAAATACCACATACCTACCTATTTGCTAACTAATTAGCTTATTAATCATAATTTGAAATAGGCATATTATGTTAATAATTCATACTTATTTACATCTCAACGTTGAATAAATTACCACAAATGTAAACCTAACATAACAACCCAATTATTCGTAGAATTTTCCGTAAACATTAAAAATCCCAGATATTTTTACACTTTATTGTTTAATTAAAGCTACGTAGGTGCATTAATTAATACATACTATTATAATGGTATGGAAAGGAAATATTGTTCCAGCTAGAAGGCACTATATCAAAAGGTTATTACAAATTAAATAACTTATATTTTTCCTCAATATATTACTATATATACACATCGCTAAGATTTTCACACAACGGCCCAAAGGGATATTTCATCATTTGCTAACAAATAAAATAAAAAAAAATCAACATATCAATGTTTAAAACTTAAGTATGAATGCTAGGTTTTTTAACTTCAACAACAACCTAAATTAATGATGCTGTTGTTTGATGTTTTTGCTGATGGTACGCAAATGAAGTTGCAAGCGTCTTGTTTCTCCGGGGTAATTGATTGGGAATGCTTCTATAATTAGGAGCATGACTCTTGTTGCCGACGGTACTCTGGACGCGATAGTTTATTTAGACTTCTTTGGTATTCAGATTGGTTTAGCAGGGAATGCCTAGCCTACTTACAATTATTTGAAAAATGTTGCAGTACTCTATGATAATGAATTTATCAGTCATTTCGACATTTCATTTCGACTTTTTTTATTGAATAGGATATTTCTTTTATTTGTTATTTCGAGACAAATTTTAAACCATATATTAAGCCAAAGGAAAGGATCAGCACGAACAACGTTTACTGCGAGAGCAACCCCGAAATGATCACTAATCCAGAGCTGGTTTCCAGCACACTTTTACGCGTCTTAAAAAAGACTGATTAATTGTATGGAGCATTTATTTTTGTAACTTTATTAGAAATCTATTTCTCGTCAGTAATTCTTAAAGACAGTCGTTTACACCTCGTCGGTAAGTTATACTAAGAATTTCAAAAGTAGCCCCCTATAATGAGATACCATCATAATTAATATGCACCTACATCTGGAACCCTGTTGTGATTTTAATTTTATTAACGGCAATTACTAAGAAATAGAGAGGTAATAATACAAAAATACCGAACATAACTCATTAAGTGACGTAACCACACATTTGTCATATTTATAATGTGAGAACAACAAACAAACTAAAACACCGACGATACGAGCAATTATTATAATGATCAATTTATAAACACATTTAAATTATACGTACGTTTCTTAATTGACTTGTAATAGTGGCGGTCTCAGCAATCGAGGCCCGGGGCAGTGAAACTGAATGGAACCCCAGTAAATTTTTGAAAACTCTTCATCACTATCATTCGTACGAGTGTTATATTAAATATTTGTTTCTGTACGTTTAAGGTATTTCTAATTTTCAAAACATATCAGTCCCATCATACCATAACATGAGGACGATTTCGATTAAATTTATTATCATCATCATAATTATAAACGACGAATGAGACGAACTACGCCTCAACTAGCCTATTGAATTTTACATAAAATCGTTATTGAAAATTCAATATAAAGGTAGCACGGAGACAAAAGTGACCATTATGAAAAACATCTATTGGACCTCAAACTATATGTTACTTAGGTAATTACTGTAACGGGGTGTGGTTATCTTTGCTGAAAGAAAAGTACAGCTTTATAATTGTTTCCTTTACTTCTTAAAAAATAATACATGTTGCATTTGCTTGCCTACGGACACTTTCCTGGATACTGCGTCAACAAATCGTTTGTTCATAAATCTACTACAAAAAATGTTTTCTTATGGCACGCAGTGAAAGAGTTTCAAAAAACAAACCTCCTCACTACACTACTTATCAATTTGGATGCCCCCTCAAAGCGAATGCCCGGACCGACCTTCCGCCCATCTGCTAGCCCCTAACTGAATTATGTTCTCACACTATTAATTAATAAAGTCAATTACATAACTGACTTGGATGGATGAGTTATGGTGATTTCGAAATTAAAATACTCAATTAGTCGATTTAAAACTTAATTAAGCCCAGGATGATAAATCTTCATTTGTAAAATAGTTACCAAAGCCTAGGAGATTCCTTCCTTTTTTATTTTTGTTTTTATAAATATCAATTTAATAATTGAAAAAATGCATAGTTTTGATTATTTAGTGCAAAGATTATAGTATTCAAATTTATACATATTACAAAGAATGTATATGGTAATCGGGATAATTATTAAGCTTTAATTAATATAATTATGTCATTCATTTATATTACGTTATTCAAGTCATTAGAATCAATTTGTATCTATTATTATTTAAATGAATGCAATAGATACAAGTGATATATAGACATGTAAGATTATATTAATGTTTATGTGAAATAATATTGATATTACTTTTAAATTTTCATTTATATCTCCGCAATCAATACCTATAGGTACTATGTTGTCTATAATTAAAATAAAAATTCCAAGTTCTTATTCTATGGAGTTTTGTTTCAATAACAGTTTGCTTATTTTTAACACACAAATCAAAGAGATTTTTTAGCGTCCTATCATAATTATTTTTTATAATAATTCTTGCATTGACATTGGGGTAAAGCTATCTTAATTTTTCGGCTCTTATACAACTACCGTAAAGTAGGTGAGATATCTGTTGACTTTGTTGTATGATAGCAATTATTAGTAGTCATGCAACTTGCATTGAATTCATTGAATTAGCGAGCAATTGGCTTTGACTAATTATGTGCATATTACAGTGAATTGTGATTCTTTGAAATTACCGCTTGTCTTATATGGCTTGGATTGCAATCAGACGGTAATTTACATAACTTGAGTTAATTTTATAAGATGACTCGCGATTTATAGCTACGCTTGATTTATTGAAGATGTGACTTTAGATTTCGCCAGCGCAATTATTTTGAATCAATTGTAGATATTAATAGTATTTACTTTAAAATTAATAGTGATACAAACTAATCAAATTAATACAATTACAATATATTACTTATAATTAATATCAAAAATAGAATATGAAAAAAAAACTATTCGCAATAATAGTATTTTATGCAACGGTTTTATAAAAGGGCTCGTGGCGCCTCTATTAGCGATATTCGCTCATATCGCTACCCGCGCCACTCACCTTAAACCGTTGCATAAAATATTTTTTCTACGACTTTCAAATAATTCAAAACTAGTAAAACATAAATTTTGAATTTGACAATTAACTCGCGGATAATGTTAACATCTCCATGTGTTAACATGACAAAATTTTGTGTCTATGGTTACCTTTTCTTTTTAAATTAATGTTCGCTAGACTCTTGAAAAAACTATAAAATAAGTTTTTCTTAAGTTGGCAGTAATGCATTTAGTTCAAAAAACTTCTTTTGCAATCACGAAATCTAGATTTAATAGTCTGTGGCTGCTAGCTGTATCGTTATAGACGGAGGCCGTGTTGCTCGAAGTTATAGCTACATTATAGTACGGCTGGGCCGTACTGTATTGAAGAATAGAGTATAGACTTATTACTTATGGATGTTCTTATGTTTGTGTTCTTGACCATATAAATGACAGATTAAAGTACAGGAGTAGAAAAACAAATTTAAAAAATAACATTACATGGTACCTTGTGCAAGTATACTTCAAATAATATTTAATATGTTACCAAAGTTGAAACATGAATGTCAAGTAGGTATGCAGCGAAAGCCTTCATTAATAAATGTGAAGTGTGCTATGCTTCTGACATAAGTGCTTAAGTTATTTAACCTTTAAGTTGCGCAATTTCGCAAACAACTACGTTAAATTAATGGCATGAGATTTTTTCACAGGCAGTTAGGTGTCGTCATACATTTCCTTCAAATTTAGAAGTGGGATATTACTACTATTCCCCTGGCTTCACTCGTATTGTTAATGTGATATTCAGATGTACAAGCTATACCTAAGTTTAAGTCTAAGTTTAACTGCCTGTGTGTGTAACCGTGGTCCAGTGGTTAAGGCGTTTGCCTTGTTGACCCGGGGGTCGTGGGTTCGATTCCCACGGGAAGCATACTTTGTTAAGTTGTTTCCAGTTTGGTTAGGACATTGCAGGCATGAATCACCTGATTGTCTGATAAGAAAGTTGATTCCGTGCTTCGGAAGGCACGTTAAACTGGTGGTCCCGGCTGCCATCTGGTAGTCGTTAAAGGAACCACGTCAGATGCCGAGAGGCGGTTCCGAAGAACTCTGACACCAGGGTGTGCATGGTCGACTGACCGTGTCATCTACACGAAATGATGATGAGTGTAAAGCAGACATTTATAATATTAATAGGACTTAGGATTTAGCGGGAAAAAACTGCTTATGATTTTTTGTTATTTTCAACTAATATTTTTACTGATATTTGTTTCATACCTAATAATTAAAAAAATATTTTAGCATACGTTACCATCTTGATAATATCAACAATCGATCTCATATCGAATAACGTTCGATTACATTAATAAATGAACACATCGCGCATGCGAAGCTCCGCGGGGCGCCGCTCACCCACGCTGCAGCCTTAATGATGCCAAGCTGGTTAATAAATGAGGAATCTGTATTACAAGAGGCACTTGATGAAGAATTAATAAATATATACATATGACTTTTAGCGATATAATTAAAGTTTTTAGATCCACATCACAATCTAACTAACTGTGAAAATTCACAGACATGTTAGAAGTTACTTAATAAAAATCAATAAGGTTTTGGAGATCATTAATAAATCTAAATTTATTTCCGAAAAAATATTTATTTATAAAATGTAACACTTTAATAGCCTTGACATATCTCCTAACCCCAGACTACAGCAAACTCTAAATCACAAACCCAATACATATTTCCATTAATCTTTCGAATCCATAAATAATAAAACAATACAAAACGAAACGAAACAACTAACTGACACAATTCTCACAACTGAAAACCGGTCATCGATTTGCAAAACACATAAATATTTCAACACCTAAATATATTGAGGGAATTAGTGAATATTATAAAATTGATCGTATAATTTATTTTAATAGCGTGTCTATACTTCGGCCACATTTGCGATCAGTTTTATCTTCTCCTTGACGTGGTATGTTAGTGATTTAAGCAAATAGGTGCACATACTTTTGTAAAAATTTTAATGGTGCTAAAACTTGATCGTTTTTTAATTTTTTTAAGGAAAGACCAATCCAAAGATTTTTAAAGCTCAAAGATCACATTTCAACGACTTAAAAATGGGAAATAGCATTTAAACAGGTAAGTTTATGCCTTTTATGCAGAAAAACGTAGGTGATTGTATGCTTAGGTTTGCTCTATACATTTTAAATTGCTACCAAATGAACTGGAATTATTTTTATTGATCATATGAAAACCTCTTCGAATATATTAAAGTTGTCGTGATTGTGGTTGTAATGTGCGCTTGCCCTATTAGTCGTTGGCAAATTTATTGTGCGGTTTTCTTAATTTTAAAAAGCTATTCAATAGTTCTGAGAAGGATCAGTACCGTTGATTTATGTATTTGTAACAATAAGGAACAAAGTGCCGGCCGATGACAAATTATCTAATTTGTTACGCTTGATTATTTTAATTAAAATTAAATATTCGGGTTTGATTCTATATCGGGTATCGGAATTTGATTTTATTATGATTAAAATATAAATAAAACACCCGAAGGAACCGAAAGCCACAAAATTATTTGTAGTCCATAAACTTTTTGTGCGGCGATACGCAGATAAAAAAAAAGTTTTTTAATTCTATGCAACTAGCAAATTACAGTATGGAAATCTTGATGGTTCCAAATTTGTATATTTGATAGCTCTATATTTTGCAATAAAAACATAGATATAAAATTACACACAAAGTTACAGTTTTGTTTCTAGGTTTCTGGTAATAAAATAAATATGTTATTAAAGTGTTTCTATTTTTTTTCGGATATTGCTTTATTAAGCAGCCAGCAATAAAATAAATAATGTTTAAACATACTGAGATGAAAATCTCAACAGTAATCCGAATGATTTCCGTTGTTTTTAGGTTATTAATAATCTTTTGAATCAGCGATTTTAATTACTTTTGATATATTTTTATAGTTTAATGGGGACTATAATTAAAGTCAATGGAAACAGTAGCGAGCATTGGTTTTATCAGTAACCAAAAAATCAGGTCCAAATCTCATAAACCTACTTTTTTATCGTGTCTTTTCGAATAAATTTAAATCAGGTTCATTATCGCCGTCCGTAAAACAGCTTTAATATGTTTTCATTCATAAATATTTTATTGCATTTTGTCATATAATTGATTTGATTTAAGTACTCAGTTTTTTATTAAGTCATAAAATGTTAATGACATTTGTTTTTAGAAGTGTATTGATTCGAATTTATATTCTTAAGTAATGTAGTAAATTCGAAAGTGAGTTTTGATTATTGTTAACATTTTATTGTGATTGTGAATAAATTAGTAGATACTGTAAAATGTGATTATAAAACCTGAATAGGCAAACATTCGGACGAACTACACGGTTTTTGTTTTCTATTGATTTGCAAAAAGATTCTAGGGACTATACATAATGTGAAACAGGTTAAATTTGGCGTTTATTATTGCCCAAGTTTATAAACAATCTGTGGAAAAACTAAGATAAACTGTCATAGTGCGGCTGTAGTGAGATTTAAGTACTTAGCGTGCTTGTGGTTGACGATTGTAAAGTACACCCAAACCAACTTTATTTGAAATATAATTAGTGTTTGCATGAGGATTTCAAATAAAGTTGGTAAGTAAGTACAACTTGCAAAATCAGATGCTAACGAAAATACAAACATTGCAACTCAAATAAAGACATGTCAAAATCGGCTCCTTTTCGCATGAGTGTAACATAATAAGTCCTGCATTTAAATACCTTTACCAACGACCGAATTAAAAGCAAATGATATTGGCATGGCGGATTCCTTTTCATAAAGGCTACCGCATTGCAAATTGACGACTTAAATCACTGGCCTTTTCGCCAAATGATTTCTTTTCGTGAAAGAATGCGTTTGCCGAAAACAACCTCTGCCCGAGTTTTAATGGCTGTGCCTAATTGGTCAACTGTAAGGTCGAGGACAACCGTACACTTGAGGGCAAAAAATATATTTTTTATACATCGGTCTTTTTGACCCTATAAGCCGAAAGAGGGTCAATGCGCTCATAAATTCGACTCTGAAATCATGAAATAAATCGGTCAAGTGCGAGTCGGAATGGCACAAGGTGGATTCCGTAACAACACACAATACCTACTTACTATAAATAACATAGTTCTTGTATGAGCTCCCACCTTTAATTATTGATTTTATTTTGGTTTTATTATTTATTACTAAAGCAGCAACAGATATACATATTCTAAGATAATTTCAAGTCTCTACCTGTTATCCTTTCAATAGATAATAACAGTCCAGTGACAGATGGACGTACATCGGAGTCTTAGTAATAGGGCTCTGTTGGCACCCTTTGGGGTCAGAACCTTAAGAATATAGTACTTAAAACTTACTTACCTTTTATCATGCTTTCAAGAGTCTCGTTTGCCTTTGCATATGGAAACCCTTTTTATCATTTCTTGTTCAATCAATTTAAAAGCTAACAGTGGTGTAAGATCTTGCAAGCTTTACAAAAATATCTTAATTATTATTCTTAAATACTTACTAAGAGGGTTGATTATGACTTCATAATGAAGGGGGATATAATGTTAAGGTCATTAACTGCAAGCTTACGCTAAACTGTTACTCATTGTCCTATCGTTCAAAGCCGTCAACTTTTAGCCTATGCACTTCTGCGAACAACTAAAAATACATTTCAGTGTTTTGCCATTCATAAGTTATTGCCCTCGTAACCTGCCACGTAAAAACCAACTTTACTGCCCGGTAATAAGACCATCGGGTAATTTTTCATTAGCAACACATTGTTTGTGGATGTTTACTAATTTGCCCGTGCAGGAAGCACGGATGGCGTGATGGGGAACTCAGTACCGTATAATCTGCGCCTCTGATGTTATCTCATGATTTATTGTCCACTGTCATCGTCCGAGAGATGGCAGCACGCATCACTTGAGACGTTCTGGACTTGTCTCCGCTCCGCTTATACTTTGAGTCTTATGAAGAATATAATAAGGAGTTTTGATTAAAGGAAACTGAACGGACCTCCCAAAGCGTATCAGCGAAAATAATTAGCATTGATGCTTGATATTTACAGCTTGGCTTCGCTTAGCGTGACGCACAGCGCATGCGCCCAATTAAAATTATCGTCGCCCAACTTTTTATCAAGGCTGGTTTTTACATTTCATAGATACGGTATCAATATAAGTAAAGTTCAGTTAATTCATGTTTATTTATAATTAAAAAGTTGTATCAAATTTCATAACATCAATACACGAACGGAATTCGAAGCTTATGAAATTGCAAGTAACAAATTGTAACAAAACGCCGCGCATAAAGTATTTGTTCAAAATCACCAATCGAATAATTCAATCGAATACGAGTCACTCGATCGAGCGACTCGCACGCAAACGAATCGATTAATCGCTCCGTTACACCAGACGACCGCCAGGCGGAGCCACGCGTAAGTAAAATACTTGTAAAACTATCGCAAAATGAATTAAAACAGATGGCGAGCCAATTAGGAAAGGCAATCGTGCGGGTACTAAACGAAAAAAGAGCCTAAGGTTTCCTGCTTGGAGAAAATAGTTTTTATCATGATGGATTAAGGTTTAAAGTCGTGCTATTTGCTATGCCGTAATAGGGGTTTCGGGTTACAAGCGCTAACGAGAGCATTCGATAAGGCTGCAGTAACTGTGATAGACAAATATGGATATGTTTATCGTTGGATTTGCACTCCAGTGTACGGGTTAGGGTATCGGTATATCATTAAAGTGATAATTAGCTCAGTAAGGTGGGTAGACTAATTCGCTGGATTCTAATTGGTCGCTATGTATAGCATGGTTGTTTATGGCAGATTTATTCATTATTCATGTAGATACTCATTTTAATTCAGTGATATGCTTAGATCATTGCAAATGAAATTAGAAAATTATTTATTCTAATGGATAAGTAGACTATGCGAGAAGATCTCCAATCATATTGAAGCTTAAAAAAAATTAGCTTTTAGTGATTATAACTTACCTACGATGAGGTAATTATTATTATGTAGGTACTATTTATATAGCGATTATATTGCAATTAACTGGTGCTTAAAATTTTCACAAAAATATAGAGGGCATGCTTCTTTTTATACCGTGGAGTAAAAAGGTGATTAAATATTTTGATCAAGTGGTCATAATTTTAGATTCTCGTTTTTAGGGTTCCGTAGTAAACTAGGAACCCTTATAGTTTCGCCATGTCTATCTGTCTGTCTGTGTGTCCGTGCGCAGTTTTACGCAGAGACTATAAGTACTAGAAGGCTGTAATTTGGTATGGGTGTGTATATTAATCATGGCAAAAAAGTGGTAGAAAAAAATCTTGAAAAAAGTTTTCTTTAGGGTAGCTCCCATACAAGTAAAGTAGGGGAGTAATTTTTTTTCTCTACTTACCCATCGTGTGGGGTTTCGTAAAAAAGGTCTTTGAAAAATATTGTGGAGGTTGAGAACACCATATTTCGATTTAGGGATCCGTTTCCTAAATATTTGGTTTTAAAGTGAAAATTTTTGTTAGAGGTAAGTGTCCCCCCCCTCTTTTTTTTTATGTCAGAGGACGGCAACGGCCTCTATCTGTTAAACGGTTATATATGGATACGTGAAAAAAATTACAGCAGTAGTAGGTATATATACTGAAGTTGAAAGGAAAACTATCAGAGCTGAGTACCAAGTGCAAACTAAAAAGTTATAGGTAGGCAATCAACTTATAAAATGTACTAGAAAATGTAAAATTTCATACAATTTTCATTGTTAGATGTTTTTGGTCGTTAAACTGTGAGGTGCGAGTGTAAAAAGTGTGAACTCAAAGTTGTTATTCGCAACTACGGAACCCTACACTGCGCGTGGCCCGACACGCACTTGGCCGGTTTTTTTACTTTTGTGCCATTTATATGATTTTTAAATAATATTAATGAATGTTTTACGTCTTACATTATCAAAAACTAGTTTCATTTCAATTTAAAAACTATCAAACACAATAATTTTCTAAGTGTTAAGGCGGCACTAAAACTTTACTATGTGCTATCACATAATGGCGCTACCATTGCGTGCTATTTCTATTAAGACGTTCTGATAACATAATATTACGATTATTACCATAAAATAATATTCGCTATAATCAACGTGGTATTTATGACGCGTCCAGCAGCATTATAAGTCAATAACTGTGAAATTAAAACGCTTAGTACTCATTAAAAGATGGATATCTACGTATATCGAACAATAGTCGCCATTTTAACAGGTAGCCATTTTATGGCGCGGATTAAGAGGCGGCCATGTTGAATGATTTAATTCGCGCGGGAATTATATTTTTTGCATGTGCATAGTAGTAGGTAGTAAGTATATATAAACTGTTTGTATTTTTTCAATGACACTTTTAAAATCTACTTGTCAAAGTTACTATTAAGTACTAAAAGGACATAATATCTGGATGTAGAATTAAACATTTTTAAGAACTTCAACTATAAAAAATAAATACGTTAGGTTGTAAGCATGATTAAAATTAATCAATATTTTTTTTTAAAGTAACAGATTTTTTTACTTTCGTTGGCATGATATAATTATTCTTATTGTAGGTTTGCTTGCTGACTTTTGTTACATTCTATTTATTGCGATTTAAAATACACCTTTGACAATACTGGTTATTTTGCTTAGTGCTATGATGACTATTTATGATCAATAAATTTAAGTAATAATAATAAAATTGTCGTCACAATAAGCATTCTCAACCATTAAACTGATACGAGATCGAAACCCATAGGTTAATCAAAATCTGCGTTTATGCAACGCGATAGCATTCAGCAATTTAACGTCCGTAATAGACCATTATGGGCGATCGTAAACAAATAGGAAAATACAGGTAATAATGGTATTAACGCGTATTATGCTTTAACGCACACAATATACAGCCAGTAGCAGGACCATTGTGAGTCCGCCCGATAACGAAACTGGTTTCCAGCGTTGTTTTTCATTCGTACAAAAGCATGCGCATTTTATTCCCCCGTATTCATTCAAATATACAACATGAAACGGACCTATATGCTGGTAAAATATTTTTTGAAAAGCATATTCTCAATATGAATGTAGATTTTTTTACAGAAACTACGAAGAAGATAAGTACTAATCATACTACCGACTGCCTTAATTTTTCTCTAGGCACTAGAGACCATAGACAAATATTGAAGTGAGAATACGATAAGAATACAATAAACTAGAATTTCTATTCAGGGACACAAATTGAAACTTTAATTGATGCGTGTTATATTTTAAAGAAAGTTTGGCTGCAGAGAAAATTTCTTTCGACTGGAGTCAATCGTCGCATCAAAAAAAGATCACGTTGAGCCATAAAACATGCTGTAACAGATGTGTTTTGAATACTGAACGTTTGCCGATTGACATGAGAAAATTCTCAAGCATAATAAAATAATATGTACCTAATTTGATGAAATCATGCAGCGAGTGAAACGATGAATAATGGCTGGAAATAAATACTTATGTGGAGGCTCAGAAAAGAGCAAACAGCACGTTAAAAGCTATTTGAAACTTTATGGTTTATTTCGTATTGTACAAATTGTGTGCCGCCAACATTACGAACAATAAAAACTGGAGGCTTGTTCTGAAAAACTTTTAATTTATTTGAAACCCTACCTTCGTGACGGCAGCTCGTTATGAGCGCTGATTGCGTGGCCATGCGCTTTTTCTTGTTTTTCCTCTTTTTTACTTGCAAATTAGTTTATGGTATGTTTAATTTTTAAAATTGGAATATTCTTGACGTTCTTTGTTTAACTTCAGGTTTTCAGCGCTTAGCTGATTCCAGATTTGGCCAGTTTAATAAAGGTGAATAGAAATGTATAGGTATTATGCTTTATAAGTTCATCATGATTTCTAACAAATTTGTGCTTAGGTTACATTGAAAAGAATTGAACCTTAACACAAATTATAAATATTATTAAGTTAGATTTATCTTACTACAGATATCTTTGAGTAACGAATTTTCTCATGACTATGCATTAATCCAGTACCTACAATTATAATCCCGTTAAGTTACAATTAAGTAATAATTCTATCAATCAATAGAAATAGATTACAATTAATGCTTCAATTATAGGAATGTAATTATTCAATCGATTCTTAATGAATTATTCATTTATGACTTATTGAAGAAAATT
Organism: Rhodophaea formosa; assembly: GCA_963082605.1. Classification (NCBI taxonomy): domain Eukaryota; kingdom Metazoa; phylum Arthropoda; class Insecta; order Lepidoptera; family Pyralidae; genus Rhodophaea; species Rhodophaea formosa. The sequence goes on along the minus strand of OY720225.1, from coordinate 9,048,555 downwards.
AATTATCACTAATCTAAGTTTGATGTAATGTCATGTGGCCCAAACTCCCTCGTCATACGATTTGTTCACACAATGACTCTCAAGCTCAAACTCAAAAATTTTATTTTAAAAAGCTTTTGGTCAACGTCAATTTTCATTACAATTTATTGTTTACAATGTTATATTATTGATGACGTCAATAATTTAGTTATAGCTTAGTTTAGGGCCACTTCTAAAGCGGAGTGCAGAAGAAGCGTCAACAAACTGCACAGCGCATTTTCTCCAAATGACGTCAACTTACAATCTACATAGGTAGTACACACATTAGATGACGCTATGGATTTTGTCACTTCTTTGTATCGACTGTATTATTATATTTATTTCCGAATTATTTCTATCATATTTTTAATTATAAGTAACAATAGTTTCAGTGTATACTAAAAAAACAGTTTTTTTTTTTTCAATTTTAGCAAGTTTATGCCAGCGGTATCTAGTGATGAACGGAAAGGTGCACTGCAGCGCCACCACTTCCATTTAAACTAGTCGCACACGTGATGTCCTTTCCATTTAAAAAAACATAATATTATACTTTTCATTTGTTTTTAAAGATTGTTATTTGTTGGTTTTTTGTTTTTCGTATGTGTAAGTGGCCAACACTGGTGTCAGATTTTTCAAGCTGCCTTAAGGCTTCTGACATAGCTTAATGACTGCCATCAACGATGACAGCCGGGACCAACGGCTTAACGTGCCTTCCGAAGCACGGAGGAGCTCGAGATATTTTATGCCACTTGCGGTCACCCATCCAAGTAGGGACTGCACCAGAGGTTGCTTAACATACGTAAGCGCTCATAGAGCTCACACCCACTGGACCATCGGGCTCCTCGTTCCTCGTTATCGGGCTTCTATTTGTTGGTTATTTCAATAGACAATCTGTGATCATTAACTACAGTACATTCTGAATGAAACTATATATTAACCGAAGCTGCGCAGTACGTGCCCCGCCTCCCCGCGCGCGCCCCGCTAAACCTAATATTGTGTACTGCGCATCGACTCGCGCGTTGTTCCGAGCCGCCATAAATTTTGATTCGAACTGTTGAAAATCATGCAGAAAAACGATGAAAAGTTACGTTCCTATAAACAAGGCAAGGTCCGTGATAATTATCGGATCTAGGGGCGGCAATTAAGTTTCTGCCCTGGTTAAAAAAATCAAAGATTGAGAGTAATTGATCGGACTTGGCATAATCACTAATACATGGTAATACGATGCAGATTGTATCAATTACCGCAGTTCAATGCAAGCTGAATGGTCATAAACGTACTCAATCGATTTGTTCGTCACGCAATCGGAATAAGGGCTAATTATCTATTTCTCTGATTGCTTTTTGGGTGGAACTCTATGATTTGAATGAAAAAGATTCATTTTTAAACGGTTCAATAGTTGCTGCAGTTAGGTTTCAAAGGACTTTCATGCTACAAAAATCCGAAGAAAAAAACCGGCCAAGTGCGTGTCGGGCCACGCGCAGTGTAGGGTTCCGTAGTTGCGAATGACAACTTTGAGTTCACACTGTTCACACTCGCACCTCACAGTTTAACGACCAAAAACATCTAACAATGAAGATGGTATGAAATTTTACATTTCCAGTACATTTTATAAGTTGGTTGCCTATAACTTTTTAGTTTGCACTTAGTACTCAGCTCTGATAGTTTTCCTTTCAACTTCAGTATATATACTACTGCTGTAATTTTTTTTCACGTATCCATATATAACCGTTTAGCAGATAGAGGGAGGGGGGGGGACACGTAGCTCTAACAAAAATTTGCAACCAAAACTTTAAAACCAAATATTTCGGAAACGGATCCCTAAATCGAAAAATGGTGTTCTCAACCTCACAATACTTTTCAAAGACCTTTTTAACGATAGTACACACGATGGGTAAATAGAGAAAAAAATTACTCCCCCACTTTACTTGTATGGGAGCTACCCAAATTAAAAATTTTTTTCAAGATTTTTTTCTACCACTTTTTTGCCATGATTAATATACATACTCATACCAAATTACAGCTTTCTAGTACTTATAGTCTCTGAGTAAAACCGCGGACGGACAGACAGACAGACATGGCGAATTTATAAGGGTTCCTAGTTTACTACGGAACCCTAAAAATCGGGCTCTATACCGTTAATAGGTAGTTAACAAGTATATACTATGAGACTAACAAAACGCTAGCTCTTAAAATATTCAATAGAACGTTTATAAGTATAAGTCAAAAACATTAACTCAGTAAAATATTTACCTTAGTAAGTTTTTAGTCCTGTTATATAGCTTTATAATACTTGTAATAAATATACCCAAGTGACTTTAATTTAAGTTATATTTTTTACTGATTAACTAACTATTTAATCACATTTACCCTCATAATAAGTGTTTTTTTTTTCTCATAATAAGACTATTTAAAAGTGTAAGTAATAATTTAAGATAATTTCATACTATACATCGGCAAACGTGGTTCGCTGCGGCCAAAAGAATTCATTATTGTAAAAATATCGATATCCTGACTCGAATGGTCACGAATAAAGCGATTCTGAATCGATTATCGCTAATGATTATAAATCGACTGCAAATTGGCATTAATTTTGTTTATATTTCCTCTCGAACTTGATTTAATCCATCAATTTATTATTAATTAATTAATAAAAGTTGTAATATTAATTTATAAGATAACTTTAATGTGTCTTTAACTCTCGTCTAAAACTTTTTCTCTTTGTCGGTATTTCCAATGGATAACAGTACCTTAGCTTTTTATGTAACTGAGAGGTTTTTAACGTTACGTACTTTTTCTTAAATGCTATCAAATAAATATAGGCAGTTTTATAGAATGAAGTGGCGAAGTTACTGAATTTTTAGTTCAGTATTATTGAAAATATAAAAGTGCAGATGCGAAGCCCATATTTGACCCCGCCCCGCCATATTAAGATTTCCTTAGGAGAATTAATGATCGAATAAACTCTTTAAAAATATATTTGAAAAGATCCAATTATTGCGTGTAATTTTTTTCAGTATTATTGACTATTTCAGTAAAACAAATGATTCTTGCTTATTGCCCTGACTGTGCAGATGTATATGAAGTCATAATTCCATAGTTAATTTTCTATTTCCATAGTTGTTACTATTATTTCCGTCATATTTTATAGCATTGTGCAGTGTAGACTAATAAAGACCTGATGATGATGATGATGATGTGTAAAATACTGACCATTTTGATTCGTAATCAATATTAACCTTATTTTTTTCCGGTGTTCATTTACCGTTTATACCTACTATTCCTTCGATGATAAAAAATACAGACATTTTTTCGCTGTCCTATAAGTACCTTTTCTAGGATTGGTTCTGATCTACCTTTTGGGTGGAAAAGGTCAGGCAGCAGTCACGTAGTGTAAAAACCAGTAACTACACCAATTCATTTAGAATAGGAAATGGGCCCGGGCCGAATATGCACGGATGATGATGATGATAATAATTTTTACTGTCCCACATCTTCACCCATACATACTTATATGGGTGAAGATGGAACAATCAATTAATGAGGTGTTAATTCTGCTCTCTCTTCATTTTGTGGCATTATGGTGAATCTTTCGTCAATTTAATTCGACCATCTAGAAATTCAATTGCTTTTTCTTGGAATGTGATAATTATTAAAGTAATTATTTTTATCAAATTATAAATGATTCTAATCACTTTAAGTCTTTGTGTTTGTAGGTACCTAATGATATTTTTTTGAGGTGGCGATTCTGTAAATGCGATATTTTGTGGCATTATGCAAAGCGTCCGCCATTTTGATCCCGCCATCTTGAAACCTTATTGTTTCCCCTTCGACAGATCCGATATTTATGTACGGCTTATGCCTTTGTCTGCTCGTTTGTTTCCCAAGGAACCGGGATTTGTGAAATATATATCCACTTGTTTGATTTCGGCTCCAAATAAATGTTTTGGTGTCTATTTTATTTCTATTTCGATTCGCAGTTGATAACAAGTTTGGTCGGCAAAACGATACGAGCCCGATAGACAGTAGGTATATCAGGTAATACCCATCTGTAGAAAAGACAGAGATATATCTAAAAGAATGCCGTCATATATACAATTCAGATTTGTAAATCACACAGGTGAGAGAAACTTAATGTTAGTAACTTAAAGTATCGATATTATTGGAAATACGTCCTTTAATGTGCTCGTAAATTAAATGCAAAAGAACTTAAATTACAATGAAGAAAATGTTATTTTTTATTCAAAAAACAAGAGTTGCAACTTCTTTTTCACTCTCTTTTTTCATAACCTACGTTATACCTAAACCCAGGAATTGGACCCAGGAGGACCTTTTCTTTTTAGGTCCATTACATGCTAATTATTTTACAAGATTTGCTTAAAATGCTGTATGTAAGTAGGTACAGTCGGGGGTAGATGAACCTAACCCCCCTACAATTTAAAATCTGTTTGTAGAGGGCCAGGTTTATCTACCCTCATTGGTACATACAGGCAGGTAACAAATTCTGCCAGAGTCTATCCCTAGGTCCCCACCACCTTCAATGTCTCCCCTATATAGTTTAAAATAATTTACATCACAAAAGTACCTATATTATTTTTCAATACATACAACGACATGCATACCTACCTACTTATGTATATATGCAAAGAAGGTAAAATTTACGCATCGTATATGCGTACATTTTGCCTTAAATATTTTATTATTACTTAGTACACTTTTCCTCACCTAACTAACCTACTTATTATACATTCAACCACAGATTACATGCTCATATCACATTAGCTTTACTAAAATACTAGTGTATTAAATGAATTGTAATGTTTGACAAAGTTTCTGCAGGTGTTTTATATGCATTCACAATGCTATTCTGATATATTCTTACTAAACAAGATATAGGAAAAAAATCCACGCGGGCAGGATTTGAACCTGCGTCTTTGTCTTATTTATTAAATAGAGAAAATAAATAAGGTAAAATAGCATTGTGAATGCAAAATAAATCCCATATAAACTATTATATGGCTTCCTACACATTAGTTGATTTTCAAATTCATTGCAAAATGAGTTGAAGTCAAATACCCCACTTGTAAAAGTGGGGTAGTTGTGTTGGGTTGACGCAAGCCTAGATGCGTGTAAGAGGAATGGGATATGGTGGAGAAATTCGGCGCCGGGGCTTGAAGCGCGGTGGCGTAATTGGCAACGCATAGATCGTACTGAGATCTAGACGCAGTTCAAGTCCTGCCCGCGTGGAATTTTTTCACCATTTCTTATTTTCTCTATTTAATAAATAAGGTAAAATAGCATTGTGAATGCAAAATAAATCCCATATAAACTACTCCGTCTTTGTCGTTACAACACAGTTATTTTCCTGTATTTAATTAAGACGTTGCTATACTATAGGAAAGATAACTATGAAAGTGCAAATCTATCTTTTACGTCCAAATGAAACTTGACCAGTTTAATTATGAAGTAACGAAAGTCATTCGTGAGTCCGTGGATAAATTGAATATAAAAACAAGTTAAGTAAGCATAGGTTTCAAGGAGTTTGATTTTTTTTTCATCGTATAAGAATATGAAAATGTTATTACATTTCGATTCTTATAAGACTGCATTTCTTATAAGACTGAATTTCTGCTTGGTAAAATTATCCAATGGATATTTTTGAGTTTTAAGTACGGCTTAATAATAGTAAATATTTTGTGTAGCAACAAAATTTGTACCAAGATATTTTTCACCATCTATTTAAAATATTTCTGGCACTAATATATTTAAATAATAAAAATTGAAAATATGTGATAAAAAAGAACTAACTAATGGTAGTAATAATAAAATTAGTGCAATAAGAATTGTTTGCAACTATTTATGTTTTTCTAGCTCTATGATTTAATATCAATATAAACCATTAGGACTTTCATACAAAAATGAAAAACGTATAGCTACTATATACTACTACTATTATAAACCTTTTTCAAAAGAGGAACAACTTACATTATTGACAATTATTATTTACTATAGGAACAGGGAATAAATTACTAAATAATAATAAAATATAAAGACATGTTAAAGTTATAGTTGAAAGCGGAATAACAATGGAGGTAATCCAGAAAGCGATATATTAAATTGCAACAATGCATTACATAAATAAATACCATTTACACGATTGTCGGGAATAGTAATATGCGTATAATTTATATATTTATGGAAAACGCGGCTATGAAAACAAAATATATATAATAACATTTATAATCTACTAGATTCGCCCGCGGTTCCGCTTGCGTTAATGTCGATCCGTCGGGAACAGTAAATTTTACCAGGATGAGAAGTAACTTATGTACTTTTCCGTAGTCCAGTGAACATGTGTGCAAAATTTCATAATAATCGGTGTAGAAGATAGGGCGTGAAAGCGTAACAAACAAACAAACTCAATTTCGCATTTATAATAATAGTTGGGATTGATAGGATAATGTTTACTTGCATACCTCCGAAGTATCCCAACGGAGGGAACAATCGGAAACGCGTTCAGATGAGGGAGGGTTGATTCAAAATTATAGCGTCAGTAGTTGGTGAGACTTCTTTTAAAATCAAAAATAAATTATAGAAACTGTAACTATTTATTATTTATATTTTGTAAAAATAATAAAATAGTAAAGCTAAATCTTTTGAAATAATGTCTACTTTATTAGGTTTAATATTTAATAATTAACTTTCTTTTACAATAACATTTTTTTATCATCAATTCGAACGACAGCGTACTTTCTCTCTCCCTCAGATTTCCTTATACATGTCAAAATTAACTTTGCTTTAAAAATAAGAATTTCGGCACTAATAATGTTTATTTTCTTATTTGAATATTATAGATATTCATATTATAGTTACTTTAATTATAGAGAAAAATATTAATTTTTCTTCACTTAATATGTCAGAATTAAAATAAAATGTCATTCAACATTTTATTGTTATCATAAAAATATACGTACGCATACTTTCAGCCTATAATTTTAAGGATGTGAAAACCAGATATTTATTTTTAAGATATAAGACCATATTTTAATATTTTAAGTTCAAAATGTACACGAATAAATTCAGATATTTACTAAGATCTATAACTACAACTCTACACTACAAAAAAATGGATCAGGCTCTACCTTAAAGCACTCTACATCAAATTAAAAATCTAAATGTTCGTCTAAAATAATATAAAAAATTATAGCTAACCTGTTATATGTCCTACAGGAAAATGTGACTGGAAGAGAGGAAAGGAAGGCACCACCGAAGGCGGCCCCGGCCAGCCCAACCCGTGGTACGCCGCCGCCGCCGCAGCCAGCGCGCTGAACGGGGTAGGTCTCACTATCCTCCCTTTATCAGTTCTCTCTTCATCCTCACTATGGCCTCCATTCTGCAAGTCCTCTACATCAACTATTGAATCTTCTTGGTTAACAGAATCTTCATATTCATCATCGGAAGACGTAACAGTCGCAGACGCATTCAAATTCAACGGCGGCGTTTGAGACGACGGCCTGGGAGAGACGGATTTCCCGCCGGGAAGTTCAGGTTGCGCTGAAGGTGACTGTCTCAAAGGGGATTCAGGAATCGTTCTGTGATGCCTGATCATCTCAGCCGTCTCATCGGCCTGGTTCGCCTTCGTATCAGCCAAGATAGAGGCCACGCTGAAGCTGATTCTGGACGCTTTCGGCGGCTCCGTAGCTTCAGCCGGGCTGCTGGGGTACCTCGAAACACTCTGTATCGCCATGTTCACTTCTGTTTCCTCGTAGCTTGGTTTCTTTAACATTGAATGTTGAGCAGTTCCATTTAGCACAGTTCACTGTTGGATCGTGTACGCATGCGAGCGCAGCCGGAGGTTGACTGGCGGGCGAGGAGCGTAGGAGACCCTCGGTCGGTCGCGAGGGGCGTGCCGCAGCTCGCGCCGCCTTCAGAGGCCGTCCTGCTCCACCAATCGACCGTTTTGTCCCGAATTGATCCGTGCGGGGAACCAGGGGAGAGCGATTTAGCACGCTCTTATCTCGTTAGTCTCCTTTGTGATACTCGATTTTTTTTCTGTAGGAATCAAAACATAATTACCTTTTGTAGGGGTTCTCGCGTTTTGATCGCGCAGTTTATGTCCGCCACCGAGGTATAAAGTATAAAAATATAATGAGCACTCGTGAATGCCGCTTGTTAAATCCTTTTGAGCGATTCCCGGGCTCCCTTTATGAGCTTACTGTCGAGTTCTGTTTAGATCCGTTTCAAATTAGTGCTGTCTGATTTAGTGTGACAGTTTCGGCAATTATTTATAAGACGATTACATGTTTACGTTGTTTGCAACAGTCAAACGGCTTTGCTGTGGAGATATTACGCGCTGTAGGCACATTATAGATAAGAGTTGTTTTATGTTTACTTAGTAATAAATCTTAATTATGTGTAATCATTTGTTTATTGAAAGGCCTAGGTATATCTTTCGTCAAAATAGTATATGTGATCGTTAATACCTAATGTATTAATATAAGTATATTATTAGAAACTTTTATCAATTTTAAAAGGTCACAAATGGAACTCTATTGTCGAATTTTTCTTTAATGGAGAGAACGATTCTTCTCTTCCTCATTCATGATACAACGATTTTTACCGTGTTTTATTTTCCTTAAAGAGTAACTATGAAAAACACTCTTTGCTATTTTGATTATGTTTTTTTGTCAGAAAAGAAAGTATACCTATATGACTTAGACAACTTTAGGATAATAAAATAATGTACCATCGAAGGACACATGACTAGGTATTTAAATTAAATTGGTCGTAGGGACAACCTTTTTAGCGAGCTGGATTCACGTCTACCTAGAATTTCTTTTGCAAATTTAAACTCTCCGCAAACTACTCAAATAAAAACAACTTGTCTCTAAGTATCATTCATTCATTACACTGGTCACTCTACACACATATGTAATAGCCTATTTTTTTTAAAGTTGTGGATAATGTTATGTCGGTATACCTACTAACAGGTACTTACATTGATTTGATAATAGATACCTACCTAAGTTTTCAAACGAAATGTGATAATAAGGCCTTTACTTTTAATTAGTAGGTAAATAACATGGAATGTCAGTCATATTTTTTTTCTAAGTTTTCTACACTTAGATTCTGATTAATTAAACTTTCGATTTGCAGTTATTTTTGTCGTATAAGTGCTAATCATATGTTTTTCTTATGTCATCCATCTTCAATTAAGAGTCAATAAATCAAATCATATTTAACCAATACTCTATAAAAGTAAACATCCTATCACTTCACAGACAGTTTCTCCCAAAAACACCCTAATAGAAGGGCGACTTCCCCTAAAATCATAACCACGAGGGTGATATCTATTACCCCAAATCATTGCGTCCCTTTTACTCTCATAGGGTAACCATGAATTCGAACTTGTACAGAAGTATCCATCTACTTCTTTTTCTTTTGCCGGAAATGGCTAGTTTTTATAACATATGTATATGCTTTAACCAGTATTTGGCAACTGCGAGTTCCTGGTTGTTTGCCTCATATATCTTGGGTACGGGAAAATATACATGTAAGTAGGAAGCAGAAATATATATATTTTCTTATTTACTTTATATTTTAAATAACATTTTTTGTGGTAGTCAAAAATTACTTGAAAATTCGACGCCCTCTAACACTATACATGGCGTTGTCGAATAGACACGTCTTTTTCCCTTGCAGGGTTGAAGCGCAGGTCCATAAAATCTAAAGCCACATTTAGCATGGTGGTAGAAAATAAATAGGAAAATCTTGAAAAGTAAGAAATCTTTGACAAGGTACTTCATCTCTACTAAACATAAAGCTAAATATTAGGTAATTTGAAATAAGCACTAAAACTTCTTGAAAATTTGTTGAATTTTCACAATATCGTTGTTGTCGTGTCTACAATTAAGTTGTGGCCTAAATTTTTCCCTCCAAATGGTGTCCCTAGTGGCACATACGCCTATCTCTTTTCGACTGATAGTTCCATACTAAATAGGTATTTAGTATGCCACAGGGCTGTCTCTTAATTACGTAGGGTGAGAAGAAAAATAGTGTTTCTTGCAAACTTATCCTGCACTTTCCAGAAATCTTATATCTTAGACATAAGGCTGAAAATCGTTCGTTTTCCTAACATTTAAGGTTGGGAGACGGATTGACTGGTGTTTGGTTTTCCGTATTAAATGTAGACCGTTAAATATAGCATTATTAATAACCGTCTCATTGATTTCGGTGTGATATATTAGTTTGCAACTTTATTATTATTTAGGGAAGTTGTAGTTTTTGTTAAATGTTTATTAAGTTCGTCATTTGAAAAAGATGAAGTTCGTGATGTTTTCTGATGATTTCGCGATTTTTACTAATTTAAATAAAAATACTTTTAATGTGGTTTTATCGCGTTTATTACATTATTTATACACCTAATGTTTCCTACACTTACATGTTTTCAGTCGCAGGTAGAATAAGTTGACATTTGTCTAGTATTTAAAAAAAAACCTTCAGACAAGTTGACGGCCAACCTCCAGTAATGGGGGCACTTAAAGAAGAATTTATATTATATAAGGGATTCTGATTCCATCAATTAAATATTGCCAGGTTCTTCAGAATCCCTCTGTATACTTCAATGGTCATAGGTTACTCTTTTCGGTAGTTTACTATAATATAGAGTATATGGTATTTTATTTTGCATTCACAATGCTATTTTACCTTACAAGCCTAGATGCGTGTAAGAGGAATGGGATATGGTGGAGAAATTCGGCGCCGGGGCTTGAAGCGCGGTGGCGTAATTGGCAACGCATAGATCGTACTGAGATCTTGACGCAGGTTCAAGTCCTGCCCGCGTGGAATTTTTCACCATTTCTTATTTTCTTTATTTAATAAATAAGTTTACTATAAATTTTGAATTATCTTTACCTTACAAAAATAAAGAATCTAGTTTACCTATAATAATAAAAATGTAGAGATATGTACATTTGTAGAGATTTATTTGACTGTAATCGTCGTCCATTAGACAATATGTTAATAAAACTCTATCAAATCCTTAATGGGGTGACTCAAACCGTTGAAATGAACACCTTTTCCTATAGGACTAATACTGGATATTGGAAATATAATTCATTTGACATGACATGAGTTGAAGTTGTCACGTATATTTTTCGGGTTTTTTATTAATAAATAATATTTCCAGTACCTATAAAACAAATAATTAAATTGCGTGTAACCCAAATATTACCAGAATATCCAAGGATGTTATCAAAGCCACGATTTTCCTGGACTACTGAAATGTAAATCTCCGTGCTTGCTGTTTGGCCGCAGTTTGGCATACTTTGGATATTTCAGTTTAAAATCACTGATAATACCATGATTGCAACAAGATAAGCATACTGAGCGTCCACATCCACAATACCACGAATTACGAAGAGGATACAATCACAGTATTTACACCATCGAGTAAAGTGTGCAGATATCAATACATGGGTCGTTGGTTCCCTTGGGATTATTAACGAACTAAAATAAAATTTAAATCCACCTTATTAAACTGTTTTATAGATATATGAGTTTTGCCATGGTTGTTTTAACTTGCCTGTGGTGTGTGACGAATTTTTAGCAGAATGGATTTCAAGTGTCTTTTTACATTAATTTTATTCTATTCTTTTTTTTAAATAAGTTATTTGTTAATCATAAAATAGTGTTTTCCTTTAGTATTTACCCTTCTTTAAGGCCCGTATGGCCAGCCCGACGGCCACGGCCCTAGACGATGCTACCGCCAGCCAGTCCAATGAATCGACGACGTTGGCGGAACTAGTTGAGTGCAGTGAATGCTCCCAGCCACGTTTTTTCAAGGGACAGAGAGGTCTACGCATCCATCAAAGTAGATGCCATAGAGGGCTGCAGGTGAAAGGCAATAGAGCTATTGCCGATTTCGGTACTATACCATATATACAAAGCTCTGAGGCCTCCGCCAGCAGCCCTTTATGGCAACATTTAAACAAATTGAAAAAGAGCCTACCCATCCTTAAAAGGATACCTCGCGGAGCTAGGCGATGCGTAGCAAGCTCTCTGTCCTCTGCTATTAAAGAAGTAGTGAAAAAAAATGAAAGAAATAGCTGGGAGAGCTTGCTGACGTTTAGCTATAAAACTCTAAACGTCAGTCAAGATAAAGGCGGGTCCCTTACACAAAAGATAAAAGACAATTGCTCCCCAAATCCTAGGCCAGTTTTGGACAATATCCAGAGAAAAAAATTACAACCTTACAAAATTTCAAAAAAAATTGAAGCGAAATTCGATGATGGGGACATAAAGGGAGCTGCCAATCTCCTTTTTTCAACCGACGTCGTAGCCCCTAGCACACCCGAAACTTATAACGCCCTTTTGATGAAACATCCTACTTCATCAGCTTCATCGCGCCTGCCGGATGCCCCCGGCCCTTCGGAACCTATACCGGTGGCCACGCCTGAAGATGTGCGAGCTGCGATCATGTCCTTTAAGAAGGGTTCTGCTGGTGGTCTTGATGGCCTGACGCCACAGCACTTAAAAGACCTGATATGTGGCATCAACGGTGAAGTCGGTACGGCGCTTTTGGAGGACTTGACGCGGCTCGTAAATCTAATGCTATCGGGAAAGGTTTGTGATCAAATAGTTGATGTCCTATATGGGGCAAACCTTTGTGCTCTCCGGAAGAAGGACGGCGGCATTCGCCCTATTGCCGTAGGCAATACCATCCGCCGCGTCGTTTCAAAGATATGTTGCAGACACTCTTTACCTGTTTTGGAGCAAGAGTTCCAGCCAACGCAACTAGGTTTTGGAACCAAGGGGGGCTGCGAGGCCGCAGTACATGCGGCCCGCACCTTCCTTACGCGTGGCGGAGGTGAGGTACTTTTGAAGGTGGATGTTAAAAATGCATTCAACTCAGTAGACCGCGGAGCTCTGCTGACACAGATTAAAAACTCAATACCAGGTGTGTTTCCTTATCTGTGGCAATGCTATAGTAAGCCAACGTGCCTGGTATATGATGGTCAATTAATTAATTCGGCAGTCGGCTGTCAGCAGGGTGACCCCCTGGGACCGGCAATTTTCAGTTTGGCTATCCACCCTATTATAAAAGATTTGGCTTCTAAATTCAACGTGTGGTACTTAGATGACGGTACTTTAGGAGGAAATGCTTCGTCAGTCCTTTCAGACCTAGAAAAAATTATAAAATATTTCGGTGATATTGGGCTTGAATTAAATTTTAACAAATGCGAACTATATTTCTGTAGGGATTTGCCCCAACAGATAAGGGACGAACTAAATTCTAAATTTTGCGTTTTGGCCCCGAACATCAAAATCATTGACGACCAGTCACTTCGCCTCCTGGGGGCACCGGTGCTGGAAGATGCTTTTACAAAATTTATAGAAGACCAGATGATGCTTTTTAATGAATCTTCCAGCCGTCTAGGCGACATCAACCCACATATGGCCTACACGATTATAAAATTCTGTATGTTTGTACCCAAGACCACCTACACGCTTCGGTGTACTCCGTTATGGGCTCACACACAACTTCTATCCAAACTAGATAGTATCGTCAGGGAAACTATCACTAAAATATTTAATTGTTTCCTTGATGACAGGAATTGGGACCAAGCCTCTTTACCCATTCGTCATGGTGGTCTAGGTATTAGAAAAATTTCAGATATAGCACTCCCAGCTTTTCTGTCGTCGGTTAATGGTACATATAACCTCATCGGTAAAATTTTAGACCCGTCTTTTAGCGACGTAGAGGTTACTGGCCTGACCGCCGCCAGAGATGCTTGGTGTAGTGCAGCCGGTCCGATTAGTCATCCGCCCTTGAACCTGGCTTCTCAGCGGCAATGGGATGAGCCGCTCTGCGTAAGAGCCAGGAATATTTTACTTGAGTCTTCTAATAGCGATGCAGAGCGGTCCCGTCTCCTAGCTAGCTGTGAGCCAGAGTCGGGTTACTGGCTGAATGCTATCCCTTCAGCAAACGTAGGAACTCTCCTTGAGAGGACTACGTTTACCTTGGCGGCGAGTCTTCGTCTAGGGGTCAAAACAATTGAGCCCCATCGCTGTCGATGCGGAGGAAATGTCGATTCTCTGGGTCACCACGGCCTGTCCTGCCGCCGCAGCGCAGGACGCTTTTCCCGTCATGCCGCTTTAAATGATGTCATCCGTCGGGCCCTTGCCTCCACTGGTGTGCCAGCAGTGCTTGAACCTACTGGCATTACTCGAGATGATGGCAAGAGACCCGACGGCATGACACTCATTCCATGGAAAAACGGGCGATCGCTTGTATGGGATGCCACGTGCGTGGATACTGTGGCTCCATCCCACTTACAAGCGACCGCTCGAACAGCGGGAGCAGCTGCAGCAGCGGCGGAGGTTATTAAAAGGCGCAAATATGCATCGTTAGGGGAACCTTACATATTTGTGCCTTTTGCCGTGGAGACCTTGGGGCCTTGGGGTGTGGAGGCCAGAAAGATTTTCAAAGAGATCTCCGCACGCCTAATCGACGTTTCTGGTGATCTAAGGGCTGGTGCGCATTTTGGCCAAAGATTAAGTTTGGCCATTCAGCGTGGAAATGCCGCCAGCCTTCTTGGCACCCTGCCCGCTGATCGTAGCGATCTGAGCTCAATTTTTTATATAATTTAGTGTTTTTTATCTTTTGTCTAGGTTACTATAGTTTTAGTTTAGTTCATAGTCTTTATTATTTGTTTATAAATACATATATCATGTTATATTAGAATTATAATAAATTTTATATGGAAGAAGTAATATAAAAGCAATTTTATTCAACATTTTCATACCTACCAATTGCCCGGTCGTCTGAGCACTTTTGTATGGGAATGGAATATTTTTTTTTGGAACTTCTAGCATTAATCCTATATTAAAGTTGTCAATATTATAGTAAAGATACGTTGTCATAAAGATGCATGAAAAAAAAACTCAACATCAACCAATATATTTAATATCCGAGAACCATCAAATAGTTGTATAAAAACGCCAATTAGCTTAACTTTAACCGACTAATGAGTCGAAATGATCACGTGTGAGTGAGAATTCATTTTTTCACTTAGTTTGCCCTACAAATGATGCGGAATGTGCCATGGGTCCTAAATATGACCCCGAAACGGTCACAGAAGCATCCTTAAAATGCGAAGTTATGATTTACTTGCATATTTTGACACCGGAAGTAGGTATGCATGGGATTTGAAAGTTTAATTAAAATATATTAGGTACTGATATTATATTGTAAGTAATATTATATTGTAAGTAATAATTTTTTACATGTACCTATTTAATCTCCTTTGTGGCAGACTGTCTTCCATTTACTTTTAAATAGACTTTTATTGGAATAATAGTTTGTCAAATGTATAATTATTCAAGCGTACAAGGAAAGTCATAATAATAAAAGAATTCGATTTTTATAGTAGGTACACTCTATGTAGGTATGTAGATAAATACATAAAAAATAATTTTACAGAAAATAACATACCATTATGAACGTGGACAGATTATCAGTTTAAATTGTTTCATCAAAGAATATTTCTTTTATATTGTACTTAGATTACACCAAAACGTTTCTAAAATTAATTCCACAAAATTGTGCCAGAACATATTCAAATTACTTAACCACGTAAATTACTCAAAACACTAATGAGGACAGATAAATTGAATACTTTAACGTATTATAATATGAAAACACATAAAGCCATCGCCAGAATCATTTGTTTATAAAAAAAGCTGCTTTAAATTATGACACTCACTAATGGAGTCGTAAATCTGGCTACTGTATGACACTCGGCTAACGTAGGTGTTGAATCTATTTTTATTTTTACTCTATGGTTAAATGGTTCTTTGAGTTCGTAATTTGAAAAGAGACTTTTTTATTACGTGTATTTATTATGTTTTTGTCATAGTTCTTAAATTATGGATAGCTAGATTTATTGTAAGTGCGAGTTAAAAAAAATACTATGCCATTTAAGACAAAGAATATTTAATTACCAGTGGTATAAAATAATCCTGCTTTGGGCATAATTTTCTATGGTGATATTTTTCGATTTGTGTTTTATCCCGGTTGGGAAATCAAAACATTTGATGACGAGGACGTCATCAAATTTAAGATTCTTTTATTTATTTTTTACTATTTAAATAAAATGGCTTTTCTAGCTCCAAAATAAATAAAAAAACTGATAATAATTTAAATTGATAGTGCCGATATTGAATTCAGCAGTGTTTTAACCTATTTGCTAAGTTCCACTTATTGAAATATTTTTGGGTAATTTATATTTGATTAAATAAGTATATTTTTATGAATAAATATATCAATATGTAAAATACGGGTCACTCACGTATGAAGTCAGCTACAGGCCGACATGTTTCAACCTCATCCGGAGGTCTTCCTTAGGGCGAATGTGAGTGACCCGTATTTTACATATTAATAATGTTAACATCTCACGTTAGTTTTAATCAATAAATATATCATAGGTGTCATCACTTTTCATGTGATACCAGATACTAAAAATACACGTTAACAACACTTATGTACATAGGTATTAAATAACAACAGCTTAGCTACTTAAATCTATTTCTACACAAGATAAATAAATAAAATACTATTCAGACCATTACTATAGAGCGTTTCTTCTAATGCAACTAGGAAAACGTCAATTAGCACACATTTAGTTTGGTTTTTTGTCGAAAAAAATGATTTATGGGCAACTTGACACTCGTTAGATGATACAAATTGTCTATGGACGGATCTGCTCGAGTTGTCATGAGACAAGGCTGCGAAACCGTGTCGATAAATTTCTGTCTTTGCTATTTTTGTACAAGTTAGTGTATTAATGGAACATTGGATTTAAATTTAAATTTTGTAGTAAAAAACTGGCTGTTAAACTTTAATCATATTTAGAGAGTGAAGTTAGTCCAGGATCGAAAAAAGTGTTGGTAGGTACATATTCCGAAAGGATTTTATGTGTCTAAGTTTCAATAACAGAAATTTCTTAACTGTTAAGAACTCTGATAATACAAATCTGTGGTAAAACCATGACCTAGTACCTTCGACTTTACCACACGCAATAGTAACATCAAATAAATCTTGAAGGATTTATTCCCTTAATGTGTGTGGTACACTTTGAATATTTATACCAACTACGCATTTTTATTAAGCCATCCAACATTAAGATGCTACTGTATTCTAACTTATCACATTTGTAGAAACACGCTACGGAAATCAAAGCATTTCGGCCAATTACCATAATTAAACCATTAGGCGGCATTTCTCTGGGATATACGATATCGCACAGATGGGATCTCTTCCTTCATTATCGATATCATAGACGATACATGCGTACTTCACTACCAATTAAGTTGAATTCTAAATTCAAACTTATAGTTGACATTCGAAAATTAAATTTGGAACTTGAGCCATTGAAATAAAGAGGTCTTGTTAGTTTTAGTATATCTTTTTTAAATTGGGCTGTGGCTCCTAGTTAATTTGCCCTGGAAGGAAATATTTCAGTTCAGAATTCTATTTTGACATTCGTGTTAATCGGCCGCAGGTGTGCGCAGGCATTTCGGGAATGTGTTATTGATACTTTTACAACATTAAATCATTAATAAAACGCATGTTTGTAAGGACTTTAATGATATCCTTGCCATTAACTGTCTAATGAAGGCATTGCAATCTATTTATAGAAATAATTATTTCAAAGTATGTAAGTAAGTACCTAGCGTAAGTAGGGAGCTAACTGTAGTCGCTTTCACTTGTAAGTGTATATCTTGATGACCCTTTGGCAGGTACTAGTTGATGTTACTAAAGGGAAACTTATTTGTACTTGATACTGCTTCTCTCTTTTCTCTTACGCTGTTGAAATTGATTTGCAAGTAAGTAATAATATATATTTTCACTGCCATTACTTTAGTGACAACATTGGGTTTGTGTAGCTTTCTTTGAGTTGTGTGAATTTTCTGGCACGAAACCTTTTATCACTCAGTTTTGTATGTGATTTCCAAAAACAGAAAGTTTTTTGTGACTGAGCAAAGGTTCCGCTGCTGGGCAAAAGCATTCCTGTGATCTGTGCACCTCGTCCTTTCCGCGTCATTTGTTACCTATTTATAAAGTATATTAATCTAGCCATCGCGATGATTTTTTCAACAACTAAAAACAACATTAAAGGTCTGGTTAAAAAAATTATATGTCAGGCAAAAAAGTCCTTTTAAAATTGGGAAGTGATACGAAGGTAATCTAAGGGTTTGTTGTATGTAATATTTAGTACATACCTAGGTACTTCCAAGCAAACAAAAATTCAATGTAAGCTTTGAGAAAATATGCAAGTCTTCCCGTGGATGTCGTAGAAGGCGACTTAGGAAACACTAGCTAAACAAAGCTTATAAACTGCTTATAAAAAGCTTATAAGTTGGAGAGGTCTCTTTGAGACCTCTCCAACCCGTCTGGCTAGCGTGGAGAGTGTAGGCTAAATCCTCTAACTGCTTTAGCTAATATATGTCTCTAGTAGTACAGTGAGGGTCGTGCTCCTGCAGTGGAGACTAAAAAGACCTGATGATGATGATGATGATGATGAAAAGTAAACTGATAGTGTGATTGTGGGGCTATTTAGTAAATACGATGTCGATAGATTTTGAGTATAATGCTTTATGGCGCGTTTGCCTCCTGTACCAACTGGCTGGAACGAAGAGTACTAAGTACGATGGCATTTCCTTTAAACTTACTTAAGCAGCTTCCTTTGCCAAACCTTAAAACAACAACACCTGCCGCCATTTTGGCCCGAAGGTGTCTCCATCCCACAGGCGTGGTCCGCAAAAAAGTGCCTATTTGTTCGATTCCAAATCGGAATGTTAATCGACGCTGATAAACGTTTTTGCGATACTGACGCAACGTTTGGACTTCCAATTAAAATTTTAAAGTCAAAATGGCTTCTTTGGGCGGCCATTTTGGTGATGGATAAAAAGCGCGATTTTATTAAACTGCTGTCATTACCATGAGGGATTTGGGAATCGATTTTTTCCCTACGTGGCGGTACTGTGTTGAGAGATATTTTGACAGCAGCTGTCAAAATCAACCAATCATGTTCAATTATTTTAATATTAGTGGACTTTGACAGTTGCCGTCAAAATATCTCATTTTTTATTGCTTTATGGCCGATTATTAACGGAAAAGTTATCTAGTATGATCGGTAGAAATACGATAAAAATATGGCAAGGTTACAGATTTACATGAATACATTGTAGGAAAAGGCAGACAGTTGTAAGTTTAGCAGTTAACATTTATTATTTCTTTTTTTGGTGGGAAGTCAATGTGTGCAGTTGTCGTTTGCCGTAGACGATTTTGCAAATTGATTTAAGTGGACTTTATAATAGTTAAAGTAGACTGTTAAATGGACTCGTATAGATTTGTCACCAGAAGCTCCCATGAGGCTACCAAAGAACATACGCCATCTTTGATGCTACTTATATTAAAAACTATACCGTACAACACCGATATTAAGTATCTCATTATACTGAACATTGGCAGAATCACTGACATCTCGTTGGAAGCCATAATTTATAAGAAGAAAGAAAGAAACCATTTATTAAGCCAATTTATTTTATAACACTTTATTTTATAAATTAATAAAGTGTCATTTTATTAACTTTGTAAGTACTTAATCATAAGGGAATATGATTAAGTACTTAAAAAGTTAATAAATATAAATAAATATGTATGATTTTAATAAGAAATCATAAATAAAACTTTTTTTTACTTTTGACAATGTGATTGAAATCGCATGGGATTGGCTGAAGCAATAGTGACGTCACTTGGTTGTAAATAGTATAGGTAGGTATAGGTATCAGTCACTGGAGGAGAAAGCACGCAGGTGATGTCTTTATAAAAAATGTCGGTTTGTACCATTTGGCGGCTTTATTATTTATTAAAGTCTTGATTAGCAATGTAAGGAAACAAATTCACAAAAAAATGACCAGTATACAAATGTTATACTTAACGATTTGACATATTTTTCCTAAACCTTGAAAAATACCCTAACCTTACTGCAGTTTATCACATAAACAAGTTTAATATTAACATATCATTAATATTATCATCATCATAAGTTGTCAGCACTAAGCTAGATGGCTGGCGTACCTATAAGTAAGTTTACTCGTAGATATTAATGCCGACTCCCTTGACTACCATCTGCGTTGGCAGTAAAACAGCTCACACGTTACGTTTTTTTTTCTCCCAGGTCATCGTGAAGGAATTTTACAAAAAACCAACACAACCGCGATTTTTTTTATTTCCATGTATTCGGAACGAATTCGTTCCGTTTTATGCATCGATTTGCACAAATATTGTTTAATAGCTGTTACCCCCGGCTTCGCGAGCGTGATATATAGCCTACGTCCTTCTCAATACCCTAACCTATGTGTATGCAAAATTTCATGATGATCAGTTCAGTAGATAGGACGTGAAAGCGTAACAAATAAACTAACAAACTCACTTTCGAATTTATAATATTAGTAAGGTTAGGATTAGGATGTCCTTTTCAGTACCCTAACCTATGTGTATGCTAAATTTCATGACGATCGGTTCAGTAGATGGGACGTGAAAGCGTAACAAACAAACAAACTCACTTTCGCATTTATATTATTAGTTAGGATTAGGAAGTTAGGATTAGGATTTTTGACTAAGTACCTGACACTTCTATCTAAAATATAAAAAATACAGTAGCACTTTGGATGTACCGATAATGTACCTATGTTTTGAAATTTTTCGAATTTTATATTATGCTGGAAATAATTTTTCATATCGCAAAGGTATAGGTTTTTTAATGCCCAGCGCACCTAAACAAGTCTTCATTTCAAAAAATCATATTTGTCACACATAAACAGTTTTTTTTGCGCGTTAAAGTGCAGTAGTCCTCTTTTATGTTTGATGAATGTTTTGAAGCACGGGTACAATAAAACTGTAGAGGCTCTTTAGCTTTTAAATCTCAACAAACCCTACATAAACGTGTCATGTCCACATTCAAAGCCTCCGTCTCCGGCGGCTGGCCCTCCGGGCTACTAATTGCCGTGACCAAACCAATATTTGACATCAATCAACTGATTTTTTAATTATGAGCGCCTACATTTGTGTGGGTTAGCTGCAAATTATAGAAGGTAGCAGATACGACACCTAGGCAATGCTGCCAGCCTTTTTGGCACGATACCCAGGTCACAAATCGAACAGTCCCTCCAGCTGGTGAGCAACTGGAAGGACTGTACGATTTGTAAATGTATATTTTTTAGGTATTTAATTTTATTTTTAGTTGGTTTTATTTATATGTAAGTAGTTTCATTTTAAAGTTACATAATTATCGTGCGTATGTTATATTGAAAAAAAAGGCGAACCCCCTAGGTATAAGTAACCTCAAGTAGGACGCATGCAGACGGAGTATTAGGGAAATCCTATGATTTCAGATAAAAAGCTTTTTGTTTCCTATCTTTTAAATCCCGTTATACCGAATCCCAGCAGAAGTTAACTGCCACATTCGTTCTTCACTTTGTTTTATTGAAAATAACGAACAAATGTAAATAACTTGAGACTTCATCTGTGGTTTTCTTTTGAGGCAGATTCATACACGTACGCTAGTATTCTCGATACAATATTGTGTTGACAGTAAAGCTGTTGTTAGCGTAGTCTAAAGACGCCTGTAACTAAGGGAACCATGTGAAAGTGCTATCATATTAAAATCTTCACGCTTAAGACTACGGCCTGGGAATACTTTAAACTAGAGTTTCTTCATAAATATGAAATTTGGAACTTACGGTCTGCAACCACTTAAGTTTAAGATTAAATCTAAGTACATATGCAAGTTATACTTCTGCGATTGACTATACTGTGTAGTTAGGCCAAAGTTAAACTAGCAACTAAGCGTGAAGCTTGTTGAAGGCGGCACAATTGACCGTCTCAAATCTATTGGTAAATTCCTTAAATTATTCGAAATACGACGTGTGGGGTCTTTTTAGTTCAAAAAGTGTAGGTAAGCAATCATGTTCAATCACCATTAGCAATCATTTTCATCATCATCAAGTTAGGTCTGATTTTGAATATCAAATTGTCATGTCATATGATAGAAAAAATAATATTAGGAGAAACACGAGTATATTGTACCTGCAAAAGTTTATCATATACCTACAAGTCCTAATGTCAATTCATTGCTAGATAGGTATATTTAAATGATATAATCAATAAAAAATAACATCTTAATTTATTTGTTTGCAGCAGTAGCAATCGTTTTTTAGGGTTCCGTAGTAAACAAGGAAACCTTATAGTTTCGCCATGTCTGTCTGTCTGACTGTCCGTCCGCGGTTTTACTCAGATACTATAAGTACTAGAAAGCTGTAATTTGGTATAGATATGTATTTTTATCATGGCAAAAAAGTGGTAGAAAAAAATCTTGAAAAAAAAAATTTTTCGGATAGCTCCCATACAAGTAAATGGGGGGAGTATTTTTTTTCTCTACTTACTTACCCATCGTGTGGGGTATCGTTAAATAGGTCTTTAAAAAATATTGTAAGGTTGAGAACACCACTTTTCGATTTAGGGATCCGTTTCCGAAATATTTGGTTTTAAAGTGCAAATTTTTGTTAGACGGTGTTTCTGCTAAACGGTTATATATGGATACGTGAAAAAAATTACAGCAGTAGTATATATACTGAAGTTGAAAGGAAAACTATCAGAGCTGAGTACTAAGTACAACTAAAAAATTATAGGCAACCAACTTATAAAATGTACTGGAAAATGTAAAACTCCATACAATTTTCATTGTTAGATGTTTTTGGTCGTTAAACTGTGAGGTGCGAATGTGAACACTGTGGACTCAAAGTTGTCATTCACAACTACGGAACCCTACACTGCGCGTGGCCCGACACGCACTTGGCCGGTTTTTTATAATACTCATTTTACGATCTCCGTGGCGCAGCGGTCAACACGCCTGCTGCTTGCGACACAGATAGTCCCGGGTTTGATCCTCGCGGTCAGGTCAAGATAGAAAATTATCTTTTTCAGATTGACCTGGGTCTGGGATGTTTATCTGTATAAGAATCTTTTATAAAATTTAGTATCCCATCATACAAGTCTCGAACTTACTTTGGGGCTAGCCCAATCTGTGTGATTTGTCCGTATATACTTATTTAAAAAAGAAGATAATAACAAAGAATATAATAATAAATTAAGTTTTCTGACTTAAAGTTAACAAGTTAGATATAAAGATTAGAAACACTATACAGTACAACGTTTAAATTAACTATACGTAAAGCTAGCTCTAGTTTACAAGCCTAGAATCTCTGAATAGTCTGTCCAAGGCAATCAAATGGTCAGCCTGGCTACAAATTCGATTAACGTCGCCCACCAGCAACAGATTGAAGTAATGCCTGATTGATAGGGCGATATCAAGAGCAATGCAGACATGTATTGAAATGACAAATCAATGATCTACTACGACACAACCTACGTATTATAGAACTAACAATTGATTATTATATATCAGAGTGAATCACAAAAAAAGTTATGTATATTGCTAATATTTCATGCGGCACGTTTTTTCTTTTCATGTTTTTATGTAGTCATATGTCATCAATCTTAAATCAGACTGTAATGTCAAAGGATAAACGATTTTGTCCAAGCTTATAAATATGCCTCCGCAGTCTCCACAAATTCATTCTACAATTTAGGAAACCGAAAAGTAATTTATATTAAAACAGTTGCATACATTTCCGTAAAGAAATTTACCTTTTTGAGATGGAGGGTTTTTTTGAGATTTCTCCTTCATGCATATTGAAGTTGACTACACAGAACCAATATTTGTAGTAGGCTTAGACAACAACATGAAAGACCTTTCTCACATTCCTACCACAATGCAAGAACAGAACGAATAGTCTTAAAAAATAAGCCTAATAATGTCTTTCCCTTCATGAATATTAGAAAAGGCAATGCCTGCACCCTATCTTTATACTATATGAAAAGGGTATTTTTCTTTTTCCTGGGTTTTTCCCTATTTGGGGTCGGCTCTGTATGTCAACTTTCACCAAAGCTTTCTATTTCCAACCATATCGGCACTAGCTCCCAGTTCCTTTATATCTTCCTCATACATTCCTTCTACGACTTACTCGGCCCTCCTTTTCCTGTTTGTCCTGACACGTGAAACTAAAAGGCATAAATAGAGACATATATAAATAGGGCAGTGTCAACGAGCCAGTGTTGATGGTCCTGAACGTCAGAGGTCAAACTGTAGCTGGCAAAAACCGCAAGGCATTTCTTACAAATTTAATTACAATAAATAAAACTTAAGAACTTCTTCACTCAATACTATTGAATACTTCTATTTCCTTAATAATACAGCGTAAAAAGTGTTTTCTATCCTGTTCACAGCAGAGTACTAAACCAACTAGACCAATACCTGTGTACATTGACTGGGAGTCAATGTACACAGGTATTGGCACAAAGAATATAATGTCACTCGACTAAAGCGCGACATATCTATAGAAGGCAGCGTCAACGTCAAACATTAATTACGCAGTGTTGACAGTCCTCCTCACAGGCCAAACGGTAGCGCACAAACATACCAAGACAGCTCGAACAAATTTCGGCGTCGGCGCCGCACAAAGACTGTTTGCTTAGCACTCCACTACTTACACTAATCCTCATATGACTTAGCCAGGGTTATGCTGATTGGGATGTTTTGTTAATTGTGTTAATGACACTAGTACCTAAGTAAAAAGTTTGTAATGTAGATAAAAATGAAAGAGGAACAAGAAAAAGAGAGTAAGACAACCTAAGAAAAGTTAAGCTTCCGTTCGTGTATTGTAGGATGGACTATTGCGGACCAATTCTCTCTATTATTGTATTAATAGGCACCAAATTTCACATGCTTATAGTCTAAGAGATATAAAAGACCGTAGAATATGGTAGCTGCTTTTGCTGTGTTCAGATTGTGTAGTATGTGTGTAGTAAGTAGGCTTTGGGAATTACTTACATGCATCTATACATCTATAGGTATATGCTAGTGTTGCCTATAGTCGTAACATGGGTACCTAACTACTACCGTACAAGTACTACTACTGACCTGGGAAGATGTTACTAAAACAAGGAAGAATAAAAAGCAACTAATAAATAGCCTGTCTCTCTTTATCTCTCACACACTTATTTTAGTGAATTATAGACTGCATGTCACGGATAATTATAAAAATAGTAACTAGAGACAACTTTCCAGTTTTCCTCCTAAAGAGTAGCGCCAATTATTAAAATCATAGTTTCATAGCAAAAGATTACCAACATAGAAATTATACATACTTATAATATTAGGATGATTGGTCACTTGAAACGACATGATGCCTTCTTTAAAAACATACTGGAGGGTAAGGTGAAAGGAAAGAAAGGTCCACGGAGACCAAAGAAAAGTTTTGTTGACCAACTAAAGGAGAAGGCTGGTGTCATGTCGTAGCAAGAACTAAAGTCTAAAGCAGAAGATATAGAAGTTTAGCGAATGCTCCCTCGACAAGAGCTATAAAGCTCTTAAATAAGAAGAAGAATAACATTCTAAAAGGTATAAAATACGTTGTGTGTCAGCCCTTACACTCTTAACTTGGTAAACACGTTCGACACACGGCTTTTACGTCTCTTTGCAATGAATCCAAGTAGCCTTCAAATACCCCTTAAAATAGCAAGTAGGCTTCCAAACAAATATTTATAAAATAAACATATTTTGTATAATATATGAAGCCCTAATAGACAAAAGAACACTTGATAGGTTAGTAGCTAATAACTAGGTCCTTATACACTCGGGTTGGGTTTCATCACCATGGGCTCTGTTTACCCCGCGAGGGATAATGACATGATAATATGTATGTATCTAAGTTCCACAATAACTCCCGAACCAGTAGGTAAGTACTATAATAGGAGATAATACTGCAATGTTCTCCTGTCAGAGGGCAGCATTAGCAGAGACAGTAAACAAATGTTTAATATTGACAAGTATGCCAAAGTCGCAATAAATTGTCTTTATTTTACATCCGAATACGCAGCACAAATGCATTTTAATATTTTAATAATAATAGCAGTACCTATTTAAAAATCAAATTAATAAAGGATTAATGTATAATTTTACAAATTAATTGCGACTTTGACATGGACATGTACATACTTGTCAGTGTCAAACCTATTTTTACTGTATGTGCTAGTGGCACAGCTTTCAGTAATATATTCTATTAACATGATGAAAAGTGTGTGCATAAGTATTATCAGTAAATGTACAAGTAACTTAGTACAATTTCCAATTCATTGCACATCAAAATCAGTTCGATTAACTCTACGATTTTGAGAATTTTAATAAGTACTCGAGAAGTCATAGTCTCAAAGAAACTACTAGTATTAAACAAAGGTATGTCAGATGCCTTAAGGCAGCTTAAAAATCTGATACCAGTGTTTGCCACTTACACGTAAAACAAAAATAATAATAAGAAAGTAATTTGTGAAATTTCTCCCTACATATTTATTTCTTTATTTTTTTGGTTCCTTCATTTTATTGTTTAAAAAAATTGTAATTGTACGAAAACATATTCACTGGACTACAAAATATGCCGTCATGATTAATCTCAATCTTACTCCCACAAGTCTTCGTCATGAATGGTCCGGAAGTATGGACAGGAAAAGTTTCATACAAAACACGTTTGATTCACGCCTCCCACGGATTCTATTCATACCTGCCTGTCAATGTGGTCTCCTTTTGGTATGATGAGCGAGTCTAAACACAGTTTCATGAACTGAAAATGATGACGAGATGTCTGCTTATTGGAGATTTTCTTAAAGTATTACCGAAATGTATAGGCACATTTTTTTATGATGAACCCGCGGCTTCGCCCGCGTCATAAATAGCCTATGTCCTCAGTACCCCTAACCTATGTGTATGCAAAATTTCATGATGATCGGTTCAGTAGGTTGGGTATGAAAGCGTAACAAACATACAAATAAAGAAACAAACTCACTTTCGCATTTATAATACCTACTAGCTGTTACCCGCAGCTTCGCCCGCGTGATATATAGCCTATATCCTTCTCAGTACCCTAACCTATGTGTATGCAAAATTTCATGATGATCGGTTCAGTAGGTTGGGTATGAAAGCGTAACAAACATACAAATAAAGAAACAAATTTCTTTATTTCTCGCTACATTACATGAACATTATAACAGGTAGTGAAATGAAATATATGTTAGTGAAGGTATGTACATGAACCCTGGCAGGGTGTTGCGATGGCTCATTGCTGAGTAAAAACAATACGGTAGTTGCCTAATGTTAAGATTATATAAAATTTGTTTCTAATGAGACTCATTTCTATCTAAAAACACTATAAAGAACACTTTTAATTTGATATCGATTCGTTAAGTGATCCTAAAGCTTCTTTAAAGTTGGGTGAATAGGACCATTTTTTAAAGTATGAAAATCTTTAATTACAATTATACTGAATTTTAGTCTGCAAAATTTATAGCAACTTTTATTATGAAACCATTACCATAAACGAAATATTTCGTATAGCTACCAAACAAAGTTCTCACGCCACCCATACAAAATACAAACTTGTGACGTCACAAATATGTAGGCATTTCAGCAGCGCGTTTTCACGTCTAAAAATTTACGTCTAAAAACATGTGTCTTTCAAACTTTTATAACTGAAAGAGTTTTTTGTTTAGAAATGTATTTCTGTCACTATTGTGTTTATTTTTGGCAGGTCTTTACATAGCAACATGAAAAAAATTTTAGTCAACATGCCCATTAAGTAGTTACTCGTAGGTAGGTAATCAAATTATACATGAATAATATGTTAGTAATAAAAGTCAAATTAAATTTATACAATATTAAAAAGTCAATAATTACGTTAATTTTAAAAGAATTATTAGGTATTATTAAATTAATTTGCAGGAAAAAAAAACTCACTTTCGCATTTATAATACCCATTAGTTAGGATAGGATTAGGATTTGAGTGCATTTGACCTCTGTGTTGCCTGATGGGAAGCAACGATGAGGTTTAAGGTGGGAATGCAAACTCAAATAATGCCTAATCACTCTTGTCTTGAAAATCCCAAAACTTAACGAATCAGGAAACAGTGAATAGTCATGGCAAATGTAGAGTCAAACAGTGATTAACCTAGAAAATTCGTTTAAAAAGTGGTAGCGAGTTATGATATGGTGGACTGATAACTTGGCCCTAGATAATCTTCAATTTTTCAAACTATTTTATGAACTACTTTGATATTATTACAGCCATAGCACCGGGAGATTTGCAAATCACTTCGTGAACAGTCCGGTGAGCCACAGTTGGGCCAAGAGCATTTAGCCGGATTTCGCTTGTAGACTAGTCCGTCGCCCGGGGTGAACCACGAGGAGGTAGTTCTTGACCAATTTTATGAACTACTGTTTACATTTGAAACTGTGAACGTCAAACAGTGCGGATTGGGAATTGGGACGCCATCGTGCGCGCGTCTCATTTCACATTCGCCCTGACGAAGACCTCCGGATGAGGTCGAAACATGTCGGCCAGTAGCTGAATGTTTACGTGAGTAACCCGTTGTTACGCATTTTAATAGTGAAGCTTTACTTCAGCGATCTCGTCAAAAGTAGCCATTTTTGTCAAAAACGCTATGAGAATCTTTATTGGGTATTTATTATAGTAGTTCATAAAATAGTTTGAAAGGTAACCTAGGGCCTCGCACAACAAAATGAATGATCTCTTCGATTTCTTTCTAATGATTTATTTCAAATCAGGGCTTCACTGGGCCCCGTAAAATTTATGTACCTATCCTCTTAATAGCAATATTAGATTAATTAAAACCTTAAAGTGGATACGAAATCCTAATCCCAATCCTATCCTAATCCTAACTAATCCTAATCCTAACTATCCTAATCCTAACTAATATTATAAATGCGAAAGTGAGTTTATTTGTTTGTTTGTTACGCTTTCACGCCCTATCTACTGAACCGATCATCATGTAATTTTACATACACATAGGTTAGGGTACTGAGAAGGACATAGGCTATATATCACGCGGGCGAAGCCGCGGGTTACAGCTAATATAAAATAATGGAAACTAAACCGAACTGAAGCACTCGTCCCACCGACTCTTAGTAGCGAGGCGAATGGAACAGAGTCGAAGCACAGGCCGAAGTAATTGAGCAGCAGACATAATGCTGATAACGAGCTTGAGCCGGGACTTTCTATAAGCTTATTATATGGGTTCGTTTCCCTATCAATACAAAAAACGAAGCATTCTTTTACATTTGATGGATTTGTAATGAACCTATATTTATATGTACCTCTCGTTTATTTTTGGGTACATCTTTATTTCTTTGGTTAGTGGAGACTCATAGGGAGGAGGGAGGTCATATTTATGGCCAAATCTACATATTAAAAATTAAATATATGAAATATTTAAAAATAAATCTGTTATTTTATTAATTACCTATCATCCTTTATCTTATAGGAATAATATACTTAGGTACCTAAATAGTTTATTTCGCAATAAAAGTTTATTCTGATTGATCTTTTATTTTGAAATCAGAATAAAGATTGATCTCAATTACTAAAATACAGGAACCCGGTGGCTGAACCCTAGTAGGTGTGAGCATTATAAGCGCTTACGCATGTTAAGCAACCCCGGACGGGTGACCCACTTGGATGGGTGACCACAAGAGGCATAAAAATATCTCGGGCTCCTCCGTGCTACGGAATGTACGTTAAAACGTTGGTCCCGGCTGTCATCATTGATGACAGTCGTTAAGCTATGTCAGATGCCTTTGGGCCGCTTGAAGAATCTAACATCAGTCTTGGCCACTTACACATACGAAAAACAAACAAAAATTACTATAATTGAAAAAGTCACCCAAAACTTACATTTCTCTAAAAGTAACTTATATTACTATATGTCAAATATCATGGAAACCATACACTTTTGGGTGTAGGTACTGTGGTCAACTCACCAATAAGTAATCTTAATAAAACCATAGAAAGCGAAGGTATGCAAACCTTAGGCAGCTGGTACACTTGTATTAAACAACTTCTTAACAATTTACAAATATCTTAGATATTAAATTTTTACTCGTGTAGGTAAGTAAGTTTATAAAATTTATGAACATTAAAATGAATGGTCGGCGTCACATTCATAGGACTGCCATTAAGTTGGGCCCTTAGGGCCTGTCCACATCACCACGGCACGACATCGTCACCGTAGAACGGTGCGGTGTCGGGGCGCGACGCGTTGCCGCGCCGTGCACTAGCACGGTACGGCAACGCCGCCGTCGAACGGTGCAAAGGACGGCGTCGTCGTAAGCCGGTGACGCGATACGATGCGCCCGATCAGTTGATGTGTTATTGTCTTAGCGATTAGTTGTACGTGTGAATAAAAGATGTCGGAAAACATAGATTGTGATTTATTGATTTCACTTGTTGAAGAACGTCCAGTATTATGGGATAAGACAATAGATGATTTCAAGAACAAAAATTTAAAAACAGAAGGCTGGAAGGATGTTTGTCGAAACATTTTTCATGACTTTGACGACAAAAACGATAAAGAAAAAACAAGACTAGGTAAGCTCATATTTATTAGTTACATTAAGTTATAGGTATATTATAATAAGTATTAGTATATTTATTTATCGAATTAATAATCGTACTATAGTCGGTTATTATATTTTAGTTAATTGCCAACTAAGTGCTCCAATATCGCTATTAAAATATTTACAGAATTCATTCCTTATGTTGACTGGGTTTGTGTTGTTTGGAAATTCGTCATCCTCTGACTGTTGCAAGTTTACAAAATTTTCTTCTATCATTAGTTCCTCGGTTGTGGTAATTCCATCTCTATTAATAACAAAGTTATGCAAGACACAACATGCTTTGATAATATCTGTAGCAAAATTATATTGAACATTCAGTGGTCGGTGAAATACACGCCATTTATTTGCCAGAATACCAAAAGTACATTCAACGTATCTTCTCGCGCGACTCAAGCGATAGTTAAATACTCTTTGTTGTACAGTCAAATGTTTCCCTGGGTATGGGCGCAATACATTATTTGTGAGTGGTAAGCCTTCATCTGCTACAAAAACATGGGGAACTGGTGTCTGTAGACCTGGTAAACATTTTGGCTCTGGTAAAGGCAGATGGCCTTGTAGTAATAATTCGTACAGTTTCGTATTGTGAAAAACTGTCGAGTCGCATTCCTTACCAAATGCTCCTATATCAACATACACAAATCTATATTTGGAATCAACAATTGCGAGCAAAATTATAGAATTATAACTCTTATAGTTAAAAAAAAGAGACCCACTATGGGCAGGACTCCAGATTCGAATGTGTTTCCCGTCCAACGCCCCCATACAATTAGGAAAATTGGCTTTCTTGTCAAAATCTTCAGCTGTTTGTTTTAATAACTCCTCTGTTATTTTCGGAATACATTCATTTAACATGATTTTCCATAAAGCTTGACATACTTCTCTTACTATTTTTGCGATTGTACTCTTTCCACGATAATCCGTTAATTCTAAATCTCTAAAACTATTTCCTGTTGCCAAAAATCTGAAACAAAAATCCGGGTATAACATCATAAACATCCAAACATCCATACTCATAAAATTTCACGTTTATAGATAATATTAGTAGGAAGTAGGATGACAAAAATAACTGATTTTTTTCTCATTTAGATCTCAGATCTAGATCCCATAACAAAGGGGTATCAACCTAGTAAATACTCATTTAGCGTACCTAAGTAATTTTTAGAAATAGGAATTATAATTAATTTGTGTAATAAAAGCCGCTGGTATACCTACCTACATGAGTACTATCTCTGTATTTTAGTTTGATACTCAGCCCCTTTCCGTCATACACTTTAAATTTTATTATAAATGCGAAAGTTTGTGAGGATGTATTGCTGTATTTATAGTATGTATGTTTGTCTTTCACGTAAAAACTACTGATCCAATTGTTGCTAATAATACACGTTTTAAATATTTTGCAGGTAATGCTGTGGTAAAGAAATGGACTCATATAAAAGACAATTTTACAAAATACCTGAAAAAACTTGAAACTTTAAATAAATCGGGATCTGGTGCAAGCAAAATTAAGGAGTATCATTTGTATAAGCAACTTCTGTTTCTAAAAAAAAACGCTGCAAATTTAACTGACTCAAGCATAATGGAAGAAGATGAAGAAGACGAGATACCATATGAAAAAAATGATTATAAAAGATCACGTTATCAACCAACTCCACGAAAAAAAAAAAACAATGATGAAGTCGATTATGAGATTCTCCAAGCCCTAAAGGAAACAGAAAATAGACATCTGTCATTTTTTAAGGCCATATTACCATCATTGAACACATTGAATGAGCATCAAACTCTAATGTTTCAAAGTCGTGTTTTACAAATCCTAACTGATTTACATCAGATTTCATATCAGTATGAAACATCAACTGGTTATCATACAGCTTCTCAGGATAGGTACCAAAGATCACAATCATCATATACTACTAATTATCAACCAACACAAACTTTTACATACCAATCAACAATGTCATCAAACGTTTCTAAAACACCAGCACCAAGTACAAGTAGTATATATCAACCATCGACTTCATCAAATTCCAAACCACCAAACTCAACTTTCGAAGAACTATCAAATGATTGCGAAGATGAAGCAAGTGCATTGAAATCAACATATGATTTTTCTTGAAAATTAAGATAAATTAAAAGAAATATTATATTTTTTATCATAATGATAACTACGTAGTAAATTTGTTGAATTATTTTTCTATTATTTATCTTATAATTGTAACGTTGGTAGTTCAGCCACTCAAAATCTGTGATTTTATCTAAGGTTATTAAAGACTGTTATTGTTTTTCTTAGTTATAACTGTAATCTTACGGGTATACAAGCCAGTAACCCCGCAAAATCTGTGATTTTTAGCTAGTTGTTAGGTTAAACAGGCAAATAAGCCGATTGAAAACTGTGATTTTTAAGTAGATATTAAGTTATTATTGTGTATTTATATAGATGTAGGCATTTTTGAGGCCAATATCTACTGTTCTTAATATTTTAAATAAACATATTAATAATTGTACTCGTACATATGTACATCATTATGAATATAAAAGAGGTTTGATTGTGATTTACCTAATTGTTTTTCTAGTGTTTATTATTATTAAAAAGCAAATCGTTCATTCGAAAACTGTGATTTTTATACTCTAGATTTAGTAAATATTAAACTTGCTATTATTATCAAAAATAAAGAACATAAAAAAATATTACATACATATAAATTGTTTTCATTACTTACCTTATAGTTAATCCTAACTTCTCCAAAGGCCCAACAGGTTTTCTAAATACAAATTGTTTTTGTATACGCGGTGCAACTCTTGTTAGTAATTCTTCAAAACTTGATACAGACATTCTAAAATAACTGTAAAATTTATGGTCACAGGTTTTCAACGCTTCATATTTTCTCGTGAAATGATTCCCATCACTATTCATAATTGAAAGATATGGATGCACCCAGTACTGTCTTTTTAATTTTTTTTTCTCCAACTTATCTCTTCGTCTTTTTAATAACAACAGAAGCAGAATACGTTTTGTGCGGTCCATATCTACAACGAGACTGTTATTTATTTGGTGAAGAATGTACCGAAAGTTTACAAGGCACGGCAACGTGTAACTTTGCGGTGTCGTGAGGTACATTTTTACGGTACGGCAACGTAAATTCCCACGTTACGGCAACGTGCCGCGCCACGGCACCGCACCGTTCCACGGCGACGACGTCGTGCCGTGGTGATGTGGACAAGGCCTTAGAGTATCAATTACAGAAGAATGATACTCTAAGGTTGGGCCACACCGGGAGCCTATTCAGAAACGAGGAGGCGTGACTCTGTTTCATTAGAAACAAATTCGTCCATTGTGCACATTGCACGGTGTGTCTTGGTCTCTTGTCTCGGCGTTTGGGAAACACCGACTTATGTCCGATAGTGTAGTATAACTGGACGTGTCAGATGCATCAATTTGTTATTCGAGGTTCTAGGGCGATGGGCCACATATCCACCCAACACTTAGTTTGCATAGTATGCCTATAGAATGGGGAACGTTTTGTCATATTTTTCTGCATCTTTTTAACCGTGGTCTCATCCAATGCAATCTGCAGATTGAACAACAAACTATTTAATTTTTTTTGAGTGAAACCTTTTTAAGATGGTTGAACGCTTTTTGAATGAACAAAAATAATAGAACTCACGCCATCGTCACCGACCGTTTTATACTTTTTGGGTGAACAACCAGTCACTTATTTTTCAGTACTATCGGCAATCTCCAAAGCCAGCCCCGCATGTTTCTCTTTTTTTTTGGAAAAAACTTTTAATGTCCCAATGTGTTTTATGAGCTATTCAGAGTTTATATGATCTCTATCCCACTACAGCAGATTTCATATAAATATATGAAATCGGCGTGTAAATAAAATATTATGTCAATCAAAATAATCTGCTTTTTTATTAAATACTACACAAACGGTGAAGCCCTCAGCATGTCAGGACCACATGGCGCCACCTTCACGCTCATAAACGGAATCTATTTCACGCTCAGACTGACCAGCAATTACCGAAAGTGACCATCGGTCTATGAAGTGTCTCTGCTAGCCATTGTGTTTATAGAAGCTGCATATGGCGTGAAATGGGCGTATTTAATCTCATTTAATGACAATTTTTAAATTATCTGTAGACTTTGAGATAAAAAAGGGGGATAGAGTTGTATATTATAGGTACAAATTAACTCATAACGAGTATATTTCAAAAACAGAAAGTAAAAGTGCATTTACCTATGTATGATTTGTAACACAAACCACTCTCATAAACGGAATCTATTTCACGCTTAGACGGACTGGCAATTACCGAAAGTGACCATCGGTCTATGAAGTGTCTCTGCTAGCCATTGTGTCTATGGAAGCTGCATAAGGCGTTAAATGGGGTAATTAGTCTCATAAAATTTTGAATATTAAATATATACAGTGATGCTGTTTACAATTTAAAGTGAGAACGTGATGCTTTTCTCAGCATTTCTGTCAAAAACGGCCACACTTGATGAAAACGCTACGTAAAGCTTCGCAGCGGTTACGCTTCCTCCAAAGCACAGTGCTTTGAGGAAATCGATACCACGTGTCGCCCCTCTATCACTCGAAGATGATATTCGTAACAGAACGAAAATAGTCGACGGATCCGACGAAATAAAACGTGAGTAAAGCCGAGTTTCCATAGTGAATTTATCTCGCGTAAGTTATAATACCATTAATTTAAAATCTGTTTGTGAGAGAGTCAGGTTTCTCTGCCCCGACTGTCCATAGCATTTCAAAATTCAGAACAAAAGAATATTATCAAAACTCATAAGTAATTTATCCAAATTCAAGAAACACCGATGGTGGCAAACAATATTAACTATTTTTCTATTGTCACAAAATTTATTGCGCAAAATGAGTGGCACTTTCTATTGAACTGACCACAATAGTTCTATTTTGGTATACTGGTGGTCTTCGAAGATTGTCCTTGCATTATACTAAAGCAATATGAGCCAAATTAGTGTCTTTGTGAAGGGCAGGTGGCGCTATTGTCGTGGCTAAAGGTGGTTTGCAACAATGAGGCTGTGTTCAGCACGAACCAAATTTTTTAGGTTATACGTTATCGATCAACTTGAGAATAACAATAAGATCTTGAATATACTCTTAAATTAGATTTACAGTTATGTTTCTAACTCGGCATAATTGAAAAATTTATATTCTTGATGCGAAAACTCTATATTCTATTTATGTGATTTGTCCTACAAATTTTAATAGGCTTATAATTTTGAAACCATTGATATTTTAACCAAGCTGTATACTCGTAATAACGTACGTAATTATAATGAGATTAATTTATTGAATGCGTTTTACGCCAAAATTATCAAATATTGCCACATTTCCTTATTTCCGCTTGTATGGAGACATGTGCACCCAGGGCCCTCTTAACAGCTTTAAAGCAAAAATCCATCTAGTATTTCCGAAGATCAGCGTATAGAAACAGACAGACATTATATTTAATTCTTAAAATGTTACTGCGTCTCCATCGCCCCATTTTCTAAATATACTAAATGTAATATATGGATAATAGATATCAGAGCATAAACCGAAAACACTTACCTGCATCAATACATTACCAATGTTAAAACATGTTTCCAAAGAAAACAAAAGCTTTCGTGAATATAATTTTATTTTCTCATGTTATTTTATTAATTTTCAAGGATATAAGAAGCACGAATATAGCATTGGAACAATGCAATGGTCACAATTTCACAGCCTCGTTTGTATTTGCCTTAAGGACGCGTCCACTTGTTAAGCAGATCTTCACGACCTTTGCCGTTTCCTGCAGCTACATAGTTCCCTTTGTTTCAATTCTGTGTATATCTATAAATAAATAAATATATACGGACAAATCACACAGATTGAGCTAGCCCCAAAGTAAGTTCGAAACTTGTGTTATGGGATACTAACTCAAAGATACTATATTTTATTACAAATACATTATAGATAAACATCCAAGACCCAGGTTAATCTGAAAAAGATCATTTTCCATCTTGACCTGACCGGGGATCGAACCCGGGACCATCCGTGTCGCAGACCGGCGTGTTGACCGCTGCGCCACGGAGTTCGTCAAATCTGTCTGTTGTAAAGTGACTTTAAAATCATAATAGTACGTTACGAAACAAGTACGGTAAGCTGGTTATTAAAGTCGAGTCGTCTTATTATAAAACGAAAACTAACTGTATAGTACCTGGTTTAAACCATTATCCGACAGAAGTAAGTCAACACTTCTTCTTCTTCTGTTTTATATTATGGCTTCCACCGAGATTTCAGTGATTCTGCCAATGTCCAGTATAATGAGATACTAATTATCGGTGTTGTACGGTAAAGTTTTTTCAAGTAGCATCAAAGATGGCGTATGCTCTTTGATGCCTCGTGTGAGCTTCTGGTGGCAAATCTATACGAGTCCATTTATCAGTCCACTTTAACTATTTCACAAATTATTCATGAGCACGAGCATTTATAACACCAAACTACACCAATTTCTTATTATAAAGTCCACTAAAATCAATTTGCAAATAAATTGTCTAAGGCAAACTTCAACTGTACCCCTTGACTTCCCATCACAAACTCCAAGTCAACACTTACCACTGACGTTTTCTCAGCTGTCATTGTCAATTGGTTTTGGTGGGATAATGGTTTAAACCTGATACTAAAGTTAGTTCTCGTTTTATAATAAGACGTGAGGTGTTTAAGGTTCGCCGGCCTGTGACACGGAAGGTCCTGGGTTCGATCCCTGGTCAGGTCAAGATGATCTTCAGATTGATAATTTTTAAGATTGCCCTGGGTCTTGGATATTTATCTATATATGTATTTGTTATAAAAATATAGTATCGTTGAGTTAGTATCCCATAACACAAGTCTTAATTAAAAACTTACTTTGGGTCTAGCTCAATTTGTGTGATATATATATTTAAGCGGGTGCTTACTTAGGGTGCTTATAATATACCTTGCCGTGTGGTTCCCGGCAGAGCAAAATAGGACCACTCCAAATCTTCTTGAGGATGTCGTAGAAGGCAACTTAGGCAACACAAGCTAAAGAAAACCATCGAACAGACCTCTCCAATCCGCCTGGCCAGCGGGAGAGTGTAGGCCAAATCCCCTGACTGCTCTAGCTAATATATGGCTCTGATAGTACAGAGAGATACATGCTCCTGCAGTGGACACTAATAAAGACCTGATGATTATGATAACAAACCGATGACTACGACGATTAATAAAAAAAAATTGTCTCATCTGGCAATCATTGACTAATTAATAAAAATTAAGACTCCAATGAAACTGTCGTTAAAGCCTTTCGGCCACAACATTAAATAGGAATAATTTGGAATTACCTATGCAATAACGAATCTATTTTTAATTGACCGCAGTCCACATCACACCTTGAATATTTTCAGTGTGTCATCGGCTTCATATTAATACACAAATAGGTCATAATAAGGTAATTGGAAAATTATTAAGCACTAACTGTTACCCGTGGCTTCGCCCGCATGATATATAGCCTCCGTCCTTTGCAGTACCCTAACCTATGTGTATGCAAAATTTCATGATGATCGGTTCAGTAGATAGGGGTGTAAAACGTAACAAACAAACCACGAAACTCAGTTTAGCATTTATTATATTAGTTAGGATTAGGATTGTGTCGCGGATGGGTAAATAGATGCGGTTTTTTACCAGCTTTTATTAACTTGCCGTATTAGCATTTAAGCAGTTGTATTATGGTGGGTGAGAGAAGTGACTAGAAGGGATAGAATATGAAACGAGTACTTATGTGAGAGATAGCACAAAAGTAGCCTCAGTAAATAGAAAGGTACTGGATATGAAAGTTACTGGGAACCAAAATAAAGGTAAGAAAAGATGAGGAGTGTGAAGGAGGATATGGGAAATAAGAAGGTAGGGAAGTAAGGAGATGGCTCGAGATATAGCATGATAAAAGAAGTTTATATGCTATTCTGACGCCTAGAAAGATAAAGTGGGATAAGGTGAGGAAGAAGAAGTAGATAAGCATTTAAGCATTTAGGTAAATTTCAGAACCAGAGGCAAGTTTATATACCATACATATCAGAATACATCTCTGTGATATACACACTACGCGAAAAGAAACGAAACTGAAGCATTGCATGTAAAATAGCTTGCGGCTATGTGTGGCTGTCTGGATGTGCGCGAGGGCATTGATAAGCGCGCGAGCCGACTGCCGACTGCCTTGGTCGAGGGCTGTGTGTTGTGTTTGCGTCTCTCGCATGGCTCACACCACAGCCATGAAGTGATTAGTGA
This sequence comes from Rhodophaea formosa, assembly GCA_963082605.1. NCBI lineage: Eukaryota > Metazoa > Arthropoda > Insecta > Lepidoptera > Pyralidae > Rhodophaea > Rhodophaea formosa. Next base: position 9,009,584 of record OY720225.1, on the reverse strand, counting down.
GTTCTTGCTCCATGGTATCAACCCTAGCACTTACACGTCCCGGCTCAAGGTCACCGGTGCCCGAACTCTCACGTACAGGGAGTGTCACCACTGTGCCAGGGGTTCGCTATCAACAATCCTTACTTCAAATATTTTAAAGTATCATCGATTCATATTAAAAAGTGATTGTGAAACAATTTGCATTCTGCTTTCTATGCGGTTTTTAGTACTTATTGATAATTTTGGTGCAAATTAATTGAACATTAGTTTGATAGTGTTATTTATATGTTTTTTGGTAGGTAAGTCATTAAAATTTTGCTTTTCCGCAAAGCAGGAAATGAGGAAGTAGAAAACATATTTTAGGTAGGTAGCTCACAGGAAAAAATAATGTATATAGTACGGAGGCCGTGTTGCTCGAAGGTACTTAGTGAATCTAAGTACTTTAATTAAAACGGTACACGGTGTGTCTAGTATCAGTAAGCGCTTTTATCAGCTCGATAGAATGCTACCTCTCTGCGGATATCCGGTGGACCAGACCAGGTAAATAATAGGACCTACCTTTTTTCAGGGTGATTTTTCTGAATTTCTAGAACTACCAAAGGAAGATTGGCTCATAAAATATTAAGTCAAATCACACAGACTAAGCTTCCCTACAACTTGTGACATGTTTCGTTGAATAGGTATTTTCTCAACGACACTATATTTTATAATAGGTAGATAGATACATACAACAGGTGTTACGTAATTTCCAATACAAAAGAAAATATTTACTAAACCAAAAAAAGTGCCATCCCTAAAAAATAACCTGTCAACTCAAACTGAATTTTCTAAGATTACTTTAACAGAAGAGTTTTTTAATGATATAGGATGGTGGTTTCCGGCAGAGTACCTACTAGAATAGGACCACTCTAATTCTTCCCGTGGATGTCATAGTAGGAAACACAAGCTAAACAAAGCTATTCACATCAAAGAGACCTCTCCAACCCGTCTGGCCAACGTGGAGAGTGTAGGCTAAAACCTCTGACTGCTCTGGCTAATATATGTAGTACAGAGAGGGTCGTGCTCCTGCGGTAGAGACTAAAAAATACATGATGCGATGCTATAGGACGGCAAAGTGGGTCAACTGATGCTAAGTGTTAACCGTTTTCTATGGACATTTGCAAATCCAGGGTCGTGACAAGAACGTTGTCGGCTTTTAAACTAGTTCCAATGTCATATTGATTCGGGAATACGGCCGCCAGGAAGTTGATTCCCCAGTACGGTTGTACTTGGAAAGGAAATAATGTAAATAAATAAGTTATAGGAAGTCTACTCTTTATTGCTATTATTTTATGGTATGATTGCGTTTTAATGATGATTATTTTATGTTTTATTCAAATATTTTTTTCGGTTCATACTAAGGTTTAAAAATGCCTTGTAAACAGTCTATTACCCCATAGAATCTTTAAAAGGCACCTTCAAACCTCGTTTGGGCTTAAGGGGGATTTTTGTAATAAACGTCAAAGACCACCAATCTGAAAACAACATTTTCCATTTTGACCTGACCAGGGACTAAAATTAGTTAAATTAGTTTTCTTTGTTACTAACACTTTATGGGTCGTAACCCTGAAATAAAAGATTTTTATTTTATTTTAATTTTTTTTTAAATCGCAGGAGCCTCAATTTAAAGGCACTTGTGATATCATTGAGCTACAGAGGCCGGAACGTCAGGTGGTCAACGATCAGGCAGTAAAAAAGCTTTGCCTTTGATGTATTATATTAATAATTCTTCGTCATCTAAGCACTATAAACCTGAAATAATGTCCTTTGAAGTCTTGGGTCACGTAATTGTAGAGCAATAAGGAAATTGCCGGGATGATGATGACTTAATAACATAAGCCTAGGTGTACACCCTAGTGTAAACTAGGCCTATATTAAGTAACTAGGAACTCGAAAAAAACGTCATTTTAATACAAAAGTGTTCGGCAAAATTTTTTGCCTTTACATTGTTGGTAAAGTCGTTCATTTTCTCGAGCTGATTTGATGGTTTATGGGACGCCGGTGTTTACCCTGTAGTATACGCGTATTTAACATATTACCGCGACATGCCTTTACGCTCTGCAACATTCTTATGTATTGCTGACTTAAGATTATTAGTAGTTATAAATTAGAGTAATTAGGTTAGGCGCTCGCTCTTTACTTTGTGACGCTTGTAAAGGAACAATAAACGTACATACGTGAAGTTCTATGTAGTTTCTCTGAATCTACAAGCTACCACAATCCCTCAAGATCCTTCAAGATATTGTATGGCGACCCTGCCAGGATAATACCCTGTGTAACCCTATTTCCCTACTAATATTATAAATGCGAAAGTAAGTTTTTTTGTTACTTTCACGAAGTAACTACTGAACCAAAAAGGAAATAGGGTACCTCTCATCTCATCCCGGAAAAACGTTTTGTTCCTGAGAGATCGAAATTGACGCGAGAGGAGCCGCGGGCGAAAACTACTTTACAAATTAAAAAAAATGCATTTCTGTTCAGATTGCATCTTTACCTTTATAATCATCATTATCAGGTCTTTAGTAGTCTCTACTGCAGGAGCACGACCCTCTCTGTACTGCCAGAGCAGTCAGAGGATTTGGCCTACAGTCTCCACGCTGGCCAGACGGGTTGGAGAGGTCTCTTTGATGTTTATAAGCTTTGATTAGCTTGAGTTTCCTAAGTCGCCCTTTACGACATCCACGGGAAGATTTGGAGTGGTCCTATTCTTCTCTGCCGGTAACCACACGGCTGAACTTTATAATAAATGCGTATTATATTTATATATTCTTACACTTTAACTTGATACTCTAAGACTTTAACACATTCTGAATAGTCTAGTTAACTAGTGGATTACTACCATCTAACAATGACGTTTTGGAACTAAGCTTGCCACTTTACCAGAGCGTGTGCCACCGAATGAAACATCAACACCAGTGCAATTTTATATTTAGGCAGATGAGTTGCAAGTTTTACTACCTAAGACCCACGACAAGTGAAATTTATAGATTACTAGGTTTTACCCACGGCTTCGCACGCGTGATTTATAGCCTATGTCCTTCTCAGTACCCTAAACTATGTGTATGCAAAATTTCAAGAAACGCGTGAGAGAGAGAGTGTAGATTTCAAGAAATTTGTTTGTTTGTTACGCGTGAAAGCGTAACAAACAAACAAATAAACAAACAAACTCACTTTCGCATTTAATTTTATAATATTAGTTAGGAAGTAAGGATTAGGATTAGTATGTGCCAGTCTAATTCTTATGTGTCAGCTATAGCATTGTATAGTGTCATAAAAATCCATCATTAGTTAAAGTCAGTGTGGGGTTATTCAACCGTATAAGCAGCCAGAATCGCATGTAGCTAGAAGATTTTTTTTCAAACACTGGTTTGCATCAAAAAGCTGGTCGTGCCTTGAGTCAAAAGCAAATGTTGTGTTTTTCATAAAGATAAAATCTAATTACATGTGTGTTCTAAGCTTAAAATGAAACGCGTGTGAAGTGAATCGTATAGCAAATTGATCTAGCGAGCGCGACCAATTTTATATGCGCTAACCACGCAGCGCGCTCGAGGATGGGTCGAGTCTGGTAATTACCTACATACTTGTACTCTTGTATGGTACGACCACAGAGCAAGGGATTTTAATGTTGCTCGCGAGCGATAAGACATTCCTTGCTCTGCGGGTATGACCATACATCTAGAGTGTGATGTAAAATAATAGTTTCTAAAGGAGCTTGTTCGTTTCGTATTTTTTGGTTTGTAAAGCTTTATACAATAAAGCATTACAAACCAAAACCAGCAGATTAAAATCTAATTACATGTGTGTTTTTAAGTGAAGCGCGTATAAAATGAATCGTGTAGCAAATTGATCTAGCGAGCGCGACCAATTTTATATGCGCTAATCACGCAGCGCGGTCGAAGATGTGTCGAGTCTCGTATGCCTACATACTTGTACTCTTGTATGGTACGACCACAGAGCAAGGAATTTCAATGTAGCTCGCGAGAGATAAGACGTTTCTTGCTCTGCGGGTACGGTCTTACATCTAGAGTGTAATGTAGAATAATAGTCTCTATGGAATAAGGAGCTTGTTCGTTTGGTTTTTTTGATTTGTAATGCTTTATTGTATTTTTAACAAAGAAAAGATACAAAACAGGAAAATATTTATACCTTTTATAGAAGACTAGCTTATTTCTGTGAAGTTTCGGTGGAAATTATAGCCAATGCGCTATTCGGATATCGTTATAGGGTATAAAATAGCAGATTTGTCTGAAAAATATATCCAGTAGATTTCCTTGATAAGTTACAGACCTCTTTTCAATAAAAACTTTCACATTCATATCATAATAATTGAGTATTTATAAATAGGAATTACATACATACATATTCCACATATTTTAATAAAAAATCAGAACCACCAAAAACATCATTTTTATTCGAGAACTATTACCTAGGACCTTTTGCATTGCCTTTCTCAAACCACGTAAATAACGATGTACCTACTTAAGTATCAGTACAGAAGTTAGTCCAGTCTATATTAAATATATGTATAGGTATTTAAATACATTCATTCATTTAACAATATTTTAATAGATATTATTTTGGATGTTTATGTAAGTAATTAAATGCTAGCTTATTTTTCGTAGAGTGCCATACATTTGATTGCTTAAAATTATGAAGTAATAATAATAAATATACCAGTGTTATATTTTTTCCATAAATAATCACCATGTTCATTAAAAATTTCCAATCTCAATTTAAATCTATAAACGAGTAACACTACGTGGTGTAGTTAATTGGTACTTATCAATGTACTATTATCGTCAATTTAATAATAAGCCATAGAACAATAAAAAATAAGACCGGAAGTTTGTAATTCTTGGCTCATTCATCGCATTGCCGGCCTAGGCCAGGAAATAAGTATGAAAATTACTTCCCGGCCGCTGCTCCAAACTTTTTAATTAATCTATGTAACGTAAATTATGTCACTTGTCATACAGCCAGTTTACTACCACTGCATTTTTAAAAAATGCATATAATACGTGAATATAACTACAATTTCATTAAAATATCGATATGTGATCATACGAAAATATGCTTAATTTTCGTTGCGAGAGAAGAAAACAATAATCTATGATCTATTAAATTTTTTGTGAAAAATATGACTGGGCTCTATGGGCATTGTTTCCTTTGCTGGAATTGACAACTGAAAATAAAAAAATTAAAAACTCGGGAGATCTGTTATTTTCACTATACCCGTAGTGATTAACGCCACTGCCGAAAAACTGCCTTTACGGATTTTAGGGCATAGAACACACGTCAATTGACTTTGAATTTATGGCCCCCCATAGAAACTCAAAAGGAATTGTATGGCATTTTTTTCATTTTCACCCTCACTCCATTATTTGTCTATGATCCTTATTGCCTAGAGAAAACATATGGCAGTCGGTCGTCTGATACTAGTAATAGTATCTTCTTCGTAGTTTGTGATTAACGCTTTGCAGTAATTGATTGACATTGATTGTTTTCGGTAAATATGTGCAAAGTTGGTTATTTATTCGAAATGAAACGGTTCAAAATGAGTTTTAGTGATGAAAGCAACACTGCAATGGATTTTAAGTACCTACTTCGCCTAATTTGAAACTTGAAAGTGGAAAAATTACTACCGGCAAATACCTAGTAAGGGGAAATATTTAAGGCATGTAAGTTTATGTGTAACTTTAAGTTAAATTTCCTCACATTTATTGAGAAAATCTCTATACTTTCCTCGGCGGGAAAGGGATTGCCGGACTCGTAACTATTGTCAAGGCCTCGCTGACGCTCGGCCTTGAAAACTATACTCGTCCGGCAATCCCTTACTTCCCGGCCTCTGCAGTAATGTACTATTACTTAGGTACATCCGTTCTTTATACTTAATTTTATTTCGACTCTGCACTTGAAGCCTATGGTAGGAAGTGTAGGCATATAAATAAATGCTGAAGCCTAAACGGCTGTAAAAACCCATATAAAATTCTAAATAGGTTAATGATATAATCAATATTTTTATTTATTGCGCTTGGTTTTTAGTAACTAAATTATTATTTCCTAATTTTTAGTTCCAGGTTGTATACGTATAGAGTTGAACTCGGTTTTTGTTATTTTTGTAAAAATACTTTTATTTATTATAAGCTGTTACCCGCGGCTTCGCCCGCATAATATATAGCCTATGTCCTTCTCGGTACCCTAACCTATGTGTATGCAAAATTTCATGTGTAGATTCGGCGTGAAAGCGTAACAAACAAACAAATAAACAAACAAACTCATTTTCGCATTTATAATATTAGTTGGGATAGTTGGGATTGCGTGAGATCTTTGTGTCACCAAAACTTCTAAACTAGTTGTAGTATTGTATATACTCAGTTGACTAATTTTGACGAGTGAAATAATATTCAATTTCTAAAAGTTTATATGGTTACTGAGAGAGTACAGAATGAAGCTCATTATTTTAGTTATCTTCGGAATTATCTGGCATGCGGCGGCGAGCATCTAATTTGTAATGATGCTGCGCGCCTCTAGATGGCGCTTATTAAGTTATTACCACGCGACAGTGCACGACGATGGGACCTCGGCTACAATTAGGACCATAATGTTTTGGATGTTTATACATGCTGAAATTTTGATCATTTTGGATTCTTAAAGGGATGATTCAGCCCATTAATATGATCAATTTTTCCTATGGAGACAATGCTGGGGACTAAAAAAATTACATTCCAATTTTGAATTCCCTTTTACAATCACCCTGACGTCAACCCACCAGCTCCAGAACCACATACTTGATGAAGTACAAGAATTGGTTTGCACTAGGAATCGAACACGGATCCTCTAGAGTAGCATGACAATCACTGCGCCAGGGAGGCTTAGTTTTAGAGGATTCTAGGCTCCAAAAGCACTACAAATGACCAAGAAAACTGCTAAAGATAAAAAACCTCTCTCTCTTTCATCTGAGCGTTCCTCGGTTGCATCCTCAGCCAGAGTGCTTTGGAACCCGGGGTCCGCTTTCCGGCTTTTTTAGAGCTGGCTCCAAATGCTCTACCACTAACCAGCGGGCCTATTCACTAAAATTGATAAGCACGGTGGCTATCAAAGCTCGGTTGACAACTCGAATTTGATAGTCACGGTGGCTAGCATGAAATTGGCATTCCGTAACTGTTTTCACGGTAGTGGCTATCGACTTAAATGAAGTGGCTTTGAATATGTTCAAGTTGGCAGCTCTTTTTTTCTGTCGACATTATCATAGAGTAAATTGAGATGCTATTCTCAAAATTTCAACTCAGGGGTACTATTTTTGAACGTGTGACACTCGTCTTCGAAAGATTTTTGTATGGAAAATCGTTCAAAGACGTGTGCCACGCGTTCAAAAATAATACCTCTGTTTTACCACTAGCGGCGGCCACATAGAAATTTTTGCGAGTACATCAAATCATCTTTTATTTCTTTAGTTGCATAATGCATAGTGTTATGAAGATTTTTTATTTGACAGAAATATATATAAGTTCTATTTTGCAGCTTGGCGCTCCATATAATTTCCACAAGTAAAATGTTCTCTCTCTATAGATTACTGTAGGTATCTAAGAAGAGAGACATTAAATTTAAATACTCTATACTATCATTCTCCTACTAAAAGGACCTCAGAATATTAGGAAAAAGAGCTGTACAGGCGAGGATCGGCTGTTTCTGTCTCTACTAATTCTCAAATCAACCCTCACGACACACACCTCCTAGTCACAGGGACACAAAATCATGATGTTGACTGAACTTTTTAGGTTAGGTTTAATGATGAAGGATTTAAAATGTAAAGTGGTCATATTGTATTATTAGGTACCTATATTATAAATATAGTAGGCGAACACGGTCAGATTTACCTTTAATGCAGAAAAAGCAAAAGAATAATTGCCTCTAACCTATAACACTGAGAAAAAAAAAATTGAAAATATCTTCGTAAGGACTTACATATATACCTACACAAAAAAACCGCATGAGAGGAAGAGGAGTGTCTGACCACAAATTCCAATCCCCTCGCCAATTCCAATAACTAAAGTCAAACCAACTTAAAACATTCTTAAAATACAAACTAACCTCAAAACCAAAATTTTACGAATATTTTAGCAACCATGTGTCTTCGAAGGGGTGGGTTGGTTAAGGAGACTTTAAATTTTATTTGGGAGACTTATATTTTAGAGACAATATTTGTTATTTATAAAACCGATGATAAACATACAAAAAGAAAAAGTTCCTCATTTTACGGTAACTTGTTCAGCTGTATCGTTTTCGTAAAAAAGGATGGCTCCGTTTGGTTAACCTACTAAACGCAATAGTAGTCACTTCTCTACATTTAAACAAAGACTTGCAACATCTTTACTTTGGCGTATAATAGTGTGTATCAATAAAACACTGCTCTTGACCCGTTGCTATGAAAAGCTGTTTGATAGATCAAGTGAAGATCGATTTGATAGCCACTTCAGTTACAGAATGCCGTCTATAGCTTATCGATACGGAAACAAATGTCAAAATGATGGTGGAGTTGCTATCATGGAGATGACGTCATTTCGGTTGGACACTGACGATACTGAATACAAAATTTGAATTCTGACAGCCGTTTGATGTCAACTTATTAGTTTCATAGCCATCGACACTTGTCATTCGAGTTAGTAAATAGGCCCGCAGGAACTGCCCGCTGGTAAAGTGGGCGTAAGCATTATTAGCGCTTCCGCATGTTAAGCAACTCCGGGCGCAGTCCCCACTTAGATAGGTGACCGCAAGTGGCATATAATTATCTCGAGCTCCTTCGTGCTTTGGAGGGCACGTTAAACCGTTGGTCTCGGCTGCTATCATTGATGGCAGTCGTAAAGCTATGTCAGATGCCTTTAGGCACTTGAAAAATCTGACTATTGTTGGCCACTTACACACAAGAAAAAAACAAAAAGGAAAACTGCCAGATAGATGTAAAAACTGTTGAGTATAGAGAGCTATCTGAAAGTGCGCAAGCGCAGGCGCGGCTGGTCGTGACTGCGCTGACGAACCTAATGAAGTCGTAGACTTGCATACATCGCTTCTCACCACACACTAGTGTGGAAGCGGCTTCTGTATGTAGATTATCTACTATCTAGAAAACAAATCGTACGATTAAGGCGTTGGGACCACATGATACAGCACATAGTTTTAACTAGCTTTTTCCGCAACTCCATCTGTTTAAAATCAGTTTTACTTATATCCCTTATCTCAATAATAATTGATTGCCCATACACCTTTCCATACCACTTCCTTGCACGCAAATACTATAATTTAATTTCTTGTTGCTATTTAGCATTTTGAAATAAAGCCTACTCCATACTATGGTCGAAGCGAGTGCTCTCTCTCTGGGTGGCTCCTATTATAACTCATTAGAGCGTCGAGCGTCGCACATGACGACACGAATCATCCACTCACGGACACCGTCCGGCGGCCGGGACGCGATAGTTTATACTAGTTTATATTATAAAGAGGAAAAATGTGATTGTTTGTTTGTTTGCATTGAATAGGCTCCGAAACTACTGTACTGATTTCCAAAATCCTATAGAAAGCAAATTTATCTGCGGGTGACATAGGCTTTAATTTACGCAGAGGAAGCCGCTGGAAAATTGCTAGAAAAAAAGAACTAGCTGGCAAGTTATTTGGCATGTTCAGTCCCTATGCACTATTTTAAATATGAGACAACTTTGATATCGCAAAAATAAAGATACCAGTTAGCTCGTTTCTGTCATAACGGACAGTCGGGTTTTAAAATTGAATAAAAAAGTTTAATTGTTGACGACAGCAGATATAAGTCTGTATCTCGCATTATTTGCGGAAATATCCTTGACTCTATCTAATTCTTACTCTATCACGCTTATTCTCCATCACTGTTGAACAATTTCAGATATTTTGGGACTATGCACCAACTTATCACAAAGATAATTTTAGTGCAGGCGGACGGAATACTTCAATTTTCCGATCACATCCGCAGGTCAATTGCATAGGAGCACGGGCTCCGCTATTAGGCCAGCATTCATGATGTTATATGAATTGGCGAAAGTTTTTACGGCCAGCATGCCTGCTTGATGAATTGTTGGCTGGTCTGGAAATACCCAAGGAGCATTCGTCCTTGGGTATTTCTAGAACATCACACGAATACATGAAAAATGAAGTACTTAAATAAACGAAGATATTTGCCCGCTCCGGGGTAAAAGCTGCAAAGTCATAAACAAAAAAAGTAATTTAATATTCTGTATTCAAATTCTACTGCTGACTGATACATACTCAACTTTCTATTTTAAAAATTACTTATCCGATTATGACGAAACTTTCACGGTTCCTTAAGTTGGAATCTTTAGAATATACTTAGTTTAACTAAAAAATAATAAACATACAAATATACATACATACAATTATGAAATTTAACACACATACGAGCTGATGGAGACTTACATATTATATATAACCGATTTCTGGTAATATTACATACATCATTTCCAGGTCTTTTTTATCTCCACTGCAGGAGCACGACCCTCTCTATACTACCAGAGTGATATATTAGCCAGAGCAATCAGAAAATTTGGCCTACACTCTCCACCCTGGCCAGACAGGTTGGTGAGGTCTCTTTATAAGCCTTGTTTATCTTGAGTTTCCTAAGTCGCCTTCTACGACATCCACCGGCAGACTTGGAGTGGTCCTATTCTACTCTGCTGGGAACCACGATGTCGATTAATAACCTCCTTATTTTAAAGTTGGTTAAAAATCAGTTAGTAATACTGCATCCACAATTTGCCTAGAACACTAACTGGGAATATAGGATGTTTACCGACTTGCAAAAGCGGTAATTGTTTTCCGAGCGTGTTAGTTTTCTCATAGGAACGGATTAGACTTCATTTGCGTGGTTAGCAGCCGTTTTAGGAGCCTTTGTCGGTGTTTACGACCATTAGTCATGCTCGCGAAATATTTTAACCAACTACAAAAGGAAGGTTGTGTACAAATTGTTGTAGGTACGAGATTTTTTCAAAAGATTTGCGTTCGAGAAATTTAAAGTAGTAAATTTACATTTCGTTTTACTCCTGACATTTTTATACAAATTTTGGATTTTTTGGAAGTTTAAGGAAACTACAGTTGATTGCCAGTGTTACTCGCAGTATGCCGTGTAGAATAGAATAGGACCACTCCAAGTATACCCGTGGATTTCGTAAAAGGCAACTTAGGAAATACAAGCTACACAAAGCATCAAAGAGACATCCCCAACCCGTCTAACCAACGTGAAGAGTATAGGCCAAATTTTCTGACTGCTCTGCCTATATTGGCTCTAGTAGTACAGAGAGGGTCGTGCTTCGGCAGTGGAGACAAACAAAAAGAGGCCTAATGATGTTACTCGGAGTTATAAGGATTCCAACGATAGGTCCTAATGTGTTCAGGCATTTAGGAGTTATTGTGTAATAAACTCGCATACATACATAAAGTCAAAAATGACCGCCCTCGTCGTTGCAGTCGCTCCTTGCCTTCACTTTAAAAAATTGATTTCCCTCGTGGCCCTTTTATTAGTCAAATAACACCAGGCAGTAAAACCCGTCAATCATAACATCAATCAAGCAAACATCACCCTAATTTGCTTAACAGACTCTAATGTCTGAACATCGACCGCTATAAACGTACTTACGATATTTAGCACCACGTGTGGGAAGTAGTAACTTCTCGCTATCTCATAGGGCGAGATTCCCATGCCCACTTCCGCAAACGAAAGAAAACAATGGCTGAAGGCGCTATGTTCTAGACTTCCTGTCAAAAAGCGCGGCAATTTTGACACTTTAAACATGTGAAAGATTTTGTCTTGCAATTAATAATACTTCGGGGTTTTGTGGTGGGAAGTCAAGAGGTGCAGTTGGGGTTTACCTTTGACGATTTTGCAAATTGATTTTAGTGGAGTTTATAATATGAAATTGGTGCGTAGTTTGGTGTTATAAATGCTCGTGCTCATGAACAATTTGTGAAATAGTTAAAGTAGACTGTTATATGGACTCGTATAGATTTGTCACAGAAGCTCCCACGAGGCATCAAAGAACATACGCCATCTTTAATGCTACTTGTTAAAACTTTACCGTACAACACCAATACTTAGTATCTCAATTTACTGGACATTTGCAGAATCACTGAAATCTCGGTGGAAGTCATATTATAAAACAGAAGAAGAAATAATACTTTTATTCTTTTAAGGCTTCCGACCGGGTTTCGGTGATTCTGCCAATGTCCAGATTTATATGACACGAGCTCCGTGGCGCAGCGGTCAACACGCCTGCCTGCGACACGGATGGTCCCGGGTTCGATCCCCGGTCAGGTCAAGATGGAAAATGATCTTTTTCAGATTGACCTGGGTCTTGGATGTTTATCTATATATGTATTTGTTATAAATATATAGTATCGTTGAGTTAGTATCCCATAACACAAGTCTTGCTTAAGAACTTACTTTGGGGCTAGCTCAATCTGTGTGATTTGTCCGTATACTTTTATTTATATTTATTATTTATTATTATTTATATGACAGTATCGGTGTAGTATAGTTATAAATGTGAAGCTATTTTCTTGCAATAAATAATACTTCTATTCTATTTTTTATTTTATGGCTTACATCAAGGTTTTTTAAGAGATACAAAGTATCGGTGTTGTACGTGTACAGTGAAAAACCGGCCAAGTGCGTGTCGGGCCACGCGCAGTGTAGGGTTCCGTAGTTGCGAATGACAACTTTGAGTTCACACTGTTTACACTCACACCTCACAGTCTAACGACCAAAAACATCTAACAATGAAGATTGTATGAAATTTTACATTTTCCAGTACATTTTATAAGTTGGTTGCCTATAACTTTTTAGTTTGCACTTAGTACCCAGATCTGATAGTTTTCCTTTCAACTTCAGTATATATACTATTGCTGTAATTTTTTTCACGTATCCATATATAACTGTTTAGCAGATAGAGGGGGGGGGACACGTACCTCTAACAAAATTTTTCACTTTAAAATCAAATATTTCGGAAACGGATCCCTAAATCGAAAAATGGTGTTCTTAACCTCACAATATTTTTGAAAGAACTTTTTAACGATACCCCACACGATGGGTAAATAGAGAAAAAAAAATTACTCCCCCACTTTACTTGTATGGGAGCTACCCAAAAAAAATATATTTTTTCAAGGTTTTTTTCTACGACTTTTTTGCCATGATTAATATACACACTCATACCAAATTACAGCTTTCTAGTACTTATAGTCTCTGAGTAAAACCGCGGACGGACAGACAGACAGACAGACAGACATGGCGAAACTATAAGGGTTCCTAGTTTACTACGGAACCCTAAAAAGTAGAAATCAAAGATGGCGTACCTAAATCCTTTAATTGCTTTATTGGAGCTTCAGGTGACCAATCTATTACGAGTCCATGTGACAATCTACTTTAACTATTTTACACATTGTTCATAAGCAAGTGCTTTTATTACACTAACTACACCAATTTCATATAATAAAGTCCACTAATATGAATTTGCAAAATCATATGAGGCAAACACTTATTACCGTGCCCTTACTGAACCCCTTCACTTTCCACCAAAAACTTCAAATAATACACTTAACAAGTATAGTGGTTTTTATTACAGCCACTGAGATGACATTTATTGCAGTAGTGCATCAATGATAATGATATAACCACTACCTTTTATGAGTAGGTAGAGTACAGATCCCAACTAATATTATAAATGCGGAAGACCCACCAGTTAATAATAATAATAACGTTTATTTTCACCATAAGTCAAGATAACAAAGTATATAAAGATATGTTGCAAGAACTGTTACTAATACTGAGCTGCAAAAGCTGTATCATAATTATATTGTCTTTGATCATACTCATCATACTCGTATCACTAACTAATAGGCTTTATTAGACGAAATTTTCTACGTCCTTTTAAACTTAACCAAAAAAAGCTTTTACAAATTGACGACATCAAACCAAATACGGTACGAAAAAAAATGAATAAAGAACTCCTTTGTAAAAGTCAGCAAATGTTTACTAATCCTAACTTCCTAACTAATATTATAAATGCGAAAGTAAGTTTGTTTGTCTGTTTGTTTGTTTGTTACGCTTTCACGCCGTATCCACTGAACCGATCTTCATGAAATTTTGCATACACATAGCTTAGTGTACCGAGAGGGTCATAGGCATAGGACATATTACGCGGGCGAAGCCGCGGGTAACAGCTAGTTCGTCATAAATGACGAAGTTACGTGCGGTATCGAACCTAAAAAAAAAGAACCTTCCTATTTGTTAAATTCAGCAAAAAATCAATGTAAAGCATTGTTCGTGGTACTCCCATTATCTGTCATCATAATCTGTGCGTTAAGAACGTGCGAAGGAGCGTATTTGCATGCGGCCTCAATTAGCAACGCCTTAGCAATAATTAATGTAAACTCCGGGCGCTTTGTTTTGCTCAGCCCGCGAACAATGGCGAATGTTGCTGACTGATGTCAAGCTACTGTTGTAGGTCTGTACGGCTTATTCAAAACCAGTTAAGGTATTCTGCGCAAAACATCAGCACCGTGGCTCTAAAGTTAGTAAGTAATCTTATTCAGTTTACAATACTTTTTGTTTAATCTATAGATAATATTTACAAATTTTAGACCCTATTTTAGACTAACCATCACCGTTTTTAGGGTTCCGTAGTAAACTAGGAACCCTTATAGTTTCGCCATGTCTGTCTGTCTGTCTGTCTGTCTGTCTGTCTGTCTGTCTGTCTGTCTGTCTGTCTGTCCGTCCGCGGTTTTACTCAGAGACTATAAGTACTAGAAAGCTGTAATTTTGTATGAGTATGTATATTAATCATGGCAAAAAAGTCGTAGAAAAAAATCTTGAAAAGAAAATTTTTTTTGGGTAGCTCCCATACAAGTAAAGTGGGGGAGTAATTTTTTTTTTCTCTACTTACCCATCGTGTGGGGTATCGTTAAAAAGGTCTTTCAAAAATATTGTGAGGTTAAGAACACCATTTTTCGATTTAGGCATCCGTTTCCGAAATATTTGGTTTTAAAGTGAAAATTTTTGTTAGAGGTACGTGTCCCCCCCCCTCTATCTGCTAAACGGTTATATATGGATACGTGAAAAAAATTACAGCAGTAGTATATATACTGAAGTTGAAAGGAAAACTATCAGAGCTGGGTACTAAGTGCAAACTAAAAAGTTATAGGCAACCAACTTATAAAATGAACTGGAAAATGTAAAATTTTATACAATCTTTATTGTTAGATGTTTTTGGTCGTTAAACTGTGAGGTGCGAGTGTAAACAGTGTGAACTCAAAGTTGTCATTCGCAACTACGGAACCCTATACTGCGCGTGGCCCGACACGCACTTGGCCGGTTTTTTGAATGTAACAGATGAAAAATTATAAAAATGAGAGAGTATTAAATGAACCTGGCAACCAAAATGTGCTAACAGAAAAAAAAAACAATACGATGCGGTAGTCCATTTAAAAAAGGAAAGCATTTAACATTCGATACACAACCTTCATTAATATAGCGTCAACAAAGCCCGCTAATGCGCGGCACACGTCCTCAGACGGCAGCTAAAAAGAAATTATTCTTATTTCAAAATATATTCGATAACGAAAAAGGAACTCGATCGTCAGTCACAATGAGGCCGGCTCCACGAGAGGCCGTTCAAGAGCAATTTAAAATATATTGAAGCAGGCGACAAAGACTCGATTGTCCAGGTGGATATAAACTTGACGTTTTTCTACGGTGAATTAGTGGAGATTACGTTCGAATGGGGGCTAATAAATCTTAGCTATAGCCGAGCGAGTGTCCATTGATTTCTGTGAGTAGGCGTGATTGTTGGAAGTAATCTTCATAAATTTCACGAGAGAAATCAATAAGTCAAAAGGTAAAAGTTGGATGGCTCAAATGGCGAGCCTATTTCGCCAACAATCAGTCATTGGAGTGGTTGACTGTATCAATTATGAGTTATGGAGGCTTTCTTAATAGATATTATTGTTGGGAATGCTGGGCCATTGTGTGCGAGAGCAATCCTTTATGCCTCATGTTATGATCTAAAGGTTTGATTAACGAATAATGGGGTAACTTCGTCGTATAATGTCAAAGAGATGGAATTCCTACTGGCCTGCACAGAATATTATAATGCCCATGTCTTCAAAATAACGAATCCAATCTTATTTATAATACCTTTAGCTAGTGTTATAATATGGGTCGAGATGGGTCAGTAGGTTCTTATTATTTACATAGATAGAGAAATACCTGGAAAGCATGACACTTGTATTAGAAGATGATTGTATTTATAAAAAGGCATTCGTGGGGTATAGGGTATATAGACATCAAAATGTAATTGGTAAAAGTGAGATACTTTTTTAATTTCTACTTTTCACAAAGTATATCAAATATAATAATTTTCTTGTTTTTACTTATTATAAAACACCATACAAAATTTTAATAAGGCATAAGACACTTTAGTATAATGTTTGATCAATTGCTCCTGAGTTTAATTTTGGTGTTTGGAGTCGAGGCCAACAAATGAATAACTCGATGTTGTCGGTCTATCATCATCATCATCATCATCATCATCATCAGGTCTTTCTAGTCTCCACTGCAGGAGCACGACCCTCTCTGTCGGTCTATGTAAGTACGTAATAGGTAAGTCTTCAAAATAACCATTATTACGGAGAGGAATTAATTGAGGGATGACATATCAAATACAAAATAAAAATATCTGGCAGGAATATAAATCTATAACACTCAAAAAAAAAAATATAATGGCTGAAGCAAGCAAACTCAAACGAGCAACCCTACCAGTCTAGCAAACGAAAAGAACCCAGGAATAGTAAACGCTAAGATAAAGTTAATTAAGTAATCCTAAGGCAATCTTCATTAGCATTCGGCCCCTTCCTATTGCTTGGGACTCTGGGCTCCGCGCATAATGATTGTTTACTTAAAAAGGTATAAAATTTGCTTCCGTTCTTGGAAAAAAACCTAAAGATATAGAGATGTAGAGATTTTTGGCTATTCCCTTAATCGGCTCTACGGCCGATCGAGAAAATAGATGAAAATCTCAGGAATCACAATAAAAGGCGATGCAATAAGCAACCTACGAGTATTATTTTGATACCGTTGTCACCCGTTGTCCTGACAACACGCTTAAGAGTCGCCTGGAAGCGCATGTCTCCATACAAACGGAGAAAGGGAATTGTGGTAATATTTGATAATTTTGGGGTAAAATTAATCAATTCATCTCATTATAATCTACGTACGTTCCTATACAGCTTGGTTAAAATACCAATGGTTTGAGAATTACAAGCCTTTTCAAATTTGTATGGAAATCTTGAGAGGCGTATAATTCTCAAACATTTGATAATTTAACCAAACTGTATAGGAACGTACATAGATTATAATGAGATTAATTGATTGGATGCTTAATTTTGCCCTAAAATTATCAAATATTGCCACAATTCCCTTTGTCCGTTTGTATGGAGACATGCGCTTCCAGGCGACTCTTAACATAGCCTTTAAATCTTACGGCCTTTAGGTCCGAAGCTGTGTCTACCTCGTAAGAGAATAAACTTAGACGAAAGCCACTTTTTATAAGATACTGGACTACAACATGAGAACTGAGAATGACTGGTGAAGAAAAAAAGACAAAAAGGGAGAGGAGAGAAATAGGGAAGTAATAGATGATCTAATTTTAAATTGGATGCCCCTTCAGTGCACTCTCGCAGCAATGCAAAGTAGGCTGATATCAAATTGATCTTAGTCATTGATTTCACAATATCTGGTGAAGTTCTTGGACTCCTGGATTTGTTGGCAGAATTTTGCATTTCTTACAAATCACACGCATGTCACCATACTTCGACAGTACCTATATGGAGTGAGACAGCTCGATTTCTTAACATCGATTAAGTATTGCAATAAATATTACTCTTACACACTCCATGCTCTCTCACGTTGCAATTAAAATAATTAGTGGAGCATCCATTTTTAACTGACTTTAAAAAAGGATAGGTAGTTCTCAATTCAGTTATATTATTTTAACGTTTTATAAAACTCCGTAATTTATAAGCCGATTTGAAAAAGTTTATCATTTGAAATGGCATACTTTCGAATTAGTGCCATAAAATCAGTTCAGGTTGAAGTCGGATTGTTTTATTTGAAAGATTAGATTAGTCGATATCTAAGTATTAAGCTCATTGTGCTTGTGTCCTAAGGGCCAGTAAAGCCTAGCCCGCGGCAGATGTGTTGGCGCTCGTTAGCGAACATGCGCCGCTCGCTACATCTTAATTAAGAAGACGGAGCACGCTGCTGGAAGAAAATGCAGGCACCAGTATCGGTAAATAACCGGTTTCGCAAAAAAACCTGTCACTTAATGCAGATTCCTCTAATGACGTGGAGCGCAAAAAAAGTGTAGATATTAAGCATGACTCCTATGACCCCCTGAAAAAAATTGGGTTAAATATGAGGATTGTCATATATCATCGTCAACATAGATATCAGAATATCGTCAATGAGCTTTTCTGAAATTTGTTGACTATCTATCAACATTGTAAAGACCATGTTGATAGATAGTCAACAAATTTTAGTTAGGTCTTTTAAAGTTTAGTTTGATCTCTGCATTGACCAACTGTAGGAATCCAGAATAAGTTGATATCAAGCTATTCACTATAGCCAGGCAATTAATGTTAGCTCGTAAGGAAGACGACTTATTCTATAATTATTCCGATTACGCGCTTCACTCAGTCACAATGCTTTACTTTTATATATTCCAGTAATGCAAAGCTTATGACTCTAAAGTTAAGATATAAAATGACTTTAAAAAACATGGCATGTATATAATTCACGTAACTAATCATTTTCTAAGTGTAGGCTCTATAGAATATATCAATACAAGTTACGCTAATTTTTTTAAATATTTACCGGTTTTAAGTCCAGTACTTTCAGGTCGCTATACCATCTTATTAGGTCGTATATTGATGACCAATTAAGGCGGTGTTCGGGCGCGCAATCTCGGAGATAAGCATTAGTTGGTGTCCAGGGAAGACAACTTATGTTAATTTTCAGCTTGAAGTAAAATAAGACTGAGCGCATTAAAAAAGAAAAAGTAATTTTTCAATTTGCAAGTATAGTAATTGAAACTTTCGCGGTTTAATTACATACGTAATTTTTTTATAATAACAAGAACCAATAAAAACCTAAACAAAAAATTCCTGCTAAGCCCCTAATATTAATGAGTATAATCAAATATGAAATGTGCCAACTGCATCCCTTCTCGTACTACTTTACAGAGGTATTGCGGCCATCAGTTCTATAAAAATGTAATGTAAAAAGAATCTAGTAATGTAAAAAGAATTGAACATGACTACTTATACTAACTTACTTTGACACTAACTGAGAATTTGAGAGAGATACATTTAAGAAGTAAATTAGTTCGCCAAAAGTTTATGGAGATGTTGGAACCCCAATGCAATTTTTTTCTAAGTGTCCTCGATCTGCACACAGTATACCTAAAGCGTCAAGAGATATATACCTTTAACTATACTTTTTATATCTTAAAATATTTTTTTTGTTATTATATATATTTAAAATTATAACAATGAATACATTGAAAATAAAGACGGACAGATGTTGAAATTGATCATACATAAACATACAAAAGACTTTCAACAGTCAAAGATTTTGTCAAGGCCTTGCGTCTTTTATTTTTAATTTCACAGAACACATAGGCAAACCAGAGCGGTGGTCTACTAATGAATTAAAAAGTACCGATAGCTCTAGTGCCGTAATATGCTTACGATATGTAAATTTATTTGCTAATTAGGATTTAGATAGGTGAAGAAAATGTGATTGCACTTTGCACTTTTTCATATTACTAAACGGAGAAAAGCAACAAGTTGCATTATTTAAAAAAAATAAACAACCAGTCTGCCGTTTTTGTCAAACGACAGCAGGGACAAAC
The DNA here is from genome assembly GCA_963082605.1 of Rhodophaea formosa. NCBI lineage: Eukaryota > Metazoa > Arthropoda > Insecta > Lepidoptera > Pyralidae > Rhodophaea > Rhodophaea formosa. The sequence goes on along the minus strand of OY720225.1, from coordinate 8,989,566 downwards.
GGCTGAATGTACTCTTCCGAAACACGGAGGAGCTAAAGATATGTTTATGCCACTTGCCTGGGGTCTATAGGCCTCCCTTATCATGCTCAGGCCCACTGAGCCTTTAGGCTCCTCAATATAATGAATAAAAACGGCAAGATAAATATTGAACAATAAGTTGAAGTAAGGGGTAGTAAGGGGTCCCGCCCACCATCTTGACATCAGGGACCCTAGCCAAACACATCTGCACGTGGAACACCCTGCTGATAAACGGACGAGTCCCTGGCGACCCACTAACACGCACTGGACCAGCGCGGTGGGTTGTGATCCACATCTCCTATATATATGAATAAATGGAAGGAGATGGGAGAGGCCTTTGTCCAGCAGTGGGACAATACAGGTTAATTAAAAAAAAATGCAACGTTGTCCTATACAAGAATCAGAAAACTTCAAGTAAATAAACCAAGGTATTCAGATTATTGTAAGATTCGTATGAACTTACAATAACTTTATTGATACTTCGTAGATTTAATATACACACCCTAATGATGTGTATAAATCTATGTATGTGGTATGTATTATTTCCCTCCATCTCCCCCATCTATCAGTGAAAAGAATCACACGTGGTGTTCACACGATAATCGACAATCGTCTAATCAAATCGATTATGAATATATCGATAATAATCGAACCGGATCAGTATGTGTGGTCTAATCGTTAGACAGGCATTTATGGAGCTGATTATCGATAGATTTTTCTGTGGTAAAAGAACTTTTATCGGTTTTCATATTTATTTTGTTGCATTATAGGTACCTAGTAATAGCTGCACGGTACCTACTTTGTTTTTTGTCTTTTGAGTGTGTTGTTGGCAACAAAAATTTTCAAACTGACTCGATGACGCATTGGTCCTATGCAATTAGCGCTTGTTTTAAGCACTCTCGGGCGTGGTCTCCACTTGGATGACTGATCACAAGTAGCATGACGCAGTGATTACATGGTCTTAGCATGCATTATCGGAAGGTCCTCCATAATTTGGAAGGTGTGTTAACCCGTTGGACATGGCTTTTGTTAAGTTATACCAGGTGCGTTTAGGCAGCTTAAAAATAATTTGACATCAGTGTTAGCCCTCCCACACATGGAAAAAAACATCTTAGCCCTACATGTACATCCTCTTTCTACTAACAGCTTTCCCTGTCCAAATATTTGCAAAAATCTGCTTATTTATTATCTAACGATCAAAGACCGCCACCAACTCTCTAAAACTGCTCATCGATCCCATAAGACATCATTAAGCAGCCATTAATCTCCAGCAATCACTTAACAAGCCCGATTAGCTTAGAAGCCGATCGTTAGCAGCGGCAACCCTTTTGAGGCGAGAATTAAATGTCGGAGCCATAAATACACTCGCACGCGTTTTGCACAATATTTGGCGACTGGAAGCCACTGCCGATTGAGGTTTAAACCTGTTTGGCTGCGATCTTTTCAACTGGCTCCTTTCTCGTGATGGTATTTAGTCATCATACTCTTCTTATATGGATATGAAAACATTTCTGATGAATATTGCTTTTAGAACCACACACTCTTTACATATTGCTTTCTATAAGCGATTAATTAAACCCTTTTGAGAAAAAACAATCTGCAAACTCTACACATATCGCTTGTTGTATTTGCACAATATTTGGCGACTGGAAGCCACTGCCGATTGAGGCTTAAACCTGTTTGACTGCGATCTTTTCAAATGGCTCCTTTCTCGTGATGGTATTTAGTCATCATATTCTCTTATATGGATATGAAAACATTTCTGATGAATATTGCTTTTAGAACCACACACTCTTTACGTATTGCTTTCTATAAGCGATTAATTAAACCCTTTTGAGAAAAAAAAATCTGCAAGCTCTACACATATCGCTTGTTGTATAAATAAGCGATTCACTATTTTGAGACGAGAATCAAATGTGGGAGCCGTAAATAATGCTCGCTCGCGCTTTGCACAATATTGGCGACTGTAAGCCACGACGACTGTAAGCCACTGCGGCTTAAACCAGTTTGGCTGCCTTCTATTGGTTATTTTTCTACTGTTTGCTTTTTTCTTGTGATGATAGGTATGCATAATTTTCTGAAGTTATTTGCTTTTTGGACCAAACACTCTTCATATGTCACTTGCTATAAGCTATTAACCCCTTTTGAAGCGAGAATTAAATTTTGGAGCTGTAAATATGCTCGCACGCGCTTTGCACAATACATATATGGCGACTGGAAGCCACTGCCGTTTGAGGCTTCAACCAGATTGGCTGCGCTCAATTGATTATTTTTCTAATTCATGTGTCCCCTTAATGAAAAGGGGGCCCTTTTAATTTTTTGTTTTTTTTTACCATGTGTGAACTTACATTCTGTGAAAATATCAAGTGTATTCCAATAGATACAGCCCTGGGTCAAACATACGGACGGAAAGACAGACGGACGAATGGATGGACATCGTAGGCTACGCTAGATAGGTTTCCATTTTTACCCTTTGGGTACGAAACCCTAATAAGGTTGCAATAAAATAATAAACTTATTCTTTTAAAAGTCCAACAGACCTAAACTAAAACGTACCGAAAGGGCTAAAACCCGAGCTGCTTATTTTAAACCGAAAGCATGAATGAAAAATTATTACGCCATAATTCATTCTACACAATAACAACCAGTATCACGAATATATAAAGTTTAGAATTGTAAAGCAAATTCGTCATCGCCGTCAATGCATTGTTGGTAATATAAATTTGCGGCTCGTGTGAATTAGGCCTAAGAATTCAATTTCGTGATTTGTACCTTACATAATTTAAATTTTTTGTATTTTCACTTTGAAATGTACACAAGTACTTATGTAAATTGATAAGTTTATGAGAAAAGATTGAAAGCTACCTGATGGTGTAAGCTTTGAATATTTTGTGTACATAACAAAATTATATCTCCATCGTAAAAGGTCATAATTTTTCTGCAGTGAAACATAAAACATACGTAGCGAAGGTGTCATTTTCATTTCATGAACATCCCAGATGAAAACAGTAGATCGATGTACTGTTGACTACAAAATGAAATAGACAACAAAAATGTATAAACTGAAGTAGAAAATCAAAACAATGTGCTTAATTTTTAAAAAAGAAATAAACTATCCCGCACAAAACCTCTAATGACCGTTGCGGCCAGTAACACCCATTCTACATTCAAACTCAAGTACGAGGTACATCAGTGTCGGCGCCCTTTGGCATCCGATACAACCCCGGCTACCTGGCTCGGTCACGGTTCGTTACGGCATTTGCGGTGCCGGCCCCCAGAGAATTATTACCAGCACTTTTTAAATTTTGATTTTGTTAAAACGGTGGCTTATGGCCAGCACTGATTTAATATAATTAAATCATGGAGAACAATGCGGTATAGGGAATGATTGTGTCATATTAAAAGTACGTATTTATTATACTTTATATTCTTATTTATTTCCCAACTAATATTATAAATGCTGAGTTTGTTTGTTTGTTTATTTGTTACGCTTTCACGCCGTAACTACTGACCCAACCATCATGAAATTTTGCATACAGTTGTCTGGAGTACGAAGTAGGATATATGTTATTTTTCATCCCGGACAAAAGTACTGTTCCCGAGGGATCAACACTAACGCTAGTACAAAATATAGCACACGTTGACAATGCCTTCCGCACTAGGGTTAGGCCTGTATCGCGGGCAGCCTTGAATTTGTATATTTGAATGTTTGTAATATACGCAAAAACAAAATCATCTAAGGTCAAAATTCATGTAAGGTGGAAAATGAGGACGAAGGAATGATCAACGTAACAACTAAATTATGTCGAAAAGGAAAATACTTAATAAGGATTTCCTTAATAACTCATAATTTTTTCAACATAATTTAGTTGTTACGCGGTTCATTCCTCCGTCCTCATTTTCGAATACCTTACATGAATTTTGAGCCGTTAGTTGAGGTTTTACGTATTCACAAATAAAAAATATTTTTTTTTGCCACATTTTGAGTTGAATTGTAGCAGTTAAGGCACTTACCTCTATATACAAAGGTAGTTAAGTTATAACTAAATATCAAACATATTTTAGTACTAAATAAAAACCCCGATTAAAGAAACAGCAAACAGACAACCTGAGAGTTCCGTTCAAAAAGTATTTTTGTTTAAGATTTAACAACTTTACTGTTTCAGAACTTTCACGTTATTTGTTTATATAGTACTTTTATATTAATTGATTATATAGTACATGTTTCTTTATAGGCATGTTTTTAAGTTTGGTAATTCTGCCAAAAGTCTTCTAGAAATCGATTTCCGCACGAGTCATTTCAGATATAAGGTTGTTTTGATATAAGTGTACTCAGTATTCTTATGGGGGCACACGCCAATCATTTTATTCAAATAGAAAGAAATTCAAGAATGTAAATCATATAAGCATTAGTAAACAACTTGAAGTATTTTTGGAATCATGTTTTAATATTATGAGAATCAGTCATTAACAGAAAACGTGATTACCGCCAAAGACGGCCGTTTTTGGCGGTAATCTGATTCTAATAATTCTCACTGATTCTGATAATATTAAACATGATTCCAAAAATACTTCAAGTTATTTACTAATGCTGATATGATTTACATTCTTGAATTTCTTTCTATTTGTAAAGTATTAGGAATAAAATGATTGGCGTCGCTACTGTGCCTAGTGTGCCCCCTTAATTAGTTAAACATAAGATGATTAAGTATACTGAGTACACTAATAAAAATTAAAGGATGAAATGACAAGCGCGAAAATGGTGTAGTTTTTTGGTGTATAATTTATCCCTTTAGGTAGTAAGTAGGCGAAGTTTGATTCCCTTGACATGTGCAAAAATATATGAAAAAAAATTGAATTTTATAATAATTTTATTTGATTATGTTTCAAGCGCCTGGAGATTTGTATATGTGATATTAAGTCCAACTTGAGTCTTGACACATCTAACTGTTGCCGAGAAAAATGGTCTTGACAGACAGACAGTGTGACAGACGGACAACCGAGTTCATCTAGTTTCCTTTTACCTTTTGAGGTACGGAACTTGGTTAATTAACATGTAATCATCATCAGGTCTTTTTAGTCTCCACTGCAGGAGCACGACCCTCTCTGTACTAAGTACCAGAGCCATATATTAGCCAGAGCACTCATAGGATTTGGCCTACACTCTCCACGCTGGCCAGACGGGTTGGAAATGTCTCTTTGGTATTTGTTAGCTTTGTTGAGCTTTTGTTTCCTAAGTCACCTTTTACGACATCTACGGGAAGACTTGGAGTGGTCCTATTCTACTCTGCCGGGACCCACACGGCATCAACATGTATATATGTCGCAGTCATCTGGTTAAATCTGCTATTTGATTGAATGACTAGCGCGTTCATTGAATGACCACGTTTAATTTAATGACTAGGCCAAACGTTGATTGAACTAGCGTCGCTCAACGTCCAACTAGTTAGCGGATTGTAACATAGCCCTTTGAACAGAGCGGACATAAAATCAGTCAGGTGATTCAAATTTAGTTTATTTTCTTTCCACTGCGGCGCTAGTAGTCACCAAAACAAATATGGCGTCAAACAACTGGCGCAGATGGCAAGTTGTTTATATTTTTTCATTATCACTACATATTATAAAACAAAGTCCTCCGCCGCGTCTGTCTGTCTGTCTGTCTGTTCGCGATAAACTCAAAAACTACTCCACGGATTTTCATGCGGTTTTCACCAATAGATAGAGTGATTCACGAGGAAGGTTTTAAGGTATAATACATGCCCGGGCGCAGCCGGGTAGGGCTGCTAGTTTCATTATAAAACGAAATCCCCCGCCGCGTCTGTCTGTCTGTCTGTTCGCGATAAACTCAAAAACTACTGAACCGATTTTCATGCGAATTTCTCTAATAGATACAGTGGTTCTTAAGGAAGGTTTTAGTATATAGCTTGTCAAGTTTTTGTATATAATTTTGTAATTAATGATTTTTGTAGGAGGTGTCGTAAAAAATAAGCCGTTTTTGAGCTTCCAACGAATACGCTGTCTAAACCCTTTGAGATAATATAACAAAATAATGTATGGGGGACTTGTGTATAGATCTACAGAAAAGTCCGCGATGGCATATGTCTATATCTTAAGAATAACATACTATATCCATTTTAATAGGTACTTTAAAAAAAAACGCAGTTCGCGCAGTGTAGGGTTTCGTAGTTGCGAATGAAAACTTTGAGTTCACTCTGTTCACACTCGCACCTCACAATTTAACGACCAAAAACGTCTAACAATGAAAATTGCATGAAATTTTACATTTGCCAGTACATTTTATAAGTTGGTTGCCTATAACTTTTTATTTTGCCCTTAGTACTCAGCTCTGATAGTTTTCCTTTTAACTTCAGTATATACACTACTGCTGTAATTTATTTCACGTATCCATATATAACCGTTTAGCAGATAGAGGAGGGGATTTTTGTTAGAAGACACTTACCTCTAACAAAAATTTGCACTCTCACATTTCTCAACCTAACAATATTTTTTAAAGACCTACTCGTATTTAACGATACCCACACGATAGGTAAGTAGAGAAAAGAATGACTCCTCCACTTTACTTGTATGGGTGCTACCAAAAAAAAAAATTTTTTAAAGATTTTTTCAACCACTTTTTTGGCATGATTAATATACATACCCACACCAAATTACAGCTTTCTAGTATTTATAGTCTCTGAGTAAAACCGCGGACGGACATACAGACAGACAGACATGGCGAAACTATAAGGGTTCCTTGTTTACTACGGAACCCTAATAAAAGCGGTAATTCGAAAGCTATATACATACATACATATTATCACGCCTTTTTCCCATAGGGGTAGGCAGAGACTATGGATCTCCACTTGCTACGATCCTGACAAATCCCTCTAGCTTCATCTAAACTCATCACTCTCCCCATGCATGCTCTTCGGTTTCGGGTACTTCTTACATCTCCTTTCTTAAGAACGTCAGCAATCTGATCGCAGTACGTTCGACGAGGTCGACCCTGGCCAACTATCCCATTCACACTGGCTTTATAAATATTTTTTGTTACTCTTCTTTGATCCATCCTTTCAATGTGGCCAAACCACCTCAACATTCCTTTCTCAATCTTAGTCACTACATCATCTTTCACTCCACATCGCTCCCGCACTACGTCATTCCTTACCCGATCTCTCAAAGTTATATATTAATCCTTTAATCCCCCTTTACATCAAACAATTCGATGTGTGATATGTATTCAAAAATATGTTTCATAATTAAATTTTAATTAGACAAACAATTCACAGAATTGTTATTTAGCAAAGGAAAACCCATGTTGACTATATTGGAATATTTCCTTTAACAGTTAAAATATGGCATAGATACATATTTGGTTTAAGTGATTGATGAGGTAAATCATAATAGAATTGCTTTCATGGAAATAAACTTTAGCAAATAAACTCATTTAAGAATAACAAATTTATATTAAATTTATTATTTCACTTCACAAAAGTATTTAACATTATGATTTAACTTATTTTCTGCGGTTTTCTGTCTAGTTTTCAACGATAGATAGTGTAGATCCTCTATTTTCATATTTGTTTTATTTGTATAGCATACATGAATACTTACATTTATACACTTATTCTTTTACGGGATAGACAGGGCCTAAAGTCAAAGGTCACGTTTAGATTATTGGTTGGCGTATTGATATAAAAAGTGACGGAGTGCTTGCTAGCCGTTTCATGTATTGAAATTATTTCTTAAATTTTTTCCCAATTTTTATAATGGACTACGTACGTACCTAGCTCCAAGTGGGCTTTCGCTTTTGAACTTTGGAGGTGGGGGCAGAGTGCCCTCCTCAACTTGTAAGGCAAACATCACCAAAAACAGCCTCCGTGGTCCAGTGGTTAAGGCGTTTGCCTTGTCGACCCGGGGGTCGTGGGTTCGATTCCCACGGGAAGCATACTTTGTTAAGTTGTTTCCAGTTTGGTTAGGACATTGTAGGCATGAATCACCTCATTGTCTGATTGATAAGAAAGATGATTCCGTGCTTCGGAAGGCACGTTTAGCCGGGCCGAGAGGCCGAGAGGCGGTTCCGAAGAACTCTGAAACCAAGGTGGGCATGGTCGATTAACCGTGTCACCTACTCAAAATGATGATGACTAAAGGGCCCGTAGGAGGAACGGAACAGCTTTGGGGGTTGCCTGTGTGCGCAAGGCTTGGAAAGACAACAAACTCTCATAAGTTGCATGGCTGCGATTTGCATGCATAGCATAGCCTAAAGGGCCGAACTGAGAAACAATGGCAATGTCTTTGAAGAGCAGCAACTCTCATGTTTTGCCGTATGGACTGAAAGCTACGTTGCCAGAAGGTCCTATCCCGGCAAGTCAACCGGGCCCGCCGGTCGGTCACCAGTAATCGGAGCTAATCCTACTTTACGCACTCTATGCCGATGGTGAGTGTGACGAGGTTGGAGGGTGGGAGTCTTCTGGCTACTCGGAGCCGGAGAGGGATCGGACTGGGTTTTTTTCTTTACCTAATTACTCAAGAAGCTTTTACAGTCTGCACTGCAAACAAAACAGCTGGTGTATTCTACGTTTTTCGGTTTCCGTACAAAAAATGAAAAACGGAACCCTTATAGGATCACTCGAGCGTCTGTCTGTCCGTCCGTCCGTCTGTCACAGTCGATTTTCTCCGAATCTACTGAACCAAATTAATTGAAATTTGGTAAGATGGTGTAAACCTATGACCCAAACACGGATGTGCAAAGTAAATTTATATTTTAAATAAGGGTCAGTTTAGGGGGTCCAAATAGAAAATGTTTAAAAAAAAGTTTTGCAAACCTTACCGTGTTATATATCAAATGAAAGGGCTTGTTATGAGGATCTCAAAAATATATTTTTTTGTTCGGGAAAAGTCAATACTTTTGATTTTATTCACCAAAGAAGGCAAAATTCCCCCCCCCCCCCCCCCTGATCTCCGAAACTACTGGGCCTAAAATTTCGAAAAAATTACAATATATAGTTCATTGCTTGAAGATTACAGGAAAATAATAAAAATTCTATCAGTTGAAAATAAAGTGGTAAACTCACTATAATAAGTTCACCTAGATAGCGCTAGTCAATTGAATAAAACATTTTTGCACATTGTGTGTGTGTTCACGAAGCATATTGTACGGAACCCTCATTGCGCGAGTTTGACTCACACTTGGCCGGTTTTTCTTCTAGACCAGCAAGGAAACTGAAGTAAGTATTTGTATTTTTTATTACTGTCAAGATATACTTTTGCAAAGAGTCAGCTGATTGCTTAGTGCTATGAGGGTAAGATTTCTATGAAGTTAAGTATTTGAAGCGATGATACAATAAATGTGCAAAAAATAAATGGATCAATTAAGTAGTAAAAATCGATCAAAAATGGAACATACACAGGATGTCTTCCTTGGGATTAGATCAGGATTAATAAACTCAGTCATTTCGAAACCTCAGGGTTCGAATTTCAAAAACAAATGCTCGTAAACAGGATATATTATAGCCTCTTTGACGGCTCATTAGCAATCGGCGCTATCGGATTGCCTGTGATATTCCCGAAACCGCCGCTGGGGGCGTTGCTGTTGCTGCTGACCTGTGACACGTGGCGCCATGCGTTTTTGCGTGTCTACGAAATTAGTTATCTTTCCATATTTATCATGTATAATTTATACAGCGTGTAAGTTGCCCGTCGACATACCCTTATTGCGGTGATTCAGCCAGTCAATTTGAACAACTTTTACAATGGGATCATGCAGGGTATTAAAAAAAAATATCATAGAAAAGTGTTCAGCCCCCGGGCAAATAAAAAAAAGAGTTCCCAGCATTGGTCCCATATGAAAAGTTGTTCATAATGACGGTTTGAGTCACACTTTTTTAAGGGAATGTCGAGGGTCCATTTAAACGCTGTTTTTATAAACGGGAGTTGGCACAACCCTTTTATTTTAATTGTTTCCAATTTTTCTTTTTTCTCCTTAGTTTTTTCATCTTCATTTCACACGATTTTTATCAATAAATCATGTCTTCACCTTAATCTAGAGATAAGTTCAACAGATATTATTATGTTTTTCTATTTCAATTGTATTTTGCCATTTCACATAACGTTAACTTCTTCAGCTCGATTTTTATCAATTACAAATAATTGATATGAAATAATTATTTTCCATTCCCACACAATCACACGCTAGAAAGGATTAGATGTAAACTATATCAAAAATATTATGAACTAAACATTACTATAAAAATGTCACACAAACCAAACATATAAAATCGTAGTAAACGTAAATAAATCCCATGAAATACCATTAAAAATTACCCAATATAGTACAAGTGAGTATAACGTTCAATAGGGATCATTAAAATCAAATCCTGTAACAAATGTACACAGTGGCTATAAAAAGCTTTGTTATACAGCGTAATGTTGCCAGTTATTTGTAATAAATTACAGAATAATTCTAGAGAGCAACAAATAAATCCTTAATAAGGTGTCGTTAAACTTTATTATTTAGTGACTGACTCCACTTAAAGCTATTGTGATTTTTTTCGACTACGAACATCTGTTGCTGTGAGGTATAAGGAAAATCAGCAGATCAAACAAGCCCTTAAATACTTTAACTCTGAATATTTCTCGCTTATTGTCACTTTAGACTCTAAAGTAAGCATATGCTGAAGCCCTTTTATTATTAATCTAAAGGGCTTCTGCATATTCTTACAATATAAGCGACCAAAATTAAATTTAGAGTTAAAGTTTTGCATTTATGTATGCAGTTTGCCACTAATAACGTTTGATATAGGTACCTATGATACCAACTACGTGCTTTGTTTCTGCCTAAAACAATCATTATTTTTTATTTTTACAGAATTACTTCGGCAAGAGCGTTGTTCTAAAATAGCAGAGTCAAAGAGAATTGTACATGAAAGAAATTATATAGCTAATAAGTAGATTTTTTTCAAGCTGCTTCAAGGCATCTGACATAATTTATATATAATCAGTACTCAATATATATATCTAAAATTATTGTGGTACAATATTTTTGATGAGGTATAAAATATTTTTCTACAAACTGTTTTATCTACAGATCTGGCAGATACTGCATTTATATGACAATATTTCATAGTTTATAGTGCATCAGCTACTGTTGGTTGCTTGATAGCTGCCTGAACATTTGAAATGCCACCGATAGGGCCATAGATCAAGCTATATAGTATAACTGATATTTAATAGAAAAGTATTAACAATAAAGGCAACAAATTCTATTTATTTATGTTCGTGGGATATCTTCTTTAATAAAATAACTAAAAGCAATATCTACTATCACTTTATTTTCATATCATTTACCTTCATTTCTTGAATCATATGTAGTAGGTACGAGTTTAAAATTTGTTTGGTGTTGAGCTAGCAATACGTTCTCAACACGGAAACGATAAACTTTTCTTATGTGAACAACTTTGGTGAACAAGTCTGAAATCGAGACAAAAATATCAGTTGCTCCTTACATTTTGGATCAGTAGGTATTTAAGGTACAATTGAAAATCTCATAAATTTTTCTCTATTTCAGACTAGATCACAGAACAGCCAGAGGGCTGGCTTATATTTTGGCCAAAAGATTAGCATTGCCACACAACATGGCAATGCTGCCAGCCTTCTGGGCACGCTACCACGGGGCAACGAGCTGCCAGGCCTATTTTATTTAAAAAAAAAATGTTATCAAAATAAATAAAAAAAAGAACAGCAGTTGTTCGTTTTCATATATAGAACGTGAATATAAATTATCGCTACTTCAAAACCAATCACATTATACTTATATGTATGTCAAAAAGTAATATTAAGTTATTTTATATTAACTAATACCTAATTAACCATGCCACAGACCGATTACTCGGAGTAAGCGTTTCTTAATATCGATCTTAACCTATAAAAAGCAAATTTCGAAAATATAACGCACACATTATGTATCAAATCCAAATACTTATGTACTGTTATTTAGGTGCAATTTAAAGCTAATGGCGCCTTGATTCATAAAAGCACAAGATATTCTTTTGGGCTTCTAGACGATTTCCTGGTATATCGCGGCTGTGACACTATTGTAAATAAGTACATAATATATTGTAGTTTAAACGCTATAACTACAACCGTAATAGAACAACGAGATGAAGCTCAAACACACTCCTTATATCCATAGCATACGCATACTTTATATATATTGTCCTAATTGCGAGAACTGGCAGAAAACAAACCCCTGCCATGCCTCCTTAATCTAGCCCTGGCAAACGGGACGAAAATGCTACAGGCTTAGATTATATAAATCCTAGATAGACTATATTGGCCTAAAAGCGTAGAAAAAACAACAACAACAACAACTCATAGTCGGTCGCGCACAAACACAGCTACAAATTTGAGGGCGTAAATTGACAGGACGCGTGTGATAACACACAGCACGCACATAAGCATTGTTAAATTAGCCAGTTTTTTAATCATTGAAATAATAGCATCATGGTGTCTAGAGAGTATATAGTCAGAGACTACAGGTTTGGTGTTCCGCTCGCACATATGCAATTGTATAAAAACTATAGTTATACAGTATACTTGTGAGTATAGTTAAATATCGTGTTTCAAAAATTGAAACAATTCCATCAGGGTACGCAGGAGAAGACGCTTACTATAATATTTATATAGATGAACCGCTAGCAGCCAGCCACCACTATGGCCGCAGCCGGTTTAACGCGCCAAAGAGGAAAAAAGAGAGTACATACCTACATTCTGCCTTTTATTACGTTTCACAGATGCAGACCATCATAAAATTATGATTTATCTCCACCGAACAATAACAAACAAGCAAACACAAAAGCACGTTAACCCTAAATTGTTCAATCAAAAACTTTAATAGACCCAAGCAATGCACTCAATAAATTCTCAGCGGTAATTGTCGAGTCACCATTTGAGCATTTGTCCCCAGTATATTTATATGCGTTTATAGAACTAAATAAATCGGACTGCGGGCCCCTCGGTGATGGGGGCCCAAAGTGGCCCGTAATGGCCCTTAACGCGTTTAAACGAATCAGAATCGACAATCTTGCGTTGTGATAGCCCGTTATTGAGTTAGTGATGTTGTAGGGTTAAGAATGGTTTGTCATTGATATTGTTGTAAAGTTTTGGAACATATTTTTGTTCAACCTTTTAAAAACATACTTTTTTGATAAATTAGGTATGCTACTTATGCCTGATAAAGGATGTTTGAAATAAAATTCACTACAGAAGCTGTGGGACATGAAAATATATGGAGTATACATTAGAATTTGTTGTTCTGTGCATTAGAAACAGTAAGCGCTTTTTTAAGGAATATAATAACATTCAACAAAAAGATTCTTTCCCCAGCGAGAGATGACACAAACTTGAGCATCTTGAATCTATTAGAAAGGATACATACAAAGCATAAGCAAGTTATTTATAACAACAACTAATAGCCCGCTCTAAATCTATTATCGTACAATCTCAAAATCATTAATAATAAGTTATGAATGACTCCTTAAAATTGTAAAGAATCCTAACATCTGACATTTAGTTGGTTACTGTTAGAGACGCAACACATGCTAGCGATCTTTTCATCGGTTCGCATCATTTATCATTATTTCTATTTCTCAATCATTAATCATTAAAATGAGTCTTAAAGAGAGAGAAAATGAAGTGATGTTACACGAGTAAATACTGGCTGCTAATGATACAATTAAAGATTAATTATATTTCAAATTTCGAATTTCACAGTCTATGAATGAATAGGTTTGTCTATTTTATTGTTAATCAATATCAAATCTTATTGTAAGGTGGTAAAATTGCATTTGGAAAGGCTAGAATTTCGGCGTCGGCTTGTCTAAGTATTAAGTGTGAAAAGTGTCCTGTTTTTTTAATGATGTAGAGCAAGCTCGGATTCAATGAATGATGATTGTGCGAATTTCATTCATTTCATTGAAAGGGTTTAGAAAGCCAATCCTTTGATATTTGTAACCTAAAATTTCATTCATAATTTCACGGATTTCGATGCCATTAAATGTTATTTTACATCTCATTCAAAATGTGTTTCGGTTAGTGAATTGGCAAACATATTATTAGCTTTATACAATTTTGAATATGATTGTCAAAGAGGCTATTTCTGATACCATTTGAATAGATTCAAGGGTTACTGATCAATTTAGCGCTTCTAAGAGTACCCTCAATGTTAGAACCCGTATTTTAAAATTCCTTCTTAAGAAAATTGAGGGATTTTTTCGAACATCAGAAAGTAGGTATTAAATGTAAATTATATTAATCATACTTTAAATATCGTTATAATTATTATTTTAATAGAACGTCGTTGCAGGTTATGTCATTAAAAGATAAGGTGGATGATGGTGGATAAGGCTCTCTCAAAAATAATAACTATTATTAAACTGCTCCAATCCATCATATAATTACCAAGCATATGTATATATATGTAAGTACGTTGACATTTTTATATCGGCAAGGGACTGGGGCACCTGGGGTCAAATACGTTTACGCCGCCTGACCGTGGCTGAGTTTTGTGACAGTCAGTTGTTTTCTTATGTTTTCGTGATTATTTTACATTAAAATAAAATTACTTTTTATATGGTTTATCGCGTTTTTTGGCACATACCTACCTAGCCTAAGGCACTGATAATATAGGTACTTTAGCCCTGAGTGCCATCAAAAATTCTTTCACCGTTGTATGCCTATCCTTAGTATTATATTGTCTTTGCCTATCCGGAATTTTTGATGTCTGTTCCTGAGATAAGCGCGTTCAACCAAACAAACTCTTCAGCCTTAAAATATTATACTAGTTTAGATTTATACACCCAACGTTTCAAACATTTGACATACGTACCTAAACATTGTGGTGTTCGAAACGTTTTAACGTTTTTATTATATTATAAATAATATAATAAACGCGATAAAACCATATTAAAAGTACCTAATTTTATTTAAAAGAGATTATATAGGTGTTGTTCCATCCATCAGGTCTTTTTATAGTCTCCACTGCAGGAGCACGACCCTCTCTGTACTACACAGTAATATATTAGCGAGAGTAGTCAGTGGATTTGGCCTACACTCTCCATGCTGGCCAGACGGGTTGGAGAGGTCTTTTTGATGTTTGTAAGCTTTGTTTAGCTTGTGTTTCCCAAGTCTCCTTTTACGACATCCACGGGAAGACTTGGAGGGGTCCTATTCTACTCTGCCGGAAACCACACAGCAGAGTAGAATAGGCCACACGGCAGAGTAGAGGTGTTGTTCATTGTTAGCTATAAGATGTAGAAGAAGAAGCTATTAAATGAAACAGAATAATATAATAATTATAAAGTCCTGTTTTGTGTTAGTGGCTATTATTTAGTTATCCGTCATACGATTACCAAGCATATGTAAATGCACGTCGACATTTAATAACGTCAGAGACTGGGGTCCAAATGCGTTTAGTTGGTATTAAATTCGATATTTTTCCATATCATTGTGAGGGGATAGTGGGAAGGGGAGAGAGGATGGCGCTATGCATAAAGTCCAACACTTCAAGAATTTTTTTTCATTTGATTATCATTATGTAGTATCTAATGATTGATTGATTGCTAATTTAGCAAAAAGGATTGAACTTAATGAATTAAAACAAAAAACAAGAAAGTACTTTTTAAATTCAATTATTTTTGTGGTAATCCAGCATATCAGCGCTGCTATTCTTTTCGGTACATTACCGGAGGACCATCAATGATTTATCCATTTGAATTTAACATAAATTGACTGAATTTCATCATCAATTGTCATAATTTATCGGATAGAGGTGTTTCAATTCAATTCAATTCAATTGAATTCTTTATTCCATAAACAATTTTTTACATTGTGTCGGAAATAACTTAAGACTAAACATATAAATACAGCGAAACACACATTCTAAAAATTTAAATACATAGATTATATTAAAACATGTCAGATTTACTTATATAATAACTTCATTTATAACTTTATTTTTAACATTAGGTAATATATATCCAAAATTCTTAAATTATTTAACTCAAAACTCATTTCATTCACAATTAATTGTGGAACTTCATTTAAAATATTCATTAATGTTGTAGAAATTTTTACCTAAAAGAAAGGTTTTCAATTTTTTCTTAAAATAGCTTAAGCTCTCAATGTCCTTGATATCTTTTGGCAATTTATTATACGCTATTATTGCCTGGTATTGATAGCTAGCTCCATTATTTTTAGGTTGGGAACAATATTGTGCTTAAGAGCTCTTCTCTGAGTAGTTTCGCGCAACTGTTTTTGTTCCCTTGTTTCTAGACTAGGCAACCTTTTTTTGAAGTCTATTAATAAGACGAAAAGGTATAGGGATGGAACGGTTAAAATGCCCAGTTTGATAAAATGTGGTTCACACGACTCCCACGGTGGAATACCTACCATTGCGCGAATTGCTCTCTTTTGCATTACAAAGGCTCTATTTTGATTGTCATTAAATATAAAATATAAAATTCCAGCGACGTGTCAATTTAACACAGCAACTTTAACATGTAATAGTAACACACAAAAGTAATAACAATTCTTAATATAAATAGGAACCCAAATTCACTTCTTTATTGGGAAACTCAGGTAAAAAGTTGACATTAATGTAACACTGTGCCCTGCCCGTATGGACATACAAGGGCATTTATAGGATATTTTTTATGGATATGCACTGGTTCCATTTGGCATTACCCTGCCCAGCAGTGGGATAAATCCCAGCGTCGCGTCGGTTTAACGCAGCAACTCCAGTAAGCCAATAACGGGGGTGCTTATTAATGCATTTGTCATAAACTCTGTGATAAGGGGCTTTTTTTAATTTCCGTTCGGATATTATTCTTGTTTATGGTTCTTGGAATTTGACCACGAGTCCCTTTGAGTTTCCTAACTTTAATTTTTATATTAGATTATGTAATCTAATATAAAAATTAACGTTAGGAAACTCAAAGGGACTCGTGGTCAAATTCCAAGCCAATTCTTATAATAAAGCCAGTATCCTAATCCTAACTAGTCCTAACAAGTATTATAAATTCGAAAGTGAGTTTGTTTGTTTATTCGTTGGTTTGTATCGCTTTCACGCCCTGTCTACTGAACTGATCATCATCAATTTTGCACACACATAGTTTAAAGTACTGAGAAGGACATAGACTAAATATTACGCGGGCGAAGGCGCGGGTAACACTTCGTCCTAACTATCCTAACTTCCTTACTAATATTATAAATGCGAAAGTGAGTTTGTTTGATTGTTACGCTTTCACGCCGTATCTACTGAACCAATCATCATGAAAATTTGCATACACATAGGTTAGGGTACCGAGACGGACATAGGATATAAATTACGCGGGCGAAGACGCGGGTAACAGCTAGTAATATTATAAATGCGAAAGTGAGTTTGTTTGTTTGTTACGCTTTCACGCCCTATCCAACGAACCGATCATCATGAAATTTTGCATACACATAGGTTAGGGTACTGAGAAGGACATAGGCTATATATCACGCGGGTGAAGCCGCGAGTAACAGCTAGTATCCTATATGAAGTGTTTGGAAGCTGATTAATTTTTTGACCAACAGATAGTTGAAAATTTGCATGACTTATCATGTTTTTATAACTTTATCCTATTATCTGTCATCACTGCTTTGTACAGTAGGTACCTAGTTTATAGTTATGCCCTAACTATTGTCTTTTATACCTGTGTACCACAATAAAGTCTAAATAAGTACACTAAATAAAATTGTTTTCAGAGTTTCAGAGTTTGTTTGTTGTAGTTCCGTGCTTCGGAAGGCACGTTAAGCCGTTGGTCCCGGCTGTCATCGTTGATGGTAGTCGTTAAGCTATGCTAGATGCCTTAAGGCAGCTTGAAAAATCTGACACCAGTGTTAGCCACTTACACATACGAAAAACAAAACAACAAAAGAGTTTGTTTTTACATGAGAAGATTTGTTATTGGCCGATGGTCTTTAAGGGTTTTAAATGTATTTATTAACAAAAACAAATAAAATAAACAAATAAAATTCAAAATTGTTAAAATAATGACAGTGAACTGATCCTTTCTTACCCATATTACTATTACTACTTATTATACATATATTATAAAACAATTATAAAACAAAGTCCTCCGCCGCGTCTGTCTGTCTGTCTGTTCGCGATAAACTCAAAAACTACTCCACGGATTTTGATACGGTTTTCACCAATAGATAGAGTGATTCACGAGGAAGGTTTTAAGGTATAATACATGCCCGGGCGCAGCCGGGTAGGGCTGCTAGTGAGTTATAAAAGTAAATTATTTACTCTACGTAAATGTTCTGGAAAGATCACTATTTTGTATGTTTTTGTTTATTTATCTACTTCCATGTAAGTGGCCAACACCGTCATTAGATTTTCAATGTAATTCGAAAACATTAATTTACTTTACATAAAGACTTTAGGACGTCTATATAATAATGCATACTTCCATACTTATATTATAAATGCAAAAGTAACTCTGTCTGTCTGTCTCGCTTTCACGCCAAAACTACTGAACCTATTTGAATGAAATTTAGTGCACAGATAGTTAGCCTGAGAAAGGACATTGACTACTTTTTCATTAAAAAAATACTGTGTAATAAAACTGAAACCCACGCGGACGAAGTCTTGGGAAACAGCTAGTTTTACATAACATTTTAAAACATGGTTTTGTAATTAATTGTAGGAGGCAGCGCCATGAGGTACATAAAAATCTTAAGACGAGTAATGTTAAGATTATATATAGCATTTGCTTCAACTGTACTAATTTCTATCTAAAAATTGATATCGATTCGTTGAGTGATTTTAAAGCTTCCTTAAAGTTGGCTCAATAGAACTAATTTTAAAAGTATGAAAATCTTAATGTACAAATATACAGTAATTTAATCCGCTAAATTAATAGCAATTTTTATTATAAAACCAATACCAGAAACACATATTTATTATAGTTACCAAATAAAGTTGTTTAGAAATGTACATATTTTTTCCACTGTTTTGTTTAATTTTGGGAGGTTTTTACATAGCAACAAGAAAAAAAAAGGACGAATAACGTCATGCCAATTATAAAATATTGTAAAAACTGTAACTGATATCGCCAATGGTAGTTACGTGGAAAATCTCGATAATATTATTGAATAATGAGTCTAATCAAGTATTAATTGTATAATTAAATTGAACGATACAGCGTAGTTAATGATTTTCAACTAATGAGGTTTATTTTTTAATCTCGTACGAGCTTGTGGCATTGAAATGCCCAACAGACAGAAATTCGCCAAACAAACTTTTATTTACCTGGCCGAGTTCAATTAATTTTGATTTAAACGATGAGCTTCTTCTTTTCGAGTCTAAATGGCTAAATAGTGTTAAATTATAATAATAATTTTGACTTTGCTTTGTTTTTCATGTTTGTAAGTGGCCAACACTGGTGTCAGATTTTTCAAGCTGCCTAAAGGCATCTGATATAACTTAACGACATCGATCAACGATGACAGCCGGGACCAACGGCTTGCCTTGCCTTCAGAAACACGGAGGAGCTCGAGATCTATTGACTTAAACTCAGTGACCTCAATTGCACAATCGTTTGCCTCAATTTGGTCCTTCACATTACAGGTAGTGGGACAGCTGGGGCAATTCAGAAGAGCTCACGTCTGGGCAGCACCACAGCAACAAAGATTAACTAGAGAAACCCCCACGTTACTCAATTGTTTGGCATCTCCCAACACCAGCCCGAAGTATATCTAGAAATTTTCACGCTGCTCAGAAAAGTTCACACCTGGTGGTAGTTTTTCTGCAGGTGAAATAAGAGCTAGTATTGGAGGCAAAGGCTGTTCCACTTCTACAGTCTGACTATTGGAGCTTCTCTAGCTGTTATCTCGTTATCGGAGGAAACTGCTGCAACCCTTCAAGCGGGAAGATGGTGGAGTATGACCGTAAAGTGGATGTCTGCCATCATGTAGGTATTTGTTAACACTCAAAACATATATACACAGATGTTAAATCGAAGTAATACCGAAATTTTGTTTATTTGTTTCTTACCTCGTCATGCTTTATCTACTGAACCAATCTTCTTAAAATTTGGCATACACGTTGATAATGAGCGAAGCCACGGGCAACAGCTAGTTTCAAATAAATGAGTGATCAAACCGGCTCTTACAATCACTACGTGAGTAGGAAAACGTAAAATATTTTCCTTCTTTTCCTTACTTCATAAGGACTAAATAAGGTGTTCCAATAGGTACATATACAAGGTGTTTTTTAATTCATTGGCATCCTTTTAAATATAGACTATACACAAGATTGAAGGTAATTTAAGACTACTTTCGAGTAAATTAAAATTACACATTTTTCAAATTTAAGAAAATATCAATAACTACCTCAAACGCTTTGAAAGAGGCTATTACTTTAGATAAAAACCAAAAATTAAGACAAGATTGAATTTCAAAAAAACACCGAAAAATTCATTCATTTAAACAGTATTGAATCAATCGGTCGGTGAAATTTACGCAAAACATGTGACTTTAGACCGATACACAACCAGCGATTTAATGTTGTCGCAAGAAATGTTTTTACGTGTAATTTTTTTTTGCGTATGCTAACGAATTCGATTCCACCCTGTATATACTTCCCTATTAGTATATAGTGAAATACCAATCAAAGATAAAAGTTGATAATTCCGTCGAATTTTTTTTTTTTTTTTTGGGTTTTTTATTGTACCTAGATATTAGTCAGTTCTAAAACTAACTAATGTAATAATACCTATCGGTTTCGGTGTAACGGGCGAATAAACATGCAAAATAATCAATAATTTATATAACTATTTCCTGTTTTTAGCCAATAATAATTAAAGGTATTCATTAGTACATGTATGTAATAAAATTTATAATTGGGGAAGTTATTGAAATAAGTTTTAACGTCAATGTAATTATATTATGCAGGTTCTGCTTCAATATAATATTGGTAATAATCGGATTATATTGCGCTAATCTAAGGGCTTTATTTTTTAAATTTAGTTTAGTGTTTAACTAAAGCTAATAATTAATTCTTTTTGGCGGATCATAATCTTATTAACAAATGCCATTTTATGCTACCACGACCAGTTACGCGAGCAAGTTATTATTTTCACGTTCTTATAAAACTAATTGTACTTAAGTTTTTAAAGTTCTATGATATGTTGGGAGAAAAGAAAATACACATTGAATATACCAGCTACTTTTTTTCCTTTTGGATTGGGCGAAAATATAAGGAATCACGTCAGTAGGCGATGCGGCTAGCAACCCATCACTATTTTGATTCCGCTTGCCACCTTTTAACAATACGCTAAACGTGGCTTTTAGGTTTAATTCTTATCCCCGCAAGGGATAAGGACGCGATAAGATGTACCTATGTACTTATTTAAAGTTCCTGAACTCATACTATAGGTATCAGTAGTATCATACTGGACTACTCAGTATGATACTATATATACTACTATACCTGCTTCATACAAACATATAAAATGTTATTATCACGTCTTATTTAAAGTTTCTGGACATACCTATACTAAGTATAGGCAAAGACAATATAGTACTAACGTAATAGATTGCCCACCTCATACAAAAATATTGGACCAAATTAAGGTTGTGAAAAGCAGGCGAATGTATGGCGCAGGAGAGTTGCTTGCTACTCGATACTAGATAGCGTTATTCTGCGTTAGCCCTTAACTTACTAAATATACGGTGTCATTTTAAAATATTATGCCCAAAAATATTGTTTTTATTTTTAATAAGATATATTTTGTGAATCATGTTTTTATATTCTCATAATACGGTAGATACAATGTTGTGTAGTTTCGAGTGGCGCCATCTATGCGAGTCTCTGCGAACAAATCGTACGATTAAGACGTTGAGACCACATGGTATAGGTATCAGTAGTATCAAACTGAGTAATCACCTACTTCATACATACATATATAATGTAATTATCACGTCTTTATCCCTTGCGGGGTAGACAAAACCCAAGGTCATAAAACCTAAAGGCGTAATGGTGGAAAGCGGAATCAAAAGTGTGTAATGTTGGATTGCTAGCCGCATCGCCCTATTACGTGATTCCTTATTTTTTTCTTTTTCTTTAAATAAATAAATATATAGGGACATATCACACAATTTGAGCTAGCCCCACAGTAAGTTGTGAACTTGTGTTGTGGGATACTAACTCAACGATACTATATTTTATAACATATACTTATATAGATAAACATCCAAGACCCAGGCCAATTTGAAAAAGATAGTTTTCCATCTTGACCTGGCCGGGGATCGAACCCGGGACCTCCGTGTCGCAGGCTGGCGAAAAGCTTATGTTTTCGCCCAATCCCTTGACCAGCTTTTACGGTCTGAGCGGGAAGAAAAGCAACTGGTACTTATATTCTATGTTTTTGCTTTACTCTCAAGCCAGCATGAAAGAAACCTACTTCATAAAATGGTTTAATTTACGTTGCTGGAGCAAATAGCAATTTTTGGACGAAAATATGATCACAAATAATAGTTCTGTGAATACCGCGGAATCCTAAAGTTGCGTAAGTACCAACAAACAGGATAATGAATCCAATTACAGCTTGGAACGTCTGATTAATTAATAAAACTGTTATTATTGAATTACAGCAGTTTTTCCTTAATTAGTTCCCTCTCAATTATTCTTATCGCGGCGATGTTTACGCGGGTTTTAAATGGATGTTAGTACCTACCTAGGTACGTTGTTTGAGAGATTTGCCATGACATACTTCCATTTCACATACATTTAGTTCATAATTTCCATTCGACCGAACTGTGATAGTGTGAAATCAACTTCCGGCGACGGTACTCCCGAATCAATACGACATTGAAACTTTCGAAAAACGCGTTTATGTTTTCTTAAAAAGCCGGCAATGCACTTGTCGTACTCCTGGTGTTGCAGTTGTCCATGGGCAGCGGTGATCACTTACTATCAGGTGGTCCGCTTACTCGTTTGCCGTCCCAT
This sequence comes from Rhodophaea formosa, assembly GCA_963082605.1. NCBI lineage: Eukaryota > Metazoa > Arthropoda > Insecta > Lepidoptera > Pyralidae > Rhodophaea > Rhodophaea formosa. Next base: position 8,966,507 of record OY720225.1, on the reverse strand, counting down.
ACCCACCCAGGTCAGGTCACCCAGCTCTGTTAGAGTGCTACATAAAATAATAAAGACAAAAAAGTCAATAGTTTAGTCAAAGTCGAATGTTTATTTATTTGCCTAAAATGTGGTAGCATTCTCCACCTATAAGCTCACCGACATGATAAATGTGGCCTTTAGGTTTTTATAGACCTGGGCTCTGTCTTCCCTGGCTAGGGAATAAGACGTGTTATATGTATGTAGTATGTGTAGCAAAGATTGCTATAATTGTTGCATGGATCTAAGAATAATCAGGATATGCCCTTGGAAAATGTAACAGTGACGCACATAAAAATCCCTACACTCGTGTCGCGACACTAGCGCACGCACACATCGGCACAAAAATCCCTACACTTTTCCCCGGTCGAACGAAATGTCAAATTTCCCAAATGTCAATTACATGCTGCACACATGTGACTTGATGTGACGTAAGTTATGCTTCACTTTTGATGTGTCTAATGCCGGGTCCATATTATTCCTAGGTCCATGAATTGTTGTGGTCGTGCTCCGGCAGTGGACACAAAAAAGACCTGATGATGTGGTAGTAAAGTACAATCAAAAGTAGGCATTAGTCTTAGATTATATAAAGCCTAAATAGAATCTATTAGTCTAAAAGCGTAGACAAAACTAGTGTCCAACCCATAGTCGGTCGCGCACACACACAGCTACCAATTTGACGGATTTTGAGGGCATAATTGACAGGACGCGTGTGATAACTCAAGGCTGTCACGCACATAAGCATTGAGAAATTGGCCAGTTTTTAATCATAGAAATAAAGGCATGACGGTGTCTAGAAAGTATATAGTCAAATCCATTAATTCCTTGCTTAGCGGATAGAGAGAAAGAGAGAGAGAGTTCAGAGAGAAGCAGGCTGGAAGTTAGGACACAGAGCAGTAAACAGGATAATTAGATACCTAAAGGTAGTTATTTTAATTATTATTTTACTAGTTTCACAGTACTTATTTGTATAAAATACAGATAGTGATTTTAAATATAAATTAAACAATAATTCTCAAAACGAGTGTCTACCAATTAAGGGATCAAGTGTCAGATGATGAGGAAGGGCAGTGTAAAAGAATTTGGAAACGGAATCGAATTTGAAATTAAGGGTGCAGGATTAGGATGATTAAGAAATGAGCATGAAAGAAACATGTAGCATCGTTAGACATTCTTCCATACTAGTTCCTATGTTTTTCTTCATTTACGTACTCACCTATTCCCCAAGTTTTTATTTCTGATCTATTTTATTATTATTTGTATCTCTTTTCTCTCACAGGTGTTACCACGATCCTTTGGTAGGCTTCCGTGGGGATATATATCCAACATGATGCCCCTAATACCAATGACGAAAGGAAAAATGTACATTTCCATGGATTTTCGCTTAAGTCATAGTGCTAGTTTTTCATGAGATCTATCATACATAAACCAAAATCTTCTTCATACATTTTCGATCCATCTTTGGTTATATTAAAATAAATTATGCCACGAACAAACCCGAACTTGTGGAATTGGGTAAAGTGCAAGAGACTAAAAACGAAGAGGTTTTAAAAACACAAATAAAAGCAGAAAACTTAAAAAGCTTATTTTTTAGATTTATCTATTGTTTTTTCATGCATATGAAATAAGGACTATTTATCTCATCAATATCATACGAATATACGATAATTTATCTTTCATAATAAACATACTGGCAGCCAACCCTTCTCAAATATAAAAATCACCAGGCCGAAAAAGAAAAACATGCAGCTAATTCAAAATAGGAACACATTTGAGCGCGTTCGCAACCATATCGCATCGCATAGAGCTTGAATGATTGTTTAATGTAGCAGAAGTGAGCAAATTCGTTTTTAAACGGCTATCACCCGGTCATTAAAATGGTTGTGAATGGATCCGAACGCACTCTATGAGCTGTCATTTTGGAATAGGGTGACAATGGTTGGTGCTATGAAAGGATTTGATGGAGGTTGTAGTTTGGAAGTTTTAATTTGATTTGGTGGAATGATATTGTCGAGAAGTGGAGTGTTATGTAAGATCGAAATGTGCGTTTAAATAGACGTTGCATTATATTTAAGTAAGGAAACCTAAGATGTCAGGAATAAATATATATTATTTCCTAAGTAAGTCTTTTAATTTTGATTGCAGGAGAGTTTTAAGTAGAACTCTACGTAAACTCAAATTGAACCAAAATTGGCAAAGAAAGCAAAATAAAATAGCATTCAATTAATTCATTAGCAATGATGCTGGTTTGTTTGTTTTTCGTGTGTGTAAGTGGCTAACACTGGTGTCAGATTTTTCAAACTGCCTAAAGGCATCTGACATAGCTTAACGACTGCCATCAATGATGACAGCCGGGACCAACGGCTCAACGTGCCTTTCGAAGCACGGAGGAGCTCGAGATATTTTTACAACACTAGCGGTCACCCAACCAAGTGGGGACCGCGCCCGTGGTTGCTTAACATGCTGTATCGCTAATAATGCTCACGCCCACTAGGCCATCGGCTGGTGATATCAATTCCTTTGACACACATTTGTTAATAACAGAAATCCATAACGTCTACAAATTACTTCAGATATCTTTACTCATTTAAACCTACCAAACTTCTCAAAACTCAAAACACAGCACTTATAAAATAAATAATCCCGAAATAAACCCACGTATACCGACCCTAACACTATTAGTATATTAAGTACTCTCAATAATGGGCATTTTGACAATGGCCGCGCGTTTGTCACCGGCGACAATAGACCTACAGGCAAAAGTCAAGCATTATGTTTGGACATCTGGGGTTTCCATCGATCGTAATGGGGGACACCCTATTTATTCCTTTTTTAATTTTCGCCATGTCATTTGGCATCTTAAGAATGCGGTTGAGAGGTGATCATTCAAACATTCATTCCTAACTTACCTACAAGTAACGCTGGCAGGATACTTGGAATTTTGAGCTCGAGTTTTAAAGAAATTGTAATCTGGGTATATATGGGAATAGCCAAGTTAGCTGACTACTAGTCCCGTTGACTAGTAATTATTGCAGTAAACATTTGTAAGGTAAGGGGTAATGACAAAGTACTGACACCTCTGTATTCTGCCCTTCTAAACATAACCACTTTATCTGACATTTTGGTCCAAGATTAGATAATAACCTATTCAGAATCAGGCCGACAAGGTCTACAATAATCTTTACTTTGGACCGCATGTCTGATAAGGTGATTATGGTTAGAAGGGCAGTATTTATATAAAAGTTTTTCCAATTTCTGTAAATGTATAAAAGTATTAACAGAGGTTTTATAACGTCTTTCTTACTACAAAAATATTTTAGTACGTCATTCCTCAACAAGATAACAATGATTTCCAACTATGTCAATTAGCATAGTTCTATTACACCAGTTCATAACACAACACTAATAAGTCTCACGCACCGAAAACAAACCTATTTAACAACTAACAGCTATAATTAAGGGTAATTACGAACTTCAAAACTGGCAACACCCAATTCATAAGCTTGTTCCACACAGCAGCAAGTCTCAACAACAACCAGCATTAAATTTGAACAGGCCGGTAATCATGCAAACACTTTAAAATACCCCACTTCGTAACGACTACCAACTTTATTTGACCCCTTAAAATTTACAAACAACCCCGAAGAAACCCAAATTAGTAAAGAAACAGAAAGGGAAGGGAGGTCAACGAAAAATGGGCGTAGGGTAGAACACCCCGGTTTCGGCCTCTATTAAGTGATGGGTAATTTAGGAATACATAAAGTACATAATAGGATCCTTAACTTGGGTTAATGAGGTGAAAACGGACCGTTTACCCTAGGTACGTCCCAGTTAATGTTCGTTCAATCGTTTTGGCCAAATATAGATTCACCCTGTGACTGTGTAACCGGTGTGTGTTTATTTGAGTATTGATTGGTATTTAAAGTTTCGTTTTAAATAATTGGAATTCGAATATTTATTTCTTCTATTCTTTTGACGACCTCCGTGGCGCAGTTGTTAACACGCCTTGGTTCCATCCCCTGCCAGGCCATGATGGAAAACTATATTTTTCAGATTGGCCTGATTTCTTAGATGTTTTAGTATTTATGTATCTATTATAAAATATAGTATCGTTGAGTTAGTATCCTACGACACAAGTTCACAACTTACTGTGGGGCTAGCTCAATTTGTGTGATTTGTCCCTATAAATTATTTTACAATCGTTGCGTCTTGTACATAAGCATATCTACAAATAATAAAGATACTTATTAAAATAGATTTTTTATTAGGCATTTTATTTTCCTACTAATCTTCTTCTTCCACTACAATTAATTGTAGGATGAAAGTTCGTATGTATATAAGATAAGATGTAAGTTAATCAAACAGAACTATTAACCAGGATTTTAATGAAACATTACAAGTAAGTTTAATAATCAGCCTTCTATCTATTACTAGCCAGGGACGTCCACTGCTGGACATAGGCCTCCCGCCTCCCCAACAGATCACCACAAATAGCGGTCTTGTGCACGCTGAGTCTTAATTAAAAGTTTATCAAAATTATTTTTCTTCATTTTCCCGAGTTATTTAAATTGTAATGTATGGAAAACTTTATATTAAAAAAAAAAACTCTAAAGTTAGTAAGTACTATTATTTATTTTGTTTCTAAAGTTTAATTACTTGTTGTCACTGTCATTTTTACTAAGTCAACTTTTTATCGCTTTGTCCCACAATGCTTGCCAAAAAAAACTGGTTGTGACCTTTACAAAAACCGTTTCAAAACGAACACCGCTAGCAGATGTCCTCGATTTTATTGCGATTTAATGCCATAAATAATTTGATTAGTCTCATATTTATCAACATAAAACCATCTCATGGAAAAACGTCACCATTGAATGAGACCCTTTCATTCAGGCATCGTAGACCATTGAACGCAGTAGACAACCATTTATAAGCCACTAATGCTATCTAAATATCTTCACGGGAAAGAAGACATCATATTCTGAGCAAAAAAAAGGCTAAGCTTGAGTTGTGTTGGCACGGAAGGGTTCTGTGACTATTTGATGTTTCTTGTTCGGCGGGAAATAATCAGGATTGGATTTTATTTCTATGGTCGGCAGTGTGTAGGTATGCCATGTCAATAATATCAGTATTTTTTACAAGAATATTAAATATTTTTTATCGTTTGTTGTACAACCAATAAAAAATAATTAATAATTATCAATCAATAAATAGCGTGCAAGTTCTACAAACCGTTCTTGATATCTCAGTTTATATACTTTTATTGGAGGCGTTGTGTGTAAAGAACATAAACTCGCCACAGGTAGGATTCGAACCACGACTCTTAGGTTTTCATTTTTCCTCAGCATTTTTCATACAATGAAAATTTTTAACAAAAATGACATAAGTAGTATGCCAAAAAAATGCCCTATTTTGGCCTTTCTATTGCACATCCTTAGTACACTACGTCCTGTATCAGAGAGCTCAACAGACGATTAAAAGAATGCAATAACTGAAGTTAAAGGATCCCTAAAAGCAAAAAACAATGTTCCCTATAGCTTTGTGAAGTAGAGAACTCTTTGGCTATAATTTTATTGTTGTTTATTACAGTTTTTTCGCGTCACCTTTTCGAATTGATATCAAAAGGTGTAGAGCGTCCATTGATATACAAAGGAACGTTTTTGCACGCATCTTCTAGCACGCGTTGAAAATTGAAGACGAGATTCTTTTAAACCGATTTTTTGTCCGTGTTTTTTTTTTAATGCTCACCTTGTTTCAGATCAAATATCTAGGGAATAATACTTAATTCAGATATCTTATTAATTCTCCTTATTTTATTTTCATAATTATAATAATTTTATAATAGCGTTTGATTTCGACAAATAATTTTAGGTTTTTATTTATTAACGCTAAAAGCTAATTAAATATTTTTATATTTTCTAAAAATATTTTTAAAAAACACTTTCTTCTTTTGAGTTTCAACATCTAGCCAGATTTAAAGAGTTAGTTTTGGGGCAAATTCTGAGTCCTACACATTTACGTAAAGGTATTGGTCAAAAATTGAATCAAAACTCTTTACATCTAACTAGATTTGTTTTCGATATTGCTACTCTTGTAATATGTTGAATTTGGGCCCATAACCTGAACACGATCATTCAATGTACAAACTACAGACCACACACGTAGCCTCCTTAACCAGTAGAAGGTGTTAATGCGAAAAGATCACACCGTTCCATTTTTGAAAACAAATATTCGAATCTCGTTTAAAACGCTATAATCTGCTCTAAGCTCAGTGGCGCCCTCGTTTGTTTACCTTAAAATTGTTACACTTCCCCTTTTTTATTCAAAATCGCTACACGTTCTTCTAAACATTGTTTGTTGATCGTATAATGCGGCCAAGTTAAATTGGCCCCCGACTGTCATGGAGCCGTTTCGTTTTACACAAAGTTTAAGTAAGTTTGACGGTCCATTTAAATTGGTTTTGTTAAGTGATGCTTAAGTAGCGGTGTTTGGTTGTTTTAGGACTAGTTTGCTTTTCGATTTAAACAAGAGTCGAGGTTAACAAGTTTTTTGCGGAAAATGGTTAAGTGGCGTATGTGTGTTAGTACCTCTACTTTTTTTTCACCATCTTACCTTTTGATATTTTACTATCGACGCAGGTAGAGCTCAATACTTTACTTTAATGACGACAAGTATGCTATTGATTTCTCTATGTAAATTAAACACAAAAATGTATAACGCATTTATACGAATTTTAACAACTTTCCATAGGTATACTAAGTATGGTTTGTAATAAGTAATCCTCGTACATTTTATGTTAAATCATAAATAAGTCTCTTGAGGAAATTTCAGTATTACCGTTTGGAAGGAAAGTCTATTGTTTTAATTAATGTATTGTATTCCTCTGGTAAAATTTAGCTATCTTTCAACCTATGCCCTCTGCGGTTTCCTTGGATTTCCCACGAAATAATATACTTACAATAACTCACATATAATAGTACCTAATGCATGCAATTTATTTGAGCTTATTAATTATTTGTATACATCAAACAGGGCAATGTGTTGATCTTCAATCAAGAGGAACAATTTTAAATCAAACATGAATAAAACACATCCATTTAACACGATAATGGAGTAATAATTCATTACAGCACATTAAATTTGCTAATTCAAGAAAATTAAAAAAGCTAGGGCGATAAATTGAAAGAATAAAACGATTTTGGCGAAATTAAACCCCGCATTGCCACCCCTGGATGCTGAAATGGCATAATTTCAAACACCTACCGTCTCCCTCACGTTAGGGTTGCCATCTTTGTGGGTTGTTGCAAGACTAAACAGCTAAAGAAAAGTTAGTTTGTAATGACCGTAATTTCATGAAAGAATTATTGTACCTAAACCTAACATTAACATAAGCTAAATAAAATTCTTCATTTTCATTCTATGAAATGTTTTATTTTTATACATATAATAGGTAATTAATAACTGACTGATAACTAAGTTTCTTCGGCAAATTCATCATAGCAGAGGTCATTTTAAAACGCTAGTAGAAAGGTGATTCTTGCATATTGTGATAGCATATTTCCAAAAAAAGTAATTTGTAAAGAAAAATATGACTTTCATTTAATAGACATACCTTTTGTCCTAATTTGAATGAAATAAAAGTAAATTATTCTGTGAAATCGTTTAAAAATCACATTAAGACCTGCAAATAAAGAAAACATTTCTTAGTTGAAAAAATATGGATAAATATTTTATAAACAACAAAAATATCCTGAAAACTGACAATTCTTGGTGACCGCCAAGCCGCCTAACGTTTGGAGGTTATTATGGAAATGTCGCCAATTTTCGCGCGCGAACGCCGCCATTATTATAATTTAGGTTTATTATTGCCTCTGTCCACTTCCCGCCATATTGCCTAATTGTGCTTTTTATATTCTTTGGCTAGGATTTGTTATTTTTTTCTTCAACTTTTAAAACAAAGTTAATTAGACAGCTGAAGATGAAACAGATTTTGAGCCAAAAAAGAACACATTTCTATTTTACACGAGTGTCCAAAAAGTATTTTTTCCGAAGATCATGTTGATATATATGGGAGTTTATTCCACTATAACTACAAAATGCCTGAACAGATTTCGGTGTAGGTATCGTTGGAATCCTTAACCTTCCTTAGTGTATCCTTACGCTCCTTAGTATCAAGCTACTATTTTTCTGGCAGAGCAGGCATTGTTTAATTTTTTTTTTAAGTATTGTTTTACGGCCCTGGATACAAGTCCTTTAGAGCCTTTCTTCATTTATTTCGCCAGTTGGCGAGTTATTCTTCTTGGTTGTCAACGAAATGATGGTGTAATTCATTTCGTTGTTTTCACGGAGCCCCTGGCGACAACTCTTCGCGAATCCACTGGTTTCATCATTGACGACGCAGCAAGGCGGACAACCACCAGCCCGCTATGTAAATCTCACATTCTACACATTGTTCATAAATATGGGCATTTATAACACAAAATAACACCAATTTCACATTATAAAGTCCACTAGAATCAATTTGCGAAACAATCCAAAACAGACACCGTGTAGCCCGCTAAAATTCCCGCCAAGAACTCTTTTATTTTTCTTTGACAATTCTATCTGTCATCTCTTGAGGCTTCAACCATTGTACCGATTTACATGACATTTGGTATGGCGATACTTTAAAAACCGGTAATCAATATTGATACAAGTGGAGACGTAGACGAAAGCTAGTGACGTACGTTAGTACAATTTCAAAACCTAATTTGTAAATTGACAGGAAAAAGTACAAAGGCCTATTTCTAGAAGAAATAGTAGAATTTAAGATAGCGATTGTCTTAATAATTCTATAGGTTAATAATGTAGGATAGCTAGACAATATGGTTTGTAAGGAAAAGTGGCAATCGTGGAATATTAAAAAGGGAAATGTTTTTACGATGACAGCGGCTCGTTTTATTGCTAAGGCTCCATCGCTACAGGGTGTTCCTGGCTCTAGGCCTGATAGATAGAGCGATATAGTTTGTAAGGGAAAGTATCAATAATAGAATTTTATAAAGAAAATGTTTTATAAAGACAGTGACTCCCCAAGCAGCAAAACTAAGTCGTATAAAAGTCATGAGCACGTTTCTTTTTTCAACTAAAGCTGAGAAAGGGGTCTTTAAGCTGTCGAGTAATAGATCTGTAAACGTTTAATCGACGCGTATTGGGCACAACTTTCTCAGCTTCAAATGCTATAATTGTCGTAAAATAATCTAGTTAAAAGCCAAATGATGCTATTAAAGTCGAGACAAAGCGATATACAGCACCATTTTTGGTATAATTGCAATCATTTCACCATTAATCAACTAATATGTCGGTTGAAAGCAACTAAATTGCTTTTACTCGGTTTAATAGTGCTGTGATAGCTACTTTGTTCCATTTACTCAGCTGTTTAGTTGATTGATCGCAACGAGTCGAGCTTTATAGTACTAAGTATTTGAAATATTTATAGTTGCAGTGTGTGTCAGAAAACAATTGAAGTAAGTACAAAATATTCGATTTTTTCTACTTAACAACTATAAAATGGTAGCCAATATTCTTTTATATAAGTACATAGATGTTTTAGGTGTTAACTATAATTCGTGAAACATACTAAATTTCATTGCGAAATTTTATTTTTCGGTGAACTTCCTTTTATTTCTAGTTATTATTTTAATGGGCTTCCTTAATTTTGAGGTATTAAGAAATTATTTATAAAATTAAAATATCGAAAGGAATTGTTCCGCCGTTATAGAAGTACGATTGCCATCATGTGTGATTTGTCCGTATATATTTATTTATTTATTATTTATTTATTTATGACCTTTACTCGAATTTTAGTTGAAAAATAGAAAATATATTACATTTACATGCAGACGCCACTTAGACAATATTGGGGTTCCTTTTTGCATATGATAAATCCTCTCACTTTTCACTAAGTACTGATTTATTACAAACACACAGTCTAATATTTTTAATTGAAATAAAGTAGGGTTTCTTCTTGCATTTCAGTAGTGCACTTTAAGCATCCGTGCTCACTGTTGAAATTAGAAACACTAACTGTAAGTAACTGATCTTTCGGGAAAATATGTGGGATTCTTTTGATTAAAATATCTGAAAAATTTCTTAACGCGTCATGGCCGATATTATATTGAAGCGCCCAGTCTTTAATACTGGACATAAATATGTCATCTGAGTGCTGATTTCTTTCGTTTCCTGAACTTTCATCATGGTAAGTCTCATCAGAAAAAGCCCCTAGATCCGGACTACTATTTTAGGAAAACTGTTCACTAGTAGAAGGTTGACAATTAATTGGTGAATTTTGCCCAGCCACTGTCGAAACACAAAATGCACCTACGGAACCATTCTAATTTATTGAGTTTGCGAACTTATGAAATTGCAGTTTGGTGTAAATGAATTCAAAGATGATTTATGCTACTTTATGCTGCATGATGACTTTAAAAATGCATTTGAATTGCTGTAGGTGCTATAACAATCACTTTTAGAACGTTCTCTTGGCAGGTGCTGTAATAGTGAATTGATATCTTTTATATAACACTAAGTACTTTAAGAGTAACTGAGTTACTATATGGTCTCATAGGCAACTTTTTACCACTTAACCGCTTCCACGGGAACAATGTTGAATGACGGCGCTTTAAAGATTTCTTGGCTAGCTAAGTAGAAAATTAGAAGCTTTTATACAGCTAATTAAGAATTTAACAATTGTATAAAAGTGAAATTTGACGCATTTATATAATTATTGAGTAAACGCGATAAAAACATGTCGAGTAAACGTTTCGTCGACATAGTTTTACGCCCAAAATGCGAAAATGCTAATGTATTGAGTATATAAATATCTTTTATACGGCGATTCGGCATGTTTAACTCTTTTTTACGACTATTTCTCGATCATTAGCTGTAAAAAGATTTGCTTATAGGACTGTTTTGCTGCTTGATCGTTTTATTGCTAAAGCTACATCGCTACAGAGTGTTTTTGGCATCAGTTCTGAAATTCAAAGCTATATCGTTTATCAGGAAAAGTAGCAATCGTGGAATATTAAGAAGAAAATGTTTTTAAGATGCTAGCGGGTCGTTAACCTAATTGCTAAGTTGTTTCTGTTCTTAGAACAAAAAATATTAAATTCACATCTCAGTACTACAAGGATGAATTTCTTTGAAAACGGTTGAAACAATTAAAATAGGATAGTTCTTAGGTGTTGAGTTCAACTACTTAACCCGCAGTTTAAAAACCTCTCATCTCCGCCAAATTATCGCGCCCTCAAGAATATGAGGCCGTTATTTAAAAATACCGCCTTTTGCGTATTATTTCGGTATAAATCCCAACAATATCATAAATGCGAAAGTGAGTTTGTTTATTTGTTTGTTACGCTTTCACTATCAACTGAACCTATCATCATGAAATTTTGCCGACACGTAGGTTAGGGTACTGAGAAGGACATAGGCTATATATCACGCGTAACAGCTGGTTTGCAATAAAAATCAAATCTTTCCTTTTTATAACATTTTACTTCAGACAAAAAGACAAAATCATCCCGTAAACACCCTCTAACATTTGGAAAAAAAACCCGCCAACTGAAAACTCATTTCGCGGCAATGCGCTCACTATCAACTCGGAGTTTAATAAAAAACTCTCATCTCCGCTAAATTGTCGCCCCTCGAGAATATAAGGCCGTTATTTAAAAATACCGCCTTTTTGCGTATTATTTCGGTATAAATTTCGTCTCTACTATTATAAAGTCACACAATTGTGTCTGTGTATATTTTTAACTCGGGAGAGAAAAATAGAGACGCACGAAAAGATGGGGGGGGAAAATATAGAAGGAAAGAATTGTTTATGATATGTATGAATTTCTACCTCATTTAATTATAATTATTTTTATTTGAAAGAGTAAATGTTTCCTCTGTCACTAACTCAGGATCTAATGATGCCTTTAGGTACTTTAGAAATCGAGGGAAATCGTCAAGCGTTTTAAATTCTGTTTTACGTTTTCGACTTTTCGAAAGTTTCAGTTTCTCTACATACAATACATATTAGAAAAATAGAAAGAAAGAAAAATCATTAATTCGGTATCAAACACAAGAATAATACTTAACTAAAAATAATAAAAATAAAGACTAAAATCTTTTGGTACCAAAAAGGTCTTAATGCGGTATGAACCACAACGCTGAACTTCCGCGGACACCTGAAAAATACTTAAAACTAATTCTAATACATTTTATTCTAATATATTTATAATATTCAGGTATCAGGCAAATTCTGGTGGACTTATAGAAGCAAAACTTTTTACTTTGATAGCTTCTTGGTTCTTAAGTTCTGAGCTACAAATTGGACCAAATTATGAAAATGGTATATTTTTACAATTTGTAGTAACACAAGTCCACAAGTACGTTCATACCAGACTACGCAGTACGCAAGTAGACGAAATGGCGCGCAAAAGCGAGTTTCGGCATAAATTTTGTCTAAGTCCGTCGAAAGCATTTTATTGCCGCTCTCCCATCCCAAAGACAATTTATATTTTGGCTATGCAGATGTCGTAATTAAAATTATATTTTTTTTTACATTCTACGGCGCGACCTTTAGAAAGCCTTATTTAATTAATTCTGCGAATAAGTTGCTACTTTTACTTTGTTTCTTATCTTGTTTAAAAGTTTATGGCTATAGAAATATTTATCATTAAGACACATTGCTGATACTCGGTTTTGCCTAGGTATATCAAATTTAACATTCGTAGGTAAATAAATAACAATTAAAACTACTCAAAATTAAAAATAAAAATAATGACTTAAATTATTTACTAATATAGTTACTGCAAAAATTTTACTCTGTAACACACTATAACATTATTAATTTGCATACTTTCATGGATTAAGAGATTTAGAAACCCTTAGCGATATTAAAAAAAATATCGAGATCATGATCACTAGAACCTATCTTCAAAGAGTCGTAAGAAAAAGGGTTAAAAAAGAAAAAAAATTGTCTTACCCTATAAATTCACACTAAACAGTTAAACAATTAAAGCTTATTATTTAGATATAGAATAGCATAAAATATATTTATTTGCATGATTTACATTACTGCTATCAAAATGAAGGTAACCAACCTGCAACATAGACTCAATCACTTTCAGCAGATTATCAAATAAGCAGTAAACTCAAGCGGCACTATTTCTTACTGCTGCTTTAGTTTACTCTGTAACAGACTATAACATTATTAAGGGCCCACACTACACTAGCGACGCCAATAATTTTATTCCTAATACTTTATAAATAGAAAGAAATTCAATAATGTAAATCATATAAGCCTTAGTAAATAACCTGAAGTATTTTAAGAATTATGTTTTAATATTATGTGAATTCATTAAGAGAACTACTGACTACCTCCTAAAACGCCGTTTTTGGCGGTAATCAGTAATTCTCTTAATGACTGACTCTCTTATTATTACAACATGATTCCAATAATACTTCAGGTTATTTACTAAGGTTTCTATTAAAAATCGCAAACATACCTAAGTTGAATGTAAAACTCAAACAAAGGACGAGTGCATTCGGTATAATTTGAACCTTTCAGTCACAGGCGACTTCTCTAACAACAACACCGCCTCGTTCAAACCCTGATAGACACAGATAAACATAAACCCTTGTTATTCCGGGCTCAAAGCCATCGCTACACCAGATACCTATTACACTCTTTCAATTAAACGAACGGTAATCTCTCTGTGCGATTAAATTACATTAATTGGTAGGGGACCGCGTTTCCAACTCCCCAATTTAAAGAATAGTGAACACTATCATAAATAGATAAGGTTGAATTTCATTTGATTGACTTTAGAAGTGAGCAAGTCCTTTGTTAATATTTGCGAATTGCCGTCAATTTTGCGTCTGACGCGTCTATTTTTAATCGATTTTCGACTCTATTTATACAAAAATATGGTATTTTATGCGGGTTTTGGATGTTTGTGAAAGGGAAAAACGATTTGGATGCACAAAGAGATGTAGATAGTGGTGTAATGCGATTAACTGTGTGTTAAGTGACAGAGTGTAATGATATGATTTCGAATTATTCCTTTTGTAATCGGCTTTTTAGAGCTATTAGGGATCGTTATTTATAATGGAAAATGGAGATTAGAAATTATTTCAGTTCATTTAGTTACGGTGAAAGAGTCTTCAAAAGACCCTCAATAATCACATTAGATATTTATAGCTAGCTAATTAAGTAGGAGACTAAAGTAATAATTACCATGTAAGTAAGTAGGTAGGTAAAGTAGAAGGGTAAGGAATCCTAACTTCCTAACTAAATATTAAAAATGCGAAAGTGACTTTATTTATTTGTTACGCTTTCACGCCCTATCTACTAAACCGATCATCACGAAATTTTGCATACACATAGGTTAGGGTAATGAGAAGGAAATAGACTTTATATCACGCGGGCAAAGCAGCGGTTAACAGCTAGTCTATTATAAATACCTAAATATTCAGGTTCAATACGAAACTTTATTCTTTAGAGTCAGTTCATTAATTGCACCGGGTTATTTATTTATATTTTTCATAGGATAGCGAGTCTTACAGGCTTATCCTAATGCGACTATGCTATGATTAATCATAACAGTTAATTATAAAAGTTAATTTAATATCCGAGGTACATTTAATAGTGCCTCATATGTGAATTTCGCCAGCAAAACATTGAATATATCTATTATCCTGGCTTAGAGCATTAAGTAAACTCAAGGCTCTAGGCACAGAAGCAAATTTATATAAATTACTTAGTGCGCGACGACGGCTTCTCAAACAAGAGAGGTTCACGCTTTTTAAATATGCTTATCCGTCACTGACCGTGTTAATTTTTTTTTAGTATAAAGCAATTACTATTAATACCGACTATTGTTCTTATTTGTGCGATTCCCGGCGCGGTAAAATACTTTGGTACTTGTAGCAACTTTATTTCCACTAGTAGGTATTTGTCTGGGCTTCTGAAGATACCCAATGAAGGGTTGGCAGTTGGCAGCCTGCCGTAAAATAATTCGCTGAATGTCATCATATTCTAAATGCTGTCACAATAGCGGACCCTAGGCCCTTAGGTACTCATCACAGCCGAAGATAACAGCAAACACGATTAACGTTTTGGATAAAGGAAAAGTACTTAATACAACATATCATCATCATCATCATCTCAGCCACAAGAAGTCCACTGCTGGACATAGGCCTCCCCTAAGGATTTCCAATATGACCGGTTGGAAGCGGCCTGCATCCAGCGCCTTCCTGCGACCTTTATCAGGTCGTCTGACCACCTGGTCGGCAATTTTGCATACACATAGGTAATACAACATATACATACATACTATCATGTCTTTTCCCTTGCGGGGTAGACAGAGCCCAGGTCTGTAAAACCTTAAGGCCACGTTTAGCGTGTTGGTGGGCTTATAGGTGACATAACGAAATCAAAATAGTGATGGGTTGCTAGCCGTATTGCCTTTTAACATAATTCCTTACGCCCATTCCCTGGATCGGCTTTTACGATCTGCGCGGGGAGAGAAGCAGCTGGTACATTCTGCATTTTTACTTTTCTCCTAGTCCAGCGTGGAAGTAACATAATTAAATAAAACACGCCTAGAGTACTAATTTAAATGAGAAATCTCAGCTTAGGGATTCCATCCGTTCTGTGTTTGTCGGGACATTTTTTCAGCATCCGGAGCCGCGAGAGCTTTTTAGAAGCGTCCGGTATTGTAGGAAAAGTATTGTTACTCTTGTTAATTATACTTCCTCATCATGTGTATTCTAGATTGATCTAAGGTAGATATTTGAACTAAAATAACGAAATGTTCAGAACTATGACTTTTAAATGTAAACTAGGTATATTTTTATTTCTATCAATAAAGAAAATGAAAGATGCCTATTTACTACGAGAATCAATACATAGGTACAATATACTTAACAGGAAGAGAGGTATGAAGGAAAGCTAAAGTAAATTTGGAAAGCAGAAAAATATTGGAAATTGAAAAGCCAAGAGGAAAGAGTTCTAATTAAACTCCACTAAAACCCTGGTTCTTTAATATATGAAAGGCTAACTTTCAAAAAGAAAACACAGCAGTTAAGTGTAAAAATATCCTTTCATCCCGGAAAAAGTAAATTTCCCGTGGAATTTGCGATAAAAGACTCTGCAAATTTATACGAAAAAATACGCTAGCGAAGCCGCGGCCAAAAGCTAGTAAGTATATAATAAAGCTCACATATAAAATGAAGTTGTATAATACCACTAAGGAAGTACTAGGTAAGTATTGCATAAAACAGTAGAATCTTTGACAGAAGCGCATAATCGCAATTTCCATGCCTGTATGGACTCATAAACCTAACTTTATCAAAACGTATCCAAACTCTAAACTATGTTAGTGGCTGTTCTAAACTGAGTTTAAAATAAACCGTTCCAATTCTCTATCCAAGTTGTCAGATCTCAAACTACTACAACGTATTGACACGGAATTAATTCCACAGGCGTACCAACATTGAATCTTCACTTCCGACCCGCTGCCAACTGTCGGAACGTTTAGAACCGTTCTCACCTACGGAACCCGTCATAAACAAATCAAACATGGCCGGCCGCCAGATATATTAATGAGACAATGAGACATTAGCTCGCTACAAAATGCCTCCGCATTCGCGAATAATTAAATCGTAAAGTCCCTTCTACGCCCGCCTCCAGCACCCGTCTATTTACTCCTTTTTCATTCAACACAATAGCTGCTGCAATCCGACCTTCTTAGTTCCCTTACGTCACTTTAATAACACCACTCACATCCAATAATCTGCCTTCGAACCCAGCAATAAAAGTCAAATTAGAGAGTTGCAACTTAAATTTATAAGGCGTATTCCGCAGAGACTATTAATTTGAGCGCGACGGACCCCGCCTACTCAATATCGCGTTTACACACATGTCGGATTGTATCGTCGTCTCGTTCACTCCGCGCCGCTTATTAAAATTCCTCGGTCGGTAGCTGCGTCTCTGTCGGCTGCAGCGAGAGGAGAGGCGGTCCGCGAGCGCGGTTTGCGCCCCAATGCTAGCGCGATTTTCACCGCGCTTCCACGCGAATCTCTACGCGGACGCGACGCGTTTCCGAACACATTCGCAATCCAACCCTGACGGTACCATTTTGAATTTGGAAGCGAACGTTCAGATTTTGAAATTAATTTTGGTGTGCTGCCTTGTGCTAATTCACTGTGACTGGTTGTGGTCGATTGACTAGTTGCTACACTTCACGTGAGCAGTGTAATTGAATTAGTGTATGCGCCGTGCGTACAGACGTAAATTGCTCGATCAAATATAACGGGTGCCCATGAGGTACGAACTCGTTCCTTGATAACTTGATTGGACTCGCGATGTATGAGGAAGGGTTATAGGGTTGGGAGCGCTAATCCGGCGCTTGTGATTGAAATGCCATCGAGCAGATGAAATGAAGACGTCGCTCGAATGCGAGCGCGCCGAGACCGCCGAAAGCGGCGGCAAAGGCCGTATATCGTTTAGCGTGGACTCTTTACTTAGAGGAAAAGCTGATACTCCCGTAAAAGAAGCGAGTATAAATGACGCGAATAGCAATGACGCGGAAAGTACGGACGCGGCACCGGAGACGGACGATAGTGACGTGGACATTGAAGATGTCGAGTCGAACATTGGTGACGAAAGAGATGAGCGAGATGATAGGGAGATGGGAAATGAAGGAGAGGAGATGGAGAGCCGCAGTGGGGTCGTGGTGCCACAGCCGCTGCTGCCGCGGCTGTACCAGGGCCCGGCGCCGCCGCCGACATGGCCCTTTGGAGCGTTCCCGTGGATGGCACCAAACCCCATGTTTAGGGGCGGCTCACCCAACGGTAAGTTGGTTCAAACTTCGGGTTACAACCGGTACAAATAGTTTTTTAAAAAATTGACAAGTTGAAAGTATTTGCAATTATTTATGAACAACAGCCACTCAACTATCCATAACTCTGATAAGTCAAGGTTATCCCTAATCCTGTCCGGAATTTAGGTCTCATTTTCGTACATTTGTTTCAAGTATTACCTTCTATATAGGTACGTTGTTTGTATTTTACCGTTACCTAATAAGATTTCCGTATTTATCCTTATTCTGAATTGCATATACACACCCTAGTATTTTCTTGTTTTTTATTTTCTTATTGGAAGGTAAAACACTTCTTTAGCTTTTTTGTAGGTTGATTGATACTATTTTTTACCTACCAAATATGTGTATTTTATACTTTACTGTATAAGCATGATGTGTAAGTATAATTACTTTCTTAATTTGTTTAATAGCTGTCCTTACATACCTAGCTTTATCTAGTTTTTATTTTGCCACGATCTATTGTACCTGTCAAAAGAATAAAACGAACTGGCGTAGTCAGAAAGTTGGTTTATCTTAGTTTGTATACATAATTATTATACATGTAGGACATGTAGATACATTTTACATTTCTTCAAACTTTTTTTTGTTGCCTTCTTTAGCCCATCGCTTCGCCCGCACGAAATGCGGAATAGGTGTATTTTTTTCTCATTTTACCTTCGGTCATACTTAAAAGAAGATACATAAACGTACTTTCAAATGCTTATTGATGCAAAGCTCGTAAAAAACACATTTATAATATTAGAATGTTCCCTTCACTTTTAAATGTAGATATGATTAATACTTATGAATTAATTAATGAACCGTGCAATGGTATTGTGAGAGTGCTTAAGTATTTACTACTCTAGTGAAGACATAAGTAACGCCTACAAATGCAGAAATGTTTTAGTCTTATTCATAAATATTGCTTTTGGAATAGCATTTGGTACCTACAGATCAACGAAAGTATGGCAACAGTACAAATGGATGTTTACGTATTTGCCTATTTGTAGTGTCCGCATTGAGTTTCTTGAACTTCGAAATCCAAAAATCTAGACACACTTGCCTTGATATGACAATGCATTAAAATATGAAAATGACGATGATGATAATATATTAGGTAGGTACATATATCTATTATATATATCATATTATATTGCTTCATTAACTCTCGCAGCACTGATGCACAGAAAATTAGGTAGGTAATAACTTTGACTACTTGAAAATCTGTCAACTTTAATACTTAATTGCGAAAAAGCGAGAAACAGGGAGGGAATGACAATTAATTTTATTTCGGTCCTAAATGTGACCTACCACATAAATACCTGAGAAGCAAAAATATTTCTCAAATCACTGACACTGCAAAATTCAATCCAATTGGACCATCAACGCCGATTTGTCCAATCGTCTTGCAGCACATCATCATCAGTTCTTTTTAGTCTCCACTGCAGGAGCACGACCCTCTCTGTACTACCAGAGTCATATAGTCAGAGCAGTCAGAGGATTTGGCCTCGACGCTGGCCAGATGGTTTGGAGAGCTCTCTTTTATGTTTATAAGTATTTTTATGTAGGGGCAGTTTTTTACAAAGACGTTAAGTGAAGCTTCAGGTGAAGACCTCAACGGTAAATCAGCATTAGTTATAAAAAAATTAAAGGGTTATCTAGGGCGTCGCAGAACAAACTTTTTTGTGATAAATAATCTCAGTTTTCTTACAAATTAGATATTTATTTCAAATAGAACCCGATAAATTCATGCTTCCCCTTTAACCTACTTCCAAGACTTAATTGGTACAAGAGTACCAATGGTTCTTAAAGCATTACTTCCACATTTATGAATTGTTTACGAACAGAGTTGCACAAAGTCTAATTGACGAATTAACGTTGATTTGTTCAATTAACCTAGCGACACCAACTATGTTTCATTTTGCTAGATTTTCTTCCACTATCACGGAGTGGCCCAGAGAGAATATTTTGTAATCGTAATTATTTCTAATCCATACAGGTAGGAGTTTTTTGAGAGCGGCCCTTGCAATTTTATTCGCCATGACCCAGGAGAATAACACAGGTTAGGATTCTTGCCATTTACGATACAAGTTCACAAATTGCCGTGCTTATTTTACTTACTAGATTAATTTGGGTGATTTGTCCCTACATATTTATTTACGAGAATTAACGGTCACCATTTATGTCAATAAAACGATGCAAAAAATACCTTAAATCCACAAAATCATCTATATTTAGAAGCAGATATAAGGCAAGAGAGTGCAATGTGAGTTTTTGATACTATCGGATCAGTGTTGTCGTTTGGTCGTAAAAGCTTACCACCAAACGACAGCACTGAATCATAGGGTCCGATTAGCTACAATCATTGAATAAAGCAATGCTGACACTTTGTTGACACATTGTTCACACACAGATTACTCAATCTGTGTGTGAAACAATATGTTGTGTGTGTGACTACCCAGACAAACCTGCAAAGTAATTTGATTGTTTTAGTCGGCAAGTTATTTTCGGGATCTTCCTTTCATTTAAAAATAAATGATTTTAAATAACTGGCTTATGAATTGTTCATGAATTGCAAAGCAACTCGATCTAATTGGCCAATCAGTGCCGATTTGTCCGATCCACTTGCAACATCCTATGTTTCAATTACGCGTAGGAACTGTTGCCAATGTGTCGCAAACATTACATCATCATCATCATCATCAGGTCTTTTTTAGTCTCCACTGTAGAAGCATCACCTTCTCTGCACTACCGGAGCTATTTATAAGTCAGAGCAGTCAGAGGATTTGGTCTACACTCTCCACGCTGGCCAGATGGGTAGAAGATGTCTCTAAGATGTTTATAAACTTTGTTTAGCTTGTGTTTCCTAAGTCGCCTTCTACGACATCCATGGTCCTATCCTACTCTGCCGGGAATTACACGGCACCTAACAAAGAAACATGATACCTATATCTACTTGCAATAGGTAAAAACTTGCTTGTTTGTCCTTAAATCATCAATCAGGAGGCTGATGATCGACATAGAGCGAAAACCACTAAAAGCTAAATCGTATAATATACTTTCTTTTTACAAATAAAACATATGATGCATGTGAGGAAAACCATCTAAATAAATAGGTAAGAACCTAATAAATATATAGGGACAAATCACACAAATTGAGCAGTAAGTAAGTAGTGAACTTGTGTCGTAGATACTACCTCAACGTTACTGAATTTTATAATAGATACTTACACAATATGTGACAAAAACCCTGTTGGACTCGTGAAGGTCATATTGGGTACCCAATATGAGCTTCACGGGTCCAACAGGGTTTTTGTTACAAATTGTATAGATAAACATCCAAGACCCAGGCCAATCTGAGGAAGGTCGTTTTCTATCAAGACCTGGCCGAGAACTACTTGTGTCGCAGTTCTATTTTTTTTTAATTATTGAATTAGGCATTTATTTGATGTAGTGATGTATTCGTAAGTTCGTCATATGATATCATTGAAACTTTTTTTGCTTAAATCCTATTACATTCACAATAATAGAAAAATAGGTATATGACAATCCTTTGACATGCTCCAATAGGAAGCGCCCTGCAGGGCTACTCGCTAACGTGTACAATGTTTTGGTTATTACTTCAACATCCATTGCGGTTTAAGTAGGTATATTAAATAAAATAATTAAAGATGACAAAAGGCGGAATGTATTTTGTAGAGTCAATAACCATACTCAAAAGTCACAATTCCCATACATTTTACCCGGGCAGCACTTTGTATGAAAATGGGGCATCGGGTCCTGTGTTTGGGCCACAACGTGTCAGTGGTTGCTGCTTGTCAAATATTATTTAATGATAGCGGCCTATCGAGGTCCAAGAAAGGAGCCTCCCCGTGTAACGAAATGACCCTCAATAGGCCCGGCGCACCCTGGGCAACAATCTGCGGGGGCAGGCTTGTCGGTAACGCAGATTAGCTGATCCTCCATCACAAAATGGCTATCACTAAACAACAAAGGCACTTTTCAGCGCCAAATAATAAAGTGCTTTTAAAAACAGCCCTCACTACTATTGCTCTTTGACTCGAAAATAAAAAACCCTCAGTGCTGCCATCTGGTGGTGAGCATTTCTGAAAACCTTTATTCTCTCCACCCCACCTAGTAGTAATATATGAAATAGCCATACCTATATACATGTAAATTATTTCTTTTTTATTTGTTGTTGATAAGGTAACGAAATTAACACAAGTAGGTTTCGGAAATAAGTAAGTATTATATAGGAAAAACTATGTTTTCTCCAAAACTTTTACGCTTTATTTATGCCTTTTGAATGAATATTAACTATGCAATTAAACACAAATATAACCGACGAATTATTCTAAGGGAGTAAAACATATGTATGTTGGTATGGAACCCTTCGTTAAAAATTCCGACTTACACTTGGCCAATTTTTTATGTTTGGTTATTTCGGTAGATTTTAAATGATACTCGTATATGCAAATCTGTAAACTCATTTGAATATTTTATAAAATAAAGAACCTTACACAGACACTTCTTCCCGGTTGCACCTATAGTTGAGATGGTCGTATATTACTTATAGGCAGCATGTTAGTAATTCATGATTTTAGAAGACGTGTTATTGTTTTACAGCCCTCTACCTACCAACGCTCCTTAACGCTGAGGCTCTTAATTCAAATTAAAACTCAAAGATATATTCAGAAAATACGGGTAGACCTTATCAGGCAACACAATTAATGTATTAAATAATTCTAATTAAATAGTTGAACCGTCTGAAACCGAAAACGACCATTATTCTTAATTCATGCCTACGTAAACACTGAAAATTAGAAGTTTACAGTATTTTTTGGAACTTGTTTAAAGGGACACTAAAATGTGCGGATCCTTTGGGAGTGGGAGTAGATACACTAAAATGTGCGGAACCCTATATGTCGAGTCCGGACGCGCACTTAGTACTTTCTACCTATTAATTACATACTTAACATGTTTTTGTTCCACATTATCGGTTTTAGTATCCGGTCTGCCATTTTTGGAGTTCGTTATTTACAGGTCATTAATGTTAGTATTATCCTTAATGACTAACAGTAAGAAGTGCTGGTAGTATTACCTACAGACAGTTTCACTAATCAAATTATTTGAATCAACCTCATTCCTAGACAAAATTTTGAAATATTACATGACATTATACACCCTTATTTAAAATACAATACACAAACTTTAAGATGTGACTCAGCCCATCAACACGAACAACTTTTGTTATGGGACCAATGATGAAAATTCAATATTATTTTTACCTTTTCCATAAACTTGGTCCGATCAACTGAACACTTTTGTATGGGATGTCAATTTTTATTTTTAGTTCCCAGCGTTGTTCCCATATCAAAAGTTGTTCATGTTGATGGGCTGAGTCACCTCTTAAAGTTTGTGTATTGAATTTAAAATAGGGGTGTATAAATAAAATAATGCATAATTATAAAACTTAAAATATTTTTTATGATATAGTCATTACTTATGAAATATGTAACATGTGGTTACTCACGTTCAAAGTTAGCTGCAGGCTTGTGTTTCGACCTTAAATGAATGGTATCATAATAGCGATCTCCTGGCTTTGACGCTTTACAGCTGATGATGCAACCGGGAAACACTTAGATGAAAGAGAAACTGTTGCTGCTAGGTACAGTAGATAGATCTAACCCCGTACAAATAAGTAGATTATAAATTGTAAAGGGGTCAGGTTTATCTGCCCATAACTGTACATATATATTACACATGTAAGGCGACCATACCCGGTACGCCGTGTGGTTCCCGGTAGAGTAAAATAGGACCACTCCAAGTCTTACCGTGGATGTCGGAGAAGGCGACTTAATTTATCAATCTACGATTCTTGTTATTTTCCGGTGACATATACATCAAGATAAACTGCCTCTATGTTTCTATTCCTACTTCCTGTTTCCATCAGCACGGCCTATTCTCGGTAAATATGAAGTGTTGATTTCATGACTCTGTCTAACCCGTAAAGCATTGAGATATTATAAAGTACCTATGTGCCGTGTGGTTCCCGGTAGAGTGCCGTGTGGTTCCCGGCAGAGTAGAATAGGACCACTCCAAGTCATCCCGTGGATGTCGTAAAAGGCGACTAAGAAAACACAAGCTAAACAAAGCTTATTTACATCAGAGACCTCTCCATCTTCTGTCCAGCGTCTGAGTCAGAGTCTGGCCAGCGTGGAGAGTGTAGGCCAAATCCTCTGACTACTCGCAGGCTAGTATATGGCTCTGGTAGTACAGAGAGGGTCGTGCTCCTGCAGTGGAGACTAGAAAGACCTGATGATGAAAGTACCTATGTTTTTATCGCTTAATTCCATAAGGAATCAAGTGATTGCGTTTAATAAATAATAAATATATACGGACAAATCACACAGATTGAGCTAGCCCCACAGTAAGGTCGAGACTTGTGTTATGGGATACTAACTCAATGATACCATATTTTATAATAGATACTTATATAGATAAACATCCAAGACCCACGTCAATCTGAAAAATATCATTTTCCATCTTGACCTGACCGGGAATCGAACCCGGGACCCTCCGCGTCGCAGGCAGGCGTGTTGACCGCTGCGCCACGGTGCTCGTCGAATTATTGTTTGACCCCCTATCTTGCCTGATTGGAAGCAATGATGAGGTCTAGGGTTGTACACGCAAATTCAGATAATACCTTTTCACTCTTGCCTTGAAAATTCCTAAATTGTATGAGTTGGGAAACAAAAACTCAGGAAGGGAATTCCATCCCTTACCTGTTCGCTTAATAAAGAAAGAAGCGAATCGAGCGGCGTGCTGAGCAGACCTCATATGGATGGAATCCCTGTCCACGCCGCGTCATCCAGTCGACCTCCGTGGCGCAGCGGTCAACACGCTAGCCTGCGACACGGGGGTCCTGGGTTCGATCCCCGGTCAGGTCAGGATGGGAAAAGATCTTTTTCATATTGACCTGGGTCTTGGATGTTTATCTATATAAGTATATATTATAAAATATAGTATCGTTGAGTTAGTATCCTACGACACAAGTTCACAACTTACTGTGGGGCTAGCTCAATTTGTGTGATATGTCCCTATATATTTATTATTTATATTTATTTATTACGCTAGATCAGTTATTACTAGAGCATATCTGTAAAATCTATTTTAAAAACTTCTATTAGATCTATGATGTCTTGGATGTTTACCTATGTATGTATTTGTAATAAAATATAGTATCGTTAAGTTAATATCCCATTACACAAGTCTCGAACTTACTTTGGGGCTAGCTCAATCTGTGTGATTTTTCTGTATATTTTTTTCTTTTATTTTATAACAAAGTGTACTGCTATAAAATTTTTGTCGTTAAACGTTAGAACCAACCGTCGACTTATTCTAATAGTTATAATAAAAATGAGTAATCTACATACAATAAGAATTTAAATAAATTAATCAAATAGGAAAACAAATTATTTTTCGTGGGACTGTGACAATAGACGCTAATTCATGACAAATATACAAAACATAGTCTTCACTCTTATTCAAAAGTTTTTATCAATGTGTAAAATATGAAAGTGTATTAAGAAATTGTCATATAATTTATATTTTATCGTATTCATAATATATGACTGTAGTTTTGACTGCGGTCCGGATACAGTAAAATATTTGTATTTGAGTGTACGTATTAATTAAATATCTAATAATAAATAAGTTTATGTAGTTTGGCTTTAGGAACAGAACAGCATATGCGAGCGAGTATTTAATCAGTAAATACTTAAGGATAACTTTACGTCAAATTTTTTTTTTTGCAAAATATGTCTTCCATACAAATAAGTACTAATCATTTCTTACAATAAAAATAAAGGCACATTTTACAATATTTCGTAACTTAGATTAGACCAATTTATCTAATTTAACCTATATGTAACGTATAAGAGTTCTCCATCATCATAACTCGTGATCCTGAATAAAGTAAACTTTTTTCTAGTGAGTAGTTTTAGACAAAATGAAATTTGCAAGATTTGATCACATTTCAAAATAATATCTATTACAAATTAAGTTACTTTAAATGTTTTGACCGTACTTAGGTACGAGTATATCAGCTGAAATAAGATAACTTGCACAAAGACCCCGGGCTATGTCAAAAAAATAGTGGCACGATCGAGGTCAAGGGTTAATCGTTCTTTGTATTGTAATGAAAAACATCCGCCCAAATTAGATCGTAATCAATTTGGTTTTAATTAATGAATACGTAACTCTTAATAAGTGTTACATTTCCGTATTGTAATTGATAATTTACTATTGACTTTTATTCGGACTACAAAGTTTAATACTTATTCCATGCTTGTCGAGATAAAAAAAAAACGTTGAATTGAAATGGCATCACATAATAAAAATAATAGATTATTAGTCAGGATCTCTAGAACTGATACTAGACAATTTATGCAATTAGTAATGGTGTATCATGTATAATTTAAATATCTAAGTATTAATTTCAAGTATAATATAAATATTAAGCTTTTGTTACTACTCTTTTAAAATTGTTTACATTATCTACTATTTAACATAAAATGTTTATTGGTAACTCTTTGACACTAAGTTCACGCACACGGGAGAAGACGCTGGTTTCCGAAACACAGTGCGAACTAACTCGGAAACCAGGGGCTTCAATAAAAATTGTAAAAACAAAATGTCAATAAACGATTATTATTATAATTAAAAAAAAACCTTGGCAAGTGACTAAGGATTTAGGGAAATGATACATACATACACCACGTTTAGCATGTTGGTGGGATTGTCGGTAGAGAACGGATTCAAAAATAGTGATGGGTTGCTAGCCGCATCACCTATTAACATGATTTCTTACGCCGGTCCCGTCGATTGGATTTTAGGATTTGCGCGGAAACAGAAGCAGCTGGTAAATTCTTTCAATTAACATAATTGTCATAATATATTTTATCTATAACGTACAGAATATTTGCAGTTTTTTAAACGTATTTGACTATTAATCACCGCTGCAGGGAGGTAAAAATCGTTCGTTCTATTATCCTAACTAATATTATAAATGCGAAAGTGAGTTTGTTTGTTTGTTACGCTTTCACGCCGTATCTACGTACGGTCTACAAGCCGTCTTAGAGCCTACGCTCTACTACTATTATACTATTATTAATTCTGTTATACTATAATAATAGTACTAAGTACTAACTACTGGAAAGAACTGGCTCGCGATAGCAGGGACAGAACGGAATGGCGCAGACAAAGGGAGGCTTATGTCCAGCAGTGGACCGCGAAAAGCTGACGATGATGATGATGATGACTAACGACTTAGGTGCAAATCTAAGTCATTAGGCGATGCGGCCAACAATCACAACATCATCACTATTTTGATTTCGCTTACCTACCACCTACACGCCCACCAACACGTTAAAGGTGCTTTTGAGTGATATGACCTTAAGTTCTGTACTCCATATGTATGTATCCCTATGTAAATAGGGAGTAAGATTTGGTAAAATTTATATATGTATGTTATAACTTATTCGTTGGTATGTATGTATATGTTGTAAAAGTATCTGTCATTGTCTATTTTACGAACCGTTAGTATAGTGACATGATATGTCAAAAAAATGCTAAATATGCAATAGTAGAAGATTTTATTATTCTATTCCAAACAAAATTGATTTCGTTAATCAAAACTAGGTACCATTAACTTTATCTATCAATTTTAACTAATAATGTTATCATAATTACGGGATCTTTTCAAGAGGGCGCGTTGATGTCTTTTGATTTTGAGAAGAATAGGAACATTAATAAATGGAATGAATTCTCAGAAATAGAAATACTTATATTAAGTTAAAAAATAATTTTAGGCCTTACATTAATGGGCGCAAAGAGTACTTATTGTGTCGTCGCGGTTGAGTTTTTGTAGAAGACGTCGTGTGTAAATTTTGTACGACTCCACATTAAATAAGTATTTATTTTTACTAACGTTGCCAACAACTTAGTGGCCTATTATACGGCAATATTATATATTAGTCTACAACTAAAGAGCCACTAGTATTAAATTTTCCTTTCTCTTAAATAGACTTGGCCCAAGAAACTTCAAAGGATCATGAGGAATTAACGCTTAGGTATTTTTTTTGCAAGATAGTAACTTTAAAAAAATATCTACCTACACATCAATGATCTTTTATATCAACAAGAAATTTGCCTAGGTATGTAGGCAGGCTTTTGATATATTTTTAAACATATGCGACAATACTACTGTTACTTTAATTTAAGCTCTCTTAGTTTATTTATTGTGGCGCAGGAATTTACCCAAAGCTCGCAACTACGCCCTAACACAGTTTTACAGTATTAGTTTACCATTTCTAATTATAGTCTCCCATGACATGTGTTTTCAAACCAATCATTAGGCGAAATTAGATGCAACGCGGTCCCTGGCGACTGTCATTAATAAAGACGCACGCTAGATGGCGTTGACACACCGTTAATCAAAAGATTAATTAACAAATAGATCGTGCCCATTGTACGGTGGGCGACAGATCAAGATTAACACGTGGGTAGGATTGCAGTATATTTTCAGCTTATTTTGATGTTTGATTTGGTTCCAAGTTGCAAAAAATGCAAGTTTTATTTTAAAACTGTTTGCTTATATGTACTGAATAATTCCAAGAATTCTAAGGAATTCCTCCAAAATATTTTTTTTAATTTTTTGACACAACCTAGGTATCTGTATACTGACTTGATATATACGATACGCGCGCATGATAGGTATCGTCCCTGTCCGCTCCGCACTGATAATAGCATATTCCTGAACTTCGACTAGATTACGGACAGAAAAAAATGTATATTAATTAAAGAGGAACTTAATTAAAAAATGTCTCTAAAGACTCTAAACAAGACACAATAGAATGATGATGATGATGATGAATGATTTAACGCACACATCAGAAAAAATGTTGCTAGTTAGTAGGCAAAAAAATATGGTAATTTTCAATATCCATAATCTATCATTTGACAATCTTGACAGCAACATAACAGTAGTGATGCCATTTTTTGTTTTGTCGTCAATGTTTTTATTTCTTTGATTTATAAAAAGATGAAGTATTGTATGGCTTTGACAAATAATCACGTCACTACGGTTTTTTATCGTATATAATTGAACAAACCTTTGCCATGCAATGTATGTCAACAAACATTGCTAAAATTCATCAGAAATTCCTGCAATGTTCTTATAGGATAGGTTGTCTTGTTGTCTTATTGCTGTTGTTGTATAGATGACCTGAGTTGCCCTTACAACTGTTAAGGTCAAGGTCGAGGTAACTATAATCCGTGCCAATATTCTTATCTCTGCATGAGAATGATAATAAGTAAAAAAGAGCACAAAATGGTAATAAAAAAATGGCCTCCAAATGGCCTCCAACTATTATCTAAATCAAAATTCTGTAAGAAATATTTTTTTTGTTTTTACTAGACGTTTTTCCTGTGTTTGTATAATCTATTAGAGAAACCGAAAGAGACTTATTTTTTGCTATGTGGGTCATGCGACCCATAATAACTTTTATAATAAGTACTTACTTACATATGTATAGTATTGCCCCTAACCCTAACCAATCTCATAGCCACATGATTACGTAACATTAACTCAATAACTCATATTGATGCGGGCGCTTATTACAAACGAATCGATTTGATGCCCTTGCTTTATTGATTTAATAAAATATAATAAATTTCGATATAATAATATCCGTAACTATGCGGCGGACATTTTATGATTAAATATTGCGATTATCGTGTGTTCTAGAAATAAATAAATTAAGGAATGGCTTGAATTTTGCTTTACTTCACGGATATTTTGATTTTTATTACGATTTTACTCGAAGCAACATTCGTTAAGCGTTCGACTTGACCAGTTTTATTTCAAAAGTGTAAATCAATCAGGTAAATACCTTCCTAAGTATTCATTTGATTGATATACTCATTCGATTGAAGTTCTTTTACTATAGTACAATCCGATTATTTTTATTACGTTACGTACCGAAAATTTTTAAGCAAGATTTTAAAAGTAAACGCAATGCAATAATGTGTCTGTAGATACTAATATTATACTTAAAGACAAAAAAAGATTTGACTGTTGGTCTTTTGCATTGAACAAGCTAAATTATCTGCGTGATATAGGCTACAATTTACGCAGACAAAGTCGCGAGAAAATTGCTAATATCTGAATAAAATACTTAAAGAGCACTTCATCATCATCAAAAGCAGTACAACCGTATGTGGGCCTTGGTCCGATCAAGTAATTCTTTACAGCTGTTACTGTTATATGATTTTAAGCTTTCGCGGTCACAATCACTCAGTCAATCAATCAGTCTGTGAAAATGGCAGCTGCAATGTTGTCGAAATATCAGACAGAACTCAAAACTAATCGCGGTATGTCCCGTAGTGAACATAATAGCTGTTACTGTTTCTAGCTTTTTCCTACCTTTCTCTGGTTTCCTACACATTCAGGCCTTGTTACTACATACGGCTATCGAAATTTAGGTCTCCTGGCTCTTCATCTTTCAAGTTTTCCCCAAAAGAAGCGCTTGGGAACTCTTTCATCTTTTATTCGCTCTTAGGCACTGGCTCATCTAAGACGCCCTGCCTTAACGAAGCTTAATTGTAATGTTTGGCTCTTTGAGGATTTCATGAAGCTCCTGATTGTCTCAATCGCCCGTGTTACAATACGCTGTAAACTAAATATGCGTCTTCAGATTCCTCTTTCAAAAACCAATTAATTGCTCTCACCCGAGCAATACGGTAAACAGGTCTTTTATTTAATTTTTTATAATAAAATTTAATTTTCCTGAAGGTTTTGACTTTAAGTTTTGAGCAAGCCGGAATAACACTTGTTAGCAATATAGATTCTTTTATGCTAATTTTAACAGTTATGGAGCACTTGTCTAATCTTCTATCTATATAAAAAGCGAAAATCACTCACTGACTCATCACGAAATCTCGAAAATATCCCACTTACCTACCTTACCTACCAATACCTAGCCAATGAAGATGAAATTTGGCAGGAAGGTAGATTGTGACTAAGAGATGCCCGCTACGAAAGGATTTTTGGAAATTCTATCCCTAAGGGGGTGAAATAGGG
Source organism: Rhodophaea formosa (assembly GCA_963082605.1). NCBI lineage: Eukaryota > Metazoa > Arthropoda > Insecta > Lepidoptera > Pyralidae > Rhodophaea > Rhodophaea formosa. The sequence goes on along the minus strand of OY720225.1, from coordinate 8,935,460 downwards.
GTTGGCAGTTTATATGAAACTTCGTAATTTTCAAGTAAGACACATGAAATTTTAAAAGTATTTTAGTAGTTAGTAGAAAATTATATTGCATTTATTAGATTTTAAAAATTATATCCCTACAGGGGTGAAGTAGAGTTTGCAAGTTTGTATGAATCTTCGTCATTTATGAAACTATACATGACATTTTTCAATTATTGCTAAGTATATTAGTTGCAGTTTATTATCATCCATTTATTGAATTTTAATAAATTGCAACCCCAGTTAATTTTTGTAGTCTATGCGGACGAAGCCGCGGGCAAAAGGTAGTCTATATATATCTATATTATAAAGAGCAATGATTTGATTGTTTGTATGTAAGCATTGAATATTTATATATAGGTATATAGACTCTGAAACTGCTGCACTGATTTACAAAATTGTTTCACCTACAGAAAGCTTTATCAGCGGCTAACATAGGCGCATGTCATTTACGCGGCCGAAATATAAAAATTACAAGTAAAATTTCCAGTCAATACATATAAATGAGTGTCCTGTAACTAAGGGGGATACCTATTTTAGTACTAGATTTTATGAAAAAGAATTGTGCCTCTAGAAGCAGTTTTCAGCGAGAAAATAGATAAAAACATTTGTATGGAAACCATACTGCTAGGATACGCTCTTAAGAGCTACTCTGCCTATTTTAAATTATAATAAAGCTGTCCATACATATGCTGTGCCTGCTCAACAGCAGTATTCATAAAACAGGTCACTACCTTTATAAAGCCACAGGCATTCAGGTTCCATTACTAAATATGCGATATTGAATAACACAGCTCGCGCATGGAATTCGCACCTATCACGCGAGCGCGACTCGTGCTTGACCACTTTTTGTGGCTGCCGGAAAACATTGAAATGCCATTATGCGAGTGATTTGTCGACTATCGCCTTCGCGAAAAAATCTTCGAGCTGACTGCTATCTCGTTAAAATAACGAGCGAGCCGATATGGTTTTATTTTTAGTTGATTCATTAAACGTGGACGTACCTTTGATTATAAGTATATTCTCTAGACTCCGTCATGCCTTTATTTTAATGATTAAAAAACTGGCCAATTATATAATGTTTGTGTGCGTGACATTTTGTGTTAGCACATGCGTCAAGTCAACTTATCAAATCGGTAGCTATACGTTTGATGTTGATGATAATTTGCACACAACACAATAGGGTAATTTGTACACAATGATTTTCTACGCTTTTAGCCTAATAGAGTCTATCTTGATGATATATATTAACAAGATACGTACTTATTTATTTCTTACTTATAACTTGTCTAATTTCTCCAATTCTTAGCTACCTCATAAAACTTCTAATACTTCTCGTTTTCAATCAAGCCAAAGTATACTATGGGCAGATGGTAAACTTTGAAGTTCGTCTTCAAAAAAGGTGGATTCTCAATTTGACTATACCAATTTTTTTTGTATATTTGTTATGTCTATAACTCCGTTATTTATGAACCGATTTGAAATATTATATAAAGATATACCTACTTCCTAATGGGTCCCATAGAATACGTTTAGTAGTTTGGTTGCAGTCTATTCCTTCATCTGAAAGATTACCTATCAATTACGTATTAAATACTGGTAAATAAATTTCTGATTTCCTACAAAATGCGCGACACTTGCCGTTTCCGCCGAGCTTCAAAGCTTACCTAGTGAGAACCCGGTTGCTTTCACAGACTTAGCTGTCCATCATACATAGTATCATGTCGTTATCCCTTACGGGGTAGACAGAGCCTAAGCCTATAAGACCGAAAGGCCACGTTGAGCATGTTTATGGGCTGAAAGATGGAATACGGAATCATAATAGTGATGAGTTGCTAGCCGCACCGCCTCTTTATATGATTTCTTAGATTTGCGCCCACTTGCGCGGGATGAGAAACAGCTGTTACATTCTACGTTTTTTCTTTTCTCCCAGACCAGCATGGAGTCAGTCTAGCTTTTCGTTACCTGTCCACCATCTAGTTAAGGGCTTCCTTAGGCCCTTAGGGCTAAACTATCCCTTAAGAAGTCAATGGGCCAACATATGTAGCTGTAATTTATTAACGCTTTCTGCCAGACAGGCAGTCTCCCCACTAGCCGAAAGTCAGCAAAGAGTAATTTTCTTCATCTTCTTAAATAGTGAATTCACACTGAAAACAATTTGATGTCGTAGAATTTGATCTATTCTACTAGTTTTGCCAACATTGATTATGAATTTCAATTTTGAATTAGGTACCTAGAAACATTAAAGAAATATTTTGTCAAGTTTCTAGGAAATAATATACCTACGCACTTTATCATTTGGCGCATATAGCTATTTTCAATTAACGCATACTAACACAAATTTGTTGCATAGCTTTATCACATTTTGTCTATTTCTTTTAATTTAATTTATGTTTTTGCCAATACCGCGGAATCTAAAGTTCGCGTTAATTGCTAAAACATTCGAGTTATCCGTGGGAACTCGGTCGCGTAATCGATCTTTTGCGGGAATCGAGAATCGATACCGAATGACCAGTAATCTGCACGTGCACAGACTGTAAATAAGAAGTCAAGTATCTAATTTCGCGTATATAAAATATATACGCGGTATAAAATAAAATATTAATTTTGAGACCACACAAAGTACTCGTAACTAACGTTGGGTGTGAAATGATCCTGCTCATCCCGGGTCATCTCACGCCTCTATCATGACTTACAAACATACACACATACACGCGAAAACCTTTGCCGTCCTTTGGGGTGGGTTTACTCTTAGACTTGCGGGCAAATTGCGGCTCAATTTTTTGGAAAGGAATTTGTTGTTGGATACGTATGCCTGTGCCGGTAGTTCTTTGGGAGGTCTTTAAGCGTGACTTTCAGAGCAATTTTGAATGTGTGCACCATCCTTTCCCAACAACCACCAAATGTTGGTGTTGCTGCTGAAATGAAGCTCCAATTGATCTTTTTTACTTTTTAGGGTTCCGTACAAAAATTGAAAAACGGAACCCTTATAGGATCACTCGTGCGTCTGTCTGTCCGTCCGTCCGTCTGTCACAGCCGATTTTCTCCGAATCTACTGAACCAAATTAGGTGAAATTTGGTAAGATTGTGTAATCCTATGACCCAAACACGGATGTGCAAAGTTAATAAAGATTTTTTTGAAATAAGGGTCATTTTCAGGGGGCCAATTACAAAATTAAAAAAAAAAGTTTTGCAAACCTTACTGTGTCATATATCAAATGAAAGGGCTTATGAGGATCTCAAAAATATTTCTTTTTGTTCGGGTAAAATCAATAATTTTGATTTTATTCATGAAAGAAGGCAAAAATTGACCATTCCCCCCCCCCCCCCCCTGATCTCCGAAACTACTGGGCCGAAAATTTTGAAATAATTACAAAATGTAGTTCATTCCTTGAAGATAAGAAAAATGATAAGAATTCTATCACTTGAAAATAAAGTGGTAAACTCACTATAATAAGTTCATCTAGGGAAATAGTTCATAAAAACACCACTAGATAGCGCTAGTCAATTGAATAAAACATTTTTGCACATTGTGTGTGTGTTCACGAAGCATATTGTACGGATCCCTCATTGCGCGAGTTTGACTCACACTTGGCCGGTTTTTTTGTTTTAAAATTCTGTTTTCTCTTGCAAATGGGGCCCAATTGTCCGAGAATATTATGTGTGGGTTGCCGCATCTCATTGTTAACCTTATCAAAGCCATTATAGTAGAATCTGCGGATAAGTTGTGTACTGCTTTGAGATGAACAGCTCTACAAGTTAGACAAGTGCAGAGAGCTATGTAGCGTTTTTTATGTCGGCGTCCAATTATTATCGTTATACGTCCAAAATAATCAAGCCTGGTAAAAGTATAGGGTCGTTTGTGATCCGCAAGTCGTTCAACTGGAAGGTCTCCCATCATTGGGTTGACTGGTTATGCCTTTCGAATTTTGCAGAAAATACATTGCTACACTTCGAACCTTATCTCGGAGTCGTATAATCCAATTTTTCTAGCGTATTTCGTTTATCTCCAGATGATGGTTTGCATGGCTTGCTCTTTCGTGGTAATGTTATATCAATAAACGTACTACTGGGTGTCTACCATCAAATATAATGGTAAAAATTTTTTCTGGATCCATATCCTGAACGGCTTTAATTCTTCCAATACTACGTAGAAAATTATAAATATACAAATAGTAAAATGTGGGCTGTCTTTCTCTCTAACATTTATTATTTGGCTTAGTAAAAATATTAAAATATATATAAAACTCAATTAAAAAAATCTATAAAATCCCAAAGTGTTTGCAACACCTGATAAAGCAAACATCTTGTAGATTTAGAGCCGTTAATTTGATTGAATATTCAAATTTTTTGTCGGTTTTCTTGGCATGAGTGGTAGTTATTTAACATCTATCTATCTAATTTCCCGAGTGTAACATTTCACTTCATGCAAATTTGCTGATTAAAAGAGTGAGAAACGAAAGTGGAGAATATATTTCCCATAAAGTATAATTATGAAAATCAACACAACTGCTATGACCTCTGCAGATTATGATCACCTTCGATGTTTATTTTAATTGTTTACGACACCTTTAACAAGAATTCACGTATAATTTAACAATATCTGTCGTGAATTATTGACTTGTTCCACCAATACCACACCCACGATCATATTAAATTTAATTAACTGATATATCACATTTTAATTATAAAGAAATAATGTCCAAAAATGTGCATTATTACCGAATATCGTTCATAAGAGGGCATTAACGCGCTAACAGAGTAATGCCAACCGAAAAACATTAACTGCGGCATGCGAATTGTGCCCAAATGCGTCCGTGCGGGGATATTAAATAAATAATTACACATTTGTCAGATACTCCTAAAAAGCGAAATGTCCGCGGCGGCGGGTTGCCATATTTGGCGCGCAATGTTGCCCAGGTACAGGTGAACGCCAATTATTGGTGAGCGCAAAAACCGCGCTTCGACAAATTGTGAAATTGTAAGCTAGCCTTTCGAACGCTTAGCCAAGCGAGAACGGCTGATGGCTGAGCTGAGGGCCAATTTAGCAGCATAATGCGACCGCCATCTTGGTTTACATGTTCGCGCCTTCGAATGCTTTTTTGTTTCTTTTATTATTGACAGTTTCAATTTTGATAACCTCGTCCTTTTATGGCTGAATGGAGTATTTTATGCCTCAAAATGTAAAAGGCTGTATTGTAAGTGAGTAAAGGTTTATTTGCAATGCGAAAGTAGAGAGGACCCTTCTCCAGTTTCACATGATGTTTCCCCTGGTGCTGATTTGTATGATGCAGTTTCTGCAAAATCTATAGGTCCAAGGGACAATTAGAAATTTACCAAGTTTACCGCTACCATCAACAAACTAATTTGTATTGATTTTGATCTATGATCCAATCACAGTGGAGTATTGCCAGGATCCGATTAAAATTGTCAACATTGCCCAAATTCATCAGAAGAGAACGGTGGGTGATGCGAAATTGCCCAACTTAGTAACGTCATATTCTCGACCTATAACACGCAGTGCTTGTTTCCACTGATTTCCAGTTCAAAACGAAATTAAAGCTTTTTACTAAAACTTTATTAAAAATTTGGTTTTAAACAGGAAGATGCTTTTCTTCAATCTATGGTTTTAAAGATCTCTATAAAACAATTCTGAATATAAAGTCGTCAAATAGTAAAGTATATGTAGACGACTAACTATTGAAAAAATAATTGCACAGATTAAAATCTCTATATGCATAATGTTAGTAATTTTGCCCGAGGGCCTAAAATTGGCTTTATAGTTATATTCCAAGAACATTTTTATGTCTTAATCACTCCGTGCCATAAAATGGATGCCAGCACCGCGGCCGATGATTAAAAAACAATAACACTGCAATAACTCACAATTAATAATTCTGGATGATTCTGTTGGAATATGTGGCAGGTTGCGGTTTTCAACTTTATTAGTTGGTAATTAATTATACTTAGTTACAAATACTTTAATATTTTGTGACGGATGCGACATTTCTTTTTACAAAATCTAATATTTCTTTGGAAATATCCGACAGCTGCAGCTTTTTCAATGCTGTAATGTAAATCTCAAAAATACTATTTGAGTAATGAATCTAAAATCTAATTGACTCTCGTGATGTTAATATAAGTAGTTTAAAATTTTATAAAAACATATTTTTAGTAAAAAAAGGATATGTGCTTTACTGCTTGACAAAAATATGACAAATTACATCTATTTAATTGCCCAATCAACCTGCCGTAGATACGTATCTCTTAACATAATACTAAGTAGAAAAATAATTTTCTCGTAAGGTAAACGATTCCTACACAACTCGAATAAAACTACTTCCATATCTGAAAGCCTTGCATGTTTTATTTATTCGCACGAAAACATTAGCAAAACATAGTTGCAATTATGTTGAAAAACAGCAATGTAACATTACCCACCCATTTACCAAGTTTGTCGTGAAGCCGAACTATTATCCTAAGCCCGAAGTATTTATGACAATTTGAGCAGAATCGCGTGAAAAAACCGTCCTGCCATATCTGTACCGTCATTAAGTCTACGCGAGATATTTACAAGTTTTAGCAAAAAGAATACTTGCCTTACGTATCCGAACAACTGCTAAGAAACTTTTTTCGCGTTTAGCTACATGTACCATCCTACGATTACCAACATTCTACTTTTCCCTTTCTTGCTAAACGTTAATCGTATGCACGTCTGCTTTTTCTCGGATGCGTTTCTGTGAATGCGCAAAAAAGTTGTTCAGTGTGCTACAAGCGATACTTATTTGCCGGAAAATGGCTTAAGATCGCATTTCCTTGTTAATTACTCATTCGTATGTAATCCGTGAGCGTGCAAGGCATAATTGGATGAAATCACGGATCAACTACGTGCATGAAATTTGATGATAAATCTAATTAAATTATGCTACGTGATTACGTTTTTACACCATATCATGCATTGCTGTGCATTTTATTTTATAGAATATCGCGTTGAAATGTAGAATTAAAAACTATAGACATGACGAAGTTATGATTAAATATAACTTATTAAAATTAAACAGTTTAATGTTTTAATGTTTTTTTAAGTTATTTTATTCCGATTAAATCTTTTATGTGTTACCGATCGACACGCACGTCTTAGATATCACGCTCCACGTATCTTCCTTATAACTAGAAATAAAAACAGCAATAACTACCTAAACATTTATAAAACATGATTTTCAAATGAAAAAAGCGTGTAAGTATAAACCAGAGGTTTATTCAACAACACAGATTACAACAATCCAATTAAACCGCGACATTGACAACTAAATCCTATTAAGTAATCCCAGAGCGGCTTAATTGGCCGGCATTACACAAAATGCTCTATGGACTGTCATCACAACAAAATGGCCGCTCGCGCGGGAATAAATACGTTTGAAGATGGATATTATATCTTCATTAGCGTTCAGGAGCCCGCATTGATGTGTCTGCAGGTGGGTGCCTTCGGGATTGTTGTATTTTATCACCGCGCGAATAAGGCTAGGCATTTGTGTACTTCTCCTTTTTTGATTGTCTTTGGTTGCATTGATTTGTTTAAAGCGGTATAGAAAGGTTCTTGGAGGATCTATTTGTTGCCTACTAAACAGTTTATTCTTCTTTTTGTTGACGTTGTTAGTCTCACTGAACTCAAACTTTGAAAGCTGCCTCAAGGCAGCTAATCTAGCTTAGCGACTGCCGCATAGTAAGTGAAGCATTCGGGGTTATTAAACTTCATCACCACATGAAGGCTAAGCATTACCGCAGAGTATATTCTGATATCTATGCGCAGAGTAGAATATGACTACTCCAATTCTTCCCGTGGACATCGTCGAAGACGACTTAGGAAACACAAGTTAAACAAAGCTTATAAACATCAAAGAGACTCTCCAACCCGTCTGGGCAGCGTGGGGAGTGTAGGCCAAATCCTCTGACTGCTCTGGCTAATAAATGCCTCTGGTAGTACAGAGAGGGTCGGGCTCCTGTAGTGCAGACTAAGAAAGACCTGATGTGAAATCGGTCTATGCCGTTTACGAGATGGAAGATTTTCGGTGTTGGGGATGTTTTAAAATTTTCAATTTATGTCTTGTGATTAGTTTTTCCATCACATCGCCTCTGAAAATAATTTTCTTCCTATACAGACATTCCCTCGACCGGTTTTTAGTGCTCGGGAAGACAAGCATCTGATATATTGTACGATTTTTCGTTTTACGCATTAGATTTTTCAAGAATAGAATATCCTTTATATTTGCTTTAGGTATACAGAGGATCCGTGTGGTTCCCGGTAGAGTAGAATAGGGCCACTCCAAGTCATCCCGTGCATGTCGTAGAAGGCGACTTAGGAAACGCAAGCTAACAAAGTTTATAAACATCAAACAGACCTTCAACCCGTCTGGCCAGCGTGGAGAGTGTAGGCCAAATCCTCTGTCTGCTCTGGCTCATATATGGCTCTAATAGTATAGAGAGGGTCGTGCTCCTGCAGTGGAGACAAAACAAGACCTGATGACGATGACGATTCAGAGGATCTACAATCACAATATTCAATACGAAGGATTCGTCTAATTGTGTACGGTAGCAGAAAATTATCATTCAAATGCCAATTTACATACATTAATTAAGTCTAATATGAAGCAAACATGACGTTAATACGCAATTTAGTCCGTTTAGTAAATCTTATCTCCTAATCATTCGATAACATGTGTTTGCATCCGGTTGTAGCTCATTAATTTGAATAATACATATACCGGCCAAGAGTGAGTATAGCCATTTTTTAGGGTAACGTAGTAAACAAGGAACCCTTATAGTTTCTCCATGTCTGTCTATCTGTCTGTCCGTCCGCGGTTTTAGTCACAGACTATTAGTACTAGAAAGCTGTAATTTCGTATGGTTATGTATATTAATCATGGCAAAAAAATCTAGAAAATTTTTATTTAGGTTAGCTCCCATACAACTAAAGAAGGAGTATTTTTATTTCTACACAAACCCATCGTGTTGGGTATTGTTAAATAGGTCTTAAAAAAATATTGTGAGGTTGAGAGCACCATTTTTCGATTTAGAGATCCGTTTCCGAAAAATTTGGTTTTCAAGTACTGTAAATTATAAAATGTACTCGAAAATTTAAAGTTTTATACAATTTTTATTGTTAGATGTTTTTGGTCGTTAAACTGTGAGGTGCGAGTGTGAACAGTGTGAACTCAAAGTTGTCATTCACAACTACGGAACCCTACACTGCGCGTGGCCCGACACGCACTTTTTTATTACAACTGAATGGGCAAACAGGCGTACGGCCCACCTGATGATAAGCGGTTATGGTAGCCTATGGACGCCTGAAACACCAGCCATGATCTTGATACAGTTTTTTAGTAGACAGGAGGACACAAACCAGCTAAAGTTTTGTTTTTATACGAGTAGCCATGCCCGCGCGCTTCAAAAAGTATACTCTTTATTTACTAGAACTCACACACTCAGATTTTCCAGCCAAAATTATCATTAAAATTGCTTATAATCGGATAATATAATAAGATTATTCAATTAAAATAAGATAATTAAATTAATACTATTTATAACTGTGTGTGTTTAAAAGCTCTATCTTTTATTAATAAATAATTCTATGAAAAAGTAAACATAAAATAAATAAAGAAAATGAAAATTATTTTAATCAAATGCGGTGTCATTAACCGTATGATAATGATATATTCATATTATTACATAGATATATATCTAGCTAATGACACCTTATTTAATTTATTTTTTCATTTATATAAGAATAGATTTTTATTCAAAATCTCTATCTCTTATAAATAAATAAAAATAAATGTAAACAAACTATATGTAAAATATTAATAATTATATATTATTATTATATAGATATATATCTAGCTAGTAACACCTTATTTAACTTAATTTAATTTATTGTTTTATTTATTTACAAGTGATAGAGATTTTGAAAAATCTTAATATATGTAAAATATTAATAGATACTAACGTGTAAATACGAGTATCATCGATAAATCGATTCACTTGCGTGTATAATCGAGCGGCCATTGTCCAACTTCCGGTTTGAATAGTGGGCTAATCGGCCGCGAATTTTGCTGATGGCTTATTATAAATTAAATGTCCTCGCCTCGGAGAAAAATATTTAGATAAGTACTCTTATTTAAATAATAGTCCTGACCGCATGGAACATTTTCCCATATCTTATTTCTTTATTTTAATGAGCGTATAATCAAAATAGCATTGTGAATGAATAAAAACACATAAAATAATATTTAGGTAAGTAATAGGTATTTAAATCTCGTAATCAGAAAGGACCACTATTAACCTCCCAAACAAATACACCGGTCAGTTGGTCGAATTTCTATGGGAGATTATTTTGTTTTCTGGTTTTTATTACACCTTTTTATTATATTAAACTTTTATTGAACTAGCAATAATGATATGTTTGAGAGTTTGTGGTGGGAAGTCAAGGGGTACAGTTGAAGTTTGCCGTAGACAATTTTGCAAATTGATTTTAGTGGACTTTATAATATGAAATTGGTGTAGTTTTGTGTTATAAATGCTCGTGCTCATGAACAATTTACGAAATAGTTAAAGTGGACTGATAAATGGACACGTATAGATTTCCCGCCAGAAACTCCCACGAGGCATCAAAGAACATACGCCATCCTGACGCTACTTGGAAAAACTTTACCGTACAACACACACCGATACTTAGTAGGTATCTCATTATACTGGACATTGGCAGAATCACTGAAATTTCGGTGGAAGCCATAATATAAAACAGAAGAAGAAGATTATATGTTTGTCCGGGTGGAATCTTACAACTCAATTTTGAAGCACTTATCCTTAGCCGATGCTTCCATGCTGGTCTGGGAGGAAAGAAAAAACGGAGAATGTATCAGCTGCTTCTCTTCCCGCGCAGATCGTAAAAGCCGATTGACTCCGTTCTTACCTACAAGCCCACCAACATGCTAAACGTGGCCTTGAAATTGTACAGACCTGGACTCTGTCTACCCCTTGTGTCTTTTTATGTCTTTAAATATAATATTGCCAAGGGTTTCGATTTTTCCTGTATAACAAAAATTTATACGTTTTTTAAAAGGACAGTTCCTTCTTCTTGCGTGTAATTTGACTATATGGGATAAACACAATAACCCACAAAAGACCCTAATAGCATTTTTTGAAGTCAAAACTTCTTTGGGTGCGTTAAGAATTTTTGAGATGGGAAAAAGGCCCTCACTTCTTATTTCCGTTTCTGAAATCGCCGAAAAATCTTACACTAATCAAAATTTCATTTCCCAAATTAACTGCCTATAGTACCTTTGACCCTTATTGCTAATACGAGTAAGCATCTTTGCCCCCATCAAATCAATTTCAAGATATGCAGTATTCGAAATTAAGCATTGTTCGGTAATCAAATCAATCGGTATGGTAATATTTCAATTTCCTTTCCGTAATTATATGAATATTGCAACTGACTTGGATATTTGCATTTTGACCTCTATTAACAAACAACAAAGCATAGAAATCTTCCTTACCAACCGATTTCAAATTGTGACGAGGTTCATAATTTGTTGAAGTCTTATGATTTTATTTCATTAGCCTAGACCGTTAGGAATATCTTTTTCATTGGAAAATTTAACCCATTGGAAAGTATACCCTATCAGAGTAACTTAATTTTAACGAAACAGTTTGGTTGACGTTAGTTTTTTTATCTGAAATATTAATCGATTAATAAGTTCAATAGGTCCAAAGGTGTTTTCAAAACATTTTTTACGTATATTTCGAACAAAAAACTTATTTATGAATTCTAAAAATCGAATTTGTATACGATGTAATTTTTTTCTGAACTCGCTATACGAAGTCTTTCCTTACTAAAATAGTTCCATGGAAAACAATTAAGAAAAAAATACCTATATTATAAAGGGAATAGATTTTTTTGTTTGTATTAAATAGACATCGAAACTAACCTATTTCCAAAATTCTTTTACGCGTAGAAAGCTAATTTATCTGCGGATGACATAGGCTATATTTACGCAGACGAAATCATGGGAAAACTGCTAGCAGAAATATAAATGTGAGTATTACCAGAGTAGGACACAGTTTTTTTTTTTTTAGGGAACCGTATTTGTTTTTTTGCAAATCTTAGATTTCAGTTTGGTTAGGGAATCTGCATTAATAACACCCGTTGACACTACACTACGGAGGTGCAAAACCCGAAAAATTTAGAACAACCATACATTGTTCTAAACTTGACAAGGAATTATGAAATTAAATGAAATGAAATGAAATGAGCTTTATTGCTTTAAACTATTCCTGACCACCACCGTTTTTGCTCGATAGTCTTATTATGTTGTATAGATAATGGTTCGGAACACTTCGTATGCGAGTCCCACTCGCACTTGGCTGGTTTTTTATTTAAATTACTAATCTTTGATTTCAATGTGGTCACACCTATGAGCCTATTAATATCACCCGTTGACGCTCATTCATCATCAGGTGTTTTAGTCTCCACTGCAGGAGCACAACCCCTTTCTGTACTACCAGAGCTAGGTATATATTAGCCAGAGCAGTCAGAGGATTTGACCTACACTCTCCACGCTGGCCAGACGGGATGGAGAGGTATCTTTGATGTTTGTAAGCTTTGTTTAGCTTGTGTTTTCTAAGTCGCCTTTTACGACATCCACGGGAAGATTTGGAGTGGTCCTATTCTACTCTGCCGGGAATCACATGGCTCGACGCTCATTGTAAGCTTACAAAACCCTACAAATCGAGCTCCGTGGCGCAGCGGTCAACACGCCTGCCTGCGACACGGAGGTCTCGGGTTCGATCCCCGGTCAGGTCAAGATGGAAAATGATCTTTTTCTGATTGACCTGGGTCTTGGATGTTTATCTATATATGTATCTATTATAAAATATAGTATCGTTGAGTTAGTATCCCATAATACAAGTCTCGAACTTACTTTGGGGCTAGCTCAATCTGTGTGATTTGTCCGTATATATTTATTTATTTGTTTATGTAGAACAACCATACATTGTTCTAACCGTGACAAGGAGTTATTCCTGGCGACCACAAGCACGGTGTGAAATTTAGACTGTTAAGTTTACGGTGCGACGACGACGGGAAGTAGAACTACTTAGCCGTGTTAGTGACGCAAGGTGGCCGTTTCGACGCATTGCCGATTGATTTGGATGGGCCACTAAATGTTCACAACTCAGTCTTTTTTTCAAAGAAGTAATTATTTCCGCCTTTTATCTTAATTTCCATTTAATTTTCTTCATTTTAAATTTTCTATTCCCAACATAATCAAAAGACTGCAAGATGACGTCAAGCTATAAGGGAACTTGTTGAAATCTTTTGTTTTTAAACTGTAAGAGGAAGTAAAACTACTTTACTTAGCCGTGTTAGTGAAGCAAGATGATGGTTGCGACGCATTGCCGATTGATTTGGATGGGCCACTAAATTTTCACAACTGTTGCAATTGGCTTAGCAGTCTTTTATTAACAGAAAATTTTTTTAAGCCACTTAATTTTCATAGATAAATCTGTGTTACATCTTCAAAACGTAAATTTTTTTCAAGATGATGTCAATTTCTGTAAGAGCTCGTTGAAGTCTTTTGATTTGAAAGCGAATTTGAAAACGTACCCAAGGAAAAAATAAAAACATAAGTTTTTAAAAAGATAATTTAAAAAACATATAAGTATTTTAAATATTTTGAAAGACAAATTTGATATTTCCTAAAAGACATCAACGAGTACACAAGAAGATGATAGAGTTCTTGGCGGGAATTTTAGCGGACTACACGGTGTCTGTTTTGGATTTTTTCGCAAATTGATTCTAGTGGACTTTATAATGTGAAATTGGTGTTATCTTTTGTTATAAATGCCCATATTTATGAACAATGTGTAGAATAACTAAAATAGACTGTCATTGTGCGGCTGTAGTGAGATTTACATAGCGGGCTGGTGGTTGTCCGCCTTGCTGCGTCGTCGTCAATGATGAAACCAGTGGATTCGCGAAGAGTTGTCGCCAGGGGCTCCGTGAAAACAACGAAATGAATTACACCATCATTTTGTTTGACAACCAAGAAGAATAACTCGCCAACTGGCGAAACAAATGAAGATAGGCTCTAAAGGACTTGTATCCAGGGCCGTAAAACAATACTTAAAAAAAAAAAGATGACAGACGTCAATATATCTACAAGTGAACTCATTGCTGTCTGTCAAAAAAGAATTTAGGAAACTATAGTGTTTTAAACCTTTGACTCTGTCTAGCATGCAAGAAACAAAGACGTGATACCATATCTATATTTGCCTACAAATTTGCCTCGTGCCACAATCATCTTTACTCCGCCAAGCCCTAATTTCTGTGGCAGCCGCAACACCAAATTAGACCTTGACGCAGTTATGTAATATTGGCACTAAATGATCCCTAGCGGTGGCTAGTAGGGTTGGCAATTCAAACATTTCACTGATATCGGAAAAAATCTTTAAACTGAATTCAGGATCCGTATGTACCGTTTCAGGCCTTTGGATCTTAGATTCTTAGGATCTGTCTATTATTATCTATGTCTATAATAGTTAAGACGTTTCTGTTTGTTCCAAATCCCGCCAAATCCTCTAAATGCTCGGCTTATTATATGGTACTAATAGTACAAAAAGGGTCATGCTCCTGCAGTGGAGGCTAGATAAGACCTGTTGATGATGTTTGTTCAAAAACTGAAGCCAGACTTTTACCCAGCAGCAGGTTTTTGTACTTTCGACATACATATCATCACGTCTTTATCTCCTGCGGGGTAGCCATAGCCCGCGGCCCAAGGTCATAAAACCTAAAGGCCACATGAAGCGTGTAAGAGGGCATAAAATTGTAAATTGGAATGAGGCCGCATTGCCTATTGACGTGATTCCTTAGATTTTCACTCAATTCTATGGTCTGCGCGAACCAGCATGGGAAAGTTACTTGAGCTTTCGTAACCTTAAAAAATAATGGTCAACATCAATCTCATCGTATCGTACTTACGTAGGAAGTAGTAGAGATATTATTACACCCCAAATCTTTAGATTTGGCAGCCCTATCACTCTGCTAACCGACCACCCACGTAACTAGCTTACACACTAATCAGTCAAGGATGCTGAGCCACTAAAGTTTTTCGGTCGTTTCATACAATTTAGTATTTAGGTCTTTGTTCAAGTCAACTTGCATCTAAGTATAGGGGCCGATACTTGTGCAATATACTCACATAGATTCGTGTCATAGTCAAATATATTAAATAACTTTGTGTGTTTTAGATGTGAGTGAATTTTAGATTTTTGGTTCGCTAAAACCTCTATTTATTGTTTTATATAGAAAATATGATAGAGACAGATTTGTAAATTTGTAGGGTTTTAGGATTTTTTTATGTAAATAGTTAATATAATAGTTAATAAATATATAGTTCAATTATTAAAATTACCATTGATGTTATGTTATAAATAGATAAAATGGTAGAGACAGATTTTATTTAAATATTCAAACAGTTTCCGTTAAATTATTACGATCTGTACGTAATTGTATGGGTATGTAATTTTTTCCTAAAGATGGTCTACCTGTGGGTCTGCATGTGTATGAAAATAACAACAACATCAGAGTGGTGGTGTTTTGGTTATCATTCACCCACTTAAATTTGATACAGCTACAGAATATGTACTGTACTCTGTTTGCTTGTTAGCATTTCTCCACGAAATTAAATTGACGAGGTACATAGTTTGATTCTATACAAGGTGTTACAAAAAAATCCCTAAAGCCGAAAGGGGTTAAAAAGTCCCTTGTGAAGAGTTATTGGCAATATTTAAAAACAAAAAAAATTATATATCAAACTTAAAATAATTATCATTGAAACGCTACACTAAAAACATAAAAGTACAGAGTATTAAGAGTTTACCAAGAAATGTGTTTTACATTACCTAAATTCCTTTTCTTAAATTTTTTAACTTAAAAATAAACAGTTATTATCTACTGTTATAATAATCTTTAAAAATACTGTTCAATTGTCTTGACTGACAGATAATTATGGTTGACACTTTTTGGTTCAACAATTATTTTATTTCTCATGGGAAATTATGTACCACGTTATAGATGTAGACGATTTAAAACAAACTTCTGATTGCGGAACCTTTGTCCCCAGCTGGAGCCCCTAGTGGCCCTCCAGTCGTCCGCTGCCAGCTCCGAAAACACAAGCCCAACCGGAAGCCGCGGACGCCCTTCACCACGCAGCAACTCCTGGCGCTGGAGAAGAAGTTCAGAGATAAGCAGTACTTGAGCATCGCGGAGAGAGCCGAGTTCTCGTCCTCTTTGAGACTTACTGAGACACAGGTATGATAAAGAACATTTACTAAGCTACTCATCACTGGCTCCATGATCTGACGTAAGTCTTGGCCAATGAAACGAAACAAAGCGTCCTCACGACTTCAGATAGCCTGAATGGTTGTCGGTTGATTACATATCTCTACGGAAGTTCAATCCAACATTTAAAGCCATCTTGCCGCGTGAGCTTTGAGCTACATCTTTTTAAATGAGACCATAAGCTGCATAGTATTATCAGAATTAATAGATGTTTTACAGTAGTCGTTCAATTAACTAATTTCCTCATTTCATTTCCAGGTTAAAATTTGGTTCCAAAATCGTCGAGCGAAAGCGAAACGGTTGCAAGAGGCCGAAATAGAAAAACTTCGACTATCCGCGCGACCTCTGCTGCCTCCGTCCTTCGCCCTCTTCGGTGGAGGAGGCGCCCCACCCCTCTTCGCTGCTATGGCGGCCGCCACCAGGCCGCAACTCAGCTTCCTAGGCGGCCCCCCGAGCCATCAGCATGCCATCAACATGAATATACTGAACTCTCTACAACCGCATTGACGGTTGGAGCACGCTGGCACGCGTGACAACCCTGAGCAGCCGCCATCTTGAACAGTGTTCTGAATTCAAATTTGAAAGTGATTTCGAAAAATGACTGGCTAAAATGTACTATTCGAATTTTGGGATAGCCAGTGACTTTAACAATGTGTTGATTAGTTATAAGGCCATGTTCAGATGAGGCGGTAAAAGTGCAAAGAGTAGCGTGTTTTCCGTAGAATTGAATCCACAGAATATACTTATAAAATATCGTTATATGTAAAGGGCTGTGCAATTGTGCAAGCGACTAAATTGTGATTTTTGTATCATACAAATCGGAGGCTTTCGTGTATCTATAAATCTACTAGCAATAACGTTTGAGTAAAATCAACCCATCTGAACAGGAGCTAAGTGTTCGCGAGTTTAGGTGATCATGTTATTGTACTTATTTAGAACTGTAAAAAGGTACTCTTAGTCAATGTATTATAGCTACTATGTAAGTTCAACGTAGGAAAATATTATTCAAGGGAGGAACGAAAGGTTTTTTTCACAAATTCAAAAAGTGCAATTTCTGAACTTGGCGTAATAAGAGAGTAGTCTGTCTCACATTTATTAATAAAATAATAAAGTTTATTGTTTAATAGAGTGAAAAATATTTTTAAAATTTATAATATATAATGAAAAAAAATTCGCCACAGGTAGGATTCGAACCCACAAATCTTAGGTCTGCTGTTTGGTGTAGTTGGTAGCACACTTAGGGCGCAGACCTAAGAGCTGTGGGTTCGAATCCTACCTGTGGCGAATTCTTTTTCATCTCATATTTTTAATTTTAATAATATACCGAGCATTGTAATGCTATTTAAAAACCATTTAATTGAAAAATATATGTTTGTAATGTATATTTGTTTGTAATAATAAAAAATAATGGTTTGCATCATTTAGTGAGTTCACCAGAAAAAAGTCTGCATCTTGAGAGAAAATAATGTAGTTTGTGTCTTTTCTGCTCTACTTTAGTGCTAAATTGTTGTTCATAGTGAAGATGATTAAATATTTACACTTAATACAATAAGCAAAAGGAAAGTACTTAACTACACCTAAAACACGTACCGAACTTATAATTACACAGTACACAGACTACCAACATCTAATTTTTTTTTTTTATAATTAAAAATACCATAGAAAAAATTTAATCTCTATTGCATCATCTTAAATCAATTGCTCTGTTTGATCGACCGGCACTTGTACTTTTGTACTTTATGCAATTCGTGCAATAAAGTTAAAATAAAATAAAACACTCCAATACTCGGGTACTAAAATATAAGTTTATTGTTGACAAGAAAATAAAAAAATAAGAACGAGTACTTTTCATAATAGTCAAACAATTAAAGGTTAGCAATTATAAAAGCATATGAGCAATAACAAACCAACGTGTCATGATGGTTTTTTGCCTGAAAGTGATCTAGGTATTACCACAGAAGAAAAAAATACTACACGCAAATATGACCATAATTTTACTATCATTGAATTTATCGTCATATTTTTAATTGAAAAATAGCTGAAATTATCAACTGATTTTACCAACTTTACATATTTTGTTCCACACACAAACATGGATAACTGACGTAGTTATCCATGTTTGTGTGTTTATTAGTTTATAATAATCATAAACTCTATAATGTATTTACACTTTTAACATCGGTGTACAAGTAATTAAATAAATTATTTTTATGTATTTAGTATGACAGTCTGGCTACTAACAAAACCACAGAATTAATATAAATACTTAGAAGTAGAGTCAACAACAAGTATTTTCAAACAAAAATAAACATTGCCTGGCAAAAATAATACGGCGTATAAATTTACCCTCAACATTTCCCTAAAGGTGACTCAGCCCATCAATATGAACAACTTGTCCCATGGGACCAGTGATGGTAACTCAAAAGAGAATATTGACAGTTTCATATAAAATTTGCCGGCCCAAATGTCAATTTTTTTTTGATTTGCCAGCATTGGTTGCATTGGCAAAACGTTGCTCATATTTATGGGCTGAGTCAACCCTTTAAGCAAAAGTCCAGAGTAAATTTACACGCTGTATAGGTTATATTGTTCGATATATGGCAACTGTCCCATTTGTTCGAGTATTTAAACGTTACCTAAATACTGATCTACACTATAAGATTTGATTGTTTGTTTACATTGAATATGCTCAGAAACAAAGTCACACGTCAATAATATAAAATAAACACAGGTCAATAAAAAAAAATCACATGTAACAATTATAGCCCGCCACTGGTCGCTCCGTGCAAAGGTATCCAATACGCTGGCAGCATTTCCACGCTGGATCGCTACGGCCATTCTTTGCACGAGAAACGAGCCAGAGCGGGAGTCATTTACTCTCTGATTTTCGGTATATATATTCTATTATTTTTTTCAAATGGACATGTTTAAATTCGGAATGCAATATTTTTTCTTTTTTTTTTTCATATTAAGTTAACATGAAATTTTTTTTATCAATTACGTTGCGATTACAACTTTTATTATGTTAAGGAAATTTTTTTTGTTTGTGTGTTTGTTTTGTAAGTAGATAAACTCAAAAATTACTGGACCGCTTTTGTAAATTCTTTCATTTATACAAGCTTCATTATTGACGGGTTGTAAAGGTTGACAATATGTTAATAAAACACTGTCCGGCCCCACACTAGGCACACTAGCGACGCCAATAATTTTATTCCTAACACTTTACAAATAGAAAGGAATTCAAGAATGTAAATCATATAAGCATTAGTAAAAAACCTGAAGTATTTTTGGAATCATGTTTAATGTTATAAGAATCAGTGAGAAATATGAAAATTAGATTGCCGATTGGTAATCTAATTTTCACTATTCCTTTTAATGACTGATTCTCATATTAAAACATGATTCCAAAAATACTTCAGGTTATTTACTAAGGCTTATATGATTTACATTTTTGAATTTCTTTCTATTTGTAAAGTATTAGGAATAAAATTATTAGCGTCGCTAGTGTGCCTAGTTAAGAGGATCGACTACTAACTCTTCGGACCCCCCCCCCCCCCCCCTAAAACTTTACGAAATGAGGAAATTTTGGTGTCATTTTATTTAGCACACCTTGATCTAGGGCTAACCATGTTTCTTTTTTATTGATTCGGTTTAGATTAATTTAAATAAATTATTTTTATGAAAATAATATGGATATTTACTTAGATGCTTATAACTTTTGTTGTTAGCAATATATCTTAAATATCAAAACGTACAACTCTATTTCTTTAATTTATCAATAATATGTAAAAAAAAATATTGGAATTGGACTATGTTTGAGGGGCGGGAAGCGTTATCACTTTTTGTATGAAAATTTACAGGTAGTCTATCTTCTTAAACGGCCAACTCAGTCCATCAATATGAACAACTTTTACTATTCCCCAAAAAACTAGAGCCTAATGCTGAATATTCGAAAAAAAGACAACATTTTCATACATATGCATTTATATGGAAATGTAATTTTTTAACGAATTTCCCGCATTAATCTGAGCCATCCCTTGAGACAAGGTTTTATTTACATATTCTATAGTATACGCGGATGGATTCGCGGGAAAACAGCATAATAATTGTGTAAATATCTGATAGTGTTTAATTAAATTATTGTATACGTAAGGTTAAGATAGAACGCCTAAACTATTAGATTTTTTATTACAAAATTTAAAGACCTACTGTGAATTGTGTAGTTAAGTCACTTAGATTAAAATGTTATTCGATTTGTTGTTTCAATTAGTCGCCAATCACATAGAAATAACAATTTATGCCACTGAAGGATTTTACTTTTGGACCATTTGTGTACCTAAAACCTTATTAGAAATAGTCACAATATTCGGTGAGTCCCAAATGTCAAACTTGTAAATACTATGAAATATCAAATGTCAATTCAGTTCAAATAAAATAAAAAAGCACTCCAATAAATGTTTTAATAACCAGTATCAGTTACCTAAATATTTATATTTACGGAATGTGCATTACAAAACTGCAAATTGCAACTCAAACAATTATATTTTTAATGTAGGTAACATATAGACTATTTTCAGTTTCTATAAAAAAATTGGTTATGATGAGTCTGTTTAAAGCTAAAAAATATTTTTTTCATCTCTGTGGATAAGAGTCATTGTATGGTCTGATACCTATGTGATTTTCTTTTTGTATTTTGATATATATTCAAAGCTTATTCAAAGATGATATTGTTCAGAAGCATAAAACATCCTTATTTCTTGAGTTGGCAACTATTTAAAACGACGCAATATATTTTTTCATTTTATTTCTGTCATTTTACTGGTCTCATGTAAAATAACTTTATTTTATTTTGTATCATAAAAATCTGTGAAATTATAATATTTGGTATATTTTGAACATTATAGAGAGATGTTCCAACAATATTAATGTAAGGCAACTTGACGCATTTGTAAATTATTGATTAAATTATAAATTCGTTATTAGTACACTTCGTTGGTTTTCTTTTATAAACAGTCTTAAAATATTACTTTAAAATAATAAATACTATGTACAATGTAAACTTGAAAATACCAGGTTTGTACATAGTAATACGAGATGAATACAATAATAAATATTAATTCAATATCATATACATGAATTTAACGGGGTCCAGCCGGCCTATTTACTAACTCGGATGACAGGTGTCGATGCCTATCAATCTAGGATTTGCTGTTACAATGCGGTTTTTGTATTTCAAATAAAAAGTTCGAGCAAGCAAAACCCGCATTGTAATTCAAAATTCTAGATTGATAGGCATCGACACCTGTCATCCGAGTTAGTAAATAGGGGGGCAGCGCTGCCTATATTTAAAATTACTCATTTGAAAGAAAATGTGATATGATTAAAATTTTGTTTTACGAGGTGCTATTTGCGACTATTTTAAGAACTTCTGTTTTTATAAGTTGAATTGAGAACGTGAAGATTTTGTTAGTATTTGTCATAAACGCTTAGATAATATAAAGCCTAGATAGACTCTATTACCCTAAAAGCGTAGAAAAAACTAATGTCCAACCCGTAGTCGGTCGCACACATACACAGCCACCAATTTGACGATTTTTTTATAATCATTGAAATAAAGGCATGACGGTGTCTAGAGAGTATTAGGTATATATAGTTTAAGCATAAACGGCCATTTTAAACGAAAGCGTTTAATAAAGCTTTATGTTCACACTTTTAACTATCATAAAATAGTTTTGAAGGGTAATCTAGGGCCACTCAGAACAAAACTTTTATTGATATCTGTGTATGCTTTCTTTCAAATGATTTATTTGAAATTGGGGCAGCACTGAATTTCGTAAAATTAAGGTATCCCCTTATCTACGTACCTGCTACCTCTTCCTTACAATGATGACATTTTATTTTCATTTTTAACATTTAATACTACTCTTTTTTTATTTATTTTGTCAAAAAATATAGGTACACGCATATCTACTTTATATATCTATCCAAAAACCTGTGGATATCGAACTAGGTAGAAAAATATAATAATAATATTTACTTGCATATAGATTGTATCAAAATTAATCTTTGTCTTAGTTAGTTACATGTACCTACCTATTGCTGCGTTAACGTTTTATATGAGCAAATATCAAACATAGTAAAAAAAGAGTTTTTATTTAAAAAAAAAGAGATTCATCAATAAATCAATAAAAACGAACATCAGGAAGCTGTCATAACATAACTCAATCAGTAAGAAATACCGTAACCTAACCCTTATCCATCACGATTCAGTAACAAATTCGCTCAGAAATATAGCATTACAGCCACATACTTTATAATTGACACTAGATAAATAAAACATTTATAAAACAACAATTTCTATTCCTGACAGAAGAACCTGAACAGAAGGTTCATTTTCGCGAAGTTGGCAACACTCATTGCCACCACACCTCATGATACACTTCCTGTGCCAACTAATTGGAAGCGTCACAATAAAAAACCCGTCGCGCATCCATACCATAAAAGTTGTCGATACTTTAATGTAAAGATTTGTATGCCGCGACGACCGCCATTCCCCCTTCGCCATTAATTACTAATTTATTTATTTACTTACCAAAATGGCCGGTTATTTCTATATGTGGCCAGTAATTTATTGTAATTGGTCACTTTATTCGTAATGATCGCTGGCTGAATAACCTATGTGGCCAGTGTCTTGTGAGCCGCGTGTCCGCCTTTTTGTTTCCATGGGCCAAGCGCAAAATATGATCAGAAGGTCAACTTCATACGAAAATAAACTGGCAAACTTTATTTTAATAAAAACTGATAGTATTGGTAATCCTATTGTACAAAAAGAAACTGTTTATTACCTACTTGAATTCGGCTTGATAGGTAAGCGACTATATAAAAAGGATTCAATTAAATCAAAATATTTTTTACGCGATGAATTATTTAGTATTTCTCCACATGACTTAACTCCATATGACTTAACTTGATTAGGTTCCGGAAGAAAATCAACATCGTAATACGCAGGGAGAAGTCATACGTTTATTCAAACTCCAAATATCTTACATGTATGTAATAACATCAAAAACACCATCCTAGTACAAAACGTAAAATATAAACACCTCATTTGCTGCGTCATAATTTGTTTATCAGGTATTTAGATCTAACCTCTATTAGTAGACATATCTTTATCAAACCTATTCTGGTTGAAATATGTTTTGTTTCATTAGGTTCGAGGGTTAAGAAAGGATAAATAAATAAATAAATAACATGTTTTAACTAAAAAAGGGTTTAATAAGTATCAGTTATTTAATGTTTAAAACGCTGATAACTATGACTAAAAACTGAAAAGATGACGAAGCTCTTACATTAATCGATCCTTCTGCATATAATTATTCTATGCTGACTGTCAACTTTCTCAGAGTGATGTGCCCGAGGGTCCGTCGCAATTTGCTGTGTTTTCTGAATGGCAACCATGGCTGATCTGTTTATGGGTAGGTATGCGTTTTTATTGCTTCTGTATGAGCTTACTTTGTTTCATGCATAGTGGCCGGGAATGGTTTATTGTTGAATGTCAATGAATACATTATTTTAATTTTCATAGATTAAAAGAACTTTAGTGTGAAAGAAAATTTTAAGTGTTATTTTTATTTCCCCTTCTTGATACATTTTTACAACAAAGGAGACAATAACGAAGTAAAGTCACTACAGTTCCCATATTTGTAATGCCGGTGGTAAGGGACATTTCCATAAGTAGGTACTTTAACACATATTTTTTAACACCTGTTTTGTTTGGTCCAGATCTGGTACTATGTAGAATGAAAATGAATTTCCAGCATTAGTCCCATAGGAAAAGTCGTTCGGTTAGAGTGTAGGAAAGGATGCGCAGGACTTAAAATTTTTCTCGATTTTTTTATGTCCAATTAAGACCCATTTTTTATGACGCCACGGCTTCGAGATCATCATCAGCATCACTTTAGGTCATATAAACATTTTTCCTGCGAGCGATATTTATTTTTGATAGTTGTTCATATTGACGGGCAGATTGAACAGGGTTTTATTACCATATTGTATAGGAAAGGTAATATTGATACTCTTAGAAATATAATAGGTACATACCTACAGGCTGATTTGGAACCTATGAACTATACAGTAATCTCGGGATCAGAATCCTTAAAAGAATACAGGATTGTAAGAAAACTAAGGAATAGTGCCTAATTAATTTGGTTGAGTATTTTATTATAATGATGAATACGATCTACTTTAACCCTCCGATGCTATCTCTGGAATGGTCAGTGGACAAAAATTCGAGCGATTCAAATTAGAAAGGGTTAGCATTTGATCTGATAACACGTAATTATGTTTAGGCATAATTACCAGCCCTAATGACCACGAGCACACAATAATGAGGCAACAGAATTGACTCTTCAAGGAATATGTATTTATGTTACGTAATAATCAAACACCGAAAGCAGATCAAGCTAAAGAATAAAGCTTATCTTTGCTAATATTATAAATAGGAAAGATTTGTTTGTTTGCCGATTCAATAACAGTCTTCGAAACTACGGGACCGATTTTCAAATTTGTTTTGCCTTTACAAAGCTAATTTATCTACGGGTGATATAGGCTATAATTTACACGGACGAAGACGCGGTAAAAATTAAGTAATATATTTACGACTTGTTTGTTTGTAAGACCGCAAAAAATTACAATGAAGAAACAGAATTGACACTTCAAAGAGAATGTAATATACGTAAATCAAGAAGCGAAAGCTTACTTGGAGAGCTAGCGCAATTGAAAGAAAAATCTCTTCTTCTTTAATTGTAAGATATTACGATGATTTACTTTCGGCACAAAATCTAAAATACAACGTGTGCTTGTAAATTAATGACATTACTAATGTAAAAATGTACACTACCAGTATATTAATTAATAAGTATCATTTTGAAGACGTAAAATTTAGGAAAACATTTTAAGGATTTAATTTAAATCTCAAAAATTTCCCAATTATTTTAAAATGACGCAATGTTCTTGATACAACCTTCTTCTTGTCAGAGTAACAGTTTCTGATCAGGACTTTTACTCGTATTACAGCCCTTTAATCCTTGGTGTCGGTATTGGGTACCTACTAGTTGGGACACGAGCTAAGTTAGCTAAAATATATCAATAAAGAGAACTAAGACCAAGAGCAGCCTAGGCTCAGCGACATGCGGAAGAAGAGATTATGATGCACAAGGGAGATCAATAAGTATTCTTCTGTATTTTAACTATTTTGGACCAAAAGCGAGTGCGGAGTAGAGGTTTTTTAGTCATTCATTATGACTAATTGTTGACGACGTTTCATTTTTTGTAATTAACATAAAATTTCTCATTAAATATTACATGAGCGGTTTTTATTGGTTGGCTAAAAAGTCTTTTAGTGTCGGGCGTACACACACATGCGTTATATTTCACGATAACCATGAAAGCAAGAAACTATTTCTAGAAATCGCCTAGCCAAAAATAATATTACTTAACTAGTTACCTTGTTATTTAGTGTAGAAATTAATAAGTACACATCTAAATATGGATTTAATAAACGGCATAAAATGTTTCTGATATTGTTTTCACCAATGCGATGTAACGCATTTCTGAAGATGTAATGTGTGTAATACAGAGCGCAGCCGGAATTAGATATAAACTCCTAAAAATCTTGAGAAGACTTGAGAAACTTATCAATTATCTTTATATTAATATGGTTTGAGCGTTATTGAAACTTGGCGGATTTAGAAATAAAAAACAAATACATGCGTCTGCAGTTTGATATCTGCATGGAAGTAATTATTAAACTTACAAATAACAAAAGCCTTATCGATTGATCAGAAATGAAATTAAATCCTAAATCACAACAGACATTTTGCCGGATTAATTTAAACAATCTTGGGTATCTACTCTTGGTTGTGTCTTGAGTTCGACTTCGAAACTGTCGTAAAATATCCGAAATCTTCTTCCATTACTTACATAGTCTAAGACTGCAAAATTCAGTAGTTTAAACTATGTGACCTTGAAGTTAGGCAGATACAGATACTGCCTGGTCTATATTCCCAGACAAGTACAATCCCGGGACATTCAAAAGTAGAATAAATTGGTATCTCTTGGATAGGCATGTATCATCCTCGTCTTCATCGTCACTTACCATCAGATGAGATGGGAGACAAATGCAAATTTTTATCCCATCTATTCATTTGTTAATTAACCCTCGACATTCCCTTAAAGTGGTGACTCAGACTTTTCATACAAGACCGATGTTTAAACACGAAAATTTTTTTGACTTTCCCATACTATTGCCCGGGCCCATTTTCCCAGCATTGAACCCATAGAAAAATTGATAATTTTTGACGATCACAAGCTAAACAAAGCTTATAAATATCATAGAGATCTCTCCAACCCGTCTGGTCAGCGTGGAGAGCGTAGGCCAAATCTTCTCATTACTCTACCTAATATACCAAAGCTTATAAATATCATAGAGATCTCTCCAACCCGTCTGGCCAGCGTGGAGAGTGTAGGCCAAATCTTCTTATTACTCTACCTAATATACGGCTCTGGTAGAACAGTGAGAGTCGTGCTCCTGCTGTAGAGACTAAAAAAGTCCTGATGATCATGATAATTCTACGTAGGTAGTAGAGCCCCAGAGAGTTCATTTGAATTCAGTTGTAGTGGGCGCGGCCCGTAATACCCGAGTGCCTATAACTAATCCGCGCACGCCCCGCAATCAGTTCATTTGTCAGTCGGTAAGTGTACTCGATTTTGGTGTGGCGATCGATATCGAGTGGCGCTCTCGATTGAGATGTTTTTTAATTATCCTTAATTCTCAAGGAATCCAGACCATAATCATATCGTTTATAAATCGGTACTGGTATTGGCGATATCGAGTATGATGCTCTCGATTAAGATGTTTTATAAATAAATCCAGATCACAATATAATTATTTGTGAATCGGTACTAGGACTTGATATTAAAGGTAAAAATGCAGGAGCACGACCCTCCCTGTACTACCAGAGTCATATATTAGCCAGATATTTGACAGAGGATTTGGCCTATACACCCTCCACTCTAGCCAGACGGGTTGGAGAGGTCTCTTTGATGATTATAAGCTTTGTTTAGCTTGTGTTTCCTAAATCTCCTTCTACGACTTTCATTCGAATTCCGTTTTCAATAGTTCAAATTGTTTTTACACGCCATCAATAGACAGACAGAAACTAATTGGACGTTCATCATCATTTCGTGTAGATGACACGGTCAGTCGACCATGCACACCCTGGTGTCAGAGTTCTTCGGAACCGCCTCTCGGCCTCTGACGTGGTTCCTTTAACGACTACCAGATGGCAGCCGGGACCACCGGCTTAACGTGCCTTCCGAAGCACGGAATCATCTTTCTTATCAGACAATCAGGTGATTCATGCCTGCAATGTCCTAACCAAACTGGAAACAACTTAACAAAGTATGCTTCCCGTGGGAATCGAACCCACGACCCCCGGGTCAACAAGGCAAACGCCTTAACCACTGGACCACGGAGGCAGTTTAGTTTAAGTTTTATTGGACGTTTAATTGCTGTCTTCTTATAAATGTCATGGCGAAGTTTATTAATAATACTCGTAGGATAAATATTATGTCTAACGGTTCCATATCAATTACATCAAGACAAAAAGCTATGTCTTGGATGCATCCCGAACTCGCCTTGAAAATGGACTCCTGATGAGTCCGAAACTATAGTCGGCAATCCCGACAAAGTAGCACGTGAGTGACCCGTTTTTAAATATTATGTCTTGGATGATTGAAAAAAAAAACTTTGCCCATGATTCCTTTAATGGTTATGTGATTCTTCCTTATTATGTTTACCTGTGAAACACTTCCTAATACAAGTATTGGTAGATACTCGTACAACCTCACCCCTTACACAAAAATGCTATTTTTTATAGGTTTTCTTTCACCTTCTGTGACAAAGACCTACTTAACAACTATAATATGTACAGCCAATGAGTTATCGAACTCCGTTTTCAATAGTTCAAATCGTTTTTACACGCCATCAATAGATAGACAGAAACTAATTGGACGTTTAATTGCTGTCTTCTTATAAATGTCATGGCGGGCTTTATTAAAACACTAGAATAAATTAAATATAACGTCTAACGGTCCTGAAGCAATTACGTCAAGACAAAAAGGTTGGTAGTCGAGGCACGGGCCAGACTATCTTATAGTAAGCGTATCTCCTTAGTACCCTAATAGAACTTTTTCAATTATTAATATACCGTCGGGTCAGTGGTAAACTCGCCAATCTGCCATTTTGGCGATTTTGACATTTTTATGTCAAAGTGCTTGTTTATTTTTTATACACATAGTGTCAAAATCTCAAACATGCAGGATTAATACTTTAGGAGTTATTTCAATTTGACCTGGTTGCAATCTGCATAAATTAAAAATTTTACAAAAGTAAACTCGTTTAAGTGCATATAGGTCAGTTAACACTTTGAAAATATCGCCTTTGTAAATTAAAATTTAAGTAGTAAACTAGCGTAAGTGGTATATTAATTGCTTTACCTCGGTTTACAACATGATTTAAACAATAAATTAACCACGTTCAACTATTCTAAGTGGCAGATTGAATACTTTACTTCGGTTTACAATATGATTTAAACCTAATTTTACAATGCTCAACTAGCCTAAGTGGCAGATTGAAAACATGACTTTGGTATACGACATAATTTTAACTTTAATTAAGAATGCGCAACTAACCTACGTGGCAAATTGAATACATCACTATTGTCGAAATTCGATAAAAAGACACTAAATTAGATTAAGACTATCAAACTGTATGAAACAATAAAATTTAATTTCATGCAATGCAAAATGCAAGCGACTTGCAAATCATACTTTACCGGAAGTGGTACTTTTTATATGTGCAATCGAAAGTACCTTGTATGTATATACTTACATATTTTTTAATATTTTTTTAAACCAGAATTCATTTCTTTATTAATTTTTGAAAATAGGCCACAAACGTAGGACTTATAAACAAATATCTGTGCCTTATTCCCTGTCATTGTCAATCTGGCGTAAAATAATGACATTGACAGGACTTTGATTGTGTGAGTTGCCAGATTGGGGAAATTTTACCCGGGAGTATGGAAATTTTCTAAAGGCCTCTCCCAATGTGAATGAAAAATATCGTATCCGTTTTCACTGTTATTTTTTTTTCAATGTTAATGCCGGTTAGAATATTTATCTATGTAATAATGATTTGGTTTCGCTCATTTCGTTTACCTGTTAATTATATTCCTAATATTTTACCTGTTTATTCAATCACTTTTTATTCACGGCTGCACAATGCCATAGTTTGTTATCTTGGTAAAGATCAACGTCCTGCCTGTGTGAAAAGCCATGGTCTGTCAAAAGATGAAGAATTCGGAGTCAAGTGTCTTGAGAAGACAAGATATCGGTGTCCACAAGTCAAGCCAATGTTATCAGGTTGCGATCGAGAATGAAAAATATCCAACGATAGGTATGTACAAACACCAAAAAACCAACGAACTTTTTTGACATTGTTGAGCATAGCAGCCTTTTTTCCTTGCCTTGTATGTAATGTAAGGCAAATTCAGTCAATCCATGTATACCATCAAATTATAACGTACATGGCAAGGGATGTTTTCGGGTGTGCTGGCTGCTCAACAATTACAAAACGGATGTCATTCCCAAAAGATCCCTAAAATATTTGCCATGGCGAAGCCCAAAACTTCCACTACTAAGACTATCAAACTGTATGAAACAATAAAATTTAATTTCATGCAATGCAAAATGCAAGCGACTTGCAAATCATACTTTACCGGAAGTGGTACTTTTTATATATGCAATCGAAAGTACCTAGTATGTATATACTACCATGTTTTTAATATTTTTTTTTAAACCAGTATTTATTTTTTTATGTATTTTTGAAAATAGGGCACAAACGTAGGACTTAAATATCTGTGCCTTATTCCCTGTCGTTGTCAATCTGATGTAAAATAATGACATTGACAGGACTTTGACCGTCTGAGTTGCCAGGTTAGGGAAATTTTACCAGGGAGTTTGGATATTTTCCGCCGCTTTCAATGTGAATGATAATTATTGTATCCGTTTTCACTGTTCTTTTTTTTTTAATGTTAATGCCAACCATCAAACTTTGTGTGATATTGATTAGCATAGCAGCCTTTTTTCATTGCCTTGTATTAAGGCAAAATCAGTCCATCCACGTATATCATCACATTAGAATGTACAAGGCAAGGGACGTTTTCAGGTGTGCTGGCTGCTCAATGATTACAAAACTGATGTAATTCCCAAAAGATCCCTAAAATATTTGCCAAACCATTATTTATTGCTTTGGACATACGACTTCAGGTTCTGTCCAGTCTGTAGAGAATAAGAGATGTGTTTTCGACTTTCGTATTTTCTGAACGTCAAAGAAACGAGTAAAAATATCAGGAACATAGTTAATAATAAAGCATTTCATAGTTTTACTGCAACTTTCTGTAAGCATGTTGTACAACTAAAAGAAATAAGTAAGTCCAAATAATTATTACATCTAAAAATATACTGGCCGGCATTTATATTAAAAAAAAGTGAAAACGGATACGACATTTATTATTCACATTTAGAGACGCAAGGCCTTAGAAAATTTCCAGACTCCCGGGTAAAATTTCCCAAATCTGGCAACTCAGACTATCATAGTCCTGTCAATGTCATTATTTTACGTCAGATTGACAACTGTTTGTTGTTTTTCGTATGTGTAAGTGGCCAACACTGGTGTTAGATTTTTCAAGCTGCCTTAAGGCATCTGACATAGCTTAACGACTGCCATCAACGATGACAGCCGGGACCAACGGCTTAACATGCCTTCCGAAGCACGAAGGAGCTCGAGATATTTTTATGCCACTTGCGGTCACCCATTCAAGTAGGGACTGTACCAGGGGTTGCTTAACATACGTAAGCGCTCATAGAGCTCACACCCACTGTACCATCAGGCTCCATCGGGATCGATTGACAATGACAGGGTATAAGGCACAGATATTTGTTTATAAATCATACGTTTGAGACCTTTTTTCAAATTCATAAAAAAATAAATTATGGTTTAAAAAATATGGAAGTATATACATACAAGGTACTTTCGACTGCATATATAAAAAGTACCAATTCCGGTCAAGTACATGTTGTTAATTCTGTCATTCTCACGCAAGTTTGGTAGGAGTTAGTTCGTGTCTCGTGTTCCTAGTCAGCATGATGGATAGAATACATACAAATATACATACATTCTTACATGCATACATTTTATATAGATAGAAACTTAAATATATATATACATACATACATACTTACATTAGCGACTGTCAATATCATTACTCTTCTCGCCGTAGTCAGGTAAAAATTATCTCACAAAACCTAAAAGATTGAATACAAATTTACTAGACAACGTTACAAAGGTCATATTTCTCCCATGCCAATTGATGTAACTGCCACATTGACTAATACACCACTGGTGAATTAATTAATTTAATTTGTACTAGTTATGGTAAATAAGCCAAACTGCTTTTATTTAATTAATAATAATAATTTCACCTTTTGGACCAATAACCATCAAAGATATATTTTTAACCCTTCTGAATATAACAAACTCAAAAACATATCTTTAAAACTCGATTTACAATATTTTTTTTTAACTTTATTGCCCTCTCCTGAATAATTCAATAATAGCAGTTTGGCGAATTTACCACTGACCCGACGACGATATCTACCCTTATTTTTCCTAAAATAGAGTCCATTATATTTCATATGAATATTGGCTTAAAGTGCAAAAATTTATGTTTGACCGTGAGACGGAAATACTACAGGTTGGTGTCTCGTTTGCACATATGCATTATAATACGACCCTTATACCTATCTATAGTTTTTATTCAAATGCATACGTATCCTTATTTTCTGATTTGTCCTATGGTTGACTGGCAGAGAATGCCTCATGGCATTAAGTCCGCCAATTGTACTCCAATTTACTTTACAATCACCTCTCCAACCCGTCTGGCCAGCGTGGAGAGTGTAGACCAAATCCTCTGATTGCTCTGGCTATATACGGCTCTGGTAGGACAGAGAGGGTTGTGCTCCTGCAGTGGAGACTAAAAAAAGACCTGATGATGATTACTGTACAATAAGTAAATAAAAAAATACGCCGAGCGGGACACCAACCTCTTTCTATAGCAAAAGTTACTCTGGTACTCAGTCCTTCTACCAATATATGAGGTCCCTGGGCCAGACAGGATGAGCTAACAGGACCCGACAGCGCAATAGTGCCCTGGGCGAAATTCGACAGCCAAGACAAAATATGAAAGATAATCTGTCGGGGAACATGGCCGCCGCTCGCTGATGTTTTAATTAGCCCACAGGCAACGGCGTTTAGCTGTACAGCCAGTTTAGACTTCTGAGGTAGGGTTGACGGCCTTAATAAATAATGATAAATAAAATAAATATGGTCAAATCAACAGAAATTTTATGGAAACAAATTCACAGATTTTGTTATAACCAGAGGGCGGTGATCTCGTTCAAAAATAGGAGGCTCGACATTTTTTAGACTAACACGAGTTTTTACCTTGGTACTTGGTAATTGGTACTTTTTTGGTACCAATTATACATTCCCACAAATTCCTCTAATAGGATAATTTCTGGGACACTTAACTGTCCTTCCCAAAATTTTAAGTTTATTTTATACTTATCATCCCCATCTAAATGGGTTCAGCCGTTAAACGGTTTTACTCTCACATTTATGTTTATGCAATAAGTAGGATAATATACATTATTATGGATGAACATAACATTAGATTTTGTTGGTCAGACAAACAGTACTATCTTGTATTAAATCGCTAAGAAGGGTACATCTACCTATACTAAAATTAAAAAGAGGAAAAATTTGACAGTTTGTTTGTATTTAGGAGGCTCCAAAACTATTGGACCGATCGATTTCCATAATTCTTTCACCTATAGAAAGCTAATTTGTGTGGGTGACATAGTCAATAATTTAGGCGGACAAACTCGCGGGAAAAGTCGTCATATAAAAATCAGGATTATTCAAATTCTTACAGCGACACAGCCCTATCCGTTGGTAGCAGTTAAGGGCCATGAAAATTGTTTTACGCCTTTCCAGTGTCCGCGACCTCTTCATTCCTTCATATAAATTGAAAACCAGTGTTTAACGGCCGCTGCCGGTGCTTGAGTAATTGCGTATGCATTTCTAATTTCGTTGCGCCGATTTATCTGGCTAGCGAAGTGATTGTTGGGGCGTTTTGGCTTACTTATAACTCGGACCACGGGCCAAATTACCACTCTGGTGAAGACCTAAGCGTAGGTAAAGTTTGTTCTCATTGAAAAATTTATACCAACTTCGGTTGAGTGACAACTCCGTTCATAGAGTTAGTCTTCAAGCAGTGTTGATGAAATACGTACGTCTTCGTGTGGTTCCCGGCAGAGTAGAGTAGGACCACTTCAAGTCTTCCCGTGGATGTTGGAGACGGTGGCATAGGAAACACAGGCTAAACAACGTTATAAACATCAAACATTCCTGTCCAAGCCATCTGGCCAGCGTTAAGAGCGTATACTAGCAGTATTTTTTCAATATGGTTTCCATACAAATGTATTTCTCTATTTTCTCGCTGAAAACTGATTCTAGAGCCACGATTCTTTTTCCATAAAATCTAGTACTAAAATAGGAATGACCCTATTTTTTTTCCAAAAAAACTGTTTTTGTACATTTTTTTTCTTTTAAACAGGTTTTTAGAAAAAAATAAAACATAGGGACATACCTATTTTAGTAATAGATTGTATGTAAAAAGAATTGTGCCTCTAGAAGCAGTTTTCAGCGAGAAAATAGAGAAATACATTTGTATGGAAAACGCACTGCTAGTATACCCTCTAAAAAGTGTAGTCCAAATTCCTTTGACTGCTCTGGCTAATATATATGGCTCTGGTAGTACAAAGAGGGTTATGCTGCTGCTATGGAGGCCATGATGTACGTCTTCAGCAGTCAGCATTCAGCAGCCGGTGGCATTGTCCGAAGAATATTCGAAACACTCATAAATCGGTCATAGGAATTTAAGGTACCTATGTCAATTCTGATTCCCCGACATCAAACCAAGTAAGCCATCATCGATACCCGCGAAGCAATTATCAGACGCTCACTTCATTCCAAGCGATTAATCGCAACTCGCGATTTTAATATCGATACCATCGCGTCCAATGAGTTATGCTTATTTGTTTTTGGAATCCGAATCGATGATAGCCTTGGCACCGCTTCCTTCTTGTTTGGATTTGGCAAGTACATGATTCGATTTCGGTAGGTGGTGTCCGTGTGTTTTTATGATTACTTTTTTAATTAGCAAGAGTAATAACATTGAAAAGATTTATAACTTAATTGTTTATATTTTTCGCAATCTTCTTTCATGCGAGTAAGTTCGTAAAAGAATTCTGCTACGCAACGCTGCAACTGCATCCCATACAACTCCAACTCAACAACAGAAAGTATTATTTTTAGACACTCACGTCAACCGGCGGGAAACATGTTTTTTTTTCTTTGTGTTCTATTACAATATCTTATTATGAAAAATAAATCTAAGAAAGGGGTATTTTAAAAGTTGAGCCCTACGAAACTGACAGGAAAAACGCAAGAACATAAGTTTTCGGATTGATATTGTACTTAAGGGGGCACCCTAGGTACAGTAGTGACGCCAATCATTTTATTCCTAATAATTTACAAATAGAAAGAAATTCAAGAATGTAAATCATATAAGCACTAGTAAATAACTTGAAGTATTTTCGGAATCATGTTTTAATATTATGAGAATCAGTCAGTAAGAGAAAACGTGATCTCCGTACCGGACGGAATTCTCATAATTCTCACTGATTCTGATAATATTAAACATGATTCCAAAAATACTTCAGTTTATTTACTAGTGCTTATATGATTTACATTCTTGAATTTCTTCCTATTTGTAAAGTATTAGGAATACCTATTATGATTGGCGGTTGGCGTCGCTACTGTGCCTAGTGTCGGCCTTAAAACGTAACGTACAAAACTAAGACCCAGTTCAAAATAGACCTTGGATTGAAAGATTACCAAAAAGACGCATAAAAATGAAGGGATGACATCTCTATCCATCCATATTGAATACACGTTGACTCAAAATCCAGTAGGTAATTCTAAGAGCACGGGCGAATTTTTCTGAAAGTCAATCGTGGTGATGAATGATAGTGGTATTTTGGCTAGATGTAGGTAATTAGTACGTTTAGTGGATACCTATGATTGCTACTATGAAACCCTACATTGACGAGTCCGACTCGTGCTTGACCACTTTTTTAGTTTTTCGTCTGCATAAACCCCAACAGACTAGTACAACACCTTGTAAATATTCTGATATCTATGAGTACAACAGACTAGTATAAACGTCTGAAGTATACACGTTACGCAGGATCCTATTTTTTACTGGCTTTCCTTGTCCCACTGCTGGGCAAAAGCCTCCCCTCTTTCCTTCCATTCTTCTCGGTTCCCTGTGGTAACCTTCCAGTTGTTATCAAATGTCCTTATATCGTCCGACCACCTTATCTTTGGTCTTCCTATGATGGTCATCCTAGGACCCTACTATGCTGCTTTTATACAGCTTATTATGCTGCTAGTTATCTGTCGATTTACAGGAGTATTTTCCAATATATGCGATAGTTTACCCTCAATTAAAATTATCAGACGTAAAAAACGTGAGCCAACTAGAAATACCTGGTAATTGATCAACCATTATGGAACTTTCGAAATGATGCCAACATGGCGCTGGTACAAAAAGACCGCCTTACTATATTTATATATGTTGCCAGCTTTCCTCAGCGCCCCACAGAGTTTCGCACCCATTACGATCAGTAAGGTCAGAAAAACATCTCTCAGAAGTATTATTTTATACATGGTGAAATTTTGATGTTTTGGACCCTTATTGGGGTAATTCAGCCCTTCGATATGAACAATATTTCCTATGGGAACAATGCTGGGAGCTCAAATTTCTTTTGAAAGATTTTGTACATTTACCTAAAAGGTTCATACATGAAAGTATATGTACACGTTTTAATTCCAACGGGTCTAAGAAAATAAAATGCGAACACAAATATTGTTCCGAATTTCCGAATTTTCGAAAAGGTTGTATCATATTTTTAAACAGTATTATAATTTACGTAAATTAGTAAATTTAAAAAAAAGCAAGTGTATTTTATGAAACATAAGTACTTGTTTGTTACGTGCACTGAATTTACACCGTGAAATAGCCCGATAAAACACTTGCCGTATCAAGCAATTTTTAAATGAAGATTTTTTTTTTAGAAAATATAGTATTTTCTTTGCTCGCGGTTTTTTTAAAATTGATAAAATTTGTCAATAAATATTATATTCTCCATTTCTTCGTTCCACTTTGGATTCTTATCAAAACGTATTATGTATCACAATCTACTATTTAGTTACCCAAATATACTTATCTATTCTCCTTCCTAATATTTTGAGTGAGAAAGAGTAGCTAAGCTAGTAGCGTACATTTTTATGATCTTGTAAGAAGAGAAAAGTATTTTTTTTTCGTAGACCGTACTTACATTTACAAATGTAGTAAGCTGACTGTGCAGCCCCACTAATTAGCCGATACGATTCCCGGTACCACTCGGCATCGGCCACTTTTTGCCCGATATAATTTTTAGCCAATAAAGATAGTTATCATGCACTAATTAAAGTGTTTTCTTTACGATTACGCATGCCTTTTATATAGATCTCGCTGTGGCTGCGGCTGACTCGTTTCCTTTGCCTCAGGCATGAGGGGAATTGCAAATTTCTAATAAACGCGGGAAAAGAAAACTTGTCATTGATTAATAGAAATGGCTACACTACTTACATAGGTACATTCTGATTGTTGTAATTCCTATTTTAATTATAATAATTTTCAACATTCCGAATTTTACAAGAAATTACTTTCAATACGTATCTGTATATATCATTATCATTTCGTGTAGGTGAAACGGTCAGTCGACCATGCACACCCTGGTGTCAGAGTTCCTCGGAACCGCCCCTCGGCCTCTGACGTGGTTCCTTTAACGACTACCAGATGGCAGCCGGGACCACCGGCTTAACGTGCCTTCCGAAGCACGAAATCTGTATATATGAAAGCTCAAATCATCTTTTTGGCACGCAGATATTTTTTATCACAAACAATGAAGAAGATACTATTAAGAGAGAGATTTTTTTTGGCGTGGGGGAAAAAATTATTAAATGTAATACTTACAATCGCGTATGAATTTCTAGTGGGGGTCTCAAACTCAATTCCCGCGTATTTAATTATAAAGCAATAAGTATATACTCCTGTCAATTAATATTTTAAACGCATGGAGGAAAGATTTGCATAACAATAAAGTTAAATTTTGTTTAAATTTAAATTAGAGGTAATGTTTTTCACGCGTATGTAGACAGGTGGTGCCTGTTCCATTGTGACTTTATGGCGTGATCATCTTATCTTATCTTTATTGGGGCCGATTATAAATCAGGAGCAAGTTCTAACCTCAGGTTATTTTATACTTACCCCATACTTTACTTACCAACACGGTGATTTCTGAAAAAGGACTCCATGAGCTTCAGAATATCACCTGGTGCGTAGTGCCCGTAGTCCTCCAGATCGGGATAAGCCGATCCGAAGAGGTCCAAACGCTTAGCAGCCAACGAGTGACAGCGACACAAAATGTGTCTCATTGTCTCCTCCAATTCCGCACATATCCTAAATAGTGGGCTTTCGTGGCGTGACCATACTAAAGTATGAGGTGTCAAAAGATTCTTCCCCGGAGGTGTCATAGGCTATAGTTAGCAAAAATCAATATGGTGGACATCATCATCAGGTCTTTTTAATCTCCACTGCATGAGCACGACCCTCTCTGTACTACCAGAGCCATATATCCTCTGACTGCTCTAGCTAATATATGGTGGACATAAATTATCAAAAAGGGCAGGAGATTTTATTTTTAAAAGTATGCAACCTGTTTTATTTAATTTTTATTGAAAAAGAAAATTTTATCAGTCAGTAAGTAGTCCTCTTTTTATTTGTTTAAACAACCAAAATGTGTTTTTATTAAATTCAGTATTTAGCCCTTAGTTAAACAAAGGATGTCACATTTTCCGTACTATCAAATAAATCTCTCCATTTAAATACTTACGACCTTTGCTTACGACGTGCTATTTTACCCACGAACAATACGCGGTGTCCTACGCATACATGTCCGAGATTGTAAACCAGCAATTACCAAGTAACACTGCACGCAGTGAGGGCTGAACTGACTGGCTACTTCCAGTGTCCCACAATCTACCTACTTTCTGGAAAGATCAAGTAAATAAATAAATACATACAGACAAATCACACAGATTGAGTTAGCCCCAAAGTAAGATCGAGACTTGTGTTATGGGATACTAACTCAACGATATAATATTTTATTACAAATACTTAAGTATATAGATAAACAGTCAAGACCCAGGTCAATCTGAAAAAGTTCATTTTTCATATTGATCTGACTGCGGATCGAACCCGGGACCATCTGTGTCGCAGGCCGTTGCGCCACAGAGCTCGTCAACGAACAAATACTTACGACGTGCTATTTTACCCACGAACAATACACGGTGCCCTACGCATTCATGTCCGGGATTAGCAATTACCAATTAACACGGCACGCTGTGAGGGCTGAACTGACTGGCTACTTCCAGTGGCCCACAATCTAGCTACTCTCAGGTAAGATCAAGTAAATATTTACGATGCGCTATTTTATAAGACAAATGTAAGTATTTTTAAGACATTACGAGTAAAGTTGGTGACAGGATCCAGTCCAGCCTTCTTTATTGATATTACCATCGCAATGAAATCGTCATTTCAAATTTTCGAATTAGCCGTGTGTTAGTCCTCAAGCGGTGTTGATGAAATACGTATGTCTTCGTGTGGTTCCCGGCAGAGAAGAATAGAACCGCTTCAAGTCTTCCCGTGGATAACGTAGAAGGCAACTTAGAAAACACAAGCTAAACAAAGCTTACAAACATCAGAGAGATCTCTCCAACCCATCTGGCCAGCGTGGACAGTATAGGCCATATCCTCTGACTGCTCTGGCTAATATATGGCTTTGGTAGTACAGAGAGGGTCGTTTTCCTGCAGTGGAGACTAAAAAGACCTGATGGATGATAATGAATTAAAACTAAAGTAGCGCGTGTGCTACGTCCTATGCAGACAAGTCGCGCTCCGTCCGACTTGCTCGTCTTTTTCTATAGATTAAAATCTTACGTTAATTAAGAAATCAAGTTGTTGATAAAATGGCCTTGCGTCTACCGTAGTGATTAATATTAAAAGTGATAATGTTTGGCTTATGCTTACTAGGGATATGAAACAATGGACAAGATGAAGTATTTGAATGACAATATATAAAAATTCCGGTACTTATAGTCTTAGACGTCCTAGGACGTCCTCTAATAGGTTATTGGAGTTATACTGACTGGTGTTCCAGAATAAATAAAACGATGGGGATGTTTCTACAGGTCTGATCATATAATATTACCTTTATGGTCTGATTTATCAATAATTTGAAGAATAAACAGCTGGCGCGCAGTTTGCCATTCCGCGCGGAAATTCTGCTAGTCCCTTAGTTTTGTGGTTACCAACCTAATATATTATGTATGTCGATGTCAACTCACAAGCACATAAGATACAAAAAAGCTTACTTTATGTAAATTATTACTTTTTAAGCAAGATGTTGATTTTCATCGCACATGGACAAAGTAGCTCTAATCTTGCCGAAATATCTGAAAAAATTACTACTTACGTGCTTACCTAGTTAGTTAGAAATAAATAAATGTATAGGTACAATTGACACAGAATAAGCTAGACTTGTGACGTAGGATTGAGTATCCTCAAGTATTTTTTAACAGATACATAAACAATTAAGACCAAGGACAATCTGAAAAAGATCGTCATGTGATCGTCATCGTCATGATCTAGGCGGGGATTGAACCCGGCATTTTGCATCGTTTCGCAGGCTGGCGTGTTTACTACTGCGCCACGGAGAAGGT
Organism: Rhodophaea formosa; assembly: GCA_963082605.1. NCBI lineage: Eukaryota > Metazoa > Arthropoda > Insecta > Lepidoptera > Pyralidae > Rhodophaea > Rhodophaea formosa. Next base: position 8,894,907 of record OY720225.1, on the reverse strand, counting down.
AGATACATAACAATCTCATAAAGTAAAAATTATACTTGAATTATTCTAGGTAGTTCATAATTAAGTAATAGGTAGTAAATGCTCACGATTCTTATATGTAAACGGGTTATAAAACAAACATAATAATAAAACAGTATAGATAATTATCAACTCGAAGCCCGTTAATACAAATTATGTTTAATTATAAAGAAATGTTCGTGGTCAGATTCCGCGGGCGGCGGCCATGATGACAAAATTCACGAATTTTAATTTGCCTCCACAATTTTAAGTGATACTTTTTCTTGATATGCCAGGGCGTGCTGCGGTAAAAGTTTGAATTATAGATTTTATAAAATAACCAAACGAATGATGAATGAATTTTCCGGGAGCAATCTTATTCGATTTCTGAACGCATTTTCTGACAAAAAATCTACCATATATTTGTTGTATAAATGTACCAACTTGCCCGACTTGTACCTCTTAGTAATGTATCTTTTCAACTCTGACTCTGTACGGATATTTTCACTGACTTTACATCGCACGGCTTATTTTCAGTTCCGACTCGAACAAGGTAATGTCTTCGTCAACTAGCGGTAATGAGTCTAGTTTGACTTTCTTTACCAACCTTCTCATATGAGTATTCCTTAAGTAATCATCACTAGGCCTCCTCACCGTAATCTTTTATGGAAAACTGTCTTGTCAAGATGTTCAAAAACACATTGTTAATTAATAATTTAAAATAATGTATATAATCGGAAATGTTCGAAATCCCACCCGCCCACGACATTGGGTGACTGGGACGGACCACGTAACATCGACTTTTTTCCCAACCGGTACTCAGAGAACCTTGTCACACTCAGCCACTCACCTCAACCTCCGAGAGTTGTACCGGATTCGTCCAAGCTTAAATTTCGACAAGGTGGTAACGCGATTCGGTGTTGATCTTAAAATCCGGTAGCTAAAAGCAATTTGTGAAATTACGTTCTTAGAATTGGAGTCAATTAAGGAACGTGTATGTACGAGCGTTGGACGGCGATGTCCCAAACTGGGCCGCATTTTAAGAAAATATTTATTTTATTAATGATTCGTACAAAAGCTAAGTACACGAACTCACATTAAATTTAGGGAGTGTCAAAAATCTGCGTTGTTGAAGAGTGAATTGACTGTATTCATTTAACTATCCATATTCTTAATCGTCTAATTTATAAAAAGAAAATAAAACGATAGTAATGTGAGACACAAGAAAACAGTTTTGATCATAAAACACCGCGATTATATACGTACAACTGTGTTGCAGTTGTATGCACCAATTTCTATATTCATACACACACACATAGGTTAATAATTTGACGAGCTCCGTGGCGCAGCGGTCAACACGCCTGCCTGCGACACGGATGGTCCCGGGTTCGATACCCGGTCAGGTCAAGATGGAAAATGATCTTTTTCAGATTGACCTGGCAACATCCAAGATCTATATAAGTATCTATTATAAAATATAGTATCGTTGAGTTAGTATCCCATACCACAAGCCTCGAACTTACTTTGGGGCTAGCTCAATCTGTGTGATTTGTCCGTATATATATTTATAATTAATCTATTAAGACTTATAATTAATATAATGAACTAAATAATTTTAATTACTTGCGTTCATCACATCGATTCCTACAAATCTTATCTTTTGATCTTTAGACTCTGTCTACTTCGTAAGGGATAACGATCTTCAGATTCTGTCTACCGCCGTAAGGGATAAAAACGTAATTAGTATGTATAGAAATACCGCACTCTCCGGTAGCCAGTGTAGCTAATCGTGCGATCAGCGACTTTTGTTTGTCGCTGACGGTTTTCGGAAATCCGATGTCTGGCGCATGGCGGACTCGGCTTGGAATACATCTAACTCGCACTAAATTAAGTACAAATAAACATTTTTTTAATGTCACTGTCATTAAAAAGGTTAATTAAAAATATTATTGACTTCATGGAGTAATTTGGGAACTTTTTTAGTGTACTTTGGGAATAACCTCCTTAGTTAAGGTTAAATACCTACATGAAACTTTTATTTTAAAGTACCGTTATGAACTGTATTTAAAAATTCTGACTCTCTTGTCTACCCGTAAGGAATAAAAACTTAATTAGTATGTATAGAAACGTCCCACCCGCAGGTAGGCAGTTCAGCTAATCATGCGATCAGCGACTTTTGTTTGTCGCTGACGGTTTTCGGAAATCCGATGTCTGGCTGGCGCATGGCGGACTCGGCTTAGAATACATTTAGCTCCCACTGAATTAACTGCTAATAATTTTTGATGTCACTGACATTGAAATATTATCACCTTTAGTACCTAATTTGTTTATTTAATATATATTTAATACTATTATAAAGAGGAAAGATTTTATTATTTGTTGTTTTAATTGAATAGGTTCCTAAACTACTGGACCGATTTAAAAGAACACCTACAGAAATCACTTTTATCTGCGTGTGACATAGGCTATAATTTACGTGGTCTTAAGTTAGTCGCTGACGGTTTTCGGAAATCTGATGTCTGGCTGGCGCATGGCGGACTCTGCTTAGAATACATTTAGCTCGCACCAAATTAACTCCAAATAAACTTTTTTGTTTATTCGTTATCTATGTATAAATTAAAACAACTTCTAATAAACAAATAAAAAATATACAGCTTGTAACTTGACCCTCGACATACCCTTCAAGAGGTGACGCAGACCATCAATATAAACAACTTTTCCTATGGGATTAATGCTGGGAACTTTTTCCTTTTGCTACCAATCAAAATAATTTTACCTATTCTTTTCATTTATTTATATATATTTGTGAATCCCCCTTAAATATATAAATATATATAGACATATCATTTACTTTATCAGCACGTAAGTTGTGAACTTCACCGGGGATAGAACCCAGGACCCCTCGTGTCACAGACTGGCGTGTAACAACAAATAATACACCACGGAGATCGTCTCAACGGAACCTTAAACTTTTGGTTAAAGGCACAGTATGTTTAAGGTTACCAAATAACCTTTATTACACAAATATAACAGGTTCTTCATTTTAAACTTATTTAAAAACAATTCAATTTGATGCTTTGTAACTTTTATGGCACATTTATAAATAAATCTCTTCATTATTGCAAACCTAGCATACTTCTGCCTATATACAGTAATTTCCGAGCTAGCAAAGCCTCCATATCGGTCAAATAGGATATTGAGTACGTAATTGCTATTCGATCACTAATTGGAATAGAGTCTTTGCATAAATGCGCGTTTCATTAGATAAAGTAGGATTAATTGTTAGTTTTTAGTTTGTATTTAATTAATAAATAATTTTAAAAAATAGACTAAATACGTTAGTGAACAGGTGAAGAAGCAGGCAGGTCATGTTGGAGATACTTTCTTAACCGAAACTTTCGATCCTTATGTTTGTATGTGTGTATGTTTGTCCACGATTATCTCGCGTTTGGCGTATGAGTAACAAAAGGCAAAATTTTAGGAAATTTTTTATGCTAATTTGTATATGTCTTATAAACCGTGGCTCTGTAGGAATAATTTAACGCCAACTTCTCAAGTAGCCAAGTACTAAGTAGGTACATTTGGAAGAGTTTGAATTTCGAACAAGAGACAATAATAGGCAAAATTATGTGCATGCATTGTTTATGTGGACGTGTGATAAGCTTGTGTTGCGGCACCACTGCATGCTTTGGTATTTGCGTCACTATTACTTTTCTTAGGGGCCTATCCTGATTAATCTTATTCTTAGATACATGCTTGTCTGATTTATTGCGAGAAGCGCTATTAGTCTCTACCTTAAATATCGGTATTGATAAATGTAACAGAGACTTATTAGCACCCAGAATATTTTTTACAAAATAAATTGCAAATAGCCTCGGATTAATTCGCCTTAATATACACAAATTGACCAGATAATAACTTGTTCGTGTGATAATAAAATAAATTGCTCAGCTTTATCCGAAATCTCTAGTGATAAATTTATTGTAATTACACTTATCTAATATACCAGTTATAAAATCAACAGCCGAGCTCCTAATTAATCTGTGCTAGGACCATGTGTCGGCTCAGAATATTTTTATCCAATTAACTTGTTACATTCTCGCTTCCGAAAATATCTAACGCGGCTTATAAGAATCAAAGATGCGTTCCACGAAACTCCACCATTATCCACCGTTACCTCCCAAATAGAGTGCGATCGAAATGTAAGATAACCCCTTCACGTGGACTCAGCTAATTGGTGCAATAAATTTGAAGCGGCGACAACTCAGAATACCCATTACTTGCCCATCTTGGACCCTATTAGGAACTATATTTCGATATGTCGTCCGAGACCTACTCGAACGCGCGACGATCTGTCAAAATTCCATTCGTCAACCGATTTTCATCTCTATTCGTTCAAATTAATGAACGAACGTGATCAAAATCGTCTTGATCGAAGCAAAGAAATGTCATCTCGTTTAAATTCCATTTTCGAAATTTAAAAACGAAGGCTCGGCACGGGATACTCGACTCTACTGCGACTATTTAAAAATAAAAATCTCTAATGAGGCTCGTTCGGAAACGTGACGTGCCTGTGACAAAATGTTGAACAGATATTGAGTATTACTGTATAAATCTGAGTCTTGATGCTTGAATATAAAGTAGCATTTTGTTTGTTAAATTTAGGTAAAAATCGTATCGTTAATATAGAGTCGTCGCGAGCGCGACCGTTTGTACCCGCGTCATGCGGATGGACGCTTTTTGTCGTTTTTAATTATATTTATTGTTCTCGTTATTTATTTATTGTTTTGCGTTTTGTACCGTTCTCGCTACCGTGCGTGCATGTTAACGATCGGGCCGGAGATAGTGGGCGCATCCAAATTAGGCCGATTGTGGTTTGGGAGGATGCAAATGTGCTTCTTTGCATACGCAGAAAAAGTCCATTCGTGATTCAGGACGGCCACAAATGAAAACATCATTAATGCTATGCAAATGATCATGAGAACGTTTTGCTTGTTGTTAGCGTTTATAATCAAAATAAAATATATTACCATACGTAGCTCGTTAAAATATTTTTTGTGCAGTTTGAGTATTTATTTCGTACACGCAGCATCAAATAAAAAAGTAAATTGAAGGTCATTAAAACGGTTCTAATTGCTGCCTGGCCTATTTAAATAAGTAGAACTCAATTCATTGAATAAATATTTTTAAGTCATAAAAGACTCTGAATGCTCTGGCTAATATATGGCTTTGGTAGTAGGTACAGAAAGGGTCGTGCTCCTGCAGTGGAGACTAAAAAAAGAGACCTCATGATGATGAAGTCTTAAAAGAACTAAAACTAAGTATCTAAGTATATAAATTTACAATAACTTTTTTTCTCTTCCATGCTGGTCTGGGAGAAAAGAAAAAACGTAGAATGTACCAGCTGCTTTTCTACCCGCACAGATCGTAAAAGCCGATCGAGGAAATGGGCGTCAGGAATCATGTCAGTAGGCGATGCGGCTAGCAACCCATCACTATTTTGATTCCGTTTTCACTTACAAGCCCACCAACATGCTAAGCGTGGCCTTAAGGTTTTACAGACCTGGGCTCTGTCTGATCCGCTGGGGAAGAAGGCGTGATGGTATGTATGTACAATTACTTTAAACCCTTACAAACCTGAGGCAGTACTCCTTCCTTATCCATCAGAAACTATTATACCTATATAGTTTACGGAATAAAAAATACAGAAAATATTTTATAGACATAAGTAAGTATAACACTTTTCAGACGGGTAATTCCTGAATCCTGATGCAATTTTTTATTTGTTATGATATACCTAATTGTTTTTCAGCAAAATCCATGTTCGATGTTCGAAGGCACGTTGATTTAGCGCAAAGAAATTAATTGTATTTCATATGATCATTTTGACCCTCACTCCAATATTTGTCTATGGTCTCTATTGCCTAGAGGAAACAAAAGGCAGTCGGTCGTCTGATACTATAATGATGTATCTTTAAGGTATAATCATCAGTGATACTTAGATTGATAACAAGCATTTCGGTAACCAGCATGCGTCAATATTTCAGACGCAAAACATCGTCCATTTTAACCAAAAATTTCCTGGAAAAATCCTTATCTCGTGTAATTGTTTTTAAAGTCGCGGACATTTGCAAACAAAGCACTGTCAATTTGGCAATAAAATCGATGAGACGCGTCATGGCATAAAATAAAAAGAGAACAGAAGTTAATTAGGCACATCTACATATAATAATGTTAATAAATAGGGAAAAGATTTGATTGTTTGCATCAAATACGCTCCAAGACTAGTAGACCGATTTTCAACTTCCACCTATAGAAAGCTAAGCGGACGAAGTCGCGGGAAAATTGCTAGTGTTAGTGATCACAACTTTTTTGGTAGTAATTAATTAATAATTGCTAGTGTTAGTGATTACACGGTGATTGTCAGATTTTTGAGTATTTTTATTTTAATTTATTAATTAAGTCCAGTAATGGATGCTACAAAAGGAAATTTACGTACATATTACAGTCTCATTACATCGTTGATGTGCAAACCCTCGAAGGTGAAAACCACATTCTATTTATGATTTTTTCACTTCGGGAGAAAAGAAAAAACGTAGAATGTACTAGCTGCTTCTCTTCCCGTGCAAGTCGTAAAAGCCAATCGAGGGAATGGGCGTCAGAAATCATGTCAATAGGTGATGCGGCTAGCAACCCACCACTATTTTGATTCCGTTTACCCACATGGCCTGGCCTTTAGGTCATATAGATCTGGACTCTACCCCGCAAGGGAAAAAGACGTGATAGTATATGTATGTATAGATCTTATGCATTTTTCGATAATCACTTCACACTAGGTGTATTAAACTACATGACTCTTTATTAGTTTTCATCTTTTCGTTTAAAGTTTCCTGAAGCCGTCAGCTAGCTATCTAGTAAAGCTATCTATTAAAACTATATAGATCTCCTTCTTATTTTGCCTCTAACTCTTTTCTCTGAAAGTGACTTTTTTCACAAAGGTAGTCTTCTGGACCGGCGCTATTTTGTAACGTCTACAGCACAATGAGGGGAAATGTCAACATAATGACGCGCACGAAATTGGAGAGTTCTCCTTTTTTAGCCGATTGCCCAAAAGGAATATATCTTTCAGCTGTGTGTGAATTTCTTTAGACCTAAACAACTTGTCTGTCATTGTTCGCTGCTTAGGTTGGACCTCCCGTTGAAAATCTTATAAACCACATAAATAATTATACTTATATCGTCCAAAGAACATAATATTTCTACAAAAAATGCGTTTTCGCCTGAGCTTAACTTTCCTCAAATCGAACTCAATTATTTGGCTTGTTTCCTCGCTTACCTCACCTATTAGGCTAATTCATTTATAATAATTATGTTCGTCTTGTCTTCTTAGTCATATATTTTTTCATAACTTAACCACTTGCCAAGCAATTTTTTTTTATTAATGCATCATCATACTTATATTTCACATATCATTATTATTTCATTAAGATAAATTAATGTCTGATTTTTATCTCATAAATATAAACTGAATCATGTAAAAAAATATGAAGTACGTGAGTTTATTCCATACTTAAAAGTATGAGCCGATGATAAATGGCAAATAATACTTATTGTTATAATAAAACCAGCCAAGTAAAAGCAGCTGGAATCGCACAGGCACGAAGGGTTCCATATAAGGTTCCATATCACCAAATTAACCTAAAGAAATGCTCATAAACATGTTTGTTTTAAACAAAACCATTAACTTTTGTTTTTCACTATCTATTTCGGTTCAACAGATACAACACGGCTGAACGAATAACGGAGGCACATAATTAGGTAATAATAGTACTCGTACTACGGAGGTTTAGTAAAAGCCTTTTTTCCCTTTAGGTATACAGAACCCTAAAAAATTGTATTATTATATTGATACAGTAACGTCTTAATAATGAATTGGGCTCTTTATGAAGTAGCTACAAGCAATAACTCAAAAATACGCTTCTCTGTGGGCAGTCGTCGTCAAAACATCGGTTTTTGTAGCAGTTACTCAATAGTCTATCGATTTATCTCACATTCTTAGAAAGCAATTGTAAAATGCAAAATCATGTTGCAAATATGAACTTAGAAAAATATCGCTTTATGGGATTTTGATACTTGATTATTTTATAATATAAATAGCTGTTACCCGCGGCTTCGCCCGCGTGTTATGCCCGCTTATGTCCTTTTCAGTACCCTAAACTATGTGTATGCCAAATTTCATAATGATCGGTTCATTAAATAGAGCGTAACAAACAAACTAACTCACTTTCGCAATTAAAAATATTAGTTAGGATACTCAATAAAAGAGTGTTCCCAAATATGAACTCTATGATATAGAGTTCATATTTGATGATGTCTTAAATATTCATTACCTCTTGCACCCCGTGCATTTCTAAACAGTCAACATCATCAGATCTTGTCCCAATTAATTACAGGAGTACAGTACCCTCTCTGTACTACCAGAGCCGTATTAATATACCAGAACCAGAGCAGTCGGAGCAGAGGATTTGGCCTCCACGTTTCCCAAACGGATTGGAGAGGTCTCTTTAATATTTTAAGCTTTGTTTAGCTTGTGTTCCGTATAAGTCGCCTTGTACGACATCCACGGGAAGACTTAAGAGTTGTCCTATACCCTGTCGGGGACCACACGGCACATTCTATACAGTGAGAAGACACACACTGGTTATCTCTACACGCGATAACTTTAATCTACTTAGTTATTCAAATAGGTATTAGCTTTTTTAAAAACGTCGGGTTGTTGAACTTCGTAGACAAAAGGAGGTTAGTATCCAGGGAGCTCGGAACTTATCTGAGCTCCTCTATGCTATACTATTATGCCACTTGCAGTCACCCATCTTAGCGGCGATCGCAGCCTGGGTTCCTTAACATGCGTATTAAGCGTAAGCGCTAATAATACTTACGCCTATCGGGCCATCAAATCTTGTATTTCAAATTTGGAGCACTTCTCGTTAGCCAATTGTGCTGAAATAGTGTGTAATTGTGATAATTTAATGACAATTCAATAATAAGGTGCCATACACCCGATCTAATCATGCAGTTGGAAGGCTAGAGTGAATTAGATTTTTGGCAAGCACTTTAGAGTATGAATCTCATATAACACAAGCTTATCACAAAAATAAAATTTTTGTAAGAAAAATCATTTTTTTGTCAAATCAATTTAATAAAAAATTATGGTCTAAAAAGAAGATATCTATCTTATCAAGATTGTCTAGTCCACCTCTCAAATTGCTTGACCATGATCATGAATGAACCTCTACCACAATGCCGCAGCGGGTTTCGCGTAAGAATTTGCAATAATTGGAACGTTTTTGCGAAATATCGCATTCATTTTGTCAACATCATATGGTACTGACTCTGGAAATAGATATGGAGCACGCCTTTTCCAAGGTTTGGATGGTTGACCCATTAGGTACAGCGCGACATGGATCATTTGACACTTGGATGACATTGAAATGGGGGCGCTGTTAATAATTACGAGTGTATTTAGGACTACCAGCTAACAAAACATTGTTAGTTTTATAAATAGGATTAAAAGCACGAAATATCTTCCAAAAGTGCCACTTTACAAGTTAGATACGGCAATGGCAGCGTTTAGTTCCGATTATGGCCCCGTGCCGAAAGATGCTTGCAGCACTACGATGGTATTTGTCAAAGAAGCGAAACAATATTTTTGAAATAGTTTTGTTTATTTTTATTTATTTATTGCTTTTACGTATTTGCTTCAGGCAACACAGGCCCATATTTAAAAAATATATATTTCGTGCGAGGAGCATATATTCTCTATTTCGTGTTTCCACGCGGAGTCAAAAAAGATGGAGGCGAAACAGTATACTATACTTATACATAGATTATTTCTTCTGACCTTCAAGAGTAAGTAAGTTGCTTAGTAAAAATAAGTATTAGCACAATTGACGCGTATAAGCTGTGATAGTAGATACATAAAAATGTTTGTAGATAGCCATCACATATACGATATTTCCGGAAACTAAAAATACCTACTTAATATCTTAATATAGGTAAATAACAGATGATACAATCAAAAGAATACCATTAAAAATGATCCGTAGTAAAAAGTCACTCTCATAATTACTTCAACAAATTAGAAAATTGATATCAATAACCTAATACAATAGCTCTACAAATACAAATAAAATTCTCACCATAGACGCGACGCATATACGATGTTGTTAATTGCAAAATGGATGCTTGCCGTTACTAGATATCATTGTTGCATGCAATAAAAACTAACAAGCCGCAGACTTGCGAATCATTAATGATCGTTACAATCATTAGCAGATGATTCAGACGCCATATTAACGTTGCTGGCGGGAAAATGAACATGTTCCCATCCGCTCTTTTCCAAGCCTGTCAATTAATTGTTATGATTTTCTTGGTACATCTTGTGCAATTCCTGCAAATTAATGGGATAATTAAAAGACGAAGAGAAAGTGACTTTTCTAAAGATAAACGAAAACTTATATTAAGATTTTTTGACATTGCAGTTGAACGTAGAGTCACAAACAACGAAGAAGATACTATTACTAGTATCAGACGACCCACTGCCTTATGTTTTCTCTAGGCAATAAAGATCATAGACAAATAAGGGAGTGAGGGTGAAAATGAAAAAAATGCCATACAATTACGTTTGACTTTCTATTGGGGGCCACAAATTCAAACTAAAACGACATGTGTTCTATGCCCTAAAATCCGTAAATGCAGTTTTTCGGCAGTTGAAAAGGAATCATTTAGACTCTAACTAAATGATTCCTTTTCAATATTTGAAACTTTGAAATTAGTAGAGTCGACATTGATAAACTTATCCATTTTTTTATTTCATAAATGGATACTTGTCTCGTCATAAAGTGAAGTTTTAGTAAAAGTTTTATTAGGAATTTAACCCATTTACTTCCACTAACCGAATACTTTCATAAAAATCTAGTTTTTCGGTAACTTAGATGTTGGTAAGTAGGTATTTAAACCAAATGCCTATGGATCAGTTATTTCTTGGAGACGTTGGCGGTTTTTTATGAAGTAGGAGCTTACAGCCTTATTAATCATACGCAAAAAATAATTATGGAAAATGAAACTTGAGTGGTTTTATTGCCATCTGCAATTTCATTCCTTGCAATGAGAGTATACCTGAACTGTATGAACTATGTAGATATCTGAAAGTTCACAAATTTACTGGATTAGGCTAAAAGAAAGCGTTCAATAGGTTCAAAATATAGTTTTTTCAATGAATTAAATGGACTTAGTAAAACTACAAATTATAAAAAAGAAACGAGCTATTGGCGGTCAAAAAATTCATTCACAAAAATGAAATATGGAGAGTCTATTTCACGGTATACCTATATCATAATAAATTGATAGCTTTACTCCCACGGGATAGAATGAAGACTTAATTCATTGACTTCACACAATAAAACGTATCTATGGGCACTAGACGGTCATTTTTTGCATTTCACGAATGAATGAACTAAGCTTATGAATGACTTTTTTTCTTCACCTGTGCCAGAGACAAGTTGTCGACGATAAAAATTTGTTTTGTATCGTGTTATTATTTATGGTTTTCGGTTTTTGAATGAAGATGTTAGTTGAGAATTTTAGGAAAAAATATCTGAATGTTACAATGCAAAATAAAAAATGCCTTTAAATCAAATCATTAGTAAATATTCTATCTGATGCCCGAGACTTCGTTCTCTATTACTCCAGCATATTAATATGAATACGAACTCATGTAGATACAAACCTGAGAAATATTTGTAAACACGGTTTATGCAAACAAATTTAACTTGGTGCTGAATTAGATGTACCAAATCTTCGATTTTAATACCTCAATAAAAAAAACATCAGGATGAACAACTCTTGATAAGGCGTCATTTTTATATTTCTGACAGTTTAGCTGGATCATTATGGTTCTACTTCAGGTGTACAATTTCCCATTAATAAATGTATTTTTTTTAAATTGAAACTTATTTATTTTCTGGAGATTTTTCCTTACCTAACTTATCTGTATCTAATCTAGCATAGACGGGAAGACAAGTTAAATTACATAAAAATAACAAATTCACAAGCTATAGCGCATGACTTGCGAAAACAATTTAATTCCTCCGTTGCCTAGTTGTCTCAACTCTTCAATAGGCTCGGTGGTCAATTGTTTGCGGGTAGTCGATAAATTCCGGTAGCTGACGTATCGCGGCCACCGTCATTCTCTATTCAACGCTCGGGCGGTGCGGACGTGAGATTATTGCACTCCATGCAGTGGATATACTATCTTTTATATACTGTCTACTAGAGATCCCTCGAATTAAAAAACTTAGATAAAATTCTAAGACGACGGTTATGCGGGTGAAAACACAGCTTAGTAACCAATACGTTCCGGGATCTTAACTCGTTCATCGAAATTAAGTCTTTTAGAATTATTGATATGGTCACCTTTAATTACCACCAACTAGTACTTGATTCCATTGACATTTCAATGCATTCTGATAAAAAATATTATAATTAAGTGTTTTCCACATTGAAATCCACTCGAGCAGGTACAAACATAGGAGAGTAGAATATGGACTTATTATATGATATGAACTGAACTCCCCTTCCATCTAAGTACCACTCTTCCTTCCTATACAAATTCCAAATTAGATGTATATAACATCTAAATGAACTTTCAAATAATTCAAGCGCACACAAAACAGTTTCAAGCTATTTGGCAAACGCAATTTTCCCCATCGCAACGGCACACGCTCCTAAGTAGTAAAACTCTGCACGCTAGAAAAGGACAGTGATATGCCATCCCGAAATACATTCCCCGCAATAAATGTGCGGGAAAGAAAGAGACGTAGTAATAGCCGGAAATTAGCACTCGTCTATCTTTCATTTTACACCCCAAATTTTCTTATTCCAATTTCCTTTCGCTACGAGGGCCTTCATTTTACGGACAGTAACTGTACAGGATTGCTTCAAGCTGAAGTGTGTTCGAATTTGAAGGTGTAAGGTTGAAAATAAGGTTGGCGTATCAAGAGTGTTTATGTCGTTCTATAGCTGTGGGTGTTTTAGAACACTCTGTCATTTGAAATGAGTCATTTTCTGATAAGAATGCCCTATTGGTTGAGACGTGTGCGCGAGAGCCGCGGCCGATAATGCTATTTCCGAACGTAGATAGCGAATAACTTTTTGCGAGTTTTAATAATAAAGTGTAGGGGAGAGGCCGAGATATGGAAATGAGCGTGTGGAGAGAGGAAATTTGAATTTATACACCAGATAGTTTTTATACAGAGGGTGCGCAGATTATAGAGTAGATTTGGGGAATGTGGACCGCGTTAAATCTTCTTAGATTTAATAACGCGTGAAAATATTTATTTTGTCAGGTCGCAGGTAGCCGACAAAAGGTGCCGAATGCCGAATGTCGATTGGTTTTTTGCGTGTGAACGGGATGTTCAATGCGTGGGTTGTTCGCTATTACCCTTGCGTCATTTGCTCTAAAAGCATTGGCTGTTGTAATGTAGCGCTGCGGTCAATCGATCTAATTTTTAAAGTTTTTATACTAAGTATTAACTGTATGAATCAAGTAACTTGGAAGTGGTGTGGGAATGTGAACCAACGTAGTCCGAGACTTAAATAAAAAATTAGTAAGGTCTGGGAATGTGACAAGTAGGTAATCATAAATTAGTTGTGATTTATATAAGTACTATAATCTGTGATATGTAAGTATGTGTGCCATGATATAACTTAACCTAGGTACGTATAATTAAATTAAGGAAAGTAATAGATAAGTACTTGAATAGCTATCAAAACTTCTCTAAACTTACGATATTTTTTTTATGTTAGCTTAATTAGGTCACTTTTTTTGGAACATATTACTCGTTAAGTTACAAGCAAATTTCAAACCAATCACCTTGATTTTTAGGATCAGTTATTTCGTAGTTTTTACCTTCACTAAAATAAATGAAAAACAAGACAAAGCGGCCAAAGTTCCGAACTTTAAAAGCAACTTAAAGAACATATGCTGCACATTCGCACATGCACATTTTATAGCATTTATTTATTTAATGAGATGAAAACAAATGCTATCAAATTAAAATTCCCACCGATAAAAAGGCAGACATAGCAATTAATTCAAATCGATTTCCACTTAACCAAACCCTCGCCGTGAACGATCAGAATTTCAAATTCGGCTTCCAGAAAACGCAGCCAGAATGGTGTAAGGTTCTTTTTTGATTCCAATATGCCATTTAAACGAAACGCGCCAAAAGAAATAATAGTTGCAGCCCAGTTAGGTTGGCCAGCCTGATGCTATCTTGGCAGTTGGCACACCTGACCGACGCTAATTGGACAATAAATCAATTCTTCCCCGCTTCTTATTGGCGAATCGTGGCATTCCAATATTGAAAATTTGGCCGCGCGATATTGACAACATGATAAAAAACAATAGGAGGCTATCTTTTTCTTTTGTGTTCATCTCTGGATCCCGGTTCCTATTAAGGCTCGATCGTTTTATGTTTTGTTTGTGTCGAACCAATGTCTTATCGGCAAGACAATTTGTTTTTAGAAGCTCGTTATTGAATTATTAATATTTATATTTTGTACAAATTATTTTGATATGAGTGTCAGTAGAAAGGGACCGATTGATTATTTTTGTCAGGTTTTTGGGTGGTTTTTACACTTGATATTATCTTGAGTTTCGTAACTATACAGGTATAATGTGTCATTCATTTTCAATAGCTGAAAAAATGATCTTGAATCATCTCTTACGAGTGTTTATTTTGGAACATGTCTACTTATTTTTCAAAGGAGATAATAATCTATGAGTTTCGCATCTTTATTGAATTCATTAATAACAAAGTTAACATAGATTTAATTTGGCATTAGCTATAAAAGGAGGAAATAGCATTAACACAGCAAAGTGCGCGAGCGTCATCCATTATTAGAGTTATTAACAAAACGGAACGCGCCTGGCTAATCTGGGCGCGGAGCATAATTAAATTCTGAGAACAAGCGAGCTATTACTGCGAAACGGTAGCGCGACGCCCATTACAAAACGGAACGTGAATAATTATTTCGTTCCCGCCTTTTTTACTTTTTCCCAGTTCGATTTTCGAAAGCGCGCGCTAATGTAGCGTCGCTGCCCTTTGGCACGCAGCTCGGTACACAATGTTCTCGTAAAATCTTTTTCAATTACGGGAGGCATTCACTTAATAAACTGATAACGATATTCGCATTGTTGCTTAATCATTTTCGCGGGTTTTTTAGGGGCGAGGGGTGTTGGTTTTAATTAAATAGGTACTTAATTTGGTTTGCCTTTTCATCTTGTTAAAAGTTTGTTAGGTTGAGACCGTAATTAAGAATTTGTAGCTGCTTTTTAGAACAGTCAGGTAGATATCAATGGGAGGAGATTGGTAGTCAAAATTCGAGAAAGTGTAGTAAGTTTAACGGCTTACAATTGGAACACATATACTACCTATAAATATCGTAAGTGATTGACGGACAAAAGTCCTTACATCTCGGGCAAAATCATACCTAAGAAGGTTGGCGTCAGGCATGTGACAAGCCATTATTAAAACTGGTAAATCTTATTACATATGGCTCCAAAAGATTACAGCTGACGATGCAACCGGGAACTTAATCGGATAAAATTTAAGATATTAAAAAAGTTTGTGCTGGGAAATCAAGGGTTACAGTTGGGGTTTGCCTGAGATAATTTTGATGTTTGGTGTTATAAATGCTCGTGCTTCTGCTCAGGAACAATTTGTGAAGTAAGTAGTTGAGGTGGACTGTTATATGGACTCGTATAGATTTGTCACCAGAAGTTCCCAGGAGGCAATCAAAGGACATATAATCTTAAATTGCTACTTGTTAAAACTGTACCGTACAACACCGATAAGTTATTTGTATCTCATTAAACTGTACATTGGCAGGATCACCCAAACCTCGGTGGAAGCTTCGCTCTATAATTTACAAGAAGTGTAACTAACTTATAAGAGACAAAATACGCATTGGGCTGCGCTAATATTGTTTTACTTTAGTCTACGCTTAAGTATAATTCGATTAGCAACTTCCATTTAAAAGGAAATAAGCACTAACTTAAAAGGTAACGCAGAAGGTTTTCCATAACAACCCTGCAGCTGCTACTGTTTCAGCCACAAAAAGCAGCCAGCTTTTTCACCACGGACCACCAGGGCATTCAAATGAGCGCACCATTACATATAAACAATGTCATACGACAGGTACGGCTGTCACATTCGTAATATTATTCAAGCTCGGTATCGGCCCGCCTCATCGCCCGTACTGTTAACATATATTTTGACATATGACATAAGTTTGGCGCCCGTATCGTCTCGCATCATCTCAGTGTGATTGCAAAGTAAAAAGAGTATGGAAGTTGGAACTTCACTAAGTAAGTGAGTCTTTAATAACTCGCTCTTCATTAACCACAATGAAGGTAACCTCATCATTCCTACAATACTTACTTGTTACTTTTCTCTGTGTATTACTGGCGAAAACGTGTTTGTAAAATTTCATATTGATCAGTTGAGTAGCTCAAAGTGACTAAGGGTAACAAAAAATAATTTATATGCCCTTTAAAAGTAAAAATTTTCTTTTCTTTATAAATTTGTCGTGAGAATCGACACATTTTAAATAGATATGCTGTTTACGAGTTACTCAATACTCGCAAAGTCAGCTAATGGCCCGAACATTAGCTAGCTCATCCTTCTTCAAGGCGAATGTTCTTTATACCCAAATACCTACGACAATATGTTCATTTACATACCTATTAATTTAAGACTGCATTGTAAATAGCCATTTTCTATAACCCCATATCAAAAGTTATTGCTTTAGGGGTGAAAGGTAATAGAGAGACCGACAAAGTCACTGTCGCTTAGATTTTGTCTGTCTCTTTTACCTTTCACATGTAAGCACATGTGCGTGCGTACCTCTCTAGTTGGTAAAGTCCAGTAAGGTATCTTTATAAAGTTTCACTTCTATCTTCTCTGTAATTTGTGATCGGGGTATGATGATATACAATTCGGATGTTATAATAAGCTCCCGACTTACGGCGACTGATAAAGAGGTAGTTTAAATCTCAGTAATGGGTTTGTTTGTTGCTACTTACAAATAGTTTGTAAACGGCCCGATCAATCATAGTGACGAAGGCGCAGGTGATTTTATATCTAGCTTTGGTTGTGATTTGTACAATGGTTGTGCTCAATTGTTTTACTACAACTGTTCTTTGAAATTGTTATAGTAATGTACATATAGTATTACGTTTACTACGAATATCGTAGAGTTACACACACTACTCTACTGCAAGCTACCTAGTTTCCCTACTAAATGTTGTCGATGATGTAAATCGGCAAATTTCTTCAAAAAGTTATCAGATGATGATACCTATTTGTTTTTAATAAATGCTATTGGTGAGGGCTGGGGAGATGAGTTAACATATACCTAAGCCTATAGAATTGTAATATCTATGACCTAAGTAAGTAGGATACGTTTTCCCTCTATTTCGATGTCCACCATAATTATCTACCTATATCTATTGCTATAATACTTAATATTATAAATAGGATAATTGTTTGTTTGTTTGAATTGAGTAGGCTCAGAAACTACTGGACAGATTTCTAAAATTCTTTCACCTATAAAAAGCTACTTTATATGCGGATGTCATAGGCTACAATTTACACCGACGAAGTCGCGAGCAAATTGCTACTGTATATTAATAGGTGCCTTTTTAGGGTCCTGTAGTAAACTAGGAACCCTTATAGTTTCGCCATGTCTGTCTGTCTGACCGTCCGTGGTTTTACTCAGAGACTATAAGTACTAGAAGCTGTAATTTGGTATGGGTATGTATATTAATCATGCCAAAAAAGTGGTAGATAAAAATTTTGAAAAAAAATTTTTTTTAGGGTAGCTCTCATTACAAGTAAAGAGGGAGTAATATTTTTTTTTCTATACAAACCCATCGTGTTGGGTATCGTTAAATAGGTCTTTGAAAAATATAGTGAAGTTGAGAACACCATTTTTCAATTTAGGGATCCGTTTCCGAAATATTTGGTTTAAAAGTGAAAATTTTTGTTAGAGGTAAGTGTCCTCTATCTGCTAAACGGTTATATATGTGTACGTGAAAAAAATTACAGCAGTAGTATATATACTGAAGTTGAAAGGAAAACTATCAGAGCTGAGAATTTAGTACGAACTAAAAAGTTATAGACAACCAACTTATAAAATGTACTCGAAAATGTAAAATTTCATACAATTTTTATTGTTAGATGTGTTTGGTCGTTAAACTATGAGGTGCAAGTGTGAACAGTGTGAACTCAAAGTTGTCATTCGCAACTACGGAACCCTACACTGCGCGTGGCTCGACACGCACTTGGCCGATTTTATTGACTAAGCATACAAAATAACAATAAAGAAAAAATAAAACTCAGTTCCTACACTAGTGCCACGACTTTCAAATCGTTAATTTTACTACCAGTAATGCCATCTAGCGACGCATCGCCACACCAAACGACCATATGCCGCGAAGTCTTGCAATTGCAACTGGTTGGCTGGCATCGCAGAAATCGCGCTGAAGAGAAAAAAAAACGTATCGTGAAAATTTGGCAGGTGTTCTTTGTTCATTAAGGCCTTTTGCACCTGCCTGCAATCTGCTAACATTTTCACGTGCGACCTTTCTAGATAAAGATCGTATGTGGTGGATGGGTGTGTGTGTATTTATTTAGGTTTCTAGTGTTTAGGTACTCCGAATAGGTACAGAGTGTAAATTAAATATAGGTAGGTAGATTTACAGAACGGTTAGATCCTTTCGACGCATAACACCATATACGTGAAACACCACCTCTTGGTGATGATCTGATTGCCGCCCTTCACTAGTGGCAGAGGCAACTTAAGAAGAAGTACCAACGTAGATTACTTTACAAGGGAATAGGGGATAATCTAAAGTCTAATCGTAATCTTTCAATAAGAGATGAGGCTAGCCATCCATCACTATTTAATATACTAAGGAGGAGAGGAGCTACGAGTGGAAACTAGTAGACAATAAATTCAAAACTTTAAACAAATAAGTAAATAACCATGGCACGGAGCAGGCCCTTCAAACCGTGATGAATTACTCTCGGCCACAGCTACCGGCACGCCAGGAACTCGCTTTTGACAAATACGTATCTGTGACAGCGTGACACGTGTCCGAGCGCGCTTTCTAAACAATTAATTAAGTTAATAAATTCTATGACGACGCTACTACCTACGACTAGTTTTTTTTTTTGTGTGTAGGACCTACTGATTGTGCTGTACAGTCTGAATCAAACTCTATGGTGGCTCGGATATTAGCTATGTGCTGCGCAGAACGCCCCGCCTCCCCGCGCTCGCCCCGCTGTAGTCCTAATATTGTGTTCTGCGCATCGCCTGATCGCCTCGCGCGATGTTCCGCGAGCCGCCATAAATTTTGATTCAGACTGTACCTACTTACTGACTGACATTTCTAGCGTGAGTTAAATATTTGTTGAAGATTATAGAATCCACGGATCCAAGAATCGTAGGTATTAGGTGGCCAACACTTTTGCTGACAGTACTCTCAAAGCTAAGCTCATTCAAATTTTGGTGTAGGCTACACCAAAATTTGAATGAGCTTTGGCGAGCTGAACACTAGCGACAAATTAAGAGAGTCTAGTGGGCTCAGGAAAGCGTCGGTTGTTTAAATTTGCACCCGCAACCCATCTTTACATAGCAATAGTAGGTAGATAGGTAGAGACCTACTAAGTACACAGGATATCTACCCTGCTGACGCTGAAACCGAAAACGAAACTTATTCAAATGTGTCAACCAGTAAGAGGGCTTGAGAATGGCTCGAGAGTAGGGTCAATGTAGGGTATCAAATCTTAGTTTTTTTAGATTTCTGAATTTCGGCCGGATTTTGCAAATTTCAGATTTTTTAATAAAATACTGTATTTTATTAAAAAAATCCTAAAAATCCTGAGCTTTTGCTGCTGTTATGACCGCTTTCCGCGATGATGGGCGATGCGTGAGACGGTATGCCGCTCCCTGACTCCCTGACACCTCTATAGCGATGTACGACGCGTGAGCGAGACCCTCGAGCCCGAGAATCACAGTGTATAAAAAGATAACAAAATGATTTTTTAAAATGATACGTGCGTTTGAGAGAAGATTCCCAAACTACAACAACTTAGAAACTTAATTTTTTTATTTGATAGGTACCCCACTAGAAGGCGAAGTTCCCACAATTACTTCGATGTTCCCACAAACTAACAGAAAGAATTTGACCACTGAGAGTAGGTTAGATGTCTTGTGTTGTGGGTGTGA
The DNA here is from genome assembly GCA_963082605.1 of Rhodophaea formosa. Taxonomy (NCBI): domain Eukaryota; kingdom Metazoa; phylum Arthropoda; class Insecta; order Lepidoptera; family Pyralidae; genus Rhodophaea; species Rhodophaea formosa. The sequence goes on along the minus strand of OY720225.1, from coordinate 8,874,552 downwards.
GCAAAGTCTAGCAAAGCGAGCAAGCATTTCCAACTTAGGATGAAACTCAAAAAATAACAAAAACAGTTTGGCCACTTGGCCACAGAGAGTAATAGCTTAATTAGGATACTTGTGACTTGTGGGTTGTAGGCCGAAATATGAGCGACCGTCTTACAATCATATTGTAAAGAAGAGCAGCAAAGTGAGTGTTATTAGATACAATACAGTATACTGCTCGGTAATCATAAATTATATAAACCTACTTATATAAATAAGTAATTATTAACTAACGCTCCACACCACCTAATATTGGGTTATTGTTCAGATCTTTTTAGCACGCGAATTTATTATGTATGGGCCATTATATTTTGTACAGTTAGTTTTTAAAGGTTTATAAGCTGTCTAAGGTCTTCCATGCTGGTTTGGGAGAAAAGAAAAAAACATAGAATATACCAGCTGCTTTTCTTCCCACGCAGACCGTAAAATCCGGTCAAGGGATTGGGCGAAAATCTAAGGAATCACATTGATAGGCAATGAGGCTAGCAACCCATCACTATTTTGATTCCGCTTCCACCACTACGATGCTAAACGTGGTCTGTAGGTTTTATGGCCTTGGGTTCTGTCTACCCCGCAAGGGATAAGGACGTGATAGTATGTATGTATAAGCTGTCATCAAAATGCTAGTAGAGAGTTCCTGGTGAGAATTTTAGCGGACTACACAGTATTTGTTTTGGACTGTTCTGCAAATTGTTTCTAATGGACTTTATAATGTCAAATTGGTGTGATTTGGTGTTTTAAATGGCCATGTCCATTAACAATTTGTGGGATAACTAAAATAAACTATCATGGTGCGGCTGTAGGTAGTGAGATTTACATAGCAGGCTGGTGGTGGTCCGCCTTGCTATCGTCTATGATTGTACCAGTACCAGTAGATTCGTGATGGATTGTCGCAGGGGATCCGTTGAATCAACGAAATGAATAGCACCATCATTTCGTTGATAAAATAGAAAACTCGAAAAATCGCGGGAAATTTCGTTTTTATTACTTGATACAGGCTAAATACGTGACGCGTGAAACTAAACCCAGATAAAAAGAAAAAAAATGCCAGTAGTCCAGTAGCCTGCTGTCACTGTCAGCTTCAAGACGTCAGCTTCTCAACGCAACGCCTTTGTCATTCATTTGTCAATTCAATGTCACAACAAAAGCAAGCGAAGCGAAGCAAATTTCTGCCAAAATGCGAAAATATTGAGAAATATAATAATTCTTATTTTGCTATTATTCTCAAATAATAATTAATAGAAGTCTACAGCATATGTCAAGCAAAACAAGATTACAAACATGGCAGACGACGAAGGTAAGCCAAATATAACCTACATTATTCGTTGTTTGTCGGCTGTATTTTAAGTAATTTATAAAATCCCCGTTCGATAAAATATTATCGTCACAACCTTACAAATGGGGTTATATTTGTACTGGGATGCCATATCACTGATGTTATGTACAAACAATTTAATGGACAAACAAAAAGACAAGCAGTACTGAAAGCACTACTTGTCTTATTCTGCCTTTGTGTATGCCTTATATTTGAGCAAACAATATCTAGTTGCTATAAGTTTACATCTCAAAGGACCAAAGGTGAAATAGCAGCAGACACATAGGGTGGAAATAACTGTGAGATGAACTTAATGACTTTCTTTGGATGTCGTTGAAGGTGAATTAGGGAACACAAGCTAAACAAAGCTTATAGTCATCAAAGAGACATCTTCAACCCGTCTGGCCAGCATGGAGAGTGTAGGCCAAATCAGAGGATTTGGAGTAGTCAGAGGACTACTAATATATGGCTCTGGTAGTAGAGACTTAACTACCAAAGCCATGCTCTACATCGGAGACCATGGCTCCTTGTGGTTCCCGGCAGAGTAGAAAAAAACCACTCCAAGTCATCCCGTGGATGTTGTAAAAGGCGACTAAGGAAACACAAGCTAAACAAAGCTTATTAACATCAAAGAGACCTCTCCAACCCGTCTGGCCAGCGTGAAGAGTGTAGGCCAAATCCTCTGACTACTCAGGCTAGTAATGGCTCTGGTAGTACAGAGAGGGTCATACTCCTGCAGTGGAGACTAGAAAGACCTGATGATGACAATGGAGACTAACAAAGACCTGATTGATGAATTTGTAAATATATAAAATTATTGCCATGTCTAACAGTATTTCATTGTACTTTCAGTACCCTCCGACAGCAGTCTCCTAGTTGTAGTAGTTGACACAAACCCAAACCAGCGCTACATCACGGAAGACCCCAAGGTGCTTACAAGCTGCCTTGATGCTGTCATAGCATTCGCCAACTCACACTTGATGCAGAAATCTGCCAATCAACTTGCAGTTATTGGATGCCATTTTCATAAAAGGTAATTGAATATTATAAAAAAGAAAACATTGATGTAACTTTTGAAATCCCCCCTCTTTCTTTGAAAGTAGAAAATGTATGTAGTTGTAAACTGCAAAATGTATATTAATCCATAAGATTCCTTATGAATCTGATGGTCCCATATTTACCTTCTCTAGCCATACAAATGATAAATACGCATTAAACAGCAGAACAACATTATAGTTTGTTATTTTGACTGATTTGGAATTTTTAAGTACTACCCTTGACACTACAGGGTCACGCAATGCCAACAAACGAAACTTGATGTCAACTATTTCCCTTTTGCCATCTTTGATTTGAGAGTAGTTTAATGCTGAGGTTTTATGCCTGTTTCACCAACTGTGTAAGAACAAATAGGCTATATTTTGAAATTAGGTCTAAAATGCTGTATATCATATTTAACTTGCGAATTTCCGCCATTTCTCCACACTGTAAGAATAGTCATTATAAACTATTTTACATATGGGGTAATCTCTTACATAATGCATAAATATGAACATGTTTAATTTCAGTGAATACCTGTACCCTTCACCGGGAAAGCCCCTGGATGTGAGGCAAATAGACGGACAGTATGAATTGTTTACATTGGTGGAGAAAACTATAAAATCAAGGTTTGTATTTAACTTCTCCTTTCTAATGTTTTCACGATTGGTACATGGATTTTATCGTGTTTATTACATTATTAATACACCTAACGTTTCAAGCACTTTACATGGTTCGTGGTCGCAGGTAGACTGACACTAACTAAGACCCGTTGATGATGATGATAAATAGTCAAATATTATGTAGTTTGCAAATATAAATTCTCCTTTCTTGTTTAAAATGTCAAATACGCTTCGATCACCAATGAAGCAAATATGCAATAATGTTTGAATTATGGGAAATGCGTTATATTGGCTCTGTCATGTATGTATACCTTTTTTTTATCTTGATTCTTTATTTTGCCTAGAACAAGTTGATAATTTAATTGATATAGTATGTTTTCTTCTTCCTTATCCGAGTGTTTTCCCAGTTGTAATCTCAGATGTGGTCAAAGCCTACGATCTGATTTTATGAAAGCATTCATGCTGCTATATGATTTGGTCGCTCTTAGGGCCATCCTGCCCTACATCGACTCTCCGTACATAGTTACAGTGCAGGACCACACACAAACTTACCTGTAAATGTACTGCACATGTATTATTTTTCAAATAAGAAAATAATATCTGAATTATTTTTGCTGTATGATGCAAGATTTTTAATGCTAAATTATCAAATTTCAGATTAGTAAACCTAATTAAAAGCCAGCCTCAGGATGAGAAGCCAGGAGAATCTCTTCTCGCCGGAGCGTTAGCAATGGGTCTGTGCTACATAGCCAGGGTGAGTGTTTTCAAAATATAGTAAAGGTACCCTATGTGGCTCTGTCCTTCTAAGTACCCCTAACAGTGTGTATAAAATGTTTCATGATGATAAATTCTGTGGTTGAAGTATGAAAGCATAAAAAATAAATTTCCAAAGTATTTTTTATAGGTATTTTTTATGCACTCACAGTGTTATTCTAAGGCAAAGAGTAAAGACTGCTGGTTCAAATCCTATGTGCATGGAATTTTATTTCTTAATTTATAAGAGTATCCAAAGTCAGTTTAGTATTTATGTGTAGTTGGATTTCACCGGAAATCAAACATTGTCGTTTTCAAATACAACCTCCTTCAATCAGGTTATTAATTAATTACGTTTTAACCCACAGATGCGGCGACAAGCGGCTCCAGGCCTCAACATGAGCAGTCGCATCCTCATAGTGACGGGCAGTTCGGATACAGCGGCGCAATACATTAACTACATGAATGTATTTTTCACAGCTCAGGTATCAATACTATGTACCACTAAAAAAATATATAAAAAAAAAATTTTTTGACCTTAGTTTACTTGATGTGACAATGCCAACCTCATGGGGGACAACTAGTATAACATTTATCTAAGAGGCAATATATATGTGCCTGACTTACTTCCAAAGCTTGAGTAGCCTTCAATTATCAGATACTACTCAGGTACTTTAACCTTGCTCTTCCCTTGCTTGGTTAAATAAGTGAGTATTCAAAATCGTTGCATGGATCCAACGCCAAGCTAAGACCAGATATTTTTGTTGTTAAGGTAATCAACAATGTTTTGGTAAATTAGGTGAGTAAACAAAATCGTGGCTCGGATCCAACGCCAAGCTCAGACCAGATATTTTTGTCGTTAAGGTAATCAACAACCATCTGTTTTGTAAAAAAAACATACAAGACAACTTTGTAAATAGATGTTAACTTTATTTATTATTACAGAAACAGCAAGTGTTGATCGACGTGTGTTCGTTGGACAAGCACTTGAGTCTGCTGCAACAGGGTTGTGACATCACCGGCGGCCTGTATCTCAAGATACCCTCGCTGGAAGGCCTCTTGCAGTACCTATTGGTAGGTATTTTATTATATTTTAAAACTTTTTATGCAGATTTGAAAAAACAGCTTATTATTAATGTGCTAGCTATAAGAATGAATGTATTTAACAATTGAATTATTGATGTCAATATGAATGGATGGATACATCAGTGCTAGCACAAAGGAAAAAAAATACTATAAATAAATTAAAAACGCATACATGACGAAATTCATATCGTTTACAACTTTCAAAGCGGTGATTCAGCCCGTCAATATGAAAAACATTTCCTACAGGAACAATGCTGAAAACTCAAAAAAAAATACATTCCCATACAAATTGGCCGGGCGGCTGAATATTTTCTCATGGATTTTTTTTTTATTTTGAATTAATATCTTGAACATTTTACCTGCCTCCGCAGTGGGTGTTCCTGCCCGAGGCGTCGGAGAGGACGAAATTAGTGCTGCCGGGGCGCGGGCGAGTCGACTACCGCGCCGCTTGCTTCTGTCACCGGGAACTGCTGACCATCGGATATGTGTGCTCCGTGTGTCTCAGTGGTGGGTTAACCCTTTGCTCATTATGCCCCTTAAGCGCGGGACACATAGAAAAGGCGTAAAACGAGGACGGGGCGCGGACAGGGCGCAGACGGGGCACCGTCGCGACTTTTGGAAACATATAGAAAATACGAGGCACAGATACGCTCGGCGCTTGGTAGTTGTGGGTGATGTGACAGCGACGCGCGAGTCCGCCGCCCGCGCTTCACCCCGCCGGCAGCCCCTTTCGCTCATCCTCCGTCTGCTCGCGCCCGTGCCCCGTCCGTTCTGTATGTTTTACAATAGGGCGCAGACGAGTAAGCGTCATGTCTGCGCCCTGTCTTTTCTATGTGTCCAGCGCTTTAGACATCACCTACGAGAGAATCGCGAAGATTTTGTCGTCGTGCGACCTATTATCATACATTCCGTTAACAGATGTCTGTCTACACACGGCGATGTTTTCCCTACACGATGTTGGCCCCACCGTTCATCTCCACCAGTGGGGTCATGAGGACTTTCTATAACTGATCAGTACGCCGCGATACGACGTGTGGCAAAGTGCGAGCGTGTCAATCGTATCGCCTACAGAATAGAGTATATAATAATTTAAGATAAGAGCGCGGACCCGTCGCGATTCTCTCGCTCGTGGATATGATGCCTTATTGATAGATCTCCAGATATTTATAATAAGACAATGTTTTTTTTTACAGTGTTCTGCAAGTTTAGTCCCATCTGCACCACTTGTCAGTGAGTATTTTTCAAATCAGCTATCGCCCACGGCTCCGATAGCGTTCATGTCGAACCCTAAGGAACAGTAGGTTTAAACCGGGATGAAAGATATATTTTATGTACCTATTCCAAAATCAGATCATCAACATCTTGTAGTATTTTTGGTATTGCTTCATTAATTTTTGATAAATTAATATATCCGAAGAAGGGTCACGCAATATGCCACGTGCGGGCAGAGGAGGCGTAAATTTTCTTGCGAAATTGGTCGTTTTGAGTACGACGATACGGCTTATAATCCTATCATAGTGTCCTACGGTGTGATACAGGTGTATGACACACCTGTAGATCCTTATAGATCTGCGCCGTGCTTTCGCTATCCGACTTTTCTGTGTGTTAATGCCTAAAAGTTTATACTTGTTTTCAGCACGGTGTTCAAGATCGGCGGTCCTCTGCCCATGCTAAAGCCGAAGAAGAGGAAGAAGATGTGATGAGACTGATTGGTTTGTGTAAATATCATAATATACGTTGTTTTAAGATGAAACTACGAGTATCTCTCATTCAATTCAATTCGTCCAACCCGTATGGCCAGCGTGGAGAGTGAAGGCCAAATCCTCTGACTGCTCTGGCTAATGTATGGCTCTCGTAGTACTGAGAGCATCGTGCTCCTGCAGTGGAGACTAAAAAGTGACCTGATGATGATAATATGTCTTAATTGGGTGTTTAAGGACATCCTTTCAGGAATAATGGCGCCGTCTTGCGTGTTACACTAAACTGCTCTCAAATCCTAATCCTTACTATCCTAACTTAATATAATATTAAGTTAGGATAGTGGGATAATGGGAAAGTGAGTTTGTTTGTTTGTAACGCTTTCACATCCTATCTACTGAACCGATCATCATGAAATTTTGCATACACATAGGTTAGGGTACTGAGAAGGACATAGGCTACATATCACGCGGGCGAAGCCACGGTAACGGCTAGTGTTTATATATGCTTTCTGTTGTTGGAATGTTACTCTTTCCACACGGTTGTTGTGCGGGTTCTAGGAGGGGGCTGATGGGCTGGGCTCACGTCCCGTGAGGCAGGTTCGATAGGCCGTCAAAATCCTAATATATTATACAGGGTGGAGAGGTGTAATGCCGTGTGGTTCCCGGTAGAGTAGAATGGGACCACTCCAAGTCTTCCCGTATTTTCGAGTGTCTTAAAAATATGCTCTCCGCTGCTCTGCTCGCGGTCTGCACTGACTCTTATGGTTATAAAAAAAATCTACCAAGTAGGTATACCTATCAAATCAAACTGCATCGGTACAATCGGTACCTACACGGCACTGATGGTGCGATTAGCTGATGTTCACGAGATACGAACCGCCGGCGGCTTTGCGTTTCAAGGCGACGCTTTATCGCGATTGGACGAGCAATTAACTGCGGTTATCTTTCCAAAAGTTTATCTTGTATATATATAGTATATAAAAGTATATTAGGCTATTTCCCGCAACGAAGTTTACGTAAATTATCGCCTATTTAAGTACGATTATTTAGGTAACAGAATTTTTGAAATTGGTTCAGTAATTTTTCGTTCATCTATTACATAACGATGATGAGAGTTTGTAAGGGTCAGGTTTTGACTATATAAAGGGTAACCTGTCGAGGTTATAAGCATAGATATTATAATTCACCAGGAAGTAGTCTTATCCGGAGGCACGCGCTCTGCTAAACGCCCTGGCAAGTTATTGTCTCACAAAGATAGTACGCATTTATTGAAAGATAAAAGATATCTGAACAAATTTAATAATCGAAAATGCTTTTTGTAGTTAGTTGTAATATGAATATATAATTATATAATACATAGCGCCATCTATGTATAGATATAACACATCTCTAGTTTGTATGAAATTTCGTCGGTACGTCAAAGATAATCCACCATGATAGGTAGGTATAAGGTAACTTTGCCGAGAAAACATGGGAAATGAGAAACTAAAGCTAACTTAATCAGTCTGTATATTTTTAAATATTTAAACAAACAATCACACATTTCTTATATGAATAAATTAACAAACTTAGCGTAATTTGTCTATCAAGATTAAAGTACAACTGAACAACATTTATAACAATAATATATTATTAGGTGTAAGAAAAACATGTCATGTCAATATTTAAATATGATTGTTACGAATTTTTTTAGAAGTATTTCAAACTGTTAAAAAACCGGTAGGTATTAGTTTTTCATTCGTTTTGAACTTTAGGTAAAAACACGAATTTAAAGTGGGCTTTATACATATAAAGCGCACTTTAAATTCTTGCTTTTTTCTTGTCCGATGCCTACCTTTAACAGGATAAGGGACGTCCCTTACCCGGTTAAGGGTAGGCATCTGACAGCCATCGGACGCTAACAATTGAAAGCAATAGCCATTTGTACCACAAGTGAGCTTAAATAAATGTTTCTATCCACCCAGTTTATACCTCTGGCCGGCAATACCTGCGTTGACGTTAGCAATCCCTTTCCTGAGTTTCCTGTTACTGAGCCATCGAGTTCTTTAAAAGAACGGTAGTTCGTTCTATAATCACAACTCATATTAGTGCGAGCTATTTATTACTTGGACCGTGCTCACAAATAAGTCTTAGACACAGTATACCTTATAATTCCAATAAAACAAAAGTATTAGACCCGGCACCTTCACTCTCCGTTCGGCGCCAAAACGTAATGTCAAAGAGAAAAAGCTGTGTTGTCAACTTACAAAAAATATTGATAAGAGTCTAAACACATTCAGCCATAGGGCAATTTTTGCTATAAATCAATGAAATGTTAACAGTTCGGAAAGATGTAATAGCACATTATAATGCAAGCACAGTAAGCTGATAGTGAAGTGTTTATAGACACTAGACAAAGTTGAGTGATTATAATAAACCGACTTCTTTAATAGCCAGTTTACTAAATGCAAGCATCATACGACGTTGTCAATACATTTTCGATGACAATAAAATAAATTAAGCATTTGTGATTGGTGTAAATAAAAAGGCGCTAGTCCGTTAAATACATTCAAGTTTCGATGTCATAAGGCTGTATTAATAACAAATATATTTTCCATAGATTCTAACGGGATACGTCCAATTCGATTGAGGCTTTAAGGTAGAATAAGGAAACTCAATCGATACATATTTACAACAAACATACATTGTATTATACAGGTACGCAATATATAGATAATTTTCTGATAAACACTGCATTTAATTGTCTATCTATATTACTGATAAATGACTATATTGTGGTGCAATGCAGATTGTTTTTGCATAGGATATATCTTAGCTACAGACAAATCACACAGACTGAGCTAGCTCCAAAGTAAATTCTTAAATAAGACTTGTGTTATTGGATACTAACTCAACGATACTATATTTTATAAGAAATACGTATATAGATGATCCAAGACCCAGGTCAATCTGAAAAACACCATTTTTCATCTTGACCTGACCGGGGATCCAACCCGGGACCATCCGTGTCACAGGCCGGCGTGTTGACCGCTGCGCCACGGAGCTCGTATATCCGTATCACACGATTATTGTCGCAAATATTCATTATATCTTAATGGAAACACAAAAATAATTAATTGTAATTGGGTTAATTATAATTGACGAGCGTTCGATAACATTATAATCACTGCATTTTTCTTTTTAAAATAATGATAAGAGTATTTGTGTAAATAGGTTGTTAAATACATTAGAGCTACTTAATTGTCATTTTTTGCCTCGCACACTAATGTATAATTTAGGTATTATATACAATTATACAGATGTTTTATACAAGATAACCCTTTAGGTTAATGCTCGTGTCTGTATAGCTAAGGTTTTTTTTTCTACAATCACTTGTTTGTACGAAAATATCGAAACTTCTTTATTAGAAATAACGATGAAAAATCGTTGAAGACTATATTAGAAAAGGCACATATGCCTTTGTTGTTGTTGTTATTATTATTATTTTTCGTAGTTGTTATTATTATTTTTCGCGCTTCAAACATACAATTATATATAGAAACAGGACTTAACTACTACTTAACTGCGATTTATTTCCGCTTTTCATGGAGTTACATACATGGTGGTAGCAGCGAGAAAAATAAAAGTTTCGTGCTAAAACCTGTGAACATTAATAATTATGCAGGTGTTTTTATTTTTAAACAAAAGCCTTAAACATATTTATAGTCCTTTTCTTCTAGTTCCTGATGGATCTATAGCGACCGAGCGCTCTCGTTTGACCCCAATCGATGTAAGGGGTCTATACCCATCGACTGGGGGTCGATATACTCCACTTTGGAAAGCATGGTTTTAAAAGAATCGGACTCAAAATGTCGCAATTTAGTTCCCGGCAGACTAGAATAGGACCACTCCAAGTCTTCCCGTGGGCGTCGTAGAAGGCGACATAGGAAACACAAGCTAAACAAAGCTTATAAACATCAAAGACACATAGACGAGTATAGGCCAAATCCTCTGGCTGCTCTAGCTAATAAATGCCTCTGGTAGTACAGAGAGGGTCCTGCTCCTGTAGTGGAGACTAAAAAAGACCTGATGATGATGACTTAAATTTTAAACTATGGACGATAAAATACTACACACGAATCTTAACGCTATGTCTTGTCTATGACTTCAAAAGCGTCATCTATTTCTGTCTCCAAGACCCTAGCATCCGTACTAGGCCGTCTGTTTCCTTCCACTGGGCTTAAAGTTCTAGGTTTCTCAGTCTCAAGTATTTTGGAGTCTGCACTCCGTCTACGGTCTGTAACGTTGGTTTTGACTTCAGGCTTTGCTGGGTGGTTGACGTGGTATTCTACTGTCTTTGGTCTTTCGGCGGGCTGGTAGTTCTGAAATAAATATTTTTTTAATTAAACATAAAACTTTATTGAAATGAGGTTACTTATCGCGACTACTCTTTGAAATAAGGGTGATGCTTCAGAACGCGACTATTCTTTGAAATAATGGTAATGCTTCAGAAAGCACCTTTAGCAGTTGGTTCCAATTTTCATAACTAGATGTCTATCTCCACGCTATTCAACTATTATAACTTTGTTAGGTAGTTTTGGAAATTTTGAGACCAGTAATCGGCTTTTGAGTTTATTCATTCCAATCAAACGCACGTTTAAGTCTTTCTTCTTTATAGTAAAAAAAAATACTAGCCAAAAGTATAGATGGATTATCTTATAGAAGCAGCAGTGCCAGTGCCTATATGGGTATTTATGTAACGTTCTTTTTTATATGTTGTGTAATAAATTTGGTAAGTACATAAATAATACAGAATATTATTTATTTATACATAAATAAATAATATTTATTAATAAATTAATAATATTTTGATTTAGTACACTAAATCATTACACCTGAGATCATTGAAAAATGACTATTACGCTAGACGTATAGGTATGTAAAGAACTCAGGTAAAGAACCTCATCATTATATATCTTTCTATGCTATAAGTTATGATGGGTACTCATACATACCCATCGAAATTTTTGGCAAAGAAAGCAATGGAAATACTACAGGTTGGTCTCCCTCTCCCACATATGCAATTGTATAAAAACTATTATTAACGGTCAACCATGAATCTTTGCACAGAATTATGCTCTCTGTTACAAGAGAAATAAGGGTAAATATCGTATATCAAAAATTCAAACAGTCCCATCAGGGTACTAAGGAAAAGACTAACTAGATGGTAGTACCTAATAGTTAAACTATAAGTCATAGAAGTAGGATAATATTCGTACGTCTATGGTGCTAGTAAAACAGCTGATTAAGCGGGTTTGTACAAGACGATATGCATCACTTCCTCTGATTGTTATCATCACGTGTAGTTAAGCCCACGCACACATTTTATCTATACGTCGTGATAACCTATGAATACAAGCGACATCCACCAAAAATGAGGAATTATTTAATCCAAAAAAAAAAAACCAAAGATGGAAAACATTGTGGAATCTTGGACTTCTGGTTATTGTATGTGAGACTGACAATATCAAGAAAGTCGTATCATGTTTAATAGACTTATTATTTTTTAAATATGCAAGGACTCGCTGTTACTCGCGGCTTCGCCCGCGTGATGTAGCCAATATATAATATAGCCAATGTCCTTCTCAGTACCCTAATCTATGCGTATGTAAATTTCATGATAATCGGTTCAGTAGATAGGGCGTGAAGGCGTAACAAACAAACAAACAAACTCACTTTCGCATTTATAATATTAGTTAGGATTAGGATATTATGGCCCTGCCCTGGTTGGAAACTCCTGTAAAGATAAATTTTATGAAAACGCTTTTATTGAGTTTCTGCTACTAAACGCGAAGTTTCACGTTCACACTTTAAACAGTAGTCACTGTAAACAGTACTTCAGAAAATAGTTTGAAGTCTTCGAACTAACTTCTTTCTGACTATACAAAACATTATTTTCTTTTGGTGTCCGAATTTACAGTGAAAAAATAATAAAATTAAAAAGTGCCAATTCGGACAGCCCGTCCGAATATTTTTTGTCCGAATCGTCAGTTAGTCAAATTTTAAATTGTTTGTGTTTTTTGTTGTTTTTCGTGTGTGTAAGTGGCCACCATTGGTGTCAGATTTTTCAAGCTGCCTAAAGGCATCTGACATAGCTTAACGACGGTCATCAATGATGACAGCCGGGACCAACGGCTTAACGTGTTTTACTAAGCACCGAGGAGCTCGAGATATTTTTATGCGACATGCGGTTACCCATCCAAGTGGGGACTGCGCCCGGAGTTGCTTAACATGCGGAAGCGATAATGATATCTCCGTTTTCTGTCTAACAATTTATTTTAAATGGGGGGAGCACTAGACCCCAAAAATTCACGCTTCCCTTTATGCATGTTGAAAAATCTGACACGAGTTAGCCACTTACACAAACTAAATAAAAACTAAAATAACAAGACTTGGTAACTGGCTCTCCTAATTTGCTGATAATGCTTTATGTAATAAAGTTTATAACAATTATAAAATTCGTGGAAGATATTGCACCTTGGTAATTTTTGTTTCCTCCATAAATTAATAAAATATCCTCTATACAAGTGCGAGGTAAAAATATACAAAGATATACATCACTTGCCATCGCCCGCGGATACACCCGCGTTTTACACACAATGTCGAAATAAAAAATATACCTACCTTAGTACTTATCCAAACGTTAATATACCTATCCAAAGTTAGGATCACGACATGATCTACCATAGAATACTATATAATCTGTGTGATCTTACCTATCTGCAAGTTTTCTTTGAAATCCTTACATTGTATCCATATTTATAGAATAGAATAGAAAAATCTTTATTCAGTGATTTACAAATGGTACAGTACAATAACAATAGTTAACTCAAAGTTAGTACTGCAGTTCACGAATTTTGTAAAAATAAAATAAAAAATTAAACCACTGAAAGCACCTATGAGCTGTTACCCGCGACTTCGGCCGCGTGGGTTACGGTTTTTTCACAGTCTTTTTTAAATTAAAAATTAGCCTATGTCCTTTCTCAGGCGTCTCTGCGTTGCGGTGTCTATATTTAATTTTATGGACCCGTATTTGCGCGTTTTATTCGGTAGAGAGCATAATTCTGTGCAAAGATTTATGGTTTAAAGTGAGACGGAAATACTAAAGGTTGGTGTTTCGCTCGCACATATGCAATTGTATAATAACACCATAGATTATTTAAACAACTATAGCTAATATACACCTATACAATAGGGAGTATGCACGTTATTTTTTACACATACGAAAAACAAACGTAATTTTTTTATTTGCTTAGTAATCCTTAATAACCACAGTAAAAAAATATGAAAGAACTTTTAAAATATCTTAATTAACGACGAAGATGTGAAACTTCAAAGTTTAAATAAGAAAGAGAAGTCCGATATGGACTAGTGACGTCATAGTCTATGTCATGCATACATTTGCCATATAAAATAGTGTTTTTGCGAGTGAGATAGACATATTTTCGTAAAATCATTTTTTCTCGTTCGTTTTTCAACCAAATTTTATTCAGTTTTCACTTTCAGTACCTACTTTACTATTGAATATTTTTGGATACACTGGTAAGATAACAGATATTTTTTATGCATATCCCTATTGCATATGTGAGAGTGCGAGCGTCTCTTTCTATGCCAATAGTACTATGGGTACCTACCTACTCAGTCCTTCTACCAAATATAAGGTCCTTGAATGGGAACAATACATAGATTTTTGTTCTTATTTTGAATTGAGATTAAACCATAGAACATTATCGTAACGAATAGAACTCACCTCGCCATAGAGTTCCAAACTCAACGAGTGCCTCTTCCGGTTTGCCTGTTTCAGCCGCCCAGAGCGCGAAATGGAAAGCTTCCGCCGACTGTCCATCGGAGGCTCTCCATCTTCCAATTCCGCCTCGTAGACTATCGTGCGCTTTTTCTTCTCGCTCGGGGTGAACAGTGACTTTAAATATTTGGCCATTTTGTCCCTATCTCATTGCATGCTAAAAATCAGAACGACACTTAAAATCAGTAATTGCCAAAATGGATTAGTTCAACTGCTACAAGTCGACCACGATCTGTGTGGTTCCCGGCAGAGTAAAATAGGACCACTCCAAGTCTTCCCGTGGATGTCGTAAAAGGCGACTTAAGAAACACAAGCTAAACAAAGTGTATTAACATCAAAAAGACCACTCCAAACCGTCCCTCCAGCGTGGAGAGTGTAGGCCAAATCCTCTAACTGCTCTAGCTAATGATTGGCTCTGGTAGAACAGAGAGGGTCATGCTCCTGCAGTGAAGAATAAAAAAGTTCTGATGTTGAGGTTTCTCACATAGGTAGTAATGTTTAAAGCTAGGCGCTAAAGGGCTACTGGATTGCTAACAGCGCGAATTTAACTATGCGTGGGCCTCGAACTGTGTCATGTCATCTTTCATTCTTCAAGAGTAGCGGGACCCTAGGCAGTTGCTTTGTTTGCCTAAAGGGAGATTCACTGGTGATTGCCGGTCCAGAAGCCCAAAGTAACATAGATGCCTCCAGTTTAGCTGACAATAAAAAAATAAGAACATGCTGCCATATACAAGAGTACCTTCAATTGACTGTAAAGTCCCATACACAGCATATGGGAATTTCAGGGTAAAACATATGGCCAGATTCAAATTCCCATAGCCTATGTATGGGACTAGCACTCTTTTTAAATTTTGCAGTATCGTGCACCTTATTCCAGATACATTAGGTTGAAATTACTTTAAATACTATGAAACTAGTAGCTCACACGACTTTAGCTATTCTATAGGTATGCACTTTTGCAGGTTACTGTACATTTATACCTATTCAAAAATAAATGCATTATCATGGGATTATTTGTTATGCTAAATTCGGTAAGTAATTCGGTTCACGATAAAATAATCGTTACATCAGTATGATACAGTAAGCACCTACGCAAAGGAAATTGATCTAATGATAGCTCCTTTCTAAATTGATAGACATCTATAGAGATAAAAATATAATAGGTACTTGTTTACTGTACTTAGCACCTATACAGTTTCAAACACATTTCTAGAATATATTCGTATACCTTCCTAGTTAAAACCTGTACCTAATAAAGGAACCACTCCTTTATTAGGTACAGGTTGAATGAATGAATCGACTAATTGAAACATAGTCGTATTCGTCCTATTCGTAGGTATAATTCATCATCATTAGGTCTTTTTTAGTCTCCACTGCAGGAGCACGACCCTCTTTTTAGGGTTCCGTACAAAAGTTGAAAAACGGAACCCTTATAGGATCACTCGAGCGTCTGTCTGTCCGTCCGTCCGTCTGTCACAGCCGATTTTCTCGTAGAACCAAATTAGATGAAATTTGGTAAGATAGTGTAATCCTATGACCCAAACACGGATGTGCAAAGTAAATAAAGATTTTTTTGAAATAAGGGTCATTTTTAGGGGCCCAATTACAAAATTTTAAAAGAAAGTTTTGCAAACCTTACTGTGTCATATATCAAATGAAAGGGCTCATTATGAGGATCTCAAAAATATTTTTTTTGTTCGGGTAAAATCAATACTTTTGATTTTATTCACGAAAGAAGGCAAAAATTGACCATTCCCCCCCCCCCCCCTGATCTCCGAAACTACTGGGCCGAAAATTTTGAAAAAATTACAAAGTATAGTTCATTCCTTGAAGATTACAGGAAAAATAATAATAATTCTATCACTTGAAAATTAAGTGGTAAACTCACAATAATAAGTTCATCTAGGGAAATAGTTCACTCAAACACCACTAGATGGCGCTAGTCAATTAAATAAAACATTTTTTGCACATTGTGTGTGTTCACGAAGCAGATTGTACGGAACCCTCATTGTGCGAGTTTGACTCACACTTGGCCGGTTTTTTCTACTAGAGCCTACAGAGCCATACATATATTAGTCGGAGCAGTCAGTAGGATTTGGCCTACACTCATCACGCCGGCCGGGTGAGTTGGAGGAGTCTCTTTGATATTGAAAGGCTTAGTTTAGCTACGTTAGTATTATATTGTCTTTGGTTTAGCTATGTTCCCTAAGTAACTTCTACGACGTTCATGAGACGAAGACATTGAGTGGTCGTATTCTACTCTGCCAGTAACCACACGGTTTGCGGCTTGTTTTGGTTCCGTATATACACTTTATCAAACCACTAAGTAGATAGTGATTTGATAGTTGTGCCCGTAAGCAGAGTAGACCTATAAAGTAGTCCGGATTGTTTATTTCTAGGGTTGCTTATTAGCAACTACAACTACCTATTAGCAGCTTTGAATCGTTACTCATATAAGAAGCAAAATGCGATTATTTAGGTACAGATAGACCCAGGTACAGAAGAGTAGTTAGAGTGCAGGGAAACCTCTGATTCTAGTATAAGGAATAAGTCTGACAGTGTGAATATTAAGTGTTTAAAAGAACATGAGAAAAGAAAACTCCTGAAACCGATTGAAATAAGTAGAGCAAGCATGTTTGGACCAATTTATTAAAAAATATATTGTAGAAAAATCGACGCGAAGAGAGGGAAAGGAAGACCTCAGAAGTCACAAGGACATATTTGGAAGAAATAAAGGAAAAGGTAGGACTTGCGTCCTGTAAGGAGATCAAAATAATGGCTGAGAACCGAGACACATGGAGACTATTCTACTGACAAGAACACAGTTCTATATAGACCCATTATAGTTCATATTATAGACCCAGTAAAATGATTATTCATGTGAAAACTTTCATTGCCACGTTTTAGTCCAAGATTATCGAGTAAGTCACTAAAAACAGAAGAATTCTTCAATTATTTTTTATCGATACACATCTTTTTATTTTATTTATTTTTTTTTATTTTATTTATTATCACAAAATCTACAGCTCTTATGAATATAACAATAAAAAATCTTATAAATTACACTTACAGCCAATAACAGATTTACATTTTTTAGTTTAATACAGATAGCACGAATTCTTTTTTTTTATTTTTTTATTTAGTTATATATTAATATTATTGAGCAAGACATATATAGGTACTCCCTTGAAATTAATGAAAGTAGTTTGCAAAAGTGAACACAAACATGTAAAACAGAACAAAACTTTAAACGTTTATATAATGTGCAATGTCTATCACATTTACTACCCTAAAAAACTACTACATATTTTCTATTATGTCTGTTAATTTACATTTAAGTGAATATTTTTTTATCTTGTAACGATTGCTGGATCTGAGTATTCACATTTAAAAGACAGCTAGGTACTTACAAGACATCCATAACGCCTAATCTAATACAGTTATGAAATTCATTTCACCAACTCAAGGTCTCCCGATAAAACATCGAAGCACTCGTCCGATAAATTAATAAATTTAACTAAAAACCCGCTTACCGCCGAGTCCAGATTTCGCGATAACGTTGTTTGTAAAACATGCAATTTAACACTTGCACGGCCAAACACACACTGCATTGTACCTGTAGCCATTATTTACCATAATTTCATCTTGTGATAAGATAAAAGCTGATAAATTATCTTTGATAGGTTTCTTTGTGATAATGAATTAGAATTACCTTTATCTGCTAATAATGATTGTTAGTTTTTGATTTTGCGATTGCTTTGTTTTTGGGTTATTTTATTTTTCATACGACTGCCAAAAATGGAGAGAATTATTTATCGAGTTCATGTAAATTGTTGTTTGTAAGTCCTCTATTCTTACTTATGGAGTTGGATCTGTGGGGGTTGTAGATTCATATATTTTTCGTGTGTGTAAGTGGCCAACACTGGTGTCAGATTTTCAAGCTGCCTAAAGGCATCTGATAAAGCTTAACGACTGCCGTCAATGATGATAGCCGGGACCAACGGCTTAACGTGTCCTTCGAAGCACGTAGGAGCTCGATATATTTTTATGCCACTGGTGGTCACGCATCCAAGTGGGGACTGCGCCCGAGGTTGATTTACATGCATAAGCGCTGCTCACACCCACTGGGCAATTGTCCTCCCAATGTATTTTTTTTTAACCACGACAGTCATGATTTTTGATTTACTTTTGTAAAAGGTCTTTCTGTATGAAACGTTACCTACTACTTACTGAAAATTTAAGGTTGAAGTTACCAAGATAGATTTGTCCAGCCAGACTTTTCGAAACTTAGGTACCTGCGATTGATATTTAGAGCTAGTTTTAGTTTTTGGCCTATCGGTCGTTGTAAGGACCAAAATTCTTTGCGACTTTCATTTCGTACCTACGTCACACTTAAAATATTACTTTAAAAACCTAGTATGGATCAAAAGTCCAACGGTATTTTACCCCGGGCCAGCTATTGAGCCTTTACACACCAAGTCCGCTCTTGTTTGGAGCGTTGTTCCTGCATCTGTGGGATAGATCCGCCTGCTATTAGCTCCAATCCCTGTAAGCTATCGACAAACGTGCCAGAAGACTCGCTGATGATGAGTCGTTTACGGCAGGACAACTTCAGATCTTCGAACATCACCGATTAATAGCAAGTTTACAGGCTATATTTCGGGGAGTGTGCACAGGAAATGCATGACTTGATTCCCCCTGTACCACAGAACGCAGAAAGACATGACGTACCATTCCACCATAGAACGACGTGGGGCAGACAATGATTTTATCCATATGTGGATAAAATCATTGTCTGCATTGGTCATCGCTTCCTAAATTCGCGTCCTCCTTCATAATGCGAACCGCTTAGAAAAGGAATTCCCTTCCCGCGTCGCGATTCACGACAAAAAGGTAAAGGCAAAAAAAAAATACACAAATCAATAATTTTAAAAATGTTTATTAAAATAATTTCAAAGTATGTACAAAATTAACAAACTTAGTATCAAAGTCGGTAATACGCACCAAATCATTCCACAAGAATGAACAATCCAAAGAACACGCCAATACGTTTTACATTCTTTTTATTAACGGCTAAACCACGACCACTCGTGACCAACCTTTGCATGGGTGCACCAGACTTGTAAAACAAACTCTTTTGGTGTAGAAAGGCGATGGAATTTGAAAATTTCGAATTTGCGGAAAAATTCAAAGTTTGAAATTAAAGACCTATTTCATAATATTTTAAAGTAAACTTTTCAAATTCGCCCGCCTGACAATAAGGCGATTTCATAGAGCATTGATAAGTGCTTATGCAAGCTAGCGAGTAATAGGTAAAACACGCGTGGTCGCGATTTTAGCCTAAGTCCCTGTCCAGATGAAGCGTTTTGACTAGCGCGATACCAAAGACTATATTATTCTATTGTCTTTGGCGATACCAGAGGTATCTATCTCTATCCGAATCCACCGTGTGCCCAGCAGCGCTATAATTGTCTTTTCAAAGGTGTCACGGAAGACCAGCGGCGTGATGTCAGTTGCATCACTGCCTGCTGAATTGCGCCTTTTTGATGCCTAACTATTCAGAAAATAAAAATTTACACTACCTATATTGAATGTATTTCTGCTGTGTAGCTCCGAACAAATTAGGTAATTTTTTCTTTCTTTCTCTGTCAAATTAATGTGTTGGTTATTATTTGTAACCCTTTGAGGATCGATTTCGTATTTATATTAGACGTGTTTTTCACTCACACAGATTTTAGTGGTTACTCATATGAAACGCATGCGATCGTTGATCGATGCGTTTCATATGAGTAAAAGAAAAAAGCTTTAAGCGCCTCATCCAAACACGGTCTAACCTCGTATACTTACTAGTATTTGCATTTTTAGTTAGCTAATTAATTACATTCAAATAAGAAATCAGTATGTTTCCATGTGAACAGATATTCCTTTATGAATAGACATTAGAAATGTATTTAATTCCAATCTCGCTCCTATTAAATTGCGTAAGGCAATTTGACCTGCCCTCATCCGCGCTCTTAGGCCAATTAGGTACTGCATTGTAAAAATAATGTCTTGCTTTTTTACAGTATTTACAAAACTCCGTTATTTACTTTACATAGAACCATCTACCAAGGTCTATTTTTGTCATTACCTATTTTCTTGCTTGTTTAGGGTTGAGCTAAATGAACACATTTTTATTTGAGTACATATTAGAATCATCATAATAAAATAATAGAAATAAGCAATTCATTGTACGCGACAGGCACTTTTTTTAAGAATCAATTGAGTGCGTTTGACTTCTATCTTGCCTGATCATCATCATTTCCTGTAGGTGACACGGTCAGTCGACCATGCACAACATGGTGTCAGAGTTCTTCAGAACCGCCTAACGGCCTCTGACGTGGATCTTTTAACGACTACCAGGTGGCAGCCGGGACCACCGGCTTAACGTGCCTTCCGAAGCACGGAATCATCTTTCTTATCAGACAATCAGGTGATTCATGCCTGCCATGTCCTAGCCAAACTGGAAACAACTTAACAAAGTATGCTTCCCGTGGGAATCGAACCCACGACCCCCGGGTCAACAAGGCAAACGCCTTAACCACTGGACCACTGTACGGACTCGTATGTGTAAGTGGCCAACACTGGTGTAACAATGAGGTCTAGGGTGATACACACAAACTCAAATCATTCCTATTCACTTCTGTCTTGCAAATCCCTCAATTGCACAGATTTGCACTATAAATGCGCTCATTAGACTCAACTCTTTTATTTTTATCGTCAATCTAGCAATCTGATATACGGCACTATCAGAATATTACACTTTCCATTCCAACCTTACAAATAAACAATAATTTAAACTAAACATACCGGCCTCACACAGCCGGAATTTAGAATGACATGACTAAATTACATGTTTGACCAAGTGACTGACGCACGGGATTGGATGAAGCAAAAATGACGTCACCTACTTGTCAACAGTAAATGTCAGTCAAGTTTTATTTGTCAATTACAACAGGAGTAATTTGCAAGGGAATGAAATAAATTCACAAAGAACTGTCCTGATTGCAAATGAATTATGCTTTTATGAACAATTTGGCAAGTTCTCAAAAACTTGGAAAATACCCTACTCCGGCTGTATGACACCAGCCTAAATTTTAATTTAACAAAATCATAATAAGATCGTAAAGACGACAAACATATGTATCTCAATCACTAAGAGTAATACACAAGTTTCAAATAAATGGCAGTTAAAACATAACCTTAATATTTTGATGACCCCACGAACAAATATGAATTGCATTGATATAATGTAGCACAAAACAAAGAATTACTATTACAAACATACTTGATCCTTTCTAGTCAAGGTTTTGGAAAAAAATATATACGACTGTACAATTTTGAAGATATATATTACAAAAAGCATTTAAACTTATAAAAACCTACAACAATAGGTTCATAAAGAAGGAATATTGTGAAATACCTTTTATCTCTAATTATTATTAGAAAACTAAAATAATTATTGGATAAAAGTGCAATAAGTAAACTTTTAGATTACGTAGGTTCCTACTTTGTTTGAATTTTGCAAAAGTACCCCGTAACGATTTTTCATATATTATAATAAAACAAGTAAACATTCTTAATATACAGCGTGTAAACTAACCCTCAACATTACCATTAAAGGGGTGACTCTGACCATCAATATGGAAAACGTCGAATGATTTGTTTTCCTAACATTGATTCCACAGGAAAAGTTGTTCATATTGGACGGGCTGTCGAGAGTCAATTTACACGCTGTATATTAAGAATGTTAACTATCCTGATATTTTTATATTATTTATGTGTCAAAAGTTTGTGTAGAATCTTAATAGAAATACTTAGTTAAAAAAGAATGCAATAGACGCACACTTCGCCGCCGTGAAAGCAGCCTGTCACCCGCGCGCCCTCCCATTCCTCTGGCATAGTCTTTGTTATGCGGTCTAGCTATAGTTGGGGTAATTTTATGTTATAGTATTAACTCACTAAAGGAGGCATTTTCCCCCATACCACTCCCCCCGAATACCCCTCAGTTTTTTTATTCTAGCAGCGCTTAGAAACTGCATCATTATAAAAAAAACGCAAAGATTGTCTAACAAAACATAGATTACCACATTATCATATGATTTGAAAACAGTATAGAATCATATAGAGCCATGACTGGTTAAATACTCAATATTTTTATGAACAACTATACATTTTGGACATTAAAATTAAACCGTAAAGCAAATTTAACATTAAAAATGCTTTGGTGTTATCTAGGTGTTAGAGTAAAAGGCTTCTTCTTTCTCAGCCCATGTTCACCCATTGTAGGGTATAGGCCAGTAAAATATAGTAAAAGGCTAGAACATTATTAATTACTTGACATAAAAAGCTAATAAAATTGTTGTCATGGTTACATGAGCATGATAGATTCCATGAGATGAAATAACATAGGATGAAAGTACCCTACACTATGTACAAAATATGTACACTTTAATTTAAAAACACTAATCGACAAGCACGAAAACTTG
This sequence comes from Rhodophaea formosa, assembly GCA_963082605.1. NCBI lineage: Eukaryota > Metazoa > Arthropoda > Insecta > Lepidoptera > Pyralidae > Rhodophaea > Rhodophaea formosa. The sequence goes on along the minus strand of OY720225.1, from coordinate 8,851,633 downwards.
ATTACCTACATCACAGCAATTTTCGCCAAGCTAAAAATGTTATGATGATAATTACATTAAAAGTACCTACCGATGGTTGGCCAATCCTAGTTACCAATTGTATGGTAGTTATCAGTGGCCGAATTTACGCTGAGGTTAGCACAGGCATTATCCATATTCGGTATAATGTGAAATTGTATTTTTAGTCTGCATTCACTCTCACACACTCCCTGTACGTGAGAGTTCGGGCACCGGTGACCTCGAGCCGGTTCGTGTAAGCGCTAGGGTTGACAACGCGTAGGTAGTCACTCACTACTCATTTCGTGCCTGCGGTGCGAGATGTGCGAGAGACGCAAATACAACACACAGCCCTCGAGCAAGGCAGTCGGTGACAGTCCATTTCCCCGCGCGCCTCTCGCTGCCCCCGCGCACATCTACACACCCATAGCCGCAAGCGATTTTACGTGCTCCTATGCTTAAGTATCGTGGCTTTTCGCGTAGTGTATATGTCGCAGTCATCTGGTTGAATCTGCTATTTGATTGAATGACTAGCGCGTTCATTGAATGACCACGTTTAACTGAATGACTAAAGGACAACTCGTCAAGTCGTTGAATGTAACGTTCAACATCTTGACTGAATGAACGTCATTTAGCGAAGTCGTTGAATCTTAGCCGACTTTGTAATATTTGGTGGTAGCATGATTTCCAAAGCTAAATCTCATATTTTTTCTTAGTTTTTAAAGTGGCCGGTGGTGGCGTATTAATAGGTAAATCCATGATGTCATACTATTTTATTACAAATAACGCACTTTTAAGTAAATTTAATCGAAAAATATATCAACACCGTGCCATCTGTTCGAGCTGTTTGACGCCATATTTGTTACTAGCGCCGCAGTGGGAAAAAAAATAACTAAATTTGAATCACTTGACTGATTCTATGTCCGCTTTTCAAAGGGCTATGTTACAATCCGGTAACTAGTTGGACGTTGAGCGACGCTTGTTTAATCAACGTTCGGCCTAGTCATTCAATTAAACGTGGTCATTCAATGAACGCGCTAGTCATTCAATCAAATAGCAGATTTAACCAGATGACTGCGACATACATATTCTTTGGCAGAAGTGCATATCATAGGAGTCAAGAAAATGTCATAGAGACGATTTTGAAAGTTCTCGCTGTTGCCAAATACTATTAAATTAATTATTCAAGCTAATACCGCCACTTTAGTCCCAGCTATATGTAATGTCAAAAGTTTTAAAAATCTGCAGTACTGGACTTACGTGTGTGGCTTGGATTTAAAACTTTCTCAAAGAATCCCAATCCATAGAGAAAACAAAGTATTAATTGATGTTTATCGGTAATTCTTCAAATAATGCGTATGATTTACTATGCTAAACCTCACATCGTCTGTAAGCGATTTCTGCTCCTTTACCGTTTTGCCTTATCATAATGTCTAAGCGTAAATCCTCCTCAAACAGTCCAATTCCTCTATTTATATATGTACACAGCATTATACTCTACAGCGCCTGCTCGGAGTCTTCCCTCGTGCTGGACATAGCGTCAGAAGTGGTCACCGTTGTAGCTGCTTTGTAAAGCCTCAGGTTCGATTCTGTGTAGTCTAAGATCTTCCTACTGGAATGCCTAATGTAGAGCATTTGTTTGTGGTAGATTTTGAGGGCTCCCTTGATCGTGATGTACGTGAGGCCTCCTAGTATGGTTCTGTGGAGGTTGTTTTGTATGGACCTGAAGAAGATTTTGCCTATGATGGTGGAAATGGTGGGGAGGAGGAGTGCTGAGCAGAATATCCGTGTCGGTGAGAGGTGCGAACTCCCGGAAGGACTTTGGTTGTTTTGGCCGGAGACTATCGCGCTTCTGTCGCCGTCCACTCTGAAATTAAGGAAATGAAATATTTTGAACAAGAGCCTTTATCGTATTCGTAAATATAAACTCCTGTCTTTCAAGGAGGATAATCGTCAAGAATTCAAGATACACTCGCGACTAGTTTATTTACTGAATAAAGTTTTGCCAACTTAACTTTGTGGTATAAAATTGTGACAGGAAAATAAATACAGAGAATATTCTAACGATGCTAAGAGAGAAATTCTGATCTGTGAAAAGATACCTAATAGTAGGTTACCTTACCAAAAAGCCTTCATAACCGCTAAAAAAAAACAAAGTACGTTTTAAGAGTTCTTAAAACGCACTTTGTTAAGGCGAAGTGAGTTCACACACTAGCGCCACCCAGCAATTAATTCTATAAGTCCTAAACCAAATCAAATTTAAAAAATCTAATAGCTGAATGCCCTAGTAAAATACTTGTAGTATTATTGGTACAAGTTTTCACTATTTTAATTTGATGAATTAAGAGAACAAATTATTACCGCCAAAAGTGGCACTTTTGGCGGTAATAATTCGTTCTCTTCAACTTAGATTATAATATCTATGAAAAGTAATATAAAGAATACTACAAGTAATTTACTAGGGCATTCAGCTATTAGATTTTTTAAATCTGATATGATTTAGGACTTATAGAATTAATTGCTGGGTGGCGCTAGTGTGTGAACTCACTTCGCCTTAAGAGTTCTTAAAACGTACTTTGCTTTTTTCCAGGGGTTTAAATAAAAACGGTAAGCATATCAACAAATTTCGTCGCAAAAAAAAAAGAAACAAGATAGCAAGGATGTGGTAAATTGACCCCAATCAACGTTGCGAGCCGAAGTCCAACCGCCAAAATATCTACTGATAATTGGCAGAAGGCAAACCACGTGCAACTAGTGGCTGATAGCATGTGGTCTCAACGCCTTAATCGTACGATTTGTTCTCAGAGACTCGCATAGATGGCACCACTCGAAACTACAAAACATTGTATCTACCGTATTATGAGAATATAAAAACATGATTCACAAAATATATCTTATTAAAAATCAAAACAATATTTTAGGCATAATATTTTAAAATGACACCGTATATTTAGTAAGTTAAAGGCTAACGCAGATTACCGCCATCTAGTAACGACTACCAAGCAACTCTCCTGCGCCATACATTCGCCTGCTTTTCGCAACCTTAATTTGGTCCAATATTTTTGTATGTGGTGGGCAGTCTATTACGTTAGTATTATATTGTCTTTGCTGATATTGACTTCTCCAAAAATCGAGAAAGCAAATAAAATATAAACAATTTTAAAGAGAACTCAAGTGTTACCACAGAACAGGGAACGTGATTGTCGCTCGCGCTCAATGAGACTTGAAGTAACTGCCTCCGTGGTCCAGTGGTTAAGGCGTTTGCCTTGTTGACCCGGGGGTCGTGGGTTCGATTCCCACGGGAAGCATACTTTGTTTTGTTGTTTCCAGTTTGGTTAGGATATTGCAGGCATGAATCACCTGATTGTCGGATAAGAAAGATGATTCCGTGCTTCGGAAGGCACGTTAAGCCGGTGGTCCCGGCTGCCATCTGGTAGTCGTTAAAGGAACCACGTCAGAGGCCGAGAGGCGGTTCCGCAGAACTCAAGTTGACTGACCGCGTCACCTACACAAAATGATGATGATGATAGGAAACAAGTGTTTCAGGGGGTGGTATAGTTTATTGAGGTTTTGGGTTTAAAAGTATATGGAAAAAATCTGTTATTTTAATTAATTGTGATATAGGTTACATCATTATTTTGTTTTGAACTTTTTACTGTAATTATGATACCTTATAACTCATTGGGATATTTTAACTTTTTTTTAGCACTAACTGACAGGCCTAGAATGCAACTTTCGCCTACTATAAAAATTATAGCCGGGCGCAGGTTGACACGCGGTATTATTATTACTTTTGTCTCTAGTAGGTCGAGAGCGACATTCCGTCTCTGTACTTGTATAACCCAAAGGTTCGACCCGCGACTCCTGCCTTGGGGGTTGTTGTAACTTATTTATTTGTTTTCCATGAAAGAAACTTTTTTTAAAGATTACAGGAAAAGAAAAAAAAATCATTTCTTTTTCCTGTAATCCTTAATATAACTTCATTTGATATTTTTGACATTATAGTCTAAAATCGATATAGAGGGCGCTGCCTGGCATTCAAATTGCATGAATAAATTGCGTTTTTATGCATTCACAATGCTATACTCTAATTAAATAAAGCAATAAGTTATGGGAAATCCTGCTCGCATGCACTTTTTCCATATCTTATTTCTGAATTGAATAAGAGTAAATTGAAAAAAAAAATTGCCAATCATATTGTCTTCTTCGTAGTTAGTGTTTCCAATCAAGAAAATATCGACGTTGCAAAAATAAATAAGTACTTTAAAACCTTCACTAAACCCAGCTATTTATGCACTTCGTGTATGTACTTCCGATTTTTCAACACAATAGCGAGGCGGCAGCCAAGCGTAAATAAAATGCTGTTTTTCATTTTGCACTTAGCATGCATTTGACTGCTTGCTACACCAAAGGAATAGGTCTTATTATGGGCAAAGGCTCTGAAAATCTCGTAAGGGATAAAGCCGTTTTAGTTCAAATGTAAGTAGTACAGAGCGATAAACATTTTTTGCCAATTGTAAATATTTAGTAGAGATGCGCCGAATATTCGTTTGGTATTCGGTATTCGGCGTATTCGGCATCGTTTCCACTATTTGTATTCAGCCGAATTATTCGGCTCAGTTACCAAATATATTCGGTTTTTTTTTTTCAAAATATTAAAAACTATACCCGCCCCGGCTTTGCCCGTGGGACATACATAGCCTATGTCACTCAGGGATCATCACAAATTACAAAAATTAAGCTAGCACAGTGAGTTGTAAACTTGTTTAGTGTAGTAGTATACTAAATTAATGATACTATATTTTATAAACGACTAGCAGCCCTCCCTGGCTGCGCCCGGGCATGAATTATACCTATAAACCTTCCTCATGAATCACCCTATCTATTAGTGAAAATCAAATGAAAATCCGTGCAGTAGTTTTTTTGAGTTTATCGCGAACAGACAGACAGACGCGGCGAAGGACTCTTTTTTATAATATGTAGTGATACTTATACAGATAAAAATACAAGACCTAAAAAGATCGTTTCCCATCTTCAGCTGGCCGGGGATCGAACCCGGGACCCCCCTCATGTGGCGTGTTAACCACTGCGCCACGGACGTTGTCAAAAGTTGTGGCACACAATTTGTGTCATAGGGTGCGTGAGAGTAAAAGAGGAAATGGTTCACATTAAAAAAAAACATTGGCAAAGCCGTCTCTTGATTTTTCTACATCTACAGTGACCGGAATGCGCGGAGCATGCTTAACTTCAAAGAAGCCGATAATTAAAGAGTAGGTGATATCTGAGCCACGTCTAAGGAGCTATTTTCTCGGCGGTATTATTCACTCTTTCGATTTAACACTCAAAGTTAATTACACGGTAAAATACGGATAATTTCGAATGAGACCGTCAATTCTAACAACTTTTTCTTTAAGACCAATACAAAATTTTTGGGTACTCAAGTTCTATTTGGCATTTCCTCACTAAGTGACCGCGTCTGAATATTTTTGTAAGGAAATGTCACAAAAAAATTGTTACCAACTTCGGTCCCTAGAAAAATTGATCTACTCGATGAGCGGAATTACTCCTTTAACGATCAATATTTTACCCGGTCCATTTACTGGGTGTGAAATATTGATCGTTTTAGCCACTGCTCTGCAGCCTTGTCATCATCATCATCAGGTCTTTTATAATCTCCACTGCAGAAGCACGACCCTCCGACCCCAAGACAGACGGGTTGGAGAGGGAAGACTTGGAGTGGTCCTGTTCTCCGGGAACCACAGCCAAATAGCCTTGTAATATCATTCAGAGCTCAACCTCCAAAAGGCAGTATGTACGCTAGCGCCGGAATCTTGGCACAGTACTACCTGAGGAACAGAGAGGTGTCCTCCCAGTTGTACATCTTGGCGCCGATGACGTCACCGGGATGGTTACCTTGTAATATCATTCAGAGCTCACCCTCCAAAAGGCAGTAATATGTACGCGAGCGCTGGGATCTTGGCGCAGTACTTCCTAAGGAACATCAGCACGGAGTCCTCCCAGTTGTACATCTTAGCGCCGATGACGTCACCGGGATGGTTACCTTGTAATATCATTCAGAGCTCACCCTCTAAAAGGCAGTAATATGTACGCGAGCGCTGGGATCTTGGCGCAGTACTTCCTAAGGAACATCAGCACGGAGTCCTCCCAGTTGTACATCTTGGCGCTGATGACGTCACCGGGATGGTTAGCCTTGTAATATCATTCAAATGCTCACCCTCCAAAAGGCAGTATGTACGCGAGCGCCGGGATCTTGGCGCAGTACTTCCTAAGGAACAGCAGCACGGAGTCCTCCCAGTTGTACATCTTGGCGCTGATGAGCGTCACCGGGATGGTCGGGAGGAGTACCAGCAACACCAGTGGGTCTGCCGACTCCATCATCTCTAGGCCTTCTCTGTGCCCCACCACCTGGAATGATGAGAGATATATTAGTAAAGAAAAAGTTAATAAATTAATAATCGGCCAAGTGCGAGTAGAAATCGCGCACTAAGCATTCCGTACTAAACCTAGATGTCATAACTAAAGATCGCATATTCCAGTGCATATTTACCTAAACTTCGAGAAAGAACGTAACAAGAGTGGACCACCTCTAAAATATAAAATATTAATTTTTAATACCGTGATTTAAATATCATGATTTACCTAATTCAATTTTATAGAAATAATATTTTTTCGGTACAAATAATTGGTTTGAAAAAAATATTTTTTTACCTTTACGAGGGGTATTAAGCTTAAACATATGCATAAAAATATGCCTAAGCTACATACAACTGATGTACATCACATTAGGTCGTAAAAATAAAAATCCATTTTTTTTTGTTTTCTGAAATCCATTTTAGAATCACCCAAATATCATGACAGAAATGATACATGTATGTATACATTTAGGCTTCATGTTAAATTTAAAAGCTAACGTGTCTTTGAAACAAAGTAATTAAACCTTCAGTCTTCATACCTTTAATAACATTTTTTTCTCATGTTACAAATTTTACGACCATTTTATACTTACGTTATAACTATAAATCGAATTCCCAAGCTGGTGAAACCAATTTCATTCCGCGCAAACATTATATTGCGCTGTATTTTCTTTGAAAGAAAATTGATACAGTAGCTTTTCCAATGCAACACTCAAAACAACAACCTTTTCTACGGAATTATAACCAATTCTAAGTCGAGTGAAGCTTAGTCTAATACCTTTCTGAAAAAACGATTTTCTTTTAAAATATATATAGTGATAATTTCCGCCGTGTGGTTCCCGGCGTTTAATGCTCAAAGTTCTCGGCAGATTAGAATAAGACCACTCCAAATCTTCCCATGGATGTCGTAGAAGGCGATTTAGGAAACACAAGCTAAGCAAAGATTATAAACATCAAAGAGACCTCTCCAACCCGTCTGGCCAGCGTAGATGGAGGTGTAGGCCAAATCCTCTGACTGCTCAGGCTAATATATGGCTTTGATAGAACAGAGAGGATCATGCTCCTGCAGAGGAGACTAGACCTGATGATGATGATGATGCACTGATATGATAGTACAAAAAGTAAAATTCCATCAACCAATCAATACTACCAATACTACTGCTTACCAAACATTGATTTACCATAAGTGCTGTAATAAACAGCGCCATAAACGGCAAGCTAACAATTTCGGCTCTCGCAAAGAAATATCCGCCACAATATGACAGATTACACAACCGACGCCGTATTATTTAATTCCGTTTTCCATCTACAAGCCCATCAACATGGTAATGTGGCCTTAAGGTTTTATAAACCAAGGTTTATAAAACCTTAAGGCCTGTCTACCCCACAAGGGAAAAATACGTGACAATATGTATGGATGTTCAAAAATTAACGCAAGATTTTCAGTACTATTACTACTTAAACCCTATACATATAGTAAAGTGCAGATAGTAAAACTCCATCAACCAGTCAACAATACCGCGTATTACTAAACATGGATTTACCCATAGAAGTATGAATACTCATTTTTTTTAAATCTATGGCTTTACCATAAGTGCTGTAATAAACACAGAGTTATATGGAGTTTGTCCAGCAAGCTCAATAATTTCGGCTCTCGCAAGGAGATATACGCCACAATATGATAGATTACACAACCAATGCCGTATTATTTGCCTTACGCAATAGGCCTGTTAGATTCGGTAAGGACTTTCACTCTTTGATAAACTCATGTCATTCATAAAGTTATTTGTTGTGCCTTCTTTGTCTTTTGAGATATTGAATTGGTCGAATCTGAAAAGAAATGTTCTCTAATTGCTTACAAGTTGGCGATTTTCTAAAATGTAATAAGCTAATATGGACGGCCTTTCTGACTCAGTTAGACTAGTCCTAGGTTCGATCCCCAGCCAGGTCAAGAAGGGAAACAACATTTTTTAGATTAGCCTGAATCTTGGTTTATTTATAAGTATCTTTTAAAAATCATACGTTGAGTATACCCTACGACAAGTTCACAACTTACTGTGGGACTAGCTCAGTCTGTGTGTACAAACTACTTTTTCTTCAAATTGGTTCAGTAGATTGGTTGCCTTGTAGTGTAGTTGATCCACACAACCTCATACACAACATGTGAGGTAGGATTATAGACAGATATGAAACGTTTGATAATATCTCCAACATCCTACCTATAAAATCGTAAGTACACAAAAAGGATCAGGTGCCATGACCTGAACGAAATAGAACATTCTATAAGAGGTGTTATGCAATAATTAAACAAAACGAAAATAAACCGCAAATATTATAGCTTATTATAAAAAAATATGTAAATTTGACGCGTAAGACCATTAGCATAACCTGAGCCATTGGTACGTGCCCAATCGGATGAACAAACATGTTTATAGCAATTCAGATCAGGTTTCTAACATTGTTATCCTCGTAATATTTTAGTCGTCTTACAAAATATCATCATCATCAGGTATTTTTTTTAGTCTCCACCGCAGGAGCACGACCCTCTTTGTACTACTAAAGCCATATGTAAGCCATCTTTACCAGCCAAATTATTTGGCCTACTACCAGTCAACACAGGCCAGACGGGTTGGAGAGGTCTCTTTGGTGTTTGCTTTGTTTAGCTTGTGTTTCCTTCTACGACATCCTCGGAAGACTTGGAGTGGTCCTATTATACTCTGCCGGGAACTGCGCGGCGTTTGGGAACCGCACGGCACAAAATAACAATATTTATAAAAATATTTTTAGAAAGCAGTTTCTAAAAAAAATAATGCTTACAAATATCTATCACCATCAAGATAATCTTTGATCACCGTCTTTTCACGGTAATATAAGATAGTCTAACATGCTAGTGTCGAACACAGCACTTTGTCCACATTTTGTAGTCTGTAAGAGAGATTGATACGCTTCCATAATAAGTATGTTGAAAGCGTATCTATATACCCATTTAGGTAAGGTACACCTTACTCGTATCCTGAGCTAGTGGCAGGTATGAAGGCACTTTGCCCTCGCCTCATACATTTGGTGCAGTAGCGAAAGATCACTTGGATCTAGCTACACAGTCCAATTAAAAAAAAAACAAAGAAATTATCTAGTGGACCACAAACAATTCACACCAAGTAGGTGATATACTTGTGTATAGTGCGTAAACTAAAGATTTGGCCGAAAAGCAATGAATGAGAGAAACGGAGACAACATAAAATTGCATGGATTGCGAACGTATTCGATTCAGTTTTGGATCATTCGATGTGTTGAAGTAATTTTTACATTAAAACAATCAGACTTTCTTTCTGGAGAGAAAGGAAAGAAGAATCCAGTAGAATTCTAAGGTTTCATGTTTTATATGATAACATTTGGATCATCTAAATCTTGAGTTATACCGGACATGTTTGGCAAGGTCTCAATAGGACTCCGGTAAAAATACTCAGAATGATCACAAGATAATTATTGACCGATCTTCAATAGAAAAACTCTTTACTCATTGTTTACATTATTTTGAAAAACCCCTAGGTGCTTCACCTACAACCGCAATTCTTCCTAATACCAACATCAAACACTCATAGACAGACCATGCACACTCATGGGCTTTCCAGATTTGGGTCACTGAGTATTCCGAACCGTATCTATTTGCATTGAATTTTAAGTCTCATGTAAATAGAACAAAGTCAACATTTGATGGACATCGATTCGTCACTTGTGACCGTGTTTAGTACACCGGTACTTTTCGCGAACACTCGCTAGAACATAATGAATCCTTCACCTATTTTAGGAGCCGTTATCTACAGGTGAAAAAATCTCACGTCGAAAGGTATGATAAATTGAGTAAATAAACATATTGTGCCACGAGGCCTTTGTGACGATAATATCAAGTTCATGTTCACTTGAACAGACATTCATTTCGTGTTTGTTTTTCGTCAATCGTAAATATACTCGTAAAGAGTTTTTTTTTATTTTAAATGATTCTACTCGTACAACTTTATTTATTGTATTGACCGTTTGCTAGCAGTCAACTACAATATGCCTAATAGACATGTAAAGTTTCGTCTTTTAACTACATTCAAAATTTCACGTTGCAAATTCATTAAATATTAAATCACGAATTAACGCCAACACACCGTTTTTTCTCCGTTCTTTCTTTAACTTTACTTTGATAATGTAGCTATGTACATTTGACAAAATCTTTAAAAAGTGAGGAGGCTAAAGAAGTAAACAAAAATAAGTAATTCAACTTATGGAGTGGAATATATGTATGTATGGGTAAACGCGTGTCAGTTGTAAAACTCGTAGAAGTAACCACCCAGTACAATTTCAAAATTCACACACATAATATCATTCATTCACGACGCCCGCGCCGCCTGTGAAATATAATTAATCGACTATAAATAGACTGATAGAAATAGGGAAATACCAAGTACCGGATTATCAACTTCAAAAGTCTATATTACATGAGACGTAAAAATATTTAAAAAAAACTTAAGGATAACTATTTCTTAATTTACTGGTTACAAATACGTATTTGTCGAGTTGTCATTCTCCATTTTCCGTAGAAATAGAAAGATGTCTTTGCAAGAGTCTTGTTCTTAATTGACATGACATTGTAAGTTAAAGACAAGTATAATTAAACATCTAAGTATTGTAATAATTAACAAGAAATGGATGAAGACATTCATTAATATTCAAGTTTTTTGGTGTTGCTTCATTCAATACCCTTCATTGCACAAAAATAAAGTTTTACCTAAATGTCGTTTAATAATTTACAAATTGTGCAAAAGGCGGCTTTATCGCAATGCAATTTCGGCCAGGCAACCTTTAACAACCTTTTCATGACTCATACAAAATTCATAAATTAAAATCATCCATATATTTTATTTATCTTTTAGCCATTCACGGGCAAGAAACTTAAGACTTTGCCTTTTAAGACTTTGGATCCGAAAAAGATTATTTCCACAGTAAGTATATTTAGTTCTAAAATTTAAAAAAGCCTAATGCTTAAGCGCACAAATTCGTTAAAAATATTTCTATACATCATTAAATACCATATTATAATATAGTATCTAATCTATGCTAATCCCACACAGGAAAATCTATATTAAAAACCATGTAAAAACAACCATGAAAAAAAAATTTTAGTCAGCTCTGTCACAGACGGATGGACGGACAGACATCAGAGTCTTGGGGTCCCGTTTTTACCTTTTTGTACAGAACCCTAAAACACTGTTAGTCGCCACAATACGTTACAGGAATGGACTATCGTGGGGTTGGTGTGAGAACGGTCTTTACAATATACGAATTATGCAACATCAGAATGACTTAACTTTTACGAGTACATCGGAAACGGATATCTGCGGTGAGCTTCTTATTATTATTTAATCAGTAATCCCCGTGACCTCGCGTGCTATGATGAATTCACTATGTTAGTGAATTCATCATAACTGATTTTTTATTTAAATCTATGGAATTCATGATATTATGTAGGCATGGTAAAGAATCTGGTCAAACCCCCAAATCCCCTCCACAAGGAGTTTTGGAACAACTGAGCATACAGTGAGAGTCAAATTTATACCCCCGGTTAAAGACAATATCATACAAAAAAATTTGGACCAAATTAAGGCCTGCTAGACGGCCTGGAGTGCTATTTTTGAACGCGTGACTCACTAAACGAGTGATTGACGCGAGTGTTTCGAAAAAGCCTCATTTACATCAAAGTGACTTCCTGTCATTTGAAGTTTATCTATCATGCATGATTTTACGTTCCGTTTGACGCTACAGTTCTTAAACATTTTAAAATCCTTAATAACCTTAAAAAGTTTAAAAAAAATTCTGCGTGAAAAGTTCAAGCGATGCTTTCAAAAATATGGCAAAATGGCATTTCGTGACATGGAAGACAAGTGATACTTGTAGACGTGCACGACTGTGTTTTGGTGAATCACCGTTTCAAAAATAGCACTCCTGGACGACGGTGAATTCAGATTCAGATTATTCATCATCATCATGATCAGAAGATATATTCTGTGAAGAACGCTTTCATTTTCTCATAATATGGTAGATACAAAGTTTGACGCTAGCCAGAAAAAAAACCGGCCAAGTGTGAGTCAAACTCGCGCAATGAGGGTTCCGTACAATATGCTTCGTGAACACACACACAATGTGCAAAAATGTTTTATTCAATTGACTAGCGCTATCTTGTGGTGTTTTAGTGAACTATTTCCCTAGATGAACTTATTATAGTTAGTGAGTTTACCACTTTATGTTGAAGTGATAGAATTCTTATTATTTTTCATGTAATCTTCAAGGAATGAACTATATATTGTAATTTTTTCAAAATTTTCGGCCCAGTAGTTTCGGAGATCAGGGGAGGGGGAATGGTCAATTTTTGCCTTCTTTTCGTGAATAAAATCAAAAGTATTGATTTTACCCGAACAAAAAAAATATTTTTGAGATCTTCATAATGAGCCCTTTCATTTGATATATGACACAGTAAGGTTTGCAAAACTTTATTTTAAAATTTTGTAATTGGGACCCTTAAAAAGGACCATTATTTAAAAAAAAATCTTTATTTACTTTGCACATCGGTGTTTGGGTCATAGGATTACACCATCTTACCAAATTTCACCTAATTTGGTTCAGTAGATTCGGAGAAAATCGTCTGTGACAGACGGACGGACGGACAGACAGACGCACGAGTGATCCTATAAGGGTTCCGTTTTTCAATTTTTGTACGGAACCCTAAAAAACCACGATCTAGAAGTTCGGTCTACAACTCTACATTCTCTGATGTAATTTATCGCTGAAAATTAATAATTCATAAATAGATTTAAATTTACGTAAATTTTAACGATATTAATAAGCACGAATACTATATTGAAATGCTTATTGAACGACATTGGTTTCACTAGACGACAAGAGTTGACGAGCGAGACGGCATCAGCCAATTTACCATAAGGAATTGATTTTACGTGATTTTTCACGCACTTCAAATACGTGATTTCCGAGACCGAGTGTTATGAAAAACCTTCAAAAAATATTGTTTCAAGAAAATCTGGGTTAAGTAGTTTTTATCGTCTAAGAATATATTTTGTCGACAAAACACTGTAAGGATATTTTTTTACTGCTCAAAGTAAGGTAAAAATTCAGTAGTGCTATTTTGATCTGATTGACTGGATGATGAAGAGCAAATACGGGAAAAAACAATAAATACACGCTTCAAAACAAAACTAGCTCTACCATGTAGCACAATGAAACTCTATAGCTCAAGCCCATACGTGATTTGTACTAAAATATATAATAACGTACCTAAATATATTAAAACCGAAGAAAACGAAAAGAGATTCTTAAAAAGCCTCAGAGAATATTTGATACAGAAATGTTTTTACAGTCTAGAAGGGTTTTTCCAGAAATGACGAGGGTTACTGATATTTCGAATTTTTTGAATTTATTTTAAATTTTATATTTCACTAGCTTTAGCCCGCGGCTTCGCTCGCGTTAAGAAGTAGAATTGATCAAAATCCTTTCTTAGCGGATGCCTACATCATAACATCTACCTGCATGCCAAATTTCAGCCCGATCCGTCCAGTGGTTTGGGCTGTGCGTTGATAGATCACTATGTCAGTCAGTCAGTCACCTTTGAGTTATATATATTTAGATTTACTTACTGACATTTTTTTAAATATTTTAATTTGTACTATTCCGTGTGACAATTTTGTTTTGTTTTGATTGTGTGACAGTTAATATTATTCTTCTATCATCCAATTTGTACCCAATCAGATTCTTTATTTTTTTCGTATTTACGAGATCTAATTTATATAACCTTTAAATTATTGTAGTGCCCTTTCAGGGATCCATGCTGTACTTTATACATAGTGATTAAGGATACCTATTGTAACCATGGAAACAATAAAAATAAATTGAAATTGAATAATCGGGTTTTTTCCACGCTGTTCTAACAGAGATGAAAAAAGTAGAAGGTACAAGCTGGTTCCCTTACTGCGTAAACCGTAGAAGCCGGTCGAAGGATGGACCGTAATACCCGTGATTCCAAAGGAAATACTAATAATAATATATATGATTAATACCGACCTGCATGACTGTGACTGCTCCATACGTGATCGCGATCCAGTAAATAGACCCCAGTAACACTCCGCCGGCGATGAAGGGGCAGATTTTGTGGGTGATCTCTTCCACAGCGTCGAGTAGGGCCACGAAGGCACCCATCGATGGGAAGACTACTATGTATTCCGCCTTGCATTGTGGACAGAGGACTTTTCTAGTTATGTTCCCTCGCTGCTTCTCGTCGACCCACCGCTGGAGGCAGCTTTGATGTACCTGGAACAGGAATATTTGGTTAATAACTTCTTCATCAGGTCTTTTTTAGTCTCCATTGCAGGAGAACTATCCTCTCTGTACTACCAAAACAATAATTAGCCAGAGCAGTCAGACGATTTGGCCTTTACTCTCCATGCTGGGCATGCTGGCCAGACGGCTTGAAGACCTCTCTTTGATGCTTATTAGTTAGCTTTGTTTATCTTACGTTCCCTAAGTCGCCTTCTACGACATCCACGGGAAGACTTGGAGTGGCTATTCTACTCTGCCGGGAACCACACAATTAAAAACTTATGTTACACAATTAACTAGTAATTATTCAACAATGAACAATGCAGTGGCATTTATTGCAAATTAAATGTGCTGATATTCGCGAGTCAATTAGTTAGAAATAACTCGTTTTCAAAATATAAAATGCTATATGATTCAAGTTTTCTACTCAGAATAGGACTCTTAAACCCTCCCTGTCACCCTACAATTAGAAAAGGTGGCATGACGATGTCGATTTTTCAGATGTCGAGAATATATTGTCAGATGAAGCTATAATGAGTTATAGACTAAAATTAAAATATATCTGCTGTTAATAAAATATTGAAATATTGATTTTTTATTCGTTCACATGATATAGTGAAAAGCGATACGTCCGCCTCTTGTCCGCCTTACAAGATCCCGTGACGCAGTGTGAGGACAGTCAAATAATCAGTAGGTTAACTAAAAAGAAGAAAAATTGTAAGGCAATTAATTTTTGCACCACATAATTCAACAGGAGCCTTAGAATACCTACATATAAAATAAACCACAGAGCAAGGAATGTCTTGTCTGTGGTCTTGTCGCTTGTAGGGCGCGAGCTACATTGAAATTTCTAGCTCAGTCTGTGTAATAAACAAAGGTAGTTACTACTTTATTCACCTAGATGATTTTGCACTGAAGCCGTGGAACTGCTAAAGCTAAAATGTCCTAAAACGTAAAAACTAATTAAGGGCAATTCGTCTTCAGAATACTAGAATTTCAGCTATCAGACGAATGACAAGTGGCACGCTACATGCTTCTAAAATTAATATGATAATTGATAAACGATCAATAATTGTCGTAAACAATGCACATAACTGATAATGATTAAGTTTACTATCTATCTATTACATTGTGTATTAAGTTTACGAACGTTTAAGACGTATCTATTAATTAAATACTAAGTATCTTACAAGATTCTAAGATTGTAATGTTACTAAGTAACATTTGAATAATTTGTTCTCAAATCTCATATTGGCCGTGTATGGATTAAAACCGGGAATAATATTATTTGGCTTAGGAGCCCGATGGTCCAATCGGTGTGAGCTCTATGAGCGCTTACGTATGTTAAGCAACCCCTGGTGCAGTCCCTACTTGGATGGGTGACCGCAAGTGGCATAAAAATATCTCGAGCTCCTCCGTGCTTCAGAAGGCACGTTAAGCCGTTGGTCCCGGCTGTCATCGTTGATGGCAGTCGTTAAGCTATGTCAGATGCCTTAAGGCAGCTTGAAAAATCTGACACCAGTGTTGGCCACTTACATATACGAAAAACAAACAAACAAACAATCTTATTTGCTGATGGTGGTAAAAGATCTCAGTAAAATGTTATAATTAAAATTGTCTTATAAGTTAGTAGCGTCATCCTCAACTAGGTACATGACCGATGTTTGCAGGTATGGCATCGGGTAAGCATCAGGCTTCCCGAGCTGCTCTTTCTCATCCCTAAACCATCCGAGCAATACTAACCCGTTCCCCCAGTCCAAAAAACTCCTACCACTCCCTCGCTTAAAAATGGTTTCGATGGGCAGAAGCATCGGAACCCTTATATTTATAAACCAAATAGATTGCGCTCACCAATCCGTTTGCCAACCAAGCGTGATGCTGGTGAGTATGGCAAAACCACAATGATAGAAATCCCATCCTAACTAATCCGATTAGGATTAGTTAGGGTGCAACTAACTAATATTATAAATGCAAAAGTGAGTTTGTTTGTTACGCTTTCACGCCCTATCTACTGAACCGATCATTATGAAATTTTGCATACACTTAGGGTACTGAGAAGGACATAGGCTATATAACACGAAGGAGAAGCGGCGGGTAACAGCTAGTTGATATATATTCTTTGCCTATGTCCTGCAGTGGACTTCCAACTGCTGCAATGATGATGAATCAAACTACTGGGACTGAACCACTGAAATTATGGTATTGCAGTCATTTTCGATTGTATCGCACTGGCATTGTTTTCCGCGCAAAAATATAATATTCATGAGCGTTCATGGGAATTCAATTGTTTGCATTACAGACTCGTGTCACATTCTCATTGTCACAACGAAAATCATGTTTATAATAGGCGAAAATCGGCACGTATATGACCTACACTAGAATATAAAATCGTAGAATTCGAAATGCGCAAGCCTCAGACGTATAGCATAACGCTAATTAAAATTGAGAATACAAAATGAGCAAAACGAAACGATTTTCTTTGAAAAGAGCCAGCCAATTATCACATAACTTGGTTCTTTCTGAAATAGTAGTATTACGCCTGTAACACACAGCCGCGAATGCGAAACGGAAGCGTTCCGGAACGAAACATTGGCGAAACCGCGAAACGCTGTTGTGCGATTCCGTTTCGGTTTCGTTCCGCTTGCGGTGTGAGACGCACCAAACAAAATCATACTAGACAGCGTTTCGCCAATGTTTCGTTCCGGAACGCTTCCGTTTCGCATTCGCGGCTGTGTGCTACAGGCGAGGTCCTGTCCTAAGGTCATTGATTTGTTTAAATTTATTTACTTGCATTTAAGTAGCTGGGCTCAGAATATAAAGGCGGTCAATCGAGTTGATGATATAATACAAATAATCCTGCCTGGTTTCGTTGATATTATGAACAACTTTTCCATACAAATTTCCCTGCCGGCTGACTTCATTTGAATGTATTTTTTTTTCGAATTTCCAGCTTTATTCCCATAGGAACTGTTGTTCACATTGACGGGCTAAGTAGTTCATATTCCTCCTAATGTTGGCTTAGCTTCAGTCGGATGATAATAGATATGTAAACCTTGGTTAGCTATCATATGCTTAGGTTATCATGCCGTTAGAATGTAACGGCTTTATTATTCTAGTCGTTAAGATAATCGTAATAAGTAATCGTAGGTATAATTAATTGCACATTGCACAATATGCTACACGTCACCAATAATATGATTGGTTTTGTGTTACGATTATTTATCTATACTAATATTATAAAGAGGAAATATCTATTTGATTGTTTGTTGCATTGATTTTCAAAATTTCGATATTTTCTAATTTATTATACATAATACAGTATAATGACATAGGTTATAACACACCTATAATTGGGTTGCATGACATTGTTATACATATATTAGTGGTGTACATGTAACCTGTTGGTGAACCTTTTTGAATAAATAAATAAATAAACACAGAAGATGGTTTTAATTTACGCGGACGATCTCGCGGGAAAACTGCTGGTATATTTATATATAGGCAATTTTTTTAATTTTTTTAATTAATAATATAATAATTTTAATTTTATAATTTTAGGCATAGGTTTTATACTCTCGTTCCCTTTGTTAACTTGTAAAGATAACATACCTTAGATGCATGACAGCCGGGACCAACGGCTATCGATCTATAATTTAAGAACGTGTTCTTGTCGGTGCATTACTCTCCATGTGTCTCGGTTCTCATTGCCATTCTCTTTATATCCTCATACGACACAACCCCTGCCTTTTCCTTTTCTCATTCAAATATGTTCTTGCCTACCTCTCCTCAATCCAAAAACAAAACAAAGGTATTGAAGGTTAGTTAATCTACTATCGTCAATGCAATTTAAAGTCTTGTCAAGTACAGTCCGAATCAAATTTTATGGTGGCTCGGATATTAGCTGCGAGTTGCGCAGAATGCGTCCCGCCTCCCCGCGCGCGCCCCGCCGCCCCGCTGAACCTAGTATTGTGTACTGCGCATCGACTCGCGCGATGTTCCGAGCCGCCATAAAGTTTGATTCGGACTTTAACAGGATAATAAACTTTGAGTTAATATGCAAGGCAGCCAACCCAAATAAACGAGTCTGGCAAATATTTTTGCAGAGACGGTAAACGATCCGGTGCCCTCGACGGAGACCAAGGAATATTTCGATATTTGCAATAATAAATTTATAA
The DNA here is from genome assembly GCA_963082605.1 of Rhodophaea formosa. Classification (NCBI taxonomy): domain Eukaryota; kingdom Metazoa; phylum Arthropoda; class Insecta; order Lepidoptera; family Pyralidae; genus Rhodophaea; species Rhodophaea formosa. The sequence continues at coordinate 8,832,657 of OY720225.1, read as the reverse complement.
GAGAATATTGTGTTTACGTCATCATCATCAGGTATTTTTAAGTCTCCACTGCAGGAGTACGACCCTCTTTGTCCTACTAGAGCCATATATTAGCCACGGAGCAGTCAAGGACTTGGCCTACACTCCACGCTGGCCAGGCGATTTGGAGAGGTATTTTGATGTTTATAAGCTTTGTTTAGCTTGTGTTTACTAAGTCGCCTGCCGCGGGAAGACTTGGAGTGGTCCTATTCTACTCTGCCGGGAACCACACGTCTTTCTTATTAAATACTCCCTCCCGGGACAAAAAGAGCACCTGCAAATATTGTCCGTTGATCATGAATGACTCTACTTCCACCCTTAAGGGGGAACACTAGGCACAGTAGCGACGCCAATCATTTTATTCCTAACGGCCTGGCCACGGGACATTCGCCGTGGCGAATTTTCGCGCGGCGCGAACGACGAGTCGACCGGCGAGTGAAACAAGAGAATAAAAAATTACCGAGCATGCCACGCGCACCGGCGACCGGCGACGCGACCGACGAATTGTATCAGGCGAATCGCGCGGGCGACCAATGACGCGGTGGGCGAGTGAAACAAAATCGTGAATTCGTCGGCGCATGCCACAGGGTCGAGGCGGCAGTCGCGGCGAATAGTACAAGGAACTAGAGGTGTTATATTAGGGTCAGATATCAAGAACCATGTTATCGAATATATTAGTTTACCGATATTATGTTCCATTAAACGTTCTCCAAGAACGGTGAAGAACAGGCTGGGATTTTGCAGGCGATATTATTTTTTTGAGGCATTTACATCTACTTATCAGCTCGAAGCAGATTCCGTTCGTTCTCTCGTTCCGAGAACCGAGAACATTTAGTTAACTTCGTTTCGTATCGTCGTAGTTAGGACGCGAACGGCTGCGGAACGCAAACGGGCGCGGAACGCAGTAACGCAGCCGGTTCACCGATACGATACTTTGGATATTAACTGTTCTTGACGGTTCTTCGGGAACGCGTTCTTTGGATATCACATAACCTAATATATTTGTATTATGTTCCGCAACGCTCATATTTTGTTCGCGGTATCGGTTCTGATATATCAATAACACCTCTACAAGGAACAAATGTTTTTAGTCGGTTATGAATGGATGGCGAAATTTTATCGCGGATTAATGAGCTTGGCCGGCTACGTCTGGCCAAGATAAATTTTAATATACCTATTATAAAAAACATTGTCCGCACTTACTCTTTTCCACCGACTTCAAAAAAGAAGGTTTTCGATAGGCCCGTTTGTATTTTACTTTTATTTTAGCTTGTACCTATGTTTTAGTATGATTTCGTATGTTATTTTATGTTTTTGTATGTTTTGTATGATCTTGTGTAATTTCGTATGTTTTATATGATTTTGTATGTTTTCGTATATTTTGTATGTTTTTGTATGCTTTGTATGTTTCGTATGATTTTGTACGTTTGTCCATGCATATCTCGGAACTATAAGTCAGATGTTGAAATTATTTTTTGTGGTAGGTAAGGTACTGCAAGTTTCATCAAAATCGGTTGAGTAGTTTTTGAGATAGATTATGTGTGTACGAGAGAAAAATTGAAGTCGGTTTTTTAATACTTTTGTCTCCAATTCTAGTTGAATATTTTCGTTCGATTGTTCTCGAAATAAAATTTTTGGTAGGTACATTCTATATTTTTTGTACTTCTTATGAATTTTCCATCGACCTATACTCCGACTTATATTCAAATCATGTACTCCACAATCTCTTTCAAATAATATGTCTTACTAAAAATGTTTAATTTCTTAGCCAAATCGAGATAACTTTGATAAAGACATTATGCTCTCAGATCTCCGTCTATTCTGGTCGCCGCGGCGAACGCGACTGCCCCGTGGCCTGCAAATCGCGCCGCACAATTAGTCGCTTCGCCCGTCGTGCCGTCGTTCGCGTCGCCCGTCCCCGTGGCCAGGCTGTAATACTTTACAAATAGAAAGAAATTCAAGAATATAAACAATACAAGCCATAGTAAATAACCTGAAGTATTTTTGGAATCATGTTTTGATATTATGAGAATCAGTCATTGAGAGAAAAAGTGATAACCGCCTAAAACGGCCGTTTTTGGCGGTAATCAGATTCTCATAATTCTCACTGATTCCGATAGTAATAAACATGATTCAAAAAATACTTCAGGTTATTTACTAAGGCTTGTATTGTTTATATTCTTGAATTCCTTTCTATTTGTAAAGTATTAGGAATAAAATGATTGGCGTCGCTACTGTGCCTAGTGTTCCCCCTTAATAACAATACCCAAAAATTATATGGAACTCCTAAGCTCTTCTGGAGAAAAATAAACTAAGGATATACTACTGACTACTTGTTGTCAGGACAAGCAGTCAGAGGCATATCCTTATTTTATTTTTCTTAGCAGATTGTTGATCAGATAAAGGGAATCACTACTTTGATTCTCAATTCCAATACATTCGACACTCTGAAAACATGGCCTAATGTTGTCATACGTCTACGCCGTAGACAGAGGTCTACGCCGTAACGAACATAAATAGACGGTTTATCTCCAACAAGTTGTAAATAAAACGCAGTTCTAGTACCGATATGTCATTGAAAAGTTGAAATTTATCGTACGTTCAACGAGATCACACAACAAATAAAGAGCTCAACCTTAAATATACTTCTTACTTTTAAAACAGCAAACAAAGTCAAAACGTATTCCAGGGATTATGTGTTTTCGACAATAGGCTTGTATCGAAATATTTTTGTTTTTTTAAATAATTTGTTCGTCTGGTTGATTATTGTTAAAAATATTGGCCCCTTTTTTGTCAATCAAACAAAAATTGATAAACATACAGCCCGTTAAAGTTCCGCGTGACGTCACTGACCGATACCCTTTTACCGGCCTGTGTGTCGGCGGTTGCGCCACTCCTTTTATGCGCTTTAACTTTATGATTTTTTGTTTGATGAAAAAAAAAACGTATCTTATATGTTTGATAATCTATATGACGGACTAATTATTATAAAAGATTTTTTTTTAGGAATTATCTTTTATAATTAGTTTAAAAAACTAAAAACACGCTTTTACCATGCTAGTCATGTATTTACATCAGAACTCAGATCGTGTGCAAAATTTCATCCTAATCGAAGAGCGGGAAGTGGGCCAAATTAAGATTCCAAGATTTTCATACATACAAGTGAAGTTAATAAAAGCGTGTTATTATGTACTACACCTAGTAAATATTCTGATATCTATGTGTACTACCTATACAGTGATATTGTGAAATGAAGCTAAATTAGCCTGGTGCATGGTGTATTCACCTAAAGTGTTGTTTGCAGTCTAGACAACACACAAGACAACATGACTGGCTCTTGCAAACACAAAAAATATTAAAGTTGTGTGTGTGTATGTGTACTCTAAACGTGTTTGACTAGAGGTTTTATATCATAACTTCTGTTAGTAATTGCAACAAGATTTTGGTAGAACTGTATAATATAGTTTGCCGTATGATCTCCCCTAAGTGTTATTTGTAAACAACATAACTGATTTCACAAACAGACACCCCAGTTGTGTACTTAAGAGGTGTCAATGCATTTTTCATCGCAGTAAAAACAAGCTCCTATCTAATTAACATCACAAGATTAAGCTCACAGTGTGATCTGCGCTATCTAAGTAAGTGTTGCTTGTAAACAACATGACCGACTTTTTCAAAGGCAAACACATTTTGTGTACACTTAGAGAATGTCAATGCGTTACTGACCGCAGGTCATTGTACTGTAACAGTTTAATACCTATATTAAACAACAAAGATTGGAAGTATTTTATAATATAGCTTGCAGTGATCTCCGCTAAGTTTTGTTTGTAAACAATATAACAGATTTCACACACAGAAACCCCAGAGGTGTCAATGCATTTCCGACCGAAACAACAAGATCCAATTTTATTAACAAACATCACAAGATTAAGCTCAGTGTGATCGGCGCTAAGTAAGTGTTGCTTGTACACAACATGACCGACTTTTGCGAAGGCAAACATATTAAAGTTGTATACTTAGAGTATGTCAATGCATTGCTGACCGCAGGTCATTGTACTGTGACAGTTTTTACGATGTGGCGACGCGGTATTGACAGTAATGTGACTGTAGCGAAAACTCTTTGTTAATTTTATGAACCTATATTGGTAGGTGTACTCCTTATCGTTCATTATCGAACATTCCACCTGGTAGCTAGTTTGAAAAATATTTTCTGGAGGTGGTGGAAATACCACTAGTAATAAGAAGTAGGTACCTATTTTTTGCGAATTTAAAAAGGTATCTATTTTTATAAATTGACTCGAATATTTATGCACCTAATAATTAAATACTTCGATGTCGGATGAAGTTCCTGGTGCCACGAGTATGGCCTAAATATTCAAGTTGCGCGGGAGGCCACAAAACACGCGGAGCGTTTCGCTCAGTGCCGGCCGAATTCTGACCGATTGAAATTGCATGGGCGTAGTCCGCAAATATGCGGGGTTGGGCTCCTGCGCGCACCCTATACCCTGCACATATGCGGAGTTGACAGCAAAGTTGTTAACCGGTTATAACTCCAGAGTATATGAGAGAAAACGAAGTTAAAAGATCCGTGCTACAGTGATTTATGTAAAAATACCTTAAATAGGCAAGGGTGAGGTTAGATAATTAATAGACCTTTTGGTCCTAGGATCTCCTAATATGAGTACATATATGTATGTTTACAAATGTAAAAAAAAATTTATATGTGCATATTATTTTTTAAACTCCTATTAAGTAGTAGAGAAATTATTTTATAATTTATTAATCAATGGACTGTGTGGATGTCTCTTACCATCAGTTGACCAGTTTGCTCGTTTGCCGTCCTATTTATAAATTACTTCTATTCATGTATTTATTGAGATGAGAAAAATATGCACAAAAGCCATTGTATTGATTTCTCAGATAACCTTGTGAAAGAAAAATAAATAGGCAACAACCTAGCATTGAAAACTTGACACTATCTATGTTATCTAATAACACAGGTACAAAGAAAAACAAAATAACAAAAAAACAAAAGAAACATATTTTTATTAACTATTCTTCACCTTTTCATGTGTCAGTTGTGCAGTGCACCTCTTATTGCATTCAATAAATATAAATAAATAAATAAATATATACGGACAAATCACACAGATTGAGCTAGCCCCAATAAGTTCTTAAGCAAGACTTGTGTTATGGGATACTAACTCAACGATACTATATTTTATAACAAATACATATATAGAAAACATCCAAGACCCAGGTCAATCTGAAAAAGGTCATTTTCCATCTTGACCTGACCGGGGATGGAACCCGGGACCATCCGTGTCGCAGGCAGGCGTGTTGACCGCTGCGCCACGGAGCTCGTCATATTTTTAAGACAAGGGGGACAGAGGGTTTTTAAGGTAAGTATGCAGCAACATTTTACAAAATAAACTTATTTTGTGAATATACTGTTTACTTCCATAATAATATTACTATCACAAAAAAACTGCATGGAGAGTATAAAGAGGGGAACAGCTTTCCTGACTTATGCTGAAAGCAGGGAAGGGGGTTGAAAAAGAGCTGATATTCTGTTGTAATACTTGAAGAGCGCCAGTCATCAGAAGTTTAAGGTAATATCATAAAGATTTAAGGATACAGAGTGTCTGGTACTGAGCTAATGACAAATAATTAATAAAAGTTTAAAAACCTAAAAATCATGCTTTTAACACGCACAAAAAATTACGAAATGTATCGTCATCAGACCTCAGAGCATGTGCAAAATTTCATCCTAATCGAAGACCGGGAAGTGGGTCAAATTATGATTCCAAGATTTTCTTACATACATAGTTAGTTAAAGGGAAGCTAATAATTACATGTTTAAAATAAATTCTCGTCATCATACTTACATCTTTTGTTCTGAGACTAAGCTTCAAACCTGTTAGCTGTTTCATAATAATCAATACCTATAATTTAAAGTGTTTGAAGCAGAACATGATTGTTGTACCATTTGTAAATCACTGAATAAAGATTTTTCTATTCTATTGTTCACAGAATAAAAGTTGTTTGTATGATGTTATGAACATTGATTTAAATTATTGCTTGCTTAACACCAAACACACTGTAACGTAATAAAGGACAAGAGAGATTAATGCCATATACAATATGGAGAGATAGGTTACTCTTTGATAAAATGATTAAATACCAATTACAAAGCCTAGAAGGATAGTAGCTAGATGATATGTAGTGGTACTTAAGGAAGGTACATGACTTTAGAATATACATTTCTATCAACTTCTTTTAATTTTATTAAATATCAAGATATTAAATACTAGCAAGTTTCCAGCGAATTCGTCCGCGTAAATTATAGCCTATGTCACCCTCAGATTAATAATCTATCTATAGGTGAAACAATTTAGAAAACGGTCCAGTAGTTTCGGAGCCTATTCAATCAAAACACTCAAATCTTTCCTCGTTATGCAATAGGTATCGCGCTTTCACTGCAGTATAACCGAAACATGATAAAATTCCGGTATTAGCTACGACTTACCCATCTAGTGGTCCCAATGCATTTGCAAGGCTGGACCCAAGCTGCCAGCTTGTCGTCTGCCTCCGTAGCGAAGCACACCCAGCAAGACTTCAAGTTCTCGTCGTCAGCGGCCTGGAGGGCTTGGGACTGTGGTTGAGAGCTCCCAGATCCCATGTTTGTTCCTTGTGGTTCACTTGACATGACAAACTGCGTATCCACAGTAAAAACACTGATATTTGTACACGTTTACACAATATAGTTAGATGTATCTGCAGTCTCAACACTTGAATTTAAATCTCAAACAAAATAAAACTCTCGGAAACAAATAGCTTTTTAGTAAATAGCAATTTTAACTCAATAAAAATACAGCTGTTTCCGTGTCGCGTCCGTCATGAAATGAATGAAAATGTTTTGAACTTTTTTATTTGAAGTCTAGAAATGTCACAAAAGAATGAATGAAAGATTGACTTTATCGAAGGTAGTGCTTATTTTAGAAGGAACTTGTGACTCGTCCAAAGTCTAAGGGTACTTATTTTGAACGGGTGACTAGACCACTCGTCTTCGAACGATTTTTGTGTGAAACAACCTCTCGTTTGCGAAATTTCGAAAATTGTACCCCAAATCCACACCGCAAACGCATGTACTCCTGCCTCCTGCCCTGCCTACCTTTAGTTATAGTTCTATGATTCCTACCATCCTGTCTGTCACCAGTTCACCACTCACCAGTCACCACCGAGTCGAAGCGCAGAAAGTTATACAGGATGTTAGGGTAGCCCGTCACAATGAACAATTCTCCCTATGGCCAAAGCTAGGAACTCAAAAAAATCTTCACTTTTTTTATACAAATTGCTGGGCCAGCCGAACATTTTTGTATGAAAATGTTGTTTTTTACAGTTCCCAGCATTGGTCCCAAATGGGTAAAGTTATTTATTTTGACGGGCTGATTGATTAGTTAAAGGGACAACAACGATGTTTACCCTAAACCATAATACTTTGTATATAAACTTATTAAAATAAAGAAATAAGATATTGAAAATACGGTGGTCCCTGGTGCGCGCGACGTGGACAAACGTTTTATTAGAGACCTAGTTCGAATGCCTCCGAAACACTGGCCGTGTGGTGTGTGAGGCCTCTGCTCTGTAGTGTTCTGTAAATCTGGCTGGTCCAATCCGCATGGCAAAGTGGCTGGTGTGATAGCTCTTACTTTGCTTTAATGTTTGTTTTGTATCTGTGACGCAGTGACGCTTTTGTGCTCGAATTTTTGTGATGCAAATAGACTGAACGATTGAACCTTGGGATTCAATGATTGTATCACAGAACTAGATTGTATTTATATTCATTTGACAGCAACGAGTGCTATTATTGAAATGGCGCGTCACCACGGAACAATATACTGGCGGGAACGCGTCAAACCAATCCAAAAGCAAGACGCAGCCGTGACATCCATGCACATGCACATTGCTAAGTACCTAATACCTAACGATCAAAATGAGGTTCTTTGGATACGCCCGAATAAATCACTCGTTTAGTAAGTCACGCACCGCATGAGTCACGCGTTCAAAAATATTACCCTATTACCCCAAAATATCAATCCACCGATATCAACCAATAGGAACGAAACGTCATGATTTCTAGATTTCTATTGGCTGAATTGCTAAGGAATTGCCTGAATTAGAATGCTTAAGACAAAACTGTCAAAGTAATATTATGTTAGACACATGCATAATAATTGCATAGCAAGTGTGTGGAATATATATTTAAATTCTAATAAATAAAATAAACTATTTTGATTACACACTACATTGTACACAGTGCAAGCGAACTGGTGTATTTAAGCATTAAACTCCTGTAAAATTGGTAAGTAAAGTTTCATAACAATTTACGAAGTGTAAGGACAATATACCTATCGTTAACTTAGTTATATTTAATAAAGGAAGCTACTAAGTACAATAATTGACATTGAATAATACTTTGAGAAATATTAATTTTAAGTCATATTTTTTACAATCTTGTAAAGTTCGGTTAGATACCGTTACCTATGTATTCGTTTACATAAGTGGTTGGTGACGGTTGCCAATACTCTGAAATAAAGTTGTATTCATTTAAATTAGGTAGGTATCTAATAGTCTAATAGTCTTTACTTTATCTCTACCAAACCTAAACTTTACGCATCATAACTCACGTGAGTTCTGAGCGTGTCGTAATAGGTAATGGAAACAACTTTCTACTTTACTATATAGTCTTGAAACACCTTGGAAAATATACATCTTTACCCCGCACAAAATATCACGTTTTTATCCCTTTTGAGGTAATGGGCCAGATGTTGCCAGACCAAAACCTAACTTTAGTAATAAGTTTTTGAATAGTGACAGAACATAATTTTGAAGTATGATAAAACTACTGGCATAGTAAAGTGCAGTCATGAGATCCCCATCATGAACAAAGTTCCATATGTCATGCTTGTTATAATTTTATGATAGTCAAAATTTTACTTTTTATTTATTTTTCTTTGCATTGGAAAGAAAAATAAATAAAAAACTTACACACACGAAAAACAAACAACAAACATTGGAAGAGAGCAAGCTAACATTCCTCTTTGAAAATAGCATAAAATGAGTTGATAAATTAATTGAGAATTGGCAGTGGCTCAGCTGTCAAATAGCTTCGATCCCTGCCGGGCCAGACATGTAAGTCTGGCCCCGCAGGGTTCGAAGCTTGTCAATCAACTATACATAGTTCCAAGCATTAATATCACAATTACATTCTGTTATGCTGTGTGGTTCCCGGCAGAGTAGAATAGGACCACTCCAAGTCATCCCGTGGATGTCGTAAAAGGCGATAAGGAAACACAAGCTAAACAAAGCTTATAAACATCAAAGAGACCTCTTCAAACCGTCTGGCCGGCGTGGAGAGTGTAGGCCAAATCCACTGAATACTCAAGCTAATATATGGCTCTGGTAGTACAGAGAGGGTCGTGCTCCTGCAGTGGAGACTAGAAAGACCTGATGATGATGATGATACATTCTGTTTTAGATCTTATCAAATTGGCTTAAAAACTGATGTGTATACATATTAATGCTTGTGACTGTACCTCTGAACTTTTTACCCTATCTGACTCAAGTACAGTAATTTTCATCCATCACTAGCTTCTGGTGAAGAAAAACATTATAAGGCAACCTGTACACTAGTGAATCTTTACTAGTGTCTGGAATGGAGAAGGCACTGGCAAACCACGACAACATTACTAAAATGGTCAGTGTTTTTTTAAATAATAATAATAGAAATATACGGACAAATCACACAGATTGAGCTAGCCCCACCGTAAGTTCTTAGTAAGACTTGTGTTATGGGATACTAACTCAACTATGCTATATTACATATATAGATAAACATCCAAGACCCAGGTCGATCTGAAAAAGATTGTTTTTAGGGTTCCGTACAAAAGTTGAAAAACGGAACCCTTATAGGATCACTCGTGCGTCTGTCTGTCCGTCCATCCGTCTGTCACAGCCGATTTTCTCCGAATCTACTGAACCAAATTAGGTGAAATTTGGTAAGATGGTGTAATCCTATGACCCAAACACGGATGTGCAAAGTAAATAAAGATTTTTTTTAATAAGGGTCATTTTCAGGGGCCCAATATCAAAATTTAAAAAAAAAGTTTTGCAAACCTTACTGTGTCATATATTAAATGAAAGGGGTCATTACGAGGATCTCAAAATTATTTATTAATATTTTTTTTTGTTCGGGTAAAATCAATACTTTTGATTTTATTCACAAAAGAATGCAAAAATTAAGTGGTAAACTCACTATAATAAGTTCATCTAGGGAAATAGTTCACTCAAACACCACTAAATGGCGCTAGTCAATTGAATAAAACATTTTTTGCGTACGTTTTACACGAAGCATATTGTACGGAACCCTCATTGCGCGAGTTTGACTCACACTTGGCCGGTTTTTTATTCATCTTGACTTGACTGGGGATTGAACCCGGGACCATCCGTGCCACAAGCTGGCGTGTTGACCGCTGCGCCACGGACCTCGTGTATGTGTTTCTTTCCTTTCAATAACATTGACAAGAGCTTTTAAATTTCAGATAACTAGATGGCTATACATATAAAATATATTTTGTTTTATTTATTAGTGGTACTCCTATCATTTCCACACTATGCATTGAATCTGCAATCTATGCAGATTAATGCTCCTCCTCTTACTGAAACACTTAAAGTTTGATTCCTAGTACAAGCACTATTTGTATTTTATTTTCAAATCTTGGTTGTGGTTTTGTGAAATCATATTCTTAGCTCATAAAATTAAATCATATAGACTCAGATGAGGATTATGGTTTTCTTACTGTCAAATTGAGCCTGGGCTCCTTTCTGAACATATGTTATTCATAGTAGATGATAGATGCATTACTTCATAAGTTGTAACACTTATCTCTATTCCTAAATGTTGACTTAATTGATTTACTTCCTAATTGCCTGTCGGTTTTATTTGAGTGTCTGTGGAGATTTCCTCTTTTAATATTGACAATTGAAAATTTGTTGTGAATGAATCCTTGTATTTTCCACACTTGATAGTTTTCCACCAACGGATTTTCACAACAAATCACTGTGAGGTATGTAAAGCCTTTTTCACAAATGCAAAAATAAGTAATTTCATAATCTTGTATCTTATTCGCTCCATTTGAGTGTGTTCTTTGAGCCTGGGGTGCACATCGGCATAGAATTTACAATTTCTTTACACAATAAGTATAAAATCTTTTCAATAAAAATATCTCTTTTTTCTGCCTTATCCTTATCCCACTTTTTTGTGGGGTCAGCAGAGAATGTCAGTTTTTGCCAACCTGTTCAATCTCCAGTCAATTTGTCTATTACTCCCTTCCTACCCATATCCTCCTTTACACATTGCATCCAACATTTCTTTGGTCTTCCTCCATATCTTATCTTCGTTCTTTCAAAATAAAAATATTATAACTATACTGCAAATTGATCCTAAAATAAATAGTTTGGATTTTTCGAAGCAAGTCATGAATTATTCATTTTAACTGTAAGCCTACATACATAAATATGTTAATCTGTCTTGGGTGGGACAAATGTTTTGATGACTGCATAATATATTTTGTCAATCTATAGCCAGCAGTTTGTTAATTTTTTTATAATTTTTTTGTTTCATTTACTTATTGATAAAAAAATTAAACAATCCAATCTTATCACAGGTTAGAAGTACATAATATGTACTATACATACCTAGTTGCCATTTTATTAGGCTTGTATCCAGTTTCTACAAAAGCATCTTTTTATTTATAACTAGCAGTCCTCCCCGGCTACGCCCGGGTATGAATTATACCTATAAACCATAGCCTTCCTCATGAATCACTCTATCTATTGGTGAAAACCGCATGAAAATCCGTGTAGTAGTTTTTAAGTTTTTCGCGTACAAACAGACAGACAGACGCGGCAGATGAGTTTATTTTATAATAAAATACTTAGTGATAAGTAGTGATTATGCATTTATATAAGTTGAATTTGCAACTTAGTTTTATGCATGTGCTGTTATATAACCGTGGATGGACCTAAATAATATAAATTTTGCACTGATGAATAAATGTTATCTAGTTATCACATAATCACCTACCTACTTACAGAAATTCTGAAACAATCTTCCCAACTTTTACTACCTTTTGCCTATCTATTTGAAGAAAATAGGTAGGCTCGGATATTAGCTGCGAGCTGCGCAGTACGCGCCCGCCTCCCCGCGCGCGCCCCGCTGTATCTAATAATGTGTATGTGCGCATCGACTCGTCCGATATTCCGAGTTAGTTATATACCTAGTAGAAATATACTTCTTGGGCCCACCTGATAGATATACTCCACTATTCGAGTCTGGCTGGCTTACGCATACGCCTCGTTTTGACTGCTATATATTATAATACTCTTTGCCCTTTTACTGCGCCTAATTTGACTACACATCTAAACACGTGTGCGACCTATCCTTTGAGACCTATCAGCACGGTTGTCCGTCCAGTTCAAAAGCCATTTTTTTACAATATCGTCGGCGAGCGGATGACCTTGAGCGCGAGAGGGGACATGATCGAAGCACCTCGGGCCAATGAAGGCTTCCGACCCAGTCGTGCCGTACCGCGCGCTCACACCGCGCGTTTTGCCGCGCAAATTTGACAGTTGACTTGCTTTACTTTCTCTGTGCTGTGCGACCCTGTTAACTATTGCGTCACGGAGAGCCTGGGAGACGTGATTCCAGTCTTGTTTGTTGTAAGTTATGAAACGTGGTGAGAATATATTTGATTTATCTTTGGTGTATGACATGCTGCTGAATAAGAATGCGTCTGACAAGTTCAGACAACCCCTTTATTATATTCTAGATGCTAGTTCACATCAGTGTCAATCACGTAACGGAAACACCTAAGTTTTCACAGAGCAAGGAAATTCAATGTAGCACGCGCGACATCCCTTGCTCTGTAGGTGTTTCCAAAGGTTAAGGGGAATATCTTATCATAATGCATTAAGCGCTATTCAGGGCTCCCGTCCCTGACGGGACCTTGCCGGGTTGGAAAAAAATCGATTGCATATGATTTGTATGAACTCAGTCACACAATTCAGGGCTGGGCCGCCAGTGTCCCGCTGACCACCCTGACGCCCATCCGATTTTTACTAACGTTGACGACATTTCTTGTGTTATTGTATAACTTTTTTACAAAAAATTGTTGCCAGATAGACCTATGTATGTATGGTATGACCGACATTACAATAGGGGTGGCAGCGCAAAGCTAATTGTAGATGTCGCTGCGTACGTACATCCTTAACAAAAATATAAATATATTTATTTTTAAATTTTGATGCAATTAATTAGTGCTTAAGAATAGTGACAAAACATTAAACCTTTCGTAAAAAAATGTATAAAACGCATATATGTTCCCTTATCAAAAGATTTTTAAGTATTTTGCAAACATAACCTACAATAATATTTTTTGTAATAGTAACAATAAAATATATATGCCGATTTATGGGTAACTAGGTAGTATAAACAATTTAATAGTTTATTTCACGAGATTTGGTCTGATTATGAAGAAAAATATTGATTAGTGTAAAAGTCCATACATTTGACAGTTGTATCAGAACAACCCTACTAAACTGTCAACGTGACAGTTGCCATCCCCATTGCCTGACAAAGATTACACTGCCACCGATTTCTCTGATATGTGTGAACACAGATCCTGTTTTGCTCGATTCCGGTCTTGTAGTCCTCATAGGCTCCAGAGGAGCAATTTGGACTGGCTGCCCTTTCAGCTAATATGAAAAACCGGCTAAGTGAGGGTCGGTTTCGCGCAATGAGGGTTCTGTTCATTTTCGTTATGTCATCATATTAAGGGTTTTTTTAAATTTTACATTTGTTTTGCATTAAGACTGCTTTCTGACAATTTCATTTTTTCTAGGTCTTCAGGAAGTACAAATTAGATCTTGATTACTTTGCAAATATGCAAAATGTGCGAGTTAATGACAGATCTTTTGATGATGCTGCCTTTTTTTAAACCTCCAAGTGACTGCAGGCCTAAAGACCACATCAACAGGTCTTTTTTATTTTCCATAGAAGGAGCATGATTTTCTCTGTACTAGGAGGGTTATATTTTAGCCAGACTAGTCAGAAGATTTGGCCTAAACTCTCCACGCTGGTCATGGAGAGGTTTCTTTGATGTTTATAAGGTTTGTTTAGCTTTTGTTTCCCAAGTCGTCTTCTACGACATCCACGGGAAGACTGGAGTGGTCTATTCTACTCTGCAGGAAACCACAAGGCATGACCTATTTGATATTAATTTGTATCTTGATGCTTTCACGCAGCCCTGAGAAAAAAGGTCTCACTAGACTCAGATGGATAAACAAGTAGACAACAAAAAGATCGTAATTTCCCTTTTTACCTATAGAACGTTAAGATATTTACAGAAAATCGACGTAAGAGCTTCTATGCTTCGTTCGGTGAGTGGGTGCCGGAGGCTCATCCACCCTTTCACCTTTGGGGAAAAAAAAGGTCGGCAATGCTCTTGTAACAACTCTGGTGTTGCAGTTGTCGTTAACCTGCTTGCTCGTTTGCCGTCCTATGTAATAAAAAGAAAAGACGAACGGAACCCCGAAAAAGATAACATCGGCATTAAAAATTATTCACGTGGCGACAAAACATTTTTTGTTCACCCTAGTATCAAAGCAATTTTATCAATGTTCAGGCCACAAGTTCAGGCTTATGCTATCAGTTTATTTTAATTTAATAATGATTGTCCAACATACGTTTTTGTACCTAAAATCTTATCAATTCGAGCAACCAACATTTAAATTTTTATAAAAAGAGTATTATTTCTGATAAGAGGACAAGGGCACTGCATTCAAGTGTGGCATTCACTGAGATATATAAAGCCTTTTGTGTGACAGATTTTTAAAGTTCCGTGCCTGAAGAAGTCAAACACTAGGCACACTAGCGACGCCAATAATTTTATTCCTAATACTTTACAACTACAAAGAAATTTAATAATGTAAATCATATAAGCCTTAGAAAATAACCTGAAGTAATAAACCGCCAAAAACGGCCGTTTTAGGCGGTAATCATATATTTTCTTAATGACTGCCTCTCATAAATTTAAAACATAAAAAAATACTTCATCAAAAAAATACTTCAGGTTTTTTACTAAGGCTTATATGATTTACATTCTTGAATTTCTTTCTATCTGTAAAGTATTAGGAATAAAACAATTGGCGCCGCTAGTATGCCTAGTGTGGGGCCTTAAATCCATATCCATACTACTCGTAATATTATAAATGCGCAAGTAAAATATAAATATATATACGGACAAATCACACAGCAAGTAAGTAACCCTGTCTGTCTTGCTTGCACCGATTTAAATGAAATTTGGTACCCAGACAGTCTAGAGCCTAAAAAAAGACATCTAGGCAACTTACGATTTTGCAGTGTGAGGTTTCATTAGATTCGTATTCTTCCCCGATCATAGGCTATGTGACGTCAGCAAAAATCAATAAGTATGGCGGATGTAAACTGTCAAAAAGGGCAGTTCGGTTTTTTATTTTTTGAAATAATGCTACTTGTTCGTAAAGCCCTTCGCTTTCGATAATAATGTTGTGCTTCATTTTTTTTATATTTTTGAGATTTTTTTATTAATAAATAAATTCACAAAAATATTTGACAAGGTTAGTCAGAAGCTCACATTGGTGTCAATAGAATTAACATAAGTCAACGGCACTTCTTCACAAAGTTGGACTGTCCAATTAATTGAAAGGATCGCCTTATGATAATGATTGCAGGCTCTTTTTTTTAAAAACAAGTCTTCATTGTTTTCATACGAAAAATCTCATGTTATGACCGATGATTCCTCAGGGTATCAAACTTGTCAGAGGGGTGGTCTCTGTCAGATTGTTCTGGGTGTTGCAGACACGATCCAAAGCATTGGCTAGAATAAAGATCGTAAATAGAACTTACTTCATCATCAGGTCTACTTTAGTCTCCACTGCAGGCGCACGACCCTCACTGTATTACCAGAACCATATATTAGCCACTGCATTTAGAAGATTTGGCCTAGACTCTACGCTGGCCAGACGGGTTGAAGAGGTCTATTTGATGTTCATAAGCTTTGTTTAGCTTGTGTTTCCTAAATCGCCTTCTACGACATCCACGGGAAGACTTGGGGTGGTCCTAAGAATTAATATTGAGAAACGGTGCGGACTTCATAGGCTCTATCTGTCCCGTCATCAAAAGACGTAATCTGTAATTACTCGCATAATCCAAAGTCATGACAGTGTTGACGCCTTGCCTTGAGAATAACCATTAAACCGGATGTAAGGTCACGCAGGTATAATGCAGCAGTTGTGATCTTATTGCATATTTATTGCGTTTTTTTAGCGCCTTTATAGCAAGACATGTTTTTAAGAACAAATAGCTCCTGAGATTAGCGCGTTCAACCAAACAAACTCTTCAGCTTTGTTATATTATTATAGATTATCACCAATACTTGCCACATCATGCATCGAATTACTTTGTTTGTTTTGTTTTGTTTTTCGTATGTGTAAGTGGCCAACACTGGTGTCAGATTTTTCAAGCTGCCGTAAGGCATCTGACATAGCTTAACGACTGCCATCAACGATGACAGCCGGGACCAACGGCTTAACGTGCCTTCCGAAGCACGGAGGAGCTCGAGATATTTTTATGCCACTTGCGGTCACCCATCCAAGTAGGGACTGCACCAGGGGTTGCTTAACATACGTAAGCGCTCACAGAGCTCACACCCAACGGACCATCGGGCTCCTCATCTCTCATCGAATTACTTATTTATGTACCTCTTTACTATCGTTTGTCATTAGCACTGCATAAACTGGTTAGGTACCTATACTCTGCATTTGCGCAACATCATCAAGGTAACGTGTGTCGTGTCGTGTGTTACTCGAGGTCTGACTTTCAAACCAGTTCACATTCGGCCATCAGTTTCGACAATTTTATTTACCACCGCTTTGGGTGGTTGGTACCGTCCGAATCAAAATTTATGGCGGCTCGGATATTAGCTACGAGTTGCGCAGTACGCGCCCCGACACCCTGCGCTCGCCCCGCTGAACCTAACCTAATATTGCGTACCTTCTCTGGGCCCTGCGCATCGACTCGCGCGATGTTCCGAGCCGCCATAAAGTAAGTCGATTCGGACTGTACCTGACTCAAAGAAATTCATAACTATTCAAAGAGGAAACTGCTAGTGTAATGGACCTTTGAGCTTCGGGGTGTACCCGGCTCAAAGGTACTAGTTAGCTAGTTATTTTAGACTAGTAGTTTTTTAGGGTTCCGTAGTAAACTAGGAACCCTTATAGTTTCGCCATGTCTGTCTGTCTGTCTGTCTGTCTGTCCGTCTGTCTGTCTGTCTGTCTGTCTGTCTGTCTGTCCGTCCGCGGTTTTACTCAGAGACTATAAGTACTAGAAAGTTGTAATTTGGTATGGGAATGTATATTAATCATGGCAAAAAAGTGGTAGAAAAAAAATCTTGAAAAAAAATTTTTTTTAGGGTAGCTCCCATACAAGTAAATTGGGGGAATAATTTTTTTTTCTCTACTTACGCATTGAGTGTGGTATCGTTGAAAAGGTCTTTGAAAAATATTGTGAGGTTGAGAATACCATTTTTCGATTCAGGTATCCGTTTCCGAAATATTTGGTTTTAAAGTGAAAATTTTTGTTAGAGGTACGTGTCCCCCCCCCCTCTATCTGCTAAACGGTTATATATCGATACGTGAAAAAAATTACAGCAGTAGAATATATACTGAAGTTGAAAGGAAAACTATCAGAGCTGAGTTCTAAGTACAAACTAAAAAGTTATAGGCAACCAACTAATAAAATGTACTCGAAAATGTAAAATTTCATACAATTTTCATTGTTAGATGTTTTTGGTCGTTAAACTGTGAGGTGCGAGTGTAAACAGTGTGAACTCAAAGTTGTCATTCGCAACTACGGAACCCTACACTGCGCGTGGCCCGACACGCACTTGGCCGGTTTTTATATTAAATTTAGTGTGATGTTTTTAAGTAGACTCAATAATTCTAAAAAATCAAATGTTTTCTATGCTTATAGCAAAATTAGCCTTGCTTGCTTCATCTGATTTTAATTTCCATGGTGATTTTATGGTCTGCCATGTTGTAACCATGACGTAATTGTTTGATTCCGTTTTCTTAAGGGGGCACACTAGGCACAGTAGCGATGCCAATCATTTTATTCCTAATACTTTACAAGTAGAAAGAAATTCAAGAATGTAAATCATATAAGCCTTAGTTAATTACTTGAAGTATTTTTGGAATCATGTTTTAATATTATGAGAATTACGATTTTTCTTTTTTTACTAATTGGATCAAGCTAATTATTAGAATGCGTATAGATGAATAAATAAACAAACCATTGAAATTAGTTACAACTTGCCACATAATATAAAACTCCTACAATAGACGGATTCAAAATCATGATGTCCGTGAGACATTATTTTTGTTGTATCTTTTTTTATACTTACTCTATTACAAACATACTTTCGCAGATATTGGAAGCAGTTCTAATATATAAATAGACGTTTAAACCTTTCCATTAGGTCCTTTAGTTCAGCTACTAGAACCAAAATACCTACTTTTATGTATATATTTTTTAATCATAAGTGGCTGTGTTCTTTTGGATTCTGTTTTTATAGGCGTTATAAACAAATTAATAGCAATGTGTGTAAAAAAATCCAAGACCGTATTCCAAACCGTTTATGAGATCCAGCAAAAGGCCGAACATTTCCCCAGCGGCATTTTGAATAACTTCGGAGGCCTATGACACACAAATTCCATTTATGCATAAACATTTCTCTCTTATGATTAACTAATTGCTCTACGAATTGAATTTTGGATTCCTGACAAAATTCCGCCAGGGAAACGTTTCTCTGGCGTAATATGTTCTCAAAAATTACTGAATACACGAATTTCATTCATCGATAAACATTCGAAGGCAGCTTTGAACTAACGATCTAGTATATTCAACATTTATTATTCAATACTTCTCCGCTGGGGAAATGCACACGGAATACCAATTCTATTGTATGTATTACAAAAATATCAATCTATTGAGTATATGAGCCTTAATATTAATGGTAATAATGAAGGGCGTTCTGTACAAGATTAAACAATCTCGATACTTTTATACTTAATAAAACAACTGTCTAAAGTGGCTTTTTATCGCGGTCGTACTGAGATAAACATATCGTCTAAAATAAATAAAAAGATATCGAATCAAAATTATTATTTAAACACTAATATTATGTATACTCACTAAATCATACATAACCGATATTTTCTTCTTTTCAAGACTCATATGCAACGGTACATTTCATCTCCACGTAGGAAATTTATCTTTTCGAGAGGTGAATTTTAAGCGATAAAATGAAGATATAGGTACTATAATAGAGAGCAGATAAGAAATACTATGATAAGGGCCTTATAGAAAAACAAACCATCTGACGTTTTATGAACATTGACAATGTACTTACGAACTTAAGGCGTAGTGAGTTCACACACTTGCGCCACCCAGCAATTAATTCTATAAGTCCTAAATCAAATCAAATTTAAAAAATCTAATAGCTGAATGCCCTAGTAAATTTTTTTTTGGCTGTTTTTGGCGGTAATCAGTAATTCTCTTAAGGCGCTGTAATTCACGCACTGCCGTAAAACGTCTTTTTTTTCGTCGCGCAGTTAGCCTTATTTTTCATGGAATACTAGCATGAAAAAAATATGAAGTACAGTTCAAAGATCAAAATAAATGATTACCTACATAAAATATTTTCAAAAAAATATTTAAAACCTAGGAAAATAAAATGGCAAAAAGCTATATCCAGAAAAGATTTCGTCGCGAATTACTTGATATTTTCAGCGATAACTGCCATTTTTTTTACATCTATAAAAGTAAAACTTGCTGAGCAAAATGGATACCTAAAAATATTACAATATTTGGTTATAAATAGGGAATTATTAAATTAAAACCGACAAAAAGCGGCCGAAATTACAGATACGGGTTCGAACTGAGATCGCCTACCAGCATCACCACTTTTAACCGTATTTCATTACCCGTACGTACTATTATCGCGCGATTACCATTACGTACTATTATTATTAGGTGTTACAGCGCCTTAATGACTGATTCTCTTATTATTAAAACATGATTCAGAAAAACTTCAGGTTATTTACTAAGGCTTATATGATTTACATTCTTGAAATTCTTTCTATTTTTAAAGTATTAGGAATAAAATTATTGGCGCCGCTAGTGTGCCTAGTGTGGGGCCTTAAGAGAACGAATTATTACCGCCAAAAGTGGCCACTTTTGGCTGTAAAAATTCGTTCTCTTAAACTTAGATTGTAATATCTTTGAAAATTAACAAAAAGAATACTACTAGTAAATTTACTAGGGCAATCAGCTATTAGATTTTTAAATTTGATTTGATTTTGGAGTAAATGAATTAATTGCTGGGTGGCGCTAGTGTGTGAACTCACTTCGCCCTAAGAGCAATTTAGGCTTAAAATACTACCTTCTGTGACAAGTAAATAAAACAAGATCTTTATAGGTACACTACGTTTGATTGAGCCTACGTTATAATAAATCTAGTTTTGTAGTTCTGGATCAATAAACGCATAGGCCGATTTTAACTTAGTACTTGTTTTTAATGTTATTTTGCACATCAATTTCTTATTTGTATTTTCGTCGTAAAGAGGCTATCAGACAGTTCATAGGTACTTTACACATCCCGATACAAGTGCACGAGATTACTCTTAAAAGGTCATATTATCCAGTACCTAATGAACTAACAGGAAAATTGGACGTAAATTCCGCACTACGCAGATTTCTGGGCCGCAACGTCATTGTTAATAATAAGTAATCAGAATTTCTATACGGTTAATCTATTATTGTTATTGCTATTATAATAGTATTTATAGGGAAAATTAGTAAAAAGCTGTTATTTTTTAAGTTTGAACATTTTACACAGAAATCTGTTCAGACCTTAATTACGATCTTCTTTTTTGTAATTTTAATATTATGATATCAATCCTGAATTTGTTAAATACCAGAACTAATACATTATTTATCAGTTGCATCACACCACATTTTAATCTTGTCTAACCAACATTCAAATCGTCATGGTATTTCGCAAAACTGTAATTTTTTTGCCCCTGATTTCACAGTCCACTGCGGGTTCAGCATCGATGTGTCGAGAAGTAGAACTAAGCGACATTGCAATGTATTGTGTCCAAATCGTGATGCAAATCGGAGCAATCTATTGGTTTTTATTACGTTCGGCATTCATCATACACAATAGGGTTGATAAACATGGTTTATGAACCGTTTAGATTCACACTGATAAAGTATAACTTAGATTAACATTGATAAAATAAAGCAAATTTTTACTTTGCAATCAGTCAATTACAAAAACATAAAAATCAGTTCAAGACCCATTAGTAATACTTGATACTACTTGAGATAATACGATGATAACTATTCCAACTGATTTATACAAAACAGGTAAATTGTAATATTTTTTAATAATCAATCAAAGTTGCATTTGTTTCCTTCCTTGTGTTTACTATACATTTATAATCATATATGTTTTATAATTTTTAAGTTATTTTTCTTGCATTATTAGTAACTATAAAATTTTTGAAAAACCGTGGTACTATTTTATATATAACTTGAGGGTGCATAAATCATAGTTAAACTCGAAATTATTGTGTGAATGATATGTGTCACTTGGCTATGAATGTCTATTGACGTGATTATTAGCAAGGCCGACAACGCTCTTGTCATACCCCTGGTGTTACAGTAGTCCATGGGCAGCGGTGATCACTTACCATCAGGTAACCCGCTTGCTCGTTTGTCGCCCTATGACATAAAAAAAAAAGAAAAAAAAAACGAAATCTGTAGTATCTGTTCTGTAGTATGCATCCATACATATCACGTCTTTATCCCTAACGGGGTAGACAGAGCCTAAGACCGTAACCGCCCGCACCGGCCCGCACCGCCTATTTACAAGCGCCCATTCCCTCGGCCGGTTTCTTAGGTCTGCGTGGGAAGAGAAGTAGCTGGTACATATTATGTTTTTTTCTGTAGTATACAAACTCTATAATATTTGCTACATACCTATATCTTTGAAAATTTTGCCTTATATTTCCCCTTTTATATAAGAAGACTTAGGACTGGCGAGCGACAGCCCTTGGTTGCTACCAATCATTGACGGTCAATATCACGACGCGAAGGAAGCCCTGGCCGTGGCGTAATGAGATAACATTTACTGACTTCACACTATCTTTACTGCGTTAGTAATTAATAAAATCAATTTAATTCTTGTAAAACGTCTAAAGAAAGTCACCATATTCTATTCTATTTTTTATTTCATGGCTTGCACCGAGGTTTCGGTGACTTTGCCACTGTCCGGGAAGGGATACAAAGTATCGGCACTGTACGGTATACAGTTAACAAGTAGCAATCAATGATGGCGTCCTTTGGATGCTTTATGCGAGCTTCTGGTAACAAATCTATACGAGTCCATATAACAATCTTCAACTCATATTCATCATGAGCACGAGTATTAATAACACTAAACTACACCAATTTCATATTATAACGTCCACCAAAATCGATTTGCAATATCATCAAGGCAAACCCCAACCGAACCCCTTGACTTCTCATGAAAAACTTCCAAGAAACTCAATAGATTTTTTTCTGTAAACTCTCGTTTCATGTAGGGCCGGACCGAGAGCTTGACGCTGGGGCTAATCTACACGAGTGCCTTATAATCCCTAAAGAGTGCCCACAACCTGTAAGGCGATCGTCACCAAAGGCCTCCAGGACGGATCTCGGCTTTGGGCGTTGCCTGTGCGCAAGACTTGGAGAGACAGTAAACTCTTATATGCCATATGAAGGGCCGTACTGTACAATGACAAAGCCTTTGGAGATTCGTGGATTGTGTTGCGACTTGCGAGATGCCTTATATATGGATTGTGGAGCACCATCCTTTCCATGCTACCATGATAAAGTTAGGCAAAGATGGCATGTTTAGTGGAATCATTTTGTACTGTTTTGAAGTTTAATACAGAGTATTTGATGTTATTTTTTATTTTATTTAGTGTACGTAAATCACAAAAAAGAACAATAAGTAAATAATATATTTTTGAGGAAAACCACTCCTACTATCCAAATCATTTACCTTCCATGTATTGATAAAAATTCCATAAAACTAGGAATTTTTATTTGAATGTAAATTTACATTAAATAAATGTAAACGTTGGTAACGAACGTTGTTTAGTAAATTGATATAAATACACCAGAAATTTAAATTTAATTATATATGTACAACATAACAACATCTGGCAGACAAGTCAATAACATCCATCACACAATATACTAGTCATCTCAAACCATTTTTCAGAAAACCAGTACAAATGGAACTTATGAGTGAGTGAGACTCATATTTTTGTACTCGTGACATTTGGTTTCATCCAATAAGGTTATGGAACTTGTTTGTGGCAGAAAAAAATATAAGTTTTTTAATTGATCGAAATCTTTATGCGTATGTATAAGTATATGTATGGGGAATTATGTTAACTTGGGTTTGGTGTTTGGGCAACCAAGGCAAAGCAAATATATATTGGCTGACCTGGATGTTTTTTTGAGTTGTAGCAGGCCGCACATTATCAGAAATTCTAATACGAATTCTGACGTCAGACAACAAAAGTTGAATTCCGATATTGGGCAGCTCATACTTATATATATATCTTTAAATGGACGATAGAATTCTTTTAAAAAATCTGACAATGTGTGGCCAGCCTAAATATACCCTATATTTAGGCTGGCCACACATTATCAGATGTGTAATTGATAGTGTCATAAGAGTGAAGTACCCTTTGTATATGAAGTCAAACGCACCTGTAACATAGCCAAGCTAGATAAGTGCCTATTGTTCTCAATGTTTAATTTCCTGTGTCATTCTACTATAATACGCCTGCTACGATTCTCAAGGAGCAATCTGTTTATTACATAAATAATGGTTTATGACGTTCGACATAATTTTTTTTAATGCAAAACATAGAATTCTTTAATTCTGCAGTAACAATTTGTGTATATTAAATGAATGTTGAATTATTTTCTAATTTGGTAAATATCTAAGCATTAATACCCAATGTAACGATAATTTGAATATTCTTAGAGAAGCCAATAGCATTGTAGCACGTAAACTAGACATTAATTCCTGAGTAAACTAAATAGCATCCTTGAATGGAATTGGAAACCCACTATTTTGCGGAACTGAGCAGCGTAGAATTAAGTAAATAATAGATCTTATTAAACGATTATGTTGTCAATTTAACGTAATTATTATGAAATTAACTACAATAGTTTGATTAATGATATAATTATTACGAAATTAATCAACCTTCAAAAAAGAGTTTGTGGTTAGATCAATCGTAAATTAGCTAATCTTGACTTCTTTAAACATTGATAATTATTTCTTCTATAATTGCACAGACGTAAACAAATTTATATGATTAAAATAATTGATTTTCTTATGTTTTCGCAATTGTTACACATTTAAATAAAATTATTTTAATACGGTTTTTATCGCGTTTATTACATTATTTATACACCTAACGTTTCGAGCACTTTACAGTGTTCGTGGTCGCAGGTAGACTAAGTTGACATTTGTCTAGTATTTTATAAGAACTGCAAAATCTACCGCCTAAAATATTTATTGATAACGTTCCGGATGTACGCAGTATTGGCTCACGGTGTCTGAAGGTCTTGCAGTCTTCTGCTTAGCTTGAGATTTGATTAAATTGATGACTGGATCCCAAGCTGGTGGTAACTGCCAACCATCTATTGAAATTAGGATGTTTTTTAATTTCAATAGCCTCACGAAGCATTCTTGGAATGTATCTGTTTTCTTTTGCAAGGACTTGAGGATTATCAAAACGCATAATGCACATGGCATCTGTGACACCCACCACCTCAAGGAGGAGCTTCAACGAGTAAAATCGGTTTTAAGAAGCAACAACCTCAACCTCCCAAAAACACATCACAGAAGCCGCCCAAAGCCTCACACAGTTGATCGCTTTCCTGCCATCTTACATTTTTGCTGCACTAGAGCAGCAAAAATGTATGGAAATCCTTTACTGCACTGTTTAGTTTTTTTTTTACTTCTAGTGCAGCAAAGTTCCGCTTTGTGCTGGATATGTAGTGCAGTTATGATAGAATTGCAGCGTAGTTGGAAGAAAAATAATTTTATTTAAAATAATTGAGTAAATTTCATGTTGTTTTTGCCTTTTTAATATAAATTAAAAAGGCAAAAAAGGTAAAAACCTTTTTGCATTATACTGAAATTAGAGAGATCCAAGTAGGAGAAGTACATTAAAGAATTATGTGTAGGTATTTTAAGCGGTTAAATATATTGATAAACATTTACCAAGGAAATTAATTTTATTATTTGATTGATGTAAAGGTATTCGATTCCCCAGAGAGTGTAGGAAGTAGGAGCACATTATGAGCGGCCGCATATTATCAGAAATTTCTGTTAGAAAAATTCTGACGCTCGCCGGAAGGCACTCGCTGCATACATTTTGTATTAGCTCCCGCACACTGTTAGAAAAATTCTAACGGGTCGTCCGTTTCTGATGCCCGCCGGATGGCACCTCAGCCGGACGTCAGAATTTTTTCTGTTAGAAATGGCGGAAGGCGTGTTTTCCATACATTATGTACTAGGCTGTAGTTGTGGTAGAGCCACGCTACCGGCAAAAATCACTTCAGCTGGTAGCATGAATGGGCCGGCTCGTCCGGGGAAGTACCACACTCTCACAGAAAATCGACGTTTGAGTAGTAGTTTTACAGCTTCTATGCTTCGTTCGGTGAGTGAGAGAGCCGGAGGCCCATCCCCCCTCCCCTCTGGGGAGGGAAAACAAAAGGCCGGCAACGCTCTTGTCATACCCCTGGTGTTACATTAGTCCATGGGCAGCGGTGATCACTTACCATCAGGTGACCCGCTTGCTCGTTTGCCGTCCTCTGACATAAAAAAAAAAAAAAAAAAAATGTACTAGGCCCCGCACACTATCAGAAATTCGCGTCAGTTTACCGTCCGCCGCCGTACGCTCCACACGTGTTTGGTTGTATTTTAGGAACCTAAGTTTTTGACAAAAATGAGCTTAATTCAAGATTTAATTGCCGATGTGTAAAAATATCCATGTTTGTGGAACGCGATGATGAAAATTACCAGAATAAAATACACAGAGACTTAGATATGGAGCGAATATGCCAAATATTAATTAAGTATTGAAATCCATATTTCAATATCAAGGTTTTTAGGGTTCCAAAGCGTAAAACGGGACCCTAATTACGAGATTTCGATGTCCGTGTGTTACCAGGATGTATCTCATAAACCGTGATTACTATACAGTTAAAATTTTCATAGATGATGTAGGTACTTATTTGCTTTTGCCACTATAACAATAAACACTAGAATCAAAATAAAATAGGTAATAATTAAGGGGTGATCCCATACAACAAACGTGATTTTTTCGCCATCTTTTGCTCGTTATTTATAACGGCAACAGGTAGACGCTTCTGATATTCACAAAATATTTATTTGTTTATTCATCGCTTTAAAAATAAATAATTAAATCAAAATTAAATAAATATTAATGGCGGTCGTACTAAGAACATGTTTTTCGTTGCAGTTTTTGCCCGATAGTCTAATGTTGTATAGATAATGGTACGGGACCCTTCATGTGCGAGTCCGACTAGCACTTGGCCGATTTGTTTTATTTAAATAAAAAAAGCGCTAAGAGCAATAACATACGTATCTTCATTCATATAGGTAGATGTGCGTAAGCATACAGATGAAACACGACTGGGCTCAAAAGCTGCCGGATCAAAATTTCTGATAGTATGCGGGGTGCTTCCGGCAAGCTTCCGGCGAGCGTCAGAATTTTTCTAACAGGGATTTCTGATAATATGCGGCCGCTCTATAACGCTTACCTGTTATTATGAAACTAACTGCTGTGCCTATTATTATTGCAACTTAAGTGGTGACCTCCGACACCACGATTGCACCAGAATATCTCGAGCTCCCCCGGGCTTTAGAAGGCACTGAGTTTGAGTCGTTGGTCCCGTCTTTCACCATGGAATGATAGGCAACATCCAGAAGCTTAAAAATCTAGCTGTTAAAAAAAAACATGCAATAAAATCATGGACAGTTACTTATGCGACTGTTGTCAGATTACTCGCTATGTGGCTGTCCGTCAGTACTTACCTATATTAATTCTGTGGCTGTGGTGTGATCGTAGGTTATGA
Source organism: Rhodophaea formosa (assembly GCA_963082605.1). Classification (NCBI taxonomy): domain Eukaryota; kingdom Metazoa; phylum Arthropoda; class Insecta; order Lepidoptera; family Pyralidae; genus Rhodophaea; species Rhodophaea formosa. The sequence goes on along the minus strand of OY720225.1, from coordinate 8,805,236 downwards.
ACAGAAATACTATTGAATTGTATACTCTTGGCGCTGTCCCAGTTAGTCTAGTAAATCTGCAGCGGTCATCTTGACTTAACCTTCAGAATAACTAGTAACTCACGTGCGGAATGTAAAATTTAATAATCGGCCTTAATCAAACGTAAATTTGTGCTGGATTTCAATTTAAAATGGCCTCGCAGGAATTCCATATAAATGCTACCCTCAACGATTTTGAGTTTAAACTGCCATCAAATGATGCTTTATACTATGTACAAAGTTTCAACCCTTTAGGACCTCGGAGCCGTTATAGCGAATTAACATTTAAAATAGGAAAACTTAACAGAACTTCCTTAAACTTTAAAAACTAACTTTAAAAAATCCCAAGGCCCTATATACAAAGTTGGAGGGACATACCCGTAATAAATCAAACCACGGGCTATAGTAGATCACTTTAGTATACTGAAATTAAAATAACAGGCATAAAACAAAAAAAATATTGGACGTTCCCATACAAATCGCCCACTTTTGTATGGAAAGGCCGAAATTTATTTTTGTTTCTTAGCTGTTATTTTAATTTCATTATACTATACCGATCTAGTATAGACCGTGGTTAGATTTATTGCGGGTATCCCTAGAACAAATTTTTAAAGTCAATCTTATGAAGGATAAATGGGCGAATGATTTTATAACAGAACAAATTCGCGTCTCCTCCATTCTACAAGATACACTGGCACAGATCCCGCGTACCTAATTACTAACCAATCTATCATGCCTTCAATGACGATTACATTGTGCTTATCGCGTACGTGACAATTTGAAATAATAATAATATCTAATCTGTTTCCCAAAAGAGGCTATTAACAAGAAGGTCAAATAGGTGCAGGATTTTCGCGATGAGGATTTTGTTCTTGCGCATTACATTTCATCCTAAAAAATCAACAAAAATGTATTTGACAATAGGCGCCAGAGTTTTACACATGCTACCTAATTGTATACTTCTGTGCTAGTTTTGCTCATGCATAAAAATAAGCATGCCACCTGAAAGGCTTGAAAGGGGAAAATATTCATTGAGTTTACTTCAGACAAGCATGATGACTCTACTTTTTTTCATATTGTTTTTTTTTTGTTTTGTCCTAAATTGTTGGTGCAATAAAGAATTTTTATCTTATCTTATTATTTTAAGCACGTGTGAAGTTGGTGCAGGTCGTGTTTGGGACACGAGCTTATAAGCATATTCAAAACTAGTATGTTTAAGATCCATTAAAACAAAAATCCAAATTAATATTAAAAATTGTGTATCGTTGTACTCGTGTACCGACTTGAGTAAAATATAATCATTTATGGTAATTTAAAACAATAAGTAAATGAATATTTAATTTACACTTGTGGTAATATTGTTTAATGAAGTATGTAGTAGTTTACATACAATACGTAGTTATAAGTTCAATTTACTTGACTATAAATGTAAACCACTTTCAGTTGCTAATATTTAAATTCTGTAAAAAATAGCTTCCGCCATAGAGTAAAAACAGAAATTTTCAATGTTATTGTAATTAAAAAGTCACCATTAACTGCCAATATATTGGCGGCCAGCGAGTGATAGATGACTCAACTGTTTTTGCAAGGCTGTCGCAACGTGTGGCTGCATCCAGTGTGTATATTATAAGATATATCTTGGCTTTAATCTTTATTAATAAACTGTACGTCGTTTCGCAATCAATGACCTTCTATACCAACTGCCTTATTTTGCGAGATTTATAGCCAAGTTATCGAAATATGTGTCTGAATGTTTAGTCACATAATTTTTTTTTAAATACATGTAATTAGTGTTGCTATTTGCGAAGCGGTAACGTCACCTTAGATCGCGCGTAATTACCTTAGACTTTTTAATTTGTAACACACACAAGAATATAAATTAAAATATAATTAGTTTGAAAAAACTAAAAAATACGCTTTTAGCACGCTAGTCATGTACATGTATTGTCATCAGAACGCAGAGCGTGTACAAAATTTCATCCTAATCGAAGACCGGTAAGTGGGTCAAATTAAGGTTCCAAGATTTTCTTACATACAAGTTAAGCTAATAAAAGCGTGTTAAATAAAAATATCTCCGTAAATAATTCGCGAAAATAAAATTTAATGATCACATTTATAATTATTTTATAATAACTTTGTCCATTACAACAAAATACAACCACAATCTAAATATTTCGTTTATTGTATTGGTATATAAATATGTAACAAAATAATTTTCATTGCCTGAATAGCAATTTTAATGATTATTAAAGAAAAATCAAGCATTCAATTGATATTCCCTTTTCAACGTCCGCACGATCAACCCAGACGGACACAGATTAAATTTGAAATTTAAATCGCTCCATTACACCGCTTTTGTATCGTGAATTGTAAATTGTAACAGGAATAAAACTTCGCGGAAGGTTGGGTTTTTCCTCGACATTATTACCATAATGCATTTTATACTTTTTCATTAGCACGTCATAAATCCAATTCTGCTGTTCTGATTCCATTTTGTAATAAGATAATTAATCTTTCATTTTTGTATATTTTTAGGTTTGAGAAACTTGATATTTTTGGTACAGGGGTTCTTTTCATGATGTAAGTGTGATTAACATCATGAAACGAACCCCTGTACCTAGCAAATTAAACTATAACAAAAACAAAGGATTTTTAGGAATTCAACCCCTAAGGGGATGAAATAGGAGGGTGAATTTTTCGCGAACGAAGTCACAGAAAAATGCCTAAACAAGCATTTAAATGCAAACTAAACGTATGTTTGCGGTTTGCTTCCACCTTAATTCATTTAAGACTTCCACTTATTGACAATTTAATTGTCACGCGGATTAATTACCATTATAATTCACCCAAAACTACCAATTAATTATTCAATGACACCCACGGCTAATAACCCTTATCTGCCTTATCTCTACGTGACCAAAACGCAAGCAAGATACTATCTTACTTACCAGACGAACTGGGTATTGAATTGCTAATTTTTAGGGTTCCATATTTTGTACCCAAAAATTTAGTTACCCTTATTATAATTATCAATTCACTATCTGTGTGTCAAAGACCGTTTTTGTTTTACCATTTTATTTAAGGGAAAAAATTGTTAAAGAAATAAACATATTTTATTTATTATTATTTTATTTTTGTTTTTTCTAGATTGCGTGGAGTTCCGTTGTTCATTATAACTATTTAAGAGTCAACACAATCAAAAGATAAGACCATTTCTATTTCATATTTTGCACAATTGCAAGGTATCAGAACGCAAGGATTCTAACAAATTTTTATCATTTAGTTATGAAATTGAGCAAGCCATTTCAGCTCAAGTAAAAAAAACTGCAAAAATTAGCGCTTTCGTATGTTAAGTAACCCCAGGCTCAGTCCCCACTTGGATGGGTGACCGCAAGTGGCATAAAAATATCTCTAGCTCCTCCGTGCTTCGGAAGGCAAGTTAAACCTCATTGATGGCAATCGTTTAGCTATGTCAGATGCCTTTAGGCAGTTTGAAAAATCTGACACCAGTGTTGGCCACTTACACACACGAAAAACCAACAAACAAAATAAAAATATACGATGCGCTTTTGCTCGAGTCGAACTCCCACTTGGCTGGTTTTTAGGGTTCCGTAGTAAACTAGGAACCCTTATAGTTTCGCCATGTCTGTCTGTCTGTCCGTCCGCGGTTTACTCAGAGACTATAAGTATTAGAGAGCTGAAATTTGGTATGGCTATGTATATTAATCATGGCAAAAAAGTGGTAGAAGAAAACCTTGAAAAAAAATTTTTTTTTACGGTAGCTCCCATACATGTAAAGAGGGAGTAATATTTTTTTTTTCTATACAAACTCATCGTGTTGGATATTGTTAGATAGGTCTTTAAAAAATATTGTGAGGTTGAGAACACCATTTTTCGATTTAGGGATCCGTTTCCGAAATATTTGGTTTTAAAGTGCAAATTTTTGTTAGACGTAACTGCGCCCCCACCCCCCCCTCTATCTACTAAACGGTTATATATGGATACGTGAAAAAAATTACAGCAGTAGTATATATCACCAACTTATAAAATGTACTCGAAAATGTAAAATTTCATAAATTTTCATTGTTACATGTTTTTGGTCGTTAAACTGTGAGGTGCGAGTGTGAGCGGTGTGAAATGAAAGTTGTGATTCGCAACTTCGGAACCCTACACTGCGCGTGGCCCGACACGCACTTGGCCGGTTTTTATACGATAGTAATATGCTAATCACGCCTTTACACCCTTTACGATAAGAGCGCGCAGCTCGCGACATTCGTCTGATATTACGCATAAAGCAATCAACTTCATACGTCAGTCGCGTAAGAGTCGTGCAAGGGAGCGCACGTTCGCGTGTTTCTCATTATTAGTGTTAGTTTAAGGTGGGTTTATTGGCTTTGCGTGTGTAGTTCAGTGGTTACGTGAGATAATTACATATTGTTTTTGAATATGCGTTCTGACTGGCATCCGTTGAGTTTCTTTACTGGAGTAATTTTCTAAAGTTCATCTAGCAATTATTAATTTCTAAGATTTTTATTTTAATTTATGAGAAGCAAACTTAATAGTGGGCTAAGTTAATAATTGTAAATTGCCATTTTAAACGCAATTAATTTGGAGTGGTGTAAGCAAGTACAAAAACCGGCCAAGTGCGAGTCGGGCGCACCGAGGGTTCCAAACAAAAAATATTTAATTTGTTAAATATATATTAAACCTTGCTTCATGCTAAATTTCATAATTCTAGGTCAACGAGAAGTGGCCTATGGGTTTTGATTACATTACGATCTCGAGAAAATTCACAAAATGTACGACTTTCACGGCCATATCTTATTTTTCGCACGCACCGCAGATCTAAATAATTATGTAATATTAATTTCGACTTGATTCGTCCGAATGTTCCTGATAAAACGATCTTGACAGACAGACAGACGGACAAAGGTTCGGAACCCTGAAAAACAAAGTCAATAGGATACTTTTATAAGACACTCATTTCAGTCATGCTTTAAACTTCGATCATATATTTAAATTAGGATTTGACAACTTATCCATTTTACTTAATGCAATGAGGAAAAATTGACACAATTTCTATCATGATCTTTATAAACCAACTTTTAATACCTGTCAAATCTAATATCCCGTTACAAGATGCTGGAGTATATAAAATTAACTGTGAGTGTGGTTTATCATACATTGGGCAAACAAAGAGAAGCATCGGTACCCGTATAAAAGAACATATTGCTGACATGAAGCATAGGCGCTCAACAAAGTCTGCAGTCTGTGAACATGCCCTAGACAAACCCAACCATTATATGCGTTTTGATAATCCTCAAGTCCTTGCAAAAGAAAACAGATACATTCCAAGAATACTTCGTGAGGCTATTGAAATTAAAAAACATCCTAATTTCAATAGAGAGGATGGTTGGCAGTTACCACCAGGTTGGGATCCAGTCATCAATTTAATCAAATCTCAAGCTAAGCAGAAGACTGCAAGACCTTCAGACACCGTGAGCCAATACTGCGTACATCCGGAACGTTATCAATAAATATTTTAGGCGGTAGATTTTGCAGTTCTTATAAAATACTAGACAAATGTCAACTTAGTCTACCTGCGACCACGAACACTGTAAAGTGCTCGAAACGTTAGGTGTATAAATAATGTAATAAACGCGATAAAAACCGTATTAAAATAATTTTATTTAAATGTGTAACAATCGCGAAAACATAAGAAAACATTATGATCTTTAATCTAAAAATTAAATATTTACCACTACTTTTCAAACAAAGCTGCACTAATATATTTACAATTAAAATGTTTATTTAGAGAATAGTACCTATGAAAACATTCTTAATCAAGACTAATTTGCACCAGACCAGATGAATTACCAAAATCCTCAATGATATGTATTTTTTAATCAAGCTTTCGTGTCCAACTTCTGGGCAAAAGGACTCCTATCTTTGTTTTCATCTTTTGATATCCTTTTCCAAAAATATATTTCAAATTAATAAAATTTAATAAATTGAATTGAAGTTTATTTCATTTATTCATTCATGAGGTGATGGTTTGCAGGGACTATATAATTTGTAAATATTTTAATTAATTTTAAGTAGTTTTAATTATTATTTCTTTTAATATTCTTTGTAAGCTACCTAAATAAATCTTTACTGTTAATTATCACACGCTGATACATAATAAAATTTATTCATTACATCTTACAAGCTAACAGATGTTACATCCAAAATGCTTACAAGATTAATGTTAAAAACAGAGAAAAAGAAATACACACATTCATCAAATTATACAGGCAGAACAATTTCAAGATTAGTACATTACATAATTAATTACAATCCAGGACAACAGAATAAATACACAAAATTACAATGAATGAATTATTATGTCATAAATGTCAGTAATATTATTGAATAGTTTAGTAGTCAGCTTCAACAAGTCATTTAAAATTATACGATGCATTTACATAATTAATTACAATCCAGGACAACAGAATAAATACACAAAATTACAATGAATGAATTATTATGTCATAAATGTCAGTAATATTATTGAATAGTTTAGTAGTCAGCTACAACATGTCATTTAAAATTATACGAAATGCATTATACAGATGTCCTAATTCATTGGCAAATAAGTCCATTGTGCTGGGCAAGTAAGTTCCCGAAAGTGGTCAATACGCGGTTGGTGGGCGCGTGTCGGCCTCGCTCGGTGCACCATCGGCTCCATCGGCTCCAGCAGCCGCGGGCGGCGGTTGTACATAGTTGCACATAGTCTTTCATGTTAACTCCAGGCGCAGTCCCCACTTCGAAGGGTGACCGCAAGTGACATAAAACGTTAAGTTATGTGAGATGACTTTAGGCAGCTTGAAAAATCTGACACCAGTGTTGGCCACTTACACACAAAAAATCAAAGCAACAGTCTTTCTTCTAAGACCGTGAGGTGCCCCTAATGGTGTTATGTTACATGTAATGAATATGGTGCCGGAAGCAGCCTTACAAACGAGGGCTGTGGCTAGATTGGTGTCTAATATACATGCTTTAACACCATATAGTCTATATCTTTACTTCTATACTAATATATAAAATAATATTCTTTCACCTGCTTCATAGCTGATTTATCTGCTAGGTGTTACGAGTATATTTTATCTATTAAAGTTACAGTCTTGATCATTAAATTGTGTGGTTTTATTGAACGGCGAGACAAATATTATTATTACGCCTTTGTCCTCACAGGGTAGACATAGCCAAAGGTGACGTTTAGCCAAATGTCATATTATTATATAGAAAACTAAGTCAGAATTAGTTAAATATTGATCCCTTAGGTTACGCCTAAGCCCTGAATTGACTTTATTATTTACTCCCAGACCGGCGGAAGTTGAAGGTTATGGCTTATGCTATAAGAAAATAACTAAAAAAGCTTATACTTCACAAAATTAGGGAAAAAAACGAAATGTTTAGAACAGAAAAACCCAGATCAGATAATTTTATCCCAAGTGTTTCATGAGAATTTGTGTCGGCGGGTTCTTAAATTATTAATTTTACTTATTTACTTATATTTATACTTAGATGTTGCAGTAACTGCACCATCTACAAATAGTTTCATGGTACTTATATGCTGCGTTTCCTTATTGTCAGAAAACGCAGTTACTTGACATCATTGAAAATAGTGAATGTCTCAGGACACTGCCTTGAGAAACACCTTCCCTAGGTACTCCCTCTAATAGAAGAGTCACTTATTTTATTACGCATTGAAGATTACAAGTAAGAACAATTTAATTTGTTGTGACCTTATATGGTCTGCAAATTAGCTGTTTTATACCAAATTAAGTCATTTGGATGTAGCAGTATGTTTGCGATCATGAAGTACGTTGACCGTTTCGGCTGAATTATTTTTTTCCGCTCACGTTGTATAATTTAATCGCTAATCTTATTTTGTTGAATTTATCAATCACCCAAAAAAATTATTCATTTCAAATTAAAATTATTGTCGCATATTATTATATATTAGCAATATTCCCGCGAACTTCGTCTGCGCCACGTAAGTTCACCCCCACCACATATTTCACCCTGGGGTTAAATTTCTGAAAATCCTTTCTTATTGCACACTAACTTCATGAAAGCAAGTTTGTAGGTACAGTCGTTTCGGCTATATAAGTTGATATATAAGTCAGTAAGTCAGGTTTGTCTTCTATATACATACATATATAGATTTGACTTCAAGGCCTCTTAGCAATCGTTATTGATAAACGTCATACATTAAAATTCGTGACACGCTAATATATGTAGAACTTTATTTGAAATATAACCATCTCTACAAAAATAACAGAGAGGTTTGAAAAAAAAATGGCGATGATCTTTGCCCAGCAGTGGGACAAAGTGAGAATCACCCTATAAAGGAAAGGTTTGACTAGGGCGCTTGAATTTTTTAATCAAAATGTTACGATTTTTTTATTTACTTTGTAGTTTTGGTGGTCATTTATCTTTTCATTTCAACAAACAGGTTGAAACTTCTTGAAGGAATAAGTTGGGGCCTCTATTTGACTAACCGAATGATATGCAACCTTTTTATTCTTTATATTTAAAGGGGTAATGTCCCATAGTAATACGTCCCCCCCGTAGTGTTTACAATAAGTATAAGTCTATGACAAACATATTCACATAATACTGATAGAGGTAGCTAGAGATATGCAAACTTATTAAAAGTGTTCCTCTATTGTTCCAGATAACGGGCCAAGATGTGTCCGATTTGGCCCCTCCACCTGATCGTCATATACCTGCTGGCGCTATGCCCACTTTGGGTGGTCTGCCAGGCCGTGCCCAACCTGATGGCCAGCTACTCGCCTGACTCCGTCACCGTCCACATGGACGACTACTACTATGTCAATGTTACAGTCACAGGTTTGTACCAACAGAGACAATCACAGAGCAGTGATTTGTCCCTGCTTGCTGGCGCTATGCCCCCTGTGGGTGGTCTGCCAGGCCGTGCCCAACCTGATTGCCAGCTACTCGCCTGACTCAGTCACCGTGCACATGGAGGACTACTACTATACTATACGGTATAGCCCAATCGGTGCCGTTTACAGGTCGAGCGCTTTCCAACACCTTAATAACTCAGCAGACGTCTAACCATGTCTTAGGGTAATTTTTTTTGGCGGATAACTTACGCTTAACACTCTTATCCTTCAAACCATCAAACCAGCCTATCATAATGGACAACCCTTAATATGGATATAATATCCACAACGGAAACTAAAAAAAAAAATTGTCATTTTCATACAAGACTTTTCGTCCGGCGCGGCAATATGTATGAAAATGATGATTTTCTTATTTCCTAGCATTGGTTTGATAGAAAAGTTGTTCATTTTAACGGGCTGGTTTGATCGTTAGATGGAAAAGACTTTTCATACTAACACCCAGTTTGTTTAACATTTATACATGTGAAATCTCTTTGGCTACATCTTTCTTATATCGGAGCCTTTTGCACGTATGTTATTTACTTTACCGTAACAATCATCTGTTATCCCTGGCTTTTGTAACGACCCTCCATTACCGAGCTGCGCTATCGTTTTACCCATCGATTCTTTTTTTAATTTATGGTTTAGACGAAAACTCCTCTGGCTCTAACTCGACTGAACTAACGTTTGTTTTTATTTGTTGCAGGGACTGGAATGGAACCGGGAGACACTTTCACGTTAGCGACAGTGAACGAACACGTGGCCTCAGCAGAGTGGAACTCCACGTATCAGCTGACAGAGACAGCGGACAGATGGGACGGCAAGATAAGGGTTCGAGGGAACTTTTTAGGTAAATATTAGCAATTTTCACACCAACCATTTCTAAGACTTTCATCCCCTTATTTCACCCTTTTTGGGTTGAATTTCTAAAACCGCTTTTTTGGCACTCACTTACACCATGAAAGGAACACTGTACCAAATTTCAAGTTTCTTGGTAAAGTAGATTCGCATGTACAATGATATGTAAGTCAGTGAGTCAGTCAGGTTTGTCTTTTATATAAATAGATATATAAATAGACTTTCACATAGCGCTAGTAAACACGTGGCCGCAGTAGAATAACTCCACGTATCAGCTGACGAAGACAGCGGACAGTTGGGATGGCAAGGTAAGGGTCTGAGGGAACTTTTTAGGTAAATATAAGAAACTGGCAATTTTTCGGCGGGTTCGTCCGCGTAAAATTTCACCCTCTTAGGGGTTGAATTGCCACTGCCGACCGTACATTTTTTCACACAAAATATTATGCCTTTTCACAGTATATTGCTGATTTGGATAGAAAACTCTCAAGAGCTTCAGTGAGTCAAACAGCAATATGCATGCAATTGTCGCGAGACAGCTGATCATCGGTGATTATACCCAAACAAAAGTCTCGAACTTACTTTGGGGCTAGCTGAATCTGTGTGATTTATCCGTATATATTTATTGTATAGAGGGGACATTAAATATATATTAATACCATCCCCATCTCTTACAGGTAGAACAGAGCTGTCCATGCAAACCAGACGTGGCACCACTACATACCCGGTGAACAACACACTGCCGCTAGTGGTGACGAGGCCCGTTCGAGTCATAGACACCATATTCACTTCCAGTGTCGCCACTTTTGTAAGTAAAAATTATTCTAGCTAAAACATTCCTTAACTACTAGTATCTCATAGTTGCATTGCTCTCTGTGCAGGGTGAAATGGACCCTTAACGTATCCGGAAACCGCGTATAGTTACTCCCTATTAATATTTTTTTTTTTTCAATAAGTAGTTCATTATGGCTTATCAATATTCGAAATCAATTAATGTTAAATACTTTAAATTGTCATAAATATGTGAAAGCATAGCCCTTCAGGCACGTTGGTACCAGAACTGGTTTGAGTTTCTTTAGCCATATTGTTCTTAGGAGTGGTCGTTCCGAATTGCTATTACTTTGTTGTTTTTGCAAATATTAAAAAAGAAATAATAATAATATGACGTTCAAAAAGAGATACATGATATCCAAATTTAAATAAAATTTACCTGGATTTCAGTGCGAAATCAATATTTTCAAGATATTTAGATTCATAGATTATTTTTTATTTTATTTTACTGCATATTTGTATAGATTGTCATATAACCAACATTAAAAAAACTTTGACAGGGAGGTATTTTTTGTCTGTATAATCTTAAATATATTTTGTGTAGGTGTCCCTAATCTTCATCAACTTCGGGTGCGCGATGCACTGGCCCACGGTGAAGGAGGTGGTGAAGAAACCCATCGGTCCCGCTATCGGGATGGTGGGGCAGTTCTTATTTATGCCTTTAGTAAGTATTTTTGACAAAACATCATCACTAAAATTTTGTTTCAGCTCCTCTTAGGCATGTTTCTTAAAAAATCTTTTATAGTCCGCCTTATATAGTATCGAAAAATGTTCGATACAGGTACGTATTTTCTCTTTTTTTAATCAAACAAAAGATCATAAAGGCAAAACGCATCAAACTGCAGGAGTGGGGGCTCATGAAGTCATGACACAACAGGGCGGTAAAGTGTATCTGCTGGAGTATTGGTCAGTGACGTCACACGGACCTTTAACGAGCTATTTTTTTATAAATTTTTGTTTGATTGATGGAAGGAAAAATACGTGTCCAATATTTTTCAAAAATCTAGACGGGTCTAATATTTTTTTTAGGAAACAAGTATAGAGTGCTCTCGGACCGATGACGGGGGAATGTAAATGTTTAGCCCTAAACCTATTTCCTCGTGCCCCCAATAACTTTTCGCTCATATTTCAATTGAAATTAATAATACTTTATTCTTCTCCCCAATCAATATAAAGAAAACGATTGCAAGTACAAAAACATATAGGTATCACGGTACACTAGCCTCCCCACTTGGAATGAGAAAGTTTTCATTATATTTTACATTCATTCATTACGTAAAACAAAAATAAAACGGGTTGCACTCCGGGAGTGCCGGCAAAAGTGAAAACTTAAATACTATCACTTATAATTGAATACCTTTCCTAACAGCAGTCATCATCCATATGGATGTGCGTAGCACGCTGTAACACAAACACACACGCACATTCGCGCAAGCGCCCTGCGCTGTCTTACGAATTTTCAATCTGTCGGTCGTGTGATCTGTCGCGAGTTTAACATTTTTTCTCCATCACATAAAGTTCATAGCGCCGCTAAAAAAGTTTTCATTTAAAAAATATTATTATGCTATTATGACTATTTCTAACTTCAGATCTCATTTGGTCTCGGGTTCTTGATCTTCCCCAACGCGCCGGAGATGAGGCTAGGCATGTTCTTCACGGGCGTGTCGCCGGGGGGCGGCGCCTCCAACATCTGGACCTTCATCCTCGGGGGAAACCTCAACTTGTCTCTTGCCATGACATCCATCTCTACGTTAGCGTCGTTTGGTAAGAATTTACGTTCATATTTTCATAATCATCATTATCATCAGGTCCCTTCTAATCTCCACTGCAGGAGCACGATCCTCTCAGTACTATCAGGGCCATATATTAGCCATAGCAGTCAGAGGATTTGGTCTACACAACTTATCTCTTCCCATGACATCCATGTCTGAGTTAGCATCGTTTGGTAAGAATTTACGTACAGATTTTCGAAATAAAGATGATATTTAAACCGCCGTGTGGTTCCCGGCATAGAGAATAGGACCACTTAGTCTTCCCATGGATGTCGTAGAAGGCGACTTAGAAAAGACAAGATAAACAAAACTTAAAAACATCAAAGAGACCTCTGCAACCCATCTGGTCAGCGTGGAGCCTGTAGCCTTTTACTACTCTGGCTAATTTACAGCTCTGGTAGTGCAGACAAAGAGTGACCCTCTTTGTCTGCACTACCAGAGCTGTAAATTAGCTCCTGCAGTGAAGAAAACCTGATGATGAGGTTAAAGCATTTTAATATCCGGTCAAGTAGTTTCGGAGCCTATTCAATGCAAACAAACACCAACCAACTCTTCTTTTTATAATATAAGTATAGATTAATTATATTTTTATTCCAGGCTTCATGCCAGCATGGCTGTTCTCGCTCGGTCAAGTCGTGTTCGCGAACGCAAACATAGGCGTCCCATACATGCGTATAGCCACGTTCGTGATCGGGCTGATCGTGCCGCTGGGCATCGGGCTGGGCATGCAGAAGTGGACGCCCAAGCTGGCCGCCTTCATGGTGCGAATCCTGAAGGGATTCTCCACTACGCTGCTGCTCTTCATCATTATCTTCGCTATAGTCACTAATTTGTACATCTTTGAGCTGTTCTCTTGGGAGGTGAGTGTTTCTCGGTCTAGTCGTGTTCAACGCCAAAATAGACATCTTGTTCTCGCGCATAGTCACTTTTGTCATCGGCAAAGAATACAATACTCGGGTAAACGTCGTATACGTAAAAGGAAAGTTGTAAAGGTTCTCACTTTTTTTTATATACTCTCTCTCCGCACTTCGTTTGAGGGTGGTCACGGAAACTATGGCATTATGCTTATATATGCTCCGCTTGTTTTCTTTACAAAAGAAGTGGCTGGTTGCTAGTCTAAAAGTTTAGGCTTCCGTTTCTCAGTAGCCTCATATGTTTCTCGTTAAGGCCAGGCTTCCGGCCATATCGTTTGCCAAAGTTCTGATTGCATCGCGCTTCTTTGAAACTTACAAAAAGTACAATTATGAAAACTGTAAAATGTGCTTTTAATAAATACAATTTTGACGATCGACAGCCTTAGCTCATTCAAATACGAGCGTTTTGATATAATTCTCAATTTACGAATAATACGTTAAGTACTTGAAAAAGCATTTCTTGTCAAAAGTAGAATTTTTTTCATCTATCAAAGCAAATAAACCAAGTAAATTATGCCCGACGGCTTTAGATAACATAATCAAAATTAATTTTCTGATGAAAATTAATTATATTTTACTAGAAAAATCTTTTCCCAAACGAATTTCAGGAAAAGAGCGCCTTGTGGACGGGTCGTCTTAAGGGTAAAAAAGCCTCCTCAAAAGAATTCTATTTTATTCTATCTTTGGCAGTGGTCATCCAAGGCTCTGCCTGCGTTGGCCACAATCTCGTCCCGTCACCGGGCGCGCTATAAGTTAGTAAGATAATAAGAAATAGAGGGTTATATCATTGATACGTTTTAACAGTGTTGCATAAATACTTCTTACTCGTTTCAGATCGTGGTGGCAGGGATGGGCATCCCATGGCTGGGCTACGCGTTCGGGTACGCGTTCGCGCGCGCGCTGAAGCAGCCGCACCCCGACGCGCTCGCCATCTCCATCGAGACCGGCATCCAGAACACCGGCATTGCCATCTTCTTGCTGCGATACGCGCTTAGTCAGCCTGAAGCTGACCTCACCACAGGTAATTATCTGACTTTTTTAATATTATAGGACAAACGAGCAAGTAGGTCGCCTCATGGTAAGTGATCAGTGACAATTGCAACACCAGGAGTGTGACAAGAGCGTTGCCGGCCTTTTATTCGGTGGATGGACCTTCGGCTCTCTCACTCACCACACGCATCCAGAACACCGGCATCGCCATCTTCTTGCTCAGATACACGCTTAGCCAGCCTGAAGCTGACCTCACCACAGGTAATGTCTCTTTCTATTGCTGTCTCTCTCTCTCTCTCTCTCATCGTATGTGTAATAAGCTGCGGTCGAATTACGTGATTCATCATCAGGAGTTTTGTCTCCATCGAGACCGGCATCCAGAACACCGGCATCGCCATCTTTCTGCTCAGATACAAACAAGCGGTAAAGCTACTTACTACTCAAACGTCGATTTTCTGTGAGAATGTGGACGAGCTGGCCTATTCATGCTACTAGCAATGAATTTTGCCGGTACGGTAGCGTGGCTCTACCATGACTAAAAACTTTCTGTTGTTGTCTCTCTCTGTCTTTTACACACACACACATATCATATCTATCGTTATCGTTATATATAAGCAGTGACCGAATTAGGTGGTTCATCATCATAATTAGGACTTTTTTAGTCTCCACTGCAGGAGTCTAATGTTGTTTAAATAATTTTACGAAACCAATGCTGACTCGTACTTGGCCTATTTTTTTTATTGATAATTTATTTAATTTTGTTCCAGTTGTGCCCGTGTCGGTAGCCATCATGACGCCCATTCCGATGACGTGCATATTCATCTACCAGAAGATCAAAGCTTGGTGAGTACCCACGCTTCGCTTTTGTTTGTCTTTATTTACTCTTTTTCGGGGTTTCATGTATATTACCGGCCAGTACTATTTCTAAACAGCATGGAGTTTTAATATTAGATTATTTTTGACTGATTCATTAACTGACTTAAATAGTAACTTTTAAAATGAAAAGTCGAGTATAAGTAACATTTAAAATTTGATACATGAATAAAATTAGTATTTTTATGGCATCTTTTGGAGCAGAAAAAGAGACTCTACTGCTGTTCCGCAACTGCAAAACAACTTTGATGTTTCAAATATGCTGAAGGGCCAAGTTTTATTTTTACAAATACTATATTGTTATGTTTAAAATGTATTATGGGTCTGACTTTGAAGATTTCGTTAGCTTCAATATTTGTGAAAGGGAATGAAATTGCTGTGTTGGTAGCGATTTTTTTACTAACGAAGGTACTGGCGAGTGAAATCGGGGCATAATGTGATGTCGATGCTGCAAATAGACAAAGGGATCGAATGTTTTGTTCGTGGGGAATCATTTTGCCGGGGGAAATGAAAACCATTATTATACCATGGGAATCTTTTGATTCAAAGGCCATAAGTCTATAAATCACAAGCGCTGATGATGCATTTTTGTGATTAAAAAAGCGCTTATGGCAAAAGTCACAGATTTTTATTCAAAATTGGATGCTTGTATCGCTTTTGAACGCTGTATTTTCTTTTTTTTTTTAATACAAAGCCGAATAACTACTAGGGCTTAGGAACGAGCCAATAGGTTCCCTGTATTGTAGAAGGAGCATTATCAGCAGTGAATGCCATTGAGGAATATTATGTTCTTATGTAGGCGACAATAAATCAACCTTCCTTTCTCAGACATTCAAGAGGGGTTTGTTTCCGTATCATTGAATGTAATGTTGCCAACATTATTTCTACATTAGGAGCAAATTATAATGTAACTTGAAAAATACGGGATTTCTACTTGTCATCCGGGATCTATGAAGTTGCTTAGTTTAGCATGGAATTATTACATTAAATCTAAAGCAACAATTGATTTACTTTAATAATTAGATGTCGTTTACTTAACACGACAAACGATAACAAAACACGAAAAAGCGAGTGCTACGACCTAGAATAAAAAATTGTTTGTGGCCTGTCCGGGCGCTACATTCAAATTGATGTTAAAAATATCATCTCGTGAAATACCTGACGGTTGGCACTACTACGGTAGTACTATTAGGGAATAGTTCTTATATATATAGATAAAATTATCTTTGGCAGAAACAATCGAATTGTTTGGCTACTTCATTTTATATACTATCTTTTGTGTGAACTTTTCCTCAAGATGTTTTCCCGAACCATCTCGAAAATTTAGTTTTTGTTTTGATTGTTTAGTTTTTGCAAAATTATGAGTTTTAAAAGAAATATTTTTTTATTCCATATCCATTACGTCACGACCATCATTCATTCCGATTGTCGTCCTAGTTTGGGAGGTATGTCCAACAGATGAATATATATGGTGACGGGACTCTCACTCACAATGGGAAAATGCATGCTTTTGTATTGAAGACTTTTGTTTGGAAGGAATTTTGTCGGGCGCTTTAGAAATTTTAATTGGATTGTAGTCGCTTGGGTTTAAAATGCATTTATTCCTGACACAACTACAAGCCCACCAACATACTAAACGTGGCCGTAAGGTTTTACAGACCTGGGATCTGTCTACCCCGCAATGGGAAAAGACGTGAATATGCATGAATGCACTACTAAACTACTACTGGGAGTATGGTTGTGATTTCGCTAAATTTATGTGGGTTTAAATGTACGCTTAATGGGATATACGCTCTTTGTAATAAGTAGAATAGTATGTAAGTCACTTAACTTTTTGTCTGTTCTTTATTTATGTTACTTAGCGATCTGACTAGTTAGAAAATGTGCCATGTTTATCTAAGTTTAGATAAATGTACATTGCTGTTAAATGTTTGTGAACCGATTAACCGATGAAATATGAGATACACTTCGAGTCTGCACCGCTAGCTAACAGTATTCCGCCGCACAATTTGTTCACACATTGTCTACTTTTACCACTCTCTATGTAAATTGTGCTATACATATCTTAATTAAGAATTATATAAAGGAAAATTTGATTGTTTGTTTGCATTGAATATGCTCCGAAACTACTAGTCCGATTTTTTAAATTATTTAACCTATAGAAAGCAAATTTATCTGCGGGTAACATAGGCTATAATGTACGCGGACATAGTCGCAGGAAAATTGCTAGTAATGTATAAACTGAAAACTTGCTACATCACCGATTAACCAGCTTATAATGTTCGCGGAAGAAGCTATTCTACAATTAATGCAGTGGGTATTTATTATAAAGCTATAGAAACTTTTCGTATTGATGTATACTGACCCTGTCACTTTATACCTAGGTACTAAAAAGGGGTTCATTTAATATACTTCATATTGCACTTTTGGATCAAAGACTATCGCGTTATGATATAAACACGCCACGAATGCACTAACAAAGCTTCCTACCTCCACAGCATCGTCAACCGAAACCAGCACAAAAAAATTGTCGAAGACCTCACTCCAGTATCAGAGCGAGTCGAGTCCGACGTCATCGCAGCCACTGATGTCGAAAAGCGAAGCTGAACAGGTTTAATACCTCGCACAGAACAAATTAAGTACATTAAGAAAATACTTTGATACCGGACATGTTAGTTTTCGATTACTTTTTTTTACAACGTGAGAGTTATATCTTTGCTTTATCGAATGATCTGGACACACTTAATTTGTTGCACACACTACATACTTCTTCATATTGTTTTAGATGTGATATCAAACCATTGACACAGTATTGGATTTGTAATAAATGTTGTTTTCGATTACTTACCTATTTGAACGCCATCTATGTCGTTCCTGTTGTCGTTTCTACAGTTGTACATTTCTATAAAAAGGAGAAAAAGTTGTGTTGTTACTCAAATTTATATTTATTACTGTTATTTAATTTATTTACTGTCGGTAGAACAACAAATATTTTAAATGTTATATTATTATATGCGTATTTTATAAAAATATTGAACAAATTGCTAGATTTATTATCATGTCCGGTGATAAGTTCCCAGTTTAAATGAAAACTTAAATGTATGTATTTGTGACATTTTTTTTATGAAAACTGTTGTACTTTTTTAGAAAACTTTTAAAGCCGTTTTAAAGAAATCATTGTCAATTTACGAAGTAATATTCTACAAGTTTTCTACAATTAAGGCAAAATCTAACCTATTGTTATGTTTTTGGAGGATATACATTTTTTATTTATTTATGGCGAGCGCCTTCATATGTTTTGGCGCTGGCCTAAAGATTAGCCTTTCATCAAAGCCGTGCTTTCAAACACATGATTGTCAACTTGTCAATGGACCGCTCCGTGGCGCAGCGGTTAACACGCCGGCCTGTGACACGGATGGTCCCGGGTTCGATCCCCGGTCAGGTCAAGATGGAAAATGATCTTTTTCAGATTGACCTGGGTCTTGGATGTTTATCTATATATGTATTTGTTATAAAATATAGTATCGTTGAGTTAGTATCCCATAACACAAGTCTTTCTTAAGAACTTACTTTGGGGCTAGCTCAATCTGTGTGATTTGTCCGTATATTTTTATATTTATAAGGGAATAAGATACTAGGGAATAATTTATTTGTCGTTTCTGCCACGTCGGAGTTACAGAATGGTATTAAAAAAAAAACTAATTTCATCAGTGTTCTGGGCCTCGCCCTTTCAAGGGCCTCTCTCCCTGCAGAAACTGAGGCCTCGCTTATATCTTGGCATGTGGCCTCTCAGGCCCCAGTCTGTAGGCGAGGCCTCAATGGACAAGAACGCCGCTGTCTATGTTAGGTACCTATTTGAACTTTTTGACCCATGGCAACCGACAGTTGTTCCCATTTTTGGTTTTTATCACTCGTTGTCGGTTATATAACAGCTTAGTTTGCAACAACAATAACAACAATTTGGTTTTCGGCAATCGCACCCCTGTGTAATTGCGAAGAAATGGTGTATTGTAAATTATTTGTTGTACGGCTTTGATGAAAAATTATCCTTACTGTTGGTTGATGACAATTGTATTTGTCGTTGATAAGAGTTCACCTATAAAAATTGAGATCACATTGTCACTTATTATTTTGTTTATGTATTAAATATAGCATTTAGCGTGCATTAGGTAAATATTACTACGAAATTAAATTACAATCTCTGCATTTAACATGCATATTTTAATCACATGTGTTCAAAACTATAGGCTGACTGGTAAAACTCTTCTTGTTTATATTCAAGTGTTCCCAGTTCTTCTAGGGAGCGATAATGAAGTGCAGGCAATGACTTTATTTGGCAAAAATAATGGTTTGCAAAAGCCTTGCATTGCATTTCATCATTGGTATGTCACGGAATTAATTCCAATTAAAGAACATACGTCTAGAAATCTGCCAGTCAAGTTGTAATTGTTATTTTGTTTGGTTCTGTAATTTTTTTAACCGTCGGTAATTTCCTAATGCGCGAGTTTTTAACATTCACATTAAAATAGGGTTTGGGATTGTATGTATTCGTAGTCGTTCCATTTCGCTGTGTCATGTTTATTTTTGCTTCAGAGTGAACGTACACCCAGCCGAAAACGTGACCACTTTATTATAAATTGCAGTTTTTATTGAGTTTTTTCTTTTATAGTACGGTTTTATAGACGACAATAGATAACGAAGTGGGCGCGATTGCGCCTGTAGTGTACGCAGGCTCTCGATCTCGTCACATGACTCGTTTTATAGGTGAAACAGATGTGATACGAGACAGCTATGTCAGTATTGTGTTAAGTTATGAGAGAAATGAATATTTAAATACATTTTTTGCAAATTATCTTTTCTTTTATTTAATTATCTTATCTCTTATTCAGCCCTTCCATAAAACAACTTTTCATGTGGGATGCATGGTGGCTATTGCGTATATCCTATACAAAAAGCGAAGCTCAACAGATTTAATACCTCGTAAGAACATTTACTTTGATACTGGAAATGTTATTTTTCGATTACTTTTTTTACAATGTGAAAGTGACAACGCCCATCAGGCCGGGTAATTCGTATGTAAATTTCTAAATATCTTTCACCTTACTAGCATTGGTCCTATTGGAAAAGTTGTTCATATTGAAAGAATGAGTTGCCCCTTTAGGGTTTGTCGACTAGCCTGGGTGTCACTCGGAGCGGTGGACATGGTGTCTTTGTCAGCCAGAGACGGGGGCCCCTGCCCCCGTCTCTGGGTGGGTGATGCAAATGAAAACATCTAATTATTTTAACTGTGATTGGTTGAAAATCTAAGGATTCACTTTGATAGGCGATGCGGCTAGCAACCCATCACTATTTTGATTCTGATCTCCACATTTACGCCACCTACGTTGCTAAAAGTGGACTGTAGGTTTTATGACCTTGTGCTCTGTTTACCCCGCAAGGGATAAAGACGTGATAATATGTATGTATGATTCCCAGCAGTGCGGTGGTTGGTGGCTGATACGCTATATTTTTTGTGGGTGTCACCCACAAAGAGTGTCGCCTGGGTGCATCGCTCCCTAGTTACAAGCTGCCTTAAATCCCTTAATTAATAGAAGTTGAGAAAGAGAAAACATTTTTTTATGTATTCTAAATAGGGACTTTTTATGCAGACTCCTTCATAAATTACGTACGACGAAGGTTTCAACAAAAGAAATAAATTCATTTACAAATACATGACCAAATAGAAAAAATGTAAATTTCAATCTGACAGTAAAAAGTAACTTGGTGTCGAGGTGTGTCACGGCCACCCAAATCACTCCAGATCACAAAACTACCAAAATGGACAGCAATAGGACGATATAACCCCATCCAACCAGCAAAATGTAAACCCGGACCACCTCGCACCACAACATAACAGTATAGCTAGCTCCACAACCTAGTCACAATGGGGAAGCCTAAGCAAGACCCTCCCACTCCGAGCTTCCGGTACAAGATCTCCAGGAGGCTGAACATTATGAGCATTCCTCGGAAATACGTCTACGATACTGATGAAGGCATGCCAGCGTTTACGCCCAGGGGGATAAGGAAGTCGGCGTTAGGCGCGGTGATATCTGACAGAATAAATGACGCCGCCTGGCCTTATATCAGGTAAGTTAACCGTAGCATAACCTCCCCATCCAAAATGTACTTAGTTCAATAGTTGTAGTATTATATTGTCTTTGGTTGTACCTAACAAGCAAGACATTAGGTAGATAGATTATCATTTATTACCTACATTACTCAAAGTAGGTTCCAAATAGAGCGGGAGACCCATTGCATCAGCCACTTCTACTTACTTTTCGAGCGTTAGCTGGTTTTTAATTCCTATAAGGCATCTTACATCGCAAATGATCTGATTCTCTATCATCAGGTCCTTTTTAGTCTCCACTGCAGGAGCATGACCCTCTCTGTACTACCAGATTCATATATTAATCAGAGTAGTCAGAGCATTTGACCTACCCTCTCCACGCTGACCAGACGGGCTGGAGAGGTCTCTTTTATGTTTTTAAGCTTTGTTTAGCTTGTGTTTCCTAAGACGCGTTCTACGACATTCACGGGGAGACTTGAAGTGGTCCTATTCTACTCGCGAGCCACACGGAGCAAAATATGTCTATATGATTCTCTATCTTACCTATCCTATTGAAATAATAATGCCGTTTCTGTAACCAGTCGGGTCTACGCCCCGGGCGGCCGGCAGTTTCAAGGGGCGATCGTAATGAAATATGCAGGGTCCCCCGCGCCTCCAGCCACATGTTTTAATTTTGTACATGGAAGAGTTAGAGGTGTTATAGGGGGGCGGCAACGTAGAAGAATAATAACAGAGGCGGTAGAAACTGCTTAGGCGCAAGGTGTTTGCCCTGTCCATAAAAAGTTCTTGATACAGGGCTGGCACAGAGCAGGGAGTGTGATGTTGCTCGCGCGCTTTTCAACTCATTTTATACGAAACAAGCGTGTCAGGGGGCGGTAATGTTTATTCAGGTTTTGGGTTTCAAGGCAATTTTAGAAATGTAAAATCTGCTATATTCTACATACCTACCTGAGATTTAGTTTCAATCAGAATTTTGTTATCAACCTTATTTACCGTACCTAATTATAATACCATTGCACAGCACCAAATCTTTCCGTGGATGTCGTAGAAGGCGACTTAGGAAACACAAGCTAAGCTAAACAAAGCTTATAAATAGCAAGAGACCTCTCCAGCCCGAATGGCCAGCGTGGAGAGTGAAGGCCAAATTCTCTGACTATTCAGGCTAATTAATATATGGTTCTGGTAATACAGAGGGTCGTACTCCTGCTGTGGAGACAAAAAATAACCACATGATGATGATGGTAACAGCACATTTCGGCTTATTTAGGTTTTTTTGAGCACGAACTGAGAGGCCGAGTATGCGACTTTCTCCTACTAGCCGAGCATGCTCATACGCGGTGGGTGTTATTATTAGTTTCGTCGCCAACAGGGCGTGAGTCAATTGACATTCTGTGCTCTGTGGGGGCTGTAAACATACCAACAATTAATTTGAAGCACTTTTCATACTCTTAGGACCTCTTTTCAGACGTTTCATCCTGCTCAAGCGTATGTACAAAAAGCAGTTCAGCCAAGAGCGACTCGAACGTATCGACCGCATGATCGAAGCGTCCAACGCGACCGGCTACTCCAAGCTAGCAAACTGTGTAATAGACCTCAAGAAACAGGACACCAAGGAGGTGAAGAAGAAGAAGGGATGGTCGGAGAGCGAGTGGAAGAAGCACATGGACTATATATCACAGATCGCCGGCCCGAAGAAGTCCTTCCAACCTGAACCAGTCAAGGTGAATATTTTTTTACAGTTCGAACAGCCTAAGCCCCCCCCCCCCCCCCCCCCCCCCCTCGAGCGTCGTCATCTTACTAAGCGTCGATGCAGCGGCAACGCGACGCGAACGCTGAGCGGCTACCGAACGCCAGGTTTACACAGCGCTGGCGTCGTCGCGTTGGTGCGGCGAGATGCACAGTTGAGCAAGCGGGGCTAGGAGATTGCATATTGAATTGTATTTGTTTAGAAAAAAACGTTGCGCATACGCCGCGCGGACGCAACGACAGCGCTGCGTAAACCCGGCGTTTGGCGCCCGCCCATGCAGCGTTAGCCGCTTAGGCGCTAGCAAGACGACGTGTGGGGGGGCTCTAATAGTGACGTGGAACCGTAAAAACGACGGCAGCGATCAGGTTTTCCTGGTCCTATTTCATTAGGTAGGCCTAAAACGACCAATCAAAATTCACTCCAGACGGCTCCAATACATATTTTAGTAACTATTCATCCCCTTGAAAAGGTGGCAAATAAGAGCCCACTGCCGATGTGACGTTGGTGAGAAAGGGTCCAAGTAGTTATCCCACGTTTTGACACAATGTAAATGACAACATAAAAAATGTTAGAAAAAAATTATGAATTTTGTTTACCTGCTACATATGTGCCTAAATGGATCTTTGACTTACTGTGCATAAAAGGCATCCAATCAATTTTATTTGATGAACGTGGTGCAGTGCATTGCAGCCACGTTTATAAGTATTTGAACACGAAAGTATTTGAGTAAAACTAAATCTTGACTCATTTTTATAAAACAGAGAGGAGAAAGAAAAGCACTGGATGCTCTGATACCGAGGATCAACCAGATTTGTTGGTTGCCAGACTTTAAGGTGTACCGGCGACCGTCGCAAGAGCCATGGTTCAGAGACCCCGTCAAGGTAATTATGTTTTCCTAATGTATCAACTGTCACCGAATGGTCACCGATAATCCATCTGTACAGCAGTACCACGTTTATAAGTTACCTCGGCATTGTTCGATGGCGCAGAATAGCGCAACCGACCGCCGACTCGGCCCGAATGAAATAACGAATTTATTGCTACTACATAAGATTTTAAATCCAAAAGCAGTAGGACTATGCTATCTCGCTCACAACACTTGTACGCCTGCCGAGAATGGCCGAGACGCAGCATGGCGCGTACTCATCAACCAATAGCAAACGGATATTTAAGCACCATGCTGGCATTTGATTACTGCGCAGGTACATCGGTGTAACTTATAAAGTGGTAGTACTGTACTAATATTATAAAGAGAAGATTTGATTGTTTGTTTGCATTGAAGGCTAAACTACTGGAATGATTTTCAAATTTGGGAGAGAAGGATTTGCATTTTTCCCCTTTAGATATTTGTATGAGAAACATGGCGTACTTTCTCCAGCAAAAAGCTAACAAGGGTGACCAGGTTTAATCTGATTGACGTAAAGGTGGTTATTATGACTAGTGTCTGAATTTGGTAGTAGACACTATGGTGTGTGTGTATATATTATGTTTACACTACAAGTTCATACTAGATAGTTTGGTTGCAAGTTTGTATCGCGTTGTCTCACTCTTTCATATTAGTAGTCATTAAAGGAACCAGAGGCCGAGAAGCGGTTCCGAAGAACTCTGACACCAGGGTGTGCATGGTCGACTGACCGTGTCACCTACACGAAATGATGATGATGACTCTCATATTATAAAATTGTTCCAGGTTCCACCAGGAGCCCTCAAATACGTAATAAGCGACCGTGTGAAGAAGCTAGCTACTCCGAGAGTCATACCGCAGGGCGACTAACACCCTATTACATAATAGGGTGTTGTTGGCCTATCGCACGTGGCGGTTTTCCTGTAACAATTCATAAGCTTGTAATTTATCCGTTAGTTGACAATTATATTTACATAATAAAAACACAATCGATGCCTACATCAAATTTCATTCAACAAATTCTTCGTAAATTTTCTTTTCATTATAGAAATTCAAATGAAAGGAAATAAATGAAGAAATGGGTTTTTAGCATAGATAAGCCGTCCTTAAAATGTCTAACACTGTCTGCTATTCTAGTTAGCACATCACTGGTAAGATGGTAATCGCAAGCTATAGGTAAAATTGTCGGGTAGATATAAATTGACCATGGGAGGCCAGTCCTGCTAACGCGTATTTTTAAGCAACAGTGTTTATATTGTAAAATGTGCATACCGCTTCTACGACTTGGGCCACCATATCGGCAAAAATACAATAAAAGACGAATTAATTTCTATGATTTTTTTATTTACATATGTAGTTCAACAGTAATACTGAATAAAAAAACTATTGATTGACAGATCATAAATAAATAAATTATCCTTAGTTTAATACATGGCTACGCTATGTATTGAGCTACAACGTCGGTGTAATTACGAATCTCTCAATATTTTTACAACCACGATTCTGACTGGAATAGGAGAGCAAATTTTTAAAAGAGCGCCGTCGCTTACTTGACACCTTCATTGATAAAATGAAAGTGACAAATGTGAGTGGGGATGGAAGCGTCCATCAGTCAGGGGAAATGATCGCAGCGAGGAGTAATGGCCCCATTTACACGCAAGTCAGTTGCCGAGTCAAACCGGAAAGTCAGTGATTCCTATTGGTTGGTTAGTAACTATGCCTGGCTAATAATAATAATAAATAATGTAACCGACTAATGGGAAACACTGGCCTTAATTTTTTTTTTGCCTTTAAACTTGATAAAAACAAACATCTCTTCTCCCATCCCGTGATAAAAAGGGGATAATAGTTGCACCCTTTTCTGAACAATATGTCTCCCTCTATATCCATCTGGTTCTGGTTGGATTGGAATTCATCCTTTTTACCCGACTGACGCACCCAGAAGGAGGGTAATGTCTTTCGCGCGTATGGCTGTTCCATTGTTGCATCCTGGTGCTTAAACGGCTTGACCAATTTTGTGTCATTAGATTCTTTCCCGGAGTTTCATAGACTATGTGACGTTATAAACTGTCAAAAAGGCAGTCGGATTTTTATTTTTCGAAACCACTTGTTAATCCATGTTCTCTCTATTACTATCTAATTCTGGTCGGAGCCGTGGTATTTGGCGTTGATATGCTTAGTGGTCCAAGCAGTGGATGACGGCGTTGGTGAAGTCTTTGGTAGTAGATTGACCACCCAAGTCCTTTGTCCTGACTTTGCCGTCTGTTAGGACCCTGAAAACAAGATAGGAAATGATGTTTTACAATAATTTTCTTAAGTTCGCGCAGTCTTTCTTTTGGCAATGGTAAACGCTAATTGATAGGTAATAAAATAGATATAATTCTATAGGAATAGATGTCTTATCCGGAGGCACGCGCTCTGGCAAGCTAAGTTTCAAAAAGTCACCGTTAGATGGCAGCAGGTCCACTGCTAGTTAACGAGGTTAGACCATGGTGGTATCATCTAATGGTCCTGCAGGATCTTTGACGTGTTCACGAAGTTTCATACAAACCAGAAATACGCCTAAACTATATAAAGATGGCGCTACGTGCTATAGTTAATATTACAAGTAACTATACAAACGTTTTCGATTATTTCATATGTTCAGTCAGATTAAGTACATTTTCATCTTTCATATAAATTCGTAATATCCTTTTGACGCTTAAACACATTCTGATTAGTCTAGTTGACTAGCGGATCTACTGCCATCTAAGGGTGACTGAAGACTGAAGCGTAAGTGATCCAGAAGACAAAGAACACCACCCATATCATGGATCCTGATTTGAATTCTATATGGCTCAAACCGTAAATCTCACTTTGTAGTTGAAAATGACATCTGTATGTTTATTCTCGTCGGATTTAAACCTGCGTCTTTTTCGTATAAAGACCAATCTTATTTCTTAATTCAATAAGAATACATGAGAATAGCATTGTGAACGAAAAAACACTTATAGAAATGATTTTAGCTAAGATGCCTTCGAGTTTTCGTGCGACAGATTACTTCGGTATACTCACTTGTTAATAGCATTCTTGATCATCTTGGAGTAGGAGTGGAGGTTGACGTGGGACAGCAGGTTGGCGGAGCACAGCAGCATGGCGGTGGGGTTGGCGATGTTCTTGCCCACGGCGCCCGAGAAGATGTGACGCGCGCCCTGCAACACATTTATCAACAGTAAGTAAGGACCATCAGACTTTGATATCATTCATCGTCACCGACAAGTGTTGCTGTATAAGGTTTCAGCACAGATACATGACGAGTAAGCAGATTTAACGCCGTGTAGTTCCCGGCAGAGTAAAATAGGACCACTCCAAGTCTTTCCGTGGATGTCGTAGAAGGCGACTTAAGAACACAAGCTAAACAAAGCTTATAAACATAAAGACTCCAACCCGTCTGGCCAGTGTAGGCCAAATCCTCTGACTGTTCTGGCTATTATATAGCTCTGGTAGTACAGAGAGGGTCGAGCTCCTGCAGTGGAGACTAACAAAGACATGATGACGATGGAGATATCTCCTGGCGACGATGCCGGCGCCGCCGACGAGACCGCTGGCAAGGTTGTCGACTATGTTGCTACATCATTATGAAAACACGGCTTTACTCACGTGTGACGTGTAACGTGAGTAAAGCCGTGTTTTCATAATGAATTTACCTCGCGTAAGTTTTAATATTATTATGTTGCTACATGTTGGGCGCCAGCATAATGTTCACCATCTTCATCTAGTTTGAGATTACGGTGGCAGGCTTTACACGATTTTGACTTCTTACTTAGTTAGAGATATATCACCTGGTCGAACACGGCGCACTCGGCACTGTATGAAGCCTCGGCGACGACGCCGGCGCCGCCGACCAGCCCGCTGGCGAGGTTGTCGACGATGTTGCCGTACAGGTTGGGCGCCAACATAACCTCAAACTATTATGTCTAGCCTCATGGGCTAGACAGTGCTACTTTAAGTTTATGTTGGCCGACTTTACTCACCTGGTCGAACACGGCGCACTCCGCACTGTATGAAGCCTCGGTGACGACGCCGGCGCCTCCGACGAGCCCGCTGGCGAGTTTGTCGATGATGTTGCTTCAGGTTGGGCGCCGCCATAATGTCGTACTGGCGCTGTCTAGCCCGTTAGACGTAGCTCATCTGCTCGAATACAGCGCACTCAGCACTGTATGAAGCCGCTACATGTTAGGCGCCAACATAGTGTCAAACTAGCGCTTTGTTTTGTTTTTTTTCTTCTTCTGTTTTACATTATGTCTTCCACCGAAATTTCAGTGATTCTGCCAATGTCCAGTATAACGAGATACTAAGTATCGGTGTTGTACGGTAAAGTTTTTCCAAGTAGCATCAAAGATGACGTATGTTCTTTGATGCCTCGTGGGAGCTTCTGGCGGCAAATCTATACGAGTCCATTTATCAGTCCACTTTAACTATTTCACAAATTGTTCATGAGCACGAGCATTTATAACACCAAACTACACCAATTTCATGTTATAGAGTCCACTAAAATGAATTTGCAAAAATGTCTAAGGCAAACTTTAACTGTACCCCTTGACTTCCCACCACAAACTCTTTTTTTTAGTTTATCGTTATGGTGGTCGACTTTTGATTTCTTACTTTGACGTGAGGAACGCCACAGTAAATTAGAGATACATATATCACCTGCTCAAACACGGCGCACTCGGCGCTGTAGGAGGACCCGGCGACCACACCAGCGCCGCCGACGAGACCACTAGCGAGATTGTCGACGATGTTGCCGTACAGGTTGGGCGTGACCATGACGTCGAACTGGTTGGGGTTGGACACCATCTGCATGGTGCAGTTGTCCACGATCATCTTCTCGAACTGGATGCGGGGGTATAGTTTGGCCATCTGAAATGGTATGTATAAATTAGTACTCAAACCATTGAGTCAGGAAAAAAACAGGGACCCATTAATAGTACATTATGATGCAAGTACGATAAGCTGGATATTATAGTCAAGGTGTTTATAGCCACGAGATGAAGCCGAGTGCTTATGATATACCGATGACTATAATAGACAGCTTACTGAGTACGAGCATCATACAACGTTTTTCGTAATGACAATAGATTTACGACCATAAAGTAAAACAAGAATACAGTTTAGCAGATAAGAAACTTATTTAAAGTTAAAAAGTAAAGCAGTTAGCAAAAGTACAATTATAGTAATAAGGTATAATTATTTGGGTTCTTTATTCACAAAAATCAACATGCAAACTTTTTGCTCGAACTCCATTGAACAGTTGCGATTGGTGTAAAGTAAAAGGGCTTGGTCCGTAGAATACAACACTACGATCCAAGTTTCGATGTCATAAGAACCGTATTATTAGCAAATGTATTGAAAAAAAAAAAAGTCCAAGTCTTCCCATGGATGTCATAGAAGGCTTCTAAGGAAACAAAAGCTAAACAAAGCTATAAACACCAAAGAAACCTTCTAACCCGTCTGACCAGCGTGGAGAGTGTAGGCCAAATCCTCCGACTGCTCTGGCTAATACATGGCTCTGGTAGTACAGAGAGTGTCGTGCTCCTGCAGAAGAAAGTAACGAAGACCTGTTGATAATGATGGTGATGTGAAAAATTCACTAGCCTCTTCGCAGCTGCGCAGAAACAGACCGTCTCCGAGCTTCATGATGTTGGCCTTGTGGACGGCGGTGACCTTCTTGCGGCCCATCTTCACGGCGTAGTCGAACGCGAACTTGGCGATGCGCTCCGACTTGGCAGCCGTGATGATCTTCAGGCACTCTACCACACCTGGAAACAAAAAAAGACACGTGGATTTTGGTATATTAGCGCGTGATGTGAACGACATCCTACATACATGTTCCGAATGGTCATGCCGTTTGCTGGCAACAAAGAATTCGAAAAAAAAAATCCTAATCTACTACCTAGTGCGCGTGACGTCAACGACATCCTACGTACACGTTCCAAATGGTCAAACCGTTTGCTAAAAAAACCTAATGATATTTTCTTTTCTTCCAAAAATGATGTCAACTTCATTCATCATACACCGCGCGTTCCGTGCGGTCATATTTACTAGCTCGTGATATCAACGTAATTTTATACTACTTCTTCTTCCATGCTGGTCTGGAAGACAAGAAAAAAGCTGCTCCTCTTCCCGCACAGATTGAAAAAGCCAATCGAGGAAATAGGGTCAGGAACCATATCTATAGGCGATGCGGCTAGCAACCCATCACTATTTTGATTGTGTTCTCATTAACAAGCCCATCAACATGCTAAACGTGGCTTTAAGGTTTTACAGACCTGGGCTCTGTCTACCCCGCAAGGGAGAAAGACGTGATAGAACGTATTTATGTATGTTTTATACTACGCAGGCCGTGCGGCCATTTTTACTAGCGTGTGATATCAACGTCATCTTTCATCGTACGTTGCGCGGCCATATTTAATAAGCCCGCAAAGTATTCTTTACTATTTTATTACACTAATTGTAAATGAATAAAAACTATATAGCAAATGTTATTATTAGCCTTATAATTACCGGGCACGCCCTCGTGCTCCAAGGCGGAGTACTCCCCCTCGGTCTGCTCCCTGATGATGATGCAGTCCACGTCGTGGTGGCGGCACTTGACGTTGGGGAGTGACTTGACGTGCACTACGTTGGCGTATAAGTCGAGCGCGTTACGCAACTTCATGTTGAGGGTTTGCAGCTCGCCAGTATGCGAGAAGTCGGGGGTGGCTAAGATACCCTTTGAAAAAAAAGCGATGAAAAACTATAAATTCTTTCACCTTAGTTGTTATTAAGTTTTAATGAGGACTTATAATATTAATTATTTTGTTATGTTATTAATGGTTATTGCTGCGACATGCCTAGCTAATTTGTATATTTTAGGTATAAGTTAATTATGTGATATTTGTTCGCCGTGTGGTTCCCGGCAGAGTGGTATAGAACCTCTCCAAGTTTTCTCGTGGACATCGAATAAGGCGACTTAGGAAATATAAGCTAAACAAAGCTTATAGCATCAAAGAGACCTCTCCAACCCATGGAAATGTGTAGGCCAAATCCTCTGACTGCTTTGCTGCTGCTATATATGGCTTTGGTAGTACAGAGAGGGTCATACTCCTGCAGTGAAGACTAAAAAAAGACCTGACGATGATAAGACCTAAGAAGAATTAAGATGAAGATAGAGGTAAGGCCAAATCCTCGGACTGCTCTGGCTAATACTCGTATATGATTCTGTTAGTACAGTGAGGGTCGTGCTCCTGTAGTAGACTAAAAAAAAGACCTGATGATGATGATTCTATTTCTAAATCACCTTAATACAGATCTTGTTTCGCGCGATGGAGTTGACGACATCCTCGAGCGGGGCGCTGAGCGTCGGGTTCACCTCGGAGAAGAAGAACGACTCGAAGTCCACTGGGATGCTGGATGCCTAAAAAAATTTCACCCCTCGTTAACAAGCATGGATTTTTCGGGTCCCAGTGTTGCCTTTATTTGAAATAAATTATTGGAAAGAAAATGGAGATATCATTTAATTTCTTTTTCTGCGAAGCCCTAGATAATCCTTTTTATTTATTTTATGAACTACTTTTTAAAGTTTAAAGTGTGAACGTGAAGCTGATCTTAGCGTTTTTGACAAAAAGACGGTCTCTTTTAGCAAAAAAAACTTTTTTCTAAAAGAGACCGTTTTTATAACTGTAAATTAAGGTTCATAAAAAAATCTAAAGGGTTATCTAGAGCCGCGTGGAAAAAAATATATACCCGTTTCTGTCTTACGATTTATTTCAAATGATGGTAGCACTGGACCAGAACCACCCTAAAATTCACGTATCTAAAAGCTTTTTACTGAACAAATAATGCACATGGAGCAAGAACAAGACAATAGGCTAGTCAGCTACTTTTGGCTACGAGGAGATTATACTCTGTGTATGAAAGAGACAGGAACCCTATCTTTGTCTTTCATACAAACGGTTCGGAAAGAGTGATCGGCGTGCCTGAAAATCAGCGCTACTTAAGACGCCTGTCTGAGGCAGCACAAGCTGAGGCATTCCTTTGCCTACATACATATTAAATATGTAATGTAATGTAAAAGTATGGCAATGGCTTATTTTTTTTTTATTATTTAAGGCGCTCCTATAGTAACACTAGCGCCACCCAGCAATTAATTCTTTTAATCCTAAATTATATCAAATTTTAAAAATCTAACAAGTACATAACTAGTAAATTACTTGTAGTATTTTTGTATTCATTTTCACTAATATTCGTTTGATGAAATAAGAGAAAAATAGATTAACGCCAAAAGTGGCCACTTCTGGCGTTAACCGATTTTTCTCTTTAAATATGGCACTAGTAAATTACTTGTAATATACAAAAAATACTATAAGTAATTTTGTAGTTTTGTACTTGTTAGATTTTTAAAATTCGAAACAATATGATTTAAGGAATTTGATTGCTGGGTGGCGCTAGTGTTACTATAAGAGCGCCTTAAGAGTCAAACATACGAATCGGCTGCGAGGTCAAAAATGTTGCCTTCACTTGCAAAAGTGAAAACTTCTTTGGGCTCATTGAGCACTTTTTGGGTGAACAAAAATCATAGAGCTCGCGTCATCTTCACCGAACGCTTTGTAAGTTATGTAGTTAGTTTTCACCATTATCGGCCATCCCCCATGTCTGCCCCGTATGTTTTTTTTTTTGTATGTAGGTGAGATCTCCGTAGGCCCTACCCTATCCCTACGGAGATCTCACCTACCGTAATTCCTTACCTATCAGTAATTCCTTCTTCTTCTTTTTCTGTTTTATAATATGGCTTCCACCAAGATTTCAGTGATTCTGCCAATGTCCAGTAAATTGAGATACTAAGTATCTAAGTATCGTGTTGTACGGTAAAGTTTTAACAAGTAGCATCAAAGATGGCGTACGTTCTTTGATGCCTCGTGGGAGCTTCTGTGACAAACCTATACGAGTTCATGTAACAGTCTACTTTGACTATTTCACAAATTGTTTACGAGCACGAGCAGTTATAACACTAAACTACAACAATTTCATATTATAAAATCCACTAAAATCAATTAGCAAAATCGTCTAAGGCAAACTCCAACTGCACCCCATGACTTCCCACCACAAACTGCTCATGTAATTCCTTGCTTTGATTGTTGCCTCTGTCACATAGTGCCAGGGACGTATGTCGTTTTTGGTGTCGAATACATCCCGTTAAGGGCCCACACTAGGCACACTGATAATATTTAAACACGATTCCAAAATTACTTCACGTTATTTACTAAGGCTTATATGATTTACATTCTTGAATTTCTTTCTATTTGTAAAGTATTAGTAATAAAATTATTAGCGTCGCTAGTGTGCCTAGTGTGTGATAAAGATGAAAGTTGAAACAAGCTGACTACTTACATATGTACCTAATTAACGCAATAAGCATTATTTATCGCTTGATCCTTGAACTTTTATCTTAAGTATTTTTGATCAAGTACCAAGTAAATTGGATGTATGTTTCGCCCGAACATTAATGAGAAGAAGTCAAATTGTACTAGGGCTTAATACGCTCTATCGTCAAAATGTACAATTTGGTTTATTGAATAAATGACAAAGTAAAAACGTGTCTAAATACGCAAGATACGTAACCTATCTGCGATAATAAACCCGTGACAAAATGTACAATTGAGAGATCGATAAGTTCATGATAAATATGTATTTTTATTTTATTATTTGTATCTCTCTGAGACTCACGGGTGTTACCCCGGTCCTTTGGAAGGCTTGCGTGGGGATATAGATCCAACACGTAGAGGCCCCTTGGAGAAGTTGATGTGATGTATGTCTCCAGCCAGAACCTATTCCTGGACATACCAATGTATGATATGTCCTTGAACAGGTCTTGGCCGGAGGGGGAACTATTGTATTTTAAAAGAGAAATTAGTAGGCTATGGGATTGGAATGTGGATGAACTTTACGCTGGGTTATTGCTAAGGGTCGGACACCTGCCATAATCATGATACTGACTAAAATTGGCAGGTGGTGGCTTGCCGCCCACTAGATGGGCCCCTCAAACTAGCCGACGATTACTGCCGGCAAAAGGGGCAACACCGGTGCGGGCGACTCAGGGGTGTCGAGAGGTGTGCTGCGCTTTCTCCGAAGTTACTCGCGTCGTTAGGCCTTTAACACTTCCACCCCTGGAGCAACAGCTCTCACGACTCCTCTCTGGACGGCCAACTAAGGCAAGCCAGAGCTGAGAGTCCTGCGAGCCCTCTTGGGTTTCCACCCCGACCGATGAAGACACGTCGGGGGCGAGGGCTCTGACCGACTCTCTGGAGCACTCGGGTTATTTTATTTATTATTATATAAAGCATTTGTTTCCCATTTCACCATGTGAGACAAATTAAAATTAGTTATAAGACGTTTTTCATAATAAACTCTTTAAAGTACCACTTAGCATCTCGGGAATTGACAAAATACTAGTGGTGATTGAAAGTACAAAATAACCCAAAGGTTAGACGTGCTTCCGATTTATAATCGGCCCCAATTAAGATAAGTGGTGATTGTCACTCTACCTTCAATACTTCCTGTACTGAGTAGACCAGCTCGGGTCCAACGCCATCTCCGGGAATGAGCGTGCACTTGATACGGCCTTCCTTGGCATTTGCTTGCTGTGAACACAATTAGTATATTCTAGTAACTGCTATGAAATAACTGTATTTATAAGAAAATTGCCGTGTGGTTCCCGGCACAGTAGAATAAGACCACTCCAAGTTTTCCCTTGGATGTCGTCAAAGGCGAATTAGGAAACGCAAGCTAAATAAAGCTAACAATCATCAAAGAGAGCTCTCCAACCCGTCTGGCCAGCGTGGAAAGTGTAGGCCAAACCCACTGACTGCTCTGGCTAATATATGGCTCTAGTAGTACAAAGAGGGTCATGCTCCGGCAGTGCAGAATAAAAAAGACCTGTTGATGATGATGAAAATATGTGTGTGTGTGTATTTTATGCTCAAGTCGTAATGGTGTGTCTCGTGTTTCCACTTGAGCAGATTTCGGCCAGATCTGGCCAAGCGGTAGCGTCGTTTACATTGTAATGTAAACTCGGCCTGTAAAATAAATTCTTTTTACCACTGGAGAGGTTAATTAAAGCCACATCGGCCAGTATGTTCGCTTAACCTGTGGTCTTACACTTTCACGAACAGTTTGTAATGGCATCCACACTGAAATGTAACTTATTATACACATACAATGTTTAAAAACAAGGAATTAATATTGTAAAACACTGTGTAACTGCATCCTATGTGCTTATCCAGTGTTGTAAAGTTAGAACTTACGGTTTCTTCTATACTGTATATCTTCAATCAAGTAGTATAAAAAACTAGAGATAGGTAGACAATCAGCGACTAAGCACCCAAATTTCGAATTGTTTCTTCAGTTTCTTCTGATTAATTTTGAAAGCTTATGTCTGTGAACTTTCGAAATTCAACTGTAAGTAACATTGGTTTTGCATGACTATTTTTTTTATTTGAATGTATCTAGTTTTTTATACTTAATACCTATGGCAAAACATACAGAACAAAGGCTGTGTTACAGTTACTCCACATTGCGCTGGACGGGACGACACATAAATTGTATTGCGGATAAATGTAAGGAGTCATGCACTATTCCCATAAAAGAGAGAATTGAAAACATTTCTCAATAATATCTAATATTTTTTTTCTCTTGCTTGAATGTTTTTTTCTGGCTTGAATCTTATTTTTTTACTGTACCTGTTAAAAACTGTAGTACATACAGTCAATGACAAACCTTGCAACTATTTTTTAATCAATCAAATCAATTGAATTCAATACCTACAGATGAAGATATTTTTTTTAACTCTAGTAGATTGTTAAACAATTTTAAAAAACTTATGACAATTCGTTGATTTGATCTTATACAAAAGTGTAATGGAGCAATCCCCTACTAAAACTTAAATGCTCTATATTATAATTTTATTACTATTTTGAAAAAGCAAACTTAAGTCTTGTATTTTTTTTTATAGGTGGTTAGTAGATTTTGCCTTTTTAATTGGTTTTTCATACAGAAATAATTCGTTTTGGGATTCCTCATTTCAAAAGATTGCGCTCCAATTTGTTGAGATTCTAAATATAAGCCATTAAAAGGTTTTGAGAAATGTTTCTCCGCAGTTCTATACAGTGAGATAGCAGAATGTGTGTGGACAGAAAAACGTACAGTGGTGCTAGTCATGCTGAGTCAAGACAGCCATTCAAAGAAAATTTTAGTTCCCCTTTTAAAAAACCCACAATTTTTATACCCTTATCCCCATAAGCTTGTCCCTTCTTTCAATAATTCCGATTTGTGTTCTGCCTTTTCTTTCAATCGAACATGCCAATAGTGTCGCAATGTAACCCAAGAGCCAATGAATATGGAAGAATGGCTTCCTGACCAACTAGTAGGTTGAAATAAACCAAGTGACAGAAAGCATGCAGAAAAATAAAAAAGGCTTACAGTTCCATCAGGATTGAAGCTGAAGACACTAACTCAGAAATAAATTTATAAATTAAAATATTTTTTTTTACAGATATGCAGAATTCTAGTTGAGAGTGGTGTGTAATTTTGATTCCAATTGTATCAAAAATAAACATGTGCCAAAATATTTCTGATGTAAATAAAATATAATTGTAAATTTTGAATTTTTACTTTCTAAATAACCATGAATATTTTTTATGCATTTACAATGCTATTTCTGATATACTCTTATTAAATTAAGAAAAAAGTTATAGGAAATAATTCCAAGGGTGCAGGATTTGAACCAGCACTGTTTACTCTTTGTACAACAACCCCTAACCAATTAGGCAACGCACTTCATATCCTACACACCTTATTTCTCCACCATATCCCATTCCCCTTATACACATTATTGCTAGCATTACCTAACATTTCCCATATCTTACTAGAATTTTTAGCCATATCTTTTTTCTTAATTTAATAAGAGTAACCATGAATTTTAGAATAAGCAATGGAGCTATAGAATGCTGAAATCATAAGTTAATAATGCTGAAATTTTAATATTCAAAAATGGCTTACTAGGCCCAGACCAATTATTATATTTTTATCAAATTTACAGCTCCGTTGCTCCTCCAAGGTACTTGCAATTAGTACAGACAGTTAGTGTTCTCACCAGACTCATACTATGTGGGGCAAAACATACGCTTTTGTCGGCTGTTACCGCACTAGTGTGCACACCCTTTCCTACATGTTGGGAACCCTGAAATTAAGCATTTTACATATTAAATAAATAAATATATACGACAAATCACACAGATTGAGCTAGCCCCAAAGTAAGTTCAGGACTTGTGTTATGGGATACTAACTCAACTATACTATATTTTATAAAAGATACTTATATAGATAAACATCCAAGACCCAGGATTTGAAAAGATCATTTTTCATCTTGACCTGACCGGGGATCGAACCCGGGACCAGCCGTGTCGCAGGCAGCCGTGTTGACCATTGAGCTCGTCAATCGTATTACAATATTAAGCCTGGGAAATATAAATTTTAGAGTAGAATATATACATTGTATGAATTGGATACAAATTAAGGAACAAATCTGCAGTAAAAAATATGTAGAAATGTAGGGTAAAGTCTTTTACAGATTTACTCAGTAGACGACAAAGTAAATATTAACCCTTTGATTGCCTATCAGCGAAAATTTTGCGAATTTGAAATAAAATATGGAATTTTACAGATATTTATGATGATAAAAAAATATTTAAACACACATGAAAAAAACGTCTAAAATTCTCTGACATACAGAGAATTTTAAAGGGTGTTTAAAACAATTTTTATCATCATAAATATCTTTAAAATTCCATACCTAGGTTAATTTCTTAACAATTTTTTTTAATTAATATTTATGTAGAGTGGTTCTCTTTCGTATCGAATGCAGAGTGTTATAAGATCTTGTGTGTGAATTAGACTAGATAACAGAGGTCTTAATTTGCTACAATCAAGCGGCTCTACGTTCTTTCCTCATAAAGTATTATTAGCACCCTTGATCACGTGAGAGGTTACGAATACACAGTACTGTATGGCTTTCTCAATAAATACTTTCAATGCAGGATAATCGTAATAAAAGGGCTATAATGTTTAGCTAACAAACATATTTGAATTGTTACGAAACATAGGTAGTTCTAAATCTAGATATAGCTGGACCGAACATATGTCGAGAACTAAACAATGAAAAAATTATGCTCACGATACCTGCACAAGGGTACGGAAAATATTTCTGCTGATCAGGGACATGGTTTTGAAAAATTAAGAACCTCAGGAAGGTTATTTTAAAGATGAAATTTATTTTTGAAACGCCTTTGCTCGCAAAGACGTAACTTCGCACAATGTTCCGTTTTACGGAAGAATGACAGTTTATTTGACAGCTTGTCTGTCACTGTCAATATAATAAAATATGTGAACGGAACGTTAGAATGATCATAAACAATAGAACGTAGGTTGGTTCTCGTTTCCTTGCTCAGTCGATGTTATATTTACATTTTTTTCTCCTCCCTACAATGATAATAAGATTGAGAAATACAAAGAAGGAATTGATAATATTTCTAGGATTATTCTAGCTACTCGGGTTAGAAAACATTTAGTTTCGAATCATGAATCCTATATAGAGTTCTTATCTATAGTCAGCATTGATTTTACGTCATCTCCACTCACCACCCACATTTCCTTCAAGGAGCTGTCATCGGCGCAACATTTGAACTCATCGCAACATAAAATATTAAAATGAAATAGAATGCATAATATTAGCGTTTAATCAAACAAAATTTATTGCAGTCAATTACTAACGAATTTACTTATTTCCAAATTCCGCGCGTAAATTGAGGGTGAGTCTTTTTTATTGATAATGCATTTGTAACTATTTTGTTTTTTTATTTATTTTATTGCAGAAATTTCCTCGAATATCATGCATGCGAATAAACGCTCTGATTTTTTTAAATAGTGTGATTTTATTAGAAATCGATCATAGTGGACAATGATTGTCCAAAATATTGAATAATCTCCTATTATATTGAGAGCCGTAGCGCAAGTAATCGTCGAGTGATCGTTGTGGATAGATAAGGGAGTCGTAGGTCAAGTCAATATTCTAAATGCTTGATGAAATATTTATGTATCGTCCATCAATTAATTTGTTTGCTTATGTAACTCATAGTTAACGTTTCATCGATAAAGATACCAAGTTACTTAGGCAACTTTTCTTAGTTTGCGTAGAATATATGGTAACGTTCTCAATATACCTACCTACTTACTAAACTATATTTCAAATTGACCCAAGATAAGGTTCTTGCCTCTCCTGGGTCTTAATTTCATTTTCGATAAAAGTCAGATCAATGAACGTTACGTCACCATTACAAGTCCCTCTTCGTGTATTTTAATTCTATTATCTACAGTGCCATGCCAGAATTATCCCAACTACCAACTAATATTATAAATGTGAAAGTGGGTTTGATTGTTTATTTGTTTGTTTTTTTACGCTTTCACGCCGTATCTACTGAACCGTTCATCATGAAATTTTACATACACATGTTAGGGTAGCGAGAAGGACATAGGCTATATATCATGCGGGCGAAGCCGCGGATAATAGCTAGTTTTTCAATATTGGTTGCATTTATATCTAAGTATTAAAGGTAATTATAGTTAAAGGTGGTACTTAATGAATGAGTGAAATAAGTAA
Source organism: Rhodophaea formosa (assembly GCA_963082605.1). Classification (NCBI taxonomy): domain Eukaryota; kingdom Metazoa; phylum Arthropoda; class Insecta; order Lepidoptera; family Pyralidae; genus Rhodophaea; species Rhodophaea formosa. The sequence continues at coordinate 8,765,539 of OY720225.1, read as the reverse complement.
TCGTTAATTAGATTTATAAAAAGAATTATAAATTCAGGTTAATTTTTACGTAAGTATAGGTACTTACGTATGAACTTTCTTTCATGAATCCATGTATTACTAATTTTCAAAATACCTTTTTATTTCAAGTCAAAGAGAAATCTATTCATAACCACATCATCATCCCAGCTAATCTTCCGCCAATTCTCGAGCATGCCTCGAAACGGCTAAAACCTTCCTTAATTACTCACTCAGAACTCACAAGTAAATAGTATACTAAGCTAAAAGGTAAAAGCGCGTAATGGTAATATGGCACCTGATTATTTGATTAACTAATCAATCAGCGAGGCAATGACCTCACTAAATTATTTGTAACGGATTTGCCACTGTTTGATTACAAATCACTTTTACGTAATCAATGAGTACTTACTCGTAGCCAGGTACCTACCTACTCGCTGCATAGGCATAGGCAGGTATACATACAATAAAAACAGTGGCTATAGAAATAAAGGAGATCAAAAGCATAAAACATAATTTTATTATGGCCATAATATCAACAATATTTTTATTTACGTTGTAAATAAGAAACGTTTTGTAGCATTTACCTACGAATAAGTAATTACTTATTCGTAGGCATTTACGAAAGAAAAATAATATTTTGTTTTATTTGGTATCTAACTCAAAATAATCACTGCTTATCTTCAACGAATAAGTAATATCACAGCAAATCATGATAACATGCGGGCGACCAAATTCGTTTTTTGGTTGAACGTAATGTCGCGTTTCTTAAAATAAATTTTACGTATAAATAAAGGTTAACTTTTATTGTCATAATATGCTTCGTATCTGACTACTACTAACTATATTTTATGTGACTCAAACATAACTAACTCTTAATGAATTTAAGAAAGAGCGGCGATGAGCTGTAGAGTTCCTCAAGGTACAAATTTAGGCCCTCCATTTTTCAAGGTTATTACGAAGTATCTGTTTGTCTCAAAATAATGTGAAAGCTAAGATCAAATAGCATCAAACTCTTATAATAATTAATATGGAACAGTACCTATTTCTTTTTTTGAGCAAATAAATATTCTGTTTCTAATGTTTCCTCACGAAATCGATAATAACACATGAATGCATCGTCTCGGTTCCGACAGAGCTTCTGAAGATCTCCATCCAGACTCGATAAGAGATCGAAGGTCGCAATATTAGTTTATTATCTATTATTTTATCTAAGCTAAACAAAAACATTTTTATAGTGGCAGTAACGGGCGAACACTGAACCGAACTGGTTGGGTATTTAGATAACGCGTTGATAGTACTGAAAGACGATTTTTAATTAAGTGATCAGTTCTTCCACGGCGCGAGGATATCATACATTGTAAGTTTTAATGAGCATTAAGTGAGTTTTGTCCGTCAGTTCATTCATGTGGAGTCAGATTAGACTCAATGTGCAAATCGGATCAGTTTTCTTAATCGGCTCTAGTATTTGCGTTATAAACGGCTTTCGACAAAAAAAGGATAGATTTAAGGACACGAAACCTTTTTTCAACTGTTCAAATTAGCGTATAACCGCTGATATACGTATACATCATATATAGGTATATAACGCATATTTCCGCTACAATCCCTATAAACCCTTATATGCTTCAACCACATGTTACCCACCCACATTACTTTTACTGTCGGTAGGATGGTAGGTCGGCTAGATGACGGTTAATTAATCTAGAAAATTTTAGCAGTTTAAATTTTTGATCCAGTTTTGAATACCTAATAGGTTCTAGTCTCAAAAATTACAATTACATGTTATTTTCAATTTTGCCACCAAGCAGCTCTGATTTGGGAATTTATTATAAAGGAAATACGACGAGAGTATCTGTATAGATATCTGTTTTATATCAATATACCTGGGTACATTCCATGTAATGCAGTTTAAAGTGTAAAACCTAGGGTTTATTTAGCGTTTTCACCAAAAGAGGCAGTTTTTGACAAAAAGTAAAAACTACTTCACGTTCTCACTTTGAATGTAAACTTAGAGTTCATATAAAATAGTTTAAAGGTTTATTTAGAACTTTAACGGCGCAAAATTTTAAAGTCGTTTTCGTATTCTTTCAAATGATTTATTTTAAATGGGGGCAGCACTGGGCTACGTAAAATATTCATGTATCATCTTAAGATAGCCACACGCTTAATTTAAATAAGTGTAATAAAGTTTTGTACTAATTCTCTTTAAGTAAGTCGTACGTAGTACGTAGGTAAGCCGTGTGGTTCCCGGCAGAATAGAATAGGACCACTCCAAGTCTTCCCGTGGATGTCGTAGAAGGCGACTTAGGAGACAAAAGCTTATACACATCAAAAAAACCTCTCCAACCCGTCTGGCCACCGTGGAGAGTATAGGCCAAATGCTGGAGCTCTGAAGTGCTCTGGCCAATATATATGGCTCTGGCAGTACACGAGGGTCGTGCTCCTTTAGTAAAGACTAAAAAAGACTTAATGATGATGATGAAGACACGCATTATTTAATAAAGTTTTAACTTTCCTATTCATAGTTCAAACATGGCGCCGCCGATCAACCTTGACAAATCACGCTACGACCAAACCACGTACATGGGGCGCGCCAAACACTTCTTGCTGCTCACCAACCCCCTCAACATCCTCGCCAGCGAACAGGAGCTGGATGAAGCCAAGAAGATCGTCACAGAATACAAGTAAGGGTGACCGATATTACTTGTATTTTTTCTGAACAAATAAGTAGCATTAGTTATATCATTAAAACTAATGTGAGATAAAAACATTATATATCACGGGTTGGCCGTGTGGTTCCCGGTAGAGTAGAATAGGACCACTCCAAGTCTTCCCGTAGATGTCGTAAAAGGCGACTTAGGAAAAACAAGCTAAACAAAGCTTATAAACAGCAAAGAGACCTCTCCAAACCGTCTGGCCAGCGTGGAGAGTGTGGGCCAAATCCTCTGACTGCTGCTGCTCTGGCTAATACAGGCTCTGGTGGTACAGAGAGGGTCGTGCTCCTGCAGTGGAGACTAAAAAAGACCTGATGGAAAATGGAAATGGATATCACGGGTCACTCACGTGCTATCCCGACAAATAGCACGTGGGTGGCCCGATGTTATTATAGTATTAGTTATTTCTTATCTAAGTGTTCCGAGGGGTCCGTGAAAAAGTTCATTTGGTTAACGAATTCCATGGCACAATAGTTATCACGCTAGTCAACTAAACAAGGGGCTCTGGGCTCAGTTCCAAGCGCAGGCAAATTCCTTCTTTATTTTCACTTATTTGTCTACGAACCTTTTTTGCTATGCCTAATAATCATATCAGCATGCAGAATGAATGTGGTCATAACAGCAAACCCTGGGGTCTAACACCTTACCCACTTACCACAGTTGAAGATGCAACCGGGAAAATGAATGATGAGGAGAAGCACTTCATAGTATTGTTTGCTTTATAATCATTTGGTTATAATTTTACGTATTACTTGATCATATTGCATTATATTTAATATAATTAAAAATACACCAAACTCTATGTACTCGTACAAACCAAACAAGCAGGATGAGAAATGCGCGGCATTCTTTTATTACAAACGATTTATAACTAGGTCACACGTTATGGTTAAGCAAGCTAAAGGTTGACACCCCAGCTCCCTAAATATTGTATCTAAAATAGCTATTTGTACTTAAATACATTAACATTCAACTATCTGGTGATAATCGACATAATCCGTGTGGTGTTGAATGAAACATCTGTGCTTTGCTTACTCACTGTGACTTTGCTATGACATAAAAGGTCTTTGATGCAAGTATCATAATCTATCTATCTATCAGCCAGTGACGTCCACTGCTGGATATAGGCCTCCCCCATAAATTGCCACAACTTGCGATCCTATGCATAGTATCATAATAAAGAAGTTAAATTTTTCAAGTTGGAATGGTTGATATTAAATTACTTATGTTTTGAAAACATTAATACCAAGCCAGTCGTTAAGTTCCAATCAGTAAACGCATTAGGTATATTTCGTTTGTCAAAACATATCTGATAACCATACGAATGAGAAGTGAAAACTATAGGTACCTACCTTTTTATGTAACCAAGCAACTATATGCTACACTTACCATGATTTTCAAGTGTAGATACCCACATTCCGGCTCTTAGACCCAACTGTAAAAACTATCCCTACCTTTTTTGTAACAAGCAACTTCTATGACAACTTACCATGATTTTCAAAAGTACTTGTACTACAAATTTTCTTGTTTGTTTAGGAAATCACATAGAATGCCGCCCGGCTACGACGAGGAGAAGCTCTGGAAGACCAAGTACCTTTACGACAGCGCGTTCCACCCTGACACCGGAGAAAAGATGTTAGCCATTGGCAGGATGTCTGCGCAGGCGCCCATGAACACGCTGATTACTGGAGGTAAGATAAATGGCTCTGCTCCATGCTAAGTCTATATAGATTAAGAGCTAGCGAACCATCTGACTAACCCGTTTCCCACAAAGCTAGAAATTTTTTAAATGATATTTTATTATCTGCTAATTATAAAAGTACCGGTCTGGCAGGTATATCGCGGTTGCGTCATCATCCCTTAAATTTTGGAAAATGCAAAATAAAATTTTTTCGTAACCTTCTGCCACAAGTCTGCAATTTTAATATGTTATAATTTAAGTATGTATAAGTCTAAAAAAAAAATCGCCAACCTCTTTTGAGGGTTGCAAGTGTGTGCCAGACGATAGCAAAGTTGTCATTGGGACGGTAATTCATAACCTCCTGCCACAAGGCTACAATTTTGAGGGAACATTCTTTCAATTGTTTAAAAATTATATGTAAACAGCCAGACCATTCTAGCGGTTGCAAGTACCTGCCAGACGACGTGGAAGAGCTCGTGACCCACCTAACTAACCCGTTTCCCACAAGGCTAAAATTTTAATATGTTATAATTTAAGTATGTTTAAGTGTAAAAAAAAATTGCCAACCTATTTTGAGGGTTGCAAGTGTGTGCCAGACGATAGCAAAGTTGTCATTAGGACGGTAATTCATAACTTTCTGCCACAAGGCTACAATTTTAATATGTTATAATTTAAGTATGTCTAAGTCTAAAAAAAAATCGCCAACCTCTTTTGAGGGTTGCAAGTGTGTGCCAGACGATAGCAAAGTTGTCATTGGGACGGTAATTCATAACCTGCTGCCACAAGGCTACAATTTTGAGGGAACATTCTTTCAATTGTTTAAAAAATATATGTAAACAGCCAGACCATTCTAGCGGTTGCAAGTACCTGCCAGACGACTATATAATAGTCATGTCGCTCGACGGGAGTGCGCGCGCAACAGACGTGTATGAGTTAGAAAGTTAGAAAGAAACAATATATCTATTGTAGTGTTTGACGCCCTCCATGGGGCAGTGGTTAATCTGCGGCAGAGGTGGACCCTGGTTCGATCTCCGGCCAGGTCATAATGGAAAACGATCTTTTTTATATGTAGGTATTCTGATTTCTCAGAAATTTTGATATCAGGGTTCCTAAAAAACGATTAAAATACGTAGTAATAAGTACCTTCTCACTGTTAAAACACTTATTAGGTTCTATGTAGGTACTATCGTAACATAGCCCCATAGTTACTGCCGCGTGAACGACTCTTAACTACGCCGAAAACTTAATCCATACTTATAACATATAGGGAAATTCGATAGTAACTGTATCTACCATCTGTTACCTTTTCAAGCTGAAACGGCTGGCCTAAAATGTGGCATGGAGATACTTTAAAACATAAGGACATAAATAAGTTTTGGTCGCGAAAAACGAGATCCACGCGGGTGAAGCCGCGGGCGGTAGTGTGTAATTATAGGGACAAATTATGACATAGATTGAGCTAGCCCCACTCAGGGTATTTGTGAACTAGTAGGATACTAACTTAATAATATTATATTTTATAATAGATACTCATAAAGATAAATATCCACAACCCAGGACAATTTGAAAAAGATCTTTTTTCATCATGACCTGGCCGGATATCGAACTAGGGTCCACCTCTGCCGCAGATTAACCACTGCCCCACGGAGGCCGTCGAACATTACAATATTGTATTGTAATAACTTTCTAACTCTTACAAGTCTGATGCGCGCGCACTCCCGTCGAGCGACATGACTATTATATAGTCGTCTGGTAGGTACTTGCAACCGCTAGAATGGTCTAACTGTTTACATATATTTTTAAACGATTAAAAGAATGTTCCCTCAAAATTGTAGCCTTGTGGCAGCAGGTTATGAATTACCGTCCCAATGACAACTTTGCTATCGTCTGGCACACACTTGCAACCCTCAAAAGCGGTTGGCGATTTTTTTTTGGACTTAGACATTCTTAAATTATAACATATTAAAATTGTAACCTTGTGGCAGCAGGTTATGAATTACCGTCCCAATGACAACTTTGCTATCGTCTGGCACACACTTGCAACCCTCAAAAGAGGTTGGCGATTTTTTTTTAGACTTAGACATACTTAAATTATAACATATTAAAATTGTAGCCTTGTGGCAGAAAGTTATGAATTACCGTCCCAATGACAACTTTGCTATCGTCTGGCACACACTTGCAACCCTCAAAATAGGTTGGCAATTTTTTTTACACTTAAACATACTTAAATTATAACATATTAAAATTTTAGCCTTGTGGGAAACGGGTTAGTCAGGTGGGTCACGAGCTCTTCCACGTCGTCTGGCAGGTACTTGCAACCGCTAGAATGGTCTGGCTGTTTACATATATTTTTTAAACAATTGAAAGAATGTTCCCTCAAAATTGTAGCCTTGTGGCAGCAGGTTATGAATTACCGTCCCAATGACAACTTTGCTATCGTCTGGCACACACTTGCAACCCTCAAAAGAGGTTGGCGATTTTTTTTTAGACTTAAACATACTTAAATTATAATATATTAAAATTGTAGCCTTGTGGCAGAAGGTTACGAAAAAAATTTTTTTTGCATTTTCAAAAATTTAAAGGATGATGACGCAACCGCGATCTACCTACCAGACCGGTACTTTTATAATTAGCAGACAATAAAATATCATTTAAAAAATTTCTAGCTTTGTGGGAGACGGGTTAGTCAGATGGTTCACGAGCTCTCCCACTAATAGGGTCTTATAAAGACTGGAGAGAGGAAATTGCTGCTTGTCTGAAAGCGGCTCACCGAAGTCCGCAAGTACCTTTACGACAGCGCGTTCCGCCCCGACACCGGAGAAAAGATGCTAGCCATCGGCAGGATGTCTGCGCAGGCGCCTATGAACACGCTGATCACTGGAGGTAAGATATAAGGCTCTGCTCCTTGCTAACTCTATAGGGTTAAGTTAAGGGTCTTATAAAATTGGACAGCGGTAACTGCGACCTGTCGAAAAGCGAGCCACTGAAGACCCAAGTGCCTATACCACAAGGCCTACTAGTCATCGGCAGGCGCGCTAGCCCGTGAACGCGCTGATCATTGGAGGTTAGTTTGAGGCTGTGCTCCTTGCTAACTCTATAGGATCTGGAGAGCAGAAACTGCGAGTTGTCTGAAAGCGGGTCACTAAAGAACTAAATACCTCTATATGACATGACATTTCACCTCGATACCGGCGAGATGTTAGCCATTGGCAGGATGTCCGCGCAGGCACCCATGAACACGCTGATCACTAGAGGTAAGTTATAAACCCTTGCTTCTTGCCAATCTATAGGGTTTACATGGAACATTTTTTTGTTAACCGGTTATCGGATAACGTTTAAAGTGCTTCCTTTCCAGTTCGTAGACCATAACTTCCCAATCTCCTAGCACAGCACGACGCCCTCGCGAGGGTAGAGCTCTGAGGGTAAACCCTGCCTGTGATTCTTAATATATACACTACTTGAAGTATCTCTGGTCAGTATTATGTTCTATGCTGCCCTTAGTTCTTTTCATCAAGACTATAAAGTTGGATATGTGGCGTAAGAATGTAATATCTTACATTATGTCTAATTTATTGAACAACTTTCTATATAGCTGGCATCTCCTCCGTTTCTTCTTGCCAGCACGAATGTTACGTTATGATTTTCTTTACAGGCATGATCACGTTCTACAGGTCTACCGCGGCGACCGCGTTCTGGCAGTGGATCAATCAAACGTTCAACGCAATCGTCAACTACACCAACCGCTCTGGAGATGCCCCGATGCCCAAGTCGTAAGTTCCTACCGATTCAAAATTCTACTTGTCTTTTTTTTAACAATTCAAATATCTACTTATACCTAGTCATCATAATTCAGATTATCAACCACAGAGCAAGGAATTTCAATATAGCTCGCACGCTATCGATATCACAAGACTTTCCTTGCTATGTGGCATTTATAGAGGGATCTGCAGGCTTTGTCTAACTGGCACTCGCGTGTGGTATATTTGTGCTGGTGACTTCGTCTTCTAATTGCCAATTCCTTTAGACTTTAGCTTCTGCAATGGCTGTTTCATCTTTGCCTATTCGTTTACATTCCGAGCACATTGAACGATTGAAGAACGGGTCACTGATTTTATCCAACGAGCGGGACGTACCCGGGTACTGAACCTTAAAAAGATCAATTATTATTATCATAACAGCCGTAAGAATTTCACATGCTAGCCAACTGGACCTCACCCAAGGATTTCCAAATTTATCAGTTAGAAGCGGCCTGTATCCAGCGTTTTCCTGCGACCTTGATCAGGTCCATCTTCCTCCTATCTTCATTTGAGAACATTTCTACCCCAACGGCCATCGGTTCTGCTGCAGTGTCCAGAATAAATGCAAGCCACAATATTGTTTGCAGGCAATTACTGGCGTCGTACTGCGCTGCGTGCGGCGGAGCGCTCGGCACGGCGTTGTACCTCAACAGCAAAGTCAAGGTTCGTATCCTGTTCGCTCTAACTCGACTGCCAAGAATGTGTGTTTCGTGCGTTTCTTGTATGTTTGTAATTTCTTTATTTCCTCATATCTCCCAAACGGCTGGATAGCAAGGAGATCGGCATATTTAATGCCATTTAGTCACTAATTCAAGACTCATTACGAATGGTCAGGCCGGATAAACACTTTCGTATGATGATTGCTAAAGTCGAAGTTTCTACAAAAATAAAAAATGTAAATAAGTATAATATATGTAAAATGTTACAGCTATCGCGGAGAAAATCACGCCGAAATAATAAAAGCAAATAATCGTAGCAAAATATCAGTGTCTAATTGCTAAAAAGGCATATGTTACCTATATTCCCAAGAGACTTAATGCTCTTAGTACCTGTATAAAGACATTCATGTAAGCCATCGTTGATATTAAAAGTGATATGTTATCAAAACAAGCGCGTAACGTTTTATCTACAAACGCTACGTCATCGGAGGTGTGTCGGTTTGTTTGTATGAAGATGATCGAGCTTGGGATGTGTACTTAGTATATTAGTGATTAGGGCATCCACAAACTCTACAACTTTTCCGTCAAAACACTGTCGCCTGTAAGTTGATCGATAAATATAATAGATTGTTTTCCACGGTAATCACTACATATTATAAAACAAAGTCCTCCGCCGCGTCTGTCTGTCTGTCTGTTCGCGATAAACTCAAAAACTACTCCACGGATTTTCATACGGTTTTCACCAATAGATAGAGTGATTCACGACGAAGGTTTTAAGGTATAATACATGCCCGGGCGCAGCCGGGTAGGGCTGCTAGTGAATAATAAATGAATACGTTTTTCTGTCAGGTGACATGTGCAAATTTACTACAGATATAGGTACGCATATCTGTCGGCTTTGACGTGAAACAACTGACGGAAAATTTTGTGATCCATGATTCAAGTTCAAAAGTTAACTGATGGTTAAACACATTAATCATCGATTAAAGAAATATTTTAGCGAAAGTTTTCAGTAAATTCTTTACAAAACTGTATATAATCGACTTAAAACATTTTAAGTATTAAGGTTAGTTCTATTGTGTCGGGGTTGTCGACTAATACTTTCGGATTATTCAAATACCTACTTACATTTTCGAGTGCACGGGATTTGCGACGTTTCCCCGAATTTGCATTCTTTGTCATTTTCATTCATTCGTAAGAACATGCATTGAGACGGCTTGTAAGATTTGGAAGTCGTGAGCAGAATACACAGATCAAACAAGTTGCAAATACAGTTGCCATGTGTGCGCTCGTCCTAATCCGTGGCTAGCTATTCTTGAGCTCATGAGTCTGTCGTGAAAGCCTATTTAGCGCATCAGAAACGTAGACACTGGGAATTATCTGCACTTGGTGGAATGTCACTGCCCTGCCTTCTGCGGTAAGGTAAACATAGGAATTGTTAAGGACGAGGAGAAGAAAGGAATTTGTTAACAAGCGGCGTATTTTAAATTAAAATTCGTATACATATAACCAACTAGCAATTTTTCCGCGACTTTCTTCGCGTAAAAGCTTATGTCACCCGCAGATAAATTAGCTTTTATAGGTGAAATACTCGTAATTTTGAAAATTGATCCATTAGTTCCGGAGCCTATTGATTGCGAACAAACAATCAAATTTTTCCTTTTTGTAATATGTATTAGTAAGATATATCTAAATGTGAAAGTATAGATGATTTTTACATATTCATACCTTGTTTTACTCAATGGGCAAATGAAAGGGATTCATTCCATGCTCTTTCACCAGACAAACTTATTGACAACTCAGTTTTCAGAAACAGGAAAGCGTCTAACTCATGTTTAATGTTTATGCAAGATAGATAAGTAGGTATTAAGTAGGTAGACGAGACGACGCATTAATGCCCAATGTAAACAATTTGAAAATGTTTTTCATTTGTTTTAGTTAAATAAAGAATGTAGATATCAATTCATATTACCTACGCCGCATTTTAAAATGTCTATTAAAAAAGCAATTTCTTTTTGTTAGTCGAATGCGTAAGAGATTTCACCAAAGGCTTAAAACGGTACACTATTCACTTAGACTTCGATGTCCGTCTGTCAACCAGCTGTATCTCACAAACCATGTGTTATTATGTATGTATGTACTTTTACATGATATTGTATATATTATTTTATGTAAGTTATTTTATTAAACAGATTAATTATATTAGGTTGTATCATGTCTATTCTATAATTGTAATTTATGGTAAGTACCTTTAATATATTGTACAAACTTCTACCGTCCGTCATGTTTAAACTGTCCTTTAACCTACTGGTCGACTGGAAGAGATCCCTTTTGGGATAAGTCCACCATTTGTACATATTTCTTGTATTTTAATTTTATAATGTATGTTTTCAGTTTTGTGCAATAAAGATTTTCAAACAAACAAACAAACCATGATAGCTAGACAGTTGAAATTTTCACAGATGATGTATTTCTGTTGCCGCAACAAATACTAAAAACAGAATAAAATAAATGTTTGAGAGGGGCTCAATAACAGCTGTTAGTAACGGCAACAGGGCGAACACGAACAGCTTGAAATATTCACAGAATAGGTATTTAGTTTTAATTCAATCAAAATAAAAATAAATATTTAAGGTGGGCTCCCATACAACAAACATGTTTTATTTGCCGTTCATGCTTGATAGTCCAATGTTGTATAAATAATGGTAAAGATCCCATCGAGTCCAACTCGCACTTGGCCGATTTTTTCCTTATCCCTAATTAATAGTCTGTCATGCAAAAAAAAAACTACTTGGAAAAGAAAGACGCTAGAAAAGAAATCATACATACTTACCTACTTACTGTCTCTCAACAATAGGTAATTATTAATTATGTGTCTCACTCAACTAAGCTCATCAGCGGTTGTCTCTATTGTTGTGTATCGGAGTGTTCTTTAAGATTATACCATTCATGTTGGGAAGCTAGTACTCTTACTATACTAGCAATAATTTTGAAGCATTTAGTAGTTAGTTCGTTTTGTACGAGTAATCATCATCATCCGAGCGTGATGTCCCGGTTGCTTCTTGAGCCGCTAGGCTTCAGAGCCCGGGATACGCTTTCAATCATGTCCCACCGTTTACGCAGCCTCTGTGGTCCAGTGGTTAAGGAGATTGCCTTCTTGACCCGGGGGTCGTGGGTTCGATTCCCACGGGAAGCTGTTGTTTCCAGTTTGGTTAGGACATTGCAGGCATGAATCACCTGATTGTCTGATAAGATGATTCCGTGCTTCGGAAGGCACGTTAAGCCGTTGGTCCCAGCTGCTATATACTACGTCAGAGGCCGAGAGGCGGTTCTGAAGAACTCTGACACCAGGATGTGCATGGTCGACTGACGATGTCACCTACATGAAATGATGATGATGAGCGATCAATAAATTGGAATATTGTTTGCAGAACATGAAGAACCCAGTGTTCGCTCGGCTGGTGCCGTTCGCGGCTGTCTGCGGCGCTAACTTTATCAACATCCCCATGATGAGGAGCTCGTGAGTACACACATTTAAACTCTAGGGGAAATAATGATCTATCTAGTTTTACTATCTCATGTAAAACTAGATAGTTTATTACACAGTTTACCTACAATTTTAAGCCCTGTGCAAAGAAGAAGGTTTTAAAATGAGTTTAATATCATACTCTTGTGTGTGTGTGTCTGTGACATCGTAGCCGGCGAATAGTATAGAAATATTTGTTTTCTTTATTTGAAATAAGATTTAGCGGGCTGAGTTCTAAACTACACTTGGACCACCTAAGTGGCAGAATCGAAGGTTAAATTAAAAATTATAACTAGAACTTACTTTGGATTTAAGCGATTGGTGCAGACGAGAAAGTGGTTTTTTGCAGTTTTCAGGAAAAGCCAATTGTTCACGTATATAGTACGATGTGTCACCGATAGATGGCATTGTTTGTTTTGCTAATTTCTAAACGCGCTATTGAGATTTTTTTAACCCCGAGCGATTTTTGTATCGACAGTTCTTAGGAGTTTATAAATATTATTTCCTAAGAAGTACTTGGACTTTTATTTTTGACACAAATGATAGGGTTATCAATTTATCAACATGCAAAGAATAAGACTGGACAATTTCATGTCCTTGCCTTCCATGTAATGGCAAAATATATTGAACATGCAATAGGGCATGAAAGGATTCCTTTAGGGACGGCAAGGCGCGAGTGTCTCCCTTGGAGTTGCAGGCGTCCTTAGGCTACGGTAACTGATTTCCATTAGGTGGGCCATATGCCTGTTAGTAGTTAAGCCCACATAGTTGTACAATGCTTCTATGCTTCGTTCGGTGAGTGAGGAAGCCGGAGGCCCATCTCCTCCTCGAATCCGGGGTCTGGGGAGGAAAAAACAAAAGGCCGGCAACGCTCATGTCACACCTCTGGTGTTACATTAGTCCATGGGAAGCGGTGATCACTTACCTACCATCAGGTGACCCGTTTTCGTTTGCCGTCCTATGTCATAAAAAAATGCATTTTTATTCCAGGGAATTGATAAACGGAACACCGGTGTCGACGGCGGACGGACAGCGCCTGGGCAACTCGAAGGTGGCCGCCCGCACCGGCATCGGCCTCGTCTGCATCTCCAGGGTCATCATGGCCGTGCCCGGCATGAGTGAGTAAAACATGATCCATCATATCCCATTTGCAAAAAATTAAAACTCCGAAAGGCGAAACATCAATCATTCCCCGATTTCTACCCACAGGGTTTTTTTTTTCAAATTTATATGTAACCAACCCCGCGGAACCTATAATTCTATTTCCTATAAAAAAGAATTATTAAAATCCGACTACTCCGTAAAAAGTTATGCGTGGTCATACATAATGCGTCTGATCCATCATGCCCCATTTGCAATTTAAACACTGAAAAGCGAAAAATCTATCATTCCTCGTTTTTTTTTTTCAAATTTATATGAACCAATTTTGCGGCAACCCTTCCAATAAAAAAAAATATTATCAAAATAGGACTACTCTGTAAAAAGAGATGCGCGGGTCATACATAATAAAAAATATACGCGTCAACACGAAAATCCCTCGTTTTTTCGTCGGTTGAAAATACTTTGTACGAGCAGCACTTTATAAAATTTTCCACTGTATCAAAAGTTATAGTTTGGAACACAGCAAAATACAAAAAAGAAACGAGCTTAAGAGGGTGTGGCGCGGTGCACAGCCTCACAAGAGACGCACGAAACGCCATATAAATGCGTCATCGTGTCATCGCATTTGCACTGGCGAACTTACTTTCTCGTGTTTATCGATTGTTTACTCTAACACAACCTTGTTTTCTGATGTAATAAACTTATTAAAACCGCACATTCAATTTTCCCAGCCCTCACCCCGATAATAACAAACATGGCGACGCAGCGCGGCTGGTTCTGCCACTACCCGCTGGCCGTCATCCCGTTCCAGCTCATCCTCGTCGGCATCTGCGTCACCTTCGCCACGCCGCTCTGCTGCGCGCTGTTCTCGCAGACCGCCTCCATCTCCGTCAACAGACTGGAGCCAGAACTGCAGGTGAGAAACAGATGCTTTTGGGTGCTCTCTTTAGTAATATGTAGACATCGGCGTCACCTTCGCCACGCCGCTCTACTGCGCGCTGTTCTCGCAGACCGCCTCCATCTCCGTCAACAGACTGGAGCCAGAACTGCAGGTGAGAAACAGATGCTTTTGGGTGCTCTCTTTAGTAATATGTAGACATCGGCGTCACCTTCGCCACGCCGCTCTACTGCGCGCTGTTCTCGCAGACAGCGTCGTCAATAAGGCTGAATGTAAATGTGGCATTAGATATCGGCTAGTCTCTTGATTGATATACAGGCGTGTACGTCATCTTTACCACGTTGCTCTGCTGAGCGCTGTTCTTGCAGACGGCCTTCATCTCCCTCAACAGACTAGAGCCAGAACTACAGGTGAGAAACCTTTGAATATTTTTGGATAGACTCCTTATAAATAAGTCACCTTCGCCACGCCGCTCTGCTGCGCGCTGTTCTCGCAGACCGCCTCCATCTCTATCTACAGCTTGGAGCCAAAACTGCAGGTGAGAAACCTATAGATATCTTCGGCTTTTCTACTTCGCCACTCTCCGCATCGGCGAGGCGTTGGAAACCTGGCCTGGAGCCAGACCTACAAATGAGAAACCTATAGGCGTATTCGAGTAGTCTCTTTATTAGTATAAAGGAGTAGAAATCACCTACGCCACGCCACTCTGCTGCGCGCTGGTCTCTCAGACAGCCTACATTACGGTTAGCAGCCTGGAGCCAGAACTGCAGGTGAGAAACCTTTAGATATAATCAGCTAGTCAGCTAGCATATATTTAAGATATGACTCTAGTAAATATAACTGTAGTATAATCTGCCGACGTGACTTCAACCCAGTATTGTTTTCACCAATACGTTTCTTACCATAATTATCGATGAGTTTCACTGGTTTCTCAGTATGACAACCGTGTTGGACGTACATTTTTTAAGAATGACGTTACTCCAACACCGTTTCTCGTGGCTTTCTTATTACTTATACTCAATTTATAAAAAAATATCCGTATAAATAGACATGTGATAACAGATACCTAGGCACAACTTATACGTAATTCAGATCCAAAACTTCAATAATAATTAAAGAGTTAAGACTTAACTAATCTATTATATTATTGTGCTTACTTGATGTACTTTTTCCATCGTCATTTTAAAGTATGTATTGAGTAAGGTTGTTTCTATATATATATATATATATATATATATATATATATATATATATATATATATATATAGAAACTAAATATAATAAGTAATGGAAAAAGTACATCAAGTAAGCACTAATACATAAATGATCTTAATTTTCCGGTTATTATTTTCAGGCAGTGGCTAAGAAAAAATTTTACTATGAAAAGGAATTCTTCTACAACAAAGGATTGTAAGCGACTGTCCACGAGCTTGAGTTATAAAGGACCTAGGATTAGAACCGCTTTGACTAAAGTAAGGCACGTCGACCAGAGTAGTTGAGGCTTCCTTCTTTTTAGACACGCGTACCTACTTTGGTCTATTTCTATTTCGTAGTAATTAAGTTAATCTGCCCTCGGTAAAGGGGACAGACAATGAATTGACGTTACCTTAAGCCTAATTCATGGGTACTGTTAATGAATTATAGACAAAATTTATTGAAAAGAATGGTTGCCTAGTAAGCAAGCCGATTAGATTCAAAAATCCCACACTTTCCAAACTTTTTTAAATCAAGGGTATATACTCGTACGTACAATCAAGGGGTGACTTCCGTGACACTGATCATTTTTCGTCAGTCAGCTGGCTCAAAGATACGGACAGAAACTGGAAATCATGTAATGTAGGTACTTTTGAATGGCTGTCTGTTAGACATAAGATATTGACGAGCAATTTTAATCCTCTTGTTGTTTTTAGCTGGATTGAAGTAGGATTTAGCTGGATTTTGATATTCTATGCATTCCTCATTGTGATAATTATATTATAACATTTACATTGTTTGTTAAAAAATATTGTTGTTAACCCATTTTTACTATTTATTTGAATTACGTGATACGTTATACAACTTGACAATATTTATAGCGAAGATAACTTTTTATCCAAATAATCTCCGTAATAAATAAAAATCTTAAAAACATGTTATTGTAGACAAAAGTAAATCTGTATCAAATCAAACCTAATCACTGTTGTCAAGTTATCGGTAATCACGACTTTGTTATCATTTTACAACGATATATAGATATAATTGTGTGATAGTTTTTATGCTCAATATCTAAGTGATATTGTATGATCTGAGCAATATTTTTAAATCTGTTATTACTCTAGCAATAATTTGTGCAATATCATATTTATAATCCTGAATAAAAGGTGCCATAGCCCATAATATTTATTTGACAGTGACCATGTTGTTTATTTATTCTGCGTAAACTTTCTTAAGAGACGGTAGGGTTGCTAAGGGACACAAAGTGAGACTTTGTTGATGGCGAAATAATGTTTTTAGGACATTGTCAATTAATGATATCGAAACCACATGTAAATATATAATTTATATTTCCCTTTGTGTCATTTATGGTGTTATATAAAAAAGCGATCAGTTGAACGTAGGAATGCGTGAATACGTACGGTATATTTAAAGTTGAGAATAGTCTTTAAAATATTTCTTGACCTTTTTATGCCTATATTGCGGAGAGCTTTCGTGTCCAACCAAAGTCTCACTCAATTCACTTTACATTTTCAACATTCCAGTCCAGCATTTATATTTAATGCATGTTATTAGATACTGTAAAGAATTCTTTAAATGTGACTAGTATTGTTCTATCTAAAGAAAAAATCAAATTTTAATGCTTGTTGTGAAAAGTCTATTGACCTTTGAAGACAATAATTATTTATATCTTGCCCAAAGGGCCTGTGCGCGCAGAAAAATGCTGTATACTATTACGAACAATGTACAAAATAAAAGTGTATGGAAGATAACTTTTTTTTATTCAATTGTACAAACCCAGAGAAATATTATCAAAATCTATTAAAGGATGTTAAATAAAAGAGGCGAAATAAAATCTATTTATGTATTCAAAATATTTCGTATTAGCGGATAATTATATAAACTATTAAAATAAAATACTTTTAAGGCAGATACATTATAGACTTACATATTTTTTTATAAATAATATTCAAATAATTCATCAATTTTAAAATATTTTACAAAAGCAGGCATTACAAAAACGATCAGCGATATAAAATTTATTTACATATCAGTAGCCCTAAATAAAAATCTTTCACACGAGTTTTTCAATCACAAACAATCTTACATCAACTTTCTTATCTCATAAAGCGTGTTTCTGTAGAAAGCCTCGTTGCTAAGCAGGAAAAAATATATAATTCTTCCTGCTTAGTAACTAGAACTTGGCAGATTATTATGGCAGTTCGAATAATTTAAAAGTATAACATAATTTACAGTATTTCACAGTTTGCCTCAAATTGACTATCTGGCTTCAGCGTAATTGATATACTAATAATCTCCATGTGACTCCCAACATACATTCAATTATGACCCTTATCACAAGTGCCATAAGCGTTCCATGCTCAAATAGCCCGCGTTTATTCCAATGAGAGTTCTAATAAGCGGCGGCAGCACTGAAGCGACGGTTCCGGTAAGCTGTGATTGGGCCACAATGTGTCAGTTGCTGCTTCTTCTTTTTCTGTTTTATATTATGGCTTCCACCGAGTTTTTAGTGATTCTGCCAACGTCCAGTATATTGAGATACCACGTATCGGTGTTGTACGGTAAAGTTTAGCAAGAAGCATCAAAGATGGTATGTTCTTTGATGCCTCGTGGGAGCTTCTAGTGACAAATCTATATGAGTCCATATAACAGTATACTTTATACTTTAACTATTTCACAAATTGTTCATGAGCACCAGCATTTATAACACCAAACTATACCAATTTCATATTATAAAGTCCACTAAAATCAATTTGCAAAATCATTTAAGGCAAACCCCAACTGCACCCCTTGACTTCCCACCACAAACTCCAAATATTATCCAATGACAGCGGCTCATCGAGATCGACGCCTCAGTGCTGCCATCTGGTAGTAAGCATTTCAGAAAACCCTCATTGTCACAACAGTCAAAATCACGGTTTACCAAACATTAGCGTTTCTACAGCTACATTTTCGTGACTTTCAAATATGACCTCTAATCTAATAGTCACAAGTATCATTATAAATCACTCAACATCGTTGTAGTTGATATAAGCATTCAAATAGTCCCCTTGCGTGTCCAATAATATCTTTTGTGGTGGCGGCTGGAACGTCACGGGGTTCACTGCACTGACTGGAGCCGATGTTCCTGACGGAAATCAAAATATTAGTTACATTAGGGGTATACACCTACATAAACGTAAGTACCGATAAATTCACCGAGGTATGATATGAATATATTAGTCAGTTGTCAGTAATGCTACGGTTGTCTGACCTTTTTTCTTTACGGCGTTACGGTAGTCAGAGCAGGAGGGTTCACTATCCGAACGCATAACATTTTTTGGTATAAAAGTTGTTTCGAATAAAGGTATGTTACGCATAAATTTTCCATACAAATTTTATGCGTAACATACCTTTATGCGAAATATTTTTATGCGAAACAACTTTTATACCAAAAAAAGTTATGCGTTCGGATAGTGAACCGAGCAGGAGGAACATATAATAACGAGAAACCTTTACAACATCTCTTTTACATAGGTTTGTCCTACTCAAACGACCGACGATAAAAGTGATACATTTTGGAAAAACTTACGAAAATTAGAAGTCATATCACAATAATTCTTCATCACTATCTAATAATACCTGTGTCATTTGCATACATTTATAGTGGTTTTTGTACTCATGTTGTAGAATTCATACTAGTTCAATCGTAAAACGGTGACAATAATATTTCGCATAAATCTAGGTTGACGAACCAACTGGCAAGTTATATACTAAAGGGTATATTAAAATTTGCAAAGGAAGATGTCACTTTGATTTTGCAAGTGAAATCAATCTATACTAATATTATAAAGCTGAAGAATTTGTTTGTTTGTTTGAACGCTCTAATCTCAGAAACGAATGATTTCAAAAATTCTTTCACCGTTGGATAGTTACGTACGTATCCCTCAGAGCCATAGGCTAGGTATGTACCACGGGCGAAGCCGGGGCGGACTGCAGTTTGTTATAATTAAAATTTTAAACGTATTACTACTGTTTATCATCTAATTAAACAAATAAGTCGCAATCCCTTTCAGCGTATTTCAAACGCTTACCTACCTTCTAACTCTTTGCGCCGTTTCCGGTTCTTCTTGTCCCAAGGCGCGTACGGTATCTTCAGATGAACCGTCTGTATGTGGAGTTTGACGGCGCTGCTCTGCGTGAAGCGACGGTTGCAGTGCTGACATTGATATCGCTTCTCTCCTGTGTGGACCTGGGTAGGAATAAAATTGTTTGCATGAGCTAACCTAAAAAAAAATAGACTCAACTACAACTTAGTTTTTTAACAGTATTTATACTCTACTATGTAAAAATCTTAGTGCAGTAATCTAAAATCTGTGAGTGGCAAAAAACGCGTAGCTTTTTGAGCTTATGGTAAACCAAACGTGGTTCTGTGAAGATATATTAGGAAGGTACTATACAACACTGTCGCGAAGATCCCAAATTTGTATAATACTCGTAGGAGTAGATCATTTATAAAATTTCACAACGTCCTCTATCCCGCTTATACAGTCTTGAGTTTTCTATTCTTGCTGTCGAAAATCGTAGTAGTAGTTAGTTAGTCAAGACTAGTTTTTTTTAAAGAATTAATGGATTTTAAAAAAAATCAACATTTCCACAGCTATACATGGCGATATTTTGATCGTTTTGGACCTTTAAAGGGGGATTCAGCCCGAAGATATGAACAACTTTTTCTATAGAAATAAAGCTGGAAACTAAAAAAATATATATATATACAATACAAAAATGATCAGCTGCCCGGTCAAATTGTATGTGAATGTAATTTTTTTTTAGTACTGTAACAATACTTACAACAAGATGTCGATCCCGATTGCTCCCCATGCTGAACCTCCGATCACAATGAGGGCAGTCGTAAGGCTTCTCGTTGGTATGCGTGCGCATGTGGACTACCAGGTTTGCGTATTGCTGAAAAATAAAGGTATACAATCTATATACAATATAAAGTATGTAGGAATTTAAATTTATTTTTGTTAGTTTTATTTAATAATTTTGTAAATAATGTTTTTGAATATTGTAGAACATATAACTTATACATACAGGCCAACTGGTGAATTACGTTACATATTAAAAGGCATTCAGTACAGATCGCGCAGTGATTTAAGATCGCTCGGTAAAAGTAGAAGGGGTATGCGCAGAATTCAATTCTTAGGTCTAAACGGAGGGGTGAGGAGTATGCGGGGCGGGTGCGCCTGAGCGGCGCCACGTCATTGGTTAGTCAGTCACTCTTCACTTCCCGCGCTGTGTTCGCGTGTCTCGGTGTGTCTTGAGTACAGTTGCGCACCGATTGCTTAATTGAAAAAATGCCTAAATATAAAGTTTTAACACGGCAAGCCCGAAAAATGGTTTATGACGTGAATTGTTACGTGAAAAAGGAAGGCTTTGTCCGTGGTACATGCATTAACCTATGTCACTCGGGGATAACAAAGCTTTACCACGGTGAAAGAGAATTTATTAAATCCGTTCATTAGTTTCTGCTGAATAAATAATCCATATTTTCCTCTTTATAATATTAACTAGCTTTTGCCCGCGGCTTCGCTCGCGTTAAGAAGTATAGTTTTTGCGGCTTTACTTTTGTTTAGCTTTCATCCCCTATTTTATCCCCTTGAGGGTAGAATTGATCAAAATCCTTTCTTAGCGGATGCCTACGTCATAACATCTACCTGCATGCCAAATTTCAGCCCGATCCGTCCAGTGGGTTGGGCTGTGCGTTGATAGATCACTATGTCAGTCAGTCAGTCACCTTTGAGTTTTATATATTTAGATATAGAAGTATAGACTAGCACGATAAATCGCAAGCAAACTCTAGCGTTTTTATTTGCTCAATTACTAATATACGAAATTATAATAAATTATTTCCCTTAGCATTTTTGTGCGCGATTGTACACATGCGCAGATTACCCCCACTAGTTTCACCGAGCGATCTTTAACCATCGCGCGACCTGTATTCGAATCTTGTTCAAAATATATTTTAAAAAAATAGGTGCTTAAAAGTTGACCTTGAGGTTTATCCAATGTAAACAAGAAATGTGGACACTCGCGCTGCGGACGATGATAAGCTTTCGTGCTGTACATAAAAACTTTTTGCTCAGATTCTATGAAAAAGGTTTGATTGTGCATCTGTGCTATTGCTATTAAGCAGTTGAGATTGGTATATAGTAAAAGGGCCTAGTCCGTAAAGTACAACATTACGATCTAAGTTTCGATGTCATCATAAGGACCGTATTAATAGCAAATGTCAATCAATTCAAAAGGTATGTAATAGTATAGTTGGTATATAATAGTATAAGGTTATATATAAATGGTTTGAGATCGACGATGGCCGATCCATGCTTCAACTCACAAGTAAATGGTTACCGTGAAAGTCTTCTTGGCCCTCTTTGAGATTGTCAGTTTGTTTGATAAACGTAGTCACGAGGAAAAGCTAGTAAACGAATAATTTGTGTAACTTACCTTCGTGGTGTGTCCACAGACGTCACACATGTACCGCTTGAGGTAGTCATGGCCAGGGTGCTCAGTCTCGTAGTGTTTGCGTGTCTGTACGTCGTTCACCAGGAACTTACCGCACTGAAAAATTATTTAAATTATTAATTTCTTTTAATTTAAATTAAAACACGACTGCTTTGCTGCTTTTAGCAGGTAAAACAAAATGTGTAGCCTTTGAAAGTTTTAACTATAATCTGTTAAGGCAATATACTTACATACATACATAATTGCTTACATTATTGTAAAAGTGGGGTAGCTGTGTTGGGTGACGCAAGCCTTGATGCGTGTAAGAGGAATGGGATATGGTGGAGAAATTCGGTGCCGGGGCTTGAAGCGCGGTGGCGTAATTCGGTATTTGCCTAATGTTAAGATTATATAAAATTTGTTTCCAATGATACTCATTTCTATCTAAAAACACTTTATCAAACACTTTTAATTTTGATATCGATTCGTTAAGTGTTCTTAAAGCTTCTTTAAAGTTGGGTGAATAGGACCATTTTTAAAAGTATGAAATACTTAAATTACACTTATACTGTATTGTAGTCCGCAAAATTTATAGCAACTTTTATTATGAAACCATTACCACAAACGTAATATTTCGTATAGATAGCTACCAAACAAAGTTCTCACGCCGCCCATACAAAATACAAAGTTGTGACGTCACAAATATGTAGGCATTTCAGCAGCGCGTTTTCACGTCTAAAAATTAACGTCTAAAAATATGTGTCATTAAAACTTCTATATCTGAATGAGTTTTTTGTTTAGAAATGTATTTCGGTCACTATTGTGTTTATTTTTGGCAGGTCTTTACATAGCGACACGAAAATTTTTTTAGTCAAGTAGCCAATTGGCAAACGCATAGATCGAACAGAGATCTAAGACGCAGGTTCAAGTCCTGCCCGCGTGGAATTTTTTCACCATTTCTTATTTTCTTTATTTAATAAATAAGGTAAAATAGCATTGTGAATGCAAAATAAAATCCCATATAAAACTATAGGACTTAAAAGGTCAAATGACACGCTGTATTTCTAATTAAGATAGTTACCAGTTCACAGCTAGTGGAGGTGGCGAGTCCATTGTTGATGATGTCGGAGTTGCCCGAGCGGCTGGGCCTGCCGCGCCGGCCCTGTCCGCCGCCGGCCCTGTCGCCTGCCCGCTTTATGTCGCGCACTTTTGTTTTTATCGACCTGGATCGCGATATATAAATCAAGGATCTTATATATTGGTAGGACTGAGTACCTATAGTATCTTACGGAAATACTACAGGGTATAAAAATTAAAGATATAGGTACATATAAATTATATTGCACATGTGCAAGTGGGACACCAACCTGCAGTATTTCAGTCTCTTTCTATGTCAAAAATCTTTGCACAGAATGATGATCTCTATTATAAGAATGCCAAGGGCAAATATCGTATATCAAAAATTTAAACAGTTCTATCAGGATACGAGGAGAAGACGCTTTCTATATAGATGGAATATATCATCCGTCGTGTCAAAAGGTAAATGGTGGTTACACAAAACTATGTCAGAGGCCTAATAGGTGCTTTAAAAACTCTGACACTAGGTTTCATCGGGTTTTTTGATCCAGTAATCAAAATTATGTGAAAAGGTAAGCGCAAATATAAAGCTTTATTAGAGCTTGAACGGGGCTTGTAAGCGCTAGGGTTGACAACACGAACGTGAGTAGTGAGTACTATCACTTCGTGCCTGCGGTGCAAGACGCGTGAGAGCCGCTAACACAACACACAGCCTCGAGCTGGCAGTGGGCGCCGGCCCATCTCCCCGCGCGCCTCTCGCTGCCCCCGCGCACATCCACATACACACACATAGCCGCGAGCGATTGTACGTGCACACATGCCTCAATAGAGTTTCTTTTCGCGTAGTGTATATATTCTTTCCATCATGGTCGGAAATTTAGGCATTATTGTAGTAAAAAGAGGACACGAAGTTTGATATTCTTGGCTCATGCATTACTTTACCGGCCTAGGCCAGGAATGTAAGTAAGAAAATTCATTCCTGGCCGCTGCTCAAAACTTTTTAATTTATCTATGTAACTTGAATTATATCACTTGTCATACAGACAGTTGTTACTACCAAAATGCATATAATATATGAATATGACAACAATTTTATTAAAATATTAGTATGCAATTTCGTTGCGAGAGTAAAAAGCTATAATCTATTACATTATTTTGTGTAAAATATGACTGAACTGTATGGGCATTGTTTCCTTTGCACTCTTCGAGCAACACGGCCTCCGTACCGGACGGAGGGAGTGGGCAAAGCGACAATTTACTATGACAATTTTTCTGGCGTTTTTTGCGGGGGGAAATGTGCACACAAGTTTAGTTCCGCACACCTACATACAAAACTTAAACTGTCACTTGATAGTAATTATGACATTGTCACAAAAAATGACATAAAAAAGAAAAAATAATTTGTGTACAGATGAGTCACACAACTAACACATAGACATGCATATGCCTAATTTTGGCTTGTACCTTGACAGAGGGGAATGCAGCGTATGGCTACTCCCTTCCGTGTTGCTCGAAGTTTGCACTAATTGAAAATTGAAAAAGAAAAACCGCGGGAACGCTTTTATTTTCAGTCATACATATTTCAGTAAACCAAGTAGTGATTATATACTTTTTCCAGTAAACATTGATTGTTTTCACTAAATATGTGCAAAGTTGGTTATTTATTCGGAATAAAACCGTTTAAAATAAGTTCCCATGATAAAAGCGACACTGAAGTGCATTGTAAGTACCTACTTCGTCTAATTTAAAAGTGGAAAACGTATTGCCGGCAAATAGTAAGGAGAACTGACACTCTGAAACTTTAGGTTTAATTTCCTCACATTTATTGAGAAAAGCACTATACTTTCCTCGGTGGGAAAGGGATTGCTGGACTCCTAACTATTGTCAAGTATAAAAACTCTACTCGTCCAGCAATCCCTAACTTCCTGGCCCCTGCAGTAATGTACTATTGCCACGAGTGAAAAGTAGTGAAACAATCCTCACACGTTGGTGGTGGCGTGCTTGTTGGAGCTGCCGAGGTGCGTGTTGAAGGCGTCCTCATTGAGAAAGTGGATGTTGCAGTCCGCGCAGTAGAACGGGTGGCTGGGGTCTACTTCCGTCGAGTTGCTTAATTGTGCCTCCTGCAAATTACAACTTCTTTTTTAATCACACAGATTGAGTAAGCCCCTTTGTAAGATGTCTTGTAGAATTCAGACTAAATCAACAATACCTTATTTTAAAAAAGATACATCTTATGGTTTTAAGGGTTCCGTAGCCGAGTGGCAAAAACGGAACCGTCATCGATTCGTCATGTCATGTCCGTCTGTATGTACATACCCACAGCCATTTTATTCCGAAACTATTGAGACTACACTGTTAAAACTTGTTTGCGATTTTAATTTTTCGAGTTCCTAACATTAGTCCCACAGGAAAAGATTTTAAACTGACGGACTGAGTCACCCCTGGGAATGTCGACGGTCAAATGACACGCTGTATGGGTAGAACTAAAGTATAAGAATTGTCCCTAAGCTTGCAACTTACCTCGGGAGTGTGTGCGATGCGTTTGTGGCAGTACAGCCCCGTCTCGCTGACGAAGCTGTGGCCGCAGAGGTTGCACATGAACGACGACGGGTGCTTGATGCGGATGTGCGTTAGGTGCGTGGAGATTTTGCTGCGAGAAAAAAGGATTTTTGACTCGCGGACCCACCAATAATGTCCTACCGGTCTCAAAAAAGCTAGATTAAAGAGTATATAATTTATTTGCAGAAAGTAAAAAGTACACATGCATATTACATAGTATTTCATATTATTTTACAGACTTTTGCCCCCAAATATTCAAAGTAATTTTAACTAATAACAATGTTAACACTTTATTTTTCTAGCTAGATTATCTAGACAGTGTCAGAACGAAAAAGAGCAAGACCCAAGACTTGAGAAGGATTTTAGTTCAGATATTATAGCCTATATCACCCGCAGATAAATCAGCATTCTAAAGGTCAAAAGAATTTTGCAAATCGGTGCAGTAGTTTCAAAGTCTATTCAATACAAACAATCCACTTTATAATATTAGTAAAGATTAAATACCTTTCTATCAATTCTAATGCTATAATATGGTGTGTTTAAGTCGATCACACTTTATCACGCATAGATAAAACCGCAGTTCAACTCAATCTTTCCTCATTAAAAAAACGGTACTTACCTAAAAACTTTATCACAGTGAGGGCATTTATATGTAACGTTTTTGTGCCATTTGTAGTGCATTATTGCTTGATTCCTGCAACAGTAAGTTATCAGTTGTCCAGAGAACGGATATTATAGTGCATATTTACCTAAATTTCGACGTAGTACATAACATAGAGTGGTAATACCACCTATAAAATATAAAATATTTTTCTTTTATAGCATGATTTATAAATCTTGAATTATTATTGGATTCAATTGAAATGATATATAATTAGGTGCAAATTATAGATTTGGAGAATATTATTCCACTTTTAGTCAAATTAAAATGTTATATTTTTAAATACGTAAAATAAAACTAAGATGGCTCTGTTGAAGTAATTATTAGGTAAATTTCAACATCTACTTCAATTATTTCACCTATTCATATAGGTACACACGTTTTGTTGTACTGTATCTATTTCTGGCAGTTCCTATTGTTTTAATGTTTTGTTTCTTTTTGGTTATGTATAGTTTACTTTCAATCAATACAAAATGTGCTGGCCGAAACGCTATTAGTCTGTAGCTTTTGAACAACAATTATTTAATACATATCATTTCATAAGATCATGTTAAATGTGATTTGACGTGAAAAAGTGCCCGCAAAGGCCTATTTTCTGAATAAACGATTTTGATTTCTAAAGTAGAAATCTCACCTGTTATAACAAACGTGCTTGCAGAGCTGACAGGAGTACTTGGTGACGTGGCTGATGATCATGTGCTTGTACATCTTGCGCGTGTCTCGGAAGAACATCTTGCACACGTCACACTGGTGCTTGCCGGATATCGACTGGGGAAGAGACGTACACATTAGAAAAATAATTGTGGGTTAGGTTAGTGGCCACTTTTGGCGGTAATAAGTTAAAATATGATTTCTATGAAAAGTAAAACCAAAAATACTGCAAGTAATTTACTAGGGCATTCCGTTATTTGGCATTCGATTTAGGATTTGTGGCGCTAGTGTCTCATACTACAGCGCCTTAAGGCCGCACACTAGGCACAGTAGCAACGCCAATCATTTTATTCCTAATACTTTACAAATTGAAAGAAATTGAAGAATATAAATCATATAAGCCCTAGTAAATAACTTGAAGTATTTTTGGAATCATGTTTTAATATTATCAGAATCAGTGAGAATTATGAGAATCAGTTTACCGCCAAAAACGGCCGTTTTTGGCGGTAAACTGATTCTCATAATTCTCACTTATTCTGATGATGATCACGTTTTCTCTTAATGACTGATTCTCATAATATTAAAACATGATTCCAAAAATACTTCCAAGTTATTTACTAGTGCTTATGTGATTTACATTCTTGAATTTCTTTCTATTTGTAAAGTATTAGGAATAAAATGATTGGCGTCGCTACTGTGCCTAGGGTGCCCCCTTAAAGCGATGAACAAGAGTAATTAAGCCGGTGTCACCTATACCACATTTTCTACAGCATGTTCGAAAAGCTGAAATTTCAAAATCTATTTTATCGATTTTTTATTTTATTGATTTAGTTTGTTATACAATAATCGTCTCCAAATTGTATTGATACGTTAGACGTCGCACTTAATGAAACGTGTCGCATAATCACTGGTTGTCTCAAACCAACGCCAATCAACCTCTTATATCCTGCTGTGGGTCCGGAGACACACGACTTGCGGTATTGAAAAAAAGAAGCAAGAGTCAGACCCTCGACATCCCCTGTATGGTACACAGCCTCTTGCCACCAGACTCAAAAGCTGTAATAGTTTCATAAAAACTACAAAAACTCTCGATGGCGACCCAAGATCAACTCGGCTGCAATTTTGGCTAAAAGAAATCCCACCTACCACTGATTATATCCCCCCATCTGAAGAGTTACCTCCGGGATCTCAACTCCCATGGGCAACTTGGAAAAGTCTGAACCGCCTACGAACTAGGGTAGGCCGATGTAAGCACAACCTAGCCAAGTGGGGCTACATCGACCAGAATAACGTTCAGTGTGAATGTCAAAAAGACCAGACCATGTCACACCTTTTGTCATGCCCCATGTGCCCCACTACCTGCACAAAGTACGACCTCATTTACGCCTCAGCTAGTGGTGTGGCTGTTGCAACATACTGGAGGGATAAATATAAGATTTTTTTCTTCCAACTATGCTGCAATTCTATCATAACTGCACTACATATCCAGCACAAAGCGGAACTTTGCTGCACTAGAAGTAAAAAAAAACTAAACAGTGCAGTAAAGGATTTCCATACATTTTTGCTGCTCTAGTGCAGCAAAAATGTATGGAAATCCTTTACTGCACTGTTTAGTTTTTTTAAATCGTGGACAATAGTTGTCACCTGTCATAAAGAAGGTTGGCCAACCTAACGGCCGTATGGAGTTAACAAAGGGACGTGTGTATTGCCTTGCCTAAAAAAAAATACTGGCCATAAAGAAAAAAAGCGGAATGTGAACAACAAATTTTTAACTATTGTAATTTGTCTACAGTTTTATTTTTCAACTACTTTTATTGCAGTAGTTGAAAGAAAAGCAGATTATGCACCTCGCATTAAGTAAGTTAAATTGCACTCGTGCTTTTTAGAGCCCTTGCTGGCACTCGGGCTCCAAATAAACACTCGTGCAGCAATAACTTACTTTCTGCTCAGTGCAACAATCTACTATTATAGACTTTTTGAGCCACCGATACGATAAGAAGAAGATTGATACGTTTTCTCTTATTTCAGTCGGCGCTAAGTATCTCTCACATTTCAGACAGAGAGCAAAGAAGCTAATGCAGCCATGACTTGTATGTGGATGATGTGCATTCTAATGGTGTCACAAATAAGATGAACGAGCGTCAGATGAGACTTGGCTGTTACTATATTGTGTGATGTATATTAATATCAAAAGAATCGTATCTATAGAAAAATCTTACCGGATCATGCTTCGTCATGTGTTTGTTGTACGTCGCCAGCACCCTGAAGCCTTTAAAACAAAGCTCGCACTTGAACTGGGACTCTATATAATTCCTCGAAGACCGTCTCTCCAAAACCAATCTGTATTGTTCTTCATGGCTCACCGCACATCTGAGGGGGAAGTCGGAGGGTTTGCGGGGGGTTTTCCGTTTGGTTTTTATAGTAGAGATTCCCTTGGTGCGCTTGCCCCCGCGGGGGTCGAGCCAGCCCGGGCGTAGCCGCGTCCATTTGGAGCCCGACACTTGGCGTTTGTCTAAATGCGCGTACGTGTAATGCTGTTTCGCTGACACCCTGTGATTTAAAGGATTTTTACATCAGTGTAGTAGAGTTATTATAAAGACAAGCAAATTTCTCGTGATATCGTCCGCGTAAACTATTGCCTATTTTAATCGCAGATAAGCTTTCTATAGGTGTAAAACTGAAAAAATTGATTCAACAGTTCGCAGCCTCATGATCAGGTCTTTGTTAGTCTCCACGGCAGGAGCATGACCCTCTCTGTACTACCAGAGCCATTTATTAACCAAAGCAGTCAGAGGGTTTGGCCTACATGCTCCAGGCCACACTCTCTCGGCCAGAGTTGGAGACTTTGTTGTTTATAAGCTTTTTTACTTAGTCACTAAGTCGCCTTCTACGACATCGTCGGGAAGACTTAGAGTGATCCTATTCTACTCTGCCGGAAACCACTCGGCAGACCACATTGGGTGGGTGCCCCTATGCAACAATGCACGTTTGACGATGAGACAGGGAGGATCTGCTCATCACCCTCTGCCTTATTTTCGTTGGATTTTGGTCTAGGTTATGCACAACTTTCGGTCACTAAACTTCGAAGGCGCCCCGAAATCAGAAGGCCCGGCGTCGCCTGGGTAATGTCGGTTCTAGTTTTATTAAGGCTAATAAAATACAATAACGAACACGTTGGCACTACATCTGAAACATGCAGAAGCTACTCAATAAGATAAAGGCCCACCTAGTAAAGTTAACTTCTGGACACTTCTTACACACATACTTGTACATGTGTTTGTCTGTGATGTGCGTTTTGAGCAGGAACTCAGTTTTGTAGAAGTACATACAAACGTCACAACGGTAGGGTCCACTCACATGCTGAAAAAATTAAAAAACATTCTGGCATTAAAAACACATATATCATTTAAGAGTACCCTGTTAACTTAGGTGACTTTGTAGTCCGATTTGTGCCAGACCTATTGTTATTTCAACTGTAGGAAACAGAGACTTTATGGCCCAGTACTATTACTAGCGATTACACATGGTAACCTACCCCAGATGTGATAACTGCTAGTGTTGAAGACTTAAAGTGTAATTTTTTTATTATAACTAATGTGGGACTCTAACCAGTTCCGACTGGGACGACTTCATGCCCATATCACAGATCATATTTGCCCGAAGGAAGACCTCCAGATGAGGTCGAAACATGTCGACCTGTATCCGACTATATGTGTGCCTATACACTTTATTATGGAGTAAGAGCTTATGTGATGAGATACATTAATACAATTTACTCAATCAATTTTTTATAATTGAAATAAAGCATATATTTATATATTGCTTGCTTCTCAAAGTTGTCCAGTAGTTTTGAGTTTATCCTTTATAGTATTAGTCTAGATAATGTAACAACACCTAAATAATGCAGTTATAATTACCGTGTCATGCATCCTCAAATGAATTGATAGTCGTCCCTCACTATTGAAACTCTTAGAACAAACATGGCATTTATATCTCCCTACACTAAACATCCTGTAGATCTCCGCAGCAGCTTCAGCCTCTTTAGTGGTGATTGGATATATCTTGGCATACTCTACATCCAAATCAGACCCGTCTACATCATTATTTTTTACTTTTTTAGCTTGTGGTTCCTCAACAGCCTCATGGTCTATGCCGTCACTATACACTTCATCATTATTTAAGTCATCTTCGATTAGTGGTACTTCAACATATTCAGTATTGGCTTCATTGAATACATCTTTGTCATCATTTTCAGTTTTGATTTTGTCGTAAGGAACTTGGCTATTCTTTTGTAAGATGTCTTTACTACTGTCACTATAGCTGGCCACAGGTATGTCGTCCATAGGAGGTAAACCAAGTCGGTTGAGCTTGGTCCATCGGAATTTGACTTCTTCAAAGTGCACTTTGCTTAGATTAACATATGATAACGTTGGAGCTATGTTCAAGGCATTATGGTCGATAGCCTGAAGATCTTCTGATTTTATCTGTAGAGCAAATTATAGATTTTAAATTGGTTAAAATAAGTATTTTAAGGGTTTAAAAAAGCTGCTGCAGATCCCTGACTCTTGCAGTAGGGAACCCTGAGGGGTCCCCACTTTAAAAACAGGGCCTGTCTCCTGATCCGACTTTTAAATTTATTCATAGGTTATTTATTTATTTAATAATCTTTATTGTTCCAAGATAAACACCTGTTACATTTGGCCGACTTAATGCTATGAGCATTCTCTCCCAGTCAACCCTAGGGAAAACAGAGAAATATAGTAAGGGGTTAGTAGACTGGCTTATATCCAGCAGTAAATATAAATAAATATATACGGACAAATTACACAGGCACAATGGCACCTAAATTGTTGATAAAATTACACAAACCTCCTTGTTTCTGCTGATAATCTCTTTCAAGACAAAATTTGCAGTTTGACATTTGAGCCTGAATTTCTGGAAGCGTCTGATGTAGCTGGAGCATTCCACACACAAGTAATCAGGCATGCCATTTCCCTTCCGAGTCTGGAAACAAATTTAATAACACAATAATTTTAAACATGTCCAGTGTCTACACATTGATGACAAAACCTAGCCCCAACCCAGGCCACATTTAGCATGTTGGTACAGGTGTAAAATGACATGATTCCTGAGATATTCATACATTCCTCTGCTCTGCGCAGGAAGGGGAGCCTCTGGTACATGCTATTTTTTTTCTGTGTAACCAGCCAATATTATTATTATTTGTAATTAGGATAAAGTGTAATAAATTAAATAAAAAATTAAACTTTTAAAATAAAATCAAATGTTAGCAAATATGGTACATTTTGTGATTCCATATTATTTTTCGTTTGTATAATGGCTTACAATTTAGTTCTTTCTTAGAGTATAATGTCAGAAAGTATGAAACTTTGTCATAATAATAATCAGCATCAGCATACTAGCAATTTACCTTAGACCGCATAAAATAACACCCCTATGTCACCCCCTCAGGGGATGAATTTCTAAAAATCCTTTCTTAGTGCTCACTTACATCACGAAAGGAACCCTTGTACCAAATTTCCAGTGTAAGGTACAGTTGTTTTGGCTGTGCATTGATATAGAAGTCAGTGAGTCAGGTTGGCCTTTTATAAATACAGATCCTAACCCTACATGACAACTTACTTTCATCAACCGACCCATTGATTGCTGGTTGTGTATTTATATGTGCACACAAAATGTATCATTTATTACATACATGTAAATCTTAGGAGACAAAGGAATATGTAGGTCCATAAAGCGTAAATTTATTCATGTTTCCATTGAAGTACATGCCTAAAACAATTGTACTCATATGTATATAATTTGTGTATAAATAAACGCGTTACCTGTAGTCCAGTCAAAACATTGAATATTTGTCGTAACTGCCCAGTATCCATATTGTATAACTTAACCTCAGTGCTAAAACACACCGTGCACGCCTTGAGCTCTAACATTGTAGAAATATTATTTAAACATTTTGATGCAATACTAAATAAAAATAAAAGATTCCTCTTGTACATACAAAATCTGATTACAAATTTATTTTTCGTGCCCGTGTCTGACCCGCGTCAAACCCCGCATTCCACGCTGTATTTATTAGCGACAGCATGGACCAATCATGAACGTCCTTTGATATTTTTTTAGTAGTTGT
Source organism: Rhodophaea formosa (assembly GCA_963082605.1). Lineage (NCBI taxonomy): Eukaryota > Metazoa > Arthropoda > Insecta > Lepidoptera > Pyralidae > Rhodophaea > Rhodophaea formosa. Next base: position 8,732,363 of record OY720225.1, on the reverse strand, counting down.
GATTGGTCAAAATTGAAGTCGCATGCTTTTTCTATTTATGTGATTGGCTATTGGCTATCATCATAATAATTGCTGTCGCGGTCCATTGGTTGGAAGTTGGAATGGAAAATAATGACAGCTTTTCTGAACCTCTTTTTTTTAACCCCTTAATGCATGATCTCTTTTTTATCCTTGTTAAAAATATATATTGCAGAAAATATATCATAAAATACAGGAAAAATAATAAAAAAAATATATCTTTATAATTTATTTATTTAGAACGAATTAAATAGATTGTGCCGTTTTCGGCACTTCATGCATTACAGGCATAATTATTGCGCGGTTTAAATTTTTTTATGCAACTGGTTAAAACAGTCCTTATTTTTTTTTGCGCATAAGTGCACATTGCATTTACTGCATTTTACAACAGTTTTTAAGTTGCATGTTGGGAACATGCATCGCATCCTATCTGGTGTTCTTATTTGTTCGTGCCCCACGCCGTCAAGTATAACATCCATCGGAGGCAAGATTTGGCATTGCTTACCCTTACGTATTTTAGGAGAAGGCTGGCCTTCTAAAGAACTTGATCTTGGACGGCCTCTAGGGATAGGTGTGCTGTACTTACATAATGTGTCTGCCAGATCAGATCGGAAATCTGGAAGGTTCATCATGTCTTTACTGGCTAAACCTTTTTGGATCATTACTTTCTTGTAAAGAATCCAAGCGTTGATTATGCTCAAATCTAAAAGGTGATAAAAAATTCGTAAGTGCCACTTTCTGCTCTTTATCCTTATTTTATATCTGCCGAGGTGGGCATCCATCAAATCCACCCCTCCCATGTGGGCATTGTACTCTTTTACTAGTTTCGGGCATGTGATGTCTATTTTGCGTTTGAGTTTTTTATCATACCTCTGGATTTTCTCTGCAGGTTCAGCGCCAACATAAGTTGATGCCAAAACTACCTGTTTGTTGTCCTTCCACGATACTGCAGTTATTTCCACATTATCATAATTGGTAACATATTCCTCGTACGCTCCTCGAGGTACAGAGCTTTTCATAACGTCATGTTTGTTTGGCAATTTACACGTTCTCCCTAATCGATTTCTTTGAATCGTACCCAAAGAATATATCCCCTGGGTTGCCAAATAATGCATCAAAGGCAAAGAAGTGTAAAAATTGTCAAAATAAACGATGTGGTTTCTTTGACGAGGCACTCCTCTTACAAGTTTCAAAACAGTTTGGCCGATCACACCCATTTCAGGTTCACAAGATAGCTTTTCGTCATCTTTTTCTTTGCCCGCGTATATAATAAATTTATACGCATATCCAAGTAGGCTACACAAAACAAATAATTTGAAGCCCCATTTATGGGGCTTGTTGGGCATGTACTGCTTCAAGAAGTGACCCACTTTCGTAGAACACATCTGCTCATCGATCGACAAACGTTGGTCAATCGTAACACTCGAAAATCTTTGATTTAGATGTTCAATGACTGGGCGCAATTTGTGAAGCTTATCATGGTCTACATGGTTCACAGGTAGGTGTTTCGAGTTATCATTGAAGTGTAGATATTTTCTAATTTTTTCAAATTTGTTTACAGGCATGGTGTCTTTTATTGGGGCGAAACCAAATTTTCCCCAGTACGAGCGAATATTAGGATATCGGTAAACAGACATAAAAGTAACGATCCCTAAATATTTACGTAAATCCTCTACCGTTATTTTTTCAGGCTTATCAGGCTGTTGCTGGGTTGAATACAAATTTGACTCGTGAACAATTGATTCCAAAAAATCATTCGTAAAAAAGTAACAAAAAAACTGATACGGTGTCTCCAGCGCTTTTATATCCGAGGATAATTCTTCAGAGCCTAAAAATGCAATTTTCTCCGGTGAATAGGTCAGATTTTGTTTTTTCCAAAGTAAATTTCTACCGCCATACGGTAAAGGATTAGCAGTTTGTGAAGTAGTGGGAATGTCATGTACTAAAGGCGGATCATCATCGGAGCTAGCACGAACATCACCAAAAGTATTTTCAGATGTATTGGCATTATCATCCAATAAACCAGGGCCATTATCTTCATCAATATTATCTTCTAAGTCTGAAGGACGATTCTCCAACTCGTCTAGAAGAGCTTGGCGACTTGGATAAAAATCTAAATCTTCACCATCAGATTCCATGTCGTCTTCGGAGATTTCTCCGTTTTCTAACATGCAAAGTATTTTTTCTATTCTATCGTCATCCATAGCTGTAAAGCAAACCAAGAACCAAGCTAAAACCCATCAACCAACACCAAATAATAACAGAAAAAGCTTTTACAATGACAAGTGAAGGTATTAGAATGTATTCAGCAAACTTGTGAAAAGTTATAGCTTCAATGCATGATGTGCCGTTTTCGGAACATACACATTTTGGCGTTTTTAGAGCCAAATTTATGTCAAATCAATATAATTTCCATAAAACATATAATTTGAATGACATACCTGAACAAAGAATATTTTTCCTTGGAGTAATAAATAAAATAAAATTAATTTTTACTCCGACGAACTTCTAGTTATTCACGTTGCGTCAAAGAATTGGCGCGCTTTTACAACTTGACAAATCTGTCAAATATGACAACGTTATATACAATGACAAGTTATTTTTTTTATTGTTTATAGATCATAGACTATAAATTCGTCCTTCAACTGTTAGAAATAGTGAGGCAACGCGCGTGATTTAAAAAAAAAGTCATAGTGCCGATTTCGGAACTCTATGCATTAAGGGGTTAAGTTGGTTGAAAAAGGACCGTCCGTCCACAGATTTTTGTTAGTGCCTCTTGCAGAGCGCACAGATTAGACAGAGTATGTCCTGCAGAGCCTTCGAGCAACGCGGCCTCCGTACCGGACGGATGCAGAGCGGAGTAAAAGCCTTTTACTCCGCTCTGCAAGAGGCACTAACAAAAATCTGTGGACGGTCCTTTTTCAACCAACTTAAAAAAAAGAGGTTCTCATTGCTTCAGATTCTTATAGATTTAGTATGTTCTCGGTTACCCCAAAGCTTAAATTCTGTTTTTTGTTTCAATTTCATCAAAATCGGTCTAGGAATTTGGTTGAAGTCGGTTCATATTTGAGAGATACCTACTTGTAGGTATATAATTAATTAGGTATATTTACAAAGTATAAGCGACAAGGCAGAGCCAACATGCAATACAGCACACACAACAGATGGTTGCTGTGTAGTGAAGGTGGAAATGGGAACGAAATGAAGATTGACGGGAATAACCTCTCCATTTTCAGCCACTCCCTTCACCGGTCGTACCACCTGTTTGGGCATCCTTATCCACGAGGTTGTTGCATCGTAATATAGTACAAGGGAGAGTGGGTGGGCGGGAGAGTCGGGTGGTGAATGCGGAATGCATCCAGTGATTCCCTGCGACCATGGTTAGGACTTCCGTCCACCTGGTCGGTGGGTGTTCTTCCAACGCTGAGCTTGGATGGCGACCACGTACCGTGGTCGACCTCCAAGCGTGGTATACGCTTAGAGCATTAAAGGGTATACGTGGTACCGACAAGGTTCGTGGTCGCCATTCGAGAACATATTTTCTGCCCCACCCATCGTCTCTACGCTCTGACGAACTCCGTGGCGCAGCGGTTAACCAGTAAAAAATAGTATCGTTGAGTTAGTATTCCATATCACAAGTCTCGAACTTACTTTGGAGCTAGCTCAATCTGCGTGATTTGTCCGTATATATTTATTTATATATTTTTATCTGAGTGCCCCGCCCACTGCCATTTCAAGGAGCTAATCCACTGAGCTGATGTTGGTCACCTTTGTTTTTCTACGTATATCTTCATTTTAGATTCCCCTTTGATTGAATGGTCATTTAAGGCCACTACTTAGAGAAAAATTAATTGAGGGAAAGGACAATAAAAAATGGAAAAATAAATCTCGTAACGACAAGTCATAAAATGGCTTTATATATTTTTTTTTATTTATTTAAATGATAATGTACCCTGCATACATAGGCTTTACTATTCACATTGTAGTCATCTTAGGGAGTTTAGTCTTGAATCAACAAATTACTCATTCAGACACTCATCATTTGCACCTTCATTAAACTCAACATTAAAATCAGTGTTTAGCGTTATTTCCTCATTATCCTTATCGTCTTTAGCATCTGGTAGATCTATGCCTATCGACTCTTCACAATCCTCTCTTGCATATGGTATGGTAATTTCTGGAAGAGGCAGTACTATCTGCCTTTTTTTAAATGGAGGTGGTTCCAGAGCTTCAGGCTGGGCAGCAACATGTATAGGATGTGGTTCCTGCAGCAGTTGCAAATAATGATCTGGATTTTCATTTGATAGTAGAAGAGGCCATAAGAATAATAAGTTAAAGCGTTCCATTAGGGTGTTGAACTGCTCTTTGTATTTTTTCTTGTTGCTCTGGAAATACATATTTAATGATTGATCAGCATGGTCATTGACATATGACATGATCTTTCTGCAACCAGTTACAGTGGCCAGGTGCGGTGGCAGTACATAGTCTACATTGCCTAATTTGTTATTGCCCCACAAATCAGGATCATTCTCAGATGATGCTGACGGTAAGGCAGGTCCAATTCGTTTCCTTGAATAACATTTTATTTTACCTGTGGGACCAACCTTTGTAACAACTTGATTTATATCAAAATATTTCATATAATCATCACTATGTATGAAACGTTCCTTGTTCAGCTTACTTCTCAATAGAATTAATAATTTTTGCAAGTTTGTTGTGTTTTCTGCTTGAGACGTTGGGATATCGCAATCATCTTCTTCCTGATGATACCCTGATTCAGATAATCTATATCTATTTGCTCTCATTTCTTGTGTTACCAGATTTGCAACAATAGCATCATCAATTTCTTGTTCTGTGCTAGCTTCAGTGACAGTTTTCAGTTTCTTTTCTTGAACTTCATTTTTTATCTTTGCTGTAAGTTTTTCTAGGGCATTATCTAAATCTTTCGCAGCTCTACCGTGACCAAGACGACGCGAGCCACGGCGAGGAGCTAATGATATGTCTGTATTTGGGAACCGCTTCATCCATTTCAACAACGTTTTATAACGAGCTCTGGTTTGACTTCGGTCTTTTCCAGGTAAGTGTTCACATATGCTTGCAAAGCTTGCCACACTGTCATCTTGATTGGCCATGAGTTGTATTAATTTCTTGTCTTCTTCAACTGACCACACACACGATACTCGGGTCTTGGTCAACACCTGATAGCGGTTTCGCAGTTGGACTACTGAACGTCCAGGTAAATATTGCTGTATTTTTCTGAAATTGTTAGTGCCAAAATGATCCACACATGTTAATATGACAGCATCTTCCTCAGGAATGAATCGGCCTTTCCGATGCTCTTCCAGTCTCATATACTTGTTGTATATCTGTACCTTCGTACGATTCTCCATAGATGCTGCTACTTTACCCCATGGTATATAATTGTCTTCTCTGTAAAAATCTACTAGTCTTTTAAGAAGTTCCTCTTCATCTTTTGACCATTTAAGGCCATTAGTTGTATCATTCATGTTGGTCCTGAAGTACACAAAACACTGATATCCTGTTCGATTTGAGTTTAATTCCTTAGCAATCTTATCCCAATCTTGTAGGTTGTTTGCATATGCAATTTTTTGCAAAACAATATGCTCACTTTTTGACCAATTATTTTTGTTTATGGATGGATGTAGGAATAATTTCCATAAAGCTCTATACTCGTGGGCACTGTGCCTCTGGTTTAGCTTGTTGGATATCGTGTCCCAGTCATACTCCTGCTCCACTGGCAAAGCTAATTCTTTCAAAGTTTTTTTGTTAACTGATTCTATCTGTTTTTGAAGTTTCTGGACTTCCTGTTCGAGTTTGGCATCACTCATTTTCTTAACAGTAGCATTTCGCTTAAGTTGAGATATTTTAGAATTTAATTCTTTTATCTTTAATTTTTGAGACATTGTATGAATAAAATTAATAAATTCACTCTTATCCTTAACAGTCCAGCCAGGGACAGAAGGTATTGAATTAAAGTCATACATTTCAGATTTCATCATCAGAATAGTGTCTTCATTATTTGGGGCTGGATAAAAGTTTTTATCCTTAAAGTAAGGTTTGCCACATAAAACATATCGAAAATGAGGCGGTTTGTCTGATTGCGGTGCTTCGAAAGATTCAGCTTCGTGTAGTGCTTTCAGTTTAGCTCTGCATTCTTGAAGTCTGACATTGAGTAATATTTCTAATCTTTGTAACTTTTCGTCGGTGAATTTGTTCAGGGCTAGCGCCATGTCTATCCTAGAGAGTTCATCGGGCGGCTGCGAGGAGACGGACACGTTCGATACTGAAGGACAACTTTCTTGGACAGTTGTTCTGTCGGGATATAGATAAGCCTTATAATCATCAGCTTGAAGGACAGCTTGTACTTTTTGCATCTCTCGCTCCTCTTCCTCCGAGTCTTCGCTAAAGCTGTCCATGTCAATATCCATTTGGAAGTCCGACATGGTGATATCTCTTCCTAATTTGTGATATAGGCAAAAACCAAAGGGTATATAATCACTTCGTAACTAATAGCAGATTTAACGAAAGTTCTCAATAAAAAAAACACAACATAATGAATCTCAGTATTGAATGAATCTACAAACAAGCAAGCGGCAAAATTTTCCCGATTATACAATGACAATGACAGTGTGATTGACGAGTTATTGATCGAACGTCACGAAGACCCGTTTCACTTTTATTTACAACTTAGTGCGAGTACTAACTAAAGCCTAGTTCGTAAAGGGTAGTTTAGTATAGGCGAGTAGCAAGTATTTGAGTTCTAAAATAAAATACTCGCCAATCACTGCCCAAAATAGTTCGCATTGGTGATATTCACAAGTTAATATTTAGCAGCTGTGTGTGGCGGATTTAAATATTTGCCACCTGGTTAGGCCTTACCAAAAAATAGAGTCCTATTGGAGCTGTAGTCCAATAGAATAGATCGACCAAGTGAAAGACCAACAGTTAAACACCAAGATCTCTTATGCTTAACAACATGACAAAGATCAAATTAAATGGAAATAGCTTTAAGATAAATAATAATAAATGGAAAGCTTATTTGTTCATGACATGTATATTTTGAGTCTAAGAATAAACAACAGTTGCTAGGTAACAACACAGTATAAAATAGACAAGCTATGAAGGATATATGACCTTCTTAACATTCCGTCTCCTTTTTAAGCAACTGTTCGTTATGTGGAGGCTCCAGCTAGCTTGCATAGTTTTATAAGCTTGGGCTTAAATAAAGGCTTTGTCAAAAAATCTGCCAATTGATCCTGTGTAGAAACTTTCTCAACTTTTATATCCTTTTCAAGAACACACTGCCTTACGAAAAAGTGTCTAAGCTTTATATGCTTTGTCCGTTGGTGTGTTTCATAGGGTGGATCATAAGCCAGTCTTATAGCGGATTCACTATCTATGAATAGTGGGGTGATCTCCTTTAGAGCGTTACTCTGCATGAAGTTCATAATCCGTCGTAACCATATAATCTCCCTGGCGGCTTCGCTAGCTGCAACTATCTCAGCTTCTGTGGAAGATATTGCGACAGTAGTCTGTCGTTTACTTTGCCATGCTATAGCACCATTGGCGTTAAGGCAAATCATGCCGCTGGTGGAGCGTCCAGTCGATTCATCACCACCATGATCAGCATCGCTGTAGCATCTTAAGCCGTGGTGTGCAGTGGAAGACTTGTACGTTATACCGTACTCTATGGTGCCTTTAACATAGCGTAGGATTCGTTTTACTCTCGCTACGTCTTCTGGTGTTGGTTTATCGAGGTTGCGTGACACTATTCCTACCGCGAACGCAATATCTGGTCGATTGCCAACCATCAAGTAGGAAAGTGCTCCAACAACTTGTCGGTATGGGAAGTCATGGTAATCAGTATGGTCTTTCGAAGCTAGCATGCTATCTTTAACAATTGGAGTTACTGCAGCCTTGCAGTCCTGCATACCAAATCTCTGGAGTAGCTTCTTTGCATAGCTCTTCTGATCAATTTTGATTGAACCATCTGCTTTGCGTTCTATTTCTATTCCAAGAAAATAGGAACCGCATTTGGTTGTAATTTTGAACCTTCGTCGCATTTCATCGAAAAACTTCTCCGTTTCTTCTGAATTTGCTGACGCTATTAGTCCATCATCAACGTATAATGCTATTAATAGCTTGTTCTTTCCCTCTCCTCTTTTAAACAAGCAGGGGTCACTCTCACTCTGTTTAAAGCCAAGTTTGAGGATGTGCTCAGTAATAGTGAAGTTCCAGCACCGCGGAGCTTGTTTAAGTCCATAAAGGCTCCGTTTCAGCTTGCAAACTTTACCATCATTGCTTGAATATCCTTCTGGAGGCTTCATGTAAATCTCCTCTTTCAATGTGCCGTATAGAAAGGCGGTTGATACATCGAACTGAGACAGAGAGAGTTTTTCTTGAGCAGCTATACTCAGTAGTGCTCTAATGGTACTTATGGCGAGTGCGTAAATTAAACCATTGAGACTGATACCAGGAATAAAGTAATGATTTATTAGAAATGCTACTCGTAACTTATATACTAAGGAAATATACATAGGTATCGCATTGGTAGGGGAGATCGCTGATTTAGGAATACGTGTATATTCTTACGTGATGTACGTGTCTTGCTAAGTTAACAATATTTAAACACTTCCTGCAGGTACATCACGTTCGTATTCCTAAGGTCGCAATAGTACTCCCCCTTTTGTAAAAAATAAAAACAATTAACAATAAAATTAACGAAAAATTCATAAACTGTAACAACCATAAAATAACAAAAATGTAAAAACTGTAGCGAACGCAAATATACTAAATATATCCATCAATTGCATAGTGCACGTGCTGAAAAACGCTGTGTAGGCAAATATTTCTGCGCGGCAAATTATGCGTTTATGCATTGACATTGACCCTGTGAATCGTTTTTTTTCCTTATACATAGTTGGTAGATATTGCAAACTTCTTATATCTCTTAATATACATCTTGTCAATATGGTCTTGATGTGCAGTCTGAGCTTCTCGTATAGATACGTTTTCACTTGCCAGTTGTTTCAATCCCAGTGAGTCGGGAGATAATTTCTGCTTGCTCGTAGTCTTTTGTGAGACTGTAGAGAGCGATGTCGACTAGCGCCGGTGGAAGTCCTGCCGAAGTGCTCCGCTGAAGAGTGGCCACTCTTTAAAAATTTCTAAGCGTGAGCTCGGCGGCTGTGCCGGACGTTATAATTGTCGAAAATAAACATTGTGGGTGCTCTGCTCAGGACCAGGAGCTCGGTGCGTCGGCTGCTGTGGCCCTGGAGTATGACCCGTTTGCTGGCTTGCTCTTGAGACTGCTTGCTGTGAACCATTTGCTGCATCTTGAGAGAAGTAATTTTCAGTTAAAGTAGTGCTTCTGTGATCGCCATTTTACTTTAATGTTTTCCTGTCAATATGTTGATCGCTGTTCCATCTTAAAGTTGTTCGCTCTTTTGCTTGCAGGCTTCAAAGTTATCAATTTATTGTCCTTGTTTGCCATGAAATCTATACCACTGTGTAAGTCGGTAGCAATTAGGCATTAGAACTTAATGATATCACGAAATGCGGTGCAAGATTCTTTGTTGCCAAATAAATTCTTCTTCAAATAATAGGCAAATATTTATATTCTTTCTCATTACGCCTTTTTTAACAACATACGGCCATCGGCGGCCTTGCGATCTTGACCTCGTTCAATTATTTGTTGTAGTTGCACTTTCGTTCGTTGTTGATTCCATGTGAAGTGATGCGATTTGTGACGTCAAATGCGTCATCATATAGATATCAGCTGTTCACGTTGCGTAATTGTTTCTATTGTATTTAATAATTTCGTTGATCCTCTGTGACATCATTTTCTTTATAATTCTGCCGCTCGCGATGAATTTTTCTTCTGTGCATGCGCTTTCTTATTTTTCTTGAAGTTGACGGCTACAGCTTGCGGTTGCGCTGATATTTCCCGGATTTTTCTTTGCCTCGTGGTTGCCTGGTAGTTCCTGTGCCTCCTGTTTTATGAGTTTATGACCGTTCAGCTATGGTGCAGGATTCGATCAATGAATCGTGTGAGCCGGTGTTGATTCCTTTTTTCAGCGTGGTTGGAGCCATTTTTGATGGTACTTGTTGTCCTTGTGGTTCTGGTTACTGCCGGAGTGCCTCTTGCATTTTCAAACCGGTGAGACCCGCTTGTGGGGAAGCCAGTGAAAATGTGCACGTTGGTTTTTCCGTTCTTCAGGCTTACGTCGTCTGGGTCTTCGGTGTTGAGGCGCGTATCCATCATGTCAGACTACATCACGACGGCTTGATCACGTCGGGGTCACCAATTATGACGTGTGCATAAATTAAACCATTGAGACTGATACCAGGAATAAAGTAATGATTTATTAGAAATGCTACTCGTAACTTATATACTAAGGAAATATACATAGGTATCGCATTGGTAGGGGAGATCGCTGATTTAGGAATACGTGTATATTCTTACGTGATGTACGTGTCTTGCTAAGTTAACAATATTTAAACACTTCCTGCAGGTACATCACGTTCGTATTCCTAAGGTCGCAATAGTACTTGTTTTTGCAACAGGGCTAAAGGTTTCATAGTAATCCAAACCTTTCTTCTGCGAAAAACCTCTTATTACAAGTCGGGCTTTGTATTTATCAATCGATCCATCTGGATTAGTCTTGATCTTAAAAATCCACTTGCTAGAAATAGTTTTTCTGCCCTTGGGTAAATCTACCATCTCCCAGGTTTCATTTTCTTTTAGAGAATTGATCTCGTTATCCATTGCTTTTCGCCAATGATTAGCATCCTTTGATGCCATCGCTTCATGAAGTGTACTGGGTTCTAGTGGATGTTCATCGCTTATCGAATTGACTTTCATACAAACGTTGCAGACGAAGTCTTTGTATCTAGCCGGTGACTTCAGATTTGACCGCTCTCGTAGCGTCATCCTGCCTTCGGCTTCGATCTCAGATGCAGACAATGGCGAGCCAACTCGACGTTCAGCACTTGGTTCACTTAATTCATTGTCTTGACGATCTGCTTCGATTACATCGCTAACCTCTTCTTCAGATATTGGCTCATAAAAGGATTGTTCCGCCTCTAGAAATGTTTCAGCCTCTGGCATGTCAACTTCACTCGCAGGATCAATCTCTGCACATGATGGCTCAGTAGTATTTTTATCTTGCTGAGAAGACGATGTAATACTCGTACCAATATTGTCATCATGACTTGTCGATGGCTGCTTGTTGTCACTCATGTCGGCCGGTATGTAACATTCATATTGACAAGGTATGACGAAGTCAAATAGGGTGTTGGACTTTTTATCAACAGCTTTGTTCTGTGTGGCAACAATCTCTTCAGTTTCATCAATGTGACCCAGTAGAGGATTCTCATCGAAAGTGACATCTCTAGAACGAATCAATTTGAAGGAGTTGCTGTCCCATATACGATAGCCATCATCAGAATCGTAGCCGATTAGTATGCCCTTTTGTGCCTTCTTATCTAACTTCTTTCGTCGTTGCTTCGGAACATGTGGATAACAGTATGATCCTATTATTCTCAAATGGCTTATTCTAGGTTTTTTCTGGTGCCATAGCTCATAAGGTGATTTCTCATTTATAGAGGTAGGGCCTGTTCTGTTTAAGATATACACCGCAGCTGATACCATTTCAGCCCACAGTCCAGGAGGAATATTGGCATGTGCGTACATTAGACTTCACGCCATTTCCACAACGGTCCTGTTGTCTCTTTCTGTTGGATTCTGTTGTGGCGTAAAGGGCATTGTCAATCTTTGCGCAATACCTTCCTTCTCGAGAGTAGCTTGTATTTTCGCGTTGACAAATTCTCCACCATTGTCGCTAAGGATTTCTTTGATGACAACTCCAGATGCTTTCACTTCAGCGAGCATAAGTAGGAGCTTCGCGTGCACTTCAGCTTTCTCTCTCATAAAATAAACAAATCTGTACCTCGTAAAATCATCTTTGAAGAGGACAAAATATCGCAACTTTGTGATAGAGTATGGGAAGGGTCCACATACGTCAACATATACTAGTTCTCCGGGTCTTGTTGCTTTCTCTCTGGTCCCAAACTTTAGCCTGTGGGATTTCCCATAGATGCAACCTTCACAGAGTTCCTTGGTTAGTGGTACTTTTATGTTGAACTCCTTTTCAATCAACTTCTTCACATGGCTCTTATTTTGATGTCCAAATCTTTCATGATAAAGCTGCAACAGGTTTGAGGTTGTGGACACCTGATTGACTTGTACAGGTGGTTGCTGATATCTGATATTCAGTTTATACAGTCCTCCAAACTTGCTGCGAGTACCAATCAGTTTTAGCTGTCCATCAATCTTAATTGTACATTTAAGCGTGGTAGACTCAAAGACGCTTTTATCCGATATATCATGGGTAGCGAGGACTGAAAATAAATTCCTGCTAATGCTGGGTACGTACCAAACATCCTTCAGCAGTATCCGTATCGATTTTCCGTTTATATCAGCCTCTGCTAGAATATTTCCGATGCCTAAGGCTTCAATACATTGGCCATTCGCACTAGTCACTGTATGACGGCTTTTGAAATATTTGAAAGTCTGAAAGAGGTCACTTCGATTGGTAACATGATTGGTTGCTCCATTGTCAACGTACCAATTCTCTGAATCCTTCCTTTCTTCAAAATCTGCCGAATGTATCGTCATAATTGTCATATTCATGTTTACGGTATTGGACTCCTTGGGCGGTCTTCCGTCTTTAATCCACCGCTTACAGTTTCTGACTCTATGTCCCTTTTCTTTGCAATAATTGCATTTAGGCTCCTTAAAATTATTCTGTTTCTTTTTACCCTTGTTAATATATAATGCTTCTGCACTAGTCTCATCTGCGACATATGTGTCCTTCTGACGTAGGACTCTCTCTTGAGCGCATAACTGACTTGTCAGATTTTCGACTGAGCGTTCCTTTTTTGAAATTAAAAGCCAACTGGACTTGAATCCAAGATATTCTGGAGGTAAAGTGTCTAATATTTTGCATATTAGGAGAATTTCAGGCAATTTTGACTCGCTCTGTAGTTCCGTACACAATTCGCTCCAAATATTCTTTAATAATGACACATGTGTAATGATGTCATGATCCGGGTCCTTCTTGTAGCTGAAGAATTTCAGGCATAGCTCGTATGTTTTATCTACAGTACAAGTACCTCCATAAATGCGCTCTAGCTCATCCCACATGTCTTTTGCAGAATCAAATCTCACAAACTTTTGCAAAATGTCGTCGGACATGTTTGTCGTAAACAAAATTAAAATCGCGCTGTTCAGATTTTCAAAACTTTGAAGTTCCTTTTCATAACTAGCTTTTTCATCACTAGTTGCCGAAAGCGCCAAGGATGGCCTTATTATCTTTTTTTCGAGGATAGGTAAGCCTCCCGGCATTGCCTTGAGCACAATGAGAATTTTGAATCTCCATGTTTTGTAATTTTTGGAATCTAAATTCCCTATCTGAATTTTACTCGCGTTTAATGCTTGATCCATTATTTATCGTTCTTTACGCTCTGCTACCACTTTAAGATAAATAATAATAAATGGAAAGCTTATTTGTTCATGACATGTATATTTTGAGTCTAAGAATAAACAACAGTTGCTAGGTAACAACACAGTATAAAATAGACAAGCTATGAAGGATATATGACCTTCTTAAAGCGAGCTCCATACTCATGCGTGATTTACAGCGTGAATTCGCGGCGTGATTTTGCCGCGAACTCGGCGCCAAAATCGTGTCTCTCCACATTCACGTTCGTTCACAGTCTAGTTCACGCGGTCATCCAGGATGGACGCCGAAACATGGACTGCTATATGGCCGCGTGACGCTCTGCGCTCACTATAATTTCGTGTATATGTATAAAAGATAAAAAGAAATGACTGGTTTTCAGAATCCTTGACCTTTCCTCTTTTTTTAACTCGGTCACTTCAATGTTGATTAGGTATGTCTTTTATTCGCATCCAAGCGTCATGTAGGTATTTTCATTTTATTTTTATGCTCTTTTGTGTCTTGCATTCAATAAGAGGGGTTCGGCATGGTAGCATTCAATTAAAATTAGTTCCTGCTCGTTTGTCCAACTAACTTTCATTTTGACGCACCGTCCGTTTGACAGTAAAATACTTGCAAAATCTGCAAAATACAAAGTAACTACAGGCCACCGAGTCTCGCGCGATTCTGTTTTCACGCGCGAATGTAGATACACATTCACGGTTCGCAGCGTTCGCGGGTGTTCACGGCGCGAGTGAAGAGCCCGCTTAACAAATAGTTCGTAAAGAAGCTAGGTCGGGTGCAATACTGTTGTTACTTGTTGTTATTCTACCTCCTAACAACTCAGCAGAGTAACTGGAATAACTGAATGTAAATGCAAACACTAACTGAATAAAATATATGTTTATATTTTATCTCAAATTCAGTACAACACAAATCACATGAAAAACATTAGACACTCTTATTTTAAAATATATGTCAGTCACATATGATTCGATGTCAAATCAAATCATATGTACTTACCATAGAGCATGCATTGCAACTCTTTACAACACTCCTCCTCAACTGTATTGCTCTATGTACTGTAGCTAAACTCAAATAGCTCAATATCTAAAAATCTCATATAATAATTAGTTACCTACCTCAGTTAACTAATAAACTTGCTATAGAAAAAATAATAACATTATAAAAATTTAAATCATACAAACGCATACTAAACAAACACAGACAGATAGAAAAAACACATTCGCTCATACATAGCCTTCTACCATTCAGGCTCTAAGGTTCATCTGATCCACGCAAAACTCGTGCTTGAATCTCGGTAAAGCTTTTGTGAAAATATCTGCTGTCATTAGATCCGTTTGCAGATACTCTAATGATACAACATTATCATTTAATTTCTCTCTAATGTAGTGACATCTTACATCAATATGTTTAGTTCTCTGGTGGTGAACTGGATTCATAGCAATCTGAATAGCTGATTGACTGTCACTCAACAGCTTCACAGTTTCATCCTTTCGAGATATTTCTCTTATCAATGTCTTTAAAAATATAGCTTCTCTACACGCTTCGGACATCGCTACATATTCCGCCTCTGCACTCGATAGTGCAACAGTGCGTTGCTTCTTACTCTCCCAAGACACAGGTGCCCCTCCTAAGATAAATACGAATCCAGTAAACGATTTTCGATCACTGTGATCTCCAGCATGATCAGCATCAACAAATCCAGTAAGACTTTGCCCAGTTTTCACAAAAGTAAGCTTGTAATCAATAGTACCCTTCAGGTACCTCAGAAGTCTCTTAGCTGCACTCCAGTGCTCACTCGTATAACAACTGTTGAATTGGCTGAGATATGATACTGCATAGCTAATATCAGGCCTTGAGCAAACAGCTAAGTACATCACTGATCCAATCAAACTTTGATAAGGAATCTCTTTGGGTGGGACATGATCATTACTAGGCTTATCTAGCTTTAATCCAGTCGGCAGAGGTGTCTTTGCTGGCTTGCAATCAGACATTCCAAATTTTTTAAGAACTATCTTAATGTAATCACTCTGATCAACACTAATCTCCTCCTTAAGCCGCTTAATCTTCATTCCTAAGAAATTATCAACTTTTCCCAGATCCTTCATCTCAAACTTCCTCTTAAGTTTGTTCTTTACTGTGTCTTTCTCTATCTCATCATTGTAGAATATCAAAATATCATCCACATAAACTGCAATAATAACCATATTCCTTATATAGACACAGGGCTCGTTATCAGATCGCTTGAACTTCATCTCAGTCAGAGCATCATGAAGTTTCTTGTTCCAAGCTCGAGGAGCTTGCTTAAGTCCATAAAGAGCTTTTTTGAGCAAACATACATGATTTTCTTTGCCTTTCTCTTCATTTAATCTAGGCTGCTTCATGTAAACTCGTTCCGCCAAATCTCCATTAAGAAATGCAGTGACCACGTCCATTTGATCTATTGATAAATCATTTTCAACTGCAAATGCAAACAGTAGTCTGAGTGTACTATGTCTGATCACAGGTGAGAATGTCTCATTGAAGTCAAGTCCACGCCTTTGTGTAAAACCACGTGCTACAAGCCTGGCTTTATACCTACTTTTTCCCCCAGGTTCTTTTTTAATTTTGAAGATCCACTTGCTATCCACTAAATTAACATTAACCATACTAGGTTCAGGATTGACTAAACTCCAAGTTTTGTTCTTCTTTAAAGCATTTAGCTCAGCGTCAATGGCCTCTTGCCATTTCTCTCTGTCACTACCACTAAGTGCTTTTTCAACAGTTGTTGGCTCACTCTGTTCTTCAACTTCTGCCTGATACAAATAATAGTCAGTAAAGTCTCTTGTTTTCCTCTCTCTCTGAGGATACCGTCTTTCAATTGGCGGTGTTCTGAACTCTTCAACTATGTCACTTTCGACATTATCATTTATAGTATGATGAAACATTTCTTCTTGTCTCTCCTGCAGAGCTAGTTCCTGTTCAACTGTTCTTTCTTCAATAGTATCAGTTTCAGATTCTGTTGAAAAATCTAGCATAAGCTGCCCATTGGCTTGTGTTTCTATTTCTCTTTTAAAATTTTCTTTCATATTAGCTTTAGGTTTCTGTCTTATAACCTTAGGCTCTCTCTGATGAAAGAATTGATTCTCAAAGAAACACACATCACGTGCCTTATGTATCTCAAGATTGGAAGGATCACAAACTCTGTAAGCTTTCGACTCTGTGCAATATCCTACAAATATAAACTCTTTGCTTTTTGCATCTAGCTTAGTTCTCTTTGCTTTGCTGATATGCATGAAAACTTTACACCCGAAGACTTTTAACTGTCTCAAATTAGGCTTCTCTCCAGACCATGCTTCCAAAGGTGTTACCTTTACAGCTTTGGTAGGTGAACGATTCTTTAAATAAATAGCCGTATTGACAGCTTCTGCCCAGAACTTACTACTCAGATTAGCTTCTTCTAGCATGCATCTAGCCTTTTCCAAAACCGTACGATTGGCTCGTTCTGCGACGCCATTTTGTTCCGGTGTATATTCAACAGTAGTTTGATGAATAATACCACTCTCTTTAAATAATTGACTTACTTGTTTATTTACAAATTCTTTTCCATTATCGGATCTAAAAACCTTTATCTTTTTGTTGGTTTGATTTTCTACTAGGTATTTAAACTCAACAATTTTGGAAAACACCTCACTTTTCTCTCTCAAGAAGTAAACAAACGTGTATCTCGATTTGTCGTCAATAAATAAAAAAAAGTATCGCTTCCCGCTGTGCGACTCTATGCTCATAGGACCGCAGACATCTGAATGTACCAGCTCTAGTATTTCAGATGCTCGAGTTGCACCGCTCTTGTTAAAAGGAGTACGTGTTTGCTTACCTTTTAAGCAGGGCTCACATTGTATATTTACAGGAATTTTGAAACTTACTCCTGTTGCCAAACCATCTCTTAACAGCTTCATGTTTGATACTCCAAGGTGTGCCAACCTCCTATGCCACAGCTCAAAGTCATCAAAAATCGGTGCTGAAAAAGCAGATTCATTAGCATTTGTTCTGAATTTGTAAACTCCTTTTACATTTTCACAACTATAGAGTACTTTTCCTTTTATACAACATTCACTCTTGTCGTATATCTGACATCCATTCTCTGAAAATACTACTGTAAAATCTCTATTTACAAGTGTACTTACACTTAGCAAGTTTGCACTCAGTCTAGGAACATACATCACATCTTTCACTCCGAATTGCATTCTCCCAGCCTTTTTCACATCGCCTGATCCAATCGCACGTAACTTGTCACCATTGGCTACACTGATATCTACAACATTATTTAACACTTTATAATCCGTCAGCCAGTCTCTACAATGGGTCATATGAGACGATGCTCCAGAATCAACGATCCATTCGTCAATATCTTTTGACATGGCAGTGAATGCAGTCAGCAATGATGCTTCCTTTGTTTCTTTTTTATTTGGGTTTTTCTGACATTTCATAGCTTTATGAGGTCCACCGCAAATAAAACATTTTATCTTCTTCTCTTTCTTAAGTTGTTTATTGTTCTTTCTGCCTTCGTATGGTCTTACATTGCTACTCGTAGCTTTATTGCGCACAACTAGGGCATTCTCATCAGAGGAAGTTGACAGTTTAGTGTCATCCTGCTGTAACAACTTAGTTTTGACGTCTCGATTGCCATCTTCATAGGATTGTATTCCTCAGTCAATCCTTGCAACATGAGTGCCGCTAGCATTTCATCGTCTACCTCTTTACCAATATCTCGTAGCTGCTGTGCTACTTTCATTATCGCTGTTATGTAGTCTCTGATGCTGCTAAATTGTTCCAGTTTAAAACTGATGAGTCGGCCTAACAAACGGCATCGGTTCGTGACACCCTTGTCTTCGAAGGCATTGACTAGTGCTTCCCAACATTCTTTCGACGATTTCGCTTGTCTCACGTGTACCAATAACTCTCGATTAATCATAAGGCATATTTTCGCACGTGCCTTTGAATCCTTTTTGGTACCTGACAGATCTGTTATTGGAGGTGTAGTTGATACATACTCCCAAAGATCTTCGTGAGTTAAGTACAACTCCATTTGAAACTTCCATGTCGAAAAATTTATTGACCCCTCTAATGGTTCAAAACTAGGAAGACTAGTACTCATCTTGTCTGTGTGATTGTAGTCTTCAGAACTATCTCCAGCTCCAAAATCTCTACGCTGCATTCACTAGATTCAATTTTCGGTTCGTAGGCCCATAGCCTGTTGTTACTTGTTGTTATTCTACCTCCTAACAACTCAGCAGAGTAACTGGAATAACTGAATGTAAATGCAAACACTAACTGAATAAAATATATGTTTATATTTTATCTCAAATTCAGTACAACACAAATCACATGAAAAACATTAGACACTCTTATTTTAAAATATATGTCAGTCACATATGATTCGATGTCAAATCAAATCATATGTACTTACCATAGAGCATGCATTGCAACTCTTTACAACAAATACGCACGACGCTCAGCAGAGTGAGTGAAGACGACTGCAGAAGGAGGAGGACGAGGAAGCAAGCAAGCAATACAGAGATCACAGATTAGACAGAGATAGGGGCAGGGCGTGGCGTACTAAGTACTAAACAATCTACTCGCTCGCTCGACACCGTTAAACATAAACAAGGCTTTATCTTTTGTAATTTTGCTTTCAGCAAGCAAATGTCATTGTCATTTGTCAAGTCAAATTCTGAGGTGAAGTCTGGTGAAGGGCAGGTGTTTGTTTTGGTTAAAGATTTATGCAAAAACAAAAAGAGCTTATAATAATAATACGATAATAAATACGAAATAAAACTACTGAACTCAAAAGAGTTCGATTCTAATATATATGGCATAAATGATGAACTAGACAGTGTGTAAAATGGCAGAGCCTGGTATTATAAGAAAATTAAGCGAAGAGGTTGTGAACCGCATAGCAGCAGGAGAAATCGTACAAAGGCCGGCTAATGCGCTGAAAGAGTTAATAGAAAACAGGTAAAATAACTGTTTATTTTACAGTATTGCAGCTTTCGCCCGAAGCTTCGCTGGTGTTAATATAGATCCCTCTTTCTGACCAATAAGAATCCTTTGACCTTCTCAAAGTAGGTAGGTACCCCAGTCCTGTAATAATAAAATTATAAAAGTGTAAATAACTGTCTGTAACAAAATATAAACAGAAATACCTACTCACTTTTGCTTCTAAAATTTATGGGCCTTTTACAGGTAAACCGTATAAGCGAGTGATTCCCATTGGTTTGTTTAGTCACTGACCTAGCATTAGCCTCTATTTACTCGATGCCAATCAAATTGCCTTGCGATTTGCAAAGGCCTTATTTATTTACTTGTAGAGGACAAAATCAATTAACAATGAAAAACTGTGCAAAGGCACTACTAATTTCTCAAAAAATCTCCTGGCCTGGTAACACCTAAGGGCCCCGTTTAGCATGTTGGTGGGCTTCTAGATGAGAACAGAATCAAAGTAGTGATGGGTTGCTAGCCGCGTCGACTATTGATATGATTCCTGATGCCCATTCTTTCGATCGGCTTTTACTTCTGCGCGGGAAGAGAAGCATCTGGTACATTCTAAATTTTTTCATCCCCTTCTTTAAGTGCCACTTCATCACTGACTAGCATACAACCTCAAAGTCAGAATCTCTTTCTTTATATTACTTATGTTTTTCAATGTGGTTGTTGTGGCCAAATAGAGCAATTTTTGGTGGTATGATTTAGTTTTTGTTTATTCTTACTACTTCGTAGCTATAGCTAACAACTGCCTAACACGTTAAGCCGTTGGTACCAGCTGTCATCATTGATGGTAGTTGTTAAGCTATATCAGATGCCATTAGGCAGATTGAAAATCTGACATCAGTGTTGGCCACTTACACACGAAAAACAAAACAAAACAACTGCCTGGAATGAGGTTTCCCTAAAACTTCTAGCTGGCTGAAACTTATTGTTACTACTACTGGTTCTCGTTTTCAACCTCTTGTTCAATGGTTTGAGGACTCTTGAACAAAAGACAACCTTAAATAATCATATTAATGCTACTTTGTTTGTTGCAGTTTAGATGCAAAATCAACAAATATCATAGTCACAGTAAAAGCCGGAGGCTTGAAGTATTTACAGGTAAGTGATTTTTTTTTATATTTACTGTGCCACAGACAACCTCTGTGGCAAAGTGCTTTTGAATTTCAAGGCCCTGGGAGTTTCCTTGTCTGGTCAAGATGGAAAGCAATCTTGTTCCGATTGACTTGGGCCTTGAATTCATATGTATACATATGTTTGACTGCTTCCATGGCTATCAGGCCAACCTGTGACAAGTCTAGGGTGCCGGGTTCGATCCTGGCCTGCAGGCTGATTTGCTAACTCTTGTGTACAACAATTTGATTGTCACTTTAGCATCCATTACGGTTTTCATATCCTAAATAAAAATAGTCATTCATACCGAAGCTGTAATGAATATTGAAGTTACCATGAAAATGATATACCTGTCAAAAATTAGCTAATAGGCCTGCAGGTCTTGAAGGATTTAATTTAAATGTGTTACAATCACGAAAACATTATTCTTATGATTTTATGTAAATTTTTTCAAAACTCATTATGTCATATAGCAGGAAGTCACAAAGAAGTCACGCTTCTTTTAATTCCGACTCCCGACTGACCCACTGAGAAGGAGGGTATTGTTCTTCGCGCGTATGTATGTAACTATGACTGTTCAATTTTTGCCTCCGCCTTAACGACTCGACCGGTCTTGAAGTATGGGGTGTCATTAGATTCGTATTCTTCCCCGGAGTGTCATAGGCTAAGTAACGTCAGCAAAAACTCACGTAAGCTGACAAAAACGGCAATCGTTTTTTTTTAATACTGCAACTTTTTTGTAAAAATATATATGAGGCATGTGTATATTTAGTATAATTGTGCTCATCAGGGACTGATTAATGCCTCGTTCTATTTTTAATTATTCTCCAGATCCAAGACAATGGTACAGGTATCAGAAGCGAAGACTTGGACATTGTCTGCGAGAGGTTTACAACATCCAAACTGAGTGAGTATGAAGACCTAAAGCAGATCAACACGTACGGCTTCCGAGGAGAAGCCCTGGCTAGTATCAGCCATATTGCTCATCTCACGATACTCACGAAGACAGCGGCTGCTAAATGTGCTTACAAGTAAGTTATATTTGTTGAAAATTAATTGACATTGATATCAGATTTTGACAGCTGCTGCATCGGCCATCTGCATCTGGCATCTGCCAACAACTTCCTTGGACAGCCGGTTTTGATGGCTTAATGGTCCTACTCCACACCAACTAATCAAAGTTACCAACTACCATACAATCCAAGACGCTAATGTTGGCCTCTCTCTTTCATCCATGCTTTTCCTGGTGCTCGAAGTGCCTGCCGAAGCAGTTGTAATCTGCAATCCAAGACACTAGTGTTGGTTACTCTCTTGTGCTTTAGAGCCCGGATCTGCCAACTAACACACAAATCCTAATGCCAATCCTAACTATACTCGTATTATAAATGCGAAAATGATTTGTTTGTTTGTTACGCTTTCACGCCCTATCTAACTGAACCGATCATCACGAAATTTTGCATACATATAGGTTAGGGAACTGAGATGGTCATAGGATATTTTACGCGGGCGAAACCGCGGGTAACAGCTAGTAAAATATATATCTTGTTCTAGAGCATCCTATGAAAATGGCAAACTCAAGGGTCCGACCAAACCCTGCGCTGGTAACACCGGCACGCAGATCACTGTAGAAGACCTGTTCTACAACGTCATAGCTCGGAAAAAGGCGCTGCGGAGCCCCACCGAGGAGTATGCGCATATCATGGAGGTGGTGGGAGGGTATGCCATACATAATAGCCATGTGGGATTCACTCTGAAGAAGTTCGGAGAGAACACGGACCTGAAGACTCCCATCAATTCGACTGTTATTGACAATGTTAGAATTGTAAGTTACAATCTGTAAAGTTATTTATTTGTAGTTATCCCAATATTTTCAGCTGCTACTTAGATTCTATCTGTAGTCATAACGCTCTAAGCAGTACTTATATCAAACTACGTCACGAACAAATAAAAGTACTGGTTCCCGACATAGTAATTTAGGACCACTCCAAGTCTTTCCGTGGACGACGTTGAAGGCGACTTGTGTTTCCTAAGTCACCTACCACTACACTTTACTACACCTACTACCTAAACAAAGCTTCAAAACATCAAAGAGACTCTAACCCGTCTGGCCAGCGTGGAGACTGTAGGCCAAATCCTCTCAAGAGACATGATGACTGACCCGTACTTATTTTTAACTACTTAACACAAAGAAAAAAGGATTTGAATTCCATAGTTTATTTATTTTATCGTAATGAGGGTTTTCGAAATCGATTTTCCGCCAGGTGGCGACACTGTGTCGAGAGGTATTTTTGACAGCTGCTGTCAAAATCCACCAATCATGTTTAATCATCAGTTTTATGATTGGTGGATTTTGACAGCTCGACCTCTCGACACAGTGCTGCCACCTGGGGGAAAATCAATCCTGAAAACCCACATAAGGTCGCGTTATGTTTTTAGATTCATGGTAACGCGATAGCGCGGGAACTAATGGAAATAGAACTTAAAGACCCGACGTTGAAGCTTTCGGTCCATGGCTACATCACCAACGTTAACTACTCCCACAAGAAAGGGACCATGCTGCTGTTTATCAATCATCGCTTAGTGGAGTCGCAGGGTAAGAAGTTGTACCAAAAAATTGAAAGAGCTTTTTCACCAAACCAATATCCCAACTTCCCAACTAATATTATAAATACGAAAGTGAGTTTTTTTGTTTGTTTGTTACGCTTTCACGTCGTATCTACTGAACCGATCATCATGAAATTTTGCATACACATAGGTTAGGGTACTGAGGAGGACAGGCTATAAATCACGCGGGCAAAGCCGCGGGTAACAGCTAGTAAATTATAATTGCCAAGTTGATTTCAGTCCACAAGTTTATTTGGGACAAAAACACATTTTTTTGTATGACATTAACATACATAGATGTTTGTTCCGCGATAACTCTCGAACCAGTGCTCTAAGATGAAATTTAAAACTGTATGTATAGGTACTGCTGGTACAATTTTCACGGTCATTGCGCATCAAAATCGCTTTAGTACTTTATGAGATCCCAACTAATATTATAAATGCAAAAGTGAGTTTGTTTGTTTGTTTATTTGTTACGCTTTCACGCCGTATCCGTAACCGATCATCATGAAATTTTACATACACATATGTTAGAGTACCGAAAAGGACATAGGCTACAAATTACGCGGGCGAAGCCGCGGGTAACAGCTAGTATATAAATAAATATTAATGAGGTCCAAGTTCGCGACGAACTACTCGTTTTATTTGATGTTATTCGGTGAACTACATGTTTGTTATTTGTATTATGTTGTTTTTTACAGCCATTCGCAAAGCAGTGGATTCTATCTATTCAACTTATTTGCCGAAAAATGCTCACTCTTTCGTCTATTTGAGTCTTGAATTGGGTATGTATAAGGCAATTTATTTTTTCCGACCAGGTGGTCGGACGACCTAATAGAGGTCGCAGGAAGACGCTGGATGCAGGCCGCTTCCAACCGGTCATATTGGAAATCCTTGGGGGAGGCCTATGTCCAGCAGTGGACTTCTTGCGGCTGAAATGATGATGATGATGATGGCAATTTAAATACTAGCTATATTACCTTGAAAAACCCTCCTCCTAGTAAAAATTTAAATTTATATTTTCACTGTCTTGCTTGATTACAAGCTTTTTTAAATTACTTTAAATAAGAGTGTGATTTTATATTGTAGATTTGAAATTTCCTTAAATTAAAATGTGTGACATCACACTTGGGGGGGAGGGGGTCACACAAATGGACGAAGACTGCAGATGGCATAAAATCATAAAATCAGTGTGAAGCTATTTATGATGGCCCCTCTGTATGTGGCGTCCTCCTACTTATGCATTTCCTTTTTGCCCATTTTCTCTATACCGTATACTTACAGCGTGTAAATTGACTTGCACATACCCCAATATGAACAACTTTCCCTATGGTAGCAGTTTTTTTCTTATTAATTATTGAATTAGGCATTCTCTTCCAATCAATGCCTATCTGAGAGATCCCCATTTATTCTACTTTTGAATGTCCCGGGAGTGTACACCATGCTGAGACCTCAAAAAAAAAAATTTACATTTTCATACACAGTGTGCAGCCTCTCGAGTAATTTGTATGCGAACGTCAAAAAAAAAGACTACCCAGCATTGATCTCGTACGAAAAGTTGTTCATATTGTCGGTCTGACTACCCTTCTATGGAAATGTCAAGGGTCAATTTGTACGCTGTATGTATACCTGTAACTCTATAAACCTAAACTCTACGAATTCGTAGGCTAAAGTGTTTTCTCAACCTATAAACCTTTTGTATGTTTTAGATCCCAAAAATGTGGATGTAAACGTGCACCCAACAAAACACGAAGTGCAGTTTCTGCACGAGGAACAGATAATAGAAAAAATCAAGGCATGCATCGAAAGTAGACTGCTCAGTTGCAACTCCACAAGGGTTATGTACACTCAGGTAAGAAAACACCTTTTCAGTAATCTAAGGCATAAAACACACAGAAAAAGCATACGGCGAAGGCATGGCGCAGATACAGCTGTTTTTTCATGTGTGTAAGTGGCCAACAGCAGCAGCAGATACGGTGTAGGCGTGGGACACTATGATAGGATTTTAAGCCTTATTGTCATAGTGAATAAGATCAATATCGCAAGAACGAATTGTCGCCTCCTATGCCCTGGCTTTGCTGCCTGCCCTTGGATTTTCGATATTTTGGAAGACCAGTCATGTGCCAGTATTGGGATTCCGTAGTGAATAAATGTCCACGTATCAACATGTACCTTGAAGTAGCTAGTATTTTTAACATTATTATTGTAAGTTTGATTACTAGTAAAATTTGTAGGCTCGCCTGCCTGGAGCGACTGCAGTGGAGGAAATAGTTAAAAAAACAACCGACGGGGCTAAAGTTTATGCGCACGAGTTAGTACGAGTTAATGCTGACGTCCAGAAAATAGACAAATTCTTTCAACCAGCTCCTAAAACCACAGAAACCGAACCAAAAGACAATGTAGAAGTTAACGACACCGTAGACAGTACAGAAGACGAACAAAACAAGGAGGTTGTTGAAAATAAAATTCCAGCAATAATAATAAACGAAACAGACGAACAACAATCAATGGAAACAGATGATGTTCTAGAGAATTCTTTAGTTAATGAACCAAATGTAATAAACAAAATGCCTGATAGATGGAAAGCGCATACGAGCACAGAGCAAGCAAACATAACATACATAGATCCTAAGGAATCTTTTAAAACTAGGACTTTCAAGCATCAGAGGGTAGAAACAAGGTTGACAAGTGTAAAGGAATTGAGACTTGAAGTCGAAAATAAGTGTAATAGCAATCTGAGAGAGATCTTGGCAAATCTGATCTTCATAGCATGCATTGACGTGCATAGGTCGTTGATACAGCACGGCACTAAGATGTATCTTTGTAATACTACTAGACTGGCGTGAGTATTAAACCTGTAATACCTTAATGATATTTAACAAGATCATTAATGTTATGATGCAAATACGGTAAGCTGGATATTATTGTTGAGGTGTTTACAGGTACTTACCGAGGGCTTTTAATAAATCTATGACGTATGAAAGCCAGCTTACTAAGTACGAGCATCATACGACGTTTTACAATATATATGCAAATACCATAAAATAGATTGAGAGATTGTGATTGGTCTAAATAAAGGACCTAGTCTGTAAAATATAACAAGATCAAAGTTTCTATGTCATAAGGACCATTCTATTCTTTGTGAGCTAATATGTGCCTAATTTAGTAATGAGCTTTTATTACGCATATGTGTATTATACAACGTTGCGTGGATAAGAAGCTACTGTTTTAAACAGAAGTTTTCAGTTTACTTTTATTTTAATGTATTATTTCAGCGAAGAGTTGTTCTACGAGACAATGCTGTATGATTTCCAAAACTTTGGGTTCATCAAACTGTCAGAACACCTGTCTTTGGAGGACGTGATATTTCTGGGGCTCAGCACACAAGAATTAGAGTGGGACTCTGATATGGGTGAGTATATAAAAAAATCTATTTGACATAGAACATGTTATTCACTGCGCTGGGGTTCTTGGCGGGAATTTTAGCGGACTACACGGTGTCTGTTTTGGATTGTTTCGCAAATTGATTCTAGTGGACTTTATAATGTGATTTGGTGTTATTTTGTGTTATAAATGACCACATTTAAGAACAATGTGTAGAATAACTAAAATAGACTGTCAGTGCGGCTGTAGTGATATTTACATAGCGGGTTGTCCGCCTTGCTGCGTCGTCAATGATGAAACCAGTGGATTCGCGAAGAGTTGTCGCCAGGGGCTCCGTGAAAACAACGAAATGAATTACACCATCATTTCGGTGACAACAATCAATAATAACTCGCCAACTGGCGAAATAAATGAAGAAAAGCTCAAAAGGACTTGTATCGAGGGCCGTAAAACAATTTAAAAAAAAATCACTTCGCTGGCTGCCATCGTTATTGGTAGTCGTTAAACTATGTCAGATGCATTTAGGCAGCTTGAAAAATCTGACACCAGTGTTGGCCACTTACACATTCACTCTTTTGTTGGGATTATCAAAAATCTCTTAAGAAATTGACTTTAGGAGTTAAATTGTATGTATGTTTTTCAGGAGACGTAGAGGAACTAGCCAAGAGGATGACACAGCTGCTGGTCAGCAAGAGGGCAATGTTACTCGAGTATTTCTCGTTGGAAATTAACGCCCAGGGACAACTTTTATCGCTGCCTCTTCTATTAGGTAAGTGTTATGTATTTTTGAAGTATCTCAAGCATCTGCCACTTAACATCTATTGATTATGTTATGATAAATGTCGCTTTGTATGAATCTATTATATGAAGTTAAGTAACATCGCGCCTAGAATGTTAAACCGTCCCCCGCTATAAAATTTAGAGACACGCTATTTCTTCTTGATTGTAATCGTTAATTTGGATGGCAGTTTGATTCTAAAATAAGCTACTTTTTACTCGACTGACCCGCCCAGAAGGTAAGTAATGTTTTTCGCGCGTATGTATGGTGTGGTTCCCGGTAAGCCGTGTGGTTCCCAGCAGAGTAGAATAGGACCACTCGCAAGTCCCCCCGTGGATGTCGTAGAAGGCGACTTAGGAAACAGCTAAACAAAGCTTATAAACATCAAAGAGACCTCTCCAACCCGTCTGGCCAGCGTGGAGAGTGTAGGCCAAATCCTCTGGCTGCTCTGGTAAATGAAATGAAATTTTATTCAAATTTGGATATCATGTATTGCTTTTTGAATGTCATATTTTTTAAAATTTGCAAAATCGAAAAACTAGTAGTTTTTCGCGTTTCTAAAAAATACTTGGCTCTAGTAGTACACAGAGGGTCGTGCTCCTGCAGTGGAGACTTGAAAGACCTGATGATGATGATGTAAGTCTGTTTCATTGTTGCCTCCTGTAGCCTACATTTCTTGACCGATTTTGAAGTATGAGGTGTCAATATATTAGTATTCTTCCTCAGTGTCGTTAGCTATGTAACTTCAGCAAAAAATGAATATGGCAGACGTAAACTGTCAAAAAAGGCATTTTTTTAATACAACTTGTAAACTTTATTTTTTTAGTTAAGTAATGGTCCTGTACACTTTCCAGATGGCCACATACCATTCTTAGGTGCTTTACCGACCTACCTAGTGCGTCTTGTCACCGAAGTGGACTGGGAGACGGAAAAAGGTTGCTTCGACACATTCAGCAGGCAAACGGCCATCTTTTACTCCCAGCCGAACTCTGATGAAACCCCCGAGTGTCACAAGGAACAGCTGTGGAGACAGGAACATATCATTTTCCCGGCTATACGGAGGAACTTCTTGCCACCCACCAGTTTTGTTAATAATGGCGCTATATTGCAAATTGCTAGCCTTAATGATCTTTACAAGGTATTTGAGCGATGTTAATGTCTATAAGAATAAATGTTAAAACCAGTTATCTCTTTGTATGTGTCTATGTATCTTTAGTAATAAAATGATATTAATGTATATTTGAGAATATGTAAAAATTATATGAGCTTAAAATTTATTCTATGTGATACAGAAATAGGTATTTCGAGTCTCTGCCCTGGCGACATTATAGCTGCATACATAATTATACCCGCATCGGTCCAAGTCAAACTCATGGCGGCTCGGATATTAGCAGCTCACTGCCCAGAATGCCCCCCGCCTCCCCGCGCGCCCCGCTGATCCTAAATTGTATACTGCGCATCGCCTCGCGTGATGTTCCGAGC
Source organism: Rhodophaea formosa (assembly GCA_963082605.1). Lineage (NCBI taxonomy): Eukaryota > Metazoa > Arthropoda > Insecta > Lepidoptera > Pyralidae > Rhodophaea > Rhodophaea formosa. The sequence goes on along the minus strand of OY720225.1, from coordinate 8,703,413 downwards.
CACCATAGTTTAATTCGGAGTGTACATAGATTTAAAAAAAAACGTACGGCTGTTTATATCACGCCATTAACTATTAGTCATCTTTTCACAGTCAAGGTATAACATGACAGCCAAAGTCGATAGTAGTTGTCGAGCGTGCCATGCATAAGGGGCTGAGGTACTTTGTCCACTTCTTAATCTGACCACTTCTAAAGATGTCTATTTCATATTATATTGTAAAGTTTTTGAAAGAAAAAAATTCAACACTACACTATGCCAAGTTACGTAACAATAAGTTCAACGTGAAATAAAATACTCAAGAGAATTGAAGATGATTTTATTATAAAACCTTAGCTTATGTAGTAATAATAATCAATACAGAATCACGTATCGACGACATAGTTGGGATGCACCACTAACAGGGGGTCGTCTTCCACTTCTTGTTCTGTGGATTTCTGTGATGCTTTGAGGCCCGTCGTTGATAGAGGGATTATTACTTGGTCCTAAAAAAAATAATCGTAAAGTAGAATAAATATGTATCTCTTGGATATGCATGTAACATCCTCGTCTTCATCGTTACTTACCATCAGGTGAGATGGGAGACAAATGCCTAATTCAATTATTAATAGAAAAAATTAAGTGTGCATTACATCCTACTGTACAACACATGATTGCTTATTTTTAGCTCAACTTTGTCTGGATTGTATCTTCATAAATCAGGTTATGCCTGCTTTAGACTATTAGGTGAGAGGGGGCGTGGGCCCCTGCCCAGTACGAACTGACAGACCGGGAGTGCAAAATTCGTCTACTAGCCGGGCGCGGGCTGACATTCGATATTATTATTACTTTCGTCTCTAGTAAGGCGTGAACGACATTCCTTATTCCTTCCCTAAGCTGTGTTTATAGTGGGAGCAAGGTGGTATGCTCCACCGCCACAAAGGAAAGATATTCCCGCTGGGCAAGGTGCGCGCCAAGGAAATCCCACGGCACCGACTGTTCTTTTTTATTTATTTTTTGAATGGACTATGTAAGCTCCAAGTGAGCTTTTGCTACTTCACTGGACTTTTTGAGGTGAGAGCAGAGTGCCCTCAACCTGTAAGGAAACATCACCAAATGGTTCCCAGGAAGTCGGGAGGCCTTATTTATGTCGAGATTCGAAGAAACTTTGTTTGCGCGTTTCAGGGTTGTTCAGCGCCATCTTGTGAGAAGTCTTGTAGTTAATTGCTGTGTCGCCATATTCACAGTTGAGTCTTCGTGTTAGTTCTTGTGACGAATGCAGAGCTCGCCACAACTGTAACAAATGGTATACTATACTCACGTGGTACATGAGGCGGTCGATGACCTTCTCGACCAGGGTTTTGCGTTCCAAAAGCTCGTCTTCGCTCTCGATGCGGCCCTGAGACACCAGTTGTTCCAGGTACCAGCTCACTACTGCACTCTTGCGCATGCCTGAACTCTCTTCGCCTGCAAAAATAGTAGAATAGTCAGTTTACCAATTTTCTCGCGACTTCATTCGCGTTAGTGATACCCTATGTCACCTGCAGATAAATTAGCTGTCAGTAGGTGAAAGATTATTCCAAATCGACCCTGTAGTTTCGGAGCCTATTCAATGGAAACAAACAAATCTTTCTTCTTTATTATATTCATCATCATTTCGTGTAGGTGACACGGTCGACCATGCACACCCTGGTGTCAGAGACCTTCGGAACCGCCTCTCGGCCTCTTACGTGGTTCCTTTAACGACATGGCAGCCGGGACCAACAGCTTAACGTGCCTTCCGTAGCACGGAATAATCTTTCTTATCAGACAATCAGGTTATTCATGTCTGCAATGTCCTAACCAAACTGTAAACAACAAAGTATGCTTCCCGTGGGAATCGAACCACAACCGCCGTGTCAACAAGGACCACTGGACCACGGAGGAAAATAATCTGCAAGTTACACTACACCACTGCTAAAATATGTCTTTTATAACAATTTATCAGTAAGAACAGAGCTCCTTGATCTGTGTACTAAGTGTATTTTGAAACGAACCTTTGGTGTGCGATCCCAACTCACACTTGGTAAATTTTATTTATTAATAGCAATATTGCCACGATTGTGTGTTTTAAATTTTGAAAATCCAGTCCAGTAGTTGCGGAGCTTATTCATGCAAACAAACAATCTTTTCTCTTTATAATATTAGTTCAGACAAGCAATTTTCTCGTGACTTCATCCGCGTAAATTATAGTCTATGTCGCCCGCAGATAATATATATGATAATATATACAGATAATAATAGGTGAAAGAATTTTGAAACTAGGTCCAGTAGTTTCAGCAGGCCGATTTGCTAACTCGGTGTACAACAATTCGATGTCACTTTAGCATCCATTACGGTTTTCATATCTTAAAATAAAAATAGTCATTCATGCCGAAGCCGTAATGAATATTGAAGTTAATATGAAAATGATGTACATACACCTTAGTTGTCAAAAGTTAGCAAATAGGCCTGCACCTGCCGTATTTACTAACTCGAATGACAGGTGTCGATGCCTATCAATTTAGAATTTGCTGTTACAATGCGGGTTTTGTATTCCAATTAAAAAGGTCGAGCAAGCAAAACCCGCATTGTAACAGTAAATTCTACATTGATAGGCATCGACACCTGACGTCCGAGTTAGTAAATAGGGGGGCAGATCCTATTCAACATACTTTTTTGGGTGACATTTTAATGTAATCTTGTTTAGAATGTTTGTTTAACAAAAGTAAAAAAAGAATGAAAAAGGTATACCTCTGGTTTCCGCCTCGCTTTCCTCCTTCCTCATGAACACCACCAACATGTCGCTGAGAGCCTTGTACTCCTCGAACGAAAGCGTCAGCTTCTTCTTCGGCGCCGAGTCGCCGTTTACGTGGCCATCTGCAATTAACAAGGGTCACCTGTTGGCCACTTACATTCCCGAAAAACAAGCAATAAACAACGGGATTAGCACTCAAGAATCAGTTATAATACAAGGGCTATTGAAGAGATCCAAATAGTTTCATTTAAACGCCTTTGGTAATGGCATCAGGCAGAGTATTTACATTCCAGTGACCCACAAAGCGGGCGAGAAGATTACGTTACGATTCAGATTAGTGTACGTTTTAGTGGGAAATTTTATACAAAGGATACTGATCTGCTCGAGATGATACATTATGTTCCGTTTACTAGTTCTTCTTTTCGTGTCGATGGCTAAAGGCAATTAGATTTTGTCCCTCCAGTGTGTGTCAACTCTAATTTCTTTTTCTGAGGCGGTAATAAGGTCTTCCTTCGTGCAGCTGGTTGGACAAGAAGGGCACGAAAGGAGGTGTGACATAGTCTGGTCGTCATGACCAAACTGGCATCGCACCTCCGCCCGGTCAATATAGCTCCACCGAGCCAAATAATGCCTGCATCGGCCCACCTCAGTCCGGAGGCGATTAAGGCTCCTCCATATGGACCACGGGAGGTTATTACCCGGTGGCAGCCCCTCGGATGGGGATATGTAATTTGAAGGAGGAGTTTACGAGTTGATAAGTGTGATGTGACCTTAAAGCTTGATAATTATAACAAATGGTAGAATATTACAAGAAATACATACTTGGTGTGCCATTAGTGTCGCCATTGGGAATATCTTGGTCAACGTCCATGGTGGGTTCGAACTGTGGATCGTCTTCGTCCAAGTGAATGTCTGGCTGCTCCACACGAATGATAGATTTGTTCAGCAACCTGAAAATAATACCATAGATATTAAAATTTTGCAGTAATAGATTGTCTCCCATTCTGGGCATGCCAAAGACATTGTTTGTGCTTGTGTCCCCCGTTAGGTACCTGTAGACTTCGTGTTGTAAATAGGAAGACTCAAACTGATTTATAGCAACTATTATAATGTATAGCTTTGGTGATGAAATGATGATGATGATGATGTTTCTGCTTGTGTCCCCCGCTAAATATAGATACAGCACGGTGTAGTACTTTACTAGCAGCTTGGCTAGGTCAAAGAATATCTACACGAAAAGAAACGTCACTTAAGTATATGTGTGCATGATGCATCGCTTGCGGCTATGAGTGGGTGTGTGTGAATGTGCGCGGGGGCAGCGAGAGGTGAGCGGGGGAATAGGCCGTCGCTGACTGTTTTACTCGAGGGCTGTGTGTTGTGTATGCGTCTCTCACACCGCAGGCACGAAGTGAGCAGTGGGTGACTACCTACACGTTGTCAACCCTAGCGCTTACACGCCCCGGCTCAAGGTTACCGGTGCCCGAACTCTTACGTACAGCGAATGTCACCACTGCATCTACATACCTGTATGCCTCATGCACGTGCGGCACGCCGACGTGCCCGCTGCAGTGCATCTTGGCCATGGCCTCGGCCAGCCGCACCATGGACTCCAGCTGCCGCACCGTGATGCGCCACGATCCGGCGCCGGCACTGCTGCCGTCGCGCGCCCGCAGCACGGTGTAGTACTCCACTAGCAGCTTGCCTGCTTCCTGCAAGGACAGATAGTGACATTATATAGATGAGTAGCAAGAGGTGCTTTTTAGGGTTCCGTAGTAAACTAGGAACCCTTATAGTTTCGCCATGTCTGTCTGTCTGTCCGTCCGCGGTTTTTACTCAGAGACTATTAGTACTAGAAAGCTGTAATTTTGTATGAGTATGTATATTAATCATGGCAAAAAAGTCGTAGAAAAAAATCTTGAAAAAAATTTTTTTTTTGGGTAGCTCCCATACAAGTAAAGTGGGGGAGTATTTTTTTTTTCTCTACTTACCCATCGTGTGGGGTATCGTTAAAAAGGTTTTTGAAAAATATTGTGAGGTTGAGAACACCATTTTTCGATTTAGGGATCCGTTTCCGAAATATTTGGTTTTAAAGTGAAAATTTTTGTTAGAGGTACGTGTCGCCCCTCTATCTGCTAAACGGTTATATATGGATACGTGAAAAAAATTACAGCAGTAGTATATATACTGAAGTTAAAAGGAAAACTATCAGAGCTGGGTACTAAGTGCAAACTAAAAAGTTATAGGCAACCAACTTATAAAATGTACTGGAAAATGTAAAATTTTATACAATCTTTATTGTTAGATGTTTTTGGTCGTTAAACTGTGAGGTGCGAGTGTAAACAGTGTGAACTCAAAGTTGTCATTCGCAACTACGGAACCCTATACTGCGCGTGGCCCGACACGCACTTGGCCGGTTTTTATTAATTATATGAGTAACTGCTTAGTGGAGCACTCATGGTCTAAAGTTACAACTCCACTAGCAACTTGGCCGTTTCTTGTAATGAAACAGATGAAGAGATATAGAAAGGAGAACGAAGTCTCCTCAATGCAGAAGACCAAAAGACGTGTAGATAAAAGACGTTTTGCGAATAGTCAAGTCAAAAGAAAAGTCCTTACCTCAGTGATAATAGGTTTGAAGGACCTAGCGAAGGCGATGTAGCGCAACAGGTCCTCTCTAGAGTAGACGCAGTCGTAGGAGTCCTCCTTGTTGCAGTGCAGGTCCACGATCTTCCTGGCGATGGCGTAGTCCACCATCTCGCTGCTCTCGTCGATGAGGATGAAGAAGAGGTCGAAGCGAGACATAATGGGTGCGGATAGTGCCACGTTTTGTTGCAAGGACTTGGCACGGTCATAGCGCCCGCCCACGGGGTTGGCGGCTGCTAGGATGGAGGTTCGCGCGTTCAGAGTCGCTCGCACGCCAGCCTAAAATTAAAGGAGTCCGTTAAAATGTAAAGCATAAAAAAGGTATGATTGTTTAAAAAAAAATTATTTTTTTGGTTCTCTGTATCTCTTTGTTTTCAATAAAAAAGCCTTGCTTTGCGTTGTCATGTCACACACACAGCATGCAAGCAGACCTGCTTCAGACTATATGCTTTGAAAAACATTTCTTTTTCGGGCTAAGCTAATAAAAACCTTATATAATGTATATTTAGATTTCGATTGAAATTTCGATTGAGTTTTCGTTTTGTTGAACGAATCAACGTATCGTTTTCGTTTAGAACTTAAAATTTGGCAAGCACCAGATCTGTGGCAAGCACGTTTTTTGTTCAATGTGCTCCCCTAGGGGACCCATCAGGGGAGACACGAGACCGGAATCGTTTTTTTTTGTCATGGCAAGCGCGTGTGATTTATTCAGAGGCTTGACGTTTATGTGGTCGACGAAAAAGAAGAAAAAAAAATAGATTATATATGACTATTGATTACTGAATAAACAAATTCATTAATATAAACGCAAAAAAATTGTGATACGAAAAAAATAAGAAAAAATTGACTAAACTCTACCAACTAATTTCTACATCCTTTACAGAAATGGTTTTGGACAGTTCTACACTTTCTCAGAGAGCTGGATTAGTTTGGATGGTATGAAAATGATTGTGAGTGAATACTGACCTTGGCGATAGATATGGTCTGCTGCTCCATGGCCTCGTGTATGGCGACCTGGTCTGCAGGATCCATCTTGTCAAACTCATCGATGCAGCACACTCCGTTGTCAGCTAACATGAGAGCACCAGCCTCGATTACGAAGTCGAAGGATTCTTCGTCCTGAAAGAAAAGCCATTTATTTTTTGATGAAGCATTCAAAAAAGAACAACAACGAATTTTCAATTAAATATTTTTTGGAAATTTTAACTTAAGCGGAGTTAAAATTTCCAAAAAATATTTTAGTATCTATATGATCCAGATGACAATGCCTATGTCCAGCAGTGGACTTCTTGTGGTTGAAATGATGATAATAGACAAAAATGTCATTGATAATAGATGACAAATTAATATTTGAAATTTTGGCCATCTGTCTGCGTATGAGTGCCAAACAAAAAGTATTTGTGGTATCCTGTTTAATTTTTATACTAGTTTGATCTTAGAGGTACATTGTTCGGCACTGTAATTATAAACACTAAAAAGTTGGTGAATACATATGGTTTCAGATTCATGCTTACAAATGCTCAAGGTGTAAATATGAATTGTGACTTCTTTATCAGTTTTATTATTTTACACAAGCTTTTGTTTCTGAAAGTCGCAGGTATGTAGGGATACGGCATGTTACCTTGACAACAGCGGCAGTGAGACCGGCGGCCGAGGAAGCTTTGCCGCTGGTGTAGACGGCTCGCGGCGTGATCTCGCTCACTTGCTTCAACAGCTGGGACTTGGCCGTACTCGGGTCGCCCACTATGCACACGTTGATGTCGCCTCGAAGGGTTGTTCCTGTCAAAAAAACGTCATTATCGTAAGGTATCCTAAACCTAACTGCTATTATGGATAGTCGATATTGATTTGTTAATGAGGGTGTAGCGAAGGAGCTTACACAGACGTAAAAAAAAACAAGTTGCGAGTTCGATGACTGTAGGAAGACTGATTCGATTCATTAATCTTTACTAGCTATTTGATTGATAAACATTACATAAGGGAACCGTTTAGGCATATTAGCCATCGGGCCAAATAAGGTAATGTTTTGTCGTTCTGGGCTGCGATTGGCCGGTTTGCAGGTGCGTGCGCGGCAACCAAATTAGGTTGAAGCAGAGTCACAGACCCCGAATTTTTGATGTTGCATACTGCTTCAAGAGTTTTCTGATCTGCTTGCTACCAGATGGCAACACTGAATCGAAGGGTTCGATTAGCGAATTATTTTAGAAATATTTAGTTTCAGCCTAAAAAGCTGAAACACGTATTTGAAATAAAACAATAAAACAAAAAAAAATATATATATATGAAAAAAGTAGATATTGAACAAAACTGAAATATTACCTTCTACAGTAGTTTTGGCCACTCCTCCGAACAACATGAGCAGTATTCCTCTCTTGACCTCATTATTGCCGTGTATACTCGGGAACAGGCTAGCTATCAGGTTGTTGTACAGGTTGCGGTCTCGCGACATCTCGTAAACCTACAAAATATAACTTGAGTTAATAATTTTCCCATCCTGGTTGATGATGTAGACTTTTTGCGCCACTTGGTTTGGTGTTTTGTCATAAACTAACATATGGCGATGTATGTGAGCGTTTACATAGAAGTCTGAAGCAGTGGGCAGGAAAAAAAAAACTGTACATAGCAGAGTTGATGCAAATATACGTATCTGCATCTACAACTGCGGAGCTTCCGCATCGATTTGACTTACGCATCCGCAATAATTAATTTGGATATTTATGCGGTAGCAAATATAGGATTTTTCTAGACCAGGCCGGTGAGTGGCGCGGTCGGTGCGTGCTTTCCGCTTGGCCTTAACTATATTTCAACCAATAGGAGCGAAAGTATTTGGGATCGTGTATCACTCCTTTCTCATAAAATATTGTTTAATTCCTGTACCCATATAGCTTCTTACTAGTTTTCTTTTAATCCAGAATAAGTACGTTTTTGATCCCTTAGTATTCCTTAGGGATCAAAAACGTGCGACAGCTAATAAACTAATCTAGAAAAAAAAATAATCTATTTCTTGCTACAATCTAAAGTAAACTGTTAAGACTTACTTTGTCCCACTCCTTATCTGTCATCTGCTTTCTCATGTCTTCAGTGGTCAGGTCATCCATAGCCATATCAGCTGTTCCAAATCTGCGCGATATCGCTTGTACACTGCATGCTAGAAAGGCAGTCCTGGAAACATATTTTGATTGTATATTTTTGTTCGACTTCTATTCCAAGATAAAATACGTCATTAGAACCTCCTGACTTTTTATTACCTATATTTGAACATCATGTACACTTATATAAACATCATGTACAAAAATCTTTTTTCTGTGTGTGGCTCAAAAAAAATTATTGTTCTTTTTTTATTTTAAAGACTGCCTTGTTCTAGGCAGTTCAAAAGCAAAATTGATTAAACTTTTTCAAAAGACTACAACAGCTTTGAAAGGTAACTTTAGTGTGGAGGTAGAAGTTCGACAAACAATATAATTATTTCTCTTTGGATTACCAGGAATACAAAAATTACTAATCCAACAGTAAATTTGCTATATTAACATTGCTTTTATAACCATCAGAGTAAGTCAATAAAGCATACATAATTTTGCTTTTTGCCCCTTACTCCAACATCATAATACTCATATTAGGTACTTCTGAGATTTAGAAGCGTGAAATTCTCCTCTCAAAGATACACTATTATTTTGCAACTTTGGAACCTTCTTTTTCTTACTTGTAATGCAGTTCCCTGACGCCCAGCGCCTTCAGTCCCTTGATACCCTCCATCTGTCCATCGTTGGTTTGTCGGGTGCGTGTGGTGAGCTCAGCTCTAGCCCCAGGCAGTGACAATGAGCCCACATCAGGTACAACTATCAGGGTTCCTGTGAAGTCATAGCGGTCTCCAGCCTGAGAAATTAAAAATAAGTTTTGATCTCATGTGCATTATATAAATAAAGTATTTTATGTAACAGCTTCTAACCAAATTTAGAATTTCGATGAAAAAACAACTTTCGATGTAGGATAATTTTCTTGGAGATAGTCAATAAAGCATGGATTCCTGAAGATCATGCCTGAAATGTGCATACATACATACTATTACGTCTTTATCCCTTGTGGGGTAGACAGATCCCAAGATTATAAAACCTACAGGCCACGTTTAGCATAGTAGTGGGTGTAAAGGTGGAAAGCGGAATCAGTGATAGGTTGCTAGCCGCATCGCCTATCAATATGATCCTTAGATTTTCGTCCAATCCCTTGGCTGGCTTTTACAGTCTGCGTGGGAAGAAAAGCAGCTGGTATTTTCTTTGTTTTTTCTTTTCTCCCAAACCAGCATGGAAGAGCATAAGTGCTAAAATTTTGGTATGGAAACCTTGACTTTGGAAGATGGGAAGACCAAGTAATTGTGTATAAAAAAATTAGAAACTTTAAAAAAATTCCTTGAATAATCCTACCTGTACAGACTCCACAGCTTCAGCCCTTAGGATAACTTCAAGAGAACGAGGAATGCAGCCTCTCGGCAGCTCAGCTTGTGTCTCCTGTATACGGATTTTCTGGAAGTCCACAAACACAGACTTGTCTGCATCTAGCATGAAGCGGCGGCGGTTTGAACAGACAGGGTTACGGCAGATGGTGGGAATAGTGTACTGGAAAAAAAAAAGATTTTATTTATCAATAAATATTTTATTTAAAATGGTGGTCATAATTATTTTTACGATACACAATTTTCATAGAAATGCTAATGTAAGAGTATCATTGCTTTTTCAGCACTATGTTTCTTATACCAGTAGCAAGTTAAAAGGTTTTTATTCAATCAAGAGAATAATAAACTAACGAATTTGCATATTATCCATCATACTTATCAAATAGTATATAACTTTGTAAAAACATGAAAAAATAAATACCTTAAATTGTTGTTCAACATTTTTGATAACAGTCTGGCAATCCAAACAGACAAATGTGCCTAAGACTAGCTCTGGATGCACTGGATGGGTCCTCACAATCTGTCCCGAGATTCTAATTAATGTTCCAATCTTTGCAGTTGTCAACTCCCTCACTTTATGCCTAGTTGGCACATCAACAAATGACACATAACATTCCTTATCTTGCAAATCTTTCTTTTCACGGCTCTCCGCAAGACTCAACACATAGTTCAAGATAGCTTGGTTGAGGAATGGGTAGATTCGGTAATATTCTTCAATTATAGTTGTGGCGAGATTCTGATTATACTTTTCAACATCATCAAAACTGACTTCTAAGGTACTAAGCTCTGGCTTGATTAATTCCTTTGCTTGCTTTTCATATTTTATTTCATTATCTTCTTTGAATCTGTGGATTGAAAATACATGATAAAGACATTCAAGCATATTTGGTGAGGTTATTTAATGGAGATAATATTATTGTACCAATGACAATAATACTCAATATAGTAGTTCGAAATCGTAATGATTTAGTAGACGGTCTGAGGTACTTACTCTTCGAGAAAATCCTGAAATAATTTCTGGCATCTGACTCCAACCTCATCTTTAACTTGGCTTTGGGTTGCAAATGTGTCCGCTACGTCCATTTTAAAGTTTAATCTGACAATATACTGTTCTTATAGCTAATACGCTTTTACATTGACTTATGTGATAATTATACAAGGCACAATTTATGAGTTTTAACAAAGAACTTCGAAAGCTTCCTATTATACACGACGTTGAAGCAAAAAGTTTGATAGGCAAACACTTTATAACAGTACGAAGACTTGAACCATATTATCTTTATTTTATTAAATTAGATTTTCTTCTTGAGAACATAATTTTATCGAACAAAACAACAAAATTAAAATAAAATCAAAACAACAACGTGCAGGTTATATCGGTAACAGTGACATTTCAATGACATTTTGGCGGGAAATTGTTTCGGTTTTATCATTCATTCAGTTCGTTTAGTGTTCCCACCAACAAAACAAAATTTTGAATAAAAGTTTTTTTGCAGGACTAGGTCCGCATGTCCGCATACAGACTCTAGACGAAGAAAAAAAAGTCTTTGACAGGACAGTCAATTTCTACTCGCGCTCGCGCTTAGCACGTATTGCAAAATATGAAAACAAATATATAACCTCAAAACTTAAACTCTGAGCTTAAACTATCGTCTTTGTATTGGAAATGACTGAAACTCATATTGGTTTTCTATATAATGCCGCTTCTAGTCTTCTACAGTGCCAAAACAATAATATTCAAACCGTTCTGAGAAGTTATTACTTGTAAGTATTATCACATTTTAGGACTTTAATTTTGTTAAAAACAGTAAATTGTTTCATTTTGATTTCAGAATGCGATGTGATGAAATATCCAAGACTGCAGAACTGCCTAACAAGTATTTTTCATCTAAATTAAGATGTCCTCATTGTTGTATCGAGTGGGAGAAAGAAACTGAATTAAAAGTAAGGTTTCTATTATTATAGTTCTAAAATAATTGTAGATACAATATATAGTGTTGTCTCATAGGTCAGTAGTCAGTAGGTCTCATAATAGTGCTTGCATAAATACTTGACCACAAGATAATCATCACTTCTACTACTAAACTAGCTATGTACCTGATGTATCCCAAATGGAGGTGGGTTTATGCCTGGTTATAAAGACATTTACTCATCCATACCTAAATGCCTTTATGAAGGGCCATACCTAAATGCGAAACAAAACAAAAACAGGCAAAACCCACCTCTACCCAAATGATAGTCGTCAAGAAATATTAACTCCCAAAAATTTTTAAATTATCTTTCCTTTATCAAAATAAGATTATTACTTTCTTTATTTTTTATAGATCAAGTCAAGAAAACTAAGTAAGCAACAACGAAGAAGATTACGGCTCAAAGCAATCAAGAAAAAAGATCCTAATTTACTCAAAGAACTGGCATATAACAAGGAATTGGTAATGCTTTCATAATATTAGCTTCATCTCACTCTGAACAGTTACTATTTCTAAGATAAAAGATCCTATACATCATTACCTAATTTCATCTTACTTGGTTTTTTTGTTGAAGTGTGAAGAAGACAGATCCGCTTTGTCGCAAAATGTCCCCTTCGCAAAATGTCTCTTTCGCAAAATGTCCCTGGCGAAATGTCAATTTCGCAAAATGTCCCTTGCGCTAAATGTCCCTTGTTAGCAAAATGTCCCCTGGTAGCAAAATGTCCCTATCGCATATTTGTTTTTTATATAAGATTTTTAAAGTGTTCTGTAAAATCAAAAAGTTATGGTCAAATATTTAAAAAAGTCACTGGCTGTAAAAATGCCAAATCACATTACCACATAAATGCAGTCATAATAGCGGACTCCGATTCACTATAGGGGATGCATATTACATATATTACATCTTACTACTGTACTGCATTTAATAAGCAATCAAAAGATAGATTGTCACTTATTTTGATTTACTTCTCCTGTTGTACCATCTTGCTAAAGTATTGCCTTTGTTTCTAAAACATAATTCAGTAGCTTTGTAGTACTATATATATGTATTTGATTAAGAGTTTAGTCTTCCAAGTTTATGGATACATCATATATATCGTATCTTTTTTTTGAAACACAGGATCAAGTTTGCACATTCTGTAAACATAGTACAAAAACACCTCTCGCCAGACTAAACAAGGAAAAAACTGCCTCTAAGATCTGCATCAGTAAGGAGGACACTAAAGAAAAAGTTAATATTCAAATTAATAAAGTGACTGTAGATAAGCCTGTTCAGAAAAGCAAAGAAGTGAATGTATATGCCAGTTCCAAGGATGTGTTTTCATTGAAAAACAGGGATAATACTCTGAAAAGCACCATAAAGGAACAGCCAAAAGTTATAAAAAATAATAAAAAGAAGAAAGACAAGTTTGCTGGATTGTGCCAAAAAGCTGTGCTTGCCACGGCTAAGTTAAAAGAAGAGCAGAAAAAGCAGAACAAACTTAACTTATTTCTAAAACCATCAACATGATCAATGGTAATAAATAGAATATTGTTGTATAAAATATAATCATAATAAGTATTTATAGACTATTTATTTATTCTCTCAATTATAATTAGATGTATATCCATAACATTAGTGTTAGTATGCCCTGTAATAACATGTAGACCTCCTTTCCTGTAGTTTTTGTAGAAGTTGTATGAATCATTGGTATCCAAATATTTATTAACATCAAGTCCCTCTTTCTCTGCTTCTGCCATTAAATTTAGATGTCCAATGGCCCCAGCAGCATCTGTAGGGCCATCTATCCCATCTGTACCAGCACTTAGGAAATATATGTAAAATCCTTTAAAGCAATCCTTCGTTTTGTGAATTTGGTTTGAAAATTCAAGTGCAAGTTGTTGATTTCTTCCTCCCTTTCCACTTCCTTTTACTTCTACAGTAATTTCTCCACCAAAAATTAGACAGACGTCTTTTTCTGTCATACTTTTATCTTTTAATTGCTTTGTCAAATTAGATATTAATAAACCAGGAATCTGTAGCTTCTTAACTTCTTCTTCCACTGAATTTATATCCCATTTACCAGTCAAGAACTGACACAAAGAGATTGCCAACTTTGCATATTCCTCTGCCACTGCTGTGACATTACCAGTTACAACATTAGATAGATCTAAAGGGAAATAATTCAATTCTTTAGCTGTATTAAATGCTGCAGCTATACTTAATTTATTGGAGCCTATAATATAATTTCTAACTTTATCACTAGGAAATCCATTAGATTTTTCTTCTTTCAAAACTTTTGCAATTGATGCAGGTAGATTATCATTTAGTTTATACTTCTCTATTATATTAAGAGCTTTGCTTGCATCATCCTTATCTTCAGTAGTTGGTCCACTAGCTAAAAGATCTAAAGGGTCTCCAACTATATCAGAGAGGACTAAAGAAACAACTTCCGCTGGTTGGGCTTTCATAGCAAGCCTTCCTCCTTTTAAATCTGAAATTCTCTTTCTAACACAGTTGAGTTCCGTTATATCTGCACCAGAATTGGCTAACTTTCTAACAAGTTGAGTCTTTTCTTCTAAAGTTATTGGGTCTTTTGGCAATGGTAAAAGTGCTGAGCCTCCTCCTGATATAAGAACTAAAAGCAGGTCATTTTCATCTAAAGTTGTCACAAGATCTTTAATTTTTCTGGCAGTTGATGCTGCATCAGTATCAGGCAAGTTGTTTTTTGCTCCTTCATAATAAGTAACATTGCTATTGCCCAGTTTTTGCTTTAAACTTCCAACAGGAACACTAATTATACCTTTTTTAATTTTAGAATCTAGTATATTTTCTACCTCATTAGCCATGTTTTGAACTGCCTTTCCAAAGCCAACAATGTAGAGGTTTTTCTCTTGTAAGTTGTAGGTTTGCCCGACTATAGTAAGCTGCTGGTTCACTGGACTGTATTTGATTGTTTTTCTTATTAGATTCTCTGGTAGCACCGCTGAAACACTGATTTTGAATATTTGGAGTAAATCACAAATCACTGATTTAGCCATTGCTGTTGATTTAGTACTGGTCTTTACTGAAATTTATATTTAATTTGTTCTTTGTAATCACAAGTTTTTCGTTGATAATAGTAGGTATTTGATAAGAAGGTGATGTTTATATCCACTTCAAAGGTCATGCTTGTCACTGTCAAAGTATCTCCAACATATTTATGTTTCCTTCTCAAAGAGCGGGTATTTCGAAATATCAAAGTTATTTATTAATTTGTGTAACTTGTAACTATTGATAAAACTGGTATGTAAGTGCTTTCATTTAGCAATATTATGTTTCTTTCAGGATGGTACTTTTTATTGGTTTAAACAGGTTACCAAACTTATTTAGTCTTCAAGTGAAACGAAACGTACTATGGTAAAAAAAATTAGCAGGGGACGGGCTTCGCAATCGCGCGCCTTGACGCGGTACATGTCTCGACAAGTTCCCGCAACATTTGAATTTGTATTGAGGGGAACATTTCGTCATTGTTTATTAAATAAATGGCACATGCCGTAATACCAGTTGACAAGGAAAGTGTGTACTTTCTCTGTAGTTGAAATTGTGAATAATGGAAGAAGCTATCTGCTTCTCTCAAAGTTTTGTTGATAAACAAAATGTGCGGTCTTTTTCTAATCTTATCAAGCCGAATTTGCTTAAAAATGCAGATGCAGCGTTTCTTCTACACGTACTCAAGGACGAGAAACTAGTAAGTGCTTTATCTCCTGATACAATCCATGTTTTACTCCAAATTAAAACAAATCTTAGAGAAAAATCAAAAAATGATTTTAGAGAATATTTTTTATTCCACGACAATGATGCTAAGACTGAATTGCGTGCCTTGAATAAGGCTGAAGTATTAAAAAGTTGTTGCAAAGCACTAAATGAAATTATACCCACCAGTTTCTTTGGAGGAAAAGATAATGAAAGACTTTTCTACAAATTGGTGCAAATGATTGTTTATAGTATGAAACGACAGCATATTATTTTAAAAGAACAAACAAAAATGTGGAAATACTCAGTACAGCCATGGAACACTATTTGTGGAAATAGTACGGAAAATATTCTGAATAATATTCTTGTTTGGATATTTCAAAACGTGTTGTCCTCAATGTTATGCTTGAATTTTTATGTAACAACTTGCAAGTTGGATGCAGATGAATACAAACTTTATTATTTCAAGAAAAATCAGTGGCAGAGTTTCTATGATCGAAAAATATCAAAAATGCTTCTACAGTCTGTTATAAGCAGAGTAGAACATTATTGTGTCGGCAAAAAAGTCAAGAGAAAATATAGTTTTAATAGAAAAAGAAAACTGAAGACTTTCAAGAAGGACATTCCAAAGTTGCATTTGGTTTTGAAAAATAATAATGATTGCCGTCCAATCGTAAGGTATAAGAGTAATTCTTTAACTCCCGCAGAGAAATACAAAATTAAGGATAGATTGAACCTTCTCAAATCTCTTGTCTGCAAACCTCATGCAAGAACTGAAACTCAGTTTGCTATGGTCTATGAAGAATGGATCAAAATGAACAAACCAAAACTTTATTTTGTAAAAACAGACTTAAGCAATGCTTTTGGGGCAATCGACAGAGAAGCTCTAATGAAAATATTAGATGAAAGATTTCTAAAGCGTAAGTCTGGAAAAGGAGTAAGCGAAAAGTATAACCAGCAGTACAAGGAATTGATAGCGGAATTGAGAAAACCTATCTTAGTACGCGCGGGATCCACAATTTTCCTTTGGAAGAAAGGTTTAGTTCAAGGATACAAGTATTCACCGGCCCTCTCGGAGCTATATTACACACATATGGATGAAATTTATTTTTCAGAGCATTTACAAAAGGCAGAATTTGGAATAAGACTATTCACTCGCATGGTAGACGATTACTTGTTCATAACAGATTCACTGGAAGACGCTCGATCGTTTTTTAAAGCACTAACCAGTTACAAAAATGTTAATTATGAGAAAACTGTTATCAATTTTCACCATGAAGGAATAAAGTATAGTAACGAGATAACTTTTATTGGATACACATATGATACATCAACAATGCATGTACGGAGAGCTACTAGCGTATTTGTAGGGCAAATGTGCTACAAAATAGCCTTTTCCCAAGCTATAACGAATTTGTACAAGTTTTTGGAACAACGCATCGGCCAATCGAGCATTAAAATAAACGGGCACCTCTTCAATTTGCACCGTAACACCGAAGAGGAAATTTGGACGCATATTTTTACTACTTTGTGTCTTTCCGCGAATAAATTTTGCACTATTCTGGCGATACTTTGCGAAGGGAACGCTATGAAACAATATTTGACGCTATACAAGAAAAAAGTTACAGTAAAACTTTGTAATTCTATAATACAAACATTAATGAAGAATAAGCTGAAAGATTATCAGTTTTTTTACTGTATAAACCATTTTCGGTACTTATCATGGAAGGCGTTGATGTTATGCGCTCAGAAAACCCCAAAATGTACGATTCTTTTGCCTTTGATTGCCGATGAAGTAGCGAAATCCAGTTGTTTGTTTGGAAAATGGCGGGAACATGCGTGCAGGATAGATAGAAGTGGTGTTGCTCTACGCCCAGCTGTTAGAGAAGTCTGCAGGCGGACTGATTGGCGAGCCATCATGAAGAAGTTCGACGTATTACCGACAGGGTTTCAGTGTTACAATCATAAAAAGTTCTTAGATTTAGATAATACTTCGAAATGTTGTTCTTGATATTGAAGAGGACTTGTGTAAAAATCAGCAATATTATTAGTTTTGCCATGTTTTGTTTTAAAGTAAGATACGTTATTCAGTTTTTATTAGGTAGTCCGAAGATGTAAGATTTTTTTTATGTGAGATTGAATCTAGAAGATTGAAAAGTAAATTAGAATAGAGGTACCTATTTTCAAGAAAAATTATACAAAAAAACCAGCCTAGTGTGAGTCAGAATCGCACACGGAAGATTCCATACTACCATACAATATTTTACTACTTACAATAATCGCTCGAAAACACGGTTTTTGTATGGGGACCCCTTAATTTTTATCACTTGTTTTTAAAGCGGTAAAAGATCCGCACATTCTGCGTATGAAAATCTCACCTATTACGGTTCAATAAATACAGCCCTCTGGCAGACGAACGGATAGCGGAGGCTTAATAATAGGGCCCCGTTTTTACCCTTTGGGAACCTTAAAGGATGTACGAGGACTAGCTTTTGTTGAGAGTGATGAATACCTATATACGTAATTAAATACTAGTATTTCTACCTTTTGCAGGATTTTGTTGTATTGTAGTGTAGGAAACTTTTATTAATTTGGGATATTTTTATGTTCTCTATCATTCATGGCTGTGCAATTAAGACATGTTAAGAAATAAAACATTTTATATATCAATGTATGTTTTATTAAAACTTCTAATTCAGTCTGCACTGGACGGATCTAGTTACAAATAAACTTAAATATGTTCAATATACTTATTAAAAAATACAATTAAATTAAATTGTATATATATGAAATTATGCTTAAATCTATTATTATATTCTAAAGTCTGAAATAAAAAAACAATAAAAGTCAAGAAAAAAAATACAAATTATATTAAGTAAAAATACTCAACCTATAGATGCTCACATTAATTCATTGGATGAAAAGAAACAGTTTAATAAAGACAAAAGTAAGCTCTTAATAAAGATTTATTTCTGTCTGGTTCTAAAGGCACATTATTTAAAAGCTCAATAAATATGTGTTTGATTACATACAAATACGTTCTGGTTGTAGATTTTAAATTAAAGGCTTATTACTAAAAAAATATATTCACACGAGATTCTCATAGCAACCCATGAGAATTCATACTCAGATCATAAAAAAAATAAAATATTACACTAATTATAATAGAGATATAAGTCAATATTAAGGCACGGAATGAGACAGAAATATGAGATTCTTAGTAGCTGCATAATATCAATAAAATCACATTATAGTAAAAAAGTATTCCTAAATAAACTACATTGCTAAGAATACAATCGATCTAGAAAAGAGGTGTAATCCACACTGACATTTATAACCGCGAAGTTTTTGTTTTAAAAATCGTCACGTTTGGTGATTGTATCAAGTTTTACGTCCTTGCGGAAGTAGTTTTCGATCACGTATAAAAAAACATACTTGATCGAAGTAGTAGAGATTTTTGTATCCTTAAGATAAAAGTATGCACACATGTACTTACAGAGCACGGATGTCGCTCGCGCCCTACTTGAGACGTAAAAATACCCTTATGTGCTGTGATGTGGTATCATAATTACTTACAGTAGAAAGTAAATAAATATTTATGTAAACTTTATCACGAGTAGAATATAGCAGATTTTTGCCTTTAAACCCAAAACCTCAAACGATACCCCCAAATGTGTTGAAAAGGCGTCTGTAGTAGTGCGCGAGCGACAGTCACATTTCTCTGTACATTTACCGCACTAACGCTACCACGAACAAAGCAAACGCGAGAATCTCTCCTACGAATCCGATCCTATACGCGTGGGAGAGGAAGTCCGGGTCGGAGGCGATATAGTAGGAGGCTTGCGGCGCGTCGCTAGAGACGAGCCGTGCGGCGCGGGGCAGCGCCGTGCCGGCCAGGATGTCGGCCGAGCGCGAGCCGTGGGCAAGTGGTCGCAGCCGCACGGCCGCGTCGCTGAATATCAGGTCGGAGTACGGGGGCAGCGAGTAGAACATGCTGAAGCTGGTGGGGAAACAACAATAGCGTCAATATCAATCGCGAGAGGTAACAAATACTTCTTTATAAACTAAGGTAGACGTGCCCTACTCCAAAAAACGGACATCAAGCAATCGTGTCATGTGACGTGGAACGGCGTAGACTTCACGATACAGTTTCGGTGTGAATTAAGCACAACTGTGTTAATTAGCTCCCTTTGAACGCTTCAGAATTTGGTACGTACGGCTCGTCTACCTCAGTGTCTGGAACACTTGTAATGAAAACCGCATCGAAATATTGGTTGGCCTCTTTTTAAGGTCTATCTCTGCACATCTGTGCCCAGGACACGATAGGAACGTCAGCGTGTCCGCGATCGTGCATCCGTGTCCCGTCAGGGACTGTTTGATCACACTCATCAGTGACGTGACTGGGCTGTAGATAGTCCCTTTCTGACCTTTTATTTCGCTTCTGTTAATTATCTTTTAGTAATATTAGACATAAGAGAACATCTACCTCTCTATACTAGCATTTACTGACACCGTTAGGGTGATAAAAATATCAATGCGCAAGTCACGGTATCGGCTCTGAATTCTTGGCTCACGTCAGGGAGTCGGTCAGGAAACTGAAGCTTCGTTGTCGACATGGGTATGCACGTGTGTGATCCAATCAATTGAAAATGTATGTAACGATATTTTTAGAGACTCCTGCTTGACGAAACATGTTCTTACCACGTCCCGGGCACAGCTTCAATGTGTGGGGATAAACCTCTAGAGTTACGGCACAGACAGACAGAGCCGAGCACTTAGCTCAGGCTTTTTTTTTTTTTTTTTATTTATTTGGTTCACAAACTGGTTGTTACAAGCTTAGCAACATTAAAAGAGAAGAATATAAGAACATGTACATTGAACAACCTTCTAAGAGTGAACACAGCATGCATAAAAATACATTTCACAATGTTTTACAATGGCTTTTGGTAAATCATTCATAATAGATTAAGAGCTAGCGAACCATCTGACTAACCCGTTTCCCACAAAGCTAGAAATTTTTTAAATGATATTTTATTATCTGCTAATTATAAAAGTACCGGTCGGGCAGGTATATCGCGGTTGCGTCATCATCCCTTAAATTTTGGAAAATGCAAAAAAAAAATTTTTCGTAACCTTCTGCCACAAGGCTGCAATTTTAATATGTTATAATTTAAGTATGTTTAAGTCTAAAAAAAAATCGCCAACCTCTTTTGAGGGTTGCAAGTGTGTGCCAGACGATAGCAAAGTTGTCATTGGGACGGTAATTCATAACCTGCTGCCACAAGGCTACAATTTTGAGAGAACATTCTTTCAATTGTTTAAAAAATATATGTAAACAGCCAGACCATTCTAGCGGTTGCAAGTACTTGCCAGACGACGTGGAAGAGCTCGTGAACCACCTGACTAACCCGTTTCCCACAAGGCTAAAATTTTAATATGTTATAAATTAAGTATGTTTAAGCGTAAAAAAAAATTGCCAACCTATTTTGAAGGTTGCAAGTGTGTGCCAGACGATAGCAAAGTTGTCATTGGGACGGTAATTCATAACTTTCTGCCACAAGGCTACAATTTTAATATGTTATAATTTAAGTATGTCTAAGTCTAAAAAAAAAATCGCCAACCTCTTGTGAGGGTTGCAAGTGTGTGCCAGACGATAGCAAAGTTGTCATTGGGACGGTAATTCATAACCTGCTGCCACAAGGCTACAATTTTGAGGGAACATTCTTTCAATTGTTTAAAAAATATATGTAAACAGCCAGACCATTCTAACGGTTGCAAGTACCTGCCAGACGACGTGGAAGAGCTCGTGAACCACCTGACTAACCCGTTTCCCACAAGGCTAAAATTTTAATATGTTATAATTTAAGTATGTTTAAGTGTAAAAAAAAATTTCCAAACTATTTTGAGGGTTGCAAGTGTGTGCCAGACGATAGCAAAGTTGTCATTGGGACGGTAATTCATAACTTTCTGCCACAAGGCTACAATTTTAATATGTCATAATTTAAGTATGTCTAAGTCCAAAAAAAATCGCCAACCTCTTTTGAGGGTTGCAAGTGTGTGCCAGACGATAGCAAAGTTGTCATTGGGACGGTAATTCATAACGTGCTGCCACAAGGCTACAATTTTGAGCGAACATTCTTTTAATTGTTTAAAAAATATATGTAAACAGCCAGACCATTCTAGCGGTTGCAAGTACCTGCCAGACGACTATATAATAGTCATGTCGCTCGACGGGAGTGCGCGCGCAACAGACGTGTATGAGTTAGAAAGTTAGAAAGAAACAATATATCTATTGTAGTATTTGACGGCCTCCATGGGGCAGTGGTTAATCTGCGGCAAGGGTGGACCCTGGTTCGAATTCCGGCCAGGTCATAATGGAAAACGATCTTTTTTATATGTAGGTATTCTGATTTCTCTGAAATTTTGATATCAGGGTTCCTAAAAAACGATTAAAATACGTAGTAATAAGTACCTTCTCACTGTTAAAACACTTATTAGGTACTATGTAGGTACTATCGTAACATAGCCTCATAGTTTCTGCCGCGTGAACGACTCTTAACTACGCCGAAAACTTAATCCATACTTATAACATATAGGGAAATTCGATAGTAACTGTGTCTACCATCTGTTACCTTTTCAAGCTGAAACGGCTGGCCTAAAATGTGGCATGGAGATACTTTGAAACATAAGGACATAAATAAGTTTTGGTCGCGAAAAACGAGATCCACGCGGGTTAAGCCGCGGGCGGTAGTGTGTATATAGGGACAAATTATGACATAGATTGAGCTAGCCCCACTCAGGGTATTTGTGAACTAGTAGGATACTAACTCAATAATATTATATTTTATAATAGATACTCATAAAGATAAATATCCACAACCCAGGACAATTTGAAAAAGATCGTTTTTCATCATGACCTGGCCGGAGATCGAACTAGGGTCCACCCCTGCCGCAGATTAACCACTGCCCCACGGAGGCCGTCGAACACTACAATATTGTATTGTAATAACTTTCTAACTCTTACAAGTCTGTTGCGCGCGCACTTCCGTCGAGCGACATCACTATTATATAGTCGTCTGGTAGGTACTTGCAACCGCTAGAATGGTCTAGCTGTTTACATATATTTTTTAAACGATTGAAAGAATGTTCCCTCAAAATTGTAGCCTTGTGTACCGTCCCAATGACAACTTTGCTATCGTCTGGCACACACTTGCAACCCTCAAAATAGGTTGGCAATTTTTTTTTACACTTAAACATACTTAAATTATAACATATTAAAATTTTAGCCATGTGGGAAACGGGTTAGTCAGGTGGTTCACGAGCTCTTCCACGTCGTCTGGCAGGTACTTGCAACCGCTAGAATGGTCTGGCTGTTTACATATATTTTTTAAACAATTGAAAGAATGTTCTCTCAAAATTGTAGCCTTGTGGCAGCAGGTTATGAATTACCGTCCCAATGACAACTTTGCTATCGTCTGGCACACACTTGCAACCCTCAAAATAGGTTGGCAATTTTTTTTTACACTTAAACATACTTAAATTATAACATATTAAAATTTTAGCCATGTGGGAAACGGGTTAGTCAGGTGGTTCACGAGCTCTTCCACGTCGTCTGGCAGGTACTTGCAACCGCTAGAATGGTCTGGCTGTTTACATATATTTTTTAAACAATTGAAAGAATGTTCTCTCAAAATTGTAGCCTTGTGGCAGCAGGTTATGAATTACCGTCCCAATGACAACTTTGCTATCGTCTGGCACACACTTGCAACCCTCAAAAGAGGTTGGCGATTTTTTTTTAGACTTAAACATACTTAAATTAAAATATATTAAAATTGTAGCCTTGTGGCAGAAGGTTCCGAAAAAAATTTTTTTTGCATTTTCAAAAATTTAAAGGATGATGACGCAACCGCGATATACCTGCTTTATCAATATAACCAGCGACAATTTTATAAAGAAAAATTATATCAGCTGCTAAACGACGCCGGTGGAGCGAGATCAAGTTGAAGTGCTCAAGTCTTAATTGGTAAGATGGTAACTGATGGCAAAGGTTTTTTGAATAAGTCAGATGATATAGAAACTTTTTTTGGATACCCTCAATTCTATTGATGTGTATTGCGTATGATGGATTCCAAACAGGACTACAATATTCAAGCAGACTTCTGACATAACAATTAAAAAGTAATTTAGAAATTTCAGGTGCGTTAAAGAGTTTCACTTGACGTAATACAAATCCCGCTAATTTAGAAGCTTTCTTAACCACAAAATCAATATGATCTCGAAAGTCTAATTTCTGATCCAATACTACACCAAGGTCACGAATATTGTTACCTTCTTGAAGAGGTAAACCGTTGATTGTATAAACTACATTTGGAGAGTTTCTTTTGCGTGAAAATTTTATAAGGTAACACTTGCAAGGGTTCAAGATCATTTTATTTCCCATAGTCCACTGACTCATTTTGTCCAGATCATGCTGCAATATCACAACATCCTGGTCCGATTTTATTACGCGATATAATTTTAAGTCGTCAGCAAACATTCTATGTTCTGAGTTTAAGGTGGAGAATAGATCGTTGACAAATATCAAAAAGAATAGTGGACCAAGGTGTGAGCCTTGTGGGACACCTGAAGGGACTGCTATGGGTTGAGACTTAAAACCACGAACTACAACCAGTTGGGAACGATTTCTCAAATACGATTCACACCATCTCAGTAATGACCCACATATTCCGGCATGAGCAAGCTTCATTAAAAGTATGTTGTGATCAACTACGTCAAAAACGCTCTAGAATAATCGGTATATACAGCATGTACCTCATTATTATTTTCGAGTGCTGCAGTTATATCATCCACGTACCCCAAAAGATTAGAAACCGTCGAGCGACCAGGCAAAAAACCAGGCTTTTAGTTACTTTATTCATGCTTTACTAAAAGAAGCAATACCTGAAGTCATCAGAAGTAACAGCTCCATACAGCTGCTGTGCGTACACCATCAGGTTGGAATAAGTGTCTAGTTCTGTATGGTTCGGGCGGCCCATCAGGACAGAGCCGGGCACTTTGCCCAGGTTGCAGTGTTTGTATTCGTGCATTTTTGCTCGGGTTCCTGAAAATAAAAAAATAGATCATAAGATAATCAAAAGGTTATTCATAACATGTCATTACTGAAATCAGGTGGCAGGGCAAACTTCAATACACTCTAAGCAAAATTCTAGTTGTCATATACAAGCATGTACGAAGTGTGTATTGATATGGCTATTAGGATACTAGAATGTTCTAGACTATGTATAAGCGAGATGGAAGACGTGTAAGATAGGTAGAATATGCATATTTCTAGTAAGGCAGATGTTCCGGATAGTTCAAGTATGGGTCTTTCCTCACAGGAGGATATTTTTAACGCATGAGAGGCCAGAGATAGATCTCAAGGCTACCTACTAAGAACAGAGTTAAAAAAAATCTAAAGATGCACATGGAATTCTGCAATGCCATATAGATCTTGAGAGTTTGACCTCCCAAGACATGACCCATGGCATTCCAGAATGTAAAGGTCGCATAGCGAGTCTGAGCGGGTGAGGGTTGAGAGGTGAGCGCCACTTCGGAAGGTTGCTTACCATCAGGACACAGCAGCTGCAGGTCGTCGGGCAGCAGGTCGCGCGCCCACCACTCGCGCCGGCGTCCGCCGCTGACCACGGCGGGCGCGGTGTGCCGCACGAAGGTTGCTTACCATCAGGACACAGCAGCTGCAGGTCGTCGGGCAGCAGGTCGCGCGCCCACCACTCGCGCCGGCGTCCGCCGCTGACCTCGGCGGGCGCGGTGTGCCGCACGAAGGTTGCTTACCATCAGGACACAGCAGCTGCAGGTCGTCGGGCAGCAGGTCGCGCGCCCACCACTCGCGCCGGCGTCCGCCGCTGACCTCGGCGGGCGCGGTGTGCCGCACGAAGGTTGCTTACCATCAGGACACAGCAGCTGCAGGTCGTCGGGCAGCAGGTCGCGCGCCCACCACTCGCGCCGGCGTCCGCCGCTGACCTCGGCGGGCGCGGTGTGCCGCACGAAGGTTGCTTACCATCAGGACACAGCAGCTGCAGGTCGTCGGGCAGCAGGTCGCGCGCCCACCACTCGCGCCGGCGTCCGCCGCTGACCTCGGCGGGCGCGGTGTGCCGCACGAAGGTTGCTTACCATCAGGACACAGCAGCTGCAGGTCGTCGGGCAGCAGGTCGCGCGCCCACCACTCGCGCCGGCGTCCGCCGCTGACCTCGGCGGGCGCGGTGTGCCGCACGAAGGTTGCTTACCATCAGGACACAGCAGCTGCAGGTCGTTGGGCAGCAGGTCGCGCGCCCACCACTCGCGCCGGCGTCCGCCGCTGACCTCGGCGGGCGCGGTGTGCCGCACGAAGGTTGCTTACCATCAGGACACAGCAGCTGCAGGTCGTCGGGCAGCAGGTCGCGCGCCCACCACTCGCGCCGGCGTCCGCCGCTGACCTCGGCGGGCGCGTTGTGCCGCACGAAGGTTGCTTACCATCAGGACACAGCAGCTGCAGGTCGTCGGGCAGCAGGTCGCGCGCCCACCACTCGCGCCGGCGTCCGCCGCTGACCTCGGCGGGCGCGGTGTGCCGCACGAAGGTTGCTTACCATCAGGACACAGCAGCTGCAGGTCGTCGGGCAGCAGGTCGCGCGCCCACCACTCGCGCCGGCGTCCGCCGCTGACCTCGGCGGGCGCGGTGTGCCGCACGAAGGTTGCTTACCATCAGGACACAGCAGCTGCAGGTCGTCGGGCAGCAGGTCGCGCGCCCACCACTCGCGCCGGCGTCCGCCGCTGACCTCGGCGGGCGCGGTGTGCCGCACGAAGGTTGCTTACCATCAGGACACAGCAGCTGCAGGTCGTCGGGCAGCAGGTCGCGCGCCCACCACTCGCGCCGGCGTCCGCCGCTGACCTCGGCGGGCGCGGTGTGCCGCACGAAGGTTGCTTACCATCAGGACACAGCAGCTGCAGGTCGTCGGGCAGCAGGTCGCGCGCCCACCACTCGCGCCGGCGTCCGCCGCTGACCTCGGCGGGCGCGGTGTGCCGCACGAAGGTTGCTTACCATCAGGACACAGCAGCTGCAGGTCGTCGGGCAGCAGGTCGCGCGCCCACCACTCGCGCCGGCGTCCGCCGCTGACCTCGGCGGGCGCGGTGTGCCGCACGAAGGTTGCTTACCATCAGGACACAGCAGCTGCAGGTCGTCGGGCAGCAGGTCGCGCGCCCACCACTCGCGCCGGCGTCCGCCGCTGACCTCGGCGGGCGCGGTGTGCCGCACGAAGGTTGCTTACCATCAGGACACAGCAGCTGCAGGTCGTCGGGCAGCAGGTCGCGCGCCCACCACTCGCGCCGGCGTCCGCCGCTGACCTCGGCGGGCGCGGTGTGCCGCACGAAGGTTGCTTACCATCAGGACACAGCAGCTGCAGGTCGTCGGGCAGCAGGTCGCGCGCCCACCACTCGCGCCGGCGTCCGCCGCTGACCTCGGCGGGCGCGGTGTGCCGCACGAAGGTTGCTTACCATCAGGACACAGCAGCTGCAGGTCGTCGGGCAGCAGGTCGCGCGCCCACCACTCGCGCCGGCGTCCGCCGCTGACCTCGGCGGGCGCGGTGTGCCGCACGAAGGTTGCTTACCATCAGGACACAGCAGCTGCAGGTCGTCGGGCAGCAGGTCGCGCGCCCACCACTCGCGCCGGCGTCCGCCGCTGACCTCGGCGGGCGCGGTGTGCCGCACGAAGGTTGCTTACCATCAGGACACAGCAGCTGCAGGTCGTCGGGCAGCAGGTCGCGCGCCCACCACTCGCGCCGGCGTCCGCCGCTGACCTCGGCGGGCGCGGTGTGCCGCACGAAGGTTGCTTACCATCAGGACACAGCAGCTGCAGGTCGTCGGGCAGCAGGTCGCGCGCCCACCACTCGCGCCGGCGTCCGCCGCTGACCTCGGCGGGCGCGGTGTGCCGCGCGAAGGTTGCTTACCATCAGGACACAGCAGCTGCAGGTCGTCGGGCAGCAGGTCGCGCGCCCACCACTCGCGCCGGCGTCCGCCGCTGACCTCGGCGGGCGCGGTGTGCCGCACGAAGGTTGCTTACCATCAGGACACAGCAGCTGCAGGTCGTCGGGCAGCAGGTCGCGCGCCCACCACTCGCGCCGGCGTCCGCCGCTGACCTCGGCGGGCGCGGTGTGCCGCACGAAGGTTGCTTACCATCAGGACACAGCAGCTGCAGGTCGTCGGGCAGCAGGTCGCGCGCCCACCACTCGCGCCGGCGTCCGCCGCTGACCTCGGCGGGCGCGGTGTGCCGCACGAAGGTTGCTTACCATCAGGACACAGCAGCTGCAGGTCGTCGGGCAGCAGGTCGCGCGCCCACCACTCGCGCCGGCGTCCGCCGCTGACCTCGGCGGGCGCGGTGTGCCGCACGAAGGTTGCTTACCATCAGGACACAGCAGCTGCAGGTCGTCGGGCAGCAGGTCGCGCGCCCACCACTCGCGCCGGCGTCCGCCGCTGACCTCGGCGGGCGCGGTGTGCCGCACGAAGGTTGCTTACCATCAGGACACAGCAGCTGCAGGTCGTCGGGCAGCAGGTCGCGCGCCCACCACTCGCGCCGGCGTCCGCCGCTGACCTCGGCGGGCGCGGTGTGCCGCACGAAGGTTGCTTACCATCAGGACACAGCAGCTGCAGGTCGTCGGGCAGCAGGTCGCGCGCCCACCACTCGCGCCGGCGTCCGCCGCTGACCTCGGCGGGTGCGGTGTGCCGCACGAAGGTTGCTTACCATCAGGACACAGCAGCTGCAGGTCGTCGGGCAGCAGGTCGCGCGCCCACCACTCGCGCCGGCGTCCGCCGCTGACCTCGGCGGGCGCGGTGTGCCGCACGAAGGTTGCTTACCATCAGGACACAGCAGCTGCAGGTCGTCGGGCAGCAGGTCGCGCGCCCACCACTCGCGCCGGCGTCCGCCGCTGACCTCGGCGGGCGCGGTGTGCCGCACGAAGGTTGCTTACCATCAGGACACAGCAGCTGCAGGTCGTCGGGCAGCAGGTCGCGCGCCCACCACTCGCGCCGGCGTCCGCCGCTGACCTCGGCGGGCGCGGTGTGCCGCACGAAGGTTGCTTACCATCAGGACACAGCAGCTGCAGGTCGTCGGGCAGCAGGTCGCGCGCCCACCACTCGCGCCGGCGTCCGCCGCTGACCTCGGCGGGCGCGGTGTGCCGCACGAAGGTTGCTTACCATCAGGACACAGCAGCTGCAGGTCGTCGGGCAGCAGGTCGCGCGCCCACCACTCGCGCCGGCGTCCGCCGCTGACCTCGGCGGGTGCGGTGTGCCGCACGAAGGTTGCTTACCATCAGGACACAGCAGCTGCAGGTCGTCGGGCAGCAGGTCGCGCGCCCACCACTCGCGCCGGCGTCCGCCGCTGACCTCGGCGGGCGCGGTGTGCCGCACGAAGGTTGCTTACCATCAGGACACAGCAGCTGCAGGTCGTCGGGCAGCAGGTCGCGCGCCCACCACTCGCGCCGGCGTCCGCCGCTGACCTCGGCGGGCGCGGTGTGCCGCACGAAGGCCACGTCGCCGCCGCCCTCCACCATGCAGCGCAGTGCGCCGATGTGCCCGTAGTAGTCCTCACTGGCGTCGCGGCGACAACGACTGCGAAATGTTTTAAATCGTTTTCCTAAAGGCCAGTCAACATCGACACAAAAAAATACAAACATTGCAATCGCGTGTGTAACGGTGATTTTGTTTATTTAATGTAGAGACCACTTAGATAGAATAGTCTACACCCAAGTTTGCAACTTTCTTAATCCTGTGCTACTCCTGGGGGGCCCGAAGTATGGGACTTTTTTCACTTTTAACGACAAACTACCTTATGGACGCTTTTTTCGGGTATCTTTCTATACTTTTATGAAACACACTAAATTATCAAACGGTTGAGTAAAATTTGAACTCTCTGTGACTTATAGTTATTGAGTGAAACCTTGTCAAACCATGAAATTGACTGGCGTATATAACATGGACCAATCACAGACCACGGAATGTCGCTCGCGTAGCGCGCGAGTTCAGTCACATTTCCTGCTCTGTGGAGCCAATCGACACCACAAGCTGACGGACCGGCGAGTCGGAATCGCACGTTGTTTCATATCACCAAACGATATTTCAGTACAAAACACGTTCTTTGTATGAGACCCCCTTTAACTTTGATTTTATACACACATATTACCTACCACGTACCCTTGCGGGGTAGACAGAGCCCATCATAAGAGGTAAAAAAAGCCACGTTTTATCACCCACAAAGTCCACATTTAGTGTATTAGTGCGTTAACGTGGAAAGCGGAATATTGACAGTTTTATGGAAACGGCAATTACATGTTTAAAAATAAACTGATTGATGCGTTGAATAATTTTATTGAGAAATGGTTAATGAAATGAATTTATCGTCAATAATTACCGCAATTAAATATGATGATAATGTTTTCTAATGTTTTCGCGATTGTTACATATTTAAATAAATACTATAAATACTCGTAGACAAATGTCAACTTAGTCTACCTGCGACCAAGAATACTATAAAGTGTTCGAAACGTTAGGTGTATAAATAATGTAATAAACACGATAAAACCGTATTAAATCAATTTTATTTAAATAAATATGACGATATTGTTATAGTTTGAAAGTAGCACCCGTGACTAAAAAAGTAATAGGTTAGGTCGGTATGGCCATGTTTTGGGGAGATATGAAAATCATGCAACGAAAAGAGTTTTGGGAATGGAAGTTAGAAGTCGAAGAAATAGGGAAAGACCAAAGAAAAGATGGATGGATGCGTAAGATCTGTAACAGAGAGTATGACCAGCGATAGAGTGAAGTGGAAGAAACTGACATGCTGTGCCGACCCCACATAAAGTGGGAAAAGGTGAGAAAGAAGAAGAAGACGATATTGAGTAAAACCTAAAAGTATGAAAGAATATGCTATTGACTCAGTGGAGTCTGGTGTTGTAATTTTGCATTCTATGATTTGGAAGTTTTAGTCCTTGGTCAGGAAGATGTTGCGTAGGTATCCTTGGTATTCATTTTGCTTAG
This sequence comes from Rhodophaea formosa, assembly GCA_963082605.1. Lineage (NCBI taxonomy): Eukaryota > Metazoa > Arthropoda > Insecta > Lepidoptera > Pyralidae > Rhodophaea > Rhodophaea formosa. The sequence continues at coordinate 8,672,823 of OY720225.1, read as the reverse complement.
AAACTGAACAGAATAACAAATCAAACTCACCGGAAAGAAGCCCCATGACACAAGTGGCACAAGTTGTCGTGCGGCACGCTGCCTGCGTCCACGTACTCCGAGCTCAGAGCCCCGGGCGCACAGGACTTACTGAAGTACGAGGCTGCAGCTTGAGCGCCGTCCGTTCCATACGGCCTGTAACAATGAGGAAGTTTTAACTTCCTGCCACTTCGACCGAACTGTGAAATCAACTTCCTGCGGCAGTATTCCTGAATCGATACGACAGTGGAACCTTTAAAAAACGAGTCTATGATTTCTTAAAAAGCTAGCAACGTTCTTGTCACACCCCTGGTGTTGCAGTTGTCAATGGGCAACGGTGATCACTAACCATCAGGTGATCCGCTTGCTCGTTTGCCGTCCTATATCATAATAAAGGCATGTCCCACGTTTCCTTTCGTTTCGTTTGCATAAAAGAGAACCTGTTCCTGACACTTTACCACCAACAGTACGAAAAAGGCAGAGGGCAAAAACATTTTCTTTACTTTGTTTGTTGTTGTGTTACGTAGATTGTTGTTTGTTGTTTTTCGTGTGTGTAAGTGGCCATCACTGGTGTCAGATTTTTCAAGGAGAGATCTCCATATGTAATCAGGAGATTACACACCCAGGAGGATGTATACATGCGCTTTGACGAACTATCAGTATTTTTGACACTTCTTACTCAGGGGTCCTATTTTTGAACAGGCGACGTTTTCGTGCAGTCGCCAGTCGAAAAAATAGCACATTCGAAAGTAAACAAAAGGTAATTAGTTTTTGATTAATTTGTTCGTTTCTACTTTTCACTTACTTTACGGGAATAATGGGCAACACTGACAGCTTGCGAGTGACGCACACCGAGACAATGTGCATATGCATGTACATATCTCTAACGTGCATGTACATTACAATTTTTTAGGAAACATGCTAATTTAATGAAGTTTTGCCTAGATAAGACCAAAAGGAAATAGTATACCTAAAAATAATTTAGATAAGTGTTGTATTCCTTGTAAAAACACTAACCGTATCCATCCGTTGGAGATGAGGTACGCCAACGGGTAAACCCATCCGGCCGCGTGGCCGATGCCAGTATGGCAGGTGTTCTTGCCGCGCAAGTACGTTAAGTCGGTGTCGGGATCCTGTTCTTTGGCCACGGCTACTGCGTAGTACCAACTGTTGCCTGATGAGTATACCTGACAAAAAAAGTTACAGAATATGATGGTGTTCTATCTTTTCACGTAGTTAAAGCGCTTCAGGACATCTAAGTTAGTTATCATCGCAACCTGCTTTTGGTGAAGGAAAACATCGTTAGGAATGAAATAAATATATAGGGGACAAATCACACAGATGAGCTAGCCCTCTTGGGAAATTGTATCGCAGGCTAATAACTCACCGGTACTATATTTTGTAATAGATGCTTAGATAGATCAACATTTAAGACCCTGGCCAACTGAAAATATTTCCATCGTGGCCTGACCGGGGATCGAACCCAGGACCACTTGTGTCGCAGACTGGCGTGTTAAACGGTGCACCATTACGGAGGTTGTTACACACAGAAAAGGCGTACGGCGGAAGCGCGACGCAGATACGGTGCAGGCGTGGGACGCTAGATTTTAAGCCTTATTGTCATACGCAAAACGATCAATATCGTCAGAAAAAATTTACGCTTCCTCTGCCCGCACGTGGCATCTTGCGGGAACGTCTATTCCTGTAGACTTTTAATATCTATAGTCCAGCCATCTTCGCACCGCGGCATCGCACATCTTTTTTTTTTTTTTTTTTTATTTATTTGGTTCACAAACTGGTTGTTACAAGCTTAGCAACATTAAAAGAGAAGAATATAAGAACATGTACATTGAACAACCTTCTAAGAGTGAACACAGCATGCATAAAAATACATTTCACAATGTTTTACAATGGCTTTTGGTAAATCATTCATAAACAAAAGTCTTCGATACAATAAGAACATAAAAAAAAATTTTTTTGACAAGAACAATGTAAATTTAAATTAGTGCAATGACAACAATGACTTTTTGAAAGAATTGACCGATGCATTGAAAATGTCTAACTCCTGGCATATTTTATTATATTGAGAACACATGCGAATTAATGGCGAGAACTGACGATAGTTTGTGCGACATGGAGGCAAATAAAATACCACACGGTTATGTGGGCGACTGCCGGTTCTAGGCACAGAGAAACTAATCCTGTTAAGAAGATCAGGGTTATCAATATAACCAGCGACAATTTTATAAAGAAAAATTATATCAGCTGCTAAACGACGCCGGTGGAGCGAGATCAAGTTGAAGTGCTCAAGTCTTAATTGGTAAGATGGTAACTGATGGCAAAGGTTTTTTGAATAAGTCAGATGATATAGAAACTTTTTTTGGATACCCTCAATTCTATTGATGTGTATTGCGTATGATGGATTCCAAACAGGACTACAATATTCAAGCAGACTTCTGACATAACAATTAAAAAGTAATTTAGAAATTTCAGGTGCGTTAAAGAGTTTCACTTGACGTAATACAAATCCCGCTAATTTAGAAGCTTTCTTAACCACAAAATCAATATGATCTCGAAAGTCCAATTTCTGATCCAATACTACACCAAGGTCACGAATATTGTCAACTTCTTGAAGAGGTAAACCGTTGATTGTATAAACTACATTTGGAGAGTTTCTTTTGCGTGAAAATTTTATAAGGTAACACTTGCAAGGGTTCAAGATCATTTTATTTCCCATAGTCCACTGACTCATTTTGTCCAGATCATCCTGCAATATCACAACATCCTGGTCCGATTTTATTACGCGATATAATTTTAAGTCGTCAGCAAACATTCTATGTTCTGAGTTTAAGGTGGAGCACAGATCGTTGACAAATATCAAAAAGAATAGTGGACCAAGGTGTGAGCCTTGTGGGACACCTGAAGGGACTGCTATGGGTTGAGACTTAAAACCACGAACTACAACCAGTTGGGAACGATTTCTCAAATACGATTCACACCATCTCAGTAATGACCCACATATTCCGGCATGAGCAAGCTTCATTAAAAGTATGTTGTGATCAACTACGTCAAACGCTCTAGAATAGTCGGTATATACAGCATGTACCTCATTATTATTTTCGAGTGCTGCAGTTATATCATCTACGTACCCCAAAAGATTAGAAACCGTCGAGCGACCAGGCAAAAAACCATGCTGATGGGTGTCAAATAAAGGTTTAAAATGAAAATAAAGATGTTTTTGCACCAACGATTCGAACAACATACCCATGAATGATAAAATCGAAATCGGTCTAAAGTTAATTATATTGTTTGGATCTCCTTTTTTGTGAACCGGTGTAACGTGGGCAGTTTTCCACTTAGAAGGAAAAACTCCAGCTGAAAGGGATTTATTAAAAATTATATAAAGTGGCTCAACTATTTGTGATGCACATATTTTAAAGAACGTAGGTGGAATAGCATCAGGTCCTGGACCCTTTTTGGTGTCAGTGGATTTAAGGGCTTTAAGTATTTCGTTTTTGGACACGTAACAAGTACCAAAGGAAGCATGGGCATCATTTGTGGTGGTTACAGGAGACAGACACGGCGTTGACGTATTAGTATTACTTGTATAATTCGATTTAAAGTAATCAGAAAAAAGGTCACTAATTTGTTGTCCACCTTGAGCTTTTTGATTGTCTAGGAACATTTCATCCGGGATATCAGTACTATTAGATCTTAAAGATTTGATATACGTCCAGAAATATTTAGGGTTATTCTTAATGTGTGTTTTAGCTTGACACTTAAAGTTAGTGAGACAGTCATCAATCATTTTATCGCATCTAGTCCGTAGTAATTTATACGTGAGTTGATCCCTGGGATTGCCATATTTTTTGAACCTCTTATGAAATTTTGCCTTTTCTTTGAGAGTCTTTATCAACGATCTGCTAAACCAACAAGGAAACGTTTTATCTTTACAAGTCCCAGAAGGCGTATGAGCATGAATGATAGGCATTATAAGTTCGTAAAACTTTTCTACAATGTCATCATGTTTGGAGGAAACACTCGCATCGTTTCACATCTCTGGTGGGAATGCAACTTAAATGACTTGTTGGGTCTGAGAAATGCTCACCTCCTGCATGAAGGGCACCAGCCGGTACTTGTAGGCGGCGTGCAGCATGTCGGCGGAGTCGAGCACGGCGAAGTCGGCCGCGCCCTCGGCCACGGCGCGCTCGCAGTGCCGGGTGCTGTGCCCGCGCCAGCACACCAGCGTCGGCGACAGGAACGCCGCCTTCAGCGCCACCTGCCATGTAGATACCAGGATTAGAAAATAATCTTAGAAAGTGCGAGTCACATCGACATCATCATCTCAGCTGTAAGAAGTCCACTGCTGGACATAGGCCTCCTCTAGGAATTTACATCATGAGGTTTTGTTATACTTACCCAAAGACTTCAATATAATCTGAGCTAAACTTTCCTTACTCCAAGAAACAGACATTAAAAAAAGCAATCGTTTCACGTGACGTGGACAGCGTCTTCACGGTACAGAGTTTCGGTATGAGCTAAGCGCAACGGTGATAATTAGCTCCCTTTAAACGCTTGAGAATTTGGTACGTACAGCTCGTCTACCTCAGTTTATATGAAAGTCTTGATATAGTTCTGTGATGAAAGACTTTGGTACTAGCATTAACAAAATTAACTTAGTCTCGTCATAATCGTCATCTTAGCCTTGAGAAATTAACTGCTGGCATAGCCCCCCCAAAGAAGATGCTGCCCATCGAAACCTGGTTTTATGTGAGGGAAGGCTTGCTCGGATGGATTATGGATGAGAAAGCAGCTCGGGAGACCGGGCGTATGTACCCGATACCATACCTGCAACCACCGAACAGGCAGTTGAGGATGACACCCTGCCCTGTCATCCTCATAAAGATATAATATGCTTACGCTCATCTTGACACACTTGTCCATCTCGGGGTCGCTGGTGACACACAGCACGGCTCGTTTCACGGGACAGTCCATGATGCCCATGACGGCCTTCTCCGCCTGGTCACCGACGAATTCGTTGCGGAGAATATGACTGGCTGCTTGCCTTATAAAGAAATATAAAGAAGTAATATCCTCACCCTCATCTTGACACACTTGTCCATCTCGGGGTCGCTGGTGACACACAGCACGGCGCGCTTCACGGGACAGTCCATGATGCCCATCACGGCCTTCTCTGCCTGGTCACCGACGAACTCGTTGCGGAGAATATGACTGGCTGCTTGCTCGTCCTCTTTTAGGATGCGGAAGTTTATCGTTGCGTCCTGAAATATACGATTTTACGCTTCCGCCGTCACAATCACTATTATATTTATATCTCCTTGGTAATTTGAAAGGCTCGCGTGGCATTTTGATCCAACATGTGGAGGCTCTTTAGAGAAGTTAATGTAATGTTTGTCTCCAGCTAGAACCATTCATAGAAATACCAAAGTATGATATGCCCTTGAACAGGTCTTGGCCAGAGGGAGAACCATTTTATTTAAAAAAGGAAATTAGTGGACTATGGGATTGAAATATGAGCAAATTAATCACTATTCTTATTACTGCGGGACCTACCGTCATAATTTTTGAGAAGTATGTGAAGATGGCAGCTGCAATATTACCATAATATCAGTCAGATAAAGCTCAAAAATAATAGCGGTAAGTCCTGAAGGTGTGCGTTACCGCAGCAAAAATGTATCGAATATCCAAACGTGATATTACTAGATTATCAGTGCGTAACGTTATGTAAATGTGTATGTAAGTTTGAAATTTGTGTGTCTATTAATTTTTGAGATATTAATTAAAATCAGATTCTGCCAGGATAACGTTTGAAACGTTACGCCAGCAAAAAATTTTCTCGGATCCGAATGAAAGTTAATACAATAATTAGTAAATGATGCGTGGTAAATGTGTATGTATATATAGAATTTGTGCGTCTCCAGATTCTGGCGATATTCAAATTTCTGCTGCGGTAACGTTTGGCCAGTTGCTGGATCTCAAAATCGGCGCGGCGTAGAAGTTTGATTTTTTTTACACACGCTGTTATGAATTTGTGTGTCATGTTTGTCAAAACAGAAATTCAAAAAAGGATACCGTTCAGGTATTAAAAATAAAAATATGAAATCAAGTATTTTGACTCCTGTACTTGCAATATTGGATCTAGGGATAAATAGTTGCCATGAGTTTGTACCTTATAATTGCTTACATTGGCTAGGTGAGTATCATAATGATATCCTAAGTATTAAATAAGTTATGAGAAAAAGAACTAAAATTCAGTCGCCTGTAATTTTGACAACCGATTTGACCAGTTTTTCTATTAGTTCGGAAGTTGATAGTTATCAAACTATTTGTAAGGGTAAGTTAACTCTTAGTGTACGAAAAATCAGCTCAATACACGTAGTAGTTTAAGAAATATCATTAAATATACAACCGTAGGTGAAATATTATGATAAGCCGACCATTTTCGGGAGTATAGCAAAAAGCGACGGTACCATATATTTAGCTGCATCACTTAAATTGGTCGTATATTCCTTTATTTTTGCGGTACATATGTGTACTGAAGTGTTAGCATAAGTAAAAAGAATATTATTTCTTCATACGAAAGTATAGAATACAGGTTTTGTATGTACGGGGCAAACATGAGGATGAGTATTATGCACAGACACATATTCTTGGTTTCATGCCACTCAAGAGAGGCGTGTGTATTGTGGCATATATTTTAAACCTAGGTAGGTGTTAAATGTATGTCACCCTTATTTCTTTGGAGTAGTAGGTAAGTAGGTAGGTATATAACTATTATTTTTTTAAACAAATCGCTTATAATAGTAGTGTTGGAGTTCAAAATCATGGTTTTTTTAATCTGACTCGAGATATACGAAGTACTTATTACTTCTTTCGTAATAAGTACTTCGTATATCTTTAAGTAATACGTACTTCGATCATATAGATCAACGTCAACGCAAAGTAGATAACTGTCGTGTTAATCATTCTCGAAACGTTTGGTCGATCCCGCTGGAGCACCGCTCTGCAGCAGCGCCATCTAAATATCTGACTCTGAACTAAACAATTTTAGTTAACGCTACCTTACCAGTAGAATATAAATTTTTACCTCAGTTGTTTATTTTAAATTTTGATATTTAGTTAGTGGTAATTTTAAGGTAAAATATGTCATACTATTTTTCACTCTTATTTGGTGGTTTATGTGTCAATCACACAGCTAGAAAAAAATAGAACTTTAAGTTTACAACTCAAATATATAGAGGGCGTTTACTGATTGTGTTGAAGATGTGTCAACCCCATTAAATAGGTCGGTGACTCATTCTTGTCGTGGCCACAAATTAGTTGAGATTCTCGTCGGATTATTTCTAATAAACAGAGCTGTGATTTTGTTGTATGTGTTCTGTGTTGTGAAAACGGAGATTACTTGTGAGAGAGCTTTACTGTATAGGATGTGGTATGATAACTTGAGTGAAGTAATGATACAGAACAGAACCAAATTCCTACACCACAACCTACATGGTAAGTTTGTTTTGTCAATTGGTATGTATTTATAGTAGGGCCGTTGCAAAACAAGGTACTTGTAAATGCAATTATGTGAAATTGTGAAAACACTAAGTGAGGTATTGAAGAAGCATGTGAAACTTTCTAAGTGTGTTAGTTTTGATGCCTGGGGTAACCAACCCCCGGAACCGATTATCCGATTCCAAAAATCTCAAAAGTGGAAAATTTTTTTTTTGTAACGGATAAAGTCAAAAATTACTGGACTGATTCCCGAAATTCTTTCACTACACACTTTTGCCTATAAATAATTATTTCGCATCCAATTTGTTTTAAAATATTCGTATGACGAGCTCCGTGGCGCAGCGGTCAACACACCTGCCTGCGACACGGAAGGTCCCGGGTTCAATCCCCGGTCAGGTCAAGATGGAAAATTATCTTTTTCATATTGACCTGGGTCTTGGATGTTTATCTATATAAGTATCTATTATAAAATATAGTATCGTTGAGTTAGTATCCCATAACACAGTCTCGAACTTACTTTGGGGCTAGCTCAATCTGTGATTTTTTGTCCGTATATATTTATTTTATTTTAATCTAATAGCTATCCCTTTGACTGAATATCGCCATTCAACCACACGTCTAGAATTTTAATTGAATTATTGAGGCGCTCAAAACCTTTATTATAGCTGATCGTTTAATTAGGTCATCGCGCGCCACGCTACTTGTGTTTTGTTTTCAATATGGCGTCAACTAGCCGGTGTTTTTGATTGTTTCAAGCTGTCTACGGTTTCAAGATATTTTTCGGAAATAAAGAACGTTAAACATACGTTACTACAGTACATTTATTTAGGTATTTAGAAACAATGTAAACAATCTTGATACGCCCTTTTATTGAAATATACGCTAAATATGTTTAATAAATTAAATTATGATTTAACTAATAAATTATGATTTATATTATAAGCATGACAAGACTGATCAATATTTACCACAATGGGTCGTTATTTGTTGAATAAATCAACATAAATGCATTTTGAATTTCATTTATTTAATAAAAACTAATTTAACCGAAAGTACCTATATTACCTAAGAAATATAAATCTCTCTTCGATGAAACTACGTCAATTTAAGAACATAAGCGCTCCAGCCGACAACATGCTATGCTTCGTTCGGTGAATGAGAGACCCGGAGGCCCATCCTCTCTCCCACCTTGGAGGGATAAATAAAAGGCCGGTAACGCTCTTGTCACACCCCTGGTGTTGCAGTTGTCCATGGGCAGCGGTGATCACTTACCATCAGGTGACCTGCTTGCTCGTTTGCCGACCTTTGACATAAAAAAACATGCATTTCACGACCTGGTAAAAACATGCATTTCACGACCCGGTTGTACTGTAGCACAAGATTTATTACTAGAGAGATGAGTCAATAAGATTCCGAAAATAAGAATAATTAAATAGGGTATATACTTCGCGGCTAAGGAAAACTTCAGGGAGCCACGCGGACGGGTGAGTATACCGCCATACCATATGCTCATCTGATCACCTTGCTGGCCGCAGTTTCAAGGCGCGCGTAGTGTAACTAACCGCACGAAGCGCATAGTCATGGACTTGTAAAGAAATCGGCCACCCAACATTAAAACAAAAAACCATTAATACACACACATACCACATGATAACCTATAAGGGAACCAACAAATAAAGAAATATATAAATACAAAACTATATGTACAGTAGGCCATATAGAAAAACATACTATCCCCATACTATTGGTTCTGTAATAAGAGTATTTTTTGTGGTAAACTTTTGTATGTGGCCCACTGTACATATGATGCAACAGCAGCCCGGTGGACGGAATGACAATAGCTAGTACTAATTTAAACGGGATTACAAATTAACGACTTGTTACGCACATTCCAATTGTTATTGTATCATAAGTATCTACAACATTAAAATATTTGGTCGCAAGCAAACAATAGTTTTAGATAAGTAAAAAATAAAATATTAATGCAATGATGTACGCGACTGTACTATTTGAAGTTAATACTACTACTAATTAAGGATGGTTAGCAATATATACTGTAGCGTCGCTTTTTGCTATACTCCCGAAAATGGTCGGCTTATCATAGTATTTCACCTACGGTTGGATATTTAATGATATTTCTTAAACTACTACGTGTATTGAGCTGATTTTTCGTACACTAAGAGTTAACTTACCCTTACAAATAGTTTGATAACTATCAACTTCCGAACTAATAGAAAAACTGGTCAAATCGGTTGTCAAAATTACAGGCGACTGAATTTTAGTTCTTTTTCTCATAACTTATTTAATACTTAGGATATCATTATGATACTCACCTAGCCAATGTAAGCAATTATAAGGTACAAACTCATGGCAACTATTTATCCCTAGATCCAATATTGCAAGTACAGGAGTCAAAATACTTGATTTCATATTTTTATTTTTAATACCTGAACGGTATCCTTTTTTGAATTTCTGTTTTGACAAACATGACACACAAATTCATAACAGCGTGTGTAAAAAAAATCAAACTTCTACGCCGCGCCGATTTTGAGATCCAGCAACTGGCCAAACGTTACCGCAGCAGAAATTTGAATATCGCCAGAATCTGGAGACGCACAAATTCTATATATACATACACATTTACCACGCATCATTTACTAATTATTGTATTAACTTTCATTCGGATCCGAGAAAATTTTTTGCTGGCGTAACGTTTCAAACGTTATCCTGGCAGAATCTGATTTTAATTAATATCTCAAAAATTAATAGACACACAAATTTCAAACTTACATACACATTTACATAACGTTACGCACTGATAATCTAGTAATATCACGTTTGGATATTCGATACATTTTTGCTGCGGTAACGCACACGTCCTGAAGTGTTATTAATAGCATCCTGCAAAAGTTTCTGCATGTCTCATAAAATATTAAACTACTTAGGAATGAATTATTCATTATTATTATTAATTTAGAATCGAAATAGAAATGGATGTTACCATGGCTTAGATCTCCGTCTTATTTGTTTCTTGCATTATTCTTTGAATTCGTATATCTAAAATAGCTTCTCTTTTGGACAAATCAAACAAAAGGGAAGAAACTAACAATGTTGTCCCAAAGAAGAAGTATTTACAAAATATTTTTTTTATAAAGTTTGGGTAAACGATACTTACTTGTAACAATAGATCTGTTGTTCCATTGGACTGGAAGAGGTGGAAAGGCAACTCAATAGGGCGTCCAGAAGCGTCGTACCGAGCTTTGAAGGGCGACGGAGTGGTCGACACTCTAAAACAGGATACGTCACAACATTCGTCAAGTTCTTTGGTTTTTTGGTGCGAATTCAAGGGGTGATCGAAGCTCAAAGAAGTATAATTTTTATATGCGATACTTCCGTATTATGAAACCCTTGGACGAGGGCCCTGTCCAGCCGTGGACTTCTTGCGGCCGAATTTGTATACATACATACATAGTATCACGTCTTTATTCCTTCCGGACAGACAGACAGACAGAGCCCAAGGTCATAAAACCCAAAGGCCACGTTTATCGTGTTAGTGGGCGTTGAGTCTTTTTTATGTCTTAGGACGGCAAAAGAGCAATCGGGCAACCTGATGGTAAGAATCACCACTGCCCATCCATGGACAACTGCAACACCAGGAGTGTGACAAGAGCGTTGCCGGCCCAGAGGGAGTTGGGATGGGCATCCGGCTCTTTCAAACACTGAACGAAGCATAGCAGCGGTAAAGCTACTTCTCAAACAACGGTTTTCTGTGAGAGTGTAGAACTTCCCCGGACGAGCCCGGCCTATTCATGCTACTAGCAGTGAATTTCATTGGTAGTGTGGCTCTACCACTACTAAGGTAGTATTTTTATAGTCAATGGCTATCATCACTCACCCGTTATAATCATCCTTCTGGTTCCTATTAAACTGGTTCCGGTTGTATTGGTCATAGGGGTAGCGCGGGGGCACCGTGCTGGAGAATATGGGGTTCCCGTACGGGTCACGCGGCTGTGTGTCGTCTGTCACGTTCAGCGCTAAGTTTAGGGGGTTCGGATCGCCGTACAGTTGAACTATCTTTTGAAGGAGGTTCTGGTATCTGCGGACAAAGATAAGGTTACACAAGAAAACTGCTCTAAGGGTTGAACCCCTTGATTGACCGCCCCCTTGAAAACCGCCTAATTGTCAAGCGGGCGAATTTTAAAAGTTTACTATAAAAATTTTTTGAAATAAGGTCTATAAATACTTCCGAGTTTTCCCACAAAAACGAAGTTTTCAAATTTCCGTCGCTTTACCGCAACAAAAAAAGTTGTTTTACTTTCGGACTTCGGTTCGTTCATTAGACGGGTACATTCCTATAAAAGAAGCGCTCTGTTAACTACTCACATTTTGCAGATGTCCATGGGCGACGATGACACTTACAGGTCCCGCCAAACTTAATTGCGGCTCAGAACATCTTGCGAGACTTAGTGGTCACAATCACTATTATTTTCACTACCAGGACTTACTGCGATTAGTTTTGAGTTTCGTCTAATATTTTGACAACATTTGCAACTGCCATTTACTCAGTCTCACACAGTCTGTGTGTGTAAGTCCCGTAGTGAAAATAACAGTACGTACCAAAGAGCATTATGATCGCTATCGCATTATTCGATGGTGCAGAATAGCGCAACCTACCACCGACTGAAACAATCGTGCTATCTCGCTCACAATTTGCCGAATATATAAGACGTTGCGCGGCGCTGACCGCACTGCTAGTGACTACAGCGTCGGATGCACTCGGCCCCAGTTGCAGTTGCAAAGAAATAACGAACTTATTTCAACTGCATGAGATTTGAAATCCAAAAACAACAGGACTGGTGCTATCTCGCTCACAATACTTGTACGACTGCCGTGAGTGGCCGACACGCCGCATGGCGCGTACAAATCAACCAATAGCGGACGGGTATTTCCGCACCATGCAAAAATTTTATTTCTGCGCAGGTATACCGGCGAAACTTATAAAAGTGATAGTACCCAATTTTTTTAAATAATACATTTTCCGAACATATTAGTAAATTACTTAAGTCGTTGCGCGGCGCTGACCGCACTGCTAGTGACTACAGCGTCGGTCGCACTCGGCCCCAGTTGCAGTTGCAAAGAAATAACGAACTTATTTCAACTGCATGAGATTTGAAATCCAAAAACAACAGGACTGGTGCTATCTCGCTCACAATACTTGTACGACTGCCGTGAGTGGCCGACACGCCGCATGGCGCGTACAAATCAACCAATAGCGGTCGGGTATTTCCGCACCATGCAAAAATTTTATTTCTGCGCAGGTATACCGGCGAAACTTATAAAAGTGATAGTACCCAATTTTTTAAAATAATACATTTGCCGAACATATTAGTAAATTACTTAAGTCGTTGCGCGGCGCTGACCGCACTGCTAGTGACTACAGCGTCGGACGGCACTCGGCCCCAGTTGCAGTGCGAGTACTCGCGCACCGACCGCCGGGAGCCGTCGCGGCAGATGAGTTCGAACTGGTCCTCTGTCACTCCAGCTGCAATGATAAACATGGTTCATGGTTAATATAAACAATGATAGTGTTATGTCTTAGCCAAGTGTCGGTGCGGACACTTGGCTAAGACATAAGGACTTGGATAAGGCATTTTGTTATGCATTGAGTAAAGTACACGAATAAAAATGTTTTCGTCGTTGGGTTAATTAAATTAGTAATAAGGTTTTGTACTAACAAAAATCCTGAATTATTATTTTAATTTACTTTCCAAAATCTCCTGTGGGTGTACTGCAAACCATTTGCCCGGACAGACTATACCGACAAATAATTTGCAGTTGGAAATAATTTGCAGTGCGCCAAGAGTAGTATAGCCGTCATAAGCAAACAATATTATTAAAATTTTCAACTGAAACTTACGTAATATTTTGTTGGACAGCAAAGCATGCTGAATGGTGGTGTCTCTGACGAAGGCCACGTCGCCGGTGCCGTTGGCTATGAGGCACTTCAGCGCGCCTTCGTAGCCGGCATACGGATCTGCGAGCGTGCAGCGGATACCTGGCCCGCCGGTACACAGCTTGCATAGTCTGAAATATAAATATACAGTGTGTAAATAGACCGTTGACATACCTTTAACATATCATAAACATAAAAGAGACCTCTCCAACCCGTCTGGCCAGTATAGAGAATGTAGGTCAAATCTCTGACTGCCCTGGCTAATATATGGCTTCGGCAGTACAAAGAGGGTCATGCTCCTGCAGTGGAGACTTTTAACATATTACAGGACAGTGAACGGCTAACAGTAATACTAACAATAAAACATCTATATAACGAGCTCCGTGGCGCAGCGGTCAACACGCCTGCCTGCGACACGGATGGTCCCGGGTTCGATCCCCGGTCAGGTCAAGATGGAAAATGATCTTTTTCAGATTGACCTGGGTCTTGGATGTTTATCTATATAAGTATTTATTATAACATATAGTATCGTTGAGTTAGTATCCCATAACACGAGTCTCGAACTTACTTTGGGGCTAGCTCAATCTGTGTGATTTGTCCATATGTATTTATTTATTTATCTATTGTTTCTCGTTTGTCTCCAATAATGTGTTAAAGGGGTGACTCAGCTCGTCAATTAGAGAACAACATTTCGTATGGGATCAATGCTGAGGACTCAAAAGACTTTTTTGGTTGAGACAAGAAATTACTTTTATGTTTATCGGTCTTGGTTTATATTTCCCAGCATACTCAATGAATTTAGTCACTCTTCAGTTGTTTTCTCTATCAAGAGCTGTCATTTTGCAGGGTGCCAAAAATTATAGACTTTGGGCCGCGCTATATTGGATTGGCATGGGATGGCATCGGAAGCGACGCGTCATTTCAAAACAACCTTTATACTTAGTGACATAAGATGCATAACTGCTTGAACGTGGCGGGCCGGCCGGCGGCATAGCGCGCATTTGCGCGGACTAGGCGCCCGCAAGCATGATGTTTATGATGATTATGTCGCTAGACATATAGCTTCGCGTTGCTTCTGATGCCATCCCATGCCAATCCAGTGCACGACGGACCTTTTGTCTTTCTTCACTTTAAAAATTCAACCTATTCACGCAAGTAATTTTTAAATTTCCTTATTAGTCTTACTAGAGAATGCATTCAAAAAACCCAATTAACAACAATGGTTCTCTTTATAAATGGTGGGTATCTTTGCCGCCTCCGCAAAATTGATAAGCATGTAAATCAATAATGGATACTCACTTATCTGAATTATCTCCAATGGGATTGTACATATCTTTGAGGGAGTTTGGTGCGCATGATTCTCCAAAGAAATTGGTTGCTGATTTGACATGGTTGTTGCAGTCTGTTATCTTGAGACCTCCTTCTTGCATCAGCTGTAAGATAAATATACTTTTGTAACTATAACCTTATTAAGTCACATCTTTTAGGAAATTTGAGCATTATGTTGTGAGTTAGAGGTGCTTCGACGCTGCACTGAATTGGGTCTTATCATAGTAGTAAATAATCGCTTATTCAGCCCATCCCTAACATTTGTACTAGAAGATAAAAAAACTTACAATGTGTACAGGCATGACCCATCCAGCTAAAGAGCCCACTCCGGGGAAGCAGGCCTTAGCTCCTCGCAATCTATGCAGGCCTGCTCCAGGCTGAACAGATGGGAGACTTCCTTTCTTGACTACTGCTACTGAGTATTGGTATGGCTCTCCATGACCATACAACTGAAAGACAAGAACATGTATTAAGGTCTATTCTACACATTTAGAGGTACAAAGGATTGAATCTTGCTCCTTTCTAAACATACCTACCATTTATTATACATAGAATCCTTCATCTAGGTAATGTGACTAAAGTAGTGGGTAAGGGCCAGCGCAGACTGAGAGCAAACCAGCAGAGAATATATTTTCAAGAACATTCAAAATAAAATTTTAAAACAATGGCTTTAAAGTGCACACATATTGAACAAGACAAAAATGCTCGCGCGGTCTCCTAGCTATGCAGGCTCATACATGTATGCACTTAATTGCTATAGATTTAAAGTTTATTTTCAAGTGTATTCAAAAATGTGCTGCTCTCGTTCTGTACTAACCCTAAACACTATTATTGTAGTATGTCTATTTTTATATTTCATTACTCACCTCTTGGGCTATAGGTACTAGAGAGTGGAATCTGCCCGCAACATAAACCTCTCCTGCATCAAGGGCTAGCAAGGACGCCTGACCTTGGTCCACCATGGACATACACTCTTCAACATCAAATGCCTGAAGAAAAAATAAAATATTAATATTTCTAAAAAAGTATTTGTACACATCAAATTACTGACATGCTAAACATGGCCTTTGGGTTTTATAACCTTGGGCTCTGTCTACCTCGCAATTGATAAAGATGTGATAATATGTATGTATTTATCAAACTATTGATGATATGTTTTAAATCTTCTATTACAGAGTTTCAACACTCATTTACTAGACTACAAGCCCTGATAGGTTCTGACAGAAATATTTGGTGATCTAGTACCAGAAAACAGATTTTAAATTCTAAATCAAATTATGTTGTCCCGGAAACTTGATGTACCTAATATAACGTTCTTAAGGCCCCACACTAGGCACACTAGTGACGTCAATAGTTTTATTCCTAATACTTTACAAATAGAAAGAAATTCAAGAATGTAAATCATATAAGCCTTAGTAAATAACATGAAGTATTTTTGGAATCATGTTTAATATTATCAGAGTCAGTGAGAATTCTAATCACTATTTCTCTTAATGACTGATTCTCATTATTGGCGTCGCTAGTGTGTCCAGTGTGGGGCCTTAATCCCATTATTTTGTCCCAGAAACTTGATGTATTATCTTTATATTATATCAAGTTTCTGGGACAACATAATTGGATTATGAATTTTTTTAATGTTCATTATACCAAGTCCCTGACATTCTAGTGCTTTTTTAATAAATAAACAGGTTTTATACTGGACAATTCTCTTTCTGGTATATAATGGTGGCTAATAAGATAAAAAAAAGTCCTACCCGTTTACATCTCAGCTCAATATATTCTTCTTCAAACAATCCCTTGTCCAACATGGCAATCTTCATCAGCTTCTCGCATTTCTCCTGCTCCAACTGAGACGTGGTACACCATGTGATCACCTCTTGGCCCTCAACGGGGACATAGGCTTTAAATGTGTTTATAACTGCTTCAGACCCAAATCTAGCAGCCGCAGTACCTGAGATGACATAAAGGAAAATAAAAACTTTTGAGCATAAATAATAGAATTTACAGGAGTAGAATATCTCATCCTGCAACATGTTCTTTGGCAAGCTTAACGCCAAGTCTTTTTTATTTGACATTTGGTTCACTGCTAGTTATCTTAACTAATTAGAATGGGTTCAAAAATAGGTATACTTAGTGTATTTATTTATAAGATATGTGTTATAATCTTTGAAATGTAGATGCCTCGATTTTGATTAGAAATAGAAAAAAAATCATATATTTACACTATTTGATGAAACTTTTATTGAGCTTATATGTACCTACAATCTGCCTCACATTTCTTTCTTTTTTAATTATGGCTTCCACCGAGATTTCAGTGATTCTGCCAATGTCCAGTATAATGAGATACTAAGTATCAGTGTTGTACAGTATGTGGCATCAAAGATGGCGATGTTCTTTGGCAGCCTCGTGGGATATTTTGGCGACAAATCTATACGAGTCCATTTAACAGTCTACTTTAACTATTTCACAAATTGTTCTTGAGCAAGGAGCATTTATAACACCAAACTACACCAATTTCATATTATAAAGTCCACTTAAATCAATTTGCAAAATTGTATCTTCCATGCTGGTCTGGGAAAAAAGAAAAAACGTAGAATGTACCAGCTGCTTCTCTTCCCGCGCAGATCGTAAAAGCCGATCGAGGGAATGGGCATCAGGAATCATGTCTATAGGCGATGCGGCTAGCAACCCATCATTATTTTGATTCCGTTCTCACCTACAAGCCCACCAACATGCTAAATGTGGCCTCAAGGTTTTACAGACCTGGGCTCTGTCTACCCCGCCAGGGAAAAAGACGTGATAGTATGTATGTATGTATGTATAAGGCAAACAACAACTGAACCCTTTGACTTCCCACCAAAATTCCCTCACGTTTCTTAATTGATCAACACTTAACTTCACACAATAACCATACTTTGATGTAAACACAGTTATTCTGCCAAAAACTAAAGTCTCTTCAGTTTATTGACAGACACCTCAAACTAAAGAACTGGTGTAATTAATTAAGCTTAGTTGTTTATTTGTAATCATTGTGACAACGAACGTATCAAACTAAGTCGTTTGGTACATTGTATCCCATGGAAGATATGGGAATCACTAAGAACATGATGATCACTCATTGTAATTGTACAAACTTAAATACACGAAGTGAATATGAAAAATACACACGAAAATAACAGAAATTAATAAAATGAGGCCAGAAATATAAAGTAAAACATAAACAGCTCACAACAACAAATCAACATCTTATGTTGTGCTTGTATTCTTACCTATTAGAATCGAGAGTAATATAGCGAATTGGGCTGCCATAATTATGAATTGATTACTAACTACAGCATCTAAATTAGTTAGACATTGTTGTACACAAAAACGTTAGGATATTTTTGTTCAACAAGCACCGGTAACGCCCGAAATGGCCAACCCAACCCAAAGTTAGTTGACTGACAAGTGACACTGACAGTGTACATTGGTTTGACAGGTAGGCGAGCATGACAAAAGAATGAACGTACTGAGAAATGTTGCCATTCTATCTACCAGATATTTTTTTTTGCTGGATCAGCCTTAAGCATTGGTTTCCCCCATGACCAATACGTTTTCCTTAAGAAGGCTATTTTTGAAATGGTGCGTCACCAGAATGATTATGCTGGTCAATACGTCTGTAAGTAAAAAATATAGTTACTTACATTACATTAGTTTGTTTACATTTGGACCGTGGGGTCCTAGTGCGAGAGCTTTCTATAAAGAGATTGCCCCTCGCCTGATCGCCGTCGCTCGTGACAAGAAGGCTGGCTGTTTTTTCGCGCAAAGGATAAGCGTCGCAATCCAGCGTGGAAATGCAGCCAGCGTCCTTGCCAACATGCCACATGGGCATGAATTTTTAGATTTATTAGTTTATTTTTTTTATGTTAAAAGTATTAGTTTTATTTATTGATAGTATAAGATTTTTTTATTTATCACATGTATATACCATTATTATTTTCAAATATAGTTAATTTAAAGATGAATAAAATAGAATTACATCTAATTTTCCCCTGTATTTCTACTCGTTTTAAACAGTTTTTCAAGCGACTAAAAACCAAGGATGTCATCAAGTCGACGCGTATATATTTTGTTATTACGACGCGTATTATTTTTTATGGGCTGATAAACATGACCCCCTACAATTTAAAATCTGTTCGTAGGGCGGTCAGGTTTCACAGGCCGATTTGCTAACTTAATGTACAACGATTTTATTGTTACTTTAGCATCCATTACGGTTTTCATATCATAAATAAAAATTGTCATTCATACCGAAGCCGTAATGAATATTGATGCTACTATCAAAATGATATACACCGTAGTTGTCAAAAGTTAGCAAATAGGCCTGCAGGTCTACTTACTGTAAATGCGGAAGTGAGTTTGTTTTTTAATTATTTTGAGACCTTAGAAACTGCACCGATCATCGTGAAATTTAGTATACGTTATAGGTATTTGGTGTTTGTTCGGTAGAATAGTTACTATTAGGAAATACTTCCTTTGGCGATGAGGCCGTCCAGTGATAGACATTTTAAAAATAAAAGCATTTAAATTCAAAATCAAGTACCTATTTTTATTTTGATTTTATATTTTTTTTTAGAAAATCAATTTTATTATATTTGAATTGAAATACTTTTCGAGGCTTCTGCCTAATCTATTTTGATCTGAGATTGATTGACGATGCGAAAGAAGCATCTCGGGAGGTCGGGCGCACGCAACAATACGATACTCCCCCTTGATCATACTCACTCATTTACACACAAGTCGAACAATAATATCTGAGCTAGTGCCATACATTGATTTAAAATGTCGAATTTTAAAATTACTTGTATGAACCCGTAAATAAACAGTAGCTCACAAATAAAAGAGAAATAAATAATACAAATGTCACCCACCTACTTACGTACTTAAATTAGTGCCTAGAATTAATAGAAATGAGTCGTAAATTGTATGCCCCAGTTCATGACAAAGATCTGCGAGGCATTACCGCTGCCACGATCAATCATGTTATTCATGAAACCCGCTATTATTTCGTGTTACGTCCATGTGAAGTTAGATTAATTAAGTTTTACGATTTCAGGCGCCAAAGTGTTATGGCGACGAGTCTGTCAGTTATTTTCTTTTTTTGTATGGATTTTACGCGGTCTCGTCGGTTAAAGTCGAAGTTTCTCCCGCTTTTTCGGGTTTTATTTTTTTTTATCAACGAAATTATGGCGACAGTTCTCCACTGGTTCGATCATAGACGACGCAGTTAGGGCGAGCGGGACAAACACTAGCCCGCTAAGTAAATTCAGTATGCTGCACCATTACAGTTTATTTAGTATCCACACATTTTTCAGAATAAACAGAAGCATTTAAAACATCAAATTACACCGATAACATAATAAAATCCACTAGAATCAATTTGCAAAACAATCCAAAATAACACCGAGATTTTACTATTCTGAGATAACACCGTACGTACAGTCCGCTAAAATTCCCGCCAAGAACTCCTGTCAGATTTTGAAATTTGTTTGCTTGGATTTTGTGTTTGTACATCAATGTTAGCCACAATTGATGTTGCATTGGATTTTCGAAGCTGCCTAAGGCATCTGACATAGCTTAAGCACTTCTATGTGATGACGACAGTCGGGACTGGACTGACGGAGGAGCTCAAGATAGTGTCTGCCGTCTTGCCCATGTGGCGATATCAGTTAAGCTTGTATTGTTAGTTTCGAAAAGTAGAAATTATAAAAAAAAAGAAATCCCACTGCTCTCCCTTTTGTTATCACTTTGGTATCTATGGACACTTAGGTTATTCAGTCGAACCTAACGGCATCATAACCACAAAATGTTTATTTAAATGTAGGTTTCCTAGAACACTCCAGCCTCGAAATCCATCCAGCCGTTTGGAAGGCACAAGATTATAATAGTACATTATGATGCAAGTAGAGTCAGCTGGATATTATAGTCGAAGATTTTAATAACCGGATGTTTATCCAGCTTACTGAGCACGAGCATCATACGACATTTTTCAATACATCTGCGATTACCATAAAATAAATTGAGCTATTGTGATTGGTGTAAAGAAAAGGGCCTAGTCCGTAAAATTTACAAACATACAAGATACGCGGTTATTTATTTCTCTTGTGTAGGCATATTACAGCCACATAGGTACATCATCATCATCATCATCTCAGCCACAAGAAGTCCACTGTTGGACATATGCTTCCTCCAAGGATTTCCAATACGACCGGTTGGAAGTGGCCTGCATCCAGCGCCTTCCTGCGACCTTTATCAGGTTGTCCGACCACCTGGTGGGTGTCCAACGCTGCGCTTGTCGGTACGTGGTCGCCATTCAAGAAGCTTTCTGCCCCATCGGCCATCGGTTCTTCGCGCTATGTGCCCCGCCCACTGCCACTTCAAAGAGCCAATCCGCTGGGCTATATCGTTGACCTTGATTCTTTTACGGATCTCCTCGTGTCGGATTCGATCTCGTAGAGAAACACCGAGCATAATGCTCTCCATAGCTCTTTGAACGACCTTGAGCTTTTTATATAAATATAGGTACATAACATATATTTTCAAGATACTTTACCTATTTAATACTCCTTTTTAAGACTAACCTGTAGCCAAAACTACAGGTAGGTATTTAAAACTAGCAGTTTATTACTATTAGGAATTAAATAAATAATTTTTAATTTTAAGTTTCTGTATCGCATTTCATTCGGAACATTTTTGTATAGGTGCGATAAGTACAGTACACACTTTAGTCAAAGATCTAAAAGTACAAATAAGTTAATATTATAAATGCGAATTCACGCCCAATCTACAGAACCGATCATCTTGAAATTTTGCATACACATAGGTTAGGGTTCTGAGAAGTACATAGAATACCTATATATCAAGCGAGCTATGCCGCGGGTAATAGCTAGTTATCCATAAAAATACCTTTACCACGATTTTATATTGACCTTTACGCCTGTTCATAATGAATTAGATAGTACAAACGGAATCCCAGAAACGGCCTCAATAAACAATACGCATTATCCCGTACTGCGGGAAATATTACGGATTCCTATAAATTATTCTGCGGACTGTACATTGAAGCCTAAGGCTATTCATAAGCCGTGAATGGCAGAGTTAGCTTCTATACATAACTGATGGAGGAAAATTACATGGCAGATTATCGTGATTGTAAACTGTGTGTTATTCATGTTTATCTATACTTTTATTATAAAGAGGAGAGATTTTATTGTTTGTTTGCTTTAAAAGTCTTTTTCCTCATCCGAGCATATTTTTGGTCATATGCTCAAATGTGCGTAGGATATCGGGGTCCGCCACATAGTCCAGTTTATACTATCGATGCTGCTGCAATAATAGTATATTTAGATTCAAATGAGCTTAGTTAACGTGTGGTTCCAACCACTCGAAGTCTTCCCGTGGATGTCGTAGAAGGCGACTAAGGAAACACAAACTAAGCAGAGCTTTACATATTAAAGAGACCTCTCCAACCCGTCTGGCTAGCGTGGAGAGGGTACGCCAAATCCTGACTGCTCTGGTAGTACAGAGAGAATTATGCTTCTGCAGTGGACCTGATGATGATGATGATGATCTTGACTAATATTATGACGAGGAAAGATTTGATTGATTATTTGTTCGTTTGTTTGCATTGAAAGACTCCGAAACTACTGGACCGATTTTTACAATTCTTTAAATATATAGACTTTTATTATTATATAGACAAATTAGCTGTTGTCTGTAGGTGACATAGGCTATAATTTACGCGAAAGAAGTTGCGAAAAAATTGCTTGTGCCTTCTAAACCAATGTAATTCTTCTTCATCAATCGAGCATGTTTTCGTCATATGTTTCAGTTTATATTATCGATGCATTGGTATATTGAATTATAATTCAAGTTAGCTAAGTTATGTGAGCAAGCGAAGTGAGCAAAGAGAATAAAAGAACAAGTGTTGTTATTATCAAAATAGCTCACGATAAATATTACGACGTTTTTCAATAAAGCTGGCAGTTAAATAATATAATAAAAATGATTAGAAATTTAACTTTTTTCATATATATTCGTAATTCCATCATCTCAATGGCGACATTTCGTATGTATTTGGTGTTTGATTTTTATATATTATTGTTTATATTTAACTTAGTCACTTTGTAAGTAATTTTCTTCGCGTTAAAACAAAAATAGATACTTACAACTTACACTCATCAATACCATATTTAATAATAAATACTTATAATATATAGGGTAATATTTTTTGAGCGGTCTTTCCATACAAAAATCGTTCGAAGACTAGTGGTCAACTGGTCACACGTTCAAAAATAGTACCCCTGTTCTCTTATGTGGAAAATGTGGCGTGATTGCAAATAGTCGAGCAGCGAATAGACGTGAGGCGACATTTTTATTTCTATTTTTAGAACGATGGGACTCGCTTCTTTCATACTTAGTAAAAGGGCAGCGGCACGACATAAACACTACAATTATGTATACTTTATGTCCAAGAAAGTATGTAATATAATCATAGTAGTTTCTTCGTTAGTGGGTTATATATTTCAGTAGGCACGTTGTAAGAAAATGTTAACTTATATAATACTAGCTATTACCCGCGTCTCTACCCACGTTATATATAGCCTATGTCCTTTTCAGTACCCTAACCTATGTGTATGCAAAATTTAATGATGTTCGGTTCAGTAGATACGGCGTGAAGGCGTAACAAACAAACAAATAAACAAACACACTTCAGCATTTATAATATTAGTTAGAAGTTAGATTATATAGTTTCTATATTTGGAGATGGTATTGAATACACGACTGCCAAAAAAACCACTCAAATGGATACATGAATTAAAAAACCAAAACCGGTTTTTGAATGCATGTATTCATTTGAGTTTCTTTATTCCACCATAGCTTTTAAATAAACCAACCACAGAACTATATCAAGATATAGTTCTGTGAAACCAACCTATATTTGGACGTTTCGATCGTTGTCGTTTCGAATATCGTTGGAATCCTTACATCCTCTCGAGGGACATGGGCTACACTTTTTTGTAAGCATAGTCATGTTTTTATTCTAATTGTAAAAAGCTTCTTAAATAAAT
The DNA here is from genome assembly GCA_963082605.1 of Rhodophaea formosa. Taxonomy (NCBI): domain Eukaryota; kingdom Metazoa; phylum Arthropoda; class Insecta; order Lepidoptera; family Pyralidae; genus Rhodophaea; species Rhodophaea formosa. The sequence goes on along the minus strand of OY720225.1, from coordinate 8,648,892 downwards.
CTAGCAATAGGGTTTTTTATCAATCATGCAATAATCATAGTAAAAAACGTAATATTCTTCTGTAAAATGCTTGCCAAAGCAAATCAAATAAACCAAAACACGATAGAGCACTTTCCGACTTTACTATCAAAACAGCTCATCGAGTCTATAAAACTAATAAATCCCAACTTCCTTTTGTTTGCTTGTTTTTTTTTTACGCTTTCACGTCCTAAGTACTGAACAGATCATCAAGAAATTTTGCACACACGTTGTCTGAAGTACGGAGAAGGACATAGGCTAAGTACTTTGATCTCGTAGAAAAGTACTATTCCCGAGGGATCGAAACCAACGCGAGCACACCCGCGGACCAAAGCTAGTGCATATAAATTTTTAAGCCTTCTAATTTAGCTTCCAAAATTTGAGTCAAACATAAGGACAGACAGACTAACATGACAAGGTAAATAACGCTTGAAATGAAGATAGGGCTGAGGTCAAAGGTAACATAGATACTAGATTAGGCTTAGTTGTTACGAGTTCGAAATAGGTAGGATACGGCCCTAAAGCCCGGAGGCAATGTGTAGGCATCCATTATACTCAATCCGATCCACTTCTGCCATTGAGAGTATAAATGCTGAAAATATGTCGACAGTAGTATTGGTAAGTTGGTGTTTTAGCTGAATTTACTATCACGTCTTATTACCTTGCAGGATAGACATAGTCCAAGTCTGTAAAACTACGCCACGCTTAGCATGTTGGTGGGCTTGTAGGTGAGGACGGAATCAAAATAGTGATAGGCTGCACTCACGTTATATTTAGTCGGTATTGCCGACCGGGTTTCCTTGAGCACTCAGTGCTCAAGGAACGGCCGTGTCGCGACAATCTCGATACTCGCCCTGAAGATGGCCATCTGAATTGGCCGAAACCCGGTCGGCAATACCGACTAAATATAACGTGAGTGCAACCGTTTTTAGTAATAATAATTATGTCTCGCGTAACATTTAATAATTTAAGTGATAGGCTGCTAGCCGCATCGCCTATTGACATGATTCCTGACGCCCATTCCCTCGATCGGCTTTTACGATCTGCGTGGGAAGAAAAGCAGCTGGCAACATCTTATGTTTTTTCTTTTTTTTTCAGATCAGCGTGAAAGTCAAAAGAAGAAGTTATTATAGCTGAAGTGTCAAAAGTCGGTCGGTTGATCAAAGATTATGTCGGTTATCGTCTGTCGGGCAATGGTTTGTCAGTCAACAGAGAGAATCAATTGTACTGTATCTTATGGAAATAAAACATCATTGTCATCGCCCTGAAATAGCTATGTCTCTTGAATGCGAATGACTTGCTATTAATTGAACCTATTGTTTATTGTCTCCATAATCTGTTTATGTGGGATTACCTCCAATACCTAATCAATTGCCCTAATTTTGCTCGGTGGTGAGAAAAGCTTATGTCTATAGTAAGCGGTGTTCATTAATCAAGGATATGTAACGAGTATCAGAGATTTCTCTGATATATCTTGGCCTTGTTAATAATTATCATTTTACTAACCTTAAGATAAAAATGAAGTTCCACTTCCTTTAATTCTGGTTTCTTCTGGTCTCTAGTTGCTACTTTAAGCAGTGCTATGGACTTGCTTTTTGCAACTTATAAAATCTGAATCTGTTAACCCAAACAAATAAAAAGAATAATATGTTAATCAACAATATCATCCAACCTTCAAAAGGATACAATACGACTTTTAAAGGTACCTATGAGCTACACGTGATTACAGTTGTCAGCAATCGATGTCTTTAGCCTTAGCCATTAACTTAAATATATATATATATATACTTTAATATTGAGACTGCTTAAACATCGTTGTAGTAGAGCCACGCTTTTGGCAAAATTCACTTTTGCTTGTAGCATAAATGGGCTGGCTCATCCAGGGAAGTACCACACTCTTACAGAAAATCTAGTAGTAGCTTAACCGCTGACATGCTTCGTTCGGTGAGTGAGAGAGCCGGAGGCCCATCCCACCACCTCTCTGCAAAGGGAAAAATAAAAGACTGGCAACGCACTTGTCATACCCCTGGTGTTCCAGTTGTGCATGGGCAGCAGAAATCACTTACCATCAGGCGACTAGCAGGGTTGTTTGCCGTCCTATTTCATAAAAAAAAACATGAAGGCACCGACCAGACGTGGCCAGGCCCTTAAATATAAGACAACGTGTCCGTAATAATATTAATATTTGGCTTATACTTGTACAGCCTCGTTTATCTACGGTTTATGGGTCATATGCGCAATATGAGTTTTACGGTCATAGTAACATTGTCGTAAAAGTTATTATATGACAAGGGTTAGATATAGGAATTATCTTAACCTCACTTACGCTTAATAAAGATATATTGCTTAAGTTATGATGTAGTTATGAGATATTAATGTGATGCAGTACAGAGATTTTATGCCGTGTGGTTTCTTGCCTAAAACATAATAATATGCATGTAAATTACATCCTCTGACTGCTCTGGCTAGTATATGGCTCTGGCAGCACAGAGAGGGGTTTGCTCCTGTAGTGGAGATTAAAAAAGACCTGATGATGAAAATACTTACATATGAATTACCTACATATAAAGATGTTAACACATAAGTGAATAAAGGCTAAGTGCGGGTCGGATGTCTTCAGGCTAAGGCTTTCATACCACCGTACAACATTTAACATCCAAAACGCCACAAAATCACGTTTCTTGTATTTGGACTCGAAAACTCTTCGACGCGATCTCTTTAAGGAGTATATCAAAACCTTTTCTTGCACGGACACCATTGTCCTTTAAAGCTGGGCATTGACGATCAGTTTTGCGCGTCAGTTGAACTGACATCAATCCAAAATTTGATCGTCAATGTGGTATCATCACTCCAGAGTTTTAACTGACGACGCGCCACGAAATTTTCCGTGGCTACCCTAATCCAAGCCGGCGCGTCGCGCCAAACTGACCGTGAGTGCGCGATCGTCACTCCACACGTCAGTTTGCTCGCAGCGCCCGGCGCCGGCGGTGGTTGATTGTTGGATTTATTTGTTTTAAAATGGCGGCATCTGTATCATCTGGACGTCAGAATTTATTGAAAAATATATTAAAAAAAATAATTATTAAATATATATTTGACGAGCTCCGTGGCGCAACGGTCAACACGGATGGCGGGTTCGATCCCCGGTCAGGTCAAGATGAAAAATGATCTTTTTCAGATTGACACATGTCTTGGATATTTATATATGTATATATTGTTATAAAATATAGTATCGTTTTGAGTTAGTATCCCATAACACAAGTCTTATTTAAGAACTTACTTCGGGGCTAGCTCAATCTGTGTGATTTGTCTGTATATATTTATTATATATATTCCAACTAATCTTTTTCAGATTGACATATCAATGGCCTTGGTATACATACTTAAAAATGCGAAAGTGAGTTTGTTTGTTTGTTCGTTACGCTTTTACGCCGTATCTACTGAACCGGTCATCGTGAAATTTTGATACACGTAGGTTAGGGTACCGAGAAGGACATAGGCTATATATTACGCGGGCGAAGCCGCGGGTAACAGCTAGTAATATATATATATTAAATTTAAAAATTCTAAATGTTTGTGGAAAGTAACGGATAAAAATTATAAAAATATACCACATCGACAAAAAGCTTAATAATATTAATATAAAAGAATTAATGTTTCTTCTTCGAAGTCAGAAGCCATTTTTTTTCTGTTTCGACACAAATCGGTAGTGCGCCTCACAGCCCAGCCAATAGAAAACTGAAGAGCCGGAGCGACGCCAGTGAATGGGGAAATTTAGTTACCCTAAAACCATTTGGAGTGACGCCACAGTTTTATGTCAAAACTGACGCGCAAAACTGATCGTCAATGCCCAGCTTAACGTTTCGGCAGTAAAAAGCAGTACCTTTGACTGAATTGAAACCTAAGATTGAAACGCTTTCCAATTTACATGTACGGTGGCAGTAACGCTAAAAAATATTTTGTAAAATTTTATTTCACCACTTCTTTTGCGTGATTAATATACAATACATACACCTGCCAAATTACAGCTTTTTAACGTTTATGGTCTCTGAGCTAAATCGCGGACAGACAGACAGACGGACAGGTGGACATGACGAAACTTCCTTGTTTAAACGTTCCTTGTTAACAACTTAACTCTAAAGAGGCTCTTGCTTACAATAAATTTTCCAAAATATTAATATAAGTAATTAAAACTTTAATGGGTGATACTGCATCAAGGGCGACGATGGCCCCCTAATGGCCCGACCTGTCAATAAACCACAAGATTCACTTCTTCCAGCTGTCGATAAGCACTTAGTAAGTATTCCAATAAATTAAATTCGAGATCCGTACACTGGTGTGGAGATGGTATGACGAACGAGTTATTGTTGTGGAACTTTTTGTGGTTAAGCGTTTCAAGGTGCTCATAGAAAATGCTTCAATCTGCTATTTGTTTATTAACCTTTTCATTGTAATTAACTATGATACCATATCACAGCAAATTGGGGCAAGTAATCCAGGACAGTCGAATTGAAACTGACAGGCCTTGTATGCGACTTTCGCCTACAGACGGCGTGGCTTGACACGCGGTATTAGTATTAGTTCCGCCTCTAGTACGGCGCGTGGCGCGAGCGACATTGAAATTCCTTTAATTTGTTTTAGACAGTTTTGATATATAGTTCATGCTATATTTTAACCCGTTCACATTCCATATATGAGACACGGTAAAAAACGATTATTTTTTTAAATCTATGGTAATAAAATATTGAACCCGACCACACAATGGTATAATGTTCTGTGAACCAGTTTAATTCAATTTATTACAATAATTCAACTTCTTAATTTTCGTCATAGAGCGTAGTACAAATTCACCTAATTTGCAATCGAACTTTGACCTTTGCTAGCTTTTGCCAGTTACTTATCAGTAAGCCGGAATCTACTCAAAGTTTAGCTTTGTCAACTATTGATTCATTAGTAGTCGCATGGAGATAATGCTATAAACCGACAGAATATAGTCTACGAAGGGATATTGTTAAAGTTTATTTTAGTGTTTAACTCTGTGTGCAAAGTTAGAGCAGTGTGCATATTTAGTGTTTTTTTACATTACTTCTTTTGCTGTCAATAATAAAAGAATTTTCACATTTTATTCATGGGGTACGAAAGGTGTTAAGCTACGGAGTTAAGTTACCTACAAAATAAATTTGTGATTTATTTATTTCATCTACACATATAGACAATGTATTAAAAGAACTTCGATAGAGCGAAGAAAAAATAAATTTAGTTATTTTCTTCGTAGTCTTTAGAAGCTTAGTAACACTAGGTTTGAAATAGCAAATGGTTAACCGCGTCATAATCTCATGTGCTACAAAATGTCTACGAACTTGCTACGAGCTGGCAAGTGAACTACGACACGTCTACAAACTGCTACGACGCCACCAAAAGCTTTGAATCATAATTTCTATTAGCTACCTATACCATAGACCAAGGGCAAGCATAAAGCAGACAGTGGTCCGTATCCGGACCACGAAGAGGAAAAAACTCAACTAGAGGATTCAAAAAGTACAAGGCCTTTTATAGGGTTTTGTACCCAAAAGATTAAAACGGGACCCTATTATTGAGACTTTTATGACTATCTGTCCATCTGTCACCAGGCTGTACCACATAAACCGTGATAGCTAGACAGTAGAAATATTCACAGAAGATGTATTTTTTTTGCCACTAAATATAACAACAAATACTAAAACCATAAGATTTTTTTTTATCTATGCTAAAAACGGAATAAAACACATGTCAACTCTATCTGTCCCTGTAGCATGGCTCCCGCGACGCCGTTTATATCGCACGATAAACTATCTACTTCTCGCTCTTCACTATTGCGAAAAACAAGATGGCGATAGTCGATAAACGTTGTCGGTCGTGCCATGCTACGGGGGCAGGATTCCAGTTCAAAATACTTGCCGTTGCTGTCGTAATCGTAGTTGAGCTACGAAAAGGCTACGAACTCAGGGTCAGCTACGAAATGTCTACGAAGTGCTACAATATCTACGAAAGTTTAAAAGTATCATTTCTACTTTATCTTTACACCCTGACTTTTGTACACGCTTACAATGCTACCTAATCATTATTATAGAAATATCGGCACAAGTGGTTAAGACCCCGCCACGAAGTGTCCCTAATGGCTGGTATACTTTGATTACTGCAAGTGTAAAGTTCATACATTTGCTACTAAACGTTTAGTAAGAAATATATGAACTTCGCACTTGCACTAATCAAAGTGTATACGGGCCATTACTTACTTTAAATGGAACATGTTTCACGTACAGGAACTGTTATTAGGGTTCCGCGCTAAAGAATAAACCTTTATAGTTTCGCCATGTTTGTCTGTCCGTCTGCGGTTTATCTCAGAGACTTAGTACTAAAAATCTGTAATTTAGCATGGGTTGGTATGGCAAAGAAACAAAGAGATGAAACAAAGTTTAAATAAATAAACATATTCAGACAAATCACACAGATTGAGCTGGCCCCAAAGTAAGTTCTAGACTTGTGTTATGGGATACTAACTCAATGATACTATATTTTATAATAGATACTTATATAGATAAACATTCAAGACCCAGGTCAATCTGAAAAAGATCGTTTTCCATCTTCACCTGACCGGGACCATCCTTGTAGCAGGAAGGCGTGTTGACCGCTGCGCCACGGAGCTCGTTAAAAAAAGGAATATAATTCTTATCCTAACTGTTATAATTCAGTGATTATTATTCATACCATATATGGAAGGATCGATAAACGATCTTTTGTTTACAGACGTATTGTAACTCGTTATTACGAATATCTTCTTATTACGAATATATTCTCAAGCGCTTATTTCCTCCACAATTTACGACGCTAAAAATATCAAAGCACTTATTCCTTAATGCGCTCCGAAATACCTGAAAGTAACGGCCTAAACGGCATTAATTCACGTAAACAAATCTCAGGCAAACATTTTATTCTAAATCCAAGGAAATCTGCGGATTTTTAATGTGCCGAAAGAGATGTTCCCGTAATCCGATTTATCTTGCTCCAGCGTCTCTCATGTGACATAAACCGATTACGCCGAACGAAACACTGGTTCGCGAAGTAACGCTGAATCGGCATTCGCTTATCCTGATTTATCAACTTGTTATTTGATTGAATTCCTTTGAGCTAGTAGATTAGCTGTTGTGTAATGATAAATTATCACTTTTGGAAAAATGTACTCCAATAATTCATTGTATGAGAATGCCAAAAATAAATTAGTGAAGAATTTGTGGTGTACAGATCTCTTTTTATCTGCTAAGTGTGTTCCCGGTTGCATCGTTAGGTGGAGTGTTTTGGAGCTCGGGGCCCAAAGCACTCTGGCTATGAATATAAGGTCGGGGTTGGATAGATGTGTCAGTTGGTATGTATATTGTTAAACATCAAGCCAGCAGAGTAACACCATCATTATCATCGGCTCAGCTGCCAAAAGTCCACTGCTGCTTATAGGCCTTCCCCAAGAATTCCCAGTACGATCGGCTGGAAGCGTCTTGCATTCAGCGCTTTGTTTGTCATCCGGCCAATTGGCTTAAATCATCTTCATCGTCAATTTTCCATGAACCACTCTGCGTCATCCTTCTTCATCCCAAGCCTAGTTGGGTTAATTAGTTGAGTGCAAATATCCTTGACCGGAAGCAGTAATTCCGCATCGATCTCTTGACTTTCGGTTAAGAGTTGACTACTAATATAGGATTATAATTATCTTGACTGATTGATTCCCGCAACCCATAACCAATTTACCGATCTGTTACAGAGGCACTACTTGAATAACCCCTATTTCCACTTCGTAATCATAAAATAACGTTAAAAGAAAACAAATATACTTATTAGAGATATTAAATTAATTCAATCTCAAAAGCGCCTTGTAATGTTATTTCCTTCCTAAGCGTTTTGAGTTTCCATTACATTAACATTATATTCAATATTCTTTTAAAGAGCTTATCCAAGCGGAAGCTACAACGTATCTCGGCGGAATAATCCGGCCCTGGATTCCATCCGTTCTGCTTATCATTCACAAATGAGGCGCTGAAACTAACGCCATTATTATTTTAACTGATTAGAGCAATCATAATTTTGAACCCTAATTCTAACGATACAGAGAGCATATTTAAATATCAACTAATGAGGTGCCGACTATACATTGTCGCCGGGAACGGAAAGTTGTCGTAGGTATAATAAAAGCTAACCCCGGTTTGAAATTATTCGAGTAATGGCTAATATTCCTTGGAATATTTTGTAGGCAAGCCTGATGTAAATCGAGTTTACGGCTTGTACCTAAGGTGTCAGTCTCACTGGTATTTTAGTAGACTTTTTTTGGATATGTGTATATTTAAATTATGTTTCCTTTTGTTATAATTACATAAAAGTTTTTATCGATATATGATTCTACTATAGAGCTGCTGTCGGAAGGTGTATACACTTACTTTTAACTAAAGAAGATAAAACCCAGTCGTGTTTTAGGCTAATTTGATCAGTCTTGGCAAGCACTTTTCGGATTGACTCGTTTATTGTAATATAGGGCACGAAAATATTTAAAAAAAATCATTTAGCCGTAATCTTAGCTCCTGGACGATCCCATGTATTTCATAAAACGTTATTTAACTCTTTCTCTCATTTTAGCAATAGCAAGTCCAACTGTGGCTCTGCCCAGTCAATATACCACCTATAAAATTCGTGTGCCATGAATATCCTATTGTCCATCTTCCTGCACTCAAATAGACTCCGGGCAGTCGCAGTTGCAAACATGTGGTCAAAGCAATTATAATTTTGTTTATATTTTTGACCAGTTTTATAAATAGATATAAGTTTATTTGTGTGTGATTTGGTTTTATAATGAATGTTTTGTGGCAAAATAAAGGAAATAAATACTAGCTATCTACGACTCGAAAGAAGACGAAGTGTTCTTTGGAAGGAAACTTTACTGTGCATCCACGTTTGTTTTGTATTTCCGCGTGCGTTTTCCTTATCTGCAAAGCTGGGGATTTTGGGGGTTTTGTTGGAGCTGAAACTTTCGTCAGGCATATATTCAGAGCTTCGTTGAATTAATAGGCATTCTTAAGGGATTTTACAAATGTGCTACAAATATATTTTTTTATACAATTAGCCAAAGCGCCAAAAGTTTTTGTACCGTTATATAAACTTGATATGAATCATTATTGTTTACGGTTATTTATAAGTGGGGTAGGTAATATAAATTTAATTATAAGAACCTAGGTATCTACTTACCATAAAATACATAAATTTGTTGAAAGGCTGAAATAAAAACGTTTCGTGCCACCATACAATATTTAACTATGAACAAAAACAAGTTTTTTGTAAGGGATACTTCGTAATCATTCATTCGATTTGTAATATATGTTGATATAGCGGCAATAGATACACATATTCTGTTACAATTTCTAGTATCTATCTATTTCGGTTCAATAGATAAATCCCTGTGACAGACTGCCGGAAAGACGGCTTAGAAATAGGGTCCCGTTTTTACTCTTTAAACCCCAAACAAGGGCCAACGCCTGCACTGAAGTATTAGTTTACGTAAAGTGTGTATACAGCATACTAATTGACCTTCAACATACTCTTAACGGCGTGACTCAGCATGTCCATGTAACAACTTCTCCTTTGGGATCAATACTGGGAAAGCAAAAAAAAACCATTTTTTCATGCAAAAAATTTCAGCCGCCTGGGCAATTAGTATGGGAGAGTATATAATCAATGTATGTAGAGTCAAAAAGATTTTTAAGTTCCCAGCATATGCCCCATACGAAAAGTTGTTCATATAGATGGTCTGATTAAGAGAATACCGAGGGTCTATGGGCAAGCTATAGTTGGTACTTAAAAAAATATAATCGTAGAATAAAACCGTAATTCAGTGGTTTTCAGTATGAACGCTACTTTATCTAGCTCGGCCGGCAGTAAAACCCGGAGATCGCTAGATACGGCGGCGCCGATTCGTTTTCTACTTTGTTAGTTTTTATAATGTTTCCTCGAACCTAACGTTGTTTCGTGAGACGCCATTTTTAATTTGCTGTCTAAACAGAACGTTTCATATTTAAGTGTTTGTAAATTAATTTGGCGAAGTAATTTGACTAATGGAACTGTTTACGATATTTTCTTTTGATGAATCTTATCGCGTTTTATGTTTAAGGGAAGACTCCACCGAATCCGAGATGCACTAAGCTATACCAAGCTAAGGGAAGTGATGTTTTTCAGCTAGGGATTAACTGCAGAAATGATGCCTGATATGTAAAATGTAATGTGTCTTGGTGAGAGTGGATTTTGAATAACGTCTGTACAGGCAGCACCGATGTTAATTTTTTTGATTGATCTAAAAACTATGAAGGATATATAACGTATTATCTGTTACCCGCGGCTTCGCCCGCGTGATGTATAGCCTATGTCTTTTATTATTGTCCGTGATATAAAGCGTAACAAACAAACAAACTCACTTTTAGTGTTAGGATAGTTAGGATTAGGATAACTCTTATTGCTGAAGAAAAAACTTGCACGTGAGGAGTTTACCTCCATGGTATACTAATTGATCTACTTTTTTTGTATGCTACCTACCATATGTCCTACCATATATACGTGCAAGAATCTTATTAAACCTATTGAAAATACTTCGTTAGGTGTGGCCAGTACAAATGTACATGTAAATCTGAATCGACGTGTATTAATTACCAAATAAGCAAAGAAAGGCGATGATGTGCAGTGGTGGGGGACAAGGGAAGAATGTGAGACCAATATTTATACTAATCTACATCCATGTTTTAATTCGTTATTATACTTTTATAACATATTATAATTATATGTAAAATATAATTTAGTACCTCTTTACGCTTCAACGATATAACGAAATAATAAAATTTTGTATCGAGATGAGAGAGCCCGGGGAAGGTCATTGTAATAGCTAGTTCTGTATGAAATTCCGTGTATTCCGCTTCGTATATCTTTGGATGTCACCGCCTTGGTGGAGGTCTGTCCTTAGTGTAATAAAGAGGAAGCTTTTTATAATTTAATTAGCCAAGTTGTTTCGATGAAGGAACTAGAAACCTCTTAGAGTTTCTTCATTAATCCAAGTATCAAAAACGTCTACTTATATGAACAAAATATTCTAATGGCCCTAACATTATATTTAATACAGACCTTTTAATAAAATGAAAAGAAAACGTTTTTCTTCAATGCTAATAATTTATAAAATGCTTTAGGAATAAGTTGTTTCATTTTCTGATAAGCTTTTAATATGAGCGAATAAATTTGTAAAATATTAAGGCCGCGTTCCAGCATTACAGAAATGAAAACATTTATTTGTAAGGTTTGATCATTTTTTTAGGGTTCTCCGTAGTAAACTAGGAACCCTTATAGTTTCGCCATGTCTGTCTGTCTGTCCATCCGCGGTTTTACTCAGAGACTATAAGTACTAGAAAGCTGAAATTTGGTATGGATATGTATATTAATCATGTCAAAAAAGTGGTAGAAGAAAATCTTGGGTATTGTTAGATAGGTCTTTAAAAAATATTAAGAGGTTGAGAACACCATTTTTCGATTTAGGGACCCGTTTCCGAAATACTTGTGCAAATTTTTGTTAGAGGTAAGTGTTCCCCCCCCCCCTCTATCTACTAAACGGTTATATATGGATACGTGAAAAAAATTACAGAAATAGTATATATACTTAAGTTGAAAGGAAAACTATCAGAGCTGAGTACTAAGTACAAACTAAAAAGTTATAGGCAACCAATTTATAAAATGTACTTGAAAATGTAAAATTTCATACATTTTCATTGTTACATGTTTTAGTCGTTAAACTGTGATGTGCGAGTGTGTGTCATTCGCAACTACGGAACCCTACACTGCGCGTGGCCCGACACGCATTTGGCCGGTTTCTTTTTTATCGTTAGATCAGCTCTGTGACTCGATAATATTACGTACATGTGTACAATTTCCTGTTGAATTAAAATATTAATGGTACAGCATTTGAGGTAAATAATGCAAGGATATTTACAATTACAATTATTATATAAAAAACATTTTTGTACTCAAGGCGTTTTACGATACGTGTTGTTCGCCTCTACTTAAGCTTTCAAAGAAAAAGACGCTGTAGCTATCTATAAATAAGCGCTATTTTAGCATCCCACCAACATTAAGCTATTCAGATGCGGTGCCATATATGACGTACAGCTCGTAAAATATTCATGAATTAGCATTTCCATCTCCACGGTAAATGACGCCAGACGTAACTACTCTATGCACTGACTCAGTGGCTACTCATTTAGATAGCATTAACTTACTGCTGATGTTTTGTTGGTTTTTACCCAAAAGAGAGACCAAGAAAGATATGGACATTTATGTTGGATGCCTGGTTTACTCTCTCGGTGAAAAAGACGTAATACCCATTAATACGGTCTATTTTTAGCAATCCGCCCACATTTCGCTGTTCAGAACATACATAACATACAGCTAACCTATTCATGGATTAGCATGTATGACATACAGCTCGTAAGTTATTCATGGATAAGCATTTCCATCTCCGCGGTAAATGACGCCTGACGTTACTTTGCAGAGACTCAGTGGATACTTATGAAGATAGCAATTTACTATAAACGCTTTTTTACCCAAAAGAAGACAGAAAGAGACTGTCATTTATGTTCGACGCCTCTGTTTACTCTGTCGGAAGAACGGTCTATTTTTAGCATTCCGCCCGCATTAAGCTGTTCAAAACATATCCTACGACATACAGGTTATAAGTTTTGCATGATTTAGCATGGATAACATGCAGTTCGTAAGGTATTCAATCACTAGCATTTCCATTCTCGCGGTAAATGACGACCGTCATACATTATGCAGTAACTCAGTGGCTACCCATTTAGATCGCATTTACTATTAACGCTTTGTTGGTTTTTACCCAAAAAGAGCCCAAGAAAAAGATGGACATATATGTTGGAGGCTTCTGCTAACAATACAGGAGACGGAATTAATATCCGTAAACACTGTCTATTTTTTGGATTCCACCCGCATTAAGCTGTTCAGAACATGTATGACATACAGCTCGTAAGTTATGCTGGAATAGCATTTCCATCCCCGCGATAAATGACGCCTGATGTACACTTTGCAATGACTTAGTGGCTACCAAGATGGCTATTTCATTTAGATATCATTTATTACAAATACTTTTTTTACCCAAAAAGAGATTAAGAAAGAGACCGACATTTATATTGGATGCCTCTGCTCACTCTGCTGGAGGAAAAAAAGACGTAACAGCCATCATTACGGTCTATTTATAGCATTTGCTGTTCAGACCATGTCCTACGACATACAACTCGTAAGTTATTTATAAATAAGCATGTATGGCATACAGCTCGTAAGATATTCATGAATTAGTATTTCCATCCCCGCGGTAAATGACGTCCGATATACACTATGACTCCGTGTCTACCCATTACAATACGAGTAGCATGTACACACTGCTTTTTCCCCAAATAAGGACCGAGAAAGACTGACATTAAAATTTATGTTCGATGCATCTGTTTACTCTGCCGGAAGAAAATACATTATATCCATAAATACGGTGTATTCTTTGCATTCTGCGTTTAGCTGTTCAGAACATGTCCTTCAAAATACATCTCATAAGTTATTCATGGATTAGCATGGATGACATGCAGCTCGTAAGTCATTCATGGATTAGCATTTCCATCTCGGTGGTAAATGACGTCCGAAATAGACTATGCATTAACTTAAGTAGTGGCTATACCCATCAAGATAGCATTTGCCACAAACGTTTTTATACCCAAAAGAACACCAAGATAAAAACTCATATTTATGTTGGATACCTCTGCTTAGTTTGCCGGAGAAAAAGACCTTAATACCCATTAATACTGTTTACCTTTAGCATACCGCCCGCATTCAGAACATGTAAGAACTACAGCTCATAAGATATACATGGATTAATATACACTATGCAGTAACTCAGTGGCTACCATATAATTAGTATTTTTTACCTTAATTTTGTTGGTATTTTATTATAAAAAAAACCGGCCAAGTGCGTGTCGGGCCACGCGCAGTGTAGTTGCCAATGACAATGAAAACTTTGAGTTCACACCTTTACGTTTTTGCCAGTTTACATCCTTCATATTGATTTTTTCTGACTTTACATAGCCTATGATGATACTCCGGGGCAGAATACGACTAAAAAGACACCTCACACTTCAAAATAAATATTATTCAAATATTATTCTCGTTGTAGGTGAATCAGTCGGGTAAAAATAATGTTAGGCAAGAAATATTGTCTAGTCTACTATGGCTTAGTATTCATCATCATCATCAGGTCTTTGTTAGTCTCCACTGCAGTAGCAAGACCCTCTCTGTACTACCAGAGCCAAATATTAGCCAAAGCAGTCAGAGGATTGGGCCTACACTTTACACGCAGGCCAGACGGGTTAGCGAGGTCTCTTTGATGTTTATAAGCTTTGTTCACCTAGATTATGTTTCCTAAGTTGCCTTCTACGACATCCACGAAAAGACTTAGAGTGGCCCTATTCTACTTCGCCGGGAACCACACGGCTTAGTATTACAATAAAGCTATTTAATTCGAGTCACAAACGTAGAGGCCCAAAGACAGGCCATTCAATTCATCACGAATATAATGAGTCAAGAAGTTGAGTCTCCGGCGGCCACTTCTAATTTAAATTGAGGAATTATGCCACCCCTACAACTAATTAGTTCTTTAACTTAGAGCGGGATCAGGGGCCTAAGACGAAGATAGAATGAGATATTTTAAACAATTATGAAGACATGGTGGACTTTAAAGTTGTTAGAGTACCTTGTATTTTTTTGCGCTGTCTATCGGCTAAATCTTCATTTTTGTTTTGGTTTGAAGAGTGAGAATAGTTTACCTAGCTTGTGTTTCCTAAGTCGCCTTCTATGATATTTACAGGGAGACTTAGAGTGGCCCTATTCTACTCCGCCGGAAACCACACGGCTTAGTATTACAATAAAGCTATTTAATTCGAGTCACAAACGAAGAACCCAAAGACAGGCCATCCAATTCATCACGAATATAATGAGTCAAGAAGTTGAGTCTCCAGCGGCCGCTTCTAATTTAAATTGAGGAATTATGCCGCCCCTACAACTAATTAGTTCTTTAACTTAGAGCGGGATCAGAGGCCTAAGACGAGGATAGAATGAGATATTTTAAACAATTATGAAGACATGGTGGACTTTAAAGTTGTTAGAGTACCTTGTATTTTTTTGCGCTGTCTATCGGCTAAATCTTCATTTTTGTTTTGGTTTGAAGAGTGAGAATAGTTTACCTAGCTTGTGTTTTCTAAGTTGCCTTCTATGATATTTACAGGGAGACTTAGAGTAGCCCTATTCTACTCCGCCGGAAACCACACGGCTTAGTATTACAATAAAGCTATTTAATTCGAGTCACAAACGAAGAACCCAAAGACAGGCCATCCAATTCATCACGAATATAATGACAAAAAGTTCAGTCTCCGGCGACCGCTTCTAATTTAAATTGAGGAATTATGCCGCCTCTACAAGTAATTAGTTCTTTAACTTAGAGCGGGATCAGGGGCCTAAGACGAGGATAGAATGAGATATTACTTACATTTGTATCCCATTTAATTCCTAAAATCGATGCTGGGGGTCAAGTAGATGTTGGTTACTTTGACTTTCGGAGGGCTTTTGACATTGTCGATAATGATGCCTTACTTGCTAAGTTTGCTGCAATGGGATTCACGCCGCACCTGCTTAGGTTCTTTGCCAGTTATCTGAGTGACCGCAGACAGTATGTGGAGTACGCGGGACAGAAATCTGAGCCTTATTTCACGTTCTCTGGAGTAAGCCAAGGAAGTACGCTTGGGCCATTACAATTTCTCCTGTTTATAAATGATCTCCCTGGGGTTGTCCGGGATGCGCAGTGTTTGTTATTTGCAGACGACCTTAAGTTGTACCTGCCAGTAGGGAATTTTTTGGATTGCGAGAAGCTACAGGGAGATATACATAGGGTAGTGCAATGGAGTCACGATAATAAGCTACATTTTAACGTGTCAAAATGCTGTGTGATGACGTTCACCCGTGCGAGGACGCCTTTGCATTATGACTATGCTATAGACCGCGAGACAATGACCAGAGTTAAAAAAGTAAAGGACCTAGGCGTGGTCATGGTACCGGACATGTCGTTTAAGCAGCACATAGTTGACATATGTAATAGAGCTTACAGGAATCTGGGTTTCATTTTGAGACAATGTAAAGATTTCCAAGGTACGACTACTGCTAAGGTCTTATATAATGCACTAGTCCGAAGCCATTTGGAAACTGGTGCTTTTGTCTGGAGCCCCAGTGAAGCTAAATATAGGTTAATGTTAGAAAAGATACAGAATAAGTTTTCTAGATTTCTATATTTGAAGGAGTATGGCGTCTATCCCTTTTACCCATTGATGTACCCGAGTCTATTTGTTATGGGTATGGTGGGATATAGTAAACTTGAGGTTAGGAGGGACGCTGCACTTGTCAAATATATAATTCGTATATTAAAAGGGCAGATACATCATCCAGAGATACTATCGATAATGCAAATATCTGTTCCAAACGGTTATGTGTTTGCGCGGCGGCAGCCCGCTTTATTTAATATACCTGTGTCTAGGACTAATCTAATGGAAGTTGCCCCCTTGTCACGAGCAATTAAGATAATAAATGCTATTAACAATAGTACGGATATTTTTAATGAGAGCCTGCCGAAAATTATGGTAGTAGTGCAAAAATATATAGAATCACAGATTGTATTATAATGTAAAATTAAAGTAAAGCATAGGTTTTAGTTTGGTACATATAACGTCGCTTTGGTGTAAAACTGTTATGATGTTATTATGTTGATTATAATAAATAAAATAAAAATTTTTAAACAATTATGAAGTACCTTAGGGATTTTAAAGTTGTTTGAGTAACTGTGAACTTTTTTGCGCTGTCTATTGGCTTGATCTTCATTGTTGTTTTGGTTTGAAGCACGTTTGAAGAGTAAGAATAGGTTATTTTACTGAATCGTGACACAAGCACGATAATTCAATTTTTTTTTTCTAAAACATTATTATTTTTAAGATTTAGGCTGTTTTTGCCATCGATACAATATTACAGAACATAATATACCCAGTAGGTATTCGCAGGTCAGTATACATTTACGAGTGGAGGCGGCATCGGCGAGCATTGTGTTAATGATAATATCGCGATCATATCTGATGACCTACTTGTGGCGAATCTACCGGCTAAGAGGATGGCTGAAGTACATGCAGGTTTTGGTGGTAGCAACTTATGTCATATGTGCCGATTAAAGGACAAAAGCCCTCACATCTACGGCTGAAGCGTACCCAAAGATGTTCGGTGTCAGCCTGCCGTAAAAAGGCCTAATAATTTCACAGTCTGAATATCCTGAATATTTGCATGCTTATGCTCACTGCCGAACACTGGATTTTTGGATATGATATACAAATTAATTGCGTTAGAATTTGTATCTCCCAATTAAATTCGATACATTACGTATTTGTCTATGGTCTCCATGACTCGTCGGTCTCTCACATCTTTCATGATGATCGGTTCATTAGATACGGCGTGAAAGCGTTACAAACAAACAAACTCACTTTCGCATTTATATTATTAGTTGGGATTAGCATGCTCGTGCTAATGGCAGAACCTGTTGTATATATGTGATATAGAATCTATGGTTACATAAAATATACAGAGTGTTCGCAGGTCAGTCGAAATTTTCTCGCAAGGCATCGGCGGCATTGTGTTCATGATTAATATCGCGATCATATCTGATGACCTACTTGTGCCGAATCTATCGACTGCGGCCACGGCTGAAGTATGTGCAGTGGTTATTTGGGCATTGGAACTACGGAACTCAAAATGTTTTTGTACCGAAAATATCAGAAAAATGTTTGAAAATCTGACATCGGTGTTGGCCCCTTACACACACGAAAAACAAATAACAACCGAAAATATAACTCTGATTGGATAATTGGGCACTTGCCCGGTATATTTTTTTTAGGGTTCCGTAGTAAGTAATATTTTTTTTTCTATACAAACCCATCGTGTTGGGTATTGTGAGGTTGAGAACACCATTTTTCGATTTAGGGATCCGTTTCTGAAATATTTGCTTATAAAGTGCAAATTTTTGTTAGAGGTAAGTGTATCTATTTGCTTAACAGTTATATATGGATACGTGAAAAAAATTACAGCAGTAGTATATATACTGGAGTTGAAAGGAAAACTATCAAAGCTGAGTACCAAGTACAAACTAAAAAGTTATAGGCAACCATCTTATTAAATGTACTCGAGAATGTATTTCATGCAATTTTCATTGTTAGATGTTTTTGGTCGTTAAGAGGGTATACTAGCAGTGCGTTTTCCATACAAATGTATTTCTCTATTTTCTCGCTGAAAACTGCTTCTAGATGCACAATCCTTTTTACATACAATCTATTATTAAAATAGGTATGTCCCTATGTTTTATTTTTTTTCTAAAAACCTGTTTAAAAGAAAAAAAAATTGTACAAAAACAGTCTTTTTGAAAAAAATAAAAAATAGAGGCATTCCTTTTTTAGTACTAGATTTTATGAAAAAAGAATTGTGGCTCTAGAATCAGTTTTCAGCGAGAAAATAGAGAAATACATTTGTATGGAAACCATATTGAAAAAATACTGCTAGTATACGCTCTTAAACTGTCAGGTGCGAGTGTGACCAGTGTGAACTCAAAGTTGTCATTCGCAACTACGGAACCCTAATGATCGTGAAATTTGGAGGTGTATGTGAGAGGTAAAGAGGCCTATTTTTTGCTGTCGTAATGGTTTAAAGTTTTTAAAATAAGTCACTTTTGTTTTTTCAATTTTGCTCTGTGACTCATGGTTTTACAAAAACTCGTCTCTGAAGGTTAGGAACTGGTATGTCTAGTGTCTTTGTCTCTGTATCAGTGTGCCTCAGTCTTGCAATAAATGAACTACCGAACGCACGTCCGTCTATTATTTATCAGTGGCGACGAGGCGGTTACGAATCACACGTAAAATTAATTTTGAAGAAAGTGCCAATAAAAATGGGAGTGGGGAAAATCCAAGAGTTTAACGTGAAAACCGGGAACTGGGTTAGTTACAGTGAAAGACTGGATATGTATTTTCTCGCGAACGATGTGAAGGACAGTGCAAAGTTACCCACATTAATAGCGGTGATGGGCGAAGAAGCTTATTTGCTGTTGTCGACGTTAGCAAGTCCCAAGAAACCATCAACTTTGTCTTATGATGAAGCTATTGCCCTCATGAAAAACCATTTGCAGCCAAAACCTTCAATATTGGCCGAGCGGTACAAGTTTCGACAGCGGCGGCAGGTAGAAACAGAATCAATCGCCGAGTATGTAACTGAACTCAAGAAGCTCGCGAAAGATTGCGATTTTAAGGCGGCATTAGAAGAGAATTTGCGCGATCAATTAATTTGTGGCATAATAAGTGAAACGACGCGCCAGCGATTGTTCGCAGAGGATGATAGTATCACATATCAGAGGGCATTCAAATTAGCAATGTCATTAGAAGCGGCAGAAAAAAATGCTTGTGCGGTGGATCCCGACGCTAAGCCTTCAGTTCCAGTAAATAAGGTTCAAGGTGTGTTCAAATGTATGACGTGCGGTACAAACGGACATCGAACGGAGGAATGCAAGTACAAAAATTTCGAGTGTAGCAGTTGCAGGAAGGTGGGACATTTACGGAGAATGTGTCCCGAAAAACGGGCAAGACTGGAGATAGCGGGAACTGCCAAGAATCAGCTTCGCAGTGACGGCGGAAGCGATGACGGCGGCAGAGGGGAACGCGGGGGTCGACGAGCCGGGAGAGGTCGGGGCGCAAGCGGGCGTTGGCGAGGCCGCCCGACAGCAGCGCGGAGTGGCAGCCGGGACGCCGGCAACTACTGGCTGCACGGGGAGGGTGCGGCGGCGCGGGAACAATTGCCCGACCCACAGCTGACGACCTACGAGGACGACGCGTTCGGGCCGCGAGATGAAGATGACGGGAGCGATGATGGGGATGAACCGATGTACCAAATGTCATTAACTAAATACAAACCGGTATGTATGAGTCTTTTAGTACATGACAAGTTATTAACTATGGAAATAGACACCGGTTCGGCCTTATCGTGTATAAACGGAAGCACGTACCGAAAGTTTTATAGTTATTTGCCATTATATTCATGCAGCCTGAGATTAAAATTTTATGATGGTTCGGTTATACAACCGCTAGGATATATAGAGGTGGACGTTATATATAAAAAAAATAAAAAGAAATTAAATCTATATGTTATCGATAATGGAACCACTAGCTTATTGGGAAGACAGTGGCTTTTCGAATTAAACATCTCTGTACCTAAAGTGAGTTTGTATAGTGTGCAGTTAGGCGAGAACAAAAATAAACAATTGGATGTAATAATTTCCAGGCATGAGTCACTGTTCGATGGCACACTGGGCCGGTACTCGGGACCGCCGGTGCAGCTGCACATGCGGGCGGACGCAACGCCGGTGTTCTGTCGCGCGCGCCCAGTGCCCTACGCGCTGCGTGCGCGCGTCGACGCCGAGCTGGACGCGATGCTGCGGGCTGGCGTCATCGAGCCGGTGGACCGCTCGGACTGGGCCACTCCCCTAGTGATAGCAAGTAAGGCGGATGGCGGATTGCGCATCTGCGCGGACTATAAGATTACTCTTAATCGTGTTCTTTTGGTCGATAGGTACCCGGTTCCTAAGGTAGATGACTTATTTAGTAAATTATGTGGAAATGAATATTTTACAAAATTAGACCTCTCACAAGCCTACAATCAATTGGTACTTGACGATTCTTCCAGGGCGTATACCGTTATCAACACACACAAAGGCCTATTTAAATATAACCGTTTGGTTTATGGGTTGTCGTCAAGCCCAGGTATATTCCAAAAATTCATGGAACAATTGTTCAAAGACGTACCGGAAGTAGTAATATTCTATGATGATATTTTAATTAAAAGTAAGGATATTAATGGTAATTTGGAGGTTTTGGAACGAGTATTACAAATTTTACAACAAAATGGTTTAAAAATTAAGAAAAGCAAATGTAATTTTCTCTCCAGACAAGTTGAATATCTTGGTTTTATTATAGATAAAAATGGAATACGAGTAAATCCGGATAAAATAAAACCAATTGTCAGCATGCCACCACCACAGAACGCGTCTGAATTAAAATCCTTCCTGGGAATGGTAAACTTTTACGGGAAATTTGTTAAAAATTTAAGTACATATTTAGTACCATTATATTCACTACTTAAGAAGGGCAAGCATTACGTGTGGGGTAAGGAACAAAGTGAGTCGTTTTTACGGGTAAAAAAATTGTTGTGCGGCGCGGGGGTGTTAGTACATTATGACATAACACGGCCTACCGTGGTGACGTGCGACGCCAGCGCGCGCGGACTGGGCGCCGTGCTGGCGCAGCGCGAGCGCGATGGCTCCGAGCGAGCGGTCTGTTATGCTTCGCGGGCGCTCACGCCGGCCGAAACTAACTATAGTCAGATACACAAGGAAGCGCTAGCCATTATATTTGCAATGGATAAATTCCATCAGTATTTATACGGCAGGAAATTTACACTCAGAACTGACCACAAACCTCTAGTCAGTATTTTTGGCCCGAATGCAGGAATACCGACAACAGCGGCCAGTCGGCTGCAGAGATGGGCGATTAAACTTTCGGCATATGATTTCAACATTGAATACGTAAGTACAGAAAAAAATACGGCTGATGCTCTCTCACGACTTATCAAAACTTACAAAGAAACAACAACGGTGGAAGATGAACTTCCAGAGCAGACTTATTTACATTTTGCTACAGAGGCCTTACTATTAGATTATAAAACGTTAAAGAAAGAAACGGAATCGGATCCAATATTAGTTACGTAAGGGATGGTTGGCCACTCGACGTCGACATAAAAGAACTTAAGCCTTATTTAAACAGGAAAAATGAAATATATATCGAGCTGGGTTGTCTAATGTGGGGACATCGAGTGGTTATACCGACGTCCTGTAGACCTAAGGTTATACGAGAATTACACGAGTCTCACATGGGCATAGTGAAAACTAAGGCATTAGCGCGAAGTTATGTTTGGTGGCCCGGGGTGGACGAGACCGTGGAGGCGGCTTGCCGTGCCTGCGAGGTGTGCGCGGCCGTGGCCAGCGCGCCGCCCGCGCATGCGCCGTGCCCATGGCCGTGGCCCGGGCGTGCCTGGTCTCGATTACATCTTGACTTTCTGGGACCGATCGTAGGCACTACTTACCTAGTGGTAGTCGATGCATGCTCGAAATGGATTGAGGCTATCAAGATGAAGGGTACGACAGCTAGCGCTGTGATCGCGGTGCTGCGAGAAATGTGGGCGAGATTCGGTTTGCCAAAACAAGTGGTCAGCGACAACGGACCCCCCTTTTCAAGTTCAGAATTTGAAACGTTTTTAACAAGCAATAAAATTGATCACCTGTTTTCGGCGCCCTATCATCCGGCCTCAAATGGGGCGGCAGAAAATGCGGTAAAAATTTGTAAGCGAGTTATTAAGAAAGCATTAAAACAGAAAGTTGACATCGATACGGCTCTGAATAGATTTTTATTAGCTTATAGAAACACCGAACACGATGCGACAGGCGATAGTCCTGCAAAAATACTTCTTGGTAGAAATTTACGCATGCGCCTTGATAAATTAAAACCAGATCGAGAGGAAAGAGTAAGAGAACGGCGAAAGGGCAGCATCAGCAGCGGCGAGGGGGGCGCGGCGCGGCGGCGGCAGCTGCGGGCCGGCGACGACGTCTGGTGCCGGGACTACCGTGCGCCCGATAGGTGGGTACCTGGTAAAGTATCGGAGATAATAGGCAATACGGATTATAAGGTAAAATGTGATAAAGGAACCGAGGTACACAGACATATCGACCAATTGAAGCGTAGAGTGTCTTATAGTCCCACAGGTATCGACGCATTTCAAAATCCACCAGCACGAAGAATTTCGCGTAGTTCGCTAGTGGTGCCGGAGGGCGAGGGGAGTGAGCCAGGCGAGCGAACACCACCGGAAGAGGCGACGTCAGCGAGCGAGTCGTTTCCGGGGGTGACGTCACCTTTTAAACATGGTCAGGACACCGGGCCCGGGGTGCCAGAGAGCAGGTCCCATGACACGTCTGCCAGTAGGTCGGGAGAAACAAAAAGGCCCCGAATACCCCCTATTCGTTTTGGAATAGACGAGCTGTTTTAATACTTAGGCTGTATTATGTATTCTGAGAGTATATTATATATGTGTTACTATATAAGTACTTAGATAAGTAGCTTAAAAGATATTCAATGTAAGTTTAATACTGATAAGGTACTGGAAGGATAGGGATATTAAGAATTTGTAAGGTAAGAAATAGTAACGTAAATTAAGATTGATCGGTGAATGTGTTATTGTAATTTACTGCTATAACAGTGAGTGATCATTTAGTGACGATAAATTGTTAGAAGTCGTCTCGTTTCTTTAGTGAAGATGCTCATTACCTATCGGTCATTAGGTTCAGTTTTGTTTATAATAAGATGAGTACATTGTAGTTAAAAATTATATAGTAAGTGGTTAATTAAGGGTGGAGGTATTGGTATGTCTAGTGTCTTTGTCTCTGTATCAGTGTGCCTCAGTCTTGCAATAAATGAACTACCGAACGCACGTCCGTCTATTATTTATCTATTATATGGTGTTAGAAAGGAACTGGTTAACAAAAACTAGGGGTAGGTTGCGAGGAGCGAAGCGACGAGCGTTAGGTTCTACATGAACCAAGCATGCGCGAGGCGAGCGAGTGAAGCGAGCGTGCCGCGGCAGCGGCCGCCGAAGCGCCAGAAACGAAATTGCCGCGTTATTCTGAAGTGTTTTGTAGCCAAACCCAGCACCGTAGAGAGAAATTGTGAAGAAAAAAGATGTTTTTTATGTCTTTTAAATAGACTTCTAATATATAAAACAGATAAGTATATTATACTTACTCTTATGGATTTCATTTATTTATCATTTGAAATGTTGTCTTTTAATAATATGGAAATATTTTTTTTTTGATAAATAAAATATAAAGCAATAGTGTCTGCGGATAAACGTTGGGTTGCAATATAAAGCATATAGTTTTCAAAAAAATAAGTATCAATAATCGGAATTTCAACAATATAGCAACTGTATTTTCGGTAAAATGAAACTATAGAAAATGAAAAAATGGCGACTCGTTTTAGGTGTTTTAAAATTCGTACAAAACCTATTCTTGTTTATGATAGGTAACCGTTCAGTAGTTATGATGGTGATCATAATTTACTTCTATCAATATTAATTGATGCTTCGACCGAAAGTCCGAAGATTTAACGTACAAAGTACCTACGTACGCTAAAGCTTCAGATGTTATGTTAGCATTTGACTGGAGTGCAGTTAGCCCGAATAATGCATTACTAATGTGTTTACATACAGCATGTGCTCATGGTCTACCTGTTTGCAACACAGCACTTCAAGTGGAAAGACCCGGCATTTCTAGAAATTAATAGAGAGTTAGTTACAGTTTCTACATGATCGTTTTGTATATAGTTCTAAAATTGTCAAGTTTAATTCTGATATCTTGCTTGTTCTAACTTTGGTATAATAGCTATGTGAATGCATAAAAACCTAGGTTTAAAATATGAAATCATATTTAACACGTAAATATCCATATAGAGTTGCTTTGTAAAAATCATAGTGTTGATTTCTTTTTACGCTACATCAATTTTATTTTTAAATAATGTCATGATTCAGAGTGATTTAAGCCTCAGCATTTAAAATAAAATAACATAACTAAATTTAAGAGAACTTAATAAAATACCTCAAACGCTTTATTAGCGGCCATTGGTATAGATCTAAACCCAAAATTAAAACAGGAGTATATAAACAAAAGCAAGGAAATATCAATTTATTTAATCAGTATCAAATTTTAGACCGGTACGCGACCATCAAGTGTTGGTTGACACAAGAAATCTTTTTACATGTAAACATTTTTTTGCGGATGCAAACGAATTCAGTTACACCCTGTACGAAAGGAAAGATAAGAAGTGTTTTAACACGAAAAATACACTATGTTTATCATAAAAGGAACCACGTCAGTGGCCGAGAGGCGGTTTCAAAGAACTTTGACACCAGGGTGTGCATGGTCGTCTGACCGCGTCCTGCACGAAATGATGATGATCATAAATAATTCCAAACGGAAGTCTTTAACTCACAAAGGCTTTTGCGATCAATTTGCAACAAAAATAAATAAAAAAGAGCGCAAAAAATAAATTAACAAAATAGTTGGCTTTCGAGATAAAGGAGTAATGAAGCAAGTAGCGTATTTATTGAAGAAAAACGTGTGAATATTTCCTTTGTCGTAACTAAAACCCCGGTCACGTCCGTCACAGCCGCTGGGCAAATATAAAAGTGACAAAATGGAGCAAATCGAGCGAGCGCGGTCCGTAGGAATGTGGGTAAACTGACCTCTATGACTACTACTGGACTGAGTGTAAAATTTATTTTTCCGTATTCCATGATTACGCCTATGAACATGCTAAATGTGGCATGCATTTGTTTTATACTATGTAATAATAGTGAAGAATGTGAAGTATCCTTTACTTTGGTATTGATTCGTTAAGTTTGTTTAAAGTTGGTTGAGCGTCTATACGACATCATATAACAGTATGAACCCCGGACTCTGAAGCATCGCAGCTGAAGACGTAGCCGGGAAAAACACCCGGATAATAACTACCTTTGAGAATTGTAGCAACTGTTCTTTTAAGGTTATTCCCACCAAAGAAAAATTAACATAGATTTCGAAGAAAATTCTCACATCATACGTACAGAAGCAACATACATGATGTCACAGCTATCTAGTTTTTTTAAATAAAGGTTTTAGGTAATCTTGACATGTGACTTTGTGTCTTTAATTATATCGCATGTATTTTTTCCGATTACATGACGATCTGTTTAATAGTTGGTATAAAAGAGTAACAAGAAACAAACTCACTGTTTTATTTACATACTTATAATGTAATTCAGTATTCAAAAACTATAAATCAGAAAAGCACATAACTTCAAACTATATGTACGTACTGTCTAGCGTGTGTAGGTCGGTGAGTGCGGTATAGGGAAGACAAGAAAAAGATAATATTGATTTTCATTTGTTTTGAACTACCGGAAGCCTCATCAAGCCACAAGTACTTTCTGTTCACATAAGTTGTTGCTTTGTCTACCGCTACGCTTTCTCTTCTCTTTCAAATACTCGTAATCAAATGTCCGTACATACGATGGGCCACCGATAAGTTTTGAAGTGCTATTTTTATGCGAACAGGTAGGGTTTTTTAAGGCAGGTTGTTTTGTATTGGAAGGTCGTTTTTTTCGGTGAAGTAGCAAGCTCAAACTACGAGGAGATAGAATTACTAATATCTATGCTAGTAAGTAGTAGTAGTAGTAGTGTGACAAGCAAACCAAGTCCTAAATTAACTTACATATCATCATCAGGTCTTTCTAGTCTCCACTGCAGGAGCACGAGCCTCTCTGTACTACCAGACATAATAATAATAACTTACATGAACTATCTAAAAAATATTTCCATATCAACCGCGGGCGGAATCACGAAAAAGCGATTACGAATATAAGATTTATGTAAAAGAGATTTCTTGTAGTAGGTTAGCTTAATTTCGCCGCACTCGCATGAAGTTATTTAGCAAGCGAAGCATTATTTAACCCATGCATATGGAAAAATCCAAGTACGTCGTTACTTCTGAGCTTAACTTAGGGTTGGGATCGACATTTTATTTTTCAATACTACGACTTGCCTTCTCAAAAAGATATTATAATTCTTTGTTCGAACAGACGACCCTTGCTGCCCCCAGGCTGCAACCAGAAGCACATAGAGAGGATAAAAAAGAGAAAAATAAAACGGCAACACTATGTCTCAACACACTTTATCACAAAATACACTAAGGACCTGTTTAAATATTCACTTAAGTTATGATTATCTTATTATTAATATAAACTTAGGATGAATCTCTGAAGTTTTTTAACAAAGCGTGATGTGGCATAAAATAAACTTCCTTCTGCTCTATTTTTTTTTTTTTTTATTTAAAAATCTTTATTGACCACTATGGTACAAAGGGCGGACTTAATGCTAAAGCATTCTCTACCAGTCAACCTTCGGGATAAATAGATAAAGGTGTTGCGATAGGCGACTAAAGAATGTTAAAATATTAAATTAATTTGTAAATACATACACATAAAATAATAATAATAATAATAATAAAATTAATACATAAGTTTATACATAATTACTCATCTTAATACATAATTATACTTAAAAATAAATATATATATATAAATATATACATACATATATAAATAATCCAGAGAGTGAATTACTAATTCTGCTGCACACAATTAACCAAAAGATGGGCATGAACCTTTTTCTTAAATAGGAACCTGCTTATGATGCTTTTTATGTCTTCGGGCAAGGCATTCCAGAGTCGTGAAACTTGGAGAGTAAAAGAATTAGACATAAATTCAGAACGAAACAAAGGAATATGGAGGCAAAGCGTATGGCTGGAGCGAAGTTCACGATTGTTACAGTCTGATTTGTAATGAAATCGACTTCTCAAATATTCAGGGGAGTTAGGGTTTTTAAGAATTGAGAACAGAGTACAAAGCATTCTCTGTTGTCTGCGTTGACGAACAGGAAGCCAATTGAGCTTAGAACGAAAAGAAGACACATGATCGTATTTTCGAAGGCAGTAAATAAATCGGATACAGTTATTAATGAGTCGATCAAGTTTATCGAGAAGATCTGCATTGAGATCAGGATAACACACATCAGCATAATCGATGATAGGAAAGATGAGAGATTGGACCAAAGTTAATTTAATTTTGTGCGGAAGAAAGTTTCTAAAACGATTTAAATATTGCAACGAGGAAGTAACTTTTCTACTGATCTCAGTTACCTGATGCCTCCAACTCAGGGTCGAGTCCATGAAAAGGCCAAGGTTCTTAACGGAATCACTAATTGGTATGTTATTATTATTTAAAGTAATTGGAGAAATGGTACTTTTATCAATTTTACATAATTGTCTCGAACTGCCAATCATTATCGCCTGACATTTTAAAGGATTAATTTTTATACCAAAATTATCGGACCAGCTAGAAATATCTGATAATACAGTGTTTAGTAGGGTTATTCCGTTTTCAATGTTTTCAGCATCAGTTTGAACATAAATTTGTAAATCGTCAGCGTAAAAATGATAAGAACAGCTAATTGAGTGTGATGACAAATTAATGAAAACAGCAAATAAAAGGGGAGAGAGGATACCCCCTTGAGGGACACCTGAGGATATTTTTTTCCATTGAGACAACTCACGATCTATTCGGACAGCTTGTTGCCTACAACAGAGATAGGACGAGAACCAATCAATAACTGAGGATGAGAAATTCATGTACTGAAGGATTGCCAAGAGAATATCATGATCAACCATATTAAAAGCATTTGAAAAATCAATGAGAGCCAAAATGGTGATCAATCTATTCTCCATACCAAGGCGAATATCTTCGGTGACGTTGAGTAGAGCAGTAGCGGTACTGTGCCCTGGACGAAATCCAGATTGCAAGGGAGTGAGGAGACAGTTAGCGTGCACAAAAGAGGAAACTTGAAGGTGGGCAGCCGCTTCTAACACTTTTGAAAGGTACGGTAGAATCGAAATTGGTCGAAAATTTACTAAAGCTTGAGGACTAGAGATTTTTGGCAAAGGAGTGACAAAGGCTTTTCCCCAAAGCTCAGGGAAAGTGCCGGATATGAGTGAAAAGTTTACAATATGTGTAATGATGGAAGTTAAGATATCAAGTAGATAAAGTATCATTTGCCGACTAATATTATCACAGCCCACTGCATTGGACTTAAGGGAGATATTGATTTTACGAATATCATCCTCAGCTATAGGAGAAAAGGTGAAGGAATCAATTTGGAGACTGGCCATGGAAGAAATCTTAGAAATGGTTTTGAATCTAACAGAAGGGTCAATTAAAGACATATTTGAAAAATGATTATTAAAGTCATCAGGCGAAAATAAAGATGAAACTTGATGCGAATTTTTACCTACATTTAAAGAATGAAGAAACTTCCAAATGTTGGCCGATGAAGTATCAGTTAATTGTTCGTGGAAATAATTTCGTTTAGCTGCTCTTACCATCCGATTGCACCGATTTCGTGTTTTTTTATAAGCATCCCAGTTATTATCTGACCTATCGCGCTTATACAAACGAAAAGCACGATCCCTTTTCGTCATAGCCATACGAACTCCCCTGTCTATCCACGGAGCCGGTGGCCTTTTAACCTTGACGGAATGCATAGGAGCATGAGCATCATATAACTCCAGCAACGATGAATTAAATAAGGAAACTTTGTCATCAATCGTTTGTGCTTCAAAAACATTTGTGAAGTCAATGGCCCTAGCATCCTTTTTGAGTTGGTCAAGATCGAGATTCGCAAAATTTCGCATCCAAATAATTTCTGGTTTGCGTTTGGATGGCTTAAGTTTATACTGCAGGTAAATGAGATCATGTTTAGAAAAGCCCGGAGCAGCTAGTTGACCGTGATTAATCACCAAATCTAAAGAAGAAGTTAAAATTAAGTCAAGCCAAGTATCTTTAGTTGAAGGATTAAAATGTGTGGGGCCCAAAGGCAAAATATTGAGATCAACTGACTTAACTATGTGACTGAGTTTTGTGGAACGCGAATCTCTATCGATGAGATCAGTATTAAAATCACCCATGATAATGTGATGTGTGTAATCCGAACAGTATGAATCAAGGATGGACTCGAATTGAGTAAAATAATCATAACCGGGAGGAGAATATACGACTCCGAGAAGTACCTTTTTA
Source organism: Rhodophaea formosa (assembly GCA_963082605.1). Classification (NCBI taxonomy): domain Eukaryota; kingdom Metazoa; phylum Arthropoda; class Insecta; order Lepidoptera; family Pyralidae; genus Rhodophaea; species Rhodophaea formosa. The sequence continues at coordinate 8,618,886 of OY720225.1, read as the reverse complement.
CCCTCGACTAAAACCTCAAGAAATAAAAACTCAGCCGCACTACAATATGAAGGTGGTGATGTATACAAAATTTTGTATGTAAAGTTACTGCGTAAGTACACCGCCACGCCACCACCGCCACATCCAATGCGGTCATTTCGAATGAGCACATAACCTGGAAGACCATAAGATAAAGAAGAAAGAGCGGGTTTGAACCAGGTCTCGGAAACCAATATAGCGTGAAAATCAGATGATGTAAAGGTATCTAAAAAATCACTGTAATGATGCGGCAAACTTTGAGCATTGAAGTGGCAGATGTTAAAAGCATGACAAGAATTAATTACGGCGCGTTTTAGAAGAGAATTTAGAGTTTCAGGATCATTAAATGAATCATTACTAGAATTAGAGGTAGCAGACAGAAACGAGCAATCACTATCATTAGACATAAATAAATAAATAAAAAAGTCCTAAATAACGTACTTATTTTAAAACTAAGAATTTAAACTATATTTAATATTATACTGCATGTCCTGCCGGTTGCCAGTTAGAGAGAAAATAATATTGAAAATAAAAAAATAAAACTTAATAACAAAACGCATAAATACAAATTGGCAACACCAGAGTTAAAACGAAAAAAAAAATGTAATGTGTCAATCATCAAACTGTCAACGTCATTGTGACAGACAGCTAACAAAATAACGAATACAAAATTTACGTTTACCTTAACAAAAATTACATGAAAGTAAGAAAAAAAAGAATATGTTCTTTACAATTAACAGATAACATAACAAAACCGGACAACTCAAATACATATGTGGCAACACTGGCCGCCCCGCGTTTCCGAACGCTCGGTTGTTTTCGGATGGTTTCTGAACGTTTGCCGCGGCCATGTTGCTGTCAACACACAACACGACACGACGAGCTCTGGCGACTATTCGTTTCTTTCACCGCGTCTTCGATTAAATCGCAGTCGGTGTTAATTCAGCTCCAGTCATTACGGTTTTATTTATAAGTTGTGACCAACCACAGTGTATACCGTGAATTAACAGTAAAACTCTTGTTGTGACGATATTGTGTTTGATTCCCGATCACCCCAAATTGGTGACGCCGACTAACATTGCATACGTTTTCTGAACATTGGACTCGACGTACCACAACGTAATCACGCTGACGAACTTTTCTTTTCGTTACTACGAGTTCCACATTGAAAGTATCGCACCGGAACCGTAACGAGTTTCCGCAGTAGTGGACGAATTTTCACGTCAACGATTTTCATCGTACCAGCGTGATAATGGGAGAACGCTGCCTGTAACATCACGCCATAACATCACCTCGATTTCACGTCATTGAACATCGCATCGGAATCACGTTATTTCACGTCGCAGCAGCTGACAGCTACCGAACTCAACAACTCTACAAAGCAGTCTGCTGACCTGGGAACCTTCGGTCCTCGTATTCATATAGTGTGTGAAGTGCAAAGTGATCTGAACTAGAAGCGCATTCCAGGAATAGCAGTTTCGCAGCAACCACAGGACTGGATAAGTAGTTGCATGCTCAAATTAACAACATTCTTATTTTGTTTACATTTTAATCAACTACTTACTGTGTAAGGACTGCTCTTAACAACATAGGGCATATAAAACAATTGCATAATAGCATGGAGCATTGGTAAAACTTGGTGTTGTGGTTTGCATGTCAATCAAAATATTTTTTTTATTTTCTTATTCTTCGATACGGAATAAGCACATTCCTAGTTATATTTTAATTTTAATAGGACTATGCACATAGATATCAATACACAATACATTGTAGTTCCTACAAGATGTGCATAAGAATAATTTAATAAATAGGTGCTCATTTAAGATTTAAATTTATCATTATAAAATTTAATCTTGTGAAAATTAAACTGTTTTGCGCTACTAGCACTAAAATATTGCTGTTACAGAATATTTGCATTACATTGCATTGTAGTCCTGGTTTCCCACTAATACTAAATAATCTTAACTGTTTTAATGTGTTTACTTTTATGTGTTATGCGCTGAAAGCACTAAAATAATTGCTCTTGTATATTGCACGGAGGTGTATGCTTCTACTGAACATTATTATATTTTTTTTTTTTCAATAAATCAAAGCATGTTATTACATCAATCAATCTAAATTGCTGCGTGTTGATGGTGATGATTGGAGCTGCATTAGTCATTTACCTCGGGCTGTTTGGCTATTACTATCTGAGCTAGAGCTCTCACAAAACTTAGGTTAAGAGCACCTAACACACATTCACTCCACAGATATAACACAATTTAAACAATTTAAAATGGCAGATTCTGAAAAGCTAGAGGAACAGATCCTTATGTTACAAAAGCAGTTGAGTGAACTGCAAGGGCAGCTGCAGACAACGTCGAGCGAGAACACTTTACTAAAAAATAAATTAGGTGAATCTGATAATACTGCAGTGTCAAAAGAAGGGGGTGATACAGCATCCACAGCTCCCGCCACAGGTAGTATATACAAGGTAACAGCCAAATTACCTCCGTTTTGGCCAGACAAACCAGCAGTGTGGTTTGCCCAAGCCGAGGCCCAATTTATAGTATCAGGGGTGACAGGTCAGGCCACAAAGTACAGCTACGTTGTATCACAGTTGGACACTCGTTATGCAGCCGAGATTGAGGACATTATTGTCAAACCACCTCCCAAGGACTGCTGTTATGACATATTAAAGGCCGAACTTATCCGACGTTTGAGCATCTCCGAGGAACAGCGTGTGCGTCAACTGATCAATGATGCAGAAATGGGGGACCGTAAACCCTCTCAATTTCTAAGATACCTGAAGTCATTAGGGGGTACCACATTTGGGGACGAAAACCTTATCCGCCAGCTATGGATGCGACGCCTTCCTAAACATCTTCAAGCTATTTTAGCCGCCCAGGCTGACCTCCCCCTAGACAAGGTGGCTGATCTTGCGGACCGCATCATGGATGTTTCGCCTTCCACGTTGAGTCCCGCGACCGTCTTGGCCACCTCAACTACCCCAACTACAGATATTTTGACTGACTTGTCAACTCGCGTTAATGAGTTGGCACAGGAGGTAGCGGCCCTTAGGATGGATAGGCGAGAGCGCCCCAGATCGCGATCCGTGAGTAGAAGCCGCTCCTCAACGCCTCACAGCCTGTGCTGGTACCACCGGACGTTTGGAGAAAAAGCTACAAAGTGCACAACACCATGCACTTGGAAATCGAATGAGGGAAACCAGCACAGCAGTCAGTAGTTGCGGCGACTGACTGCTCCATTCCAAAATCACGCCGCCTTTTCATTACTGATATAAATAGTAAAAATCGTTTTTTAATAGACACAGGATCGGATCTTTGTTGTGTGCCTCGGAGGCTCCTCAGCACCTGCCCTGTTAATCATCCATCGGGTTATGATTTAACAGCAGCAAATGGTACCGCCATCCGTACGTATGGGACTCTTCCGCTAAACTTAAACCTCGGTCTAAGACGAGATTTTAGGTGGAATTTTATAGTCGCGGACGTAAGCACAGCCATTATTGGCTCCGATTTTCTGGCACACTACCATCTTCTTCCAGACTGTCGTAACAAGCGCCTCTTGGATGGCCAAACTGGACTATCCACCGCAGCAACAATCGCATCCACCCAGCAGACTAGCGTAAAAGCCGTTTCCGTAAGTACAGATACCGAGTTCTATAAACTGCTATCCGAATTTCCAGCGATCACGCGGCCCCCTGGAGCTCCAAAAGACATCAAACACAACACAGAACATTTTATAAAAACCACTGAGGGTCCTCCGATATCCTGTCGTGCACGCCGTTTGGGACCACAGAAACTGATCGCTGCCAAAAAGGAATTCGAAGAAATGGTACGGTGTGGAACTGCAAGGCCATCCAAGAGCGCTTGGTCGTCACCTTTACATCTAGCGGAGAAAAAAAGATGCTACGTGGAGACCTTGCGGGGATTACCGCGCACTGAATGCCCGGACCATCCCCGATCGTTACCCTGTTCGCCATATAGGGGACTTCAGCCACAACATAGCTGGCGCCTCTATTTTTAGCACCCTTGACCTTGTAAAGGCATACCAACAGATACCAATTAATGAGAGAGACATCTGCAAAACCGCCATCATAACCCCATTCGGACTCTTCGAATTCCCTTATATGACGTTCGGGCTGCGAAATGCTGGTCAAACCTTTCAAAGGTTTATGGACGAAGTAACCTTCGGCCTAGATTTTTGTTTTACTTACGTTGACGACATTTTAGTGTTTTCCAACAGCCCTGAACAACATCTAGAGCACCTTCGTATATTATTTCAGAGGCTGCAGACATATGGAGTAGTCGTAAACCCGGCGAAATGCATTTTGGGTGTCGACGAGGTAATCTTTCTAGGGAACCGCGTCTCTAAATTAGGTACATCTCCCCCAACGGATAGAATCAATGCTCTCCAAGAGTTTCCCTTGCCAAAAACCGCACAAGGAGTCCGTCGTTTTTTAGGAATGATAAATTACTACAGACGATTTCTACCAAGAGCTGCTGAGACTCAGGCGCCTCTGATCGAAGCATTAACGGACTCGAAACTAAAGGGGTCCAAACCGATGCCCTGGACCCCGGAATTAGAGGACGCATTCCAGGCTTGCAAAAAGAGCCTATCTCAGGCTACCTTACTTGCACACCCATTAGCTGATGCTCCTTTGGGTTTATTCACTGACGCGTCAAGTAAACAAGTAGGCGCATGCCTGCAACAATTGGTCGAAAAGTCGTGGCAACCGTTAGCATTTTTCAGTAAAAAACTGACTACCCAACAATCGTCATGGCCAGCCTACTATCGAGAATTGCTAGCAGTTTACGAGGCCGTGCAGCATTTTCGCCATATATTAGAAGCACAGCATGCTACGATTTATACGGACCACAAACCTCTTTTGTATGCGTTTACACAGCGTCGTGAAAAGCTCCCACCGACCCAGCTTAATCAGTTAACATTCATCTCACAATTTACAACCGACGTCGTGTACATAAAGGGGGCAGAAAATGTCGTGGCCGATGCAATGTCAAGGGGAATTGAAGCCATCTCCCTCGCTGATGATTACGAGGCCCTACGTTTATCACAAGACACCGACGCAGAGCTGCAAAATCTAATTAACCAAGGTACCTCATTGCAACTTCACAAGGTGACCTTGCCCGGTTCCACGACTACCCTAATTTGTGATACAGCAACTGGCAAACCTCGTCCTTTCCTTACAGAACCTTTTAGAAGGCAAGCATTTAATAAGCTACATAATTTGAGCCATCCGGGGATTAAAGCCTCATGTCAGTTGGTCAGTGATAGATTTGTGTGGCCTGCCATGCAAAAAGATATCCGCAACTGGGCTCGATCTTGTCTGGCGTGTCAACGTAGCAAAATCACAAGACATAATTCGACTCCGCTCGGAAACTTCGAAGTTCCGTCAGCGCGCTTCTTACACGTCCATATTGATATCATCGGACCACTTCCAGTAAACAACGAATATCGCTATTGCCTTACTGCTATTGATCGCGTAACCCGATGGCCGGAAGCTTGGCCAATGCGATCAATTTCTGCTGAAGAAGTAGCAGAAACCTTTACAAAAGAGTGGATTTCCCGATATGGAGTACCCCAAATCATCACCACTGATCAGGGGACACAATTCGAATCGGACTTGTTCCGCCGCCTCATGGACACGTTTAATATAAGGCGTGTTAGAACTACTCCTTACCATCCGGCCGCGAACGGCATGATAGAACGCGTCCACCGCCAACTAAAGGCTGCTCTGATGTGCCACGAAAACGAATCTTGGATCCGAGCATTGCCACTCGTCCTCCTTGGAATGAGATCAGCACTTAAAGAAGATTTGAAGGCCACAGCAGCAGAAATGTTGTACGGTGCACCGCTGCGACTACCAGGAGAATTTATAACACCTTCAAATTTAAGACAAAATATGGAAGATCCAGCCGATTTTGTCGTGCAGCTTCGGCGCAAAATGTCATCCCTGCGACCCTCCCCAGCTTCCCGCCATACGAATCCAAATACATTTATATTTCGGGACCTCAGCTCCTCAACTCACGTGTTCATTAGAGATGATTCCGTACGCCGTGCCTTGCAACCTCCTTACACGGGACCTTACCGTATAATTGGACGGGCAGAAGATGGAAAAACTATTACAGTCGAAATAAGAGGACGAAGTGCAACAATAAGTGTGGACCGCGTTAAACCGGCGTATTGCGAATCCGATTCACGCGATCTACCGACACACAACATAGATTCACCGGTTGAGCAAAACACCCGCGGTGCTCAAACACCACCTCACTCTTTCACACCACCACAATCTTCTACATTGCCACAAGACTTCACAGAAACGAAACCATCTTACACTACGCGTTCAGGGCGTAGGGTTCGTTTTGCTAAACCATTCGACCTGTGACCTTCCTTTCTCCGTGGGGGGGTGGTGTGGCAACACTGGCCGCCCCGCGTTTCCGAACGCTCGGTTGTTTTCGGATGGTTTCTGAACGTTTGCCGCGGCCATGTTGCTGTCAACACACAACACGACACGACGAGCTCTGGCGACTATTCGTTTCTTTCACCGCGTCTTCGATTAAATCGCAGTCGGTGTTAATTCAGCTCCAGTCATTACGGTTTTATTTATAAGTTGTGACCAACCACAGTGTATACCGTGAATTAACAGTAAAACTCTTGTTGTGACGATATTGTGTTTGATTCCCGATCACCCCAAACATACAAATTGTTGATTGGACTCTGGCGTTTGATAACCATGAAAAACTATCATAGATTGATTATTTCTTTCCTCTCGCCGCCCGCTTCTTCTTTGAGGCCTGCTCCGTGGAAACGGCCGTATCTTGAGCACAAGAAGCCGGCTGCATCTCATCCTCCGACTCAGGCAGCCTAGCAAGATCCGACTCTGAGTAAAGCCGCTGCTTCGATCCGTTTCTCAGTTTGACAATAACGTTGCCACTCATTGTCCAACACCGCTTCATACCAAACCGCTTGCGTGCCTGAATGAACACGGTCTGTCGCTGATGAGTCAAGAACTCGGAGATGCTAAACTGAGATCCCTTAAACAGTGTTTTCTTATCCCAGATGGCAGACTTGAGGGCAAGGAGGCCTACTCTAAGTTGACACGCGACGTAGTTCGTATTTCAGACGAGGACCTCGAAAGGTCAATGACGAATTTATCGTTCGAATCGTGGACGGATCCATAGTCTTCAAAAGTCTACGATAATAGTGAAGTTCTTACCTAGGAAAGACGTAAATTTTTGATATTTATCGATAAAATGACTAGAATGCTTTTATTTCATTATTCAGAATGAAACTTAATAAAATAATACTATGATGAGTCAAATAATATTTTTCTGGTCTAGTTAGAAATAAAATAAAAATAATTACCTGCTAATAATTTATTAAAATCATAAATCAAGAAATCTTAACTTAGTCCTTTGCCAAAATTAGAAAAAAAAGGTTGAAATTATTGACCAATTACATTAGTGAAAGCTTTCTGTAAGTTAACCTCATAGCACAGAGTAGGTATAAGTTATTGCTCTGAGAGGTATAGGTACTCGCATTTGAAGATAATCCATATTGAATCTTAATTTATCATAATCATCAGCCTATATATACTCATCCACTGCTGGACATAGGCCTCCCCAATTGCACGCCATCGAGATTTATCTTCGGCTGCTTGAATCTTAATTCACGACAAAACAATTTCATCATATTTATTCCACGTTACTGAAGATAATAATGCTCCACGGAGGAAGGGCAATTCCAGAGTGATGTCTCACTTCTACTTATAGCATTTGCCTTGATCCATGCGAGAAAATGCTAAGCAATTTCTATTTTGATCACAGTAAAGAACTATTGTCTACGTATATATACTTATAAAATTGTTGATTGATACAGAATAATAAAACACAAATGAACAGAAACCATATTTACTTTGATAAAACTTGTTTATTTCGTATTTATACGTCAGGAATAGAATAAAAAAGTCTTTAGTCAGAGATTTACATATAAATATTACGTGTAAAAGAATAAAATATACGTTGCGCCCTTTTCTAAAACCTTTTGTTTCACTATACATGGTCCTCGTCATACCATATATATTTTTGGAACGTTCAATAAATAGTACTGCTCGTTTTGATGATAAAAATTATAATTTTCCTTTCAAACATATCAGAAAACTAAAAATATATTATCCTTGTAGGTATATCTCCATTGATCCTGACAAACATTAATTTCAATGACAAAGTAAAAAAAGTGTCATATTTTTCCACAGACTATAATTTTTTTAAGGTATTAATTACTTCGAGCAACACGGCCTCCGTACCGATTAATTATAAGTGATGTCGTTTTTACCCGACTAGATCAAAAACTCGAAAGAAAGAAATGTTTTTCGCGCGTAAATATATTATGTAACTATTTTTTTAAAAAACTCGACCTTGAACCCACACACTATCTATCCTTAAAAAAAAACTACTGAACTGATTTCAAAGTAACTTGCACTTTCCCTAATTTGGACAAGATCAACAAAAAAAACCGGCCAAGTGCATGTCGGGCCACGCGAAGTGTAGGGTTCCGTAGTTGCGAATGACAACTTTGAGTTCACACTGTTTACAATCGCACCTCACAGTTTAACGACCAAAAACATCTTACATTGAAAATTGTATGAAATTTTACATTTTCGAGTACATTTTGTACGAAGTTGATTACCTATAACTTTTTAGTTTGCACTTAGTACTCAGCTCTGATAGTTTTCCTTACAACTTCAGTATAAACACTACTACTGTAATTTTTTTCACGTATCTATATATAACCGTTTAGCAGATAGAGAGGGGGGACACTTACCTCTAACAAAAAATTGTACTTCAAAACCAAATATTTCGGAAACGGATCTCTAAATCGAAAAATGTTGTTCTCAACCTCACAATATTTTTCAAAGACCTATTTAACAATACTCAACACGATGGGTTTGTATAGATAAAAAAATATAACTCCCTCTTTACTTGTATGGGAGATAGGCTAAACAAAATTTTTTTAACCCATACCAAATTACAGCTTACTAGTATTAAAGTCTCTGAGTAAAACCGCGGACGGACAGACAGACATGGCGAAACTATAAGGGTTCCTAGTTTACAACGGAACCCAAATAAAATGATAACCATCTAATATTTTTTTATTTATGCGCGTACAAACATGCTCTTTAGAATTTTGCCACACATGTTACACAAAATATTAAAATCTATTATAGACTAATATATACTCAAACTACAATTCTGACATTATCACATACATTTGTTCCTATTGAATTGTTAACCTTCTTTTATTGAAGTGGGCTGGTAAGAAGGTGAAACGACTATGAAGTTGAAAGGTGACATGCAATATTTTTTTCAGATAACGTATTTTATGTGTTATATTTCCTGAGGTCTGAGGCAAGCTGGAGCGGCAAAAATAAACACTACGTTATATTTTATTTTGTGTGTAAAATTAAACATGTAATAATGAAATATGTTATAAATGATTAACTTTTAACCGGAAAGTCTTTTACAAAATACTATGTTAGCTTAAATTTAAACATTTCATGATGTACTTATGTGTAGATACACAGAGATGCATCCATACATACACCCATATATTTAAGGCTGTATTCTAAACTCCAATCTTCACCTTTAATAAATGCAGAATGAATATTTAATACTCGAGTTATGTACATTTTCCTTTTCTACAATTGTCATGGAGCAGCACTTTATGAACCCCTGCCCGCCGTACAAAGTTTTTGGTACATACGTCTTTCGATATGTTCAAAACACCCTACTCTCCGGTGCAAACGAATCTCCGCAAAGCAACTTCGAATCCATAGAGATCACGATAATTTAACGTCCGTGACCAGTGACGTATACAAATAGCGATAAAATTCGTGTATGCTGTCGATAATTTTCATCGAATCAACTTTTCTCGCTAAGTACTATGGAAATTAATGAATTTTCGTTATTTTATGAGAAAAGATATTATTTCCATGTTATTTATAATTTAAAAATATTAAATTACAATTTATTTAGCATCATTGAATTAATCTAAAATCGGCACATGGCTGAAACACATAGATGTCATGGTCGGCTTAACCAAAAAAACGTGATGTGACGTGACAATTTGTAGATTATTTATAATTCAGAATTTCGTAAACTAAAAATGTGTTTAAAGTATATGCAAACAGCGGAAAAGCAGTGAAGCTTACGTTTCATAGCAAGGAATGAATGCAATTTTTGATTTTTACTTACGTGATTGCCTACCAGTTGTTACAATTTTACCACAATTTTGCTTGGCTGGAGAATATGCAAGAACCTTATGAGCATGCTCGCACGGGAGATGCGAAGAACACCGAGCTAGGTGGGGTTCCTCCAGAGACAAACTTTGTGAACGCGGTGCTAATCCATGGCTTAGCTTTTGTCGTGCACTACTTGCACACTTGAATATCTCAATGAGGTCAACGGAAGGGTGCTTAGCGTGTCCAAATATTGACTAATAAGACATCTAAAGAAAATATTTCAACTCGCCAAGAAGACGACCACAATGGTTACTTGTACAGCTATTAACAGCCCTTTATTGGCCACGACAAGACGAGACTCTAATATTCATATATAATAATCATTTGCAAAGGGTAAGCTACCGAATTTATATGTATATAATAAGTATGGGATATAGGTATAATACTCCCTTCGTGAAGTACCTAGTGATAGTTTGGCCTGATTTTGATAATCAGTGGAGATATTATTTTAATAACTAAAGACCAATATATACATGTATAATATATTTACCAGCTTTCGCCCGCGTGATATATAGCCTATGTCCTTTTCAGTACCCTAACCTATATATGTATGCATAATTTCATGATTATCGGTTTAGTAGATATGTATTAAAAAATGGCCTTTTCTTACAGATTTTATAATTCTGCAAAAAGAAAAACGAAAACAAGATCTACCTAGGTTATTGATTTCAAGATTTCCGGTAACAAGCACATTTTCATCGTAATAACTCACGAAGATCTAAAGGATAATAATACCTATACATCAATAAATATACTAGAAGAAAGTTTAACGGTGTTTCAATGATAATTACAACGGTAGATAATACAAGCTTACATCTCGCCTATCTCGCATATCCAATGTGTGTTAGCGTTTGGCATGCAGCCGACCATCGATATTTGCTAAATCATTTATCTGCATACAATAATATAAACTAACATGCCATAAAAGTATCTCGAGCTCCTCCCTGCTTCGAAAGGCACGTTGAGTCGTTGGTCCCGGCTGTCATTATTGATAGCAGTCGTTAAGCTATGACAGATGCCTTTAGGCAGTTTGCAAAATGACACCAGTGTTGGCCACTTACACACATGAAAAACAAACAAACATATCGTTATACCTCAGGCCCCGGAAGCTCGAACGACACATATTTCTCAAAAGCGGTATTCCGTTCCGCGCTGTTTTTCAAACATTTCTAGTGATAATGCATAATTTTGTACCGATCATATAATTTGTATCACTCAATCTCTCAATGTACTCAAGAGCACAAGAGGCTTTCTTGAAAAAAAAACAATAATTTTCTTTTACTCATGGTACAAAATTCGCTCACAAGCAGGCAGTGGCAGAGAAGCAATGAACCAGCTGCTTCTCTTCCAGCGCAGATCAATAATAATTATGTATAGGGACAGATCACAGAATTCAGCTAACAAGCCATTATCGTAAAGGATATATTACGATTGATAAGTATATACATTTATAAATAAAGAATTAATCATTTTAATTTAATAAAAGTAAGAAATCTAGCAATCCTCCATACGCTACAACTTACAATTATGCCAAAATTACAAAAAATCCAAAGTTTAAGTAACATATTTTGATGAATTAATTATTTCAAATGCTTCACAAAGCAATACGTTAGAAATCCGTCACGGATTCGTCACCTCGGTAGTTGACGTCGGAATGACCTTGAATAGAGGTCGTTCGTCCGTTAAATTCGTTGTCAAAAGCGCGCTCAGAGTAAGGTAAAAATGCAAAAATTCGTAAAAGTCGCTGTCAGTGTTGCAGTTAACCAATCATGGATCGACGAACAAGATTCGAAACGAATCCGCAACAAATTCGTAGGCACTTTGAAAGAGACAAGTAGCTACGGAAAGAGCGAGAGATCAGACGACGAAAAGTCCGTTAGAGTAGGGTTTTTGATGATTACGCAACGGATTCGCATTTTTCGTTGTCAAAAGTGTCGTTTTGACATAAGATTCGAAAGAAATACGTAGTTCGTGCATCGAAGTTAACAGAGAGAGTAGGCCTCAAGATCAGTGAACCGAACCAGCACTGGCCTACATCTTCCTTCAGTCACTTTACCTATGCGGTGGCAGACAGTGAGCTTTTCAGGAGAGAGCTGAGAGATACCTAGCTTCTCTTGGAATATATTGATTAGAAACTGTGGCAAATCACTAATATCGTCTGGGACACCACTGACCAAGATTGCCTTTCTCCGATGTCTAGCTTCCATTGAATCCTGAGCTATAGAAAGCGCAGAGACTTGCTTGCCCAACAGTGACAACATTTTCATTGTCTCAGACTTGAAATTCACAAACCGCTCCTCAAGTTGTGAGACTGTTATATCGGGTGCTGCAGTGCTGGATGTGGAAGTCTTGACCTTGAGCTCCTCTTCAAATTCAGCAAGCTTCGTAGTGAAAAATGCTTCCATTGCACGCTGGTTTTGCACTATCTCTTCGTAATTAGACATTATAATAGTGTTCTAGTGATAATAATAACTTTTGTGTGATGGCAGGCAGGACTAATGCAGTGTGAAAACTAACTTAGTGCATTAAGCTGGTGATAATAACACTTCAGTGTTATTTTTGTACTCAATACTCTGTATTCAAAGTGAAAATAAACTATTGTAAGTACTTTTAATTAATTTAAAATAAAATTTTATTGAGAGCCTTATGTGCACGTTTTTCACACCTACCGCCGAAAAACTCTACTTAATTCTTATGTTTTATCTCCTCACTTGGTATCAGCAGTAAGAAGCTTGGAGGTAAATTCTTTAAACCTATTGTAACGCGAAACAGTTAAAGTAATTAATAAAGCGGTAGTTTTAGTTCTTGTTATTCCGTTCATATGTGTTATGTACTCAAATGAGGGTACATTATAAAATAACCAGTCTGCAGTGTCATCTGAACCAGTCTAGTTTGTGCTTCCGAATTTACGTAATTTCGTGAGTATATAATAGTGGCGACGAGGAAAACTGTTAAAAAAGTGATATTAAAGTGACAATAGTGAAATTTAATATAAAATATGGGTATAAAATTTAATGAGTTTGATGTAGTGAATGGGTGTTGGCAAAATTACATAGAAAGATTTTGTTACTGTCTACAAGCTAATGAAATTGAATTAGATGCAAAGAAAAAGGCTAATTTACTAGCCGTTTGTGGTTCAGATTTGTATGATTTAATAATATCATTGATTTCTCCAAAAAAAGTAAGTGAGGTTACCTTCACTTTTATTTTCGAAACTTTAAACGGCCATTTTCATCCGAAACCCAATGAAATAGTGGAATCATATAAGTTTCACACAAGAAACCAGGAAGAAAGTGAAAAAATCAGAAATTATATTGCTCAGTTGCGGAAATTGAGTATTAGTTGTAATTTTTCTGATCTAAATCGCACTTTAAGAGATAGGTTGGTATGCGGTATATTGGATAAAGATATTCAAAAGAAACTGCTACAGCAAAGTAAATTAACGTTTGAACAGGCTTGTGACATTGCGTTATCACATGAAACTGCTAATTTTGATGCCAATGCAATCATACAGCCTTTCCCGAGTACAAGCTACACCTCACATGAGATTGTAGAACCGATGGACATAAATAAGGTAACTGGTAATAAAAATTATAAGGATGAGAGTAAATCAAATTGTTTTCGTTGTGGCAAGCATCATAAAGGGGAATGCAGGTTTCGTTGGAGTAAATGTAACCACTGTGGCAAAGTAGGGCATATTGAAGCGGCTTGTTTCATGAAGTCTAAACAAACAAAGAAGCACAACTCTGATTGTAATGGATTGTATGAGGTAGGAATCAATAGTATAAGACAGGATAAAGTTGATCCTTACATAATTAAGATGTTGCTGAATGGCACAGAATTGCAGATGGAAGTGGATTCAGGCTGCCCATACACCATTGTTAATGAAGAGACAGCGAGACTTATATGGAAAGGAAAATTACCCAAATTAGGAGTAACTGACATCGGATTAAAATCATATACTGATGGTAAATTAATATTACTAGGAGAGACTATGGTGCAAGTTAAATATAAGAATATAAACAAGAGTATGAAGATACTTATAACAAAAGGTAGTGGCTCAAGTTTAATTGGGAGAAATTGGTTCACTGACTTAGGAATAATTATTCAAGGGATATATAATGTGAAAATAAGTTCCAGTGACAAGTCTCGAATCAATAACTTGGTTAACAAGTATAAACAGGTATTTGAGCCAGGATTAGGCAAATATACAGGACCGGTGGTGAGTATAACACCAAAGGAAGGATCAGTGCCCAAATTTTTAAAAAGTAGACCCATACCATTTGCAATACGAGAAAGAGTATTTAAGGAAATTGATAGATTGGTAAAGGAAGAGGTACTGGAACCAACCACACATTCCGAATGGGCTACTCCGATAGTCCCGGTATTAAAACCAAATGGTAAAGTGCGATTGTGTGGGGATTATCGTTCAACTGTAAATGCAGCTACAAATACGGATACCTACCCTCTGCCTACACTGAATGAAGCTTTTGTTGAGCTGCAAGGGGGGGTAATATTCTCAAAAATTGATTTAGAACAAGCGTATACACAGGTGTCTGTGGACGATAAGACTGCTATGTTACTGACACTAAATACACCGAAGGGACTTTATAAAATGAAACGTTTGGCATTTGGAGTTAAGGCATGTCCAGGGATTTTTCAAAGGCTAATGAATTCCTTACTTGCCGGGATTCAAGGAATAGCTGTCCTGTTAGATGATATAGTAGTCTGTGGAAGAGACATATTTGAACACAAGGAAAGATTAGAAATGGTCCTACAAAAATTACAACAAGCAGGCCTGAGAGTAAATAAGGAAAAATGTATATTTGCTGTACCAAGAGTGACATTCCTGGGATATGAAATAGATGAGTCTGGGTTACATCCATGTAAAGAAAAGATTGACTCCATTGAGAAAACTGCAGCACCGAAAAATATTAAAGAACTACAAGCATTTTTGGGGCTCCTTAACTTTTATGACAGATTTTTACCCCACAAAGCGACTATAGCCGATCCCCTATATAGATTATTGGAGAAAGATTCTAAGTGGAGATGGAACAAAGATCATGAGACAGCTTTTAAAACCCTGAGGACAATGTTGTCGAGTGGGGATACACTGGTCCATTATGATGGCAAAAAGAAATTAATAATGTCATGCGATGCATCTCAGTTCGGCCTTGGGGCAGTTGTGGAACATGAAATGGAAGACGGCACGGTGAGACCTATCATGTTTGCATCCAGAACAATGAATATTCACGAAAGGAACTATGCCCAAATAGACAAGGAAGCTGCTGCAATCGTTTTTGGGCTTAAAAAGTTCCACCAATATATTAGTGGACGAAAGGTGGTCATTAAGACAGATCATAGACCGTTATTGGGAATTTTTGGACCTGGTAAACCAATTCCCAACATTATATCACCAAGGATGCTTAGATGGGCATTGCTACTGAACTCCTATGATTATGAGATTGAATATGTAGAAGGACGGAAGTTGGGTAATGCAGATGCGTTAAGTCGTTGGCCATCAGACGAAGCAGCGACTGAAGAAGAATATTCTGGAGTGTTATTAATAGAAGAGACACCACTAGAGTTGGAATTCACTGCTAAGGAAGTAGCAAAATTCACAAAAAAGGATAAAATTTTAAGTAAAATAATGTATTGGACAAGAAATGGATGGCCTGTGAAGGTAGAAGAAGATTATAAAGCATTTTGGCAGCGGAGAGAAGAAATATCAGTTTTTAATAATTGTATATTATGGGGTAATAGGGTGGTGGTGCCTGAGAAGATGAGATCAAATATTTTGGAAGAGTTACACAGAAATCATGATGGAATAGTGATCACAAAGGCATTAGCAAGAAGCTATTTTTGGTGGCCTTCCATGGATAAGCAAATAGAAGGGATAGTAAAAAATTGTAAAACATGTTCAGAAAATAGAAACATGCCAGCTCCAATTACCCACCAGTGGATTCAACCAGATAAAGCTTGGTCGAGGTTACATTTAGACTATGCTGGACCATTCCAAGGAAAAACATTCTTAATATTGATTGATGCCTTTTCCAAAGGGCCAGAAGTTAAAATAGTTAACGACCTTAGTAGTGCCACTCTGATCAGAACTTTAAGAGACATTTTTGCTGAACAAGGTTTACCAGAGGTTATTGTAAGTGATAATGGCAGAAGTTTTGTATCAGAAGAGTTTAAAAGATATCTGAAAAGCTGTGGTATTCGACAGGTACTAGTAGCTCCATACCATCCCGCTTCAAATGGACAGGCTGAAAGGACAGTACAAACAGTTAAGAATAAGCTGAAAAAGTTTACACCAGAACCTTGGCACACACGATTGCCTAAAATGTTGTATGGACTACGAGCCACACCTAACAGTGTTAATGAAAAAACTCCAGCAGAACTCTTAAACGGCCGTCGATTTAGAACCAAATTTGATTATTTGAACCCTTTGTCATATAAAGTAAAGGAGGAATTAAGTGTCGAAGAGAAAAATGAAAACTTGGAAGTACGTCAATTCAATATTGGCCAAGCAGTTTCTGTTC
Organism: Rhodophaea formosa; assembly: GCA_963082605.1. Taxonomy (NCBI): domain Eukaryota; kingdom Metazoa; phylum Arthropoda; class Insecta; order Lepidoptera; family Pyralidae; genus Rhodophaea; species Rhodophaea formosa. The sequence continues at coordinate 8,602,005 of OY720225.1, read as the reverse complement.
GAAATTACGGTAAAGGGCCAAAGTGGTTACTAGGAAAAGTGAAAAAGAGAGTAGGAGTGTGCAGATATTTGGTACGATGGAATGGAAGGTTGTTACTGCGGCACATAAACCAGATGCATAGCCTTGGGGGGAAGAATGATAACCCGAAACCAAAAGAGACATCAGAACCTGAGGGTATAAGTGATGATAGTGATGAGGAAGGACACTTAATTAACATACCATCACCTCAGAAATGGGCCGATATAATTGGAGTATCAGGGCCACGAGATATGGTAATGCCTGGAAGTTCTGGAGAAATTACAAGAAACAAACGGACATTATCAATCTCACCACCAATGTCTATGTCCAAGAAAATAAGATCAGGAGGAAGGAACAGCCCTGAATCTAGCTTAAAAGATCAAGATTCAGAGGAGGATTCTGATCTTGAATAGACGGCGTTAAGAAGTCACACCCATGTAAATATTAAAAACAGTATAATATATTAATAATAAGTAATTTTAAGAACATGAATGTTGAATTGGACTGTGGACTTTATTAAGTGTTAAGTGTATAAATTTGTGTAACAATCAGTGAACTTAAAAGTGTATGAGACTATCCCGGGGGAAAGGCATGTTATGTACTCAAATGAGGGTACATTATAAAATAACCAGTCTGCAGTGTCATCTGAACCAGTCTAGTTTGTGCTTCCGAATTTACGTAATTTCGTGAGTATATAATAATATGTAACACAAAATGTGTTGATCTGATATGCCGAACTTTATAACGATTAACTTACTTATTGATATTTTATCTTTCGTCACTACGCTACGTCACTAGCAAGCAGCCTGTTGATAAATTTCTTCCAATCCTGTGCCGGCATTTTTCCGCGCCAGTCATTAGTTCCCCGGATATAGATGCCTCCCAATGATTCCCTACGTCAGCTATTGGTACTGGAATTTTTTTTGGATATTCTACTATGCAGTTTTATCATTCCTTATCACTATTTTTATCTCTTGCTGGCTAGTGATAAATTTCTTCCAATCCTGTACCGGCATTTTTCCGCGCCAGTCATTAGTTCCCCGGATATAGATGCCTCCCAATGATTCCCCACGTCAGCTATTGGTACTGGAATTTTTTTTTGGATATTCTACTATGCAGTTTTATCATTCCTTATCGATATTTTTATCTTTGCAGTGATACGCCCGTCACTAGCCAGTATGCTTGCTGGCTAGTGATAAATTTCTTCCAATCCTGTGCTAGCGTTTCCCCGCGTCAGTCATTAGATCCCCGAATATAAAGACACCTATTAGTTTCATAGAAGAGTAACAAGTTGAAGGATTTTTTACATATCTGATCATCATATACAATATCTGGCACCAGTGCTAGCAAAAACTCACTACATAACATATCAAGCAGCCTATTAAATTTCTTCCAATCCTGTGCCAACAATTCCCCACGATTTCCTACTGATGAAAAAATACTTTTTAGTAATATTTTGTTATGCAGTTTTACCATTCCTTATCGATATTTTTATATTCGCAGTGATACGCCCTTCACTAGCCAGCAAGCAGCCTGTTGATAAATTTCCTCCAACCCTGTGCCACCGTTTCCCTGCGTCAGCCATTAGGCCCCGGATACAGAGACACCTATAACTGTGAAAGAAGAGTAAGTAACAAGTTGGAGGATTTCTCTACATATTTAATCATCATTAGATAGCAGTCGTTAAGGTCAGTCATATGCCTTTGAACATCTGGCACTAGTGCTAACAACAACTCACTAGATAAGAAGATGCAGTTTACCTTAACGATATTTTTATTTACGCTGTGTTTACGCCCTTCACTAGCCAGCAAGCAGCTTGTTGTCAGCTATTGGCGATAACTGGTACGTCAGCAATTGGTATTGGTATTTTTCTTTCAATTCTGTAACAACATTTTTTTTGTGTTTTTTATCTTGCAGTTTTACCATTCCTTATTGATATTTTTATCTACATAGTGTAACCACCATCACAAGCCAGCAAACCTGTTGTTTTTTTTTCGAATCCTGTACCAACGATTCGCCACGTCAGCAATTGGTGAAAAAGGATTATTAGTAATATTTTATTTTGCAGTTATACCATTCGTTATCGATGTTTTATCTTCTCAGGGTATACGCCCGTCCCTAGCCAACAAGCAGCATGTTGATGATTTTTTTTTCAACCAATGCTGTGTCAGTGAATCCCCAAGTCAGTATTGGTAAAAAAAATTGTTTTGTGATATTTTATAACGTAGTCATACCATTCGCTATCGATATTTTTATTTTCGCAGTGTATACGCCCGTCACTATCCAGCAAGCAGCCTGTTGATAAATTCCTTCCAATCCTGTGCCAGCGTTTCCCCGCGTCAGCCATTAGGCCCCGGATACAGAGACACCTATAAATGAATAAATTATATACGAGGAGTAACAAGTGAAGTATTTTAACACTGCCAGAAAAGGAGTGTATGGGTATTGTATAAAAATGTGTATGTAGTTCATGTGTAATATAAACTCCAAAACCAATACACTTATTTTATTGCATTGAGATCTGATTTGGGACCTCTGCCTATTTATAACGAAAGGTGGTCGTTAAATCACTATCTCTATACATATTATAAAGGTAAGTCCTCCGCTGCATCTGTCTGTCTGTCTGTTCGCAATAAACTCAAAAACGATTGCATGGATTTTCATGTGGTTTTCATCAATAGATAGAGTGATTCATGAGGTAGGTTATAGAGATAATTAATGCCCGGGCGCAGCTGGAGGGCTGCTACTAAATAAAGGTCTGCTTTTTAAAATGAATGAAAAAGCACGCTTTATATAGTACACCACGTATGCTTAGTGCTGGATTTTTTTGAACTAATTTTTGAAGGGCAATCAAACACGCCACACATAGGTACGTGAACTCAGAAATCATATCACTATTTTGGTCAGCCGTATAAAAACACAACCTCTTATAATGCATTACAGTATTATTTACAAATCAAAACAAAGTGGGTACGTCTTATTTGACAGATTTCAGTCTACCTGAGTGACAAGACGACCCACGGTGTCTCAAATTCGTACACTTAGCGATACTATTTGCGGACGACCCTTGTCGAACGATCCTTGTAAAATGACCCGGGGTTCGGAAGGGTTGTAAAAATGTTCGGAGATTTTTCAACTGCCAGTCATCGTCTACTTATGTAGACGAGGAGGTTCACTATCCTTATGTATGTATTAGTATCATGACAATCTTTTTTTTTTCTATCCAAAAAAAACGAGTGCTAGATTAGGTAGTCCATTCCATAAATTACACACCTAAAAAAGGATAGGTATTCAACGTACTATGGAACAGTCCTAATAGTTCAATACCAAATAAATTGTATATATTATGACGTATAATGAAGGGTTTATCGATATTTTTTTTATAGAAGTATCTATTATAATATTAGCGAAGCAGACATATAGATACAGAGATAGCCGTGTGGTTCCCGGCACAGTTCTCGTAGAATAGGACTTCTCCTTATCTTCCCGTGGATGTCATAAAAGGGCGACTTAGGGAAAACGAGCCAAACAAGGCTAAACATCAAAGAGACCTCTCCAACCCGTCTGGCCAGCGTGGAGAGTGTAGGCCAAATCCTCTGACTGCTCTGGCTATTATATCGCTCTGGTAGTACAGAGAGGGTCATGCTCCTGTAGTGGAGACTAAAAACGACCTGATGATGATGATGATAATATTAGCAGAAATGAAGACAGTGACTCAATAAAACATTTTGAAATAGTCTTCTAAAAAGATGGTAAAACTGTTCTTCTGTGATATTTTTTAAAAATAAATACACAACACTTCCGAAAGTCTCAGGTGACATTGAAATACAAATTCAACAGACAATTTTGTAACACTTTGCAACTGTAAGTAAACCTTCCAATTTCAACTACAGCTTCAATAAAATAAACCTTTCAAACGAAACATTTAAGCATCAAATTCTGTCGGGTCATAGGGTTTGTTCCCATTGTAACCAATGGGTTGCAACCTTTGCAACCTAATATTCTCTCCTGGCATTAAAAAGCTATGTATCAGGATTCAAATATTCCTTCGAGCCTCTGCATCGATTTGCATCCACATGAACATCCACAAAAATTCATGAGGATATTTTGCAGATGCAAATGTCGTTTTTTTTTTGGTGATGATAGGCAGGGCGGGCGAGTGGTGCGTGCGTTCTTAAGATAGCTAAACAACGAGTAATAGAAAATTTCTATAAGTTAAATGATCCAACACATTTGGGATTGAGTATCGTTCGTTTCTTGTAAATTATTATTTAATTACTATATCTATACAGTTTCTTATCGGAAGTTTTCTCTACTGCACATGTTAGGACGTGGTCTATATTTTAGGGCAGATTTAAAAACTAGAAAGGTCTAAAGTGACTAAAATAATAACGTGGTCAGGCCTGTTTTAGTTAAAAAAGTTTTTGTGAATCCTCATCATTATCTGTGGATATGAGCCGACAAAAATCCATATTCGTATCCGCATACGCGGATGTAAAAATGTCAGCATCCGCATCATCACTGCCATGTTTTAACGTACCTCGATATTCTCTTGAGACAGGTACGTAGATGTACAGTCACTCTTCATTCACTTAAAATCCCTTTTGTCATGATTCATGACAGAAGGGATTGATATTAGGTGAACCCGTGTACCGGGCCAATAAAGATTTTTGTCAAGTGAATTGCACAGAAGTTTGATTTAATGACTACAGAATCGTATAGACAGAACTATTTAATCGTATAGACGTATCTACAGAATAGATGGATATAAGAAATCATTTTTGCCTGATTTGAAGCAGAGACGCTTGTTCGCTCTTCCTTCACACTCGATCAAAAGGGTAGAACAAAAGTGAGGAACAAAAGAGGAATCCATCAGTCTTAGTAAAATTCATTGTTAAAGAGACTGGAAAATCGTTTCATTGTTTTAATAGTTATTTTAGAGCTCAATTCGCTTCTGACTGTTTTACCTCGCGTTTATGAGCTCCGAATGGGAGAGGTGGATAGTCAGGAATGCAGTAAACGTTTCTTAAGTATCGACGTTTAGCAATATAGAAATTAAAGTCTTAGCTACTTATTTACTGGAAGGTAAACTTAGGTTAGCACGTAAAGGAATTATTACGCTTCGCTTTTGTAGCACTTATATTAAGCTGCAACAATTATGAAGAAAGTTGTTCATATTAAAAAGCAAATTGGTCTTTCAGCCTTTGTATGCGCTTAAAAACGAACTATATAATGTCAGAGGATGTGAAGAGTTTAACGAAAAGACAGCGAGTAAAACTCGCGCATTCGTCTTTTGACAAAATATTTTTTGCCCGAGATGTAGCAGGGATTCTCGCTCTTATTCGGTCAAAATGGTAGGTCAAAAGTAAGGAACAAAAGAGGAATCCATCAGTCTTAGAAAAGTTCATTGTTAAAGAGACTGGAAAATCGTTTCATTGTTTTAATAGTTATTTTAGAGCTCAATTCGCTTCTGACTGTTTTACCTCGCGTTTATGAGCTCCGAATGGGAGAGGTGGATAGTCAGGAATGCAGTAAACGTTTCTTAAGTATCGACGTTTAGCAATATAGAAATTAAAGTCTTAGCTACTTATTTACTGGAAGGTAAACTTAGGTTAGCACGTAAAGGAATTATTACGCTTCGCTTTTGTAGCACTTATATTAAGCTGCAACAATTATGAAGAAAGTTGTTCATATTAAAAAGCAAATTGGTCTTTCAGCCTTTGTATGCGCTTAAAAACGAACTATATAATGTCAGAGGATGTGAAGAGTTTAACGAAAAGACAGCGAGTAAAACTCGCGCATTCGTCTTTTGACAAAATATTTTTTGCCCGAGATGTAGCAGGGATTCTCGCTCTTATTCGGTCAAAATGGTAGGTCAAAAGTAAGGAACAAAAGAGGAATCCATCAGTCTTAGAAAAGTTCATTGTTAAAGAGACTGGAAAATCGTTTCATTGTTTTAATAGTTATTTTAGAGCTCAATTCGCTTCTGACTGTTTTGCCTCGCTTTTATGAGCTCCGAATGGGAGAGGTGGAAAGTCAGGAATGCAGTAAACGTTTCTTTAAGTATCGACGTTTAGCAATATAGAAATTAAAGTCTTAGCTACTTATTTACTGGAAGGAAAACTTAGGTATTGTTAGCACGTAAAGGAATTATTTCGCTTCGCTTTTGTAGCACTTATATTAAGCTGCAACAATTATGAAGAAAGTTGTTCATATTCAAAAGCAAATTCGTCTTTTAACCTTTCTTATCGTTTTAAAACTAATCCGATGTCAGCTTTTTCAAGCTGCTTAGAAGCGTCTGACATAGCTTAACGACTAACACCAATGATGACAGCCTTAACCAACCGCTTAACGTCCCTTCCGACGTACGGTGGAGCTTGCGATATTTTTATGCCACTTGCGGTCACCCATCTAAGTGGGGACGGCGACCGGGGTTGCTTAACATGCGTAAGCGCTAATAATGCTCACTGCCACTGGGCCATCGGGTATCATAATGCAAAATATTATGAAAGATAGAACATATGTTGTACTTGTATCGAAATCTATGGATACAATACAGGATAAACAAATGAAGGATAAAGATTACTTAGAGCCAGAATGTTTTAGTGCCCTTCGCATAGTTCTTAGTAAATATTAGATAGTTTAATACTAAAACAAACGGTTTCACTCACGTATTTTTACAGACATTGACTTTCTTCACACCCGCCTAAAATTTTTCGATTAAAATAAGTGTTCCTTCGCTTAAGAGGGTATCCTAGCAGTACGTTTTCCATACAAATGTATTTCTCTATTTTCTCGCTGATAACGGCTTCTAGTTTTTAAGAGCGTATCCTAGCACTGTTTTTTCAGTAAGTTTTCGATACAAATGTATTTCTCTATTTTTTTCTTAAAATTCACAATTCTTTTTTCATAAAATCTATTTCTAAAATAGGTTTGTCACTATGTTTTATATTTTTCTAAAAAACTGTATAAAAGAAAATTTTTCTTTACGAAAACAGTTTTTTTTAAATAAAAAATAGAGGCATACTTATTTTAGTACTAAATTTTATGAAAAAAGAATTGTGAATTTTAAGAAAAAAATAGAGAAATACATTTGTATCGAAAACTTACTGAAAAAACAGTGCTAGGATACGCTCTTAAAAACGGTTTGCAGCAGCGTATGAACCGAGATAAGCCAAACAAACTGCACTCACCAACTCTTCTGCCAAGCGTGGTGAGTGTGGCAAAACGGGAGGCCCTTGCCCAGCGGTGGTATCTTGTGGCTGAGACGACGTATCGTTTAAGGAATGAAAGTATGTAAACAAAAAACTTACTTTTTACTTAAAAAACTATCTTTCGCTAAAAATAGAAGCCGCGCCGCGCTCAACAAGTTTCGAACAAACACGTGTGTACTTTGTGCAGTAGATGCAAGTGCATGTCAGACGCACAAAGCTGGCAATTGCTGCAACAGAGAGTTTGTAAGCTAATGGAGTTTAAACTAGCAGACCTCCCTCGCTGCGTTCGGGCATATATTGACTTATGTATGAACCTTCCCGTGTGGTTCCCGGCAGAGTAGAATAGGACCACTCCAAGTCTTACCGTGGATGTCGTAGAAGGCGACTTAGGAAACATAAGCTAAAGAAAGCTTAAAACTTCTTTTTTTTAATTTTTTTTATTAGCCCATACAGCCTATTAGAGATGTGCTTCAAACTTAAAAATATAGCCAAGTTGTTCGGAATGACCCTGTAAGTATATAGTACAGTCATTTTAAATGGAGTTTGTTTTTGAAAAGTGCATTTTTCTCATTGATCCCAGCTGCCATTATTCGATGACGGTCGTTTAACTCTAAATTAAAGCTCTCTTCGACATACTCAAAATTTTTGTTTTATTTAGTGTGCAAGGTCGATTATCTACGAAAGTGTTTCAATATCTTACACGAACTTAATATTTTTAACGACTCTCTACGCCGTTCTAAGCTCATCGCAATACGCTGTGCATCGAAAGAACTGAAGGGAGATTTTGGTAGCGTGCTCTTTGATGTGGAAAAACGTCGACTAAAAAGAAGGAAAATTAAAAGATAATAATTCGCATAGTTTTTGGAGTTCCGTCCCCAAAAAGTATACGAATCCGTCCGCCCGACACCAAATACTAAAAACAGAATAAAATAACCACCTTCCACGCTGGTCTGGCAGAAAAGATCAAAAGGTCTGGCAGCTGCTTCTCTTCCCGCGCAGATCGTAAAAGCCGATCGGGAATGGGCGTTAAAAATCATGTCAATAGGCGATGGGGCTAGCAACCCATTACTATTTTGATTCCGTTCTCCACCTACACTACACGCCCACCAACTGCTAAACGTGGCCATTAGGTTTTATAGACTTGGGCTCTACCCCGCAAGGGAAAAGACGTGATTGTATGTATGTAGAATAAAATAAATATTCAAGGGCCCTTACAGCAAAAGTAATTTTCTGCCGTTTAACGCGCGACTCCGACTCACACTTGGCTGATTTTATTTGTCTATGAATAAGTGCACTATACGATTCCATGACTATTTTAATAATTTAATTTATTAATTGATATTTATTATTATTATTTTTTTCGTAATATAAAATGTGTAGTGTAAAATGTAATTTTTAACGGTGAATATGGATCTTTGTTATCCGAAATAAATGATTTTTTTTCTTTATTTTATTTTATGACGAATGTTCTTTCAGAATTCCGTATACAGGTCATACCAACGGGAATATTACAAATACTGCTGTCTGACCGTACCTGGGCTGTATGTTTTGAACTGCAATAGCGGCTACAACAACAAATAATAAAAACAAAATAAAATGAGGAATTAAAGGAGGAAATATACAAGAAACGAGATTTATTGTGACTTTTTCTCGACTATTAAGGGTTCTGCTAATTTATTACTGACGTCAAACCCAGATAATTAAGATCGATAATGTCCGTGCATTGAATGGAAGGATACCACGTAGAATCGAGAAAGTGGAAGGAAAAAGGGAAGGCTTTTGAGCACTGCAAGAAAGAGTTTATTTAACCTTTCAATAGAGGTCGCAGGGAAGAGGTTTTACCAGAGTCCAGATACAGAAAAAGGTGCCATTAAGCAACAAAAATTTTTAGTCATAAGTCTAAGATGTATACGTATTTAAAAATGCATTAATTCCTACTTGTTTTCCTATGGGATCGACGCTGAGAACTAGAAAAAAATTAGATATTTTCATGCAAAAGTGTTCAGCCACCAATTAGGATGGGAAAGTCAAAAAAAAGATTCCAATTCCCAACATTGGTTCTAGAAGAAAAGTTGTTCAGAGTCGAAGGTCAATTTACACGGTGATGCATAATGCAAAGCATTTCAGTTCGACCGCTTGGTGAGAAGAGATTGTGAGCAACTCAGTACTTTTGTAATTTTAGCTAAAGAAAATAATTCGAAAAATATAGTAACGAGCGACAAAGCTGCGATAAGACTGAAAGGGTGTAGCTAGGTATTACCTGCACTATCTAAAGTGCTGGAGCCGGCGATATATCAAACTCCATTTATTCTCCACGTCGAGATAACGACGTCGACGTCTGATCGCTTCTATTTTCTAACCCCTGCCGCAAAAAGGGGGATGTTATAAGTTTAAGTGTGTAACTGTGTGTCTGTCAGTAAAACCGCATTCAAATCGGGTAACCTGTTAGACAAAACAGGTTAATTCAAAATGTAAAGCGTGTCGGAACGACCGCTGGAGAGAAGACAATTTTAAAAGCCCAATACTTTTGTAATTTTAGCTAAAGAAAGTACTTCAAAAAATATAGTAACGAGCGACAAAGCGGCGATAAGACTGAAAGGGTGTAGCTAGGTATTACCTGCACTATCTAAAGTGCTGGAGCCGGTGATATATCAAACTCCATTTATTCTCCACGTCGAGATAACGACGTCGACGTCTGATCGCTTCTATTTTCTAACCGCTGCCGCAAAAAAAGGTGTTATAAATGTACGGTGCCAGACTTAGTGTAAGGCTCGACACCATACGTGAAGAGATGTTGATGATGTTGGTGTGGAGATACAAAATTACGTCACGTAAAAATCTGGTTTATTGTTCTGTCTTGATATGCGTGTGACATCCTGATAGTTGTGTGTGACGGGTCCTTTCTCGTTGGCTGTCCGATAGTATCTCGATAATGTGAATATTAACCTCGATAAAGTATACGAACATTTCTGTACTTTCCAACGTCATCTTTTTCTTTTTTTATATACTGAGCAACTTAGTACTTTTGTAATTTTAGCTAAAGAAAATAATTAAAAAAATATAGTAACGAGCGACAAAGCGGCGATAAGACTGAAAGGGTGTAGCTAGGTATTACCTGTACTATCTAAAGTGCTGGAGCCGGTGATATATCAAACTCTATTTATTCTCCACGTCGAGATAACGACGTCGACGTCTGATCGTTTCTATTTTCTAACCGCTGCCGCAGAAAACGGGGTGTTATGCGTTTGGGTGTGTGAGTCTGGGTGTCTGTCCGTGTCATCGTAGCTGTTAAACAGGGTAACCGATTTGGATGCGGTTTAATTTATTTGAAAGTGGGTTTTTTACCGATGGTTCTTAGACATGTTCAAAATCGGTCCAGCCGTTTACAAGATAGAGGGGTTTTCGTGTCGATGGTTGCCGGTGAAATATCAAACTCAATCAATTTATTCTCCACGGCGAGATAATGACGTCGACGTTTGATTGTTTCTATTTTCTAACCGCTACCGTAGAAAGAGGGGCGTTATAAGTTTGATTGTTATGGGTGTGTGTGTTTGTGGCACCAGAGCTGAACCGATTTAAATGCAGTTTTATTTATTAGAAAGAAGGTTTTCTAGCGATTGTTTTCAGAAATGTTTATCAAAATTGGTCCCGTCGATTACAAGATATAGGGTTTTTAGGAAGGGAGGAGGAGTCGGGGGTCCGCTGTTATAACAGCACTCACTGTGATATGATTTAGCGAAAGCTTTTACGGCAAGCAGCCAGCATGATGCCCACTCTTGATGGGTATCTTCAAGACCGCAAACAAATACCTATGATATAAGCAGATAAACACTCGTCGTCGCTGGAACGCACTTCTGAAAATATTAAAATGGCACAAACACATGGACTGAACGCGAGCCCTTTCCATTAGCCATTAGCATACTTTCGAATACTTATACGAATCAATATACCTTTCTATAAATTTCCAGAAAAAGATGCGACAGTTTTTAAAATTCCGGGTGTTGTATTGAAATTATGTGTTCATCAGAATTTATGTGGAACATCCGCGAAGATAAGAAACTCGTTACCTTTTTATGAGACTACTTGAGCCTTAGTAATGTGAACGCAAGTTTTGTATATAAAACGTGAAATTCGAATACATAAATACTAAGGTACTGTATTTCAGTTGGACGACATTAATGGCACAATGTTTTATCGCCACTACATAGTACAAAACAAAGTCACTTCCCGATGTTTGTTTTGTTTTTTGTATGTGTAAGTGGCCAACACTGGTGTCAGATTTTTTAAGCTGCCTTAAGGCATCTGACATAGCTTAACGACTGCCATCAACGATGACAGCCGGGACCAACGGCTTAACGTGCCTTCCGAAGCACGGAGGAGCTCGAGATATTTTTATGCCACTTGCGGTCACCCATCCAAGTAGGGACTGCACCAGGGGTTGCTTAACATACGTAAGCGCTCATAGAGCTCACACCCACTGGACCATCGGGCTCCTCACATCGGACTTCCCGATGTCTGTCCCTCATTGTATGTATGCTTAGATCTTTAAAACTACGCAACAGATTTTGATGCGGTTTGTTTTGATAGATAGAGTGATTCAAGAGTAAGGTTTATATATTTTATACATGCTCGGGCACAGCCGGGAAAGGCTGCTAGTTTCATAAAATATAAGTAGTGTCATTGACTATTGAGCTGCACCAGCCAAAAGTATTGCTAGGTACTTAACGGCACATATTACCCTGGGTATTTAGAAGAACTCTTTTATGCTGGTTTGGGAGAAAAGAAAAAACATAGAATATATCAGCTGCTTTTCTTCCCGCGCAAACCGTAAAAGCCGGTCAAGGGATAGGGTGAAAATCTAAGGAATCACATGGATAGGCGATGCGGCTAGCAACCCATCACTATTTTGATTCTGCTTTCCACCTTTACGCCCACTACTATGCTAAACGTGGTAGGTTTTATGACCTTGGGCTCTGTCTACCCCGCAAGGGATAAAGACGTGATAGTATGGTTTTATTTTAGATTAAGAGCTAGCGAACCATCTGACTAACCCGTTTCCCACAAAGCTAGAATTTTTTAAATTATATTTTATTATCTGCTAATTATAAAAATACCGGTCTGGCAGGGATACCGCGGTTGCGTCATTACCTCAAAAATTTTGGAAAATGCAAAAAAAAAAATTTCTTTACCGTCTGCCACAAGGCTACAATTTTAATATGTTATGGCAGGTACTTGCAACCACTAGAATGGTCTGGCTGTTTACATATATTTTTTAAACAATTGAAAGAATGTTCCCTCAAAATTGTAGCCCTGTGGCAGCAGGTTATGAATTACCGTCCCAATGACAACTTTGCTATCGTCTGGCACACGCTTGCAACCCTCAAAAGAGGTTGGCGATTTTTTTTTACACTTAAACATACTTAAATTATAACATATTAAAAATGTAGCCTTGTGGCAGAAGGTTACGAAAAAATTTTTTTTTGCATTTTCAAAAATTTTTGGGATGATGACGCAACCGCGATATACCTGCCAGACCGGTACTTTTATAATTAGCAGATAATAAAAAATAATTTAAAAAATTTCTAGCTTTGTGGGAAACGGGTTAGTCAGATGGTTCACGAGCTCTCCCACTATTTAGCCGTATGTATTTAGAAGAGCGTGTGTGAAATTAACCCACCCATTTTCAATCGGTAAGAATACAATCGGCTACATACAAGCTTTTGTCTCTCGTACATGAAATATAGTGATTGAGTTGTGTAAAAACTGTGAACGCGTTTTAGAGAACAATTTACGAACGGACACCGTTAATGTAAAAACTTCTGTAAAAAAGACAAAGAAAGAGAAAGACCGATGCGTATTCTCTTGATAGCTCAACATACACCACCGCAGCTCATCAGTCAGTCTGTGAAAATGGCAGGTGCAATATTGCTGAAATATCAGACGAAACTCCAAACAAGTAAGTCCCGTAGTGAAAATAATAGTTATTGTGACCGCCACAGCTGCAGAGCAAGCAATGTCTCGTCGCTCGCGCAAGCTGCATTGAAATTCTTTGCTCTGTGGCGACAGCCAAAATCATATTCATTGAGTTAGAATCGCACGACACAAGTTCCCAACTTAGTGTGCGGGCTAGCTGAATATGTCTGATTTGTCCCTCTATATAGTGTATAAATTGATCTGCGACTTTACCATAAAGGGGTGACTCAAACCCATTGGGAAAATTGATCATATTGACATGATCAATTTTCCCATGGGAGCAATACAGGGTTCTCGAATTTTTTTTCACTATCCCATACGAATTTCTCGGGCGGCTGTACACTTTTGTATGAAAATGTCGAAAATGTATGTCGAAGTTCAAGTTGCATGGTGTATGCTACACAGCGTTAAGATATTGTCCAGTAACAGAGCAGGTTAGTGACACCGACTTCCCGATGTTTCATTGAGCCGGGTTAAACATTATTAAAAGAAAATGTGTTTTTTTTTTGAGTTACCAGCATTGTCCCCGGAAAAGTTGTTCAAAAATGCTGAGTCACTTTAAGGATGGTGTCGAGGGTCAATTTACATGCTGTAAATGAATATTCCCAATAATAGCCGTACAGCATTTACATAATGTTTCAAATAAAATCCCCGGGCTTCTCATCATGTCAGGTCATCGCTCCGCAAACTAGGGCGCAGTATCGATACATTTTTCTCTGCACGGGCACGAGAATTATTGCGTCGTGCAGCCACAAAGATAATATTTACCTATGTTACTGCGAAAAAAAGAGTGTGATGTTATCAGCGCTCATTTCTGTATTTTAAGTTATGTAAATAACCCAATACGTAACATAATTGTTACGAACACTATGTAAAAATGTCTGAAAATAAAGTATTATTAGGGTTATATTCGGAATAGCCAAGATCATACAACCGCCCAATATTGTACCATGAAAGGAATATAATATGAAAGATTAGATGAACGTACGTATAAATGTCACTGCTTAGTAGGATAAATACAAGCATTCATCGCATATTTCCTGATAAAAATTCAGCAGTTCAGCATTTATATCAAATATTTTACAATTAAAATCCCCGGGCTTCTCATCATATCAGGTCATCGCTCCGCAAACTAGGGCGCAGTATCGATACATTTTTCTTTGCACGGGCACGAGAATTGTTGCGTCGTGCAGCCACAAAGATAATATTTACCTATGTTACTGCGAAAAAATAGAGTATAATGTTATCAAAGCTCATTTATGTATTATTAGTTATCTAGGGTATAGTCCCCTGTATCACATCCCAATCCTAATCCCAACTTATATTATAAATGTGAAAGTGAGTTTGTTTGTTTGTTTGTTAAGCTTTCCGCCCTATCTACAGAACCGATCATCATAAAATTTTGCAAACACATAGTTTAGGGTACTGAAAAGGACATAGGCTATATATTACGCGGGCGAAGCCGCGGGTAACAGCTAGTAAAATATAATATGGCCGATGGTCAATTGGAAGGTGTCTTCTTCTAATGCACGTGTAAGTAAATGTTACACTGCTTAGAAGATAAATATAAGCATTCATCGGGTATTTCACAATAATAGCCGTTCAGCATTCAAAAATACATGGTGTTGCAAATATAATTCCGAGCCACGCCGCAAACTAGGGCGGGCAATGTTGATACATTTTATGCTGCACGGAGCAAGAGAATTATTACGTCTTGCAGCCACGAAGGGAACGTAATATTTTACAAATACATACATACAATCACGTCTTTTTCCCTTGCAGGGTATACAGCGCCCAGGTCACCTAAAGGCCACGTTTAGCATGTTGGTGGGCTTGTAGGTGGAGAACGGAATCAAAATAGCGATGGGTTGCTAGCCGCATCGCCTATTGACATAATTCCTCACGCCGATTCCCTCGATCGGCTATTTTACACGACTGCGCACAAAAAGAGTATAATCTTATTAGCTGATTCAAGTATTTTGGTTACGTCAGATTAAGTACCGCCAATGCCCTGCAAGTCACACAGTATTGAGCGAAAAATAAAATATGATATGGCCGACGGTGGACGGTCAATCAGAAAGTGTCTTCTTCTAATACACATATGAATGTTACACTGCTTAGTCATCATCATTTCGAGTAGGTGACACGGTCAGTCGACCATGCACACCCTGGTGTCAGAGTTATTCGGAACCGCCTCTCGGCCTCTGACGTGGTTCCTTTAACGACTACCAGATGGCAGCCGGGACCACCGGCTTTACGTGCCTTCCGAAGCACGGAATCATCTTTCTTATCAGACAATCAGGTGATTCATGCCTGCAATGTCCCAACCAAACTGGAAACAACTTAACAAAGTATGCTTCCCGCGGGAATCGAACCCACGACCCCCGGGTCAACAAGGCAAACGCCTTAACCACTGGACCACGGAGGCAGTTACTGCTTAGTAGGATAAATACAGTATTACATTTTCCTTTGCACGGAGCAAGAGAATTATTGCGCCGTGCAGCCACAAAGATAATATAATATTTGACGATCGATATATAATACATACATAAATATACATATTGAAATATATAACTAATCGCACCTTTATATATTAAAGTGCGATATATAAGTAAGTATATAAGTTAGGTTCGTAGACAATATTAGGTTATTAGGTTAAAAAGTTTAGGTTTTAGGGTTCCATAGCTACGACGGAAAAGTCTTCTTACACGATACGATATTTTTTTGGGTTCCGTACACAATGGGTACCTACCTCTTGGTATGTACCATAATACTCAAGTGGATATTATGGTAGAGTGTTAACAGACACAAGGAGGAGATGTCTTGTAAATAAGGTCCTATTTTTACCCATTGTGTACGGATCGCACAAAGCAAAGCACAGTAACTTTACTGTGCTTGCATCATAATGTAATATTGCATACCACCTCCACCCGTACTTCTTCGTTGATGTCTGATACCCCAGACAGGTACGAAGGGGAATGTTACATCAATTTTATGTTCTAGTCTAGCCGTACATAGCACGAGCAATGCTATTTCCGACTACTAAGGTGCTAAGGTGAAGAGCTCGCACAACTATGAATTATAATTTGAATGGAATATCAAATTATTGTTTTCAGATGTAGTGCCGGCGTTGGATAAGATCTATTTGCACTAAATAGGGTACAGAAAGATGTTACATGTAAAAGTGTAGCCTTACCTACTTAGCCATTCTTTACAGCATGCAAATTTTGATAATATATATTTGATTATTACGGAGGTACCTGTGAGAATGAAAAACGTGAATACATAATCCTTAAAAAGAAATTGAGATAGTGAGTAAGACTTAGATGACTTGAATTAAGCTATTCAATAAATTTTATATAAATAAATATAGATATGATAAATGTGCAAGTTTGTTTGTAACGATTTCATGCCTTAACTACTGAAACGATTATCATATTTTTTTTATACACTTTATCTGCTGTACGGAAAAGGATATAGGGTTTTCTTTTAATACCGGAAAAGTACTGTTTCTTAGGGACAACTCACGAACCTTCAATGAAAGAATCGTATAAAAGGAGATGCCTAGGTTCCTCTATCTGATAAGCCTAGCAACCAGTAACAAAGGTTATAAGAACATTTTCGGGAACTAGCCTCTCCACAAGAATCTGTCCATGATATAAACGAGAGTGAAGCCGCTGGCGAAAGGTAATAAACGTGCCCTGTGGTTCCCGGCACAGTAGAATAGGACCACTCTAAGTCTTCCCGTGGATGTATAGGAAGGCGACTTAAGAAACACAAGTTAAATAAAGCTTAAAAACATCATAGAGACCTCTCCAACCCGTATTGCCAGCTTGGAAAGTGTAGGCCAAATCCTCTGACTGCTCTGGCTAGGCTCTGGTAGTACAGAGAGGGTCGTGATCCTGCAATAGAGGATTCAAAAGTTCTGATAACGATGATGATGACCAAAGATGAGTTTTTTATGTACTAGATATATCTGAGGGAGAGGCCTAGCTAACTGTAGCACAGGTTCTTTTAAAAACCTATTTAAGGAACTAGTCTCTCCCCGAGGATATTTCTAAGATATAAACAAGAGCGGAGCCGCTGGCGAGAGGTAATAATCATGCCATGTGATTCCCGGCTGCGTAGAAATTAGGACCACTCCAAGTCTTCCCATGAATGTGGTGGCGACTTAAGAAACACAAGCTAAATAAAGCTTATAAACATCAAAGAGACCTTTCCAACTAGTCTTGCCAGTGTGGAGAATATGTCAAATCAAACTGCTCTGGTTAAAACATAGCTCTGGTAGTACAGAGAGGGTCGTGCTCCTGCATTGGAGACTGAAAAATAAAATAAAATAAAGAATAACCTTAGATTTTTGTTAACGCCAGGTGCAACGTCGTTCAAATATCTCGAGCTGCGCTTATCTCCAAGATGGATGGCAACTAAGTATCTGCTTTATGAGGCACTTACACGTTTTATGATAACACAGACAGATTGGCACATTAAATTTTGCAATCTATTTGCTTTTACGACGTCCATGCTGTCCTTAACTTGGTTATGTCGATTATACAGCGTGTACATTTGCCCTTAAAGGGGTGACTCAGGCCGTCAATATGAACAACTTTTCCTATGGGATCAATGCTGGGAACTAAAAAACTTATCCACATTTTTATAAAAATGTGATCAGCCACTCGGTTAATCAGCCATAGCCAAAGTATGGGATAGTTTTTTATATGGGACAATTTTTTAGTTATTTGTTGCTTGTCATTCGAACGATCAACATCTTGGGACAGAGGATGGGACAGAGTTTAACTAATCCATTGAAAAATCGATGTTCTGCTTTTAATTTTATCGCATGCTTTCTATCCGAGTTGTTCAGGGTTGACCGACAGCTCCGTGGCGCAGCGGTCAACACGCTGGCCTGCGACACGGATGGTCCCGGGTTCGATCCCCGGTCAGGTCAAGATGGAAAATGATCTTTTTCAGATTGACCTGGGTCTTGGATGTTTATCTGTTTATGTATTTGTTATAAAATATAGTATCGTTGAGTTAGTATCCCATAACACAAGTCTGGAACTTACTTTGGGGCTAGCTCAATCTGTGTGATTTGTCCGTATATATTTATTTATTTATTTTATTTATTTATCTTAGGTTCATTGCGTGAAGATGCCTCGTGTAGAGGAGAAACACGTGTCGCGAGCACGACGGCCGATGTTGCTGCAGCCTTAACGGATGCAGCAATATCGGCAAGGTTCGCATGCATTAACTATTGGTCTAACAGTAGTGGGTGGGCGCTAGCCAGCAATAGTTTGCATGAACTAACTGGTGGCGGAAGCACACAAAATAATTTAACTCTAAGTGCATGTAGCTTTGACTTCCGCAAGGTAACGCCTGAATCAATGCAATATCTAATTTTTTCGAGTTTCCAACATTGGTCCCCTATTGACGGTCTCAATCACCCTTTTAAGGAAATTTCGAGGGTCAATTACCACGTTGTATTTATCGGATAGGTAAAGGTGATTGAATCAATCACCAAATCATTCTGTCAACCAGGTATGTAAAACGCGGTTTTACAGACCTGGGTTCTGTCTACCCCGCAACGGAAAAAGACGTGATAAGTATGATTGCCGAGTGATCTACGCAGAACGTATTTTTTGGTTAGTTTTTCAGCTTATGATGCAGCAGTATTATTGCTGGAAGTACCTATTTAATAAGAAATTGGAATATAAATGATTAGCGAAGGCGCCGACTACATTTTCGCCCGTATATTTGGTGAAGGTGTTCGAAAGGCCAATCGGATTAGTTACTTTTATTGGTCAATAAAATTAAGGACTATGAGTAATGGATTCCTCAACTTTCTTAGATATGTCATTGAAGCACTTGTTCTCAAAAGTATATCTATGAAATGATTGTCGATCACACAAGTTATGTCTATGATAAAATTCATTTTTCTCCTTCCACAGCTTAAGATTCAAAGATTAAAAACGCTTATTCAGAAAAAATTGCAGCCACTTTTTACTTGAAATCACATTAAAAATTTTCTTATTAAGTATGTATACACAAAAATTATGGTAAATGCATAATATTTACCATAATTTTTGCGGAAAACCTACATACTACTAGCATTTCGGAACCGACCACTGCAGAGAACAAACGCCAAAGGAAACTCTTTTCAACAGTATTATTGGTCGCCTACTCGCCTGAAGGGCTTTGTATAATTATAATTTTACGTCTTTTTTTTTTACTTTTCTTTTTTTTATCTGTTTTCGTTTTACAATAAGCATTCATTTATTTTTGGAACACTTCATTAAAGCATTAAAGTACCATGGAAGCTAGTTTTGAAACAGATTATTTATACTAGGTTTGTATTTAGCGCGTAAGCTGGTCAGTTTTTCATCGTGATAAGATCATCAGATACGCATTCCAATGATTGGAACAACCTCCTAAAAAGAAAAAACGTGGTAAAAAAGGTAAAAACGTCAAATGTACGAAATAACTTTAAATGCTTATAACGCTTACAGTATTTTATACGTAGGATACAGCTGGCACGTAATTATATTATTATTATTGAACTTTCTTAGAAAATAATTTCAAAATTTTACCTTATAATTCCGCGAAATATTCGCCCCGTTTCTCCCCAATAGCGAATATTGCCTAAACGTGAGCAAATAAATACTTCTCAGAAGCGTCTACCTCTAAATGCTCTACAAATTAATATTATGAAGTGTATTATCCTCTTTGGCGTCAGGCAGTGGAAAATATGGGTTTATTTATGGTGAAAAGCAATGCTTAGATGTTTATTTTTTGGGATAATTTGATTTATTTTCTCAATTCCGCTCAACGTTTTAAGTCGGGGTTGCTTTTCAATGAGATCGTAGCTTTTCCTGTCACCCTCACTCACCTTATAAATATATTACAGGTAAAACGTAGTGATTATGTGCTCTTTATTACAGGCTTTGTAATAAAGAGCCAAACGCCATGAAGATACCTGGCGTTTAAAGCTCTATACTTTTCCTCCCAGTTGCAAAATTGTTTGAATAACCAAACAATTTGTGGCGTTCAAAGTGTGAAACTGGCTCAAAGAATGTTTAAAATTCTGAAATCAAATAAACAATGTGTGCTCAATTTCTGAAATCAAATAAGCTTCCATGCTGGTTTGGGAGAAAAGAAAAAACATAGAATATACCAGCTGCTTTTCTTCCTGCGCAGACCGTAAAAGCCGGTCAAGGGATTGGGCGAAAATCTAAGGAATCACATTGATAGACGATGCGACTAGCAACCCATCACTATTTTGATTCCGCTTTCCATCTTTACGCCCACTACGATGCTAAACGTGGCCTGTAGGTTTTATGACCTTGGGTTCTGTCTACCCCGCAAGGGATAAAGACATGATAGTATGTATGTATGTATGTAATGTGGGCTCAAACTTAAGTCTGGGTGGTAGAAAGTCGAACCTTTAGGTTGCTGGTAAGCCTAATGAAAATAATGCTCCAGAGCAATTAGGAACTCATAGAAAGACCCATGGCAATAACACAACACGATTATGGCATTTGCAAAACTGATATTTAATTTAAATTTATTTAATTAAAGATGTATGTTGATGAAATTGACCAATCTGTTATAGTCTGCATAATATCCAGATCTTTTCCTTTGGGATCAATGCTGAAAACTAAAAAAAATCGTCATTTTCATAGGAAAATGTTCAGCCGCCCGGGCAATTAGAATGGTATAGTCAAGTTATCCAAAAATACAATATACAAAAATCTTTATTTCTCTCTCACATGTAGTAGAAACACTAGTAATACAATACAATCCGTCGATATTTTCACTGGCAGTATAGTTTAAGTGGTTATAAACACGCAAGTAAATAGCTAGCTATTGTTAGTTAGTGATGGATGAATAGATGGTGATAAATTTTTAGGTATTTTTTATACATTTTTAATTATTCATTAATTATTTTAATGATCTCTCTTTAGTCCGGGTCTGATAAAAAGATTTAAAAGAATATTTTGTCAGCTGTTTATTAGATTAGTTAAAAATATCACATTTTAATTTTTTAACCGTGGAGCATGTCCAGTACATGCCTCGACGTAATTATTCTAACAAAGGCATCAAAGATTCCTTCGCAAGGGCAACATTAAAATTCCTTTTTTAAATTAAAACGAATAACCTTTTTGGCATCAAAGAAATTCCGCGCGAATACGAATACGTGATAGAGAAAGGCGGCCATCCACTGCACGCAACTTTATTTGTTTGTTTGTTTGTCGTGTGTGAATGGCCAACACTGGTGTCAGATTTTTCAAGCTGCCTCATGGCATCTAACATAGCTTCACGACTGCCATCAATGTTAGCAGCCGGGACCAACGGCTTAACGTGACTTTCGAAGCACGGGGGAGCTCTAGATATTTTTATGCCACTTGCGGTTGCCCATTCAAGAGGGGACTACGCCCGGGATTGCTTAACATGCGGGAGGGCTTATAATGCTCACGCCAACTAGGCCATCGGGCAACATTTATTGAAAAGAATAATTGTAATGTACATATCATTAAATAATATGTGGCTCTTTATTTAAATGATGCACAGAACAAAATAGCTTTAATACCTAGCTATTTTGTACTAGACAGTGTTACCACACTGTCTAGTAATTCTATATAAATAAAGTATATTTATTTTAAAAAATATAGCTTCGCCCCCACACCACAATCGTTGAGAAGTGTAAGTCCCTGCCACAGAAATATATCTATTTGTGAGCCTGCACTGCTTCGATCTTTAATTAACAGTCCATATATGTACTTTTGCCATTGACAGCCATGTTGAATATCATCAGACAGCCTGTCGTAGCCACTATGTTTTCTTCACTAGATTTCCATTTTTTCTCTTTGTTTATATTTCTAGGAAAATAAGCTACATTCAAGTAAAATAAATAGGAAAATAAGCTACATTCAAGTTCTAATTAATTTTCATTTTCCAAATAAAGAGAATATAGAGTTTTTATACACTTTACTCATTTCTTCCAATATTTATTTATTTGATTATAGACGAGCAGCTTTTAGCTGATATTGTGTATATGTCAGGCAGTATTTATTGTAAGAAACGTATTTGGAAACCTCATACTTCTATGTTGGAAACAGTTCATTCACAAATTTTTACTTTACAGTGTTCAAACTTGCAATAACGGCACTTTCAATATGTTTTTCTTCAATAAAAATTCAAAATAATAATGCCATCGCAGCTTGCCTACCTAGAGCTGAATGGAATAATGCCTTTATTCTTGACGTGTGATACAAAGGTAGGCTAAGTTAAGACCGTGTATGTAGCATAACTTATTTATTCAGAGATGGGCGCCGTACGGTAAACTACATATGTATGAACACACTCGCTATTTTTGCAGATGATACTTTTTAATAAGAAATGCGCCTTTTATCAGCTATTTTTTGATTAAGCCTCTTCAGTAAATCCCAACTAATATTATAAATGCGAAAGTGAGTTTGTTTGTTTGTTTGTAACGCTTTCACGCCGTACCCACTGAACCGATCATCATGAAATTTTGCATACACATATGTTAGGGTACCGAGAAGGTCATAGGCCATATATTACGCGGGCGGAGCCGCAGGTAATGGCTAGTTCAATAATATTTTTACCTGTATCACGTGAGAGGCAGAGTTTCTTTCAGTCCCGTAACGTAAATCCACTGTTATGATAATGAACTACTAGGTAGTTACCACCTAATGAGATCACTTGTTTTTTATGGTTAGGGGTATCAAGTATGGTGTAGGGTAAGCGCGTGCACCCTGCCTCCCGAGCTGCTACTTTCTCATCCCTGCCTCCGTAGCATGGCTCCCGCGACGCCGTTTATATCGCGCGATAAACTATCTACTTCTCGCTCTTCAGTATTGCGAAAAACAAGACGGCGATAGTCGATAAACGTTGTCACGCGTGCCATGCTACGGGGGCTGAACCATCCGAGCAAGTAGCATCCTTAATACCTCTATCCCATTGCCCAAGTCCAACAAAATCCTACTCTTACCTCGCTTAAAAAACACGGTTTCGATGGGCAGCAGCGTCGGAGTCGATATAAGCCAAATAAACGGCGCTCACCAACCTGTTTGCCAAGCGTGGTGAGTATGGCAAAACCAAGCAACAATATAAATCCTTGGGGAGGCCTGTGTCCAACAGTGGATTTCTTGCGGCTGTAATGAGATCACTTGTTAGTGAGTGTGTCCGACCACCTTACATCTCCATAATACCATCCTGTTTACCTTTTTAACCCCCGACGCAAAAAGAGTTGTAGGTTTTACCGTTCTGTGTGTTTGTGTGTCTTTCTGTGGTACTGTAACTCTTTTTTTATTCCAAAGCAGATTTCTTGGCATGGGCTTAGACAAGTCTTATGAAAATTGGTTCAGCCGTTAACAAGGTGGAGGGATTTTCGTGTCAGAGGTTGGTCAAAATATAAAATTTTATACAACAAGTTAAGTAATAAAATAAAGTACAAATGTAATATTTAAAATTTAATTCCCACGGCTTTGCTAGAATTTATCGTTCAGCAACAGCTACTAACAGAAGGTTCAGATTCATTGTGCTAATAACAACCATTGACACGAGAATAAAGGCGGTATTTTTCAAACTGGACAAAATTTATGCTGTGTCTTTTTGTATCCTTTTTTATGACAGGACGGCCAACGAGCAAGCGGGTCACCTGATGGTAAGTGACCACCGCTGCCCACGGACAACTGCAACTCCAGGGGTGTTACAAGAGCGTTGCAGGCCTTAATTTTTCATTCCCCAGAGGGGAAGGGGGATGGGCCAACGGCACTCTCACTCACCGAACGAAGCATAGAAGCTGTAAAGCTATTACTCAAACGTTGATTTTCTGTGACAGTGTGGTACTTCCCCGGACGAACTGGCCCATTTATGCTACTAGCAAAAGTGAATTTTTCCAGTAGGGTGGCTCTACTCTACCAATACTCTGATAAATTTCATGATGATCGGTTGAGTCAAAAATCGAAACGTAAAAATCAACCAACAAAATTTTTATATTCAACAAAATTAATACATTTCGCCATTAGGTTCGTTCGTTATGATCTGAAATTACGAATATAATATTCAGACGCGGACTACAAAGTATAATGAAGTATTTCAAAGTCTACTTCGAAGTTTGAATCTTCCAATATAGGCAGAGGTAAGTTATAATCGCAGGTAATCCGGCAGCAAACTAGCTAATAACACAGACGTAACTTCAAAGTTACCGAGTGTCCGGCACGATAACGTCATGCGGGGCTTAGTCGGATTAGGGTTACCATGCCTCTATATAGTAGTAGGTGTATCTTCAGATACACATATACTCGTAATTAAGACTTACCTAACTACAAAATAAGTAAATGTCACCATTGAATTCGTCCGTTTTGACCTAAAATTACGAATATAATATTCAGACGCGGACTACAAATTATTAGGGCCCGGGTTCGATCCCCGGTCAGGTCAAGATGAAAAACGATCTTTTTCAGATTGACTTGGGTCTTGGATGTTTATCTATATGAGTATATATTATAAAATATAGTATCGTTGAGTTAGTATCCTGCGACACAAGTTCACAACTTACTGTGGGCCTAGCTCAATTTGTGTGATATGTCCCTATATATTTATTTATTTATTTATATTTATTATGAAATATTCGAAGTCTACTTCGAAGCATGAATCTTCTATTAAAGGCAGAGGTAAGTTATAATCGCAGGTAATCCGGCGGTAAACTAGCTAATAACACAGACGTAACTTCAAAGTTACCGAGTGTCCGACACGATAACGTCAAGCGGGGCTTACGGATTAGGGTTACCATGCCTCCAAACAATTGTACGTGAAAGATAACACTACCGGGTATCGAATAAAGCGAATGTGTATATTTTCAACCGAAAGAGACAGGCAATTGGGGTCAATTAATTAGTCTAATCTTAGTAAGTTTTTACATGTGTGATATTCTATCTTCATACTTCTTTTTAGCGTTCTGGTTCGGGTGAATTATATTTGTGTTGATCAGAACTTTGCCACTGACGCAGCATTAAGGGTCCTCCGCCGGCGCCGCACTGACTTCTTGGATAAGAGCGCGAGCCAGGAAGGGCTGCTGTTATACTCACAATCCAGACCTATCTACTCGTAACAACAAAATATGTAAATGTCGCCATTGGATTCGGCCGTTTTTATCTGAAATAACGAATACAATATTCAGATGCGGATTACAAAGTATTATGAAGTATTTGAAGTCTACTTCGAAGTTTGAATCTTCATAATAGGCAGAGGTAAGTTATAATCGCAGGTAATCCGGCAGCAAACTAGCTAATAACACGACATAACTTCAAAGTTACCGAGCGTCCGGCACGATAACGTCATGCGGGCTTACGGATGATGGTTACTATGTCTCTATATAATTTAAGGTGTATATTGTATCTTCATACTTATATATTAATTATTATTATTATTATTATTTCTATCTTTATACTTATCTTTATTCTTAGCGTGTTGACTCGGTGAATTATATTGACCATATAGTGTTGACCAGATCTTTGCCACTGACGCAGCATTAAGGGTCCTCCACGGCGCCGCACTGACTTCTTGGATGTGAGTTCGGTGAGGAACATGCCCAGGCACAGCCGGGGAGGGCTGCTAGTATACTCAAAATCCAGACCTATCTACTCGTGACAACAAAATAAGCAAAGGTCGCCATTAAAATCGTCCGTTTTTATCTGAAATTACGAATATAATAATTAGACGCGGACTACAAAGTATAATGAAGTATTCGAAGTCTACTTCGAAGTTTGAAACTTTTATTATAGGCAGAGGTAAGTTATAATTTGCAGGTAATCCGGCAGCAAACTAGCTTATAACACAGACGTAACTCCAAAGTTACCGTGTCCGGCACGATAACGTCATGCGGGGCTTACGGATTAGGGTTACCAGGCCTCTATATAATTGTAGCGGTTTCTTTTCTCAGAGTGTGTATATTCTTTAGCCACGGTCCTTTGCATAAATACAGCGCCTGTGAGCTGCGCCCGAGCAGTCGTAGTAATGCTATACTATTTTTGCCCGGACGAGTAAACTGCATCACGGCGCAACGGTAACTACTCGGTCAAGACCCATCTTTGTACATTGCAGGCAACGAACCTACTTGGTGACCGTCGTCATCATCATTTCGTGTAGGTGACACGGTCAGTTGACCATGCACACCCTGGTGTCAGAGTTCTTCGGAACGTTTTTTGTTCTTCGTTAAAGGAACCACGTCAGAGACCGAGAGGCGGTATCGGTCTCTGACGTGGTTCCTTTAACAACAGCCAGATGGCAGCTGGGACCACCGGCTTAACGTGCCTTCCGAAGCATGGAATCATCTTTCTTATCAGACAATCAGGAGATTCATGCCTGAAATGTCCTAACCAAACTGGAAACAACGTAATACCTAAACTACTTGGTGACCGTGCTACGATTGACGCTCGGCTCGGAATCGACACGGTGTAGTCATCCTTTATCCGTGACATTGTAAAGGTCCTTGCGTGTGCAGGTCATGCCAGCCATGGTCTGAGGCTTACCACCACACGGACAGGAGCTTTCTGAGCTGTACCCCCGCCTGTTTATTTTACACTTACTTGAATACTTTATTTTACACAAACAAATTTATTTTTGTAGGAATATACAAGATTAACATAATGTACGCTTTACCAACCTTACTTCAGTCGAGGACATGTCAGTCAAGAAGGTAGAAATAGAAAGCAATACTAAGAACGGTTTAATGTTTATATGAAAATTAAAAAAAAATGCATCAAGTGTGAAAGACTTCAGAGGCGTCATGCTTGCGTGTTACATAACTAGAGAGTACGATTAAATTATCTCAATATGGGGTATTTTAGGTATCAACTATTACCACTTAGAATAGTGGAGATTTATACAATCTACCAAACCAAAATAAGGCGGCAGAGTGAAGTCAGTCTTATGTGTTATTTATTTGATGAATTGCATGTAAATTGTAAGTGAGTCACGTCGTTACCTGAGAGTCAGCCGTTGAGTGTCGTCTATTAGTTTATTTCATCAATATGCACTGTAAGCGCATTCTGCAAGGCTAACCCTTTAAGATTTAATCAAAAGTTAAAGTAGCACCCCAGGCATCTATAGATAACGGTAACCGGTTTCCATCAGGTGGGCCGTATGCCTGTTTGCCTTCTCAGTAGTGTAAAAAAGAATCTGCATAACTCTTTATTTCTTTGAATTCGTAGTCGAGTCGGAAGGTAAAAAGAGGCAAGTAGAAGAGGCATGTCCAGACAAATCGGTATTGATGGTAACCCTAAGTGGAATGTCTTCGCTATGATTAATTGTAAAACGGGCTGCTGCTGGGATTAAAGAAGACCAGGAGACAGGCTACTCAGTTATAAATTAAATATTTCATAATAATTAAATGTTATCTACGTTATGAATTACTTTTTTACATCTAATTTCCATAAATTACCAGAACTTTTTAAAGGATGACCTATGGTAAAGTAATTACTTATTTCTTTTTTAGATAAATGTAACTAAGTGACCGCCGGCGCCGGTACTTCTTAATCAAAAGCCACAATTATCGACATGGTTATTTGTAAGAATTAAGAAACTGTGATAGAGGTAAAACCGGTTTTCGTTATTTGCAAAATTGAATCAAATGTTTGTAATAAACCTGAAATCCGACCGCTACCGGGTATCGAATAAAGCTAATGTGTTTATTTTCAACCGAAAGAGAAAGGCAATTGGGATCAATTAATTAGTCTAATCTTAGTAAGTTTTTACATGTGTGTGTTTATAAAAAGAATATATAATAATAAATAGAGGATAAATGTTATATACTTTAAATAACATGTTCATGTAACTTTAAGCAACATTCCTTTTATTGAAACTAAGAAAATCCGAACGAGAACAAATAACAGGTTTATTTGTTCGCCGGCAAAGTTCAATCTAAATGTAAACATACCCGCCGCCAGTGGTGAAATTCAGAAATACCTGCTATTGCTTACAAAGCGAATCTGTTTCAATCGAGTGCTGACTTTACAAGTTTAAACACTTGGCTGCCAGTTACTACCTTTATTACTTTTAAGCAAAAATATCCCATCATACATTCCTACAATTAAACATTCTTCTCTATAACTACGGCTTTATGTTAGCTAAACAAAGAACCGCTGCCGAGTAGAAGGTGTAATAAAAATGTACCATGCGTCATATTAAAAATATAATTATGTTCGAATAGCATAATATTGTCTTAGACTACTAGCATAATGCCCAATTACTGTCGTATTGCGGTAATAATATCTACGAGAAAAATGATTGAATAAGCTGTCCTTATACATACAATATTGAAAAGATGACAATGTATTAAATTGATAAAATGTGATAACATTAATGCCAACTTAAGTTCTATAATTATTTATGACTTGAAATATGTTATCACGAAGAAATCCTAATCCTAACTAATATTATAAATGCGAAAATGAGTTTGTTTGTTTGTTAAGCTTTCGCGCTCAACCTACTGAACCGATCATCATAAAATTTTGCATACACATAGGGTAGGGTACTGAGAAAGACATGGGCTTCGCTCACGTAATATATATATTACGTGAGCGAAGCCGCGGGTAACAGCTAGTAAAGAATAAACATGAATTGAGTCCGTAACAAATTTTTGCACGACTGCAGAAAAATGTGTGTATGCAAAGTTATTTATTCCACCATAACTTTTAAATGCCTCAAGGGATTTGGACGTATGAAATATTGTTAGAATTCTTACCCTTATCCTCCCAATAGAGGCTATATTTTTTGCCATAGCAGTACTGTTTTAATTTTAATAAACTTGTTTTTAATTAAATTTGAATGTTAGCTCCTGGACTAAAGGGCCGGACCAAGCAACACAGAGCCGGATTGAGTTTTCCGATTACCGCAGCTAAACCCCGCTAACGGCAACGGTTGACATTTTGTTACACATGACATATTAATTTATTATTTTACGATAACAACGCCTAACCAGTGTTAAATGCGACTTTGTTTGAGATATCACCGATAATGTAACAAATGGGAAAATAAATTGAGGTTTTCGTTGATATATTACTGACTCGATGTTTAAATTAAAGCATTTTGTTCAATTCGATTTATCGAATGTTGTTGTGTGAAATACGGAAAATAGAGTGTTATATTATAACTTTCAGGTAGTCCACAGAGCAAGGAATGTCTTGTCGCTTGCGGAGTTTTGAACATTGAATTTTCTTGCTCTGTGTAATAGTCTGCCTGCGAGTTTGTGTATGTCTTTTAAAATGTGTGGATGGATTTGAATTTAGGTAGTTTAATTTTATTGGAAACGCAATTTAGGTTAATTATAAGCTAGAGGGCTTAGCTGCAGGTGGTGGATATAAATAAATAATTATATACGGACAAATCACACAGATTGAGCTAGCCCCAAAGTATGTTCCTAAGTAAGACTTGTGTTATGGGATCAGTGGCGGCTCGTGACTCAAAGACCTGGTGGTGCACATCATAAAACATGCCTAATATTGTTTGCGTAATTCGTAACAGCAGAAATAATTCTCTTATTTAGATAGGCATTTTTCTATTTACATATACAAAGTATAATATTATAATAAGATTGATAAGTAAAACAAAACATAAAAACAGCGAAAGTAAAACACGAACAAATACAAACGTAAGACAATTTACACGAAAACTACCTAATCCGAAACTATCCGAACGTCGGCGTTCGGCCAGCGTCGGGCCGTGGGCCCCGTGCGGCGCACCAGATTTCGCTAAACTTCCATACTAATCTTCCGTCTCACGCGCCAGGCGTTTCGTCGCCGTTTCCATAGAAGATGTACGAGTATGGGCGCGTTGCGTGCACTGGGAGCGGGCGCACGGCAAACTATTTTGTCAAGCGAAAATAATACTTATTTTGTTAACGACACGACTGATTATCATTTGACACAAAATTAATATATTTTTACGTTAAACTGCTTATTTATTTTTTAGATCGTTGAGTTAGTATCCCATAATGGGATACTAACTCAACGATACTATATTTTTTAACAAATACGTATATAGATAAACATCCAAGACCCAGGTCAATCTGAAAAAGATCATTTTTCATCTTGACCAGACCGGGGATCGAACCCGTGACCATCCGTGACACAGGCCGGCGTGTTAACCGCTGCGCCACGGAGCTGTCGGTCGACCCTGAACAACTCGGATAGAAAGCATCCGATAAAATTAAATGTAGAACATCGATTTTTCAATGGATTAGTTAAACTCTGTCCCAGATCAGGTACTATGATAGTGACCAGCAGGCCAATTTGCTAACTCGGTGTACAACGATTCGATTGTCACTTTAGCATCCATTACGGTTTTCATATCTTAAATAAAAATAGTAATTCATACCGAAGCCGTAATGAATATTGAAGTTACCATGAAAATGATGTACACCGGTAGTTGTCAAAAGTTAGCAAATAGGTCTACAGGTCAAGTCAAAATTGGAATAGTATTTAAAATAAAAATTAAGTACTTATTTTATTTTCAATACTTGAAAATTTCAAGTATTGAAAATAAAGTAAGTACAATCGATATAGCCTTCTAAAAGTATTTAATACTTTTAGAAGGCTATATCGATTGTACCGCGAATAACTAGATACATATTTTTTCATTTGCCGATCAAACAAAAAATTATAAGATAGCCCGTTAAAATTCCGTGTGACGTTACAAACACTTTTGCAATTTTGACCAGCAGCAAATTTTGACCTCTTGAGCCCCTTGTTAATGAACTTAAAATATTTAAAGATGGGAAGTAGGGAAACAAAATTCACTTTAGTGCAATATAACCCTTGAAAAAGCCAATAGCCAAGTGCGAGTTGGGGACGCGCACTGATGGTTCAGTACCCTTTTCTTTAGTTCTCATTGCAAATTCGGATTTTTCCCTTACTTTTACTATAAGACAATTCATGCCCAATTTTATGATACTAGGTCTTCGGGAAGTACCTGTACTGGTTTTGATTCCCTGGCGATCTTGAACTAATTCGCAAAATTTGCGACATTCACGGCCATATTTATCGATTGCATTGATTTAAAAGTTTGATTTTTCTCGGATTTATAAGACGACAGATCTATAAAATTATGTGACATTAATTTCGACTTGATACTTTATCGCGTTCTTGAGAAAAAGGACAAACAGATAGACGGGCAAACGAATGATCCTTTATTATTATCCTTTGAGGTATGGAGCTTTTGCAAAAAAAACTGCTGAACGGTTGCGGTTAGGGCATAAACGAGGGGAGTGCTTCAATTCTACGTTATGGATTGTCTATGGGCGCGAGCCGTGGTCTGTGGCTTCGAAACGATCGCAAAATTCTATTTAGTGAATTAATGAGGGTGAACACTAATAACGATTTATTTTAGCTGTCTAACCCACATGGGTGGATTGTGATTAATTGATACAGCCTTTTATATTTGAACAAGAGTGATAAATTGCTGGAATATGAGAAAATATTTGTGTGCGCCTTTTTTTTTAAATTTAGTGAAAGGTATTCTGTTGTTATATTCAGTCGTAAAGTAATTATAAAAGCAGCTATGTCCCTCTGTTTAGGTCGTCTAAACTTTGGAATTTTAAAATTTTCAAACAACCATAACTTCTATACACTTCCTATTCGAATGTAAGAAACGGATATTTATGTTCATTTTAATTATTATTTGAGTGCCATGACTGTCCCAATGTTGGGCAAAGGCCTCTCTTTCACTCCTCCAAGATTCTCTAGATTGTGCTAGTGCGCGCCAGTTCTTGGCGGGTACGGGGCCGACCAGGCAGTTGCTTGTCGTATGGATTCCAATCAGTTAGTCTTTTGGCCCACTGATTTTGGGACATCCTGGTCGCGTGGTACGTATAATAAATACATAATAATAGTCTCCAAACACTATCTTATACATAAGAAAATCGCGTTGGGATGACGGTCTATGATTATATTGTTCGTGAGCCTCACTAACAATATGATCATCTTCACACACAATCATCACCTTTGTATACTTTCTCTTTTTTACATGACTGCCCAAAAATGGAGTGTTAAGTTTTTGGACTATATGTAAGTACCTAATTATGCATATGAGATTTTTATTTCCAATTACATAACTCATTCATTACACATGATCATAAATGTTAAGACAATAGTCGTATGTTTATTTTTTATTGAAAAACTTGTTTAGTTTTTTATAACATTTGAATTATGTTTTTTATAACAATTGAAAATATTGACTTGCCTTAAAACTCATGAAATCTTACTTTAAATTATGAAATTAAACAACAACGAAGCAAGATTTTCTCTTTATAACGTCTCTGAATTCTCAGAATTTAATGTGCGACGCTTTTTAGCAGAAACTTATCTCTTTGTCGCGTCACAAAGACGCAGATGTTTATACCGTACGCCGTACTAAAGATATACACAACATTCCCTAAACGTGAGCCCCGCGACCCGCCGAAACTGCGTACTTGTTATTTATCTTAGCGCATAAACGTGATTTTGGGGTAGAATGTTACTATTAATAGAAGAAAGGAAATAAGTTTCTGTTTCACAAATAAGGAACACAATAGTTGTGAGTAGGTAAATAGACTTTGTTCGACATGTTTTCACGAAACATTTTGAAATCCAAAAGAATATTATTTATTTGGGATCGGTTCTGTATATCGACTCTCTCCATAATTTTCTATCGTAAATGTGATATTGGGGTATAGAATGCTACTAAGTAGTAATAGAAGAAAGGGAATAAGTTTCAGTTTCCCAAATAAGGAACACAATAGTTGTGTGTGAGTAAGTAAATAGATCAGATTGACATCTTTATCACGAAACAAAAAAAATAAGAAATTTAAAAGCGCAATCCATGACCGAATTCCACTGCAGAGAAGAAACGCCGAAAGAAACTTTTTTTCAAAAACTGTTGGAAAGAGTTTCTTTCGGCGTTTCTTCTCTGCAGTGGTCGGTTCCGAAACGCTAGTAGTCTGAAGCTTTTAAACA
The DNA here is from genome assembly GCA_963082605.1 of Rhodophaea formosa. Taxonomy (NCBI): domain Eukaryota; kingdom Metazoa; phylum Arthropoda; class Insecta; order Lepidoptera; family Pyralidae; genus Rhodophaea; species Rhodophaea formosa. The sequence goes on along the minus strand of OY720225.1, from coordinate 8,568,788 downwards.
ATTAATAAATACATAATTATCTAATAAGATAATTTTAAATGTGAAAAAGTGCCTGCAAAGGCCTATTTTCTGAATAAACGTTTTGATTATTTGATTTTTGATCCCAGATTCAAACCCCACCAACGATTAGATTTACATAGTACCCACAACAATTAATGCTCGTTATTTTTAAAAAAATTGCATAATCTCTATTATTCACACAATACATGTGAGAGTTTTAATAGATCATCAATATCATTTATTATGTTAAATCCTCTGACTGCTCTGGCTAATATATAGCTCTGGTCGTGGTCAACACAGAGAGTGAGAGACAACACACAACAGAGAGGGTCGTGCTCCTGCAGTGGAGACTAAAAAGACCTGATGATGATGGTGATGTTAACTTCAGGCTCTCCCCTAACTTTTGATGTAGGTGCGCTTGAAGGAATAACATTTAAATGTTTTTATTGCAATCGGGAGCGCAACTAAAAGGTGCGCTTCGAGGAATAATTGAGGTGCGCTTCATTAGGGCGCTTCAAAATGGTTGCACTACGAGAAATACCTCATTGCCGCTACTACTGACCGGAAATTTTGCGGTTGTTGGAAATTGTGAAAATGGGGCTTGTGAGTTTAGGATAATAAGTATGAAATGATAAAACTTATGAAATTATTCTATATTTTCCGTTTTGTTGGTTTTCATTTTGATTCGATGCTCACTTAATTATTTCAGTGTTATCATTACAGCCCTTTAATAATTATAATTTATACTTTCAAAAATAAACTGACTTTAATTTTACCCCTTCAATAATTGTATTAAAAAAATAAACTGGCTTATTTTTTTCCTAGTGACTGATACATACAACTCTCTATGTAAAAAACTACTACACTGATTTTGATGAAAATTGCACTGTTCTGTACACTACTAAAAAAAATCCTACTTATAGTTTTTGAGACGAGAGCGCGGGCAGTTCAATAAGGTTAAAGTTTTCGGTTAAAATATAAATGCTATGGTAGTGGCCCTCGCCACAAGAGCATGGTTTGTTACTCTCGAAACTGTAAACGACGTAGCTGTTGCGGCTTTGTAGCGGGCGGAAAGGTTATCGTATCATGCACAAAATAGATTTTTAACAAAAAAATTGCTCACTAGCGTGACGTTAAAGCCTTGTTTAGCCATAATGCTAGCCGTAATTTTGACGACGAAAGCAGGATCGTCAGGAAATATTATATTGTGCAGGAAATATTTTTATATTGATACAGAGTTATCGGGTGTCGCAATTTCAATAGTTTTTCCCATCTCAAAAATGCCCTTGAGACACCTTTTCTACACCCCCAATAATTAGGTTAATATACCAGATAAATTGTTCAGTGGTGGTCCCACTACCAGAGCTAAAAAATGTATGGCGAAGGTAAGAAACGAAGTGTAGTGAAAATGTGTTAAGTGACATTGTTAGACTGTTTCCTCCAGAGCTATCGAAGACTAAAATCCTCATTTGGTATATGATTTTAAGCTTTCGCGGTCACAATCACTATTATGTTCACTACGGGACTTACCGCGATTATTTTTGAGTTCTGTCTGATATTTCGACAACATTGCAGCTGCCATTTTCACAGACTAACTGAAGAGACTGCGGTGGTGATATCAGACAGAACTCAAAAATAATCGCGGTAAGTCCCGTAGTGAACATAATAGTCCTCATTTGGTAGACTACTTATATCCATTCCTTTATGCTTACTTTATGATTACGGGAGCTCCTGACTTGCTATATTTCTACTGTCTGCAATCTGGTCACTCTGGTCGTTTAGCGAGGCCGGCCCTGGCTAACTTTTCCAGTTACATCTGCCTTAAAGACTCGTTTCGCAAAACTTTTTTCATCCGTCCTCTTCACATGACGAAACTACCTAAACTTTATTTTTCCTATATCAAGATCCTATGCCTAGAAGATTTGAAACAGTGCCTAAAATAAAATATTTGAAATAACGCTTGCTAGTAATGATATGGCATTGCAAATAATTATTTACAATAATTTCAAAGGTGACTAAACTGATTTGCTGAAACGTAGTTTTTTTTTCTTTAAATAGACTTCAAATTTCATCTTGATTGGAGCACTAGTTCGATAATTAACGTTGATTAAACATAGCAACAAAGGTACAAGTATATTCATACCTGCGTTTTTTCTTTCTTCACTTCAAGGTTTGGTTTGCTTACTTGGCCAAATTTTGACCCCTCGGAAAAAGTTGGATAACCTTTTTTGTGTTCGGCGGTAGTCTGTAAAAATGCTCTCTAAAATAAACTATTCTAAAATGATGCAGGGTGGGCTAGCTTGTGATCTTGAGCCATCAATTTTTGTCAATTTTTTTGTTTTTTACGGACAAATCACACAGATTGAGCTAGCCCCAAAGTAAGTTCTTATGAAAGACTTGTGTTATGGGATACTAACTCAACGATAGAATATTTTATAACAAATATACATATATAGATAAACATCCAAGACCCAGGTCAATCTGAAAAAGATCGTTTTCCATCTTGACCTGACCGGGGATCGAACCCGGGACCATCCGTGTCGCAGGCAGGCGTGATGACCGCTGCGCCACGGAGCTCGACTAGCTTTATTGCTTTGTAACATAAGCTAAACAATGCTTATAAACATCAAAGAGGCCTTTCCAACCCGTCTGGTCACCGTGGAGAGTGTAGGCCAAATTTTCTGACTGTTCAGGTTAATATATGGCTCTGGTAGTATACAGAGAAGATCGTACCCCTGCAGTGGAGCCTAAAAATACTTGGTACATTGCTTTGTAACAAATGTGTCAAGTATTACATATAATGAGTGAAAGTATTGCATCTCAAGTCTCAAATATTACTGACTTTTAAATTACAAGTGTTGCTTTAACCTTAGCATATTCCCTCGCTGGTTCAGCTCATTACATACAATATTAAGTTACACAATTAAAAGTTTTCAACAAAGATGTGGAACAGACTACCCGAATTGTATGGCAGCGCGGCTTTCTGAACTAAGTCGAGAGTTAGGAATTCAGAAATCAGAGATTTGACATTTTCTTTTTTCCATGCTGATTTAGAAGAACAGAAAAAGAAAAACACACGGGGCAGTCTTTAGGGACTGCCGTTAGAAGTGAAAACTAGGTAACTTGTTGTTCACCCAAAAAGTACAAAGTGTTCGGTGACGACGACGAGAGTTTCATGATTTTTGTTCACTCAAGAAGCACAACGCGCCTAAAAACGTTTTTAATTTATTGTAACAGCTCTGTTACAATCAATTAAAAACGTCGTTAGGCGCGTTGTGTTCTTGAGTGGAAATGGACGAGTATTTTTATAGTTTGGTTTTCCAACTACACGTCTTCCATAATGCTGAACGTTGCCTCTAGGTTTTTTAATTCCGTTCTGTCTGGCATTATAGCTTTGAAACGGGTGGTCAGATTTGAATACAATTTTCTTAGCTATATTTATAGACTCGCCGATATTAACCCGATGCTAAGAGTTGGTAGTACCTAGTGTCCTGTAGTGTAGTTTAGCCATGACAGGTGGCGCGCGATCCATGCCGCTATCAGACGAGGAGATTTCTATATTTTACTTATGACCAAATAATACCGGTAATACTTAACAAAGTCGCGCCGGTAACAGATAAAGTAAAAAGCAATAGATTGGCTTGGTTTGGTCACGTAATGAGAGGAGCAACATTTGACTAAAAAAACACTGAATATAAAAATATATGGGTATAAAGGAAGAAGCAGACCGAAGCAGAGATGGATGGATTGCGTAAACAGAGATAGGTATAAAGGGAGTGGGAGTAGACGCTGGAATGACACAGAATAGAAATATATGGAAAGGTATGACATTGCGCCGACCCCAGGTAATACTTATTAGTTGCCATAGCAGATGAATACTTATTGGCTGCCATAATGCCGTATCGCCTTCTTCTTGCATCTGGCCAATGATCTGAGAACGGCAAGTCGCGCTCATTACAAGTTGCGGGTCTGCGCGATAATTAACAGATAAAAGTTGATAAGGGCAAATACTACGGGGAGGCAATTGTTGTTACTCGAGCTGAGTTTGGTCCACGACCAAACAGTACGGCTTTTCTGTTATTCATTGTGAGGAATGATTTAAAATTACTTTATATTGTTGACGGAACTCTATCTACATTTTTCATGCAAACATACTTACCTTTTGTCTATTTTTTAAACACTTATAGCACCTTTAATTTTTAATGCTCTATCTACTGCTAGCTACGATTTTGTTTACCTGTTTTTTCAAAATTTTGTACAAAAAGAAATCAGAAAAAAATCTTTACCCAAGATTATATGTGCCGATAACTTAACGCTATGACCTTCAATTAATTTTGATTTCATATTTATAAGTTGATTCTTTTTTATGTAAGTTTTAAAAAGATGTTTAAATTATACTGTTACTGTAACAATGTAATCCTAAAATAAGCTGGCTTAGATTGCACGGTTAGAATTGAATTTCCAGCGCGTGGCAAATCACTCGTTTTCTAAATGGATTCCGATTTGTCCTCGAATCTCCTCATTGGTTTGTTCCAGCGACAGAAAACTATAGCTGTTTGTTTATTCTAGTATTGTTTTAACCGAATTCTAAAATGAGATTCGGTTTTCGATCTTTACTGATAATTAAGAACAGTAAACACGCACAAGAAGTAACGACTTACTTCATGAGGCTTTTTCTGATAAACCAGAGGTATTATCCACTCTACCTTGATGTAGGTATTAGCCAGTATACGACATGAAAGTAATGTTCATAAAAGTTTTGGAGAGCATTGCAGTAAATCTGTAGGTAAAAATAAGATGAGTTTCTGGTGTAACAATGTAATCATTGTGAACTGAATTTCCAGCGCCCTTTAAATCACTTGTTTTCTAAATGGATTTGAATTTGTCGTCGCATCTACTACAATTGGTTTGTTCCAACGCCAGTAAACAACGACAGTTTTGTTTTAAATGTTGTGATTTTAAAATAAACTTTTAAATGAGTATTGTGTTTAACCTTTACTAAAGAACTATATAAAACACAACAAATGACTAGCATCGCTAGCCTATAAGTCAGGAGGGTAAGAACTCAGTGAGAAGTGGTTAAAAATCAAAAGGGAGGCGTGTTTTTCATACATTAAGTGGTGGTTGATATTTTCGCTAGAGTGAAAAGCGTTAAAAAGAGACGTTCATTCAGTAATAATTGTCGAATTGCAGATTTGAGATAAACACAGGTAAGGAAAAAATAATCTAGTAATATATATTTCGGTTACGTTATTATAAATCAAATTGATTTGCAAAAAGTTTTCAATCAGTTTTTTAGTGAAGTTTCAACCATAAAGTAACAAAGTAATCTTTAAATCTTTTTAAATTGATTTCCAGCGCGCGGCAAATCACTCGTTTTCTAATGGATTTCGATTTGTCCTCGAATCTCCTGCAATTGGTTTGTTCCAGCAACAGTAAACAATGTAGTGTTCGTTTTAACCGTCTTTGAAAATGATCTATATTGAAAATTATGAAGAGGAAAAATTTGATTGTTTGCAATGAATAGGCCGGAGCCTATTCATTGCAAACAATCAAATTTTTCCTAAACCACTGGACTGATTTTCATAATTCTTACTTAACTTTTGACTTGTGGTAAAAGAGCGAAAATTTCAAACTTGCGGAAAATTCAAAATTTTATACCTAATGACATAATATTTTAAAGAAAACTTTTAAAATTCGCTCACTTGGCAATTAGGCAATTTCCTTAGAGCACTGATCAGTGCTTAAAAGCAAAGCTAATTTACCTGCAAGTGACATAGGTAGGACATCTAAAAAGAAAATGCCGAGAGTTTAAGTGGGTCCTCAAAGTTTTATATAACTGTTTATTTAATTTAACTTTTGTATTGTTGCCTGAGACAAATACCAAATATGAGATCATTTACCATTAGGTAACCCGCTTGCTCGTTTGCCGTCCTAAATCATAAAAATCAATATCAAGCAGATGAAAAACTGTGTTTGTAGTACACACACACATACAATTACAGTTTTTAAATTACTAACGTGTTTTAGGCCCAATCAGATTAGTAGTCAGCATGTTTTCGTTCAATCTAAAAACTAAATTACCTACCTAGTTGGTAAAACATACGTTGTCGTGGTGTTTCAATTAAGTGGATAAACTTCTGAACAAGCCAAAACAAATTTCCAGACATACTAGTAGAAATACTTAGCAAGTTTAAATTGGCACGACCTCGTCTCATAACTTTAGTGTGTCAGTGTTCGTCCTACACTGATATCCTTGTTAATCATGTTGAATGAATACCAATTTCAGTATTTTGTTTTATATCATTTAACTTCCTCGTCGTTGATTTACACTGCTTACTCGAAATACATTCAGTATTTCGAGTAAGCAGTGTGTGCCGTGTGGTCCCCGGCAGAGTAGAATAGGCCCACTCCAAGTCTTCCTGTGGATGTCGTAGAAGGCGACTTAGGAAACACAGGCTAAACAAAGCTATAAACATCAAAAAGACCTCTCCAACCCATTTGGCCAGCGTGGAGAGTGTAGGCCAAATCCTCTGACTGCTCTGGCTAATATACGCCTCTGGTAGTACAGAGAGGGTCGTGCTCCAGCAGTGGTAACTAATAAAAAGACCTGATGATGATGATGAAGCATCATCATCATTATCATCTCAGCCGCAAAAAGTTCACAGCTGGATATAGGCCTTTCCTAATAATTCTAATATGACCCCGTCACTTAACAAATATCGATTGATAGGCTCTTTTCAAGCTGCGACATAGATTTGCAAAGTTTTCCATGGTCATGACTCTACGATACGGATTAACGGTAATAGCCTTTGTTCTTTAGTCTCTTATATACGGCATCCAAAGGTAGTAAAGTGGTTGTTGGCCTGAAACGCCTGAAACCACTCGGCACGCTAATACATTTAATCATTAAATAAATAAATAAAAATAAAAAAAAATAAAAAAGCCTTTATTTTATCCCATTCTCATTGTTTTTCTTATCTTATATAATAGTGTTAGTCTAAAAATTTGTGGTACTCGAAAGTTTGATTTAATATTTTTGTTTTATTTCAGTTGTTTTTTTGAACTTATTAAATTTTTGTTTTTTAGATAGCTTTAGTTATGTTTTAAAATTCCTATTTTAAACTATTGTTTATGATTTTATTCTTAATAAGTGTTAGTGTATTAGTACTCACTGAGAATGGACCCCTCTAGGGTATAGGCCTCCTCCAATCTGCTCCACTCTCCTCTGTTTTGCGCCTTTTGTAGCCAGTCTTTTCCGGCTAGGGCTATGATATCGTCTGTCCAGCGAGTTCTTGGCTTCCTTGGGTTTCTCTTTCCGACGGGCCCTTTCCACTTGGTAGTTTGGAGTGTCCATCGTTTATCTTTATATCTTGCCAGGTGCCCTGCCCAGTGCCATTTCATTTTCTTTGTATAGGAGAGAGCGTCGATGATTTTTGTTCTTTTCCTTATCGTAAAGAGTGTCTTTTAGCGAAAAAAACATGGAGGAGGAGATAGACAGACGCATTGCCATGACATGGAACAAATTTTGGGCAGCTAAGGAAATACTCAAAGGCGATTACCCAATCCCAATGAAAAAAGTAGTCCTTGATACATGCCTCCTACCAACGTTGAGTTATGGTTGCCAATCATGGACATATACTCAAAAAATCAAAAACAAAATAAACACTTGCCAGAGATCTATGGAAAGGAGCATTCTAAACATTAGAAAAATCCACATTTAATCATTAAGTTAAATGAAAATAAACACAAATAAATAAATAAATATAGGGACATATCACACAAATTGAGCCAGCCCCACAGTAAGTTGTGAAATTGTGTCGCAGGATACTGACTCAACGATACTATATTTTATAATATATACTTATATAGATAAACATCCAAGACCTTGGTCATACTGAAAACGATCGTTTTCCAGCATGACCTGACCGGGGATCGAACCCGGGACCCCCGTGTCGCAGACTGGCGTGTTGACCGCTGCGCCACGGAGCTCGACTCAGACAAAAAGTTACTAGTGACTTTTCCCCGACCTTGCCCGCGTAAATTATAGCTTACGTCATCCGCAAATAAATTAGTTTTATATAGGTGAAAGAATTATGAAAATCAGTCCAGTTGTTTCGGACTCTATTCAATGCAAACAAACAATCAAATCTTAATTTCTTCTTTATAATATTAGTATAGACAAAGTACTTACTGAGTTCTTTTTATATCTTTGCACTTACCTTTAACAAAAATTTGCAAAAAACCAAATATTTCGGAAACGGATCCCTAAATCGAAATATAACCTGATCTCAGCCTCACAATATTTTTTAAAGCCCTATTTAACAATACCCAACACGATGGGTTTGTATAGAAAAAAAATATTACTCCCTCTTTACTTGTATGGAACCTAACATAAAAAAAAAATCCAAGATTTTTTTCTACCAATTTTTTGCCATGATTAATATACATAGCCACATTAAATCCCAGCTTTCTAGTACTTATAGTCTCTGAGTAAAACCACGGATGGACAGACAGACAGACAGACATGGCGAAACTATAAGGGTTCCTAGTTTACTACGGAACCCTAAAAAGGCATAAGCCCTTAGCATCTCGGGAGGCTGGGCGAACATACCCGATGCCATACATGCAACCATCGGATTGGTAGTTGAGAATGACACCCCTGATTCCGGCTTGATGCATTCTATGCTCACCTATCAGCAATTTATTAAAAAGTACTACTACGAAGTAACGTAGAACGGACACTTGATATTGTCAAAAAGGTACATTATCATAGGAAGCTTATGGATAAATCCATCTCAAGTCAGATGAATTTAAACGTTATTACTCCCACAATCTCATAAAGAGATTAAAAACCCAAAAATAGACGCACAGGATTATCACTGAAAGGAACTGTCAAATACCAGAGGATGAGCGCTTTTATGATGGCCGACAGGGATACGACATAACGCTCGTCCTTTTCCGTTTCCAATTGTAACTTCTATTCGAAGTTTATGGTCCGTTTATAAGTTGATATTATTCATGAAGTAAAATGAATTGGTATTTTTTTTACGCCAAACGTGGTTTCCGGCAGAGTAGAATATAGTACCACTCCAAGTCTTTCCGTGGATGTCGTAGAATGCGACTTAGGAAAAATAGGCTAAACAAAGCTTATAAATATCAAAGATTCTTCTCCAACCCGTCTGGCCAGCGTGCAGAGTGTAGGCCAAATCTTCTGACTGCTCTGGCCAAAATATGGCTCTGGTAGAGGGTCGTACTCCTGTAGTGGAGATGAATAAAGACCTGACGATGATTATTTTTTTACGGACAGCTACATGTTTAATGAACTCGCCCGAAAAAATTGATTTTGCAACTATTATATCTAATAGTCTTTAGACTACGAGTATTTACGTACTTGTTTCATTGATGTCACTTTTTTGAAAGCGTTTTCCATAGCACTCTCAAAGACCATATAATCACTACGTTTTAAGCACACTGAATAACAAAATGTAACTTTTCTATACGTCTTAGAAGTTGGACATGACAATATACAATTATTATATCAATACAAATATTATAAAGAGGAAAGATTTGATTTATGCATTGAACAGGTAATAGGTGACATAGGCTATATTTTACGCGGACGAAGTCACGGAAAAATTGCTAGCAAATGATAAAGCAGCTTAGTATGTAATGAAAAGTGCGTGGTAATAAAATAAAAGTCGTAACCAGCTAATGTGAAAACGCCCGTTGCTTGAGTGAAATGGCTCTCTCGAGGATTAAGTATAAATGTGGTACTTAGCAGCAATTAGAACTTAAGAATTGGAGATTGCGTATCAAGGGCCCGACACATTGACTCAACTTGGCGCGACTTCACAACTTCGGATAATATAATTTTATCGAGCGCTAACTTGGGAAGGGAGCGTTTAGGAAGTGATTATGCTTTTTGATTTACAGAATGGTTTCGTGAAACTCGTGTTGACTGAGTTCTGGTTGGATTGTAGAGATATTCACCACCTTATAAATGTGTATTTGCTGACACTAGATTTCAGGGACTCGCTCCATTCATCATCATCAGCCTATACTCGTCCACTGTTGGACATAGGCCTGTTTATTTATTAGTAAATTAGTAATTTAAATTAATAACTCGCTCCATTCGCTCGCTCACAATTATTTAGTATTAGCTTGCGCATATTGCTAATGGAAGTGAAGTAGATTTTATACGAATGTATATTGAATAATAATTTCCACTCGATTCGCTCGCTCAGTCACAAGGATCTTAGTGTTCGCACATTACTACGATCGAAAGTGAAGTAGCATTTTTACAAATGTATGATTTATAATTGTATCTTACTTTGCTTGATTACTCGTTAAAGGCGATACCAACCTATATTGGCTTTAATGTTTCCCTTGACATCCTATGTCCCACTTCAAACAAAGATCAGACATCGGTAAAATTAGATATGCTAATGATACCGCAGTCTGACCTGGATACAAGCGATTTGAATACCGGCCGACATGGCTGCCATACACGAACGGATTTCAATGCTAAAATGTATTTGCTAGGCAACGTTGCAGTAAAATCTCCTTTCTTTTAACTACTTAGAAATGATATCATTAATCACTACAATCATCATCATTACCATCAGGTCTTTTTAAGTCTCCACTGCAGGAACACGACCCTCTCTGTACTACCAGAGCCATATAATAGCCAGAGCAGTTAGATGATTTGGCCTATACTCTCTGCGCTGGCTAGACGGGTTGGGAAGGTCTCTCTGATGTTTAATGAGATTTGTGTAGCTTGTGTTTCCTAAGTCACATTCTACGACATCCGCAGGAAGACTTGGAGTGGTCTTCAAAAATTCAAAAAAATTCAAATGTTTATTTAATATAGGTTGCTCAGAACACTTATACATATTATATAATTATTTACAACTGGAAATTTGGTGACTTCAGTAATTACTTCTGGCTAAGTTTAACGCCGCTTCCAAAGCGGAGTGCAGAAGAAGCGGCAACAAACTGCACAACACATTTTCTCCAATCTGCATCAACTTACAATTATTATTTATAACCTTAAAAACTAGATATATGGACTGAGTATACATTCACTTACTCACTACAAAACCGATCACAAAGTTCGTATTTTTTGCTTAGAAGCAAAACAGTGAAATGCTATATGAATTATTGCACAGTTTTTCACAGAATTAAATGTCTGTGGTGGTTAAGTCAAAATAATTCCTTAGATTTTCACCCGCCGGTTTCTATAGTCTGTGAGGAAAGAGAAGCAGCTGATTAAGTAAGTATACATTTTTATTCCAGTTTCATCTTCAATCAGGATGCTGAGGGGCCTGGAGTACGCTGCTAATTATCAATGATGACAGCCAGGACCAACGACTTAACGTGCTTTCCGAAGTTCGGAGGAGCTCGAGGTATTGTTATGCCACTTGCGGCACTCACCCTAGTGGGGACTGCGCCCGGGGTTGCTTAATATGTGTAAGCGTTCATTATGCTCATACCCACTAGGCTATCGGGCTCCTCTAATGCACTGGTACCTAAAGCTTGACACATACGCAGGCACAGATGAAACTTATACACGCTGCTGTACCGCACATATCTACCTAAAGTTCAATACCTAATATTATCTTATTCTTAACTTCTTCCCACAGCTTCTCCGAAAACACCTTGGTTGTACAATTTGCAACAGGTGGAAAGTATTATCAAGCGTCTAAATTGGGAAATTGGAGGCAATCTCCCGCTGAGAAAATTCAAATTTAATACATTAAGCTTGCACGTTGAGCACAAATTGTCTTATTTGTTTTACAAGATTTTGGTGCGGGAGTACATTCCCTATCTCGTATTTGAAAGTTTGTACTGGTTGTAACTTCAGTTGTAACCGGTGTCCGCTATTATGACTATGACAGAATACATCATCATCATCTCAGGTCTTTTTAAGTTTCCACTCAGGAACACGACCCTATCTGCACTAACAGAGCCAGATTAGTCAGAGGATTAGGCCTACCATCTCCACGCTGGCCAGATGGGTTGGAGAGGTCGCTTTGATGTTTATAAGCTTTGTGTAGCTTGTGTTCCTTAAGTCACCTTCTAGGACATCCACGGGAAGAACTTGGAGTGATCCTATTCTACTCTGCCGGGAACCACACGGCTTAACAGTATAATTATGCTCTAGTCACAATAATTTAAAGGCCGCAAGGTAGCTAATGGCAAGCTGTTGGAGAGTAATGATACCACGGATCTGAGTGCTCCAAAGAGTCGGTCAGAGCCCTCGATCCCGACGTGTCTTCATCTTTTGGGACGGAAACCCAAGAGGGCTCGCAGGATTCTCGGCTATGGCTTGTCTTAGTTGGCCATCCATAGAAGAGCCGTTAGAGCTGCTGCTTCAGGGGTAGTAGTTAAAGAGCATAACGTCGCGAGTAAGTTAGGAGAAAACACATTACACCTCTCGACACCCCGAATCGCCCACACCGGTGTTGCCCTTTTTGCCGGTAAAACGTCGGCTAGTTTGCCTATTATAGGTAGTCAGTTAACATGATTATGCCGCGTGGTTACCGGCAGAGTAGAATGGGACCTCTCTCAGTCTTCCCGTGGATGACGTTGAAGGTGACTTTAGGAAACACAAGCTAAACAAAGCTAATAAACATCAAAGAGACCACCCACGCACTACAACCGGTCTGGCCAGCGTGGAGAGTGTGGGCCAAATCCTCTGACTGCTCTGGCAAATATATAGCTCAGGTAGTACAGAGAGGGTCGTGCTTCTGCAGTGGAGACTAAAAAAGGCCTGATGATAATGATGATGATCATGATTATGTCAGCAGCAGGTGTCTGACCCTTTGCAATAACCCAGCACAAGTCCAGCAAAATTTTATTTATACCCACTAATTTCTGATTCTTAAATGCAATAGTTTCCCCACCGGAAAAAGCCTGTTCAAGGGCATATCATACATAGTTCTGGTAGGAGATTTTATGACATCAACTTCTCCAAAGGGCCCAAATTGGGTCTATATCCCCACGAAAGGGGTAACACCCGTGGGTCCAAAAGAAATACAAATAATCTATAAGTAATAATCTATAATAGTAATTTAGTATTTTTTACAAATTTTACGCGATTGTTACACATTTAAATAAAAATACTTTTAATAGGGTTTTATCGTGTTTATAATATTATGTATAGCTAACGTTTCAATTAATTTATAGTATTCATGTTTGCAGATGGATTAGGTAAGCTAATATTTGTCTATATTTTCCAAAACCTATGCTTAGTTGTATAAATTATTTAATAAACGCGAGAAAAGCGTATTAAAAGTATTATTTAAATGAGTAGTTTATTTTTAGTAGTTGAAATCAAAGTAACAGCACATTTTGTGCCCAAACTCCGTCGCTGCGGCGTTGCGGTCACTTTCTATTTGCGATCGGGATTGCGCCTAATCGACCTGTGTTTTACCGATGGGCTGAGGGCTGTGGTCGAAGCCGAGAGGGCAAAACGAGGTCAGGTTTTGGAAATGAAAGAAAACGACTGTTTCAGTAAAAATTTAAATGTCAACAACACATAAAAAATTGTTAATTTGAGGCAATTGGGGCCCGGAAGCTAAGATTTTTTTTAAGGACGTCACAACGCGCCTCTTCGAGACAACTGGTGACCCTAGAGCTGGCAGTTTTTTTTGTCAGAGAATAAGTCTCGCTATTCAGCAAGGAAATGCTGCCAGCATATTGGGTGCGTTGCCTCGATGCGGTGCGTTAGAAGAGATATTTTATTAGTGAAAATGTTTGTTTTTATAAAAAAAAATTGAGGCATCGTTTGACTTGGTATGGCCATAAGATGTGATGTCGATTACTTGGCTAAGAGGTGTTCCACTTAGATGTGAATACCCGAAAAACTATACTTGTGATCGGGATTGAACCTAATAGACATGTGTTTTACCGATAGACTAAAGGCCGTGGTCGTAGCCAAGAGGGCGAAACGAGGTTGGGTCTTGGAACTAAAATAACTGTTTCAGTGACAATGTGTTGTTTTAAGGGTATCCTTTGGCTTGGTCATATAATGATCACTTGGCCAAGAGGCTGTTCCACTTGGATGTGAATACCTAGCACGCTCTATATTTGCTATCGGGACTGCGTTTAATTAACTTGGGTTTTACCGATGGGCTAAAGGCTGTGGTCGATGCCGAGAGCGCAATTCAGCAAAAATTAGTGACTTCTATTATGTTACTAATCTTTGAATAATTTGGTTCTAAGCTGAATGTATATAATGATTAGATACGTAACTAGTCCTGACGATATATTTAATCCATTTATTAAATCATATTCCTACTCACCTGTCTGAAAAATATATTAAAAAGCTAGGTAAGTCTCAGTTCTTTTTCTTAATTAGCCATTTGTGTCCGACTGCTGAGCAAAGGCCTCCTCTCGTTATTTCAACACATCCTTTTCCTTTGATAAGTAAGTAAGCTACGTACCTATATTAAAAGTATCATTAATATCGATCACAGACAGTGAATAAATAAGTAATCTTCGACTTCCTCTGTTATAGAAGTACTTTGGAAAATCACATAAACTATTGCCTACATATTTTCGCAGTATCTGTCTGAAACACTCCCATGAAAATGTAGATGTCTCCCATTCCACGTTATATTTTTTACTAGACTGAATATGACAGCACGTGTGTATTCGCAGATACGTACGTATGTTATATATGTACTAATATACTTATTTTGACAACAAAAGTTACTTTCAGTTATGTTACTCCCCAAATTAATTTAACGTGTGCATGAAAAATTCTCTATCATTTCGCTAAATTAAAGTTACTTTCGTTGTTTTAGAGAATTCAACTTATTATTTTCACTACGGGTCTTACCGCGATTACTTTTGAGTTTCGTCGTATATTTCGACAACATTGCAGCTGTCATTTTGACAGACTGACCGAGGTACTGTGGTGGTGCATGTTGAGCTTCCTTGTGGTATTTCACCCAAGTTTTTGCATACAACATTGACGGTGTCTGTATGAGTGTTTTTTTCTGATGCGCATTTACACTTTTCACCTAAAATAGGTAGCGGCCCACGGTCTCTGAAGCGTTACTGCTGAGGATGCAACGGGAACACTCTTGGATGATGCAGTTTGCAGTCTTAGAAATAACTGGAGTAATTTTGATGTAATTTTCACTAAAGTATAATAACATGCCTCTGAAAATGTTAATATTTTACCGAGCGGGCGAAATGAGCAATTGAATGAGAAATATTATGTCAAGTTGGGGCGAAAACATCTTTTTATGTATTGTTTTGTTTTTCGTGTGTGTAACTGGTGTAAAATTTTTCAAGCTGCCTGACATAGCTTAACGACTACCATCAATGATGTCAGCTAGGACTAACGGCTTAGCGTGCCTTGTGAAGTATGGAGCACTTGGTGATATTTTATGCCACTTGCGGTCACCCATCCAATTGAGGACAGCGTTCAGGGATGCTTAACATGCGGAGGCGCTTTTAATGTACAAGCCCACTTGGGCTATCGGACTCCTAATTTTAAGTATTTATGTATGTATGTATGCCTGTATGTATGTATGTATGTATGTATGAATATATGTTTGTTTTACGTTCTCGATAACTCTCGAAATGGTGCAACAAATCCCAACTAATATTATAAATACGAAGGTGAGTTTGTTTGTTTGTTACGCTTAATGGCGTAACTACTGAACCGATCAACATGAAATTTTGCATACACATAGGTTAGGGTACTGAGAAGGACATAGACTATATATAACGCGGGCGGAGCCGCGGGCAGCAGCTAGTGATTTATATAAGATGTATTTTGGTAATACTACTATCTACTAAAATTTTAATGTTCATTGGGCATCATAATCGGTTCAATATTAGTATCGGTTCAATCCGAAATATTTTAAGACACGTTCGCGAGCTCCCAGTTCGCGACGAACTACCGCACCAGTGTCACTAGCTATGTATAAATTCATTTTACAAGAACTACCCTAATCATTTTCGCAAAACTAAGTATGTTTCTCTTTGTTAGATTAGTTATTCAAATCACTATACACATTCAATTTCTAATCGTAAGCTGAAGCAACTGAACAAAGACGTACTCCTACGACTAGATACATAAAGGCTGAATATTACATATTTAGGCTCTATTTCAGTTCTTGTGTCAGGCTGATGTATGTTAACATTGATCACTGTAACCCTAATACTGAGTGTACAATCAATCAACTACCTATTTCTTAGTGTAACTGTAGAGTATGTTAAGTGTGAATAAAAGTGCCACTGTGTAGTAAGTAATGTACTGTGCTTGACGACCTCCGTGACACGCCTGCCTGTGACACGGAAGGTCCCGGGTTCGAACCCGGTTAGGTCAAGATGGAAAATTATCTTTTTCAGATTGACCTGGGTCTTGGTTGTTTATCTATATATGTATTTGTTATAAAAATATTGTATCGTTGAGTTAGTATCCCATAACACAAGTCTCGAATTATTTTTGGGCTAGCTCAATCTGTGTGATTTGTCCGTATATATTTATTATTTATTTATTCATACGGCACGAATTTAAATATTACGGTTATTTAAATGGCTCTATGACAAAATTTTCTATTTGGAAGACTATCTTATGGTAGTACCTATTATTTTTTTTGCCTGATTTTTTTTAAATGCACTTGCCCAACCATTCTGTTCAAATTTAATGTATCAATATCAAATGTCAAGTTCTAAGTGTTCTCAACTCTATTTTACACACCTTATAAAATATGTTACTAAAACCCTCTCCGATGCCCGTTTGAATAACTTTTAACTTATTGATTATTTTTTATTTCCTATTAATAATAAGAGATTCCCATATTGACCTGGGTCTTGGATATTTACCCTTATATCGTTAAGTTAGTATCCCATAACACAAGTCTCGAACTTACTTTGGGGCTAGCTCAATCTATGTGATTTGACCGTATATATTTATTTATTTTTATTTGTTTATACATATAGTGTTCTGCCGGATAGGCAATTTCCACGAAAACGCTGTTTTTTTTTCAATTCTCAGCATTAGTCCCATAGTGAGTCATATAGTTTTTCATGTTAACGGGCTAAGTTGCTCCTTTATGGGATTTTATTAGCCTAATGTAGATTGAGCTAACCCAAAATTGTTTAAGCTTTCACCGAAATTTAAAAAGCGCTGTCCTCATTTGTCTTACATCGGAACAAAGCGTCGTCTGAACTCAAACTAATTCCGCTGAAAGACAACTTTTTATTTCTTTTTCACTTAGGCCTTAAAGCGGGCCTAAGAATGCAAATAACAAACCGCTGATCAAATACGCCAGAGCCCCACTGCCAGGGACAATAAATAAAATAAAGACGAAAAGGTGAGACCAGAACGCAGAAAAACGAGATTGTTCCGCAGATACATATTATGACGTCTTTATCTCTTGCAGGGTAGACAGAGCCCGAGGTCATAAAAACAAAGGCCACGGTTAGCGCGTTAGTTAGTGGGCGTTAAGGTGGAAAGCGGAATCAAAATATTGATTGGCCGCATCGCCAATTAACGTGATACCATAGAGTTTCGTCCAATCTTTTGACCGGCTCTTACGGTCTGCGCGGGAAAAAAGCAGCTGGTATATTCTATGATATTCTTATTGTCCCAAACCAGCATGGAGTAGAGCTTTAGTATTGAGGAAGGTTTAGTAAAATAAAAGGACTAAAAATGCATGAAATAACTGTAATGTTTATGAGACTCAAGCCATTCAGCCTGAATGCGGGATAATCGACGACGGTATCAGATAGAGGGCATATCCAAAAGATATATTAGTTTGTAATAAGTTGTGGCGTTCGCCTCTCCTTATTTTATTATTAATGTTAATATCCTAACTTTTCGGGAGAGGTTCGAACCCAAAAACCCTTAAGGCACTTTTATAGCAACACTAGCGCCACCCAGCAATTAAATTCCTTAAATTGTAATGAATTTTAAAAATCTAACAAGTACAAAATGTCTAAATTACTTAAAGCATTTTTTGTTTATTACAAGTAATTTAATTTTTTAATTAAAATTCCATACAATCAAAGTTATTTGGTCACTTACAAAAAAATATATGTAAATTCGTCACGAGTACCTACTTTTATTTTGTAGTAAATTTGCCACCCAAGTTTTTTTTAATAATTACAGATAGCAATAGAATTACAACTCGCCAAATATCATATGGGTACTTCGTTTTCATCCTTTGAATCACCATTAGAAATGATCTTTTTCAGGTTGACCTGAGTCTTAGATGTTTACCTATATTATGTAAATATAGTATCGTTGAGTTAGTATCCTATAACACAAGTCTCGTAGTGTACACAAGTTAATTGAAGTAATAATACCTACATTGAATGTATTTTGTTAGGTTATTATTGAATCAATTTTGTTGCTGTCTGTACGAAAAACCTTAGGTGACGAATTTACTATATACTTGAAATTGATTAGTGACGAATTTACTATAAAAACTATAATGAGTGTTGAATTTACGAATAGTACAAACTATTCGGTGACGGATTTATAAGGATGACGAATTTACAATAACCCGATTTGGAGTCCCATCGACTCTAGCTGTAAGTGGTTTTATGTGTCAAGAGCGTTATGAATTTATTCATTAAAATACTTGTTTTCATGTTTACACTGTATACATCAACGCCTGAATTTATGAGAACATTGCATCAAAAGTACGAAGTTGCAACACATGTTTTCCGTTCCAGAATTTGAGCGCGGGCCCCTGAAAAGTTAGTAAATCGCGCGCATTTTAATTCCACTCAAACAAGGGTCGAAGTCTAATGGAAGCCGCTGAATGTTAATCCTGTGGCCGAGGTTTGGGGCCCGCTGGAAATAACTGGGGCTCCACGTTTTAGAACGACTTTTAAAGTAAGGAATTTCACTCTCAGTTTGATGATGGGTTACCTCGTGGTCGGTATCAATGGGGATGGCAACCGTGACGTTGACATTTTGTAGGGTTGTTCCTATACATATATCTCCATGGTTGTTCCGAAACAAACTATCAAATGTACGGACTTTTGAACTAATCAATATTTTTCTTCACAATTAGACCAAATCTCGTGAAATAAACTATTAAATTTTTCATACCTATTAGCTAGTTTTCGACAAATTGGAATATATGTATATTGTATCTCCTATGTATATTGTGTCTCCGCCCGAGTCTTTACCGTACGTTATACATACATACAATCACGTCTTTATTCCTTGCGGGAAAGACAGAGCCCAAGGTCATAAAACCTAAAGGCCACGTTTAGCTTGTTATGGTGGAAAGAGAATCAAAATAGTGATGGGTATCCGCATCGCCTATTGACGAGATTTCTTAAGTTATGTTTGCAGAATATTAGGTATATATATATCAACGGGTTACTCATGTGCTATTTGTCGGGATTGCCGACTATAGTTTCGGACTCGTCAGGAGCCCATTTTCAAGGCGAGTGCGGGACGCGCGGCGGTGGATCCCAAACTCGCCTTGAAAATGGGCTCCTGACGAGTCCGAAACTATAGTCGGCAATCCCGACAAATAGCACGTGAGTGACCCGTTGATATATATATATATAATGTCTTTATCTCACGTTAGTTTTAATGATATAGTTTGCAGAATACTTAAAAATCTTTTGTTACGGGAAAAATATGAGTTTTATATTTTTTTTTACGAAAGGTCAAATATTTTGTCACTATTCTTATGCACTAATTACTTGCATCAAAGGCTAAAAATAAAGATATTCATATTTTCGGGAAGAACGTATGCAGCGACATCTTCAATTAGCTTTGCGCTGCCACCCCTATTACAATAGTACACAAAGTTTCATTATCATCATCATCTAAGTGTATTTAAAATACTTACATTACTTAAACTTTGCATCCCCAGCATCCCCAGCGGTAACGCTTCAGAGCCCGGGATATCTATCCTAAATGATTTTTTCCCAGTTTTTGACCTACCAGCCTTGATCTCATAGCAAAAGTTGTTCATATTGACGGGCTGAGTCACCCCTTTAAGGGTATGTCGTGGGTCATGTTACACTCTGTATACTGGGAAGACAACTTTGACCGAGTATAAGTATACTTACTTCTCAAAGGGATTAAAAACCAGTCTTCTGGATTATATATAAGGCAAAACTCCTTGATCACTCGACTATGGAGCCAGTCAAGAGATCAGATCAGACATAAAGATTTAAAATACATAACTGGATAGACTTTATTAGCCTAAAAGCGTAGAAAAAACTAGTGTCCAACTCATAGTCGGTCGCGCACACACACAGTTATCAATTTGACAGATTTTGAGGGCATAAATTGACAGGACGCGTGTGATAACACAAAGCTGTCAAGCACACAAGCATTGAAAACTTGGCCAGTTTTTTAATCATTGAAATAAAGGCATGACGGTGTCTTGAGAGCTTGAGAGTATATAGTCAAAGTTTAAAGTAATCTATTTTAAATCTATACTTATGTAAGATTTTTGCAAAGAGATTATTCTCTGTGCAATAATCATACGGGCGGGTCAGGCAGTCGGATACAAATCATAAATTTCGTACGAAGCCAAATGCATTTAGATTTTACATACCGAATTCCGAAAGATTGTGTTATTACTGCCTAAGTTACATTCAAATGTAGCCGCAAACGTGTTATTTTTCAACGATTTCCTAAATAACGGGTTGTTTTCGAACAAATAGTGCTGCGGCTTGTGTAAGCAATAACAGTCGACGAGGCCGCACGGAAAGCGGTAATCACAGCGCTGTGCTCCTATCGGTTTCTGTGTGGCCCGAAATGTGAGGTGATGTCTTTTTAAATCGAGCGTGGAGCTCCGTGGCGTAGCGGGTTCGATCCCCGGTCAGGTCACTATGAAAAAAGATCTTTTTCATATTAACCTGGGTCTTGGATGTTTAAATATATAAGTATATATTATAAAATATAGTATCGTTGAGTTAGTATCCTGCGACACAATTTCACAACTTACAGTGGGGCTACCTCAATTAGTGCTATATGTCCCTATATATATTTATTATTTTTAAATAACTCATTAAAAATATTTAGGTAAAACTTTATCCCTATCCCAACTAATATTATAAATGCAAAAGTGAGTTTGTATATTTTGTAAACACACACATTTAGCATCATTGGGTATAAAGGCGTAAAGGTAAAAGCTAGTATAACATAAACTTTGAGCAACCAATCGCAAGAATACCTCGCGGCGTTCATTATAGTCCAATATTGCATGATGGTACGAAACCCTTGATGTGCGATTCCTACTTGCATGTGGGCGATTTGAGGTTAAGTGGAAGCATGTAATTTATCAGGGTACAGTGCTCCCTATTTGAAAGAAAACGGAGATATCATCAAAAACGGCCAATTTGGAGAAAACGTTAAAGCTCTAACTGGATTGGGAGAAAAGGAAAAACATAGAATATACTAGCTGCTTTTCTTCCCGCGTAGATCGTAAAAGCCGGTCATGGAATTGGGTGAAAATTTTATAGTTATAGTCGATGCGGCTAGCAACCCATCACTATTTTGATTCCGCTTTCCACCTTAACGCCCCAAATTGAAAGCTGTCATTCAAAAAATACTTTGAAGTATTTTAGTATCAAAGCATTTTAGGCGAGGCGTTAGCCTCGTAGATAAACATTTTAGATGATATCTCCGTTTTCTTTCAAATTATTTATTTCAAACGGTGGCAGCACTGGTCCTCGTAGAATTAATGTATCCCTTCATTATCGTCAGTTTTGACACAGGCAACACAGGATATGAACTTGTGTATACGGAAAATGGTAATCAAAACACTTTGTTCCTGTCAGCATTGTTATATAGTATGATTTTAAGCTTTCGCGGTCACAATCACTATTATGTTCACTACGGGACTTACCGCGATTATTTTTGAGTTCTGTCTGATATTTCGACAACATTGCAGCTGCCATTTTCACAGACTAACTGAAGAAACTGCGGTGGTGGATGTTGAGCTGTCAAGGGAAACCGTATCGGTCTACCCTCTTTCTTTGTCTTTTATTACACAGGTTTTTACACACAACACTGACGGTGTCCATTCGGGAATTGTTCACTGATGCGCGCGTACACTTTTTACACAACTCAATCACAGGGTTCCATGTACCCGAAAGCTTGAAACCGTCTTCCCGATTGAAATTGGGATGCTTCTTAATTTCAATCGCTTCCCTAACTAGCCGGGGTATAAAGTGGCGTTCAGTTGCAAGTACTTTTGGCTGGTGTAGCTCGATCCAGTGATTGGTCTCTGCTTGTGTTAGATGCTCCGCTATGGCAGACTTCACAATATCCCTGTTTTTAACTGCGGTTATGTGCTCTTTGACCCGTTGAGCTATAGCCCTCTTAGTTTGTCCAATATACGAGCGACCACAATACATATCAGACAGAACTCAAAAATAATCGCGGTAAGTCCCGTAGTGAACATAATTGTTATATAGTTCAAAACAAATGTGGTAACGTTATGGTCTTGTAGTAAGCGCATATGCAAATAGCATTGCATGCATAGATAATATAATTCCACTAGATACGGGTATGGGCATACCCGCAATTTTCCGTGAAAGTGGGTACCTACACGGAAAATTGCGGGTGTGAAGATTGAGTCGGAAGGTAAATCTATTGTCTTTGAGCTTGTTTTAATTGTCTTGGAAAACATTCGCTCATGATGAAAGATTTTCAGAAATATAAATCTTTTATGAAAAACTTTCAGCATAAGCGTTTGCTTGCAATCTTAAAAATTATTATTTTCATTTCAATCAATTTTGAATCGATCCACATTCAACATTTTATATGCAGCCTGTATTGCAGAATGGATTTGTAGTTTACGATTTGATCATTTAAGGTATCGTAAACATAGCTTACAAGTCGTATTTTTAGGTATATATAGGTACTTTAAATAATTTACTACATACCGATATTTTATACGACACGAGATGCTGGGAATGGGAGAATATCTAAGGAATCATGTTAATAGGCGTTGCAGCTAGCAACCCATCATTAATACCTGTACTCTGTCTACCCTGCAAGGTAAAAGGAAGTGACATCATGTATGTAAGAGAATCTTTGTTTTATTACTAATGTAGGAAAAATAGTAATATTAGAATTTTACAACTTAGTTCCTTTTAGTAAATTTGAAACCGCTAATTAAATCCCACTTTGGCTAACTCTCATGTTACGCTGACTAGAAAAGCCGGAA
The DNA here is from genome assembly GCA_963082605.1 of Rhodophaea formosa. Classification (NCBI taxonomy): domain Eukaryota; kingdom Metazoa; phylum Arthropoda; class Insecta; order Lepidoptera; family Pyralidae; genus Rhodophaea; species Rhodophaea formosa. Next base: position 8,545,602 of record OY720225.1, on the reverse strand, counting down.
ACATGGGATTATTATATTTGTAAAATTTGAGTAAAACCCATGTCATAAATCTGGGAATTTGTTATTGAAAGACAATATGAGAACAGAATCCGCCCTGTCTTAAGCTAGCTTATCTTTCTGCATACACAGGCTTTAGAGCCTGTGTCCATCACTTTCGGACAGGTATGTGCGGTATTAAACCCGGTTTATGCTCATGTACAATATCATAGCGATATTAAGATTTATAGGCAATAATACTTGTTTAAGACGAAACTTAGTATTATCGATTCAGTAAAAACTGAAATCTCGGAATTGAAATAGGAATAATAACTTAGTTCCTAGGAGAAAATTTCAAAGCGCTCATTAATATTCTACTCTAGATAGCACTTCTTTTACGCCGACTCTATAAGCCGGAAACATGGGATTATTCTATTTGTAAATTTTGGAGTTAAACCTGTGGTTAAACCTATATCCTAAATCTGGGAATCTGTTATTGAAAGACAATATGAGAACAGAATCCGCCCTGCCCTAAGCCAGCTTATGTGTAAAGCCTGTGTCCATCACTGTCGGACAGGCGCTCATACAATATCACGGCGATATTAAACTTACTAGGTAATAATACTCGTTTATGGCGTAATCAGTATGCTCTATTCAATAAAATATGAAATCTTAGAATTTAAATAATTAAAAAGATTTTTTGTTGTTGTTGATTTTCGTATGTGTAAGTGGCCAACAGGTGTGTCAGATTTTCAAACTGCCTTAAGGCATCTGTAGATTAACCTTTAACTATGGACATGTAGTCTCACAGGCTCCGCGACAATATTGGTTTCTTTGTTTCATTCACTTCCCCCCACTCCCCGTGACTGAGCCGCCCAGGAGCTCAATTTTTGAACTAGTAGAATCGATCCGCCACTCGTTGTGACGTCAGCACTCGGTTCGTATTCACATATGAATAAAATCAACGAGTGGTCCTGTTTTTACGTATTTTTGAACCGTGCTAATATATTTTTTTTTTCTTACATAAGTACCTTTGGTAGTTCTTGGTGTTCTTGGCTTGGTGGATGGTACTACCAATGGTACCTAATGTGGCCCAATGGTACCTGTGGGACCCATTGGATGCATGGGACCCTTGGTACCCATGGGACCCTTGGTACCCATGGGACCCTTGGTACCCATGGAACCCTTGGGACCCAATGGGACCCATGGACCAATGGGACCCATGGACCCTTGGGGCCCAATGGGACCCATGGACCCTTGGGACCCAATGGAACCTATGGAACCCTTGGGACCCAATGGGACCCATGGGACCCTTGGGACCCAATGGGACCCATGGAATCCTTGGGACCCAAGGGACCCAAGGGACCCATGGGACCCAATGGGACCCATGGGACCCAAGGGACCCATGGGATCTAATGTGACCCTTTGGGTACCCTTGGGACTCTTTGGGACCCTTGGGACCCTTTGGGACCGATGGGACCTAATTGGACCCATTGGGACCTTATGATACTTATAGAACCCATTGGGATCATAAGTAGTTAAGTCAAATTTCATATTTTATTGTATACGTCTTTGAATCCGAGTGCTCTCGTGCGACCATTCGGAAAAACCATTCGAATAAAGTTTCAAAAATAGAGCCACTTAAGATTCACCATGCGAAAGCTTAACAACGAGTGGTGGATCGATTCTACTGGTTCAAAAATTGAGCCCCAGTAGCTTCAGTTTTATTGCAAAAACGACTAGAGAAGAAGAAGGTAGCGTCGCCCGGTGCATAGGACGTGAGTATTACCTTTTGAAAAATTGGCTGGAGCCTGTAAGACTACATGTCCATAGTTGCGGTATAAAAATATTTACAAATGTTTTTGTTTGTTTTAGTTTTATGTGTAAAAAATGGCAGAAAATGTGAAGTTGGTTGTTCTCGTTCAGAGGGCAATCGACAAAGTTCACTTCATTCGCTCACATATACATTCACCGGCAAACAAAATATTACGAGTTAGCGATCCACTTTTGTTCCCGTCCTTTATGTAACGACTGTCAATAATTAGTATTACAAAGATGATTGTGATTTTTTTTGTTTTTAGCTATCAGAAGTTCATTTAATTTTTTTTTTAATTCGTTTTAATAAAAATATTTTAGTTAAGTAATGTTTTATGTTTTAAAACTAACCTATTATCAAAATTACCAAAAATGGTGCCTATGCTCTTATTTTTAATATTTTTAAAGATTTTAAATAAAGAATTTGATTATGCACTAACGTCATCTTATTTTTAGTTTCCTTCATTTTCATCTAGTTATATTTTTCCAGCAATTTGGAATAATTATGTTAAAAAAAATCGCATTCTTATATCGGAGTCTGACAGACTACATGTCCACGGTAGTGTTATAAAAATAAGATGTCCATAGTTAAAGGAAAGAATAATGAACTTTAGTCACTTTAAGTTAATTTTAATACGATAATTAAAATTCTGTGTCGTATATAACTCTTATTTATAGATATTTTACAATTTGTACATTTTGTGATTATACCCATATCATAAATCCGGGAATCTGTTATTGAAAGACTATATGAGAACAGAATCCGCCCAATCCTACGCCAGGCCATTTGAGGCCATGTCCAATGTCAATCACTGTCGGACAGGCATGTACGGTTCTAAGCCCGGTTTATGCTCATGTACAATACCTGGCGATATTAAGATTTCTAGGCAATAATACTTGTTTATAGTAAAAAATGAAATTTCAGAATCGGAATTAATTAAAAAGAATAATAACATAGTTTCTAAGAGCAAATTTCAAAACGCTAATTAATATTCTACTTTGGCTTACTCATTTTACGTTCACTTGAAAAGTCGGAAACATGGGATTACTGTAAATGTAAATTTTGTGATTATACCTGTCTAATGTCTGTATAATGCCGTGTGGTTCCCGGCAGAGTAGAATAGGACCACTCCAAGTCTTTCCCTGGATGTCGTTTACTTAGCTTTTAACTTTAGAAACACAAGCTAAACAAAGCTTACAAACATCAAAAAGACCTCTCCAACCCGTCTGGCCAGCGTGGAGAGTGTAGGCCAAATCCTTTGACTACTCTGGCTAATATATTGCTGTGGTAGTACAAAAAGGGTCGTGCGCCTGCAGTGGAGACTAAAAAAGACCTGATGGATTATACCTGCATCATGAATCCGGGAATCTGTTATTGAAAGACAATATGAGAACAGAATCCGCCCTGTCCTAAGCCAGCTAATATCTGAGGCCTGTGTCCATCACTGTCGGACTGGCATGTGTGGTTCGAAGCCCGGCTTAATCTCATATACGATATCACGGCTACATCGAAATTTCTAGGCAATATAGCGAAACTTAAAACTATATTGCCTACCACAATCTTACTATTCTTTGCTGATGTGAGAGAAAATAAAAACGAAACTTATCATATTGAACAATTTTCCTTAAAAAGAACATAGGTCTTAACTATAAAAAAAGTTTTGGACTTGTCATCAAACTAAATCGTTCAGCGGATTAGCATTTTTTATGGGGAACCCAATTTTGTTTTTCACATTTCTACACATATTTCTTTGGGAAAGTTGTTCAGTATGATCAGTAGAAGTACGCTCGAGAATATTGTAAGGGTAATAAATAAACGTATCATACGAGTTTTCTATGATACGAGTTAATAGACTTATTCTATTTCAATTTGTTTATTGCATTTCATATCGTTATTATTACATCAGTTATACACTGCACTGTAATTATAGTATAGGTACAATATGAACCCTGTCGGGCATCGCAAAAATTAAGTTGGAACGGCAAACGGGTTTTATAAGCTTGTTAATATTAAAATAATAGAAAATATTATCATGCTGTGTTTCTACAATGTTGCGTAAGTACTTGTTTTAAATTGGTTTTTATCCTACGTCAATTTTTATTGTTATCAATTATTTAGCATTATTTTAGTCTCATCTTTTTTTTGAAATCAATTAATTAAGATGGTCAATATGCAATTAATATTTATTTCTATTGTCATTTTAATTCGGTATCATTAAAAAACTCGTCAATTTTGTAATAATTCTTTTCCAACAATAAGTCTTTTAATTTTTTAATAAATAGCGAATTTTTTTCTTCCGATCTAAGATTGTCGGGTAAGCAATTATAAATTTATAGACTACACAAGCCCGGTTTACGCTCTTACGATATTACGATGCTGTAGGTTGGGTTGAGGGAAATAATAGATGGTGAAACTACGCGAGCACAATAACATATGCAACAGGCATTGAAGTGATTTTACAGTAACATAACATAACATAACAGTCTACGTGGTCCAGTGGTTAAGGCGTTTTGCTTGTCGACCCAGGGGTCGTGGGTTCGATTCCCACGGGAAGCATACTTTGTTAAGTTGTTTCCAGTTTGGCTAGGACATTGCAGGCATGAATCACCTGATTGTCTGATAAGAAAGATGATTCCGTGCTTCGGAAGGTCACAAGGAAGACTCAAGAGTCGCAATAGTGTCGTTAGGCAACCATGTGTTTTCCTAGGAGAAACCTGTTATTAGAAGACATCTTTCTTCTTTCACCGGCAGTTTTTCTTTATATGGAACTCATTAAGCCACTAACTTTTACTATGACTTACCGCAATTTTAGAGAACAATTCCGGAACGGACCCCGTATGTGTGTCCCGACACACATGGACATCAGTGTTGTGTGCCTGTGTAATAAATAAATACGGACAAATCACACAGATAGAGCTAGCCCCAAGTAAGTTCTTAAGTAAAACTTGTGTTATGGGATACTAACTCAAATACTATATTTTGTAACAAATACATATATAGATAAACATCCAAGACCCAGGTCAATCTGAAAAAAAAAATTAAAATCTTGACCTGACCGTGTTGACTGCTGCGCCACGGAGCTTGTCATAAAAGACAAACAAAGAGGTGACCGATACGGTTTTCCTTAAAAGCTTAAAAATACACAAAATCCAAACCAATCGTGGTTAGTCCCGTAGTGAAAATGATAGTGATTGTGACAGCAAAAGCTTAAAATCAAAAGTCGTTAAGCCATATCATATCTCTTTAAGCAGTTTATGGTTGATGAGCTCTGTGGTACAGCGGTCAACACGCCGGCCTGCGACACGGATGGTCCCGGGTTCAATCCCCAGTCAGGTCAAGATGAAAAATGATCTTCTTCAAATTGACCTGGGTCTTGCATGTTTATCTGTATATGTAGTATTTGTTATAAAATATAGTATCGTTGAGTTAGTATCCCATAACAAAAGTCTTAAACTTACTTTGGGGCTAGCTCAATCTGTGTGATTTATCCGTATATATTTATTTATTTACTAGTTTGGACAATTTTGCATCAGTGCTGGCTCATAACACAATAAAATAAAGGAGAGTAGGCCACAGTACTCACCCTATTCTTAAGCCAGCTTTGCAGCCAGCTTATGCGTGGCACCGTCCGTCACTGTCACTCGCGTTCACAGACTCGCGTCCGTTTGTATGGCAGGTGCGATTCGGGAGGTTCGATACAAAGCCCGGCTTACGATCGTACGACACCGCGATGCAATCGGTTAGGTTGAGGTAAATGACAGATGGTTAAACTATATGTATAGGAAAGACGGTTTTTTTAAATCTATGGTATAGGTCGTGTTGCTCGAAGACCTATACCATAGTAGGTCTTCGAGCAACACGCCTTCCGTACCTTCGAGTCGAAGGTATAGGTACATGCAATGACAAACAACAGATATATAGTCGATGCTAAATACTCAAACAGTAACGAACGTTGTTTGGTCTTCCATCCTAAACTGGGAGAACGGAATTTATGTAGAATGCTGCTAAACGAGATCCAAAAGCTTCACTTTGAGCGCAGGTCCTAAAAGCCGAGTGTGGGAATGGGTGATTTTCCCCTTCTAATAGGTGATGCGAGGAGCATACACGTCTCCATTTTGCTTTCATTTTCCATTAGACGTCCGCCTGGCAGCAATAGATGTTTTTGTTTTATAGCCCCAGCCTCCCTTTTATGTCATGAAAGATGAGGCGATCCTTGAGGAGGTGACTCAGACTGTAAATATGAAAACTTTTCCTACGGGAATAATGACGGATATAAAAAAAAGTTACAGTTGCCACGTATATAACAAGTATTTTCCCGCACTAGGTATCAAAGAGCCCGTCGTGTAGCATATTATAGCTGGCCGCGCCACGGGATCATCGTGTAATTTATTCAAATTTCCTTTCGCTATGAATTATAAATGATTGAACTATCCGAAACAAATCGCTCAGGGCATTATTCAAAGTGACAGCCGCCTCTGGGGCCGAGCTTAAATGTCTGTAATATTGTGAAAATCAAATATAAAGTTTATATTCTGATAAACTGAGTTTATTTATCAACTTGGTGTTACTAGCAAGTATTTTTTAAATAGCTATAACATATATTTTATTAGCTACACATTTTTTATTATATAGCTATAAAAATGCGTAGCTATTATAACATATAATAACAACATACTAAAAGTTGGTACTGGTTTAACACATTTTTGAACATGTCTGTGTACACATCTGAGTATACTAAACGGCTTTGAAAATTTGGTGGTGCCGAATTGTCAGTGAAAAATAATCAAAATCATCATCATCATCATCAGGTCTTTTTAGTCTCCACTGCAGGAGCACGACCCTCTCTGACTATCGTAACCATCCATTAGCCAGATCAGTCAGAGGATTTGGCCTATACTCTCCACGCTGGCCAGACGGGTTGAAGAGGTCTCTTTGATGTAAAAAAAGCTTTGTTTAGCTTGTGTTCCCTGAGTCGCCTTTTACGACATCCACGGGAAGACTTGGAGTGGTCCTATTCTACTCTACCGGGAACCACACGGCCGAAAAATAATCAAAATAAAAAGTGTTAATTCGGTCAGTCTGTCCAAATATTTTTTGTCCGAATCGTCAGATAGTCTAGGATCCCATGGGAGTGGGTAGTGGGTGGGCCACGTAAGCCGAATGAATCCGGATCGATGGGCCTCTTTAGTTATGAAGTGTACTCCTGGGGATGGTTCCAGGAAGCGTGGTAGGCTTAAGAAGCACTGCGGTGTGACGATATACACAAGTTTCAACAAAATAATACAAAAGCTCTGAGTTTTTTCAAATAAAACTAGTTTTCTTTTGCGGTAATTTTGTTTCTCTATTAAGCTATTGTTTTTTGTTTTTATGTAAGAACTTTAACCAAATGGCAAAGAAGCTCTAAGTTTTTTCATAAAAAAATATGTCCAATTTCTAACAGATTGCGTGTGGGGTTTGAAGAATCAAAGATTATCAGACCACGGAAAAATGCTTAAACTAACCTCTTGTGGTAGAAATTGAAGGATTTTGTTATCTCTTCGCCGGAGGATAAAGAGTTGTTGGAACTCATTAAAACTTTTAACTGACTCTGTTGGGTTAATACCCAGTTAATTCTTTAATATTGTATCGGTAACTTGGGACTTTGCTACCATGCGGTATAGTTAGATAGGTACCCCTGTTGAAATACATAATTGAGAGAAACAACTCAGTTAAGTATCATCATCATCATCATTTCAGCCGCAAGAAGTCCACTGCTGGACATAGGCCTCCCCCAAGGATTTCCAATATGACCGGTTGGAAGCGACCTGCATCCAGCGTCTTCCAGGTAAGTATATGTAGTTTAAAATAATGAGGATTTCATACAAAATTTGTATAGAAAAAACGCTAACAATGAATAGATATTTTTGTCTTCTTCTTCTTTATTAAAGTGATTATAAGTTCGGGGACGGATAAACCTGATCTCCCAACAATTTAAAATCGAAGAATATAACAAAACTATCCCGAACAAATGACTCTCTATTAGAGATGTTTTTATGCGATGAAAGGTCCAGAGGTCCGGGGCTCCTCGCGGTGGCGGCGCGTGCGCCGGGATGCGCATTGGCATGCGCACCACGCTCGCGCACCTACTTACCATGAGCGATGCCGAACGCGAGGCTCACTCCGAGAATTTAATTGTGTTCCATTATCATATTAAGGTTCTTTTACTGTAAGTCAAAAGTGAAAACTAAATGGAAGTCACCGGCGCCTGGAATTCGTTAGCCACAGTCGCTGCAGGTAACTTCTTGACCGCAGCCGGATTAGTGAAACATGGCGCTGCTACGTTACGCTGCGGTCGTCCCTCCATCTCATCCCTCTGTGTGTGTGTGTCGGCTATCGTGGGACCCAACACAACGCTAACAATGAATAGATATTTTTGTCTTCTTCTTCTTTGTTAAAATGATTATAAGTTCGGGGACGGATAAAACTGATCTCCCAAGAATTTAAAATCAGATGGTAATGTTGGAGGTCAGGTTTATTTCCCCCAAACAGTACATTTATGAATAAATTGGCACCTTAAAATTAGCTGAAAATCAGTTGATAGAAGAGGAAAAATATATGCTGTATTGTAGTTTATTTCAAGAAATCAGAAATATATGGAGTTTTTCATCCCTTCCTCACGGGAAACAGCTAGTACTTAATCACCCGAAGGGTTAAATAAATAGGGGTTATTTAACAACGTTCCCAGTATTGATAATTAAGCGCTATTCATTGAAGCCCAGTCGGTGTAAAAAGGATTTTAGTTAATTTATGAACCGTCCGCACCTTCATCTTTCTGTGATCCATTGGATCTACATGATTGGCCTCTTAAAAAAAATAATGATAAAAATATAATTTAAAAAAGCATGTAAACGTATGCTTTTATTTTAATTATACCCATACAAATTTTTCCTTGTTTTATGGAAAAAGCTCTCAAAAAGGCAAGTTAGTGAAAAAATGCATAGTTGTGATTATCAAAAAGTTTATATATCTATATATTTTTTTAATTACTCACCACGGTTTTTGGAAATATGCGTGCTGTTAGGATTTAGTTTGGCACTTTTGCATAATCTATACGTATAATATAATTTCATACCATTTGCCATAAAAATAAAAATTCGAGAACTCCTACTTCTATGGTGGTCTATATATTACTAACTTTACTAATGTAAACAACTTTGGAAGAGTACTAAAAATTGGTAAAGAAAAGTGACTAGCAACGCCGGCAAGCTAATCTACTACTTGCGTCAACTTAACTCTACCACACGTTCTACTAAAATTTGGTTATTCTTCCCATGTACGTTTAGTAAAATCCGAGTATTGGTGACGTTACGGTATTGTAACTCGATAAACATAATTTAAAATATTTTTAACAAAAAACAATAACCGACTTTAGCCCTATCAATTTGTTTTAATAAGCATAAGAAAAAAATGTAAATTAGTGTAAACCAAACGGCATTACTGTATATATTTTTTTGTTTTTGTTTATTTTTTCAAAAAGCGCTCGACACATTTCGATAAAAAAATTATGGGACCATCTGTGAAGTATTACCTATCAAACAAAATAAGAATTTTTTAAAACGGTCCAGGCTTCTTCGAGAAATCGGGGAACATACATAAAAAAAAAATAAAGATTACGACGAATTGTAAACCTCCTCCTTTTTTTGAAGTTGGTTAAAACAGTAAAAGTATTTACTCTGTACATTAAGTATTTTTGACTGAAATGGATAGAGGGACACTTAAAAAGAATAATATATAGCAAAATATTTTTTTTATATTTTCTTGTCTGTCTGTCTGTCTGTATGTATGATCACGTTTATCTCCGGAAATATTGGACGGATTCGAATGAAACTTCTTTGGCTATATAGCTATTAAGCCGGGGCGACATATAAGGTAGAAATGATTTTGAAAAATGGAATATCTGATGCAGCATCATAATGGTCCAGCTTAACTATAAGAAAAATAAAAGTAGAGCCTTAGCAAAATTTGTTAAGCCTGATGAGATTTTTAGTTGAGGTATAAAAAAATCTGAGATTTAGAATACCTCATGCAGAACCATAATGGTCCAGGAAAACTAAAAGAAATTTATAAATGACGCCTTAGCAAAAGTTATTCAACCTGATGAGCATTTTTTGTCGAGGTATTTAATTTGAAGATTTGAAACACCTGACGTAGAACCAAAATGGTCCAGGTAAACTATAGGACATATAAAAATGACGCTTTAGCAAAAATTGTTCACCTGATTAGTATTTTTTGTTGAGGTAAAAAAACTTAAGATTTAGAACATCTGAAACACTACCATGTTAAATTTTATATTGACAATTTTACAGAGTCACACTCTCCTCTGGGATAGAGTGCGTAAAGTACGATTAGCTCATATTACTGGTGACCGCCCAGCGGCCCCCCTTTTGGGAACGCTGTTTTCAGCCCATATGGCAAAACATGAGAGTTTGCTGTCTCTCCAAGCCTTGAACACACAGGCAACACCTAAAGCCGAGGTCCGTCCCTCCCGAGGGTCCTTTGGAGATGTGCGATAGGTTGAAGGCGCTCTGTCCATACCTCAAAGTTCGGTGAAGTAGCGCAAGCTCACTTGGAGCTAGCTATATAGTCTTCTTATTATCGTGTCGGTGGCTCAAAAAGTCTAAAAGAATCCTATATTTTATCCCTCCAGTATTTAGCAGCAGCCAATGCAATGCCATACAATTTTATAACACTGCTACAAATATTTTCTTATGTATGTTTAGTTCGTATTAAGGTATATTATATACGCGTTTATAAAACATTTAAGGACTGTCTTATCGTAATATTATTTTAAATTCTTTAATATTTACAAAAAAAAGTATTTTCGGATTAAGTTTAAGCGAACTGTAGTGGTGATGGATGATAAATGGCCTCAATCCTTGTACTGACTATTGCCTATTATATCAAATACTTCCCTCAATCGATAATTTATTCGATCTAGAGATATTGTATTAAAATGCTTTCTATGAATAGAATGCTCTCTTGTAATACTGTCTGTTATAATAGATAACATAATGATATAGAAGATGCTTACATCATCATGTAAAACATTTTTCCAATTCTACTTACCATGCAAGTTAATTTTACACAATATTGAATAAGTCGTTTGATTCTCTCTCTTTCATCTGAGCTTGTCCCGGTTGCATCCTTAGCCGGAGCTCGTCAGAGCTCGGGGTCCACTAGGGTTTTAATTATAGAGAGTCAAAATAGAAGGGGCTAAAGGAAAAGCACCACATCTACACCTTTATCTTCAGATCATCTCCCTCAATGGCGGTAATGGCCGCCCCAATATTTATACTTATAAGCAGCTTATAAGACTCTAATCTAATCTGCTGAGTACCTGTCAACTTTGATCGATGAGTACAAAATGTTTGCCGTAAAATAGGTCTAAAGAATTTTCTAAGTAATTGGGAGAAACAACCCACTTTTTTGGAGTTCGGCGACAGCGGCAAATGTCACGTATTTTTTTGACATGACAGCTGAATGACTGTCATTTTATATAATCATCATAATCAGGTCTTTTTAAGTCTCCACTCCTGCAGTGGAACAGTCGGTTTTATATGGCTCTGGGAGTACAGAGAGCGTCTTGCTCCTGAGACGTTCTCTGTACTACTGCTACTGTTGATCGTAAACTCCGGACACTTTTCGAAATAAATATTATTTAACATTTATTTCGGAAAGTGCGGCGTTTAGGATCATTTATATGGCTGTTTGCCTATCCATCCTGCTTCGAAATAATTAGCTGGTTCGATTAAGTTGAAAGATAAATACACTTGAAAGTTTCTGTGGTTCGGACACAGTGACATGTGAAGGGTATTTACCCTTCACATGTCACTGAAAACGGCTTCTAAATTCAATTTCAATTATTTAATTGAAATTGAATTTAGAAGCCGTTTTTCTCTGACGGAGTCGTTAAGTTGATATTTAAAAAAAAAAAAAACTCAGTTTCCTGGTCGATTTGAATAGGAGAGTCAAAAACTTTTGAGTTTCCCAGCATTGGTCCTAAAGGAAAAGTTGTTCGAATTGACGGGCTGAATCACCCCTTAATGGTCCAATACGATCAATATTTTACCGTTTATACCCTACATCATCATCATCAGGTCTTTGGTAATCTCTACTGCAGGAGCACGACCCTCTCTGTACTACCAGAGCCGAATATTAGCCAGAGCATTCAGAGGATTTGGCCTACATCCTACATGCCCCTCTATGTAGGTAGCGTTAATATAGCTAATCATATTCTACACAACCTTTACCATTCTTCAGGTAGATTAACTATTAATCTAGACGAACAAACTAATAAAACCGATGTGAACAACAAGTTTTAGCCAGTCAAGCGCTCTTATAAATTCATCAACACCATCATCATCAGGTCTTTGTTAGTGTCCATTGCAGGAGCACGACCCTTTCTATACTACCAGAGATATTAGCCAGAGCAGTCAGGAGATTTGGCTTTCACCCTACATGCTTTTAGGTTATGCAGCGTTATTATAGCTAAACATCTCAACCTTTACCATACTCCAGGTAGATTAACTATTAACCTAGCTAAACAAACAAACTAGCAAAACCGATGTTAACAACAAGTTTTAGCCAGTCAACGTGATCTACTCGTTAAATATACACGCTCTTACTAATTCACTCTGCACTTTTCGCGTTGCGGTAAACTAATTTTGAGAATACATTTTCATTTAATATGAGTTAGTGTTTCAGTGTCGCAGGGCACGTATAGGAAGTATTATACCTATTATGACTATTTATTAGAGTGTAATTTTTTTTATTTCAGTATACATCTGGATTTTGAACCCTTTTGGTTATTTAAATCTTTTAACAAAGCAATATTTAACCTTCCTAATTTAGACGAAATGAAAGTTAAAATACTGGCCGAATCAGACTCTGATCTGGCTATCCTTTGACAGGGTAGGCAACAATGAACCAAGAATAGTTGCTACGTCTTCGTGCGTTATTCCTTCCTAGGCAAATAAGGCATCTTCCTTGAGGTGATCTAGGTAGATACCTTATTTGCCTACGACTAAAGTCTGGAGATACGTCTTGCCTGGGGAAAGTGTAGGGGTTTAGACCTTATACTTTTGCAACAAAAGATGACAATGTTTTAAGTTCATTTAATATTAATTTTAATGGGGCATTATGTAACACGTTGTATACATCTGAATTTGCAATAATTAATTGGTTAAATCTTTGTGACTTCGAACAATAATGAATTTAATAAAACAAGTTTCATTTCACAATTTCAGAAATACATCTCTTAATGATGAAATAGAGCTTGTGCAGCTGCCTTAGATGCACTTCAATCTTTATTACTTATACGAACTTGGTACGCTTCTAGTATAAGTTCTTGGAAACTAAGAAGTTTATTCCCTATGGAATTTAAAACTTCAACATCCTCATCCGAACGTGTTCATCTTTACAACGGATGGCAAGTTTATTTTATATATGGCTAGTTTTTGCCCGCAGCTCCACTTACGTTAGTGTCTAACCCTTGGAAACAGTAGTTTTCTCTGGAATGAAAGGTAGCTTATGTCCTTCTCCGTACTCCAGAAATCGTGTATGCAAAATTTAATGATGATCGGTTCAGAAGATAGCGCGTAAATGTATAATGAACTTTCAGTATAACAAACTCGCATTTATAATATTATACATAGGGATAGTTGGGATTTGACATAGTTTTATGGAAGACTGCTTGCCTTGGGGGCCGTCTGCACGAGCGAGAGAACCGTGACATGTTCATGCTTCTTTCTTATACTATTATATTTTTTTCTATAGATTCAAGATTCAGTCGTTTGTTAAATATAGCTTTCTTTGAAAATTTATTAATTGTCGCTCTTGTATTTACAATTCTTACATAATGAAAAAAAATGTTGACGTCTATAATTTACTTTTTGCTAAATTTAGGCTAAGTATAGGTGATACTATTAATGTTTCCTGGCATGTGTTCCCCCTACAATTATAGTGTACAGTACGGGCTTTGTTTAAATGTCGGCTGTGTTGCTGGAAACCAAAAAAATGTTTATTTTTTTGGTTTCCAACATTAGTCCCACCAAAAGTTCTTCATATTGACAAACTGAGTCGTCCCTCTAAGTATAGAGATTTATTTATGTCAGTATCAACATTACATATATATCAGTACGTCTCAGAAATAATGATTTCAGTCATAAATATTTATATGATCAAAATGACAGTAAAATCTATTTTATAGAATTTAAGTTCCCTATAGGGTTTTAATATCTGTACCAAGTTTGTTTTATTGATGTCAATTAGATTTTGGGTTATGAAGGGTTCTAAATTGGTTCCAGATGTCTCGTGTACACACGGTTGCTGCTTGCCAGTTCTTGGCTTCAACTTGGCTTTACAAATTGCCGCGTGTCTAGAAAGACAATATTGCTTAATATACAGTGATCCAGGTACGCAGATCAAAGAGAATGAGGTAATCCTGATGCTGTCGCACCCTCATCACCAGGGGTTGAATACTTGAATAACCACGCCGAATCAGGCCGTCTATTGTATTGTCTTTTACGAATTCTCGGGATTCATTTGGAACTATGTACTTTAATAAGATTTATAGAAAAATAATATTTAGAAATATATTTAAAAGAAATTTGGCGAAAGTACATTACTGTATTGTAATGGCTATTTCAGGCATCGTCTTCTTTATGTTCATGATTTAATATTCCTGGTTTGCCCATTAAAGAATCTAGCATTCATGTTGGTGTTGCTTAAGACTTTTCGTAATAAAATATGAGAACTAATAAGTATTCGAAGAATATAAGAAACGCAGGACTTGTCTTAAAAAAAGACATAACTATTACTTGGAGTGCTCAATAGGTACGATCAATCTTGAAATTGTTTACTTACTTTTGGAAACAATCTGGTTTTTATAAACTTTATTAGAGAAATTTAAAATTAGATTTAAAAAAAATCAATGAATTAAAATATTGAGTATTTAATGATTAATATCTAAAAAGTACTTATTTCTTGTCTAGTATCACATTTATAAAGGTTGTCAATTTGCCCAAGGCATAACTCAGCCTGAGATAGTCGAGCTCCGTGGCGCAGCGGTCAACACGCTAGCCTGCGACACGGGGGTCCCGGGTTCGATCCCCGGTCAGGTCACTATGGAAAAAGATCTTTTTCATATTGACCTGGGTCTTGGATGTTTATCTATATAAGTATATATTATAAAATATAGTATCGTTGAGTTAGTATCCTGCGACACAAGTTCACAACTTACTGTGGGGCTAGCTCAATTTGTGTGATATGTCCCTATACATAAAAAAAAAAAAACAAAAAATGCGAGCAGCCGAAGATAGACCTCGATGGCGTGCAATTGGGGAGGCCTATGTACAGCAGTGGACCAGTATAGGCTGATGATGATGACGATAACTCAGCCCGTCAATGAGAATAAATATTCCTAATTCACTAATTTTACATGGCCTATTTTTATCGGGGCCACTGTAGCATTGCACGCACTGGCATATGCTTACGCTCAACGGTAAGACTCACATCTACGAAATAATATGTTGTAAGCTATTACTGTTATAAACTGTTACACGGAGTTTTTTTTCAATGTGATTGAACGGCAAACGAGCAAGCGGATCACCTGATGGCAAGTGATCACAGCTGCCCATGGACTAATGTGACACCAGGAGTGTGACAAGAGCGTTGCCGGCCTTTTATTTTTCTCTCCTCAGAGGGGAGGGGAAATGGGCCTCCAGCTCTCTCACTTACCGAACGAAGCATAGAAGCTGCAAAAGCTACTCCTATAATAGAAGAAATCCAAAAAGGATAATACTTCCCACAATGAAGACAGCACTATATAGTTCTAACTGTTTTCCGATGGCCATCAAAATATTTACTAAGCTATCTGACGAAATTAAAAATATACCCAATGTAAAATTATTTAAAAGAAAACTTTTCTGTTGGCGTGCAGAAAAATGTTTTTATAGTGTAAATGACATTACTAATAATATAGAATTACTTAATGATATTTAATGACATAATAATATTTTTTAACTTTAACCATAAACTCTGACTTTACTAAACATAATAATTTGATTTGACATCGTTGTACCTAATTTGACAAATTTTACTATCAGTTGCATGTCAGAAATGACTAATGTGTGATACTTAAATTTTATAAAATCCACCTATTGTACCACGTTTAAAGCAATAAAGTTATCATTCATTCATTCATTCAAACGTCGATTTAGTAATAATGAAAATAAAAAAATAACGTGGGATTACTGCTGGCAAAAACTAGTTCACATACAAAAAGAAAAAGGAGTTCACTTAGATCTTATAATGAAATATAATATATCTTATATTAAAATATAGTATCGTTGAGTTAGTATCCCATAACACAAGTCTCGAACTTACTTTGGGGCTAGCTCAATCTGTGTGATTTGTCCGTATATATTTATTTATCTTATAAGGGCAAATAAAAATTGAACCAATGCCCTCAACATTAAACTTGAATAAAATGAAATGAGTTGAACATATCGATGCCACCGTCAATGTGTTTTCTATCACTATATATATATATATATAATTAGGCATTGTTTAGAATGACTGGGACATTTAGTACTTATAAAATATTACATTGACTGGGCAGTTTAAATGTACGAAACAGACAAATCCTCCAAGTTTTGTTTCCCTACGACGCGTCGACCTGACCATTTTTGAGAGTCTGTTTCTCTACTGTTAAAAAACTTAGATAAATAAAATAACATTAAAAGCAGTCATTTAAAAGCTTACAATGTCTTCTATCTTTTATTTTATACAATTTTCTTGTAAAATATTTAGTTTTGTTGGTACTGGTCCGGAAAGCAAAACTAACCCCAAATTGTGCCAAATTTTGAAAAAGGTTGACATAGTTTGACAAGCTAGTAAGCAAAATAACTATAAGTCACAGAGAGTTCAAATTATACTCAAATTGTAGATAATTTAATGTATTTTATAAAAACATTCTACAAAGATACGCGTAAAAGGCATCCTTAGGGTGGTTTTTCCGTAAACACTGACAAAAGTCTTACACTTTTGGGCTCCAAAGGAGTAGCACGAGTTAAGGCCCCACACTAGGCACACTAGCGACGCCAATAATTTTATTCCTAATACTTTACAAATAGAAAGAAATTCAAGAATGTAAATCATATAAGCCTTAGTAAATAACCTGAAGTATTTTTGAAATCATGTTTAGTAGTCTATTCTAAGTGGTCTCTACAATATATAAAAAAATCGCCAATACATGCGCGTTTATAAGGTTTAATGTCGATATTTCAGTCAAAATCGACATAAAACATTGCAGATGCGAAAAAAAGGAATAAAAAAATCCGGTCTTAGGCCAGTGCTAAGACCGATTTTTTTTTGATCATACCCAACGCCAGTCCAGAGGCTTAGATATGCTAGGCATTGTTTACAATGACGGATTATACACATTGCCGGTAACATTGATACGCAATAGATCATAGAGGATGACGAACCATTTTTTCCAATATTTTGCAATCAGATATTCCACTTCGTTGAACATCGTAAATAAATGAATACCATATTTCGTAGAACATGAAAAAAAGAGCTTGTATTTTCAACGTAAGACAAATTCACTACTATTCAAATACAAGTATATTCAATTGTATAATCAAGTTTTTTGTACAGCTTATCAGAAAACCCCTGAAAAAAATTGTACGAATACATTTTTACACGTACATTGAGGATTAAAAAAAGTTAAATGACCGCAAAGTAAATTGTAAAAATGTATGTCATAGGGAGTTGGTCATTCACAAAATTCTTTTGTTTTTTCATATTGAGATTCATTATAGGGGTGATTGGAACTTATATCATAAAAAATTGCCAGGAATTATCATGTAAAGGTGAAATCTATGTGTCGACGAAAAGCTACTACGACAACGATTCTACAGATCAGACGACCGCACTCCTTTTTTACAGGGCGAGGACAAATAGAGGGTTATGATTTCGGTCGGAGGTGTCATCCTCAACTGCCTGTCCAGTAGTTGTAAGTATGGCATCGGGTACGCGCGCCCGGCGTCCAGAGCTGCTCCTTTCGAGTCGTGTCGAGTCGAGCTCCGTGGCGCAGTGGTCAACACGCCAGCCTGCGACACGGAGGTCCCAGGGTCGATCCCCGGCCAGGTCAAGATGGAAAGCGATCTTTTTCAGATAGGCCTGGGTCTTGGATGTTTATCTATCCAGTGGCCGGAAACCTGAAATTTATTCTGAAAACAATGTATGTCTGAAATAAATACATTTCAGCAAACGGACGCGTTTTAATCTACCTTCATTGTTCTCCGGGGACCTAAAATCGTGATACCGCAGTTTCAAATTAAAGAATGTTACATATGTATGACTTTATGAAATTTATGTTTTAGTAAGTAAATACACAAATAAAAAAAACCGGCCAAGTGCGTGTCAGGCCACGCGCAGTGTAGGGTTCCGTAGTTGCGAATGACAACTTTGAGTTCATACTGTTCACTCTCGCACCTCACAGTTTAACGACCAAAAACATCTAACAATGAAAATTGTATGAAATTTTACAATTTTGAGTACATTTTATAAGTTGGTTGCCTATAACTTTTTAGTTTGTACTTAGTACAAAGCTCTGATAGTTTTCCTTTCAACTTCAGTATATATACTACTGCTGTATTTTTTTTCACGTATCCATATATAACAGTTTAGCAGATAAAGGGTACCTCTAACAAAAATTTACACTTTAAAACCGAATATTTCGGATACGGATCGGATGAATCGAATAATGGTCTTCTCAACCTCACAATATTTTTTAAAGACCTATTTAACAATACCCAACACGATAGGTTTGTGTAGAAAAAAAATATCACTCCTATAAAAATATCAAATTACTTATATGGGAATTAACCTATAAAAAATTTATTCAAGATTTTTTTATACCACTTTTTTTTGGCATGATTAATATACTCGTACGTACCCAAACCAAATTACAGCTTTCATATTTATAGTCTCTGAGTAAAACCGCGGACGGACAGACAGACAGACATGGCGAAACTATAAGGGTTCCTAGTTTACTACGGAACCCTAAAAACCCGCATGCACTATTTGACACCTCACACTTCAAAATCGGTCTAGCTGTTTGGGCTACAGGAGGTGACAGTGGAACATTAGTAAATAGTCAAAGATTTTATTAATCGTAAGATATTTCAATATCATTTGGAGAACATTAATTTTCATTATAATTTGTTTACAATTTTATATTATTGTCGACGTCAATAATTTACTTACAGCTAAGTTTGCAGAGATACTTTTGTATACATAAATAAGTATTATATGTATACATGCATATGTATTTATATTTATACATAGCTACATTACGCGCGAAAAATATTACCCTTTTGTCGGTGGGTCAGTCTACTAAAAACACAAAATAAATTCACTAAAAAATAAAATTATCAACTGGCTTAATTTAAACTTTTCAGGACTCTTAGAAATGATATACGTACATGATATGTGATATTCTGTTCCATCCCTATGCATTGGCAGTATTATAAATGGATAGAACTCTCACTGTTAACACATAACAAATATGTCTTTTTTATATTTACACACTGTAAGAGTAGATGTATGTCAAAATAAGTTTTGAATTTTTTAGTTATGTCTGTTATATTTCTGTTAATCTTTATTTTGTGTCCCAGTCTACTGCAGTATGCAGACAAAAATTTAGGGCTGCATCACACGTAGCACATGAGCCGCGGACGTGTCCAATTTCGAAATACGAACGTATTCAGGATATGGTGCACTCGTTCAATCAAGAGTTGTAATTCAACCGAAATGTCCTTGCATTGAAGGATTTTCAGAAAAGAAAGAATACGACTACTCGTTCTTCGCCGTGTGGTTCCCGGCAGAGTAGAATAGGACCACTCCAAGTCATCCCGTCGATGTCGTAAAAGGCGACTAAGGAAACACAAGCTAAACAAAGCTTCTAAACATCAAAGAGACCTCTCTAATCCGTCTGGCCAGCGTGGAGAGTGTAGGCCAAATCCTCTGACTACTCAAGCTGATATATGGCGCTGGTAGTACAGAGAGGGTCGTGCTCCTGCAGTGGAGACTGGAAAGACCTGATGATGATGATGATGACTCGTTCTTCATGAGTGAACTTTCTTCACAAATATGAAAAGCTGTTGGTCGAGCTCCGTGGCGCAGTGGTTAACACGCCAGTCTGCGACACGGCCAGCCCCCCTATTTGCTAACTCGGATAACAGGTGTCGATGCCTATCAATCTAGAATTTGCAATTACAATGCGGGTTTTGCTTGCTCGAACTTTTTTTTTGAAATACAAAAACCGCATTGTAACACCAAATCCTAGATTGATAGGCATCGACACCTGTCATCCGAATTAGTAAATAGGCCGGCAGGTCATGATGGAAAACGGTCTTTTCCAGATTGCCTGGATCTTGGATGTTTATCTATCTAAGTATTGTCCTTCCACCTACACCATCGAAGAACTTAATGAGGCAAATGACAAAGGAGTCGCTGTGGCCACCTACTAAAATGATTAAAAAAAAGAAGATATAACCATTTTGACTCGAAAAGAAGAAGTAGAATCGTTTACAACTTATTGTGAGGTTACCTCAATTTGTGTGATACGTCCCTATATATTTATTTATTTATAATAACTTTATACTGTAAAGAATCTATGGAACACTAATTACGTTTTGCCCAAGGCTTTTACGGTCAATTTAGATAATGGAGTGGTCCTATTCTACTCTGCCGGAAACCACACGGCTATATCCGTATCGGCTATATTCATATCTATTCAGATGCTTTTCATGCATTTGCTTGCATGCTTTTAAACTTTAGTATTAAAAAAACACATCCGTATGCAAAAAATTATAGCATATGCTACTCGGGATACAGGCAAGAATTCCAACTATTCTTAACATATCAAGCAGGCCGATTTGCTAACTCGGTGTACAACGATTTGATTGTCACTTTAGCATCCATTACGGTTTTCATATCTTAAATAAAAATAGTCATTCATACTGAAGCCGTAATGAATATTGAAGTTACCATGAAAATGATGTACACCGTAGCTGTCAAAAGTTAGCAAATAGACCTGTAGATCTGTTCAGGCATTTTGTGAAGTAGTGGTGAAGTAAAGAAATTATAAACATTATAATCTACGCTTTTATTCGTTTACTGATCTCAAGTATAAGTTAAATAAAGAACGCCTACAAACACCAAAGAGACCTTTCCAATCCGTCTAGCCAGAGTGGAGAGTTGAGGCCAAATCTGGCTTAAATGGCTCTGGTAGTAGGTACTGAGAGGGTCGTGCTCCTGCACTGGAGACTAAAAAAAAAGACCTGATGATGATGTTGATGATCTCAAGCAAATTATTTAATTAATATGATGGAGTTTTTGCGCAAAATTGAGGGCCCCGATGAATCCAGCTCCTAAATCATATCATCGCCTATGGTGTTTTTATGGAGCCCGATAGAAATAAGAAAATATAATATTACGATAATATTATTCTTTTGGCTGTGCATTAACGTGTTTAAATTTCATGTTTGGTTAGGATAAAACATATAGCGAACCCGTTGGAAAATATTTTAATCGAATGTAGTGTAATATGATTGTATTCAAACGTTGATTTGAATGTGTTATGTTATGAGAAAAAATCTAGAATTCATTTTAGATTAAAATTAATCGAGTTTCATTTTCCGGCTTGTTGCAGTGGAATATCGGATTTACTTACGTGTTTTTTTTAACTGACTTCAAAAAAGGAGGAGGTTCTTAATTCGTCGGAGTCTTATTAGGGTTCCGTAGTAAACTAGGAACCCTTATAGTTTCGCCATGTCTGTCTGTCTGTCTGTCTGTCTGTCTGTCTGTCTGTCTGTCTGTCTGTCTGTCTGTCTGTCCGTCCGCGGTTTTACTCAGAGACTATAAGTACTAGAAAGCTGTAATTTGGTATGAGTGTGTATATTAATCATGCCAAAAAAGTCGTAGAAGAAAACCTTGAAAAAATATTTTTTTTTGGGTAGCTCCCATACAAGTAAAGTGGGGGAGTAATTTTTTTTTCTCTATTTACCCATCGTGTGGGGTATCGTTAAAAAGGTCTTTCAAAAATATTGTGAGGTTAAGAACACCATTTTTCGATTTAGGGATCCGTTTCCGAAATATTTGGTTTTAAAGTGCAAAATTTTGTTAGAGGTACGTGTCCCCCCCCTCTATCTGCTAAACGGTTATATATGGATACGTGAAAAAAATTACAGCAATAGTATATATACTGAAGTTGAAAGGAAAACTATCAGAGCTAGGTACTAAGTGCAAACTAAAAAGTTATAGGCAACCAACTTATAAAATGTACTGGAAAATGTAAAATTTCATACAATCTTCATTGTTAGATGTTTTTGGTCGTTAGACTGTGAGGTGTGAGTGTAAACAGTGTGAACTCAAAGTTGTCATTCGCAACTACGGAACCCTACACTGCGCGTGGCCCGACACGCACTTGGCCGGTTTTTTTTTCTAAACTAAGTTCTGTAATGTTAAATTACAACATACACTTACATTTTACGTAACATGTCTACAACATAAAAGACATGTTACGTAAAAAAGTAAGCGTTTCTGGTGACTTTGCCTCAGCTTCGCCTCGCCTAGCCATATTATTCCTAGCTCCACGATATCAATATTCTCCTGAAATTCCAGAGATTGAATGAGCTTGATGATAAATTTATTAGAGGATTATCAAAATAATGACAACTTGAAATCCACAATCGTCGAGATGAAAGCGCGGCGCGATCGCACTTTGATCTGGTTTCCATCGTCTGGGAATAATTGTCGGTGAACATAATAAGACGACTTCAATGAGATTGTGAAGCCTTGAGGGGGTTGGTGACATCCGCAGGCAAATCCCAATCAGAATGGTAAATATCATAAAAGTGGATATAGGTATTTATGGTAACTAGCTGACCCGACGAATTTCGTTCCGCTAATATTTGGTCTTCCTTATTTTTTGTAAATGTTCTGTCGCATGTTGGGTACACAAACAACATATTAAATAAAATCACTACATCACTACATATTATAAAACAAAGTCCTCCGCCGCGTCTGTCTGTCTGTCCGCGATAAACTCCAAAACTACCGAACCGATTTTCATGCGGTTTTCTCCAATGGATAGCGTGGTTCTCGAGGAAGGTTTTAGTATATAGTTTGTTAAGTTTTTGTAATACCAACGATATTTGTTGGAGGTGTCGTAAAAAAATGAGCCGTTTGGGAGCTTTCAACGAAAACGCTGTCTAAACCCTTTGAGATATAACAAAACAGTGTATGGTGGAATTGTGTATCTTATTAAGGTCTACAGAAAAGTCCATATATGTCTATATATTAAGGATAACATACTATATTCATTTTAATACTTTAAAAAATGGGCAATTATCAAAGATCACGCGCAGGCCAAACCCTTCGAGCTAGAAATTTGAAATTTTCCTTACGTATTCCTGCAGCATCCACTAAGGAAGGATTTTTCAAAAGTCATCCCCTAAGGGGGTGAAATAGAGGATTAAAGTTTATATGAAACTTTTTATTCCTTGGACATATTTGTATGAAATTTCATGTAAATTGAGAACGGCAAAAATAATGAGTAACATTTTTAATAGTTTCCCGAAATTAAACCTCTAAGGGGGTAAATCGAGGTATATGTTTAGTTTACCGCTTTGTATCCCCGCATTTCAAACCTGAAGTCACCGCGGACGAAGTCGCGGGTAACTGCTAGTGATAAATAAATATATCGGGTCAAATCAAACAAATTGGGGCTAGCACGCAGTAAGTTATGAACTTGTGTCGTAGGATACTATGTAACTCAATGATACTAAATTTAATCATCATCATCATCAGCCTATTCTCGTCCACTGTTGGATATAGTCCTCCCCAATATTATTTTATAATAGATACTAATCTGAAAAAGATCATTTTCTATCATGATCAGGCCGGGGATCGAACCCGGGACCCCCGTGTCGCAGACTAGCGTGTTAACCACTATCTATTATGGTAGACTGAGCTAAAGGCCTTAGAACTAAAGGCGTGTTGTTGGGTGTATACCTAAGTGGATAGCGGAATAGTGATGGGTTGCTAGCTGCATTGCCTATCATACGGATAAATATATAAATACTATAGCCATGATAACTTAGATTTTCGCCCATTCCTTCTATTTATAACTGAACTAGCTTTCACCCGCGGCTTCGCTCGCGTACAATTCAGAACAGAACTTTTTTCCGATATAAAAGGTATATGTCCTGCTCAGTACCCTAACCTATGTGTATGCAAAATGTCAAGAGGATTGGTTCAGTATATATATAAAGCGTGTAGAGGTCGATGAGCTCCGTGGCGCAGCGGTCAACACGCCTGCCTGCGACACGGAAGGTCCCGGGTTCGATCCCCGGTCAGGTCAAGATGGAAAATGATCTTTTTCAGATTGACCTGGGTCTTGGACGTTTATCTATATAAGTATCTATTATAATATATAGTATCGTTGAGTTTGTATCCCATAACACAAGTCTCGAACTTACTTTGGGGCTAGCTCAATCTGTGTGATTTGTCCGTATATATATATATATATATATATATATATATATATAAAAAAAAGAGGTAACAAACAAATATACAAACACACTTTCGCTTTTATTAGATGGGATTAGTAGGGATACTTGGGATTGGGATGCATAAAATACTTGGATACCAAAATGGTAGGTAGCACGGCGCAATATATCG
Organism: Rhodophaea formosa; assembly: GCA_963082605.1. Lineage (NCBI taxonomy): Eukaryota > Metazoa > Arthropoda > Insecta > Lepidoptera > Pyralidae > Rhodophaea > Rhodophaea formosa. The sequence goes on along the minus strand of OY720225.1, from coordinate 8,521,016 downwards.
AAAAAGCGAATTATAAGCGTGGAAAATATGCCTGTGTGGTCTAAACCAATGGAAACATATCGAGAAAATAAAAGCTTAACTCTGTCCGGCCAACATTTGATAGGCCGATTTATTGGACATGAACGCTTGATACAATAGAATCGGACATTTATATTTCAAGGGTTCCGTAGATACTTCTATTCTATTTTTTAAAGTATGATTTACACAGAGGTTTCTGTGATTCTGCCCATTTCCAGTTTAAGGAGATAAAACGTATCGGTGTTGTACGGTAGAAGCAATCAAAGATGGCGAAGGTCCATTGATTGCTTTATGGGAGCTTCAGCTGAAAAATCTACACGAGTCCATATGGCAGCTTTCTTTCACTATTTCACAAATGGTTCATGAGTACGTGCATTTATCACAAAACTATATGTAGGTACCAATTTCAAATTATAAATCCACTAAAATCAATTTGCTAAATCAACTGAGGCAAACCCCAACTGAACCCCTTGACTTCCCCCCAAAAACCACTACTATAAATAGTAGAATCTTGATATCACGCTATGACTAGCGTGACATCAAGATTCCTTTACCTACTGTTAGGTTTCACAAATTTTATCAATAATACCTTAATTAAAAAAAAAACCGGCCAAGTGCGTGTCGGGCCACGCGCAGTATAGGGTTCCGTAGTTGCGAATGACAACTTTAAGTTCACACTGTTTACACTCGCACCTCACATCAAAGATTGTATGAAATTTTACATTACATTTTATAAGTTGGTTGCCTATAACTTTTTAGTTTGCACTTAGTGCCCAGCTCTGATAGTTTTCCTTTCAACTTCAGTATATATACTACTGCTGTATTTTTTTTCACGTATCCATATATAACCGTTTAGCAGATAGAGGGGGGGACACGTACCTCTAACAAAAATTTGCACTTTAAAACCAAATATTTCGGAAACGGACCCCTAAATCGAAAAATTGTGTTCTCAACCTCACAATATTTTTCAAAGACCTTTTTAACGATGTCGCACACGATGGGTAAGTAGAGAAAAAAAATTACTCCCCCACTTTACTTGTATGGGAGCTACCCTAAAAAAAATTTTTTTTCAAGATTTTTTTCTACGACTTTTTTGCCATGATTAATATACATTCTCATACCAAATAACAGCTTTTTAGTACTTATAGTCTCTGAGTAAAACCGCGGACGGACAGACAGACAGACAGACAGACAGACAGACAGACAGACATGGCGAAACTATAAGGGTTCCTAGTTTACTACGGAACCCTAAAAAACAAAAGTTTCTTCTGTAAAAAGGAACGAGGATAGAAAATTGGAGCGGTTTTGACAGATAGTGTCAGCTTGAAAATGGCGGGGATTGAAAAAGAAAGTTTTGATGATGTAAAAAGGATAAAATGATGGTAACAAATGTAAATAACTGACGGTTTTGGAGTTTAAAGGGTTTATGAAAAATACTTCATGGATTGGTGTCATTTGTCAGGTAAACTTCAAGTTATTTTGTTAAAGTTAACTGGAATAAGTACAAGAGGTTGTATTTAGAGGTGTTTGGAAAATTAACGGCCTGTTTGGTTCTGAAATATATTCTTATACAACCTATTCGGGATTTCATTTATTCCGTACCATCGTATAATTAGGCATTCATTTCACTACCATCTTTACATCAAAACGTTTTCTCGGTTTATCAGCCGGAAAGTTCATGCTGATGATTTGCAAGTTTTAACTGCTTAGCGCTATTTATGGGTATAAATTTTGGTATTGGGTAGAAATGGGTCAACGCTTAGGAAACACCAGCTAAATCCGATGATGTGATGGTGATGATGTTAGACAACGCTTAGATAATTTTATAGGCATCTACTACTTTGTTTGGTTGAACGCACTAGTGGACAGGACAGGACCTACTGGACCGATTTCAAAAATTATTTTTTGTAGAGTAGCTACTTTATCCCTGAGTGCCATAGGCTATGGATGTACCACAGGCGAAGCCGGGCGGACTGCTGGTGCCGTGACAATAGCGGACACCGGCTATTGTAGCAGCGGTAACATGTACGGTCTACCGTTTCGTCCCTAATGGTACGGAACCATATGCGTGTGAAGCAGACTCCTACTTGATCAGTTTTTTGTTAGCACAGGGCCGTATTCGGCTTGCGAAATTCTGATAACGTAAAACAAAATTGATCTGTCAGTTTGACGTTTAATACATATTCGATCTGACAGTTTGAATGTGAAAATGCAAATATGGCTTTTGTGTGAACTGTGTGCCGAGTGTTAGCTGCCAGTAATATTGGATAAATGTCTAGAGTGGTTAGATTGAGCTTGCGAGTACGTGTGCAAACTTTGACCGGTCGTTGTATCCAAAAAGTTCTTTGTTTCTGTCATTATGTGAAATCCCAGTTTAGATACATGAATTTTTCAAGGTGCAGTGCTGAAATCAATTGAAAATCGTTCAATAATAAGTCAATCATTTGAAATAAATGTTTAGAAAGAAAACGGGGACATTTAAAATTTTGACCTAGGAACCCCTGAAACCACCGTGTGGTTCCCGGCAGAGTAGAATAGGACCTAGTGGATGTCGTAGAAGGCGACTTAGGGAACACATGCTAAACAAAGCTTATAAACATCAAATAGACCTCTCCAACCTCTTGTCAGCGTGGAGAGTGTAGACCAAATACTCTGACTGCTCTGGCTGATATATGGCTCTGGTAGTAGAGAGAAGATCGTGCTCCTGTAGTGGAGACTAAAAAGACCCGATGACGATGTTAAAAGCCCTAGAAAATTCTTCAAACTATTTTATGAACTACTGTTTACAGTTTAAATGGTAAACATGAAGCTTTACTTAGAGTTTTCGCCGAAACTGGCCGTTTTTGACAAAATCGCTACGTAAATCGCGAGATAACTTTCGGTCTAGTAATCAGACCATATTGATTTTGCATTCAAAATAACATCAATTATTCAAAGATAATATTCTCCGTAGGTAGTATAACCTCCCGACACAGGGCGTTACCGGCAATACGGAATGACAGCCTACGTACGTAAGAACGTACTAGCGGTAGTTGCCGGCTTCGCACGAATATTATTGAGAAAAAGAATTAGAAATTTGGTCTGCTAATAGGTGAATTTTGTTCCAAGTTCATACTGGGATGTTCTAAATTCATACGGGAAGTTCCCAATTCATACGGGATGTTCTTAATTTGTGCGGGATTTAATTATTTTTATTACCCACTTATTCTGACAATTCTGAATTATGTAATTGATCCTGTTGCCGAGATATGAATATTGTCTGGTGCTTCAAATCAGCCAGTAGGAACTTATAAGTACTATTTAATTCTTCGCGGTTTACTCGCATTTTTTAAACAAATGTTAAAAAATATAGTCCCTTTATCTACCTTTACAAAAAATAGGAGTTTTGTATGTTTAACGCGTTAGCAGCTAAAATTATTTTGGATTCAACATACACGTATGAAAATGAGGTAATTTTTGTTAAGTTTGGCAAGGTGGATTCTGTTCACTACGATAAAATGATTATCTTGAGTGGTGTAGATGCTATAGCATCTAAAAAATATGTTATACGATATGAATCCAGTAATAACGTGAAAGAGTAGCAAACATATTTACAAACTTTTGAATTTATAATATTCGTAATAAATAAAATTATTTAACAGTCAAGGCGTGTCAAGGTCGATGTTCAAAACTGCCAGTCTACTGTATAAGTAGCCATGTTGTATCACAAATACCTATTTAGCAGTAAAGAGATGTGGTTCGTGCTGTTGTGTGTGTTGCTGTCGTTGTCGGTGGTGTGGCGCTGGCGTAGTCGCCACTTGGTAGCGCTGCACGAGCGCTTCGGCAGTGGAATCGCCGCGCTACCCATCCTTGGACACGCTTACTTGTTTCTGACGACCGACAATGCAAGTAAGACTCGGCTCATGCTAACGCCTAGGACATCTTTTTATGTACGTTTAGTACTACCTATACAGGAAGTTAGGGTAAACACCGTTGTCCCTCAAAATGAACAACTTTTCCTTTGGGATCATCGCTGTTAACTAAAAAAAATCGACACTGTTCATACAAATTGCAGGGCCAGCCAAACACTTGTTCTGCACTTGTTTCTAACGATCGACAACGCAACAGGAGGACTCAGCTCATGCTGATGTCTAGAAATCCTAGATCTATATGTTCCTTTAGTACAAATGCAAAATATTTCATCACCCCTATACTGGGGCCACACTAACGCGAAATGCCGTAAATTATTACGATGATGGACGTTTTCCGTAAGTATAGCCAGCCACGAATCAACGCAATAATTTGACATCGGCATTGACATTGCCGTTTTACGTTAGGCGATAGCTCAAGTAACAGTACATCTAAGATATAACGCGACAATTGATGCATTGATGCGGCCACAGTACGAATTGCCATAGTGCACTGCTTGCCATGCATGAGTGCTGCGCTTGCTCAAATGAAAAAGACATTCTCCTGTTCCAGAGACAATGAAGAACATCATAAGACTCGGAGAAGACGCACGCAGTCGTGGCGGGCTGAGTTCTTTTTGGCTTGTGCACAAGTTGGTGCTCAGTGAGTATTTATTATTTGTTTAGAGAGACTTGTAACTTAAATGTAAATAAATTCGTACTTAATATTATAAATTCGATTTTATTTAAATTTACTATTGAACCAATTAAGATGAAATTTGGTCCGTTGGTAGGTTGAGGAAGGACAAAGGGATAAGGAAGGACAATAATTTTCAGCCCTGAAAAAAGGTGAAGTAAGCGCACAGTCTGGGAGGCCTACACTGGTCACCAGCACTAATGCGAGCTTAGACAACCGTCGTTGGTGCTCAGTGACACTTGTATCAGCAGCTGACCTCCTTGCTGGTGGAGTAGGCACAAAGCCTTGACGGCCTGAGCTTGTACTGGTTGCCAACCCTAGTGCGAGTTCAGGCCGGTGAGGCTGGTGCTCAATTACACTGTATAAGCAGCTGACGTCTTCGCTACTGGAGTAAGTGTGGAGCCTTAGCTGCCTTAGCTTTAACTTGGTTAGTGCTCAGTGATACTGTTTAAGCAGCTGACGTCTTCACTAGTAGAGTAAGCACACAGTCTCGACACCCCTAGCCTGTACTAGTTGCCAGCAATAGTGCGAGCTCAGGCCGACGACGAAGCACGCAAACTCAGCGGCCCGACCTTGGACAGTTTTGCAGCACCAGTGTGAGAACAGGCCAGCGCGGCTGCTGCTCAATGACATTGTATGTTAGCAGTTGACGTCATCGCTAGTGGAGGATGAGCGCAGTCTCGACGGTCTGAATTTTTCACTGGAGTGAATGGCGAAAAGATTTCGATGATATGTAATAAATAGGGGATTTCAGGGGTGGAAGTCGATCTAGCTAGGGTTCATCCCTAGGGGACTGAACCGAGTGGTTAACCAGGTTCTTCCATTTTACGTATTTAAAATATTGTTTTAGATGTTGCAGAGCCCGAGGCCGCAACTGCTGTATTGAAGGCTTGCTACGATAAAGGCGACACGATGTTAGCCGTGAGGGAGTTTTTAGGAAATGCTTCAATTTTCGCGCCAGGTATAACATTTCTCGATAGTCCTTAGATTATGTGTTAAGGTAGACTTTAATTGAGTGACAGTGACAAGGTTTGCCCTCTGTACCGATTTTGTATAAAAAGCGACATGCGTCGTTGCCTCACATGGATCTAAATCTTCTACTCCTTTCAAACGTCGTTCCGCTGACGTTTATATGTAGTTACAGCCATCGTCATCGTCACGTACGTCTCGCTACCACGGTTGATATAACTCCATTAAAACATCAGTGATATAAAATAAATAAGGTTTTTGCTCATTCCTGATTATATACAATATTATTAAATTAAAAATAATTTACATTTTCCAGCTGACATCTGGCGACCTCGTAAAAAACGGTACATCTCCCCATCACTGACCACGAAGAACGTCAATTCATTTTTTAAAAACTTTGTGAAGAATTCAGATGTCATGCTGGAACAGCTGGAGAAGAGGGGGCTGCAGGGCGGGCGGGGGGTAGTATCTCTATTTGATTACTTCATGCTCAACATTTTGGATAACTCTACTGGTATGTAACAGGTATTCGTATTTTTCTTAGATTCGTATTTGACTATATAATTTCTAGATACTGTCATGCCTTTATTTCAATAATTGAAAACTGGCCGATTTTTCAAAGCTTGTGTGCGTGACAGCTTTGTGTTATCACACGCGTCCTGTCAATTTATGCCCTCTAAATCCGTCAAATTGGTAGCTGTGTGTATGCTTGACCGACTATGGGTTGAACACTAGTTTTCTCTACGCTTTTAGGGTAATAGTCTATCTAGGTTTTATATAATCTAAGTGGCGAGGGTAGTTTCGCTTCGAGTCGACTCTGCACTCGTATTCATTGACCCTAATGAAATAAAAAAAGGCTATAAATGTTTTCGGCTATTTGGTGTCGTAAATTGACTGGTGGTTCCACTAGTTTTACTGAGATGCTTGTTCCAGAAACGGCATATGGTTTCTGTCGCAGCTGTCAATTACAACCAGACATCCCCATTAAGAAAGCCGTCGAGAACATATCGACGCTTGGTGGAAACGTGCAAATGAACTTTTGGGCTTACTACAAGCAGGTCAACAGAGTAACGTCTCTATATAAACAGTTTTTACAGAACAGAGAAGTAATTTTTCAATATGTGGACGAGGTAATCAATAAAACATTATATGATTTAAAAATAATAAGTTCGTCTGATAGATCATTGAAAAATATTGTACACGTATTTTTTCTTTTGTCAATCAAATAAAAATTTATAAAGATACATATATAAATAATAAGGGATAAAGACGTGATACTGTCTTTATCCCTTACGGGGCAGACAGAGCCTAAGGTCATAATGTCCAAAGGCCTCATTTAGTAAATTGATGGGCATGTAGTTGGAAAACGAAATCAAAATATGATACGATATGATTGCTTAGATTTCGGTCCATTCCCTCAACCGGCTTTTACGGTCTGCGGGTTCTACGTTTTTTCTTTTCTCTCAGTCCAGCTTAAAGATATAGCCCATTATAGTCCCGTGAGACGTCACTGACCGATATATTTTTAACAGGCTACTTATTGTGTCATGAGTCATGAGCCTTTGATGCACTTTATTTCTATGATCTTTTGATTGATAGAAAAAAATAATAAATACGTATCTAATATTTTTATAACCTATAAGACACATAAATTGTATGCCATCATGCATATTGTGTAAAATGCTTTAGACAAAACGCTTTTTAGACAGGTCATACTAAAATTAAACAGCGCAGATTATTAATATTCGTGCCCTTTGAGTGTGGAAACCTAACATTATCACACTCCTTTGATAATTTACACACTCGTATTTTGTATTTTGATTATAATAACAAAAGAAAAACAAATCGATATAGCGTTTTAAATGTACAAAAACATGACGTTAAGGTGCTCCTATAGTAACACTAGCGCTAAAAAACAGGTTAACGCCAAAAGTGGCCACTTTTGGCGTTAATCGATTTTTCTCTTTCAATGTGGCACTAATAAATTATTTGTGATAAATAAAAAATACTACAAGTAACTTAATAATTTTGTACTTGTTGCATTTTTTAAATTCGATATAATTTAGGATTAAAAGAATTAATTGCTGGGTGGCGCTAGTGTTACTATAAGAGCGCCTTAAGCTTCATTTACAATCACTGTAACTCCCCAACAAAAAAAAGTGGTTTCTTATCATCGTCATACAGCCATACTGCACTCATACCTAAATTGTATATATTTTCTTTGTTTTATTAAACAATATTATTAAGTACTTGCCTATTTCAAGTTTGCAATACCTGAAAGGTATATAAGTTCTCTCTTCTTTTATTATACAAATGATGAAAGGATAACCAAATTAATTCACTGCAGACGCTATTGTTTGAGTTTTATCAAATTTCTTTTGTTGACAGTTTGTGAATATAAAGCTAAATGAATGGCAAAAAGCAGAAGAAGAAGGACCAGTAGAAGAGGATCAGGCAACAAAGAGTAAGTGCGATTAGTGATACGTCGTTTAAGACATCTAGATACATTTCACTATTAGCGAGTTACCAAAAAAAGACAATTAGTCCGTCAGTTAGGTAATCAATAAAACTTTTAAACGCAAAATTAAACCGGTGAAAAGCAAATAATCGATCATCTCCTGTTTTTCTAGCCATAGGGTTAGATTTTTTCTAAATTTATAATTAACTAGCAGTTACCCGCGACTTCGTCCGCGGTGACTTTATGTTTGAAATGCGGGATTATAAAATTTGACGCTACAAAGCGGTAAACTAAAAATATACCCCGATTTATCCCCTTAGAGGTTTAATTTCGGGAAACTATTAAAAATTTTACTCATTATTTTTGCCGTTCTCAATTCACACGAAATTTCATACAAATATGTCCAAGGAATAAAAAGTTTCATATAAACTTTAATCCTCTATTTCACCCCCTTAGGGGATAACTTTTGAAAAATCCTTCCTTAGTAAATGCTTACGTCATAAGAGGAATACGTGCGACGTACGAACCACGCTATTCATTGGAGAAAACCGCATGAAAATCGGTTCGGTAGTTTTGGAGTTTATCGCGAACAGACAGACAGACAGACAGACGCGGCGGGGGACTTTGTTTTATAATATGTAGTGAAGTGATATTATAATTAGCTAATACAATATCATTGTGTTAGATGATAGCAAAGAAGCAGAAGAATATACCACGTGTGTGGTGGACGTGATGCTCCGCGCGGGCGAGCGCGACCCTATAGTGCTGCGGGAGGAGAGCATGAGCGTGATGCTGGCTGCGACTGATACCTCCACGCTTTCGGCCTCCTTTGCCACGCTCATGCTGGCCCAACACCAGCGCGTGCAGGACCGGGTGTGCCAGGAGTACGTTCAAGAGTTTCTTCTTATCAGAGCATTTTCCCTGGTTGTATAAATAAATAAATATATACGGACAAATCATACAGATTGAGCTAGCCCCAAAGAAAGTTCGAGACTTGTGTTATGGGATACTCACTCAACGGTACTATATTTATTAATAGATACTTATTTTTAAAAACATCCAAGACCCAGGTAAATTTGAAAATATCATTTTCCATCTTGACCTGACCGGGGATCGAACCCGGGATCATCCGTGTCACAGGCAGGCGTGTTGACCGCTGCGCCACGGAGCTCGCCTAAATTGGTTTTATCTTCATAAGTCTTCTATTGTGACAGGACACATGCTGTTCTATGATCTAGCAAAGTTCTTACACCCAGGCACCTGCCTGACGTCAATCATACTTGGTAGTAGAACTATGATGTTGCTGCTGCATGAAGAGAGAATAAGCGTGATGCTGGCGGCTCCTGATACCTCCACGCTTTCAGCCTCCTTCGCCACGCTCATGCTGGCGCAACACCAGCGCGTGCAGGACCGAGTGTGCCAGGAGTAAGTTCAAAAGTTCCTCCCTATCTCCTCTTCTGAGCGTTTTATCTGGTTGCATCTTCAGCGGTTTACTATTGTACTAGAACGCATATTATTTACAAACCTTATTGGGTAGACCGGATCTGCAGACGAACAACAGCAATAGTTAAGTTCAAGTATTTGCTAGCGCTTGAAATTGAAATCCAGAGCACGTCATGTGGCTGGCTGGTCAGACATAAACAGCACGAGACTGAACCGTGGTATTAGTTAAAATCCTTTTGGTTATTCGGTGTGTATCAGGATTGCGTTTCACGACAGTACGAGACGGCTTGTAAGTGCGGCCAATCGGGAATGTCACGCGCATTCCTCCGTGTCTTCTCATCTGAGTGTTTCTCTTGGTTGTATCCTCAACGTGTGCAAATTATATAATTTGCTAAAGTATTTATGCCTGCTTGACGCCAGTCGTTTAAGGGTAGTCTAACTGCAGACAAATACCTGGGAAACTAAAGTACTAATGATCAAAAATGTCATGTACGCTTATTTTTGTCCAGATTGCAGGAGATTTTTGGAGACTCGGATCGGCCCGTAACGCTGGAAGACTTACCGCGTATGAAGTATTTGGAAGCGGTGGTGAAGGAAACGCAGCGACTGTACCCGCCTGTTTCTGTGGTGATGCGGGAGGCTCATGAGGATATATTGCTTCGTAGGTTGCACGCATCACTATATTCTTATTTAAATAGTAGTGCTCTTAATGCTAGGTGTAGATTTACTCTGGCTTTGTGATGAATCAATGAACTTTGTGGTGGCAGATTATATGACATTTTAACTACTGGGATAACGTCTAGGGGGATAAAAAAAAACAACAAAGAATTTCTCGAGCGCCTCCAATCAACACTTGCTGGGTTAACAATTTGTTTACCAGAGTGTATGGATATACATAGTTTGACAATTGAGTAGGTAATGAAAAATCTGAGAAATGAGAAATGCCTGGCAGAGAATGCCATATGGCATTAAGTCTACCATTTGTGCACTTTTTTTATTTTTGAAATGAAGTTTAACAAAAACCGTTCTATCTGGTTGTCGCTGTGTGAGTACAATATGACGATTTCAAGTCTTTCCGTGGATGTCGTAGAAGGCGACTTAGGAAATACAAGCTAAACAAAGCTTATAAACAGCACAGAGACCTTTCCAAGCGTGTCTGGCCAGCGTGGAGAGTGTAGGCCAAATCCTCTGACTGCTCTGGCATGTATTATGGCTCTAGTAATACAGAGAGGGTCGTGCTCCTGCAGTGGAGACTAAACAAGACCTGATGATGATGATCTTGTTTTAGCTTCCGGCGTCACTGTCCCTAAGGGTTGCTTCTTGATGATCCACATCTTCGGCGTGCAGCGCAATCCAGAACTATGGGGCGCTGATGCGGACGAGTTTCGGCCTGAACGGTTCCTGGAGGGCCCGCTGAAACATCCTGCGGCCTTCTTAGCCTTCACTCTTGGCCCGAGAGGTTGTCCTGGTTAGTCTTTATTTCAAAAATCCTTTTCTGCTTCTTACACCTTCTGATAGCTTAAATTTTTCGAACAAAGCGTTATTAGACGGCTTCTTTTAGAAATGATGATTTTTGGGCTGTGAAATCTTTGCCAAATGGACAGTAAAAGTCATAATCGCTTCGAGTATCTCAGCATATCTGAGGATGCAACCAATATAAACAATTTTGCAATGAAGTATTGTCTGTGAATTATTGCGGAGCATATCGGAACAATCAAACAAATCCAAAAAATGAGATTTCCACTGAATTCGCTTTGATAACGTGGTTTCCTTTTCTTCGTTTATTAAAAATGTTTGACCTTGATTTTCCTTTCCCAAATTCAAAATTCAAAATAATTTATTTGCTTAAATAGCGTTGATATCATAATGTTGACATTGAATCGTGGAATTACAAGCCTATTTAGCCGTTTTAAACAGCATGCAAATGTACAATTGTCATGGATTTAGTATTATCATACAAATAGCTATATATAAATAATTAATTCGATTAAAATTATACATTCCCTTATCTTCTTTTGTCATTACATCAATGATTTTGACTTTGAGGATATTTTCAGGCGGCATGTATGCCAACATGGGGCTGAAGGTGAACTTGAGCGGGCTGTTGCGCCGCTACCGTTTGTTGCCAGCGCCCGGCGCACCACGCGTGCCACCTTTGCGCTACTGCGTCGTCACCAAAACTGACAGCTTTGACGTCTTGCTAGAGCCTCGAACAAAACAAATTTCATCCTAAACGTTTGTTTATAAAATTATGCTACCGTTTGTTGCCGGTGCGCTGCTACTGCGTTGTCATAAAAACTGACAGCATTGACGTTTTTATGGAGCCCCGAACAAAACAAATTTCATCCTTAACGTTTCTTCATAAAATTACGCTGCCAGCATCTGGCGCGCCCCACGTGTCGTCTCTGCGGTACTTCGTCATCACCAAAACTGACAGTTTTGAAGTCTTGCTGGAGCCCCGGACAGGACAAATTTCATCCTAAACGTGTGTCTATAAAATTACGCTACCGTTGGCTGCCGACATCTGGCACGCCGCGCGTGCCGCCCCTACGCTACTGCGTCGTCTCGTCACCAAAACTGACAGCATTGACGTCGTGCTGGAGCCCCGGTTAAAACACATTTCAATCTAAACGTTTGTTAACAAAATTACGCTATGATTTACTGCAGCGCCCGGCGCGCCGCGGCCTCTTTCCATTCTATACAAGGCTAGAACGCAAGGGTGCGAAACTAATCACGTTTAGATTGGAAACAACTTTTTTACTAACCTCTTCCAATCCGTTCAAGATTAGTACGCTGATACTTGCGTATACTTCGTTGTAACGCAGGTAAGATATATTATTGCATAATGTACAGCGCAATTATACGCATACGGAGTAAGTAATCGTCAATGTATCGGAATAAGCGCGCCAAACTCTGCATTATAAAGTGACCAGTTGCCTGCTCGCGTATGTCCTCTGACTGCTCTTGCTAATATGGCTCTGGTAGTACAGAACCCTCTCTGTACAACCAGAGATTTTCGTGATCCTGCAGTGTAGAACAAAAAAGACCTGATGATGATAATTATGCTCGTTAATAAGTACTCTAAGTAAGTACTGTTTTAATAAATATCATGTGATTACAACTTATTGTGATTTATTTAATCCTACCTAATTTTAACAGAATCAATATAAAACTAGGTTTTAAATGTCTTATAAGGTTGTTCAATATTTTTTTTTTGTTTCTTTAGATCCCATAGTAGGTTACCCTATGGTATGTATAAAAGTCAGGCAACTTCTCATCTCAACAAACTGTGTATGTATATCCGTGCTGTGAAATTTTTATTTTTTTAATTTATTTTAGGAGGGGTTATATCGAAACATCTGTATCATAATTTTAGCTAAAAGAGTTCTTGGGTTTTAGTTGAATCGTATTACTCCCGTTGAAATTATTGATAAAGTTCAGAAAATTCCATAACAAATAATGTTTTTTACAATAACACAAAGGCTGCAGAAAATCCATGCAAAAGACGTCTCGAGCACTAGTTTGAAACAAAATACAATTGAATCCCTCGTTACAGCTTGTTAGAGACGTAATCTACAATTCATGGCTCCTGTTATGCTTTGCTCTCCTGGTACTTTTATAAAAGTTGTCGGTCACCTACTAAGTAATGTAAAATGTGGCGACACGGATGGCTTTTCAGGAAAAAGATTGTGATTTTTGATTCAGTGTAAATTTACGCCAAAGAACATAATTTCTTTACTTCAATTTTATTTTACTTAAGTATGTAAAAATAATAATTAAAACGACTTAAAATTAATTAAAATATTTACAAATTATATAGTCCCTGCAAACCATCACCTCGCGGTAACGTGCCCAAAAGGCTGGCAGCATTGCCACGTTGGATGGCAATGCTTATCCTTTGTGCCAAGTAATTGCCAGCCCTTTGGTCACGTGATACCTCGATAAGCCTCTTTGACAAAAAGTCAAAGATGGGCTGATGGACCCGACAGACCCATGGTTTCAACCCCAAAAGGCTCAAATATGTAGCTATTCCCAATACTAACATATTTGCTCCTTTTGAGGCTTTCTGCCGCGGCTGCTGCTGTACCGGCCTTTGACTGGGTGACCTAAAGATGGGACGACGCTAGGGTATCGACGCATGTAGCATCCCATACCAAAGGCCGGCCCAATCGCCAGGGCACCAGAGTCATTCCATCCGGTCTCTTGCCATCATCACGAACCAGACCACTGGGTTCTAAAGCGGCCGGCATATTATTAAGACTTAATTACTAATATTATTAAGACGAAGGACTGTGTTGATTGTCGTTTGCATTGAAAGGATTTGAAACTACTGGACCCACTTTCGAAAATTCTTTCGCCCATAGAAAGCTAATTTATCTGAGAGTGATATAGGCTGATAGTGATAATTTACGCGGACGAAGTCACGGGAATATTTCTAGTATTATTAACTTTACCCAACTACGGCGAAGCCAAAGAAGGTCCTCTATGTATGAATGCTAAGTATGAATGTGTAAAACTAGTTATGTATGTTTTGCGCAATGTAAATGACTCTTAATTAAATGCGTTTAAGCTTCTTGGTGATGACCTCGTCATGACTGTCCTCTGGTGAAAGGCATAATTGCATCAAACCAAATTGAAAATGGCGCCCTCTAAAAAATAAAATGTTGCGGACTTTTAATTAAAATGATGCATGCTCACAAATTTTGCATCGCTATAAATTCTGAACAATGTAATGACGTCACGCGCGTGCAGATGTTTCTAGTAATAAACAAAATGGCGGCATGAAATGGGCTGTATTTCCACCTGCTTTGATACTCGTATCACGTGTGCAAGCAATCAGTCAGGTTGTGTAGACTATCAACTTGATGGTGCAAACCTTGCAACATCTTGAAAGGATATTTTATGGCTGTAAAAGTCTCCCATCTTCCTTACCTCATACTTTAAAGCTATACTAGACTAGAGGTATAATAAAGTAACAGCGGCATTTTCGTTTTGATTACAAGATTTCCGCTGCCACGAAACTTAAAAATTTACGTTAAGTAAGTTATGTGTCGCGAATAAGTATTACATAAAATGACGTTGACACCCGTCTCGTTGCGACCTGTTATTGCATACAGAAAGCGCGACACTTGTACACTGAACTTTGAATTTCACTCATAGATAGTTATTATGTAGCAAGCCTTTGATAAGGACTTATTTAAAATTCCCCCCATGAGGGGTTGAAACGGGGGTCCAAAGCTGGCGTTAAGCGCGAGTGAAGCCGGGGACAAAAGCTAGTATAAATATAATATGAGTAATGATCTACCGACGACACACCGAAATATTTTTCCGCACCGCTCCGAAATAACACGAGTTATCAAATAGTAGCTAAAGTGAATTCTGTCTTTCCAAGTGTTTACTTTGAGAGACCTTGGGCACAAAACATGGAGAATATAGAAGTGAGTCTCTATATATGCTCTAGGCACATCATCATCTCAGGCGTAAAAAGTTCACTGTAGGACACACGCCTATCGCATTTCCATCTAGTTTGCCATACGATGGCAGACGCGTTGATAATCGCAGTTTGTTTAGCTTATCATGGTTCCGCCGCTGCTGCCCATTGAAACCGTTTTTAGCGAAGGAAAGGTAAGACTTTGTTGGATTGGGGGAATCAGATGAAGGTATTTGGGATGCTGCTACTTGCTCGATAACTATAACAGATAGGCTCATTTAAATTATCTGCAGTGAATAAAACAAATGATTTCTATCTAAACAAAGGAATTTTTTATTACTCGTTGGTTTAATTTGGTGTATGTAAACAAAAATACAAATAAGACCGGCGTGGTTAAAATCTTTCTGATTTTGTATTTTGTTGTAAGTATCTAGGAAGAGTTATAGAGCATTACGAGCTTCTGTGTTCAGCGTGAATCATCATCATCAGGTCTTTTTTAGTCTCCACTGCAGGAGCACGACCCTCTCTGACCACCAGAGCCATATATTAGCCAGAGTATTCAGAGGATTTTGCCTACTCTTTCCTCGGTGGCCAGACGGGTTAGAGAGGTGCATAGAAGCAGCGTGAATAGTACTTGTATACTAAAATGATGTCAATTGAGCTCCGGGCTGAAAACGCAACCCCGTTGCCGCAAAAAGGGCAAGCTTATTAGAGAAAAATTAGGACTTTGTAGATTATAACCGTGAGGTGCTATATCTTTGCGCGCAATATTTTGTGACCTGGTTACGCCCTTGGCTCTGACCGCGGAAAGAAAAACAGACGTGAAATATTGTGCCAGAGATGTGCCTTTATTATAGTGGCAGCGGAGGGAATAGTTGGACATTTGCCGATTTATCATCGATACGTTTTGATAAATGTTTTATAGATTTCTCCTACAACTATTTATCTTATTGCGTTTTTCGTCGAAGGGCGAATGCATGTTTGTACACCGAACTTTTTCACTTGATTTTCTAGATATTTATTTACTCAGATTTAACTTGGAATCACCAAGTGTTATTTATTATTTGACGTTAACCCGTGGTAATGCACGTGAACAATATAGAATTGCCAGTTTTTGCACACATGCATGATAATTATTATGATATTAAAGTAGTCTAAAAAACTATGACATTGTTGTACCTATCGATGTTTAGTCAAAGACACATTTATTTCTCAACACTTAATAAATACAGAGAAATATACTTTTAAATGTTAATGTCATAAAAAAAGCGCGACGAAAGATACTTTCGGCCAAAAATGCCGAGAATATATCTTTACTAAATGATAACAGATAGCTCCATATTTTTCTTGCTATTAACCAAGTAACACCATCTGCTCGTTCTCTAAGTACATCAGCTTATAAGAAACTATAGCGCCGCCTACGCACACGTAACTGGACATTAAGTATCTGAGAGCTCTCAATATGAGTGCCTGCTACCAGGGAGATACGTAGCTCATTACTTTCCTCTTACATTCTATTAAAAGGTGAGGAATAAGATACTGGATGGGGCAACTAGTAAGTCAGTTTAATTGATTACTTCTGATTTCACTCTTAAAGGAGATTGATATCAAGTTGACTAAGAAATGACGTATGTAATGACGTATTTATTACTTATTTTTCCTGCTATTAACCTAGTACCCCTTCTGCTCGCTCACTTAGTAAATCAGCTTTTAAGAAACAACGGCGCCATCTACGCACACGTAACTGGACACTAAGTGTCTGAGAGCTCTCCACCCGAGTGGCTGCCACTAGGGAAATCGTGGTTCATTACTTCCCACTAGCGGTCTATTAGGAGGTGAGGAATTAGACACTGGATGGGCAACTAGTAAGTCAGTTAAGTTGATAAATAAAATGAATGATGATAAAAAAAAAGAAAATTATACAATTATCAAAACTATCTGCTCGCCCATTAAGTCCATCAGTTTATAAGAATTCTACATACACGTAACTGGACACTAAGTGTCTGAGAGCTCTTCACACAAGTGGCTGGCACCAGAAAGATACGCGCCTCATTAACGGTCTAATAGGAGGCGAAGAATTAGACACTGAAGGGGGGGGGGGGGGGGGGCAACTTACTCCTGATTTTACTCTTAAAAGAAATGGTAGCAAATTATACAATAAATTAAGAAGTAATTTATTTTTTAATTTGCTACCATTTCTTAGACTAGCGGTATATTAGGAAGTGGGAAAACAGAAAACGGGGGACGGTAACTAGTAAATAAGTAAAGAAGAGATGTTTACTTCTGATTTCACTCTTACAGGAGAATAGCAGCAAATCACACAGGACACGACTTTGACTTATTTTTCATTCTATTAACCTAATAACACCATCTGTTCGCTCACTAAATACAAAGAAACACCGGCGCCGTCTACACACACGTAACTGGACACTAATTGCCTGAGAGTTGTCCACACAAGTGGCTGCCACCAGGGAGATACGCTAACGTTCTTTTAAAAGGCGAATAAATTGAACTTATGTCTGATTTTACTCTTAAAGAATATGTAGCAAATCACACAGTAAATTACTTGTCAAACTAGCGTAACATAAGGAAGTGAAGAATAAGACACTGGATGGGGTAACAAGTAGAAGAAATGTTTACTTCTGATTTCACTGTTTGGAAACACTTCTGATTTCACTGTTTCACAAAGGAAAATAGTACCAAATCACACAAGAAACGATTTTTACTTATTTTTTCTGCAATTACCCCGGGAACATCATCTGCTCGCTCACTAAGTACAAAAAAAGCCGGCGCCGTCTACATACACGTAACTGGACACTAGTGTCTGAGAGTTCTCCACATAAGTGGCTGCCACCAAAGAGATACGCGCCTCATTACTTCCCTCTAACGTTCTATTAGGAGGCGAGGAAATTAGATAGTGGCTGGAGACTTTTGTGTCAGTTAAGATTTCATTTATGTGATGTGAAAAATTACACCTAATTGTACTTCAAAAAATTACTTTGATTAGAACACTTCAATTTTTTTTAGGAAAAATACTTCTCTAGCACCACTTACAATAACCGCGATTGTTCTATTTTAATATTTAACATCTTTTTTGTATTTGTTCATTCGATGTAAGATCGCGATTCAGCAAAACTATATATTATTATAATACAATTATAATGTTGGGAGAAGTTGTGTAGAAAATACATAGACCACCAATGAGTGGGGTAAATACCAAACTATTTCTAATTCCATAATGAATACTCTTTCATAACATTTTTAGAGTAGGTAGTAAAAAGTTCTAAAGAAATACATTAGCGCGACTATTTAATTCAATGTTTGCCTATGTCATTCGAAATTACTAATAGAGTTTTATTGCTGGTTTAAACGATATCTTAAAATTTATTAATATATGTTTAGGAGCAATGGGTTCTATGTAGAAATCATGATTGAACAAAAAACTTACATAAATTAATTCTGAATACATGTCACTCCTTTTTTAAGACGGTTGTGTTAAAAACATCTGTATTTATATTCCCATAATAAACTGAATTCGGAAGAGGAAATGGGCGGAACATTATGTGAACGAGCCATTGAGTTGATATTCCGTGAATGTGAACAGAAGTAGCGGTACCTGAGAGCGCGGCCGGCATACCAATGAGTGGGGTAAATCTGAACTATCGGTTTGGTTGGTACCTGTTACGAACTTAAATCAAGATATATCGGAAGTAACTTATATCCTGAGTACAGCACAGATGTTTTTGTGATCTGTGGTGTAAAGCGTGTAAATTAACCCTCAATATTCCCTTAAAGGGGTGACTCAGACCGTCAATATGAACAACTTTTCTTATGGGGCCAATGCTTAGGGAACACTTTTTTTTTGTCTTTTCCGTACAAATTGCCCTGGCGACTGAACACTTTTGCATGAAAATGTCGACATTTTTTTTAGCTCCCAGTATTGGACCTAAGAAAAAGGTATTAGTATATCTAGCACGAATGACTATCGAAATAGAATAGTTATGATAGGTATGATGATAATCCTTGACGGGAATAGCTTATCATCCTTTAATTTTTTTATTTTATTTATTTGTCTCAGGCAACAATATAAAAGTTTACATAAAATAAACAGTTGTTAAATATAATACCTTAACATAAAATATAAATTAAAAACTTATAAACTATTTCACACATTGAGACTGCGACGTGCTGCTCGACAGCATGGTGTCCGGTATCGTCCCCCGGAAACGGCGATACATAACACCCTTCGGCCAAAAGTTTGCATCCATGAACGTGGCCAACTTCTCAGTCGGGACTCGCACCACAAACGACGCGAAGTTCACGTTTTGGCGCGACTCCAGCTTGTCAACCCTCAGCGTAATGTTGGTCTTCACGCGAGCGTACTCCATCACTTTCTCTGCCTCTTCTTTTTTCGCTCCACTTTTATGAGGCCCTCTTCATCCACTGCTCCCTCGTTAGGACTCGAAGGAGCTACCCTGTGAACCACATTGATCTGGTTCCTATCTCTTGTCTCCGATTTCTGCTGCTTCCTCCTTTTGTTATGTCCATGGCGTGGTGGTACGGCTGGGACAATGTTAGCGATGGTGGCAGCAGCGGTGGCGGCAGTGTCGACGACGGTAGCAGCAGCCATCGCATAGGCACGTGTCGGGGTCGACGTGCTCGTCGTCTCCACGGCGACAGTGGAGCGGGCAGCGGGGCGCGGTGGGTCATGCGTCACAGCAGCGGCCGGCAAGGCTTCGAATTTCGCCGACTCAAAACTGGCGAGGCGACACATTTTGCGCACCTTGACGCATATTAACGTTAGAGGCCACAGGTGACCTACTTACAGAATTGTTACTTTTTAAAGATAATAACTGCACGCAGTTCAGAGATGGTAGTTTCTGAGGCCTCTACCCTAAACTGCATTCCGGCTAAACTGGATTTAAGGGCTGTAATATCCTTGAGCAGCCTAGTGACATCGATGTGGTCGAATGACACGGGAGGAAGTCTCCGTAGTCGTCTCGCACAGAACGCAGGAACATCGTCCGGGTCGGTCACCTTCAGGAACGAGATGACGTCCTGTAAGCTCCTCTCGCTGTCTCATCTCATCCCTTCGCCGGGTTGGCATCTGCGCGGTCTTCCCGAGCAACTTGTAGAGCAGCACCTTGCTGCTGCAAATCTCTTCAGTGAAGCTCGACTTGCATCTGCATGATGCTGTTACGCGAATTTCTCGTAACTATCATATTTTTACAAACACCAGTACTTACTTTCGTTGATTATTACATACACTCCACATAGGTAATACATTTTCCAAATTTAACAATATTTTTCCCCTGAATCAATTAGGTTACATTGTTTGTTTCCCGTGTTAAGATTTGACAGGTCACGGTCATTCGTTGACAGTGACACAAATCTAGAATGCGTTTGTAATTCAATTGGTTTCGTCAAGAGGATTAAGTCTCGATTTAAAAATTAGAACTTCTTTTTATAAAATTAGTAAAAACGTTAGCATATTACCTCATTGCCGTAGTCTTGTCGCAGCATACTTTAAATTCGCAATCGAGCAAAGTTTGGTAAAATCATAGTCGAGAACATTCTGATTATCGATGGTCTTGTCAATGGTGACGCGCTTACGTCACGTCAGGCACATTCATTTTGTAAAACGATCGATAGAACATTACAGAACATTAAAAATGTCTTTTTATTTCGACGCTGTCCGAGACACGGGCCAGATTGTGTCTGCCCGGAGTACCAGGATTGATCCTGGATAAAAACTTATAAGAGGAGCGGCTTGGGGAACCGCTCCTTATTTCCTTATTTCCTTTTATTTCCTTTTATCTCACGTCTTTATTTTGTATCCCCAATTTGGGAAGACGAGGCCCCAAATATTTCCACATTTTTCACATCTCCATACTTAGAGGACGGTTCGACCACACTGGATCATGATGTCCCAGAGGAGGCCACGTGTCTGATTCTAGGAATCGTGGAGCTGTACCTCACATTAAGAAGCCTGTGGTATTGATCAGTGCGTGAAAACGTTTGATGGACATTTCCCGTATGTAGTTTTAAATATTTTTTATTTCTTTCAATTCATATAATGGTGCCACAATAGGTTACCTTTATTTTAAGAAGTATTATGTAACCGGAAGGACGCTTCCATTACCTGTGTATTTAGAATTTAATTTGAAAGGAAACATAACCTCCACGTCCATGTGACTTTTGCCACATGTGACTAAGTATGAAGAATAAGAACATTGTATGCTCTAGCATTAGTTAAATAAGAATAAGAAGTGTTTTAGGTTTAATTACTAACACACACCCCTGCTAGGTTTATGTATGTAATTCTTTTAATAGGGTTTTCCCTTGTATGTTTCATAGAAATATATTTACCATGGAGATGTATTCTGTCTAAATCATTCCAGCACTAATGTGTTGGTGGCGCCCTTATTAGAATAGTAACAGTAACCCTAACTGCATTCTCCTTTCTCGAGAGTAACAGCCACAGGAGTGAAAAGAACCTGCCTCGCCCTTGGAGAGTCTCGCACCCAACCCCGGAGCTAGCCGACCGTCTACCGCTGGCCCATTGGCTGTTTTGTACGGCAGTCCCCCAGTCGGTAACATAAATTGGCGCGACCCAACGTGTGGCCAGGTGATGCGACACATAGCTCGTCTGTCGATTCCATCGCTTGGTATCTCGAGGTTTGAGGTTAGTGTTATTGTTATATTGTTTTTAGAATTCAGAAATTAGTTTTGTTGTTAGAAATGGCTTCTGTCAAGATGAATTTCTACCATCTTCTCAGTGATGAGTTAAGATATGAACTTCTCATCCGAGGACAACAGAATTTGAGAACGGTTGATGAGATGCGAGCGAAGCTTGCCTTGTTGACTAGAACTAATCGTCTAGCAGTGACAACTGATCCTGCTACACTTGACGTAGGAAAAGAATTAGAAATATGTGAGAATAAAATCAGTGACATCGTTCAGCTGATTTCTTCAGAATCACTGACCCCTACTGGTCGTGAAAGAATTATTTCCAGACTAACCCATGTACAACACAGGTTATGTCGTCTGGTCTCAGAAGATGAGGCTACTTCAAAAAGAAATTGAGGCCTTAAGTTAGGGCAAATAGTATGTAAAAGGGACTATGTCTTATCCAAAGCGAGTGATAACTTTGCTAGTAAGTTAGCCCCTAGGAACATTAAATGTGTGGTAGAAGAGAAGGTGGGCAACCTTACTTATCGTTTACGGGCCTTAAATGGTAAAAAGATAGGTCTAACACACATAAAAGACATTATACATGTCATTCCCAACACTTAGTAAATAAGTAGGTAGGATTAGTGGTATGGGCTGGAGAGTGAGAGCAGAGTGGAAAGTTATGGAAGGGGGTGAAGGGTTGAATGTTAGATTGAAGTGTGAGATGTCAGTCTGGATGAGAATGTGAATGGTTTTATTTTCAAAATTAATTCAGTGCACAACGTTGTTTTTGCATAAATAGTATGTCTGTGGATAAAAGAAAGGGATCTTCCCTCACTGTCATTCTGCGCTCTATTCCACAATCAGTTAAGGTTTAGATTAGGATAAATTCCTTTCAACACTCTTATGAGTTAAAAACGTTTCTCGCGTTATGTATTCTAAATACGGCAATGTGTGTACATGCTGTAAGAAAAAGAGAAAACTTCAGTTCAGTCTTTTAAAGACTATAGAATGTACTCATTGTACAAAGAAGGGTTGTTACTGTAAAGTACACTCACGGAATAGAATGTACTTGTTGTACAAAGAAGAGCTGTTGCTGGAAAGAACGCTCATATAATAGAATGTGTCGTTGTACGCGTAAGAATTAGAATTTAGGAAGTGTGATGTGCCCGCATGGACACCCTCACGCGACCCCCCCTCTCCAGTGGCACTATCCTGATCCCAAGACTCACGTCGTAGGGCTGGTAGAGGGGAATCGTTACTCAGAAACCGAGGTATAATTAGAATAGAATTCCACTGAGACTTAGATATCATTGGTACTCTGTTGCTTATTGTGTTATGTTCTAACATTATTTGCATGCCTTAAAATTTTAAGATTTTAGAACTGGCTGCTGATGGTGTTGTTGTTCGCCTAGGTGGTTTTGTCACCGGTCGAGACCTTTGTTTCATTTTACCGTCGTTTGCGAACAGGTCTTCGCTTCCTCAGCCCTTTTTCGCTCTTGTGAAGGGGGTATGTTACGCGAATTTCTCGTAACTATCATATTTTTACAAACACCAGTACTTACTTTCGTTGATTATTACATACACTCCACATAGGTAATACATTTTCCAAATTTAACAATATTTTTCCCCTGAATCAATTAGGTTACATTGTTTGTTTCCCGTGTTAAGATTTGACAGGTCACGGTCATTCGTTGACAGTGACACAAATCTAGAATGCGTTTGTAATTCAATTGGTTTCGTCAAGAGGATTAAGTCTCGATTTAAAAATTAGAACTTCTTTTTATAAAATTAGTAAAAACGTTAGCATATTACCTCATTGCCGTAGTCTTGTCGCAGCATACTTTAAATTCGCAATCGAGCAAAGTTTGGTAAAATCATAGTCGAGAACATTCTGATTATCGATGGTCTTGTCAATGGTGACGCGCTTACGTCACGTCAGGCACATTCATTTTGTAAAACGATCGATAGAACATTACAGAACATTAAAAATGTCTTTTTATTTCGACGCTGTCCGAGACACGGGCCAGATTGTGTCTGCCCGGAGTACCAGGATTGATCCTGGATAAAAACTTATAAGAGGAGCGGCTTGGGGAACCGCTCCTTATTTCCTTATTTCCTTTTATTTCCTTTTATCTCACGTCTTTATTTTGTATCCCCAATTTGGGAAGACGAGGCCCCAAATATTTCCACATTTTTCACATCTCCATACTTAGAGGACGGTTCGACCACACTGGATCATGATGTCCCAGAGGAGGCCACGTGTCTGATTCTAGGAATCGTGGAGCTGTACCTCACATTAAGAAGCTTGTGGTATTGATCAGTGCGTGAAAACGTTTGATGGACATTTCCCGTATGTAGTTTTAAATATTTTTTATTTCTTTCAATTCATATAATGGTGCCACAATAGGTTACCTTTATTTTAAGAAGTATTATGTAACCGGAAGGACGCTTCCATTACCTGTGTATTTAGAATTTAATTTGGAAGGAAACATAACCTCCACGTCCATGTGACTTTTGCCACATGTGACTAAGTATGAAGAATAAGAACATTGTATGCTCTAGCATTAGTTAAATAAGAATAAGAAGTGTTTTAGGTTTAATTACTAACACACACCCCTGCTGGGTTTATGTATGTAATTCTTTTAATAGGGTTTTCCCTTGTATGTTTCATAGAAATATATTTACCATGGAGATGTATTCTGTCTAAATCATTCCAGCACTAATGTGTTGGTGGCGCCCTTATTAGAATAGTAACAGTAACCCTAACTGCATTCTCCTTTCTCGAGAGTAACAGCCACAGGAGTGAAAAGAACCTGCCTCGCCCTTGGAGAGTCTCGCACCCAACCCCGGAGCTAGCCGACCGTCTACCGCTGGCCCATTGGCTGTTTTGTACGGCAGTCCCCCAGTCGGTAACAATGCTGATCTCGTCCATGCTGTCCTTCACATAATCGATGAAAGCCAACAACTCGTCGGCAATGAGTGGTTGTACTCATAGCGGTGGTATCGTGCAGCGGCGTAAAGCCGCGCGGATCGCGAAAAAAAATCTGAGTCTGTGCAATTATTGCGATACGCGTGTGTTACCCACGGCGGTTCTTTATTTTTTGCTTTATTCTACTCCATAATTCATTCCGCTTTCAGCCTTGTTCAAAAAATATTATCATTTTTCCGTATTCCACCCCATAATTCATTCCACTTTCAGCATCCACTGCTTTTTTTAATTGAACCGACATAAAAACAATAACCAATTTAAAAATTTATGTATTTTGTAGTGCAGGCAAAAATAATGAAGGTATACAGATACAAAATATTCGTATTTTAACACCTTTGAAAATAAATGCAAACGCTTACATCCCCCTTGAAGGAGGTGATAATTTTCTTACCATCGACAATAATGTTTTTTCATATCTCAGTCCCGGCCAGTGTCTAACATGTTTTATAGTTCTAAATGCAATTTATATCAAACATCCACCCGTTATTTGCGCGAGGCGAAACGACCCCTAAATATTAAAACAAATGTTACGTTTCCCGCAACTTTACAATATTTCAAACTTTTGTTGCAACACAATGTGTTTATGGCATAACGTATATGTTCTAATACTACTTTTACTCAGTACCGGAACGTAACAAAGTATGAACAATGTACTGCTAAGTATACAGGTTTACATTGTTATTTGCTGTTTGTTGTATTTCCCGTGTATAATTTATATGTACCTAAAAGTTGTGTTACTATTTTTAACCGACTTCAAAAAATGAGGAGGTTCTCAATTCGTCTGTATGTTTTTTTTGTATGTGTGTTACGCGATTACTCAGTCAGTTATGGATCGATTTTACTGATTCTTTTTTGTTTGATAGGTGATGCTCCAGAGAAGGTCCCATAAAATTTTTATCCCAATGTGTTGAGCAGTTTTTGAAAAATTAAACAAAAACCCAAAGAAAATGTAAGAGTATGCCGTTTGGTTTAAACTAATTTGTATTTTATTCTTATGCGAATCAAGACGATGATGATGAGAACGTTACTCTTATATTTTGACTGAATTTGATTTTCTTATCGAAATGTATCCAGTGCTTTAAGAAAAAATCAACAGAAACCAAAAAACGATGCACAAGTAAACCGTTTGGTTTAATTTTATTTCTGTTTAATTCTTTCGCGAATTGATGACGCCGTTGTTCCTCTATTTTGATTCAACTACCTACCACACCCACTAAAACCTAATTTTACCTATCGACTTGCCTGTTGTTCGCTGATGACCTGAAGTTAGTTAAGGAAATAAGGAAGCAATCGGACTGCGAGGGCTTGCAAAACGACATAGATAGGGTGGTAGAGTGGAGCAACAGAAATCAGCTACACTTTAATGTTTCCAAATGCACAGTTATGTCTTTCACACGGTCACGGAAACCATACACTCATCAATACTGTATAGAGAGCCAACCAATGCAGCGAGTAGTTGAAACAAAAGACTTGGGAGTCTATTTCACTAATGACCTGAATTTTCGGGAGCACATCGTAAAGGGGTGTAAGAAAGCCTACCGCAACCTAGGATTTATGCTACGCCATTCGAGCGGCTTCACGAATATAAAAGCAGTAAAAGCTTTATACGAAGCATTAGTTAAGAGCCACTTAGAGTTCAACTCCATAATTTGGTCACCTCACGAAGCGAAATATAAGGGTATGGTAGAACGGGTACAGAACAAGTTTACGAGATTTCTCTACCTGAAATTGTATGGCGTATACCCGTTTTATCCTCTGACGTATCCGACACTCTTCGTTATCGGGATGGTAGGGTACCACACATTAGAAGTGAGGCGAAGTCTGAGTTTGGCAACATATCTATTTAAAACACTACGAGGCCGGATCTTCAACCAGGCAGTGCTGCAATGGTTGGCATTGAACGTACCAGACAGGTACGTATGGCGACGGCGACAACCTCCGCTATTCGCGATACCGCAAGCGAGAACAAATACCCTTAAGGAGGCACCACTCACCCAAGCCTTGCATACGCTGAATAAAGTCGCAGAGAAAATAGATATATTTGGTAGTTCATTGACGGAGTTCACAAGGGCAACATTGTTTGTTTTGTGTTATGTCGGGGTTAGTAGCTAAAGGGACATGCATGTATCTATTAATTTAATTATTAAGTACGCTATTGTATTAGGGAGACCTGTCATGATAGTGTAAGAAATGAATGAATAAATGAATAAATGAATAAATGAATTTTAAGTTCCAGTTTGTACATTTACGTATAGGGTTCAAGTCGGTTTTACTTCTTTATTAAAAATAATTATGCCTGATTTAATCGCAAATAAAGGTTAAATACGTAAGATTTAGAAATGAAATGAAATGAAAAATATTTATTGTGACACAACAACAACATAATACAGCTAAAACATGTGCCCACAGTGTCACAAAAGGTGACGGCTTAGTGTTACGCTGGACTACGGGACCCTAGTGCAGCACTGATTTTCAGCCGTCACCTTACGAGGCATCACGAGCCATATAAGCCATATAGGAGTGAGAGTCATCACTTAAGTTTGGATCTTTTTTGGTATTTTTTTTATGTTGTGAACTGTACAGCACAATACCGACTGAATATACGTGAGCTGAAACTATATTAACTTACCTCTATGATAAAAACCGTTGCGTTGCGTTACGATAAAAATAGCACATAGTTGAGCATGCGATATATGAAAGATATGATCCTTGTGCCGAATAAAATACCTTTGTTCGACGTTTTAAGCTATTGTTGAACTTCCCAGCGTTTCCAACTTATAGAGACAGAGGCAAAGTGGATTGACATTATACTCTAGTAAAACGCTTATTTAAGTATATCTACAAATATTTTCCTTAATATCAAAGTTAATACTAAAGAATATTCCATTCTAGCAGCCCTGTCCAGCTGCGTATCCTAATCCTATCCTAATCCTAATCCTAACTATCCTATACTATCCTAATCCTAACTAATATTATAAATGCGAAAGTGAGCTTGTTTGTTTATTTGTTTGTTTGTTTGTTACGCTTTCACGCCCTATCTACTGAACCGGCTATAATTCACGCGGGTGAAGCCGCGGGTAACAGCTAGTATTTTATAAATTACACCTTCCTGTAAAAATGCTCATAATAAGAACCCCATCGAATCGCCTTAGATTTACAAAATTATCGGGTACAGTTGATCCGGAATAAAAAGTCTGATGGATTAATAGCCGCATCGCCTATTGACATGAGTCCTTAGACTTTAACTTATTCTCCTACCAGCTTCTACAGTCAGCGCGGGTAGATAATCAGCTAGAACAGACCAACATGGACTTAATTATTTAATAAAAGTTAAGTTTTTAGTTACTGTTATTTCCTAGCGGTATTCATAGCGTTCCAAAAATTGTACGCTTTGCTAAGGGGCTAGTTGAGAGAGAAATATATTTTCCAAGTTCAGGCACGTTCCAGCCGCTCAGTAGGATTTCATGAGAGCATTCTTCATAGTTGGTTGCAGTATGGCGGCCGTCCAATTTTGGTAAGTGACGTTTGTGATAATATTTCTATGATGAAAGTGCTGGCTGCAGTAAAACCTATTTTATTATTAAATGGAGAAGAACAAACTATCTAATTTTACTGACTATGACTAAGCCAAAAGAAGGAGACGATCCTACTTATATTATAAATGTGAAAGTTTGTATGTTTGGATGATGGTTACTCAATCACGTCAAATATACCTATAGATGATATTTTTCACACAGATAAAATATTACCAAGATTAACACATAAGCTACTTTTTATCCCGTAAAAAGTTAGCGTTCCCGAGGGATCGATACTAACGCGAGTGAAGCCGCAAGGAAAAGCTAGTATGTATATAAATTTTCATCTCACCTACCCTTAAACAGTGTCATTAAATGCAAGCAAAGTGGGCTGGATGGTCGCTATTACGACCACGGGCTATAAGATTTCATACAAATTCCATAAAGCCCGAGAGCGCATAAAGTATTTTTTTAAATTTAATAGGGCACTATACCATGCACAAGCGTCAAATCTTCTACATCCAAAAAGTTTTCTAGTCGAATATTCAAATTTGGAATTGCCAGTGAACCCGATGAAAAAAAACATTTGAACTATTCTGCGAGATTTTTGTCCTTAATTCAAATTTGGAATTGTTAATGGCCATGCGTGGCTGGCTGTTTGTATTCATCGATCTTTGACTTCCACTTTTTGGATAAAACATTTTCGTTATCTGTGTGATCCTCGGATGCATTTTCTGTTCACTGTTTGCCGCTATTTACTTTTAGGCATAATATTTATAAGTAATCGTAATTTTCATTAATTTGCATGAAATACATTCCCTATGATAAATGAATACATGGTCAATAATGTTGATATAGATAATATAATCAGCCAGCTTGCAGACGCATAAATATTAATTTTTAAGGTAAACTATATAGAATATTCATACTATACAATTTCAACCAATATAATATGAAAAATATTTTTTTTACTCTACTATTTACTCGGTGAGATGAAAAACATTGTGTGTATCACGGCCGGTATTAGACATTACAAACTCGGACTACTAAAAGCACTCGCTTCGCCTCGTGCTTGTTAGTAGTCGCTCGTTTAACGTAATGTCTTCTATCCCGCCCTTGCTACACAATGTACTAATGTTCATCTGTAGCACAACAACACCTTAAAAGTCAAATATCCCAATCCCATCCCAACTAATGTTATAAATGCGAAAGTGAGTTTGTTTGTTTGTTACGCTTTCACGCCGTATCTACTGAACCGATCATCATGAAATTTTGCATACACATAGGTTAGGGTATCGAAAAGGACATAGGCTATATATTACGTAGGCGAAGCCGCAGGTAACAGCTAGTTATTATATAAATCACATTTTATTGTATTGTCAATCCTTCCACGCTGGACTGGGAGAAAAGAAAAAACGTAGAATGTACCAGCTGCTTCTCTTTCCGCGCAGATTGTAAAAGCTGATCGAGGGAATGGGCGTCAGGAAACATGTCAATAAGTGATGCGGCTAGCAACCCTTCGCTATTTTGATTCCGTTCTCACCTACAAGCCCATCAACATGCTAAACGTGGCCTTAAGGTTTTACAGACCTGGGCTCTGTCTACCCCGCGAGGGAAATACACGTGATATTTTGTATGTACGAGTATGTATGTATGTCTCGATCCTATATCATTCTTTTTTTTTTTAAGTAAAAAAATGTATTTATTTTTCTCCAATCAATCTATAACATAAATTTGCGAGAAGACTATCTTTAATGTGACAAACACAGATTGGAGGAGACTGGAGTCTGATGTAGGCAGGGCCTGTATTACAGTAAACCAGTGCTCTCCTTTTCTGGATGTTCGTGAACAATTTATATGAACAATATATGTATGTACTTGTTGGGTGAAATACAAATAATAATATGAAGTATTTTCGGTATGGAAATTACAATAAATTAAACTAAACTTACAAATTATGTATATCTACAATCGTGGACATGAAGATATTCGAGATCATTCGAGTGCCCGGTTTGCTTCTAGGTTAAGTTGTTTATATTGACGGTCTGAGTCACCCTTTTAAGGGAAAGTCGAACAAGGGTTGAAACTGTAAAGGTATAAGGGTATGGTACCGGTATAAAATTACGATACACCTTAGATTTAAAGGTAGAACCAAATCGGTTGACAATAACGGTTGTGATACAGTTAAATAAAATAATGTATTTATACATTTACGGTATTGTTATACCTACCTTTATCTTTTATTTAATTACTGGTACCATAACTGAAATTGTCAGTACCGAAAAAATGATGCGACAAAGAACATTGAGGCGAATCCTCGGCAAGTAAATTCAATGAAAACCTTTATTTCATAATTCCAATATCGAAAAAAATAACGATACCACAATATTACAATACCAAAATCGTACCGTTTCTTTAAGGTATAGTAATTTGAAGGTACCATTATTCTAAGGTATCGAAATATACCTACCTAAAGGTATGGTGTCATACCGCTTACCGATTTAATCATATTTTTTCGGTTATTCAATCCCTGAAGTCGAGGATAAATTACTTGCTGTATTCAGCTCTACTAACGAAATGTAGTATACAAATGAACCTCGATCAAATATACATGTTCAAATCCTCTGAAAGCAGTCAGTACAGACTATAGTCGAAGGTATTAACGCCATAATCGAGTCCGGCTCAATTGCACTACAAAGCCCATTCAACCTACCTTGTAACATGTTCAGGTTAAAGCTACGCGCTTACTGACAACCTTTTGAAATTACGGTTTCAATCTTGTTTTTTTAAATTCTACAGAGATATTTCCAGCTAGTTGGAAAGTTGTCGGAAATATCTCTATCGATTAGTTTGCCTAATGAACTTCGATTGAATATAAACTATAGCTGACACTGATTGAATATAGACTTGTGAGGCAAATCCTCACAAAGGAGTCGTCAGCATAGTCCAGAAATAATGCAGTTGTGAATCACATAACAGTCAGTATAGTATGTGTTCAGATATGGACCAATCTTAACTGTCACGTAGGGCGCGTACTGTAGGTATATATTCTTTGCCTAGGGCCAGAAGAAAGACCAGATCAGGGAAGAATTAAAAAAATAAACAACATCAAATTGTTGTTTATTGGGTTCTCTATTAGGTGGTTCAGTATACGTCGCCCCTTTACGTAATCCGCCGACTTGTTTGACATCGCTCGCGCAGTATTGTCGAATTAATTGAATTACATTCAATTGTATTGTTTACTTAGTCTGTTTATTTGATTGATTGCGGCGCGATCTTTGATCCCGAAATGATATTAAATGACTGTTAGGTGAGAATTATGGTAACATTCTCTGCTGCATAGAAGTTATTTATAAACCACAAGTCATAGTCTTTAAAAGGCAAAAACATTGCAAATACTTTGAATGTTTTATGTATATATATATTTGTTGTAAAATATAGTATCGTTGAGTTAGTATGCCATAACACAAGTCTTGAACTTACTTTGGGGCTAGCTCAATCTGAGTTTGTTTGTTGTTTGTTTGTTTTTCGTATGTGTAAGTGGCCAACACTGGTGTCAGATTTTTCAAGCTGCCTTAAGGCATCTGACATAGCTTAACGACTGCCATCAACGATGACAGCCGGGACCAACGGCTTAACGTGCCTTCCGAAGCACGGAGGAGCTCGAGATATTTTTATGCCACTTGCGGTCACCCATCCAAGTAGGGCTTAGGGTTGCTTAACATACGTAAGCGCTCATAGAGCTCACACCCACTGTACCATCGGGCTCCTTTCTGTCTGATCTGAGTGATTTGTCAATATAGGTATACTTATTTTTTTACTTATTATGAGTAGGTATTTACGTGTACTAAGTCTACTAAGCTATGTCAGCTGAAAAGTCAAAAATCTGACACCAGGGTTGGCCACTTACACACGATAAAAAACAACAACTAAGTAATTTTAACGAAAGCGAAAGTTGTTGTCTTACTAAGTCATGTTACATAGGTATGTACACACGACGACTTAAATAGCTGGGCACACCTTTTATTTGTGTGCGTGCCAGGATGACACTACAAAGACATACTGACCAGTATGGTAAACATATTTCTATGTTTGCGTGCAATTAAATATGTCAGATATACCCACACAAACAAATTGTCTCAGCATGAAATCTCATATTTCGCTATTCGCTACTACACATACTACACTACGTAAAGTCTAATGAACAAATTCGTTATCCTCGTCATAGATCGAATGGCGCAGCGGTCTACGTATCTAACTGTTACTCAGAACCAATCAGAACGTTACTAGATCGAGCCGTGTGATGTCGAAAGATTCCGTTTTATGTTTTTTCTTTTTAGTTTATACGATGTCATTTTCTTATATTTTTCTTGATAGTAATGAATATAGTATAGTATGATAGTATAAAAATATAGAAAAGAGAAAAAAAAACAAGAAACAGTTTTATTGAATATTCTTTTTTTATTACTGACCTACTTTATAATAACAAAATTTTTAATAAATAAAAATACAATTGCATGTAAAGTAATAATATAATTGTATCCGTAAGGAAACATGTGTTTATTAGAGATATTATTATTACATTAGGTAATTCTAAAATTTTACATAATAAATCAGATTAATTACATGCAGTTTATTAATAATGTTAGACATTTTTTAACAAAATATAGACAAAAACTTTTTTTTTAATTTGGACAAGGACAGACATAATAGTAGGCGAACTGCTTTGCTCACAAATTTTGTTAAGTGAGAGAATAAACATGTTACTTGAAGTTAAATAAAACTTTCCATAACAATAAACATCTCTCATTATGTATCGATTTCACAATGTTTTTAACAGATAAGGTAAATTCAGTAACTTATATAATTAAGCTTTATTTAAGTTATATATATATATATATTTCATAAATAATATTTTACGTCCGTCCTTGTCAGATTTGAAACATTTTTCGTCGGTAAATATTACGAAATTATTTATCCAGTTGAAGTTTAGATACTCTTTGGCGAATCTTATTCTCTCTCGCTTGTGTGCATCAGTCAGTAATTTTCTTTTTGCTGGTCAACGACATCTGAGACCTCCTTCACGCAAATGCCTTCTCACAGTTTGAAGCGACACTCCCTCAGCAATTGCCGCTGAGCGAAGGGTCCAACTCATGCGTTGCAACGATGTCACAATGACGCTGGGTAGCTTCTCAATATATGACACGACACCTTTTTGGGCCAAGCCGACGACGATCAATATGCCCTGTATCTGCATAACGATGCACCCATAAATGAACTCTCCTCTGTGGAAGGAATATTAAAAGCAGTTAATTACTATTATTTTAAATTATAAACACATGCTTTAATCACTACGTAACTTACTGATGGCTTTAGTCTCCTTGATTATTAGCTGTTTCCTAATCTTAAGAGGTTATTATAATATTCTATGATAAACAAGTTACAATAATTATGTAATAAAAACTTACCGATATCATTAAACGTCGAGCGATCTCACTTTTTGGAACATTTTGTTTATACAATGTTATTATTTCCTCCAGATTAATCGTATTCAGATGAGAGCAATCCATTGTCATTCACAAAAAAAAGCTTTTTGTTCGAACACCACATAGAAACAATAATCACAAAATAGTAATGGTCACTTGCAAGCAGACAGGACAAGTGAACGTATAAAACAAAATTACCCGAACTTCAACAAGTCGATATCGGATCGGTGGGTATTTTAAACTGTTAGAAATGTTCGCGTAGTTCCATATTTAATTCTAAGTTAGTTGCTTGCAACTTCATGTTAATATAGTTACTTTATAATAACAAAACAACAAAAACATTTTCTCCCTAACTGAGATTTGAACCATGTAGGATTCGCAACAGGCTTTTTAAGTGGTTGTCTTATCCACTGTGCTAATGATGCATCGAGATATCTTCTAATATCTTCTTCTTTATTTAAACAAAACAGTTTTTACAGTTTTTAAAGTGTTACAAACAAGTAGGTACAAATTTTGAACAGAGTTACTGTTGGCTCCACGCTAGGCAACAATGCCTGTCCTGTGGTAGCCGAGATAGCGTAACAAAAATAGCAATTACTATTTGGTTGCGATGATTCACAAATTCCCAAGTGCATAGGTGTGCGTAGATGTAAACTTGTTCTGCTAGTTGAGTATTGATAGGCCAGCGATTATTTAGTTACACGATGTCAATACGCACACAAATGTTATAGTAGTGTTAGCGGCTCAGCTTATTATGGCGTTGTGTGTACATATGTATGGGTAATGTATGTTTTATATAATACACATATCTTTTAGTTTGTTTCTTTCCCAATGCCTTTCTTGTTGTCATTTAGGTACCTACTTCTGAAAGAAATTTATTTACTCATAACGCTGTCTATTATTTCTCCATTAATATATTTCATATTAGTTGTTTTTATTAATGGTGCCGTGAAAAGTAAAATTAATAAATATGTGGCGAGTGTAGAGGTCGCCATAGTACTCCCTCCCAAGACCGAAGGTCTGATAGGTCCAGTAGTGCAATATGTGCTTCTTTCTCGGCATAGCTCGCAAGTGCCAGGTAATGTCCCAGTGAGTAGGAAGTGCCCCAGTGAGTTGGGAGTGTTGCTGCTCATAGTCTGTAGTGGCTCGAGTAGTCGTGAGCGTGCTCGTAGTCTGCGGTGGGTCGAGACTGTCGTGAGCGATGTCGACTTGTTGGCGCCGGGATGATGTCCTGCTGTAGTGCCACGCTGGAGAGGCCTCAGATCCAAGAATGGCTGCGGGGATGTGCGCGTCGTTGAAGTCGATGAGAGAGTGGTTTACAAGATAGCGCTGATCAATCCTGAAACGCGCAAACAAAGTTTCTTAACATTTGAGACATAAATAAGACCTCCGACAGAATTCTGTCGGAGCCATACGGTTCCCTGGGTGCACACCTTGCCCTTCAAGATCTTCCCTTTGTGGCGGTCGAGCATACCACCACGCTCCCACTACAAATAAATCTTAGAAACATTACACACCTCTTAGACTCTCGTGTACGTAAAAAGACCATAGTGGTATAAACTAATAAACGTGATGCAGGTACTTTTATTAGTCTTACCGTGGTTTTCAACCTTTCATAATGGACACAAAAAGCCGGAGCTGAGCTCGCAAATAGCCTCGGAATGAAAGGGACGCTACTTTATTTTTCAATATGGGTTTCATAAATCGCAATTGGTACAGGGTATTGAATCCCCAAATAAAAAGACGGCGAAGTACGAGTAGGGACTATGGACTAAAAGGTTCTGACCGTAAAAATATGATAAGTGAGTAAGTATTATGAGTTTTGTTCTAACAATACCACTGACATTTTACTCTATATGGACATTGCATCAGCTCGATCAACTCGGGAAGCCTATTTTATGCTATATACTGAAGTTGAAAGGAAAACTATCAGAGCTGAGTACTAAGTACAAACTAAAAAGTTATAAGCAACCAACTTAAACAACGCGATAAAAACCGTATTAAAATAATTTTATTTAAATGTGTAATAATCGCGAAAACATAAGAAAACATTATGTACTCGAAAATGTAAAGTTTCATAAAATTTTCATTGTTAGATGTTTTTGGTCGTGTAAACAGTGTGAACTCAAAGTTGTCATTCGCAACTACGGAACCCTACACTGCGCGTGGCCGGACACGCACTTGGCCGGTTTTTAATCTATAACCTTATTTATCCATGGACAGTGAAATGTCATTTACATATAATAAAACATTATTAATGCGAAAATAATGCCTTTCTGTTACTTGACCATTGAACCGACCGTAATGAAATTTTACATACACTTTGTTTGGGGATCAGGAGGATAAAGGGTACCTTTCATCCCAGAAAAAGCAATGTTATCTATGTTAACGCGAATGAAGCTACGGGTGAAAGTAGGTCTATAATTAATAAATAATAATAAATAAATAGATACGGACAAATCACACAGATTGAGCTAGCCCCAAAGTAAGTTCGAGACTTGTGTTATGGGATACTAACTCAACGATACTATATTTTATAATAGATACTTATATAGATAAACATCCAAGACCCAGATCAATCTGAAAAATATCATTTTCCATCTTGACCTGACCGGGGATCGAACCCGGGACCATACGTGACGCAGGCAGGCGTGTTGACCGCTGCGCCACGTAGCTCGTCATTATCTC
The DNA here is from genome assembly GCA_963082605.1 of Rhodophaea formosa. NCBI lineage: Eukaryota > Metazoa > Arthropoda > Insecta > Lepidoptera > Pyralidae > Rhodophaea > Rhodophaea formosa. Next base: position 8,484,760 of record OY720225.1, on the reverse strand, counting down.
GTCATATAATTAGTGAGTATTTAGTACCTTCTGTTAAGTGTTTTATTTTCAGTAGTGACTAAAACGCAGACTTAAATTTCGTTCACTCAAACCAGGCGAAAGCGTGAATCAAAATATTGTAAGTATGACATTTATGCTAGACCAAATTTGTATTTTTTTAGTAAAACAGTTGTTTAAGGAAATGTAGGCTCTAAATAAAGACGAAATAAGCGTCCATCTGACAAACTTTGCAAAAAATATTCTTCTGAATTTTTGTTCCAACAAGTTAGAAATCTCATCATCTACCTATACTCCTCCACTGCTGGACATATGCCTCCCCAATTGCAATATAATAGAGGGACTTTATAACATTTTCTCCGACTAATTAAAATAACTTTCATGTCACTATTTGTATTAAAATAACGGTTAGTTACACAACAAGGTGATGTGTTTATTTAACAAGGTATATGGCCCGGTAACATAAATTAAGTTTGCAACTTGAACTTAAATTCACTTTATTATCCCTTCATTATAATTACCTACTTAGGTTATTTACTTACTAATTAGGAAGGGTTTCCATGAAGGTTATAAAAGTACATTATAATGAAAGTACGCCAGGCTTACATTATAGTCAAGGTGTTAATAGGCACGAGGCAAAGCCAGCAACAAACTGCACAGCGCATTTTCACCAATCGACGTCAGCTCACAATTTAGTTAAACTTTGAAAATCCACTTCGTATAATCATCGACACCCTTCTTATCAAATCATCATCATCAACAGGTCTTTGTCAGTCTCCACTGCAGGAGCACGACCCTCTCTGTACTACCAGAGCCATATATTAGTCAGGGCAGTCAGGGAATTTGTCCAACAATCTCCACGCTGGCCAGACGGGTTGTAATGTCTCTTTGATGTTTATAATCTTTGTTCAGCTTGTGATTCCTAAGTCGCCTTGTACGACATCCACGGGAAGACTTGGAGTGGTCCTATTCTACTCTGCCGGGTAACCACACAGCGGTTGTCAAACCATCTCACTACTTATCAAATACAATACATAGTCTCCTCTCCACCCTGTAGGTTAGTAACTAGTCTTGCTTAGCAGCAAGGTTAAAAAAGAGGAAAGAAAGAAGACAGGAAGAGGAAAGAAAGAAGACAGGCAGAAAAAAGAAGACAGGAAGAAGAAAATTTTTTATCATGACATTTAATTAAATAAAGACAATTTACAATGCACACTCAGTCCACATGTATATAAGTAGTTTATAAGGTCTAACTAAAATTGTGAGTTGACGTCGCTTGGAGAAAATGCGCTGTGCAGTTTGTTGCCGCTTCTTCAGCACTCCGCTTTGGAAGTGGCCATAAGTAATTATTGACGTCAACAAAAATATTTTGTTGTAAAAATTGTAAACACAAATATGACAATTAATAAGTGTTCAAAGAAACCTATATTAAATAAACGATTGAATCTTGAATCTTGAAGAAAGAAAAAGAAATACGAAATGAAATATATTAGAGGCGATACTATTTTCAGATGTTTTCTCATAATACCACTCCGTTTCTTCACACAGCTTTGATGGAAACGCAGGTTCAAGTTTCAAGGTTCGTCATATCAATTTGTATGCGGTACCCTAAAAAGGGTACGAATATAGCCAAGTCATGAATATTTATGGGCATAATAATCGCCTATGGTGTGGGTTTGGCAAGCGCGTTCGGAAAATTAATCATTTTCATATTTTCGGTTCTTGATGTATCAGCTCTGTTATTCTAATTTTGAAATTGGTCGCTCATTTTTCGATATTTAAAATTTTCAATATGTCAGGTCAGTATTGAACGGATGGGCGAATATTATGATTTTTCGAGTGAAACGATGGTCTAAAATTAATTTAATCAGATGAAGTACGCAGCTTGCTAGGCACTCAAATGATATTTTATGTAAATGTTAATAAACTTTGGCTTATGAGCTATAAGAATAAAGCATGAGATAACTATTTTTTTACCAATTGTACGTTCACTTACAGGCTATATGTGTCTACCCCTGTCTTTAGTTAGACAAATCTGATCCCAGTGTCGGCTACACATACGAAAAACCAACCAGTATAAAAACTGAGGTCTCTGCTAAGTAGGTACATAGTTCTGAGGTAGGTACGTATATTCCAATGGGACCGATGCTGGGTACTCAAATAAAATTTTCGAGATTTTCATACAAAAGTGTTCAAAAGCCAAATTTGCATGGTTGTTGTTTTTTGTCGAAAAACAACAATTAGTTTGGGAGAGTACAAAAATAATTAGAGTCCCAGCATTAATCCCATAGGAAAATTTGCATACTTACGGTCTGTGTCCTGGACCCCTTTAAGAGATGTCGAGGCTCAAGTTAAACGCTGTATAGTGTTATATAGTGTGTGTCACATTTCCGATGTTTTTGCAATATCCGCGCGTTTCTCCGAAACCCCTTTTTGTCGCGGCGGTTTTCACGTTATGGGCTAGTTTAATTTGTCGCCGGACATTCCTATTTCCGGATACTTTCTTTTGAATACGTACTAGTAATATATATTCATATGAACACACTTATTTTGTGCCCTTTATAATAGTGTAAATGTTCGAAAATATCGATAAATATGTCGTAGGCTGATCGTTTGATTGGGCCGATCACGATAAACCTGGCCAAATCGAGATTTGCCGCCATATTTTGAGTTTGCCAATTATTTCATGATGTGCCCAATGTAAGTTTGGGCTCGACGCGACCAGACTACTTGTCGACTTTCCCATTCAGTTACTTGGCCGCATCGAAATCTGACTGGGCGTATCTTGATATGCATGACTGCATGTGCGCATTTTGATATAATTCCACTTTCACGACATACTCGTATATACCATGTAAATCTGTTGCCTAGTCATATTCATGAACGAACTTAGGTATACTAATCATACTGAACAACGTTCCCCAAGAAATTCAAAATATGAAAAACATATTGGACTTCTGAAACTAAATTGATGAGGTGATTAGCAGTTTTGTATGGGGAACCAAAATTTGTATATTTCGACATTTGTGACTTGTGAAAAAATTTTTTGTATGATCCAATCAGTACAGGTACAAGTATGTTTTAGAATATTGCAAAGTGACAGATTTATAAGGTGTGAATAAACCCTGTTCTTTTCTTAAAGGGGCCATCTAGCCCGTCAATCTGAACAATTTCTATGGGACTAATACCGGAAATTGTAAAAAAAAATTGTGTTTTCATTCCCAAACAAAAGTGATAGCGGACCAAAAAGTATAATTTTTTTTGTTTAGAATTTGTAGCATTAGTCCCATAGGAACAGTTGTTCGTATTGACGGGTCAAGTCGCCCCACTTAAAGATCAGTCAGGGTCTTCTTAACATATTTTATATATGAAAATATTTTGTAACCATAACCGCCATTAAAGTTTGTTTTAAATGCATAAAAATCTTCTTAATACTTACCTCTATAAAAGTAATACTAATATTTTTAATCTCTATGGTATGGGCCAATAATAAAGATTAAAAGCCAAAAAATACAAAATTATAAACATACGAGTAAGTCCTTTGAAGTTTTTCTTTCTTTTTTTGGAATAAAATTGAAAGCAGCGTTTACCGTTTGTTATTTTAATTTACCTTCACCTGTATTGTTTCCAGAAGGACTTTAGGTCCGAGGGCATGTTTACCTTTAATTCGGGCTAAATGTTTGTTCTAGTCGCCGGTGGGAAACATCTAACTTCACTGGGCGAGTTAATTGGGTAATTATAGAGTTCACATAGCTCTGATGCTATCAGAACCCCTTATAAAATATACACGTGCGAGAATAAAAGCTAAAAAATTAAAAAATAATTCGGACTTCCCATAGAAATTTAAACAGCTAATTCACTTGTTCCTTGCAGGCCTATATTCTTTAAGGGATTCTGATACCGACATTAAAATATTGCCAGATTGTTCAGAATCTGTATCACCCTTTTAAGGATCGGGGAAAGTTTTAGTCACATACTAGCTGTGCCCGCGACTTTGTCCGCGTGGAATAGTAAGTTTGGTTCACTTACCTTAAAACCCTTTACAGCCCCTTTTTCGATATTAAAATTCGCCTTTGTCTTTTTCTAGGTTCTAGATTATATGTGTACCAAATGTCATTTAAATCCATTAAGTAAACACTTTTTTATGAGGCTTCTGTACACCTTGGTGTGACTATGGGAGCCTCTGAGCAAATGTTATTTTTAATCAATTGAATCGCAATTTTGTATGCTAGTGTAAGTCGAATGACAATGCAACGTAATGAAGTCATTGAGCAGATCTGATGATGGAGTTGGAAGGGGCCAGTAAAAGCGAAAAAATGAAATCATTGACCTATGATACTGTAGTAGAGATGTGGAAACCTCTAGTTAAGGTAATTGAGACGTCTAGAGGGAAATCAGAAATGTCGTCTGTCTGCTGGATTAAAGGCAACAACGAATCGTCTAACTAGATGTGAGTTCATGACCTATGCTTAGCTCAATGACCTAGCGGCCGTGTCTATTATTAAATCTATAATATAAAAATGAATCGCTGAATGTGTTTCTAATCGCAAATCTCTAGAGCAGCTGAACCGATTTTAAATATTCCTTGAAGTACGAGGATGGTTCTTACGGAGAGAAGAACTTATATGTGCCACGGGTTTACGTCCGCCATGTTGATTATTTGCTGACGTTACACACGCCATGACACTCCGGAGAAAAATACAAATCTAATGACTCTTCACACGTCAAAATCGGTCCAGCCGCTTAGGCTACAGAAAGCAACAATGGAACAGATACAAACATACATACTTACGTACTTCTGGGTAGGTCAGTCGGGTTATGAAATACACCTTCACGTATCTATCTGTTTTTGGTATTCAGCAGGTGTGGAGAGCCTTAACAACGCCGAGCACGGCAATCGAAGTAATTGAATAAAATCCACAAGCTGCGAGTTTTTATTAAAATTTCCACACCGCTCGCGCAATTTCCGCACGCCGGCAAAATGTACCAGATTTTATTTATTGTATTTTTGGTTCAGTTATTTTTATAGCAAACATGTTTATTCTAAAGCACCGCAAGTCTTATCATGATGAAAACTCCGGCAACTCAAAATCAAGGTATGGTATTAAGTATGCTTTAGTTGCATTTTCGATTTTTTTCGAAATTTCGTGCCGTAATATTATTTCAGAAAACTGAATGATTTACTTGCGCTGGGAATCGTACCCAGAGTAAAGTAGAAAGCGGGTAGTAGTGTCATGTTTACTACTGCGCCACGGAAGCCCAAGAACCATTTAATCGTAGTAAAATTTGCTTAATCGCAAACCCCAGAGTTTTCACTTTTAATTGTTCTTAGCTAGAACATGGATCCAAAAAGCGTAAGGAGCTAGCTTTGGCTCCCAACCTAAGCAAACAGTTCTTGTTGATCTTTAATTAAGTCCAATGGAGCTCCCGGTCCAATAACGGACCTAACTTTTTATTATTTCTATCAATTACGTGACGGAAAAGTTAAATGTTCGGTTCCAGAGAAACGAATTATTGTTTTGTAATTTCAAAGAGTTAACTTTCAGAATAATGTCGAGAGTTGTTGCTCAAATGTAAGAAACAATTTTACAGATTTGAGCTTTGCGGCTCTGAGTTCTCTAGTTTACCAAGTTTTATTGCTCCTAAAAGAGTTTTTATTTCTCAAAATAGTTACTTCTCCGATACTTCACAGAGTAACAAAAGCAGAAACTTTCTTTACTAAACAAGAGTTATAAAGTTTTTAAATGAGTCTTTAAAAATGTTTAGTGTGTGTCTAAGTGGTTGTTGATACTTACTAAAAAAACATTAATAGACATATAACGAAGTTAAAAGGAAACTATCAAATAAGTACAGGGTTTACGAGTCAAAAACCAACAACACAACGACCATCTTTTAAAATGTCTTGCAACTACGTAACATTTCACTGGAAACTTAAGTATGTCCTGTTGGTAATAAAAGGGTTATTGATTAATTTATATTATTTCAATTTTATCATATTGTCTTTAAGCTTACATTTAGTTTTATATATTAAATGAATCATTGAATCTAAATTAATATCTATCAAATCACTACATATTATAAATGAAACTCCTCCACCGCGTCTGTCTTTCGGTTCGTGATAAAATCAAAAACTATAAATTTTCATTTGGTTTTCACCAATAGATAGAGTAATTTATGAGGAAGTTTTATAGCTATAATACATGCCCAGGCGCACCATGAGAGGGCTGCTAGTGATAAATAAATGTCTACGCAAACAATATTTACTAATTTTAATATTACTTATACGCATTTCAATGTAGCAATCCTAAACTATTGCTATGTAGCAATCGGAAAAACATTACTTTGTCAAGGTTGCCAAAAAAATACGTTGCGGACAAAGAAATTTTGAAATAGGTGGGCGGCGCAACCAAAAATAAATTTGAATTTCATGGGCGTTGTAGTCTAGTAACAACTTAAGTAATGTAAACTGAAACTGAATTTACGTTTTCATAATGACTGATGTACATCTAACTCTATATCTCAAATATAACTAAACTGATTTAGATGAAACTTCATTCAACATTAAACCAACAAACAAACAGACTTTAGAAATTTGGCACACACGCTTTAAAGCTGGTACAGACAAACTTATACAATGTACAAGGTGGAATTGGTGACCTAATTTTGAAGTCGGTTATAAAGAAGTGTAAATAGTCGCAAATACGACAGAAAGCGGGCGATAGTAATCTTTTCATTAGTTGCTGGCGAGCGTAGGCGTGAACAGGCGATGCGGGTTCGATATCCGACTAGGAAGAGATACGTGGCACATCACACCGCCTCGCGTTTTGTCTTCATTCTGGTCGTATTTCATTTTCAATTTGCACGGTAAAAAAACTCTTCTTCCTTTGCCTTTTCCCACGTCAAGTAGGGTCGGCTCTCCCTATTTTTCTGCTCCATAACATTCTGTCTAGGGTTGTCGGATCGGGTAGATCCTCTTTTTGTGCGAGACTTGTCATACTGGTGTACCATGTGTATGGAGGGTGCCCTCTGCCTCTTTAATTCTCCGGCAGGTTTACTTTTCAATATAAGCATCAAATCGCCTCATTTTCTGAGGGCTGTTGCTGCCTCATCACAGCTTTTCGGCTAAAAGGGCCACTTTAAAACCATTAAAAAACATGTAATGAAAAGAGTGTTGACTACGGCAGTTAGAGTAGAAATAAGAGAAGACCAAGAAAAAAGTAGAAGGAGTGATCAAGAAAGGACATAAGTAAAAAAAGGGTGTAACCGATGCTATGGACAACGATGGATTAATGTAAAAGATACTGACCCTCTCAAATTGTTGATAAATGGAAGAAGATGAAAATGGAAGATTGTAAAATGGAAGAAGATCCAAGTACCAGTAAGATTAGCGCGCATTTATGGGTTTTGTACTGCCGTACAATATGTTGTGACGTTATTGGGAGTTATAATTAAAAAAACCAATATGTCAACAACAAATTTTTTAACTTTATTTAAGAAAGTCTTCACAGGGGGTGGTTCTACTGCCCTATGCCGTTTTTCTACCCTTTAAAAATAGGTACCGCCCTTAATCCGAGTCCCGGAAACGAGTAGGTGGCCAACTAGGGGTCGTCCGGTGTGACGCTGGAACTGCACCAGGGATTCGCAGAAGGACGTCCTTTATGGAGGCGGTGAGGCGTCTCCTCAGCCCAAGCCTTGAACCCTGGAATATGATGTCCAGTATTATAACAACTGCAGTTTGATGCCTTTGACAAGCCAGCCACGCCCAGAGATTATGACGAGGGACCTAAGTACCTAAATTTAACTAGTAGGCATGTATGTGGCTGATTGTCAAAGAGAACAGAGTTACAAAAGAAAAGAAAGGTTAAATTTTGAATAAGTAAGAACGGTAATGTACCTACGTTGATATCAATTTTGGGAAAACAGAATTAAAAACATGTAGGTAGAAATTTTATAAAACGGCTGATGCAACATTTAACAATTCTTTACATTTTAAAACAGCCTATGTATTTTACACTCAGTTAATAAGTAGCTAGTTCGATCTAAAGAAGAGGAGAAAACACTAATTAGATTATATTAGATAAATATCCCTATTTAAAAAATCAACATTGAGTTCAACACTTACCGATGCACGGGTTTTTTACACACTTGAAATGGAGAATGTACTTAATTAACAATTACTATTAAATTGGGCACTAAATACTGCCTTATTTATTATTTTTAATATTTAATAAAATAACTTGACACAATTTGACACTGCGCTGAGATGAGCGGTCGCTTAGAGGAGCGAATGTGCGTGCCTTACGGAAGTAATCGTAGCTGTGGCCGCGCCCTGCATGTCGCCGCGCTAAGTAGCTACGGAAACAAAAGAACCGTTGCAGTATGTCGCAGTAAGAATGAGCAGCCAGCGATTAATGAAGTGACCAATTCTTGTACATACGTACTTCGTTTCTTTGGTTAATTTGTAAATGACTAGTTATTTATTTTAATAGGGTGTTTTTATTTATATTATTAAGTTATTACTTATAATGTTTATTACTAGGTTTAAGATAATTTGTAAGTTTAAATGTTTATTATAAGCTAAATTTTAATGTTTTCTATTAATTTTTCTTAATTAAAAATAAATGTACGTTACAAATAAATGTACGTTACAATGTCCCTACCTATAATAAACCAAGGTTTTCGTATGGAATCCCTGATGTTCGCATTACTGGAACGACCCAAAGCCTCAGACAGGCATTAAGGCGGTTAAAACATTAAAAACGTTAGACAATAATGGAGATATTTCGATTATGGAACGACTCTATAACTATTGTTTACTAAGGTAAGTTTTTGTTTTTGTTACTTTGAAGTATAGGAGAAGTAACTATTTTAAAGTAATAAAACTCTTTAAGAAGCAATAAAACTTGGTAAACTAGAGAACTTAGAGCCACAACGTTAATACAGTAGCCAGGTAAATTGCTCAAAACTGCAAAATCGTTTCTTACATTTGCGCAACAACTCTCGACGTTATTCTGAAAGTTAACTCTTTAAAATTACGAAACAACAATTCGTTTCTTTTCCGTCACGTAATTGATAGAAATAATAAAAAGTTAGGTCCGTTATTGGACCGGGAGCTCCATTGGACTTAATTAAAGATCAACAAGAACTGTTTGCTTAGGTTGGGAGCAAAGCTATCTCCTTACGCTTTTTGGATCCATGTTCTAGTTAAGAACAATTAAAAGTGAACACTCTGGGGTTTTCAATTGAGCAAGTTTTAATCACGATGCTCACGACACTCAGCTGCCCTCTCTCTACTTTATTCTGATTTCTAGCGCACGTAAATACTTGGTACTTCCCTTCACTTCGAACCAAAGAGATTAATTTTTTATATCACTTCGCTTGTAATCTATAATTATTTTTCAATTTATTAAATTATTATTAACTATTTTTATGTTGTATTGCGTTTCGTCTACGAACCAAACTAAAAACTCAGAAGGCTTCCGGTCCCGGCTGAGTGGAGGCTGAAACTTTATATTTCTATGTGTAATGAATAAAAATACTTTCAGCTTTAGCTGTGTAAGCCTACTTCGTTCTTGGGCATGCGGTTGGGTACCTAACCGCAAGACAATAAATATTACTTAAATTTAGTATTTAGTTGATCTTATTTGTAATTATTATTCTAAGTTTTAAATAGTTAAGTTTGTCAATGTTTCTAAAACAAAAACACATTGATCTAAACCTTCAACATAAAATAATATAAGTATACCTAACCAACGCTCAAAACGGGTCGCAGGGTAAAAATTGTAGTGTAAGTTCCCTTCATCTTCTCTTTTTGTCCACAGAGTTTAAGACTGTAATTTTTTTAGCGTTCACCTGTTGTCCACCTATGAAATGTATTAGAATTTAATTGATAATGCACTAAACAAATACAAAATCAAACCTAAATCTCTTTAGCGCGTAATTCCAAGAAAATTATGAGGATAAATATAACATTGTTTTCGAAAAAGCGATGGCTGCCGGGGCAACATCACAATACAAGCTCATTACCTGAATAATTTATTGCGGAGATAAAAGGAGATAATTGGAATCTGTTAAGATTAGCGACATATTCATTTAAATGAAATAAAAACGAAAGAATCCAATCAATATTTTAATCTTGGAATCAGAATCTCTTATAGAAAACAGAATAGAAAGAATAAAATTAAATGACAAATAACGAATTCAGACTTCTAATATAAAATCAGTGAATTTGTTTGAGAAGTCCGTTTTATTTTTAATATTTAAATTTTATAATTTTGTGTTCAGTTCGCGATTGCTAGATTTAAATATTTCCAGGGATTTTACAGCACATAATATGTATAATTTTTGGTATTATTTTTCATCATTTTTCATTTGATTAATTTCAAAAATTATTCATCATCACCAAAAGTGTCCTTTTGGCGGCAATAAGTTAGAAGATATTGAAGAAAAGTAACACCAAAAATACTACACGTGGCCATTTCTTAGCAAAGCATAGAATTAGATTTTTTCAATTTGACCTGTTTTAGGAGTAAAATAAATAACATGATGGGTAGCGCCTTCGATTATTTATACATATAGTCAAAGGGTGGCGGTAGTTTCACTGCAAGCGTTCTACGAGTAACGTTCAGAATCATAATCAATTGTTTGTTTTGATTTGGCGCCTACAGCTGTTATTACTTTGAAAATCGAAGTGAAATGGCTGCGCTGGCGGGTTTGTGGCCCCACGGCTGTGTGGGAACTTCAAACAAACATCGATTCTTGTAGGTGTTTGTGTTTAAAGTCACAACACATACGTAATTTAGTTCTGGCAGAGCCACGCTACAGGCGAAATTCACTTTTGCTGTAGCAGGAATGAACCGGCTCGTCCGTTACTACTACTATACTACTACAGAAAATCGACATTTGAGTAGTAGCTTTACTTCTATGCTTCGCTCGGTGAGTAAGAGAGCCAAAAAATTAAAAAGGCTGGCAACGCTCTTGTCACACCCTGGTGTTGCAGTTGTCCATGGGTATGTTCTGCCTTTTTCTTTTATGCACACTTACCATCAGGCGATTCCTGTCCTATGACATAAAAAAAGTGCCGTGTGGTTCCCGGCAGAGTAGAAAAGGACCACTCCAAGTCTTCCCGCGGATGTCGTAAAAGGCGACTTAGGGAACATAAGCTAAACAAAGCTTTAAAATATCAAAGATACCTCTCCAACCCGTCTGGCCAGCGTGGAGAGTGTAGGCCAAATCCTCTCACTGCCCTGGCTAATATACGGCTCTGGTAGTCAGAGAGGGTCGTGCTCCTGCAGTGGAGACTAACAAAGACCTGATGATGATGATGATGATGATGACATAAAAAACAACAGATTTTCTACATTGACGTAGGCTTAGCCTTGCCTACGGGAATTTAATAGATTTACTCGTTTGTATAGAAAACAATGTCGTTGATCTTTTCACGACTACTATACGGCGCGTGTTGCGCTGTTTCATCGCTGCCGGCTGTGGTCACGTTATCTATTGATTTGACATGACGCGTTGGTATGTTTTTTTTATACGCCTACAGCTGTGTTTTGATTGTAAACCGACAAATATTTGCAAATAGCCTACTTAAATGTGAAAAAGTAATGTGTGGATATATAAATCTTATTATTAATCTTTTCACGGGTAATTATGGCGCCCGTTGCGCCGTTTTGTTGTCACGTTGTCAATTGACGAGAAATTGCTACGCTGTCGTGTTTCCCACAGCTATGTAGTGACTTCAAATAAACAACGATTCTTGTACGTGTTTGTGTTTGAAGTCACAACTAAATATTTCACATTATTTTAGGGCAGGCCCTTGCCTAGCTTACGTAAATGTAAAATATTTACTTGTTTGTATAGAAAACAAAGTCGTTGATCTTTTCACGGCGCGTGGTGCGCTGTTTAGTCGCCGCCGGCTGTTGTCACGTTGTCAATCGACGTAAAATGGCTGCGCTGGCGTGTTTTAGCCAGTTACACACTAGAGCTGTATGGTGACTTCAAAAAAACATGTGTTCTAGTAAATATTTGTGTTAGAAGTCACCACTCAATCTTTCACATTTATTTAGGCTGGGTCTTTGCCTAGTCCAGGTGAAAGTATAGAGCTGTATTCTGTATAGATGCTTAGGGCCTCACGCTAAGGCCTGCCGACGAGACTTCTTTTAGACGATTTTGCTATTTGTCCAACACATTTTTGAGTAATTCCACAACTGGTCCCACATGCCTACGGCCCATTTAGGACGAATAGTAGAAAATCAAAATTTGGATGTATTAAACAGTGAAAGTTGTTTCATCATCATCATCTCAGCCCATCATCCGCCCAATGTTGAGCATAGGCCTCTCTTCGTTTCCGCCATCCGTCCAGATCCTATGCACATCTTATCCAGGTCCCTTGACCTTGACTATATCGTCCACTCAGCTTATAGGAGGATGTCCAACACTTCTTTCATCTGTTCTAGGCTACCATTCCGTTATTTCCTTGCTCCACCTCCCATCATTCCGTCTAGCCAGGTGACTTGCCAAGTTCCTTTTTAAGTTCATGATAAATGACTAATAAATGGCACGTTTCAATTTATTCAAAATTACTACCGAATATACCTTTAACATTAACCAAAAACAAAGAACAAGATCAACTTTTATAAACTCAGAATTCCAATACTGTAAAACAATAACGTATTACAACTTCGGACAATTCAATTTCATTAGAATCTGCCTTGAGAGATTTCGGATTAATAAAAATTCAAGATGGAGTCTCGGCGTTCGATACCAAATTTATTATTCCCGATCAAATTGTTTGTCAATTTATCCCAAAAGAATTGGGGAGAGTTTTCCACAATCGGGAAAAAGTTGATCGGTGAAATGAACAAAATGTTTTCATTTGAATTTTTATTTTTTGCTTACATTTAAATTGAATGAATTTCGGGTCTAATCGTTACATTTTCTTATTTTAGGAGTGATCAAGTGATAAACAATGAATGACGAGCTCCGTGGCGCAGCGGTCAACACGCCTGCCTGCGACACGGATGGTCCCGGTATCGATCCCCGGTCAGGTCAAGATGGAAAATGATCTTCGAGTTGGGTCTTGGATGTTTATCTATATATGTATTTGTAATAAAATATTGTATCGTTAAATTTGTATCCCATAACACAAGTCTCGAACTTACCTTGGGGATAGCTCAATCTGTGTGATTTGTCCGTATACATTTATTTCGCTACTATCGCAATACTATGTGTTTGGTATAGAACTAGTGATAATTTAAATTCACGTTCTCAACATGAACAACATTTGTTCTGTGACCAATTTTTTTCCATAGTACGTTAAATTGATCCAAACCTATTGATCCAAAATGAATGGCGTAGCTGATATATTTTTCTCGCTTCAGGATGGTTCACATAACAAAGCTTTTTAGGGTTCCGTAGGAAACAAGGAACCCTTATAGTTTCGCCATGTCTGTCTGTCTGTCCGTCCGCGGTTTTACGCAGAGACTATTAGTAATAGACAGCTGAAATTTGGTGTGGGTATGTATATTAATCATGGCAAAAAAGTGATAGAAAAAAATCTTGAAAAAATATTTTTTTTAGGATAGCTCCCATACAAGTAAAGTGGGGGAGTAATTTTTTTTCTCTATTTACCCATCGTGTCGTGTCATCGGGGTATCGTAAAATAGGTCTTTAAAAAATATTGTGAGGTTGAGAACACCACTTTTCGATTTAGGGATTCGTTTCTGAAATATTTGGTTTTAAAGTGCAAATTTTTGTTAGACGTATGTGTCCCCCCCCCCTCCCCCTCTATCTGCTAAACGGTGATATATGGATACGTGAAAAAATTTACAGCAGTAGTATATATACTGAAGTTGAAAGGAAAACTATCAGAGCTGAGTACTAAGTACAAACTCAAAAGTTATAGGCAACCAACTTATAAAATGTACTCGAAAGTGTAAAATTTCATACAATTTTGATTGTTTGATGTTTTTGGTCGGTAAACTGTGAGGTGTGAGTGTGAACAGTGTGAACTCAAAGTTGTCATTCGCAACTACGGAACCCTACACTACGCGTGGCCCGACACGCACTTGGCCGGTTTTTTGTTAAGTGAATTTCAATTATCGTTAGCGCAATACCAAAAACATGGTTTGAAAGTTTGTATTTGTGTACGGTAAACGAGCAAGCGGGTCACCTGTTGGAAAGTGATCACCGCTGCCCATGGACAACTGCAACACCAGGGGTGTCACAGGAGCGTTGCCGGCCTTTTATTTTTCCCTACCTAGAGGAGAGAGGGAGATGGGCCTCCGGCTCTCTCACTCACCGAACGAAGCATTGCAGCGGTATAGCTACTACTCAAACGTCGATTTTCTGTGAGAGTGTGGTACTTCCCTGGACGAGCGGGCCCATTCATGCTACTAGCAAAAGTGATTTTCGCCGGTAGCGAGGCTCTACCACAACTGGCTTGTCTGATTCTGCGATTCAGATCATTCTGATGCCTACCTAAGCTTTAAAATTGTATTTAAAGTTTCATCAAAATCCGCCCAGCGGTTTTTGCGGGTAGAAGTAAAAGTAATCTATCTTTACATACTCGTACTTGTTCTCAAACTTAAATTTACCTAAACTGTGATATTAAAAACAACTTTATTCTAACTTTAGTGAGTAGTAAGGGTTTATACAAGTTAAATTCTATACCATGAAATTAACTCAGAATCTATAATTTTTGTTGCAGCAATAACAAATAATAGAAGGCGGTTTTTTTGTTTATAACTCGTAAATACTGTATGTTACGAAACTTTCGTTCGAACGTTCTTAGCCGGTTTTATTAAGTACTAGCTTCGCCCGCATGATATAAAGCCTATGTCTTTTTCAGTACCATAACCTATGTGTATGCAAAATGTCATGATGATCGGTTTAGGGCGTGAAAGCGTAACAAACAAATAAACAAACTCACTTTCGTAATATTAGTTGGTTGAAGTATTAAAATTCAAAACTTACCAATATTTAATTAACGTTTCCCGGTAAATCTACTGTGAAATCCATATTCACTTAATATCGTTACTACGATATGAGCTCGTCAAAAGTTCCCCTTTCGCGAAATTACGTATATCATTTTAACGGTATAAGGCCCTCTCCCACTGAACGCCGTAATTTAATTAGCTTTGTCGATAAAATATCGCTGTAATGTCATGTAGCACTTTATTAAATATAGCGTGGAATTTTATATTTATATTTAAACTTTCCTGGATATGAATCCTCAAGTTTCATATCCAGGTTCTTAAATAAACATGGAGCGTTTTGATGTTTATAAATAAAATACTAAAAAAATTTTATTCTTTACGTTATCTAATACATTACAACTAACTTAATATACGGACAAATCACACATATTGAGCTAGCTCCTAAGGAAGTTTAAGACTTGTGTTATTGGATACTAACTCTAATACATATAATATAATATACATTTAATATAATACTATATTTTATTACAAATACATATAATGATAATCATTCAGGTCAAGGGTCTGAAAAGGATTAATTCATCACATTTTTCAATGTAACCTGACCGAGGATCGAACCAGGGACCACCCTTGTCGCAGTCTGGCGTGTTGACCACTGCGACACATATCAGGTCGAAAAATTAAAATAGATTGGCTTTGTATATTTCTATGAGCATCCTCATCCATCACCGTTTTATGACTATAAAAATGTTTTTTAAAACGGTTTGAAGCTTTTTTGTAGTTTGGGAGAAAAGGAAAAATATAATATACCAGCTAGTAAAAGCCAGTCAGGGAGAAAATCTAAATAATCATGTTATAGGCGATGCAGCTAGTTTGATTCCGCTTTCCACTTTAACAAACACGCTAAACGTGGCCTTTTGGGTTTATGACCTCGGGCTCCGTCTATCTCGTAAGGGATAGAGACGTGCTAATATGTATGTATGTATGTATGTATGTACCTAGTAGTCGAAAAGAAGAAGACAGAATATCAAAGGAGAAATGAGTTGCAGTGTCATGGGACTTTCATAAGTACATACAAAGAGCAGTTCTGCACTATAATCTTCGTGTTAACATTTTTGGTCTATGTACGAATAAAAAAATGTCTTCAAAAACTTTACACAAAAGAATTATAGGCGTCAATACCCATTTCAAAAATGAAGTCAACTTTCAAGTGAAACGATAGCCTAGTACAAAAAATGTATTACCTTAATTATCACCCGCGTAGCCGCGGCTTATACTCGCATATAATTTTGCCGTATAAATTTGCAGAGTTGTTTATTGAAAATCCAACAGGAACAGTACTTTTTCCGGGATAAAAGATATACCTTACCTACTCCATGTCCTTCCCTAATGGGAATGGTTACGGTAATCCGAATGCCAAATTTCAAGAAGATTGGTTTAGTAGATAAAGCGTGAAGAGATAACAAACAAACAACAACCTGCGTCAGCACTTTCGCTGCGTCCTATATCAATAGCTCTATTAATTCACCTGGGTCAGCTGCGCGGATGGCGGCTGGACACAAATGCACTAAATATTCCCTTTTGTGTCAAATAATGAATTTATTCCAGTCGCCGTCGAGACGGCTGGCCCATGGTGCCCTGAGGCAAAGAGCTTCATCAATGAGAGGACGCCGTCTAAGGGACCGCGGTTATGACCACCGCTCCAGATGGTACCTGACTCAAAGGATATCTATTGCTATTCAGCGAAGTAACGCAGCCAGTGTAATGGGTACCTTTGAGTCGGGTACTATTCGGGGTGGCATTTTTGATTAGAATATTTTTTTTCTTTATTATTATTATATACATAGTTATGTAAGCAAAATTAATGTTATTGTCTTAAAATAAAGTTTTAAGTAACAAAGAAATATACAAACTCACCATAATCGTAAATTCATCAAAATCGATTATATACTTTCTGTTTGAAGAAGTGATAAACATTCTCACATCCTCACATACATTCAAATGTTTAAATTTGTAAAAGGACTAATTTTTCGGAGAAACTCGGGTAGTTCTTCCATGCTGGTTTGGGAGAAAAGGAAAAACAGAAAATGTCAGCTGCTTTTCTTCCCGCGCAGACCGTAAAAGCCGGTCCAGGGAGTGGGCGAAAATCTAAGGAATCACGTTATAGGCGATGCGGCTAGCAACCCATCACTTTTCACCCCGTAACGCCCACTAACACGCTTAACGTGGTCTTTGGGTTTTATGACTCTGTCTACCCCGCAAGGGAACGTGTGTACTCGGGAAATACATCATTATCATCATCATCTCAGCCACAAGAAGTCCACTGCTGGACATAGGCGCCCCCAAGGATTTCCAATACGACCGGTTTGAAGCGGCCTGCATCCAGCGCCTTCCCGCAACCTTTATCAGGTCATCCGACCACCTGGTCGGTGGGTGAACATAGGGGAAATACGTATTTAGTAAATTAAGCGCCTACCTGGCTAATAACAAATATACCTACTTGCAAACACAGGGATTTGCCTGCGGTTTGTTGCGGCCTCTGCGGCGAGCTGCGCTGCGGTCACGCTTGTTTGAAATGGAAGCAACGTATTACAAGTGTATTTTATAAAAGACTAGCTTTTAGCGGCGGCTTTGCTCGCGTATAATTTTGCCAAGTCGTTTATTGCAAATCTCACGAGAACTGTAATTTTTCTGGTATGAAAGGTATCCTATGTCCTCCTCAGTCCTCTTACATATGTGTACGCCAAATCTCAAGAGGATTGGTTCAGTAGATAAAGCGTGAACAGGTTACAAACAAACAAAATTAAAATCTTACTTTCGCATTTATAACATTAGTTGGTATGGGATGGAATTGGGATTACCTTCCGCCTGCCGGTCCACTCGCGTGCATGTATCTACACGGAACTCTCAAAAGGTGCTGTGGTCCAACTATTTTTAAATTTGGACAACTGCCCCTGGTCCAGACCCATGGTCCAACTAGTTGGACAGAGCAGTTGAACCACTGCCCCTCACCCCTACAGCGTGTAAATTGATTCTAGACATTCCCTTAAAAGTTAAAAGGTATTCAGACCGTCTATATGAACAACTTTTCCTAAGAGACCAATAATGGGAAGTCGAAAAAAATTTTTGATTCTCGTTTGGCTTAGTACTTTTGTATGAAATAGTAGAAAAAAGATTTGAGTTTCCAACATTGATCCCATTGGAAATTATCACTGTTATTGCTTCCTTCAATTTAACTTGTAACCAAGTATCATCATCGGGTCCTTTTTAGTCTCCGATGCAGGGGAACGACCCTCTCTGTACTACCAGCTAAAGCAGTCAGAGGATTTGGTCTACACTCTCCACTCTGGCAAGACGGGTTGGAGTCGTGTCTTTGATGTTTATAAGCTTTCTTTAGCTTGTGTTTCCTTAGTCGCCTTCTACGACATCCACGGGAAGACTTTAGACTAAGACACGGCTCTACTTGCAACCAAGTATCCTCAATTAAAATTAAGTGATTTTTAGAAGGATCCCCACGTCACTTCGGGCCTTTCCGTCAATATATCGCGGGTCTCTATAATCTTTATAAATAGTCCGCGTCGCTAAATGAAATCCAAGTGCTTTATCCGACGTTTTACTGAGGCCTATCATAGAGTTAAATTTATCAAGACATGACAGGATTATTTAAAAAATGGAAATTTCTCGATATCATACCTATTTTCTAAATTTACCACAGACATGATTTTTTTTTAATTACCCATCAGTTACCTATTGATAGTGGAATTTCTATGGAAGGTTAGTTTTATCTTATTTTACCTTTTTGACTTGAAATTCTGTATTTATTAGTAATGCTAATTCGTATAAGATAGTAATAAAATGTAGATTATAATTTTGCCGGGGATTCAGAATGCATTGTAATGCGAGTTGAAAATCTGAAAAGTTGAAAAGTGTCCGATCCTTTTTCAAGTTCATCCTCATAATTAAGTTGAAATAAACATGTATTTACATATTCTAGCTTGTGGTTATATTAACTGAAATCATCGGTACGTAACTCTGACTCGTACTTAGCCGGTATTTTTTTGATAGTTATTTAGTCGTTTATTTAATTTAATCCTACCTAAATGTCAGTAAATACAACATGTACAAGAACACAATCCTGGAAATAACACTGAACAAAAATAAAACCCTTTCTTTTATAATATTCTCCTCAAACTTCTATTTATAACACAGCACAATGCAATAACATCCGCAATGCAAAACTCTGTCTAGAACCGTTTATAACTTTGCTGTGTCTAAGTTTCCTAGCTCTGTGGCGCAACTAAGTCCCTTCACACGACTTTTTGCCGGATTTGTCGACTCGACGCCCTTTTTATCGACTCGCCGGGTTTATTCTAAGTCGTTTTTGCGTTACATTATATTATTTCTAGGGATTTTTATACTGATAGTTGTTAATATGTAATTAGCTTTTGTCCGTAACTTCATCCATGTATATGGTAGTCGTAGCATAAGTGCTCCTCTGATGTACTCGTATATTCTTAGTTGTAAATATTTCATCGATATGTGTTCAGTAGTTACAAATATCCGTCCATCGTCGTACCATGTGGTTCCCGGCAGAGTAGAACTCCTGCAGTGGATACTAATAAAGACCTGATGATGATGATGATGAGATGATAATTATATTAGGGATTTTTATACTGATAGTTGATATTTTTATTACTTAATTAGCTTTTGACCGTGACTTCATCCACGTATATAAGGTAAAAGCACCTATTCCCGGTAGTGTCCCGGTTACCGGTAATCTAACATATTTTTAAACTTTGCACTATTTTACGAATAACTTTACAATGTTTCTATACAAAAAAAATTTTTTAGTTATATTTTGATCAATAATAATGGCAACAATTACCAAAAAGTATGACAGCTTCACCACAATAAAATGCCAAAAGTTTGTACTGCAACATTTTTACATTTTGGCTGTGTGCAGTTGCTGAACGAATCAACGACATGTTCGTAATATTAACTGTGTCATACTCATACGAGAAGGAGTTTGGTAAGTTTGTTTATGTATTTAACAAGTTAAATAATGTACCTTTCAATACAAACTATAAATTTTTGTGTGTCTTTTAAAAAAGTGAATATTTTGGGCTTTTACATTTATTGGTACTCAAAATTCCCTACTTGACCTATAATCCGGCAAAAATTTACCGGCTATTGGTACACGCATCAGCCCAGTAATATTTATTGTACCTAAACCCATTTTAAGACTTTATTGCAAGGGAATACGTTTGATTTTCCTTTGAAATACTGTATAACGTTCTTACCGGATTCAAATTAAACATAAAACAATGTGCATCAGGGTGGAGGGTCAACGTATGGTGAAAAATTTTACTATAAAACAAATTTGAATACCTCTTTCAAGTCGCATAAGGGTAAGATAATCACAAATCCATACTAATATTATGAATGCGAAAGTAACTCTGTCTGTCTGTGTGTTACGCTTTCACGCCTTAATTATCTTTAATGTTCTCTAAAGTACGGAGAAGGACATAGGATACCTTGCATCCGAGAAAAATTATTTGTTTCTGAGGGATCGACATTAACGCGGGCTAAGCCGCGGGAAAAAGCTAGTACATTAAAGGTAAAGGTATCAAATTCAAATTTATATCAAATACATCATGTGATGATTTGACAACTTTTTTAAGTTCATGCTTGACTACAAAAACTTAGGAAAAAATGCAAGTTGGTACGGATACCTCAGTGCGCGAATCAGACTCGCACTCAACCAGTTTTTATATTTCATTTTGTGGATGCAGTTCTCGAAATAGGTACATTAAGTATAAAATAAAATAAAGCAGGTCAGTAGTCCGACCATCCAGACGAACATGTATAAATGCTGTTTTTGTAAGTCTTATGCTACTTATAATAGAATTCAAAATCGTGGAGTAGTTTACCGGTTTCTAGTACAATATAGTAACGGTTATTAGTACAAACTTGCCGGATACTGGTACAATCAGCCCTTTTTTATTTTAATTTGTAATAACAATAAGTAATGTTTATAATTTATTTCATAAAATTATTTACGTCAAGACAACTTTAAATTACCTACAACCACGTGTATATATCATCATTGTTAGACTAATAGTTTTAACACAAGCGACTTGCAAAGTCAGGAAAGTTCAAAACTTCACGGCTATTGGGACGTTTACCTTAGTATAGTCGGAACACAAGTGCTGTTCTGATGTAAGTACTCGTATAGGCTTTGTTGTAAAGTTTCATCGGAATGGGTCCAGTAGTTACAAATATCCATCCACTGTCATCAACGTGAATAAGAGATTTTTAAGCAAATATACCGCTTTTAATATGAGCTTGAAATATTTAACCTCATTTTTAAGCTCCAAACAAAGTTATGAACTTGTATTCATTAATGTCAGAGCTGTTCGTCTTCCCCATTACATCTTAATCATTCCTGTGGTTGGTGGGAGCCCGGGGTCCCCTTTTATTACAGCATTCACGCTGTTAATAATTTGGCTTAGTTTTTAGGACCGGCTGCCTGTCTGTCGCCAAACCTTGGTAATTTCTGGAAATATGGAAATAAGAGCTGTACAAATTAGAACAAGCGTACCGGGATTGAAATTCAGTGCCCCTTGTGCGTCAAGGTAAGGTGTTAACCACTTTGCCATAGATTTCATTCAGTTGAGAGCTTGAATAAAGGTATATTATCCCAACAATACTTACGTAGTTATACAACGTGTAATTTGACCCTCGACATTCCCTGAAATGGATGACTCAGATCGTTCATATGAACAACATCTTCTAGATGACCAATGATAGGAACCCGAACATATTTTTGAACTTCCCATACAAACTGTAGTGGTGGCTGAACACTTGTGTATAAAAATATCGAAAAAAAAGTCCCAGAATTGATCCCATTGGAAAAGTTGTTTATATTGACGTTACACGCTGTATTGCTCGTATATTAGTTATATAACATACATATTATCACTATGGATCTCCACTTGCTACGATCCTTACAAACCACTTTCGCTTCATCTACATAAAATTACTCTTTTCATGCATGCTCGCCGGTTTCGGGTACTCCTTACTTCTCCTTTTACAAGAACGTTCGTAATTTGGTCATGATACGTTCGTCGAGGCCGGCCCTGACCGACTGTCCTAACCACATCTGCTGTATATATACCTTTCGTAAGTCTTCTTTCATCCATCCTCTCTACATGTCCAAACCATCTCAACATTAGTTATATAAATAACAAAAAACACGTTATAAAAATATCTCAGTAATTAAGGCTATCATCCATTATTTGCGTTTTAATCAAAATTGATTGTTTCCCCGACTTGGAATAACCAAAATATCGTGTATACAATTTTTATCTTCACAAAGCAGAGTAATTAATGATAAAAGAGCCCAGAGGTATAGAAGACAATACCTTTTGTACTGCGTCATGATGAAGCAACTACTGAGTTGAACAGAAGGTTATGTTTTTATGACGGCCACAGTGGCGTACTTAGTAATTAACACGCTATTATGCCAGGGCTTTCGATTAGATTCCTAGCGCAGGAAAATACTTGTATTTGATTTTCATAGGATATTGTTTAGAATCATAGGATATTATATAAGAAACTTCCTAATAAAGGTTGGCGTCAGGCAGTAGAAACTTTGCCAAGATATGTAAGATTATATGTTACGAGTATCATTAGTAGCTTCAATTTAATATCGGTTCAACATAAGACCAACTCGTTGACATTCAAAATATATAGCTATACTAATGTTATAAACAGGACAGATTTGATCGTTTGTTTGCATTGAAGAGGTTCCGAAACTAATGGACCGATTTAAAATGCTTTTACCTACAGAAAGTTAATTTATCTGCGGGTCCGCATAAATTATAGCCATAGGCTATATTTGAAGATGCGGGAAAATTTGTAGTACGTATTTAAATTGAACGTTAATGAGTTGGCCTGATAATGTAAAAATCGTTGACACAGATTTACCATCAACGAGTACAAACTATGGACAAAAATAAACGGCAAGAAAAAA
The DNA here is from genome assembly GCA_963082605.1 of Rhodophaea formosa. Lineage (NCBI taxonomy): Eukaryota > Metazoa > Arthropoda > Insecta > Lepidoptera > Pyralidae > Rhodophaea > Rhodophaea formosa. Next base: position 8,461,789 of record OY720225.1, on the reverse strand, counting down.
TTGAGTGACAAATAATTCGCAAATAACCTTCTGTTTTAAAAATACCTGTGGCACTAACCTCAAAGAAGTGAGGGTCGCTTTGACCCCAGTTAAACAGGCTTAATACTTTGACAGAGCGATTCTTTAATTTTAATTCGTGTCACATCATTATGGCGACTCTAAAGGTCCCTGGATACTTTCTGAAGTCGATTTGGAGGATAAAGGATGAAATGGTTTTTGAAGTTTTATTTTACTTTAAACGTCTGTAACTTAGACTAGGAAATTAATAAATTGCCTTTAAATAGCTTTCTTTGTCTCTTTGAAGCAAGTTGTTGAAACTTCCGTGAAAGTATCATGTTACGGTAATCCAAGTTTTTCTGAGTCTTTAGTCAGATTACAAGCTTCAAAAGATATTTACCCCTTTCTCCTTTAAGTCCTGATCAAAAAGTAGGTTTTGTAAGTTTCGCGCCTTTGTCTTTCTGAATTGACGTGGGTAGAAAGGGGTAGATTTTTGTATGAATTTAGTAATATACACCGTGTCAATTGACCCTCGGCATACCCTTTAATGGTTGACTCAGCTCGTCAATATGAACAATTTTTCCTATTGGTGTGTAACAACGATAACATTCTTTAAATAGCTCTTATCTTAATTGGGGCCGATTATAAATCGGAAGCACGTCTAACCTTTGGGTTATTTTGTACTTACCCAATGCCTTACTCACCCACACGGTGATTCCTGAAGAAGGACTGCATGAGCTCTAGAATATCACCTGGTGCGTAGTGCCTGTAGTCCTCCAGATCAGGATAACATACCATACATTATCAAGAATGTTATTGTGTTACACATTGTTATATAACGTTATATAACTGCTGTGTGAGAGCACTTTATGGGACCAATATACTTCTTCTTAGTCGTGGCACTATCGCAGAGTGATCATGTTTATCATTTAGAGTTGGTGGCGAATTTACATTTCGATGCCAGTCCTCGCGAACATCTGTCTTTCTGGTGCAGTTGTGAAGAGTACCGCCAAGTGCAGCCTTCATTTGGTTGGTCCGATGCATCGGTGATCTGCCGCGTGGTATGGGATCTTTGTAGGGATAAAAAAAGTCTTTTTATACAAAAGCGTTATTTTTTTCAGATGCGTATATTTTTGGTTATACAAATGATGTGTATATTATTTTGGTGAAAAATATTTATGAAAATATATAAAGCATGGCGAAAAATGGTGAAATATCGCATTTCAGCGGCATGATCAGTCCGTCATATTGTTACAACTTTTACAGGGGATAAACCGTGGAATACGAGAAAAGACGACCATATAAAATAACCCAGTTTCAATCAGCTGATCGAGTTTCTATGGGAAGTCAAAAATAATCGTTGTTGGGGATTGTTGTTTAATATAATAGACAGAACTTGCCGTATGCACCGTCAACTTTTTTAAATAGAGATGATTATGCTTCTTCTGGGTAAGCTTGCTTCATCTTAAGCCATATCTTTGTTTTCATATAAAATCCTTCAATATTATTTCATCATTTCGTTACACGCTGTGAGTACGCTACGGTTAAATAAATATAAAATGAGTTCATAAAAGAGTTATTTTTTTCATTTTAATATTAAGTACCAAGATAAACAATATACCGGATTATTACAAAATTATAGACTTTCTCAGTAAGGGTAGAAAAACAAATTTTCTTGTCATAAATCACTATCAAAGCGGTTCTTTAACATATAGAAAACAGAAGGCTGAACCAGCCCACGCATAATGCCTAAATTACGCGCTACTTCGCAAAATTGTTGTAAAGTGTATGATTGATGGCCTTCCCTGAGGACAGCAAGTATTCTGGTAACTAAGTGTAGTACACATTTGTCATACTCTTGCTAATAGAATTTAGATGGCGTTTCGGTCTTTTTCACGCAGTTTGTGATAAGAAAACTTTTTTAAGAGCGAAGAAGGATTTCGGCAAGTTAAAATAAATATTTATTTCCAGCCAAGTTAACAGACCCATTGACATGCCAGTCTGTGATACAAGGAGCGGGTTTTGATCCCAGTCCAGCCGGCCTATTTACTAACTCGGATGACAGGTGTCGATGCCTATCACTCTAGGATTTGCTGTTACAATGCGGTTTTTATATTTCAAGTAAAAAGTTCGAGCAAGCAAAACCCGCATTGTAATTGTAAATTCTAGATTGATAGGCATCGACACCTGTCATCCGAGTTAGTAAATAGGGGGGCAGATCATGATGGGAAATGATCGTTTTCAGATTGCCGTTAGTCTTGGAGGTTTATCTTTATAAGTATGTATTACTCCTTAATTTGGACTATAAGCCCTTTCTGACTGCCAAATGTTAACGGAAATTAAGCACAAGTGCATCCAACATTCGATATTAATTGAAATTTACTAGTTTTTCTAATAAAACATTATTAATTTATTTTATTTTGTCAGTACTCTAAGTTTTGATAACGAGTGAACGAAGCAGAATACGCGACGCATACGGTTTTATCTTACTTACATAGTTTCCAGCATTAATCCCTTAAAAAATGTTGTTCATATTGACGAGCTGACTCGCCCCTTTAAGGCTCCGACACAGTTCACATTGTATACAAGTATCTTGTTATATATATACGTAATAATACTAAACTTACGCGAGATAAATTCATTATGAAAACACTGCTTTACTCACGTTTTATTACGTCGGATCTGCCGACTAGTTTCGGTCTGTTACGAAGACCATCATCGGGGCGAGTGAAAGGGGTGGCGACACGACGGTAACGCTTCCCTCAATGCACTGAGGGCCGCCTCACGCGTCGCCGCCCGCGCCGCTGCCCGCGCTGCGCGGCTCGAAACGATGACCGGTGGAGGCCCCGATGATGGTCTTCGTAACAGACCGAAACTAGTCGGCAGATCCGACGTAATAAAACGTGAGTAAAGCCGTGTTTTCGTAATATATATACGTGTCCATAGCAACAATTGTAATTTTAATCCATCTACTATTCAGTTGAAACTAATTTGGAAAGAGACATGACAATGAAAAAGATCGGCGTTTAAAGTTACCCGAGTCTATCTAAACCAGTAAAATGAACTTGAAAATTCACGACGTCAATTCTTAAACTTCTCAACACTTTTAAAAAGCGATACTAATATCAATATACTTTTATAAGCCAATTCAAAGTCTTTGTCTCGTAAAATTTTCGCCGAATTTGCTAACTTCGGCGAAACCTGACCTGAGTTTCCGTTATTTATGTTACAGAGGGCGCTCTCTTCACTACATTCAGAAAACACTTAAGTCAAAACCAGCAGTTAAATATGAGCTTAATGTCAATGCAAGAAGGCTTATTATGCAATGCCGCTTTTTATGATTTTCTTAAGGTCGTAGTTTTGTTAAGTGTAATATTTTTTAGCTCGTCGTGGCTATATTGGGTGTTTAAACAATGTTTCGAATATTATGCGTAACGTTTTTTCAGCAAAATTTAAAAATAAGACTTTATTAACTTTGGTTACTACGAGTAATACTACGGCATTAAGTGTATGTAGGGCTGTTCTTTAGCTCTATCTACTCTGTGACGGAAAAGACCTGATTAGGTATTTACAAAAATCAATAGATTCTGCCGTTTACTGGTTCATTTTATACTGACTTCCTACATCCCTCGGGAGGGCAAATTGTAACAATAGTTAAATCTAAATTCATTGAAGTATTTATAAGTAAAACAACTCAATACTTGCATTTACATACCTACATTCATAAACTCAGTCAGGGGTATCATCCTCATTTGCCTGTCCCGTGGTTGCATGTATGGCATCGGTTAAGCGTGCCCGGTCTCCCGAGCCGCTACTTTCTCCTCCCCAATCTATCCGAGCAAGTAGCATCTCAAATATCTTTATTCCGTTCCCTCAGTCCAACAATCAACAACGTCGAGCTCCGTGGCGCAGCGGTCATCACGCCTGCCTGCGACACGGATGGTCCCTGGTTCGATCACCGGTCAGGTCAAGATGGAAAACGATCTTTTTCAGATTGAACTGGGTCTTGGATGTTTATCTATATATGTATTTGTTATAAAATATTCTATCGTTGAGTTAGTATCCCATAACACAAGTCTTTCATAAGAACTTACTTTGGGGCTAGCTCAATCTGTGTGATTTGTCCGTATATATTTATTTATTTATTATTTATCATTTCCTCGCTAAGAAAAATGGTTTCGATGGGCAGCCGCGTCCGAACCAATGTAAGTCAAACAAAAACCCGTTTGCCAAGCGTGATGAGTACAACAAAACCAAAGACGACATCCTTTGTGGAGGCCTATGTCCAGCAGTGGATTTCCTGTGGCTGAGATGATGATGAGAAACTCCAAAAACAATACATGTCTTATTTGAACATTGAATCCGAAACCGTATAGTTGTTTTGAGCTCGAGTGGTCAATGGATTGGAAGGTATGTGGACGAACATAATGCTTACAGCGGTGTGGTACAAGGTAAGAGCGGATATCGACTTCCTAGCTGAGGTGGTTATATAGATATTATATTATTAGGTAGGTATATTTTGGGTCGTCTTAGCATATGAGCTACTAATATACGACTTGGCCCGGTAACCTTACCCCAAAAGGAAGAGTACACCATTTTTAGGGTTCCGTAGTAAACAAGGAACCCTTATAGTTTCGCCATGTCTGTCTGTCTGTCTGTCCGTCTGTCCGTCCGTCCGCGGTTTTACTCAGAGCCTATAAGTACTAGAAAGCTGTAATTTGGTATGGGTATGTATATTAATCATGGCAAAAAGTGGAAGATAAAATCTTGAAAAAAAAATGTTTTTTAGGTTAGTTCCCATACAAGTAAAGTGGAGGAATAATTTATTTTTCTCTACTTACCCATCATGTGGGGTATAGTAGGTCTTTATTAAATTATGTGAGGTTGAGACAACCATTTTTCGATTTAGGGATCCGTTTTGCAAATTTTTGTTAGAGGTAAGTGTCCCCTCTATCTGCTAAACGGTTATATATGGATACGTGAAAAAAATTACAGCAGTAGTAGGTATATATACTGAAGTTGAAAGGAAAACTATCAGAGCTGAGTACTAAGTACAAACTAAAAAGTTATAGGCAACCAACTTATAAAGTGTACTGGAAAATGTAAAATTTCATACAATTTTCATTGTTAGATGTTTTTGGTCGTTTAACTGTGAGTTGCGAGTGTGAACAGTGTGAACTCAAAGTTGTCATTCGCAACTATGGAACCCTACACTGCGCGTGGCCCGACACGCACTTGGCCGGTTTTTTTTAATAATACCTAAGAACATAACGTAGGTAGCAATTGTACCTGGCATATAAAATAGTTAGAACAGTAACATCAAAACACTGGTTTTATTAACCATGCATGGTGCATGTGGCATCTGAAAAATAAATGTCTAAGCCTGTTCAAAATACTTCGTGTCTTCTTCTTAGTTAAAAAATTATGATTCACACTCTTTTACCTAACTACCTACCCTAACCTAACTACTGCCACTAACGATAAAATTTGATAAGCTAATTCAAATGCCTTTAGATAGGTACAATATTCGTAGGGTACAATGAAAATAACGGTATATCGTATGACGCTTTAGTACTTGATAGATAGATAGATAGATAAATAATTTATTTTGTTCAACTGACACACACATTAAACACAAAATAAATAACATTAACAAAAATCTCACTAATATTAATTTAATTTAACAATAGAACATGCAAAATGTGTGCCACAGAAGCACAAATAGGCTACAGCTCAGCACATGTTACTCGAAAAAGCAACCGCTGATTTTCAGCTGCCACCCAATTGGAATGACACGAACGAGCGCAATTTAACATAATATCTACTATAATTAGAATAATATATGATGCAAAATATTTAAAAAAACGAAAACGAAAAAAAGCAAGTACAATATAAAACAAAAGAAGAACAGCGAAAAAATTTAAATTAAAAACCAAAGGAACCGGATATTAAAAGAGTAAAAAGATGTAGGTGTCAACGCTAAAAGGTATTTAGTTTTTTCACCTACGAGTTTGACGGGAAGGCAGTTTACGTTTACTTGCGCCATCGGCTTCAGTTAAAGGATACTTGATTCAAATTCAGATATCTGGCCTCTAGTCGTCTCGGGAAAGCCGTCACATCAAAGGCATTCATCCCGGTGCGGAGATTGTATACGGGGAAATTTTACATCAAACATTCCCAAGGAAATACAAATCCAAATAAAATAAGTATTATCCGTATCATACAGGTAGGAAAACCCGGACGTAGGATAAGCATCAGGATTATTCTACCCTAATAATATTAATGTGAAATATATACACAATCGTCACTTACTCCTGAGACGACCCAAAACTGAGTGACCTAGAGATGATTCATTAGAAAACTTGAACCCAAATAATGGGATTAAGGACTAGAAAAGAGAGATAAACACATAGAAGGTATATGATAATTTTACCCAACAAAAAGTTCCTAAAGAATTCATACTTTACAGCACTATAATAATTTCACAGCATAAATTAGCGACTCACATTGCAGCGATCACATAGCACGGAATATCGCATGCACCCTTCGTAAAGCACGTGCGACAGCTATATTACCTGCTCTGTGGCAGCGAGTTATAGATACATAATACGTAAAGCCAAATTTAGATGTTCAGTGACGGTGAGTTTTGCGCGATCCTGTCGCTGCGACCGGTGACACTACTAGTTATTATAGGTTTCAATGAAACGAAATTCAAGTTTAATTAGCAACAACTTATCGCTGTCATTACTTAAATAAATACAAACTAGAATCTCTGGTTACCGCGACAGGCCTAGAACAGGCGGCAGGTTTCATTATCATCATCAGGTCTTCTTTAGTCTCCACTACAGAAACACGACCCTTTCTGTACTAGCTGTGCTGTAGAGTCACATATTAGCCAGATCATTCAGAGGATTTGGCCTACACTCTCCGTGTTGGCCACGCAGTTTGGATAGGTCCCTTTAAAGTTTATAATCTTTCTTAAGCTTTTGTTCCTTAAGTCGCCTTTTACGACATGCACGGGAAGACTTGGAGTGGTCCTATTCTACTCTACCGGTAACAAAACGGCTTACAAGTGTTACTGTCACTGTAATTCAAAATCTAACTATATATACAGTGGGCCACATAGAAAAGTATACCACCAATAATACTCGTTTAATAGTACCACATGTACAATTGTACATATAAAGCTGAGGATGACAAGAATATATACTAATGATATCGTCTGATCAAGCTCGTCGCATTTCCTGCCCGTGTATTTCATTGGATTGTAGGGTTAGTCGTAGCAATAGACCGATAGTGTCTGTGAGCGATTTGCTCAGCTATTGTTGTTCAGTTAAATCAGATCTGTCTGACTAAATCAGAACAGGCCTACGTTACAGGTACGGTATTAAGTGACGATTAAAGTAGACAGGCAACTAGGCAGAGGAATACATACATACATACATATTATCACGCCTTTCTCCCATAAGGGTAGGCAGAGACTTTGGATCTCCACTTGCTACGATCCTGACAAATTACTCTAGCTTCATCTACAGTCATCACTCTCCCAATGCATGCTCTTCGGTTTCGGGTACTTCTTACATCTCATTTCTTAAGAACGTCAGCAATCTGATCACAGTACCTTCAACGAGGTCGTATATTAATCCAAGACCCAGGTCAATATGAAAAAGATCATTTTCCATCTCGACCTGACCGGGGATCGAACCCGGGATCATCCTTGACGCAGGAGGCGTGTTGACTGCTGCGCCACGGATCTACATACAATTATTATGTCTTTATCCCATGTGGGGTAGACAGAGCCCAAGGTCATAAAACCTTGAAGCCACGTTTAGCGTATTAGTGGGCATTACACAAAGGAATAAATAAATAAATAAATATAAGTATATACGGACAAATCACACAGATTGAGCTAACCCCAAAGTAAGTTCGAAACTTGTGTTATGGGATACTAACTCAACGATACTATATTTTATAATAGATACATATATAGATAAACATCCAAGACCCAGGTCAATCTGAAAAAGATCGTTTTCCATCTTGATCTGCCCCGGTCAGATCAAGATGGAAAACGATCTTTTTCAGATTGAACCCGGTACCTCCGTGTCGTAGGCAGGCGTGGTAACCACTGCGCCACAGAGAGGAATGTTATGAAAAAACATATTAACATCGACTGCAATGGATATTAATATGTTTTTTCATAACATTCCTTTCCTCCATACGTTTATATTATTCCACTTCGAAAAAATTTATTTTATTCACTGTTTTCAAAAAGACGGGGTCAAAGGCCCTATTTTCAGTTTGTTGGTTGGGCGAACTGCCCAAAGGTGGCCTTGTAGAAGAAAGAAGAAAATACTCTTTTTAATAAAATTATTTTAATACGGTTTTTATCGCGTTTATTACATTATTTATACACCTAACGTTTCGAGCACTTTACAGTGTTCGTGGTCGCAGGTAGACTTAAATGTGTAACAATCGCGAAAACATAAGAAATCATTAAGAAAATACACTTTCATCATCATCATCATCATCATCATCATCAGATTTCCATAACCCACTGCTGGGCATAAGCCTCCCTTTGTCTGCGCCATCCTTCTCTATCCCTAGCCTTCGCAATCCAGTTCTTTCCTGAAATCTGTTTTATGATACTCTTTATTGCACCATTATTAAGAAAAAAAAAAAAATTAAAAACAACTTGTCTACCCCGTAAGTGCAAAAGACGTGATAGTATGTATGTATTTAATTTGTTGATTCTACTAAATGTCATTCATAGGTTTTGTATTTCGTGTCTGTAAGTGGCCAACACTGGTGTCAGATCTTTCAAGCTGCCTAAAGGCATCTGATTTAGCTTGACTGACTGTCATCAATGATGATAGCTGGGACCAACGGCTTAACGTGCTTTCCGAAGCACAAAAGAGCTCGAGATATTTTTATGCCTCTTGCGGTCACAGTGGGAACTGGCCCAGGGTTGCTTAACATGCGGAAGCGCTTATAATGCTCACACCCAATAGGCCATCGGGCTCCTCAATTCAAAGGTTCAAAGTCATCAGTTGAACCTTCATCAATTATATTTTATATGTATAATAATATGCAGGTTTCATCGTAGCATTAGCAGCTAGTAACAGTTTCATAGAAACAAATGAAAAGAACATGAAAGAACGGTATCTCGGTCAGACTGTGACCTAAATGATGACGAGTTTCCTCCAGAAACTTTCGCCCTGTGCTGTTTTCTCGCATACGTTTGGACTCATACAATGTTTTCTTCTTCTGTATTTAAATAACGTGTTTGGTATTGAGAAAGCGCTAACTTAAATCCACGTTCTCAGCATGAAAACGACAAACTTTTGTTATTACAGACTACTTAGCATGGACGTTAGAAAGAAGCATACGTTTGGACACAACATTACATAACAAATCTTAGCTGTAGCTTGCCACAGGTAGGATGCGAATGGTTTCCGCCCTAAGTGTGGCACTGTGAACGTACCATGAACTACGTACATACATACTATCACGTCTTTATCCCTTGCGGGGTAGACAGAGCCCAAGGTCATAAAACTTACAGGCCACGTTTAGCAACGTAGTGGGCGTAAAGGTGGAAAGCGGAATTAAAACAGTGGTGGGTTGCTAGCCGCATCGCCTATCAATGTGATTCCTTAGATTTTCGCCCAATCCCTTGACCGGCTTTTACAGTCTGCGCGGGAAGAAAAGCAGCTGGTATATTCTATGTTTTTTTTTCTCCCTAACCAGCATGGTGAAATACGTACACCACCGTAATTTGATAAGATGAAAGAATTCAAAGCATTGATTCGAAATCACTGTGGTATCTCGGACGTGGCTTCGAATCCAACCGGTAGCATTTTTTTTTTCATTACATAATAATATACCGAGTATAAGTATGTATGTTATCCTAAAACAATTTGATAGCCAAAGTTTTTTCATAATACGGAAAAACATTTGCTTTCAGCCTTTCACTCATCCGCTGCGTTTGCTTTCTAAGCCAGGTTGTTCCAGAGCAAAGTTCCATTGTTGAGAGTGAAACGAGCGTTGACGTCATTCGAGTAGTATCATTCTGCTAGTTTGAAAATAGTGTCCATTGGTTTACTGATACACTATCGATAAAGGCTTATGTAATGCAGCATCACTGCTCCAACCACGGATTTATGCTTCAGATGTCGTAAACTTTATGTATGTGATTATACCTTACGCTGTAATATTATTTTATACCTGTCAAATATGTGTTTGGGCTCTTCGTATAATAATATTGTCTTTGGTCTCTTTAGAGCCGGTACCGTATATATTCTTGACAACTTACATATTAATATCCATCCAGTTAACCTGTACTATAAAAAATACACCCAGTGCAAACATTGTTTATCATTGCGACATTTTATTTCGAGTAAGACATGTAGAAACTAAATACAGATTATCAAAAACCCAAAAAAAGAGAAACAAAAATCAATATCTCATTGAATTGGCAGTGGGCGAGGGAGGTAGCGCACAGGCCTGATGGCTGATGTGGCAGATATATATTTTCCTCATATCTCCTACTTACTTACTTATTACTACTATGCCTAAACTACCACACATAAAATGAAAAAATAATGATTGATCGATTTCGATTGTTATTAGCTATATGACGTCATACCAAATTTAATATGAGGTTTTGTCTACGAATAAGGGTCTTGTAGATAATTTCAAGAAGATTTCAATTTTAATTTATTAGAAAAAGCCTGCTAGCATTATTAACTTCGAGTATATATTCTAATAAAAGTGCTGATTAATTAACGTACACAGCATAAAACTTTAAGAGAACATAAAGTTGTGAAATGTGTAGTGTTTGCTTATGCTGTTAATTTTAAGCGGCTTCGTTCGCGTAAATAACAGCCTATGTCATCCGCGGATACATTAGCTTTATTTGCGGGTGTAGCGATACGTGAAAGAATTTTTAAAATCAGCCCAGTAGTTACATAGCACTATTCAATGCCAATCCTCTGACTGCTATTGCTCTGATAGTACAGAGAGGGTCGTGCTCTTGCAGTGGAGACTACAAGTAGACCTGATGATAATGATTTAGTGCAAACAAACAAACAATCAAATATGTGCTCTATATAATATTAGTATACCTAGATGTTAAATATGAAAATGTGAGCATTATCTAAGTGTCAAACTTGGGAATTATACTCGAAAAATAAGTATAGTTGTAGGTATAGAGTTGGGTGTAGTTTAAGTGAACTAACTTTATCTTGTTCCTATCAAAGCTTATGGGACGGAAAAGGTCAAGAAGGTCCAAAGTCCAGCTTAGGGAAGATTATCCACTGATAAATGTCCCTTTTTTATCCGATTGGCTTAAAAGGAGGGTAATGTGTTTCAGGTATATGGAAGGAACAAAAAAAAATATAAAGCCCCTTAAACTACTGATACGGGAGGGTGTGGGAGGAATTATTTAATTTAATTATGATGTATATTTGCGTGTCAACGCTTTCGACAACCATTTTTTAACTCAACAAAATTCAAAGACATTCATACAAGTTTCCCATTCAAGTTATCCTTTATGGATGTATTCTATGGAACTCAACAAAGCTATATAAAACGAAGTGAAAAAAAAATCAAGCAAACAATGCCGCTGTAAAGGGCCAAGTTCCGGGAACTTATTAGAGGCGGCGTTTAAGCCTCAGGCAAACGCGTAAAGTAAACGGTAGAGTTCTTTTTAGGGTTCCGTACAAAAGTTGAAAAACGGAACCCTTATAGGATCACTCGAGCGTCTGTCTGTCCGTCCGTCCGTCTGTCACAGCCGATTTTCTCCGAATCTACTGAACCAAATTAGATGAAATTTGGTTAGATAGTGTAATCCTATGACCCAAACACGGATGTGCAAAGTAAATAAAGATTTTTTTGAAATAAGGGTCATTTTGAGGGGACCAATTACAAAATTAAAAAAAAAAGTTTTGCAAACCTGACTGTGTCATATATCAAATGAAAGGGCTCATTATGAGGATCTCAAAAATATTTTTTTTTGTTCGGGTAAAATCAATACTTTTGATTTTATTCACGAAAGAAGGCAAAAATTGACCATTCCCCCCCCCTGATCTCCGAAACTACTGAGCCGAAAATTTTGAAAAAATTACAAAACATAGTTCATTCCTTGAAGATTACAGGAAAAATAATAAGAATTCTATCACTTGAAAATGAAGTGGTAAACTCACAATAATAAGTTCATCTAGGGAAATAGTTCACTAAAACACCACTAGATGGCGCTAGTCAATTGAATAAAACATTTTTTGCACATTGTGTGTGTGTTCACGAAGCATATTGTACGGAACCCTCACTGCGCGAGTTTGACTCACACTTGGCCGGTTTTTTTTTGATTAAAACTAACGTGAGATAAAGAAATTATTAAAATACGTAACAACGGGTTACTCACGTAAATAGTCAGCTACTGGCCGACATGTTTCAACCTCATCCGGAGGTCTTCCTTCCTTTCCTTCTTCCTTCCGCACTGAGAGTGCGGATTGGGACGACACCGTGCGCGGGTCTCAATTCACATTCGCCCTGAGGAAGACCTCCGGATGAGGTTGAAACATGTCGGCCGGTAGAGTTCTTGCTAATGCTACAAACTATGCCGGTGTAAACAACATCGGTGGAGTATCAGAAATTGGTAAAGTAGAGTGACCAGCAACGTGAGCTCTACCACCTTAGATTATATTTAAAAAAAGTTTGGTGTTATAAATGTTCGTGGTCAATGTTTTCGTGGCTCAGCGGTCAACACGCCTGCCTGCGGCACGGATGGTCCCGGGTTCGATCCCCGGTCAGATCAAGATGGAAAATGATCTTTTTCAGAATGGCCTGGGTCTTGGTAACCTAAGTATCTTTTATAAAATATGGTATCACAAGTCTTGAACTAACTAGCTAGCTCAATCTGTGTGATTTGTCCGTATATATTTATTTATTTAATGTGTTCTATAGTTAAACTATAATGTCATATGGACTAGTATAGATTTGTCAATAGAAGCTCCCATGAGACTATCAAAGGACATATGCCATATTTTATAGCTACTTGTTAAAATTGTATACCGTACAACACCGATACTTTGTATCTCATTAAAGTGGTCATTGGCAGAATAACCGTAACCTCAGTGGAAGTCATAATATATTTACATTGTTCTTCAACGTACAACATGCAATGTACTAAACATGTATGTTTTCAGTTTTGTGCAATAAAGATTTTCAAATAAACAAATATAAAGCAGAAGAACAAGTTTTTTATAAGCATTTCTAATTTTTTTTTTAATTTTCATGTTGATTAGTAATACCTATAGTAAATATACTTTACTTATACATAAATATCCAAGAATAACACCTCTCTCTCTAGACATGCTTAGGTGGGAATCCCAAGTGAACGAATATCGGGAAATTACCCGAAAATTGTGCTATTTGATCGGATAATAATAATTCAATCTAAAGGATGATGCTAAAAGCGGCAGAAAAGTTGGCGTTTTTATTACTTTTACTACGAAAACTCACTGATATAAAACCCTAAAAAACTAACTTTCCAAAAAAACAAGTATATCATTGAAAAATTTAAAATATCAAGCACAACCGAGGCTGTCTTCTTCTTTTTGTATCAGTATCCAACTAATGAAAAAAAAGGATTGCACTCCGGGAGTGCCGGCAGAAGTGAATACTTAAATACTATCACTTATAATTTAATACCTTTCCTAACAGCAGTCACCATCCATGGATGTGCGTAGCACGCTGTAACACAAACACACACGTATATTCACGCAAGCGCCCTGCGCAGTCTTACGAATTTTCAATCTGACGAATCTGACATCACGTAACCTGTCGCGATTTTCTGGGAGCACTGCAGTGGCCCCGCCAAGTCGAGCAAAAAAGCGGCACGGCCGTACTATTCTTTTCTCGAAGTAACATTTTTTCCCCATCACAAAAAGTGCACAGCGCCGCTAAAGAAGTTTTCATTTCAAAAATATATTTACTGATGCTGTTGGGTATTGGAAACAATGCTCAGATGAGGAGGTGTGAATATATGACATATAAAAATGCATATGCTTTGTATAAACTACGACCAGTATCGAACATCCATACACTTCTTGTTGCATATTACGGTATGGTTGCGTCAATTTTACGGTATGGAATAATTTTCTGGGGAAACTCCACAAATAAAGAGCTAATATTTAAAGGTCAAAAAAAGTGTGTAAGGGCAATGTTTAATTTAAAACCAACAGATAGCTGTGTTCCGTATTTCAAAAAATATAATATTTTGACTACCACTTCTTTATATATATATGAAATAGCAGTATTTGTTAAAACGAACCCACACTTATTCCCTAAGCTCTCAGATGGAAATTCTCGCAGCAGAAGAGACAATAGCATATTACGATCACGGGAAAGCAATACTAAACTTATGCAGAGTAGTATTTTCTGCTTAGCGCCAAGAATTTTTAACAAATTGCCGTTATCTCTAAAAGAAATGCCTATCTCCGGATTTAAAAATAAACTTAAAAAAATATTAGTAAATAAATGTTATTATAAATTAAATGAATATTTTAATGACACAATAAATTAAATTAAACAATAGAAATAATAAATCAATAAATTACAACAAATTTGACTCAATGGACATCTTTTAAAATAATTTACTGATATAACTAACACTTGACATGCTAAATAAATATTATGACCATCAAATTTGTGACTACTATTTTAGCATCAATGAATAATATATTTTTATTTTCGCTTATTGACGGTTGCTATAATTCTATAATATGCATATCTTGTAACAATGTTTAACATAATATTTGTATGCCATGTGGCCGAACATGTTCATTTTCGACTATTTATATAACATCTACAATACATGTATGTAATCCTACTTATATGTATGTAAACTGCAACATGTTTCACAAATAAATGTCTTATCTTATCTTATCTTATCTTATCTATATTATTATGACAACGCGTCCGTAGTAGCGGTAAGGTGATAATCACTCGAATTAGGTAAAGCGGCTTAACTTGACTTACGATCTTTTTCCACATGTGGGATCCAAATGTGACCATTTAAATGCATTGTATGGCGGCAGGCAACCTTTTGTGGAAGTGACAAACATTTTGTTTATCAGCAGCCAATGTTATGTAGGTACCTAAGCACATGTGAATTTTGTAAAGCACCAATATGAATCTGGCTTTCGCTCCAGTGAAAATAAAGTAATCCTGGTATTTTTTAGGATTTTGCAGCTCAAAAGGTAAAAACCTGAATACGATCTTTTTGGTTGTCCATGTACGAGTATCTGTCTCGACAATTTGTCTCAGGAATGTCGAATGAGTAAAAGCATCAAATTAAAATCTGTTACGATAACATTCATGCTGTAATATGACTTGCCAATTTTCTACTTTTTGCCAATCCTTCTTAAAAGTAGCATCAGAACCACGAAAATTTTCAATGTTGTACAAGAATTTACACACAATGATGGTAATCCTTGGGAAAGCCTATATCCAGCATCGGACTTTTTGATAGACGGCTGAAATAATAATGATGAGGATAAAACTAATATATAAGAAGAAAGATGATTCCGTGCTTCTGAAGGCTCGTTAAGCCGGTGGTCCCGGCTGCCATCTGGTAATCGTTAAAGGAACCAAGTCAGAGGCCGAGAGGCGGTTCCGAAGAACTCTGACACCAGGGTGTGCATGGTCGACTGACCGTGTCACCTACACGAAATGATGATGATGAACTAATATATAAATTTTCTTTGTTGAAGTTGTCCGTCACGCCGTCGACTCTGTAAATCCTTTCTTATTAACTCGTAAGCGAGTAGTGGTTTAGTCAGGGATAGGATTAAATGCAAAATATCGCAAAATATGAACTAAAATATGAAATTTCCAACATGATATTTAGCTCTAAATACGTCTCGCCTTCACTTGCAAGCGGCCAATTACGGGAGAAGATATTTTCTTTGGAAATGATTATTTATATCAGTTTGAAAACCGGTTAATATGAGTTTAAGTATTGTGGCATAAGGATTAGTAGAGATTATATTACAAAATACATTTCATAAATACTTAAAAAAACCGGCCAAGTCCGTGTAGGGCCACGCGCAGTGTAGGGTACCGTAGTTGCGAATGACAACTTTGAGTTCACACTGTTTACACTCGCACCTCACAGTTTCACGATCAACAACATCTAACAATGAAAATTGTATGAAATTTTATATTTTCCAGTACATTTTATAAGTTGGTTGCCTATAACTTTTTATTTTGCACTTGGTACTCAGCTCTGATAGTTTTCCTTTCAACTTCAGTATATACTACTGCTCTAATTTTTTTTACGTATCCATATATAACCGTTTAGCAGATAGAGGGGGGGACACTTACCTCTAACAAAATTTTCACTTTAAAACCAAATATTTCGGAAACGGATCCCTAAATCAAAAAATGATGCTCTCAACCTCACAATATTTTTGAAAGACCTTTTTAACGATACACCACACGATGGTTAAATAGAGAAAAAAAATACTCCCCCACATTACTAGTATGGGAGCTACACTAAAAAAAAATTTTTCAAAATTTTTTTCTACGATTTTTTTGCCATGATACATACTCATACCAAATTACAGCTTTCTAGTACTTATAGTCTCTGAGTAAAACCGTGGACGGACAGACAGACAGACCGACAGACATGGCGAAACTATAAGGGTTCCGGTTAAGAACTCATTCTGACCACAGCTGTCTTATTTCTTCAAGTTTGTAATTAATGTCAAATGTACATTTATACACGCTATACATCATTATTAAATTTTATGAGTATTTACCTACTTGAAAAGGTGTCAGAAAATATCTACTCCTACTTCTTTGTGTTCCTCTCCTATCGGACGTTGGACAGCATCATGGCGATTATTTCTTTTGAAGCCGCTGCACAGAACAGCAAGGTTGTACTGCGGCTCTACTAGTCGCGTAGATTTCTCAGCCTTATGTGGCGCCGTCTTTCTACGCTTCGTTTTCCTTTAATTTTGCCCTGGATGATAAGTTGCGAAATCCTATACTTTGCATTTCTCTTTACTAAAAGTATTCCAGCTTTCTTTGCTTGATGGTTTTAATAACCTCCACGTTTTTCTTCATCCTAATAAGTACGATTTTTCACGATAGGATATTTTAAAAATGCGGTGACATATCCACATTTCGACGGCCTCCAACTTTTTTATGGTCTTAGGTGAGGTATTACACATTGAAAAAGTTATTGTAAGCCATCTCAATGCGAACACGAATTTCTTGTTCATGGTCGCCATTGTATTTAACCAGTTACCTAAATACTTGCGCTTGAATGTAACTTATTCAAAAATATATCAGAAGTTAAATAAGTAAGGATAGTTAAAATTTCATCTGGCCTCTGCTCAGACTCATATAGACGAACTCAGTCATGTCAAATATGCTTTACTAAAAAAAAATGTGTCGTTTACATCATGTACCTATTGGTACAACATTATTATAAAATCAGAAGAAAAAAATATACTTGAATACTCTCATATGGAATACGTATTTAAAAAAATTAAAATATTAATGTAACTTTTTTATCCTGTTCTGCCCCGACTAGGGCTACAATGTTTATTAAAATAAAGAAAAATAGCATTGTAAATACAAAATAAATCCCATATAAACTAGGTTCACCATGTCTCAGAATATGTCCTAAGATTTCAGGTCTGTGGGGCTCTTCTCAAGTTTGCAGTCTAATTTTGCAAAGTTAGTCTCTCTCATAATTTTTAGAATTCTCTATTAAACATTACAGGTACATTTTACACTCCAAGATCCGCAGTATTTTTTTATCTCATAGGACGGTAAACGAGCAAGCAGGTCACCTGATGGCAAGTGATCACCGCTGCCCATGGACAACTGCAACACAAGATGTGTCACAGGAGCTTTTCCGGCCTTTTATTTTTCCCTCCCTAGAGGGGAGAGGAATATGTCTTTTTTTAAAGTTATCTGTACATTTCAGAAAAAAGTATAAAAAAAATATTCTAATAACTGTTCTAAAGTAGGGTTAAAATCTCAATCTGGCCTCGGAAATTGAGACCAGACTACAACTCGTTGAAACCCCAAATTAGTCGCCATACAATTTTAGCCCGCCTCGACGCCAAAATAAATTCCTGCCATTTACAAAAGGGGTTTTCTTGTAATTTAATTAAGGTAAGGGTTTGGCCGCCCAAATACATCCCATTTCATCCGAGGGAGTCGCCCAAACATGCCTAATTGGTTTGTGCCTTTACAAGCAGAGATTGCTGCGATGTTGTATGAAAATTTTGGTTGGATCTTGAGCTTAACAAATTTATGAAATAGGCATAAATCGATAGCTAAATAGACCCTTATCTCTTCATCTAAACTCGATTCTGTTTTCATTCTTCCAGGCTGTGGTCTATAGATATACTAATATTAAAAAGAGAAAAGATATTTTTGTTTGCATTGACAATTACTTACTACATTTTATAATCCGACATCCGCAGTGTGTAATAATATACTATGAGGTAGGTTCTTGGAATGAAAACCGTACAAGTATAAGTTTAACACGGTTTATTGAAAGGTTGTTCTCTTTAGGGTACAATAAACGTGGGTGTGAGTCCTAATTTCACAAAACTATGCGTGTAACGCGGCACGTGGCTCTCAGCGGCAAGCGATATAGAGACGGGACGACGTACTATCGGTTAGCGATCGGGCGGCGGACTGGGGCGATGACACGCGACGCGGGCGCGCTTGCGATGCGCGGCCGCCTAGTGAGAAAGGAAAGAACTACATACGTCTCTATAACGCGCGGGCAAGCACCCGCGAGACTCTCTGACTGGGCGATGGGTTGCTATAATACCTATTTTTAAAGTTTACGTATATTTAAAAAAAAATAACTTTCTTTCCGCGAAGATCATAAAAGATGGCGAGGGAGTGTTGCGATTGTGAAACTAACACATGCCAGACGGTTCAAAATCTACCTTAATTATGTCAAGTATGTATGTGAGTTTTTAGTTCCATTAAAATTTTGCCTGAATGGATTAAAATGTAGGAGGTAAGTCCACCATGATCCTCTACGGATTATCGAGAACTTAACAGCACAAAGATACCCTTGGTTATGGGGTCTAGTTAAAATAGAGAAATAGCCTAGATACTATTATCATAACGATTATTTTTGTGTCTATATTGTATACTTATATTGTTTTGTGTGATGTTTCTAGGAGTAATGTTCTTTAGAGTGTCAATTTTAAAAGGTACGGAACGTTGATTACATTGAAACTTTGTTTGACAATGCATTAATTGTAATCTATTAGTGATTCTCTTTCCAAGATTTAATGTAAATATACATGAATGTATGTACAACAGACTCCTCATGAAAACAAAATGTTTATTATGTGCTGTACTGCCGCAAACTTACACGAACTTTTCTAACTTTGCCGAGCGGATATTACGAGCATGCATTCTCTGGCTACAAATGTAGTTGCTCTAATTAACGTGCATTTGTATTCATAAAACGAGAATCTTTCATGAGTTTGAGAACGAGATTCTAGAGATACTATTTTTTGTGTTAATGGGCTTTTAGAAGAGTTAACTTAGGTTATGCTAATTTTTTATTTCTACAGTGATTTTTCTGCGATTCTGGAGCTCACAATGGAGGGCTGATAGTGCTAGGTAGGCTGTAAATAATTCCAGCGATCGATTGCATGAATTTTAATTTATATTATTAATTATTGTTTAAAAGCTACAGACTACTAGCGTTTCGGAACCGACTACTGGAGAAGAAACGTCGGAAAAAACTATTTACAACAACCTATATAAAACCAGTAATTTAGTGGTCATGCAAGAAATGTTTTTATATGTACAGTACGTAGTTAAAGATGGTTTTCGGGTGCTAATGAATACGATTACGCCCTGTACAAATCACACAGTTTGAGCTAGCCCCATAGTAAGTTGTGAACTTGTGCCGTAGGATACTATCCTCAACGATATTTGTAATTCTTCACCTGGGCCAACCTGAAAATGACCGCTTTCTATCATGACCTCGCTAGGAATTGAACCCAGAATTAGTACCCGCGATTGCGGTAACATTGACCTGAACTCAGGAGTCACCAACAATTTTCAAGAAAGTTACCGAACGTTTTTATCTAGGTTAGAAATAACGTGCAAAAAAATTACTACTTTAAACAACAATTTAGATTTTTAGGGAATTAAACCCTGACTGAAGTTGTCAGGTAATCTATCAAGGCTTGAGCGTGGGGCTATGGAGGCTATCATGTTAAATTTAATATCAATTATTCGAGTCTGCGATTTCTTTTCTATGAAAAAATCAAATATCAACGCAATTTTAAGATATTTATTACGGGTATTTATATCGTTATATTTGCATATTTTGGAAATAAAGCCTAGAAGGTTTGAGCAAGTACATAATAAATAGCTTAGTACAAATGGACGACCTGACATATAGTCGGCCCATCAAACAAAAAAATTTGCTGCACTCTAAAAAAAATTGGTATTGGTCCTTCCGTAGGACCTTCTGGAATATGCGGAGAACAGGAGACTTCAGGTATTTTTTAGGGTTCTGAGCACAAAGGATAAAAACGGGAAACAAACGTCAAAAGCCGAGTTTCATCCCTCCAGTTGAGTAAACTTAAGTCGCATCACAAGCTAAAATTTTAGTTTCAAATTACGATTCATAACTTTTCATCTATGATAAGTAAATCCTTTACTTTAAAAACAGATTCTATAGGTAGACAGAGAATACTTGCAATTATCCCTTATCTTCGATTTTGGTGAATAAATAAAATATCCAGAAAAGACAAACTCGTATGTTTAATCGAGCCTAGAAGGTATAAGTAAGTTGTATATGTATACCACAAGTAAAGAAAAAAAACCCTAAAACGGTTATGTAATTTTACGTTTATTGAATTTATTTCACAAAAAAATGGACGAAGTCCTTGCACGAGACTGACTCGCACTTGGCCGGTTTTTTATTTTTTTTTGCTACATTGAAAGTCATACCTAAATTCCAAAAAAATAACTGAATTTAAAAACTAATAATTAATCTTTGGTAAAAACTGACTTTGCCTCTGAGTAAATATTTTTTACTTACTGATTTACTTCGAGCATTACTCCGATTTGCATTTTTAAGCCTGTAATTTGTCTTTGGACTTTTAGTTCAGTTTATCCAAGGGATAAAGACGTGACCTGGATATTTTAATTTAGACTAGCCACATAAAACATAATGAAAGCAACGACCAATACCTTAGCAGCATCATTTCAGCTGTAAGAAGTCCACTGCTAAACATAGGCACTTCCTGAGGATTTCCAATATGACTGGTTGGCAGCGGCCTGCATTCAGTGTTTTTCTGAGGCCTTGGTCAAGTCGTCCGATCACCTGGTCGCAGGATGTCGGACGCTGCGCATGCCAGTGCGTAACTGCCGTTCGAGAACGTTTCTGCCCCATCATGCCCGTTATATACCCCGCCCACTGCCACTTTAAGGTGAACGAGACTAAGCCGTGCCGTACGAGCCACAGACGCATAAATTTCAGTAACTGCGGCGACTGCGGTGGGGGTAAGTGTGCACTATTGCATATAACTTCAGTTGTGGTAGAGCCACGCTACCAGCAAAACTCACTCGTGCCTGTGCATGAATGGGCTGGCTCGTCTGGGGAAGTAACAAACTCCCACAGAAAATTGACGTCTGAGTAGTAGCTTTACTGCCACTATACGGTGAGTAAGAGAGCCGGAGACCCATCCACCCTTCCCGGGTGAAGGGGAAAAAAAACCGGCCAAGTGCGTGTCGGGCCACGCGCAGTGTAGGGTTCCGTAGTTGCGAATGACAACTTTGAGTTCACACTATTCACACTCGCACCTTACAGTTTAACGACCAAAAACATTTAACAATGAAAATAGTATGAAATTTTACAGTTTATAAGTTGGTTGCCTATAACTTTTTAGTTTGTACTTAGTACTCAGCTTTGATAGTTTTCCTTTCAACTTCAGTATATATACTACTGCTGTAATTTTTTTCACGTATCTATATATATAACCGTTTAGCAGATAGAGGGGGGGCGGACACTTACCTCTAACAAAAATTCGCACTTTAAAACCAAATATTTCGGAAACGGAACCCTAAATTGAAAAATGGTGTTCTCAACCTTACAATATTTTTGAAAGACCTATTTAACTATACCCCATACGATGGGTAAATAGAGAAAAAAAATTACTCTCCCACTTTACTTGTATGGGAGCGACCCTAAAAAAATTTTTTTTTAATTTTTTATTCTACCACTTTTTTGCCATGATTAATATACATACCCAGACCAAATTACAGCTTTCTATTACTTATAGTCTCTGCGTAAAACCGCAGACGGACAGACAGACAGACAGATATGGCGAAACTATAAGGGTTCCTTGTTTACTACGGAACCCTAAAAAAAGCCGGCAGCACTCTTGTAATACCCCTGGTGTTGCATTTGTCCATGGGCAGCGGTGATCACTTACCATCAGGTGACCTGCTTGCTCGTTTGCCGTCCCAAGACATAAGAAAATATATAAAAGTATTCGAATGCAACGCGTGCGGCGCGATCGAGTGTATTCTCTGACCTATGTCGGTGACTTTATATTAACTTAGCAATTCTCAAAGATAAATCATATTAAATCTCATAGTAGTAAAGCGGCTTACATTGTACACCAAAAGTAATTTGTTAAAAGCATTCACAATACCCTCTTTATGCCTAAAGCTAAATTTTGTAAGATAAATGATACCCTTTTAAGGGCAACCCATGTAAATAGATAAGTCTAAAAGGGTTATAATTATCATGTTTATATTGTTTTGCTTATGGTATGATTAACATAACGAGATTTCGCATTCTTGTGTGCGGGAATAGAAATGTGGGTATGTGATTTAAGTGAGGTCGTATGTTTTAAAATGCTTTAAATTTGAATTTAAAATAGTATAAAACAAAGTAAAAGGTATTTTACTTAAATAAATATCCATACTTAAGATGGGTAACTACATAATAAACAGCTCAGTACAAATGGACGAGCTGATATATAGTCGGCCCATCAAAGAAAAAAATGCTGCACTCTAAAAACATTGGCATTTTGGTCCTACCGTAGGACCTGGAATATGCGGAGAGAATACGAGTCTTCAGGTATTTTTTTTGGGTTCTGTGCACAAAGAATAAAAATGGAAAACAAACATCCATTTCATCCCTTCGGTTTAGTAAACTTTAGTTACATCAAAAGCTAAAATTTAAATTTATAATTACAATTCATAACTTTTTATCTCTAATAAGTATATCCTTTAGGCGCTACTTTAAAAACAGATAATAGACAGAGAATACTAGTAAATCCCTTATTTTCGATTTTGGTGAATAAAATATACCATAAAGACAAACTCGTATAAACATACGAGTTCGATTAAACAATCGAGCTAGTAACACTATTTCAATGTTGACTAAAAATGTTTCTCTAAGATTTCCACTGTGTGACATACGGTAAACACTAGTGTGTAATCATAGAGATTAGAACCAATAGACATTGGTTTTACCCTCAGATTAACTTGAGTTATTAATCTGAGGTTTAACCTTAAAAAGAAAGCTACATTACAAAAAGGTTGCATTAAAAAAAATGTGTCTATGGTATTTTACTAAGATAGTGAAAGTATAGTGAAAAAATGCATTAATTAAGTATTTTAGAAAATACATAAAAAAGTCAAACTAATTTTAATATTTTGGTGTTAAAGATTTGATATCTTACGTATCCATCAAACGCTCAAAAGGTAGAAGTAGAATACAGTTTCATACATATCACATTTTACCTATGAATTAGTAATTTCGTAGCATTTTACACACCTCTTAGCTCTGGTGTATATTCATGTTGATGAGCTATAAGATGTCATTGCTATAAATGTAATATTAATATAGCTTTGGAAGTTCCAACGCTATATGAATATAATTTGGAACAAAGATCTCAAATGAACCCTCAAATAGCTGTGTTGTGATGTTACAAATCGAGCATCTACTATCCTAAAATGAATTAAACATCAACGAGAAAAAAAAATGAGTGCAAGTTGTCAAGAGAGAGTTGATTTTTGTCTTCTTCATCATTATCAGGTCTTTTTAGTCTCCACTGTAGGAGCACGACCCTCTCTGTACTATCAGAGCCATATTTGGCCAGTGCAGTCAGAAGATTTGGCCTATATTCTCCACGCCGGCCAGACGGGTTGGAGAGGTTTCTTTGATGTTTGTAAGCTTTGTTTAGCTTCTGTTTCCTAAGTCGCCTTCTACGACATCCACGGGAAGACATGAATCGGTCCTATTCTACTCCGCCAAAAACTACACGGCTATATTTATCTTACTAGGACTAAAATTTAAACTTTCGCGTTGCATATTTATTGAAAGCGAAATGCGCGTTAATTCCCGATTTTGCAGTCTGTAGTTTTTATAAGACTGTTTTTCTTCATGATGCAAACTCAATTTTGTTCCAACTCTTTGTATCAAACGGTAAAACACGGTCTGAAATTTCAACCCTAACTGGAGCGTCATTTACAGGCATTTTTTCACCGGGGTTCAAAATATTCAGTTTTGTTTTTTCGTACGTAAAATACTTGCGATCACGTTTATTTAAAATGAAGTTGTCAGATTGATGTTTGTTTTTTACTAGCACCTCGTGCAATCGTGAAATTGACTAAAAATGTAACTTAAATAGAATGATTATTAAAATACGTAACAACGGGTCACTCACTGAGTGACCTGTTGTTACGTATTTTAATAATGTCTTTATCTCACGTTAGTTTTGATCAAAAAGTTCAATAGAATGAGTTTGAAGCATGGAATTTGCTTTGCAAGTTTATATTATACCTTCAGTAATGCTAACTGGCCCGTTGAGTATAGCCTATTTATTTTTCTCAAATCAGTCTAACCAAAGTACGAGTATAGTATATAAAGCGAAAACTTCAATTCACGCGCCGGGCTTAACATGAAAACAAACAATTTATGTTCTGTGACCTGTGTAAAGTCTGAAATCAAGAAAAAAATAATTAGTTTTTCCATAGTACGTTGAATACCTACTGATCCAAAATGTATAGAGCAGCTGATATTTATTTCTCAATTTCAGGCTTGTTCACAGTACAAAAATTTTTCGTTTTCATGTTGAGAACGTGAATTTAAATTATTGCTCGTTCAATACCAAACGCATCCTAACTTGCTTGTTTCTTTGTTTGTTACGCTTTCACGCCGTATGTACTGAACCAATCATCATTAAATTTTGCATACACATAGGTTAGGGTGCTGAAAAAGACATAGGCTATATATCACTCGGGCGGAGCCGCGGGTAACAGCTAGTTGTATATAAAACACACGGACGAGCTGAGAATGACGAGCTCCGTGGCGCAGCGGTCAACACGCTGGCCTGTAACACGGATGGTCCCGGGTTCGATCCCCGGTCAGGTCAAGATGGAAAATGATCTTTTTCAGATTGACTTGGGTCTTGGATGTTTATCTATATACCTATGTATTTGTTATAAATTATAGTATCGTTGAGTTAGTATCCCATAACACAAGTCTTACAGAACTTACTTTGGGGCTAGCTCAATCTGGGTGATTTGTCCGTATATATTAATTTAAAAAAAAACTTTACCAACTTAAATTTTTTTCCTTCTGAACTGTTTTCATCCAAAGTACAAACCTCACTTTTTCGTTGTTTTAGCCATTTGTCTCATCATCTGTCTATCTCACGCAGCTATTCTCCCGATATCATCATGCTAACACATCTGGGGCTTTCCCTTCGGGCGGATTTCATACGACTTTGTTCTACGAAGTGTCACATTTTGTGAGATGATAAACTCAAGATATTTATAGTTTACTTGAAAAAAATCGCTTTCGAAGAAGGGGTTTCAGGGAAAAATATAACTATAATAAAAATATCACTATGATGTTTTGAAATACGAGCACTATTAGAATTTGTCACCGTATATTTCACATTTGGTGAATTATCGATGAATAATGAAAATATTTTCTTGACCACGTTAACCTGCGTCGAAATTACAAATATTGTTTATTTGACTTGGATAAACAAAGTTTAAGTATATTTGTTTGTTACAATGCAAACTTGTTTTAGGGTCAATACATACTCATCATTTCGCTTCACTTCGACTCTGCGCTAGTATAATTTGACCCTTACAGTTTATTTGTTACTACATACTGGAATTCGTAATTTTTTCATTTCTTACCCTTTTCAACTACCTTAAGGGATCCGAGAACCCAACAACTGCCACCTGGGAATAAAGCACAACATGAATTCGAAATTAATGGTTTGTTTTATCAAAATTACCATTTCTTATAATAATATGCTTACGTGTGGTTCCCGGCAGAATAGTATAAGACCATTCCAAGTCTTCCCATGGATGTCGTAGAAGGCGACTTAGGAATCACAAGCTAAACAAAGCTTATGAACATCAAAGAGATCTCTCCAACCCGTCTGGCCAACGTGGAGAGTATAGGCCAAATCCTCTGACTGCTCTGGCTAATATATGACTCGGTACAGAGAGGGTCGTGCTCCTGTAGTGAAAACTAACAAAGACGTGATGGTAATAATGATGATCAAATACTTTAGAATATTAAACCTTGATGGTGAATTTATTTTTTCTATTTTGCTTCAAGTAGATTTAATTTTGCCAACATGCAAACATGAACGATACTATAAAGTGTCAATCATTGGCCCTACCAGCCCGATTATGAACTCTTTTCGGAGACAAAATAAGAAAAATAATATCTTACATACATACATATTAATACGATTTTATTCCTTGCGGGATAGACAGAGCCCAAGGTGATAAAATCACAGATCACGTTAAGCGTGTCGGTCACTGTTGGTTTGGCGTTTTAAGGTGGAAAGTGGAACCAAATTAGTGATAGGTTGCTAGCCGCATCGCCTATTGACGTGATTCTTTAGACCTAGAATCCCATGACCAACGTTTACGGCCTGCGCGGGAAGAAAAGCAGCAGGTATATTTTATGGTTTTTCTTTTCTCCTAAACCATCATGGAAGTCCAATAATATCAAAGATAATTATAGAGGCCTAGCAGTCCATCCGGCTTTGCCCGTGGTACATACCTAGCCTATGGCACTTAGAGTTAACGGACCTATACAACGGTGAAGTAGTTCTTGAGATTAGCGCGTTCAACCTAACAAACAATCTCTTCAGCATTATCTTCTTCTTTTCGAGTCAAAAAGGCTATGTCTATAAATATTATATTATATTAGGCCAGAATTAGGCCACCAGAAGGCCTATTTGCTAACTTTTGACAGATAAGGTGTACATCATTTTCATGGTAACTTCAATATTCATTACGGTTTCGGTATGAATGACTATTTTTTTATTTCAGATATGAAAACCGTGATGGATGTGAAAGTGACAATCGAATCGTTGTACACCGAGTTAGCAAATAGGCCTGCTGGACGGGGCAATCATTAGCCTCCATCAAGTCCCCCACGGTGCAGGAAGTAGGACAGTTGGAGCAATTCATGAGATGGGTCATTGTCTGAACAGCGCCGCAGTTGCACAGATTGTTGCTAGAGAAATCCCACCTAACCTGGTTAAACTCGGCATCTTGCAACACCAGCCCTTAGTCTATTTAACGACTTCCAGACTGACCAGGAAAGTTGGCCACCTGGTGGTAGTTTCTCTGCAGGGCGGGTAAAGGTTTCTCCATTTCTCTATTTTGACTGCTTCTTTAGGTGATATAGGCTTTAAGCTTTATAATATTAGTATAGATATATATAAGAGTCTGTCCTACTATCGGAGAATAGTTTTCCAAATGTCGAAATCGGTAAAATATTACTACGTTTAGGGGTCAATTGGTGATTTGTAAGGAACCCTTATTTAATGGTTACGGATTGTCGGAATTGGATTGTCGTCACTTCCAGTTGAAAAGGGTGCTTTTATTGTCGCAATTATAGTGACATAATAGGAGAAATTCCAGGTTTGGAGAGTTCTGGGTCGTAGTAAAACTTTTTGTAGAAATGAGTGGCCTATTCTTCAATCACTTAGTTTTTACCCCATGGACCCACCCAGATGGAGCGTTGTTACGTACGTATGAATGTTTGTAAATATGTATGGATGTTATTTTGTCTCTTCCTTTGTTACCTCCTGTAGTCTAAACGGCTTGCCTTAATTATTGACAAGAAAGCAATCTGGCTCTTTACTTTTTTTTTTTTATTAATTTTACTTCATTCAGTTAGTTAAGTTATACCGAAAACAAGAAGCGATATAATGTTTTCAAGAACTTTGAATGAACAAATTTGTGTGTATGCGAGATTCTTTTTTCCACTATATTTGTAATCTGTCAATCGGAGAATCAAGCAGAGAAATATAAATCCAAAATTTTGCCATATTTGGGTCACAATGCGAGCTTGTCCCAAAAATAGAATTACGTAGTTATCTTGTTATTATAATAGACATTGACATACAAAATCCGACTAAGCCAGATTACAACTCCACTGTACATTTACAGAGGTTTATCATTAACTGCGCACATTAACAGACCAACCCTTTAATTTGTTTACACACAAGAAACAACCGGCCATCACTGACCGCTGTATCTTCCGGCCAGATTATGCGATACATCACTGTGTTAACAGTCGTTTGGGGTCTGTAATAGATAAAAAGCAGTTGTAGACTACCTACCTTTTACATGCTTTTATTAATTTTTTAATTCCAGGTAACCATCTATGTGTGTACATAATCAAATCTTGCAAGTTAAATTTGATTATGACCCCACTCTACATTTAAAGAGCCAGATTACAACCCCACTGTACATTTATAGAGGTTTGCCATCAGCTGCGACATTAACAGACCCGTTTATTTGTTTACACACAAGAAATAACCGCCCGGTACTGACCGCTGTATCTTCCGGCTAGATTATGCGGTACACTGTGTTAACAGCCATTTGTGGGGTTAAAAT
The DNA here is from genome assembly GCA_963082605.1 of Rhodophaea formosa. NCBI lineage: Eukaryota > Metazoa > Arthropoda > Insecta > Lepidoptera > Pyralidae > Rhodophaea > Rhodophaea formosa. The sequence goes on along the minus strand of OY720225.1, from coordinate 8,432,821 downwards.
AGGTAAGTAGCATTTATAAAGTGATTCTATACGAGATGTCTGTATTATCCCAACTAATATTATGTGTTTGTTTGTAACGCTTTCATGCCATATCTACTGAACCGTTCATTATGAAAGTCTGGAGTATGGAGAAGGACATAGGCTACCTTTCATCCCGGACAAAAGTATTGTTCCCTAAGGATCGACACTAACGCGAGCGAAGCCGCGGGCGAAACCTAGTTAATTATAAATAATATAAGGGGAAAGATTTGGTTATTTGCGACCCGTAGAGTAGAATAGTCGTAGTAGTAGTAGAATAGTAATAGAATAGTGAAAGCTTTCTGGACATACGAAAGAATTTTTGCCTAGGCTAAAACAGTGACGAGTTGCTCGCGCTTGACGCTCGTTTGGTCGAAAAAGTGTTATTCTCAGCATGAACAAATACACGGAAAAATATTTACTGTTTTGGACCTTTATAAAGGTCTTAGCCAGTCCGTAAAAACAACCTTATAGGGAACAAAGCTAAAAACTCAAATAAGAAATTGCAATTTTTAATGTCAAAATATTTTTAAGTTCTAAGCATTGGTCCCATAGGAAAAGTTGTTCAAATCGACGGGCTGAATCACCCCTTAAAGTATTCTAATTAAAATAAAGAAATACGATATGGGAAAAAATTCCACGCGGGCTAGATTTGACCGGCATTCTTTACTCTCTGTACGAGTAATGACTTACCAATTACACGTCGAATTTCTCCATCATATCTTATTCCCCTTATACGCATTATTGCTTGCGTCACCTGACATAACTATTTTACATAACATTTTTTCCAAATCTTATTTCTTAAATAATTATGAAAAATTAACATAAAACTAAAAACGTTAAAAAAATATGATAAAATACCTAAAATATATTATTAAAAGGAGTCCCTTTAGGCAAGGTTCCGAAGATACTGGCAGCGTTCCCCCTTTGAATAGCGAGACTAATTCTTTGTCCGAGGTAGCTGCCAGCTCTTCGGTCTCCTATGATGTCGATTAACTTTTTTGCTATTTCCTTAAAAAGGCTTGTAGCGCACCGAATGGGACAAAATCATATTCGGAGCCTAGACCCCTGTATTAAGATGCTTTATTTTAATAAGAATATAATAAAAATAGCATTGTAAATGCATAAAAACACTTATAAAGCACCCCTTAAAGTGTCCAAACCGACCAATATTTCACCGTGTATATTATGTATAAACTCGACTCGCGCTTGGCTAATTTTTACAGATTGGTTTTTACAAAGTATTTGTTGCTTACATTTTCAACCCTAAACGACGTGATGCAATATAAAAGTTTTTTAAGCGTTGCGGCCTATCGGTAATTTGGGAGTTTCCCAACTTGGGAATATTTGGGAAAGTTAAATGCAAAAGTGTTTAAACAACGTTCTGGTGAAGGAAAACTCCGCCACGGGGAAAAAAATAACGAATGAATACAAAGATTTTTTAATGGTTTGGGCTTGGGGTATGAAAAAGAATTTGATATTAACAAAAATGTAAGTACCTACCTTTGATGATTTAGGTACCTACACATTTTTATCAACCCAGAAGGAGGGCAATGTTTTCCGCTCGTATGTTTTTATATACATACATACATGTATATTTATGTTTTGTGATTTTTGAGCCGAGGGCACAGTGCCCTCAACCTTTACAGGCAACATTACCAAAGGGCTCCAGAAGGGATTGACCACGGCTTTGGGCATTGGCTGTGTGCTTATAGGCTTGGAGAGGCAGCAAACCATTATATTTCTAATAGTCCAAGCATGCATCATCATCATCAGGTCTTTTTTTAGTCTCTACTGCAGGAGCACGACGAGCTCTGTACTACCAGAGCCATAAATCCGAGAGCAGTCCGAGGATATTGCCTACACTCTCCACGCTGGCCAGACGGGTTGGAGAGGTCTCTTTGATGTTTGTATAAGCTTTGTTTTGCTCGTGTTTCATGTCGTCTTCTACGACATCCACGGGAAGACTTGGAATGGTCCTATTCTACTCTGCCGGGAACCACACGACAGCAAGAATGCATGCACGCACACCCTAAAAGGTCAAACTGAAAAATAATGGCAAATGGCTCTGGAGAGTAACAACTCTCATCTTTTGTCTTATGCGCCGAAAGGTATAATCACATTAAATTACCCGTATTTAACATTGCCTATTGTTTATACCTGAATATTATGTTGATTGATTATTGGGATTAGTAAGAGCTTAACCATCAAAGGCTTGATCATCAATCTAGCTTATTGCTAATGATTTGGGCTTAAATACTAAGAGGCTTGAAAACATGCAAATACTGGAAAGATATCTATAATAAAACGACACTTGAAATCTATACCAATATTATAAATAGGAAAGATTGTTTGTTTGTTTGCATAGAATTAGCTACGAAACTAATGGACCTATTTCCAAAATTAAAGATCGGTAATTTTCTCCCACCTTTAAAAAATGGAATGAAATGAATAGTTTTTATTTTAATTTTGGATCTCATGTATCACTTTTTGAACGTCATTTGTCTTCCTTGTTATATTTTTTTTTAATATTTGCAAAATCAAAAAACTACTAGCGTTTCGGAAAGACCACTGCTGAGAAGAATATGCCGAAAGAAACTCAGTTCAGTATTGGTCACCTGAAGGGCATAATACATAATAGTTATACACATACACTTAAAAAACATTACGCCCACTACGATGCTAAACGTGGCCTGTAGGTTTTATGACCTTGGGCTCTGTCTACCCCGCAAGGGATAAAGACGTGATAGTATGTATGTATGTGTATTTCAATGTATAAAAAATCTAATACAATTTATCCTTCAATATGTCCCGGATTTCGTTGAATCCATTCACGTAAATGTAGAACCAACGTATTATTTGTTCTACTAACGATGAAGATACGGTATGTGCCTGAAGGAAATGTTTTGAAGAGGTAATTATTTTATTCCAAGAATCCAAGTCCAGCGGTCCTTTGTTATTGCTTTTAGTATGGAAATCGCTAGCTTCTGTATTTATAATAACATGTATCTTACCAACATTTAGATAATTATGTGCTAGGTACACTAGCGATCAAAAGAAAAAAAGATTTTTTATATTTATCAAGCCGTGTGGTTTCCTACAGAGTAGAATAAGACAACTCCAAGTCTTCCAGTGGAGGACGTTGAAGGACACTTAGGAAACACAAGCTAAACAAAGCGTAAAAACATCAAAGAGACCTTTCCAACTTGTTTGGCCAGCGTGGAGAGTGTAGACCAAATCCTCTGACTGCCCTTGCTAATTATGGCTCTGGTGAGGGTCATGCTCCTGTGGTGGAGACTAAAAAAGACCTGATGATGATGATGATATTCATTCAACGTATTTTTATCCCCTGATGATGTTGTGACAATATATTAGTATTTTACCATATCAAAATACAATAAAAATATTTAAAAAAGCAAATAAATAATCATTGCCAATAGCTTTGCAATAAATTTTGCCTGAGCGTTGAATCACTTAACGCTTACATCCATTTATTAAATGCATGGTTGGAAAGGTATGTGATAATTTCATCACACTTAAAATTTCGAGATCAAAATTAGTGGACACCACTTTTCATCAATAGTCGACATGGGTGTTGTTTTTGAGGTAATTACTTCTCAAATCATTTTAGGCATCATCATCCTATTTGAACTTGTAAAATATCAGTCCATATTATATATTTAACTATATATGTATTTGTAATGAAATACAGTATCGTTCAATTAGTATCCCATAACACAAGTCGCGAACTTACTTTGGGACTAGCCCAATCTGTGTGATTTGTCCGAATATATTTATTTATTTAGTATGTATTTGATAGACAACTCATTGAAATCGATCGTACAATTATGACATTTTGTATTGCATGTTTTCTAAGAATGTTCTTTAAATTAAATAAAAAATATCGTAAATATGTATCAGAGGTGACACTGGAAATTCAAAGATTCGTTCATTTACTGGGTTTTTCATGTCGTCCATTGCAACACCGTTGCCGATTAGGCCTATCCCTAATTGGACTTAGCTAATGGGAGATTATGTTTTATGTCATCACTCACTAAGCTGCCAGTTTACTCTTGTAGTGTAGTATTTCTTTTGTTTAAAAATATACTGGCTAGTCATTTCCCCTTTACCTTCAATTACTCTAACTTTATACTACTTATTTCTTTTTAAAGTCTTCCAAAATCCTCATCCTAACTAATATTAAAAATGTGAAAGTGAGTTTGTTTGTTACGCTTTTACGCCCTATTTAGTGAACCGATCATCATGCAATTTTGCAGACCCAGGTATAAGGGTACTGAGAAAGACATAGCCATACATTTATGACGCAGGCGGAGCCGTGCGTAACAGCTGGTTGAATATAATATGGAAAATTAAATTTTTAAGCAAGAAAAGAACAAAACTAGCCAAGATATTCAAATTTTAAGTAGCAATATTTGATTATTTACAGGCAGACGCCGTGACAAACAATCTATTTACCTAAAATCAATAAAATCTTTGCCTTTACCAGGTTTTCATGTCGTCCGTTGCTGATTAGGCCTATCCCTAATTGGACTTAGCTAATGGAGGATTATGTTTTGTGACATTAAGCTGCCAGTGTCCTTTTGAAGTGTAAGTATGTGTAGTTTTTGTGTTTATTTTATCTATCAGACGTAAATTTTTAATATTTAGTTTAAGGAAACTTACATGTGTACTTTTCCAATAGCTTGTGAAGATTTTACCGTGTGGATTTTTTATGTAAATCTCTTTACATGTCGTATATTTAATATGAAATATGAAGATTTGAGGTGAGGCCAGCGACAAATTTAGTGCATATGAGTAAAAAGTAATTTTCATTTTATATATGTAATGTATGTACCTTTGGACCCCAGGCTTGAAAGCATTATGAAATATTTTTTTTTGTGTGTGTGTTTTACCCGACTTTCAAAAGGATTACGAGGTTTGCGCGTCTCGTGTATGTTTGTATATTTCTCGTATCTTCCAAACGGAAAGCATGTACCTATTTCAAAAGTAAAGGTAAATATCCTTAAAATTTGACTCAATAACTGTGTACTCAAGAAAGAGTTATTTACCTCAGAGGATAATGAATAGCAGGTACAGCCTTGGAAAAAAGCTAGTAAACACTCAAAATATTATTCATAAAACATAAATTTCCGAACGGATGATACAAAATTTCTTTAAGCAAAGTATTCTCGAGTGTCCTTAGTAATACCAACTATGTAGCCACAATTTTATCAACTCAGTGACAGGTGGGCCCTGAAAACTTTACGGCCATAAATTACCTAAATTTCTCTCTTGGCACTAATTTGGGGTAGGGTTGACTTGCGTAAAAAACGGCTTAGCGTGAGTTGAATTAGTATTTTTAGCGGGAAGCCTACAGAATGGAAATATGAAGGTTCACCTTACCATTAATAATACTTTTAATAAAATAATTCAAAAACCGGCCAAGGGCATGTCGGGCCACGCGCAGAGAAATTTGCGTTTAAAAACCAAATATTTTGGAAACGAATCCCTCAATCGAAAAATTGTGTCTCAACCTCACAATATTTTTTAAAAACCTATTTAACAATACACAACATGATGGTTTTGTATAAAAAAAGATTTTTTTTCCACTTTTTTTGGCATGATTTATATACATACCCATACCAAATTCCAGCTTTCTAGTACTTATAGTCTCTGAGTCAAACCGCGGACGGACGGACAGACATGGCGAAACTAAGGGTTCCTAGTACTACGGAACCCTAAAATGGGAATGGGCTTCCTAAAAAATATAATTAGTCCGTTAGTTAGATTATCAAAAAACATTTGACACGTGTTTTTTCTTATGTTAATGAAACAAAAAAAAAATTACAAAGATTAACGTTAAAATTCCGTGTCACTGACCAGTACACTGTTCAGTGAACTGTGATGACACAAGCTACCAGTCATGAACTTTGATTATAGGTTCAGATAAGATAAAAAAAAAACCTACAGAGCGCTGGGTGACCCTCGCGAATGCTGACTTCTGGCCGAAAGGTGTTGTGTTCCGGCGATTCCGAGGAAGGCTACGCGACACTCCGTCATCAAAGAACACACCGATGCCTTAGTGTGTTAATATGTTTCATTTTCTTAAGTACTATGGGCCTGCGTTGCATACAAATAAATAAAAAAAATTATCTTTGACATTTATTGTTTAACAAGCTGCTACCCGCAGCTTTGCCCGCGTGGTATATAGCCGTTGTCCTTTTCAGTACCCCAATATATGTGTATGCAAAATTTTATGATGATCGGTTCAGTAGATAGAGCGTAAAAGCGTAACAAACAAACAAATAAACAAACTGATTCTCGCATTTATATTATTAGTTAGGAAGGATTAACGAAAGAAACAATACGTGTCCAATATTTTTTGATTGTTTAACAGATGGCTTAATTTTATTATTATTATTTTGGCCCAGTAAACTAGCCTAATATAAACCACATAGCTAATCAGGCTATAATACAACAATTAATACTGACGATTATGATTTTGTTGCACTTGGCTTTTGCACTTAACCTTTAAAGAGCCGAACACTATAAGCTACATCAAATGGATCCATCTCCGATTACTCATATACTACGGAGACATAAAGCGAATGGAAGACCGAAGAGTTCCCAAGTGCCTCCTGAACGATAAGATGATTGAGGGAGCCAGGAAATGAAGGAACGTACCTCGGCCGCACGTGGTCAGGGAATCCTTCAGCGCTGGTCGACCTAGCTCAATCACTGGGTTATTTTTGGAGTTCGCCACTGACACTTTCACCACCGAAAAGAGTTTACACTTGTAGTTATCGTTCTTCCCTATATTTTTGATTTTCTTTGAACGAGCGCGCGCGCTGAACTTTTGTTAGGCAGCCATCTTCATTAGAAAGAGAGTGGGGGTGCGAAAGGGAAAGATGGATTATGTGAGTGAGAGAGAGAGAGAGAGTGTTTGGTTTTGGCGGGATTTAAGTATACTATTTATGTAATAATGTTAATTTGGCGTAGACAATGATGATTACTGGAATGGCTATACTCCGATGAGTAGATGGAGTACAAACAGATCAAGATGTACCTACTAGGCTTTATAAAATAAAGCCAGAAACAGAAGCGACTAGAGAAATTCAGATACTTGACCAGGGGTACTATTTTTGAACGCGTGGCACTCTCTCACACTTTTGAACGCTTCTTCAAAAATAGTACCCCAGGCCGGTTGACTTGCGGCTGGTGTGCCTGAAATAATGACCGTAAAGTATATAAATATACTTAAGCGTAAATTACACACATTGAACTGGCTCCACGGTAAGTAGTGAACTTGTATCTCAGGATACTTACTAAACGATACAATATTTTACAACTTATACACTTAAAAGTACACTTTCTTACTTAGATAAATCTCTGGTAGAACAGAGAGGGTCATGCTCCTACAGAGAAAACTAAATCAAGACCTGGTGACGATGATACAGGTACAAGACCCAAGCCAATCAGACATAGATCGTTTTCCATCATGACCTGACCGGAATAAAACCTAGTGCCGGCGTGTTAACTACTGCGCCACGGAAGTCTTTAAAAGTCGTGAATGTCTACCCTGTAACTGTCTACTGGCCAACCTAACTGTTATTAATTTATTATTTCTAGGAATATACAATTCAGATGAATCAATCTATGCCACCAATTAACGCATGGATGCTTGCTGCGCCCAGTAGTAAATCAGCCCAATGCATTTTATGCTAAAGGCCGATACACAATGATAAACATATTATTTACTATCAGTTCATCTTGTTAATAGACCATTTTGATTATACACAGCGCGGCAGGCGCATGTTACATGTGCCATGGGAAATAGGACCTTATTATCAGCAAATAAATTTTATATTTAGATATCCTGGCAGTCGCTGTCCTGTGGTTTTCATATTAAACAGTTTTAGGTTACATACTATCAAATAATCGGTTCGTCTTATTCTCATGTTGATTGGCAAAGCTCTACATGAAAAACGGTATGTAACGAAGAAAACAGCTCTAGTATGGAATCATCATTTCGAGATAAAATATAGCAAGCCATAAAATTCGTAGAAATTGCGCCCGTTAATGTGGATTTCTTTCATATTTTGTGGTGTCATAAATCACCAGTAAAGTCAACATTGCATGTATGATATATTACACCATATATTGTGTATATAACCTATACAGCTATAGTTTACTTTGTTGTGACACAGTGTCACAAAATAACGAAAGTATAACCAAAGATCCCTGTCTCAAAACATTAGGCCAGACACGTGAAAGCACTCTCAAAGAAATGCTCTCATATACAATATCACAACACATTTAAATATAATGGAACATAGTTCTCAATATAAACCTTTTTTAGCTTATAAAAAGTTGTCCGATTCGATAAAAAATATAAATAGTATAAAATTGTTCAAAGAAAAGTTAATAACCCATTTATTACATAAAATTATGACCTACTATATTAATGATTATTTTAAGTAAATTATACAATGAAGTTTTATTAATTATTCTGTATAGTTTGTGTAGTTTTATTGATATTTTTGATTGTTAATTTCAAACAGTCCTGTCTTAACCCACGTTGAAAAATTGTTTATGAATAATATATATATATATATATATGGGGATCGAACCCGGGACCATCCGTGTCACAGGCCGGCGTGTTGACCGCTGTGCTACGGAGCTCGTCAATTCGGAGAGTCTGCTCTCCTGAGCAGACTCTCTGAAGAACATCCTTTACAGGACGCATAGTATTCTCGTATAGAATCGATATGATATTGGAACTCCAAAAATAGAGATGTTCACAACGGCTATAAAATAAAAGCACGCTACAGACTAAATGCTATTATTTTATTTATAGCGCGCTATTTAATACGCTATGTTACAGCGCGCTATTTGATATAAAGCGTGCGGCCGGTCAGCAGGCGCGTTAAATCTAGCATCTCGCTATATCTCGTAGCACGTTACATTACTAACTGCTATACAATATTATTTGTTTAACCCATCGCATTTTAGTCTAAAAATAAAGCAGTGAAAGAAAATCAATGAACTTTCCTTCATACTTTTCAGGCTCAGAACTGTCTATAATTGATTGTTTCGTTATTTTAACATTACTGTAAATTATTACTCAATTACAGGCGTATTTAAAAGTTCATTGATTTTATGTACAAAAATCATCAACAATCAAATAACGATTTATGTACACGCAGAGAAAATAAAGTCGTAAAATTATAATAAACAAAACGCGCTACAGCCGCGATGCCCGCGATCCGCGATCCCCGTGACCCGCGATCGCGCTATATTTTCATAGTGCCATAGCGTCTATTTCAACAGCACGCGCTATGCGCTATGTAAAAATAGCACGCTATATTATGACGCTATGCGTTATATTAACCACCTCTACTCTTGCCATTCCCCTAGTGTTGCAGATGTCTTTGGGCGGTAGTAGACACTTACAATCAGGTGATCCGCTTGCTTGTTTTGCCGTACTATTTAATAAAAAAAAGAACCATTTGGTGAAAACGGAACATTATTGCTTAGATTTATTATATTGACAGCAAAAAATGCAATTTCATTTCAATATACATACGAGTATATAAATGTGATCAGATATCGGTCGGTTTTATTCTCTTGTCTGAAAAATCGGGGCACGGGACAACTAACTTGCTGCCATAACTTCCGATCTGTAGTCTCATTATTTTGTACTAGATTTAACGATATTTGACACCTAAAATTGATATTTATGACTTTCGCATCATCTTGTAATAAAAGCAATAACAAGTCTACTGATAAAGTTATGATGATAATATCACATTGCCAGCTTTTAGGGGAATAATATGTATCTTTTTATTTTTACCAAATGTAGCAAACTTCATGCAATGGTATATGGTGTAAATATAGAATTTCGCAAGAAAAATAAAAACTTTATTATTTTACGTAAATAGAGTCAAAAGCTTACAAGGCGACTTAGGTAAAGCTAAACAAAGCTTTCAAACATCAAAATGACCTCTCCAACCCATCTGGCCACCGCGGTAGGCCAAGTCTTTTGACTGCTCTGGCTAATATATGGCTGTGGTAGTACAGAAATGCTCCTGCAGCGAGACTAAAAAGACTTAAAGAAGAAGAAGAAAAATCAAATAGCCGTGCTGCCTTGCAAACCATTGGCCCAAAACTGGACGGACCGCTTTAACGGTCCTACGAACAGCAGCTGCTTCAGCCTTTGGCTCCATTTCTCGATGATGTCCCGCAATCTGAGATTATACTAGCTTTTACCCGCGGCTTCGCCCGCGTAATATATAACCTATGTCCTTCTCGGTTCCCTATGCATACCTATGCATGTATGCAAAATTTCATGATGATCGGTTCAGTAGATACGGCGTGAAAGCGTAACAAACAAACAAACCCACTTTCGCATTTATAATATTAGTTGGGATAAAGCCTTATCATCATCATCATCAGGTCTTTCTCTCCACTGCAGGAGTACGACCCTCTCTCCCTCTTTTATATAAAGCCTAGATAGACTCTATTACCCGAAAAGCGTTGAAAAAAAATTGCGTCCCATGTCCAACCCATAGTCCATGATGCAACCGATTTGACGGATTTTAATCGCATTTAGACAGGACGCGTTTTTTTTTACTTGTTTTACGGCCCTGGATACAAGTCCTTTTGAGCCTTTCTTCATTTATTTCGCCAGTTAGCAGTTATTCTTGTTTGTTGTCAACGAAATGATGGTGTAATTCATTTCGTTGTTTTCACGGAGCCCCTGGTGACAACTCTTCGCGAATCCACTGGTTTCATCTTTGACGACGCAGCAAGGCGGACAACCAACAGCCCGCTATGTAAATCTCACTACAGCCGCACAATGACAGTCTACTTTAGCTGTTCTACACATTGTTCTTAAACATGGGCATTTATAACACCAAATAACACCAACCAACAGAATCAATTTGCGAAACAATCCAAAACAGACCCCGTGTAGTCCGCTAAAATTCCCGCCAAAAACTCCGACAGGACGCGTGTGCTAAGAAAGCTGTCACGCACACAAGCATTGAAAAATTGGCCAGATTATTAATCTGTCATTGTAATAAAGGCATGACTGCGTCTAGAGAGAGAGATTACGAGCTTTGACTAAGCCTACAATCTCTCTGGGTGCAGGCCGACGACCCCGGTCTGTCTCTTCTCGAGCCCATCTGGCCCTAACGGAACCTAAGTTCTTCTGTTCTAAGAAGTTCTAAGAAACTTCTGTTTATTCGAGCGGTAGGCACTTAAAATCCAATGCCAAGTATCTGCGCTTTTTCAAAAATGTCAAGCGAATGAAAATGCAAGTCAGTTGCATAATTTGCATATACCTACATACATATTATCACGTCCTTATGTTGTACGGGGTAGACAGAGCCTATGGCTATACAATATGTAACACACAGGTTTTTACCTCTTGAAGTTAATGTTGGGTTTGGGAAGCTTGTGTAGGTTCTATTTATAAGAAAAATAATTTCGAAATGGCGAAAAAAATTCGCTGCCCTATACGTAAGAAAATTCTATGCCGAGTCCTAAATCACATTGAGTATTTTTGTATATATTTATATAATACATATATATTTATTTATTTTATGTATGTATGTACTTTTACATGATATTGTATATATTATTTTATGTAAGTTATTTTATTAAACAGATTAATTATATTAGGTTGTATCATGTTTATTCTATAATTGTAATTTATGGTACCTTTAATACATTGTACAAACTTCTACCGTCCGTCATGTTTAAACTGTCCTTTAACCTACTGGTCGACTGGAAGAGATCCCTTTTGGGATAAGTCCACCATTTGTACATATTTCTTGTATTTTAATTTTATAATGTATGTTTTCAGTTTTGTGCAATAAAGATTTTCAAACGAACAAACAAACAAACATTTTTATGCCTTAGGTATGAAACTTGCTATGGAGCAGCGAATATTTTTTTTAATATTGGAATTATTTTCCGAAAAATAGAACCTGCTCAAGCTACCCTATATGTATATGACCTCTACGAATCGAACAGGGTTTTTGGTACATCACATCCCATCCTAATCCCAATCCCAACTAATAATATAAATGCAAAAGTGAGTTTGTTGATTTGTTTGTTTGTTTGTTACGCTTTCACGTTCTACCTACTGAACCGATCATCATGAAATTTTGCATACCCATACGTTAGTGTACCGAAAAGGACATAGGCTATATATTACGCGGGCGAAGCCACGGATAACAGCTAGTATTGTATAAGATCTAAAGGCCACGCTATCTGTAGCACAAGTTAGTTGAAACTTTGCTGCTCATTGTCTTTATTTGGTTTCCCTTAATTATCCTTTTAGCTAACGTAACTTTATAACAGGGACAGAAATATCAATACTTTGATGGTATCGACACTAACGAGATATTAATAAAAATATCGATATTGTAGGTATTACTATTTTTGTATTTACTTTATGCATAAAAATATGTATTATTTTATCAATATGTGAACTAATATTTTTATGTATCGATATATTGATACTCTAAGGTATCGATAAAAAATATTGATATTTTATTTAATAAAAAATATTTCTTTCAAGTTGTCAGTTCACTGCACGCGTCACACGCTCGTCTGTCCTTGGATTATATCATATATACGAAAAGAAAAGCAATTAGTTACCTATAGGTAGTGTTGTTGTCGAATATATTGGTATTAAATTAAAGTGATAGTTCAAAGTATTGATACAGAATACTAATTTATTTAAATACTTAGATATGCATAAAAAGGTATCGATACTTTTTGTGGTATCGATATAAGTCCCTGCTTTATAATAAATGAGCATAGTGCACATCATCAGGGTTCAAGCTCATACTGTAGGTGTAGGTAAGTAATGTGTTTGATTGATGCGATTTCCTCACCAAACTTTAGCTAGGCAGTGAGCTTAGGTTGCGGCATACAATAACCTCGTACCGATTATATTATGGCTATGTCTGATGCCTTTAGGCAGCTTGAAAAGTCTTAACACCAGTATTGGCCACTTACATACACGAAAAACAAACAAACATGGTGACAACGACACATTTTTTGAAGTTTTAGCGCTGTTAAAGTTTTTTGGATATTAAATCAGGATCAGCGAAAACGTTGGTTTTTGTATTTAAAATCTCTCATTTTATGTAGGTTTTAAGTCTTCAAGATGAATAATTAAATATAAAAATATATTATATGAAGGAGTAAGATATGGTCGAAAGATTGCACGCAAGCAGAAACTGAAGCTGTGACTAGGACTATTATGACTTATCCCATTTATACGCATTAGGACTTGTTCTTCAACATTATATATATATATTTTTTAAATCTTATATCACTAACCCGTCTGCAAACGTGGTACGTATGGCAAAATTCCCATGATGGAACCCATAGTGACACATTTGTAAATTCTCCTATTTTATATCCAGCACAACGAAAAGAAGTGTTTTTTAGGGTTCCGTAGTAAACTAGGAACCCTTATAGTTTCGCCATGTCTGTCTGTCTGTCTGTCTGTCCGTCCGCGGTTTTACTCAGAGACTCTAAGTACTAGAAAGCTGTAATTTGGTATGGGTATGTATATTATTCATGGCAAAAAAGCGGTAGAAAAATTTTTCGAAAAAAAAATTTTTTTTGGGTTGCTCCTATACAAGTAAAGTGGGGGAGTATTTTTTTTTCTCTACTTACCCATCGTGTGGGGTATCGTGAAATAGGTCTTTAAAAAATATTGTGAGGTTGAGAACACTATTTTTCGATTTAGGGATCCGTTTCCGAAATATTTGGTTTTAAAGTGCAAATTTTTGTTAGAGGTACGTGTCCCCCCCCCCCCTCTATCTGCTAAACGGATATATATGTACGTATGATACGTGAAAAAAATTACAGCAGTAGTATATATACTGAAGTTGAAGGAAAACTATCAAAGCTGGGTACTAAGTGCAAACTAAAAAGTTATAGGCAACTAACTTATAAAATGTACTGGAAAATGTAAAATTTCATACAATCGTCATTGTTAGATGTTTTTGGCCGTTAAGCTGTGAGGTGCGAGTGTAAACAGTAAGAACTCAAAGTTGTCATTCGCAACTACGGAACGAATGCGCGTGGCCCGACACGCACTTGGCCGGTTTTTTATTATTTAGCTGGACAAATTGATAAAGTACCCCCTTATATGCTATGCAGTTGTCAAGTCAAGCAAGCTGATAAAATCAATATACTCTACTTTTAACGTCTAGTTCCAGGTAACATCATCCGTTAAAACTGAACTAACTATGTAAATCACAAAAATAGTCTATTTAATTAAATATCCCCCTGGTGTCCATAGGCAGAGGCACTATCCATCTTGTGACCCGCTTGCTCGTTTACCGTCATATATCACAAAGGAATAGATAAAAAAAAACGCAACAGACCAGCTAAAATATAGCTAGTGTCACTTAGAAAGACTTTAGGATTCCAACCAATCTAAGCGTATCCGCTCGCATTCTCTGCTTTAAGAGGGTATACTAGCAGTGCGTTTTCTATACAAATGTATTTCTCGCTGAAAACTGCTTCTAGAGGCACAATTCTTTTTACATACAATCTATTACTAAAATAGGTATGTCCCTATGTTTTATTTTTTTCTAAAAACCTGTTTAAAAGAAAAAAAATATTTGTACAAAAACAGTTTTTTTGGAAAAAATTAAAAATAGGGGCATTCATATTTTAGTACTAGATTTTATGAAAAAAGAATTGTGGCTCTAGAATTAGTTTTCAGCGAGAAAATAGAGAAATACATTTGTATGGAAACCATATTGAAAAAATACTGCTAGTATACGCTCTTAATACGTTGGAGCCAGAGCTACGTTTTCTCCACTTCACACAATTTTCATTATTCTTGAATGTGAGACCCGTGTATCCATAAGTGGATGCCTGCGGCTGATATGATGATGATAGCTTAGTACTGTCCTAATCAAACTTTATGGCAGCTCGGAATATCTTGCATATCGATGCGCAGTACACAATTTTAGGTACAGTGGGGCCAGCGCTGGGAGGCAGGGCACGTACTGCGCAGCTAAACAACTATTGTTAAGTACTAACAGTACTAAACAAGTATTGCGCAGTGTATTACCAGCCTAAGCACTAAGCAAACCCTTCCGTGCCGAAATTAATTACTTCAAACGAGGCAGAGCGTTGTTAAACGGAATATTACGCACATACGCTAATGCTATACAATCAACTCGACGTGGAGTCTGGCTCCTTCATATAATTATACATTAAGGACTCTGCCCTCGACACTGTGAGGTCTAGAGACTTCCAGGAAAATATTAGGGATTATGTACCTATTGCTTGCCAGAGAATTTATCTGGGGCTGAAACCTATAAAAGATTTAATTCTAATTTTTTCACTTCTGAAATCTCTGTAAGTTTGCTTAATTTGTACACCCAATGACATCAAAAAATATATGCTAGCTTCTTTGTGAGCGATCATCTCTGCTTTACTTTAGGTGAAAATTCTTCCGTGTTTCTTCTACAAGTTGCATTTTTCAATCTTTTCTCGTGAAACTTTGTGAGTAGGTTCAGAAATTACATATTAATGTTTTTTGCTAATCCAGATTTTTCATTTCAAAATGGATACCCGTTCTACAGGAGTCAGGACCCGTGGGGTCTACAGCTCACAGAGCTACTAGTTTTACTGAAAATGACTCTAGTGTGTCTATGACACTTAAACTATACAACATAATGATTATTCGAATATTATTATAACCATAGATTAAAAAAAATATCGTTTTTCATAACAATGTCTGTAAAACATAAAAAATATATGTCACAAACTACGAAGAAGATACTATTACTAGTATGAGACGACCCACTGCCTTATGTTTTCTCTAGGCAATAAGGATCAAAAACAAATAATGGAGTGAGGGTGAAAATGAAAAAAAACGTCATACAATTCCGTTTGAGTTTCTATAGGGGGCCACAAATTCAAACTCAATTGACGTGTGTTCTATGCCCTAAAATCCGTAAAGGCAGTTTTTGGCAGTGATATATGTCTATGTGATTGAACACATAACATTACAATGTCTTAACCTAATTTACTAACAAATCAAATAATCTTTTTTGGAGTTCTTGGCGGGAATTTGAGCGGACTACACGGTGTTTAATTTGGATTGTTGTGCAAAGTGTAATTTAGTGTTATAAAAGCCCATATGTCAAGGAACAATGTGTGGGATAACTAAAATAAACAGTCATTGTGCAGCTGTATTGAGATTTACATAGCGGGCTGGTGGTTGTCCGCCTTACTGCGTTGGCTTTGATTGAACCAGTGGGTTCGTGAAGGATTGTCGCCAGGGGCTCCATAGAATCAACGAAATGAATTTACACTATCATTTCGTTGATAACAAGAAAACTCGAAAAAGCGCGGGAAGTTTTTTACTTGATACTGGCTAAATACGTAATGCGTGAAAGCCACAACAAAAAAAAAATTACTTTCAGGAACTTATTTATTTCGGCAAAACGATTTTATTTTTCGTGGTATTAGCCTAGACATTAGCATAAAATATACGGCTTCTTTGTACCATAACCTAACGCCCTAAATGACAAATATGTAGATTACACTTCAAAGAAATGTAATTAGGGCCTCATTTATAAACACGCATACTTTATAGGCAGTAACAGCTTACTACACGACTTATGTAATGTATGACATCATAAATTTTTATAGTTTTAGGTAAAACGTAAAACTTTACACTTTATATACTACATTTTATGAAATTTATTACTCATTCTTTTTTAAACTTGCATTTGGCAGACTTAATGATAGCATTAAGTCTGCCAATTGCAAGTTTAAAAAAGATTCTGTCCCAGCATTCTATCCCAGTCTATATAATCCTTTTTACTTTACTCCATTATTTAACCCTGCTCTGTGCATTGTACTATTGAGTTAGGGGTTTTTGTTACTCCTCTTTATCTATTCATTTACCCAGTAGCATACTACTATTACAGAGAAGAAACGCCGAAAAAGAACTCAGTTCAGCAGTAACTTAAACCTTAATAGGTATACCTAAAAATATATAATTTAAGTATGTGGAATATTTAGCCGCATTGTTGTGTTGGATCATTTTTCAACGCCAAGGGACGACAGAGGACTACAATACGGTTAAAGGCTAGTGGCTGATTGCTTGTCGAAGTTACAGTAGGGACATTATGTTGATGATTTTAAGAACGTTATTCTTTTGCAAGAGTTTTAAAAGAATGAGTTCTTTTAAAATACTTTAACTGCAGTCTAACATTCTTTGCTCTATTGGTACTGGCTAACGGATGACGCGTCATCGTTTAACCAGTACCAATAGAGCAAAAAATTTGGCTGTTGCTCGCGCGCGCGATTCCGTGCTTTATGGCTAGTACGAATTGCACGTTGTGAGTGCTGGCTGTTCAAAAAGAAAATTGGATTTAGAATAAAATATAAATTTCTAGCTTGTGACTCTAAAAACGGAGGCTTAGTAATATGGTCCTACTGGTATCTTTGAAAACCTCAATAAGAAGACCGGATGAAACCTAAAATGTGGAGCATTATGCCGAATTGTTCGCTGTGGATCATTTGTCAACGCCCAGGGACGATGGAGGACTCAATCAACGCCGGTGAATGATTTTTTTTGTGCAGCATGTTGGATGTATATCGGTTTTTTCGCTGCTGTTCATCGAAACTTTTCTAAACCAGGGAAAGGTAGGAGTTTGTTGGACTAGGGAACGGGATATATTTGGGGTACTACTTGACCGGATGAATCGGGAATGAAAAAATAGCTCGGGAGGCCTGGCGCGCGTACCATGCATGCATGCCATACTTGTAACCTCCGGATGAGGATGATGACCCTGATGACAATTCGAAACCAGCTTCGTACCAAATAACATCGAAATTTGTTAAGCCATTGTTAATGATCTATAGACTGAAGTTCTTTATGTCTGGCTAGATAGAATGAATCCTAAGAGAGCATCACGTAACAGTCCTATCATGGCTAGTATGCACACTATGCGAAGTGCTCGTGTGTGGGTGCTGACGATTCAAATTTTAGCCTTTTAAAGACAGGCTATCGGACAGGCAGTGCAGGCTTGGTAATAGAGTATCTTTTCATTACGGGACCCTCAAAGAGACAGATACATAAAATACCTAACTTATATGAAGCGTTTAGCCGCATTGTTCGCGGTGGACCATTTGTCAACGCCAAGGGACGAGGGAGGCTAACAATACGGTTCAAGGTCGACGACTGATTGCTTGTCGATGTCAGTACATTTTGTTGATGATTTTTATTGGTATGTCGATGATTTTATCAGTGAATGATGAATATTAATATTATTGAGAGACTAAAACACCACTTGAATAACACATTGACGAGCTCCGTGGCTTAGCAGTCAACACGCCAGCCTATGACACGGATGGTCCTGGGTAAGATCTCTGGTCAGCTTAAGATAAAAAATTATCTTTTTCAGATTGACCTGAGTCTTGGATGTTTATCTGTATATGTATTTGTTATAAAATAATTAGTGTCGTTGATGTAGTATCCTATAACACAAATCTCTAACTTTATTTTAGAGCTAATTCAATCTGTGTGTTTTTTCCATTATTTATTTATTTAGTTCTTTTTCCTGTTTCGTTTTACTTGATTTGAAAATTTACAAGGGCAACAAGAAGTTATTGTTTTACGTGTGTAGGTTCGCGGGTAAAGTTATCACTTTTTTGATGGTCCCCATTATCAAACGGAGAAAAGTAAATTGACGTAAAACTAAAATAACATAGGTTAAAATGTCGTAAATCATTACGAAGGCAAAGTTTTGAATAGCGGAATAAAATCTTTGAAAATATTAACCCTCTTTATAACATGCTCTAGAGATTATAAACTTAATGACCATTTCGGGTCAACTGGGAGTATTTAACGGAGATTGCCAATAAAATTTGATTTGTTAAACTCGGCAAATCAAATGAAAGTTGTAGAAACATGGCCAAACAAAACAAATTAAAAACAACAAATTGTTGACGATTGAAAAACGATTCTAGCGAGTTTTCACATATTGATGTTTATTTTAGGATCGTATTGGATTTTATTGTTATTTAATACTATCTGTTTCTGCGTGTCTGCGTGTGTTAAAGTTTTATCAAATAGTCTGTCCGGGTTAGCGGGATGATTGAATAACAAACTTCCAACACACATTATTTCACATGAATAATATTAGTACGATTATCAATCTTCAAAGGTGTATAGTTGTACACATGGTTCACCATGACTTTCTGTTAAGGTAAACCGATTTCAATGCAGTTTTTTTAAGTGCAGGTTTCTTAGCGACGGTTCTAAGACGATGTTTCATTAAAATTGGTTCAGCCGTTAACAAGATGTAGGGATTTTCATGACCGGGGTTGCTAAAAATTTTGAATTTTAAGGTAATGGTTATATTTTTGTTATTACGCTGTATATCTGGCTAAATTCAATATGGTATCACATATACTATAACTAGCGGAAAATAAGTATCAAAAAAAAATTGTTGGGTTCTTATGGAGATATGAGGGACAAAGTGGCCGGAATACCCTTTTGGCTTCGTCGTAGTTGGGTAAAATCAAAGAGATTTGTTAGAGACAACTTCCTCTTATAAAGTCAGAATGGAAGGCACAATTCTAAAATAAACCAGAAGGTATTCCCTCGGGAAAGAATGGATGCACACAAATAAATTTAATTCAGAAGTTGGTCTGTTTGTCTTTGAAAGTCGCAAGCCCAATCCCGGTGGACGAGGCTGAGTTAATGAGAAATTGAGCCTTTTCCAAGATAAAGGTAGCAAATATTGGAAAGACACGATGGTAAAGAAACGATCCAGGGGATGTGCATTATTTCAAAGAGAAATAAAAAACTGAATTATCTGCAAAAAAAACCGTCTAAAAATTGTAATAAAGAAGGATTCTGATTGATCTAACGATATTTCACACTCCCAATATGTTCATTTATGAACTTACGAACTTACGGCGCAATGAAAGGTCAAACATACATACGTGAACTCTGAAAACATAACATTTCTTTATGACCAGTCGTATATATAGTACGCTCAGTTCTTTTTTTAAATTCTCAGTTTACCCTTATGCTTGTTACAGGTGTACTTAAAGGGGTATCTCAGCTCGTCAATAGAACAAATTCTCCTTCAAGGAAGGAAGGATCAGTATTTCATACAAAGTGGGCACATAAAAGAGATTAATCTACCTTCGAATTTGTAATTTAAGTAGGTATAAAAGTACTTAGGGTATTTTCATCAGAGAGGAAGACTTAATAAGGCGAAAATTCGATCAACCATGAAATTAGCGTTGATACGGTACCTTTTGAGGGCCCACCCTTGACATGTCTATGTAAAGCACTTTGTCTCGACCGGGTTAATACATTACGTCGTTTTATAAAAGGTCGGCAATTTCCCGATACTTATACGATAAAATTTGTCCTTATTTTTTAGAGGGTTATGTTAAGTTGTTTTTAGTTTGGTTAGGACATTGCAGCCATGAATCACCTGATTGTCTGATAATTAAGATGATTATATGCTTCGAACGGCACGTTAAGCCGTTGGTCCCAGCGGTCATCTGGTAGTCGTTAAAGGAACCACGTCAGAAGTCGACTGACCGTGTCACCTACACGAGATTATGATGAGAGGGTTTTAACGTATCGATCAATCGAAAGACGGGAGAGGAAATTTATGGTACTAAGTTTTATAGATTGTTCTACGCTGATCTGGAAGAAAAGAAAAAAACTCCGTTGTTGAAAAGATATGGATTGCGATGTCTACAGATAGAAAAGGATTGCGCAGATCAAAGGAGGCTTTATCAGTGGGTCGTAGGAGACTGATAATGATGATGATGATGATTATGACCGAATCATAAAAAATGATTTAAAAAACGGCATTCAAATCTCAGATGCAAATACTTCGCTCTTTTTTTTTCAATTAGACCAATACCATAGAGAAAAAAAATATTTTGTACTTTGTAGTCTGTAACATTTTTGAATTGCGGTGAAAAAAAGTATGGCAATAGGCGGCATTGGCTTTAGTATTATAATGCCTACAAGAAAATAGCTTTGTAAATAGAATCAACGTTTCCCATCTCGAATAACGAAACGGAATTGATAGATCATTTGGTGATGGAGTCCAAGCCAGAAACAGTCTATCAACGCAATGTTATTAGGGCATTTAATATTTATTCCCCGCCATTAATAGCTGAGCGCCTTGAAAGGTTTGTCTGCGGTCGTAAGTTCACTCGGTATTGAGACACACGGCTCTTAAGTTTGACAAGCGTCGTCGTCTCAGCCGCAACAAGTACTCACCATGCTTAGCAGCCGGGTTAGTGAGTTGAGTGAGCAGTTTGTTTGCCTTATGTCGCTCCCGCCGCTGCTGGCGCTGCTGCGCATTGAAATAGTTTCTTGAGCGAGGGGAGGGAAACGGAACGACGATATTTCAGATGCTACTTGCTCAGATAGATGGGGGATGGGAAAGTTGCTCGGGAGCCATCAATAGCTGAGCGCCTTGAGCCGTATTGAGTGGCTCACACTAAACACATGGCTCTTGAGTTTGACAAGCGTCGTCATCTCAGCCGCAACAAGTCCACTGCTGGATTTGGGCCTTCTACGAGGATTTCCATAGTGACATCGGTTTTCGTCACAAACATGCGCATTTAATATTTATTCCCCGCCATTAAGGCCCGCTGGCCAGACAGGTTGAAGAGGTCTCTTTGATATTTATAAGATACGTTTAGCTTGTGTTTCCTAAGTCGCCTTTTATGGTGTCCACGGGATGACTTGGAGTGGTCCTATTCTATTCTGCCGGGAAACACACGGCCAATAATAATCGGCAAATCCCATCTCAGATAACGAAACGGAATTGATAGATCATTTAGCGGTGGAGTCCAAGCCAGAAACGGTCTATCAACGCAATGTTATTAGGGCATTGAGACACACGGCTTTTGAGTTAGACAAGCATCATTTTTATTATCATGAAGTCTTGTTTAGTGTCAAATGCCGGAGCATGACCCTCTCTGTACTACCAGAGCCATTTATGAGCCAAAGCATTCATAGGATTTGGCCTACGTTCTGAACGCTGGCCACACGGGTTGCAGAGGTCTCCATGATTTTTATAAGCTTTGTTACGCTTGTGTTTCCTAAGTTACCTTTTCAATTTCCACGGAAAGTCTTGGAGTGGTTCTATCCTACTCTGATAGGAAACACATGGCTCATAATAATCGGTTAATCCCATCTCGGATAACGAAACGGGATTAATAGATAAGTGTACAAATAATATGTTCGAACTTTTAACCCTTCATTAAAAATAACGTTCTGAATGTTGTCAACAGTGTGTCAGTACTGCCAACTGAATTAACGGAAGGGTCAGCGGCAGAGTTGTCACTGAAAAACGAGCGGAGACAATGAGACCTGTCATAGCGGCCTTTGAGAGTACTTTGCCGTATTGTGTATTTTTGGGAAAGAACTGGCAGAATGCGGTGAGGTCACGAGCTAATTAGGCTGAAGATGATCTTCAGCTGCGGTGAAATGTACTTAATTTTTCAAATTTTTATTCCTCGTTATTCGTCTATTTAATTTATACTAATATTCGTCTTAAATAATAATAATAATTTTAAATAATAGCTATGTTGCCAGAAGGGCCAATTATGGGTACACTAGCAATCGGATTTAGATTCTTCGGGGCCCAGGGCCCGTAATTAGTTTTATATCTATGGTGCTAGTGCAATACAGCCGAAACAAAATGCTTGGCAATTCATTAAGATGCTACCCAAGAAAGAGGGTGTTGTGAGGCTCTCAGAAAAAAGAAAAATGCACTAGTGAAAACAATTTTAAGTTCATTAAATAGACTTGTCCATTTAAGCTAGACTAAATAAAATGGAATGGCTCTTCAGTTTCAAAACCTAGTAAGTGTTTTTAGTTTAGAGCATTTACTAAGAATTCTTTTCATAACAAGACGCAAAAATGGCTATATTCATATTTTCTGGCAAGGGTAATAATCTCAAAAGTATTAAAAAATCTTCATCTTGCATTTTTGGTGCGATGTGGTATTCAGGGTAAGTAAAATTACATATAATCATATAGTGTGGCTATTAACAGCATCAATCAATCAAACATTTAATCCGTGCAACCGTAATTTCACGGATTTGTGCAAAAAAAAAATTTGATTTCAGCACAAAAGTCAGTAATGTTAATGTAATACTCATAACGATTGTTTAAAGGGACGTAGAAATTTACCTTTTCTTTACTGTATCTGTAGCGTGGTGCCTACACCGTAGTTTATATCGCGTAATAAACTTTACCCATCTCATTCTATAATATTACAAAAAACAAGATGGCGATTGTCGATAAACGCTGCCACATATTCTATGTTACCGGAGTTGGTCTAACTAAGTAATTATGACGACCTCCGTGGCGCAGCGGTCAACACGCCAGCCTGCGACACGTTTGGTTCCGGGTTCGATCCCTGGTCAAGTCGAGATGAAAAATGATCATTTTCAGATTGACCTGGGTCTTGGATGTTTATCTATATCCCTAAAACACGTCTCTAACTTACTTTGGGGCTAGCCCAAATCGTGTGACTTATCTGGATAAATTTTTATCCGTAATATTTGTATGTATGTTATTTAACTATCTAATTGGGTAAAATTAGTCTTGTTAAAATTTTCTCTATCTGCTCTACTAGGTATTTGTATTTTCTTCATTATGGAAACCCGGCTTTACTCACGTTTTATTTCGGATTTGCTGACTACACACACACACACACACACACACTCTCTCTCACACACACACACACACACACACACACACACACACACACACACACACACACACACACACACACACACACACACACTCAGGTTTCCATAATGGATTTGTCTCGTGTAAGTTTTAATATTATTATTACATTTTCTTCTTTCATTTGCGGTGTTTATCGGACTTATCAAGTCACTTCATTAAAGACAATAAAGAACCTAAGTTGTGGTTTAAAGCGCAAAGCTACAAAATAATTTACTTGGTTTTGCAAAGAGACAGACAAATAGATGACTCGTAAGTTTTTGTCTGTGTCCTTTGTTTCCATTATTAATCTTAATTTAAGTCCAGATAGCCTTAAACAATACCTGGGATTAAAAGAATAAATTAACGCAAATCTTTGTTATGCATTTTGAAACAACAATGGAATATTTTATTTTAAGAAATCCAATTAATAGTAGGTAGGTAAATGTGTTTTTTTTTTCGGTTTGATTGTAGTTTTTAAGTCTCAAAAGTCATTGTTTTGCTTCATTTCGTCCTTTCATTAATATTTGATGAAAAGAAAATAAAGATCACAGTCGTTCGTCGTCTATTGGATGATTGTTATTTTGTTAGAGGACAATATTTTTTATTAAGAACAATCATTTGCAATACTACTCCAACAGAAACACATGAATATTCTACTAAAATATATATCCACTGTCAATAGGGACACGTAAGGATTCTTAAAATACCCCAAATCTTTTTTCCTTATACAAATAAGTGCGCAAACAGGCGTACCACTTGATGGAAAGCGGTTAAGAGTCCCACGTAAAGCCGAAATCCCATACAAAATTACAACGAGTAGAAGTTTCGTATCGAAAATTTCTACTCGCTGTAATTTTGTATAGGTATTGTTCTAAAATTGAAATCATCATCACTCAACATCAATATGCCTTATCCGGTCGTACGAGTATGTATGAAATTTGGTTGAGATTGGCTTAACTGTTGTAAAACTAAAACCAAACTACGTTTGTATGGGTTTCGGCTTTACGTGGGGCTCTTAAAAGTACTGTAGCCTAAAGTAATATAAATCTAAAGGTATGATGGAATTAGAATGCCATAATAAAAAAACTGGAGTTTTTGGTGGGAAGTCAAGGGGTACAGTTGTCGTTTGCATTAGACGATTTTGCAAATTGATTTTAGTGGACTTAACAATATGGAATTGGTGTAGTTTGGTGTTATAAATGCTCGTGCTCGAGAACAATTTGTGAAATAGTTAAAGTAGACTGTTATATGGACTCGTATAGAGTTGTCACCAGAAGCTCCCACGAGGCTACGAAAGAACGCTAAAAGAAGAATACGCTATCTTTGATGCCACATACGGTACAACACCGATACTTAGTATCTCATCTTACTGAACATTGGCAGAATCACTGAAATCTCGGTGGAAGCCATAATCTAAAAGAAGAAAGAAAAAACTGAACGATGAAACATAACACTTCTTTTTATGTGCAGTTACGTAAAAACCTAATAGAATAACCAATACGGCTATATTTTATAAGTAAATAGGGAGCCGTCGTCGGTCCCGTACGTGCCGAGGACCGATGAGGACCAGCCTGATGAGGAATCGGCTTATGGAAAATATTTCAGAGATCCATGCCTGGAATTATAAATAGGAGTGGAATCTGGCCTTAATGAAGGTTTAATTTAATTAAGTTCTCGCCTGCTCAAAAAGTTGAGTGTTACACAAATGTAAACTACATTTATTTTCAACCGACGAAAAAAACGGAGGAGGTTTTCAAGTCAACGGGTATATTTTTTTATGTATGTCCAAGCATAACTTGGTACCTACAGAGTTTTATTAATTCTTTTTTCATTGGCAAGCGTAAACCCCAAAGATCGTCCTATAAAAATTTGAAATACCTGATATTGTAAATGCGAAACACATAAAACTGGAGTCCGGGATTAAACGGACCACAGCTTATGCAAATAGAAACATGTTCAGATATGAACATAGATATCAGAATATTTACGATATGAAGGAGGAGAAAAGTGACATTTTGAGGGTGGCATCGCAAAATGGCAAAAATTTTTAAAACTTTTGACACCTTATTTATTACTAGGGTTAGATCGCAGAACACGTTATAATAGCAGAAAAAGACCGCGGCTTAGATAATTAGTTTTGTTTTTATTATATATATATATATATTTTATACATTTATAACCTTTTAATTAAAGGATCTTAAAAAAACATTCATTAGGCATTAACATAGTATAGCCAAACCACTAAGGTATAAGATTATATTATGTACTAGGATTAAGTTTACGTTAATCATTATTCATTATACAAGTCAAAAGACAATATTATTATTTCATACATGTTTGTATGATACTGCGTAGAAACAATCGGTACATGCATCAAGTAATGGTACAAATAGTAAACACAGTAATCAAGATTCTCGGAAACATAGCTGCATTAAAACAAATTGTTTGCGCGCTGACGTGTCGCCACATGCGATGCTATCGTTTAAAAAAATATCTAAATGTACTTGTAAATTAACACCTAGCGTCATTAAAACCTTGGATTCAGACCTCATATAGATCACAATTGTTTGAATGATGCGTATTAAATAACCCTTATTTAAAAAATATACAAACATTGTACAATCTTTTATAAAATTTATTTCTGATCAGAATTTTGAGAATGGAATGGAAACGAGAAAAGGAAAATATAAACAAACACATACATGACATACATTAACGATGAAAATATTACAGTTTTTTTAGTAAAGCGTGTAAAAAGTGGAGTCACAGAAACCCAAGTTCCACAAAAAAAGAAATAAAGAAGGAAAGGTTTATATAGGTTTATAAATCTAGCAGGTTATGCAGGTTCACTATGAACCCCTAAATATTAAGTATTTCTCGGAATCAGGATCACTTTGTAAAAAGGAAGAAAATACAAATTACGTATTCCATTAATGATTCTGATTTCGAGATTTCAAAATAGCTCAAAGGTTCAAAATCATTTTGTTTTATTACAATTGAAATTATTTAGCTGAAAAAAAAAGAAAAGTAACTACTACGTGAATATTTTTGTTCATAGGAACAAACATAAAATTTCAACGTTTAGTATGAAACAATTACCTGAGAGAGAATATGCTTCATATTCTCCATTTATGAGTGAAATAACATATGCATTTGCCGGTGCTGTTTATCTCACGGATAAAATATCTGAATAGACAATACAATGCTTTTAGTTCATGTCTAAAATATCAATGCGGATGCTTATATAAATAGCCACATATCACTCAATAACTAGGTAATATGTTACCTTTAGTAAAAAAATACACACAACATATTAGTCACGTATTTATTCTTTACAGGGTAGACTTTTTAATTTGTTAACCATCATTAAACGTTTTGCGTACATCCTAATGTGAATTATTTTTTTAAATAATACAGGCCTAACATAAACTGCAATAAGACCTCAAGGTCACGTTCAGCGCGTTGGTGCCTTATGATTATGTAGAAAATTAATAAACGAAAATAGTTTTTTCACCACTTTTCCAGTTTTAGCATGATTTCTTAGATTTTAATCCCTTTCCGCTATTTTTCACGGTCTGCGCGGGAAGATGCAACTTTTTTATCTCCCAGACTAGCATGAAAAATTATTTGTTTATGGTTCCCGTATATTCCAGATGTAAAAGTAATCCTTAGCTTTTGCAGTTGAGTTTAGGCTATCATCGACTGCAAAAGCTAAGGAATACTTTCACGTAGGTACTATAATGTTTACCCCGAAATAAACAGTCGTAAATAAAGCTCCTATCACTTATTTCATCTATTTCTTTCCTATCTGTGGTTCCCGTATATCCCAAGCTTCAAAGCATTCCTGTGTTCTGGCTAACACTCTCTTTGCTTACTCGCTAATTTCTATTTACACTTCGTTGCTTCCATTTTCAAACTTTATGCAACCATGTTTATTTATACAAACACTACATTTTCCAACAAGTATTTGCTGTAGTGACTTCATTGTTAAATTTTGTTTATTTTCAACCAACGGAAAATACGGCGGAGGTTATCAAGTCGACGACTTTATTTTTTTTAAGTAAGATCATTTTTATGTATGACCACGCATAACTTTTACAGAGTAGTTTAAATTCGATATTCTTTTTTAATTGGAAAGAGTACCTATACCTCAAAGCTGGTCCCATATAAATTTGAGAAAAATATCCAAACCTAAGGGTAGAAAAACAAGAAATGATTGAGTTGTTGCTTTTCGGCGGTGAAATTTTGTTAGCGACGTGCTCACCTAAATTGTATATATTTAGGCATAAGTTGACTATTTGGAAATATTCCTATGATTTTGTGAATTATAAGCCCAATTTGGTGTTAATTTTAAAAGAATAGGAGTGGGGCAATTTTGTTCTTGTCAGTGGTTACATTAAGAAAAAGTGATGATAAATGGTTTATGGTTTCGCCCGTTCCCGCCAAATATTCAAAAATGGAATTTGTCTTCGGTTGGTTGTTGGTTTTCATTAGGTTTGTTGATCATCAACATCAGGTCTTTTTTTAGTCTCCACTGTGGGAGCACGACCCTATCTGTACTATCAAAGCCATATATTAGCCTGAGCAGTCAGAGGATTTGGCCTTCACTCTTCACGCTAGTCAGACGGGTTGGAGAGGTATCAATCAGTTATCCGTAATAAACGCAAATTTTTAACTTGACCTGTAGTTTAACGGGCCTGGCCTAAATGTCGCCTATTTTTATTTTTTATTTTATTTATTATGAAAACCAACAGCGTTACAAAAAGTCTTATACTCATACTATAGTTTATCTAAAAAGTAAGGCCAATTATAGGTTTCCCAGTTTAACAACTAATTAATAAGTTAATAAACTAATTAATAGGTTGCAGAAAGTAAACAATAATCCAATTACAAGGCAAAAGTATGATAATCTAAAACATTTCTCTATTTTTACTTACAGCCAGTTTAGAAGATGTTATTATTGATTACTTTATCCCCCTTGCAGATCAATCAATACTTAATGAAACAGAAACTTAATTTAACTAGGTATTTGTCATATTTAGTGAAAGTATGACTTGTTTTTTAAAATGGTCTTCGGAACAGATAAACGGGTCTATATGGCTAAATTCCAACACGTATTAGACATTACTTTACATTACCTTTACATTATTTTTACTTATTAGCAACAGTTTACTCATTAGATCCCTCAGAAGCAGTTCTTTTTCCGGATGAAAGATTGTCTATGTAATGTTTTGTAGATACCCCAGACAACGTGTTTGCAAAATTTCATGATGATTTTTTTCGTAGTTAGGGCGTAAAAGTGTAACAAACGAACGCATCATTAAACAAATAAACTCAATTTTAAATTATAATACAAGTTAGGATTATATGTAAAAGTGTTTATAAAGCATATAAATTGACTCTAGACATATCCTTAAGGCGCTTACACCAGCCAACTAGCACCACCCTTGGTTTTATTTCTTTATTACTAAATAAGATCAAATTGACAAACCCTACGTAAGTACTTCACTAGTAAATGACTTGTAGTATTTTTTGTATTGCTTTTCATTATTTTGCATTTGGTAATTCAAGAGAACTACGCATTACCGCGGCCAATTTTGGCGGTAATGTAGGTAGTTCTCTTAATCTGAAATGCTGATATGTGGATGAAAAGTTCTACTAAAAATACTACAAGTAATTTACTAAGAAAGAACTTACGAAGATTTTTTCAATTTGTTCTTATTTCGGAGAGCAAGAATTAAATAACGGGTGTCGCTAGTTTCAGTGGTGTAAGCCTGTTAAGGCGCTAAACTGTTAGAAAGTAGTTCATAAAATAGTTCAAAGTGTTTTTTAGACACTCCTAGCTCAAAAGTTTAAACGATGTCTCAATTTTCTTCTAATGATTTATTTAAAATGGGGGCAGCACTGGACTTCGTGTATGATCTTAAAGGGGTGACTGAGCCCATCATTATGAACAACTTTTCCTATGGGATCAATGCTGGAAATTAAAAAAATAATCGAAATTTTCATAGAAAAGTGTTCAGCTGCCGGGGCAATGTAATGATAATGACCCATACCTATATAACACAATGGGGAACTTGCATGAAGAGTACATTTTGAAAACTATTTCTGATCCATGGCGCAGCGGTTACCACGCCAGCCTGTGACACGGGAGTCCCGAGTTCGATCCCCGGTCAGGTCATGATGGAAAACGATATTTTTCTGATTGACCTGGGTCTTGGATGTTTATCTATATATGTATTTGTTATAAAATATAGTATCGTTGAGTTAGTTATAAAATATAGTATCCCATAACACAAGTCTTTCTTAAGAACTTACTTTTGGGCTAGCTCAATCTGTGTGATTTTTCCGTATATATTTATTTATAATTTATATATCTAGCTAGCAAAATCTATTAAGGACACTTCCAGTCCGATATCGATACACTAACTTTGGTTAAGATTGGTTAGAAAAGTCCGTTTTAAAAAACATGAAAATTTCAAAAATATTATATTGCTATGAAATAGCTCTTTAAATTTATAGCAATTTTTGTTATGAAGCCATTTCCCTAAACGCAATATTTAACATAGCTGCCAAACTAAGTCCTAACAAACACACATACAAATTGCTAAAGGAGTGACGTCACTAGTCAGTTGTTTTTTCTTAGGGACGTTTAGGCCGAGACGAAAAATTGGAATTTTCAAACCCTTATATCTCAAAGAGTTTTTGGGTTGTCAAGATAATTTTTTACTGGTATTTCTATTTTTGAGAGCTCTTTTCATAGGACAATGAAAAAAAAGTGTGCAAGTTCCGCATTAATGTGGAAAAGTAAGAAATAAATTTTAGATGCCAGCATCGGTCTTATAGGAAAACGTTTACGTTGTTGAAGTCTATGGGCTGGGTCCTAAACGATAAAAATGTTGCCATTAATGTTATGAAATCAATACATTTACATCAGAAAAATCAAATATGGCGGAAAACTGGGGAGTATTGTGCTAGCTCGCTGGATCGGAAATCATCGACTGTTGCACTCGCCACCTCACGAGGGGTGGTTGTGACGTGAAAATCGTGGCGGAAAATATAGACTTCGAGCCACCAACACATCTTTATAACTTACTAACTGTTACTGGTGGCTTTACCCGCGTCGTATATAGTCTTATGTCCTTCTCGGTACCCTTACCTATGTGTATGCAAAATTTGATGATGTTCGGTTTAGTAGATAGGGCGTGAAAGCGTAACAAATAAACAAACAAATAAATAAACAAACAAACAAATTCATTGCATTTATAATATCAGTTAAGAAGTTATGTTATTCACTTTTGTATGAAAATATTGAAATTGTTTTTGAGTTCCCAGCAGTGATCCGATAGGAAAAGTTGTTCATAGAGACGAACTCAATCACCCCTTTAAGAGTCCAGCGTGATCGAAATTTCGTCCACTATGTATATTAATCAAAGCACGGGTTGTCGGTTCCATTGTGGCGATTAAGCGTCGCGCGTCATTTGACGCCATCCATCATAGACACGCGTCATACGGTGATCTGCGGCAACTTTCTTGGTCAATTGGGTTTGTTGAGTATTTTGTTAATTTGCAATTAAAGTAAAAAATATTTTATTTCATATTGATAGGTAGACCGATAGATAACTAATATTACCATGCAACATACCGATTATATGTATATTAATCAAAGCACGGGCCGTCGGTTCCATTGTGGCGATTAAGCGTCGCGCGTCATTTGATGCCATCCATCATGGACATGCGTCATGTGTGCTGCAGCAACTTTCTTGGTCAATTGGGTTTGAGTATTTTGTTAACATTAGCATTTGAGTTACAAATATTTTATTTTATATCGTATAGGTTTTCCCATTATTTGAAGTGGACGCAATATTTTTTTTTCTTCCACCAATTCCTATTTTCCTTCCTTTCTGCATACAGTATATTTATTGACACTCGACATTCCCTAAAAGGGGTGACTTAGACCTAAGACCGTGAACATGTACAACTTTTCCAATGGGACCTATAAGGATAGAAATCATCATCAAAATTTAAGAGCTAAGCTCTTGTCGGTGGAGCTCCCTCTATCTGTCTCTATCCTCTGCCAATGTCTTAACACCCTGGTATGAAACTCTTCCCACTTTTTCCTTTATTTCTTTGAAGTAACTATGCCTGGGCTAAGGATAGAAATAGGGAATTGAAAAAAAAAAAACTTTTATACAAATGTGTTCATTCGACAATTCGTTTAGGGTAAATTATTCACACCCGGTATAATAATGTAGGTACCTTTTACGCAAAAATAAGTTCTACGAATCGAGTAGCCTTCCCATTCCAGAATTCATGAATAACATGCGGTATGTTAATTATAAATGGGCAGTATGTTGTTACACATATTAATATGTACGAAGCGATTTGCATGGTTTTCGTTGATGAATATCCAAATTATTTTGTTAGGACCGAACCTAATGATACTAATTAAGTTAATTTTATGCCCAAAATTGTTTTATCACAATTTATGTTAGTATGTTATGTTAAGATGGCTGGCAGGAGCTGGATGCGATCAGCCGAAGATAGATTTCGATGGCGTGCAATTGGGGAGGCCTATGTCCAGCAATGGACAAGTATAGGCTGATGATGATGATGATGATTTGTCATTATAAGTAATCAAATTTAAATGCTATGATAATGAGGAATCTTATTATATGTTTCTAAGCCTGTGTTTCCTTAGTCGCTTTCTACGACATCCACGCAAAGACTTGAAGCGGTCCCTGTTCTACTCTGGCACGCTACTCGTACGGCATGGTACAGTTTTTGGGTACAGTCTTTGACTATTTGGATTTAGGTACTTTCTAAACTCCATCATGCCTTTAATTTAATCAATACGAAACAGGCCAACTTTTTAATGTGGTACAGTTTCGTATATCTTAGCGGCTTAATTGGAATTGTGTTTCTCCAGATTTTCTGTAGACCTTAACGATTCTAAGAATTTCTTATTACGCCTCCCGTATATTCAGCCTACATGTATTCTATTTGCTTTATAGTTTTGAAATATGACTGACATAGGCGTTATGAAAATACTTCAAGTAAATATGGAAAGTGAAAAGTAAAAACTGAACGACGAACACTGAAAAGTGTTCGAAACGTAAGGTGTAGGTATGAATAATGTAATAAACGTGATAAAAACCGCATTAAATTGATTTTATTTGAATGTGTAACAATTGCTCTGGCTAATTATAATGGCTTTCGTGTTCAAAGAGGGTCGTGCTCTTGCTGTTGAGAATAAAAAGACCTGATGATGATGATGATGTGTAAACAATCGCGAAAACATTAGATATAAAAATATTTACACTGCGACAAGGACCATTTGGCACATGACATTGTAATGGGGGCGTTGTGTGTAAATACGAGTATACTTAATTAGGGCTTATACCTACCAAAATATTCTTAGTTTTATAAATTGAATTAAAAGCACGAAATATGCGTAAGAAACATAAATCGAGGTATTGTCCAAAAGAGACGCTTTACAAGATGACGAAAATTGCTGCGTTTAGTTCCGATTACGGCCGCGTGCCAAATGATCCTTGTAGCACTGTATGTATATAATCTGTAGTCTTCACGAGTTCTTACGAGCTCCGTGGCGCAGCGGTCAACACGCCGGCCTGTGACACGGATGGTCCCAGGTTCGATCCCTGGTCAGGTCAAGATGGAAAATGATCTTTTTCAGATTAACCTGGGTCTTGGATGTTTTCTACATATGTATTTGTAATAAAATATAGTATCGTTGAGTTAGTATCCCATAACACAAGAACTTACTTTGGGGCTAGCTCAATCTGTGTGATTTGTCCGTATATACGTATGTATGTAGTTTCTTCAATGTTGGTCTGGGAGAAAAAACGTAGAATATATAGTAAGGGTCAGAAACACCAGAACCCCCTCTACGAACGAATTTTAAATTTAATGGGTGTCAAGTTTATTCTGCCCCCGAATGTACCATCTGTTTTCTCATTCTTCGCAAACCATAGAAGCTTGTCGAGATGTTGGGCGAAAATGTAATGGGCTCTCCACACGTTCTGTTGTCATCGTGCCGATTCGCTGTACACTGCTGTGTTGGATAGCAAAATTTAAAGAGCTTTGGGAAGTTGAACAGCAATGTACATACAGAAAATCAGCGCTTAAAATCACCAAAAGATGTGCTGACCAACCCAATTTGATTCAGTTTTCTATATTTACGCAAACGTTAAACGTGACATCTCAATCTTTAACACTGTCCTTCCCGCTAGGGATAAAGACGTGACAATATGAATGTAAAATAACTGAGTTAACTTACGAAAAAAACCCTTTGTTCCTGTGATAAAGTACACGTGTGTACAATAACCGTTTGCGCCTTAGTGTTGTTAAGGCAATTACGAAAATTATGTTCCCCCTTAGCATATGAATATTAGAACGCCTGAAGTGCCGCTTGAGGAACTCAGGAAGGTTTTTCACGCTCTAAAAACGCGCCTGGATATATTTTTCTTATTTATACAAGCTCTTACCTTTACCGTTGACTCAGTACATGTGTATCCGTCGGGATCGTTGTTTCAGGGTAAACGATCTCCACTCTCTTTCTTCAGCAGCTGAAGACAGGCTAATTTAAGTGTTTAATATACTATGTTGGTTTGCCGTCTGGTTCCCGGCAGAGTAGAATGGGACTACTCCAAGTCTTCCCGTGGATTTGTAGAAAGCGACTTTGAAAACACAAGTTAAACAAAGCTTATAAATAAACATCAAAGAAACTTTTTGTAACTCGTCTGGCCAGCGTGGAGAGTGTAGGCCAAATCCTCAGACTGCTCTGGCTAATAGCTTTAATACGTAGTACAGAGAGGGTCATGCTCCTGCAGCGGAGACTAAATAAGACCTGATGATGACACTACGTTGAAGATTCGCGCCCGAAGCTCCGCGGCTTATACATTACGACGTATTCGGCTAATATGACACACCATACACACTCATATGCGCTACGTTGTGTGTTGCGCATGCCTGCCGCTGGCTACCCCTCGCCCCGATTTATCCCCGGCAATTTAACCGAACTTTGGTCGCATATAAAGTATTGTATGCATTGCCAACTAATTGCAACCGAACGCACGCCCAACCGAAGTTCGGTTGTACGCTTTAAGGCGACGTAATTTCGGCATAATGTATAATCGCCAGTAATTCAAATAGCATAGTAGGAGTAAAGTCAAGCAGAATTTCGGTCGCGTATTTTCGGCATATACGAAGCGATATGATGATGGTAAGTTTAGAGGGTACTATGATTCAAAAGATTCAAAGTTCGTGGTTCTGGATGTAACCAAGGAATCTTAAAAATTTGTTCTTAGTTAAATATTGTATAGTGGCACGGAACCCTTGATTGTTGCAATATAAATAATAAAATAAATTTTTTGAAGGAAAGAGACAGTCACGAAAAATGTGGGCTAGACCAATTTAAAAATGAAAAATTAAGTTAATTTTTAGTCTGTCCAGTTCTTTGTAAATATCCAATTTACAAAGAAGGTATGCATATAAATAGAATATTTAAATGAATAGACGGGCTTTAAACCGGAAGTTCGTTTACACGCGATTTATGCGGGGCAAAAGGGGTTTGCCGAAAAAATATTAATATTGCGCCGTTTGTGTGAAAACTAAGCTACTTTAATTTTTTCACTCTACTACCAATTAATTACCAGATCTTTTAAAGTCTTTAGTGCAGGAGCACGTCTCTCTGTACTACCAGAGCCATATATTAGTCAGAGGATTTGGCCTACACTCTCCACGCTGGCCAGGCGGGCTAGGGAGGTCTCTGTAATGTTTATCAGCTTTGTTTTGCTTGTACTTCCTAAGTTGCCTTCTTGTACAAAATCTACGAAACCTTGGTCCTATTCTACTCTGCCGGGAGCCACACAGTACCAGAAAGGAAAACATATTTTTAGACTGGCAATTCTTAAGTGAGATAATACACTACCTCATATAAAAAAAATATTATTTTTATAAGAATTATTCTTAATTAAATATCGTATAGTGGCACGAATCCCTAGTTTATGAGCGATTCCTACTCGCTCTTGGACGGCAGTTACTCAAAATGTTGCTTAGACCAATTAAAAATGAAAAATGATATTAATATTTCAGACATAAAATATCCAATTTAGAAAAAAGCTATGCAGATAAATAGAATATTCAAATGAATAGACAGGCTCTTAACCGGAAGTTCGTTAACACGCGATTTATGCAGAGCTGAAGGGGTTCGCCGAAAAATATTAATATTGCGTCGTTTATAAATGACTTTGAATATAAAGCCGTCTGTCTTAAAATTATCCATGCCTATTATATTTTGGGATTAAACATTTATAATCAGACAACTCGAAATGATCCAAAATCAACCTGAATTGTAGTAGGTAGGTACGTAGCTGTGACAAATAAACTTACAAACAACTAGAAATATTACCGCACTTCATTCGCGCATTCATAAATTATAGCCTGTAGTCTATTAGGGTATCAGAGATACCCTTATTCTAAAAACCAACAAGTTGCCCGTCAAGATAAATGACTTTTTATATGGAACCAATGACGAGAATTAAAAAAAGCCATATTAAGAGGATCGACTACCTGTAAATTTCATACAAATAGCGATAACTCTTCCACCCCCCTAAACCTTTATGAAATGAGGAAATTTTGGTGACATTCGATTAAGCACACCTTAATCTAGGGCTAACCGTTTTTTTTTATTGATTCGGTTTAGTTTAGATTAAATTAAAATGCACCGGTTATTTTTTTAGTAAAAAATATAGTTATTTATATAGATGCTCGTAACTTTTGTTGTAAGCAATATATCTTAATATCAAAACGTACAACCCTACTTCTCCAATTTATCAATATTGTGTAAAAAAATATCGGAATTGAACTAAGTTTAAGGCGTGGGAAGCGTTATCGCTTTTTGTATGAAAATTTACAGGTAGTCGATCTTCTTAATTATATTAATGACCGAACACTTTAATATGAAAAAGTCAGTTTTTTCGGGATTCCAGCTTTGGTCCCATATAAAAAGTTTTTATTTGTGATAAATAAATCAATAGGGACATATGATATCGCAAATTAAACTGTAGGATACTAACTCAACGATACTGTATTTTATAGTAGATACTTAAATAAACATCGTTTTCCATCATGACCTGACCGGGAATCGAAGCCAGGTCTCCTCGTGTTTGACGGTCGTGTTTCGGCTGGCGTGTTTACCACTGCCCCACGGAGCTCGTTAAATATCATTATAGTTTATGATATAAGCTATCTACACTGGTGAGGTTACTGTTTATATATAACGTACGCATATATATAAAGCTGCATTTACTTACATAAATAGCTTTAATGACGCTCTTGCCATTGTCACTGTACAAAACAGGCAAGTAGCAAACTACTTCGAGCGTGCTCCTAACTTTGAACGTCTCGTAGCCTATGTACATACTTACATTTATGAAGTCAGTATCCAACCAATATTTAAGACCAGACTCGTGTACCTAGGTCATATGAAAGGAAATGCACATACCTAAGTAAGATTGACTGATGGAACCTTTGACAGAAGCCTATAGAAACAGAAAGGGCAGGCTTTGGAACACATAAAAAAAAGAATGGTTTGCCATTGGATTGGATTTTTCTAAGTGTGTGAAATGGACATACCATTTCGACCGGTAGTCTAAATATATAAAAGGCATTTCTGACTGACTCATCTATCAACGCACAACCCAAACTACCTACTGAATAGATGTTGTTGATGGAAAAGTACGCCTTCTTGCACTACGTTACGTACGCTACGATATAACCGAACTCCACGCAGACAAAGTCACGGGCAAAAGCTAGTCATTAATAAAATTACTGTACGTGTCAGATAGGATAGAAAGATAGATACGTTTATTTGTAGCTGAAGTCACACACACACACACAAAAAAGTTAAGAACAAAACATTAAAACAACATCTCTATTGAAACACATGGTCTTTGTATCTGTGTGTCACAGCAATCCAAAAGGTCATAGCTCAGTGCTGTTGCTGCCCAGAGAGCAGCTCACTGATTTTCAGCTACAGCCTGTCAAGTGCGAGTGCGCATCTATGAATTTTTAAACAAAAAAGTAAAAGAGCTCTTTTGATATTATTGACATATTATGTTTAAAAAAAAACTGTATTTTAGGTTTATTTAGTTTGAATAGTTCATATTCTAGGGTATATATCCTAATCCTAACTAATATTATAAATGCGAAAGTGAGTTTCTTTGTTTATTTGTTTGTTACGCTTTCACGCCGTATCTACTGAACCAATCGTCATGAAATTTTGCATACACATAGGTTAGGGTACCGAGAAAGACATAGGCTATAAATTACGCGGGCGAAGCCGCGGGTAACAGCTAGTGACATATAAAAATATATACTTTTGATAAATAAACATACGTGAAAGTAAATATTATTAGTGGCAGCAATAGCTACCGGCGACTTGTTGGATTGTTGGTTTTCTGTTTTTCTAACAAGTAGGTGCGATAGGGTTTCTTCTTATTCTAACCCCACCCGTTAGAAGGTTAGAACCCGAGACAGCTCATGAGTTCGCTAAGCTCTCGAACCACTGAGCAAATAACCTTTTCGAAGTAGCGACAGGTCAACATGGTAATCGGGGTATGAGGTGAGCCATGTCAATGGAATGGATGTGCAATCCTGCCCGCGTGGAATATTTTCCCATATCATCATCATCATCATCAGGTCCTTCCAGTCTCCACTGCAGGAGCACGACCCCCTCTGCACTACCAGAGTCATATACTAGCCTGAGTAGTCAGGGGATTTGGCCTTCACTCTCCACGCTGGCCAGACGGGTTAGAGAGGTCTCTTTGATGTTAATAAGCTTTGTTTAGCTTGTGTTTCCTTAGTTGTCTTTTACGACATCCACGGGATGACTTGGAGTAGTCCTATTCTACTCTGCCGGGAACCACACGGCGGATTTTCCCATATCTTATTTCTTTATTTTAATAAGAATGATCTTAAATTTCTTAGAAATGAAACAGTTTATATCAAGTTTCAAGCTCAGAATACGAAATTGTAGCTTCCAAGAATTAATATTAAAATGTGTTCTTTTTCACGAACAAATCAACTAGTAACGCCAGTAATAACAGAACATTACATTTTCATAATTTTATTACCATGATTCACTTTAAAAACGTATCCAATAGTTGAGTTAGGAATAATCCTCGATATCTTAAAACTTAAAACAAATTTTAAGCTAAAAATAGGAAGTTGTAGCTTCCAAGAATTAATATCAAAATCTGTTCTTTTTCATGAACAAATCAAATAGTAACGCCAGTAATTACAGAACATCACATTTTCATAATTTTATTACCATGATTCACAAAAACGTATCCAATAGTTGAGTGAGGAATAATCCCCGATATCTTAAAACTTAAAACAAATTTTAAGCTAAAAATAGGAAGTTGTAGCTTCAAAGAATTAATACCAAAATCTGTTCTTTCTCACAAACAAATTAAGTAGTAACGCCAGTAATTACAGTAAGTACATCACATTTTCGTAATTACTATTTTATTGCCATTTATTCACTTTAAAAATACATCCGTTATTTGAGTAACAAACAGTATACAACATTTTTATCAAATTTTAAGATCAAAATACGAAATAATAGCTTCTTAGAATATTTCTTTTTCTTTACACGTACAGTTACACGGCCAGTAACCAAAATTCATTACTTTTTTATAATTACTATTGACCATTTATTACCATGATTCACTTTAAAAATGTATAAAAAATTGTCCCTGAATTTAAAGCAAAGTTTTAGCTCAAAATACGAAGTTGTAACTAACAAGAATTAATATCAAAATCTGTTCTTTTTCACGAACAATTAATCAGCAATGCCATCAAACACAATATGTCACATTTTTACATTACTTTTTACTATTTTATTACCATTTATTCACTTTAAAAATACATCCACTATTTGAGTAACAAACAGTATCAAACACATTAAAACTTATTTTTTTTATCAAATTTTATGTTCAAAATACGCAGTTATAGCTTCCAAGATTTTTTTTTCTTTACACGTACAATTAACGAGTAAGGCCAGTAACCACTAAAATTAATTACATTTTCATAATTACTATTGACCATTTATTACTATGAGTCACTTTAAAAATGTATCCAATAGATGAGTAAGAAATAGCCCCCGATATCTTAAAACTTAAAGCAAATTTTAAGTTCAAAATATGAAGTTTTGCTTCCAAGAATTAATAACAAAATCTGTTCTTTTTTACGAACAGTTCACCAGCAACACCAAAAAATACAATAAATTACTTTTTACTATAT
This sequence comes from Rhodophaea formosa, assembly GCA_963082605.1. NCBI lineage: Eukaryota > Metazoa > Arthropoda > Insecta > Lepidoptera > Pyralidae > Rhodophaea > Rhodophaea formosa. The sequence goes on along the minus strand of OY720225.1, from coordinate 8,392,680 downwards.
ATATTATAGTAAATTTTTACTATTTTATTACTAAATCACTTTCAAAATGCATCGACTAATATGAGTAACAAACAGTATCCAACATCTTAAAACTGCTAAAACAAAATAAAAAAAAAATCCCCAATATCATAAAACTTAAAGCATATTTGAAGCTCAAAATATGAAGTTGTAGCTTCCAAGAATTAATATCAAAATCTGTTCTTTTTCACGAACAATTAACCAGCAACGCCAGTAAAGGGAATACATTACATTTTCATAATTACTGCCAGAGATTAGAATTACAAATGCTATGACGTCACTCGGTATAGAGAATTTAATTTCAGCAGTAATTGTTTTAATTATAAGCGGCTGGGAATGAATTTTCTTAGTAATATACGTGATACGTGAATATTATTTTTAAATATGAAACGCTTTCATGCTAACGAATATAATTGAGTCCGAAGTTACAAAAAGTAAATATGTTTTGCTCAAACATGCTTGGAAATTCAAACAGTTTTATGAAGCCTTATATTAGCCAGAGCATTCAGAGGATTTGGCCTACACGCTTCACCCTGGTCAGACGGGTTGGAGAGGTCTCTTTGATGTTTATAAGCTTTGTGAAGCTTGTGTTTCTTAAGTCACTTTCTACGTCATCTTCGTAAGACTTGGAGGGGACCTATTCTTCTCCAACGTTAACCACACGGCATTGAGGATCGAACCCAGGACCTTGCCATTCAAAGGCTGCTTGCTCTGCTACTGAGCCATAGAAAAGTTAAAAAAAGTTCAATGTCAACTGACAGTAATGTTTTTTGTTATAAAAAATGAGGCGTGCAAGTTCTAATATTCATTGAACGTTCTATGAATTTTCATATTTATCACTTGTTTTTGTAGAAAGTTTCGTCTGCCGCATTTTTTATCGGATCCTTAAGAATTGTTCCCCCTTCTTTGCTAATGCTAAAACGAACGCCCCCTAAAGGTCAATGTCATATAGTGACAACCGACAAAAGTAGGGCGATGAAAGCGTGGTTTAAAATCATTAGTTGACACGCAATTTGGCATCGGGACAAGCGGGTGTGAATGTAGAATTAACGCGGCAGCGGATTTTGTAACCTTTTGTGTTAAGTATGTTTAGTTTATCATCATATCAGCCGCAAGAAGTGCACCGGTGAACTAAGGCCACGCCTAGGATCCATATTGACGAGTAGTACATACATACATACGTATTATCAGGACTTTATCTTTTGCGGGGTAGACAGAGCCCAAGGTCATAAAACCCAAAGGCCACGTTTAGCGTGTTAGTAGCGTTAAGTGGTGTCATGTGGTCGTAGTATATATGTCGCAGTCATCTGGTTGAATGTGCTATTTGATTGAATGACTAGCGCGTTCATTGAATGGCGACATTTAATGGAATGACTAGGCCGAACGTTGATTGAACAAGCGTCGCTCAGCGTCCAACTAGTTAGCGGATTGTAACATAGCTCTTTGAACAGAGCGGACATAAAATCAGTCAGGTGATTCAAATTTAGTTCATTTTTTCCCACTGCGGCGCTAGTAGTCACCAAAACAAATATGGCGTCAAACAGCTGGCACAGATGGCACGTTGTTGATATGTTTTTTGATTAAATTTACTTTAAAGGGCGTTATTTGTAATAAAATATTATGACAGCATGGATTTACCTATTATTACGCCGCCGCCGGCTACTTTAAAAACTAAAAATAATATGCAAAATATGAAATTAGTAAAGCTTATGAAATCATGCTACTACCACCAAACATTACAAAGTCGGCTAAGATTCAACGACTTCGCTAAATAACGTTCATTCAGTTAAGACGTTGAACGTTACATTCAATGACTTGACGAGTTGTCCTTTAGTCATTCAATTAAATGTTGCCATTCAATGAACGCGCTAGTCATTCAATCAAATAGCAGATTCAACCAGATGACTGCGACACATATGTTACCACCACTGATAGTGATGGGATGCTAGCCGCATCGCCTATTGACATGATTCCTGTCGCCCATTCCCTCGATCAGTTTTACGATCTGGGCGGAAAGAGAAGCCGCTGGTACATTCTACGTTTTTTCTTTGCATTTCGGAGCAGCATGAAAGGACTGCAGATTGGCGCCTTGAATTGAAGTAGCAAGCTGGCGCGGTAACTATTGCACCACATATTAAATGCCTTAGTTGGTTCCGTGCTCCGTGGCGCAGTGGTTACCACACCAGCCTGCGACACGGAGGTCCCGGGTTCGATCCCCGGTCAGGTCAAGATGGAAAACGATCTTTTACAGATTGACCTGGGTCTTGGATGTTTATCTATATATTATTTATTTATTTAATCGCCACCGCTTAATACAATACTCGTACCTTAAGACTAAGATAGATGTTGAGGGAACATTCAAGGTAAAACGTTGCGCCATGCAAGACAAGCGGTAAAAAAGTACAAAATTTCCAAGCTTTCATTTCAAAATAGATAACATTTATCCACGTCTAGGTTTCACAAGAAAATAGTTTATTTAATTTTGTTTCGTGAAGAAATCCAACTAATATTAATGCGTAAAGTTGCCGGCCCCTAAGAAACTATATTAAAAATCAGTTTGTTCATTTTTCATTTTAAATATTACTTTGTTTTCTAGATCATTAATTTTCCTATAGTGTTTATGCAAAAAATGTAATCTGACTCATGACTTCTTTCCACCATGAAGTGAATACTCTGTGTTAATATTCATTGATATTTTTTAACCATTTTTAACATGATTAGGTTCCAGAATCAAACAAACAGGCCTAAAAGGTACTCTAATGTACTGGGGGCACGGAGGAAGAGAGGCAGACTAAGGAGGAGACGGCGAGACGATATAGATGGCTTTTTAAGCAGATGACAGGAAACAGCCCTGGATCGTGACGCGTGGGAACAGAAAGGTGAGTACTTTGGCCAGCAGTGAGAAACAAAGTGGCTAATAAAAAATCATACAAACTTTTATATGAAAAATACTCGCACTTGTAGATATTCAGCGTATTTTTCCGCTCATAATATTATCCCGTATTTGGTGACGCTGTTCAGTCAATGGATCACCTATTGGTGTGCCCGAAATGTCCATCTTCCTGCACTCAAACAGACCTTAACGAGGCAAAGGACCGGGCAGTCGCAGTTGCAAACTACTGGTCAAAACAAATATAGGTAAAACTAGCTATCTACGACTCGAAAGAAGAAGCGCCGAACTCTCAAAAGGTGCTGAGGTCCAACTATTTTTAAAGTCGGACAACTGCCCTTAGTCAAGACCCATGGTTCAACTAGTTAGACAGAGCAGTTGGCGCACTGCTCCTCACTCTATTTTCCTACTACTACTGTCCTGACTCAGTGATCCAAAATGAGTCTTGTGCTCACTTGGGACGGCCCACCATAACAGCGGGGACACACCTTGTACGTGAGAGTTCGAGCACCGGTGACATCACACTACTCACTTCGCGCCTGTGGTGCGAAACGTGCGAGATACGAACACAACACAGCCAGCCCTGCAGTTCCGTGGCGAACCATTTACGCCCCGCGCGCCTCTCGCTTCCCCCGCACACGTCCAGATTAAACCGCTTGCGGCTATGTGTGGGTACATAGCCGCAAGCGGTTTTCCGTGCACTTATTCTTAAGTGTCGTTTCTTTATGTGTAGTGCTATATTCTTTGCCACCGGCCTGCAACTGATCGGTTAGCCCTGGTATGCTCTTTTCACTCATTCTATTCTTTCGACGTGACCGAGCCAGCGAAGACGGTGCGCCTCAACATCGCCCATAATGCGTTGATTTCAATTAACTTATCAGTTTCATCGTCATGATAGATTTGAACACGTAGTACGTGGTTGAATATATGTTTCATCAGAAAAATACTTTCACTATCACGACTTCTGTGGCTCAGGGGTTCCCTGCAATTCATAGGCAAGTGCCTTTGAATCGCAAGATCTCAGGCTTAAACTTCGGCCATGTCATGATAAAAAACCGGCCAAGTGCGTGTCGGGCCACGCGCAGTGTAGGGTTCCGTAGTTGCGAATGACAACTTTGAGTTCACACTGTTTACACTCACACCTCACAGTCTAATGACCAAAAACATCTAACAATGAAGATTGTATGAAATTTTACATTTTCCAGTACATTTTATAAGTTGGTTGCCTATAACTTTTTAGTTTGCACTTAGTACCCAGCTCTGATAGTTTTCCTTTCAACTTCAGTATATATACTTTTGCTGTAATTTTTTTCACGTATCCATATATAACCGTTTGGCAGATAGAGGGGGGGGACACGTACCTCTAACAAAATTTTGCACTTTAAAACCAAATATTTCGGAAACGGATCCCTAAATCGAAAAATGGTGTTCTTAACCTCACAATATTTTTGAAAGACCTTTTTAACGATACGACACGATGGGTAAATAGAGAAAAAAAAATTACTCCCCCACTTTACTTGTATGGGAGCTACCCAAAAAAAAATATTTTTTCAAGGTTTTTTTCTACGACTTTTTTGCCATGATTAATATACACACTCATACCAAATTACAGCTTTCTAGTACTTATAGTCTCTGAGTAAAACCGCGGACGGACAGACAGACAGACAGACAGACAGACAGACAGACAGACAGACAGATAGACATGGCGAAACTATAAGGGTTCCTAGTTTACTACGGAACCCTAAAAACGATCTTCTTCAACCAGTCTTGGAAATTTATCTATATATGTCGCAGTCATCTAGTTGAAACATCTATTTGATTGAATGACTAGCGCGTTCATTGAATGACCACGTTTAATTGAATGACTAGGCCAAACGTTGATTGAACAAGCGTCGCTCAACGTCCAACTAGTTAGCGGATTGTAACATAGCCCTTTGAACAGAACAGATATAAAATCAGTCAGGTGATTCAAATTTAGTTCATTTTTTTCCCACTGGGGCGCTAGTAGTCACCAAAACAAATATGGCGTCTAACAGCTCGCACAGATGGCACAGTGTCGATATTATTTTTTATTAAATCTACTTCAAAGTGCGTTATTTGTAATAAAATATTATGACATCATGGATTTACCTATTATTACGCCGCCGCCGGCTACTATAAGAACTAAGAAAAAATTGCAAAAATATGACATCATAAAGCTTTGGAAATGATGCTATCACCAAATATTACAAAGTCGGCTAAGATTCAACGACTTCGCTCAATGACGTTCATTCAGTCAAGATGTTGAACGTTACATTCAACGACTTGACGAGTTGTCCTTTAGTCATTCAATTAAACGTGGTCATTCAATGAAGGCGCTAGTCATTCAATCAAATAGCAGATTCAACCAGATGACTGCGACATATATACTATTAAAAAATATTGTCTTGTGTTATTATCCTACTATATAAGTTCACTACTCATCATCTGATGATGATGAGTTCACTACTTACTGTGGGGCTAGCTCAATCTCACATGATCACAAATCACACTTGATTTGTTTCTAAATATTTATTTATTACTAGCATTATCCCGCGACTTCGTCTGCGCAAATAATTATAGCCTATACCACCTGTAGATAAATTAGCTTTCAATCGATACGAGAATTTTTAAACTCGGTCCAGTTATTTTAGAGCCTATTCAATAAATAAATATATAGGGACATGAGAGCCCCACAGTAAGTTGAGAACTTGTGTCGCAGGATACTAACTCAACGATACTATATTATATAATATATACTTATATAGATAAACATCCAAGACCCACTTCAATATGAAAAAGATCTTTTTACATAGTGACCTGACCGGGGATCGAACCCGGGACCCCCGTGTCACAGGCTAGCGTGTTGACTCCTGCGCCACGGAGTCAAACAAACAATCAAATCTTTCCTCTTTCAAAATATTAAGTTATTATGGATTATTATTTGAATAAAATAAATCAGTGAAGTATCTAGTAATATTTTAATAAAAATATAAATCTCTTGGTGAACGAAATATTTTATAACGTAGTTATCGAGAAATAAATGAAACTCATTCAAGAGAAGCCTCCGATCCTCCGTAATAAAGTTACCTAGGTACTATGTAATGTAATTTAGACAATTTCTTCGTTAGGTTAAGTATTCATCAATTTTCCAAGAATATCTTGGATTAAATGAGCTGTAAAACAGATGACAAGAATTTCACATAATTTAGTTTGCCATTTTATTGACATTGATTTAATCGTCATTGTTTTTGCGTTTTTTTCATCGTGCTCATTAAGTTTTTTAATATTTGTCAATTTAACTAGGTATACTTAATTGTTTATTTTTCGTATGTATCTGTCATAAACGAATACACGCCGGCAGTTAGGATTGCCGAAAGAGAAACCTTCTAGCTACGCATACAGTGTCCAGTATTTTGGGTAAACACTTAAACAGTGCCAGACGACGTCGTTTCAGCAGCAAGGAGTCCACTCCTGAACATGGGCCTCCAACAAGGATTTTCATCCTAAAGGGGTTTTGCCATACTTACCGGACAGTACTTACAACAGTGCCAGTACTTATTAATTGATAAACTCCTTTTATTTTCAAGACTATTCCAAAAATTTTTAAATTCACACTCTTTCTTTGTAACTACCATAGATTTACCAACACATTCTCTGAAAATTTCAAACCTAAAACTATTACTGTGCATAGTTACAGCGCTGTTATAGACGAACGAAAAGACGGATAACGGAGTCTTTATAATAGTGTCCCGTATTTACCCTTTGGGTATAAGTAACAGTGACGAATGGCCCTAGTACTTTAAGTCCGAGATTCGAAGTTGTTTTTTAGGAATTTTATAATATTACTTATATTCATTAAATTAAAAATGTATGGCTTCCAACAAGGTTTCCTTGATTTTGCCAATGTCCAGTTTAAAGAGATACGAAGTATCGGGTTGTACGGTATACAGTTAACCAGTAGCAATCAAAGATGGTGTAGCTCCTTTGATTGCGTTATGCGAGCTTCTGGTGACAAATCTATACGAGTCTATATAATATCTACTTTAACTTTTTTACACATTGTTCTTGAGCACGAGCATTTGATAATACCAAAATCCACTAATTTCATATTATAAAGTCCACTCAAATCAATTTGCAAAATGATCTAAGGCAAACCCCAACTGAACCCCTTGACTTTCCACCAAAAGTCATGATATTCTTTAGTACAATTTAATTTTGTTCAACTCATCTTGATACTGATACGTGTTCTACAATGTAGTTGCAAGGTAATGGACGTTTAGTCACCGATTTGAAATAAGATCTCATCTTCCACAAAGCTCTCGGGAGCAAATAAAATATTAAGAAGTAAGTATATTATCAAAAAATATTAACAAGAAGTTCTCGCCCAGTTAATAAAACTGAACAACTATAATCATCCAACCAGCCGTATTGCCCGATTGTATCTTCTGCTATGTTGCTTTTTTAATAATTTTATTGTATTTCTTAATACAATTTAATTTTGTTCTACTCATCTTTATACTGATACGTGTTGAACATCTGAAACGTCCGGTTAACCATGAACGGACGCCAAGACAAATCTACTACAATGTAGCTGCACGATAATGGACGTCTAGTCATTGACTTGAAATAAGATCTCGTTTTCCATACGCACTTCTTGTTTAGGTTATGTTAATATGTATAACATTACCTAACATGAAGTGATCGCCCAGTTAATGAAACTGAACAATTATGATCATCATCATCCGAGCATTTTGCCGTTATGCTTTGCTTGTTTTACATTGTGTTATGCCAACCCTCCTTTGGTAAGGTTATAATGCAAAATATACCGGACAGTATTAAAATAACATGTCATATAAAAATACTCAGAATACTATTTCACATTTGTACCTATTACAAATGGTTTTTAAATAGAATTACAATCTCGGTATATTATTAAAATTGAAAATATGTGCTGTAAAAGAATTCGCCACAGGTAGGATTGGAACCCACACTAAGTGTGCTACCAACTACCCCCACGTGACGTGGTTCGAATCCTACCTGTGGCAAATTCTTTTTTCAATTTTCATTTCTATTATACCTCACAGAACGTGCTGTTTCTCTCAAACTGATTGTGAAATTCCATCATGGAAATGGATTTAATTCTGGGGATTTTAATCAACAGGCGCTGGAACTATTTCTGAACACGGGTTTTCGTTTTATTAACCTTTTGTCTCGCAGCTTTTTACTCTGTCTACACTCAAAACATGTCATGGTTTTTTATATTACTAGCCGAGAGAACCAATATTGTATTGTATGTGTACATATACTTACTCTACTTATTGTTTTTCTTTATGTGCGCTTGTCTTAGGATCCTATGTCCTCGATCTAGGGCAGAAGGTGTCGACAGTGACTCTCCATTTCGATTTGATTTGAGTTTTATGTCTTACTCACTCCATGTCTTTCCGATCTTCTTTGCTCCGTCTAGTACGGAAGAACGCCAGATTTGCTTGGATCGGCCAACCTTCCGCTTTCTTTGCTGGGAATTCCACTCAATAGCTGGTTTCGGTATAAGATCAGGACCCCGTAAGAGAGTGTAGTCAATTCAGTTTCACTTGCGGCGTTTTACTGGTCGACTAACAGATCAAACGCCACAATTGAAACTGGTAAAAAGAACGTGTTCGTAAATGTTACAACTACAGCTCAGAATTAGTGAGTTCCAGTTGTCTTTGAAAATTGACGGTAGCGACAAGTGTCGCGCATTTTATATGAAACTAACAATATTCCTTTCAGCAAGCTGCGACTTCATCTGCGTATATTACAGTCTTTATCACCCATATATAAATTAGTCGCAGGTATATTATTATTTTAAAATCGGTTTTAAAATGCAAACTAACAATCAAATTTATCCTCTTTATTGTACTATTAAATAACAATTACCCCGTCGTGGCGTGATCTGTAATTTTATAAAAATGCGTAACACATGCTGCAATATCTGAACTTAAAAGTCAACCATAAGTAGTACGATATTATTTGTAATGTTTTCAGGTTTTAAAACAAAAGGAATATACAAAATAAAACAAATAGTATCGAAATCTAACTTTTATTTCGTCGCTTTACGACCCTACATAAGAAAATACAATGCGGAAAGGTAAGTTCTGTTCTACACATCTCACAAGAATAAAATAGATTTGGACGTCACGACTTGACTTAGTCAGGAGACTTACACACAACACCCAAACAAAATTTTTAAGAACTTTTGACCAACGCATTATCATACAATCTGTTAATTTCGTAGTTGCAATACAGTCTTAGACATTACACTTAAACAATCATATTTTGAAGAACTTGACTAACCGATAACCTTATCAATCTGTTCATATCTAAAGTTGCAATATTCACAAAGAGCGATTTACTTATGACATTCAATAACTTTCAGTAATATGAGAATGCATTTGGCTTTATAAACAATTGATCAAGCAAAAATAGACGATTTTTTAAATTTGAATCAATTTTTTTTCAGAAGAAAATATTTCCAGCGTCATTAGTAACACCACTGTGAATTTTGCAACTTTATATTGATGTTGTAGGTACATAGTTATATGATGAAGTAAGCATCAGGATACCACTTAACACATAGTTTCTCCATGAGTACAAATAACTTAAAACATGACTGGGTGTGCAAGTGGAAGTCTTTGCCATGGATGTCTTAGCCCAGACTGTACCAAGTCGTGGCATCTACAATGTTATGACTTACAGTTTTTGTGCATCACAATGAAAATGTAACAAAACAGAATTTCGTCGAGAGGTCACTAAGGGATAATTAAGTCTTTTTAGTAAAGAGTGGATAATTCATTGACATCAAAGCAAGTCCTTTTAATGAGTAAGGTTTTTTAAAATATTCATTATAAGATATCCGTTCCCATTTGTAAGCAACTTTAATTTATAGGCTAAACTATAAACGCAATAATTTACATAGCTGTCGAACAAATTTCTCATATCACCCCTATAAAAAAGACATGTGTGACGTCACATGTGCTTCGTCTTATCAAGGCGGATGGCGACGGTTTTAATGGACACACCCAAAAAATCTGACCTTGCAAAGTTTCTGTCTCAAAGAGTTTTAGGACTGTAAACTTTTAACCGATGTGCCCATTTTTGGGAGGTGTTTTCAAAGTTTTACGAAATAAAATATATGCATCTCTATTTAGCAAAGTTTTTATGGCAGGCGCCCGCCCGACGCCCTTCTTGGGCAGACAGAATATTATTAGCAGACTGACAGCTAGGTCATAAATCACACACGTTTGGTATTCCAGCAGTTTCAAGTTCACAATTGACGTGTGTTTCTATATTCCACCGATACTATTTGATGTTCCCGATAGACACTTGTAACTCTGCCAGAAATCCGTTTTGTTGAAATGATGATTGTTACGAGTGAGAAAATAGTACCAGTATTTCTTTGTTATTTCAATCATAAGAGAAATATGTTTTTTCTTTTCAAAAATTTATTTTTTGTGACTTGATTTGGTTTTGAGCGATTCATACTGTAAGTTTCTTGAAAATCAAAAGAGCCCAAACACGACAGTATCTTTACCTTCTTTATTTCATATTCAGTTTAGAAGTATCTATGGCTTTTTATTTTGATTCCATTATTGGATCAGGTCTATAGTACCATAATATTGCATAGTCATTAAATTCACACAAAATGTCAGCTCAATCGGTTTAAGAAAAGTACTTTTTGCACGTTTTGACCTTCAAAGAGAAACAAACAAACAGAGGAAATTAAATAAATCCTTGTAATAATAATATTTTACGTATCGATAACAAGGTATCTTTTTGGTATAAGGGACTCAAATTTTCCATCTTAGAAATAAGAACACTCGTAGTTAAAACAACGTCGAAGTTTATATAGTTTATAGAAAACATTGAAAACAAAATATTGAGGTACTTTAAGTTGCTTAATTTTCAGATTTTTTCTTCCGATTACCACGGTTCTCTCAAATCCTAACTAATATTATCCCAACTAATATTATAAATGCGAAAGTGAGTTTGTTTGTTTGTTTGTTACGCTTTCACGCCGTATCTACTGAACCGATCATCATGAAATTTTGCATACACATAAGTTAGGCTACCGAGAAGGACATAGGCTATATATTACGCGGGCGAAGCCGCGGATAACAGCTAGTCTTATATAATGTGAAATGTAAAATAAAGTAGAATGCTTGCATATACTTGTAAAAAATGTTTCACTAAAATCCAGTTTATCTAACGGCGATACTTACTTTTGCGAAAATACATTTCGGCTACAACATAAAAGAGAAACTCGTCCCTAGTGACCTCTTAACACCCTCAAAAATACTTTGTACTTCGAAAGCTCTTTAGCAATAACATAAATATAATATTTACATCGTTCCCGCACGAGTTGTATCCGATTTTTAATAAAAACGTGGCCAAGTATTGGATCCGTAAACCGAGAATTAAGTACTTATTATAAATTATTATGAAACTGCATAAAATATTTTAATAGAATCCTGTTTATTTCTGAGGTTTATTTTGCTCTTCAATATAAACTAACTATCTTATGCTATATCGAAGATAGTTCTCACCCAGTAGGTAAAAAAAGATTCGATTAAGTATATGCTCAAATTAGAAGATTCGTACAAAGATAATTATTCTTCTGTATGAAAAAATAAGCTACCATGTCAATGTAAGCCAGCGGCATAAATTATACGTACAGCGGTAATTTAAATGATAATGAAAAAGTTCATTTCTTTGTTAAAATCTGAGTTTCAGTTTGCTTACTCATGACTGATTTCGCCACCTTTGCCAACGTGTTTATTGAAATCGGATTCAACTTCTCGTAAGAAAATACGTGAAAAATAAACTATTACAATAATATTGATCATGACAGTACCTTGAATTTATTATTTTATTTTTGATCTAATTATTATTTATATAGTAACTGTATTACAACACAGCGTATGTTACACATTAGAAAGTGAAGTATGACAGATAAGACCCCAGACCTTGCACTAGGAATGCAGAGAGAGGTGGGAGCGGGTGTAGTTTAGGATTACCTTTATAGCTTACAATACAAATAGGATTATGACTGTAGATTGATGCCTAGAACCACTGACAGTGTGTTACTGATATTTATAGCAAATAATCCGCACCTCATCACACGTTCAGTAAGTAATGGTGGACAAATTCAACGACAGTACCATAGAGCACGGAATGTCGCTCGCGAACGACAGTCATATTCCCTGCTCTGTGGACAGTAACATGTATAACTGAATTCATCATTCCTTCCATCTTGTATACCTAGTGAAGTATCTGAGTTTAAACTTGTCAGTATATAATCATTTTCAGTCATTTCAATGCTACCTTCTGTGTAACTTACTATTAATGAAGTTAAACATTTTAAGTTGTATGAAAGTAAGGTGATTAGAAAATCTTATATTAAAGGTTAGGCCGGAAAGTAGTGATGTCGAGAAAATATCACTCAAATAATTAATTTGTCGGACGAATGATTCGATGCCAACTGAAAAGGAAAAATTTAATGATCTCGTCAAATCCTACTTAATTAAATTAAGATTTTATTGAAGTAATTTCTTCGCTAATTACTGTTACTAAGGAATTTGCTTCCTTAGTAACAGTAAAGTGGAGGTCGATGAAATTAGTGAATACCACAAAATGCAAGGAAGGTTGCTTATGACGATAAAATATACTGTTTTCAATATCAATAAAACTGGGAACAGAATCTTTGTTATTTTATTAATTTTCTTGTAACTAGACTGTGCTACGAACTTTTAGTTCTTCTCATAATTAGAACTATGATTAACTGAATTTGCAGCGACCATATTAAAAAAAGAACAGAAATTATGTAGTTTACCAAAAAACATACAAAATATCTGAGTGCAATATTTCGTATGCCAAAAAATGGTTAGTTTCCCAGTCCTCAATCTAGTTACTATATCCGGATATCGTCGCAATAGATCGAATTCCGAATATTCGATTCAAACCATGTTCACACATGCGTAGAATGATATTTCGCATGCGAAAACTCCAAACTCGGAGTGGTTAGTTTTCGAGTGGGCAATCGAGTTTCATTCGATCCGCTTGAGCGATATTCTCTTACATCACTATGAGGAACCACAAGTCAAACTAGGTCGCAATTAAACGGCGCCAGATGGGCTAAGTTAGTAAAGTGGGAGAAAATGGAAAGGTGGCTATTTGAGGACCAAAATAACTTTGCAGTTAAAAGTGAATTGAATATTGAATGTGTAAGGAAAAATTTTAATCGTAAGCGCTAAGACCTAATAGTACAGTATTTTTCTGCAAACTCAATTTTTTGAACCATATTATTTAGTATTTGATAAATAAATAACAATCAACAATTGTATTTAAATAAAATTATTTTAATACGGTTTTTATCGCGTTTATTACATTATTTATACACCTAACGTTTCGAGCACTATATTTTAGGCGGTAGATTTTGCAGTACTTATAAAATACTAGACAAATGTCAACTTAGTCTACCTGCGACCACGAACACTGTAAAGTGCTCGAAACGTTAGGTGTATAAATAATGTAATAAACGCGATAAAAACCGTATTAAAATAATTTTATTTAAATGTGTAACAATCGCGAAAACATAAGAAAACATTAATCAACAATTGTTTTTATTTAAATTTAATAAAAAGATACATGATTTCCAATTACACAATCAACATTTCCTTAACATTTGCAATTTCATCTAAACTTACTATAGATTGTGGAAGTAAGAATTTTGTTGTTGTCAACTTTTCTTTGTCATATACTGACCAAACGTTAAACCTCATTATTTGTGATGAAAAGTTACGTACATTATAAATTACACTTCTTAATTATCTACAAAGTCAATTTTGCTACAAAGATATCATGCTAAAAAGCCACCTTAACATTCTCCCCCTTGAAATTGTATCTAAGAAATTACATCTCTAGAGACACATAGAGGCAATAAACGAACCTGTGGTTTATTAACGATAATATCCACACACGACCACAATATTCATGTATATGGACAGAAACTACATCAAAAGAACTTTATCTCAATACAAAACACCGAATCGAAATGACAAATTATTATTTTTTCCAAGCGTAGTTTCCCCACACGGTTTCTGCGATATTCACCTACTATTTACTTATATACTTACATATATTTACGTCACTAGTGCATTATAACAATATTTACATCTTTTTGTTCTACAGTAATGAATTTGTTCTATGTAAAAATATGTTTGCGATAGATGACATCGAGAAAATAAATGAAATTCCTATTTTGATAAGTAAAGAGACAGAGGTCACAGTTTTTGTTATTTTCATATCTAGGCATTGTATTCAGTATTCAATGTGTCGGTTTATGAACAATTTTTATTTAAATTTTTATTTCTATACGTAAAGTCCACAAAGGTTATTTATTAACCAATTGATCGATAGATTTATTTCCGTAACTCTCAGGACACGTAAACACTGAATATATTTTTAGTTACAAGGCATTACTATATATATATATATATATATCTATTCTTTATATAAGAGAACTGATGACCATTGTATGGTTCCTAATGGCAACTGCAATACAGCGTGGTAATGCTACCAGTGTTCTGGGCACCTTTGTACGAGAAACACTCTTGTAATTTCTAATGTCTCTGCACGTTCAGTATTTTTTTATTTACAACTTAGTTTGGTCATTCAGTGAAAAAAAAAAACAAAAATAATTATGATGTTTTTTTAACTAAGAATCATTTGTCATTGTATCAATATACTTTGTAAAGTATTCGCATATCAATATTAAATGAAGGTTAACTTAATTATTTAACAAAAGGGTTAAATGCACTCGTGCTTGTGTAACAGCCTTTTGATCTTGCTATTAACGTTAGAGGTCTCATACATTGTTTAACAGTTTCTAGAGACAAAGGAATATTATTAGTATAGCTATTTGGAATTTCTATTATAATTACGAATAATTGTTTATAAGTAGATCTTATATTATATGCCTGGGTGACGCATATATTTTTGAGCCATTTGGGGTCGAGACACTGGGTCCGTGGGGCCCCTCAGCTCACAAACTATTCAAATTTGTGAGCAAAAGGCTGGTCGAGGTGTCGAATGACCAGAGGGCTGGTCACTATCTTGCCCAAAGAATAAGCATTGCCATTCAACGTGGCAATGCTGCCAGTCTTCTGGGCACATTACCGCAGGGTAATGACCTGCGGGACATTTTTTTTTTATAGCTAGGTTTTATTTATAAGTTATTTTATTTCTTAGGTAGGTTTAATTGTTAGTTTCTAGTTCTTATAAGTTAGTTTTATTGTTTAATGTATTATATGTAAAATTTTGTACTATGTCGAATAAACTACTTATATATATGAGACAATAAATAAGTAGATTGGATTGTTATTTTAAGATACATGCTTATTTATTATAAAGGGGTATGAACATTCTTGAAAAAGGAAAAGTAAGGAGTACCCGAAACCGAGCATGCATGAAAAGAGTAATGAATGTGGATGAAGCGAAAGAGGTTTGTAAGGATCGTAGCAAGTGGAAATCCATAGTCTCTGCCTACCTATATAAGGAGATTATAAGGTCTAACTAAAATTGTAAGTTGACGTCGCTTGGAGAAAATGCGCTGTGCAGTTTGTTGCCGCTTCTTCTGCACTCCGCTTTGGAAGCTGCCTAAACTTAGCCATAAGTAATTATTGACGTCAACATTTTTTTTTGTTGTAAAAATTGTAAACACAAATATGACAATTAATAAGTGTTCAAAGAAACCTATAATAAATAAACGATTGAATCTTGAATCTTGAACCCCTATGGGAAAGAGGCGCGATAATATGCATGTATGAACATTTTTATCCTTCAAACCAGCTCACCAAAATAAACAACTTTTCATGTGGAACTCACCCTGGAAACTCGAAAATAAAGACATTTTCTTACAAACGTGTTCGGCCGTTCCGCCAAATTGTATGGAAATGTTGAAATGTTTTTTTTTTATTTCCTAGCATTGGTCCCTCAGAAAAAGTTGTATATTTTGATGGGCTGGTTTGATCGTTCGAAGAATAAGAGTGTTTATACTAACATAGTATATTAGGTAATGTTGACTATATTTTTGTTTATATTTTTGTTGTCTTTTCACATCGTATGATAAATTGTCAATATAGCTATACAGTATTATATTGGATTCATTTTCACATAACTGCTCCTAGGTTATAGGGACCTTCAAATATATTTACTGTTAAACAGTTAAACTAAAAATATATTTATAACCATTTTATGCATTCACAATGCTATTTGGATATACTCATTATTATTATATTTTTAAAATAAGTTATGGAAAGAAAATTCCCAGAAAAAATTTAAAAAGGATTTATGTTCTTTATTGGATTTTCTTCAGTAGTCCCCGAAAATGTCACCAAACCTACTTAGGCAGGTACTGTTTAATTTTTGGTGGTGACATAACATTGTTCTTTTTTGAACTGTCTTATTTTAAACACATAATTATAAACAGGACTTAGCACGAACTTTATATTTATTTATTTAGTCTCACTAAATAGAGGTAAAACTGGTAAATGATGCTTAGCATTAAGTTATTACCTTTTGAACAATAATAACTATATGTGAATTAAATAAAATAAAGAAAATATAAGTATATATGACGAGCTCCGTGGCGCAGTGGTCAACACCGGCGTGTCAGGCCGGCGCCTGCCACACGGATGGTACACGACACTGGGGATAGAACCCGGGGTTCTACCCCCGGTCAGTTCAAGATGAAAAATGATCTTTATCAAATTGCCCTCGGTCTTGGATGTTTATCTATATATGTAATAAAATATATACTATATTTTATTGTTGAATTAGTATCCCATAACACAAGTCTCGAACTTACTTTGAGGCTTATTTATATTTTCGCCGCAACATCGGAAGCAATAAAAGGTTAATTAATTATATAGCTACCTCATTATCTTGAAAAACGGTGCTTTTTTAAATATTAAGCGAGTTCCTTAATTCATACAACGTAATTCGAAAATCCTCAGTTAATTAAGATAATAAATGGGAAACCGAAACATGGCGCCGGTAAATTATAATTTCTAATTTAATTGTCTCAACCGACAAGATTGTTGTGATGTAAACAGTTAGGAAACTGATAAATTAATTACGCCGCGAGTCTATGACTTTTTCATTTTAAAGGTTAGTTTATTTGTTTCGCTGGTTTAAGGTAGACTTTAGAAGCGAGCGTCTATAGCGTCAGTGGCGCCGCGTCTGTGACGCCGCGACAGAGCGACAGGTCGTTGTTCAATACAAATGTATGAAATTTTAGTGAACATCATTCGAGCATAGCGACACTGACGCGGCGTGACTGGATCTGACTCTACCTTAAAATGTATTTTATTTTGTGGAAATCATGGATAAAATATACTGATGTAATGATATACAACAACCATATTACATTTATATATTACAGCTATGTAAATAGGCCATTGCACTTAGCTTCTTTCAGCAAATATATTATTGATTTGTCATTCATTAAAAACGTAGAAACGTAGGAATACTCAGTTCATGGAGTGCATTGTTAGAATATAATTTATTTTAGGCGCTTGTTGACCTATTCGTACTTTATATAAAGAGTTTTGATTATTTCATTAAAAAATATAAAGGTTTTTTTACTACGTTTCAGAACTAAGATATTTAAAAATTTCATGGGATATTTTTCATTTATTTAATTATTTAAAAAAGAAAATGCTCTTTTGGGACTTTTACTTGGCTTTTTATGTACGGGTTATTTAATTTATTAAAAAAATAGGTAATTAAGATACTCTTCAGGCACTAAAAAAAAATTAGAGGCAATTTTGGTCTCAAGAAGATTGAATCTTTGCAAAAAATATATTTTTTTATAAATACACGTTTTGTAAACGTGGTAACGCGGCTAGCATATAAAAGAATATTGTTTTTTACATTTGAAAATAATTAAAATACTTTTATTTTCTCAATGTCATCAGCAAACTACGTAAATAAAAATGGAAATAGAAATTTTGATAGCAAAAAATAAATTGATATGATATATGACACTCTGATATGAAATCCTGTTTGACAAGAGAAATGGCATTTCATGATATGGGACAGATATACTATGGCGTTTGAAAATATATATGATACTATATGTTAGCCAATCCTATGTTATGGTATACCTATGTGTATGGCAGTGCCAAAAATTAATATATATTTTTTATCCATTTCTATTCCCATTAAGAGCTTATATTAACTATATTATTGCAAAATATATACTAAAATACATAATAAATATAATTTTAGTCATAAAAGGTATATTTAGCCAAAATAGGTCAATGTATTGGTCAATATATAGGAACAACTTTTACTATGACACATACCTTAATTTACCGACAAAAAACATTTGAATATTTTCTATTTATATTTCAAAAGATAATATTTCGCTTTTCGGTTACACTCTTTATACATTTTATCACAGTATGTATAAGAGTAAAAGTTGTGCGTTGTGGAGACTACATTGAACCTCTATTGACTCGATATACCCTTTAAAACTAACTTAGTACATAACAACACGTACGAATGGTAGAACAAAAGGGGTGAAAAATATGAAACAAATACTAAAATTCTAACCTACTATCACATGGATTAAAATACTTCTGACTACTGCAATGTCATACACGAACCATTCACATAACAATATAATACGTATTAGTTAATACTATGGTTACCGAATTCACAACAGCTTAAATATAAAACCTCTCATTTAAAAAGCTATCTCTTTGGTCTTTCCACAATTTTCACCAAATAAATTAACTTTTGTTATTTACGCCGGAGGCATTTGTTAATTTAATAAAAAAAAAACAACATACGGGACCCAAGTTTTTAAGCAGAGCTTATACTTTTCAAACAATTATATACAACCTATACAACACTACCTAGCTTCTTTCTCTTTTTAGTTTGCCATTTTTATAGCAACAGCAGGCCTGTTTGCTAACTTTTGACAACTACGATGTACAAAGCATTTTAGATAGTCACTTCAACATCATATTGCTGCCGAAAAACTGCCTTTACGGGTTTTAGAGCATAGAAAACACGTCAATTGAGTTTGAATTTGGCCCCCAATAGAAACTCAAACGTAATTGTATGACATTTTTTTTCATTTTCACCCTAACTCCTTTATTTGTCTATGATCTTTATTGCCTAGAGAAAACATATGGGAATAGGTCTTCTGATACTAGTAATAGTATCTTCTTCGTAGTTTGTGCATCATATGATTGACTATTATTATTTAAGATATATCAACATCATAGTGCTCAAAATGCAGTGTAGGGAAATTTTCAATCGGTAGATTACCACAGAATAAGTATGAGGTAGATAAGAATTAATTCAGTAGAATTGTTTACTTTGCGGCACTTAACAAATGTGAAGTACTTAGTTATCTTATAGCTTGTACTGTCAGATTATAAAATAAATATCTAAGCGTATATACTTCTATTCTATGTAGGCCTGTACACATATCTTATACTCGAACTGTACATAGTAAAATAATATTATTACACACCGTGTAAATCTGTTACCTTGCTATTTTATCGAGCATACCTATATTAATCATACTGAACAACTTTCTTCAATGAACATAGGTTGAAATATAAAAAAATGGACTTTACATATTTAGTATATGAAGTCAATCAACTGCTTGTTTTGTATGAGAAACCCAATTTTTTTGTCATATTACGACTTACGTTCTTTGGGGAAAGTTGCTTCAGTACGATCAGTATAGAAACGTTTTCAAGATAAAAGATTGACACGGTACTAATATACCGTGTATTGTGGTATGATGTTTGATTTGATTTTAGATTGGTATACCATTATTTCGTGTGGCTGATTTGCAAATGTCCTATTTAAAATAAATTTAAGTCGAGTTTATCACAAGTATTCAATACTCGCAATGTAATTTAAAGAGCATGATTATTAGCCTAAGGCCTCTAAGTACTTTCAAAACAAATGTCTCCGATGAAAACAACTCTTAACACTCCCACCATCATGGCATTTATGTCAATGCATTCTCTATTTATATACTTTACTTAATTACTCTTTAAACAATTTGACTAAACCTCAGAGGAATATTTTACAAATTAGTAACGACTAGGTGGTTTAAAACAGCTTAATAAAAAAGTTATAAATAGTCGAACGAAAAAAACTCAACACGGTTAGACCTTGTTATTACCTTAAAAGTCTTAATTAGATCACAGTATCTAGGTCACTGGTATGGACCTCAGGCATTGACAATCATAGGAAACTCTCTGAAGCTCTCGTGTCATCGCGGTCGACAGCCGACACTATTTCCACACCTTCGTCGTAATTCTGCACTTTAGTATTATGATTAACGCAATAATGAGGATCAGGATCTCCATACTGGCTGTGGTAGAATTCTTCACGCATCATATGGTTAAGGTTAGAGCATCTAAAGAAGAGGATCTCCTGAAACGGCTTTCTAAAGTCTCTGTTCAGAGTCGCGTAAATGATTGGATTTAGCAAACTGTTTATGTAGCCTAACCAGAGGAAGAGCGCGCTCACTGCATCAGGTATAGTACCTTCCTCGACGAAAGGTCTCACTAATGCAAGCACGAAGAACGGAAGCCAGCAGACCACAAAAGCAGACATTATGATGCCAAGTGTAGTAGAGGCTTTCCTTTCTTTGGCTAACTGAAACCGCAGCTTCTTCTGGTGCGGAGAATGTGATGAGTGGAGCAAGTCTTTAGCAATGTGGCTTTTTTGAGCAAAATTTGATAGAGACGACCTAATTCTGTTCGTCGTTAGTTTGTGACTACTGCTTTCGGAGGACTGTCTCCGTCGCTCTTTAACTTGGAGCTTATTGTCTGAGGCCTGGCTCACGTGAGACGTGGACCGGTTGATGGTGTGGATTGGTTTGGTAGGAGTCTTGTTCTGCTGGAGCATGGGGCACTGGGACTCGTTGGATTTGCGCTGCCCGCTGAAGCATCGCCCAATTGTGCTTTCCGTTTTTTCTACACTACACTGTAACAATAGAAAATAAACATGCATGAGTATTTTAGATATTGCTACTTTCTTGGATAGATTTGGGATGAGAAAGAGGCTGAGCTGAGCGTATTGACCTGAAGCCATACGTGCAACCACTGCACAGGCGGTTAAGGATGACACCCTTGACCATTGTTTAATTTGTTTTACAACTGTAAAAAGTACCACCATTGATTACCACCCAATAATATTTTTAATGCGTCACCACAAAGTTAAAAAATCATTTTAAAAGTGATAGTATCAAAATAACCATATAAAAGCTCTAAATCATATTCTGGACGATTTCTTTGTTAAATTCGATCAATTCGTTTTATCACAGGGTTCTATTGCAACTAAAAAAATCTCATCTAATTACAATTATATTTACCGTAGTGTTTGTGCTAGCTGTAGATCCTCTCGCTGCTGCCTGCGTAGGGGGCTGCGTGCCCAGCAATCTCGCTTCCGCCGCCCCTCCATTCTTCACATTTATCTCCAAGTAGCAATGCGTCTCTAAGTGCGACTGAGCTCTTCTCTCATCCTTCACAATCTTTCTCGCAGCGCTAAATATCTTGTAGTATACTACCACCATCACAGTCAGCGGTATGTAGAATGAACCAAGAGTAGCGTATATCTGGTATACCTTATTTTGGGATACAGAACATGAGGTTTCAGACTTTTCGTTGCCCAATATCAGCACTGGTGGAAGCGATATAAAAGCCGCGCTCATCCAAACAATAAATACACAGAAAAACATCCGCTTTGGTGTTCTCTTTACTCCGTACTCCAGAGGTTTCGTGATAGCGTAATACCGGTCGACAGATATCATACATAGATTAAGAATACTTGCAGCGCATGAGAGTACATCACTAGAGACCCAGAAATCACAAATCACCGGTCCGAAAGGCCACGTTCCCATAATGTCGTATACCATGGCGATTGGCATCACTATAATTGCTACACAAAGATCACTCACTGCCAACGAGACAATTAGGTAATTGCTAGGTCTTCTCAACTTCCTTACTAAACAGACAGCGACGCAAACCAGTATATTTCCGATCACTGTCCCAATGATGACGATCATAAAGATCGTGGCTAGCAGGATACTGATTCCAGTCGAGTATTTTCTATGCTTTATATGAACATCAGTGAGGTTGTCGTCTAGAAGCGTCCAGTTGACGGATGAGTTGAGGCTACTGATATTAAATTCGGAGAGAGATGAATCGTTGAAACTGACCGAGGCTGACGAACCCACTTGGAGCAACACTAAGGATATCAGTATGAGAAGACGCGAAGATAAAGCAATAAAGTTGGGCAGTGAACAGTGGGAGTTATGACTTGGAGTCGCCATACGAGTCCCTGATACAGGTGACGATTACTTGTATCGTTTTCTTGACCGTGCCATACATTGGTGATTTCCTATATTTCTTATCGAGTCAATTCCACTCAAAAGCAACGGTGAATCAAGTTTGAAAAACGACCTCGTCGTGAAGTTTTTTAGTTTTGGAATGGCGTGTCTGATTACAATTAAGAATGGTAGACTTTAATTGACATATCGTCTGGACTGACTTTCCAATTCCGAGCACAGCCATTGGAGCACGATGTGGAATTTGGGGAAATCGTCTTTGTGTTTGAAAGAATACAGTTTGTTTTCACTTGACGTCGATCTTTGGTATAAATTGGTAGGGGAGTGTTGTTTTATTGCGCTCGAAGGTTCGAGAGGCTTCTAGCTCAATATCCCGTCTGCGGATTGCTTCATTAGTGCCGTTGATTGGTGAAGAAAATTTCCGACCTGGAAAGAAAAGAAACGCTGTTTAAGTACACTGTTATGGCTTTTAAAATTGTAAGGATAAATTCTAGTAGATTTTAGGTTTATATGGAACTATTGTAGTTATGTTAACATATAAATGCTTCGATTATTTAGATACTTTAATATTAGCAAACCTCTTGTGAGCATTAAGAAGTAAGTACCTACAAAATAATACTCTAATTTGAAGAAACTCAGACATAAGTAAGAAAAGTTTAATTTTTTTGTTTTTGAGGAACATTGCTGAATAAAAAACATAAACTATCTTATTTACTCTTAGGATACTGCCAATTTTTTTCAGTTATTTTTATGGACCCCAAACCAGTGACCAAACTACATGACCCCTGGGCGAAAACTTCTGATGTGAATTGAGATTTTGAAATTGAGATTTCTATACTATTTCGTGTGTGTAAGTGGCCAATAGTAGTGTCAGATTGATCAAGCTAATATGACATAGCTTAGCGACTGCCATCTAATGATGATAGCTGAAACAAACGACGTGCCTTCCGAAGCACGGTGAAGCTCGATTTACATATTTTCATGCCACTTGTGAAGTTTTGACCCATACCCATGAAGTCACCGCCCGGTGTTGCTTAATATGCAATAGCACTAATAATGATATGGAATACTGGGCCCTACTGTCAAACAACTGATTTTATTGATATTAGGGCATAGAAAACGTTTCAATTTGTATCCCCTAATACAATTTGAAATGGCTCTGAAACTACGGACCAATTTTCAAAATCCTTTCATCCATAGAAAGCTTATCTATCTGCGAGTAACATAGGCTATAATTTACGCGAACTGTTAAGGGGCTTCATGAAAAACACTTTAAAAAAATCTAATTTAAATTGAAATGGATAGAAGGTTGGATCGAGACTGAGTGCTCTGCCAACTGAATGAACCTACCTCTAAGCTAAAAATGCTAACTTAGCAATGCTAAGCCAAGTGCTGTGCACTATCACATACTCGTACATTGCTGTATTATAACAGAACGAAGTCGCGGGAAAATTGCAAGTACTTACTAGGTTTATTTTTTTACCAAACCAACATGGAAGAAAAAGTTAAATTGACATAAAATTTTATCGTAAGCTACCTGAAATTCATAACGCTACACAAAGACTCAATATTCTCTCGCAGTCCCGTATAGAAAAGACACCCTTGAATATATTCCGAAAACACCTTTACACACTTTCCCTAATAATGATATACTGTCTCTGCATGAATATAAATTGCGTTCAAAAATGCTTGACTGCGTAAACAATGTTCCCGGGCTTCCTAACTTAAAGAATCCATCATGTAATATACTTCCTCTAAGCTTAAGGGGATACATGTTTTTACGGGATCCCGTGTTTTTTTATGATATAGAACGGCAAACAAGCAAGCGGTTCGACGGATGGTAAGTGATGACTGCTGCCCATGGACAACTGCAACACCACGGTAACAATTTTTTTAAAATGGTATTTGTAGCTAGCTCCTAGTGAGCTTTCGCTACTTCACCGGATTTTTTGAGGTGAGAGCAGAGTACCCTCAACCTGTAAGGCGAACATCACCAAAGGGCCCCCAGGAGGGACGGACCTCGGCTTTAGGCGTTGCCTGTGTGCGTTAGGCTTGGAGAGATAGCAAACTCTCATATGCCTGATGGGCCACGATTTTCATGCATAGCCTGAAGGGACAAACAGAAAACCAGAGTGACAAGAGCGTTGCCAGCCTTTTATTTTTCTCTTCATTCCCCCACTCACCGAACGAAGTATAGAAGTGGTAAAGATAATACTCAAACGTAGATTTTCTGTAAGCGTGTGGTACTTTCCGGACGAACAGGCCCATTTATTTCAAAAAAATATTAAAATGAAAATGGAGATACTATTTAAAAATTGTTCTGTGGGGTCTTATCTAACCTTTCAAACTATTTATTAACTTTTGTTTACAGTCTAAGTGTGAAAGTATAGCGTTTTCGCAGTAGGTCAAAAACTAGTTTAAAGGGTTTTATCTGGGGCTTCACAGAACAAATTTTTTATCGATATCATCGTTTTCTCTCGTTTTGTCTCGAGACAGCACTGGAGCCCTAAAATTGCAAACTTCGCCTTAAACGTGGCGAAGCCCTTAGTTAAATCTACTCACGTAGGTGGTGAATCTACCTAGTGTCCCTTTTTTGTGGTTTTCGTTTTTCTATTTTTATGGTGGTTTGGGAGAAAATAAATAAACAGCCAAGTGCGAGTCGCACACACTAAAGGTTCCGTAAAATATTTAAGTTTAAAAACCACGCTTGTAGCATGAGGACAAAAATGCATGAAACTTTTTATAAACGACCTCTTTTTTGAGGTTTACTAAACTATTTCTTGAATGGAAACTATTTTTTCTTAATCTGATTTTGAGTTCCTTACATTGATTCCGTAGGTACAGTTGCTCATATTCGACGGTCTGTATAATAATTAAATAATAAATAAATATATACGGACAAATCACACAGATTGAGCTGGCCCCAAAGTAAGTTCAAGACTTGTGTTATGGGATAATAATTCAACGATACCATATTCTATTACAAATACATATATACATAAACATCCAAGACCCAGGTCAATTTGAAAAAGATCATTTCTATCTTGACCTGACCGAGACCATCCGAGTCACAGGCAGGTGTTAACCGCTGCGCCACGGAGTTCGTCAATTTTTTTAAACTCTTGTTAATAATATCAAAACAAGTTGAGATAATAGACCAAACGTACATGTTATTTTATTCAAAATTGCTTTGCAATGTCTGTAATTTCAATTAAAGCACGATGCAGTCATTTACTTTGACTCGCTTTGTTTAAATTGCCCATTACAATATCTTATAAGGTTCGCTCGGCCTCCTAAAAGTACTCTCGCAGATTGATAGACCTATACAGACTTGTCGGCCTATATACAGACAAAGTGACGTTAGGACCACCTCTTTAGTTTTGTAATTATTACTTTTATGAAAGAACAATGGTTGTAAGAACCGTAAATTTAATTTATGTTTGTCATTTTTATGACTTCGGGTCATAAAATTTAATATGAATGAGTTTTTAATTGTAGTTTCAGGTTTGGGACGAACAAAGAGTTTTGTTTTTTTTTTCTTATCTCTAGTTTCCACGTTGATTTTTAAGCTATAGATATTAGTAAATCTGAAGTAAGGAATACATACAAAATTGAAAAAAATATATACCAATCCCAACTTCCCAATTAATATTATAAATGCGAAAGTGAGTTTGTTTGTTTGTTTATATGTTACGCTTTCACGCTGTATCTACTGAACCGATCATCATGAAATTTTGCAAACACATAGGTTAGGGTACCGAGAAGGACATAGGCTATATTACGTGGGCGAAAGCCGCGGGTAACAGCTGGTATAATTGTAAATATTTGGACTACCCATAAGTTTTCAATGTCTGATTGGTCAATTTGTATGAATAAATAAATATAAATAAATATATACGGACAAATCACACAGATTGAGCTAGCCCCAAAGTAAGTTCTTAAGTAAGACTTGTGTTATGGGATACTAACTCAACGATACTATATTTTATAACAAATACATATATAGATAAACATCCAAGACCCAGGTCAATCTGAAAAAGATCATTTTTCATCTTGACCTGACCGGGGATCGAACCCGGGACCATCCGTGTCACAGGCCGGCGTGTTGACCGCTGCGCCACGGAGCTCGTCAAATGAAAAGTCCTAAAATTTTGTTTGAATGTGTTATACATTAGTGGTCTGAAGTATTTCATTCTCTAAAAACTAATTTGTACCCTCAGTAATATTTTAACAGTATAAAACGACGTTAGCCGTACAGCCGTTACGACGTTAGCCGTGTAGTTCCCGGCAGAGTAGAATAGGACCACTCCAAGTCATCCCGTGGATGTCGTAAAAGGAGACTAAGGAAACACAAGCTAAACAAAGCTTATTAACATCAAAGATACCTCTCCAACCCGTCTGGCCAGCGTGGAGAGTGTAGGCCAAATCCTCTGACTACTCAGGCTAGTATATGGCTCTGGTAGTACATAGAGGGTCGTGCTCCTGCAGTGGAGACTAGAAAGACCTGATGATGATGATGATGATGATGATAAAACGACATTAGTTTATATGGGATTTATTTTGCATTCACAATGCTATTTTAATTTACTAAGAGGGAATGGGATATGGTGGAGAAATTCGGCGCCAGGGCTTGAAGCGCGGTGGCGTAATTGGCAACGCATAGATCGTTCTGAGATCTGGACGCAGGTTCAAGTCCTGCCCGCGTGGAATTTTTTCACCATTTCTTATTTTCTTTATTTAGTAAATAGTATAAAACGACATATCAAAATATCGTGACCATTGACCTTTGTTACTAATTAAAGATTTTACCAAAAGTTTAAATTTAAACTTCACCTACCGCTTTAATACAAAATTGAAATCATATCTGGATATCATTGCTGATCTGTTTTAAATATTTATCTTCCATTTCCGCTAGCAGGAAATAGAAAATTCTGCGTAAATTAAACGAAAATTAATTTTCATTAGAATAAGCCAGTATTCTACATTTTGCTTTGAAATCTGCACATGTTTTTGCCGTGGATAATAAAATATACATAGAAATGAGACCTGCGAGATGGGTTATCGTTATTTATTCATCATCATGATCATCAGGTCTTATTTCGTCTCCACTGCACGAGCACGACCCTCTCTGTACTATCAGAGCCATAATTAGCAACAGAGTCAGAGGATTTGGCCTACACTCTCCACACTGGCCCGAGCAGACGGGTTAGAAAGGTCTTTTTTATGATTATATAAGCTTTATTTAGCTTGTGTTTCCTTGATCTTCTTCTATGACATCCACGAGAAGACTTCTTGGAGAGTTCCAATTTCACTCTGTCGGGAACCACACGGCATCACGACATCATCAGCACGTAATAATAACGTTTATGCAAAATTTCTAAGAACCTAGTTCGCTAAATTTAATTTTTAGTTAAGAAAATCGAATTAAAATCAGTTTATTTGTTTTGACGTCATGATTTTACATATAAACAGATAGATCTACAAATAGATTAATACACATGTACTGATCAGATGTTATTAATTTTTTAACATTAATTTTACTAGTAGGCTTTAGAGTCGCTCTGAAAAATGCGTAAAAAAGAGCTTCATGAAAATAGATATACCAATGAAAAATAAATCCAGCTGTAATTTTACCTACTTACTTATCTCATACCATTAACTCACATCCCTTATCTTCGGAACACGTATGTACAAAATACTTAAGGTACAGAATTGAAATTGAAAAGATTGTCATCATAACTTTTACTGTTATTATTGATAAATTTCAATAATAACGTATTATTAACTTCTTTACAATATTTTACAGAATTTGTATACTAAGCAACGTGAACTACGTTGCTTTAAAAAAGCGTGGTAGTGGAATTTGTTACCTACTGCATGTTTCGCATTTAAAGTGTAAAGGCGACATCAAACTTGGCTGTGGGCAACAGGCACATTAACGATGGCTAATTATGAAATCAAATTTGGCAAGTATTTTCAAAAATGTTTTTCTGTGTTTTCAATTACCATGGCTTTTGCCTACTCTACTATTACTCTGCCCAACAAGTATGCCTGCTCATATATTTTATGTTTCTCTCCGTCTGATATAAGAGACAGATTCTTGAAGGTAGTTTTGTGCGATACATATTGGATAAAATATTTCACTACAAAATTTCTCTAAGCGTTGTGCTAAAAATATTTTTTGAAATAATCGTATTGATAAAGTTTGCAGTTACGGCAATAAAAAATCATACAGATCCTTCCCCTTTTTTGAGGTCAATGAAATTACATGACGCCTAAGTTTTATGCTGTAAATATGGACCAACTAAGAAATTGTAGAAGTAAAAACGTCACGAATTCCCTTCTGTAATATAATTAATGTGTAGTATATGGGAGATTCAACAAGTGCGATCGAGCCAGAGGGAGCGGAGCCATTATCCAGTAATTTGTGCTTATAGGAATGTACGGTATTGGATTGTATTCCTTTTCTTTATAGGCGCATATTTTGCAAGACCGCACTTTTCCTTGTTCCAAGTAATTTTCTTCTGAAGTCTTTTTCGTGCGTTTCGACTTTTAAATCAACTACTGCCAAAACGATGACGTCAATTGAGATTAACTAAACGTGTTTGTGCCTTTAAAAATACTAGTACGCCATAGACACTAATAGCGCTTTGCGTTCAATTTTGCAGATTTGAAAAGTTTCCAAAAACTACTTCGACAATGAAAAAGTCTACTAAAAGTCTACTTATCGAAACTTCCTCAAAATTTTACGAGAATCGGTAATGGAATAGAAGAGCCCTCGGTCGTGAGATTTGGAAGGAAGGAAGGGATGTCGTTGCCCTGCAGTGGGACAGTATAGGCTGAAAATAGATAAATTGGTAATAGAATGCTACCTGTAGAAAACAGCCGGTAGTACGTAAGCATTTTTGCAAGATAAAAGTTTTTGCTCGGTCGATAAGGTACCTAAGCATGGTGCCGGCCGCTGGTGGTCTACTGATGGTGCAGCGGCTTATGTGTGTATGGTTTATAATGTGGTCTTTGGCGTGTTACTCACTCGGGAATTTCTATACAAATCACACAGCTCCTGTTTCAACGACATCATACAGCCCGTTTTATGCTACTGAACGAAATATACCGGCCCAGCCGGCCTATTTACTAACTCGGATGACATGTGTCGATGCCTATCAATCAAGAATTTACTGTTACAATGCGGTTTTTGTATTTCAAATAAAAAGTTCAAGCAAGCAAAACCCGCATTGTAACAATAAATTCTAGATTGAATAGGCATCGACACCTGTCATCCGAAGTAGTAAATAGGCCGGCAGGTATCTTTCGTTCAGTAGCTCAAGAGTGGTGCACATCAAATCGGTCTTGGGACAGTAATACGCTACGAGTATAAATATAGAGTAGATAATACCGCAGGTTTTTGATATATGATATAACAATAAAATAGTTATCATGTTTTGTGAACCTAAGGTTGTATTAAATGACGTAGCTGACGTATCTAATTTATTGCCTATTCAAAGCCCTTTACTTAGAGCCTGATAACAATAGACCTACATCCTTAGTATTTGTAACATAGCACACGACACATCCTGCCGGTCAACCCGTCTGCGGCTGACGGCGGATGATTTATCACCCGGTCTGAGAGACCCAACCCGTAACAGCACGTGGATATTACTGTATTGCTGAAAGAAAGTCAATTTCGTTTTGAAAAATCTTTTGACTTTAAATAGTCCGAAATGTATATTGTATGATTTGACTATATACTCTCTAGACAACGTCATGCCTTTATTTCAATGATTAAAAAACAGGCCAATTATTCAATTCTTGTGTGCGTGACCACTTTGTGTTATCACACGCGTCCTGTCAATTTAGCCCTCAAAGTCCGTCAAATCAATAATTGTGTGTGTGCGTGACCGACTATGGGTTAGAAACTAGGTTTTTTTTTATGCTTCTACGCTAAAAGTTTCTATATAATCTAGGTTTTATATAATCTAAGATTGTATGATCGATTAATTTCTGGTACGAGGGCGGGATGATAAGTAATTAGCCTAACAAGAAAACAATTAACTTTCCGTGATAAAATTAATTTTATTTTTCGACATAGTCTCCATGAACCTCTACGGACTTATTCCATCTTCGTTCTAAAGCAGTAATGCCTTCCATAAAATTATTTCTTTCGAGGCCTGCAAAATACTCCTCTACAGCGGCTATGACTTCATCATTTGTGACAAATTTCTGTCCGCTCAAAAAAGTTTTGAGCTTAGGGAATAAGTGGAAGTCTAATGGAGCTAGATTAGGCGAATAAGGTGGGTGGGGCAGCAAATCATAATTCAATTCGTTGATTTTTGTCATAGCTTTAACACATGTGTGAACCCTAGCGTAGTCTTGGTGGAAGATGATTTTTTTTCGCCAAACCTGGTCTTTTTGCTGAATATATTGATGAAGGTTATCTAGAAGATTGGCGTAGTATTCTCCATTAATTATTTGACCGTTAGGATGGTAATCTATCATCAAGATCCCATCTGCATCCCAAAAGACGAAAGCCATCACTTTTCCAGCCGACTTTACAGCTTTGGCTTTTTTTGGAGCCGGGCATCCCAATTGAGTCCACTGTTTTGATTGAATTTTTGATTCTGACATGTAATGATGAACCCATGTTTCATCTGTTGTTATAAATCAACGTAAAAGTCGGCCTTATTACTCTGAAAACGGTCCAGACATTCTTTTAAGTTTTGCACCCGAATCCTTTTTTGATCCTGCGTAGGCAATCGCAGCACCCAACGGGCCGATAACTTTTTCATATTTAATTCCTCACTTAGGATATGATGTACTCGTTCTTTTGAGATACCTGTAGTGTCAGCTATTTCAGATAACTTCAATCATCGATCTGCTAAAACTATGTCATGTACTTTCACGACCATTTCCGGAGTCGTGACGCTTTTTGGATGTCCGGGGCAGGCTTCATCTTGGACACATGTACGACCTTGTTTAAACTCAGCCACCCAGTTTTTTACTGTGGCATAAGAAGGAACACATTCACCCAAAACATTTTATAATTCATCATAGATATCTTTCCTCTTCATGCCCTTCATATGAAGAAACTTTATCACCGCTCTTTGTTCAATTTTATCGATTTTGAAAACAGTTGACGAAATTTATTTTTAAATGTCAAAAAATCAATAAATTTTTCACGCCACCAAATTCAAATTTATAACACAGGTGGCCAGAGACATGAATTTAAAAATGACATATATATTGTTTTAATTTTAACTTTTTAAATAGCAGTGGCTAGTTACTTATCATCCCGCCTACGTACGTTGAAGACCGATGCGAAAAATTTTTGTGCCTATGCCATTAAAATGAGGGATGAGTACTTTTGAAGCAATAAATAATTTAGTTTTGGCTTATCATGAGGGTTCTCGATAAAAGGAAAAAGTTACCATGGCTAGTTTACGCGTCAAACAATAATGTTACTTTGTTAACACAAACGTAACTAAATGGAGTATTTATTATCGCATGGTTTTGCCACTTAACAAATAAGTACAAGTGATAATTTTTTGAAATATTTTATAGTCATATTAAGTACCTTAATTACACAGTACCTATTCAGTAACCAAACTTACATAAACGGTGATAACTTATTTAAACCGTGATGACTGTAACACACTGTAACCGTATTACAGAACCTGACGCATCCTGCCAGTAAGTGATAAATTTTAGAGTCATAAAAATTACCTTATTATACAGTTTCAGCAAGAATGGGTGCTGAAACTGTATAAAAAGGTATTTCTTATGATATGTAGTCAAACTTACTTTTACTGTGATGCCTTGACCGTAACACAGGACACGACACATCCTGCCGGTCAACCGGTCTGCGGCTGACGGTGGATGATTTATCACCCGGTCTGAGAGACCCAACCCGTGTCAACACGTGGATATTATTGTTTTGCGGGACAGTAGGTCGTTTTCTTTTAGGAAAGTTATCTCTAAAGGCAAGTCAATATCGACATCAAACACTGCAAACGCGTATGTATCGGCGATTTTTTTATATATTGTAGAGACCACAAGTGGTTGATATCGAATAGTTCTGCTATGAAACAGACGAAGGAGAAATTAATACTCTTTGACATGTTTTATAATCATTACAAGATCCTTATTACATTGTAAAATTACTTTTTAATAAACAAATTTTACAATGACCGTAACATACTGTAACCGTAACACAGGAGACACGTCCTGCCGGTCAACCCGTCCGTCGGCGGCTGACGGCGGATGATTTATCACCCGGTCTGAGAGACCCAACCCATGTCAACACGTGGATATTATTGTTTTGCAGGACGGTAGGTCGTTTCCGTTCGGAAAAGTTATCTCTAGACTAGAAATAGATGTGAATGGTGTATTGGAGCTTTGAATTGGTGGTAAAAGGTGCGAGGGATGAAAGGTGCCATTATATTTTAAGAGAGAGTTCATGCCCACTTTTTGTAATGTCCCAAATCAAATGGTCTTTATTTGGCAACACAAATGGACCATTTGAGTTGCAGCCAAGCTAGATGCTACCGGGGACACGCTAAGATTCCAGAGAGATTCTTGAGCTAAGAAATCAACTAATCGTTTAGATCGAACAATAGATATATTTGTTTGAAAGAACTTGTAATAGGAAAAAATTATAGCAAACAATTGCATTTATTTTATTTATTTATTATCATATTACAAACAGATACATACAACAGAACATAAACAATTTATACTAATATTATTAATATTAAATATTTGACCGTTTGACTGTTTGTAAGCATTGAATAGGCTCTTAAACTTCTAGACCAATTTTCAAAATTCTTTCACTTAAAGAAAGCTTATTTATCTGCGGTTGACACAGGCTTTAATTTACGCGGAATTGTTAGTTATTTGAAAAATACAATGTCCAATAAAGAGACAATATCGTTCGGACAAAAATGTTCATCGGAGCAAGTTTTAATGAAACATACCTGACGGTGCACTCCGCAACTTTTAATTGTATTACAGAGCAAATGATTACAGACGCTTTTTCAGAGAACTAATTATGAAATCAAATTTGGCAAGTATTTTCAAAAATGTTTTTCTGTGTTTTCAATTACCATGGCTTTTGCCTACTCTACTATTACTCTGCCCAACAAGTATGCCTGCTCATATATTTTATGTTTCTCTCCGTCTGATATAAGAGACAGATTCTTGAAGGTAGTTTTGTGCGATACATATTGGATAAAATATTTCACTACAAAATTTCTCTAAGCGTTGTGCTAAAAATATTTTTTGAAATAATCGTATTGATAAAGTTTGCAGTTACGGCAATAAAAAATCATACAGATCCTTCCCCTTTTTTGAGGTCAATGAAATTACATGACGCCTAAGTTTTATGCTGTAAATATGGACCAACTAAGAAATTGTAGAAGTAAAAACGTCACGAATTCCCTTCTGTAATATAATTAATGTGTAGTATATGGGAGATTCAACAAGTGCGATCGAGCCAGAGGGAGCGGAGCCATTATCCAGTAATTTGTGCTTATAGGAATGTACGGTATTGGATTGTATTCCTTTTCTTTATAGGCGCATATTTTGCAAGACCGCACTTTTCCTTGTTCCAAGTAATTTTCTTCTGAAGTCTTTTTCGTGCGTTTCGACTTTTAAATCAACTACTGCCAAAACGATGACGTCAATTGAGATTAACTAAACGTGTTTGTGCCTTTAAAAATACTAGTACGCCATAGACACTAATAGCGCTTTGCGTTCAATTTTGCAGATTTGAAAAGTTTCCAAAAACTACTTCGACAATGAAAAAGTCTACTAAAAGTCTACTTATCGAAACTTCCTCAAAATTTTACGAGAATCGGTAATGGAATAGAAGAGCCCTCGGTCGTGAGATTTGGAAGGAAGGAAGGGATGTCGTTGCCCTGCAGTGGGACAGTATAGGCTGAAAATAGATAAATTGGTAATAGAATGCTACCTGTAGAAAACAGCCGGTAGTACGTAAGCATTTTTGCAAGATAAAAGTTTTTGCTCGGTCGATAAGGTACCTAAGCATGGTGCCGGCCGCTGGTGGTCTACTGATGGTGCAGCGGCTTATGTGTGTATGGTTTATAATGTGGTCTTTGGCGTGTTACTCACTCGGGAATTTCTATACAAATCACACAGCTCCTGTTTCAACGACATCATACAGCCCGTTTTATGCTACTGAACGAAATATACCGGCCCAGCCGGCCTATTTACTAACTCGGATGACATGTGTCGATGCCTATCAATCAAGAATTTACTGTTACAATGCGGTTTTTGTATTTCAAATAAAAAGTTCAAGCAAGCAAAACCCGCATTGTAACAATAAATTCTAGATTGAATAGGCATCGACACCTGTCATCCGAAGTAGTAAATAGGCCGGCAGGTATCTTTCGTTCAGTAGCTCAAGAGTGGTGCACATCAAATCGGTCTTGGGACAGTAATACGCTACGAGTATAAATATAGAGTAGATAATACCGCAGGTTTTTGATATATGATATAACAATAAAATAGTTATCATGTTTTGTGAACCTAAGGTTGTATTAAATGACGTAGCTGACGTATCTAATTTATTGCCTATTCAAAGCCCTTTACTTAGAGCCTGATAACAATAGACCTACATCCTTAGTATTTGTAACATAGCACACGACACATCCTGCCGGTCAACCCGTCTGCGGCTGACGGCGGATGATTTATCACCCGGTCTGAGAGACCCAACCCGTAACAGCACGTGGATATTACTGTATTGCTGAAAGAAAGTCAATTTCGTTTTGAAAAATCTTTTGACTTTAAATAGTCCGAAATGTATATTGTATGATTTGACTATATACTCTCTAGACAACGTCATGCCTTTATTTCAATGATTAAAAAACAGGCCAATTATTCAATTCTTGTGTGCGTGACCACTTTGTGTTATCACACGCGTCCTGTCAATTTAGCCCTCAAAGTCCGTCAAATCAATAATTGTGTGTGTGCGTGACCGACTATGGGTTAGAAACTAGGTTTTTTTTTATGCTTCTACGCTAAAAGTTTCTATATAATCTAGGTTTTATATAATCTAAGATTGTATGATCGATTAATTTCTGGTACGAGGGCGGGATGATAAGTAATTAGCCTAACAAGAAAACAATTAACTTTCCGTGATAAAATTAATTTTATTTTTCGACATAGTCTCCATGAACCTCTACGGACTTATTCCATCTTCGTTCTAAAGCAGTAATGCCTTCCATAAAATTATTTCTTTCGAGGCCTGCAAAATACTCCTCTACAGCGGCTATGACTTCATCATTTGTGACAAATTTCTGTCCGCTCAAAAAAGTTTTGAGCTTAGGGAATAAGTGGAAGTCTAATGGAGCTAGATTAGGCGAATAAGGTGGGTGGGGCAGCAAATCATAATTCAATTCGTTGATTTTTGTCATAGCTTTAACACATGTGTGAACCCTAGCGTAGTCTTGGTGGAAGATGATTTTTTTTCGCCAAACCTGGTCTTTTTGCTGAATATATTGATGAAGGTTATCTAGAAGATTGGCGTAGTATTCTCCATTAATTATTTGACCGTTAGGATGGTAATCTATCATCAAGATCCCATCTGCATCCCAAAAGACGAAAGCCATCACTTTTCCAGCCGACTTTACAGCTTTGGCTTTTTTTGGAGCCGGGCATCCCAATTGAGTCCACTGTTTTGATTGAATTTTTGATTCTGACATGTAATGATGAACCCATGTTTCATCTGTTGTTATAAATCAACGTAAAAGTCGGCCTTATTACTCTGAAAACGGTCCAGACATTCTTTTAAGTTTTGCACCCGAATCCTTTTTTGATCCTGCGTAGGCAATCGCAGCACCCAACGGGCCGATAACTTTTTCATATTTAATTCCTCACTTAGGATATGATGTACTCGTTCTTTTGAGATACCTGTAGTGTCAGCTATTTCAGATAACTTCAATCATCGATCTGCTAAAACTATGTCATGTACTTTCACGACCATTTCCGGAGTCGTGACGCTTTTTGGATGTCCGGGGCAGGCTTCATCTTGGACACATGTACGACCTTGTTTAAACTCAGCCACCCAGTTTTTTACTGTGGCATAAGAAGGAACACATTCACCCAAAACATTTTATAATTCATCATAGATATCTTTCCTCTTCATGCCCTTCATATGAAGAAACTTTATCACCGCTCTTTGTTCAATTTTATCGATTTTGAAAACAGTTGACGAAATTTATTTTTAAATGTCAAAAAATCAATAAATTTTTCACGCCACCAAATTCAAATTTATAACACAGGTGGCCAGAGACATGAATTTAAAAATGACATATATATTGTTTTAATTTTAACTTTTTAAATAGCAGTGGCTAGTTACTTATCATCCCGCCTACGTACGTTGAAGACCGATGCGAAAAATTTTTGTGCCTATGCCATTAAAATGAGGGATGAGTACTTTTGAAGCAATAAATAATTTAGTTTTGGCTTATCATGAGGGTTCTCGATAAAAGGAAAAAGTTACCATGGCTAGTTTACGCGTCAAACAATAATGTTACTTTGTTAACACAAACGTAACTAAATGGAGTATTTATTATCGCATGGTTTTGCCACTTAACAAATAAGTACAAGTGATAATTTTTTGAAATATTTTATAGTCATATTAAGTACCTTAATTACACAGTACCTATTCAGTAACCAAACTTACATAAACGGTGATAACTTATTTAAACCGTGATGACTGTAACACACTGTAACCGTATTACAGAACCTGACGCATCCTGCCAGTAAGTGATAAATTTTAGAGTCATAAAAATTACCTTATTATACAGTTTCAGCAAGAATGGGTGCTGAAACTGTATAAAAAGGTATTTCTTATGATATGTAGTCAAACTTACTTTTACTGTGATGCCTTGACCGTAACACAGGACACGACACATCCTGCCGGTCAACCGGTCTGCGGCTGACGGTGGATGATTTATCACCCGGTCTGAGAGACCCAACCCGTGTCAACACGTGGATATTATTGTTTTGCGGGACAGTAGGTCGTTTTCTTTTAGGAAAGTTATCTCTAAAGGCAAGTCAATATCGACATCAAACACTGCAAACGCGTATGTATCGGCGATTTTTTTATATATTGTAGAGACCACAAGTGGTTGATATCGAATAGTTCTGCTATGAAACAGACGAAGGAGAAATTAATACTCTTTGACATGTTTTATAATCATTACAAGATCCTTATTACATTGTAAAATTACTTTTTAATAAACAAATTTTACAATGACCGTAACATACTGTAACCGTAACACAGGAGACACGTCCTGCCGGTCAACCCGTCCGTCGGCGGCTGACGGCGGATGATTTATCACCCGGTCTGAGAGACCCAACCCATGTCAACACGTGGATATTATTGTTTTGCAGGACGGTAGGTCGTTTCCGTTCGGAAAAGTTATCTCTAGACTAGAAATAGATGTGAATGGTGTATTGGAGCTTTGAATTGGTGGTAAAAGGTGCGAGGGATGAAAGGTGCCATTATATTTTAAGAGAGAGTTCATGCCCACTTTTTGTAATGTCCCAAATCAAATGGTCTTTATTTGGCAACACAAATGGACCATTTGAGTTGCAGCCAAGCTAGATGCTACCGGGGACACGCTAAGATTCCAGAGAGATTCTTGAGCTAAGAAATCAACTAATCGTTTAGATCGAACAATAGATATATTTGTTTGAAAGAACTTGTAATAGGAAAAAATTATAGCAAACAATTGCATTTATTTTATTTATTTATTATCATATTACAAACAGATACATACAACAGAACATAAACAATTTATACTAATATTATTAATATTAAATATTTGACCGTTTGACTGTTTGTAAGCATTGAATAGGCTCTTAAACTTCTAGACCAATTTTCAAAATTCTTTCACTTAAAGAAAGCTTATTTATCTGCGGTTGACACAGGCTTTAATTTACGCGGAATTGTTAGTTATTTGATAAATACAATGTCCAATAAAGAGACAATATCGTTCGGACAAAAATGTTCATCGGAGCAAGTTTTAATGAAACATACCTGACGGTGCACTCCGCAACTTTTAATTGTATTACAGAGCAAATGATTACAGACGCTTTTTCAGAGAACACTTGGTTCGTTTTTATGGTATTATTAACTTGTCAGCGTTTCCGACTAAAGGTATTCAAAGGAAGTTATTGTTTTAGTTTTTAATTAATTTGTAAAGCTTCATTATCATCATCGTCATCAGAGCTATTTCTCCACTGCTGGAGCACGAACCTCTTTGTACTACTAGAGCCATATATTGGCCAGAGCAGTCAGATGATTTTGCCTACACTCTTTGTTTGTTTTTCGTGTGTTTATAATATATACTAATATTTTTTTAAGCCGCTTAAAGGCATCTAACATAACGACTACCATCTATGATGGATGACAGACGGGACTGCGCCTGCGGTTGCTTAACATGCGTAAGCGCTAATAATGCTTACACCCACTAGGTCATCGGCCTACACTCTCATGTTATGAGAGTGTAGGCTTTAACTTTTGAGAACCTAAGACAATGGTTTATATTATACATCTTTTCATACTAGAATAAAATATAAACATACATGACCTAGACAAAATATTGTCCATTTGACGTCGACAGAAATGACACGTCACCGCCAGATAACATCTGCCCGAATGCCAGAAATGATACGTTACTATTATGGACATAGCTACTTTGCCATAATAGCCTGTCATACTATGACGTTACAGTCTCGGAGCGAGGACGCAATGTAGTCTCTGAAAGTTAATAAAATGTTTTTCTTTAAAAACAATGTCGTTATTGCAATCAAAAGGGATTAATTGTTGTATTGTTGTGGCTAAGTCAATTTGATTTTATATGTTTATATATTTGTTGTGCGTTAGGTAAAGATAACTGTTGATGATCAACTAAACAAAACAACTATAAATCCATTCAGGATTTATAGTTGTATAACCAGTTCTTAGCAATCACTGGCGTAAATAAAATCACAATGAATATTTTACAATATTTTTGGTGATACACCAGCGATAATTAAAACTCCTGTTCTTAACATGAAAACAAATCATAGAGAATATTATAATCACTACGTAAAAGAGTAACTTTTGTTCTATGAATAATATTGAAATCGAGAAGAAAATATCAGGTGCTCCACACATTTTGTATCAGTAAGTATTCAACAAATTAAGGATAGCGCATTTATTTTTCTCGATTTTACACTTGGTCATAGAACAATAGTTATTCGTTTACCTAGGTTATAGTACGTGGTTTTATGCCTTTCAATTCGTTATCAGGCTGAGAACGTGAGTTTAAATTATCGCTAGTTTACTCGCAAAAACATCGTAAAAGAGTCATTGTCATTTTATTTACACCAATGATTGCTAAGAACCTAGCCAGAAAACTCCAATTTAAATATACATAACTACATTTAAACATTTTTCAACCTTATAAAATAAGTTCTGTTTATCAATATCGTTACATACGTAGACAACAACGGTCAATGTGCTATCTTTTTTCTATACTTTATAATCCTAATTCTCCCGAGTACTTGAAATGTAAATTTCAGTGTCTCGCGCACTCTCAAGATCGTCAACTTCGCTCTTCCAATTCTCACAAGCCTTAAACCCAATATATTATTCTGGTTTTATGTCCCATTCCTTTACAATGTAAGCAATACGAATTTGGAACTCTTTACACGAAGACATCAGGCAAGTCTCAAATCGATTTAATTTTAAGAAATGCTTGCTTTTGAAATGCCATGCTTTTCTGTCTGAAATAACTGCATTAGATTCAGCAATTTTTCAACATGATGACCATATTATATATATTTATTGGTATGTGTATATGTGTTAAAGTGTATATGTAAATAAATATTTATTCATATATTTTAGGTTATTTAATACGTTTATTTTATTGAGCAGCTTTGCTCTTACTTATAATACATATCTATTTATTGTTTGGCACCTATTTATTTTATCTGTTCTTCATTTCCCAAAGGCTGACTGGGAGATAAAGCTTTTAGCATAAAGTCCACCTATTGTAGCTCGCAAGGCACAATTAAGCTTTTTAAATTGATGAATACTTTTGACTTTTGTCTCCGTGACTATCTATAAGTACCAGTTTCTTCGTGTACATGTCCCTTATATTTTATGAACCACGTAATTTTGGAAGATGTTGAGAGAAAAAAGGTACAAACATATTGAAATTATGAATGAATAATGTCTTTTGTGAATCAAACTTTAGACTATCTTAGTACATAGGGCTTTTTAAGTGATCAATGATAAGAAGAAAAATAGAGAATTATTTTATTTTAAATATATTTCTATTCACTTGCTTATAATTAGCAACAAAGTAAAATTCTTATGGAAATAACACTATTTTATAATTTTGTAGTGCTAAAACCTTACTGAGAAACTACCATACCTTTATAGGGCTTGAACGTAATTAAATAAAATTTTAAATCATGTCTAGGTATATTAATCTATTATTGCCCGTGACTTCTTTCGCGTGGGTTTAGGTTTTATAATTATACTTCGCGCGCCCTCATAAAGTACCGCTTTTCGCTAGTCAATATTAATATTTAAATGGGTTGTTTTCTAAAGTTTGGACTTGTAATCGACCTGTGTTATAGTCACAATAAGCAAAAAAAGTAGAAATAATACAATTAAATAAAAATTGTATTTCTATTAAATAAATTTTTATTAAGTATAGTAGCCTAGGAAACAACTACATATTTGAACCGTTTGGGGTTGAAACTTTGGGACCGTGGGGGCCATCAGCCCACAAATTATTTAGTGTCATTGCCTAAAAATTTATTGAAGTTTCTTGTGACCAGAGGGCTGGCCAATATCTTGGCCAAAAGATCAGTATTGCAATACAACGTGGCAATGCTGCCAGCCTTCTGGGCACGCTACCACGGGGCATCGATACCCGGCCTTTTTTTATTTTTGTAAAATATATATAGGTTAAAATTTTATTTAATGTGTTAATTTATAAAAATAAAATAAAGTTTATTGACCCATTTCATTACAAAAAAGCTTACTATTTTTAATACTTAGTAATGTAATAAATGCTAAATTCAAGTTAAAAAAATTAAAATAGTAAAACCCACTTGTTACGTCACAGCTCTACCTCAATATATACAATCAATATATGGTGATTTTTAAATAAAATACAGTACAAACAAATAAAACATTTTGTAAGATTTATCGGAGACAGTCAGTACTTCTTCCCCATGCGAGAGCACCCAAGGTGCTTTCAATAAAAAAAAACAAGAATTATAATAATCGGACTACTCCGTTTTTTATGCATGGCCACTTTTATGTATATATGGCTACGTATAACTTTTTACGGAGTTATACGTGGTCAAACATAAAAGTGGCCATACGTAAAAAAATATACGCGCCGACTTGATTACCTTCTCAGTTTTTTCGTCGGTTGAAAAATAATTAAATTTTCCACACCAAAACCTTTGGGAAGGTTACAAAATCATTCTTATAATTCAAGGGTATGTAAATCCGATAAAGTACAAGGACTAGATAGCGGCCCTCCAATATTAAATTAATTAAGCCAATTGATAACATATCCGCTCGATTACTGAATACTGATAACGTATCGCCGCCCACGGGAAGTTATAAATATTTTCGGATTGTTCGATAAACATATAGAGACATTGGTGACAAAATGAATCAGTTTGTAAATTCGCTCTTGACTATAATGAAGGTTTTGCCGTATGATTCCCGGCACAGTAGAATAGGACTACTCAAGTCTTCCCGTGGATGTCGTAGAAGGCGACTTAGGAAACGCAAGCTAAACCAAGCTTATAAACATCAAAGAGATGTCCAATCCGTCTGGCCAGCTTGGGGAGTGTAGGCCAAATCCTCTGATTTCTTTGGCTAATATTTAAGGCTCTGGAGTACAGAGAGGGTTATGCTCTTGCAGTGGAGACTAAAGAAGACCTGATGATGACTATAATGAAAGTTATTATTCCTCAAAAGCAAAAAACAAAAATTCTAAGAAAACGATGACAGAAGGTGGCCAAAAGCACTTCTAAATTAAATAAAAAAACCTTATGCATGTTAAATACGTTTGAATACTCTTTGCTTAACATATACTAAGTACATTCACATATGTAGAGACAAATATGAACGCTATAATATTGCTGTTTGAAAAATAGCCGTTACTAAAACAATGGTTTTTCAGTTCCATTGTAATAGCCAACCCATCACAACGCGTTTCTTATAACATGTCGAGAAAAGCGGCAACAACGTGTTTGAAATACCTCGAGGGTCGTACAAATAGGTCGGTGAAGTAATTAGACCCCGGGTTACAGTAAGTGGGGTTGAACTGCGAGATTTAGCACGGGTTGAGTTTCATTTCGTTTTACGTTACCAATTTCAGATGTTTGGCTTACGGAATAATCGTTGAATCGTTTGATTTAATAATTTAATGTATTATGTCTTACTTTGGCATAGCCAAATTATGTAGCAAACCAGATTAGGTAATAAATAATGAATGTATATGGACAAATCACACAGATTAAGCTAGCCCCAAAGTAAGTTCGAGACTTGTGTTATGGTGGGATACTAATTCAACGATACTATATTTTATAATAGATACTTATGTAGAAAAATATCCAAGACCCAGGTCAATCTGAAAAAGAACATTTTCCATCTAGACCTGACCGGGGATCAAACCCGGGACCATCCGTGTCGCAGGTAAGCGTGTTGATCGCCTGCAGCACGGAGCTATTAGATGAATAAGAAATAATACCTATTCATACTTATAAAAGTACGAAATTAATTGTGCGTGTTCAATCCATATGCATCAAAAAACTGTATAAAATGCACAAACATATTTAAATTCATGCGTATTCGCCATTTTATCGGCCTCCGCAGCCTAATCCCGATTATGAGCCTTTGCGAAATTCAATATATTCGCTCATTAGTCTTTTCAAATAAGCGGTACAGAAAAGCTTTTAATTTTCTATTTACTAGTATCTAGTCATTATAACCCATGAATTAATGAAGGAATAAACACTTTATTGCACCAATATATCTAAATAAAAGTAAAGAAGATAGTACACAAACAATCGTTAAGTATAGTAGCCTAGGAAACTACTACATATTTGAACCGTTTGGTGTTGAAACTTTGGGACCGTGGGGGCCATCAGCCCACATACTCTTTAGTGTCATTGCCTAAAAATTGATTGAAGTTTCTCAGAGGGCTGGCCAATATCTTGGCCAAAAGATCAGTATTGCAATACAACGTGGCAATGCTGACAAACAAATATAGGGCACAAAGGCGGACTTATCGCAATATGCAATTTCTTCCAGCCAACCTCATTCCTTAGGGTAGGAAAAAAAAATACATATCATGCGTACTTAGCAAAAAAAAAAAAATATATATCACACACGAAAATATCCAAATATTCGTCATTATATCGGCCTTGCACAGCCTAACTCCGTTTAAGAGTCTTTGTTCGAAATTCAATAAAACTTGCGCTTTCAACTTTTTAAACAACCGGAACCGGAACCGGCATCGACAGCTTTTAATTTTATATTTTCTATTAACGAGTCGGTGTTACATGCCTATCAGAGCAATAAGTTGGTATATGTTTTGACCGTGGCTCAGCGGTCAACACCTGTGACACGGTCGGTCCCGGGTTCAATCACCAGTCAGGTCAGGTCAAGTCAGGTCAACATGAAAAATAATCTTTTTCAGATTGACCTAGGTCTTGGATGTTTATCTATGTATACTATGTATTTTTCATAAAACATAGTATCGTTAAGTTAGTATCCCATAACACAGAACGTACTTTAGGGCTAGCTCAATATGTGTGATTTGTCCGTATATATATTTATTGTTTATATATGTATCCTAAGCAAAACAATGATATTTTTTATTAGTCACAAAAATATTCCAATTGGTATTATCCATTTTATTTGCCTTAGGCACCCTTATCCCGATTAAATCAATAAATAACACTTTAGCCTTTTCAAACAAGTGGTATCGATAAGCTTGGTGATAAGTATTAAGTAAGAAAAAAGAATTAATACTTATATATGGCACAAAAATATTCCAATAGGCATTCGCCATTTTATCGAGCTTTCGCAGTCTCATTCCAATTATGCGCTTTTATTCAAAAATCAATAGAACTGGCGCTATACCTCTTTAAAACAAGCTGTACTTAGTGAAATTGCTTTTAATTGTCGTTGTTATATACCTATAAAAGTGAGTGGTTATAAGAGACCTTATTAAAAAAAATATCAGGTACGAAAATATTGGTGTTTGCCATTTTAACGGCCTTCGCCTAATCCCGATTATGAGCGTTTGTTCATAACTCAATAAAATAAAAAATTACGAACTTATTATAACATTCCCTAAGACGTAGATCTCTTAATTAGGTTGATATAGGGCCTGACATGCCTTCTAGGATAAAAGCCCTTTAAAAATAAACAGTAAAAAAAACCTCAATAAAATTATGCTATAGCTTTT
The DNA here is from genome assembly GCA_963082605.1 of Rhodophaea formosa. Lineage (NCBI taxonomy): Eukaryota > Metazoa > Arthropoda > Insecta > Lepidoptera > Pyralidae > Rhodophaea > Rhodophaea formosa. The sequence continues at coordinate 8,347,805 of OY720225.1, read as the reverse complement.
TGAAACAAGCTAAATTCGCGCTTTTCAAACGAACTGTAAAGAAAACCTTTAAATTTTTATTTCCCAGTATTAAGTCGTTGTTATATAATTATCAATGTTGTTATATGCAATAAAAGAAAATCAGGCACAAAAAATATTCAAATGGGTATTCGCCATTTTATCGGCCTTCCACAGTCTAATCCCGATTATGAGCCTTTGTTCGGAATTCAATAGAATTCCCGCTATAGCCTTTACAAAACAAACGTCACGGTGCGTACCTACTTCATATATCACAATGTTTAGGTGTAAGCCAATATTCATACCTATTATTTTTAGAACGAATTTCCTTTCATTTCAAATTGCAGTATTATACGATACTTCCTCGAATGCGTCATGTAACAGTTATTATAGGCAGCACGAATTTTACCTAATATTCGATATTCGTCATTTTCGCTTCCATCACGAAAACCCTCAAGTAAAATAAATCGAGCAACATGGCTTCCGTACGGAAGCCGTGTTACAATGTAAATAAACAAGAAGCATCTTCATCTCTATCAGACTATTAGGTGACCAGTGATATATATTAGCCAGCGCAGTCAGAGAATTCAGGCTACACTCTCCAAGTTGAAACAAGTATTATTTAAAAAAATGTATACCCGATTATTCGCTTTGACGGATAACGTCCATATAACATACTTATAAAATATAACCATCGGAACTCCGGGAAAGTATCTTCTTGGTGGTGTCATTAGAATCGTATTTTTCCTTGTAAATTTTGATTGAGGCAATACATATTCTTCACACTTCAAAATTGGTTTAGCCGTTTGGGCTCCAGGACGTGACAGTGAAATAGATTGTTAAAGTAAACATACTAATAAATAAAATAATTATAAAGACGAATCTCACAAATTTAACTAGCCTCTCAGTGAGTTGTAACTTGTGTCGTTGGATACTAACTCAACGATAAGTACTATTTTTAAAATAGATACTTATATAAGCGCGAAAAACTGTACCCTCCTTCTGGTTCAGATTAGTCGGGTAAAAATAACAGTTCCAAAGTTATTTGTTTCTAAAATGCAAAAATAAACCTTGTGTAATTGCGGTCTAGATTATACATTAATCCCCGCCTAACCCACTTAGCTGACGTCAGAAGGCAGTCATTAATTATGTATTCATTCAAATTATGTACAAAGTTAAATCCCTCATGTGGAAAGGGGAGTAAATATGACAGCGTGTTTTGAAAACAGCTCCAGAAATAAAGTTGCAACGCAAAAAAGTCAGGCTTGTTTAACTGTAAGGTTATGTACCTATGTTTTTCAAGGGACTGTTCAAAAATTACTGTATTTGTTTTTAGTAGAGTTTATGTACAAATGCTTCTTTTTTACGTCATAACTTCTATATAGTTCAGCGGATTGGAGCGATATATAGTTTAGACGTAATTTAAACTTAATTTATACACCCCTTACGGGTTCTCACGTCTTTATCGATTACGGGCTAGGCAAGACAGGCCATTACCCCTAAGGGTGGTAACTCTGTATATTTTCCCACTTTCGGATTGCTGTTCCGTTCCTGATTATAATAGTTTAAACATTTTTTCAATTCAATTATTTTTTTGCATATTGTGGTTAACAATCAAAGAACGTAGGTAGATTAGTCGAGCTCCGTGGCGCAGTGGTCAACACGCCAGCCTGCGACACGGAGGTCCCGGGTTCGATCCCCGGCCAGGTCAAGATGGAAAACGATCTTTTTCAAATTGGCTTGGGTCTTGGATGTTTATCTATATAAGTATATGTTATAAAATATAGTATCGTGAAGTTCATCATCATTTCGTGTAGGTGACACGGTCAGTCGACCACGCACACCGTTGAGTTAGTATCCCACGACACAAGTTCACAACTTATTGTGGGGCTAGCTCAATTTGTGTGATATGTCCCTATATATTTATTTGCAAACATTTGTGTGGAATATGGCCATCAGTAGAATAAAGTTGATAATCCAAAATTTAAAATAAAATGTTATTAAATAAAAATACATATATACGGATAAATCACGCAATTACAAATAACGTCAACGCTAAGGTATATCAGGATATTCTGTAACTGAACATAAACACGCATTCAATGGGCGCCATCCAGAAACACGTCACACATTAAGAGGAGGTAAGGGGTTAACGATGTGTGACAGCGTTTTTGACGAGAAGGGTACGTGTGACGTCACAAAGCTTATGACCCGTCCGGTCTTACGTTTTTTGACGTCACACGTACAAAGCCCGTCACCGGTGATTTTTTTTGCTAAAAAAATCAAACTTCTATTTGTAAAACTGACAAAAATCCTGACTGTGATTCATACTCGAAAACTGAATAAAATTACAAACATAAATTGTGTTTTACACTGGTATGGCTCCTTGATTACAAGAATTATTAAAATTGCTTCGAATCGCTTCGTCATCATGACTTGGCCAGGGAGCAAACCTAAATCCAAAAGACTCCACCTGTGTCGCAGACTAGCGTGTTAACCACTGCGCCTCGGGAGCCGTCTTATAGTTTTTATATTTCCTTATTACGTATGGGACGTCACACTAGGGGAGCGAGGGCGTCACATAAATGTGAATATTTGTAATAATGATGGGGAAGTTATTTAAAATCATAACATTGGTGTGACGTAATTTAGGGATGCTTACAATTTAAGCTTCCATGTTTATTTGTTGAAGAATAGTTAAATATTTTTTCACATCGTGTAACAATTGTTTAATTATACACATTTTAGTAGCTACAGGTAGAAAAACTCTACATACTCGGATCAAACTTTTCCCCAGAGAAAATATTTCGAGGTGTGGTAAACAATTTAGGATGGCTGTTGACATAATAACCATAAAATCAGAATAATTACAATGGAGAATTGAAATGCGTCAAATACATTATTTCACGCGAAAGGTGTTGGAACATAGCGGTGTGGGTGAATTTTGAATATTCATTCATTCAATGTTGTGTATTGTATTATGATACAATGACAAGGGTAGAGCCACACCTACTGGCAGGAAGTAGCTTAAACACATTTACAACAATAGGTTACTTTTCAGGTCAGATATAATTTAGGCGTATGAAATGCTAGTTATAATAAAAATGGATAGTCATACATTGGGTTTGAATAATATCAGAATATTAACAATGATTTAACTTTGTTCTTTTTAATTTTTGCTCACTTTATTTTGTTAAATGCTATAGAATTACGGAAAGCGACGCAATGTAATTTTATTTGGTAAAAACTTATAAAATATACAGAACAAATAAATTTAACATTAGAATATAAAGAGCAAGTCATGATTGAATCCTTATAAAAAAATTGTAAATTGGCGTCGGAATTCAGCTGAAAACACGCTATTTTTTATCTCACTTGAAAGTCATAAATAATTATGATTTCAATACCTTTGACGTAAATGTAAAAGAAAAACAAGGCTTGGTATTCCCGCTTACTTGAATATTATACTAACTCATTCATAATGTGATCCCATCTGGAGCTCGTGCATTATTTATGTAATTATTTCTTCAAACAAATTCATATATGGTTTTTAATATCATTGCACACTCGACCGTTAACATAAACATGTTCCAAAAAATGATATAAATAACATTGAAATTGTTACATAAAAACTGAAAAAAAAAACAAGGAAAGAAATATATTCATACAAAGCCCTTCAGGCGAGTAGGCGATCAAAACTGTTGAAAATAGTTTCTTTCGGGGTTTCTTCTCTGTAGTCGTCGGTTCCAAAACACTAGTAGTCTGTAGCTTTTAAACAACAATTAATTAACTAAATACATATCTTACTACACAAGTATACAGCTTTCTGTGGGGCTAGCTCAATCTGTGTGATATTATTATTTATAAATCGATTGGAAATAAAGCGATGAACAAAATGGCCTCCTCGCAGACTTAGATTATAAATGCTTGTTTAAAAATGAAATCCACAACACCTGGTACAAATTACATGTTAAAACACATGATAGTACATCAAGAAAAAGTACAGACGGCCATGAATTATGCATGTGGTTTTCAGGCCACGTGCTTGGAACTGCGTGATATATGGGCCTCAAGTGTTGTCTCGTTTTATGCAAGAAATTATGGAAAGAGAATCGATTATGAAGATGCTTGAGGTGAGTTATAGTAATAATTGATATTTCAAGAGCTTTTTGCAAGTCTGACTCATATTTTCAAGATTTGGACTCGATTCAACCTCAGTTATTCATGACGTTTCCTCAGTTGAAATGATGAAGCAGCTGTCATCTAACTACTATGACTTTCTGTCAGTTTGATTGGAGAAAAGACAATTGTATTTGTTACTCTATAAGATCTAGATAAAAAAACTCTAGCTTAAATGAAACGTAAAAAAAATAAAAAACTTTATGTATCTCATTAATGAGATACATAAAGTTTTTGGGACCCAGTTCTGCACCTATTGGGAATAAGGTGTTTGTAGAGACCATTTAAAACTTTGTTTTGCGAGGCCATAAATAACACTTCAAACTATTTAAGGAACTTACTATTTAAACGATAAGTTTTTTTTATATTTTTTGTTAAGAACGGCCACTTTGGCGAAAATGCTCAGTTCACATTCACACTTAAAACAGTAAAGAGTAGTTGATAAAATCAAATTTAAGGGTTGTCTTGGGCTTTGCAGAATAAAAATTTTATTGTTCGCTTCGTTTTCTTTTAAAGTATTTACTTCAAATGGGGCCTTCTAAAGATCCAAAAAAAAAATTAAAATATCCGCGTAATGAAAAGCTGCGTTTCCACATAGCTATAAACTGGCAATATTTTATAGATTCAAACAGAAGAAATAAAATAATGATTACTTTGATGTGAATTACTTTGTGCTTCCAGCTCAACTGGCCGGACGGACTTTAATACTTCACTATTTTGTTTTATTTATTACTAGCTTTTACCTGTGGCTTCGACCACGTAATATATAGCCTATATGTCCTACACAGTATTCTAACCTATGTGTATGCAAAATTTCAAGATGATCGGTTCAGAAGATAGGGCGTGAAGGCGTAACAAACCAACAAACAAATAAACGAACAAACTCACTTTCGCATTTATAATATTAGTTAGGATTAGGATAGTTAGGATTAGGATTTGAATTTTTGATACATTGCACAGTGTACGTACGTACCATTGAAAACGGAAATCTTTAATCGCAGAACTCGTGGAGCATCCATAAATATAAAATGCTTACTTCCCTCAATAAAACATCACAAATAAAATGTAATGTGTACTGCATCGTTTCAGCTTTATTCGCCATAAACTACGAGCTGCTTAGTACGGACGATTTTATCTTTGCTTTTATAAGTGAGGCATTTGAGCGGGCTAAGGTCAGGACAGTTAAATATCGCGGAAATTAGAATTGCTAGAATCTAAGAAGGACAAATATTTTGGATCTAAAGACTTACTATTGTGAGCTATACAAATTAAGATATCGTCTTAGGTAAAGGCATCTGTCATAGCTTAATGACTGCCATCAATGATCTTTCCGATTTCCTTTAAAACATTTATTTTAAAGTGGGGGACCGACATCAGTGGCCCTCGATCCCCTTAATGAAAAGTTGTTTGCTGCGTTTCTATTTTAGCTATAAGCTGGCAATATTTTTTAGATTTAAATTTGATTGAATTACTTTGTGCAGTGGGGCTGTAAGGACTTTATACTTGTCTATTTTGTTTCAATTATGAATTTTTGATACAATGCACAGTGTACAAATGTACCATTGAAAACGTAAATCTTTAATCGCAGAAATTGTGGAGCATCCATAAATATAAAATGCTTACTTCCCTCAGTAAAACATCACAAATAAAATGTAATGTGTACTGCATCGTTTCAGCTTTATTCACCATAAACTACGAGCTGCTTAGTACGGACGATTTTATCTTTGCTTTTATAAGTGAGGCATTTGAGCGGGCTAAGGTCAGGACAGTTAAATATCGTGGAAATAAGAATTGCCACTTATAATAGCTATAGGCTTTTATCGCCTCTTTTCCATGCGGGTTTGGAAGAAAAAGAAAAACATAAAACATACTAGCTGCTGTTCTTCCCGCACAAATCGTCAAAGCCAATCAACGGATTAAGCGAATAGGCGATGCGGCTAGCAACCCATCACTATTTCGATTACGTTTTTCACCTTATCGATTACTTACATGCTAAACGTACGTGGCTTTTTGGTTTTATGACATTAGGCTCTGTTTACTCCGTAAGGGATAAAGACGTGATATTATGTATTAGCTAAAGGAATCAAGGATGGTCTTAAACAGCTTAAAATAAGCCGTATAGGTAGTTTGCTTTGTTTATGAAGGACAATTTTATCTATGCTTTTATGAGTGAACCTTTTGAGTGGGCTTGGAAGGTTGAAGACAGGTAAGTATCGTGGAAATAAGAATTGCTAGTAACATTAGCTATATAAAGACTGAGAAGAAGATTTAAAAATGGAATTAGGAATTTAAAATTAATTAAGTTTCGAAATAAAAGTGGACAGGATGATGGTGATTGAGAAATGAGGTGAAAAGCGGTACCATTAATAATACTAATGGGATTGATTGGTACCACTTGTACCATCAATGGTACTAGTGGGATAAATCGGTGCCAGTTGTACCATTAATGGTACTTCTTAATGGTACAACTGGTCCGGCGGCAAGCAAGATGCAGCATGAAGTTATCAAGCGCACCGTTACAACTTAACTCAATAATAAGTCAGTTTAAGTGGGCTTAGAAGTTTGAAGACAGTTTAATATCTTGGAAATAAGGAGTTAATACAAATAAGGGCTGAATATGAACACTATTAATTAAAGAATATAGGTATAATGGTTTCAGGCAGTTTTAAAAAATATGACGAAAACTACTAATCGTTAAGTTTCGAAGGTTTTCGTTTTTTTAAGGTTTAATATATCAGAAATAAAAAAAATATTATTTATATGAAATAAAGGTAAAAATAATAAAATGTGATGTGAACTGCGAGCCGCTTTATACTGAAGATTTTTATCTTTCCTTTTATAAGTATAGCCTAAGTGACCTTTCTGGTCGAGTAAAACATGACTGTTCAATAAGTAGTCATGTAAGTTATAGAGACCATTGAAGTTGAAAAAAAAAAACATGGCGTGGAAAGATTTCTTCAGGGTCGGCAACGCGCGAGTGACACCTCTGGTGTTGCAGACGTCCATAGGCTACGGTAACCGCTTTCCATCAGGTGGGCCGTATGCCTGTTTGCCAACTTAGTTGTCATCATCATCATCAGGTCTTTCTAGTCTCCACTGCAGGAGCACGACCCTCTCTGTACTACCCGAGCCATATACTAGCCTGAGTAGTCAGAGGATTTGGCCTACACTCTCGGATTACGTTGGTCTACGGTCTCCAAACTACGGGTTGGAAAGGTCTCTTTGATGTTAAAAGGCTTTGTTTAGCTTGTGTTTCCTTAGCCGCCTTTTACGACATCCACGAGATGACTTGGAGTATAAAATAATAATAATACAACTTAGTTTTTTAAAAAAAAGCATGATCGTTCTCCTTCCAGCTATAATAATATTATAAAGCTGAAGAGTTTCTTTGGTTGAATGCGCTAATCTCAGAAACTACTGGACCGAAATTCTTCCACCGTTGTATAAGCACGTTATTCTTTAGTGACATTGGCTATGTTTGTATCACAGTCGAAGCCGGGACGTACTACTAGTATGTTATAAAATTCAACTCTCGCTTTGGTAATCTTTAAAAATATTAAGTCTCAATAAAAAAATATTCCAGTGTTACATTGAATATTTTGTTTTTTCAGTAAGCGAGTTAAATTATATTGGCAATACCATTCTATATATTATATAATCTACATTTCCAATCTCGACCCCTGAACAAAATGGATACAAAAGATATCGAACCGACTGCACACTGAAGGAGGTATGTAAATTACTTCTCCGTATAAAAATCTGTTCGAGTACACTACCGAGATATTTCAAGTGAAAATAATCTTCGGATTGAAAAGGGTATAGCTCCCATTCTTTGCTTCTTTGAAGTTTGAAGTCGCGAGATAACGTTGAACTTTAGTTACACAGTCATCGCTTTTGTGAATATGTTGCTGTGCTCTCTCTTCTACAAGAAGCAATGTTCTGTATAAAATGTTTTGAATATGTATTGTACAGCTTTCTAGGGGTGACAAAAATGAAAATTCCTAGTCAAAATATTCATAGTCATAAAAATTGCACACAATACAATGTTTAACCGAAACACATTACTTTTGGTATCAAAACAAAACTGGTACTTAAATACGTAAAAGAACAAGGATTTATATAATTTTATTGTAGGGTAGGTTGTAGGTAACTTCTTTCAGGATTGTGTAATCAAAGATAAAGAAAGTAAATAAATCAACAATAACAATTTTTGATCGAAATAATTTAGAGGTTAGTCTCTCTAAGAGAGTAGTCTCTTTCGTTACGCACAAAACCCAATCAAGTAATGATCAAATCTACTTCCAAAATTTAATAATAAAAAACTTGTGAAATTTAGTCGCGAAGAGAAGAAAATGAATTCAGGCGTTCAGAGTAGGGGAGCGAAGAAACTCTGGCGCACAAAACTTAGAAGTGAAGAGTTTGGTAAAAGGTTCAGTAGTAGGTGCAAAGACCTTCACCGAACCTAGAATCACGTTTTTTTCACGCCTCAGATCTTTGTCACTTCGTTTTTCGCACGTTGATTATGCTTGTCATTGGTATAAGACAAAACTTTCGAAACCTCTAACATTAACTAGTCCAATATCATTATATTGGACTAGTTAATGTTAGAGGTTTCAACCGGCCTCTTGAAACGTTTGTTCACTACAAACTTTTGACCACCAACGTCACAAGTTTAGACCATTACACTTCGGTGTAAGTGTCTTCCTCCCTCCATTCCACCGTCCCAAACCGAAAGCTCATATCTGCCTATTTCAATTGCTAATACAAAGTTCTAGCTGCCTATAAGGATCGCTCCATACAGCGCTTTGATATGTAAAGGCACATTTACATAGTGTCTCCGAATGTAATATTGGCCTTATAAAATCGCTTAGGATTTTCAATTCTCAGAATAAGACTTGAGACATTCTAAAAAGCAATTTTGGGTTGTAGAATTCATGAAGAAGTTTTTATTGTTTATGAAATTTAAATTTAATTTAATTTATTTATTTTTCTTTTTTTTTGTAGGTTAATTTTCTTTTTTTAAGACTAGTTATAGTTTATAATCTTAGTTTCGTTCTTTGTTTTTAGTTTATTTAAATAAATGTCTTTTATTCATTTAGTAATGTGAAATCTAAGACTAATGATTTTAATTACCGTTGTTAATTTTTCAAACCTTTTAAGTAAATTTTGTACATTTATTTTTTTGAAGCAAATAAAAATATTGGTTAATTGTCTCGAAAGTAAGTAACTTTACTTATCAAATAACACCTCATTAAAGTTTATTTAATGAGGTGTTATTTGATAAGTATCTTTAATATTTTGCAATTTCTAATTTATATACGTAAGTTATAAAGCAATTATTTTTGTATCTTCCTTTAAATTAATTTAGACTATGATTGTTAAACATTTACAAATCTATTAATTTTTCGAAAACTGTTTATTAAAAAAATGCGCAATCAGGTGTATATATTTTTTCTGGGTTCCGTATACAAAGGATGCATATTTTTATAAAGAATGAGTGTTATCTATTGCCGCTATAATAACAAAATTTTAAAACAGAATTAAATAAAATAATAATAATAATAAAAAAATAAGCCCGCAGGGCAGCTTGTGGCGGGCTGTTGGTGAGTAACGACACCACGGACCCGAGTGCTCCAGAGAGACGGTCGAGCCCTCGTCCCGGACGTGTTTTCATCGGTCGGGGTGGAAACCCAAGAGGGCTCGCAGGACTCTCAGCTCTGGCTTGCCTTAGTTGGCTGTCCAGAGAGGAGTCGTAAGAGCTGTTGCTCCAGGGGTGGAAGTGTTAAAGGCCTAACGACGCGAGTAACTTCGGAGAAAGCGCAGCACACCTCTCGACACCCCTGAGTCGCCCGCACCGGTGTTGCCCCTTTTGCCGGCAATAATCGTCGGCTTTTTTGAGGGGCCCATCTAGTGGGCGGCAAGCCACCACCTGCTTATAAATAGTCAGTCATCATGATTATGGCTGGTGTCCGAGCCTATACAATAACCCAGTACAAGACCACCCACATTTCACCCCATAACATTTTTCTCCATTATAATACAATAGCTCCACCTCCGGCCAAGACCTGTTTAAGGGCGTCTCATGCATTGATATTCCCAGAACCGGGTCCTGGCTGGAGACCTACACTACATCAACTTCTCCAAAGGGCCTCTACGTGTTGGATCTGTATCCCCACGCAAGCCTCTCAAAGGACCAGGGTAACACCCGTGACCCAAAAGGAGATACAAATAAAAATAAAGCCTTGTAACTTTTTTATCGTTGTTTCTTAGTAACATTTGCATGTTGGTACAAAAGGTTGTTTTAGTAAGGGGTGGACGACAGCTAACTAAGTATTTACCTATATTTTAACTATCTATCTTTCTCGTGTCTACTCTAGTTTCATATTTAATATAATATAATCCAGAAATGAATAGCGGTACTATAAAACTGTTTCTTCAAGAATTACCTCGGTAACTAAAGCAACCTGATATTGCCCATTGAGTCGTAACAGCTAAAGCCTACTTGAGGACTCGAGTTACCTACTTACAGGAAGGGGCACTCTCTAAAGCAAATAGACTCGGTTACTCTGGCCATATCTATACTAATTTTATAAAGAGCAAGGATTTGATTGTTTGTTTGCATTGATTAGGCTCTGAAACTACTGGACCGATTTTGAAAATTATTTCACATAGAAAGTTAATTTACCTGCGGGTGACATGGGCTGTAATTTACGCGGAGAAAGTCGCAGGAAAATTGTGACTACATTTCTTAAGAAGTATAGAACGCTATCGTAGCAAGTGGAGATCCATAGTCTCTGCGTACCCCTATGGGAGAGATACGTGATAATATGTATGTAGGTACATATGTATAAAAACCTGGCCTCAGCCCTAGACAGACTAATATACGCGCCAGAAGAAATCAATTTATACAATGCACTAGCTTTTCCCCACGAATTTGTTCGCGTAAACTATAGCCTATGACACGCGCGAATAAAACATTTTTCCATGATTTTTTTAAAAGTCTAAATTGTTTGTGTTTAACCATTACAAAAAAAACACACACACATACTCACACAAACAACCAAATTCTACCTTTATAAAATGGTAGAATAGATATAGATAAGGATAGATACACACACATATAACATGTAGTGTTGAATTAATGAGAGTAAGATTCATGTTGTTGCTACATATTAGGCCATCAAGCTCCTCTAATTTTTTTTATGTGTGCAAGTGGCTAACACTGGTGTTAAATTTTTTAAGCTGTCTAGAGATATCTGACATATCTTCACGACTGCCAAGTCAGGACCAACGGATTAACGTGCCTTCCGAAGCACGGAGGAGCTCGAGATATTTTTATGCCACTTGTGTTCACCCATTCAAGTGGGGACCGCGCCCTGGTTTGCTATACATGCGTTAGCGCTTACAGTGTTTATGGCCACTGGGCCATTGAGCTCCATTAATCAGATCAGTATATTAACGTTGCAATTCTATTTATTTTACAATTTGTTATCATGATTAACCATAACTTTGAATTAGCTGCTTCAAATGTATATTCGAGTAGTTAGTTCAGTCATTATACCCTCGTGATACAGGCCATTGAGTCGTAATAGACTTGTCCAATAGCTGGCAACTTGACGACTCAAGTTGGCTACTTAGAGAGGTTGGGGCTCTCTCAGTCGATACCAGGGAAATGGACTGCCTTACTCCGAGAATTTATAATGATAAACATTCATCATTATCAGAACTATTAAACAATTTTAGCTTTACAATTATTGAAAATAGAAGAAGAATTTGTGATATTTTTTTTTGTAAAAATAAAATTCTCACTACTAGTGCAAACAATTCCTCGAAATACAAATGTTTTTTTTTAAGTCAATTCAAAATATATATATATAGGTTTCCAAATATAAATAAAACATCAGTAAGGATCTTAATTGAGAACTTCTTACTTTTTGGAATCGGTAAAAAAAGATTCGGAGCTTTAGCAGCTGAGTGATTTTAGTCTCCATCATATTATGAATAGCCTTCTTCCTTATATTTTCAGCTTAAATCTCACCCAATCAATAAGATATTATTCAATTAAACAAACAACTCTTAATATGTTAAAAAGTCAAGGATATCAAAAACGGCTTTAACAATTTCTATGAAATTGTGTATACACAATTTCATACCTTTGAAGTGGCAAAAGTTTGGTCTTATCCCAATGAACCATCACTGAAGCAAAGTAGACCAGCAGGCCTATTTGATAACTTTTGACAGCTACGGTGTACATCATTTTCTTGGTAACTTCAATATTCATTACGGCTTCGGTATGAATGACTATTTTTATTTGAGATATGAAAACCGTAATGGATGCTAAAGTGACAATCATATCGTTGTACACCGAGTTAGCAAATCGGCCTGCTGGTAAATGCTGTTGAATAATAAGTTAAAAGTAAGTATCAAATCATACTGACTGCTCTGGCAAATAATATATGGCCCTGATAGTACAGAGAGAGCCCTGCTCCAGCAGTGGAGACTCAAAAGACCTGCTGATAATGATGATGATGATGAAGTAAAAAATAAAGATTTTTTTTTAAAAAGGTGGAAATATTAAAACTGCCGACTTTGCGGTTTATTACAAAGTAAGGGAGTCTCGTCGAGTTGCGAACAAGCCGATAACTTGTGAAGTAGCCGGCTTTTATTGTATTAATTAAAAAGTTTACTTGTAGGTATGTAACCATGCTAAACTTCGCAGCAGCTACAAATTTACTGTTGTTAATTTACCCGAGGGTAAATTAACAACAGCAACACATGCCTTGAAGGGACATCCTAGCCTATCAAGAAAAATAAATTTTCCTTTAAATAAACATTCCCATACTATTTGCCTGGTTGGCTGAATGACAAAGTCATTTTTTTCCAAAATCCAGCTTCTGGATCATCGGAATAAATCATTATAGCAGCCTGAGTCGTCTAAGGCTTTATTAAGGGACGAACTACACGTGACAACCAACTTTTATCAATCATAATCATAATCAGGTCTTTTTTTTAGCCTCCACGGCAAGTGCACTACCCTCTCTGTACCTACTATCAAAGCCATATATTAGCCAGAACAGTCAGAGAATTTGGCCTACACTCTCCATGCTGGCCAGACGGGTTGGGAAGGTCTCTTTATGTTTATAAGCTTTGTTTAGCTTGTGATTCCTAAGTTGCCTTTTACGACATCCACGGGAGGACTTGGAGTGAGACTTAACTTTTATCAAATTTACAAAATATTGCATTAATGGCATGATCATTTCTAAATATTAAACAACTTTCATATGAGTAAGAGGTGGAGAAAGAAACAGAAAGGGATCAAGAGCTGATTTAACCCTCCGAAATAAAAGTGTCGATAAAAAGCTGTCTTTTATTGAATCAGAATATAAAAGGCGAAAGTATTGAAACTGCCGACTTTGCGGTTTATTACAAAGTTAAGGAGTCCCGTCGAGTTGCCAACAGGCCGATAACTTGTTAAGTAGCTGGTATTTAGACGTTCGATGTAGCCTGGTTTCTGATATTAATTAAAAAGTTTACTTGTAGCTATGTAACCATGTTAAAACTTCGTAGCATAAACTAATATACTTTATACTTACTTTTTCTTAATTTACACTAAACACAAGCCCTGAAGGGACATTTTAGCTTATCCATTACATTACATTCCCATACTAACCGCCTGGTTGGCTGAATGACAAAGTCTTTTCTTTTCGAATTTCCAGTATCGGTATCATGATAACAGACTGAGTCGTCCCTTTAAAGCTTTTTCAAGGATCGAAAATAAAAAGAGCCTTTTATAACGTTAATCATTATTTAGCGGATAAAAATGCATGGAGCCTTGACCTCGTGTGAGATACAGGACCTCAAAAACGTTATTTATCTATTTTTTTTTTGCTATATTGTAATTGGATTTTAACACACCCAATGTTAAATTATATAGAATCAACTATTAATTGATTGTAAAACATGTAAATGTTAGCTAACGAGCAACAAGTGTAGACCATAACTTAATATTTTGTTTGACAATGTCTCAAGAGATAAAGTTAGTCATGCTCACTAAAAATGTTCAACCTGGTGGCGGCGCTGTGTATTGGGTCGTTGAGTTCCCTCTAATATGGTTGAGCTCAGCGATGGCTGATCCACACGTCAACTTGTGAACGGGTGCTGTCAGGGGGGACTGGTCTGCACGGCCTCTTTGAGACTACTTTAATTATCATATGTTGTTTATTATCTTTGCACACTCGATCGTTAACATAAACATGTTCCAAAAATAATAAATCTATGTATATTGAAATTGTAACATAAAAACAGAAAAAAGAAAGAAAAAAGAAAAGAAAGAAAAAGACAATAACGAATAAATATTCGTAATCATATAAGCCCTTCAGGCGAGTAGGCGACCAAAACTGTTGATTAGAGTTTCTTTCGGTGTTTCTTCTCTGCAGTGGTCGGTTCCGAAACACCTAGTAGTCTGTAGCTTTTGAACAATTAATAAATACATATTATATAATAAGATAATTTTAAATATGATATGACGTGAAAAAGTGTCTGCAAAGGCCTATTTTCTTAATAAACGTTTTGATTTTGATTTTTCGAATCACACATGCCAACCAACTTACCTATATCAAATTAAAATAATATTGGGTAAATGGCATGATCACTCCTGGATAGTGAACAATAAGTTCAAATGAGAGATGAACTCCGTTTGATTTCTCCGAGATAAAAGTATCGATAAAAACAAAAGTTTTCTTTCACTGAACCAGAATACAAAGGCGAAAATATTGAAACTGGCGACTTAGCGGTTTTTTACAAAGTTAGGAAGTCCCGTCGAATTGTGAACAAGCCGATAACTTTTAAAGTAGCCGGCATTTCAGCATTTGAATTTGTCTGATTACCGATATTAAATTGTATAAATATTTCTCGTTACAGGTTGATATAGCTATAATATAATGCATACTATATTTTTTGTCTAATTCATGATGTAATAAAAGCAAGGGGTCATGGGTGTTAACCTCAACTGCCTGTACGGTAGTTGTAATTTTGGCATCGGATACGCGCACCCGACATTCCGAGCTGCTATTTTCTCAATCCCAAACTATCCGAGCAAGTAACATCCCAAGTACCTATATCCCGTTCTCCTAGTTTATCAAAATCCTACACCACATATAGTAAAATATGGTAATAATGTATGTATATGTATTTATGTATGTACTTGTATTTATTTAATAATTTGATGAATTGAAAAACATATTCATCAGGTCTTGTCTCCACTGCAGGAGCACGACCCTCTCTGTACTATCAGAGCCATATATAAGTATTAGCCTGAGCAGTCAGAGGATTTGGCCTACACTCTCCACGCTGGACAGACGGGTTGGAGAGGTTTCTTTGATGTTTATAAGCTTTGTATAGCTTGGGTTTCCTAAGTCGCCTTCTACGACATCCACGGGAAGACTTGGAGTGGTCCTATTCTACTCTGCCGGGAACCACACGGCTGAATTGAAAAACATGTAATAAGTCATTTCTGTTGCCATTTATTATAACTGATGACTATATGGTTTGTTACAAAGTTAGGTAGAGTTTTGTCAAGTTACGAACCACTTGTTAAGTAGCCGGCGTTTCATTATTCGAGTTTAACTGATAACCAATATTAATTATAAAGTTTACTTGTAATAGTGCTGGAACAACGAAGTTACACAACAACCAACGTACATGAAAATGAACAAATTTACCCTAATAATACTACTAATGCTCAAGGAACTCTTTCTATTATTTCTTATCTTTTAACGCTTTATAACAACTGAACCGATTTTTATAAAATTTGGCATGGTAATACTTAATAAGATAATTAGATATTTAAACTTTAATTCTAAACGCTAAAATTAATAGATAAGCATAAAGGAGATAAAAAATTTAACTAAAAACACGGTTTAAATTTAGTGTAGGTGTAGAAGGAAGAATTTTGTACTTCGAAATACATTGTCTTTTTGGTAAAATTTTTAAAAATGTTTCCATTTTGTTAAACGTACTACATATAAAAAGAATCTTAATGCTAATAATTATATTATATGTCATTACGACTCAAGTATTTAAATTGTATAAATAATGAGCCAATAGTTACATAATTCATTGAGGAAATTATGAGTTGTATTTATACTAGAAAATCTCTTAAGAATATACAAGGAATTAATAAAAACCTTAAGAGTTAGTTCATTTTAATATTAGGTGAAATGAAAAGGATTGGAGAACCCTCTCCGTGATCAAATCTCTGAAAATATGAAAGTACCAAGAATACTTACATTTCAAAGGTAGCATTCCTATTAAGATATTCTAAGAATCGAGCTTGCCGCTGTCTCCATATATTCGAATAACTCTCATTCTTATAAAATCTTACCTGTTTTCACATCAATATCACATTTGTATGAGAATCGGTATAAATCAAACGGCATTGATGTGCGGTGACCTGAATCGAGGTCTATTCAATGGTCCTCACAAAAAATGAATGGAGCTGTGAGGATTTTGAATAAATTGACTTTATTATTTATTGGATTTAGGAAGCTTTCGGTAATTTCAATTGAACGATTCGTACCAAATGTGCTTACAGGCTTTGCATTTGACCCAGACCACTTAAATATAGGATCTGAGATATAGAATGAGGAATAAAAAAATCATGTCGATATACGATGCGCTTGGCAAATCACTACTATTTTGTACTGAAAAACAAATTGTGAATCGAATTTCATCACGACTGTTTGTGTTTTAACATGTCCCTAGTTCTTTTATTTAGAAATATTTAAGCTATTGGCCATATTTGATCCATAACTTTAAATTTGATTTTTACTACTTTTTTTTTATTTATTTATAAACTATATGAAAATAAATTACAGTTAAACATGCTTTCAAAAAACCACGAAGGTTTATCCAGAAAGCACTTGATGTGTTTCTGCGTACAGTTCTTCAAGAGACAACAGATCTGAATGTGATATACATATTATAATTTCGACTTGATACCTACTAGAAGTAAAAATATAATTTTTATTCTTATGAAAATGATTAAAACTGATATAAAATTCCATGATTAATTATTTTTTTGAGGTTTCGTACCTCAAACGGCACAAAAAAATATAGGATGGTTTATCTGTCAAGACTTTTTTTTCAGGAACACGTGGACGTATGAAGTTGAAATTAAAAACACTTATTTAGATCTACATGCTCCTGAACCTTTTGAAAAATTAGGCTTTTATGTCAATAAAAAAATATGGCAGTTAATATTGCAAATTCTGTAAAATGTCTGAAGACTGTAAACTTGTAATGAGATAAAAATATATATTTTTTGGACAAAACCCTCGGTGCGCTATCCTTCTCACACTAGGCCCGTATTTTTTTGTTTATATTTTATTATAGCCAAGTTAGCTATATTAAATATAAACTCAACTCCAAAAGTATATCAAAAGCAAAATGGCGAGCTGCTCTTTTATCTGTATATTACTGAGCACTTATAATATAACCCTCTCAAAGCCCTTTTTGTTTGGGGACAAAACAGATATATTTTTTGCTTTTAATTTTTCATCTCTGTGGTTTTACCCTTCAGGAAGGGTTAAAAGGGCCGTGTTTATGGTTAATGTCACGAGTTGATTTAAGCCTCTGGCATACATGTGCGGCATTACGGTTCATTATTTTTCACTTTATTTTTGAATCAATATTCTACATTTCAAGTCCCAATTTTTTATTGAGACCCTCAGACCCCAAAAATAAATAAATAAATATAAATAAATAAATATATAAGGACATATCACACAAATTGAGCTAGCCCTACAGTAAGTTGTGAACTTGTGTCGCAGGATACTAACTCAACGATACTATATTTTATAATATATACTTATATAGATAAACATCCAAGACCCAGGTCAATATGAAAAAGGTCTTTTTCCATAGTGACCTGACCGGGGATCGAACCCGGGACCCCCGTGTCGCAGGCTAGCGTATTGACCGCTGCGCCACGGAGCTCGACAAAAAATGATGATTTTGACTTCTAAAAGCTGTACTAGGAAAGTTTGTTTACGCATACTATCACGTGTTTATCCCTTGCGGGGTAGAAAGAGCCCAAGGTCATAAGACCCAAAGGCCATGGGTCTTATCTTGGTCGTATCTTGGTTGGGTCTTATCCAAAGGCCACATTCAGCATTGTAGTGGGCGTAAAGGTGGAAAGCGGAATCAAAATAGCGATGGGTTGCTAGTTGCATTGCCTATTGATATGATCCTTAGATTTTCGCCCAATCCCTTGACCGGATTTTACGGTCTGCACGGAAAGAAAAGTAGCTGGTATATTCTATGTTTTTCTTTTCTCCCACAAACCAGCATGGAAGTATATTTAGACTAATATTATAAAGAGAACCGATTGGATTGTTTCCATTGAATAGGCTCCGAAACAAATAGACAAATTTTCAAAATTTTTTCGTCTTACTACATAAGCAAATTTTTATTATTTTATTTATTTATTTATTATTAATTTACGTGGACGGAGTCGCGTGAAAATTGCGAGTAATATATAAATAGGAAAATTTCCAAACATTCAGCAAATAAATATAGTGAGTAATTTGCTTTCAATTAAGTTTCTGACATCCTGATAGACACTTGTTTTAATTTGTTGAGTGTTTAACACTATTTACAACAGTGTCTGCAAGGAACCGTAATTTAACTATAAATAACAGATATTTCGGTGAAATTGATTGATGGATTGTTTGATTGTAACTGGCTGTTAAAGATTTGGCTGTGTGGGTCTAAGTAGTTGTGTTTTTTTTTGGTAGGCTGTCTAGCTAATTATAACTATTGATCCGAGATATAAATGTTGAATTATTTTTGTTTAAGACGACATTAATGTTTCTTTTATTGGCTCGATTCGTTTTTGCTTTTCATTCATGTTAAATTCTATGAATTAAAATATTTATGTATTTTATTGTATACACACAGACAGACAGTGCAAAAGATTGATTCTATACTAAATACTAACTAAATAGCATTACTAATACAGTCGAACGTTTTTATTCTCCCTTATTTTATGAAATTTTAAAAGATAATACTTACAGCACAAAATTTCGCAGAGATTTATATCTGAAACAAGAAACATAATGATATTGTTAAAAAATATACTTCTCTTCGTAACTATCATCACACTATGGTCATTTCACAAGCATATATATAATTAAAAATAAAAAAAAAACATTCATGCGTACATTAAAAGCTGTATGTCCCATGTCCAGTTGAAATTCATAATGATAAGAAACATCTAAATGATAATGTTACAACAATGTCTGTTTGTTGACTTTTAACATTTTATTTTAGAAAAACACGTCATAAATTATATTGAATATTAATTTAAAAGAATTTCGATAAAATATTTTTAGGCATTATTTATATACAGGTAATTCTTAACTCTCTGGCAATGTTTTAAGGGTGACATCATAATCCCTACATCCACAATAAAAAGGTAAATAAATAAATAAAATAAACTGGGGTACTGATTACTGAGTGGGGGGAATTAAAAGTTTATTATTAGTCAAATGAAACAACTGATACCCCTTTCATCCTAATCCTAACTAATTATTATCATTGTGAAAGTAAGTTTGTTTGTTACGCTTTGACGCCCTATCTACTGAACCGATCATCAAGAAATTTTGCATACGCATAGATTAGGTTATTGAGAGGAACAACCACGCGGGTGAAGCCGCGGATAACAGCTAGTAATTAATATATTTGTATCTCTTTAAGAGTCTCGGGTGATGCCCGATAGGTCTTAGCGGAACTATTGCATTTTAAAAGAGAAATTAGTGGG
Organism: Rhodophaea formosa; assembly: GCA_963082605.1. Lineage (NCBI taxonomy): Eukaryota > Metazoa > Arthropoda > Insecta > Lepidoptera > Pyralidae > Rhodophaea > Rhodophaea formosa. The sequence continues at coordinate 8,327,809 of OY720225.1, read as the reverse complement.
CTGACTGAGATTGAAATGTGGGCGGACTTCTGCTGGGTTATCGCAAAGGGTTTGACCTCTGCCATAGTCATGATAATTGAATAAAATTGGTAGGTGGTGGCTTGCCGCTCACTAGATGTACGTTTTAAATTTAAACTAGCCGATGTATAATACTTGTTTAGTGGAGAAAATAAACAATTTTTTGATTTTAATGATTATAGCTGGCAAAAGGGGCAACACCGGTGTTGGCGACTCAAGGGTGTCAAAAGGTATGCTGCGCTTTCTACGAAGTTACTCGCGGCGTTATGCCCTTTTACACTTCTACTCCTGGGGCAACAACCCTAACGGCCCCTCTCTGGACGGCCAAGGCAAGCCAGAGCCGAGAGTCCTGCGGGCCCTCTTGGGTTTTCACTCTGACCGATGAAGACACGTCGGGGGCGGGGCAGGGGGGCTCTGACCAACTTTCTTGAGCACTCGGGTCCGCAGTGTCGTTACTCACCAACAGACATGTTTATATATATGTATGTCGGTCGATTTAAACTATGGGCTCTGACCGACTTTCTGGAGCTCTCGGGTCCGTGGTGTTGTTACTCACCAACAGACATGTTTATATAATGAAATGAAATGAAATGAAAATAACTTTATTGGCTACTCACACAATGCGACACAAAACAAAAGAGTAAGAAAAAAACAATCTTATATTGTAATCTTAATAATTAAAACCCCAAATAATATATTATAATTTTTTCAATATAAAAGACTACTTATATACTACTTACACTAATGATCAAAGAGTGTCGCAGAGGTTGCCAAAAGGGACCCACTCAGCATAAAGCTGCAGCACAAAACACTGCAGCGCTGATATTCTGCAGGACCCTATGTATACATATGAGTGACGAGACAATGTGTAGGATGATACTTATTATTATGCTGGTGATGTTTATAAACTATTATATTTGAATTATATATTGGTCCGAAGAACCGAGAGGCATGTAAAGTACTCCACCGAGAAGAATACAGTTCTTTAATTATAGATAGATAGATAGATTGACTTCGATCTTCCCATTCTACTCAAAAACATATTATGCAGACCTGGTGACAAATTGATTGATTGACTCTACCACTCACTGTTTTCTTCCACTCCATTCCCCATCAAAAAATATAATGTATAATTATTAATTATTCTAATTATAAGTAATTTATGTTGAGTAATATTTTTAGATAATTAGTACAAACTATATACATATATAAACGTAATACATATTAATTGTAATGAAAAAAAAAAAACATAATAAGAAAAATGCTAAGTACGTATCTTAAATGTTTATATACACACTATATACACATACATACAATATATATATATACTTATTCCCTATATAACAAGGATATTATCTTATTTCTTTTTGTATTTGAAGTAAATGTTTCTTAAAATTAGCTTTGAAGCAGTAAAATTTTTGTTGATCTCGGATTGGTGGAGGAATAGTGTTCCAACAGTGAGTGGCAGCATACTTGAATATATATATATATTCAAGTATGCTGCCACATATATATAATATATATATATATATCGGTCGATTGAAACTCTGGGCTCTGACCGACTTTCTGGAGCTCTCGGGTCCGTGGTGTCGTTACTCACCAACGAATATATTAAGTACTTCTATACTTATTATACATCGACCGATTGAAACGATGGTGTTAAATAATAGTATATCCAGTAGTTGCACTGCACACTTTAAACCGAGACCCTAAAGGGAAAAAAATGCAGTAAAGTAAGTCTCTTTGATACCAAATTTGAATTATTTAATAAACAATCAGTAAGAAATATACAATTCAGCTTCAAATAGACCTACTTCAAAGAATCACATATCAAAGCATTAGATTGTATGCTAGCTAAATCAATTACTAGCAGTGTCTGTCCGTGTATTTATAAACAGATTTTGATGTTAAAAAATTCTTTACATGATTCATCTAGTTTTTTTTTTGACGAACTCCCTGGCGCAGCGGTCAACACGCCGGCCTGCGACACGGATGGTCCCGGGTTCGATCCCCGGTCAGGGCAAGATGAAATATTATCTTTTTCAGATTGACATGGGTCTTGGATGTATATCTATATATGTTTTTGTTATAAAATATAGTATCGTCGAGTTAGTATCCCATAACACAAGTCTTACTTAAGAACTTATTTCTCAATCTGTGTGATTTATCCGTATATATTTATTTATTTATTTACTTTGTATGACTAATCCTAACCAATGTAATAAATGCGAAAGTGCGTTTGTTTGTTGTAACGCTTTCACGCCCTATCTACTGAACCGATCATAATGAAATTTTGCATACACGTTGCCTGGAGTACGGAAAAGGGCCTAGGCTACCTTTCGTCCCGGAGAAAAGTACTGTTCCCGAGGGAAAGATAATATCGCGGGAGAAAGCTAGTCCTGTCCTAACTAATATTATAAATGCGAAAGTGAGTTTGTTTATTTGTTTTTTTACGCTTTCAAGCCCTATCTACTGAACCAATCATCATGAAATTTTGCATACACTTAGGTTAGGGTACATAAAAAGAACATAGGCTATATATCACGCCGCGGGTAATAGCTTGTTGTTAATAAAAGCAATTGCATTATGTAATATATATATTATGTCATCATCATCATAATCATCAGGTCTTTCTAGTCTCCACTACAGGAGCTCGACCCTCTCTGTACTACCAGAGCCATATACTAGCCTGAGTAGTCAGAGGTTTTGGCTGGCCAGACGGGTTGAAGAGGTCTCTTTGATGTTAATAAGCTTTGTTTAGCTTGTGTTTCCTCAGTCGCCTTTTACGACATCCACGGAATGACTCGGAGTGGTTTTATTCTACTCTGCCGGGAACCACACGGCATACATATATTATGTAATCATAGGTAATAGTATATACCTTGGTTGTAATTACTGAAAAGCTTCCACAATAGTAGCAGTTATTATCTCTAGGGTCCTATTCAAACGGTTGCCGGGATCGAACCTAAGGTCACGGACGGTATCAAGGCCAGCAGTTAAAATTAACTACAACTACATAGGGAATTATTGATGGCGCCTTGAAACTTTAAAGGGTGAGGCGGCCTTTGTCTATGTTATAATTAATTATGTAATATTAACACAGTTTTGATTGACAATTTGATTACTAAGTTCATTATAAAATTTATTTTGTTTGTTTAAATGCTGTTTACAATTTAAGGAGGAAATTTGGCTTTACTTCAGATGGGTAGGTATAGCAACTTTGCTTGCGACATACATACTTATGTCGCAAGGAAATTAGGACACTAGGAATATCACTTAATATTACACGAACGGATCCCTAAATCGAAATGGTGTTCAGACAATATCTTTGAAAGAACTATCTTATTACACCCAATATTAAGGGATTGAGGAGAAAAATAAATTTATACCCACTACATGTAGGGAAAGAACCCATTTTTTTTAAATTTGATTTTGCTATATATAACATTAACTTCGAGCAACACGGAAGGGAGTAGCCATACGCTGCATTCCCCTCTGTCAAGGTACAAGCCAAAATTAGGCATATGCATATCTATGTGTTAGTTGTGTGTGACTCATCTGTACACAAATTATTTTTTCTTTTTATGTCATTTTTTGTGACAATGTCATAATTACTATCAAGTGACAGTTTAAGTTTTGTATGTAGGTGTGCGGAACTAAACTTGTGTGCACATTTCCCCCCGCAAAAAACGCCAGAAAAATTGTCATAGTAAATTGTCGCTTTGCCCACTCCCTCCGTCCGGTACGGAGGCCGTGTTGCTCGAAGAACATTAAAGATGTTTTAATTTACTGTAAAAAGTGTTTATAAACTTTTTGTAACTGTTTAATTAAAAAGAAAAATTACTATAAACCTAAAAATAGTTATGATCTTGTCTCAAAATACAATAAAATGTCTGCAGGTTTTAATAAAGTCCGCATGTGAAATAGATTCAGTATGTTGAATAGAGGGTAGCTTTATTTTCTCTATACTGTGAAGCTGACACCCGATGCCGGGTTATACGGCTTTTTATCTGCTTTTTCCTGAATACAGATCAACTGAATGGAATTCTGGCGTACAATTTATCTTATTTTATTACATTCATATACGGTATTCACTTTGACAATATTGTTTAAATATATGTAAATATCCATGCTGGTCTGGGAGAAAAGAAAAAACGTAGAATGTACCAGCTGCTTCTCTTCCCGCGCAGATCGTAAAAGCCGATCAAGGGAAGGGTATCAGGAATTACGTCTATAGGCGATGCGGCTAGCAACCCATCACTATTTTCATTGCGTTCTCACCTACAAGCCCACTAACTTGCTAAACGTGGCCTCAAGGTGTTACAGACCTGGGCTCTGTCTACCCCGCAAGGGAGAAAGACGTGATAGTATGTAGGTATGTATGTAAACAATAATAAACGTTATCCATGGCGAAATTTTGATCGCCTGAAGACCCTTACAGGGGTGATACAGCCCGTTGATATGAAAAACTTTTCCTATTGGACCGATGATGGAAATTCAAAAATGGTTGTAGCGCCGTTGGAAGTAAGAAAGTGTTTTCTTTGGTATCAGTATTTTATTATGACATCAAATGTTAGCCGTCATGTATTAAAGTGGAATTTATCATACTAAAAGTACATTGAATATTGAACTAGGTAGGTTTAAATCAATTGCCGGCCGTTTATTGTTGCAGATATAAATAAAAATAATATTTATTTTTACCGTGTTTTACTTGAAGAAACCTAACCTTATGTTCAAAGTTTTTTTTCACAATCAATTCCAATCCAAACTAATATTATAAATGCGAAAGTGAGTTTGTTATGCTTTCACGCCTTATCTACTGAACTGATCATCATGAAATTTTGCATATATGCTATACGAAGAAGGACCTTTTATCCCGGAGAAAAATACTGATCCCGAGGGATCGACACTAACGCGAGCGGAGCCGCGGGCTAATACATCATAATCTCGATATGTTGTTTGTATGAATGTCTTAAAATAAAGTTATACCTCCTTATGAACCTATAATGGAATGGAACCTATGGAAAATACAACTAATAAAATGGCCCCGAGTGCCCGGCGTCTCTTAAATGAGACAGGGGTGCGAAGAATCCCCGGATGGCAAACCCTACGTAAAAAATCATGGCTGAGGAACATAAGGGAGTGGACCGGAATCACCAGAGCTGAGCAGCTGTTTCGCCTGGCGATGGATAGAGAAGAGTTCGGAAAGCTGACGGCCAAGCTCCAGTAATGGAGTGGCACTCAAAGAAAAAGAAGAATGAACCTTTAATAATGAATATAATAATCACCTAAGAAAAAACTTGTGAAAAACATTTAGGACTTTGAATAGATAGTTATCTGACTTGGAATTCCTAAATTAAATATATCAAAAATAAACTTTCTTCTTGGTCTCTTGGTCTTTGAAAAATTACATGAAAGGCCATCTGCCACTTAGCCTCAAAAAGAAACTCATGGATATGTGCATACTCCCTATCCTCACATACGGAGCTCAAACTTGGTCTTTGACTGACATCCAGAAGCACAAGCTGAAGGTTTGCCAGCGGAATATGGAGCGCAGTATGCTCGGGATTAAATTAATTGATCGAGTACGGAACACCACCCTTCGCTCCCAGACCAAAATAGTGGACGTGGCTACGAGATCAGCAGGTTTAAAGTGGGACTGGGCGGGACACGTCACTCGAATGCCCAATGATCGCTGGGTTAAGATAGTAACAGACTGGAAGCCAGATGGCAAACGGGGACGTGGCCGACCCAACTAGATGGTGCAACGAGCTTGACAGTTTTGACAAACAGTGGAAAGTAAAAGCAACAGACCGACAGATATGGAAACGAGAGAAGGAGGCCTTTGCCCAACATTGGGACAGCAATGGCTTATAATAATAATAATAAAAACTTTCTTCACTAATTAGGTCACTTCGGAATATATCGGGATGTTTTACGCGTAAAAGTTAAAATAATGAAGTATTAAATTTTTAACAAGATTTTGCCTTCATCACAAAATAATCATTATAATGTACCTACCATCAATCTTATGTCCAAGACGGTTATAGCGTAATTTTAATTAAGAAAATGGCTCCCGTCCCGGAAGGATAATTATAAATATGTTGGCGTCAGCAACGACAGGGTATTTTTGAATTCATTGGCATGCTTTTATCTAAAAACTTTACTTATGATTCAAAGTAATTTAAGAATGATTTTCAAGAATTTGAAATTGCATATTTTTTCATGAAGGACGATAAAATAAAAAAAAATAACTTTAAAATATACCTTTAAATGCTTTGATTAATAGGGATATTTATCGTGATTATTGTGAAAACTCAAAGAAACCACAATAATTACGGTAAATATCCCGATATGTTTAATTCTAATTATTTTTCACCGGTTTTGGTAATAATAATAAATAAGTTTAATTCTAATGTTGATAACCGTAAAAGTTTAAAAAGTAACGGTAAAAAATAAATTTATATAAACTGTATCAAATTTTAGATTAAATGTGATTTTGAGTGAAACTATGATGTGCTCTGTGTGTGTACAACATGGCCATGTTGTAGGCGTTGGATTGAGATGTAACAAACATTTCATTAATCTTCGGCCGTCGTCGGTTACTTGAGATTAATTCATTCCTGTTTTTCTCATCAGCAAAGTGTAATTAATTACTTAAATCAAGACAATTATTTTGGAGGAAACAGAGATTTAATATGTAACATTAGAGCATATATTTCAAAGGATATAACTATTTTCATCCTAACTAATATTATAAATGCGAAAGTGAGTTTGTTTGTTACGATTTCACCTCCTATCTACGGAACCGATCATCATGAAATTTTGAATAAACATAGCCTAGGGTACTGAGAAGTAAATAGGTTATATATAACGCGGGTGAAACCGCAGGTAACAGATAGTAAAAATGAAGAAAAATTAAGGATGTGTAAAAACACTATAAAATTAAGAATTATATTATGCTAATCCGTTAGGCGAAAAGCGGCCAGCCCTCTTATCACCGGCAGTGGAGCTAAGTCGTGAGGCAATATCTTTAAGGAAGGACCTCGCTCTAGGGTCCTAACATTTCTATGGCAAACGGCACATATATATAATCCTCAGCTAAGGTTGCATACTTGCGCCGTTTGGCAACCTCAGCGCCTTCGGCAGCAGACCCGGCTCTCGTGACTGATACCCTGAGGTAAGAAGGCGCTAAGGTTGCATGTGGCGTCCTACTCCAGAGCTCTACCACGTTTTCAAGGGATCAGCGATATACCATCAGGCCTCTTGCCATCGTTACGTAATAGTATAGAGATGCTACCGAAAACATTTTCACACCAAAAAAAGTCATGAGGCGGTCGTTGTCAAAAAATTGTGAATAATATGGATAAATAAAAAAGATATGCTGTTCCAATCGCAATAATAAGTATTATAAATAAGTCATTCTTTTGGAGTAAACTTAGAGTAAATGCACAAGCATCAGCTTATTCTTTAGCGCTCAAAAAACATTACCAAGAAAATTGCATTTTAAGGATATTTTTCCACAACCACTAAAGGTAAACATCAAGAATGTACGACTAAATCCCTAAGGAGGTGAAACGAAGGGTGGGAGTTTTTTATAGATTTCCTGTTATTTCTGTACTTGGATTTTCCAATAAAAACGTAAATAACATCGTATTACATTCTTTTGGAGGAAACTTGATACCGCGAACAAGGCTTTTCTTGGAAACATTCTTGTCAAACTATTTTAGAAAATATCTTACAAACCAAACTTGTTCGTTATTTTAGCACTTTGTTTTCTTTTTCAGAATTGTTGTAAAACATAAATGAATTGTGTGGTTCCTGGCAGAGTAGAATAGGACTACTATAAGCTAAACAAAGCTAATAAATATCAAAGAGACCTCTCCAACCCATCTTACCAGCGAGGAGAGTGTAGGCCAAATCTTCTAACTGCTCTGGCTAATATATATGGCTCTGGTAGTACAGAGAGGGACATGCTTCTAAAATGGAGACTAAATAAAACCTAATGATGGCTTACAGATGTTTAAGGTCTTATTTTACGTATTTATGGCGAGTTTCGAAACAGGAGTATGGGATGCAAGTGTTTTTCCTTAATGTATTCAGGTTGTTAGGGTATAAACACCGTCAAGCCTCAAATTATCAAATCAGCCCGTCAAAATAAACAACTTTTCCTATGACAGCACAGGGAATTTAAAAAATTTTGGCACTTTATATAATTTGCTAGGCCAGCTGAACACTATTGTATCAAAATGTCGTAAATAGACTCTATTATCTATTTTTAGAAAAAAAATGTGTCCAACCCATGGTCTATCATGCAAACCCCTGAGGCAAACACAAAGCTACCAATTTGACGGATTTTCATGGCATTAATTGACAGGACGCGTGTGCTAATACAAAGCTGTCACGCACACAAACATTGAAAAATTGGCCTGTTTTTTAATCATAGAAAGAAAAACATGACGGCGTCTAGAGAGTATATAGTCAAAGAGGCTCCATAGGAAAAGTTTTTCATGACAGGTTGTATTAACCATCATTAATAATTAAGAAAGCGTAGAAAAAAAATGTGTCCAACCCATAGTCTATCATGCAAACCCCTGAGGCAAACACAAAGCTACCAATTTGACGGATTTTAATGGCATTAACTGACAGGACGCGTGTGCTAACGTTGTTGTCACGCACACAAGCATTGAAAAATTGTCCATTTTTTAATCATTCAAATAAAGGCATGACGGCGTCTAGAGAGTATATTGTTACAGTGGCCCCCATAGGAAAAGTTCTTAATGACAGGTTGATTTCATGATTTATTAAGGGACAACGGTGTTGCTCTACACAAACACCCAGTAGGTGTAGATAACAAAGTTGGCGGGAGTCTGATCGCTATCTCTCCAAACAAACGAGTGGCGAAGACGCCTTTCCATCGCGTTCTCAGATAAGCAGAACATTTTTCTTAATTAAAAGGTCACTACTGTAAAGGTGGATACCAACTTAGGCCACATAAATACGGATGTAGAGAGTCTTTTGAATATATAAAAGGTTAAAACTTGTGACTATTCGTTACCAGACTGACCAACCGGAAATGAAAATGTTGCGTTGTATTTCCCACAGCAATAAAAATGATAAATCAAGTATTTTTTATGCATTTCATATTTTAGCCTATTAATCATCTCGAAAGATGTACTAGGTACTTATTTACTTGGGATTTGCATTCATTTAATAGAGCCGCGGACAAAGGATATTATATCAAATACAAGAAAAAGTATTTATTAACATTAAAGTGTGCTTTGGTCTACTCTCACCTTTATAATTTGCACCGGTAGTAACCCAGACGAAAATAGAAATGTCAGGTATGAGTTCTTTTTATGTGGATGTGACATCTTTTAAAGGCCTTTCATCGTTGAAAATGTAGCATTCTTGATGTCTGAATATTCTTAAATAAGCATTGGAATTTTGTTTTCTTTGATGTGTTAAGTAGCAGCGATTAGAAGAGTCTCCTCGAGTGACAATCCGTCGACGTTGGGCACAACTGGATTTATTAGAATTGGTATCACGGAATATAATGTATATGTCGCAGTCATCTGGTTAAATCTGCTATTTGATTAAATGACTAGCGCGTTCATTGAATGACCACGTTTAATTGAATGACTAAAGGACAACTTGTCAAGTCGTTGAATGTAACGACTTCGCTAAATGACATTCATTCAGTCAAGACGTTGAGTCTTGACTGAATGAATGTCATTTAGCGAAGTCGTTGAATCTTAGCCGACTTTGTAATATTAAGTGGTAGCATGATTTCATTTTCCGCTAACTAGTTGGACGTTGAGCGACGCTTGTTCAAGCAACGTTTGGCCTAGTCATTTAATTAAACGTGGTCATTCAATGAACGCGCTAGTCATTCAATCAAATAGCAACGATAGTGGTAAAAAATACAAAAATACTTCGAAACAGCCCTAAGAGCCACTAACTACAATTACGATATGCAGCCGTTAACGTCATCACCATCAATATTTTAAGATTCACAATAAAGTTTGTTATAGTTTTTACATACATACTGTCACGTCTTCGCGTCAGGGAAAAAGACGTGACACTTTTTGCCTTGCGGGATATACAGAGCCTAGATCTGTAAAAAAGGTAGTTTTTAATCAACCAATATGATAAGAAAAAAGAATTGACTGAAAGACTGGCGATTGCCAGTCTTTCACAATAATTAATTTCCTATAGGATTCTATAGGAAATTAATTATTGTGTCTGGTTATGCCACATCCATCGGGCTCTGGTTAGCATGAATGATAATAAATAAGTAAATATATAAGAACATAACACTCCTAGGTAGGTTGTAAAATTGTCGTGGGATACTAATTATCAAAACATCCAAGACCCTGGCCAATCTGAAATATATCGTTTACCATCTTTTCGGTCCACCTGACCGAGGATCGAACTTAAATGAAAATTGATTACCCTATGATTCGAAAGCTCTTACGATACGACTGAGTAACAAGTCATAAACTTTGTCAAAAAGTAAAATATCAATGAACCATAAAAGCAAAAATATATTAAAGTGCGAACCGTGGACTATATAGTGATATATATATATATCTATATGTGATATATATAGCTGAGGATGCAACCAAGAAAAAGAAAGACGGACAAAGAATCGAAACAAAGTTGGTTGACACAATATCAATGCCTGTCTTAGAAATCATTACTAATTAACATTTTGTTAAACCTTGCTTAAAATACACATTATGATTTTAAAATGTTTTTTTACAATCATTAGAAATATAAAAGAAAACTTTAACCATGGATCTTTATTAACAGTGCAGATAAAAAATTAATTTATTTTTTATTAATTCAAATGAAATGAAATGTTTGTTTCATTTCATTTCATTTGAATAGCCTTTTCCCTTATTGAAAGGACATAAACTAACTTATTAAATAGGTACCGCACATTACTGAACTCATTTCTCTGTAACGTCGAAAAAAAAATGTGTTAAGATAGAAACACGTTCGTATTATTGGTTTCGTATGCCATATTTTGTTTGGAAAGTTTCTGGCACAGAGATGGTTTTAGTGGATACTGAATAACTTTGAACTCTGATTAGAAACTTCACCTTACTGAAATAAACTTCAAGAAGGCGATCATATAAAGAAATTACAAAATATATATTTATTTATTTATTTATATTTATTTTACATACCTTTATTCCAATGATTCCCCTTTTGACCACAAGCACCAATTTTGTTAATAAGTAAATCAAAAGACAAGAAAATAACAAAACCCGCATTTATAAGAAATGGCATGGCCAAAGTGCTTCATAAACTACCCAATTAAGTACTCTTAATACTTGTACTTACTTTTACTTATTAGATCAGGTTCATGGTACGATATTCTTATATTTTAATAACTACTTAGTACCGTATAGCTGCCGACTTTCCTATTGATCTTCTTCATCGTCACTTTAACGCACTTTACTAAGGAATCGGGGCAGCATGTCAAGTCATCCACTTTATCATTTTCTTTTCCATATTTTAATAGTTAAAAGAGGGTTTCTTAAATTCTGATACATACTAAGAAGCAAACAGATCGACCTAATAAAAACCGACTTAAAAGGAAATACACAAGGAACCCTAACGCTTAAACGGTAGAACTGTCAGGTGATATGTAACAAGTAATGGGCTATCTATCGACCCACATTGTCCAATAAGTGACGTTCCTATACGACGGAGTGACAGGGGCGAGGCCGGAGCGAGGCGAGGCGAGGTGAGGTGAGGTTAATAAAGGAGCTGTTTCACGTTTGTCTGCCTCGTAATTTGATGATTTCGCTGGTGTTTTCTGGTCTGGAAAGGTGTTGAGTGATTAGTTATTGATCGGAGATTGGGTGTCTTCGGTTGATAAGTTTGTTTTCTTTTGATAGATTAGGAATTGGGTAGTGGAAAATTAGTTGCTTATCACTCAATATCTTTTGGTAACATATGTATACGTAAAGATCTGTGTCGGAGCGACGCGAATGGTTCATCGATAGAAATCCATTTCATAAGAGTTGCACATTTATACCATGAAGAAAATTTGTAAGGATGGAGTTTGTGTTTTATTTTTTTGTACAAGAAGTTTGTTTAGCATAGAGGTCAAGGTCAAATATTATTGGTATAGGTATTCTAATTTCAAACAAAAATAGTTATAGAAATATTGAAAAACTACTTAGTCGCCAATTTGGTCATCTTTACTAATATTATAAAGAGGAAAGGTTTGATTGTTTGTTTCTTTGTTTGCATTGAATAGGCTCCAAAACTACTGCACCGACTTTCATAATCCTCTCCCGTGTATAAAACTAATTTATCTGCGAGTTACATAGGCTACAATTAATGCGGAAGAAGTTGCGAAGCTAGTATAGTCATAACCGTGGTTATAAGCTTTAAGAGTAGGAATATGGATACTTTTTTTTCCACAGTAGGTTTAAAGGAAGTGTTTTATGTAGTCCCCGGTTTTTAAAAAACGAATAGCTAAAATTTGCAAGTAGGTTAAATTTGTTTAATATAAATAAAACCTCAGTATGAGGGAAGTGCTCTTTGTAGTCCCCGGTTTTCAAAGAAAGGATAGCTTATAGTCGCTGTAGGTATAGTTCGTTTATAACCTAAATTTTTGAACTCGTTTTACATAATTTCGTTATTTTCTTGCAAGTCGCTTAGAATTAATGAAGCAAATGATACGTGGCGGTGTATATGTCGGCCATATTGTCTGTCCATCTTGTCCTCGCGTTACAAGTGCGCTATCATTTACCTAAAGTGCTTACGTAACGGCCACAATATCGTCTCATGTCCTACAAAACTGTCATGTCTTGGTCAATATACCAGCCTTTACTGTTTCGGGTGTCTACGCCAATTATTAGTCTGGTTCTTTTACGATGTGAATGTTATGAAATATTTTACTAGTTGTCTTTATGTGTTGTTTTACACTTTAACTTATTAAACGTTAGCAGATGACCGCCATAGGAACTTCAAAATCAAAAGAAATTAACCCACTGTGTAAGCATCGTTGGATTTTTCTATAAAAGCTTTTTTCAGAATACGGTTATTATATAAACTATTCACAAAAAATCTTTTTTTAAAACATACGTCACCATTATCAACCAACTTCAAAAAAGAGGTTATAAACACATATAAATAGAGTTTATTGGTATACAACTCTACACGCTTCAATTAACGCGAAGCTTCCACTCTGCCTACTCTCAGTTTGCGAACGACGCTTTTCGGCGGCGAGAGAGACTTAAAATATACGCGTTTACAGTTACCACACCGAGCAGGCTCTGTATACTCCGTAAAACGCGAAACGCATCAATTAGCGTGAAACTCCACTTTGTCTACTCTCAGTTTGCTAACGACGATTGTTAGCGGTTAGATGGACTTAAACCAAACAGTTAAAGTGACCACATCTAGTTGGTAGGCTCTCTGTATCCATCAAAAAATAAATAAGAGAAACTGTATTTGTATGAAACTCTACACGCATCAATTAGCGTAAGTTCCCACTCTGCCTACATAGTTTGCTAACGACACTTGTCGACAAACAGCAGTACTTCAACCAAACACTTATCACGGCAATATATAGTAAGTCATCATCATCATCATCAGCGGGTCTTTTTATTAGTCTCCACTGCTGGAGCACGACCCTCTCTGTACTACCAGGTAAGTTATATACTATTGTAAGTTGTACATAGTAAGTAGGTTCTGTCTATCCCTAAAAAGATAAATAAGAGGAATCGTATTTAATTACCGTGAAGTTCCCACTCTGCCTACTCTCAGTTTTTAACGGCACTAGTCGGTGACGAGTGGTTCTTAAGACGAACAGTTAAAGATGCTACACTTATTTGGTAGGCTCTGTGTAGTCCGTAAAAGATAAATAAGAGATACCCTATTTGTATGAAACTCTACACGCATCAATTAGCGTGAAGTTCCCACTCTGCCTACTCTCAATTTGCTAACGACGCTTGTTGGCTACGTTAGGACTTGACAAACAGTTATAGACCCACTACTTACTGGGACCACATCTAACAATATGTGGTCCCAGTGATAGATAAAGTATACTGTATTTGTACGAAACTATACACGCATCAATTAGCGTGAAGCTCCCACTCTGCCTACTCTCAATTTGCTAACGACGCTTGTTGGCTACGTCAGGACTTGACAAACAGTTATAGACCCACTACTTACTGGGACCACATCTAACAATATGTGGTCCCAGTGATAGATAAAGTATACTGTATTTGTACGAAACTCTACACGCATCAATTAGCGTGAAGTTCCCACTCTGCCTACTCTCAATTTGCTAACGACGCTTGTTGGCTACGTCAGGACTTGACAAACAGTTATAGACCCACTACTTACTGGGACCACATCTAACAATATGTGGTCCCAGTGATAGATAAAGTATACTGTATTTGTACGAAACCCTACACGCATCAATTAGCGTGAAGTTCCCACTCTGCCTACTCTCAATTTGCTAACGACGCTTGTTGGCTACGTCAGGACTTGACAAACAGTTATAGACCCACTACTTACTGCGACCACATCTAACAATATGTGGTCCCAGTGATAGATAAAGTATACTGTATTTGTACGAAACTCTACACGCATCAATTAGCGTGAAGTTCCCACTCTGCCTACTCTCAATTTGCTAACGACGCTTGTTGGCTACGTCAGGACTTGACAAACAGTTATAGACCCACTACCTACTGGGACCACATCTAACAATATGTGGTCCCAGTGATAGATAAAGTATACTGTATTTGTACGAAACCCTACACGCATCAATTAGCGTGAAGTTCCCACTCTGCCTACTCTCAATTTGCTAACGACGCTTGTTGGCTACGTCAGGACTTGACAAACAGTTATAGACCCACTACTTACTGGGACCACATCTAACAATATGTGGTCCCAGTGATAGATAAAGTATACTATATTTGTACGAAACTCTACACGCATCAATTAGCGTGAAGTTCCCACTCTGCCTACTCTCAGTTTGTTAACGACGCTTGTTGGCTACGTCAGGACTTGACAAACAGTTATAGACCCACTACTTACTGGGACCACATCTAACAATATGTGGTCCCAGTGATAGATAAAGTATACTATATTTGTACGAAACTCTACACGCATCAATTAGCGTGAAGTTCCCACTCTGCCTACTCTCAATTTGCTAACGACGCTTGTTGGCTACGTCAGGACTTGACAAACAGTTATAGACCCACTACTTACTGGGACCACATCTAACAATATGTGGTCCCAGTGATAGATAAAGTATACTGTACTTGTACGAAACTCTACACGCATCAATTAGCGTGAAGTTCCCAGTCTGCCTACTCTCAGTTTGTTAACGACGCTTGTCGGCGACAAGAGGGACTTGAGACGAACGGGTTTTCAGTTACAAACGAGACATTTCGTATTTAAACCTAACATGTGGGTAAATTCTGGGATTTGTAACATAATAGACTAATAAAAGATGTCAGTATCCGTGTATCAAACGCGAAAAAGACTCACTGATAAGAAAAACCCGAATTATTGAAGACAAGTGTACAATATATGTTCAAAAAGACATGAGTAATGTCAGAAATAACCAGTTAACAAGCCAAATAAAAAGCTATACAACAATAACTGTTGTTCGATACTAGTCAGGGAGAGAACATAGAGAACCTAGAACATGTTTAGTGTCAAATTTATTCAATTTTGTCAAGGTAAATCATTATCCCTGGGATTAATTATGTCCGTCAATGATAAACATATGACCTTTGATATATTTTACTCTTTTACTTACGTTGATGACAAATATCACAATGCCTACATAAAGAACAAAACTAATTGGCTAGGAACACCCGAAATAGTAAAAACCAGAAATATTGGCCAGACACAACAGTTTTGTGGGACAGGAGACAATATCGTGGATGTTACGAAAGCACTTTTGGTAAACGACGACCCATTTATAACGCGAAGACAAGTTGGGCAAGATGGCTGACTATACATAGATACTTATCACTTACTTTTAAGCGTCATGCAAGAAAATTACTTTTTTATTTACATCTAATAGAAAATAACTTAACATATAGCCTTCTAGTTGTGTTCGGGTACAGCAATGCAATAGACAAGCCTGTAGGACATAAGATATGTAGGAATGTTTTTTTAAGCTTGCACCATGGCCGTACTCGTGGTTATGGGAATCAAAATAGTGACGAATGGTTAGTTATATTGCATACATGGAGATATAATAATATGTACTACGTGTTGCATATTTAAATGATTCCGGAGAATTATTAGCCCAATTATAAGCGGCGGCAGCACTAAGCCGGCTCAGGTCCGGTAAGCTGTAATTGGGCCATAATGTGTCAGTTGTTGCTGCTTGTCAAATATTATCCAATGACAGTGATTCGACGCCTCGGTGCTGCCATTGACGAGCTCCGTGGCACAGCGGTCAACACGTCTGCCTGCGACACGGATGGTCCCAGGTTCTTTTTCAGATTGACCTGGGTCTTGGATGTTAATCTATATAAGAATTTATTATAAAATATAGTATCGTTGAGTTAGTATTTCATTACACAAGTCTCGAACTTACTTTGGCGCCAACTCAATCTGTGTGATTTGTCCGTATATATTTTTTTATTATAATTTATTTATCTAATGGTGAGCTTTTCAGAAAAACTCATTTTCTCAATCGACTTTTACGATAACGAGAAGTAGCATAAGGTTTTTTCCTGATTTATAAATAAAAGTGTGGCCAGTACCTAGCTAGTTACAATATGAGTTCATTCAAGCTTTTATAAATACATTCTATTTAAATATTTTTTGTATCATTCCGTTGATCAATTAGTGTCCAAATTGGAGATGTCACGTCACGCCTACAGCATATCCTATTACTCATTTAGTTAACGAAACACGCGCGACTTTCAATCGTAACTTCTACGTAATAAGGGCTAGGAGAATATTCTAATTTTACGGTTTTTTACTTCGTAAAACGCGTATATTTTTGAATGACATGGAGCATCTGTTTTGACCTCGGGTCAGTGAAATGTTTTTTTAGTTGAAGACTTGTTTTTTGTGATCACGAGTTTTATTTAGTCACCGTTTTAAATGCGATATTGAGTTTTCTTTTGAACTAACCAGATATTCACGCGACTTTGTCTGCGTTGTTAGGTTTCACCTGCTGTTTCGATTTCATGAATTAAGAATCTTCAGGGACGGAACCTTATCCAGAATATAACCCTTCCCTTCCTTTCCTGAGCTTCTAACTATACCCGTAACAAATTTCATCTAAGTCAGTTTAGAGGGGCACTGCGGTGAGGGACAGGCAGACAGTAACTATGATACTTTTATAATTGGGGTTTCATACCCCAAATGTCCGTCTGTCTGTTAAATCCTTTTTCTTAGCAACGCGTGGATGTATCACGTCAAAATATACAAATAATATTATTGAATCTAAGCAAATATTATATTAAACTTCTAAATCAGTAAAATCATAGGTATGGCCGTTAATGTCGCAAATTTTATGAATGTGCTCAAAATTGCAAGGGAATCAAAACATTAAGGGTACTTCCCGTTCTCCTGGAATCAAGAAATTGCAGAGGTTTTTGGTGGGAAGTCAAGGGGTTCAGTTGTCGTTTGCCTTATACAATTTTGCAAATTGATTCAAGTGGACTTTATAATATGAAATTGGTGTAGTTTGGTGTTATAAATGCTCGTGCTCGAGAACAATTTGTGAAATAGTTAAAGTAGACTGTTAAATGGACTCGTATAGATTTGTCGCCAAAATCTCCCACGAGGCTGCCAAAGAACATACGCCATCTTTGATGCTACATACCGTACAACACCGATACTTAGTATCTCATTATACTGGACATTGGCAGAATCACTGAAATCTCGGTGGAAGCCATAATTAAAAAGAAGAAAGAAAGAAAAAATTGCATGAAGTAAGATTTTATTACACAAATCAAGGAAAAAAATCCTTAAATAAAATCCAAAACACCTACAAAAATATTTTATTACTATAAAATTAGTTAAATCAAATACCAAAATTGTAATGGTAAGCCCTAATGCATAAAAGAGAATACGATATGATGGAAAAATTCGAAAACCCGATGGAAGCGCGTTGGTGTAATTGGTAGTAAATAAGTCTTACAAAGTCTAACTGGGTTCGAATCCTGTCCACGTGGATTCTTTTCCATAACTTATTTAATTTAATAAAAGAAGGTATATCAGAATTGCATTGTGAATGTATATAGATAACATAGAGGTCGACTCGCACTTGGCCGGCATTTAAGTATGGATATGCACTGTGAATAAGTTATATACGGAACATTGAATATTTCATTAAAATACATCCAGTTTTTTATGCATGAAAGAATAAATATTTAAAAAAGTTTAAAAATTATACTGTTCTAATCAAAATTGTAGGCCAAATCCTCTGACTACTCAGGTTAGTATATGGCTCTGGTAGTACAGAGAGGGTCGTGCTCCTGCAGTGGAGACAAGTAAAGACCTGGTGATGATGTTGATGAATCAAAAATAATCCAAACATTGAAAGTTATGAAATCAATACAGAAACTATAATTCCGAACATGCTCTAAATCCACATTGTTTCTATAAATACCTTTGATAAATGGCCCTGCCGCTTTGCACGGCGTAGTACGGGGCACGGCGTCCGTATTGTAAGCGAATATTTTATAGTCGATAGGCATACAGACTTTGTAGTAACAGTTTTCGCACACGCACTAAAGTTGCGTTTACAAGAGAGCTCGGAAGAAGGATAAATAAATAAATATATACGGACAAATCACACAGATTGAGCTAGCCCCAAAGTAAGTTCTTATGTAAGACTTGTGTTATGGGATACTAACTCAACGATACTATATTTTATAACAAATACATATATAGATAAACATCCAAGACCCAGGTCAATCTGAAAAAGATCATTTTTCATCTTGACCTGACCGGGGATCGAACCCGGGACCATCCGTGTCACAGACCGGCGTGTTGACCGCTGCGCCACGGACCTCGTGGAACATGTATAGAACCCGTGAATCTGGTCCACGCACGGAGTATAATCATCAACATTATCGGGACCTTTTAGTCTCAACTGCAGGAACACGATCCTCTCTGTATTACCAGAGCCATAGCCATATCAGAGCAGTCAGAGGATTTGGCCTGTAGTCTCCATGCTGGCCAGACGGTTTGGAGAGGTCGCTTTGATATTTGTAAGCTAAATAAAAACTTGCCTTAATAAAACCATGGGAACATGTATAGAATCCGTGAATCTGGTTAACGCACGGAGTATATGTTTTACAGGAAAAGCCCGGTGACGATAGGTGTGAAAAACGGTGACTAAAATGACGCACCTGGCGTTGAGAAGGTGGAACTAATTTGATGGTGATGAATCAATTTTCAGTCCAAAGAGCATATAATCACTACGTTTTATTGCAGTCGTTCATTTTGGAGTTCCTAATAGTGATGCATGACATAGTTATACAACTATATTAACAATAGTATAAAAACACAAAAATGAAAATTACAACTGTTAAAAGGATAGTTTGCAAGAAAACAAGCTGTCATTACCTAGATTTCGTTTATGATCTCCAGCCATTTTTGGACTGTAAACAAGAATACAAGACCCACTGAAAAGTTTTAACCAGCTCTTGGACTATACTACGTTGAACCTGTATGTTCGCACTTCCTAGTTCTGATGAAAATCAAAACACAGTTTCCCAATTTCAGTACTCTTCTTCTCCGCTCTGCTGCACTGAAAATTTTCGGTGAAAACATAGCCTAATGCATGGCATGATGTAATAGAATCATACTTTTAAGTACCTCTTAGTTTAAGATATACAAGTAAGAGAGTAAGTACATTTAGTCACGGTAGAGGTGAAATACCTATGTAAATATTACGAAAATTGTAATAGACTGAGGGTTACTTTTGTCGAGCTCCGTGGCGCAGCGGTCAACACGCCTGCCTGCGACACGGATGGTCCCGGGTTCGATCTCCGGTCAGTTCAAGATGGAAAATGATATTTTTCAGATTGACCTGGGTCTTGGATGTTTATCTATATAAGTATCTATTATAAAATATAGTATCGTTGAGTTAGTATCCCATAATACAAGTCTCGAACTTACTTTGGGGCTAGTTCAATCTGTGTGATTTGTCCGCATATATTTATTATATATTTATTTATTCATATTTACTTTTGAGTTTCTGACTGATGCCCACTTTGATTACAATATATGGTAGTTGATATCATATTTAACGTTTCTACAACATTTCATACACAACACACATACTAAAGTCGCGCTGCATTATACTTAGTCAGAGAGGTTTACCTGCTACATTTAACAAATTTGATCTACAATTAAAAAATTTGAATTATTTTCGGTAGTGTAATTTTTTCAGATTATTCTTTTTATGCTTTTAATAAATGCATTATGTATTTTTTACGCTTACGACATATTCTAGTTAACTAGTAGTGGGAGTTTTTGCCATTTAACGATGAGTTTTGTAACTAAACTTACCAGAGTCCTTGCCAGTTCGCACGCCGCAACATAAGATACGAGAACTATAGTATCTATGATGTTACAAATTTTTAAAGTTACTGATAAATGGAGTAAACAGAGCCAGCATGAATATGAACTCATAAAAAAAATATTAGAAATATTCCCAGGCCTTAACTCTTGATCAAATTTTACTGCTTGTATTCGGATACTAAAATTATTGTCCTTTCGGAGATATGTGAAAGATTATTTTCTTCTAAAATAACATTTTTTTTAATAATTATGTAAACAACACATTCATTCCTACTAACAGCAATCATTTCATTGACCATTGAATTTATAGTGCACGCACAATTAATCTACAACATAAATTGATATAAATGGACATGACAGAAATACAATATATACAGTCTAACTCATCAGACAGTAAGATAACTATTTTTCATTTCAGGGAATGGAAACACTGGGAAGAAACTGCACACAAATGTCACCATAATAGTCAGTTATAATAATAATAAAACCATTTCTTTCAGATTATTAAATGCCGACAAAAACCAAGTCTCGCAACTCAGCTCTTATAGGTACCGTCAAAAGTTGTGAGATCCATGTAATGCCAAGTCGGTGAATGTTTTAAATAAATTGAAGGACTGACTGACGGGTCAGATGTCGAAGAAAGGATCAATTTTGACATCTATTCAACTATAAATTTATAACAAAATTTACTTAATCTGATACTAGTTTAAGCATCTATATACACGAGAAAAACGCAAAATTATCAAGTTATATCGAAAAACCTTTGAACACGCTTCGTTCGCACGTTTGAAAAAGCTTAAGAATAAAATGGAAATAAGTGTAAACCGAACGGCATGCGTGTAAAACTTTTTCAATGTTTTTGTCTATTTATTTGAAAAGCGCTGTACACATTTCGATAAAAATTTAAAAGAACCATCGGTTAAGTATTACCTATCGAACAAAAAAAGGAATTCCTTAATCGGTCCAGGCGTCTTAAAGAAATCGGGGAACATACATAAAAAAAAGATTCCGACGAATTGAGAACCTCCTCTTTTTTGTAGTCGGTTAAAAATGAATAATCAGGTTTTGTATATTTTGAAATAATAGTACTTTTTAAAATGCAAATTCTCCTCCATTGATATGTAAATCAGATACACAAAAACTAACAAAATAAAAGCGTTTAAAATTGGCTTTTACAAGGATGCAATTCGATTGAATAGTTTTACTCAAAGCGATAAAATAAACCCGTCAGGTGTCCGGCAAATTAAAAGCCACCCGTGGACAAACTGAATTTTATTACTCTGCAGCAAAGTCTATAAAACACAATGTTACCAGTTCACTTGTTTTATTTTCGCATTCGGGCCACACCGAGTTGTGAACGAGTGAAAAAAAAGGTTCGATAGAAAACACTGGCCGTTAAAATAAAATGTTTTTGTATGTGTTCGATGTTTAAAAGTTGATAACATTTTTAAAAAATAGATTTTTATTTTTAGTCGGATACGGAATTGGATTATGTAGATTCTTTTTTTATTTTTATTTTTACTCAGCCAACGTTATAAATACGCAGCTAATAAATACCTTTTGTCGTTTCATTTTTAACTTAACAATTTGTGTTTTATTTTTAAATCAATAAATATACCCAAGTAATTTACAATACGTCATTATGCTAGTCATATTCAGTAAGCAATATAATTTTGAGTAACTATAAAAATAAATATTTGATATCAATGTAAAGGAATTCCTCAAAAGTTTTAGA
Organism: Rhodophaea formosa; assembly: GCA_963082605.1. Taxonomy (NCBI): domain Eukaryota; kingdom Metazoa; phylum Arthropoda; class Insecta; order Lepidoptera; family Pyralidae; genus Rhodophaea; species Rhodophaea formosa. The sequence continues at coordinate 8,305,509 of OY720225.1, read as the reverse complement.
CGTACTCTCAATATAGGTAATTTCATTTTATGTTTTTATTAAATGTGTATCTAAAACAAATAATCTTTGTTTCCTTACCATCACGCAATAAACTTAAAGTTAAGGTTTTCCAGTTAAAAATTAATGACCACCGATCCTAGAAGAAAAATTACTCACGAAACTCAATTTCCGAACGTCGCCGGTCATCTTCTCTTAATTGTTTTTCGGAAAGCTATTTAAGTTTCTTCAAATATTTTCCTTCGTTTTCTAAACTAATTATTTTCTCTAGTGTATCCGAACGGATGTTTTATTTACTAAGAAGCCTCCCTTAATTACTTAATAATACTAGTGGGAGCCCCTTGTAGCTTTTGACCTATTTTGAAGCGGCTGTGACCTGGATATCTGACAGTTTGCAGATTAACTCATTATAATTTTATGTACGTCAAATTTTGCGCAAATGGCAAATTAATGCAAAAAATACTTAACATTTTGAACTTCTGAAGACATGACAGTTACATAATATTTTGAATAGTATTTAAGTACCTATAGGTACTTACTTCTAAATACTAAGGAAAAAATCTTGAATATAACAGTCATAATACTGCTGGGATTATTATTAATTTTTTCTACTCCTGTACTGTAATCTGTCATTTATATGGTCGAGAACACAAACATAAGAACATCCATAATAAGTCTATACTTTATTCTTCATAACAGTACGGCACAGCCGTACTATAATGTAGCTATAACGATACAGCTAGCAGCCACAGACTATTAAATTTAGATTTCGTGATTGCAAAAGAAGTTTTTTTGAACTGAAATTCTGACACCAGTGTTGGCCACTTACACACACGAAAAACAACAAAACAACCCTTAAATCTTTAAGATTTACATACTACTGTTAATGCTTATATTTTTATTACTGAACAAATCATGATATCACGACTGCAATATAAACTCAAAGAAAGACGAGAAGGTTACACTTTGATCTCATAAGTCACACATGTCTCTTTATCGTTATAGCTCTTTTTATAATAAAAAGGCAATAAATCTAAAATAAAACCTTTTGAAAGACTTATTGAAAGTCTTCGTTACTTTATCTTTTTACAAAAAGCTTTTTAATACCCTGTATTTATAATGCTCTAGTCATGAATAAGTATCAAATATTTAATTAATTTCGATTTGAATATATGTTCTTTAAATACACATGTTACCTCGCTATATCCTCGAAACTAATCATATAATACTGAATAACGTGTCGAGTCGAAATATGAAAAAAAAAAATAGATCCCCCATACAAAACTGCTAATCAACTGATTAATCTAGTACGTTGAGTCCATTTTTAGGGTCCCGTTGTAAACAAGGAACCCTTATAGTTTCGCCATGTCTGTCTGTCTGTCCGTCTGCCTGCGGTTTTACTCAGAGACTATAAGTACTAGAAAGCTATAATTCGGTATGTGTATGTATAATAGCTATGCCAAAAAAGTGGTCGAAAAAAATTATATTTTTTTTTAGTGTAGCTCCCATACATGTAAAGCGGGAATCATTTTTTTTTCTCTATTAACCCATCGTATTGTTAAATTGGTCTTTAAAAAATATTGTGAGGTTGAGAACATCATTTTTCTATTTAGAAATCCGTTTCCAAAATATTTGGTTTAAAAGTGCAAATTTTTGTTAGAGGTAAGTGTCCTCTATCTGCTAAACGGTTATATATGGATACGTAAAAAAATTACAGCAGTAGTATATATACTAAAGTCGAAAGGAAAACTATCAAAGCTGAGTACTAAGTACAAACTAATAAGCTATAGGCAACCAACTTATAAAATATACTCGAAAATGTAAAATTTTATACAATTTTCATTGTTTGATGTTTTTGTTCGGTAAACTGTGAGGTGCGAGTTTGGACAGTGTGAACTCAATGTTGTCATTCGCAACTACGGAACCCTACACAGCGCGTGGCCGGTTTTATAATGTTTCATATTTCCAGATAGGTATCTTCCTTGGGGAAAGGTATGCTTGTATCACACATTGTATCATTTGTGACATTAATAACAAACTATTAATCATATATTTTTCACGACGTCATTGGCGTGCGAGAACCTTATATTTGGTTAAAAACAGTCAGTGTATGACAAATTTCATCAAATGAAGGTTGATTGAGTGTCAAACGTAAAGATTTAAATATACTTCCATAGACTTCCATATTTCGTTGCCAAAGATGAGTCACTCTGACATTTCAGTAATGATCTCTAAACTAATGTCATGCAACATTTCTAGTTAGGCTATTAGTGCGCCGCTAATGCGAATACTCGAAGCAAGTCACCAGTATACCCGAAATCACTCAGCGTAATCGACTAGCGTCCCATTAGCCTGATTTATCCCTAGCTAATCTTTCGCGGCCCTATTTAGTATTAAAGTATTATATTTTCCCCAATTCCTTTCACTAAAAAATATACATTATTTAAATTTTTACGCAAACGATATAAAAATAATTCTTTATTTTTCTCTTTGGAAATTACACCCACAAACTACGAAGAAGATACTATTATTGCACCAAAAGAGTTCTCGAATTTCAAACGCAGTCATTTGTTTTTGTTCACGAAGAGATATTTTTAAAAATGCTAGTTGACAAAAGAATAAGAAATTCAAATCAGTAAGCAAAAAATGTAGTCATATTGTAGGTAATTAAAATGTCATTTACATTGGGTGTTACTCGGAACAAAGTTTGTTAGCGTTCATCATCCTTTATAGAGTCTTCTTATTGGTGCAATGTCATTTGACAACAACAACACAACCTACACCTGTGTATTTCATGCGCATGAGGACATCGATAGCGACATCAAGGCCCGCATAACGGCACCGTGGGCAAAATGTCGTCAGGTGGCCCATTGTGACCCAAAAGTGCTGGTTAGGAAGAAATAAAAGGTACTTATATAAGTCCATCCTGAATAACCTGTTCTTGAGTGGCACAAGCATCTGCATACCACGGAGATCAATAATATATGTTCCATGGCATGTAAAGACTTTCACGAAAAAAACTGCGGGAAAACCTACTGTATTCGCTGGAACTGTTCATAGCCATGTGCAGACAAACTGCAAGGGCGCCGCCTACGTTGGTTCGGTCATGTGTTATTGTTATGTTATTGCATTGATGGCTGATGATATTTTATGTGAACCATGGGTTCATTCACGGATGCTGCAGACCGTGCAAAGTGGAGAAGAAAAATCTGGATAACAGACCCTGAAGCGCAATAGAGAATGTAACATACCTCCGGAACTACCCTTCCAGAGAGCATGAACTTCATCGATGCTGTAAGGGCCCTGAGGAGGGTCTCGCCAGCAGTCCCGGTATTGCTTCCTACATTTTTTATATTTAACTAAAACGAAATTTAAATTGTCCAACACAATCAATTACAGTGGGTGTTGTATACTAAACAACTTTAATATTCTGATAGATGTGTTGACCGATGGGAAAAAGATAACTCGATGTTAGTTTTAATGGGTTGCGTGATCAAAAAGGCTGTGATTGATATTTATTAGATTGCAGAGTGTTTATAGAACATGTGGTTATCATAAATAACGTAGAGATTAATATACTTTTGTAAAGGTAATGAAGATATTAAAAATTTGAAGTTTTATTAAGGCATGTTACTGAAATAAGTAGGTAAATATAATAATAAAACACATTTTTTTATAACTAGGCTCACTGGGCAGCTAGGCAATGGAAAATGGAAGGGGAATCGTTAAAATTTTTTTTTTCAAACCACCAGAGACAAACAAAAACAACAACACAAAGAAAAGAAACAATATTTTGATGTTGAGCAATAGGTAATGAGAAGAAACGTGTCGCGCGATATTTGCGACTATCGGCAACACTGCACGCGACATTGCTGCCGTTTTGTTTTTTTGCTGTTTGCCATTGCAAACTTTTGGTATTGATGTTGTTTGCAATTGCTGCCGTGAAAGCCATAGTGCCAAAGAGATACAGACGCTGAACACTGCCACACGGCTGCCGCGAAAGCAATAGCGCTAAAACGACGTTGTTGCTATTGCCAATTATACTATTTATCAGCCCTGAACCACATGTCAGTGTCTAGCAATTTAAATTAGCTCTTAGTTACTTCCCGAAGAAGAAGTTACTTCCCGCGTCATGTAAATAGATACTCCAGCAAAAAAAGAAAATAAAACACCTTTAACCCCTCCAATATTTATTATATTCCGTTTATAGTATTTATTGTATACCGGTAACAAAATACGTCATCAGAGTAAATTTCGACTGACTAGCCTTCACTGTTCATGGGATGCAACCCGGTGACAGACGGACGGACGCTTTTACCCTTTGGGTATGGAACCCCTAATTACACAAAATGCTTACAAGCGAGGGATATAAAAACCTAAGAGCAGTATTAGTCGAAGTACTCAAACGAAGAACATAGCCGTGGTATATCAGTAGATTAAATGATATTACTAGATAAGTGTTTATAAACAACGATGATGATTCACAATAACTAAACATAAACACTTCTAACATATCGGAAACTACCGACTTTCCACAGATTATTATTTAGACAATAAACCAGTAAATGTTTATGGAAAATGTTCATAAATTACTGTAAATACTAAAATAGTTCTATTCATGTGGAATACATGGATTATATCCATTCATTTTAATGTTTATTGATATCCGTTATCCAAAAACGACAGACTTCAGTATAATAAAGTTTACCAATTATGAGATTATAATAATAGGTGTTTATTGACACTTTTGACCGACTTAAAAAAAACCAGCAGGTAGTCAATTAGTCGGAATATGTAAATTATTCATATGTATTGTGGTGAACTCTATATTTTCCACACGAATTAATATGAAGATTAAACTGTCAAGATGGTAACATAAGAAACAACTACAAAACTTCTCACAAGATGGCGCTGAACAATTCTGTAACGCACAAACAGAGTTTTTTCGATTCCCGCATATAAATAGAACTTCCGAGAAATATCAGATGGTCACAGGCTACGCCCAAAGCCGGGGTCCGTCCGTCCTGGGGCCCTTTGGTGATGTTTGCCTTACAGGTTGAGGGTACTCTGCTCTCACCTCAAAAGTCCGGTGAAGTAGCGAAAGCTCACTTGGAGCTAGCAACATAGTCGTTTCGAAAAAAAATATATCAGTTGGATCCTCCTTAGGCGCCTTTGTTGATGTTTTAGCCGTTACCTCAGAAGTCCGGTTGAGTATCAAAAGCTCACTTGAAGCTACCAAAGTAGTCCTTTAAAAAAATAGAAATCTCGGTCGGAGCCGTATATAGTTTCCTGGGCACACACCTTGCTCAGCAGAAAAATCTTCTCCTTGTGGCAGTCAAGCACATCACCTCGCCCCCGCTACATTTATGCTTCTAAATTAACTTTGTTTCTATACGTTGTTAATTAATTTGGTCCTTAATGCGGTGAGTTCTGATGTGGCTAGCCCTTCGAGCAACACGGCCTCCGTACCGGACGGAGGGAGTGGGCATAGCGACAATTTACTATGACAATTTTTCTGGCGTTTTTTGCGGGGGGAAATGTGCACACAAGTTTAGTTCCGCACACCTACATACAAAACTTAAACTGTCACTTGATAGTAATTATGACATTGTCACAAAAATGACATATAAAAGAAAAAATAATTTGTGTACAGATGAGTCACACACAACTAACACATAGACATGCATATGCCTAATTTTGGCTTGTACCTTGACAGAGGGGAATGCAGCGTATGGCTACTCCCTTCCGTGTTGCTCGAAGGGCTAGCCAAACCAAACTTTGTCTTAAGACTAGTTTGCAAGATGCATAGTATATCTGGTCTATTGAGTTGTAGTGTAAGTGTAGGAGGGTTTTGGCTTAGTCTTCCGTATTTGGCGTATTGTATCAACCCTTCCGAGCAAGTAGCATCCCAAATACTTTTATCCCGCCCCGAACTCCAACAAACTCCTCATCATCATCATTTCGAGTAGGTGACACGGTCAGTTGAACATTCACACCCTGGTATCAGAGTTCTTCGGAACCGCCTCTCGGCCTCGGAGGTGGTTCCTTTAACGACTACCAGATGGCAGCCGGGACCAATGGCTTAACGTGCCTTCCAAAGCACGGAATCATTTTTCTTATCAGACAATCTGGTGATTCATGCCTGCAATGTCCTAATCAAACTGGAAACAACTTAATTAAATATACTTCCCGTGGGAATCGAACCCACGACCCCCAGGTCAGTAAAGTAAACGCCTTAATCACTGGACCACAGAGGCTGTTCCTCAAATTCCTACCCTCCCCACGCTTAATAAACGGTTTCAATGGGCAGTAGCTTCGAAACCGAGATAAGCCAAACTGCGCTTGCCAACCCATCTGCCCAGCGTGGTGATTATAGCAAAACTCAAAAGTTGATAATACACCAAGGCCTCCAGTCCTCAGCGGCCCCCCTATTCCTCTCTCCGGTAACTGTCATAGTAATGGCAGGGCAGGGGGTATGAAGAATCTCCGGAAGGGATCTGGCTACCATCCCCAAAGAAGGCTGGCCCTGGTAACACACTATATTCGCATACTGAGACTAAACGAGAAGGTCGAGGAAGTGGAAGAGGAAATGAGTATGTTACGTGGGACATAGGAGGTGATTGTGAATGAGTGTAAAATAAGTAGGGATGAGTCTTGGATGAGTATTAACCCTGAAATATGGGTACTGGGGAAGGCCGGAGCAACGGGCACACGCTAGTCGACAATATATGTTCTTCTATTAAGAGCTAATAAGAGTCTATTCTACTTTGCGGTTTTTGATCTCATTGAACTTACCGATGTAAACTAGAGCTAATAATTACAGAGGCGCCGCAAGCAGAAATTATATGAACAATAATTGTAAAATCATTTGAAGCTATTTAGAACGTATTGTGTTAAGTGGCTGGCATTCTCTACTAGCCGTTATAAATAAAACGAGAATTTTCCACGATACTCTGTCACTTTATTTTCACGTTTCATTGGATTCCAACCAATATATTTTTAAAGATTAATAGCATTTCAACAGTATTTATTTATTTTTCATTCTATAAGAAATAATAAACAAAATAATGAGGCACGCTCAATTAAGCTATCATTTTTGATATTGTATTAAATATTGTTTATGGGTAAGTTTTATTTATAGGCAATTTTATTTTACAGTAGGTTTAATTGTTAGTTTTAAGTTAACATAAAATATATTTAAATAGAAAAACAAAAAACATAATATTTAAATTGCGATGATTTTCATTGCAATCTTAATAACTTTTTCAGACCTGTCCTGAAATATATAAAAGAATCAAAAGTAAGATATTCATATTTTATTTAGGTATGTATTTATTTATCTATTCGTATAGCAGTTTACAGTCGCTCTACAGGTTTGTATAAAATGATATCTCGCTGATAGGTGAGTATAACAATCTTCAATAGATTTTACAAAATTATTATTTTACTTAACCAAAGAATAATAGAAGGAAATCTTATTACAGGCAATCCAAAAGAAAGTAACCAACAAAAAAGTTAAGCAAGCCATTTACCGAGTTAAAGAACCCTTTCCTATTAAATCCGTTAATTAACGATCCAAAGATAAATTCTTAGAATAGCCACGTCTGGATACAGCCCGTTCTATTCGTTTTATAGTCTTCGATTGCTTTCTTATCAATAAATCTGTTGAGATTTAAATATTTTTAGACATTTATTAATTGTTTTATTTCCTTTGCAATTTATGGTTGACTGGTTATTTTCCCACGACTTCAAATACGTAAATCGAAGCATATATTACTCTATACTTTTTGTACTAAAGCTTTAGGTGAAAGTATTTATAAAATTAGTTTAGTTTTTAATGGAAATCTTAAAAACTAGAGGTTTGCTCTGCAGAAAAGAAGTAGAAATAAAAGAGACAGAACAATCTAACAGAGCAAGGTTAATTCAAAACTTGTGAGCAAGTTTTGAATTAACTTGCTCTGTTAGATTGTTTTGTCTCTTTTATTTCTACTTCTTTTCTTCTATATAATAAAAGAAGTCAGACTGTCAGGACGTCGTGATTTGAATTTGTATTGTCAGAATTTTCAGGGTGTATCTCGACCCAAACGTGTATTTAATTTATAGATTAACTAGCTGTTACCCGCGGCTTCACCTACGTAATATATAGCCTTATGTCCTTCTTAGTACCCTAAACTATGTGTATGCAAAATTTCATGATGATCGGTTCAGTAGATACGGCGTGAAAGTGTAACAAACAAACTCACATTCGCATTTATAATATTATAGTAAGAAAGTTAATATATAATATAATATAAATAATAAAATGTTTGGTCTGCGTAACAGAAGTAGAAATAAAGAGAGAAAACAAATTGAAATAGCAAGTTAATGAAAAACTTGTAATAATAATAGAAGAAGTCTTCAGTGACGTCGTGATTTGAATTTGAATTGTCAGGTTTTTTTTATTTCTCGGCCAAAAACTGTGTCTAATTTATAGATTTAATTGACTACTTCTGACATACATAATTCTGTGATTCAATTTGATATTCTACTAAATATACCTATAAGTATCAAAGCACGTTGATAGTCGTTTAAACTACTGATATTAACCACTCCAGACGGCGGCGGCAAGGGCTCTCAACTGAATGACTGAATGCAGTAGAGGATTATACATTCTGTATGTTACGAGCTCATTAGTTTTTGTATATATTTTCCTTTTTTGTTGACCAAAATGTAGCAAGCGGACTGTATATAGATGAAAATTAGTAAATTATGCGAAGATGTAGAAATTCAGTCTTTGTATCGCTGTTTTCTCGTGGTCCCAGGATTTTGTCCCATTATTGACACAACCAAAAAACTGACAATATAAAAACAAAAGCAAAATATAGTTTCTAAAAAGGAAAAACATAGAAACTAAAGAGTACGTAACACTGTATATATATGAATTCACCGGCATATGCAAGAACATTAAATTTCTGGTTTATGCAACGGCCTAAAACAAAATGTTTTGCATAAATACCACAGAATAATTTGCTTTTAATTCAGTCCTTTTTAATTTTTATACAACGTTATGGCCATTACCAAAGCGGCTGAGGTATTTTTGAGTACAAATATCAGTCATTCAATTTACTTAAAATAAGTTTTAAATGACTTTAAATCACAGAGCATACACTCTAATTAAAAAGAATGCCAATGAATTCAAAAACACGCCGTAGAGATTGTCTAATCTAAAACTGTGCATTTACGAATACGAATTTTTTCTTCTTCTATATCTTATGCACGTTAACCGGGCGGCTGAATATTTTTGTGTGAATATGATGAATAATTATAATTGATTTTCTTGCATTAGTCTCAAGAAAAGTTACTGTGCTTATAAACAACGGATTGACACACCCCTTTAAGGGTTCAAAACAATCAATTTTTGAACATGTTTGGTTTCATCATCATCATCATCAGGTCTTTTTAGTCTCCACCTCAGTAAAACGACCCTCTCTGTACTACCAGAGCCATATTATATTAGCCAAGGCAGTCAGAGAATTTAGCCTTCACTCTCCACGTTGGCCAGATGGGTTGGAGAGGTCTCTTGGATGTTAATAAGCTTTGTTTAGCTTGTGCTTTGCTTTCCCTAAGTCGCCTTTTACGACATCCACGGGAAGACTTGGAGTGGTCCTATTCTACTCCGCCGGGAACCACACGGCGGAGTGTTTGGTTTATATTTTCATCAATTCACATTTGATCTTCTACTAAATGCCTATTAGAATCAAATCACGTAGTATGCAGTCTAAACTACCTATTATTAACCACTAACCACTCCAATTGGCTGCGTTGAGGGCTCTCGATAGAATGCAGTAGCTTAGATAATACACATGTCATGATTATCATAAACATGTTTGCTTTATAAGTGGCTTCGTCATGCTTATTTTGCACAAAATAATCTATAATAGTGAATTTTTCTTAGCTTTTTCGTCAGAAACGCCCACTTTTAGGAAATAATTTGAATAAGGCTTCACGTTTACACTTAAAAATGTAAACAGTAGTTCATGAAAATTGGTCCTACGAAGCCCTAGATAGCCTATCTAGGTAAGGGCTTCGTAAGACAATTTTTTTAAATATTCCACCGTTTTCCATCAATGTTTTTTTTTTTAATGGGGGCAGCACTGAACCCATGTATCCCCCTAATATAAACATGTTTGCTTTTTCAAGAGGCTTTGTCATCCTTCACAAAACAATATTTATTTATGAAGTATTAATTGATTTTTCTATGAGGCCCTAGATTAAAAATTCAAACTATTTTATGAGTTACTGATTACAGTTATTAGAAACGGCAACTTTCGGGGGAAAATACTAAGTGCATAAAGCTTCACGTTTACACTTTAAACTGGAATCAGTATATCATGACATAGTTTTACGGACTATCTCGGGCTTCCACGGGCTCAACTCAACAATAAGGGGCTTCGTAGATCAAATCTTTAAAAGATCTTTCTGTTTTGTTTTAAATGATTTATTCTAAATGGGAGCTGCACTGGCCCCGATAAAATCGTGTAGTCCCTTAAAAAAACACTGAACGATTTTTGGTAGGGGTTGGGTAACCTGTATGCTTGTGGATTGTTCACTAGTGCGTGAAATTGGTAAAATCAATTATTCCATTTTATTTATCATTCAAGTAAACTCAACCAATTGAGTTGACAGTTTTGACACATTTGTTAGTCGGATAACTTTACATTGAATAATAAAATAAAATAAGTTTATTATACTAAATGTTCTTTTAAATAAAATAAGTTTATTTTAAACAGAATTTTACATCCAACACCCAGGTCAATCTGCTAAAGATCATTTTCCATCTTGACCTGACCGGGGAGCGAACCATCTGTGTCGCAGGCAGGCGTGTTGACCGCTGCACCACGGAGCTCGTCAAACTAAAAAAGAATTGGAATTAAAGTCTTACAAAGCGGTGCTGCGCCTTGTACGACTGGTAGTTCCTATAACCAGCCTTAATTTTATATCACTTCAGTTGATGAGACTACATTTGAATTAATTGCTGTACATTTCAAAATATTTTCAGCTCCTCATTCTTCTATAGAAAGCGTTTTCATCATAAACCTATTTTTTATTGTTGAGATGTATTTTTATTTTCCCAGCAGCGAAAAATACACAATAAGTGCCAAAAATAGGCGGCGGCCATCCCTCAGCGGCCGATGTTTCATAACCAGAAGCCATTCACTGCGAGTGTATCAAAGGGTCTGGACGCGATTCGTGCGTCGTAGATTTTTTGAAAAAAGTTAGTTGGTCGCGTACAGGACAGTTTACAAAAAAAAAAAACAGTGGCACTCTGGGAGTGCTGATAGAAGCGAAAATTTGAAAAAATATATTCAGAGGTGTCGGTTGTCTTAACTTTTGAACAAAAATTTATTATTAGAATTAAACATTTCGGGATATTTACCGTGATTATTATGGTTTCTTTGAGTTTTCGATATTTCGGTCCAGTTACATGGACCATGATCACGAAGGAACTGAAGAATTTGCGGGTGGGAGCAGGCAGCTGTCAAGGGCAGACATATCTGTCTACCCTCTTTCTCGTTCGTTTCGTGCTTGTCTCTGGGATATTACTACGCACTTCACTCTCACTATGAACTCGATCACGACACACGACACTCACAGAATCAGTTAGGGTGTTAGGCACATTTTGTTTTTGATGTTTTTTTGCACAAACCAAGGACTGGATTCCAAGTGCTTGACAATTTAAAGCCGTCTTCACGATTGAAATTGTCATATTTAGTAATTTCAATCGCCTCCCTCACAATCCTGGGAATGTAATGACGCTCCGTTGAAATCACTTTCGGGTCATGCAGTTCCAACCAATGGTTTGTGTCCGATTGTAGCAGATGTTTTGCTATGGCAGATTTTTCACTGTCATTGTTTTTGACTGCTCTTATATGCTCCTTTATACGACACGCAACTGTCCGCTTTGTTTGTCCTATATATGAACTGCCACAACTGCAGTTTACTTTGTAGACACCCGGTTTTTCTAAAGGAAAACAATCTTTAGGTGATCTTAGATACTGGCTTATTTTCTTGTAAGGAGTAAAAATAGTAGGTATTGAATATTTGTTTAGTAGTTTTCCGATCTTATCTGTCACTCCTTTCATATAAGGTAAAAACGCCGGTTGTCTATCCACTTTTTGTGATGTTTTTGGACTCTTGGTGTGTCTAGATGGTAAGGCCTTAATTTTATAACCATTTTTCTTTAGGACATCCATAACATGGCAAAGTTCTTCATTTAGATGGTTATTATCACATAAATCATATGCTCGGTTTGTAAGAGATGTCACTACTGAATTTAGGTGCCTAGGATGGTGATGAGAGCTTGCGTGGAGATACCTATCAGTGTGGGTGGGTTTTCTGTATACTGAGTGGCCAAGTGAACAGTCTGCGTGAACTTTTACCCGCACGTCCAAAAATGAAATGCTCCTGTTTTCCTCCATTTCATAGGTGAATCTCGTCTTGCTGTGAATGCCATTTAGATGTCTAAGGCAAATCTCGATTTCTTGCCTGTTTCCTTTGATAATGCAAAAGATGTCATCTACATATCGTTTCCATTGTCTGATCATCGTAGGAGCCGTCGTGACTGCTAACTTCTCAAAATGTTCCATCCATAGACTAGCTACGACTGGTGCAATAGGACTTCCCATCGCCACCCCATCTACCTGTAGGTAATATTTACCTCTAAAGATAAAATAGCTTGACGTTAGGCAATGTTCAAGCAACCTGAGATATTCACACGATATGTTGTTTTCTTCAACCTTCACCTTTATTACTTCTAAGCAATCCACAATGGGCACATTCGTGAAAAGTGATTCTACGTCAAAACTGACCATCACTTCATTTTCATCAATTGTGGTCTGTCTTAGAACTTCAATGAAATGTCGCGAATCTTTGACATAAGATGACGTACGCCCCACCAAAGGTTGCAATACACTTGCTACATGTTTTGCTAATTCATAGGTCGGTGAATCTATTTGACTAACAATGGGTCTTAAAGGATGGTTTTCCTTATGAATTTTTGGCAAACCGTATAGTTTTGGGGGCTGTATGTTTCTGGGTCGTAGTAAAAACTTTGTGGTTTGGTCATCTAAGGCTTCCCGGCATTCCAATATTAGCTTGCGTGTAGCTCGAGTCACTCTCGCCGTAGGATTGTACTTCACTACCTTATACGTATTCTCATCCTCAAGCAGTTCCAAGATTTTATCTTCATAGTCCATCGTATCCATAAGAACAGTGGCATTGCCTTTGTCCGCCCTCAATACTATAATGTCCTGATTGCTTTTGAGATCTTTTAGTGCTTCTAGCTGGTCTTTATCAATATTGCATTGTGGTAATTTGGCTCTACGCAACGAAACTGCAACGTCCTGTCTCAGGATTTCGGCATCTGTTTGGGGTATTTTATTACGAATAATAACCTCTTCAATGTTACCGATGACTTGTTCATAAGGAATACGTGATGGTGTAGGAGCGAAATTCATCCCTTTCTCTAGCGCTTTGAGTGCAGTATCAGTGATAGATGATTTTGACAAGTTAACTACCGTTCGAGTTTCAAGCGAGTTACTGTGGTACTGCTGTGGTGGTCTTTGTTTTAAAGTTAATGACTCGAACTTTTTATGGTGTTTTGATGCACTTAGTTCTCGTGACCGTTGAGCTTGGTTATATGTTACACGATCGCACACATCAAAATCAAAAGGTGTCAACACTTCACTGCACCTCAGATGTATTTGTAATAACTCACCCTGCACTTTATTTAGACAATACCTAGTGTGTCGGATCATTTTTCTTAATAACCTAAAACTTGCATTGCGTAAAACACTCGCGGATCCTGGAATATCTTTACGAGGTTTAATACGGGCACATACTGGTATAAGGTCATTGTCCCGACATTTCACTAAGAAACTTAGAGATTCACTTAAACACTCACTTTGTTTCCGCTTTTGTTCTAGGTTTTTTATTATTTTTACACATTCCGGCCCGTACCGGTGATCAATGTAACTTTTTAAACTTTCACGGTTATCAACATTAGAATTAAACATTTCGGGATATTTACCGTGATTATTATGGTTTCTTTGAGTTTTCGATATTTCGGTCCAGTTACATGGACCATGATCACGAAGGAACTGAAGAATTTGCGGGTGGGAGCAGGCAGCTGTCAAGGGCAGACATATCTGTCTACCCTCTTTCTCGTTCGTTTCGTGCTTGTCTCTGGGATATTACTACGCACTTCACTCTCACTATGAACTCGATCACGACACACGACACTCACAGAATCAGTTAGGGTGTTAGGCACATTTTGTTTTTGATGTTTTTTGCACAAACCAAGGACTGGATTCCAAGTGCTTGACAATTTAAAGCCGTCTTCACGATTGAAATTGTCATATTTAGTAATTTCAATCGCCTCCCTCACAATCTCTTTCGGCTCCGTTGAAATCACTTTCGGGTCATGCAGTTCCAACCAATGGTTTGTGTCCGATTGTAGCAGATGTTTTGCTATGGCAGATTTTTCACTGTCATTGTTTTTGACTGCTCTTATATGCTCCTTTAGACGACGGTAAAAATGATCCGACACACTAGGTATTGTCTAAATAAAGTGCAGGGTGAGTTATTACAAATACATCTGAGGTGCAGTGAAGTGTTGACACCTTTTGATTTTGATGTGTGCGATCGTGTAACATATAACCAAGCTCAACGGTCACGAGAACTAAGTGCATCAAAACACCATAAAAAGTTCGAGTCATTAACTTTAAAACAAAGACCACCACAGCAGTACCACAGTAACTCGCTTGAAACTCGAACGGTAGTTAACTTGTCAAAATCATCTATCACTGATACTGCACTCAAAGCGCTAGAGAAAGGGATGAATTTCGCTCCTACACCATCACGTATTCCTTATGAACAAGTCATCGGTAACATTGAAGAGGTTATTATTCGTAATAAAATACCCCAAACAGATGCCGAAATCCTGAGACAGGACGTTGCAGTTTCGTTGCGTAGAGCCAAATTACCACAATGCAATATTGATAAAGACCAGCTAGAAGCACTAAAAGATCTCAAAAGCAATCAGGACATTATAGTATTGAGGGCGGACAAAGGCAATGCCACTGTTCTTATGGATACGATGGACTATGAAGATAAAATCTTGGAACTGCTTGAGGATGAGAATACGTATAAGGTAGTGAAGTACAATCCTACGGCGAGAGTGACTCGAGCTACACGCAAGCTAATATTGGAATGCCGGGAAGCCTTAGATGACCAAACCACAAAGTTTTTACTACGACCCAGAAACATACAGCCCCCAAAACTATACGGTTTGCCAAAAATTCATAAGGAAAACCATCCTTTAAGACCCATTGTTAGTCAAATAGATTCACCGACCTATGAATTAGCAAAACATGTAGCAAGTGTATTGCAACCTTTGGTGGGGCGTACGTCATCTTATGTCAAAGATTCGCGACATTTCATTGAAGTTCTAAGACAGACCACAATTGATGAAAATGAAGTGATGGTCAGTTTTGACGTAGAATCACTTTTCACGAATGTGCCCATTGTGGATTGCTTAGAAGTAATAAAGGTGAAGGTTGAAGAAAACAACATATCGTGTGAATATCTCAGGTTGCTTGAACATTGCCTAACGTCAAGCTATTTTATCTTTAGAGGTAAATATTACCTACAGGTAGATGGGGTGGCGATGGGAAGTCCTATTGCACCAGTCGTAGCTAGTCTATGGATGGAACATTTTGAGAAGTTAGCAGTCACGACGGCTCCTACGATGATCAGACAATGGAAACGATATGTAGATGACATCTTTTGCATTATCAAAGGAAACAGGCAAGAAATCGAGATTTGCCTTAGACATCTAAATGGCATTCACAGCAAGACGAGATTCACCTATGAAATGGAGGAAAACAGGAGCATTTCATTTTTGGACGTGCGGGTAAAAGTTCACGCAGACTGTTCACTTGGCCACTCAGTATACAGAAAACCCACCCACACTGATAGGTATCTCCACGCAAGCTCTCATCACCATCCTAGGCACCTAAATTCAGTAGTGACATCTCTTACAAACCGAGCATATGATTTATGTGATAATAACCATCTAAATGAAGAACTTTGCCATGTTATGGATGTCCTAAAGAAAAATGGTTATAAAATTAAGGCCTTACCATCTAGACACACCAAGAGTCCAAAAACATCACAAAAAGTGGATAGACAACCGGCGTTTTTACCTTATATGAAAGGAGTGACAGATAAGATCGGAAAACTACTAAACAAATATTCAATACCTACTATTTTTACTCCTTACAAGAAAATAAGCCAGTATCTAAGATCACCTAAAGATTGTTTTCCTTTAGAAAAACCGGGTGTCTACAAAGTAAACTGCAGTTGTGGCAGTTCATATATAGGACAAACAAAGCGGACAGTTGCGTGTCGTATAAAGGAGCATATAAGAGCAGTCAAAAACAATGACAGTGAAAAATCTGCCATAGCAAAACATCTGCTACAATCGGACACAAACCATTGGTTGGAACTGCATGACCCGAAAGTGATTTCAACGGAGCGTCATTACATTCCCAGGATTGTGAGGGAGGCGATTGAAATTACTAAATATGACAATTTCAATCGTGAAGACGGCTTTAAATTGTCAAGCACTTGGAATCCAGTCCTTGGTTTGTGCAAAAAACATCAAAAACAAAATGTGCCTAACACCCTAACTGATTCTGTGAGTGTCGTGTGTCGTGATCGAGTTCATAGTGAGAGTGAAGTGCGTAGTAATATCCCAGAGACAAGCACGAAACGAACGAGAAAGAGGGTAGACAGATATGTCTGCCCTTGACAGCTGCCTGCTCCCACCCGCAAATTCTTCAGTTCCTTCGTGATCATGGTCCATGTAACTGGACCGAAATATCGAAAACTCAAAGAAACCATAATAATCACGGTAAATATCCCGAAATGTTTAATTCTAATGTTGATAACCGTGAAAAATTTATTAAATTATGACGTAAAAACCTGCCCGAAAAAGCCTATTCTTTGAAAAAATGTTTAGGTTTTTTTGTAACGAAGTGGCGAGTTCAGTCGTTTTTTTGTTTCGCTTAAATGCTTGACGTGCCTATTTCACTTAAAAACAAATCCTTTATCTTGTATTTGCTTTCTATATAACCAAAATAAAAGCTTGTCGCGGTTTGGGCGTTCAATTAACTTTATTTATTTTGACAGTCGTATTTTTTGATTAACGATGCACGTATCACGACTGAAATATGAAATTGATGAATTGGACGCCCAAAACGCGACTATTCAGTGTAGGTATTTTTTAACAGAAATTAATAAATGCCCAAACTGACACCTACTTATTTTTGGGTGTACGAAATACGACTGGACCATCAAATGAAGGCTTTTATAAAATTTTGTAAATCGCGCAAATCACAACTTGTTCACTTTGTTTATTAATAAAATCAACGACGTACGAAACGTGTGTAAACCTATCAAAGCTAAGGTGCGGCTAGACTGGCGCAAGTGTGTGGTTGGCGATTGTGGAATACAACAATTAAATTTCTAAGCCAAGTTAAACCAACAAAAAGAAAGTTCTAATAATATTTTATTATAAAGTTCTAATAAAATATTATTAGAACTTTCTTTTTGTTGGTTTAACTTGGCTTAGAAATTTATTGATTGCCGAAGACATACGCGTGATAAACGTCACTGCTTATGACTCACCACTCGCCACTGCGTATGCCGTATAAGCTTCGTTCTTTTTCATATCCTTCGTTTTCACAACAACACGTCGGCCAGTGAACCGGATGGTCCCGGGTTCGATCCGCGGTAAGGTCAAGATCAAAAATTATCTTTTTCAAATTGACCTGGGTCTTGGACGTTTGTCTATATAAGTATCTATTATAAATTATAGTATCTTTGAGTTAGTATCCCGTAAAACAAGTCTTGAACTCACCTTGGGGTTAGCTCAATCTGTGTAATTTGTCAATGTATATTTATTTATTGTATATAATCAAAGAGTTCCGCTCCGATCAGCGCGCACCTTTACAATTATATTTTTTATGATAATCTATTATGATTTATGGCTTACATCCGTGAATTATCGTTTGCCTTGCTTTTACTCGTACTTAATATAAAATAAGGTTGCATAGTACGGCGTAATTTATGAATATCAATACCTATTTAGTGTATATAGACTGTCATGCACTATTTAAGAAAGTACATGTCACGGAAAATACATATGTACACACATAATATTATCACGGCTCTTTCCCATAGGGGTAAGCCTCTGCCTAGCAAGTGGAGGTCCTTGGTCTCTACCAAGGACCTCCACTCACTACGAATCTTATAAACCTCTCTCGCTTCATCTACACCTATCACTCTTTTCATACATGCTCGCCGGTTTCGTGTACTAATACAATATAAGACTTTTACTTCGATCAGCGCGCACCTTTCAAATTACATTTTTTATGATAATCTATTATGATTTATAGCTTACATCCGTGAATAATCGTTTGCCTTGCTTTTACTCATACTTAATATAGATTTAGGTTGCATACTTCGTCGTAATTTATGAATATCAATACCTATTTAGTGTATATACGAGTAGACTGTTATGCGCTATTAAAGAAAGTACATGTCACGGAAAATACATATGTACATACATAATATTATCACGGCTCTTTCCCATAGGGGTAAGCCTCTGCCTAGCAAGTGTCTGCGTAGCAAGTGGAGGTCCTTGGTCTCTACCAAGGACCTCAACTCACTACGATCCTTATAAATCTCTCTCGCTTCATCTACACCTATCACTCTTTTCATACATGCTCGCCGGTTTCGTGTACTAATACAATATAAGACTTTTACTCCGATCAGCGCGCACCTTTACAATTATATTTTTTAAGATAATCTATTATGATTTATAGCTTACATCCATGATTAATCGTTTGCCTTGCTTTTACTCGTACTTAATATATATTTAGGTTGCATAGTACGTTGTAATTTATGAATATCGATTCATTTGGATCGGAACTTCCTTACGTCTTGTCGACTTGGATTCAGTCATGGTAAATGAGTGTTTAATAGATTTAGATGGTAAATGAGTGCTTTAGCCCGCGACTCCGCTAGTGTTTAATACTTTTTTCCTGGATATAAAGTAATCACCGACCCTCTCTCCTGATTCTACCTAACCTCAGGCAAAATTAAAGCAAAATTTCATGTAGGCTGGTTCAATAATAAACAAAAAAAAATATAAACTCACTTTTGCATTTATTTTATTAGTGAAAGTGTTTAATAAGAAAAAAATGTATGTAATATATATTGGGACCCGTACTTCAAAAAAGATATATTACTTTTAGAGAATGTACAGCGTAGAGCTACAAAGTTGGTAAAACCACTTCGTAATAAAACATACGAACAGAGGCTAAAGGACCTGAAACTTACAACTTTAGAGCAGCGTAGGAGAAGAGGAAACTTGATTGAGACCTACAAAATAATAAGAGGATATTATGATGTACCGGATTTGCAAAAACCATTCCAATTCTCTGCTAGCAAGAACTTGAGAGGCCACACGCTGAAACTATGCCGTACAAGAGCTAAAAAGAATCCTCTGCTAAACTTCATAACCAACCGAGTGGTCACAGATTGGAACAAGCTGCCAAAAGAAGTTATTAATGCTCCATCAGTCAATAGTTTCAAAAATCGATTAGACAAATATCTCCAAACATCTTGATACACACGCATCAGCTTAATAGCTGCTAGTGTGCTTACAAATATAATAATAATAATAATAATAATCTAAAAACAAAGCGCGGAATTGTATATTTAAACACACCATATTACAACACTGATATTTTTCAAGATGTTGTTGTAAAATGAAATGTATTTTTGGATTTTATAGTCAACTATTTTAATGACATTTTATTTGCTGCAGCTGTCTTGTCAAGTCTTGTGTTAACGATAGTGGAATCTTTATAATACAAGTTTAAGATAAACTTTTGACTGAAGTGTTTATGGTAATTTGATATAATATTAAGCGTTTGATTACCAAAATATACATAATGGTGGTGAGCATGCGCATTATTCGCGCTTATGTTTGTTAAGCAACCTCGGGTGCGGTCTCCCAACATGTAAAAAAGCAAGCAAACGACACCCAGAGATGCCTAAGACCATCGAAATGGATAAGAAAATTTTTAAAATTGGTTCTTGGACTCTGAAGAACTATATCTGCGGATGCAATCGGCAACATCGAAAAATTCTTGACGAGCTCCGTGGCGCAGCGGTCAACACGCCTGCCTGCGACACGGATGGTCCCGGGTTCGATCCCCGGTCAGGTCAAGATGGAAAATGATCTTTTTCAGATTGACCTGGGTCTTGGATGTTTATCTATATATGTATTTGTTATAAAATATAGTATCGTTGAGTTAGTATCCCATAACACAAGTCTTGCTTAAGAACTTACTTTGGGGCTAGCTCAATCTGTGTGATTTGTCCGTATATATTTATTTATTTATTTATTTACTTTAAAGACTCAACCACTGAACGGTTTCGGATGAAACATGGTATTAGGAAAACCATTTCATGAAACAAGAGTAAGTATAATACATACAATTTATCTCTTATTGCCGAGTCTGCTAAGAGCGTAGGTTTAGAACCACTGTTGAAGGTGTATATATATATTTATTTATTTATTTATATTTTATTCATAATTTTCTAACTACTTTAAATATCTTTCTAAATTAAAAAAATCGAATAGTGTAACGCACTAGTAAATTACTTGCAGTCGGTTTTCCTCTTTTCCGAATATTAAGGAAAAAAAATACCAAAATACTACAAGTAATTTACAAGTGCATTACATGATTCGATTTTTAAAATTTGATATGATTTAGGATTTAAATTATTCATTGTTGGATGCTGCTAGTTTCGCATGCCAGTTCAGAATGTACGACACACTAGCGCTACCCAGCAATTAATTCTTTAAGTCCTGAATCATAACAAATTTAAAAAATCTAATAGCTAAATGCCCTAGTAAATTACTTGTAGTATTTTTTTATTAATTTTCATAGATATTATAATCTAGGTTTAAGAGAACGAATCATTACCGCCTAAAGTGGCCACTTTTGACGGTAATAATTCGTTTTCTTAATTCATCAAATTGAAATATACTGAAAACTTGTACCAATAATACTACAAGTAATTTACTAGGGAATTCAGCTTTTAGATTTTTTAAATTTGTTATGATTAAGTACTAATAGAATTAATTGCTGGGTGGCGCTAGTGTGTCGTATTGTCTGAACTCACTTCGCCTTAAGAAAGATTTTTTTTTATTTGATTTGCAAGATTTGGAAATATTGCAAGATTTGACTAAACCAACAAAAACGTTGCAAGCTTATTAAAGACTCCCCCATTCACTGCAGGTAGCTTCGTGGTACGTTAAACTCCGGTAAATATTTAATTTAACTTGACTCTAAGTAGATATAACTGAGATTAGAAATGAACGAAGTGTATACTCCTGTAATCCCTCTCCAACTGAAAATTTTAATTAAAACCGAACAAAAGATATGAAAAAGTTTTAACTCCGTATTATGGAGTTGGATGTTTGGTAATATTAAGATAAGAAGTTTGCTCAAAATATTAAGATTGTTATTATTTTTCTTACCTTAAATATACAGTACACTAACTGTTACCCGCGGCTTCATCCACGTGTCATATAGCCTATGTCCTTCTCAGTACCTTAACCTATGTGTATGAAAAATTTCATGATGATCGGTTTAGTATATAGGGCGTGAAAGCGTAACAAACAAACAGATAAACTTTCGCATTTATAATATTAGTTGGCAAGTTGGATGATTAATATCATTATGTCTTTCTGCTTGTGGAGTAGAGCCTGTGAGTCTGTCAGAACTAAAAGGCACGTTCAGCATGTTGGTGGAAATAAAATTTAAATAAAAGTGCAAAATTAAATGACACTACTGTGCTACCAGCTACCACAATACGTCCCGAAATTAAACCAAAATTTCCTTTTTTAATAACACTACAACATTCCTGAAACTTCTCCACAACAAACGTTACGTAAACTCAATTTTTCAATAAACCGACGGAACCCGTCCGTCGTCTGCTCAGCATCAGGTATAAATAATGTATGCAATCAGCAAGAAACAAACACCGCAGATTGAACTCTAAACATCATTTGTTTAAATCAATAAATACAAGAGTACGAGTATGTACTTTTGTATGCATCGATACAAGGAAACAAATTTATACTTATTGCTTGTTACATTGAATGGATTTTTTTAAATTTTGAGTGCTTTTAACTCAAAGTGCATGTAACTTTGACTTACGCAAAGTAACGCCCGAATCAATTCATCATCATCATAATGTGTTCTTTAGTCTCCTCTGCTGGAGCACGACCCTTTTTGTACTATCAGAGCCATATAGAGCCAGTGGGAGAGGTCTCTTTGATGTTATAATGCTTTGTTTAGCTTGTGTTTTATAGTCGTCTTCTACGACATCCACGGGAAACCTTGGAATGGCCCTATTCTACTCTGCCGGAAACCACACGGCTGTTTCGATATTATATGAGAATTTAAATAAAAACATGGCATTATTTTCTACGAGTTTTAATTAAAGTTGTCCTGTTAGATTATTTTTTGAGAGTCAAATCTTGTAATTCAATTTTGAAGCAATTATCAACCGGTTGACCTAAAATTTTGTGTGAGTATGAAAGTTGGATGACAATACAATATTAGGGTACCATTTTTTTATGTTATAGGACGGCAAACGAGCAAGCGGGTCACCTGATGGGAAGTGATCACCGCTGCCCATGGACAACTGCAACACCAGTGTCACAGGAGCGTCGCCGGCCTTTTATTTTTCCCTCCCCAGAGGGGAGAGGGAGATGGGCCTCCGGCTCTCTCATTCATAACAGCGGTAAAGCTGCTACTCAAACGTCGATTTTCTGTGAGAGTGTGGTACTTCCCCGGACGAGCTGGCCCATTCATGCTACTAGCAAAATTGCTTTTCGCCGGTAGCGAGGCCACAGGTCTATGGCCTATGGCCTATCTGATGATAAAAGTGGAAGGTGTTGATAAAAGATGACCCACCCATCGTGTTTGAGTTCATAAGACTTATCTTGGTAAGCACTTAAATTTATAATACTACTTACTAGCGCGGTAAAACGGACATTAATATTATAAATGCGAGAGTGAGGTTTAAATTTGTTTCACGCCTGAGCTACTGAATTGATAATTGATTTGTAAATAAATAAATAAATATATTTGGACAAATTACACATATTGAGCTAGCCCCAAAGTTAGTTCTAGACTTTTGTTATGGGATACTAAATCAACGATACTATATTTTATAATAAATACATATAGGTATAGATAAACATCCAAGACCCAGGTCAATCTGAAAAAGATCGTTTTTCATCTTGACCTGACCGGGGATCGAACCCGGGACCATCCGATCCATCTGAGAACCTTCGTTCGCCTCTACGTGAATGCTCCCATACATCGCTATACGTTTGTACTTTTAACAGTTCGCACCACTTTTTTGAGGAAATTATGATATTTTTGCACCGGGTTGTGGAAATTATTATGTTTTTGCACCGTGTGGTTCCCAGTAGAGCAGAAAAGGACCACTCGAAGTCTTCCCTTGGATATAGTAGAAGGCGACCTAGGAAACACAAGCTAAGCTCATATACATCAAAGAGACCTCTCCAACCCATCTGGCCAGGGAGTGTAGGCCAAATTCCTCTGAATGCTCTGGCTAATATATGATTCTGGTAGTACAGAGAAGGTCATGCTCCTGCAGTGGAGACTAAAAAGACCTGATGATGATGATTATGTTTATAATTAATTTCCACAAGATTATACTTTTAAAGGAAAGTTTAAGCTACTATGTTGTCTATGTTTGGGTCATTATTCGACTCTTGACCCTTGGACATTGAGAGTTGTCCAATATTAAATATGTTCTTTGTTTAATGTATTTATTATTCATTTTCAACAAACTGTAATGTGTTACAATGTAAAATCACTCCGCACTTCTAGTCGCTTTGTCTTCATACCATCTGTGACGCAATTTATAAGAGCCAGCGGAATATTTTGACACATAGCCAAAATACTATTTGTTGTGTAAAGTATATACAGTATAAGTTCTTGCCTGGCTGGCAAATGATAGCAGCGGACAGAGACGTGTGGAAAAGTAAGGGGAGGCCTTTGTCCAGCTGTGGGACATAGCAACAATAGGCTAAGAAAAAAAAGTATATACAATAAATCTTCGATAACATGTTTAACGGCCAATAAGCGTAAAACCAAACTTTTAATGAAGTCTTCTACTAGTTGAACAAATATGGTAAAGAAAAATAAAACCTTCAGTATTAATAAGAAAATAACATAATAAGTGACGTGATACAGACTTGACGTGATGTGCCGTTTTAAGTGTAATAAATATGTGACTATATAAATTCATAGATATTATTTAATTGGTTCAATACTTACCTTTCTAAGGTTTTCAGTAGAGCGGGCGATAAACACAAAATAAAGAATAAAAGGAAATTTTCTTTCAGACTTCTTTTAATTGCTATCTGTTGGGTTTAAAAACCATTAAGACCCTTACCATCAGGTGAGATCAGAGACAATTTCCTAATTCAGTAATTAATAAAAAAAATATGAAAAAAAAAATCATATGTCTCCATTTCTGCTGACCTCGCGACCGCCTATGACTTGCCCTGCGATTATCTTTCAACAAACTCTGCCGGTTCATATTGGCGTACATAAATAAATACCCCTCGATCATAGCCGGCATTCTTCCAGAAACGAAGTTATATTTAGACGGCCGCACCGTTGGAGTGTGAAACTACAATATTTACGGCTTCCGACTTTGCTTCATTAGTTAACTAAATATTGATTCAACGCGTTCGTAATGACTTTATGAGACAAATTGATGTCCATAAATTTATTTGTCTCGGAATGATCGCGTTGATTTTCGTAAATCAAAAACAAACTATTTTGCGGAAATTAATAAACAAAACGCAATACAACCTTCGATTTAAATATTTGTAACTAGCTTACACCCGCTGCTACACTCCTTACGTTGATGTTGGTCTCTAGGGAACAGTACTGTTTTCTGGAATAAAAGATAGTCTATGTACTCCTCCGTAGTCTATGTACTCCGTATCCCAGATAACACGTATACTTTATTTCAGGAGGGAGGAAAAATTCAGTATTTGATGAGATTCTTTTTTAATGAAACGATGTTTTTGTAGAAATTTCTCTATTTATTCTTCAAACTGAGTAATTTATAAAAATAAATTTATTCATCAGGAGAAATGACATTTAAAGTGTCGTCGAGAGTCAGTTCCATTAATTTTACGTATTCCATGTAATAAACGATAAAAAGTGTCTTTCAAAAAGAGATATATGACCCAATTTTAAATAAAAATCTTTGACTTTCAAAATTAAGATTCCTGCTTAATAGCAGTCCCTTTATGAAGCCGTGAAATCACCTTTTTAAGTCATCATCATCAACATTATCAGTCAGTCAATCTTCTTTCTTTTTCGATAATCAGGTGATTCAAGCCTGTGATATCATAACCAGACTGGCCAAAACTTTCATAAAGTATGCTACCCAGTGGGATTTGAACCCACGACCTCTGGATCATCAGGCAAACCCTTGATCACTGGACCATAGAGATTTTTAATTTTACATGCAAAAACCCCTTTCAACAACTTCTATTCAAGTATTTCCAACCCGTTTTCTCGTGTTTTATTTCAAACCCAGATCGGTCAAGTAAATTGCTTTTCTATCTTCCGCTTCCATTATTATCTACAGTGTATGTATCCGTTCCTTTGAGCGTTTCTCCGCAACAAAACGAAGTTTCCGCGCTCTGTGGCTATCGGGTGCTAGGATGAAAATTAATGGGAAGATACGGCTTAATGTGAGGTGTGTTCACTGCTAGCTTTGCTGACGATAAAAGTAAGTAGATTATTTCTACAAATAATTTATTTCAAATGTTAGTCACACTTCTTCTCAAAAATGTAGGTTATCCATAAGTATATTATATTATTTGATACTACTGATTTTAATTTTTATTCTGAAAATTGTTTTGAATTTATATTTCTTCTTACCATTTTCTTAACCACAAAATTAGCGCCTCGCCGTAGCATCCTTCGAATCATAATGATTCTCATATTATTTTGAGTGAATATAAATGAAAACCATTTCAGAGTCACCCAAACATTTTTTTTGTGATTTGTGTACACAGTAAGACAGCTTTAAAAACATAATATATTGTAAGTGTAAAAGCGAGTTTTTGTATGTTGAGCTTGAACCGATCATCATGAAATGTTGAGTACGCGTTGTCTGGAGTACGAAAAAATATAAAGGCTAGCTTTTAACCCCGAATAAAGAACTATTTTCGACATGAAAGCGAAAATAACTGTGGGCGAAAGTTAGTAAGAGTACTAAAATTAAATACCTATGCAAGCTACAATAAGCTTAAACTTTCGAAGGATTGATATAAATGGAGTTGCAAGTCCAATTGTTAGTCAAAGAATAATACCTAGATATAAATATATTGCTTACAAAATATCAATTTCCCATCAAATACTAATATTATATGTTACTAATATATGACAAAAATGTTTTGCTGTATCTTACTTTTTAATGCACTCTTAGATAAGAATTCTTTCTTTTTTCTTAATCAGATTGAAGTGGAATTTCCGGGCCTTTATACGTGCTTTATAAGCTTTTTCGAGTGTGTAGGTGAAACAGTATTAAAATTCTTTAATTTAAAAAAAGGGCATGTACTGGAGAGAGTAGATTCTGTAGCGGGAGCAAGGTTAGTATGCTAGCGCAAAGGGAAGGTCTTCGTGCTGGAATAGGTCTACGGCCAGGGAACCGTACGGCTCCGACCGTGTTTAGTCCTGTTATAGCGTGTGAATTGACCCGCGATATCCTTAAAGGGGTGAGTCATCTCGTCAATATGAACAACTTTTCCTATGGGATCCATGCTGGGAATGCAAAAAAGCAATTTCATACAAAAATATTCAGCGCCTGGGAAATTACTACGGAAAAGTCAAAAAAATATTAGAGGTACCAGCATAGGTCTCATTGGAAAAGCTTTTCTTATACAAAAATATTCAGCCGCAATTAGTATGGGAAAGTCAAAAAAATATTCGAGTTCCCACCATTGGTCTCATTGTAAAAATTGTTTATATTGACGGTCTGAGTCACCCCTTTAAGAGAATTTAGGGTCAATTTATACGCCGTATGTGTTTTGTATCGGCTTTACAATATTTTCGCAAATAATTCAATTGCTATCCGTTTAGATCAAACGTATAACACAAATCAGAACTACGTAATTTTAATGCTTTATATTCATAATGAAATATGTAGGTACTAACCGCGGCTTCGCCCGCGTGATATATAACCTATGTCCTTCTCAGTACCCTAACCTATGTGTATACAAATTTTCATGATGATCGGTTCAGTAAATAGGGCGTGCAAGCGTAACAAAAAAACTCTCTTTCGCATTTATAATTATTAAAGTTAGGATTCTCTAAAATCCTCAGTGCATATTTTTAAGTTATTTTCTTCTTGGAGGCATATTATATCTACATCAAGCTAGTACAGAAAATACCTAAAGTTCATCTCTTGAATAAGAGAAAATAGTACTCACAGTCCTTCAAGTCGACAGACAAAGTTTAAAATGGACTTAACATATACATTACCTATTGAGTTGGTATGTTAAATTTACCAGCTGTTTCTCTCTCCGCGTATATCATAAAATCTGATAAGTGATGGGTGAAATCTAAGGAATCATATAAATAAGCGATGCGCATAGTAACCCATCACTACCTTGATTTAATTTTTCGCGGTAATTTTCATTATACATAAGCTAATATCTGAGGAGATTCTTCTCAATCTTTGAATACGTTTTTTTGCATTAGATTGTTGACAAACTTGATAAATAACCAACATGCTATAAATGACTGTCATAGACTTGAGTTCTGTCTACCGAACGAAAAGAAAGAATTCGTGATAGTATGTGTACAGTCGCTGTTCGCTGTATAATAAAAAGATTTTTTCTTATAATATGGTACGAAACTAATTAGAATTTAGACTTTAACCTCTTTTTGTAGTCTATAACGATAGCCAGTCAACGTTGTATGCTGCAAATAAGGGAAATACCTCAACGTGCGCCGATAGAGCCGTTACGTGACTGAAGCCTCCGATCTCGAGAATCCATCTGGATTCTCTTATTATTTTGTTTTAGTTCTAGCGAAAATTCAAACTTATAATAATAAAGATTGACTGTATGTAATAGGGTAAAACCAGGATAGTAAGAACCAGATAGCTTCAAGGGTATAGTTGTCTCGATTGCAATTATTCTTGCTTTGCGGATGTACCGCATGCAATTTATTCATCTTTGAGTACAACTAAGTTCACAGTGTTGCATATCTCTGTGCGACTACATGGGAAAGAAAAATTGCTTCTAAAGTTTTTGGGAGATAGATGTCGCTTTTTCACGGTGAAGAATCGTTCTATATGTAACGAAAACGAATTAATGTTTAGAGTTTAGGAGGCACCTTTTGTAGTCTGCAATGAGAGCCAGTCAATGTTGTTAAAGTCAAAGCTCAAAAAGCAAAGCAAGTCAAAGCTGTTATTATTGTATTGGCTTTAGCGAAAAGTCAAACTTTTAATATAAAGATTCACTGTATGTAATATGATAAAACCACGATAGTTGCTCCGAAGGTAAAGATACTTCGATTGCAATTATACTTACTTTAAGGAAGTGCAACTAAATTGAATGTGTTGCATGTGAACGAAAGTAACGTCTAACGTTTTTGCAAATAGATGCCCCCTTTTCACGCCATCTACTTTCAATGAAAATTGTATGAATAAGGCAACTTATTGCATGGATATCCCAAAACAAAGCGGTCTGCAAAAATCGCTAAAGCTAGTAGATAGGTATTTTGTTTTTCATATTTTTGTAGACAAAAAACAAATTACGGACTAGTTCTTAAAATAAAGTTATAAGCTTAATTCAGTGAAATATATAAAAGTTATTTCGTAGGTGAGGTAACTGGCATCATCAGACATGTCTTATAATTTACCCTATCTTTATCTTTTTCAGCTAAACTTTTTCCTGTAGCATGTCATGTTGCGCTATTATGATGATTTGGCATAGTTTTTACGGTCACGTCCGAGAATAAATCTTTTCATCTTTAAATTGCGTTTTAGCCAAACCAAATTCAACTTATTGTATAATTTCATTGTAATCCATTAGTACTTTAGCGTGTTTATGGAACAAACAACTTTACATCCACACATATACACATCACCTCACAAAATTTCACATTTATATTAGGTAGGAAATCCCGCGAAAAGAGCATTCACCTGATGGTAAGTGACATGTCATGTCGGCTATAAATAGACAAAAGATTGATGGCAAACAAAAAAAAATGTGCGGTTTAAAAATAACCCATGCGACGTCAAAACATATTGCGTAAGTGTAGAAGTAATAGGTAAATATTTTCTAAGAAATTTGAATATTATAAACATCTATCAATGTTAACATCATTCTTCGTAGAAAATATTATTTTACTGCACATTCATTCATAATCTATCTTTTTTTTTTTTAGAGAAGACTGACTTAGATACCCATGTGTCGTTACGAGTTGAGTGATGAGTGATGATTTGCGAAAGATGGCTGGCAGGAGCTGGATGCGAGCAGCCGAAGTTAGATCTCGATGGCATGCAATTGGGGAGGCATATGTCCAGCAGTGGACAAGTATAGGCTGATGATGATGTGTCGTAACGATAATAAATAGGCTGGTTCATTTTGATTATAAGGCTATAATCCTTTTATAGCCTGGAAGGGACAATCAACCTATCGGTCCTGAAACGTTCCTATTTATATTTTTCTATTTATTTATTTTTTTCGATTTTGACACTTATAGTAGTCGGTAGCCTTTGAACATTATTTAATAATTTAAACATAGTAAATTAGAATTAAATAAAACATAAATCGAAGGGAAAAAGTGCCTGAACAAGGTTATTTTCTAAATAAAATATTTGAATCTAGAAGCTCATATCTTTTATTTTTTAATAAAAAAGAGTCCCACTATGGAACCTTTCTTTTGCTATAATCCCGAGTCTCGGCCTTTAATGGAAGGGTCATACAAACATGGGCGACCACGCGCTCTAAATAGTCATTGAATTAAATAACAGGAGTTGATATCTCAAAAGAGATGTTCGTGTTTGCCACAAATTAAATAATTCAGAATATAGGCGTTGCGGCTAGCAACCTATTACTATTTGGATTTCGTTTTCCGCCTATTTACCAACCAGAACTATAATGTAGCCATAGGTTATTATGGTTTTATATTCTGATTATCCCGTAAGCAATAAAGACATGATAAATGATGTATATATTTTTTTTACCATAATAAACATTCAAACTGGACTATATTAATTTGCATTACAAGGCGTATGTGTCCTAAATTTAATTAAAATCGGTTGCTTTGAAATAAAATTAATAAGTAATATTTATTTTTTATTTTTTTTATTACAGGAACTGCAAAAGCGCTGTCATATTTACCATTGAGATGTCAACTTTGAGATAAATTACACTAACTGAACTGATAATTAAGTTCAAGTGCAAATTCTTGGTGAACAGAGAGGTCATCTCTACATAATGTATATCTGTGTGGTATCGTACGATTCCATACTATGAAATCCTCTTTAGGCCCGGCCGTGGTTTTGCCACAGCTTTTTGTGACAGGGATGTTGTATATTCTTAAATTGAATACTTAGTACGTATGTAGATATTATATACTTAAATTTAAACGTATATTAAATAAACGTAAAATATACTTACTTTCTGCTTAAAATAATTGTTTTACCTGAAACACAAAGAAAAAAAACACTCAGTAAAAACTTCATTCATTGCATTTGAAAGGTTAATATCTCAATTTTCAATGCAGATATCTTAGTTACAGTGAAGGGTTGCTACTTGCGTCGCCAACTCCTCATTATCATATTTATTATCCTCATTATTTTCAGAGTCTCTACCAATTGATTTTTACGATGCACAAAGAGCAGCAGCTAGCACATACAATGGTTCCATATTCATTAGAAATAATATCAATCAATCATATCATATATCATTTGTTCAGACAATTATAGTCCATTTTTGTTAGTTTACATTTTACTTAAAACTATGTTAGTAGAATTTCAATTATAATTTTATTTTTATATTAATAAAATTAATAAAGCCGCTGTGCGGGAGAAATCGGGACGTGCACAGCGACCCAACTGGCCATAAAAGGACCATCCATGCGGTCCCCAACAACACGCAAGAGACTGTTGTCGCTGCCCCGAGTCCGCCGCATCATAGATGCTGCTCGCTTGCGCATAGTGGCATGGAAGCCATCCGTTAATATGAAATTAATAACATACAAATAAACGTATCAGTATGTATCGAAAATTTAACTATCTCCAAAGCTATAAATTTAATATCAACTGAGTAATCATATCATATAAATTCTTAGATTTTTTTAAGTATATGCCGTTTCACCGTGCATCATCATAATATAAATTCACGCTTCATGAATTTACTTTACGAATTCATTTATTATTTAAATTGCAACGTGATTTCATATGAAATACCCATTTCCAATAAGAAAAACAAAGATGCTATGATATAAATGATGTAAATCAAATTTCCAATAACATAAACATAGAAATGTGATGATAAATGAAGGAAATCAAATTATGTTAACCTATTTATTTATTTCATATTTAGAAAACATTGATTCTGTATCTTTAAGCGTAAATGTTTATGTTCTTTGTTGTTCTTGTCTCTGTTTACTTCGTATATTATTTACAAACCATAAGCCTCTTTTTAGGGTTCCGTAGTAAACTAGGAACCCTTATAGTTTCGCCATGTCTGTCTGTCTGTCTGTCTGTCCGTCCGCAGTTTTACTCAGAGACTATAATGACTAGAAAGCTGAAATTTGATAAGGGTTTGTATATTAATCATATCAAAAAAGAGGTAGAAGAAAATCTTGAAAAAAAAAAATTCTTTAGGGTAGCTCCCATACAAGTAAAGAGTGAGTAATATTTTTTTTCTACACAAACCCATCGTGTTGAGTATTGTTAGATAGGTCTTTAAAAATATTGTGAGGTGGAGAACACAATTTTTCGATTTAGGGATCCGTTTCCGAAATATTTGGTTTTAAAGTGCAAATTTTTGTTAGAGGTAAGTGTCCCCCCCCTCTATCTACTAAACGGTTAATGGATACGTGAAAAAAATTACAGCAGTAGTATATATATACTGAAGTTGAAAGAAAAACTATCAGAGCTGAGTACTAAGTACAAACCAAAAAGTTATAGGCAACCAACTTATAAAATGTACTCGAAAATGTAAAATTTCATACATTTTCATTGTTAGATGTTTTTGGTCGTTACGTTAGGTTTGTCTGTGAGGTGCGAGTGTGAACAGTGTAAACTCAAAGTTGTCATTCGCAACTACGGAACCCTACACTGCGCGTGGCCCGACACGCACTTGGCCGGTTTTTTTAATTCCTCCTTCTTAGCACAAAATTATCCTATTTCAGTTGGGAAAGTATTTCATTCTAACGATACCATAAAGGACCAAATTCGTTGAGGCATTAAGAGGTTATGGTGGAATTAAAAAATCACATATACACATACATACATACATACAAACTATCACGTCTTTGCCGACGTTTCAGAGGTCTGTAAAACCTTAAGGCCACGTTTAGCATGTTGGTGGGCTTGTAGGTGAGAACGGAATCAAAATAGTTAAGGGTTGCCGAATCGCTTATTGACATGATTCCTGACGCCTATTCCCTCATTCGGCTTTACGATCCACGTGGGAAAAGAAGCAGCTAGTACAATCTTCGTTTTTATTTTTTCCCAGACCAGCGTGGAAGAATATAAATATATAATATTTAAAACATACATAAACTCAAAAATAATACACTATTATGGCAGTCGTGTAATTACAGATAAGCGCGCATTTTTAAATTGGCAAATAAACGAGCGAAAAATTGAGTTTTAGGTAACAACGTACCTATATTAACATAGACGACTTTCGTTCAAAGCTTCCCCCCATTTAAGTCAGTCATTAAAATTATTAATTACTGTTGTATCACCTTCGTAATAACAAGGGTGAATATGGAAATTTTGAACACAATTTCGAGGTTGTTTTAAAATACATCGTTTCATTAAAACACTTTGCCGTAAATGAAAGTTAATAAAGGCACAATCACAGAAAGTACAGAAATAGGCTTATGTAGCTTAATTTCTTGAATGCAATTAGCATAGTTTCGTCTACATAAAGCCGTATCTCTGCAACTATGTTAGAATGATTTATAATATAAGATATTTTATATAAGAATAAAAATATTTTATGAGATGGGATTAGAATTAACGGACTGGTTTAATTATAATAATTTATGCACATGATAGGGAAAAAACGTAAGAAGTCATCAACTGTAGGCATTAAGTACCTACGTTGCCTCAATCATTGTTTTTAATGTTTGTGAAATTAACAGGGTATTCACTTTTTATCTATAAGACTGAATAACTTTTTTTCACTTCCAAAGCTAATTTTCTTTTTCAAAATCCCCCTCACTTTCATGATATTTTTTAGCGCAGATCGTAAAAGCCGTAATAGAGAATGGGCATAAATCTAAGGCATCATGTTAATAGAAGATGCGGCTAACAACTCATCATTATTTTGATTCCCTTTTTTATGCCTCCAATATGCTAAACGCGGCCTTTATGCCTTATAATTCTAGGCTCTATTTGCTTTGTAAAGAAAAAAAGACGTAATTAGTATGTATGTAAAATTTAAGATCGCAAGTCATTATTTAGTTAGCTTGATACTCCAGATAGTGTCAAAACTTAAAAAAAAACTTTAGAAATTTCTTTATTAAGACTTAAAAGTCCATTTAGTGTTAGTAGAATCCTAATTCGTAACTTGAAAATATACTAAAATATTAGTCTTTAAAGCCCGGCTTTAAGGACTAATATTTTTGTATATTTTACCAGTCACCCAACTGGTTGATGTCATAATGTGAGGCGTTATATCTGATTCCTTTTTATTTTGTAACGACGAACCGTATAAAGTATTTACGGCAGCATAATTAAATTATTTTACTAAAGAAATGCATTTCAAACAACCATTAAAAGTAATTACCGTTTTTATGATGTAATTTTACGTAAAAAGTTTTTGGATTGTCGATCTTTATCTAAGTGGAGGAAAATTTAATATAAAAGTAGCGAAGCAAGTAAATAACTATTAGCGTGGAGTAAATAACGACTTATTAAACTCTTAAAAGATACTTAGGTTGCAGTAAGGATATATTGCAGTAAGCTAAACCTTAGCTAAGCGCCTTTACAAATGTACAAAATCAAATATTTTCTTCCTTTTATATTATTATATAACATTCACATATTTAGGTTAAAATCTTACTTTTTATTGTAAAATTATGAAGTGTTTTTTTTTTACTACTTATTACAAGCATAATGACTTGTGCTTTAGTTTATTTATTAGCCAAGTTGCCGAATTTTATGGGAGAAAATTGTTCTACTAAAACAAGAAACTAAAAAATAAATCATAAAAAGAACCGATTAAGTTTCCACAGTAAATAAGATAACACTTTTGCCCCTTTATTTTAGTTTACATGCTTATCTGAGCGTATACATAGTAGGATGGTATGAAAAATAGGACTAAGTAATTTTGATTAGAATTTATCAGTGTAGACTGATGGATTCTTGTTGATCTGATGTAGACATTCTGATTCCATTGAAATATTGCCAGAGATTTCAGAATCAGTCATCAAAGGAAAATTAGACTCATTTACTGACTAATATACTCATATCTATGCACAGCAGAAACTACCTGCAACTAAAAGCTTGAAATTTGGTTCAGGGGTTCGATTCTTGATGTAAGTGATAAAGTAAAAAAGAATTTTTAGAAATACGATCTCTTAAGGGGTGAAATAGAGGAGCGTTCGGTAAAGTTATAATAATATTTTGTTACAATACCATAACAATAGCTGGATTTTGCATACACATAGGTTGGGGGTACTGAGAAGGACAGCTATTTATCACGCGGGCGAAGCCGCGGGTAACAGCTAGTATTCAATAAAGAGGAAGACATTCTCACTGCCGATTTTTCAATATTCTTTTTAGAATTTGTTTCACATAGAAATAAAAAACCTACATTTAAGAGCACATTACTTGCGACCTAAAATATATATATAAATATCGATATTCTAAATAAGGATTTGTCCTTTGGGAAAGACCTTGCGACCCACAGTAATGAGGTGAAAGTAAAAAGGTTATTGTGCAGGGCTCAAAGGGAGCGAGAATATTGAAAAATTTCCGTTATTTTTTCAGGCATTGTTTTAATTGCGTCTCCTGTAACGATGTCAGGAATTTTGAGGGAATTCGATGAAGCTGTAATAGGCGTTTACTAGTTATATATCCAAGTCCTAGCTTCAATCGTATCGATATCAAATTATAAGTGTCCTTAAGTATTTTTAAGCTAGATGCTTACTTAATAAAAAAAAAAACAATTCCTACTTTTCATGCAGCACTCCATTAATAATTCCAATCTCATACCAATCCCAACTAATGCAAAAGTGAGTTTGTATATTTGTTGGTTTGTTTGTTACCTTTAACGCTTTATCTACTGGAACAACCTTCTTGAAATTTAGCATGCACATAGGATAGGGTACTGAGAAGGACATTAAGTACCTTTTATTTCGGAAAAAATACTGTACCCGTGGGATTTGCGATAAACAACTCGGCAAATTTATACGGAAAAATTATACGCGAGCGAAGCCGAGAGTAAAAGCTAGTAGCTATATATATATATATTATTTCTTCTACACTAGATATTACAATCCATACTATCCATACTTCCATACTATCCATACTTCCATACTAATATTATAAATGCGAAAGTAACTCTGTCTGTCTGTCTGTCTGTCTGTCTGTCTCGCTTTCACGCTAAAACGGCTGAACCGATTAAAACGAAATTTGGCACACAGATAGGCTATAGCCCGAGAAAGGACATAGGCTACTTTTGATTTCGATAACGTAGGTTAAGCAACTCTCACCATGGTTCTAATTAGGATGGGTGGCCAAAACTAAAACGGCTGAACAGATAAAAACGAAATCTGGCACACAGATAGGCTATAGCCTAAGAAAGGACATGGGCTACTTTTAATTACGATAACGCAGGTTAAGCAACTCTAACCATGGTTCTAATTAGGATGGGTGGCCAAAACTAAAACGGCTGAACAGATTAAAACGAAATTTGCCACACAGAGAGGCTATAGCCTAAGAAAGGACGTGGGCTACTTTTAATTACAATAACGCAAGTTAAGCAACTCTAACCATGGTTCTAATAAGGATGGATGGCCAAAACTAAAACGGCTGAACCGATTACAATGAAATTTGGCACACAGATAGGCTATAGCCCGAGAAAGGGCATTGGCTACTTTTGATTTCGATAACGTAGGTTAAGCAACTCTAACCATGGTTCTAATTAGGATGGGTGGCCAAAACTAAAACGGCTGAACAGATAAAAACGAAATTTGGCACACAGATAGGCTATAGCCTAAGAAAGGACGTGGGCTACTTTTAATTACGATAACGCAGGTTAAGCAACTCTAACCATGGTTCTAATTAGGATGGGTGGCCAAAACTAAAACGGCTGAACCGATTAAAACGAAATTTGGCACACAGATAGGCTATAGCCCGAGAAAGGGCATTGGCTACTTTTGATTTCGATAACGTAGGTTAAGCAACTCTAACCATGGTTCTAATAAGGATGGGTGGCCAAAACTAAAACGGCTGAACAGATAAAAATGAAATTTAGCACACAGATAGGCTATAGTCTAAGAAAGGACGTGGGCTACTTTTAATTACGATAACGCAGGTAAAGCAACTCTTACCATGGTTCTAATTAGGATGGGTGGCCAAAACTAAAACGGCTGAACAGATAAAAACGAAATTTGGCACACAGATAGGCTATAGCCTAAGGAAGGACGTGGGCTACTTTTAATTACGATAACGCAGGTTAAGCAACTCTAACCATGGTTCTAATTAGGATGGGTGGCCAAAACTAAAACGGCTGAACCGATCAAAACGAAATTTGGCACACAGATAGGCTATAGCCCGAGAAAGGGCATTGGCTACTTTTGATTTCGATAACGTAGGTTAAGCAACTCTAACCATGGTTCTAATAAGGATGGGTGGCCAAAACTAAAACGGCTGAACCGATTACAATGAAATTTGGCACACAGATAGGCTATAGCCCGAGAAAGGGCATTGGCTACTTTTGATTTCGATAACGTAGGTTAAGCAACTCTAACCATGGTTCTAATTAGGATGGGTGGCCAAAACTAAAACGGCTGAACAGATAAAAACGAAATTTGGCACACAGATAGGCTATAGCCTAAGAAAGGACGTGGGCTACTTTTAATTACGATAACGCAGGTTAAGCAACTCTAACCATGGTTCTAATTAGGATGGGTGGCCAAAACTAAAACGGCTGAACAGATTAAAACGAAATTTGGCACACAGATAGGCTATAGCCTAAGAAAGGACGTGGGCTACTTTTAATTACGATAACGCAGGTTAAGCAACTCTAACCATGGTTCTAATTAGGATGGGTGGCCAAAACTAAAACGGCTGAACAGATTAAAACGAAATTTGGCACACAGAGAGGCTATAGCCTGAGGAAGGACATAGGCTACATTTGATTTCAATAGCGCAGGTAAGGAGCGGCCGCATATTATCAGAAATTTCTGTTAGAAAAATTCTGACGCTCGCCGGAAGGCACTCCGTGCATACATTTTGTATTAGCTCCCGCACACTGTTAGAAAAATTCTAACGTGTCGTCCGTTTCTGATGCCCGCCGGATGGCACTTCAGCCGGACGTCAGAATTTTTTCTGATAGAAATTGCGGAAGGCGTGTTTTCCGTACATTTTGTACTAGGCCCCCCCCGCACACTATCAGAAATTCGCGTCAGTTTACCGTCCGCCGCCGTACGCTGCACACGTGTTTTTTGTATTTTAGGAACCTACGTTCTTGACGAAAATGAGTTAAATCAAGATTTAAGTGCCGATGTGGAAAAATATCTATGTTTGTGGAACGCGATGTTGAAAATGACCAGAATAAAATAAAATACACAGAGACTTAGCTAGGAAGCGAATATGCCAAATATTAATTGAGAATTGAAATCCATATTTCAATATCAAGGTTTTTAGGGTTCCATGTCCAAAGCGTAAAAACGGGATCCTATTTACGAGACTTCAATGTCCGTGTGTCACCATCATACATAAACCGTTGTTTGTTTGGTTATTCGTATGTGTAAGTAGCCAACACTGGTGTCAGCGATATTTCAAGCTGCCTTAAGGCATCTGACATAGCTAAACGACTGACATCAATGATGACAGCCGCTACCAACGGCTTAACGTGCCTTCCGAAGCACGGAGGAGCTCGAGATATTTTTATGCCACTTGCGGTCACCCATCCAAGTAGGGACTGCACCAGGGGTTGCTTAACATACGTAAGCGCTCATAGAGCTCACACCCACTGGACCATCGGGCTCCTCAAATACCTCTCCTCAAAAACCGTGATTACTATACAGTTAAAATGTTCATAGATGATGAACTTATTTGCTTTTGCCGTAAACACTAGAATCAGAATAAAATCCTAATACAATATTATACGAGTAAATGCGAAAGTGAGTTTGTTTGTTTGTTTCTTTGTTACGCTTTCACGCCCTACGAGTATCTACTTAACCGATCATCATGAAATTTTGCATACACATAGGTTAGAGTACTGAGAAGGACATAGGCTATAATTCACGCGGGCGAAGCCGCGGGTAACAGCTAGTTTACATATAAGTAAAATATTTTCTTCGAACTTCAAACTTCTTGTAAAGTTAAAAGACCTTCAAAAGTTGAGTCAACCAATGAGCTTAGCCGAATTCAGCGATTAACAACTTTTTGCTCCACCACCAATTTCATCCGAAGCACACAAAATCCATTGTTTCATTCTATTTTCACCACAAAACTAATATCATAAAAGCGAACGTGAGTTTATATATTTGTTTGTTACATTTTCACGCTTTACCTACTTGACCAATCATTTTGAAATTTGGCATACACATAGGTTAAGGTACTGAAAAGGACATGGGGTAACTTTCATCCCCGAAAAAAGTACTGTTCCAGTGGGATTTGCCATAAACAACTCGGAAAATTTATACAGAAAAATTATACGCAAGCGAAGTAGAGAATAAAAGCTAGTATCTATATATATTTTTTTATTTCTTCTACACTAGATATTATAATTTACAAATAAAATATATTCTTCGGACTTCGTATAAAATTAAAATACCTTCAAAAGTTTTGCAATGATTGTTCGTCTGTTATCTATTTCCAACAACCAACGAGCTTAGCCGAATTCAGCGAGTGACAACTTTTTGCTCCACCACCAATTTTATCCGAAGCCCACAAAAACCATTGTTTCATTCTATTTTCACCGCAAAACAGTAATCCAACTAGAAAATAGATGAAAAACGACTTTGTCGCAATTGGAAAAGTTTCACAGTAAATTTAATGAAGTTTCGATACCACAGAGACTTTTCGTTGTAAATACAATTTCAGACCAATTTATTAAGCAACTTAGTTATGGAAATAAGGCTGAATACTCAATGCAATAGTTCTGAATTTCATTTTGTATTATCTATCTTACTTACATTGCAATTTCAGATAATAATAATTAGGTCAAACCACCTTTCCCTAGTAATCCCTTTAATTTCGAGTCAGTTTTGTTCACGTTTCGTAAATTTTGATTTCGATTAACTTCGGACCAATGGTCCTGGTATCTTGGGACGAGACCAAAACGAGGGTCTTATTTGTTACTGTTAATTAGAAAATCCTAATAAACTCTCTGAATTGCTTTGACCGTCCCTTTTTACAACCTGTAAATAAGATATGAAGCAAATAGAAATTAGTTAACAGCAGTGATACAAAATCTTTTTATAAATCTTTTTTTTTATCTCAAATAAGTAGTTTTAGAGATGTAAAAGATTTTGAACGAGGAAAATATTATATCCATGTTGAATTTACCATCATCATCTCCACTGCAGGAGCACGACCCTCTCTGTACTACCAGAGCCTTAAACTAGCCTGAGTAGTCAGAGGATTTGGCCTACACTCTCCACGCTGGCCAGACGGGTTAGAGAGGTCTCTTTGATGTTAATCAGCTTTGTTTAGCTTGTGTTCCCTTAGTCGCCTTTTACAACATCCACGGGATGACTTGGAGTGGTCCTATTCAACTCTGCCGCGAACCACACGGCCAATGTTGAATTAGCATATTCAATGTAATATGAAAAAATAGTTTTAGCCTGTTTTTATATCCCACTGTTGGGAAAATACCTCTCTTTTTTTGTTCGTTCACTAAATAATTAGGTATAAATTTTATTGTTTGTTTTTGTGTTTGCATTGAATAGGCTTCGAAAGTACTGGACCCTTCATTAGTACCTTCATGGACAAATTACTTTTTGAAGCTGCTTCCTAAGCATCTGACAAAAAAATAACAAAGTCTAAATCGTGCAAGGATATCAAACTCTTCAAAGTATAAAGCTTTTTACGCAAAATTGACATAGAATATCAAACAAACTGTTTTCTTTCAGAATTAGTTATTTTTTTAGTTTCCACTGCAAGAGCACGACACTGTACTACAAATTATTATTTTACTTATCTTAATATACGTTAATACCTATGATATAATTACTTATGTCCAGCCAGACACTCGTTTGTATGTAAAATATATTAACACCGCATATTTGGGCTTACGAGGTTAACATCATATTTACCCCAGGAACACTCAAGGGACTCAACTGTTAATGAAATGTACTTATAACTGCGATAAATATTTTTATCAAACATATAAATGTTATATCGGTGACGATAAAAATATTTTTTTTTTATTTGTCCGCAAATGCTTATTGTCGTTATCGACAATAAGCATTTGCGGATAAATAATAAAAAAAACTGCATTCAAATCCGTCGACTCGTCTAGCAACTACAGACAGACTAACGTATGAAACTTCAAAAGCCATATTTTCGGACGAAGGTTAAAAATATCCATTTCTAAATATTAGCGTGTAATGACTATGTAATATTGCGGCTGTATCCATCGGGGGCCGTTAGTGACGTCACACGACTTTGATTGATCGAGGGCGATGACTCAGCTATTGTGAACAACTACTGGTGGTGCCTAGGTTTCGCCGTTTTTATTTGTTTTCGAAGTATAACCCTGTAACATTTGGTGTCCATAGTTATAATCTTTTAGTCGTAAAACTGACATTCTTCCACGCTGGTTTGGGAGAGAAGAAAAAACGTAGAATGTACCAGCTGCTTCTTTTTCCGTGCAGATCGTAAAAACCGATCGAGGGAATGGGCAAGAATGTTAGAAATCATGTTATTAGGCGATGCGGCTAGCAACTCATCACTGTTTTGATTCCATTTTTTACCTAACGCCCACCAACATGCTAAACGTGGCTTTAGGTCTTATTGACCAGCAGGCCGATTTGCTAACTCAGTGTACAACGATTTGATTGTCACTTTAGCATCCAATACGGTTTTCATATCTTAAATAAAAATAGTCATTCATACCGAATCAGTAATGAATATTAAAGTAACCATGAAAATGATGTACACCGTAGTTGTCAAAAGTTAGCAAATAGGCCTGCTGGGCTCTGTCTATCCCGCAAGGGAAAAGACGATACGAGTGATACTATGTACGTAAAACTGACTTTTACCAAATAACTATACTTAGTCAGGTACAAAGTTGTGGACCATTTTGAATTTAAAAAATCGGTTCATGAATGACAGCGTTAAGGCGTAACAGACATACAAAAAATAAACAATCAAATTGAGAACCTTCTTTATTGTGAAGTCGGTTTATAAAAAAAATGAAAATATTTTATACGAGCCTGCGTGCGTCCCCAAAGAACCTTAATTCGATATGAAAGTCCTTAACCTTAAGATCGGCTTTGCTTTCTTTAATATGTTGCCTAGGAAAAGTTGTTCAGTGTCATTAATTATTATTACTATTTACATGACGCAAACTGCAATGATGTTTGATTGGCATTAAAATTTTTCTTACTATTTATTTTTACTGATTGATTCTGATCGATTAAATTTCTGAACAGACACCGTGCTATGAAAAAAGTGGCAGAAAAAAGTTGGACGGACAGTCTCTAATATTTGATCAACTTGTACAGCTGTTCAATCAGTTTATGAGGTCCTAATAAGAAAAAGAACATTACCAATTCTTGTACGAAAATAATTTTCAATATAGACTATATTGGGAGTTTGTGGTGGGAATTTTAGCGGACTACGCTGTGTTTTAGATTGTTTTGTAAATTAATTCTAGTGGACTTTATAATAAGAAATCGATGTAATTTTGAGTCATAAGTGCCCATCTTTATATAAGATGTGTTGTAGAACTAAAATAGATTGTCATGGTTCAGCTGTAGTGAGATTTACTTAGCGGTCTGGTGTTTGTCCGCCTTGCTGCGTCTTCTATGATGAAACCAGTGGATTCGCGAAGAATCGTCAATCTAACGAAATAATCACACCATTATTTAGTTGATAAATAAGCATCGCCAACTGGCCAATCCAATGAATGGCTTTAAAATAATTAAAATACAGTTCTCAACTAAAAAAAAGAAGAAAATCACAATTCTTAAGCGAAAACAATTTTCAAGATAGTCTGAGGTTAAACCTTACGAAT
The DNA here is from genome assembly GCA_963082605.1 of Rhodophaea formosa. NCBI lineage: Eukaryota > Metazoa > Arthropoda > Insecta > Lepidoptera > Pyralidae > Rhodophaea > Rhodophaea formosa. The sequence goes on along the minus strand of OY720225.1, from coordinate 8,262,641 downwards.
TCATCTTTCGTGGTTACGTTATCAAAGAATATTCAAACCAGACTTGACGTATAACAGTTATAAATTATAAAACTAGTCTGGCGTTAAGGCAGACATTAATTTTCATAACAATTGCCTTGAAGTAAGCTACGGGTGAGGTCTGAAAACACTGCTTTTCACCGAAAAACCATAGTCATTAATTTTAATTACATAATTTTCGTGTCAGGCATTATTCGCGAGACTGCTCACATCCGTTTGAGAATAATTAGCGAAACGAGGAATGGAGATTAGTGTTTGTACGGAATTGAAATCATGTATTATCTCGTAAAGAGCCTGTTAGGGTTCCTAACATTAATTTATACAGCAACACTGTACCTATGTTTATTATCTATGGCAGCTTAGTGCAAAAAAGTAAGTGTATTTGCTTTAATTTGGCAGTATTGTGTCATTTCCACTTTCTGTTTGATGTCGATTGTTGAGTGAAATAAACGTATGGTCTCCAATCCCGTGGTTTTCCTGAAGAACTTCTTTCCACATTCTGCTATTTAACAGATACTGAGACTATAAAGCCACGTATAGTGAGATGATTGTGAGTTTTGTTAGGCGCTTATCTGTTGTCTTCATATGTATTAGGTCCTTACCTGTGAAATTGGCGTTTTCTATAGAATTTTTCATACTAACGTTTTTAGTATTATTTTTTGTTTGATAAATTCAACAAAAATGAAATTTTGCATGTAGTTACGGACAACATCAAGCCTAATTTAGACATTCAAAAATTTTCAAAAAACGAGAAATAATAGAAATATGGCTACATTTTTGATTAAAACGGAATAACCTGAAACGAGTTCTTTTCATGAGCATTTTCCAATAATTAAATACACAAAAACAAAAAATTTAATGCATGCAAAATGTTAATAATATAGACTACTGTCAAGTTTAAATAAAAAAAATGTGTTTACCTGAAAATTATTGACATTAGGAAAAAATAGCAAGTGGAAAAAAAACAGTAGACAGAGCCTAAAGCTATAAGACCGAAAGGCCACGTTTAGCGTTTAACTTCATATATACGTACATAAACATAAAGGCAATTGCTTTTGAACTTTTAAGGACTCTTTTAATCTAGGACAGCCTGCGTGGCACAGTGTTTAACACGACAGCCTGCGAAACGAGGGGCGTGTAGTCAGTGGCGTAGCGAGGTGTGTGCGAAGTGTGCGACCGCACTCGGCCTCTGGGCAGGGGGGGCCTCGGGAGGGTCTCACGCGGCTTGAGGGACCCATGGCCTGGCACTGGGACGGGCACGGCCACCCTTGGCCCTGAATTCGTTGGCAATGTTTTCAAATTTTATTCAGGGAAGATGTCAGGCCAAGAAATACCTGCTTCAATGTCAACTTACTAATATCTAATAAAAAGAAATAAAAGTTCGAAAATCGGGCCCGGTCGGTGGGGTCAAGGTCAACAGTCCTTACGTTGCATAGCAGTTATTATTATTGCGTATTACATAAATTATAACTGTAAGTCAGCAATGTTGATTTTATTTCTATACATTCCCTTACTTACTAATTAAAAAACCGGCCAAGTGCGTGTCGGGCCACGCGCAGTGTAGGGTTCCGTAGTTGCGAATGACAACTTTGAGTTCACACTATTCACACTGGCACCTTACAGTTTAGCGACCAAAAACATCTAGCAATGAAAATAGTATGAAATTTTACAGTTTATAAGTTGGTTGCCTATAACTTTTTAGTTTGTACTTGGTACTCAGCTCTGATAGTTTTCCTTTAAATTTCAGTATATATACTACTGCTGTAATTTTTTTCACGTATCTATATATAACCGTTTAGCAGATAGAGGGGGGGGACACTTACCTCTAACAAAAATTCGCACTTTAAAACCAAATATTTCGGAAACGGATCCCTAAATCGGAAAATGGTGTTCTCAACTTCACAATATTTTTGAAAGACCTATTTAACGATACCCCACACGATGGGTAAAAAGAGAAAAAAAAAATACTCCCCCACTTTACTTGTATGGGAGCTACCCTAAAAAAAATTTTTTTTCAAGTTTTTATTCTACCACTTTTTTGCCATAATTAATATATAACGGGACGTCGGGAAGCCGGGAGCTCGTCTGGGGTTGCTCGCCTAAACCATTGCCAACACCGGAATCCATCATGGGCGTTATATCCCAGGAAACTCAAAAATAAACACACTGTCACTTAGTCTGATCACTATTTTAATTAACACACAACTTGCACTATTTAATTAATTAGGGATTACAATAATAAACTTCGATTTGAAAGCCAATGGGTTTGCACATGTAATGTCGTGCGACCGCCATTAATGTCAAAGAACGAATGACGCTCGCCCGGCACGGCACGTACAACTCCATTCGGTGTTACCCGCTCTCAAAAAATAATTTAACGCAAACAAACTTCTAAAAATAATCCGATTTTGAAAGTAATTTAATGTCGCGCCGTTACGGCCGTCCTGCCTGTTCACACGTCCTCGGGTGAATGGGCAACCTCATCATCTGTAAACAACCAAAGGCAACACCTCAAGTAAACCACGTAGCGCTTGGTCATTCTGACCCTTAATAAAACACACAGATTAACGAGCACCTCAGGATTAACTCTACTACTCAGTGGTATCACACAGACCAATCTCCGCTACAAAGTTTCGCCACCACACTATTTCGCTACCTCGCAGATGAGTGCCACACAGGCTAGTGCCACACAGGCTAGTGCCACACAGGCTAGTGCCACACAGGCTAGTGCCACACAGGCTAGTGCCACACAGGCTAGCGCCACACAGGCTAGCGCCACACAGGCTCGTGCCACACAGGCTGGTCGCTACATAGTCTATCTACCACACACATTGATGATACATTCTGAGTTCTAATGACAAGATAAGGATTACTAAACTAGCTATTTGTTAACTCACCTGCGCCGTTAGCGGCACATTCTGACTCTAGCACGTTTGTGGGAGCTTCCAAGCCTACATTCAACTCTAATGGGACGTAACACTCAGGCATAGGTCGTATGCGGTCGTGTGCATACTTGTACGTCCGATTCGAGTTCAATGCTTTCAGTAAATACCTGTCTCCATCTAATACCTCAGCCACCTGGTATGGTCCCTTAAATTTAGGTTCTAATTTTGTTTTATTGCGCTCATGGTTTTCTAACAAAACGTAGTCGCCTACTTTGAAATTCCTAACTATCGCTTTATTACTGTCAAATCTAGCTTTTTCTATAACGGCATTCTTCTTTATCTCCTGTGCTGCGTGCTCTCTAACCAAATCTAAGTCTACATTTGTCTCATCCGTATCTAGTGTCATAAGTTGTAAGGGTCTAGCAACTTTACCTATAAGAAGCTCAAGAGGACTCGCTTTGGTTGTGCGGCTCATTGTGCAATTAATAGCCAATTGCACTTCCGGTAGTGCAGCTTGCCACGACTTATGGTTACCGGTTTCAACTGCCGTTAACATATTTTTTAATGAGGACATTACACGCTCCACTTGGCCGTTAGCACGACTAGATCCTGTAGCGATGAGATGGAGGCTAATGTTATGTCCTGCACAAAAGTCCTTAAATTCTTTTCCAGCAAAACATCGCCCTTGGTCAGCAATTACGCGTGTGGGCGGTCCAAATAATGACACACTTGATTGTAGTGCTTTTATGGCACTATTAGCATCTATGTTCATAGTATGGTAGAGAAGGACATATTTTGTAAAAGCATCAATTGATACAAAAACATACTCTTTGGAGTCTCGCTTGCCACTGAGCTTGCCAGTCGCATCCATGTGAATAGTGTGCCATGGAATCGTTACTTTGGGTATTGGATGTAGCTCTGCTTGAACTTTTCCTGAATGGGATTTAGCTACTCTACACGTAATACAATTTTCTACGAATTTCCTAACATATTTGTTCATATTAGGAAACCAATAGTGACAATAAGCTTTTTCCAACGTTTTCTCCCAGCCTAAGTGCATTACATTTTCATGAATGTGATTAATAATAGACCATTGGAATGCCCTTGGCACTATTGGTAACCAGATACTCCTATTGTTACGCTCTATTTTTCTATGTAAAACTCCGCGTCTGATTTCGTAAGTTCTACAGAGATCTTGGTCAAATTCGTTATCATGAAGCTTAGCTATAATGGAATTTATTTCACTGTCTTTTTCCTGCTCAGCCTGTATCCATGTGTCAGATATCTCAGTTAATTGCACTCGTTTTTGCGCTACTTTTTGAACCGTCATCGGTACACTAGTTAAGGGTAAAGGATTGCGTGACAAAAAATCAACGTGTCCCATATTTTTACCGAGACGGTGCTCGATGTCGAACTCAAACGTCTGCAAGAAACACCACCATCTGTGCACGCGCGCAGTTAAGTCTACCTTTGATTTAGAAGCTTTGACTGCATTGCAATCAGTTACTACAATAAATTTGCGCCCATGCAGATAGTGACGAAAGTGTTTCACAGCATTAACAACAGCAAGGGTTTCGAGCTCGTAAGAGTGATATCTAGACTCAGCGCTGGAGGTTCGACGGCTATAGTACTCAACAACGTGTAATTTATTATCAATTTTCTGCATCAATATAGCGCCATAACCTTCAGCGCTGGCGTCAGTATGTAACTCGATTTGCCTGACCGGATCAAAGATAGTCAACACTGGTGTATCCGTCAATAAGGCAATAATTTTCTGTCTAATAGCCTCGAGAGCTGGTGTCCAATTAACTTTTCCTTTCCCAGAGGTGAGACGGTAAAGAGGTGCAGACTTTTGTGAAAATCCTTGAATGAATTGTCTAAAATAAGAAGCTAATCCTATAAATTGTCGCAACTGGGTAACCGTTTCGGGTGGTGGAAGCTCGGTCAAAGCCTTAATTTTACGTGGATTAGGTCTAATTTCCCCGGCTGACACATGATAACCAAGAAATTCAATTTCCGTCTTTAGAAAAGCACACTTATTGAGGTTAAGCGAAAAACCGGCGTTTGTCAAAGCTTCCAAAACCTGACGTAAGCGATCAAGGCCTTCCTCTACATTTCGAGATGGAATAATGACGTCATCGATGTAAACCACTGCAAATGACTCTATCAAAGGTCCAAGAGCTTTATTTATTGCTCTCTGGTACACCGAAGGAGCGTTTCGCAGACCAAACGGCATGGACAAGTATTCATACTGACCCTCTGGACATACGAAAGCAGTACGCTCTATGGATGCCGCTTCTACCGGTATCTGATGATAGCCACTGGCCATATCAAGGGAGGTGAAGTAGTTTGCCCCAACCAAGCGTCCTATCTGATCTGATATTAAAGGTAACGGATAACGATCTGGGATAGTATTACTGTTTAGCTCGCGATAATCGACACAAAGACGATCTGTACCATCTTTCTTCTTCACCAATATTATTGGTGACGCGAAAGGCGAACAACTCTCGCGAATGATATTAGCCTCTAGGAGTTCTTTGATTTTAGCGCGTACAGATTCTCTCTCTTCTGTGCTCAGGCGGTAAGGCCGCCGTTGTACTGTGCGATTTGGATCAGCTAACCTAATCTCCAATTGACCCGTTGACACTCTACCAGTTGGCGTACCCTCTACAAAATTTTCCGAATACTTCTCAAGTAACAAAATTAACTGTTCTCTATACACAGTGGGAATATCAGTAGTGATAGAATTAAAATTATTTATTTTCTGACCTATATCACAGGTTAAAATGGTTTTAGTTTTCCTTAAAATAAGTTGGCTCTCACAAATTTCAACCGAAAATCCCATAGAGAGCAAGTCTCTACCAATCATTATTGCATCGGAAATACTATAATCTGGCACTACATGAAATAAAAGCTGTACTGAGTATCCCTGTATGGACACCGTTGATAATATTTGAATATTACACTTGACGTTAGATTGACCTATACCTAGTAAATTAACAAAGTTATTACGACGTTTTCCTGGAAACCGATCCGCTAAACTTTCTTTAATTAAAGAGCACTCGGCACCAGAGTCAAAACAAAATGAAAATCTCTCACCGGATTCTATCGCTAGGTGGTCTGTGGCTGGCTTAATGGTACAGGCATTCACCCGATGCTCGACGCTCCCGCTGCTTGTGCCGGCTTCCTTCTTCGGACAGCGAGTGGCGATGTGACCTGGCTCGTTGCAGTAGTAGCATGTTGGTTGTGGCATCTTGTTTGGTGCGCTACTCTCCTGGGCTTGATGAGGCTTGTTTGTAGCTGAAAACTGAGGTTTCGAATTAGTACCTCCATTGCGTGAATCTTTGGCTAGGCATTCATTTGCAATATGGCCTAGTTTGCCACAATTATAACATTTCTTTAGATCGAATCGAGGCTTTTTGGCATCACTTTGAATATTGGACTTTTCTTGCGTAGGAGGACCTCTTTTTCGATAAGCACAGGCCATTAATTCTTGTTGTAATTTTACTCGTGTATCAATGGTTTCAGTGTATGCTAATCTCTGCAATCGTGGTTCAATTTTAACTGCGTGAGCCAGAGTAACGGCGATTGCAATTTGTTCAGTGGATAGCGAGTGCCACTGATTCATTAATGTACCGAGAAATCGGCTGGCATAGGACGACATGCACTCTCCATCTTTAGGGCTTTCGCTAAAAAGCCTACATAATGTGGCAGCTGGAGTCTCAACAAAATCGAAACGAGCCAGAAATAAATCCTTTAACTGCGGCCAAGTTACCCCAGCAAAGCTGTTTTGAGTTAACCATGAAGCTGCGGCGCCTTTCAATGCTTTACTTAAGGCGATAATCAAAGTACCACTAGATAATTGTTTTTCTTGCATGCATAAGTCGACAGTATTACACCATGACCGCGCATCAGCATCCCGCGAGTCTGGATTGAACTCAGGAAAAGCTAGTTTCGTATCAATCGAATTCGGTTCCCTCATGGCACGAATCAGTTCCATCATGCTCCGCTGTTGCATTTTAAACAACGTTTTCCAGCGTTCGTTTTCATTATTTAGGTTAGTAACAATACTCTGACCTGTTTGATTATCCTGGGAATATCCTGGTAATCCCACTTCTGATAACGGGACGTCGGGAAGCCGGGAGCTCGTCTGGGGTTGCTCGCCTAAACCATTGCCAACACCGGAATCCATCATGGGCGTTATATCCCAGGAAACTCAAAAATAAACACACTGTCACTTAGTCTGATCACTATTTTAATTAACACACAACTTGCACTATTTAATTAATTAGGGATTACAATAATAAACTTCGATTTGAAAGCCAATGGGTCTGCACATGTAATGTCGTGCGACCGCCATTAATGTCAAAGAACGAATGACGCTCGCCCGGCACGGCACGTACAACTCCATTCGGTGTTACCCGCTCTCAAAAAATAATTTAACGCAAACAAACTTCTAAAAATAATCCGATTTTGAAAGTAATTTAATGTCGCGCCGTTATATACATACCCATACCAAATTACAGCTTTCTAGTACTTATAGTCTCTGCGTAAAACCGCGGACGGACAGACAGACAGACAGACAGACAGACAGACAGACAGACAGACATGGCGAAACTATAAGGGTTCCTTGTTTACTACGGAACCCTAAAAAGGGGGGCCTCCAAACCCTAGGGGGGCCTCGCAAAGCCACTTCGCACACACCCAATTTTGGGCACGCTACGCCACTGCGTGTAGTGTACATTTTTGTAAAACAAACTATAACCTTGGCGTACGCCAGAGGTATAGTTTTTAAGCCTCGTCCCTCTACAACTCACCTCCGCGCTCATAACACACTTGGTTCGTATATAATATCGAAAAATATGACGACCATAGAGGAGTTGATTACAGTTGACTTGGTAGTCCATTTTTAATGTAGGTAAATGCTTTTAAAAATCATAGTATTATTAAATAATACTAAAAAAAAACAAAGGATAATTATGTATATCAACAGGACTTAGCAGGAACCTTTTCTGGATTTGTTTCCGCTGACGTTGTGAGTCTCGCTGCGACCACGAAGGAGGTACGAAAGATTCGTGCTAAGTCTTGTTGATATAAATAATTATGTATTTAAAGCGCTAAAGTTTTAAATTACATTCTCAAAGAATATCTCAATAGAGTTACATATGATCTAAATATTTCTTCTTGATACATGAACATTATAAATGTTATTTTGAGGTACGGAACCCTAAAACGAAGTCTGTCCCTGGATATAACGTCGACAAAACGTGATAAAATCACACTTTTTGATGTTCAACACTTGCTACTTCCAGCTACAGGTTGTGTTCACTTTGACCGGCGATCCGGAACGCCCGCTTTGCCAACGCTCTGCTCACTTCGGCGAAATACCCGATTGATTCGCCTTTAGCTTCATGATTATTTTCAACCGACTTCAAAAAAGGAGGTTATCAATTCTAGCCGTATGTATGCAATATTGTCAGTTCATCATTCTTTCTTCAACATTGCAGATATGTTTGTATTTGGTGGTATGTTTAGTTTTAGATTTGTTGATCTTAAGAAAACAGTAGATCTTAATATTTCTTCTTGGCACACGAGTTATTTTTACCTTTTAACGTACGGAACCCTACAAACGAAGTAGCGGACGACCTGATAAGGGTCGCAGGAAGGCGCTGGATGCCGGCCGCTTCCAACCGGTCGTATTGGAAATCCATGGGGGAGGCCTATGTCCAGCAGTGGTCTTCCTGTGGCTGAGATGATAGTGACTTTATTTTCTTAACTAGGACCAACTAGGGCATCACTTGACACTAGACTTGCATCAACAATCAATCATCTAGTGAGAAAAATAGAAATAAGTTTTTTTTCTTTTTAAGTGTAACTTTGGTAACTCTTCATTATATAAATATAAGGGACAAATCACACAAATAGAGCTAGCCTCACAGTAGGTTGTGAACATGAGTTGTAGGATTACTTACTTAACGAAAATATATTTCATCCAAGAAACTTATATTGATAAACCTCCAAGACCCAGGCCACTCTGGAAAAGATCGCTGTTCGTCATGACCTGGCCGGAGATCAAACACGGACCGAGCTTGTCACAGGCCGGCCTGTTAACCACTGCTCCACGAAGGCTATCAATATGATAATTACATTTATATTTGTCGTCCCCGGAAAACCAAAGCCATGGAATGCCGCGTATTACACCATAGATAAACAGTATAGCCGTGACCTTAAGGCCCCAATACACAATAGGGCATGTTTTGTTATTTCAGTGTAAGAGACGTCAATTATTGACCACGCTGGACTGAGTATAGTTATCCTAACTAATATTATAAATGCGAAAGTGAGTTTGTTTGTTTATTTGTTTGTTTGTTTGTTTGTTACGCTTTTACGCCGTATCTACTGAACCGATCATCGTGAAATTTTGCATACACATAGGTTAGTGTACTGAGAGGGACATAGGCTATAAATCACGCGAGCGGAGCCGCGGGTAACAGCTAGTGCTATATATATATTTATATATATATATATATAGAGGTAAGGGCCAGTACTTCAAGTATTTTTTAAAATACTGGTAGAGCTTTTATGATATGATAAGTTTGTCTTACTTAAAAATCTCTAAGTAATAAAAATGATTTGAGTCACGCTTACTTTTTCAATTTCTATAGTATTTGCCTGTTATATTTTAATCTAAAAGATATTAAATACTTTTTAACAAAATACTTAGATTAAAAAAGAAACTTATATTTCTATTAAATTCGATAATACATACGAATTGTAGTGAATATTATATGCTCTTTGAATTCGTGATTTTTAGCTTATTTTTTTAGCTCTTGGACTAGAATGTCCCAATATTTTGTAGTTTTTAATGGAATATAATTCATTTAAAAAAATAATGCTACGTCTATTTAGTGCAGTGAGTCAATGATCAGCGTCATTGGTCACTTGTCATCACACATACAGTGGTCATTATAGCAGCGCAGTGACCATTGATCTTGGTCGCAACTGTGTCATGGTACAATAGCAGATCAATTATTGTTCTTGTCAATGCACTTTAGTACAGTCAATTTAGCAACAGTAGTTTGCTGTATTATTCCTCTTTAACAGATGTTAATGGGCTAATATTTTTCATGTTATTATCAAATGAATTTAATCCTAGTCAGTAAGTGGAAATCCAAAATTATAGTTTTGTTTGTATTTGAATCTTATTTATTTTATTGGAACAACTGGAATACCTGATTAGCTGGTTAATGTAAGAGCATATTATACTCGTCTACACTTTTCGCATTTACCACTACAGTCAGCATATATAGATACCTCGCTCTTCTGCTTGCACAGAGTCCGGTAGGTAAATTTATATTTGACACCAAAAGGTTCTGGCACCCCAATGAAAATAAATAATCAATTCCTAAATCGTACACCGGTACCTTTACAAAATCACTTGTACCAATCCTTGTTTGTTTACTTGTTCAATCAATCAGCGAATAGATGTTCGTCTGTTTGCATCCGTATTATTTTCGGATGTCGTTGGATTGGTTTCTTGACGCCTATATTTCATTTTTTTTAATTTATTTTATTTTTTATGATCGATATTTTGAATCATCCTACGAGCATTTTTCTTGGTACGGTCTCAGCTGTGATATATTGAAGCCTTGGTATATTAGTATATGATTTTATGGCTGAAAGATTCTCAAATGGCGACCGGCAAGCGGCAAGCGCAGTGTCAGACACCCACATACCGACCTGGTGGTCGGACGATCTGCATAAGGTCGCAGGGAAAAGCTGTATGCAGGCCGCTTCCAGCTGGTCATTTTGGAAATCCTTAGAAGAGGCCTATGTCTAGTGGACTTATTGCAGCTAAAATGTTAATGATTATTTTGTGACAGATCTTACAGCTGGATGCCTGCCTGACACTAATCCTTGATGGATAGTTCCAGAAACGCCGATGAATACAAGTATTTGCTCGCCTTAGAAACAAACCTTGAATCTGTGTAGCAGGAAGTCAAAATATGTTCATCATCAGGTCTTTTTAGTCTCAACTGCAGGATCATGACCCTTTCTATACTACCAGATTCATATACTAGCTAGAGCAGTCAGAGGATTTGGCCTAAAATCTTCACGCTGGACAGACGGGTTCTAGAGGTATCCTTGATGTTTAGAAGCTTTGTTCAGCTTGCGTTTATTAAGTCGCCTTTTACGACATTTTCTTTGACGACACGGGAAGACTTGGAGCGGTCCTATTCTACTCTGTGTACGATATTGGTATCCTGATTGTGCCCATTTGAGTGTAGGGGTTGATCGATGATAGGAGCTGATCCAAGTAAAACTGCAGCGAACAACTTTCACGCGTCTATTCAGTTAATATATAGTACAAAAGGAAGAGAGCGATACATCACATTGGCAGTATTGCCATACCTAATAAAATAAAAAGAAAAACATATATTTTTGAATACGAGGCATTTTGCCTGGAAATTTGCTATTACATGTTGGGTTTCCCAACACTCGGCCGGGAACCACAAGGTCAAATGTTAGTAACGAATTTTCTTAAAATTACATGTTCATTCGTACATTGACAATTTGTGTGGTAAAAACCTAAACATGCGTAATGACATGGCTAATGGCACTCGTTATTTTTAACTTCGGGCAATTTCAGTCATGAGTGGACAATTACAGCTAAGCCCTTAATGTCAATGACCGCGTTTGGCTATTGTTGGTTGAATGAACATTGTGTGGTGAATGAATTACTGCTAACGTAGTTAATTGATATTTTGGTTGGACAAAAACAGTTTTATAGATATAGATAAATGGATTCACTATCGAATTAATTTCATTTATCAGACTACTGTCGATGTTGATAAGGTACTTTTAAATGCACGAGTCTGGAAGTAATTGTTTTGATATGTTATTTTGTTCGAAGTATGTATGTAGTTATGTATTTTCTGAGCAACTACCGCTTTTGAGAAATAACAAAATGAACTTTATAAAAATATCCGGCCATGCTACCTTCACTGGTCGGTATGACCAACCATAGACACAATAAAACCGGCCACGCGCAGTGTAGGGTTTCGTTGTTGCGAATGACAAGTTTGAGTTCACATTGTTGGCACCTCACAGTTTAACGACCAAACACATCTAACAATGAAAATTGTATGAAATTTTACATTTTCGAGTACATTTTATAAGTTGGTTGCCTATAACTTTTTGGTTTGTACTTAGTACTCAGCTCTGATAGTTTTTCTTTCAACTTCAGTGTATATACTACTGGTGTATTTCACGTATCCATATATAACCGTTTAGCAGATAGAGGGGGGGGCACTCACCTTTAACAAAATTTTCCACTTTAAAACCAAATATTTCGCAAACGGATCCCTAAAACGAAAAACGGTGCTCTTACTTAACCTCAATAATATTTTTAAAGACCTATTTAACAATACCCAACATGATGGGTTTGTATAGAAAAAAAATATTACTCCCAATTTACCGAATTACAGCTTTCTAGTACTAATTATAGTCTCTGAGTAGAACCGCGGACGGACAGAAAGACGGACAAACAAACAGGCAGACAGACAGACATGGCGAAACTATAAGAGCTCCTAGTTTACTACGGAACCCTAAAAAATAATAAGTTGACGCTAGATAATATGAACTAAACGCCAATAGTCTCCCAACTAATGTTGACAACATACTATCATATTTTTTTTCTCTTGCGGGGTAGACAGAGCCCCGGTCTATAAAACCAAAAGGCCACCTTTAGCATATTCGTGGGCTAGTAGGCGGAAAATCAATGTTGAAAACCATTCCTAGTAAACACAGAAATAGTCGGAAAGCATACAAAGGCATCTGAAGCATTAAAACTAAAAATTCAACCGCGTATACTCTTTGATACACGTATGATAGTCACAAATATAAGCAAATAATAACCACATATACTATAAAATGTTTAATTAAGTACTATCTCACATACGTTATTTAATCTTTCTGAAAAAAAAAACCACCTAAAACTATTTATGTAATTCGAAGATGAGTTAATTCAATAAATCTATTTTAAACTGTTTAAATCATTACAATAAATTAACTCGTGGTGCACTTTTTATTCTTATAATGACTTCTAATCAAATCTATATTTATACATATACACAATTATTAAGAAACAAATGACAAAATAATGATAACCATAAATGATAAAAAATATACCAAAAGTAGAATTGACCAATCACGGCGAATGCTCAGGAATAAGTTTAGTGACGAGTTACGTCCCAGTTTCGAACTGAGGTTTCGAACGTTTCGAACGAACACGCCATCTTGGATATGTGCCCTCTCAAATGACGTACGCAAACGAATGAACTGAGTGAATGAACGAGAAACAGCCACAGATTATATATGTGGCGACAACACGTAAGAAGCTAAATAATATTCGTTAAGCACATCCGATTATTACGTCTGATAGAACTGTACGAGATCAGTGAAGGTCATTTAAGATTTTCTAATCTTGACATTGCCTTGAACTTCCACTGTTGGCGTCACCGTGTGAAAAACCATGTACTTACTACTGATGTGTGAATTATTTAACTTTTAGTTGAGGATTGTACTTACAGTGTCATAATATTTTTGTTTGTTCGGTATTATGAACACATTGTTAAGTTTAGCGTCTATTAACTGCGTAACTGGAGACTTTGTTATGAGTTGTCAAAGGCAAACAAGTTTTTTTTCAAAGACAGACAAAAATACAACTCAACAAATAGGTAGTCAAAAAAGGTATTGCAAATAAATTAATATATAAATAATAAAATATACATACATACTACCATGTTCATTTTTCCTTGCGGGATAGACGCAGAGCCCAGGTCTATAAAACCTTAAGGCCACGTTTGGCATGTGGGTTCTCCACCTATAAGCCCATAGGTGGAGAACGGAAACGAAATAGTGATGGGTTGCCAGCCGCATCGCCTATTAACATGATTCCTAGCCCATTCCATCGATCGGCTTTTACGATTAGGGCGGGATGAGAAGCAGCTGGTACATTCTACGTTTTTTTTCTTATCCCAGACCAGCATGGAAGATAAATAATAGAATATAACACACAAATTATATATATATATGTAGCCCCACAGTAAGTTGTGAACTTGTGTCGTGCGTGACTCGTGTGATTCAACGATACTATAGTATTAAAATATGTATATATATATATATATACATATATATAAAAATATTTATATATTTTATAACTTACACTTATATAGATAATAAGTTTGTACGTAAACTGAAACTAATATTAATGAAACCCACCGGAAGAAGACGGAGGTTTTCTGTTTCCTTTTTCTTTGTACTTAAAACGAAACTGAGAACCTTCATTTTCTTCTAGTAGTATAATTCAAAAATTCAAAAAAATATTTCCGATGTATTTTCTTCTCTAGTTACTCACACATTTTTAGATTTCCATTTATTTTACGTCTTTCATTTTATTGGCATTTTTGACAAGACAGTGGCTTTAAGCCAAGGTACACTATGACTATGAATATTAGTCATAGCTTGAGTCACAGCTTTAATGATAGAAAATGATCTAAGTATTTTTCTTGGATGCCTTCTTCTCTCCTATGATACAACCCAAATATATGATAGATGCAGCATTCAATAGTGAACTAAATATAACTTCGTTCTTTTACTTTTCTCATCGAAATAACATGTTTGCTTTTGAATATGTATTGACCAGTGCTTGGCCACGCTGATCTCTCTTTTAACGGCTTTATTAAGATCCTGAACTGTGCATTAGGTCAGCTAGGAAACGAAAGAAGATGAGTCATTACTGCTTGGTACTGCCGCCATATAAATGGCTGCTAGAGAAATCCCACGTTAGTCTGCTTACTTGATATCCAGGAACACCAGCCTGGAATCGGTTTAGGGATTTTGAGACTGTCCACTGTCCAGGGGAGATCTAGATATCTACACCTACAGGTAGGGAGTTTCTTATTAGGTGGAATTTCCGATGGAGTGGGAGGTATTTGTTTCACCACCGTACAAGCCTAGATTTTTGGGACCCTTTGGGCTTTATGTTAAACTGCTTTGAAACTAATTTAGAAGGATTTGACCGCAAACTTGATAAATTGTATTGTCATTCGCCAGCCTGTGGCACGGGGGTCCCGGGTTCGATCCCCGGTCAGGTCATGACGGAAAACGACCTTTTCAGTCTTCTTTGCAATCTGTTGTGTTTTTTTTCGCCCTGTCCAGTCCGGCATAGACAGTATGCTTACAAACTATTCAGCGACAAAATACTCAACCCATGGGTCGTATAATCCAATCAAGATTAGACACGGTCTATTTCCTACCAATACGTAGTTCATATTGCGCCCCGTAACTCGAAAGGATTATATTAACCATCGTCCTGTCCTGCCGGATTACCTTTATAGGGGACGTGGTATATGTAATTGAATTCCTGATTGGAAACTGCATAGCAGGTTTATACCTTGTAATCATGATACAGTAGTAAGCTGATGCGGAGCGCGTTTGACAAAATCGATCCTATCCTACTAACATAAGTTTTTGTGGCTCTGCGCTGTAGACCTCCCAAGAATATACATTATAGACCATAGGCACTAACGACGCTTAGGTTTTTATTTGTGCGTGACAATTTCGACATGTCCGAAAAAGAATATAGTTTGATACCTGCTTGAAAAAGGAGTGTATTTTTAATGGTTTATTCACTTATCCTCTTTATTCCTGCATACTTTCTAATTCTATGATGACCAAGTTAGTAGCCCAGTAGTACTAAAAGTGCCTTTGAATATTTAACAAAATATTCTAAATGCCTAAACAGATTTGTATAGGTATTAAGTTGTTGGCGAAAATTCAATAACATTATTGACGTTAAGAGCGTATACTAGCAGTGTTTTTAGGGTTCCGTACAAAAGTTGAAAAACGGAACCCTTATAGGATCACTCGAGCGTCTGTCTGTTCGTCCGTCCGTCTGTCACAGCCGCTTTTCTCCGAATCTACTGAACCAAATTAGATGAAATTTGGTAAGATAGTGTAATCCTATGACCCAAACACGGATTAGCAAAGTAAATAAAGATTTTTTTGAAATAAGGGTCATTTTGAGGGGCCCAATTACAAAATTTTAAAAGAAAGTTTTGCAAACCTTACTGTGTCATATATCAAATGAAAGGGCTCATTATGAGGATCTCAAAAATATTTTTTTTGTTCGGGTAAAATCAATACTTTTGATTTTATTCACGAAAGAAGGCAAAAATTGACCATTCCCCCCCCCCTGATCTCCGAAACTACTGGGCCGAAAATTTTGAAAAAATTACAAAATATAGTTTTGAAGATTACAGGAAAAATAATAAGAATTCTATCACTTGAAAATTAAGTGGTAAACTCACAATAATAAGTTCATCTAGGGAAATAGTTCACTAAACCACCACCAGAATAATTGAATATTAAAACAATTGAATAAAACATTTTTTGCACATTGTGTGTGTGTTCACGAAGCATATTGTACGGAACCCTCATTGCGCGAGTTTGACTCACACTTGGCCGGTTTTATTTCAATATGGTTTCCATACAAATGTATTTCTCTATATTCTCGCTGAAAACTGATTCTAGAGCCACAATTATTTTTTCATAAAATCTAGTACTAAAATAGGAATGCCCCTATTTTTTATTTTTCCCAAAAAAACTGTTTTTGTAAAAAAAATTTTTCTTTTAAACAGGTTTTTAGAAAAAAAAAACATAGTAACATACCTATTTTAGTAATAGATTTTATGTAAAAAGAATTGTGCCTCTATAAGCAGTTTTCAGCGAGAAAATAGAGAAATACATTTGTATGGAAAACGCACTACTAGTATACTCTTAACAAGCGAGATTTACAAGCATTCTCAAGCATAATCATTCTCTCTTAGCATAAAATTCTTTATAATAAATAATATGTATGTTCATTCACGTTATATAGGAAGGTATACTAGCTTTTGCGCACGGCTCCGCTTGCGTTAATGTCGATTCCTCGGGAACAATACTTTTTTCGGAACGAAAGGTCTTTGTCCTTCCCCATAATCCAGACAACGTGTATGCAAAATTTCATGATGATCAGTTCAGTAGATAGGGCGTAAAAGGATAACAAACAAACCCTCTTTCACATTAATATTTAGTTGGGATGTTTAAAAAAAGACGATACTCATACCAGTCATTAAAACGTCATACAAACAGCTGACCAGCCTCTCGAGACGTGGAAACATATAAAACTGAAATTACAGTTGGTGTGACGTCAAAAACCAACATTCAACATACTGAAACGGATTACGATTATTGTCTGTTTACTCGATAAACATGCGGTCACTTTCAAACGCTTTTATAGAGGTATTTTTATTTCTACTGGATTATACGTTTTAAGTTTTTATTCACTTTGAAACATATCGTTGTGAATGATGACAGCCGGGACGAAAGGAAAGCCGTGTTGCTCGAAGAAGGCTAGTGTCTTCAAAATGGGCATGTTGACTAAATTTTTTTTCGTGTTGCTATGTAAAGACCTGCCAAAAATAAACACAATAGTGACAGAAATACATTTCTAAGCAAAAAACTTTTTCAGATATAAAATTTTTAGACGTGAAAACGCGCCGCTGAATTGCCTACATATTTGTGACGTCACAAGCTTGTATTTTGTATGGGTGGCGTGAGAACTTTGTTTGGTAGCTATACGAAATATTTCGTTTGTGATAATGGTTTAATAATAAAAGTTGCTATAAATTTAGCGGACTGCAATACAGTATAATTGTAATTAAAGATTTTCATACTTTCAAAAATGGTCCTATTCACCCAACTTTAAAAAAGCTTTAAGATTACTTAACGAATCGATATTAAATTAAAAGTGTTCTTTATTGTGTTTTTAGATAATATTAAGTATAATTGGAAACAAATTTTATATAATCTTAACATTAGGCAACTACCGTATTACTGTAGAGCTCGGGAATGCCACCTATCCTAATGGGGACATACTATCACGTTTTTTTCTTTTGCGGGGTAGACCTCTGCCCTGAAAAAAAAAGTGAGAAAAAGCCCCTGGTCTATAAAACCTAAAGGCCACGTTTAGCATGTTGGTAGGCTTGTGTTGGTGGACATGATTCCTCACGCTCATTCCCTCGATCGGCTTTTTCGATCTGCGGGAAGAAAAGCAGCTGGCACATTCAAATTTTTTCTTTTCTCCCAGACCAGCGTCGAAGATGCCACCTATCCTAGTAGGGACCACGCCTTAAAGTTGCTGAGCGGGTATCATCATCATCAGGTCTTTGACAGTCTCGACTGCAGGATTTGTCTCTGACTGCTCTGGCTAATTTGTCTGGTAGTACAGAGAGGGTCGAACTCCTACATTCTCCGTGCTGGCCAGACGGATTGGAGAGGTTTCTATGATGTTTATAAGCTTTGTTTAACTAGTGTTTCTTAAGTCACCTTCTACGACATCCATGGGAAGACTTGGGGTGATTCTATTCTACTCTGCCGGGAGCCACACGGCCAGCTTAACGTGTATTAGCGCTTATATTGCTAATGGCTACTGGGCCATTGAGTTTTTTAATCAAATACTTTGTTTCACAGATGTCTATAGGATGAATTAGTATACGTACGTTATGTATGACTTCATGGTTCAAGTTCAAGTTCAAAATGTCGAGTCTATGGTAGACATTCCTGCAGTGTTAACTGCTCATAATTATATTTTTGTTATTACAAATAATACAAAAAAAGAAAAACTACTGGCCTGATATTCAAACGTTTTTAACTTATAGAAAGCTAATTGATATGCGGGTGACATAGGTGACATAACAAAGAAATCTATATTTTGTAATTCGTTGTTACAAATTATTTGGAGTTTGATGCAGTTGAAGTTTTCCTTAGACAATTTTGCAAATTGATTTTAGTGGACTTTATAATATGAAGTGGGAAGCGACTTTGTTTTATATGTCGCTACATATAAAACAAAGTCGCTTCCCACTTCATCTATATCGCTATATAGAGATATTTGTTATATGAAAAATGAAAAACATCTTTTAAAACTGAAGAACGAAACTATTCTCGAAATTCTTTTGTAATGAAAGCAACAAAGAATCTTGAAACGTCTTCAAGGGTTGCAAAGTTTCCATATTTTTTGCCGGAAAGGGTGTGTTTCCGCTGGGATTTCTCATTCGATCCCACAACAGGGTTGAGGAATGGCGTTTGAATTTTTCATCAATGGAAGATTTATTTTTGTTACTTTGTTGACTCTACTAGTAAAGTCACTCCTGTTACGAAGTTAAAGGACTGAGTTTTGATTTAAACTTTCATGCATCCAAAACTCTAATCTTGATTACTTATCTTTCTTAATTATAATATAACGAGTAAGTAACGAATTATAAATGCATAAAATACTCATTTTTTTTTCATCAAAAAGTTTAATTATTTGCCTCGGCTCTGTCTACTCCGCAAGGGATAATGACGTGCGAGTATATATGTATCTAAATTGTTTATCCAAAAACAAAATCACTTTTGAAAAATAAAATCTTATATTTCGTTTTTAGGGTTCCGTACAAAAGTTGAAAAACGGAACCCTTATAGGATCACTCGAGCGTCTGTCTGTCCGTCCGTCCGTCTGTCACAGCCGCTTTTCTCCGAATCTACTGAACCAAATTAGATGAAATTTGGTAAGATAGTGTAATCCTATGACCCAAACACGGATGTGCAAAGTAAATAAAGATTTTTTTGAAATAAGGGTCATTTTGAGGGGCCCAATTACAAAATTTAAAAAAAAAGTTTTGCAAACCTTACTGTGTCATATATCAAATGAAAGGGCTCATTATGAGGATCTCAAAAATATTTTTTTTTGTTCGGGTAAAATCAATACTTTTGATTTTATTCACGAAAGAAGGCAAAAATTGACCATTCCCCCCCCCTGATCTCCGAAACTACTGGGCCGAAAATTTTGAAAAAATTACAAAATATAGTTCATTCCTTGAAGATTACAGGAAAAATAATAAGAATTCTATCACTTGAAAATTAAGTGGTAAACTCACAATAATAAGTTCATCTAGGAAAATAGTTCACTAAAACACCACTAGATGGCGCTAGTCAATTGAATAAAACATTTTTTGCACATTGTGTGTGTGTTCACGAAGCATATTGTACGGAACCCTCATTGCGCGAGTTTGACTCACACTTGGCCGGTTTTTTTTTAAAAGTTTAATTGCTTGCCTGGGATCTCACAAGCGAAAAAGGCGTGATAGTATGTAAATTGTTTATCCAAAAACATAATTACTTTTAACTAAAATCTTACGTTTAGTTTTTTAGATATACTTTTAATATAATATAACTTTAATATACTAAAAAGTCATTAGTGAATTTTACGTATATCTAAATTGAGGCTATAAATCTGGGGCTCTGTCTACCCAGCAAGGGATAAAGAAAAGGTAATATAATTATGAGTATGTAAACTAAAAAAAAAAGTGATTTGTCCCGAGTTTCACTTCTAGAATCAAAAGGAATAAACCTCAAAACAAGACATTTGTTTCAACGGAAGGGTTCCAAGTTATAACGACAAAAGTTTTGTGTATGATGAATTTCTTTTATAATTGTTTCGAAGTGAAACTGGAGGGAAAAGTTTTATTAAACACTAGATTTTCTATTTTTTGTGGTTTATTTTGCGACATTAGCAGCACAGAGGAGCTTAAATATAATTGAAGTATCACTCGCTTTTCCCGGTTATGTCATAGATGTGGTTTGCGGGAGCCCGGGTCCGCTATATTGAATCGATTCAAGCGTTACTTTGCGGAAGTCTTACGTATGTGTGCCTCGGTTACGTCTGGGCCTTAATTCACATCCCTTTTGCCGACTGCTACAATAATGTTATGAGTAAAACTACAGTTTTGGTTTAATAAATATTTAGTTCATTTAAAAAAAAATGTTATTTTAAGAGTAAGATTTTAATTTAGCTTCAATAAAAACTAAATGAACATTGGATTTACTCAAAAAAAGAACACTTGAAAATTCAACACTGCTCGGTGTACCAAAGTATTTTTAATAAACCCATTCCACGTTGAAGTCAAGCACCTTTGTATGTTTCGGTTGCATCTCTTTTAAATTAATAAAACAAGCAGGTATCGTTATTTGGCGAACATACAATACTTTAATGGTATTGAATACTTTTTTTCAAAAATATTGCTTTTAACCAGAGAGAACATACAATGACAACATAGTTGAAACAATACCTACGGGGCAGGATTTGCCCATTAGGTATATTTAACAACTTTTCCCATCGAAAATACTCGTACATCGAAATACGGAAATATGGGTTGATCAAGCTCATTGTTACACATTGTTAAGATATAATAATCGTAAAGATAGATAATATTTTATTAATTAAAAGAAGTAAAACTAAAAGATTTAATTAAAAATTTACCATGTGGTAAAAATGCATTCGAGCGAAATCACGTGTTAATCTTTGCCCCGTGTGTCTAGTTGTCACCAAGTAAATTTTGATGAATATAAAATATTGATAATCAATAATAGAAAAACCGGCCAAGTGCGTGTCGGGCCACGCGCAGTGTAGGATTCCGTAGTTGCGAATTACAACTTTGAGTTTACACTATTCACACTCGCACCTTACAGTTTAACGACCAAAAACATCTAACAATGAAAATAGTATGAAATTTTACAGTTCATAAGTTGGTTGCCTATAACTTTTTAGTTTGTACTTAGTACTCAGCTCTGATAGTTTTCCTTTAAACTTCAGTATATATACTACTGCTGTAATTTTTTTCACGTATCTATATATAACCGTTTAGCAGATAGAGGGGGGGGACACTTACCTCTAACAAAAGTTCGCACTTTAAAACCAAATATTTCGGAAACGGATCCCTAAATCGAAAAATGGTGTTCTCAACCTCACAATATTTTTGAAAGACCTATTTAACGATATTCCACACGATGGGTAAATAGAGAAAAAAAAATTACTCCCCCACTTTACTTGTATGGGAGCTACCCTAAAAAAAAATTTTTTCAAGTTTTTATTATACCACTTTTTTGCCATGATTAATATACATACCCATACCAAATTACAGCTTTCTAGTACTTATAGTCTTTGCGTAAAACCGCGGACGGACAGACAGACAGACAGACAGACAGACAGACAGACATGGCGAAACTATAAGGGTTCCTTGTTTACTACGGAACCCTAAAAACCGATAAATCAATCAATAAAATATCGTAACTGTGAAGTTATTATTTAAATTCGCAAACGCTCTTTTGTTAAATTCAAATTGAAATTCTTCATTCCTTAAGAAAATATCGATTCACGATATTTTAATACGCATTTTTTAATTATGTTTGAGTTTTTAATTTGTAAATAAATAAAAATAAAGCAGCAATGCGCAATGCCCTTCCTGAGTTCATGTACTTACTAACACTATATATGTGTTAGGAAGTAATAAACTAATTTATTCTTTACTACATTTTTCAATACATTTGCTATTAAAAACGGTCCTTATGACGTAGAAACTTGGAGCGTTTTATTGTTTTTCTTACAGATAGGGTTCCTTCTCGTTAAACCAATCAGAACTGACAAGTTTATTTTATGGCAATCGCAAATGTATTGAAAACCGTTGTATGATTCTCGTACTCAGTAAGCTGGTTATTATGGTCATCGGTTTTTTATTAGCACTCGGCTTCGTGCATAAACACCTCGACTAAAATATCCAGCTCACCGTACTTGCATCACAATGTACTATTAAAGGTAAGTCTAGCATTTTAATCAAAGAGTATTCTAGTTAAAAATGTTCAGACAAGAAACTGTTTACAATTAATTAATCCAGCTGACTCATCAGGAACAACTAACGAAAGTTAATCTAAAAATAAACGGCCTTCTTAATCAAGATGTGTTTACTCTAAAAACTGCTTGTAATTTACTGCCGAACGGTTTGTAAAATAGTCCCTATGTTGTTGGTGATAAAGGTCATGTTGTGTTACAATTGCAATGGATTGAGTAATGCTTGATGAGTTTCCTTCTTAACTCTAACCTTGGACTCGTGTTTCTAATGTCTTTAGACGTGGCGTTTTGCATTACATACTTGCAATAAGGATGAGTGATATATTGCATTTGATAATATATATTTTAAAATAAGAAATACGATTTGCTTGGCAAGTAAAAAACAAATCCTTTGAGGCATCAAAATTATGGGGGAATAAAAATCTTATATAACTTTGTACAATAATTTACCTACAAATTTATTTAACATACAACAATGAACACGAAAAACAAGCTCTGTAAAAATATTACCGCGTTTTCTACCAATATTTGTTTGTACTTTACTCACGTTTACGCTTATAAAAGTAAAGTTCAAGTGGGATTGACATCTGCGGCGTTTAAACAGTACTAATAAAACTGAAATTTACATGAATACATCAACTTTACCCAAATTGGTAGAACTAAAATAGTTTCCCCAAATTTGTTACTGTAGTATACTAGTGTTCTTTACCATTTACTTTAAATAAATAAATAAATAAATAAATAAATAAATAAATATATACGGACAAATCACACAGATTGAGCTAGCCCCAAAGTAAGTTCTTAAGTAAGACTTGTGTTATGAGATACTAACTCAACGATACTATATTTTATAACAAATACATATATAGATAAACATCCAAGACCCAGGTCAATCTGAAAAAGATCATTTTTCATCTTGACCTGACCGGGGATCGAACCCGGGACCATCCGTGTCACAGGCCGGCGTGTTGACCGCTGCGCCACGGAGCTCGTCGAATACTTAGAGGTTTAACAGCTCTTACAACGTAGCACTTTTCTCGCAAATTTCCTACAAATTACAGCTACTTCTTAGAAAACCATTTACATAAAATTGCCGAGCATGTTGTTAAACGGAACATTATCGTATTTGAACAAATGCGTCTTGAAAATGACAGCTTTGCTGGTCTGGAAAAGAAAACCATAAAATGTACCAGCTATTATCTCCTCTTCTCATCACTATTTTGATTCCGTTCTCCACCTACAAGTCCACCAACATGCTAAACGTGGCCTTTAGGTTTCATAGTCCCCCCCGCAAGAAAAAAAAGACGTGATACGTATATTTATGTAGTCCTCAGTGAGTAAAGGCTGTATCAGTCGTGATTTAATGATTACCAGTGTTCACATCATTGACTGACGGAATAATTAAATGATTTCGCACGAAATACAGTACAAGGTGACCGTTACAAAGTTTATTAACTTCTATCAGAAGGTCGTCGTTATCTCAGCCGCATGAAGTTCACTGCTGGACAAAGGCCTTCCCCAAGAATTTTTATCATTGATGGGGTATCGCCATACTCACCACGCTTAGCAGACGGATTGGTGTGTGCAGTTTGTGTGACTTAGCTTGGTTACGACGGTGCTGCCCATCGGAACAGTTTTCTAAGCGATGAATGTGTAGGAGTTTGTTGGTTGGGGATACGGTATAAAGGTATCCGTTTATAGGTGTATCAGAAATCAGAAGGTACTTACTGAAAATCTATACTAATATTATAAAGCTGAAGAGTTTGTTTTGTTGAACGCGCTAATCTTTGGAACTACTGAACCGATTTCAAAAATTCTTTAAAAAAAGAAGTTTTGAAATCGGTTCAGCCCCAGCTTCGCCCGTAGTACATACCCAACCTATGGCACTCAGAAATAACGTAGTACGTTATTTCTTAGGCTAGGTATGTACTACTGGCGAAGCTGGGGCAGACTGCTAGTTATCAATATTTCAATGGTCTGCTATCATTTCGTGTAGGTGACACGGTCAGTCGACCATGCACACCCTGGTGTCAGAGTTCTTCGGAACCGCCTCTCGGCCTCTGAAGTGGATCCTTTAACGACTACCAGATGGCAGCCGGGACCACCGGCTTAACGTGCCTTCCGAAGCACGGAATCATCTTTCTTATCAGACATTCAGGTGATTCATGCCTGCAATGTCCTAACCAAATTGAAAACAACTTAACAATGTATGCTTCTCGTGGGAATCGAACCCACGACCCCCGGGTCAACAAGGCAAACGCCTTAACCACTGGACCATGGAGGCAGTTGTGGTTTATTATGGTCTACTTATTCATACCAAATGCTTTTGTCCTTATATTATTTCCGAACAACAAGACTAGCCAGTCTGTGTAAATGGCAGCTGTAATGTTGTTGAAAAATCAGACGAAAATATTTCTTTCTTTCTTCTTTTAAATTATGGCTTCCACCGAGATTTCAGTAATTCTGCCCATGTCCAGTATAATGAGATACTAAGTATCGGTGTTGTACGGTATGCGGCATCAAAGATGGCGAAAGTTCTTTGGTAGCCTCGCGGGAGCTTCTGATGACAAATCTATAACAAGTCTATTTAACAGTCTACTTTAACTATTTCACAAATTGTTCTCGAGCAAGAGCATTTATAACACCAAACTACACCAATTTCATATTATAAAGTCCACTTAAATCAATTTGCAAAATCGTCTAAGATAAACGACAACTGTACCCCTTGACTTCCCACCAAAAAAAAACTCCAGCCGAAACTCAAAACTTATCGCGGTAAATCCCGTAGTGAAAATAATAATCATGCGCAATCACAGTTGTACCGCATTAAAAATATCGTTCTTTTTCCTATCCAAGACGTCAGTAAGGATAAGATACGGCCAAGTAAAAAATATATTTGGAATTTCACTTATTTCCACAAAATAATCACAGCGAGATTAAAAGGAAACATTTTTAAGGATAACATTCTTCACAAAATCTTGGTCGGAATCACAGAGCAGGGGAATGTGACTATCACTAGCGCGCAACTTTTCAACTTTCAACAGACGCCTTATCTACACATTTTATACTAAACAAGCGTGTCAGGGGGCGGTACCATTTATTGATTTTGGGTATCAAGGTATATATATATATTCTCTTCATTTGTGATATTAGTTACATCAGAATTTAGTTTATTTACCTTTTTACCTGGGTACTTTATTTTTATAGGTATTTCATCAGGCGGCATCATAATTAAAGAATTGTGATGCTGCCGTAATGTTCCCGGCAGAATAGAATAGAACCACTCCAAATCTTTTCGTGGATGTCGTAGAAAGTGACTTAGGAAACACAAGCTAAACAAAGCTTATTAACATTAAAGAGACCTCTCCAACCCGTCTGGCCAGCGTGGAGAGTGTAGGCCAAATCCTCTGACTGCACAGGCTAATTATATGGCTCTGGTAGTACAAATAGTGTACAAATAGTGGAGACAAAAAAAGACCTGATGACGATGATGAGGTAATTATGATACCACATCACAGCATTTGGGGTATATTTACGTCTTTCTTAGCACGAGCTGACAGGCCGACTAAGCGACCTTTGCCGACTAGCCGGGCACGGGTTTTAAACGCAGTATTATTATTACTTTCGTCTCTAGTAGGGCGCGAGCTACATTCCGTGCTCTATGGTCAGAACATACCCGCCCATTTTCTTTTCATTGACGTAATCTACGATGTCAGTCTCCGTTTCGTTGTATTTTTCCTTGATTTGTTTACGTATTCGGTATGAAAGGGTTCCTTAAATACATTATGAGGTCATAAGTTCACGTTTATTCGGCCGTTTTCTTTTGTCGTCAAAAAATAAAACGTATTTCTTTGCGATTTGTGGTTGAAAGAAAAAGCCCTTTTCAAGGCTCTTACGTAGTTGCCGGATAATTTGCCTAGTTATTTTATTCGTTCCATTGTAAGTCATATAAAGTTACAAGTGGTCTTTAGATCATTTATCTATTACTTATATTATTAAGAGGAGAGAATTAATTGTTTGTTCGTTTGTTTTGCATTGAATAGAGACCGAAATATACCTATTTTCAAAATTCTTTCACTTCATCTTCATCAAATTAAGGAGCTGGGCTCTTGTCGGTATTCCTTTCTTATTTCCGCCAGTTTCTTTTACCTAAAGGTTAATTTATCTACGAGAAATATAGGCTTTAATTTACGCGGACGAAGTTACGGGATTCTTAGTTACTTATTACTTTAATCATAACCGCGAATTTCTTACCCTGCAGAGAGATAAGTGAAATGTCATTGTATTATTTTTTGGCTATAAATAAAATAATAAACTTTAATTTGTATTATTTGAAGATAATTTTTAGAATTATTGATAAAATCGTTTACCTTTTGTGTTGAAATAAAATGACTTATCATTAGAAAAAATTAACATTTACGTATCTGGCGGTATAATTGCGATGCCGTTACGATTTCCTAAGTCGAGACGTCCCCTAAGTCGTGGAGACGTCCCCTAAGGAACTACTTTAACAGATTGAATTGAATATTGTTTCTAAGACATCAACCTAAGTTTGATTCCCATTATATTCGCTACTTTATTTATGGAACATCACAAGTTTGTAGCCCGCTGGCCGGCCTAACCTTTGATCATATTAGATGACCCACGAAATTGTATACCGCTAGGGATGCCCCTACACTTTATTACAATTTTTGATTGTTTACTTCATAATTCAGTTATTTAGTACGAGCAATTTTCCCGTGACTTTTTCACTTAAATTATAGCCTATATAATTGACAAATAAATAAACTTTTAAATAAAAATAATTTGAATACGGTTTTATTGCGTTTATTACATTATTTATTTATCTAACGTTTCGAACTCTTTACAGTCTGCCTGCGGCCACAAACACTGTAAAGTGTTCGAAACGTTAGGTGTTTAAATAATGTAATCATCATCATCATCAGGTCTTTTTAAGTCAGTTTTCTTTTTTAGTAATGTAATAAACACGATAAAACCGCATAAAAATAAATTTTATATAAATGTGTGACAATCGCGAAAATATTAGACAATCCTAATCCTTACTAATATTATATATGCGAAAGTGAGTTTGTTTGTTTGTTACGCTTTGACGCCAAACCTAATGAACCGATCATCATGAAATTTTGCATACACATATGTTAGGGTACTGAGAAGGACATAGGCTATAAACCATGCGGGCGAAACCGCGGGTAACAGCTAGTACTAGATAAATTAGCTATCTAAAGGTGAAACAATTTTGAAAGTTGGTCCAGCAGTTTCGGTGCATATTCAATGCAAATAAACAAACAAATAATGAAATCTTTCCTCTTTATAATATTAAGCATAGAAATATCTTTCAACTTGCTGGCATGTCCAATATTACAAACGAGTGTATTCATTCCAGTAACTCCACTAAACCCCTGAACTAGTTTAAAAGTGATTCCATTTCCGGTATGAAGGCTATGAAAGGTTTTACCCTACGAAGCACTTTGCAAATTAAAAAGAAGTTAGGTATACTTGGTGCGAAAAATGTAAATAAAATGAAACACAAAATTCAAATCAACACCTTATTACTGAACAGTGTTATACTTTTTTAAACGATATTTAAGCTCCCTCAGTCTAAATTGTTATTGAATCGAAATGGACCAAACATTTCTCAGCTACTTGTGACGTTCTAGATTATTAGAAAACTCGAAATAACTAACAAGGTAATTTTTATTACAATGTTTATTAGGTTAACTATTTTTAAGGATAACAGTTTTTTTTATCTTATGCTTAAGGTAGGTTAGCTAACTAATATAAACCTAAACTTAATATTTACTGACATAAGCACTAATACGCATCGGTAGGTATATAATAAAAAGGACTAAATCTATGGAAGGGCGTGGGTTCGTCACACACACAAACCGAAACGTACTAAAATATAGTATATATTGAAACACCACTGTCCTGGTTATCGCTGATGCCGGTGCAGAGATAAACACTCTTTCGTGGTGGGGGATGGCACGGCAAGACGGCTAGCCAAGGTAGGTTGACTTCAGCCCGGAACGCTCCGTTGTGGATATAGGGTCGTCTGGCACCGGAGTAGTAGTCCCTGGAATGTATAATTCCAGACATTTCAGAAATGTCCAGTTTTGTAAAGTGACTGCGACATTTCGTGTCACAAGCGTGGTATGGCGATGGACCGAATATGAAAATGGTGTTTCTAATTAGCATGAAATAGTAATCAATGATGAGGCGTTCAAGCTAATAATGAGTTGCAATTAAAGTAACATTTCATGTGAGTTTGAGAAGGACAGATAGTTTCTTTTAAGGCTTAATTTATAAATAATATTTCTAATGATCCGCTAACATAACTTTTATATGCAAAGAGTTTTACTACTCTTATAACTAAGCTATTGTACGTAGATATGTATAATAATACAATGGGACATGAGAAAAATCAGCTTCGAGCACATGGTACTTGCGTCTCCTGGTAAAGGTCATGCAATGTCGTCTACAATCATAAGTGTATAAAGCCATCTGAATCTAGTCAAATTCTTACATATTCATTTTAAGATGAAATCAATCATCCACATGGACCTTTCTCCAGTTGATCAAGTGATTAACACATAATTAACACTTATTTTACTTAAAGGCACTAAACTACTTTTGCAAGCCAGAATGTAACACTATGCAACACTTACCCAATATCATGGGGACTTAACACTTAGTCTTATTAACTTTAATATTTTTGAGAATGTAGTAAATATCCAATAAGTACAATTCGTGAACTTAGTTGATTGCACGTAATAAAATATGTCGAGCACTCGGCACTTGAAACAGCAGTGACTCCACTGGTACATCCGAGCCGAGGTATCGCCGCGCCCGGCCGCCAACGGGACCGGTTTCTCACATGCAGTTACGTGATATGCTTTATACACATATTGCGCGCCCAGAGTTTGCCTATTGTTTTTATTCTTATTATTAGTTATTGACGTTTTTCTTACTTTTATATCCAATAAGTTTTAGATATTTATTAGTTAGTATTTTGTAATTTTAATGTTATATTTGTAAATAAATTTTATATAAGATTTAAGTTTACAATTATGTTTTGTATGCAAATTACTTAATTCCTTTTTTCAAGACTTAAGTTATTATTGACTGACCTAATATGACGAGGACCCACAGACAGTATTTTTATGTACTGTCGAGATTCTATCATGGAACATACTAAGAGAAGAATCAAATTATCAGAGTTGTTAAAATATATGATTATAATAACAGAAAGAACATGAGGGCAACTTTTGTCTAGTACTGACTGGGTTGTGAATTTTAAATTCCGTCCGCTCCTTGTGCGTCCCAGATTTTGTAACGCAAAAAGGGAAGCGCGGATCCAGGATTGCCTGGATCCGCGCTTGCCTTTCTGAGTTACAAAATGCAGACGGATTACGGTGAAACTTATAAAGGTATCCGTTTATAGGTGTATCAGAAATCAGAAGGTACTTACTGAAAATCTATACTAATATTATAAAGCTGAAGAGTTTGTTTGTTTGTTTTGTTGAACGCGCTAATCTTTGGAACTACTGAACCGATTTCAAAAATTCTTTAAAAAAAGAAGTTTTGAAATCGGTTCAGCCCCAGCTTCGCCCGTAGTACATACCCAACCTATGGCACTCAGAAATAACGTAGTACGTTATTTCTTATGCTAGGTATGTACTACTGGCGAAGCTGGGGCAGACTGCTAGTTATCAATATTTCAATGGTCTGCTATCATCATCATCATTTCGTGTAGGTGACACGGTCTGTCGACCGTGCACACCCTGGTGTCAGAGTTCTTCGAAACCGCCTCTCGGCCTCGACGTAATTCCTTTAACGACTACCAGATCGCAGCCGGGACCAACGGCTTAACGTGCCTTCCGAAGGAAGGAATCATCTTTTTTATCAGACAATCAGGTTTTTCATGCCTTCAATGTCCAAGCCAAACTGGAAACAACTTAACAAAGTATGTTCCCCGTGGGAATCGAACCCACGACCCCCGGGTCAACGAGGCAAACGCGTTACCCACTGGATCACGGAAGCTGATTTTTTGTTAATAATAATATATATCTTAATGTGACAGTTTTTATGGATGTGAAATATGTTCTACTTTTTGACGCAATAACTACCCGATGTATTATAAAAGAAAGGGTGGCGCAGGTGGAGGCAACCCTAAGTGATTAAAGGACGGCCAAGCCGTAACATCCCTGACACTTGCCTTAAAGGCGGCATTCTATACAGACTAATTTGTCGGCAATACCGACTTAAAGTAAGCAAGTTTTATTTTTATTTTATATAACTGTGGTGACCTCTTCATTTGATGACAACATAAAAAATAACTACAAGACTTCACACAAGATGGCGCTAAGCGATTCTGAAACGCGCAAGCAGAAATTCTTCGATTCCGGCACCTAAATATAACCCCCGAAAGAGCTCAGTCGGACCCGTTTACGGTTCCCTGGGCGCACACCTTGCCCAGCAGGAAGATCTTCCCTGCAAGCACACCACCTCGCTCCCACTACATAACCAACATTTTAAAGCTGGTTATGTAGTGGGCACGAGCTATAGCTTACACAAAAGAATATAGTTAGGGAGGCGAATAGGGGAATTTTCGGCAATACTCGAGCGTGGCAGTTTAAGATATGAGAGATACCTTTAGACCTAATAGAACAGCCTTGTAAAGTATTTAGCTCTATATGTGGTGACGCGCGCCTAGGATAGACGATCAGATTAGTAAAAAAAAAATGGATAGTCTGAAATACTCGAGCGCGTCAGATTAAGATATTGGGGGTTGATTTTAGTTTTTAAAGACTAAATTTAACTAATCTGACGATAAGTCCTTGACGCCGCCGAGTTATAGGGTCGCGAACTTGTAAAAAAAAAAAGTTAATCCGGCATTCTCGAGTGCGATTTTTTTTATTTTTATTTTGAAGAATATAATCTAAAACTTACTAAAAATACAAAATCTGCCGGTTTCCGCATGACCGGAAGTGTGGAGGAGCCATTTCGTCTTCCTAAGAACGCGTTGCGGCATATAAGTCGCGAACGATACATTTTACAAAAAAAAGTTTAAATAAACTAAAAAGGTAATTTTATTTTACACAAAAAAGGTCTCTTTACATTTTTGTCCAAAGTTAAAACTTTTTGACTTGAAGCATCATGAAAACTCAAACTCCCGGTTTTTTGAGTATATCTCGAAAACTGAGGGGGTTAAAAAAAATTGATATGAAATAACGATCATTAAATTATGTGATTTTTATTATATCCCAAATTTTTTTTTCTAAAACTTCTCCACAATTTTCGTGGATTCGGGAAAAGTTACGCGTATCTGTATTATACTTCGTACTACATTTCATCTACATTTACGTTGGTTGTATATATCGCTTTATTGTCTTTCTTAAATTCCCCGTTTTATCAAGGAGAAAGATAGGAAAAAAAAAGAAACCAAAAAACCTTTTTCGGTCAGATTAAAAGAACCCACCAACATTTTTGTCAGATTAAAAAAATATGCTTTCAGGATACCGAGATAAACCTCCCCTATGAAAATCCGACGCGCTCGAGTATTTCAAAAAAACTTTTTATTTTTGCATTTTCAAAAATTCGTCGTAGCTTATCGTCACGCCTAAATCGTCAGTTTTTTTAAAGGGAGCTTCCTTGGGGCCTACTTAACACCCCTTCCGAAAATCTGACGCGCTCAAGTAAATTTTTTTTTTTTTGCATTTTTGACTACTTTATATGCCTACCCCCACCACGCAAACCGGCAGATTAGTATACCGTTGTTATCAGAGGCACTTGGGGCATACGTAGTATGAATATCTGACGCGCTCGAGAATGCCCAAGTAACTGTTTTTTTTAACATTTTTGAAAAACCGTAACCGCCAAACTACCGCTAAAATGGTTTTTGCCACACGAGCTTTTCTTTTCGAAATTATTTTATCTTTCGATTTTGATAGGTCTCGACAGCGCCGTGGAATTACGCCATTTTGCTACCTCGCCTCCCTAACTAATAGTATATCCCACCAACTAATATTGTAAATGCGAAAGTGAGTTTGTTTGTTTGTTTGTTACGTTTTCACGTATTTCCTGAATCATCATCAAATTTCATACTCATAGGTTAATAGTTAGGGTACTGAGAAGAGCATAGGCTATATGTTACACGGGCGAAGCCGCGGGCAACAGCTAGTATGCTATGAATTACGCAATTAAAATTGCGGAAAATAGCTAGTAAAAAAATGAGTTACATTGTTATAGCGTCTGCTCTACCTAGTAAAGCCATAATATTTCTTTTCTGTGGCTTTCAGATAATTGGAATCGAACGTCCCGGTTGCGTTAAATTTGATCATTTGTTCCGGGAACGATGTCATCACTGCTTTCATGTATGAAATTCTGCACTAATTTTATTTCAAGGAATAAAATCAAATTTACTTTCCGTGGAGTTTGTTGAGTCGTTTAGGCTAGATTTTATTAATACATTCATTTCTTTAACAGTATTCTGGGAGAAAAACAAATTGTTCCCGTAATTTTTTGCGGCCTCTGTCACACATGGTTATCAATTATCATATTTGTCAGGTACCTACGCCGGGGGCACGGCGTTCGAATTCCAGCGTATTTGGAATTCGGAGCCTGGAAGACGGAGGTCAAACCAGGTGCCCAGATACAATGTGTGATAAAACGAAAACTCACGTGGACAAATTCTCAGAAAAAAGAAAGTTCTTAATCTGTAAAGAGCTTCGTGCATTTCCCTTTTCTTTCAATACAAGATGTTAAGGTACACAACTACCCAGCGTTATCATCAAAGCATTAAATCAGCTAGCCAAAATTAACAGCTTTTCTTAAGGGACGATGCTGAGAACTTGAAATAAAAAACACATTCTTACAAATTGCCGCAACACGCAACACTTTTGTATGAAAATGTAAATTTTTTGAGTTCCCAGCTTTGGTCCCATATGAAAAGTTGTTCATTATGACAGACTGAATTGATGGTTTGTAGGCCATCGGTGTTTACTCTGACATCCTGTATATGTAGGTACAGTCAGGAGCAGATAAACTGATGCTAACAATTTAAAGTTTTTTCGTAGAGGGTCAGGTTTATCTGCCATGTACTGTACACAGGTATTTTCATAAATATTCAATCCGCAAACCATCGCCAACCCTACCTGTGTTCGGTTTATTTTATTCAACAAGTGGTCATTTTCTTGTTCAAAATTCACAGTAACGCACACTGAATATTTAACAGCGCCTCAACTTGGAAGGTCTTCAAACCGTGGTTGAATTTATAATGGCGTCGGGTCGGACACGTGAAAATATGGCGCCAAATCTATTACGAAGTAACCTCATGTATATTTACATAATCAAAAATATTATGCCAGTTCTTGTCCGCGGATTTTTGGTAAAATATTCACTATTTTACAATCCCAACTATTCCAACAAATATTACAAATGCGAAAGTGAGTTTGTTTATTTGTTTGTTTGTTAAGTTTTCACGCCATATCTACTGAACCAATCATCAAGTAATTTTGCGTACACGTTGTCTGGAGTACGGAGACGGACATAAGCTACCTTTAATCTCGGAAAAAAGTACTGTTCCTGAGGGCTCGACTCTAACGCGAGCGGAACCCGCAGGTGACAGCTAGTCTGCTATAATAACCTCAACCTCTGAAAATTGAATCAGATTTTTACATTTGTCATATTTTCAAATTTGGCCAAATATTTAAAATTTGCGATGAAATACAGAAACTCACAAAATTAAATCACTTTTTTTAAATATAACACTTTTCAAACATTAATTTTCAAGACATTCCTGTTAAAGCCAGTAAATTATTTTTATTTCCGTTAA
Organism: Rhodophaea formosa; assembly: GCA_963082605.1. NCBI lineage: Eukaryota > Metazoa > Arthropoda > Insecta > Lepidoptera > Pyralidae > Rhodophaea > Rhodophaea formosa. Next base: position 8,228,113 of record OY720225.1, on the reverse strand, counting down.
CCCTCAGATCGGTTCCGCGCGGGTGTTTGGTAAAGCAATACTAATTGTTTTACAATTGACTTTATTTACCTCAATCTTTGAAAATTCAATAGGTTGATGGCAATTTCCGTTTAATAAAGTTACGATTATTGATTAGTCTTTTGATTGGTGTTATCTTTTATAATTTATCAAAACCTCAGACCAAAATAGAATTTTCAGAGAGTTTTACTAATGTAGATATAATTCACAAATTGGTTTTTCCGCTCAGATCTTTTTTTTTCTAACATCATACTTCATATCTGACCATTATTTAACATTAACAATGAAATAAATAAATTTACACACAACAATAAATTAGCTCCCATAAAATATCACTCTTTTTTCAGGGCAGTCGTGCTTAAAGCCAGTAAATTATTCGTATTTTACAAAACGTCACAAAATTGCCGCGCGGTTCATCATCATCATCACCAGGTCTTTCTAATCTCCACTGCAGGAGCATGACCCTCTCTGCACCACCAGAGCCATACACTAGCCTGAGCAGTCAGAGGACTTGGCCTACACTCTCCACGCTGGCCAGACGGGTTGGAGAGGTCTCTCTGATATTAATAAGCTTTGTTTAGCTTGTGTTTCCTTAGTCGCCTTTTACGACATCCACGGAATGACTTGGAGTGGTCCTATTCTACTCTGCCGGGAACCACACGGCCGCGCGGTTGCCCAATACTAATTGTTTACAATCACTTTATTTACCTTAATCTGTGAAAAATCAATAGGTTCATGGGAATTTTCCGTCCAATAACGTTACGTTTAATGTGTAGTCATTTGATTGGCGTTGTCTTCACATTTTATCAAAACTGGGACCAAAATGGTATATTTTTAATAAGTTGCACTAATGTTTACAAGTTTCATAAGATTTGTCTTTCCGCGCAGAGTTTTTCAAACATCTTATCACTAAATGTCTTCAAATATTAAGCATTTACGATAAAATATAAAACTCACACAAAATAAGAGAACTCTGATAAAATAGAAATTTTTAGGCAGTTGTTTAAAAATCCAGTAAATTATTTGTGTTTCCATCAAAACCTCAGATCGGTGCCGCGCGGGTGTTTTGTAAATAACACTCACTGATTTATAATCGTGGGTGACTGCCATTATTTACCTTAATCTGTGAAAATTCGATAGGTTGATGGCATTTTCCGTTTAATAACGTTACGTTTATTGAAAAGTAATTTGATTGATGTTGTCTTGTATATTTTATTGAAAATTCTGACCAAAATAGAATTTTCAGTGAGTTTCACGAATGTTAATATGATGTAAAAGATTTATTTTTCCGAACACTGTTTTTCTTACGCGATACTCCAAATGTGTCCAAATATTAAGCATTTACAATAAAATAAAGAAACTAAGAAACAAAAAAAAAGCTCCAATAAAATAGCAATCATTTTAAGGGCAGTTGTTTAAAAACTCAGTAAATTATTTGTGCTTATATCAAACCCTCAAATCGGTGCCGCGCGGGTGTTTGGTAAATAACACTCACTGTTTTATGATCGCGGGTGACTGCCTTTATTTACCTCAATCTGTGAAAATTCAATAGCTTTACGGCATTTTCCGTTAAATACGGTTACGTATATTGCTAACTCATTTGAATGATGTTGTTTTGTATTCTTGATCAAAACCTTTGACCAAAATAAGCGGGGGATAAGTTTGAATGATGATGATATGATTGACAAGATTCGTATCTGCACAGACTTTTTATGATGATATATCATCATTATCATCAGGTCTTTCTAGTCTCCACTGCAGGAGCACGACCCTCTCTGTACTACCAGAGCCATATACTAGCCTGAGTAGTCAGAGGATTTGGCCTACACTCTCCACGCTGGCCAGACGGGTAAGAGAGGTCTCTTTGATGTTAATAAGCTTTTTGTAGCTTGTGTTTTCTTAGTCGCCTTTTACGACATCCACGGGATGACTTGGAGTGGTCCTATTCTACTCTGCCGGGAACCACACAGCATTATGATGATATACCTCGCCATCAATCAAAATATTTGCGGTCTTATTCATAAAAATTTAAACTCCTAAAAACAGGTATATTGAAGGTTTTAGTATTTACGATAAAATAAAAGAACTGCAGACAAAAAAGACTTCGATAAAAAGCGCTCTTTTTCAGTCATTATAAAAATCCAGTAAATTATTTGTATTTTAATCAAAGCCTCACAGCACAGAGGTGCCGGGTATTTGTTAAACCTATAATTATAAATTACTGACGTCAACAATTTTTTTTGTTGTAAAAATTGTAAACCCAAGTATGACAATTAATAAGTGTTCAAAGAAACCTATATGAAATAAACGAATGAATCTTGAATTCTGAATTACTCACTGTTTAAAAATCGCGGGTGACTGCTTTTATTTACCTCAATCTGTGAAAATTCAATAGGTTTATGGCATTTTTCGTAAGTACGGTTGCATGTATTGTAAGATCATTAGATGTTGTCCTTTTATTAAATTAAAGATGATTATAGAAATTTTCAAGATTTGTCTTTCTAGGCACAGTTTTCCTAACCCCATTTCTCTCCAAATATTTAGCATTTACGAAATAAACAAACTAACACAAAAATAGCACTGAAAAAAACAATATTTTGTCGTGTAAATGTCCGGTAATTTTTTTGTATTTTCATCAAAGCCTTACAGAGGTGCCGGGTGTTTGGTTAACCGATAATTACTCACTGTTTAACAATCGCGGGTGAATGCCTTTATTTACCTCAATCTGTAAAAATTCAATAGCTTTACCACATTTCCATTAAATACGGTTCTACAATACGATACGGCATTGTTTACTCATTAGATTGATATCGTGTTCATATTTTATTGAAACCTTTACCAAAACAGGGATATAGGTTTGACTGAAGATGATATGATTTGCAAGATTTCTGTCTTACCACATGGTCTTAGTAACGTCATACCTCATAATCTAAATCATGTCAAAAAACAATGCGGCAAGTGTATTGTTAGTTGTATCCTCAGATTAATAACTAAAGCAAGTTGTATCACAAGAAAGGCAAGATAAAACTCGGAACAGAAGATTTCCTAAGAAGAGATCGATACATTAAGTCAATTGTCTTTGGTCAGGACAAAGAAAGTATGGGCAGATAAAGTAACAAAGGCATGTGACAAAATCTAGAAGACTTACATAGTGTGCCAAACTACAAACGTGGAATAAGACGAAGGCGAAGTTATGTTCATCTTCCAACTCTTAAACATAAATAAATAAAATAATAAATAAATATATACGGACATATTCTTAGGTAAGAATTGTGTTATGGTATACTAACTCAACGATACTATATTTTATAACAAATACATATATAGATAAACATCCAAGACCCAGGTCAATCCGAAAAAGATAATTTTTTATCTTGACCTGACCGGGGATCGAACCCGGGACCAACCGTATCACAGGTCGGCGTGTTGACCGCTGCGCCACGGAGCTCTTAGGTAGGTATATCAAATTCCTAAGTTCTGCTTTGGTAAGTAATTTTCAATTAATTAATAATTAGCAACTCATTTTTAAGCAATGGAAGACAAAACAAAGTATAGACAACTTTTACTGTGTGATAAACCACAATGTCGAATAAGACAAAAAAGGAGTTATGTTTAAGTATATATAATATATCAACTTAACATACTGTGAAATAATTTCGCTGAAATACCAAATACCGCCTTCATCTCAACGTTCTAGTTTGGTTAATAATTATCCTCATTCTCATATATGATGCCAGGATACAATACCGTATCTGGCCCCAACATAGTTCATATAATTCTCGTTATTTCCACCGTAAAAATAACGACAATAAATCCTATAAAAGTCACGGGTTCAAGAATGTTATCACACTTAGGAATTAACGTATCGCAGTGAGCACTCATAATTAATGCTGTTATATTGCCATTGTTTATGCCGTGTGATTTACGACCCAATAAAAGTAGCGCCAGCCCTTTTATTTCTTCTTTGGGTCAATATTAGCAACGATATTTGTTTAAATATAAAAAAATATATACAAGTATTGATTCCGCAATTTTCCTTACTATATATTCACATAAGTAATGGGCATAACAGCCACGATGGTATGCATGGTCCCGAGACAATTTGAGGTGGTCGCTCCTTCCGACCTCAGAATATTTTGATTACGTATAATTTTCGTTATTTCCAACGTAAAAATAATGGCAATAAATTCCGCTATAACTATTGGTTCAAGAATGTTTTCACACTTAGAAATAAACGTATCGTAGTGAGCACTCATAATTAATGCTGTTATATCGCCATTGTGTATGCTGTGTGATTTATGGCGCAATAAAAGTAGCGCCAGCCCTTTTATTTCTTCTTTAGATCAATATAGCAGAGGTGTTTCTTTAAATATAAAAGTATTTAGTTCGTAATTATGTTCTTTAATATATTATAAGTAAAATAAGATTCGTATATGTGTTGGGCATAACAGCCACGATACACTACCGTGCCTGGTTTCAACATTGTTTCAGGTGGTTGATTTCTCCGCCTCTTAACATTTGATTTTGTTTAATTCTCGTTATTTCCACTGCAAAAATAACGGCTACAAATCTCGCTATACTATAACAACCATGTGTTAAAGAATGTTATCACATTTAGGAATAAACTTATCGTAGTGAGCACTCATAATTAATGCCGTTATATTGCCATTGCTTATGCTGTGTAATTTACGGCCCAATAAAAGTAGCGCCAGGCCTTTTATTTCTTCTTGGGGTCAATATAGCAGAGTTGTTTATTTAAAAAATACATAAAAATACAAGTATTTATTTAGTAATTTTTCTAAATATAAGATTCGCATATGTGTTGAGCAAAACCACCATGATATCATAACGTACCTGGCCCTTCTTGTAGTGTGTAGCGCGCCTCACTTGCCTCTCACCAATATAAATATGTATTATTTGTATCTAATGAGAGTAATAAACCATACGTCGAACCTGAACAACGTTTTTTCATTTGGTACGCCCTTACATTCTATTATAGTTGCAGGTAGTCGTCCTTCCAACCTCTGAATATTTTATTCTAATATAATTCTCGTTATTTCCACTATAAAAATAACGACAATAAATTCCGCTATAACCATTTGTTCAAGAGTGTTATCACACTTAGAATTAAACATATCGCAGTGAGCACTCATAATTAATGCCATTATATTGCCATTGTTTATGCTGTGTGATATATGATCCAATAAAAGTAGCGCCTGCCCTTTTATTTCTTATTTGGGTCAATATAATGAAAAACTTTTATTTCTTATTTGACGAGCTCCGTGGCGCAGCGGTCAACACGCCTGCCTGCGACACGGATGGTCCCGGGTTCGATTCCCGGTCAGGTCAAGATGGAAAATGATCTTTTTCAGATTGACCTGGGTCTTGGATGTTTATCTATATAAGTATCTATTATAAAATATAGTATCGTTGAGTTAGTATCCCATAACACAAGTCTCGAACTTACTTTGGGGCTAGCTCAATCTGTGTGATTTGTCCGTATATATTTATTTATTATTTGTACTATACTATACTTGTTATTATTGTTGTTTCTTTAAGTATAAAAAAATAACAATAAAAATATTATGAGAAGTCGCTTCCATAATATGTCAGCCAAAACTAAGACTAAGTATCTTAAATAAAATTATTTTAATACGGTTTTTATCGCGTTTATTACATTATTTATACACCTAACGTTAAACTGCGTACATCCGAAACGTTATCAATCAATATTTTAGGCGGTAGATTTTGCAGTTCTTATAAAATACTAGACAAATGTCAATTTAGTCTACCTGCGACCACGAACACTGTAAAGTGCTCGCAACGTTAGGTGTATAAATAATGTAATAAACGCGATAAAAACCGTATTAAAATAATTTTATTTAAATGACAATCGCGATAACATAAGAAAACATTAGTAATTATCTTAATATGCATCAAATTTTCCGATTACTGCTCATCCCTACGATCAACATACAGCCAAATCTAGAAAGAAATTAGGAAATAAAGCAGTAGAAGATGGAAGTTTAAACTACGAGATACAAATACTGGCAACAGTTAGAAAAAAAACAGCGATAGTTTTCTTTTGAACTAATAGGTATTAATAATGACCTATTAAAGGCTACAAAAATATTATTCACATATTTCGAATAATAGCCATAAAACTGTTACAATTAACGCCGTAATATCGCTATTGTTTACGTTGTTTGATTTATGACTAAATAAAAGTAGCGCTTGCCTTATTTATTTAACCTAAGACTATTGATATACCATTGCAATATCGTGAATGATATTTTAAATATTCAAGTTCTTTTTGAACAATTGAGTCTCTCAGTTTTCATGAATAAACCTTTTCAAACTGCCTTTTCTACTCTTAGGGTTGTTTTTTTTTTTTCAAATTTATACGGGACCAACTTTGGAGTATACTAAAAACTAGGGCTACTCTGTACGAAACTATGCATGGTCATACATAAAAGAAATACGCGTCGTTTGGATAACATCTTCCATTTTTTCGTCCGTGGTAAAAAATTATGCTGTCTTTTGTATTCGTGTATATTTTTACACAAATATTTAGAAAGGACACGAAACGCGTATAACCGATGGCAAATCAATCAAATCAACTCATTTATTTGCTAAAATGTGTACATAATAGGTGGAATTCATAAAAATTTGTTCGTCCATTTAACCTTATCAAGCATGCAAAATATCAGCATTTTATATAAAATATAAAAATAAAAATATTAATTCAAAATATTAAGAATCTTCTAGTCCACAAGTCCAAAATTTAATAAATTCAACCTAATATTATTACAACTAACCATTCAACGAATAATTATTAATTATTTTTATTCAAATAGTCCTTGATGGAATAGAAACAATTATCTATTAAAAATCAACTTATTGGACCCAACCTTTCTGTGCTCCCATCTGGTGGTATTTCACGAAACCCTTAGAATAAAAACACCAGGAATAAATGCAATGTTCAATCAGATTTTAATAATTATTTCTGATATCCACTCCATAGGATATGTTCTTCAGACGTCATCGCATTTATCTCTATCAATTTTACGACTAATAAAACCGTACCGTAGTGTATCGAAACCCACTCTTAATCGTAATGTGTGAATAGAAACAGAAAGCATTCCAGTGGTTTCGATCTTCGAGTTTAACGTAAAAACAATATTAAAGACATAAATTCAAATGCTGTACCACTTTATTTATTTTTTAAACAATTTTGTTTACAAAACATGCCAGCCTTAACGTTTGGTACCTAAACTATATCTTAGCTCAATTGGAAGCTGTATTACATAGCGATTTGTTTGAATAAAACCGGCTAAGTGGGAGTCGCATGTACTAAGGGTTCCATACAAAATTAAACTAAAAAGTCCACGCTTTTTGTATGTGGACTCTGATTTATATTGGCTCATGAAAGCACTTGTAGACTTCCCTTCTTGTATGGTGAATATTTTTTTTTTCTTTAAAAGATACTTTTTTTTAATAGTCTGTATTTATCTATGTAATAAATTAATAGCAACTGTGAGACATTGGCACACGAAAGCATTTCTAGACTTCCTTTCTTGTATGGTTAATCGATTTTTTTCTTAAAAAGATACTTTTTTCTTCATTATCTGTATTCATCTATGTAATAAATTAATAGTAACTTTGAGAAATAACACTCTAAAACAAGTTTCTCGCGTGGGACCCCTCTTAAGTTCCTAATTTCATTTTGTTTTATTATTTGTTGTTATTGCGGCAAAATATATATTTTGCTAATGGGCATATGCACGTTCTGTAAAAACCTGAGTAAAGAATAACTATTATTTGTCAGTGAAAAAAGTATAAATAAAAACGATAAGGTTCCTCGAAATCACAAATATATCAAACAGAACAAAAACATTCTTTCTGTAATTAAAAATCGTATACAAATCCTCGGTAATCAGTTATCGTTATCGCTTATCTAATAACACGATTACAGATTACAGCTGCCGTGTGTATTACGCCGATAGCGATGTTGCGCGCTGACCCAATTAGAGGCCGTCAAATTTGACGCGCACACTTGATACTAACACTCTAACTAAACTTCATGCAAGGGGGTATGTCTGATTTGGAATCACCGCAAACTTGGTCCTCCCAAACAACTTGTCTAAATATCTCATCACTAATTAATGAATCTATTTATAAGGCCAGCATAATTGAAAAGTATACTAAGTAGTAATACATTTGTACTACTTTTGATCTCAATAGTTTGTTTTGCATTAAGTGTCCAAATAGTTACTAAAACTGTTTGGACAATTAATGCAAAACAAACTATTATTAATAAAAAGTGTGTCTGTCCCAACTCTATTTGAAGACAATGAGGTATCCTTTTCGAATGCTGGTTGGCCTTTTTAAAAATTTTGTAGGGTTCCCAATCATTAATTCTTAACTCCTAATTATAGGGGTTCAAAAATTCATCTTTTAACTAATTAGTAATCGCTTATCTTATTACGAGATTACCACTGACGTATGTATTGATTAGGCCGATAGTGTTAGTTATCACTGCTTTATTCCCCTCATTGCGTTATCTGTCTTGCATTCTTAATTGTGGTGTGAAGAGCCCAGGATCCACATGTTATTAATTCTGCAATGATATGATTTGGTATGGTTTTTAAGGCCAGATAGAGTTAACTAATGATAGGTTTTATTCATGAACGATAAACCTGAAAAAATGAAGCACAAATATTGACCTGAAGTACGAATCGAACCTAGTTTCTCAAGTAGTATCATAACCACCGTGCTATGGAAGTCGTAAGCCGTTACAGCTGCCGTGTGTTAAATTTGCCTATTATAAACGTTTTTAGATCGCCGCGGAAAGAGTAACAGCCAGTAAATAAAAAATTTAACAGCCGGTTACCAGTATTTTCTTTTTGCCCAGACCAGCGTGAAAGACCAATGAATCATATTCTCAGCCTAAAATGTGCGCGCTTGAGTAGACTAAATGCCGAAACCATTGAATAGCGCCGCGTCATTTGAACCCGAGCTCACTTTGTTCTGATGTATGGCGGTGGTAAATCTATGGTAAATCGCAATTCACGGTAAATCACACAGGATGGCTTTGTTTGTGGTGAATTTGGCAGGTAATAGGTAAATTTGTGTTTAAAATGAGATTTCATAATATTGGTTGCAATCATAAATAGTAAATAAATACCTACGGACAAATCACACAGATAGAGTTAGTTACAAAGTTCGAGATTAAAATTTGTGTTATAGGATATTACTCAACGATACAAATTATTTAAGAAAAAAATAAATATTATGTAGATACATTTATATAAACATCCAAGACGCAGATCAATTTGAAAAATAATATTTTCCATGTTGACCTGACCGAGGATCGAAGCCTGCTTTGCGATAGCCTGGTATGATCACCGCTAGGCCACAAAAGATCGTCACATGTAGTCCTTTTATGACTGTTAATATAAGTACGTATATAATTTTTGTTTTTAAATTAGATGAATTTTATTTCAAAGGTCAAAATTTTGTTTATAGTTGCTGAGTCTAAATAATTTGCTGATCAGCAAATTTTAAAATTTTAAATGAAATTTAGTTAACCAGTTCTAACGAAGTTAAATAACCAACCTTTAACTAATTAACGTTCGCACTCGGTTCGTTAGCAACATCAATATTTGATAATTACGAATTATTTCCAACTTCAACTTAATATAATCGCCTCATTTTATTTTGAAGCCTTAATATTCCACTTTATATTTTTTAGCATCTTACATACATACAATCACGTTTTTTTCTCTTGCGGGGTAGACAGGGCCCAGGTCTGTAAAAGTTTAAGGCTACGTTTCGCATGAAGGTGAGAATGGAATCAAAATAATGATGGGTTGCTAGCCGCATCGCCTATTGACATGATTCCTGACGACCATTCCCTCGATTGCGCGGGAAGAAAAACAGTTGGTACATTCGACAAGTGTAAGTAATAAAAAGAGCAACATATTTATTTGTAAAAAGATTGCAAAAAACTTCAGCCAGCAACTTCTGTAGAATTCCACCATTAATAATTATTATTGCTTAATTATTTGGCTATATTTTCACTTTGAGCAATAAAGAATCTAAATTAACTCGTTTATAGGGTCATAAACAAAATTAATTTAAACTTAAGTATTTAAAGAAATAAAAAAAATTGATCCACAATTTATTTTTAAAACGAACAGCGTCTAAAAATATATTTTGAATCTAAATTATTTATGTTTCTTTCACCTTAACAGACGAACAAACATAAAACGTAGGTAACAAAAGATTTATTTTGTAACATTATCAGTCAAAACATACGAAAAATGTTATCAGGTAGATTTTCTCATTAAATTAAACAAATAATTGCAAATTATAAAAAGATTTGTGACGTACGTACTGTGCTCTCTGCTTGTGTCATAAAATTATATGACTATTTAAATTAGACATACATCTTTGCTCTCTGATAGTATCAACCTTAGATTATATATAGTCAAAGGTATCAACATAGCAACATAACTGCCTTCTATCTACCTATCCAACATGGGCAAAAATCAGAAAAATCATGTAAATAGGCGATGCGGCTAGCAACCCATTACTATTTTAAGGGGGCACACTAGGCACAGTAGCGACGCCAATCATTTTATTCCTAATACTTTACAAATAGAAAGAAATTTTAATCATATAAGCATTAGCATTTGTCTATTTGCAAAGTATTAGGAACTAGCTGTTACCCGCGGCTTCGCCCGTGTAATATATAGCCTATGTCCTTTTCGGTACCCTAACCTATGTGTATGCAAAATTTCATGATGATCGGTTCAGTAGATTCGGCGTGAAAGCGTAACAAACAAACAAACTCACTTTCGTATTTATAATATTAGTTGGGATAAAATGATTGGCGTCGCTACTGTGCCTAGTGTGCCCCCTTAAAATTCCGTTTTCCATGTACACACCGACCATCAAACTAAACGTGGCCTTTAGGCCTTCTAGGACTTGGCTCTGTCTACCCCGTGAGGGGAATGACGTGACAATATATATGTATGTAATAATAACCATAATCATAAACCACGCCATACCGTGCAACAATGTGCAAAGGATACCACATATTGTGTCAAGTGCATTACAAGTACGTCAAGCAATCTTGGGCATGGGCTATTTCGACGACGCCAGTAATGCACATATTGGGGAGCCCGATGGCCCAGTGGGTGTGAGCATCATCAGCGCTTACGCGTGTTACAATCTCTGGCGCAGTCGCCACTTGGATGGCGACCGCAAGAGGCATAACTAGAGATCCTCCGTGCTTCGGAAGGCACGTGTAAAATTTTTGGTCCTGGCTGTCATCATAGATGGCAGTCATGAAGCTATGTAAGATGCCTTTAGGCATGTCGGGTCCTACTCACCCAGCTAGTTAGAGTAGGCCCAACATGAATATGAATGAAGGTATTAAATGCTCAGCGGAGAGAGAGAGTTCAAGTACACAACACAACACAGATAATAGGTTTTAATAAGTTTCACACTTGCGTTACACAGTTAGTAGTAGTGAATACAATTAGTAAAATAATATTGTAGGCCTGTAAACTAGGGTCGAGAGATCACGACCAAACTTAGGAAAGGAATTTAATGGAATCAAATGAGTGATGAGGAAGGACTGTGAAGAAGATTTGAAAATGGAATTTGGAATTTAATTTGAAATTTAAAATGAATTTCGAAATAAAAGTGGACAGGATGATGATGATTGGGAAATGAGGTGAAAAGCAAGATGCAGCATGAAGGTTATCATGCACATCGTTACAGGCAGCTTAAATCAGACACTAGTGTTAGTCTGTGTTAGCTACTTACACACATGAAAAACAATCAAATAAACATAAATACATTGTCAACTAATCATACATGTAATAAGCAAGATAAAATAGATACATCAAAATGCTACTTGGCGCATAGTGCTTACATACTTGGTTTGTAAAAATACATGAACATTTATATCGGCAATAGCGTGAGATTACTTTTAAATCGGCTGCTTCTGTAAGGGCCATATATTATTGATGGAATCGGAATCAGAATCCCTATTAGAATACATATACATACGCAAGAAATAAAAGGTAAAATATGGAAAAATGGACTTCCTCTAAATCTTTACAAGCTGATTGGTAAATTTTTATGGAAGGCCCAATATTATTAATTTTTGATTATTTACGTTTCTTTTTATTTTTGTTCAGAATCAAACAATCTAAAAGTGTATTTACAAGCGTTTGAAAACCCAACGAATTTTGTTGAAGACATAGACATTTGTGAATCATCATCAGGTCTTTCTAGTCTCCATTGCAGGAGCACGACCCTCTCTGTACTACCAGAGCCTACTAGCCTGAGTAGCGAGAGGATTTGGCCTACACTCTCCACGCTGGCCAGACGGGTTGGAGAGGTCTCTTTGATGTTAATAAGCTTTGTTTAGCTTGTGTTTCCTTAGTCGCTTTCTACGACATCCACGGGATGACTTGGAGTGGTCCTATTCTACTCTGCCGGGAACCACACGGCCGATTTTTGTGAATAAAATGTATCAGGCATTATCCTAAAATCGAAATTCCTAGCGAGTTCTCATACTCATAAAAATATCGCAAAATAATCTTCAATTCAAAAGTCTTATACGTATAATTCCACGACTAAAAGCGTAATTTTACCACCCCTCGAAAACTTGGAGCATTCTTCACTGCAGCTTAACTTTTAATGGCCTCTTTGGCTCTGGGATTCAAGTAATTTATCATTAGATATTGATAGGTCATCTTTTGTTGTGTTGTAAGAGCCTTTGGCTTACCCCATGTTTTATTCGCACCTAGGCTTTTCAAAGTCTCAAAATGTTAAGAGTTATTAAAGACGTTTTGTTTTTCTGTTTTTATTTCATGCACATGCTTTTGGTGTTGCATTCGTCACGGCATTATCTCTTAAAACTTAACTTAACTTTAACCTCCTACCTTGGTCGCTGCCTCCCTATTTTGTATGTAAAAGACTATAAGTACTACTACTGACCTGACTGATCGTTAACAAGGAGCTTGATGCATGAGAAAATTCTAGGGGCGAAGTAAAAAATGTTTGTATTCTTTAAAAAAATATCGGTATCTCCTTAGATTAAGAGTTATCTTATTCAATTGGTTGTTAAATTGCTTGTTATGAACTAAAACCGAGTAAAAAGATATGACAAAAATTTACTACTGTATACCTAAAAATTTAATAAACTTTTAACTTCTAACATGTAAGGTGATGCCTATTTTTAGGGTTCCGTAGTAAACTAGGAACACTTATAGTTTCGCCATGTCTGTCTGTCCGTCCGCGGTTTTACTCAGAGACTCTAAGTACTAGAAAGCTGTAATTTGGTATGGGTATGTATATTAGTCAGGCCAAAAAAGTGGTAGATAAAAATATTGGGAGGAAGGGATCCGTTTCCGAAATATTTGATGCAAATTTTTGTTAGAGGTAAGTGTAGAGATACAGATACAGAGGGGGGGGGGCCCTCTGTATCTGCTAAATGGTTATATATGGATACGTGAAAAAAATTACAGCAGTAGTATATAGGGATATTATAAGAAAATCCCTGCTGGACAACAAAACTTGGGGTCTTATTTAATTTTATTACTTTTACCAATGTTTGTAGTTAATTATTAATAATAACTACAAAAAGTAATTAATTTCAATGAATTATTCACATTTCAAAAAACACTAGGTTATTATTAATAATGTAAGAAAATTATTAATAATTTTTGATTAATCAAATTTACCGTAACATATATACTGAAGTTGAAAGGAAAACAATCAGAGCTGAGTATTAAGTACGATCTAAAAAGTTATAGACAACCAACTTATAAAATTTACTCGAAAATGTAAAATTTGAATAAAATTTGTGAACTCAAAGTTGTCATTCGCAACTACGGAACCCTACACTGCGCGTGGCCCGACACGCACTTGGCCGGTTTTTTTTAAAGTTATATCTTACTGGTCGTACCCACATCTTTATTAATATAATATTATCTCAAACATAAAACTACTGATGGATATAGTTTATTGGAAACCATATTAATATTATAATTGACATGTGAAACGCTAACCCGTAACCACGAAATGCTTTTAATAAAAGCCACTTGGTAACTTGAGAATTCTCCACTCTGCAGCTAAAGTTTTAATGGCTTCTTAGCACTCCTTTCAGTAATCATTATATTCACGATACATATACGCACCTATACGCATTAGCACCCTTCTTTTGAGACAGCTAAAAATAATACTGCAATTCTGTCATTCATCATTAGGTTGGCGATTTCATACTTATGTAGTGTAATATGTAATATATTTTATGTTTATTATCAGTTGTGGATCGTATACCTCGTCTGTTAACGTTTTTTAGTCCTCTCCATCCATCAGTTGTCTGGTTAAAATGCTTTTAGCAATAACACCGCCCACTTTACAACTAAGTTTAATTGTTGTATAATACACATTTAACTTCTTAGAGTATCAATTATTGATACTCTAAGTTTAACTTATGTTTTACAGTACAATAAAGTACTATTTACTTACTTATACTAACGAAAGACCACTTTTTATTCGGGAGCTTAAGAACGTCGTATCAGCTTTTGAAACCTCCAATCTGCTAAAGTTTTAATAGCTGCGTAACACTTCAATCCTTTTAACAATCATTGTATTGACGTTACTTATATTTTTGACAACCCTTTTTTAATCGCGGCTTGAAAAGCGTCATATTATCACCACTGAAGTTTTAATGGTTTCTTGAAAGTTCAATGACATTGAGAAGGCTTTCGCCCCCGCTTCCAATCACGTTAATGTTAATTTCTCCATACTTTTTTATCTGCTGTCTATCCCTATAAATGCTTAATATTAAATTACGCTGAATATTAAAATTAATTGTCAAGGTTGTAGGTTGTACCTGGATAAGATGTGCACAGGATTGGGACGGATGGCGGAAACGAAGAGAGGCCTGTGCTCAGCAGTGGGCGGACGATGGGCTGGCTGAGATGAAAAAAGAAAAAAGAAAAGAAAGAAAAAGACAATAAGGAATAAATATTCGTAATCATATAAAGCCCTTCAGGCGAGTAGGCGTCCAAAACTGTTGATAAGAGTTTCTTTCGGCGTTTCTTCTCTGCAGTGGTCGGTTCCGAAACGCTAGTAGTCTGTAGCTTTTGAACAATTAATAAATACATATATCTAATGAGATAATTTTAAATATGATATGACGTGAAAAAGTGCCTGCAAAGGCCTATTTTCTGAATAAACGTTTTGATTTTTGATTTTGATTTTTGAGATGATGATGATTAAATTGCGCAATGGATTTTGATACCGTTTGTAGAATGATTCAAGAGGAAGGTTTACCTATAGGTAAAAAACAATGTCTGGGCGGGGAGGCTACTATTTACGGAGTAAAAACAATGTCATAACACCACCTTACCTACTCGCATATTGTCCAAAAATATTATTTAAAATGTTGCGTATTTCAACTAAGTGTCCTATGAAAGCAATTGGGAGTTGAAGTATTAATGCATTTTTATAATGGCTCTTACCCGATGCTAAATACGTTCTTACGTTAAATCGTTAAAAAAATATATACTTAGAATATTTTTTAAAAAGGTATTTCCAATGCTTTTAATGAGCAAACGCTTGAGGAGCCCGATGGTCCAGTAGGTGTGAGCTCTATGAGCGCTTACGTATGTTAAGCAACCCCTGGTGCAGTCCCTACTTGGATGGGTGATCGCAAGTGGCATAAAAATATCTCGAGCTCCTCCGTGCTTCGGAAGGCACGTTAAGCCGTTGGTCCCGGCTGTCATCGTTGATGGCAGTGTTAAGCTATGTCAGATGCCTTAAGGCTGCTTGAAAAATCAGACACCAGTGTTGGCCATTTACACATACGAAAAACAAACAATGCTTTTAATGGTTCTTATCTCGAAATATACTGCATTTTAATATTTTAACCCTAAAAAATAAAGTAATAAGTGCGTAAATAAAACTTAGATTTTCATGTGTGGGAATTTTTCGTTTCTTTTGTTTGTATGTTTTGTTTATTATGTTCATAATAAAAAAAGAAGATATCTTTCTTTTTGCATAATACATTATGTTTGCTCAACTTTGAACTTTAAGGTTCTTAATACGTTAAATTATTAGCTAACTTTCAAGAATTCTTAATTGTTACAGTAGAACAAGAGCGAACAACTCGTCGTGGAATAAAAACAAAAAGTTTTTAAAATAATACCTTTCTGCTTTAAGATAATAACTTAAAATACTTACACTATAACTTTCATTGAGGTCCAGATAACCAGAACTTCCTGTAAATAAAATAACAGATATTAAAATTACTTTTCAAGAATTACGGATTAATAAAACAATATTATTATTCTTACTAATTAAGGCGCCACACTAGGCACACTAGCGAAGCCAATAATTTTATTTCTAATACTTCTATCAAAAGGTAACTAATATTATGAAATTATTTAATTTTTCATGTTGGTATGCTCATTTTTTTACCAGATTTTATTACGAGCAATTTTATCTATAAATTTATTAAGGATAAGTAGGTCCTCTTAAAAAATTGGTTGCAAGGTTTGGTTCTTATAGATAAACAAACATCATCATCAGGTCTTTATTAGTCTCCACTGCAGGAGCACGACCCTCTCTGTACTGCCAGAGCAGTCAGAGGATTTGGCCTACACTCTCCACGCTGGCCAGACGGGTTGGAGAGGTCTCTTAGATGTTTATAAGCTTTGTTTAGCTTGAGTTTCCTTAGTCGCCTTTTACGACATCCACGGGATGACTTGGAGTGGTCCTATTCTACTCTGCCGGGAACCACACGGCTAACATTTCACACACACGTCTGTACATAATGCAATTTTTTATAACTCGAATAATTAGTTTGCATGTTTTTGCCGTGTGGCAAAGGCGACTAAGGAAACACAAGCTAAACAAAGCTTATTAACATCAAAGAGACCTCTCCAACCCGTCTGGCCAGCGTGGAGAGTTGGATGTTTATCTATACATGTATTTGTTATAAAATATAGTATCGTTGAGTTAGTATCCCATAACACAAGTCTTTCATAAGAACTTACTTTGGGGCTAGCTCAATCTGTGTGATTTGTCTGTATATATTTATTAAAAAATAAAAAAAATAAAATAAAGAAAGAGTGTAGGCCAAGTCCTCTGACTACTCAGGCTAGTATATGGCTCCGGTAGTACAGAGAGAGTCGTGCTCCTGCAGAGGAGACTAGAAAGACCTGATGATAATGATGATGATGATGTACAGACTGTATCTTCTCAAAGTTTTTAAGAAGTAGGTACATCTATATTACACAGTTCTGGAACCATAGAACTTCACAAGTCCAATACACAATCGTTAGTACAATGTTCTCTTGTTAGTTTCTGTTGCAGTTAGAAATTATTAACTATGGCATTTAGACTGTTGAGTTGCACTGCCTCGAACGTGAGACCACAAGTATGGCGCTTCATACAGAGTTATATTTATACCTAACTAGCAGGCCTCCCCGGCTGCGTCCGGGCATGGGTTATACCTATAAACCTGCCTCATGAATCACTCTTATCTATCGGTGAAAACAGCATGAAAATCCGTGCAGTAGTTTTGAGTTTATCACGAACAGACAGACAGACAGACGCGGCGGAGGACTTTGTTTTATAAATTTATATTATTATTAATAGTGATAGTGATTCTACTACGAACGAAACTTTACATCCTTGCACTCGTCAATGTGTGAGTCAACACTCATGGTCGCTACCGCAGAATGAATTTAAGTACTAAGGTATATATAAGAGATGACGCATAACTGTAGCAGCTAACCCTGTTTCCAAAGCTATCAAATACACTCGAGAAGGGAGAGAAGTGCAGGGATGCTATTATTCCTTGATTTGATCATCATCATTTTGGATAGGTAACACGGTCAGTCGACCATGCTCACCCTGGTGTCAGAGTTCTTCGGAACCTCCTCTCGGCCTCTAACGTGGTTCCTTTAACGACTATTAGATACCAACCGGGAACAACGGCCTAACGTGCCTTCCGAAGCATGATTTGATGATTCTCTTATACAAGCTGACTGGTAAATCATGTATCATATTGAAAGAGGGCACTCAGTACACGATTCTCGTTCCAAATATATAAAAAAAACATGTGCTTAAAAGTTGACCAAATTATCCAATAAAAACGAGAAGTGTGGAAACTCGCACTGCGCGCGGTGATAAGTAGGTACTTTGCGTGTCGGCCGCGGGCTGTGTAGCTGGATTCGCGTAGCGAGCGCGCGGCGTCCAAACATTCCGTGACTTTGTGCACTAATTTGATAATTTTCTTCTTTGGTATTAATAAGAATTATGTTGGTTTTATATTTTTTAACGTTACATAAGATCATGATTTATTATGTCCTCAAGTATGATACGTGATTTACCAGTCAATACAGGATATTTTTGATTGTTTTGCTGTCGACACATAGTCAATTTCTTCGAAAAATAATACGAATGTAATGATACCTCGCATTTCAAAATTAGTCAAGTCTTTTATTGGGTTTGAATCAACAGTAATTTTTACATTTGAAATAAGTAGGTATGTTTTACATGGCTAAAGAATTATTCAATTCTCATGGTCTTCTTTTTACTTTTCTCCACTTATCTCCCACAGGTGATATGTGACGGCAAAGTATCGAAATAAATTGAATTTGTGTATTCCCTTGGCATTTCCCCAAAGCAAACGCGTTACCCATTTCATCGAACTTTCAACGCAATGAAAGTATTCAATCATTTATTAACGAATTCAATCGGAAGATTTATCGGGCGATTTGTCGGAAAATTTATGTTTTCCATCTTCTAGTTAAAGTTCTTTCCTAACTGGATTCCGTAGGAAACAGTCCGCGCTTCGTTTTTCCTATTTCGATTTGATTTTAAATAGGGTTGGCAGCTGGGGAAAATTTATTTTTGTTTGGAAAATATCAACTCATGATTTGAAAATCGAATGCGATTGTTATCTGACGGCATAATTTTCGAACAGTAGGTATTCAGTTTGGTTATGTACCGAAGAAACGGTCTTAAGGAAATGTGTATAAGGATGTTATGATGTCCACGTAACTCTGAAAATAACTCGATATACACATCTTCTATACACACCGCTGCTACATAAATTATGCACCCCTTGTTCTGGTGAAAATAATTGAAAAGAAAACCTTGTTAAGTAATGTAGAATTAGTATATTAGCACCATTCTTCTTCAATGTATTTTTGTTTTCCTTATGCATGAAACCGTCCTAGATCATGCAAGTTAAGGGGGAAAATTGAAAAAGCATTCATTTCACGATTTCACATATTGGCACGAGTATTATATCTTCTATTTCTACCTATTCTTGTATTATTACCATGTCTGTAAGCTGCCAATACGTATTTAAATTATTTTATGTTTTAGTATTACTCTTTCACCACGGCGGTCGTCAAACAGTTCACACCCTGATACAATTTTTAGCTCGTGTAGCGCACCTAATGAAACGCAATTCCTCGGAACGCACCTTTTAGTTGCGCTTACGATATCAATTTTAAATGTTAACATTTTATTAATTTTTGAATAGAGCTGGGAACTAACTGAAACTATCGATAACAAGTACTTTGTGCACGTTCTTTTTATTAAGTTCCATAAATGATAATGAATTTTTTTATGGTTACTTTGTTCATATAATAAAAAAATCTGATTTTTAGGTAAATTACTTGGATTTTCCAGAGATTTTTCCATATTCTGTGATATTATTGGATAGGTTTTGAAAATTGACATATTTTTATAAATAGTTTTTGAAAAAAAAAACTCGCGAAATATTTATACTTAGTAGCATTTGTTAGATTCCATTTAAGCAATTTCGTTCAATTTGTAAAAAACAATTTGAAATTTAACTCACTTATACGAATAAAATATTTAAATGAATTGCAACGCCCTTGCAGAGTACATTGTACACCAAATGGAGAAATAAAGATTATAATTACGAAAAAATAAAGTCCCATTTCAAAATCAATAAAATGTTATTTTATAAAATTTTTGTTAAACGAAATCTAATCAAAATCATGCTCGTCTATCCACTGTCACATTATCAATTTGGATTCGCGTTGTCCATGTGCGATGTTTCAATCCTAATTTAATTATTTCAATCTCAGCGGACAATAATCTCGTCATAGCCATTTTTTTGTTGTAATTTTTCATAACAACAGCCAACACAAAAACAACTAAACAAATAGTCAGTCCAATTAATTAAAACTTTACTTTTTGAAGTATTCTGGTCTAGGATCACCAAAATTACATTTTTTTTCTTTTTTTTAAGAAAAATATATACTTACAGACTATGTTTCTCAAAATAAGACTAGAAGAAGAGTGCTTTGAAGAAAACGTAACCATCGTGTCGCTATTCTTAATACTCGCCCCGTCCTCGCCCCGATTATGGTCAGCGTAACAGATCGAAATCCTCTGACAGCTGTCATATGGCTTGGGTGGTACAGAGAGGGTCGTGCTCTTGCAGTGGAGACTTACAAAGACCTGATGATGATGATGATGAACAGATCGAAACTAGTCGAATACGACGAAATTTAACGTAAGTAAAGCTAGGTTTTCATAATTAACTTATTTCTTATAAGTTTAAATATTTTTAAGACTAGAAAACAAGAAACCTCACACACCAGGAAAAAAGAAACAAAATTCAGAAATGACAAGTCAAAATTCCAAGGAAGCCATAGAACACATTCGCACCCCATTAAATCGGCTTCAGTGGAAACATCGGCTTGTTGTGGCACTTAGGGACCCGCACTAAAATTTTATGTGCAATAGAAGAAAAGGTTCTGCGTGAAATGTTGGTTCTTTGGTCAAACGGCCACGCGGCTATTAGGGGAAGGTAGGTGCAAATGTGACCTGAATAGCGAAAACATAGTTTGTGTTGCCTTGTGGGTTTACTCGTGTCTGTCAGTGATCAATACTGATATTCATTCATTCATACTGACACGTCTTTAGCCTGCGTGGTAGGCAGAGCTCAGGTCTATAGACCTGTATAGGTCTTATAGGATTTAAAGTCACGTTTAGCATGGTGGTGGGCGTGGAGATGGAAAACAGAATCAAAATAGTAATGGGTTGCTAGCCGCATCGCCTATTGCCATCATCATCATCATTTCAGCAGTAAGAAGTCCACTGCTAGGCATTGACTTCTCCTGAGGATTTCCAAAATGACCGGTTGGAAGCGGCTTGCATCCAGCGTTTCCTTGCGACCTTGGACCGGTCGTCTGACCACCTGGTCGGTGGGTTGCCGACGCTGCGCTTGCCGGTACGTGGTCACCATTCAAGAACCTTTCTGCCCCATGGGACGTCGGTTCTTCGCGCTATGTGCCTATTGCAATATGATTCCTTAGATTTTCGGCCATTCCCTCCATCGGAATTTACATGTCTTTCTGTGTTCTGTGGAATTTACGATGTGCGCGGGAAGAGAAGCAGCTGGTACATTCTATATTTTTTCCTCACTCCCAGACCAGCGTGGACTATTCAAGCTGCCTTAAAGTGACTGACAAAACTAAACAACTGCCATCTAACGATGTTAGGGTCGAGACCAACGGCTTTGTATATAAATGGTGTATATGTGGATTTAATATAAGAATTAGTTTTAGTTGTGGTAGAGCCACGCTACCGGCAAAATTCACTTTTGCTAGTAGCATTAATGGACCGACTCGTCCGTAGAAGTACCACACTCTCACAGAAAATCGACGACTTCGTTCGGTGAATGAGGGAGCCAGAGGTCGATCTTTTCTGGGAGGGAAAAATACTTTTTTATTCCCTCCCAGGGAATGTTGTAGTAATCCATGGGCAGCGATGACCACTTACCGTCAGGCGACCCGCTTGCTCGTTGGCCGTCCTAGGTCATAAAAAATAATTATGATATGGTAACATGATAGACCAAGTTCCTTTGTATTTATAACATTTCATTTTTTATATTACTTCTTCCAGAATACATACTTATATATACATGCATTTTGTCTGATGTCTTTATCATTACATAATCTTCTTTCAACTGAAGGTGCTTTCGCGTGTTATCCCTGTATTTAGTTAATCTTCTAAGCAAAAAGTTCTAATACCCGCGCTCCCTATGGGCAGGTATTAGCTTTAATATTACATTACGCTCTTAGAGGAAACATTCCTGTAATTAGGTAATTCGTCCGGGTAATGGAGGCTGGAGCTTAATGGCATTAGTTACCTATAGAAAGTAGTTGGAAATAGTATTGACGGATAGATCAACACTCAGAACTAAACGTTATACAACGTGTAAATTTTACTACAAACTTTTTTTTGAAGGAGTGCCTGATACTATGGTGACTCGACTTAGCCCGTCAAAATTAACCACTTTTCATACTGGGACCAATGCTAGGAACTAAAAAAAAAATTAGGATGCCATATAAACTGCAGTCAGAAGTGAATACAGCGGAGCACGTGCTTCAGAAGTTTATACTTTCAAAATTTTAACATTTTCATACAAATTGCCGGGTTTGCCGAACACTTTTGTTACAAAGGGCTAGCAAAGGGCATAATTATCTCATAATATTGAACAACTTCGCTAGGGTACATACAGCAATATGACAGCTTCCGTAGAAACTAAAATACAGGCTCCGAGTTCTTTCTTTTCTGCCCCATTGGCCCTCGGTTTCTGTGCGCTATGCCCACTGACACTGCCACTTCAAGAAGAGCATTACAATAAGCTATATCGGTGACCTTTGTTCTTTTACCAATGTTCTCGTTCCTGTTCCTTTGATTTTGTACGTAGTGATCTTGCCTATAAATAATAATTCGTCGGTCGGGGTGGAAACCCAAGCAGAACCCAGCACCCAGGGCTCGCAGGACTCTCAGCTCTGGTTTGCCTTAGTTGGTCGTCCAGAGAGGAGTCGTTAGAGCTGTTGCTCCAGGGGTGGAAGTGTTCCCCCCCGATGGTTCCCATCTTGTCGCAATGGGGGGGGGGGGCTCTAGTAGCCGCGGTCTCGCCACTTGCGGTAAAGCTAAGAGGAACCGAGTGGAAGGCGCTGGAGGAGGGTCTGGACAGCCCACCTCGCGCCTGACCTCGAGAAAGACAACCTCGTTAAAAAAAATCCGGAGGTGGCCCTCATTTTGAGTGGCCTGGCTGTGGGTGAAGGGGGTGAACTCTCCCTACACTCACAGTCGTAGTAGGGATCGCGGGGGAAGAGGAGTATCGGTATTGCGAGGCGCTGCTCTCCCCGTCTTCCGCGACCAAGCGTGGCCCTGGCGCATGGCAAGGCATCGGTGGGGCCGCAGGGGAAGAGGAGTATTGGTATTGCGATGCGCCCCTCTCCCTATCCTCTGCGGCCGATATGGAGATGGCCTTGATCAGTTTCTTCTGCTCCGTGATCTGTGGTCCGAGGCGGTGGAGACTGATCAAGGCAAAAGTGAGGGCCAGTTGGGTGACGGAGGCGGGACATCGTCACTTGACAGATGGCCCTCGAGTTGGAGGGGCGTGCTCGGGTGTCAGGCACGTCCTCCGGGGGCGGGTTGCCGCGGCCAGGGGCCTATGAGCCCTTGACCGCGATATCCCGCCCGGTGTAGGTGACCGTTTCGATCCCTCTGCTGTCACTTTGTGACTGAGAGGGAGTCGTGAGCGTGTCTTGGAGGGGTCGCTAAGCGCGACCGCCGCGCCGGGGCTGTGGAGCGAGAGTAGCACACGCCCCCGGCACATTGCGGCTCAGTAGTGACACCGTGGAGTTTAGTGGCCACACCACATAACCGCGCGTGGCTTCCCGTAGCCCGCGCGAAATCCGAAGGGATTTTCCACGTTAAAAAAAAAGGGGGTGGAAGTGTTAAAGGCCTAACGACGCGAGTAACTTCGGAGAAAGCGCAGCACACCTCTCGACACCCCTGAGTCACCCACACCGGTGTTGCCCCTTTCGTCGGCAGTTATCGTCGGCTAGTTTGAGGGGCCCATCTAGTGGGCGGCAAGCCACCAACCACCTGCCAATTGTAGTCAGTTATCATGATTATGGCAGGTTTCAGACCCTATGCAATAACCCAGCATAAAGTCCATCCATATTTCAGCCCCATAACCCATTTATTTCCCTTTTTAAATGCAATAGTCTCAACTCTGGCCAAGACCTGTTCAAGGACATATCATACATTGGTATTTCCAGGAATGGGTTCTGGCTGGAGTTCTACATTACATCAACTTCTCTAAAAGGCTTCTACACGTGTTGGATCTATATCCTCACGCAAGCCTTCCAAAAGACCAGGGTAACACCCGTGAGTCTCAGAGAGATACAAATAATAAAACTATAATAAATCAATAATTTATTTTAAAATTATTCATTTTTCTTAACGTAAAAAAGATGAAAAATATAATATACTATTTAAAACTCTTTTCAGGTCTTTTTGTTAAATATAATGGGTAGTATACAAAATAATGATGATCACAGATTAAGTAAATCGATGAAAACTAATTAAAATTGCATAGTCGAACCGATTCAAGGGCGAACACTATCGATTAGAATCGACTGCTGTTGATGCATATGGGGGTTCCCATGCCTTCAGTTTAAAGCTCGTAGTTAAAATAACAGAAAACATAACAGTTTCTCGTTTAATTACAACAGTCCAAGTGATTTCCTCAATTGTTTTTTATTTAAATTATTTTTATCGTGATAAGTTAATGTCGGATGCGAATATAATTTACTTGCCATAGATATGGACAATAGAGAAAATGTTACAGAGAAGATGCACTCAAAGGTTCATCATCATCATCATCATCATCAGGTCTTTGTTAGTCTCCACTGCAGGAGCACGACTCTCTCTGTACTACCAGAGCCATATGTTAGCCTAAGCAGTCAGAGGGTTTGGCCTAAACTCTCCACGCTGGCTGGCTGGGTTAGAGAGGACTCTTTGATGTTTATAAGCTTTCTTTAGCTAGTGCTTCCTGAGTCGCCTTCTACGACATCCACGGGAAGAGTTGGAGTGGTCCTATTCTACTCTGCCGAGAACCACTCGAACTCGAACCACTAACGAAACAGAATATAACCATTTTTTGTACCCTTTTAATGCACTTTTGGAAGCTCTTTATATGTAAAGAGCTTCCAAAAATAGGTACAAAAGTAAGAAGTACATTAAAAGTTCAAAAACTATGTGAGACGTAACCGGCACAGTCATACTTTTTGGCCGAGTCCATTACCGCCATCCGATCTGATAAGACCAGACACTTGTGACGTCACACATGTCGGTTTTGGACGGGGTATTAGAATATTAATTTTAAAATCTCCAAAAGAGACATTGGCTTATCAAATATGTACATTTTGCTCTAGAAGTAAAAATCACTGGTACACACAACGCCATAATAAGCTGAGCCGCTAACACTACTATAACATTTGTGTACGTATTGACATCGTGTAACTAAATAATCGCTGGCCTATCAATACTCAACTAGCAGAACAAGTTTACATCTACGCACACCTATGCACTTGGGAATTTGTGAATCATCGCAACCAAATAGTAATTGCTATTTTTGTTACGCTATCTCGATGCATCATTAGCACAGTGGATAAGACAACCACTTAAAAAGCCTGTTGCGAATCCTACATGGTTCAAATCTCAGTTAGGGAGAAAATGTTTTTGTTGTTTTGTTATTATAAAGTAACTATATTAACATGAAGTTGCAAGCAACTAAATTAGAATTAAATATGGAACTATGCGAACATTTCTAACAGTTTAAAATACCCACCGATCCGATATCGACTTATATATATACTAATATATATAAGTCGATATCGGATATATAACTTAAATAAAGCTTAATTATATAACTTACTGAATTTACCTTATCTGTTAAAAACATTGTGAAATCGATACATAATGAGAGATGTTTATTGTTATGGAAAGTTTTATTTAACTTCAAGTAACATGTTTATTCTCTCACTTAACAAAATTTGTGAGCAAAGCAGTTCGCCTACTATTATGTCTGTCCTTGTCCAAATAAAAAAAAAAGCTTTTGTCTATATTTTGTTAAAAAATGTCTAACATCATTACATATTATAAAACAAAGTCCTCTGCCGCGTCTGTCTGTCTGTCTGTCTGTCTGTCTGTCTGTTCGCGATAAACTCAAAAACTACTGCACGGATTTTCATACGGTTTTCACCAATAGATAGAGTGATTCACGAGGAAGGTTTTAAGGTATAATACATGCCCGGGCGCAGCCGGGTAGGGCTGCTAGTTATTAATAAACTGCATGTAATTAATCTGATTTATTATGTAAAATTTTAGAATTACCTAATGTAATAATAATATCTCTATTAAACACATGTTTCCTTACGGATACAATTATATTATAACTTTACATGCAATTGTATTTTTATTTATTAAAAATTTTGTTATTATAAAGTAGGTCAGTAATAAAAAAAGAATATTCAATAAAACTGTTTCTTGTTTTTTTTTCTCTTTTTTATATTTTTCAAGTCATATCGTATAAACTAAAAAGAAAAAACATAAAACGAAATCTTTCGACATCACACGGCTCGATCTAGTAACGTTCTGATTGGTTCTGAGTAACAGTTCGATGCGTAGACCGCTGCGCCATTCGATCTATGACAAGGATAACGAATTTGTTCATTAGACTTTACGTAGTGTAGTATGTGTAGTAGCGAATAGCGAAATATGAGATTTCATGCTGAGACAATTTGTTTGTGTGGGTATATCTGTCATATTTAATTGCACGCAAACATAGAAATATGTTTACCATACTGGTCAGTATGTCTTTGTAGTGTCATCCTGGCACGCACACAAACAAAAGGTGTGCCCCTTCATTTAAGTCGTCGTGTGTACATGCTTTGTACGACAGGATTCTTGTATTGATGACATCCGACTCGATCTGGTATTTTTATAACCCTAGATATTATATAGTCTAGGTAGAGACTCTTACTGACTGACCGACTCTGACTTTAAGCCTACGAGATTTTTTGGCATAATAACAAGCTGTCACGCACGTTATTATTAAAAAATTGTTCAGTGTTTTAATCATTCAAATAAAGGCATAACGAAGTCTAGAGAGTATATAAAAATTTAATTTCAAATGTAATTCAAAATTTTAGCTCTATATTTTTTATTTTTTACATTGAAAAAACTATACTTCATTAGAGGTTTTGAACTATGTATATATATTACAACAGTTTTTTCAATGTAAAAAATAAAAAATATAGAGTTAAAATTTTGAATTACATTTGAAATTAAATGAACAGAAAAAAATCCCCCACCGTCTCATGATATTGACGAACGCCCACCTTGCTTACTAGGCAAATCCTCTTTGAAGTCTAAATATCATTCATTACTTTAATTAATTACCAACCTCTTAAGTTAAGTGTTTAAGAAGGTCTTTCACTTTAGCTGAAATCATAAAAATAAAGTAAAAATACAAAAATATTTTTAAGTAGGTATATTTCTTTCTGTCGTACTTCTAGCTATTGGTGTAACCGTGTAGGTGGAATATGGAATTAAAATTTGATTTGTTGCTAGCCGCTATATCTACTACCTATTAAAGATTGCAGTAGATTTTGGCTCATTCCTTTAATCGACTTTCTTGATTAGTGAAGCTGGTAAGTATATGTTCTACTGTTTTCTTCTTCTATTTTTAACCAATTTTTATATATAACTAGCTATCACCCGCGGCTTCGCCGCGTAATATATTAGCCTATGTCCTTCTCGGTACCCTAACCTATGTGTATGCAAAATTTCATGATGATCAGTTCAGTAGATACGGCGTGAAAGCGTAATAAAC
The DNA here is from genome assembly GCA_963082605.1 of Rhodophaea formosa. Classification (NCBI taxonomy): domain Eukaryota; kingdom Metazoa; phylum Arthropoda; class Insecta; order Lepidoptera; family Pyralidae; genus Rhodophaea; species Rhodophaea formosa. The sequence goes on along the minus strand of OY720225.1, from coordinate 8,200,302 downwards.
AAACAAACAAACTAACTTTCGCATTTATAATATTAGTTGGGATTGTAATTCAAGCTTAAAGGTTAAAAAGAGGTAAAATAAAGAAAAGAGAAATAAAAAAACATTCTAAATCCTATCACCTATACTTATATTCTAGAATAAGGTTTCTTACGACACCCAATTCCGGTGGCTCATTTCGAAGTAACCATGCATATAATAATAATCACAATCATGCATAGTATTTACAAACATGAACTCTAATATCACACTGTTTTGGACAGTCGTCTAAAGAATTAAAACACAGAAGTACATCCTATAAAAAGTAATTTCCCTTTTATCGTCATTTACAAACTCGTAACAAGTTTTGTTGATAAATTTCTATACGTAATATAAGCCATAAAAACAATGAGTTGCATGTTAAAATTGTTTTTATGAATGGGTAATTTGTTTTGAACGCGAAAGTCATTGAGTTGATGTATTGTTTGACTTGTCATGGGTTAGGAGGGGGAAACAGAGTATTTTTTTTTTTAAGTATTTCTGAAAATAGCTTATTTTATTGTACCTAATATAAAATAAAAAAAAATCGACAAAATCTAGAAAATATTTAAAAAAATCCATTCATCTACTAGTATGATATGATTTGGGGAAAGTTTTTACAGACAACTGCCTGCCTGATAACCATCCTGCAAGTCCATAGTAAATTTTTTCTCTACTCAAACTAAATAAAAATACCATCATAAAAGTAGTTTTTGGAACCTTTAGAATCTTTAAAATGAAAAGTAATTGAAATAAAACCCCTTTTTCAATTATAATTTTAAAAGAGTTTATACTATTATTATATGATATATAATCCCATCCCAACTAATATTATAAATGCGAAAGTGAGTTTGTTTATTTGTTTGTTACGCTTTCACGCCGTATCTACTGAACCGATCATTATGAAATTTTGCATACACATAGGTTAGGGTACCCAGAAGGACATAGGCTATTAATTACGCGGACGAAGCCACGGGTAACAGCTAGTAAGATATATTCCAACAACGAAAAAATTCCAATATGATTTTCGCTGACGTCACATAGCCTATGACACAACGGGAAAGAATAATCTAATGACGCTTCACACAATTTTAAATTACAGAATGAAACAAAGGAACAGACCCACTTACATACATACATAAGTTCTTAAAACATTACACTCATTCTAGGTGGTAGGTGGTGGCAGTCAAGTAAAAAAAAAAAAAAAACAGTTAAGTAGGTCGCATAGTTCAAGGAAAATGATTTTAATTCTACATTTTTTGTCACGTTTTTGAATATTGAAATCGAAATTAATACTAAGTCACATGTTTATAGATATGTATGCTTCTACGCATAAAATCTTATATTTTTTCAGACGAGACAATACAAGTGATCTGTCTCACATCAACCATAATATTCTTTAAGTCACGTCCCATATGCTAAATGTACTTTTAAAGACCTCATTGTCATGTAGTAGGTATTAAATGATTGGAAACAATGGATAGAATTTGGCAACTCTTACTACACGACACGCTGTCTAGAATTTTTAGACTTATTCGAACCTGAACATTGTGCAAACAAAATCAGCTGTTGCACTTATTCAATCACTATGATTGAATAAATTTTTGTATGTTACAATACATTAGACGAGCTTAGAGTTGTTCACACCTACGGGCAGGTAAGTTGTTCACAACGACGGGCTGAATCACAACTTTGAGGGGCAAAGCGATCAATATTTCGCCATGTCTATCTATATCTTTTTTTATGTCATAGGACGGCAAACGAGCAAGCGGGTCACCTGATGGTAAGTGATAAGCTGCCTATGGACAACTGCAATACCAGTAGTGTCACAGGAGCGTTGGGCCTCCGGCTCTCTCACTCACCGAACGAAGCATAGCAGCGGTAAAGCTACTACTCAAACGTCGATTTTCTGTGAGAGTGTGGTACTTCCCCGGACGAGCCGGCCCATTCATGCTACTAGCAAAAGTGATTTTCGCCTGTAGCGAGGCTCTACCACAACTTCATGTCACGGAGATTTTTACCCACTTTTCAAAACGTCGGATTGAATTTAAATATCTTTTTGTTTTGTTTTTTAAAACATTTTATTATTATATTTCAAGATATCAGTGTTTGTTTCAAAGTTAAGTTTGTTATAATAAAAGTATTTAAACAAACATGGTATAAAATCCTTAAAGAATAATTAATTTTTGATAAAAAAAAGCGCGTAGTGAGGTTGGCAAATTCAAACGGCAAATTTGTTTGGTATACGTATTTCAACGCTATAAGAAATTCTATTTTAAAGGCAGATAGAATAAGTAAAAATTTTTTGTGTCACCAATTTATAATCGTGTCACACTACATTAGATAAACAATGACTGTAATATAATTGATTCTTCACACGCTCACATATTTATTTTACACATACAAATACAGAATAGTATCAAGTTTCAAATAATACTTATGCTAAGGCATTTAAATGCGGTCAAGCCAGATATTATTTGAATAGCAAATATGCGAATTCCTTTGTATGTGTTTGTCTGTAGTGTAAAGCAATCGCCCTTTTGATCCCGGATGCATTTTAACAAGTACTATGGGTTTCCGTGAACTATAATATGTTGTTTGGCTTAATGACATCAGTGTTTATTGTATTATACGTTAATGCAGTTTTTTGCATTACATTTTCAGGTGGAAAAGCATTGCCATGACGTAAATTTTTTATTATTATAAAATCTCCATCAGTAATTAGGTATTTCTCTTCGTTGATCATTGGTATGCTCCTTTTATGCGTGTTAGTGTTTAAACTTTGGAAAAATAAAGTTAATTACATAAATAAACAATTTGAGGCTTAACGTACAAAACATAGGGTAAAGTCCAGATAAAAATGACATCACAGATTAACATTAGAAGTATGTACCTTTGAGTACTCATAAGTACCGTTTTTATTCAATTCGATTACCACAAAAAATACAATATAGCTACTAAAAACAGGGGAGTGTGTTGTTTACACTGATTACTTGTAAGAGGTGCGATGTGGTCCCGTCAATAAGCTAGGCATTATTTACGCATTAATTCCTTATCGTATCAAAATTATTTGTATATCATACCAGAATTCTGATTATAAGTTTTATAAGAAAAAGTATGAATGTAAGTATGCCACTAAGAAAATGCAATAGCAGATAATCTAAGATTATTTTAAATACTCTAGTATACAAAACCAGTTTAGATCGGAAGATCTATTCTCGTAAAGATAACAGGTTTTCAAACAAAAAGTGATCGAGGAAAATCATTAAATATTTAAATAAGCGTCATAAGACGTTTGGAGTTTGAATTTGAATTAATGGATTATGTTATCTGTGCTAATAGTGATAGTAATGAATACCGACCAAGAAGATCAATTACTTTATGGGGATCTCACCTAAGTACAGTGATGTCTGTGAACTTAGCATAACAACTGTCAGCATATCAAAGTTTGAAAGGAGTTCTATTCGCATCCAGGTAAGTTCTATAGTTCCTGATACATTTCGAAAATAGTTCTATAATATTTCATGAAAAAAATTTTTTTTTTAAAAATGATATGCTAACTTCCCGTAGCATATCAATTTCCGGAAAATTGAAAGTAAACAATGAAAACTGAAGCTTCGGGGCAAGAAAAAGAGTTCCTGATGTATTAAAAACATAGTTCTACTATATTAAAGCAAATAAAAATTTTTAAAGTTTGGACTTACATTGATGATTTACTAATTTAATATTAATTTAAATTCAGATTTTTTTTTATTCCAATGGATTATTTTCTACCTATGGACCCTTGAACTCCTTGGTTTTATACACTTCATGTATCTCTCTATATGGCTTAATCAAAGTCCAGAGTAAAACTCTACACTAGGCCTCAGCATATCATAGCCGAATATAAGCAATCATGGAAAAGTATAAAACTTTAAAGAACTAAAAAAAAAATTGTTGTCCTACCTTAGGACCCCGGAACTCCTTAGTTTTATATACTTCAAGTATCTATCTAAATAGCTCAATCAAAGTCTAGAGTCGAACTCTACACATGGCCTCAGCATATCATGGCCGATTATAAGCAGTCATAGAAAAGTATTAAACTTTCAAAAAAATTTAAAAAATTAATGTGCTACCGAAGGACCCCGGAACTCCTTGGTTTTATACACTTCAAGTATCTATCTAAATACCTCAATCAAAGTCTAAAATCGAACTCTACACATGGCCTCAGCATATCATAGCCGAATATAAGCAGTCATAGAATAGGATAAAACTTAAAAAAAAAATAAAAAATTGTTGTGCTACCGAAGGACCCCGGAACTCCTTGGTTTTATACACTTCAAGGACCTTTCAATATGGTTCAATCCCAGTTAAGAGTAGAGCTCTACAAATGGCCTCAGCATATCATGGCCGAATATAAGCAGTCATAGAAAAGTATTAAACTATCAAAAAAATTTAAAAAATTGTTGTGCTACCGAAGGACCCCGGAACTCCTTGGTTTTATATACTTCAAGGACCTTTCAATTTGGCTCAATCAAAGTTCAGAGTAGAACTCTACAAATGGCCTCAGCATAGCATAGGCGAATATAAGCAATCATGGATAAATATAAAACTTTTAAGAATTAAAAAAAAATTGTTGTCCTACCTTAGGACCCCGGAACTCCCTAATTTTATACACTTCAAGTATCTATCTAAATAGCTCAATCAAAGTCTAGAGTCGAACTCTAAACATCGCCTCAGCATATCATGGCCGATTATAAGCAGTCATAGAAAAGTATTAAACGTTAAAAAAAATTAAAAAATTGTTGTGCTACCTGAGGACCCCGGAACTCCCCGGTTTTATACACTTCAAGGACCTTTCAATGTGGTTCAATCCTAGTTAAGAGTAGAACTCTACAAATGGCCTCAGCATAGCATAGGCAAATATAAGCAATCATAGAAAAGTATAAAACTTTAAAAAAAAATTAAAAAAGTTGTGCTACCGAAGGACCCCGGAACTCCTTGGTTTTATACACTTCAAGAATCTATCTAAATAGCTCTACCAAAGTCTAGAGTCGAACTCTACACATGGCCTCAGCATATCATAGCCGAATATAAGCAGTCATAGAAAATAAAAAAAAAATTAAAAATTTGTTGTGCTACCTAAGGACCCCGGAACTCCCCGGTTTTATACACTTCAAGGACCTTTCAATATAGTTCAATCCTAGTTAAGAGTAGAACTCTACAAATGGCCTCAGTATATCATGGCCGAATATAAGCAGTCATAGAAAAGTATTAAACTTTCAAGAAAATTTAAAAAATTGTTGTGCTACCGAAGGACCCCGGAACTCCTTGGTTTTATACACTTCAAGTATCTATCTAAATAGCTCAATCAAAATCTAGAGTCGAACTCTACACATGGCCTCAGCATATCATGGCCGATTATAAAAAGTATTAAACTTTCAAAAAAAATTAAAAAATTGTTGTGCTACCGAAGGACCCCGGAACTCCTTGGTTTTATACACTTCAAGGACCTTTCAATATGGCTCAATCAAAGTTCAGAGTAGAACTCTACAAATGGCCTCAGCATAGCATAGGCGAATATAAGCAATCATGGAAAAGTATAAAACATTTAAGAATTGAAAAAAATTGTTGTCCTACCTTAGGACCCCGGAACTCCTTAGTTTTATACACTTCAAGTATCTATCTAAATAGCTCAATCAAAGTCTAGAGTCGAACTCTACACATGGCCTCAGCATATCATAGCCGAATATTAGCAGTCATAGAAAAGTATAAAACTTTTAAAAAAAATTAAAAAATTGTTGTGCTACCGAAGGACCCCGGAACTCCTTGGTTTTATACACTTCAAGGACCTTTCAATATGGCTCAATCAAAGTTCAGAGTAGAACTCTACAAATTGCCTCAGCATATCATAGCCGAATATAAGCAATCATGGAAAAGTATAAAACTTTAAAGAACTAAAAAAAAAATTGTTGTCCTACCTTAGGACCCCGGAACTCCTTAGTTTTATACACTTCAAGTATCTATCTAAATAGCTCAATCAAAGTCTAGAGTCGAACTCTACACATGGCCTCAGCATATCATGGCCGATTATAAGCAGTCATTGAAAAGTATTAAACTTTCAAAAAAATTTAAAAAATTGTTGTGCTACCGAAGGACCTCGGAACTCCTTGGTTTTATACACTTCAAGTATCTATCTAAATAGCTCAATCAAAGTCTAAAATCAAACTCTACACATGGCCTCAGCATATCATAGCCGAATATAAGCAGTCATAGAAAAGTATAAAACTTAAAAAAAAAAATTAAAAATTTGTTGTGCTACCTAAGGACCCCGGAACTCCCCGGTTTTATACACTTCAAGGACCTTTCAATATGGTTCAATCCTAGTTAAGAGTAGAACTCTACAAATGGCCTCAGCATAGCATAGGCGAATATAAGCAATCATAGAAAAGTATAAAACTTTAAAAAAAAATTAAAAAATTGTTGTGCTACCTAAGGACCCCGGAACTCCTTGGTTTTATACACTTCAAGGACCTTTCAATATGGCTCAATCAAAGTTCAGAGTAGAACTCTACAAATTGCTTCAGCATATCATAGCCGAATATAAGCAATCATGGAAAAGTAGAAAACTTTTAAGAACTAAAAAAAATTGTTTTCTTACCTTAGGACCCCGGAACTCCTTAGTTTTATATACTTCAAGTATCTATCTAAATAGCTCAATCAAAGTCTAGAGTCGAACTCTACACATGGCCTCAGCATATCATGGCTGATTATGTGCAGTCATAGAAAAGTATTAAACTTTAAAAAAAAATTAAAAAATTGTCGTGCTACCGAAGGACCCCGGAACTCCTTTGTTTTATACACTTCAAGTATCTATCTAAATAGCTCAATCAAAGTCTAGAGTTGAACTCTACACATGGCCTCAGCATATCATAGCCGAATATAAGCAGTCATAGAAAAGTATAAAACTTTTAAAAAAAATTAAAAAATTGTTGTGCTACCGAAGGACCCCGGAACTCCTTGGTTTTATACACTTCAAGGACCTTTCAATATGGCTCAATCAAAGTTCAGAGTAGAACTCTACAAATTGCCTCAGCATATCATAGCCGAATATAAGCAATCATGGAAAAGTATAAAACTTTAAAGAACTAAAAAAAAAATTGTTGTCCTACCTTAGGACCCCGGAACTCCTTAGTTTTATACACTTCAAGTATCTATCTAAATAGCTCAATCAAAGTCTAGAGTCGAACTCTACACATGGCCTCAGCATATCATGGCCGATTATAAGCAGTCATTGAAAAGTATTAAACTTTCAAAAAAATTTAAAAAATTGTTGTGCTACCGAAGGACCTCGGAACTCCTTGGTTTTATACACTTCAAGTATCTATCTAAATAGCTCAATCAAAGTCTAAAATCAAACTCTACACATGGCCTCAGCATATCATAGCCGAATATAAGCAGTCATAGAAAAGTATAAAACTTAAAAAAAAAAATTAAAAATTTGTTGTGCTACCTAAGGACCCCGGAACTCCCCGGTTTTATACACTTCAAGGACCTTTCAATATGGTTCAATCCTAGTTAAGAGTAGAACTCTACAAATGGCCTCAGCATAGCATAGGCGAATATAAGCAATCATAGAAAAGTATAAAACTTTAAAAAAAAATTAAAAAATTGTTGTGCTACCTAAGGACCCCGGAACTCCTTGGTTTTATACACTTCAAGGACCTTTCAATATGGCTCAATCAAAGTTCAGAGTAGAACTCTACAAATTGCTTCAGCATATCATAGCCGAATATAAGCAATCATGGAAAAGTAGAAAACTTTTAAGAACTAAAAAAAATTGTTTTCTTACCTTAGGACCCCGGAACTCCTTAGTTTTATATACTTCAAGTATCTATCTAAATAGCTCAATCAAAGTCTAGAGTCGAACTCTACACATGGCCTCAGCATATCATGGCTTATTATGTGCAGTCATAGAAAAGTATTAAACTTTAAAAAAAAATTAAAAAATTGTCGTGCTACCGAAGGACCCCGGAACTCCTTTGTTTTATACACTTCAAGTATCTATCTAAATAGCTCAATCAAAGTCTAGAGTTGAACTCTACACATGGCCTCAGCATATCATAGCCGAATATAAGCAGTCATAGAAAAGTATAAAACGTTAAAAAAAATTAAAAAATTGTTGTGCTACCTAAGGACCCCGGAACTCCCCGGTTTTTTTGTTTTAGCTCTGCTCTTAATTGGGATTAAACCATATCTAAAGGTCCTTGAAGTGTATAAAACTAAGGAGTTCCGGGGTCCTTCGGTAGCACAACAATTTTTTTTTTTTTTTTTAAGTTTTATACTTTTCTATGACTGCTTATATTCGGCTATGATATGCTGAGGCCATGTGTAGAGTTCGATTTTAGACTTTAATTGAGGTATTTAGATAGATACTTGAAGTGTATAAAACCAAGGAGTTCCGGGGTCCTTCGGTAGCACATTAATTTTTAAAATTTTTTTGAAAGTTTAATACTTTTCTATGACTGCTTATAATCGGCCATGATATGCTGAGGCCATGTGTAGAGTTCGACTCTAGACTTTGATTGAGCTATTTAGATAGATACTTGAAGTTTATAAAACCAAGGAGTTCCGGGGTCCTTCAGTAGCACAACAATTTTTAAATTTTTTATAAAGTTTAATACTTTTCTATGACTGCTTATAATCGGCCATGATATGCTGAGGCCATTTGTAGAGCTCTACTCTAAACTGGGATTGAACCATATTGAAAGGTCCTTGAAGTGTATAAAACCAAGGAGTTCCGGGGTCCTACGGTAGAACAACAATTTTTTAAATTTTTTTGAAAGTGTAATACTTTTCTATGACTGCTTATATTCGGCCATGATATGCTGAGGCCATTTGTAGAGTTCTACTCTGAACTGGGATTGAACCATATTGAAAGGTCCTTGAAGTGTATAAAACCGGGGAGTTCCGGGATCCTTAGGTAGCACCACAATTTTTTAATTTTTTTTAACGTTTTATACTTTTCTATGACTGCTTATATTCGGCTATGATATGCTGAGGCCATGTGTAGAGTTCGACTCTAGACTTTGATTAAGCTATTTAGATAAATACTTGAAGTGTATAAAACCAAGGAGTTCCGGGGTCCTTCGGTAGCACAACAAATTTTTAATTTTTTTTATAATTTTTTACTTTTCTATGACTGCTAATATTCGGCTATGATATGCTTGAGGCCATGTGTAGAGTTCGACTCTAGACTTTGATTGAGCTTTTTAGATAGATACTTGAAGTGTATAAAACTAACGAATTCCGGGGTCCTAAGGTAGGACAACAATTTTTTTTTAATTCCTTAAAGTTTTATATTTATCCATAATTGCTTATATTTGCCTATGCTATGCTGAGGCCATTTGTAGAGGTCTACTCTGAACTTTGATAGAGCCATATTGAAAGGTCCTTGAAGTGTATAAAACCAAGGAGTTCCGGGGTCCTTCGGTAGCACAACAATTTTTTAATTTTTTTTGAAAGTTTAATACTTTTCTATGACTGCTTATATTCGGCCATGATATGCTGGGGCCATTTGTAGAGTTTTACTCTGAACTGGGATTGAACCATATTAAAAGGTCCTTGAAGTGTATAAAACCGGGGAGTTCCGGGGCCCTTAGATAGCACAACAATTTTTTAATTTTTTTTTAGTTTTATACTTTTCTATGACTGCTTATATTCGGCTTTGATATGCTGAGGCCATGTGTAGAGTTTGACTCTAGACTTTGATTGAGCTATTTAGATAGAAACTTGATGTTTATAAAACCAAGGAGTTCCGGGGTCCTTCAGTAGCACAACAATTTTTTAATTTTTTTATAAAGTTTAATACTTTTCTATGACTGCTTATAATCGGCCATGATATGCTGAGGCCATGTGTAGAGTTCGACTCTAGACTTTGATTGAGCTATTTAGAAAGATACTTGAAGTATATAAAACTAAGGAGTTCCGGGGTCCTAAGGTAGGACAACCATTTTTTTTAGTTCTTAAAAGTTTTATACTTTTCCATGATTGCTTATATTCGGCTATGATATGCTGAGGCCATTTGTAGAGTTCTACTCTGAACTTTGATTGAGCCATATTGAAAGGTCCTTGAAGTGTATGAAACCAAGGAGTTCTGGGGTCCTTTGGTAGCACAACAATTTTTTAAAGTTTTATACTTTTCTATGACTGCTAATATTCGGCCATGATATGCTGAGGCCATGTGTAGAGTTCGCCTCTAGACTTTGATTGAGCTATTTAGATAGATACTTGAAGTGTATAAAACCAAGGAGTTCCGGGGTCCTTCGGTAGCACAACAATTTTTTAAATTTTCTTGAAAGTTTAATACTTTTCTATGACTGCTTATAATCGGCCATGATATGCTGAGGCCATGTGTAGAGTTCGACTCTAGACTTTGATTGAGCTATTTAGATAGATACTTGAAGTGTTTAAAATTAGGGAGTTCCGGGGTCCTAAGGTAGGACAACAATTTTTTTTTAATTCTTAAAAGTTTTATATTTATCCATGATTGCTTATATTCGCCTATGCTATGCTGAGGCCATTTGTAGAGTTCTACTCTGAACTTTGATTGAGCCAAATTGAAAGGTCCTTGAAGTGTATAAAACCAAGGAGTTCCGGGGTCCTTCGGTAGCACAACAATTTTTTAAATTTTTTTGATAGTTTAATACTTTTCTATGACTGCTTATATTCGGCCATGATATGCTGAGGCCATTTGTAGAGCTCTGCTCTTAATTGGGATTGAACCATATTGAAAGGTTCTTGAAGTGTATAAAACCAAGGAGTTCCGGGGTCCTTCGGTAGCACAACAATTTTTTAATTTTTTTTTAAAGTTTTATACTTTTCTATGACTGCTTATATTCGGCTATGATATGCTGAGGCCATGTGTAGAGTTCGATTTTAGACTTTGATTGAGGTATTTAGATAGATACTTGAAGTGTATAAAACCAAGGAGTTCCGGGGTCCTTCGGTAGCACATTAATTTTTTAAATTTTTTTGAAAGTTTTATACTTTTCTATGACTGCTTATAATCGGCCATGATATGCTGAGGCCATGTGTAGAGTTCGACTCTAGACTTTGATTGAGCTATTTAGATAGATACTTGAAGTGTATAAAACCAAGGAGTTCCGGGGTCCTAAGGTAGGACAACAATTTTTTTTTCATTCTTAAAAGTTTTATACTTTTCCATGATTGCTTATATTCGCCTATGCTATGCTGAGGCCATTTGTAGAGTTCTTCTCTGAACTTTGATTGAGCCATATTGAAAGGTCCTTGAAGTGTATGAAACCAAGGAGTTCCGGGGTCCTTCGGTAGCACAACAATTTTTTAAATTTTCTTGAAAGTTTAATACTTTTCTATGACTGCTTATAATCGGCCATGATATGCTGAGGCCATGTGTAGAGTTCGACTCTAGACTTTGATTGAGCTATTTAGATAGATACTTGAAGTGTATAAAACTAAGGAGTTCCGGGGTCCTAAGGTAGGACAACAATTTTTATTAGTTCTTAAAAGTTTTATACTTTTCCATGATTGCTTATATTCGGCTATGATATGCTGAGGCCAAGTGTAGAGTTTTACTCTGGACTTTGATTAAGCCATATAGAGAGATACATTAAGTGTATAAAACCGGGGAGTTCCGGGGTCCTTAGGTAGCACAACAATTTTTTAATTTTTTTTAACGTTTTATACTTTTCTATGACTGCTTATATTCGGCTATGATATGCTGAGGCCATGTGTAGAGTTCGACTCTAGACTTTGATTAAGCTATTTAGATAAATACTTGAAGTGTATAAAACCAAGGAGTTCCGGGGTCCTTCGGTAGCACAACAAATTTTTAATTTTTTTTTTTTATAGTTTTATACTTTTCTATGACTGCTAATATTCGGCTATGATATGCTGAGGCCATGTGTAGAGTTCGACTCTAGACTTTGATTGAGCTATTTAGATAGATCCTTGAAGTGTATAAAACTAAGGAGTTCCGGGGTCCTTCGGTAGCACAACAATTTTTAAATTTTTTTGAAAGTTTAATACTTTTCTATGACTGCTTATAATCGGCCATGATATGCTGAGGCCATGTGTAGAGTTCGACTCTAGACTTTGATTGAGCTATTTAGATAGATACTTGAAGTGTATAAAATTAAGGAGTTCCGGGGTCCTAATGTAGGACAACAATTTTTTTTCATTCTTAAATTTTTATACTTTTCCATGATTGCTTATATTCGCCTATGCTATGCTGAGGCCATTTGTAGAGTTCTTCTCTGAACTTTGATTGAGCCATATTGAAAGGTCCTTGAAGTGTATGAAACCAAGGAGTTCCGGGGTCCTTCGGTAGCACAACAATTTTTTAAATTTTCTTGAAAGTTTAATACTTTTCTATGACTGCTTATAATCGGCCATGATATGCTGAGGCGATGTGTAGAGTTCGACTCTAGACTTTGATTTAGCTATTTAGATAGATACTTGAAGTGTATAAAATTAGGGAGTTCCGGGTTCCTAAGGTAGGACAACAATTTTTTTTTAATTCTTAAAAGTTTTATATTTATCCATGATTGCTTATATTCGCCTATGCTATGCTGAGGCCATTTGTAGAGTTCTACTCTGAACTTTGATTGAGCCAAATTGAAAGGTCCTTGAAGTATATAAAACCAAGGAGTTCCGGGGTCCTTCGGTAGCACAACAATTTTTTAAATTTTTTTGATAGTTTAATACTTTTCTATGACTGCTTATATTCGGCCATGATATGCTGAGGCCATTTGTAGAGCTCTACTCTTAACTGGGATTGAACCATATTGAAAGGTCCTTGAAGTGTATAAAACCAAGGAGTTCCGGGGTCCTTCGGTAGCACAACAATTTTTTAATTTTTTTTTTAAAGTTTTATACTTTTCTATGACTGCTTATATTCGGCTATGATATGCTGAGGCCATGTGTAGAGTTCGATTTTAGACTTTGATTGAGGTATTTAGATAGATACTTGAAGTGTATAAAACCAAGGAGTTCCGGGGTCCTTCGGTAGCTCATTAATTTTTTAAATTTTTTTGAAATTTTAATACTTTTCTATGACTGCTTATAATCGGCCATGATATGCTGAGGCCATGTGTAGAGTTCGACTCTAGACTTTGATTGAGCTATTTAGATAGATACTTGAAGTATATAAAACTAAGGAGTTCCGGGGTCCTAAGGTAGGACAACAATTTTTTTTTTTAGTTCTTTAAAGTTTTATACTTTTCCATGATTGCTTATATTCGGCTATGATATGCTGAGGCCAAGTGTAGAGTTTTACTCTGGACTTTGATTAAGCCATATAGAGAGATACATGAAGTGTATAAAACCAAGGAGTTCAAGGGTCCATAGGTAGAAAATAATCCATTGGAATAAAAAAAAATCTGAATTTAAAATAATATTAAATTAGTAAATCATCAATGTAAGTCCAAACTTTAAAATTTTTTATTTGCTTTAATATAGTAGAATTATGTTTTTAATACATCAGGAACTCTTTTTCTTGCCCCGAAGCTTCAGTTTTCATTGTTTACTTTCAATTTTCCGGAAATTGATATGCTACGGGAAGTTAGCATATCATTTTAAAAAAAAAAAATTTTTCATGAAATATTATAGAACTATTTTCGAAATGTATCAGGAACTATAGAACTCACCTGGATGCGAATAGAACTTCTTTCAAACTTTGATATGCTGACAGTTGTTATGCTAAGTTCACTGAGGTAGTACAGTGGGCCACATAGGAAAGTAAACCACCAATAATCCATACTAATATTCTTAATGCGAAAGTAATCCAGTCTGTATGTCTCGCTTTAACGCCAAAACTACAGAACCGATGTAAATAAAATTTGGTACACTTGGCCTGGAAAAGGACATAAACTTATTAATTCGAAAGAAAAGGTTGTAAGGGATTAAGAAGCGGGATGAAAGGCTGTATGAAAAAATCACTATTCCACGCGGATGAAGTCGCGGGTATAATTAGTACTCGCATAATAGTACCAATAGAATAGGGACAGTATAACTACTTTTATAAGTGGCCCTCTGTACATACACATATTTTTAGACTTTGATGAGGAATCGTCCTCTGTTTTTGTAGGTTTTAGGTGACTCACCCATTTTGAAAATAGACCCTTCGGATCTGTGGTCCTTGCGAGTGGCTTACCCTTTTATAATTGGGCTAATAAAAATTTATGGCGAAACTCTCTGGCGAAAAGTTAAAAACCGGAGGATTTTAATATTTTAACGAGTTATTTTGCATGGTCGTGTAATGTAGATGCTAATTATACGTTGCTTTTAGAAGGATATAAGCGGAAATCCGCTTAAACGTAGTTTTTTTAAACTCTGAGTTCACCTTTGTTTATGTTATAATGAAGTAACTCAAAAATCTTATCCGGTCTCATACTGAGAGGTTTTTTTGGCCCCTATTATTAAATTTTGACGTCAACAATAATATACCATTGAAAATAAATTGTAATACAAATTCACTTTCACCAAATGATATTGAAATATCTTACGGTGAATAAAATAAAATAGGATAAACAAAAAAACATAGATAGGGTTGTAGAGAGGAGCGACAGAAATCAGCTACACTTTAATGTTTCCAAATGCACAGTATTGTCATTCACACGGTCACGGAAACCATACACTCATCAATACTGTGTAGAGAGCCTACCAAAGCAGCGCGTATCCGAAACGTTAACTGAACTATTGACATAAGAAATATCTTGTATTTACACAAGCAACATTGCACGCCACACAGACAAATCGAACACCGATTTGCATTTCACAACACTATATACCTACTCCTATACATTCCGGTCACGTTAGTGGCATTATCGCTTTTATAGGGACATCGCGCGCGTGCGTCAATTCTTTATTGCTTGTAGCTGCCAAAATAATCGACACGGATCGATTCTTTCATTATAATAAATCTATCCGTTGTTCTTACTGACGACAAAATATAGCCAAAACTACCGTATAGAATACTGAAGAGGCCTTACGGGGTCTACCCCGCAAGGCCATTTTCAAGATCACTAATAGACCAAAGGCCATGTATAACTACATATCGGGTCAAAAGGTAGAGAATAGGAAATAATGACAAATCTAATGGCAAAGCTATTAACTTCAATAAGTAAAGACATGGTCATCTTCTATTTATGCTGCAAGACACAACAAAATGAATTAGGTAAAGAAAACACGCATGAAGATATCGTAATACAGAAAAATCAAACATTTCTTGTATCGGTCTTAACTCTATGAATAACAAGTAATTTTGCCGCGACTTCGCCGCCGTAAAATTTTACCCACCTTTTACACACCCTAGTTAAATTTCTAAAAAAATATTTTCTTAGTGCTTACTTTCATCCTGTAAAAGTAACCCTGAACCAAATTTTTATTTTCAGCTACAGTAGGTTCAGCTATGCGTTGATATATAAATTAGTGAGTCAGTCAAAAAATTGATAGTAAAAGTACTTTTTTGCAGCTGGCTTGGAAATGGGAAACGCTTTTAATTCATAAATTTTAAACTGTTCTATTTTTGCTAAACCACAAACATCAACACAGACCACAAACTCATTCCGCAGTCCTAATCCTCCGCCAGTACTTAACGAAATGCCCAACTTTTTGCTGACAAAAGAACAACTTTCCCATTGTACGCCTAACAATGGGGAATTATTATGAGCGTAAGTAACTCGGTTTCAGTTCCCAACTTGCCAATTCGTACAATGAATGCGATGGTTTTTACGATTTTATCGATACTTTGACAAGTTGAGCAATTGTGAAGAGTTATAATTGTACCAATGATGATAATATAGGCATTTTATAAATATTCCATTTACGACTAAGTATACATAGGGTTGCCAGGTCTTCTTTAAAGTCCAGTCTTTAAAGTGAATAGCCGGACATATAACACAATGTTTTTTGATGTAAACCAGACAGAGGTTTGTTAACATAAATTTTAATCAATTCTATCAATCTTCAATAAAATGGTCAAATTTAAATACCTAATCAAAGCCGGACAGCTTCTGACTAATTTGACCGGGCATGCAAACCAAAAAGCCTGTATCTGGTTTTAGCCGGACGCCTGGCAACCCTAAGTATATCAAATATTAAATTCATAAATAAGTGTGAAATAGATATCAATCTCCCAAAAGTATGAACATATTTTTAAACAAAATTAACTATCAAGGTTAGCTATAATTTAAGTAATAAAATTAAGTTATTGATATTAAATATTTACATGAGATATCATTACAATACATATTTATGCTTATATAATTCACACACCGACGTTTCGGGAAAGCTCGGTGGAAGCCATTAAATAGAATAGAGTAGAAAGACATGACTATAACTATATAAAACGAAGCATATAGCTAGACAGGAAGTCTATAGAGTAGTTATGAGCGTGAAAGCCTTTTCAACCTACGAGCTATATGAAGGCGCGGAACGAACACGCGACCTTAAAATGTTACATAGGCATGCAAAGCTATTTATTTTAGAGTATTTTTAGAGATATGATTTTATTTATATCTACGTTATGCTTTTGTCAAAATATATAACATCCTTAATGCTGTCATAATATTGAACACTGGGCCCCGCATCATACCTGAGGATTATAAGTATTTTATTATTCGTAAGTTTTTCTCCTCGCAAGGAGGGTAAAGCTACGCGTAAGTTTATGGGATTATTGGATTGGATGGGTAATCGTTAGTGTCGACGATCGTAATAATTTTATGGTTCCGTAGCCCAATGACAAACTCTCAAAACTCGAAACTCTTATAGATTTTTCATGTCAATCTGCCTGTCCTTATGCCACAGCCATTTTATGCCAAAACGATTAAGACTTCACTAAATAGTGAAGTCTGAGTCTGAGAGTAAAAAGTAAAAAATCTATA
Source organism: Rhodophaea formosa (assembly GCA_963082605.1). Taxonomy (NCBI): domain Eukaryota; kingdom Metazoa; phylum Arthropoda; class Insecta; order Lepidoptera; family Pyralidae; genus Rhodophaea; species Rhodophaea formosa. The sequence goes on along the minus strand of OY720225.1, from coordinate 8,183,383 downwards.
AACTTTGAAGGTAGATGTATTCTGTCTGCTTTATGAATTTTATACAATAAAAAATATAAGTTTAAAAGAAGGCTCCCAGTCATAGATTTAAAAAAAATCTCCCAGTTCATAGATATAATTAAAATATTAAAAATCTCAAAGCTTTACGTGTGGGTGTTTATAGATTGATCTTTTAAAACGACATGTAAAATGTATCAACCCACCCCAATTACTTTTAAAATAAAAGAAAGAAAATAAAAAAGAAATAATATTAGGAAATGAATGAAAATTTAAAAAAAAAAAACGAGATTTAGTCAGCAGTTTTTGTGATACAGTAATTTTACCTAAACCGCAAATATAATTTTGTCATATAAACAAACACTCTAAAAACAAAAATAGTTTTTCTGGCGAATCAGATATAGTACTTTGGCTAATTTAAGCTTGCTTCTACGGAGCCCTTCATGGGCGTGTCCGACTCGCACTTGGGTATTTTTGATTATAATTATTTGCGAATGGTTTTTATTTTGACTTACTAATCTATTAAAAAGAATGCCAATGAATTAAAATACACCTTGTAAATTGTAATACCTGTTTCAAACATCAAAAAGGTAACAAAAATTATCAATCAAAAAGTTGATCCTCTGCAACGTAAAAAATATAATTTCATTTAGGGCTGGCTTATTGAAAAAGTTTCAACAAGGCCGCATTAGGCTGCATTTCCACCAAACTACGAATAAGTATTCGTAGCCGCCAAAGATATCGAGCGAAGCAGTCGGGGCTGCTTAAAGAGACTGTAGGTACCTATGAGTGTTTCCACCAGAGATAAGCGATGTAGAAATGTTCTGGCATAGCTGTAAACTATGTTCGAGTGCTTTTTAAAATTATAGGCACACTAGCTTTGACCACGGCTTCACTCGCGTCAATAAATTTGTGTTTTTATTGACAATGCTTACCAAATTTTTACGAAATTTATTGAGGTATTCCGCTTTTAGAGGAATACAGCCGAAGAGACAACTGGACACACAACATTTTACCAAAGAGGCTCTGGGTGTGATTCCCGGAGGAGGCCAATAGTTAATATAATTATAGTTTCTTAATTACGTCTGCAGCTTTAGAATAACCCAAAAAGTAGAGGCATCAAACAGGCAGCTGGCAGTTAAAATTAACTATGGCCAATCATATACAACATGTATAATATAAATTAACAATATTATATACAATACTAGCTTTCGCCCGCGGCTCCGCTCGCGTTAGGGATGAAAGGTAGCCCATATCCTTCTTCGTACTCTATACAACGTGTATGCAAAATTTCATGATGATCGGTTCAGTAGATAGGGCGTGAAAGCGTAACAAATAAACTCGCTTTCCCATTTATTATATTATAATTGGGATGAGATATGTCCTGGGCTCCGACGATAAGGTTGCAACTGGTAAAGATACTAAGATGAGAATGCTTCCCTCGCACATCTTTGGTGGGAACATAGCCTTAAGAAAAGGCTGAATGTCTATGGAAAAAGAATTTACGAGCGAAAGAACTGGCGCTAAGTGTTGCCATTGATAGGCAATAAATCTCTGTTTTACGTCATGGTGGAGTAAGATTCGGGCAACACTGGCTATCTTTTATTATTGTCATTGAAATTTATTACGGCCAGAGTTTTATTTATGAGATAGAGCGCTTGAGACGTAATGTGGGCATAATCCGTTTCCTAAAATTACTTTTCAACCATATGTTGTATGTCAAATGTTTTTTTTTGGGTGATTATTACATGCTTATTACGCAGTAATTTTGTCAATTATGAACAGATTTAAAGAACTTACGAAAGCAGGGATTTTTACGAGTCTTCATTTAGAAAAATTGCTTAATTAAGTAGTCATAAAATAATCAAGTAAGTTTAGGTTTTAATATAAATAGTTAAGATCTAAGAATTTCGATATTTTAATTTAATCAAGCACCAGCTGAAATGAAATGAAATTTTAAAAATTTGAATTAAATTTTAGACTTACTATATAAATCTGTTCTGTTGTGCATGAGTTTATTGTGAACAGATAGACGTAGAAGAGGACTTTCTTTTAAAATATGTAGTAAACTTGCCGTGTGGTTCCCGCCAGAGTAGAATAGAACCACTCCACGTCATCCCGTGGATGTCGTAGAAGGCGACTTAGAAAACACAAGCCAAACAAAGCTAAATACATCAGAGACCTCTCCAACCCGTCTGTAGTCGAGAGTGTAGGCCTGTTCTGTCTAGTCTGGCTAATATAATGACTCTAGTAGTACAGAGACGCTCGTGCTTCGGCAGTGGAGAATAACAAAGACCCGATGATGATGATGATGTAGCGATAAGGATAAACGGTATACACGTGAAAACCATTACTCTCCTTCTGGTTGGGTCAGTCGGGTAAAAAACCACAGACATCTTTCCTCATCTCAGATAACTTCCTTTGTTCAAACTCATAAATCAATCTCAATTACGTCGACGGTCCACATCCAAACTTTTTAGTCTCAAGAAAGGTGTTACCATCTCTAAAAATTCTAATAAATCTTTAACAATATATACAAACCCGTAAGATTTACTGTTGGGAGCGGTTCAGTTTATTACGGCATTTTTAGGGTTCCGTAAGATAGCATCAGGGCTTTTGTTTTCTATCAGTAGCTGTTTTCCTGTTTACGAGCCGAAATTGGACCCTTTTTATCATGAATATCTAAAAGCATTAACTTAGTTTTGGTGTTCTTAGAAAATCCACTTAGGGCCACAAAAGGGATGGAAGAATGAAAATTGCATGAAACAGAGATGCGAATGTTGAGATGGATGTGTGGAGTGACACGAATGGATAAAATACGGAATGAGTATATAAGGAAATCACTGAAAAACAGTTTAAAATAGGACTATTTTCAATGTTATCAATATATGAAATCGCTACCACAAAATTTAATCTATTCTAAACAGTTTTTAGGTCTGCCTCTGTGGTCAAGGTGTTAACCTAATAACTCGGAGGTCGTAGGTTCAAAAGATATGTGGATGATTATGATATGGTTATGGCAAATGTAACTGAAATATGAATATGGCTAACGTTTATTAATCAAAAACAGTACCTACAGTAAAAATTGGTCTCGTTCTTATCTTTTTTGAGGAGTTTGGAAATCATTTGAAGTATCTCAAAATCCGTGACTTTGGCTTATTAACTGTAGTTGTAATAGTGACGGACTAGGCTACATGTATTGTTCTTCGTACAAGCGGGGTAATATTCAAGTTGTGGTAGAGCCTCGCTACCGACAAAAATTACTTTTGCTAGTAGCATGAATGGGCTGGCTCGTCCGGGGAAGTACCACACTCTAACAGAAAATCGACGTTTGAGTAGTAAGCTTTACCGCTGCTATGTTTCGTTCGGTGAGTGAGAGAGCCGGAGGCCCATCTCCCACTCCCCTCTGGGGAGGGAAAAATAAAAGGCCGGCAACGCTCCTGTGACACCCTTGGTGTTGCAGTTCTCCATGGGCAGCGGTGGTCACATACCATCAGGTGACCTTGCTCGTTTGCCGTCCAATGACAAAAAAAAATCGTGAATGTGTACGTTAAAGATCAGGGTCGCAACCACAGAACGAACTCAAGCGTGCAGTTTTTTTTGTGCCATATCATGTGATTGCCTTGCTGGCTATAGGGCTTTTACGTCATGCTTTTTCGTGAATTACTTTACCTGGTCAGATATAAAGAACTTTTTTCTAATAATTTACTTCGAACACTTACAAAGCCTAACTGTAAGCCTCTCAGCTATATTAATATTTTGGAATCAAAATCCGTAAAAGAATACACAATTGCAAAAAATATAAGTTAAAACGCAAAAGATCCGTGAATAGTCAGCCGAACAGCTGGGCGAATTTCTATGGGAAATCTATTTATTCTTCACAATTAGGAATCGTCATCAGGTCTTTTTCAGTCTCCACTGCAGGAGCACGACCCTAGTCTTCAATTAGAAATTCTGTAAAAAAAATAAGAAATGGTGAAAAAATTCCACGCGGGCAGAACTTGAACCTGTACCATCGTACTGAGATCTAGACGCAGGTTTAAGTCCTGCCCCTTTATTTAATAAATAAGGTAAAATAGCATTGTGAATGCAAAATAAATCCCATATAAACAATTAGGAATTCTGATTTTGAAATCTCAGAGATTCAAAATCATACTGCATATGGCAACAAATAGGTAAACTGATACAAAAACAGTAAGAGTCCAAAAAAATTAAAACAACACAATGTATATATATTCATGTGTAACAAGTTTATTAATAGTTCACTTTAAAAATATCATTTGACCTGTGACCTTAACTTTATCTCGTCGCTAGTAGAAACAATGAGTCTATATTTATCTTAATTGGTATGTCACTATGCAATAAACATAAAAATCGAGTTATTGAAGGTCAATTTCGCACATACTAAGGATCCTTGGACTACCGTAAAATATTTGACCACATCATCATCAGGTATTTTTAGTCTCCACTGCAGGAGCATAAACCTCACTGTCCTACCAAAGCCATTATATTATAAGGCCGAGCAGTCAGAGGATTTGGCCTATCTCTCCACGCCGGCCAGACGGGTTGGACAGATCTCTTTGGCACATACAGTAGTCAAACTCATAACCTCTTTCTTTTTGACTCGGGGGTTAGAAACTAGAATAAGTGATATGTTATAGACTGTCAAGAATCCTTAGTTCCAATATCTTACGAATGAAAAAACTAACTTCAACCAATCTACCAGCTGATTTCATTTCAATCAAAATGAAAACAATTCAGCTTTGTTTTTTTTATTAATTACTAGCTGTTACCCGCGGCTTTGCCCACGTGGTATATAGCCTATGTCCTTCTCGGTACCCTAACCTATGTGTATGCAAAATTTCATGATGATCGGTTCAGTAGATTCGGCGTGAAAGCGTAACAAACAAACAAACAAACTTACTTTCGCATTTATAATATTAGTTAGGATTAGGATTAGGATAGGATATTATAGGATAGGATTAGGATTCAAATCGGCTGATAAAAAAATACATACAGTTGATTTGATAACCGTCTCTTTTTTTTAGTCGGTTGAAAAACCATGTTCGTTGATCACGACATAATTTTTGTGTTCTATTCGTTTTTCGAACAGGTTTTTTACTACAGACCATCAAAAGTCGACAGACAACGAACAGGTGTTTCAAATAACATTTCATCGAGTTCGAGTTTTTTATGAGGTCACGTCGCGTACTCCGGATGTCTATAATACAAAATGTTTTAATCAACTTTTATGTCAAATCCTATACTATAACATTATGAAATACCTACTACTAAGTATACCTCTTATGCTTTTACTACTAACATTCTCGTGTAGGGGTCACTTAGACCGTGGAAATGAACAACTTTGTTAAGGGACCATGCTTGGAACGCCATTTTGTTTCACATTTACATTCCCATTGCTGCTATCATTGATGGCAGTTGTTAAGCTATGTCAGATGCCTTTATGCAGCTTGAAAAATCTGACACCAATGTTGGCCATTCACACACACGAAAAACAACAACAACATTGCCAGGTCGGCCACTTTTGAACGGAAATGTCGATTTTTCTTTCAGTCGTCCGAAATTAATAAGATAAACCTTGTATCGGGACCGTTTGATATTTTGTTTTGGAAAGCACTTCCTTTTAACGCTTATCAAACAAAATTCCTAAAAAAGTAAACTGCTTCAGGCTTCCTCATAATATTTTCTTACACCGGATGGTCGTATAGAAATAATAGGCTCATTGTCTGTGATTTAAACGCTAATTAAATTGTGGTTTGATTTTAACCAATTGGTACAGTCGGGGGCAGATAAACCTGACCCCATTTTAAAATTTTTTGGCAATGTTATCTGCTTCCGACTGTACAATGTACAAGCCAAAGCGGGACGCTAGTATAAAAAACATTACCAAAATTCTGTGTGTCAGCTCCGGCGAACGACGCGACGGGAGTTTACTCCTTATGAACAATTAAACTATAATTTTATTTACTTATTCATTTTATTAAAATATAAATTAAAGTTAATAATATCATCATTCATCATTTCAGCCGCAAGAAGTCCACTGCTGGACATAGGCCTCCCCCAAGGATTTCCAATATGACCGGTTGGAAGCGGCCTGCATCCAGCGCCTTCCTGCGACCCTTATCAGTTCGTCCGACCACCTAGTCGGTGGGTGAGATAATAATATGAAATTTTATAATGGAAATCCCAAAAATGAGGGTGTTCTAAAATAGGCGGCGGCAGCACTGGGATGTCGGGTCCGGTGAGCCGTGATGTGTCAATTGTTGCTGCTTGACAAATATTATTCAATGATAGCGGCTTATAAGCATGCAATACATTTGGTGATAAGCACTTTGGAAAACCTTCCTTAACAGTTGCTTTTTGTTTGCAATGTGCTACGCCAGCCATGTGCCAAGATGGGGTGACTTGCGCACGAACGTAACGGCTCACTTGCGGCCCAAAGCTAAAAACTACCTTCATAGGCATTAGGGCATAGAACACGCGTTAATGGGGAACTTGCATGAAGAGTACATTTCATAAACTATTTCTGATTATATAAGCATCTAGCTAGAAAAATCTGTTAAGGACACTTTTAGTCCCATATCGATACATTAACTTTGGTTAAGACTGGTTAGAAAAGTCCGTTTCAAAAATATAAAAATTTCAAAAATCTTATATTACTTTGAAATAGCTCTTTAAATTTATAGCAATTTTTGTTATGAAGCCATTTCCCTAAACACAATATTTAACATAGCTGACAAACAAAGTCCTCACAACACGCATACAAATTGCTAGAGGAGTGACGTCACTAGTCAGTTGTTTTTTCTTAGGGTCGTTTAGGCCTAGACGAAAAATTTTAATTTTCAAACCCTTATATCTCAAAGAGTTTTTGGGTTATCAAGATGATTTTTTCACTGTTATTTCTATTTTTGAGAGCTCTTTTCATAGGATAATGAAAAAAATTGTGTGCAAGTTCCGCATTGAGTGTGAATTAGTGGCCCCCAATAGAAATTCATACTTAGGTGTATTACTTTTAATCATCTTTACCCTCACTCCGGTATTTGTCTATGATCTTTATTGCCTAGAGAAAACATAAGGCCGTCTGATACTAGTAAAAGTATCTTCTGCGTAGGTTTTGTTGCTTTTACTCTCTATAAATTACCGTATCGGGGCCCTATTTCCTGTTACTCCTATTTTATATTAATAAAAATCCTCCAATAACAAAACAATGCTAAAATGTGAATCATTACGCAAACAAAAGCAATATTTTAAGAAGTAAAACCAGTATTTCTTGCAAATTCAGTACCAATTGAGGTCCTTGTTCTAGCCTCATACAAACAAGCATTATGAAACATCCTTGCGATTCTCCCCACACCTATGGGCGACATAATCATGTCACGACTTTGTTTTGCATTTCAAAGTCATTTCTAAACGTCTTGAAGTCTTCCTAGAGTCATTTTGCATGATAATCAGCAGTCATGTGATAATTGAAGGCACTTTAAAATTACTCGTACAAATTCTTCAGATTTCTAAGTAAGAATATCAAAATTATTTATTTATTATCCAATAACAAACACATACATAAAACAGAACATAAACCTATTCCATTATTAACCATGGAGGTTTGTTATGACATGCAGTAAGTATACCTAAGCACAAATATTATACCCCTCTTTTAAATTTTTATTTGTTAAGAGGCTCACACCACCGAAACTAGCGACACCCGTTATTTAATTCTTATACCCCCTTGAGTGCTATTATAAGCTTATAATATAAACATCAAGGAGACCTCTTCAACCCGTCTGACCAGCGTAGAGAGCGTAGGCCAAATCTTCTGACTAATCTAGCAGTACAAAGAGGGTCAAGCAGCTGCAGTGAAGATTAAAAAAATACCTCTACATCAATAGATTACATAAAGAGCTTCTGTTACTTTCGACCACCTGTTACTTTTGTACCCGGTCTCCCCTAGGTATGTTACAAGACGGTATGATAGCGTATGGCAGGTACTGGAGAGATAACTTAGGATTTAAGCCAGATAAAATACTATCTTGTTTGTGCTCATAATCTATGTTATCAGCACAAAATAATTTGTTGATAACCGTATCAACAGTTTTAATTATTTTTTGATAAAAGATATCATTCAGGTATTTAATTCAGTTATACCTGTGATGTAGGTAGCAGTTTGAGTATATTTAAGTTTAACATACTAAAGCATGATTTTTACACGACTATCAAAAAAGGAGTGTATTTTTGTGTGTATAGTTCACCATGGTTGACATAAGAGTTTTTTTTATCGCACATCATCTGAACAAAATACTCAGCTGTATTTGCTAACATTGCTGCCCAAGCAACGCTATATTATATACTTAGCATTACAAGTATGTACTACAAACTATGTGTTGTGAAACGAGTCCACCATGGCTGACTTTGTATTGCGTGGCCTGATTTAAGTATTTGTTACCCACAACATTTGTACCAAAACTTGAGCTGGCTGAGCTAAAATTACTGCCCGAGCGACTTTTTATACATATATACTATGCATTATATACGATAGAATATGTATTGTGAAACAAGTTCGCCACAGCTGAGGTATAGCTTGACCTGACTTTATTGTTTGATTTATCTTTTACAAAATCTGCACCAAAGCTTGATTTGAGCTTGGGGTAAGGAAAACTTAACTCACATCATGAAATATATAGTAGGTATCTGTGAAGCCTTACTTGGCTTAAGAACTTGTTATCTCGCACAACACCCGCAGTAAGGCTTTAGCTGGATGAGCTGACTTTGCTCGAGCGACGCTAGACATACTAAGTATTATGTTCTAAATTCAATGTGTTATAAAAAATGGCCGCCGCTACTGAGTATAATATGAGAAACTTGATAATTGAAAGTTATCTTTCTTTGAGTCAGAGAGTTATTATTTGTGACAATGTATTACAATAATTAATTCTTCAAAATTATTCGTGACAGAGGAATGGTAAGAAAAACTGAACTCACATCGTGAAATATATAGAGGTATCTGTGAAGCCTTACTTGGCTTAATAATCGCCTGGAAGCGCATGTCTCCATACAAACGGAAAAAGGGAATTGTGGCGCAGCGGTCAACACGCCGGCCTGTGACACGGATGGTCCCGGGTTCGATCCCCGGTCAGGTCAAGATGAAAAATTATCTTTTTCAGATTGACCTGGGTCTTGGATGTTTATCTATATATGTATTTGTTATAAAATATAGTATCGTTGAGTTAGTATCCCATAACACAAGTCTTATTTAAGAACTTACTTTGGGGCTAGCTCAATCTGTGTGATTTGTCCGTATATATTTATTTATTTATTTGATAATTTTGAAGTAAAATTAATCATTTAATCAATTAATCTCATTATAATCTACGTACGTTCTTATACAGCTTGGTTAAAATATCAATGGTTTGAGAATTACAAGCCTTTTCAATTTTGTATGGAAATCTTGAGAGGCGTATAATTCTCAAACATTTGATATTTTAACCAAACTGTACAGGAACGTACGTAGATTATAATGAGATTATGATGATTGGATGCTTAATTTTGCCCTAAAATTATCAAATATTGCCACAATTACCTTTTTCCATTTGAATGGAGACATGCGCTTCCAGGCGACTCTTAAGAACTTGTTATCTCGCACAACACCCGCACAAAGGCTTAAGCTGGATGAGCTGACACATTAGACATATTTAGTATTATGATCTATATTCTTTAAGGCGTATGGTAGAATAAAGAAACTTACGAGTAACTTACATGAACTGCTACCTACAATGTAGGTATTATGTGATCCAAAAATGGTCATCATCGTAGAGGCAGGCCAAGAAAACGATGACGCGATGATAACGCAGGGGTTGGAACGAAAAATTAAATAAATAACATGAAATACCTATATACTTAGTATCTAAATGCTTGACGTGAGTTGGATCGATAAATATACTATGTATTATCAACTATATTTAAATAAGTATTATACATTATCTAAGTCGGAGTAGCCTGACTTGACTTAAGAACTTGTTATCTCGCCCAACAATCGCACAGAGGCTTGAGCTAGATCAGCTGAAATTGCTGCCTCAGCGACTCAACGTGTAGCTGTCCCTCTATATCCTCTTTTTACTGAAAATATTATAAAGATTATTTTATGAAGAAGAGTAAGTTAAATAGGAAAGCAGTCTGATATTTATACTTTTAAAGCCACATAATTACTGGAGTTCCTATATCCCTCACTGTATTCGTGAATACGTGCATACAAAATTTATAAAACAGCGTAATAACTTGTTACACTTAGCGGGCTAAATGTTATGAGCATCCCCTTTCAGTCAACCATACGGTAAAGCAGGGAAAATTAGAAAGTGCGTTATATTTGTTTATTTTTAGGAAGTTTCACGTCATTACTAACTGAACCAATCATCATGAAATTTGTTTAGGTACAAATAAAACAACACAGTTTTATCTCGAAAAGGAGTACTGTTCCCGAGAGATCAATATGTTAATATTGATTGCGAGCGGAGCCACGAGCAAAAGCTTAGGTTAAAAAAAATCTTAATTCAATAATCATTAAACTACTATTTTTTGTTACATCAAGTACATAGACCTCATTGTTTTTGTGCTGAACAAATCTGAGAAAATAATTTAGTATTTCTCATGATTGTCTTATAAACGGCTGACGTTTAGCTGCGAAAAAATAGAGACATTACAAGAAATGACATACTTTAGGTGACACTTATATACGATTATATACGATTTAGTACCTATTGATTGTGTAGGGAGGTAAATGATAAGTTACCGACAATGATGTATGTAGACAGTATAATGATAGTAGCAATCTATAACTTAACACAACATTAGAATTATGTATGAGCTGAAAAGGTCAAAACTTAGTCGGGGTAAATTAAAAGGTGGCACATTGGTTTCAAGATTAATTTTTTTAGAATTTATTAGGGATTTCATCCACGAAAATTACAGCCTTTGTCACCCGTAGATAAATAAGGTATTTAAAAGTTTTTTTTAATCTTTAGAAAATCGGTCCTGTAGTTTCGGAGTCTAATCAATGCAAAAAAATAATCAATTTTAGTATTAGATAGCAGCGACATCGGTCGCGGTGCAACCTGTCATATAAATTCATATTATAAAGAAAAAGGTTTCATTTTTTGTTTGTTTGTTTGCATTAAAAAGCTACGAAATGACTTAACCAATTTGCGAAATTCTTTCACTTACAGAAAACTAATTATTTTGAGGCTGACAAAGGCTACAATTTACGCGGATGAAGTCGCGGCATCATTGCTAATCCTAACTAATACTATAAATGCGAAAGTGAGTTTGTTTGTTTGTACTGATCCGATCATCATGAAATTTTGCATACACATAGGTAGGTAATGGTACTGAGAAGGACATAGGCTATATATCACGCGGGCAAAGCCACAGGTAATCGCTAGTTTCATATAAAAAGAGCAATACTTACCGCTTACGCCAATCTTCAAAAATTAACGTACTGATTTTAGAAGTCTTCATCTATAGAACGCTATATTGACAGTGGCTATAGTCGCGAAAACAGCAATTATTAAGAACAAGAGAGAGGTTTCCTTTAAAATACTACCCTTACTTACTCTTTTAGGGAAAGGCCTAGTAATCATAAGGCCGGATCCCTTTATCCCTTTAATAAATAAGAAACCCGAATTAGTTCGAAGAAATTTTAAGTTTCAGGTCCTTAGCCTAAGCATTTAGTACAAAGGGATTTCGTTTCTACTTAGTCCTGTAATGTAAAGGGAATTTTATACAGCGTGTAAATTGATCCTCTTCATTCCCTTAAAGGGGTGACTCAGCCCAACATGTATTTTAAATTTAAACCGCGTTTCAGACGGGAGCAAACTCACAAAAAAAAATTTGGAGTATTTTATACATAGCCCCGGGCAATAACTACGGGACGGTCAAAAAAAATTCGAGTTGCCATCAATGGATCCACAGGAAAAAAAAAAATATTTTTTACAAATTTAGTAACGAACACTTTACAAAATTAAAAATATACATTATAATAAAGACTATAAACTAAAACTATACTAACCAAGAAAATAGATACTAATAAAAAAAACTACTAAATTATATAAAAAATTAAGCTCAGATCGCTGTGATCAACGGGCAGGGTGCCAAGAAAGCTGGCGGCATTTCCACGCTGAATGGTCAAAATATACACCAGCCTTTAGGTCCCCAGAAACGTCGATTAGGCGTGCGGATATCTCTTTGAAGAACTGTTGAATTTCATATTGAAGTTTTAGTGTAGATTTTAAAAATTTATTATCTGTATACGTAGTAAAAAGTGAAGACGTGATGGTATTGTCGCGTAGCACGCTGAATGACAATGTTAACGTCATGAATTTGAATGAAAAAAAAAGGAAAAACAGTGAGCAGTAAGTGAAGTGAACAGTGCAGTGATAGTACCGCGGAAGTGATAGTTCTGCGCGAGTGATAGTTCCTTGCAAGTGACAGTTCCGCGCAAGTAACAGTTCCACGCGAGTGACAGTTCCGCGCAAGTGACAGTTCCGCGCAAGTGACAGTTTCGCGCAAGTGACAGTTCCGCGCAAGTGACAGTTCCGCGCAAGTGACAGTTCCGCGCAAGTGACAGTTCCGCGCGAGTGTACAATGCCGTGTCAGTTCCGCGTGTGAGTCAGTGCTGTGTGTACACTTTTGGCACTTAAATAAAGGCATTTTCATAAGTTCGGCCTTTTCTTTCCTATACCCAACCCACTCTCGTGACAGTATGTATTAAATCGTTTCGAATCGTGCGAGGCATCAAATATCCATACATACAAACATCTTCACAAACTTTACTTTTTTAATGTAAGTGACATTTTCATCCACTTTACTAATTCATTTACCTCAAACAAATTAAATTAAACTTGTCTAATCATAAATATATTTTTGCCGCAATTATCTTTTACAGATACGAGATTTAATTAAAAGTCCCTTTATATTTAAATTTTCCTATTTTTTTTTCAACTTTGACTGCTTTGGACAGCAAACTTAAAAGATGAGTACACGTTTGTTTCGGTTCTTTCCACTTTTAAGATTTAAATATATTGAATAAATAGATTTCTGCTTTTCCGCCATTTTTCGTGTTTATGTTACCCGTTGATTATCTTTAAATACTTACATTCAATATTTTTTTTAATCGGTTTCTTGTTAATTCGTTACGAACAAACTCACAAAAACACACAATCAAATCTTTTCTCTTTATTACATTAGTAGACTCTAGTATCAGCTAAGCAAAGAAGCAAACAATAAATAGGTATTTTCCTCTTCATAATATTTGATTAGATCATCAGAGACCTAAATTATCAAAATAGTGATGGGTTGCTAGCCACATCGCCTATAATGTGATTCCTTAGATTTCGCCCAATCCCTTGGGCCTCCTTATCCTTGAGCTCTGTCTACCTCGCAAAAGATAAAGACGTGATAATATGTATGTCATTATCATCTTTATCATGTATGTATGTATGTATGTGTCAGCAATGACGTAAGCCCATTACACGCAATAGTTCAAAGCACTTTGAAGCAAACAAATACTAGTAGCGAGGAAATCGAACGTGTGACCCGGAAGCGGAAGCTCTGGTGTTGGCACAGGGCTTGTGTTTGCGGATTTAATTTGGGGAAAAGTGGATTTGTTGGGGAGAATATATCTGTTTCAATATTTATCTTTTAGTATTTATAAAAATGTTTAGTCATTCTTTTTCTAGTATCACATGATAAACATGCCAAGTGCGAGGGTAAATCATGGGTGTAAATAAATAAATAAATACATGTATAAGAATAAATCAGATAAATTCAGCTAGCCCCACAGTAAATTGGTGCCATAGGATATTAACTCAACGATGTTATATTTTATAATAGATGTTTATGAAGGTAAATATCCAAAACCCCGGACAATCGAAAAAAAATATAGATTTCCATCATGACCTGACCAAGAATCCAACCTAGGACCAATGAGGTATGCTACGAAGGAACGGGGAGTTTGTACGGATATAATTGGAAATAGAAAACTTTGAAGTGAGTTACATACAGAGCCAACACTAAACAGGAAATAGGCGAGTAAGAAGAAGATATAGATTTATAGAATAAAAATATATTCACGATAGTCTATTGAGCGTCATGAACACATGAGGTCATTGTGGAAAATCCAAAACTATGAGATAAAGACATTTTTATCGCTCAATATTAGATTAGTCGTGAAAAGTGTTCTTATCATGAAAAATATTTTTTCAGTAAGCGATGAAGAATAACAGAGTATCTATTTGATATTTGTTTCGCAATATGTCTAGTAGATAATAGATAAAAGTTGTCTTAATCTGAAACAACAGAATTTATAGGAACAAAGTGGAATAGTAACTCTATTTTTTAAGAAACTAAATAAACAATAAAAATGTAACTTTAAAAACAGACGCAAGAAATGCTAAATGGAAGTTTTATTTACCAATAAAAAAGTTGAATTATTTTAAAAATAAAAAACGTAGGGTACTTTACATGGCGTGAAACGTCACTGGTCCCAAAAGATCTACACGAACGCGGACGAAATAGCTGACAAAAGCTAGTTCGTTTCTAAGAAAAAAGTAATTATTTGTATTTACACTATTGTGAAATTTTGAATTTTGCAAATCAAAAAAAAAAATGTGTCGTTCATAAACCGATACATGATATCCGAATTTGAATAAAATTTCGTTTAATTTCATTTGATATCTCACTACGGATCGCATGATTGAAGTGAAATCACCCGAAAGATAATATTGAATTATTGGCGTCCTCAATGTCAATACTGTCTTATTCAGGAGCAAAAATCAGTGCCTTATCAAGCACTTGACAATGACATCTGCTTATCACAGACATCTACGTAAATACCTATTGATAACGTTTAGATGCGTAATATAATTCGTTGCTGAGTGTTTAAAAATGTATTTACTCAAAGTATAATGTGTTTAAAAGTAAAAATAAATTATACATATTTTAAATAAGTATCAACTTTCAGTTTGAATAAACAGGTCTTGATTATTTTTATTTCAACAATAAATTAATAATATTACTACTGGTTGTAAATTTATTGTAATATTTAGCAAACAAAGGGCAGAGATTTTTATGTGCAGTTCTAATTTTGATTTAAATATAAATAAAGGACTTTAGCGTATAAAGGGTAAGGGTAAAGGTTAAAGGGTAGTACTAAAAGACTATAAATAAAAAATATGTGTATCCCGAAAGTAACGACCACGTTCTGGACACGTTGTATTGCTAGCTACCATATAAGTATAATTTTTAAGAAAATGTTACACCTGATTGTAAAATACTCAAAGGAGGAGGACATAGACCGTAGAAAAACATGGAATGAGTATTAGATATGAGAGACTAGGAATGTGAATATTGTTATTGACATGAAGAAATAGGGAAAAGGCGGAAAATTGATGATGTTAATAAATAAAAAAACGTTAAAACAGGTTACTTATGTAAATAGTCAGCTATTGGGCATATACTCATTCGGAAGTCTTCCTTAGGGCGAATGTGAATCAAGACGCGCGCACAATGTAGTCAAAATCCGCACAAGATAAAAAGTCATCATCATCATCAGGTCTTCTTAGTCTCCACTGCAGGAGCACGACGCTCTTTGTACTACCAGGGCCATATATTAGACAGAGCAGTAAGAGGTTTTGGTCTACACTCTCGACGCTGACCAGACGGGTTTGAGAGCTCTTTGATGTTTCTAAGCTTTGTTTAGCTTGTGTTTCCTAAGTCGCCTTCTACGACATCCACGGAAAGACTTGGCGTGGCCCTATTCTACTCTGCCGGGAACCACACAGCATACATAGATAATACGCTCGTATGTATTATCATACAAAATACACACGAGCGCTTGAGCGGATGCAGATTTTTGCGATGAGGCCTGACATAATGTGCCTTAAAAATTAAAAAGGGTAAAAGGGTACCTTAAAAAGTATCAATAGAAATTTAATACAGATCTGTGGAAAATTAGTGCAAACTTTTTATTCAATTATTCTCCACGCTTCCAATATTATTCCAAAAACAATATCTTGAAGGATTTGACTTGAAGCGGTTCGGACTTTGGATGTTACAAAGCTACGGCTTTGCGTACCTTCCCCGATGTTTTTGATCCCGTGTCTCCCTGAGGCTCTTTCGATATTTCAGAATACCCACAAATGAAAGCAAACCCCGATTCTTATTGGAAAATTCCGAACACGATTTTTTCCTTAATGACTGATTCAATTTGTATAAATTAAATCGGCCATGTTCAAGTATTATTGCTGTGTTATTATTTCATTTTTAACTATTTTTTTCTAAGTCAAGAATCGTCTCTATTTAAAAGTTTGTCTTTCGTTTTCATGTCTAAAATGTACGTATTATTAAACTTCACAAAATATTTTAAAGCAATTGTGTACTCATTACAGACTTAAATGGCTGAACCGATATCAACCAAATAATACTTAGTACACTCCTAATTATTGATGATGAAAACTGCTGCAATATCGATTTAGCCCACAGGTTAAGCCATTTGTGAGCTACGGTCTTAGATTATGTAAAGCCTACGGTATCATAGTCTCGCACACAAAAACTCACATACGAACACTCATTTTTTGATCGAAGCTTATAGAGAAATAGCTCTGATTTTCCTGTTATACTTCTATATTTAAATATTTTACTTTATGTAAAAAGAAAACATAAAAATGTTACAAGAATTTAAACTTAGAGCGCCACTGTTTGAATTTCTAGAGTACTAGTATACAACCTACTGAGAACTCCTGTTAAAGTTGTAAATATCCTACAAACTCCAACTTTATAACTTTGTGGAACAATCTGACAGTAGTTGGGTCATTCAGACTTATTTCCTAATATACAGCGCGTAGATTGATCCTTGATAGGATGAATGGGATGATGATGTGGGAAAAGGTAAAGAAGACGAAGTAGATCTATTGATTCTTGATATTCCCCCAAAGGGGTATCTCAGACAATCAATATGAACATATTTTCCTATAGGACCGATGCAGCAAAGGCAAACAAAAAATTCGCAATCAAAAAAACAAAATTCAAGTTCCCACCATTTGTCCCAAAGGAAAAAACGTTAATATTGACGATCTGAATCAAACACATGCTGATAATTAATGGTGTCTAGATGGTTGTTACTAAGCACAGCTCAAATAATAAAAAGTTACCTTCTTGCACCTGAAATGATAGTGACAAAGTCTGTAATTCACATTTGAAATTCAACAAACTAGTTCCACTAGCTTCCCTATCGCCCTCAACTAGAGGAAGACGCAATTGCCGTTAAGAACTCCACAATTGGATGATTGTGTGTCGCGCTATATGACTGCGCGTTTTCATCAATTTGTGACGTCACAAGTTACGATTCTACTATCATAACAGACTGTTCGATGCGTGAATTATTAGATCCTTTGAAGAACTCGAAGATCTTACGCAATTTTAGAGAAACTATGCACGTTAAGCAACCAAAGACTTGGTAATCAGTTGGATAAGTCATTGGTACCGTCTGTTTTTGTTTTTAACTGACTCCATGGTCCAAGATCTGGAGATTGTGGGTTCGAATCCCACGGGAAGCACTAATTTATTTAGATGTTTCCAGTTTGGTTAGAACATTGCAGGCTTGAATCACCTCAATGTCTAAAAGAAATATGATCCCGTGCTTGGGAAGGCACGTTCAGCCTTGGGTCACTTTTATGATCCTTTTGGTCAGGGGCGGAGATCAGACGACAGTCGCTCCAATGTAATAACCAGATCCGTCAAATCTGGGATCATGATTGAAAGCGTACCCTGGGCTCTGAAGGGACATCATGGTCGGATAATGATAAGTGACTCTAAGTGAAATGTAGCTAGCTCCAAATGAGCTGTTGCTAATTCACCAGGCGTTCAAGGTGAAGGCACCTGTAACATTAATGAGTAGAAGTCAAATTGCACTTGGGGTAAATACGCTCGCTCGTCAAAATTTAGAATGTTATAATGAACAAATGACAAAGGGCCCCAAGAGGAACAAACCTCGGCTTTTAGCGTTGCTTGTGTAACGCAAGGCTTGGAGTGACAGCATTATGTTAGCCACATGCGACATGTCAACTTATGTCATCAGATTGATAGCTATGTTTGCTTCATAGTCTACGAGTTGAACATAATATTTTTTCTAGGCTTTCAGGCTTATATAGTCTCTAAGTGTCTATATATTTTTTTAAGGAATCTTTAAAATTCCGATATTGATGTTACCAGTTAAGGTCTATCCCTACACATCTGGGCCGTGCCCTAGACGTGGTTTTTTGTCAGGTATCTCCAGAAATATCGTCACATACATGCACATAAAAAAGTAAGTGAAGGGCATAAATGGAAGGTCTCGGTCTTTTCACAGCCTGGTCACATCACCGTCATATGTGAACATACAGCCCCTGACGGGACACGGATGCACGGTCTTGACATGTTGACACTCTTGCCACGTCCCAGATGCCATGGCCCAGATGAGTAGACCTTTACTCATACGAGAAGCAAGCAAGCCTGTCTAAATTCAACAAAACTAGTTCGCTAGCTTCCCTATCATCCTCAATGGGAGGAACATGCAATTGCCGTCAAGAACTTCCCAATTAGATGATTGCGAGTCCCGCTGTATGGCAGCGCGTTTTCATCAGTTCTAAGATCATAACAGAGTGTAAGAATTACGACTCTTCATCATAGTTATGCGACCGTTCCCGGCAGAGTGAAATCGTACCCGTCCAAGTCTTCCTGTGGATGTCGTAGAAGACAACTTAGGAAACATAAGCTGAATATACCTTACATACATCAGAGAGACCTCTCCAATCCGTGTGACCAGCGAAGCGGAGAGTGCAGGCCAAATCCTCTGACTGCTCTGGCTAAACTATGGCTGGTAGTACAGAGCAGGTCATGCTCCTGCAGAGGAGACTAAAAAAATCTGATGATGATAGTTGTGACTAACATCTACTCGACAGTCGATCTTGTAACTAACGCTAGTACAATGACATACTTCGAGCAACACGGCCTCCGTATGACATAGTATCACGACGATCGATTTACATTACGTGAACAATGGTTCGACATCATAGCATCGCACCAACGTTTGAGCGACAGAATTTTATAACAACAACAGTAACGAACAAATGCAACTTATCTGTGGATTGTTAATTTCTAAAGGTTCCGTATTGTCGCGCCGTTGCTCTTACACAAAAGCGAGAACCCGAATGTTTTTAAGAAGTTTTGATAACAGCAAATTTTATATAAAATTACTATACTTTAAGGAAGATAAATTGAATAGGAAATATAAATAAGGTAACGGAGACCAAGTTTTCTGGAAAATAACTGGTGGTGAACTAATTAGCCCTGCCACTCTTTAGTTCAGGGGTATAAAAAATGTGAACACAACGCATGAGTTGGATCTTTCATGGGATTCTCATATACAATAGACTACGTATCAGCGCAATAATATTTTTTTGAGACACTGATTGTCGAGTAGTTGTCTGTCGCTACTATGATATAGAGTAAGAAGTGATTGACGATCTCCGTGGCGCAGCGGTCAACACGCCGGCCAGGACACGGATGGTCCCGCGTTCCATCCCCGGTAAGGTCAAGATGAAAAATGATCTTTTCAGATAGACCTGGGCCTTGGATGTTTATCTATATATGTATTTGTTATAAAATATAGTATCGTTGAGTTAGTATCCCATAACACAAGTCTTACTTATGAACTTACTTTGGGGCTAGCTCAATCTGTGTGATTTGTCCGTATTTATTTATTATTAGTCTATCTTCTACTTACTTTATTTGGTTGTCACTATTACAACAAATACTATAAGCAGAATGAAATAAATAGTTAAGGGGGCTCTCATACAAAAACTTGTTTTTTTTTGCCGTTTAGATAATGGAACGGAACCCTTCATACGCGAGTCCGAGTCGCACTTGGCTGATTCTTTATCCTATATTAAACTATATGTAGTAATATGTGAAAGTAAACTTCTATATTTATTTGTTTGTTCTGCTTTCTCGTTTGATAACTTAACAGATTATCTTGAACAAAATTATATAAATTTTCACCTATCATCTTATACGTTGCACTTACAAAAAGTTATCTTTACTACCCTAATCCTAACTATCCTATCCTAACTAATATTATAAATGCAAAACTGAGTTTGTTTGTTTATTTGTGTGTTTGTTTGTTACGCTTTCACGCCGTGACTACTGGACCGATCATCTTGAAATTCTGCATGTATATATAGGTTAGGGTACTGAGAAGGACATAGGCTATAAATGACGCGGGCGAAGCCGCGGGTACAGCTAGTAAATTTATAAAGACCAACACTGGTGTCAGATTGTTTTGAAGTAGTAAAAAAATAAATGAGCAACGTTAAATAAAATAAATCACAAATTAGATTCTATTAAACTACCCATTTCAATCTGATAGTGTAGAAAAGAATGCACTTTGGTCTATTTTCTGTTGCGCGCTTCCGTTAGCTGTTAATTTATGCAAACTATTTCCGGTCAGCACCTGCTTCTTCGTCCATTAATTCATACCGTTGTTTTGTATTATTTTTGATTTAGTGTAAATAACGCTATACTAATACTAACTATACTAATACTTACTTACTAACAAATATTATAAATAGAAAAGTGAGTTTGTTTGTTTGTTTGTTTGTGTGTTACGCTTTCACTATCTACCTACTGATCTGATCATCATGAAATTTGGCATACACATAGGTTAGGGTGTTGGGAAGGACATAGGCTATATATCACGCGGGCGAAGCCACGGGTAACACCTAGTTAACTATAAAACACAAATATAATTAAAGTAGCTTTCGCTCGCAGCTCCACTCGCGTTAATGTTGATCCTTAGGGAACAGTAGCCTTTGGGAAATCCATACTTCCATACTAATATTATAAAAACCGGCCAAGTGCGTGTCAGGCCACGCGCAATTTAGGGTTCCGTAGTTGCGAATGACAACTTTGAGTTCACACTGTTTACACTCGCATCTCACAGTTTAACGACCAAAAACATCTAACAATGAAAATTGTATGCAATTTTACATTTTCCAGTTCATTTCATACGTTGGTTGCCTATAACTTTTTAGTTTGCACTTAGTACTCAGCTCTGATAGTTTTCCTTACAATTTCAGTATATATACTACTGCTGTAATTTTTTTCACGTATCCATGTATAACCGTTTAGCAGATAGAGGGGGGAGACACTTACCTCTAACAAAAATTTTCAGTTTAAAACCAAATAATTCGGAAACGAATCCCTAAATCGAAAAATGGTGATCTCAACCTCAATATATTTTTCAAAGACCTTTTTAACGATACCCCACACGATGGGTAAGTAGAGAAAAAAAAATTACTCCCCCACTTGTATGGGAGATACCCTAAAAAAAATGTTTTTTCAAGATTCTTTTCTACCACTTTTTTGCCATGATTAATATACATACCCATACCAAATTACAGCTTTCTAGTACTTATAGTCTCTGAGTAAAACCGCGGACGGACAGACAGACAGACAGACATGGCGAAGCTATAAGGGTTCCTAGTTTACTACGGAACCCTAAAAAAGTAACTCTATCTGTCTCGCTTTCATGCCAAAACTACTGAACCGATTTAAACGAAAATTTGGTACACTGATAGTGTGGCAGAACGGACGCGATTTTTGTGGGTAATGTCCTTTCACCACTCTGGATAGAATATCCTGAGGGACATTCGACGGTAATAATCGGTACAACACGATAATCAGTTGAGAGAACAGATGCACAAGCACTTACCATGTAGCAGCAAATACTTGATGGCTTCGCGGAGACGGTTCTTCGTAATTTTATTGTCCTTAGGTACTTGCCGGCCGGCCAACTACGATATACAGTTCCTGAATACACTAACACACACGATGATACTCGTTAGGGCACAAAATAGGCACTCAAATTGCAGAAGACGTTAAATTTCAATCTAGCACTTGAACGTTGCGTAGGCGTCCATGAAGAGACGGAGAGGAAGCTCGTTCCTTCGTTTGCCACTAGGGCGCGTTGAAAACGCCGGTGAGTGCTGCGCATGCGCGGTCATTTCGCGCGTTCTCATTGGCTGGATTACCATGTGCACCGATTCAAATGAAGCGATATGATTAGACATTACATGACGTTGTAAGATGCGCGAAATTTAAATCATTGAAAATAAATTAAACGTTTGGAACGGTACATTCCGCCCACCAAAATACCAATGGGATTTTCTTAAACTACGATACAAATACGATACTAACTTAAAAACTAAGATACGTTACTAATAGTAAGACGATTACGCGGATGGCAAAGGACACAGTTTAACTAAGGGTCTCTTAATTAAAAGGTTCCTTGCTGTTTTTACGGTTGCGATTCGAACCACTCCATCAGGGCCAGGATGTAAGGAAACAACTCTTCCTAATGCCCAGTGAAGAGGAGGTCGGTTGTCCTCCTTGATAAGAACTACTGAATTTACGCTTAAGGGTTTTGATTGCTTTGTCCATTTTGCTCGCTGAGTTAACCCATGCAAATACTCATTTTTCCAGCGTTTCCAAAATTGCTGTTGAAAAGATTGAATTAATTGCCATCGATTAAGTCGATTGATTTTCACGTCGGTGTAATCGGAATCAGGAACTGCCGTTAGAGGTTCCAATGTTAAAAAGTGACCAGGCGTGAGAACGTTCAAATCGTTAGGGTCGGAGCTTAATGGACACAACGGTCTCGAATTTAAAATAGATTCAATTTGAGTGAAGAGTGTTGTAAGCTCTTCGAAGGTCAGCGTCTGATCGCCAACAATACGGTACAAATGACTCTTTGCGGCCTTAATTTGGATCTCCCATACCCCTCCAAAGTGGGGTGCTGAGGGGGGATTACCTTTAAAGGAAAGTTTTTCCTCGTGCGACGCCTGTTCGATACATGATGCTAATTGTGAATTTGCACCTACGAAATTTGTCCCGCAATCTGAATAAATAACATTGCAGCGACCGCGACGGGCAATAAAACGACGTAATGCCGCAATGAAACCGTCAGTCGATAAAGTTGAAACAACCTCAAGATGCACTGCCTTTGTGCTTAGACATACAAACAAGCACAAGTAAGCTTTATCGATTTTCGCACCCCGATGAGGACCAAGCTTAATTCGAAAAGGGCCACCGAAATCGACGCCAACGACGGAGAAGGCCTTTGCCTGATTTACGCGGAAGAACGGCAGGTCGCTCATAAACGGTTGTAAGGGTTGCGGATGAAGACGATAGCATTTTAAGCATTTTGAAAGTTGATTTCGTATGACATGTCTAGCTGCAAGTATCCAAAATTGTTGTAAAATCAGATAATGAGTTGTGTTCAGACCGGGATGAAAGTTATTTTGATGAATTAATTCGATTACAGCTGCTGTAAGCAAACTTTTCTTAGGCAACAAAGCCGGGTGCTTATGTTCAAACTCAAGACCAGACCGAGCGAGCCGTCCGCCCACCCTAAGCACACCCTGCTCGTCCAAGAAAGGATTTAACTTACGAAAGATACGTGGCAGCTGCTTTTGCTGTGTTAACTTCGAAATGACGTCGGAAAAATAACGATTTTGAAAATGTTTAACGATAATTTGCAACGCGCGATGTCGCTCCGTGGCCGTTATAAAAGGATTTTCTGTTCGCGATACGGTATCACGCGCCGCGTTACTACAAAACCTACGAATGTAAGCTAGAATTCGGCAGATTTTCTCTAACGATGAATATTTTTCGAACAGCTGATCGATTATTGACATTTGGCTAGCGACATCGAGTTGGTCTGTGATGAGAGCTACGGACCGACGCTGCTCAGAAAGCACCACCTTGTCCTTGGATTGACCTCGTACGTCGGTTGGCCACGCAGATTGTGGTTGAGCCAACCACTCTGGGCCCGCCCACCATAGCGTGTTATGCATTAAGTCACGTGGTAGCTGTCCGCGCAAGCAAATGTCTGCTGGATTCATGGCAGATGGAACATGCTTCCAACACGGTTTGCAACGAATGTTACCCAACGAGAAGAAGGAGCACGAAGCCAAGCCAATGTAACAGTTGAATCACACCACAAATAAGTATCAGGGACTGGTATTCGTATCGCTTCCCTGACGAATTTAACGAGATCTGCGAGCAAAACTGCGCCACATAGCTCTAGGCGAGGTAACGATTGCCTTTTCACGGGAGCCACACGTGCCTTTGCACGAATGAAAAAGACGCGAATGGAACCATCCAAGTTGGTGACACGGAGATAAATCACAGCACCGTAAGCTGCCTCAGAGCTGTCACAGAAACCATGCAGTTGATACGATTGAGCGTTTTCGGTAATAAACTGACGTGAAATCTTAAGAAGTGGAAGTTGTTGAGAAAAATTGTTCCATTGGGAAACAATTTCCGGTGGTGGAGACTCATCCCATGAAACGCCAAGAATCCACAGCTTTTGAATTAAGCATTTGGCTTGGATTGTTAAAGGAGATAAGAAACCCAGAGGGTCGAAAATTCTAGCTACCTCACTCAGAATCGTTCGCTTGGTGCACGGTTGATTTGAAGGATTGACGTTAAAAACGAAGGAATCTGAGGCAGGCTCCCACTTAAGGCCCAGCACCTTGATGGTGGTGTCTTCCGCTTCGGTAAATGTGATTGCTTCCGAAAGACACGCCTCTACGGGTAGGTCGCTAAGAAGCTCGGGTCGATTGCTTGCCCATTTTCGTAGCTCAAATGAGCCACAACCAAGCAGAGCGATGATTTGCGTTTTAATCTCACGAGCATCTTCCAGCGAAGAACTTCCGGTCACGACATCGTCTACGAAAATATCGGACGTCAAAACGATTTTGGCCCTCGGGTATTTGTTCCCCTCGTCGTTAGCCAGTTGCTGAATGGTTCGACATGCCAAGAAAGGAGCCGAAGATACCCCATACGTTACGGTGTTTAAAATATATTCCTGAAGCGGTTCATCTGGGTGAGCTCGCCAAAGAATACGTTGATAATTGCGATGATAAGGGACGACGTTTATTTGACGGTACATTTGGCGCACATCTGCCATAAAGACAACTTGGTGTTCACGAAAGTGAAGAAGAATTTCGATAATATTTAATTGTAACTTCGATCCTGTCAGCAACGTGTCGTTTAGCGATTTGGAGTTGGCATATTTAGCCGAAACGTCAAAAACGACGCGAAGCTTCGTTGTGGCGCTGTCAGGACGAAGAACACAATGATGCGGTATGTAGTACTTGCCTTGACCCATTTGGTTGGCAGGCACCAAGGTCATGTGACCACTTTCGATATAGTCGGTCATAAACTCGACGTATTGTTGTTTTAAGTTTTGATCACGAGACAGACGTCTTTCAATAGCATGGAAGCGTCGTAAGGCAATCGCGCGAGAACCTTCAAAGACAGGTTGCTCATTGTCCTTGAAGGGGAGGCACACGACATATCTGCCCGTCTCGTCACGGTAATGATTGTTTATAAAACTGTTTTCACAGAGTTGATCATCTGGGGTCAATCGGGAAGATATTGGAACGTTATCGATTTCCCAGAAACGTTGAACGATATTATTTAAGCTATTGTCTACTGTGGGAGCTGCTACCCCCAGTAAACAAGACGAAGCGAGTCGAGACTTCCCAAGAAGAAGCCAGCCAAAAACTGAGTTAAAGGCTCGCGGTTGAGAGGCATTGCCTTTCAGACGTTGTTCGAGAAGTGACTCGGCAAAGACGTCGGCGCCTAATAATACGTCGATCGGGCCAGGGATGTCAAAACCAGGATCTGCTAGCGGTAATGTCTTGACTTCATCCCATCCCTTCGTATTTAATTTTGCTATCGGTTGATCTCCGCATATGCTTGGTATGACAAGCATATCCAAACGGAATTTGACGTCACGGTTGGTACCAACATCACACGTGACAACCCCGCTAACAGATGCTGGATTGCCACCTAGGCCATAGACGTTAGCATGACCTCCTCTAGGCTTCAGGTTCAAACGTTGAGCCGCGTGTGCTGTGAGAAAATTATTTTGGCTACCGGTATCAAATAACCCGCGAAATGTGTGAAACTCGCCAGATGTGTCACGAATTTGTATGAGGGCAGTGGCCAGTAGTACAGTAGTATTTGGACCTTAGTTAGACTGCGTTACTGATTCCTTAGCTACTAAGGCCACTGAACTTGACGTTTCGCCAGCGGGGCTCGATTTACTAGCCGCTTGATCCCGATGTAACAGAGTATGGTGTTTACGTTTACATTTTTGACAAGAAAATATCGATGTGCATTCTCGCACTGAGTGAGATGCGTTAAGGCAGTTGTAACACCATCTCTTTTCACCGGCCACAGCCATACGCTCATCCACCGATTTGCTTAAAAAATCCTTACAGGCCGATATGTGATGTGCGTCACCACAATAGGTACATTTACGATTATACTTCGGGGTGACCGCATTACTGTTAGGCTTTGCCTCTGGTTTGTCACCAACATTAACAGGATTATTTACGGCAGGGGCGACCAGGGAATGCACTACGTTATGTTTTGTAGGTTTCTGCAAAGACCCCGTTACCTCCTTCGAAACGTTAGTGGATTTGTTGGTGACCGTGGCGGTAAAGTGCGTGTCGCGTATTAAAGCTTCACCCTTCAAATGTAAAAATGCCCTTAATTGCTTATACTGTGGAAGCTCAACGTCGGTATGTTTTTCTTCAAACTCGCGTCTTAATTTAGTATCGAGTTTTGCGAGAATATTATAACAAAGAACAAAATCCCAATGCTCGGTCGGTAAATGTAACGTTTTTAAAATTGTCAAGTTCTCGTCGATCGTGTCTAAGGCGCGTCTAAAATCCTGAGCGTTTGTAGTTTTAAAATTAACCTCTAGAATATCACGCCAGCATGTAAAGGCTAACTCGCGTTTATTCTCATAACGCGACCTGAGAGCATCGCATGCGCTTAAATAATGTTCACTTGAAATAGGGAACGTTCTTATTAACGATAAGGCATCACCGCTTAACACCGACACCAAATAATGAAACTTCTCGATATCACTTAATACGGACGATTCGTGAATCAACGCATCATAAGTCGCAATAAACTCGGGCCACGCCTTAACAGCACCTGCAAAGGTTGGCAACGTAATTTTCGGTAACCGCATATTGCCACTGTGTGAACCTATCGTTGAGTTTCGTTTAGAATCACTTAATTGTTGAGGTGATAAACACGGCTGAAACTTAAGTTGAATTGCCAAAACTTGAAAATACATATCATCGAAATGTTCCTGGATTTCATCCTCATCCTCAGGAGCATCATCCTTCAAAAGATCCAAAATAATAAAATGAGCCTCTTGAAAATTATTAGCGATGTTTTTTATTTCCTGACAGTATGAAAGAAACAACTCGATTTGCGATTCATCGGTAGTGGCTAAGTTCCCTATTTCTAAAGCCTTCGTAACACGGTTGTAAGCTATCGTTCGCTTACGTCGCAAACTCGGTAAATTATTAACGGAATAAGTTTGTTCGGTACATTTTTTAGGTATGAGTTTAGACTTACGCTTTGCTAAATAAGCCATGGTGAATCACTAATAAATGCTTACTAATGTACCTATAAACAGTTTAGTATGTAATAGGCACTAGAACAACAAACAACATTCACACTTGAAAATATGATTTACGTAACTATGCACGCTAATCGTTCACTTCGATTGCCGGAGTGCATACAACGCTGCCTCGAGTCACACGTCACACGACGTCGGTCGGTCGGTAGGTGGATAGAATATAATTGAACAAATTCAATGCACTCACAATGATTACGATTTTAGAAAACTTACTAGTTTAATTTACTTAGCTAGTAACAAATTGCGATTTACACTGTATACGATTTACCTATGAAACGATACGAACATACGGACGCACTGAAATTCAAGAAATTGGTTACGATATATGGTGTAATAAACGTTACGATACGATGTTATTTGAAATTTAGCGGAATGAAAATTTTAAATAGATGAAGTTCGATATGTTGTGCGATCGAAAGTGAAATTGTAATCGAATCATGCACTAAGTTGATACACAAAATTATGATGTGATATATTTTGCAATATGGGTAATTGCAACGGTAAACGGTAAATAATAATGTGCAGCAATAGGCATAAAACGACTCGATATGTCTGCTTTTCACAGAAATTTGTGATATGAGTACGCCATCTTGAGCATAGGT
Organism: Rhodophaea formosa; assembly: GCA_963082605.1. Classification (NCBI taxonomy): domain Eukaryota; kingdom Metazoa; phylum Arthropoda; class Insecta; order Lepidoptera; family Pyralidae; genus Rhodophaea; species Rhodophaea formosa. The sequence goes on along the minus strand of OY720225.1, from coordinate 8,155,168 downwards.
TGTAAGAAGTATGTAGGTACTCGGAACAAAATGGAACAAAGACGTAAATTTCTACTTAGTAAATTAAGGGAGATGATTACGTTAAAATAGTTTACGCTTAATTAATGTATAAATCACTAAATAGAATTGGTATTTGGCGGGCTGACTGTTACTGAGTACCTAAGTTCCCGGGTTTCGGCACCATAAAGATGTGGCAGAACGGACGCGATTTTTGTGGGTAATGTCCTTTCACCACTCTGGATAGAATATCCTGAGGGACATTCGACGGTAATAATCGGTACAACACGATAATCAGTTGAGAGAACAGATGCACAAGCACTTACCATGTAGCAGCAAATACTTGATGGCTTCGCGGAGACGGTTCTTCGTAATTTTATTGTCCTTAGGTACTTGCCGGCCGGCCAACTACGATATACAGTTCCTGAATACACTAACACACACGATGATACTCGTTAGGGCACAAAATAGGCACTCAAATTGCAGAAGACGTTAAATTTCAATCTAGCACTTGAACGTTGCGTAGGCGTCCATGAAGAGACGGAGAGGAAGCTCGTTCCTTCGTTTGCCACTAGGGCGCGTTGAAAACGCCGGTGAGTGCTGCGCATGCGCGGTCATTTCGCGCGTTCTCATTGGCTGGATTACCATGTGCACCGATTCAAATGAAGCGATATGATTAGACATTACATGACGTTGTAAGATGCGCGAAATTTAAATCATTGAAAATAAATTAAACGTTTGGAACGGTACAGATAGTCTAGGGCCGAAGAAAGTATATAGGCTTCTTTTTAATTAGAAAAACACTACCTTTACTCACTATTTCATGCGGATGAAGTAGCGGGCACAGGTATTAAGCTATATGTGTGCAATATTTCATCCAAGTCCCTGAAGCCGTTACCTATACCTATATACAAACTTACACAGCTAAAAGATACAACCGGGTTGCTGTTCAAAAAGAGGAGGATTCAAAAAACAAAGTAGGTTTGAGTACCCAAGTCAAACAAACCCACGATTTGTTTTGACCTTGCCGTCTACTTTGAATAAATCACTTATTGTTATGTAATAGTATGAAAATGTATGCAGAAAGCAGGTTTAGTGTCAAGGAACGGATTTGGAAACCGCATTAACTTCCTCATTTTTTGCTACATTACTCTAATGTATGGAAAGCAATCGAGGCGATGTGGGTAACACGCCTGCCTGTTACACAAGGGACTTTGGTTTCTATTATTACATAGAAGAAGCCCGAGGGCCTAGTGGGTGTAAGCATTATAAGCACTTCCGCATGTAAAGCTAGCCCCAGGCGCAGTCCCCACTAGGATGGGTGAGCGCAAGTGGTACAAAAATATCCCGAGCTCCTCCGTGCTTCGGAAGGCACGTTAAGCCGTAGGTCCCGGCTGTCAGCGTTGATGGCAGTCGTTAAGTTATGTCAGGTGCCTTAAGCCAGTTTGAAAAATCTGTCACCAGTGTTTGGGCACTTACACACACGATTAACATACAAAACAAACAAACAATTATTACACAGAGCAAGGTCTCGTTGCTCGCGCCGCGCGAGCTACATTAAAATTCCTTGCTCTGTGAATTATTAGTACTTTATTTCCACATGTAAAAATGAAGAAGTACTTACCAATATTTGTCAAAATATTTTTTACCCGAAAAACTTAAGTTTCCTGTTGATAAGCACGCAAGCAATGTCACGGGCAAAACCTAGCCTGACATAAGTGTTATCTATATATGTATTTAAGAGGCAAACCTAACTGACTCACGGACAATATCAACGCACAACCGAAACTACTGTACATACCTTGAAACTTCAAAGTTGGTACATAATGGGAATGGGAAATGTGTAGTCACGGGAAAATTGCACTAGTTACCTAATAATACTCGAAAATCAAAAGTATAAGTATTTCATTAAAATTTAATTTTCTACAAGGTGTTTAAAATTTAAATAAAGCGGACACACGCGTAAGTTAATTTTAATTACACAAAATTTTCCAACGTTGACATTTACCCGATTAATGCTAATTAATGTTACGAGTACTCGTACCTTCTAGCACTCACTTTAAATTCATAATCTTCAAATATTTAATTACACTTCAAAGTTGAGCTCTGTTGACAAGTTTAAGAGGGCTAAATGTTTGTTTTTCGTATGTTTGACATCTGCTAAAGTAAAGCTTAACATTTTGGAAATCTTTAAGAGAATCCCAAGTACCTAATATTATAATGCGAAAGTGATATTGTTTTTTTGTACGGCTTTTACGCTCTATCTACCTATAGAACCGATCATCATGAAATTTTGCGTATTCGTTTTCAGGAGAACGGAGAAGGACATTATGCTACTTTTCATCCCGGCGTTAACTACTGTTCTCGAGGGATCGACATTAACGCGAGCGGAGACGCGAATGAGAGCAAGTCCTTTAAATATCCAGTGTGATATTAGTAGACTTCTTGCAGCTGAAATGACGATAATAATGATGAAAACTTAACAACTGCCATCCAATAATGACAGCTGGGCTGAGGAGCCCGATGGTCCAGTGGGTGTGAGCTCTATGAGCGCTTACGTATGCTAAGCAACCCCTGGTGCAGTCCCTACTTGGATGGGTGACCGCAAGTGGCATAAAAATATCTCGAGCTCCTCCGTGCTTCGGAAGGCACGTTAAGCCGTTGGTCCCGGCTGTTATCGTTGATGGCAGTCGTTAAGCTATGTCAGATGCCTTAAGGCAGCTTGAAAAATCTGACACCAGTGTTGGCCACTTACACATACGAAAACAAAACAGCTGGGTCCAACAGCTTAACGCGTCTACCGAAGCACGGAATCATTTATTTCAAATCAGTCAATGAAGCATCCATTTCAGGTATCACGCCTAGGGTTGCTTAAATCTTAAAATGCATAGGTAGGCATAGTCATCGAGCTTCCCGAAAGAATACAAAATCCATAGGTTAATCGTATACAATGTTCAATAGGTTAATTAAACCTACATTAACTTTGAACAAAATTTTCCAATGTTAACAGTTCACCCGATGAATCAATATTATCTACTTTGCACCCATTTTGAATTCATAATCTTCAAATATTTAATTACTCTTCAAAGTTGAGTTGAGAGACTCTGTTGACAAGTTTAAGATGGCTAATAATAGGACGAGAATGGTAACTACAGGGAACTGAGTACATCACATTTTAACGTATTTGTTCCTCACAGGGTAGACAGAGTCTAGGGTCGTGAGAGTCAAAGGCCTGGTTAATGGTCGGTGGGCAATATTGCTAGGACGCATCGCCTTTTGACACGATTCTTCAGTATTTCGCCAATTCCCTTAATCATTTTTACGATCTGCATGAGGGGAGAGGGACAAGTACATTCGAATTTTTCTATTTTTGTTGCCCAGCTTAAGGGGATTAAGTCGACGTGTCCTAAGTGTCCCTCCACCTGCAGAGTATCAAAGACCTAAATGAAGCAAATGACAAAAGTACGCCCTGGCCACCTACTGGTTAAAATCAATATGATTTTAAACAAATATAACCATATCGACTCGAAAAGAAGAAGATGGGATTTATAAAAATAATTACAGACAAATTAAAAAAGTATTGTGAATTGAAGAAATAAAAAGATGTCACCTAAGTAATTAAGATTTTTACGTGAGTGGACATAATATATGCAATTTGTCAATAAAACTCTGTCCGATCCTTAAACAGGCGACTTAGAGTATCAATATGAACAACTTTTAATGTGGGACATATACTAGAAATCGAAAAAAAGTCATAATTTTCATACAAATTACTCGGCCGGCTGCACACTTTTCCATGGGACTGTCAATTTTTGTTTTGGAATTTTGATACATAAGGATACTTTAATGCAATTTTCGTACGGATGCATATTTAAAAAAAAATGTAGTCCAGATGTAAAATTTCCAGGTCACCTAAATAATGACCGTCAACTTATGACAGATTAGCTGTTACCCGCGGCTTCACCCGCGTAGTATATAGCATATGTCCTTCTCAGTACCCAAACCTATGTATATCCAAAATTTCATGACGATCGGTTCAGTAGATAGGGCGTGAAAGCGTAACAAACAAACAAACTCACTTTCGCATTTATAATATTAGTTAGGATAGGATTAGGATGTACTAAATCACAGAGGTTCAACACAGAACGAGTGGAGATTTAACCCGGGAACTAAACGAACCGCCTTTCAGTAATAAGATTTTGCTTTCAGTTCCATTGGATCATTATCGCATCTAGTACAAAAAAGCCAAAATTTGACTGACAACAGGCAAGACTTGATCTTATACTTTTGTACAGTTTGCTTTACATATTTAAATTACACTCTCAGTGCACGAAATGTCAAATATATTTATTTAATATTTTTGTTACGTATATTGACATAAATAATAATATACCAAAGTATACAGTATACAAACATGATATGTTGTGTGTGTTTCATAAGTCTTTGAAACGACAGCTTACATCAATGACACAGTATATTCATTATCATCAGGTTTTTTTTAGTCCCACTACAGTTACTGCTGCAGGAGCACGACTCTCTCTATACTAACAGAGCCATATTAGCCAGAGAAGTCACAGGATTTGGCCTACACTATCCACGCTGACCAGATAGGTTGGAGAGGTCTCTTTGATGTTTATACGCTTTAGTTAGCTTGTGTTTCTTAAGTCGCCTTCTACTACATCCAGGGGAAGACTTGGAGTGGTCACATTCTACTCTGCCGGGAACCACACGGCTTATTACACAACATAATATATTAAGAGACTATGTTACGTTCACTCGGTTAAATTAAACCCGTCAGAATGTTTATTGAATTTGTCAATTAGTGGTTATAAAAAAAAAATCAAACACGTATGGTGTCTAGGTGGTGTCAAATTGTCATTTGTTTGCTAATGTGGAAATTGATATTTGTTAATTATTTGAAGGTCTAAACTTAAGGTATATTACATAATCGTTTTTAGGGTTCCTTGTCATATCGGTCTATCTATCTGTCTTTTGTCTTTCCATGGTTAAGGTCTATTAGTACTAAAAAACCGGCCAAGTGCGTGTCGGGCCACGCGCAGTGTAGGGTTCCGTAGTTGCGAATGACAGCTTTGAGTTAATTTAATTTATTAATTGTATTTTCACACTCGCACCTCACAGTTTAAAGACCAAAAACATCCAAAAATGAAAACTGTATGAAATTGTACTTTTTTTCATGATTAATATACATACCCATACCAAAGTACAGCTTTCTAGTACTTGTAGTCTCTGAGTAAAACCGCAGGCGGACCGACAGACTGACAGACAGACAGACAAGCAGACAGACAGACAGACAGACATGGCGAAACTATAAGGGTTCCTTGTTTACTACGGAACCCTAAAAAAGATAATAGTGCAAGTGTTATTAGATTATTTTTGACCATATGCAAATCACAACATTAACATTTCTAGAATATTCATAAACACCATTTAATAACACCACTAAAAACTCAAAAGTGGCTGGACCAATTTGAAAAATTATCTTTTGTATTTTGAATTTGTCACTACTCCAAATAGCAGAATAACCATTAAAACATAAGAAATATTTACAAAAAAATATATATTAGCGAAACCATATTCGGCAGTTAAGCTACACTTTCTTTCTTTCTTCTTTTGTCGAGCTCTGTGGCGCAGCGGTCAACATGCCAGCCTGCGACGCGGGGGTCCCGGGTTCGATCCCCGGTCAGGTCACGATGGAAAACGATCTTTTTCAGTATGACCTGGGTCTTGGATGTTTATCTATATAAGTATATATTATAAAATATAGTATCGTTGAGTTAGTATCCTGCGACACAAGTTCACAACTTACTGTGGGACTGGCTCAATTTGTGTAATATGTCCCTATATATTTATTATTATTTTATTTATTATTTATTATTTTATACTATGGCCCTCACCGAGATTTCAGTGATTCTGCCAGTAATAAGAGATACTAAGTATCAGGGTTATACGGCATAGTTTTAAATAAGTGGCGTCAAAGATGTACATAATTTTTCATGAGCACGAGCATTTATATCACCAAACTACACCAATTTAGTATTATAAAGTCCACTAAAATCAATTTGCAAAATTAAGAAACTCCAACTGTACCCCTTGACTTCCCACCAAAAACTCTCCAGCTACACTTAACAATATTTCTCTAAGAGGGGGCAATAACTGTCAGTCGGCAATTACTCTCTAGTTTACTCTATTTGATTAAAACTAAATATGTCAGTGAACAGAGTTGTTTTTAATACATATTAGTTGCTGATAAAATGTCTGCAGTATTATCTGTGGCAATATTAGACGGCGCTTAAGAATGGTACGCAATCTAATCTTTGAATCTAGTTATTTGAAATAATTAGCTGGATATGGTATCACATCTTGATAATAAAATAATTTGTGTAATGAAATTAACGAAATGAATCATCATCATCAGGTCTCGTTTTAGTCTCCACTGCAGAAGCACGACCCTCTCTGTACTACTAGAACCTTAAATTAGCCAGAACAGTCAGAGGATTTGGCCTACACTCTCCACGCTGGCCAGATAGTATTTATAAGCTTTGCTTAGCTCCACACTCTTGTCGAGAGATTTCGTTCCGGTATTCGCCGAAACAAGTTGAGATCGAGAACTGCTCTCTACACTCTCGCTTTGCGCATAGCGCAGTTGTCTGTTTGAGGACGTTGAAGATGGACGTTGAAACTGCTGCGGCCTTATAGCATATGTCTTGTAGCGTATTATACTTTTTACAACGAGAAAAATAGTTATTAAAAGGCGTTAAAAAAGACGAATTACCGCCACCGTGGAGACTAAACGAATATAGCTGAGACTTGCCGAATACTCTCGTATTCGCCTCCACACTATCGTATTCGCCTATTCTCGTGTAGTTTTGCCGAGAGTGTGGAGCGGGCTTTATACGACATCCACGGGAAGACTTGGAGTGGTCCTATTCTACTCTGCCGGGAATGTTTTATTTTTGTCAAACCGATTTGTTATAAAAACCCAATCAACTTTGCGATCAATTCGGTATTGGACCGATGTTGAGATTACATAAAATGTGCTTCCAATGCAAACAATATCTTGCTGTAAATATTGTTCAATTCGTTAATACCGCTTAATGATTCTTTGAATTTGGATGGGCAAAGCCATATTTTTTAAATATGAATATTATTACGTCTTTATCCCTGGCGGGGAAGACAGAGCCCAAGGTCATAAAACCGAAAGCCCACGTTTAGCGTGTTAGTGGGCGATAAGATTGAAAGAAGAATTAAAATAGCGATGGTTTGCTAGCCGCATCGCCCATAACGAGATATCTTGACGGGCCTTTTGATTCTTAGATCTTTGCCCAATCCCTTGGCCGGCTTTTACGGTCTGCATGGGAAGAAAAGCAGCTGGTCTATTCTATATTTTTCCTTGTCTCCCAAATCAGCATGGAAGAGTGAATATAAAGTACCTATAAAGAACATTAAAAATGGAATTATCTTAAGATAGTCCATTTTGAATGATGGCAAATCTTTATTTTTATCATTTACTAGCTGTTACCCGCGGCTTTGCCCGCGTAATATACAGCCTATGTCCTTCTCGGTACCCTAACCTATGTGTATGCAAAATTTCATGATAATCGGTTCAGAAGATTCGGCGTGAAAGCGTAACAAACAAACAAACTCACTTTCGCATTGATAATATTAGTTGGGATTCTAATGACAAAACATCTGAAACATTAGATTAACTGCCTCCGTGGTCCAGTGGTTAAGGCGTTTGCCTTGTTGACCCGGAGATCATGGGTTCGATTCCCGCGGGAAGCATACTTTGTTAAGTTGTTTCCAGTTTGGTTAGGACATTGCAGGTATATGAATCACCTGATTGTCTGATAAGAAAGATGATTCCGTGCTTCGGAAGGCACGTACAGCCGGTGATCCCGGCTGCCATCTGGTAGTCGTTAAAGGAACCACGTCAGAGGCCGAGAGGCGGTTCCGAAGAACTCTGACACCAGGGTGTGCATGGTCGACTGACCGTGTCACCTACACGAAATGATGATGATTAAATAGACAGATGAAATACCTTTAAAGGGTAGAAAATGCGATGTATTATTGATTCGCTGATTCTATCCAGTACATAAATAGAAAGAGAAGGTACGGTGCGCGTCACCTCGCTTGAACACGTACGTATATTTACACTGTACAGTCATAAGTGTAATTTTATAAAAAAACATAGAAAAATACTAAACGTTTGAGCAACTGTTCTCTGAAAATCTCTCTCAGTCTTTAAATAAACAAAAATAACATTCTTGTCTAAAATTTGTAATATATTCATATCCGCTTATGAGTTGAGTTTTTTTTTTTATAAATACATTATCTAACAAAAACTCCATTGAATATTTTGGGAATATCAACATCAGACACTTACATCATAAGGAGACAAGTGAAAAGAAATGAGAAATATAATATAAAAAAAATATGTATTTGAGATCTGCAAGGACAAATAGGTATTTGAGGATAATCATTAAAACTGAGGGGCGGTTGAATTCCACCAGTTTTTTGGTTATATTAATCGCTTATAAACTATGATAAAATTTATTTTCACACAGGTAATAATAAGTTAAACTATAGAGCTATGAACATCAGAAAAACGTGAGCAAAAAAGGGGGCGGACAAAAAAACACTACAAAATTACTATCAGTACATAGTATAAAACAAGGTCGCTTCCCGAAGTCTGCCTGTACCTATGTAACATGCTAAGATCTTTAAAAACACTGGACTGCAAAGTATTCAATTAAAGGTGGGGAATCCCTACGCTAAAGACATTTTCGGCGAACTGTACCCATTACAAAGCAGTAGGATTTACTTAAATCTTTAGCAAATACACGCAAAAATGTTCGTCAGGTGTTCTGTCGGTCGGCGCGTTGTTTATGTTGGGATTGTTCACATTTACGTCATAACTGGTAACTGTTCATTAAGTAGGTACCTATGTCTGCAAAAGAAAAGTACAGCATGTCTGTTAGAAGTAAAAATATTTTTTACGAAAGAGAATACAAACAAACATTAAAGAAAAGTTGTAAAAATAATTAAAATTAAAGAAATTTTGATACTTTATTAAGTCATAATACGGTTAATATTTTTGTCATCATCTCTTTAAACTAATCGTTACTGGTATAAGAAGTGTGATCCCCCTTATTCATAAAAATTAACAATCGCTTAAAAAACCTTTTTTAGTTAAAATATGTTTTGTCTCGCTCTTTTAAAATCAAACATTACGTAGGATAAAGACAAAACATCATCATCATCATCAGGTCTTTATTAGTCTCCACTGCAGGAGCACGACCCTCTCTGTACTGCCAGAGCAGTAAGAGGATTTGGCCTACACTCTCCACGCTGGCCTGACGGGTTGGAGAGGTCTCTTTGATGTTTATAAGCTTTGTTTAGCTTTAGTTTCCTAAGTCGCCTTTTACGACATCCACGGGAAGATTTGGAGTGGTCCTATTCTTCTCTGCCGGGAACCACACGGCTTTCTGCCGGGAACCACACGGCAAAAGCAAAAGACAAAACATATTTTAACTAAAATAGGTTTAATAAGCATTTGTTATTTTTTATGAATAAGGGGGTATCCGTATTGATTTTGACTTTATAATAAGGTACCTATGTGTACAGAAGTTGTCGTAATGAAACGCATAAACGATGTGACAAAAACAAACTTATGTTTGAATCATCCACGAGCGATTAGCTGTTATCTTCAATAGATAACTACAAAACCTTATAAAATATATTCCATACTTAACCCTTGACAAAAAGAGGGGTATTAAAAAAGTTTTACCACGATGTCCTGTCGTAGCTCATACGGTTATACAGATGTAGGTAGATGATTTCTTCTGTTTATTTTAAAGCCGGTTTTCCGATGACTGGTTCTTTAATAAGTATGTTTTTTACAAGATAGGTCGGGGTATGTATCGGGATTTGTTTAATTTGATATGATATAAATTGTTCATTATTCATTACAAGTGCTATACTTGGTGAAATTTTTATATTTTTGGAGCCTTAGTGGGATGATTCAGCCCGATATAAACAATTATACCTAGAGAACCAATGATGTAAACAACAAAAAAATCACATTACCCAACAAAAATTGACTTGGCGGCTGAATTAATTTGTATGGAAATAATTCTTTTTGAGTTTCCAGAATTTTTACTTTAGGATTTTTTTTTTTGAGGGGTGATTCACACCCCTCTGAGGGTCCAAAACGATCGAAATTTTGCAATGTATATTGGTAGAGGAAACTAGATTTTCAAAAACGAAGAAAAACAATTATGACGATTAGTGAAAGAGAGTACCTATACCTGTCAACTTCGTTCTCTCCGCGTCGACTGAAAAGTATAATAAAGCCAGAGTTTTAAGAAAAATAGTTGAACTATAGGTTTGTTAATATTCCTTACTAGCCTTTTTCCACGACTTCGCTTTCGTAATTTACATAGTCTATACCTAAGCTATTCTGATGTGTAACCTATATCATTCTAAAATTTTACCAAAAAACTTGTAATAAAATTATAAATGACAACGATTGTGAGGATGTACTCCTTACAATTGTTGACATTTAAAATTTTCAAGGAATTCCCTATTCAAGTAGAAAATAGTTAACCGTGAAAATCATCTCGGAAAGCATTCTATCTTATTACTTGTGCCATAGTTTTTACTTTCTCCAACCTTTTGCTATATATGCATATAAAGAAAATAGACTTGACTAAAATGTATTACGATACTGATGCAATACCTAGGTATTGCATCAGTATCTCATACTGAAACTGGTGACTTTATGAAAAAAAAAGTTCAAACGTTGTAAGATTAAGAACGTGACATGCATAAGGGAAACGTTGAAAAATATTGCAGGGGAGGAAAATATGCAAAATGTAGGTCGTATCTTAGCAGCCTTTAGGCAGTTTCAAAGCAGAAAAACTGCAGGAAAAATATTCATTCATAATCAGTTGGTACAATGCTAGTTAACGTTATTTAAGAGTCCCACGTAAAGCCGAAATCCCATACAAACGTAGTTTGGTTTTAGTTTTACAACAGTTAGGTCAATCTCAACCAAATTTCGTACATACGACCGGATAAGGCATATTAATGTTTATAATGAGATTTCAATTTTAAAATCAATACCTATACAAAATTACAGCGAGTAGAAGTTTTGTATCGAAAACTTCTACTATATACTCTATATACGGTATTATTAGCTTGGTATTATGATTCACATAGGTCATCATCGACTTAGGAACTACCTACTTCTCTGTACATAGGTCGGTGAATATTAATAGTGTATGCGATTTTACATTTACAAACTTGATTAAAATTGGATCTAACAAATCATCATCAATTACGAACCAGCATATAATGAAACTTAGCATATACGGAGACCTTCTGATATTTTTGATTAACTAGCTAGAATATGGTTATTTCATTCAACATTTTATAAAAATGTGTGTTTTATGAATAAACAATCCGATGCGCGATGTGTTTTGCAAATATGAAATTGGCGTTTTTTTTCCCGCTTGCAATTTTGTTCCCAATGACAATAATTTTCAGGTAATTTAAACTTGAAAGTGCATGCATGTGCGTGCATGTAATGCAACATGCATTACATTTTTTGTTTTTGTGTATTTAATTATTGGAAAATGCTCATGGATAGAACTCGTTTCAAGTTTGTCCGTTCTAATCAATAATGCAGCCATATTTCTATTTCTTCTTCTAACTTTTTGTAAATTTTAGAATGTCTAAATTAGGCTTAATGTTGCCCGTAACTACATGCAAAATTACATTTTTGTTGAATTTATCAAACCCGGAATAATACTATAAACGTTAGTATGAAAAATTCACTTAGCTCGAAATTCTCTACAGAAAGAGCCAATATAGGTAAGTACTAAAAACCAAATTTAAATTAAGACAGTTTATCTGCTTTTATTTTCTTTATTGTGTAATATAATGTATACTACCTAGGTAGTTATATACATAGTAACAGTTATATCGATGCTATAACAATAAAATATACGTTTTATTATTATTGCTTGAATATTAATGTCAGTAATCAATAACTTTGTTATCTCAATGATATTGGCTTGATTAAAATGGAATACGTTGGAGTGATAACTAAACATATTTGGATATTACAACATGAAAAACTTATTATTTTTTTCATTACATATGAATATTTATTATTAATATTCAAATATATTTCCAAACATTATGTAACGAAGCAGTAGTTATTATTACAATAACCGAAGAATCAACCACCTGTTCAATTCAATGAAAAACAAATACCTACCTACATCAAAATATTTCTCTTCAAAGTATCTTCTTTTTTTTTGGTTACCTGAAAATATGTAAAAAAAAATTATAAAAAAGAGTATAAATTTAAAAACTTACATTTTTAGTAGAACGAAGTCAACTGGATCCAAAATTAAAATTTCGTTCATATGCAATTATCACTAAACCGTAAGTATATATCACTAATATTAACACTAAACAATCTTATCTTGGTCAATTTTGGTCTTAACAACACAATCGATAAAACTCACGTTCTCGAAAAAATAAAAAAAAATCACAGCACTTCACTACGTCAAATCATCTTAGATACACTGCATCGAATAATTCTCGAGTCATTCTCGTATTCGCGGATCAGGCGCGCGAGACGTCCGCCCTTCGCGGTAACGAAATTCGTACTGTCGTGTCGGCCGCGGGTATGAAGCGCCGCGCACCTGTAGCCACTGAAACTCAGAAGCTCGAAATAGTGATATTTCCTTCGTTATCGCATTAATTATTATCGTAGTTTTACATCATCAACAATTGAACAACTTTAATTGGCCGAGAACTCGATTATCGACGTTTTAGTTTAGTTTTGCTGTGTGGAAATTTTGGTACGTCTAATTTTTCATCGTTTTGTTTTTATTTTCGGCGGATCAATTAGTTATGTGATGACTGATGACCTAATAAAACTGTGTTAGAAAATCTCATAAATTTGTAGGTAAACAATGTGTTTATATAACTCTTTCTGATCCTTAAATGGGTGACTTACCCAGGGAATATGAACAACTTTATCTATGGGCCTAACGCTGAAAATTCGAAAAAGAAACCACTAATTATTAATTATAAAAAAAACGCCCAGCACTTTGTATAGGAACGTAATTTTTTATTGAATTACCAGCATTAGTTACATAGAAAAAAAATGTTCATATTAACGAGTTTAGTCCCCCTTTAATGGATCGGACATGGTTTGATTGTTATATTGTATAGGTATTTCCTGCGTTAAAATGCAGTGGTAGGCATTTTTAGATCCATTTACCCGTGATCAAGATAAATTTATATTTACGTACTGGTTATGTTGTCTTCTTCGTTACTAAAAATAGTATTTAGACTAGGCTGCCAAACTTAAACTTGCATTGATTTCTCTTTATTCGGTTTTGTAACACCAAACATGCTTCATGTAACCTACTACAGAAACAAATCATAATAATAAAAATCGTTAATTTTCAGATAGCAATGATCCATAATAATGACACATAAGATTAAAAATAAGTTAAATAAAAATTAATTAAAGTCAAATAAATAAGAATTAGAATACTGGTAGTACAGAGAGGGTCGTGCTCCTGCAGTGGAGACTAATTAGGACCTGATGATGATGACGATGAAATAAGAATTGAAATCGAACAAAAATTTTAAATAGTCACAAGTAAAATAAAACAGTCCGAAAGAACAAAGATCTTTAGTGTCATTTCGGTAATATGAATTTCATCTGATCAAGTTTCCGTATCAACCAGATTATTTTATTATTTAATGCAAAATACACTCGGCCGTCCTCTTAGGTGAAACTAATGGAACATTAAAATCGTTGTAACTTCATTTTTCATGTTTTTGTAGCCATTAACCCGTCGGTAATCACCGGCCAGATTTGTCGTGATAATGTGTCATTTGAGGGCTAATTCCGACATCGCATGTGTTATACTCAATGTAGCGTTTTATAGTTCAGCAGTTTATGAAGATATTATCATTGAGGAAGTAAGTAAGTAATTCTCCATACAGCATATACATTACCCTAGACATATCCAGAAATGTTAGGAACTCAATTTTTTATCTTTTGCATACAAAAATGTTCTTCTTCTTCTGTTTTATATTATGGCTTCCACCGAGATTTCAGTGATTCTGCCAATGTCCAGTAAATTGAGACACGAAGTATCGGTGTTATACGGTAAAGTTGTAACAAGTAGCATCAAAGATGGCGTATGTTTTTTGATGCCTCGTGGGAGCTTCTGTTGACAAGTCTATTCAAGTCCATATAACAGTCTACTTTAACTATTTCACAAATTGTTCATAAGCACGACCATTTATAACACCAAACTACACTGAGTTCATATTATAAAGTCCACAAAAATCAATTTGCAAAATCGTCCAAGGCAGATCCCATCTGCACCCCTTGACTTCCCACCACAAACTCTCACAAAAATGTTGAGCTGCACTGGAAATTAGTAGGGGAAGGCTAAATAAAATCGATTTCTCAGCATTGACAGCTAGGTCACCTCTTTGAGGGACTGTCAACTTAAGTTACATGCTGTATAGATAAATACTTGTGAAATCGAAGAACAAGTATTTTCGCTGCTGAGAACCGAATTTAGAACCCCATGTTTTATATGCTGGCGTGTAAACTACTAAGCTTCAGAGTTCCCAGACATATTAAACATATTTCAAGCTAAAACATGCACAAAGAATTTTGCAGCATAAACTTTAAAATGAAGAGTATCGCGCTCCGCTTTAATATTCAATCTTGGGATTTGAAAATTTGCTCTGCAAACTCCATTTCGCTAATCTACCACAGCACGGATTACAGGCGAAGAATTTGTGCAAGAAATTCTCTTTCATACCAAACTAGCTGTTATCCGCGGCTTTGCCCGCGTGATATATAATCATCATCATTTCGTGTAGGTGACACGGTCAATCGACCTTGCACACCCTGGTGTCAGAGTTCTTCGGATCCGCCTCTCGGCCTCTGACGTGATATATAGCCTATGTTCTTCTTAGTAACCTTACCTTTGTGTATGCAAAATTTCATGATGATCGGTTCAGTAGATAGGGTGTGAAAGCGTAACAAACAAACAAAAAACTCATTTTCGCATTTATAATATTAGTTTTTTTACTTGACTTTTATATAGAGCTTGTAAATAAACCCTCGACATAACCTTAACTCTCAACTTTTGAACATACCTAATACAACGCAGTATTAGGTATGTTCAAAAGTCATTGGTTTTGGACCTTATCTCCGGGGCATAAGGTTCAATTTTTGCTGGCTATATATTTGCCACTGCCTTGAAAAGGTTTAAAGGGGTATCTCAGACCGTCAATATTAACAACTTTTCCTATGGGACTAATATTGATAACGAAATTTTATTGACTTGCCCATGCCTATTGTCTGGGCTTCAGAACACTTTTTTTTATAAAAAATTTGAAAGATTTTTTGACTTCCTATCATTGATACAATGGGCAAGAGCCCAAAGGATAACCGTTACAATCCAGCGAGGGAATGCAGCTAATATTGTTGCCATCATGCCACATGGGCACGTAGTTTTTAGGTTTAGTAGATTAGCTTATTATTTTATCCATAGATCGAAGTCTTTATTTATTTATTTATTTATTTATTTATTTACTTTAACACACAAAACAGATTACAATCAAATGAATTATCAATATTTAAGCTGAATAAGTATTGATCTAAATTATAATCCAAAGGATGTGTGCCTAATAGCTTCATTACATCAAGACGTTTAAATACTAGAGAGCGCTGAAAGGTTATCTACTTAAATAAATTTACAAGTTAGGTAGGTACAAATACATAAAAAAAAAGTTAAATAAATAACACAAAAAGATTATATATAAGAAAAAAAAAAGAGAAAATTATGTGAGTAGTGTTATTAACTAAGTCCCGTTACGTTATTTATTTGCCTCCGGAACTGTGGCAAAGTCATATAGAAAATATCAATATCTCTTATTAGCTGTACCATATGCCTTTTATACTAAACTAAGTTACTTTGAATACTTCTTGTGACACATTGAATTAGGAATTTTATTCTATGTTGTGACATCTCTGACTGAATTTAACCTTTTTTTCTACTTTGTTTAAGTAATGTTATCTTGGTTTTTTCTTCATCTCCAAAATTTTTTTTTATTTTTTCTTCGATGTCCAATAATTTACGTT
Source organism: Rhodophaea formosa (assembly GCA_963082605.1). Classification (NCBI taxonomy): domain Eukaryota; kingdom Metazoa; phylum Arthropoda; class Insecta; order Lepidoptera; family Pyralidae; genus Rhodophaea; species Rhodophaea formosa. The sequence continues at coordinate 8,138,949 of OY720225.1, read as the reverse complement.
GACGTGAAACAAGGTTTTGATATTGAAATCTTGATGTTTTCTTATGTAGTAAAATTTTTGCAAGATACATTCTAAGGTTTTCTTTTCTCCTAGAATAGTATGGAAGGCATATTTTTTATAAATAATCAGTCAGCCATCCAAGACTACCCAAAAAGGACATATTTTCATTTTTGGTTTTGTACAAACGGAAAGCTTTTTTTTTTCCTTCAGATTTAGATGAATGAGTTTTCATTAGCATTCTCCCATCGCTTCTCTACAGTTTTTAATTTTTCATCGACACTTGTTTAATACTCTATTTCTACTAATTATGTCCATATTTTTGTTATTTCCATCTTGCAATCCTACCCGGCTGCGCCCGGAATTGTATTATATTTAAAAACCTTTCTCATCAATCTCTCTAACTATTGCTAAAAATTGCATTAAAATCCGTTGAGTAGTTTAAAAGATCTTTAATTTACTACGACTTAATTTTATACTATTTAAGAATAAGAAAATCCGTAAATAACATGTCTTTTCACTTTATTCATCTCTCGTCCATATTAACCAAATTATTTTATTATTAGACAAAAAACCCAACTAATATTATAAATGCAAAAGTGAGTTTGTTTGTTTGTTTGTTACGCTTTCACGCCGTATCTACTGAACGGATCATCATGAAATTTTGCATACACATAGGTAAGGGTACTGAGAAAGACATAGGCTATAAATTACGCGGGTGAAGCCCCGGGTAAAAGCTAGTATTTCTATAGAAATGCTTACACAAAATCTGTATGCAACACATTTTTTTATGAATATACAAAAATATTTCTGAAAAATAAAATCGCAACCATAAGGAGCGGTCTTCTTTAAAACTTTTTTATCTTAATCCAACGCATGTAGGCATAAAAATAAATGACATACATGAGTGACTTGGCAATCCGAAAGTCATTAAGTATATTGCCAGTCATCTTAGATTTGCATTTCAAATAAATTTATATCAAAGAAAAGTTTTGTACGTTCTCCTAACGGGTAACACACTTTAATTAGTGTAATAATTAAATAAAATTAATTTTGTACGGTTTTTAATAAGAACAACAATTAAACTGAATCTTTTGCTTGGTGCCAACGGTGCTTTTAACAATTTTTAAGATTTCTTATCTAAAAGGCAGTGTAGGGTTCCGTAGTTGCAAATGACAACTTTGAGTTCACACTGTTCACACTCGGCCCTCACAGTTTACCGACCAAAAACGTATAACAATGAAAATTTATGAAATTTTACATTTTTACTACATTTTATAAGTTTGTAACCTTTAACTTTTTATTTTGTACTTAGTACTTAAGTGGGGGACGGGGGGGACGGGGGGGGGGGGGGACACTTACCTCTAACAAAAATTTGCACTTTAAAACCAAATATTTCGGAAACGGATCCCTTAATCGAAAAATGGTGTTCTCAACCTCACAATATTTTTTAAAGACCAATTTAACGATATCCAACACGATGGACTTGTATAGAAAAAAAATATCACTCCCTCTTTACTTGTATGGGAGCTACCCTAAAAAAAACATTTTTTTTTCAAGATTTTTATCTACCACTTTTTTGGCATGATAAATATACATAACCATACTAATTTACAGCTTTCTAGTACTTATAGTCTCTGAGTAAAACCGCGGACGGACAGACAGACAGACAGACAGACATGACGAAAATATAAGGGTTCCTAGTTTACTACGGAACCCTAAAAAAGGGATATTTTTACTATGACTTCACTATCCGTCCGTCCTTTCCTATATCTGTCTGTCATGTGGCTGTATCTTAAGAACCGAGATATTCAGACAGTCTAAATTTTCACATATAATGTATGTCTGTCGCCGCTATAACAACAAATCCTAAAAAGAATAAAATTAATATTTAAGGGAGCCCCCCTTAAATATTAATTTATATATAATATAATTTTATATATTATATATAATTTACCTATACAGCCAATGTGATTTTTATGCCGCTTTTTGCTCGATTGTTTATGGATGGTGTACCGGAATCTGTCATCCACGAGTCCGACTAGCATTTGGCCCATTTTTAACAAGTACAAGTAGTGTGGTTCCGGTCAATGTCGGGGCTTCCCGGCAGAGTAGAATAAGACCACGCCAAGTCTTCCCGTGGATGTCGTAGAAGGTAACTTAGGAAACACAAGCCAAACAAAGCTTATAATCAAAGAGACCTGCCCAACCCGTCCGGCCAGCGTGAAGAGGATATTCCAGATCCTCTGACTCTGAATCTGGCTAATATATGGCTTTAGTCGTACTGAGAGGGTCGTCCACCTTTCTCCTCCTCCTCGCGTAACGACGAGGATAACGATCCTCATTACTGAGGGTCGTGATTTCCTTGTTGTGAGGTGATCATCTTTCGGACAGTTGCGCGCCATTTGTTCCTCTCTTTGGCCGAATGAAGAGCGTCGTGTAGGTTGGTGTCCAGGGTTGTTCGAATCTGGTCTGTCCACCTTATTGGACTACGGCCTCTTGGTCTATTGCCACTAGTGGAGACTAAAAAAGACCTGATGATGACAAGTGGTATTATGCATAGGTCCTACATACAAAACGTAATATGTTTTTAGTTTATACAAAAATCACGTTCCTCAATCCCTAAGTCTCTTTTCTACCTACCAGTTTGAAGAGTAATATCTATCAGATTTAGTAAAATCAAGATTATTCCCTTGACTGATAAAGGTGTTGTCACACTCTCAAAAGATATCAGCAGATCGACATCAAAGACATCAAATCTACCTAATCATAAAGTTCAATCACTAAGATAGTGTCACTCTACGCCGCTACTGTAGAATATCGTGATTTTGAGGGAGATATACCTAAAACAAATTCTGATTATCATTCTGTCTTAGATAATTTAACCCTCAATAAAAAAAGAACATGAAAAACGTTTGTTGTGCGTATTTTAGGGCTCTATTCGAGTGAGTGACAAAACGGAACCCTTAAAGTAATAAACGTGTATTTGTCTGTCCATCGTCACAGCCGATTTGCTCTAATTACCATTGTTAACTTGATTTTTATAATTTTCTATTTACTTTTCTTTGAGCACTTCATGTTGTTAAATTGATCATGTTGTGTACACAAATTTTGGACATTTACTAGATTTTACCTTGTATACTATTTTTATATGAATGCTCTTTTGTAAACTGTCTGTGTGTGTACTTAATAAAAAAAATTATTTCTTTAATGTCATTAAACAAAACAAACAAATAAAATTACCAGTCTAACTTATCTCCAAAATCATCGATCAGATTTTTTAAAAATTATATTCAATAAATAATTTGGATATTTACAAAAAACAGATATACACATAGATTAAAAAAAAACGATTAATCATCGTCATCATCATCAGGTCTAACTTATATATGGAAATACATGTACGACATTTTCAGTGTAATTCAGTTGGAGATTAAGAGTGCAAATCAGAAAATGGAATTCATCGTACGGAAACGTTTCTACGCGACTTCGAATCGCCCTTGACCGGTTTTATTGTTAATGGCTAACACTACACCCGCAACACGAAATTATCGATGTGCATTTCACTATCAACAATATTAATATGTTAATTGTAGTCAACGGCGCCATCTGTTTGTCAAAAATTAGTCAATAATAGAAGCTTGTTTAGAAACTGGGGAAATTTTCAAATTTCTCCTTTATGGTGTATTTATTGACGAGCACCGTGGCGCTGCGGTCAACACGCCGGCCTGTAACACGGATGGTCCCGGGTTCTATCCCCGGTCAGGTCAAAATGGAAAATAATCTTTTTCAGATTGGCCTGGGTCTTGGAGGTAATGTTTATCTATATATGTATTTTGTTATAAAATATTGTATCGTTGAGTTAGTATCCCATTACACAAGTCTTACTTATGAACTTATATTGGGGCTAACTCAATCTGTGTGATTTGTCCGTATATATTTATTTATTACTAGCTGTTACCCGCGGCTTCGCCCGCGTGATATAGAGCCTATGTCCTTCTCTGTACCCTTACCTATGTGAATGCAAAATTTTCTTCTAGTTCAGTAGATACGGCGTGAAAGCGTAACAAACAAAGAAACAAATCAACAAATAAACAAACTCACTTTCGCATTTATAATATTAGTTGGGATGGGATAGTTGGGATGGGATATTATTTATACATTAGCGACCGGGACGGGCCTATATTTAGAATTTAAAGTTAAAAGGTGTTTAAAAATAAAAACCATAAAACCCAATTTAAAGCCAGTGACTAAATAACAGCGGGGAAGTGAAATTAACCACGAAAGACTCAGTTTCCTGTTTCCTTCCAGTTAAATCCACATTTACATAATTTTCCCAGTGTTTGTTTTGAATCCATACTAATATTATAAATGCGAAAGTAACTCAGGTACACAGATAGTCGAGTCTACTTTTTAATTGGAAAAAAGCTACCCAACCTCTCTAATACTTCGCGGGCGAAGTCGCGGGCTCAACTAGTTATCATCATCAAGTCTGTTTAGTCTCCACTGCAGGCGCACGAGTTAAACTATAAAGGAAAAAGATCTGTGTGTTTCTTTGTGATGGATGAAATAAAAAAAATACTAGACTTAAAAAAATATATTTCCCAAAGAAAGCTGCATTATAGTAAAAGGGCTTTTATTTTAACCCTTATTATTTTTCCATTTTTATACATTTTTTCAGCTTCATCCTCAGCTGTAAAGGCAGCATTCATGCTGAAAATTATTTGGCTTACAGTTTTACTGCCGGCTACCTACCTTACGTCGGCCCTCCTTGGGTAGCTCAAAAACAACATAGGGAACAACAAATAGGGCGTGAAAAGATTTCGTCTGGCTTTTTATTTCTAGCTATTTATGTCCCACAGGTGAGCAATATCCTCCTTCTTCCTTTTCCTATCCAATGCCGTAACCTGCCACTGTTTGCCTTATCATCATCATCATCATCATCATCAGGTCTTTCTAGTCTCCACTGCAGGAGCACGACCCTCTCTGTACTACCGGAGCCATATACTAGCCCGAGTAGTCAGAGGAGTCACTGTTTGGCTACTTAGTAGTAAAAAAAAAAAATCAGTGAAAATTTACTACAAATATTTGTTCACACCAGGAATTGAACCCAGAGTCTTTGTAATTCTTTAGGGATTTATTTAAACGTTTTGAGGTAAGAATCCTCAAAAACTAGTAAACAAAAAGCTAATACTTTACACACGTGACTCTCCGACAAACAATCCAGTTTCTAACAAAAATTCAAGAAGTACGATTTATATCAAACATTTATCGTAACTCTTATCCGGAGTCAACTTCATAACAAATACAGTTTTGTCACTGAAGCCACCTAAGAGTCAACTTCACGAAGCAACTTATTTTTAAACAAATGTGTCCAACTTGTAAGCAAATTTTATCGCAACAATAGTCCGAAGTCAAATTCATTACTAATAACGTTTTGTCACTGAAGCCACCTAAGAGTCAACTTACACGAAGCAACTTATTTTTAAACAATTGTGTCCAACTTGTTAGCAAATTTTATCGCATCAATAGTCCGAAGTCAAATTCATTACAAATAACGTTTTGTCACTGAAGCCACCTAAGAGTCAAATTACACGAAGCAACTTATTTTTAAACAAATGTGTCCAACTTGTAAGCAAATTTTATCGCAACAATAGTCCGAAGTCAAATTCATTACAAATAACGTTTTGTCACTGAAGCCACCTAAGAGTCAACTTACACGAAGCAACTTATTTTTAAACAAATGTGTCCAACTTGTGGGCAAAGAGCTATGGCATATTATTAGTTTGGGGCACCAAAAGTGTCTTAAAAACTCATTGCAACCAAAAAACTTATTAATTTTTGCTATGCTATTCGATATTTAAGTCTTATTTATAATTATTATTCCATCGAGCTCTTTAAGTTTATGGTAATAAAGTATTGTTTGGTGCAAAGGTACTAAATACCTAAAATAACATAACCTATAAAACTTCTAAGCATCATATCTCAAAAATCTGGCTTCCTTTGATATGATTTTTTTACCTTCAGAATCGGCTACATTATGTTCTATAAAACAAGGTATATTTCATTTAAAGACGCTAACTTTGGTTGTTAACTTAAATGATGTATGGGAACCTGCCCTTAGCTATTTGATCGCAACAATAGACCGAAGTCAACTTCATAACAAATACCGTTTTGTCACTGAAGGCACCTACAGCGTTGTGCACAAAGCAACTTTTCGTATCAAACATGCCAAAAGTTTTCCGGAACCAATTTCAAAATAATATATAAGTACTGTTTTCTAACCAAAGCCACCTAAGATTTCGTCTATATAAAGCATCTGTTTATAAACAGAGAAGAACTTCATATTCCATGAAATAATTAACTAAGCGAATCTAACATTTGCATTTTGCAACCCTTTTAAATTGCTTTCCATAAAAGGGTTACTCGGGGTTTGGGGTGATGTAAGGATAAGGACCCTATTGGTTCAGGCCACGGTATACCTACCTAAATATATTTACTTCCCGGTCGAGCGTAGAGTATTTTTTCAATGAAATAGGATGGCAGACGAGCAATAGCATCACCTGATGGTAAGTGAACACCGCTGCCCATTGTAAACTTAAGTATGTTAAAGTTTTGGTGGAGTTAAGAAACTCACATACACTTATACTTACATTACATGAACTCTAAAAACAGTTTCTTTCGTTTTTGGTCACTTATGTAAAAACGTTGACTAGTTGCGGTATCGTCGTGCAATTATCTATCTCTCGTGTAGTTAGTCCCTTAGATTTCTATTCGGCGAGAACCTACAAGGTCTAATATATGGTTATTGTTGTAACTGTCCGACCGATTGCCTTCGAGAATTTATCACATCTTCGTGAATATAAGTTTATTTCTATTGTTTTGTGTTGGTAGTTATTGGCTTTACTCGATTGCGTCAAGAAGATGGTATGTTTTCGGTGTAATTTATGAATGTCGTTAATTTTTCGGGAACTAGTTTTAACGGCATGACACATTTTAATGCATATTTCATATTTTCGGTGATGGCAAAGTTATACCTTGTCATATACCAAATTGTTTTGAAAGAGGTACCTTTTAATACATTATATGGATATACTTTTTGTTTTAGATAAAAACATAGTTTGTTGGTTATAGTCTGTATTAAAATTTCCTTTTTATTATTGGTCAAATTAACAGCGGGACAAAGGGAAATATTTGATTTGGTGGTGCAAAGTATTTTAAACAAAGAAGGTAGGCTGTTTTTAAAAGATGCTTCAGGAAGGAAAGAAATACCTGATGACAGCCATCCTCGCAGAAATTATGCGTCAAAATAAACTAACCCAAAGGATAGTTCCAACATAGCATATTACGTTTTTTTTTTAAAATGCGTTGATATTTATTAACTTTTAATTTATTAAATTTTAATATATAACACTGCTACAAGTATTTTCAAGTACCGACATTACTTCGTGTTAGGGTATAATAATACACTGGAGTCATAAAGTCCACGCGAAAGAAGTTGCGGGCATCAGCTAGTATGTATTAAATTAGGATATCATTTCACGCAAATAAATAATTCCTTATAACATCGTGACGAAGAAATGAACTCAAATATTACCTTAATTCAAATCCAAATTATTTTTAAATTGTCGCTCCGGTATATCTGAATATCTTTCTCGAAAGCGCCTGACATACAAAATTATAGCGAGTAGAAGTTGTCGATACGAAACTTCTACTCGATGTAATATTGTATAGGTATTGTTTTTACAGAGAGGGTCGTGCTCCCGCAGTGGAGACTGGAAAGACCTGATGATGATTGTTTTTAAATTGAAATGTGATTAAAAACATCAAAGTGCCTTATCCGGTCGTATGTACGAAATTTGGTTGAGATTGGCTTAACTGTTGTACCTAAAACTAAAACCAAACTACGTTTGTATGGGATTTCGGCTTTACGTGGGACTCTGAAGAGTTAAAACATATTCAATCATTGAGTTACTCGTACAAACCTTGGAAAGCAAAAAGTTGTCATGGGTTAAAGCAAAACTTACCATCAGCGCTCTTTACTTTTAAAACTAGCCAAGTGTGATTCAGACTTAAACACGTAGAGGACACCTATTTTTAACAATACTAGCGTAGAAAGCTGATAAACAATCTATATATTAAAATATATGGCCGCAGCACACTATTAAAGCTTAAGTAGAGATGAACATGCTACCTCACGCAATACTTCGGCCGACGCACAGAGGGGCGTTTATTTGGACATAATGAACAAAAACATAAACTGAAATTCAAATATTTTTAACTGAAGATTTTTTCATTGTTATAATTGGTGTATCAATAATTGTTTCCGTCAATTGTTCAGTGATTGATAAGTACGAGTATATCGAATAATTTAAAAATGTGATATAAGCTAAGAACTGGCTATGTATTTATATTATCATATCTATGCAATCAATAACTAGCATCGGGTACTCGATTATTTCACTCACCAAAGTTGTAGATAGATTATTCAGTGATATCATTTGAAAGTACGTCGTCTACTTTCAAAAACCCGAGGAAAACCTATATGAATGACGCATCGTTCATATAGATTTTCTACAAACACACATATTCTGCTGAAAAAGCATCATACAAAAAGATGAGATGAATGATGAAGATAAATTTCATTCACTTATACTTTCGCCATGTCTGTCTGTCTGTCCGTCCGCGGTTTTTAGTCAGAGTCTATAAGTACTAGAAAGCTGTAATTTGGTATGGGTATGTATATTAATCATGGCAAAAAAGTGGTAAGAAAATATCTTGAAAAAAAATTTTTTTAGGGTAGCTCCCGTACAAGTAAAGAGGGAGTAATATATTTTTTTTCTTTACAAACCCATCGTGTTGGGTATTGTTAAATAGGTCTTTAAAAAATATTGTGAGGTTAAGAACACCATTTTCGATGCAAATTTTTGTTATAGGTAAGTGTCCCCCCCCCCCTCTATCTGCTAAACGGTTATATATAGATACGTGAAAAAAATTACAGCAGTAGTATATATACTGAAGTTTAAAGGAAAACTATCAGAGCAGAGTACTAAGTACAAACTAAAAGTTTTAGGCAACCAACTAATGTACTCTAAAATGTAAAATTGCATACAATTTTCATTGTTAGATATTTTTGGTCGGTAAACTGTGAGGTGCGAGTATGAACAGTGTGAACTCAAAGTTGTTATTCACAACTACGGAACCCTACACTGCACGTGGCCGGAAACGCACTTGGCCGGTTTTTTTTAAAGTGTAAAAAACACAGTTGCGGTTTTTATGTAAAAAAAAAAACTTTAGTTTAAATACATCTGATCAATACATCTAAATTTGTTCAAGTCTAATATCCTGTACTGTAAGGCCTATGTCCAGAAATGCCCTTCTTGCAGCTAAGATAAAGCAAAAAACATTACATACATCCTAATTTTTTGGGCAGTCGTGTCAAACAAGTTATTTTTTAATTACCATCAAATTAAGCCGTTGGTCCCAGCTGCCATCTTGTAGTCGTTAAAGAAACCATGTCAGAGGCCGAGAGGCGGTTCCGAAGAAAATTACACGCTGTATATTTAAACAGTTAGGTTTTGACTAACGTCATGCATAAAAAGCCCCAATGTGCAACGTATAAGCTAATATTGTTTACAAAGCCGTGGGCGTAAGGCAAGAGTGAAATCCTTGATATATCCCGCGGGGAATTGACGCTTGATCCCTTTGTGTTGCATTAATTATAAACGGCTTGCTCGAGGATCTGTTTATGGTTTGTAACAAGGAAACGATTTATGATTATAACACAACCCACCACCCCTGCCCCCGTAACATGGCTCCCGCGACGCCGTTTATATCGCGCGATAAACTATCTACTTCTCGCTCTTCAGTATTGCGAAAAACAAGATGGCGATAGTCGATAAACGTTGTCGCGCATGGCATGCTACGGGTGCTGGTAAATATATCGAGTAAATTGACCCTCGACATATCCTTAACGGGAGACTCAGCCCGTCAATATGAAAACTACTTCTATGGGATCAATGCTGGGAAGACAAAAAACATCAACATTTTCATACAAAAGAATTCAGCCACCCGGGGTGGCTGAATTCTTCGAATGGAAAAGTAAAAAATAATTTCGATATCCCAGCATTGATGCCATAGGAAAAGTTGTACATGATGTCGAGGGTCTAATTACACGCTTTATATTGATACACTAAGGGTTTTGACTGACGTCATGCATAAAATGCCCCAACGTGCAACGTATAAGCTAATATTGTTTTCAAATCCGTGGGTGTAAGGCAAGAGTGAAATCCTTAACATGACCGCTGGGGAATTGACGTTTGATCCCTTTGTGTCGCATTAATTATAAACAGCTTGCTCGAGGATATGTTTATGGTTTGTGACAAGGGAAGGATTCATGACACTAGCAAGCCACCCCGGGTACATATTATATACTGTTAGTTTATGTGGTGTAATGGCTCTTGTTGGTCCTCCTCTGACGGCTCTGGCTAATATGTGGCTCTGGTAGAAGAGAGAGGGTCGTGCTCCTGCAGTGGAGACTAAAAAGACCTAAAGATGATGATGATAAGGCTCTTGTTGTTGCCATTATGTAAACGAAAAAACGTACACCATGACTATTTTTGGCGAGATTAAAATTGGTTTGCACTATTTTCTCTGTTTGAAATTCTAGTGAGCAATCAACTAATGTGCAGTATTTCTCACGATATTTTTGTGGTTTTGAAGTGGTTTGTCACAAGTAATTTAAATAAAAATTTCACCTACCACTGACATGAAAATCCATTCATCTTGTAAAAACGGTTCGCATCTTGTTGACCGATGAACCGAATTTATTAAAACATGTCTAAGATACAATCGACGAGAAACCTGCTTTCAAATAAATAAAAAAACGCATCCGAATCGGTTCACCCGTTTTAGAGCTACGCTGTCTCAGATAGATACACACACACAAAGTGTTCAATCTTATAACACCCCTCTTTTAGCGTTGGAGGCTAAAAGGGACTATACACGAGTCAGATTGGTCTATTAAACTTCCTTTCAGTTTATAGCGGAATACCCACGGGGCCTTTCTGAGTTGCGTGCTAGACAGAAACTACCGCTTCAAACTTAGTGATTATTCTTTAAGCTCTTTAAGTTTAGAATAGAATAGAATAGAATAGAAAATGTTTATTTGGTGCATATAAAAATACAAAACAATAAAACAACGACAGCTTGACGGAATATGTCACCAAAATGGTTTCCCTCAGCTGTGATGCCATGGCAGGTATGCCACCATGATGCAGGTTTTCAGGGAAGCTAGTTGGGCGAGAGATTTGACACTGCGTCACATGAACATTTATAGTTAAGAGAGAATATCGTAGCGCATATTAAGTATGCACGTATATGCACCTTAATGTGTGCTCTGTAACTTAACAACCTCCCTTACTTAACAACCTCTGAGGCTTAGTGAGTAAAGTGCCTTTGAATTGCGGAGTCTTAGGTTCGAGATTCAACCGGGTTAAAATGAAAACTATATTCTATAAATGTGTATCGTTTAGTAAGTATCCCACGATACGAATACCAGGTTACAATTTAACCGGAAGCACGTCATCCTCCTGGTTATTTTGCCCCATACCTTAATCACCTGAAAAATGACTGCATGGGCTTCTGAATATTACCTGTAGCGTAAGGCCTGTTAGTTCTCTAGATCAGGATATGCATATTCGAAGAGGTCTAATTGCTGACATTGTCACCTCCGATTCATCACATACCCTACATAGTGGACTCAAATTGTTTACAACTTTCTATAGAGCCAGCAGGCCGATTTGCTAACTCGGTGTACAACGATTTGATTGTCACTTTAGCATCCAAAGCCGTAATGAATATTGAAGTTACCATGAAAATGATGTACACCGGAGCTGTCAAAAGTTAGCAAATAGGCCTGCAGGTCGATCTGTCTCTATATATTTTTTTGGTTTTATCATCAACAGGTCCTTGTTAGTCTCCACTGCAGGAGCACGACCCTCTCTGTACCACCAGAACCACACATTAGCCAGGGCAGTCAAAGGACTTGGCCTACACTCTCCGCGCTGGCCAGACGGGTTGGAGAGGTCTCTTTGATGTTTACAGCTTTCTTTAGCTTGTGTCGTGTGACATCCACGGGGAGACTTGGAGTGGTCCTATTCTACTCTGCTGGGAACCACACGGCATTTTTTTGGTTTAAATATATTTATTTACGTACCAAAAATGCCACGTCAAATAAAGTCATTCTATTACAGATCATTTAGAATTTATGTAAAACACTTGTTGGTCTAAAATTTGCCAATTATTCGGCACTGCGCTTTTAAGTGAATTACAAACTTGCATGGCGGCTAATTCATGTTGGCAATTACTCAGTGCTGTTAGTGAGTGAAATAGTTAAACTTTGAGTTAAGTTATATGTAGGTCTTAAAATGTGTATAAATTTTGTAATAGGTTTTAACTAGCTGCTTTGCAATTTAAAGTAAGGAGAATTACAGCGTTTAAGGGAATTCAAAGCGCTCTAAAATTATGAAATAAACTTTGAACTTCAGCCACAGTACCTTCACACACAAAATTGAAAAGGGGTTAATAAAAATATAGCCTACGTCACTCTTGATTATGGAAAGATTCTATAAATATCTAACACATTCAAATCTGCATAGGCATTTGGAAAATACGGTGCAAAGAAACTCACATAATACATACATGCTGTCTTCCATTACGTACGTACTGAAATCTGATAAATTACATTGCCTTTCTGGGCATTCATGTTAAAACCAAGTTGTTCTAAAAAATTGAATAAAAATAACATCTTCGCTGTGTAAAATTTAATTGAAATATAAGACAACACTTTGATTTAATATTTTAGAAAAGTATACAATAATTTTAGTCGCTACTTATGCTTTTAATAAAAGAATAAAGTAGAGCACCTGCTGGTAGTCCTATTATAATCAACAAGACCACGCCGAACATAATAAAACAAAAATCAAATCCTTATCAAATTAAATTAAATAATTTTATTCAATACATTATGTAGAAAAATATACATTTCATTTCATTGAAAAAAGATTTTTTCGCATTGCAATTCCAAAAACTTAAAATAAAGTGTTCCATTTTATATTGTTACACTTTATTGTATATTTCAAAAGCAAGACACGCCACTTTTATGTCAATTTAAAACTATATTTTTACTTCGCAATTCAAAGACAACAAAATTATTATACTATATTTCTTTTTATTTATTTTCATACATGACTGAAAAATAAATTATTTTTCTATTTTTTTATTACAGTTACATTTTTAATTACCACCAAAAACTGATGGGTAGTTCAGTTAAGCAAGTTTCAGCCACACTTTCTACCGTTTGTTCGGGACGAGTCCTCATCATATTATACAGAAACATATTCCATAAGACGAACTGGAAGGCTGGGAAGAATACAGAATATAAACTCCAGTTGCGAGTACTTCTCGTGTGGTGCCTATGCTCTCGTCTTAGCTTCGCGATTTTAGCTTCTGTACCTTAAACAATAAAAACAAAAAAATAATGAAATTCGAAGCAAAAAAAAAATATTATCAGACCGCAATTACAATTGCTTATATGAAGATATTTGTCTGACATCTAATTTCTAACTAAAAACTACTAACTTATGCCAACACATTGTGCCACTATGAAATATGTGTGCGTTATAAAACTAAATTTTAATGAGCGATTCAAACAAAAATTGTTGCCAAGCGTGAGTCGAACTCGTCCAAGGTTTCCATAAAAATGGCTTTAGGATCATTCAAATTAATCATTCTCAATTTAATCATTAAATAATTTATTTGTTTAAACATAGGTACAATAATACGAGTCAGGCTCGCCCATGAAGGGTTCCGTAGAAGCAAGCTTAGATTAGCCAAAACCGCTATAATTTTTTGCCAGCAAAGATAACTTTGTTTTTGATGAATTACAAAGTTAATTTTGCGGTTTATGAAAAATTGCTATAACTTTTTAGTTTGTAATTAATACTCGGCTTTGATAGTTTTCTTTTTAACTTCAGTATATATACTACTGCTGTAATTTTTTTCACGTGTCCATATATACCGTTTAGTAGATAGAGGGGGGGACACTTACCTCTAAGAAAAATTTGCACTTTCAAACCAAATATTTCGGTAACGGACCCCTCAATCGAAAAGTGGTGTTCCCAACCTCATAATATTTTTTAAAGACATATTTAACGATACCCCACACGATGGGTAAGCAGAGAAAAAAAATTACTCCCTCACTTTACTTGTATGGGAGCTACCCTAAAAAAATTTTTTTTTTCAAGATTTTTTTCTACCACTTTTTTGCCATGATTAATATACATACCCATACCAAATTATAGCTTTCTAGTACTTATAGTCTCTGAGTAAAACCGCGGACGGACAGACAGACAGACAGACAGACAGACAGACAGACATGGCGAAACTATAAGGGTTCCTTGTTTACTACGGAACCCTAAAAAGGATACGAAGGTGGACTTCTTTCCCACCGACACATTTGGACTTTTTCATGACTTTTGTTTATACAGTTTGCTTCCAGAAAGTGATAAAAAAATACAAAATCAAAAAGAAAACCATTACCTACTGATCTCACAGACGTCTTGCGATGTGGAGCTGGTGACATTTTGTTTAACTTTAGCTGAACTTATTTTACATCGAGTCAACACTTGTGTCCCTCAAAGGCTTAAATGATCAGCTCAGCGAACAACTAGGTAGAAGAGACACCAGCTAATAAGACTTGAATTTGTCTGCGATTTATATTTCTGTAACAAAAATTTCAACATGTTTGCATAATGTAAAATAATAAAAACCCCAAGTAACGTTTTTGACAGCTAATGTTCGCCATATTGTTTTCTTGCTTATGTTACATAGCCTATGATACTCCTACAATACAAATCTAATGACATCATACTCTTCAAAATAGATCAAGTCGTTTAGGCCAGAGGAGGCAACGATCAATCAAAAAATGGAAAAAATACTCCACATACATGCATACATTCATAAAATATACCTACATACACAAAGTCGAAAAACCCTTACCCTTCTGGGTACACTCAGGGAAAACCCAGTCTTGTTTTAATCTTTCATTATTATTGTTTTTTATTTTTTATTTCTTCCATGTTGATTTGGGAGAAAAGGTAAGCATAGGATATACCAACTGCTTTTCTTCTCGCGTAGTTCGTAACCAGCCAAGAGTTAGGGTGAAAATTCAAGGATCACGTCAACAGGAGATATAGTTAGCAACCCATTACTATTTTGATTGCGGTTTCCACCTTTACGCCCACTTATTGGCTAAACGTGGCCTTTGGGTCTTAAGACCTTGGGCTCTATCTATCCCGCGAGGGATAAAGACGTGATAATATATTATGTAGGTATGTTCTTTTTCATCCAACATTCATATCCAACTCGTAATGGTAGAGAAGTTGATGTGTTGTGTAGGTCTCCAGCCAAAACCTGTTCTTGTAAATATCAATGTATGATTTTCTCTTGAACAGATCTTGGCCGGAAGATCAACTATTGCAATCTAAAAGAGTTGGTTATGGGCTTGAAACATGGGTGAACTTGTTCTGGGCTATCGCGAAAGGTCAGACCCCTGTCATAATCACGATAATATCCTTACACCCCTGTCCAGTTTCCCCTGTTGCCTAACCAAAGTATGAAAGTTTTAAAAAGGTATTTTGATAAAGAGGAAAGTACGTTGTATTGATTTCTCTCCGCAGAATAGTCATAGTCTTTATTGCTTCATTTGGTGTACATTAAGGTCTTATTATACATACATATTAAAGTGCACAAATGAGCCCTGCAAGGGCGTTGCAATTTCATTTATATGGATGATTCATTTTGAATATCTAGATTTGTGCTAAGCTATTCTAAAGTCCACCCTTTACTCTTGAAAACATATTTGCCAAAGTGAAGGAGTCATCATCATTAGGTCTATTGAGTTTCCACTGCGGGAGCATGACCCTCTCTGTACTACCAGAGCCAAAGCAATCAGAGGATTCAGCCTACAATAATCATCAGGTCTTTTGAGTTTCCACTGCGGGAGTATGACCCTCTCTGTACTACCAGAGCCAATGGCCTACACTCTCCACGTTGGCCAGACGGGTTAGAGATATCTTTTTGATGTTTATAAGCTTTGTTCAGCTTGTGTTTCCTAAGTCGCCTACTACGACATCTATGGTAACACTTGGAGTGGTCCTATTGTACTCTGCCGAAAACCACACGGCATAGTGCAGTAGTAAACTATTTATTGCATTTGAAAAAAGAAATAAGTTGGATCTTAATTACCGCTCAGGATTACGGCAAGGGGTCAATAACCTACCATAATCATGTTTACTAACTAAAACAATACAGATTACTATAATATTGTTAACTACTGAGTAAATATATTTCTTGTTTGTACCTTACAGAAACCAGCATAAATCGCTTAGTTAGTTTAGCTGGAATTCCACAACATTGAGACGTTAATCCCTTAGGCTCGCTGCTATAGTGAGATATTCGCGTCACGAATACCTATTATTATTGTTACGGGAATTTCGATAAAGATATTTCTGGATTTTGTGTTTGGCAAAATTTTGTAGATATTTATGGATTGACAGTGTCAAAGCGTATCAGGTTGTCGTTGACTTTAAGCTTTTAAAGCATAGAGTAACGAAATAAAGGAAGGACGACGAAAGATGGGTAGGACAAGGTATAAAAAGTCGAAAACTGAAAATTGGACGGGTCACCTGATGGTAAGTGATCACCGTTGCCCATGGACAATGGACATGGGTGTTACACGAGCGTTATTGGCCTTTACTTTACTTTTCCCTCCCAAGAGTAGAAGGGGGGATAGGCCTCCGGCTCTCTCATTCACCGAACGAAGCATAGAAGCGGAAGCTACTTGTCAAACGTTGATTTTCTGTAAGAGTCGGGTACTTCCCCGGACGAGCCATCATGATTCATGCTACCAGCAAAAGTGAATTTTGCCGTTAGTGTGGCTCTACCATAACTTTTTTCCCAAACCAACCTGGAAAAAATCTTTTTACTCTTTTTTGTAGCTGATAAGGGTTGCAGGAAGGTGCTGGATGCAGGCCGCTTCCAACCGGTCAATTGGAAATCCTTGGGGGATGCCTATGTCCAGCAGTGAACTTCTTGTGGCTGAAATGATGATGATGATGATAAACCACATACAATAGGAAAAATATTGACCAAAGGTGATTTCACAACCTAAAGATGCGACCTAGTAAATATTCTGACATCTATGGATGCGACGAAAAAATTTTTGGTAAATAAAGTACCTATCAAATATAGTCACAATTTAATTATCTTGACTTTTCCATACAATAATTGAAGTCTGTAGTTATTACAAAGTGGTTCATAAAACCGAATAATATATTCATACCGCACTCATTCATCATCTGACGACCACACTCAACCCTTTTCAATTTGTAAAATATAATGCTGCCATGATTAGATATACGAATTTACGAAAAACAAGGGTTTGTTTGGGCAGTTAATATTTTTACTCCAAAATGAGGGATTTTGTAATCCTTCAGGACTGTAGAGATAAGTGGTTAGTGGAATATTTACAATTATATCTTTTTTTCTTGTTTTCAGATTTTTTAAATTAACAATGTAGCCCAAATAAAGGGTATTATAGATTCTATTTTTGGCTTCGTATTTGTAATTGGTGGAGAGATGTGACTGTGGTTTCTTCGTTTACTACATTTAAATTGTAATTTAAATTTGGCTCGTCTTTAAACCTATTTTTGTAAAAATGTTTTGTTTCGTTCTTTCCATGACAAAAATTGGAGAGAGGGATAAGGACAAAACATGTTTTACCTAAAATAGGTTTAAACTTTGAAATTACTCATTTGATGCTTGTAGAACTAAACATTACTCATTACTTTTTTTCATTAAATTAGCTATTGTTGGCTATTAAGCGTTTTCAAAAAAAGAAAAGTTATCGATCTGTCGGAACCTTAATTTTTTTGCATATTATAATATATTCATCGAAGATGTACACTTGAAGGTGGGACTTAGATCATCAAAAGAAAAAGTTTTTCTATGGGAGCAAAGCTAAGAACTAAAAAATATTCGACATTTTCATACATACATACATACTATCACGTCTTTATCCCTTGCGGGGTAGACAGAGCCCAAGGTCATAAAACCTCCAGGCCACGTTTAGCAGCGTAGTGGACGTAAAGCTGGAAAGCGGAATCAAAATAGTGAACAATTTCATCCGTTTGAAAGTGTCGAACAATTTTTAGTTCCTAGGCAGGTTACCCAAACACTTATGTATAAAATTGAAGAATTCCATGGGTTCTCATTGGAAAAGTTATTCATTTTGATGTACTGAGTTGTACGAATAAGACTGAGTTGCCTCTTCAAGGGAACAACGGTGGTAAAATTACACGCTGTATAAGATCAGTTGCAGACGTAGATAGGAGATAATACTGCAATGTTCTCCCGCCAGAGGGCAGCATTCGCAGAGACAGTAAACCACAGCAGTAAACAAATGTTTGACATTGACAAGTCTGTCAAAGTCGCAATGAATTGCCCACGAATTGCCTTTATTTTACATCCGAATACGCAGCACAAAAGCATTTTTATATTTAAATACTCATAGGAGTATTTTAAAATCAAATTAATAAAGGAATATTGTAATTTTACAAATTAATTTCGACTTTGACATTTTTAAGTACATACTTTTCAGTGTCAAACCTTTTTACTGTATGTGGTAGTAGTGCACTCTAGCGGCACAGCTTTCAGTAATATGTCCTCAGATCTTCGTACGGAAAAGCCGTGTTGCTCGAAGCCTCAGATTAATAACTAAAGCAAAATATGTCCTATTGCAACAACAGGCTAAATAATACAGCCTGTCAATTGACTCTTGATATTCTCTTATAGGGAAACTCAGCCTATCACTACTAACAACTTTTCTTAAAGGCTCAATGCTGAAAACTCAAAAAAAATCGGCATTTTGCTTACGGAAGTGTTCATACGCCCGGATAATAAGTATAGGAAACTCAAAAAACTTTTCGAGTTCCCAGCATTAGTCCCATAGGTAAAGTTGTTCATATTGATGGACTGAGACACTCCTTTTAGGGAATGTCACGGGTCAACATAAGCTGACCCCTGACGTTGACGATGTGGCAATTTTTAGACAAAGTAACATTTTAGGCTACTTGCAAAATAGACAGGTTGCTAATAGTTGCTTCTTCTTCTTCTTATTTAAGAGCTTTGTAGCTCTTGTCGATGGAGTATATGCCAAACTTCTCTATTCTCTGCTTTAGACTTTAGCTGTTCTTGTTGCAAGTTAGTCGATTTGCTAATGTCTAAACTATTTGCGTTTTCGACCATTTGATACCTTCTCGAAACCCTAAGGATTATCCTATCTCTATACTTGATATTATGATGCATTTTCTGTATTTCGAAAGACTTTTCGCGAGGTTGGTTTAATCTCGTAATCAGAGTATTAAAAAATACTAAGCCCTTCGTAGAATAGGATTATTGTGAGATTGACTAACGCTCGAATATTTAAAGACATCTTAACTAAAAATGATCTCTATTCTCGGTCTGTTACTGTCTCTGTATCTGTCTTGTAAGACAAAGACAGCCTGAGATTTAAGACTATCATTTGTTAAGATTATTTTGAATATTTGAGGGTAAGTACCCTAATATTCTCAGCGATTTGTTTGCATAGATTTACTTAAATTTAAGTACGCAGTTTGTTTAACCCTTCTATATTATAAATCTAAATAATATTATAAATGTTGATTGATTTTATTTATATTGGTTTGTTTGTAACATTTTCAAGACATCATGTTACATATACTTTCTCTGGAGTAAAAAGAAGGCATAAGCTACTTTTTATCTCCAATGACAATGACCCGAGAGGAGCCGCGAGCGAAAGTAAGAATATAAGTGATTATAATTTTTGTTGGTTGCAGGGTTGCGCGTTTGAAGTGGCAATGGGCCGGACATATAGCCCGAAGGACGGATGGCCGTTGGGGCACTAAAGTCTTAGAGTGGCGGCCACGAACAGGTAAGCGCAGCGTGGGACGACCCCCGACCAGGTGGACGGACGACCTCATCAAGGTCGCCGGGAATCGGTGGACTCAGCATGCACAAGACCGCAATTTGTGGCGATCTATGGGGGAGGCCTATGTCCAGCAGTGGACGTCCTTGGCTGATAGATAGATAGATAGAATTTTTGTTCCCAGACTTAAACCCAGCTTGTTGTCAGCATATGTTTCACGAAACCTAGTCAATAGGAGACTTTCATATGGTGACGTTCTATGTCACGCACTGTTGGGGTGAGGCCATTGAAAAACACGGTGAAGCTCTCGTAGTGTCCCTTTAAATCTCGAAGGGTTATGCATGCATTAAGAAGGGTTATAATGCATTAAGGGTTTGGCATGCGAGTATGCTAAGCAAACTTCCTTCGTATTGCATCTCCGCAGGTTTTTGTAGCTGGATCTCTGACTTCTTGAGTGAATGGTCATTCCGCGTAGTCATTATTGGCTGCTCCTCAGACCTCATGGCTATTGATGCTGGTGTACCTCAGGGGTCTGTTCTTTCTGCGACTCTTTACCCGCTACATATTAACGACAGAGTCCGACGGAGTAGTCCCTTATGCACATGATAGTACAGTCATGGAGAGATATTATTCGTTGTATTCTTGGTAGCGTAAGTGACTGAGCCTCTTGTTGTCACCTCTTAGACACGGGTCCGATTTGTTAATTGGTAAACATTAGGTATTTATTGCAGTAAATAATAAATTAGAAACGAATAGAACTACTTTCAAGCCCGGGACAAAGTCCACAGTTTAATTAGTCCGACTTTGTTACATCTGTACCTCCCGTGAAATTTTCACCTGTTGCTTCCGTCGACTATACCAACTAGATATAAAGTTGCCTTCTTTGTTGCCTTGTTTGTTTGTTTTTCGTGTTTGTAAGTTGGCAACGCTGATGTCAGATTTTTCAAGCTGCCTAAAGGCATCTGACATAGATTTACGACTGCCATCAATGATGACAGCCGGGATCATCGGCTCAACGTGCCTTCCGAAGCACGGAGGAGCTCGACATATTTTTATGCCACTTGCGGTCACCCATCCAAGCGGGGACTGCGCCCGGGGTTGCTTAACATGCTTAAGCACTAATTAATGCTCTTACCCACTGGGCCATCAGGCTCCTCAATGTAGCCTTGAAGGGACTAAACACTAGTAAGAATGATTTTCTATACTCCAAAATATTTGACATTTCTGTACAAAACTGTTAGCTGGGTGGACAATTCGCGTAGTAATGAAAAAAGCACAATTTACTAACGGACGTTACTGTTGAGGTAATCTATCTTTATAATAAATAGTTTATGGCTAGATTATAGGAATCTATGCCCCTCTCTTGGGTTTTGGACATGAACAAATCGTGTCCAAGTATTCCTACTCGTAGATACTAGTCTCATTTTTATTTTATTTTTTTCCAAATCAGCATGGAAAAGATTGGTGTATTGTGTTTTGACTTTAAGGAATTACTGTACCTGCTGTGAGTATATAAATAATTTTAAATTACCTACAGCTTGAAGAAGATTGAGGATACTTTTACATTTTAATTCAAGTAAATTAGGATAAAGGATAAACTGATTGTAGAATGTCCACACACATACATAGAAAGCACACACAAGCAGGAGTAATACCTCTCTTTTTATTATAGTAAAAGATTTTTCAGTTCATTTGTCGTGAAAAGTCTTTTTGATTTCAACGTCGAACAATTGAAAGGGATTACAAGAGATGAATGAAAAGGAAACGAGTTATTGTAACATTTTTACTTATAATGGAGAGTATTTTATTTACATCTGCCGATAAAAAGAAGTATTATGTTCTCAGTTTCTTAATTCCATCATTATTTTACTTGTCTTATTGATTTCAATTTGATTATATTTAAAATCTTTTCATACCTAATCTTGAGTAATAACTACATTCATAGAACTAGCAAGGCATCTCATGCACTTACGACCACGATAACGAACACGAACACTGATGACCAGAGCGACCACAGAGACCACAAGCTCAATCCTGGTGAACTCCATCTAAATATTTTTTCCAGGAAAGGTAGCAAATGTATTCCATATCTCAGACAACGCGTATACAAAATTGTATGATGGTAAGTTCTGTAGTTGAAGCATGAAAACGAAACAAATACACAAAAACACTTACTTTTGCTTGTATAAATTTAGTAAGGATACTTTTACTTTTTGTTTCAGAATTATACTTACCTGTATCTTTGACTGATTCCTAGTTTTATTCTATTTTACTGACATAATTGACGAATGTTCACAAAAGACTCTAGACTGAGAAATAGGATCAATCTATTTCATTGTATCGAAAAAGAGCTTTTTCTTTGCTTTTCTATTACAAACGCGAAAACATATTTTTCAGTATTCGGATTGTGAAGGCACAAAGAAAATCCTGGATTTCTATCATCCCTGCTGTGACCACTCAAAAGGATTTCAATTTATCTATACTCTAGAGCAGTTATTCTCAAAGTGTGCTCCGAGGATCTCCGGGGTCCACAAGGCCTCTTTAAAGTATCCGCAAAAGTTGGGGACAATATAAAAAAATATAACCCTGCTAGACAACATTTTGTTGTGCATTGGTATCAGAAATCAGCAGTGGCAGAGTGTCCCCTGGATTTTCCGATTTCGATGTCATAACATGGAGCTAGGAGTAATCTGGACCGAGCAAAAGGTAGTCATAAGTGACGCCAACTTTTTACATTATATGTGTGCAGCAAAAGTAGGTACTTATTTGATATTGAAAGAGTTTAAACGAACAGAAGAAAATTGAAGAAATTTCATGTATAATTTACGTAGATGTGTGTCTGCGCCTGTGTCGCGACACGTTTGCATGCATTGGTATTTTTGTCACCGATATGTTTCACCTTAGAGGCCTATCCTGATTATTCTGAAATCGTTGTGTCGTCGTTGTTTAAACCTCCGTGTTATCTTGTACTTTAAATAAAGGATTCACCGCTAAAAAAGTTTGAGAATTGCTGCTACAGAGATATGAATTTGAGAAAATATTATTATCTTTTGTAGACATACTATTTTTAGATTGTAATTATAGGAAGGGGTTCACATTAATTTTTAGTCTCTTGGGCATGTCCAATGGAGATATATTATGTACTACGCTGCATGCCCAGTAAAAAGTGTAGAGTCCCAAACTTGTGTCGCGACACGTTTGCATGTATTGGTATTTTCGTCACCGTCATTTTTCACCTTAGAGGCCTATCCTGATTATTCTGAGATCGTTGTAGGGTCCTTGCTTAAGGCTCCGTGTAATCTTTTACATTAAATAAAGGATTCACCGCATAAAAAGTTTGAGAATTGCTGCAACAGAGATATGAATTTAAGAAAATATCATTGTCTTTTGTAAACATTCTATTTCTAGATTGAAAATAAAAGAAGGTGTCCACGTTGATCTTAAGTCTCTTGGGCATGCCCAGTAATGTAAATATAGTATAAATGTAAATATGTAGGGACATATCACACAAATTGAGCTAGCCCCACAGTAAGTTGTGAACTTGTGTCGTGGGATACTAACTCAACGATACTATATTTTATAATATATACTTATATAGATAAACATCCAAGACCCAGGCCAATCTGACAAAGATTATTTTCCATCTTGACCTAACCGGGGATCGAACCCGGGACCTTCCGTGTCGCAGGCAGGCGTGTTGACCGCTGCGCCACGGAGCTCGTAAAAGTAAAGAGCGTAGAATCTCAAACTTGAGAAAGTTTTTATTTGGTATTGTTTTTTAATATTATCAAGTCTTAGCAAAGAAACAACTGCAATGTACGGCCCCGCTCACATTGATAAATATCGCTATGGAAGGTGTATTGCCATTCCAGTACCCCCGATAACGTGTATGCAAAATATCATTATGGTCGTTTCAATGGCTAAAGTGTGGAAAGGTAACTGATGGTGTTACATTTGTGTTTTAAGGGTTCCGTAGTAAACAAAGAACCTTTATTAGTTTCGCCATGTGCCAGTGACCATAAGCACAGAAAGCTGTTATTTGGCATAGGTATAATGGTGGACAAAAAAAAAGTGGACATGCCGCGCTGGTGAAATAAAATAGAAATAAATTAGGGTTCCTTTCATATAAGAATGTATACTTCTTTGCAAATCAGAAGTTAATAAACACCTCTTCCGTGATATTAAAAGTCCAATACAATCCATATTTTAAGATACGCGAAACCTCGTGTGTTGAAAAGGTTTTTCAAAAATAAAGTCGGTGTTAGAATACAATTTTTAGATTCGGGTTCATTTCTGATATGTAAGCCTCAAACTGCTATTTTTATTGGAGTCAAGGGACCTCAATCTTTACAAGCTTAACGATTGGTTATGGATACGTAAAAATATTCAGGGCAATAGCAAATATAACGAAGATAATTATTTTTAACAAAAAAGTAAAACCGACTTCAACCCTATACGTAAATGTACAAACTAGAACTTAAAATAAGATTTTAGTGGGTGTGGTAGTTCAATCAAAATAGAAGAATAATTAACGTCGTCATCAACTAATAAAAGTAAACCAAACGGCATACTTATTTTTTTTGGTTTTTGTTGATTTTTTACAAAAGCACTGGATACATTTCGATGAAAAAATTATAGGACCACCTTTGATGTACAGTCTAAACAGAAGAATAACGTTCTCATCAATTTGTCTTGATTCGCATAAGCATAAAATACAAATTAATTTAAACCGAACGGCATACTCTTACAATTTTTTTGGGTTTTTGTTTATTATTTCAAAAAGTGCTCGATACATTGCGACAAAAATTAAATGGGTCTCTCTGGACATTACCTATGAAATAAAAAGAACACTAAATTAGATTCATAACTGACTGAGTAATCGCGTTAACATAAAAAAACTTACAGACGAATTGAGAACCTCCTCCTTTTTGAAGTCGATTAATAAAAGGAACACTATCTCAGCTTGGTAGGGTTAACAAGTCAAAAAGTAATATTAGATTAATCTATAACTTGACATGCAATTCCTTCCTTATGTGGTCGATATTTTTTCTGCTCAGCGCCTCTAGCTAGATTCATCTCTTCCTTCATTATGCGAACTGCTAAGAAATCGAGTTCAAATTTCCTTCCCTCATCACTGTTTACTATTAACTGAGGCAAGAGTGCTTGTTTATTTTTAACGTGTGTAAGTGGCCAACACTGGTGTCTGATTTTTCGAGCTACCTAAATGCATCTGACATTAGCTTATTAACGACTGCCATCAATGATGACAGCCGGGACCAACGGCTTAACGTGCCTTTTGAAGCACGGAGGAGCTCGAGATATTTTATTTGGCTCTATATTATTATTTGGCACTACGGTCACCCATCCAAGCGGGGACCACGCCTGGGGTTGCTTAACATACTTAAGCGCTCATAGAGCTCACACCCACTAGACCATAGGGCTCCTCAAGCTTAATGATTGGTAATGGATACGTAAAAATATTCAGGACAGTAGCAAATATACCGAAGTTATAAGGAACACTGTCACAGCTAAGTAGGGTTCACAAGTCAAAAAGTAATATTGAACCTTTGGCTATTATATAGGACTAACATGACTTGCAATTCCCTCTTTAAGTAGTCTATATTTCTGCTCAACACACTCTAGATTAGTCTCTTTCTTCATTATGCGAACTGCTAAAAAATCGAATTGCCTTCCCTCGTCACTGTTTCCCACCTGTTTCCTAACTGAGGCAAGAGTAAATAGGCATTTTTTGAGTTTGCGTATGCCACCTTTGTTCTTCCCATCATTGTTGCTTCCCATCAGGAAGGTTAGGAGTCAAACGCAACTCAATGATTCTTTAAATAAAAAATCAGCAATAGATCAACGGAACCCTACACTCCGCGTGGCCCAACACGCACTTGATCAGCTTTTATTAATATTAGTTTAGATGGATTTCTAAGATAATTCAGTAAAAGTCGAGCTCCGTGGCGCAGCGGTCAACACGCTAGCCTGCGACACGGGGGTCCCGGGTTCGATCCCCGGTCAGGTCAAGCTGGAAAAAGATCTTTTTCATATTGACCTGGGTCTTGGATGTTTATCTATATAAGTATATATTATAAAATATAGTATCGTTGAGTTAGTATCCTGCGACACAAGTTCACAACTTACTGTGGGGCTAGCTCAATTAGTGTGATATGTCCCTATATATTTATATTTATATTTATATTAGTTTCTCAATAAATAATTTTAGATGGGAAATAAGAAAATTTTATTTACTTTGGCATTTTATTTATAAACGGATGGACATGACAGCTAGATGTAGAATACTGCCAAATATTTCATACTCCATGTCCACAAGACTGCATTAATCATTTATAATTTATTATTGTATGCAGTTAAATTCATACCTGCTTATTTCAAGATGCGTGATGTGTACATTTTGAAAAACATTTTTGATTACTTATATAAACGTCTCCTAAAACGATTGTTAAGTAAACTTTTTATTTGTATTATTTGTATTTCAAAAAAAATTTATGCCCTGTGGTTTCCGGCGGAGTAGAATAGGACTACTCCAAGTCTTTCCATGGATGTCGTGCAAGGCGACTTAGGAAATACAAGCTTAACAAAGCTTTTAAACATCAAAGACCTCTCCCACCTGCCTGGACAGCGTGGAGAGTGTAGGCCAAGTCCTCTGGCTGCTCTGGCTAATGTGTAGCTAGGGTAGTGAGGTGGCAAAGAGGGTCGTGCTCCTGTAGTGGGGACTAAAAATCCTGATGATGAAATGTAATCTTGGATATTTAAAATAAAAATTGTGTTAAATACCTTTTATACGAAACAAAATAAAAAGCTATTCCGAATACGACAAAAGTAAGGCTGCTAATAAAATACATATGAATACAATAATTAACACAAAGACAAAATACGTATTATACTTAAACACATACAATATAACATTATAACTGAAACATCAAACACAGCGGCTTAATAAGGCTCCTTTCACACAGATTTAAATAATACTATATCACACTTATGTTTTCGCGATTGTTACACATTTAAATAAAATTATTTTAATACGGTTTTTAACGTTATCAATAAATATTTTAGGCGGTAGATTTTGCAGTTCTTATAAAATACTAGACAAATGTCAACTTAGTCTACCTGCGACCACGAACACTGTAAAGTGCTCGAAACGTTAGGTGTATAAATAATGTAATAAACGCGATAAAAACCGTATTAAAATAATTTTATTTAAACTATATCACACTCCTTTTTGTACGGAGTAAATTATGTATGTCATTTTGATTCATAATTATGGATTATTGTCAAAGCCCATCAAGCGAATTAATAAAATTAAATCAAATATATTTTTCATTGGCCAGTTAATAAGATTATTCTTATGATGCGGACATTGAACTGGTGGAGCGCGTTGAAATGACAAAGAAGGATTGGGAAAAAAATGCACGATTATTTAAATATGGTAGTTGCCTAATGTTAAGATTATATAAAATTTGTATCTAATGAGACTAATTTCTATCTAAAAACACTATAAAGAACACTTTTAATTTGATATCGATTCGTTAAGTGATCTTAAAGCTTCTTTAAAGTTGGGTGAATAGGACAATTTTTAAAGTATGAAAATCTTTAATTACAATTATACTGTATTTTAGTCTGCAAAATTTATAGCAACTATTATTATGAAACCATTACCATAAACGAAATATTTCGTATAGCTACCAAACAAAGTTCTCACGCCACCTTACAAAATACAAGCTTGTGACGTCAAAAATATATAGGCATTTCAGCGGCGCGTTTTCACGTCTAAAAATTTACCTCTAAAAACATGTGTCTTTAAAACTTTTATAACTGAAAGAGTTTTTGTTTAGAAATGTATTTCTGTCACTATTGTGTTTATTTTTGGCAGATCTTTACATAGCAACATGAAAAAAATTTTTGTCAACATGCCCATTCCAGCAAAGTCGGGTCAGTAGTTTGATTGACGTTTTACTAGACTTTGTCCATGGATCCTCTAGATATTGATCTCTCAGGAACAAAATTAAAGGTATATTTGAAAGAATATGGCTTTCTCCGGTACAACTTTCTACAAGATATATATGCCAAATTTCATGTAAATGTAAACGTAAAAGCATAACCAAATAAATAAACTAACCAAGAAATAAACAAAGTCCGTTTGGCCTTTTTATCATTTGTTAGAATAGAATTAGGCAGAATTAGGATTCTACGTAATACATTTCAGGATTAGTAGAATTACGAGTAGGAACTTATTTATTAAGGAACACTAGTTCTGAACATCCTACTCAGAAATAGTGATTAGTGTATATTTTCACCTCTTTTCTGGTATTTATAAGAAAAGTAGGCTCTTTTCTTTTAAACTTACACTGCCTCATCTGTATATGTGAATGTTCTGAATATGTGAATAGCTCTTAACTTAACTAACAAGGAGAAACTTACCTGGTTTACACAGCTCGCGGAAGTTTCATCCCTTGTTCCAAGTCCCTTGTGCCGTGTTTACGCCAAAACTTTGAATGCAAAAATATTAATTTCAAGCCTCATTTTATCTCTACTATCATAAAGCTGTAATAGGGCTTCGTATGTACTGTACATAATTCCATTTTATTTTTGTTTTTCTTCTACATACATAGATATTATCACGTCTTTATCCCTTGCGGGGTAGACAGAGCCCAAAGTCATAAAACTCAAAGGCCACGTTTAGCGTGTTAGTGGGATTGAAGGTGGAAAGCGGAATCAATATATTCTTCTTCTCCTAGCAAGTTTCCTGCGACTTCGTCCGCGTAAATTGTAGCCTATGTCACCTCCAGATTAAGTACCTAGCTATAGAAACGTGAAAGAATTTTGAAAATTAGTCCAGCAGTTTCGGAGCCTATTCAATTCAATTCATTCCAAACAAACAATGCAATCTTTCCTTTTTATAATATTAGCATGACTGTTGGCAATGCCACATTAAAATTAAGAAAAATACTGTCAGTTTGACGTATATGTGACATTTTCAACTTTTCTAGCACATTCTGTGCTTCTTCCCGTGTTCGTGTCCATGTACGTTGGTTGTACAATAAATCCGAGTGTTTCCTCAAGAACCAAGTTTAATTTATCTCCTAAATACAGTCTGCTACTCTCCACAATGACAAAGAGGTAAAATCCTTTCATTATAATGATCCCAACGTACGTAGTACAGTATATATCTCCATGATCCCAACTGACACTGACAATGACAGAAGTTCATGATTTTGCAATCAAAAATTTGGAGGTTTGTGGTGAGAAGTCAAAGGGTACAGTTGAAGTTTGCCTTAGACATTTTTGCAAATTGATTTTAGTGGACTTTCAAATATGAAATTGGTGTAGTTTGGTGTTATAAATGCTCGTGCTCATGAAAAAAATTTGTGAAATAGTTAAAGTGGACTGATAAATGGACTCGTATAGATTTGCCGCCAGAAGCTCCCACGAATCAAAGAACATAAGCCATCTTTGATGCTACTTGAAAAAACTTTACCGTACAACACCGATACTTAGTATCTCATTATACTGGACATTGGCAGAATCCCTGAAATTTCGATGGAATCCATAATATAAAAGAGAAAAAGAAGAAGAAAAATTTTGGACAGAGTCGTGCAAATGAAGGTTTGGATGAGTTTTTGGTGGTAAGTCAATGGGTTCAGTTGGGGTTTGCATTACATGATTTTGATGAGAACAAACATGAATATGAAGGTTCAAATGGTTCTAATTGGAATTATACTTGTAAAACATGAATTATAGATTCACAAATTGAAAGCAGTAATTGAACTTGTTCATATAAATTTTATCTTATCTGTCTGCGAGAAGTCGGGTGCAAATAAAGGAAAACTTTAGTTATAAATAAACCCGCACGTAGAAGTGACAATGTTTAGAAAATAGGGTTGGCACCGTGCCAAAACACTTTTGTTTTATTTTTTCTTATCATTAACCTTTAATAGTTTACAGGTTTTAAGTTCACAGAGTCGTTGATCTTGATATTCAAAGTCAATTTGTCCTTGGTCATACTTAGTTATCACGACAGGCTTAAACAAACTAGTCATATTCCGTCTTATTATAAAACGAGGACTAATTTTGGTACCTGGTTTAAACCAATATCCAACCAAAATAAATTGACAGTGACACTTAATGTCAAATTACTAAATGTTGACTTATTTTGGCCGGATAATGGTTTAAACCAGGTACTAAAGTTAGTCCTTGTTTTATAATAAGACAGTTTGTGTTTGGTCAGTAACATTTATAATGGTTTGGTTTTCTGGCCGTGTGTTTCCCGACAGGGTAAAATAGGACTACTCCAAGTCTTCCCGTGAATGTCGTACAAGGCGACTTAGGAAACACAAGCTAAACAAAGCTTTTAAGACATCAGAGAGACCTCTCCAACCCGTCTGGCCAGCGTGGAGAGTGTAGCCCGAATCCTCTGACTGATCTGGCTATATATAGCTCTGGTAGTACAGAGAGGATCGTGCTCCTGCAGTGGAGTCTAAAATAGATCTGATGATGATGATGAAGTTTACAGAGTCACTTCATTCATCATCATCATTTAAGCCGCAAGAAGTCCACTGTTGTACATAGGCCTCTCCCAAGGATTTCCAATACGACTGGTTGGAAGCGGTTATCTCATCTATTAATATGCACTATGTAGGGGTGTCATCTTCAACTGCCTTTGCGGTAGTTGCAGGTATGGCATCGGGTATGTGAACCCAACCTCCTGACTTCCCAATCCATCCGAGCAAGTACCATCAGTAGCTTCTTTTTTCTGATTGACTCTTATTTCTTAAATAAAGAATTTATTAGAATAGCATCCGTAAAGCCTACATTTTTTAACTTATTGTTTCAATTTAAATACTAATTTTAGTAAAACATGTAGTTAAGTGCCATTAACTCAAGAAAAATATTATTTTTTTAATGTTTACTTAAAAAATAATGTAAGCAAATCTTTGATTTTTACACTATAGCCATGACTTTAATCGCATATTTATACCTATGTCTTGTTACAAGGTTTTTCGAAATTTGTTGATTATTGGTTGTTATATAAACAACTTGACCTATGGAATTATGTCATTATTTTAATATTTAACTTATAACGTATACTTTACATTAGTCGTGTGGTTCCCGCCAGAGAAGAATAAAACCACTCCAAATCTTCCCGTGGATGTCGTAAAAGGCGACTTAGGAAACTCAAGCTAAACAAAGCTTATAAACATCAAAGAGACCTCTCCAACCCGCCTGGTCAGCGTGGAGAGTGTAGGCCAAATCCTCTGACTGCTCTGGCAGTACAGAGAGGGGCGAGCTCCTGCAGTGGAGACTAATAAAGACCTGATGATGATGATGATGATGTATACTTTATGATTATTGGTAACTTGCAACTATCTCGCGACTTCGTCCGCGTAAAACTTCTCCTAAGGAGGTGAAATAGGGAATTTTCTAAATGTCCTTTCATGTCCACAGCTGAAACTACTGTAACTAGAATTTTGAAATTTGGTACCTCCTTTCTATAATGTAAGTGTTAGTGCTCACTTACATTATAAAAGGATGTACCAAATTTCAAAATTCTAGTTACAGTAGTTTCAGCTGTGCGTTGATTATAAGATTGTGAGTCAGCTTAGGTTATTGGCTTTTATATGTATAGATATGCTCCGTTACTCGATGTGTACCCGGTAGTTTACAGTAACAATAACCTGAACAATACATCATGACAAACGTGAAAGTTTGAAAGTTAATACTAACAAGGTTCCAGGTGTAAATTATTATGAGTTAAAGTAGACTTTGGAACCGAGCGTCTATAGCATCAGTGGCGCCGCGTCTGTGACGCCACGACAGGGCGACAAATCACTGTTCAATACAAATGTATGAAATTTTAGTGAACATCATACGAGCCTATGTCCAGCAGTGGACAAGTATAGGCTGATGATGATGATACGAGCATAGCGAAACTGACGCGGTGCCACTGACGCGGCATCACTGACGCTTCCAAAGTCCACCTTAAGGTAGACTTTGGAAGCGAGCGTCTGTAGCGTAGTGGCGCCGCGTCTGTGAAGCCGCGACAGAGCAGCAAATCACTGTTCAATACAAATGTATGAAATTTTAGTGAACATCATTCGAGCATAGCGACACTGTCGCTATGACGCGTCGTCAGTGTCGCTATGCTACATTTGTATTGAACAACGATCTGCCGCTCTGTCGCGGCGTCACAGACGTTAAGGTAACAACCCTAATGAGACTCGGTGTTACAATGAATTACTCTGGAACGCGTGCAAACAATGCGCAATTATGAACTTACTTGTTTATATTTATGTTTGCAAGTTCACAGATTTCGTACAAACAATATTAAGTTTTCATCTCATACAGACTGTGTTTATTGGTCTTGAAATGGCACACATGTTCAGATTTTTCATTTAACTTTTACAATTTTATGGACACTATTTCTATAGACAAGACAACTATTAATTTCCTACCGTCATCTCGGAGACATAGTGCCACTGTTAGAAGCTTATAACAAAATTATTTTTTCGGTAACACCGTGATATAGCTTCTCTGCTCTCAAGTTTCTTTTCAGTAACCCCTTGTTATAGATTTCCAGCTCCCTACTATTGAGTTGATTGAATTAATGTAGTCTGACAAGAGAGGATGTGGTAGTACGTACACGCATGAAGATATCTTTATTTTTTGCATCTAACGTACATATTGCGGCAGCCCTCTCGTCAGAGTATGAATTCAGAGTGGTGTAAACCCAGCCTTAAGATATGACGCCCCTTTGCGGTGGTCTAAGGCAAGCATGGCCATGTGTAAACGCTCGAAATTTGTTAGTCTGTCTGCTATTTCTTCATACTTCAAACACTGAATCCTTATAATGTAATTTGGTATCAATATAGCTTCAAAGCATAAAAAGTGGCAACCTGGTGGCATTTAACCCAAAGTAGAGTAAATGGGTATCTCTTGGATAGGCATGTAACATACTCGTCTTCTTCGTCACTTACCATCAGGTAAGTTGGGACCCAAATGCCTTATTCAATAATCCTAGCTGATATTATAAATGCGAAAGTGAGTTTGTTTATTTGTTTGTTACGCTTTCACGCCGTATCTACTGATCCGATCATCATGAAATTTTGCATACACATAGGTTAGGGTACCGAGAAGGACATAGGCTAAATATTACGCGGGCGAAGCCGCGGGTAACAGCTAGATAATAATAAAAAACCAAAAATCCCGAGGGGGGGGGGGGGCAGGAGGCAAGAGGCCAAAGATAGTGATTAATAAAACACAAAATAGCCGTATAATGTAAATGTAACATGTACGTTGCTTTAAACATCTTCCTTCCGGTTTCAGCAGCACCGTTAACTTTATCGCCAAACAAAATTTTAAAGAGTGCTTAACCCAGATTCTCGCAAAGCTTTTATGAGAACACTTCACATTTTGAGACTAATTAAAAGCTGGTGGAATGCATAATTCCGAAATACTTAAATGAAGATTAGAGAGATTGAACAACTTAACATGTTTATTACTTACTTCATCACCATTATCAAAATTTAAGAGCTAAGCTCTTGTCGGTGGAGCTCACTCATAAGCTCTTTTCTGAGAATATACAGCTTGTAAATTTACCCTCGACATACTCCTAAAGGGGTGCCTCGGCCCGTCAATATGAACAACTTTTGCTATGGGATCAACGCTGCCGCTGATGGCAGCGTTTATACCATAGAAAAGGTTTCCCTGCAGCCCGCCGAGCTTTTTTAAGATTACACGAAATAAAAATAATTGGATTACGTTTTCTACCTATACGCCTAACCAACATGGTAAATGAGGCTACCCCGTGAGGGGAAAAGAAGTGAAAATATGTATGCATAGAATAAAAATTGTGAAATCAACTACTCATCATCATCATCATCATCATCATCATTTCGTGTAGGTAACATGGTCAGTCGACCATGCACACCCTAGTGTCAGAGTTCTTTGAACCGCCTCTCGGCCTCTGACGTGGTTCCTTACCGACTACCAGATTGGCAGCCCAACTGAACCAACGGCTTAACGTGCATTCCGAAGCACGGAATCATCTTTCTTATCAGACAATCAGGTGATTCATGGCTTCATTATCTCAACCAAACTGGAAACAACTTAACAAAGGATGCTTCCCGAGGGATAGAACCCACGACCCTCGGGTCAATAAGGCAAACAGAGGCTGTAATCAACTACTAATCATATAGCGTCAATGTAACCACCAACTAAATGCAAGTAAAACACGAAACCGAAGCTCTCCGGTAATGTAATGAAACTCGCTACCTGCTCTATTTCAGCTTTATTCGGATCCCTATCAATTAAAGTAGTTAACTAAAATCCGCAAATGGCTCCCTCTTCTACTAAAAGCTAAAATATTGCTATTGCCTGCCTTCCCGACTTTTATTTAGATTGGTTTGTTGTGTTTATTTAAAATTAACTACTTGGATCCTTAATGATTAGACTGACAAATGTATATTAAAAACAACTAAATCAACTATATTTACTTTGGTTTCGTATTATTATCTTTATTTTAGTAGGTATTATTTCAGTTTATTATAACACAGCGTTACGTTATTTTAGTTTTGTCATGAGCAAGTGCTAGACCACTGTTCAAATTTATTTTATTCTATGGCAGATGTTGCTATGGCCCTCCAGGCCAGAGGCACGAGTGCGAGTTTATAAGTATGTTTGTTACTTCCATTCCGAAATAAGGGTCAGTCGCTCGCTTTTTTCGCTTACTTATGCTTTGGTCACAAGGAAACCTAACTTACCTTCTGTGGCCAACTTGTCTTTCCATTTTTGTTACTTCCTCCCTAGATGAAGGTCGCTCGCTCGCTTTGTTTGCTTGCACGAGCTTTGGTCACAAGGAAACTTATCTTACCTTATGTGGCCAATTTGTATTTGTATTATTTGATACTTCCTCCCTAGATGAAGGTCGCTCACTCGCTTTGTTTGCTTGCACGAGCTTTGGTCACAAGGAAACTTAACCTACCTTCTGTGGCCAACTTGTCTTTCCATTTTTGTTACTTCCTGCTTGTTTGAGCTTTGGTCACATCACAAGGAAACTTAACTTACCTTAATTGGCCAATTTGTATTTGTATATTTTGTTACTTCCTCCCTAGATGAAGGTCGCTCGCTCGCTTTGTTCGCTTGCTCAAGCTTTGGTCAAAAGGAAAATTAACTTACCTTAAGTGGCCAATTTGTATTTGTATTTTTGTTACTTCCTCCCTAGATGAAGGTCGCTCGCTCGCTTTGTTCGCTTGCTCAAGCTTTGGTCACAAGGAAACTTAACTTACCTTAAGTGGCTAATTTGTATTTGTATTTTTGTTACTTCCTCCCTAGATGAAGGTCGCTCACTCACTTTGATTGCTTTCTCGAGCTTTGGTCACAAGGAAACTTAACTTATCTTCTGTGGCCAACTTGTCTTTCCATTTTTGTCACTCCCTCCCTAGATGAAGGTTGCTCGCTCGCTTTGTTTGCTTGCACGAGCTTTGGTCACAAGGAAACTTATCTTACCTTATGTGGCCAATTTGTATTTGTATTATTTGATACTTCCTCCCTAGATGAAGGTCGCTCACTCGCTTTGTTTGCTTGCACGAGCTTTGGTCACAAGGAAACTTAACCTACCTTCTGTGGCCAACTTGTCTTTCCATTTTTGTTACTTCCTCCCTAGATGAAGGTCGCTTGCTCTGTTTGTTCGCTTGTTTGAGCTTTGGTCACATTACAAGGAAACTTAGCTTACTTTAAGTGGCCAATTTGTATTTGTATTTTTTTTAATTCCGCCCTAGCTAAGTGTTCGCTCGCTTTGCTCGATTTTTTAAGAAGGAAACCTAAACTATTCTGTGGCTAATTTGTATTTCTGTTACTTCCCCCTTAGATTAGGGTCGCTCGCTTGCTTCGCTTGCTTGCTCTTGCTTCGTTCACAAAGAAACCTAACCTATCTTTTGTGACCAAGTTTATTCGTATTGTTATTTTCACCCTAGTTTAGATAGAGGTAGATACAGACAGAGAGATAGGAAAGGAGATACAAGAAGGAGCATAGTACGAGTAAGTTCTAGCATTTACTATGCTCCTTCTTGTATCGCTGTCTCTATTTGATAATGTATCATCATCATCATCATCATCAGATCTTTGTTAGTCTCCACTGCAGGAGCACGACCCACTCTGTAGTACCAGAGCCATAGATATATATGTATTTAGATCGTTATCTAACATACATTATCAAATTCTATTCACAGCTCACCGTTCTACAGTAACGTAATTAAGGAGGTAATATATCCGATAGTGCGTTCAATTATGAATATTAAATCGATTAGATGGTTAACATTAATGCGCTTATATAGGTTTGTCTGTCACTAAGTAATTATATACATTAAGTTGTAATGGTTTATGGCAATTTCGTCGTGCACTGATTGTATCTACTATCGTTTGGAAGCGGCCCTAAACATAGCTACGAGTATAAGCAAATGAATGACGTCAACAATAATATAATGATATTTAAAAATCTACGATGAATAAAATATTTCAGTTTGAGTTTTCGAGTTTCGTATTCTTGGGAACATTGACTATCTCTCTAGGCTCTGAGAGCGAAAGTAGGTACATCTCAGAGATAATCTCAATTATTAGTTAAACTTTGCAGTACGACGACAGAGAACGGCAGCCAAGTGTCGCGCTCCAATCTCGGTAGCCGGCAAACTTACTAGCTACTAGTAACTACGAGTTAAGCCTCTAGTTCACGCGTAGAATAAACGGTAGAGTAGACGGTAAAGTAGACGGTAGAGTAGACGGTAGAGTAGACGGTAGAGTAGACGGTAGAGTAGACGGTAGAGTAGACGGTAGAGTAGACGGTAGAGTAGACGGTAGAGTAGACGGTAGAGTAGACGGTAGAGTAGACGGTAGAGTAGACGGTAGAGTTAACGGTAGAGTAGATGGTAGAGTAGACGGTAGAGTAGACAGTAGAGTAGATGGTAGAGTAGACGGTAGAGTAGACGGTAGAGTAGACGAAAGAGTAGACGGAAGAGTAGACGTTAGAGTAGACAAGAGTTGAGTTATATGTTTTTTACTATACCGGTGTAAACAGCATCAGTAGAGTATTAGAAATTGGTAGTATATAGTGACTAGTAACGTGGTCAAGCTTTTCCAGCACTTGTCTTACCCCACCACTCCCTTCACTGTACTCTACTATTATTTGGTTACTCTAGCCATGTATACGCTTAGTAGAGTGAAGATCGACTACAACAAGTGACAGCCGTAGCGTTCTAACTATACTAACAACAGTAGTGTTACTTACGGCTTAACGTGCCTTCCAGAGCCCACAGTATCTCGATGTATTTTTTTATGTCACTTGAGGTAACCCATCCAAGTAGAGACTTCGCTCAGGGTTGCTTAACACATGTTTCCGATCTTGTCGCGATGGGGGGCTCTAGTAGCCGCGGTCTCGCCACCTCCGGTGAAGCTAAGAGGAACCGGGCGTAAGGCGCTCGAGGAGGGTCTGGGCAACCCACCTTGCGCCTGACGTAGAGAAAGACAACCTCTCTAAAAAATTACCGGAGGAGGCCCTCACTTTGAGTGGCCTTGCTGTGGGTGAAAGGGGTGAACTCTCCATACACCCACAGTCGTAGTAGGGGTCGCGGGCGAAGAGGAGTGTCGGTATTCCGATGCGCCGCTCTCCCTGTCCTCCGCGACCAAGCGTGGCCGTGTCGCTTGGCGCGGCATCGGTGGGGCCGCAGGGGAAGAGGAGTGTTGGTATGGCGATGCGCCGCTCTTCTTCTGCCAATATGGAGATGGCCTCTGCTGCTCCGTGATGTGTGGTCCGAGGCGGCTGAGACTGATCAAGGCAAAAATGAGGGC
The DNA here is from genome assembly GCA_963082605.1 of Rhodophaea formosa. Lineage (NCBI taxonomy): Eukaryota > Metazoa > Arthropoda > Insecta > Lepidoptera > Pyralidae > Rhodophaea > Rhodophaea formosa. The sequence continues at coordinate 8,101,040 of OY720225.1, read as the reverse complement.
CAGTTGGGTGACGGAGTCGGGACTTCGTCACTTGACGGATGGCCCTCGAGGTGGAGGGACGTGCTCGGGTGTCAGGCACGTCCTCCGGGGGCGGGTTGCCACGGCCAGGGGCCTATGAGCCCTTGACCGCTGAGCCGGGGCTGTGGAGCGAGGGTAGCACACGCCCCCGGCACATAGCGGCTCAGCAGTGACACCGTGGAGTTTAGTGGACACATCACATAACCGCGCGTGGATTCCCGTAGTCCGCGCGGTACCCGAAGGGAATCTCCACGTTAAAAAAAAGGGTTGCTTAACATGCGTAAGCGTTAACCGACTGGGCCATCGGGCTACTCTTTGTTATCTCAAAATTCGTCCCACAATTGTTCATTTTGATAAACGTTTATCATTCCCTGTTTACATAATTACATTTAAGCCAAGCTTTATTCTCTTTAATACTAGTAATTACATTTTACATACACTGCAACAAACATTATTACCCGTGCCAAGAGTTGGTATCATAGTTATTATGAAGCTAATTACAGATTAGAGTTACATTTGCTTCATTAATAAATAAATTTTATGCTATTCATGACTGCATAATTATACGAGAATCCCTGCATACAAGGATAGTTAGATTTAGAGTAATGTGTGGGTATTTGAAACATGCAACGCATTGCATGCACATTAAGAGACGAAATTAATAGTAAAACCGCGTGTCAGCCCGCGTCTGGCTAGTAGGCGAAAATCGCACACTCAGCCTGTCAGTGGTAAAAGAAATATAAAAATTCCCTAATGTGCAGTGATATGGTATTATAATTATAGTTATTATCTTGAAACCCAAAATCTTAAAAAACGGTACCGCCCCCTTAAACGCTTGTATCGTATGAAATGTGTTTAAAAGGCGTCTCTAGTAGCGTGCGAGTGACAGTCAGAGATTATAACTAGTATACATTTGGAAGTATTTTAGGACGCTTTTATCAGTTTAATATTTTTTATACGATTATTTGTCTGTTTTTTTTTGTTCTGTAGAATGAAGATCATTTCTAGTTTAAATAAATTTAAAGTCATTGTGTTAGAAAAATACACGAAGGTGTATTTTTCTTACACAATGACTTGTTTGTTTGTTTGTTTGTTTTTCGTATGTGTAAGTGGCCAACACTGGTGTCAGATTTTTCTAGCTGCCTTAAGGCGTCTGACATAGCTTAACGACTGCCATCAACGATGACAGCCGGGACCAACGGCTTAACGTGCCTTCCGAAGCACGGAAATGAATGACTTGAAATTTGTCTCGCATTGAGAGACTTATCTCATCATCATCGATAGATTTATATATCCCACGGATGGGTACAAACCCATAGGAGGGCTAAAATAATCCTATCCAAAATTTCACAATAAAAGGAACGAAAGTACTATTATTGATCTATTTCATTACTTTCATAATAAACACCGAACTATGATAGTTTTACCGATAGAATTATCTATCAATTGATACGTTATCTGTGTCATATTGGTATTTCATTGGGGCGATAAAATTCTTTATTCAATCAGTAACTATTCCTACCTAATTTACGACTGAATGATTATATTGGCACTTATGATAATAACATTCAGCGGAAAATGATACATAAATATGTTTGGGCAATCATTTGTTTGGTTTGAGGAAAATAATACAGAGTACAATATGACAAGAAGTTAATTTTGATATGACTTAGACCTTTAAACGGAATTCAATGAAAAAGGAAACTCTTTTATTAGTTGCCTACCATAAATTCATCTTTAATAGACTGATTTATTAACTTATTTTTATTTTTTATTTGAAGTATTAAACTTACATAGCTCTAACTGCAGATAAACTAGTTTTCTATTAAGTGAAAAAAAAATATGTAATTCAGTTTCGGAGCCTATTCAATTCAAACAACAAACAACCAATATAATTTTTCCTTTTTATAATATTATACATTAGAATTAGATAAATTATAAAATACTAGCTTTTACGCGCGGCTCCCCCCGCGTGGTATATAGCCTATGTCCTTCTCAGTCCCCTTACCTATGTATATATTATGCAAAATTTCAGGATGATTGGTTCAGTAGATACGGCGTGAAAGCGTAACAAACAAATAAACAAACTCACTTTCGCATTTATAATATTAGTTGGGATTGGGATAGTGACGTTGAGTAAGTACCTCCGAAACTAAATTTCATAAACTTAGTTTGCGACCAAGCTATATCTGTGTGTGTTGACCATATAATATATAAGTATTTATTTATTAATATCGGAACTCCGAATATGCCCGGACTGTGGCATCAACTTCCTGCAGCGGTATTCCCGAATCAATACGAAATTGTAATCTTAAAAACCGGTATATTTCGCTTTGAAAGGCTAGCAACACTCTGGTTACACTCTTAAAGTTACCATCAAGTGAGCTTGCTCATTTGCTGTCCTAATTTAAAACAAAAACATTGTTGTTCATGATGGTCTTCCATACTGGTCTGGGAGAAAAGTAAAACGTAGAATAAACCAGCTGATATTCCCGCGCAGATCGTAAAAGCCGATCGAGGGAATGGGCCTCAGGAATCATACCAATAGGCGATGCGGCTAGCAACCCATCACTATTATGATTCCGTTCTCACCTACGACCCCACCAACCTGTTAAACTGCTCTCCGCTGTGGCTCTGTCTACCCCGCAGGGGAGAAAGACGTGATAGTATGTATGATGTTGTTCATTCATCTACTTAGTCGTTATAAATAAACCACGCATTATGGCATCCGTATAAATAGTTCCACATTTGCTATTGCATGTCACGACAGCTTCCTCCATCGATCACAGACGCAATCGGAACTTGGGAATCTGCCATACAAATAAACAGGAGTATTATTATAAATGTGGTTTAAATGTGTTGACATGAAATTCAGCGATCATCTTTATTGAAATGTGGTCTTGCGAACACGTTGGCACGTAGCATTTGGAATTTCATAATAATAATAAAATTATTAACTTAAAATATTTTAAGTATGAAAAAGTCGACACACGAGCTGATCGAATCCTTTAAATTTTGCTATGAAATTAATGAACTTCCATCTTCAACAGATCTTTTTTAGTCTCCACTGCAGGAGCGGGTCGTGCTCTGTACTGCCAGAGCCATATATTAGCCAGTGCATTCAGAAAATTAGGCCTAAACTCTCCACGCTGGACAGACGGGTTCTAAAAGTCTATTTGATGTTTATAAGCTTTGTTTAGCTTGTGTTTTGTCGCTTTTTATGATATCCACGGGATTTGGAGTAGTTCTATTCTAAACAAAAAAATAATATTTGAGAAATAAAAACGGTCTAACCGCAGAGTTTATTTGGAAATTAGTTGTTCCACAGGAACAACGTCTTGAAATATTAAACCTAAATCGTTCCGAACGAACTGCTGCACATTTTGGTATATTTAAAACATATAAACGGCTTCTTTTGCGATATTATTGGCCAAAAACGTATGCTGATATGTGGTCGAGTATATATCAATAAATGCGAAACCTGTTTAGCATGTTAACTGCCAACGCACAGTACTTTAGGGTGTAATGGGTAGGCCAAAGGAGTGCAGCAGACCTTTCCAGGTTATATCTATGGATCTCGTAGGTCCATTGCCCCCCTTTAGAAAACAACACACTTTCATATTTGTAGTAACGTGTTTCTTTTTCAAAATATTGTCTTATGTTTCCTTTTCGCAGAGCCACAGCTGATCTAGTATCCAAAAACTTAGAAAATAACTTTTTTTAGTGCATGGTATTCTCGAAACTGTTATACTTGACTACGGTACTCAATTTACGAGTAACGAGTTAAAAAATCTGTTAAAAAAGTATCGTATCCCCAATGTTCTCTACACTTCTAAATACACCCCACAAGTTAATACCGTTGAAAGGTACAATAAAACAATAATAACAGCTATTTTACGTATATAAACGATGACCACGGTTCCTGGGACATCAACCTTCCAAAAATACAATTCGCTGTAAATTTTTCAGTTAATGAATCTACAGGATTTACACCATCATCGTTCACGGTAGGAAACTAGTCTCTTGCGGGTCAAATTATATTGTGAATAATAACCCTAATGAGATAACCTTCCTTCCACGAGATGCTTACGCAGAAAATTTGGCTATCTCGCCAAGATATTTGACAAAGTACAGTTTTCTTTACGGCAGGGTCACTTAAAGAATACTCAGCGCTATAATTTAAGAAGAAAAGTTACGGAGTTTAATGTTGGTGATTCAATCTGGAAACGCTGCTACTTCCAAAGTCATAGAGATTTTCACTATATTTATAAAATGTTAATATTCCTAAATTCATTAAATGCAAAATAGTGGGACAGAAATCCCCGTTAGTATAAATGCTTGAAGACATGTCTGGAAATGATCTGGAAACTCTTACAAATACCAATTAATTTACATGAATTAGTTATGCAAAGCAAATATTTACGAATTTTACCTTATTAAAGAGGAAAAATTATTTTCTGCGGAGAGGGTTATAAACAAATAACTTGTTAAAAACTAAACGCAAGATCTCGTATATGTACGAACCAGCAGGAGCGCGCGGGGAGACGAACTGCGATGGCACAGAGGCGAGGTATTCTTCGTAGCGCAACTATTTTGAATCGCACCTAATGAAGCGCAACTAAATTATTCCTCGGAGCGCACCATTTAGTTGCGCTCACAACAGCAATATTAAATATTAAATTTTTATTCCGTGAAGCGCACCTACGATCAAAAAAGAAAGTGCACTACTTGCTATCGATAGTTTCAGTTAGTTCCTAGCTCTATTCAAAAGTTAAAGATAGGTGCGCTTCGCGGAATAAAATTTTAATATTTTTAATTGCGCAAATAAAAGGTGCGCTCCGAGGAATAATTAAGTTGCGCCTTATTAGGTGCGCTTCAAAATGTTTGCGCTACGAGGTATACCTCCAGCGGCGATTGGATCGTGTGACTGGCGAGACTGTGCCAAATTGTCGCTCGCCCGACATCCAACATCGAGTGAACAACTGCTCGAAATGATAAACTAATTAGTTTGATTGTGTTCTACGTGCTGGTGATAATCAAATCCCTTAATCCTTAATCATTTCAAATTCAAAAACTCTTATAGTGCGATTCACTCTTCGAGCAACACGACTTAGCCGTGTTGCTCGAAGGATTCACTAGTATTGTTAGTTGTATTATGTTGGTATTACTTTTTATTAGGCAGCATTTGGTACCTAAATTAAGAGAACTGCCCCCGTAGCATGGCTCCCGCGACGCCGTTTCTATCGTGCGATAAACTATCTACTTCTCGCTCTTAAGTATTGCGAAAAACAAGATGGCGATAGTTGATAAACGTTGTCGCGCGTGCCATGCTACGGGGGCTGCTCATTAGCCAGTAATTGCGGGCTTTTCTCTTAATTTAAAACGAATATAAATGAAGACAAATATCAAAATACTACAAGTAATTTACTAGTGCAGATTTTAGATCAAAGGAATGAATTGCGGGGTGGTACTAGTCTCGCATACCACTGCACCTCAAGCTAGTTCTCAATCAAAAATTGCTTTTTTTATTTTATTAACTTGGACCACAAACAAGTTCACAGTAGCGATACAATAAAGAAAAATTAAAACAAATTGAATATTACTATGGACTGCTGATGTTTGGAGATGTTCCCATGAATACAGGAATAAACAGCATCGTAAACAAGATTTTCATAAACCCTCGAGATAAATGGTAGTATGGATGTAGGCCTAAAATTCTCAACATCTAGACCCACCCTTAAAAACAGGATGTATTCTTGCCATTTTTAGATTTTAGGAAACACTCCTTCTTGAAAACATTTGTTGAAAATAATACAAAGTAGTTTATCAATGGCCTCAGATGTATTTTCTAGAAAATAAGAATCTTTGCATCTACTAAGCTTTGTTATAACACCGCCTTTTCTGCATTTATATAAATTGTATTTTTTGTATTTTGTGTCATAAAGTTTCCTGTCCTAAATCTGAAGATCAAATTGCTGTGACGAAAATTTTAAAACCTAGTACAAAATGGCTCACAAATATTGTAAGTAACCTAATCCATTTACCTATTTAAAGAAAACCTATACTATTTATGCTCCGTAAATTCAACAAAGTCCTCACTATTTTCATAAGTACACGGTATTACTCATATCTTGGCTCAATAGGACGGAATCGCATATATTTCTAGGCGTCAAAGAGAGGCCGTGGGCGGCTGAAACGAACTAAAGTAGACTGTACACAGAAATTGCAACTTCAAATTATTTACGAAGGCCAGAATTGTTTATATGTTGTTTATGTTCCACTGCTGGGCAAAAACGTCCCCTCTTTTCTGTCATTTATCAGTATCTTTGGATTTTTTCTCTCTCTGTTTGTATAACAATTCGTTGAAACCCAGTTAGTTCTGTGTAAACTTATGTATATATACCTATTTATTTATTTATATTGAATAAATTGGAACTTTCAAAATAGTTTTGTATTTGTTCCATTATGCAACACTTGGGCTCTGTTTACTGGCAAGGGAAAAAGACGCAACAGTATGCAGATATATGTATTGTATGTTGTATGATGAATTTCAAACAAAGCGCGGGAAATCAGTCAACAGAAAAGTAATTCTATCCAAATTATATTCCAGATGTTTGTCACTGCAGTTTAAAGCTAAAGACAATTTGCATGATTTTAGCTTAATAATTATGGTTTTTCAAAAAAATAAGGGGAGTGGCTTTTGCCCAGCATTGGGACATAACCTTGACATAACATAGACAGGCTAGGTAAAAAAAATGTTTTTTCAATGAATTTGGCCATTACTTTTATTTTACAGGCTTACCTAAGTGCTGATAAATATTGTCAAGATCGATCTGAGTTTGATCCCATTGCGGTTTTCATACCATTCGGAACGGGATTCGGATCTCTTTTGGATGTAGATCACAGATCCCTTAAGCTAGATGCATTGGACAGGGATCCTTGGAGACGACTCGTGATAGTAACAAAGAATCGCAAGACATCTTTGGGAAGGACGATAGCGGGAAAATCTTAAAGAGAGTTTACAAAATTTTGAAGTTTTAGTATTTTTTAAGGTGTTTCAAACAGTAAAAGCTTTAAATACCTTTTTATGTTAATTAAATTCAAGATTTGATTAATTTGTACCCATTTTATTAAGTAAGTTACATAGTAATCAATGAAATGTACTTTGATTCTAAATACATGGCAAAATTTTGATCGTTCTGGACCCTCAAAGGGGTGATTCAGCCCGTCGATATGAACCATTTTTCCTATGGGACCAATGCTGGAAACTCAAATTTTATTTCGACATTTTCATACAAAAGTGTTCAGCCGCCCGGGCAATTTGTATAGGAATGTCGAAATTTTTTTCGAGGTTACAACATTTGTCCCATAGGAAAAGTTGCTTGTATTGACAGACTGAATCACCCCTTTAATGGTCCGGAACGATCAAAATTTCGCCATGTATAATGAAATTTCCTTACCTACATAAGTATAAAAGGAGTAATTTCTTACATATTTTTAAATTAATAATATTTTCTAAAAACAATATATAAAAATAATCAATCTAAGAAACAGTATTGGTATCTGAATTTATTATTTCTTTATCCAAGTTCATAATCACAAAAAACCGGCTCAGTGCGAGTCGGACTCGCGCGCGAAGGATTCCGTACCAGAAAAAACCGGCCAAGTGCGTGTCAGGCCACGCGCAAAGTAGGGTTCCGTAGTTGTGAATGACAACTTTGAGTTCACACTTTTTACACTCGCACCTCACAGTTTAACGACCAAAAACATCTAACTATGAAGATTGTATGAAATTTTACATTTTCCAGTACATTTTATAAGTTGGGTGCCTATCACTTTTTAGATTGCACTTAGTACCCAGCTCTGATAGTTTTCCTTTCAATTTCAGTATATATACTACTGCTGTAATTTTTTTCACGTATCCATATATAACCGTTTAGCAGATAGAGGGGGGGGACACGTACCTCTAACAAAAATTTGCACTTTAAAACCAAATATTTCGGAAACGGATCCCTAAATCGAAAAATGGTGTTCTCAACCTCACAATATTTTTCAAATACCTTTTTAACGATACCCCACACGATGGGTAAATAGAGAAAAAAAAATTACTTCCCAACTTTACTTGGATGGGAGCTACCAAAAAAAAAATTTTTTTTCAAGATTTTTTTCTACCACTTTTTTACCATAATTAATATACATACCCATACCAAATTACAGCTTTCTAGTACTTATAGTCTCTGAGTAAAACCGCGGACGGACAGACAGACAGACAGACAGACATGGCGAAACTATAAGGGTTCCTAGTTTACTACGGAACCCTAAAAAGTGCTAAAAGCTTTAATGGCACCAGCTTTTAGCCCTTTTTCTGATACGAAACCCACTTGTTGTATGGGAGCCACTCCTAAATACAGATTTTATTTTAACTATTTATCTTTGAAATAAGTGTTTGTATATATTTCTAGTTATTATTTAATCTATTTATATCGAGCGAAAAACGGTAAAAAAATACTTTTGATGTATGGAATTTTAAAAATATTATTTTTACCCTTAAATATTTTTTTTATTATTTGTTATTATTGTGGCAATAAAAATACAACATATGTAAAAATTTTAACCTCCTTGTTATTGTGGATATACTCAGTGATATACTCTGTTGACCTGCAACACGGCTCACGTTGGTAGACAGTCAGCTTACCGCAGACAGGTATTTGAAAGTTAATGCTAGCGGATAAATCTAGAAAAATATATTCTGAAGCCTTTTGACAAAGTAAACTTGATAATGCGAGCTTTCCTTTGAAAATGGTGACATAAATAAAAATGTTAGTTCTTACAATAAAGAAGAGTCAATTTTCTCGCTTCACTCAGTGATATACTCTGTTGACCTGCAACGCGACTCATGTTGGGAGACAGTCAGCTTACCGCAGACAGGTATTTGAAAGCGAATGCTACCAAAAAAAGTCTGGGAAGATTTGTTGTAGGATTTTGACTTAGTATACTTCATAACGTTAGCTTCTCCTTAAAAACGGTAACATAAATAAAAATGTTGAACATTCAATAAATTAAGAACCATTTTTTTCGCCTCACTTTGCAATATACTCTGTTGATCTGCAACACGGCTCTCGTTGAGGACAGTAAGTTTACTGCTGACTGTCTGAAAACAGGCGCTAGCTTGAAATGTAGCAAGATTTTCTGTAGGCTTTTGGACAGTTATCTTCTGTGGGACGTTCTCTGTAATATACGAATACAAGTTTTATAGTCCCTCTGGATAACGGAAAATCGGCAAATTTGAATCCTCCACTTCCTAAGTAATTGGCTAATTTTTGCTTGCGGAAAAGCGGCGGAATTTGCAAATTCTGAATTTGCGAAAAAATTTGTAATTTTATACCTTATTCCATAAAATTTTACAATAAACATTTCATCATCATCATCATCAACAGCCTTCTGCATCCCACTGCTGGGTATAGGCCTCTCTCAATGCATGCCATCCATTGCGATCTTGTGCCTTACGTAGCCAGGTCGAAACAATAAACATTTAGAATTTAGAAATTTCAAATTGAGAAAAACCTGGCAATTATGCTATTTCACAGAGCACTGATTAGTCTTTAAGCAACTAAGGGGCAATCCGCCAATTTTCTCGTCTCACCTAGCAATGCACTATGTCAAATAGCTACAGCGCTCAAGTAGATACACAGTGAGCTTACCGTGCACAGGTTTCGGAGAGCGTGCGCCGGCCCAGCAGAAAATATAGCAAGATTTTCTGTAGGCTTTATGAAAGGATATATTTCAGCATACAACATGAACTTCTCTTTGAAACGATTTAATACCTAGTTTGTTTTGTTTTTCGTTGTTAAGTGGCCAATACTGGTGTCAGATTTTTCAAGCTGCCTAAAGGCATCTGACATTAAAGTTTCACTAGCTGATAAAACATATTCTCAAAATTTTAACCCTCCACCTTCTAAGTCAATGGTTAAGTAAAAAAATAAATAATTTATTCGCATCTCCCAGCAATTGGCCTATAAAATGTATATATATATATACATACAGGTCATAGAAAATTTAGTCTGTCTACAGCAAAGATTCTTCAGTCAGACAGTCTTTTGGATGAATTCTTTGAAATTTGCTTAATTAATACGTATTTTTATGAAATAATAACCAGTTTCTATGTGCAATGATACATAAAAGACACATTGGTAGACCAAGTAAGAATATTATTAGATTTTTCTGTGATATATTAATTTAAATGAGTACATAGACATAAACACCCCTCAAAATTTAACTTACGTCATTCTAGGCCAGTGCCTAGAATATCATTTTCTCCTATATCCCAGCAACCAGCTACATGTCTCACGTTGGTACACAGTAAGCTTACCGTAGACAGGAGTCTGAAAGCGTTCGCCGGCTAGCAGAAAATCAACCAAATGAATTTTCAAAAATCCTAATCCTAACTAATTTATTAATGCGAAAGTGAGTTTGTTTCTTTGTTTGTTATGCTTTCACGCCGTATCTACTGAACCGATCATCATGAAATGTTGCATACACATAGGTAAGGGTACTGAGAAGGACATAGGCTATACATCACGCGGGCGAAGCCACGGGTAACTGCTAGTATCTCATAAATTGCTTTCTTTAAACGCATTTTATGAGTAAACAATTTCTATGTGCTATGATACAATAAAGGAATTTGGTAGACTTACTTCACATGAACTTTTCATATATTTCTTGAAATAATTGATGCTTCTTAACACTCCTCAATTTTTTTTTTACACAAATCATATCACATTGGGGCATTTTACATATTTTTTTCGGATAGGCTTCTTATTTTCGACTTCTGTAGCTAGACGCAGGCTGACACGTGATATTATTACTTCTTTCGTCTCTAGTAGAACGACATTCCGTGGTCTGAATCAAAATCAAATTATTCAATGTGAGCTTTACCGTAGACAGGTGTCTGAGCGTGCGCCGGCTAACAGAAAATCTAGCAAGTCTACAGCAAGGATTTCCGCTTTTGGACGGAATACTGGAATCTTGCATAGTTTATTATCTAACTCGAGATTTTCTACGATTTTCTCGCGTCGATTCGAAATAGGAATGTATACTGTTGACCTAAAACTATAACGTTGGTAAAATGTAGCCCCACTGCGGATACAGGTGTCTAAAAGTGGAAACAGGTTTTAGAGGTTTGCTGCAACACCAAGTGTAAGTGCAGAAACTGTTTTTTTAATACTAGTAAAAAAAACAATGAATAATTCGAATCTTGCCTGGGCTAAAATGCGACTCCACTTGTCAACATCTTCGCTCTTTTAACACTATTCCACAGTTTTTGCATGTTTGACGGCCAACGTGGCGCAATCGAATGGTCTTGAGTTCGAGCCCTGGTCAGGTCATGTTGTAAAAGATCTTTTTCAAATTGGCCTGGGTGTTGGACATCTTTCTATAAATGTTTCTTTATAAAAGCGACTCCATCCGCGTGGGTTTCGGTTTATTGTTAGACTTTGTGACCCTTATAGAGCAACGTGTTTTGCTAGTTTGTATATTTGATAATTTATATCTACTTACTCCAATTATACACAATTGTCACCTAAAATCAAATTGAAAATAGTGTATGCACTTCCTAACACGAGGGCAGGCTGCCTATTTCCGTGAAGTGTTCCTTCGATGCATTCACTGATAACTCTAATGCAGTTCAAAATAAGTGCTCAATGCAACCGAAGTACATTACAGCATATCTGGAAAGCTTTCAAGCGAGAAATATGAAGTATAGCCACTAGCAGTAGGTAATCTTTAAAACGTTCAAGCTGCTGGTTTTGCAATGTTTTAGCGGCATAAATAATATCATCATCATCATCATACTTAAATAAATTGCTGCACTAACACTGCGCTCATTAATAATGTCGTAGATGTAGGAAAGAAGTCCGCCAGGCTGAAATGGGAAATGAAATGGGCGGGTCACATAATTATGTCATATGATGCCTGAAAGATGGGCACTTCAAGTGACTAAAATGGGTTCCTACTGATGGAAAACGTGCCAAAGGGAAGCCTTAATTTAGATGAAAATACGACAGTCAAATTATGAATACAGCATTTTATGAGGATGACAATATACGGCATTAGATAGAAAAATGCAGGGGGAGGCTTTTGCATCGTAGTAGGTCAAATAGGCAGAAAAAAAATACTCCACATCTTACACTTCCATCGTAGATCAAAGTTAAAAAAATACCTTACAACAAAGATAAAGCTAAAGAAATCAAGCAGTGTTGTGATGATGTGAAAAGGGACACCTGAGCAGAAAAAAAATGGACATTCGGTAAAACACTGTCCTGTCTTGTGTCTCACGAAACCAGTTCGACCTACAATTTTGCTATTATCCTGCCCAACTCCAGTACCATAACACGTTTTCAAACATCTTGAACTTTCATTCTTTCTCGGATCACAATGTTAGGAACTCGATCTCGAAGAAGTTTGATGCCAAGCATGGCTCGCTCCATAGCTCTTTGTGCAACTCTGATTCGGTACACTATGGTAAGCGTCCACGACTAAGCACCGTATTTCATGGGCTTCCGTAGCAAATGGACAGATTCGCAACTGGACAGTGAGCAGGACACACAAAGAGTCATCCGACCTGAAGAATTATACAAAATTTCAGCTCAATCTACGTATAAGTGCTTTATGAGTTGCAAGACTCGATCTGCACTGTAAATTTATGTGTATGTGAGACACATAAATTTACAGTGCAAGTTGGATAAATGATTGAAAAAACAAAACTGGAATCTGGCGTGAATGTTTTTATGTTACATTCTGAGAAATGAATTACTATGACATTCCCATGAGATATGAATACGTTCGAAATTCATATTTTGTAAAATTTTATATATTTTACGATGAGTATTAATCAATTTTCGCATGAATGAATTTTGAACATCATCAAAGTGAGATGAAATTCCGATTCCGCATTGAGTTCAAGCAGACGTGTGTTGTAAAGCTGGTTGTTCATAAAAATACATGCCGTTTAAAATTTTGTTACTAGGCGTATTCATTTGTAAAAACTGTGTCGTAGTGAATGAAAACTGTTTGAATTAGTTTGTTGTTGTTCATTTAAATAACTCAATGGCTACTACCAATACAAGCTAAATTGATACAATAAGATAGATAAATAGGGTAGGTGTAGAGTCTTAATTTTCAATGTCATTATCTCAGCCGCAAGAGGTCCACTACTGGACAAAGGTCTCTCCCAAAGATTTCCTCCCTCCCTCCTCCCAAAGTGGGTTTACCATTCTCTCCACGTTTAGCGAACGGGTTGGTGAGCGCAATTTGCTTGGCTTATTACGGTTCCGATCCGACACTGTTGCCCATCGAAACCATTTATTAAGCGAGGGAAAGGTAGAAGTATGTTGGACTGGGGGAACAGCATTGAATTTGGATTTGGGATAATAAAGTAGCAGCTCAGGAGGCCGGGCGCCCGTACCTGATGCCATACCTTCACCCACCGGATGTCACAGTAGAGGATGAGAACCCTGGCCATCACGTTAATGTTACTATCGACACTTTAATATTACCAAAAATATTATTTATGGCGCTATCTGCAATAAATTTTATTATTATTAAGTAGGTATATTCATAAATTTTTAATACCATATTAAAACACAGTTAGTTCCAAGTACAAGTTAATCGAGACAAAGTAATTTAGGACTAGCTGGGCAATTCCAGGCATTTCAAATTTAAAGCAAGTTAAATGACTCATCTCAGCGCTGTCTTCAGGCTGACTCACATGGTCTACTTTACAGCAAAACTTAATATTTTAAAATTTGTAATGCTAGGGATTATGGTAGGGTTTTAAATCAATAGTTTATTCTTATACCTTTCTGATGGAAATGAGAGCTTTATTTTCTGTGATATTCATGTAATTCAAGAAACAATAGATTTCTGTACGTAGTATGACGAGCCGGGTCTCCTAGATCTAGATGAATAGCTCTCATTTGAGTGTAATACTCAACTTCGAAGAACACTGCTTCGATACCACTGCACTTCGAAGCTACTTTATTTCGATACTACTTTACTTTGAAGCTACTTTATTTCGATACTACTGTACTTCGAAAGAGACTTCATGTCGATACTACTTAGTGCAGAAGCAACTTTATTTCGGCAGACCTGTACTTCGATGTGTTTAAATTCCGATACCACCCTATTTAGAAACATCTTTATTGCGAAATATGTGTTCCTCGAAACTACTCAATTTCGATGTTATATGATTCAGAATCTCCATACTACGAAACCAATGAAATCGAATTTTTTTTTAGATAACCGTGTTAAGAGTCAAAATTGTGAGAAGTCACGGGTTCCAAACTCTCCTTCTATATCGATTCGATACAATGATTAAAAATAAACATGTTAAAGTTCGGTGGGTTTTTATTGAGATATATTATTTATCAGGTGAAATCAAATAAACGAATAATGATAACTTTATTGATTTTATTATTGATTTATAATAATTTATCATCAATAACAAAAACAAAAATATAAAAAAAGAAAAAGCTTTCTAACAAAAAACAATTAATAACAACTAAATATAGTCTTACACTCGTCTCATTTCCTCAGAATACCTGGAAATTTACAAATAAACCTTCTTATTCTGAGCCTTTTATATGATACATATCATCATCATCATCATCATCAGGTCTTTCTAGTCTCCACTGTAGGAGCACGACCCTCTCTGTACTACCTGAGCCATATATTAGCCTGAGTAGTCAGAGGATTTGGCCTACACTCTCCACGCTGGCCAGACGGGTTGGAGAGATGATACATATACCTATACAATATTCCATTCTTTTTACGACCAATATTAATTATTATATTTATTTAATACATATATTTTATTGAGCTTTGCTCTTACCTATGATATCTATTTATTGTTTGGCACCTATTTATTTTATCTGTTTTTCATTTCCCAAAGGTTGACTGGGAGAGAATGTTTCTAGCATTAAGTCCACCTATTGTAGCTTCTAAGGCACAATAAAGCTTTTTAAATAAATAAATAAATATTGTACCAATATGAAAAATATACGTATCCTGTATGTAATTCTATTTTACAGCCCGCGTGAGCCGGGCCTCGTAGATCTAGGTGAATAGCTCTCATTTCCTCGGAATACCGGGAGATTTACACCCCTTTCAATCTCCAGTATTCCGCAGCGCTGGCTGAAAGATAACATTAAAGTTTTCTATCTGCAAACCTTAAAGTGTATAAAAAATCTATATCTTACTCGTGGATTCACTTTATATTTATGACAAAAGAGTGAGGTATTGAAGCGCACCTAATGAAGCGCAACTAAATTCTTCGTCAGAGCGCACCTTTCTGCAGACCTTAAAATGTATAAAAAATCTATATCTTTCTCGCGGATTCACTTTATATTTATGATAAAAGAGTGAGGTATTCCTATTTTGAAGCGCACCTAATGAAGCGCAACTAAATTCTTCGGCAGAGCGCACCTTTTAGTTGCGCTCACGATAGCATTAAAATACTAAAATTTTATTCAGCGAAGCGCTGGATGCTATCGATAACAAGTAGTGCACGTTCATAAGAGTTCCGTGGCGTAGCGGTCAATACGCCGGTCTGTGACACGGATGGTCCCGGGTTCGATCCCCGGTCAGGTCAAGATGAAAAATGATCTTTTTCAGATTGACCTGGGTCTTGGATGTTTATCTATATATGTATTTGTTTTAAAATATAGTATCGTTGAGTTAGTATCCCATAACACAAGTCTTACTTAAGAACTTACTTTGGGGCTGGCTCAATCTGTGTGATTTGTCCGTATACATTAAAAAAAAAAAGAGAACGTGCACTACTTACTTGGTATCGATAGTTTCAGTTAGTTCCTAGCTCTAATCAGAAGTTAAAGATAAGTGTGCTTCGCGGAATAAAATGTTAATATTTACACACCCAAAAAACAAACAAACAAACATCAAGAAGTAAAGAATTAAATAGAAGACATTGAAGTGTCGTTGCTTTATCTACCACCAAGAACTATCCTATCCTAATCCTAATACTATCCTTCCTAACTAATATTATAAATGCGAAAGTGAGTTTGTTTGTTTGTTTGTTACGCTTTCACGCCGAATCTACTGAACCGATCGTCATGAAATTTTGCATACACATAGGTTAGGGTACTGAGAAGGATATAGGCTATACCTATACCACGCGGGCAAAGCCGCGGGTAACAGCTAGTTATGCTATAAGAACACAATATATAATAGTTATATCCAAAAGTAACTTTGCTGGGATGCTCTTGAATCCTGGTTTGGGCATTATTAGCATGTTACATAAAATGTAAAACCTTGAGGCCACGTTTAGCATGTTATTAGGCTTGTAGGTGACAACGGAATTAAAATAGTGAAATAATAAAAGACAAAATAATAAATAATCAAAAAACCTGGGCTCTGTCTACCCCGCAAGGGAAAAAGACGTGATAGTATGTATGTATGTACATATAATGTGAACATGTTATTATGTGCCGTGTGGTTCCCGGCAGTGTAGAATATGACCACTCCATGGCTTCTCGTGGATATCGTAGAAGGTGACTTAAGAAACACAAGCTAAACAAAGCTTATAAACATCAAAGAACATCTGCAACCCGTCTGGCCAGCGTGGAGAGTTTAGGCCAAATTCTCTGTCTGCTCTGATTAATATATGGCTCTGGAAGTACAGAGAGGGTCGTGCTCCTGCAGTGGAGACTAGAAAAGACCTGATGATGATACTGAATGTGAACTGGTGTTCAAAGATCACAGAGGCCCCTAGGTTCAAAAAGCCAATCTAAGCATCGTATCACACAGATTCTATTTTAGTATAGTGCAGAGTACCATCCATCCATCAGGTCTTTTTTAGTCTCCACTGCAGGAGCACGACCCTCTCTGTACTTCCACAGCAATATATTAGCCAGAGTAGTCAGAGGATTTGGCCTACACTTTCCACGCTGGCCAGACGGGTTGGAAAGGTCTTTTTGATGTTTGTAAGCTTTGTTTAGCTTGTGTTTTCTAAGTCGCCTTTTACGACATCCACGGGAAGACTTGGAGTGGTCCTATTCTACTCTGCCGGGAACCACACGGCAGAGTACAACACACACCAAATAGTTATCGTGGCAGTAAAAAGAATCATATAAGATGTCGTCAAGTACCGGCACTCACCAGGAAATTTAATATTAGTAGCATTTCTAAAGTTGCATCTTGGAAGCGGTAAAACGGGAAGCAAACTTTGCACATCGCGCAGCAACTTTCCAATATAACTTATCGCTGTTTTTACTTTTGATATGTTTTCTAAGCCTGTCCCATATAAATTTATATGAACCTTGAAATTTGTATGTTTAAAAACATCAATGCTAAAGAGCATTATAATCACTATCAATGCTATAAAAATTTGGTCTATGTCTTAAAATGTATCCATTGTAAGACAATATTTTAACAAACATACAACAAAACAAACATAGACCAAATTTTAACTAAAACTTGAATTAAAAATTAAAAGTATAATTTAAAACTTGTACTTAACAGTAGTCTGTTGAAAAGAGTTTCTATCGGCGTTTTTCCTCAGCAGTGGTTGGTTTCAAGAGCTAGTAGTCTGTAACTTTTGAACAATAAGTAATTAAATACATTTTATTAAATAAGATAAATCTTATTCCTCATCTTTAATTAATCAATAACCCCACTATATTGTAATCCAATAAAAATAGGGCTTAGATTAGCAAAAAAATTACATACTGATATTTTCCAAGTAAAAATCATTTTCAGAAACGACCTTCAGAAAAATGTTACATTCTTGCAAATGAATGCGCTGATAATATAAAAAAAAAACTTATACTGAGTGCAAATTAACCCTCAATATAACAATAATCCAGCCTAAAATAAAAACAGACTAGCTTTTTCTATTGACCCAATCCTGGCAATTCAAGAAAAAAATCGACATTCCCATAATTTGGCAAGCTAGATTACATCTCCAAGGCCATGTTGAAGGCAAATTTGTGTGCCTATAGAAGTATTTTTTTATTTGTGTTTATAAGAGGCTACTTGTATCAATAGGTTCAAATTGTTGAAGCTTTAAGACATCCTTGATTGTACCAGATAACAGATAAGACGAAAGCATAATTTATCAAAACTTTGGAAGAACTTATAATTGTCAGCAGAGCTAAATAATTTAATCTTTTATTGACCTATAAACCTCACTGGACCAAATGTGTAACATAGTAACTCCTGGATGTGCCAAGGAGATTAACAATATACATTGTTTGATATGGGTTTTAGGACAATGTTACATTCTTGCAATCATTCCCGGTTAGTATTATGAAACGTAGAAATAAAATAAACATTTAAGTGAGGAAGTTACATGTGCACTTTTCGTGCGCGCTCTTAATTGTCTTGATTTCACAACTTTTTTAGTTGTGAAATCAAGACAATTAATGACGTTTGTTGAAATCAGTACACCTATTTGTCTGATAAGAAAGATGATTCCGTGCTTCGGAAGGCACGTTAAGCCGTTGGTCCCGGCTGCCATCAGGTAGTCGTTAAAGGAACCACGTTAGAAGCCGAGAGGCGGTTCCGAAGAACTCTGACACCAGGTTGTGCATTGTCGACTGACCGTGTCACGAGATGATGATGAGTACACCTATACTTAAATGCCGTTTCTAAAACGAGTGCAGGAGCGGCAACAAACTGAACGTACTGCCTTGAATTATGTTTGTAATTTTGCCTATTTCTTTTTTTAACACGTAATGATCATTTCGGGGTAGATAGCTATGAAATACTACGGGTCAACTCATTTGAAATGAATCCTTAAGCGAGATATCTCTAAAACATATTGCTTAACTCCGCCGCTCATGATGGGAGGGCCGTCAAATTTTTCATCCAATGAATAAGCATTAGAAAACAGCGTAGAAACAAACGTACTTTATGAAACAGTTTGTTTCAAACATACTGTCACTAGTAGGGTTGTATCGTATATGTGATTATCCAAGTTGTGTGTGTTTTACCCGACTGACCCACCCAGAAAGGTTATGTTCTTCGCGCGTATGCATGTTTATAATGTAAGTATGTCTATTCTATTGTCGCTTCCTGTAGCCTAAAAGCTTTGACCGATTCTGAAGTGTGAGGTGTCATTCGATTTGTATTCTTCCTCAGAGTGCCATAAGCTATGTAACGACAGCAAAAAATCAAATTGGCGGACGTAAATTATCAAAAAGGCGGTCGGGATTTTTGTCTTTTGAAATAATCCACTTGTATAATAAATAGTTTAGTAGGTATACAAGTATTTTCCAGTCAAAGGCTAGTCTAGTATATGTTATACAATAACGTCGAAATCCTTATTGTCGCCCGTTTATAGCGCAGTAAAGTGTTGGTTTCCTTCCGTTTACGATTCGAGTGGCGAGTCGATTGCGACTCTGAAATTGTATACTATTTTCTCGCGAACAAAGGCACATGCAAGATCTAGATTTCTAGAATGATGAGATAGCCTATTTCGTGAAACTCATATCCCAATGAGTTTGAATTTTCAAATATTATTTATTAATTCACTCTAACTAACATAATATTTTTTTTCCATCAAGACAGTTCTATTTCAAAGTCAAAGTCAAAAGTCAAAGTCAAAGTCAAAGATTTTTATTCAAAATTGGATAATTGTATCTCTTTTTGAACGTCATATTTTTTACTTTATTATTTTTAATTTTTAATATGCAAAATCGAAAAACTACTAGCGTTTCGTAATGACCACTGGTGAGAAGAATACGCCGAAAGAAACTCAATCCAGACTTGGTCCCTACGTGCCTGAAGGGCTTCGATTACAATATTTTACAAGTATTTATTTATTTCTAATGTTATTTATATTAATTACAATAAATTACAATCAATTAAATTACTGCCACGCATTTTTATCATTTAAATAATCATTAATACAATAATATGCCTTTTTTACTAACTGGTTTTTAACAGCAGTTTTAAACTTATGTAAAGGTAGACCCGATATTTCTGCGGGAATTTTATTATAGAAGCGTGCTCCGAGACCCATAAATGAACGCTTAGTTTTCTGCAATCGCAAAGCTGGTGTAGCCAACTTATTTTTATTTCTTGTGTTTCGGTCATGAATGTCACTATTTTTCTCATATAAATGTAAATTATGGTGTACAAACATAATATTCGCAAATATGTACTGAGAAGGTAAGGTTAAAATATTAAAATCTTTAAACAATTCTCTAAGAGATTCTCTAGCACCAAGTTTATATATAGATCTAATAGCTCGTTTCTGCAGGATAAATATTGTGTTCACTTCTGCAGCGTTACCCCATAGTAAAATTCCATAAGACATAACACTATGAAAGTAACTAAAATATACCAAACGCGCGGTTTCAACATCGGTCAGTTGTCTAATTTTCCTGACAGCATAAGCCGCAGAGCTAAGTTTACCTGCCAAGTTTGTAATATGGGCACCCCATTGAAGCCCGGCATCAAGAGTTATTCCAAGAAAAGTTGTTTTATCTATCAAATCTAGTGGTTCATTATTCATTACTATGCGAGTTGGTATTTTGGCAACATTTGGTAAGCAAAATTTAATACACTTAGTTTTCTTAGTATTCAACAAAAGATTGTTCGCTGTGAACCAATCTAACACTTGAGCTAATGTACTATTAACCTCGTCAAAAAATTCAGTTTGTCTATCTATTTTGAACACAAGAGAAGTATCATCGGCAAATAGTACAGCCTTACATGTAGTGACACAGTAAGGCAGATCATTGATGTAAATGAGGAACAACAAAGGCCCTAGGATAGATCCCTGGGGTACGCCCAGTTTTACAGAAGATCCGGAGGATTGAACCCTGTTTAAACTAACAGCTTGAGTTCGGCTACTTAAATATGATGCAACTAAATTAAGAGATTTACCTTTGATTCCATAATGCTCCAGCTTGGATAAAAGGGTATTGTGGTCTACGCAATCAAAAGCTTTGGTAAGATCACAAAACACACCAATGGCATTTTGTTTTCCCTCCCAAGCATCATATATGTATTTTAACAGAGCTACACCCGCATCTGTAGTAGACCGATTCTTCGTGAATCCATACTGTTCACCATGGAAGAGACCATTACTGTTAAAAAAAGCTAATAACTGATTAAACATTATCTTTTCAAATATTTTACTGAGCGCTGGCAGAATAGAAATAGGACGGTAATTAGTGGGATCATTCTTATCGCCAGATTTGTATAACGGAATGACTTTGCTTAACTTCATCAAGTCAGGAAAAGTTCCTGTATCTACACACTTATTAAATATAGAAGCTAAATATGGCGCAATTACTTCAATAATACTACTAATGATAGGTACTGAGATATCCCACAAATCTCCAGTCTTCTTATTGTTTAAACTCTTAAATGTATCAATTACTATTTCAGGTGTTACATATTGAAATATTAAATGGTTATTACATTCTGGTATACAACTTGCTAAAAGTCTTTTAGATTCAGCGGGTGATGAACGTAAGGAGGCAGTAATGTTGACGGGAATATTTGTAAAGAAATCTTCAAAATATTGCGCGATATCTTCACTACTACTAAGGAGCTTGTTATTGACTTTTAATTCGATTTTGTTATCACGTTGTTTACTTTTACCGGTTTCTTTGTTAATAATTTTCCAAGTTGTTTTTATCTTATCATGAGAATTTTCAATAGTTTTCCTAGTGTGTAAAGATTTTGCACACAAACATACCTTTTTAAAAGTTTTTGAATAATTTTTTACATATTTTATGAATTCAGTATTCCGATTATAAACTTTCATTGCTAATAATTCGTATAATTTGTTTCTACTAATGTAAATGCCAGTAGTTGCCCATTCACTAAATTTTTTACGGTTACGTCTAGTACATTTTTTAATTTTGAATGCACTATTGAATTCCGATTCAATAACACCAAACATTTTATTATATAGGGCATCCGGATCATCTCGCGTTTCTTCAATTAGTGGCATTTTTTCAGCTATTTTTTGCTTAAATACCTTTACTTTACCTTTAGTAATAGATCTAAAGGTAATTTCTGGTGAATCTGCTTCTGAATTATATATAAGTTTTACAAATTGACCAAAGTGATCGGAGGTTAGATTTTTTGTTATATATTTGTCAACAGCAGTGCAATTGCAGAAAACATTATCTATACATGTGGCAGAATCTCCATCAATTCTAGTTGGTTCTAAGAAAAAATTGACTAAATCAAATGATTTAAACAAATTTAAAAATCTAACACTCTCGGTTGTAGTAACTAACAAATCAACATTAAAGTCGCCACACACTATAATACTTTTGCGGCTACCACATAATTTTCTCAACACATCTTCAATAACTAATTCTAAAGTATTAAAATCTGAATTCGGGGGTCTGTATACACACACTATAATATAATTCCCTCTTATCCCTTATGTTATATATACTTATATAACATAAATAGAACTGTCTTGATGGAAAAAAAATATTATCATCTCAGCGGCAAGAGGTCCACAGCTGGACATAGGCCTTCCCCATGGATTTCCATTACGACTGGTTGGAAGCCGCCTTCACCCAGCGCATGCCTGCAACTTTGTTTGTGTAGGATGTAATTTAAAATAAAAAACCTCTTCTATGCAACCTTTAATTGTCTCCATTTGTTATACTCCATTATAGGCTGGTGTCATGTCGTATCAACAACTAAAGTCTAAAGCAGAAGATAGAGAAGTTTGGCGCATACTCCATCGACAAGAGCTATAGAGCTCTTAAATAAGAAGAAGAATGCAACCTTAAGAAAAATTAAAATAGTGGATATCTGATCCTTCTTATTCGGATAATCGGCCGGACGTAGTTCTCTCAAAGAGAACTTAAAGCTTCAAACAAGTAGTAAAGTGCAAATGATCGAATCGTTTAGTTCCTCGAGCCTTAACGACTCACTAGTATCGTAAATCGGGAAGACCAAGCTATTTGATATAAATGTTATGGCTATATACTGTATAACCTGTCGGAAATATCTGTGTACCTCATAGGCTAGTTTCCTTAAAAAATATAACAAGTCTGTCAGATAATTAAAAATAAAGTTCTTCTACGCTTAAAGTCAAATTACTATCTATAATAAATAAATATATACGGACAATCCATACTAAAATTATAAATACGAAAGTAACTTTGACCGTCTGTCTCGCTGTCTTGCTTTCAGGCCAAAACTATTGAGCCGATTTAAATAAAATTTCAGTACATAGATAGTCTAGACCCAGACACAGGCTACTTTTTAATACCTCACTATTCTACATACATATATCTACCGTAATGGAGCTTGAACGCGTTGACATCGAAAATCGTAAAGTGGCTAAGTATTTCTATTAAAAGTGCTCGTGCTCAGTCAGGTGGGGCAAATTCTTTGTTTATATATATTCACAACGATTTTATATTTTCTTGAAAATGATGTAACGAAATTTTTAAACAACGCGCGTAGCTGAGAATAACTTTCATGGTAAGTTAGACGACCGAACATAAAAGTGAGTGAATTTATACCTATCCCAAATATCCCATCCCATCCCAACTAATATTATAAATGCAAAAATGAGTTTGTTTGTTTATTTGTTTGTTACGCTTTCCCGCCGTATCTACTTAACCGATCATCATGAATTTTTTCATACACGTTGTCTGGAGTACTGAGAAGAATATAGGCTAAATATCACGCGGGCAAAGCTACGGGCAATAGCTAGTAATATTATAAATACGAAAGTGAGTTTGTATTGTGTTTGACGAGCTCCGTGGCGCAGCGGTCAACACGCCGGCCTGCGACACGGATGGTCCCGGTTTCGATCCCTGGTCAGATCAATATGGAAAATGATGTTTTTAAGATTGATTACTATAAACATCCAAGACCCAGGGTCTTGGATGTTTATAGTATAAGTACCTATTATAAAATATAGTATCGTTGAGTTAGTATCCCATAACACAAGTCTCGAACTTACTTTGGGGCTAACTTAATCTGTGTGGGTTGTCCATATATATGTGTTTGTTTGTTTGTTATCTCTTCACGCTTTATCTACTAAACCAATTTTCTCGAAATTTTTCATGCATATAGGTTAGCATAAAGTTCTGTTCCCTAGGAATCGACACTTACGCGAGCGAAGCTGGGGGCGAAAGCTAGTTGAGGTATAAAATATCGTATGTAACAAATGTGTATAGCGTTTCTTTCAACACCAAAATTAATATGTCGACAACTATACATTTAGCGGTGAAATAAAGACATTTGTTTAAATTGCACAATATTTCAATGACAATGATTTACCACTATTAATTGCGGTGTTGACACCAATGACACAAATATCAAAAGTTCGTGGTCGACTAATGGTACTTTTATTACCGAACAAACAATATAATTTGTCGATTGTCATCATTATCGTTAATAATATGTTGTTTTCCAGCACACGGTTCATGGTCCATGGTTCCCGGCAGAGTAGAATAGGACCACTCCAAGACTTCCCGTGGATGTCGTAGAAGGCGACTTAGGAAACACAAGCTAAACAAAGTTTACAAAACATCAAAGAGACCTCTCCAACCCATCTGGCCTGCGTGGAAAGTGTAGACCAAATCCTCTGATTGCTCTGGCTTATACATTATTGACTCTGGTAATACAGAGAGAGTCGTGTTCCTACAGCGAAGATCAAAAAAGACCTGATGATGATGACTCATAAACATAATTGTAATTTTTCCGATACGAAAAAATAGAATGTAACGAGTAAGTAATTTTTTAATTTAGATTGTTATAGATATTTTAAGTTTCTTTTTTTTCATAGTTGTCAACTAGCAAATGTTAGGTACATTTGCTAGTTGACAACTATGAAAAAAGGGGTGGTCTTCAGAGGTGTCTTCTGCAACTGTCTGTCTGGTAATTGCAGGTTCCTACGCTTTAAAAACGGTTTCGATAGGCAGCAGCGTCGGAACCGAGATAAGTCTGCGCTCACCAACCCGTCTCTCAAGCGTGGCGAGTATGGCAAAACGTCTCATGATGAAAATTCTTAAGAGGCTATATCCAACAGTGGGCTTCAGGCGGCTGATATAATGAAACATTTCTATTAAATTAAGTACTAAGTATCACTAAATCTGCGCATTTTTGTAAAATATTTTACTCAGAACCTATCACTTCTTTGGGTTTGGGTTCTTGCATAATAATTTCATTTCATATCTATGTCTATGTATTATCTTTCATTAAATATCATTATTTTAAAAGAATAAAGATATAAAAAAATCAATTAATTAAATTTTATTTTATCACGAACGCCATTCGTCATTATCAATTTATTACTTGATAATTAGGTACTATTTATTTTTCAAAGAGTGTTAGTTATCCAATTTGACATCCATTAAATAATCAACATTTTCCCAAAACCTGCGCATTTTTGTAAAACAATTTACTCAGAAACTTATAAGGTAAATCATATCTTTATGTTTAGGTTTTAGCATACTAATTTCGATTCATGTCTACGTTTATGTACTTATCTTTCATTAAAATATCATTCAATACATATTTAAAAACAAAAAAATATTATGCAATTTCCATGAATTATATAAGGCTTATGTCCAGCAGTGGACTGCAATCTTAGAGCATTTACCCTACTGCAATAGGCTGATGATGATGATGATGATGAATTATATCTTTTTTACTTACGCCATTTGTCCCTAACAATTATTACTATTATATAAGTATATATTTTTTAAAATAGAGTTTTAGTTTTCCAATTTTACTTTTAAGCTGATTATGAAAGCATAATCAGGTCTTTGTTAGTCTCCACTGCAAGAGAACGACCCTCTCTGTACTACCAGAGCCATATAGCTAGAGCAGTCAGAAGATTCGCCTTCACTCTCCACGCTGGTCAGATGGGTTGGAGAGGTCTCTTTAGATGTTTATAAGTTTAGTTTAGCTTGTGTTTCCTCAGTCGCCTTCTACGGGAAGACTTGGAGTGGTCCTATTCTACTCTGCCGGGAACCACACGGCGCATGAATAGTAGTTCTAGCTGATTTTTCAAGTCGATAGAAACGGTGGTCCGTAGGGCAAATTTGACGGTCATATCATTTGCAAATACTTTATAGTAAGGTCTTTAAGTAGAATGTGAAAAAAGTTATTCAATTTATTTCAAAAACTCAAGAATATAGATACTACTTAATGTTTAAAAATCCAATCGTTTCGCGACATGAAATTGATTTGATATTCAAATCTTTGGAGGAATCGTCGATACGTTTGGCAAATTTCCACTTTATTACGGATTATGCTTTTTAAAATTTCAGAGGTTGGTAGGGTTGCCTTGTGAATATTAGAGGAAGCATTAGTAAACTCTACTTGATACCAGGTATGAATAATACATATTATTGAAGTAATCTGTAGCTTTTTAACAGTTATTAATAATGTAAAACATCAATAAGTAAGAATTTTTAACATAAAAACTGACTTGACAAAGTACCTGAGGAGGCCTATTTCTGAATAAATCATTGAAACAATCGTTTAAGACAATTTATTGATCATTGAACTTACTTTGCAAGCATGCATGAAATGTCGTTGCCCGTTATGAGAGTTTGCTGTCTCTCTAAGCCTTGCGCACACAGGCTAAAATATACATTAAAATCAAAACACTTATTTTTCGAGATTAATAATAATAATCAAAGGCAAGCCTCAAAGGTCCGGGAAACGTCCCGTGAAGGATAAACCTTGAGAGAACATAATAATAATAATACTTTAATCCTGTGATTAAAAATAAATAAATGAATAATACTTTATTTTCAGACATTTGTCCACAGTGTTAGTAAACGTATATTATATTATCTTACGTATAAAGTTAGTAATTAGGGAGAATATTGTACTGATAAAACACCACAAAAATAAAAATGTACCTATATAGTGGAGCAGCCCATTTAACCACAGTGCAAACTATTCCAGTGCTTCAGCAATGGACTGTTCCATCTATCCGCAATCATCTTCAGGATGCTATTGGAGCTGTCACGCAGCCGTCTGAAATTGCACCGATTAAACTGCACCGAAAGGCATAAATCACGTACTCAAGTAGGGAGTTTATTTTAAACATTGGTATCAACTTTGGATTTTCTAATAGAATAAAAAAATTTACACTACGAAGTAGTCAAACAGGCATACGGCCTATAAATGGATGGAAAGCGGTAATCGTTGCCTTTGAACGCCTGCAACACCTGTTCCATAGCACGCCCTTTTTTGAAGGTCCCAATGTTATAGTCTCTCGAGAAAATCATTATCATCAGGTCTTTTTAGTCTTCACTGCAGGAGCACGACTCTCTTTGTACTACCAAAGCCATATTTTACCCAGAGCAGTCAGAGGTTTGGCCTACACTCTACACGTTAACCAGACGGCTTGGGGGTCTTTTTAAAGTTTTTAAACTTTTGTTTAGCTTGTGTTTCCTTCTTGGACATCCGCGGTGTAGCATACTCCGGTTACCCACAATGTACTGGCTCGATAACACACCATGCACGCAAGGACACGTCCGTCAATACCGGCCCCGGTAACAGTAATGGCCGTTAAGGCTCGTACATGTACTAGCACATGTATGAGCCTTAACGGCCATTACTGTTACCGGTACTGTGTACTGGCTCGATAACACACCATGCACGCAAGGACACGTCCGTCAATACCGGCCCCGGTAACAGTAATGGCCGTTAAGGCTCGTACATGTGCTAGTGACTTAGGATATGGGCCGTGTTTTGAACCTTAGTCAGAAAGTCAGCGGTTGACTGCCACCCGTCACCCGCGCGCATTCAAAATATTAAATAACATAAAATAAAAATTCCTCGGGAGAATTGCGTAACTCTAAGGCAAAGAGATACGAAGTTAATGAATATTTGCAATAAAAATCGATGTACGGTTCTTTTTTTTTCTAAAAAACTATGAACTTTAGAAAAAAGTCCTCCTCAGCAAGTAAAGATTCAAAACAATTCTACAATATATGTTGTTTTTGGTATTGTGCTCTATTTTTGACCATTTTTATAGAGGTTAAACATAGTCGAAATGGCTAAGGAGCACCCTCATCCCTACAACACCGTTTGCGCGAGACAGTGTGTAAAACTATTCCTATAGTTGTATTACTGACGCATACACTATACACAGGAAGACTTGGAGTAGTCCCATTCTACTCTGCCGGGAACCGCACGGCAAAATCAATATGTTGCTTCCTATTTTATGTTACCGGTTCTGGCAGCGTAGCAACAGTATTTTTCCAAGCTTTGCGATGTAATTTCCGCTCACGTAGCAGCTTTCGGCTGCCTATAAATGCATTAACTATTTGCAATATCAAGCTGCACGGACGTAACTACACGGAATTTTCATTCGATAGCCTTGATTTACTGAACATTACTTTGACCTACTACTTAATAGTGGAAACAATAATAGGAGGATTGGTAGGATAACGTTTGATGACGACCTTCGTGGCGCAGCGGTCAACACGCCAGCCCGCGATACGAGTAGTCCCGGGATCGATCCCCGGTCAGGTCAAATAAGAAATGATCTTTTTCAGATTGACATGGTTCTTGGGTGTTTATCTATATATGTATTTGTTATAAAAATAGTATCGTTGAGTTAGTATCCCATAACACAAGTTTTGAACTTACTTTGGGGCTAACTCAATCTGTGTGATTTGTCCGTATATATTTAATTTATAAAACTTCAATAATGATAGCCGGACTAAGGGCCTACAAAGCAATCGGAAGCATGCTTTTATATGCAGTACAGTTTATTGCCGCTTCTTCTGCAAAGGGAAAGGGCCTTAAACTTAGCCATAAGTAAATAACTGACGTCAACAAGTTTTCAGTTGTAAATAATAAATGTATGACAATTAATAAGTGTTAAGCAACCAAAATAAAATGAACATTAGAATTTTAATACTATTTTTTATAATCCTAATGTCTCATTATATTAGACAAGACTTACTATTCGTTGAAATTGGAATTCAAGCTTAGAACTTTTGAAGGCGGTAGAGTGCAAATGATCAAATCGTTAAGTTGCTGAAATGTATTGAGATCACTCGAACGCGGCGACGTGGATCGTAAAGTGGTGCCTGGATATAAATTAAGGAAACAGCAGAGTTTACACCCAGCAGCTTAATACAAAACCTACAGTGAAAAATTTACTATCTAACAGGTTTTTTTTCATACGCAGATGGGCAATATCAGTCGAGGGCATGAGAAAGTATCTGAGGAATTAGGCCCGTCAATTTGTACTAACCTTAAATGAGCCTAAATAAAAATCAAAGACTTGTTTAAATAGCATAATTTTTTTATACAATTAAGTTGGCAAACAGGCATACGGCCCACTTGATGTAAACCGGTTAGCGTAGCCTATGGACGCCTGTAACACCAGGGGTGTTAAAACAAGAAGAAATCCTATTCAACGCTAAGATATATGGTTAATAATATACCTTAGGATTGGGATATTTGTATAGAATTGAATAAGTGTCCACCAACCTGCTAAATATCCGTTGGTGTAATCCGTGAGTTATAGACGTTTTAATATGTATGTTTGTATTTTACACAATCTCGACCGCATTGCATTCAATTTTATTATGGTTTAAATTGGTTCCTGTTACGTAATAAGCAAACTATCCTTCTATACTCTCCAAATTAATGCACCAAAGCAGGATCGGGAGGTACTTGATATAAAGCTTTATCAGTTACTCAACTCACCTTGTTTGCCCTTGTAGTAGTCATAAGGCCACCCTTCGTGCATCAATTTGAGGATTTAAATATTGTTTTTATTATAAATTGATATACAAGGACAACTCACACAGATTTAGCCAGAATGAGCAATGAGCATCTGAAAACAGATGGTTTTTCATTTTTATCTGACCAGACCCGTATAATAACGTATTTCCAGAATGGAAGAAAAAGGTCTGGAATGAAAAAGTCTGGTAACAAAGTAAGATCACCTATTTACTTAATGAAACAATGCAAAGATAAACAATAACATTTTGTTATCAAATCTGGTAATTACTTGAATCGAAAAAGGCTTCAGCTCAACTTTTTGGTCAGTCATAATAACCATAGCACAAACTTTGAGAACGACCATTATGGTAATAGTAACAGAAATCCAACTAATACCGACAGAGGACATAGATTTATAAACAAAATTCAGCTGGTCCTAAAATATTTTTTCTTTCCATTATGGTAATAGTAACAGAAAACCAACGTCTACAGACAGCAGACATATTCAAATAGACTTAGTTCAGGCCTTGACATTGGCTACCATTGACTTTGGAACCTGATCCGTGACGTCACCGTGACGGGCTGGCGCCGAATCAATCATCCAGAGGAAAAAAGGGTGAGGAAAACACCAAGGAATCCCTTTTGCATTATCTGGGAGATAACAGCAGACGTTACTCATCCTTGGCATGATTTGAATATTTAGGAGTTCCGTACGAAGCTTTGCTAAAAATATAATTTTACTACATGTTATTTCCTGTTTTGAAAAATACGCTATTTATAATACATACAAGTAATTTTGATATAGCCTATGTCACACGCAGATTAATTAACTTTCTATAGGAGAAAGAATTTTGAAAACAGTTCTAGAGTTTTGGAGCCTATTCAATGCAAATAAACAGTCAAAGCTATCCTGTATTTAGTGAAATTTTTTTTATTTTGTATGATCATTTGACAGGCCGCTGTCATCTTATAATAATTGATACATTCTTGCCCAAGTGATGATATGGTCTTTGGTTGCCCATATAACAGCTTATGGAACCAATGCCTCAGAGCTGTTACCCCTTTTTCCAGGAAACCCAGATGAGGACGTAGCTAAAGTGATTCGAAATATAAGTTCCCAGTTAGATGTATAACAAAGAATATACTCTTCAAGAGCATTAGATTAATAGTTTACATGGGATTTATTTTGCATTCACAATGCTATTTTACCTTATTTACTAAATAAAGAAAATAAGAAGTGTTGGGTGACGCAAGCCTTGATGCGTGTAAGAGGAATGGGATGTGGTGGATGAATTCGGCGCCGGGGCTTGAAGCGCGGTGGCGTAATTGGCAACGCATAGATCGTACAGAGATCTAGACGCAGGTTCAAGTCCTATTTTTTTTCACCATTTCTTATTTTCTTTATTTAGTAAATAAGCATTAGATTAAACTTGCAGAAAGCAGCATGGTGGGTTTGGCTTCGAATCCACAGGCCATTAAGTATTGTCAGTAATTGAAAAATAAAGTGAAACTGGTAACCAACATGCCAATCGTATAATTAAGTTCAAACACTGAAGCCTCGTTTGCATCTCGTCCCTAGTGGAGTTAATCACGTTAGCTGAATTATGGCAGCTGTGCTGTTCCGATGACTCAAAATACAAGCGTTTTGACGTTAGCTTCAACTACGATTAAGGGCTCTGAAACTGGATAACGTTATCATTGGCCTCATTATATGGAACAAAATCGATCAAAGAAAATTTAAATAAGGTGTGTTTTTGATTACGAGACTTAGAAGGAAATGAGCAAGACAAAAGTCTTCACTAACCTGCTACATACATATAATAAGCGTCTTCTCCTTAGTACCCTGATAGAACTGTTTCAATTTTGATATACGATATTTACTCTTATTACTCTTCAAATAGAGAGCATAATTCTAAGCGAAGATTTATGGTTGAACATGAGACGGAAATATTACAGGTTGTTGTCTCGCTCGCACTTATGCATTTCTGTCTCTTTCTATGCTAATAGTTACTATGGGTACTCATTCCTTCTACTTAAGGTCCGTGGCTGAACCAAGCGCCGCTGACGCGTGCAATGCATGCATTCTGCACTCTCAATCTCATTGCAAATGAACTTGGATCTCTTCTGTTGTTCTGTGAACCAATTTAAAATGGTGACATTATTTGTGATATATAATAGGTAAATGGATCGCATTAGGATAACCTGTAATGATAAAAAAATATGCCTATAATATCACACAAATTGAGCCAGCCACAGGTCCATCTGAAAAAGATCGTTTTCCATCAGGACCTGACCGGGAATCAAACCCGGCACTCCTCATGTCGCAGGTACCACTGCCCTACGGACCGCATCAAAAATCCATACTAATATTATAAATGCGAAAGTAACTCTGTCTGTCTGTCTGTCTGTCTGTCTGTCTCGCTTTCACGCTAAAACGGCTGAACCGATTAAAACGAAATTTGGCACACAGATAGGCTATAGCCCGAGAAAGGACATAGGCTACTTTTGATTTCGATAACGTAGGTTAAGCAACTCTCACCATGGTTCTAATTAGGATGGGTGGCCAAAACTAAAACGGCTGAACAGATAAAAACGAAATCTGGCACACAGATAGGCTATAGCCTAAGAAAGGACGTGGGCTACTTTTAATTACGATAACGCAGGTTAAGCAACTCTAACCATGGTTCTAATTAGGATGGGTGGCCAAAACTAAAACGGCTGAACAGATTAAAACGAAATTTGCCACACAGAGAGGCTATAGCCTAAGAAAGGACGTGGGCTACTTTTAATTACAATAACGCAAGTTAAGCAACTCTAACCATGGTTCTAATAAGGATGGATGGCCAAAACTAAAACGGCTGAACCGATTACAATGAAATTTGGCACACAGATAGGCTATAGCCCGAGAAAGGGCATTGGCTACTTTTGATTTCGATAACGTAGGTTAAGCAACTCTAACCATGGTTCTAATTAGGATGGGTGGCCAAAACTAAAACGGCTGAACAGATAAAAACGAAATTTGGCACACAGATAGGCTATAGCCTAAGAAAGGACGTGGGCTACTTTTAATTACGATAACGCAGGTTAAGCAACTCTAACCATGGTTCTAATTAGGATGGGTGGCAAAAACTAAAACGGCTGAACCGATTAAAACGAAATTTGGCACACAGATAGGCTATAGCCCGAGAAAGGGCATTGGCTACTTTTGATTTCGATAACGTAGGTTAAGCAACTCTAACCATGGTTCTAATAAGGATGGGTGGCCAAAACTAAAACGGCTGAACAGATAAAAATGAAATTTAGCACACAGATAGGCTATAGTCTAAGAAAGGACGTGGGCTACTTTTAATTACGATAACGCAGGTAAAGCAACTCTTACCATGGTTCTAATTAGGATGGGTGGCCAAAACTAAAACGGCTGAACAGATAAAAACGAAATTTGGCACACAGATAGGCTATAGCCTAAGGAAGGACGTGGGCTACTTTTAATTACGATAACGCAGGTTAAGCAACTCTAACCATGGTTCTAATTAGGATGGGTGGCCAAAACTAAAACGGCTGAACCGATCAAAACGAAATTTGGCACACAGATAGGCTATAGCCCGAGAAAGGGCATTGGCTACTTTTGATTTCGATAACGTAGGTTAAGCAACTCTAACCATGGTTCTAATAAGGATGGGTGGCCAAAACTAAAACGGCTGAACCGATTACAATGAAATTTGGCACACAGATAGGCTATAGCCCGAGAAAGGGCATTGGCTACTTTTGATTTCGATAACGTAGGTTAAGCAACTCTAACCATGGTTCTAATTAGGATGGGTGGCCAAAACTAAAACGGCTGAACAGATAAAAACGAAATTTGGCACACAGATAGGCTATAGCCTAAGAAAGGACGTGGGCTACTTTTAATTACGATAACGCAGGTTAAGCAACTCTAACCATGGTTCTAATTAGGATGGGTGGCCAAAACTAAAACGGCTGAACCGATTAAAACGAAATTTGGCACACAGATAGGCTATAGCCTAAGAAAGGACGTGGGCTACTTTTAATTACGATAACGCAGGTTAAGCAACTCTAACCATGGTTCTAATTAGGATGGGTGGCCAAAACTAAAACGGCTGAACAGATTAAAACGAAATTTGGCACACAGAGAGGCTATAGCCTGAGGAAGGACATAGGCTACATTTGATTTCAATAGCGCAGGTAAGGAGCGGCCGCATATTATCAGAAATTTCTGTTAGAAAAATTCTGACGCTCGCCGGAAGGCACTCCGTGCATACATTTTGTATTAGCTCCCGCACACTGTTAGAAAAATTCTAACGTGTCGTCCGTTTCTGATGCCCGCCGGATGGCACTTCAGCCGGACGTCAGAATTTTTTCTGATAGAAATTGCGGAAGGCGTGTTTTCCGTACATTTTGTACTAGGCCCCCCCCGCACACTATCAGAAATTCGCGTCAGTTTACCGTCCGCCGCCGTACGCTGCACACGTGTTTTTTGTATTTTAGGAACCTACGTTCTTGACGAAAATGAGTTAAATCAAGATTTAAGTGCCGATGTGGAAAAATATCTATGTTTGTGGAACGCGATGTTGAAAATGACCAGAATAAAATAAAATACACAGAGACTTAGCTAGGAAGCGAATATGCCAAATATTAATTGAGAATTGAAATCCATATTTCAATATCAAGGTTTTTAGGGTTCCATGTCCAAAGCGTAAAAACGGGATCCTATTTACGAGACTTCAATGTCCGTGTGTCACCATCATACATAAACCGTTGTTTGTTTGGTTATTCGTATGTGTAAGTAGCCAACACTGGTGTCAGCGATATTTCAAGCTGCCTTAAGGCATCTGACATAGCTAAACGACTGACATCAATGATGACAGCCGCTACCAACGGCTTAACGTGCCTTCCGAAGCACGGAGGAGCTCGAGATATTTTTATGCCACTTGCGGTCACCCATCCAAGTAGGGACTGCACCAGGGGTTGCTTAACATACGTAAGCGCTCATAGAGCTCACACCCACTGGACCATCGGGCTCCTCAAATACCTCTCCTCAAAAACCGTGATTACTATACAGTTAAAATGTTCATAGATGATGAACTTATTTGCTTTTGCCGTAAACACTAGAATCAGAATAAAATCCTAATACAATATTATACGAGTAAATGCGAAAGTGAGTTTGTTTGTTTGTTTCTTTGTTACGCTTTCACGCCCTACGAGTATCTTCTTAACCGATCATCATGAAATTTTGCATACACATAGGTTAGAGTACTGAGAAGGACATAGGCTATAATTCACGCGGGCGAAGCCGCGGGTAACAGCTAGTAGTAGATATAAGTAAAGAAAAAACTGAGAAAATCTTTTGCCTTGTACCATACACGCACACCCTGTATGCTATACAGTGCCGCACGTCGCTTCCGACGTGTCTATCGGTGTTTACGCTGTTCCACCGCGTCCCACCGTGTTACGTTAAAAATCCACTTTAATATACGAGTACGTCGCTGTTGTTTACTAGTTTACACTAGCGTTAAATTAATTCAGTATAGAGCACTTTGAACGTAGTTTTATTGACAGTTTCTAGGCCAATTTCCTGCATCTCCAAATATGTCGATAAAAAGTATTGAATAGTGTCAAAAGTTTTCAGTCGGCCGGGCATTTTGGACGACAATGTTGATTTTTAGGGCTCCGTACCCAAAGAGTAAAAACGGGACCCTATTATTAAGACTTCGGTGTCCATCTGTCTGTCTGTATGTCCGTCTGTCACAAGGCTGAATCTCAAGACCCTTATAGCTAGACAGTCGAAAATGTCACAGATATAGACGGTTTTATTAACATATTTTTTGGTAGTTTGGCCCATTGCAACCCCGCGATATTCTTGTAGCGCAGGGTCGTAATAGGCCAAACTGTAAAAAACATCACCTTTCTTCGAGTCGGTAAAAAGACGCTTTACAATGGTGACAGAAGACAGTTTGGCCTATTTATAGTCAGCGATATTCTTGAACGCAAAGTGTCAACGAGTATTTTTAGCGCAAATAATAAATCATTCAAAAGCTCCAAGGACAGCAGTGCTGGGCTGGAACTGTATTATCATGTTTTACTTTTTACTCGTCTGATGTGGGTGGGTACCCGGAAGGATTGCTATGTTTTTCGCTTGTATCTATTTTTTATGGCATAGGATGGCAAACGAGCAAGCGGGTAGCGGAACCTGATGGTAATCGATCATCGCTGCCCATGGACTAATGTAGTACCAAAGGTGTGACAAGAACGTTGCCGGCCTCTTATTTTTCCCTCCCCAGAGGGAAAGGGGGATGGGGCTCCGCGGTTCTCTCACTCACCGAACGAAGCATAGAAGCTGTAAAGCTACTACTACTACTGACGTTTGAGTAACAACTCAAACGTCAATTTTCACTGGACCTGAGTGGTTAAGGAGTTTGCTTTGCTGACCCGGGGGTCGTGGGTTCGATTCCCACGGGAAGCATATTTTGTTAAGTTGTTTCCAGTTTGGTTAGTTACATTGCAGGCATGAATCACCTGATTGCCATCTGGTAGTCGTTAAAGGAACCACGTCAGAGGCCGAGAGGCGGTTCCGAAGAACTCTGACACCAGGGTGTGCATGGCCGACTGACCGACCGTGTCACCTACTCGAAGTGATGATGTGAGAGTATGGTACTTCCCCGGACGAGCCGGCCCATTCATGCTATCATATCATCATGTCTAGCAAAAGTAATTTTCGCCGGTAGCATGGCTCTACCACGTCAATGTAAATTTTTATATATTTATCTATGTATGTACGTAAGGCAGAGTAGAATAGGACCACTCCAAGTCTTTCCGTGGATGTCGTAGAAGCCGACTTAGGAAATACAGCTGAACAAAGCTTATAAACATCAAAAAGACCTCTCCAACTCGTCTGCCCAGCGTGGAGAGTGTAGGCCAAATCCTCTGACTGCTCCTGCAGTGAAGACTAAAAAAGACCTGATGACGATGACGATGTATGTAAGTATAGCTGTTTCATTGTTGCCATCTGTAGCCTAAACGGCTTCACGGATTTGTGAAGTATGAGGATCAGAGTCATCAGATTTGTAGTCGTCCCCGGGTGCCATAAGCTATGTGACGTCAGCAAAAAATCAATACGGCTGACGTAAACTGTCAAAATCGGCAGTCATGTTTTTTTAATAATGCAGGTTTTCTTATTAACATTATAATGTGAATGGGAGAATGGCTAAACTTTAGTTTAGCCATTCTCCCCACGTTTTCCAGACAGGTTGGTGAACCTTTTTGTTTGGTTTATATCGGTTCCTAATACGGTGCTGCCTGAGAGTGCTGCCTATCGCAACTGTTTTTTTAAGTGAGGGAAGGTAGGGAGTCTGTTGGACTGGGGAACGGATACATACTTGTTACAATCCATTCAATAAGATGGAAAACAGAAACTCTCTTTGGAAAAACGTGTAAAAAACATAGGATAAAATTCTCATATTATTTGAATCTTCCCCTTTCCTCTTATTGCTGTGCCAAAGAAATACCTTAGGCTCACAAATTCGCACAATAATCAATCAGAACACTGATCAAATACATCTTTTGTATACAAATGTTTGTTTTCGTTTGGCCGAACAATCTGAAAATCATTCATATGTAGAACAGATAAAGAAGCCTCGTAAACAAAAATATTCCACTACTTTATCTATTTGTTTGGATAAGTACAATCAACAGAACAAATGGCTTACCAGACAAATAGACTGTTTGATGGTAAATATGAGCTTTGACTCAACATTTGACTCGTATAAAAATAGTTTGATTTTATTTATTATTCTGCAAATATTACTTAAGTAAACTTACTCGTACGACCTCCGTTAAAAAGTGGTAACAAAACCTCAAGCGTGGCGCGCACAAGTATTAATATTTACTATTTTAAACTAGGGAACTAAGCAAGCTGTGTTGCATTGAGCGCTCTACAATAGAGGCGCAATCAATCAATTGCCGCAAGTGTTTGCACGAGAAAGTACGCGAATTGTGGAGTATCACTAATAGAAACGAGGTATAAAGAAAATTGTGTTAATAACAGTTCATAACAATTTTTAAGTGTTGGACTAAGTAACAGGTCATGTTACTTTCAGCGCCGCGTAGTTGTGGTGCATCATTATATTACCTAGATAGTGTTCCAAAGACTGTCATGCAATAAAGTAGCAAAGTACTGGATATCGGAGATGCGGTCATGAACCTCAAATAGAACTGGGCAGGGCATCTGGCTAGACGGAACGGTGGCAGGTGGAGCAAGAAAATAAACGGTGGCCAAGAACAGGTGAAAGTAGTGTTGGACGTCCTCCTATAAGAGGGGTTGACAATGTAGTTAAGGTAACGTAGGTCGCTCCTGGATGTCGAAAAATATTAATTGGAAAATAGACTGCAATAATGATTACTATGTCTTTCAATCAACCATCTTAAAACAGTACTTTCTTTAAGGGACTAAGTAACTGTCCATGTCGCTTTCAGCGCAGCACAAAAGTGTTGCAATCAATCAATTGCCGTGACAGTTTGCACGACAAAGTACGAAAGTTACGAAGAATCGCTACAGAGTCCACCACGGAAGATTTCAGACTTTGAGATCCTCTAGATACACAATATATCCTTATAAGTATAATAGCATTGTGATGTGAATGCATAAAACACCTTTATAAAACGAAAGTTCTTATTTTCCCGCGCTGGGCATTGAATCTAGAGCCTCTTGGTTATTTATTTTTGGCACAGATTTAATAAAAAAGTGCTAACATATAGAACGAAAACTCGCATTGTCCCCCGTAACATGGCGTCCCCGCACTTCTCCTCTGCTCTCCAGAGTTGTTAAGGTTTCGAAAAACAGGCTTTGTTGCTACTGTTGTTAGTCGCACGTTACGCGCTGTCTCATATTAGTACATTTGTTTTTGAATTCATTCTGATGTGGCGGCCTCGATTGTTCACTTACACATTGTCATGTGCACGGATGTAAAGATTTGTTAGAAGTGTATAAGATGTAACTATAACTATCAGTTTTTATTAGATTCTTACTAATCCTAATGCTAACTATCCTAAACCTAATTTTAACTAATGTTATAAATGTGAAAGTGAGTTTGTTTGTTTGTTACGCTTTCACGTCGTATCTACAGAACCGATCATCATGAAATTTTGCATACACATAGGATAGGGTACTGAGAAGGACATACTCCTATATTCATAAAAATTTACAAACGTTTATTAAACCTATTTTAGGTAAAACATGTTTTGTCCTTATCCCTCTCTCTAATTTTTGTCATGGAAAGAACGAGACAAAACATACTTTTACTAAAATAGGTTTAATAAACCTTTGTTAATTTTTATGAATAAGGGGGTTAGTCTATATATCACGCTGGTGGAGCCGCGAGTAACAGCTAGTATGATATATAAAGTTAAGAAGAATAGCTCAGGGATATTTTCTGATTCATGTTGTAGCGATTTTTCTTTACTTTCGTAGTTTTCCTAGCAAACTCTTGCGGCAATTGATTGATTGCGCTACTATTGTAAAGCGTTGAATGCAATACACCTTATTACTTAGTTTTACAATTTAAAGTAGGTAGTAACTGTTTTAAATAGCTATAAGTTTTTGTTAGTAGATAACATTGTTATTAGAATTTCAAAGATAGATAGGGATATTTTCTGATTCATGTTGTACAGATTCTTTTTAACTTTTCTACTTTCTTGTGCAAACTATCGCGGCAATTGATTGATCACGAGTGCATGTCTGAAACCAACACGACTTGTTACCTACCAACTTGTCCAACGTTTTAAAATAGTTTATGTTTTAAAAATCCATCGGTTTTGTTACTGGCCAACATTGTTATTAGGTAGCTGTGTAGTTCCCGGCAGAGTAGAATAGGACCACTCCAAGTCATCCCGTGGATGTCGTAAAAGGCGACTAAGGAAACACAAGCTAAACAAAGCTTATTAACATCAAAGATACCTCTCCAACCCGTCTGGCCAGCGTGGAGAGTGTAGGCCAAATCCTCTGACTACTCTGGCTAGTATATGGCTCTGGTAGTACAGAGAGGGTCGTGCTCCTGCAGTGGAGACTAGAAAGACCTGATGATGATGATGATTGTTATTAGATTTTAAAGATAGATAGAGATATTTGCTGATTCATGTTGTAGCGATTCTTCATAACTGTCGTATTTTCTCATGCAAAGTTCGCGGCAATTGATTGATCGCGAGTGCAGTCTGAAAGTCTGAAAGCAACACGATTTGGTACTTAGTTCCAAAATTTAAAATAGTTCTTATATAGAGCTATCAGTTTTTGTTAGTGGCCAACATTGTCTTTACATTTTTAAAGATAGATAGGGATATTTCCTAATTCATGTTGTAGTGATTCTTCATTATTTTCGTACTTTTTCGTGCAAACTCTTGCGGCAATTCATTTATTGCGCAACTATTGGAAAGCGTTGAATGTAATACAGCTTGTAACTTAGTTTCTCACTTTAAAATAGTTGTTTTATATAGCTATCAGCTTTTAATAGGAACCAAAATAGTTGTTAGATTTTAAAATAGATAGGAATATAATCTTGATTCATGTTGTAGCAATTCTTCATAACTGTCGTACTTTCTCGTGCAAATTGTCGCGGCAATTGATTGATTGTGAGTGCACGTCTGAAAGCAACACGACTTGTTACTTACTCCAACGTTTTAAAATAGTTTTAGTTTTTGTAAACAACTGCAGATTTATAGTGTTAACAGTGAATGTATCTCTTTGCCAGTTTTTACGTCAATATCTGTACATACTATCACGTCTATTTCCCTTGCAGGGTAGACAGAGCCCAGGTCTATAAAACAGGCCACATTTAGCATTTTGGTGAGCTTGTAGGTGAGAACGGAATCAAAATAGTGATGGGTTGCTAGCCGCATCACCTATTGAGATGATTGCTGACGCCCGTTTGCTCGATCGGCTTTTACGATCTGCACGGGAGAAAGAGAAGCAGCTGGTACATTCTATGTTTTTTCTATGCTCCCAGACCAGCATGGAATATCAATATCTGTTATTTACTTTATAGTATTTGTAAGCCCTAATGTTTTTTCCCTGCGAAAAAGATTACTATGTCTGTCTATTACATGGTAGCTGCTATGCAACTAGACAAATTTGTATTTTATGTTCTTGATTCGAAATAAAATTTAGTTGGATAGGGTAGGTATCAGCTATTAAAAGAGAAATAAGATCACTTTGAACGCCCAAGATCAACGTCTGCTTTATCAGTTAGACCAAAACTGGAATCAAAAAAATTTACATGAAAACTCCATATTCAATTATGTCCAAGTTAAATTTAATACGAGGTTTAAACTCAATTGTTAGTTTTTAGTTTATTTATTTAGTTGTTTAAAATTGTTGATATAATTCTTGTTGTAATATAATACATTAAGATGCAACAAACACAAAATAAAGAAATTTACTACTAAAGTGGACGAAGTGAAGGGAGACCTTTGCCCAGCAGTGGGACACATGATGGCTCGATATAAATAAAGAAATAAAATACTGCTAAAGTACTGAAAAAAACATTCTTGCTAACATACTGCTATTATCTTTACCAGTTTCGACTACTATCAATTAGCTACATCTATATAATTCACTACGTACATTAATTCAATTGGAATAAATAACTTATCCCTCCATAAATTACAACTTAAGCTTTATCCAAGCGATCTCTTAGTTTACACAAAGTCACTGAATTATTAGAGGTCTCCAAGTTAAATCGATTCTGAATCACATTAACCCGGTCAGTTGAAATCTGAACAAACTGTTATATATAATCTGTGTCTTACTTTGTCCCGTTCAACTGCGGTGATCGGGCCGCAAGTCACTCAGTCCTTTGTCAGCTCTTTCGTTTGAGGTACTTCCCACGATTAATAAAAAACCATTGTGAAAATCATGTGAAAATCATATAAAATGCCTTGGTGTGTATTTGCAGTAATAATTTATCGAGCACTGCACAGAGCACAGGAATAAATTTTCATCAGGAAGTACTTAAACTAATTTCATTTTGTCCAAAAAGAAAATCAATATTATTACCTCCCGCCATTTTGCATTATGTTGACATGTTGCTATGGAAACGCGTGATTGTAGCAAATATAGCGCTGAAGTATTGAGTTTGTATGATTGGACGATTCGTCATTGTTTTAGCGCTGCAGTACTAAAATTTTAAGTTTCGAAGAATGGAACAATGCCAATATTCAACGTCGGTCCTCTAGTACGTACCTAGTACTTATATCTCAATGCTTTTATCAGTTTCTATGAAAATTAATGAAGATGTTGCTTTGAGCCACACGGCTTCCATACAAAACCGTGTTGCTCGAAGTGACATTGAGACTGTTTAAAGCAAAAAAATAAAAATTCATGTTTGTGATTCATGATGATTTGACGAAGTTTATTCGGCCGGACTTCCACTGACTGACGCTAACTGTTCTTTGGTAAAGTATCCTGATCAGTAAACTATTGCCAATTAGTAAAATTACTCTATTCAGGCCCTTTTATTGACCCTAACAGGAAATTACTATTGGAATAATACTATAAATAGCAAAGGGTAAGTTGACTGACACTATCCAATAATATATTGGGAAATAAATGGTTTCCCTATTGAAATTAGTACTATTTTCAACCGTTTTCAAAGAAATGAAGGTTATCAATGTGACTTGTATGTATGTAAAATTATCAGATTTACATAATTTTTGTATATTTTTGTGTATACCAGCTTCTGAAACTCGAGTGCAAAATTTCATAAGTGTATATTAGGATATTTTTATTTTTGTAATTTATTTATTTTGTATTACATTTACAATATTTATTTTGTAGTTGAACTTGGTTTAATCCAGGGAACAGTTCAAATTTCATCGAAATCGGTAAAATAGTTTTTGAGATAGAGAGTTAAGTGTGTTTCAGTCAATACGAAAATTGACGTCTTTTTTTTTAAATTACGACTTATGTGAAATATCGAAATTCAAAACACCTTTTCGTAAAGATGACGTTTAAATAATTCTAATAGTTTCTCTTACAAATATAATTCATAACAAATACCAATCGAGATATCTTCTTGCTTGAAACAACGAAGAAACTAGATTAAATAGTTTAAAGAGTTATCAAGTGTCTCGCAGAATAAAATTGTAAATTATGTCTCCGTTTCATTTCAAATGATTTGTCTCAAATTGGGATAGCACTAGGCCTTAAAAAATTCACGAAGGAAACTAATTTCCTTACAGTACTACACAATTTTTGTTATTTTAAGTTATAACTTGTCTGAGTAGTCAGAGGATTTGGCCTACACTCTCCACG
The DNA here is from genome assembly GCA_963082605.1 of Rhodophaea formosa. Taxonomy (NCBI): domain Eukaryota; kingdom Metazoa; phylum Arthropoda; class Insecta; order Lepidoptera; family Pyralidae; genus Rhodophaea; species Rhodophaea formosa. The sequence continues at coordinate 8,057,983 of OY720225.1, read as the reverse complement.
CTGGCCAGACGGGTTGGAGAGGTCTCTTTGATGTTAGTAAGCTTTGTTTAGCTTGTGTTTCCTTAGTCGCTTTTTACGACATCCACGGGATGACTTGGTCCTCTGACTACTCAGGCTAGTATATGGCTCTGGTAGTACAGAGAGGGTCGTGCTCCTGCAGTGGAGACTAGATAGGCCTGATGATGATGATGATGAAGTTATAACTTGTCATACAACTTTAATTAAAACCACGAAATATCATAAAAACCAATACAATTTTTGAGTAGGTACACAATTATTAATGTTAACAATACCAAAACAATGCAAACATGGAGTGATCTTCAGCCGGCAACCCAGCTTACATTATGGATGCGGAACAATCAACAATTCCGCTTCAGATGATCGTATGAAACCGTCAGCGAGATTTACATTATTGGAGTTTTTTCTCGTGGTATATATCATATAATTATCTGGGGATAAGCTCCGCTTTATGAGTATTGAAGAACTCAAAAAGCTTCTTAGTAGTAAAGTATAATTTGCTGTGATATAGGATTAAGTTCAAAGCTTGACTGCTATTGACGGAGATTAGCTGGAATTTACGGCAAGATGACATCTTAAGAAGGATCTTACATCTTTATACTCGTAACACTTTACTATTATGCACACAATAGCAATTCTTTAGGGTACGCTCCGCTTTATCTTGAAATACGGGCTTGTAAAATATTCTTTTAATTATTAAGAAGCCTTTGCATAATATTGAATAACTAGAAAGCTACTTAGTAGTAAAATATAATCTCCTGTGATACAAGATTAAGCTTGCAGACGCTACTAATAGAGATTACAAGGAATCTACGACTCATGACATCTAAGAGGATGCATTATCCCAATCCCAATCTCAACTATCCCAATCCCAACTTCCCAATCCCATCCCAACTAATATTATAAATGCGAAAGTGAGTTTGTTTGTTTATTTGTTTGTTTGTTTGTTACGCTTTCACGCCTAATCTACTGAACCGATCATCACGAAATTTTGCATACATATAGGTTAGGGTACTGAGAAGGACATAGGCTTTATATCACGCGGGCGAAGCCGCGGGTAACAGCTAATGTCTTTATAAAACTTTCCTATTATACGCACTGTAGCAATTATCTGAAGATAAGCTTCTTTTTAGCTTGTGAGGCAGGCTTGCGAAATATTCTTTTCATTGTTGAGAAGCCTTTGAAGCCAGAAAGCTTCTGAGTAGTAAAACATAATCTCCTCTGAGACAGGATTAATTTTGCATACCCTATTAATGGACATTAGCTGGAATCTACAACTAGATGGCATCTATATGCATTGCAAAACTAGTACTATACAGTAGTACTAATTCTGTACAGCCAAGGCTATTGTTATTTATTTTTATTTTTATTGTGGAGAAAAAATAAAGAAATTGATTGATTGATTGATTGATTGATATATAAAAGGAACTATATCTTTATAAAATTGTACTATTATACACACTTTAGCAATTCTTTGAGGGTCTTTAACTTTCGGCCACGTTAAGCGTATAGGTGGAAAATGTAATCAAAATAGTAATAAGTCGCTAGTTGCATTGTCCATTGTTTAGGATTTAAATTAAGATTTTAGGTTGTTTGTCAATCCATAAGACCGGCAATGTCTGCTTAGCAAATCATATGCTGAAATTAAAGGTTTCAAGCGAGAGATTCTGCCAATAAAAGACAATAGGGAAAATATAGGGAAGACTTACGTAACAGGACAGCAGTTATCGGAGCACAATCACATTATTTTGAAGATTTTTAGTTACACCCATAGGTATCAGAATATTAGTTACACCACACTATAACCGAACCGGCCGAGGTGCCATTTTGATTTGTAGAAGTGCGTGAATGAATTGCGCTTGCGATAGGCAAAACGTCACATTGATATTATATTAGCTACGCTGCATAGGGCAAAGGGATCTAGGGTTTAAGGGACAAGATATCTTCATTGGGAAAACTTGTGAGAGGAATTATTGCATTTCTTAACACCCATTGACATGATTCTTTAGGACATTTCACAAGCCAACTTTTATAGACTGCCCAGGAAGAAGACTGGTACATTTGAGATTTTTTTACCCCCACAGCATCGCAGCATCATAGAAACAATAAGAAGACTTCTTTAACTATTTAATAATTCAGAATGCTTCTAGTAGTAAAATATAATCTCTTCTCATGCAGGATTAAGTTCAGAGCTTGCGGAACTGGCTATTAAACTGCTAAAATCTGTGGCTAGATGAAGGCTTAAGGAGAAGTACTAAGTTTATAAAATTGTTAGCAGAACTCCCCGGCTGCACCCGGGCATGAATTCAAAACGAATTATTACCTATACATTTAAAGCTTTCTCTTGAATTAGTCTAACCAAAAAAGCGCATCACAATTTGTTGCCTAGTTTTAAAGATCTAAGCATATAGGGACAGACAGACAGCGGGAAGTGACTTTGTTTTATACTATGTAGTGAAGTGATATGATTCTAGACTGAGTGACTAGAAATCTATAATAATACAGAGATCTCTCTGGCATGGGAAAATGACATCCAATTTTGATCTGGAACGTGCGTTTAATTGAATTACCGCTTACACATGTAACATTTATTTATGTACTAGCTGTTACCCGCGGCTTCGCCCGCGTTATATATAGCCTATGTCCTTCTCGGTACCCTAACCTATGTGTATGCAAAATTTCATGATGATCAGTTCAGTAGATACGGCGTGAAATCGTAACAAACAAACAAACAAACTCACTTTCGCATTTATAATATTAGTTGGGATGGGATTGGGATTATGAAAAACATTCTAGATACTGATATCATATCACGTCCATATTTCTTAAAGAATCGACAGTCTTCGCCTTAAAATTGACATCAAGTAAGCGATCTACGTAGCGGGTGACCATCACACTCAAGTGAGTTAGTTACTGGCTAGCACTAAGCTATATTCAAGGAGAGGCATGGAGAAATGACATGCATTTTGAACTGGGCCTTGCGGTAAATTGTATTATCGCTTAGATGTGTCATACTTAATTATTATGAGGTACAGTTCTCAATACTGCTATCATATCACGAACATATTTTTTACAAGGCAAATAAAAGTCTTTGCCGTTAAGTGACAACTGGTTACTGGTACCGGCTGCGAGCGTTAAGCTATGTTCAAGGAAAAACATGGAGAAATGACATCCATTTTGAAATAGAGCAGTCGGTAAGAGCCTATTTGCTTATTTATACAATGTGTTTGGTATTGAACAAACTATATTTTAAATTCAAGTTCTCAACTAAGACCAAGTCTAAAATTGAGAAAAATTATAGAGCTTGCATAGTTAAATTGTACCCGTTTCACGAATGGAGCATCAAAGTTTTTTCTTGTTTTGAGGTTTGTTCACAGAAAAAAAGTTTTCATGTTGAGAACGTGAATTTAATGATCACCAGCTCAATTTTAAGCATACTGTATATCTGATAAATATGATACACTTCTATGCAAATTGTATTTTAGGCAATTTAAGGACTATCCAATTTCAATTTTATTCATCCATCTGCCTCTAACTTTGTTTATAAGCACTAGTAATAACTTTTGTTAATCAAATAATATGCATGGCTATGGATATCCATTGAAGATAGAGAATTTTTACAATTGGATCAACAGATGAAAATAAAAATGAACAATATTTTCCGTGTTATTTTTAAATTCAATTCGCATTTCAGTTGGGGCAACTGAAAGAGCGGAAAATACAACAATCGATGTGTTGACAAAATACAAATAGAACAGAAAAATGCACTTCGCACCTAAAGTCGTTAAACTCAAGAAAAGTTCTCTAATTTTTAACCGACTTCAAAAAAAGGAGGAGGTTTACAATTCGTCGTAATGTTTATTTTTTTTTTATGTATGTTTCCCGATTTCTCAAAGACGCCTAGACTGATTTAAGAAATTATTTTTTTGTTGGATACGTAATACTTTACAGATGGTCCCATTAAATATTTATCGAAATGTGTTGAGCGCTTTTTGAAAAAATACACAAAAACAAAAAATGTTTACATTTACGTTGGCGTTTGGATTACACTTATTTCCATTTTTTTTTCTTATGCTTATTAAAAAAAATAGATAGGGTTGAAGTCGGTTTTTGTTTTTTGTTAAAAATATCTTAATTATTCTTGTTCTCAAGTATTTTGTATTACGGGTTTCGGTGTAAAGACCCCTTGCATTACATCCTTTTACATGCGAGCGAGATAAGAACTAAGCCCAAGTGACTTCGATACTTGTTCGAGCAGGCAAAGTTTGCTGAACTTTCCGAAAGTAAAGCATTTTTCTATACTTTCAGTAGTTTGTGCTGCAGAGTTCAGTAAAGGAAGCCATTGCAATACACCCTTTTACAAGCGAGCGAGATAAGAACTAAACCCAAGTGACTTCCATAGTTGTTCGAGCGGGCAAAGTTTGCTGAACTTTCCGAAAGTAAAGCGTTTTTCTATACTTTCAGTAGTTTCTGCTGCAGAGTTCAGTAAAGGAAGCCATTGCAATACGCCCTCTTACAACCGAGTGAGATAAGAACTAAACCCAAGTGACCTCCATAGTTGTTCGAGCGGGCAAAGTTTGTCAAACTTTGTTCACTTATTTTCCTTGGCGAAGAAAAGCTTAGCTAACTGTTTGTCCACTTTGATTTAGTGTATCTTTTTGTAGCATTAAATATGAATGTTCTCATAACCAATACTTCCTCATTTTTTTTTTGTTGTTTAAGTATAAAGTTTATTTATTTCTTACTAGCTTTCGCACGCAGCTCCGCACCTGTTGGTGTCAATCCCTCGGGAACAGTACTTTTTCCGGGATGAACGGTAGCCGTTCAAGATTTTTAAGATTTTTTCTACCACTTTTTAGGCATACCAAATTACAGCTTTGTACTTATAGTCTCGAGTAAAACCGCGGACGGACAGACAGAGAGACAGATAGTCATGGCGCAACTATAAGGGTTCCTTGTTTACTACGGAACCCTAAAAAGCGTCTTGGAGAGAGGAGTGCCTTCGTATTTCTATGGAATATGGATTATATATTCCATAGAAATACGATTATACGGTAGTGATTTTTGTGATGGAATGCAGCTTTCTGCATTATCTTGTACTCATATAAGAAACAAGACCCTTGAATATAATATTGACATACTTACTTCAAACCCGGTAACAATATCTTTTTAACCATGATCATAAAAGTATCACTCACTATTCGATGAAATTACTATGACAATTTTTACGAAATGGTGCTATCGCCGTTGAGTGGCACGGTGCCGCCCCGGTAGAGGACACTAGCGGTGCTGGTGGCACGGCAATATTGCCGTTTAATGTAGCCAGGCTCTTAGTTAGTTGCAACTGAGTTTGTTTATTCTTTTAAAAATTTCTAAAACAATTTTTTACAAAATAATAAGGCTTTTTCGTAAACTTTGTTAGAATAAAATAACAAAGTCTCCAGAATGATAAAACTGCGAGCATCTCGTATTTGAAATTAAATGTCAAATCCAGATAATGCAAATCAAGCTTTCAGAGAAAATGCAATTCTTAAATCCTCCCATTTGATGATATTTTTATTTTTCAATTTGAAAGGTTTAGCGACGTCTTAACTAAATCTAAGTTGGGAATGAAAAAGGACTAATTCAGATTTCTTTACAAATATTTATTATTTGAACAATAGAGATTGGGGTAACCGCTGTTATGAGAAACTTCTGGCGTCTCCATACTGACGCCATCCCGCCACTAGCGATACTAAGTAAGTCACAGCCCCATCAGGAGCAGAAACTCTCCAAACGCGTTCATTTGTAGATATCGATGGTAACTACAAATTTGAGACAAAAGCCCCTGGATTTGCCTCAAATTTTTTTAATAAAATAAGAGGCTACCTGGCTCAGCTAACGGCAGTACCAGCTGTTTTGTAACGATATTCAGGAATAAGCATATCATCACCGTTTTCAAGCGTAGTGAGTATGGCAAAACCCCAGTGATTGAAATCCTTGGGGGAAGCTTACGTCCAGCCGTGGACCTCTCAATTAAAATTTACTGGACCAGGCCAAGGCTCACATGCGGCTGTAGTGCCTAGGATGATGATGATGATGATGAATAGTAAGCCAGAGGCAGTTTATAAATTGTTTTTACCTGAATAATGAGAAACAAATGCTTCATAGTTGAAAATGATAAAGCTTTTCATCCGGAGAGTAGACCGTTAGGTAGGCATGTTTGTCTTTTGAGCAAAGTTAAGAGGTTAAACAAACGCAATTAAAATCTGAATATCCCAATGGTTAGCTGTTTTCAGTTAAATCTGAATTTGCTGACATTTAACTTGTAGCAAAATAATTATTTTGTAAAAATAATTAATTTTTGGGTGTGGCCTTTGAGTTTTGATATCTTATGCTTTTATCTCTTCAGTGACGAATTAAGATGGGATTAATATTTAACCAGACCAGTCAGAGAATTTGGCCTACACTCTCTACGCTGGCCAGATGGAGGTGATGATGGTGGTGATGATGGATTGGAGAGGTCTCTTTGATGTTTATAAGCTTTGTTTAGCTGGGTGTTTCCTAGAGTTGTCATATTCTACTCTGCCGGTAACCACACGGTATGATATATGACTCGGATATTAAAGAAAGGGGCATGCTCCTGCAGTAGAGACTAATAAACACCTGATTATGATTATAATGAATGATAATATATATTTTCAAACCAAACATTGTGAATTATTTATATATGTGCTATCTCCTTCGATTACGCTCCCGTTAATGTTCTTCCCTCGATTGATCCTTTTTTCCGGGATAAACAAACAAGGAAATAAATAAATAAACCTACATTTTTGCATTTAAAATATAAGTAAGTATATTAGAATTACTTTAAACTTATTTTTTATTTATTTATTTATACTTAATTGCACAAATTTAAAAAAAATGTGTACAAAAGGTGGACTTAATGTCTTAAGGCATTCTCTCCCAGCCAAGCCTTTGGACTAAAAGAAAATTAAAATGGGTGGTGCGATAAAGTGCCAAAATAAAAACTCACATGATTTTCAGACTATTTCTAAACATCTATTTCGGGCAAATTTAATGTAACCCAATAAAGGCAAAGATCGAAGAACATTTGTAACTTAGATTGACAGAGGCTAAGCAAGTGTAAATGTCAAGGCCAGAGGGACGAATCTCTAGAGATAAGCCAAAGTAGGAGTTTGTGTGATTCTGTGCGTATTATTTTATTTTCTCTTTTGTTTGGCGGGGAAAAAACAAAGTTTGGAATGCCAGATGCGTTACTCTTTAAAGCTGAACAAACAAAACGTACGGAAATATCGTATAATATAATTTAAGTAATAAATCGTAAAATGGGAGGTTTGATATAATCACTATCTTGGCATAGATGACTTTTGGGTCTTGTTGTCCAGCCTTTGGGTCATGCTAGCCGTATGGTTACCAGCAAAGTAAAATAGAACCTCTCAATTCTTGTGTTTCCTAAGTCGCCTTCTACGTTCACATCCACGGAAGGATGTGAACGTAGTAACAAAGCTTATAAACGTCAAAGAAACTTCTCCAACCCGTCTGCCCAGTGTGTAGGCCAAATGCTCTGACTGCTTAGGCTAATTTATGGCTTTGGTAGTACGGAGAGAGTCGTGTTCCTGCAGTGGAGACTAAAAAAGACCTGATAATGATGATGGTGATCCAGACCTCCCGTGGTAACCATAGATGGAACCAGTTTTAGCTGTTTCTGCCAAAAATAATCACTACATGCATTTTTCCACACAATAACACCAACAGGATCCTAACAAATAAATTTGTGACTCACCTCATTCATGTATTACCCTTAAAACATAGGAAAAAATCTTTGAACCTGGAAAAAAAATACTTTAATTTCTGATAAAAATAACACTTTTTGCTGTTGTTACGGGAAAACTTGTAACGGTTGGTAATAATATTAAGCGCGAGTCCCAAAGAAACCCTATGTTGGTTGGGCATTAATGTACGATTTGCAAAATATTCTGTAATTATAATATTACTTTGTTTTATTTTTCGAGTGTGTAAGTACTAGTGTCAGAACTTTTTATGCTACTTAAAGGCATTTGCCGTGTGGTTCCCGGCAGAGTAGAATAGGACCACTCCAAGTCTTCCCGTGGATGTCGTAGAAGGCGACTTAGGACAACCAAGCAAAACAAAGCTTATAAACATCAAAGAGAGCTCTCCAACCCGTTTGGCCAACGTGGAGAGTGTAGGCCAAATTCTGTGACTGCTCTAGCTAATATATGGCCCTAGTAGTACAGAGAGGGTCGTGTTCCTGCAGTGGAGACTAAAAATGACCTGATGATGAATGGCATCTGACATAGTTTAACGACAAACATCAATGATGCCAGCTGGGACTAACGGTTTAACGAACCTTCCTTAGCGCGGAGTAGCCGCTATATTTTTAAACCCATCCAAATGGGGACCGCGGTTGTTTAACATGCTGGAGTGTTAATAATGCTTACACCCACTGGCCTATAACAGAAAAAGTCATTTATAAATCACGGTTTCTCTCACAGTGTATATTGCATCTGTTACACAACGCTCGTACAGTTGATGGTCTTTTCATCATCATCAAAACTCTTTTCGTCTCCACTACAAGAGTATCACCTTTTCTGTTCTACCAGAGCCGTATTAATAGCCAGAGCAGTAAGAGGACTTGACCTACAATCTCCACGCTAGCCAGACGGATTGGAGAGTTCTCTTTGATTCATATAAGCATTGATTAACTTTGGTTTGCAAAGTCGCCTTCTACGATATCCACGGAAAGACTTGGAGTGGGCCTATTCAACATTGCCGCGAAGCACACTGTATGATGATGGTCTTTTACAGCGGTGGTATTTCAGACATCATTATCATTTTATCAACGTAACGATGTAAGAGTAAAAATTACCAATTTATAGGGATGAACCCCTTGAAAGACTCTAGACTCAGCTCATTCTTCATTATGAACCGTTTTAGAATGCAATTACCTCCCCAAGTCACTATTTCCCGAGTCGTATATTTTGAGAATTTCAAGGCAAAACTGAATAAGCATTATTTGAGTTATCATGTACCACCCTAGACCCCATCGTTACCTCCCATCAGGCGAGATAGGGGTCAAAATCTGTGGGTCATTAAAAATATGGATATTTATTACATCATCATTGTAGTATATTGGTGCGGTATGCTTATTGATGTTAATGTAGGTAGGTTGATTATTCTCAATAAATCAGTGTTTAACCAACTTGCGTGTGTTTCACTACATGGTGGCAGCGGTGTACCAAATTAATATTTATTTGGCGTAATTCACGTGAATATTGATCTGTGGTGTGTAGTTTACACAGAAATCGGTGTGTGTTGTATTAAAAAACATGGAACACGCGCGTCCTCCCGCTGAATTGGAACTCGAAGGTGGCCCTGCAGCGCGCGCCGAGGCGTGGCATAAATGGCGGCGGCAGTTCGAGGTCTTTCTAAAGGCATCTGGAGTGAGCAAAGAGCCTAATGACGTTCAGGCTAGTCTGTTGGTAAACCTCATAGGACCGGCAGGATACGAGGTCTATACGACGTTCACGTTCCTGGAAGACGGCGATAGTGAGGCCGACATTAAATGTTTGTTAAAGAAATTTGAAAAACATTTCGGTACAAAGTCCAATATTACGGTGCGACGGTTTAAGTTTTTTACTCGCAATCAAGAGGAACGGGAGACTATAGACGAATACGTAACGGCCTTAAGACTGTTAAGTCAACAGTGTGAGTTCAGGGATTTGCAAGAAAGTTTACTTCGTGATAAAATCGTTTGTGGCATCATCAATAATAAAGTCAGGGACCGACTGCTTCGTACAGACGAATTGTCGTTGGCAAAGGCTATACAGATATGTCAAGCGGCAGAAATATCTAAAGAGGAAGGCCTTTGCATCGAGGGCGGTTTAGAAGAAATGCAGGTGAACGCAATGTCCTCGCGAGGGGGAGCCGGGCGGTCACGCGGAGCGGCCGGTGCCGAGCGGCCGTGGCAGCGCGCGCGGCGCGGCCGCGGCGGCCGGCAAGCGGCGGCGCGCGGCCAGGCGGCGGCGGCCGGGGCGTGCAGCTGCTGCGGGGGAGCGCGTTGCGCGGGCGGCGACCGGTGCCCGGCACGAGATGCGTTGTGTTTCGTATGTGATAGGAAAGGCCATTTTTCGCGCGTGTGCGAGCGCAAAGAAGTGATAAGAAAAGTGCTAAATTTAAGTATAGATTCAGGAAGTGAGAGTGAAGAAATGTTGTACGTGAACACGGTAGGAGAGGACAAAAAACTGAGTAAGTCATCAAATGAGTGGATTGAATATATTTTTTGTAACGGTAAACGGATATCTATTAAAATAGATACAGGTTCTATGATAAACGTGATGTCTAAAACTGAATATTCCAAATTAGGATTTTCAGTTCAACAACTGAAACCATTTATGAAACGGGTTCTTTCTTTTACGGGAAATTGTTTGCCTATTATTGGGTTAGATAACTTGGATATTATATACAAAAATAAAAATTATTTGTTACCGTTTGTGGTGGTTGACTTGAACTGTCAAAATGTTTTGGGATTAAAAGCCTGTAAAGCATTGGAGTTAATAAATCGAGTAGACATGATCAATATCGATAATTATTCTAGTTTATTTAAGGGTTTAGGTAAGCTACCGGGTAAATATACTATTGTTGTAGATAAAAGCGTGCAGCCGGTTATGTGCCCTACAAGAAAAATACCGTTAGGGCTTAAAGATAAATTACATAAGGAATTACAGAGGATGGAAGGGCTCGGTGTTGTGAGAAAGGTGACTCATCCGACTGACTGGGTTAATGCAATTGTGTTAGTAGCTAAAAAAGATGGCAGCATTCGTGTGTGCTTAGATCCGAGACCTTTGAACCGAGCGGTGCGGCGCGCGCAGTACTCGCTGCCGACGGTGCCCGAGCTGGCCGTGCGGCTGCGCGGCGCGCGCGTGTTCAGCGTGCTCGACGCGCGCTGCGGATTTTGGATGGTTGAAATTGATGACACTAGCGCCGACCTTTGTACCTTTTCCACACCGTTCGGGAGATATCAATATCTTCGACTTCCGTATGGTATTAGCTGTGCGCCGGAAGTTTTCCACGGAAAGCTTCGCCAACACCTAGAAGACTTAGAGGGGGTAGAGTCATTTATTGATGATGTCATCGTATGGGGTACGTCACAGGTAGAACACGATAATAGGTTACAGGCTTTATTACAGCGAGCTCAGAAAATAGGTATTAAATTCAATCGCGAAAAATGCAAGTTTGGTGTGTCGGAGATAACTTATCTTGGTCACAAATTTGATGTTAATGGAATGCGGGCTGACGACAGCAAAGTAAAGGCCATAGTGGATATGCCTCAGCCTACGGATAGGAAGGCCTTAGAACGATTTCTGGGGATGGTCAATTATTTGTCAAAATTCATACAAAACTATTCGGAATGTGTTAATGTACTGAGAAGTCTTTTGAAAAAGAATGTAGAATGGGTGTGGGAGGCACATCATTCTGCAGCGGTTGAGCGGCTGAAACAGAAGGTGTCGAGTGCGCCGGTGCTGGCGCTTTACTCGGCGGAGGCGCCCGTCGTGCTGTCGGTGGACGCCAGCGGCGTGGCGCTCGGCGCCGTACTGCTGCAGGACGAGCGCCCGGTGGAGTTTGCGTCGCTGACGCTCACAGACACGCAGACCAGGTACGCCCAAATAGAGAAAGAGATGCTGGCAATTGTGTTTGCTGTAGAACGGTTTAGGCAATATATTTATGGCAGGTCAGATGTCATAGTTCATACAGATCACAAGCCGCTCGAGGCTCTGTTTAATAAGCCGTTAGTGTCCGTGCCGGCGCGGCTGCAGCGTATGATGATGCGAGTGCAAGGGTTCGATATTAAAGTAATGTATGTGCCAGGAAAATATATGTATATTGCGGATACGCTGTCGCGAGCTCCACTGAATGAATGGATGCATGATCGCGTATCTGAGGAGGTTGAAGTGCAGACTTGTTTTGTGTTAGAAAATGTAAGATTTAGTGAAATTAAAAGAGAGTTAATTAAAAAAGAGACGGAGTCTGATAGTGATTGTAAGTTATTAATTCAATATATACAGAAAGGCTGGCCTAAGTATAGACGAGATGTAAAAGAAAAGATAAGAGTGTTTTGGCCGTATCGGGAGCAACTTCAATTTATTGATAGCATGATTTTTAAAGGTGATTGTGTATTTATACCGCGCGCAGTCCGAGGTGAAATGTTGAAGCGAGTGCATGAAGGCCACTTGGGCATAGAGAGATGTAAGCGTCGCGCGCGAGAGGTTATGTTTTGGCCGGGGCTCGGTGAGGATGTGGAGCGCGAGGTACGGAGATGTGAGGCGTGTGCCCTGCACGCGCCGCGACCGCGCCGGCAGCCGTTGCTGCAGCACGATGTGCCCCCCCTGCCCTGGCATAAACTAGCGTCAGATATATTTGAATACCGAAAAAAGAGTTATATAATATTGGTTGATTATTTTTCCAACTTCGTAGAGGTAGGCGAGTTATCAGGTATCGGTAGTAAACAAGTAATTAATTTCATGAAAGCGCAATTTGCACGGCATGGGATACCGGCGGAACTGGTGACAGACAACGGTCCCGCTTATAGTTCCATGGAGTTTAAAAAATTTACACGTGACTGGGAATTTCATCACATTACTTCATCGCCATTATACGCGCAATCAAACGGAAAAAGTGAAAAAACTGTCCAAACGGTAAAAAACTTGTTAAAAAAATGTATAGATTCTGGTCAGGATTTCTATGTGAGTTTACTTAACTTTAGAGCTACGTCGCGTGATGGTTTGGACTCGCCTGCGCAAATGCTTATGGGCAGACGTCTTAAAACAAAACTTCCGATTACTTCAGAGTTGTTGAGTGAGCCGGTGGATAATAATCGTAATTACAGGGCATTGATGGCTAAAAGACGTTCCATCAAACAGCACTACGACAAGGCCTCGCGGCCGTTAGGGGAGGTATCAGTAGGCGATAGGGCAACGTTAGTGTGCAATGGACGTAGGAAACCGGTTACGATTGTAGAACGCGCGCCCGAACCGCGTTCATTCATAGTAAAGGATGAACACGGGAATAAATTCCGACGAACGCGCGGCCATCTCGTGAAACGCTCTTTACCCGGTAGTGGCGAACATCAACCATGCCCATCCCAACCGGTTTTAGGAACACGTCGTGCGGCCATGGTACCTAGCGCAATGACAATTAGACGCAGGCGTAAAAACTTCGTGGATTCCGGGTATGGTGACGTATCGCAACGGGAGTGCTCATCAGTGGTTGAAAAGGCTTCAGAATCCTTGCCTTCAGTGGGCACACCACGAGCAGACCAGGATGGGTATCACATAGATGATTCACTGCAGTCTACTAGTGGTGAGCTGGTTGTATCACCATCTCCTTCGCCGCCAAATATTACGATTGAAAGGTCTCGGGAACGGGCGGCACGAATGTTGACGAATTTAATTTTCGGTTCTTCCTCTAAAGACTAACTTATGTCAAAACAGCTTTGTTCACAAACTATATAGAGTGGCTTTGTTATTTCTTGTATTTGTTTTTTGTTTTCAAATAATTTGTTTTTTTTTTTTTGCCGTCATGTTGGTAAGTGACAACCACAGTAACAACTAAGTTACAGGTATTGTAAAAGCAATATATAATTGTAGTTTTAGATGTAAGTTTTAGATTTAAAATATTTTTTTAATACTCTGTCAATAAATGAGTTCCAAAAATAAACTTTATAGTTAAACTGTATCCACATAGTAAAAATAGCACTTGAGTTTTTGTAATAAGTTCTACATTAATTACCTAGTATAACTAGCATACCTACATTATTAGTAGATAAATTGTTATATACCTACTATAACATTGTGATAATTTTTGTTGTTTTTGTTTTTTTTTTCATAAAGGAAGAGATGTAGTATATTGGTGCGGTATGCTTATTGATGTTAATGTAGGTAGGTTGATTATTCTCAATAAATCAGTGTTTAACCAACTTGCGTGTGTTTCACTACAATCATCATCATCATCATCAGGTCTTTCTAGTCTCCACTGCAGGAGCACGACCCTCTCTCTCTCTCAGGCTAGTATTTATTACAATGTCCATATTTTAATGACCAATTTCAATTGTATCAGTTTTGAAGGTGTGGGATGGCAGAGATGGAGGGCTCTGTCGGGGGTTTTATGTGACACAAAAATGGCCATTAAAACCAAAGGCAAGATCTACAAGACACCAGTCAGACCAGCCATGACGTACGGGGCAGAGTGCTGGGCCATAAAGAAAGCCCACATACAGAAAATGCACGTAAGTGAGATGAAGATGCTAAGATTGGCAGCGGGTGTAACCCGACTCGATAAAGTGCGAAACGAGCACATCAGAGGAAGCTTCAAGGTTGCTCCTATAGCAGAAAGGTCACCGAAGCCGCCTACGATGGTTCGGTCATGTCATGAGACGCCCCGAAGAACATGTTGTAAAACAGGCCTTAGCACTGCCAAATAATAAAAAAGTAGAGGACACCCACTAGCCACATGGTGGTCCACGGTAGCCAAAGACTTACAACTCACCCAAACAAACAAAACCCAGGTCAGACTGTCCTGGCGCCTCAGAACGAGGAGAGCTGACCCCAAATAATGGGAAATGGCTACGAAGAGAGAAGAGTTTTGAAAATTTCGATTTACGTTACTTAAAATATCACCTGTATTCTCCCTAGGCGAAAGTTTTATTGCTTTTGATTTAACGGTTGATTAATTTATCATCATAACTGTAAGAAAACAGTTTTATTCTTTATCACGTAATTTGCCAACGGTACCTGTTTGAGTAGTGTCCGCAGCTAAGTCCCTATTAAAATGGCATAAAATGGCATTACGTACATACCGTACTAGCGGTCCACTCCGGCTTTGCTCGTAGTACATATCCAACCAGGGCACTCAGGGATAACTAAATTATCCAACGGTGAAAAATTTTTTGAAATTGGTCCAATAGTTCCGGAGTTTATCGCGTTCGACAAAACAAACAAACTCTTTAAGCTTATAATATTAGGATAGAAGTATAGATTTAAGGGAGAAAATGTGTGTACATATAGTAAAACCAACAATTTGCCTAAAACAATGTTTTATTGTACAAGTACAGAAAAAAATCCCAAAACCGCTCAGTTATAAAACTTTTTTCTTTATCACGTAATTTGCTAACGGTACCTGTTTGAGTAGTGTCCGCAACTAAGCCTCCATTAAAATGCAACAGATGCAGCGACATGAATTTACCTCCTAAAGTGGGCTTAATTTCAGAGCAGTGGCCTACTTTCCTGAAATTGTTTACAAGCAAGTTTTCATGTTTTTATAAGCTTTCATTTAACATGCGGTGTTGAAGTATGTGTGAGGGGGTGGGGATGTATGTGTAGTATAACCAAGAATTTGGCTAGAAACAATGTTTTATAGTACAAGTGAAGAAGAAATCCTAAAACCGATCAATTATAAAACTTTTTAGAGCAAGACTCAAATCGCCGAAAAGTGAAAAATCGATCATTCCTTTACCCACAGTTTGTTGGCCTTTACCTTTAGGATTAGTTTTTTTCCAAATTTATATGGGATCAATTTTGCGGTATACCTTTTCCAATAAAAAAAATAATAAATATAATAATACGTGGTCATGCATTAAATGAAATATAGCGTCGAAGTGATAACCAACCACCTCCGTTGTGCGTTGGCTAAAAATCGCAAAAATACAGACTCCTCATCGCATAAGTGTGGCTCGTAATTAGCAAAACTAAAATTTCCCATGAAACTCTGTAACAGTAAATAACATGGTTTCGGCGGCAAGACACGGCACCTCAATGGCACCTCTGTTTAACTTTATGACGGACGTAAAGGTTTCGCCATTAGCACTAAAAGCCTCGTAAATTATACTTTATCTCTTCCGTCCCGCTTTTTTTGTTATCTCCGTAACTGCTTTAATTTTTTTCCATGTTTTACTACTTTCTCTGGTTCCATGAAATGTTTTCTTACTTTGTGCCGTGTGGTTCCCGGCAGAGTAGAATGGGACCACTCCAAGTCTTCCCGTGAATGTCGTAGAAGTCGACTAAGGAAACAAAAGCTAAACAAAGCTTATGAACATCAAAGATACCTCTCCAACCCGTCTGGCCAGCGTGGAGAGTGTAGGCCAAATCCTCTGACTGCCCTGGCTAATATATGGGTCTGGTAGTACAGAGAGGGTCGTGCTCCTGCAGTGGAGACTAATTAGAACCTGATGAGAATGAGAATGTGAACTACTTTCTCTAAAGGAAAACCATTACTGGAATGATCTTTGGTTCGCCTTATACTTCATTGGTAAATTGTGGTATCCTTCTTATTACAAATAATATTATCGTAGGTCAATGCAATCCATAATGTTTATGTGTCAGTGTTAAAGTACAAGTACTGGCCCGTAGTAAAGCGCGTTGCCAAAGACCGTTCGCGATGGAGAAAGACTGTTGAAGCCCTCTGCCCCACCTAGGGGCCTTAGGATCTTAAGTCAAGTTAAAGTACAAAATAACCAAAAGGTTAGACGTGCTACCGATTACTAATCAGCTCCAAAAGAATATGTGTCAATGTTTGTAACGAAAATTTTTATTTTCTATAATTTTAGTAGGTACCATGCAAAATGACATCCATTAACAGAAAAAACAACTAAAGAGAAATTACATTTAATATTCTATAATTAAGTTTTGCCGTCGATATGCAGGGTAATTTAAACGGCTTGTACTAATGTATTCTTGATATATGATTGACGAGCTCCGTAGCGCAGCGGTCAACACGCCGGCCTGTGACACGGATGGTCCCAGGTTAGAACCCCGGTTAGGTCAAGATGAAAAATGATTTTTTTCAGATTGACCTGGGTCTTGGATGTTTATCTATATAATATATTTGTTATAAAATATAGTATCGTTGAGTTAGTATCCCATAACACAAGTCTTACTTAAGAACTTACTTTGGGGCTAGCTCAATCTGTGTGATGTGTCCGTATATATTTATTTATTATTTATTATTATTCTGTGATAAAGGTGAAACCTTGCCTCACAGCATTCAACATTCAATTTGACGAGCCTAAAACAAACATACGAGTACTTACAAGTCTTCGAAATAAATCATGATCATAAAGGTACATTTATTTCTGTATTACACTAGAATTTCCAAAGCTATTCAAACAAGTTCAAGTCAACAAAGATACACTCGGGCTGAGGGATGAAAAGGCCGACGTTTCAAACATTAATAGTGTTTACACGACCCTTAGGAGTGGTTCGATTTACACACACTAATCGCGAATAGTGTGTTATCCGTGGAAAGGTCAGAGTTGTATCATATATTCATTTGTTAATAAATAAATATATACAGACAAATCACACAGATTGAGCTACTCGCATCCCTGGGCTGATGCAATTTTTGATGCAGGCACGAGGCGTCGACTCAGCAGTCACGCGGTGGTGCCTTACGGACGAATATTGCTGACTGGCTTCTAGATTGCTCCAAAAATGTAGGTCGATTGGTGAAGGCTTGTGGACACTGTCAGCGATGTTCATAGTAGCTATAGCTATAACATCTATATCTATTGAACCGATCATCATGAAATTTTGCATACACATAGGTTAGGGTACTAAAATGATATAGACTATATATTAAATAAATATATACGGACAAATGACACAGATTGAGCTAGCCCCAAAGTAAGTTTCAGACTAATGTTATGGGATACTAACTCAACGATACTATATTTAATAATAGATACTTATATATATAAACATCCAAGACCCAGGTCAATCTGGAAAAGATAATTTTCTATCTTGACCTGACCGGGGATCGAACCCGGGACCAACCGTGTCGCAGACAGCTGGCGTGTTGACCGCTGCGCCACGGAGCTCGACTATATATAATGAAGATATATTGATAAATAAAAATATCATTTAATATGATTATGATTATAAAATACGTCTAATAATTTAATTGGATACGACAGACCCTTTTCGAATTTTGTTTAAGTTTGTTTTAATTTCTTTTTTTTTTTTCGTGTTTTAATACCCATATTTTTAAACTCAACATACTTCAAAATACTGACTGGTAAGTATAAAGGAAATCGTTATCCTTAAACAAGAATGGAAAATAAAGTCGCTTCCGCTGTATGTTCGTTTAGATTTTTTAAACTACTCTACGGATTTTACTGCAAGTTTCAGCAATTAAATAATAAGAATGATTTAAGAGGAAGTTTTATAAGTGTAATACATCCATACAGCGCAGCCGGGGAGGGCTGCTAGTATGGTATAAATGTCTGAATCGGGTTACTTGAAAGATTTTAAAATAAAAAGAAGAATGGTAGAAAAATAAAAACTTGCCATAAAATTCAGCGGAAAAAGTTTTATGAGTGATCCAAATTTATTTTTGGAACTGAAATTCAACATGGGCATCTTATTACTTAAATTGAAGTAATTTAATGTTCAACTAACTTTAACTAGTGTTCAAAAGAATAGCAATGTCAAAATACGGAGTTATACTTTGTACGTTTTCATAAAAACGTCGCAATAAATATACAAATATTGACGAAGGGATTATTAAGCTCGTCGATAAAAACACCTCATCCAAAGCTGGAACGTTCTGGACAAAAATATTTAGCCGCCCAGTCAATATGTATGAGAAAGTAAAAAAACGAGTTAAATCAGCATAAAAAGGGACCAAAACATCCAATATTTCGCCGTGTATAAAACAATTTTAAAAGGTTCAATAATAAAAACAAAATCAACCAACAGTTACATGAAAACAGCCGAAACGTTTAACCGATCCTTCACTTTGACACCCGATCCCCTCCTAATTAAAATATCGCCTCGAATAATTTATTCAAAGCGTAAAAATGTACGGACCAGCGAAGTTAATAAAATAATTAACACCTTCCCCGATATCTTATTAATTACGACAAATTTCGCTTTGGGGAGCAAAGGCTGTGTCGTCCTATTTCTCGGGCTGAGAAACATGAAGCCTACTATGGAATCGGCGGAAATTTTCTCCTCATCATTTCAGGGGTGTTTTGATTCGATTAGAAAGTATAACAAAAATGATATAAATTTCTGTATTATTTCTACTAACAGATTACACAATCAACAAAAAAAGGTGCTAAACTAAAAACCACTCAGATTCAGCTCACAAGATGGCACTAAATGTTTCTGAAACGCGCAAGCAGAGTTTATTACATCCAAATCTTTTAACACCTGCGACAGATCTCGGTTTTCAACCCATACGGCAAAACATGAGAGTTGCTGCTCTTCAGAGGCTTTGCTATTCTTTCTCACTGTTCGTGCGATCACGGCCCATTAGGCATACGTAGTTTACTGTCTCTTCAAGCCGGAGGACCCCTCCTCCGTTTGAGCGTTGCCTGTGTGCGCAACAAAAAGGCAACGCACAAAGTCAAGGTCCGTCCCTCCTGGGGACTTTGGTGATGTTTACCTTACAGGTTGAGGGCACTCTGCGTACGCCTTAAAAGTCTAGTGAAGTAGCGAAAGCTCACTTGGAGCTAGTAGCATAGTCCTTTCAAAAAATAAGTCGATCGGAGACGTAGGTATACGATTTCTTGGACACTCCGTGACCAGTGGGAAGACCTTCCCTTTGTGGTAGTCGATTATACAACCTCGCTCCGGCTTTGTAATGAATATAGTAAACTAGCTGTTACCCGCGGCTCCGCCCGCGTGATATATAGCCTATGTCCTTCTCAGTACCCTAACCTATGTGTATGCAAAATTTCACGATGATCGGTACAGTAGATACGGCGTGAAAGCGTAACAAACAAACAAACAAACTCACTTTCGCATTTATAATATTAGTTAGGATAATAAATGTTTAATTAAATTCTAAAAATAGTTTTTAATTCTAAAAATTAATTGAACATAAATCAGCACTTCACTCTCTTGTCATAACTTACATAAATTTAAAAGCTATATCCAGGAATTTTAACCAAAAGCCCGTATCTTGAGCACATCGGCGATCGGACGCGATAGTCGTCGTAAATTACCGCAGCCCAGTTCACACGGCCGGCGGGTCATTGAAACATCGAGCTTCGAAGACATCAGATTAGTTTGTGCAGTACCTACGAGTAGGCTTGATACTTAATTTCTTTTATAAACTTAAAACGACCGAAGCAAATTAAAAAAGGTCCGAAACGTTGTCCCTTACTATGGGCCTCATAAGAAAGCTCAAGGTCGCTCAAAGAGCTATGGAGAGGGCTATGCTCGGTGTTTCTCTGCGAGGTCGAATCAGAAATGAGGAGATCCGTAGAAGAACCAAGGTCACCGACATAGCCCAGCGGATTAGCTCTTTGAAGTGGCAGTGGGCGGGGCACATAGCGCGAAGAACCAATGGGGCAAAAAGGTTCTTGAATGGCGACCACGTACCGGCAAGCGCAGCGTTGGACACCCACCGACCAGGTGGTCAGACGACCTAATAAAGGTCGCAGGAAGACGCTGGATGCAGGCCGCTTCCAACCGGTTATATTGGAAATCCTTAGGGGAGGCCTATGTCCAGCAGTGGACTTCTTGCGGCTGAAATGATGATGATGATGAATTAAAACAGGACCACTCTAGTCTTCTCGTGGATGTCGTAGAAGGCTACTTGGGAAACATAAGCTAAACAAAGCCTATAAACATCAAAGAGACCTCTCCAACATGTCTGGCCAGCGTAGAGAGTGTACGCCAAATCCTCTAACTGCTCTGCTAATATACCTATGGCTCTGGTGGTACAGAGAGGAAGGAGCTCCTGCAGTGGAGACTAACAAAGACCTGAGGATGTGTTTATAGGCATAAGGCGAAGCTGAGTGCTTATAATACACCGATAACTATGATAGCCCGCTTACTAAGTACGAGCATCATACGCCATTTTTCAATACATTTGGGATTCATCATCAGGTCTTTCTAGTCTCCACTGCAGGAGCACGACCCTCTCTGTACTACCAGAGCCATATACTAGCCTGAGTAGTCAGAGGATTTGGCCTACACTCTCCACGCTGGCCAGACGGGTTGGAGAGGTCTCTTTGATGTTAATAAGCTTTGTTTAGCTTGTGTTTCCTTAGTCGCCTTTTACGACATCCACGGGATGACTTGGAGTGATCCTATTCTACTCTGCCGGGAACCACACGGCATACATTTGGGACATTTGGGATTACTCTAAAATAAATCGAGCAATTTTGATTGCCGTGAATAATAAGAGTCTCGTCCGTAATATACAACATTACTATCTACTTTTCAATGTCATAAAGACCGAGTTAATGATTAATGTATTAAAAATATTAAAATAAACGACGAAGCTTAAGAATTGTGGTATAATGTTATTGCACGGTAAACTCAGTTGGAATAACAAGTTAGGCCCTATATACAAAGCAAAAAGCAATATTTTAGTTATAAAAACAAAAAAACGATACCGTCTCGCGTTTTAGGTTTTCGTGTTGGCACAATCTCAGGGCACAATACAGCAGTGAACGCAAAGGTGAAACAGGAGTGACGTGATTTCCGACTTGCTGTCAGGGTTCTAGATAATGTGATGTCTAGCTAGATATTTATAGGATGGCAACAGTTTAATTTGATTAAAAACATTTCAAAAGAAGAAGAGTAGAATAGGACCACTCCAAGTCTTCCCGTGGATATCATAGAAGGCGACTAAGGAAACACAAGCTCAACAAAGCTTATTAACATCAAAGAGACCTCTCCAACCCGCCTGGCCAGCGTGGAGAGTACAGGTGAAATTCTCTGACTGCTCTGGCTATTATATGGCTCTGGTAGTACAGAGAGGCTCGTGCTCCTACATTGAGACTAAAAGAGACCTGATGAATTCAAGTTGAGTGGTAAAAATTACCGTCACCAAATGGTAGTTTTTATTCTACAGGGAGCATTGTATTTTACAACATTCACTACACCTCCATCCTTAAATTGAAAATATTGTTCAGAAGCCAACAATGTTATTGGAAGACAACAACACACCATAGCAAGGGAATGACAAGAAAAAAATATATCCCTACTTTACATGAATGGGAAGAAACATACATAACATGCATAAACTACAAAGTCTAAAACCAAATTTAAGATGTTAATATATCACACTATGATACAGCCAATGATACATAAGTATCATTTAAACTGACATAATTGGCATTAATCGGATAAGAACAAAGAAATTTGGACTATATACTTACCGAAAAAATACGACATTTCAATACAAAAGTGTTTGGTTGGCCGACAATTTTGATGTTGTAAAGAAATACAAATTTCCTTCTTATGTAGATGTAGCTACAAATGCTACGATTATTGTTGGTTGCTTCAGTCTCGTAGCAAGCAACTACTAGTGAAGTAGTGAACGTACAAAAATATTCGTAGCACTAGCAAGCTACCAGAATCGCGTAGCACACTACAAAATACTCTTTTTGCCATTACTTAACTACCTACAATATTGACGTAGTAAAAAAAAAAAAGAGTTTCATAAAATTCAATTTAAATGCACATAATTTGACTGCGTCGAAAACATTTCAGTTTAGGCAGCACAATATGAGTATTTCGTAGGCTGCTACGCGATTCTTGCAGCTTCTTAGTGCTACGAAATTTTGTATGTCGTACTGGCAGAACATTTTAAGGGGGAACAGTAGGCACAGTAGCGACGCCAATCATTTTATTCCTAATACTTTACAAATAGAAAGAAATTCAAGAATATAAACAATACAAGTCTTAGTAAATAACCTGAAGTATTTTTGGAATCATGTTTTGATATTATGAGAATCAGTCATTGAGAGAAAAAGTGATAACCGCCAAAAACGGCCGTTTTTGGCGGTAATCAGATTCTCATAATTCTCACTGATTCCGATAGTAATAAACATGATTCAAAAAATACTTCAGGTTATTTACTAAGGCTTGTATTGTTTATATTCTTGAATTCCTTTCTATTTGTAAAGTATTAGGAATAAAATGATTGGCGTCGCTACTGTGCCTACTGTTCCCCCTTAATTTCTTTCTTCGCTCATTTAATTTAATTTCATTTTATTGTTATACTATGTTTTTTGTTTTGACTGTTTTATTATTTAATTGCAATTAAAATGTGATACATGTTTTATATTCACTTGCATACATTATACACTTACTCTCACTCAAAAACATGTTCAAGCATGCATATAAAATGCATTTTATATGCATGCTTGAACTTTGATTTTTTCATCTGAGGTGACTGTTTTAAAATGTACATAAATTACATCTAAAAGTTGTTCTTTCCATTTGACACGCTGTAATTAACGCTCGCTCGCACAGTGTAAACTATAATTTTGTTCCAACGACCTTTCAAACAATATGATGTGCATGTACTATGTTATTTTATAATTCCATTGTTATTTGATACAGCGTCATTAATAAATGACAAAGTTTGTAGTTTGCTGCGTAATTTAGTAGGCAATATTGAAAATTGTTATGAATTTAACAATTTGAGTGAGCCATTAGTGCGAAATTTAGTTAATAGTTAACGGATGGAAATACTATAGTAAAAATTGCAACTAATAATAGAAATTGTAAAAAAAATTGTTGAAAATTTTAATACACGACTTCAACGCCAATGAATTTATAGCCTACTAGCTGTTACCCGCGGCTCCGCCCGCGTGATATATAGCCTATGTCTTTCTCAGTACCCTAACCTATGTGTATGCAAAATTTCACGATGATCGGGTTAGTAGATATGGCGTGAAAGCGTAACAAACAAACAAACAAACTCACTTTCGCATTTATAATATTAGTTAGGATAGGATGTCATTCGTAATAGACATATATAGAGACACATCACTTAAAATGAACTAGCCCCACAGTGCATAGGTTGTAAACTTAAGTCCTAGGATACTAACACAATGATAATATATTTTACAATAGATAAACATCTTACACCCAGACCAATCTGAAAAATATTGTTTACATCATGATCTGGCCGGGGGTCTAACCCGGGATACTGCGATTCAAAGGCAGTTGCAGTATTACTGAGCGACGTAGGTCATCGATTTTGATACCTAAAACATTCAAATATATTAAGACATTGCATGGTTACGGTAAAATAAAGAAACACACATTCATGCACTTATGCTTATATTAATCATGCTACAAATACAATTTTCCAACATTGATCCTAAAGGTTTTTTTTACATTGACTCTGCTTCCAGGATAGGTCGAGAGTAATTTTACAGCCTGTATAAGTTACGCGAATAAAACACGTATAAAAATACCTTATCTTAAAAGCCCTTACCTTTAAAATTTTCCCATTCGTTCTGACTGTCAATACTTTTTTAAAACTTTAATATTATTTTTTGCTGAAGAAAGCTTCCAAAATCTCATTTCATTTGATGAATTCGCAAAATCCAAGTCGGTTCAATAAAGAGTGCAATATCGTCTCCATAATATTCCGGGAATAGTGATTTTATAGGATTTTATATCAAACGCTATCCTTATCGTGGATGCACTTTAAGTTTATTATGAATGAGCTTTTGCCCGCAGCTTTGCTTGAGTTAAATACAAACTTTGTACCCCGTTTTACCCGTGAATTTTAGATAATCCTCTTAATATATATAATAATCCTTAATGACTTAACGTGCCTTTCAAAGCACGGAAGAGCTCGAGATATTTTTATGCCACCCATCCAAGTGGTGACTGCGCCCGGGGTTGCTTAACAGGTGGAAGTGCTAATAATGCTCACGCCCACTAGGCCATCGGGCTCCTCATCAATGCGTCGTTAAGGTATATGGGCAACAACCCCAATATTTTCAAAATTTTCCCTACCTAAACCCCCTAAACCCCTTTCAAAATCTCATTTTAGTTAATGAACTCGTGAAATCCTCGTCCGTTCAATATGAAAGCTACATTGCATCACCTTAATACTCCGGGAGCTTTTACTGGGTTTTATATCAAACGGTCTCATTGCTCTCATATTTGTGGATGCATCCAACGCGACGATATTATCAATTCAACCCCAGATTTATAATAATTCTCCTTTTAAAGTCAGATTTTGTAAAGTTTATTTATATTTATACTAATATTATAAAGAGGAACGGTTTGATTGTTTGAATTGAATAGGTTGCGAAATTACTGTGTTTTATTGTTGACAAGTTTTACCATATTTAAGAGGTCATCTTTAAGGCGAATGTTAAGAATGTTTCACAGCAGGGCAGAACACAGCTCCTTCGACTATGTTCGAGGGTTGGCAGTGCCACAAAATCTAAATCACGCGAATCTGAAGAACTTGTTCGATTCCCACTTCATAATAAGGGTGAAACCATTTGTTTCATTGTTTAAATATGTGATCTCAAGAAATATTCAATAACATAAATGGAATACAACTACGTTATTTTTTCTAAATATAAACTCCAATTAAGTTCATTTTTAAAACGTAAAATAGAATACAAGTTGAAAACGATTCAATATTTACAAGGGCTGAAATATCGTTCATTCAGCGCAATGACTCGCTACTTTCATTCATTCGTTCTAAATAAAAACGGCCTCGCATTTAGATTGTGGCCTAAAATGAAGATTAGGACGTTTTGAAAAAAGTCTTTATTTTTTATTTACTTGTATTTATGAAATCGTGCTCCTGCTGTGGAGACTGAAAAAGACCTGATGATGATGACTATTTATAAGTTCTCATTTGAATTATAATATCAAAGTACATTATTATGTTATAGAAAAATATACTTATTTTTATTTGAGCAGGTCTTCAAATAAAAATAAGTATATTTTTCTATTTATTTACTGCAGTTTTATTGGACTATAAATAACCCTTTCCCTCTTCATGTATAAGGCGCATTAGTGAAATCTTATTAAAGTCGTTTAAACACAGTGGATACATATAATTCAAGGTTTGGCGAAATTGTAAAGAATGAAGTATGATTTTGTTGCAAAATATGAGATACAGCCTAAACTTTAAGCTAATCAGTCTACGTAGGTATAAACGATCAATCAACATTATGCAATTAATATTATACGTCTTGTATATATTTATGTCATAGCGAAATGTTGTGTAAGTAGAGTGGGACAAACGACAGATGTTACATTTGGCTCGGGCCAATATTAAACGAAGCAGGATGTAAATAAGCCGTGAAACGTACAGTCATCGCAGTTAAATGACTGCTATGATTAACGGTAGCTATCCGTACCATCGACCTTTGAAATGTGTTTTTGGGAACTGACATTTGGATTTTTGTAGGCAAACCTTCAAAAAGCGTATGCTACGGTTTTTTATCTCTTAATAAGTGATCCGCCTCCGTTGTCCAGTGGTAAAGGCGTTTGCCTTGTTGACCCGCAGTTCGTGGGTTCGATTCCCACGGGAAGCATACTTTGTTAAGTTGTTTCCAGTTCGGTTAGGACATTGCAGGCGTGAATCACCTGATTGTCTGATAAGAAAGATGATTCCGTCATTCGGAAGGCACGTTAAGCCGTTGGTCCCGGCTGCCATCTGGTAGTCGTTACAAAACAACTAACGTGAGGTATAGACAAAATTAAAATATGTAACAATGGGTTACTCACGTAAAAAGTCAGCTACTGGCCGACATGTTCCCAGGATCATCTCATCCGGAGCCTCCAGATGAAATGTTCCTGGGAACCCAAAGGTTTTCCATAGACCTAAGCTAATTAATATTTTATTTCTTTATTTTTTAAGAGTACTCATATCGGAACAGCATTGAGACTGCATTAAAACCCTTTTTTTAAATCCTGTTTTTACATATCAAAAAACACTTCATCATCATCATCAGGTCTTTATTAGTCTCCACTGCAGGAGCACGACCCTCTCTGTACTGCCAGAGCAGTCAGAGGATTTGGCCTACACTCTCCACGCTGGCCAGACGGGTTGGAGAGGTCTCTTATTACAAAAGACACTTATTGACAATTATTGTACCTATGCAAAGACAGCAAAAAAGTCCTTTCAGTTTTGTATTGAATGTACCAATTTCGGAAATTAATCAGCTTTATTGAATATCGAAATGAGAAACTGTCCACGGCGGTACAAAACAATTGAGATATAGAGATAACTCTTGATACAACAACAAACAAGTAAATACTTATCGTGTTTATAATTTTTATATGTATAGCGTGTAACATGTTCCTTGATATTTAGGGTGTCTCAACCCGTCAAAATGAACTGAATGCTGGAAACCCTTTTTTTTGACGTTTCGATACTTCCTGCCCAGGCGGCTGAACACTTGTTTGGAAATAAAATTCCCAGCGTTGATCCAATTGGAAAAGTTGTTCATATTGACGGGCAGAGTCACTTCTTTAAGGATATGTCGAGGGTCAAGTTACACGCTGTATTTACTCCTCGCTTTGTTGTTTATCTCTCTCGGTTGATTTCAGTACCTCAGTAAATTTAACAAAAGACAGCCTTACAGCTGGACCTTGATTTCGTGGAACAAATGGAAAACCAATATGTATTTTATGCATTTAGTGATCGCTGGTTCCCATCAAAATTACTTATTTCGAATATTATTTGCAAGCAATGTGTCAAAAAACTGAGAAGTCCACTGTCGAGAAGCTTGTTTTACCGATTGTTTTGATACGGTCGTACGTAACCTTTTGGAAAAGAGAGAGCAATGAATGCGGGTGATATGCGCCCACCACAATATTTTAAATATCAAAACCGAATGATCATCAATTCAAATCAGGTGTATCGTATCCTAAATTTGATGAATTTTAATTTTGAACTCGAAATGAAATGAAGTTTTCTTAAAAGGAATAATTAATAATAATAGATAGAATATTTACACATTCAAAATTATTATTAATAATATTTAAAAAGAAAAATATTGACTTTATCAAGATAATGCACGCAGTTGGGTAAGCATCTTTTTCTGTAAGCTCAATGTTTTATAACGGCGTTAATAAATAACATTTTCGTGCCATTGGGCTCGCCACTCCAATCATTGTTCGAAAGTACCATTTCGTTACGGATTTCATTTTAAATGAATTCTTGGTTAAAGAACTGGAATTAAATTTAAAATTACGTTTTTGATACTCTGTAAATTAAATATTTAAAAAATATATGTAGCTATTCTCAAAACTTGAACCAATTTTAAACGGTAACTAGGACACTTGAACCAATTTTAACGGTACTCAGGACAGGAAAGTTAAGTAAGTAACGCAAACACTTGAACGCGAAGTCACTGGCTCAGCGTTAAATAATTTTGAAGTTGCGAGAATAATTTACACAATGGAATTATAATATTAGCCAACCTGAGATTTTATCAGCGTGGCCCACTAATGTAAATAATTTTTTGCTTTACCTCCGAAACCTGTAAGAGTAAGTATTTAAATTCCCAAAACATATTTTTGGGTATACGGCTGAAGTTTTTTCAAACAATCCCATACATGTTTTCGGCGGAAATTTAATCATCTAACGGAAAATTGATGAAGATAAAATAAATAAAGTTCGTATTCTAAAACATCCAAAAGATAATACTTTACATGATGACGATATGGCTCGTGAGCACGACTGCCGATGCTACTGCAGCCTCGAAGGATGAAGCAATATCGACAAGGGTGGCCTGCATATCTATTCATGGCAGATATGCAGAGAGTAATAGTAGTGGGCGCTGGGTAATAAAAGTTTGCATGATTTGGTGGCCGAATAACATAAGGTAATTTAACTCAACGTGTATGAAAACATTTTAAATAGAGAGAGAGAAAAACATAAAACAACATAATTTTGGAATATTTCTTCCAGTTACTATGAACAAGGCCATTGTCTTTGAATCTAATAAACTTTGTTTAATCTTGCTAGTAGGGGTGTCATCCTCAACTGCCTTCCCGTTGGTTGCGCGCTCGGCCACCCGTGCTGCTACTTTCTCATCCCGCATCTATCCGAGTAATTAGCACCCCAAATACCTGTCCCGTTCCGTCATTCCAACAAACTCCTACCCGTCCTTTCCTTTAACAAACGATTTTGAAGTTGCGACATTAAATAACACAATGGAATTATAATGCCAACTTGAAATTTTATCAGCGTGGCCCACTAATGTTAATTATTTTTTGCTTTACCTCCGAAATCTGTAAGAATAAGTAAGTAATAAGATTTCAATCGGCAACAGCATTTGAACCGAGATAACCCAAACAAGCTGCGCTCATCGGCCGGTCTGTGTAAGCGTGGTGAGTATGGCAAAACCACCTATGATGGAAATTATAAAGAAAAATTAGGAAAAAAAAGATAATGAAGAACTTACCACCGACCCCGAAGAGATCAAAAGCAAGTTGCGATGATATTTTGAGGTACATTTGAACTGCTCACTAGTAATGGTGAACCTAGCTATGCTTTGAGGAAGGTAAAAAGGCAGTTACCCTGGGATCTATGGCATATGTATGCCATAGATTCCAGGGTGACTGCCTTTTTAACTTCCTGTGTTGTTCCTGTAACGCAGTGCATACAAACCCACACTGCGAATATGTACCCGCAGTGTGGGTTTTGGCAGATATAATGGACCACTCCTAGTCTTCCCAAGGATCATTTGCCGAAGCATTTGCCGAAATCCTATAAGATGGCGCAGCTAATGGGTGCTCTAAAGGGTGAACCTAAGGAGTTGGTGTCTCATTTGGCGGTGACTGATGGGTATTATGAAACAGCCCGCCAATTGTTGGTAAAACGGTACCATAATAAGCGTAGGTTGGTAGACACACAACTTAAAAAAATATTTGACATTCCCCTGGTAACTCGGGTCTCTGCAATACAAGCGGATGTATTGAACCCGTTGTTGACGGTTACCAGGGCATTAAAAAACTTGGGGCTGCCGGTTGAAGAATGGTCGTATATGATAGTATTCATTATACTCTCCCGGCTGCCAGTAGAGGTTCAGACCCGGTTTGAACAATACCACTGCATGAGTCTATGGTATATGTATGCCATAGATTCCAGGGTTACTGCCTTTTTAACTTCCTGTGCTGTTCCTGTAACGCAGTGCATACAAACCCACACTGCGGGTATGTACCCGCAGTGTGGGTTTTGGCAGATATAATGGACCACTCCTAGTCTTCCCAAGGATGTCGTAGAAGGCGACTTGGGACACACAAGCTAAACAAAGCTTCATCAAAAAGATCTCTCTAACCCGTCTGACCAGCGTGGAAAGTTTAGGCCAAATCCTCTCACTGAGGGCTCATACATAATTATTTATAGAAACAAAACTTAGCACAAACCTTCTATATGCTCTGCTATAGTTATATATATGCTAATTATATGCCTCTGGTCATCAGAGACTAAAAAAGACCCGATGATGATGATGATCGGAAAAGCATATTAGAAGAACTATGGAACTACAGCGAAAAAGCAGTACAATACAAATATTTCAAACATTGCATCATATGGATGACACTCGATAAAACATGTTGTTTCATACAACATTCAGTAAGTTGGTCGACTAACGAATGCAGTAAACATTTGCGGACGACTTCAACATTTGACTTCAACTGTCCCGTCCGGTGTTTGTTGTGTGCGCTGTTGTCAATGTAAACTTTAATGATGGCGGAATGTCAGTGTTATTGTTGCAAGTAATTGTCAAATAAAATACTGCAATGGTCGCCATTTCTAAAATATGTGTTACGTCGTGAATTTTTGCCGGAGTTTTAAATGACGCACCAAAAACAAAACGGATTTATGCAAATTTTTCTATTTGTTTATCTATTTGACCGAAACTCACGCTGCTCATGACAGGTCGATATGCCAATCGAGGTATAAAATGTGGGAGAGGAAACCCTCTGTTTGTTTATTTTTCTTTAAAATTATGTAGCAAAAAATTATTAATTTGGGTTTCAAACTTTGTACTCAATATTATACTAGCTTCCGCTCGTAACTCCGCTCGCGCTAGTGTCGATCCTTCGAAAACAGCCCTTTTCTGCGGGATGAAAGGAAGCCCATGTCCTTTTTCGTACTCCAGACAACTTGTATTCAAAATTTCATGATGATCAGTTAGTAGATTGGGCATGAAAGCGTAACAATCTCACTTTCGCAATTATAATATTAGTTGGAATTGCGATTTTGTATCTTATGGATGTTACACTATGAAACGTGTCATTTTTATGCAACATTCAGTCTACGAGTTGGTTGCCCAACGAATGCTGTAAACATTTGCGGTAGACTTCAACTGTCTCTTGTCGTGTGTTTGTTGTGTGCGCTGTTGTCAATGTAAACTTCAATGTTGGAGGAATTTCAGTGTTATTGCTGCAAGTAATAATTGTCAAAAACATGTTGCATTATTTTAAAAAACCAACCACCGTTTATTTTATTCTGACATTACATAGCCTTTAACACTCCGGGGAAGAATACGAATCTACTGACACCTCACACTTCTGAATAAACTAAGCCGTTTTGTTTCTATGAGGCAACAATGGAACATACGAACTTATATAAACAGAGTGTAACATGACCATCGACACACCCTAAAAGAGGTGACTCAGCCCATCAATAAAAATAACTTTTGCAATGGTATCAATGCTGGAAACTCGAAAATTTTCCATACATTTTGCCCTGGCGTCTGAATACTTTTGTATAAAAAAGTCGACTGTTTAAAATATTGTATCTTGTGGCACGTCATACGTGTTGTTTTATGCCACATGCAGACCAGGAGTAAGTTGGTCGCCCAACGAATGTGCTGTAAACATTTGCGGACGACTTCAACTGGCCCGTGTTGCGTGTTTGTTGTGTGCGCTGTTGTCAATGTAAACTTCAATATTGGAGGAATGTCAGTGTTAGTGTTGCAAGTAATTATTGTCAAATATAAAACTGCAATAATCTTATCGCTTTTTTTAACTGCCTCCGTGGTCCAGTGGTTAAGGCGTTTACCTTGTTGACCCGGGGGTCGTGGGTTCGATTCCCACGGGAAGCATACTTTGTTAAGTGGTTTCCAGTTTGGTTAGGACATTGCAGGCATGAATCACCTGATTGTCTGATAAGAAAGATGATTCAGTGCTTCGGAAGGCATGTTAAGCCGGTGGTCCCGGCTGCCATCTGGTAGTCGTTAAAGGAACCACGTCAGAGGCTGAGAGGCGGTTCCGAAGAACTCTGACATCAGGGTGTGCATGATCGGCTGACCATGTCACCTACACGAAATGATGATGATGATCGCCTTTTCTTAAATATAGATTTTGTACATGTTACATGTATTTTTGCCAGAGTTATTGAAGCGTTTCGAAACCAAAACTGATTTATGCAATTTTTATCTTTCTCTTCTTTGTAAACAAACATTTGCTAAGGTGGTGAAAAACGCAGGTCCTCCATTTGACATGTCTTCCGTCAACCACTACAGAATGAGAGGCGATGTTTACCATTCTCTGCCACCGAATGACAATTGCAGTATGAAGGGAGACGTGGGAGAGAGGACACCACGCACACTCGCACATCCTCCGCGCCATCTTAGTAGGCTTAGGCTATATTGACTTTGGCTTAGGGCTTCACGAGTTCGCATCAACAGCGTTCATCGATTTTGATCTCACTCATATTGTTCTTTGTTGTTGTGTAGTACTTAAATATATTCTGTGGTTGTGTATTCTTTTTCTTATCGAGTCGAAATGGTTGTATACTATTAAACATGCGCTGCACCCGTCAGGGTCCTTAATTGATTCTGCACTATTGTAAGACGACCTATGTATGTACATTAAGGATAGCAATAAAGTATTGATTGATTAAACAACTTTTGACACTTTTGCTATTTGGCAACGCTAATTGCCCTATCGTTGGCCTCATTAAGGTCCTGTACGGTGCAAATAACGGGGCAGTTTGGCCACGACAAAAGGTGAGACATGGTCTGATCGGCACCGTAGTCACATAAATTGTTGGTAAAGAAACCCCATCTGTTTTCTCAACATCTTACAACTCCAGCTCGGAGTCGGTTTAGGGATTTAGTTTTGTTTTAAAATAAAATTACTTCGGTCACTTCGTCGTCAATTATAGTATTTTATTGCTGCTAACTATGATTTATTTTTTACCACAACTAGTTTATAAATTATAATAAATGCCTATCGTAACAAATATTATAATATTTAAAACTAAACCACGAACATCGGATTAATCCGACCAACATTTGCATGTCGAGCGTCGTATAAAAAGTATATATTTATATAGACTGAAAGGAAAAAGGGTTAAAAAATGAATAAAAAAGAATCATATGGAGATCCACAATTCTGTCGCTGAGGGCACAACAACTGATATAAAGTATTTTTTTTATATTTATGCAGTTTTGAGACTGAACAAAATCTTCTTCAAAGTTAATTTAAAATAGGTACTTACTTCTTAACATATCGAGTATTCATAGCAACTTTTGCAATATAAAGTCAAACAAGTTGCCAAACAAAGAACTTAAACAGAAATATCTCGAAGTTGCAAACTAAAATCTGTTTCTTCAAATATTAATGTACGCTTTGACTATGGTCCGAGAAATTGGTTTTCTCCCATAATTTGCAGCTGATTTGCCCCTTTTTACAACTGCCAAAAAAAAGTGAATTGGTTTTAGTGTTCAGTTCATGTATATATGTAGGTAGGTATGTGAGTTTCGTTATTACACCACTACTTCTCAATGCTTCAACGAATTTAAATGTTTGGGATATCATTATAATCCGTGCCTCTCGAGTGATATACGTTGAGTATATTTTACTTGTCAGGGCAGTATATTCTTAAACTTTTTTTTAATGCAGGTTTGTGGAATGGGCTCCCTCCCGAGGTTGTCCTTGCACGCTGTGACTTGGAGTCCTTCAAGAGACGTGTTTACGGGTATCTTAAGAGTCGGCAACGTACCAGCACCTCCTTTGGTGTTGCAGATGTCCATGGGCGACGGCAACTACTTTCTATCAGGTTGTTCGCCTGCTCATTTGCCGTCAAATATACTAAATAATATTAATAAAAATTTCTAAAATAAATCTCTTATCTTTTACGCTATTGGGTAAAATAAAAATAACTATCGTAGCAGGTATAGCCTATTGAAAATTCCAATATGTTTGAGAATTTTCAATCTGAAAATTCCAAACCGTATTCGTTGCCGTAAATACCACGCCATCCCAGGACACAGCTTAAGTCTAGTCAATGTACGTCCAGATTATTTGTCGGTGATTCTGTATGCTTTTGTTCTTCATTTTTGGAGATGCTTATGAATCCAATTAAAGAATATTCTACAAAATCTTCAGCGCGACAGCATTGCAACGTGAAAATAATAATAAAAATAATTGAAAAATATATTATTTAATTTTTTTAATAAACTTCCACGTCAGTGAAAGTCAAAGCTAATATAAATATCTACATTGACTTACGCTTAAATGTTACAAAATAAGTGTGGCCGTGAAAAGTTTCATACGCTTTTTCCTGTGTATGTTATTCGGAATATCATTCATTTATTTTTCTTCATAAATAAGTAACAGTATTAAAGAAAGTAATTATTGAAAAAGTGAAAATAGAACCATCGGTCCAAATTAACAATGGGACTTGAACACTGACCTGACAAAAAGTTTGAGCTTACAACTATTTTAGTTATCAGTAAAATATTATTTTTCATTGCGTATTTTGCACTTAGTAAGTATTCTACGACACAAATTCACAACTTACCGTGTAGTTAGCTGAATTCATGTGATTTGTCCCTATATATTTATTTAAACAGTTTTTTTTTCACATACACAAACTGTTTACGATTACTTGACAAAAGCTATGAATCCGCAATACTCGCAAATTCCAAGAACTCGCCATTCTTTGAAACTCACTATTCATTGAAAGTCACCATTGATTTTTTTATGTCATAGGACGGCAAACGAGCAAGCGGGTCACCTGATGGGAAGTGATCACCGCTGCCCATGGACAACTGCAACACCAGGGGTGTCACAGGAGCGTTGTCGGCCTTTTATTTTTCCCTCCCCAGGGGGGAGAGGGAGATGGGCCTCCGGCTCTCTCACTCACCAAACGAAGGATAGCAGCGGTAAGACTACTACTCAAATATCGATTTTCTGTGAGAGTGTGGTACTTCCCCGGACAAGCCGGCCCATTAATGCTACTAGCAAAAGTGATTTTCGCCGGTAGCGAGGCTCTACCACAACTATATATATATAGACAACTGTATACAGATTGAAGTGTAAAGAGGAGTACACCAGAGCATTCCAGCGCCTTTTGACTTATTGAGCAGTTCATAAACTGGAATCATTAATTGATGGCATTCCCAGCCGTAATATTGAATTACGCCGAGAAGCTGAATGCAAAATGAATGAGGCGCGAACGTATTTGATCTCGATTGTGCTCAAATTAGGAACGATCCTTTTACAAACAATTTACGTCGATATTCAAAGAAATATTCTGATATTTAATTGAATATCTATTATTTAATGCCGTGCCATTCCTGGCAGAGTAGCATAGAACCTCTTCAAGTCTTCCCGTGGATGTCGCAGAAGGCGATTTAGGAAACACAAGCTAAACAAAGCTTATAAACACTAAAGAGACCTCTCTAACTCATCTAGCCAACGTGGAGAGTGTAAGCCAAATACTCTGACTGCTCTGGCTACTATATGGATCTATTAGTACAGAGAGGGACGTGATGATGATGATGATGGTATTAATGGTGGGAGAGACTGGAGAAAGTAGGAAGGTAGAGCACCGGTTTTTAGACTTTGGTGGTTCATCCAGCTTCTCTCCCATTGCCTTAAGTGGTGTTTACTTACTAGTCTGTTCCAGCAGTAGGTACCTCGGCTCTCTTATCTAGACGGATGGTGACATTGATCGTGACGTTAAAAACCGTATTAGCGCAGGATGGGCGAGGTGGAGACATGTCATGAGAGTAACTTTTAATAGTCGTTTGCCCCTAAACTTAAGTGGAAAACAGTAACCAGACCTGTCCTAGTTCGAATGGATATGGATCGAAATGTTGGGCCGCAAAAGGGATAGAAGTACGAAAATTGCATGTTATAGAAGTGCGCATGTTGAAATAGAGTTTGGAGTTACACGAATGGATAAAATACATACAGACATATTATCACACCTTTTTCCCATAAGGGTAGGCAGAGAGGATCTCCACTTGCTACGATCCTGACAAATCCCTCTAGCTTCATCTACATTCATCGAAACCAGAGTTTGTTCTATTCGCCACCACTGGGGGCAAATGAGGCTGTGAATTATTGACGATTGCCATTTGTCACTAGTGTGGGCGTCGCGAGTGGTGGCATCTGGCACACGTGTACATAAAAATTGTCCCGTCTGACACCAGTGGTGGTCGCCCTCAGTGGTGGGAAATTGGATATACCCCAAAAAACAAACAAACAGGTATATACGGGAAGTATGGAAGTCACACTTATAATATAAAAGCTCCATAGTCATAGACTGAATTAAAACTGAATTTGTTGAGCTCCGTGGCGCAGTGGTTACCACGCTTGACTGCGACACGGGGGTCCCGGGTTCGATCCCCGGTCAGGTCATGATGGAAAACGATCTGTTTCAGATTGACCTGGGTCTTAGATATTTATCTATATAAGTATATATTATAAAATATTGTATCGTTGAGTTAGTATCCTGCGACACAAGTTCACAACTTACTGTGGGGCTAGCTCAATTTGTGTGATATGTCCGTATAAAAAAAAATTAATAATAATTGAGATAAATTATATAGACATATATTAACTTGAAACAAACAGCTAAATTCAAAAGAATCACGTTATTGCTTTACTTTATTGAAGCAAGAACAATGACAAAACCATTTTTATATTGGTATTATAATTTCATTAACATCGACACAATGACAAATATAATTATAGTCATCCCTAATTGAATTGATTACTCCTTTTAGCGCACCTGAATCTTATTTGGTTTAGCTGTCTATATTAACGCCTGTCATAGTTTAGTAATTCTATTAAAAGCTGAGCGAGGTAAATTACCAGTTTTAAAACGTCGTACTAAATTATTTGCCGTGTGGTTCCCGGCAGAGTAGAATAGGACCACTCCAAGTCTACCCGTGGATGTCGTAGAAGTCGACTAAGGAAATACAAGCTAAACAAAGCTGT
Source organism: Rhodophaea formosa (assembly GCA_963082605.1). NCBI lineage: Eukaryota > Metazoa > Arthropoda > Insecta > Lepidoptera > Pyralidae > Rhodophaea > Rhodophaea formosa. Next base: position 8,020,961 of record OY720225.1, on the reverse strand, counting down.
AAATATCATAAAGACCTCTCCAACCCGTCTGGCCAGCGTGGAGAGTGAAGGCCAAATCCTTTGTCTGCCCTGGCTAATATGGCTCTGGTATTACAGAGAGGGTCGTGCTCCTGCAGTGGAGACTAACAAGGACCTGTTAATGATGGATGATGATGACTAAATTATTTATATTTATTTTCTGTGATCCTTCCATGCTGGTCTGGGAGAAAAGAAAAAACGTAGAATGTACCAGCTGCTTCTCTTCCCGCGCATATCGTAAAAGCCGATCGAGGGAATGGGCATCATGGATCATGTCTATAGGCGATGCGGTTAGCAACCTATCACTATTTTGATTCCGATTTCACCTATAAGCCCACCAACATGCTAAACGTGGCCTCAAGGTTTTACAGACCTGGGCTCTGTCTACCCCGCAAGGGAAAAAGACGTGATAGTGTGTATGTATGTATGTATTTTCTATGATTTATCTATATCTGCGTGTTAATTGACCCTCGATATAACCTTAGATGAGACTCAACTCGTCAATACTTATATGAACAACTTTTACTAAAGGTTCAATGCTGGGGACACAGGGACATTTTCATGTTCAGCCTTCGGGCTATTTTCCTAAAAAAATATAATTAGTCCATTAGTTAAAATTTCAAAAAAACATTAAACACGTGTTTTTTCTTTCGTTCAAACAAAAAATGACAAAAATATAGTCCGTTAAAATTGTGTGTGACGTCACTAGCCAGTACACTTTTTAGTGGCCTGTGGTGTCACAAGCCCCCACTCATGAACTTTGACACGCTTTATCTTCGACCATAGATATCAGAGTGTCTTCGACATTTATTGTTTAAAACAAAAGAAAAAATACGTGTCCAATATTTTTTGATTGTCTAACCGATGGTCTAATTTTATTATTAATATTTTGACCCAGGAAAATAACTTATTAGTATAAGTGAAAAAAAAAAATGGAATCCCCAGTAGTGGTCTCAATTCCCAGTACTTTTGACAGCTACGGTGTACATCATTTTCATGGTAACTTCAGTATTCATTACGGCTTCGCTATGAATGACTATTTTTATTTAAAATATGAAAACCGTAATGGATGCTAAAGTTGCAATCAAATCGTTGTACACTGAGTTAGCAAATCGGCCTGCTGGTCTCAAAGGAAAAGTTATTCATATTGACGGTATGAGTCATCCCTTTAAGGAAATGTCCATTCAATTTACACGTTGTAAAGGTACTTAAGAAGTTCTTGGTGAGAATTTAAAGGGGTGCAGTAGTCGTTTGCCTTAGACGATTTTGCAAATTGATTTAAGTGGACTTTATAATATGAAATTGGTGTAGTTTGGTGTTATAAATGCTCGTGCTCGAGAACAATTTGTGAAATAGTTAGACTGTTAAATGGACTCGAATAGATTTGTCACAGAAGCTCCCACGAGGCTACCAAAGAACATACGCCATCTTTGATGCCACATACCGTACAACACCGATACTTAGTATCTCATTATACTGGTCATTGGCAGAATCACTGAAATCTCGGTGGAAGATAAAGGTACTTACATACATAACTTGTTTATATTAAGCAACCTATTATTGATATAATGTGTATTTAATTATTATTACTTTTTTGTGTAATAATAGTTTTTGATAAATTTATTTAGTCAAGTAGGTACATTCCAAGTTTATATTTGCAATACTGTAAAATATTGTAGTATTGTAAAATTCTCATACATGTGAGGGGGACCTGGTGGCCCAAGATACAGGCTTCGGCCTAGTTTGGAGTCTTCAGTGCTCCTACAAGAAACATATTTTGTATGTAAATATACTTACCATATTTTGTAATCTATACATAAATATATACGGACAAATCACACAGATTGAGCTAGCCCCAAAGTAAGTTCAAGACTTGTGTTATGGGATACTAACTCAACGATACTATATTTTATAATAGATACTTATATAGATAAACATCCAAGACCCAGGACAATCTGAAAAAGATCGTTTTCCATCTTGACCTGACCGGGGATCGAACCCGGGACCATCCGTGTCGCAGGCAGGCGTGTTTACCGCTGCGCCACGGAGCTATCTAATAGATATGTAACATGTGATGCAAAAAAAGATTTTTTATATTGTATTCGTATTGATTTTATAGTTCCACCTCTCAAAAATGAAAACTCACCTGAACCTTTGAAAGTCAATTCAGTCCGATTGATCGGACTTGGCGAACATTTCTCCTTCTTTGAATGGTTCCTTATGGACTTCTCTAATAGCCGGCTGAATAATACCTGAGAGTCTCAGGTATTATTCAGCCGGCTATTAGAGAAGTCCTGAGACTGAGACAGTCCTGAGCTTGAGACACTGGATTGGTCAGAGATTTTCTATTCGCAAATTTGATTTTATGTAATTTTCTTTTTATGGTCACGGTGCCACACAGAAATAATGGTAAAAAATGGAAATCTTGCATTTCGTTATCCATTAATTACCTTACTTTACCTTTGTCAAAGTTTCTTATATTGGAATTTCGACTGCAGTTACAAACTTGATATTTTTCACAAGTAATATGTAAATAATGTAGGTACCTCTAAAATGTAAAAATCTATGTTTTATTATTCAAGGCAAAAACAAACAAATAGTTTTAATAAAACTTTTCTTATACCTTAACTAAAACTCGAATGCACTTACAGACTACCATTCGGGGCGAATTTACAAAATAACGGGAAGACAAAAGAATAGCTGTAGTAAATTTTGATTTTTTTAAAATTCATTATTAATTGTAAAAATCCTTATCCTAACTTCCTAACTAACATTATAAATGCGAAAGTGAGTTTGTTGGTCACGCTTTCACGCCCTATCTACTGAACCGATCATAATGAAATTTTGCGTACTCATAGGTAAAGGGCCTGAATGACATATCACGCGGGTGAAGGCGTGGGTATCAGCTAGTAATATATAAAACTTAAAACAAAACACAAGAAATAAAAATACGGAAAACGAGCTATTACCCGTGGCTTCGCCCGCATAATATATAGTCTATGTCATTTTTAGTACCCTAACCTATGTGTATGCAAAATTTCATGATGATCGGCTCAATAAATACGGCGTGAAAGCGTAATAAACAATCAAACAAACTCACTTTCGCATTTATGTTATTAGTTAGGAAGTTAGGATAAGGATATAGCTTTTTGCGATCTTTTTCTAAGCAAACGTAAATATTTTTCCTAAGATTCTATTATTATTATGAAAGCAGTATCCTTTGATATTTATATTAGAAGAAAAAAACATATAGTTAAAGTATCAGTTATGAAACCCATAATCTAGAAGTTATTCATTTCTTATAACAGATACTGTTGAAACGATAGCGATACAATAATTATAATAATAAAGTATAAGTTTTGTTCCCAATTTTCAGATTATCATAATTAAAGCTTTTTGTGCAGTTTAAAGCTACTTATGTATACAAAAAGCCCTTAGGTTCCTCATCACATTATGTAAGGTGTGCATGTTAAAAAAGGCACGGCAGAAATTCTATATGACTTCTTAACCTATATGCAGGAGGAATTTGTCATGAATGAAGAACATAAACTTTGCCAAAGAGCCAGCTATCAGCCGTAGAAACTTTGCCAAGCGCACTTACAACATGAATACTTTAAATTTATATAATTTATTCTAAAGTATTTTATTGACTCACGATTTTAAAGCTTCAAAACAGACAATGGAAAAAGATACAAGAAGGGAAAGATTATGGACATTGCCTTAATTTAAAGTCTATTTAGGCTGAAATACATACCAATCAATATTAAAATGCGCTAAGATGTATTTGTAGAAAGATTAAATTAAACACAATTTTTCTTTGACGAATATTTACTAAAGGATGCAGAGAAATATATTTCTATGTTATCTATATTTTTGGCGGTGCCGTGTAATGGACTTCCAGACTTATGAATATCAAATGGGCTACTGCAGCATAATACTGTTATTTCAGACAGTGGCTGTGATGGAGTTACGAGGTGCAAGAAACACGCATCAACTTTTCTTTGAGGCATAAACATAGTCTTTAAAATGAAACTGCTTTCAGAGTTAGTTTTTCATTTCAACAGAATGTTACTGAAATGCAAAATAAACATTGAAAAAAGTGTTCAGCTCATGACATTCAAAGGTAATGTAAGGACACATACACATTTAGTACTCTCTTTATTCAATTGAAACACGCACGTACTCGGAAAAGTATATTATAAGCCGTTTGTGGCGCTTATTGGCGCTAAATCATGTTCATGAATTTCATGAATCATGATCATGAAACTTCAAAGGTCTCTAGACAATCAGATATTTTTGCAAAGTATATGACATGTGCTGTTCATTAAATAAACATTGTGTGTTTGTTTGACAGGCGGGACATTAATAAATGTATATTATAATTATACTATAAAAAAATAGTTAATCAATGTAAATAAAATAAGTTGGAAAATTTAATTGACTAGTAAGTATAACCAAAAACCTTTTTCTTATGCTTACACAGTATAAATTTTGGTTTTTGGCAACTCAAAGTCAACTTGTCCGTCAAATAATAGATCGATAATAGATCGGGTAAAAAGTAATTTCGTATTTTTATGTGTAAAGTTGTAATCAAATATCTTTGGTAATGTTGTACGTATCTGGCTGAATTAGATACCATCTGAAAAGTTCAATTTTATAGAATTATATAGAAATGTACAAAATATTTTACCTTAACTTTTTAACCGTTTCGTTGTTTATTAAAAATTTATCAGATAGACGAAAAAAAATTTACATTTTAAAAAGTTAATTGAAAAATAAAGAAATTATGCAAAATACGCAGAAAGTGAATTTTGGTATTTATGAACATACCGCAGTCCCAGTAAGAATAGCCAAAGTTGGTTTAAGCGTTTTGTTTTTGAGAATTTTGGGTAAGTAATATAACATATAAACACAAAATATATATGTTTTAAGATCAATACCAACGAAATATATAATTTTGGTCAGTATAATTATCAATCAAGATAAAATTCGGAAGAAATAATTTTGAAAAAAATAAAATCTTTTGTTATAACAATTATTCAACATAACAAACCTTTCATATACAGTATTATCGTTATAAAATTTAACAAATTGATTTGTTGTTACGTATAATAAACGTAATATATACTTATTATTAAACATAATAATCATTGGTAATACAAATAAAGTGATAGAAGATCCTAATCTAAGTTTTGTAACTAAGTCGCTTTCGCACCCAGTCGTCGCTCGCTCGCTTCGCTCGCTCGCTCATATGGTGGTCTATGTGTAACCATAACCTAACCTACCTTCTGTGACCAAGTCGCGTATCCAAACCAGTCGCTTTCGCACTCAGTCGTCGTTCGCTCGCTTCGCTCGCTCGCTCATATGGTTGTCTATGTGTAACCATAACCTAACCTACCTTCTGTTACCAGTCGCTTACGCACCCAGTCGTCGCTCGCTCGCTTCGCTCGCTCGCTCATATGGTGGTCTATGTGTAACCATAACCTAACCTACCTTCTGTTACCAAGTCGCTTTGGCACCCAGGCGTCGCTCGCTCGCTTCGCTCGCTCGCTCATATGCTGGTCTATGTGTAACCATAACCTAACCTACCTTCTGTTACCAGTCGCTTTCGCACCCAGTCGTCGCTCGCTCGCTCGCTCATATGGTGGTCTGTGTGTAACCATAACCTAACCTACCTTCTGTTACTAAGTTGCTTTCGCACCCAGTCGTCGCTCGCTCGCTCATATGCTGGTCTATGCGTAACCATAACCTAACCTACCTTCTGTTACCAAGTCGCGTATCCAAACCAGTCGCTTTCGCACCAAGTCGTCGCTCGCTCGCTCATGTGGTGGTCTATGTCTAACCATTTTTTTTTTTTTTTTGTTACGCGAAGAAAATCCCTTCGGATACCAAGCCAGCCACGGGAAGCCAGCTCGGTTATGTGGTGTAGCCACTAAAAACTCCGCGGTGTCAATCTGAGCCACTTTGTGCCGGGGGCGTGTGCTTTTCTCACTCCACAGCCCCGGCGCGGCGACCACTGCAGTGGTCCGTTCACGGCACGCTCACAGATCACCTCTCCAGCGAGAGGGTTGGAGCGGCCTGCGGGATGGCCCGACGGCCTTCAATTTACCCGCTTGGGTAAAGGCGCGCTTGACACTGGCGCGCCTTTAACCCGGGCCGTTAAGCCGGACGACGGATTCCCGTATCCGCCGCCCGACCGGCCTTTATTATGGGGGCAGCAGATGGTGCAGGCCATATGCCCGCCTTCTGCGCCCTGTGCGCCGGCGGCGGATGGCGAGGTCAGTGTTAACCTCGCGTTCTCTTTCCGCCGCCTCTTTGCGGAGCATGACGCACTCCGCAAAGGCCTGCACCGCTGTCCACGACGTCTCACTGTCGACCATGCATTTGACCACGGTCGGCAGAGAGAGGTCATCCCCCACGACAGCGCGTAACGCCGCGCGGTCTTCCGCCCAGGCTGGGCAGTCCTCAAGGGTGTGCTGGGCGTTGTCGTCCTGGCATCCGTCACAATGGTGGCAAACAGCAGACGGCTCCCGACGGTCTATGTCTAACCATAACCTAACCTACCTTCTGATACCAGTCACTTTTGTACCCACACGTTGCTCGCTCGCTCATATGGTGGTCTATGTCTAACCATAACCCAACCTACCTTTTGTTACCAAGTTGCGTATCCAAACAAGTCACTATCGCACCTAAGGTCGTCGCTAGCTCGATTGTCATAATCAATTTGATTGATTTAGATTTTTATTGATATATATTTTAAATAGTATTCGTTTTGATTGTTATATTTTATGGCATGTATACTAAACGAGTTGTATGACAGGTGATGTTTAGTGTTCATAAACGTTATAATAAATAAGTTTATGGTTTTCGAATTGAATATTTTATGAATATTATAGCTTTCAAGAATATAAACAGTAATAATTATATCAAGTAAACATTATATCTTTTGAACTTTATTGAAGTGAAAATATATAATTTGTTATTATATCAAACAATACGCACCCGAGAATTTTGATGTCAAAGTTACACCTCTTTTCTATGGACGCATAAAATCTTCATTTAAAATACGATTTTACTTTCTCCCCGACCTAATATAATGATGTTCAAGTTGACCAACAAACTTTATCAGTGTTCAAAAATATAGCAATATTAAAATAAGCAACTATACTTTTTCAGGGTTTCATTTAAACGTCGAAAAAAATATATAGTTACAATTTTAACAAGATCAATCATCATCATCATAATTTCAGCTGCAAGAAGCCCACTGCTGGCTGGACTAAGTCCTCTCCAATGGATTTCTGCGACCTTGGTCGACTTGCTCGAATTCTTTGTACATATTGTTTTTTATAGATCTATCTATTTATTATTGCACACTCGATCTCTAGCATAACATGTCTAACAAAATATTAATTAAATTATATATTACGCGCAGAGCCGATGGCCGATGGGGCACCATCGGCCATCGGCTCTGCGCGCTATGTGCCCCGCCCACTGCCACTTTAAGGAGCTTATCCTCTAAGCTATGGCGGTGGCTTTTGTTCTCTTACGAATCTCCTGATTTCTGATTCGATCTCGTAGAGAAACACCGAGCATAGCCCTCTTCATGGCCCTTTAAGCAACCTTCAGCTTTCTTATGAGGCCCATAGTAAGGGACCACGCTTCGGACCTGTAAGACATCACACATTGATTATAGTATTTTGTATTAAGGCCCTGAGGTATTTCAGACGAAAAGACAAGATCAATATTAATTTTAAAATCAACATTTGAATAAAATAAAGTCAAATACGGTTTTATCGCGCACACCTAACGTTTTGAACACGTAATAAATGCGATACCGTATAAAAATAACCGTATTAAAAGTTATTTTATTTAAATGGGTATCAATCGCGAAAATATTAGAAATTATAACGAAATCAACAGTTACATAAAAACAGCCGAAACGTTCACCCGATCCTTTACTTTCACACCCGATCCCCTCCTAATTAAAATATCACCTCGAATAATTTATTCAAAGCGTAAAAATATACGGACCAGCGAAGTTAATAAAATAATTAACACCTTCCCCGATATCTAATTTATTACGACAAATTACGTTTTAGAAAGCAAAGGCTATACATACATACATACGTTGGTATTTGTGTTGGAGAAAATAAACAAATTTTTACTTTTTTTTACTTTACTATACTATCACGTCTTTATCCCTTGCGGGGTAAACAGAACCCAAGGTCATAAAACCTACAATCCACGTTCAGCATCGTAGTGGGCGTAAAGGTGGAAAGCGGAATCAAAATAGTGATGGGTTGCTAGCTGCATCGCCTATCAACGTGATTCTTTAGATTTTCGCCCAATCCCTTGACCGACTTTTACGGTCTGCGCGGGAAGAAAAGAAGCTGGTATGTTCTACGTTTTTTCTTTTCTCCCAAACCAGCATGGAAGATCAAAGGCTGTGTCGTCCTATTTCTTGAGCTGAGAAACATTGACCCTCCTATGAAACCGTCGAGAATTTTCTCCTTAGCATTTTAAGGGTGTTTTTGATTGTAAGTTCACAAGTCGTGCTTCAGATCACTTATGTATGCGGACTATACGTATATTATTATTAGTGACGAGCTCCGTGGCGCCGCGGTCAACACGCCGGTCTGTGACACGGATGGTCCTGGGTTCGATCCCCGGTCAGGTCAAGATGAAAAATGATCTTTTTCAGATTGACCTGGGTCTTGGATGTTTATTTATATATGTATTTGTTATAAAATATAGTATCGTTGAGTTAGTATCCCATAACACAAGTCTTACATAAGAACTTACTTTAGGGCTAGCTCAATCTGTGTGATTTGTCCGTATATATTTATTTATTTATTTATTTATGTACTAGCTGTACCTGCGACTTCGTCCGCGCTGACATTGAAATCCGTATTACCGTGCCGTTATTTTGTAAAAAAACCTTTAACATCAAACAGAATACGAACGATGAAACTTCAAAATTAATTAGCTTGATCAGACTGATATATAAAAAATATATGACATTAATATGCATTTCAATGGCTTTGTTTTGATATTGTAAACATCCACATTTATTTATTCCACTAAGGTGGCGTGGCAATAAGTAAGAGTTATTACGGTATTTATATTAAAAATGTATGTGTGCATCATTTATGCTGACGAGCTCCGTGGCGCAGCGGTCAATACACGTCTGCCTATATACGCCTGCGACACGGATGGTCCCGGGTTCGATCCCCGGTCAGGTCAAGATGGAAAATGATCTTTTTCAGATTGACCTGGGTCTTGGATGTTTATCTATTTATGTATTTGCTATGAAATATAGTATCGTTGAGTTAGTATCCCATAACACAAGTCTAGAACTTACTTTGGGGCTAGCTCCATCTGTGTGATTTGTCCGTATATATTTATTTATTTATTTTACCTGGAAGCGAAAGAAAAACATAGAATGTGCCAGCTGCACATAAACGTAGAATGTCCATGTTGCTCCTTCACCAGTGATTGTTGGAAACTTTACCCTTGAACCTGTAGCAGTAGTACATTTACTTGGGTCAATTGATCCAGGTCGGCAGCTCCAGTTTCAAGGACGAGGTCTTTCGTCGAATCCGACTCGGCTGGCAGCGTTCGGGAAGCTCCGCAGCGTCTTCTCGTCCAAAATACATCAGTGCCTAAAGTCGAAAGTCTTTGACCAATGTGTTACCAGTGATGACTTACGGGTCCGAAACGTGGTCCCATTACTATGGGCCTCGTAAGAAAGCTCAAGGTCGCTCAAAGAGCTATGGAGAGGGCCATGCTCGGTGTTTCTCTGCGACATCGAATCAGAAACGAGGAGATCCGTAGAAGAACCAAGGTCACCGACATAGCCCAGCGGATTATCACTTTGTGGTGGCAGTGGGCGGGGCTCATAGTGCGAAGAACCGATGGCCGATGGGGCAGAAAGTTTCTTAAATGGCGACCACGTACCGGCAAGCGCAGCGTTGGACACCCACCGACCAGGTGGTCGGATGACCACATAAGGGTCGCCGGAAGGCGCTGGATGCAGGCCGCTTTCAACCGGTCATATTGGAAATCCTTGGGGGGGCCTATGTCCAGCAGTGAACTTAATGATGATGATGATAAAGAAACAAAAATTAGTTTCGGCATTCCCATACAAAAGAGTGCAGCCCACCGGGTGATTTGTATGGGAAAGTCGATTTTTTTATGGGTTTTTGACTGATAATTTAATTTCATTATACTGAAGTGATCTAGTATAACCCGTGGTTCGATTTGTCGTATACCTGTATATTCTGTGAAAGTGATTTGGAATGAGAAATAGTTGTTATTATTATTAAAACCACGGTAAAATTTCTGTATTGTGACGAGCTCCGTGGCGCAGCGGTCAACACGCCTGCCTGCGACACGGATGGTCCCGGGTTCGATCCCCGGTCAGGTCAATATGGAAAATGATATTTTTCAGATTGACATGGGTCTTGGATGTTTATCTATATAAGTATCTATTATAAAATATAGTATCGTTGAGTTAGTATCCCATAACACAAGTCTCGAACTTACTTTGGGGCTAGCTCATTCTGCGTGTGATTTGTCCGGATATATTTATTATTTATTTATTACGAAGCGTACCCGATAAAAACAGTCGACAGATGTTTAAATGGGTGACTCATACCGTGAATTGGAACTACAATTTCTTCTCAGAGAAGAATACGTTGGAGATATAAGTATATAAGTTATCTCCTTCGAGCAACACGGTACGGAAAAGCCGTGTTGCTCGAAGGTTATCTCGCGTGGAAACTTCTACATGAAACCTTCAAAAGAAAAAAGGAATACAATAAAAAATATTTTTTTAAATAATGATAATGTCATTTGTCATTGTGTTGGATCTGTAGAAAAATCTCTGAGAAAAATACAATTTTGTTTCTAAGTAAAAGTGAAAATGCGAATAAATATGCAAGGGGATTTAATACGAAAAATTATAAAAACAAAATACTTTAAAATAATTATATTGTTGGGTATCTGGTTCTGCTTCGCATCATGGAATGGGGATGTTTTCGATAATAAGTTGCCTCCGCTTAATATGACTTATGTCGTGGTGCACTTAGATTTTAAGAGAACTCCGCTGAAGTTAGGTTATCTACAAACTCTGTTGAAGACACTGAAGGATCATGGGGCGAATGGACTGCTCATGGAGTATGAGGATATGTTTCCGTTCACAGGGAAATTGGTCAATTTGAGCGCCCGGAACTGTTACGGAGAAACCGAAGTAAGTCTATTGTTAATCTTTAGGGTTCCGTTCGACGGAATGACAAAATAGAATCGATAGAGTCACGCATAGAAACACGAAGATGGACAGAATACTTCCGTAATATACGGGAACGTTTGTCTTTCCGTCTGTTTGTCAGTTTGTGCCTGCTATGTGTCTTCGAAACTATTGGTGATTATCTGGAATGGTTAACCATTCCACTTAATCACCAAGAGTTGACACATAAATTAATTTATAGCCCAAACCGATCATTTTGGGTCCAAAATACATTTCGAGTTTCAAGGAGTTTTTTTTTTTTATGGAATAACGAAAATGTCATAGCGACAATGAATAACATCCTTATTACTTTTTTGACAAGCTCCGTGGCGCAGCGGTCAACACGCCGGTCTGCAACACGGATGGTCCCGGGTTCGATCCCCGGTCAGGTCAAGATGGAAAATGATCTTTTTCAGATTGACCTGCGTCTTGGATGTCTATCTATATAAGTATCTATTATAAAATATAGTATCGTTGAGTTAGTATCCCACCCATAACACAAGTCTCGAACTAGCTCAATCTGTGTGGTTTGTCCATATATATTTATTTATTTATTACTGTAGTATCGATTTGATTCGAATTACTAATGATTCGACAGTGAAAACTTTAACTTATGGATGAAATAAACAGAGAGGATCAAGTCAGCGCGTAGTCACATGCAACAAAGGAAAAGAAAACCTCATTTGAATCCACAGAGCAAGGAAGGCGATCGCGCGAGCTAAATTGAAATTCCTTGCTCTGTGTTTGAAAGAAAAGGCTGATGGCGGGCGGCGGCTCTGCCAAGCTCTTCAAATTTGAAAGTATCTCCTATATATAAGATCCAATTTCTATCATTCCATGTAACTTGCGCTCCACCGCGCTGTCGTCCATTGAAAAAAACTTGTAATTTTTAGGGTTCCGTACTAAAATTGAAAAACGGAACCCTTATAGGATCACTCGTGCGTCTGTCTGTCCGTCCGTCCGTCTGCCACAGCCGATTTTCTCCGAATCTACTGAACCAAATTAGGTGAAATTTGGTAAGATGGTGTAATCCTATGACCCAAACACGGATGTGAAAGTAAATAAAGATTTTTTTTAATAAAGGGTCATTTTCAGGGGCCCAATTACAAAATTTTACCTTACTGTGTCATATATCAAATGAAAGGGCTCATTATGAGGATATCAAAAATATTTTTTTTTGTTCGGGTAAAATCAATACTTTTGATTTTATTCACGAAAGAAGGCAAAATTGACTACTGGGCCGAAAATTTTGAAAAAATTACAAAATATAGTTCCTGTAATCTTCAAGGAAAGATTACTGGAAAAATAATAAGAATTCTATCACTTGAAAATTAAGTGGTAAATTCACAATAATAAGTTCATCTAGGGAAATAGTTCACTAAAACACCACTAGATGGCGCTAGTCAATTGAATAAAACATTTTTTGCACATTGTGTGTGTGTTCACGAAGCATATTGTACGGAACCCTCATTGCGCGAGTTTGACTCACACTTGGCCGGTTTTTTTAGCTAAAACAGTTCCTCCAAGAGGCTCAACAGTTAGACTTCGAGATAATTCCACTGGTCCAAACCTTCGGCCACATGGAGTATGCCCTGAAACTTGAGGAATTTAAATACCTCCGAGAAAAGAGCTTACTTATGGACACTATCTGCCCCAGTCAGCCTGAGAGTAAAGCTCTGATTAAGGACATGTTAGAGCAGGTAAGGACTTCTATACCACTGCCCACAAAATAATGTTAAGTTTTCAGAGTTTATGTGTGTAAGTTAGATTATCATCATCATCATAATAACTACAGTAGAATTATAAATGGGTATCTCTTTGTATAGGCATGTAACATCCTCATCTTCATCGTCACTTATCATCAGGTGAGATGGCAGACAAATGCCTTATATAATAATGACTAAAAAATAAGTAACTACAAGTAGGTTTATAAGATTGTCTAATCTAAAACTGAACGCTTCTGGCTTTAAGTCTGCCTTTTACGATTGTGTAATAAAGTTAAATAAATAAATAAACGCCCTTTAAGTTCACTTACGAGCTCCGTGGCGCAGCGGTCATCACGCCTGCCTGCGACACGGATGGTCCCGGGTTCGATCCCCGGTCAGGTCAAGATGGAAAACGATCTTTTTCAGATTGACCTGGGTCTTGGATGTTTATCTATATATGTATTTGTTATAAAATATAGTATCGTGAGTTAGTATCCCATAATACAAGTCTTTCATTAGAACTTACTTTGGGGCTAGCTCAATCTGTGTGATTTGTCCGTATGTATTTATTTATATTACGCTGGAAGGGTTGCCAGGTCTTATAGTAAACAGCCGGACAGAGCAGCCAGTTTAACCGGACATTTGGGTAACAAAGGCCGGAGTCGTAGTATAACACGATATTATTTTATTAAAATTACGCAGAGGTTTATTACCGTAATCTCTTCATAAATTCTATCAATCTTCATAAAATTACAAAATTTAGAAAACTTCACCAAAGTCGGACAGGCCGTACTCTGACTAGTTTGGCCGGCCGGACACGCAACTAAAAAGCCGAACTGTGTCCGGTTATATTCGGATGCTTGGCAACCCTATACGCTCGCATATAAACAAACATATGTTATAAACATTAAGTTGATCTTCGCGATTAATTATCCAAAAAGTCTTTTTCAAAATCTCAGATCGCTAGACTAATCGATCGACTTGTGCGTTAATGAAACGAAAAGAGGAGGCCGATATATTATATCTAGATTGGTGAATCGATTAGTTGAGATTTGTCTAATCCGAACCTTCTGCATACAGCGTGTAAATAGACCCTCGACTCAGACCGTTAATATGAAAAAAGAAATCCTATGGGTTCAATGCTGGGAACGCAACAAAAATTAACTGCCATACTAAATACTGACTGAAGACTTTTAAATGAAAATAACCATTACTGTCGAATGGTTCCCGGTAGAGTAGAATAAGACCACTCTAAGTCTTCCTTAAGATGTCGTAGAAGGTGATTTAGGAATCAAAAGCTAAACAAATTAAGCTTATAAACACCGAAGAACCTCTCCAACCCGTCTGGACAGCGTGGAGAGTGTAGGCCAAACCCTCTGACTGCTCTGGCTCTGGTAGTACAGAGAGGGTCGTGCTCCTGCAGTGGAGACTAAAACAGACCTAATGATGATGACTGTCGAATCGATGAACTATGAAAGAGGTTAAATGCTATGAAACTGAATATTTAATTCTACTTTTCAGGTGATCAAATTCCACCAAAGCGTTGTTTCACTTAAATATATCCACATAGGCTGCAATGAAGTAAACTACATGGGTACATGTGAAGTTTGTGCCCAGAGGAATATTTCTACAGAGTAAGTTATCCTATTTCTGCTGGTCTAATGGCAAACATACATACATATTCACGTCTTTATCCCTTGCAAAGTAGACAGAGCCCTAGGTCATAAAACCAAAGGCCACGTTTAGCATGTTAGTGGGCGTTAAGGTAGAAAGCGGAATCAAAATAGTGATGGGTTGCTAGCCGCATCGCCTATTGACGCGATTCCTTAGATTTTCGCCCAATTCCTTGACCGGCTTTTACGGTCTAACGTTTGATAGCTGTGGTGTACAACGACTTGATGGTCACAAAGACATCCATTATAGCTTTCGTATGATTGACTATGGTAGTTTAAGATTTATAAACCGTAGTGTATGTTGAAGTGACTATGAACACGTTGTGAGTACCCCGCAGTTGTCAAAAGTTAGCAAATAGGCCTGCTAGCTTTGCCTGACTTTTGTCCTTGTTCTGGTCTTCCTGGACTGTGCCGTGCGGTTTCTGCTCTACAGAACAAGTAGATCCTCTTTTTAGGGTTCCGTTAAAAAATTAAAATCGGAACCCTTATAGGATCACTCGTGCGTCTGTCTGTCCGTCCGTCTGTCACAGCCGGTTTTCTCCGACTATACTGAACCAAATTAGGTGAAATTTGGTTAGATTGTGTAATCCTATGACCCAATGTCGGCGGACCAATTAGAAAATTTTAACATAGTTTTGCAATACATACTGTGTCATATATCAAATGACAGGGCTCATTATGAGGATCTCAAATTTTTTTTTTGTTCGGGTAAAATCAATACTTTAGATTTTATTTACGAAAAAAGGCGAAAATTGACCATTCCCCCATGATCTCTGAAACTATTGGGCCTAAAATTAAAAAAAAATCAAACTATAGATCATTGCTTGAAGATTACAGGAAAAATAATTAAAATTCTATCAGATGAAAATAAAGTGGTAAACTCACTATAATTAATTCACCTAGGGAAATAGTTCACTAAAGCACCACTAAATAGCGCTATTCAATTGAATAAAACATTTTTGTACGTTCGCATAGATGGCAATCAAAAAGTATAAGGTACTTCCCCCTGACTCAGCATCATGAAATTTGGCTGGGGGCAAGTTCATAATACTTATAAAGAAAATCCTGCTACGCTGGTCTGGGACTCTGGGACAAAGGGAAGAACGTAGAATGTGCCGGCTGCTTCTCTTCCCGCGCAAATCGTAACAGGCGATCGAAGGAATGGGCGTGAGAAATCATGTCAACAGGCGGTGCGGCTAGCAATCCTTCACTATTTTGATTCCGCTCTCCATATACAAGCCCACCAACATACTAAACGTGGCCTTTAGGTTTTATATACCTGATTAAATGAATAATTGTTATATAGGGCTGAAGTAATTCGATTGTAATTTAGTCTGTAGATGATTAAGATATGTAAATCACTAGCTAGATTTTATTTTTTTCATCTTCACTGCAAGAGCATGACCCCTCTTTGTACTACCGGAGCCATATATTAGCCAGAACAGTCAGAGGATTTGGCCTACACTCTCCACGCTGGCCAGACGGGTTGGAGAGGTTTGTTTAGCGTGTGTTTCCTAAGATACCTTCTACAATATCCAAGGGAAGACTTGGAGTGGTCATATTGTACTCTGCCGAGCAACACGGCAAAATACCTAGTGAAAAATGAATCGCTTCATTTGTTTCAGACGGATTTACCTTAACCACGTTACTTATGTCTATGGTGTGGTGAAGCGCCTGTCTACAGACACAGCAGTACTTCTGTGGGACGATATGCTCAGATCTATAACACCGGCCAAGTGGAGATATGACTTCCATGTACCAGTAGAACCCGTGTATTGGAGGTACGACCCACACTTCAGTCTACGACATTCCAGTTTACGGAATTACCATAAAGCATTTCCTAACATTTGGATAGCTTCAGCATTCAAAGGCGCCGATGGACCTTCATCCATACTACCAGATATACCGAACAGATATTTAAATCACTACACGTGGTTGAATAAAATCAAAAACTACAAATTCGGCGAGGAAACTCATACCTACACTTTTAAGGGCATCATCCTAACTGGTTGGGCAAGATACGATCATAACAGACCGTCTTGTGATCTGTTGCCTGGTTCTATACCAAGTCTCATGCTAAATTTATTGCTTGTACAGGAATTCAGGTTAGGTCAAATTAATCGCGATGACAATATGGACCCAGTTACTTTGTTCAAGAAAAACATTGAAATAAAATTAAGAGATACTCTGGAATGTCAATCACTGAAAGTAGTATTTGGTGATAACCAAACCGAAGCAAATGTTGATCGCTTAAATATTAATGCATGCAAATTTGTGGGTTTTGAATTATATGATTCCCTTAAAGCATGCTCAAACCTAAATACAACTATAATAAATGATGCTAACGCTACAAATCTGAAGATGTTCTCGAATCTAGATTGGTGCAATTTTATGACAACGTCAATTAAATACTTAGAAAGTGATATGAATAAAAACATGAAGGAATATTATGATGAAAATTTCGTCGCTCAGTATGTCTTTGAGAAGATTTTTTCTCTTAAAATGGGACTTAAATACTGTTATCAATAAATAGTAGTATGTTTATCTGTTTTCTTTTGGTAAGCCTTAATAATAGAAGTGAGTCGAAATTTAAATCGTTTTTACTAAACCACTACGTAGGCAAATAGGCATACGGCTCACCTGATGGAAAACGGTTACCATAGCCTATGATGGACGCTTATAACACCAGGGTGACACTAATGCATTGCCGACTCTGAAGAAAACTTATTACGCCCTTGTTAAGAACCCAACCAAGTTGTAGTAGCTCGGAAAAAGCCATGGTAGGCTGAGTTCATTCCGCAACTTTTAATAAGTTAATTACATATTAGATTTCCTAAACAGTTAATTTCGTAGAAAAATAGCCAACGCAAATTTAATAGCAGTCCAGCCTCACCGTACGTCCGTATGTAAAAACCATGAAAATATATGTAGTTACGTGTGCAACCGTATAGTACAGACAATTTGATCATTCGCGTAATTTCTGGATATAAATTACGCGAACATTTAGTAATCCTTTAAGCATATAGCGGCATTATATGAAAACAAATCGATATAAAAAATTACGATGCTATACAAGGAAATTTGCCGTGTGGTTCCCGGCAGAGTAGAATAGGACCACTCCAAGTCTTCCCGTGGATGTCGTAGAAGGCGGCATAGGAAACGAAAGCTAAACAAAGCTCATAAACATCAAAGAGCCCTCTCCAACCTGTCTGGCCAGCGTGGAGAGTGTAGGCCAAATCCTCTGACTGCTCTGGCTAATTTATGGCTCTAGTAGTACAGACAGGGTCGTGTTGCTGCAGTGGAGACAAATAAAGACCTGATGACATACAGGAAATGGTATGAAACCTTTTGTTGAGAGTCTGACTAGCACTTAGCTAGTTTTAATCATAATAACAATAAGTTGCATATGTAACGAGTTACGAATAAGAAAACCTCTTATAAGTTTCCACTTTGCCAGGGACGTGCAAGTGGTAAGTTTAGTACTCGTAACTTAGTAGGTGAAAGAGAAACGGAGAGATATGATTTTAGCTAAGAATTTTATAAAAGTTGATTTAATTTTAACCCTATAACCGCACCCTTGAGTTCAAATAAATATACTGCTAATGAAATTATTATATGGGTATGGTTATAGAGTTAAGAATAGTTCTTCTTCTCCTTCTTCTGTTTTATAAAATAGCTTCCACCGAGATTTTAGTGAATCTGCCAATGTCCAGTAAATTGAGATACTAAGTATCGGTGTTGTACGGTAAAATTGCAACAACTATTTGTTACAATTTTACCGTACAACATCAAAGATGGCGTATGTTCTTTGATGCCTCGTGGTCGGGAGGTTATGGTGACAAGTCTATACGAGTCCATATAACAGTCCACTTTAACTAATTCACAAATTGTTCCATGAGTACGAGCATTTATAACACCAAACTACACCAATTTCATATTATAAAGTCCACCAAAATCAATTTGCAAAATCGTCCAAGGTAAACCCCAACTACACCCCTTGACTTCCAACCCCAAACTCTCTAAGAATAGTTAAATTCTCTGTTTGGGACAGGATACACAAAGTCCAGCTGTCCCGATAACAAAGTCCAGCTGTCCAGTCCAGTGAAATTAGTCCGTTTTTGAAGTTAAATTTCAAAGGAACTAATGCTAATTATCATCATCATCATTATCACCATCAGGTCTTTGTTAGTCTCCGCTGCAAGAGCACGACCCTCTCTTTGTTAGTCTCCACTGCAGGGCCAGACCCATATATTAGCCAGAGTGACCTACACTCGCCACGGTGGCCAGACGGTTGGAAATGGTCTCTTTGATGTATACAAGCTTTGTTTAGCTTGTATTTTCTAGGTAGCCTTCTATAACATCCACACGGATATAGACTTCACATTGTCCTTTTTCCTTAATTTAAAAAGATGGGCCTCGACTGAGCAGTGACCGATGCGCCGTGATGCAGTCTGCTCGCCCGCGAAAAAATAGTGTTGTAAACTACAGTCATGTTGATCATGCAACGGGCCGTGGCCAAGCCGAGGCGGTACCGAGCTATTTCGGAGTATTGTCCAATGCTCAGCCATTACTCGGTTGCCGCTGTAGCGTGAGTGTGTCCATACAAAATAAGATGGATATTAGTTGACCGTGCTACGGCCGACGCTCGGCTCGGATCCCTTCTTTTTGTAGGGGGTCAAGTTTATCTACTCTCGACTGTACCTACCTTTATTTAGTTATTTATCGTTTTAATCGTAGCTAACAAGCAAAAAAAAAACAAACACCAAACGTACACATTTTGTCTTTACCACGGGATCTCATATATTCTTATAATTCTCATAAGAAAGTAACGTGCTCTATCACAGTTTATGTATAAACTTTGGCTCTAGTGGCCATAAATTCCTAGAGGGTAAACTTAAAGACACAAAAAGTTGTGTCCTAAGTTGGCTTTTAATGTATATTTTGCACCAAAATACTTCCGCGCTAATATTATGGGTATGGTCAGCATAAAAACACTTCTGTGAAACTATTTTTTCCACTCATCTTTCACTTTTTCCTCGATAGGCTTTTACTGAACGGGAAGAGAAACAGCTGGTACATTCTACGTCTTTTATTTTCTCCAGCGTGGAAGTGTATAAAAACTTTTTACAATATAACTACTCGTATGATTTGCTTTCACTTCCATGCTGGTGTGGGAGAATAAGAAAAAACGTAGCATGTACCAGCTGCTTCTCTTCCCGCGCAGATTGTAAAAGCCGATCGAGGGAATGGGCATCAAGAATCATGTCTATAGGCGATGCGGCTAGCAACCTATCACTATTTTGATTCCGTTCTCACGTACAAGCCCACCAACATGCTAAACGTGGCCTCAAGGTTTTACAGACCTGGGCTCTGTCTACCCCGAAAGGGAAAAAGACGTGATAGTGTATGTCTGTGTGTATGATTTGTTATAACAAATCATACACACACACACACACACACACACACACACACACACACACTATCACGTCATAATAACGAATCCCTTGAAATAACCTCATTGTTTATTCGAAACATGTACTGAAATAGTGTCTGAAAGGCCGATAGATAATGCTAGGCATGTTTGCAATAACGCCCATGTGATTTACAACGCTCTGCACATTGTAATAAAAGGACTTGTAACAGGAAAGAGAAATATACATTTTCTGTTTTTAAGGTTCAGTACCTAAAGGGGTATTACTAAGTTCCCACGGCTGTTTGTGAGGGATTATCTGTTGAACCATTATAGATAGACTTTTCCAGAATATGTTAAAGGTCCCAATAGAAAAAAAATTTTGTAAAATGATACTGAACCCTCCATAAGTGAATTCGCACTTGATGGGAGTTTTAATGACAATAGTTTGCACTAGAACTTTCTAATTCAAACGTACATCCAAAAAGATCTTCTTCTAACGTGTAGGTACATAATCTTTTAGTATTTGTATAAAGAGGGTTATTTGCCGGGGTACCAATAAAAGACAGCTAGCGTGTAAATGAATATGAAATAAAATTACAAAAGATCAAATCACATGAAAATTATTAAAGAAAAGTAACAAAACCATGAAATTTAGAACAGAACATCGCCATATCAATCACAAACTACGAAGAAGATACTATTACTAGTATCAGACGACCCACTGCCTTATGTTTTCTCTAGGCAATAAGGATCATAGACAAATAATGGAGTGAGTGTGAAAATGAAAAAAATGCCATACAATTCCTTTTGAGTTTCTATTGGGGGCCATAAATTCAAATTCAATTGACGTGTGTTCTATGGCCTAAAATCGGTAAAGGGAGTTTTTCGGCAGTGATATCAATTTTCTGACAGTTATTCTTTTTTAGTACAACATTGTAAGTGGCCAGTATCTTTATCAGCCAAAAAATCATTAAAAACTATTTAAATTCCTACGAAATATATATATATATATATATATATATATATATATATATATATATAGTATTCTTGTTCTTCAAGTTGAATTAGGGAGAAAACATATTTTTGTACTTATTCCGCGATAACTTTCAAACCCGTGCTCCAATTGAGATGAAATTAAGAATATATATATATATCAACTATTTCTTTTTTATTGTTCAAATTAAATTTCTTATTCCATACACTGGTCACTGCCAGGAAAGTCTATGTATAGTCATAGGACGCTTTTCGTCCCTTCTTTGTTTTGTTTTGTTGTTAACCAATCGTAAGTATAACTAGATGAATTAACCCTCAAATTAAATTTACTTCAAGTATAAATTTAGAATAATTACAAATTAAATTCAAACTTGCAGCCATGACGCATTTTTCTTTATAAACTATGCTTGCAACGTTGTGTGTGATTGACGTGCGGTCGGATGCACACAATATGCCGATGCGATTTACATTATAGATTTTGCTGGAGTTATTTTGGTATTTTTTACCCGACTGACCCACCTAGTAGGAGAATAATGTTTTTCGCACGTATGTATGTAAGCAAGTATGTATGTTCCATTGTTGTTTGTTGTAGCCTAAAGAAATTGATAGATTTTGAAGTGTGAGGTGTCATTAGGTAAGTAGACGCTCTAAGAATCATACCAACTACAACGTCGTGACTTTGAATCACCGCGTCTTGCTTGCTTTTCGTGTGTGTAAGTGGTGTCAGATTTTTCAAGCTGTAAATATATATCGCGTCAAATTAGGGCGTATTCCTAAGAGCCATGGATTCGAATCCTACCAGTAGCGAGTATATTTTGTGTCTGCATGTGTATCTATCTGTGGTTTCATAGCTCTCAAACGGATCAACCGATTCTCGTTTAGTTTTTTTGTGTCATAAATAATTTTATCCCGAATGATCTTAGCCATGTTTCATGAAAATCTGTTCAGCCGTTTGAAAATCATCAGCTCTTTTCTAGTTGATGAAGGATCTGCCGAACTTCCTTATGGCCGACCGATTCAAAATTTAGTACCGCGTTACTTCAATGATATTGAAATTGTCTCTGGTTTTTAAATTTTACTTTTTTTATTAAATAAAGAAAATAAATTATGAAAAAATTCCACGCGGGCAGAACTTGAACCCTGCGTCTTAGATCTCTGTACGATCTATGCGTTGCCAATTACGCCACCGCGCTTCAAGCCCCGGCGCGATATGATGGAGAAACTCAGCGCCGGGGCTTGAAGCGCGGTCTGCCCGCGTGGAATTTTTTCACCACTTCTTATTTTCTTTATTTAATAAATAAGGTAAAATAGCTAAGGTATATAAGGTATAAACTATTTTACTTTTTGTTAAAAATAAACTTTTATTTCAAATACAAAGTTTGATCGACACGTGGTTGGCAGCACACACATTGAATATTGGATAGCGCTGTCTCGACGTATGTTACTCGACGTTGATCGACGTTCTGTATACAATTCTTTGGTATTATTTTGTATTTTTAAATCGTTTTGCTGAGGGAATTCGTAAACCTATATTAGTAAAAATAATGGGACTTAAAAAAGTAAACAAGACGTTATGGGACCCAAAACTGCGAACTTGAAAAAAAAATACTTTTCATTAAGTTGCCAATTGTGAAAGCTTTTGTATGAAAATATTGAAAATATTTTGAGTGAGAGAGAGTCACCTGCAATGATTTTATAGGAAAAGTTGATCATATTGACGGGCTGAGTCACCCCTTAAAACGTATGTCAAGGGTCAATTTACAAGCTTTTCTTTTATGTCATAGGACGGCAAACGAGCAAGCGGTTCACCTGATGGTAAGTGATCACCGCTGCCCATGGATAACTGCAACACCAGGGGTGTCACAGGAGCGTTGCCGGCCTTTTATTTTTCCGTGCTTCGGAAGGCACGTTAAGCCGTTGGTCCCGGCTGTCAGCATTGATGGCAGTCGTTAAGCTATGTCAGATGCCTTAAGGCAGCTTGAAAAATCTGACACCAGTGTTGGCTACTTACACATACGAAAAACAAAACAAACTCACCGAACGAAGCATAGCATTCTGTGAGAGTGTGGTACTTCCCCGGACGAGCCGGCCCATTCATGCTACTAGCAAAAGTGATTTTCGCCGGTAACGAGGCTCCACCACAACCAAAAAGTGTAGTGTATGTACCACAAGCTGTAAGTGTGAATGGGCGTTTTTCCATTAGCCAGTCCGGCACCGGCACGGCACGGGCATGGCCGTGCACTGGCGCCGACGCCGGGGTTTAGTTTTTCCACTGCGCCGGTGTCGATACCGGGCCGGCGCCGTCGCCAGTAGGTCAAAAAGCCAGCCATACATTTTTGATTCCCCGGCACCGGCACGGCGCCGGCGCCGGATCCGGTGCCGGCGCCGGATCCGGTGCCGGTGCCGGGCTGGCTAATGGAAAAACGCCCAATAAGATAAAAGATAAATAACTGTATATATTATTAGAATTCTGAGCGGCTTATGTTATAATTTTATACCTACCAAGGCAGTCGGGTAATTTATTTTAAAATATGCTTGTTAGTATTCGTAAAACTTAGTGTTACTATTTAACCCTTTCTGCTTGCTAGTTTAAGATCTATAACTTTATCCCGGTCATGTGGTCCCAACCCCTTAATCGTACGATTTGTTCTCACAGACTCACATAGATGGCGCCACTCGTTGCTAAAAAACATTTTATCTACCTACCGTATTATGAGAATATAAAAGGCAAAATATTTGAAAATTACAACCTAGTTTCAGTAAGTTTAGGGTAGCACAAATTGCCGCCATCTATTGGCGAGTAGCAAACAACTCCGCAGCGCCATACATTCGCCTTTTTCGCCATCTTAATTTGGTCCAATATTTTTGTATGAGGTGGGCAGTCTATTAGGTACGTTAGTATTATATTGTCTTTGCCCTGGTATATTGATTCCACGTGGAAAGTACACGTGGAATCCATGAACCGGGTTACTTGGGTCCTTATTAAACAATTTAGTAATCAATCTAAACACCACTATTTGAGTTTCGTGTCCAGCAATTTGACAGATTATAGTCCATTTAATCGTGCATAGGGCTACATTCACCATTGAACCCTGTCTATACACTTTGTTCTTTTGTTTTATAATTATCATCAATGATGTTCTTCATCTTCTTCATTTCAAATCTTCCATTCTTTTTTCTCCACTGCAGGAGCATAACCGTCTCTTGTAAAAAAAAATTAGAAAAACAATTATGTCATTAAAAAATAAAACATACGGCCATACATATTTTAGTACTAGATTTTATGAAATAAGAATTGTGCCTCTAGAAGCAGTTTTCAGCGAGAAAATAGAGGAATACATTTGTGTGGAAAACATACTGAAAAAATACTGTTAGGCTACGCCCTTAAGGATGAGCTAGTTCGAAACTCGAACTCGTCGGCGCACGTGGCTAATTTGCTTGCTATTTCGCTGAGAAAAGGATAGACTCAGTTATGAACATTGAACAGTGCGGAACTATTTACACCGATATATACGCACATCGGAACTTGCTTTGAATAGGCTCCGACATTGCAAGGAAATGCAAACACAAATATTGTTGAAACGGGCGTCTAAAAATTCACGAGTATGCGTTTGGGAGAAGTGTGCTTGTGACAAAACAGCTCTATATTTTAATTAAAAGTAAAATTATTTAATAATAACCAAACTATGCTTGTACGAACTTTGTTTTAGAGATTTTATACTCCTTCCGGTATTTAATTGTGCCTAAAGTTGCGTTAAAATAACGTGTTGAAACGGAATGTTTTGGGACTCATAACCTTTGAAGTACTTATCATTTTACAATTATGATTCCATACAAGCATAGATAACGAAAAACAAATAGATAGAATTAAAAATTTTAAACAGACGATACCGAACAACGGAGTCATCACCCTACAGAATTTGAATGGCGAAATACCTGACTAGCGTACCCTTAAATTCTCTCCTCTAATTAATTGTGAACACAGCCTGTTTACCACATAATAGATTAGAGTACCTAACTATCACAATATTTTATAGTCTAAAGACTGTCGAAAGTTTAAATTGAATGGTCGGATAACTAATTTAGATTCGTTAGAACTATTATCAGTAGGTACACCGCTACTGAGTTTTGTCTAACTAGTCGCTGTCAACTGTGGTAACATAATTTATATTCTGATACCGGTCATTTTAGGATAAGACATTCTGAAGCACTGGCCATTTTAGGAAATGGATCCTTTGACACTAGACTTTCTTAGTCACTCAACATTATGAGACTGGACGTTAGAGGACACTGGACTCTTTAACACACTGGACACTGTAGGACACCAGACATTGTCAGCTTAAACGACTGTAGGTAGGTCACAGATAGTGAAAGCACTAATTAAGTCATTATAAAAGCGTTGTTACTTAACTTGAATAATATACAGTTGAATTTATGGAGTATTTTGTGACCCCCCCCCCCCCCCCCCATTTTTGTGTTCCTATTGAGATATAACTACTAGAGAAGACACCGCATATAAGGTAGCTCCTCTAGTATTATATCTCAATGTGTGTTCCATGTTTTATGTTTCTTCCATGTTTCTTGACGCCCGTGTATTTCACATGAAGTAGGTGTGCCAGATGGATTTGGCGAACAAATCTTTTGAGTGTGCAAGATGTCAAATTTAATAACGGACTGGTTTTTTATTTTTACAAATAATTTTTCTTAAACTTATTTCTCTTCATTATATTTTATTCAATATTTAAGGCAAATAATTTAGATTTGAAACCAAGTGTCGAATTTACCTATTTCACCCCCTTAGGGATGGAGTTTCCAAAAATCCTTTCTTAGCGGACGTTTCCTAGTCACAGTCTACCTTTTTGCCAAATTTCATCTACATTGGCCAAGTAGTTTTCGAGATTTCGTGATGAGTGAGTGAGTGTTTTTCGCTTTTATATATATAGATAGAGGTACATTTACTAGGTTTATTTACTCCGAAAAAGTACATTGATAACCTTTTTAGTCGGTTAATAAATCACATCTCATGAATCAGAAAAAGTTTTCATGCTAAACTTGAAACTCTTTGCTCGGATTCTATAAAAAAGTTTAAATTTTGCATCTGTGGAGTAGAAATTGTAAATACATCATTACGATACAAATTTCGATGTCATAAGAACCGTATTATTAGCAAATGTATTGAAAAATAAGTTGCAATAATCAAAGACTGGTCTTGGAAAGATAAATTACTTTGTATTACGAGACAAATTACTTATCCAATGCAATTTTCTTCTGAATGCCATTGTCTTGTTTAGTAGCCCTTTCGCAGTGGATCAGATGATACTGTAAGCGAAGATACGACATTCAATACGGTAAAAGCAGTCAAGTAACAATGGGAAATTGAATTTAAGGGGGCACACTAGGCAATCATTTTATTCCTAATACTTTAGAAATAGAAAGAAATTCAAGAATGTAAATCATACGTATAATGACTAGTAAATAACTCGAAGTACTTTTGGAATCATGTTTTAATATTATCAGAATCAGTGAGAATTATGAGAATCAGATTAGGTACCGCTTCATGTTTTCTCTTAATGACTGATTCTCATAATATTAAAACATGATTCCAAAAATACTTCGTTATTTTTATTTTTATTCTTGAAATTCTTTCTATTTGTAAAGTAGTAGGAATAAAATAATTGGCGTCGCTACTGTGCCTAGTGTGCGGCCTGGCGCTGTGAGTTCAGACGATACGACACACTAGCGCCACCCAGCAATTAATTCTATAAGTCCTAAATCATATCAAAATTAAAAAATCTAATAGCTGAATGCCCTAGTAAATTATTCGTAGATTAACGCCAAAAACGGCCGTTTTTGGCGGTAATCACTAGTTCTCTTAATGACTGATTCTCATAATATTAAAACATGATTCCAAAAATACTTCATGTTATTTACTTGATTTACATTCTTGCATTTCTTTCTATTTATAAAGTATTAGGAATAAAATTATTGGCGTCGCTAGTGTGCCTAGTGTGGGGCCTTAACAATGGATCTTTCCTATTTAAATAAAATTTAATTTTAATACGGTTTTTATCGTGTTTATTATATTATTAGATTTTGCCCGCGGCTCCGCTGGGGTCAATGTAGATCCCTTGGGGACAATATGTTTTTCCGGGATGAGAGATAGCCTATGTCCCTGGCCTGGCCATACTCCAGAAAACGTGTTTGCAAAATTTCATGATGATCGGTTCAGTAGTTACGCCGTGAAAGCGTACGTAACAAACGAACAAATAAACAAACAAGCTCACTTTCAAGTTGGGATTGGGATTTCTGAACATTATTTATACACCTGACGTTTCGAATACTTCATTAAATAACCTAAAATATTAAAAAGATATTATGCGCCATAGAGCTCATCATGCTTCAGCCGTGCGGTTCCCGGAAGCCGTGTGGTTCCCGGCAGAGTAGAATAGAACCACTCCAACTCTTCCCGTGAATGTCGTAGAAGGCGACTTAGGAAACACAAGCTAAACAAAGCTTATAAACATCAAAGAGACCTCTCCAACCCGTCTGGCCAGCGTGGAGAGTGTAAGCCAAATCCTCTGACTAATATAAGGCTCTGGTAGTACAGAGAGGGTCGTGCTCCTGCAGTGGAGACTACAAAAGACCTGATGATGATGATGATGATGATTACAAAAAATGCCAGTGCATTGCATGGATGTGTCAAGACTGCAACGAGAAAATACCCAAATATATAGTGGTACAGTTTTATTACACATAAAGACGAGTGGAGACATATCTTTCTTAGTTTTATTCGTTGTCCAATTGATACTTACGCCCTCTATTACTTGGATCTATTGGAGAGTTCGCTCAATGCGATTATCTGTTTCAACAAATCTTAATGTATTTGAAGGGCGACTTAGGATGGGATTAATAACAAATGGCCAAGACATTCATTACTCGAAACCTCTCTAATGCTATTTATTTCTAGATTCTTAGAATAGGTTTCACTGATTAATAGTTATGATTATTTTCAGATATTTTTCTTTTATGATTAAACTCAGGTATCAAGAATGAAGTTTTTTATCCTAGTACATCTTTTATGCTCAAAAAAATCTAAGGATTTATGTCATTTGGAGTAATTCCATTGGGAAAAGATCATTTTAGGGTAAAGTATGATACAAAGTACTCTGTGAAAGTATGTAATGGGTAAAAACGGGACCCTATTTACGAGATTTCGATGTCCGTCTGTCTGTTACTAGGTTGTATCTTATAAACCGTGATAGCAAAAGAATTTAAATATTCGGAGATGATGTATTTTTGTTGCTGCTATAACAACATGTACTAAGAACAGAACAAAATAAATATGTACTCAAATACAAAAACGTTTTTTTGGCCGTTCTTGATTTGCTCGATAGTCTTATGTTGTATGGATAATAGTACGAAACCCTTCGTACGCGACTCCGACTCGCACCTGGCCCATTTTTTCGTTTTGGTCTAGGCACAGAAGCCACAGAGGTCATCAAAAGGTATAAAATGTATAAAAGTAACTGTTTACACCTAAAGTTGCGGCACAGTACCGGGTTTATGTCCTTACCTTATCCCAGTAATTGGACGGCTCGTATAACTACTGCGTGTTACGACATGCTGGGATAGGCTATTATGTGACAAATTAGTTCTATGACCACTCAGGACTCAGGGGTGTTGAAGTTAAGAATATTTTATGCACATTAACTAAAATTACCATGTGTGCTTCGGCCACTAGTTAGTTCATGCAAACTATTGCTGGCCAGCGCCCACCGCTACTGTTAGTCCCACCATCTATAGGTAAAACATGCAACTCGTGCCAATATTAAATAAATAAATAAATGGGGAAGGGTAGGGAAGGGGATCACACAAATTGAGCTAGAGCTACATTAAGTTTTGAACTTGTGTCGTAGGATACTAACTCAACGATACTATATTTTTATAATCGATACTTATATAAGTAGATAAGCATCCAAGACCCTGGTCAATCTGAAGAAGATCGTTTCCCATCACCTTGTGTTGCAGGTAAGCATGTTAACCACTGCGCCATAGAGCTCGTCATGCTTAATCTGTTAAGACTGCAGCAATATTGCCTCTACACGAGGCATCTTTAGGCAATGAACCTATATAGGGATATTTTAGTTTTAGTAGTGCCTAGGTACGAGCTTACTTATTATACAGAACGAGATTCCTTCACGGTCTTGGCTAATGTCAAATTTATTTAAGCAACGTTTGGCACGAAATAATGTTTTTAAATAAAATTAAAAAAAAATAAACGTTTAACCCTTTTAAGAGATAGGCGCCGACAGACATAAAGTATAACGGTCTAACTAACCCTCTTTTTGCTTTGGGGGTTCAAAGACACGAATGCTCTACCAAGAAATAATGGAATCCTATGTCCTTTGAATGATGTAGGGTTCAGACTCCCAAATCTGTTCGTTTTTTAATTTTATTGCTTGAACAAATTGGCTGCATATCCATTTAACGAAAATTCTACATAAAATATTGTACCAGAAAATTGTTCAAAATGTGTTCGTACAAGTTTTTTCAAAGCAGAATATGTATTTTTTTTTTATTAAAACTAACGTGAGATATTATCATTATTAATATGTTAAGTACGGGTCACTCACGTATAAAGTCTGGTCGGTTCACATTCGCCCTGAGGATGAGGTTGAAACATGTCGGCCAGAAGCTGACTTCATACGTGAGTGACCCGTACTTTACATATCAGAATATATGTACTTAAATACGCCTGCAAAAACCTGTTTCTGGTTACCTATCATAAACAAGAATACAACAAGTTTTGGCATTTTTTTATTTTCTATAGTTTCATTTTACCGAAAATACAATTGCTATATTATTGAAATTCCGATTATTGATAGTTATTTTTTTGAAAACTATATGTTTTGTATTGCAACCCAACGTTTATCCGCAGATACTATTGCTCTATCTTTTATTTATCAAAAAAATTCTTTCCATATTATTCAAAAACATCATTTCAAATGATAAATAAATGAAATCCATAAGAGTAAGTATAATATACTAACCTGTTTTATATATTTAAAGTCTATTTAAAAGACATAAAAAACATCTTTTTTCTTTACAATTTTTCTCTACGGTGCTGGGTTTGGCTACAAAACACTTTAGAATAACGCGGCAATTTCTTTTCTGGCGCTTTGGCGGCCGCTAGCGTGGCACGCTCGCTTCACTCGCTCGCCTCGCGCATGCTTGGTTCATGTAGAACCTAACGCTCGTCGCTTCGCTCCTCGCAACCTACCCCTAGTTTTCGTTAACCAGTTCCTTTCTAACCTAACCTTCAGAGTAATTAAGTTTTCGTAAAACCATGAGTCACAGAGCAAAATTGAAAAAATAAAAGTGGCTTATTTTGAGAACTTTCAACCATTACGACAGTACAAAATAGGCCTTTTTACCTCTTATGTAGACCTCCAAATTACACGTTCAAATTTTTTAAGTCCTAAAACTTGCTCTTCCTTTGCTACACTCCAACCAAATTTACTTTACTACTTATCTCGATTTGTCGACTGTAAATAGTTATTGAAATTCTGTGTAAATAATAATATGTAAAAAGTTACTTCTATCTTTAATACTTCTAGAAAATGAAATTACTCATACCAAAACATTTATCAAAATAAAATTACATGATTTGATTTTCGGTCAACAGTTTGTCTTAAAGACGAAAAATATGTTTATCGAGGTTATAGAATGAGAAAATATGGCAAAGAAGCCATTTGGCATTTAAAACGTCGTTGTACCGTTTTCGAACAACTAAAATTCGAAGAGAAAAATCTTGTTTGTGATAGGTTACCAGTCCGGTTATCTTGCTACTAATCACAAAAACATTGCAGATAATTCTGCCATACCTCCTACAAATATATATCGAGGGTTCGAATCACGTTTAAATAGGGCTCCTGTATAGGCTAATGACATCATAACACACAATGGCAACTCGCAGGATAACTGCTCTGTTACAGTGCTTGGGGAATACTCGAGTCTGAACGGAGAGATAATCCATTCATAGTGTTTAGCTACTAATTACATACCTTTGCAGGGAGTTAGATGCCTAATGGGCTTTCGTTTTATTATTGTAACGTTCTAGCTGGTTTTCTGCGACTTTGTCTGCTTACATATATAGTGTATCGACTTACGAAAAACAAGCTAAATAAAGCTTATAAACATCAAAAAGATCTTGTAGTTCAGACGGTTAATAAGAAAACTTCGCAATGCGGAATAGAATCAATTTATGCGTGTTACTAGATTCATATTCACCGTGACGAACACATCCGAAACCTCAGCGAACATACAAGTCTTTCTCTTGAATCACTAGGTATCTATAAAAAATCCGCATCAAAATCCGTTGTGTAGTTTTAAAGATCTTAGCATACTTAGGGACACACAGACAGCGGAAAGCGACATTGTTTTATACTATACTAGCTTTTGCCCGCGGCTTTGCTCGCGTTAAGAAGTAGAATTGATCAAAATCCTTTCTTAGCGGATGCCTACGTCATAACATCTACCTGCATGCCAAATTTCAGCCCGATCCGTCCAGTGGTTTGGGCTGTGCGTTGATAGATCACTATGTCAGTCAGTCAGTCACCTTTGAGTTATATATATTTAAGATAGTGAGAAATGGACAAATCAAGTTTCATAGAAATTTCATCCACGTCAGGAATAAAACAAGACATGACACCTCACATCTGTTCCAGACTTGCTTGCCAGCTGGATTCGTTCCACCTATTTGCGGCCGGATATCCGGAAAGGTCAATACCGACATTAGCAGTGCATGTTATGCTTTTGCTTAATTATATTATTCACCGTTAATAAAGGGAAACATAAATAATAACGATCAAGTTTATGGATCAAACTAAGGCTGAAAAAGAGACACTGTTTCGGGTTTTGCAAAAATCCCCAGTCCCCTGGGAGTGGGGCAGGGCCGTCGTGTGGGATACAACTTGTATCGACACGGTGGCCCCCTTCCCGCCTTGGAGGGACAGTTCTGAGGGCTGGATCCGCGGCGGAGGCTGCAGAAGACGCCAAGCGGCGTAAATATGCTTCTCTGAATAGCGAGTACATATTTGTTTCGCTTGGTGTCGAAACATTTGGTCCATGGGGTTTCAGCATCAAGAAATTCTTTAAGGTTTTAAGCTCCCAGGCTGGTTGAGGCCACTGGTGACTGCTGGTGGGCTGGCTCAACTTCGCACAGAGAATTGGAATTGCTATACAGCGCGGGAATATAGCCAGTGTTCTTGGCACTTAGCCACACGGACACAACCTTGATTTTGATCTGCAAATATTTTTTTTTCTAGTTTAAACATTATTTTCCTTTTTGTTTCATTATTTTAATAGGTTATAAGTTTTTTTTTCTCTAAATTAAGTTTATAATTGTTATGTGTTTACCTTACCGTAATGAAACTAAATAAATAAACATGAACATGCAAATAAATAAAATTGTATACTAATTGTTATTTTAGATCTTTATCTATTATATTCTGTCACTATATTTTAAATTCTGTCACTAACATATATAACAACGGGTCACTCACGTGCTATTTGTCGGAACTGACTATAGTTTCGGACTCGTCAAGAGCCCATTTTCAAGGCGCGTGCGGGACACGCGGCGGTGGGATTACTAGGGGAGAACTAACGTAAGACAATGTCTTTATCTCACGTTAGTTTTAGTGGTATACCACTATATATAATATACTACATACTATATATAATTCTGCCACTATGTTAGCCCCATGTACAACTGCAACATCATCGGTGAAAAGAGCGTTGCAGGCTTTTAGAAAATACATAGAGAATTTGTAGTGTTTTTAAGGTTCCAATATCGTATTGATTCGAAAATGCCGCATTGTTTATTTTCATAAAAATTCGTCCAGTTTTTGGAGACTCAGCAACCATGTCCACAATGTACTCTGGTAACCACGGTCGGTGTAACCCGGCTGAAACGTAAAACGGCCGTATCATCACATTTTTATTGTGGTATAGCCACGCTACCGACGAAAATTACTTTTAATGGTAGCATGAATGGGCCGGTTCGTCCGGGGAAGTACCACACTCTCACAGAAAATCGACGTTTGAGTAGTAGCTTCACAGGTTCTTTGCTTCGTTCGGTGAGTGAGAGCGCCGGAGGCCCATCCTTCCCCCATCCCCCCCTCCCCTCTGGGGAAGGAAAAATAAAAGGCCGGCAACGCTCTTGTCATACCCCTGGTGTTACATTAGCCCGCTTGCTCGTTTGCTGACCTATGACATAAGAAAAAAAAAAGTTTATTCCCAATTTTGAATTTAATAAACTTATTCTCATCCAAACAATCTTCCACATGTTTAAAAGTAAAAATACAAGGTTATTACAATTTAAATCGTATAAACGTATAAATTAATTACCAAAACACAAGTAATACAAAGTAATTCGCGGCGCCTCGCCGCTCTCAAGCAATTTACTTGAAAAATATCGGCACTCAGGTGCGCCATTTATCAGTGCATATGTATGCGCGTGCTGTGATATATGTGTGTACACTTTAACCTTGTCTTCAGGGTTCCGTAGGTACCTAAAAAGGAACAAAATAACCTAAACGAGCCTGATACGTGACCAATATGTTGGCATTATAAACAGTGTTGGCTATCGATAGACAAGGCGAAATCAATGCTATTGATAGTCTATCGATTGTATTGCCACGTATCGACACCATAGATAGTATCGATACTATTCTGAGTTATAATAATATATGTAGTTACAATTACATTGAAAGATCACTGGCTAGTAATTTTTATTTAATACTAGCTGACACTCGCGACTTCGCTTGCGTCGACTTTAGCATGTTTATACCTGGGTCTTGGATGTTTATCTATATAAGTATATGTTATAAAATATAGTATCGTTGAGTTAGTATCCTGCGACACAAGTTCACAACTTACTGTGGGGCTAGCTCAATTTGTGTGATATGTCCCTATATATTTATTATGTATTATTATTTGTATCTCTCTGAGACTCACGGGTGTTACCCCGGTCCTTTGGAAGGCTTGCGTGGGGATATAGATCCAACACGTAGAGGCCCTTTGGAGAAGTTGATGTAATGTAGGTCTCCAGCCAGAACCCATTCCTGGAAATATCAATGAATGATATGTCCTCGAACAGGTTTTGGCCAGAGGTGGGACTATTGTATTAGAAGGAGGGAAATTAATGGGCTATGGGGCTGAAATATGGGTGGACTTAATGCTGGGTTATTGCAAAGGGTCGGACACCTGCCATAATCATGATAACTGACTAGAATTGGCAGGTGGTGGCTTGCCGCCCACTAGATGGGCCCCTCAAAATAGCCGACGATTACTGCCGGCAAAAGGGGCAACACCGGTGCGGGCGACTCAGGGGTGTCGAGAGGTGTGCTGCGCTTTCTCCGAAGTTACTCGCGTCGTTAGGCCTTTAACACTTCCACCCCTGGAGCAACAGCTCTTACGACTCCTCTCTGGACGGCCAACTAAGGCAAGCCAGAGCTGAGAATCCTGCGAGCCCTCTTGGGTTTGCTGCGAGGGCTCTGACCGACTCTCTGGAGCACTCGGGTCCGTGGTGTCGTTACTCACCAACAGCTCGCCACAAGCAAATATATTTACCTTGGACCTTTGCATCAAATGTTCCTAATCTTTGATTTTTATTCCTCTACAAAAAATGCTCATCAGGCCGAACAACTTTTGGTAATGCGTATTTTATATATTTCTTATAGTTCAGCTGGACCCCTTATAGTTCTGCATAAGGTGTACCATTTTCCAAAATCAATTATACCCTATAGTTTGCTCAAGTTTAACAGCTTTATAACACAAAAAAGTTTTATTCAAATCCGTCCAGTATTTCCGGAGATTAGCGTGTACAAACAGACATACTTTTTTTTTAATTCTTACTCTGTTGCTATATCTCCATCGCCCCATTTTTTTGGCCATATATTCAATGTTTAAACACATTTTTTTACTGTACCCGTCAGCCACTCACCAGCCCGACTGCCAAGCGTGGTGTGTATGTCAAAACCCTCCTATTATGGTCATCTTTGGGAAAGCCTATGACCAGGGAGACTCCTTGCAGCTGAGACGAGGTCTAGACTCGTCTCCCATGTGAGGACAAAGACGTGGTTAGAATGTACGTATCAATTTAAACAGTCTTTTTACATCAAAACGTATCGGTTGCATCTTCAGCTACGGCGCTTTAAAGGTCGAGGTCATGTTAGTTTATACTTAACTAGCTGTTACCCGCGGCTTCGCCCGCGTGATATATAGCCTATGTCCTTCTCCGTACCCTAACCTATGTATATGCAAAATTGCATGATGACCGAATCAGTATATTGGGTGTGAAAGCGTAACAAACAAACAAACAAACTCACTTTCGCATTTATAATATTAAAAAATTAGGATTAGGTTATAAAGTTAGGACTAGCTGTTACCCGCGGCTTCGCCCGCGTGATTTATAGCCTATGTCCTTCTCAGTACCCTAACCTATGTGTATGCAAAATTTCATGATGATCGGTTCAGTAGGTTGGGCGTGAAAGCGTAACAAACAAGCA
Source organism: Rhodophaea formosa (assembly GCA_963082605.1). Classification (NCBI taxonomy): domain Eukaryota; kingdom Metazoa; phylum Arthropoda; class Insecta; order Lepidoptera; family Pyralidae; genus Rhodophaea; species Rhodophaea formosa. The sequence goes on along the minus strand of OY720225.1, from coordinate 7,985,301 downwards.
AACAAACTCATTTTCGCATTTATAATATTAGGATTGGGATACTTATATTGATAAACATCCAAGCCCCAGACCAAGCTGAAAAAGATTGTCTTCCATTGCAGGAGTTTTAACCACTGCGCCCTTAAGACTGTCAAATAAATAAACACTAATATCGTTCCAGCGACTGAAAACCTGACACACAGCTGTACCCTTCGACGTGGCGGCGACTCGACGTAGCGGTAATAAAAGAAACTTTTTCAACAACTCAATGTGGCGGGAATAAAAGCGGGAGTTTGCAAAGTAGACGTGGCGGCGACTCGACGTGGAGCGACTCTACATCGAGGCGACAAATCCAAATCCCCGCAACGCGCTGTTGTCTGTACGTCTGCAACGATTACTAAACATAAATGTGAGACATATGCGACCATTTTTTCACCTGTCAGAAGATACATAAACACCAATTTGTATGGTATTTGTTGATGTGTCCAATGGTTGGCGACAGCAGGTTTCATTTAGATAAAAACTTTAGCGGTACGATAACGTACTTTTGCTTGGTAATATATTTATTACCACTAGACATACGAAATGTGTCGTACCCGATCAGTAAATATAGTTAACCCTGTAACGATGCGCATGATAACTTCATGCTGCATCTTGCTTTTCACCTCATTTCTCAATCATCATCAGCATCCTATCCACTTTTATTTTGAAACATATTTATTTTAAATTCGATTCGATTCGGTTATAATTTTGGTCGTGCTCACTCGACCCTTGTATAGGCTCTCGCCTGCCATATTGTTTTACTTATTGTATTTTAAACTACTAACAGTGTAAAAGTACCTATGTGTGAAGCATATTAAAATACCATAATATAATATCCGTTGTGTGTTGTGTTGTGTTCTTTCGCCCTGAGCTCTCTCTCTCTCTCTCCGTTGAGCACCTAATACACCCACACCTACATTATATTCATGTTGGGCCTGCTCTAAACTAGAGCTGGGTAAGTAGGACCCGACAACCCCTAAACCCTAATATAGAAGCCTTGATAATAGCTAAGGAGTAAGTGGCCACGATTTGCGTATTTTAAGGCGGTATAAGTGGAAAATGCAAAGGAAATCGTGACGGGATGCTAGCCGCATCCTCTAACATGATTCTTAAAATTTTCTTCCATTTCCTCCTCTTTACAACTACCAGCGTGGATTTATTGTACCTATTATGTACTCATAAATATATGAATAAATAAATGTCTTCTTTACGAAATACAATTTAAGGAACTTTTTTCCACGTACGCTAAAGTCGTGGAACGAACTGTCATGGTTTTCCCGAGAGGCTACAACATGAGGTTCTTCGAAAAGGGCGTGAAAATATTTCTTTATGGTCGTCAACGCGCGAGTGGCATCCCTGATGTTGCAGGCGTCCATAGGCTATGCTTTCCATCAGGTGTATGTATCCAGGTTTTCCGTATGCCTGTTTGCTTACTCAGTAGTATAAAAAAAGACGTGCACCAGTTGAATCGTAATCGAATCGGTTTGTGTAAAAAGGCTTTTCAAAGACCTAGCAATGATTAATAACTACTGTAAATAACTATGACATAGGACAAACGGAGTGCGGACATTTGAAATATACAAATAACTAGTCATTCTGCAAATATGTCTGAAATATGGGATACGATATTCTTGCTATGCCCATTTGACTTTCATATTGGGTGTATAAATCATAAATGAATACATGAATCTACGTGAATATGTTGTGTATGTTAGATTGAATATAATTATAATTGATATGTTAGTATGAACTGTATGATATATTTTATATATAAAGTTTGTATTTTACTATCAGTGAATACGGCCACCTCCTGTATGCTAATAGAAACATATCTATGCAGGTTCATATCTGTTTCTGTTATTTCTGTTGTATTCCGTTGGCAATAAGAATATTATAACATAATTCTTATCAAAACTGTAATCCAAATTTCCTCCAAGGGGCGACCGTCCATTTTCTTAACTTTACCTCTAAATAAGACAATTAAAAAAAAATCTAACAGCGTACAAGTAATTTCGTATCGGTTGTTCTTTGTTGATTCGACTCGATAAGAAAGAAAGAAAATAAATATTTTTGCTAATAAACTTAGGGGCTTGACGGCCTTCCGTACCGGAAGGTACGGAGGCCGTGTTGCTCGAAGACTACAATCTACGAAGAAGATACTATTACTAGTATCAGACGACCGACTGCCATATGTTTTCTCTAGGCAATAGAGATCATAGACAACTATTGGAGTGAAGGTAAAGATGATAAAATTTCATGCAATTAAGTTTGCATTTCTAGTGGGGGCCACAAATTCAAACTCAATTGACGTGAATTCTATGCCCTAATATCTGTAAAGGCTGTTGGCAGTGTCTATGACGTGCCGCGCATTTTTTTTAAATATGGCAAAATGAAGCACCCATAGACTTAAATGAAAAAAATAAAATTGTGTAAAATCTATGATGCCCAAAAGTCTACGAGGCCCTGGACTGCGGCCTCTAAAGACTCTGTGTTTTTTTTATGCCCTATCCTAGACATTATCAAGACGAATTTAACAACAGCTAGTTTACAGAAATTCATTCCTGCAGTCGGGTAATAAACTATTTCTTGTCCATTGGTTTTAGATGTGATTATTGAATCAGTGATTTTTCGAGTATTTTCGCAAGACAACACACATCAAGCCCCATAATCGATAGGCCAAATCTGAAAGTGTACAATATCATGATAAATAATGATCCATCCGTTATTACAGCAGTACAAGGAGCTATAAACTAAATGGATTTTAGTCAACAAGTATCCAAGATTTACTTGATTTATACACAAAAATCCCAATAAAGCCATGATAAAAAATAATCGCTAAACAAAGCTAGTTATAGTAATCACGTCTTTATTCCTTACGGAGTTGACAGAGCCTAGAACTATTACACCTTATACCCTCTTTGATATTGACATCAATACTGAACTGAGTAAGGTTGATCACCATCAACGCTGAAACTTTCTAAATTAAAAATGAATTGATAACTGCATAAAGTTTTCCACAAATTTTCGTACGTTTTGTCAACAGATGACAAATTATTTTTTGACTGTGAACGTTTTTAGTTTCTGAAAAAATGATGGCAGTCGTTAAAATATTTCTACTTTGAGGCAGCTTGACAAATCTGATTCCAGTGTTTGCCACTTACACATACAAAAATCAAAATAAACAAACAATACAATAAAACTTCTATTGTCTCTTGTTAGACCAGCAATGACTGATGTATCAAACTTCTCATCGTTACCATTGTTAACGTGATTTTTATAATTTTTTATTTAATTTTCTTTGAGCACTTCATACTTTTAAATTGATCATGTTGTACGCAAGTTTTGGACATTTACTAGATCTACCTTGTATACAATTTTTAAATAAATGTTGCTCTTTTGTAAACTACCTATCTATATTTGCACTTATTAAAATAAAAATATTTTTTTTTATTTTATCAAGGACACGTACAAGTATAGTTTTTGTTTTCGTCAGATCAGAGCCTCTATTTTATTCCGACATCCTGGGAAGCGGTCAGTTATGATGGAAAGGGTCCGAAACTCTACACGTCTCGTTACTGGCCGGCGGGGAGCAAGAAATATTGTCTTAGAAGCTACGACGCAGACTGTTTTCGTCCACTAGAGCTTGAGTTAAAAAATGCAATACACAAAAGTTTAAAAATCATCATCCTCAGGTCTTTTTAACTCTCCACTGCAGGAGCACAACCCTTTCTGTACTAACAGAGCCATATATTATTAGCTTAAGTTTAAAAATGTTTAGTCTTATTGCAAGATATTAACAGACGGTTTATATTAAGAGACCGCAGACAACTACCTGTGAAAATCGGGTACAAGTATATGTCCGCACTGGATATCAAGCCCCCGCATGTCGCAGGCTTGCATGTTGACCGCTGCACCTTTGCTGAAGCTGTGAATTAAGCTTAAGTAATACTATTATGTATTCACGTAGATTGCTATATGCCTTTCTCCTGCAAATACATACCTCCTGGACATATCTTTGAAATACGTTAGACATTGGTCGATGTTTCTTCTTCTTCTTCTTCTGTTTTATAAAATGGCTTCCACCGAGATTTCAGTGATTCTGCCAATGTCCAGGAAATTGAGATACTAAGTATCGGTGTTGTACGGTAAAGTTGTAACAAGTACCATCAAAGATGGCGCATGTTCTTTGATGCCTCGTGGTCGGGAGGTTACGGTGACAAGTCTATACGAGTCCATATAACAGTCCACTTTAACTATTTCACAAATTGTTCCATGAACAAGAGCATTTATAACACCAAACTACACCAATTTCATACTATAAAGTCCACTAAAATCAATTTGCAAAATCGTCCAAGGTAGACCCCAACTGCACCCCTTGTCTTCCTACCACAAAATCCCCTGGTCGATGTTTAAAAAGTCAAAATTAGTACATCTTCTTGTAATAGATTGACATTGACGCGCACATTTCCATGATAAACAGTCAACAGAATTAGATATGCCAGATACCATTACTCGTGATACTGATGCGCTGGTTATCACTGTGCAAATAAAAACTGACGTGGCTGCTGTCTTTGATGAGCAGCCAAATGCATGAAATGGCTGACTGCTGACTGCAAGAATGATGACAACGTAAATTAGAAATGTCCCCGACAAGTTTATGTCCGCGCCGGAAATCAAACTCCCACATATCGCAGGCTAGCATGTTAACCACTGCACCACGTAGGCTGTGAATCTAGCTAAATTGATAGGTATTTTACGTCATCCTACAGATTCTAGCGCACTTCTCAACTTTCACCTTTCTCCTGCAAATAAATCAATCAATATTTCCAACATCCCCCCATCCTGTAAATACATACAGTCCCCGACATATTTTTGGAAAAGGTACGTAAGACATAGTCGATGTTTAAAAAGTCTTCAATAAATCAACATTTATGTATTTGTCTTGTAGATAGATTGACATTGACGCGCACATTTCCATGATAAACAATACGTGATACTGATGCGTTGGTTATCATTACCCGAATCAAAACTGACGTGGCTGCTGTCTTTGATGTGCAGCCAAGTGCATGCCACTGCTAGCTGCACAAAGCTAGGAATATTGCTCGTACCCTTATAGAGACGAATATTAATTATACCGCGTGTGAGCACGCGTCCGGTTAGTAGGCGTAAGTTATGGCGGTCTTAGGAATGCGAACGTGATGAGTACCTATAGGTAAAATATGTTTATAATACACGTACATCACAACACAACGCCGTGTGGTTCCCGGCAGAATAGAATCCAAGTCATCCCGTGAACGTCGTAAAAGGCGACTAAGGAAACACAAGCTAAACAAAGCTTATCAACATCAAAGAGACCTCTCCAACCCGTCTGGCCAGCGTGGAGAGTGTAGGCCAAATCCTCAGACTGCTCAGGCTGGTATATGGCTCTGGTAGCACAGAGAGGGTCGTGCTCCTGCATTGGAGACTAGAAAGACCTGATGATGATGATGACATCACAACACGTTATCCTAACTCAGCGAGCTTCCCCACTATTTTACATGTATTTACTTTAGTATATAAGTTAGTTTAGTAATCAATAAATTATTCCATTTTTTCCCATCATTTTACTGGTTTGATTTACATACTCGTCATAATTCATATACTCAGCCTTTCACTTTGTGCTCAAAAAAACGTAAACGTGCCCTCAAGTTATACACTCATGTAACCTATATCACAAGTAAGAAGAAATAGCAGATTTTTGTATTTTTAATATTACCTTGAAACCGCTGAAACGTTTTTTTATGTCATAAGACGGCAAACGAGCAAGCGGTCATCTGATGGTAACTGATCACCGATCACCGTTGCCCATGGACTAATGCAACACCGGGGGTGTAACAATAGCGTTGCCGGCCTTTTGTTTTTCCCTCCCTAGGGCGGACGAGGGGATGGACCTCCGGCTCTCTCACTCACCAAACGAAGCATAAAAGCGGTAAAGCTACTACTCGAACGTCTTTCTTTCGGCCCATACGGCAAAACATGAGAGTTGCTGCTCTCTAAAGGCTTTGCCATTGTTTCTCAGTTCGGCCCTTCAGGCCATGCATGCAAATCGCGGCCCATCAGGCATATGAGAGTTTGCTGTCTCTCCAAGCCTTGCGCACCCAGGCAACGCCCAAAGCCGAGGTTCGTCCCTCCTGGGAACCCTTTGGTGATGATTGCCTTACAGGTTGAGGGCACTCTGCCCTCACCTCAAAAAGTCCGTTGAAGTAGCGAAAGCTCACTTGGAGCTAGCTATGTGGTCCATTCAAAAAAAAAAAAACTCGAACGTCGATTTTGTGTGAGAGTGTGGTACTTCCCCGGACGAGCCGGCCCATTCATGCTACTAGCAAAAGTGAATTTTGCCGGTAGCGTGGCTCTACCACAATTTGTTTCGTATGAAATGTGTTGAAATATCTCTAGTAGCGCGCGAGCGACCGTCACATTCCCTGCTCTGTGGCCAACTGCAAGAACGATGCTTTATGTAAATTACTATTATAACTCATATGAGAAAATTAATATTTTATGATATAATACAACTAGGGTTGACTACCCTGTGATGAAAGCGATCTGGGCTCCATTTTTTATTTAGGGTAGTTTTTTTTCTGTTTTTTTTTTGTTTTGTTATATTTGTAATTATGTAGGTATGTGTAAAATTTGTGTTATGTAATTCTATGTAAATAAATGATCGATTTGAAAAAAAGAACGGGTTGCCAACATTTTTTAGTGTGAATATATATTTTTTTCAAAAAGCTATCGAAAATATAGTACGCTTCAAAAAAATATAGTATTTCATTTCATAGAAATATATTTTTGTCCCCAAAAAATTGGCTTAAGCTTTATCGCAGTCAATTTTAAATACGCACATTACGTCTGTCGAACAAAAGGTGGTTCAAAAATTATGGTACCTGCTTTTATTTTATTAGTTTTTTGCGAAATATAATATACTAGCTGTTACCCGCGGCTTCGCCCGCGTAATTTATAGCCTATGTCCTTCTCGGTACCCTAACCTATGTGTATGCAAAATTTCATGATCATCGGTTCAGTAGATACGGCGTGAAAGCGTAACAAACAAACTCACTTTCGCATTTATAATATTAGTTGGGATTGATCTATTGTACTGAAATATAATATTTTCGCGTACTACATATTTCTTCAACAGTATATAGTACAGAGTCTTAAAATAAAGTGCAATACTATATATTATAGTATGGTTGGCAACTACCCTATATCTAAATACATCGAGCATAAGCTCGTTGTATTTAGGGTATCCCCTATAGGGTATCCCTATCAAAACTGACTGGAGTGATCCATACAACCGCATTAGAGATGTTTAAATATAAGTAGAGTAATTAAAGAATGTTTAATAAAAGACATGTACCTACGTATAAATTCCTTAACAGATCTACAAATACCTTCGAGCAACACGGCCTCCGTACCGGACGGAGGGAGTGGGCATAGCGACAATTTACTATGACAATTTTTCTGGCGTTTTTTGCGGGGGAAAATGTGCACACAAGTTTAGTTCCGCACACCTACATACAAAACTTAAACTGTCACTTGATAGTAATTATGACATTGTCACAAAAAATGACATATAAAAGAAAAAATAATTTGTGTACAGATGAGTCACACACAACTAACACATAGACATGCATATGCCTAATTTTGGCTTGTACCTTGACAGAGGGGAATGCAGCGTATAGCTACTCCCTTCCGTGTTGCTCGAAGACAAATACACATGCGGGTATCGATAGAGTCCGTACAATCTCCTGAAAGACAAAAGATTTTTTTTACAGGTCACTCGTGTTTTATCTCTGTTTTAATATTTTTAGAAATTCGTAATATTTATGTCTTTATAGCATTATGGACGTTGCAGAGAAGTGAAAAAACTGGCAGAAAAAAAGAGGAATGAAAGAAACTCCACCAACAAGAGCCCAGCTCTTTATTTAGCCCAGCTATTTGATGATGATGATGGGCATTGTAGATATAAATTACAACGCAATTCCAATAGGTATCATTTTTGTCCTGCAAACAGCTCCATCTTCATTTTCGTTATTTATTACTAATTTGTAAAGAAAAACATACATTTTTAGGGTTCCGTAGTAAACTAAGAACCCTTATAGTTTCGCCATGTCTGTCTGTCTGTGTGTCCGTCCGCGGTTTACTCAGAGACTATAAGTACAGAGGGGGATATTTTTTTTTCTATACAAACCCATCGTTAATTAGGTCTTTGAAAAATATAGTGAGGTTGAGAACACCATTTTTCAATTTAGGGATCCGTTATAATATTTGGTTTTAAGTGCAAATTTTTGTTAGAGGTAAGTGTCTCCCCCTCTATCTGCTAAACGGTTATATATGGATACGTGAAAAAAATTACAGCAGAAGTATATATACTGAAGTTGAAAGGAAAACTATCAGAGCTGAGTATTTAGTACGACTAAAAAGTTATAGACAACCAACTTATAAAATGTACTCGAAAATGTAAAATTTCATACAATTTTCATTTTTAGATCTTTTTGGTCGTTAAACTATGAGGTGCGAGTGTGAACAGTGCGAACTCAAAGTTGTCATTCGCAACTACGGAACCCTACACTGCGCGTGGCCCGACACTCACTTGGCTGGTTTTTGATTTTCGTTATTTCTTACAAATTTGAAAAGAAAAACATACATTTTTCATTTATTATTACGCTACATATCATCTTCGTATAGAGCGTGTTAACAGAAAATCTATCACTTTTCTCATACAAAAAGGTATTTGTACGTCATACCTGTGAAAAATATCGGTGTTTTTTCCTTTATCTTATAAATGTGTTATTTCCGTCAAACGATTGATTGGCCAATTCGTCGGCACACACGAGTAACGTTACACTGATCGATTTCAAAGATGATTCACCCCGAAAGCCTTCGTAAATAACGTCATATGACACCCTGCACGTATGAGATAAGTGAAAACAAGTTTTGGGTGTTAAATATTAAGGTTGCAAGTTGGTGGTTCCATAACAGTGTACAGGGTTTTGTAGCTCTGAAAGTAGTTATTATTAACTATCTTTAGCCCGCGACTTTGTCTGCGTTATTATTTGTCACCCCTTTTCCACTTTTTAGGAGTTGAATTCTGAAAGAGCCTGAAACAATTGTTTTGTTAGTTTAAATAAATTTTGTTTACTCATTTATTGATAGGAATACTCCTGTAAAGTTTTGAATAAAATAGTTTAACCATAGATACAAAAAATTATCTAATCTTGTTTCTCCATATAAACTTTCAACCCCTTTTTACCCTCTTAGGATTGGAATTCTCAAAAATCCTAGGACGCGTAATTGTTTATTTCTAATTGTTAACCTTAAAAACAAAGTTTCAGGCTTCTAGCTCTAAAAATGACGAACATCCATCCAAAATTTTAACTCCTTTTTCACCCGCTTAGGGGAAGAATTTTCTAAACTCCCTTCTTAGCGGATGCCTACGTCATTGCCTATCTGTATGCCAAATTTCAGCGAAATCAATCAAGTTTGCCTTTTACATATCTATATTTAGTAAACTCAATAAAAAAAAAACTAGATACAACCTGCATACAACAAACTGTATTTGAGCGCGATGGATTGAAGATATCATGCAAAGCAGGCTAAAATTTATTTTTGCCACCAAAGGATACTACGTCTCCAACCCATCTGGCCAGCTTGGAGAACGTAGGCCAAATCCTCTGACTGCACTAGCTAATATATGGCTTTGGTAGTACATAGAGGATCGTGCTCCTGCAGTGGAGACTAACATAGGCCTGATGATGATAATGATGATGATGAACGGATACTATTAGTTCTCCCCAGCTACCCCGGGTATGTATTATACTTCCTCGTGAATCACTCTACCTATTGGTGAAAACCGCATAAAAATCGCGAACAGACACACAGAGCAGCGCAAGACTTTGTTTTATACTTATTTGTTAACTTTACCTGTTTACTCCATAGAAATATTTTACTCCACAGTAAATGAAAAATGTTAAGAAATTTATCGCAAAGAGGAGCTTAAGCTGGTTCGGGAAACTCCGCAGTGTCATCTTAACCAAAATACCTTAGCGCCTAAAAACAAAAGTCTTTAATCAATTAACTTCCACGCTGCTGCCTCTTTTCCCGCGCAGATCGTAAAAGCCGATCGACGGATCGGGCGAAACCCTAAGGAATCATGGCAATAGTAATATGTGGCTAGCAACCCATCACTATTTTGATTCCGTTTTCTATCTACATACATCTAAAATACATCTTAGTTTGGAGGGCGAGATAAGCGGAACATCTCGTCTCATCGTTTATAAACTTTGTTTATAAAGCAGGTTCAGGGTTGTCTGTATGTGGCTTTTTCGAGGCAAAGTTTGTTTTCAATTTAATACTGTGTATTTAAATCTGTTATCTTGTTGTTCTGGCGTCATACAACAACTAATGGATGGATTAAAATAATATATTTTGATGATCTAAAACTTATACACTTGCGCTTTGGAAGCGGCATAAGTGTACAAAGAAACTTTTGGCAGGGCCATTTAGCCGTGTGGTTCCAGGCAGAATAGAAAAGGACTACTCCAAATCTTCCCGCAGAAGTAATAGAAGGCAACTTTGGGGACATAAGCTTAAGGACATCAAAGTGTCCTCTCCGACCCGTCTGGCCAGCGTGGAAAGTGTAGAACAAATCCTCTGACTGCTCTGGCTAATATTTGGTTCTAGTAGTACAGAGGGACATGCTTCTGCAGTGGAGACTATATAAAACCAGATGATGATGATGATGATAAGTTTTCAAGTAAAAAGTATGCATTATATATTATTTTTGATTAGCACCATAGATATCAGAATATTTACTAGGTGTGATTAGCACAGACCACATCATTTTAACCGTAAGGCCACGATTACGAGCGTCGCACGGAAAGTGCGAAAAGCAAAAAGACCTGATCATGGTGATGACTTAGGGTGATGATATGTGGTACGTTGAGGCACCAGCTGCATCTTAATGTCTGCGATGCTGGCGTCGTCACGTCATGTTGAAAAGTTTGCATGATACCTACAAAGTTTTTGTTGCTGAATGAAATATATACATACTAACCCCTTCTTTATCCTCTATAGTGTAGAGAGAGCCTAGAATGTTAGATTTATGGTTATTAATTTATGTTAGGGCAGAGCACAAGGCAGTCTAAAAACTTATATTCAATTTTGGTTTTTACTATAACACTAGGCACAGTAGCGACGCCAATCATTTTATTCTTAATACTTTACAAATAGAAAGAAATTCAAGAATATAAACAATATAAGCCTTAGTAAATAACCTGAAGTATTTTTGGAATCATGTTTTAATATTATGAGAATCTGTCATTGAGAGAAAAAGTGATAACCGCCAAAAACGGCCGTTTTTGGCGGTAATCAGATTCTCATAAATCTCACTGATTCCGATAATAATAAACATGATTCCAAAAATACTTCAGGTTATTTACTAAGGCTTGTATTGTTTATATTCTTGAATTTCTTTCTATTTGTAAAGTATTAGGAATAAAATGATTGGCGTCGCTACTGTGCCTAGTGTTCCCCCTTAAGGTGGCCCTTCCCCGACCGACTATCGCCAACGCGAGCATGGTCGAAAAGCTTGTTCCATCCAGCGCAATGTCAGATAAAGAGGCAAAGCGAAGAGAGCCCCTTGCCCTCGTCTCCCGCACACCTCTTACTGCCACATGGAAACAAGCTAGTGAGTACGCGAAGACATTGAACGAAAAATAGTGTGCGGAAATTTCATTACACTTGTTTCAAGAAATACATGTTTATTGGTAAGCCTTACAAGTTTATGAAAAAAACCTTGTACATCTAAAATCTCTATTACATTTGCAAGGTTTCTAAATAAATATTTTCTTTACTGCTACACTTAATGAGTACATTATAAACGCCCAAAGTTCATATAAGATTTGTGCAAAAAAGCAGATTTTTGGAGGCTAATACTGAAGTTGTTTCTCCATATTTTGATTTTTCGTTTTGATAGAAACCTAGATATAGTACACAAGATACCTATTAGTGGAAAATCTTTAAAGAAAGATTTGTTACACCGCCATAATTACGTTCGAGCGTTTGTATGAAAAGATAGACGGGTTGGCTGCCCTTAAGGCCAAGCTGCCATGTAATATCTACGCTGCTGGCCTCGTCACAATGTGACGGATAGTTTGTACTGAACAAAAAGTGTTTTGTCGTTGCTTGGTCGTTATTACATATGAGAACCCCTATAGCTTAGTAGGCGCGAGTGGTTTTAGCACTTACGCATGTTAAGCAACCCTGGGCGTAGTCCCGACTTGGATGGGTGAGTTATTGTTTCTCATCAAATATAAAGATAATTTTTGATTTTCTATTTATTTGAATACCCGAATAACGTAGAGGTATACGTAACGTACATAAACAAACTTCATTACCTGTAAATCTACTGGTTTGTATAATTTCATAGATGAAAAACTTGTTGTAAAGATGTTGTGAATTTGAATATGAATTCAAGAAAACATGTAGCGCATATGAAATTCGTTTTATTTGAACAAAACTTTAACGACAAAGTAACTGTGTTCCCACTTTCATCTCTCGAATAAATAAAAGTCGAAGTTTTAAAGCTTTCAAACAAACCGCACAAGGATTTCGGAACCTCAATTTGCATAGCGCTTGGTGCATTCTCCAACTTCCCAAAAAGTAGACATAGGGAGGATTAGGTGGAACTAAATATAAATATAAATAAATATAAATATATAGGGACATATCACACAAATTGAGCCAGCCCCACAGTAAGTTGTGAACTTGTGTCGCAGGATACTAACTCAACGATACTATATTTTATAATATATACTTATATAGATAAATATCCAAGACCCAGGTCAATATGAAAAAGATCTTTTTCCATCTTGACCTGACCGGGGATCGAACCCGGGACCCCCGTGTCGCAGGCTAGCGTGTTGACCGCTGCGCCACGGAGCTCGACTAAAATCTTGGATCTGCATCTTTAAAAAAAGATGTAGGACCAAATTCCATTAGAGACTGTGGTATCTAGATCTACTTAATTCTAATGAAGTTTAGCTTCTAATTACGTTACCAACGATAATTCCTTTCTGCGTCCGTTGTTGGTATAGTTGTGGAAAGAAATAAAAATATAGTCTAGTTTTGCTGACCCATCGACAAGTCTCTCTCGTCCGAGCGTGTTCTCTGCTACTTTTTTGGAGCCTGGGATTCGCGTATCAACTTATCTATTAAAACATTAATCAATGAGTGGGTGGCCTGTTTTATTAGGATTTAACTCCGTTGTTCTAAAGTTCTTTTAGCTCCTTAAGTGTTACAAGCTGCTTTCTTGAAAGCTCCACGGTTAAAAAATCTCATCGTCTCGCAAATTCTACAATATTTGAAGGATTCAACTTTTATTTACGTTTTTATGGAACCTGTTCCTAGTGGTGGTAGTTTCCCTGAGTCGTGGTATAAGGAGTGGATGTAAATCCAAGTTCAATGTAAAATTTTCCTCGGACCCATCTCTACGAAAGAGTATTACTGAAACATGAATTTAATATAAAAGACGTGGGGAATTGTTCCGTCTGCAGTTCTGCAATTGGATTGAACGTTAGTTTTGGGAGTTGCTTTGTAAGCGAATGAAACTGTACTCAGTTATGCAAAACATTCGCGCTTTGAACACGTTATTACAATTTATATCCGTTTAATATAGGAACTATATCGTCCTTAACTAACAAAATAACTCTTATATAGGTTATATATACAATTTTGATAATAATAAATGGAAGAAATAGTCAAGTCAAAATATATAATTAATTGTAATTTATTATGATAACTAGCTTTCTGTTAAGTTTCGAATAAAATAGTTTAAACTAATCTTGTATCTCCATTCAAACTTTCAAGCCACTTTTCACCTCCTAAAGGGTTGAATTTTTAAGAATCCTAGGACAAGCAATTGTTAATTTCTAATCGTTAACCTAACCTAAAAACAAAGTAAAGCTTCTAGATCTAAAAATGGCGGACTTCCATACATTTTTTACCCCTTTTTCATCCGCTTAGGGGGTGAATTTTCAAAAATCCTTTCTAAGCGGATGCTTACGTCTTTACAACTATCTGTATGCCAAATTTTAGAGAAATCTGTCCTGTTTGGGTTGTGCATTGATAGATGAGTCAGTCAGGTTTGTCTTTTATATATTTAGAAGATTCATTAGATTGCTCTTCTCACTAGGCACTTCCATAGTAAATGTCGATCCCTCGGTAACAGTACTTTTCTCCGGGCTGCAAGAGCATATGTTCTTTTCTGTACTCCAGACAATGGTATGCAAAATTTCATGATGATCGGTTTAGTAGATACGGCGTGAAATCATAACAAACAAACTCACTTTCACATTTATAATATTAGTTAGGATTAGGATAGGATTAGGAAGTTAGGATTTAAATGTAAAATTATCATCATCATCATCATCAGGTCTTTCTAGTCTCCACTACAGGAGCACGACCCTCTCTGTACTACCAGAGCCATATATGCTTGAGTAGTCAGAGGATTTGGCCTACACTCTTGGCTCTCCACGCTGGCCAGACGGGTTGGAGAGGTCTGGCCAGATGGGTTGGAGAGGTATAATAAAATTATACATACATACAATCAAGCCTTTATCCCTTGTTGGGTAGACAAAGATCAAGGTCATAGACTCGAAGGCCACGTTTGGTGTGTTAGTGGGCGTAAATTTAACTTCATCATTGTATATTCTATGAATGTGGAAGATTGTATGCATTTGAACATTTTTGTTGCTCAGTCTCGCAAAAACTGAATGAATTTGAATGAAAGTTTACAATGCGGTATTCCCGAATCATTACAAGGCCAAAAGAAAAAAAAAGAAAAAGAAAAGAAAAAAAAGACATGATGTATATATATGTATGTATACAAGGCCGGCAACGCTCTTGTCACACCCCTGGAGTTGTACATAGGCCCAACATAGAGACTTAATTTAAAAAAATATACAAAGATCGGTAATTATCATTTAGTATAAAATACATATCTCTTTATTGTTCTATGGTTATACTTAATTTAATAACATTCTTTCTATAAGTGGATCTGTCATTTTGCCAGTTAGTCTGCGAAAATGGCAGATGCAATATTTTTGCCAAAATTATTGCCAAAACTCGCGCTTGCTCAGCCTTAGTTTGATCCATAAACTTGATCGTTATTATTTATTGTTTCTCTTTATAAATCTATACATATAATAAAACAGTAATAATATTTTGTCTGTACATTTAGTATTTTTGACTGAAATGGATAGAAAGACACTTAAAAAGAATAATAGAAAGGTTTTTTTTTTTTAATTTCTTGTCCGTCTGTATGTATAATCACGTTTATCTCCGTAAATATTGAACGGATTTTAATGAAACTTTTTTTGCTATATAGCTATCAAACCGGGCCAAAATAAAAGAATAAAATAATAATTTTGGAAAATGGAACACCTGATGCAGCATCATAATGGTCCAGCTGAACTATAAGAAATATAAAAGTGGAGTCTTAGCAAAAGTTGTTAAACCTGATGAGCATTTTTGTTGAGGTATAAAATATCTGAGATTTGGAACATCTGACGCAGAACCATAATGGTCCAGGTAAACTATAGGAAATATAAAAATGACGCTGTGGCAAAAGTTGTTCAACCTGATAAGTATTTTTTGTTGATGTAAATAATCGAAGATTAGAACATCTGATACATTACCATGTAAAATTTTTATATCGACTATTTTAGAGAGTCGCACTCTCCACTGGAATAGAGTGCGTAGAGTACGATTAGCTCATATTACTGGTGACCGCCGCGCCCAGCGGTCTCCCTTTTGGCAACTTAGTTTTCAGCCCATTCGGCAAAACATGAGAGTTTGCTGTTTCTCCAAGCCTTGAACATACAGGCAACACCTAAAGCCAAGGTCTGTCCCTCCCGAAGGCCCTTAAATAATTGCTATTTAAACATAGTCCGGCTAAGTGACAGTCAGGGTGCCTCTCAGCTTCCCTATCAGGTCATTGATTGGTGTCCGTACCAGTACTTTAATACTGGTACGGAAACCAAACTAATTTTATACGTCTACAATGATGGAATCAAAGGGCATAAAAAGTTTTCTTCAGAGTCGGCAAATGCATTAGTGTCACCTCTGGTGTTATAAGCGTCCATCATAAGCTATGGTAACCGTTTTCCATCAGGTGAGCCGTATGCCTTTTTGCCTACGTCATGGTTTAGTAAAAACGATTTAAATTTGGACTCACTTCTATTATTAAGGCTTACCAAAAGAAAACAGATACACATACTACTATTTATTTATAACAGTATTTAAGTCCCATTTTAAGAGAAAAAATCTTCTGAAAGACATACTCAGTGATGAAATTTTCTTCATAATATTGCCTCATGTTTTCAGTCAAATCATTTTCTAAGTATTTAATTGAATTTGTCATAAATGTGCACCAATCTACATTCGAGAACATCTTCGGTTTTGTAGCGTTAACACTATTTATTATAGTTGTATTTAGGTTTATGCATGCTTTCAGGGAACCATATAATTTTGAACCCTCAAATTTGCATGCATCAATATTTAAGCGATCAACATTTCCTTCGGTTTGGTTATCGCCAAACCCTACTTCCAGTGATTGACATTTCAGTGAATCTCTCAATTTCGTTTCAATGTTTTTGTTGAACAAAGTAACTGGATCCAGATTGTCATCGCGATTAATTCGACCTAACCTGAACTCCTGTACAAGCAATAAATTTAGCATGAGACTTGGTATAGAACCAGGCAGTAGATCACAAGACGGTCTGTTATGATCGTATCTCGCCCAACCTGTTAAGATGATGCCCTTAAAAGTGTAGTAATGTGTTTCCCCTCCAAACTTGTAGTTTTTGATTTTATTCAACCACGTGTAGTGATTTAAATATCTGTTCGGTATATCTGGTAGTATGGATGAAGGTCCATCGGCGCCTTTGAATGCTGAAGCTATCCAAATGTTAGGAAATGCTTTATGGTAATTCCGTAAACTATAATGTTGTAGATTGAAGTATGGATCGTACCTCCAATACACGACTTCTACTCGTGGATGGAAATGAAATCTCCACTTGGACCATGCTAAAGGTCTGAGCATATCGTCCCACAGAAGTACTGCTGTGTATTTGGACAGGCGCTTCACCACATTATAGACATAAGTAACGTGCTTAAGGTAAATCCGTCTGAAACAAATGAAGCGTTTTTATTTTTCACTAAGTATTTTGCCGTGTGGCTCCCGGGAGAGTACAATATGACCACTCCAAGTATTTCCGTGGATGTTGTAGAAGGTGACTTAGGATACACAAGCTAAACAAAGCTTATAAATATCAGAGAGACCTCTCCAACCCGTCCGGCTAGCGTGGAGAGTGTAGGCTAAATCCTCTGACTGCTCAGGCTAATACATATATGGCTCCGGTAGTACTTTAGAGTATCAATATACAGAGAGGATCATGCTCCTGCAGTGAAGATGAAAAAAGATCTGATGATGATGACTAGGTATTTTATATATACGTATAGTAAAAACTATTTTTCTTTCTCTACTCGTAGCTGAGCGTGATATAATTTATCTAGGTCTTAATAAACTCATTACAGACAGAGATAGATCTAATTCACGATTTCCAAAATGAACGATTGCAAACGGCCCGCATCCAGCGCTTCACTGCAACTATGGTCAGGTCGTCAGGCCACCGCGTTGGATCCATTGGAGTGCTTATATTTCTCCTCATCTGGTCGTAATGTCGGTTTCATTAAGGGCACACACTAAGCCAGTAAAAATCTAAGTCGGCGCGGAGGCCCAACGGCGCATAGTCAAGCGTAGGTGACACTGTCAGTCGACCGTGCACACCCTGGAGTTCTTCGGAACCGCCTCTCAGCCTCTGACGTGGTTCCTTTAACGACCAGATGGCAGCCGGGACCACCGGCTTAACGTGCCTTCCGAAGCACGGAAAGCCATAATGGATGTCAAAGTGACCATCAAATCGTTGAAAACCATAGTTGTGAAGCGTTAGACCGTAAAGGCCGATCAAGGGATTGGGCGAAAATCTAAGGAATCACGTCAACAGGCGATGCGACTAGCAACCTGTAACTATTTTGATTCCGCTTTCTACCTTAACGCCCACTAACACGCTAAACGTGGCATTTGGGTTTAATGACCTAGGGCTCTATCTACTCTGCAAGGGATAAAGACGTAAATAAATATATGTGTGTCAGCAAATAGACCAGCAGAAATAGGATAACTTACTGTGTAGACTGATTCCTCTGGGCGCAAACTTCACATGTTCCTATGTGGTATACTTCATCGCAGCCTATGTGGATATTTTTAAGTGGAACAACGCTTGTGTGGAATTTTATCACCTGAAAAGTAGAATTAAATATTCAGTTTCATAGCATTTAACCTCTTTCATAGTTCATCGATTCGACAGTCATCATCATTAGGTCTTTTTTAGTCTCCACTGCAGGAGCACGAACCTCTCTGTACTACCAGAGCCATACTTTAGCCAGAGCAGTCGGAGGGTTTGGCCTACACTCTCCACGCTGTCCAGACGGGTTGGAGAAGTTCTTCGGTGTTTATAAGCTTAATTTGTTTTACCTTGTTATTCAGTCACCTTCAACGACACCCAAGGGAAGACTTAGAGTGGTCTTATTCTACTCTACCGGGAACCATTCGACAGTTATGGTTATTTCTGTAATATTGTAAAAAATCTCAAAAAAAAATCGACATCTTCTTTTTCTTCTAAATATATATAACTCAAAGGTGTTTGGCATACAGGTAGATGTAATGACGTAGGCATCCGCTAAGAAAGGATTTTGATCAATTCTACCCCCATCTAATCTAATCTCATCTTAATTTCATCTCATCTCAATCTCACTCTTAATATGTATATAACTCTAAGGTGACTGACTGACATAGTGATCTATCAACGCACAGTCCAAACCACTGGACGGGTCGGGCTGAAATTTGGCATGCAGGTAGATGTTATGACGTAAGCATCCGCGAAGAAAGGATTTTGATCAATTCTACCCCCAAGGGGATTAAATAGGGGATGAAAGTTTGTATGAAGCTTTGTCAATTTTAAGCCGATCGGGCTGAGACTTCGCATGCTTAAAGCTACTATGACGTACGCATGCTCTAAGAACGGATTTTGAAAAATTCCACCCCTAAGGGGATATTAATTCAGTGTACAAAAAAGTTTTGTAGGCCCTAATATTTTTTTACACACGCTAAACAAAAGTAAAGCCGCAAAAACTACACTTCTTAACGCGAGCGAAGCCGCGGGCAAAAGCTAGTTTTCATATAAAAGTATTTAGTATGGGAGTTATTTTTTTTTTGTGTTCTCAGCATTAAAACCATAGGATTTTTTTTTTATATTGACGGTCTGAGTCACCCCCTTTCAGGAAATGAGGAGGGTCAATTTACACGCTGTATGCAGAAGGTTCGGATTAGACAAATCTCAACTAGGTAATCGATTCACCAATCTAGATATGATATATCGGCCTCCTATTTTTAACCGATTTCAAAAAAAGGAGGAGATTCTCAATTCGTATTTATGTTTTTTTTTTGTATGTACGTTACGCGATTACTCTGTCAGTTATGGATGGATTTTAGTGACTCTTTTTTCGTTCGATAGTTAAGGCTCCAGAGATGGTCCCGTAAAATTTTTGTCGCAATGTATTGAGCACTTTTTGAAAAAATAAACGGCAACCAAAAACTATTGTAAAAGGATGCCGTTTGGTTTAAACTTTGTGTTACATGATTACTTAGCTAGTTACGGATCGATTTTAGTGATTCTTTTTTTGTTTGATAGGTATACTCAAGAGGTGGTTTCATAAAAATTTTGTCGCAAAATAGTTCAAGCACTTTTTGAAAAAAAAAATTGAACCCAAAAAATGTTAAAGGATGCCGTTCGATTTAAACTTATTTGTATTTTATTCTTATGCGAATCAAGACAAATTGATGACAACGTTTCTTCTCTGTATGTATTGACTGATCTTCAAAAGTGGTCCTAAAATTTTTTGTTTTCGTAATTTGTCCTTCTGGAAAAAAAAAATTGTACATTGGACAAGTTGATTACGACGTTGTTCCTCTATTTTGATTGGACTACCACACCCACTTGCGTATAGGGTTGAAGTCGTTTTTACTTTTCTGTTAAAAATAATTATCGTGTCATTAATGCACAAGTCGATCGATTAGTTTAACGAGATTTTGAAAGAGACTTTTTTCGAAAATTAATAGCGAAGATCAACTTAATGTTTATAACGTGTGTTAGTTTATATGCCAGCGTATAGGGTTGCCAAGCATCCGGATATAACCGGACACAGTTCGGCTTTTTAGTTGCGTGTCCGGCCAAATTAGTCAGAGTCAGAGTCCGGCCGGTCCGACTTTGGTGTAGTTTTCTAAATTTTGTAATTTTTATGAAGATTGATAGTATTCATGAAGAGTTTATGGTAACAAACCTCTGCGTGATTTGCATAAAACAAAATCGTGTTATAATATACTACGACTCCGGCCTTTGTTACCCAAATGTCCGATTAAACTGGCTGCTCTGTCCGGCTGTTTACTATAAGACCTGCAACCCTACGAGCGTAAGTGAACTAAAGGGCGTTCAGTTTTAGATTATACAATCTTATAAACCTACTTGTAGTTACTTATTTTAAGTCATTATTATATGAGGCATTTGTCTGCCATTTCACCTGATGATAAGTGTCGATGAAGATGAGGATATTACATGCCTATCCAAGAGATACCCATTTATTCTACTGTAGTTATCATGATGATAATGATAATCTAACTTACATACATAAACTCTGAAAACTTAAGATTATTTTGTGGGCAGTTGTATAAAAGTCCTTACCTGCTCTAACATGTCCTTAATCAGAGCTTTACTCTCAGGCTGACTGGGGCAGATAGAGTCCATTTGTAAGGTGTTTTCTCTGAGGTATTTAAACTCCTCAAGTTTCAGGACATACTGCATGTGGCCGAAGGTTTGGACCAGTGGAATTATCTCGAAGCCTAACTGTTGAGCCTTCTGGAGGAACTGTTTTAGCTGAAAAAAAAAGTTTTTTTCAATGGATGACAGTGCGGTGGTGCACTAGTGACATGCAATTATGTCACTCCGTCAAACGGAACCTCAAGAATAACAATAGACTTACTTCAGTTTCTCCGTAACAGTTCCGGGCGCTCAAGTTGACCAGGTTCCCTGTGAATGGAAACATATCTTCATACTCCATGAGCAGTCCATTCGCCCCATGATCCTTCAGTGTCTTCAACAGAGTTTGCAGATAATCCAGTTTCAGCGGGGTTCTCTTAAAATCTAAGTGCACCACGACATAAGTCATGTTGACTGGAGGCAACTTAGTATCGAAAACACCGCCATTCCATGATGCGAAGCAGAAGCAGATCCCCAACAATAAAATTATTTTAAAGTATTTCGTTTTTATAATTTTTCTAATTCGCCTTTCCATTAAATCCCCTCGCATATCCCTTCGCATTTCCACTTTTCTTAGAAACTAAATTTATTTTTCTACGGATCTATCACAATGACAAATGACAATATCATTATTATTTTTTAATAATATTTTTTATTGAATCTCCTTTCTTCTTTTGAAGGTTTCATGTAAAAGTTTCCAAGCTAACTTATATCTCCAACGCTTCGAGCAACACGGAAGGGAGTAGCCATACGCTGCATTCCCCTCTGTCAAGGTACAAGCCAAAATTAGGCATATGCATGTCTATGTGTTAGTTGTGTGAGACTCATCTGTACACAAATTATTTTTTCTTTTTTATGTCATTTTTTGTGACAATGTCATAATTACTATCAAGTGACAGTTTAAGTTTTGTATGTAGGTGTGCGGAACTAAACTTGTGTGCACATTTCCCCCCGCAAAAAATGCCAGAAAAATTGTCATAGTAAATTGTCGCTATGCTCGAAGCTCCAACGTGATCTTTTCTGAGAAGAAATTGTCGTTCCAATCTGAGGTACCAATTCACGATATGTGTCACTAATTTAAACATCTGTCGACTGTTTTTATCCGGTACGTTTCGTTATACAGAAATTTTACCGTGGTTTTAATAATAATAACAACTATTTCTCATTATAAATCACTTTCACAGAATTAACAGGTATACGACAAGTAACATTTTAGTAAAACCCACTAGACTTATACAAAGTGAAAGTGACATATCAGTTCAGTTCAGTTCAGTTCTGTGCCCGCCCAGCCAGTGATTAAGCTGCAAGAGCTTAGGAAGGAAGTCCACCACGAAGTGTGCGTAACTGTGCTTACGAACTCAAGCTTGTCTGGTTACTTCTAGTGCACTTACCACCTTCCACCTTGGATCACGAATCCTTACTCAAGAAACCAGTTGGGCATGTAGATAGGATTGGGAGTGTAGGGCGGTGCAGTCAGGATGGGGAGAGAAAGAAGGCACTGTAAAGTGCTCGAAACGTTAGGTGTATAAATAATGTAATAAACACGATAAAAACCGTATTAAAACATTTTATTTAAATGTGTAACAATCGCGAAAACATAAGAAAACATTATGAGAGAAAGGAAGTTAGAACCGACCGAATACCAGCATCAAATCAGTATTGGGAGGATAGATACTATACTTGGTGTGTAATAAATAAAAGAGAGGGGAAAATGACTGCATTTGTGACGATTTTCTCTAGCTTATTTCTTGTTTCACGACGATGTTGTTCCAGAAGCTCATCTTCAGCCTTATCATATCAACTAAAAAAAGAAGGTAACCATAGACACAATTTTTTTGTCATATTAACATTTACCGCGAGTTAGTTGTCAAACTCAAAATTAATGTTTTACTAAGTAGGTATTGCAGTTTTTGAAAGTCGTAGAAAAATGTATTGTATGCAACGGTTTATAATTAAGTCTTAAAAGGCTCGTGGCGCCTCTATCAGCAATATTCGCTACCCGCGCCACTCACCTTTTAAGACCCCTATTATAAAACTGTTGCATAAAATACTATTATGATCCTGTATAGTTCATCCGCTGAAATGATGTGCACGCTTTGTCAAGGCGACGCCGGCCGCCGAAAAAGCAGTGTCGGCGTCCGTCAAAAGCGGTATCGGCGGCTTCAAAGACGCCGTATAGACGCAGTGTGCGTTGGTACGTCACATGGAACGGACGTTTAATTTTATTTACATTTTATGTCATACACAACTTCGAAAAATTCCTTGCCGCCATAGTAAATTACACGAATATAAATGATTTTTATTCGTGTAATTTACTAATAAAATTCACGAATAAAAAAAAGTATGAAATTGACGAAATGGCGGCAAGGAATGTTTCGAAGTTGTGTTTCTTCCGCCATAACATTGTATATTTAATCCAATAGAGCAAGTTTAGTCAAAAGTCAAACATGACATAAGGGCGCGCAATTGCAACCCGACAAACAGTAATGGCGTCAGGTTATGTCAAATGTGACACCCGATTTATGGAAAAGATATGTGGAACATGCAAAATAGATATTTGTGTGCAGACCACGATGTTGATCTCCACCGGGAATCATTTATTATAAATACAGGAAGTGATTCGAAAGACTCTGATTAGGAAGTAATTTTTTAAAATATTTCATGTTCTGATTTTGGACTAATAAAAATATTTTCCAAGTTAAATAATTCAATTATTATATTTATTCACTTTCCAAAATCTCTTGTGGGTATACTGCACATCATTTGCCGGGATACACTATATTCTTGTGTGTTTTGATTGCTTTTACGTAGCGTATCATGATAGTCGCCTTTCGGTTGTGGTTAGCTCATACGAGTATTTATCTACGTGCCTTAATATCTGAATCCCAATATTGGTTTCATGACACTTCCAAGTACCTGGCATGCGATGTGGTGTGGCTGCTGAGCTGCTGTTGCGTATTTTATTTCAATGGGTTTCCTTTTTGTTAGTTGCTTTATTTTGGCCACTTGAATTTTTCTCTTATGGTATTCTAATTTTCCATCATAGTGTACATTTTAGTAAGACCTCGTAATTATAGCGTTTATGGATAAGTTGTGTATTGTTGTATCGCCGATTTTTGATGAATTTTCCTACGTTTTTATTTCGGACTAAGATGTCATGTTACTCTATACCAATTTGTGGTCTGTGTTGACGATCAAATCTTTTTCTCATGTATAATGTTGGCCAAGATATTAATATTTGTACCAGATACACTGTGGTCTACTTGGAATACTTTTCCGTCTGCAAACACACATTCCACAGTTGTACTGGAAATAGTTTAGGGTAGAACTACTTCTACCTGTTTCTTATTGTTCCTTCCTTAAACAACTACAAAAGTAAACACTTTTGTTGTTGAATTAGATTTGATAAAAGTCTCCCGTAAAATTAGTGATTAAAAAATTATGGGGTAGGTTTTAGTGGTATAGTGTGTTTTTTATTTAAGTCCTGTTCACGTATTGCACATTCTATTGGGACGTGGGTAATGAAATAAGTTTGTCGATATTGTGTGTCTTTTGGTGACCAAAATTTGGCTACTTGCCACCGCAGGGGATAAGTTGGATGGTCGATATAATTAATATTAACTTCTAGTAGTACTGCAATTACATCGCTACCTTCGCGGTGTATTTGAGTAATTTCATAGTCTATTTTGTTATTGATTAGAATGGTTAGGTACCCCGATGTACCTTGGCACTTTTGTCACCTCCTAAGATCCAGTTACAATGTTTTGTTTTAAGTTCTCCAGATGCGAAGTGTTTCTTGAAGACCTGCTAGTTAGAAGGAGTTATTTTGCGTGCTTTTTTGCTATGCAGTGTTTGCAACTGTAGTTTTATCATTTTGACTATGCTATCGTATTGGCTGTTTCAAAATATCAATAAATATTTGCCGCCGGGCTATCTGACGCGATTTGATTCCTGGACTGTCCATATAAGTAGGTTATAGTGGTATAGTGTGTTTTTTATTTAAGTCCTGTTCACGTATTGCACATTCTATTGGGACTTGGGTAATGAAATAAGTTTGTCGATATTGTGTGTCTTTTGGTGACCAAAATTTGGCTACTTGCCACCGCATGGGATAAGTTGAATGGTCGATATAATTAATAGTAACTTTTAATAGTAATGCAATTACATCGCTACCTTCGCGGTGTATTTGAGTAACTCTATAAGTTCATGAAACCCTCATCAGTATTTTTATTTTTACTTTTCTTCATTGGTATTTATGTATAGTATTTAATTAATATTTACATGTATTTGTATGTATTTATATAGCTTTATATATTATAATATATATAAATATATTTATATTTTTATATTTATTTCACTACCGTAAATAAATGTGATTTAGATTACCTGAAAGTAACTACCTATTTATTTAATATATTACGTTATTCACTTTATTAGCCGTACAATTTTTTTTTCTCTGTTTATCCCTATGGTTGACTGGGAGAGAATGCTCTAGCATTAAGTCCGCCTTTTGTAACAAATTTTAAATTTGAAGCTATAAAGTTTAATAAATAAAAAATAAATAAATAAGTTTATGTTTACTAAATAGTATTCTGCGGCCACTATGATTGCGTCTTCTCCTCTCCAGAAGCCATTTTCAAATTATTTTTCTATAAACCTGTCGTTTCTTTGGTTAAGTGGCGGATGAAAACTGTCCAAAACATGCGTGACATCATTGATATTATTTTGTAAGGTCAGGCTTATACGTTGTGTGCAGGCTGACTGCACAGGAATGGATGTTATAGATGAAAAAAAGAAAACTTAGTTTAAACCCGTTTACTTAGGCAGATATGTTACGTACACATTGTAACGGTACAAGAAATAGACGAATCGGAAATTAAGACCGGTCGCGCGTACGCACGCTAGCTCTGCGCAGGAGAAGTGAAAGAGGCAAGCCGGCCGCGGTGTTTGTTGCGAGCGCCCGCCGCCCCTCCACCGTCGCTCCCCTCACCTCTCCCGCTCTCGTGTTGCTAGGTCGTTGCTAAAGGCATCGCGAAATGCCTCCTCGTCGGAAGCCTACCCTGGCTTTTTCCAAGCTACTACAACGTTGGGTTCTTAAAAAGGCCATAAAAGGTTTTCTTCAGAGTCGGCAAATGCATTAGTGTCACCTCTGGTGTTATAAGCGTCCATCATAAGCTATGGTAACCGTTTTCCATCAGGTGAGCCGTATGCCTATTTGCCTACGTAGTGGTTTAATAAAAAGAAACATAGATTCACATAGATTCTTTTGTTTTGCTGGGCCTTTCCTTTATAATAAACTGCACTCCAAATTAAATATTATCCAACTGACTAAACGTTCCTGCAAATCTTCTATATTTAAATATCTTCTAACTCTTGATTATAATAACACTGAACTTTTTGTACACCCTCTTATATAATTACTCTATAAGATTTTTAGCTTTCGTACTTTATATACTCAGCTGATACAGGCATATCGTCTACTTTCCTAGTTTTATATCAATTATATAAGTTTTACTCTTTTCTATGTTATCGATTTATTATTTTTATTTTATTTACCTTTATTCAAGTAGTTTTCTTTCTTTAGTATTTTTAAGTTTCACATTTCATTAATGGGTATAGTCCCGATGAAATTTGTTTTGTGTATGTCCAGAGGAGGGGAGCACTGGAGTACTGTGATACAGGCCTTCATTAGGCTCCAGTCTCCTTTAATCTGCTTAACTAGAGCTCTCCTTATGTTTTTTGTTATGTTTAATGTAAGATTGTTGGAGATAAGAAATGACTTTTTTACTTTAAAAAAAAATTGATCTCACTTCTATTATTAAGGCTTTCCACAAGAAAAAAGATACACATACTACTATTTATTGATAACAGTGTTTCATTCCCATTTTAAGAGAAAATATCTTCTCAAAGACATACTCAGCGATGAAATTTTCTTCATAATATTCCCTCATGTTTTCAGTCAAATCATTTTCTAAGTATTTAATTGAATTTGTCATAAATGTGCACCAATCTTGATTCGTAGCGTTAGCACCATTTATTATAGTTGTATTTAGGTTTATGCATGCTTTCAGGGAACCATATAATTTTGAACCCTCAAATTGGCATGCATCAATATTTAAGCGATCAACATTTCCTTCGGTTTGGTTATCACCAAACCCAACTTCCAGTGATTGACATTTCAGTGAATCTCTCAATTTCATTTCAATGTTTTTCTTGAACAAAGTAACTGGGTCCAGATTGTCATCGCGATCAATTCGACCTAACCTGAACTCCTGTACAAGCAATAAATTTAGCATGAGACTTGGTATAGAACCAGGCAGTAGATCACAAGCCGGTTTGTTATGATCGTATCTCGCCCAACCAGTTAAGATGATGCCCTTAAAAGTGTAGATATGTGTTTCCCCTCCAAACTTGTAGTTTCTGATTTTATTCAACCACGTGTAGTGATTTAAATATCTGTCCGGTATATCTGGTAGTATGGATGAAGGTCTATCGGCGCCTTTGAATGCTGAAGCTATCCAAATGTTAGGAAATGCTTTATGGTAATTCCGTAAGCTGTAATGTCGTAGATTGAAAAGTGGATCGTACCTCCAATACACGGGTTCTATTGGTAGATGGAAACCAGCACTCCACTTGGCCGGTGCTATAGATCTGAGCATATCGTCCCACAGAAGTACTGCTGTGTCTGTAGACAGGCGCTTCACCACATCATAGACATAAGTAACGTGGTTAAGGTAAATCCGTCTGAAACAAATGAAGCGATTCATTTTTCACTAGGTATTTTGCCGTGTGGCTCGGCAGAGTACAATATGACTACTCCAAGTCTTCCCGTGGATGTTGTAGAAGGCGACTTAGGAAATACAAGCTAAACAAAGCTTATAAACATCAAAGAGACCTCTACAACCCATCTGGCCAGCATTGAGATTGCAGGCCAAATCCACTGACTGCTCTGCATAATATATGGCTCCGGTAGTACAGAGAGGGTCATGCTCCTGCAGTAAAGATGAAAAAAGATCTGATGATGATAATGATGACTAGTATTTTAATTATAAGTATGGTAAAAACTATTTTTTTTTCTCTACTAGTGGCTGAGCGTGATATCTAGATCTTAAATCATTACAGACATAGATATAGATCTATATCCAAAATGACCGATTGCAAACGGCCCACATCCAGCGCTTCACTGTGACCATGGTGAGGTCTTTAGGCCACCGCGTCGGATCTATTGGAGTGCTTCTATTTCTCCTCATCTGGTCATTATGTCGGTTTCATTGAGGGCACACACTAGGCCAGTATAAATCTACGTCAGCGCGGAGGCCCAACAGCGCATTGTCAAGTGTTGGCTACTTCTGATTTTTTATTTTACTAAGAATATTTTAAGCGAGACTTAAAACAAGAGAATTTATCTGTAATACAAATATAATTTAAAGATTCAGGTTTATTTTAATGTACGTGAATACAAGATATGTACCAAGTTAATAAAACGTACGTAACAAGATTTCGAGGTAACTAATCTCTTTTTATCGAGAATATTTTATGCGTTCGTGCTTTTGGGTGACATAGTTCTTAGAGTAAGTCTTAAACTTAGCTGCATTTTTATCACATACATACATACATATTATCACGCCTCTTTCCCATAGGGGTAGGCAGAAACTATGGACTTCCACTTGCTACGATCCTTACAAACCTCTTTCGCTTCATCTACATTCATTACTCTTTTCATACATGCTCGCCGGTTTCGGGTACTCCTTACATCTCCTTTTGCGAGAATGTTCGCAATTTGGTCGCGATAAGTTCGACGAGGCCGGCCCTGCCCGACTGTCCCAGCCACATCTGCTGAATATATACCTTTCGTTAGTCTCCTTTCATCCATCCTCTCAATATGTCCAAACCATCTCAACATACCTTTCTCAATTTTAGTCACTATATCGTCTTTCACTCCACACCGTTCCCTAACTACAGCATTTCTCAAACGATCCATCAAACTTACTCCACACATACTCCTTAGTGCTCGCATTTCAACAGCATTTATTCTACTCTCATCCTTTTTCTGCCATACCCAACTTTCACTACCATACATCAGAGTTGGCAGCAACACTCCATTATGAACAGCTAGACGTGCCTTATAAGGTACTTTTCTGCTATTCATAAAGGAATGCAGCGCCCCATTCACTTGGTTGCCTGCAGCCACCCTTCTTTCTATATCATTCTCGTGCCTTCTATCTCTCGTAAACACACAACCTAAGTATACAAAATCTTTCACTTGTTCCACTCTTTCTCCATTTATGAAAACATTACATACCGTTGAACATTCACCCCTTTCAAAAACTATTAGTTTAGTTTTACTTACATTCACTTTCATTCTTTTCTTCTTTAACGCATCATTCATAACTGTTACCATTTTCTGCAGCTCATCCTCAGACGACGCAAGAATTATCACAACTTGAGTATATTTAAAATATTGATATAGCAGGCGATCATTCAAAGTAGTGTGAGATGGTGCGGGCCCTTAACGGTGTGATCTATTTGAACATTATATGATTCATGATTTGGCAAAAAAATTACTGCCCGCTACAAGCATCTCGCCCACCATATAGAATAGAATAGCGTTTATTTGAAAAAGTAACCACCTTCCTTGGGTAACAAAAAAACTGCAGATAAGCATATTCATCATCATCATCAGGTCCATTTTAGTCTCCACTGCAGGAGCACGACCTTCTCTGACCATCATAACCATTTAATATCCAGAACTGTCAGAGGATTTGGCCTTCCCTCTCCACGCTGGCCAGACGGGTTAGAGAGGTCTCTTTGATATTTAAAAAAAGCTTTGTTTAGCTTGTGTTCCCTAAGTCGCCTTTTACGACATCCGCGGGAAGACTTGGAGTGGTCCTATTCTACTCTGCCGGGAACCACACGGCGGCGGATAAGCATATTATATCATGTCTTTATCCCTTGCGGGGTTGACAGAGCCCAAGTTTATAAACACCAAAGGTCACGTTTAGCATGTTAGTGGGCGTGGTAAGTAAGGTGGTAGGCGAAACCGAAATAGTGATAAGATTTTCGTCCAATCCCTTGACCGGATTTTACGGTCCGCGTGGGAAAAAAAGCAACTGGTATATTCTATGTTTTCCTTTTCTCCCAAAACCAGCATAGAAGAGAAATCATCCTGCAGATAAATACCTTAAAATGAAGTAAAAGTATTTCCGTGCTGGGTATTATTGATCAGCAGGCCTATTTGCTAACTTTTGACAACTACGATGTACATCATTTTCATGGTAACTTCAATATGCATTACGGCTTCGGTATGAATGACTATTTTTGTTTAAGATATAAAACCGTAATGGATGCTAAAGTGATAATCAAAACATCGAAAATCGGCCTGCTAATCGTTTTGCAGACAACGTGTTAACAACTGTGACATAGAGACCATATGAGAGGACCTACTTGTTCTGTAGAGCAGAAACCGCAGGACACAGTCCACGAAGACCAGAACTAGGACAAAAGTCAGGCAAAGCTAGCAGGCCTATTTGCTAACTTTTGACAACTGCGTGGTACTTACAACGTGTTCATAGTCACTTTAACATACATTACGGTTTATAAATCTTAAACTACCATAGTCAATCATACGAAAGCTATAATGGATGTCGAAGTGACCATCGAATCTTTGTACACCAAGGTGTGAAACGTTAGACCGTAAAAGCCAGTCAAGGGATTCGGCGAAAACTAAGGAATCACTTCAATAGGCGATGCGGCTAGCAACCCATCACTATTTTGATTCCGCTTCCTACCTTGACGCCCACTAACACGCTAAACGTTGCATTTGGGTTTTATGACCTGTGTGGCTGTGTCTACTCCGCAGGGGATGAAGACGTGAATAAATGTATGTATGTTAGCAAATAGACCAGCAGAAATACTCGTAGAATAACTTACTGTGTAGTCTTATTCTTCTTGGCGCAAACTTTACATGTTCCCATGTAGTATACTTCATCGCAGCCTATGTGGATATATTTGAGTGGAACAACGCTTTGGTGGAATTTGATCACCTGAAAAGTAGAATTAAATACATATTTAGTTTCATAGCATTTAACCTCTTTCATAGTTCATTGACTCAGTCATCATCATCAGGTCTGTTTTAGTCTCCACTGCAAGAGCACGACCCTCTCTGTACTACCAGAACCATATATTAGCCAGAGCAGTCAGAGGGTTTGGCCTACGCTCTCCACGCTGGTCAGACGGGTTGGAGAGGTTTCTTGGGTGTTTATAAGCTTAATTTGTTTAGCTTGTAATTCCTAAGTCACCTTCTACGACATCCAAAGGAAGACTTAGAGTGGTCTTATTCTACTCTACCGGGAAGCATTCGACAGTAATTATGGTTATTTCAGTATTTAGTATGGGAGTTATTTTTTTTGTGGTCCAGCATTGAACCCATAGGTTTTTTTTTCATATTTACGGTCTGCGAGGGTCAATATACACGCTGTTTGCAGAAGGTTCGGATTAGACAAATCTAAACAAGTCGATTCACCTACTATCTACTATCTAGATAATATAATATATCGGCCGCCTATTTTCGTGTCATTAACGCACAAGTCGATCGATTAATCTAACGATCTGAGATTTTGAAAAAAACTTTTTGGAAAATTAATAGCGAAGATCAACTTAATGTTTATAACGTATGTTCGTTTATATGCGAGCGCATAGGGTTGCCAAACATCCGGATATAACCGGACACAGTTCGCATTTTTAGTTGCGAGTCCGGCCAAATCAGTCAGAGTCAGAGTCCAGCCTGTCTGACATTGGTGAAGTTTTCTAAATCTTGTAATTTTTATGATTATTGATAGAATTTATGAAGACTTTACGGTAACAAACCCATGCGTGATTTTAATAAAATAATATCGTGTTATAATATACTACGACTCCGGCCTTTGTTACCCAAATGTCCGGTTAAACTGGCTGCTCTGTCCGGCTGTTTACTATAAGACCTGCAACCCTACGAGCGTAAGTGAACTAAAGGGCGTTCAGTTTTAGATTATACAATCTTATAAACCTATTTGTAGTTACTTATTTTTTGGGTTCCGTACAAAAAATGAAAAACGGAAACCTTATAGGATCACTCGTGCGTCTGTTTGTCCGTCCATCCGTCTGTCACAGTCGATTTTCTCCGAATCTACTCATCATCATCATCATCAGGTCTTTATTAGACTCCACTGCAAGAGCACGACCCTCTCTGTACTGCCAGAGCAGTAAGAGGATTTGGCCTACACTCTCCACGCTGGCCCGATGGGTTGGAGAGGTCTCTTTGATGTTTATAAGCTTTGTTCAGCTTTAGTACACCGAATCTACTGAACCAAATTAAATGAAATTTGGTAAGATGTTGTAAACCTATGACCCAAACACGGATGTGCAAAGTAAATATATATTTTTTTAAATAAGGGTCAGTTTAGAGAGTCCAAATAGAAAATGTTAAAAAAAAGTTTTGCAAACCTTACCGTGTAATATATCAAATGAAAGGGCTTGTTATGAGGATCTCAAAAATATTTTTTTTTTGTTCATGAAAAATCAATACTTTTGATTTTATTCACGAAAGAAGGCAAAATTTGACCATTCCCCCCCCCCCCCCTGATCTCTGAAACTACTGGGCCTAAAATTTCGAAAAAATTACAATATATAGTTCATTGCTTGAAGATTACAGCAAAAATAGTAAGAATTTTATCAGTGGCCGGTTTTTTTTGTCATTATATGAGGCATTTGTCTGCCATTTCACCTGTTGATAAGTGTCGATGAAGATGAGGATATTACATGCCTATCCAAGAGATACCCATTTATTCTACTGTAGTTATCATGATGATGATGATACTCTAACTTACACACATAAACTCTGAAACATAACATTATTTTGTGGGCAGTGGTATAAAAGGCCTTACCTGCTCTAACATGTCCTTAATCAGAGCTTTACTCTCAGGCTGACTGGGGCAGATAGAATCCATTTGTAAGGTGTTTTCTCTGAGGTTTTTAAACTCCTCAAGTTTCAGGACATACTCCATGTGGCCGAAGGTTTGGACCAGTGGAATTATCTCGAAACCTAACTGTTGAGCCTCTTGGAGGAACTGTTTTAGCTGAAAAAGATAACAAGTTTTTTTCAATGGACGACAGCGCGGTGGAGCGCAAGTTACATGGAATGATGAAAATTGGACCTTATACATAGGAGATACTTTCAAATTTGAAGAGCTTGGCAGAGCCGCCGCCCGCCGGCAGCCATTTCTTTCAAACACAGAGCAAGGAATTTTAATATATAGCTCGCGCGATCGCCTTCCTTGCTCTGTGGATTCAAATGAGGTTTTCTTTTCCTTTGTTGCATATGACTGCGCGCTGACTTGATTCTCTCTGTTTATTTCATCCGTAAGTTAAAGTTTTTATTGTCGAATCATTAGTTATTCGAATCAAATCGATACTACAGTAATAAGGATATTACACCAAATCCCTTAGTGACATTATTTATTGTCGCTGTGACTCTTTCGTTATTCCGTCAAAAAAAACCTCTTTGGAACCCAAAATGATCGGTTTGGGTCCCGTGAATCTATAAATTTACCGACCAATAGTTTCGGAGACACTTAGCTGGAACAAACTGACAAACAGACGGAAAGACATACGTGCCCGCATAATATTATGGAGTTTTCTGTCCATCTTCATGTTTCTATGCGTGACTCTATGGATTCTATTTTGTCACTCCGTCGAACGGAACCCTAAAGAATACACTTACTTCGGTTCCTCCGTAACAGTTCCGGGCGCTCAAATTGACCAGGTTCCCTGTGAACGGAAACATATCCTCATACTCCATGAGCAGTCCATTCGCCCCATGATCCTTCAGTGTCTTCAACAGAGTTTGTAGATAATCCAACTTCAGCGGGGTTCTCTTAAAATCTAAGTGCACCACGACATAAGTCATATTGACCGGAGGCAACTTATTATCGATAGCACCCCCATTCCATGACGCGTAGCAGAACCAGATCCCCAACAATAAAATTATTTTAAAGTATTTCGTTTTTATAATTTTTCTAATTCGCCTTTTCATTAAATCCACTCGCATATCCCTTCGCATTTTCGCTTTTACTTAGAAACAAAATTGTATTTTTCTACGGATTTAACACAATGACAAATGACAATGTCATAAGGTAAACGCAGCTATTACACAGACAAGAATTTTTTTTTTTTTGTAATATAATAATATCTGTGAGCGTGAGTGTGAGTGTTACCACGGTAGTCAAAAATGTGTAGGTAATCCCGAGGTATGTAATATATCATTTTAAGCAATTACAAGCATATTTTACTTAAAAAGTTAAATGTTTATGAAAGACAATTTCATATCCGTTTGAATGGATCCGTGGTGCACTGTGCACAACAACGCAGAAAAACAAAACAACGATTAAGTTGCTTCAAACCGGCACCGAAGCACGACGTCCATACAAACGATACTCGCGAACTGTAACTACCTACGCTCAATATTTTGTTATGGTTAATGCGTCGTTAAAAAACCATTTATACAGATTTTAAGTAGTTCAAAAGGTGGATTATATATATATATATATATATATTTTGCACAGATTTTTTGACAATTAACAAAAACGAAATACCGCAGTAATGGCTTCACAATTTTCGTCTTGAATGTATTAAACGCGCTTAACTCGGTAATAGCATAAATCAGTACCAATCGTTTTATTCACTTTTTAAGAATATTTTATAATGCAATAACCCAAATGATGGGACAATTCGTTTAAATCATTAGGTATTTATCGTTAAAAACTTTCCGTGGTATGAAAATTGCACTAGAACTCTTATTTTTTCGTCCTTAATTGACTCATAAAAATTAACTTTGTATGAGAGCTAAATTGAATACGACATGAAACCTTGCCTTAGACTTTCAGTCATTTTAAACCCAAGAATTTAATTCAAGCATCAAGTAGGTAACTTAGGTTTAGGTAACTTTATTGGCTGTCGATTTAACTTTTGTTTTGATTAAAATTAATCACATTTTATCCATCGTGGTTAGATTATTTGTACTATCGCAGATAAAGCTATCACCGATGGTTATAATAAGCCATTACGCGGTAACTACTTGTATAAGCAGCTATTACCGAGTATTATTACTCGGTATTAGCTTCACCATAGAAATCACACACCGAGTGATAATAACATTAATTTTTGAGTTAAGGGTTCTCTACAATAAATACCTAAGTATTAAAAATTCTTCTGACCTATCTATCTTTCTAACTCATATTTTTTTTTGTGGCCATGATACAGTAGGCGAAGCAATCGAGGCTTCCTCTTTTCATTTTAAATAAAATAAAGCTTTAAAAACGTTTTCACTGTTAAACTACATAGAATAGGTTCTCTAGTACATCATGTTATAAAATGAAAATAATTAACATCTTCGTTTTTATTTCAAATGGCAGCACTGGACCTTGAAAAATTCATGTATTGCCTTAATAACAAAAGGCTGTTTATTTATTGAATAAAGAAAATAAGAAATGGTGAAAAAAATTCTACGCGGGCAGGACTTGAACTTGCGTCTATATCTCAGTACGATCTATGCGTTGCCAATTACGCCACCGCGCTTCAAGCCCCGGCGCTGAAATTTCTCCACCATATCCCATTCCTCTTACACGCGTCTAGGCTTGCGTCACCCAACACAACTACCACACTTTTACAAGTGCGGTATTTGATTTCTACTCATTTTGTAGTGTAGGAAGCTATGCAATACTTTATATGGGATTTTATTTTGCATTAACAATGCTATTTTATCAATTGTTAACTTATTTACTATTTTTATTAAAAAAATGTCCTAAAATTTATATAATTTATTTAGCCAACAATATGTTTTTAAGTCAGTTCTTAGTTATTTTGATTAATAATTTTATCAAAGTTTAAGATTGTTTACGAATAAGTACATTGAGTAACCAACAATTTGTTTTTCAATAAATATTTTGTACGGAACCAAAATGCCTATTATTTTTCTACCCTCGGTAATAGAATCACGATTCGCGGTATTAGCTGCAATCACTTTGGCATACCTCGGTAATAGCAACGTTCGGATTTGACTATTTAATATTTTTTTTTCTTTATATATTTACTCAAAATTTACCTATATCTTAATAGACTTCTAAAGTCCATATCCGAACGTATCATAAAATATATACTTGTAACTGTTCTTACTATAAGAAATTCTCATTCAGAGAGGTTAAAGCTTAAGGTCCTGAAATTACCTCGGTAATAGCTGGGTTTACCTTAATTATTTTTAATACATATTTTTTAATGAATTCCTTTCCTCTTTTTAAGGTTTCATGGAAAAGTTTCCAAGCGAGATAACTTATATACTTATTATCTTCGACGTTATCTTCTCTGAGCCAATTCACGATATGAGTCACCCATTTAATCATCTGTCGACTGTTTTTATCCGGTTCGTTTAGTAATACAGAAATTTTACCGTGGTTTTTATAATAATAACAACTTTCCAAATCACATTCACAGAATTTACAGGTATACGACAAGTAAAAAACCCACTACTTATACAAAGTGGAAGGGACATATCCGTAATAAATACAACCACGGGCTATACTAGTATAATGAAATTAAACTATCAGTCAAAAAACCAAAAAAAAAACATTCGACTTTCCCATACAAATCACCCGGTCGGCTGCACACTTTTGTATGGGAATGACGAAAGTTATTTTTGTTCTTAGGGTTCCGTACAAAAAATGAAAAATTATATATCAAATGAAAGGGCTTGTTATGAGGATCTCATATTTTTTTTTTCTTCGGGAAAAATAGATAAGTACTTTTGATTTTATTCACGAAAGAAGGCAAAATTTGACCTAATGGTCAAATTTTGGTCAAAACCCCCCTGATCTCCGAAACTACTGGGCCTAAAATTTCGAAAAATACAATATGTAGTTCATTGCTTGCAGATTACAGGAAAAATAATAAGAATTGTATCAGTTAAAAATAAAGTGGTAAACTCACTATAATAAGTTCACCTAGGGAAATAGTTCACTAAAACACCACTAGATAGCGCCAGTCAATTGAATAAAACATTTTTGCACATTGTGTGTGTGTTCACGAAGCATATTGTACGGAACCCTCATTGCGCGAGTTTGACTCACACTTGGCCGGTTTTTTTTGTCTGTTATTCTAATTTCATTATACTATAATGATCAAGTAAAGACCGTGGTTTGATTTATTACAGGTATGTCCCTTCCACATTGTATATAGCACAATATTTTATACTAAACAAGACATCAAAAACACTTGATATTCCATCTAAGTAGGTCTCAACTAAGTACACACTGGGTACATTTAAGATAGGTAATTAAACCGTCTGTAATTTCATAACATTGCAACTTTGTTATGCGAGTATCGTTGCGTTTCACCGTGTAAAACAGACTGGTTGTAAGTCTTAGACGGTCTTAATAAGCAACATGTAGGGCTTCTGAGCGTTAAGACGATGTGACTCGACGACCTTAAGTATATACCTTATACATATTGTATTGACATCCGACATACCAAACTCTTCAAATCTAACTTGCAAAATTTCAGCTTAATACATAGATCATCATCAGGTCTTTCTAGTCTCCACTGCAGGAGCACGACCCTCTCTGTACTACCAGAGCCATATATTAGCTTGAATAGTCAGAGGATTTGGCCTACACTCTCCACGCTGGCCAGACGGGTTGGAGAGGTCTCTTTGATGTTTATAAGCTTTGTTTAGCTTGTTTTTCCTTAGTCGCTTTTTAAGACATCCACGGGATGACTTGGAGTGGTCCTATTCTACTCTGCCGGGAACCACACGGCGCATACATACGGCTAATACATACATACATACGAGATATTATCAAAAAACCCAAAGGCCATAATTGGCGTGGAAGTGGGCGTAAAATTGGAAAGCGAAAACAAAATAGTGACGGTCTGCTAGACGCATCGCCTATTAATGAGATTCTTGAGAGTTCTGCCCAATTCTTAGACCGGCTTTTACGATCTGCGCGGAGAGAAAAGTAGGTGGTTGGCAATGTTTTTTTATTTTCTTCCAAACCAGCTTAAAAGAGCCAACTCGCAGCTCAATCGGTTGAAGAAAACGATTTTAAACATCATCATCATTACCGCTGCAAGAAGTCCACTGCTGGACAAAAGGTAAGAATAAATAACCTCTAAAACAGATACAAAAAGTACAGAAAGTAAAGTAAAGTAACCAGTACAGAAAGGGTCGTGCTCCTGCAGTGAAGACTAATAAAGACCTGATGATGAAAAGACAATAAGTAACCAAGAATTCGTAGGGCAATAAGCTATAGTATGAATACGAGGATAAGCATACCGGTATGACCATAGATATCAGAATATTTACTGGTATGACAAACTAGTTTAATCACGAGGAAACAGAGCTAATTTGTTGTTGTTTTGTAGAACAGATAACTATCTTTAATTGTAAGGCAAAAATGGTTATTTTAGGAACAACTTTAATGTTTAGGATTTTTTTATGTCAATAATGTACTAAGAATTAATGAAAACTGTATTACAGTCACTAGTGTAATCTTTTGTGATTCAATTGACATTACGTTTATTGTCCTGGGATTATATTATTGTATATAATTATCTCCATTTTTGTCAGCGAAGGGACTGAGATAAGAAAATTAACTAGAAAAATGACTGCCATTTCAAGGGGGGTGAGGTAGGGCACGGGGGGAGGGAGGATTTATCCTGTGGATTTATGAAAAACAACCCCATTAAGTATCCGAATGTCATGACCAAACAGATTGTACAGATGTGCCTTTTTGTAAAAAAAATAACTATTTACCAACTTTTACAAACAGGATTCTTATGAGAATGTATAGACCATAGACGTGGTATAGACCACAGAACCATAAATTATTATTCTGAGGTATAGACAGTCAGAGTGTAGGCCAAATCCTCTGAGTGCCCTGACTAATACATGGCTCTGGTGGTACAGAGAGGGTCGTGCTCCTGCAGTAGAGACTGACAAAAACCTGTTGAAGATAGGCAGTCAGTCGAACGAACAGTGGAGACTTTGAAGTGAATACTGTTGAGGTTATAATAAAAACAGACAGTTTAGCTAACATGTTAATTTAAGTCATACAAGCAACAAAATTCGGGCCAATTTATATGCAAGACAAAATTTAATTTGCATACATAACTTTCTGGTTAGTCGCTGTGGACCGACGTTTATAGTTGGGTTAAAATACACTGTGCGAAACTATTTAACTTTATACAAAAATTGCTTTTGCCCGCGGCTCCGCTCACGTTAGTGTCGATTAAATAAATATATACGGACAAATCACACAGATTGAGCTAGCCCCAAAGTAAGTTCGAGACTTGTGTTATGGGATACTAACTCAACGATACTATATTTTATAATAGATTCATATATAGATAAACATCCAAGACCTAGGTCAATCTGAAAAAGATCATTTTCCATCTTGACCTGACCGGGGATCGAACCGGGACGTCCGTGTCGCAGGCAGGCGTGTTGACCGCTGCGCCACGGAGATTCTTTGGGAACAGTTCAGAGATGGAAGATAGCCTTTATCCTTCTCCGTAGGTACTCCAGATAATGTGAATGCAAAATTTCATAACGATCGGTTCACACGATAGGGCGTGGATTCGTTACAAACAAACTTACTTTCGCATTTTTAATAATAGTCATCATCATTTCGAGTAGGTGACACGGTCAGTCAATCATGCACACCCTGGTGTCAGAGTTCTGCGGAACCGCCTCTCGGCCTCTGACGTGGTTCCTTTAACGACTACCAGATGGCAGTCGGGACCACCGGCTTAACGTGCCATCCGAAGCACAGAATCATCTATCTTATCAGACAATCAGGTGATTCATGCCTGCAATGTCCTAAACAAACTGGAAACAACTTAAGAAAGTATGCTTCCCGTGGGAATCAAACCCACGACCCCCGGGTCAACAAGGCGAACGCCTTAACCACTGGACCACGGAAGCAGTTTTAATAATAGTAGGATCGGGTCTTTGACTTTAAACTCTCGATGGGGCCTTTTAAGTTTAACATACTTATTGGGATGTCTGTGTATGTGCGTGGCGACGGAACTACCAAACAGATTAATAAAATACAGCTTTATTAGGTAAAATAAATTTGCGGGCAAGATACCCAGGTAGATTCGTACATGTATGGCTTCTTTGAGATTTGATTTTAAATTAATAATATGGATATTATTAAAGTACGTAACAATGG
Source organism: Rhodophaea formosa (assembly GCA_963082605.1). Lineage (NCBI taxonomy): Eukaryota > Metazoa > Arthropoda > Insecta > Lepidoptera > Pyralidae > Rhodophaea > Rhodophaea formosa. The sequence goes on along the minus strand of OY720225.1, from coordinate 7,945,052 downwards.
GCTACTTACGTAAATAGTCAGCTACTGGCCGACATGTTTCGACCTCATCCGGAGGTCTTCTTTAGGGAGAATGTGAATCGAGTCACGCGCACGATGTCGTCCCAAACCGCTAATAAAAATTATACTTTGTTAAATTCAGAGCAATCGAACTCTATTAATCAGAGTCAAGTGCAACAAAAGGTCGGGAAATCTAGACTTTTTGAACACAACCTACGATTTACACTTGATCGAAACTAAATACATATATTATTGCTCTCTAGATGTTATAACTTAATATCGAAGAATTTAATGTTGATTTCGTTAGTTATGTTTCTTGTAAATATAAGAAACGAATTAACCAAACCAAATCATTCAGCTCTAAATTAGAATGAGTATACTCACAGGGTACTACAATGATAACAAAGAGTCTACGGTTCGTTCAATATATAAGAGTAAGAAGAATAAGCCTTTCAACACAAAATCGAACTTGAAATTGGTATCTTACGATCGGAGCCGAGAGTAAAAGCACCACACAAATAGAGCAACATTGTCCAAACCACTGACAGTGGAGAGCTCAATGCTGGCCCTAGGGCGGTACGGTCATTTTGATGTAAGGGGTCTTGCCAAAACAAAAATTCTTTTGTTTAATTCTTTGGTGAGTATATAACATAGAATACGCTAGTTTGGTTTGGAACCCAACATACGCAGTACATTCATAGCGAATTGAACAAATTCAGAGAGCCTGTACCAGGCATCTAGCGTTCTCAGCGTCTAAGATTTCACATCGCGCTCCTTACAAAGAGAGGTTGAAGCATTTTAATATGATATCTTTGTACGATCGAAGAAAATTAAGGGACACTATATTTATATTATAAATATTTAATAACCTTTTAGATTCTGGGGACATATTGTCATCAATAAATATCAAAGTGCCGAGTAGACTACCGCGTTACCCTTTAACTAAAATCCTATGTGGCCCATTGTCTAGAACCAATTTAGGTAGCCATTCTACTGTCAACCGTATGTGCGATACATATACTAATAACTTACCTCGATTCGGAGGACTTAGACATATTTAACCTTAGCCTTAGCTTAAATGTCTTTAAAGGAAGAGTGCTGAATCTTATTAAGGATTAAAAATCACATTGTGTTTTTTGTAACTACGTATTTTGGTTAGCTTATTTGATATTTAGTGTAAATGTTGTGTATACCTATTATTGGTGTTTGCATAAGTACTAGATTTTGTGAGTGATGAGATTTATTGTTGTATGTAAATACTGTTGGTGTACCTAATAAATAAATAAATAAGGGATGGCAAAATGCTTTTTTTCTGTAGTTTAATGTACGTATCTATAATCTATGTGACCCACTGTACGTTCACGTTATATTTATTTAGCCGTAATTGTGATGTCTTTAAAGTACTGGAAGACATCACTACATATTATAAAACAAAGTCCTCCGCCGCGTCTGTCTGTCTGTCTGTCTGTCTGTTCGCGGTAAACTCAAAAACTACTCTACGGATTTTCATACGGTTTTCACCAATATATAGAGTGATTCACGAGGAAGGTTTTAAGGTATAAAACATGCCCGGGCGCAGCCGGGTAGGGCTGCTAGTACATACATACAACAACGTCTTTTTCTTATGCAGGGTAGACACAGCCCAAGTCTACAAAACCTAAAGGCCACGTTTAGCATGTTGGTGGCTTCGTAGGTGAAGAACGGAATCAAAATAGTGATGGGTTGCTAGTCACATCGCCTATTGACATGATTCCTTACGCCCATTTCCTCGATCGGCTTTTACGATCTGCGCGTGAAGAGAAACAGCTGATACTACAGACAACGGTACCTTACTACGGTTTCACCCATCACTCGACCAAAGGGTGGCAAAACAATCTTGTCCTCTCACCCGATCAATTGCTACGGCCGGCACTGAGAGTTCACATTGTATTTATTTTCCAGCTTCAATGGACGTTCGATAACATTTTTTCAGCCATTGTGGTTTAATGAAAGACTGGGGCTTAGAGGAATTTAATTAACGGTCTTGTAATCCTGATAGACCCCTGTTTGCAAGCTGCTTTGTAAGAATACTTATCGTTGTTGATTGTTCTTCTGAGAACGGTACGTTGTCCCTTTTTTGGTTGAATATGGCGACGTTAAAATAATTGATTTTATTAGTTATTTTATTTTAACAATTTTTTTAACAAATAAAGCAAACCACCGGAATAAACCGAAAAGCTAAAATCAATCATCACCAATTCCAAAATATGCGCGTCGAATTGACAACTTCTTCAATTTTTTCGTTATTTGAAAAATTTATTTACAGTCTCATAGATTCATGTAGAGTCAAGCAATACAGTTATTCACAAAACTCACTCATACGAGGAAAGATCTCGATACCCCAGTGGATGGAACTCAACCTCAGCGCTTAGCCTCGGGGTTTTGCTTAAGAATTTTAGAAATAACTCATCTAAATAATAAAAACCTTTATTTACACACACAGCAACAAATATCATTAAATGATGTATAAAATAAAATATTCTAAAATTAGTAACAATATCACCTATAACGCGAGGTTATATTTAGCACCAATATCAACTACTTAACTAAACTCTTATCTATTCTTTGGATCATTTTCTATTTCCTTACTCTCTTTGCTTTTGCTATCTTCCGTCTCACTCTTAGGTTTATGCACAGGTGCTATTTCAGTTGGAGGTGGAGTCATAGGTACTAAGCTACCGTCATCTTCAGACACTTTCAAACCTATTGTAGCTCCTAACTTAGCACTGGCTTGTTTGAAAGTATTTGATAATTTCACTTGTACAACGTTAATACACATAGATGTTAAAGCTAAACCGAAGACTAGATATAAGATGGAAGCCATCATGAACATAGGATGGTCCGGGACTAAATCTCCTAATCCAATAGTAGACATGGATATAAAAACGAAATAGAAGGATTCAAAGAAACTCCAAGTTTCCCACATATTATACCCGACTGCGCCAATAATTATGTAGACGACTAAAATGAATATGGCAACAGAAATGGGGAGGTTGAATTCGTCATCGATTTCGAACAGAGATGGCGCTGGTGTACCCGGATCTGTTTCATTCTCGATATCCTTGGCCGGCTGGTTAGGCTTAGGAGGCAGTGGCGGAGGGACGTCACTGGGCTTTCTCTCGATGACTGGAGGAGTTTCACTTGGCTTGTCCTCCAAGTCTTCCTCAGAGAAGATCTGCGAAGGTCTTCGAACGACGTCGCAAACGATGTTCAGGCCTTTCATTACCTCCTGAAAATATAAAAAGAAGTCCATTAGCAAAATATGAATAGGTTTTTTAGGGTTGGGATTTCTCTCTCCTATTGAAAAACTTTTCTCGGTTTTAACTTAAGACATTGATTATTTTGGGGCAGGTCGAGTGTTTTTTCACTTAAATTTTACAGTGTCTAAACTACTAAGTGTGCCAATTTTGTCACAATTATTTTATCACCGGAAACAGGGACAGTATGTATGTATGTCGATGGTCCTAAATGACCGTAAACAAGACGTTTGACAACAAACTCAGAGGTGCTGATCAGATCAAGCGGGGATCAAATTCGAGACCAACATTGACTCAGTAGCGTTTTCAGCGGATGAACCAAATTTGCTTTTATGTCGTAAGATTGTACCCTAATATTGCCGTAGCAAAAGCACCTGAAACAAAATAATATGTCGACTAAACCAGAACGCATACAGACCACTAGCAACTGCTATAAAATATATTTTATAGTCAGTTTTGTGCATGTATTTATAGCTTATTGCATGATTTTTTAGATAAAGTGTATCATAAACGTTTAATAGTATCGGATTAACATTTTTAACCGTAATTTATAGCATTTTAACTAACCGCTTAATATACTTAATTTTCGAATCATGTTTCTTTAGAACGATTTTTACTGGCCTTTACGGCCTAAAAAGGCGTGTTCTAAGTAGTTGTTGCATTCATGAAATCGTAGACCGCAGCAGATGAGTTGTTTGTTTGTTTTTCGTATGTGTAAGTGGCCAACACTGGTGTCAGATTTTTCAAGCTGCCTTAAGGCATCTGACATAGCTTAACGACTGCCATCAGCGATGACAGCCGGGACCAACGGCTTAACGTGCCTTCTGAAGCACGGGGGAGCTCGAGATATTTTTATGCCACTTGCGGTCACCCATCCAAGTAGGGACTGCACCAGGGGTTGCTTAACATACGTAAGCGCTCATAGAGCTCACACCCACTGGACCATCTGGAGCAGATGAGTATGGACAAAGGAGTTTTTACCCCTATTATTACTGGGTGGACAGAGTCAAAGGTCGCCAGACCGTTTGGCAAAGGGCGTTAAAGATGGAAAATTGAAATCATCTAAAGTGATAGATCTCTCCGAAACGTGGTCCCTTACTATGGGCCTCATAAGAAAGCTCAAGGTCGCTCAAAGAGCTATGGAGAGGGCTATGCTCGGTGTTTCTCTGCGTGATCGAATCAGAAACGAGGAGATCCGTAGAAGAACGAAGGTCACCGACATAGCGCAGCGGATTAGCTCTTTGAAGTGGCAGTGGGCGGGGCACATAGCGCGACGAACAGATGGCCGATGGGGCAGAAAGGTTCTCGATTGGCGACCACGTACCGACAAGCGCAGCGTTGGACATCCACTGACCAGGTGGTCGGACGACCTGATAAGGGTCGCAGGAAGGCGCTGGATGCAGGCCGCTTTCAACCGGTCGTATTGGAAATCCTTGGGGGAGGCCTATGTCCAGCAGTGGACTTCCTGTGGCTGAGATGATGATGATGATGATGTTAGATCTCTATTCTTGCTTTTGCCTGCAGCTCCGTCCGTAGTTAAGTTTGTCCATCCCTCGGTAACATTAGTTTCTCCGAGACAAAAGGTACTATATGCCCTTCACCATAGGAACTCCAAAGAATATTTATGAAATTTTTTATTATGATTTCAGATCTGGTTTTGGATTTATCGATATATTAATAATACCTATTTCGGGTAAAACAATCACATAATTTTGTGTTTTTTTTTTTTTAGTTTTTGGTTCTATATAAATAAAGTATTTTGAATATTCGAGATTTCTGAGCATGGTTACAGAGACCCTTTAATGTTCCTGCTTCATACCGGGTGACATTTTAAACAGTATTCTAATTCTTACAGAACAACATTCCATAAAAAAATCATTTTGGGAAAAACAAAAAAATCCCCATTCATATTGGCCAGTCAGCTGATCGGACTTAGTACGGGAAAGCGATTTTTTTTTTTCATATTTCGGTACCTTGCCTATCAGGTACTGTACTGAACTTGCTGTAAAAATTGGGATACTGTGTGAAAATCAGTTAGTACAATGAAAATATTGTACTTTGTCTCAATGTACGACGAGCCTAAAGAAACATACCGCTTGCGGCGTAATCATTACTCATTTCTGAATAAAGGAAAACATCCTCATTGTTTATTTTTCTTACATATTTTTCATAAAACGGGAAGAAATTCTGATAAGTACCAGTACGTTGATTGTAGAAGTGGATGAATATGGGTTTGAGTATTTTGGAAATGGGAATCACGTGTAATTGCCAGACGGGTATAAAAGCAGTACTTAGAATGTTTTTCATGAACCGCAAACCGTATTCATGTAAATTAAGTATTGGTATAAATACATTTAAGGTTGAACCGAAGAATGAGGGGTGAACTCATATTTATTTTCTTATTACGTTAACATTTTGTCTCCTTTCAATAAAATTTTTATAAGTTTTTGTGTTATAGATGGACATTGCTGGTTTCCGTAGCTTTAGTTTACCATACAAAGAAGCCCACCGTGGCTTTAAGGTTTTACAAATCTGGGCTCTGGCATGAAAACACGTAGCAAAATATAAATCTGTATACAAATAGCAAAATGTGGGCTTTCTCTCAGACCTTTATCTTCTTATTTGACTTAATATAAACAAAATTCATTAAAAACGTATCTATAAAAAACTAAAGAGGTTGCAACACATATAATTATTTTTATACAACTAAATAGGCATATATACATACGCCCCACCTGAAGGAAAACGGTTACCGTAGCCTATGAACGTCTGCAACCCCAGAATTACCACTTGCGCGTTGCAAACTCTAAAGAAATTTTTCACGCCTTTTTTGAATAACCCCTTGTTGTAGTCTCCCGGGAAAACCATAGTAGGTTCATAACTTTAGCGCACGTGGAAGAATGTTCCGTTCAAAATGGACTGTACGCGACCATTTAGGATTTAAGGCGCTGTGGTGTGAGACACTAGCACCACCCAGCAAATTTCTTTTAATCCTTTATCATTGGAAAGGACTTGGATCTACTTCCGTTGGTTTTCCCCAATGGACTGTTTCGTTGCTGGGGAGCCTGCCAGGAGTTGGGAATGAAAATTTGGATATTGCACTACACCGTTTATTGTGAACACTATGAATATGAAACACTTTACAACAGTTATTTCTAATATTGCGATTTAAATAATTAGAATACAATTATTCGCGGACGCGTGCGTCTCGATCCAGGGTTGGCAGGAAGAGAGAGAGCCATCGTAATAGCTAGGGCGGGGCGGCAACCGCAAGTCACAGACAACAAATAAACTTTTTAATAAATATTGCGTCCTGGTAGGACGATACTTTTATGTTGTTCTCAACAATCATATTAAATTTAAAAAAAATACTAATAGCGGAATGCCCTATGTAGTATTCTTCGTATTAATTTATATAGATATCATAATTTTACTCTATCAAAATAGAGAATAAATTTGGAGAGAGATAGCAAAAGACAGGTCAAATTGGAAACAGAAAGGGGAGGCTTTTGCCCAGCAGTGGGAAATAAGCGAGACGATAACGCTCGAAAAGCGTCAGTGTGGGGCCCTTTAGCCTACACTCTCCACGCTAGCCAGACGGGTTGAAGAAGTCTCTTTGATATTTGTAAGCTTTTTTTAGCTCGTGTTTTCTATGTCGCCTTCTACGACATCCATGGAAAAACTTGGAGTGGTCCTATTGTACTCTGCCGGATACCACATGGCATAGTTGAATATGACCACTTCAATATAAGCACACTCGATTAGAAAAATAAAAACAATTTTACCCACCTGTACTGGCACTGTCCTTCTGACCCTCCTGCAACTCCTGGTGTAATAGAACCTTCTTATAAAGGCCCAGAAGAACTTGATGATCCTCGTGAATAGTTTGCCGAAATCAGCCAGGACTATCAGGAAGAGGGGGATTCCGATGATTGCGTAGACTATGGTCGCGACCCGGCCGTATGTCGTCTTGGGGGCTATGTGACCGTATCCTGGAATTTATTGAAGACCTTATTAAATATAAATAATAAATAAATAGGGACAAAAAATCACTTATTGAGCTAGCCCACAGTAAGTCAAGAACTTGTGTCGTAAGATACTAACTCAACGATACTATATTGTATAATAATATATATACTATAACATAATAAATAATAATAATATGTAATGATAAGTATATAAATTTATGCGTTGTATATAAAATAAATATGATTTCAATATCCATTTATGTAAAATATATCGTATTTATTGGACTTTATTGTCCATTTTGGAAAAATCCTTCAATCACTGCTGTGAAACTGAAAATGTGTCCAAAATGGACTTGAATAGTATTCGAGGTATAAAAATATTCTGCCTTTAAATATAAAAACAATTCATCCAAAAAATAGGTCATTAGGTAATTTATTTTTCCATCCTTTTTAAATACAAATACATATGTCAAAATAATCTTAGAAATAGCATTCTGAAGACGACACCTAAGGCAAGGCTTTTGAAAGAAAGGATAATTAAAGTGGTTTAGTTAAGGCTGGTACATGCGCTAATGACCTTCAGGATATGGGCCGAGTTTTGAACCTTAGTTCCCCGTCAGAAAGTCAGCGGTCGACTGCCACCCGTCGCCCGCGCGCATTCAAAATATAAAATAACATATATTTAATACTAAAATGAAGAATAATCTGTAAAATAAAAATTCCTAGGGAGACTTTGTAGGTTGATTGGTATTATATTTAACATAAAAATTGCGTGACTCTAAAACAAGGAGTTAAGTGTGAGTACCTATGCGGCGGCCTACCTCACTGATACCATTAGATCTTCCGAAGCGGCGGCGAAGATAGCGGCTGGACAGAAACGCAACAAATATTCTGATTTATCTTTACAGTATGAATTTGTTCCTTTCGCCGTCGAAATGCCGCTGCAGTAATGGGAACCTTTGAGCCGCGTACGATTCGGGGTGGAATTTTTAACTAAATATTTGTAAAAATGTATTAAGAAAATGTGTCATATTTTGATTAAATAAAGTGAGGAGTTGCGTAGTTAATGAATATTTGCAATAAAAATCGATGCACGCGGTACTTTTTTTCTAAAAAACTATGAATCAGCAAGTAAAGACTAAAAACCACTCTACAATATATGTTTTTTTTTTTTTGTATTGTGCTTTATGTTTGACCATTTTTATACAGGTTAAACATAGTCGAAATGGCCAAGGAGCACCCTTAAAGATTTGAGATATAAAAGGATTCGAATAAAACTGATTAATGATAATAAATAGGATTTTTATACGGATCCATGTTCCAAAATATAGAAATATCAGGAAAATACCCTATTGCTTATAGGGTATTTTTCTGATTGGATGATTTAAAAGGATTTTTTTAATTTCATTGATACGTACATGGAATAGATTAAAAAATGCTCTTCAAGTAATATTCACCTTACTTTGTACCTATAGTCTTCGAAGATCGCGGGTTTTGGAGTCAAGATACCTACATAATATATAGGGACATAATATATAGGGACATATCATATAGATTGATCTAACCCCACAGCAACTTATTTCGTGGGATACTAACACAACGACAATATTTTTTATAATAGATACATATATAGATAAACATCCAAAGTCAATCAAAAAAGTAAGTTATAGAAGTGTACCTTTAGGTACACTTCTATTACTTACTTTACTTTAGTATGGCAATTGGCCTGCAATTTAAAGGTACTTACAGTACCACTGAGCTACAGACATCATGAGGATAAATATCAATATGTTATTATTTAACGATAAATATTGAAAGACAACGCACAAAAATACAAATAGTTTTTCTTTGAAATGGCATTTGATAAGTTAATAGGACTTTTCACACTAATAAACGATTTTTCTACAAAAAGTCACAACAAAAATGTACATCGAATGAGACGTACCTTCTCTGTATTTTCAGCTCGCAACGGATATTATTTTTTCCCCCGTCCTTACTAACAATGTTATGTTTCATCGAGCAATCGTTCGATGTCAGCATGTCGACTTTTCTATGGTTTTTATCTTTTTTCACTGAACTGCAATGCACGAAATTTCTTTTGAACTTTTCGGGACGTTTTTGTAAAGAATATTTATGTTCAATCGAAAATAGGATAAGTTCATTTTTGTAAGAGTTATGTTTTTTTTTAAGTAGTTAATAACATTATTGCATAGATATTCATGAGGATAAAGATTTCAATTTATAACTAAATTTTTTTGGTTTGATCCTTATGGATACATAGTGTTTTTGTTTCAGCTATATATCCATTGACTTAACCCGTACTCTAGTGCATTAGTCATTAGTTTCCATAATTTAAGATATTTTTAACAAAAAACGAAAACCGACTTCTACCCTATCATTTTGTTTGAATAAGCATAAAAATAAAATGAAAATAAGTGTAAACCAAACGGCATACTTGTAAAAAATTGTGTATTTTTTCTAAAAGTTCTTGATACATTTCGATACAAATGTAATAGGACCATATGTAATGTATTACCTATCAAACAAAAGAAGAATTTCTTAAATTGGTCCAGGCATCTTCGAGAAATCGGGGAACATACATAAAAAAAATAAAGATTATGACGAATTGAGAACCTCCTTTTTTTTTGAGGTCGGTTAAAAATGGAAAAGGCATGGAAAAGACTAAAATAGTTCTGTTAAAAAAGTCTATCTGTTCTTTACCTTTTACACATGGGCACGGTCTAATCTAAGGTCTTATAAATCTGAGAGATAGGACTATGATCGCTGTATTAGCTACCGATTTGTATAAAATAGCTCGTATGAATTAGAACATAATAAATCAAATACAGTCCATGAAAGGCAATTCAAAATTCAAGTACGTACACATCATCATGCAAGCTTACCTACGATTACATTGAAGTTAGTTCTATAAATCAAAACGTGTTATAGTACCACAAAAATCTACTCATCTATGAGGTATTTAATTTATAATTATTTAAAAGTAAAATAGTACCTATAGAACAGAATAAAAAACAAACTAAATTAAGAAATTTTGTAAAAATCTTACCAATAGTAGTAATTAACGTCAAGCAATAAACAAAAGAGTTCATGAAATTCCAGGATCTTTGTCCGCTGTATGAAGTCACGCCCGCCTCGTGCGCCGTATGCAGCTGGTCTTCAAACTCATGTAACTTATTCCTAGCCATCGACTTCCAATCCTCTTCCCTCATATAGTGGCTCCCTCTCCACAAACTTTCAATGAAATCCCTCTTCACGCCCCTCGTCCCACATTTGTATGCATTTTCGAACGATCCCTCTAAAGACTTGAACATCATCCCTCCCAATCCACACATTATTACCAACAATAGTAAATCACAAAAACATCTATTGCGCTGAAACCTAATTCTATTGTATTCAACTTCATGTTCTTGTTTAAAAGCTTGCCAATTTGCTATTAGTTTCCATCTACTTTTGACGGGTTTCTTTTTATCATCCGGTTTTGATTTAGGCGTGGTTTCAACTTTTGGAATATCTTTGCTATCTTTTCTTACCCCATTTTTATTATCAGCTACAGATCGTTTTCTAAGAGTAGATTTCTGTTCTATTTTTACATCTTTTTCTAGAATCTCATTGTTGTCTTTTGCTAGAAGTATGTTACTAAGTGTTTCTTTCTGATCTGATTCCTGGCTCAAAAGATTTAGTTTCCGCGTCAGTTCCGCCGTTCTCTCGGAAAGGTCAAAATCGTATTCATTCTCACTCGGTGACGTAGAGTAACAACTAGATGTGTACTCCGATTGACTAGCATCTATGTAACCTGAACTTCTTCTTCTTCTAGCAGGCTTTTGAGGCTCTTTTTGATTTCTATCGCTAACATTTATTCCTGCGCTTAACCCTGATAATATTTCTTTATCGCTTATGATTTGAATTGTTTTAGGACATGAAATTCCCCGAGCATGCCTCGGAGTGGAAGGAGTTTTTGTTGGTGTTTGCAAGTTTTTACTATACACCTTGTATTCTGTTGGAAGTCGAGGATCATCTTTCGGTATAGACAAGCTCCGTGCTCGAGCTTTTTGCATAAGTTCGATTATTTCTCGACTTGTTTGACTCATGCTTGTACCTGTCTTATCTATGACTTGCAGAGTTTCAACTCGATTCACTGATTGAGATCTATTTGCTCTCGGTGATCTACTTCTTATGAATCGCCTCGGTGTTGGTGCAACTTTGCGCCTCGTTCCAGTAGCATTGGCAATCTGCTGATTCATCTGATCCTCACTCATCTCACTCTCACTAGTTTTACTCTGTAAATATCATTATGTATAAAATATTAGTTATTCTTCTTATGCTAATGACAAATAATGTACATGGTGACCAGATCTTGGAAATATCTACGTCAGTTGAAAATATAGTGCTATTAACAAAGCGACAAACAATATCAAAACTAATTTGATGAAAAAACTGACCCCGAATCTTGTTGCCGATTTGCTTCGGGCCGGCTTCACAGGAGGTACCTTACTTTGCTGTTCTTCTTTTGGTTTAGGAGGTGGTTGTTTGGCAATAACAGGCCTTATATCTTGTGACATCTTCCTGCTTGGTGTCCGAACAATGCGTTCCCTTACTTCTACTGCAGGTTTCTTCTCCGGAATGAGTTTCTTGCTGGGAGTTCTTTCAATAGCTATAACTTTTGTTACTATTTCACCCGGAGCCGTAGCAGGAGTTTCGGGTGTTTTAGGAGTTGACACTTTTGTTGTTTGTTTAATATCTTTTTCGTCAAAACTGAAAATTTGTTCATTTTTCACAGGTGTCTTAGGAGTTTTGGGTTTCTTTTGTGTATCTACGGTTTTCTTTTCATCTGGATATACCATTTCTTCTAACTTTTTAGGAGTAGTTGGCATAGGAAAATTGAATTCACCTTCAACTGGCGCGCTTGTATTTGGTAATGGAGGTGATAAAGAATTCTTTCTTTCTTTCGGTGGTTCGATGGTTAGAGAATTACGTCGCGACGGTTCTTCATCTTTAAGTGTTAATGTATAGTTTGTACTTAATAATTTGTTAGATGGATCAATAAAACTTCCTTTCCTTTGCAACGGTGAAAGTTCTTCTTTGTCTTTATCTGGTAATGCAAACGGTGACACACTTCTTCGTCTTCTTTCGTTGGCGGCCATAGCCCTAGCTTCTAATACTTCTTCTGTGTCCAAATCATAAACTGGATCCTTAACGTTAGCTTTTTGTTGAACCATCCTTTTCATTTCTTCATAAGTATTATCTGCTTCAATTTCTCTTGAATTACGTTGCGGCTGTCGCGGTACTTCTTCATCATCCGATGTCGTCGTGTCTTCATGGAGTACATGAGTTCTACCAGGTTCAGGAGTTTTTTCTCTTTGTCTTGCTGCCTGACCTCTATTTTTCGACAAATTTCTTCGTTTTCTTATTGACATTTGTTGTTTCTGCTCAGTATCCATTTCGGGTTCTATTATTTCTGGGGATCTGGTGACTAAATGACCACTAGTTTGGGTTTCGGATTCTGCTTTTATCACGGGGATTTTCAGGGTAAGGACATTATTTTCCTCACTTCTCTCTTCACTCATCACCAACCTTTACCCTGAGCAGCTGAAAAAGAAAAACACGCGTGAATTAGATAACCGCGAACCGATCAATACTGATTCGAACACAAAGAGGCGCTAAATTTGGCAATGGTCTGTAGATCGCCTGCCAATGTTGTGTGAGATGACAACAGCAAAGAACTCAATACAACTTACCGTTAGCGTTTCACCGATACCAACTTCAACAACGGGGTCAAATCTGATGCCTAAGAAAAGAATCTATTTTGGACGCCTCATCGTGACACACGTAAACAAACGGGTGTGAGGCGATTCGATTCTCATTTATCACTATTTCAAATCACTTTGCACTTTAAATTATTATATATAGACTTCATAAAATGCAGAATTTATCGACGTAATAATCGAAATTGTTGAATGTCGCGAAATTTCTAAATGCACTCTTCGTTTCAGGCTTGTACTGACTGAGCGAAAAGCCAATCCCGCCGGGCACCGATCCAAATTTAAAACAACTATTACTACATTCACGTCAGTTCGTATAGCGTGCACTGATAATAATAAGCGCGACCAAAATAATCCGACATCGGTAAAACACAAAATAGATTTAAATGTCAAAGGAATAAGCGTGAGTACTCTTTTTGAAAGGCTCAGTTTAAATTGGACTTTAATGAAACGCTTTTGTCATGTCAATGTATGCGGAGAAAAAAAATGCGATTCATTTTTATTTCATACTTGAAGCTTGGCATGTTGAGTATGCTATCAAATTGAAGATTCTTTCAACAGCATGCTACTTTCATTAAAATTATTTCGTTTTTTTGTTATTTTTTGTTGCCTGAGTAATAAATGCATTAGTATGAAAAATAAAGAATTTAAAGAGAATAACAGCCACACTAAGCTTTAGCTTTTGTTGAGTAGGTTTATATATCTTTGTTGAAAGATGGAAGAAAGGAAAAATCTTTATATGACACAAATAGGTAACAGTACAAACGATATGCACATAAATACGGGTAACAAATATTGCCGAAAGGCTCTGTAAAAGGAACCTTTTCCGGGCTTACAGGTATTTTTGTATCACTTTGACCATACTGTTTTACAATTATAATAACTACTTATGTAAGTAACTGCGAGCATATTATACAAGGTAATATATTTTAAGTAAACTACTGTTCAAAAAGTAATAAGAGGTAAACGAAAATAATGAATAAAAATAAATTCCACCTTGTCTTTTAAAATTTTAAACGGGCAACAAAGAATGTATTTCTAACGCAGTCACCGCCTTATGAAAGCTTTTCCGGGGCAAAATAAAATTATTATTGTGTTTTTAAAAGAAAAATATATATAAAGTCTCTTTATAACTTTGGTAACAACTGCATCACAGTGGCAACTATGCTCTTAATACAATGAGTGACAATTCTTTGTTTAACGCTTAGTCGCCGTCTATTTTTAAACTGCAAAGAGGCGCAATTTTGCAGATTTGCTATTATAATATTGTTAGGAGCACTTTGAAGAGAGACTGTATTTTGTCAGGAAAATTAAAAGTTCTCTTAAAATCTTATGAAATTTTGCATTTACACTTGAAACACTTTTAGGTACTTATTTAAAGAAAGAACTAAACTTACACAAAAGACGTCTATGATATATGCTGCCTGGAACTGCAAAGTCATTAATTCTATGCAAATGGAATGACTATAAAAATTCATCTTGGAAAATTACTTTTTAAACTTCACCTTGTTACATTTTTAAATACTTTCTTTACTGAGTCTGCATTAATTTTTCTCCGAGGCAATTAACGTTTTTCATAAGGAAATCATTACTTTATAATTTAATGTTAAATTTAATAGAGATACGATTAGCGCCACTCGAAAAGTAATTTGCTTGTTTTAAATTGCTATCTCGATATAAGATACCACTTACAATATTCACTGCCTCCATGGTCCAGTGGTTAAGAGTCCCACGTAAAGCCACAATCCCATACAAACGTAGTTTCGTTTTAGTTTTACAAGAGTTAAGCCAATCTCAACCAAATTTTGTACATACGACCGGATAAGGCATATTGATGTTTATAATCAGATTTCAATTTTAAAAAGCAATAACTTTACAAAATTACAGCTAGTTGATGTTTCGTATCGAAAACTTGTACTCGCTGTAATTTTGTATAGGTATTGTTTTTAAAATTGAAATGTGATTATAAACATCCATATTCCTCATCCGGTCGTATGTACGAAATTTGGTTGAGATTGGCTTAACTGTTGTAAAACTAAAACGAAACTACGTTTGTATGGGATTGCGGCTTTACGTGGGACTCTTAAGGCGTTCGCCTTGTTGACCCGGAGGTCGTGGGTTCGATTCCCACGGGAAGCATACTTTGTTGTGTTGTCTTTCCAGTTTGCCAAAGTGGGGCGGACTGCTTGTTATTATATAATATTACTCATTCGGCTGGATAGTCTAATGTTGTATAGGTAACGGTAACTTCGACTTCAACTCACACTTTTTTTTCTCATTTCGTTATGCTTACTTTTTATATAATTATTAAATAAAACCGACCAAGTGCGTGTCCGGCCACGCGCAGTGTAGGGTTCCGTAGTTGCGAATGACAACTTTGAGTTCACACTATTCACACTCGCACCTTACAGTTTAACGACCAAAAACATCTAACAATGAAAATAGTATGAAATTTTACAGTTTATAAGTTGGTTGCCTATAACTTTTTAGTGTACACTTAGTACTCAGCTCTGATAGTTTTCCTTTCAACTTCAGTATATATACTACTGCTGTAATTTTTTTCACGTATCCATATATTACCGTTTAACAGATAGAGGGGGGGGGGGGGGACACTTACCTCTAACAAAAATTTTCACTTTAAAACCAAATATTTCGGAAACGGATCCCTAATTCGAAAAACCGGCCAAGTGCGTGTCGGGCCACGCGCAGTGTAGGGTTCCGTAGTTGCGAATGACAACTTTGAGTTCACACTGTTTACACTCACACCTCACAGTCTAACGACCAAAAACATCTAACAATGAAGATTGTATGAAATTTTACATTTTGCAGTACATTTTATAAGTTGGTTGCCTATAACTTTTTAGTTTGCACTTAGTACCCAGCTCTGATAGTTTTCCTTTCAACTTCAGTATATATACTATTGCTGTATTTTTTTTCACGTATCCATATATAACCGTTTAGCAGATAGAGGGGGGGGACACGTACCTCTAACAAAATTTTGCACTTTAAAACCAAATATTTCGAAAACGGATCCCTAAATCGAAAAATGGTGTTCTCAACTTCACAATATTTTTGAAAGACCTTTTTAACGATACCCCACACGATGGGTAAATAGAGAAAAAAAAATTACTCCCCCACTTTACTTGTATGGGAGCTACCCAAAAAAAAATATTTTTTCAAGGTTTTTTTCTACGACTTTTTTGCCATGATTAATATACACACTCATACCAAATTACAGCTTTCTAGTACTTATAGTCTCTGAGTAAAACCGCGGACGGACAGACAGACAGACAGACAGACAGACAGACAGACAGACATGGCGAAACTATAAGGGTTCCTAGTTTACTACGGAAACCTAAAAATGGTGTTCTCAACCTCACAATATTTTCAAAGACCTTTTTAATGATACCCTACACGATGGGTAAGTAGAGAAAAAAAAATTACTCCCCCACTTTACTAGTATGGGAGCTACCCTAAAAAAAATTTTTTTTCAAGATTTTTTTCGACCACTTTTTTGCCATGTTTAATATACATACCCATACAAAATTACAGCTTTCTAGTACTTATAGTCTCTGCGTAAAACCGCGGACGGACAGACAGACAGACATGGCAAAACTATAAGGGTTCCTATAGTTTACTACGGAACCCTAAAAAGGTCATTTTCCACCATGACCTGCCCGGGATCGAAACCTTGATGCTTCATGTCGCAGACTGGCGTGATAACTACTGCGCCACGTCGGCTGTCAAATTTTGAAATTTTTCATTCAGATTTTGCAAGACATATTCTTTGACATCATCAAATTATTATATGAAAATCTCACTCAAAGACTATATAAAGACATTTTTAATTTGATATCGAGTCGTTTACTCCGCTTAGTGAAAAAAAAAACGTAAACTTGGTTCGCTAAGTTCATACAGGGTATAACTATATTGCGAAATATTATTTAAGTTACATGACACGATCAGTCCATAATTTTGAACAAATTTCCCAGGAGAGAAACTTTAAAACACAAATTCGATAAAAATTCAAATTCAATTTCTATCCAAAATCAGTATGATAATCGACTTTCTGTGGAAAGTCAAAATTTAGTAATTTTTATATTCGTCGTTAAACTGTGAGGTGCGAGGGTAAACAGAGTGAACTCAAAGTTGTCATTCGCAACTACGGAACCCTACACTGCGCGTGGCCCGACACGCACTTGGCCGGTTTTTAGGGTTCCGTACAAAAATTGAAAAACGGAACCCTTATAGGATCACTCGTGCGTCTGTCTGTCCGTCCGTCCGTCTGTCACAGCCGATTTTCTCCGAATCTACTTAACCAAATTAGGTGAAATTTTGTAAGATGGTGTAATCCTATGACCCAAACACGGATGTGCAAAGTAAATAAAGATTTTTTTGAAATAAGGGTCATTTTCAGGGGGCCAATTACGAAATTTTAAAAAAAAGTTTTGCCATCCTTACTGTGTCATATATCAATTGAAAGGGCTCATTATGAGGATCTCAAAATTATTTTTTTTTGCTCGGATAAAATCAATACTTTTGATTTTATTCACGAAAGAAGGCGAAAATTGACCATTCCCCCCCCCCCCTTTAAATTTTGAAAAAATTACAAAATGTAGTTCATTCCTTGAAGATTACAGGAAAAATAATAAGAATTCTATCACTTGAAAATAAAGTGGTAAACTCACTTTAATAAGTTCATCTAGGGAAATAGTTCACTAAAACACCACTAGATAGCGCTAGTCAATTGAATAAAACATTTTTGCACATTGTGTGTGTGTACACGAAGCATATTGTACGGAACCTTCATTGCGCGAGTTTGACTCACACTTGGCCGGTTTTTTAGATTGGCCTGGGTCTTGGATGTTTATTTATATAAGTAAACAGCTTTTATAAAATATTGTATCGTTGAGTTTGTATCCCACGACACAAGTTTCAAAACTTACTATAGGGCCTGAGTACAGGGCTTGCTGAATCTGAGTGTTTTTTCCCTTTATATCTATTTTATTTCTATAATCATCCCAATTATGAAGGATCTTATGAAGGCCTTGATAACATAGCAACCAAATACCTTGATCTAAGCAAATGTATTTCGTGAATGTCAGAATTCAGATTATGTATATTAAATAAACATTCTGAATTTAATAAATTTTAAAAAAGAAAGTAAGATAAAGACAAGAAGACCTTCTTACTTTTAGCTAAAAAAATATTTAAAAAAATGTCTGAACTGTAAAATTTGCTTACCTTACTTTCTCCTCCTCTAAGCGTGTTCCTCAGCTTTCCAGCTGAGGATGCAACCGGGAAAACGATCATCATCATCATTTCAGCCGCAAGAAGTCCACTACTGGACGTAGGCGTTCCCCAAGCATTTCCAATACGACCGGTTGGAAGCGGCCTGCATCCAGCGCCTTCCTGTGACCCTTATCAGCCGCTATTTACTAACTCGGATGACAGGTGTCGATGCCTTTCAATCTAGGATTTGCTGTTACAATGCGGTTTTTGTATTCCAAATAAAAAGTTCAAGCAAACAAAACCCGCATTGTAACAGCAAATTTTAGATTGATAGGCATCGACACTTGTCATCCGAGTTAGTAAATACGGGCAGGTCGTCCGACTACCTGGTCGGTGGGTATCCAACGCTGCGCTTGCCGGTACGTGGTCGCCATTCAAGAACCTTTCTGCCCCATCGGCCATCGGTTCTTCGCGCTATGTCAACTTACCTATAGTAGTGTAAATGGTGCCAGCGTAGAACATGGAGTTCCAGAAGGACCAGGTCTTCTTCTTGGAGCCGTCGTTGTTGGTGTGCTTCATGCACTCGGTGTAGTTGGCCTCGTACGCCTTCAGGTCTTCTACTATCACGCTTAGGACGTCAAAGTTTTTGTCCTGGGAAAAGTAAAATATTTCGTAAGAATTTCTTAAAGTTGTGGTTCCCAGCAGAGTAGAATAGGACCGCTCCAATTCTCCCCGTGAATGTCGTAGAAGTCGACTAAGGAAACACAAGCTAAACAAAGCTATAAACATCAAAGAGACCTCTCCAACCCGTCTGGCCAGCGTGGAGAATGTAGGCCTCTGACTGCCCTGGTAGTACAGAGAGGGTCGTGCTCCTGCAGTGGAGACTAACAAAGACCAGTTGATGATTGATTGATGGTATCTTTTTTTTATATTCGTAATATATGATAAGATTAAAGAGGTAACTCAGCCCATCAATATGAACAACTTTTTCTACGGGGTCAGTGCCGGGAACTCAAAAAAAAATTTACATTTTATACAAAAGTGTTCAGCAGTCAATTAATATACCTATGGGGAAGGCAAGAATAAAATTGTGTTCTCAGCAATGGTCCTAAGGGAAAAGTTGTTCATATTGACGGTCTGAGTCACCCCTTTAAGGGCATGTCAAGGGTCAATTTTCACGCTGTAAAATTGACCCTTGACATGCCCTAAAAGGTTGAGCAAAACCAGTTTTGATCTTATAAATATATACGGACAAATCACACAGATTGAGCCAGCCCCAAAGTAAGTCCTTAAGTAAGACTTGTGTTATGGGATACTAACTCAACGATACTATATTTTATAACAAATACATATATAGATGAACATCCAAGACCAAGGACAATTTGAAAAAAATCATTTTTCATCTTGACCTGACCGGGGATCGGACCCGGGACCATCCGTGTCAGTGTTGACCGCTGCGCCTCGTTTTTTTAGTCGCAAAATGAAAGTTTCAGCATTTTATAAGGCATCTTGTGGGCGACTATTCCTACGCTTTCAAACTGATCTATAAACCCTCCTCCTCAGCAGCTTCACGAGGTCTGCTAATATTATGTCCATACTGTAATAGGTATAATTTGGAATAGTTTTTACAGTCGGCCTGCCTGAAACTCCTGTCAACGACCTACTATCTTAACGTAGGTAACCGTTTGGTGGTAGAAATAAGGAAGAGTGACGTACCAATAAAAACGACTTTTGTATAATCTTTTTTGACACACTATTAAGATAGTATAAGTATGTCATACTTACAAGGAGACGAGTCCTATTTTGAAGTATTGAGTCTTGTAATTTCATTGCCATTTCTTTCCTCACGTGCGTTATATTCTTAACATAATTTTCTTCGTGTGGACCTGGAACAAATGAAAATCTAAATTAAAAATATTTTATATGTGTTTTTATGCATTCACAATGCTATTCTTATATACACTTATTTTATTTATTTATAGACTAGAAGCGATCGAGCATAGCGACACTGGTGCGGCGCCACTGTCGCTGTGACGCCGCGTCAGTGTCGCTATGCTCGAATGATGTTCATTTGTGATGTGAATTTCATACATTTGTATTGAACAACGATCTGTCGCTCTGTCGCGGCGTCACAGATGCGGCGCCACAGACGCTGTAGACGGTCGCTTCCAAAGTCTACCTTTAAGGCTGTTTGGTTCAAATACTGCCAATGTGGAAATTTTTCCCATATCTTATTTCTGAAATTTATAATATTAAATTAAAAATATAATGAGATTAACATCCAGGTTAAAGACAAGGTACACAATTGACATACAAGTAAATGTAAAAGAGTTTCATTATTTAATCGCTATTAAGACAAACCTGTAAAAAAATTAAATGTTTGACTATTAATTGTAGAGGGTGATGAGATAGGCTTGTGGGGTGATGTTTTATAAAATTTATTTCATCTGTTTTTGTCTGGGGCTGCACTCCCGTTAATGTCAAACCCCAGAAATAATTCTTTTTTCAGATTGATAGGTTATATTTTTCTTTGTAGGTATCACAGAAAGCATGTATGCAAAATTATACGATGACCAGTTCAGTATTTAAAAAGTGCAAAGATGTGAGCGTGACAAATAAACAAACTCATTTTCAAATTAGTAAGGATATCAAAACCGTTCAAAGTACTATCGATTTTTCAAAAAAATTCAGAGTAGCGTGTAGTCCTACTCTTGTAAGCTATAATCTTTTTTTTTTCATAATTTTGCAGTGTTTCCTAATACGAGTGACATAAAATACAATTTTCTTTTGTGCATTAAAATTATACTAAACGAAAACACTCGTCACCCGTCACTTCCAAACATCTAGCATTGCTAATTTAATTCCTGTCCATCTCCGGTGACAAAAATCTGAAATAAACCGTTTGGCCTACTGACCTGAATGTTAGTAGCTCTGGAAGACTTTTCAGATGTCTTTCATTTTTAAATAGCTTATGAAATTTACATGGCGAATGCGTGGAGCTTTGACGGTGCCTGAATTAAGCAGGTGATTTAAATAATATACTTGAGGAGAATTTTATGATTTTATACGGCTTATGAAAGATAAAATAATTTAGATGAGGTTTTTAAAGCATTTCGTACATACGCTCGGCTTTACTGTCATGATCTTTTAAAGAAAGAAGATATGGTGAAAAAATCCATGTGATCAGTTAAACTAGTCTCAGTTTGACGTGTAGGATCGAAGCACAGTAGCCTGCGTCTTGATTATTGTACGACCACTGCAAATCCTACTCGCGTAGATTTTTTATAACAGGCAATTGAAATCATTTTTGAACGCCCCGCTTTCCTAATACAAACTGCATTTACATAAAAAACTATGGCAGATTTTTAGTTCGGGGCACTTAAAGCGTCTTAAAAACTGATTGCAACCAAAAAGCTATAATATTTTTATACGCTTTTTAATATTGCGTTTGTTATAAATTTTGTATTATAAAATTATTTTTATTACACAACGGATACATAATTTTAAGCTATAGTACTAATACATTTTACTAAAACTAATTAAAAACTAAAACTTAACTAAAAAAGATTAAAACTATTAATTAATATTTTCATTTTTTGGTTTTATAAAGTAATAAAAAATATTGTTGCCTATATACTAAATACATACAATGTTTACCCGTAATACTGATATAACCTATAAAACTTGTAACCATTATATCTAAAAAATCTGGAGTTCTATTATTTTGTTTTTTTTTTACCTTTGAAATTTGCAGTATATGTTCTTTAAAACAAGGTATATATCATTGCTAGACACTTACTTCGATTATTAACTAAAATGATGTATGGGAGCCATAGCTATTTCTTGGACGATTGCTAACTGTGATTTTTTTTACATTCCTTTTTTGTCGCTTTTCCTTGGAGAGCGCGGAGCGCGTGCGAAGTGTCTCTTTTGGTTTGAATAATAATAATAATTGGTATGTCCGTCAGTCCCGCTATCTGAGTGATTGTTCTGCTCGTCGCATTTCTCAGTCAATTATCATAAAATATTGTTATTAGGTTGAATAAATACATTATTGGTGACCCCGTGCATCAAGTAAGATGAAATTTAAAACTTACTTATACTACCACATTTGGGGAGCGGCGCGGGATACGAAAGGCAAACAACAGAACTAGATGAAGTTTCGTTTATTACTGAATCATAACTGAGAATAAATGAACTTATGAACTATTGTTACACGTGATAGACATCAACATAATCTTAACATGACATACATCATACGCCCTCTTTCAAAAATAAAAAAAAAATAACATTAGTTCTTTTTTTTTTTTTTAAGAGTAATAAGGCTTAGTCCTATTCTTATGTAATACTTCTTCCTTCCCGTTCTTTAATATTTTGACATTTACTGACAAATCTTCCAAAACTTCATATGGTCCTAAATAAACATTATCAAATTTACTACCAGTTTCATTTTTTACAAGTACATGGTCACCTTTACTATAAGTTACAGGTTTTATATAAGTATCATAAACACATTTTCTTTGTTGTTTACTTTTTATTAAATTACATTTTGCATCATGATGAGCTTGTTGCAACCGAAATTTCAACTCAGATGGATAATTTTCTACGTTATACAATGGTTCAACATAATCTTGCTTTAAATTACTAGGAACTTGACATTGTTTTCCAAATACAAGCTCATACGGTGTGTACTTAGTTATGCTATGAACAGATGTGTTATAAGAAAAGGACCAGTATGGAAGCCAAGCACTCCAATATTTTGGATCATTAGAACACTGAATTCTCAGGAAAGCGTTAAGAGACTTGTGGGAATTTTCTAAAGAGCCTATAGACTCGTGATGATACGCCGTCGAAAATAATTGCTTAACCTTTAAAAGTTTACATACCTCTTGCATTGTTGCCGAGATAAACTCAGTACCACGATCTGTAGCTATTGCACGCGGGATACCATACCGTAAGATAAAATTTTCCACGAACGCCCTAGATACCTCTTCACTACTCTTAGACTCTAATGCATAAGCTTCTACGTATTTACTAAGCTCACACTGTATCGTGAGAATATATGTTTTATTATAATAATCCTTATCTAATGGGCCCACTAAATCTAAATATATTTTATCAAATGCTGAATCAGCAGTCGTAGTAATAGTCATTGGTTGCTTAGTTGGTAAAGAATGCTTTTGAGTTTGACATTTGTGGCATTTCTTTACAAACCGTTTCACGTCCTCATCCATGTTTGGCCAAAAATAGTATTTTTTAATATTATTCAGCATGCGTCGTACGCCAGCATGACCACTGGTTGGTAACAAGTGAAAATCGTTAATAATCACTTTCTTATCATCGTCATTTAATATTCTAGTTACTCCTTTTATAATAAAAATTTGTGGACCGGACCACGTTTTATTTTTTATTTCGCTGGTTAACCATTCTATAATTTTAATATTTTCATTACATTTTATGACATATATTTCATTTATATGATATGATTTACAAAATAACACAAAGTCTCTCACAAAGACGTCTCGCGTCAAATATGATCGAGAATTTTGGTTAATATAAATAATTGATTTTGACTGCACATAACTAAAACTATCCGTTTGCACAGTTACATCCTTTATATTTTTAACATTCATACACACAGTCAGCTCGACGCCATTTTTTGGTTTTTTAAGAAGCTCCACGATTTTTGGTTGATCAGGCCACTCATCAGTAGAACTCTTATCAACCAAAGAATGCTCGTTTTGGTTTTCATTCGCCTTTCTTACCATCCTCCTAGTCATAACATTCACTATGCTTGCATTCAAATCTTCCAGCTCTTTAGATGATACCGTTATGCGAGACAATGCGTCTGCAGCCACATTGTTCGCTCCTTTCACGTACTCTATTGTATAATCATACTCTTCCATAGTTAGTCTAAATTTAAGAAGTCTACTGGAAGGATTTTTAATGCTAAACAAATACACTAAGGGCTTATGATCAGTCCAAATTTTAAATTTCTTTCCGTACAAGTATGGCCTGAAGTACTTTACTGACCATACTGTTGCCAATAACTCCTTTTCGATGGTTGGATAATTTAATTCAGATTTATTCAAAGTGCGACTTGCATAAGCGATTGGTAAATTATTTTTGTTGCATAACATAGCGCCTATTGCCAATCCAGAAGCGTCGGTATGTAATATAAATTCATTTTCCTTTGAAAAATCTGGATATTGTAAAATCGGAGGCGTAACTAAAGCTTGTTTTAGACATTCAAATGCCTTGTCACATTCAGAAGACCATTCGAATGCTACACCTTTGCGAGATAATTTATTTAGTGGTATAGTGATTTCAGCAAAATTTGGTATGAATTTTCTGTAATAATTTACAAATGCAACGAAGCGTTTAACCTGATCAGAATTTTGGGGTTTTGGATATTGTTGCAATACTTTAGTTTTTTCCGGGTCGGGTAATACTCCCTCAGATGACACAATATGGCCTAAATATAGAAGCTGCTTTTTGAGAAAATGGCATTTTGAAGGATTTAATTTTAAGTTTACCTTACGTAATCGTTCAAGAATATCCACTAGATTTTTATTGTGGTTGTCTAAATTTCGTCCAAAACAAATTAAATCGTCTAAATATATTAAGCATTTATCGTAGTTTAGACCGGACATAGCAACAGTCATTAGACGGCTAAATGCGCTGGGACTGATCTTTAAGCCCATCGGAAGTCTTTTCATATGATATTGCTTGTCTGCAATAAACGCTGTGCATTTCCTACTGTCCGAATTAAGCTCGCATTGATAATACCCCTGATATAAATCTAAATGGCTAAAATAAACCGCTCCCGAAAGAGAATCTAGTATCTCGGTTATGTTGGGTAATGGAAATTTATCATCGCAAATTCTTTCATTCAACTTTCGAAAGTCAATCACTACGCGCCACTTTTTCTCACCTGTAGCGTCACTTTTCTTAGGCACAAGAAGTAATGGACTCGACCACTCGCTATTGCTTTCTTCTATGATATCATCTTCCAACATCTTTTTTATCTGTCTGTCTATTTCGGATTTCTGAGATTTTGGTAGGCGATAGGGTTTTGTGTATGACGGTGTTGCATTTTCCTTGAGATGTATCGTTTGTTGATATAAATTTGAAACTCCTAATCTATCTCCCGGTAAAAAAAATACGTCAGAATATTTTGCACAAATATTCTCTATACTAACTTGTTCCTCATAATTTAAATTATTTAATTTTAAAGTGGAAAATAAATTTTTCACTCTCTCTGCGTCAGTTTTCCCACTGTTAAACGAACATACAGAAAAATTATTTAAGTCTAATACCTCAATGCTAAAAAAACTTAACTGAACGTCATTTTGATTAGTATTTAGTAATTTTACGGGTATTCTACCTTCCCTAGGACATACTATAGCACTAGCCATAAAAACTCCGTCACTCAACTGCTTGGAAACTACGACACAATCCTCTTTAATGTTTGTATCAAAATAATGAAATGACTCAGATCTCGCTGGTAAAGTAATAAAATTATTGCACCCAAAAAGCCCCATTTGCACTGGAAGAGTAATAGTATTATTTGTATAAGTATTCAAGGTTAAAGTATTCTGTACAAAATCAATAACACATTGATATCTATTTAAAAAGTCTTGTCCCAAAATACCGTCCGTTCGACAAGGTAAATTTTTAAACACATAAAATTTATGTTCCCATTCGTCATTTTCCGAACCAAGTTTTAAATAAACATATCCTTCTGACTGTACACTTCCACCGATGCCCTTAATTGAAATCCTCTCATTATGGAATGGAATGTTTATACTTACTAAATATTCTAGCTTGACTACCGAGATCGAGGCTCCGGTGTCAAGTAACCAACACGAATTTGAATCAAATAACTTAAAGTTCACTGAATTTAAATTATGACAATTATTATTTAAATGATTATGGGCGAAAAAACCAATTTGGAAGTTCAGAATTATCTGAGTTTATGTTTTGTTGTGTCATGTCCGAAGTACACTCAGCTACATTAACTTGATGCTGATTATATCGACCTCTATAATTTTTATTATTAAAAATTCGCGATTTAGGTGCGCCTCGAGATGAGTTCGTAAAACCACCCCTACTATTACCACGACTCGAGTTTGTTCCGTAAGTGGTGGGTTGGCCTCTAAATCCACCCCTATAACCTCGGTTCCCTCCAAATGCTCCATATCCACGAGACCGACGTG
The DNA here is from genome assembly GCA_963082605.1 of Rhodophaea formosa. Taxonomy (NCBI): domain Eukaryota; kingdom Metazoa; phylum Arthropoda; class Insecta; order Lepidoptera; family Pyralidae; genus Rhodophaea; species Rhodophaea formosa. Next base: position 7,918,560 of record OY720225.1, on the reverse strand, counting down.
TATAATAATTATTCGAATTACCTCTTGCTTGTCGATTAAAAGACATTAGCTGACCTTCCGGCGCAGACAGTTCCTCGTCCAAGGCACCTCGGATGGCATCCTTTAAAGTTGTATAATTCCTTGCTGTTATAATGGTACTGAGTCGACTATTACGTAATCCGTCGGCAAATCGTTTAATAGCGTTTTTCTCATTAATAGGTTTTAATATTTCGTATCTACTAGTATCCCCGTCGGCCTGCGCAATAGTCAACTCAACAAAAAGCTCTTCGATTTGCTTACCAAACTGCTCAACACTTGACCTGTCTTGCCGCGCACGCTGAAGCTGTTGCTGAAGAGCCGTGTCGGAAGCCCTGGACAGAAGGTGCTGTTTCATGTCCTTAACGAGTTCTGGAACAGATGAATATTTCCCACATATCCGCAACCTAGCGCTTTCCGAAAGTCTAGAATTTACTACGAAATTAATGAGTGCTTGTTTACCATCGCTATTTAACATACCATCATACATTTCTATGTTACGAATTAATTGTTTTGTTACATTTTCGTCTCCTGTCATAACAGGGAGCAAACTCAAGGCCGTTTTTAATTCAAACTTCTCCATATTGGCTTCTAATTTACTATCACAAGACGTATCACAAAGTTCTACTATTTTTGCATACAAAGTTTCCACGTTACTAGACAACGATTGTATATGACTCACAACATCATCAGATTTTTTGCTTATTTGTTGCTCACTAATTATCAGGAATACCTCATTAAACTTTTCATATAATATATTAGCCTCAGATAATTTTTCCGATTTTACTTTTAAAGATCTACGGCTTGCGCCTAATTTAATGAGATATTCTTTAATATATTTGATTTGCTCGTAAATAGTCTCAAGTTGTTCCATTAGGTTATATACATACTACAGTACAAGTGCAATTAAATGACGATTAAGTACTTATATTATAAGAATATAATTGAATAATATTGATTATGATTTTTTTTTTAACGTATAATGATTATAAAAATATATCTTTATAACATACCGCTATGATACCGCACTGTTACACTATATAAGTAGGCACTGACCTTTCACTTATTTTTGCACTCACACATTTTCATTTCTCGGCTCCCTACGACGCAAAAAACTCGCTGACCTCCTCAATGCAAATTCCTGAATTTCTGCCCGCATCCACTGCATCTGACACCTTCGATAAAGCTTACAGCCCACAAGAACAGCTCCAAAAACCATCAAAACGCATATTATCAGTAGGACGTACGAAGTCATCCCTGCATGGTACTTTATATCTGATACCGTGGCCTCGTTGTTGCCTGCCGCATTCTGGGCAATAATAACTTCGCTGCTTTTACTGGATTGTGAAGAACCCATTTTGATTTTTTGACGATAACTTGAAAGAACTTTCCACAAAGTATAATAGCAAGGCACACCGGCGAACGTTCAACAGAGAAGTTTTATAACACATTATAATTCAGTTCATAAATCGTGCACAAATCACTCAATGTTTATAATTCACTGTCCATATTCGGGCGAGAGGAATGCGTTATTCGACCGAGCCGAGCGCGCGGTAGCAGGGTCGCCATTTGGGGAGCGGCGCGGGATACGAAAGGCAAACAACAGAACTAGATGAAGTTTCGTTTATTACTGAATCATAACTGAGAATAAATGAACTTATGAACTATTGTTACACGTGATAGACATCAACATAATCTTAACATGACATACATCATACACAAATTTCAAATTCATTAAGCATCAAAGCGGTTTTGTAAATTTTGGGAAATTCAAAACTGTTTGAGAGATCCAAGGCGAATTACTGCTAGTTTCTCAATTGAAATTTATCTATACTTAATAATAAAAAGCTGAAGATTTTTTTTATTTCGTTGAACGCGCTTTCACCATTGGGTAGCTACGTTATCCATGAATGCCATAGGATAGATATGTACCACGGGCCAAGCCCTGGCGGATTACTAGTTACCTATATAACTTATAATAAATACATTAAGTTATAGATAGCAATGTGCACCTTTCCGCTCCAAGAAACATTTTAATAGATTGAGAATTTCGAAAATTTGCCTCAACCATAGATATCAGAATATTTACTGCCTCAACGTTTCCCGAAAACAAAGGCAATGAAATCACCTTTTATCTTTTACGATAAAAACATCAGTCTAAGGCGAGTTTGTTCATAAAACTCGATAAAGGTACACGATTTGTCCATTTGGCTCCGATCTCGTGAAAATGAACAAATTCACACAAATGATATTGAATATCATTTTCGTTGAGTGCACGGTGGGAGGTTAAGTTATAGGCTTTTGAATAATTTCTCCATTTATGGGATGAATGATGAATACTTTATCTCACACTGAGGAACTCGATGACCCAGTGTGCATAAACGCTTACGCATTATAAGCAACTCCAGACGTGACGCGTGTTTAGAGTTGTAGTTTGCCTTAGACAATTTTGCAAATTGATTTTAGTGGACTTTATAATATGAAATTGGTGTAGTTTGGTGTTATAAATGCTCGTGCTCGAGAACAATTTGTGAAATAGTTAAAGTATATGGACTGGCAGTCGTTAAGCTATGTCAGATGCCTTAAGGCAGCTTGAAAAATCTGACACCAGTGTTGGCCACTTACACATACGAAAAACAACAAACAGTACTATATGGACTCGTATAGATTTGTCACCAGAAGCTCCCACGAGGCTAACAAAGAATATGCGCCATCTTTGATGCCACATACTGTACATTGTACAATACCGATACTTAGTATCTCATTTTACTGGACATTGGCAGAATCACTGAAATCTCGGTGGAAGCCATAATATATAATAAGAAAGAAAGAGTTATTGTTCTGAGGTATAGAGTTATTTTAACCAAAGATTTTTACAATATTTTATTTAATCAAATTTAAAATGGGTCAAATCATTCAACTTAATTTTTTACTGTACTTGTCAAGGGAAATAAGTACTTATATTTGAACGATTGAACAAAAATTTTGTATACTCATGTAAGTCCAATAACAATGCATTATTGTGGTAAATACCATAGACAGTTGGTCATCAGGGGGCGGGTAAAGGGACTTCTATTCAAATGAAGATAACCACCTTGTTTAAGCAAATTAAGTTTCTCTTGGCCAGCACTTTCATTTGATTATATTTGATACTTAAAAATTTAATTTACAGTTACTCGATAATATACTAGCCCATTTACTTTTGTAAATAAGTTAAATAAAATAAATCCTGTTGCGTCCTCCATAGTTTTAATCCCATCCTACACAAGATTTTTAGAACATATTTCCACAAGAATTCAAGGGTAAAATATGTTGTGAAATTCCATACATTTCTTACAGACCTTTCCCAACTTAAACGGACTTATCTCTCAATCCGGATTAACTCATTCGATGCTCCGTTATTAGCGCACGTATGCGTAATATTTCGCGCTAAAAATTTTCCGTCGCTCTGGGAATGTCGCACTGATATTTAATGTACTGGAGATAACATAATAAGTATATTTCAAAAAATACTTTTTCGCCCGCTATTGGTCTGAAATACAGAAAAAGATACTTTATCCCCAATTCGGACCCTGGCGTCTTTGAAAAACTACATAACCACAGACAATTACAGAAATTACCTAAAATTAAAATACAATTGTCGTATGGACCCCGGCAGAGTAGAATAAGGTACTCCAAGTCTTTCCGTGGATGTCGTAGAGGGCGACTTCGGAAACACGAGCTAAATAAAGCTTATAAACATCAAAGAGACTTCTCCAACCCGTCTGGCCAGTGTGGAAAGTGAAGTCAAATATCTTGACTGCACTTGCAAATATATGGCTCTGGTAGTATAGAGAGGATGCTCCTGCAGTGAAGACTAAAAAAGACCTGATAATGATGATTCCGTAATTGGAGGCTGGCGTCCTTGGAAAACTCAAAAATTGTATACAAGTATGGGAATTACCAAGAAAATTAAACACAAGTATTTACCCGCACTGAGCATAGAACAACACCCCTCCTGTAGCAGACTAGCTTGTTAAACACTGTGTCACTGAGGTCGTGTAAAGATCATGTAGTACCGTTTTGGTTATCTATTTCGTATACAATGTCATTGGAATTCCAGGTTTACCTCCAACAATTCCACCACATTTTATCGAAACCTGTGGTCTAATTCTGTACCTTATGATCTTCGAATAGAGTTGTTTTTTCCATAATACAGCCTTTGCTTGGCGCCTCCGGGGAAAATAAATGAAGCAATATAAGTTAGTACTGCACGCATGTAAGGGCGGAAGTGTGTATGCGATACTAATTGTAGCTATTTTTATCTGTTCGTTTATTTCTACTTATGAACATTATGATATTGTAGTAGTGTTTTTTTAAACGCAATAGGAATATTTTTTTCAATGTTAACACGTATCTAATAATAATAATAATTAAAACGTAAGTGTACGTAAAGTGTAGTGTTTAGTTGCAAGATCTAAAAGATATGTAAAACTCACACCCAGCAATGTACGCTTTTCCTCCGAAATAAGATCAAATAAAAAAAAAATCTTAACACCTTACCGTGCTACTCAATTCTCCGAGATAAATTTTCCTTTAAGAGGCTTACACCACCGAAACTAGCGATATCCTTTATTTAATTCTTGTTCTCCGAAATAAGAACAAATTGAAAAAAATCTACGTAAGTACTTCCTTAGTAAATTACTTGTAGTATTTTTAGTAGAACTTTACATCGACATCAGCATTTCTGATTAAGAGAACTATTAATTACCGCCAAAAGTGGCCACTTTTGGCGGTAATGCGTAGTTCTCTTTAATTACCTAATGCAAAATATTGAAAAGCAATACAAAAAATACTACAAGTAATTTACTAGTGAAGTACTTACGTCGATTTTGTCAATTTGATCTTATTTAGTAATTAAAGAAATAAAACCAAGGGTGGCGCTAGTTGGCTGGTGTAAGCGCCTTAACAGGCTGAATTTAAAACCATTTCGAGATAAACGCTGAAATAAAAATCTTTTCGATGTTACAGATTTTAAAAACAACTGAGGTATTCAAGAAATAAATTTTGCGTTTTGTGACGTCATTTTGTGGACGCATATTTTCCAACCCCGATTTAATTCTGTTAATATAAGGTATTTGTAGGAAACTATTGTATTTTATCTTAACATTAGACATCATACATGATGTTATATTACTAAGAATATTGATGTGCAAAAAAAGCCGCAATAAAAATGACGTCACTAGGCGATAATTTAAAATTCAAGTTTATGAACGAAAACTTTACCTTTTAAGAGTCTTAGAATAATGTTTTCTTTTACATAAAAAGATGAAATCTGGAACTTTCAAAAGGAAAGGAATTCTTGTAGTATTTTAGGATTACTTTTCATTCATTAAAATCCACGGGTGTGAATTTCTGATGCTGTTTGTTTATTAATCGCACTGTTCAAGGGCCTGAGAACCGAGCCTTGGTAGAGAAGAGACCGACTGTGACAGGGAAGGTTTTAGCATACCAACACTACCAACAGGACTGCATAGTCCTATCCATGGAATCGGAATCACGGATTACATAGATCTTGGGCACTCTTTTGGAACTTAGTGCCCACCAGATCATCTCTCGGGGAACTCATAGGCCTTCTTTATATTCAAGAATAGGAAGTGGAAAGGCGTGTTCTTCTTTCTGTATTACTCTATGGCGATCCTTAGGGGAAAATAAAATCCGTAATGTCTTTTAGAAGAAAATCGATGAATGGTGAACCGTGAATTTACTATGAATCATTCGGAGCTCAAATAAACTATTTTTAAAAACTTGTTTTTACTAGTTCCAGCATTAGTGCCGTAAGAAAAGAAAGTCATTTAAATGGCCTGAATCACCCCTTATGTATACGTACAAACTATATTACCTACGCAACCCTATACAAAGTTTTATGAAAAGTTACTTCACTGAAAACTGGGTTATTTCTTGCAGGCTTGAAGCTTGTAGCCTTACAGCCCCGCCACAGATGGCGTCTTCCTGCACACGCCGGAAGTAGAGTAGATTCTATGTAGAGCACAAAGTTTATTTATGTGTGTTCATTTTTCGTATTTTAAAAAGCCGACACTATAAAATTAAAGTTTATTTTATGTTATTCTTACAACCTTAGCCTAACCCTATCATAATTTAAGCTTACAGGTATTTGACATAGCTCATCCACTGCGATGTCAAGATAACACAGTTGGGACAAAGGCCTTAAGTACGATCTTTGAAGCATGGAGAAGCTTAAAATTCCGCTTGTGGTCACCAATACAAATTATCTTGGGGTTGCCTTACTTACAAAAACGCTAATATAGTGAGAGTTATTTCTTCCTGCCTTGAACCTGTAGCATTGTAACCCTACTGCGGATGTCATCTACTACTACTACTACTATTTAGCGCCAAAACTAAATACAATTTTAGGAATCTTATTATTAAGTAATTCAAAGGGTAACCCATGATAAACAAAAATTTTTTTCTCTTCGAATTTTAGTTGTTCGAAAACGGTACGACGAAGTTTTAATACCAACTGGCTTTTTTACCATATTTTCTGCTTCTATAAACTTAGTAAACATATTTTTTGTCTTTCAGAAAGACGCGACTGAGAATCGAAACATGTTATTTTATTTTGGTAAGAAGAATTTCATATTCTAGAAGTATTAAAGATAGAAGCAATATTTTTCATATTATTATTTACACAGATTTCCAATAACAACTTACAGGCGACAAATCGAAATTAGTAGAGTGAATTCGGTTGGTAAGTAGCAAAGGCTGCGCAAGTTTTGGGACTTAAACGTGAAATTTTGAGGTCTACACAAGACCTATTTTTTACTGTTGTAATGTTTAATAGTTCTCAAAATAAGTCTCGTTTTATCTTGGAATTTGTCATGGTTTTGCGAAAAATCGTGTCTGAATGTTAGGAATATAGTGTTAGAAAGGAACGGAAATTAGTGGTAGGTTGCGAGGAGCGAAGCGACGAGCTTTAGGTTCTACATGAAGTGCCGTGGCCGCCGAAGCACCTAAAACTAATATTGCCGCGTTATTCTGAATTGATTTGTAGTCAAAACCAGCACCGTAGATAAAAATTGTAAAAATGCTACCATAGTACTTACTCTGTTTAGGTATATAAACATTGTGGATTTCAACATTATAATTTTATTTATTGATCATTTCAAATGTTGTCTTTTAATTGTATGGAAAATATTGTTTTTATAAATCTGTGCCTCCTGTGATAGGTGATTTAAGTTCAGTTGTACCCTTTTTGTGATTTTAACGTAGGCATTATCAGAAAAAAATTCCCGAGTTTTGGGTCCAACTCACGTTCTTCTATCTGTTCTAGTTTTAGAGATAATTTAGTGCAAAACGATATAACTGTCGGATTTTTTGCAAAACATCGTGAATATCGATATTTGTCAAGTTGTAACCCTCATAATAAAAATAACAATAAACTATTTTTCGTGCTCCGTGATTTAAATGTCACTGTATTCAATTTCATATTTTATTTCCTATTTCATTTATCGTGAAAATGAATATATCTAAAGTACTATCCGTTTACACCAATTCTTTTCGATATCTCTGGAGTACAAATTGACATATACCTACCAATCCGAATGTGAATTTATGATTTTTTTTGTGAAAAGTGATACATTATGATATAACTCTTTCTACACAAATTTTGTTTTATGAGCAAACAAATATAAGTGTTATTGTATCTAAAAATCAAACTAATTCTAAAAATATAATGTAGAAAAATAAATGTCCTTAATGATCGAGTGAAGATAGTGGGAGTGCGCAGGGGTGAAACGCCGTGTGCTGTGATCTGGATGGAGTGACGTCGGGTCCCGATTGCGCTATGGATCGATTAGTAAGTTAACAGATATATAATTTTACACGAAATTTCCTGATACTCTATTTATTTGTTTTGGTTATTGGAATAAATCACCTTACAGAAAATAATGTAATGTTAACGTTTAGATCAGTTGCTTGATCTTTTCTTTTGTAATGTCGGTTCTATTAATTTGTTTGGAATATGTATTAAAGTCAATTGACGTATTATTAACGACACCTGTTTTTTCCTCGCTCTGGTTTTCCAAATTTTTTTTAAGTTTAAATAATTTTTGTTTTAGTTAAAATACGACCTGATCAATGGAATTGGTCACAGAAGTTGAAATAAAAGAAAAAATCGTCAGTCCCAGGAAGATGGCTACAAATTAAGAGAGGAGACAACAAGAAAATTAGTGAAAGGTTCCCGGAACTAAAGTTTAATGGAGACAAAAATGGAAAGGTATTGAAGGAAAACTAGCTATACCCCAGAAAAAGGCCAGAGAACCAGTTGAAAAGACGCGGGACCTTCCAGTTACTGCTATGCTATGTCGGTTTCCAACAATAATAAAAAGAACGAAACACAAAAAAATGTTCAAAAACCAAGTAGGTATCTAAAGAATTTGGGTCAATTTGAAAAAGATCATTTTTCATCTTTACGTGACCGGGGATCGAGCCCGGGACCATCCATATCACAGGCCGGCGTGTTGACCGCTGCACCACGGAGCTCGTCTTATAGAAGTATCTGAGTTGCAAAAATTATGTTAAAGACACTACACCAGATAATAGATGACTCCAACGATGGCAATGATGAAAAGGTTCTTGATACAACTTATAAAAGACTAAGTTGATTTTTTATTCTTTTGTCAACGTTAGTCTTCCTACAAAGGACATATTGTAATAATTTAAACAGGTTTCATTCCGATTTATATAAGTATACTTCCGCATTTTTTAGCTAACTGCATAATCAGTTACGACAAACTGTCCATCTGTGTAGTTTATTAGATTAAATCTCATCATATGATCATATAATCTACGTGCGTTCCTGTACAGCTTTGTAAAATTATCAATGGTTTGAGAATTACAGGCCTCACAAAATTTCTAAACAAATTTTGAATTCTCAAACCATTGATATCTATTTTAACTAAACTGTATAGGAACGAGATTACTATGAGATATTATAATGAGATTAATGGATTGAATGCTAAATTTTACACGAAAATTATCAAATATTACCACAATTCCCTTTGTCCGTTTGTATGGAGATGCGCGTTCAGGTCTCTCTTAACGCTTTGTATTGTACTAAGTAGTTGAATGAAGTTAATTTGATATCTTAAGATAAAAGATTGACCTGTGTGATTTCTCAATTTTTAAGTTTAGATTATTACTTGCCAAGTTTGTTTACTTCATAAGTTCCTATTAAGAATAGTAAAAGTAAATTGTCGCATTGAGGTGACTAGATCTTAATTTACTTATAATAAAAAATATTGATAAAGCTGTGCTATTAATATGAGTAGATATGAGTACATTAATAATAATTATGAAAAGTTCAATAAACGTTTATTATTTTTCGGTAACTTGTATTTATTTACACAATCCATACCTTTTTGTCGAGGGTATATCTTGACTTATATCTTTTAACACATCATATAAAAGACTAGAATTTTAGCAAACTGATACAATTCAGGTAAGAAATGTAAATAGGCAATTGATAAGTAAAATTCATAAAATAGAAGAGTTCATATAATATATTTTGTTTGAGGAGCATTATGCTACGGTCATTATTCTATAAGTTATTAAATGTTTCAACTTCGTGTATATCGGTTTGCACAAAGAAAATTTATTTGTGCTATGTAATCTAACTGTACCAGTATCAATTATAACATTAATTTCGCCCATAAGAGACTTGTGAGAAGGTACAACTCACATGTTTTTCATTAATTACTATTAAAATTTAATATGTAGCAAAAAAACTGAAATATAAAGTTAATAGGATCGTTTTACTCTACAATACAAGGTATTTAATTTTATCCTATTCCACTCAGTTAACGAACAAGAATTTTTTAAACCTTGTTTCTGCTCTCCAGTAAAGTTATGACTTTTTACTTGTATCACTTATCACAGGAGGCACAGAAATATATATGTGTATATAGCATATAGCTTTAAAATCGGAATTTCAACAATATAGCAATTGTATTTTCAGTCAAATAAAACTATAGAATAAATAAATGTTACGAAACGTTTTCGGTGTTTTAAAATTCGTACAAAACATATTCTTGTTTATGATAGGTAATATACTACATGCTCCCGACAAAACAAACCAACTGAAAAACAATGTTTTCTTATGTTTTCGCGATTGTTACACATTTAAATAAAATTATTTTAATACGGTTTTTATCGCGTTTATTACATTATTTATACACCTAACGTTTCGAGCACTTTACAGTGTTCGTGGTCGCAGGTAGACTAAGTTGACATTTGTCTAATATTTTAAAAGAACTGCAAAATCTACCGCCTAAAATATTTATTGATAACGTTCCGGATGTACGCAGTATTGGCTCACGGTGTCTAAAGGTCTTGCAGTCTTCTGCTTAGCTTGAGATTTGATTAAATTGATGACTGGATCCCAAGCTGGTGGTAACTGCATGGTAAGGTGTATAAATAATGTAATAAACGCGATAAAAACCGTATTAATTAAAATAATTTTATTTAAACTGAAAAACAATTAACTTCGTGTAATTATGACCTATAATCTTCGTTCAGCAAACGGCAATCGGAAAATCGGCGCCATTACTTGCTTATGAACATTCTAACTAAAGAGCTTAGCTCTGAATAAGGCTACTCTGTAACGGAAGTGAGTGTGCTACATTAGCTGACTATTATTATACTTACATTATACACACGTGTATCTGCTGACACCTTGTGAGTGTTTCATTAGAACCCTAGCTACGAAGCGCGGCTTTGGTCACTAAGGGTCTTAAAATAGTGGTGAAAAAAGTGTCTGTAGATGGCGGATGTTGTAAATTAGAACGCGCTATCATTGTTTTTTTTTACTAGTGGCATTATATAATGTTGGATAACAAGATATACAAGTAGTGTTCATTTCACTTCACTAGTGCCTTAAGACTTTTTAATCTTAAGTTAAATTTCCGTACTTTGTGTCTTAAACTTTCTCCTGTTAAAAAATTAGACACCATTAATTCTACTTATATTATTACTACTTGAAAGAAGAAGACTAATACGAAATGCGAACCCGGGACTACTCAGATCGCAGGCTAGCGTGTTAACCACTACGCCGCGGAGGCTGTGAAATAATTTATAACCTCCTAGTTTTAATAGAGCGATACTAGTAGCGACACAAATTGTAGTAATTTTACAAGACATTTGATGTAGTTATTGCCTCAAATTTCTGTGTTCTTGCCAACTGCAGTATTTCATGAAAAATATAAAACGTGTTGAGAATTTCACTAAATGACCTAGTTGTATACTTGATTTTGTGAATAAATTAATACAATGCTTGTTGAGCTGAAATGGTTTAGAATGGGTTTTTTTTTTTCAAAAAGATTTTACATACCTTCCTGTACTTCAAAAATTGACGCCTCAAACAATAAATAAGCATTTTTTAATATAGCCAATATATTTTTTTTTTAACAAACATCTAAAACCAAATTCAATCCTACAAGTAAAAGGTTGAAAATATTAATATAATTATACTTGAAAGCAATAGTGTTGAACACAATTACCTATTGTATATATATATAAGTACTAGTACATAATATATCTCGATGGATTTAAATAAAAGAAGGTTTTATCGCTTTTATTACATTACTTATGTATTATTTATACACCTAACGTTTCGAACACTTTACAGTGTTTATGTTCGCAGGTAGACTAAGAATTTATATTTGTCTATTATTTTAAAATAACTATGCAAAAATACCGCTAACTAAAATCTAATAAAATAAAAAGAAATTATGATTGAATGTGTAACAATCGCGATATTTGAAATAGTATATGTAACGAAATTATTAAATAAATAAATATATACGGACAAACCTCATACTTGTATTATGTGATACTAACTCAACGATACTATATTTTATAATAGATACTTATTTAGATAAACATCAAAGACCCAGGTCAATCTGAAAAAAATAATTTTCCATCTTGACCTGACCGGGGATGGAACTCGGGACCATCCGTGTCGCAGGCAGGCGTGTTGACCGCTGCGCCACGGAGCTCGTAATTGATTGTTACTTAGTCATTTACAATTAATAATTAGTTAATTTCGGTCGAACGCTCGTCACTTTAAGAGCGTATCCTAGCAGTGTTTTTTCAGTATGGATTCCATACAAATGTATTTCTGTATTTTCTCGCTGAAAACTGATGTTAGAGGCACAATTTTTTTTTCATAAAATCAAGTACTAACATAGGTATGCCCCAATTTTAATTTTTTTCCAAAAAACCGTTTTAGCAAAAAAAAATCTTTTAAACTGTTTTTTAGAAAAAATAAAACATAGGGACATACCTATTTTAGTAATAGACTTAATGAAAAAAGAATTGTGCCTCTAGAAGCAGTTTTCAGCATGAAAATAGAGAAATACATTTGTATGGAAAAAATACTGCTAGGATACCCTCTTAAGTCTTTTGGCTTAAGCTCGTAAGAGATAATGCAAATGTGAGTTTGTTACGCTTTCATGCCACAATTACTGTACCGATTATTATACAATTTTGCATTCGCTTTGTCTGAAGTATGGAAACGACATAGGCTACCTTATATCTTGGAAAAATGATTCCGAGGGATCGATATAAACGCAAGGGTGAAACTATGGTGAAACCTAGTACTCTACATAGTGAGAGCAGTCACACTGAAAAAAGATGAGCCCGATGGCCTAGTGGGCGTGAGCATTATTAGCGCTTACGCATGTTAAGCAACCCCGGGCGCAGTCCCCACTTGGATGGGTGACCGCAAGTGGCATAAAAATATCTCGAACTCCTCCGTGCTTCGGAAGGCGCGTTAAGCCGTTGGTTCCGGCTGCTTGAAAATTTAAAGATGCCTTTAGGCAGCTTGACAAATCTGACACCAGTGTTATCCACTTACACTCACGAAAAACAAACAAACACTGGAAATGAACGAGAACAATATTCAATAAAGACTTGTTTTAAATTGCTTGCTCAGCCTCGTAAATACCTAGTAATCTAAGCTATTATCACCTCTAAGCGAAACAGATAAGTAAGGCTATATCATTTTGCTCAACATAAACTGCCTTAGTGATAAATATAATAATATTATGACTTATGCGAGATAAAATAACTATAGAAACCCGGGTATACCTACTTTATTTGAAGGAAGCGAAATTGCGTTACGGTCGTGTCGCCACCCTTAACATGCGCTCCGATGATGGTCTTCGTAAGAGAACGAAACTAGTCGGTGAATCCGTCGCTCAGCGGTCATCACCCCGGCCTGTGACACGGATGGTCCCGGGTTCGATCCCCGGTCAGGTCAAGATGAAATGTGATCTTTTTCAGATTGACCTGGGTCTTGAATGTTTATCTATATATGTATTTGTTATAAATTATAGTATCGTTGAGTTAGTATCCCATAACACAAGTCTCGAACTTACTTTGGGGCTAGCTCAATCTGTGTGATTTGTATATACGGACAAATTATATTTTATCCATTCTGGCGAAAAAAAGGAGAAGATGGGCGCTTTGTATGGTTAAAAGGTGCGTAGAGTTTAACAGCGCACCTCCAGATTTTTCTCTTCGTTCTTTATGCGAACAGCTAACGGGTGGGAATTCCCTCCCCGCGTCAGTTTCCCGTGTCAAACAATTAAAGGCAAGAGCAAAAAGCATAGAAGTATGAGACGAAAATTTTTTTTTTAAATCTCTGGCGAAAAGGCATTATTTGTTTTTCGTGTGTACTACCCCAGACCTCATCGTTACTTTCCATCAAACGCACTCAATTTACTATATGAATCTCGCTGGTACGACCACGTCTTGCGTTAACCGGCAAATTATATAGGAGACAAATGGCGTATTATTTATGTATAGGACGGCAAACGAGCAAGTATTAGTAAGACCTGATTGTAAGTGATCACCGCTGCCCATGGACAACTGCAGCATCAGGGGTGTGACAAGAGCGTTACCGGCCTTTTATTCTTCTCTCCCAGACAGAGGGGATGGGCCTTCGGTTCTCTCACTCACCGAACGAAGCATAGCAGCGGTAAAGCTACTACTCAAACGTCGATTTTCTTTGATCCGCCGGGCCCTGGCAGAAGGAGAAAAATCCAAGAAATGCTGGCTTGATACTAACTTACTTCGCTGGCTCAGCGACCCGAAGTGGATCTTGGCCTCCGACATTAAAGTGCGCCATTCTTCCCTATTCTGTGCCAAATCAGATGAAGTCGCCAAAGACCTGAAAGAGCTGAAAGTGGCTTGATACTGTTCAGGATAATATGCGTACCAATGGACTCTTAACTAAGGATGCTGAAGACAGTGCAAAGTGAAGAAGTAAAGCCGGAAAGCGTACCTTGGGCTCCAAAGCACTTCAGCTGAGGATGCAACCGGGAACATGCTCAGATGAGAGAGAGAAACGTACTCAATTGAATCATGTAAAAGTACATTTTTGCTAAGAATACTTCTCACAGCTTGGCGGGAGCAGACACAATATTAAATTGCGAAAACAATCTAAACCAAATACAATAAATACTTCAAATTGCTTGCTCATTCTCTTAAATACTAATCTCAACTATTTACACGCATTCACTGTAATCGAAACCGATTAATAAAGCTTCATTCATTACAGCAAAACATAAATTGCCTTGTCTAGTAATAAATGACTGCAGGTCGTTGGTTGACCTTTGTTTTATGTTTACATCGTATATAGTCAAAGTTTCCATCCTTTGATTTTACATAATAATTTAGGTGTACCATAAGTATACAGCGTGTATAGTTACGGAACACCTAAATTCAATTCTAAAAACCCTCGTAGTCCCTTAAAGGGGTGACTCAGATCGTAAATACGATTTTTTTTACATTCTTGTTCATTTTGCCCGGGTGGCTGAACACTTTTGTATGAAAATGTCGAAATTTGTTTTGAGTTCCCAGTAATGATCTCATTGGAAAAGTTATTCATATTGACGTCAAATCAACGACCCTGTCAAATCAAATGTCCAGGGTCAAGTTACACGCTATATACTAGAGATTGTGCTTGTTGATTAATTAAGGAAAAATAAAAAATAGTATATCTTAATCTTATGGATGAAATGAGTTCTTTAAAACTTTATTACATTTGATTGAGCCATTATATGCGTTTTAATAATTCTCAAGTCCTTGCAAAAGAAAACAGATACATTCCAAGAATGCTTCGTATCGCGAGGCTATTGAAATTAAAAAACATCCTAATTTCAAAAGAGAGGATGGTTGGCAGTTACCACCAGCTTGGGATCCAGTTATCAATTTAATCAAATCTCAAGCTAAGCAGAAGACTGCAAGACCTTCAGACACCGTAAGCCAATACTGCGTACATCCGGAACGTTATCAACAAATATTTTAGGCGGTAGATTTTGCAGTTCTTATAAAATATTAGACAAATGTCAACTTAGTCTACCTGCGACCAAACAGTCTACAAACTTTAGTGTATAAATAATGTAATAAACGCGATAAAAACCGTATTAAAATAATTTTATTTAAATGTGTAACAATCGCGAAAACATAAGAATACATAAATTGTGCTGTCTAGTAATAAATTATTACAGGTCATTGGTTGGTTTTTGCCTTTAGTTACATTGATTTCAGGGACAAGGGACAATAAAACAAGGGATGGAATAATAATTAATGGGTACTTTATGGAGTTGGTAGGTAATTGCATTGTAAGTAAATTATTCTAAGATCTTTTGTCATAACAGTCTAAAACGCAGGAGGTTAATAAAAAAAGGTAAATATGAATTCAACTTTATCGCAGTAAAAGGGATTGGGTTAAATAGATTTAAGATGGTCGGCGGCTTCTATGTTTTCATATTTCACTAGTTAAAATACATGCTTCAAATATCTTGCTCATTCTCGTAAATACTTAATCTTAGTTTAGTTAATTAACTTTAATTGACTCCGATAAATCAGAGACTAATGTAATAGACATCGACACCATTCATTACTACAAAACATAAATTGTTTAATAAATGTTAGAGGTCATTGGTCGCTCCTTGAGGCAAGAATTCGCAATAAATACTGCTGGGCAGTTACTACTTCAAATATTGTTACAGTTTCATTAGTTTGTTTGTTTTTTTTCGTGTGTGAAAGTGGCAACACTGGTGTCAGCTTTTTTAAGCTGCCTAAAGGCATCTATTTTTCATGTTTCATAGTAAGAATGTCATCATCAGGTCTTATGTCTCCATTGCAGTAGCACGACCCTCTCTGTACTCTATATTAGCCAGAGCAGTCAGAGGATTGGCTACACTCTCCACGCTGGCCAGACGGATTGGAGAGGTCTCTCTGATGTTTATAAGCTTTGCTTAGCTTATGTTTCCTAAGTGACAATGTCAATGTATACTATTTTTCACTATTATGTATACCTTCTTTAGTTAGAAAAAGGATGGTCCAAGCCCAATAATAAGCTGCAAATTCATCATCATCATCATCATTTCGAGGCTCTATTCATGTACGAAAGTTTATTTCTTTTCCACACCGAAGCTACTTAATATGTGAATATGTATATTTGTTTGTAGAGCTACTCGTTAACTTTTGGTAATTACGGTGAACAACGTTTTAATTCTTACTTCCCTATCTTCATCGTCCATTACGGTTTATATATCTTAATTAAGAATAGTCAATCAAAACAATATATTGGACGTAATTATCAACAAAAAAAAACATCAAAACTGTAATTTGTCCAAGTTTGGCGTGGTGGTGGTAAAGCAAAGATTTGAAAAATCTATTTTTATTAAAAAGTAGACTATTTTGCGAATCTTACTAAAAACTAATTGTAATTTCTAAGTAAAACAACTTCAAAGGACACCTGCATAAAAGGGACCTTTTCTATTCAACGTAGTGATTAATACATTAAATTACAGAAATACAATAATAAAAGCTTCTCAAAAGATGGTATTCAAAGAAAATATTATTTAGCTGAAATAAATCAAAACTTACTTTTTAATCTTCACAATGAGACCGCAAACTAGGGGCGGATCCAGTTCTCATGAAAGGGGCCCGGACTCACTCTTACTCATAGTCGAAAGTTTTATTGCTTGAAGTGTGTAAAAATTTGGTTCAAGTTGCTTTCGCTTGTGGCTCCATTTGTGTTAATTTGGTTCCCTCATGAGCAGTACTTTTCTTGGATAGAAGTTAGCCTTTGTTCTTTTTCCGTATTTCAGACAACGCACACAAAATTCTATGAATATCAGTTCAATAGCTAGTGAATGTAAGCGTGACAAACAAACAAAGAAATTTACTTTTGCATTTATAATATTAGTTGGTATAAGGATATCTAAGATATCGACAGTTTACCATTTCAGTCTTGCAATAAGAAGATGATACGTACAAAATGCTTAAACATCTTTTACGAGTAAAATTTTGAGAAGACACGTCAAATTAGTTTGTATTTATATCCCCCAATACAAATTCAAAATCAATTGTATTATTTTTAATCATCTTTACGCCCTCACTCTAATATTTGCTTATGGTCGCCTAGAGAAAACATAAGGCAGTCGGTCGTCTGATGCTAATAATAGTTACTACTTCGTAGTAGTAAAGGGGTGGGTCATGTACGCCCTCGGCGCCCACTACGCTGGATCCGCGCCCCCCGCAAACTGGTTTCATTTCATTTATAGAAATGAAAATAACAAAGAGCCGATACTGAACACAATGTTGAGCATTTTACGGTTATTCTCACTGAACCTGATTTTTGTGCGTCCTTTCAAATATCTGGTTAGTTTGATATATTTCAGGGTTAATATTTTTTTTGGGATAAGATTTATTATTCGCCTTATAGTTACAGGTTATATTACATTATTTTTTCTTATCAATCATCAATAGTGTTTTTTTGAAAGTTATTCTCCTAAGCTCCGTTCGGTGTCCGGCACCCAAAATCGAACATTCTATGTGATATAATTTGAAAACAAGTAATGATTACAAAATTTTTGACTATGTGTTTTGATATTATATTTATTGGTCTTATAATATAAAAAATATTATCACTCTCAGAAGTGTAATAATAAAGTTCTAACAAAAAATAGGAGTGTCCATTCAACTTACCAAATCTCCATCACCGGTTATAACGTCGTGAGTACATCACTAGCTAAGCATGTTCTACCCATCCCTATCGCACTGACGGCTCACGAGAGTTGTGCCGCGGCAGTCGACGTGGGCAGACCGGTTTGTGTGTTCTGCTGGCGAGTTTAATTACGTAAGTACCTAATCTCCGTTCGCTTGGACCGTAGTTTTCCTAATTTCCGTTCACACACTTAATTGTATCAGTTTAGGTCTAATATTCTTTTCGATCTAATTTTTTATTGAAGAATTATATTATTGACGTCTTTTTGTTTACTCATTTTCCAGTATTAATACCCATTTATTTAAAAAAATATTTTTACCGTTTTGGCCCTAATTTCCATCACCCAACTCCGTCACGCAATCCCGTGACGGAAATTTTAAAGTTTGCGAATAATTGATTATTTGAAATAACAATTATAATTATTATCATACTACATTATACATACGTACATACATACCTTTGCGTTGATATATAACTGTTTTTGGTTGTTTTTCGTGTGTGTAAGTGGCCAACACAGGTACCAGATTTTTCAAGCTGCCTTTTGGCATCTGGCATAGCTTATCAACTACATATAGATAGATACTAACTGTTACCCGTGGCTTCGCCTGCATGATATATAGCCTATGTCCTTCTCAGTACCCTTACCTATTCAGTACCTAGTTTAGTAGATAGAACGTGAAAGCGTAACAAACAAACAAACAAACGCACTTTCGCATTTATAATATTAGTTTGGATGGATTGGATTGGATATATAAATATACTATATATATACATACTGTACATATACTACATATATAAATATAATAGAGTAGCTTAGGAGCTAAAATTATTTAGTTTTTTTTATTGAAATTTTTTAACTAAAGTTGGTTTTAATTTTTTGTTTTTATGTTTCTGTATTTTTTTTATTGCCTTTTAAATAAGTATGCCTAAGTATAATGAAAGTTTCCCATATTTTAATCTAAAGTTAAAAATTACTGTTGTAATGAATTTGTAGAAAATGTTTAATACTTGAAAATAAAATAAAAAACAGGTGCCAGGGTTTTTAAGGTATGCTTTAAAACTTTAGAAAAATTGTTACTTAATAGGAACAATTTTTTTGATGAAAATAATGAATCATGTTTTAATATTATGAGAATCAGTCATTATGAGAATTACTGATTACCGCCAAAAACGGCCGTTATAGGTGGTGATCAGTAGTTCTCTTAATGACTTTAATTAATGATTTTAAAACATGATTGATGACACTAGGCACACATACATACTTACTAGATTAAAACATGATTCCAAAAATACTTCAGGTTATTTACTAATGCTTATATTTCTTACATTCTTGAATTTCATTCTATTTGTAAAGTATTAGGAATAAAATTATTGGCGTTGCTAATGTGCCTAGTGTGGGCCCTTAATTAAATATGTCTGTCATGGCGCTTATTTAATTGTTAAATTACCATTTGATTGTTAATTTTTGTAGAAGATTTATATTGTTTTTTTTTTATATGTATAAAACTAGTCTTTGATTATTACTGGTATTATTATTGTAACGAGGATGTTTCGAATAATATTATTTATTATTTCGTAAGTAACATTATCTGATTCATTAAATAAATGTTCCTAAATTATCACTGAGTTAAGTGTTTGCTTAATCGCCGTTATGTTTGTTGGTACTTTTTTGGTTATTTATTGTGATAGTTACAGTCAGTATTATTAACCAATAATGTGACTGATTTTAACGTTTTTATTGGAAAATAAAAGTATTTTTTAACTTTATGAGTATTTTTTTCTAATTTCCGTCACCTTGAAAATAATTTCCGTCACGCCCAAAAATATATGCCTCAATAATTCCGAAACTTATAAATCAATTTTAGGGCCAAATAAATAAAATTGTGTGATTTAACGTGATTTTCAAGATTTTTTGCTTAAATATACAATTTGGTGAAAGACAAAAATCGTGACGGAAATTATATGAAGA
This sequence comes from Rhodophaea formosa, assembly GCA_963082605.1. NCBI lineage: Eukaryota > Metazoa > Arthropoda > Insecta > Lepidoptera > Pyralidae > Rhodophaea > Rhodophaea formosa. Next base: position 7,898,494 of record OY720225.1, on the reverse strand, counting down.
ACACCTTGCCGCGAGAATGACCGTTTAGAGAGAAATTGAAATCTTTTAACGGTAATAAGATTATCGCAATAAATATTTTAAGACAAAAGTAACAAACGAAAATCTTTTATTTGGAGTTTTTTCTTATTTTCTCGGTGAATTTACAAACTTTTTTATATAACAAATAGTTCTGGAAAGAACTTGCTGTCTTAAGAACACCACCAACCACTCGTCCATCATCATCATCAGGCCTTTTTAGTCTCCACCGCAGGCGCATGACCCTCTCTGAGCTACCAGAGCCATAATTAGCCAGGGCCGTCAGAGGATATGGCCTACACTCTCCACGCTGGCCAGACGGGTTGGAGAGGTCTCTTTGATGTTTATAAGCTTTATTTAGCTTGCATTTCCTAAGTCGCCTTTTACGACATCCACGGCAAGACTTGGAGTGGTCCTATTCTACTTTGCCGGCAACCACACGGCATAACCATTACCATTCATCCACTTAGTTCTTAATTAGTTTATAGCCTATATGATATTCTGATAAATAATTTAAAATAAGTATATAAATAATAAAAAAATTGTTCGCTTTCTCCCTCCTCGACATCCATCAAACAACGCCTCGCCTAAACGGGCCCATAGATTTAGGGAACGGACGGGAATGTCGAGACGGGTTCAGCAGAACAATGTAGGCCGTTACACCTAGACTAGAATAAGATTTATAAGTTTCGTAGAAACGCTTGCTGGTGCCGGTGGTTGATGCGCGCGAGATCCGATCCGGGAGGTACCTCCTGTTGTGAGTTCTTCCGTGAACGCGCGTCCACCCGGCACACCGAATTCAGCCGGCCAAAGGCACATGTGTCGGTCGCGAACTCTCTTACAAGCAACAACAAAACAACACGATTTCAACTACAATTGACTGATACACTCTACGTCCTTGCGGGCGGCAGCCAAATCCAGAAAAAAACAACACACACAGCCCAAGATTACTGTGGTTTTTCCAAAAACATTGACCGACCCGAGCTGCGACTACAACGTAACGCGGTCATAACCTCACTTTTTTTACGTGACTGACAACTGACAGTTCCTTTTTTTTGTTGCCAGCTACTACTAACATCCACTCGTACATACAGCATTACAAACATAAACACTATCACTTTCCTTCCACTTACCCGTCTGGCGAGTGTAGGCCAAATCCTCTGACTGCTCTGGCTAATATATGGCTATGGTAGTACAGAGAGCGTCGTGCTCCTGTAGTGGAGACTAAGAAAGACCTGATGATGATGATGACGATGAACCTGAAATGTTGAGGCGATGTCGATTTAAGGAGAAAGAGTACGTCAGTAACGCTGTAAGTATTAGGGTTATCTTTAACACTATGTACATATCTTAGAAGAGTTTACTTAGAGCCTACTTAATCCCTAATACTTATCTATATATATAAAACAAAGACGGGTTTGTTACAACACTTATAACTCGAGATCTGCTGAACCAATTTTCATGGTTATTGATTCGTTGGATTTGTCTCCGCCCCGAATAGCAGAATACATCTTAAAAACAATGTGTAATGAATCATTGACTGTTAGGCGGTGCGAAGTTCGCCGGGTCAGCTAGTAAGTAATAATTACTTACTTCAAGTCACAAACATGGTCCCTTTATTAGCCATTAGAAAAATTCTTAGAAGAATAAAGTTGATTTCACTCGCTCCGGACATCGCATCAGACCTTTCAATGAGGGTTGCTGTTCTTAACCTCCTTCTCTTGTGTAAATAAATTATTTTTATTTCTACGTGGTTATGCATACACAATGCCATTCTGATATACACCAATTAATGTTCTCTTATGTTTTCGCGATTGTTACACATTTAAATAAAATTATTTTAATACGGTTTTTATCGCGTTTATTACACTATTTATAAACTAAAGTTTCGAACACTTTTCAGTGTTCGTGGTCGCAGGTAGACTAAGTTGACATTTTGTCTAATATTTTATAAGAACTGTAAAATCTACCGCCTAAAATATTTGTTGATAACGTTCCGGATGTACGCAGTAGTGGCTTACGGTGTCTGAAGATCTTGCAGTCTTCTGCTTAGCTTGAGATTTGATTAAATTGATGACTGGATCCCAAGCTGGTGGTAACTGCCAAGGTAGTGGTAACGAACACTGTAAAGTGCTTGAAACGTTAGGTGTATAAATAATGTTATAAACGCGATAAAAACCGTATTAAAATAATTTTATTTAAATACTCCAACTAAATTAAAAAATAAGGTAAAGGGCTCAATTTGATGCTGGCTGGATTGAAACCAACGTCTTGGACTTTGTACGACCAAAGCCTTACTAATTAGGCTACCGCGCTTCAATCCTACAAGTCGTTTTTCTCGATCATATCCCTTTCCTCTTATACGTGCTTTAAATTTCGACGGCATCTATCTAAATTAAATATAGTTTAAGATATTTTTAGCAAAAACCAGGAACCGAATTCAACCCTGTCAATTTGTTTGAATAAGTATAAAAATAAAATAGAAATCAGTGTAAACCGAATGGCATACTTTGTAAACATTTTTTTGGTTTTTGTGTATTTTTTCAAAAAAGCTCGACACACTTCGATAAAAATTTAATGGGACCGTTTAAAAAGTATAACCTATCGACCAAAAAAGAATTTCTTAAATCGGTCTACGTGTCTTCGAGAAATCAGGGATCATACATAAAAAAAGATTCCGACGAATAAAGAACCTCCTCTTTTTTTGAAGTCGGTTAAAAATTACTTTTGGATCGACTTATATGTTTAGAAGCCGGTTTAAAGAGATTGTGAAATATCAAGTTTTCAGATGAAAGCTACAATCGGACTTCTGTTGTCCGGAAGTTTTGTAACATTGCTACTTCGCAATGCATAGAAGAAGTTTTAGCAAAAGCCGAGAACCGCATCGTATTCGAATCCCTTTGTAGTGTAGCTTTTAGTTTTCCAATTTAGGGCCCGACAATTGTACTGCTTTAAAAAGATTTTCCTGCATTTTTCACTCTTTCAACCAGTATTGTAGGAGTTTGTGGTGGGAAGTCAAGGGGTACAGTTGAAGTTTGCCTTAGACAATTTTGCAAATTGATTTTAGTGGACTTTATAATATGAAATTGGTGTAGTTTGGTGTTATAAATGCTCGTGCTCATGAACAATTTGTGAAATAGTTAAAGTGAACTGATAAATGGACTCGTATAGATTTGCCGCCCCAAGCTGCCACGAGGCATCAAAGAACATACGCCATCTTTGATGCTACTTGGAAAAACTTTACCGTACAACACCGATACTTAGTATCTCATTATACTGGACATTGGCAGAATCACTGAAATTTCGGTGGAAGCCATAATATAAAACAGAAGAAGAAGAAGAACCAGTATTGTAATTGACCCTTTACGCGCCCGGTGTATGTGTATGTACGTAGTACTACTTCAACCCTATCAATTTTTTTAAATAAGCATAAGAAGTAAATGGAAATAAGTGTAATCCGAACGGCATACGTGTAAACATATTTTTGGTTTTTGTGTATTTTTTTAAAAAGCGCTCGACACATTTCGATAAAAATTAAAGGGACCATCTGTAAAGTATCACTTATCAAACAAAAAAAGAATTCATTAAATCGGTCCAGGCGTCTTCGAGAAATCGGGGAACATACATACAAAAAAAGATTACGACGAATTGAGAACCTTACTCGTTTTTTGAAGTCGGTTCTTCTCTTGTTAGTCGTGCACTCTTGTCAGAGTAGTCGTGATCATGTTTCTGTCAGTTCACGTGCCACTGCTGCTCTTGTAATGCGAGTTTTCCTACTTGTTTCATTGCTCTTATGAGACTCAGTAAACCTACAGCCTTTCTAGCAGTTTTCTAAATTCTAGCTACTCCGCTATGCACAGAGGCAGTTTCAGCAAAATCCAACTACCGCATCGTATGCGAATCCCTTTGTAGCCGTTAGTTTTCCGTTATAGGGCCCGTTTACACATACCGGCTCAGAGAGCGAACTGGGACGACTTTGTGCGCGCGTCTCGGTTCACATTCGCCGGAGAAAGACCTCCGGATGAGGTTGAAACATGTCGGCCTGTAGCTGACTTCATACGTGAGTGACCCGTATTTACATAATAATAATAGAACTATACTACTTTTTTGCGGATTTATGTGCTCTTTTCATACTCAGTACAACTAAACGGAATCGGAATCGAGATCATTTATTTGCTCTGAATATAGTGCATAACCAATCTTACTAAATATAGCTTCATGTAATTAACCAAAACCAAGGCATACAAATATTTAAATACGTCTTAAATAGGTCTATGATTTAATCGGTCTATAGAAGTTTAAACAAAATCCGTCTATTATATCCTATGTGAATCTTTTTGTAGCTGATAATATATTAATATTCCAATTTAGAGTCTGTTTACACATACTGGTTCAAAGAGTATAATTTCTAAAGTAAATAGGTCAGGTAAAAAGGTAGGTAACTAATATTTTTACTCTGAGGAAGAAAAATATTTAATGTGCAAGATGCTACAATCGCATTAAGGACGCAAGACTATACTCAATATAATAATATCTCCCGCAATTTTTGCATAGGAGCTGAGAAATGGGTACCAACCAATCTGTAATTGTATTTTTACGCTATATTAATTTTGTGTTTGCAGCATCAAAGTCGCTGGGATAAGCTAGTCAAATACTGGGTTGTCCTTCATACCATAAAATCAACCCGTCAAAATGAACAACTTTTCCTATGAGACCAATGATGGGAACTCGAAAAAATTACATTTTCATATAAATGTGTTCGGACGACCCGGCAATTTGAAAAATTACTTTGACGGGTTGAATTGGTTTGAGGAACAACGGTGTTAACCGTAAAACCCTGTTCCTATATTGTTATAGTATCAGTTAATATCTCAAAAACCTTTCGACGCAGCGAATGCAGAAAGGAAGCGTTCCGGAACGAAACACTGGCGGAACCGCGAAACGCTGTTGTATGATTCCGTTTCGGTTTCGATCCACTTGCGGTGTGAAACGCACCAAACAAAATCATACTAGACAGCGTTTCGTAGTTTCGCTAATGTTTCGTTCCGGAATGCTTCCATTCCGCATTCGCGGCTGTGTGCTACAAGCGTTAAAGCCTCTCTGTGTGAAAGGATCTTTAAAAGCAAAAAGGAGCGAAATTTTGCAGCCAGATTTGCGAGATTAAACGTGCAGTTTGACGGCACAAATCTTGACACATTTCTGGCAAAGCGTGAAAATTTAACAATTCCACACGTAACACGACGAGAAAACGCCATTATTTATATCGTAGGATATACCTACTCGTAAGAGGGGTGTTTCAAAATCTTACCTGTTGAGTAATGCATTTTACAGTAGAAAAGATACCGAATCTCATATATAATAATTATCTTCTTTTTCCCATACGGGGAAGACAGAGCTTAAGGCAACAATATAAAAGCGGCAAGGCTACATTCAACGTGTAGGCTTATAGTTCGAAAGGAAAATATATATTGAGTGAGGCAAACAAAGGTAAACAAAGGCCTGTTGCCGGTTTGACAGCCTATACAAATGTCAAAGACAAATCTTTAGTATCAGCGACAAAGTCGATCGATCAGTGAGTCGGAAAATAAATTTGTTGCGTCGTGATGGATAGCGACCATCTAGCGGAGATCACTGATAAATGAAGGACACTCAGCAGCCGAACCTGGGCCAGACTTAGGTGCCCACTTAACCTAATCGGCGCTTAGTGACGAGGCAGGAATAAGAAATGAACCATGGAGATACGAGTAGGTATATGTACAAATGAACTTACTATGAATAGCTCTGTGAGCTAGCGACCTGACAAGTTTTGTCACTGCTAATCCACATTTTGAAATCTCCAAAGCTGTCAAAGTAATCCATTCAAAAATTCAAGAAATGTTATCAAACCAGGGTCACTAAATTTCGCGAGAATCAGTCGAGAATGAGAGTGTTCTGAAGTAAACGGGAACATGCTTACGCGAACCCAAAGAACAATACACTCCTTTCTCGGCAGTCGAGTAAAAATATCCTGCACCGATTGAATTGTAAAAATATACAGTGTGTTGAATCCAGTGGCGTGTTGACTCAGACGAGCTGTGCTAACACCCGTGTTCAATTGACAAACAATATTTATTTAAATAAAAACCGGCAAAGTGCGAGTCGAACTCGCGCACGGAGGTTCTGCTTAAGGGTTTTTCCCGTTCCTCTAATCAGAACTCCGATTGGTAGGAGGAGCGGAAATATTTTTTCTTATTCCTCCGATTTTGTTTTTTATCACTTACTTTACTGAACCAAAAGTACAATCTATTCTCAGTAGTTCAATTAACAGTTCAATTGATTGAACTAGTGAAACTTTTAAGTAGCAGTAGTTCAATCAATTTTTATCGATTGAACTAGAGAAACTAGTTAGTATCGGTAGTACAATGACTATTAATTAAATTACAGTCAAGCTTGTTATGTTAAGAGTGCTCATATTAAATTAGTCAAAATCACGGTTTTTTAATGATTCCCTTTAACTGTGCCGCAGAGGGAAATTAATAAATTCTATGTGCAATATACCTATATTAAATAAATATGTTAATAAATAAATACAGCTTGTTTGTTGCCAAATTTCATGAACGTAGTTCAACAGGAAGTATGAAGTAGGTTTTGATTGCCTTACAAATATGAGTGAATTCCGTTTTGAAATGTGCAGCGTACAGGGCCACATCTTATTTGTTTTTTTCTCAGCTGAATACGTTTACACGTTCCTTATAAAGTCTTAAGACGGATAGACCAGTGGCTATGTAAGGTATTGTATATAAAGATTCGATATCTACCTGTACTAATAAAGGGTGAGTCACCCGATTTTAACTTAAATCGCGAATTTCTGTGGGTCTAAAATGGCCACTTTGCACGAATCATAATATGATTCACATATGAATTACATTGCGCGCGGCAAAATGGCTACTTTTTGACGATTCATAAAATGATTCATAAGCAATTCTATTTTGGCAATTCATCTATTTGACAGTTTTCTATGGAAATTGGTAAAATGGCTCACATTATATGAATTCCTTTCACGGTATTTTCTGTCAAATAGCAGAATCATAAAAAGTTACTCTAGAACAAAATTTTTCAATTCATCTCGAATGTATTTGGAAAAAATATGTGATAGATATTTGTTTGTATAAGACGTTGTGAATACTATTTTGGACAAAAACATGTAATTCAGAGTGTGTATAGGTGCTGTGTAAATGAAATTATGTTGTAAATGATTTGTTTACGTTTCCTAACCTAACCTAATGAATGCTTGTACTAAATTTGTTTTATAACTTTTTATTCATATTATGAAAAAGTGAGAGGATTTTACGAGTAAAGTACGCATTGTAAGTGTTTTCCCGAAAATTTTATATTTATAGAAGGAATGTTATTATAAATAAAAATATTGATGATATATGTACGAGGAGTGTATTTTTTTATTAAGAAAATATATACCTAATTAATAATTTAGCTATACCTTTCAAAACGAAGCAAACATAATAAGGTACCATCTTGGGAAATAAATGAAATACGACTCGTAAAATTAGATAGGTACTTAAACGAAAGGTGAAAACCTTTGAAAAAAATTGTTGTACAGTAGGCCAAACATCAAGTTTAACATTGCATTACGAAAAACGACTATATTGCCAAAATAAAAATTGTTACATTTGATTGAATGCCCACTGTACAATCATTAGTTCCAATTTTGTTCACCAGAGAAGTTTAGTGGCTAGTTGCCGTTCTAAAAAACATTTTTCTGATTTTCGTTTCAAACGCATATATTTCACAATTACTTAATATCAAATAAGTGTATTTTAATGTAATGTGTTATATATCAGCTTATTTTATTTAAGTAAATGATTTTTATAATTATAAAACCTATTTCAAAACATTATCGATGAGTTACGGTTTTTTATTTTTTAATGCGGTAACATTGGCCCCAATATGATTCAGAATATGAATTGTAGGTGAATTGGGAGATTTTGTGACCATTTTACCAATATTAGAGGAATTGCTAATGATCTGCTGGGAATTCATAATACGAATTCCTTTACGATGAATTGCGTTAAGTGGCCATTTTAGACCCGCTGTTTGAATTTGAATTCATTCGAGTTCAAATTCAAATGTAGAATGAATGATCAAGGTGCAACGGTTACAGTGACGAGCGAGCGGTATTTCGACGTAAATAAGAACTTTTTTGTACCGCAGTTGCAAGAAGAGTATGTTGAAGAGAAGAAGAGTATGGTGTATGGTTTCAGCAAGATGGGTCCATGGAGACCGTTGCTGTGTGGGGCACACATCCATGGACACACTAAAAGCGCGGGAAAAGACAAGCCGATTTAGAGACACATTGTGGCCACCCGGATCTCCCAACCTAACACCAAATTACTTCTTTTTATGAAGTAATCTCATAACAATAGGTTTTGATAGCCTTCTTATGAATTTGGAGCAGCTGGAGAATAAAATAACGACAGTAGTGAGGGCCATATCAGATGACGTTCTGCGGCGTGTTCCTTCAAATTTGTTGGTCAACTTTGAAGAGTGCATTCGCCGTAAATACATCTTGACAATGTAATATTCCGTACAGTACGCACTAATTCTTATCCAAACTAATATTATAAATGCGAAAGTGAGTTTGTTTGTTTGTTACGCTTTCACGCCCTATCCACTGAACCGATCATGAAATTTTTCATACACATAGGTTAGGTTACTGGTCTCAGTACCCTAACCTATGTGCTGTTACCCGCGGCTTCGCCCGCGTGATATATAGCCTTTGTCCTTCTCAGTAGGTACCCTGCCCTATGCGTATGCAAAACTTCATGATGAGCGGTTCAGTAGATAAGGCGTGAAAGCGTAACAAACAAATAAACAAACAAACTCACTTTCGCATTTATAATATTAGTTAGGAGTTAGGGTTTAAAGTTTAAAATCTGCGCTGAGACACCCTGTATTATAATGAGGAAAGGTTTGATTGTCTAGGCATTGAATAGAATCTGAAACTATTGGATGAATTTTCAAAATTCATTCACCTTTAGAAGTATGCGTTACTCGAACCGAAAAGTATCTCTTTTCGTAACTTTTTTTTCTTTTCAGCACACCTAACAAGTTATAATTAAATACGCAAATTTATTACAATCTAGCCTTAATGCAGGCTAATGAGCAATATTACACTGACCTAGTTTTATACGTTATTTAATAAGAATGTGTCCATCGGCTTTTCTTACTGTCTCTATTAAGGCGAAGGCACTCGGTTCATGTGTCTTTATTTGCACTATCACTACTTAGGGTTTGTTTTATGCACTACACTAATTCAAAAGGTTTTGTTCTTTTGAGACGTTTTCGAAACTTGACAGTGACAAATAATTAGAGCCTAACGTAGTATAAAAGTGCCTGAAAGTCTAATTTGTGCCGCCAGCCGTTTAAGAGATATTCGAAAAAACAATTTCTGGCTGAAAAACCCCTACCCTTTAGAAAGCTTATTTATCTGCGGGTGACTTATGTCATAATTTACGCGGAAGAAGTCACGGAAAAAATTCTTGTTTTTAAAAATGCCATTATAGAATTACTCACTCGCTAATTTTACATTTTGAGGCACGAAACCCTAAATAAACATGGACGCTACATGAACGTCCACATTCCTGACTGAAATAATAATTAAAAATTTAACGAGATAGAACTTAGTCCATTCGCGGCGATGGGAATTAGAAAAATAGAATTAGAATAATAGTCAAGTTAAGGGGCAAAATACCACCAGGGGTATCGCCAGGGGTGGCGATACCCCTGGTGGTATTTTGGGGAAGGCACACTAGCGACGCCATCATTTTATTCCTAATACTTTACAAATAGAATGAAATTCAAGAATGTTAGTTGGTAAGGTAATGTAATAACGGCCGTTTTAGGTGGTAATTCTTTTAATGATCGATTCTCTAAGATTAAAACATGATTCCAAAAATACTTCAGGTTATTTAGTAAGGTTTCTATGACTTACATTCTTGAATTTCATTCAATTTGTAAAGTATTACGGATAAAATGATTGGCATCGCTAGTGTGCCTAGTGTGGGCTCTTAACGAACAAACAAATTGCCGTGTAGTTCCCGGTAGAGTAGAATAGGACCACTCCCAAATCTTCCCGTGGAAGTCGTAGAAGGCGACTTAGGGAACTCAACAGGATCGAACTGTACAATGCGAGTGCGCTGGTTCAGTTTCAGCGTAGATGATGGGTTGGGCTTGCATTATTGCGGCCTCGGGACGAGCGTCTCCCGTGCACTATCAATCGATAGTGCAGGTCAAGAAACAAGAGGACTAAGAAATAAAACACAGGATGAGCCTTGAAAAACACTCCTAACGCTCGCCAAGTACCGCCGAACTATTGCCAAACCGCCAATTATGTTACAATTATCGTTATTAACTGTCCGAAAATGACATTACAGAAAATAGTAGTCAGTTTGCGAAGTAGTTCAATTGAAAAGTAGACGGAGTGCGAAATAGGCTGATTACTAAGAGAGAAATTTGCGAAGTTGTCTCCACGAAAAGAGTATTTAAAATGAGAAATAGACAGTTTGAGAAGTAGACCCCTGGCGCCTGATCGAGCTAAAAAAGTTTATAAACATCAAAGAGACATCTTCAACCCGTGGGGCCAGCGTGGAGAGAGATATATATACTCAGTGGCGGCTCCCCCTTAAGTGCACTCGTGCGGCGCACTACCAGTTTAAGCTTAAATATATTCAAAAAATTAAAAAGATATAAAAAATAAATAAGCAGTTTTACGTAAAAATATATTTTTTTGTCAAATGATAATCAGTCATGTAACGAAATAAGTATTATTTTTGCTTGACAAAATAATTTGCCGTGCGCTCGCTCCCCTTTAGGTAGTTAACGACCATTTCCTTATTTGTCATTTTCTAGATTTGACTATTTCCGGATTTGACAACATTTTGCTGTGACCAGGTGGTAAGAGGCCCATTTCCTGTTATGACCACTTTTTTATCCGTCCACTCTTAGTACAGTATACAAACTAGGTAATTCTAAAAAAATATTAATTGTTAATTATTTAAATAAGTTTAAAGTTAAATTTACTTCGCAAGTGGCTTACCTACTATGCTACTAGTGGTTAAAAAAAGTACGGTATGAAACCTCTTCCTTGAATGCTGGCCACTTATAAATCTTTAAATAAATATGAGTCATAAATTGACATGTTTCTATTAGTCATTGCATTGTTTGTGCTTTGTGATTATAAAATAAAATAATTTTATGATGTCGGAACAGAAATTTATATTTACAAAAAATAAGAGAGGCAAAGATACATTAATTTATAAGGACCACAGATATAATTTAAGTTCAAAAAATAAAACCGGATCAAGTCGCTGGAGATGTGTAATGAGAAGTGATTGTAGTTCAACTATAACATTGAATAAACAAAAAACCTCATACATTAGAAAAAGTAAGCATCTTAGAATAATAAATCTCCAGAAGGATTCATCTGTCATTTTTCAATGCGTCAGACTGAGTCCAAAAACGCGGCAAAACCCCCCGCGCCCGCGCGTTTCACACCCGCTTAGTGTTGCTAGACTATAAGTTTTTACCATTAGTTGGGAAAAAAAAAAATGTTAATTGTTTTAGTAAATATAAATAAATAAATATATACGGATAAATCACACAGATAGTAAGTTAATGTGATATTTTTGAACGTAATTAAATATAACGACTTATTCCTATAAAATAACATTTAGATATTTATAAAAACCTGCAAAAGAGTGACTACATTTTCCTGGAAACCACATTACCAACACTCGTGTTAATTTGTTAGTAGTTTTTATACAACGTGGAAGGGATATACCCGTAATAAATCGAACTACGGTTATAGTTTATTATAGTATACATAAATTAAAATAACAGTCGAAAAACAAAAATAAATTTCGGCACTTCCGTACAAAAGTGTGCACCCACCCGGGGATTTGTATGGGAATGTCGATTTTCTTTTTGTTTTTTGACCGTTATTTTAAGTTCATTATACTAAAGTGATCTAGTCTGGCCCGTGGTTCGATTTATTACGGGTATGTCCTTCCAATTTGTATAAGTACCCAGTGGTTTGTGTGGTTGTGCCACGTAATATCTGATTAGTACCTCCCTTATGGTATACTTACATGTTACACGCCAAAACTGATTTCGGGACAAACTAGTTAGTCCTGAAATATTTAGGACAAACGACTCTGGCGTAAGACAGCCTGACTTATGAATATTTTTTCAAATAGCTACTGGTAAAGATCACTAAAGACACCTCATTTTTGAAATTCAAGATGGCGGATCAGATTTTTCTTGTGAAATCGACATGAATATCGTTGTATGGGTTTTGTCCGGGTGTAAATTTAAAATGTGACGTCACTTTTGTAATCCAAAGTGGCGAAGGCGACTTTTGATAAACAACTAACATGTATGTCGTTCTATGGGGTTTTCAGGGTGAGTATTTCGAAAATGAGGTCAGTTTTGCCATCCAAGATGGCGGACGCGACTTTTCATGCGAAATCAACATGGGTATCGTTATGTACATTTTTAGGTGTAGATTTCGAAAATGATGTCAGTTAATATATTGGTGGACGCAATCATTCATGCAAAATCGACATAGATGTCGCTGTACAGGTTTTGCAGATAATAGATTTTCGCGCCAGTTTGGAATTCTTCCAAAACAGCAGTAATTTTGGAAATCTACACCCCAAAAACCTATAAAACGACACCCAAGTAAATTTTTTATGAGAAGTCGTCTCCATCGTCTTGGATTCCATATTTGACGTCTACACCCCAAAAACCTATTAAATGACACCCAAGTCGATTATTTATGAAAAGTCGCGTCCGCCAATATGGATTCCAAAAATGACGTCACTATTGTGATCTATACTCCTTTAAGCTGCTAAAAACATTTGAATAAATATTGAGTTATTCCTGAGAGACATTTATACAATGAATAACCTAATTAACACAATAAATCAGATCATTCAATATACTCTACTAAAAATTTTCCTTATTAAATACTTTATTTGACTAAATGCACCTCAAAACGTTATAATTAGTTAATAGTTATACTACTTACATAAATTTTATCTTAAAATAAAAGTTAACATACTGGGGAAAAATATTTTATAGAGCAGCAACACTTTACAATGAACGTCATATGGACTTGACATTGTCTTTGGCAAAATATTATTTGTAAAATTTTATCTGTAAATGATTTAAATAGCTCGTAGATGTTTAATTATACGTGAAATGTGATCTTGTCATTTTTGTTGTTACGTCCAGTTGCAATTCTGCATGTGGGAACTGCACATTACGGCATAATGAAATTAAAATTGAAGAGCGCCGACACGTTAGCCGGCCGCCATGACAAATGTCAATTGACGATCCATGAGCGTATCTCAGGTCCTTTGAGCGTATCTTTTTGTTCCTCAGTTTTATATGCCAATGCGGTTTCTGGAGATTTATTATTCTAAGGTAAGCATACTTGCTCACCATGTGGTATTAAAAACAAAATGTTAATGGCGCTTAACGAGTGCAAAGTTGAAGTGTGCGAAACCAGCGAGCCAGTTCAAAAAATTTTTGAAAAGAAATTTGAAACATTAAAACAACAATGTTCATCAGATGACGTTGAGGATATCCCAAATTTTTCATCAGTAAAATCTGGTCTTTATGATTGCAGAAGAAAATTTTTGAATAGCAAGAAACTAGATTTCAAGAAAATTCAAGATGTACATGTACCACCAGCCTATGGCGAAGACTTTCTAATTTGCGAAGATGGGGATGATGAAAAAATTATTATTTTTTGTTCTAAACAGTCAAAGTTATTATTTTGTTAAAGATTATTATAGTTGATTAAAGATTCATCAAAAGGAATTTTTTTTGGCGATGGTACATTTGCTTGCGTACCTAGGGTATTTTACCAATTATATACCATTCATATTGATTTATATTCTGATATCAACACTACCAACGTCATTCCTATTATATATGGATTACTGCCTAACAAAAGTCAGGACATCTACACGCGTTTTTTTAAGCTGATTAAGGAGAACTTGGGAGTAGTAATTGAAAATTATAAATGTGATTACGAAATAGCCGCAATGAATGCTATTCAATCTGTGTTCCCTAACTGCCAATTGAGCACTTGTTATTACCATTATAATAAAAACATTTGGAAGAAGGCAAAATCAGTTAATTTAACTAACAGTGCAGATGGACGAAATTTAACGAGGATGGCGTCATTATTACCATTATTGCCATATAATCACATTGTAAATACTTGGTATGATATTATTAACTTAACGCCAAGAAGTGACGTAACGTTGGCTTTTAAAAAATACTATGAAGAGCAGTGGCTGAAATTAGACCCGAATATATTAAGTTGCGCCTATCTGAGACATCGTACTACAAATTCGCTAGAAGGATGGCAAAGGAGAGTAAATGCCAGGATATCAAAAAGACCCACGTTCTTTGCCTTTGTTCATGGTATAAAAAAGGAAGCTACTCATTATGATTACATAATTAAAAAAAGTTTATTTCTTCCTCTTAAAAAAAATAGAAGGCTTCGGGATATTAAGTTTGATAAGGAGTTAAAGAATTTACTACAGCAATTAGAAGAAAAGGAAATCTCTTGCATTGACTACCTTAAAAAAATAATTTACAAGAAACTTAAGTATTGAATAAACTTCAATACTGAAGTTTCTTGTAAATTATTTTTTATTTAAATAATAATAAAATAAATTTAATTATATAAGATTTTTCAAGTAAAGAAAGAAAGAAGGAAAGTTTTCAAGAAAATTATTTTGTTTTTGTTCATCGTTTTTGTATCTCTTTAAGCTCAATTTTTGTTTTCACCAGACACAATATGTTACCCACATTTCTTTTGTTTACCTTTGTTTAATAAATTATTTTAAGTACTTAACTACTTTTTTTAACCACTAGTAGCATAGTAGGTTAGCCACTTAAGGAAATGGTCGTTAACTACCTAAAGGTTGCGAAGTAAATTTAACTTTAAACTTATTTAAATAATTAACAATTAATATTTTTTTAGAATTACCTAGTTTGTATACTGTACTAAGAGTGGACGGATAAAAAAGTGGTCATAACAGGAAATGGGCCTCTTACCACCTGGTCACAGCAAAATGTTGTCAAATCCGGAAATAGTCAAATCTAGAAAATGACAAATAAGGAAATGGTCGTTAACTACCTAAAGGCTCGCTCCCAGAGCACGCATCGCGCCCATACAGCTACTATTGAGAAGGCGACGAAACGCCTGGCGCGTGAGACGGAAGATTAGTATGCAAGTTTAGCGAAATCTCGAGCGCCGCACGGGGCCCGACGCGGAACGAACGCCGACGTTCGGAAATGTTCGAATTAGGTAGTTTTCGCGTAAATTGTCTTACGTTTGTATTTGTTCTTGTTTTACTTTCGCTGTTTTTATTATTTTACTTATTAATCTTATTACCATTCATTAAGTAGGTATGTAAATAAAAAATGCCTATCTAAAAAAGAGAGAGAATTATTTCTGCATATAAAAATTATCCATATTGTTTAGGCATGTCTTATGATGTGCACCACCCAGGGACCGGAACCGCTTACCTTAACCGCGGTTTCTGATAGGGTTTTTCATTAAATTGTTTTCTAAAACCCCATCGATATGGTAAGCGTATTAATATTGTAACCCTATCGATACGGTAACCCTATCAATACGGTGAGCATATCATCGGGTTAACTTGATGAAAGAAACCCCATCGATACGGTTAGCACACAGGGTTAGTATTAACAATGTTGTAACCCTATCAAAACAATAACCTCATTAATACGGTAAATATTTCATTGGGTTAACTTGATGAAAGGAAACCCTATCAAGCTGTTTTGGAACACTATCGAGCCATCTCGATCTTTATTGACAAAGGCATTCAGCCTATTGCAAGACCTAGCAAGACAGCACACGCGGCGCGGGGAGGGGGGGGGGGGGGATTAGGTAGGGCCCCACGCTGCATGAGTTCAGACAATATAGACCTTTTAATGATTTGGATTATGCACAAAATACAAAAACTTTGTTTAGATTCGTGAAATCGTTTCGGCATCTGGCGCGTGCGGAAGGTTCGGGTGCGGAGTGTTGAACACTTTATGTGTTGTTTTTATGCATGCGAACCTTGAGTGTAGTGCGCTTCTTTTAAACAAACTTAACTAAGTGTTAATTAATTTGTGTAATAAGTGGCACCACCGAGAACAACCGCCGCTCATATAATGAAAAAAGTGATCTAGTTTATCCCGTGGTTCGGTTTATTACGGGTGTGTCTCTTCCACTTTGTATAATAATTAAAATATTATTTTGGTACCTACCAAACTGTATTTTTTTACAATTTTACCGCGACGTCGTCCACGTATATTAAAGCCAATGTCACTCACTTGCAATTGAAAATCATTCGTGTAGTTTCGGAGCCTATTCAATGCAAACAAACTATCAAAGTTTTTCTCTTTATAACATTAGTAAAGATAAAAAATATATGATTTATTATACAGTCACAATATGACTACGTAGGTAGGCAATATCCAATCAAAAATATAAATGTGAAATGAGAGCCAAGTTCAATATTCTTCTTCTTCTTAGTCGTAGGTACGCTCTAGACAGAGTGGTCGTGCGTGACTAAAGTCTGACCAACAAAAGCTGAACCTCACAAAAAGCGGGAAGTTTAAAAATTCACGGGCGAGCCATACAGTCTATAGTAGGAAAAATATTTTTGATACTTATTACATGACTGCCCAAAACATGTAAGTTAATTTGTTTCATACTAACTTCTAAGGACTCCATTCAATATAATTATATAAATACCATACACTTTTAATATATGGTATTTGGGATATTCGTGATGATGCCACTGCGGCCGTAGCCCATGCTAAATACCTACCTTCACTGTATTCCGAAATTAAGCAAGGTTTGTTTGTTTAAAAGTAAGCAATAAATACTATAAACATTTAGTAGTAATTCATAAATCATAATTGAAGACATGCTAAAACGTTACATCAAAAAAGTGATTTACCAATTCATCGATACGTACAATTTTTCTACGGAAAGATCAAAAATATATAAAAGAACAGTGCCCAGTGCCGGTAAATTTATTTATTTTAGATTCCTTTACTTTTTTCTTCTTTATTCAAAGCCTTGTTTATGAGTATCAAAAACACATGGGTGAATCAAAAATACATGGGTGAATGAATGAATAAAATCAGGCATTGACAACTGTAATATCAAAGTCATCTGTATCAGTGTTGCAACTCAAAAAATTACGAGGTTCAGCTTTCATTAGCCAGACTATATGGATTGGGTTGTTGGTCCATGGCCGCTGCTCTTGCGATTGTTCTTCACATGTCTCTATCTGCAGCCGTCTTGGTGCATTCCGTTGCTGGTACTTTGTTACAGCTTGACAAGATCTAGCCACCTCGTTGGAGACCGACCACGTGCACGTTTGCCCTCATTACGACCCTGAAACACTAAACGCTCCATAGAGTTTTCTTTGAGGGTGACACGACCGAAGAAGTTAAGGATTCGTAACTGCACAATCGACGAGAGCCTTTTCTTTATTCGTATTTCTTTCGATATGGAGATGTTACTGCGGTGGGCTGTCCAACTTATTCTGAGAAGCCGTCGCCAGCACCACATAGTTCAATATTATGATATACTTATGCCTTGGTTGCTAACTTCGACGACAAATGAAGTGAGATCTAAATGGGTGCCAAGTTCAATGGTCAGTCCTGAAATTTATTTATTTACAACATAAAATATCATTTCTTCTTATAACTTAGGATAATATATTGTAGCCTAAGGTCTGACTTGGCTAGTTCTCATATACGAATCATGGATGCGTAACATGACAAATATTGATCATGAAAAGTTAAGTGATGCAGCTAAGTTGGACTTTTCAGAAGTTATCGAGACAACAACCATAGATGATAAAGTTGAAAAATTTTATTCCACCATAACTAGTCTTTATGATGTTCATGCTCCATTGAAAGCCATCAAAATCTAGCGTCCACCCTCTCGTTGGATTACCAGGGGCGTTCGTATAGCCAGGTCACGGAGGGATAGGGCGTTTAGGACTTTTAAGAGGGACAGAACGGACGAGGACTGGGTTGTACGCAAGGTTGCGCGTAATCGTTTCAATAGTATGGTAAGAGCAGCCAAGCGAAAACATTTTTGTGAAAGTCTGTCTGACTGAATCTTCTTCGACCGAAATTTGGAAGTTTCTACGTTCGCAGAGTCTAGCTAAAAAAAATGCTTCTTGCTCCTCTTTTAATTTCTCTCCTAATGATTTCAACAATCACTTCTCTTCATCAAGTTTCCTCGATCATATTATCAAATTTTTTATCATTTCTAAAATTTCTTCCATGGCCAAACCTTCGATAGGACTTTTCTCTTTTCCTCCAGCTACTGAGGATGAGATTTGTAAAATTGTCATGTCAATTAAATCCAAAGCAGTTGGGTGTGACGATGTGAGTCGGCACATGATAAATAACATACTGCATTTAGTTATACCTATTTTAGCTCACATTATTAATTTTTCTTTAGCCACTGGGACTTTGCCGTCTTTATGGCGAAAGGCTTACATAATACCTCTGCCCCAAGTTTTCTCTCCTCAAGTTTTAAATAATTTCAGACCTATTTCAATCCTTCCCTTCCTCTCCAAAATCCTCGAGGCAGTCGTGCATGACCAGTACTGCACTTCTTAAAATTTCTGAAGACATCCGCTTGGTTATTGGAATACCTTGGTAACCACTCTTGTTCTAATCGATTTCTCTAACACCTTCAATATGGTTGATTATGATATTCTCCTTGCCATTCTCCATCATCTGCAATTGTCGTCCTCAGTGGTGGATTGGTTTTGAGCGTACCTCCGAGACCGACAGCAAGCGGTTCGTGTGGATCGTGATCCGTCGGCATGGAGATTTGTCTACTGGCGTACCTCAAGGTGGAATCTTACCACCATTGTTCTTCTGTCTTTTTATTAATCTCTTGTCTTCTTCAATTGGTTGCTCTTATCATTTCTACGCAGACGATCTTCAAATCTATGCACAGTCGTCAGTCGAGGACTTGGAATCGAATATATTTATTGTTTACAGCCTTTTCATCGATATTATCTTGGTGAAATTATTATGGCATACAAGTCAACCCCTCAAAGTGCCAGGCTAAATTGTGGGAAGCATAAGACAAGTAAATAAAATTAACTTTGATGCTCTCTCACCGGTAAAGTTTGATAATAACGCTATCCCCTTTTGTAAATCCGTGAAGAACCTTGGCTTGCTCATTGACTCCACACTTAGCTGGGTCACTCATATAACAGAAAGCAATCGTTCTGTTACAGCCACTCTCCAACAACTCAACCGTCTCAGGAACTTTATGCCTTTATAGACGAAGATCTTACTTGTGAAAACTTTAATTTTTCCTATTATGGATTATGCTGATGTGTGTTGCCCGGATGTTAACGAACATCTTCTCAATAAGTTTGATCGTCTCGTCAACAATTATATCCGTTTCATTTTCTGCCTTCGTGAGTACTATCGTTTCTGCATATCGTTCTGAGTTAAAATGGCTTCCAATTCGTCAACGTAGGCACCTACGACTTCTTTGTACTTTATTTTCTATTCTGAATTGAACTGAACTCACTCTCCCGATTACTTAAAATCTAAATTTAAATTTCTCTCTGACACATGATTGACATGTTTAGTTGTGGTAGAGCCAGGCTACCGGCGAAAATCACTTTTGCGGGTAGCATGAATGGCCCGGCTCTCCGGGGAAGTACCACACTCTCACAGAAAATCGACGTTTGAGTAGTAGCTTTACAGCTTCTATGCTTCGTTCGGTGAGTGAGAGCGCCGGAGGCCTATCCCCCCTCCCCTCTGGAGAGGGGAAATAAAAGGCCGGCAACGGTTTTGTAATACCCCTGGTGTTACATTAGTCCATGGGCAGCGGTGATCACTTACCATCAGGTGACCCGCTTGCTCGTTTGCCGCCCTATGACATAAAAAAAAAACATGACTGGCAGCCGCGTTCTTGTCCAAAAAATGGTTATGGAGAGTAGACGCTCTCATACCCTCATACCCCTTTTTTGGACCAATTTTATGTCAAATTTATTTACCCCCCTAACTTCACGACTCTGGAATCTAGAATGAATTGCCTGTTGACATAAAAAGACTTTCATTCCCACCTTCTGATCTCTTCCAAATTCCATCTGTCACTATTTCTCATCCTAAAAAACATTTCTAGATTTTTTTCTACCACTCTTTTGCCATGATAAAAATACATACATATACCAAATTACAGCTTTCTAGTACTTAAAGTCTCTGAGGAAAATCGCGGATGGACAGACAGACAGACAGACATGGCGAAACTATAAGGGTTCCTTGTTTACTACGGAACCCTAAAAATTACACTGTAGCAAAAGTTGTTCAGCCTGATTAGTATTTTTGTAGAGGTATAAAAATTGAAGATTTAGAACATCCGATACAGAACCATGTCAAATTTTATATGGACAATTTTACAGAATCACGCTCTCCACGGGGATAGAGTGCGAAGAGTACGATTAGCTCATTTTTCTGGTGACCGCCCAGCGGTCCCAGGTCACTCGCAACTAGGATATGCCCTTTTGGCAACGTAGCTTTCAGCATGTACGGCAAAACGTGAGAGTTGCTGTCTCTCCAAGCCCACCCGAAGCCGAGGTCCGTCTCTCCCGAAGGCCCTTTAGAGATGTGCGCTTTGTAGGTTGAGCGGAGCAGCATGTCAGCAGGTCAAATTTACAGCGGAACAAATAGAAATATTTAATTTGATTTGTTGGTGCGAAGTGAAATGGAATGAAAACCATCATTGCTGAAATCAGGCGCCAAAATAAACTAACCCAAAGGATACTTCCAAGATAATTTTTTTGCGAAATACGTTGATATTTATTAACTTTTTATATTAAACATACAACACTGCTGCAAGTATTTTCTTATGTATCGACATTAGTTCGTATTGAGGTATATTAATGCTCCGGAGTCATAAAGTCCACGCGAAAGAAGTCGCGGGCTTCAGCTAGTGTGTAATAAGTACTAATTATTTAGAAACACAAATCGAATTCCAATAAACTTAAAACTTTTAAACGAAAAACTGTTAAATTTTCAACAATCGACAGAGTATACCTAAGCGAAGCCGTCCGCGTGTTTTCAATTCCGAACATTTATGACAAATGCCGGAGCTTTGAATAAAACCATTGAAATGCGCAAAAAAGACAGGCAACACAGTTGATAAAAACCTTTTTTAAACCGATTGATACGGTTAACTAACTAACTTAACCCAATGATGGGGTTAATACACTGATAGGGTAAACCTAATAATAAGGTTAACCCCATGAAAGGGTTAACCTAATGATAGAGTTAGCCCAATGATAAGGTTAACCCAATGATATGGTTAACCCAATGATATGGTTAACCCAATGATAGGGTTAACTCAATGATAGGATTGACCAAATGATAGGGTTAACCCAATGAAGGGGTTAACCATATCATAGGGTTTCTTTATTAATCATATTAGGCCCGAAACAGGTTTTCCGGTCCCTGGCACCACCAGGTCTTTGAGTAACGAGCCGCCACTGTATATACTTATATATGGCTCTGGCAGTACAGAGAGGGTCAATGCTCCGGCAGTGGAGACTATTAACGACCTGACGATGAAGATGATGAGAAAAATAGTCGAGTTAACGAACAAAATATTATTGGTAGTTATTTTAAACATGAAAGCGTTTTTGTCCAACGTTTACGTACAAAACCCTTGTTTTATAGATAAAGAAAAACGCGACTGTCTGGCAAAAAGTAGCTTATGTCACTCCGGCAGGTGATTGCCCAGTGTTGGGCAAAAAAGGGAATATGACTATTAAATCGATAAGAACTAAGCAATATAATAAAAATAACTTATATGGTTACTGCACTGACTTTAATGACTTAGACCAATATGCACTAGTTTGAAATATCTCCACAGGTCCATTACATACACTTCAAATTATATAAATATACACCAGACTTTATGAATGTACTTATAAGAGCTCTTACACACCGAACGCGGTGCGGATGTTGCGAAAAGTAGTCTGACAAGCACCGCATCGGATCAAGTTCGGTTTGTGTTAACCCATAGCAGCGACACAGAAGAAGTGGTAGGCGAAGATTCCGCGGCACGCTCTTATCAGTAATGCAATAAGGTCGCACTCAGTCCGCGCCTCATGTCACCTGGTGGATATACGCAGACTAAGTTAAACCGTATTTTAGTAGTAATCAGAGCGCGCCGCCATTTTCCCTCGTCTGCATTCCGCCATGAACTTACATGCACGGTACCGCCACAATAAGAAGCCATTAGACAGTAGGTTGTGGTATATAAGTTATAGAAATATAGTTAGGGGCGACTTTCGTATCATTTATAATCACTAATATCAATCTTACAATAAAGGAAATCAACGTGTTAATACTTAAATTTCCGCGTTTTTTAACTCGCATTGAAGAACTTCGCAATAAAATCACAGAACGCATGCAGGGCAGCAGCGGTTACAGCATCGGGTAGCAACACGGTACCGTACCGAACCGCGTTCGGTATGTAGAGCGCTTTATAAACTTAACCGCAAAACAGGATACAAAAGCAGATTTGGCTGAATAAATATGTGATTCCTAGCCCTAAGTAAAAGAGTAGTGGTATACTCAATCCTATGATGTACCAAAAGTATGAGCAAAACATTAACATGATTTCTTTATAGGAGAATATTTTATCTGCCCTTCTTCCTAAGCAGGGATCGTGTTCCTTGTAGCCTGAAAAGAAAACTTTTTGTTTATATTTATTAATATAGTACATAACGTCGCTGTCATATCAAAACGTCGTAAGTTTAATTACTCTGTTTCAGGAAACACAAAAAACTGTTTTTTTATTGTACTTTGTAAAAATTACACATACTTTTTTTCGGAAAACGCATAATTTTACTGCGTCTATTCAATCGTAATGTCCTTGAAAACAGATTATAACTATAACATAAAAATTTTTCAACATACGACGTTTTGAATTTTTTTTTAATATATAATAACAAAATATACGACATTTTGCTTGTCTTAACGACGTTTTGACAGAAACCTTTTAATAGAAAGGCGTTTTGATAATCCTAAATAAAATAATAAAAAACAGACTTTACTATTAAAAATAGTATAATTCTCGAAAATAATCATCGATTATATAATTAACGAGTCTTCTGACACGTCTGTCGATAGCTTCAAGCTAATAGCGGGCGGATCCATCCCACATACGCTAACAATACTCCATACAGGAACAGACTTGAGTTGTGTTAAGGCTCAACAGCTGGCCTGAATATAAAATTCCGTTGGACCTTGGAGAGGTTGCCCAGTTCTTTCGAAGAAGACTTACCCCTGGACTCAATATAGTTGCCGAAGTTAAGGTTTATGGAAAGGTCAATACCAAGAAGTTTGAGATGACTGGGGATAGGATGGTACCTACATTCGAAAAAGTGGAAGCCTAGTTGAACGGGCTTCTTTTTTGCAGTGAAGAGACGTGCCCGGATCTCCGAGGCCTTAAATCTTACAAGGTTGGCATCACCCAAATCGGAAATAGCCTGCAGAGTAAGATTGGTGCGGTCTACCAAAACTTTTTGACCTTGCACTTGAAAAATATTTTTCCGATACGGTGCTATCTTTGCATCTGCACCATGTCTTTCAAGAGCATCACCCCAAAGATGCGACGCAAACAAGATCCCCAGTAGAACGGCGCTGGTGAAATCCGAATTGCTGCTCACTGAGACATTATCTTCAAGGTATGCCAGCAAGAGATAGTTTATAACATGCTCCATTACCTGACATAGAATGGAGGTAATCGCAATTGGGTGATAGATTGCAGGGTCGGTAGAATTACCCCGCTTGGGTATGCATTCAACGTTGCCGAGTTTCCACGCTTTTCAGTTTGAAAAGAAAGACGATACAGTCGAGGGAAGAGGTCACAAAATAGGAGGCAATTCGGCTGCGCAATTTTGCAAGACAGTAGGAGGTATACCGTCGGGACCACTGGCATTGTTTACGTCTAGGTTACATAGAATTTTGAGAACCTTCTTTTGGTGTATGTGGATTTCGCACATTTTGCATCCACGAGGTGATAAAGTCTGCAAAGTTGCAGGCTTTCGTCTCCTGTGCCTCGGGCCATACCTGGTATGCTGACTGCTTATTAGCCTCAGCTATACCAGAAGATCGATCCGAGATTATTCGGAGATTGGAATATAGTATTTCATCGCCAGTCCGATAACCTCAGCAAAAGCGCTTGCACAGCTCGAAGGTAACTCAGGTCGCTGACTTTCAGTCAAGGGTAAGATGCTAGGAAATGCCGCATCTAATCCCAGTACGCTGACCTATATTGTCACACCCGTCTAGTGCTTCTGGGGCCGGAGTCAGGTGAACGACATGTAAGAACCGTCTTCACCATACAATGGTCAAACTCCAAAGAGAGCTGAGATTGCCACTTGGTATTGGTCAAGTTCAGTGGTAAGGAGAAGGTCCAAGCAATTATCTATGTGGTTCTCAACGCCGGGTATCCGAGACACCTGGTCAACCAGCTGGGAAAGATTATCGGGCAAGGAAAACTTGTACGCCTCTCTACTAACATGGTCCATCTCCTGGTATGGAAACATGTATATATGTACATAAACAAAAATATAAAAGATGTGACTACTTTTGAATGTAACAATATCATAAAGTCTTAGTCGTTTAGCCAGTAATTAAACTGAAGTTACAATAACAATCGGTCACTTGGGTTATTTCACTGTTCAGTATTATTATAGTTTCGTAAAATCAATATAATTGTAAATTATTTTCTGCTCGATGTGAGTAAAAATAACTAACTAACCTCGTTATTGAGGAAGAATACACCTAAATTCCACTGCCGAAAAACTGCCTTTTCGGATTTTAGGTCATAGAATACACACGTCAATTGAGTTTGAATTTGTGGGCCCCCAATAGAAACTCAAACGTAATTGTATGACATTTTTTTCATTTTCACCCTCACTCCCTTATTTGTCTTTGATCTTTATTGCCTAGAGAAAACATAAGGCAGTGGGTCGTCTGATACTAGTAATAGTATCTTCTTCGTAGTTTGTGCTAATTCCCATTGCTTTAAGCACTACATAAATGCACTATATGCATTTAGCGGTAACCGCGTTAAAACGTCAAAAGATCTTATGTCAGTTTTTTTTTTCTCAAGAAGACGTATGTTAAATCGTGGTTAAATCAAATGTTAAACATACGATAATTTGATAAAATCATTGAAAATAAGACTTTATGACTAGTGCTTTAAAGTCCATATTCGTAGAAGACAACAACATGTGATAATTTGACACATTCAAGATTACGTTTCAAACAACGCATCTACGTAATAAAAAAAAATTAAAAAAAAAACATACGACTTTTTGATATGACAGCGACGATAAGAGAATTGAAATCGCCCAGGGTTTGAATTTCGTATGATCTGACCTGTATCACTGGGTTTATAGTTCGTACTTTCAACAAAGAAATGAAATAACGGAAACGAAGAATAAGCGGAAATAACGATGATCATGACAACTAGCGTAGATATACAGTCACATTCATCAGTACCTATACATAAACACTATCACGTCTCTTTTCTCTTGCGGGGTAGACGAACATGCTAAAGGTGGCCTTTAGGTTTCATAGACTGAAACCTAAAGGCCACCTTTAGCATGTTCGTGGGCTTGTAGGTGGAGAACGGAATCAAATTAATGGGTTGCTAGCCGCATCGCCTATTGACATCATTTCTTACGCCCATTCCCGGGAAGAGAAGCAGCACATATACGTTTTTTATTTTCTCCCAGATCAGCATGGAAGACTCATTGACATTCTCAGCAGTGTTAAGAGTCCCACGTAAAGCCGCAATCCCATACAAACGTAGTTTCGTTTTAGTTTTACAACAGTTAAGCCAATCTCAACCAAATTTCGTACTTATTACTTTCGTTGAGGTATTGTTTTTAAAATTGAAATCTGATTATATATAAACATCAATATGTTTTATCCGGTCGTAAGTACGAAATTTGGTTGAGATTGGCTTAACTGTTGTAAAACTAAAACGAAACTACGTTTGTATGGGATTGCGGCTTTACGTGGGACTCTTAATAGCACGGTATGCTCCCGAGAAACCCGATAATCTATAAAAAAAATCAACCACTTATTTGCCTCATAAAAGCCTCTGTAACATGTCTGCCTGCTTGATACAACTTTCTTGGAGTTTGCTTCTACATACTTATATGACGAGCTCCGTAGCGCAGCGGTCTCGCCTGTCTGCGACACGGATGGTTCCGGGTTCGATCCCCGGTCAGGTCAAGGTCGAAAATGATCTTTTTCAGATTGCCCTGGGTCTTGGATGTTTATCTATATGTGTATTTATAATAAAACATAGTTGTAATAAAAATTATTATTTTCAATATAAAATATCGTTGAGTTAGTATCCCATAACACAAGTCTTGAACTTACTTTGGAGCTAGCTCAATCAGAGTGATTTGTCCGTATATATTTATATATATTTATACTTACAAGAGTTAGTGGTGATACTTCAGTTATTCTTCAACCACAGGAATCAACTCTTTCTTCGTTTGTAAAGAATTAAAAAATTAAAAATGTAAGTATAAAGAAAAAATATACTTACGGACCATGGTGAAGACTGAAGAGTTTCAAAAAGCTAACAAAACGTATTGCAAGCTTAGGAAGGGCTTTCTGTTTGGATACCTTGGATTTATTGCATGGTTACAATTTTTTTTGTATTTTTTGGATTTTACTTTGGTTTTGAATGGTTTATTCTTCTGTTTTACATTGATTAGTGAAAGTTTGACATGAAAGAACAAAAACGTAAGTTTTTCTTTTTCTGTTCGGTGACAGTTTGATTGCTCGTGAGTTTAAAAAGTTTTGTTTCGAATTGGACATGCTAACTACAGTTTGTACATAAGCAAAGGTACATAGAAGTAGGAATACCTTTTTTAATCTATACAAAAGTACCTAATGAATTTATTTTTATGTAAAACCTTGTAAAACAAACATCATTCTAAGAAATTAATTTCAATATTTCTGTTATTCATAAAGTTTTCATTCATAAACTTAATTTTTAAATTTTCTCCAAATGACGTCATTTTCTTTGCCGCTTTTTATGTTTTTTGGAAAAAGGGATAAAATCAATATTCATAGTAACATTGAACAACAATTAATATGTCCAATAATGATAAAAATCTATGCAAGAGGTATCTAGTAAAAAAATAAAAAAATTTAAGCTCACGTCCTACACTACGATTTCCCACGTAGCTATGAAACCAGGCTTATTAGAATTATATCATTTACTTTTATTTTTGAGTAGGCTATGAAAGCATTCATACATACATATCTTTTTTCCCTTACGGGGTAGGAAGAGCCTCCGACTATAAGACCAAAAACACATTTAGCGTGTTGGTTGGGGTGGAAAACGGAATTCAAATATTGAGGGGTTGGTAGCCGCATCGGCTACCTGCTATAATTCCTCGCCCTTTCCTTCAACGATTTTACGGTCTGCGCGGGAATAGTAGCAGCTGGTACATTCAACGATTTCTCATTTCTCCCAGACCAGCATAGGAAAGCTCAGAATATTAAAATACGTAACAACGGGTTACTCACGTAAATAGTCAGCTACTGGCCGACATGTTTCGACCTCATCCGGAGGTCTTCCTAAGGGGGAATGTGAGTACCTCGTTGCTACGTATTTTATTAATGTCTATATCTCGCGTTAGTTTTAATCAAAAAAATATTCCACACAATTTATTTTCATCCCATCTTATTATTATTAGCCTTTAGGGTTGTGCGTCTCCTGACCTCAAATAAGTTATATGAAATTCCAATAATTTGGAAACGTCCTTTCATCTTAAAACCTTGTGAAAGGTTATTAGCTCAAGGGTTATCACAAAAAATAACGTCCGCCATGTATTTTTGGATCTTCTAATTTCGTTACAAACCCGAAATCATAAATACTAGTCCGTCAGCCACGCGCCAACTCTTAGTAAATGAATATTAATTTCTTTGTTAATGTTATTTTAGTTCTGTGAACAATTTGCTCATGGACTCCATTTTTAGAGATCCGCACCTAAAGGGTGAAACGGAACCCTATTATTTGTTTAACATATCTGTTTTGTTAACTTTATTATGATGTCGATTGATAGTAAATGTGATGTTATGGTGTGATATTTACGAGTGTTTTATTGTACACTGAAATATATTTTATAGGTCATAATGTTATGGCCAATAAGGTTTATAGATAGTAGGTATACTATGAGAGTTTAGTAGGCACGTTATTAGGAATACGATTGAGATATAAAATATCCGTCTTGTTCACACATAAAGTAATGTTTAAGGGCTGAGCTAATGGCTTGTTATGCTATCTTTACTATACAGAGAAAAGATTTCATTGCTTGTTTACATGGAATAGGATCCAAAACTACGGGACCTATTTTTAAAATTCTTTCACCTATAGAAAAAAAACTTGAAAAAATATTTTTTTTTCCTATACAAGTAAAGAGGTATTATTTTTTTTCTATACAAACCCATCGTATTGTGTATTGTTAAATAAGTCTTTAAAAAATATTGTGAGGTTGAGAACACCATTTTTCGATTTAGGGATCCGTTTCCGAAATATTTGGTTTTAAATTGCAAATTTTTGTTAGAGGTGAGTGTCCCCCCTCCCCCCCTTTATCTGCTAAAAGGTTATATATGAATACGTGCAAAAATTACAGTAGTAGTACATATACTGAAGTTCAAAGGAAAACTATCTGAGCTGAGTACTAAGTACAAACTAAAAAGTTATAGGCAACCAACTTATAAAATGTACTCGAAAATGTAAAATTTCATACAATTTTCATGGTTACATGTTTTTGGTCGTTTTAAACTGTGAGGTGCGAGTGTGAACAGTGTGAACTCAAAGTTGTCATTCGCAACTACGGAACCCTACACTGCGCGTGGCCCGACACGCACTTGGCCGGTTTTCTTTATTTAAATCCTAATCCTAACCATCCTAAGCCTAATCCTAATCCTAACTAATATTATAAATGCGAAAGTGAGTTTGTTTCTTTGTTTGTTACGCTTTCACGCGTTACGTTTTTAAGCGTAACAACGCTTTCACGCCCTATCTACTGAACTAATCATCATAAAATTTTCATACACATAGCTTACGCTACTGAGAAGGACATAGGTCACGCGGGTGAAGCCGTGGGTAACAGCTAGTTCAATATAAATATTAGATTACGCATTTATTTGGAACTACAAGAAACACACTTACCATAGATGCCTATCACAATTCTGACAGGAACTATAATACCCAAAGTTACACAGTTTCATAACAATAAACAAAAATATTAATAAATGTTAATAGCACATATTATTTAATTTAACTAAAGCATACTTTGAATATATCTGGAAATCCAAACTTCTTAGTCATTTCCACGTAAAACTTTCTTCATCTTGTAAACACGAGTCATCAAAATAAGGTCAACTCCCCGATTCCTATTTCGTCAGGTCATAATCCCTGGCTCAGGAAGATGTTTCAGATGGTATTATGTTTCCGAACCTACACCATCCTCACTACTTTTCAAGAATTTAATTAAAATTAATTTAATACGGATTTTATCGCGTTTATTACATTATTTATACACCTAACGTTTCGAACACTTTTCAGTGTTCATGGTCGCAGGTAGACTAAGTAAGTTGACATTTGTCTAGTATTTTATAAGGACTGCAAAATCTACCGCCTAAAATACATGTACTACCTGTGGCGAATTCTTTTTCATCACATATTTTCAATTTTAACTATATTAAGTATTTTACATCAGACACAAAAGTAAATTACTGTCTTTTACTCAGAGGATACTTCAATCGAAAATTCTAAAAATAAACAATTATTACTAACACCTTATAAAAGAAGCGTATACTTTCTTCGTGTTGTAAATAACACTGTGACTCAGGCTGGAATCACCACATCAAAATAAAGTCGGTTCCCGGATTCCAGTAACGTCAGGTCAATAACCTTGGAACATGTTTCAGATGATATTATGTTTCCGAAGCTTACATCGTCCAAAATAAAGGTTATTTTCAAACATCTTACTCATTTTCGCATTATAAGAAAGTATTAAAAAAATTTTAAAACATAAATAAAATAAAGTTTTTTTTTATACAATTGTAAGTAAATAATATTTTTTTATTATTCGATTCTATATTTATTTTTAACAGATTCATGATTGTACTATAAATTACTAAATAAACCTAACTAAAAAATATATATATATATTTACAAATCGTACAGTCCCTCCAGATGCTCACCCCTGGGCATCGTGCCCAAAAGGCTGGCAGCATTGCCAAATTGAATGGCAATGCTGATACGCTGAGCCAGGTAGCTTCCAGCCCTTTGGTCACGGGTTACCTCAATAAGCTTTTTAGCCAGGAAACTAAAAAGCTTATGTGCTGATGGACCCCACGGACCCAACGTTTCTACCCCAAAAGGCTCAAATATGTAGTTACCTCCGATACCTACATATTTGCGTCTTTTAAGGGTTTCTGCTCCAGCAGCAGCTGTGCCTGCCTTTGACTTGGTGCTCTGAAGATGGGATGGCGCCAGTGTGTCGACGCAAGTAGCGTCCCACACTAGCGGTCGCCCCAATTTCCAGGGCACCAGAGTCATTCCGTCTGGTCTCTTGCCATCATCCCGTGTCAAGCCGTTTGGTTCTAAAACCGCAGGAACATGGATGCTGGCAAGAGCACGGTGAATTATATTATTTAGGGCGGCATGTCGCCCTAAACGGCCAGCGCTTCTGGAGCATGAGAGACCGTGATGCCCAAAAGCATCTACGGTATCCCCACAGGGGCAACGATGGGGGACTGTGCATTTTGCCCCTAATCGTAGAGCTGCTGCAAAACGAAAAGTGTCACCATGCAACAGAGTACCCAAGTTGGCAGATGGTAGTGCCTGTAACCAGAGCCCAGATTCCCATTCTGCAGAAGCCAACAGGCGGGCGCGCTCTGCAGAGCCACAAGATGTTTGAAGTAACTTATCTTGGGCAATTCGACAAAGCGGTTCATCCCACTGTTTCTGCAATGACGGAAAATCAGGGAATTTAGAATTTGGAATCAGAGCATGCCAGGCGTCCATGGCCTCTGTGGCATAGCAAATGGAAGAAACGTTATTTGCTAGAATTTTATTTAATAGCGCTTCAATACTATGCACAGAAGACAAAAACGCCGGGAGTGCTACATGTGATATTTTTCTGATACCCAAGCCTCCATACTTGATAGGTAAGGAGGCTTGGTCCCAGATACGTTCACTAAAATCAATATTTAAAATAGACGACAGAGAATTTTGAACGAATGCGTCTAACTTGTGGAGAAGTTGTGGATATTTCCATAGATGACTACAACGGAGATTGTACGTAAAATTTGGAACAAATAAACAGTGTCGAATAATAATGTAAGCAAAATGTGATTGTATTTTTAAAAGGCGATCAGAAGCAATCTGAAAATTTTGAATTTTAAGATCAATAAAATGTGAAAATGATTCATCGAAAATAGGAGAGCCAAGAAGTGAGCTTTTATTCAAAATTTTGATTCCTGGACAAACTGCATTAAAATCTTCTAAAACCTTTTCTTTTCCTGCACATGACTCTGAAATAAATAATTCGCATTTACTAAAATTTAGTTCTAGGCCAATATTGTGGAGGCTGTTGGTGAGGGCCTGAAAATCGTCTAAGACAGTTTGGGCCCCCGAAATCAAACAGCCATCGTCTAAATACCATGTATTGAATTTAGAATTTAGCTTTTGTATGATAGGGTGAATGGCTAGGCTAAAAATTGCAGGTCCTAGTGGGTCGCCTTGCTGACATCCAACACAAGAAAGTATAAGATTGTCCTTATACAATAATTTAGAATTTTGACTATAACATTGCCAAATATATTTATAAATAGCCGGAACTTTATTTTTGACTTCTGTCAGCAAAACACCCCTATCCACAGAGTTAAAGGCATTTTTTACATCCACCTTCAGCAATACCTCTGCTTCCCGATTATTTAAGAAAGCTCTTAAAGAGTGGACGGCGGCTTCACAACCTCCCTTAGAGCCGAAACCTACTTGATGGGGTTGGAAATAATTTCTAAGGGAGGTTGAAATGGCCTTGCAGCATATTTTTGAGGTGAGACGTCGGTACGATGTCCCAACTGCTATGGGCCTAATGCCACCGTCCTTTTTCTTTAAGGCACATAAATTGGCGCCATAGAGTAGTTCTATGATGCTTGGCAAAACTTCTCCAGCAAGCATCATGTTTACCAGCATCGTAATGTCTTTCAAAAGTTCTGAGCCAGCGTTCCCGCAGTCGCCCCCTATCAAGTCCTTTAAATGTTGGGGAGACAGACCGTCAAGACCGCCAGCCGAACCACTTCTGAAAGACATTATTGCCCCGAGAACATCCTCTTGAGAAGCTGTCAGCGGGCTCTCTGTGGCGTCAGGTGGATCAGGAAGGTTTGGATTACTTGAAGATGGGTGCTTGTCACGCAGAGCAGAAAGAGTTTTCGGGGTATCTGGTGCAATAGCATCGTCGGAGAAAAGAACTCTGGCTGCCCCTCTGACCTTCGCTTATCTTTGATTCTACATATTGGGAAAAGGATCTATTAATTTTTGAATTTTGATTCGAAATGTTTGTTGTTGATATCGACTCATTACAATTATATTTGATTTTGGATGCTAAAGAGTTATGGCCCGCCATATCCTTTTTCCCAACATGTAGTATTCTGTAGGGGAAGGTAAGTAAGTGCTCCCATGTTTCTTGGTTATTGTGAGAAACTACATTTTTTATACATTTAGATAAAGTTTGAGCGACGCAAATGCGGGCGCTCTTGGGAATTCTTTTAACTATTGGTTTCGTAGACTTAAATGTAGAGAGCTGTATTATGTATTAGCTCAATTGTAAGTTATTGGCTCTTATATGCCAATTTATATTGCCGTATGAATACTGTCTATAATGGACCCCAGACACCATCGTTTTTTCCATCATGACCTGGCCGGAGTTTGAACCCTTCTTGCCGCAGGCCGGGGGTGTTAAACACTGCGCCACGGAGGCTGTCTTGAATTTAGTGGAACCTAGGGGAAACCCAAACACATATCGGATTTTATGAGCGTTTTATTACACCTAAACATTGTAAATTAGTACGGAACACTTAGTGTGCGATTCTGACTCACACTCACTGTATATTATCCACCAATCAAGTATCTAACCGAATCTGTTTCATATTCTGGTGATTGACCGTTTATATCAACCACTTCTCTTTCAGCGTAAACATGCAAAAAATCTTTCAAAAGCTTTTCAAACCCATCCAAATATTTATATCACACTTACATCACAATCTAACAAAATCTCATCTCGATTAGATTGTGTATGTTAGTCATCGGGATCAACAGCCTAACATGACTCAAAATATTAATTTTACTTGCAAATAAAACCTTAATTCCAAAGCAGCTTTTTATCGAGGCCCTATTACTAAACCTTCGCTGTTCGTCCATCTGGCAAAGAGCTTTATATTTTAAACCCTTTGAGCGTGCGATTCCGTTTTGTACTTACTTTGCTGTGTTTTATTTATCTTGTGACAAGAAGTAAATACATCATCATCATCATCAGGTCTTTCTAGTCTCCACTGCAGGAGCACTACCCTCTCTGTACTACCAGAGCCATATACTAGCCTGAGTAGTCAGATGATTTGGCCTACACTCTCTACGCTGGCCAGACGGTAAGGAGAGGTCTCTTTAATGTTAATAAGCTTTGTTTAGCTTGTGTTTCCTTAGTCGCCTTTTACGACATCCACGGCATGACTTGGAGTGGTCCTATTCATTCATTAGTCATTTTATCTAATCCAGTAATTTTAGGTCTTAAATGCCGTGAATCTTTCTACTTGATAATATAAGATAAAAATAAAATATGACAATATTACCAATAGGTAGAGTGATATTATGAGCACAATCTTCTAATGCCTTTTGACGAAAAAAATCATTATGAACGATTCAGAATGATTTTTTCATCATAAGCTTTACAAAAAAAAGACAGAAGCTTTACAAAAATATTTAATACATAAAAGCCGCTTGCATTTTGATATTCAAACGAAACTGTTTATTATTTGCATAGTTACTAAAAAGTTCCGTAAACATTGAAGCTGTGAGTGCAGTAATAATTCAAAACCGTATATTCCGAGTGATTGATGTTTGTAAAAATAACTGGAACAAGTTTTTGAAACGTGAAATTCCTGGGAGAAAAGAAATAACTTTAAATGTACCAACAGATTTTAAAAAGGTCCATCATCATCACCAACTAGTTATACTATCAGTTATACCATATTACAGAGCTAGTCTAGACATTAGCCCTTGTCTAGGAATTGGTCTTCTTGCGGCTGAAATGATAAAAATGATATCTCACGAAAGTTTCAATACATTATAAGTATATTATTAGCATTTAGTTAAATAAAAAAATAGAAGTTTTCAATAAAAAAAGCTTGAAATCCCAACTAATATTATAAATGCGAAAGTGAGTTTTTTTGTTTGTGTGTTTATTTGTTTGTTTGTTTGTTACGCTTTCACGCCGTATCTACTAAACCGACCATCATGAAACTTTGCATACACATAGGTTAGGGTACCGAGAAGGACATAGGCTAATAAATTGCGCGGGCGAAGCCGCGGGTAACAGCTAGTTAATAATAAAAAGCAAACAAATAATTTTCGAGTCGTAAATAGAGCTCATAGTAATCTAATCAAATCTCTAAAGCCGTGACGTCATCAGCAGATGTGACTAATAAAATCTTACGTCCCGAATACGAAGATGATGTGAAACTCGTAGGATTGGAATCAGTGTTCAAATATAAATGCTGTCTACCAGACTGTTTTGATCATAGATAAGAATCATGTGTCTTGTGCGAAAATTTTTACCTATCGATGTTTGTTTCTCAATCACGCCAAAACAAATAAACGGATTTGGATACAATTTTGCAAGCTGACAGGTTATAATCTGGATTAACATAAGTGCTATATTTTATCCCGAAAAAACCAAAGGTTTCTTTGGAATCGACATTAAAGTAGGCGGGACTGCGGGCCAAAGCTAGTATTTGATAAGGGAATACAGCTTCTTCAAAATCGTTTTTATCATTGTTGAAATCGGCATAAAAGTGTCATTTATTTACCACACAAAAGTTCATGTTTCAACCGAAACATTGTCGGAAAATAACGATAAAGTTAATGACACCTTCTATTTGATATCTCAAAAATGTGGTCGCCTTCAGTAAATAATAAAATTTATTACAGCCATCAAATTCTACTATTCTATTTTCGACTCTATTGCCTTGTAAATGTAAGAGTTTTGAATGAAATTGGAGTAGCGACTGCGGTTGTGGAAATGCCGTTAAAGATTTGACGATCGTAGGTTCACGCAAATAAACGGTCAAACAGATACTTTTTAATATGCTATGAAATGACAGGGAGTTTATAACCAACGTTAGCGTGGTCTGAATGAAGAAAGATGTTTTGTTGTGATTGTATCGGTTGTTTAATGTCTTTATTATAAAATAAATACTTATTATGCTTGGTAGGCACTATACAACATGTTTAAAGTAAAGGGGCGACTCAGGCAGTCAATATGAATGATGTTTCGTATGGGACTACAGCAGGAAAGCTACAAAGATACAAAACTGCCTTCTACTTTCTGGAAATTCCCAATGCGTTTCTCGTATATATCTAAATTTCATCTTCGGAGTCTAACTTATAAATTCTAGTAATGTTTTATTTTATATGTAAATTCTTATACAAGTACATTTCTTAGTAACATCCTGAGCCAAAGGGCCACGTAACCTCTCCCGGAAAATCTTCACTTCCAAGAAATCACGAGCCAAACGAAATTAACGTGAAAATATCACTCAGTTCTTTTTACTCATCGGATGATTCAATTTCGTGGAACGTTAACCATTTATTATATGTATTAGTGTTTTATTCGTATTTTTCAGTTCATATTTATTTGTATAGATAATAATAAAATTTGCTAGGCTTGCCAACCACCCACGAAGTTATAAAATAGTTATTATGATAAACATCATTTATCAAAATCGCAATCAAAGAAGCTCTTTTTATATAAGATGATTTATTGAGAGGCGCCTGTATTTGAATAATAAATAATAGTATTAAAATACTTTATATACACTTTTTTAAATACTTCCGTTATCATTTTCATTTTCATTAGATCTGTTAGCTCTTACCCATGTAAAGCAACTCCGGGCGCGGTCCTCACTTGGATGAGTGACCACAAGTGGCATAAGAATATCTCGAGCTTGTCCGTGTTTCGGAAGGCATGTTAAAAACCGTTGGTCTCGGCTGTTATCATTAGTTGCAGTTGTTAAGCTATGTTAGATGCCTTTTAGTTAGCTTAAAAGCCAGCGTTGGCCACAAACACAAAAGAAAAACAAACAACAACGTCAACAACATTATAATTCGTAACTATATATAAGCCAATAAATTGTGGATTCGTTCTTTTTTCGTATTTTTCATTTTTGAGATAGGTAGTTTCCTTTCTAGATGTATTTTTTTTTTGAGAGAGAGTGACATCAAAAAATATATATTTATTTCATGTAGGTATAATTATATAATTTCTAAAAGAACCTAAAGGACATGGATGTTCGATTCCATCCGACACAACACATTACATTTATATTATTTTTTTTAACCATTACATTTAAAACTCTAACCTAACCTATACCATCAGAAACTAAGTACAATTCAATACAATCCATGTAAAACCCAAATAAACCCACGTACCTGCCCCTCGGCCCGTCGCCAACTATTTACCGGTGTCTGTCTGGACGAGTACGAAAGCGATACGGACTTTAACAGTTTCAAAATAGTTTAAACCTTGAAAACAAGTTGAAAACCCAAACTACTGAAGGCCAGTATTGAAAACAAAATATTTTTTGTTTAGGCTTTTTCTGTTTCTATAGAGCCCCCTTCGGGATGCGACATGTTGATTGGATAAGTACCTGTTATTGTACCTGTATTCTAGCAAATCCTATCCTAATCCTAATGCTAACTAATATTATAAATGCGAAAGAGAGTTTGTTTGTTTGTTTGTTACGCTTTCACGCCCTATCTACTGACCCGATCATCATGAAATTTTGCATACACATAGGTTAGGGTACTAAGAAAGACATAGGCTATATATCACGCGGGCGAAGCCGCGGCTAATAGCTAGTTACCTTATACTCTGTGCGCTCCACGGGTATCAGCTAGTAATAACTATTTCTGATTTCTGTGGGTATACTATGTAAAGTTGCCGTGTGGTTCCCGGCAGAGTAGAATAGGACCACTCCAAGTCCTCTCATGGATGTCGTAAAAGGCGACTAAGCGAACACAAGCTACACAAAGCTTTCAAAAATCAAATAAACCTCTCCAACCCGTCTGGAAAGCGCGTAGAGTGTAGGCCAAATCCTCTGACTGCTCTGGCTAATATATGGCTCTGGTAGTCAGAGAGGGTCGTGCTCCTGCAGTGGGGACTAATCAAGACCTGATGATGATGAGACTATGTAAAGCCGTGAGATAAATAAACTTCCTTTCGTATTCGTGACTAATTTTAGGTGAATGACATTTTGCATCGAATCAGCCAGGTCAACGTAAGATGTCTTTGGTGTGGTTTAAGGAAGAAAACGCTTACTTATATAGATGGGTTTACATTAATTCATACAAGTATCACGTCTTCATCCCTTATAGACTAGACAGAGCCTAAGGCCATAAGACTGAAAGGCCACGTTTAGCAAGTTGATGGACTTAAAGATGGAATACGGTATCAAAATAGTGATGGGTTGCTAGCTGCACTGCCTATTTACACGACTTGCGACCATTCCCTTGGTCGGTATTTACAGCCTGCGCGGAAAGAAAAGCAGCTGTGGTACATTCTACGTTTTTTCTTTTCTCCCAGATCAGAATGGAAGAGATGGGTTTAAGTTTAAAAATTTGATAGGTTCGGGTCGGGTCAACCCGAGTATGCAAAGCTGTGTTTCGTTGGGATTTTCAGAGTTACATTGTCATATAAATTTTTTTTCTTTGCAGTTAGTTGAACGACAGCGGCATTATAAGCACCGTTCCGTGGACATACATAAATTTTGCATTATTTAACAAAAATAAAAAAACCTGACTGCCGTTTCTGACAGTTTAGATTCGCCATATATTAACTAACGTACCATCTTTATAGTAAGCGTTTTCTCCGTAGAATACACAGCATAAGACACTCCGGGGAATAACACAAATCTAATGACAACTTACACTTTAAAATCACAGAAGTTAAAAAAAAAAATTCTCTTAATAAATTTGTGAAGAGATTACGTTGTCCACAATAGTGAGGCTACAGCTGACAACTATTACGAAACGTATGTACCTATCTATATAAATCCATGCGATAAAACTGATTAAAAATACACCTCTATCAAAAGAGACATTCATAACGTTTCTTCTTTTTAGGGTTCCGTAGTAAACTAGGAACCCTTATAGTTTCGCCATGTCTGTCTGTCTGTCTGTCTGTCTGTCTGTCCGTCCGCGGTTTTACTCAGAGACCATAAGTACTAGAAAGCTGTAATTTGGTATGAGTATGTATATTAATCATGGCAAAAAAGTAGTAGAAAAAAGTCTTGAAAAAAAATTTTTTTTTGGGTAGCTCCCATACAAGTAAAGTGGGGGAGTCATTTTTTTTTCCCTACTTACCCATCTTGTGGGGTATCGTTAAAAAGGTCTTTGAAAAATATTGTGAGGTTGAGAACACCATTTTTCGATTTAGGGATCCGTTTCCGAAATATTTGGTTTTAAAGTGCAAATTTTTGTTAGAGGTACGTGTCCCCCCCCCTCTATCTCCTAAACGGTTATATATAGATACGTGAAAAAAATTACAGCAGTAGTATATATACTGAAGTTGAAAGGAAAACTATCAGAACTAAGTACTAAGTACAAACTAAAAAGTTATAGGCAACCAACTTATAAAATGTACTGGAAAATGTAAAATTTCATACAATCTTTATTGTTAGATGTTTTTGGTCGTTAAACTGTGAGGTGCGAGTGTAAACAGTGTGTATTCAAAGTTGTCATTCGCAACTACGGAACCCTATACTGCGCGTGGCCCGACACGCACTTGGCCGGTTTTTAAATATTTGTTACAGATTCGTTAACATTTTAAAGCCAATTAATTCGTGAATCGTTTTCAATCTCTCTTTATTCCCTATCTTTAAACACACACAAAAAAACTGCCAAATTTTGTCGCTGAATTAGTAGCGCCCTCAATTTTCATACATTTATTTCTGAGGTTTGGGGCAAAGCTGCTTTCTCAGTTAGCTCAACTACGAATCTTCTATTGACATAATCATCAGGTTTTTTTTGTCTCCACTGCTACGGCCCTCTTTGTATCAGCAAGGGCAGTAAGAAGATTGGGCTCTCCACGCTGGCCAGACAAGTTAGAGAGGTCTCTTTGATGTTTATAAGCTTTGTCAACTATTATTAATTCTGTGGCTTTGTTTAGCTTGTATCCCCTAAGTCGCATTCTACGTCTTCCACGGTAAGACTTGCCAGTGGTGTTATCCTACTCTGCTGGGCTCTACACGGCTTGACATTAACATAAAATCAGAACCAAAATGGTCTCTCTTTTTTTAAAGTTTTAGGTACTTGTTCGTCATTGGAACTTGTTGGTCAGTGACAGAAGAATTTTTTTTGAGAAGTAAAAACTGCAGTTGCAACAAAGTGAAGATACTAGACTGTTTTATTTCATCTATTCATTGCACGAACTGATTGGCCGTGCAATGACCCCGAACTAAAATAAATTTCTATCAATAGAGACATTTCTATAAGCATTTGTATGACGTTACAATTCAGCCGGAAAATGTCGAAAATCTCTCGCGATTCTTTGAATTTCTGTGTCTTTTTTGTGTCCCCTAACAAAAACTGGAGTGTATTGTTATTCTCTGTGTATGTATTTGTCTGTCTGTGTCATTTGAATGTCGTTTTCATATTTTAAAACTAGATTTAGCGAGCTAGGTCCATAGCCGTTATTGGTGGATAGAATTAATCTGAACAGCCAGAATCGGCGGCATCTAAGTTATTACTTCAGTATACAAAAAGTTCTAACATGTTCTATGTTCATCAATTAAGGTCTCGATATGAATGAAATGTCATATCATTATGCTTTGGTTCTTGTCACAGAGCAGCGAATGTGACTGTCGATCGCGGTGCGAGTGTAATTTTATGCTCTGTGGGTCTAGTAGAAGACCAGTCTGGTCGTGGGTAGAAATAAAAGAGTGTAAATGTACAACACGTACTTAAATGTGTGACTAAGCCAGTTATTATTATTTCCCTATATATTTTGATTTTAAATTTTTATTGTCATAATTTTGAAATTTAGGAGCACTTAGTTTTTATTTTTCAGTGACCACGGTCGGTGTAACCCGGCGGCCGAAACGTCTGGAGAAAAACGGTGTGTCGCGTTAATTCCCGATATTGTATTTAATAAATGCAACGCGAAAGTTTAAATGTAGTTTTTGTGTTATGCATGTGCCGTACATTTACATTATGTATATCTCTTAAAATTTATTGATTCGATTTACATATTTTATAAATAGAATACCTATAAAACTAATTTTCAATACATTTGCTAATAATACGGTTCTTATGACATCGAAATCTGTATTGTAATGATGTATTTACGGCACTAGTGCTTTTTACTTTACAACTTGCTTTAGTTATTAATCTGAGTTTACAACAATCACAAACACTCAATAGCCCAATGCCACAGATGCAAAATTTAAACTTCTTCATAGAATCCGAGCAAAGAGTTTCAAGTTTAGCATGAAATCTTTTTTCTGATTCGTGAGATGTGATTTTTAACCGACTTTGAAAAAGAGAAGGTTATCAATGTACTTTTTTGGAAAAAATAAACCTGAGTAAATGTACCTGATTTTTATAAATGTATTTATACAAACTGCTTTAGTTCCTAACTTTTATAAATTCCTTATTTGCTGAATTGCAACCTTGTTATTGTTTATGGTAATCGCAAATGTATTGAAAAACGTCGTATGATACTCGTACGGTAAGGTGTCTATTATAATCGTCGGTTTATTATAAGCACTCGGCTTCGCCTCGTGCGTATAAACGCCTCGCTATAATATCCAGCTTACCGTACTTGTATTATAATGTACCTTATCTCTTTGATTTGCTAATGTATTGCAAATAACATATTATTCACCGCAAAAGTTTAACGTGCTTTTATTTTGTAATCGCAGGCTATCTTATCTAATAAACGCAAACGAACTATATACAATAAACCTTTTCGTTTCGCTGAAAATAGGTAAGTATAGGTATCACTAAGTAGTTAACGTGATGGCACCGGAAAAAGCCTTAGATGAGAGAGAGGCAAGGAACTGAAAGTATATATCATCACTTTTTATCCTTATTCTTCATAATCTCAGCCTCCAAAAGTATTTCGATCGTTTCGCAAAATATATTTTAATATACTACCTTACCTTACCATTTTTTTAACAATTAGCTCATTGCTACGTAAATATCAATAAAATAATCTATACTATGGTTTCCTCATCATCATCATTGAGTGTGAAAAATAAATCAATGAAGACTATTAAAATGAACTTTTCCGAGAATTAAAAGCAGAATGGACAAGTAGATAGGCGACATAAGATAGCAGTTGTGTGATATTTCACAATATTTGTCACCCAAATCTTTATGCGTAAGATTTGATGAATCATAAACTCAAAACTGTCGGTTATACGGCGCCTCGGCAACTGAGTAATGGTCTAGTAAATGGGTGCCAAATAATCTAACGCTGATTCTACTGACATACAATTACAGTATTCACAAAGTAGGGCGTAGCGGCACAAGGCCTTAGGGTCTGAGGCATTTCCATGTTCCATTGTCATTGAGTTCTATGAGTCCTAGTAGTTCT
This sequence comes from Rhodophaea formosa, assembly GCA_963082605.1. Lineage (NCBI taxonomy): Eukaryota > Metazoa > Arthropoda > Insecta > Lepidoptera > Pyralidae > Rhodophaea > Rhodophaea formosa. The sequence goes on along the minus strand of OY720225.1, from coordinate 7,856,396 downwards.
TTGTCACAAATCGCTGGCTTTCTAAGTCATGTTCCGCAAGGCATTGAGCCTCTTTTTCGCAAATCGTAGGCTTTCTAAGATGCGTTCCACGAGGCATTGTGGGTCTTTTTCGCGAATCATAGGCTTTCTAAAACACGTTTCACGGAGCGTTGTGGCTCTTTTTCGCAAATTGAGGGCTTTCTAAGATACGTTTTGAAATCGTAAGATACCTAAGACTCGTTCCGCGAGGCGTTGTGGCTCTTTTTCGCAAATCTTAAGATACGTTCCATGAGTCATTATGGCCTTTTTGCAAATCCAAGGCTTCGTAAGATACGTTTGGATATCGTAGGCTTTCAAAATCATGTTCCACGAGGACTTGTGGCTCTTTTTTGCAAAAAATAATCTCATCTATATTAATCGCGAGGCCCTTTTGGGCACGAAGCCCTGGGCTAGGGCCCACTTCACCCACGCCTAGTTAAATCACCGAAAGTAGGTATGCACAATGCGTTTTAATTGTATTTGCATTACTAAATAGCAGTGATTAGTGTTTATCTCATTGTCAACGAATTTATTGGCATCGCAATATACAATGTGTCAGTGTCAATTTAATATTGTGCCTGATAAACCGTGCAAGCGTGCATTTCCGTTTATCAGAAGTATTTCCAACAGTCTGGTCTTTTTTTAAATCGATTACCCAATCGACTAGGGGGACCCATCAGTAGCCTATTGGTATGAATAGTCTTAAAGTCTTAAGTGGAGTATGTACTTATATATGCATATAGGAAAACATAAAACAGAAAAACCGTACCAAAGGTGGTGGAACCTCCACCTTCCTAGTAAAGCTATGTGTTTTAGGCAAGTTTGCGTCCGGAAACACACGGATTAAAAAGAAGAACCTCTCCAACCCGTCTGGCCAGCGTGGATAGTGTAGGGCAAATCTTCTGACTGTTCTGGCTATATATGGCTCTGGTAGTACAGAGCGAGTCGTGCTCCTGCAGAAGAGAATAAAAAGACCTGGTGGTGGTGTGGTACTGAAAGAGAAAGTAAAGTGTTTTGTAGTAGGTACTTACTTGTGCTATATGATAAGAAAATAACAAAAATGTCTTTCTACTGTAAAAGTAAACTCGAAAATACCGTCCTCTCAGATAATAGCGTTTTCCAATTTCCGTCGACTAATAACCGTTACATCACCTGGTTATTTTTGCTCGTGCCGTAAACTGTTTACTGTCGCCATCGCGAATATGCGAATATTTTTGCGAAAAGTTTATAGTTTTTTATTGGAAAAAGGTTGCACTATAAATAACTCAGATTTTTATAACATAGGACGGCATACGAGCAAGCGGGTTACCTGATGGAAAGTGAGCACCGCTCGACAACTGCAACACCAGAGGTGTAACAGAGCGTTGCCAGTCTTTATTTTTCCCACCCAGAGGGGAAGAGGAGATGAGCCAAGCTTTTTGTCAACTACTACACTACTGTGAGAAATACATACTTCTGTGTAAAATCTATGCTTTGAAATGTTGGTAAACAATAACCAACTTATTTAAATCCATCCGTAAGAGCTAGATGCACTTCAATTACTTTTACAACTGACGAAAAAACGGGAGTAGGTTTAACAAGTCGTCGCATATATTTTGATTTTGATAATACTTATTTTATTTCGAAAGGGTATGCCCCAATTTAAGTCCCATATAAATTTGAAAAAAGAATTTAAAACTAAATGTATAAAAACATCTAAATCCGAAAATCTAAATCCGAACTTTTCAATCCCAACGGCTGTTAGTACTATGCACTGTGCGCCGCCCAATGCCACTTTAAATAACCAGTCCGCTAAGCTATATTGGTGTCGAAGATTAGATCATACTGATCGTTATAGTGCATCCGCATTACTTTGTGCAATTGGTGCATACAATTTGATTGCACTGCAGTAAAATCAGAGTTGGATTATTTTGGCACGCTCTTATAGAGAAATGATTTCTACCGAGGCGCCGCAGTATATATCGGTTTTGAGGTTATAATTCGTCATGCCACGAATATTAATTCCAAAAATAGACAGAAATCACGTCTTTTCGGAGTAGACAGAACAAAATGGTGGAGTTTGGGCAATGGAAAGACAATAAGCTGTTTAACTATATTCGAAACCTGTTGTCTTTTTATTATAAAGACCTTTAGATTGATCATAAAATTAAGATAACAAAATCTGTAAGCCCTAATCGTAAGTTGATTAGGGCTTAGAGGTTTTCTCCCGGATCAGACTTCCATGCTGGTCTGAACCTGGTCTGGTTGAGAAATAGGTTGAATGTGCAAACTGGTTCACTTCCCGCGCAGACGGTTGAAGCCGGCCAATAGAATGGGCAAAAATCTAAGAATCATGTATCTCTTGGATAGGCATGTAACATCCTCGTCTTCATCATCACTTACCATAAGGTGAGATGGGAGACAAAATAAATAATAAAAAAATGTTGATAGATGATACGGCTAGCGACCCATCACTATTTTTTTCTCATAATTCTCACTGTTTCTGATAATATTAAACATGATTCCAAAAATGCTTCAGGTTATTTACTAGTGCTTATATGATTTAGATTCTTGAATTTCTTTCTATTTGTAAAGTATTGGGAAAAAAATTATTGGCGTCGCTAGTGTGCCTAGAGTGGGGCCTTAAGTGTCGCCTGGACGCGCATGTCTACATAAAAACGGAAAAAGGGAATTGTGGCAATATTTGATAATTTTAGAGTAAAATTAAGCATTTAACCAATTAATCTCATTATAATCTACGTACGTTCCTATACAGCTTGGTTAAAATACCAATGGTTTGAGTATTACAAGCCTTTTCAAATTTGTATGGAAATCTTGAGAGGCGTATAATTCTCAAACTATTGATAATTCAACCACACTGTAGAGGAACGTACGTAGATTATAATGATATTAATTGGTTAAATGCTTAATTTTACTCCAAAATTATCAAATATCGTTTGTATGGAGACATGCGCGTCCAGGCGACTCTTAATGTCAGTATTTTTCCATAGAGTACTATTATTACCAAGTCAACTTTTACGGAACTGATGATGATAAAGAATGATGGATGACGAAAATTAAGCCAAAGGGGAAATGAGAGAATGTAAAATGGATTCAAAAGTCGATAATATCGTGGAGTATCGCATTCGTAAAGCTCGCAAGCTTTTAAGTCATTACAGCAACTCAAAAAGTCTTCTGGGATATACTTGTGATGTGGTAAATACGTATATGTATACAAATACTTATATGAAGAGTATATTTGTCACAATGAGCAACTTATAAAAATACTAGCTTTTACCCGCGGCTTCGCTCGCGTATAATTTTAGCACAAAAATTTGCCGAGTCATTTATCGGATTTACTACGTGAGCAGTATTTTTTCCGGGATGAAAAGTACCCTATGTCCTTCTTAGTGCCCTAAACTATGTGTTTATCAAATATATGTTTTACATTATGATTGGGATATAGGGACAAATCACACAAATTGAGCGACCCGTATATTAAGATATGAACTAGTTTCGTAAGATATAAACTCAACGATACTATATTTTATAATAGATATAAACATTCACGACCCAGGGCAATCTGTAAAAGATAATTTTTCATCATGACCTACCCAAGGACTGAACCGGGGACCCCTTGTGTTGTGGGATGGCGTGGTAACGAGTGTGCCGTGGCCACTAATTAACACGCCATCCCACAACTAGGCTGCCTAAAAGATGCTTGGTTAATAAATATAAATCATTTTTAACTAAGTCATTTTGATTCTTCTTTAATGTCGAAATCCGATAGATGTCGCACCACTATCCAATTTAGAATGTGAGGGCAAGTGCTACGCGTCTACGAAACTTGCTACGACGGGTACTTACCCGTAGTAGTGCTACGACGGGTGTGCTACGCAGAACTGACATAACGCTTTACCTGGACTAATTTCATATGTTATTTATTTCTATAGCAATACAGACTCTACAGAACTTATTTCGCTGTTGGATAGGTACGTTAATCCTGAGTGACATAGGCTATATATGTAGTACGGACAAAGCCGGAGCGGACTGCTAATTTATAAATATATACCAAACATATTGTTTTAATTTTAAATAAGATAAATTTCCTGTTATGACGCAATCGGTGGTGCCATCTATAAACCACTGTCAAAACAAATCGTACGAATTAGATGTTAGAACCACATACTCGTGGTTATACAAGGTGCTACAAAGCAGTTACATCAAGTTACAATTAGCAAGACAGACAAGTCTTGATTGCAAACCCTAAGTCATGGTTTCCTACAAAGCGGTTTGTTCTTCAGTTGAACGACAAATTAAATCGTTTGTGAAACGTTTTAGTTGTATAACAGAGTGAAGAAGAAGAATAACTTATAAAATAAAGAATGAAGATAAGTATGAAGAAAAATTAAAAAATAAATATATAAATAAAAATTGTTATTTATTAATTGATTTCGAAATTAATTACACTATTTGGTGTGTGGTAGTGTCAATCCTATTTCTTTAATTAAATTAGATCAAGAACGTTTAAGTAAGTAAGAGTCACTTACATAAAATAAGATTATTCTGGTTGACACAGAAAGAAGTAAATAAGTGTCCTACTCTATCGACTATTAATATGTTAGTATCAGCACCGCTTTTGAAGGAAACCATAGCTTAAGTCCTTCATCCAATTATGACGAAGTTCAGTTGTTTATGTTAAACGATCTGTGACGGAGTCGCCTTGGCGTGCCGAAACAGATAATTTTAACTCGCCCGGCCCTCGGCTTCGCTTGTTTATGCTATGAGTACTTACTAATAATATTTTGCTGGTTAGTAAAATTCTGATTCAAAACAAATCTGGTTTTTTTGACATAAAACTATAAAGCATGTAAATTGACCCTCAACATTCCTTAAAGGAGTGACTTAGACTGTCAATATGAACAACTTTTTTTATAGGAACAATACTGGGAACTCGAAAAAATGTTGGCTTTCCCATACTTATTGCCCGGGTGGCTGAACACTTGTATAACAATGTCGTTTTTTTTAGTTTTCAGCATTGATCCCATAGGAAAAGTTGTTCATATTGACGGGCTAAGTCACCCCTTTAAGGGTATATCGATGGTCAATTCAAACGCTGTGTTATATATCAAAAACCCATTGAATTATTTCGATGCTAAAATACTATACTAATATTAAAAGGAGAAAGTTTGTTATTCCTTCACGCTAAAACTTCTCAGTGATAATTTTACAATAATCTGACTAGCATCATCATCATCATGATCATCATCAGGTCTTTTTTTAGTCTCCACTCCCAAATCACGAACCTCTTTTACTACCCAAGACACATATTAGTCAGAGCAGAGAGGAGAGTGTAGGCCAAATTCTCTGACATCATAGCATACAGATTACATATTACGTGGATCAAACTTGATAACTACGGAACAGTAAAATTAGATATGTATTTAAAAAGTTAAATCGAGTTACCGAGACTATTTTTACCCAGCCTTCATCCCACCAAACCGTAATGAACGATAAAATGAAAAAGCCTAAGACGATAAAAAGAAATAGATAGAGAATCTTATCCTCATTTAATTTTAACAACTTAGAAACTCCGTAAAGACTGTTAACACACTGAGCAACTTCGCCGACATGGCAGCATTATAACTTTTTAATAATAAAACTGAATGGCTTAAGTTACAAATTAAACTTTGTTATGATCAAGGATTAATAATAAAGAACGTATTTCATTAAAACTTTAAGATGTTATAACTTGGAACACTAAGAAAATGTTACCCAAACATAAACAGCATTTCGAAGAAATGGCTTGATTAGGAATTTTGAATTAGTTGAATTATATGTTTCATACGAAACAAATATTATATAAGTTATTGAGTAAGTCACTTTTTTTTTTGTAGATAATTTAAGCAGGTTGAAAGAACTGCTAAGAAGAGTACGGCGAGGACACTCATTTCACTGCCTTCATTTTTGTTATTAAAATGCTTAGATCAGCGAAACTAGCGCCACCCGGAATTTTATTCTTGTACTACTTAGTAAGATCAAATTGAAAAATCTACGTCATAACTTGTAGTATTTTTAGTATAAGTAACTTCTCATCTATATAATTTCAAATTAAGAGATCTACTCTCCACTAAAAGTAGCCGCTTTTGGCGGTAATATATTACCAGAAATACTACAAGACAAGCACCTTACTACCGAAATACTGACGTAGATCTTTTCAATTTAGTATCATTTAGTATTAAAAGAAATAAAATAATTGGTGGCGCTAGGTGGCTGATGGTGGCTTGTCGTGACATAAACACGGCTTGACATTTACATACTTCTAGAAAACACAAGTACTTACAGTATCGCATTTTTTTTCCTTACGGGTTAAAATTGTGAAACGTTATTCGTATGGGCATATTCTGATATCTATGGTATGGGCACTACCTATAGAATGCAACATTATGTGTCCGGTGTGAAAGAACTTGCTTTATTTATTAGACAATGATCAAATTTTTTTCACAGCAACTAACCATACCGACTATTATTTATTTCAATTAATTACATTTTTAAATATTTATAAATATAAAAAATTAATATTTGAAAATATAAAAATAGTAGCCCACCGGTATCGGGAACAGGGTCCAAGTAACCGGCGGTCAGGGGGGCTCCAGGGAAAGGAACCTCCTAACAATACGGGGCTACTGAATCAGGCCCTTGATCCAGCTGCCTAACGAGAGCCTCTTTAGGTCCAACTATTATTATCCCAACTTAATATTATAAATGCGAAAGTGAGTTTGTTTATTACACGCTTTCACGTCCTAACTTCTAAACCGATTATCATGAAATTTTGCATAAACGTTGTTGCAGTACGGAGAAGTACATAGGCTACCTTTCATCCCGGAGAAAAGTACTGTTCTCGAGGGATCGACACTAATGCGAGCGGAACCGCGGCGAAAGCTAGGTGGCGCGGGTAGCGATATGAGCGAGCAAAGCGAGCGAATATCGCTAATAGAGGCGCCACGAGCCTTTTAAGACTTAATTATAAACCGTTGCATACAATATTTTTCTACGACTTTCAAAAAATGCAAATCTAATATACTTAAACATTAATTTTGAGTTTGACAACTAACTCGCGGGAAATGTAAATGTGACAAAATTTTGTGTATATGGTTACCTTCTTTATTAATTGATAATCGCTTGGCTGTTAAAAAAAAAACAAAAGCCTTCTTTTGCAATCCTGAAATCTAGGTTTAATAGTCTGTGGCTGCTAGGCGTATCGTAATAGCGACATTATAGTACGGCTGTACCGTACTGTTACGGAGAATAGAGTATAGACTTATTATGGATGTTCTTATGTTTATGTTCTTGATCATATAAATGACAGATAAAAGTAGGTACCTACAGGAGTAAAAAAAAATATTACAAGTAACTTAGAATAATAATGGGTCTCCGCGCGCTACGACGTAGTACGTCGTAGCGCGCGGAGACCAATTATTAATCTAAGATAAGTAAGTAATTATTTTCAATTGAAAACGCTCAGATGATGAGACTAAAATATTCGTTCTCATGTCTGAGATCGTCATGCACAATCATGGCGAACCGAAATTAACCAGCTATTGTTACGGTTTTGATGTTGTTACAATACGTAATTAACGTGAAATGCCGTAAAAAGGAACATTAAGCCGAAATGATAAGTGACTAGTAGGTAATTAAAATTCACATGATAATATTTTCAAATGGTAATGCATACCTACCTATGCAATGGTAGTGAAGTAACTACTAAACAATTTTCTATCTTAATTTTATTACTTACCGATATCTATAAATACCAATATTATGAAGAGGAATGATTTGATTGAATAGGCTCCGAAGCAACTAAATCGATTTTCAAAAGTGACATAGGCTGTAATTTACAAGGACTAAGTCGCGGAAAGATTGCTTGTCTGATTTATAAAATTTGCCACGAAGAAAGGTATAAACATACAAATTTATAGTAAACTAGCTTTTACCTGCGGCTCCACCCGCGTGATATATAGCCTATGTCCTTCTCAGTACCCTTACCTATGTGTATGCAAAATTTCATGATGATCGGTTCGGTAGATACGGCGTGAAAGCGTAACAAACAAACAAACAAACTCACTTTCGCATTTATAATATTAGTTAGGAAGTTAGGATTCACGAAACAAATCTTACGTACGTAATTCTTGCAATCGCTTTTGGCCAGCCATTTTTCAAATACCAGAAAACACTATTTTTTTGTATCACAATTCGTTGAAGAGATTTTAAATTAATGAAACAAAATTTATTTCATATAATAGCCTAGTCTATCTTTAACCACTGTTTTAATATACTTAATACCAATCAATCTTACTCGTACGAGTATTTGACGAATATTCAGAGAAGGTACCTACTTCGAAATTATAAATTTAATTTGCCATCGCCTGAAACCATTGGAACTAACTTCGAAATCGTACTCTCCAAACTGTATACAACACAACAGAGTATGCTACGACACTCAAACAACGAAATCAATCTTACAAATCAGAAGTTCCGGACTGCAATCCTTGGAGTTAGGGAATAGTGTGACGATAGAAATAAAGTTAGGATGACTAAAATTATTATTATAAAGGTATAAAAAATGCGTCTTTCATTATTATCAAGGGCCCACACTAGGCATTTACAATTTGAATTTTATTCTATTTGTAAAGTATTAGGAAAAAGCTATTGGCGTCGCTAGTGTGCCTAGTGTAAGCCCTTAATACGATAACTTTTATAACTTCTATTGAGTATATTACCTATAAAGAGCTAGGTTATTACTGGTAATGATAAATGTATACAACTTATAAGTTCTCCTACGTTGCTATTATGGCATACAACACAATCACATCACAAAATTACTATGGAATCACGGCCCCGTTATGGGTGATGATTTCCTTAATAGATCGCACTAGCCCGAAAGAGGTTAATACACGTCTGTTAATTATTTTCGGTAGAGAGAATATCGTTTTATGACCGTCGCAATAGTGTCTGTCCCGATTACATAATTGCTACTGAAAAGAGCCCTTTCTATAAATAGATTACTACGAGGTTACTTGAAAACTTTCAAGAAAGTGTATTTCTCCACTCGCAGTACTTTCTCCGCAGGAATCTACATTTTCTATTCCTTAATAGAATATTCTAATCTCGAGTGGTTTGTGTACATCGAACAGTCGTCTTAGTTGATAAAACTTTACTTGTCTCCACTTTATTGTGTTTTGTCTGCAGCTTTGTCTCTGTATTCCCTTTATTCTATGTGGAAACTTACATCCTCGATTCCTAATGGAATACGCTAAGTTTGAGCGGTTTGTGTACATTGGACTACAAACGTCACAGTTGATAAAACTTTACTTCTGTAACAATACTCCGCTTATGTTTTGTTACTTATATAGATATGAGTTTACGGTAGTAAGGTTGGTGGAACTCGACGGCCTAGTGGGTGTAAACACTGTAAACGCTTAAGCATGTAAAGCAACCGCGGAATGTGGTGTCCACTTAGATAGGTGACCACAACTGGCATAAACATATCTAGAGCTCCTCCGTGCTTCGGAAGGCATGTTAAGCCGTTGGTCTCGGCTGTCATCATTGGTGGCAGTCGTTAAGCTATGCCAGATGCCTCTAGGTAGCTTGAAAAATCTGACACCAGTGTTGGCTTTTACATACATAACATGAGAAACAAATTGTAATAAAATATGAAAATGTTAATCTATTTTGTTATAACCACATGGTATGGTTATAAAAGCAACTACATATATTATGATTATGAAAACATATTATTATTTTAAACAAGGTAATAAAAATAGCTGGTCTTTCGTTCTTAGATTACTTGATTAAATTTATCGTAGATGGTACTACATTTTAATTTTGTAACGTTTTACTGATATGATAAAATTAGGTTTGATTGCTTTAAGTCGAGTTACGTAGTTCCCGGCAGAGTAGAATAGGACCACTCCAAGTCTTCCCGTGGATGTCGTAGAAGGCGACTTAGGCAACACAAGCTAAACAAAGGTTATAAACATCAAACAGATCTCTCCAATGCATCTGCGTAGGCCAAATCCTCTGACTGCTCTAGCTACTATATGGCTCTGGTAGTACAGAGAGAGTCGTGTTCCTGTAGTGGAGACTAAAAAAGACCTATTGATGATGATCTCTTTAAATCAGAATAGACATATTTCATCTTTAGTTCGTGAATACACAACTCGTAACTTAAAAGCCATATCGTAATATGGATCAAAATGAATAAGATTTTTATAACGAATTTTTTGTTCATCACTCATTGTACAGATAATCATTTTAAATAACCTGAACCTGGTTCTGGGATAATGTAGTTTTTAATTATCTATACTACTCGTAATATTACAAAGAGGAAAGATTTGGTGATTTGTTTGTTTGTATTGAATAGGCCCCAAAACTATTGGATCGGTTTTCAAAATTCTTTCAGCTATAGAAAGTTAATTATTCTCCGGGTAACATAGGCTATAATTTACGCAGGAAATGCTGGGAAAGAAAAATTTTAATAACTTACCTTCTAAAACCATGAACAGAGCAGCACCTCCAACACTGTACAACACCAAACACAGAGTCAAAAAGAAATGCGTGAACCACTTCTTGGACCACAGCCGCAACTTATTATAGAACCAAAAAGCAGACTTTTCACCAGCACTTAAACCACTTTTCGCTGTGTTCATCGTGAAGTCCTTAAAGCCGGCAAACTGCTTGAACATGAAGTCCGAAGCCTTATTATGGTACATATGAAGGAACGGGTTGAAGTAAGGGTTGTGAGGGTCCGACATATGAGACGCGGGGGTTCCAGCTGGTCTTGCATGGTATTTATTTGGTCCCCAATATATTGATGAAGCCGTAGGTGGCCCTCGTGGCGCAGGAGTAGCAGCATCAGGAATTTGCAGCGTAATCTTTGGTCGTACGATTTTCTTTGGAGGCGGCGGTGGAGGAGGATACTCCGGAGGTACGTCCAAACTCATTGTCTCTGAGGCGCCGGCGTCAACTCACGGAGTGACAACAATTTTTTCTACTCTCATATAAATAGAGACGTCCGCAAATGCCCGTCGTGAATGTACACTGGTTTTATAAATACTGCGGCGCTTCCCGTTGTGTCATCGGTTGGATCAGGGGTTCCGTGGAGGAGCGGTAGTGGGATTAGCAATTGAGCGATCGCTTAGGGCGGCAAACATAAAGGAGCGCCATAGAAATATGACTAATGAGTCATCAAGAGAAGGTTCATATTTTTGTGCAGTTCCCCGATAAATTTTTATAGTAGCAGTATTACGTCATTCTAAGGGCCACCCTCCATCACTCAACACGCTAGTCTGTTACATAAGCAGCTCTGGGGTTTTCTCCGCCCAAGCAAATACTAGTTCTTCATTCTTACGGTTTACTTTATTTACGGTTCTGAAGCTTTCCAAGGGGGGCTGACTTCAGGCAGCGGCTGGTTGTAAAATCGTTTTCGAATTATTACAGTACGACGTACGTACTGTTATAAAAGCGGACACCGGGTTCATCCAACGCATCATAGCTAATGGAGGATGCAATCATTATTCTTAAATTACTCCATCTTACCTAAAACAACTATGTTGGTGATTTAGATTTACCGTACCAGATGACGCACGCCAATATCGAAAGCGCTTTTATCCTTTCATGCAATCATCATCATCAGGTCTTTCTAGTCTCCACTGCAGGAGCACGACCCTTTCCGTACAACCAGAGCCATATACTAGACTGAGTAGTCAGAGGATTTGGCCTACACTCTCCACGCTGGCCAGACGGGTTGGAGCGGTCTCTTTGACGTTAATAAGCTTTGTTTAGCTTGTGTTTTTTTAGTCGCCTTTTACGACATCCACGGGATGACTTGGAGTGGTCCTATTCTACTCTGCCGGGAACCACACGGTGGCTTTCACGCAACATTTGCATTTCATGCAACACTCGCTACAAACTGATACACAAATACAATGGTTAGATAACAAATAGGTGAAATATTCACTGACAGAGATCTAATGTTGATATTGAAAAACTTTCCCTGTGTGACAGGAGCGCAATATTAATTTCCGCCCATGGGAGCTAGTAACACATACAACTAGGACGGACTCTGTACCGTTGGTGAGTGTCTTACACTACATTAACAGATCGTAAAACGCTCTTCAGACACCCGTGCGATTTCAAAGTATAAAGTAAGTAACACTAAAGGTGTTGGATAGGAGCGCAATAATAATCTTCGCTTAAGAGTCCCACGTAAAGCCGAAATCCCATACAAAAATAGTTTGGTTTTAGTTATTAGAAGTTTTCGATACGAAACTTCTAGTCGCTGTAATTTTGTATAGGTATTGTTTTTAAAATTGAAATCTGATTATAAACATTAATATGCCTTATCCGGTCGTATGTACGAATTTTGGTTGAGATTGGCTTAACTGTTGTAAAACTAAAACCAAACTACGTTTGTATGGGATTTCGGCTTTACATGGGACCCTTAAGAGCGCTAATAGTAACGCTACATACAACTCGGATGGACTCTGTACCGTTCGTGAGTGTCTTTCACTACATTGACAGATCGTAAAACAATGGTCAGACGCACGTGCAACTGTAGAGTCCAAACTAAGCAATACAAAAGGTGTTCGATGTAAGGCGCAATATTGATCTCCGGCCATGGGCGCTAGTCGCTACATACAACTCGGATGGACTCTGTACCATTGGTGAGTGTCTTGCACTACATTAACAGATCGTAAAACGATCGTCAGACACCCGTGCGATTGAAAATCTAAATATTTGGAAGTCCGTAAACGCTTTCGCTAATATTGGGATATATTTAACATCAGGAGTGTAGGTCAAGTCAATACACATCTTGACGAGCTCCGCGGCGAGGCGGTCAACACGCCTGTCTATGTTCCCAGGTTCGACTCACGGTCAGGTCAAGATGAAAATGATCATTTTGAGATTGACCTGGGTCTTGGATGTTTATCTAAATAAGCATGTATTATAAAAAATAGTATCGTTGAGTTAGTATCCCATAACACGAGTCTCGAACTTACTTTGGGGCTATCTGCGTGTTTGTCCGTATATATTTATATTTAACACAGAGGATTGTGACTGCTCCTTGCGCGACCTTCCAGGGTCTGTAACTGGATAAGATTCTCAACGAAGGTTTACTTGTACTTTTTATATCTTTACTGTCATCTTTGCCTTGACTTTGCCGCCGGGAACAGTCTTTTTTCCGGGATGAAAGTTAACCTATGCTGCTCCGTATCCCAGACAAGATGCGTATGCAAAATTTAATGATGATCGGTTCAGTAACCTAAGCGTAAAAGCGTTACATACAAACAAATTTATATGTGAATGACCACAATGTTGTTTAATGTTTCCTTATGTTTTCGCGATTGTTCCACATTTAAATAAAATTATTTTAATACGGATTTTATCGCGTTTATTACATTATTTATACACCTAACGTTTCGAGCACTTTACAGTGTTCGTGGTCGTAGGTCTTCGAGCAACACGGCCTCCGTCGCAGGTAGACTGTTGACAAGAAAGATAAATAACACAATGTTGTTGTTATTTATTTTTCTTGTGTAATCAAAATTTTTCAAGCTGCTCAAAGTCTATCTGACATGACTGCCGTGCCTTCCGAAGAACGAGCAAGTTTTTATGCCATTGTCACATCTAAGTTATAAAAAGTAACGTGTCATTGATATGCAAGATTAAAAGAGCAAGATTAACAGCGTGGGCGACAACACACATCAGCCTTGCGGTACACCAACATTTATGGAGGAGTTTTATGGACGACTTCCGAGCACGAACTATCCACTGTCTGACGGACATAACTTTAGTTAGTTCTCGCTTAGATTTATAAGTTTATTTTACTATGTTAAAGTAGTTTAGTTTATTTGTTTTATTTATAGATAGTAGTTTTTTTTTTCTCGTTCTCACCTACAAACAATAGATATTTTCGTCATAAAACGATGAATCCTGGCAAAACATCAAAATCGATATCAAGATCTTTTGCCGGTATATATTAAACACTTCGAGTACGGAGGCCGTGTTGCTCGAAGATTAAACTTGGTGACATTGCGTTGGACATAATGTTTGAAAAAAATGAAACTTGCAGACTGCAGTATGAGAATAAAATGTACCTATAGCAAGGACTACATGTACACTATTGAAGAAAATTAGCAGATATAAAATACGGAAATAGTCTTCGAAGCCAATCAAACTCATTTGATATAAGCAGCTGGTAGTGACCAAGTATCTTCAACGTTTTTCTTGTACGTAAAGATACTATGAATAAGTCATAAACTTATTCGTAAGCTTCATTAAATAGCAGATGCACAAATAGAATAAATTGGACGTCAAAGTCTTAAATTATTTTATAAATGCCGAGTTTAATAACCATTGTTTGTCGAGCTCCGTGGCACAGCGGTCAACACGCTAGCCTGCGACACGGGGGTCCCGGGTTCGATCCCCGGTCAGGTCATTATGGAAATAGCTCTTTTTCATATTGACCTGGGTCTTAGATGTTTATATATGTATATATTATAAAATATAGTACCTATCGTTCAGTTAGAATCCTGCGACATAAGTTCACAACTTACTGTGGGGAAAGCTCATTTTTTTTTTTTTTTTTTTTTTTTAAATTCTTTATTGCACCAACTTAGTAAAGGACAAAAACAAAAAAAAATACAGTTTATGGCAAGAAGGTACAAAGGCGGGCTTATCACAAAAGCGATTTCTTCCAGCCAACCTTTGGGTAAACATAGACTTGTAAATCTAACGGGGTTGGCACAGTTTAGCAAAATTTTTAATTATAATACCTACCTACCTTAATAAATTTAACACATGTTAAAATACATACATATACATAACATAACTTTTAGATAAAACACATACTTACATAAATATTCATAAAGCAAAAAACTAAACCAAATAAACATAAAACGTAACATATTGGAAAAATAGAATGGCAGAAGCAGAAGATACATATATTACTAATATTTTCAATTGGAACCAAGATAATGGAGTGTCACTAACTCTTTGAACCTCTTAATTGTTTGGGCTTTTCTGATTTCAAGCGGCAAAGCATTCCACAGCGTCACTGCTTTAACAGTAAAAGAATTTGAATAGAAATGTGTCGTATGAGCAGGTATTGCGAGTCTAAGGATAAACGCACTGCGAGCACAAGAATCCTGAACCTCACGAAGGAAATTAAAACGTTCTTTAAGGTAATGTGGAGTAGAAGGATTAAAAAGGATAGAATATAGAAGTGAAAGTATATGTAAGTTACGACGTTGTCTAATAGGGAGCCACTTGAGTTGTAAACGAAAACTAGTGATGTGATCATATTTGCGAAGCCCAAATATAAATCTGATGCAGAAATTTTGGAGACGCTCAAGCTTATTTAACTGCTCTTCAGTGAGGTCAAGATAGCAGGAGTCAGCGTAGTCAAGGATCGGAAGAAGCAAGGATTGCACCAGCGCAATTTTAGTCTTAATCGGTAAAAAGTTACGTAACCTTTTTAGAGAGCCAGCTGAAGCAAACACTTTTTTACTGACCTCAGTTATCTGAGGCGACCACGACAAATTTCTATCGATTAGGATACCTAAACTTTTGACGTGGTTACTTATATCGATATCAACGCCATTGAAAACAATAGATGGAAGCGATTGCCAATCTACCCGAGAAATATAATAAGGACTGCCTATTATTACAGCTTGTGACTTGGAAGGGTTAACTACAAGGCCATGAGACTTGCTCCAGTCAGATACGCGCAGCAAATCTTCATTGATAGAAGCAATGCCTGAATTAATATTTTCCAACTTTACGTGACAATAAACTTGAAGGTCATCTGCATACAGGTGGTAGGAACAGCGAAGTTGATGAGAAATAGAATTTATAAACAGTGCGAACAACAAAGGAGAAAGCACGCCGCCCTGAGGTACCCCAGATGAAGTGTGACACCAAGTTGAGGTTTTACTCTCAATACGTACACACTGGCGTCGGTCATAGAGGTAAGAATGAAACCAGTCAATAACCGGTGGAGATATGTTCAGAGAGCGCAAGGTACCTAGAAGCACGTCAAAATCTACAGTATTAAACGCGTTTGAAAAATCTAATAATGTTAAGACTGTCAACTGGGAGTTATCCATACCAGCTCGGATGTCATCAGTTATTTTAACCAACGCAGTTGTCGTGCTATGCCCTGTTCTGAATCCCGACTGGAAAGGGTTGAGAATGGAGTGTTTACGGAGAAAAGGTTCAATCTGTGCCTGGGCAAGACGTTCTAGGATTTTTGAAAGGAAAGGAAGTATAGAAATGGGACGTAAGTCAGTGAAAGAAGAAGGATTGGCTTTTTTAGGTAAAGGGGTGATATAGGAGCTTTTCCACGCCGAGGGGAAAGTACCAGAAAATATATAAAATTTGTGTGATATGTCCCTATATATTTATTATTTATGTGTTGAATGACTAAAACAAACTTTCATAGTGCACATAAGGTAACCGGTTAATGACGGGCCGCCTCGCTTCGTTGTCTAGGTATGATGAAACCACATACATAAAAATACCCATGTGGATAAAACTGAGGATGAAACCTATGAATTCATGAAAAATAACGAATGATACTGCATGAAAGTCACCCTTTCAAAAAAATAGTGGCCTTGGCTGTATGTGTTATTTTACTTTTACATCCCAAGGAAAGAAAAAATAGTCACATCCATTTCATCTGTCACTGTCACTGCCACTGTGTCAATGTCGAATTGTAAAATCGAATCAATGTTCTGAAATTCTGAAAAATCAAGGAAAATTTTATCTATTTTCATATTAAAGACTGTTTAGCTGACTGGAAATTTCGTAATGCGACGTGCCTACGTATACAAAAACAAAGAGGAAGAAGATGGGAAAATTCTGGCTGTGGAAGATTCGATTGAAGAGCTTAAAACTGAAGTCTCTTTGCACTTTCAGTTGCCGAAAGAAAACATTAGATTGTTTTCCTCAAACGGCTGTGAAATCATCGATGCGAGGATCATAAGAAACGAGGAGAAAATATACCTAAATACAGAACGTATTAATGAACCAAAAAACTGTGGTACTATTGAAAAATCTTTAACAAAGTTGACTGTCGGCGAAAAAGGAGACGCGGGCAATAGTAAGTCAGTATCTGACTGGATAACCCTGAATATTGGTGGGA
Source organism: Rhodophaea formosa (assembly GCA_963082605.1). Lineage (NCBI taxonomy): Eukaryota > Metazoa > Arthropoda > Insecta > Lepidoptera > Pyralidae > Rhodophaea > Rhodophaea formosa. The sequence goes on along the minus strand of OY720225.1, from coordinate 7,839,193 downwards.
AACATTTCACAACTTCTCGATCTACTCTCCTAGCCAAAGAGCCTTTATCTATGCTTGCAAGAATGTTTGCAGATGATAATAACATGTACTTAATGAACCCTAGTGCGACTGATGAGAAGGGCGCCTATTTAATCGATAGAAGTCCGGAGTATTTCGACCCTATCCTTAATTATTTGAGGCATGGTGAAGTGATTTTGGATAATAATGTCAATCCCAGAGGTGTACTGGAAGAAGCAGTATTTTATGGTAATTTGAAGAAACTTTTTACTAAATTACTGCTTACTGACTATTATTTAATTATTAGCTTCATGCTCTTGCAAATTTCTTGGTGTTATGTATGATGATTATTACGACGAAGTGCCAAAGTTTTATTTTTGTTTTATTTCTTATTAAATATGTGTAAAGAATATTTCTCTTTTAAAATTATTTAAAACCTAGCTAAAATAACAAAGCAAATCTTGTGTAGTATACATATTTAAATTCTTTGAAAGCAAAGTAAGAATAGGATAGGAATCTTATTACTGAAACTGACTCTTACAACCATAAGAAATTTGTTTCTTTTTTAATACCTGTTTCAGCCAGCACTAACATCAAAGTAAATAAAAAAAAAACATTCTTTTGTTTCTTTCAGCCAGTTAGGTACTAAATTTGTTTTTTTATATTCTTTGTGGCAATCCAGGTATAGAATCTATGATACCACAACTGCACCAACTGATTGAAGAGTCCAAAAGCAGTATTGGCAATCACCAAGCTCTGACCCGGATGGATGTGGTCCGAGCCATCACAATGACTTCTAATAGCACTGAACTGCGGTATCAAGGTGTGAACCTCTCGGGCGCTGATCTCAATAGACTGGACTTGAGGAATATTAATTTTAAGGTTTGTTACTGTAACCAAACCTTACAGTTATTTATTTTGGGAGTAAGATCAATCTTATATGCTCTCTTTAGCGGACTCTGGACTTTTGTAAAGCAGGGGATGGAACTAAGAAGACTAAAAATAAAACTGTGTTTGCTAGAAGTCAAAGATTAGAAGTAGATTTCAAACAGCCTTATTGGCATACTAGCCGTCACCTATAATTATAATATTGCTTGCTATTTAAAATAAATTTGGTGCATTTAAGGGTTTTAATTGCATTTAAGTTAACCAGCGAAGTGCCTCCAGCAAAGACTTGCATACCAAGGGTCCCATACTAATATTTGTAAAAAAACAAATGTTTATATATAACAAGTATCAATTATACCTACTACATGAAATATTGCTAATAAAATTGTATATTGTAGGCAGATGACTGATGACATAAGAAATTAGCCATTAGGTGCAAATATTTCTATTTTTTTCATTTTACAGTATGCTTGCCTATCAAGATGCAACCTGAGTGGAGCAAATCTATCGCACTGCTGCCTGGAACGGGCGGACTTGTCTCATGCTAACTTAGAAGGTGCTCAACTACCAGGGGTGAAGGCCTTATGTGCCAATATGGAAGGTTAGTAGATCTTATTTTTACCATAGATATTATAATTCTACAGGAATAGACTTCCATGCTGGTCTGGGAGAAAAGAAAAAACGTAGAATGTACCAGCTGCTTTTCTTCCCGCGCAGATCGTAAAAGCCGATCGAGGGAATGGGCGTCAGGAATCATGTCAGTAGACGATGCGGCTAGCAACCCATCACTATTTTATTCCGTTTTCACCTACAAGCCCACCAACATGCTAAACATGGCCTTAAGGTTTTACAGACCTAGGCTCCACTGCTGGACATAGGCTTCCCCTACGGATTTCCAATACGACCGGTTAGAAGCTGCCTGCATCCAGTGCCTTCCTGCGACCTTTATCAGGTCGTCTGACCACGTGGTCGGTGGGTGTCCAAAGCTGCGCTTGCCAGTATGTGGTCGCCATTCGAGAACCTTTCTGCCCCATCGGCCATTGGTTCTTCGCGCTATGTGTCCCGCCCACTGGCACTTCAAAGAGCTAATCCGCTGGGCTATAGCGGTGAACTGGGTTTTTCTACGGATCTCCTCATTTCTGATTCGATCTCGCAGAGAAACACCGAGCATAGCCCTCTCCATAGCTCTTTGATATAAAAAGACCTGATAATGAAAAACAAAAAAAGCAATATATAATAAGCTTTGGCTGTATGTTGCAGGTGCCAATCTGAAAGGCTGTAATATGGAGGACCCTTCAGGGTCTAGGGCAGTAATGGAAGGAGTCAATTTAAAAGGTAATCATCATGAATTTTATTTCGTTCATTGCATTTTTAAAGCATATTATGTCAAGTAATTATCATCGCTAGATATGGCCTTCGTCTTATGAGCTTGGGCTCTGTCCACCCCGCAATAGATAAGACATGATAATATGTATGTATTTCTTTCGCAGGTGCCAATCTTGAGGGCAGCAATATGCCCGGTGTCAATTTGAGGGTGGCAACACTGAAGAATGCCAACCTTCAGAACTGTGATCTCAGAAGTGCTGTGTTAGCTGGAGCTGATTTGGAGGTAATGTTCTTACTTTTTAGGATTTCGTACGCGATCGTAAAATCGGGACTTTATTACTAAGCTTCCGATGTCCGTCTGTCTGACTGTCACGGGAGTTATTGTCCCGTAAAAGGAAAGACTAAAATGTTTACAGAATCTTCAGTTGTTGTTGGACACGCGTTCAGGGGGAGCTACTTACCGATATCAAAAATTATTCCATCGCTGAATAGGTACGTTATTCCTTTGTACCATAGGCTATGTATGTACCACGGGCGAAGCCGGGGCCGACTGCTAGTTTCTCATATTATTGTCACGAGAGTGGTTTGGGAATAGGAAAGGAAATTGGCCGATCTTATGCAAATGTGCATTTATTTAGAACCCAAGAGATTACTCACAACTTCACAGCATCTGTCGCGATGTTGATGTCATTCAGCTACCTACGCGACAATATGGTGCATATGTCGCAGTCATCTGGTTGAATCTGCTATTTGATTAAATGACTAGCGCGTTCATTTAATCAAATAGCAGATTTCAGATCAGGTCATTCAATGAACTCGCTAGTCATTCAATCAAATAGCAGATTCAACCAGATGACTGCGACACATACAAAATTTAGACGCGCCTTTTTATGCCATTTTTGGCAAAAATCCTACATAATAGAGGTTTGGACTAAATCGTTTGGTATAAAAGTGTTTGTTTACAATAATAACGTCAAGAACCGATGGTTGATGGGGCAGACTGGTTCTTGAATGGCGATCACGTACTGGCAAGCGCAGCGTCAGACCAACCACCTGGTTGGTGGGAGTCTGACGCTGCGCTTGTCGGCCGGCCACCTGGTCGGCCGACCTGACCAAGGTCGCAGAAAAACGCTGTATGCAGTCCACTTCTAATAGATCATATTGGAAATCCTTGGAGGAGGCCTATGTCCAGCAGTGGACTTCTTGCGGCTGAGATGATGATGATGACAATTCTTCATCAGTTTTTACAGGAGCACGACCCTCTCTGTACTACCAGAGCCATATATTAGCCAGAGCAGTCAGAGGATTTGGCCTACACTCTCCACGCTGGCCAGACGGGTTGGAGAGGTATGATGACAATTATTGACATATTAATGATGACAAATTATAATACTGTATTGCTTTTTCTTCCAGTGTTGCGACTTGTCCGGCAGCGACCTCCACGAAGCCAACCTACGCGGTGCCAACTTAAAGGACGCGGCGTTCGAACTCATGCTCACTCCACTTCACATGTCGCAAACTATTAGATAAACACACAGCACGGAATATCGCTCGCGCCCTGCAAGCCAAGAATATACATATACACTATACGAGAAGAAACGACAGTTAAGCATGTGTGCACGTAAGATCGCTTGCGGCTATGTGTGGGTGTCTGGACGTGTGCGGGGGCAGCGAGAGGCGCGTGGGGCGGGGAACAGGCCGTCGCCGGCTGCTGCGCTCGAGGGCTGTGCGTTGTGTTTGCGTCTCTCGCATATCTCGCACCGCAGACACGAAGTGAGAAGTGAGTGACTACCTACGCGTTGTCAACCCTAGCGCTTACACGCCCCGGTTCAAGGTCACCGGCGCCCGAACTAGAGACGAAAGTAACAATAATACCGCTGTGTCAGGCTAGTAGGTGAAAGTCGCATACTCGGCCTGTCAGTTCGTGCTCAGAAAAACATAAAAATGCTCCAATGTGCTGTGATGCGGTATCATAATTACAGTTAAAAGGTTAATAAAACGATTCTGATGTAACCTACATCACAAGTAGTCAATCGATATTTGCATTTCTACATTACCTTGACGACCAAAACCTCAATAAATGATACCGCCCCCTGACACGCAATGAAATGTGTTTAAAAGGCGTCTATAGTAGCGCGCGAGCGAAAATCTCATTACCTGCCCTGTGGTTGAACATGTCTATGATGAATATATTCCGTCACCAAAGTTTATATTTGTCACCAAAAAGTTTTTGTACAGGTATGTCACAAAATCTTACTAATATTTGTTTGTGAGCAAAGATCTGAGGATGTTTGTTACTTCTCGTATGAAGAATCATAAAAAACTGTTCAGCCGTTTTTGATTAATTTAAGAAAGTCGTAACTGTACCCAATTTTTTTTATAACTAATGTAAAGAACCCGGCTCTTTATCTTCAAAACAATTTGAAGATAAAGATTAAACTGACTGAGGTCCCTTTTGTATGAATATAAAGCTTTGTCTTTTTGTCATAAAACCCATAATAAGCACAAAATACAGTAAATCTAGACGGCCATATATAATAATTATATTTTATTATATTAAACTTGGATATATCTGGGGTTGAAGTTCACATGTTTTGAATCTCCATTTTGCTTTGAAATAATAAATCAGAGCTGCCTACAACTGGACTGAAAACAACTTAAAATTCATATACCTGGTTTATACAATTTGCCTCTGTGATTATTCAGTTTTTTTTTTACACAACCTTTTGATGCTACCAGTATTCGGTAGTTCAATCCTGGTGGCCAACCTATTGACTAATAATATTTAGTGACAAAAATGTATTTTGGTGAGAACGTAAAATTATACTTATTAATAAATAGATACGTCACGATAATCCATTAATATATTCTACGTAGTTATACGATACGTATTGTACTTACTTTGAATAAATTATTTATGATGCCTTTTGCTTCAAAGATGTGTTTTTTTTATTCCCAAAGTTCAACAAATTTGAATGACTCTATTGCATGCAAAACAGATTTAAAATAGGTACCCTCGATAAAGCATGTAAGTCCATAATTTACAATTAAAAAAAAAACCAGTAAAAAGGGATACGATATTTATCATTCACATTGGGAGAGGCCTTTAGAAAATTTCCAGGAGTGCTATTTTTGAAAGCGTGACTCACTAAAGCGCAAGTCGTGCACGACTACAAGTCACACTCGTCTTCCAAGTCATGAAATGCCATTTTGCTATATTTTTGAAACCATCGCTTGAACTGTAGTGCTGCCAACCTTCAACGAAAAATATTTCATTTCTTCTTGTTTCACGCAGAATTTCTTAGAAACTTTTTTAGGTTAATAAGGATTTTCAAAATGTTTAAGAAGTGTAGCGTCAAACGGAACATAAAATGATGACAGATGATCTTCGAATGACAGGAAGTGACTTTGACATAAAAGCGTTCGTCGCCTGCGGAAACGAGCGGTCTCAACCGCTCGTTGCAATCACTCGTCAACGCATGACTCAAAAATGCGGCCTTTTAGAAACACTCGCGTCAATCGCTCGTTTAGTGAGTCACGCGTTCAAAAATAGCTCTCCAGACTCCCGGGTAAAATTTCCCAAATCTGGCAGCTCAGACGGTCAAAGTCCTGTCAATGTCATTATTATACGTCAGATTGACATTGACAGGGAATAAAGCACAGATATTTGTTTATAAGTCCTACGTGTCCTATTTTCAAAAATTCATAAACAAATAAATACTGGTTTAAAAAAAATATAAAAAATATGGAAATATATACATACAAGGTACTTTCGATTGCATATATTAAAAGTACCACTTCCGGTAAAGTACATGTTGTCAATTCGACCATTGACCGCCCGCGCCCGACCGCCCTTCACAAACTACCTACTTGCAAACTACGAAGAAACTATTACTACTCGCACTTCGACAAAAAAAAACAGAAGCGACTCTGAGGGAATGTTGCCATTGCCACCATGGAGATCGTATAGGTACTTTCGTGGTTGCACAGAACCTTAACTGACAACATATACTTTACTGGAAGTGGAACTTTTCATATATGCAATCGAAAGTACCTTGCATGTATATAAATCCATATTTTAATAATTTTTTTAAACCAGAAATTATTTTTTTATGAATTTTTGAAAAAAGGACCTTCGGGTCCTTTTTTAGTAGGATTTATAAACAAATAACTGTGCCTTATCTGTCATTGTCAATTTGACGTAAAATAATGACATTAACAGTCAGAGTTGCCAGATTTGGGAAATTTTACCCGGGAGTCTGGAAAATCTCTTAGGCTACGGTTTCCTCCACTGAAAGACCACATCGTGCGCTCGTCAGCAAACTGTCAAATGACGACACATGCATTTTCTATGAAAACTAATTTGGGTGGTTTCTACGGACATCGTTGTTAACGGTCGTGCATGCTGGCGGTGGTCAAAGATCTGGTGAAAAATTGCGAGTGTCTAGATTAATCTTTACAGTTTTATGTTATTTATTGTGGCTTAGTTAAAACATCTGAATTTAAAAGAAAAATGAAAATGCATACTACAGAACAGACTGACTGTTTTTTTTTTATTTCGGGTAGACTTAGAAAATAGTTTGTAATACTGATACTATGCTAACTTTCATTTTGTCTACGTAAGCGTAGTAGAAGAAATGAAAGTTAGCATAGCCGTCCGATTTAGAAGTTTCTCTGATAAAATATTATTTCATATTGAAACTCACAATTTAATTTAGCAAAGTTAGTAATTGAATGTATTTGAAACAAATAAATAAATCAGCAAACAAAATGAAACCACACATGTAAGAATATATCGGTAGGACTTGGAGTAAAATAATGGGCAAGGGATGTTTTCGGCCTTTTCGGGTGTGCCGGCTGCTCACTAATTACAAAACTGATGCCATATTTTGTGATCTACATCCCCAAAATATTTGAAAAATTGACTTCATTCATTTTAGGTACATGAAAAGTTATGAGCACCATCGCGAAGTCCAAAACTGACTCCACACCATTATTTAATGCTTTGATCACATGACTTAAAGTTCTGTCTAGTCTGTAAAGAATAAAGGACGTGGTTTCGTATTTTTGAACATCAAAGAAACAGGTAAGAATATAAGGAATATAGTTAATAGGTAAAAGAAATAATCAAAACCAAATCATTTTTACATCGAAAAACATTCTGGACGGCATTTGCAATGAAAAAACAGAGAAAACGGATACGATATTACCATTCACATAGGAAGAGGCCCTTTTAGAGATTTTGCCGAATCCCGGGTAAAATTTCTAATTCTAATCTTGCAACTCTGACTGTCAATATATAAATAATTACTATTTTACGTCAGATTGACAATGACAGGTGATAAGGCACATATATTTGTTTATGAAGCCGAGGCATGGGTCCTTTTTTCAAAAATTCATAAAAAATGGTAGTACAAGGCACTTTCGATTGCATTTATGAAAAGTACTATAAGTCACTGAGAATTCAAATTATACTAATCATATGTGGTAGATAATATTTTAGTGTATTTTAAAAAAGCATATAACATAAATACACGAAAAAGGTATCCTTAAGGAAGTTTTTTCGTAAAAACTGAAAAAAGTACCATACTTTCGGGCCCCCAGGAGTAGCACAGGGTTAAGAAAGTTGCAAACTTGGGTGTAGTGTAGACTATTTTAAGTGGTCTCTACAATATATAAAAAAATCGCCCATACATGCGTGTTTGCAATGTTTGACACTCCTTGTATCGATATTGACTTGCCTAATAATCGAGTTCATACAAATCGTATGTAATCAAAACATTTGCTTTATACCGACTAATTCAACAATACTCAACATAAACATTTAGTTGTTTAGAAACTAAAAAAGTACATTAAAATGTCGTAGTTTGTTATTGCCACATATTGTTGCAATTTGCAGTAATGTATGTACATTCACATATTAAATTTTCACTCAGCTCAAGTGAGAAGGATGTCTTAAGTACTATTCACACTTGCGGAGTCGCGTCGGAGCGCAGCGGAGCGCGTCGACTCAGATGCCTGAGCACGCGCCCGAGGCCGATATATATATCCGTATATATATATATATATATATATATATATATATATATATATATATATATATATATATATATACGGACAAATCACACAGACAGAGCCGAGCAGCCGAGTTCAGCCGACCGCATACCCGAGCAGCCGACCGCGTACGCGAGCAGCCGATCGCTTATTCGAGTAGCCGATCGCATGGCTACTCGAATAAGCGATCTCGCGTCTTATTTTTCAAGCTGCCTAAAGGCATCTGTCTGCCATCAATAGTTACAGCCGGAACCATCGGCTGCATCATGTAATCAAAAGAACCTTGTATACTTTCATATTTTTAATTTTTTTTTTTAATCAGAAATTAGATTAATATGAATTTTTGAAAATAGGACAAACACGAAGGACTTGTAAACAAATATCTATGCCTAATGTCATTGTCAATCTGGCGTAAAATATTGACTTTGACAGCCAGAGTTGCCAGATTTGAAAAATTTTACCCAGACTGGAAAATCTAAAAGGCCTCTCCCAATCCCAATGTGAATGTTAGGTATCGTAAATCGTATCGTACGTTGGTGAGCAGCCAGCACACTCGAAAACGTATTATTACATTGCACATTAGGATTTATGATATACATGGATGGACTGATTTGTAAAGGATATGCAAAAAAATATACATACATTTCATGCCTCTTATTTCGAAGTATGCAAGTGTCATTCCAAGTGCGAGTCAGGCTCGCGCATAAAGGGTTCCATACCATTATTTAAACAACATTATGGAGCAAAAACGGCAAAAAGGTAATTTTGATTGCATGTATAAAAAGTACCACTTCTGGTAAAAAATATGTTGTCCACTTGTCCATTAACTTTGTGGTGGGTGCCACTCGACAACTTTTGATGAACAGGACACTGATTTCCCTGAATATATTAAATTATTCGTATAATATCTACTCGGGCAAAATTATAGGCCTCTTAGATGTGTAAACCTCCGCCAGGAGTAATATTGCTCTGTGGTGTAAACGAGAACGAACCAATATTTTATTACAATGTTGACAGTGCCGGTAATTTCACGCCGTCAAGTTGGACACATTTGTTTTTTATTCGCGTTCTATTTTTGTGTGTGACGGTTCCGTCCGGCGAAGAAGGATTTTATTTTCCAAATAATTTTGATGATTTCATTTAGATTGTCGAAATATTTGTAAAACATCTCCAGATTGCACTAAAATATCGATATGCAGAACGGAGAGGGTACGCCGGCGGCCGGGGAAACCAGTAAGTTTCACATTTTGTTGTCAGATTATTGGAATAACAATCATTGTTCCGCTGTTTTCTTGTAATTATAAAGAAAATGCCGCCGGGATAGCGTAAGAAAATGTGAATAATTATCAAATTTGATAGATTCCAGCATGTTTTTCTAATTACCCACATTTAGACGCATCTAAAATTAATCTGCACTACAAATGCACTGCTTTTGTTAGTGTTTGGAATTCGATTGCAGTTTTAATTTCACTCGCATTAGATGGTTTCGTGCATATATTATCGCGATTTGGGTTGTTTCCTTTGGTTATAATTATTGATACTGTGGGTAGATTAATTGGAGTGTGAACGTGAGTCACATTCCTGCGGCCCACCACTTTTCGTAAAAATTAGTTAGTTAGGCAATTGACTGCATTGCACAGTTCGTTTGAGTCTTGAAAATAATGGAGCGAAAATTCCAGAGCTGCGCCGCGTGTGTTTTCCGTGTATTTTTTTTTCTGCTACCTTCACAGTACAAAAATGTCAATGTTGAGGTCATTAGATTTTCTATTTGTTCTGATTCATCGTGTTGAAGGCTATGCACCGATGCAGAGATATTACCTCATCACTTAAAACTCAGATGTTTAAAAGATAAATAAAATCTTAAAGGTATTATGGTAACTTGGTCCTCATGGATCCCTCCGGGATCTGCAATCAATTCTGGAATAAACATTTTTATGTAAGTTGAGTGAAGTCATTTTATTTTTGTGTTTAAAATAATCTCATTCCAACTTTCACATTTATAATATTAGTAGGAAGTTAAAGTTGCATGTGCATTCACTGCATAAAAACATTGAATCACTCAAACTTTGTGTATTTGATATATAGAAAGTTTAGATTTATGCAGTTTATTAACTATTTCTCATCAATAAAGGCCAATACTCAATACATTACAAAAGAAAGAATTTGTTCTTTATAAAATTACTAGTTGTTGCCTGTGGCTTTGCCCGCATGAATTATAGACTATGTTCTTCTCCGTAATCACCTGTATGCCAAATTTCAAGAAGATTGGTTCAGTAGTTAAAGTGCGAGGAGGTAACAAGCAAATATACAGACTCACTTTCGCATGTACATTAGTTGGGACTATAAAATTTATGTCTTAAACTGTTTATATTGCTAATTAAATGTGATATCAATTTTAAGCACCTGTAAGAGTTGTTCATTAAGTTGAGAACTTTATCAATACTTCAACTTAGCAACAACCTGCTTCCTTCTGCCACATGGCTATACCTACTAGCCAATGACCGAAAATAAGAACAGATAGTCAAATACAATAATTTTAATCTGTACTTTATTGATAAAAGACAATAACACCTTTGTCCAAATTCCAATTTAATCTAAACGCTGATGAGCTATTGTTTTGGTTTTTAATTAAACAAGTGTTGTGTTTCTGGAAGTAACTAAATTTTCAAGCATTAGTTCCAACTTCAAGTTTTCCTACACATATTAAATTAAGAAATAACACATGTAAATAAATGTTTCAGTCTTTACTCTTTGTATGAAAACTTGTACAAAGAGTAAAGACTGCTCGTTCAAATCCTGCCTGCGTGTTTTTTTTTAGTAGAGAGAGTACCTACTTGTCTTATTAGTACTTGTCTTATATCAGAGTAGCATTGTGAATGCATAAAATACCTATATAAATATTTATCTACACACTTAACTCTTTATCCCAAAAATCCACTAAACCGTTTTTGATGAACCTTGACTGTTTCCTAAGTTGCTGATTTGTACTGTAAAAATTTTGCAATCTAATTTATATTTTCTGAACAACTTATAAATATATCTACATACACTCATAAAATGTGGCACACTTGTTTAGAAGTTGATAAATAAGGTTAAGTTAAGGGCCCACACTAGGCACACTAGCGACACCAATAGTTTTATTCCTAATACTTTACAAATAAAATGAAATTCAAAAACATAAATCATATACTTAAGCCTTAGTAAATAACCTGAAGTATTTTTGGAGTCGTGTTCTCATCTTATGAGAATCAGTTATTTAGAGAACTGCTGATTACCGCCTAAAACGGCTGTTTTTGGCGGTAATCAGAAATTCTCTTAATTACTGATTTTAATAATATTAAAACATGATTCCAAAAATACTTCAGGTTATTTACTATGCTTACCTATATGATACATTCTTGAATTTCATTCTGTTTGTAAAGTCTTAGGTTTTTACCTAAGACTTTACAAATAGAATGAAATTCGTCGTATTGATTGGCGTCGCTAGTGTGCCTAGTGTGGACCCTTAACATCCTATCCTAACTAATATTATAAATGCGAAAGTGAGTTTGTTTGTTTGTTACGCTTTCTCGCCGTATCTACTGAACCGATCATCATGAAATTTTGCATACACATAGGTTAGGGTACTGAGAAGGACATAGGCTATACATCACGCGGGCGAAGCCGCGGGTAACAGCTAGTTATTATATATTGTACACTTTTTTTTTTACACCCTTTATCACACCCTTGTACTATTGTATTCTGTAATATTATACAAAACCATGCAATTCTGACATGACGTTCTTACGCGAAAAATTGATGACCTCCTTTTTTGTAAGTAGGTTAAAAAACAAAGAATAGGTCAGATCCAAACAAATAAAGGTACAAGAATAGTAAGAGAAGTAATTTTAAAAATAGCCCAAGGGAACATCACACTGCTAAATTTAATTGAAAATATCAGTCTTCAGTATGTGTGTCTATTTACATCGAGTTCAATGACCTTACACACCTAGTTGGAGATAGAGAAATGTGTGCAAAAACTTTCAGTGTACAAACAGAAATAGTTAAAACTGTGGCAGTTTTACGATTGTTATCCTAACTAATATTATAAATGCGAAAGTGAGTTTGTTTGTTTGTTACGCTCTCACGCTCTATCTACTGGACCGATCATCATGATATTTTTTGCATACACATAGATTAGGGTACGTACTGAGAAGGACATAGGCTATAAATCACGCGGGCGAAGCCGCGGGTATCAGCTAGTAAATTATAAATTTATACTTACATTAGTTTCACTACTGTATGTGGACTCTCATTAATGAGATTATTTTATTACTCTTTATACTGAACTAGCAGCCCACTAGGTATGAATTATACCTATTAAACATTCCTCATTAATCACTCTTATCAATCGGTGAAAACCACATGAAAATTCGTGTAATAGTTTTTGAGTTTATCCTGAACAGACAGACGTGGCGGAGGACTTGTTTAATAATATGTAGTGATAGTGATGACTAGCTTTTGCCCAAGACTACCACCGCGTAACTCTGTCTTTGCAATAAAAAGTATCAAAAGTTTGGATATGGTCTATTTATATTTGCCAAATAATCTTTTAGTGGAGATCAGTAATAATTGGATGCATATTTATTTACCAATAGTCAATTTTAGGCTCATAAATTACAGTAGCCACTTTTGAAAACATTTTCATTTTTATCGCTAATTTTCCCGCAAATTTATCCGCGTTAATTATAGCCTATGTCTCCCGCAGATAAATTAGCTTCTATAATGTGAAATAATTTTGAAAATTGGTCCAGCAGATTATTTAATGCAAACAAACAATTAAATCTTTCCTCTTTATAATTTTAGAACATAAAATCCCAGTATACAGGTATAATACGGATGATGACTATATTTTTTTTCGTTATTATATGGAAAGTAGTCCCAAAAAAAAGACATCCGCAAAATAACGCCATGCTAAACCAAAAACTCTCTTAGATATTACAGTTTTAATAGCACATTTTTTGGGCGATACCAAAACGCTCCCCAGAAAATGCTACTGTATCGTGACGCCACGGTTGAGTAAAATGTACGGGACGAATAACTTGTTCGACAGCTATATTAAATATTGCGGTTTATTGTAATGGTGTTATAATATAATCCATTATAATAAAAGTTGCTTTACATTTAGAGCATATATAATGGTAATATTTTTTTCTACTTTTTTAATACTTTTAAAATGGACTTGCCCAACCAACTTTAAAAGGTTTTAAAAGGTTGTAACGAATCGTTATCAAATTGAAAGTGTACTTTTATAGTCTTTTTAGACACATTTTGATATATTACGAAACATTTTTAAGAATCTGAAGACCCAGTCATTATGCCTATTCCATTATCTCACTCCATGAGATTTATAAGTTGGTCTGATTTCACACTAGTTATAAACTATTTTTACACTTACAGTAAAAGTATCTAGAGCTGCTCCATTACATTGGAACAGGGCAACTGCCTTTTATTTCAACTGGGTTTATTACATCTTGCAATTTTTCGTTATACAAATTTAAGCATATGGAGAGCCATATACTTAAATGTGTAATTAAAAAATATTTTTAAAATATAATATTATTTGACAAATATCTTACGGCCGGCCGCCTGTCTGACGCCAACCCTTCTTGAATATTTTCATAATCGCGGATGAAGTTAAACGAAGTACAGTATTGATCTTCCCCTCGCGTAGACTGGCGTGTTATCTTTTACACCTCGGCGGCTCTATAAAATATTTACTTCAGTATTTTATATGAATCTTATCCTAAATTTTATCAGCGGCCCAAGCTATCTCTATGTACATAGTACTTACAGATACATACATGGTCGTATATAAACAGTGTATTATACGTGTGCACAGGTGTTGAATTTCATACTAATGTAGCTGCTAGGTACGTCACCTTGAGTTGCGAGGCGAAACTACTGGTACATAACTAAATGTATGTATAACTATAGATATTATTCGTCTATAAAGTATTTTCAAACTGACCTTGAAGGGCGTAGGTTGAAATTTTAACTAACATTTTCTTATTAAATTTTATATACTTTCAACATTTTACAATTCAATGATTTGAATTTTATTTTTGGAAGAAAGAGGTACCTAGTTATTGTCTTTCTTGACAGTTTTTCAGGTAAGGTTTTGTAAACAATTTATAAACTACGTTACAGAAGTTTCCAGCCGAAAATGCAATTGTGACAGCAACTTCCAACGACATACCGCGGCGTCAGGAGTCCCTTGAGTTTCGAAGATTAGAATAAAAGTTGTTTCGCATTAAAATATTTCGCATAAAGGTATGTTACGCATAAAATTTGTATGTAAAATTTATGCGTTACATACCATTATGCGAAATATTTTTATGCGAAACAACTTTTATACCAAAAAAAGATATGCGTTCGGATAGTGAACCATTTAAACCTTGTCGCGTGGTTCCCGGCAGAGAAGAATAGGAACACTCCAAGTCTTTTCGTGGACGTCGTAGAAGGCGACTTAGGAAACACAAGCTAAACAAAGCCTATAAACATCTAAGAGACCTCTGAAAATGGTGTCTTTATAAAGAGTAAGTTGTATCGATTACAATCTTCAGAATGTCGTAAGATCGTGCTTAGCTATTCTAAAATCCACCCGACTCCATTCTTGCACCCTCTTGGGCCGAATGACATGGCTAAACAACCTCATATCCTCATAACCACATTGTCATATTTCAGCCAAGAAACCCGTGCCCGAGGAAGTGACGAAGCAGTCCTTCCGCGTGAAAGTATGGCGCCACCTGGAGACCAACGGCCTGGCTATGTTCCCTCGGCCGGTCTACAACAGGATCCCGAACTTCAAGGGCGCTCCGGAGGCGGCCACGAAGCTCGCCGAGCTCGAGGTCTTCAAAAACGCGAACACCATCAAAGTGAACCCGGATAAGCCGCAGGAGCCCGTGAGGTATGTAATACTGTTAGAAATTCGTAAGATACTCCGAACATTTTTACAGCCTGGCTAAGTTCCCTCGGCTGGTCTACAACAGGATCCC
Source organism: Rhodophaea formosa (assembly GCA_963082605.1). Classification (NCBI taxonomy): domain Eukaryota; kingdom Metazoa; phylum Arthropoda; class Insecta; order Lepidoptera; family Pyralidae; genus Rhodophaea; species Rhodophaea formosa. The sequence goes on along the minus strand of OY720225.1, from coordinate 7,823,891 downwards.
GAACTTCAAGGGCGCTTCGGAGGCAGCCACGAAGCTCACCGAGCTCGAGGTCTTCAAAAACGCGAACACCATCAAAGTGAACCCGGATAACCCACAGGAGCGGCCTGTGAGGTCTGTCTTGCTGCTACAAAATTCGTTAGGTACGCTGGACATTTCTTTTTTATGACATAGTTTGACAAACGAACAAGGATTAGGACATGTCTTCAAATACGCGAACACCATCAAAGTGAACCCGGATAAGCCGCAGGAGCCTTTGACTGTGAGGTATGTCTTGATGCTAGAAATTTGTAAGGTACTAAGGAAATATCCTTTTTTTTATGATAAAGGACGGCAAACGAGCATGGATTCTGATAGCGTGTTCTGCTAGAACAAAATGTATGGTCCCTAATATACATTTTGTTCTGCTATTATATATATATTCCGTGTCAAAGTATGGCGCACGCACTAAAAGAAAAATCCTATACTTACATATAGGTAATCTAAGCCAGGGCGAGAGATCACTCAAATAATTTCAAATGGAGCAAATATTTTTGATTATACATACTCATCCTCACCCTATTTCCTCAGATTAGAGTCCCGTAAGATAAAAGTCGCCGATAACAGAACTATAAATAAGTTTTTGTGATATCCATTAACATTTTTCTGCATTCTGGGTAGGAATTAATATGCAACTATGTCGACTATTCGTTCAGCACAACGAATCGATTAGCAGTTGAGAATATGAGATCTATTGCAGAGAACAATGTTGTATTGATTTGTTGAAAAACGAAGATCCCTAGGCTTTTTCATCTTCCATCTGGGCAGTTTTTGGTGTGAGATCACTATTTTATTAGGTTTATAAATATTCTGGCGTAATTTTTTAAAACCGTAGCGCCTTATAGGCAAAATCCTGGTTTTGCAGGCGCCCATATAAATAGTTATCCTGTCTATGGTAACCGCTTTCCATCATGTGGCCTGTATGCCTGTTTGCCCACTTAGTGTTATTTTGTATATAAATCTTTAAAAACTTTCTCATATTATCCCATGCTGTGTGTTAAACATTACCACAAAATTAATAATAGTATTGTTATACTTGTGTCCGTGTCTCGCTGGGTAACGAACACATTTACCTAGCGAGACAAAGACAACATGATACTTAAGAGTGTCAGTAGTAACAAAAATATTTTTAAGCATTGGACGTAACAAAAATTTTTAAATCCAATTATTTTATATCAATTAAAGCCGGTAATTAATTGCATGAACTATAAATAACGAAGATTGTAGTATGTTATATTGGCAATCTAAATGTATATTCTTTGAAAATTCAATATAATTATTACGTTTGAGATACAGTTAGCCAAAAGACAACGACAGACGGTTAGCGATATTAGTTATGGGTCTATTTTCACCTTTTAGGAACGGAACACAAAAAGGTCTAACATTTAAGAATTTGTGGGGTCCTTTTAAAAGGGCGTGAAGAGATTTCTTCAGGGTCGGCAAGGCACGTTTGGCACCCCTTGTGTTGCAGGCGTCCATAGGCCGTAGCCTAAGGTTTTCCATCAGGTGGACCATATGCCTGTTTGCTTGTAGTATAAAATTAAAATAGTCTTCTGGGAATCAACTCTAGTGGGCTTACCCATAATTGTCGAAGTAAGACTACCCGAAGAAGTGAGGATCGAAGGCATATGAGAAAATATTGAAGAGGTTCAAATTATATGGGATAGTATGCTCAGTCTGATATAAAAACCGGCCAAGTGCGTGTCGGGCCACGCGTGTGGGCAGTGTAGGGTTCCGTAGTTGCGAATGACAACTTTGTGTTTACACTGTTCACACTCGCACCTCACAGTTTAACGACCAAAAACATCTAACAATGAAAATTGTATGAAATTTTCGAGTACATTTTATAAGTTGGTTGCCTATAACTTTTTAGTTTGTACTTAGCTCTGATAGTTTTCCTTTCAACTTCAGTATATATACTACTGCTGTAATTTTTTTCACGTATCTATATATAACCGTTTAGCAGATAGAGGGAGGGGGGGGGGGGGGGACACTTACCTAAACTTAAATATTTCGAAAACGGATCTATAAATCGAAAAATGGTGTTCTCAATCTCACAATATTTTTTAAAGACCTATTTAACGATACCCCACACGATGTAAATAGAAAAAAAAATCTACCAGTTTTTTGGCATGATTAATATACATAATACCCATACCAAATTACAGCTTATAGTCACTGCGTAAACAGCGGACGGACAGACAGACAGATAGACAGACAGACAGACATGGCGAAACTATAAGGGTTCCTTGTTTACTACGGAACCCTAAAAAACCATTGTTAAAAAAAAATATATAGGGACAACTTGCACAGATTAACTTGTGTTGTAGGATGAAACATACAAATATTTTATTATCAGTACTAGAAGCCCACCCCGGCTGCGCCCGGGCATGAATTATACCTATAAACCTTCCTCGTGAATTACTCTTACCTATTGGTGAAAACAACATGAAAATCTGTGCAGTACATTTTGAGTTACCGCGAACAGACAGACGCGGCGGAGGACTTTGCTTTATAATAATATTGTAGTGATTTCAGCGAAATACCTTAAAAGTGAGTTAAGTGTAAGGCGTAGAATTCGACACAGTGGCACAGTTATGCAAGCCGATATCTTAGCAAGTAATGCGTTCCGCGTTTATAACGATTATGTAAAACGCAACTTATGCTTTCTTACGTACTAAAATTTGATGTTAATGTTGTGTTAGTGTTTATATCAGTGCTATTCATAATATACTATTATAACTTATTTATTCTGGTTTGTATACCTTTTCAAAATTGATGCTCTATTTTGCTAGTTTTTATTTGTTATAAATTAAATCCCATAAGCTTAGTTTCCGGTAATGGGCGCAAACAACTGCAACACAGTTTAATACTATCGCGGTTGTTTACGATCCAAATAGTTGATGTATAACATGTTATTTTGTTGCAAAATAAACTCTTTAAACTCTTTTAATAATTAACGGATAATAGCTAGGTTTGGGAGAGAAGTAAAAACATAGAATATACCAGCTGCTTTTCTTCCCGCGCAGATCGTCAAAGCCGATCAAGGGATGGAACGAAAATCTAAGAAACTTGAAACCAAGCGCAATAATTTTTTTGAGGGCTGCTGTCAATTATAAATCCCTTGTTAAACCGTGTTTGTATGAGACACATATGTTATGCTATCAATCAAGGAATGCACAACATTGTTTATGTAATTGATAACCCCGACTCAGTTGAACTGACGAAGATTATTTTAATGCAAGGTCAGGGTTCCAAGCATGTTGCTTAATTTTGATTCTAGAAAGAATCTTGAATGGCTAGTTTTCTTTCTATACTAATATAGTTTGCCCATCCATATTTTGTTTATTTGACAAGAAAAAATTGTATCCAATAGTTTTTATTTAACTGATGGCTTTTTTTTTAGTAAATTAGCCTATTTATAAATAAATACTTCTTAAAAAGTGATTTCGTAGTTTTATAATCTGTAAATTAAAAATTAAATCATTAATAAAAGCGACACTAAGATATTACTTTATCCTCACCTATAGGCTTTGTTCCCGTAGCAAAAGTTGTTCATATCTGAGTCACCTATGGCCGAGGGTCAAGTTAAACGCTCTATTTGTCTCTTTCAGGGTCATATGCCTAGAGCAAAAAAAGACCCTGTACGTGCCAGTGCCCCGCCTGCAGAATGGGTTCCTGAATCGCCTGGAGTTGCCCGAGGGCGAGACCGGGCCGGCGGCCATCAAGCAAGCCGTCTCCCGCAAGGGCATGGAGACATACGGCAAACCCATCGGTAAGTTAAATGTGGGCTTTCAGAATTGTTTTTTTCCCCGGGTGGCTGTAGAAATCATACAATCATAAAATTGATGATTAAACATTTTTGAGGGATTTATACAGCAGCTGTCAAAAATACCTCTCGACACAGTGTCGCCACCTAGGGAAATTTTCGATTTAAAAAACCCTCCTTGTTACGGTTTGGTAGTCAGCCGTGTAATTCCTGGCAGAGTAGAATAGGACCTCCCAAGTCTTCCCGTGGATGTCGTAGAAGGCGACTTAGGAAACCCAAGCTAAACAAAGCTTATAAACATCAAAGAGAGTAGAAGGCGACTTAGGAAACCCAAGCTAAACAAAGCTTATAAACATCAAAGAGAACTCACCTGTCTGGCCAGCACTAGAGAGTGTAGGCCGAACCCTCTTGACTGACTAATATATGGCTCTGATAGAACAGAGAGGGTTATGCTCCTGCACTGGAGACTAAATAAAGACCTGATGATGATGAACCGATTAAAAATAAATCGTTTGCTTTCAGGTATTGAAGATTCAGTCTCCCTAGATCTGGTCGTGATGGGTTCGGTAGCCGTCTCCAAGGAGGGATACCGCATCGGCAAAGGAAGAGGTAAATATTGTGCCAATATTTTTTTAAATGTAAGGATTTTTGTAGCTCATATCTTTTGTTGTCGATGTCAAAGGCATCTGCGGAATAAATGCATAGATTATACAACTATCTTCTTAAGATGTGATTTCATTTCAATATTAATTTTATATAGATATTATTGGAATTAATTTAATGAGGAGTTTATGGTGGGAAGTCAAGGGGTGCAGTTGGGGTTTGCCAGACGATTTTGCAAATCGATTTTAGTGGACTGTATAATATGAAATTGGTGTAGTTTGGTGTTATAGATGCTCGTGCTCATGATCAATTTTTGAAATAGTTAAAGTAGACTGTTATAATATGGACTCGTATAGATTTGTCGCCAGAAGCTCCCACGAGGCTTCAAAGAACATACGCCATTTTTGATGCTACTTGTTAAAACTTTACCGTACAACACCGATACTTAGTATCTCAATTTACTGGACATTGGCAGAATCACGGAAATCTCGGTGGAAGCCATATTATAAAACAGAAGAAGAAGATATTATTTACTAGCAATTCCCAAAACCAGCGACTCCGTCCACGAATTTTTAAAGCTTATGTCACCCGCAGATAAATTAGCTTTCTATAGGTGAAAGAATTTTAAAAATCGGTCCAGTAGTTTCGGAGCCTATTCAGTGCAAATAAACAATTCATTCCTCTTTATAATATTAGTATAGATTATAGTATATTAAAATAAAACTTCAGATTGCTACATAATTTCAAGAATATCCTATTTTTTTTGATGGGACATGGGACATTTTAATTTATATAAACTAAAAACAAAGAACTATACTAAGATTATAAACTATATCTAGTCTTCAAAAGAACTAACCTACAAAAAAATATATAATATCCTATTTCACTTAGTACCTACTTATATTAAACTGAAATATAAATAGTCAGTTTTAAAACTATATTGGAAATGTAGCCGTAGTTTTATACACTGTGTTCTGTTACCTCGCCATATTTCATAACGTATCTCTACTGATCATACTGAACAATTTATCCCAAGGAACATAAGTCGAATATGAAAAAGTCGACTTCTCATACTAAATAAATCAGCTAATTACCAGTTTTGTATAGGAAACTCAATAATTTTTCCCATGTTCCTCAGGAGTTTTTCAGTAGGTGCAATATATTGTACATTCGAATATATGGCAAGGTTATAGTTTTTACGGTATATATTCAAACTCTTGAACCTCACGCTAAATCCATTTTCTTTGCCCTTGTATTAAACTTTGAAATGTATTTTCAGGCTATGGGGACTTGGAGTTTGGCTTGATGATGCACATGAAGGCAATAAAGCCCAACACTGTGGTGGTGACCACCGTTCACGATTGCCAGGCAAGTGTTTCCATTTCATTTAGGCCATTCATGATATTTCGATCTCCACCGTGCTTGACGTTAAGGCGACGGTTCCGGCTGTCGTCATTAATGGCAGTCGTTAAGCTATGTCAGGTGCCTTAAGGCAGCTTGTACATCTGTAATGATGTCTCCATTTTCTTTCAAACAATTTATCTCGAATGAGGAGAGCACTTGACCTCTAATTCTATATAAAGGAGTACGCAACCAACAAGTAATAGGGAATATGCATGAAAAAAATATCTGTTATCTTACCAGTTTATCCAAAAATATTCAATAGTAAAGTACTGAAGGTGAAAACAGAATTAAATTTGGTTGAAAAACGAACGAGATAAAATGATTTTAAGAAAATATGTCTATCTCACTCGCGAAAACACTATTTTATATGGCAAATGTATGCATGACATAGACTATGACGTCACTAGTCCATATCGGACTTCTCTTTCTTATTTAAACTTTAAAGTTTCACATCTTCATCGTTAATTAAGATATTTTAAAAGTTCTTTCATATTTTTTTTCTGTGGTTATTAAGGATTATACAAAGCAAATAAAACAAAAACCGGCCAAGTGCGTGTCGGGCCACGCGCAGTATAGGGTTCCGTAGTTGCGAATGACAACTTTGAGTACACACTGTTTACACTCGCACCTCACAGTTTAACGACCAAAAACATCTAACAATAAAGATTGTATGAAATTTTACATTTTCCAGTACATTTTATAAGTTGGTTGCCTATAACTTTTTAGTTTGTACTTAGTACTTAGCTCTGATAGTTTTCCTTTCAACTTCAGTATATATACTACTGCTGTAATTTTTTTCACGTATCTATATATAACCGTTTAGGAGATAGAGGGGGGGGACACGTACCTCTAACAAAAATTTGCACTTTAAAACCAAATATTTCGGAAACGGATCCCTAAATCGAAAAATGGTGTTCTCAACCTCACAATATTTTTCAAAGACCTTTTTAACGATACCCCACAAGATGGGTAAGTAGAGAAAAAAAAATGACTCCCCCACTTTACTTGTATGGGAGCTACCCAAAAAAAAAATTTTTTTCAAGATTTTTTTCTACGACTTTTTTGCCATGATTAATATACATACTCATACCAAATTACAGCTTTCTAGTACTTATGGTCTCTGAGTAAAACCGCGGACGGACAGACAGACAGACAGACAGACAGACAGACAGACAGACAGACAGACAGACATGGCGAAACTATAAGGGTTCCTAGTTTACTACGGAACCCTAAAAATTACGTGCATACACTCTATTCCTGCTCATATAGTGCTTAAATTGTCTCTAATTACATTTTTTATATCTCGTTTGCCACCACATGGGATTTTGCTGATTGGTGGAAAATAGGATGAAAAATAGTCTCAATCTTCCAACACCACTAAGGATGGCCAAGGCGCTGAGGGCGTAGTGAAAGTGGTGGCGATATTAATTTATTTTGTTTTCATTTGCCTATACCTCTCTAGAAACAGTAACCTTAAAATACAAAGGGAAAGAAATACTCTCGTATATTACCATATATATATATATAACAAATTATATAACAAAATAATGACTTCCATGCTGGTTTGGGAAAAAAAAAACTGAATACCTGAAGACCGTAAAACCGGTCAAGGGATTGGGCGAAAATCTAAGGAATCACATTGATAGGCGATGTGGCTAGCAACCCATCACTATTTTGATTCCGCTTTCCTCCTTTACGCCCACTACGATGCGACACGTGGCCTGTAGGTTTTATAACCTTGGGCTCTGTCTACCACTCAACGGATAAAGACGTGATAGTATGTATGTATACAAAATAATTTTTGGTAATAACAATGGCTTTTACAGTTGATCAAAAATGACTGAGTTAAATGCTTTTTTCCTCAGGTGTTCGATACGCTTCCAGCTGAGCTGTTTGGCCCTCATGATGTACCGATTGACATTATTGTCACACCAACCCAGGTAAATATTCCCAAGAGCATTTTCTCGGTTGCGTCTTCAGCTATAATACTATAGAGCCGATGGTCCGCTATCATGACAGCATTCATGCTGAGATTATGATTTGGAGAATGTTTTTACGACCGCTTGTCTGCCTACCTGACGCTTCCAGAGCCGCAGACAAATATTTTTGAAAATATTACAAATATTTTCATGCGTCGGGTATCAAACCCGGAGTCCCCCGTGTCGCAGACTGCCGTTTTAACAACTGCGCCACGGAGTCCGTCCAACCCCAGTAAATGAGTAGAAACGAGTAATAATTGTAAACTTAATTTTGCAATAAAACATTGTAAACTTATTTTTGCAGGCGCAATATTTTTTATCTTACGCCACCAACTTGTGACATACCTAATCTCAGCGCCATCTATCTACAACACAGGGAATCCTAGTGTGGAGCCCAGAGATTTTTTGTAAACTGTATTGTTTTTTTGAGTCAATAAAAAAATATTATTATTATTATCTATCTGTGGTACTGGCAAACCAAATGACGAACATCGATATCCTCAACCGAATTCACATTTCCTCACAGGTGATTGAAACCCAGCGTATGAGCCAACGTCCAGTGGGCATACTGTGGCATCTGCTGTCCAATCGTCGCCTGCAGCTCATGCCGATTCTTGGACAACTGCGTGACATCGAAATGCTGTGAGTAGGATAAAAAACATTTACATTTTATAATAACGGCCTCTATCATGATATAGGGTAAAAATAACTGCTTTTTTATTTTTTTCACTGTAATGTTTTTGATCCATTTGATTGTAATGTTAGGTCAGCGCAGCACTTTTAGATAAACGTGTACCTTCAAGGGCCAATGCAGGAATTCATTTTATTGGTTTATAAACCTACGGAGTTACATTATCAGCTCTTTTTTAGTCTTCACTGCAGGAGCGGGACCATCTCTCCTGTCAGACAGAGGCCTTGGAAAGATCTCTAAGCTATATTTAGCTTGTGTTTCCAAAGTCGCCTTAATATGACATCCACGGGAAGACTTGGAGTGGTCCTATTCTACTCTGCCGGGAAGCACAAGGCATAGAAGTGAGGGTTCATGACACAACAGGCCGGTTAAACGTGTATCGGTTAGTGACGTCATGTGAAGCTTTTACGAATATATGTTTCTATTTATTCTGTTTGATTGAAAAAAAATTGCTTCCATGCTGGTCTGGGAGAAAAGAAAAAAAAATAGAATGTACTAGCTGCTTCTCTTCCCTCGCAGATTGTAAAAGCCGATCGAGTGAATGGGCGTCAGGAATCATGTCAATAGGCGATGCAGCTAGCAACCCATCACTATTTTTATTCCGTTCTCACTGACAGGCCCACCAACATGCTAAACGTGGCCTCAAGGTTTTATAGACCTGGGCTCTGTCTATCCTGCAAGGGAGAAAAACGTGATAGTATGTATTTATGTGAAAAAAGAAGAAACCCCCACTCCTGCTCTTAGATGCGCTTTTTATCTTTATGATCTTTAAACCTCATCCCACAATGGAGGATGTAGTAGGAGAAATGTTTGGTTGCAGGGCCGGGCGTCCGTGCGTGCTGAAGGAGGTGGACACGGATGTAGAGGAGCGTGGGCCCACGCGCCCGCGCAAGCTGCGCCGGCGCACGCGCTCGCACAAGAGCCACAGCGAGGGAGAGGTACGTATATCTTTAAATGGGGGTTTTCGAAATCGATTTTTTCCGCAGGTGGCGCCACTGCGTCTAGAGGTATTTTTAAAAGAAGCTGACTAAATCCAACAATCATATAATCACCTATTTTATGATTGATGAATTTTGACAGCTCTGTCAAAAATACATCTCGACGCAGTGCAGCCACCTGGGGAAAGACATAATACCGAAAACCCTCATTAGGGATTATGAATATTTTTTTCTTATGCCATTGACAGTCCTCTCAAAATTAGACACACCGGCGAACAAAATGCCGTGTTAAACCATAATCTCTTACAGATTACTAGAACTTTGTTCAACAACTGTGTTAAATATTGCGGTTATTGCAATAGTCTATTGCTTAATATTTAACAGAATATTTTATGGACTGTTTTTTTTTCAAAAAAATTCATACCCTTAAATATGGACTTTTCAAACTAATTTTAAATAAAGTTCACGTATCGACACCGGACTAAAACTGTCTTTAACAGTTTTTTCAGTTAGATGCTTATATCCGAAATAGTTTTTAATCTACTCTTCAAGCAAGTCCCCATTGTTAATTTTTCCACAGGGCAACACAACCGAGGGCGAAGAGGGCAAGACCGGCAAGCCGCGCCGGCCGACCCGTCGCCGCAACAGCAACAAGTCCGCCAGTAAGGACGACTCTGTGAAGAAGGAGGACTCGCGCCCACGCCGCCCCAAACGCCCCAAACCAGTCATTGACTTCTCTGTCAAGGTAAGTTATACAATTTTAGCAAGGACCTGATGGGCCACGCTACTCTGGGTTCGCATGGGATGGTGGAAGCGACGCGTCATTTGAAAACAAGCTATTATAACCTTTATGTTTTGTGAAATAAGATGCATAACCGCTTGCTTAACTCTCACTGCCCCCGCAAACGTCCAGACACATGAAGCGATTTTATGTGCACACATGTTTAAGTGTCGTTTCTTATCGCGTAGTGTATATCGCGCAGTCATCTGGTTGAATCTGCTATTTGATTGAATGTCTAGCGCGTTCATTGAATGACCACGTTTAATTGAATGACTAGGCCAAACGTTGAACAAATAAGCGTCGCTCAACGTCCAACTAGTTAGCGGATTGTAACATAGCCCTTTGAACAGAGCGGATATAAAATCAGTCAGGTCATTCAAATTTAGTTCATTTTTTTACCACTGCGGCGCTAGTAGTCACCAAAACAAATATGGCGTCAAACAGCTCGAACAGATGGCACGGTGTTGATATTTTTTTCGATTAAATTTACATAAAATTGCGTTATTTGTAATAAAATAGATGACATTATGGATTTACATATTGTAACGCCGCCGCCGGCTACTTTAAAAACTAAGAAAAATGAAGTCATGCTACCACCTAATATTACAAAGTCGGCTAAGATTCAACGACTTCGCTAAATGACATTCATTCAGTCAAGACGTTGAACGTTACATTCAACGACTTGACGAGTTGTCCTGTCCTTTAGTCATTCAATTAAACGTGGTCGTTCAATGAACGCGCTAGTCATTTAATCAAATAGCAGATTTAACCAGATGACTGCGACATATATATTCTGTAACCAAGCACCTTATTATATCGGTAGACTAGCAGCGATAACCTTGAGCCGGTGCGGGTAAGCGCTAGGGTTGACAACGTAGCCGTCACTTACTACTCAACTTCGTGCTTGCGGTGCGAGCCGTGCGAGAGACGTTAAAACAACACAGACAGCCCTCAACCAAGCCAGTTCCGCACACGTCCAGAATCCCACACAATGCCGAATGGATTGGTTATAAGCAGGCCGGGCACGCTTACCCATGCCATACCAACCACCGGATAGGCAGTTGAGGATGACGCCCCTGACAACTTTTGTTTTTTGATGGGGGGTCGGGCACACTATGTCAGGTTATTGAAAATATCTGATAGGTTTTAATATAATATGACTCTAAGATCATCACATCACTGGACAGAGTTACCAAATACTTAATTGTTGTTGACGTTGACGAGTTGACGAGCTCCGTGGCGCAGCGGTCAACACGCCGGCCTGTGACACGGATGGTCCCGGGTTCGATCCCCGGTCAGGTCAAGATGAAAAATGATCTTTTCCAGTTTGACCTGGGTCTTGGATGTTTATCTATCAGGTCAAGATGAAAAATGATCTTTTCCAGATTGACCTGGGTCTTGGATGTTTATCTATATATGTATTTGTTATAAAATATAGTATCGTTGAGTTAGTATCCCATAACACAAGGTCTTACTTAAGAACTTACCTTGGGGCTAACTCAATCTGTGTGATTTGTCCGTATATATTTATTTATAATTTTATTTATTTAATTTTATATCCTCAAAAAATATTCTCTATTGCTTAGATCTCCAACATCAGCCCCAACACCCGGGTGCGCGACCTGAAGCAAGCGCTGTCTGAGCGCGGCGTCAAGCCCCAAGTCATGGTGTGGAAGGGCTTCCGCGGCTTCTGCTATCTGCACTTCTTCAAGCCTGGCCCGCAGAAGGTAAGGATATCTGGTAGCTTTAAGAATATACACGGATTTTTTTTTATTTGCTTAATATTCTCCTAATTGACCACAGTAAACCAATATGTAAGATTTTTTAAAACATCTCATTTAGCGAGAAAGACGTGATAAAGTTTCAATTAGAAAGAAAAGTCTGATATGAACTGGCATAAAAAATAGCGTATTTGCGAGTGAGATAGACATATTTTTGTAAAACTAATTTTTTAAAAAAGGTACTTTTTGTTCCCAACCATACAGAATCATCATCATCAGGTCTTTTTTTAGTCTCCACTGCAGGAGTATGGCCCTTTCCGTACAGAATAAATAAAACCTATCACTTCTATGAAACTTATCAATTGATTCCTCTTCTTCACTTTAAGTATTAATAATAACTCACTTGCCACAGGGCGAAGGCGACAGCGCACCAGCGCCAGCCAACATGGAGAGCGTGTTGGCAGCGTTGTCGGCGATGTCGTTGGGCGGCAGCGGCAGCGGCGGCGACGAGGCGCGCGACGACAAGCCGCGCCTGCTCACTGTGGAGCCCGCGCCGCCACGCAACGCAGAGGTGTGTTTTTTATGTCATAGGACGGCAAACGAGCAAGGTGGTCGCATGATGGTATTTGACCCATGGACAGCTGCAACACCAGGAGTGTGACAAGAGCGTAGCCGGCCTTATAATTTTCCCTCCCCAGAGGGGAGGCGGGGAAATGGGCCTCCGGCTCTCACACTCACGGAACGAAGCATAGAAGCGGTAAAGCTACTACTCGAGCGTCGATTAAGTGAGTGTGGTACTTCCCCGGACTAGCTAACCCATTCATGCTACGAGCAAATGTTAATTTCGCCGGTAGCGTGGCTCTACTACAACTATACAGTGACATGCGGAGCGTGTTGGTGGCACTGCCACCACGTCGCTGGGCGGCAGCGGCAGCGGCGGCGGCAGCGGCAGCGGCGGCGGCTGCGGCAGCGGCAGCGATGAGGCGGCGACGACACACATACAGTGACAGCAATGCCACACTAGCTACAGGCTCGCTCGGAGTTTCACTGCGACGCCGCAACGCACGCCACGTTGTCACATCGGTGTTGTGCCGCTCTATAGTTCTTTGCCCTTTATTCGAATTTTCAGGTTCTGGTTCTACCTCTTGAATGCTATTTATGAATGAGCGATCTAATACCATTCGTATTAGATCGCTCATTCATGAATCTTGTCTTGAAATCAGCTAAGTCTCACAAGACAAGCGATTTTTCGTGAAATAGCACCACTTTGTTCGCATGTCGTTTCTATGCCCCATATCGATGTGTAGAACATCTCACTTGTCGCAACGGCAACAAAATGCATCCTATTTCCACGATGGGAAGCAAATCATGTATTTTTTGCCCAACCCACGATTTTTCATTATACACGGTGAAATTTTAATTGTTTTAGACCCTTGATGGGGTGACTCGGCCCATCGATGTAAACCACTTTTCCTATGGAATCAATGCTGGAAAATTAGTAATAATAATAATATTGGTATTGTCTGCCAGTAATGGATTCTGGCGGAGAGAGATACAAATAATAATAGTATGTTATCTGTCATGAATCCCTCGCAAACACACCTTTCATCAAATCACGCACAGACAATTATTCTCAAACTCGCGCACCTCGAGACATAAACGCCCCTGATTCACTTGGCTTAAGCCCGTGAATATGAGTTGACTTACCGGTTAAATACCGAGAAAAACAGAATAAAAATAATAATATTCAGTCCTCTCAAAATGTATGGACATGACAATTATTTTTCATCACAAGCATTCTTTTTTTCTATTTTTTTTTAATACGGTCAAAATTTTTTATATTAAAAAGTCAGAGGTTGGGCAACCTTTTGTATCCAAATGAACAATACTTAAGTATATAGCCGTGTGGTTCCCAGCAGAGTAGAATAGGACCACTCCAAGTCTTCCTGTGGGTGTCGTAGAATGTGACTTAGGAAACACAAGCTAAACAAAGCTTACAAACATCGAAGACCTCTCCAACCAGTCTGACCAGCGTGGAAGCGCAGGCCAAATCCTCTTGACTGCTCTGGCCATTATATGGCTCATTGATGATGATGAATAATTTTGTTGCAGGTGAACCAGGTCAACCAGGTTCCAGTAACCCCAGTCCATTGACTCGAGAGCCGACGCGACCCACTACGTAACGACACGAATACCTTTTATTTCTGAAACACGCATATAAACGTTGCTCGCTTGGTTGCACGCGGATACGGCCTCGCCGTCGCATTCCGATACTAATCGTTTAGAGTTAAGGTTGATTTTCCTTTGCGCCGGACTCGAGGGCGGCTGCCGCGTATTACGTGTCTCTACGCTGTTAAACTGGAATTGCTATAAACAAATTATGATGAGAGAAATTACTACTGAAGCGTAAATTTGCGATACATCACACATTTAAAAAAATATCATGGCTGGTATAAACTGTGCAGTGTGACGTTTATACATTTCCTACTAAACGTTTAGTAGCAAATGTATGAATTTCGCACTTGCACTAATCAAAGTGTACACCAGCCATTAGATGAAGAGTTTCGGTAGAAAAAGTTAAGCGCCGACTAGTTTTGACCTAGAAGTCAGTGTTCAGAGGTGAGTCCAATTGATTTCAGGAAACTTGGTTTTTGTAGTTCTTAGTTTCAAATCTCGTACAGTTTATGATAATGCAATATCAGTTTCAGCTCAGGCATACATTCGTCACTATAAGAAGCATTAGTGTTAAAGAAATGAATCGCCATCAAACACGTAATACCGGTATTTACCGGAGCGATTTTAGTTTGTTTTCATGTGTTCGCATGGTGTTTAGTTCTCGCCGCCCGCACCGGCCTGTGAGTCTAGTTCGAACAGGACTAGTAATTTATTCGAGTAGCAAGTATCTTAGTCGTTTGCAGTGTCTGAAACATCAACATGTTCGTCGAGGATAGTAATATGTAGTCAATCGACCCGATTTAACTTTCTTTTTGGACGAATACCGACCTTACCCATGATTGAGTACCAACAGTCTAGTCTAGTATATCAGGCGAGTACTGTCCTTACCGCCCTCACTGCCTGGATCGGCGGCTAAACGAGTCGTTTTAATCTAAGTTACTACAAAGCAAGATGTTCACTCATGAATTGTACTAGACCGATACGAATGATTCTGAGCATTGCCGAATATTTTGGTAAAAGAGTCGCTACTCGACTAAGATACTAGCCGCGTGGGAACTAGGCTTTAGAGAGAGTGAGCTGTAGTTTAGATCGCACTTACGAAAATGTATATCTCTATGGATGTTTTAGTTTTCTCTAGTCTAAAGTTAGATGTAATGCTGTGTAAGGTTTATTTTACGATGTTTTCAATGCAGATACGTTATAAGCATTCTTCCATAATTATTACGAGAAAGAAGCTATATTTTTAGTAATAGTATAGAACTAAAAGAAAAGTAATATATTTTTTAATATATTAAGGTGCTTAAGAGCGGGGTTCTAAACTTTCCATAGAAATTAGTTTGGAAGGATTTGATTAGTGTTTAAGTGTATTTATTTTTAAATTTGGAAGTGTGGGACCCCGTTGTTCGTCCTACTGTGTATTTGTGCCAACCTAAAGTTCATATAATGCAATAACTTTTTAAAATTCGCCGTTTCCTTCCGTAGAATTTGAATGTATCTATAACATATCTCATGTATGTAAGATTGTATATGGCCCATCAATGTCAGTTACTTTTTCAGTATTAGGTTAACTAATTTAAGACTTAAAAAGTAATATATAAAGTGACATAATAAGATTTAACCACATGCTGTGGATTTAACTATTTATCTACTAGCGAACATGCGTTCGGAAATTATTGGTCTCTTAGAGTAAACAAAGATGTATTTTATATAGAAACAGTAAATTTGTATCGATGTATTTTTCGAAATTTTTCGTTTAACTCGGCAGCATAATATATGTGTATATTATAAGGTGTTGGTTACGGAGGTCTCGGAAGCAAGAGGTTGTGACGTATGAAGTTGTTCGAAACATGTCATGAGCCACGCGGCCGGACTGCGGAGCTCGTGGCGTGCTGCATACAACTTCTTACATTTGTTTTCGCGATCTTAGTAAAGGAATACTTAAGTTCAGTGTGGACCAAATATCATGTCAAAACATCGCGCAATCACTTACTTACCTTATATTTTGCAATCAAGAAGATTGAGTCTATATCAAGTTTAATAAATAAATGATTATGATTATGATTATAATCAAAAAGAGCGTCGTTCTCCATTTTTCTGCTCTGCACTACTGCGCCAATTTTCTGCTCTGCACTATTGCGCCCGCGACACCATTTATATCGCGTTATTAACTCTCGCTATCTCTCTATTTCTTTTTCCTCCTTACCTTCACGCTTAACACGAGCATTGGCTCGGCAAACTACGTCAGTTCTCTCCATTTTGTTCTGTCTACCATATCCTTTCACTCATTTCCTGCTCATATTATCCTTATTCTGTGCCTTAACACTATCAACTTGCTCTTTGTTATAAACAGGATAGCGATACCTTGTCGATAAACGCTGTCGCGGGAGCCATGTCATGGGTCAGGGCGACCTAAAGGTGTACTCCCTATTAACCCATAAAATTCAGAAACATCATACATACATATTATTACGTCTTTATCCCTTGCGGGGTAGACAGAGCCTAAGGTCATAAAACCCAAAGGCCACGTTTACGGTGTTAGTAGCGTTAGTTAAGATGGAAAGCAGAAGCAAGAAATGGGGGAAAATAATCCATGTGGGCAGGATTTACGTAGTAAGTACGAGAAACATCGAGCCTTACTTGGTAAGGCGTTAGTACGTTACTCATACAAAGAGACAGCTGGTTGAAAGCCCGCTCGCGAGGATTTTTTCCCCATATCTTGGTTCTTAATTTTATAAGAGTATAATGGCATTGTGAATGCATAAAAATACCTATAAAATACAACCACACAGCAGTTGTAAAACAATGTGTAACACAAAACATTCTTGATTATCAATTATGTTATAGAATGTTATTTTAACGTTATATTAACTGCTTTGTGGGAAAAAACATGTTATGATGTGTTAGATTTGATAACTATAAGGCACTCTTGTTTTCGTGACCTCCGTGGCTAAACTATTATAAGCATTTTTCTAAAGTAGTCTGTAGAGTATCATTCGCACATGGGGAGCCCCCCACCTATTGTTACTCTCTTGCAATTTTAAGCACTATAACGATATTTATGTATATAACTTGTTAACATTAATATTTTCTAGTTTATTTTGTATTCTACAACGTTGGGATAGCAGCATGGATGAGTTTTTTGTTTTGTATTTTTTTTAATAAATTTATTAAACACTTTTTGTTTTTTTTTTGTTGTTTCGTATTGTCACCATTCTCATGTATTTCTATTTCTATCATTATATAGGGTGAAGAAAGGCCCATGTATTAGGTTACTTTAACTTTAATGTTGTGATGTATATTAATACTTTGCCGTATAGAGGTTGAGGGTCAAATTAAATTCTATTTTTCTAGCCCATGGCTGTTTTATTGTAAGGCATGTTTTTTGCTTTGGTACAGTCCAATCTAACTTCGGTACATCGTGCGAGTCGATGCGCAATACACGATATCAGGTACAGCAGGGCGCGCGCGGGGAGGCTCGTACTGCGCAGCTCGCAGCTAATATTCCAGACGTTATAAATTTGCATCGGCCTGTACCTATAAATTAGGGTATTGTTGTTCCTAAAATCAAAAGTGCGCCTTGAGTTCTACCCGTTGGGTACATCTCATCTCTTTTACTACGAACAAGAAGTTTGGTGTTTTGCTACTCGACCGGAGAGTACGCAAGGCCTTTATGTACGTTGAGCACACAAGAAAGATACCCCACCCCACTATCCTACCTTTAGGGAGCGTGTGTACTGTGTACATTATGAGCTACCGCGCCGGGCCCGGCGCTTCTTTTCTCGCTCTAGGACAAGTATGGAAAATAAGATTCCGCGTATCCTGATCTAAAGGACTACAGGCACTACGCACCAGGTGATATCCTGAAGCTCAAGCAGTCCTTCTTCGGGAATTACCGTGTGGGTGAGTAAGGCATGGGGTAAGTACAAAATAACCCAAAGGTTAGACTTGCTTCCGATTTATAATCGGCCCAAATGAAGATAAGATTCCGTGCTGCCAATGTGTGCATGCGCTGTGAGGGCCCGCACTTAATAATCGTTGCAAATGATACTTAATATTTAGTAAATGTTCTAAAAGAATTGTACAACTTGGAATTAGAATTTGTAACAGCCTATTATGGGAGTTATCAGGTAAAATGTTGGGCCCTCAGACCTAACCTATAAATTTTTCAGCCTTTAATATTTAAATAACTGAGCATGTTTCAGACAATATCTTTATTTTACGATTTAAGTCTAGTCAAAGCAAGTTTTATGACACTAAGATATTTTACCAATACGCTTTCTTATTTCCTAAATCTGAGTTCAAAATGGGCCCTCATACGGCATATTTCCAAATTTTATTTCATCAATAAAAAAATATCTAGAACGTATTGTTGTTCTGAGCTTATGTAATCTTTCTTAGTTGAATTTGTGAAAATTTGTAAAAACAAAACATCCTACACATTCGTTGTAGTTTAAAAGTTATAGCGTTATCAAAATTCGGGCTCTCAGACGGCCACTTTTTTAACGTTTTTTGACTATTACACAAAAACTACGCAATATGTAACGTGTCTGATATGTTCAGTAATTGTGAAAAAATGATTTTAATGAAGTGTTTGTATTGTATTATCTTTAAATATGATAAATCAATAGAAATTTTAAAAACAACAAAAATATTTAAGTCTACATGAATTTTGGTAGGTAGGGTGACCATATTTTTTTTCTGTCTTTGGAATTTCCCTAGTAGAACGTAGTTTAATATGTACCTATATATTTTTTTGTTAACACATATGTTATAAAACCCAATACTTAAATGAAAGAAAATAGTGGTACAAAACTTAATAAATTTGAGAAAAATATGGTAGGCCATATAAAATTTGGTTAGCCACAAGGTAAGGGTTCCGTAGTAAACAAGGAACCCTTTGTACAAGGTTCGGGTTCCGTAGTAAACAAGGAACCCTTATACTTTCGCCATGTCTGTCTGTCTGTCTGTCTGCCTGTCCGTCCGCGGTTTTACTCAGAGCCTATAAGTACTAGAAAGCTGTTATTTGGCATGGGTATGTATATTAATCATGCCAAAAAAGTAAATGAAAAAATCTTGAGGATTTTTTTTTATTATAGGTCCCGTACAAGTAAAATTGGAGTAATTTTTATTTTTCCCTACTAACCTTTCGTGTGGGGTATTGTTGAATACGTCTTTAAAAAATATTGTGAGGTTAAGCACACCATTTTTGATTTAGGGATCCGTTTCTGACATATTTGTTTTTAAAGTGTAGGTATATTTTTGTTAGAGGCAAGTGTCCCCCTCTCTATCTGCTAAACGGTTATACATAGATACGTAAAACAAAAATACAAGAGTAGTATATATACTGAAAGTTGTAAGGAAAACTATCAGAGCTGAGAACTAAGTACAAACTAAAAAGTTATAGTTATAGCATAAACCGCAAAAATTACTTTGTTATTAATACAAACATTAGGAAAAACAAAGTTATTCTTGCTGGCGAAAAATTATAGAGGTTTTTGACTAATCTACCCTTCATGGGCGAGCCCGACTCGCACTTGGCCAATTTTTTCCTTTTACGCTATATGTAGAATTGTTCAATGTTGACGATAGAACCGTCTCTGTGAATACTGCTATTATGATAGTTACAGTCACAAACCTAAAGGTATTAGAAATGTACATGTTGGTGCTGCTAACTGCATAGGTGTTTCGTCATTTGGAGCGAACTCTGGTCGCTGCGGCATAGTCACGATGACCTTACAAACGGACTATCCCAGCCGAATGCATAAATAAAATTTTGTTTTGGTGCTGATTACCAGTGAGGAGTTCCCTCATCTGGAGCGATCCCTAGTCAGTACGACATAGTCACGATGATCTTACAAACGGATCATTCCAGCTGAATGGACATATAAAATTTCGTATCGATGCTGTTAACCACTGAGGAGTTCCCTCGTCTGGAGCGACCGTTGGTCAGAACGGCATAGTCATGATAATCTTACAAACAGATTGTCCTAGCTGAATGGACATATAAAATTTTGTATCGGTGCTGTTTACCGCTGAGGAGTTCCCTCATCTGGAGCAACCCCTGGTCAGTACGGCATAGTCACGATGATCTTACAAAAGGACATCCCAGCTGAATGGACATATAAAATTTCGTATCGATGCTGTTAACCACTGAGGAGTTCCCTTATCTGGAGCGACCCTTGGTCAGTACGGCATAGTAATGATGATCTTACAAACGGATTATCCTAGCTGAATGGACATATAAAATTTCATATCGGTGCTGTTAACCGCTGAGGAGTTCATCTGGAGCGACCCCTGGTCAGTAAATTTTGTTTACCGTGTGAATTATTAAATATGGCGCCGCTGTTTCTAAAGAAATTATTTTAAACTAGCTTTTTACAAAAATCCGCAAAAAAAATGCGCCCCTGTTTGGGGCCAGTTGCCTTCATCCCACATCCATAGCACAGATCCATAGTCAGATCAGTAGCGCGCGCATTACAAATCATAGACATTTTTACTTTTTTTGATCATTATGGACAGAAACAAAATGCACTGTGCAATACCATAGATATTATAATTGATAATACATAAGTACCTAAATAAAATTCAATTTGTCAACGAAATGCTAAATTGATGTACCATACTAAATAATAAATTATATCATGTAGAAATTTCAATTATATTAAAATTAGTATAATGTATGTACATTTAGTTTTATAAATATTTTGGCTGTTTATGGTCAAGTTGTCAGTGCCTTACATCCAACTGCGCGCGCATTCTACGACGACGCGCGCGAAATTAGGAATTTTTGCGCTCAATTTTTGTCACAGTCTTAGTGATTGTATGCTCTTTGAGTCACAGGATTTAATATTTTGCACAAGAACACAAAAAGGCTACAGGTAACCATTTTATTTAATGAAATTTATTATGAACTTGTTAAATGTAGACTTATTCATTATTATTTGTCATATTTCAGATGCATGGATTTGTTATATCACAATAAATAAAAATAAATATATCATTGGGAGTTTTGTGACACTTATCTAATTTTATAAAGGTTAGTATCTATCTGATAGAGTGTATATATTTTTGTACGGCTACCCAAAACAGGAGTGAATTGTTTTTGTACGTTCTTATTTGTAATAAATACGTAAGTAATTCCACTATTTCTTCGAAATTCATCGAATTGACGTACGAGGTATCGTTAGCAACGAGGAAGGTGCCTACTGAGTGACATAGGCTACATTTTTTGGCACGGCAGTCGTATTCAGCATTTGTCTTTGAAAAATATATTATTAATGGCTTTGGTCCGTGGCTCCACTAAAATATATTATACTTTTATCTAAACTATATGTAAAAGGCAACTTAGGAAACACAAGCTAAACAAAGCTTATAATATAATTATCAAAGAGACCTCTCCGACCAGTCTGGCCAGCGTCGAGAGTGTAAGCCAATCTTCTGACTGTTCTGGAAGGCTCGGATAGTACAGAGAGGGTCATGCTTCTGCAGTGACGACTAAAAACAACCCTTAGGAGCAGAATTTTTTTGTCGGGATAAAGAGTACCTACTGTATGTCGTTTTCCGTACCCCACACAACGTGTAGAATGCAAAATGTTATAATGATCAACGTGAAATCGTAACAAGATAACTCACTTTTGCGTTTATAATGTTAGTTTTTGTTAGCTTGTGACAATTGATTGATGACTTTTTGTTATTCTTCACGCAAATCTACTGTTTTTTGATTAAATTATTTATTGTTATAGCAAATTCAGCAGAAAAGGGAAGCATATTGGCTGAACTATATGCAGTCGTAGTATAGCGAAAAAGAGCTACTTATATTTTTGATTTACAGTACTACTGATTCCGCTTTATATCAGTAAGTTCTTAATTACCTATTTTATACAAGTTTCTTTAATATCTATCTAATATCTTACATATCTTCTAAATATTCCATATCATAGGTATATTCTAATAATACAACTGCCCAAAAACGTTATATAATTTGAACAGGGTATATGTATGTAAAAGTGTACATACATTCAAGGTGTTTGCCTATATGAGTTTCTTTATTGCTAAATGCCTGACTGAAGAGATTTTGATGTTTACATTGATTTTCCGGAGTGGTTTATTTTTTATTCGCCAAGTCGATAGTTAACATGAATGTACAAAAAGAATATGTGTAATTCATAAATGGTATGTATGTAAGTAGGTACACACAGGTTGATTCTAAACCTGGCTATATTTTTATGATTGTATCAGAATCCTTAATGTCCTGTATATGTATGTATAGTAACACTAGCGCCACCCAGCAATTAAATCTTTTAATCCGAAAACATATAGAATTTTAAAATCTATCATATACATAATACTAGTACATAATACATTATTTAAAGTATTATGGTATTAATTTTTATTAATATTCATTTGATAAATTAAGAGAAATAATACAGTATTTCTCTTTAAATACTAGACTAGTAAATTACTTGTAGTAATACCAAAATACTTTAAGTAATTTACTAGTTATGAACTTGACAGATTACAGTTCAACATGATTTATGCTTAGGATTCATGATTTAAATATGGCGCTAGTGTTGCTATATACAGCGCCTTAATAAAATAGACGCAAGGAAATAAGGTAAAAAAAAGTAATTTTGGTCTTCCCATAGACATTTGAGCAGCTGAATGGTTGAGACTGGTGAATTTGTATGGGAGGTCTCACTTATTTTTAGAGTTCCGTACCCAAAGGGTAAAAACGGGACCCTATTGACGAGACTTTGATGTCCGTCCGTGCGTCCGTCTGTCACCAGGCTGTATCTCAAGAACCGTAACAGCTAGACAGTTGAAATTTTCGCAGATTGTGTATTTATGTTGCCGCTTTAACAAAAAATAATAATAATAATTAAGGGGGCTTCCATACAAAAAACGTGATATTTTAGCCCTTTTTCATAGCTACCACTCGCCGAGCTAGATCTCAAGAACCGTAATACCTAGACAGTTAAAATTTGCTCAGATAATATATTTTTATTGTGGCTACAACAACAAAATACTAAAATCAAAATAATAATAATTAAGGGGGCTCCCATACAACAGAGTATTTGTTGGCGTTTTTTGCTGTATCTCATAAACCGTAATAGCAAGGAAGTTAAAATTTTCA
This sequence comes from Rhodophaea formosa, assembly GCA_963082605.1. Taxonomy (NCBI): domain Eukaryota; kingdom Metazoa; phylum Arthropoda; class Insecta; order Lepidoptera; family Pyralidae; genus Rhodophaea; species Rhodophaea formosa. Next base: position 7,800,661 of record OY720225.1, on the reverse strand, counting down.
CAGATGTTGTATTTTTATTGCCATAACAAATACAAAAAATAAAATAAAAATAATATTTAAGAGGGGCTTTTAATATAAGTATATAAGAAATAAGAAATATTTAAGCTATTGGTCTTTGAAGGATCATATGAAAGGCAGCCTGTCACTAAGCCTTAAAAAGAAACTTATGGACATGTGCATACTCCCCATCCTCACATACGGTGCCCAAACTTGGTCTTTGACTGACATTCAAAAGCGCAAACTGAAGGTTTGTCAGCGCAACATGGAACGCAGTATGCTAGGAGTAAAACTCATTGATCATGTACGGAACACCACACTGCGCTCCCAGACTCGAATACTTGACGTAGCTACGAGGGCAGCAGGCTTGAAGTGGGACTGGGCAGGACACGTCATGCGAATGCCCGATGATCGCTGGGCTAGGATAACTACCGAATGGAGACCCAACGGCAAACGGGGACGCGGCCGACCCAGAACTAGGTGGAGTGACGAGCTTAAAAGCTACAACAATAATTGGTCAATTATAGCAACTGACAGACACAAATGGAAGCGAGAGAAAGAGGCCTTTGCCCAACATTGGGACATTCTTTAATGGCTCGTAATAATAAATAATAATAAGAGGGGCTTCCACACAACAAAAGTCTTTCTTTTACCGTTTTTTTTCTGGTACGGAACCCTTTGTGCCCGAGTCCGACTCGCTCTTTGCCGGTATTATTTTATGGGTTTATGTAAGCCAATATTTATTTTATTCAGTTTTAGTTAAATTAAACTTAGTATTAGTTGATATAGCAGCAACAGAAATACATCATCTGTGAAAATTTTAACTGCCTAGCTATCACGGTTTACTCGGGTGAGACACAGCTTGGTAACAGACCTCTTGAAAATAGAGTCCCGTTTTCACCCTTTAGACACGGAACCCTAAACAATATAATTAATTATTCATTTTTGAAATCTATGCGTTTCGTTCAGACAAAACACTTTTTTAAAAATTTTGTGGCAGTTCTTAATAATTTTCATCATTTAAGTGTGTTTTCACATCTTAAATAAGATTATTTTTCAACAGTTAGCTGTAACCATGCCAAGGGGGCGCACACCGTCAGTTCCAGTAGAAGAGCAAATGCTTTTATTTAATAAATATATTGATGACCTACAGGTCGTTGATATAAAATATAATGACCCAGTATTCTCTACTATGTCTCAAGAAACGAATGGAAAAATGTCTGCAAAAGCTTTCTATATATCATTTATGCGGCATCGTAATGCATTTTTAGAAGAGCCCGATAATCTTAAGAATTCACAAGACAGTGTAGCTTCCACTGAATCATTTAAAGACGCCGACCGAGAGTCCGATTTTTTTTATTCCTCTTTTACGTTTGATATAGATGTCCATGAATGGCAAAAAATCAAACCCATTCGTTCCATTAAAAAACGAAACGATACAGACCATTATAGAACTTACTTAACCTTGCCTAAACATAAATGGTCAACTATGCTCAAAGAAAAGATTTGGTTAAATTCGAAACTACCTTGTGTTTGGACTCTCAAAAAAAGTAAAGTTTTAATGAACGAAAATGTTGTAATAAAAGGACAATGCTCAATTTGTAAAAGCAAAATAGAAATTAGTATATGTAATAGGACTGACAACTTCCATACAGCATCGTGCACTGTATGGAACTTTTACACAGAGTTTAAACATAACCCATTTAAAAAGTCTAAATTAAACCCCTACCGACGGCAGACTTTGGGAAAAGCATTAAAGAACAAGCCTGCTATCCTAGTGCACCGTAATTTAGCGTCAAAACTGGTGCCTAAAGAAGGTACGACAACACCGGTATTACCATCAGTCAATGCTCTTAGGAAAATTAAATCAGATGTTAGAATTGGCGAACAAATGCACAGTGATATAATTATGTCTTTGTTAATGATGTGTCATGATACCAAATATGAAGGGTTTTTCCATAATGTAAGTGTCTATCCAAATTTTAATATCCAATTCTGGAGCAAACCACAGATAGAATATTATATCAGTTATTGTCAATTAAATAGTCGATCAACAATAACTATTGATGCAACAGGCTCCATTTTCAAACCAGTTTTTCTACCAAACGGTACAAAAATTACGAAAAGAATATTTCTATATCAAGCCATGCTTACTGGTGATACCAAATTGCGCTCTATCCCAATATCTCAGATGATTTCAGATAGTCATGGTTCCGATACTATTTCCAATTGGCTCAAACACTGGATTTTAAGCGTGGATATGATTAAACCACAAGAGATTATAACAGACGACAGTTCTGCAATTATATTAGCCATTATCCATACATTTACAGAGTTCACAAATACCAAAAGCTATATTGAATACCTTTTTGAAATAATAACAGGGGCAAAATCGAGTATACCACCAATTTTTATTAGATTAGATACCAGTCATTATATAAAAACTCTATATAATCTACCTTGCTTCAATGGCATTAACTGTGAAATAAAATTGTTTTATGTAAGAGCCCTTATTTATATTAAAAAATGTACAGATTTCAAAATAGTAAAAGAAATTATTAGTGACGTTTTAGAATTATGTTATAGCAAATCTCAATCGTCTAAAAAATCTAAGTTAGATCGCATTTTTTGCAATAATGACATCATTCTAGACTATGATCAAAATTTAAATGAAGTAGCGAATTTAGAGGTTGAGACTGACTTTGACATAAACAATGATTTTTTTAGCTGGTTTGATAACGAAGTCACATTGAAAAAATCTAATGAACAAATGAACAATGAACATAATCCCTTTTACTGCCCAATTTTTGTACCAACTTTACGTAGACTTCTGCATAAATTACCATTTTGGTCCAATATATTAATTTCAAAATTTAACTCCCAAAATTTGGCTCCATCTTCTTCGGGAGTGGAAAGTTTTTTTAAAACTGTTAAACATATTATATTAAAAACAAAATCACAGAAATATAGAGTTGATGAGTTTATTAAAATAATTTCAGAATTTTTAGATGGAGAAATGAAGTCATCACTATGTGACTTAGGGAATACTGTTGCAAATAAAACCAAAAAAACTAATAATAATAATAATAAAAAAATTGACGTAGAAATGAAGTTATCACAATTTCACTTGGAGAACACTGTTTTAAATAAAACCAAGAGAACAAATATTAAAAAAAAGAAGGTGACTGGACTGGCCTCGAGAAAAAAAGCCAGACAACATATTTTAACCGAGGACTCCATCTTCTCCGACAAACCTTCACACGTAGAAAACTGGAATGGAGAAGGTAAAGAGACTTCATCTTTTCCTCCTTCATTCCAATTAATCGTAACAAAAATAAAATATATGCGAAACGGTAATTTAAGCGGTATTATTCAATATGATGACAACACTCAAATAAGTATAAAAAACACATGTGCACTAGATTCTGTTTTATATATATTCTGTATAGCATATTATCTTAATAAAGAAGTAAAGTTAAAAGTAGATTCCCTACCGACAGGAATAATTCCACATTACATAAAATGTTTATTAGGCATTTTTAAAAATCAAGATGTCTACAAAAGTAGAGCCACCGTAGCACTGAACTTTTTCCCCAATAAAATTGAAATAAATAATCAAACAATTGTTGATTGCAATTGTAACATTGCTTATTGTGTTGAAATATTACTAATAAATTATTTCAGCAGTGCAATATTCCATAAAAGGTGTCTAAACAGAGAGTGTAAGGAAAGTAAATTACCAATCAGAAGACAATTTGCTTTCCTTGCACTTAATTTAGATATGCTTTCCGTCTTTGGGATTGCTTCTTTGGAAGAAGCAATTTCCATGGATGAATGTAGTAAAACATGTCCTCTTTGTCAGTCTGAAGTAGAAATAAATTACGAACTAAATAGTATAATATCTTTTGATTTGAATAATACCGGAGAGCACTTGTTACAGGAAATACCAACTACAATCCGTGTAAAGTCAATTATCTATGAACTTATTGGAGTTATAGAATTTATTTCACCCGCTCTCCCGATAGACATTGGTCATTATAAATGCCATTTTATTATTAACAACCAATTTAAATGCTATGATGACTGTATGTCTAAAATTGCAGAAAGTTCGTTATGCCCAATGTTGATCCACTTATTAATTTACGCAAAACTTTAGACTTCAGGCATCATAACATTTTAATTGGTTTATCACAAACAAGCTTTTCGTCAAAAAATTTATAATTGCAACATTTTTTATTTTGAATAATGACTGTAATCGTCCATTAAAGTGCTTTATAAGATAAATAACATAGTCCAAAGTTTCAAACAAAAGTGGTATACATATGTATCAATTAACATGGTCATAGGGCGACTTTTCGAGTCCATTTTTAATATTGTACTGTTACCAGAGTTACGTAAGTATGCATAATATCGATCGGATGTTAGAAAGTTGTTCAAATAAAGCTTCCAGACTACTTAAAAATAAGTATAGGTCTCGTTTTCATTATAGTTCAGGTATGTACGTAAGTACATTATTTCTTGTCCTCTATACGTACCTCTTACCACCATAACAAATGCGGTATTTGACTTTCTTTTTCTATATTAACACCGGATATGACATCATCATTCAAATTACTGATGATATATTTATGATGGTTTATTTAAAAAAATAAATAACCCCCTACTGCAGTTAACGTCCACTGTATTGATTTTTTGCTGTCGTTACACACCATATGACACTCCGAGGAAACATACGAATCTAATGACACCTCACACTTCAAATCCAGCCGTTTAAGCTACAGAGAGCAAGAATGGAACAGGCATACACATATTTACATATATATATATATATATATATATACATGGCGAAATTTTTAACGTTCTGGACCTTTAAAGGGGTGATTCAGCCTGTCAATATAAACAACTTTTCCTATGGGACAAATGCTGTAAACTCGAAAAAAATTTCGACATTCCTATACATATTCCTATACAGACGAGCTCCGTGGCGCAGCGGTCAACACACCAGCCTGCGACACGGGGGTCCCGGGTTCGATCCCCGGTCAGGTCATAATGGAAATGATCTTTTCCAGAATGACCTGGGTCTTGGATGTTTATTTATATAAGTATATGTTATAAAATATAGTATCGTTGAGTTAGTATCCCGCGACACAAGTTCACAACTTACTGTGGGGCTAGCTCAATTTGTGTGATATGTCCCTATATATTTATTTATTATTTTATTTTACAAATTGCCCGGGCGGCTGAACAGTTTTGTATGAAAATGTCGAAATAAAATTTGAGTTTCCAGCATTGGTCCCATAGGAAAAATGGTTCATATCGACGGGCTGAATCACCCCTTTAAGGGTCCAGAACGATCAAAATTTCGCCATGTATATACATACGCGCGGAAAACAATCCTTCTGGGTAGGTACCCAAAAATCACAGTCGGGTAAAATATCAATAAATGTTTGTATCTAAACTGAGTTATCAGTGAGGATCATAGGCTATATTCTATTTTAAAAAAATAGGGAACTCTTTTAAATTGCATTATTTGACCTACCTACCTAATTGTCACCTAAGTGCGTTCTTGGTTACATCCTCATCTAAGGCGATTCGGAACCTGGAATTGGCAGGCCGTGGGTTGATCCAGGCGCCAGGATAGACTGTGTGATAAAACTGTAACATTCTCGAATTCAATACCTTATGATTTTTGATTTAATTAATGGGTATTTAATGCATGTGACACTTATAAATATGTAGTACTTACTGTTTTGTCTGTAATGTTTTTTCCTATATAATTCCTAAATAAGATGAGAAGACGTGGTTACCCTACTCATCATAATTTTGTGAGGAATAAATATAAATGACTTTTTATCAAAAATAGAGGAGCCTTTTATTTTATACGTAGTGTAAGTATAAGACAACATTTTTTCACAATTACTGAACATATCAGACACGTTACATATTGCGTAGTTTTTGTGTAATAGTCAAAAAACGTCAAAAAAGTGGCCGTCTGAGAGCCCGAATTTTGATAACGCTATAACTTTTAAACAACAACGAATGTGTAGGATGTTTTGTTTTTACAAATTTTCACAAATTCAACTAAGCAAGATTACATAAGCTCAGAACAACAATATGTTCTAGATATTTTTTTATTGATGAAATAAAATTTGGGAGTATGCCGTATGAGAGCCCATTTTGAACTCTGATTTAGGAAATAAGAAAGCGTATTTTTAAAATATCTTAGTGTCATAAAACTTGCTTTGACTAGACTTAAATTGTAAAATAAAGATATTTTCTGAAATATGCTCAGTTATTTAAATATTAAAGGCTGAAAAATTTATAGGTTAGGTCTGAGGGCCCAACATTTTACCTGATAACTCCCATAATAGGCTGTTACAAATTCTAATTCCAAGTTGTACAATTCTTTTAGAACATTTACTAAATATTAAGTATCATTTGCAACGATTATTAAGTGCGGGCCCTCACAGCGCATGCACACCTGCCAATTGTAAGTAGCTTAACCCATAGACGACCCCCGGCCGGTTTCGAAGCATCACAGCCAGCCGTAATTCCATGCTGCGATAGCTTCGACCTCCCCGGGATATGTTCAATCGCTACGAACAGACACTAAAAACAGGATAGCTCAAACGGGGTATGAAAGATTGAACAGTACAATTCTCTAAAATTCTTTATTTACCGGTTCTTGTTTCATTACTACCTACAGCCTCATACAGCATCGATGGTGAAGTCGAGCATCAAGCAGAACAGGAACACCTGGTTCGCGTAGTTGTCACAGTCTCCGTCTATGTTGGAGAAGATGTATATCTCCACTTGGTAGATCGCGGCGTTGGCGCTGTTCACTGGCAAGTCATCTTTGTGGGGTGCGAAGCCGTTCACCATGTAATCGCCCTGAAAAGATTTTCTTATTGATGTGAAAACTTCGTAGGCGCGTTGCGCCTGTAACTTCTTTTGATTAGACGTGCATATGGTCGCCTGCCGTCTCCATTGTCAGACCAAGTCCGTGGACTTACATTAGTAGGTATACAACATTTTAGCTTTATCGGTTAAGGATAAGGATATGTGCATTAAATTGCAAGATTTGACCCCCAGCGACAAACTAACAGCGCAAGATAAATAAAACTTGTAAACAACAAAGAATGTAGGTTCGTAGAATGCACGCAAAATGTAGGACCTCTTATTATAAGAGTTCTCAAATCTATCTAAGTAACCAACGAATAAGTAAGTAACAACCAGCCCTTCTGACGGGAAACCAAACGAATCTTTTACATGCGTGCACTGTGGGGTGTGTTAACTTTCAGTTGACACCGCAGAATGAATTCAAGTGCGAAAGAGAAGCCACATAACGTGGGACTGAGAACCCTGTTTTTTGAAACCTCAATAAATCCTTAGCACGAGGGAAAGGTGCGGGGACTACGAGTTTCCGTTCTGTTCGTAAGAAGTATTGTTTTTTCTGTGGATAACGTCACTTACCGGCGCAAAAGGGCACTGGGGTGGCAGTCCGAAGAGCTTAATATACTTCCAGTAGTCACTGCCGGGATGCAGCTCTTCACAGAGGTCGCAAATTTCCTTAGTCACCACCACCTCGTACTTCCCCGACACTTCCTTCTTTGCAATCACCTCAATCTGAAACCAAACTTTTGTTTTAACCACGGTCTAGAAGGAGCGGTTTTGTTGTTTTTTGTATGTGTAAGTGGCTAAACACTGGTGTCAGATTTTTCAAACTGCCTAAAGGCATCTGACATAAAGAAGAAGACAGAAGGAGCGGTAGGAACCATATTATTAATATAATTTTTTAACTTCTCTTCCCAATTATCATTTGCGTGTAGGTGACACAGTCAGTCGACCATGCACACCCTGGTGTCAGAGTTCTTCGGAATCGCCTCTCGGCCTCTGACATGGTTCCTTTAACAACTACCAGATGGCTGCCGGGACCAACGGCTTAACGTGGCTTCCGAAGCACGGAATCATCTTTCTTATCAGACAATCAGGTGTTTCATGCCTGCAATATCCTAACCAAACTGGCAACAACTTAACAAAGTATGCTGCCCGTTAGAATCGAACCCACGACTACCGAGTCAATAAGGCAAACGCCTTAAACACTGGACCACAGAAGAAGCCATTTAAAAATAAAGATGTGATGACTCACTCTAAAGCCTCTGGGAGGTAGCGCCTCCAGGAAGGACATAGGCCCGCCGATGGTGGACGTGGTCTCGTTGAAGCTGGTAACCTCCATCGCTGTAGTGTTCACACGGCCATCACTTTGGCCGTCGGCGCAGACGTATATTGGAGCGTCGAAAGATAACGCGTATACTGGATCTGGCTGAAAGTTATAATTGAAATCATTATTATCATCAAGTCTCTTTATAGTCTCCACTGCAGGAGCGTGACCCTCTCTGTAATTAATACCAGAGCCTACCTAACTCTTTCTGTTTCTCTTCTAATCTCATTCTGACTGCTCTGGCTAATAAATTAGCCAGAGCAGTCAGAATCAGATTTGACCAACACTCGCAAAGTTATCCAGTTGGGTTAGAGAGATAAGTACCTACTTATAAAGGGACAATTCATTCATTTTTTGACAAAACTATGCATCATAGACAGCTCAGAATATTTTCAAACAGTATCTCATGTAAGTAGTATTTTTTTGTAATACAGTGCGGACTGGGACGACTTCGTGCGCGCGTCTCGGTTCACATTCGCCTTGAGGAAGACCTCCGGATGAGGTTGAAACATGTCGGTCTGTAGCTGACTTCATACGTGAGTGACCCGTATTTCACATATTAATAATGTTAACATCTCACGTTAGTTTTAATTAAAAAAAAAAAAGAATTACAAAGATTATTAAAAAGGCTAAGTTTCTTCGAAAAAATCTGAAAAAGTCCTATAGGTACTCTTGGAGCCTGTAGCACAGAGTTAAGAAATTTAATGCGCCTTAAATTTCATTGTTAGATGTTTTTGGTCGTTAAACTGTGAGGTGCGAGTGTGAACATTGTGAACTCAAAGTTGTCATTCGCAACTACGGAACCCTACACTGCGCGTGGCCCGACACGCACTTGGCCAGTTTTTTATTAAGCTGAGATATAAAGCATTAGCATGAATGTAATATGAAAAAAATACTTGTGGCTCTCTTTCACCACGTACATTTTATTAAGATAAAAGTTCTTGACTTCTAATTAAGTTGGAATAAAACTCAACTTATCTTCCACCCATTGACCCCACATTAACATTGAAAACTACACTTCTTTTTTGGTAGTCGTTCAAAATAATACTCACAGGAAGACCTTGACTTGCGCATAACCCTAAACTATACGCAACAAAAACCAAAATAATTTTACCCCGAAACATTCTAGAAAAATGTGACAAATGGACCTATTACCAGTTTTATAAGCGCTAATAGTGTGGCGTGTTATAATCTGATATGTAGTACATGTTAGAATTTATCTAATGTGTATCATTGGATAGTGATCACTTGTTAGTCGACATTTAGTTTGTAGGTAACTAGCTGTTTCCCGAGACTTCGTACGCGTGGGTTTTAGTTTTATTAGCATTGCCATACAACGTGGCAATGCTGCCAGCCTTCTGGGCACGCTACCACGGGGCAACGAGCTGCCAGGCTTATTTTATTTGTAAATAGTAGTTTTAGTTTCTTTTATTTTTTTTTTCTGTAAAAATAATGTGTACACAAATTTATTATACAAAATAAAATGCTGCTCAACAATAAAACAAAAAAAAAAATAAAGTGATTTGTCCGTATATATTTATTTATTTAGTGGTCTGGATAAACGGTATTTATATTGACACAAGTCGAAGCCCGCGACTTCGTTCGCGTGGACTTTATGACTCCGGCGTATTAATATACCTTAATACTTTATAATAAGAAAATACTACTTAGTAGCAGTGTTATTAAATTGTATGGCATTGCATTGGCGGCTGCTTAATACCGGAGGGATAAAATATAGGATTCTTTTAGACTTTTTGAGCAACGCGATAAGAAGAAGACCATATAGCTAACTCCAGCTCCAAGTGAGGTTGCGCTACTTCACCAAAACTTTGAGGTATGGGCAGAGTGCCTTCAACGTATCGCACATTTTCAAGGGGCATTCGGGAGGCACGGACCTCGGCTTTCAAGGCTTGGAGAGGCAGAAAACTCTCATGTTTTGCCGTATGGGCGGAAAACTACGTTGCCAAAAGGGGGACCGCTGGGCGGTCACCAGTAATATGAGCTAATTGTGACCTACGCACTCTATCCCAGGGGAGAGTGTGACTCTGTAAAATTGTCGAAATAAAATTTAACATGGTAGTGCATCAGATGTTCTAAATCTTCGATTTTTTTACCTCAACACAAAATACTAATCAGGCTGAACAACTTTTGCTACAGCGTCATTTTTATATTTCCTATAGTTTACCTGGACCATTATGGTTCTGCGTCAGGTGTTCCAAATCTTCAAATTAAATACCACAACAAAAAAAAGCTCATCTGGTTGAATAACCTTTGCAAAGGCGTCATTTATATATTTCTTATAGTTTACCTGGACCATTATGGTTCTGAATGAGGTGTTCCAAATCTCAGATTTTTTATACCTCAACAAAAATGCTCATCAGGCTTAACAAATTTTGCTAAAGCTCCACTTTTATATTTCTTATTATAGTTCAGCTGGACCATTATGACGCTGCATCAGGTGTTCCATTTTTCAAAATCATTTTTACCTTATATGTTGCCCAGGCTTAATAGCTATATAGCAAAAAAAGTTTCATTCGAATCCGTGAAATATTTCCGGAGATAATCGTGATCATACATACAGACAGACAGACAAGAAATTCTAAAAAGTTTTTTCCTTTCTATTATTCTTTTAAAGGGGGAACAGTAGGCACAGTAGCGACGCCAATCATTTTATTCCTAATACTTTACAAATAGAAAGGAATTCAAGAATATAAACAATACAAGCCTTAGTAAATAACCTGAAGTATTTTTTGAATCATGTTTATTACTATCGGAATCAGTGAGAATTATGAGAATCTGATTACCGCCAAAAACGGCCGTTTTTGGCGGTTATCACTTTTTCTCTCAATGACTGATTCTCATAATATTAAAACATGATTCCAAAAATACTTCAGGTTATTTACTAAGGCTTGTATTGTTTATATTCTTGAATTCCTTTCTATTTGTAAAGTATTAGGAATAAAATGATTGGCGTCGCTACTGTGCCTACTGTTCCCCCTTAAGTGTCCCTGTATCCATTTCAGTCAAAAATACTAAATGTACAGACAAAATATTTTACTGTTTTATTTATTATATGTATATGTAGATGACACTCATGATGACGTCGAGATGATCGCCGGGTACCGGGAATTCGTATTATTATAAGTCTAATAGTGAGAAGTGATTGACACTGGTATCAGATTTTTTCTACCCAAGGAGGATTGGCATACATACATATACATATTATCACGTCTTTATCCCTTGCGCGGTAGACTGAGCCCAAGGTCATAAAGCGCAAAGGCCACGTTTAGCGTGTTAGTGGGCGCTAAAGTGGACAGCGGAATAGTGATGGCTGGCTAGCCGCATCTAACAGTATACTATTGATGTAATTCCTTAGATTTCCTTAAATTTGTGTCAGGCATGAATTCCTTCATAAAATGGACCCCGGGTTACGATTCATCACGGCTGAGGGTGCAACCGGAATTGTGCTCAGAGACTTGCGTTAGATATAAACAACGGCCACCTAGCACTGTATCTAACAATCTTGGTCTACGAAAGGCTTGGGTCAGATTATCAGTGTAGGCAAATACTTGTAGTTGTGAATCTCTCTGATGTCGAAGAATAAAAAACATATTATTGTTTACAAAGAAAATGTATCTTTTTTATTATGGCAGATGCTCGGCAGATGGCAGGTAAGTAAATTCCCACGATTAATAAACAAAAACTTGGTAAAAATCATAAAAATGCCTTGGTATTGCAGTAATAATTAACTTATCGAACACTGCAAAGTGCAAAGGTACAAATTTTCATCAGCAAATACATTATTTTTTTACAAAAAAAGTCAATATAATTACCTCCCGCCATTTTGCATTATGTTGACATGTTACTATGGAAACGCGTGAGAGTAGCAAATAGCGCTGAAGTATTAAGTAATGCATGATTGGACGCTTCGTTACGTTAATACTATTATTAATTCTGTGGCTTCGTTATTGTTTTAGCGCTACAGCGCTTAAATTTAAAATTTCGAGGAATGGAAACAATGCCAATATAATAAGGTAGCCCCTCTAGTATTATATCTCGAACTGAACTGTTTTTCGTTGATTTCATTTTTGATTTCCTCTAATACCCACTTAAATACATCCCCAGGGTCCAACTACATAAGGGGCCCCCGAATTTGATGTAAGGACCCTACTCTCAGCAGTATAGGCAGGGCGCCTGTCGACTATTTCACGTTTTAGGTAGTCGGTAGGTGTACGTACGAGTGGAATGACCATATTATTTGTGTTTTTATAAATTATTTTCTCCAAAACTTTAGCTAAGGATTTAAGGAATAACTTACGGAGCGGTATAAATTAAACTGCGTTTAAATCAATAAGGTAAGTTTATTTATTTAACATTTAAAATGAGCTACTCGTTGCGGTGAGGCTCATAAATGTTTTTGTCTGTACCGGAATTCCGGAAAAACCTCGGCTTTTTACCTTCCTTTTGATCTCCCTCCCTTTTGACTTTCTGTAGGTACTTGAGCTATATTTGTCATTCTTAGGGAATTCTTAGGACACAAAATTAAAAAAATTAAATGTCAATTTCTTATCTAAACTAAAGAGTTTGATTGTTTGTTTGCATTTAATAATACGTAGGCTTTGAAACTGGACCGATTTTCAAAATCCTTTTCCTTTATTTATAGAAAGCTAATTTATCTGCGCTTGACTAAGCTATAATATTTGCGGACGAAGTGTTAAGAAGTAATGTCACCTTCTTAGTACCTATCTTCACATCACAACACAACTGAATATCATTTTAAAAAATAATAAACAGTTTCTTTAAAACTGAACACGAAGTCTCAGGAAAATTGCATTCACGAGATCCGCATTTAAAAAAATGCATATAATATATGAATATTACTTCAATTTTATTAAAATATTGATTTGCGATCATACGACAATCTGCTTAATTTTCGTTGCGAGAGAAAAAGCAATAATCTATGATCTATTACTTTTATTTGCGTAAAATATGACTGGGCTCTAAGGGCAGTGTTTCCTTTGCAGTAACTGACAATTAAAAATTAAAAAAATAAAATAACGCGAGAATGCGTTTAAATTATCAGTAAGGAGTTCTTGGCGGGAATTTTAGCGGACTACACGGTGTCTGTTTTGGATTGTTTCGCAAATTGATTCTAGTGGACTTTATAATGTGAAATTGGTGTTATTTTGTGTTATAAATGCCCATATTTATGAACAATGTGTAGAATAACTAAAATAGACTGTCATTGTGCGGCTGTAGTGAGATTTACATAGCAGGCTGGTGGTTGTCCGCCTTGCTGCGTCGTCAATGATGAAACCAGTGGATTCGCGAAGAGTTGTCGCCAGGGGCTCCGTGAAAACAACGAAATGAATTACACCATCATTTCGTTGACAACCAAGAAGAATAACTCGCCAACTGGCGAAATAAATGAAGAAAGGCTCTAAAGGACTTGTATCCAGGGCCGTAAAACAATACTTAAAAAAAAAATTATCAGTAAGGAGTTCTTGAGTTCTTGGCGGGAATCAAGGAGCATATAATCACTACGTTTTAAGAGACGGGACTTTCATACTAGCCAATGAATCATCTAGATTTTGGTCAATTTACAAAGTGGACTAATACAAACTTTCACAACACTAATGTCACAAGCAAGTCTGGCAACCGAACAGTCTAACCAATTTTAGAGCTTGCCTACTATAGTATATATATCGGTATCGATAGTTTATCGATATCGATACAATGTGGTAGGTGGCGCATGGTTGCCCTTCAGATTCTTTGATGTACTAAACTTCTATAAATTAAACGAGTCCTCATTGTCAATACAAATCATTTATTTTGGACACAATCTACCATTGTTACGGTGCTACCACACACAATAACATTCTTGATAATGTATGGTGTTATAGAATGTTATCGTTGTTACAAATTGTATTATGACGTTATATAACTGCTGTGTGGGAGCACCATTACAAAACAACGTTGAGAAAAATAAGTCTATTTGGATAATATATAGATTTTCGAATCATCGATTTTAATAAAATAGGATTGATTGTGTGGGAAATATCAACCCTCCAAATAGAAAAAGATTTTTGAAGTCGATGTTTTTCTCATTGTTCCCCATCACCAATGCCTGTTGTTGGCTCATGAAGTCTGCAAAAAATATAAATAAAAGTTTGATTCATTATTTCAATACTCACACATTCAGGTAATATTATGTCTACACAGAAATAGCAGCTGTTTTGACCTAAAAAGTTAACATAACTGAAGGAAATCAAGAGAAATGACGGATTTAAAAATTTTATTATAACTTCATAAAAATATACTTTTAACGAGGTTAGTGACATATAAAGAACTAAGGGAGAAAAAGAGAAAGGACCTACGTGGTAGGCCGCCTAAATATATTTTTATATTTTATGGTTGAACTAGCTGTTGCCCGCGGCTTCGCCCGCGTGAAATATAGCCTATGTCCTTCTCAGTACCCTTACCTATGTGTATACAAAATTTCATGATGATCGGTTCAGTAGATGGGGCGTGAAAGCGTAACAAACAAACAAACAAATAAACAAACAAACAAACTCACTTTCGCATTTATAATATTAGTTAGGATAACACACACATATGTACATAACATATATGTTAAGTATGTGAATCATGAAAACATTACTTACCATCATTTTTTGGTATCTCATTGATAGTTATTTTGCACATAAGTACATAGTATTATGTTTATCAGACGTAGGTAACTAGTTACTTGGTCTAGCGACTACTTCTACTTGTAGGTATAGAATAATTACTTGCATGTAAGTGATAAGGAAAGAGCAACATTTCATCAGGGAGAAGAAAAGCTTTTGAATGTTTCGAGTGGACAGAATAGGGCTTGAGGTGACCTATATCCGTAAGTGCTCTCCGGAATGTATATAGTTTCTATATTGGAACATATATCAAATTTTCTTTGCCCACAAACATCGCCCACTGGCCTACACCTGAAAATTATTTACATATTTTAACTTTAATAACAAAACCTAAAACAGCAATAAATGAAATAAATTTAGCAACTAGTATTTTGTATTGATTGGTAGTTACGTATCGATAAGGTATCGAATGTCGAAGTGCACATCACTAGTTGAACAATGTAAAATTAAAATATTTATCAAAAGCTTTATTTTCACTATGTTATTGTAATAATGGCATGGTGTAAAATATGTAAAAAGATAATATTAATGCTTACCGCGCCTCATATAATGGAAATTTTGCTATAAACATCTTCTCTTCAGCCTCTTATTGTTAGTCACTCCACTGGTACGAATACCACATATTTAACAAGTAATACAAGATACTTGAGGCGGAATTTTCATAAAACTAATAAGTTTACCAAAAACACAGTGTAATTGTTGTACTTTTCACTAATATTCATAATAAAACTAGTAAAAATAAAATTTGCAAAGTTAACTTCAAGAACTTCAAAATGGCGGGAGTTTTTACGGCAGTGACAGAACAACTGGGGTCCTATTTTTGAACGCATGACACTCGTCTTCGAATGATTTCTCAGTCAAATACGAGTGTCACACGTTCAAAAATAGTACCCCTGACTGAATGAAAGAAAGAGAAATGTAGTGAAAGACAGAGATAGCAATATGGCTGCCATCGTTGCTACAGCAAACGCCATACATTTTTTGGTTCCTTTGAGCTGCGTGGGCCTGGCGGGAATTTTAGCGGACTACACGGTGTCTGTTTTGGATTGTTTCGCAAATTGATTCTAGTGGACTTTATAATGTGAAATTGGTGTTATTTTGTGTTATAAATGCCCATATTTATGAACAATGTGTAGAGTTAGACTGTCATTGTGCGGCTGTAGTGAGATTTACATAGCAGGCTGGTGGTTGTCCGCCTTGCTGCGTCGTCAATGATGAAACCAGTGGATTCGCGAAGAGTTGTCGCCAGGGGCTCCGTGAAAACAACGAAATGAATTACACCATCATTTCGTTGACAACCAAGAAGAATAACTCGCCAACTGGCGAAATAAATGAAGAAAGGCTAAAGGATTTGTATCCAGGGCCGTAAAACAATACTTAAAAAAATAATAATATTATCAGTAAACCCTAAATACGCTTTACGGTAAACATTGATTGTTTACGATAAATATGTGCAACGTTGGTTATTTATTCAAAATGAAACCGTTCAAAATGAGTTTCAGTAATAAAAGCAACTCGTAAGTACTTATTTCACCTAATTTGAAAGTAAAAAATTTACTGCCGGCAAATAGTAAGGGGGGAAATATATGAAGACATGTAACTCTATGTGTAACTTAATTTTAATTTCCTCACATTTATTGAGAAAAGCTCTATACTTTCCTCGGTGGGAAACGGATTGCTGGACTCGTAATTATTGTCAAGGCCTCGCGGCAATCCCTAACTTCCCGGCCGCTGCAGTAATGTAGGTACCTACTATTATACGAGAGTCGCAATTTCAGAATAATAACTAAAGGTCGCAATACGCTCGTGCTCCCTCAAGATCCTTTTACTTACCGTTTATGTAACCAATCACAGTGCTTTATTTGACGTTTGACCATCAATAATGACAAGTAGTATTGGCGAGATGGCGAGATGAAGATCAAGCACGGTCTCGAAAACAAAAAAAAATCTTAATAAGGTAGGTGTTGTTTTTTTGTGATATCGTTTATTTAATTCATTATCGACTATTTTTCGGTATTTTTCTTTGCTAAAACGTTTGCATATTACTACATAAATAAAAATCATACAGCATACACAATACACATAGATACGGTCACTGCAAGGGCCGAGTGACATAGGCTATATATCACGCGGGATGAGCGGCGGGTACAGCAGGCAGGCAGCAGGCAACAGCTAGTAAGTATACATTATAAAATATAGTGTCGTTGAGTTAGTATTCTTCGACACAAGTTCACAACTTACCTACTGTGGGGCTAGCTCTTGATACTCTAAGGGCTAGCTCAATTTTATAGGTAAGTATTTATTTATTTTACCAGTAACTTCTAGGTTTCCAGTTTCAAGCCCCAAACCTGATCTTGACTTGACTTCAACAAGTGCATTAAGGGCTACCAGTAATAACTAAACCACCCGAACTAAATCACAAATAAAAAAGACAAGATTTGGAGAAAAGCTTACCACAATATTCTGTCAAAACAGAAACTGTAGAAGATTATTTTGCTCATTGCCCTGCACCCACCGATATTTTTCTAGGTTTTTTGATTCTTATAAGATAAGCAGTATCTTCAGGCAGTATCAAAACCTTTATACTAAGCAGAATAATAATGAAGTTTTGAACCGGCAGAAGGAGGAACTTGGATTTATTTAGGCATGTAGGTATATGTTATTCTTAGGCGTGAATTTTCATATAAATAAATAATTAAAGATATGAAATACAATACTCGACCAGCTTCGACTAATCATTATTCTTCGGTCCATTGTAGTCATTACACGTTCTTTAGGATTCACAATACAATACAATACTCTTTATTGCACAACAAAAGGAAACAGTTAACATAAATTCCGTTTTATTATTTACAAATTGTGCAAAAGGCAGCCTTACCGCAATGCAATTTCTTCCAGGCAACCTTTGCAAAAAAAGAAACAATGCAAGAAGAAAATTAAAGTGAGGGGTAAAAAATATAAACTAATAAATGAAATCGTCTAACTATAATAAACATACTTAAATATGTGTTAAATATAATAACAAAATATACTTCCATAAATAAACATAAAATACTGTACATACCTACATACGTACAACTTACATAAAAACAACGGAGAGCCATGATGATAGCCAGATGCCTAAGTTGGAAAACAATCATAAAGATAGAAAATGTGACTTTACTTGGGATTTGAAGCTGGCTGGCGTTTGAGCACACCGGATAGTGAGTGGTTTTCGGTGGATTCCGTACCACAAAGGTAAAATCGGAACCCTAATAAGCCTCATCAGTCCGTCTGTCCGTACATCTGTCATTAGGATGTAAGTATCTTTAAACCATGATAAGTAAAGACTTGAAATCTTTACAGAATGTGTAAAATATCTATTGCCTCTATCTATCAGCCAGGGGTGTCAACCTATACTGTCTTGTCCGGTAGTATATGAGTGTGGCATTCGGGTATGCGTTCCCGGCTTCCCGAGCTGCTACTGACTCTTCCTTATATCTTCCAAGTTGGTAGCATCCTTTACCCTAATCCTTTCCCAAATCCAAATAATCCTATCCATATTTATTTACAATCCTATTATATATTATTTTCCTATTTCCTACTCCGCCAATCCAAGGTCTGCCGTGCCGAGGGATGCATGATTAGGGGCGAGCCTAATACCAAGCGTGCCATTTTGCCCTGGGATCGGGCGACCCCAGAACCAGGCTAGCCTTCACCCGGTACAAGGGGCACTGCCGGGTGCGACGGTTTATCCCCTATACTCGTGGGAACGCAATGATTTTTAAAACAATAAAAAATCCAAATGGCGGCGATGCGGTTCGCAACTCATCACGTCTCGTTTCCCGTGGGGGCGAAAAGCGGGCTACGGAGAGTCGCTTTGCTACTTTGAATGTTAGAGGAGGGATGGATGATAAATTAGACGAGGTATGTCAGGTAATGAATGAAAGAAAGATTGATGTTCTATGTGTGAATGAGACAAAGCGGAAAGGATGCGAGACTACAGACTGTGGTTCATTTACTGCATATTGGGCTGGAGTACCGCAAACCGCGCAAGGTCGTCAAGGAGTTGGCCTTATCCTTTCAAAAAGTATGGCAGAATGTGTAAATGGGTACGAGTTTGTGAGCGCTAGGCTTGTTTGGGTGAAGATGAAAGTAGGATTAAATCGATTGTTTGTTTTAGGAGTGTATGCGCCTACGGAAGGAACGAGTAAAAGAAACAAAGAAGAACGACAGGAATTTTGGGATAGTGTTAGGGATGTATTACGTGGATGCAAGGAGAATGAAAAAATAGTTATGTTAGGAGATTTTAATAGCTGGGTGGGAGTCAAACGTCATGGTTATGATAAGGTGTTGGGTCCGTTTGGCGACGAAAGAGAGAATGAGAATGGAAAAAGTTTGTTAGAAATTTGTATGGAATATAATCTTTGTGTGACGAACACTATGTTTAGTCACAAAAAGATTCATATGTATACAAGAGAAGAGAATGGAATGAAGAGTATGATTGATTTTGTAATAGTGGATGAAAGACTGCGGAAGAATGTATTTGATACGAGGTCATACCGTGGAGCGGGTATACATACAGACCATTATTTGGTCATATCTAAGATCAAAAACATATTTAAAAGATGGCGACATCACAAAATAAAACCCGCCAATAGGTTAGAAAGGATTAAAGTAAAGAATTTACAAGAGGAGAACGCAAAAGAGGAATACAAAAAATTGTTAATTAAGAAATTTGAGGGAATAGACGACGAAAAGGAAGTAGAAGAAGTGTGGAATATCTTAAAGGAAGGAATTGTTTGTGCGGCAACAGAAGTATGTGGAAATACAAAAAGAAGAAACTATAATGCCATTAAGAATGTCTGGTGGGATGCAGAAGTTCAGAAAGTTGTTAGTGCAAAGAGAAAAGCATGGAAGGATTGGTTGGCTATGCGAGCTGATCAGAGAAAGCAAAAGGTGTAAAAGGCAATGTAAATGCGGCTAAGGAAGTATACAAAAAGTTGAATGTGTGTGTGAAAGAAATCGTAAAGATGAAGAAAGATCAAGAACAGGATGATTTCGATATTAGGCTGTCCCAGGATTTCAAAAGTAATATCAAATATTTCTGGAAATCAATAAGAAGAGCTAGAGGGAAAGGTCTAACCTCTGAGCTTACTAAGATCAGGGACAAGAATGGGAATATATTGAAAGATGATAAGAGTATTTTAAATAGATGGAGAGAGTATTTTGAAAGTTTATATGAAAAAGATGAAATAAGAATGAATGTGTCTGACAATGGAATGCAAGAGAGTGATAGCGTAGAGAATAATAGCGTAGAGAGTGATAATGAAATAAGTATCGAAGAAGTAGTGAAAGGTTTGAAGGGAATGAAGATTGGAAAGAGTGGTGGGTCTGATAGAATTACTGTCGAAATGCTGAAGGCCGGACAGGGCATTGTGGCAACTCAATTGTGTCGCCTTTTCAACTTATGCTTTAAAAGGGGCATTGTACCCACAGATTGGTGCAAAGCGGTTATCGTGCCACTTTATAAGGGGAAAGGCTCACAGCAAGAGTGTAAAAACTACCGAGGCATTAGCCTTCTTAGCGTGGTCGGCAAACTGTATGCAAAGGTGTTGATTGAAAGAGTTATGGAAGAAACTGAGAGTAAGATATGGGATGTTCAAGCAGGATTCAGAAAGGGTATGGGATGTACGGACCAGCGGGCCTATTCACTAAAATTGATAAGCACGGTGGCTATCTAAGCTCGGTTGACAACTCGAATTTGATAGTCACGGTGGCTAGCATGAAATTGGCATTCCGTAACTGTTTTTACGGTAGTGGCTATCGACATAAATGAAGTGGCTTTGAATATTTTCAAGTTGGCAGCTCTTTTTTTCTGTCGACATTATCATAGAGTAAATTGAGATGCTATTCTCAAAATTTCAACTCAGGGGTACTATTTTTGAACGTGTGACACTCGTCTTCGAAAGATTTTTGTATGGAAAATCGTTCAAAGACGTGTGCCACGCGTTCAAAAATAATACCTCTGTTTTATCACTAGCGGCGGCCACATAGAAATTTTTGCGAGTACATCAAATCATCTTTATTTCTTTAGTTGCATAATGCATAGTGTTATGAAGATTTTTTATTTGACAGAAATATATATAGGTACTATTTTGCATCTTGGCGCTCCATATAATTTCTACAAGTAAAATGTTCTCTCGCGACGAGTGATTGTATGGAGCTTTTGTGGATTAATTTTGTTATAGTATTATGAGAATATGATTGTATAGATTACTGTAAGTATCTAGAAGAGAGACATTAAATTTAAAAAGGTACTCTATACTATCATTCTCCTACTAAAAGGACCTCAGAATATTAGGAAAAAGAGCTGTACAGGCGAGGATCGGCTGTTTCTGTCTCTACTAATTCCCAAATCAACCCTCACGACACACACCTAGTCGCAGGGACACAAAATCATAATGTTGACTGAACTTTTTAGGTTAGGTTTAATGATGAAGGATTTAAAATTTAAAGTGGTCATATTGTATTATTAGGTACCTATATTATAAATATAGTAGGCGGACACTGTCAGATATTTACCTGCAGATATTTATATGCAGAAAAAGCAAAAGATTAATTGCCTCTAACCTATAACACTGAGAAAAAAAATTAATTGAAAATATCTTCGTAAGGACTTACTTACATATATACCTATACAAAAAAAACCGTATGAGAGGAAGAGGAGTGTCTGACCACAAATCCCCTCGCCAATTCCAATAACTTAAGTCAAGTCAACTTAAAACATTCTTAAAATACAAACTAACCTCAAAACCAAAATTTTACGAATATTTTAGCAACCGTGTGTCTTCGAAGGGGTGGGTTGGATAAGGAGACTTTAAATTTTATTTGGTAGACTTATATTTTAGAGACAATATTTGTTATTTATAAAACCGATGATAAACATACAAAAAGAAAAAGTTCCTCATTTTACGGTAACTTGTTCAGCTGTTTCGTTTTCGTAAAAAAGGATGGCTCCGTTTGGTTAACCTACTAAACGCAATAGTAGTCACTTCTCTACATTTTAACAAAGACTTGCAGCATCTTTACTTTGGCGTATAATAGTGTGTATCAATAAAACACTGCTCTTGACCCGTTGCTATGAAAAGCTGTTTGATAGATCAAGTGAAGATCGATTTGATAGCCACTTCAGTTACAGAATGCCGTCTATAGCTTATCGATACGGAAACAAATGTCAAAATGAAGGTGGAGTTGCTATCATGGAGATGACGTCATTTCGGTTGGACACTGACGATAGTGAATACAAAATTTGAATTCTGACAGCCGTTTGATGTCAACTTATTAGTTTCATAGCCATCGACACTTGTCATTCGAGTTAGTAAATAGGCCCGCTGGTCTTTTCCATGCGATGCATACTAGAGAAATTTTTGGCCAAGGGGCAAAAAGTGTATTGCGTTTTCGTGGATCTGGAAAAGGCCTATGACAGAGTGGTGAGGAATGAACTGTGGTCAACGCTGTCTATGTATGGGTTAAAAGGCAGTCTGATACGAGCGCTGAAATCCCTTTATAAGGATTCCAGCGCTTGCGTTAGAATTAATGCGGACTACACAGAGTCGTTTAACATCCATAAAGGCGTTAGGCAAGGATGTATAGCTTCACCGTGGCTGATTAACCTATACATGGACAGTTGTTTAAAATATTTGAAAGATAGTGAATATGGTATTAGAATGAATGAGTTACTCATTAAATGCCTCCTGTATGCGGATGACCAAGTAATTCTTGCGTCGTCTGAGGATGAGCTGCAGAAAATGGTAACAGTTATGAATGACGCGTTAAAGAAGAAAGGAATGAAAGTGAATGTGAGTAAAACTAAACTAATAGTTTTTGAAAGGGGTGAATGTTCAACGGTATGTAATGTTTTCATAAATGGAGAAAGAGTGGAACAAGTGAAAGATTTTGTATACTTAGGTTGTGTGTTTACGTGAGATGGAAGGCACGAGAATGATATAGAAAGAAGGGTGGCTGCAGGCAACCAAGTGAATGGGGCGCTGCATTCCTTTATGAATAGCAGAAAAGTATCTGATAAGGCACGTCTAGCTGTTCATAATGGAGTGTTGCTGCCAACTCTAATGTATGGTAGTGAAAGTTGGGTATGGCAGAAAAAGGATGAAAGTAGAATAAATGCTGTTGAAATGCGAGCACTAAGGAGTATGTGTGGAGTAAGTTTGATGGATCGTTTGAGAAATGCTGTAGTTAGGGAACGGTGTGGAGTGAAAGACGATATAGTGACTAAAATTGAGAAAGGTATGTTGAGATGGTTTGGACATATTGAGAGGATGGATGAAAGGAGACTAACGAAAGGTATATATTCAGCAGATGTGGCTGGGACAGTCGGGCAGGGCCGGCCTCGTCGAACTTATCGCGACCAAATTGCGAACATTCTCGCAAAAGGAGATGTAAGGAGTACCCGAAACCGGCGAGCATGTATGAAAAGAGTAATGAATGTAGATGAAGCGAAAGAGGTTTGTAAGGATCGTAGCAAGTGGAAGTCCATAGTTTCTGCCTACCCCTATGGGAAAGAGGCGTGATAATATGTATGTATGTATGAAAATAAATAATAAAAATTAAATTGATTTATGAATTAAGAGGGGCACATAAAAGTCGTGGTTTTTAGCGTTTTATGTAGCTAAATAATATTATATGGTTGTACGGAACCCTTTGAGTGTGATTCTCACTCACTCTTGGCTGGTTTTATTATGTCTCAACGAGTAAAAAATTATTTTGTGGAATATCAGTGTTGCATTTATTTAATTTTGTTTTTCGTTTTATTTTATTCTAGTAAATACTTTATTTTTCCATTTTTATTTCTTATATATCATACATATTTTCTACAAAGTTGCGATACACACCTACTTAAAGGAACTTAAAAATATATGGAGTCTGGTCCTTCCTCTGCCTCCTCTCGAAGTCTTCCCGGGGACGTCGTAGAAGGCGACTTAGGAAACACAAACTTATAAACATCAGAGAGACCTCTCCAACCCGTCTGGCCAGCGTGGAGAGTGTAGGCTAAATCCTCTGACTGCTCTGGCTATTATATGGCTCTGGTAGTATAGAGAGGGTCGTGCTCCTGCAGTGGAGACTAAAAAGACCTGATGATGATGATGTAGTCTGGTAGGAAAGTTAGTAAGTAACCAGAAAGAGATATCGCATATCGAGACCGAACGCATTGCCACGGGAATTAAGAGAAGTCTCTTCTTAAAACAAGTTCAAACGTGTATTTTTCAATTAGCTAGATAAATGGAATAATATGTGACTGTGTGTTGTAGAGGTCAATGAGAGTCAGCTTGTATATATGAACAACTACCTAAGGATCTAAGGGATAAGGGACTATCCTAAGGGATGATAGGAACTCGGGAAGAATTCGAGAAGTCATGTCACGGGCACTGATAGATTACACATCCTAAATAGGTACTATGTCAAAGCCCAAGCCTAAAAGTGTGAAAGTTTCTCGGTAATATGTACCACAAAAATGCATAGATTTATATTTTTAATAGAATCCAAAAAATAATGTACTTATTATCCTATGACCTAGATAAGTCTATATTGCTCGGCCCCCCGTACTCGTGAACACCTTGCCGCGTGCGCCTGCCTCTGCCGCTTGCGCCTATCTCCGAAGCCCGTCGCTGCCGCGCGACGCGCGTGCTCGTGCCTTGCTGTTAGACGACCCCCGGCCGGCTCCGAAGCATCACAACTGAGGCTGCAAACGGGGTACACTTGGCTAAAGAAGATTGTTGGCCAATTCTCAAAAATTCTTTATAAACGTCTTGTTTCATTAATACCTACCGCCTCACACAGCTTCGATCGTGAAATCGTACATCACGCAGAACAGGAACTCCTGGTTTGCGTAGTTTTCACAGGTTCCGTCCACGTTGGAGTAGGCGTATAACTCCACTTGGTACGACGCAACGTTTGCGCTGTTTAATGGCAGATCATCTTTTTGTGGCGCAAAGCCGTCCACCATGTAATCACCCTGGAAAGTATGTATCATCATCATCAGGTCTTTTTTAGTCTCCACTGCAGGAGCACGACCTTTTCTGTACTACCAGAGCCATAATTAGTCGGAGCAGTTTTGGTATAGGTACTCTCTCTACGATGGCCAGACGGGTTGGAGGGGTTTAATATGTATCTTCTTACTCTATTTAGTGCACAGAGCAGGAAATATGACTGTCACTCGCGCGCTACGAGTGCGTAGTGGGGCGCATCTTCTACGTGCTTTATGTCCGGTCTATGGTACCATAATTTCGCATTGTCATCCGACTTAAGTACACAAAATTTCATCTTTATTGGTTAAAGATATGTGCATTAAAATTAAGTTGCAAGATTAGAGACAAACTACAAGCGGAGTGCTATTTATGCATCTAATACAAACAAAGCTTTTCATCTGTGCACACGTCTGTGGGTGTATGTTAGTCATCAGGGTCGACACCGCAGAATGAATTCAAGTACAGTGCTGTGGGCCACATAGAAAAGTATAGGTATATAGCCATACTATGTAGCTTTTTAAACCTTCACGGTTATCAACATTAGAATTAAACATTTCGGGATATTTACCGTGATTATATCACGTTAAGTATCCCGAAATGTTTAATTCTCATATTGTCATAAAAAAACGACAAAGAAATGGCCGGGCTGGGTTCCCGAGTTCCCAGTGAAGAGGCGATATTCAGCAAAGGCAAAAGCATGAGTCTTGGCCAATCCAGGGGTGCGACCGTGCGAAGAAGGAAGTATAAGAACTGCTATAACGAAGTAGGTAAGAAGGGAAACAACACTGCATGTAGGATGCTATAACGCAAGGACATTAAGCAATAAGAGTAAGATGGAAGAGCTGTACCACAACCTCAATGAGATAAATTTGCACATTTTAGGGTCAGAAGTAAGATAATCTGGTGAAGAGAGCATTCGACTCAAAACTGGTCACACATTGTACTATAGAGGTAGGAACGATGGAAAGAAGGAATATGGAGTCCGTATTCTTATTCACTAATGCTTAAATACCCAGATAATATCTACCAGTTCGATCTCAGAACGGGTGGTTTATGCTACTGTCGGCATTTCAAAGGAAATAATATTAAAAATTGTCCAAGTATATGCACTAACATCCACAACGCCTGATCTTGAGATATAAATATTATATGAAGATATTGAAAAGGTCTTAGGTATAACTAAAACAACTTTCAACTTTCTTGTCGGTGACTTCAGTGCCAAATTGGGAAACAAAAAGATTCAGCAGAATATTTCATGGGAAAGTATGGACTGCGGGAACAGAATGAGAGAGGCAACATGCTCGTAAATTTTATTCAATGCCACAAGTTGTACCACGTGAGTTCGTTATTCCAAAAAAGACTTGATAGGAAGTGGACTTGGATGTCACCAAAGAAATATAAAAATGAGATGGATTTAATCTTCAGTTCTCACAATTACTTGGTAAAAGACTTTACTGTTCTTAATAAATTTAATACGGGAAGTGATCACCGTCTGATTAGGGCAAAAGTTTACATTAATCAGAAACTAGAAAGGTATATACATGCCTCAAAAATATCGAATTGCAACAAATTGATCCACAAAAACTTAGAATAGAGGGTGAATACTACAAATATCTTCTTAAAGAACAAATTATGGCAAAACAAATAGAATCCTGTGAGATAAGCGCAATCAATGACTATATTAACGAAGCAATGCTAAATGCATCATTAGCTGTAGCGAAGTAAAGACCGACACATCACCGTAAACTGACCGAGAACACAAACTGTTGGAGTTAAGACGAAATATGTCAAGGGAGGAAAACAAGTAACAGTATAGAGAGCCATGTAAGAAAGTAAGATCTAAAGTTTAACTTTAGATCTTACTTTATGAAGACATCGCATACCATAAAGAAAGAACAGTAACATCTGGTATAGAAAAGTACAGAGATCCGAAAGTGTTCAAAAATAACTTAAACCAGGAAGTAATGTCATTGCAAAATTGAAGGACAGGGAAGGCAATTTAACCGCAGATATAGCGCAAATGAAAAAAGTAGTCGAAGAATATTATTCCGCTCTATATGCGCAAAATTTGACAGAACCTAGCAATATCAACCGCTCAAAAATAATGAACGTTGGATCGGAAGATATTCCAGAAATTACAAACGACGAAACTTTATCTGCTCTGTCAACGGTTAAGAATTGAAAAGCCACCGTTGAATATAGTATCCTACCTGAAATTTTAATAGTACATTATGATACAAGTACGGTAAGCTGGACATTATAGTCGAGGTGTTTATAGTTACGAGGCGAAACCGAGTGCTTGTAATAAACCGACGACTTTATAGACAGCTTACCGTACGAGTATCATACGACGTTTTTCAATACATTTGCGATTACCAAAAACTAAAACAAGATTGCAATTCAGCAAATAAGGAATTTATAAAGTTAGGAACTAAAGTAGTTTGTAAAAATACATTTATAATAATCAGGTAGGTACATTTATTTTCTCAAAAAAAGTACATTGATAACCTTCTCCTTTTCGAAGTCGGTTAAAAAATCACATCTCACGAATCAGAAAAAGTTTTAATGCTGAACTTGAAACTCTGCTCGGATTCTATGAATAAGTTTAAATTATGCATCTGTGGCATTGGGCTATTGAGCGGTTGTGATTGGTTTAAAGTAAAAAGCACTAGTGCCGTAAATACATCATTACGATACAAATTTCGATGTAATAAGAACCGTATTATTAGCAAATGTATTGAAAAAGAAAGTAACAGTACACTTATAGATGCGTTGGCAACCTTGTTCAATTAATGCTTACAATCTGGTGAAATTCCAAAAGATACCGCAGTTGCAGAAGTAATATTCAAAAATTTATCAAGTGCGAGTCAGGCTCGTCCATGAAGGGTTCCGTAGAAGCAAGCTTAGATTTGCCAGCAAAGATAACTTTGTTTTTCATAGTGTTTGTATTAATGACAAAGTATTATATATATTGTATTTTTGCGGTTTATGAAGGTTATTTATGCGGTGGTATGTGTTTTTCATTGTGGCTAACTTTACGATAGTTAGCTCTGTTACCGGTGTAAAAGGGCACTGGGACGGCAATCCGAAGAGCTTAATATACTTCCAATAGGGACTGTCGGGATGCAGCTCTTCGCAAAGGTCACAAACATCCATGGTCATCACCACCTCGAACTTCCCCGACACTTCCTTCTTTCCAACCAGCTCAATCTGAAACCACGGACATGTTTTTGGAAGTGAAAACTTATTTATTAAATGAAGAAAATAAGAATGCAAAATAAAATCACATATAAAGTATTGTATGGCTCCCTACACATTATTTGATTTCCAAATTCATTGCAAAATGAGTTAAAATCAAATACCGCACTTGTAAAAGTGGGGTAGTGTGTTGGGTGACGCAAGCCTAGATGCGTGTAAGAGGAATGGAATATGTTGGAGAAATTCGGCGCCGGGGCTTGAAGCGCGGTGGCGTAATTGGCAACGCATAGATCGTACTAAGATCTAGACGCAGGTTCAAGTCCTGCCCGCGTGGAAATTTTTTCACCATTTCTTATTTTCTTTATTTAATAAATAAGGTAAAATAGCATTGTGTATGCAAAAAAAAATCCCATATAGTAGTGAAAACTTATTTAGCGGCGTTGTGCACTTTTTGCGATGGGAAAAAAATACTAAACTTGCGACAGATCATGTGACCGACAGATTCGTCCGATTGAAAATTCGTAAGACGGGGCAGGGCGCTTGCGCGAATGTGCGCGTGTGTTTGTGTTACAGCGTGATACGCACATTTATGGATGGTGACTGCTGTTAGGTAAAAAAATGTGAGATATTAAAGTAGGTTAGATTTGACTTGGCCAGTTTTCATTACATCAGTCATTTTAGGTACAGTACATAATATGTACTGTATCTAAAATGACTGATGTAAAAATATATATGTACTGTATCTAAAATGACTGATGTAATGAAAACTGGCCAAGTCAAATCTAACCTACTTTAATATCTCACATTTTTTTTAAATAACTGCAAATTGTTATAGGTATCCAATAAAGCAAAGAAATAGTGTTAAATACTTGTACATAATGTTATTTTCTTCCTATAAATACATATTTGGATTTTGCAAAGAACTTGGCACTCCTTTAGATCTCCATTCTTTTTGCGGCGAAGCCCACAACCAAGCATTATTTTTGTATTGAACTTGGCTCTCCTTTTTTACATTTATGTTTTTGGTGGGATACTTGTTTAACTGACGCAGCCTAGTCCCAATCGGTTTGATAAGACATTTAAAAATAAAGATGTGATGACTCACTCTCAAGCCTTTCGAAGGAAGCGCCTCCAGGAGGGATATGGGCCCACTAATGACGGACGAGGTCTCATCGTTGCCTTGAATCTCCAGCGCTGTAGTGTTCAAACGGCTATTACTTTGGCTATCGTCGCAGGCGTATAATGGAGAGGTGAAAGTTAGCGCAAATTTTGGTTCTTGCTGAAAGGTACAATTGAAATAGATAAATACCTACTTATAAAGAGACAATTCACCAAATACTTCTATATAAATTGTCTAACTGTGTTAACCTTAAAGGGGCGACTTACATTTTTCTCAAACGGTAAGTAAAAATTACTTACCGTTAACGAACTTAACGTCTTTTTTGTAAAAGAATACTACAAAATTTGCCAAAAATGCTTTAATTTTTTTACAAAATAAATTGAAAGGAAGTCCTATACTTACGGGCCCCCCAAGGGGCACAGGGTTAAAAGAAATGGGCATTACATAGCATTATATACGTGTTTGCAGATTTTATGTCCACATTGACTGGTCTAATACCTTTTGTCTTCCCCTGTTACAGTTCTATGACATTCCATATTTCTTAGATTTTTTTATTCATTGGGATTAAAGCAAGCTCCGTGGCGCAGCGGTCAACACGCCTGCCTGCGACACAGATGGTCCCGGGTTCGATCCCCGGTCAGGTCAAGATGGAAAATGATCTTTTTCAGATTGACCTGGGTCTTGGATGTTTATCTATACATGTATTTGTTATAAAATATAGTATCGTTGAGTTAGTATCCCATAACACAAGTCTTGCTTAAGAACTTACTTTGGGGCTAGCTCAATCTGTGTGATTTGTCCGTATATATTTATTTATATTATCAGTAACGTTCCTAGATACAAAATACTTGTTGCTCTTTAACATCGTCGGTACATTTTATTTAAGATAGAAGTCAAGAAAGTACCGCTTTACAAAGGTTATAGAATAAAGCTCAAACCATTCAGTTTTCTCCTCATTTTAACTCTTAAAACTTTACACTTTTTTGGTAATTAGAAATAATAATACTCACAGGAAAACCCTGACTTGCGCATAACCCTAAACTATACGCAACAAAAAACAAAATAATTTTACCACGAAACATTCTAGTAAAATGTGACAAATGGACCTATTACCAGTTTTATAAGCGCTAATAGTGTGGCGTGTTGGATCTGATATGTAGTACCTACATGTTAGAATTTATCTAATATGTATCTTTGGATAGTGATCTCTTGTTAGTTGACATTTAGTTTGTATCGTTGACTAACTGTTTGTTTAACTTCCTACGCGTGGGTTTCAGTTTTATCCACGTTTTATCACAGGACCAACCGGCAACTAAAAATAAAATATAGCTTACTAGCTGTTACCCACGGCTTCGTCCGCGTGATATATATGTCTATGTCCTTCTCAGTACCCTAACCTATGTGTATGCAAAATTTCATGATGATCCGTGCATTAGATAGGGCGTAAAAGCGTAACAAACAAACTCACTTGCACATTTATAATATTAGTTAGGAATAGGAATAGTTAGCTTCGGAGCCCCGGGCTCCGAAGCATTACACCTGATGATGCAACGAAGAAACTCTTAGATAAGACATAGACTGGTGTCATATTATTACGACGGCGTGATACCTGTTGTGATGTTTTAGATAGTCGATTGGTAATTAATTAATTAATTAAGTAATCCCGGGACATTCAAAAGTAGAATAATTTCAATAGAGCTATTGAGAAACAAAATTGTAATTTTTAATGTTTATTCATTTATTAGATTTATAGTAATGTGACTAATTTTGTTCTAACTATATTTTTTTAAGTGACAGAAATATTGCATGCCTGATTATGGCTAATGTGTTGGTCCTAATCATAACGTAACGCCTAATTGTAAACCACATTATGCAAATAAATAAATAAAGAATAAATGGGTATCTCTTGGACAGGCATGTAACATCCTCGTCTTCATTGTCACTTACCATCAGGTGAGATGGGAGACAAATGCCTAACTCAACAATTAATAAAAAAAGGTGTAAGTATGATGTAGTCTACCACATGTAGAATGACCACATTTTACGTTATATTTAAAATATTTGGTTCAAAATTTTAGTTAAGGTAGGAATAACTAACGAATCGGTGTAAATTAAACTTCGTTTAAGTCAATAAGGTACATTTATTTATTATACATTTAAAAGGAGCTACTCGTCGTGCTGAGGCTCATTTACGTCTTCGTCTCTACTGGACTCGTAGAAAACCTCTGCTTTATCACCTTCCTTTTGATCTCCCTCCCTCTTGGCTTTCTTTCCTTTTTTACCCTTTTTTCCCTTTTTCCCTTTGCTTGACTTGTCATCTTTTACTCTAGCTATTTCTTTTTCTTCCACTTTACTTTTTTCTTCCGAGGCTTTTTTTTCTTCTTTCTTATCTGCTACATCGTCACTACTAACATGAAAATAAAACAAGAATATTGATGTTGAACACGTTATTAACCGACTTCAAAGAAGGAGGAGGTTCTCAATTCTTCTGTAATTTTTTTTTTTATGTTTGGTACGCGATTACTCAGTCAGTTATGGATCGATTTTAGTGATTCCGTTTTTGTTCGATAGGTGATGCTCTAGAGGTGGTCTCATAAAATTTTTGTTGCAATGCATTGAACACATTATGAAAAAATAAACAAAACCCCAAAAAAATTGTTTCCGTTCAGTTTAATCTTATTTGTATTTTATTCTTATGCGAATCAAGACAAATTGATGAGATCGTTACTCCCCTGTTTTGACTGAACTTCAAAGGTCCTATAATTTTTTTATCGAAATGTGCTTTTAGAAAAAATCAACAAAAACAAAAAAAAAATTTGTACAAGTATGCCGCTTGGTTTAATTTTATTTCTGTTTAAAGTTGATGACGACATTGTTCCTCTATTTTGATTGAACTACCACACCCACTAAAACCTGATTTTTAGTCCCAGTTTGTACATTTACATAAAGGGTTGAATTCGGTTTTACTTTTTTGTTACAAATAATTATTAATGAAGAATTTGAACAGATAAGATTTTTGTACAGCAAGTTAGATTTGGTGGGGATTTTCTCAATTCATGACATGTCCATGAAAAAAGTAGAGTTACTTTTTTCAGTCAGCCCATGGAAGTTTTCTGTTCTCAGTAGCGTAAATAGAAAGCAGGTAGGGCTATGGCACCGGACGGCATACGAAGGAACAAGGTGGCAGAGGTTGATGTTTCGATTGTAAATTTCTGATTGGCCCGAGTCAGTTAAAACCCACGTTACTAAGTCACTTTTAAAATGTGGTTTATCAGCCTGTGCTGCGATATTTTAATAATAAAGAATTAAATACGGCAATATCGCTGAAAATTACACGAGAAATCGTTTTATATTAAACAAAATGGTTTTACCCACGCATAGCTTTTTGTAAAAGCATGTCATGCTCCTGCAGTAGAGATCAAAATGACGTGATGATGATGGCTTTTTGATTAGGCTGAAATTGACGCCATTTTCCAACGAAAAATACGCGAGTAAAACCGTTTTTTTAATATAAAACTAGCTGTTGCCCGCGACTTCATTAGCGTGGATGTTGATTTTCACCCCGAACCCCTTTTCACCCCCTCAAGGGTTGTATTTTAAAAAATCCCTACTTAGTGCTCGCCTATGTTGTATAAAGAACCTATGTGCAACATTTCAAGTCTCTAGACCTAGGGGTTTAGGCTGTGCGTTGATATATCAGTCAGTCAGTCAGTCAATCATTCAGGTTTTCCTTTTATATTATATACATTAAATACGACGTTCATCAGAATTATAATTATCCAGTTAAAAGAAAAAGTTATCTGATTTTTGAACTATGAAATAGATTTTGTTTTAAAGAAGAATGTCTTTGTTACCTTTTCTCTCTGAGTGCGTCTTTGTCATCATCTTCTTTTTCGGCGCTGTAAAAATGGAATGATTTTCATAATTACACTAGTAATTTTCTTATGCTGGGGCCACACTATTGGCTAACGTTAATGCCCATTAGCGCAATAGTTATTGCGATAATTATATACCCGTTAAAGTGGGTGTTCGCCGTGTGGTTCCCGGTAGAGTAGAATAGGACCACTCCAAGTCATTGTGTGTGTATGTCGTAAAAGGCGACTAAGGAAACACAAGCTAAACAAAGCTTATTAACATCAAAGAGACCTCTCCAACCCGTCTGGCCAGCGTGGAGAGTGTAGGCCAAATCCTCTCTAGTAATATGGCTCTGGTAGTACAGAGAGGGTCGTGCTCTTGCAGTGGAGACTAGAAAGACCTAAAGATGATGATAAAGTGGGGCTACACTTGAACGGTCAACGTGATTGCCCATTATCGGTATTCTTTGTGGTACCGCCACTTGAGCTTCCGCCTAACGCCAAACGGCAATGTTAATGCCGTTGTCCAATGATCGCGTAAGTTGTGGCTACACCTACGGTTAACGTCCATAATCGCGATAATTAATGATAATTCTCATTAGTGTGGCCCCAGCATTACGACAAGCTGGCGTAAATGTTAGCCTATTTCACCCACAGAATAATTAGCCTTAGGTGACAGAATTTTATAAATCAGTCCAGTAGTTTCGGAGCCTAACAACAAACAATCAAATCTTTCCTTTTTAGGGTTCCGTAGTAAGCAAAGGACCCTTATAGTTTCACCATGTCTACTGTCTGTTTGTCCGTCCGCGATTTTACTCAGAGAGTATAAGTACTAGAAAGTTGTAATTTGGAATAGGTAAGTATAATAATCATGCCAAAAAAACGGTTAGATTTAGGGATCCGTTTCTGAAATATTTGGTTTTAAAATGTTAAAGGTGAGTCCCCCCCCCACCCCCTCTAACTGCTAAACGCTAAGGCTAAACGATTATATACGTGAAAAAAATTACAGCAGTAGTATATATAACGATGTTGAAAGGAAAACTATCAGAGCTAAGTACTAAGTACAAACAAAAAAAAAGCTATAGCACTTATTCATAAACCGCAAAAGTAATTTTGTCATTCATACAAACACTATGAAAAACGAAGTTATCTTTGCTGGCGTAAAATTATAGAGCTTTTTGGATAATCTAAGCTTGCTTCTACGGAACCCTTAATGGGCGAGCTCTACTCGCACTTGGCCAATTTTTATTATAATATTATTTTAGATTAGTGTAGATAAAGTAAAGTAAGTAAAGTTAATAGTCTGAATTACTCAAAGGAATAAATTCGCCACTGTCGATGGCTCCCTAGTCCGAGCGAGGTGCCCCTATTTTTCCGGGGCCCTGGCCAATCACACCCCCTATCGCTGCTACTGGTCATGGATAGAACTCAAGGGTTAAAAATTTCATCATCATCGTCAGGTCTTTCTTAGTCTCCTCTGGAGCATGACCGTCTCTGTACTATCAGAGCCATATATTAACCAGAGCAGTCAGAGGATTTGGCCTACACTTTCCACGCTAGCCGGATGGGTTGGAGAGATCTCTTTGATGTAAAGCTTTGTTTAGCTTGTGTTTCCTAAGTCACCTTCTACAACATCCACGGGAAGACTCGGAGTGGTCTACTTCTGCTATGCTGGGAACCGCACGGCCCAAAAAATTTAGCTTTTAGGTAATTTCGTAAGACTTTTTATGTTGTAAAAAAAAAGGAGTTTCTAAAAAGTTATTTCAATTGAAATACCTTGCTCGTGATGCTATCTCCTCATCATCGTCCTCACTGCGAATGAAAATAAGTATTAATAATTGAGTATTTTTATGTATACACGTGTTTTTTTTAATTCATTTGCATCCAAAAGGATCATGCGTACAGACTTTATTTAAAAAATAAAGTCTGTACCCATGATTGAAAGTAATTTAAAACAAATTTTAAGTAAAATTGAAATTACTCATTATTTTTAAATTCAAGAAAAGCTCAATAACTACCTCAAACGCTTTGATAGAGGCCATTTCTTTAGATAAATAAATAAATATATACGGACAAATCACACAGATTGAGTTAGCCCCAAAGTAAGTTCGAGAAATTGAAAAAGTGTAATAAATTAGAAATACTTTACTCTTTAACACTGTCCCAATCCACGGAGTATTCTTCATGAGTGATTCCAGAACGGAATACTCTCCTGCAGTTCTCGCTGGAACCAAAATTATTATCATAAATAAATAAATAAATATATAGGGACATATCACACAAATTGAGCTAGCCCCACAGTAAGTTGTGAACTTGTGTCGCAGGATACTAACTCAACGATACTATATTTTATTATATATACTGATATAGATAAACATCCAAGACCCAGGTCAATATGAAAAAGATCTTTTTCCATAGTGACCTGACCGGGGATCGAACCCGGGACCCCCGTGTCGCAGGCTAGCGTGTTGACCGCTGCGCCACGGAGCTCGACAATAATAACTGAACGAAAAATCAGCCGTGAGTGTACCAAATGTCAAGCTTTTTAGTACAATCTTAAATTATTTAAGTCAAGGAGTACAATACAATACATTTTCGCGTTATTTTAAAAATATTCTAAATTAATCACAAATAGGCAAAATTGTGAAAAAATATCTTGCTATGTCAAAAACTCTTGTAATTGAAATAAAGGTTTAAAATCGATATAAACTTTGTCGCGGGAGCCGTAGGTGCAAGACGATAAAAGTCGCAGAAAGGCGCTGGATGCCTGGATGCAGGCCGCTTCCAACCGGTCGTATTGTAAATCCTTGAGGGAGGCCTATGTCCAGCAGTGGACTTCTTGTGGCTGAGATGATGATGAGGAAGAAAGTCAAGATGGTAGGAGATCAAAAGGAAGGTGATTAAATAGTTTAACATAAGTAGGATCTCCACGAGTGCCTTTCGTTACATGTTGGTCTGTACATAAATATATCATTCAAATTGAAATACGGTCATGGGTGTCATCGTCAACTAGGTACCTGTCCGGTGGTTGCGGGTATGGCATCGGATACGCGTGCCCTACCTCCCGAGCTGCTTTCTCATCCGAGCTAGTACCATCCCAGATACCTTTATCCCATACCCTCAGACGACCAAATTCCTGCCCTTCCCTCGCTTAAAAAACGGTTTCGATGGCCAGTAGCGTCGGAACCGATATAAGCCAAACTGCGCTCACCTACCCGTTTCCTAATTGTAAGTATGGCAAAACCTCTCCAGTGATAGAAATCCTTGGCTGTAATGATGATGATGAATTGAATTGTAACAACAAAACTCACTCGACTTCTTTATGAATGGAGCACTGGATGAACTGTCGGTTTTTGTACACGGATGTGTAGAGGAAGGGCCCGTGACAGCTGTGGGATTTGGGGTCGATCTTGCAGGCTGAGATGACGCCAATGACCCGCTCTTTGCCTTGGTACTTGACAATTAGGGGGCCGCCGTGGTCATTCTATAAAAATATAATCACTAGAAGGAAACTTAATCAAATAGTTGTCATTACCATTTACGCATGGTAAGCAATCTCGGGTGTAGTCCCCACTTGGATGGGTGAACGCAAGTAGCATAAAAATATCTCAAGCTCCTCCGTACTTCGGAAAGCACGTTAGGCCGTTGGTCCCGGCTATCATCATTGATGGCAGTCGGTAAGCTAAGTCAGATGCAACTGTGTTGGCCACTTACATACAGGAAAAACAAACGAACAAACCATAGAAACATAAGGATACAAATTTGCCTGGTAAGTGGCACTTACCACGTCGAATAACAATGACAATATACCTTCCGACTTACCGCAGAACTCTGACACCAGGGTGTGCATGGTCGACTGACCGTGTCACCTACACGAAACGATGATGACCACCTTCCCCCATCGCCCGTCAGACGGTTGATGAGAGGTGGCATAATTAAATGCCTATTTGTAAATCCGCACATGTAGAACACATGAGATCTAAGAAAGTTGACTGAAAGTACCAAGTAAATGAGAAATAGGAAGAGAACATTTTATTTTACCTCACAAAAACCTCCTTGCATCAACGACCTTCTTGCCGTGTAATCATCAGGGTCTCGCAAATGTCTGCCCAAGTCTAAGCTGACGCTGTTCGCAGTCACGTCAGGGTCCTCTTCCAAGTCGCGACGAGATTCGACATCCGTGCAGTTGGCATACTTCTTCTGGGAAATATACAATCATGCGCTTTAAATCTTATTATATACCTACTCATCTGAAAAGTTTCTTTGCTACACTATCAGCTATAGTGCTTCAGAGCTTCAGTGCTTTAGCTTGTAGGTTTCCTATGCTGTAAATTGGTATAGTTATACGATCGGCAGTTGGCCTGCTGTATAGATCTTCTTGGACGTTTCCTACTTGTCTCTCACGAAATTTAAATATTGCAGCATCAGTAGGTTTTCATTTTATTTATATAATAACAAGCGTAATACAATTACATGAAAGATGGTTATTTTGAGAATGATAGGAGTTGGATAGTTGGAAAGATACCCTTAATAAAAAAAAATAGTTTCGTTGAGTTCATGAATTTGTGGTATCCTTCAGATGGTAAATGATAGGAACA
Source organism: Rhodophaea formosa (assembly GCA_963082605.1). Lineage (NCBI taxonomy): Eukaryota > Metazoa > Arthropoda > Insecta > Lepidoptera > Pyralidae > Rhodophaea > Rhodophaea formosa. The sequence continues at coordinate 7,762,959 of OY720225.1, read as the reverse complement.
AAATATGAACATATAGTCCTGACCCCACATAAACTGCGATATGGAGAAGAAGAAGACAAATTTGTTGTTTATGTAGTATATTGTAGTCAAAATAATTTGTGATTACATTTTTTTAGTGTTTATATTTATTTAAGTACTTTAACTTCTTTTTATCATGTACCATATTAACATTTGCATGCCTTGCTCTAATGCACGGTTGAATACCTACATGTACCTAATAGTAATCTTATTGTAGTATCTTGATTGATTGATTGTGGCGCCCACAGCACAAGGTTACATGGGCTATTTATCGGGCTAGATCAATATTGGTGATATGTTCCTATGATGGTGACTCACAGAATCCCACAAAGTGACAATCCTACAGAAACCGGGTCTACTTTTTACAAACAATCAAAATGATTTGTCATCATTTCAGAGGGGGAATAGGGTCAATCAAAGCACTTTACCTCACAAATCTCGCTCAGCCTCTTCATGACGTCCTTGGTGCAAATCATGTACTGAGTGATGATGCTTCTGAACCGGGACGCCCATTTCTTAGCGCACTGTTCGTTGTCCATGATGCACACTTTAGCTTCTTGTAGGGATTTAGAGTTTTCTGGTATATGTACTTGATCCTTTTGGCGACGGTACACTCCCTAGAAAATATTGCATATAAGAAGTATTAGTTCTAATCAAAATTTAGTAAATCGAAGTAACTGCTGATAACTTGGAGAGACTGCGGATTAGTTAACAAATGAGGATGGATTTTTATTTTGAAGAAGTCACGGTAAAAATCCAAGAAACTTGAACAAATTAAAAGAGACCACCTAAATACTGGTAATATGTAAAATATTTTTTTTTGGGTATGTTATTAAGTGGTCTTTTTTTACGTCCAACCGGAAGAAACATAAACAGTTGTCAGAAAAATCGAATCTTTCTCTTTTGGTATCAGATTTCATATTATGAGCAAGATCTTCCAGTCAACTATAGAGTGATTTGAAATAATTAGACAAACTTTAATTTGAAGAAACAACAGCATACCAACCTCTCTAAAAGCGTTGTTACTTCCCCACCCGGCAATGTAGCCCTTGGTCCCTGGTTTCTCAAGCTCCCTGCTGACATTGTTATAACAGATGTGGGAGACGGCAAACTCACATCCCTTCTCGCAGACCTTCAACTTGAAGGGCTTGTCTACTTTTACGATAGCAATGTCGTTGGATGACCACTTTATACTGTCTTGGAAGTCGAATTTGTAGTCTAGAAATACAAAAGGTAGTGTTACATACTGCTGCCACTGGTCGTTTGACTTGTGTCTTGTCTTACAATTAGATGCAAAAGTTGAACAAGCTATACGGTATGCATTATTACATGAAATATACCTCATTTGAGCGTCTTCTTCATTTCATCCTCAGCTATTTTCTTATTCCAATTCGAGGTTCGGTAAAATGGCATCAGTGATGAGCACAGATGTTACATAACTATACTTGAGAAAGAAAGTAGATTTTTTAAGAGAATCTGGCTTTTCCTATTAGGATTCCTGGATGCTTACGGGTAACTCGTAACATTCCATTTCAATCGTTTGCAATCTTCAACTACCTGTTATCTCTGAAGGGACTTTCTTACATCAGATGGAATACCAGATCCTTTCATGTATCAAGGTTTAATCATCAAAATCAAAATATAGGTACGTACTTTTAGGAATGCATTTCCACACGACTCTTCGCCTGTGCTTACAGACGCACTGGTCTGACTTGTAATCGAAGCTGTCCACGAACTTGGTGGTCCCCGACACGATGTAGAAATGGTCCGCGTCCTCCACACACGCCGCAGAAGTCAGGACGTACCACTGATCAACTATCACGCCTCCGCACAACCAGCCACGGTACTTGTGGGCTTTGGCTGATTCTTTCGTGAGTTGTAAATATACCTACAAGAACAAAATTTACTAGCACTCTCAAACTGATGCTGGACATACTAAATTGGACACTATCTTTTTTAAACCACTCGTTTTAGTTTAAAGCTTTAAGGATTAAAGTTCCCTACAAACCTACAAATAACCTAGAAAAATAACTTTCAACAAATTTCGATTAAATACGAGTAGTAGTGTAAGTGAAGAGGCGTAGAATTGTCGTGAGTTATTCACCCACGAAAACTTTGTTCCAACTTTAGCGTTAAATTTAATTAGGAGCGACCTAAGAGTAATCGTATAAAAACTAAGAGGCAGGTTCAAATCTTTTCCGGATGGTATTTGTCTCATGTGTTATTTTCTTCTTCATCTGATAAAAAAAGATAAAAAAGTTTTATTTGACATAAAAGCACACAAATAAATACAAACAAATAATTTCTAGTCTCCAAAAAATCTGCTAGTTTCGTGGCTGCCCTGGCCTGCGGAGAACAGCTATGGTATTCCCCGCGTTGCCAGGGCGCCCCGACGCCTCGTTGGTCGTCAATACTTGTGTCGTCATGTGAAATAATGTTATCTCCTCCATGCTGGTTTGGGATAAAAGGAAAAACATTGAATATACCAGCTGCTTTTCTTCCCCCATAGACCTCAAAAGTTGCTCAAGGGATTGGGCGAAAATCTACGTTATAGGCGATGCGACTATCAAACCATCAATATTTTGATTCCACTTTCCACCTTAACAAACGCTAAACGTGGTCTTTGGGTTTTACGACAAAACTCAAGGGGGTTCTGTCTACCCGCAAGGGATAAAGATGTGTTAATATGTATGTATGCATATTAATATAATAGGAATATTTCTTATGCTTTATAAATTCTTTAAAATTAATGTAGAAATTTAATACCATGTAAGGTCTTTTCCCCTTCGAGACAGCTTTACTGTACAAAATTCTTCTGTAGTCTACTGCTGTCGTGTTTTCGTACTCCCATCCTTCGTCAGGGATTTCATCGGGATCCGTGCTGTTGTCTGCCTTCTTATCATCTGCTTTAACCTCGACAGCACGGTCTGTGCCATTTTCTGCCTTGGTTTCTGTGTTTGTGGGATTCGACACAACATTTCCTGTAAAAATGTGGTTTTATTTATTACCTTTTTTTATTTCGATTGATGCCAATGCTTTTTTAAACGTTTTATTTTTATTTACTTGTAATGTATGTATGTAGAGACATGGTGGTGTCGTCTTTAGCGTGTCCATGATTTTTTATTCAAACAGAAGTTGTACTTGAGCTAATACATAGATGGCGCATCGAGCTATATTTTATAGATGTTCATTATTACAAGTAACTAAATAGAGAATTTTTGATTATTGCATTAAATTAGAATTGCATTTCTATCTTCCAAATAAAAGCGTTCTTGTATAATTATAATACGTATCTATGGTAGAGATTATATTTTTATGAAACCTGATTTATTTTGATGTTGGATATTGAATTTGCTCTTTGATTTGGGGGTAATCTGTGCATACAACCAACTAAAAATCTAGATAAAATATCTCTTATAGCTGTGATCATTTTAGGCAGAATGAATTGATAATGATATAAATAGCTACAATAGTACTATCTCTCATTAAAGACAATAGTTTTTCTAGTCTATTTTTGTCTTCGGCCCTGCTCAATTGAGTGCAAAACTTTCCAAGTTTTCAAAATTGATATCTTTAGCATCATCTTCTCATAAATTAAAGAAAGGAGAGAGGAAAATTATGCTTAGATAGATAAGAAATGAAATTAACTTACCGATTACTACTAAAAATATACACAAGTACAGACAACGATACATATCGGTGAAGAGGCGATCCAGGAAGGATCGCTCAAAATGCTAATCGGAAAATTGGATTGTTTGATAATTTTGTTCACAATTGAATTGTGACGGCTCAGTGAATCCAATTATTTTAGTTCCGTTGCAATCAATGTGACTTTTACATTCCATTGAATTTCAATTAATTTTAAAGGCAGGAAGTTACGAAGTTTTATTGAATTTTGGTTAATTATATTGTATTAATTATTCCAAGGTGGTGATTTGTATGATGTCTTTACTTTCAGACTAATATATGACTACAGGGTTAAATGGCTTGTATTTTTCGTTTCTTAAATTGAGCATCTATGCTATATTACTAACTATGAAAAACCTTTACAAGTTGCCGTAATCATGATTTATATTACCTACAATATCTTTGGCATTAATTTGCAGAAAAACAGCTATTTTAGAATAATTTATAAAAGGATTCCTTTTTCACCGTTCGCCATCCCCAAGTTTAAACATGGACTTATGGGAGTCTTTTAAGTCTTAGTTCTTTGTACGACTATAGCCAGAGCAGTCAGAGGATTTGGCCTTTTGGATTTGGGTTTGGGTTGGGTAGGTCTATTTAATGTTTATAACCTTTGTTTAGCTTGACTAAAAAAGACCTGGTGATGATGACGAACACCATTAGACAAATTCGATGGACCAGTGAGTGTGCCTAACGAAATTTGATAGGTAGATGCCTTTATAGATTTTAGAAAAAAATCCAAAGAAGCTTTCTGCTAACCGGCAATCTTCCAAGTACTTAATACTTTTCTGGTACGAGTATTTTGATATAATTTACTCATAATCTTGGGGCCAACGGGAATACACGACTTTTTTGAGTCAATAATGTTAATTTGCGAAGACACATTGAGACGTAGATTTTTGACACTCTAATGATAAGTTTTACAATCAGATTATCGATTTTGATTTTACTTATTCTAGTCTTATTGAAATAAAGAAATTAAATGTGGAAAAAAATTCCACGCGGGCAGGAATTGAGCGGCAGTCTTTACTCTTTGTACGAGTAACGCCTTACCAATTAGGCCACCGCGCTTCATACCCTACACGTCGAATTTTTCCACCACATCCAATTCCCCTTATACGCATTATTGCTTGCGTCACCTAACATAACTACCTCATTGTTACAAGTGAGGCATTAACAAAAATTATCAATTAGTATGCAACACTGTTACATTACGATACGATTTACAATCGTAGTTTAAACGTTGCACTGCGGGGTGTGGTCGGCCAACATGTTCTCTCCTTTCAAAGATAGGAATAAATAAATAAATACATATATAGGGAAAAATCACACAGATTGAGCTAGGCCCAAAGTAAGTTCGAAACTTGTGTTATGGGATACTAACTCAACGATACTATATTTTATAATAGATAGGTACTTATGTATATAGATAAACATCCAAGACCCGGGTCAATCTGAAAAAGATCATTTTCCATCTTAGGAATAGATGACAGACCATCTTAGATTCAAAATTTACCATTTGATTTGTGTATTATCTATCTGTATCATGGATGTTTCTCTTCACGCGTAGACAACCGAAGTTGGACGAGGGAATGGGCGAAAATTTTAGGAAGAATATAAATTTATTTGCGGTTTGGCTAGCAACCCATTTCTATTTAGATTCTATGTCAGGTATGATGCGCCCTTTCTATGTTCTGTGGATGCGCCCATCAACACGATAAACGTTTCTTTAGGGTATGTCTACTCCATTGGGGTTAAATACGTAATAACATCTATGTAAAATAGAAGAGGCAAAGGATGTCTACTCTAGTATTTTGAAAGTAGCAGTAGTCGCAGTTAGTCACAACAACGTCTAGATACATGATATCTTCATACGAGCGTTTTCCAGTTGCATCCAGTGCTAATGCTTCAGAACCCGGGGCCCGTTATTTATCCTAGGTTATTATCATCATCATCACGTCTATTTACAGAGCCATATTGTAGCCAGAGCAGTCAAAAAATTTGGCCTACACTCTCCACGCTGGCTAAATGGGTTGGAGAGGTCTCTTTTATGTTTATAAGCTTCGTTTAGCTTGTGTTCTCTAATCTAAGTTGCCTTCTACGACATCCATGGGAAGACTTGGAGTGGTCCTATTTTGTTCTGCCGGGAACCACACGGCTACTATATCGCTAAGATGGGTGAGAAATCACCTAAGATAGGTGATTTCTAATATAGGTGATTCTCTAAAATTATAAATGAGAAACAAGGTTTTTCAAAATTGTTTAAATTTGGAACGAAATCCATTATTGTTTCAATAACTACTATTAGCGACAGTAGGTGTATTACGTAATTAATTAAATACGCAAGCAACATATTCAATTACAAAATTTTATTAGCTATTTCCTGGGGCACAGATTATACTGCTTTCGAGTCTTTAGGCCATTTCCATTATTTGGCAGATCTTATTCACGAATCAAATTAATATTTATCTCAACCGTGAAATTAGTATTTGATATTCAAATGTTATTGCTTTTGATAGCTAAGTCTTCCGGTTAGAGAATTTAAGTTTTCAACATGTGGGTTTTATACTTTTGTGTGCCTTTATTATGTTTTATAGGTAATTATTTAATTCGATTATACTGATTTATTTGAAATCATCTCAAAAGGTTAACCCTAATTGACATTTTCTAAAACATAACTTTCAATCAATAAAAAAAAAAAAACACCAGCGGTATTCACTTTAATGTTTTCGTTACTGATATAATTAATCGTTAAGTAAGTCTTTTTTACATGATATTTATTTATCTAACTTTTTTTAGATATAGATGCAATAGAAGTAGCAACAACGATGCCACCACATGTAGAAAAAATTTTGAATGAAACTAGAAGAATCATAAATGGGCAAGAAGTCACAGAAAATAGACCTTACATGGTAATATCTTTTACTTTATATCATTGAAACCACGCGCAGTGTAGGGTTCCGTAGTTGCGAATGACATCATTGAGTTCACACTATTCACACTCGCACCTTACAGTTTAACGACCAAAAACATCTAACAATGAAAATAGTATGAAATTTTACAGTTTATAAGTTGAATGCCTATAACTTTTTAGTTTGTACTTAGTACTCAGCTCTGATAGTTTTCCTTTAAATTTCAGTATATATACTACTGCTGTAATTTTTTTCACGTATCTATATATAACCGTTAAGCAGATAGAGGGGGAGGACACTTACCTCTAACAAAAATTCGCACTTTAAAACCAAATATTTCGGAAACGGATCCCTAAATCGAAAAATGGTGTTCTCAACCTCACAATATTTTTGAAAGACCTATTGAACGATACCCCACACGGTGGGTAAATAGAGAAAGAAAAATTACTCCCCTGCTTTACTTGTATGGGAGCTACCCTAAAAAAAATTTTTTTTCAAGTTTTTATTCTACCACTTTTTTGCCATGATTAATATACACACCCATACCAAATTACAGCTTTCTAGTACTTATAGTCTCTGCGTAAAACCGCGGACGGACAGACAGACAGACAGACAGACAGACAGACAGACAGACAGACAGACAGACATGGCGAAACTATAAGGGTTCCTTGTTTACTACGGAACCCTAAAAATGGGTCACTCACGTGCTACTTTGTCGGGAATTGTCGACTATAGTTTCGGACTCATCAGGAGTCCGTTTTCAAAGCGAGTTCGGGATGCGCGACGCCGAAGTATCCCGGGTCCTTACTTGCCTACTTACCACTTACTACACTTTATGTACAAACTTTATATTAAAATCTGGTTTTTTACCTATTTTGTTTCGTATAGTGACTAAAAAGAGTAGGCAGTGAAACTAGGCATTAGAGGTGAAAAAATATCATAAGTTATCAACGCGGTATCGGATTTTTTGTTTCTCTACCTTTACTTTTATTATAAACATGAAAGATTTGATCGTTTGTTTGTTTGGATTGAATAGGCTCCGAAACCATTTGACCGAGTTTCAAAAAACTGTTACCTAAAGCAAGCTAAGCTTCGCGGGAAGAACAGCTAGCTTAAATATTTACCTCAGATATTTAGGTAAGAATGAAAAAAGTAAGTCTGTACTATGGTCTGTACATTATCTGTCACCCTATGACCCTTTAAGTACTAAACCATTTACTGTAATTTTACATTCTACTACAAGGGAAAATAAAACAGACTACTGCTGATAGAAGATGGTTACATTCACCCAGAAAAGGACTTGTTTAGAATATACTATAAAGCGAGGCGCCGCGGGCGGAAGCTATTTCAGGTATAAATAAATCGCCGCAAAAACGTTACAAAAGCTTTATTTACAACATCTAGAGATAAGTTATTATTCGAACCTGATATTGTGTTTTTTTTAGACACACCAACACTAGACGTCGGAGAAAATACAGTTCCTTCTCCGTGACGCAGCGGTCAACACGTCGGCCTGCGACACGGATGGTCCCGGGTTCGATCCCCGGTCAGGTCAAGATGGAAAATGATCTTTTTCAAATTGACCTGGGTCTTGGATGTTTACCTATATATGTATTTGTAATAAAATATAGTATCGTTGAGTAAGTATCCCATAACACAGTATCGAACTTACTTTGGGGCTAGCTCAATCTGTGTGATTTGTCCGTATATACTTATTTATGATTATTTATAATAAGTAATAAATTAGACTCATACATAACCCAACAGGTCCATCTTAAACTACCGCGAAGCAACAAGAAGCAGCAAAGCTACAAGACATGGTTGTGTGGTGGAACCATCATACATGAGGAGTACATTTTAACATCTGCTGCTTGTATAGAGGACGCTGACCACTTCTATGTAGTTTCAGGCACATATAAGTAAGTAACAAATATGTTCAAGTGACACAAATTACCCTCAAATATTCACTTTATAGCTTTATGGAAAAGCAATATTGTTGAGTTTAAAAAAATAGAATTTTTTGAAATACATATTACTAAGGATTTTTTTTAATGTGATATAACGTCGACTAAGTAACTAACTTCTTAATTTACTTTTTTTTAAGCCTGTTTGCGCCTTCCTCTGCTGGGCAAAGGCATCCCCTTCATGCACCCATAAGCTCCTGTCAAGTGCTACAGTCCGCCAATATTTATTATGTGCATCCAAATCTGATGATTTGGATCGCCACCTCGTCCTTGGTCTGCCTCTTCCCCTGCGGCCGTCCGGTATCAACGTATTAGCCGTTCTGTCTGGCCCACCTGTCATGTGGCATGCGGCAGACGTGTCCCGCCCAGGCCCATTTAAGCTGTGCTGACTTCACACTGACATCCTTTATCTGAGTTTCGGAGCGCGGCCACAGCATTAATAATAGTACTAACGTAGCGCAGCGTGGCGTTCCGAACGCGATCCACCATCTAACTAACTATAAAGTCAATTAATTTTATATTTTCGCTGAGTAAAAGCACATAATTCTTAAATTTTCTTTAGGTATGCAGACGATGATGATAGATACAACAATCCTTGCATTAGGAATGGTGCCAAGAAAGCTATTTGGAAGTGTATCCCCAAAAGTGAGTCGCAAAAAGATGAATTATTATTATCCATAAATATAATTTCATTTCGACAGAAATTAATTTTACAAGTAGTGCTGCCCTTATTTCTTGTAGAATCAATGTTTTCACATTAGTTTTAGAAGAAGTGCTAGTAGCATTATTATTTCATACTTCACTGGTTTGTGACAAGATTATCAAAAACTTCTAGTTCAATGCAAACTTTAACCAATTCACCACCTACTGGTGAATTGGTAAATGTTAATTTAATTACATAATATTTACTCGTATTTTACTGATCCAATTAAATGTTTCTTAATACTTATATTTACTTTACAGATTACGTTTTCGACGGTCATGAAAATGACAACATCCGATGGATGAACAACGACATAGCCATCGTTAAAATCGAAGATGGTTTCGACTTCACCAGGAGAATTAAGGGGTGTGACTTCGTTCCCAAGCCCGTCTGCTATAACAACCAGAGTCTGACACTAGAGAACCCTGGGACAACTGTTAGTATTGCTGGTTGGGGGACCACTGCCAGGTATAATGACGTAAGTCAAAAACTTTTGTAATTCTTTAGTCAAATCCCGCAGAATTCAGCTAATATCTGGGATAATGTTGCTTTATATGTGATCGAAGGGGATAATACGGAATTTGAAATTTAGTAACATTTATTAAAGGAAAAGATAGATGGATGTACGGTTGTAGATATGGTTAAAAAATCACATCTTCGATGGCGAAGGTAATGCATAAAAGTAAAGCATATATATCTTATAAAGTAATGTATTTAAGAATAGGTAGTAGTTTGGATACTAGTCTTTTGTGTTGACACAACATGTTCAAATTATCAAAGAATTCTATAAATCAGTTCCTGCTATCCGATAAACAAAGCTAGCGTGTATGACATTTTGTCTTTGCTTGGGCAAAGGGGAAGGAAAGCAAGGATGAGAATCTGTAATAACCATTATGTTCTATCCCAGCTGCTTTTATATTAATAGGAAATATGATTTTTGAATTTATTTTTTAGTGGGTCGTCACCCGAAGGAAAGAAAACCAGCAGAATCTCTTAGAAGCCCATGTGGAAATCATCTCAAAGCAAAGGTGCAAGCGTCGTTGGGGCTCTCGCTACCACAACATCATTGAGAACTACATGATCTGCACCAAAGACATTGGTCAGACTATGTCAGAAATCTGTAACGTACGTTGAATCTCTCATTTAAGCGTGTTTCCGCTTTTCAGCCTTTTCTTCTCCACTTTAAACATCTTCAGCATTCTCGATTGTGAAACTTCTAGCTCGAAACATCAAGCCTTTGCATTAAGCTTTCACCTTTTTGATGAAGCGCAGTGAAAGCGGCATAGCAAATTCCTAAATCATGACAGAATGATGGCTCTTCTGCTATTTGTCTGTTATGAATGACAAGGAGGTAAATCTACATTTAAGATTAACTGTGTCATTGTTTACAGGAGAAATATGTAGATTGTCAAGACATTAACTACTCAGACGAAGAAGAGATGAGAAGATCGGAAAAAATACCAACAAACCTGGTAATGCACTCCGCCCACGATGATAGGATACAAGGCAATACAACACTCGATACTAGAAGGTCCCAGAATGTAAATGATGGCGGTTTTTGTGAAGTAAGTAAAAAAGAGACTTAGTTTGCAAATAGCAAGTTATGGTTGTCCTTACATGTTACTGCAAAATTCTTTTCTCCCTCACCTGATTTATCCTTAACTGACCTCCGGATATACTTGGTGTCGGGTAGCAATTTTAGTAAGGAAACAGAATACCTATAAGTTTGTATTACATGTATTGTATTTTATGTATTTTTTACCTTTATTGGCACCGACCCTGATTACCTATAAATTGTAAATAGGTATGAAAGTAGCAATATTTTTGTTTCTTTCGCTTGGTTTCTAGTAATTTAATTCTTATTTCCTACTCTTTTGTTTCAGTTTCTACACTTATGTATAGGGTTGAAGTCGGCTTTAGATTTTTTGATAAAATATTTTTTGAAATTAACATTTTATATTGGTACAGATTGTCCATTAATGAGTCTTTTTTTAGAATGATCACGGCGGTCCCTTGATCTACGGCGAAGGGGTCAACTCCATCGTGATTGGTGTCATCTCAGCCTGTCTCGTCAAGGAGAGATCAAACAAGTGCTATGGTCCTTTCCTTTACACCAGCGTCTATAAGAATAGACAATTTATCTCTTGTGCCATCTATAAAGATGTTGAGTAAGTCGTTGCTTTAAGTATTATTATCAATATTCGTCATCATCATCATCATCAGGCCATTCTCAGTCTCCAATGCAGGAGTATGACCCCTGTCTGTAGTACCAAAGCCCGATATTAGCCAGAGCAGTCAGAGGATTTGGCCTACACTCTCCACGCTGGCTAGACGGGTTGGAGAGTTCTCTTTGATGTTTATAAAATTTGTTTAGCGTGTGTTTCCGAAGTCGCCTTCTACGACATCCACGGGAAGACTTGGAGTGGTCCCATTCTACTCTACCGGGAACCACACGGCCAAGTGCCAATCATAAATATTAAACTCCCAGAATAACTACAAATTTACATATCTATACTATAGTATAAAGTTGAAGAGCTTGTTTGTTTCTTTGGTTGAACGCGCAAATCTCAGAAATTACTGGACCGATTTAAAAGATCCCTGAGTGCCATAGGCTAGGTACCTATGTACCACGAGTGAAGCCGGGGCGGTCTGCTAGTAATTCTATATGATTCTTGTTATAATGTTTAGGATTACCTCTGAATTTTCATATATTCTCATGGACCAATAAAGGAGCATAAATTTTAAAGTTTTCTTTAATTTTTTTAGGCCAAAATGCCGACGTCAGTTCAGATCGGGAGTAACACACGAGGAGAAGGTCTTATCATGGAAAAATCACCCAGATGGGTAATGTTTTCTTTTTATTTCCATCTCGGTAGTTGTAAGCTGGAACCAAATTATAATGAGGCTTTTCAGAATTGATTTTTCCCTTAGGTGGCGACTATGACCTTCGGGACATTTTCTATTTATAGCTAGGTTTTATTTATAAGTCATTTTGTTTCATAGGTTGGTTTTATTGTTAGTTTTTAGTTCATATAAGTTAGTTTTTATTCTTTAATATTATTATTTTATTTTTATTGTGCTAAAAGTTATATTTTTAAGTATTCTAAAAATAATGTGAATGTATAAAAACAACTACTTATGAAAATACAAAATTTTTGATATTTTAAGGCCAGCGAAGAATGAACTGAGTCCGAACGAACCAACAAAAGCCACAAACGAAGCAATAGTACAGCGAGCCCATGACCTCCCTGGGGAAAAAGCTGGAGACAAGGTCTTCTCGGGTAGCGGGTTCATTCTCCGGCTAGGCAACGAGACCAAAGAAACGTTGGAGAATGTAACTGTGAAACCTCTGTAATTGATACAAATAAAGTAGATTGAGATAGTAGGTACTGTTTTATTTAGTGTGTCTTCGAGTAATTCGACAACTCGTCCCACATGCCTACGGCCCATTTGGGACCAATTGCAGAAAATCAAAATATACTATATTTTCATTCTGTAACTCGTCCCATTATATTTTCGTTTGGAATTTTAAACCTTATCATCGCTAAGTACAGTCAGAGAGACAAGACCAGATGTTTTTTTAGAATTGTTACATTTTGCTGTGGTTTATAAATAAATTTTAAAAAACATTAAATATGAAAAAAATCTGTAATTTGCACAAGTTCAAATGTTATCCGAATGTATGTAATGTATTTTTGTAAATTGTAAATTGTTTTATAATAAGTTCAATACTCATTATTAAATAAACAGTTTTTCTACTAATTGTACCATTTACAAACATGGGACGAGTAGCAGAACGAAATTTCAACTAATTTTAATTTTCTGCAATTCGTCCCAAATGGGCTTTAGGCATGTGGGACGAATTGTGAAATTACTCGGGTCTTCGTCTTATTATATCATCTTCATTATCATGTCTTTTTTTAATCTCCACTGCAGGAGCACGACCCTTTCTGTACTACCAGGGCCATATAAGCCAGAGCAGTCAGAGGATTTGGCCTACATTCTCTACGCTGGCCAGACGGGTTGGAGAGGTCTCTTTGATGTTTATAGGCTTTGTTTAGCTTGTATTCTCCAAGTCGCCTGCTACGACATCCACGGGAAGAATTGGAGTGGTCCTATTCTACTCTGCCGGGAACCACACGGCATTATTAGGTCGTAAAAGCCGATCGCGGGAATGGGCGAATATCGAAGGAATCATGGCAATAGGCGATGCGGCTAGCAACCCATCACTATTTTGATTCCTTTCTTCACCTAAAAGCCCACCAACATGCTAAATGCGACCGTAAGGTTAAAGACCTGGGCTCTGTCTACCCCGCAAGGAAAAAAGACATGATAGTATGTATGTATGTCCGCGTCATAACCATCTCGGTTATTAATAGTTTGTTTTGGAGGTCTTATAGAGCTAAAGTAAATATATAAAAAAAAATGGCTTTATATTTAACTTATCATCAGATAAAATAAAAAAAAACCGGTCAAGTGCGTGTCGGGCCACGCGCAGTGTAGGGTTCCGTAGTTGCGAATGACAACTTTGAGTTCATACTGTTCACACTCGCACCTCACAGTTTAACGACCAAAAACATCTAACAATGAAAATTGTATGAAATTTTACATTTTCCAGTACATTTTATAAGTTGGTTGCCTAAAACTTTTTAGTTTGCTTTTAGTACTCAGCTCTGATAGTTTTCCTTTCAACTTCAGTATATATACTACTGCTGTAATTTTTTTCACATACCTTATCCATATATAACCGTTTAGCAGATAGAGGGGGGGGGGGGGGGGGGACACACTTACCTCTAACAAAAATTTGCCAACAAAATTCCCAACTTCACAATATTTTTTTAAAGACCTATTTAACGATACCCCACACGATTGGTAAGTAGAGAAAATAAAATTACTCGCCCACTTTACTTGTATGGGAGCTATCCTAAAAAAAATTTTTAGTATGGAATAACCTTTGACTATACCTATACTCTCGTAATAACATAACACAAACAGTTTTAATTAATTTTATTTACGAATCAAGGAGGGCTTTGCACCGTTTCCGTCTTAATTGTAGTGCTTTCTTCTTGTCCCCTTGTTGGCACCGAAGAAGTTGGTACTGTAGAAGTTGGTACCGTGGCTGTCGTATTAATCTGTATTGATCCCCTGACTACTACGCCTTCATGCTGCTCCACCTATGACATAAACAAGTGTTTACTTATTTTGAGTGGTGTAACAGTTATCTGTTCTTTCTTAACAGCGTATCCTATTAGTATGTTTTCCATACAAATATATTCTTCTATTTTCTAGCTGAAAACTGCTTCTAGAGGCACAATTCTGTTTTCATAAAATCTAGTACTAAAATTGCCCTGTATTTTTTTCTAAAAAAAATTTTTAAGCCCAAGTTTTTAAAACCTTGAGGTTAAACGAAAAACATACTGAAAAAATACTGCTAGGATACGCCCTTAAAGGAAGACTTTGGAAGCGAGCGTCTATAGCGTCAGTGGCGCCGCGTCAGTGACGCCGCGACAGAGCGACTGATCGATGTTCTATGCAAATGTATGAAATTTTAGTGAACATCATTCGAGTATAGCGACACTGACGTGCCGCCACTGTCGCTGTGACGCCGCGTCAGTGTCGCTATGCTCGAATGATGTTCCGGCTTGCGTTAGGATGATGAAAGGCATTTTATGTCCTTCTGTCCTCTCGTACTCCAGCCAATGTGTATGCAAAATTTCATGATAATCGGTTCAATAGATAGAGCGTGAAAGCGTAACAAACAAACTAATAAATAAACAAACACACTATCGCATTTATAATATTAGTTAGAATTAGGATTGGAATTGGGATACCATAATTATATATTGCCTAAACATCTCACCCTTTAATAGATTCAGAGTTTTTCATCCGAGTATCGAACCCGAGACCCGAGGATCGAACCCGAGACCCAAGGCGCTCAAGAGGCAAACCGTGTAACCACAACTACGTTCCACCTACCTTATCAGTAACTTCCTCAAAAGTTTCGTTTGTCTTCTTCATCAATGCCTGTTGTCGCCTCATTTTCTTTATTTCATTTTTCGCCGGCCTGCGTAGACATAAAAATAAAAATAAAAATATGTATCTATATAAGGACAAAATAGACAGGTAGAGTCAACCTAAAAGATATCCTTATTAAATTAAGAAATAAGATACGAAATTACGTATTCATTGATGTTCAACTTCATCGTACAATGACTTAAATCAAATACCAAACATGTAATAGTGGGGTTGTTATGTTAGGTAACGCAAGCCTTAATGTTTATAAGAGGAATGGGATATGGTGGAGAGATTCGACGCGTAAGATTTGGGTCAATTGATCCAGCAGGCCGATTTGCTAACTCAGTGTACAACGATTTGATTGTCACTTAAGCATCCGTATTATATCCGTAAGCCGTAATGAATATTGAAGTTAGCATGAAAATGATGTACACCGAAGCTGTCAAAAGTTAGCAAATAGGCCTGCTGGTCGGAAGCTCCAGTTTCAAAGACGAGGTCTTTCGTCGAATCCGATTCGGCTGGGCAGCGTTCGGGAAGCTCCGCTGTGTCTTCTGGTCCAAAACATCTCAGTGCCTTAAGTCGAAAGTCTTTGACTAATTTGTGTTACCAGTGATGACTTACGGGTCCAAAACTTGGTCCCTTACTATGGGCCTCATAAGAAAGCTCAAGGTCGCTCAAAGAGCTATAGAGAGGGCTATGCTCCTAGTTTCTCTGCGAGAACGAATCAGAAACGAGGAGATCCGTAGAGGAACCACGGTCACCGACATAGCCCAGCGAATTAGCTCTTTGAAGTGGCAATGGGCGGGGCACATATAGCGAAGAACCGATGGCCAATGGGACTGAAAGGTTCTTGAATAGCAACCACGCACCGGCAAGCGCAGCGTCGGACACCCACCGACCAGGTGGTCGGACGACCAGATAAAAGACGCAGGAAGGCGCCGGATGCAGGCCGCTTCCAACCGGTCGTATTGGAAATCCTTTGGGAGGCCTATGCCCAGCAGATGACTTTCCGTGGCTGAGATGATGATGATAATGATGACAGGTTCAAAATCTGCCCGCGTGAATTTTTTTCCCCATATCTTATTTATAATATATCAGAACATTGTGAATGCCAAAAAAACACCTATAGAAATTACTCAAAGATATCTCTATTTAGTAAGTTCATCATCATCAGGTCTTTGATAGTCTCCACTACAGGAGCATGACCCTCTCTGTACTATACCAGAGCCATATATTAGCCAGAGCAGGCAGAGGCCTACACTCTCCACGCTGGCCAGACGGGTGTCTGGCCAGCGTGGAAAGCGATACTCATATCGAGAGAGAGTTAAGATATTATTATTGTGTAGTATTGTACAATTATTTTATTTTTATTTCTTAAGGTAACAAAAATTGCGTCTTACCCATCTGGATGGTCCGCCCAACTAATTTCTACTTCAATGTGCGTTTCGCTGGCCCGGAACATCTTGTTGCAGTCGTTTCTGATATAAATACATTTTTTATTATCTTAGTGTTTATTAAATTACTTATGTCTTAAAAAGTATCAATATTAATCTAAGTACTGATGACACGGAATAACATTCAGTTCACTTATCTTCGAAATATAAAAAGGACCATTTAAATAAGATTAAATAAGACAGCACACAAAAAAGCTGTCCGGCCATTTTGTGTTGTCATAATTTGTTTTCATATAAGTAGTATGTCGAGCTCCGTGGCGCAGCGGTCAACACGCCTGCCTGCGACACGGTGGTCCCGGGTTCGATCCTCGGTCAGGTCAAGATGGAAAATGATCTTTTTCAGATTGACCTGGGTCTTGGATGTTTATCTATATAAGTATGTACTTATTATAAAATATATTAGTTGAGTTAGTATCCCTTAACACAATTCTCGAACTTACATACTTTGGGGCTAACTTAATGTGTGTGATTTGTTGGTATATATATTTATGTTGCTGTAATGTTGCTCAGTTTTATGTCATATCACGATCAGGGAATATTCGCAGAGAGCGTGTCAGAATGGCACGCTTACGCAAAAGGCTGAGAGGTACAATCCGAATCAAACTAATGGCGGCTTTTTTTTAAAATTTATCATTAGTTATTGGGTTCGCTAACTTGTTGAACAATACAAGTATAATACACATACAAATAAGATCGTACAGTTACTGCTTGGCCTTGGAACAGACAAGGAGAGTCGTCCGAGCAGATCAGAGCTATCGATTTTCCTTGAATAATTTTATGTGCAAGAATGTTATATCAGCGCCAGTCGCCTACGTTCAAGGGGCACAATTTTGTAGTAAGTAGTTTAGTCTAGATTCGTGAGATGCTAAATTCCGACGGTTATTCAAAGAAAAGGTTAGATGATATAAAAAACTTTTTTGGATGCTTTCAATCCTTTTGATGTGAATGGCATAGAATGAATTCCAAATGGGACTGCAATACTCGATCAAAGTTCGTACATAACAATTGAAGAGCATAATAGGGATTTCAGGTTCCTTGAAAAGTTTAGTTTGACGTATTACAAAATCGGCCAATTTGGAAGCTTTTTTACAATACATTCAATGTGGTCTCTAAAATCTAGTTTTTGATCCAGCATTACACCCAAATCACGGATGCAACTGGTTTCTTAAAGGGGAGTACCAGGGATTTTATAATTATATGTTTTAGGTGTTTCTATTTTTCGAGACAATTGTATAATGGAACATTTTGCGAGATTCAATATCATACTATTTTTTTCGCACAACGAGCTGATTTTGTTTAAGTCATTTTGTAGTGTATTGATATAGCGGTTCGGATATTAGCTGGGATCTGCGCAGTATGCGCCCCGCCTCTCCGCACGCGCCTCGCTGAACCTAATATTGTGTATTCCGCATCAACTTGCTTGATGTTCGGAGCCGCCATAAAGTTTGATTCGGGCTGTAGCCAATCATAGGTAGCGATGCTTTGTGCACTGATGTAGAGTCATCATCTGTCGTTCATATAAAGTAGACCAGCATACCGCATTGAAATAACATACGTTAGCCTAACCGATGAGCAATATCACTAATATACATATAATCATTAATAATAATATCATATATAATCACGTCAGAGGCCGAGAGGCGGTTCCGAAGAACTCTGACACCAGGGTGTGCAAGGTCGATTGACCGTGTCACCTACACGAAATGATGATGACAGATGAGCAATGTAGAGGGGGATTGAGAGGGTGCATGGGGGACTAAATGAGCGGAAACGAAGTAGTAAAAGTGTCGCCATTAAAGTAATTATCATTATTACTTTATCCATCAATAAAAGTGATTATCATAATTACTTTCATAGCGTTACTTTTATTGCGATAACGGAGCTATGATGTAACGACGAAGTGACGGCAGATAACCCTTGTGGCACATTCAGCGTTGCTACGTTGCAGCAATAACACTACGCCCATTTAAAATGGCTATGAAACATACGGAACATTCTTGTAAATAGCACAGTTGATGAGGACCCGGTTCTTGTAGACGCTGGTGTACAGGAATGGGCCGTGGCACACGTTAGTCCGCTCGCGCACGAGGCAGGCCGATATGATGCCGATCACCATAGCGTTGGAGCCATCGCCAACGACGAGGGGCCCTCCATGGTCGTTCTAAAAGTATACACATTGAGTCAAATTATGTCGTAGAAAAATATTACGTATGATTTTCGTTAACCTCTCGTAAAATAAAGTCAAGAATAAGTAAATTTTTTGTACTTATTACCGATAATTACTCGCTTGAAATGGCCAAACTTGTACCTCAGATATTAGATTATTGTCTAGCCCAACCCGGGCCATCTAAACCCTGTGCAACGGGTGTGGCGCACCCAGTCTTAGATTATATAAAGCCTAGATAGACTCTATTAGCCTAAAAGCGTAAAAAAAATCGTGTCCAACGCATAGTCTATGATGCAAACACGTAGCTACCAATTTGACGGATTTTCATAGCATTCATTGACAGGACGCTTGTTGCTTGTCACAGAACTTTTACTCAAGCATTGCTTGTGCTAACACAAAACTGTCACGCAGACAAGCATTGAAAAATTTGGCCAGTTTTTTCTTATCATTAAAGGCATGACGGCATCTTAAGAGTATAAAGTCAGAACCTAGTATACGGGGGATACTGGAAAGGTTGAAAAATATATCATTCTCTGTAACAGTTTACTTAAGACGAAAGTGGCGCTGTCAAAGTCTTGAAAAAGAGGACTGGCCAATCGCTTTCTGAAACACTCCCCTTCGTCCCCGTAAATCGCACCTAGTATGGAAGACATAACGGTAGGGATGCTGCAAAAGCTCGATTATACAAGCTCATCAAGTAGCGCGTTAGCAAATAAGGGGGCACCAGTATAACTTCCACTCAAGGAAAGTTATGAAGACCCATACCTCGCAGA
Source organism: Rhodophaea formosa (assembly GCA_963082605.1). Classification (NCBI taxonomy): domain Eukaryota; kingdom Metazoa; phylum Arthropoda; class Insecta; order Lepidoptera; family Pyralidae; genus Rhodophaea; species Rhodophaea formosa. Next base: position 7,743,269 of record OY720225.1, on the reverse strand, counting down.
ATCCTCCGCTGCCGAATTTAGCGTCTCTCCTGGTTTCGTTGTGATATGGAGAGTGTAGAGCTAGCTGGTTTGGAGATAAAACTCTTCGCACTGAATCTTCTTCCTCGTCTTCGTTGGAGTATGTAATGTCCATGCAATCGACGTATTTTTCCTAAAAAAAAGTATAAGGACTATTTTGGCCTGCAAATACAATTCCATTCCTAAGTTATTTTAACTGAGCTTGCAATATTATTTCTGAAAAAATAAACTTTTCGCAAACGTAATAAGTTTTAGCTGGAGAATGCAGGCCAAATCCTCTGACTGCTCTGGCAGTACAGAGAGGGTCGTGCTCCTGCAGTGGAGACTAATAAAGACCTGATAATGATGAATAAGTTTATAAAAGCATATAAGAATGATTCTTCTATTTCTCCATATATGTAAAAGCGTTTTCCTCAGATAGATCAGATAAAGAGGATAAAGAGATCTGTAGATATACAAAATTCATCAGATCAGCTGTAAGAAGTTAACTGCTGGACGTAGGCCTGGCCCAAGAATTACCAAAATGACCGGTTGGAAGCGGCCTACATCCCGCGTTTCTCTGCAAATATAGTCAAATCAGCCGTCCACCAGGTCGGTGTACAAATGAGCCGGTGAAAACTAAAGGTTGAATATTTTAAACAATATTCAAGTACCGGCAAGCGCAGTATTGGACACCTGATCATGATCGTAGGAAAATACTGCGGATGCAGGTCGATTCTAAATGATATATTTTTTGGATTCTTGAAGGCAGATCTTTTTCAAGCTGTGGCTTCTTGCGGCTAAATTGATAATGATGATGATTGTCAATTTAATAAATTCTCACCGAGCATATTTCTGCCAGCTGTGGGACCAGGTCCATGGTGCAGATCATGTAGTTCTCGATGATGTTGTAGTAGCGCTTGCCCCAGCGTTTTTTGCAGCGACTCTTGGCTATTATTTGGACTTTGGTGTCCATGAGGTCTTGCTTTGAAGTGGTCATCTAAAACAAATGAATCGTATGAAGAATATGTAAGATCAATACTTGATACCACGTTTATAAAAATTGTGGGTTTGAAGAGTTAATAGCTCGCTTATTCAAAGTAATGCCCAAGTCAAGAGGGCACATTTATGAGAATATGAAAGAAAAAGTGCAAATATTATTTCTACATAACTAAGAAACAAAAATCGAAATTTAATGTTCTTAGAGTTCAGAATAATGAAAAAGCAAGCCAGAGAAAAATATACTGGTGTATGCAATAGGAGCATCTGGTTAAAAATAAAAATTAACAAAGAAGATAGTACATAAAAGTAAAAATAGCAACCTTATGACAGGGATGAAACTTATCAGAACCGAAATAGGAGTCGGATTTTGTATATTTTACTTGTCGGAACTGGAATCGAAGCAGGAGGCAAGTCAGAAATGGTAGCAGGAAGAGAGAGGTTCGAATTGAAATATTCGACGATAGTACACACCGGGGATTTCCCGTATGTTCATAAATGTCGCGCCAGGAAATCCATACAAACAAATAGATTTAGTCCTATTTGTGACGGTAGACTAAGACCGTCACCGCTATTTGTTTTATTATTTGACCTCTGATTAAAAACTCAGGTTTAAAAGTTTTGGAACTGAAAGTTTAATAACAGCTCCGTAACATTCCTGCCTTATGGTGATCTTACGTCATAATACTTCCAGCTACTGCCCCAGCCAGCGATGTACCCCCTGCACCCCAGCTTCCTCCCACTTGTTATCATGTGATAGAGCCAGCTCTGATCCTAGATTTTTAATGATAGCTAAGGCACCTGATGTAGCTTAAAGATCCCCACCTTATGATGTGATAAGATGTGTAAGTACCTATCTAAACTCTGTTGTTAACTGTGCTCCTGGGTCCCAAGAGCCAAGCCAAGGCCACCTTAGCCTGGCAACCGTTATAAATTCTTATACTGCCCAAGATGTTTTTTTTTTATGATTCTTGTTGACTTACGTCATTATACTTCCAGGTACTTCCCCAGCCAGCGATGTACCCCTGCACACCTGCCTCCTCCCACTTTTTGCTCTGGTTGTTGTAACAGACGGGCTGGGGGACGAAGTCGCAGCCTCGCACGCGGCGGGTGAAGTCAAACTCCTCGTCCACCTTCACGATGGCAATGTCATTATTCATCCATCTGATGTTGTCGTTTTCATGCCCATCGAATACGTAATCTGATAAAAAAAATAATCATTTGATTGAACACGCGTTTACTTACGTACATGTATGTAACATCAAGTGTACATAGAGGCCAACCTAATGCTTGGCGGCTGAACACTTTTGTTTAAAAACCGGCCAAGTGCGTGTCGGGCCACGCGAAGTGTAGGGTTCCGTAGGTATAACTTTGAGTTCACATTGTTCACACTCGCACCTTACAGTTTAACGACCAAAAACATCTAACAATGAAATTGTATGAAATTTTTCATTTTCGAGTACATTTTATAAGTTGGTTACCTATAACTCTTTAGTTTGTAATTAGTACTTAGCTCTGATAGTTTTCCTTTCAATTTCAGTATATATACTATTGCTGTAATTTTTTTCACGTATCCATATATAACCGTTTAACAGATAGAAGGGGGTGGGGGGGGACACTTACTTCTAACAAAAATTTGCATTTAAAACCAAATATTTCGGAAACGGATCCCTAAATCGAAAAATGGTGTACAACCGCACAATATTTTTCAAAGACCGATTTAACAATACCCATCACGATGGGTTTGTATAGAAAAAAAAATATTACTTCCTCTTTACTTGCATGGGAGCTACACTAAAAAAAATTTTTTTCAAGATTTTTTTCTACCCTTTTCTGGCATGTTTAATATACATATCCATACTAAATTACAGCTTTCTAGTACTTATACCTAGTCTCTGCGTAAAAGCGCGGACGGACAGACAGACAGATATGGCGAAACTATAAGGGTTCCTAGTTTACTACGAAACCCTAAAAATGACTATTCTTTTTATACACAGTATTGATCCAATAGGCAATGTTTTTTTTATGTTGACGGGCTGAGTTACCCCTTTGAGGGTAAGTGGAGGGTCAATTTACACGCTGTATTATTACTTTTATAAATTAGTGAGGATGTGAATACTTACTTCTCGGAATACACTTCCAAATGGCTTTCTTGGCTCCGTATTTTATACATTGATTGTTGTACCGGTCATCTTTTTCGTCGTGTCTAAGGGATGAAATGACACTATTAGAATTCTAAAAAAAGTATTTCGTTAATTTTTTTTTCACTGAAACAATTTACTTCCTTCATCTTACACCGTACAATAGAGAAACAATTAGCAAAATGCGATGAAATTGGAACTTACAATATCTAAATATATATAACTCAAAGGTGACTGACTGACTGACATAGTGATCTATCAACGCACAGCCCAAACCACTGGACGGATCGGGCTGAAATTTGGCATGCAGGTAAATTTTATGACGTAGGCATCCGCTAAGACAGGATTTTGATCAATTCTACCCCCAAAACTATACTTCTTAACGCGAGCGAAGCCGCGGGCAAAAGCTAGTTTACAATACGAGTATAAATAAATATATTTTTTTTAATAATACGGACAAATCACATAGATTGAGCTAGCCCTAAAGTAAGTTCGAGACTTGTGTTATGGGATACTAACTCAACGATACTATATTTTATAATAGATTCTTATATAGATAAACATCCAAGACCCAGGTCAATCTGAAAAAGATCATTTTCCATCTTGACCTGACCGGGAATCGAACCCGGGACCATCCGTGTCGCAGGCAGGCGTGTTGACCGCTGCGCCACGGAAGCTGCCATTATTTATTTATTACTTCATTCATTATTTATTTTTATCATCATCCCAGCCACAATAACATCCCTATATATATTTATTAAAATAATGTTTTCTTATGTTTTCGCGATTGTTACACATTTAAATAAAATTATTTTAATACGGTTTTTATCGCGTTTATTACATTATTTATACAGCTCACGTTTCGAGCACTTTACAGTGTTCGTGGTCGCAGGTAGACTAAGTTGACATTTGTCTAGTATTTTATAAGAACTGCAAAATCTACCGCCTAAAATATTTATTGATAACGTTCCGGATTCAATCAAGACCTACTACAAATTTGCATTTTAAAACCAAATATTTCAGAAACGGATCTCTAAATCGAAAAATGGTGTTCTCAACCTCACAATATTTTTTAAAAACCTATTTAACGATACCCCACAAGATGGGTAAATAGAGAAAAAAAATTACTCCTCCACTTTACTTGTATGGGAGCTACGCTAAAAAATTTTTTTTTTAAGATTTTTATCTGCCACTTTTTTGCCATGATTAATATACATACCCATACCAAATTACAGCTTTCTAATACTTATAGTCTCTGAGTAAAACTGCGGACTGACAGACAGACAGACAGACATGGAGAAACTATAAGGGTTTCTAGTTTCCTGCGGAACCCTAAAAAAGAAGAAATGGATCACATAAACGTTTAATCATTGGTATTACCGTCACTTAATTCTTCTACTTTAGTTTCATTATTTTCACATGAATTGTTGATATCTAATCAGTACTTCTCTATACTATATTATTATAAAGCTGTAGAGTTTGTTTGTTTGTTTGGTTTACGCGATAATCACAGGAACTCCTGGACCGATTTCAAAAAATTCTTTCACCGTCGAATAGGCACGTTATCCCTGAGTGCCATAGGCTATGTATGTACCTTGGGCGAAGCCGGGGCGAACAGCTAGTCTAGTATACGCCACATGCTCCGTGGCGCAGCGGTCAACACGCCAGCCTGCGACACGGGGGTCCCGGGTTCGATCCCCGGTCAGGTCATGATGGAAAACGATCTTTTTCATAATGACCTGGGTCTTGGATGTTTATCTATATAAGTATATGTTATAAAATATAGTATCGTTGAGTTAGTATCCTGCGACACAAGTTCACAACTTACTGTGGGGCTAGCTCAATTTGTGTGATATGTCCCTATATATTTATTTATTTATGATAGTCGTTACAATTTTGAATCATCGATGCCCACTCTGTAGTGGGTTCTGTGGTGGATGATTCGAGATTGTATTGCAGTCAATACATCATCATCATCAGGTCTTTCTAGTCTCCACTGCAGGAGCACGACCCTCTCTGTACTACCAAAGCCATATACTAGCCTGAGTAGTCAGAGGATTTGGCCTACACTCTCCACGCTGGCCAGACGGGTTGGAGAGGTCTCTTTGATGTTAATAAGCTTTGTTTAGCTTGTGTTTCCTTAGTCGCCTTTTATGACATTCACGGGATGACTTGGAGTGGTCCTATTCTACTCTGCCGGAAACCACACGGCCAATACAATAAATATCAACACAGTCATCCTCATAACCTACCTGTAAGTGCCGGCTACCACATAAAAATGTTTGGCGTCTTCGATGCAAGCTGCTGAGGTGAGGATGTACTCTTCATGGACGATGACCCCTCCACACAGCCACCGTCGGTACTCCTTGTACTTTGGGTTGTTTGGGGGCAATTTCAGAAATACCTGGGAAGTTTGGGATTGGTTATTTTAAATAACCAATGGCATTTCATACGTGTGAAGCGATGCTGATATTCATTATTACTACAAACAAAGCATAACATACATACAAAGGTTAGTTGTGTGTGACTGAAACATACTTTCTCTTTTACTTCTCTTCCCTTTATCCCAACAACCAAGGATGGTCTACTGGAGCTTCTAATCGGTACGTTAGATCTTATGTTATATGTCTTTAGTCTTCTTGAACTACATTCACAATATAAGATCTTCAAAGAGCCTCTCTATAGTCTTCATATCGATCTTCAATCCTACTACTTACCATATAAGGCCTGTTTTCCCCAGCCTCACCTCCAGCAAGTATTCTTCTACTTTTGTTTAGAACACTGTGAACTTTAGTGCCATTGGTGTTAGCCAATATGTTGTGGACGTGAGGAGGGATGGTAGTCGCTACGGGTATTGAGGATACAACTAGAAAAAAATTGAGTTGTTTAGTTCTAAACCTTTATCCTGATCTATTGCAGAATCTTACGTACTAAAATTCAGTCTTTTTTAGTCTCCACTGCAAGAGCACGACCTTCTCTGTACTACCAGAGTTATATGTATATTAACAGGAGTAGTCGAAGATTTGGCCTACACTCTTCACGCTGACCAGACGGGTTGCTGGCTCTTTGATGTTTATAAGCTTTATTTAGCTTGTGTTCCCTAAGTCAGCTTCTACGACATGCACGGGAAGACTTGGAGTGGTCTTATTCTACATTGCCGGGAACCAAATAGCTAAAATGAATCAAAGCATAATAATTAAAAGTAGGTGGTACTAATAACAATGGATAATTTATTCTATTCTTGGTCTTTATATTCCTATGCTCAGGGGCATCATTTCTAACTGCTTGGTAGATGCAGGTATGGCATCGGGTACGCGCGCCTCATCCGATCTACTCTTTGCTTTTCCCCCATGGATGGATGTGTGAACATCGGCATAGGCTTGCATGCATCTGAAAACGGGCCTGCTACTCATCCTCGCACCGCTCTGTGGTCTAGCACATATCTGGTGGAAACGGTCACATTGTTTCACATCTTCATTAAGCATCTTAGCACCATGCAGCTACCTCACACATCTCTATTGGAAGCACAAACTGAAACAGCAAAATATTGATAATGCTTTTGATTGCTATCTAATTTGGTGATTCTTACCTATAAAATTATAATATACGGTAATTAGACTAATGATACAACTACAGTAAATATATGATTTCATGGCGATAACTTAGCCCTCCGGAGAGAGCATTTGTACTAGAATAATTGGAAACACAAGTCATTTCACGGTTCTGATTATATTATTAACAATTTCCTGTACAAAGTTACATTGTAAATTATTTTGAGAATTCTCTATGGAGATTCCATTGATAAAAATATTATGATATTATTTTCCCCTCCTGACAACGACCTCTGTGGCCTAGTGGTCATCATGCCAGGCTGGCACATGGAATTTCCGGGTTCGATCCCCGGTCAGATGAAAATGGAAAATGATCTTTTGAGGGACCTGGGTCTTGAATGTTTGTAATATGTATTCGTTATAAAATATTGTATCGTTGAGTCAGCATCCCAAAGCACAAGTACTGAACTTACTCGTACTATGGAGTTAGCTCGATTTGTGTGGTTTATCCGTATATATTTATTTATTATAATAGAGGAAGGTATCAGTTGAATAGGCGAATATTTAATGAATCATTTCAGAAGGATACATTTGTCTTTGTATTTCATTTTTAGGGTTCCGTATCCAAAGGGTAAAATCGAGACCCTATTTAGAGATTCGTCTGTCCGTCTATCTGTTTGTCACCAGTCTGTATCTCATGAACCGTGATAGCTAGAGACTTGAAATTTTCAAAGATGATGTATATCTATTGCCGCTATTACAAGTACTAAAAATGGAATACAATAAATATTTAAGGGGGCTCCCATAAAACAAACACGATTTTATTGCCGTTTTTTGCTAGATATTTATAACGGCAACAGGTAGACTGTTAAAATATTTAGATGTATATTTACTTCAAAAATAAATAATATTAAATCAAAATAAAATAAATATTTAAGGGGGGCCTTAATACCTTACAACAAACATGCCGTTTTTGGTCGATAGTCTAATGTGGTATACCTACATAGATAATGGTACGGAACCCTTCGTGTACGAGTCCGATTCGCACTTGGCCAATTTTTTGTATTTTGGAGTAGTCTTAAAGTTAGGCAGGCATCTGTGCTGCAATGCGGTCATAATTACGGTTACGGCAAAGGATGCAACCGAGAAAAATTCTCACGTTACTGGTCTCTTGCCAAAGTTTTGACGTTCGCCCCTCCTATCTTTTAGGAAACCTGATGACAAATTTGTCTTTAATGCTTAAGACAAATTGCTCTACTGGCCTATCAGTGTCCAACTCATCTCTAGATGACGGAGGAGAAACATCGCTGTCCACTCCGCGTTGGTAGAAATAGATTCCGTTTGCCGTCAATCAAACATAAAAAAAAACTCAGATGGATGTACGTCGTGCTCTTCTATCTCTCGACACCAGATAGGCTACTGGGCCGGACAACATTCCTGTGATAACGCTTAAAGTGTGCGCGCCCGAGTTGGTGCCAAGTTTAGCGCCCCTATTCGTCATACACCGCAGGTATGGTACCTTCCTCTTGGAGGTCAGTTCTTCATCTAACCCCTAAAAAGGTGACCGAACAGAATTGATCAATTACAGTTCCATTTTAAAATTTGCATTCATATTTTTAAAGCAATGGAGCGCATTTTTTATATTACTGGTAAGTTATCATCAATACGGCCTACGCCACGGTCGCTCGGCTGATCATTGGACAGAGGCTATTTAGAGCAAGGAAGAGGCTTTAGCATCTAGCTTGGACATTGTTTAGGCTTTAGATAGGGTCTGACATAGGACACTTTTGTTGAAATTACCATCGAAAGAACTACTCTACAGGCATTAAGCATACATTAAGGTCGGAGCATTAAGGTCATACCTAGTAGGCGGGGCATTCTCGGAGGTCAAGTCTATAAATGCTGGCATTTTTATCATAAAAGAATAAATTACTTATTTCGCCCCGGCTTCGCCCGTGGCACATATAATTTTTTCTCTCCGTAAGAACCAGCCTTGTATTTCAAGGAATATTCTAAAAAAGAATTAGCGAAATCGGTTTTACTGCTCTTGGGATTTGCGCTTAGCAAGACATTCAGCGATAAATTTTGATATTATAGAATATTTCACAGAACATCTACGAAGATATTAGCTTTTTTTTTGTTTTCTTGTGTTTGTTGCACATCAAAAAATCTATGGTAATTAGGTGCAATCTAGGGCGACGTTGCTGCTTCGCCTGCTGCTGCATGATAGAATTGAGTAATGATCAAACACAGCGTGATTAACATATTTTTTATTAAATTTTCCCCCTATTTTTTAATTTGTGGAATCGATTTTACCCTCGATTCTCAACAAACTAATTTCAGGTTTTGCACTATTTCATTAACACTGTACTTTTTTCTGAAGTTAATTTAAGTTGAGCGTATCTCGGATTCCGTACTGACACAGAATCCTTACAGTTTCGCCTTATCCGTCTGTCTTTTCTAAGCTGAAGTGTTCATCAGTGAAGATAGATAATTAAAACAAAAATTTACAAAAGCAATGTATTTAAATTTCAAGTGATCTCAGGATCTTTCCCCAAGTTGTCGTCTGCCAGGCCGAGCTGGCCTCGCCCATTTGTTTAACGACCAATACTGCGCGTTCTCTTCAGTGGCTTGCTCGTTCTAAGCAGCTCTGATGAATTTTTTACAGGTTTTACACGTCTGAAATAAAAAAAGAAAACATGTGTTTCAATAACCTTTAACCATAACAGAGGTGGTTAATAGAGCTTCATGTCCGTGTGTAGGTACGAGTAGGTCCATGTAGACCTATATATCTGTAGCTTCATCGTAGATGGAAGAAACATAACCGTCTTTTATATCTAAATATACCTAGATATCACGTCTTTTCCCAATTGGGGGTTAACAGAGACAACGGATCTCCACTTGCTATCATCCATCACTGTTTTCCTGTATGATCTTCGGTTTTGGGTACTCCTAAGTTCGTCTCCCGCAAGAACGTTTCAAACGTTCATTATCGACCCTTTCTGTACTGCCAGAGCCATATATTAGTCTAGAGCAGTCAGAATATTTGGCCTACACTTTCCACGCTGGTCAGACGGATTGGAGAGTTTTCTTTCATATTTTATAAGCTTTGTTAAGCTTGTGTTTCATAATTCGCCTTCTACGATATGCATGGGAAGACTTGGAGTGATCCCATTCTACTCTGCCGGGAACCACGGCCTCGTCGGCATAATTTGTCTCTGGAACTGGGAAAATAGTTAAGTTTACAAATACTTTACATTTCAGGGTGGACCTGTTTCGGCAGGTTCCAGTTGTACATGGTCTCCAACAAATGTGTCTTGCCGGCGCGTAGCAACATTTTACACGTTACACTGAAATCATAACAAGTTGTTTCAAACAAAAGAAAAAAACATATTGCCAAAAAATTTTGCCTTTGTCACTTGGAAATGTGTTAAGATTCTAACGATATCATACGTGGAAATCCCTTGAAGCATTGAAAAGTTATGGCGGAATAAGGAAACTCATATAGATTCATGGACTTTTTCTTACTCGCTTCCTATATCAGTAAATAGGAAACGTTGCACTTCTTTATTTTTTTTGGTTTTACACAATACCTTACGATTCTCACATATTATAGTATGGATATCGGAATAAAGAGGGAGCTACTACAAGTTCAAGAGCAACTGATGGTGACAGGCAAGGTTGACGGAAAACAATCTACATAAAGCCCTCCACGTAACAAAAGATCGTAACAGGTGGAGGGAAATGATTGGAGAGAACGTGATTCTGCGGGGTAGTCACGAGCCTTAGCAATGAGGAATACGCCGCGAGGAGGAGACTACAAGTTCACAAGAGTAGCACACGGATGTAATGTCTAAATCAGCCACTGGCTTGTTAAATGCCTAAGCAGAATTATGACGATTTTAACCATTCAACTATGTTTTGACAATAAAGACTGTTCCGCAGTCTATTTCAGATAATTTCAATTACCCAATTTCCTTGTTAATAGCGCAGTTGATGAGTTGCCTGTTTTTCCACACACTAGTGTAGAGAAAGGGGCCGTAGCACTTCTTACTGATCTCCCTGGTCATGCATGCAGAAATCACGCCAATGACTACAGCGGTTTTGCCTTGACCAACCACCAAGGGGCCGCCGTGGTCGTTCTATAGAAAACAAAAAGTGTTAATCCTAAGTTACTGGAGAGATGACGGAATGCAATAAGTTGCCAATTTTTCAAAAATTCTAGAGATTAGAAGTAGAAACTGTAAAAAAACTCGCTAAAGTTAACACGAAGAGATAAGCTGAAAATCGATATGAACTCTTTTAAAAGCTTGATAAACAAAATATATAGTTTGCACTTGTAAGATCTCACCTCACAAAATCCTCCTATATCTACGGCTACTCCTGCTCTTCTTGCATCGTTAGTGTGCTTAGACTCATGAAGGACAAGATCTGTAGGCTCTAAGATTCGCCTAGCGTCGTCATCAATATCTTCGTCAGAGTATACGAGTTCTTTACAGTTAACTTCTTGCTCCTGAAATTGGAAGAAAAAAGGTATTATATTTTTCACACAAATCGATTCTCTTTGTATTAGTCTAGATGTGCCATTTTGTATTTTTGTTTGGCCCTGTGGTTCCCGGCAGCGTAGAATAGGATTACTCCATGTCTTCCCGTGGATGTCGTAGAAGTCAATTTAGGAAACACAAGCTAAACAAAGCTTATAAACATTAATGAGACCTCTCCAACCCGTCTGGCCAGCGTGGATAGGGTATGCTATATCCTCTGAGTGCTTTGGCTGAGGTGTAGCTCTGGTGGTATAAAGAGAGCCGTGCTCCTGCAGTGGAGACTGAGGAAAACCTGATGATGATGACATTTTGTACGGATATGAAGATCTGCATTACTCCTTCAGTAAATTATTATTGGACGCATTTCGGCGACATTTCACAATGTCATAGCTTATAAATTAGAGGTACATATAGACAATACCAGAACGCGGACAAAATCGCAGGAAATAGTTAATATCTGCAAAGATAGAAGTAAAAAAACCAAACGTACAAGGCAGATTTCGCTCATTACGTGAGAGTCGCTGCCATCCTTCGCGCAAATCATGTGGCCATCTATGATGTGGTGGTATCGGGGATCCCAGCGCTTCTTGCAGTTCTTCTTGGAGAGGAGCACCACTTCGGTTTCCAGCAGCGTTGGAGAGTTAAGGCTCTCCTTTTCTCGGCCTGCTGCAGGTTCGTCCTGAGAGAAAGGAATATTTATAATTTCCACATTAAAATTTCTACCTGGTGAATACCTGGTGAAGGCTTTAGAAATTAAAATGTAATGAAATGAAATTCCATTTTTTTAATAATATTCATTTCATTATGTAAATGAATATAATAAAAAAAAAACCGGCCAAGTGCGTGTCGGGCCATGCGCAGTATAGGGTTCCGTTGTTGCGAATCACAACTTTTTTTGTTTGGTTAGGACATTACAGGCATGAATTACCTGATTCTCTGATAAGATAGATGATTCCATGCTTCGAAAGGCACGTTTAGCCGTTGTTCCCGGCTGCCATCTAGTATTCGTTAAATGAACCATGTCAGAGGCTGCAAGTTCCGAGAACTCTGACACCAGGGTCTGCATGGTCGACCGACCGTGCCACCAACACGAAATGATGATGATTGCTGCTTAGAACTTACTTCATTACTATACTTCTCTACGGACCCCCATCCAGCAATGCTGCCAGTGGTGCCAGCTTTCTCCAACTCCTCACTGATGTTGTTGAAGGCGATCTTCTGCGGAACAAAGTCGCAGCCTCGCACGCGTCGCTTGAAGTTGAAGTCGTCTTCAACTTTAACCACGGCTATGTCATTCGCCATCCAGAGAACGTTCTCAAATTCTTTGCCGTCGAAGACGTAAGCTGTGACAGAAAGTTAATGTCTTATTCTAGGTGAAACTATAAAATACTTATACTGAAAACGAATAGTAAAGTGGGAACACGCAATAAATTCTTCCAACCGCTCACTTCAACCAAATGGGCATCTACACCGAACCAGTAGCCGGGCGCTTTACTTTTCTGCAGGCGGATATGCATTCCCAGTATGGCAACGTTCTGCCTATGCTAGACAAGTAGGTCACATAATCACTGGTTGTCTTAATTAGTTATTAATCTGAGTCTTAAACCAACGCCGCTCGAATTCTTATATCCTGCTGCGGGAATTGCACCACCTTTGGTCCGGGGACATATTATCTGCGGTATTGAAATAATTTTGTATGTCATATGTAAAATTGCACCAGATAGGGATGAATGGAAGAAGGAAGGAGAGGCCTTTGCCCAGCAGTGGGACACAAATTAGGCTATTAAAAAAAATTGAAATAATTTTAAATATTTTTAACAAAATCTAAAACCATCTTCAACCCTATCAATTTGTTTTAATAAGCATAAGAATAAAATGGAAATAAGTGTAATCCGAACGGCATTCGTGTATAATTTTTTTTGGTTTTAGTGTATTTTTTTAAAACGCGCTCGACACTTTTCGACAAAAATTTAATGGGAATAACTGTAAAGTATTGTATACCTATCGAACAAAAAAAGAAATCGGGGACATACATAAAAAAAAGATTTCGACGAATTGAGAACCTGCTCCTTTTTTGAAGTCGGTTAAAAAAGAAGCAAGACTCAGACCTTAGATTTTTTAGACTATTTGAGCCACCGACACGATAGGAAGAAGAAGAATGACTTATACTGGGTGAAATGCCGTGTGGTTTCCGCCGGCAGAGTTGAATAGGAGCACACCAAGTCTTCCCGTAGATGTTGTAGAAGGTGACTTAGGACAGACGAGTTGGAGAACTATCTTTGATATTTATTAGCTTGTGTAGCTAATAATATGCCGTGTGGTTCCCGGCAGAGTAGAATAGGACCACTCCAAGTCTTCCCGTGGATGTCGCAAAAGGCGACTTAGGAAATACAAGCTAAACAAAGCTTATAAACATCAAAGACACCTCATAACCCGTCTGGCCAGCGCGGAGAGTGTAGGCCAAATCCTCTGACTGCTCTGGCTAATGTATGGCTCTGGTGGTACAGAGAGGGTTGTTGTCGTGCAGTGGAGCAAAGACCTGATGATGATGATAATGATGAATAAAGTATTTTGTAAATAAGGTCTTTATGGAGGCTTGTAGGTATGCTACCTTACAATGCACGTGGCACGCATGCATTGCTAGCGAAGAGAAGACTACGCAATATACTCGTACAGGAAGGAGCCCTGAGCGCCCTCTTCATTTTTACTTACATTTTGGCACGCACTTCCAGACTGCTTTTTTGGCTCCATTATTTACGCAAGGATTATCTCTTTCAGAGCCTGGTATCCATCTATTAAAGATAAAAAAAAACCGCAGATCAAATACATTTTTATGCCAGTTACTTATGTACACTTTTTTTTCAGAACACAAAATTTTTTCCTTTCGTCCAATGTTATCACACAAAATTGTCATAAAAGAAGGAAAATATTGTAAGAAAACCTGTAAATGAATAATATGTGTGAAATGGAGAAGGCTACATACAGGAAGCATATGTATTTAATTATTTCTACCAAAAATACACCCACAAAATAAGAGGCTTATTCTTGTCAGTGTATTCTGACGCTTGAACTTTAGTTTTCCTTATTCTTGACGCCAGACATTCTACCCACGACCTTGACCTTTGAGCCGTGACCCTCTACCCTGAACCCTTGAAGCTTTTCTCCTGATATTTAACTCTAAAGAGTCAGATACTATGGCCATTTGGCTTTGGTCCCACGAACGCTGAAGGCGACGTGAGGTCACACACTAGCGCCACCCAGCAATTAATTCATTTACTCCTAAATCAATGCTGGCAAGGGCTTCGAATAAAATTAGGATGAAAATATATTTTTGCATGTATGTAGCTTTGTTTGTTCTGCCATAACTCACGCAACGGCTTAAAAAACGCGCGGAGCAGCTTTTGATGATTAAGCTGATAAGACGTGATTTGGAACCTTAATTATATATTTGCAATTTTCAAGCTTGTCAAAATTAAACTAAAATCAGTTACGAAGCCTTTAATATAACTTATTTTCAATTAACTTGAAGTAACTTGGATCGTTACCGTTTACCGACGTGGCCGTTTTACTTTTCAACAATCACAACCACCTACCCTTATTACTTATTCGTAGCACCTACCCAATAACCCATTATGGCACAGTTGCACCATTGAAACTTTTTAATAGAAGACGAGCAACAAATTTCATGTTCTTGCATCATTCATAATCCTTATCCTAACTAATATTATAAATGCGAAAGTGAGTTTGTTTATTTATTTATTTGTTTGTTTGTTTGTTATCTATTGAACCGATCATTATGAAATTTTGCATACCTATAGGTTAGCGTACTTTGAAGCCGCGGCTAGTGTACTAAAAAACCGGCCAAGTGCGTGTCGGGCAACGCGCAGTGTAGGGTTCCGTAGTTGCGAATGACAACTTTGAGTTCACACTGTTTACACTCGCACACACGCACATCACAGTTTAACGACCAAAAACATGTAACAATGAAAATGTATGAAATTTTACATTTTCGAGAACATTTTATAAGTGGGTTGCCTATAACTTTTTAGTTTGTACTTAGTACTCAGCTTTGATAGTTTTCCTTTCAACTTCAGTATATATACTACTGCTGTAATTTTTTAAAGTTTTTTTTTCATGATTTTCTTCTACCTTTTTTTTGACATGATTAATATACATACCCATACCATACCAAATTTCAGCTTTCTAGTACTTATAGTCTCTGAGTAAGACCGCGGACGGACAGACAAACAGACAGACAGACAGACAGACATGGCGAAACTATAAGGGTTCCTAGTTTACTACGGAACCCTAAAAATGAATGTTTGCGATTTTATGGAAAATGACTTCTACAAAATTACTCATGCGTTCCAGAGATAACATAAAACTGCTGAACATCTTCAATGCACGCGGCGGATGTAAGGATGTATCGCTCGTGGATGATGGCGCCTCCGCAAAGCCAGTCCGAGTTCTTACTCGTCCCTTTGTTGCCAGGAGGGGGCTGCGCCGCGCGCAAGTACACCTGTTCAAAGACAATATAATACCATTTGTTCTCAGAGACTCGCATAGATGGCGCCACTCGTAGCTACACAACATTGTATCTACCGTATTATGAGAATAAAAAAACATTATTCACAAAATATTTATTTTTAAAAATCAGAACAATATTTTAGGCATAATATTTTAAATGACACCCTATATTTAGCAAATTTAGGCTAACGTAGTTTACCACCATCTAGTATTGAGAAGCAAGCAACTCTCTTGCGCCATACATTCGCCTACTTTTCGCCACCTTGTTTTGGTCCAATATTTTTGTATGAAGTGGGCAGTCTATTACGTTATTGTCTTTGATAATACTCATACAAAAATATTGGACCAAATTAAGGTAGGCGAATGTACCTATGGCGCTGCAGAGTTGCTTTCCACTCAATATTAGATGGCGGTAATCTGCGTTGGCCTAAACTTACTAAAACTAGCATTTTAAAATATTATGCCTAAAATATGGTAAGTTTTAGTACGATATATTTGGTGAATAATGCTTTTATATTCTCATAATATGGAAGATACAATGTTTTATAGCAACGATTGGCGCCATACATGTGAGTCTGTGAGTTGTGGGGTTAAGGACCACATGCACTGTTATTAATCAACTTATACAGCGTGTCAAATAGGTATATTTCCAAAAATCCCTTTTGTAAATAAATTAGTCCGTCTTACAGATTATCGAAAAATATTAAATACGTATTTTTCTTTAATCAAACAAAAGATCATAAAGATAAAGCGTATTAAAGTGCAGGAGCCCCACTCCTGCTCTTTGCTTTTAGGCCCGTAAAAAGTGTATCAGTCAGTGACGTTACACGAAGTTTTAACGGGCTATATCTTTACCAATTTTCGTTTGATTGACAAAAGAAAAAATACGTGTCCAATATTTTTCAATAATCTACCAGATGGACTAATTATTTTAAAAAGAATTTATTTAAGAAACAAGCCTACTAATAATAATAATCCCCCGACGTGTCTTCATCGGCCAAAACCTGTTCGAGGACATATCATTCATTGGTATTACCAGGAATGGGTTCTGGCTGGAGACCTACAATACATCAACTTCTCCAAAGGGCCTCTACGTGTTGGATCTATATGCCCACGCAAGCCTTCCAAAGGACCGGGGTAACACCCGTGAGTCTCAGAGAGATACAAATAATAATTCTATCGAAATTATTCTGAATTATATCATCGTAATCCGTGCAGCCGCTTATCTGATAAAAGGTTCCTTGTGTATACTTTTTGGCAGCGTTGATTTTTTTCTTTAAATTTTCATGAAAAAATGAGTTTTATAAATAACAGAAATTGGATCCGTAGATTGGTCCTTTTGGTCATTTATTATTCAAAATGTATTGTTACCATATACGGGCGAGTGTCTCCGACTTCCTTTCCTCCCATTATTCTTCGTGTATTGTTAGGTGTCGCTTGTATCTCAATTCTTTGTAGAGGTACTGCAAATGAAATTCAATCTCAAACAAATATTTCATCACAAATAAAGAAAATTCATTATACTAGTCACGTTGTGTAGACCTAACCTAAGGCCATCAATGAAATGAAATTGTCCCACCAAAAACATAAAATGTAAAAAAGGAAAGCCAAATTCAAATACAAAAATTAAGCTTAGCTGTAAGCTTGTAATAGGTATCCAATAAAGCAAAGAAATTGAATTTAATATTTGTTCATAATGTTATTTTATTACTATAAATACATATTTGGATTTTGCATAGAACTTGACACTCATTTAGATCTCCATCCTTTTTGCCCACAGCCAAGCTTATTTACCCGACTGATTTTTGTATTGAACTTGACTCTCCTTTTTTACATTTATGTTTTTGGTGGGATATCATTACTTTTTGTAAAGATATGTAGATTTACTTCTGCTCTGTGTATAATTATGTGCGACGACACACCATATGGCCGGTTGTTTTGTTTTTTTTTTTTTGTATGGGGACACTACTTATTTTTTGACTTAACTTTATTTTTATATTTATATTAGTTATCAAATATAATAATACATATATTGGGATGGTTTCAAATATCTGCTTAACGTTGTAACGGTTGCAAAGCTACAATTAAAAATTTTTTTTATGGAGGCCACCGTATTTTTTAACTTTTTTTTTAGATTTTTCCTACGCTTACACATAATTGCCGAGCTGAATTCCAAATTTCATCCTTCTATGTCGTCTGGAAGTAGATTAGGTTTAGGTAGTATATGTCAGTCAGTCAATCGTAATATTTACGACTTTTTAGGGTTCCGTAGTAAACCAGGAACCCTTATAGTTTCGCCATGTCTGTCTGGCTCTCTATTTGTCTGTCTGTTTGTCTGTCTGTCTGTCTGTCCGTCTGTCTGTCCGTCCGCGGTTTTACTCACAGACTGATGGTAGGCAGAAAGCTGTAATTTGGTATGGATATGTATATTAATCATGCCAAAAAGTAGTAGACATAAATCTTAAAAAAAAGTTTTTAAGGGTAGCTCCCACACAAGTAAAGTGGGAGTAATATTTTTTTTTCTATACAAACCCATCGTGTAGGGTATTGTCATATAGGTCTTTAAAAAATATTGTGAGGTTGAGAACACCATTTTTCAAATTAGGGATCCGTTCCAAAATAATTAAGCAAATTTTTGTTAGAGGTAAGTCCCCCCCTCTATCTGCTAAACGGTTATATATGGATACGTAAAAATAAATTACAGGGGTAGTTTATATACTGAAGTTGAAAGGAAAACTATCAGAGCTGAGTACTAAGTACAAACTAAAAAGTTATAGGCAACCAACTTATCAAATGTACTCGAATATGTAAAATTTTATACAATTTTCATTGTAACATGTTTTTGGTCGTTAAATTGTGAGGTGGGAGTGCGAACAGTGTGAACTCAAAGTTGTCATTCGCAACTACGGAACCCTACACTGCGCGTGGTCCAACACGCACTTGCCCGGTTTTTGACCTTTATAACCGTTTGACCTTCATGAAATTTGAGCTTCTAGATGTCCTTAAGGATATAATTAAACACACGTAGTTTTATGTGTTTCCGTTAATAATAAATAATTTTATTTTTATTTATTTTTTTTTTAGAATAAAATCAAAGACAAACATTATTGCCCAAGATTCAAGTATTCATAGGCTTAAATGCCACCTTAATCGGGCTGGCTATCAAAATAGTTTTGGGTGGTTTGCATCATCAACATCAACATCGCTTATCTTAGGTTTTCACTGATTCCCTCGGTCGGCTCCTACAGTCTAGGTGGATACAAATGCAAATGGTATATTCTCTCACAGTTGACCAAAACCAGAAAAAAAAGGAAACAGGAGTAGAGAGTACTTCCTGTACTTCCTTTTTACCAGACTAACGTCTCGTCACTAAACGAAGAAATACTCCCTCGTTTTTGTTTTCTTGAGTTTTACATAAATATTGGCAGCACCTCGTAGACCTTCTACGATTATTAACTACGAACTCTGTCTCAACTCTTTAGAGTTCTAACCAAGGGCATAAACATGGCCAAATTCTGCCCGAAATAATACACATGGGGTGTCTGTTCTCTGATCGCCACGCCATGTATCATTTCATATAAACCGTTAAGCAACCCCAGGCGTGGTCCCCATTGGAATCTGTGACCACAAGTGGCGTAAAATTTTCTTGGGCTTCTTCAAACGCAAATTAAGCCGTTGACCCCGTCATCATTAGATATGCCTTACGTTATGCCAGATGCCTTTAGACAGTTCTAAAAAGGTGACATCAGTGACAAAGCAAACAGTGGTAGGTGAAACTTTATACCATGTCTGAGGTTTTATTTATCCGGTATACCATAATGGACGTTTTAATCCCAATCTCAATCCCATCCCAACTAATATTATAAATGCGAAAGTGAGTTTGTTTGTTTGTTACGCTTTCACGCCGTATCTACTAAACCAATCATCATTGAAATTTTGCATACACATAATTTAGGGTACCGAGAAGGACATAGGCTATATATTACGCGGGTGAAGTCGCGGGTAACAGCTAGTAATAAATAAATATATACAGACAAACACACAGATTGAGCTAGCCCCAAAGTAAGTTCAAGACTTGTGTTAAGGGATACTAACATAGGCTATATATTACGCGGGCGAAGCCGCGGGTAACAGCTAGTAATAAATAAATATATGCGGACAAACACACAGATTGAGCTAGCCCCAAAGTAAGTTCAAGACTTGTGTTAAGGGATACTAACACAATGATACTATAATTTATTACAAATACATATTATATAGATAAACATCCAACTTTGTTTAACCTATCCAGTAAAAGGTTCTTATTATAATTTTTTCTAAAATTCTTATCCTAATACTTACCTGCATTTAGTTCAAAATTACATATAGATAAACAAAAAATTAAAAACGCTAAATAAAAAACGATCATGTTTCACATTGAAAAAGGAATCGGATTTTATAATACACAAGCCAATGTTACGGTTGGTTTAATAGCCATGATTTACTGGCTATATGCTGGCGTATGTATGTGTGGACGTATGTTACGAAAATACATAAAACCGAAATAATGTTTGTACGAAGCATGGCGTCGCGAAATTTGCAATGCAATAAAATATGCTGTAAATTTAAGAAAATGCATTTTACTTTTATTTTACTAAAATTATCGTCGCAATATTTAAAAATATATTAGACGTAAATAAAAAGTTACCTGCTTACAAGAATAAATAGTAAAATAATGATTAAAATTAATTTATTTCAGATAATTATAATTGGTAGAAATGTCACAAAATAATAATTAATTAAAACGAAAGAAGATCGTATGGTTTAAGCTACGGGCTAGGGTTTGACTCAATTGGATGCTTTCAAGCTAGTCGTCCATCATCATCATCATCAGTTTTCTACGATTAACTTCTGGATAAAAGCCCCCTTATGTCTGCGCGATCTCTCTCTATCTCTACCCATCGCAATTCAATTTCTTCTTCCTCACCGTATCCCACTTTATGTGGGGTCGGGACAGCATGTAAGTTTCTTCCATTTTGCTCTATCTAGAGCCATCTCCTTCGTTACCGTCTTTTTCCGCATATCCTCCTCCACACATTCCATCCATCTTTTCTTTGGCCTGCCTCTATTCTGGTTTCCTTCCATCGCAATTCTATTTATTTTCAGCAATTGTGTTCACTACGGAACTTACCGCGATTATTTTTGAATTTCGTCATATATTTCGACAACATTGCAGCTGCCATTTTCACAAACTAACTGAAGAGACCGCGGTGGTGTGTGTTGAGCTGTCAAGGGAAACCGTATCGATCTACCCTCTTTCTTTGTCTTTTGTTACTCAGGTTTTTGCACACAACACTGGAGTGGTCCTTTCGGGTATTGTTCACTGAAGCGCGTGTACACTTTGCACAACTCAATCACAGGGTTCCATGTACCCTGTGCTGCTTGCTTGAAGCCGTCTTCCCGATTGAAATTGGGATGCTTATTAATTTCAATCGCTTCCCTAACTAGCCGGGGTATAAGGTGGCGTTCAGTTGCAATGCAAGTACTTTTGGCTGGTGCAGCTCGATCCAGTGATTGGTCTCTATACTTGTGATAGATGCTCTGCTATGGCAGACTTCTTAATACCCCTGTTTTTAACTGCAGTTATGCCCTTTGACCCGTTGAGCTATAGCCCTCTTAGTTTTTTACAATATACGAGCGACCAAAACTACAGCCGATTTTATAGACACCTGGTTTTTCCAAGGGCATGCTATCCTTCGGTGACAGCATATAATTTGCGATTTTCTTGGCTGCTGGGGTAAACGTGGCTCGAATAGAATATTTTTCTAATACTTTGCCGATTTTATCTGTTACCCCTCTGACGTATGGTAAGTAAGCTGGTTGCCTGTCTACCGTCGGTGCTCGTTCACGCTTTGACGTTGGAGTTTGTCGGATCTTACCATCATAACCACTGCGTCTTAAAACCGCTTGCACATGCTTTAGCTCTCCCTCTAGGTGTTCCTGGTCACATAAATCATGGGCTCTTCGCACACGAACATGACATGCAGAGACTGCGTAAAGGGTGATGGTGTGAAGTCGCATGCCAGTATTTATCAGTGTGAGTCGGTTTTCTGTACACCGTATGACTCAACGTCCCATCATGACGCACTGATATTTTGACGTTCAAGAAAGGCAACCTACTAGACTCCATTTTGAGAGTGAACCTCAGTTTTTCTTGAACGGAGTTTAGATGATCGAGGCAACGTTGAACTGCATTATTGCTACCCTCCAGTATACAAAACACGTCATCAACATACCTTGTCCAGATTTTCACTGATGTCGGGGCAGAGTGTAAGGCTATCTCTTCCACGTGTTTCATCCATAAATTGGCAACGACTGGAGCGACAGGACTGCCCATAGCCTAATCTGGAGGTAGTACTGACCATTGTATAAGAAATAGCTTGAGGTTAGACAAAATTCCAGAAACATTAAAACATCCGTCGATATATTAGTGTCGATTAATTTCTCCTTTATGACATTTAAGCACTCAGATACGGGTACATTGGTAAACAGTAATTTGACATCGAAACTCACCATCACTTCCTCGCCCTCAATTCTGGTTTCGCTGATGATACCAATTAAGTATCGAGAATCCTTGACGTATGATGTTGATTTGCCTGTCAAAGGAGTCAACACCCTGGAGACATATTTCGCCAACTCATATGTCGGAGAACAAAACCAGTGAAATGAGAGTTGCTGGTTTGCAGCAGTAGGTAGACTTAATAACAAATTGTGTAATTCTGAAAATTTCATAAAAATTACAGCTCTATGACAGACAGACAGACAAACAAATAGCTTTAGTAACATCAGAAAAAAACTATGATAAGAATTAGAAGAAAATGCTAGAGGTGCACAAACCTATTGAGCAAAAAATAAAACAAGCATGGTGTTTACTGTGTGCTTAGGAACCCTGGTTGAACCTTTTCAAAGGCACCCCAATTTTTTTTTAGTAATGCTACTCTACGATAGATGTCGCTAGTCATCTTATTTAAGAAGGCTCAAAAAGTAAATTATTATATAGCTCGGCACAAAAAGTAGGGTATTAGGTATAAGTTCGACGTGTTTGTTTGTGTGCTTGCAGCGTACCTCTTAAAGGACCAATTTTGATGCTGTTTTTTTTTCGGTTTTATGATTGTAGGCAGTCGTTTACAAATTTTTTTGTTACAGTCGAAAAGTTCTAATTTTATATAAATAACCTTGTTCCTCTGTGATTGATACAGTGTGTAAGTTTGCCATCGTCAGATATGGCTAAGCCTGTCAAATTTAGGCAAAGTGAGAGAGAACGAATTTTTAATTCGTAATAATTCGTTCTCTTAAACTTAGATTTTAATATCTATGAAAAGTAACAAAAAGTACTAGGGCAATCAGATATTAGATTTTTTAAATTTGATTTGATTTAGGAATAAATGAATTTATTTGCTGGGTGGCGCTGCATGTGTGCATTTAAAAAGCGATATCCTACCTGACGTTGAACATGAATTGAAATTAAGTATTATGTTGATGTTGAAGCCCAAGTCTGAAGGTGTAATAATTTCTCTATAAAGTGTACCATAAAGTGCAAAGATAGTAGAATACTGACTAATTCGAAAAAAAAATTAGTACCAAGCAGGCTAGCTAGTTTCTCCATAAAGTTTGCAACAAAAGTGCAAAGACTGTGGATTACTGACGATTTAGAAAAAAAATACAAAAAATTAGTAGGTACCTAGCATTGGTCCCATAAGATGTTTACGGTTTTTATCACAGGTTTTTATCTTTGGAACGCATTTCCTGACAACACATCAGCCACGTGATCTTTTCAAAATGCTGAAACAGCTATTCAAAATGAAGTTAATTATTTTTGTGCAATAACAACTTAAGGCGTGTTGAGTTAACACACTAGCGCCACCACAAGCACAGCAATTAATTCTATAAGTCCAAAATCATATCAAATTTAAAAAATCTTATAGCTGAATGCCCTAGTAAATTACTTGTAGTATTATTAGTACAAGTTTTCACTATTTATAACGAAATATATAAGAGAACGAAGGATTTAAAAAAAATCGTAAAAAGAAACGGTTAAATTTGTTCTCTTAAACTTAGATTGTAATATCTATGAACAGTAACGAAAAGAATACTACAAGTAATTTACTAGGGCAATCAGCTATTAGATTTTTTAAATTTGATTTGATTTAGGAGTAAATAAATTAATTGTTGGGTGGCGCTAGTGTGTGAACTCAGATTGTATGTGCAATAAATTAAATAAAACGTTGATAATTTTAGCGGGCTCAAATTCAATCATCCCTTTGGTTGATCATCTCAACTTGGTTGAATGACCACAAGTGGCATAAAAATAATATCTCAAGCTGCTCCGTGCTTCTGAGGGCACGTTAATCCGTTGGTCCCGTCTGTAATCATCGGTGGCAGTCGTCAAGCTATGTTAGATGGCTATAAAAGCAGCCTTAAGAATCTGAGACCAATGTTGGCCACTTTCACACACGAAAAACAAACAAGAGAAAAACTTAACTTTAACCTTTAAGTAAGGTGCTGTAACGCTAATAGGTTTTAAATGTATGATTTTTGGCAGTGAGAATTAATTAAACAGGTTAATAAGTTAATACAGATTGATTACGAACACACTGGCATAATTTCAATCTTGGAATCAAAATTACAAACGAATACTGAATGTTAGCAATAATTCATCAAGTCTTAAAGAATAAAACGTCTTATCCGATATTTTTCACCTTAATGTACTTTTTCAGCCCAACAACATTTTAAGGGGACACACTAGGCACAGTAGCGACGCCAATTATTTTATTCCTAATACTTTACAAATAGAAAGAAATTCAAGAATGTAAATCATATAAGCACTATTGAAGTATTTTTGGAATCATGTTTTAATATTAATTTTTGGAATCATGTTTTAATATTAATTTTTGGAATCATGTTTTAATATTAATTTTTGGAATCATGTTTTAATATTATGAGAATCAGTCATTAAGAGAAAACGTGATTACCGCCAAAAACGGCCGTTTTTGGCGGTAATCTGATTCTCATAATTCTCACTGATTCTGATAATATTAAACATGATTCCAAAAATACTTCAGGTTATTTACTAGTGATGAATGATTTACATTCTTGAAATTCTTTCTATTTGTAAAGTATTAGGAATAAAATGATTGGCGTCGCTACTGTGCTTGTGTGCGGCCTTAAGGGCGAAGTTTTGGCGCGAAATTGGCGGCCGCATAGGTCGGTGGAAGTTTCTGATTCAATTATACTGAGATAACTATGATAAATGGCTGGGTATAAAATATAAAGAAGTAAATATTACATTTTGATTTTCTTATTTATTAGATATTTCTAGCCGTGTGGTTCCCGGCAGAGTAGAATAGGACCACTCCATGTCTCCCCGTGGATGTCCTAGAAGGCGACTTAGGAAACACAAGCTATACAAAGCTCATACACATCAAAGAGACCTCTCCAACCCGTCTGGCCAGCGTGGAGAGTGTAGGCCAAATCCTCTGACTTGTCTGGCTAATACCTATGGCTCTGGTAGTACAGAGAGGGTCGTGCGTGCTCCTGCAGTGGAGACTATCAAAGACCTGATGATGATGATGATGATTCATAGGATTACATGTAAGCTTAAAAATATTCACATCTTTTTTTCATTGATCAACCTGATTAGTATTTTTAGTTGAGGTAAAAAAATCGAAGATTTAGAACATCTGATACACTACCATGTCAAATTTTATATCGACAATTTCACAGAGTCCACTGGGATAGTGTGCGTAGAGTACGATTAGCTCATATTACTTGTGATCGCCCAGCGGTCCCCCTTTTGGTAACGTAGTTTTCAGCCCATACGGCAAAACATGAGAGTTTGCTGTCTCTCCAAGCCTTGAACACACAGGCAACACCTAAAGCCGAGGTCCGTCCCGCCCGAAGGCCCTTTAGAGATGTGCGATAGGTTGATAGCACTCTGTCCATACCTCAAAGTTTGGTGAAGTAGCGCAAGCACACTTGTAGCTAGCTATATAGGCTTCTTCTTATTGTGTTGGTGGCTCAAAAAGTCTAAAAGAATCCTATATTTTATTCGTCCAGTATTTAACAACAGCCAGCCAATGCAATCCCATACAATTTTATAACACTGCTACAAGTATTTTCTTATGTATGTTTAGTTCGTATTAAGGTATATTAATACGCCGGAGTCATAAAGTCCACGCAAACGAAGTCGCGGGCATCAGCTTGTAAATAATATATTATATTAATAAATAATAAATAAATATGAACACAACTTAAATATGATACTATAAGTATTTGTTTGTTTGTTACGGTTTTACGCCGTATCTACTGAACCGATCATCATGATATTTTGCATATACATAGGTGAAGCCGCGGGTAACAGCTAGTTGTTCATAAATACTATAGGAATATAGCATGTAAATTTAACATCGACGTTCTCTTGAGAGGGTGACTCAGCCCTTCAAAATAAACTTCATTCCTTATAATGCTGATATTGAAAAAAAATTTGACATTTTAATTTTACAGATTGCCGGGCCGATCACTTACAGAAGAAAATATGCTTAGACACGTAAATATAATAATAAAAAAATTATGTCAACTGGCGATAGAGAATTCCATCAAGTCTTTAACCCTATTGGGGAGGCCTTTGTCCAGCAGTGGATAAGTACAGACTGATGATAATGATGATGGATATTAAAAAAATTGTCTCCTTCACGCTGAATTAACGCTTCAGATATTCTTTCTGTAACAAGTTGATTGCTGACCTTTACTAGTTGGAGAGGCACCTTAATATATAATTAGTCTTAAATTTACAGAACACAGTCATTTTTGTAAACTTCAATATACATTTTAGAACGTCTTGTGATAATCAAATAAAATCTCCTCCTTCTTGAATGGCTCATTGGTACTGATGTGATTATCAAAATATAACTATTACTAATTATGTTAAAAAAGTTAGCTACATTCGTTACGTAACGATTTTTTTTAAAATAAAGGATATTTTTGGCTTATAAATGAAGTGAAATAAAAAATACTTTAGAGTCTATAACCATGAATTAGTTTCTAAAATAAATTTACACCCACATTACACGTAAGTTGTCAATTTCTATTCCGGATTGTATTGCGTCTAACCATTACTGAGATAATCGCCATTCTCCACTGCTTATCGCTCAAAACCATAATTTTACACCCTTTACCACTCGAGCTGTCAAAGCCAATACCATAAAGTGGCTATCTTCTACAATACATTACCCCCACTTATCTATGGCCATAACACGAAACTTGGGATCTATTTTATTATAAAGTGCATTGTCTGCTATGGCGTAGCTCGGTCGACCGCCGAACGTAAATAATTTAACTGTCTTAAAAGATTCAAAAATAGTTTCCTAACATTGCCCCCCTTAATATGTGCACCATTTGTCAGGCCATAACTGGATTTAAACGACGCGTTACAAGACAAAGGGTTCCGCCCTCTGACAAAACTATTTTCATCTCTTTCGTATGTACTAAAGTTGTATCTTCAATGTTTACATCTGTCTCTTTCGTTCAAATGATCTTGGAAATGTTTACCTTGTTACAAGGCTCCTAAAAATGTGCCAATTGCCTATCTCCGAGCTTCTGAAATAAACCTTATGGATAAGTAATATAAAAGTCAAGTTAGAATAGTGTCATAAAAATGGGGGGACTCAATTGAAGCGAGACGTTCCATGAAAGAGATGGAATGAGCCGTTTCGTTTAAGTTAGTGAGTCCAAACGAGTTTTTATGTTTGGAAATCGTATTAAGCTTTTGTTGGAAACTGTTCCACTCAACGGGCATAGTTGAGGCGTTTGTGCGGTCAAACTATCGCGTTCGAATTTCGAAAAGCGGTGGGGGTGCCGCTGATTGGCTCGTTTCGACTGATATTGTGTATAACGATTTGGCCGCGAGCGGTCGAGCGTAGCGCGCCAAACGGAGCTTTTTCAAATAAGGAACACGAGTTTCGATGACGTTTAGAAATTAAAATTCGAATACTATTGAAAAATAAAAATAAAGCAGTGATTTATTTTTAATTGTTATGAAACCTTTAAAGTGAATATAACTATTAAGTGCAAGTGTTTGAATTAGGAGACTATTAAAAAGTTATAAACATGTCGTCAGTGCATTCAGATGATGACCAAGAAGAGATCAACGTAGATTCTGACAGCAGATTGTCTGGTCATTGCGACAGAAGCATCGCTTCTGAAGACCGAGACTCAGAACACAGTTATCATGACAGATATCGTGATTCTCCAAACGATCATATGACTGACACACAACCGAGAGTTAATCTTCCCTTTAGTATATCAAGATTATTAGGGAAACAATTTGAAGAAATAGAAAAACGTCGACATTCTGGAGAAAGTGATGACAGAAGTGATCAGGACACTGAATCAGAAAGTGCTAAAGATGATAACAAAGACAGTTCAAATTTGCCTTTAAATTTTTCGCACAATCCAGGACTCTATTCTAATTCTGGGTTATTGTTAAGGCCGGGGCTGGGTTTGGGGGGTGGTTATGGGTTTTCTAGTAATCCTGGGGTGGTGAGAGTGCCAGCCCACAGAGCTTTGGGTGCGTTGGGTGCTTGGGGGGTGGCATTAGACCCTATGAGACAAGCAGCCGCAGCAGCTTTTGCACATCAAGTCGTCAAAGACCGACTAAACGGTAAGTTATTGGATTATTTTCTTTTTATTTCCATAAATATGAGGCCGTCGTTGTAAAAAAAGGTAATAGTCTTACAATTTACAATGTTATATTTATGTGAGATTTACATTTAATACACTACAATTTTTATCATTGTGCCAGTGTTGTGTCACTAATCTTATATAAACGTCAAAGGTACAAGCAAAAGCAAAGCTATGGTGAAGATGTATTTGTTAATATTTACTAATGTTCGGTAATTTAAAGTCAAAAATTATAGAATATCAATATATGATAATCATTATCATATACAACGTGTAAAAGACATTTGCGTATAATGAATAGAAATACGGAATATGCCTACTAAATCGCTATATATGTATAATGAAATTAATGTAACAGTCAAAACACAAAAAAAAATGTGTGTTTTGTGTATTTTAAATGTTATTTTAATTCCATTATCATCTCATCATTAGTGATCTATTATGTATTTAGATTGTGTATTTCTTTCGGTTGCCGTCTTTAATAACGAATACCAAAATAGAATAAAATAATTATTTAAGGGGGTGCCGTAGAGCAAACGTGTTTCTTATAAGGTCTTAGACATATGAAGACTGATTGATTTCAATCATCATCATCAGGTCTTATTTCGTCTCCACTGCAGGAGCACGACCCTAAATTACAATAAATTGTGTCAATATAAGTGTCTGACATTAAACTTGAGAAATCTTATCACGAGCTAAAAAAATACTACGTTTTAGATCAAAACACACAAGCTTTAAATCCTGTATAGTCAAAACAATAAATTTCAAACACCACGTTCTCATATCTTAAGTACATTTTATCGAAGGACCACAAATCCCGCTGCGAAATTTCCTTATCCAAATAAGAAAAAAAACAAAAACAGGCAAGTGTGAATCAATTTTGCGACTGAAGGTTCCGTACATAGATGAAAATTAACAGATATCTTCCTTGTGCTGTACGAATTTGATCCTCGCCATACTTATGATTCTAATATATTCGCGAATGATACTTATTTAAATAAACTGTTGAAATAGAAATTATACAGATATTTTGCTAATGTAATAAGTCAAAATGCTATTTCAACTTTCTCTGTATCCCAAATTACAGCAAAAGCTAGTTTGGGAATCAGCGTGTTCATAAGCATAAGTTACTTTTAGGTTTCTTACTATCGCTGTATCGGACTCACCCTTGAATCCTTTATGACGCTCCCCACCACTCGAGATACAGGTTTATTCCTAGTTCGATGGTGGGCAGCTAATTATGGATGAACTTTGGTTTGTTCAAAACTAAATGGTAGTACGTATTAGTAAGCTAGTCTTAGGTACTATTACTGTAAACATAATGTAGAAACCGACAATAAACGTATTTTTATTTAAAAAAAAAAAGTTTCGAACGTCTAAGTTCGAAATCAATATAAATAATTTAATAAGCGCAATATAACCGTACCAAAAGTAATTTTATACATTATACTAACAAAATATTAAAAAAAAAACATCCATTCAATTGAGCTAAAAGTATGTACAACAATGATAGAAGTTTCACAGCGTGTAGTGATTGCAGACTTCAAATATTTTGAATCAGTTGCAATTTAATACCTCAATGCATTCCTGAAAAAAAGGTCTTGACACGTTTACAGATTTTTTAAACATTTATAATTATACTAGCTGTTACCCGCGGCTTCGCCCGCGTGATATATAGCCTATGTCCTTCTCGGTTCCCTAACCTATGTGTATGCAAAATTTCATGATGATCGGTTCAGTAGATACGCCGTGAAAGCGTAACAAACAAACAAACAAAACAAACTCACTTTCGCGTTTATAATATTAGTTGGGATTATTTATAATTCTTATATGTAAACAAATAAGAATTATAATCTAAGAAGCTCAATAAATAACTACCAGAAAATATTATACGTTCAAGAACCGACACTTATTATATTGGAAATACTTATAGAAAGATATATCCGAAATAAAGTGTCGCTGGATGAGACAACAAAGTTGGTTCCTTTTTATCTCTTGAAGAACCCTTAAAAGAGTAGCGGCAATGTCCCCAATGATTATACCCTCGCGTGCGATGACACACCTAAGAAACTATTTGTTTTTTTCCCGGCGGCAGACGAGATTGGAGGCGCCTCTCCCATTGTAATTTGTCGGCGACCGACTTTTTTGGGTCACCAAATTGGTTGACACGTCAGGGTTTAAGTTGGTGGGAATCGACACTTCGGCGGAAGAAGAAATTTCGGCTATAAGTATCTACTTACTTGGATTTTTCATCTCTTTTATAATAATAATAATACTTCATCACAAATTATAGCAAAAACTCTCACAAGGCCTCTACATGTTGGACCTATGTCCCCATCCTCAAAGGTCCGGTATACGTCCCGTGAAGGATAAAACTTTACAGTACCTACATAATAATAGTAATAATTCCTTTGTTTCGGATATAAGTACAATCCATAGAAAACAAAAATAAATAAATTAAAAATCAAAATACCAAAAGAATTATCTATTTCTGCTAAGATGGACAGTCGCCCAGTGTTTAAGTATCGGACTATACATCTTATCACTCAAAGTCTTTAGGATACTTACTGCTGCTACTGTCCCGACAGCGACGCATCAGGGAGGCCGTTCGCTTGCATAGGATGGCGTTTATACAAAGGTAACATTGGCGGAAAAAGGTATATGGGTGCTTGGGGTTTCTCGTCTCTTTTATTTAGATATTTCGATTGTTTTACATTTTTGTGTTGATTTTTACTAAAACCAAAAATATGTAATAATTAGCGCACTTTCGCAGTAAATAGGTAACTGTTTTGCATGCCGTGACTGGGCAAATGAAAAAGCGCTCTTATCTATCTATCTATCAGCCAGAGACATCCACCGCTGAACATAGGCCACCCCCATAGATCGCCACAAAAGACGCTTTTATGACGTCATAATTCTTCACATTCAATATCTGACTTGTAGATATACTGCAAAAGAAAAGACATGACGGTCTTATTTCACAAATACTTGATTCCTAAAATCCATAAATATAAAAAAAAAATTTCGTCTTTCTAAAATCTGATATACAACTTCTTTAAAAATAATCATTGTCTTATAAAATTGTATATACCATACCTTATAAAATTTTATAACTTCTTGCTTACTTTGGTAATAGGGATATGTTTTAAATAGGTTTATTACTACTACTATTTATAGTCTTAGTATTCATTCATTAGTCATCGACAAGTCATAGGTAATTTTCCTAATCTTTTAAAATGTAATTTGAATCTAACCTATAGTAAGTACGCATTTTTTATATTTCTGGTACCTGGACATTTTATTATGATTATGTTTCTGCGTAAAGATATTTTAAAGATTTTGTAGACCGTCGTTGTCTTAATTCCTTTCTTTTTCAATCGGTTAATAGCACAACGCTCTTGACAGATTTAAGTAATAGTTACTTAGTATCTTTTTCGTAGATTGTGGATTAAAGTTTCCTAAACTTATAAGCAAACAGAAAGTTGCCAAAAACTGATCATAGACAAAATATATGGCGCTTGCTAAACCAAGTCCCGTAACAATTTGTCAAGAGGAGCAATTAGATCACAATAGGCGCGTGGGTCCATTTTTTTTCTTTTTTTTTGCGACCACCGGCAAAGAGGAAGTCCTCGGTCTGTAATTGAGTCAATAACGCCGTGTCGTGCGTGAATCGGAAATGCTAAAGTGGTGATGGGATGAACGGACAATTTTTATTGGTTTTTCCTTTACTCTGCCGACGGAGATTTGATTTTGAGAGAAGCTGATTTTTAGGGTTCTGTACACATTAGTTAAAATCCATCCATTTGTCCGTCTGTCATAGGGCTGTATCTATTTTTACGGAATTTGTGCATCTTTTGCAAAACTATGAAATAAATAAAAAACTAAACGGATACATACAAAAACCTTGTTTTCTTGTGTTACTTCTCGATTTTATTAAAGTACTTCTCATTTATTACTGAGACGTCAAACGAAAGATAATTAAGAAAAATAGTGGTAGTAACAATTCTAGAACTAAAGAAGTTGGTAGAGAGGTGGCACGTACTTATACATCAGAGTCCACATACAAGTATCAATGTTTTTGAAGTTAGATGTTATACGGAAACCATTGTGTGTGCAATTTGCACTTGGACGTTTTGTTTAAAATAAAAAAAAATGACAAAAATTAAACCTTAGATTGACACCTACGTCTAAAATTAGATGTAAAGAAGCTATACACGTCACGCACATTAATCTTAATAAAATAAGACATAAGTTCTTAAAATGCTGAAATAGAATCATCAAATAAAGAAAATTGCGCAAAATAATGTTATTTACTTGTGCAAAAATCAAGAGATGCGATTTTTTTGCCTTCTTACTGCGTGATACGGAGCGTGTCGTCACAACCAGCCCCAGCTTCCGTAGTTCTGCGGTTTTCTACTTTAGTGGTATTTACCTAAGTAGGTACTATAAGCAGTCGTCAGCTTATCTTAACCCACGGAACTTCTTGTTATTAAATATCTTTTTAAATAAATATGTTAGAAATCGCCAATCTCAATTTCTGATGCTGTCCAATTAATACATTTGTAGTAGCATTTGATTTTTGTCTTCATAAATCTTTTAAAGTGATCATACGTATACAACGTAGCAACCACGTCAGAGGCCGAGAGGCGGTTCCGAGCAACTCTGACACCAGGGTGTGCATGGTCGACTGACCGTGTCACCTACTCGAAATGATGATGATTGCATACGTATGGTATATAAAGCTAAAACCATATCTGAGACTCTACATTATTTACGGCTCAAAGGTAATTCATTTTTTTTTAGAGTAGGCAAAGTCTTCTGACAGCTCTGGCTAATATATGGCTCTGGTAGGACGGAGAGGGTCGTGCTCCTGCAGTGTAGACTAAAAGAGACCTGATTATGATGACGATTTTTTTGTGGTAATAAATTTATTACAACGAAAATTTCTAAAGGCACTAAACAAACTTGTTGCACTAAACAATTTGTTGATAATACAAAAGTAGGGCCTACCTATAACTTAACAATAAAATCGGTAAAAGATTACATCTTACTGGTGACAAAAAGTCGCTTTACTTCTTTACAAAACCGAGCAGTGTAATAGAGCATTGCTAGTAATGGACCATTTCCGCCTTAGGGCCATTAAAGTGACCGCAAATTTTTACTGCCCGACTACCTAACTGCAGCTTCAATTACTACCGAACTGTTATTTGGATAATTTCGACCATTTTACGGCCACGTAATAGGTTTTATAGGATTTGTAATCCTACGCTCGATTTATTAAAACGGTCTCCTGGTCTACGAAACTCTATGCAAGTACCCTTTTTTTATTAATTTTTTAATTAAATAAAAGTATATCAGAATACAATAACGCCTGATAAGAATACATCTAACGCCGTGTGGTTCCCGGCAGAGTAGAATAGGACCACTCCAAGTCATCCCATGGATGTCGTAAAAGCCGGCTAAGGAAACACGCTAAACAAGGCTTATTAACATCAAAGAGACCTCTCCAACCCGTCTGGCCAGCGTGGAGAGTGTAGGCCAAATCCTCTGACTACTCAGGCTAGTATATGGCTCTGGTAGTACAGAGAGGGTCGTGCTCTTGCAGTGGAGACTCGAAAGACCTGATGATGATGATTATGATGATATCAGAATAATATAGAACCTCTCCAACCCGTCTGGCCAGCGTAGAGAGTGTAGACCAAATCCTCTGACTGCTCTGGTTAATATATGGCTCTGGTAGTACAGAGAGGGTCGTCCTCCGGAGGAAGACTAAAAAAGACCTGATGATGATGATATCAGCATTAGCAACAGCATAGCATTGTTAATCATAAAAAACACATACAAAACAATATTATAAACCATAATACATATTTAATTTATCTTCTATAGCATACTATTACACATTTTAATGGCTTCACTTCACTATTTGGGAGATATTTATGACAAATTAACACGCTTTGTGTTAATTTGGATGTTTATCTATATATGTATCTATTATAAAATATAGTATCGTTGAGTTAGTATCCCATAACACAAGTCTCGAACTTACTTTGGGGCTAGCTCAATCTGTGTGACTTGTCCGTATATATTTATTAATTATTTATTATTTGTCATAAATATCTCCCAGGAAGCACAATAAAACTCAGATACTTTCTCTACTAAATCCCATGTCTTCTGTGCCGATGCCGTCGGTCAAAAATCAAACTTCTTTCGAATCTTGTTGTCAATTTAAAACACTGAGAGTACTTTAAAGTACTCTGTACAATAGAGGTGTTATATTAGGGTCAGATATCAAGAACCATGTTATCGAATATATTAGTTTACCGATATTATGTTCCGTTAAACGTTCTCCAAGAACGGTGAAGAACAGGCGTTTTTGCAGGCGATATTATTTTTTGAGGCATTTTACATCTACCTATCAATATAAAATGCATTATAAGAGATGTGACAATTTTTAATTTTTTAGGCGTTTATTTTTTTCTTCATACTTTTAACATTTAACACCTATAATTCGTATCGTCGTAGGTAGTTATGACGCGAAAGGGATGCGGAACGCGAACGATACTTTGGATATTAACCTGTTCTTGACGGTTCTTTGGGAACGCGTTCTTCGGATATCACATAACCTAATATATTTGTATTATGTTCTGCAGCGCTCATATTATGTTCGCGGTATCGGTTCTAATAATATCAGTAACACCCCTACTGTACAACTATTCGTTCTAGTAATAAACGTATTAGTATAGTAATAGTACTAGTAATAAACATACTAAGGTAAATACCTATGACATTGTTATTCGTTGTGGGTGGAGCTTAGTTAGTTATATTATACAAAAAAATAATTCAATAACGTTGTCCAAACTTAAAAATAGGTTCTCTATGTCGGTTAAATTAATATAATCTTTTTAACCATAAAAATATTTTTAATTTTAAAAATAATTAAATAAAGAGTTTCTTGTAGAATACTCTATAAATGTTTCTTATTTTCAGAACAATTATAAAATGTTTGTAACACGTAAAATAATTCATTAAAATGTCTAAATAATGATTGTTTTTGTTTTACTTTACACTGTGATTTCTCTAAAACTACACAAAGCAATAAAAATAACTTTACGGCCAGTGTCTGGGTATCGACTATATTTAAAATCTAGCAAGTTTAAGCGGCACCAAAATCATTGTAAACCTGTATTATGGCCTCGTCGCAGATATACAGCTAAAAAATTCTATATATTTATTTTATATTTCATCAATGCAAATACAATCTGACAATAGTAACATTTAATTTGTATATTTGTAATTTAAAGGTATGAAATAACAAACTATAATACAAACGATAC
The DNA here is from genome assembly GCA_963082605.1 of Rhodophaea formosa. NCBI lineage: Eukaryota > Metazoa > Arthropoda > Insecta > Lepidoptera > Pyralidae > Rhodophaea > Rhodophaea formosa. Next base: position 7,707,456 of record OY720225.1, on the reverse strand, counting down.
CGATAGGTACCTTTAATACAAATGAAACGATAAAACAATAATAAGCCTAGTTCCATCCTTTAATTGTCAGAGACTTCTTAGACTTGTGTGGTGCCAATCAATATGTGTAGTTACTAGAAAACATGATCTTTTTGTATTTCTTGATGATCTCTTCATCCCTTTTTGAAGTTACCGCTCTTATGACATAATTATACATTATTTTATAATTAAAAGGCACTAGTAATTGGTGTTTTACAATATTATGTTTATTTTGTAGCAATTATAGCTATTTGTGACTATAAACGTTGTTTAAAACGTTTAATTTGCTCAGCGCAGGAGTTTTATTTGGATAAACTAATTGTTCTCATTAGTTTAATTTTATTAGAGAGGTTATTGATCTATTGAAGGAATATTTAAGCGTGAGAATTTTAATGCTTTATGTCTAAAGGTGATGTAATTTAAAATAACAGTAAAATATATTATTCATCGAAAGCTGATATATTTTTACCAAAGAGTAAGTCCAAATGTTTCTTCAGATAATAAATAAATAAAAATATCTAAATATATACGGACAAATCACACAGATTGAGCTAGCCCCAAAGTAAGTTCGAGTCCTGTGTTATGGGATACTAACTCAACGATACTATATTTTATAATTGATACTTATACAGATAAACATCCAAGACTCAGGCCAATCTGAAAAAGATAATTTTTCATCTTGACCTGACCGGGGATCGAACCCGGGACCATCCGTGTCGCAGGCAGGCGTGCTGACCGCTGCGCCACGAGATAATAGAGAACTTTTTTCTCGTCACGTATAAAATAATCTTTTTTAGTAGATTTACATTATCATTTCATTTTTAAAAGGTACAGACTAATAGCGTTTTAGACCAATGCAGAATGAACCCAAAATAAAAATTCTTCCCATCAGTAAGCATTCGTTGCCTTCTCGCATGAAGGGCATTGTATTTTTTTTATCTCTCTTGTATTTATTTTTTTTTATACAGAAATACTTCAATTAAGTTCACAATAGATGCAACGTACATATGTTATAGTATGCAACAATAAATGATCAATAAATAAGTCTTGAAGTGACTGAGCAGGCCAGTTCCTCGTAGAGACAAAATATCTGTTAGGTAGTTTCTTAAATTATAAATAATACAATTTATTTATGTATGGTATACAAACCAACTTCAGTATGACAATAAAATATACTTGTCTAACATACCTACAGGCTCACCCTATTTTACCTATATCATGCATATTCCCAATATTTCCCACAAGCGGTCTTTACTCCGAATTTTACGATATCTTTTTATGGGAGGTGGCAGAAAATCATCGATACACTAAAACGGGGCTGCGCCCCCTAGGGTGGCGGAGGGCGTTATGAAAATTTGATGGCTATATGCGATGATATGCCTCCGTTATGGTATGTGTGAAATAATACCCCATTTTCCCCTTAAAGATATGGATACAATGAGAATTGAGTGAAGATTTTTATTATATGAAGCGCTTTATAAATTTATGATGAAAGACCTTTACCCATCTAAGTGACGATGAATTAGAACATAAGAGTATTGGTGGCTAAACCTTCAAAGTTATAGGGGCCAACAGCAACGACCATATAATTGAAACTTTTTGATTGAAAAGTGAAACCTACAAGCTCCAAGAATATCGATTGTGAGTGCTATGCTAGTAGTATGCTAGGGCAATATATAATATACTCTCAGGTCGTTGCTGTTGGCCCCTATAACTTTGAAGGTTTAGCCACCAATACCCTTAAATTTATAAAGCTTTCTATTTCTTCTGCCGCACTGAGTTCATACCTATCCATTAGATTCGGCACTAGGCTCGTAAGAATTTAAATTGTTAGCACATTTTTGCTCTTCTTTGATCGTCTTCATAGGTACGATATCGTTCAAAATACTTATTTCTTACTCATGACGTCTTCATTTCGGTCGAATAATTTGCATAAAAATGTTTTCAATTCTCATCAATAGGTATTTTTCGTTTCTTTTAAAAGCATATTCACGCGATTAGAATCGATTTCGACTACAAAAAAAAAACTGATTATAAATTGGTATGAAAGTATCAATAATTTTGTTTAATGCTCTTACTTTCAATTATAAAATATTATTATTATTTCCTACAGTTCCAGTTTGTGCACTCATGTAAGGGTTGTCCGTTTTTTGATTAAAAATATTTTTTTTTCTGTCCGTTAGTAAAGGTTTGGTATCGTAACCTTGATTTTAATCTTGCGTCTTTAACAATTAAATTTTATCACGGTAATCTTCACGCTAACAATATTAATTGTTGGTTAGTCAAAGTCAAAGTCAAAGATTTTTATTCAAAATTGGATAATTGTATCTCTTTTTGAACGTCATTTTTTTTTTCATTCTTATTATTTTTATTTTTAATATGCAAAATCGAAAAACTACTAGCGTTTCGTAATGACCACTGGTGAGAAGAATACGCCGAAAGAAACTCAATCCAGACTTGGTCCCTACGTGTCTGAAGGGCTTCGTTACTATTTGTTATTTCTATACTATTATGAAAAGATCTTTACTCGTCAGAATTAAACATACGGGTTTCATAATTACTTCATTAGGACCACAATTTTATGGTTAAATTAAGTCCCAAGTGGTGTAATCTACGTTTATGATAGATTACATGATGAACTTAATGTTTTCATAATCGAATTGAAATGAAACGTTTATTTTGCTAACGTTTCTATGGAGCTACATCCGTCGTGATTGCAGCGAGAGTTTAAAGAAGAACAATATTTAAATCTTTTTTTATACGTCCATGATTTAAATTTATATTTTTCTATCCTTTGAAATGTGTAAAATGACGCGGACACATATTTTAGTTTTTTGCTTGAGCTTTCGTCGTCATATTTGATTGTTTAATCCTACCTGATTGTTTAAAATATTTAAACATAAGTGTGACTGTGTCTACCACGTCATAAAAAAGTACTTATAAAGAATTAGATCAAGATAAAGAGCTAAAGAATATTCATCATCATATTGTAATGAGTTCTCCAATTTCATGTTAATCAAATCCCTTCAGGGTCACATTTTGTTTGGTAATTGCACTCATTTGTAGCGTCTCTTCACAGAAACAAAAAGTCTCGTGCGTAAGATTAATCAATTATTTTATATAGCACTGGCAATTTTCCCGTGACTTCATATGCGTAAATTATAGCCTATGTTACCCGCAGATAAATTAGCTTTCTATAGGTGTAAGAATTTTGAAAATTAGTCCAATCGTTTCGGTGCCTATTCAATGCCAACAAACAATCATCTCTTTTTTCTTTATAATTTTCGTATAGATTACAATGAGGTATAATATTTAAATTCATCATCATCATCATCATTTCGTGTAGGTGACACGGTCAGTCGACCATGCACACCCTGGTGTCGGAGTTCTTCGGAACCGCCTCTTGGCCTCTGACGTGGTTCCTTTAACTACTACCTAATATTTAAATTGAAATTATACCAAGATTTTTGTCCTTAGATCCAAAACTATGACCTCTAAGTTTTAATAACAGTATCAACTTTAATCCAAAAATATAACCCATAAAACAGCTAAATACATTGATATACCATATTTTATCGCCAATCCATAACCAAGAGGTTATAAAAGAGGGCATATTTCAGCAAAATATACGAGAGCGACAGCGTACATAAAATATTAGGTCGTATTCATATACTCTGCTTAAAAAGATTGGGAAAGTCGCACGTTAAGTGATATTACATATAATGCTGACTTTGGGGCCCGCTTGTGGAGTATTGCAGATGTTTCTCATTGTTATATGTGTTTTTCAATACATTTTGCTATTAATACGGCCCTTATGACATAAAATTGGATTGTAATGATTTTTGTATTTGACAGATTAACTAGGCCGTTTTACTATTCACCAATCATAACTGCTCAATTAACGGCATTGAAACTAAGAATTTTTTTTTTTTTTACTTTTTAATAGAATCCGAGCAAAAAGTTTTCATGGTTAGCATGAAAACTATTTGCTGATTTGTGAGTTGAGTGATTTTAGTAAAAAAAATACCTGAATTATTCAATGCTTAAATTACAAACTGCTTTGAATTAAAGCAGTTTGTTGTTAACTTTAATAATTATATATAAAGCACAAAGTATTTATAACAAACCAATTTATAATATAAAGGTATTCAAGTCGGTCAATTGCTTGAAAGGTAATACATACCATAGAGAAAAAATAATGCGGACAAATTTTATAAATATCAAAAGTGCAACCTTTAAATTTGGAATGACATTCAATGGTAAAGACAATAGTTTAAATGACGTAATCGTACCGCTTATAATCGATTACGCCTCAACAATGAACATTGTTCTAACACGGTTACATAACTAAACCATTTGACTATAAAATTGTCACTAACCAACTGAAAAAAAACCGGCCAAGTATGAGTCAAACTCGCGCAATGAGGGTTCCGTACAATATGCTTCGTGAACACACACACAATGTGCAAAAAATGTTTTATTCAATTGACTAGCGCCATCTAGTGGTGTTTTAGTGAACTATTTCCCTAGATGAACTTATTATTGTCAGTTTACCACTTAATTTTCAAGTAATAGAATTCTTATTATTTTTCCTGTAATCTTCAAGGAATGAACTATATTTTGTAATTTTTTCAAAATTTTCGGCCCAGTAGTTTTGGAGATCAGGGCGGAATGGTCAATTTTTGCCTTCTTTCGTGAATAAAATCAAAAGTATTGATTTTACCCGAACAAAAAAAAATATTTTTGAGATCCTCATAATGAGCCCTTTCATTTGATATATGACACAGTAAGGTTTGCAAAACTTTCTTTTAGAGATTTGTAATTGGGCCCCTCCAAATGACCCTTATTTCAAAAAAAAATCTTTATTTACTTTGCACATCCGTGTTTGGGTCATGGGATTACACTATCTTACCAAATTTCATCTAATTTGGTTCAGTAGATTCGGAGAAAATCGGCTGTGACAGACGGACGGACGGACAGACAGACGCTCGAGTGATCCTATAAGGGTTCCGTTTTTCAACTTTTGTACGGAACCCTAAAAATATCGATACATTTGCCATTAAGAGGATCGACTACCTGTAAATTTCATACAAAGAGCGATAACTCTTCCACCCTTCTTTCTTTACGAAATGAGCAAATTTTGGTGTCATTCGATTAAACACATATCTAGGGCTAACCTTTTTTTATTGATTCGGATCAGATTAATTTAAATAATAATTTGAAATGACCCGGGTATTTAGGTATTTTTTTTTGTTAAAAATATGGATATTTACTAAGATGCTCATAACTTTTGTTGTAAGCAATATATCTTAAATATCAAAACGTACAGCCCTACTTCTCCAATTTAACAGTATTGTGTAAAAAAAATATCGAAATAAGACTAAGTTTAAGGCGTGGGAAGCGTTATCGCTTTTGTATGAAAATTTACAGGTAGTCTATCTTCTTAATGCGGTACAAAAGACATCGAAACTTGGAATGTTATGTTGTATTTTACAAACTAGGCCCTTTCCTATACACCATTCACACTTGCTAAATAGTCCAATGGCATTTACTTATAGTTGAGCCTTTTTTTATAGAATCCGAGCAAATGGTTTTCATGCTGAACGAACGCACGATTACTGTAATTGTACTGTTACAAACTGCTTTAAATCTTATGTTATGGTAATTACAAATGTACTGAAAAAAGTCGTATGATGCTCGTACTCATTAAGCTGGCTATTATAGTCAATGGTTTATTGGAAGCACTCGGCTTTGCCTCGTGTCTATAAATGTCTCGACAATAATATCCAGCTGACCGTACTTGCATCATAATGAACTGTAGCCTTAACGTAAGGATTCTTTCGTTACTACGGAACCCAAAAAATACACTCAAATATATACTTGAGCTAAGGCTAAGTAGCCCAATAATAGTATGGCATCTTAAATGGAATTGAAACATTTACACTCCCTTTTTGGACAGTTAGTTATCTGACGTATGTATAGACTCTACGTTTTTTAACACACGGCTCTGTACTATGGAGTCATGTGTTTAAAATTACAAAGCTTGGATAAAACATACGACACGAGAATGTACTATAAAACTGCAGCGTCATAAAGGTAGCCTTGTTTGAGGTACAAAAATGCAACGTTAGACTGAGCACACACTGCTATGAATTGCGATGTTTGAGGTCGAAAAGAAGACGATTTGTTAAAGTGAGAGTATAAAGTCAAAGGTTAAAGTATTCTGTGAGTGCTATTCTAGCTTCTATCAGTGATTTATTTTAGTCCTTTGTACTTTATTCTCTCTGACATTCGACAATTGCAGAAGACTTAGTAGTTTCGACAAACCCTTGTTTTTCCCAATTAATAAATGGAAATAAGAAAATAAAGCCTCTTCCCAATGAATAAATTTAAATTATAAAAAATAAATCATTAGAAATCTGCTAAGACTTAAGCTCTTCAGCTCTAGTACCTTACCATTACCATTATACACCATAGAGTATATCTGTATTTTTGATAATGGTAAGATACGGAATTAGAAAGGTAATTTTTAATCTTACTTGTCTTTCGATGACGATTCGTTTCGATGCGTTAGAAACCGAGATGAACCAAATAAACTGGGCTCACAAACCCGTCTGCTAAGCGTTGTAAGTATGGCAAAACCCCTCTCATGATGGAAATACTAGGAGAGACCCATCTCCAGCAGTGGCCTTCTTGCGACTAAGATGATCTACGATCTGTCAATACGATCACCCTTTCAAATGAAACAACAACTGTCAAAAGTGTATTCTCATAACGATCGTACTTAGAAGACTCCGTAAGTTGTCGCATCGCCCATGTCCTGCAGTGTAGCCCCAGACTAATCCGCACCGATTGCATTCCGCTTCGCTGTGAATATTCCATGATGTCTGTTCGTTTGTGCCGTAACTAGTGGGAATTGGTATAGCTTGTTGTTTCAAATATGTATGGGATTTTGTCCATTTATTTTTCCGATCGCCCCACTGTCCGCTGTAATTGGAAAATGTGTGCGTGTGTTTCGATTTTTTGTCTGTATGTACTGTTGTTTATGAGGTATTAAAAATTCGATTTATATACTGTGAAAAAGACATTAATCTCACCCTGGACCACTCGTGACGCAGACTGGCGTGTTAACCACTGTGGCTTAGCATATAGCATGGCACCAAGTTTGATTCCTGACGTGGGCAAATACTTGTACTTTATTTTTCACAGGTAGTCGTAAAAAACAATGTCAATAAAAGAACACTTTATTGCACTAAAAGAAAAAAAAAACATTACAAAAAATCATTGTTACAGCAAGTAAGCTGAAATAAAAGAAGATCCTGAGCTCTGACTCATCACGTTAAGGATGCAACCGGGAATAACCCAAACACCGAGGATTGTTTACTTGATCGAGCAATACATGTCACCATATTCTTATTGTTTACTAAAATCACAACAAAATTAAAACTGTTCCGAATAGAAAAGAAATATTTATTTGCATGATTAAAACACATCTTAAATCTAAAGTATGTAATCACCCTGCATGCGGACGCGCAAATATATCAAAATATATGTGAATTTAGAATTAAAATATAAGTACAGTTATATTATTTTCATATGATAAGTCATATAAATTCAATGTTTGTCGTTCATAACCCCTATAATGCTGTAATAGTACGTAAGTGTTTATAGGCACGAGGCAAAGCCGAGTGCTTTTTATAAACTGACGACTATAATAAACAGCTTACCGTACGAGTATCATACATATCATAGGCACGAGGTGATAAATCTTTTTCAATACATTTTCTAATAATATTTTATTTTTAATTCTAATAAAAAGATTCGTCGCCTCGTGCCTATAAACACCTCGACTATAATATCAAGCTTACCGTACTTGTATCATAATGTACCATTTCAATACATTAGCTAATAATACGGTTCATATGAGATCTAAATTTGTATCGTAATGATGTATTTATGGCACTATTAGTTTTTACTTTACACCCATTACAACCGCTCAATAGCTTAATGCCACAAATGCAAAATTTAAGCTTTTTCATAGAATCCGAGCAAAGAGTTTCAAGTTCAGCATGAAAACTTTTTTCTGATTCGTGAGATGTGATTTTGTAAAATGACAATTTTGTTTTTAAGTTCCTTGCATTGATCCCGTAGGAAAATTTGTTCACATTGAAGGGCTGAGTCGCCCATTTAATTATTACACGCTGGATATCACACATCTTTAAATCGATATACACACAAACTTACATTTATAGATACTATTACGAAGATAAGTAGAATGTTAACAGATAAAGATACATTAACTCCATTAGAATATGGTAATATACACGTTGTTATACAAGGGTCATAGAGCACACATATTCTGTCATTTATAGCGTAAGAAATTTAATACCTACCTATCTAAGATAATGTTTTACTAGTTTCATTACTTTACAACGGATATTAAGAGTCGCCTGGAAGCGCATGCTCCATACAAACAGAAAAAGGGAATTGTGACAATATTTGATAATTTTAGGGCAAAATTAAGCATCCAATCAATTAATCTCATTATAATCTACGTACGTTCCTATACAGTTTGGTTAAATTATCAAATGTTTGAGAATTATACGCTTCTCAAGATTTCCATACAAATTTGAAAAGGCTTCTAATTCTCAAACCATTGGTATTTTAACCAAGCTGTATAGTAACGTACGTAGATTATAATGAGATTAATTGATTAAATGCTTTATTTTACTCCAAAATTATTAAATATTGCCATAATTCCCTTTTTCCGTTTGTATAGAGACATGCGCTTCCAGGCGACTCTTAATGTAAGAAGTCTTATTGGTCGTTATATAGGTCTTCTTCGCCAATCGACATTTCAACTTAACTGTTTTGTTTTTGTTGTGACTTTGGTGAACAATAACAACAACAAACATTATCGTCGTTAATCTATGACAATTTATGATTGACATCATGATTTTCATAAATAATGAAATGTATGTCAGATGCCTTTAGGTAGTTTGAAATATCGGCTACCGGTGTTCGCCACTCATCATCATCATCATAATCTCAGCCACAGGAAGTCCACTGCTGCACATAGGCTTGCCCCAAGGATTTTCAATACGACCTGTTGGAAGCGGTCTGCATCCGGTGCCTTCCTGCGACCTTTATCAGGTCATCCGACCACCTGGTCGGCGGGTATCCAACGCTGCGCTTGCAGGCACGTGGTCGCCATTCAAGAACCTTTCTGCCCTATCGGTTCTGCGTGCTATGTGCCCCGCCCACTGCCACTTTAAAGAACTAAACCGCTGGGCTATGTCGGTGACCTTTGTTCTTCTATGGATCTCCTCGTTTCTGATTCGATCCTGCAGAGAAACACCGAGCATAGCCCTCTCCATAGCTCTTTGAACTACCTTGAGCTTCCTTGTGACGCCCATAGGACCACGTTTTGGTTCCCTCTAATATGGTTGAGCTTAACGATGGCTGACCCATACGTCAACTCGTGATTAATTAGTTAGAGTAATTTTAAACGTGATTTGACGCGAAACAGTGCCTGCAAGGGCCTATTTTCTGAATAAACGTTTTGAATCTTTGACTCTTAAGTCATCACTGATAAGTTGATAACATACACTGGTCGAAGACTTTTGACTTTAGGCCACTTATACACATACGAAAATCAAACAACAATAAAAATATACCAGCTTAAATATCCCAAAAAGGTTTTACATAATAATAGAAGAAGAAGAAAATTTCACACATGCAGAAAATAACCTACCATTTTCTCAAATATGAAGAGAAAGACACATATTTTCTAAAAGAAGTGAGTAAATCATAACAGCGTTGGTGAAGAGGCGCGGACAAATGCTACCATCTGAGTGATGGAGCTTCGCCGCCCGCCGTAATCCCAGGTGACGTCGCCGCCCAATTAGACGTCACGCATCCGTCTTGCCGCGTTTGGGCGGGCGGATTTGGGGAAATATTTTTAGAAGATGCTTTTAAAATAAAAACAGTGTTTCTTTTTTTAATCAGTATAAGAAAAAAGATATTAAGATAGAATAAAAGTTGATCTTTTTGGGAGGTTCATTTTTTTTGTAAAATATGGTATCTTTTCGAAATAGCATTAGATTAAAACAAAAGTTGGCCCCATCGGTAGGTTCATTTTGGCCGAAAATATCGTCGTTAAATTGACATTTTGTGACTTGTTGGGAGCAGAATGTGTTGAGCAAAACAAGCACAATTTGGTCTAGAAGTAGGTATATTATTTAAAAAATGTTTGAATGTGACAAATCATATTTAATTTATGCCAACGTGCTCAACAAAAAAAATACATGCCACACATTATTAAATATTATTAAACTGTAAATGAATGAAATTAGATGACGCTTTAAACATTATGTTTAATAAATAAATAATAATAAATAAATAAATATATAGGGACATATCACACAAATTGAGCTAGCCCCACAGTAAGTTGTGAACTTGTGTCGCAGGATACTAACTCAACGATACTTATCTATATTCGTTGTCGAGCTCCGTGGCGCAGCGGTCAACACGCTAGCCTGCGACACGGGGGTCCCGGGTTCGATCCCCGGTCAGGTCAAGATGGAAAAAGATCTTTTTCATATTGACCTGGGTCTTGGATATTTATCTATATAAGTATATATTATAAAATATAGTATCGTTGAGTTAGTATCCTGCGACACAAGTTCACAACTTACTGTGGGGCTGGCTCAATTTGTGTGATATGTCCCTATATATTTATTTATTTATTTGTTATATAAGTATATATTTTATAATATATACTTATATAGATAAACATCCAAGACCCAGGTCAATATGAAAAAGATCTTTTTCCATCTTGACCTGACCGGGGATCGAACCCGGGACCCCCGTGTCGCAGGCTAGCGTGTTGACCGCTGCGCCACGGAGCTCGACATGTTAGCTAGTATATTCCTACAACTTAATTTATTTATTACTATTATATTATATATATATATATATTGAACAAATAAAACAATAACATAAAAGAATATTAAAATATTTATTTCATCTTCATTGTAATCCTCAACCTTATTAATTAACTTATTTAATTGCGCAATTCCACAAAAATCCCCTCATCCACCGCCTAAACGGATTACATCAAAGATAAACGGCAAGAAAAATTAACAAACAAATTAACTCTGAAAGCTTAACCGTCAAGGGTGATCCTTTATGATATTACCAACCCCCAACCCTTCCAACCCCTTTAAGGTCGCTTTATTTATATCGGTTTATGACACTCGGCTTTTGCGGCTTTAAAATAGGATTTCTGTGTGGTAAATGATATAATTTTGATAATATTAATAAAAAGCTTTGTATAAAAAAAATATTTTAATGAAAACTGCATTCAGGCTGGTTAAGAACTAATAGAAAAATGATACCTAAACTTTGCTTTTACATATACGCGTTGAAATCTAATGACTAAGCATTCCCTCATTTCAAGAAATATAAATATTATATCTTCTTTTAGTATTCAACATAAACAATATTTAATAGTCATTCTAAAGACTCCGCGGAGTATTATAGTGCTGAATTATAAAAACAAAGTACTTAGATAGATAGGTTATGGTATTTATACTGTTGCTTTGTCTAAAATACTTCATTTTTTGCAATTCAGCTAGTCATAAGTTGTAGGCATGTATTTTTAGTACTTATATATAAGACAAAATTACCCCTAATTTACATACAATTAGAGTCTACTCCAAAACATCTTTCGAATTTGTTTTTTTTTTATACTACATATTGTAGTTAATAATTAACTCACAAATAATCTTCTTTTAATAGTCTCTTTCTTTGGCCTCCCTTCTTTTTTCAACACATCCCTGACTTTTCACTTCTATAAGAGTTTTTAAAACAGATTCAGGTCATCCAATCATCGGTCTATCTCTCTTTATCGAACGCGTTTTTGTTGCATTCATAGCTAGAATGCTTTAGAACCCTTCTTCTGCTTCCTAGGTATAATAAAGGGTAGTTCCTAGGTAGAATAATAAAATAGTTATGATGTAATAAACAGAAAATAGAGTTAATTTTATTACCCAACATACATGCAGAAGTGTTACGCCTGAAACATCCCTATTCTGAAGCCGCTCGCTACCCATGAATCATACGCCGTAACAAGGTTAGGACCACGAAATCTTGTTACGCACCCTTTTCGCCCTGATGCCATGTGACACTGTATGTATTGTAGTTTCGAGGGTGAATAAACTCCTTGTTTAAGGGAAGGATGTTGAAGAAGTTAATTTTCTTTAGGTTTGTACGCAATAATGTTTTATTTTGGGGTAAAAATCTTGTTTGACTGCTTAGAAATTATTTTTCTGTACAAATAAGATAAATTATCTTATTTGTACAGAAAAATAATTTCTTAGCACCTGTCATTGATCGATTATAGTAAAAGACAACAAAAGCAAAAGAGTTTGAATGTATAGAAAATAATGCACATAGAGACTTTCGAGCAACACGACCTTCCGGAACGAAACTTGTGTGCACATTTCTCCCCGCAAAAAACGCCAGAAAAATTGTACAATAGTAAATTGTCGCTTTGCCCACTCTCTCTATATGGAATCCGTGTTGCTCGAAGACATAGACAAAGGTAATTTTCATTTAAAATAAATCATGGGACGGACACAAAGACTAGATATTCAACGTTCCTATGTGGACAACATATATTGAATAGCTAATGTGTACGTAGTCTATTATTTATCAATTATATGAAATTTTATATATGCATGAAAATTACATTGTAAATAGATACCTACCAGTTTGTAGGTATTGCGGCAGTATCTCTAATATAAATCAACAAAACAACATAAGTAATAACCCTCAAAAAACTATGTAGGCAAGCAGGCAATCAAAAGTAAATTACGTGAAGTTAAACTTAAATATTTAGTTGGATTGGACGTTATAGTCGTTCTTAAACTATGCTCGTGTACACCCCAGCAATTGTCGAACGATTTGCGGTCACGTGAGCGCGCCATTAAGAACCGGCCAATAAGAGAGCGCGGTTTAATACGCTTCCATATTTTAAAAAAGAAATGCGAGCGTAATTAGAATTTTTAGAATAGGTAGGCTTGTGTAGTATAATAATGTATCCAATCCAATGACACAAATCAAAATGACATGAAAACACTACAAAGCTATTATTTGTTTTAAGTAAAAAAATTAAACATATTTAAAAAAAAAACCTCATAATTATGATCTTGCCGTGTAGTTCTCGGCAATGTAGAATAGGACCACTCCAAGTCTCCCCGTGGACGTCGTAGAAGGAAGGAAACAAAAGCTAAACAAAACTATAAACATCAAAGAGACCTCTACAACCTATCTCCGCTCGACGACGACGATCGACGAGCTCCGTGGTGCAGCGGTTACCACGCCAGCCTGCGACACGGGGCTCCCGGGTTCGATCCCCGGTCAGGTCATGATGGAAAACGATCTTTTTCAGATTGACCTGGGTCTTGGATGTTTATCTATATATGTATTTGTTATAAAATATAGTATCGTTGAGTTAGTATCCCATAACACAAGTCTTTCTTAAGAACTTACTTTGGGGCTAGCTCAATCTGTGTGATTTGTCCGTATATATTTATTTTATTTATTTATTTTATTTATCTGGCCAGCGTGAACAGTGTAGGCCAAATCCTCTGACTGCCCCAGCTAAGACATGGCTCTGGTAGTACAGAGAGGGTCGTGCTCCTGCAATGGAGACTAACAAAGACTGAAGAATGATGATGATGAATCATGTTCTCAATTCTACTGAAGCTGCGAAAATGAGTATATTTCAATTTACATAGCAAAACAATATCTATTTTTTAAAAATAATAACTTCTGACCTTAAAAAAATAAACGATACCTACATCATTTTGTTGCATTCATTATATCCTAAAATGAATGCTCATGTATTGGAATAAACGAATTCTAAACAAATACAGTTCCCATTAGGAACCACAGAACAGTTGAAAAACATATTAATATTTCAGATCATTATCTTTATGTTCCGGTCTGCTAACCTAAATGCTGGAGGTATTTAAATAAGCATCATTTTATCATCATTTAGATGTTGACTATGAGTTTACAATCCTATAGATAACGATATGTTTACTCCCACGTTTTAAGAGGATATTCTCAAAAATCGCTATATTCTACGTCTCGCTTACCATATTTTCATTAGTTACCCCCTTTTCCTAATAGCTTGTCATTCTCGGCTTTTTGAATTTTAGAAGTAGTTAGGCGTTCTCAGTTCTATCTACCTGTCTCTGCCGCTATAGTTTTTGGAGGAGCACGTTTTTTCTAAGCTAAACTTACCGCCTATTACTATGTAATTATTTCTTTAAAAGATATGGCAGCCATAGCAAGCAAAAGAAAAAAAATAGCGGTCCATTTTTATGACAAATAGCGATTTAATGATTCCTTCTTTAAATTTAAACCATCAAGAGTTATCTATTTTGAAATTGATCGAGACTTAAAGGAGGAAAGCGAGGAGATCAAAATCACGAAATGATATAAAGAACCGATACGAATCATTGCATCTTAACGATATATACTTACTCCCACGACGATTTAATGCAAATAGGTCTATTAGGAAAAACATCGACCATTACCGGCCGCTCGGCCAATCAGAGAGCTCCGTTTAAACGAATGTAATTTATTGAGTTTCGAATTTTAAAAACGTAATCATTCGCCGCCATCTTGGGTAATTTTGAAGAGAGTAACTGCTTTAGCTTGATTATTTTTGAATGCAAGATTTGTTGCGGTCTGTTCATAGCATATGTTACGTGCTTCATTTTAATGAGAAACAAAATTAACTCATGGGCGAACATTTTATTACGTAAACCTGTTCAAAAATATATTTCAGCCAGCTCTTGAATTTGCGTATATACAGGGTGTTTTTTAATTCATTGGCATCCTTTTAAATATATACTATAGAGATTTATGATACCAATACATGCTTACAATATGTTCCATCATCATCATGTTCTTGGTCCATCTTCGAACTAAGTCTAACCAAGGCCTTTCTTTGTTGGGTCCGGCCGCACCCTCTGATTTTTACTATATTATCAACCCATCAGATAGGTCAATACTGCGAATAAATTCAACCTCGACAGTCCTGGGCTCAGACTTTAAAATTCAACCAGGTGGTCAGACGACCTGATAAAGGTCGCAAGAAGGCGCTGGATGCAGGCCGCTTCCAACTGCTCTTATTGGAAATCCTTGGGGAGGCCTATTCTTGTAGCTGAGATAATAATAATAATAAGCCCGCAGGGCAGCTTGTGGCGAGCAGTTAGGGAGTAGCGACTCCACGGACCTGAGTGCTCCTAGGGGAGGCCCCTGTTCCTCGCCTCCGACTTGCCTTAGCGGGTCGGTCGGAGTGGAAACCGAAGAGGTAACAGGAACCCCTACCTCTGGCTTGCCTTCACCGGCCGGCCAGAGTGGAGTCGCGAGAGCTTTATGCTCGAAGGGTGGATGTGAAACGTAAGTGGCGAGTGGGCGTACCTGATGGGACCCTAAGGGAGCAAATGATGGTTGTTTAAAGTCCAGTGACACCTCTCCACCCTTCAGCCGCTCAACTAGTGTTGCCCTTCTTGCTGCACATTTTGCGTCGTGCAGCCATTTTCGGGGGCCCATTGACTGAGTTGGCGAGTCACCACCTGCCTATTTTATCCGTGTTTCTAAACATTGGTCAGGCAGGTGCCATAGCCCTTCCATAGCCCATTTTCCAATCCACTAGCATATCATCCCAATAGTCCCAATCCCAATGTAGTTTTTTCCATTAGACCTCCATAGTCCTGCACTTACTGGGAATTGTCAGTGAGAACATTTTATAGTGTGACTTACTGTCATGCCCTGGTGGCGCCCCATCACAAATTATAGCAAAAACTCCCCATGTCCCCATGCAAGCCTCAAAGGTCCGGGATACGTCCCGTGAAGGATAAACATTATTGACATATTTGTTACAATAAGTTAGTTGAAGCCTCTAGTTTCCGATATAGTTTTCACTGTGTTTCGGAAACCAGCGTCTTCTCCCAATAATACAATCTTAGTATGTCAAATGCTTTACAAATAAACTAATATGTAAGAATTGAGACTGGATACAATTATAGAGAACAAACGTCATCATTATATACAAAAGTTTTCAAATGTAAATAAGGTAATTAAATATACATATATGAAATAATGAATTATAATATGAATATTATGCGTATATATTTATATAGATGTTTGTAGATATCTTATATTTATTAATTTTAATCGGATCATTTTATATATAAATTATCAATCATATTCTCTACCGCATTATAATCCATGGCCTTCAGCCATTCAATAACAGTGTCTCTGAACTGTTTGGTCGACAACTTTTTGGTTTCGCGTTTTGGATAGCTTTTTATTAGTTTGTTGTATAGTCTGGGAGCAACAGCATCAAAGTGATTATCTGCAATCCTACATCGAGTGAGCGGGACAGGACATCGATCTACTCGTTTATTGGATACAGGCAGGCTTGGTACTATTTTCGAATGATATTTTTTGAGAACGTTGAGTACAAATAATTTACGTACTGTTAGTAATGATAAAGTAAGTAAGTAAGATGATGAGATGATGAGTAAGATGATGATGAGTCCTGGACCAATGCTGGGAACTCGAAATTTTCTTTGACTTGCCCATACTAATTACTCGCGGCTGAACACTTTTGTATGAAAATGTTGTTGTTAAGTTTCTAGCATTGATCATACAGGAAAAGTTGTTCATATACATACCTACCCTTAGTGGGTGACTCAGCTCGGCAGGCTGAGTCACCTATATAGCTCAATAGATTTACATATCATTTATTTAAAACATATTTTATCATTCACAGTACACATTGTTGCGTGTTAGAATATTCTATGACTGACCATCAACATATAATTTAGCATTCATTAATGGAAAATGATCGTCCACTGTAATTCCAACCTGTATTAGTAGTCGGCAATTTTGCAGTGATGAAGTGAAATAAGATTTTTATTCATTCATATTTTAGGGTTCCATTCTTTTCAGAATTGGAATCAGAAAAAGAATCTTACTCCCTAATATTCAAAATAATCTAACATTTTTGGACGAAACTTGTCGTGGATTCGTTTATGTAACTTTATCAAAGAAACTGGTAGTGGATTTTTCTGAAAATTTTATTGAAGAAATAAATAATCCTAACTAATGACAATATTAAATCTCAGACCGTTTCTGTCTTGCTAGGTTATAAAGACAGTTACAGAACGAGACTTAAGATCGATCTTGGTTAAGGTGCATCTAAGATGCCTTAAAATATTCGGGCGTTAGAGACACAGAGGTTGGTCATAAAACGTCTATGTTAAAATAAGCCTATCTCAGACGGCAAGCCTCTAAATTTGTAGCACAATGTGACTCATATATTCATTTTTACCGATTAGGTATCTCTTGCTGTCTGCCTTTATGATGAAGAAATCAATCACCCTTGTTAATTTTTACTTCTGTATAGAAAAAGCAGTTTCGTACGTAACGTTTCTTTATTTCTACCTTGAATAGTAATTAAACGAATTTAAATACGTAATAATTCGTAAGGTCAAAATTTCCTGAGGAAAATAATCAAATATATTTTTTTAGCACCATGCAGAACCCTTTGTGCGGCTTCAGCTCACATTTGCCCGGTTATTTATTCATGTTTTGTATTGTGAATTCGTGATTTCAATTACCGAGATAAGATTTAATGTTCTAAGACGTATTATGGTTTTAATGATAGGTTGTAGTCGTATTAAAGTTGTTTTAGGGTTATATTAAAGTAGCTTTGGTGTTATTACAGCTGCGGGATCCGTTAGATTAATTTTATTATTTTGTAGTGCATTATGTATCCATTTATAGAGAAATAATATACAGAACTTGTTTAGATATTCATGATATTGTTGTTAACTACGAGTATACACCATGTGGTCTCAACGCCTTAATCGTACGATTTGTTCGCAGAGACTCGCATAGATGGCGCCACTCGAAACTTCACAACATTGTATCTACCGTATTATGAGTATATAAAAACATTTTTCACAAAATATACCTTATTAAAAATTAAACAATATTTTAGGCATAATATTTTAAAATGACACCGTATATTTAGTAAAAAGGGCAACGCAGATTACCGCCATCTAGTATCGAGTAGCAAGCAACTCTCCTGCGCCATACATTCGCCTGCTTTTCGCAACCTTAATTAGGTCCAATATTTGTGTATGAGGTGGGCAGTCTATTACGTTAGTATTATATTGTCTTTGTCTATACTAATCTAGGTATATAATAGTATAAAGAAGAAATATTATAATGTTTGTTTGCATTGAATAGGCTCCGAAATTATTGAACCAATTTTCAAAATGCTTTCACGTATAGAAAGCTATTTGATTCGCGGGTGACATATGCTATAAATTACGCGGACAAAGCTGCGGAAAATTGCTAGTTAAAATAAGTCACTATTTTTATCTACAAGGTATGTTAATGAAGTCAGTAGGGATTTAAACACAATTTCCTTTCTTGAAAATTAAAGATAATTTTAAGTTTTTACAGCCTATATTGTTAAAGCTTACTCTATATATATATTAGGTACTGTGTACCATTGTGTGCAATACAATAACCACGAAGTAATCCCAGTCTGCTACGAACATAACTTCAGAAATTCCGAATGAAAACGGAAAATTTTGTCACAAAATGTTTTTTAATCTTTTGGGATGTTAATTTATACTCGTATATATATATATATATATATATATATATATATATATATATATATATTATTATTTGAGGTTTAAGAAAAAAAGATTTATTTCTTAAACCTCAAATAATAATATAGTAACAACGAACCACAAAAATTGCGCTAGTCCCACAGTAAGTTATGAACATATTTTGTGAAAATGAAATGTATGTTTACGTAAGCTCAGCAAAGTTAGTACGTAAACTAAGCTAAGTTGACGACAAAAAAAAGCTTTTCATACTTTTGCTGATTGCTACAAGGGGGGACGCGCTCTTATGCCAATGTTTTTTTTTTTTCTAGGAAGATACTTATATACTTTATATGGGATTTTATTTTGCATTCACAATGCTATTTTACCTTATTTATTAAATAAAGAAAATAAGAAATGGTGAAAAAATTCCACGCGGGCAGGACTTGAACCTGCGTCTAGATCTCAGTACGATCTATGCGTTACCAATTACGCCACCGCGCTATTGGTAACGCCGGTGGCGTAATTGGTAACGCATAGATCGTACTGAGATCTACCGCAGGTTCAAGTCCTGCCCGCATGGAATTTTTTCACAATTTCTTATTTTCTTTATTTAATAAACTAGGAAGATATACTTCACTCAAATGATTTTCTTGCGTCAAAAACTTCAATAAATCAACAAGTGTCAAATAAGTAATTTTTAAAACAAACATCCAGCATTTTACAAAGTACGTTTCTTAACTAAAGCTTTTTATTATATTTTATAATTGCTATACAGCGTGAAAATTGATCCTCTTATATTTATGATAATAATTTACTCTCCCCACTTCAGTCTGGTTTTCGCCCTGGACACAGTACTACTACTGCCCTTCTCAAAGTCACTGAAGATTTGCGCCTTGGCATGGAGAATAAAATGGTCACCATTATAGTTCTTATCGACTTCTCTAATGCTTTTAACATGGTAGATCATGATATCCTCCTTGCAATCCTTAAACATCTCGAGTTCTCATCCTCAGCGCTGGAATGGCTCTCTTCTTATCTCCGTGGACGTCAGCAAGCGGTTCGAGTAGATCGTGAACTGTCTCTATGGAATGATCTCGTTACTGGTGTTCCACAGGGTGGAATTCTTTCACCCCTTTTGTTTTCGTTATTTATTAATCTCCTGTCTTCTTTTCTTGGCTGTTCTTATCACCTCTATGCGGACGATCTTCAAATTTATGTACAAACACCTGTAGGAAGTATTGATGCTGGAGTTTCTGAGATAAATGCGTTGTTTAAAGTCCAGTGACACCTCTCCACCCTTCAGCCGCTCAACTAGTGTTGCCCTTCTTGCTGCACATTTTGCGTCGTGCAGCCATTTTCGGGGGCCCATTGACTGAGTTGGCGAGTCACCACCTGCCTATTTTATCCGTGTTTCTAAACATTGGTCAGGCAGGTGCCATAGCCCTTCCATAGCCCATTTTCCAATCCACTAGCATATCATCCCAATAGTCCCAATCCCAATGTAGTTTTTTCCATTAGACCTCCATAGTCCTGCACTTACTGGGAATTGTCAGTGAGAACATTTTATAGTGTGACTTACTGTCATGCCCTGGTGGCGCCCCATCACAAATTATAGCAAAAACTCCCCATGTCCCCATGCAAGCCTCAAAGGTCCGGGATACGTCCCGTGAAGGATAAACATTATTGACATATTTGTTACAATAAGTTAGTTGAAGCCTCTAGTTTCCGATATAGTTTTCACTGTGTTTCGGAAACCAGCGTCTTCTCCCAATAATACAATCTTAGTATGTCAAATGCTTTACAAATAAACTAATATGTAAGAATTGAGACTGGATACAATTATAGAGAACAAACGTCATCATTATATACAAAAGTTTTCAAATGTAAATAAGGTAATTAAATATACATATATGAAATAATGAATTATAATATGAATATTATGCGTATATATTTATATAGATGTTTGTAGATATCTTATATTTATTAATTTTAATCGGATCATTTTATATATAAATTATCAATCATATTCTCTACCGCATTATAATCCATGGCCTTCAGCCATTCAATAACAGTGTCTCTGAACTGTTTGGTCGACAACTTTTTGGTTTCGCGTTTTGGATAGCTTTTTATTAGTTTGTTGTATAGTCTGGGAGCAACAGCATCAAAGTGATTATCTGCAATCCTACATCGAGTGAGCGGGACAGGACATCGATCTACTCGTTTATTGGATACAGGCAGGCTTGGTACTATTTTCGAATGATATTTTTTGAGAACGTTGAGTACAAATAATTTACGTACTGTTAGTAATGATAAAGTAAGTAAGTAAGATGATGAGATGATGAGTAAGATGATGATGAGTCCTGGACCAATGCTGGGAACTCGAAATTTTCTTTGACTTGCCCATACTAATTACTCGCGGCTGAACACTTTTGTATGAAAATGTTGTTGTTAAGTTTCTAGCATTGATCATACAGGAAAAGTTGTTCATATACATACCTACCCTTAGTGGGTGACTCAGCTCGGCAGGCTGAGTCACCTATATAGCTCAATAGATTTACATATCATTTATTTAAAACATATTTTATCATTCACAGTACACATTGTTGCGTGTTAGAATATTCTATGACTGACCATCAACATATAATTTAGCATTCATTAATGGAAAATGATCGTCCACTGTAATTCCAACCTGTATTAGTAGTCGGCAATTTTGCAGTGATGAAGTGAAATAAGATTTTTATTCATTCATATTTTAGGGTTCCATTCTTTTCAGAATTGGAATCAGAAAAAGAATCTTACTCCCTAATATTCAAAATAATCTAACATTTTTGGACGAAACTTGTCGTGGATTCGTTTATGTAACTTTATCAAAGAAACTGGTAGTGGATTTTTCTGAAAATTTTATTGAAGAAATAAATAATCCTAACTAATGACAATATTAAATCTCAGACCGTTTCTGTCTTGCTAGGTTATAAAGACAGTTACAGAACGAGACTTAAGATCGATCTTGGTTAAGGTGCATCTAAGATGCCTTAAAATATTCGGGCGTTAGAGACACAGAGGTTGGTCATAAAACGTCTATGTTAAAATAAGCCTATCTCAGACGGCAAGCCTCTAAATTTGTAGCACAATGTGACTCATATATTCATTTTTACCGATTAGGTATCTCTTGCTGTCTGCCTTTATGATGAAGAAATCAATCACCCTTGTTAATTTTTACTTCTGTATAGAAAAAGCAGTTTCGTACGTAACGTTTCTTTATTTCTACCTTGAATAGTAATTAAACGAATTTAAATACGTAATAATTCGTAAGGTCAAAATTTCCTGAGGAAAATAATCAAATATATTTTTTTAGCACCATGCAGAACCCTTTGTGCGGCTTCAGCTCACATTTGCCCGGTTATTTATTCATGTTTTGTATTGTGAATTCGTGATTTCAATTACCGAGATAAGATTTAATGTTCTAAGACGTATTATGGTTTTAATGATAGGTTGTAGTCGTATTAAAGTTGTTTTAGGGTTATATTAAAGTAGCTTTGGTGTTATTACAGCTGCGGGATCCGTTAGATTAATTTTATTATTTTGTAGTGCATTATGTATCCATTTATAGAGAAATAATATACAGAACTTGTTTAGATATTCATGATATTGTTGTTAACTACGAGTATACACCATGTGGTCTCAACGCCTTAATCGTACGATTTGTTCGCAGAGACTCGCATAGATGGCGCCACTCGAAACTTCACAACATTGTATCTACCGTATTATGAGTATATAAAAACATTTTTCACAAAATATACCTTATTAAAAATTAAACAATATTTTAGGCATAATATTTTAAAATGACACCGTATATTTAGTAAAAAGGGCAACGCAGATTACCGCCATCTAGTATCGAGTAGCAAGCAACTCTCCTGCGCCATACATTCGCCTGCTTTTCGCAACCTTAATTAGGTCCAATATTTGTGTATGAGGTGGGCAGTCTATTACGTTAGTATTATATTGTCTTTGTCTATACTAATCTAGGTATATAATAGTATAAAGAAGAAATATTATAATGTTTGTTTGCATTGAATAGGCTCCGAAATTATTGAACCAATTTTCAAAATGCTTTCACGTATAGAAAGCTATTTGATTCGCGGGTGACATATGCTATAAATTACGCGGACAAAGCTGCGGAAAATTGCTAGTTAAAATAAGTCACTATTTTTATCTACAAGGTATGTTAATGAAGTCAGTAGGGATTTAAACACAATTTCCTTTCTTGAAAATTAAAGATAATTTTAAGTTTTTACAGCCTATATTGTTAAAGCTTACTCTATATATATATTAGGTACTGTGTACCATTGTGTGCAATACAATAACCACGAAGTAATCCCAGTCTGCTACGAACATAACTTCAGAAATTCCGAATGAAAACGGAAAATTTTGTCACAAAATGTTTTTTAATCTTTTGGGATGTTAATTTATACTCGTATATATATATATATATATATATATATATATATATATATATATATATTATTATTTGAGGTTTAAGAAAAAAAGATTTATTTCTTAAACCTCAAATAATAATATAGTAACAACGAACCACAAAAATTGCGCTAGTCCCACAGTAAGTTATGAACATATTTTGTGAAAATGAAATGTATGTTTACGTAAGCTCAGCAAAGTTAGTACGTAAACTAAGCTAAGTTGACGACAAAAAAAAGCTTTTCATACTTTTGCTGATTGCTACAAGGGGGGACGCGCTCTTATGCCAATGTTTTTTTTTTTTCTAGGAAGATACTTATATACTTTATATGGGATTTTATTTTGCATTCACAATGCTATTTTACCTTATTTATTAAATAAAGAAAATAAGAAATGGTGAAAAAATTCCACGCGGGCAGGACTTGAACCTGCGTCTAGATCTCAGTACGATCTATGCGTTACCAATTACGCCACCGCGCTATTGGTAACGCCGGTGGCGTAATTGGTAACGCATAGATCGTACTGAGATCTACCGCAGGTTCAAGTCCTGCCCGCATGGAATTTTTTCACAATTTCTTATTTTCTTTATTTAATAAACTAGGAAGATATACTTCACTCAAATGATTTTCTTGCGTCAAAAACTTCAATAAATCAACAAGTGTCAAATAAGTAATTTTTAAAACAAACATCCAGCATTTTACAAAGTACGTTTCTTAACTAAAGCTTTTTATTATATTTTATAATTGCTATACAGCGTGAAAATTGATCCTCTTATATTTATGATAATAATTTACTCTCCCCACTTCAGTCTGGTTTTCGCCCTGGACACAGTACTACTACTGCCCTTCTCAAAGTCACTGAAGATTTGCGCCTTGGCATGGAGAATAAAATGGTCACCATTATAGTTCTTATCGACTTCTCTAATGCTTTTAACATGGTAGATCATGATATCCTCCTTGCAATCCTTAAACATCTCGAGTTCTCATCCTCAGCGCTGGAATGGCTCTCTTCTTATCTCCGTGGACGTCAGCAAGCGGTTCGAGTAGATCGTGAACTGTCTCTATGGAATGATCTCGTTACTGGTGTTCCACAGGGTGGAATTCTTTCACCCCTTTTGTTTTCGTTATTTATTAATCTCCTGTCTTCTTTTCTTGGCTGTTCTTATCACCTCTATGCGGACGATCTTCAAATTTATGTACAAACACCTGTAGGAAGTATTGATGCTGGAGTTTCTGAGATAAATGCGGCTTTATCAAAGATTTTTTCCTGGTCCCAAGACTTCGGTATCTCCGTCAATGCATCCAAATGTCAGGCTATGATTACGGGCAGTACTAAACAGTTAGCAAAAGTTGATTTAAATCATGTATCTCCGGTCATGTTTAATGGTACTGTAATTGCTTATAAATCAGTGATTAAAAATCTTGGTCTCTATGTAGATTCGTCTCTCAACTGGATTAAACAAATTACAGAGATTAGCCGAATGGTTACTTATTCTCTCCAATATTTAAACCGGTTTAGGAATTTTCTACCTATCAAAACAAAAATCACACTTATCCAAACATTAATCTTCCCCATTATCGACTATGCTGATGTGTGCTATCCTGATCTAAATGAAGATCTTCTCAATAAACTTGACCGTCTTCTCAACAATTGTATTCGTTTTATCTTCTGTCTGCGTAAATACGATCACATCTCTGATTTCCGAACCAAACTTAATTGGCTTCCCATTCGATTGCGTAGACAACAGAGATTACTTTGTTCTCTTTTTTCTATTCTCAAAAATCCTTTTTCTCCTGAGTACTTGAAATGTAAATTTCAGTATCTCGC
Source organism: Rhodophaea formosa (assembly GCA_963082605.1). Classification (NCBI taxonomy): domain Eukaryota; kingdom Metazoa; phylum Arthropoda; class Insecta; order Lepidoptera; family Pyralidae; genus Rhodophaea; species Rhodophaea formosa. Next base: position 7,682,419 of record OY720225.1, on the reverse strand, counting down.
TAACACTCATGACCGTCAACTTCGCTCTTCTGATTCTCATATGCTTTACACCCCACTATTTCGTACTGGCTTTATGTCCAATTCTTTCACTCTACAAGTTATACGACTCTGGAACGCCTTACCCGAAGACATCAAGGAAGTCTCAAATCGTTTTCTCTTTAAGAAAAAAGTTATCACTTTTCTTTCTAAATAATTTACTAGGAAATCATCATTTTTCTCAGCTGAATATTTGCGCTTATTATATTATATTTATGTATATGTTATTCTTTATGTATATGTATGTATATATTTATTTTATATTAGGTTATATATTTTATATATTACGCTTAGTAACATCTTACATACCTATCTTTCTTTTGTTTGACACCTATTTACTTTATCTGTTTGTCAGTTCCTAAAGGTTGGCTGGGAGAGAATGCTATTAGCATTAAGTCTACCTATTGTAGCTTTTAGGGCTCAAATAAAGTTTTTAAATAAATAAAATAAATAAAATTGACTCAGACCGTCAATGTGAACAACTCTTTTACTTTTCCTACGGAACTGTATGGAACCATTGCTGGGAACTCGAAATATTTTTTGACTGTCCCATACTATTGCGGCGGCTGAACACTGGTATGAAAAAGTTAAAAGGAATGAGTTCCCAGCATGGGAAAAGTTGTTCATATTGACGGGCTAAGTCACCCCTTTAAGGAAATGTGGAGGGTCAACTTAAACGCTGTATACACTATCACTCAGAAACAACTGCGCAGATTGTCATGTGGTTTTCGCCAATAGAAAGAGTAAAGGTCAATAGGTATAATACATGCCCGAGCGCAGCCGAAAACGGCTGCTAGTACAGAATATTATCTAAAAAGTTCCTTTCTAACATGACTATATTTCTTCCAGCGTCCTTCCCTATCACGAGGCGGATCGGGCACCCATACCAGAACAGGACGCCGCCCAAACGCAAGAAGCCGCGGACGTCCTTCACACGTCTCCAGATCGCAGAGCTGGAGAAACGGTTCCACAAGCAGAAGTACTTGGCGTCCGCTGAGCGCGCTTCGCTCGCGAAGACCTTGAAGATGACAGACGCGCAGGTCAAGACGTGGTTCCAGAATAGGAGGACTAAGTGGAGGTGAGTTGGATTTTCATACAGATTTCGCCGAAGAATAATGTTATTGTAATTTTTATAATACACTAGCTGATACCCGCGGCTCCGCCCGCGTGATATATAACCTATGTCCTTCTCAGTATCCTAACCTATGTGTATGCAAAATTTCATTTTCCCATTTATAATTTCCCATTTATAATATTAGTTGGGATTTATCAGAATTATGTCGCATTTTACATCAAATTAGTCCGGAAATTAAATACAAACACATACTTTGTAAAGAGTTTGTACTTTCAGATGCTAAGCTTTTTATACTTTTTCGCTGGAGAAAATCATTTCGCTTGGTTTTGGAGAACTGTTCTGATTATCTCATTTAGGTATACCAAGACTTACTTTACTTGACTTACATATTACAATTAAACAACAAAGCTCTTTGTAACCTAAACAATCTTCAAACATCACATCACTCTTAAGTTATATTTATGAATATAAAATATTTATGTTCAATGTCTCCATTTAAATAAATTCTCCTTTAGAATGCTGTAATTATGTGTGCCATGAGTGAGACTTCAGTCTTAGCCGGGATTCCTAGTGCTCGTTGAGATAAATCTACGTTAATACTGAGAGTTGCTAAAGAAACTTATTTTAATACAGAGGAAAAATATTTTAATGTTTTAATTAGCGAAATATTTTAATGCTTCAATTAGCGAAGCATTACTTTTTTTTAATACATTACAATTAAAAGTTAAAACTGTCGGTGACACAGACAATAGAATGGTATTGGCTTTACCTAGTACAATGTTTTCTTCATCTTCTTTCCGAATTAGTGACAAACTATCGCCTAATTATATAGTACTGGCAATTTTTCCGTGACTTTTATATGTTACCCGCGGATAAATTAGCTACCTATAGGTAAAAGAAATTTTAAAATCAGTCTAGTAGTTTCGGAGCCTATTCAATGCAAAAAAATAAATAGTTAAATCTCTCCTCTATACCTATAATATTAGAACTATAGGTCATCCATGTAAAAATGCTGCCGCCGCAGCCCGCCGCCGCGCCGTCGGACTTTGAAAGACATCAACGACACAAACAGTGAAACAGTCAATTAGTAATTCTTTTGAGTTTACTTTTATACATGCAAAGAAAATATTGGCATTATTTTCAATAAGATATTAATGAATTATTCAATACAATATTTCATTTATGACTAGTTGGGTTATTTAGTAGATCATGACCAATAGGGGACGCAGCTAACTAACATTACTACTATTTTGATTCCGTTTCCATCAATACGATCATCATCATAGTAAACATGGCCAAGGATTTATAGACTGGACTTTTTGTACCCCGCTAGAGAAAACGACGTAATATTACGACCTAGAACTGAGATTTTTAAGATGAATAAAAAAAAAAATTCTTTAAAAAATAGGTATGTAACCCAAAAGTTGACTGAAAATTTTTAGTTTTCATTCTACTAATACTTGTTCGTTAACTATTGTATTATTACGATAAAGCATAATTATTAAGTTACATCCATCGTGGTCGCAGCGAGACAGTCTCGCTGCGACCACGATGGATGTAACTCCATAGAAACGTCAGCGAAAATAAATAAGTAAAAAGGTTCGTGCTAAGTCCTGTTAATTTTAATAATTATGTGTTTGAAGCGCGAAAGTTTAAAAAAGAATATTACGATAAAGCCTTTGGATAAAGCCTAATGAAGAATAAAAAATAAGTCTTCTTTAAAAAAGCTTTATTTAGCATTAACATATCAGACACAAGGTTGAGCAAATCTTTACATATTGAATATCCGTTATTCGGCTAGTTTTTGCTTAAAACTTTTCCGCCGTGTATAATTTATCGGCAGATAATGAACATCATTTAATTAATCGCATTCGGCCAGCACGTGTACGTAAATGGTTTTAAACGATACACGGATTTTAAAATTTATCGCGTTCATGTTTGTATTGACGCTATTAACTAGATGAGACGAAAACAGCTTTTTTTCAATTGAAAGTTGATGATGAAAAGTGGATTATTTCAACAAATTAAATACCCGAATGCCTTTTGGACAGTTTACGCCCGCCATATCAAATTTTTGCTGATGTTATATTATAGCCTATAAAACTCAGGGTAAGAATACAAACCTTATGACACCTCACACTTCAAAATCGGTCAAGCCCTTCAAAATGATCTTAACCACTGCCGTAGCTTTTTATCACTGACAGGTCAGGAAGATCCCGAAGGTAATAGGTTGGTAGGTGGTAGTATTACAAATTTTTAGTTTAAATATTTACAACTAGCTGTAACCCGCGGCTTTGCCCGCATAATATATAGCCTATGTCCTTCTCGGTACCCTAATCTACGTGTATGCAAAATTTCATGATGATGGTTCAGTAGATACGGCCTGAAAGCGTAATAAACAAACAAACAAACTCACTTTCGCATTTATAATATTAGTTGGGATTGGGATTATACCGAACATTGTGAAGAATAAAATGGTCGGTATTGCAGCGGGAGCGAGGTTTAATAATTTGGTTTGAAACTTTTACTACCTGATCTATCAAGACACAGCTCAAACCACATAACGGGTTGCGCTGATTTTTTGCAAGCAGATAGGTTTTATGACTTAGGCATACGCTGAGAAAGGATTTTTCAAAATTCAACACTATCTAGTGGTTCCCGGCAGAGTACAGTAGGACCATTCCAAGTCTTGGGTATTGTAGAAGGAGACTTAGAGAACTTAATCTAAACAAAGCTTAATAACATCAAATACTTAGACCTCTCCAACCCCTCTGGGCAGAGTAGAGAGTGTAAGCCGAATCATCTGACTGCTCTGACTAATATATGGCTCTGTAGTATAAGGAGGGTCGTGCTCCTGCATTGGCGTCTAAAAAAGACCTAATTAGACTAAGACTCCAATGCAGGAGCACGACCCTATATGCACGCGACATAGTTACACTTAGTACCACAGCTGACAATATGGGTGGATTTTTATAGCCTTAATTTATATATATATATATATATATATATATATATATATATAATGAACTTTTTGCGGTAAATGTTGATCCAGTGAGAAGTTAGAACAATTGTTGATCCACCTATTTTACGTGTTTACTCAGATCCGCGTCGCGCAAACTGATATACTCTGATCCGTTCTAGATGCGCGTGTGACGTCGGTGGATCTGCACTTGCAGGTTTTCAACATACTCGTCGGTGATTTCACCAGTATATGTTGATCCATCAACGGTTTAAAAAATCATACTGGATATGACTTTTTAGATCCAGAGTATATTCAAATTATATGCGACATTTACTTAGACAATGTGGATCCGGAGCCAAAATTGACCAATAGGTACTTGAGCACAAAACGGCAACGTCGCGTTCTGCGTGCGACAGTTCACTTGTTCACATTCACATCGCATCTAAAAATCTACTATAGTACATCGGAAGTTAATAACTTTTAGTATTTTTGGAATTACTTTTCATTATTTTGTATTTGATAATTTAAGAGAACTACACATTACCAGCAGGTCTCTTAATTTGAATTGATGAAAAGTTATATTAAAAATACTACAAGTAATGTACTACCGAAGTACTCTCGTAGACTTCTTTCAATTTGATCAAATGACGGAGATGAAGAATTTAAGAGTCTACCAGTTTCGCTGATGTAAGCCTCATAACAGAGAAACAGTCTAAAAGTATGGTCAAAAGAAAATTGAAAGAAGTATTCTCAACATCAAACTGAGTAACTGAGTCAAGGTCATCTGATCTGATAGGAAAATAAAGAGAGGGGCACAGTAGAGTAGATGGGGATATAAGATAACGGAGGCGGCGTGTAAAGAAAGAGATAGGCAACTGTGAAGACATCATTAGAGCCTTTGCGCAAGAGGCAAGCTGACAAGTAAAACTGTCAGCAAGAGACGCTGCAGTAAGTAAGTAATGGAAATGAGTACTTATATTTATTACAAACTAGACGATGGGGAACACCAGACGTTCACCATACAAACAAAAAGCTTTGATGTCTAACAATCAAATAATTTAAGATATTTTTAACAAAAAAAACAAAAACCGACTTCAACCCTATAAATTTTTTTAATAGGCATAAAAAAAAATAGAAATAAGTCTAATTCGAACGGCATAACTGTAAAAAAATTTTTGGTTTTTGTTTATTTTTTCAAAAAGCGCTCGCCACTGTTCAATAAAAATGTAATGGGACCATCTAATAATGAATAACCATCAAACAAAAACGTATTTCTTAAATCGGTCGAGGCATTCGTCAAAAAAAATTAAAGTAAGTACCAGTACATTGATGGATATTTGAAGTTTATTTTTTACTGAGCATTAAATAAAAGCTTGTTTTAAAAATTTTTTTTTTACGTTTATGTAATTTTATTTTCTACATTTTAGTCATTTGTATAGGCACTGTATTGCTCTGGTCAAAACAAATTCAATAAGCCCAAACACGATAGGGATATGTTGTGTAGTTCAGGAGATGTTATGGCCACTTTCAAGAAGCATCATCAGACCCTCGACACTAATAAAAATTAATGCTCTTGTCAAGACAAATCCAACGAGCCCAAACTCGTCTAACGAGCCTAAAGACGATGGATTAAATGTTGTGTAGTTTGGGATAGTTTAAGATACAAAACGGCAACGTCGCGGCTGCTTTCAACCAATCGGATCGCTTCCTGTGCTCTGATTGGTTCATTTAAATCGGATCAACATTATCCGTAACTATCGCAAGGTGGATTTGTATATCGGATCAACTTCAGCGAACGCTAGGTAAGAAGTCCGATAGTGCAGATGTTGATCAGGTCGGAGCCACATTTGTTACCAGAGATGCATATTGGATCAACAAAAGGCGCCGGATCAACATGCGTTTTCGGATCAACAAAGTGCTCGCGTGAAGTCGCATCTGATCAACATTTACCGTAAAGGGATATCTATATATATATATATATATATATTTTAAGATGTTAGCAGTCTATTCGTTTGTATTATATTGTCTTTGGCCTTACACTCATCTGTTAATGTTGACCACTAAAAGCACAAACAAACTTTTTATATTAATTATGCTAATGTAACTAGGCGGTCAACAGATTATCTGGCTCTTAACGACGTATTTGCTTTTATTGGCTTTAAAAACTTTTAAAAGGTGTTTTATATTCTAAAGACACGTTTTGTAATAATTCATTAGGCTCATTAAATACTTATCTATCGATTTCTTGTGTTTGACATGATAGCTAAACTTGTTTGACTCTATTTATTAGTAAATCTGTCGGGCAAGAAATATGAGGGTTTTTTATGGAATCATTCTTAACGTATGCCAAATAGATAACTTTTTGCGATTCGATTATTATTCTATTACAAGTATTTAAGTCCTTAATGATGTAAGTAAAAGAAACTAGCAACATTTTTACTATATTTTTTTTTGTGTTTTTTATATTCTCATTAGTGGAAGTATTCTTACAGACAATACAAACTGATGATCAAATTTCAATCCATACCAGGCCAGATTACGTAAAAAACTTTCTGAAAGATAACAGTTATTTTAATATAATTATTAGCGAATGTGTAACAAAATTTTCTGTTAGTATGTCAGGCGTCTAACTGATGACGTTACCAATATCGAGCAAGAATATGTTGTATGGGTTGTATGCCCTTAATATTTTTAAGTATTTGTTGTTGTTGTTGTGCAAATATATACACTGTAAAAATTTCAGTTGTCCGGTGACAAACAGACGGATATCGAAGTTTCCGTAAGAGGGTCCCGTTTATACCCCGGGCCTAGGCCTCTTGGGTATATACGAAACCAAAGAGCGGTTGCCAGAAAACAGTGTCTTAAATATGTTTTCATTTCGACAGGGCCCAAATCATTTTGATTGTGAATATAAATTAATGTCCCTAAAATGTCTGTGACCCATTAGGTCGAAATGGTCGAGTAATATTATTTTTTTAAAATTAAACTGAAGGTCAGTCCCACGAAAGTAAGCACATATATCTCCATGGTCAATCCATCATTCCTTCTAGCTTCCAGATTCAAATAGTAACTTCCAAACACATAACACAGGGTTCCCAATCTCTAAATCAAATGAAAACTTTAGACAATGCGACGTAATAAAAAAATAAATCGCAAAACAACGTTGTACGAGTATCAATACGCAAAAGGATTAAATCCTTCCAAATTCAAACATAACTTTTTAAACAGATAAAACAGGATTCCAAAATGAAAACTGCAGACAATGCGACGTAATATAATAAACTTTGTCAAATAATACTTATTAAAAAATAAATCGCAATACAACGTAAAGGATTAAATCCTTCCAAATTCAAACATAACTTTTTAAACAGATAAAACAGGATTCCAAATGAAAACTGCAGACAATGCGATGTAGGTTGGTGGCATCACGGCCGATTAGGTTCTAATGGACAAGCGGTGTTGTGTAGGGCGCTGATAACACACCGATACGCCGGCGCCAGCCACCGGTACAAAAAGAGGAGTTAATATTCTTGTATACAGGGTTCTTTACTAAACAATGATGCTGGGTGGCAAGCGTCGAGTAGCTTCAATGTAACGCCGAGGCTGTGCATGTGTAGTTTCTTTTTTTTTAACTATGTTGGCAACAGTCTTACGGCCCTTCTGATGGAAAGCGGTTACCGTAGCCTATGGGCGGCTGCAACACCGGGTGTAATTCGCGCGTTGCCGACCCTAAAGGAATCGTTTCACGCCCTTTTTGAAGAACCTCATACTATAGTCTCTCGGAAGAACCATCGCAGGGAGTTCATTCCATAACTTTAGCGCACGTGGAAGAAAATTCTTTTCAAAACGTACTGTCGTGTTTTTTCACTTTCCTCTGGATTTTATTCACTTTTGGGTCACGCTCAAGGTTTCGAGGCCATGTAAAACGCAGTTGTTCGTTGAGCTAAGGCTGTGCATGTGTCATGTTTTTTCACTTACCTCCGGATTATATTTTGTGACTTATCACCAGCATCAGCTAAAAAACACAAACAACCACTTTAGCAGCTAATATTTTGACACATTGCTTCGCCAGCCCATTAGGAACGTAGGAACCGATACTGGGCTGAGTGACCTTCAGAGCAATCTTCTTGGTAGACCACTATTAAGAAAATTGCTTCGAAAGACACTCAGGTAGGTATCAACTTATGTCCGGAACGCTAGTAGTTTGTTGATTTTGTAAATAAAATATACCATACATGCTATGTTAGCCAATATTTCTCCAATAAATTTTGCATCGGCAATAAATTTACATTCTCTACATAAACATATGACTTTACAAGAACGTAAAACTCATACATTGGCTTACATTAAGGAGCCCTAAAAAGTATTTGAGATACTCGTGATCTATTAGCCGATTGTGTTTGGATACCACACGGGGTTTTCTCTATTCACGATAGTCCCGTACAACTAATCTGATGATTTATATTCGCCGATATACGGTCGAGTTTTAATGTACTCATTGATACTATGTTTGAATAAGTTAAATGTTTCAAATACGTAATTTCGTTACTTTTATTATATTTTTCGCGCAGAAAATAAGGAATTCAAATACCTATATTTCATTAAAATTCTTCATAATTAAACAATCTTTAAACCGACAGAGATTTGTAATTTGAATGTTCGATTCCATTTTCAAATTCTTTCCCTGGCTTAAAAACAAATAACTTGTCGGCTAATTTATCAGCCGTCTCTTCATATTAACCAGCTGTGTTAATGGTCACCTTATCTGTGGCTTCTTGCTTTGTTTTGTAGTGCATTATTAAAAGTCGGGCTATCTAACCAGGGGCGACAAGGCTAGAAGCGTTGATAGGATTTGTATGTACTCGATTGATTAATTCGCCGCGTAATTTTTTTGACGTAACGATCATGTTTGTTTTTCTATTAAATTTTTTTGCGCTCGTCATCCCATATTTACTTTATTACTTTCTGGTTTCATGCTCTTTGATTACTTTATAATATAAGACATCCTTTCCAAACTGATTTTTATCAGAAGGTGACGATACATAATAAATAAATAACAATTATTTTACAAGCGTTTTCAATTATTTTTAAATATTATTTATTAGGTACGTTTATTTATTAAGTAACACTGGATATAAATTTTCTGATGAAACAGCCTTGGTTTATTTTTAACTTGACTTGACTTTTATTAAAATGTGGATATACGTGTCATAGATCGTTAATGATTAACGACATGTGGTCACTTTAGGTGATCTATTCCACAAAGTTACTATTACGGGACATATACACTACTTTGTCATATTTCATAATATTAGACCAAAAAATATAGTAAGGAGAGCAAAAAAATTAAAGCCTGAAATATACCACCGCCGACACGGTATGTATACAGACCTTATACGTACGGAAACATCTTTTTAAAATACCAACACATCTAAACAATTTTAATCAGGCGAAGGAATTTGGGTCTACACGGCCGAAGACCGTCGAGACAACTTAAAGACAACCTTAAAATAAAATCCTCATTTAGATACGATAAAAGAGTTTACGATTTATTGCCAGATTTACGTTTAATAGTTATTTTAAGTCTGGCGTTGACGAATTCTTATAAGATTTTTTTTTATAAAAAAACCTTCTGCCTATTTATTTATTTATTTTTATTTAAATTAATAGAGCTCTTTTTTCTTTGATCATCTTTAGTAATATAGCTGTTAAAGAGTAGTATAGAATAAACTATTTATAAAAGTATTTTTTTTTACTAGGAATTTTTGAATGATGCTTTATTGCACCAACACTTAAAAGTAAATATCACAGTATTTTTTTAAAAACAAATATAGAAATTCATCCGTGCAAAGGCGGGCATATCGTATTGCGTTATACGATATCTTTTATATATATCTTTAACTTGACTGCGTTACTTCTAGCCAATCTTTAGGTCTTTTTGTTACGCAAATATAAGGACGTGTATCGATTATAGATAAATAAAACTTTAAGTCTAGAACAGATAAAAAATCTTTAAGAATTAGAGCTGGGCTTTCTTTCTGTCGATAGATTAGGAGTAAAAGAGATTTCACAGTTTTAATACAAAAGATATAATGCCGTTCAAGAATTAAGTATAAAATGTGACTAGCATTCATTACAACCGAGCCATATTAAAATCTCTATTTTTATTGAGATGACGACTTGAATCTTGAACCCAATATAGATTAGAGCAGCACTGACACCCAAATTAAGTGGCGTTTTATCTATGACAAATGGACGGTGTATATCAGCCCCAGATTGATGATGATTGAGAGAAAATATACGGCTACCGTGAGGCGATAGGGCGAAGATCGCTCTCAAGCCTTTTAACTATTAAAATTATCTCATTCTCAACAGATGTATTAAATTTAGACTGTATTTGGTATTCATCATCATTTCTTTTTGACCATGGTATCAACCTAATGAGACAAAGAGCTATCAGGAGTAGATTTCAAGTCGTAAACAGACATCTTGCGCTCATTTATTTCTGCCGCCAAAAGATGTACCTATATTTACGAAGTGTCTTTTGCTGTGATGTAGTCCTACAACCTAGGGTTATTGTGTATTGGGTTGCTGAGATAATCAGTTGCTTGCATTTTGTAAAATGAAATTACTCTTAACAAATCACACAGTAAAGTTAAAGTAATAAATATCAAGCACTCAATCGCAAAATATGAAATTAATTTACTTGTAGATGGATAAACTAATAACATGAAAAGAATAATAAGGTGGATCCCGGGCTCTGAAGTAGTAGCAACCACAAAAAACCTCTTAGATAAGAGAGAGAGAGAGAGAGAGAGAGAGAGAGAGAGAGAGAGACACAGACAGACAGAGACAGAGAGAAAATAAGTAAACAATGTCCAAAATAGTATGTACTGATGTAGGTATCAATCGCTATCAACAATATTTGTTCAACTCCTGTTACGAGAAATCGAAACATCGTTAACATACATTTATGAAATCCTACATTCACTTTAATTTATGTAAGTACTTTCAATTTGTGCTCGAACAGATCCCCATAAATTCCAAATTTAAAAACACGTTGTTTATTACTCCCAACTCAATCGATATAAAATCGAATTACGCAAGAATACGAGCACGAATTATCGATACCTCATTTATTATGCCACATCCTTATCAGTTTGTATAAGATATGGGATAGGTGTGGATCTTAACGTATGATTCCATTGTCTCCAATCGGATTGCTTTAAACTATTACTTACGTGTATTGTGTTAGCTCATAATTCATAATGTAATACATGGTTATTGTTTTAAAATGCTATTGTATTATTGTGTAATTTTTTTTGATGTGATGCCATACCACGCATTATGTTTGCCTTTTTGTTTCTTTCATTCTTCGTCATTTAATATTTGATATTTTTTATCTAAGAGTAAAACCTTATACCTTATACAGGTAGGCACCAGCCTATTTTACATACATTTAAAATATGAAATGAATATGAATGAAACAACATAACTTTGGGGTAGACCCGCGGAAAACGGCTGTTTTTAATTTAAGACCAATTAACTTTAGCAAAGTTTCGTTTGTATGTGCTTGTGAAGCTTTAAAAGAACACTACTGTGTTCTTTTAAAGCTCTTACATTAAAAAAGACCATATCTGTGCTAAATAAAAATACTTACGCTTTGATAATAAGAAACGTTAAAAACGGACGTCTATTTTCAAATATCTAAGTTACCGCTGTCACATCAAACTTTACAATTTCTCCAAAAACTCAACAGTTCCGTTGCAAAAAAGAAATCGCAACAAAGGACCACGGTTAACATATACAATAGTATATATTCGGCGGTAACGTGGGGTGGCTAGGGAGCTAAATATTGTATGAAGAACACAACTCGGCAGTTTGCGTGATCAATTATTTACGATGGAAAGACGAACGCTCGCATTTTTACATGCATTGTCCCGTTCGGCTGCTTTATTACCTATTTTTGTGACGTTTACGAACGTTTTGTTATCTATGGTCTGCTTCTTGACTGCGGCTGTTAGGCTTCGTTTACTAAAGCGGGTAATGTAAAAAATACTCTACTGTAAATATATACCTACGTAAGTATTATGTGGAAGAGAGTGGAAGAACGAAAATTTGTAGATCTATTTGAAATGCATGCCGTCGACACTATTACAATTTCTTCATGCTTATATATTTCCTTTGCTTATTGATGACATGGAGGGTAGGATGATGATTCCGTCTTTAGTAGTTATTTACTTTTTTACACATATGGCAACCCACACATTGTCTACGGTTGAAAACGAAACGCATTTTCGGGGATTCCCATAAAAAAATGTATGGGAATAGAATGAGATTTAAAGTAGTTTAATAAAAATAGTTTAGTATCACATAATATTTTTGTTCCGTACTCTATGTTGAATACCGTGTCAATATAGTTCGTTTATGTAAGTACGTTATAACTCCTAGTCCTCTATTCTAAATCAATTTTCATATATCTAGAATTATAACTACTCTTCATGAATCAATAAAAAAAAAATTAAAAGAAAAATGTTTACGTAAACTTTAAAGGTAAGAGCTTTGCTTAATTTTGCAGACGAGAAGAATGGGGGGGGGGGGTATTCTAGTTGATATAAATGCGATTTTATCACACTACAAAACCTTCAAAATAACCCTGAATACGCCCTATTCCTTTCGATCCTCCGTAACCATTACAGTTACAGTTAATACCACCAATTTCCCAGTATTTTCACCTAAAGGTCGAAAGAAGTTCTCGGAACTCGATTCTGACAATCGACAAATCGAATTGACTCGATCTAACACGTAATGTGCCCGCTACTGCGTACATGGATGCTATTATTTATTTACATAGCCTCATTTTCTCTCCGTAATTCTTTTCCTTGTAGAAGAATATTAAAACTCCCCGAATTGGAGTTGTATTAACTTCAAATCTAGCCTTTATTGAGGTTACGAAAGGTTTATTTTTGCGTGAGATTTTTCCGTCTCTTTAATTTCTGGTAGATTGTCATGTTAGCTAAGAATAATGGATGTTGTTGCTCACATATTAAGGTTGTTTGTCGCTTGTTTGCGATGTGCGAGATGTCTTCGAATAATTGTAGCATGTAGGCTGTCTCCTCGTAAATTAGGAAACAAATCCGTTGGCTGATTGATACGAGGGGAGGATGTGTGTTTTTCTCTCGTTAATTTTTATTGCACTTCGTCTTTTCAATCGCACTGCTGTTGATTGTGACAGACGTCCCTCCTTTCAGATAAGGATCTGTTTCAGCATCATTGCTGAATAAAGTATCATCTTAAGAAAGAAATTTAGAACTGAACAATCCATAATTAATTTATCTAGCTTATATTGAAATGTATTATCTAGCTTATATTTAGTCCTGAAATTTCTAATAGATTGAATACTAAAGTTTTATAATATGCCAGAGCAGCATAATTTATTAACTATTAAGTCAGAACTTTATGTAACTTTAAGAATGTTTTCCTCACAATACACGTAGAGTCCTAGTCTAATCTCATCTTCAAAACTATCATCTACTATTTATGAAATGGTATCCCTAAGGAGATATATTTTCATGCCTTTGAGTCGATAACTATTATAATAATGGCTGGAAAACTTTACACATAACCATCAGGTCTTTTTTATTACCACTAAAGGAGCACGACCCTCTGTGTACTTCCAAAGCCGTATATTAGCCAGAGCAATCAAAGAATTTGGCCTACACTCTCCACGCTAGCCAGACGGGTTGGCACTTTACACATATATAGGTACAAATGCGTAAATTCAAATGATATACTTACCTAAATGTTTGTTTGTTTTTCGTATGTGTAAGTGGCCAACACTGGTGTCAGATTTTTCAAGCTGCCTTAAGGCATCTGACATAGCTTAACGACTGCCATCAACGATGACAGCCGGGACCAACGGCTTAACGTGCCTTCCGAAGCACGGAGGAGCTCGAGATATTTTTATGCCACTTGCGGTCACCCATCCAAGTAGGGACTGCACCAGGGGTTGCTTAACATACGTAAGCGCTCATAGAGCTCACACCCACTGGACCATCGGGCTCCTCCTTACCACTTACCTAAATAAAAGTACTTAATACAAAAAGTAATCAAAAGAACAACCGTTTTCCAAAACGTTTGATTTCTTTCTCAATGAACTCATTATTAATTTTTGTCGGAGTGGAGGTTGCTCTGCAAATGAAAATCATAATAAATGCAAAGGCTCATCTATAATGCAAAGAGTTTTTAAGAGTAGACGCCTCGAAGATTTAAACGTAGGATTTATATCACTGTTTTGATAACTGACTGTTTCTCTTTTTGCTTTATTGCTATCCTTATCTTAGTTTACACCTTAATAGTTTATGAGTTTTGCACCACAATGCTGTCTCAAATATATCTCTAAATATATATGCATAGAGTTTTTAAGAGTAGACGCGTCGAAGATTTAAACGCTGGATTTATATGACTGTTTTGATAACTAACCGTTTCGGTTTTTGCTTTATTGCCATCCTTATCTTAGTTTACACCAATTTTATAAGTTTTGCTTCATATAATGTTGTGTCAAATATACGTATATAATATATTGAACTTTGTAGAGTTTTAAACGACTCGTAAATATTCTGCCTTTTTCTTTATTGCCTGATTAATCTTAGTTAATACATCATTTATAGAGTTATGCATCATAATATAATTTTATATCAATAAATTATTCGAGGATACCCAATAATTTGATGATTTTTTTTATTGTGTAACGTTTTATTTATAATGCACTTCAACAATTTATTACTTCTATACAACCCATCATCATCATCAGCCTATACTCGTCCACTGCTGGACATAGGTCTCCCCAATTGCAACCCAAAAATAATCAAAGTATACAATGTGTAACACAATTAAGCGGCCTGGTCAGCTCATTATATTGAACAACTTGCCTCGTTTCGTATCATACAAAACGAAACTAATATAAATTTCAAATTAAGAATAATATTATAATATATATTTTAAAGCAGGCAATATTGTTTCATGTTTAATTTTTTATATAGCAATTCTGTATTTTTTTAGTGATTCTGATTCCGAGAGGGCGCTACAAAACAAGCCTGATGGTAACAGAACACCGCTAGGTAGTATAACAAGTATGGGTCATAATTACAGAAAGTTTCTTAGCATTAATATATAGATTTTTATTTGCTGCGCAAACAAACTAGTGGGAGGATTTTAATTAAACTTTACAAAGTAGTAGCTTATTCAGATGTAATATCTGAAGCCTTCGATATAGTACTATTATTAATTCTGTGCCTTCAATCAAGTCTGAATCCGAAATTTAAGAGCTAGGTTCTTGTCGTTGACATTGTGTGGAAAGAAACGCAAACAGAAGAAGAATCAAAATCATAATTGTAAATTGTAATAATTTTTGAATATCAGTTTGCATGTCATCTGAGTTATTGTATGGAATAGATAGGACAGGACGCGAATTATTATTTAAGTCTGTACTTTATGTAATTATGTGCTTGTAATTTCCGACACAATGTTATTATTGTTTAATGGAATAAATAAACTGAAACTGAAACATCAACCTAGACGCAAATTAACCCCCAAGGCGTCGGCGATTATAAAAACGCGACTATAGAGGATACAGCAGTAATTAATAAAGCAGGTCTTAATTAGGGAGGATGAATTTGTTAAAATCAACTGCTGCTGCCGTGCCGACGGAGATAAATATCACTGGAAGAGGTAGCATTTATGATTCGTCATACCCTCATGTATAAACAAGTACCCTTAATAAAAAAAAATATCCGACTGCTATTTTCACAGTTCACGTCCGCCATATTGTTTTTCAGCTTACGTCGCCAAATCGGTCCAGCTGTTTAGGCTACAGGAAGCACCAATGGAGCAGACACTCTAATATAATATAATATCCCAAAGGTAGCTACGATTTTAAAAACGCGACTGTAGAGGATACAGAAGTAATTAATAAAGCAGGTCTTAATAAGGGGGGATGAATTTGTTAAAATCAACCGCTGCTGCCGTGCCGACGGAAATAGACGCACAGGAAGAGATAGCATTTAAGATTCCTCATACCTAACCTCATGTATATACAAATAGCATTCATTAAAAAAAAATTCCGACTGCTCCTTTTCACAGTTAACCTCCGCCATATTCTTTTGCTGACCTCTCAGGATTGGTCCAGCCGTTTTGGCTATACGAAGGACTAATGGAACAGAAATTCTTATATACAGACATAAATACGGCCAAAAACATTACTTACCCTCTTTATGATTACCTAATTATTCGTATTTTCGAGTTTACATGGTGTTTTTTAGTATATTCGTAGATTTAATAATTACAAACATATTTCGATGAATATACAAGCAGAATAATCAAGATCATCAACCAAGACGCAAATTAACCCCCAAGGCGTCAACGATTTTTAAAAACGCGACTCTAGACGATACAGAATTAATTAATAAAGCAGGTCTTAATTAGGGAGGATGAATTTGTTAAAATCAACCGCTGCTGCCGTGCCGACAGAGATCAAAAGAACTGGAAGAGAAAAACATTTGAGATACCTTATTGCACCTTATGATTAAAAAATAAGCATAGTTACAAAAAATAAAATAAAAAAAACTTGAGAGGTGTCAAGGGACACCCGGATGGAACGAAGTTCCTTTCGATTAATTACAGCATCTAAACTCACATCGCCTTTTAAAAAAGTAAGAACCCTAGCTACACTGGACGCTTCAAAAATTGGTACCAACTTCTCTAGATTACAACCAGATTAACCCGACGCCGGCTCAAGTTATAATTGACGGAAAGGTAAGAATTGTGAATTCCTCCATCGCCACCATTTTAAACAGACCTATAGCAAAAAGTGTCGTTACAACTTTTGGTCTTAATTTTTTCCGTCTAGCCCCCTTTCGCAACGCGCGATAAGGAACTTTGTTCCAAAAACTTGACTTTTCTTTTTGACTGTTTACGTCCGGCATATTGATTTTTTTGCTGACGTCACATAGTCTATGAAACGTAAGAATATGAATATACAACGATAAAACGTAAGAATATGAATATATTAACTCATACTTCAATGGACAATAGAACAAACATGTACTCATACATACTGCTTGTGGGTAGATACAAAGTATCAGTATCGTTTTATCATTATTAAGCCTTTGTTAGTCTCCACTGCAGGAGCAGGACCCTTTCTGTACTACCGGAGCCATATTTAAGTCAGAGCAGTCAGAAGATTTGGCCTACACCCTCCACGCTGGCCAGACGGTTTGGAGAGGTCTCTTTGATATTTATATGCTTTGTTTAGCGTGTGTTTCATGGCCACCTACGACATCCACGAGAGTACGTGGACTTGTCCTATTCTGCTCTGCCGGGAACCACACAGCAATATACGTAATAACGTCATATTTTATTAATATTCAATCAACTCAAATTAGATTGAACTAAACTTAACCAGCTATCAATACCGTAAAATCAACCTTATTTATGGATCTGACACCAGTTTATATTTGCTGATTAATTTCAACTCAATTCAGTCCCAAGTTAGTTTGACGCCGCGTTTTATTTAGCTCGTATTATACTCGTATTAGAATTATTCATAAATATTAATGTAAAATACCCATTGGATGGAATGTCGAGGGTAAATAAATAAATATATAAGGACAAATCACACAGATTGAGCTAGCCCCAAAGTAAGTTCGAGACTTGTGTTATGGGATACTAACTCAACGATACTATATTTTATAATAGGTACTTAAATAGATAAATATCCAAGACCCAGGTAAATCTCAAAAAGATCATTTTCCATCTTGACCTGACCGGGGATCGACCTCGGGACCATCCGTGTCGCAGGCAGGCATGTTGACCGCTGCGCCACGGAGCTCGTCGAATTCCAATTTACATATACGGTCAAATTCCAATTATGGGACACTTATCTATAGATAATATTTTCTTTATTTTTTTTTTAATGTTTATTATTCTATTATTATGTTGAATTTTTCTCCATGTGATTTTGATATATATTTAAAAAAATAATTATCGAATCAAACAAAAAATGCTTCCTAAAAATGGCATATAATGTACTTAATTTTGTTACGACATACATACGACCGACAATTTTCTAAGGTTACCACATCCAGAACCAAATCATCCAAGAGAAGACATAAAATAATCAGCCCGAAATTCTAATTGCCGCCCGCTACGTTTGGCTTATTTAAGGAAAGTTTAATTGTACCTCACTCTATCTAATTATAAAGACGGCTTAACTCGGAATTCGCGGCGAATCGCTATTGTGGAGACGGATATCGATACTCTTTGGAATATCGATTTTGTTGGCTGGTAATTTAAAAAACCGGCAAAGGGCGTGTCGGGCCACGCGCAGTGTACTTAGGGTTCCATAGTTGCGAATGACAACTTTGAGTTCACACTGTGCACACTCGCACCTCACAGTTTACCGACCAAAAACATCTAACAATGAAAATTGTATGAAATTTTACATTTTCGAGTACATTTTTTAAGTTGGTTGCCTATCACTTTTTGGTTTGTACTTAGTACTCAGCTCTGATAGATTTCCTTTTAACTTCAGTATATATTATACTACTGCTGTAATTTTTTTACGTATCCATATATAACCGTTTAGCAGATAGAGGGGGGGGGGGGGGGACACTTACCTCTAACAAAAATTTGCACTTTAATACCAAATATTTCGGAAACGGATCCCTAAATCGAAAAATGGTGTTGTCAACCTTAAAACATTTTTTAAAGACCTATTTAACAATACCCAACACGATAGGTTTGTAAAGAAAAAAATATTACTCCCTCTTTACTTGTATGGGAGCTAAGCCTAAAAAATTTTTTTTAAAGATTTTTTTATTGCCCTGATTAATATACATACCCATACCAAATAACAGCTTTCTAGTACTTATAGTCTCCGAGTAAAACCGCGGACGGACAGACAGACGGACAGACAGACATGGCGAAACTATAAGGGTTCCTAGTTTACTACGGAACCCTAAAAAGGAGGATAACTAACTATTACTTTCAATAACAGTTAGGCATATTTTTCTTTTCTTATTACTTTTTAAATTTAATTAAAATCCGTGGACGTCTTAGAAGGCGACTTTGGAAACACAAGCTAAATAAAGCTTATAAACATAAAAGAGACCTCTCCAATCCGTCTGGCCAGCGTGGAGACTGTGGGCCTAATCCTCTGACTACTCTGGCTATCGTAGTATAGAGAAGGACGTGCTCCTGCAGTGGAGACTAAAAAGACCTGAAGATGATGGAATCTAAAATGTGGTCGTCAAGCTTTACTTAGCGTTTTTACCAAAAGTGGCCCGTTTTGACAGAAATGCTAAAAAAGGGTTCACGTTCTCACTTTAAATTGTAAACAGTAGTTCATAAAATAGTTTGAAGGGTTTTATACTTCGAGCAACACGGCCTCCGTACCGGACGGAGGGAGTGGGCAAAGCGACAATTTACTATGACAATTTTTCTAGCGTTTTTTGCGGGGGGAAATGTGCACACAAGTTTAGTTCCGCTCACCTACATACAAAACTTAAACTGTCACTTGATAGTAATTATGACATTGTCACAAAAAATGACATAGAAAGAAAAAATAATTTGTGTACAGATGAGTCACACACAACTAACACATAGACATGCATATGCCTAATTTTGGCTTGTACCTTGACAGAGGGGAATGCAGCGTATGGCTACTCCCTTCCGTGTTGCTCGAAGGTTTTATAGGACCTCGTCGAACAAAATATTAAATTATATCTCTGTTTACTGTCTCACAATTTATTTCAATTGAGGGCAGCACTGGAACCCTAAAAGTTCACGCTTCTAAGTTAAACAGAGACTCAATACGAGACATTAAAACAGGAACTTGCGACTATTGATGTTACAAAATCTTAATTTTTTTGTCTATTATTTTATTGTCACAACTATAGTTCTGTGGTCACAACAGTCACAGTACTTTCAGTTTCCGTACAAACACTTGAAGTAGGCGATAACACAATATCGATAGTCTTTTTCCCATCCCTACCTCCCATCTCGTACATTACCGTGCCTAATAAAGTTCCTTGATAATAGACTTAACGCCTTGTTCAATCATTTATTATCGCTGGTACTCTCCCGACGTAATTAGAACTCCTATCATAATGGGCAGGCCCTTAAGGGTTGTGCAAACGTTCTAGGAAGCATTCTTGAAGTAGAATTATAGGTAAATTTAGTTATTTACAGGTGTAACAAGGTGGTTCTTAGGTTCCCGACAGAGAAGAATAGGACCAAGTTTTCCCGTGGATGTCGTAGAAGGAGACTTAGGAAGCACAAGCTAACACTTTTGTATGAAAATATCTTTTTTTCGAGTTCCCAGCATTGGTTGGTCCTATAGGTAAAGGTGTTAATTTTGACGGCTGAACTTGATGATTTGAAGGATAACGAAGTTTACTCTAACATTTATTAAAATTAAATAGCTTGCGATTTTGTAATATAATGTAGCTTTTGATAACAAAACATTAATTGAAAAGTATGCAAACAATCCTGGTCTAATTTGAATACGTAATGAAACCTAAATAAAATGAGTTACAAAGTGAAATGCGCAGCCCTCCCCCGTTAAATCCTCATTACTGGGAGGGTCGGTAATTAGGTGGCTAAACCAATATGGCGGATGGCGGGCCGTATATCAGAAACTTTATATTCATACCGCTTGTCGGTTTTGATAAACTTGAGTTATGACGTCAAAGTTTCGAGCTTATGAATACATTGTGTTGGGGGCTGTTTAAAATACCTACTGACTGAAAATTGTGGTATTAAAAATATGGTGTGGTGGGCCGTGTCTTCCTTTACTTTTGTTTTTTACATCTTACTCAAAGGCATCTTAGATGCATCTTAACTAAAATCGTTCTCATGTCTCATTCTGCCACTGTCTAGATAACAACCTCCGTGGTTTGCCTTGTGGACCTGGGGGTCGTGGGTTCAATTTACACGGGAGGCATACTTTGTTAAGTTGTTTCCAGTTTGGTTAGGATATTCCAGGCATGAATCACCTAATTGTCTGATAAGAAAGATGATTCCGTGCTTCGGAAGGCACGTTAAGCCGTTGGTCCCGGCTGCCATCTGGTAGTCGTTAAAGGAACCACGTCAGAGGCCGAGAGGCGGTTCTGAAGAACTCTGACACTAGTGTCAGAGTTCTTCGGAACCGCCTCTCAACCATGCACACCCTAGTAAAGTTTTGAATATTCGGGGGTAAGTCTTACAAGACTAAAGTGTGATTGAGTTTGAGTTCATCTTGAGAAGTGGAGAGTAATGCATATCCTCAAACGCTTCACGTATCAGGGGTGCAATAGGAAATTGTAAAAAATAGATTGCTATTAACTGGTTCTTAGCGACGTTTGTTGCAAATACAACGTACCTAAGTAGTTATAATCTAATCCTTGACATGCGGAAAATGCCTAAATAATCCTTCCTTCACAGTCGGCTAAAATGAGATTGTGACAAACAAAGGAGCTTCTTTCTTCGTCACGTCTTTGTCGTTCTTTTGATCTTTAGTTAAAATAAAACTAATGCTTTTATGTTGGATATCTAAAGCAATTTGGTAAATATCAGAAACTCTGAATAAACTTTACTTTCATAACGCTTGTCGGTTTTAATAAAGTTGAGTTATAACGTCAAAGTTCCTCATAAATACATTATTGTTTGAGGGTGATTGTTTACTTTCTTTTTTTTAACTTTGCAAGTAGGCCTTACACAGATTTTTTTACAACAGGTTTAGACCAGTATTGATCGACGATCTGGATTTGGTCATGCATCTATACTAATATTATAGAGAGAAAAAAAAAATGATTGTTTGCATTAAATAGGCTCCGGAACTACTGGACCGAAATTTTGAAAGCAAATTTATCGCCGAGTGACTAGGCTATAATTTACGCAGACGAAATGGCGGGAAAATTCCTAATCCTAATGAAAAATAATAACCGGACAACTTTCCATACACACTCAGTGAACCCAATATTACAATTCGAGTGAATACAACCTGATGATAATTCAATGTAAAGTACTAGAAAAGTTTAGTTTTGCTCATGATTGATATTATCTCAAGAATTGCTGATCTAATTTTGATCCGGTTTAATAATAATAATATTTAGTTCAAGGGTCACTTAATACCTTACTCACTATATAAAGGACACCTATATGAAAGTAATAAGAAAAATAATTAATTACAAATTATAGTAATCATAATATCAAAAACCGGCCAAGTGCGTGTCGGGCCACGCGCAGTGTAGGGTTCGGTAGTTGCGAATGACAACTTTGAGTTCACACTATTTACACTCGCACCTTACAGTTTAACGACCAAAAACATCTAACAATGAAAATAGTATGAAATTTTACAGTTTATAAGTTAGTTGCCTATAACTTTTTAGTTTGTACTTAGTACTCAGCTCTGATAGTTTTTCTTTCAACTTCAGTATATATACTACTGCTGTAATTTTTTTCACGTGTCTATATATAACCGTTTAGCAGATAGAGGGGGGGGACACGTACGTCTAACAAAAAATTGCACTTTAAAACCAAATATTTCGGAAACGGATCCCTAAATCGAAAAGTGGTGTACTCAACCTCACAATATTTTTTAAATACCTATTTAACGATACACGATGGGTAAATAGGGGAAAAAAAATTACTCCCCCACTTTACTTGTATGGGAGCTACCATAAAAAAAAAATTTTTTCAAGATTTTATTCTACCACTTTTTTGCTAGGATTAATATACATACCCATACCAAATTACAGCTTTCTAGTACTTATAGTCTCTGCGTAAAACCGCGGACGGACAGACACACAGACAGACAGACAGACAGACATGTCGAAACTATAAGGGTTCCTTGTTTACTACGGAACCCTAAAAAGCATGCAAAAAATTATCAATGGAAAAAAATTAAACCGTTTCATGACCAGAAATATATGCTACTGTGTTTGTTTATATTTATAATAAAGCCATATATTCTATATTATTAATTACACACTCCGTTATCACCGCTATATCACCACGAGATATCACCCAAGCCAAAGCTCATGTCCACTAATGAACATTTAAAGTTAAGTGTCGCAATTATTATCGGTTTGCAAGACGAAAATTTTCAATTACGATAAAAGCATTCTATATAATTGAGTCTCTTTAAGTTAGTCGACGCGGCACGATAATTCTCCCCGACCTTAAAAGCATCATTCGATTTGCAATGATAATTTGTAATGATTCTTGCAATATTCAACCTTACTGTTTCAATTTTAGAGTTGGGATGACTGTCGTGCTTAAATTTGTTTCTTACATGCAAATTAATGTTAAACAGACCACTCGGAGTCGAGTCGCTATCTTAATTAGTCAGACATAAGGACCTTGTACTTAGTAATGGCAGTGTATCTTAATGGTGAGGAACCCTGATTCATGAGTTCTTACGAGACCGTTAGGACTTAATAAAGAACCGAAATTGATAATGTTGTGTGGTATGAACCGTTGTTGATTTACTTAAAACTTGCATTTTTGTTCATCCCGCTTTGGTAGTATCTTAAAACAGCTTAAACTAATATCATAATTTATCATATTGTAGAATAAACAGCGCACCAACGAAAATTTTCATATTCATTCTTGTTTGTTTATATATAGGTTTTTCACGCTGTCATTTTTAAAGCTATTTAAAGATTTATGTTTATGATTTATATTGAATCAAAAGATTTATGTTAAAATTTAGGAACTCATAATATTTTTATGACACTTTTGGTTACCAATCCAAAAATTATATACTACTTACAAGTAATACTGCGTTCTTTTTGTCAGTCAATGTAAGAAAACGTTGTTAAGTCTATCCACCTTAGAGCTTTAAATCATTAATGCTCTAAGCTATCTACACTATAATTTCGTGACCTGAGCCTTAAATTTAAATACGAAAGTATCTATCTATTCACACGGATCATTAAAATAGCTAGGATGTTTAAAGGGTGTCAAAACCAGATAGGCTTTTTACATTCCTATTAATTTCAGTAAAAGTTCAAGTCTCCTCTGTAAATTAAAATTTTATGCAAAGAGATACTTAGACTAAAGTGTGTTCACCCCTTTTAAGAAAAGGCCACTAAGAGTTAAGTTGTTTGGGCACAATGTTCCATTTTGCATGGAGTTAAAAGTTTGATGCAAGATACGACCAGGTTGCAAATAATACATTTAAGAGTTTAAGTATTTAAATTAATAAAAACTATTTAAAGTGAACAGACAGAGATCTGAACAACATAACACATATTATGGAATCTTGATATTGAAATTTAATAAAATGTAAAGCATGGCATTTCAACATCAAAATTGACGCATGTTGAACAATATTTTTGATAAAGGTCTCTTGATTTTTTGTAACTTTCTATATCGTGATAGGTTATAATAAGGCAGGAACTTTATAAAATTCATATCAATAAATTGCAAAACAATGCGCAATATTATATTTTTAACCAACTTCAAAAATTAAAGGAGATTTCATAATTCGACCATATACATGTTGTTATTATGTGTGTCCGCGAATACCTTCTTCATTTATAAAACAATTTTGATAATAAAATAAATTAATAAATAACAATAATCCCTAAAAAATCGAGGGGAACTTTCGAAAATCGTGGGGGCGTTTTGAATATTTTAAAATATTACTTTTTAGTTAACTGTCTGAAGACGGTCTTTATACTTAAAAAATATTTTTTAATATAACCCTGAACCTAAAAGCACCCTGACCTCTTCCCTTTAAATGATAAGGTATTAAAGAAAAGTAATGGAAGAAATCCCTCCAAACTATATGTACCAATGCGTAGATTACAGCTTTACAGTAACAATGTAAACGCTATGGCAATAAAATTGTATAATGCACTGCCAAGCGATATTAGAGAAATACCTACGTTCAATTAATTTAAACGTATTCTGTTTAACTGGCTTCTGGACAAATGTTACTACAAAATTAAGGAAATTTTTGTGACTTAAATTATAAAATTGACTAATCGAACGTAATATGACTTATCTTTAAATTTGTAATCATTTTCTATGTAAATTCCTACGCCAATTATGGTAGAATATGTCGCACTTATTTCATTGTTACCATCTTGACTTAATGTTACATCACCATATTCTAAGGAATAAATGACTATTACTATATTTATCTCTAAACTGTGGAAGAATAGTTTTCTCAATTGATGTAGTACATCAAAAATTCCTAGTCTTTTCCAGCGGCGTTTAATTCGCGGTTGAAAATGATCTAAAATTATTACATCCGAGGCCGATCTGTTGCTCAACGGATCCAAGTTTGGGTTGTGGTTGGATTGTGGTGGCTTGCGATTATGAGAACCAAGGTTGAAGATTCATGTAATAGTAGCATCACGGATGTTGAGTCAAAGACCAAAGTAATGCTTGATGTAATTTGAGTAATTGTGCTTAAAAATCGAGTGAGTCATACAATTTGTAATCTAATTTCTAGATTGCATCTTTATATAGGTATCAAGTCATTTGAAATACATGGTAGCTAAAGTTATTATCATCATCATCAGGTCTTCGTCTCATGACCCACTCTGTACTACCAGAGCCATATAATAACTAAAGTAGAAAGAGGATTTGGGCTACATTCTCCACGCTAAAGTTATATTAAATCATTTTAACCTATATTGTTACAAATAAAATACTGTTTTGATCACCAATCAATATTTTTTCCTAAGTTTTATTTTTTAAACTCTTTTTTTTCTTTTTATCATGAATATATTTAAATACGTTTAAGACCTTAAGCTGAACCACGGTGGGATGTTATTAATCTTATTATTAAGCATGATAATTCGTTACAGCAAAAATATTATCTAAATAAAAGCAAAGTATGTTGACAACACAAGTCTATAGATTAGTCAGACGATAGATCGTGTGTTTGATCATAAAATATGTACCGAATGGGGTGGGTGTTAAGAGCGGGGTCTCCCGCAGACCAAGTTTATGGCTCCAGACGGTGCGTTTGACTCCTGGGATCAACTGATGATATGCAGCATCGTACTCCATATGCGCAATTTCTAAAGTATTTTCTGATTGAATAATAAAATATGGGTAGGTATATATTTTAGAGAGTTTGTGTGCAGGTGGAATTTAACAAAGTTTAAATTTGGTACTTCAGTATTGTTTTCGAGGAATTTGGCGAAAATCTAAAGAATCACGTTATACCTGGCTATGCGGCTACTAATCCATCACTATTTTTATTCCACCTTAACGGCCACTAGCACACTAAACGTGGCATTTGGGTTTTATGACCTTAGGCTTTGTCGACCCTGGAAGGGATAAAGACGTGATAATATATGTGTATGTATGCAGTGATATTCATTAAATTATCAGTAATTATTAATACCATAGATTTTTTATTTATACGGGAATACGGATTGATATCAACGATAGTCATAGTGTGCTTCCACTTACTACTAATTTGTGATAGGGATCCACTCAACTTGTATTCTATTGTTCACGTCTGAGGTCTACGAAAATGATTCTTTTTTGTAAGATGATTATACTCAGATAAGGCTACATAGTCACATTTCGTTTTCAACGTCTGGTACCTGGCAGAGTAGAATAGGATCACTTCCAGTTTTCTCGTGGATGTCGTAGAAGGCGACTTAAAAAACACAAGCTAAACAAAGCTTATAGACATCAAAGAGACTTTTCCAACCCGTCTGGCCAGCGTGGAGAGTGTAGGCCAAATCTTGTGACTGCTCTGGCTCTGGTTGTATAGAGAGGGTCGTGCTCCTGCAGTGGTAATAAAAAAATATGATGATGATGAGATGAATGCCGTTTAATCAGAAAACAATTTGTGTGTAACCGACCTTACGCAACGCAGACAAATCGTCCTGTCGTCATTCAAACATGATTACCTAATTGACGCAAATCCGATTAGAAGCGAACGCCATTTTGAATCTCATAGATTATTTACAGCATTTCAGAAGGTCCCGCTTAAAATGTAGTCGGCGATAATTGTTCCGATGTTGTTTGATAGGGTCACCTCGTTAAACATTCATAGTGATACTCTATGCACGGCTTTTCAGCAAAGGGGTTTAATTATGCGTTGGTTAAAGGATAAAGACTTATGTGGCTTTTGAATGTATTACATTAGAGCAGCTATTAATATTATTATATTAGAGAGCTGCGAATATTGCTCCGAGACCGTATACGAAACGCAAAGATTAGGAGACGATCTGGAGTAGCAGACGTTGGAGACAGCTTTGCCAGGCTTATCTGGCAATGGGCTGGACATTTTGGAGATGCACAGATAATCGATGGATTCAACAAATTTCTGTCTGGCGTCCTAGACTGAAACCTAGAAAACCGGGAAAACTGATGACGCGCTAGAAAAAATATATTTCAAAGGTGCCTGGCAAGTTATGGAGCACTTAGCACCTTTTTTAAGTATTAAACCCTCACCTTCACCGCAGCTTCCCAAACTACTCCGTATCCGTCGTCAGGCGAAACAGTTGCTCAGTTCTGGCGATTTCGGTCAACTCTCTTATGTTACCCAAGTCAATAAAAAGTGCAATCCAACAGGCGACTAATATAAATTAATAACCGATTAAAATAAAACTAGTTACAAACATCTAAATCATAAATATATTAAATACGGAAAACACAACAATGTTTAACACGCTTACTAAGTATTATAAGATTCTAACGTTTTAAATCTTTTGCCTTTGCTATCTAAAATAAATTGATGGTACATCATGATACTAACTTCCAAAAATTTTCCTGCAAAATTGAACTAATTTTGCATTAGATTTCAACTGCAACATATTCAAATTTAATCATAACCTAATCTAGTTGGATTATCGGTACTATCAGCTACCTGCATAATTCAGCTCGCACCAATTCCACGCTAACGCTAAATAATTCAGCACCGCCATTAGCGAGTGTACATTAGTACCACCGTTGTTCTAGTAATGAGACTCCTTTAATCAGCTCACTGATATATTTCAGTAGTTATTAAGGGCGCTAAATAAAATTGGATGTGAGTGAAAACATATGACAGGTTCGGATGAAAGTGTGGTTCCCGTTCAAGTCTTCCCTTGATTGTCGTAGAAGGCGAGTCAAGAAATACGAGCTAAACAAAACTTATAAACATCAAAGAGACCTCTCCGACCCAACTCCAACTCCAAGCGTAGAGTAAATCCATTGACTGCTCTGACTTATACCTATATGGCTCTTTTAGTACAGAGAGGGTTGTGTTCTTGCAGTGAAGACTAAGACCTGATGATATGATAGGTTTATCAGGTTCGACGAGAATACCAAAAAAACTTTATTTTAACCTTTATTCATTGAAATAAATGTATAACTTAAGTCATATATAGTCTAACTCATTACAATAACAACGTTTTAAGCAGAGCTTTTTTTTGTTACAGACGACAAACAGCTGAAGAAAGAGAGGCTGAACGTCAAGCAGCTAACCGCTTGATGTTATCCCTGCAAGCTGAAGCACTTAGCAAAGGCTACATCCCAGAGCCACCCGGAGGAGCTTCACTGTCAGCGCTTCATTATCAAAACCCAGGCAATACTGCTGCTGCACCACCAACAAATACAGCGCTAAGCGCTTTACAAAATCTACAGCCATGGGCTGGAAATCAGAATGGATTCCTTAACGCACCACCAACAACAGCGCCTCCCCCTCATCCTCCACCCGTCGCGTCACCTATATGTTGAACAATTTAAAATTAGAATTGAATATTTTTAATATCGAAGCTACGTATTCAAGTCATGCGGCCATGTACAGGGTGTTGCAGAAAACCGAAATAGTACTTTTATGCTTTTTATTTCTTAATATATGGTTGTTGTATCCCACTGCTGGGCAAAGGCTTCCCCCTTACTTTTCCACACGTCTCTTTTATACTTGCTTCACGTTTTTAACAACTTCCGCGAATGACATTTGTATCAAAATAACACAATCTCCTAAGTATATATTTTCAATGGCTACTAAAAAAGGGTTCTATCAATACACGCTGACTAAACAAAGCTTTTAAATATCAAAGAGACCTCTCTAACCGATCGCCAGCGAGGAGAGTGTAGGCCAAATTCTCTGACTGATCTGGCTAATATATGGCTCTGGTAGTACAGAGGGGGTCGTGCTTCTGCAGTGAAGACTAAGAAGGCCTGATAATGATGATGAAGTACATTAAATTGGTTTTATGTAACACTCTGTAAAGTTAATGTTGTAAATACCATACGATCTCAATAACGTATTTCTTTTTGTATTCTCTTGAGGCTGATCGTATGCTTTTAGATATTAATGTCAAAATGTAAATATTTAGATTGTAAAATATAGTACTTAATTTATGTACCTATTATGAAAAGTATATATATCTGTAATATTAGAAATTAGTTCCAAAACATCGCTTTTAAAGAAGAAAACTGGTACTTAGCCATTTTGTGTTCTTCTAGAAATAATAGTTTCCTTATAGTTTATAATTTTTGAATAAAATTATTACACTCTACTTCAACAGTATTAAAATATTTATATCTCGTTGAATAATTTTCTTATTTTCTTCTTCCTTCTTCCTTGCCTTTTTCCCTATTTGGGGTCGGCTCTGTATGTCAACTCTCTCCAAAGTTTCCAAATAAACAGTGATGCAAGTGATGATTTAATAATATTATTAGTATACTTATAAAACTTATTGATTTTTGTAAATTTTACGAAGATATTTGTAGTGATGAGTGTGAACATTTTGTTTCTTGAAAATACAAAGATAAACTAATTAAGCTAACTTACATCATCTCACTGTCGTTAGTTATTTTTTAAATTATTTCATCACTATTTCTGCAAATTATTTGTAACAACAAATTATTTACTTACTGTAAATACTAACTTTAAGATAGCTCCTGAATATGCTCTTACATCACGATAATTTGTATATTTTCTCAAAACTAAGATCATATAATAAATTTTTAGACAGCACTTAATACATGATTTGACAGAGTTTTTATAAAAGTTTCGTTCTAAATTAATAAAGCCATCATTTCAATGTAGTTCCATCCATGACAATCCCATTTAAATTTAATAAAAAACGATTTGCTTAAGAGTTTTAATTCGAAACAAAAATCAATTTGTTTTACATATTTTTGAAATATTTCAGGTTTTTTGGATACATATTCGTTCAAAATGCCTAATTAACCGGCTGACTAACAAGTAAATAGTACATCACACTTTAGCAAAACAACAAAACCTTTTTTACTTCTAAAAGTATATGGGTTTATTGGCATATCACACCTTAATAATATAATTTACGACATTAAATTATTCTAGTTACAACGTAGACATTCCACGTAGATACTTGTAAATATCTTAGCTAAGTTATACTTAATGTAGCTCAAATACAGATCAAAACTGAATTCAAAATATATAATGTACTTATCATGAAATGCAATAACAATATGTTATAGATTGTATATTTTTAATTTTTTCATTTACGTTTTATTTATACTTATTAAATGTGTATTTAATTGAGCATTAAGATCAAAATTATGAGTACTAGCATGTATTTAAACATAATATCAATATTTCTAAAATCAGTGAATGTTCTGCAAAATATTTTCTACGTCTTTTCAATACGCTACTACAACAAATGCTGGACGTTTTAATAAAATATTAAATCAACAGTGCATATTTTTATTTTTTGAACCAAAGTATTCCTTTTTTCCATATCGTGCCTTCACCGATTTCTATTGGAAACTCCATCCTTGAAACTGTTGAAAAATATGTCGACCTGTGGGTCTAGGTTAGAAGTTCCAGCCTGGACTGGGCAGCGTTGGGGAAGCTCTAGTAGTCTAGGCTAGTCTTTTCTCGTCCGAAACACCTCAGTGCCTAAACACAAAAAGCAATAATCAGTGGGTCTGATGGCAGTCGTTAAGCTATGTCAGATGCCTTAAGGCAGCTTGAAAAATCTGACACCAGTGTTGGCCACTTACACATACGAAAAACAAAACAAACAAGTGGGTCTGAAACGTGGACCCTTACTATAAAATCTCAAGGTCGCTCAAAGAACTTTGGAGAAGGCTATGCTTTCGTGATTCGATGAGATCGAATTAGAAACGAGTAGATTCTTAGACGAACAAAGATCACTTACATAGCTAAGCAGATTAGCTCTCTGAAGTGGCAATGGGCGGGGCACTAAGGGCGAAGACCCGATGGCTGTCAGGGTAGAAAGGTTCTTGAATAGCGAGCACCTACCGCCAAGCGCAGCGTCGGACCCCGGCCGACCAGGTGGTTAGACGACTTGACCAAGGTCGCAGGAAGTCGCTGGGTGCAGTCCGCTTCTAACGAGTCGAATTGGAAATTCTTAGGGTAGGCCTTTATTCAGCAGTGGAGTCTTGCAAGTAAGATGATTATGATGATTCCTTTTTAACATGCTTTTATTAGCTTCACTTGTAACTAACTATTCAATTGGGTCTTCGATTAGGCTGAAATTTTGCACACGAGTTCTGATGACAATATACGAAAAGCGTGTTTTTTAGGGAACTCTTTAAGGATTAAATCCTACCTGAATTACTAACAACTAACA
Source organism: Rhodophaea formosa (assembly GCA_963082605.1). Classification (NCBI taxonomy): domain Eukaryota; kingdom Metazoa; phylum Arthropoda; class Insecta; order Lepidoptera; family Pyralidae; genus Rhodophaea; species Rhodophaea formosa. Next base: position 7,650,756 of record OY720225.1, on the reverse strand, counting down.
AGATGTAGATTACAAACAGATTACTTACAGGACAACAATACAATAAAGGACTTTTATGTCACAGTAACTTTGTATAAGGAGGTTCTTTTGTTAAGGTTCCGTAGTAAACAAGGAACCCTTATAGTTTTGCCATGTCTGTCTGTCCGTCCGCGGTTTTACTCAGTGACTATATGTACTAGAAAGCTGGTATTTTTGTTAGAGGTTTATCCCCCCCCCCCCTCTATCTGGTAAACGGTTACATATGGATACGTGAAAAAAATTACAGCAGAAGTATATGTACTGAAGTTGAAAGGAAAACTATCAGAGCTGAGTACTAAGTGCGAACTATAAAGTTATAGGCAACCAACTCATAAAATGTACTGGAAACTGTAAAATTTCATACAATTTTCATTGTTAGATGTTTTTGGTCGTTAAACTGTGAGGTGCGAGTGTAAACTCAAAGTTGTCATTCGCAACTACGGAATCCTACACTGCGCGTGGCCGGTTTTTCGTTTTCATGACATGACGGCAAACGAGCGAGCGGGTCACTTAATTGTAATGTAAGTGATCACCGCTGCCCATGGACTAATACAACGCCAGGGGTGTGATAAGAGCGATGCCGGCCTTGATGGCCATTACTTTCAGCTGGTCGGCTTCCTGTACGTGCCACCTACCATCTTAATGTCACAACTCTGGAACAAGTCTCAGACATCCGTGATTTGGGAGTTACTCTAAATAGTCAACTCAATTTTCATGATCATATCATAAACCTGTGTAAGGAAGCTTCCCGATCTTTGGGTTTCATATTGAGAGTGGCATCTGAATTCGATGATAATAGGGTTGCTTTAACGCTGTATTATGCCTACGTGAGAAGTAAATTGGAGTATGGTGCCATAATTTGGGATCCTTATAAAAGCATCTACGCTCTAATGATCGAGAAGATCCAGAGAAAATTTGCTAGATGGATGGAAAGAACCTAAGGATATTACCCATACTTATATCCGTCATTGTTTGTGGTGGGAATGGTAGGTCTCAAGACGCTAGTATTTCGTAGGAAGATGATGCTTATGATTCACTATTAATTGCTACTCAAAAACAAAATCACGGCGCATGAATAACTGGAGCTCCACGTTCATATGCGCTGGAATCGAAGTGGAGGTGGTGCGCCTCGTCGACGCCCGAAGTTGTTCATTGCTCCGGTTGTTCGGACAGAGTATGCCAGGATTTCACCAACTTTGCGAGCCTTGCAGCTGCTTGGAGACATGCTCGTTAAACTCAATGAAGCTGACATTTTCCATGACTCTATTACTGTATTGGTACAAAATTTAGTGACTTAATTAAATGCATTTAATGTTATTATATAATTTTTGACATTTGTAAGGAATACTTTTTATTAATATTATTTTAAATATTTAATAATTTTGAAATATCGATGTGACTATGATACTAACCTTATTATTATTTTCAATTTCTTTTATTTTTGACTTAATTATAATTGTATCCGTTTACTAATTTCACCGTCTAGCATGCAGATGTTTTGGATATGTGTCTGTGTTTATAATAATAAATAATGGGCCTCCGGCTCTCTCACTCATCGAACGAAGCATAGAAGCGATAAAGCTCATTCGTTGATTTTCTGTGAGAGTGTGGTAATTCTCCGGAAAGGTGATAGTTCAGTGAGTATATAAGCATTATATGCGCTGTCGTATGTAAAGCAACATATTTGTTAAAGCACGAGCATTTATAATACCAACTAAACCAAGTTCATATCACAGTCCAAAAAAACAATTTGCAGAACCTCAACTGAACCCCTTGACTGTCCACCAACGATGATGTGTCAGGCCCGCATCTACCATGTGATTTTTTTCTCCATCCAACTACATTTTACAATTATGGATTTGTAGATTCCCGAAAAAAGTATTTTAGAATCAACTGGAAGTTGGATAATTCAGAATTGATTGCATCCGAAGATAAATTTATCTATAAAGTATCTTTTATTCAATAGTAAGAAAAGGTAAAATTCAAGAAATGGCAAAAATTTTAAACTGATTGATGCACTGAAAACGCCTGGAATCTGATAGTCAATCTGATCGTTGACATACGTTTACATATTGTCACATCTTTTTTCCTTGAGGGGTGACAGAGCCCAGGTCTAAAAGACCTTATTTCACGTTTAGGTTGTTAGTGGGCGTGCAGGTGGAAATTTCTGATCTGAACTGATCTGCGCGGGAGGAGAAGCAGCTCATACACTCTATCTCTTTTTTTCTCCCAACCCAGCATGGAAGACATCGGATCGTTGGACAAAAGAGGAACTTAGCTGGGCTTCGGCGCGTATGCAACGAACTGTGGGATACTGTGAATACTTCTTTAATTTCACGTTATGAATAAAGGAACCCTGGTTTTTGTGCGACCCTGCTGTAGGACGGTATAGGCTGAAAATAGAAGAATAAAATATACATATGGATTAAACATATAAGGCTGATTTTAAACCTATGAGCTATATTAAAATCTCAGAATTAGAATCCCTTAATGGAATACAGAAATGTAAGAAAAATGATGAGAAACTTAAAAATAAAATTTGACTTCCCATAGAAATTCGCCCAGCTGATCGGTGACTTTGTATGGGAGGTCTATTTTTTCATATAATTTATTTTTCTTGCAATTCTGTATTCGAATAGCTATTCTGATTCCGAGATTTCAATATAGCTCATAGGTTCAAAATTTATTTATTTTAACACACAAAACAGATAACAACAGATACAAAAATAAAAAAAATTGTGAAGCTAGTTGCCATCCAAAACATGTGTGAAGAAAAAAAATACAAGAGAAGAAATGTACGATGTGAAAATCACCTGTATTCTGAGTACTCCTGACAAAGCAAAATAATGCCAAATTTCATCATGATCAGCTAAATAAAGCGCAACAAACAGAAAAATATACAAACCAAATTTCTCATTCACAATTAGTTAGGATTTATTTTATGATAAGTCCACGTAAAAACACACGGATAAAAATAAAAACATATGTCATTACCCATATATTTTTACATAATATTATAATGACAACCACCGACGTTTAAATGGTCATTATTTTAATGTATCCTAAAATTGAGGAACCTATTCAGTCGACTCTAAAACAATAATAACAAAAAAAAAAAATTAAAATGGAAAACGATCTTAAACTCAAACTGAATCGATTTAACCATTTCCGTCGTCGAAAACGTTCTGTTTAGCGACAATTAGGACCTCCATTACCATTGTAATACAATTTTAATATCCCAAGGGCTGTAATAACAAAGCATTATAATACGTGACTCCTGTGCCATCATTACATTTGTTTTTAGAAAAAAATAAACGGATTATTTTGTGATGCCCTAATATCCTTCTACCACAAAACCACAAACGTAATATAAAATGGGTATAACAACGTTCATCGTTGCTTTCTTATGATCAAATTTAAACAGCATAAAAGAAAAGCAGCATTGGATAACGAAAATATAGGATTGTCGTAATAGTTTATAAAATGGGGTTGAATGAAGGTTATTCCGAATGATTCTTGAAAGGATGTCTCCGTAATCGATATTTAGTGACAAAAAACAGGCGCCCTTTTCGGTTACAAGTCACCTTCGCTTTGACGAGTATCAGTTATTAATGTTGCCCTTTTATTGTGAAAGGGTTTTACTTAAATAAGACTGTCAAGTTCTTTTTTCTCAGGAATGCGTAGAGATGCCAAGTTGAAGTAAATTTTACATACTAAGTAGCTATTCATCGCAACTTTGTCCACGTGGGTTTCGGAAAGCCTATGTCCTTTCTCAGGGTCTAGACTATCTGTGTATCAAATTTCATATCAGTTCAATAGTTTTGGCATTAAAGCAAGACAGATAGACAGAGTTACTTTTGCATTTATAGTATGCAGTCCCTTGAAGATTTGAAAAAATCGAACTTCAAAGTCAATACTGACAAAAGATACAAAACCTATTAAGTAAGTAGAAAATTTCATAATTCTAGTTTTATTTTGGTGGTGGAACTTTTTTTATTTATTTATTTATGTAATAAAAAATTAACCACACGATTACAATTAAATGTCATCAAACTAAAAATTTAAGGTTTTTGGATTGTTTTTCTTACTTGCGCTATAAGATCCCAAAGCGCAAGTAAGAGAAACAATTTTTAGTTTTTTTACGGCACTCTGCGTGAAACCTACTCGTGCTTCGCCGGTTTTTGGTATTACTTTTCATTATATTGCATTTGGTAAATCAAGAGAACTAGTCATTACAGTCAAAAGCGGCAACTTTTGTCGATAATGACGAGATCGCTCAATCTGAAATGATGATATTGATGAAAAGTTCTACTAAAAATACAACAAGTAATGTACTAAGGAAGTACTTACGTACATTTTCTAAATTTGTTCATATTTCGGTTTCGGAGTACAAGAATTGAATAACGGGTGTCGCTTGTTTCGCTGATGTAAGCCTCCAAAAGGTGGACTTAATGTCATATGGCAGGTTCTTCCAGTCGAAACTTACTAGTGCGAGTCGTTATGTTTCGATTAGTATATATTACGAAAAAAATATTGAAATCAATTCAACATCGAACTAAAAACTCAATAGAGGGTGGTAGGCTGCTTGATATCATTGAAAATTATATGTATAAGTATTTATCGATTTCAAAACCATAAAAAACTTATTAAAACGAGAAACTTTCGGAGAAGTCTCTATTTTACAAAAAGTTTTAAATTACTTTAAAAAACGTCATCGTTCAGAGATTGCGTGACGTTTGTACAAATTAGTCGTATAATGAGACGTAAGGGCAAGTCGGGAATCAAACCCACGACCGTCGTTTTAATCGTGGTAGCGTGCGAACTGCACCGCTGGTTACTATAATCATGATATTTGGATTGGTAAATTGTTTACGTAAGAACTTATGTAAAATTAAACATAACGTGATTTTGGCTGAGAAAGGGAAAGACCAAGAAGAACTCATTTGGATGTAATAAAGGATAAGGCAAGAATTGTGCCATACATAATAAAATGGGGAGATTATTGTTTTAAGATTTATTAAAACGGTCGATTCGATCTCGCAGAAAAAAACCGAACACATTTTATGAGGCCTATAGTAAGGGAGCGGAGCACGTATCAGACTCGTAAGTCATCACTGGCAACACACATTGATAATAGACTTTTGCATTTAGGTACGGATGCGAAGACACTGCGGAGCTTCCCGAATGCTACTCAACCGAGTCGGACTCGCCGAAAGACCTTGCCCTTGAAACTGAAGCTTCCAACCTGGATGTCTCCTATGTCCAGCAGTGGACTTCTTTCGGCTGAGATGATGACGATAAAAGTGTAGATGTAAAATATTAATCTATCCTAAATCTATGTGGCAGTTTGAAATTTTTTATCTTTCGTGGTCACAATGTGTTTCATATTGAATATCAAATCCGAGTCTCAAAATATTCTCAGCACTTCTGACCGCTTTTTAATGCTTTAACTGACTATTAAGTCAGTTAGTCAGACAAAGAAAAATTGCATAGAGTGGTAGGTATACATCATCATCATCATCATCATCAGGTCTTTTTAGTCTCCACTGCAGGAGTACGACCCTCTCTGACTATCATAACTAGTAAATGGTAGGTATACAATTTTTCAAAATGATATAGTGAAAGGTGATGTACTAGATAAACGAAAATAAATTCATTATCTTTTTCCGAATACCCTGAGGGTTTGGTGACCTAAAGTCAAATAAATTGTTCCTTTCCCAAAAATCGAAAACTATTTTATTTTTTCTGTTTATCCTCTTTACAATAAAATTTGTTATCTAAGTTTAGGTCCAATCCACAACGACAGCACTATGAAATGACAAAATTTGTCAGCAGCACAAAGATCTTCGTGCACAATTTGCCGTCACGCAATCATTTGAGACATTTAAATGGAACTTTCAGAGTTTTTCTATTATTTTGAGACAATCGGGGACAAATTTCGAAATTTTTGAAGCTTATTAAGTGGTATTTGTCGTAAAAAGATACTGTTTAGCGTGAATTTTGGAATTATTTGTGGCACGCATTTCTTCTTTTAATCCATAGTTTTCTGAAATATTAGTTCAGACTTGTACATGACACCATAGAATGTTGCTGATATGCTAGAGATAAATGGCAGATGCTGCTGGACGTAAAATTTGATGTGTTTTAAATACATTTAATTGCTAAAATGATTACACAAAAGTAATAGGCGGCAGTGAGTGTGAAAATCAATTAGTTCTTGGATTGATTTTACTTAGTTACACAAAAATACTCAATACGCGAAAATTCTGATATTGCTTGTGAGGTTAAACCGTACAGCACTATTCAATCCAACGGTCTTATTTACCGCAGCTAGCCATGGTTTGCTTGAAAGCGCTGTAAGCTCCTCTTTTAATAGTAAAATGTTGAGAACTAATCAAGAAATTGGGTACAAATAGCATAAAATCCGAAGAATATTCTACAAATTTCAAAAAAACTAAAAAATCTAGGGTTGAGATCAGACCGCTTAGGAAAAATGGGGGAAGGCTTGCATAGCAGAGGGACAATAGCACGAAATGAATAAAATACGCCTTTATACCAAAAGTCCAACTATTAAAGTAACAGCTGCCCCACTTTGTCAAAGCGTTTTCTAATCTATCTAATTTACACGCAATTTACTAACGATTATAGAAACGTTTACGACATGTCAAAAGTCAGAACTAACCCTGACTTTGAAAAAAAAGAGAGGGTGACATTCTGACACCTGCGACCCATTTGTTTATTTAATTTTTTAGCGCAACCTTCTTTATTTCTGAACTGATATAATCGATTTTTCTTTTTCATTATAGTTATTCTCTCCTAGTGCAATGTTAGGCAAAGATTTCTGTACTTCCACTCTGACCAACTGTACTTACCAACTGTTTGTACAGAAGCGAACTCTATGAAGGGTTTTATTCCAATCTAACTAACTGGTTGATCATATATTATATTAAGAAATAAAACCAAACAAAAAAAAATCATCTGAACTGATCAATTAAAACGGATCAAATGTTATCTTTTTTAACGATACTTCTTTTAAGGTTTCGATAGGAAAATTCTCCCTGTCTGCCAAGGGCCCTGCAAATTTTTTTTGGCATGTCTCAATTTTTCAGGACTTTTCATGTCCATTCTTGGACGCCGGAAAGATGTTGACGCACTCTATCTTTAATCTTACTGTGTTGCTGCCTCGGTGTTACAGTGTTGATAATCTTTCAATCAAAAGTGACTTTAACTAAGCTATTCTACCGATCTCTTCTTCTTCCTTGCCTTTTCCCTATTTGGAGTCGGCTCTGTATGTCAACTCTCTCCAAAATTTCCTGTTACCAACCATATCGGCACAAGCTCCCCGTTCCTTCATATCATTCCTCACACATTCATATTCTATTCTACCGATCGTGATCATGAGTTTTAAATGGGACCTATTCGGAAATATGATACTTGTTTATTTTTCGTGTGTGTAAGTCTCCAGTGACTTTGATAATGTTTGAGATAAATAATTCAAATTTTCTGCCAATGGGCCAGGAACTAAAATTTTCTCATAACAGCTTCACTAGGTGGATTTTTAATCACTTGCAAATTAATTCCACGTTCCACCAAAGAAACATCATCATAAACAGTCAGCAATTATTTAGCGAAGTTGCGGCAAGCAATTAGAGCGTAAGTGAGACTGATTAGCGCCGCATCCAATATAATCCCGAGTTTGCGAGCAATTTCACAGAGGACAAGGAGCTAGGAAAATATGGAGTCAACAACAAAGATTCAAAGATTTAATTCAGAAAATAGGCCTGTTCGGGCACTTTTTCTCGTGATTTCATAATTTAAATAATTCTAATTTACTTAGAAAGAAATATGTTAATATTATTAATTATTGTTCAAAAGCTATAGACTATTAGCGTTTCGGGACCGACCACTGCAGAGAAGAAACGCTGAAAGAATCTCTTTTTCACAGTATTGGTCGCCTACTCGCCTAAAGGGCTTTGTATATTTTCCTTTTCTTTTCCCATTTTTTTTTTATATCATATAAATACAATTTTAAAATACATAATTACACACAACAGCACTAGGAAAGGGTGAAAGCAGCAGTAACTCCATATTAAAGTTTTATTGAACGCGTTTACTATGATGAATGCTAGTGTTGGTAATAATATATCACAAAGGCATGAAGGACTTTTCATGTGTTAGCGACATGGCATTTAAAATTTTATGATTAAAAATAATGAGTCCGGTAGAAAACTGAACCTATGTATGTCCTAATCAATGATTGGTGCTAGTAAGCTTTTGCTACTTCACCGGACTTTTGAGGTGAGAGGAAAGTGTCTTCAAAATGTAAGGCGAACATCGCTAAAGGGCCCCACGGAGGGACGGACCTCGGCTTTGGGCGTTGCCTTTGGGGCAAGGCTTGGCGAGACAGCAAACTCTCATATGCCTGGTGCGCTGTGATTTGCATGCATAGCCTGAAGTGCCGAACTGAGAAACAATGGTAAAACCTTTAGAGAGCAGCAACTCTCATGCTTTGCCGTATGGGCCAAATATGCGCATGCCAGCGCAGGTTTGTTTAGAATTAGGAGCGGTTGCTTTAGAAGTAACTTAAGTGACTGTGAAAGGTGGAAAATTGGCTCAAAATAGCATATATAGAAGACATGAGGCAGTAGTCATGTTAGGCCTTTAAATCAGTCGTTGCCTTAGGTGCTTGAGACACCTATATGATGACAAAAATCACATAGGCAGAGACTATGGATATCCACTCCACTGGCTACGATCCTAAACTTGCAGATGAGCAAGTCAAGCTCTATTACACTTCGTAGCTCTCAGACAGGAATTAAGCAGGATTCATCGGACTCATTAGCCAGCCACAGGGGCTGTGTATGCAATTCTGTGCCTTCGCCATATTTGAACAGGTGTTAAATTTGCGTGGTTAGTGTGTCATAGAATCTACTTGTCAAAATGCAATAGAGCTTAAATGTTTCTCGTATCATATCGTGTCATTTCATATTAATATCATGTTTAATTTCAAAAATACATACAGTGTGTAAATTAACTACTGCAATTGAAGGAGTGACTCAGTCCGACATATTAAACAACTTTTCTTACTCGACATGGCCGGCAATTCAAATTGCCGGCCATGTCGAGCACTTTTAAGTAAAAATTCTCCTTACACTCCTTAGAGGTGTCGGTAGTTAATTTACAACTTTAACTTTACAGGTACCAATATAACAAAATAATCTAAGTCGGATGCCTTAGGCTCTGAAAACTCGAATGTCAGTCTAAAATTGAGAAATAAAATTTGATCCCCATTTGATTTCTCCATTCACATCCTTTTTTATTTTTATTAGGTAAAAAAGGACAATCAGAAGCCCATGGGGTTGAAACAATACTAGAAACAACGATTGAAATGATATTATGCAATTTGTGAATAAATAAATATATACGAACAAATCACACAGATTGAGCTAGCCCCTAAGTAAGTTCGAGACTTGCGTTATGGGATACTTACTCAACGATACTATATTTTATAATAGAAACTTACGAAGATAAACATCCAAGTGTTGACATTTTTATAATTTAAATAACAAAAATTAATTAATAATTATTGATGGTAATATTATTATTATGGCCACCCTCAATATTCTCGGTATAAATACAATCGTCATCCCCACTCTTTTTCTCATTCCGATTTACGCTGTGTTAGGAGACAGACGTTATACCATCCTTGTTATAATTTTGAATATACGTTCTAACGTATTTATTTAATCTATTTTTATTTTCTCTCGCCTATTACCCTATAAAATCTATAGGTTATGGGCCCAGCCATACTACCTTTAGTATTGTGCTGTAGTTCCTTAAATTCATTTCTTTTTGTTTTCTAAAAAACACATGTGTCCTCCAATCAACTTTAACCAAAACCATTTTCGTTATGGATAACCTGAAAACTAAGCGAAACATCCAACCTTTTAACGGCGAAAAATATAGCATCTGGAAGTTTCGTATCCGCTCGCTATTAACTGAATTGGAGGTCATCAAGGTCATCGATGAAGAACCCGTGTTACAGTTCGAGGTATGGCAGAAGAATAATCGTATTGCTAAAAGCGTTATTGTCGAGTACTTGTCGGACTCCTTTCTTAGTTTTGCCAAAGAAGAACTGACCGCAAAAGACATATTTAGAAGCCTGGATGCCTTGTACGAAAGAAAAAGCTTAGCAACGCAGTTGGCTATACGAAAGAAGCTGTTGGGTTTGAAACTACAAGGAGATACTCTACTAGTCAAACACTTCACGGTTTTTGATGATTTGATGACGGAACTTTTGGCTGCTGGAGCGAAGCTCGAAGAAACCGGCTGAACGACCTCGAATTGTTCAAGCTGTGGAATTGACTGAGGAGGCAATGGTTTCCAGTCCCCGGGTTTGCATTCATGGCTGGTGATTACCAATTTGGCGAAAACAGGAAACAAATAACATTCCTGTTGGATTCCGGAACTTCCGACCACATTGTTAACAGGGAAGATATTTTCAGTACCTATACAATTTTACATAAACCTTTTAGAATTTCAGTAGCTAAGAATGGTGAATTTGTTTCAGCCACCAAACGTGGAACACTGCAAGTAATTAGTGACTCTGGCATCCAAGAAACTCTGGAGGATGTACTGTTGTCCGGAGGTGCCGTACAACCGTATCGAGGATACAGCGCGCCGGGTTGACCGTCACCTTCGATCAACACGGAACTTATATCAGTAAGGACGGTACAGTACTGATGCGAGGTAAAGTCAATTAATAATTTAATTTCAACAGATTTAGAAGTGTGTGTTAATCGATCTGTTTCTCAGTTGTGCATTAATAATAAAAAAATATTACGACTTGTGGCATCAGAGATTAGGACACATTAGTAAACAAAAGTTTTTGGATTTAAAGAGAAATTCTATGATTGATGACATTGGTTTAATTGATTCAATAACGCCTGATGAAAAACTGTGCGAAGCATACATAAATGGGACACAAAATCGATTGCCATTTAATATATCTAAGGATAAAAGCCATATTATACGACCATTATTTGTTGTACATACTGACGTGTGTGGGCAGATCACTCCTACCTCAATCGATAACAAGAATTACTTTGTGTTGTTTGTGGATCAATATACCCATTACTGTGTTACGTACCTGATAGCCTATAAATCAGATGTATTTTCAGCTTTAAGATTTTGTAGCCAAAAGTGAAGCACAATTCAATTTAAAATTGGTTAATTTATACTGTTATTTATCTAATGAGATGAAAGAGTACTGTGTGCCCCGAGGGATTTCATACCATTTAACTATTCCTAGGACACCGCAGTAGAATGCTGTTAGCGAACGCATGGTCAGGACAATAACAGAAAAAGCATGTGCGATGGTTAGTGGTGCTAAATTACCGAAATGTTTCTGGGGAGATGCAGTATTAACTGCAGTTTATTTGATTAACTTTTCTCCTACCCGCGTTTTGACACAAAATAAAACCCCGTTCGAAATATGGTATGATAAAAAGCCTGCAATTAAATATTAAAAGGTTTTTTTTGCTACTAACTATGTTTGATGAAAAATCATGGAAGGGTATACTTGTAGGATATGTACCGAATGACTATAAGGTATGGAACATAGAACGTGAAAAATATGAAACGGTTCGGGATGTCATAGTAGATGAGGTTAATTTTCTGCAGTCAAGGCCTAAGTTGCGATTTGAAGGACATGTCATCGAACATTTCCAAAATACTGAACTGACACCTAAGTCAGAGTAAATAAAACCTCAATGCTGTGACAGTCCTAAATTTGATATGTCTAAAGCTGATAGTACTAAATCCGATAGTACGAAATCGGTTAATATGAAATCGGATAGTACAAAATCTGATAGTACGAAATCTGATACCTAGTATGAAATCAGTTAGTACGAAATCGGATAGTACAAAATCTGATAGTACGAAATCTGATAGTACGAAATCAGTTAGTACGAAATCGGATATTGTTAAATCAGTTGAGCAAAAATCAGATAGTTTAAAATCTGATGAATCTGTTTCTAGTAGAAAGATTCGTAAGCTAAACGAGTCATATGAAATGCCAGAGGTAAATGTAGACGAACTGGTATCGACTGGTAGTTTTGATCAAAATATCGATGATTCTTGTCAATTGAGGAGGAGCGCTAGGCTCAAGTAAAAGGTCGTACACCAATATCTTGTAAGGAACTTGATGAAGTTCTTTTGTGTGCTCAGTCAATTAATTGCGTAATACCTATATCTTTTAATGAGATTAATAACCGAAACGATAGAGCTCTTTGGGAAGGTGCAATTAAGAAAGAATTACATTCACTTTTAGCAAATAATACTTGGACGTTAGTGCCTAGACCTGACAAAAAAAATATAGTCGACTGTAAATGGGTTTTTAGTATTAAAAATGATCAGTTTGGTAATCCATCTCGATATAAGGCACGTCTAGTTGCCAGAGGCTTTAGTCAGAAGTATTTGACAGATTATAATGAGACTTTTGCCCCAGTTGCTCGTATAGCAAGTTTTCGATTCATAATTAGTTTTGCAAATCAATTTAATTTATTGGTACATCATATGGATGTAAAAACCACATTTTTAAATAGCACTTTAAAGGAAGAAATTTATATGAAAGTGCCAGATGGTATAGTTAATAAGGAGAATTATGTTTGTAGATTAAAGTTCATATATTAAAACTATTTTGGATAAATTCAGCATGACTGACTGTCATCCAATAAGTACTTCTTTAGAGAATAAGCCTAATTATGAAGCTCTAAATTTAGATAGTGAATATAGTGCGCCTTGTCGTAGCCCTATAGGTTGCTTAATGTATGTTTTGTTGTGTACGCGCCCTGATTTAAGCGTAAGTGTCAATATCTTGAGCAAGTATACAAACAAAAATAATAAAGAGCTATGGAAAAGTCTCAAAAGAGTACTTAGGTATTTAAAAGGCACCATAGAGTTAAAACTAAAATACGTAAGGTGTGATAATTTTGAAGATATCTTGTGTGGTTATGTAGATTCAGATTGGGGTGGTAGTGACGTTTACGATAGAAAAAGTACCTCAGGATATTTATTTAAATTGTTTTACAGTTGTACTATAACTTGGAATACTAAAAGACAAACTTCTGTAGCAGCTTCTTCGACCGAAGCTAAGTACATGGCTTTGTTTGAAGCTGTGAAAGAGGCGTTATGGTTAAAGTCTTTAATAATAAGTGTACATTTAAATATTAATAATCCGATACCTATTTTTGAAGACAACAATGGCTATATAAGTATAGCCAATAATCCTACGAGTCATAAAAGGTCTAAACATATAGACATAAAATACCACTTCTCTAGAGAACAAGTAGAAAACAATGTTATTTAATAATTGTTGTATCTCCACACAGGTAAACAGATAGCGGATGTGTTAACCAAGCCGTTACCTGTCGTCGCATTTAGACAGTTCAGAGATGAGATGAACTTATGTTTGTAACTACATTTTGTTGATTTATTTGTTTATATCAATTGATAAATGCATAATTTATACTTAAGTGCATAGTTTAAGATTTGCTTATTTATTGGTCTGATTAGGTTTTACTGGGTTTCCCTAATCCTTGCAACAAATGTTGGACCATATTACATTGTGATTCCCCAGCAATACTTGGATGGTTTTAATGTTCTGGTTAGTCAAAATTATGATTGTAAATAATTAGTGATTAATTTTTGAGGGGGCGTGTTGACATTTTTATAATTTAAATAACAAAAATTAATTAATAATTATTGATGGTAATATTATTATTATGGCCACCCTCAATATTCTCGGTATAAATACAATCGTCATCCCCACTCTTTTTCTCATTCCGATTTACGCTGTGTTAGGAGACAGACGTTATACCATCCTTGTTATAATTTTGAATATACGTTCTAACGTATTTATTTAATCTATTTTTATTTTCTCTCGCCTATTACCCTATAAAATCTATACCAAGACCCAGGTTTATCTGAAAAAGATCATTTTCCATCTTGACCTGACCCGGGATCGAACCCGCGACCATCCGTGTCGCAGGCAGGCGTGTTGACCGCTGCGCCACGGAGCTCGAATAAAAAACAGATGTTAAGTGAGGGCCATAGTTGAACCCACAGAACACAGAAAGGTTGAACCACGAGGAAGTGAAGGTTTCTAACGACTGAACCGTGGTTCAGGCCGTGGTCTTATGGAGTTATTCATGATGGTTGAATCAGCGTTGCAAATGACTCAAGTATTAAAATCCAGAGGGACGCTAGTGATTCATAGCCCTTGATATAAAACCGTTTTATTTGAAAGTTGCTTACTATACTTTAAACCATGGCTATAAACATAAAAAGAAAATGGAAGTTTAAATTAATTAAACGCAAATTAAAATTATAATCTTAAAAAGCGACAAGTTACTGTTTGTTTTGTTTTTAGGGTTCCGGACAAAAGTTGAAAAACGGAACCCTTATAGGATCACTCGAGCGTCTGTCTGTCCGTCCGTCCGTTTGTCACAGCCGATTTTCTCCGAATCTACTGAACCAAATTAGATGAAATTTGGTAAGATAGTGTAATCCTATGACCCAAACACGGATGTGCAAAGTAAATAAAGATTTTTTTGAAATAAGGGTCATTTTGAGGGGCCCAATTACAAAATTTAAAAAAAAAGTTTTGCAAACCTTACTGTGTCATATATCAAATGAAAGGGCTCATTATGAGGATTTCAAAAATATTTTTTTTTGTTCGGGTAAAATCAATACTTTTGATTTTATTCACGAAAGAAGGCAAAAATTGACCATTCCCCCCCCCCTGATCTCCGAAACTACTGGGCCGAAAATTTTGAAAAAATTACAAAATATAGTTCATTCCTTGAAGATTACAGGAAAAATAATAAGAATTCTATCACTTGAAAATTAAGTGGTAAACTCACAATAATAAGTTCATCTAGGGAAATAGTTCACTAAAACACCACTAGATGGCGCTAGACAATTGAATAAAACATTTTTTGCACATTGTGTGTGTTCACGAAGCATATTGTATGGAACCCTCATTGCGCGAGTTTGACTCACACTTGGCCGGTTTTTGTTTTTCGTATGTGTAAGTGATTTTTCAAGCTGCCTTAAGGCATCTGACATAGCTTAACGACTGCCATCAACTATGACAGCCGGGACCAACGGCTTAACGTGCCTTCCGAAGCACGGAGGAGCTCGAGATATTTTTATGCCACTTGCGGTCACCCATCCAAGTAGGGACTACACCAGGGGTTGCTTAACATACGTAAGCGCTCATAGAGCTCACACCCACTGGACCATCGGGCTCCTCAAGTTACTAATGACAGCAAATAACACAAAACAGTTTTTATTGCCTAATCAAATTTCGAGGATTTATTGATTGGAAAAGGAGTATTCTTGGCACAAGGAGTTTGTATTCCAAAAATATTGGATCACCAAATAAGTCTTTAATCACTGTTTTCTTTCAGTGAATAAAATAAGCGTTTAGACGGGGAATGAAAATATTATTTTATCAACGTCGGTTATTCTTATAAATCACAATAATCCCTGTTCTTCAACAATCAATGTCCTTTTTTTTATAGAGGTAAGTATATTTATAATTCATATAATTTATTCCGCGGGACCCTCTGTTACTTAATAAAAAACAAAATAAAATAACTTTATCAATGTATAGAATAAATAAATAAATAAAATAAAATTGTTTATTTTCAGATAACTTGGATCCAATTTATGTTAATAATCCTTACACTATGTTAGTAGGATGAGAATTTTAAAAACTAAAAGAAAACTATAATAATTTAAAAATCACGTAAGTGAGTGGGTTTCCAAGATTACCCTCCTCACCAGGCACCGCCACAGCGGCGACGTGTACCTGTCGGCCAGAGTGTTCAGGATACTGTTGTGACTGCCCCGCACTCTGTAGATCATGGATGCTGTTTTTTTGCGGATAAGGGCCGCAAACCCATCAATGTGGTATTCGGCAAACATTGTTGACGCGCTGCAGTAACGGGGCAGTCCCACCAGCATCCTAAAAATATTATTATACAAGACGCGCAGGGCATCTAGGGATGTTTTGGTATAACTGACCCACAGATTACCGGTGTACATATTTTGGCAGTATGCTTTAAAAAGCGTGACCTTGACTTGTTCGGTACACCGTGCAAATCTGCGGGCCAACATATTACCTCTAACCGCCAGTGCCCTACGTTCTCTGTCAATGTCGGAGCAGTCCTTAAGGTCGTCGACAATTATATGCCCCAAATATTTAAATTTAGTCACACGCTTGACGTTCATGCCATTAAGGGTAATATTAATTGTGTGTTCGGGACATTTGCCGGCGGCCTTAAAGATCATGTATTCCGTTTTATTTACATTGTACTTGAGCCCATGTTCGGCAGCATACGACTCACAAACTCTGATCAGCTTATTTAGTCCACCCGCCGTCGGGCTGAGTAGCACCATGTCGTCCGCGTAGCTTATATTGTTTATGTTGACATCATCTATCCGACAGCCGACACGCATGCTACTCAGCTCCACGATGAGGTCGTTTACATATATATTGAAGAGTGTAGGGGATGTCAGGCCACCCTGCCTCACTCCACTCTCCAACACATATGCTTCAGAAAGCGATCCAGCCCACTTTACAAAATTCGTTTGATTAGAATACCAATACTTAAACAAATTCAGTATCTCACCCGGCATACCCCTGTCACTCAGCTTTTTCCAAAGTTTGGTGTACGACACTAAGTCAAAAGCCTGCGAGAAATCGAGAAAACAGGCATATACCGGCGTCCTACGATCTGTGTAGTACTGAACGGCGTGCTTAAGGCTTACTATTGCGCTCTCAGTAGATAGTCCGGGACGAAATCCGAACTGCGCGTCATGAATGAAGAATAAAACGACGAAAAGAATAAAACTCCATACAATTTTAAGGGCGAGTGCATCACAGTCCCAAAAAAAGCACTTTTCAATTAAGGTCAATATAAATCCTAATTCGGGAGCCATTAGGTCCATCTATAATACAGACATCCGACATAGGAAAAAGGAAAAACCTAGGCAGAACAATCACTTTAATATTTAATTCACTTCAAATATCCCCTATTATTCATCACCCTTACTCGATAATGCTTTTACGCGTCCCCCGCAAAAAAAAATTAAATAAAGAGTTTTAAGTTTAAATTGACTTTGACGGATGACATGAGGAGCTGACCTGGTGTCTTGTTCTTAAAAATTCAGGCTGTGTCAGCACTTGATGTAGGTGCAGTCATATAAATAGGAAAGTTTGAAATACACGCGAGAACTGTTAGGGGTTGTGAAAGATTCGATATGTGCTTTTGATTTTTTTGTTAGAAAAAGGCTCAAACCGAAACGACTTCCATTACAAAATAATAACGTAGTAATGGAAAAAATCATATTTTAATTTCGAATGAGTAGTCAAAGCCTACATAGATATAATAATTAATGAATAATATTTATTTAAATAACGTTAATTTTAGGCTAAAAGCAAAATGACAAAATAAAACGTTACTGGTCTTTTAAAACATATATTAGTTTTTGAAGGTTCCATCCAATATCTTATCGATTCTGAGACACCACCGCAGGAACTTTGATTCCACAGTTCGGTCATACAACAATGCCTAGTACTACGACATCATGGAACAAAGAAGTTCAACAAACTTTATGTATCTATACTTCGACTTTTTACAGCATACACGTAGATAAAGAAGAAAATTGTCTAAGATTGTTCGAGTCCATAATTTTACGGGTATGTCTTCCTTATTACAAAATAAATTACACTCTTCAATCAAATTTTAAATTGTTTTCGACAGCTAACATAATAACTGAAGAAAGTTACCCTAGATAGCATCTCTAAAATGAACTTTGAATTAGACCCAAGCGCATTCATGTAATCCCGTAATTATCTCTGGGCCCCATTCTTCTTTTGACCCATAACATATCAGTAATTACATCATACTATCGCAGGATCAGATAGCCGTGCGAATATTCTGTAAACACTCATACAAAATAACCAGTTTAATTTGATCTACATTTCCAGTCTATTACATGCTTTAAGGTATTTGTTTTACTCTATCATAGAAGGGAGAGGTAGCTCTAGTTCCATTGGTAGCCAAGATCCCCTAAAATTATAGAATTCTCAAGAGAGGGATAGTGAAGTTTGGAAATCGTCACACCGATTTCAGACACTCCCACGCTTTTACTAGTAATAGAGGTACGTATAAAAGTTTTATTGTTATGGCTTGGCAGGAAGAGTAAAGTATGGTGGGTAAATCGTAGTTTAGATTGGCAAATGTCAATTCGGGTTTCCAACTATAGGCCAAATATCACGATTAGAGTGTCTTTTTTTATATCCATATGTCCTGTTTGCTCCATAAGGAAAAGAAAGAGGCTGTGGGAAGGCCATACGCAGCACCACAGATGGAAATAAGTGGTAGAATGGAGACCCAGAACTGGTCGCCGAATTGTGCGTACACCATTTACTAGATTGAATGACAATCTGGTCAAAATTGCGGAAAAACGATGGAGCGTATTACAAGAGCCCTATATTTAGCTTTATATAAACATGGTTGTGTACTAAAGAGTTGAAAATATGAACAAATGGACAGGTATTTCAATGAAATCATGTATAAAAACATACTTTAGTTAAACTATTATAGTATCTTCTATGAATATCATACCACTGATAGTTTTGGCTACTCTGGTACTCAGGATCTCATTTCATCTTTTTAATTTAAAATTCGAAATTAACTTAATTAAATTCAACTCGTTACAAAAAAAAAAAACAAAAAATAAGTAGTAGATACTTCACACAGATTTGGAATGTAAATTTAGAAACCGGTTTTGATTTCAATCAGCAGAGTGATTTCCATCAAAATTACAAAGAGAGGTAAACAAACGCAATGAACAATCAACAATTCATAAGCTACTCTAGCTAGAGAGCAAAACACCAATCACATTTATCAAAAGCTCCATACGAAAGCACCGCATAACATTTCCCTACTTTTTATTAACTCGTAAAACCTTCCCTCCGATACAAAACAATAACACAGTTTTTGTAATTCCCCCGGCTAACAAGTGCGCCCCATAAACTTCCATCTGGACCCCACAAAGCTTTGGGGTTTGTGTAACCCCTGGAGATTACCAGTGTTAACTGGCACTTGATATTGATTCGCCAAAACATTCTAAACAAGACCCTAAAAACATTGAAATTAGAATCAAATTCCAAAAAGATGTAGATACAACTTGTGATATTATAATTCCAAGTGATGTAATTGCTGTAAATGCTCCTAAATTCAAAGCGAATTCAACTCTGAAACTTACGTAACAAGATATAATTTTTATTGAACATATTCGTGGCGTTTTAGACATTAAAGAAATAAAAAGTGAGGCGTGATTCCCATAATCTGTAACGCATGGTACAATACTAAATTTTGCACTTGACTGTACCGAAGCGGTGTTTGGCTAACATCTTGTTGGATTATAATTTTGAAGGGGTGCGATCGTCCCAGTGGTGTTCATTGATGACTATATCATATTCGCCACTTTCTCACGGTTGGCATAGCAGATTAGGTGGCAATGGAGCGTCTAACTTTGATAGTTAAAACATTTGTTCCCGATTTATCCCTATGTTAGCACAGAACCCGTTACCAAGTCCAAGGGCTATTAAATGTCAGATGCGTTTTATATAACAGCACTTATACAGACATTTTATTACAAAGTAATAGATAAAATAAATAATTATTTATCATGTTTAATCCCACGTTAGTTTTAATCAAAAATTAAACCAACATCTGCATACAACTAGAAACTGCAATGTTTTCTAAGATTTAGATATAAAAGATTTTTGCAATCTGACTTATAGTTTCTGAATTGTATGACACAAATACACAAATATTTATACATATGTACACATTTATCGACTTTGGCACCCATATTTAAAAGCTAATTTACACTCACATATGAAAACCTGACAATATGAAAAACATACTGGTCGAATTAAAAACCTATGTTTTTAGAGCTTGGTGTACATTTTGTTAATATTGAGTAAATTAGTCTCCGTAAAATTTAAGTCATCACAATGCGCTGACCACAACAATCAATAAAAATTAATTAATATAATTAAATCAATGGAACAGAAAATCGTTTTTCTTGATTGCCTGATCAATATAACAATAAATAAATTAATAATTCAATTCGCCACCCCGAACAGCGATCTGTGGGGTGTGCGCGTAGCACCATTGCATATTACAGACGTATTATATTATGAGATAATTCAATCATGACCCTCCGGGCCGTTTTTATTGTCTTCCACTGTATAGCTGCCTGTGTTCTAGCTAGGGTTGCCAATATCCAATTATTCTTTGCAGTGTCTACGTTGCTAGCAAGCCGTATCATACAAAACTGAATGGATACACACAGAAAGCGTTACCATGCTTTATTTACCAGGAATAAAAATAAATTAAAATAAAAATCATTTTTTATTATTACATTTATTCAGATTACATTTTTATTTTGAAAATAAATAAATGATCTATTTTACGCTTTAACACATTTAAAACTATAAATCATCAGGGTTTTTTGTACTCTCCACTGCAAGAGCATGACTCTTTCTTTACTACAAGAGCCTTACCAGATAAGAGCATTCAGAGGATTTGGCCTACACTCTCTTATTATATATCGGCGACATATAATATTTTATAAAGAGTTATATATATTTAAAAGTTGTGGAGATACTGCTATCTAATGATGACTTTTGGAACTAAGTTATCAGACCTTTTACTATAGCAGTTTCACCGGATGAGATATCTATTCAATAAGGAAAAGGAAAATTCCGTAAAAGTAGGTAAGCTGTAAAATAGATATTTTTACGTAAGAGTAAAGTATATTTTAATCATATGTTAAAGGATCCTAATGATAAGCATAACTCCTTCTAACATAAAGGTAAGGTTTTATCTTTTTAGAATTGGCAACCCTATTTTCACTTTTTTAATCCCCATCAAAGTAACACAAAGACAGACAATGGTTGTTTATTTGGGCAACAGATTGCTCACTTGTCAAGTGTAATCTTTTGTTATGAACAAGTTCTGCTAAGTGAAAGTTATTTTATAGTGCTACAAGTATTTATCCAGATGGAAAATAGGCCCCAGCTCCAGCGTTAATACCTTTTAATTACTAACAATCTCGAGCTCCTCCGTGCTTCGGAAGGCACGTTAAGCCGTTTGTCCTGGCTGATGGCATGGCTGCCGTTGATGGCAGTCGTTAAGCTATGTCAGATGCCTTAAGGCAGCTTGAAAAATCTGACACCAGTGTTGGCCACTTACACATACTAAAAACAAACAAACAACTAATCAATAACAGTCGTGGTGAAATTGGTTGATACCTACAGTACCGTACAGAACTTATCTAGAGAAATAGCAACATATTTATATACATGCATGCACGTATATAATTATGTACATAATTGCAATATGTGCATGGTCGAGACCGTGTCATTTACACGAAATGATGATGATGATGATTATATACATAGTACAATTTTTTCTCTTGACTCTCACCATGAAAAGTGCTTTATGTGTTGAACATATCCTCAGCATGTTATCTCTAGATTGTATTAGGTACGTAAAGAATATACTTTTACTTACCAAGTTGTATGCCTTTTACCAAGTTGCTTCGGCACAAATAATCATCATCATCATCATGTCTTTCTAGTCTCCACTGCAGGAGCACAACCCTCTCTGTACTACCAGAGCCATATACTAGCCTGAGTAGTCAGAGGATTTGGCCTACACTCTCCACGCTGTCCAGACGGGTTGGAGAGGTCTCTTTGATGTTAATAAGCTTTGTTTAGCTTGTGTTTCCTTAGTTGCCTTTTACGACATCCACGGGATGACTTGGAGTGATCCTATTCTACTCTGCCGGGAAACACACGGCACAAATAATATTCTTACCATTTAGGCCAATAACCTTTTGTGATTCATCTGAATATCTCCTGCAACAGATAATAATAACTTATAATTCCAATGTGATGAATCATTTTCCCTTTCGATATTTCCCAATTTTGATAAAGCAAAATATTGCACCGATAGCTATATAACTATTAAACAATAAAATGGATTCATTGCTTTGCAATACAAGATACTTATCTTCGCAGATCGATTATAATTTGATCTATACCAAATAAATATTATCACCATCCAGTGTTAAATGAGCTACGGCTCTTTTGTACACTTAAAGAAAAGGAGAGGGTCAGCGGCGCATGTTATGATGGACGCATTATTTAACCCTCAAAAGCGCGTTAAAACTCAATAGAGGGGCTAACTGATTCTAGTTCATAGAGTTACAAAGCTGTTGTTAATAGAGTTGACGCCTTAATAAACTAAAATTCTTTTGCCACACCTCTAGTTTTGCAATTGTCCATATATGGAAGACTAGACGAGATTAAAATAGAAATCCCATGTTCTGAACTGTTAAAATCTCTAACACTCTCTAACATCTATTTCATTCATTTATTTCATGTCATGAAACGGAAAGACCATGTAGCATTTAATGTGTTCATGTAAAAAGTCGCAACTGCTTTATTAATCGCTATTACTAATAAAATTACCCAAAATAATCCTTTCAAACTTGTTTCATAGTTTAAAATGAAGTCGCTTCCGCTGCCTATTCATTGAGATCTTTAAAACTTCTCAACAGATTTTTAATGCAGTGTCAGCAATAGATAGAGTGATTAATGAGCATGAATTAAAAGTATACATTATTAATACATTCCCGGGTGCAGCCGGGTAGGGATGCTTGTAAATAATCAATTGAAATAACGCAGATTGCCGCGTCTGTGATGTCGTTAACTCTATGTTAAACCCCTCAATAAGTTAATTGGTCCCCATAACCGGAACATCGTTACAGGGCATCGTTACAGTTTGTTTTAGTGGTGCTATGATTATTATATCTCCGGTTGGTAAAGGTAGAGTACTTACAATAAGAATCAGGTGCATCAACAATTCATGGATTATGAATGGCGAATCCATTTTCATTTGAGCCCACGTGTCAGAGTGGATATTATCCAGTAATTTAATTATGTGATCATGTTTATTATCTTGTTTTGAAGGAATACATCTAAAGTACATTTAATAGGCAAGAGTGAATAGGCATTATTTGAGTTTGTATGTACCACCCTAGACCATGCATGACCATTAGCATGTTGGTGGGTTCGTAGGAAAAAAACGGAATCAAAATAGTGATGGGTTGCTAACCGCATCACCTACTGACAAGATTCCTCACGCCCATTCCCTCGATCGGCTTTTACGATCCGCACGGGAAGAGAAGCAGCGGGCACATTCTACGTTTCTTCTTTTCTCCCAGACGAGCATGGGATTTACATAAAAAAATTTAAAATAAATATTTTTTAAAATAATTTATTGAAAAAACGTATAGCCTCCATACACGCACAGAGTAAAAAATTGAGTAAACGGAAGAGTACTCACTATGCTACTCACTTTACCGGTGTAAGCAGCATCGGTAAAGAAGAAGACAAGAAATTAGTAGAGTAGGACTAGCGACGTGGACTACTCTACCACTTGCACTGCCTTTACTCCATGTACTCTACTAATATCTGGTTATCTCTATGCATGTATACGCTAAGTAGAGTAAAGATCGAGTGACAGCGCCGGCGTTCTAAATCTACTTATAAAATTCTAACGTGTGGACATCTGTTTTACCAAAACTGGTAGAGTAGCCCAAATTGGTAGAGTAGTAGCCTAGTGTACTGTGTACTCTACCACTTACTCTACATGTGTACCGGAGGCTTAATGTATAAAATAATAACATAATAGGGATTTTTACATTTAAGCTATTGGTAACATAGCTTTTGTGAGGTCAGCAAATTAAAATGCTGAATGGCTGTTATGCACAAATATGTTATGTATAATCATAGAAGTATGAATATTTTTTTTAATCTATGTGTATAATGCTCTCACAAACAGCAGGCCTATTTGCTAACACTTGACAGCTCCGGTGTACATCATTTTCATGGTAACTTCAATATTCATTACGGCTTCGGTATGAATGACTATTTTAATTAAGATATGAAAACCGTAATGGATGCTAAAGTGACAATCAAATCGTTGTACACCGAGTTAGCAAATCGGCCTGCTGAACAAAATCAAAAATCACACTCCGGACTACAAAAGAAAATCTTTGCTAATATTTATAAATCTGATGAGTATTTCTGTCTGTTTGTTTGGTTGAACGCGCTATTCTCAGGAACTACAGGACCGATTAAAAAAAATTAACCGTTGTTCACATTATCCCTGATTGATATAGGTTATGTATGTACCGCATGCCGCGGAGGACTGCTAGTATCAGAATAAGACAGAGAACCTATCTAAATCTCAATTCAAATAGTTGACCACGCATCAAGCCTAGAACCTTAGTGTTATTTTTTTGTATGACATAAGACGGCACATGAGCAAACGGGTCACTTGATGATACGTGATCACCACTACCCATGGACAACTGCAACACCAGGGGTGTTACAAGAGCGTTGCCGGCCTTTATTTTTCTCTCTCCAAGGGGAAGAGCATCCCCTTGGAGAGAGAAAAATTAAGCCTCCGGTTCTCTCACTCACCGAACGAAGCACAGAAGGGGTAAAGCTAGTATACTATTTAATTTTATGATTTAATACTCACAATTTTCTATTTAATTTTACCTGTATCACACTAACTGGAGCTTATATGTATGACACTATTTAATGTAACTTTTTGTTTTTTGCATGCTGGATAAACAGCTAGGTGTATTGCACTTATGCGAAATAAATGATTTGATTTGATTTGATATACTCAAACATCGAATTTCTGTGAGAATGTGGTACTTCCCCGGAAGAGCCGGTAGCGGGGCTCTACCACAACAAAATATAAAAAAGTGTAGTTACCAATGCGCCATTGAGGCAATCCATTTCAGTTTGTTAGCAACGAGATCATCCATTTTGCCATAGTGGACATATTTCATACCATTTGTAATTAAATTCCAGTTGAAAGGGGACTTGATCAGAGGATTAGGTTTGACGAATTAAAAAGGGGTGGAATAAGTCATGATATTCGATTGTAGTCGGGTCCAAAGTCATTGGGGCCAACATAAAAGACAATGTCACTTTTTTTCCCTAATGGGTTAGTCGTACGAGATCCAATGCCACATTTAGTGAAATTTCCGGTATATACGGTGCAGTATTGATCGTTTTAGACCCTTTAAGGAGTGGGTCAGTCCGTCGATACCAACAACATTTCCAGAAAAAAAAAATTACGTTCCTCTAACTCTTCAATGCTGGTTTGGGAGAAAAGAAAAATACATAGAATATTTTCTAAACGGAGACCGTAAATGCCGGTATTTTTTTTGGATTTGGGCGAAATCTAAGGAATCACATTGATAGGCGATGCGGCTGACGAGTAGGTGAGCGTTTCGTCCCATTAATTTTTCGTCCCATTGGGACGAAAAGCTACTTTCAAAAAGTTCAAAATATGTGGTGTGCAATTCGTCCCAATATTTTTATTATTATATTTTTTAAATTTATTTTGTACAGATAGCAACACAAGCTTAAAACATAAGCGCAAAATAAAAATAAAAGACATATTGATTTGTAAATAATATTTATTTGTAATTAAAAGAAAATCAACAATAAAATAACAAAAAAAAGATAAAATGGTTATTATAATGTTATAAACAATTAGCTTAATTGTAATGGCACAACAAATCACAGATCAATTATAATAATATTGATATTTGCTTTTTTACAAACTATAAATAAAAAGATATATTCCTAATACAATAAAGTACCCATAATGCAAATAATTATACAACCATAAACCCAGCGCTAACTTTAAAATATTATAAAACTAGTATTTTGAATTTAAAACGTCACAGTTTGAAATTACAATATTTAACATTAACAAATATGTATTTATAAATCATCCCCTAAACACTAAATATTATGTTAATTAAATACTATATAGAGTATGAAGTACAATTTCAAAAAAAAACAAAGGCTAGTAGCTCGATAACAAAAAAAAATAAACCTATAAATTTTACTTACAATAGTAATTTAAACTACTTACATAAAAATACAGCTCGAAATCACAGATTAATTTTCAATGGCAGTCTTATACAATATTTCAATCAGTCAATCAGATTTTTAATTACCATTTTACATACTATAATGATAAAGAAATCAGACTTGAGACAAGACAAGACACAATCAGACTTACAGTATCAGTTGTTTGAAGTTGATGGTTCTGTCTGTGCCGTTGTATCCATCTATAAAATATTAATTATCATTTTATAAACATATTTGGAATAATATTAATATAGTTAAAACATATCGCCACGAGCTATTTGTTTGTTTAATATCTTTGCTGTACACAATAAAATTACATAAAAGCGTTAATCAGCCTTACAAATTGTTTATTGAAATGTTACAAAAGATAGGCATAACAAGTAGAGAGTTCATTAAATATAAACAACACTTAATAAACTTAAGTTTACCATTTGGAACTATTAAAATGTTCAGTACTCCGTAAATCAAAACAAGCTTGATAAGACAAAACAACATGGTGGCCAGGCATCTTACGCCTTTATTTTATATGATAGAATATATTTTTATTATATATAGAATCACAAAATATTGTAATAGTCTAAAACTTACCTTGTGATGTAAAAGGAGAACTTAAAACAATATAAAATGGCGAAACAGTGCGCACTCAAATCATATTTATATTATCTGCACTGCATCACAGGAACACAGCACTATGAAATGCGCATGCACATAGTGCAAAACAAAGCGTTACTGTGACCTGAAACGAGATAGCAGCACGCACTATGAATAGTGCGAAAGAGACAACAGCACGCACAATGAAAGGTGCGAAAGAGATAGCAGTAAGGGTTATCATTATTAGGTTCTCTGAAAACTACCTGCTCTCAACGAGTCGACACTCAAAAATTGTACATTAAAAGACATTAAACTAAGGTGGCGCTGAGACAACACCTAGTAAGCCTAATATTATATTAATAATATATCATTCATTTGATTTTTTTGCTGACATTACTTTCAAAAAAATCAATGGGACGAATCACACACAGAATTCTAAATACTTTTTTGTATGCGTTTCGTCCCATTGCCATTGGGACGAAAATTTAATGGGACGAAACGCTCACCTACTCCGGCTGACAACCCATCACTATTTTGATTCCGCTTTCCACCTTTACGCCCACTACAATGCTAAACGTGGCCTGTAGGTTTTACGACCTTG
Organism: Rhodophaea formosa; assembly: GCA_963082605.1. NCBI lineage: Eukaryota > Metazoa > Arthropoda > Insecta > Lepidoptera > Pyralidae > Rhodophaea > Rhodophaea formosa. Next base: position 7,623,421 of record OY720225.1, on the reverse strand, counting down.
GGCTCTGTCTACCCCGCAAGGGATAAAGACATGATAGTATGTATGTTCAAAAATATTCGGTCAACTGTTCAATTTGTATGGGAATATTTAAAAAAATGAGTTCCCAGCATTAGTTTCATGGTTGTTCGAATTGACGGGTTGTTCTAATTATTATATTTATTATCTAAATTATACGTATTAATCGATTTAGTAAGACTATCAATTTTTAAATCAGTTAAAAATAGCAAATTTTGCACCAGAAATGTGGCGGAGTCCTTATTTCATAATTACGTTCATCAGGTGTCACCTGATTAAAATTCATCACGCGTCACGAACCGCGAATTTTATCAGCCTAATGAGAATAATTAACGATAACTATGATGATTAATTTACACTCAATTTAATGGAAGCTCAATTTATTGCTGGTACAATTTCCGTTCTGTACTGACTACCGTGGCGCAGAAGTTATCACGATTATAACGCTCTGCATTCAATTTCCAGTTCAGACTTATACTTGTTCTTAATTTTAACTGGATTAATAAGCTGAAAATAACAGTTTTTCGTTACCAACATTATATGAGGCTATGCATTCAATTTCCAGTTTCCGACAAATATTTATTCTTCATTTTAACTGGATTAATAAGCTTTTCGAAAATTTAATACAAAGGCGTGGCAAAACGCAGATTGAAAGGTAATAATAAAAGAAAATGGAATTAAATGAAACGAAATCAAAAACATAAATTAAGCGAAACGAACGAAATGAAACAAAACAAAAAAATAAGCGAAGCGAAACTAAAAGAAATGAAACGAAAACAAGCGCAATGAAACAAAACGACGCAAAATAAAACGAAATTCTTAGTTCGTAGTTCTTGTACAATTTTTTCTCCTTATGCAAAATTTTAGATCAATTTATTGAGGATAAGTGAGACGAAAATAGCCATCAACTAAGTTGATTACCTACTAGGAATAGCCGTTCCCACTGATTGATATTAATTAAGACAGGCCTCTGAGGACGCTAATTGAACTAACTTCTGGTCGCAGGTTCGAGTCCGGCCCGTGGAGACACCCGTCTACGAGTTTAGGCGTTTAGATCCCGGAATAGAATGACAAGGAATCAGTTGATTAGTTTGAGAGTTAATTAAAAGGCAAGCTATAAATAAGAAAATAATAAATATAAATATATACGGACAAATCACACAGATTGAGCTAGCCCCAAGGTAAGTTCGAGACTTGTGTTATGGGATACTAACTCAACGATACAATATTTTATTATAAATACAAATAATTAGATAAACATCCAAGACCCAGGTTAATCTGAAAAAGATAATTTTCCATCTTGACCTGACCGGGGCTCGAACCCGGGACCTTCCGTGTCGAAGGCAGGCGTGTTGACTGCCGCACCACGGAGCTCGTAACTAGTAGCTATTGCTTATTTTTAGGTATTTATTCGTAGGTTTTTAGAAACTAAAGAATAACATTATTAAAACAATACTAAATGAATAGAAATAAAACGAAACGAGACGAACAGAAAACTCAATATTTTTTTCGACTTCCAAGCATTGGCCCCAAAGGAAAAGTTGTTCATATTGACGGGCTGAGTCACCCCTTTATGGGTATGTCGTGAATCAATGGTCATGTAACAATCTCCGGTCAGGTCAATATGAAAAATTTAGTTTTTCATCATGACCTGACCTAGGATCGAACCAGGGACCACTTGTGTCACTCGCTAGCGTGTGAACCACTTTAACAGAATCATCTAATAAACAAATGATCTCTATGAAATCAAAAATCAATACAGTCTTTCTCCAATCATACCTACAAAAATGTATTGAGTCATAACAGCACCCAAAGCAATGATCAATAACTCTGCAACAGTAATCAGATTACGCGGCGGAGATAAATTTGAACGCACGCGGCGGAATTACGCCGTAATTGCGTTTGGATCATCTGACGCTGTTAGCAGTAGCTATATTACTCGACAGCTTCACTTTAATCGCTCTAAAAGTGAAAATAATGACAAACCGCTGACAGAGTGACCAGTATAAAAATTACAAAAATGTATTGAGTCATAACAACACCCAAAAACAATGATCAATAACTCTGCAACAATAATCAAATTACGCGGCGGAGATGAATTTGAACGCACGCGGCGGAATTACGCCGTTATTGCGTTTGGATCATCTGACGCTGTTAGCAGTAGCTATATAACTCGATTACTTTACTTCGATCACAATATACTTATGTGAATAAGCCGTTATGATAAATCGCCGACAGAGTAAATTAAAAGTAAAGTAAAAATGTGATTTATTCCTCTATAAAAAAGTAAGCAAAGTACCTATAGGAAATTTTACAACTAATAGTTTGGAGACTGACGACTGTAGAAGCCTTAACCTGTGTTACAGTTCGCCAAATATTATAAATGTGAAAGTGAGTTTCTTTGTTTGTAACGCTTTGACGGCGTTACTACTAAACCGATCATCATGAAATTTTGCACACACATTTTCTGGACTACGGACATAAACATAGGCTACCTCTCATCCCAGAAAAACATACTGATCCCGAAAGATCGACATTGACGCGAGCGAAGCCGCGGGCAATCTCACACTCCGGAACATCACAGCGAAGAATGCAATGAGAGAGAGTACATAAAAAAGAGGGGTGACGGAACCAAAGTCGTAGCGTTACATTAATTTTAATACTGCAATTAATAAGGCCACTATGGTTAATTACTTAGCGCGAATGGCCGCTATAGCGGTTTGCTAAACTTAATGCTTTTAGGGTATAGTTTTATTGATAATAAATATAATGCCATTAACGTTATAGCTGTGGTTTCAGTTGATGGGATTAAGTAATCAATTGTAAGGTAAGTATTAATTCTGATGATAGAAGAAGATAAGCGCTTATAGATAGTGTTGTTTGATTTTTAGTATAAATTGTATTGATTTTTCACGGTTTAGCCCATCAATTTGAAGAATGTTGGGAAGTCAGAAAAAAATTTAAACATTTCTATATAAATTAAGGTCTATTTATTTTGAGATACATTTCTACTTAGAACACGCAAAAATTGCTTAAAATATAGCTATAATTCATATAATTATTTATAAACGAACAATACTATTTTTAAAAAAATTATAAGATGTAAGGAAGGAAGGATTTTATCAGCTCCTTATTATTTATTTTATAATTTACAGCTAATTCAAAGTTTGTGTTCTATTCCAAAAAGAATAAATAAAGAGACAATAGGAGTACCAATATTATTTAAGTAGCCAGTACCATAACGCAGTATCCTTTCAAGGAATGAGCCATATCTCGAAGGAGTTTACATTTTTCATGTCATATCCCGTGCAATCAGGGTTGCAATAAAGTCCGGTGAAGCACGTACGGAACCAATACAAATCTGGGCGTGCTGCGTCGTGAATATTTCATGGCGATGGTGATGTGATATTTGAGGTTATTTGATAATACCAATACTAGCCTACGAACCGTGATTTTTCCAAAATGATCTCTATTTTATACTTACTTTTTTTTTCAGGGGAGTAGGTAATGACTTTTACTTTCGACGACTAGCAGTCAAGAAAATGTCATATTCAGTGTTGTTACACTGAATATGGAATTTTAATAATCAGTTAACTTCTGAACACAAGCCAATTTTTAAATCCAGTTTAGTCCATGATGTATCATGGACCAAACTGGCACTAAAATGATCATTTTTGTAATTTTTTTACAATGATTATATCCAGGTTTGAGAACCCATATGAAACAGTGGAGCATTAGAATTTAAATTTTTGTTTCATTATGGAAGAATTTTCTCCCTTCCGTTTATCTATCAGCTCCTAACAATATGCCGAATCACACTTGATTTATCTATCGTTCCTAGAAGCCACGATAAGAGAAGTCAATATTCCCAGATATCACATTTCATCGAAGTTCCTTTTGAAATAGTGTACTGATGGCATGACATGACAAGCAAAAACAAGTCAGTATTATGCATATGATGTAGAATGGGAGATTCCATTTTGAACAACCATATCTTAAACCACTAAAGAATTCAAAAGCTTAAGCTTCGATATTTGGGCTCCAACAGTTGTGATATTTGTACAAGTTAGTCATCATCATCATTTCGTGTAGGTGACACGGTTAGTTGGCCGTGCACACCCTGGTGTCAGAGTTCTTCGGAACCGCCTCTCGGCCTCTAATGTGCTTCCTCTAACGATTACGAGATGGTAGCCGGGACCAACGTGCCTTCCGAAGCACACGGAATCATCTTTCTTATCAGACAATCAGGTGATTCATGCCTGCAATGTCCTTACCAGACTGGAAACAACTTAACAAAGTATGCTCCCCGTGGGAATCGAACCCACGACCCTCGGGTCAATAAGGCAAACGCCTTAACCACTGGTCCACAGAGGCTGTATAAGTTAGTTCCATAGTTCAAGAAACTATAATAACTTTCGTCAGAGTCATATCGTATTATCAAAGAAGTAGTTCTTCTGTTATTTACCACCGGCCCTGACAATACACTATCAATGTTTATAGTTATCGTCAGTCTGACTGTATGTATTGCTTTGTGATTGGACATAGCGTTCGATATGACACGTGCGCCACCTAAATACAGCTACTTGGATGCTGTTTCTGTATGTTGCTGGAGTTTTATAGTCTTGATACTTTTCTTACGTATCTCTTATTTTAATTTTCTTGTTTAAAAAAAAAAAACTAGCCCAGAAGACGCTGTTCTTAGCTGGAGTTTGTCTGGCTAAAGTAATCTGAGAAACTTTTGATTGAAATGGAAGAAACGAAAATTTAAAATTTGTTTACTGTTGTTATCTGTGACAGAATAAACCAAGTGGGGTAACGAGCACTCCTAAACACTTCAAGCTCAGGGTAGTCATGAGTATACATCAGGTATCATCTTAGCTAATGATAAATAAGTATTTTTTAGCGGAGGCTGACAAGGAAATATTTTTAGGAGCTGTTTCTAGAGTCTTCTAAGACGTAATGCCCTAAGCAGACACTGTAAGTGTTACAAAATATAGTTACAAGTAGTGCTATAACTATTAAGTCTACGTATGCTTATCTAATTTACTACCAAATTTAGACAATATATTGGTACGCGTAAGGTTAGAGGCACTTTGATAAGTCTATAGTGACGTGGTCCGCGTAAAAAACGTATGGCAATGTTACTTTTTTATGTAAAAAGACCTTTCGTTGCCAGGTCTTATTATATAAAAATGCTTTTATTTCTACAATATGTGATATTTTAGACTTTTTTAAAGCCAATTTTTTCACAAAAAAGTTAAAGCTGATTTTGGTAGGTAAAGTATATCATTTACCAAAATCAGTTTTAACCATTCTGCACAGTGTAATTATGATGCAATGTGTTGTTTTCACGCTAAGTAGCTGAGCTGCCGAGTATGCATTTTAATTTATGAATAACGCATTTAAAAACAAATACCAAAAGGAGTACATCAATAATCAAAAGGCAGCCAAAAATGCTGCACTGCATGCTGCAAAAATATAATTCTGAAACAAGTGTATAAGTTTTATTGACATTTATTTTTAATTAATATTTTTAATTTTTAGGTTCTTATCTAAAAATATTCTGTTGTAATTGTTATAAAGAATAGCAAATGGAAGGTTAAAAAAGTTACAAAGTATCAAAACTCTTTAGTTCGTCTATAGCCAAAAAGAGGAAAAACGCTATAAGAACGTGTTGCGCGTATAAACCTCCAATAACAACACTACAACGCGTGCATGTTATTGTTATATAATTTATCTTGGATGTTAAAAGCTTATATTTTTGTAAAATAACAATCAATAAAAAAGTAGAAAAAGTATCAAGAATCTTTAGTTCGTCTATAGCCAAAAGGAGGCAGCCGAAAACGCTATAGGAACGTGTCTCGCGTACAAACCTCCAATAACAACGCTACAACGAGTGTATGTTATTGTTATATAATTTGTCTTGGACGTTTACGACATTGCGGGTACATTTCTTACGGCCGCTTACGTGGCTAGTGGAATGGCGCCTTTATGATTACAATTGTGTTGTTTGGTGAATTGAATGGTTTTTGTTGTTAGTTTGTGAGATGAAACTAAACTTCGAGGAGTAGGTAGTGGATTTGTATTCAATTAAATTGGAAAAAGTATTAATTCCTACCTAACATTCCTTCTGAACTCTAGGCAGTAGATAATTTCATCATGTCTTACTATTTTGTGTTTGTATTAATGTATGTTTATTTCGTATGATTAAGTATTTATTTTCCAATTTTATAAGCATAAATGTCTGTTCCTTCCTCAAAATTATCGTTATTTTTCAATATTTATTAACCCTTTACCACCTATTTTTTATCTGTTTACATCTCAAGGTTCACTGGCAGATGGATGGAAGATCACTGGTCTACCTACCGTAGCTCTAAAGGCTCAAAGCTTTTAATTAAATAAATAAATTAAACAATTTCTTAGTAGACTGAATTGACGCGTAGTTGGTGAAAGCATTCTGTATGTTTCGTCACTTATCTGTTAAGATGTGACCCTTAACGCCTGACGCCCTTCTATGTTCTTTGTATTAATTTTATTATTTTTTTACTCTGAGACCAATCCGGTTGATTTAAGTGCCATAGATTGTATTATAGACATTATTTCTTTCCGCGGTAACTTAAAGCCTTGCCAATCTCCACACCTCAACGGCAACAATTTTATAAATATTGAATGTAGTTGCTCATCTTAAAGTAAAAAAAATCATAGCACGATTTAATATGGCCAATTCATTATAGTTTTATAACGATGTTATCGGCGTCTGGGCCGACTTAAAAGGTTTTAAAGCATTCAATATACGAAGCAAATGCCACAAATCACTCCGTAGTTAGGCTCAGGAGGTTTTAATATGGTGCGGACGGATTAAACCGATTGGTTCCGTGCAACATTTTTGGACGATCTTCGTGGAGCAGTGGTTACAATGCTAGCCTGCGACACACTTCATAACTTACAGTGGGGCTAGCTCAATCTGTGTGATTTGTATTTTATAATATTTGTTTATATACTTACTATTTATTTATTTACTTAGTTGCCTCGTAACATACCTATACCTTCATCATCATCATTATCAGGAACTTTGTTAGTCTCCCTCCACTGCAGGAGCACGACCCTCTCTGTACTACCAGAGCAGTCAGAGGATTTGGCTTACACTCTCCACGCTGACGGGTTGCAGAGGTCTCTTTGATGTTTATAAGCTTTACTTAGCTTGTGCTTCCCAAGTCGCCTTCTACGATAACCACGAGAAGACTTGGAGAAGTCCTATTCGACTCTGCCTGGAACCACAAGGCTATACCTTACTCGAACAAAATACTACAGCGAGAGTATTTTTTTCTTGGACGGAAACTAGCATTTGACATTAAGACTCGAGAAAAAAAGGTGGTCGAAAATCAAAATGATTTTAAATCTCAGCTTGCGTCTCAAAAGCAGAGAACGGAACCCAAAATCCGAAGATAAAATAAAAAAGGCAGATAAAGAGGCAGAAAGGTAAACATTGAACACATATTGGACTAAATATAAATGTCTTCGGGGGACATTAAGATAGCCCGAGGAATGTTAAAAGCTATTTAATATTATGTTCCGTACAAACTTTATTATGGAAATCAGGTAACGGCGGGCGAAAGTGCTGGCATTGACATTGGTTTAACAAAACTTTTTATGTTACTTGCGACAAAAAATAATTAAACAGCTGACATTGAAAGAAAATTGAGTAGTTACTTGGATGCCTGGTAAAAGGAACGTTTTAAAATAAATAATTAGTAGATTGAGCTACTACAAGGGCGCGTCAACTTTCCCCTCCCGTTCCGCAGACTGCGTCCCGCTTTCGCCTAGTTACTAGATGTACGCTTGATTACTTAATCTATTTATCAATCATCGGCAAAGTTAACATGATGTTATTGTAACAAAGTTGAATGTCAAAGGATGATAACCAGAAACAGATAAGTTAATATGATTTTGACGGCATTGTGAATTGATTTCACTGCCCATGTTTGTGGAATTTACGCTCCCAGTCACTAGCCACTTTCAGAGGTTATAAATTGTAAGTACAATTTAAATATTCAAGAAATGCTTTAAATTAAACAATTAGTAAAATAAGCTACTAGAAGTTCACGTTCACTTTCCCTCGCCGCGCGGCGTTCGCAGGTCGCGTCCTGCCTACGCCTCGTTACTAGATGATCGTTTGATTGTCCGTTTGATTACTCAATCGATTTGTCATCAACAATGGAACAGAGTTGAATGTCGAAGGTAAACTGAGTGAATGTGACGGCAATTCGTATTGATTTCACTGCCTAGGCGTGCCTATAGTTAGTTGGTCATTAACTCTCTCAATCACTAGACGCTTGCTACTTTAATTATTAGAAGGATTAATTGAAATATAACAATGAACATATTCTTTAATATCAATTAGTCTAGTTCAAAGGAAAAGAAAAAATATTGTTAAAAACATGATTAATTTCAACAGATGATCATATCCAGCTTCTTTGCTCATCATATAAGACTGTTGAAAACAGACACATAAAGACAGATACAAGGTCACCGTTTTTACCGGGAATACATTCGTGTGTTTGCACCATAGATATATATATATATATAGGGTGCACTGAAGTATTTTTCTACAGGCCGGTACTTTCTCATGGCCGTACCCCGTTCTGTCACGACAAGACGAAGGCATTTAAATGAAAGGGCGATAAAGAGAGAATTAACTAACGTATGTGTAGTAAGTACAAGGTGTAATCTGTGCTAGCACGGGTTCGAGACGATCTATTCTACATGAATTATGTGTTGACTTTGTTGGGGCTTATACATTGTACACGACTTGTTTTTATTTTTTTAAAGTGAAAACTTCTTTAGCGGCGCTGTGCACTTTTTTGTGATGAGGAAAAAATGTTGAACTCGCGGCAGGTCACGTGACCGACAGATTCGACAGATTGAAATTCGTTAGGCGGACACGTGACCTGATCGAAGAACAACGTTTCAAGTTTTCAACTCATTCAAGTTTGCACTTCTGCCGGCACTCCCGGAATGCAACCGTGGTTCTTTTGTTTTAATTTAAGATCTTTATTGAACACTAGCTGTTACCCGCGGCTTCACCCGCGTGATATATAGCATATGTCCTTCTCAGTACCCTAACCTATGTGTATGCAAAATTTCATGATGATCGGTCCAGCAGATAGGGCGTGAAAGCTTAACAAACAAACAAAAAAAACTCACTTTCGCATTTATAATATTAGCCGTGTTCCCGGCAGAGTAGAATAGGACCACTCCAAGTCATCCTGTGGATGTCGTAAAAGGCGATTAAGGAAACACAAGCTAAACAAAGCGTATAAACATCAAAGAGACCTCTCGTCTGGCCAGCGTGGAGAGTGTAGGCCAAATCCTCTGACTACTCAAGCTAATATATGGCTCTGGTTGTACAGAAAGGGTCGTGCTCCTGCAGTGGAGACTAGAAAGACCTGATGATGATGATGATGAATATTAGTTAGGACTATGGTACAAAGGGTGGACATACTACTAAAAAATTCTCTACCAGTCAACTTTTGGGATAAACAAACAAAAGTATTGCGATAGGCCGTACATATGTTACACTTTGAATCCTCTGAGTTAGCATATAGGTAAAAAGACAGATAGAAAGCGGTTACCGTAAGTGAACAGTTATTTCAATCATGAATAGATTTTAGATGATCGTAGCAGTGGATAGTAAACTACGTAGTTGATTTTAAACCGACTTCAAAAAAGAATAAGATTCATCAGAATGGTTTGTTCTTTTATTTTACTCGAATACTTGAAGATGCTTATTTGGAAAATCCTTTTTTCATTGAACGAGTATATTTTCACCAGGTTACTTTTAAAGTTTAATTAAAACGGTTTAGTTCATAGGTAGAACTCGGTGATTATCTGAAAGACTATTATTAATTTCTTTTGCTAGTGCTTTCTGCTGTATCTCTGTCTGTCATGCGACATAACTGGTTTGTCCCAAATTGTTTTTATGGAAAGTAGTTCAGAATCAGATCCTGAACCAGCTGTAAAAATTTGGCTCTGTTTAAAAAGTCGCCCGGCATGAGTACCATGTTATTGTAACATATTATTAAACTATATGTATCTCATCCGTATAACTTACAGAAGTTTGGGGTCTATTTCGATAAACCATTTTTTGACATTTTTTTGTATTATCTTTAAGAGGGCACACTAGGCACAGTAGCGACGCCAATCATTTTATTCCTATACTTTACAAATAGAAAGAAATTCAAGAATATAAACAATATAAGCCTTAGTAAATAACCTGAAGTATTTTTGGAATTATGTTTATTACTATCGGAATCAGTGAGAATTATGAGAATCTGATTACCGCCGAAAACGGCCGTTTTTGGCGGTTATCACTTTTTCTCTCAATGACTGATTCTCATAATATTAAAACATGATTTAAGGGACGCCCCCTTAAGGAGAATTCAATAGAGGATCTTGTCAAAGTAGTACCAAACTAAACTTAAGATCTGCAAGCCTACAGTGCGTTTTATTTAGCTGCCTTAGATAGGCTTCGAGAGTTAGATAAACACAAATTCACAGTATGATAGGAAGACAAGATGCAAGCTTCGTTCTCCGGCATGGTGATTCAAAAACCGGGCCCTATATAACGCACTGGGTACACTGTCAACATGGAGATCAAAATTTAAGCATTATCTTTTTCCTTCTGCCGCAAGTAATATTCGTCTGCCACGTTACATAGGTATGCTATAGCTGCCGTGAATGCGTAAATTACACTGTCTTATAACAAAATCCTGTACATCAACGCAGTTCAGCTGTGGCTCCCTCTTGAGTCGCTCAAACATAGGCCACACTTCACGTTCATACAAAACGACATGCCCAAAGATGATTATTTAATAAATAATAAAGCTGACGCGAATGCTAAAGTCACACTGTCTTTTCACCCAACCCTATACATCAAGGCGGCATATTCAACTGCAGCTCCCCCTTGGGCCGCTCAAGTATAGGCCATACTTCCAAAGATGGAATAATAAGTGTAACTAAAATATAAAGTACTAGCTGTTAGCCGCGGCTTCACCCGCGTGATATATAGCCTATGTCCTTCTTAGTACCCTACCCTATGTGTATGCAAAATTTCATTGTGATCGGATGAGTAGATACGGCGTGAAAGCGTAACAAACAAACAAACTCACTTTCGCATTTATAATATTAGTTAGGATTAGGATAAACTAGTCCTAATACTCAGTGTAGTGTCACACTACTATAGAAAAGGACAGGCCTAAAGATGGTTTATCAAGTCAACCTAAGTTGTAAGGTATATACTAGTCCTAATACTCAGTGTAGTGTTGTTGTAGTTGTATTTATATAAGCATTGGTCTGGCTTATAAAAACACAACTAACGCGTGAACGACGCGACAACATATCGTGCGTGACGACTTTACTCCGGCGCGAGCGATTTATTGCGCGTCGCGTCGCGATAACCCTGATTTGAGGGTACGCTACTCTGGTTTATAGGGCTTGAGGGTTTATTAGTCAATATTTCAAATCTTTACCTCCCGCAAGATTTGATCGTCTGCCACATTACACATGAAGCTGCCACAAAAGCGGAAATGCACGGTCTTTTCACAAAACCCTGCATCCGACGCAGCATTTATCTCGGTCACACGGCACACGCAGCTCCCTCATGACCCGCTCACACTACACTTCCATTCAAAGAACAGGTCTAAAGATGGTTCATCAAGTAAAACTAAGTTATAAGGTATGTACTAGTCCTAATACTCAGTGCAGTGTCCAGTCCAATGCTTATAAAAAGACGGCTAACGCGTGGGCGACGCGATACCATATCGTGACGACTTTATTCCGGCGCGAGCGATTTATTCAGCTTCGCGTCGTGATAACCCTGATTTGAGGGTACGCTACCCTGGTTTATAGTATTTGAGGGTTTATTAGTCAACGTTTCAAATCTTTTATTGCCGCAAAACGTGATCGTCTGCCATGTTTTACATTAAGCTGCCGCAAATGTGGAAGTCACACCGTATTTTCACAAAACCCCGCACATCCAAAGCAGCATGTTCATCTCCCTAATGAGCTGCTCAAACAAGGGTCACGCTACACTTCCATTCAAAAGGGCAGGTCTAAAGATGGTTAAATAAGTTTAACCAAGATCGAAGGTTTAAAGGTCCTAATATACAGTCCAGTGTCAGTCGAATGCTTATAAAAAGACGGCTAACGCGTGGGCGACGCGATAGCATATCGTGACGACTTTATTCCGGCGCGAGCGATTTATTCAGCGTCGCGTCGCGATAACCCTGATTTGAGGGTACAGTCCGAATCAAACTTTATAGCAGCTCGGCTCGGAACATCGCGCGAGTCGATGAGCAGTACACAATATTAGGTTCAGCGGGGCGCACGCGGGGAGGCGGGGAGCGTACTGCGCAGCTAGTAGCTATTATCCGAGCCGCCATAAAGTTAATTTCGGACTGTTTGGTTTATAGGGTTTGATTGGCCAGTTTATTGGCCTTGTTCACTTGATACTAACGATTTACTGTGTAACAATCATATTTACCTTTATGTGGTGATACGTAAGACTTATACTAAGGCTTCTGATTACATTTCAGGTCTATGAAAATAATTGTATATCCTTCATTTTTACAGGTATTTGTCTGTGGTTCTGGTGTCTCTCTAGGCAAATGATGATTGGTGGCAGGCAGCCGGTCGTAATAACTTTTGTCATCATTTTGTCTAAAGCATCACAGTTGAGGATGCGACTTAAAAAAAACCGGCCAAGTGCGTGTCGGGCCACCCACAGTATAGGGTTCCGTAGTTGCGAATGACAACTTTGAGTACACACTGTTTACACTCGCACCTCACAGTTTAACGACCAAAAACATCTAACAATAAAGATTGTATGAAATTTTACATTTTCCAGTACATTTTATAAGTTGGTTGCCTATAACTTTTTAGTTTGTACTTAGTACTTAGCTCTGATAGTTTTCCTTTCAACTTCAGTATATATACTACTGCTGTAATTTTTTTCACGTATCTATATATAACCGTTTAGGAGATAGAGGGGGGGGACACGTACCTCTAACAAAAATTTGCACTTTAAAACCAAATATTTCGGAAACGTATCCCTAAATCGAAAAATGGTGTTCTCAACCTCACAATATTTTTCAAAGACCTTTTTAACGATACCCCACAAGATGGGTAAGTAGAGAAAAAAAAATGACTCCCCCACTTTACTTGTATGGGAGCTACCCAAAAAAAAATATTTTTTCAAGATTTTTTTCTACGACTTTTTTGCCATGATTAATATACATACTCATACCAAATTACAGCTTTCTAGTACTTATGGTCTCTGAGTAAAACCGCGGACGGACAGACAGACAGACAGACAGACAGACAGACAGACAGACAGACAGACAGACAGACATGGCGAAACTATAAGGGTTCCTAGTTTACTACGGAACCCTAAAAACGCTTAGTTGATGGAACAAATTTTTTTATACAACCGACCTTAATCAAAAACCGACTTTAACCCTATCAAAAGTTTTTATTTGGGGTTGGTGCCAGCCACCATAACAAAGATAGTTTGATCTTTGAAAACAAATCTTCGGGCTATGCGAGAAAGCATTAAGGTTACCTTTACTTTTGCTGGCACTGACTCCAAACCAAAACTTACGTATAGGGTTAAAGTCGGTTTTGTTTATTTTATAATAATTATTATACATTTCGATAAAAAAATATAGAACCATTTTTGAAATTCAGTAAAAACAGATAAGTAACATTCTAATTAATTTGTCGCGATTCGCATAAGGTAAACGTCCCAATAGCCGTGAAGTTTTGAACTTTCCTGATTTTGCAAGTCACTTGTGTTAAAACTATTAGTCTAACAATGATAATATATACACGTGGTTGTAGGTAATTTAAAGTAGTCTTGACGTAAATAATTTTATAAAATAAATTATAAACATTACTTATTGTTATAACAAATTAAAATAAAAAAGGGCTGATTGTACCAGTATCCGGCAAGTTTGTACTAATAACCGTTACTATATTGTACCAGAAACCGGTAAACTACACCACGATTTTGAATTCTATTATAAGTAGCATAAGGCTTACAAAAACAGCATTTATACATGTTGGTCTGGACGGTCGGACTACTGCCCTGCTTTATTTTATTTTATACTTAATGTACCTAATCCGAGAACTGCGTCCACAAAATGAAATATAAGAACTGGTTGAGTGCGAGTCTGATTCGCGCACTGAGGTATTGCGCAACTTGCATTTTTTTCTAAGTTTTTATAGTCAAGCATGAACTTAAAAAGTTGTCAAATCATGACATGATGTATTTGATATAAATTTGAATTTGATACCTTTACCTTTAATGTACTAGCATTTGCCCGCGGCTTAGCCCGCGTTAATATCGATCCCTCAGAAATAGTTAATTTTTCTCGGATGCAAGGTATCCTATGTCCTTCTCCGTACTTAAGAGAACATTAAAGATAATTAAGGCGTGAAAGCGTAACAGACAGACAGACAGAGTTACTTTGGCATTCATAATATTAGTATGGATTGTGATTATCTTACCCTTATGCAACTTGAAAGAGGTATTCAAATTTGTTTTATAGTAAAAAATTTCACCATACGTTGACCCTCTACCCTGATGCACATTGTTTTATGTTTAATTTGAATCCGGTAAGAACGTTATACAGTATTTCAAAAGAAAATCAAACTTATTCCCTTGCAATAAAGTCTTGAAATGGGTTTAGGTACAATAAATATTACTGGACTTATGCGTGTACCAATAGCCGGTAAATTATTGCCGGATTATAGGTCAAGTAGGGAATTTTGAGTACCAATAAATGTAAAAGCCCAAAATATTCACTTTTATAAAAGATACACTAAAATTTATACTTTGTATTGAAAGATACATTATTTAACTAGTTAAATACATAAACAAACTTACCAAACTCCTTCTCGTATGAGTATGACACAGTTAATATTACAAACATGTCGTTGATTTGTTCAGCAACTGCACACAGCCAAAATGTAAAAATGATGGAGTACAAAGTTTTGACATTTTATTGTGGTGAAGCTGTCATACTTTTTGGTAATTGTTGCCATTATTAATGATCAAAATATAACTAAAAACATTTTTTTGTATAGAAACATTGTAAATTTATTCGTAAAATTGTACAAAATTTAAAAATATGTTAGATTACCGGTAACAGGGACACTACCGGGAATAGGTGCTTTTACAGAATAAAATAGAAATAGACGCTTCAGATAGAAATTCAAATCATATCCGCTTTAATTTACCTTTCAACTCAAGTGTGGAGTAAGTTTCATTCATAGGATGTTTATCTATACATGAATTTGTAGTAAAATATAGCATCGTTGAGTTAATATCCCATTACACATCGAACTTACTTTGGGGCTAGCTCAATCTGTGTGGATTCGTCCGTATATATTTAAGTATTTTCTGATAAAAAGGGCACGAGGAAATCATTTTTGAGACTAATTTCTTTACGGTTTTATAGAAAATTAGCCCAGATTGTAGCTATCGAGCTAAACAACCTAGCTTTACCTAAGATATATCTGTGCCTAAAGTGAATCCATCTAATGAAAAAAATGTTCGAGTGGATGGCTTGACAATAGCCGTCACGGTAATGGGAGTCATTATTGGAGTCATGATATTGATGTTATTTTACAAGTTTTGCATCAATAGAGCAAGGCGCACCCTACGTAAGGAACTCAGTGTCGTGAGCAGTGCAAGTGCGCAAAGTGTAAACAACCAAAGTGTAAACAGCCTTCCGTGCGGTCTACAGCGTAACCCAAATCAGATAGTGTAGTCTGTACCTACATATGCAATGTTTTATTTTTTGTTTGTGTTTCCCGTATATTATTTTTTTGTAGAAGGGGGTGTATGTAGGGGCTCAGTGAACTTTGTATTGCGCTTAGGTGGCATTCCTTTGTCGAGACGCTAAGTCCTATGGGCGAACAGTCGCCCGTACACGCTCGTATGTGTATCACTTGTTTATGAGAAATAAACCAAATAATTATTGTGAATCAGAGACTTTACTTTCTATCGTACCTGTCCCAGATAACGCTAAAGATAAGCGTTACAAGACAAACCGGGCTACACCTTACCTTTGTAAATTTACGCATCACAATTTATTGACAATTTAGACTGTTTTAATATGACTGCTAAATATTGATAGTACACATTTTACCACAATACAGATATTTTAAAGAAATATTAGAACTTCTTTATTATAAAGATTGGCATGCCTATCCTAACTTCCCTAAGCAAGTCCTTTTAATTTATGAACAGAACCGAAATCAAACAAATAAAAATAGACTTTGCAATTTTCAGAAAGCATCACAAAGCCAATCACACGCGTTACAAGAATAATTGCACAAAGAACAGGATAAAAAAGGAATTTCATTCATAGTTCCATCAAAACCCAATCGCCATCCATTAGCACCAATGGCGGGTCTATAAAAATAAAGCCAACAGCCAGGACCAAATTTAAAACGCGCCGTGCAAAATCAAAAGTCATTAATGTCCAATAAGTTAAAAATTTACCGGACGCGTATTATAAATCATTTTTTATTTCATCTCTGTACCAATTTTTCGCAGTCTTTTTTCATCAATTTAACACAAGCAAAAAGTGGCACTCAATTGTAAGGTTTACGGGTTTTTTTTTTATTACAGGCAACCCGTTTAGTGATTTGGACCAATGAGGAGCGAGGATTGGTGATGGCGCGCCGCCCTCTTGGATTCTGATTGGTCCGTTCGGTGGAACAGATTGTGCGATGGCGGGAATCCGATTTAAGTTTAGGGCATCTCATTCTTACAACGATTAGTGATGAGCTCGTTACTTGGGTAAAGATGTCGATATAACGATGTTTCTAAATAAATTAATATAACTGACACCACCGGATATTACTTTTCATTTCCTTTTTAGGTTCCGTATCCAAGGGGTAAACAGGACCCTATTCATGAGACTTCAATGTCATGTCAATGTCAAACGTCTGTCTGTCACTAGGCTGTATCTCATAAATGACAGCTAGACTGTTAAAAACTTTACAGCTTTTGTATTTCGGTTGCGGCTGTAAAAACATAAACTAAAAATAGAATAAAATAAATACCTAATTAAGGGGGGCTCCCACACAACAATCAGCCCTCCCCGGGCTCGGGCATGTAATAACTCTATCTCTATCTATTGGTTAAAGACACATAAAAATCAGTAGTTTTTGAGTTAATCGTGAATAAACAGAAATATAAACGTGATGGAAAACTTTATTTTATAATTTGTAGGTAGTGAAACTTTTATATTTGGCTTGGGCAGGATTCTTCACAAAACCCGGAATCTTTAGATCTTTTGTCGGGCAGGGTCCTACTCAACCAGCTCTTGTTAGAGCAGGCCCAAAATAAAATAATAAATGTAGTACCTAGGTGCACAGCGGAGAGAGAGCTCAGGTAGAAAGGAGAGAACACAGATTACACAGATATCTAGATATATTTCGTTATTTTATAATGTTTTACTCTTTATGTCACTGCTTTTCATTTAAAATACAATGATTAAAATAAAACAATACGGTAAGCGAGTGCCTATAAGCAAGAGTAGAGATGGAATGACTGATGATCAAGATGAAGTGTGCTGAAGATTTTAAAATGGAACTACGAATTTAAATTAATCGAGTTTCTAAATAAAAGTGGACAGAATGATGGTGATTGAGAAATTAAGTGAAAAACAATGATGCAGCATGAAGTTATCATGCAGTATATGTAGTTACACGTTTATGTTTTTATCATCATAAGATATTCAAACTATGATTCGATTAGTGATGACTTTTATTTTACAGCTAACTTTACACAGTAACGTATCCAAAGTGGAGTGCAGAAGCGACAACAAACTGCTCAGCGCATTTTCTGTGCCGTCAACTTATAATTTACGGAGTATTAAATTAAAATCGAATGAATATGTCAAATTATTTAAATTTATCGGAATTAAAAATGATGTGTTTAAATGAACCTAATTGTGTGTGTGAAATATATGTGTATTATAAGAGTCCAGCGCTAGGGTCAAGCCATTAACGTTTATGATTAAGGTAATGATCTTCCTATATGTAATAGTTCATTATAATAAGCCCTCTTTCTTTTTACTATTATAACCTAATTACATTTAATTGGAGTTTATCTATATAAACAAAAAATACATTAAACGGTAGGTGTTGGAGACTTAAAAAAATTGTAAGTCCTTTAACTAAGCAAATAAAAAATGTCGATATCGACAAACAACACATCTTTGTTCTGAAAGCAAGCAACATTCAAAGAATGACCGAGTTGCTATTAATAAAAACTTAAAAACAAAAGTATGAAGTAATAAAATTAATTATTTTATCGACATCGACACACGGCAAGCCCTAGCAATAATTGAGACAACTGCGCAAGTTACACTAAACGGTGGTGAGACTTGGCTATTTGCGGAGCCGGTTTGAGACCGATTCCAATTTCAAACTTCGCGTTCACGACGGATGAATTAGTAATGATGTTATTGGTTGCCGAAAAATTATGCTTTTTATTCATTTTTGGAGACTAAATTTTCGAATAGGATTACGGGCAGGGGAAAATGTAAAAGTTAGGTTAGAGGTGTTTTTGGTTAGCTTTACTTTACTCAAAGCTTTACTGTGTCATCATTATCTTCTTTCTTCGGTCTTTTTAGTCTCCACTGCAGGAACATGACCTTTCCTGTACTACCAGAGCCATATATTAGCCAGTGCAGTAAGAGGACTTGGCCTATATTTTTCACACTGGCCAGACGCGTTGGAGAGGTTTCCTTGATGTTTATATTTCCTAAGTCGCCTTCTACGACATCCACCAGGAAGACTTGGAGTGGTCCTATTCCACTCTGCCGGGAACCACACGGCTTTTATTGTTTTATATATTGGATGTTACGTAACGTTTAATTCAACTTATTCTAGGATTGGTTCTGGTCTACCCTTTGGGTCGCGGAGGTCAAACAACAGTTGCTCTGTGTCAATACCAGTAACATGAACTTGCCCTGATTTAGCGGACCCTTGAATCTAGTACGTTACCGCTGAGGATGCAACCGGGAATACGCTGCAGGATGCGGCGCCGGATGCAGGTACGCGTATTTTATTTAATTAAAAATGTTTTCATGTGGTATACAGTTTTAATATAGCCTTAATTTGGACGGCAATTTGAACAAAGAAAAAACTTGTTACAGTTAAGGGTATGTATGTTAAGGAGATATATTTAATTTAATCTAGATTTCAGGATTTCTGTCATGTCAAATTTTAATATTATTGAACGTGTGTAGTTTTGCGTAACGCCAATTGTGTAGTTTTTTTTTTCTCTATCTTTCTGTGAATTTGATTAATCTGATTCACTTGCATCTTCAATACTTTCCGACTTATTCTTTATTATACTTTGATACATAAATCTGCAATTTATTTCAAAGCATACCTTAGAATATTATATTATTGCATTTATTTATTATAAAATACAACTAATTATTTTTTTTATGTTTCAGTACCAACTCAAGAACACAAGATTAGTTATAATTTAGTTTTAAGCTCATTCTTTGGCGTTATCGATACTAATAAATCTTCGATAAGCTCAACACTACATCTGCAATTAGAATAAACTGTCCTACTCTTATTAAGAGTTGGTTAATTCGTGTCCAGCAATTTAGAAGCCTGATAAGTTACTCGTGAGCCGAGGAAATAATAATATGGACTAGGTTTTGCTTTTAGTCTAATAAGGCACGAAATTTTCGTACGCCAGTGGTCAAGGACGCTCACGCTCGTGTAGAGTACCTAGACGGTGACAGAGTGCTTATATTATACTACTTACTAAAAAATGTTACGTGTACTCAGCAGACAGAGTAGAATAGGACCACTTTAAGTCTACCCGTGGATGTGGTAGAAGGCAGCTTAAAAACCACAAGCTTCACAAAGCTCTTACACATCAAAGAGACATCTCCAACCCGTCTGGCCAGCGTGGAGAGTGTAGGCCAAATCCTGTGACTGCTCTGGCTAATATATGGCTCTGGTAGCACAAAGAGGATCGTGCTCCTGCAGTGGAGATTAAAAAAGGCCTGATGATAATGATGATGATGATACCAATGCAAACAGTATTAGTAGAGTCAAGTACTAAAAATAAGGTTTATCTGAAGTGCTTACTACCAGATGGCAGCACTGAGACATTGACCTAGATAAGCCTCTGTCATTGTATAATACAGGTGTTAGTGTGAACAGTGCTTCCTTTGAACCAACGAACCAGCCCGTCAAAATGAACAACTTTTCCTTTAGAACCAATGCTGATAACACAATTTTTTTTTTCATCATTTTCATACAAATTGCCAAGCCTGCCGAACACTTTTGTATGGAAATGACGAAATTTTTTTAAGTGGTAACTTAAAAAAAATTTGTGTTTAAATTGGTCTCATAGAAAAAGTTGTTCATTTTGACGGGCTGGTTTATTGGTTAAAAGGATGATACTGTTCACACTAACACCCTGTATTTGACAAGCAACAACAACTGACACATTATAAATATTTCTATTCTATTGTGGCCAAACACAGCTTACTGGAAACTAGTCTGTTTTTATTTTTCTTTTTTGATAGATTATATAGCCATGTGGTCCCAACGCCTTAATCTTACGATTTGTTCTCAGAGACTCGCATAGATGGCGCCACTCGTAGCTACACAACATTGTATTACCGTATTATGAGAATATAAAAACATTATTCACAAAATATATCTGATTTAAAATCAGAACAATATTTTAGGCATAATATTTTAAAATGACATTCTATATTTAGTAAGTTTAGGCTAACGCAGATTACCACCATCTAGTATCGAGTAGCAAGCAACTCTCTAGCGCCATACATTCGCATTACATGTATGAAGTGGGCAGTCTATTAGTATTATAATTGTCTTTGATATGGCTAACTCCAAGTGAATTTTCCCTTCTTCAGGACTTTTAAAGTGAAGGTAGAGTACCCACAACTTGTCAGGCGAACATCACCAAAGGGCCTCCAGGAGGAACGGACCTCGGCATTGGGTATTGCCTGTGTGCACAAGGCTTACAGAGACAGCAAACTCTCATGTGCCTGATAGGCCGCGATTTGCATGCAGGGCCGAACCATGTGTCACCGTCAGTCCTGCCGCTCGCTACTTGTTGGTAAAGTAACTAGCAACTTGAACAAGCTACTCTACAACTTACCTACCCCACAGTTCCACTCTATATTTAAATAAAATTAATTTAATACGGTTTTTATCGCGCTTATTACAATATATATACACCTAACGTTTTGTTCGTGGTAGCAGGTAGACTAGAACCACGAACACTATAAAGTGCTCGAAACGTTAGATGTATAAATAATGTAATAAACGCGATAAAACCGTATCACTAATTATTTGAATGTGTAACAATCGCGAAAACATTAGAAAACATTATCCACTCTATATTGTCTACTCTATCTATGTATAAGCTTAGTAAAGTACAATTTTAACTGATGATCTACTTTACAAAAATGGTTGAGTAACCTGTAAATATCGGTATAGTACAAGCTCAAGGCTAGTGTACTTTACCACCAACTCTACGCGTGTACCTGAGACTAGGCTATTAATCAAAATGTATCCATTCTAATAGTTTAAGAGTCGCCTGGAAGCGCCTATCTCCATACAAACGGAAAAAGGAAATTGTGGCAATATTTGATAATTTTAGGGCAAAGTTAAGCATCCAATCAATTAATCTCATTATAATCTACGTATGTTCTTTTACAGTTTGGTTAAATATCAAATGTTTGAGAAGTATGCGCCTCTCAAGATTTCCATACAAATTTGAAAAGGCTTGTAATTCTCAAACCATTGGTATTTTAACCAAGCTGTATAGGAACGTACGTAGATTATAATGAGATTAATTGATAAAATGCTTCATTTTACTTCAAAATTATAAAATATTGCCACAATTCCCTTTTTCCCTTTTTGTATGGAGACATGCGCGTCCAGGCGACTCTTAATTACTATGGCTCGAGTATACTCGCCTAAAGGTACTCTACCATAACTCTTACTCTTTTAGATAAAGGAGAGGTCTACACATAAATTGTAATTTTGTCAGTAGAATTAGAAAGTCAAGGACGTCACTAGTACTCGTACTGTACTAAGCGTAGGTATACTAGGTATATTCATGAGTAGAGGGTGCTGTAGAGTAGAGTGAAGGCAGTGGTAGGGGAAAGCCAGAGGTAGCGTAGCTAGCCTACGTTGCTAGTCACTATAAAGCGTACACACGTGAAGTAAGCGGTAGCGTACACTAGCCTACTACTCTGCCAATCCGGGTACTCTACCTGTTTAGTTAAAGTTGAAGTTTACTCCTAATATCGTATAAATTTTGCTAGTAGAGTTGGAATAGATTGCAACAGCTGTGACTAACACTCTTAAATAACACTTTACTAAGCGCACATAGGTACATGGGTGAATATCCAAAAAATTGTAAAGTACACGGTAGAGTGGAAGCAGTGTAGTAAGGGAATGCAAGTGGAAGACTAGCTTGCCCATGTTGTTAGACACGCTACTTTACCCATTTCTAGTATCTACCTGTGCATGGTCGTGTCACCTACACAAAATGATGATGATGAGTACCTATATCTCAAGTATCAGCTAATTCAGTACTCAACCGATGCTGTTTTAATCGGTACCATATAAAGTCAAAGTCCGTCCATTCATTAGCTAGAAATGGTAAAGATTACTATGAAATCATTATAGAGACATCTAGCGTGTAGTAGCGACAGAAAGTATGAAAGTGACATCTAGTATGCAATGGCAGTAATAAACAAAAACGCAAAAGTGACATCTAGTGAATATAACTTGTATTATTTCATACAGAATGTTTAACCTTATTTTTATTACAATATTTTTAAGAGGTGGCGTTGTAATTAAACTTCTCAATTTGTTTTAGTGAATAATATTAAACATAGATGGCATTAAAATAATAGTAAAATTTTATTTGTTTTCAGATAATCTAATTTGTCAACTTTACTTGTTTAGAAAAATAAAACATTGTCCTGAATAAGTTGTAAAACTGCAGTTATCTATAATGTCTAGTTAGATAAACCAAAAAATCTGAAATTTTGTGAACCCTCTTGATTAATGGTAGTACCGGATGACTAATTAGTTTAATTTTGATTTATATAAATAGTATGCAAGATAAGTATTTCGACAGAGTTATTTATTATGCTTTATATATGAAATTAAACTTCCTTGGAAATAAGTTTTTGATTTTTATTGCATTGACGCGCATTTTAAAAATGTTTAATTTTTCTTAATTACATAATAAATAACAATGCTCAATGCTATAAAAAAAGAAAATTACAGTTATAGAATTATGTCCGGGTTAAGCTAATTTGATGCGCCTATACAGGCTGACTGGTAAATCACGTTACATACCTATTAAATCAGGGTGGTCTGTCTGTACACAATTCTCGTTCCAAATAGATAAAAAATAGATTTACTGACTTTAAAGTTGGCCAAATTATCCAATCCAATAAAAACAAAAAGTTTGGACACTCGTTGGATTGGTAAGTACCTAAGTACGAGTAGTAATGTTCGCGCGTTGCATTGCATGTCGGCCGCGGGCCGTCTACCTGGATTCGCGTAGCGAGTGCGCCGTGTCCAGTCCAACATATTCCAGCACTTTGTGCACTAATTTAATTAGGTATATATTTTTTGGTAATTTATTATAACTATTTTTGGTTTTATATTTTTTAAAGTTACTTGAGATCATGGTTTATTATGTCCTGAAGTACCTACCTATGACAAGTGATTTACCAGTCGTCTTTATTTCTTGACTGTGTCCATACAGCGCGTTCTGAGCGCAGTCTGTGGCGTTTCGCTTACTGATTGCCGACGATTAGTGAGCAGCTGGTTTGCCGCGAACTATGCTTGCGGACGGCGGCTCGCTCACTACGCCGCGGTGCCAGCGTAGTCGGATCCTCCAAGAGGACTTGCTGATAATTCGGACACGCCGTCCGAATGGACACTTTTTAATTTCAATATTTTATCACTGACAATTCGGATACCATCAAAGTATTAAAACCGTTTAGTACAGTCAAATATTTTTAAAGTGAGGGCATTATTTTGAATCCAGTGTGAAAGTTTTCAGTTTGTTTGCATTTAATCAGCGCGTTTTTGCACTTTTAATCCTTATCACTATTTGCCAGGCTAAAAAATATACCAAACATTGATTCGCTCATATTGCGGTAAAAAAAATTAATAGCTCATGATGAACAAATAAATATCTGGTTTAAAAAAAAAATTTTTTTACAGTTTTTATGTTTTAAAGTAAGTATAGTCTGAAGTTTCTTTCTGACTATACAAAACAATTTTATTTTATAAGTGTCCGAATTGTCAGTAAAAACTATTGAAATTAAAAAGTTTCTATTTGGACAGCGTTTCCGATATTTTATGTCCGAATCGACAGCAAGTCTCCAGGAGTTGGCAAGCGTTTCGCGGTGTTACGTTACAGTTCGCCACTGATTCGACATGTAGCTAACAGACCGATACGCCACTAAGAGTCAACCACCAGACAGTCAGCTGCACACTGCAAGCCCTAATAGGGAAGCGTTCTAAGGATGTTACACAACAATATAATAGGACGTGTTTTAATAGTTCTTTGTAGTTATTTTATTGTTAAATGCGCATATACTATTACGTCTATTTATATACTTTACTGTTAGGTAAATGTGCAAGAACAAGTAACAAAATTATACTTATTACTTGTTATTAAACTACAGCAGATTTTCTGTGATTCTTCTTGTGTGTTGGAAGCCAACAACGAAAATTTTTTCCATCTGTTTCAAAGTGTCTATCGCGAAATTTTAAGTTCAAAAATCGATTGTATTTTTTCAGGAAATTTGTTAAATAATAATCAACATACAGTAGAATATCACTTTTATTTTTTAATAAGTAGATAAAATTACAACATTGTTGTCAACATTTTCTTTGGCATATCCTTACGCTTATAGGTATACAATCATTATAATAGGACCAATAGTACTGAGCAGCATAAACCCTAAAAAAGCCCCTAGACCCAAAAAATCAGTGGTTAAGTAAATATCCGTGATTTGATTACCATCGCAGATACATCCTGCTGAGAAACTACCACAAATAACCAAACTCTTGACTGACATAATATAAGATTCATAGATATAGACTTTTTGATTCGAAAATAAGAAAACTACCACTGGAAGTCCATCTGCTCTGGGTAAATAGGAGGTCTTTAAACAGAGTTTGGGCTGGTATAACCTATATCTTGGCTGTGCCATAGGTGTTATAATTCTATAGACCTGTATTAAACATTCATTATTCGATATCCAAAAGCGACGACCCGCAAGATGTAACTAACGATTATGGTACGTGACCTGGGGTATATTTTTAAACGGGTGACTTCACAAGACGAGCTATTTTTCCATTCAGGACTACAGGACATGCCATTTTGGGACTGATGCGTCACCGAAACACTTTGAAGATTAATATGATTTGTAGAAGTATACGACTAGAAATCACACTTTTCTTCCAAATTACGAAATACCATTTGCCGTATTTCCGTAATGATCACTTTAGCTTTACCTAAAGGCGTCCGTCACCCGTGGATACAAGTGGTCTAAACAGCTAGTTGCAATCATTCGTCAAAAAAACATTCCGAATTGGGCGTTCCGAAAACGCTTGCGTAAATCACTCGTTTAGTGAGTCACGCGTTTAAGAATAGTACCCCAGAAATCAAACCCTTTTGAATAGTTGCCTCAGTGGCTCTATATTATTAGAAGAGAAAAAAAATAGTGGCAGGATAAAAATGATTTGTTCACGTCACTTTTATCTGACTTCATTTTGCAATATATTTCTCCTATGGTTATTTAACGTAATGACGTAGGTTTCACATTAGGCGTAAAGAGAAAAACAGGTGAAAGATGCACCTATATGCTTTTTCTATTTCATTCTCGTAAACAATTTTGGTTGCAAGAAATAAAATGGAAATTTATTTACAAACTTATCGTCAACTTAATAACTATGTATACGTACTTATGCAGTGCTCGTAACAATGCATAAATCCAGCCAAATATGCATTGCTGTAAGAATTGATATGAAAACAACTGTGAATATAAATTATCAATAGCTTTAACTTTCAACTCACTAAGATGGCTCTCACTTTAACTTTAACTTACAAAGTCAAGTCATGGATCAAGGATCATTAAGATAGAACCATGAGGTCCTATTTTAAGACGGATGACTTTACTACTACTGATTTACTAATGATTGATTATGCCATACGAAAATCATGCGTTTCAGAGTCGTCACCCCTTTTCAAAATAGCACACAAATATCAAAGGATGCCACGTGTACACAAACTCGAGCGAATATCGACACAATACAAGGAAGGATATCAATTTTCGTTCGTCCGAAATGTCAAACTCATCTAAAATTAGGCACGTTTCCTAAAGAAGCCATTCAAAGGAATTATTTCGCATATGTCGTATCGTTTGTCCTGACAGTTGACATATTTATCATTTTACTACTTTTATTCAAACATTTTCTACACTTGAGGCACAACCCAGAAGACGGACAATGGCGAACTGAAAATACGTGGCACGCTCTTATTCGTACTAAAATAAGGTTGCACTTAGTCTGCATTTGTCTGCATATGTCATCCAGGTGACGGTTCGGTCGGCAACGCGAGTGACACCTCTGGTGTTGCAGACGTCCATAGGCTACGGTAACCGCTTTCCATCAGGTGGGCCGTATGCCAGTTTGCCAACTTAGTTGTATAAAAAAAAGGTGACATAAGTTATTGCGCGGACAAAGTGCAACCTTTTACCATCACTACATACTATAAAACAAAGTCCTCCACCGCGTTTGTTTGTCTGTTATTCGCAATTCAAAAACTCAAAAACACGCACGGATTTTCACCAATTGATAGTGATTTATGTAATAAATTTATTGTAATACATGCCCACTACATATTATAAAACAAAGTCCTCCGCCGCGTCTGTCTGTTTGTTCGCGATAAACTCAAAACTACTGCACGGTTTTCATGTTGTTTTCACCAATAGATAGAGTGATTTATGTAGAATAATCTGCGGAATGGAGGCCCAGACCTGGATGGAGAAAAGTCGGGAAACCACCAATGCGCTGGGCCAGCGATTTCTCAAAAATATTGGGCAAGACTTGGATGCGCACAGCGCAAGACCGGGTCAAATGGAAAAACCATGAAGAGGCCTATACCCAACAATGGGTGAACACAGACTGAGAAAGAAGATGTAGAATAATTAAAGGTATAATACATGCCCGGGTAATGCCGTGAAGGGCTGCCAGTTACTAAAAAGAGCGTGCCGCGGACTTTGAGTCCGCCATTGTCCATCGTCTGTGTAGCACCGTGTACTAACTGGAGTTTTTTAATAGCAGCAAAATTAACCTGTCAAAATACGCCTTAAAAACTAATTACACAAATGGTCCTTGTCATTACCTATTATTTAACAAATTAGTGCTAATCTCAGAAACATTGGCACATGTTTTTTTACTAAAACCTTACTGGAATACGTCGTAGAATGGATCTTGGAGGCGCTCGGTCTTGTATCTTTTTGGCTGGCTGTCGTCTTCTTCGATATAGTCACAAGGGATGAGTAACTGGAATTATAAATAAGACACGCTGTATTAAACTTAGTTAAACAATATGCCATCATCATCATCAGGTCTTTTTAAGTCTCCTCTGCAGGAGCACGACCCTCTCTGTTCTACCAGAGCCATCTATAAGTCAGAGCAGTCAGAGAATTTGGCCTTCACATTAGAGAGGTCTTTTGATGTTGTAAGCTTTGTTTAGTTGTGTTTCCTAAGTCGCCTTCTACGACATCCACGGGTAGACTTGGAGTGGTCCTATTCTACTCTGCCGGGAACCACACGGCAATAGTTTAATTACAATATTAAACCGATTTAAATTTTTCCAAGTGACTGACACACTTAACTTTCTTAGATTTTGATGAAACTTCCACTGTTCCCTGACTTATAGTTTCTGAGATATGTGCGGATAAACATAAAAATAAACAAACATACATAGGTACATACATAAATAAACTTATGCATGTTAGAAGCTAAGTATAAAGTTGAAGTTGGTTCAAAACGACACGCTGCAACTGATTTGTTTTAACCCCCGATGCAAAAAGAGGTATGTTAGTGCGCACTGTGTGTGTGTTTGTCTGAGGCACCGGAGCTCAGAAACGGAAGAACCTATTTGGATGCAGTTTTTTTATTTGAAAGTTGGTTTTTTTGGCGGTGGTTTTTAAATATGTTTTATCAAAATTGGTTCAGCCGTTAACAAGATGTTCAGAAGTTTTAGCATGAAAGCGGGACAGACACACAGAGTTACTTTCGCATTTACAATATTAGTACGAATTAGAAAACCTATAAGATGCAATAATGACAGCTTCGAAAGCTACCTACCTATTCGATCAATAAAAATACTCGGCTATGAGTTCCAAATACTCACAACACAAAATCTGTGTTATATCCTGCAGCTGTGAATGTGATCCTAAATTCTTTGAATTTAATCTTTGAATACATATACATCGGCTTTTACGATCAGCGCGGGAAGAGAAGCAGCTGGTCAAAAGAAAAAACGTAGAATGTACCAGCATTCTACGTTTTTTCTTTTGACCAGCATGGAAGCCCACTAAATACTTACTTACAACCAAATAGTCGTTACTTACAACACAAAATCTGTCATATATCCTGCAGCTATGCTTTAGATCCTCAGAGAGAGATATGATGAGAGAGAATAAAAATCTTAAAAAGTGATTTAATTAAAGTTCTAGTCCGTAAACCTCTCATATTGCTACGAATACTGCCTCGGTTTAGTCATTAAACTGGCTCGAGCCTTATTTAACTAATAGAATACTTAGGCAAGTTTGGTTTAAGTATTTTCCACACTGGACAGCGTCCATGCTGGACTGGGAGAAAAGAAAAAAACGCAGGATGTGCCTGCTGTTTGTCTTCCCGCGCGGTCTGCGCGGGAAGACAAACAGACTAAAAGCTGGTCGAGGGAATGTGCCAAAAACTAAGAAATAATAGCAATGGGCGATTAATTGTTTAATTATTTATTGTGATAAAAATGATTTATATTACCAATCACAATTATCACACACATTCACAATCGCATTACTACTTATACCTACATAAAAGAAAACAATACATTTTAAAAAATAAAAAAAGACGGTCAAAAATAAAATTTACACACATAATAAAAACAATAAAAATATGTCAAAAATCAATATGTGCACATTAGTTACTCACAATCGTCACTTATATTATTAGTATTAATCCACTGATCGGGCAAATTTTCACAGTAAGTCAATAAAGCCTGTTCAATGGATGACCAGTTGTCAAAATTAAAATCAAATTCAAATTCAATGTTGGCGCTACGTAGTGCATTGAGGTGGCTCAACGGTCATACCAATGGAGACAGCGCGCGATACTCTTTGCCCTCTGTCTGCATGGAAGGTGGCATGTGGTCGATGCGATGCGGCTAACCCATCACTTTTTAGATTTCGTTTTCCACCTATACGCCCATAAATATGCTAAACGAGACCTTTGGACATTATGACCTTAGACTGTTTACCCCGTAAGGGATAAACACGTGCCGTGTATGTGTGTACGTGTATGTATTTTCCACACATTTAGCTGCCGGAAGGCATAATATTAATGTTAATAAGCTTTGTGATATCTCTCTACACCAACGGTTCAAAGTACTTTCCCAAGCACCGTTATTCAAATTAATTTGGCATTTAGCCAAAAGTTCAGTTTATAAAGCTGAACAATTTTCCCTATTCAATACAGTTTATTTCGAACCCCCGGGCTAATTTAAAATAAGCCTTTGTTAAGAGGCCTATCACATTTTGACCGCGATTTTGGCATTCAAATTCTAAGAAACTGAAAGACTTTAACAACTTAAATCTATTTAACAATGGAGAATAGTTATTAGTAAAGTTCATAGCGGCTTCACTTTTTGCATTTTTATCTAATCAATTAAAATAAAGCCAAAATTCCGAAGCATGTTTTACACAAAAAGAGGGCGCGGCCCTTGTTCGTGCTCAAAACTGAACAACTGTACAGACGGAATTAAAACGAAAAAAATATTATAATATCTCTTTAATAGTGCTAAAGTTCATAGCGGAATCGGAATTTTAAAATATGTATGGAATATTTAGTAAAAAATATCCATTCAAAACCGCAAAACCACGAAATTTCTAAAACATCAACTGCAAATTTCTCCTTACTACAGTAATATTATTACATGAAATATGTACTAGAATAAACGTAAGTTCATAAGGAATTAAAATTTTGTACTTTAAAATAATAATAATTAAAGATATGACTATAAAAAACGTAATTGCAACCTCCAAATTACTATATATTTCGATGCGTCGACCGCTCAAACTCAGTACTGCGCGAGAGCTTGTCGACAGCGGACCTATGCCGAATTTTTCTTCGTCAAACGATTGAGTGCAAAGCGTATAGTGCGACTAACTAAGCCAGATACATGCCACTGAGGCACATAGTATTCCAATTTATTTTTATTAAGTAAAATTGTAATTAATGATTATGACGACGAGCTCCGTGGCGCAGCGATCAACACCACACGGCCTGTGACACGGATGGTCCCGGGTTCGCTCCGCGGTCACTCTGGTCAGATCATGATGAAAAATTATCTTTTTCAGATTGACCTAGGACTTGGATGTTTGTCTATATACATATTATGTAATTATGTATGTGTTATAAAATCTAGCTCAATCTGTGTGATTTGTCCGTATATATTTATATTTAATTATTTAGGTCAGCCAAAAAACCAATTCCTGCAAGTAGTCAAATAATAAATATCATGTTTGTAAAAATGTCTTATTTGTTTTATTGAATTAATTTGGTCAAATACTTTTCAACTTATTTGTTATATAAATCGTCAACAGACATATGTATACATTACGATATATTTTTTGTAAATATCTAATTTACCAATAAAGTACATTACTGCAACGGCCGGCAAAAGAGGTATTGATGGACGAACGTGTGAATGTGGGCCGAGGCGGAGCCGAGGCACACATACATGAGTCCATCAATGCCTGATTGCGGCCAAGGCCTGTGTAGTACTTTTATCAAATATTGCACGGAAATTAAAAAAAAATAGTATATAGACAAACAAATATACATATATTATCACGTGTTTACCCTTACAGGTGAGACGGACCTCAAAAGCCATGTTTAGAGTTAAGTGGATTTTAATGTAGAAAATGCAATTAAAATAGTGATGGGTTGCTAGTCGCATCACCTATTGACATATTCTTCTGCATAGGTTTTCGCCCTCTCCTTTGGCCTGCTTTTACAGACTGTACGGGAAGAGAAGCACCTGGTATATTCTATGATTTTTCTGTTATCCTAGACCATCATGAAATGTTGTAAATATGTCAATTAATATTCATAAAATGTTCATAAACAACAATATGTAGAAAATATCGCGCCAAAATCTTAAGTTTTTTAATTTCTTTTTTCTTACTAGCCTGGTAAAATTTTAAATTCGAATTTGTAACCTCCATACTTGAATTATTTCGCAGCAAACGCGTCGTTCCATTTTTAAATAACATGACAGATATGAATTTTCATAGTTACTTTAAAACACGACAGATATGGATTTTCTTGGGATTTTCATACATACTTTGCTGCCGTGTATTGGCCAGTACAGCAATATTGATTTATCCCAAACAAGGTTGTCAAAATAATGTGAACATTTCCAAGCATGTTTGAGAAAAATATTATACACGTCATACTCTCTTGATCTCTCATCTTCGGGTTACAGACTTATATAAGTATCGAATTTCAACTTAATCAGTTCAGTAGTTTCGTAGCAAATGGTTATGACAGGGTGACACCAACGTTACGTTTCGTTTTTACGTTTTTAGGTACTAAACCCTAAAAAAATATTCCAAAATTACACGCAGGTTGTAAATAAAATGTTGGCAAAAACTTAAAGAGCTTAAGGCGCTTAGACCAGTGAACTAGCGCTATCCCTCATTTTATTTCTTTTACTGCTGCCTCCGTGGTCCAGTGGTTAAGGCGTTCGCCTTGTTGACCCGGGGGTCGTGGTTCGATTCCTACAGGAAGCACAATTTGTTAAGTTGTTTCCAGTTTGGTTAGGACATTGCAGGCATGAATCACCTGATTGTCTGATAAGAAAGATGATTCCGTACTTCGGAAGGCACGTTAAGCCGGTGATCCCGGCTGCCATCTGGTAGTCGTTAAAGAAACCACGTCAGAGGCCGAGAGGCGGTTCCGAAGAACTCTGACACCAGGGTGTGCATGGTCGACTGACCGTGTCACCTACACGAAATGATGATATGACTGCTAACTACGTATCTACGTAAGTACTTCGTCAGTAAATGACTTGTAGTATTTTTGGTATAACTTTTTATTATTTTTCATTCAGTAAATATAAGATAGTAAATGTAAATACTAGAACTACTAATTACCGCCAAAAGCGGCCACTTTTAGCGGTAATGAGTAGATCTCTCAATCTCAAATGATGATTTTGATGAAAATTTATACTAAAAATACTAAATGTACTTTACTAGTGAATACTAACATAGATTTTTTCAATGTGTTCTTATTTCAGAGTACAAGAATTTAATAACGGGTATCGCTAGTTTCGCTGATATAAGTATCTTTAGCCAACAAAAATGAACGTATGTGGAAATTTCTTGTCATGATTAACAATATTACAAAATAAAAAAATCCAATATCAAAAAATTAAAGAATATGAAAAGTATCAAAATTGTGCAGTTGTAGCAACAGCATAGCGTCGTGAACTCGTGACCCAACCGTGTGGTCGCCGTGCGTAAAAGCCTAATCTTTCAGAGCACTATTTTGTGATAAGCCTCTTAAGGATCCTCGTCAAAGACTGCAAAATTGTTAGAAAAAGGCGGAACACAAACAATACGAAATACAGTTCTAAGGGTTTAAATATTATCAGGGTGCCATCAACTCCTTTTACAGGTACTTACACAAGCCTAGCTTCCGGAGCTAACCAACCTACTAACTAGCTCATTCCTACCTATAGTACCCTTTTAGTTGTGGTAGAGCCTCGCTACCGGCGAAAATCACTTTTGCTAGTAGCATGAATGGGCCGGCTCGTCCGGGGAAGTACCGCACTCTCACAGAAAATCGACGTTTGAGTAGTAGCTTTACCGCTACTATGCTTCGTTCGGTGAGTGAGAGAGCCGGAGGCCCAGCTCCCTCTCCCCTCTGGGGAGGGAAAAATAAAAGGCCGGCAACGCTCCTGTGACACCTCTGGTGTTGCAGTTGTCCATGGGCAGCGGTGATCACTTCCCATCAGGTGACCCACTTGCTCGTTTGCCGTCCTATGACATAAAAAAAAAAAATTCTGTTGCTAACAGTTCCAAACGCCTGAGAATGGCAAAAATCCTCCAATGGTAAAATGGGAAATCCTTGGAGGCCTGCAGTATGCCCAGCAGTAGTCTCTTTGCAGCTGCACTGTCACTATCACTACATAGTATAAAACAAAGTCTGCCTGTCTATCTGTTCGCGATAAATTCTAAAACTACTGCACGCATTTCCAGGTCGTTTTCATCAACCGATAAAGTGATTCATGTGGAAGGTTTATAAGTATAACGTGCTCGCATCCAGGAAGGGCTGCTAGTGAATAATAAATTAAGTTATTGACAAATAAATATAATAGTTTAAAAACTAAAAAACACGCTTTCGTTTCTTAGCTAGTCATGCATTGTCATCAGAACTCAGAGCGTGTGCAAAATTTCATAATCGAAGACGGGGAAGTGGGTCAAATTAAGATTCTAGGATTTTCTTACATACATAGTTAGTTAGAAGTGAAGCTAATAAAAGCGTGTTAAAAATTTCTTACGTTTGTATAACTTAAAATTATAAATGTTTGTACACTGTTGGACAGACTGTGCACTCAGCAAAGCTTGTATTGACGATGATGATGAAAATAAATAATATTCAAAACGACCGATGAGCTGATAGTATCATGGAAAGCACAAGTAATAAACTAAAACTATCAAGTGAAGTTTACTGAAGTTACCTGTAGAATAGGAAACTGGCAGATAAGTCCAGTGATTAAGAATGTTTTAACGAAGCAACTTTCAAGCTTAGAAAAAATACAATAGATCTTATTGTTTACGTCTAAACTTAACTTCTATTAAGTGAAGACTTATTGTGTGAAACAAAATAGACGTTTTAAATGATT
This sequence comes from Rhodophaea formosa, assembly GCA_963082605.1. Lineage (NCBI taxonomy): Eukaryota > Metazoa > Arthropoda > Insecta > Lepidoptera > Pyralidae > Rhodophaea > Rhodophaea formosa. Next base: position 7,589,076 of record OY720225.1, on the reverse strand, counting down.
AAGAGTTGATTAAAGAGGAAAACTTGAACTTTTTGTCTAAGAAGTTGAAACGATTCATAGCGCCAGACTTAGATCCCTGGGGCCCGATTCTCGTTTCTATAGAGATTTGTCGAATTCGATAAAAATGTCGAAGATTCGATGTCGAATGAAAAATATCATTATTGCTATTCTGGGGCTTAATAGACATGATATTTTCACATCTCTACTGAAAAACGTTCCGTATTGCTCGATTGTGCCAGATCATAATCGATGAAATATCAATTTATTTTGAAAATATTTATTTCCGTAATTTATCGTATTAAATGGAAAAATATCTTTGTAAAAAGTATTTTTTTACGTTTAATAATAATATTTTATGGCTTTGTATTATTTTTCATGCTAATAAATGTTAATAATAATAAAAGTTTTCATAATTTTGATAGCGTGTGTGCATAAAACGAAACGCATCATCGCAAATATCGCAATGCGATATCAATGAAACGCGCGCTTTCTGTTTTTGTCAAAACATCTTTCTTGTCCCTATTTAACTTATTTTATGAATTAAAAGTGTTACTGGATGTGTTTTCCTTGTAATTTGCGTATAGAAATGTTAACCTACGCGTCTACTGTGCCTATTTGTTGGACGGGGAGCCATCTACACCTTGTTGACAAAATTTAAATATCTTTTTTCACTCCGAAAATAGTCTGTGTCTGCTGGATAATTTGATACAAAGAACTTGAAAATGATGGAGTCCGTAACCAAAGGTAAAACATACGATGTTTTCTAATAGTAAAAGGTATATCTATGTATAACTACGACTTACCAAACAAGTGTTTTAAATTTGTTTACTCACTTCGATTACCCATGGATCACATAGTGAAATTCTTCAAAAACAACAGCCTTACACATGCTTTAAATAGCTAAATAAAGAGTTATTAGATTGTAGCTCAAATGTCCGTTCCCTTTTATCTTAAGTTTTGTCTCATTGTAATAAATAAACAAAGGTACCTACTTAATCAAGATAGTTTATAAATGAAAGAAGTAAAGTTGTATACTATCTTTATCATCATCAAGTATTTTTTAGTCTCTACTGCTGGAACACGACCCTCTTTGTACCTCTTACCAGAGCAGTCAGATGATTTGGCCTACACTCTCCACGCTGGCCAGACGGGTAGAAAAGGTCTCTTTGATGTTTTGCTTGTTTGTGTTTCATAAGTCACCTCTGTAGGAGGTGACTAACATCCACAGCAAGACTGAGTGGAGGAATAGGAATGCTACTTTGCTTGGATGTTGTATGCATAGATTTTTCTGTTTTAATGTTATTTGTAAAATCGAAGTTATTGTATGAGACATGCCTTGTCGAGTGCTGCCGACCACTCGATGCATATCGAGCGCTGGGAGTCGATAAATATCGACGGTGATATAGTGAGAATAGCACAATTCGATATCCGCCATGTTTTTTCGATATATATCGACTTCGACATCATGTCGAGCGCGCGAGAATCGCCCCCCTGTTGTTTTAAATATTCTTATGATTGAAGCAGAATTATTTCAAGAAAACCTAACAAAAAGGTCAATGAACCTAGGTATACATCAATCAACTTTTTAAACTATCTTTACCATATTTTTTAAAAGCAACGACGGATAATATTTTTTTGATTTAATTATTTGACGTCACCTCTTTTGAGATAAATTCAACATTTTTATACAATTGCTGCACACTTTTGTATGGCCTGTATATGACCTAAAGGCCACATTTAGCATGTTGTTGGGCTTGTAGGTGGAGAACGGACTCAAAATGGTGATGGGTTGCTAGCCGCATCGCCTATTGGTATGATTACGTACCTACGCCCATTCCCCCAATCGGCTTTTACGATCCGCCGAAGAAGCAGAACATTCTACGTTTTTTCTTTTCTCCCAGACCGGGGTGGAAGTGGAAGACCAGATAGACAATGTAAAAGCCTTACCCGTTCATTCAACGGCTTTCCCTCCAGAACGTACTTCAGTTTGTTCATTTGGCACGGGCTGAAGACCTTCTCCAGGCTGTTACCGATGTTTTCGCTCCTGTGGGAACCCCCGTCCCTCTTCCCGTTCGTCCAGCCCCTGGAGTATTGGAAAGTCTGCGCCGCCACAGAGGTGAGGGCCACGAGGAGGAGGAACATTGTTATGTTTGGCACCATTTTGAGCTGGAATCGAATAATATATAATTTTTAACACAAAAAAACCTGACTTCTAATTATAGACTTAAAAGTAAAATATTAAAATACTTAATGAAATAGGTAACAAACGTCACCCCTACAATTTTCGGAAGTTCCGCATGATTTCTCTGGGATGCTATTATCAGATCATCATCTGACGAGCTCCGTGGTGCAGCGGTCAACACGCCTGCCTGCGACACGGATGGTCCCGGGTTCGATCCCCGGTCAGGTCAAGATGGAAAATGATCTTTTTCTGATTGACCTGGGTCTTGGATGTTTATCCATATATGTATTTATTATAAAATATAGTATCGTTGAATTAGTATCCCATAACACAAGTCTCGAACTTACTTTGGGGCTAGCTCAATCTGTGTAATTTGTCCGTATATATTTATTTATTTTATTTATTATTTATCATCATCATCATCATCAGGACTTTCTAGTCTCCACTGCAGGAGCACGACCCTCTCTGTACAACCAGAGCCATATACTAGCCTGAGTAGTCAGAGGATTTGGCCTACACTCTCCACGCTGGCCAGACGGGTTGGAGAGGTCTTTTTGATGTTAATAAGCTTTGTTTAGCTTGTGTTTCCTTAGTCGCCTTTTACGACATCCACGGGATGACTTGGTGTGGTCCTATTCTACTCTGCCGAGAACCACACGGCTAGATTATAGATATAGATTATCAGATCCTAGTTTCCTTATCATGGAACCACCCGTGGCATATCTTCTTTTCAACAAAAAAATAACCATCGTAATCGGTTCATAGACGATGAAGTTATCCGCGAAAACTCATAAACGGTCGAATTGAGAAACCTCCATTTTCTTAAGTCGGTTAACAAATACGAATACATATAAATCCCTGACTGATTAGACAAAATCATTGCTAAAGAGGGAGAAGAGGGAGGAAATTGGAGGACATATAGATACTAACTGAAATTAGAAACCGTAAATAGTAGCTTCCCGTGGGCTTCCCCATCATATTTTTTTTTTATTTAACCTATATTGTCCCACATATACATGGCGAAATTATCGTTCCGGACCATTAAAGGGGTGATTCAGCCTGTCAATATAAACAACTTTTCCTATGGGACAAATGCTGTAAACTCGAAAAAAAATTCGACATTCCTATACAAATTGCCCGGGCGGCTGAACACTTTTGTATGAAAATCTTTAAATAAAATTTGAGTTTCCAGCATTGGTCCCATAGGAAAAATGGTTCATATCGACGGGCTGAATCACCCCTTTAAGGGTCCAGAACGATCAAAATTTCGCCATGTATATCATATTATTATATTATTGTATAGGAATAAAATTATTCCTATGATTATAAAAGAGTTTTTACCTGGCAATGTGGAACAGACCAGGAAATATTTTGTATAAGTATTTTATTGATTTGCATATCCTTTGTTGTCCTATTATTGTCTCTGGAGTCACACATTATCCATGGAAGCTAATTATTTCGCGTGTTAAACATATAAACTATATACTATTTCAGATATATCAAGTTGTGTTAAAGTTGTGATATGGCAAAGACTAGGAGTCTGACTCTTTGGCTGGTAAGCGTTTCAACAGGCACTACTCACCAGGTGATACCCTAAAGCTCATGCAGTCCTTATTCAGGAATAACTGAGTGGGTGAGTAAGTAATGGGGTAAGTACAACATCACCCGAAGGTCAGACCTGTTAATCGGCCCCATTGAAGATAAGATAAGTAATAGTTATTCAATAACCATTGGTAGCAAAAATAACAATTTATTTTAAAGTATAGAGGTAGTAGTTTGCTATCTCATACAAGGACGTAGCCACAGACGTAGCGATAGCCATACTATAACGATATTAAATTCGTTCAACCATTGTTAATATCTGATTAATTTTCTTCGAAAGGTCGTCTTATATTGATATTTTTGTGTTCATATTAAAAGCCCGTCGTATTATGTAGGTGAACGGACGAACTTGAATATTTGTTTTTGATATTTTCCTGGTATTATTGCGTGAGTTAGCTTCATTATGAGGCTTAGATCAGCTAAACTAGAGCCACGTGTCATTTTATTCTCGCACTCTTATCATCATGAGGTCTTTTTTAGTCTTCACTGCAGGAGCACGACCCTTTCTGTACTACCAGAGTTATATATTAGCCAGAGCAGTCAGATGATTTGGCCTACATTCTCCACGCTGGCCAAACGGGTTGGAGACGTCTCTTTGACATTTTTAAGCTTTGTTTAGCTTGGTATATATGGCCGATAGTATAATCCCGCTCATCTGTATGAAGATGCAACCAATACCGAAGCGGAGTAATCTGTGTTCTTGCCTACATTTATACTGATGATTAAGATCCGACTAAGCTATTGGCCGATCATCATCCTCATCATGTCTTGTGGGTTCTCCGATCGTATGTTCACCTGGTTACGTCGAAAATTTCCCACACTTAAACATCGCCTCCACGTAGGGTTGCCAACCGTACTATAATATATAGTATTGTACAATATTTCGGGCCTCCGTACTATATACTCTTAAAGAAATATATAGTACGCGAAAATACTATATTTCAGTACAATAGATCAATGTTTATATTTTGGAAATCTAATCTAATAAAATAAAAATAAAGGTCCTGCAATTTTTGAACGCGCCTTTCATTTGACGACGTCATGTGCGTCCCTGTCATAAATTCTCATTAAAATCAAAAATATTTATTTTAATTAATTTAAAAGTTGACTGTGATTTATTGAAGACAAAAATACCTACATAACTATAAATAAGTCTATTTTTTATTTCTCCCTTCTCCCCAAAAAAAACTATATTTTTTGAAGCGTGCTATATTTTTAATGGCCTTTTTTGAAAAAATACTATATTTTGACAAAAAAATGTTGGCAACCCTACCTCCACGTGCGAGAGAATCTGGACGATTTTATCGTCTTGTCTCCTATTTCCATACATTCCCTTTGCATGTGTACAAAGGCAATGTTGTCGTTGCGATTCGTGCGAGTGCGAGCGTAAGTCAATCGCACGCATCCCCCTTAGAATAGGATATATCCTAACTATATGCGAAAATGAGTTTAATTGTTTCTTTGTTACGCTTCTACGCCGTATTACTGAACCGATCATTATGAAATTTTGCATGCCCATGTCTATGTCCTTCTCAGTACCCTAACCTATGTGAGGTTAGGGTACTGAGAAGGACATAGGCTATATATCACGCTGGCAAAGCCGCGGGTAACAGCTAGTAATAGTATAACATAGAAAACGCGGATATATAGGATATATATCATAGCAAACTCTTCGCAATTCTCTCGCTCACTGAGGCTTTAGTCTTTAGGCTGTCAGGGCCTATTGTGTTTAAACAAAAGTCTTTAGGTCTTCTGTATTGAGGAGACTACGTTCTGCTTTCTTTGGTTCTTCGATCAAAGAATGACCCAATTAACGTAACGAGTTTTTAAGCCGCCTTATAGACTTGTGACTTCTGACATACATACATATTATCACGTCTTTATCCTTTGCGGGGTAGACATGGTTTTGTGTAACGACCACTGTCTAAGATAGCGACCGGGACTAATAGCTTAACGTGCCCTCCGCAGAACGGATCACCATTCTTATCGACAATCACTCGATCAGCCTCCTATGTCCTACCAAGCTAGAATAGTTTCACAAAGTTGCTATTCCCGCCGGAAATCGAACCTCTGCAATGAAAGCTGAACGATCTAACCACTATACCACGGAGACAGTTACATATCGGTCGATTAAAGTCTGTAGTGTAAAGGAAATCTTAAAATCGTTTTTCACCTTGCATTAAATGAATTTTACTAGTAAGGTTTATTTATACGACCCAGTAAAGTACTTTCAGCTCATTTATTTTACAACCGTTTGAAAGCAATATTCACACGTAGAGGTAATACTGGTGCTTTAATACTTAACTAGTTTTTTACCCACAGGTTTGCTCGCGTTAATGTAGATCCCTTGGGAACAGTATTTTCGTCACGTCATGTCAGCATTCATCATGATCATCAGGTCTCTTTTAGTCTCTACTACAGGGGCATGAACCTCTCTGTCTGTACTACCAGAGCCATATTAGCCAGAGCAGTCAGAGGATTTAACCTACACTCGCCACTCTAGGCCGACGGGTTGGAGAGTATGTCTGACAGTAATAACTGTTTCAATTCAGCTAGTTCCTTACAGAATCACCTTGTTCAAAATCTACTCTTCATACAAGTTAATCATCATCAAGAGGAGCCCGATGATCCAGTGGGTGTGACGAGCATCATTAGCGCTTACGTATGTTAAGCAACCTCGTGCGCAGTCCCCGATTGGATGGGTGACTGCAAATGGCATAAGAATATCTCGAGCTCCTCCATGCTTCGGAAGGCACGTTCAGCCGTTGGGTTCAGCTGTCATCATTTGTGGCAGTCGTTCAGCCATGTCAGATGCCTTTAGGCAGCTTAAAAAATCAGACACCAGTGTTGGCCACACTCGAAAAAAAATCAGGTTCATCATCTCCAAATTAATCACCATCATCGTCAACTTTCCATAACCTTGTCCTTGGTATAAGCCTCTCTTTGTCAGCGCCATTTTTTTTAATCTGTGGTCAGCGCCATACTATTCTAATCTCTATCAACTTAAGGGGGCACACTAGGCACAGTAACGACGCCAATAACTTTATTCCTAATATTATATTATATATTATTCTCTTAATGACTGATTCTCATAATATTAAAACATGATTCCAAAAATACTTCAAGTTATTTACTAGTGCTTATATGATTTACATTCTTGAATTTCTTTCTATTTGTAAAGTATTAGGAATAAAATGATTGGCGTCGCTACTGTGCCTTGTGGGCGGCCTTAAATTGCAGTCTCCGGTAACTCTGCGTTACAGCCTTAGATAATGGAAATATAAGCTAATCCCCCCATAAATGAAGTGGGGTTATATCAGGAGACTTAATCAAATATTATAGAGTTCATAACGACGATAAACATTTAACTGCAGTATTGATGCGGTAACATGCAATACAGAGTTAGTTAGGCAGAGAAGTGAATCAGGAAATACAGTAGAATAGCTATTTCCCGCATTATTCAAAGCAATCTCTTGCCCGTAGCTCCGCTCGCGTTTATGTAGGTCTCACTGAAACTGTCACCTTTTCCAGAATGAAAGGGCAAACTATCTCTACACTAAATTTCATAAAAATCGGTTCGTGAATACCATAACTATTGTTTATTTTATTAACCCGACGCAAGGTTAAATAAATAAATTTATCAAATCAGCTGTTCCAACCAACGTACAAATATAATAATCCTAACTAATATTATAAATGCGAAAGTGAGTTTGTTTGTTACGCTTTCACGCCCTATCTACTGAACCGATCATGAAATTCGCATACACATAGGTTAGGGTACTGAGAAGGACATAGGCTATTTATCACGCGGGCGAAGTTGCGGGTAACACCTAGTTCGTAATAAATTACTAGGTCATGGTTTGCTAAACTAGTTAGTTTACAAAACGTGACGAATTTACTTTGTGCCAAATATACCACTACCCATTAATAAATTTATTATTAAAAATTATATAATTACACTTAACCTTTGACCGAAAATTCACGTGTTCTCTAAAACGGTACCGTGCTGTTCGAGTAAACGTTAATTATATAATAGTTCCAAAGATTTCAAGCTCGTGTGGTGAGAACAAAGCTCCAGAAGTTATTTTAAACAATTTCCATTCTTACTTCTTCAAGCAAAAACTTCTGGATGAATTTAACAAATTAAATAAACGATTAAACAAAGGGGAAAGAGATATTAATCTAATTTATTAAATAAAGAAAATAAGAAATGGTGAAACAATTCCACGCGGGCAGGACTTGGACCTGCGTCTAGATATTCTCAGTACGATCTATGCGTTGCCAATTAGGTACGCCACCGGGCTTCAAGCCCCGGCGCAGAATTTCTCCACCATATCCCATTCCTCTTACACGCATCAAGGCTTGCTTCGCCCAACACAACTACCCCATTTTTACAAGTGCGGTATTTGATTTCAACTCATTTTGCAATGAATTTGAAAATCAACTAATGTGTAGGAAGCCATACAATAGGTTATATGGGATTTATTTTGCATTCACAATGCTATTTACTTATTTAGATATTAATCTATACTAATACTAATATATTTAAAGCTGAAGACTTTGTTTGGTTGAATGCCCTAATCTCAGGAACTAATGCTGAACCGATTCAAAAAATTCTGTCACTGTTGGATAGGTACGTTATCCCTAAGTGCCATAGGGTAGGTAGGTACCTCGGGCGAAGCCGGGGGGGACTGCTAGTCTACAGGGACAAATTACACAGACTAATCTCACAATAATTGTGAACTTATGATGTACTACTTAGTCAACAATACTATATTTTATAAGAGACTAGCTGTTACCCGCGGCTTCGCCCGCGTAATATATAGCCTATGTCCTTCTCGGTACCTTAACCTATGTGTATGCAAAATTTTATGATGATTGGTTTAGTAGACACAGCGTGAAAGCGTAACAAACAAACAAATAAACAAACTCACTTTCGCATTTATAATATAAGTCGGGATTGGGATTATACAGCATAATTTGTACCTCTGCTCTATGTTGAAGTGTCAGTATCAGAATCCGTAATGGAATTCAGAACTAGCTAAATATTTCTTTAACTTAAGAATGATTATTTATTTGTTTTCTCAGTTCAAGAAATATAATGTAACAAAATAATCAAAAAAATTACTTTTTTTAAATTTCTTTATCTGCCTGAATCTTAAACCATTGTGTGATAAACGCTCTAATAAAGTCAAATAACAATATTTTGATGTTACAGATTTTAAAACCAGAAGATTACTGAGATATTCAAGAAACAATCGCGTTTTGTGACGTCATTTGCCAAACACCTGAACTCGAAATAAAATTTTACATAGGTACACGATGTCAGAGTTGTTTCATAATAACAGAGCCTGTAAACTAAAATAGTTCCAAGAATTTAAGCTCGTGAGGTGACGGGAAAGCTCTAGAATTAAATATCGATTAAGCTCTCTCATGTAGGACTAGAAAATTTATGGAAATTGAGTAATAATTATAACATTTTCAGACATCGACTTTATGGGATTCTGTTAGTTTAAGTCGGTGTCTGAAAGGTTATGGAAACGAGATAATTATTTAAACATTTTGGAACATCTTAACTGAGTAGTTGTAATACAAAATGTGGTTTTAACAGGCAATCAGATATTGAGGACACTAAACTGTTTTTAATGTACAAAATAAGTTCCAAGGTGGCGCCTATTAATAAAATAAGGTAAAGAATTATAGACTGGCATGGTTTGGTCATGTAATGAGGAAAAACGAAGAGCACCAAACGAAAAAAGCTTTGACTGAGGGTTGATAAACACAATCTAAACAAAGCAGACTGCTTATAAACATCAAAGAGACCTCTCCAACCCGTCTGGCATAGGGTCATGCTTCTGCAGTGGAGACTAAAAAGACCTAATGATGATGATAATTAGCTTTGCAGTGTTCGGTCGGGTCATTTCACTGCAGTTCCTAACTCATACAATGTACTAAATCCCAAGCCAATTTCAAGTTTCATAAACACAAGTTACGCATTACCTCCTTATAATGCCCTAGTGTGCACTTCTAAACACATAAAATCTTCCCAGATAATTAGCATAACCCTAACGTAGCGCCGGCCCTAGGGCATAGAAAGTGGAGCGGGCACGACGATTACCAGGAGCGGCAAAAGGATATGGTGTGCACAAAGTACATTATCACGTCTTTGACTCTTACAGGGTAGATAGACCATGAGACCCAAAGTGCACTTTACACAAGGTGAGTGCAGACGTATAGCCACATCTGTTGATATTATCTTCAGATATTGGCCTATTTCCACCGTTGACTGGATTTAACTGTCAGCGTGAGAAAAGAACTAGCAGAAACATTATTTTAATAAGTATTTTTATGCATTCACAACGCTATTCTGAAAAGCTCTTATTAAATAAAAAAAAATTGGTATGAGATCCCGCCCGCGTGGAAATTATCCTTTGGTCCACGTTAATAACTGATCTTTCATAACCAGCTACGAACATGGAATTTTTTTCTTGTTTTGATAACCAGCTATGAATACAGAAATAAATTGTTGTTTCCCATATCATATCATATTTTTTAATTAAATAAGAGTAATGGCCACATTTTATGTTTTCATTTTCTTTCAGATCATAGAACGTTATAAAAAAATTATATTATGAAGGTATTACCTAATTGAGACCATTGTTAACGTTCACGCATCGAACTCGCTAAAGTTGTACAATTGGCATAATATAAATGGAGACAGTAAAAAAAAATAATAACATCGACTGCATACTACCTAGTACGATTTAATTAATCGTAGAAAGGTGAATACAGCTTGCGGGAATATTATTTGAATCTCTTCTTTTTATCGGGTGAGTAAATATGATTCATATAATTTAAAAAAATATAGGTCAATTTCTTGGACTTGGGCTTAATTTCCATAGAACAACTGACAAACTGAGTATAAGCACAGTCATATAAGCAGCGGAGGACACGTCTTTTCCCATTTGTATAACTAGTATAACATATTGCAAAACTTTAATTATTTGTCTTTCATTTGTGCCATGAAATAATATCTGTAGCCAGATAACATGTATAAAACAATGGGCACAAAACGACATTTTACCCTGTGCTTTCGAGGGCTAGGGCCAGCGTTGTCCACAAGTACACTTATTTGACCTTTAAGAACCAACTATTTCACGTCATTAAGGTGCAAGTAGTTTAGACATATTAGGTACACTACATGGATCTCCACTCTTGTTAGACCTAAGAGGCTATTTTACTAAAGTTTATAGGGCAGATAAGAGAAAAGCCAAATTAAAAAATACAAACAAAACATAAAAAGAAATGTTCGAAATCAATACCAGCTCGGGAACATTGGCTTGAAATTCATGACACTACATTTTTTTTTAAATAATTCAAATGTTTCTTTTTTAATCCCCTTACGCAAAATGTGTGCTAAAAATTTGGCTGCTCTGTGTGTGTCTGTGTGTCTGTCCGATTTTAATGCCTTTTTTAGGGTTCCGTATTAAACTAGGAACCCTTATAGTTTCGCCATGTCTGTCTGTCTGTCTGTCCGCGGTTTTACTCACAGACTATAAGTACTAGAAAGTTGCAATTCGGTATGGGTATGTACATTAATCATGGCAAAAAAGTGGTAGAAAAAAATTTGAAAAAAATTTTTTTTAGGGTAGCTCCTACACAAGTAAAGTGGTGGGGGGGTATTTTTTTTTCTCTACTTACCCATCGTCGAGTATCGTTAAAAAGGTCTTTGAAGAATATTGTGAGGTTGAAAACACTATTTTTCGATTTAGGGATCTGTTTCCAAAATATTTGGTATTTAAGTGCAAATTTTTGTTAGAGGTAAGTGCCCCCCCCCCCCCCCCCACCCCTCTATCTGCTAAACGGTTATATATGGATACGTGAAAACTAAAAAGTTATAGGCACCCAATTTATAAAATGTACTGGAAAATGTAAAATTTCATACAATTTTCATTGTTAGATAGATGTTTTTGGTCGTTAAACTGCGAGGTGCGAGTGTAAACAGTGTGAACTCAAAGTTGTCATTCGCAACTATGGAACCCTACACTGCGCGTGGCCCGACACGCACTTGGTCGGTTTTTTTTAATTGAAACAGGTATAAACTTTAAATTGAAAAAATATAAAAATACCTAACTGCCTACCTAATAAATAGCCGTTAACAAGATGGAGGGACTTTCGAATCGGGGATTGCTTCAATTTTTTAATTTTATTAACTACTACTGTGATATTAATACAATCTTTTGGCCACCTTACGAATTCATCATCAGACCAGCTCAGCGACTTAATAATTAATCTTGATGAGCTCCGTGGCGCAGCGGTCAACACGCCGCCCGGCCTGTGACACAGATGGTCTCGGGTTCGAACCCCGGTCAGGTCAAGATGTAAAATGATCTTTTTCAGATTGACCTGGGTCTTGGATGTTTATCTATATAAGTATCTATTATAAAATAAAGCATCGTTGAGTTAGTATTCTTTAACACAAGTGTCGAACTTACTTTGAGGCTAGCTCCTGTGTGATTTTTCCGTACATAAAAAATATTGTACCTACCCTCCTTCTGAGTGGATAAAAAGAGTGTACTATACTCATACTACGACAAAATTATAAGGCCCCACACTAGGCACACTATTCTCATAAATTTAAAACATAATTCCAAAAATACTTTAGGTTATTTACTAAGGCTTATATGATTTACATTCTTGAATTTGTTTCTACATAAAAAGTATTAGGAATAAAATTATTGGCATCGCTAGTGTGCCTAGTGTGGGGCCTTAAGGAGTTGACCAGAAAAGTAGCTGAAGGAAAATTCCTCTTTTATTAGGAACCCCAATTACAATGCAACTTGAGTCAGTGGTTTCCTTTATACACTCTGTTAGCAATTACAGAATTAGTGAAAATAGGAAACGACGGCTTACAAAAAGCCATTTCTTTATGTAACGAGTATAAAAGAACCACGACACAAATGAAAAGAAATAAGTATAAACTTACATGCTGAAGATTTTATTGTTTGGGACCCTTAAGGGCCCACACTAGGCACATTAGCAACGCCAAGTGTTTTATTCCTAATACTTTACAAATAGAAAGAAATTCAAGAATGTAAATCATATAAGCCTTAGTAAATAACCTGAATTATTTTTGGAATCATGTTTTAATATTATGAGAATCAGTCACTAAGAGAACTAGTGATTACCGCCAAAAACGGCCGTTTTTGGCGGAAATCTGATTCTCACAATTCTCACTGATTCTGCTAATATTAAAACATTACATATGCTTATATGATTTACATTCTTGAATTTCTTTCTATTTCTAAAGTATTAGGAATAAAATTATTGGCGTCGCTAGTGTGCCTAGTGTGGGGCCTTAATACGGTGATTCAGCCCGTCAATATGAACATCTTAACTTATGGGACCTATGCTAAAAAATTCAAAAAAAATCACATGTCCATACAAAATTTTTGTATGGAAATGTCAATTTATTTTGTGTATTCAGCATTGCTTAATTAAGTCCTATATTTTTGTATGAGGTTGGCAATCCATCATATCCATTAGGGGAAATGATGTAAGTAATAAGTAAACATATATATTATCACGTGTTTATCTCTTGCGGGGTAGACAGTCATAAAACCCAAAGACCATGTTTAGCATGTTAGTGGGCGATAAGGTGGAAAGCGTACTAAAAATAGTGATGGATTGCGAGCCGCATCGCCTATTGCCGTGATTCCTTAGATTTTCACCCAATCCCTTGACCGGCTTTTACAGTCTGCGCGGAATGATAAGCAGCTGGTATATTCGATGTTTTTCTTTTTCTCCCAAACCAGACTGAAAAAGTAATAAGTATGTAAGTATAGGTATGCTTATACTGCTTATTAGAACATTATACACACAGAACTATATCAAGATAGAAGAAAAATGCTCGTCGATTTGTATCGACACCGAGCGTGTAACATTTTGCGTAGGTATATTGACGTCACGAGTATAATTTAGTGATGGGAAATATAAGCCACGCGAAAACGATTTCAAGCCATCGATTAAAAACCGAAATACCGATAATACGCTATATAATACGTTGTGTACGCGCTGCGCAGCGAAGTCTAAAATAACGATCTACATATTTGTAGTGAAAAGAATTGAGTACACTTTACTTTATTCGTGTTACCCAAACAATTTCTTCCTATCTAATTACGATATCGACAACCTCTGTGGCGCAGTGGAACTGCCCCGCCCGGGTTCGATCCCCCGTCAAGTTAATAAGGAAAACATACAATTCTGTTCACATTGAATTGATGTTAATCTATATAAGTAGATAAGTTTGGAATCAGCTATCAATAACTTTAGTTTCTTTAGTACTACATATATAGTACATATCTATTTCTAACAGTTCATGTAGTGGTAGTAGATTTTCTCCTTTATACCTATTTATTTTTACCTAATTGTCACTCAATTATTTACCCAAATTATTTTAGGTTAATATTAATCGATTCAAAATATCGATAAGCAAACTTTATTTGACCGACAGACAAACTGATAATTACTTAATCTAATCGGTAACCTATCACAAACAAGATTTTTTCTCTTCGAATTTTAGATGGCCGAAAACGGTACGACGAAGTTTTAAATTCCAAATGGCTTCTTTACCATATGTTCTACTTCTATAAACTTAATAAACATATTTTTCATCTTTTAGAACAATCTTTTTCAACAGCCTCCGTGGTCCAGTGGTGGTGGCAAGGTGTTTGCCTTGTTGACCCGGGTGTCGTGGGTTCGATTCCCACGGGAAGCATACTTTGTTAAGTTGTTTCCAGTTTGGTTAGGACATTGCAGGCATGAATCACCTGATTGTCTGATAAGAGATGATTCCGGTGCTTCGGAAGGCACGTTAAGCCGTTGGTCCCGGCTGCCATCTGGTAGTCGTTAAAGGGACCATGTCAGAGGCCGAGAGGCGGTTCCGAAGAACTCTGACACCAGGATGCGCATGGTCGACTGACCGTGTCACCTACACGGAATGATGATGATCTTGTAGAAAAACTGTCGACCGGAAATCAAAACATTTAATTTTATTTTGATATAGGTATGTTTTGGTAAGAATAATTTTTTCTAGAAATATTAAAGAAAGAAGTAACTTTTTCCATATTATTATTCACACCGATTTTCAATAACTACGTACAGTCGACAAATCGAGATTAGTAGTAAAAGTAATATTATTGGAGTGTAGCAAAGGCTACACAAATTTTGGGACATATAGCAATAGTAGTATAGTATATTAACGTAGGGTTGCAATACAAACCATATAGCTTCAAAAAAAAAAACATTCAAAAATCGGAATTTCAACAATATAGCAAATGTATTTTCGGTCAAATGGAACTGAATGGAAAATAAAAAAATTACGAAACGTTTTCGGTGTTTTAAAATTCGTACATAACCTATTCTTGTTTATGATAGGTCACCATCAAAATATCTGTTTATCTGTCGGCAGACTAACTGATAATTAACTAATTATCAGATTAGCTTAGGGCAGATATCTTAAACTAATTCAGCTGAAATTTCTATCACCTGATGCCAGAGTATCATCTTATGAGGGAACTAGGTTATTTAGGTAAAAGAGTGAAGTGTGCGACAATTAAGAAACAAAATAAATAATAAGAATAAATTAAAACCATTTTTAAAAACAAGCTTTTATTAGAAGACCATAAAAAGAAAAAAAATGACCTAGATTTATGTATTTGTACCTTTTCATCATTTGACATTATCATTACATCAATAGTCGGATAAGCTGTGCTAATTATTCGTCGTTTCTTTGATGGGGCAGTATCCGGCTAACAAATCCGGCTGTTTTTTGTAGGAAACCATTTTTTACAGCCTGTTGCTTCAATCCACTTATTATAGATAAGAGGAAAACTGAAAAAAAGTTAAATTATATAACCTATAAAATCAGTGTTTAGTAATATTTGCTTTTTACTACGGAAAGCTAAATAAATAAAAAAGAAATCATTCAAATTATCAGTTAATCTGCTTTCAAAATCGATATATATAATCGAGTAAGAAAATTGCAGTGCACATCACTATTCTTATTTTTGACAGACAAACTGATAAATTAACCTTGGACGCTACTCAACAATTTGAATAGCTTACTTTTACATTGCTGGTTTTGAATGGATCTCAAGTCTGGCTCGTAAAATTAAACACGCAATGGAAAACTAGCATTTGATACATAATCGCTCTATTATTATTGTGGTAAAAGTAATACAGAGCAACAAAATAAACGTTTTTTAAATATTTACGGTTATTTTAGAACAAATAATGCTAACCAATGAAAGGAAATACCATGATCTCCAGCCTCACCTTTATTGGTGTTGTTTGCACAGTTAATTACCGAACTACGAGTCATTTTGTTTTAAGAACTTGACGTCGCACGCGGACTGCGGTCGCTTGCCGACTGAGCTTCGCGCCGAACATTTGAGCCATTGAGGCTTAATTTTTCCACGCGAGGTACATACACTTCTTCCTTCTATCTGGATATAGTTCTGTGATTATACATGAATTTAAAAAATACGTAATAAAAAATTAACCTTTTTAACAAAAGGTATTTCTCATGCTAAGAGGAGACGACATTTCTCCGTTCTATAATAGAATTATTAAAATAACAAAATTACCATCAACAAAAGAAAACTCGAGAATGGATCTCAAGAGCCTTAATTGCCAATGGGGTTAAAATATCAGTTCCTTTTGAACTTAACCAAATTAAAATACGTTTTACTCCTAATTGATACAAAGAAGTGTCTTAAGAATGAAGACTATTTTTAAGGTTATTAACGTTTATAAAAGAATGCAGAAAATAATCCATACTAATGTTAGTCCAGCTAAAACTCGAGAACGCCTGGACCAGTTTAGGTAAAATTTATTTTCATAATTCATATTTATTTATTGTCGTCAGACATGGGTTACAAACCGAAAAATTACGGAGATAATTATAAAGATATCTAATTATATTTTACCATTGACCTCATAACTGTGTCATTTGTGAACCGATATGAAAAGTCATTTTTAGGGTTCCCTACCCAAAGGGTAAAAATGGTACCCTATTCAGATATAATAGGTCGGGGAAAAAGTAATTTCGTATTTTTATGTGTAAAGTTGTAATCAAATATCTTTGGTAATGTTGTATGAGGTGTAACTTTGACATCAAAATTCTCTGACACAAAATGCTTAAACCAACTTTGTGGTATTCTTACTGGGACTGCGGTATTTTCATAAATACCAAAATTCACTTTCTGCGTATTTTACATGATTTCTTTATTTTTAATTAACTTTTTAAAATGTTAATTTTTTTTCGTCTATCTCATTTTTAATAATCAAGGAAACGGTTAAAAAATTAAGGGAAAATATTTTGTACATTTTTATATAATTCTTGAAAATTTTACCTTTTAGATGGTATCTAAATCAGCCAGATACATAGAACATTACCAAAGATATTTGATTACAACTTTACACATAAAAATACGAAATTACTTTTTCCCCGACCTAATATATGGAACTTCAATGTCAGTCTGTCTGTCACCCGGCTGCATCTCATAAACCTATTAATAGCTAGACAGTAGACATTTTTACTGATGATGTATTTCTGTTGCCACTATAATAGCAAATACTAAAATTAGAATAAAATAAAATAAATTAAGGAAGGCTTTTTGCCGTTCTTGCTCGATATTAATAACGGCAACTGGTAGATGCTTAAAATATTTAGAGAATGATAAGTTGTGTATTTTGAAAACGAATAATAAAATCAAAATAAAATAAATATTTAGAGGGGCTCCACACAACATGATTTTTTGCCGTTTTTGTTCTAAAGTCTAATGTAGTATCTACCTATAGATAATGATACAGAATCCTCCGTGCGCGAGTCCGACTCACACCTGACCCATGATTAATTTTATTTTTTAAATTTAGAAAGATGTCTATGTACCTAATTTCAGTGAACGAATACGTCTTCAAATCATACAAAGTTCACAGATAAAAGAGTTAGATAACGTCTATAAACACTTTCTTTGAACGTAATTCTGTTTGCCCTGAAAGCGGCGGTGTTTGAATTATTATTGTTTGTGAAGAAGCACAAACATGTGTGTGAGGAATATAGATTGTGATTAAAATCGAATTAAAATAGACGCTAGATTTAAAAGCGTTATGTATTTGACAGTCTTTTATGAACTGGTATGAAAAATTATTTAATACAGGCAATGCTTAAAGTCACAGACAACCTATCCCACTTACAGTGAATGTCTAACTATTATTAACTATAAACCCTTTCTTTTAACGTAAAAATGTACAGTCAAATTTAAAAACGTTCACAGATAAAAGAGATAGAGTTCATTAGATAACCTGTCTATACACACTTTCTTTGAACGTAATTCTGTTTGCGCTGAAGGCGGCGATGTTTGAATTATTATTGTTTGTGAAGACGCACAAACATGTGTGTGAGGAATATAGATTGTGAAAATCGAATTAAAATTGATGCTAGAATTTATATCATTTGATATTGTAGCATTATTTATGAGGTTGTGAAATTTAAAACTAAATCAACCTACATCGATTATGATCATTTCAATTTGTGATAGGTTATTGTTAAGTTTCGATTGTGAATTCAGATTAGTCAATAAACTACCTAATTCCAAAAAGGATATATCTTCAAATCAGGCAAAGTTCACAGATAAAAGAGTTAGATAACGTCTATAAACACTTTCTTTGAACATAATTCTGTTTGCGCTGAAGGCGGCGGTGTTTGAATTATTATTGTTTGTGAAGAAGCACAAACATGTGTGTGAGGAATATACGAGTAGATTGTGATTAAATCGAATTAAAATAGACGCTAGATTTAAAAGCGTTATGTATTTGACAGTCTTTTATGAACTGGTATGAAAAATTATTTAATACAGGCAATGCTTACAGTCACAGACAACCCAACCCACTTACAGTGAATGTCTAACTATTATTAACTATAACCCTTTCTTTTAACGTAAAAATGTACAGTCAAATTTATAAAAGTTCACAGATAAAAGAGTTAGATAACTGTCTATATACACTTTCTTTGAACATAATTCTATTTGCGCTGAAGGCGGCGATGTTTGACTTATTATTGTTTGTGAAGAGGCACAAACATGTGTGTGAGGAATATAGATTGTGAAAATCGAATTAAAATTGATGCTAGAATTTATATCATTTGATATTGTAGCATTATTTATGAGGTTGTGAAATTTAAAACTAAATCAACCTACATCGATTATGATCATTTCAATTTGTGATAGGTAATTGTTAATTTTCGATTGTGAATTCAGATTAGTCAATAAACTACCTAATTTCAAAAAAGGATATATCTTCAAATCAGGCAAAGTTATCAGATAAAAGAGTTAGATAACGTCTATAAACACTTTCTTTGAACGTAATTCTGTTTGCCCTGAAGGCGGCGATGTTTGAATTATTATTGTTTGTGAAGACACAAACATGTGCGTGAGGAATATAGATTGTGAAAATCGAATTAAAATTGATGCTAGAATTTATATCATTTGATATTGTAGCATTATTTATGAAGTTGTGAAATTTAAAACTAAATCAACCTACATCGATTATAATTATTTCAATTTGTGATAGGTTATTGTTAAGTTTCGATTGTGAATTCAGATTAGTCAATAAACTACCTAATTTCAAAAAAGGATATATCTTCAAATCAGGCAAAGTTATCAGATAAAAGAGTTAGATAACGTCTATAAACACTTTCTTTGAACGTAATTCTGTTTGCCCTGAAGGCGGCGATGTTTGAATTATTATTGTTTGTGAAGACACAAACATGTGCGTGAGGAATATAGATTGTGAAAATCGAATTAAAATTGATGCTAGAATTTATATCATTTGATATTGTAGCATTATTTATGAAGTTGTGAAATTTAAAACTAAATCAACCTACATCGATTATAATTATTTCAATTTGTGATAGGTTATTGTTAAGTTTCGATTGTGAATTCAGATTAGTCAATAAACTACCTAATTCCAAAAAGGATATATCTTCAAATCAGGCAAAGTTCACAGATAAAAGAGTTAGATAACGTCTATAAACACTTTCTTTGAACGTAATTCTGTTTGCCCTGAAGGCGGCGATGTTTAAATTATTATTGTTTGTGAAGAAGCACAAACATGTGTGTGAGGAATATAGATTGTGATTAAAATAGAATTAAAATGGATGGTAGATTTCTTATTTAGCATTATTTATGAAGAAATTTTCGTTAATTTAAAACTTAGTGCACCATTTTTGGTTTATTTACTCTTGGAGGCCATTCATTGTAGGTTTTTAATTTATTTTAAATGTGATTAAAACACGACTGTCTATAAATTAAACTAATAAGCTAATATATTTAGCATAATATACTAAACTTAAATATCGGATATATATATGGGACGTGCATGATTATGATTATTTCATTGTGTGAAAGGATTGAATGCGTGAAGGGTATTTAGTGTAAAATTCAGATTAGTCGATAAACTACAATGTCAATAACTCCTGCCATCAGTCAACCTATTGTCAAATATAGCGGCATTGTGTCTTTTTATGAGACTGCACGTCTGCCATGTCATTCTTTCGTGTCATTAATGATCACGACAAGTCCAGTAGTTTTTTAACTTACTTTAAATTTTCTAACTACTGCGCTACTGGACCATATTTTCGAAGTATAATATGTATGTATGACGTATGTAAACAAACTTTATACGTGAGCATAAATGCTGTTTTTTTTTTTAATAAGTATAAAACAATTTCTACTTGAAAGCTTTTTACGGCGACTTACAAAATAATAGCATTTGACTTTGCAATTATAGGGAACCCTCTTCATGCGAGTTCAGCCAGCACTTGGCCGATTTTTTTTACATTTGTAATTATTTCGAATAAAGAAAGTAGAATTTCCTACTAATGCTAGCTTTTTGAGCACTCTATAGCAAGGCAATGATTTCGAAAGTTTTAATGTATACATTTTTATCACATAGTCAAATTTTTTGGTTTTGTTCCTTGTATATTCATAATATCAAAAGAGAAACAACACACATTTTATACCAGAATGCGCCTGCCTGTCCCATAAATGTTAAGGGTTTATAAAAAACCTATCGTCCCGTACATGTTAACTGAAGAACCGCAAAATACGCGTAGAGCTTCTACGACGTGCTACGAGCTTGCTACGAATTCCTACGGCATCGCATGCCGTAGGGATTCGTAGCAAGCTCGTAGAACTTTTACTATCTGAAAACATTTATTGAGGAACTTGATGGAGGTGTGTTCTTTGTTTTGTTTTTACACGACTGCTGAAAATATAGTGTACTGTTTTTCGAGTAATTTTTTTATGATATAGGACGGCAAACGGGCTGGTAAGTGATCGATCACCGTTGCCCATGGACGGACAACTAAAACATCAGGACTGTGACAAGACCGTTGCCAAAAAAACATAGTCTCGTTAATTTCATACATGTTAGTATGTAAATATTAGTATGTATGTATTATCAAAATGAAACAAACAAAGATCCTACACACTTCGTAAATAAACACTATTTGTATTCAGATACAAAATATCTCCCAATGTTAGTAGATTTTTATTTAAATTTATTCGGAGTGGACAAATGGACTGGAGTAATAAAAGTTATACTCGTATGTTTGGGATAAAGTGGGTGGAATTGGCTTTAAAGAGTTAATCAGGGACATTTTGGCTTCCCAGGTTAATAGTTATTCTAATTTTATTAATTAAATGACTTAATGGTTTAGTATTGGATAAAAGAGGTTTGGGCAAAGGTTCGTAGCTAAGTACTGTTGTTAAAAAAATTCAATGGTACTCCCATACTGCACAAACATTTTCTAACATGATAAAAATTCATTATATCATGAAAATAAAAAACTATAACAACTAATCCTATCCTATCCTTCCTCCTAACTATTGTAAATGCGAAAGTGAGTTTGTTTATTTGTTTGTTACGCTTTCACGCCGTATCTACTGAACCGATCATCATGACGACATTGTTCCTCTATTTTAACTACCACACACACTTAAACCTAATTTTTAGTTCCAGTTTGTAAATTTACGTATAGGGTTGAAGTCCGTTTTACGTTTTTGTTAAAAATTATTATTATAGGTAACTATCGTCTGAGCGTTTCCAGTTACATCCTGATGGTGATGTCTGTGGCCTAATGGCACTGCAAGTGCTTTTAAAAGAAGGTCCCGGGTTCGATCCCTGGCCAGATTATTTTTTTTATATGTCATAGGACGGCAAACGAGCAAGCGGGTCACCTGATGGTAAGTGATCACCGCTGCCCATGGACTAATGTAACACCAGTGGCATGATAAGAGCGTTTCCGGCCTATTATTCTTACCTCCCCAGAGGGATTATGATGGAAAATTATCTTTTTAAGCTTGGCCTAGGCCTTGGATGATAATTTACTACATTATAAAATATTGTATCGTTGAGTTGTCACAAGTTAACAACTTTGTGTCGGCTAGCTCAGTCTTTGTGATTCTTACCGAATTTATTTAATTTAAACCTTAGTTATGTTGGTTTTTAGCCCAACGTCGCTTTAACATTATTTTTCGGTCTAGCTACCCCATTTGATTGCCCGGGTTGCTGAACACTTTTGTATGAAACTTTGAAAAAAAATGAGTTCCCAGCAGTGAGTTGACAAAAAAAGTTTTTTTTATGTCGGTTATGCACAGGATTATTATTTTTTTAATTTTATATATATAGTTGAGTATATGGCGTGAGCATAATATTTAAAAAAAGTAAAGACGATGTCTATAAATTCCGCTCTTTACAGGGTAATCACAAGTTTAAAAAATACCCAGTTTCAATTATTCTTAAGCAAACATTGAAGTAAGGTTAGAAATTATGATTAAGCAAAAAGTTAACTCGAACTTCCTTAATTCAAGAATACCGGGTGAAATATTAACTGCCACAAACCAAAGGAATAAAAATATAATCTTTCATGGTCCCAAGGTTATCTCATTTAGAGATATTTTTTAACATTATCAGGTCTTTGATAGTCTCTACTGCAGGAACACGACCCTCTTTGTACTACTAGAGCTATATATTAGCCAGAGCATTCAGTGAATTTGGCCTACACTCTCAACGCTAGCCAAACGGGTTGGAGAGATCTCTTTGATGTTTATGAAGCTTGGTAGCTTATGTTCCCTACTACTCAGGAAGACTTGAAGTGGACATATTCTGCTGTGACGAGAACCACACGGCTAATTTAGAGATCATCACGGATAAAATTGAATTAATACCAGCTGAACCTTTTCGTAAGGAAATTTTGAAAACTTTTTGGAGTTCCCAGCAAAAGGCCCATGGGAAAAAGCAGTGGAGCTATTTCTGATTATTTTTCACGCGATAAATCGTTTTTGTTACAGCTCTTAGCATTGCTTATAAGAAAAGTTATTAATATTGTCGGTCTGAGTCGCCCCTTTCAGGAAATATCATGGGTAAATTAACATGCAGTATATGCAAGACTTATGTTTTACTTAAAAAAAGACGCATTTAAAAAAAATTAATTAATTCATAATAAAATCTACATAAAATAAGCTTGGGGAGAACAAGCAGACAAATAGACAAACCCACTGCAACGCAATCATCATCATCATCATCAACAGGTCTTTGTTAGTCTCCATTGCAGGAGCACGACCCTCTCTGTACTACTAAAGCCATGTATTAGCCAGGGCAGTCAGTACTTTTTCAGTAATTACAACGTAATATTGTAATACTATTATTTTACTTATAATTAGGTATAATTTTACCTGTTTGATGTGGACTTCTTATGACGTCAGGAATCCAAAACACTGGCTGATTTTAATTTAATAAGAAAAAAAAGTATGGTTCCAAATTTCAAAATTTCTAATTCGAACCAATCCCGATGTTTCCCTTCTAAGGAGGAATAGTTGACTACGCTTTGCGAAGTAAATTTCAGACCTTTTATACGGTCCGGGCCGCTCCACAGTGGCGGCAAAACTTTGTTATAAAGGTATTTAATAAAGGAGGTG
This sequence comes from Rhodophaea formosa, assembly GCA_963082605.1. Classification (NCBI taxonomy): domain Eukaryota; kingdom Metazoa; phylum Arthropoda; class Insecta; order Lepidoptera; family Pyralidae; genus Rhodophaea; species Rhodophaea formosa. The sequence continues at coordinate 7,565,250 of OY720225.1, read as the reverse complement.
TTTATATTTTCATTTAAACAGTTAACCACTTACTTGGTTTGATAAATAATTAATATGTGAAAGATAGGTTTTTTATACAAATAATAAGTAAATACCTAATAACTAAACAGTATAAAATAAAATATATTAAAGGTTAAATAATTACTTTTTAATAAATATTTTTTTATTGTGTCTCACTATTCGTTAGGCAAATGTGATTGAGATTTGATTTTTCTAGCAATGCCATTTAAAAACTAATACTAGGAAAAAAACGTCTTCTAACAGTGCGTCCTACCTCGTTACAGGTGATTATTATCAAGTCTTGCTTGATGGATCTGTGTTTAGAAATTTTCATTGAGAAGTCGTTTTGTGGTTAGAACAGGAAGAAATTTACCATAACAGGAGCGTTCTATTTTGCGACCATTGGATAGCGCCCGCGTGTAAAGTTTTCACACCTAGTCGCTTGAGCAAACGTAGGAGGTATTATCCAACATTACCACGACTATATTAATAGTCAATTATTAAACCATCTTTCTTCCATGCTGATCTGGGACAAAAGAAAAAAAACAAAGAATTTACCAGCTGTTTATCTTCCCGCGCAGACCGAAAACTTTAAAAAATCGGTTGTTTTATTAAAAGGCCGGCAACGCACTTGTCACACTCCAGGTATTCCAGTTGTGCATGGGTAGCGGGCATCACTTACCATCAGTTGACCCGCTGGCTCGTTTGCCGTCCCATACAAAAAAAGACCGTAGAAGCCAACCGAGGGAATGAACCAAATTTAAGAAATAATTACAATGTACGACGCGGGTAGCAACCCATCTGTTTAGATTCTGGTTTCCACCTCCACGATACGACCACCAAAACGATAGATACCTTTGGGTCCTATTGGGATGTGGCTTTATCGTCCCTGTAAAGGATAAAGACGTGATAATACCGGGCGTAAATTTAACCTTGTCATTCCTTTGAAGGTGCAAATCAGCGCATCAATTTTAACAACTTTTTCTATGAGATTGGTACAAAGAACTCGAAAAAAAACTTCGCCGGTTTCACACAAGTTGCCCGATGAACTTCTTGTATGAGAATGTCAAAAAAAAAATTAAGCATCCATTGCTTTAGTTTTAATACTTTTCTATGGGGAAAGTGCATTGTATTGACGGGCTAAGTGCCCTTTTAATTTTTTTATTTATGTCTTTGACTCAGGCAACAGAATATAACAATAATACAGGCCCATAGAATATATACCTTATCCTAACATACATATAAAATAATTTTAAAATACTTCGGCACACGTTAATTCTGCGAGGTGTTGCGCGTCATCGGTTTAACATACCAAAAATTTGTATGTATTAAAAAAATCACTAACTCAGAAGACAAAAAACATTTTTTTATTTGGGCAGTCATGTAGTAAAGCAACAACAAACAGAAAAGCGCTATGAATTATGTTAAGGCATGTTTCAGTTTGTTCACCCTCCCGTCCACCTGTAGCTTCGCTCGCGTATTCATCGATCCGTACCGGAACCATCCTACCGTGTCCCATGGTAACCTGCAACAAGTGTGAAATAAGTAATATACAGCGTGTGAATTAATTAATCCTTGAAATTACCTTGAATGAGTAACTCAGACCGTCAATATGAACATTTTTCCCAGCATTGATCCCGTAGAAAAAGTTGTTTATATTATATTATTGTCGAGTTGAGTCGCCCCTTTTAGCGTATGTCGAGGGTCAATGTACCCTCTGTAAAGAATAAAATAAAACATTTTTGGAAAAATAAATATTAACCGTGTGGTTCCCGGAAGAGTAGAATAGGACCACTCCAAGTCTTCCCGTGGATGTCGTAGAAGGTGACTTAGGAAACACAAGCTAAACAAAGCTTATAAACATCAAAGATACCTCTCCAACCCGTCTGGCCAGCGTGAGTGTAGGCCAAATCCTCTGACTGCTTTGGCTATTATATGGCTCTGATAGTGCAGAGATGGTCGTGCTCCTTCAATGGAGACTAAAAAGACCTGATGATGATGATGACACATACATAGTTCATATGACACAAAATAAACACAATCGTTTTTTAGGGTTCCGTAGTAAACAAGGAACCCTTATAGTTTCGCCATGTCTGTCTCTCTGTCTATCCTTCTGTCTGTGGTTTAAGCAGAGACTATAAGTACTAGAAAGCTATAATTTGGTATGGGTATGTATAATAGTTATTCCAAAATAATGGTAGAAAAAAAATCATGAAAAAATTTTTTTTAGGGTAGCTCCCATTTATTTGTATTTTTTTTTCTATTAACCCGTCGTGTGGGGTATTGTGTAATAGGTCTTTAACAATATTGTGAGGTTGAGAACATCATTTTTCGATTTAGGGATCCGTTTCCAAAATATCGGGTCTTAAAGTGCAAATTTTTGTTAGAGATAAGTGCCCCCCCCCCCCTCTATCTGCTAAACGGATATAATATGGATACGTGAAAAAAATTACAGCAGTAGTATATATACCTATAGGTACTGAAGTTGAAAGGAAAACTATCAGAGCTGAGTACTAAATACAAACTAAAAAGTTTATAGCTAACCAACTTATAAAATGTACTCGAAAATGAAAAATTTCATACAATTTTCATTGTTAGATGTTTTTGGTCGTTAAACTGTGAGGTGTGAGTGTGAACAGTGTGAACTCAAAGTTGTCATTCGCAACTACGGAACCCTACACTGCACGTGGCCCGACACACACTTGGCCGGTTTTTTTTAAATCTATGAACATAACAGTTAACATAACAAAGCAAGAATCATATTTCTTTAAATCTTGTCACAAAAATTTAAATATGTGAAAAATCCTTACATTTTTCCTCTATGATTCTACGCTCGTCCATGAACTCTAGACCGTTTGTAAGTCTGTATGTAGTATTCTTATCTAAAGGCTTCTGTCGTTGACAAGGTTACTCTTCGACGCCTCCGTGTTCACCTGAGCCCAGCATACTACCTTAATGTAACTATCTCGAAGCCAAAGAGCAGTGAATGTATAATTCGCTCACGCGCTACTAGAGATGTCTTTTCGACACATTTCGTGCAAAACAAGCGTGTTAGAGTGGTACCGTTTATTGAGGTTTTAGGGTTTCAAGGTAATTGTAGAAATCACAAAGCAAGGAATTTCATTGTAGCACGCGCGAGCGACTAGACATTCTTTCCTGTGTGGTAGAAATGCCAAAACCTGCTTTTTATTCTTCTTACTTGTCATATAGGCTTCGAGCAACACGGAAGGGAGTAGCCATACGCTGCATTCCCCTCTGTCAAGGTACAAGCCAAAATTAGGCATATGCATGTCTATGTGTTAGTTGTGTGTGACTCATCTGTACACAAATTATTTTTTCTCTTTATGTAATTTTTTGTGACAATGTCATAATTACTATCAAGTGACAGTTTAAGTTTTGTATGTAGGTGTGCGGAACTAAACTTGTGTGCACATTTCCCCCCGCAAAAAACGCCAGAAAAATTGTCATAGTAAATTGTCGCTTTGCCCACTCCCTCCGTCCGGTACGGAGGCCGTGTTGCTCGAAGCATATAGGTTACATCAAAATTTTGTTTATTAACCTTTTTACTATAATCATGATACCATATTGCAGAGATCAGAAAGACATTTTTTTTTTAAATCTATGCAGCGATATTACATTTTAACACTTTTTTGATCACGAAGTTCACGAACTGACAAACCGAGTGAGTATGCGACTTTCGCCCACTAGCCGGGCGCGGACTGGCGCTGGCACGCATATTACTTCCGTCTCTAGTAGGGCGCGAGCAACATTACGTGCTCTGTGCTCGAAGCCGTTCGATTATATCAGACGTAAAGTTCAAAGAGTTCTTCAATCTGCCTCTTTCCTTCACTATTTTTAAGTCTATGCAAAAACGAGTTATAAATTTACGTAGGTATGCGTTTTTCTGTGACACCGTAAAACTGAAACGAGTGAACCGATTTGGTAGCGTAATTTTTTTTTCGGTTGAAATTTAGAATCGTGCGCCCGTGTGCTTTTCTGCCCTCAGTCGTTTCGGGTGGTCATAAAAAAAATAACCTGAACCTAACTTCTTTTCTGCCCTCAGTCTCTCCGGGTGACCATAAAAAAAATCGGGGCGCAGGATTCTAAATCCAAGCCTTTTTTTCTATTTAGGGCCTAATCAAACAAATTGAGCTAACCCTACCACATTATTATGTTTCTGTGCCCACAGAAATTTATGTGTTGTAGGGAGGACTAACTTAAAGTTAATATTATTAGTAAGGTAGTACCTATCCCACGAGCTCACGTCGTATTTTATTATAAATACCTTCTTGCATTCATAAACATCAACTTTGAGTTCACACTCGCACCTTATAGTTTAACGACCAAAAACATCTAAGAATTGAAAATTGTATGAAATTTTACATTTTCGAGTACATTTTATAAGTTGGTCGATTTTTTTTTAATCTATGTTCATAAATATATAGGAACAATATCACACAATTGAACTAGCCCCACAGTTAGTTGAAAACTTGTGTCGTAGGATACTAACTCACCGATACTATACTTTATAATAGATACATAAACATCCAAGATTCAGGTCAATCTGAACAAGATCGTTTTGCATCTTGGCCTAGCCGGGGGTCAAACCCAGGATCTTGTGAAACAATGGCTCTCCACTAAGCCACAGATTTTTCGGACAAATGTATTATAAAAATGAGATGACAGTGATTTGCTAGGAATAAAGAGTTTTTCCAGAGTTTATACCTATTTCCATGCTGATCTGTGAAAAAATATATAGACTCGGTGTTTCCACTACCGCGCCAATCGTAAAAAACTTCCATAGGTGATGCGGCCAGCAAACAATCAAAGTATTTTGATTCAATTTTCCACTTTCATGTCCACCAACACGCTATACGTGGCTTTCGGATCTAACAGCACTAGGGTCTGTCTTCCCCGGAAATGGCAAAAACGTGATTAGTATATATGAAACCTAGGTACTCAATTAGGTAAATATTTGGTACCCGTAAAACATAAAATATTTTTAATTTTTACCAATCTACTTAGTTTTGTAACTAATTGATTTAATTAATTTACTTTTTACTGTCTACAAGCAATATTAACTTTTCGGAGAATCTACAATAAAATTTTCTTTTCGGAGAACATTTTTCAAAACAATTATTGTCCTCCTCTACTAAGTAAGTACACAATAAATAAAATTTAAGTTCCAAGAATCAATTTTTGGGTAAATAATTAGGAAACTATTGTCAAAAGGTTATAATCAATGAAAAGGACAAAACAGTTTAGTATACGATCTTGATACTTGCCCATCCGGGTGGAATTGGGACCACTTGAAAACCTGGAGACATTTTACGTGGTAGCTTTTAGTTTGTATAAGGACCTTGATAACACGGGGTTTAGTAGATAGTTTTTCAAGCTGCCTTAAAGCATCCGACATTAAATAATGACTGCCATCAATGCTGACAGCCGAGACAAACAGCTAAGCATACCTTCCAAAGGACGGAAGAACTCAAGATTTTTTTATATTTTTATGCCCCTTGTGGTTTCCCATTTAAAGGGGACTACGCACTGAACTGATTTGCATGCTCTATTTGGCAATTGTGTTCGTAATACCATTTTAATAAAGTGACCGATTTGTATTGCCTCACTTAAACGTTTGAATACAAGTTTTCCTTTGTCATCAGTTTCGCCTAGATGCTTCTGATACTTGTGGTCATCCATCTCGGAGGGGACTATGCCCCGAGTTGCTTCACATGCTTACGCCCACTAGTCCATCGAGCATAATAACTTTTTAGTAAAGTGAATTCTCTATACTGTCTTTCTCTACGTTTCAATGCCAGTGTTCCTTTGTGAACAGTTTGGTCTACTCCTTGTGGTCACCCATTTCAGTGGGGACTTCACCCCGAGTTGCTTTACATTCTAACGCCTACATTACGCTATCGAGCTTGTTATAACATTTTAGTAAGGTGACCTCTTGCGTTACTTTACGTTTGAATGCGAGTTTCCTTTGTGAAGAGATTGGCCCAGTTGCTTGTTAAATATAGTATGAAGTGCGTCACTTTTTACCTGATTAAGGAAAACTTATACTGCACACTTCACTTCTTCAGGCTTCACTTTTGCTTAAATTCCCAAGTAATTATAAAGTTTTTAAACGACTACAAATTGGAATGTATACCTATAGGTATGAACGTATTTCTGCGAATTTCTTTATTATTAATTGATGTTTCCTGATTTGTTGGAGGAACCGGTAGTCTGGAGGGTATAGAACCTTAACATCGTACACTGCCATAGGTTTTAATTTTTTTCGAGAACCGGGCCGTTTTTAGTGCTTTGGTAAAATAAAAATGTTTACGTCATTTGTATGAGTTATTTTAATTCTGTAAATACAAGAAACTTTTCATTACAAAATTGTTATTTATCAAATACTATCATCCTACGCCAATACTCGGAACGATGTAAGGTATATCCCGCACATAAATAGTTATGGTGAAATAAATTAAATAAATAAACACCCGTGGCCTAAACACACAAATTCTTAATGCGATAGATTATTACAAATTCTAAAATGAAATTATCAAGTATTGCAAAAATCCACTAACTCGTATCATAGTTTCCAAGCATGCCTATAAAGTGGCTGTAGACGGAAGTAAGTCGTGAGTGATCCAGCTAATTGCTTAGTTTGAGGCTCAAACTAGTGAGCCTGAAACTTTGAACGCTGCACTTTGCCTCTCCAAATTGTGTGATTAAACTTACACCCTAGATGTGATGACATAGGTTTACTGGAGCTAGTTTGGCTGACATACTCACCATGATGATAATCGTGTTCTTTAGCTTGCTTTGCCCTAGTCTCTCCACACAATGTTGTACTTGTATTTGTTGATACTGCACTTTGCCTCTCCAAGTTGTGTGATTAAACTTACTGCTCCGATGTGTTGACACAGGTACACTGGAGTTATTTTGGCTGACACACTACATACACACTGACATACCGTCGTGATAAATATAAGATAGCGTTTTAGCTTGAACAGCCTAGGGCTACGTTGTAGACAGAGCCAACAACGTAAGTGATAAAATGTGCGCCTGTAACACCAGCAATTCCTAAAGAAACAAAAAACCGGCCAAGTGCGTGTCGGGCCACGCGCAGTGTAGGGTTCCGTAGTTGCAAATGACAACCTTGAGTTCACACTGTTCACACTCGCACATCACAGCTAAACGACCAAAAACATGTAACAATGAAAATGTATGAATTTTTTCATTTTCAAGTACATTGTATAAGTTGGTTGCCTATAACTTTTTAGTTTGTGCTAAGTATTCCGCTCTGATAGTTTCCCTTTCAACTTCAGTATATATACTACTGCTGTAATTTTTTTCACGTATCCATATACAACCGTTTACTAGATAGAGGGGGGAGACACTTACCTCTAACAAAAATTTGCACTTTAAAACCAAATATTTCGGAAACGGATCCCTAAATCGAAAAATGGTGTTCTCAAACTCACAATATTTTTTAAAGACTTATCTAACAATACCCAACACGAAGGGTTAGTATAGAAAAAAATATTACTCCCTCTTTACTTGTATGGGAGCTAGCCTAAAAAAAATTTTTTTTTCAAGATATTCTTCTACTTTTTTTTTGCCATGATTAATATACATACCCATACCAAATTTCAGCTTTCTAGTAATTATAGTCTCTGAGTAAAACCGCGGACAGACAGACAGACAGACATGGCGAAACTAAAAGGGTTCCTAGTTTACTACGGAACCCTAAAAAAATCGTGGATTATTGTTAGACACTACTCATACTCATCAAATTATAGCAGAAAGTGTCGCGGGCTGAATGAAGGCGTGCTATAAGATGTTTAGTCTATAGAAAGCCGTGGATGCTCCAGCTAATGGTTTAGTTTAAGGCTCAAACTAGTGAAACTTAAACTTTGAATGCTTCGTGTATAGTTGAAGCTCTACTTCACCTCTCCAAGTTGTGTGATTAAACTTAGATCGGTTGCACGCCCATTTACGTTATTCGTGGCTTTTAGTTGTCATTCCTTGACTCTGATAACCCCGTAACGGTTATCGTAATTAACGTGTATTTACGCCTACTACCAACGCCAGGGATTCCTAAAGAAATGCTCCGTTTTATGCACAAATATGTTAAATATACAAATTTTGTAAAATTTCGTTATATAGTCATATCGGCCACCTACATTTTATCTCAGATACGAGGTACCTTAGTGCAAAGTTTAAATTGGCAATCCCTGTGACCTTGGAGTAGAATTTCTCAATTTTCCTCAATTTTTTTTACCTAATCAAATCCCATATAATCTTTTGTCTGGGTGATCTCGTCATATGCATTTTAAATGACATTATAAAATATCTTTCGTAAGAAGCATTTTTAGGCGGTTCAGGTATATTTCGTTTCCACTTCGCGAAATAGCCTCTCCAACCACAAGTTTTTAGTTAAATATAAATATTTAAGCATCTTTTAACCAAAAGCCACAAAAGGAGATTTTACACACAGACCTATTTCCTTTGTGTGTATGATAAGTTATATCAGTTAAATTACAGATAATACTCACTCTTCCATGCTGGTCTGGGAGAAAAAAAAACCGGCCAAGTGCGTGTCGGGCCACGCGCAGTGTAGGGTTCCGTAGTTGTAAATGACAACCTTGAGTTCACACTGTTCACACTCGCACATCACAGTAAAACATGTATGAATTTTTTCATTTTCGAGTACATTTTATAAGTTGGTTGCCTATAACTTTTTAGTTTAGACTTAGTATTCAGCTCTGATAGTTTTCCTTTCAACTTCAGTATATATACTACTGCTGTAATTTTTTTCACGTATCCATATACAACCATTTAGTAGATAGAAGAGGGGGGGAGGGAGGGGACACGTACCTCTAACAAAAATTTGCAGTTTAAAACCAAATATTTCGGAAATGGATTCCTAAATCGAAAAATGGTGTTCTCAACCTTACAATATTTTTTAAAGACCTATCTAACAATACCCAACACGAAGGGTTTGTATAGAAAAAAAAATATTACTCCCTCTTTACTTGAATGGGAGCTAACCTAAAAAAAATTTTTTTTCAAGATTTTCTTCTATCACTTTTTTGTCATGATTAATATACATACCCATACCAAATTTCAGCTTTCTAGTACTTATAGTCTCTGAGTAAAACCGCGGACGGACAGACAGACAGACAGACATGGCGAAACTATAAGGGTTCCTAGTTTACTACGGAACCCTAAAAACGTATAATGTACCTGCTGCTTCTCTTCCCGCGCAGGCCGTAGGAACCAGCCGAGGGAATGCGCGCAAATCTAAGGAATTCTGTCAATAGGCGGTGCGGCTAGCAACCCATCACTATTTTAATTCCTTATCTTATCTTTAAGCCCATCAACATGCTAAAGCATGGCCTTTCGGTCTTATGGCCTTAGGCTCTGTCTACCCCGCAAGGGATAGAGACGTGATACTATGTATGTATGTATGTATAATACAAAAGTCTTCAGCCGGCCCGGCTACTTCTTTAAAAACTTTGATTATCAAAATATAAAAATATCGTTTTTTTTTATTCCTAGGATTAGTCCCATAGGATCTTTACACGTATATATACACCATAGCATGGGCTTTAAATTTCTTATTTATGATGTTAACAAACATTCGTGGAATTAAACAACTTTATTTTTAGATCACAATTTGCCCACATACATATATGAAAATAGGCATATGGAAAATTATAGCTTTACATTATCCCAAGCTTATAGTTGGTAAAACTGTTGATCCTTCATATTAATTAAAGGGATTGAATGCTAAATTTCATTGTCAGGGCTAGGACATCAGTCAATTCGAGTTATGTTGAAATTCGTCCGAAAATCATTGATAGATAGTTTATATTTTATTGACAAGCACTCAAAATGTAAAGGCACGTCACTCCCCCTATTTTAATTTATACAGCGTGTGATTTGACCGTCCACACCCGTTATGTATGTGTTGATTCCTTCGAGCAACACGGCCTCCGTACCGGACGGAAAGACCGTGTTGCTCGAAGGTAGATTCAGACCATCAATATGATCAACTTTTCTAATTAAACCAAAGCTGGGAACTCGAATTTTCTGTCTTTCACATACTAATTGCCTGGGCGGCTGAACACTTTTGTATGAAAATGAAGATTTTTTTGTGATACCACCATGCTCGGCATCACACTATTAGATCGTATGCCGAACGTAGAAATCCTATCCTATTCTAATCCTAACTAACATTATAAATGCGAAAGTGAGTTTGTTTGTTTGTTTATTTGTTTGTTACGCTTTCACGCGCAACCTACTGAACCGATCGTCATGAAATTTTGCATACACATAGGTTATGGTACTGAGAAGGACATAAGCTATATATCACGCGGGCGAAGCCGCGGGTAACAGCTAGTTCGCCATAAAACAAAGGTTGAAGACGTAGGCAGACGAATCACACGGTTGAAGTGGGAATGGGCAGGACACTTGGCCAGAAGAGCGGACAGTCGATGGACCAAAGCAGTGACGGAGTGGTGACCGGGACGTAGACCAGTTGGGAAACCACTAGCCCGCTGATCAGATGACATTGTTCGGCTGAGCGGAAAGCACTGGATAGGAATGGCACAGGACCGTAGCAAATGGCGTGAAAAAAGGGAGGCCTATGCTCAGCAGTGGGCTGATGTGGGCTGAAAATGAAATGAATGAATGAATGACCAGCTGCATTTTTCCCATAGGAAAAGTTGTTCATGTTGACAGGCTAAGTCAGTTTGTTTGCAATTAAATAGGCTTTTCTTTTAAATATATACGGACAAATCACATAGATTGAGCTAGCCCCAAAGTAAGTTCGAGACTTGTGTTATGGGATACTAACTCCACGATACTATATTTTATAATAGATACTTATATAGATAAACATCCAAGACCCAGGTCAATCTGAAAAAGATCATTTTCCATCTTGACCTGACCGGGGATCGAACCCGGGACCATCCGTGTCGCAGGCAGGCGTGTTGACCGCTGCGCCACGGAGCTCGTCTTCCAAACAACTAAACCGATTTTCAAAATTATTTCACCAACTAGCTGTTACCCGCGGCTTCACCCGCTTAATATATAGCCTATGTACTACTCCAGACAACGTTTATGCAAAATTTCATGATGATCGGTTAGTAGATACGGCGTGAAAGCGTAACAAACAAACAAATAAACTCACTTTCGCATTTATAATATTAGTTGGGAAGTTGAGATAGAAAGCTAATTGGTATGCGGGTGACATAGATTATAATTTACGCGGACGAAGTTGAGGGAAAATTGTTAGTAAATAAATAAAGTGGTGAACCTAAATTTTGCTGCCCTAGTTTACACATTCACGGAAGAATACTGTTATATATCTCAATATATTTCAGCAAGCCCCAATTTCAATTAGTTGCATAAACGCGGCAAATGACTCGGGTGTGGAGTTCGTGTGTGTAAAGCAAATGTAAAGCCTTACTCGAACGAAGCCAATTAATGAAGTATTGGACCATTCCCATGTGTATTGGTGTATTTTTATACGAGATTGAAATTGAGAAATCGAAAAAATAAACATCGTACATATAATACAAATTCGTAGATAATTTTGTTTTGTCTACTAGATGTTTAAAACTTTTATCGAGTCCTTCATTTTCTGATCCATCTTTTAGTGCTAAAAATTAAAAAAAATACGATACTTTTAGAAAATAAGGAAATAATAAGCGTCACAATCACACAGATTGTGCAAGCCTCACGCAGTAAGTTATCAAATATTAATCACACAAATAACATCACTGATAAAAAAATATATTAAGTACCTACCTATACCTGCAGTTATCTTTACATGGATTATAAAGAATTTGTTAGTTTGTTTGCATTGAATAGCTTCGAAACTATAGGACCAATTTCCATAATTCTTTCACCTATCGAAAGCTACTTATCTGCGGGTGACAATAGGAGATAATTTACGCGCACGAAGTCGCGGGAAAGTTGCTAGTGTAATATATAACTACCCAAGAGCAAACCTACGTCAAACGCTTCTAAGAAGTCAACCTCTTTAATCACAGCGACATAGAAGTTGTAATTATTAACAACAAAATAATTATTACTGACACTAGCTTAGAACAAAGAGTATAGGTACTACAAGATGTGGTATTTTTGTTGTAAGGAGCCTATGAAGTGTGAAATTCTTTTGTTCCCTTCATAATTTGTAAGAAGGGTCGTGTGCTTGCGAAAATGAAATATTCAAATGTTTGATTAAAACGAACATGAGATATAGACATTATTAATATACCTACGTAACAACTCACTTAAAGAGTTAGCTACTGTCATCATGTCTACATGTTGGACAGTACCTGACTATTTTCGATTTTGTTACGTATTTTAAAAATTTATGTGCACGAGCTAAGTCTTCCGTAATAAAACATTTTTTTACCAAACTATTTTGTAACACGATCCCGGGCTATGATACTTCTGACGTTCGAAAGGGGATAAAAGATTAAGACTTAATGTTACAAATTGGAAAAATAATAAGGGTTTCAATGTTTGTGTGTTTGTTTGTTATCCTACTTATCCGAGCGTGTTCTTAGTTGCATCCCTCCCTCTTTGGGTTTTATAAATTAGGGAGGAATAACAAATGTAATTTTCATAAACGAATAATACCTTTAGAAATAGGTAGGATAGCTAGGTATAGCACTTCAAGCGAGTGTCTTTCCAGCTTGAAATCAGGGCCCCTACTCGGCGCAGAAATGCGCCGTGTACGCATTTCTTGACAGCTTATCGTGAATTTAGAGAGCTCTATATCTATAGGGCTCTCTAATTATCTCTAAGAATAATCAAGATTAGAGGCCCCTGATCAATCTAACAGCACTGTCAGTGTCTAACAGTGACGTAATTATCAATGCATGCAAGCATGTCGCTCCAAAAACTCACGCACACATCGATATTAGAAATGCAGGCAATTTTTCTTACTTTTTCTTCCGTTGGAAATTTATGCCGCACGCAGTAACGGAAAAAAATTGCATCACTTGTGTGTGATATTAAGCGCCCAGTCCATATTATTCCTAGGTCCATGTAATTTACACAGATTTTCACCGATCCAGATTTTTTGAAAGTTCACTCCATAATTTGATATAATTACTATCACCATATGACCATGTTTAAAGCAATAAAATACATTCATTCATGCATTCAAAATGGTTGAAAGGTCGCCACTAATTGCCATCGGCAATTTACGCTTGGAGCCTTCGTAAATTTACTGTGATAAAACCTACGAGATCTACAGCTCACATAGCTACTAGTAGTAGGTATGTAATTAATTAATTAGTTACATCTAGTTGTTCTACAGCAGCGGCTCACAATCAGAAGGGTGGTCTGTAATCATTCCGTGGGGTGTAATTTGCGGTACTGATAGAGCTTAATTAATAAGCATAATAAGCGTGGGACGGAGCACAATGTTCCAAGTTTGAGGTCTAGGACACTCGGCGCCTATGATTTTAAATATCTTGACCCCGCGAAAAGGTTTTTCCTTGAATTGAATAGATGAGTGTTTTCACGCCAACATGATCTGATTGTTTATAATTGTTTCATGCTGCCTAAAAGCAGTTAGATGACCGCCCACTACATAGAGCTGGTGAAACAAAAAAGTGTCATCTGAATCAAAGAGGCAGACTTGGAATACATACAACGAGCGTTAACACGCCGGCCTGCGATACGAGGGGTCTCGGGTTTGATCCCCCGTCCGATAATAATGGAAAATGAGGTTTTTCAAATAAGGATGCGCTAGTCCGGAACGTGAACGTGGAAATTTGCGTGCTATTTCGCTGAAAAAGGGATAGACTCGGTTTTGAACAGTGTGGAACTATGTACACTGATGTATAAGCACATCGGAACTACAGTCTAGTGTGTGCAAACACAAATATTGTTAAAATCTAAATCTTTGTCGTCTAAAAATTCGCGAGTACGCGTTTTGGAGAAGTGTTCTTGTGATAAAAAAGCTGAATGTTTTATTTAAAAGTAAAGTTATTTAATTTTTTTAATAAATTGGTATGAATTTTGTTTTAGAGATTTTATACTCCATCCGGTATTTAATTGTGCCCAAAGTTGCGTTAAAATTACGTGTTGAAACGGAATGTTCATAGACTCATAACTTTTAAAGTACTTATAATTTTACAATTATGATTCCATACAAGCATAGATAACGACAATACAAATCAATAGAATAAAAAACTTTAAACAGACGATACCGAACAACGGAGTCATCACCCTACAGAATTTGTATAGCGAAACACCTGACTCGCGTGCCCTTAAGGGTGCGCTAGTCAGGTGTTTCGCCATGTAAGTACTTTAAAAGTTATGAGTCTCAAAACATTCCGTTTTAACACGTAATTTTAACGCAACTTTGGGCACAATTAAATACCGGAAGGAGTATAAAATCTCTAAAACAAAATTCATACAAGCATAGTTTGGTTATTAAAAAATATAAATTATTTTACTTTTAATAAAAACATTCAGCTGTTTTATCACAAGAACACTTCTCCCAAACGCATACTCGCGAATTTTTAGAGGACGAAGATTTAGATTTTCAAAAATATTTGTGTTTGCACACACTAGACTGTTGTTCCGATGTGCTTATACATCAGTGTAAATAGTTTCGCACTGTTCAAAACCGAGTCTATCCCTTTCTCAGCGAAATAGCACGCATTTTAGCCACGTGCGCTGACGAGTTCGAGTTCCCGACTAGCGCATCCTTATGACTGGATCTTGGATGTTTATCTATATAAGTAGCTATTAAAAATATAGTATCTTTGAGTTAGTATCCCACGACACAAGTTCACAACTTACCGTGGGGCTACCTTACTCACTGTGTGTGGTATGTGACTATGTATTTATACTTACTGAGAGTTAGAGTCTGCACCTTTGACATTTTAAAACCATACATTTCTTATAAGTTCCGTAATCTTCTTGTAGATAAAATTAACTTTTACAAAACAAGATAAGGAAAGAGGTAATCTTATCACTATTCTGAGAGACTCTTAATTTGTTTTTATCTTCAGAATAATTATACAACCACCGTCACCTTCTCCCACTAGCCTACCAAACTGCTAATCTTTCTCGTCCAGCAGTAAGATACAGAGTTCATTTGCAGTGACAAATGGACAGGCAGCTTGTTGACACTCAGGGGATCCGTTTTGTACGTAAGTACGGAACCGTTAGTTTTTAAGGAAGAAAATATCTCATAAAGCCTTCCTGCAGTTGTATGACGTCAACGACATTTTAAACAACCTTTTTTATATTTTAGTGCGAAAATTTCAAACGCTTCGCCTCTACTACGTCATCCCACCTAACCCACTGAGGGTCAAAATATTATTTTACGGTCGGAGGCAATTCAACCGAGATAGAATTACAATGGTTATTTTTGTTTTAATAGCCACGGACGTCCCTCAAAGGAGATAAATTGGGTATTGCCGTGTAATAATAACATTAATCAATTAATTGAAGAGCCACATTTTTAGGAATTCCTGATAGATAGAAAACCTCAGTATCGACTATCATAGACCTTGTTAGTTCCTTTGATCTTGGTAGTAGACTGGACCACTACACCTCATGTAAGTCGTCTAGAATTTAAAAGACTGATTTAAGGATGTGTTGGATACATCCTTCGTACCTATAAAGAATGTACTTACTTCTTTACCTAATCCTGTATCTAACTAATTTTAAATGTAAGTACCCGTTTTGTGAATTCACGTCTTAAATTACTACTAAATTGACAGAAAATAATTTCAATTACAATGATAGTTCGTTATATTACGTAACTTAGTGCTGACTTTAAGTTTGTCGACAGCGTCATATTGGCGACAAGTGTCGTGCACTTTATATGAAATGACAGGTCGTGCCGCGACCGGTGTCACCACATACCTATACATATTAGAAGATAGTATAAGAGGTTTTTTTATTTTTGGTGGGAAGTCAAGGGGTTCAGTTGTCGTTTGCCTTATACAAATTTGCAAATTGATTTAAGTGGACTTTATAATATGAAATTGGTGTAGTTTGGTGTTATAAATGCTCGTGCTCGAGAACAATTTGTGAAATAGTTAAAGTAGACTGTTAAATGGACTCGTATAGATTTGTCGCCAAAATCTACCACGAGGCTGCCAAAGAACATACGCCATCTTTGATGCCAGATGCCACATACCGTACAACACCGATACTTAGTATCTCATTATACTGGACATTGGCATAATCACTGAAATCTCGGTGGAAGCCATAATTAAAAAGAAGAAAGAAAGAAGATAGTATAAGAGAGAAGCAAAAATTTTTTTTCATATTTGTGGGTATCGCTTTCATTTCATATGTAGGTTCCAGTAGGTTGTATCGTCACTAGAAAGAACTTTCTTGAATTCTATAGGAATAAGGCGTGGAAAGATGATTTATCTTATACGATACGACACGATGACTTTATCAAAGCCATCTTAGAAGGGGAAATTGAAGTTAGTGAAGGAAATGGAAGGCCAAGGAGGGCATTTATTTTATAGACGAAATAAAAGAGAAGGCAAAAGTCGTGTCATGCAGATAGGCCAAGGATATAGCGGAGAATATAGGAAAAAATTAAAAACCTCCAAAATCATATATATACAATGATGATGCCACTGAACTTCAAAGTCAACCTTTAACCATCAAACCTTCGGTCCTTCCTTTGATGCAGGCGAAAAAGAAATAAGCCTTTTCTACTCTCACCCAACTTGCTGGAAATAAAACCGGCCAAGAGCGAGTCGTTCATGAAGGGGTCCGTACTACCAATATAACTACAAAAAAGCTCAACACATGTTTCATCATCATCATCATCTTCATCAACAGGTCCTTGTCTGTCTCCACTGCAGGAGCACGACTTTCTCTGTACTACCAGAGTCATATATTAGCCAGGGCAGTCAGAGCACTCTCCACGCTGGCCAGATGGGGAGAAGAGGTCTCTTTGATGTTTTTAGCTTTGTTTAGCTTGTGTTTCCTTAGTCGACTTCTACGACATCCACGCGGAGACTTGGAGTGGTCCTATTCTACTCTGCCGGGAACCTACACGGCAACACATATTTATGCACTCCCAATAATATTTACATACATACATACATAGTATCACGTCTTCCTCCCTTGCGGGGTAGACAGAGCCCAGGTCTATAAGACCTAAAGCGCCACGTTCAGCATGTTGGTGGGCGTTAGGTGAAAAATAGAATAGGGATGGGTTGCTAGCCGCATCGCCTATTAACATGATTCCTAACATTTTTGCCCATTCCCTCGATCGGCTTTTGCGATCTGCCCGGGAAGAGAAGCAGTTGGTACATTCTACGTTTTTTCTTTTCTCCCAGACCAGCGTGGAAGAATATTAATAAAAGTATAATATTTACATCCCAATCCCAATCCCAATCCCAATCCCAATCCCAATCCCAATCCCAATCCCAATCCCAATCCCAATCCCAATCCCAATCCCAATCCCAATCCCAATCCCAATCCCAATCCCAATCCCAATCCCAATCCCAATCCCAATCCCAATCCCAATCCCAATCCCAATCCCAATCCCAATCCCAATCCCAATCCCAATCCCAATCCCAATCCCAATTCCAATCCCAATCCCAATCCCAATCCCAATCCCAATCCCAATCCCAATCCCAATCCCAATCCCAATCCCAATCCCAATCCCAATCCCAATCCCAATCCCAATCCCAATCCCAATCCCAATCCCAATCCCAATCCCAATCCCAATCCCAATCCCAATCCCAATCCCAATCCCAATCCCAATCCCAATCCCAATCCCAATCCCAATCCCAATCCCAATCCCAATCCCAATCCCAATCCCAATCCCAATCCCAATCCCAATCCCAATCCCAATCCCAATCCCAATCCCAATCCCAATCCCAATCCCAATCCCAATCCCAATCCCAATCCCAATCCCAATCCCAATCCCAATCCCAATCCCAATCCCACTCCCACTCCCACTCCCACTCCCAAACCCAATCCCTATCCCAATCCCAATCCCAATCCCAATCCCAATCTCAATCACAATCCCAATCCGAACCTCAACTTCCCAACTAATATTATAAATGCGAAAGTGAGTTTGTTTGTTTATTTGTTTGTCTGTTTGTTACGCTTTCACGTCGTATCTACTGAACCAATCATCATGAAATTTTGCATACACATAGGTTAGGGTACCGAGAAGGGCATAGGCTATATATTACGCGGGCGAAGCCGCGGGCAGCAGCTAGTAGAAACATAAACGTCTTTACCTCTTTCGGGGACAGAGCCCAAGGTCATAAAACCCAAACGCCACTTTTAGCGTGTTAGTGAACGTTAAGGTGAAAAGCAGAATCAAAATAGTGATGGGTTGCTAGCCGCATCGCCTATTGACGTGATTTTATTAGATTTTCGCCCAATCCTTTGACCGACTTTTACGGTCTTCGCAGGAAGAAAAGCAGCTAAGTATTCTATTTTCTTTATTTTCTCTCAAACTAGCATAGAAGAGATTTTTAAAAAGAAAATATTCACTTACATTCTGTAAAAAATTCAAGTCTTCATTCGGTTCAGTAGATACAGCCATATAACAGACAGACGGACGGACAACCTAGGCTTAGTTCCGTTCTTACCCAATGGGTAGGAAACCCTAAAAATAAAGGAAAACTATCCATTTTTTACAATAAACAAGCAAGAATCGTCAGAAATCGATACGCTTGCCGACTTTGAGTGTCAGATTGCGAGGGGCTAAAGATGTCACCTTTATTCTATGGGTTTATTTTAGTTTCACTGACGTTCGTCTTATTTGTTTGAAACTAGTTTCTTTCCGTGATTTTATCCACAAAAATATGTTTCGTGTTCAATGAATGGACTGTATAGCTAGCTCCAAGTGAGCTTTTGCTACTTACGTTACTTAAGGCGAACATCACCAAAGGGACGCCAGGAGGAACGGACCTCGGCTTTGGGCGTTGCCTGTGTGCGCAAGACTTGGATAGATAGCAAACTCTTAAATCAAGCCGCGATTTGGAAGCACAGCCTGAAGGGCTAAACTTAAAAATAATGCCAATACTGCCTTTGGAGAGCACCAACTCTCATATTTAGCCGTATGGGCCGAAAGCTACGTAGCAAGAAGGGCCTATCCTGGCGCAAGTCGGCCGGAACCGCCGAATCCTCACCAGTAGTTGGAGCTTAGCACTTTGAGACCCCTCTTTTTGTCGCTTTGTAAAGATCATTTTTTGTGCACCTATAGACTATAGACCATTTGTTTAGGTACCTACTTTAAAAGTGTAACCAATCTTGATTTTGCAATATGAATTGATAAAGAGTACAGATTTTGATCTAAAAAGTGTATATTTCATTTTAAAAAACCGGCCAAATGCGTGTCGGGCCACGCGCAGTGTAGGGTTCCGTAGTTGCGAATGACAACTTTGAGTTCACACTATTCATACTCGCACCCCACAGTTTAACGACCAAAAACATCAATCAATGAAAATTGTATAAAATTTTACATTTTCGAGTACTTACCTACATTTTATAAGTTGCCTATAACTTTTTAGTTTGTACTTAGTACTCACTTACCTCTAACAAAAATTTGCACCTACCCCACACGAAGGGATAATAGAGAAAAATAAAATTTACTCCCACTTTTCATGTATGGGAACAACCCTAAAAAATTTTTTTTTTATGAATTTTTTCTACCACTTTCTTGGCATAACTATTATACATACCCATACCAAATTATAGCTTTCTAGTACTTATGGACTCTAAATAAAACCGCAGACAGATGGACAGACAGACAAACATGGCGAAACTATAAGGGTTCCTTGTTTACTACGGAACCCTAAAAAAAGGTCACGATTAGTGGGGTTTAAGTTTTTGTTAGTTCTTGGAAGGTTAATTGGTAGTTGGTGGTTCTTTTAGTGATTTTTTTGGTATTTTTGGTAGTTTCATTTTAATGTCGCTTTTAAGGTGTTTTTTTTTTCATTTGTCACTCGTTCGAAGGGATTCTTGATGATTGTTGGTAGTTTTTGGGGTTGTTGGAGGCATTTATAAGTGATAAGCTTAACATCAGTACTGCTGTGTCATTGGGGTGGCCGTGGCACCCTACAGTGTACCTCTTGCTCACCAACATGGGGGTCACGGGGACAGGGAGTAGACCGGGACATACGCGGGGGTGGCGTTGCTAGGTGAAGGCTTAGTGGTCTCTACGGTGGCCAGACGGTTAGTGGCGTATCCGCTTTCTCATGCGTCCGCTCTTGAAAACAGCTATTAGGCCTGGTGTCCTTCCATCTTCAAGTCCCCGAAGATCGTCACATCCCCGTACAAAGGTCTTGTCAGGAGAGGACTCACGCAGATTCGCTCATTCCAGTTTTATATACGCCACGACATCGTTGACGTGCGGCTTTATCGTCAGTCTTCTACTGTTCAGGGTTACCCCAAGTACTTGGCACTGGCTCGCCGAGTTACTTACGTTAATTGATGGGAGATGGGCTGGCACTCCAAATGGCAGTCTCATTTGGAAAGTCAGCCCATTTTAGCCTGGCAGAGCGTCTAGAGTGAGCTGTAGTAGCCCTGTAGTGGCCAACTGCTCGTCGTCCATCACACTGCTAGCAGTGTGATGGACGACGAGCAGTTGGCTGTGCCTTCTGCTTACAACTTCATATCTGCTTGGCCGACGACTGGGATTTCTTATAAAAACTAGGCGACTAAACAGCGAGAGGCAGCTGTTGGGCTGCTCTTGGGGCACTTCCTCCCTGAAAGAGGAGCTCCCCGTCCCCGTAATTTTACTGAGTTTAAGCCCTATTTTGCCTGATGAGAAGCAAAGAAGAGGTCTAGGGTGATACACGCAAACTGAAACTCTTGCCTTAAAAATCCATAAATTGAACGAGTCGGGAGATTGGTCAAAAGGCTAGAGGGAAAAGGCGAAGAGTGACAGTTACGCAAAGCACTATCCAGCCCCATCGCAAGACACATTGCTGCTGCTCGGTGCTACTAACAAGTCGCCGCGGGCACTAACTGCCTCGTAGTTAAGTGGTCATCCTGCGGGGCTTTCCTGGAGCACGTCATACTCGGTGAAGACCCCGGTTTCCGACCGTCAGTCACCGTTATTATGAATGCTTAAATGCTATACTAACATCGAGACTTAACATATAAAAACCTGCCAAGTGTGAGTCAAACTCACGCAATGAGGGTTCCGTACAATATGCTTCGTGAACACACACACAATGTGCAAAAATGTTTTATTCAATTGACTAGCGCTATCTAGTGGTGTTTTAGTGAACTATTTCCCTAGGTAAACTTATTATAGTGAAATAAATAGGCGCCGGGGCTTGAAGCGCGGTGGCGTAATTGGTAACGCATAGATCGTACTGAGATCTAGACGCAGGTTCGAGTCCTGCCCGCGTGGAATTTTTTCTCCATTTCTTATTTTCTTAATTTAATAAATAAGGTAAAATAACATTGTGAATGCAAAATAAAATCCCATATAAAGTATTATTATAGTGAGTTTACCACTTTATTTTCAACTGATAGAATTCTTATTATTTTTCCTGTAATCTTCAAGCAATAAACTATATATTGTAATTTTTTGGAAATTTTAGGCCCATTAGTTTCGGACATCAGGGGGGGAATGGTAAAATTTTGCCTTCTTTCGTGAATAAAATCAAAAGAATTGATTTTTCCCGAACAAAAAAAAATATTTTTGAGATCCTCATAACAAGCCCTTTCATTTGATATACAACACGGTAAGGTTTGCAAAACTTTTTTTTAACATTTTATATTTGGACCCCCTAAACTGACCCTTATTTAAAGAATATATATATTTACTTTGCATATCCGTGTTTGGGTTTACACCATCTTACCAAATTTCACCTAATTTGGTTCAGTAGATTCGGAGAAAATCGACTGTGACAGACGGAAGGACGGACAGACAGACGCTCGAGTGATCCTATAAGGGTTCCGTTTTTCATTTTTTGTACGGAACCCTAAAAACAGTTTCAGTTGGATGTTCGATCGATTAAGTATAACGAAAAAATTTCACTTTTGTCCGGGGTCAGTTTCGGTACAGACACAAAGATGTGCCGTCAGTCTACGTAATCCTGATTTAGCTAAATATGTAGAACGTTATGCTATATACTATTTAAAGAATGTTATGAAAGTTTAGCAATATGGGTCCTCAACTTTTGGTGCGTCAGTCTTGGTGAAGTCCCCGGTTTCCGACCGTCAGTCACCGATTTATGATTAAATGCTATAAGTAATAACATATAAAAATAGTTTCAGCTGGATGTTCGATCGAATAGGTAGAACGAAAAAAAGTACGTTTTGACCGGGGTCAGTTTCGGCACAGACCCAAAGATGTGACGTCAGTCTGCCTGTGGTCTGCCTAAGACCGATTAAGCTAAATATGCAGAGCATTATACTATACATATTGAAAGGATGTTATGAAAAGATAGATAAAACGATTTTAAATAATTTTTTTAAAATCTTATTTTTCGCTGTTGGCCCCGGATCCATGCCGTCAGTCACGTAGTACTATCTTTTATTACCTGGTTAAATAAAAAAAAAACGTATTCCAGATGGATGTTCGTTTTCCCATCGTATTACGTATGTACAATACGTTCGGGAGTTCGGGTCGCCGCGCAAATCCGCGCAATATCTTTGGTCATCATACATTTCATTCATTCCGTAAAGTGTTGCATGTTTTGGAATATGAAAATATATATCATTCTTTATAGTTTTCTGTAATAAAAACTTTTATTTTTGTTTCTTTTAAAGCTTCAGAATAATACTTGAGTTATTATTCTGAGTTTAAAGCAAACCAAAATAGGTTTCGTAATGCACTGAACTTTATGGCATAATTTTTATTTTACATATTGCTCCTATCACTTTATTTGTGCATTACATTTTATTTCATAAGTATATACGAGTTTGATAAAACAAAGTTATACGTCAATAATTTAGAGTAAATTATTGACGTATAACTTTGTTTTTATTTTTTAAAGAAACCCATGGAATAGTCTCGGTGACATACTCGCCTTTAGAGCAATTTAGAGCTTTTATCTGCACAATCATATTTTTCTTATTTTTACACTTAAATAAAAATTAACCGAATAAAAAAAAATACATATTAAATATTTCCCCAGTGACTGACACCCACATAACTCTTTATTTCAAAAATGACTAAACCACTAATATTATTTAAATGTGTAACAATCGCGAAAAACATTACAAAACATTAAATAGAACAGTAATGATATTGTTTTCACATAATCTTCATTGGTAGATTTTTACGTTTATGGCAACTTCAAAATTTCCTTCGTTCTATTTACCACAGATTATTCAAAAAATAATCATCAAAATTGTTAATAAAATATACTCTTGGTTTAGTTATGTTATGTATGCGTGCTTGAGCATTACGAATATTATATCTAAATTAAGGTATTTTCTTGGTACAATTTTAGGTTAGACATTTGCAAGAAACTAAACGCAAAATATTTTATTTGTCATTCATTCACTTCAGTGTTTAGCTCAAACCGTCGTTCATTCATTAAACGCGAGTCGTGGATTTGGAAACATGTCTGCCGTTTGTGTTGTTTGACGTAAATATTGGCGAAAATCCTGTTGTGTTCGCGTTGAAGTGGTGATTTTTGGTGCTATTACAGTTTTATGATGTGTGTGATCTTGCAGTGATTTGTTCATATGCGGCTGTTATACAAAACTGGTCCAATGGAGTCTCTCAGAAAGTGGTTCTACAAACCAAAGGTATGTCAAAATAATTTTCTATCGTAATTTCCTTAGTGGCGTATTTAGGCAGTTTTTTGCCATTGTATTTGCGTTATATGAAGATGTCCTTGTCGGTGTTATAATTTTTTTGGTATTATAAAACAATTGGGAAAGTTTTGTAAGAAATCTTTTGTTGACCCAATATTGGTAAAACATAGGTGTTTCTATGTGTTTTTCCTGCTACCTTCCTTTGTTGTGGTTTGTCAGAAGTTGCGGCAGGTATTTAAATCAATTCTGTGATTAGGAAACTCAAATATCGCTGTAAGACACAGTGCCTTACGTCACGGTCTCATGTTTTGTTATGATTGTTGAGCAGTATGTGATACTTATGTAAATTGCTTGGAATAAGGTACAATTTACGGTGGTTTCGTGAATAAATTTATTTGTAAAGGTTGTGGAGCTATTTATACGTCTGTTGTGCAGATAAAAACTTTGAAATAGCTATGATAATGAGTTGTTTAAAGCGAGGCACTTGTCTGCTCATGTACCTAACATAGAATAGTGTGTATTCTAGGTGTGTTTTGTTTAATTATTATTGTTATACTTCATGATAATTAATTTATTATGACTAAACTATGTTTCAATAGTCATATAATACGTACCTGAGGTGATTCTGTGAAGCGTTGATAATTTGCTTAGTCACCTATCCTACTTTGTGACATTATTATATTGTTTGATTTGTTACAATTTGTACTAAGTCATTACACACTAATGCTTATTGTTATAAATGAAATCAATGAATATTTTGCATTTTTTTTTCCTAGGGCTTCCTCACATTACCCAATATTTTAATAATCGTAAAACATGGCAGACTTGGTTTGAGCCAAATTTTATTGTGAATGGTTCTTTGGTTGAGATGTGATTGAATAACAAATAGACAAACTCATATTTTTATAATAAAGGCTCTCCCTCTTTCTCATCGCTTTCCCAATTGCAACCTCGGCTGAGATGCTTTAGTCCAGAGTCCACTATGAGTAGGTACCTAAATTGATTCCTTTGTAGTTTTTATATTATTTTAGGTGGTGTCTGTAGGTATGGATTAAATATTTATTTAAATGAACACTGAACAAAACACAATATCTATTGTGTTTTCATTTCTTTACCACTGACCCCATACCAAGACGCACGCAACACTATTTATATTGCACACTATTCTATTATTATCTTTTAGGTCTCTTACCATCTCAGTCTTTAATATACATATAAAATATGGTGTTACTTGATAGCAAGGAGTTAGGTCTTCTCTGTACCTACTTTAAAATAAAATGCCACTTAAAAAAAAAAAAAACCTAATTTATTTTATTTATGACATAAAAGAGAAAGTTTGAAGTAAATGTATGTGCAATATGCTACAAGCTAAATATAAAATTTCAGACTATCTAACAACATTCTCTTCTTGTCATAGGTTATCTACCTATACTTAGTGCCCTGATAACCTAATCTGTATGTCCAACTATGTATAATTTGTACTGTAAACAATGCCTAACAATGATTCTAATTGACACCAAACAAACCAATGTTGACCTGATTGGTCCTCTGAGTCATCTGAATGATTTTGTAGTTAGTTGTTATGCATACAGTGGTTATTGATACATCCATCAGTGACCCATGTTTTATGTATAATTAGCTTTTTATTTTTAATAAAAAACATACAAGTCATTGAAAACAACTGTAAACATAATGACTTGTGTACTAATGAGTCAAAAGGTCTCAAGGTAAGGAACTGTCACCTTTAAGTCAAGTTGAAATGACTTCTGTTTAATAATTTTGCCTGGTATTTGGCAGTTTTTTGGTGGGAAGTCAAGGGGTTCAGTTGTCGTTTGCCTTATACAATTTTGCAAATTGATTTAAGTGGACTTTATAATATGAAATTGGTATAGTTTGGTGTTATAAATGCTCGTGCTCGAGAACAATTTGTGAAATAGTTAAAGTAGACTGTTAAATGGACTCGTATAGATTTGTCGCCAAAATCTCCCACGAGGCTGCCAAAGAACATACGTCATCTTTGATGCCACATACCGTACAACACCGTTACTTAGTATCTCATTATACTGGACATTGGCAGAATCACTGAAATCTCGGTGGAAGCCATAATTAAAAAGAAGAAAGAATGGTATTTGGCAGCACTCGCCTTGACCTCATTGAGGTCTTCAATTGTGCACTACAGGGACATGTTATGTTTTATGAAAATTTTCAATGGAACATTAAATATATGACTAGGACCTGCAGGGTAGATCTATAGGTTAAAAATGTCTAATGTCTCCTCTACACAATCACTAATGATCGGATATCCTTGCGACGATTTCCTGTAGTAGAATAGCATGGCATGAATTTCGAATTTCTGAGGATTGATAACTTACTAATTCTCAGAAAGATGCTCACTTGCTTCATATGCTGACTCCTGTTTTGGTCAGGAAACCTTAAAAACAAACCAAGGGTAGTTCAGGTAGCCGAGTTTTTCTGAAAAGGCAAGCCTCCTTGGTATCAAGAAATTGAGTCAGTTAGTATGAAAAACTTGGCACAAACCAAAGTATGTAAGTTCTATTCTCCCTATATTTGTAAACATTTTGTCTTTAAAATAAATTTAAGTTGTAATGAGAGACAAGCATTTAAAAACAGTTAGGCATAAAGGAAATGGGGTACATGTTGATCTAAGATAACATAGATAACTCAAATAGTCTGACTAATTAGATAAAACTGTACACAATAATTAAACTAAGTGCTCAATAATAATTAGTGAGTATTGAAAGTAAAATTAATAGTAAAATTGATAAAATGTTAAATTAATAATTAAATTAATAGTTAACTTAAGTAGTAGTAAAATTCTAACAACAAGTGTTAAGCTTGTATGAAAATCAGTCTTACCTTTATGATATTAGCACTGGTCAAAGTCTGTCAAGAGAATCAACAGATTTGACCTGAGCAATGCCATAAATGTTAAGCTGGAGTACAGGTATGGGTGGAGCAGTATTTGTAAGGTAACTCATTACAACACAAGCTATGCTCTAAAGCTAAATATTAAGAATTTCTGACCCCCTACATTAACCTTAGCGCGTAGAACCGATGGCCGATGGGGCAGAAAGGTTCTCGAATGGCGACCACGTACCGGCAAGCGTAGCGTCGGACATCCAACCCACAAGGTGATCTGACGACCTGACCGAGGTCGCAGGAACGCGCTTGATGCAGGCTGCTTCTTACCGGTCGTATTGGAAATCCTTGGGGGAGACCTATGTCCACCAGTAGACTTCTTGCGGCTGAGATGATGATGATATTAATATAGACATTGACTTTGTCTACTATGAATCTCTATTAGAGATTGGCAGACGCATGTACAGCATGACTCATTGTATTGGTGAGTAGGTAGGTAATTAGCTCTTTCTAGATCTGTATTAGATGGTAAAGGCATTAGATTATGACGTCATAACACTATATGCTGTAATAAGCTTTATAAACTCAGAATTAGAGATTAATTTTCGTTGAAGCTTCTTTGGATTCTTCACAGAACATGGTCGATTGATCTCGTTTTAATATATAAAACCTACTTGTACACGGGTATAGTGATTGATAACGGTCGAGTTTTAACTGGACTATTGACACAGTATGGGCCATTACACGAAGCCAGTGGCCGAGCCGAGGCAGTTAGCCAGTAGGTAATTCCTATTGGTAGCCTAGCTTTATGTAGCCTTTTACACAAAGCCATTCCACTGGCTTATTGGTTCTGGCTAACTGAACTGGCTCGGCCTTTTAGTTTAATAGCAAGCTAATTTTACATTTGTCTCCTTCTATCATAGCACATTCTATTCTACCAAGAGCTCTACCATTACTTGATTACTAATCTAGTTATAATGTACTTACTTAATGCTTAGTAAAGTATTGAATTTGATTGACGGCCGTGTCATTTTAATAACTACCATTTTAGGCGCAGTCTGCTGGAAATTACTTTAATGATAGTTAGTAACTAGTAGGGTAATCCGAATGAGTAGTTCGGGTTGCTGTATCAGTTTTGGTACAGGTCGCTACTCAACAGTAGGCTAACTAGTGTGTTTTACTACCAACCAACTCTACTCGTGTAAACAGAATCTTAAGTATTTAGTTTTAATTAAAATGCGATTAACAAAAAAAGGAAACCTCACGTTTGCCGGTCACGTGTTTAAGTACCTACAAGTTGCAGGCCGAAATGCCTACAGATAAAGTTTTATTGTTTTGTTTAAAAGTGAGATAAGGAGCTAATTAACAAGCCGATGACAATGAAAAAATATTTTAGCCTGAGTTAAACCTTGTCTAGCCTACACTAAATGCCTTCTTACAAAGAGGTACCTCACCATCATCAGGTCTTTTTTAGACTCCACTGCAGGAGCACGACCCTCTCTGTACTACTACAGCCATATTTAGCCAGAGCAGTTAGAGGATTTGGCCTACACTCTCGATGCTGGCCAATTTGTTTTCCCGAGTTCTTCAAAAAAGGCGTCAACAGATTTCTTGAGGGTCGGCAACGCGCGAGTGGTACCCCTAGTGTTGGAGGCGCTCAAAGGCTACGGTTAACCGCTTTCAATCAGGTGGGCCGTATGCCCGTTTGCCTATTTAGCTGTATGAAAAAAAGAAACCTTTAAGTATTTCTCATAGTGATCAGGCATTATCAAAAGACGAGCTAATGAGCAAGCAAAATAAAAATATAAAATTGTCAATGATTCATTTAATATTTGACCACTACGGCAGGAGTCATCTTGTATTAACACATACAGTTTCAATCATTAAATAAAATAAACCAACCTATAGATAGATATTACTGACGTCACAATAGCCACGAAATAATAATAACAACGTCGTATTATTTGCTTAAAAGTGTCTAGAAATACATGAATACATGATTCATAGCAAGGCGATTGTCTTTGATGAACTTTCCTTTCATAAATCGCATACACACGGTTATAGAATTGTTATGTCATCGCTCGCTAATAAAATGACATCATCTTTATGACCATTTTTGAAGCCATTCAACATAAGGTAGGTGGGATTAACTCCAACGGGCCGCTTCCCCAAGACTTACTTATTCTTAATTTTAAATGAAAATATTATCACTGACTAGGTATCATCCGTCACTTGATCATGATCATCATCATCATCATCAGTCTTTTCTTTGTCTGATAAGAAAGATGATTCCGTGCTTCGGAAGGCACGTAAAGCCGTTGGTCCCGGCTGCCATCTGGCAGTCGTAAAGGAACCAAGTCAGAGGCCCAAAGGCGTTTCCGAAGAACTCTGATACCAGGGTGTGCATGGTCGACTGACCGTGTTATCTATAAGAAATCATGATGATGACTGCGTTTCCTAGATGCATGCGAGGAACCTAGAACATTTCTGAAATAAAATGTAAATTCCCTTACAAGCCTCTGCTAAACGCATTAAGCCCGCTCCACACTCTCGGCGAAACTACACGGGAATAGGCGAATACGAGAGTGTGGAGGCAGTATTCGGCAAGTATCGGCAAGTCTCGCTATATTCGTCAAGTCCCCATTTGGTGGCGGTATTTTGTGCAAACATCAAAGGAGTCTCGGGTAGTTTTGTGTTTGCGCGAGACACTGCCTCCACATTCCCGCCGCGACAGTCTACTTGCTGTGACCCTAGCGCGTGCACGTCGATTTCATACTTATAAATGTCGAAAAATTGGGCCCAAGAACTAAAAAAACCTTTTTGGAAACGTACCAATGCTATCTCATGATCCTACATAACAAATATGATTATAACAGTAGAAATAAGGAATATGATGCCTGGAATGAGATACCTAAGTATGGGGCCTTAAATCGATACTAATATTATAAAAATTCGAAGATTGTTTGTCTATCTCGCTTTTATGCCAAAACAATTGAACCTATTTTAATGAAATTTGGTACGGAATACAAATAGCCTGTGAAAATGCTACCCAACATCACTATTCCACACGGACGAAGTCGCGGGCACGACTAGTATTTCAATAAAATATGTCAAATATTATTCCAATGCCTTATAATAACTTTTTTCTCGTTATGACTTAAAATTAAGCATAATACGCTACGGCACAAAATGCTAAAGCGATAGCCGTTTCGACGTCCATCTAGTTTGAGCGACGAATGTACAAATGAATAGGCGAGAGTGTGGAGAGCTTTACCCTTGTTTGTACTGATCAGTGCTCTATGGAAATCGCATAATTGCCAGTCGGGCGAATTTTAAAAGTTTTCTTTAAAATATTATGACATTAGGTATAAAATTTCAAATTTCGAATTTTCCGCAAGTTCGAAAAGCTGTAATTTGGTATGGGTATGTATATTAATCATGTCAAAAAAGTGGTAGATAAAAATCTCGAAAAAAATTTTTTTAGGGTAGCTCCCATACAAGTAAAGAGGGAGTAATATTTTTCCTTCTATAACTACAAACCCTTCGTGTTGGGTATCGTTAAATAGGTCTTTGAAGTATATAGTGAGGTTGAGAACAGAGTAGGTAGAGGGTTGCAAATTTTTGTTAGAGGTAAGTGTCCCCCCCTCTATCTGCTAAACGCTTATATGTGGATGGATACGTGAAAATATACTGAAGTTGAAAGGAAAACTTTCAGAGCTGAGTACCAAGTACAAACTAAAAAGTTATAGGTAACCAACTTATAAAATGTACTCAAAAATGTAAAATTTCATACAAGTTTCATTGTTCGATGTTTTTGGTCGGTAAACTGTGAGGTGCGAGTGTGAACAGTGTGAACTCAAATTTGTCATTCGCAACTACGGAACCCTACACTGCGCGTGGCCCGACACGCACTTGGCCGGTTTTTCGAGATGAGAGGTAGCCCATGTCCTTGTCCGTAGTCCAGATAACATGTGTGCGAAATTTCGTGATGATCGGTTCAGTAGTTACTTACGCCGTGAAAGCGTATCAAACAAACTCGCATTTTAATATTAGTCATGTAGTGATACGGTTAGTCGACCATGCACACCCTGCTGGTGTCAGAGTTTGTCGGAACCGCCTCTCGGCCTTAGACGTAACGGCTTAACGTGCCTTTCGAAGCACGGAATCATCTTTATTATCAGACAATCAGGTGATTCATGCCTGCAATGTCCTAACCAAACTGGAAACAACAAAGTATGCTTCCCATGGGAATCGAACCCACCACCCCCGGGTCAACAGGCAAACGCCTGAACCACTGGACCACGGAGGCGGTTTAATATTAGTTAGGATGGAATACCCGCCGATATTTTAGCTTTTTATAGGTAGAAGAATTTTGAAAATCGAGTCTAGTAGTTTCGGAGCCTATTCAATGCAAACAAACAAACAATCAAATTTTCCTCTCAAATAATAAATTATTACAATAGACAATGCCAGGTGAAAAAAGAGATTTTTAATACAATTTCAGTAAACAAACGAAGCATTCAAGTAAACGTACACCACACAATACGCTGCGTGCGATGTGTAGCATTGAGCGTCACTGAGATAAGATTGAGGGTCGTGCTCCTGCAGTGGAGACTAAAGACCTGATGATGATGATGATGATAATGATGAGATAAGATTTGCATTCAAACGCATTGTGCAACGATTACTCATGGCCGCCTCAGGGATTGCATCTAGGGTCTAACCCACGGTCTAACCACACAGCTCAGTATATTCATTATTTACCTTATTCGTAACAGCCTCCGTGGTCCAGTGGCTAAGGCGTGTGCCTTGTTGACTCGGGGGTAGTAGGTTCGATTCCCACGGGAAGCCCACTTTGTTAAGCTGTTTCCAGTTTGGTTAGGACATTGCAGGCATCAATCACCTGATTGTTTGATAAGAAAGATGATTCCGTGCTTCGGAAGGCACGTTAAGCCGTTGGTCCCGGCTGCCATCTGGTAGTCGTTAAAGGAACCACGTCAGAGGCCCAGAGGCCGAAGAACTCTGACAACAGGGTGTGTATGGTCGACTGACCGTGTCACCTACACGACATGATGATGACCTTATTCGTAGTTGACATAAGATTTACATTCAAACGCATTGTGCAACGATTACTTACGGCCGCCTCAGGGATTGCATCTTGGGGTCTAACCACACAGCTCGATCAATCCATTATTTACCTTATTCGTAGTAGGTATGGTACAAATATTTAAAAAAAAGGAAGAAAAATGTTTCTTTGGCGTAAATAAAAGAATAAAATCAAATGCCCAATTAACAAATAATTTTTGTACCAAAATGATACCAGGCCACGACGATACGATACCATGCTAATTTAAACAGTAAAATAGGAATAGGATAGGAAAGGACCTATTTCATTTGCTATGTGTAAAGATTAACTAGTGATGCGGTGGCGGTAGGTACGCGAATTTCATTGAAATATTGTAACTAGTTATCTTTCGCGTAACATGTTTTGTAAGTAAAAGTTTTTGGAGTGACAGCGCAGACGTGGAAATACCGGGTAACAGATTCGAATGAGAATTTGTACAACACCTTTGATACCTTATTAAAAATTAAAGATTCAGCGCATCGCTCTATTCCTCAGGGATCTCAGATCATCAGCTATCACTAATCAAATAAATCTTATAATCGCCTCCAGAATGTTGTGTGTGGCAGGACCCTTAACGATCAAACTTGAGCTAAGAACAATCTAAATACTCGTATGCACTTCTTTCTAGCGCGCGATGAATTCGTAACAATATGTACTTTGCGTAACGAGTATTTTATTAAAAATTGATGATTCTTTGTTAATGTCTTAGCTGTTGTCGTAGTACCGTAATTAACTTGACGATGTTTTCCTGCGCAAAAAGTAAGATAAGGTCAGAAAATCTACGTCTGAGTAGTAACTTTACCGCTTCTATGCTTCGTAGAGAGCCGAAGGCCCGTCCTATGCCATAAAAAAATTGGAGGTCAGACTGGGCGGTATTTGAACATTGGACTAGACTTCGGTTGCTGCTACTCCTCGTCTCATGGCGTCATCTCGTGGAAAAGTCTGAGCAATTCTGTGTGCTAGGTCAGAAACCACACGGCAATTACAATATATATTTTTATACCACAACGAACACATGTACAAGACACCTACACTTATCACCGCAACTTACCTATTATAATTTTCAATTCATATTGAAAGCAACTGTACTTATCTTATCGCGTACCGTATGTGGTCAAACTCACTGATTACTTTCTGATTGGGGCATGCACATATTTGTAAACATATGTTGAGTGAGTCCTTGAAACTACACATCGATATTCAAATAAGATATGACCTTTAAGGATTCATATATTGATACTCCAAGAATATGACAATCAAATACGAGTATTCTTTAGCTATTATAAATGTTTGTTGCCCGTTATAATACCCCAATTGACCACGCAGTGAGAACCAGAGGGGTTACAAAGGATTTCGGTGGTTCTCGATCTACAATATAATTTGATTAGTCTCTGTCGGAGTAGTTAGTTATTTTTTTGGAATCGTGCATCCTTCAATCGCTAGTCGGCTTTTTTATGACGTTGACTACTTTCCGGTTTTGTTCATTCTGATATCTATCAGACTTTGAGCTTCCCTTGAAGGTCATCATGGACCCCTGGAGGTAAAGTTGATAACTTTGGGAACCAGTGCATCTCTGTTTCTAAAATAGTTGTATCTGTAGTTTGTTAATGCTTTAGACACACAAAATTAATATTAACATTCAATGAGATGCAATGTTAACGTAGATTACATACCATAAGTACGTTTATTTACGAGCACAGTCACGCAAACTTTTTAAAACATATTTGCATGAAATATGAGCTATATTTATCGTAATGTCAGTGTGGCTGCAAATAATTTTAGTACTTAATTTAATTTGTACTCACAATGCCTGTTTTTCTAATAACATTACTAGAAAATGTCCTTGATATTTAGCACATATCAAGTTTCCTTGGAAAATGAAGTACCTAGTACTTTTTGCAGACCAACCGAATAAGCACAATAAAAGTCCTTCGATTATACTATACTTATATATATATACTATACTCTACTACTATATATACTATACTCTATACTTTGTCCATGTTTCAGGTTTCAGTTAGAATAGCAGTAAGCTTGCATGCTCGAAAAATAAACTTACCTTGAAAAATAACATGTTTGTCTCGATTAAGGATAAAATCAGCATTTCTTAAAACCTGCACGTAACAATAATAAAAAAATAAATAAAACAAAACAACAATTCAGATGTGTGAATGAACTGCGATGCAACGAGGAAAATAGAGCGTACAGTCGGCCAGGTATCAAGCAAAGGTTTTTTTAGAAAGGTAGTAACTCGCACTACCGAAAAATATAACTTATGTAACTAGGGATATGGCAAAGATTCCAACGAGACATGCATATCCAAATCTGTCCAGGCATTCAAAACTCGCTCATGTTGTACTTGCATATAACATGAGCTCTGGAAACATTAAACTCGTTTTTTTGCACTGTCATGTAAACATAACCTTTCCTATCTTCCTGTAAGAAATAAGACGCGAACATGTTTGATCGGTGATTTATTATACTCGTGTCTTTTGTCTTACGGCTTCAGGCTCTGTCTATCCCGTAAGGCAGCGACTGTTAAACTTTTTCTGGAAAGCAAAAGATCAAACACAGCCCTAAACTGTTATAATGTTATGTGATTGTTTGTTCACAACGAAACAATGGGCCACGCACGCGTCATGCGTATGTGTTATATGTATACTGGTCCACATAGAAGAGTATACTAATTCTATACTATTGGTACTATTAAATATTACTTACTACTAACTACTAACACGAGTATAATGCGTGGTAACTTTTCTATGTGGCCCACTAGGTACAGTTATGCGTCAAAAGTGGAATAAGATCTTTTCATACTAATTTTATATGAATGATGAAAATTTCTGACTCCACTTTTGACACTTGACTGTTCATATGTAGTATAGCATAAAAACGGTGTTATTCGAATCATAGCTTGAGTTTTTGACGCATTGGATATTAAATTGGCTATCAAAAAAATGAAAATGTCTTACACCACAATGTCAAAGGTAAAGAAACGAAGGAGGACTTACGGATGACCGGTCAACGCTCAATTCTTAGGCCCATTTTGATGAAATGGGCCAATCATGAATGGCATGGCTGATAAAGATTGCAATGGCTCCACGGCATCATTCGCACTCCTGCACTGATTATACGTGCATTGTCTGTCTATTTTAGTTATCTCATTTCTCAATGGGGATGGCCACCTGTCAACAGTGGCGATTTTACGATTAGTTAAGAGACCAAAAAAATATTGGAGGTGATTTTTTAACCGGCTTCATAAAAGGAGGAGGTTCTCAATTCGTCATAAAGTTTTTTTTTATGTTTGTTCCCCGATTTCTCAAAGACGCGTGGACCGTTTTACGAAATTCTTTTTTTGTTCGATAGTTAATACTTTACAGATGGTCCCATTAAATTTTTATCGGAATGTGTGGAGCGCTTTTTGAAAAAAAAAAACCAAAAAGTGTTTACAGGTATGCCGTTCGGATTACGCTTATTTCCATTTTTTTCTTGTGCTTATTAAAAAAATTGATATTGTTGAAGTCGGTCTTTGTTTTTTTGTTAAAAATATCTTAAATTATTGTTCTAAACAAACGTATAGAGTGAGCTTTGTGATGCCACCAATTTGCTATTTTATTATCATACAAAATTTTCTTATTTTTTGTTATTATTATTATGCTCTTAGGACGGACTTACAGCATAGCCTATATTTTATGATGACATAACAAAATTTCAAAATAGAAGTTCTTTATTACTTGAGCCATAGAACAATAGCCATTAAAAAAAGGCAAAACAATGGCATAGCGGAACAGTGTTTAATAAATGAATGAATAGTTCGCAAATTATTTGGCAGTGCGGCCGAGTTTCGTTTGCTATCGAGAAAGCGGAGAAAAAAGTGAAAGTGTGCGAGGGAGATAGCGCGATGCTTATCCTACACGCGCGACAAGGATGACGCCATCGCCCGATAAGGTTATAAAAAGTGTCAATACATCCAATAAAACCAATAAAATTACCGATTGCATTCATTTGAGCGTAATAATGGACGATAAGAGCCGTGTGGTTCCCGGCAGAGCAGAATTAGGACCACTCCAAGTCTTCCCGTGCATGTCGTAGAAGACGACGACGACGAAAACACAAGCTAAATAAAGCTTATGAACATCAAAGAAACCTCTCCAACTCGTCTGGCTAGCGTAGAGAGTGTAGGCCAAATTCTCTCACTGCTCTGGCTTATATATGGCTCTAAAAGTACAGAGAGGGTCGTGCTCCTGCAGTGGAGACTTAAACGACCTGTGTCGATGAATGGACGATAAGTAGAGTAAATATCAACTTTGAGATTCGTAATTACCAGCTGTAATGGAAATAAACTGAGGGCATTATGGAAATGAATTGATAGCGTTATCAGTACGTTAAGTACTTGATAGCAACATTGTGATCTTGTTTTACTATCAATTTAGATTTTCTTTGTGTTCTTGTAGGTATAGTATTTTTATTTAAATTTGATGACTTACTGCTATTAACAAAACAAGCATTTGAGGACATGACATGAGAACTCAAAATACATTTATAATTATAAAACAAAATTATATTTTAAGTAATTTAAATTGAATTGCTACGCACGCACTTATTAAATTACATGACCGACTCATTAATAAAATAAATCCACGAAGGAGGGTAAGCATCAGGCAGGTAGCCGGCCGTTAAATCTACTTTAAGTGCTTAAAAGTTTTGTATACTTTTTGACCGACTTCAAAAAAGGAGTAGGTTTTCAGTTTGTCGTAATCTTTTTTTTATGTATGTTCCCCGATTTCTCGAAGACGCCTGGACCGATTTAGGAAATTCTTTTTTTGTATGGTAGGTAAATTTAGTTACTTTACATATGGTCCCATTAATTTTTAATCGAAATGTGTCGAACGCTTTTTGAAAAAAAAAATCACAAACCCAAAAATTATACACTAACTAATGCCGTTCGGTTTACACTAATTTTCATTTTATTCTTATGCTCATTAAAACAAATTGATAGGGTTGAAGTTGGTTATTGTTGTTTGTTAAAAATATTTTAAATTATCTTACAAGAAACATCCTAAAACCATGACAAAGCTACCAAGTCTCATCGTTTTCCTCTTCGGTTTGCGTTTTGTAATTTTCTGTTGCAATTATTGGTTACAGCCCGCAGCGTCACGGTGTATTATTCTGTTCTGGATAATTGTTGTTTTCCTCTTAAATTGTTTACTTATCATTTAAGTATATTAATTTCATTTTATTTTAAAAATATGGTAAGTAATTAGATTATAGATATAGATAGATTTCTCATTGTTGTATTTTAAAATGAATATGCAATTATTCATAAAACAATGCTCTTTGTTAAGTCTGGCCCACCTTTCATAGAGAAGTAGAAGGCAGTAAAAAAAGGGTATGAATTATGATACAAAAACAAAAAACAATTACCGTCTGAAAATAGGCTACACGACCAAACAGACAAACGATACTTCATCATGAGTGTCTTCCCGATTGCGTCCTTTGCGACAAACCTTTACATTGAGCACATCATCTCTATGAGAAATATCGCTCGTTTGCGAACGGCGAAATGTCAAAAATCGTATTCCTGCTGTATACCTACAGCTGGTATTAGGTCTTATTCCACTCAGGTCAGTATATCATTTTATTTAAGTGGCAAATTTTATTTTATAAGTTATGAATTACACAATGCAAGTGGGCTTGTCAGTCTAGGCTAGGACTAAATTGCGTGATGTCAGACAATTTCGCATTTCGCCTGCCCGCTGTGTGTGACAATAAAATGGTTTATTTATGACGTTTTTATTAATACAATGACAAAAGTTCCAGACTGTTTAGGCTGGGTGCGCATTAAGCTAAATCCACGTCGAATCCTTGTTATGTCATCATATATAAAAAAAATAGCTATGTAGTTATGTCATTAAAGTGTAGTGTATTGTGCACATTTAGTTACAGCCACACACACACACACACACTCTTCAAATCACATTTACAGATTCAATTTCCTGCAAATATAGAGGTATCAGAGGGAGGTATTAATTATTATTATTAATTAGCCGTTGTTCCAATTTTGAGCAAATACCCCTTTCTCATTATTCCATAAAAATATTAGAAACTGTACAGTACACAATATACCGATATAAGTACCTTGAATTAGTTCTTCTCCTCGTTATATAGATTATCCTTACTTCATGGATAAGGATTCGAGTTTTGTTAAGTCTAAAACGTGCAGAGTTTATTATATTATATTATACATAGAGAAACCAACACATGAATTTTTCATGAATTCCAGAGTGTACACACCTTACCAACAGTTCTTGGTACCGTTCAGTTGGCCCCTTCCAAGCTTAATCCTGGCTGCTGTTAATAAATTGTAGTCGTTGAATTAAGCTGCTTTTACAGTGCGAATCAAACTATGGTGGCTCGGAACATCGCGCCAGTCGATGCGCAGTACACAATATTACGTTCAGCGGTGCGCGCGCGGGGAGGCGGGACGCGTAATGCGCAGTGAACAGCTAATATCCGAGCCGACACAAAGTTTAATTCGGGCTGTAGCTAGCTAGAAAAAAAATGAATTAACTAACTAAAGAATAAAAAACCTCAGTTAAGTCATCGTGTTTACAGGAAAACTTTGGTAGTTAACATCAATACTGTGTCTGTTGTAGGACAACGCATCGATCACCCTTGACCGCCTTTACTTCTGTAAAGAGGTTCTCCATAATGCCATATACTTACATACGCGATGTATAGGCACCTTATTTTATACTTGCAGTAATCAATAGACAATGTTACTTGCCTAAGTAGTTACCTAGTTATTTTATATGTATTATTTGGCTGAAAACATGTATGTTCTTGTATAGGTGTAGCTTGCAGTGTTAAACACGCCAGCTACACGATAGATCCCGGCATGCGGGGGCCGTAGAACTGCTATTCTCTTGTCGTCACAGCTAAGGATGCATGCAACCGGGAAACCGCTGAGATGAAGACTTTTGGTAGATTCATGTAGAATTTTATTATCAAGGGATAAATTAACCCGCCGCATGCTCGTCCAATTTTTATCATATTATACACATGTATTCAAAAATAAATAGATTTTGCCATAAGTAATGATAAACTTATTACGTGGAACATTATTTTGGTATTAAGTAATCTATGTTACTACTTTAAATTCTTTCTTATGAGATTAGATTACCGTACCTATAATATTTTGGATTAAGCGTTGCTATTTTTGAAGGATACTATATTTTGACATCAGCAATGTAACACTTACAATGACACACACAAACAGACGTAAGCATCATCATCATCATGTCTTTGTTGTCTCCGCTGCAAGAGCAGGACCCTCCTTGTTCTACCAGAGATTAGCCAAACCAATCAGGGGATTTGGCCTACACTCCACGCTGGTCAGACGGGTCGAGGAGGTCTCTTTGATGTTTTTATAAGTTTTGTTTAGCTTGTGTTTTCTAAGCCGCCTTCTACGGCAATCCACGGGAAGACTTGGAGTGGTCCGGGCCTCAGTCGGGAACCGCACGGCAAATGTAAAGACGATAAGAAATAACAATTCCTAGGACTATAAGTGGAATTGTCCCGAAAAGCCTTAAGTAATAACAATCAGTCAACTCGAATGATTAGCAGCGATTCTCCAAATGGGTCAGTGGGTTATAAAAATTGGCTCCATTATGAGCGACCGCTCTGATTCACCGGACACAATGCATAGCGGTGCGAAACTGGACGTTCCTTTGTTTGTTTTGGTGTTTTTTCATCCGGCACACGATAAACTGTTACGGGAAATGGATTTTCGATAGTTTATTGGATCGCGCTCAATTTCACTTGATGATAATGTACAGCGGGCCACATAGGAAAGTATATTATCCCCACTCTATTTATTATTATCCCACTAATTGCATTATTACACGAGTTTCATTGGTGGTATACTTTTATTTGTGGCCCACTGTAATACCCTAAAACGTATACAATGTCTATTCTATTCTGTCTAGTATTGTCTAACATTTTTGACTATTCTATTCTAATCAACGGAGAACCCCAATTCTCTTACACACATGACATGACCTAACCTCAATCTGAGGTGTAACTTGGAAAAACCCCAAAAAGCTGGTTTATTTTAAATTATCCTCCTTAATGCCGGGGTCCATGGAATGGCCCAATATTAGGTTATAAAAAGATGGCCAATCCCGAGTGGGTTCGCCATAACTTTGTGGAATTGTGGTATCGACCGAACATTTCGAGTTTTTATATTTGAAGAAGGAATTTCGATATCGAAAAGCTTGATTGCAATTACCTATTTCGATGATTCTGTTTGAAATTTCCAAATACATTGCGACAATGTGCTTGGTAGTGCGCTTTATTGAGTTATGGAATTGTTTGAATTATCTAACTATTTTTAATCCGTGTAACTTAGCAATCTAACTACATAATTATGTTTAATCTTAGACTTTGCATGCACAAATATTATTGTTAAACCAATTATGCGATCATTTTTTTTTATTAGTTAAGAAAGTATTTGGATTGTATGCAGTGCATCCAGACAAACCCTCGTGGTTTTTGGATGTCATTCAATTGTAATATTGTAGTTATATTTTAATTATAATAAAAAAAAGCCACAGATCTGTATATTTTTTAATCAATCTAATTTTCGTTTGTCTTGTATGATGCTTAAATTACTGATCAAGAATCAAAATGAGCCTTCTTGCATTATGTCTTTCGTATCATTTAGTTTGATTCGTGCTTGGCGTTATTCCAATACTGGAGTGCTGTGCTTTAGCTTACTATGCATAAAACATGTTTCTCCAACTTCTCGATGAGAATACATCTTATCTCCGCGAACAGCTACACAGTTGACGTTTCTTTATGGAAACTGCTCTGCCGAATCACAGCGAAAGGTCAACACTATATTTATTGATGTTGTAACTTATTAAACTAAAAAAAAATATTGATTAAACTAAGATTGTATTGACTATTTTAATTGAGTTGGGCGATGCTATCACGACGAGTTGACGATTCTTAATGGAAATTGCTAGTCACTGCGTCTCTAGTTATTGATGTTACTTATTACATTCTTGTATTTTAACACATGCTCTTCTCAGTCACGTGGTAAGTCTGCAGTGCCTCATGAGCCGTTCCTCTTCACAATCATTGATTTGCTTGAGGATGAGACCCCTCATTAAACTAAATTCTGGTGGTCTAATCTTGTTTTCGAAGAGCTCTTGAGACCTTTGGAAGTGTTAGCGGAATTAACCAATTTTTAATTTCCTCAGACTTTACTTCATACTGCTGGCGTGAAAGTCAAAGGGTAGGGTCAAAAATCAGGCACAGCTCAAAATCAATCGCGGTAACCCTCGTTGAAAATAGTGATTGTAACATTTCATGATCACATTGCCAAAACAATCAAAATAGCTACAAAGCAGAATGCCTAAACACATATCTATAAAGCTTAATGTCTATCGAGGAAACTGCCTGAAATGTAACTGTGAAAGATTGTGGCATATCACACCCAAGTTTGTACAGGTACAGGAATACAGCAGACACGACGACATTGATATTGTAGATGAACTAATCAGAGTTGCAGCTTTCGAGTTATACTTGGATAAATTTGCGAGTTTTGGTATTTTTATTTATTATTTCATTTAAATTACATTATTTCATTTACAATACCTCAGGCTTAAAGATTTCTGGGCAAAGATCACCTCCTGCTGGACCCCTAATAATCCTAGAAGACTCGGTAGACCAAGAATGCGATGGCGTGATGAGCTAGACAAAAACAAAGAGTGGAAAGAGAAAACGCAAAACCAGACTGAATGGAAGAAGTAGAGGGAGGTCTTTTCCCAGCAGTGGGACACTTAATGGCTCGAAATTAAATTAAATTAGTTAGTAGTAAGAACTATTCATTTTTAAAAACTAAAATGCGCACTGAACTGCAACTCGAGAAACAATTTCTTTTCACATTATTCGTTTAACTAATTAGGCTTGGTAGGAGAAGTCAAGATGAGCAATAATAAGTAATACTACTTTGAAAGATAAAAATAAATAATGGAGTGTTAGAGTTTTAAAATTTCTATAGATATGATTATATTTATTTCAAAGAATTTTTAATGTTGGGTCGGTTTGGGTTCGCTGGTTCGTATCTTATCAAATCCTTGAAAATGCGTTTTGTTAATACCCAAAGCAATTATGTTAATCCTAACCAGTTTGCAATCATGTTCATTTGCATTGGCGCCGCGGATGATTTGCTATTGCAAAATGTTATTTAAACTTTTCGCAATAAGCCCTGAAATTGTTTATCAATCGTGATGAAAGTAGCAGGGCAGACAGGCGACGGAGTGTGACGTCTGTCGCCTTGGTCTCCGCTCACTGCGGTTTTTGTAGAGACAACAGCACATCAAGCTGTCCAAATTCATTGTAGTTTCGTTTGATCACCACTATATAGAGGTGCTAGTATAACTTGTATCAAAGTCGAAGATTTTTATTCAAAATTGGACTCGTGTACTTATCTTATTTGAACGTCATATTTTTCTTTCTTATTATTTCTTTGTATGCAAAATCGAAGATCTTCTTGCATTTCGGAACGAGCACTGGTGAGAAGAATAGGGCGAAAGAAACTCAATCCAGGCTTCGTTTGTTATCATCATTAAGTCTTTTGCAATCTCAACTGCAGAAGAATGATCCTCTCTACCAGAGCCGTATATTAGCGAGAGCAGTCAGAGGATTTGGCCTACACCTTGACGCTGGCCATAATTTGCTGGCCGGGTTGGAATGTCTCTTTGATGTTTATATCCTTTGTTTAGCTTGTGTTTCGTAAGTCGCTTTCTACGACATCCACGAGAAGACTTGGAGTGGTCGTATTCTACTCTGATTGTTTGTATGTGTAAGTGGTTGTTTGTGCGTGCATTCTAATAGATTTCTGAATTCGTGTAATGACAACGATATTCAGATATTGCTTTCTACCTATAATAGGTTAAACATTTTTTGTGGCAGTAGTTGGGTAACAATAGATATATATAGAAATTGAAACTTATTTATTCGCAGTGAATTTTTATTTTTTAAACAGTATTGATTTTTTTTATTGGCCTCGTAAGCGGTTAGAAGAAACGTGTTATTATTAACCCTCAGGAAAATGAAACCTGACGTTATGACCGTTTTTGAAGCAAATTATTGGTACTTTTATTTAACCATCTTGCTTAACGTAACATTGATTATTGTAAGCTGTTTCTGTGTGATTTCTATCTACAATATAAGAATAAGCTAAAGCTTTATGGATAAAGCTTTAGCTTATTATCCACCTGGAGTAGGTGCTTGTGGTCTACTAGTTTGTTTCTGGCGACCTCTGGCTTAGTGATACCGCAATTGCCTTTGAATAGAAAGTTTCAAAATAAATATGAATTATGTTCTCATTTTTATTAATGCTTATTCAGGCCATTAGTCCGGCCTCTACGCTATTGCCGTTAGTAACTGGAACAAGTAGCTGCCATCATAAATGTAAAATGTGTATAATATAATAATTATTTAACTGAAAGGTTATTTACGTAAACATAGGCTCAGTTTAGTAAACTTACAGTAAAAAAATGTTTACATTTTTAAGGGCGTTATTACAGCAGTCAAGAGACTCAAGCCTCGTTTTATCTACGCGATTGCCGTTAGTAACTGGATCCAGTAGCTGGTATTAATTAGTGTAATGATCGGTTACTGTAACAGCGATAAAAGTGTAACTGGTTTTCTGAACTTAGTAGCCCTTTTTGAACCGGTATTAATAATCGATACAATAATTACTTAAACCGTTATTATGTTTCAATTGTTGTTGTTTGTTGGATAATGTCCAATTAAATAAATGACAACGTTTCGGGAATCCTTGTTTGTAATATTGCTCGTAAATATGAGATTTTATATAGGCGTTGTTGCTCATTCACGAAAAAATTATTATTGAACTGAATGTAGGTACCTACCTCTTTGAAAATTGAAAATCGCAGACGGATAATAAGTATATTATGTAGCTGGATGACGTGAAGTAAAAATTATCATAGGCTGAGGGTATAAAAAATAAATTTCAGATAGTTAATGCTCTAAAGAGAGCGTAAATCGGGCCATTACTCCAGGCTCGTTTAGTCTGCAGAATTGCCTTAGTAACTGAAACCAGAAGCAGAATTAATGATCGGTTACAGTAACAGTGATTAAGTGTTAAATGTTTAGTTAACTAGGTAGTCCTCTTCAACCGGTTGTTATTTCCAGTTTATTTATCACAAAAAAATAAAATAAATTATAATTGTTGTTTTTGTTTATATTGTTGGTTTTCAATTCAATTCAATTTGTTTATTGCATTTCATATCATAATTATTACATCAGTTCTTAATATACACTGCACTGTAATTATAGTATAGGTACAATGTGAACCCTGTCGGGCATCGCAAAAGTTAAATTGGAACGGCAAATGGGTTTTATAAGCTTGTTAATATTAAAATAATAGAAAATATTATCATGCTGCGTTTCTACAATGTTGCGTAAGTACTTGTTTTAAATTAATTTTTATACTACGTCAATTTTTATTGTTATCAATTATTTAGCATTAATTTTATGTCTTATTTTTTTTAAATCAATTAATTAAGATGGTCAATATGCAATTAATATTTATTTCTATTGTCATTTTTATTTGTCATTTTAATTCGGTATCATTAAAAAACTCATCTATTTTGTAATATTTTTTTTCCAACAATAAGTCTTTTAATTTTTTAATAAATAGCGAGTTCTTTTCTTCCGATCTAA
Source organism: Rhodophaea formosa (assembly GCA_963082605.1). Taxonomy (NCBI): domain Eukaryota; kingdom Metazoa; phylum Arthropoda; class Insecta; order Lepidoptera; family Pyralidae; genus Rhodophaea; species Rhodophaea formosa. The sequence continues at coordinate 7,520,723 of OY720225.1, read as the reverse complement.
GATTGTCGGCTAAGCAATTATACATATAATATATATATATATATATATATATATATATATATATATATATATAATTTTAAAAGGCACTTACGTATATTAACAATATGTTAAATTGAATGTTTCTAATAATAACGAGCGAGTGATTGACATTGACAGCTATTCTTTGCAACATGACAAGACGTCGCGGGTCACGCTTAGTTGCGTGCTTGTCAAACAATTACCTGATTACGAGTTCGCGCGGCGGTCGACAGAAAAATGCATTTTCTTGACACTCTACACTACACACAAAAAGTGATACACGAGATCCAAAATTTGAATAAAAATTATTAATTTCATTTCATTTCTTACGTCTTTTTTCCCTTGCGGGGTAGACAAACCCCAGGTATATAAAACTTAAAGGCCATATTAAACATGTTGGTAGGCTTGTAGGTGAATAGTGATCAGTTGCTAGCCGCATCGCCTATTGACTTGATTCCTCAGAGTCCCTCGATCAGACTTTTACGATCTGCGCGCTCTTGACACTCTAAACGAACTAAAAGAATGAGTGGCATACTCATTCTTTCTTGAGCACATTTCTGCGTTTGCACACACTGTTCTCACTTCTCCCCCACGTACACCGCAATACGCAAGACACGAATAGAAATACCTACATTGTATTTCTATTCGTGCCTAACGTATTGTAGCATCCCTCTTGTCCGTGACTGAATTCAGTAAATTGTGATTGGGCTTTAAAATTATCATTCTTATGTAGTCTATGGTTTGACAGTCGCACTAATATGTGTTCATCCTCACAACTTAAATCCTAAATGGTTGCGTACAGTCCGTTTTTCGTCGGAACAACGGAACTTTCTTCTACGTACATAGTTCTGAACTCCCATGTCATTGTTTATCCGGGAGACTACAGTAAGGGATTCTTCAAAAAGGGCGTGATAAGTTTTGTCGGCAATGCGCGAGTGGCTCCTCTGGTGTTGCAGGCATTCATAGGCCACGGCGGTAACTGCTTTCCATCAGGTGGATACGATCCTACTTATTTTTATTAAAAAAAAGGTTGCATTCCGGGAGTGCCGGCAGAAGTGAAATTTGAATATTAATGTTGTTTTTCGATCAGCCACGTGTCCGTCTTACGAATTTTTAGTCTGACGAATCTTTCGATCACGTGACCTGTCACGATTTTAACATTTTTTCACCATCACAACAAGTGCACAGCGCCGCTAAAGAAGTTTCATACGTACATACAACATACTATCATGTCTTTTTCCCTGGCGCGGTAGACAGAGCCCAGGTCTGTAAAACTTTGAGGTCACGTTTAGCATGTTGGTGGGTGGAACGGAATCAAAATAGGGTTCACTATCCGAACGCATAACTTTTTTTGGTATAAAAGTTGTTTCGCATAAAGGTATGTTACGCATAAATTTTTCATACAAATTTTATGCGTAACATACCTTTATGCGAAACAACTTTTATACCAAAAAAAGTTATGCGTTCGGATAGTGAACCTAAAAATAGTGATGGGTTGCATCGCCTATAGACATGATTCCTGATTCCCTTCCCTCTATCGGCTTTTACGATCTGCGCGAGAAGAGAAGCAGCTGGTACATTCTACGTTTTTTCTTTTCTCCCAGACCAGCACGGAAGTTTCCACTTCAAAAAAAAATAAATAAGCACTTAGCCATTTAAACGGATCATGAACTCGCATTTGAACTTGCAGGTTGCACGTGCGTCCTTGGAATCGACCTCAAAAAGGTCCTCGGGATAACTTTTAATGCAGTAATTTCAAACTTTTCGCTTAGAATTTTAAGTGATCGTTTAGTTAGTTATGAGATAAGATTTGCCTTGTTTAATATAAAAGGTAAAATAAGGGTATAATATAGGTTTTAGATATGTTTTATCGCCTCGGTTAAGGTCGAACCAGGCTAACAGTTTTCTTATCTCATGAGCATAGTAATTTTCAGTCAACATTTTACTTATTGAATTTTTATGAATTTTATTAAACTTAAGTACAGGGTTTTGAGAGCTAATCATAGACATTAGCTCTCAAAAACCTTAAATCCAGATAAATTTATATGAATTTTAACCACTTTAAGTGATAAATTATTTAGAAAGCACTTCCCCTCTCAATATTATTTATTATAATTTTATGTGAAGTTCATAAGATTAATTTAGCTCTAATGGGAATTTGTGAATATCAAAATAAACTAGCAGTCCTTTTGGTCTGCGCCTGGTCATGTATACATATTAAAAAAAAATACGTTTATTTCAGGTTACAGGACCCATATAAGCATAAAAAATTTAACAAATAGAAAAATAAATAATACACAAAATTAAATTAAATAATAAATAAAATTAAATTATTATTATCAACATAAATTTAATATAAAATCATAGAATATTAATAATGATTTAATTAAAATGTTCTACCCCTCCATTCAGCACTGCTGCTCAGGTGTCTATTACAGCAATGCCAGACATAGGGACAGCTTACACTGTCAGCAATCATCGCCAGGACGGCATTGGAGCTGGCCCGTGTTCTGCGCACTAGAGATGCGGCCCGCTTTCGCATAGTCGCATGAAAGCAGTCGGTGCGCGCTGCTGCGAACATACCCTAGGCGCTGCAGAAACCATACAGAGATGTGCAGAAAGCGCGAAAATGTGTTATTTTTACTGCTTTAGAGCATCTTGAGAACCTGCGGGCCAACATATTAGCCCTTCTTGACAGTGCCCTCCGCTCCCGCTCAATGTCAGCATCATCTGCAAGGTCAGCTGTTACTATGTGCCCCAAGTACTTAAATTCGTACACTCTCTCCAGAGGAACACCATACAGGTACAAGAGTGGTACATTTTATATAAACCTTCGTCATGAATCACCCTATCTATTGGCGAAAACCACATGAAAATAAGGTATCGCCCAACTTAGGGAACAGTGCATGTTTCATCAAAATCTGTTCAGTAATTTTTGAGAAGAGCACTTTGAAGTCTTGTTATAATGTAGTTTATTCTAGATATTCAGCTTCTGAAAAAATCCCACTCCATACTTGGAATTAAATAAAGAATTTCCATTGCTAAAAGTAATAAATTCGGTATTAAATAAAGCACAACGTACTTAATTAATATTCCTTCACAAAGTTTTCGTTTAAGTAGGTTCATGGCCCAGTTACCAGGGTTCACTGCCACCACTCAACACTTTGTTAGCTTAGGGTTGCCATCATGTAAAAAGATTCAATTTTGTTAGATATTAATTTAAAATATGACTTTTAAATTTTAAGGTCCGTAAATATATAAAAAGGTGATTAATGACATGACGCTGTGAACTGTTTTTGATAACAGTGACTATGTTTAAAAAACCTGTTAACGTGTTCTGGGCTCTTAAATTCAGGGATTTCACGCGTCTTGCCTTGGTTTGGCAACCCTAAGTTAGCTCAACATACGACCCCTTATTTTTAGAACTAGGTGCTAACTGTATCGTGAATGCCAGTGTTTTGTTTCTTTTATGGTGCTGCTATTTGTTCTGGCCATTACTATCAGGTACGTTATGAAGTCATGCTATCCCTCGTATCACCAATTATTTTGTGTAAAACTGGACTGAGCTGAACTATGAATGAGCTAGTAGTTTGTCGATTCTGTAATATAAAAAAATGCGTATGTAAATAAATAAAAAAAATATATTTTATTTCATTTCACATAGCAATTTAAAGCGAATGCCATCGGGAGGGTGTAAGGATTCTAACGACATAGTATGTCCAAACCGTTGAGGTATTTGAAGTTACTTTGGATTAAAGAAACTCACAGCCATACAATAACTCTAACAACTTATTTTGCCTTCGTGTAAAATCTTCTTTTTCCCTACGTTTATTATGGTAACATTGTCAAAATCACAGAACTTTCTAAATATATGAGAAGGTCTGTGGTCAAAATACAATCTCCATAATCTGCAGGGGTCAGGGTCTAGTACGGTGCTACTAAGCTGCCCAGCATCCTTTCTGTACGAGGGAGGATTATGTTATTGTTACCACGGAATTCACCGCGATTAATTTTGATATAATTATCTGATTTTTCGGCAACATTCTGACTGACTGAAGAACTTAGGTGAATGTTTTTCTTGCTTTGAGAAATAAAGTTTTTTAACTACAAATATCAACAGTGATCGAGTCATTACAACGATTATGGTACAATATTTACTGTTCCTATACATATTTGTGGCTATGTTAAATGTACACGTAATTTGACATTCATGATATGTTTTCGTACTAACGATGAGCAAACAAGCGATGAAATGTGTGTTTATAAAGTTTCCTATTGCATTTTAAAGGCCGAGCTATGCTGCGCCGGAGTGTCCCTGCAATCTCTAAGGGTAGCGTTTTGGCAGTACATATTTTATAAAACGTAAGACGCTATCAAAAGCGACGTGACCACTATATATGTGTTTGTTCGTTGGACTATAAGGGGCCAAAAGTCGGAAAAAAACTAAGAAGATTCGAACGAGAACGTTCTCCTTTTGAATTGTAAACAGTATTTAAATAAAATTATTTTAATACGTTTAAATAAAATTATTTTAATACGGTTTTTATTGCGTTTATTACATTATTTATACACCTAACGTTTCGAGCACTTTACAGTGTTCGTGGTCGCAGGTAGACTAAGTTGACATTTGTCTAGTATCTTATAAAAACTGCAAAATCTACCGCCTAAAATATTTATTGATAACGTTCCGGATGTACGCAGTATTGGCTCACGGTGTCTGAAGGTCTTGCAGTCTTCTGCTTAGCTTGAGATTTGATTAAATTGATTACTGGATCCCAAGCTGGTGGTAACTGCCAACCATCCTCTCTATTGAAATTAGGATGTTTTTTAATTTCAATAGCCTCACGAAGCATTCTTGGAATGTATCTGTTTTCTTTTGCAAGGACTTGAGGATTATCAAAACGCATATAGTGGTTGGGTTTGTCTAGGGCATGACTGACATGACTGTAAAGTGCTCGAAACGTTAGGTGTATAAATAATGTAATAAACGCGATAAAAACCGTATTAAAATAATTTTATTTAAATGTGTAACAATCGCGAAAACATAAGAAAACATTTTGTAAACAGTAGTTCATAAAATATTTGAAAGGGTCTTTCTAGGGCCTCGCAGAATAAAAATTTTAATGGTTTCACCGATCTTTTTTCAAATAATTATTTCAAATGGTGTTCCGTACAACATCTCATGGAACCCAAGCCATCCTCACCTGCTCAATAAAAAAGCCCGCCAACACGCACTGGACCACCGCAGTGGGCTATAGTTCCAACCTCCCAATGAAGATGAACCAGGGTAGAGAATTCAGGAGGAGGACTTTGCCTAGGAAAAAAGGACTCACTAGTCACAACTCAAGTGGCTTGTTTGATTCATTCCTAAACTTAATACCTAATAAAAATCCTTTTTAGCCATGCACTAATGTAATATTTCTATGTTTGTCACAGAGGGACGACCGGTCGCTGCTAGCCCAATTCTTCTTCGCGGACGACGCGCTCAATATGGTCGCCGCAGAATTGGACTCGTTCGACGGTCGCAAGGACCCCGAGAGATGCTCCACGCTCGTTAACCAGCTGCGGCACGCACAGGTTTGTACACACATCACTTTTATACTACTGTAACGATGTCGCATGATAACTTCATGCTGCATCTTGTTTTTTACCTCATTTCCCAATCACCCTGTCCACTTTCATTTAGAAAATTAATTAATTCAATTTTCAAATCTTATTACAGCCCTTCCTGATGATCAGTCATTCCCTCACTACCTTTGGTCCCTTTGCTCATAGGCACTCGCCTACCATATTGTTTTATTTTAAAAACAGTACTTGTACACCAGTAAACAGTCTTCTGAATATATGAAACAGTATAAATAATTTAATACATTATACTTCTGTATATTGACTGTGTTCTGAATTCTCTCTCCGCTGAGTACCTTCATCTATATTTTATGTTAGGCCTGGCCTAAACAAAAGCTGGGTGAGTGGGACCCGACACTACTAGGTAGGTAGTCTATCTCACAGAGCATATAATCACTACGTCTTAGTCTATCTGTTGAAAAAGGGTTACTATCATATCCAAACGCACGTCAAAAACCATAAACAATGATGCTGCGGTATACAATGTGGCTTTATTTTTCGCGGATGACACACTTAACTTCGGATGCTTCCTGCAAATCGCTCAGGATGAGGAGGTGGAAAATAAGCATATTGCCATTATAAAAATAGGTTAACTTAGAGCGAGTACTAAATGATTAACAGACATGTGTACAATAGTGGACTCAATCAAATCATGGTGCGTCTAATTAAGTATAAAAAAACCGGCCAAGTGTGAGTCAAACTCGCGCAATGAGGGTTCCGTACAATATGCTTCGTGAACACACACAATGTGCAAAAAATGTTTTATTCAATTGACTAGCGCCATCTAGTGGTGTTTTAGTGAACTATTTCCCTAGATGAACTTATTATTGTGAGTTTACCACTTAATTTTCAAGTGATAGAATTCTTATTATTTTTCCTGTAATCTTCAAGGAATGAACTATGTTTTGTAATTTTTTCAAAATTTTCGGCTCAGTAGTTTCGGAGATCAGGGGGGGGAATGGTCAATTTTTGCCTTCTTTCGTGAATAAAATCAAAAGTATTGATTTTACCCGAACAAAAAAAAATATTTTTGAGATCCTCATAATGAGCCCTTTCATTTGATATATGACACAGTAAGGTTTGCAAAACTTTTTTTTTTAATTTTGTAATTGGTACCCTCAAAATGACCCTTATTTCAAAAAAATCTTTATTTACTTTGCACATCCGTGTTTGGGTCATAGGATTACACTATCTTACCAAATTTCATCTAATTTGGTTGAGTAGATTCGAAGGAAATCGGCTGTGACAGACGGACGGACGGACAGACAGACGCTCGAGTGATCCTATAAGGGTTCCGTTTTTCAACTTTTGTACGGAACCCTAAAAAAACTCCGATAGTGCTTTGTGTTCTTATCAAAACTGGTTAAGTACATATATATAATTCTATTTCTCAGGAACTGACGCTTAGTGCAATTTCACAGTAAAGTTTTTACTATGTGCTAGTCAATGAACGTTTGGATGGAGGTGAACAAAAAATAAATTGCATGTTTTTGGTTAATCTACTACAGAATGACTCATCGTCATTCATCATAGTATTTTGTTATAAGTTGATGTATGTTAATTACTTAGAAATTTATAAGGTGCTGTTGATTCTCAACTTAGAACATGACTACGTCTTGTCTTGTTGATGTCGTATGAGACGGCTAAAGGACAAAATTGACTAGAACTTGTTTTGGAGAGCTTACCCAAATAGGACTTGTCTTAGTTTAGAGGCGGCTAGTCGTGCTAACTTGACTAATAATTTAATCTTTTTAAACACGTGAGTAAACTACTCTTTTTTTGACGAGCTCCGTGGCGCAGCGGTCAACACGCCGGCCTGTGACACGGATGGTCCCGGGTTCGATCCCCGATCAGGTCAAGATGGAAAATGGTCTTTTTCAGTTTGACCTGGGTTTTGGATGTTATTAATGCCAAGATGCTTCGGACCCCGGTCCGCGTTAGTTTAAAGATTCAAAACGTTTATCTAAAACTAGCTGTAAACCGCGGCTTCGCACGCGTTATTTATAGCCTATCTAGAAGGATCTCTGTAGAATTATCAACGTGTATGCAAAATTTTATGATGATCGGTTTCGTAGATAAAGCTTGAAAGCGTAACAAACAAAGAAACTCACTTTTGCATTATAATATTAGTTGGGATGGCTTAGTATCGGAAGGGATTTTCTTTACAAAAAAAAAAGTTTACCTATTTGACTTACTGCACTTATTCATTGTCATATTTTATTTTGCAACTGAAAATTGTTGACGTCAGAAATTTACTAATGGCTAATAGTTGTAATACTAACTATGCTTTTTATAGTGGTGCCCGGGCTCCAAAGTATCATAGCATTCACAGCTGAGATGCAAATAACCTTAGAACAAGATCAAGGTTATTAACCAAGTTATTTGCCTAGAAGTTACAGCCTGTGTGTTAAAATTATGTTAAATCGGGCTAATTCGAGATGCTAATTAATCGGCTAAGGCTTTTCAAATGCACACGTATAACAATGATTGATTATGGTAAGCTCTCTTGGGTGCTGAATCAAATTTGAGTGTAGGCGTATATTTGGTGGGATATAAGCTTATGATCTGATACTTTGTCGAAGTTAACGTGCATACGAGGATATATTTTAATAAAAATGCAAAATTTTATTCATATCATACCTACTCAGGTTATAGTTCACATGTTATCATCTATTCAAACATCATGTATATACACTATAGGTACATAAGCAGACAGATAGTCTCCAAGGGGGATCGGTTCAGGCGTTTATATTAAATGTTATCATTGTTAGTATTTTTTGGAGTCAAATCTTATCATTAAAATTTCAATTAAACCTTTTCAAAGCAGTGGAAAATATATAGCAACCAAAAATTGAACCTTATGCCCCGGAGATAAGGTTCAAAAACAATGACTTTTGAATATACCTACTGCCTTGTAAAGGGAGTGTCAAGCGATACAGCTGATTTTGCATACATATAAGGCTGATCTGATGTTTTTTTTTCACAACCACATTTTGTTTAATCCATTCCAAAAAAAATCCTTCATACTAAGAGGCAGATGTACATGCTTGGAAACCATGATGCTGCTGTAAGAATCGTCTGCAAAGATGATGAAGAGGGCAACTTATGATGCCTGCAGCATGTGTTTGAAATAGAAACACTTTAACAAGATTGCACCCGGCTAGCATCACGTGTAGTTTTATGTGCATTGCATCTACTGCACTTAGGGTTGCTACGCGACAAGACTACTCGTATACAATCTTATATATATGTCGCAGTCATCTGGTTGAATTTGCTATTTGATTGAATGACTAGCGCGTTCATTGAATGGCGACGTTCAATTGAATGACTGAAGGACAGCTCGTCAAGTCGTTGAATATAACGTTCAACGTCTTGACTGAATGAATATCATTTAGCGGAGTCGTTGAATCTTAGCCGACTTTGTAATATTTGGTGGTAGCATGATTTCATTTTTCTTAGTTTTTAAAGTAGCCGGCGGCGGCGTTATAATAGGTAAATCCATAATGTCATACTATTTTATTACAAATAACGCACTTTTAAGTAAATTTTATCGAAAAATATATCAACATCGTGCCATCTGTTCGAGCTGTTTGACGCCATATTTGTTTTGGTGACTACCAGCGCCGCAGTGGTAAAAAAATGCACTAAATTTTAATCACCTGACTGATTTTATGTCCGCTATGTTCAAAGGGCTATGTTACAACCCGCTAACTAGTTGGACGTTGAGCGACGCTTGTTCAATCAACGTTTGGCCTAGTCATCCAATTAAACGTGGTCATTCAATGAACGCGCTAGTCATTCCATCAAATAGCAGATTCAACCAGATGACTGCGACATGCTATAAAGATTTCCTTACTATCGTGTCTCGCTAAGACGACACCAATCCTACCAATGTAAATTTAAAGTAGTTTCTTATTTTTGATAGTTTGATATCAGGCCGCTTCCAACCGGTCGTATTGGAAATCCTTGGGGAGGCCTATGTAAAGCAAAGTCAGTCACAGGAGGACTTCCTGTGACTGAGATGATGATGCTGATATCCGGGACAATGTCTTTCTTTGCCGGCCATCTGACAACCCTAACTGCACTCTAGCCCATAGACGCGAGTTAAATAAATGGATAAACGTCATTTGAACAAAGTCGTTCGGAAAGCAATAGCTGTTACGCAGAGATTTGTTAGCCAATTTCAGAACATAATTCTTCCTTGTTTTAATATCAGTTTAAGTAGGTTATTTTTATGCTAGTCTGGAAGAAAATAATGTACTAGCTCGATCGGCTCCTAAGAGTTGCATGGAAAGAGGCCATGCAACTCTTAGAAGCCGAACGAGGGATTGGGCAATATCTGGTCGATGCGGCTAGCAATCCATTTTATTTTGATTCCCTTGTCCACCATGACATTGAACGTGGTCTTAAAGTTTTGGTTTTGTGTCCCTAGGCTCTACCTACCGCTCCTACTAGTTCAAGAGTGCGAAGCCCCCTTCAAGCGCGAGGGCCCGGGCGCGGGCACGGTAGCAATCCATCTCTACTTTGATTCCCTTGTCAGCCATCTTTTTGAACGTGGCCTAGGTTTTGGTTTTGCGCCCCTAGGCTCTACCGCTCCTACTAGTCCAAGAGTGCGAAGCCCCTTTCAAGCGCGAGGGCCCGGGCGCGGGCACGGTAGCAATCCATCTCTACTGTCAACCATCACGTTGAACAAGACCTTAAGAGGCTTACATTAGCGAAACTAGCGACACCCACCACAACACCAGTACTTACAAGAATTTTATAACAAATTCTTGTACTCCGAAATAGGAAGAAATTTAAAAAATCTACGTAAGTACTTTCTGAGTAAATTACTTATAGTATTTTTAGTAGATCTTTTCATCAATATCATCATTTCAGATTGAGAGATCTAATCATTACCGCCAAAAGAGGCCGTTTTTGGCGGTAATGAGTAGTTCTCTTGATTTACCAAATGAAAAATAATGAAAAGCAATACAAAAAAATACTACAAGTTATTTACTAGTGAAGTACTTACATCGATTTCTTGAATTTGATCTTATTTGGTAGTAAAAGAAATAAAATCAGGGGTGGCGCTAGTTGGCTGGTCTAAGCGCCTTAACGTTTTGGTTTTGCGCCCCTAGGCTCTACCGCTCCTACGAGCTTCAGTCAGAGTGCGAGCCCCTGCGAGTTTGTGGCCCCGGATCCCGGCCTGATTTGCCACCCCTAAGGCCACTACTGGCTCCTACCTACACTTTGGTCACATTTAGTGATAAGATAATCACTCATTAAGTAAGTAGGTATCCGTGGTTGTTGCGCAAGTTTCATAATGTATTGTTTTGTGTGCTCTGATAAGAGCTAAAACAATATTGCAACTTCATTGGAATTGCGATAACGTGTATTTAAGATATTCTGAGAAAATTATAAGGTAATGCTATAATCGGATGGATACCTAAAAATATAATTAGTCCGCCAGTTTGATAATCAGAAACTATAGGACACGTATAAAATACGTGTTGTGTCAATACGTTCAATTATTTAACTAAAGGTTAAAACTCCGACCACAACAGCTTCACAGTTTCTATATGATGTCACGGAGCCTCCACTCATGAACTTTGATGGGCTTTATCTTTAACCAATATTGTTTAATTGATAAAATTTAATAATGTTAACTTTTTGGTCCTAGGAAACAAGCCAATTAAGTTTCTTTAATATGAATTACGAAGCAACTGTTTTAAAAGCAGAAACGGTGCAGTATCCCTGAATTTTGACTTTAATGATGCTTCAGATCCTATTCTAGTGCATAGTTTAGTGACTACAATTGCAATGAGACTAATTATAGTACGCTTTGTGATCTTCCACGTCGATGAACGATAAGCAAAACTGAGTACGCAAATGTTGTAATCCTAGGTAGCTCAGAGATAATTAACCAAGATTATATGCAACACTTCATGCTTCGACTGAAGGTTATCGCAAATTTGTTTCGGAAGTGGGGTGAAAAAATACGTACAATGCGTCGACCTGTCCGATGCATCTTGCCTTGTTATGAGGGTTATACTGTCTGTCACACCGCAGCATATGACTGTACACATATATTAAAAAAAATCATCTCTTTAAATCTTCGAGCAACACGGCTTTTAAGCTTTAAATAGATACAACAAAATGCCAAACGACCTTTGCACTATTACATGTAAAAAGTGACAGGTTGGGTTTGAATTTTAGTAATTCTGTCAGTATTTTCGCAGGATTTCATTGCACAACGAGACATGTTTATAGCCTTAAAAATACATTTTGTTCCGTTATTTGCTCTTCGGCAGACGTCAGAGGAATGGGGTTGCAGGGAAGGCATACCCGCGTTTGACGTGTACCAGTTGCAAGACAGATTAAGCAATACACTGATTCTATAGTAGAGAAGTACTATGACTGTACACGTCGGAACGAAATTTCATATAGTACTCACCGAATTTAGTTTATTCCTAGCCAGCTAAGATTTATTTGTTCGCCCGAGATTCGCCCGTGGTACCTACATAAATAGCTATGTCACTCAGGGATAACGTACAACCTATCCAACGGTGAAAGTATTTGCAAAACGGGCCAATAGTTCCAAGATAAGCGTGTTCAACCAAACAAAAATAAAAAACCGGCCAAGTGCGGTACCACGCGCAGTATAGGGTTCCGTAGTTGCGAATGACAACTTTGAGTACACACTGTTTACACTCGCACCTCACAGTTTAACGACCAAAAACATCTAACAATAAAGATTGTATGAAATTTTACATTTTCCAGTACATTTTATAAGTTGCTTGCCTATAACTTTTTAGTTTGTACTTAGTACTTAGCTCTGATAGTTTTCCTTTCAACTTCAGTATATATACTACTGCTGTAATTTTTTTCACGTATCTATATATAACCGTTTAGGAGATAGAGGGGGGGGACACGAACCTCTAATAAAAATTTGCACTTTAAAACCAAATATTTCGGAAACGGATCCCTAAATCGAAAAATGGTGTTCTCAACCTCACAATATTTTTCAAAGACCTTTTTAACGATACCCCACAAGATGGATTAGTAGAGAAAAAAAAATGACTCCCCCACTTTACTTGTATGGGAGCTACCAAAAAAAAAAATTTTTTTCAAGATTTTTTTCTACGACTTTTTTGCCATGATTAATATACATACTCATACCAAATTACAGCTTTCTAGTACTTATGGTCTCTGAGTAAAACCGCGGACGGACAGACAGACAGACAGACAGACAGACAGACAGACATGGCGAAACTATAAGGGTTCCTAGTTTACTACGGAACCCTAAAAACTCATCGGCTTCATAATATTAGTATAGATATATGTAACACTTCTTGTTTTAGGTAAAGCCTATTGCAAAATTGTTCCGGAAATGGGGTAGAATACCGGTTACCAAACTCTGGTATCATACACGGCCGAAGGGGAAAAATTGACGCCATGCGTACTGTATGACTAACCGATACTCTTGCCTTGTTTCGAGGACAACTGTTTGTCACACCGTGGCATATGATTTTATGCCTATATCCGACAGAACGAAATTTAATTTAACTGATATTATTCCTCAGTGTTTACGTTTACGGTGTAAATACAGTCGGTCCACTCGGAAATGTACCTTGAATGTGGATTTGCGTAGTTGCCTCAGTGACTCACGCGCGGAGGTCGGCGTGATAACGTCACTACGCAACGCTATACCATATGCAGGCAAGGAGATTGGAGCGAGTATGGTTTTGTTGTTGTTGTGAAGAAAGAGGTCACAAACAATCAGACAATAAACAAAATTTTAATGAAATGCGGAAAATGACTTCCCATCTGGAGTTTGACCTGGCGATTTGTGTGTACAACAAGTCACCAAAACCTCGAGGAGTCGAAAGCTCGAAATATAAGCTGTACCTGAGTGTCACAACGAGAATGTTGTCACTATTGCTAAGAAACTTTGTGAAACGATTCAAATTCCTATTGCAGCTCATGCTGACGTATCGCGAAGGTAAATCCTGCATCCAGCCGTCCTCGCACTTTCCTAGTAACATTGCCATCGGAATTTTGTCATCTCAGAAGTAAAAAGGTTCTATCGCAACAGTCAGCAGGAATCAGGAGCCCCTTGACTCAGTCCATCTTGGCATCTCAGCTGACGCGATCCGAGCTATGTAAGGACCTTCATGCTGCAACCCGTAAAGCTGCCAAGGATAAATCCTTTAAATATGTTAGGATAAAATATGGACGTGTTTATATGAGGAAAGACGACATATGTGCTGCCCACATAAAAGATCTCTCATTTGACAAGATTTGTTAATTATTAGCAAATTTCTTGTGTGGGGTGATGTCTTTCAAAAGATTTACTATAAGAAAAAATAGATTTCGAATCGAAACATCAATGTCGTTTAAAGACCAATGTATGGGCACCCCATATATAGTAAAGTTTTTTCTTTTTTCATAAGATTTGGTTTGAATGGGTCAAATGTTCGAAGCTAAGTTAGACTAACTTCCTGGCGTTCAATTTGGCTAAATTTAGGTGGCTATTGACTTTTGAGTCATCGACTTAGATTGTCTGTATTGAATAGGCTCTAAAAGTACTGGACCGATTTTCAGAATTATATCATATATTTAAAGCTAATTTATCTGCAGGTGACAAGGCCATAGTTTAGGCGGATGAAGTCGCGAAGAAATCGCTAATAAAAATGAGGTACCTATATAGTACAAAATCTTTGGAACTACAGCTGACCCGATTCAAACAATTCCGTCCAATGGAAAACTACGTTTTTACCGCCTGCTGTGGTCGCTAGTGTTCAATAAATGGGCCATTACACAATGGACAAGTGATAATGTAATAGATTGACTTCGAGCAAACCAATAATTTTGCGGTAAGATAAGTAATTCCGAGAGAATAGATGATTTATTAAATCGCGACTTCGTCTGCGTAATTTATAGCCTGTGTTACCCGCATATTTATTAGCTAATAGTGAAAAATTTTGAAAATTTATCCAGTACATTCGGAGCCTATTCAATGTAAACAAACAAACAATCAAATATTTCGTCTTTATAATGTAAGTATAGAAGTATCGATTAGCACGTATGTTACTTAAACTCTTGCTCTTATTGGAAAGCGCGCGAAGCCACAGCCGATGGCTAGTCAATAAATTGTACTCCACTTTCGAAGTCGTATCGGCTTTCTGGTTCCAGCACTGCCGCGTTTCTAGAAAGTGCGTTCCTCTTACATTTTATTATTATTGATTATAATAACGCGAAAATTATCGGTTGTGAAACCGCATGTTAGGTACCTACTTACAGCCGGGCAGAATTATAGTAAGTATCGCAAACTCTTTATAGTTTTAGGATTCTTTATTTTTAATTATATTTTTATAAACCTTTTGTTTTGAAAATTGTCTGTCATTCTATTTTGTATCATCAACAGTAAGTAAATATTCGTGAACGCAAAGCGTATTTCATTTATATTTCTCTTTAACAGAACCTATTAGCGTAAATAAATATCGATTGGTAATATTTAGTAAGCTTCTTGTCAGAATGTTGTGAGGAGCTCGGTGGCCCAGCAGGCTTACAAGGAGAGAAGACTTATAATTGCACTACTATTTGTGGTTATAATATGAAAGTAAGCCCACTCGAGAATTGTACTGACTTGACCGGGACTCCTTGTGAATTTCTAACTTTTTATAAGCTAGATACGTTCCGTTAGTACCTGCTGCCATCCGTACCTGAGTACCTTTGCCAGAGAGTGATATACTCAAAAAGGTAGATAATCAAACAAACCGAGATAAAACTAATGATTAATCTCGGGGTTTTTGAATATCTACCTTTTGGAGTAGGGCATCCGTACCCGAACCGACTGTAGGATAAAACCCGCGTTAACTAAAGCTGAAACTGTGGCAGAGAGTGATAAAGTCTTAGTTTTATCCCGGGTTTTATGACTATCTACCTTTTTGCTGCCACGACCTAAACCGACTCGGGGGGGATAAAACCCTACCTCAATTAGATTCACGAAGCATTCGTTTCGTCGAAGGTTTGTTTCGACATGAAATGAAGGATAAAAGGTAACCACATTTTAACGCCAACAAATTTGAAAGTTGTTTATAGTTATTTGTATGTTTGATATGCTTTAATAAGGCAGCCGATTATATAATACAATTTTGCACACACATGAGGTCCAGAAGATAACGAAGATAGTAAGAACTAAGTCGCTAACAAAAGCAAGTTAAAATATAATAAACTAGCTGTTACCCGCGGCTTCGACCGCGTGAATTATAGCCTATGTCCATCTCAGTACCCTAACCTATGTGTGTGCAAAATTTCATGATGATCGGTTTAGTAGACAGGGCGTAAAAGCGTAACAAACAAACAAACTCACTTTCGCATTTATAATATTAGTTAGAGCCTATGTCCATCTCAGTACCCTAACCTATGTGTATGCAAAATTTCATGATGATCGGTTCAGTAGATAGGGCGTGAAAGCGTAACAAACAAACAAACTCACTTTTGCATTTATAATATTAGTTAGGATTAGGACTAGTAATTTTCCATCAACTTCGTTCTGAATAGCCTATGTCACCCGCAGACAATTAGTAATTTTGAAAATCGGTCCAGTAATTTCGGAACCAATACAATCAAATTTCGTCTTTATAATATTTATATATAAGTAATATACATATAAGTAACAACTAAGCGAATTCATACCAAATCAGGGTGCTATATATACCTAGAAGTTTTTAGAATTACAAATAAGTTGTACTATTAATCGTATTACAGAATGATGCATTTTCTAGCACACTATTTGTGTCACTCATATTTTTAATTCTCGCGAACAAAGCAGTCATTTCCACGGATGATGTGTCCATTCAAAATAAAAACACGTCGTTGTTTAAAATACTTTCTATTACTATATTCAAGGATTTTCCTGGTACTGTAGTTTGTTTGTATGTATTATGGGGCTTGATCGCAGTGACCTAAATCGAGATATTTTTCAGCTTTTGCAAGCTTGTATTATCTTGCCAAATCGGATATTGAATGCAGCATGGCTAGACAGACAATCTAATCTTACCGCTCTACGCAGGTGATTGTATTAAAAAAAAATACGAGATTTTCCATGGCAATTTTAACAAAATGGTTTTAATACTAAAACTGCGCAGTACTTAACAGTACTTGAAAAAGAGACGCAATACTATATAAAGTCAACAGTATGCCACACAACTGGTTCCGCTGGCCTACCTAAACCGGCCGTGTTTTGCGCTGATCGTCCAATTGCTGGCTTATTTGCATATTCGAATATTTGACACGGTTTCCTTACTAGTTCAGTCAGGACGACGTAATCAGCTGTTTTTTTAGTAACATTCTATATTGATTTGGGAGAAAGAAATATCTATACCTAAGTCGCCTTCTAAGACATCCACAGGAAGACTTGCAGTGGTCCTATTCTACTCTGCCGGGAACCACACGGCCTGACGGCCACACAATAATACCTATAAGTACATCAGTATTCACAGATCGAGTTACATTGTCAGATGCGCTGGGGAATCCCTATTAATTACGACACCGTTATTGCATGTTGTGCATAATAATTTGTTGTTCATTTGTAATGCACATTTGTTTTCATTGCGATTGTTGTTTGTAATATTTGTACGACTGTATGTAGTGTAAAATAACTTTGACGATAATGTATGTACGAGTGCAAAACGTATAATTCATTAAAATGTTAACATTAATCAAAAGGACTCTATTTTCGTTGGCTTGATTTGTCTCTGCTCCTTGCCCCGACACATAGTATACGATATAAAAGAACTCAATTTTTAAGTTGATAATGTTAACTAAGATATTTTTCCAAACGGGTCCGTGTTTTTTGTTACTATATGTACACTACTTGCTGTATATTATATTAAGGTGCTTCTAAACGGGCCATGTTTTACTGCAATATGTGGCTGCAACACATTGGCCAGCTATTGCCGGCCATTGTTGCAAGCAATACCAGCCACACTATGCAACATTGCAGTAATGTCCCGGCCATATAGCCAAACATGTTTGGTATAGCCACATATGGCCGGTATTGTTTTGATAGGTTGCCGGACGATCGCCGAGCTATTGCCCATACTTTTATTGTCGTTTCGTTCGCTCTCTATTGATTTGGCATAGTATATCCTTTTCTCTCGACGCGGTGATTTAATTGCTGGATGTCATGTGCTTTTCCATAAAAAAAATGTTTGATCCGGTTTTGCCCCTTTGAAGTCCCTATCTGTAACTTGATTAAAACCAAAATCTCTTTTTTTTAGGGTTCCATACTCAAAGAGTAAAACGGGACCCTATTACTAAGCCGCCGCTGTCCGTCCGGACACTCTTATTTATAATAAAATATGGTGGTACGGAACCCTTCGTGTGTGATTCCAACTCGCACTTGGCCGACAAAATTATTTTTTTAATTTGTCTTCTAAAAAATAAGCGGCTGCGCGTGTGGTTTCATGTGGTGCCTGGTTGTATAGCTCGTTTAGAAGTCTGCATGATGGGCCAGACTATCACAGACATATTGCAACACATGGCCCAGCCATAGATTGTTCGGCCATCGGTTGCAATAAAATATTTTGGCGATGGCTGGGCAATTAATAGCCAATAGAGCAGCTACAATTTGCAGTAAAACATGGCCCGTTTAGAAGCACCTTTACACTACAGAACAAGGTAAAAACGAGTAACTAACGTGATATTTCATCGCCATAGTTTCCCGCTCATTAAAAGCAAATTTTCAAGTCTAGTGACCTTTGTACGTGACTAACATGTATAATTTCCCGAGAAATATCTATCAAAAATGATTTCTGAAACCTAACAATTTCTTACCTATTGACTATTGACATTCTCGTAAATATCGCAGTTACAAAAACCGTAGCCCGCTGTGTGTCGGGCCGTGAACTGCGACGGCTGTCGTCGAGGTCGATTTCATCAATAGACCAGCATGAAATCAATAATGCCATTATGTGTAATGTCATTCATAACGTTTGACGTTGCCGGAAATTTTAACACATTACATTGAGCCACTTGAATGAGATTAATTTGAGCCTACTGTGTCAAATTTAGACTCTGCGTGGAAATATAATGGGCTTCAACTTGTACAATTTAACCAACACTTCATATAAAAATACATATCACGTCTTTTTCCCTTGCGGGGTAGACAGAGCCCAGGTCTATAAAACCTAAAGGCACAAAACCAACACTACGATTTTTACAAATTATTTGAATGTCTAGTTGTTTTCTTGTGGTTTGTTTCAGTCATTTTGAAGAGGTGTAAAAATCTTATGCAGTTCAACTGCTGGTGGCTATCTCCAGTTAATATCGTCTTAGCTAGGCTAAGTGTAGGGTAGATGGAAAACAGTAGAAAAATCTGACTAAAAGGGGAATAAGCAACTTATAAATTAAATTCTCTCGATCCTTTTATTACGTCCCACTTTCCAAACAACACGTCAAAATAACAAGAAAGACATATACAACTCAAGGAGAAGATGGAAACAGGAACCAAAGATAAACGGGTAAAGTACCCGTTTACCTTTGAATACCATCTAAAGATTGCGTTTTTGTTGCAATCTGCCTTCGAAAACCTTAAAAAGACAACAGCTTGCGACCTGTATTACCATAGAAGAACGAGTATTTGAATTGCTTTTCGTCTTTTTCAGGACCGAGTGCTAAACATCACCAGTCAGATCATGGACCAGCTGCTGGGAGACGAGCGAGTAGCGCGCGGGTTCCGTGTGAAGTTCCCAGAAGACGTCCTGCAGGATAATCTGGCGGGGCAGCTGTGGTTCGGAGCTGAGGTGAGTTAAACCCATCTTGTGCATCGTCATTCAAAGAATGATCCAGTGGCTGGCGAAGTGCGGGTAGCGTGAGGGTTCCTTGTTAAGTTCCCAGAAGACGTCTTGCAGGATAATCTGGCGGGGCAGCTGTGGTTCGGAGCTGAGGTGAGTTAAACCCATCTTGTGCATCGCCATTCAAAGAATGATCCAGTGGTTGGCGAAGTGCGGGTAGCGCGAGGGTTCCTTGTAAAGTTCCCAGAAGACGTCTTGCAGGATAATCTGGCGGGGCAGCTGTGGTTCGGAGCTGAGGTGAGTTAAACCCATCTTGTGCATCGCCATTCAAAGAATGATCCAGTGGCTGGCGAAGTGCGTGTAGCGCGAGGGTTCCTTGTAAAGTTCCTAGATGACGTCTTGCAGGATAATCTGGCGGGGCAGCTGTGGTTCGGAGGTGACGTGAGTTATCCACCTTGTATATCACCGGTCAGATCATGGTTTCTCGTTTTCCCGTAACTGTTTTGGTACCGACAACAATTTTTCCTGACTGCTTTATCTCACATTCCCTCCTGGAATCTATGAAATAAGTGTAAAAACTACCACCTTCTTATTTTATGGGACCACTGCTTAATCATAGAGGGCATTTTTCATTATTCTTTACTTAACGTTAGCGATTTGGGCACAAGACAGAACTTTCATGTGTAGTACTAAGATCTGCTGCAGCCATTAACTGCTTACGTAATATAAATAATCCTAAAAAAAGTAACTAAGGTTATCAATGTTTTTTTTCCAGTGCCTAGCAGCCGGCTCTTCCATAATGAATCGAGAGGAAGAGTCCGCGGCGATGCGCCCCCTAGCTAAGGCACTCACAAGGAGCCTCGAGACTGTCCGCTCCCTCCTCCGAGAGCAGTGTCTGAGACCCCGGGAACACGCGCTGTCCCAGCAGGATGACATGTTGCACGAGAGCCTAAGGATATTTGACAGGTATCTACATTTACCCAACTACTAAAAGGAAAGTTATGGCCCCCTAGCTAAGGCACTCGCAAGGAGCCTCGAGACTGTCCGCTCCCTCGTCCGAGAGCAGTATCTGAGACCTCGGGAACACGCGCGGTCCCAGCAGGGCGACATGCTGCACGAGAGCCTGGAGATATTTGATAGGTACTTTTATCAGACTACGATAAAAAGGAAAGTTATGGTCTTCCAGCTAAGGCAGTCACAAGGAGCCTTAAGACTGTCCGTTACCTCCTCTGGGGGAATGTCTGAGACCTCGTGAACACGCGCTGTCGCAACAGGACGACATACTGCACGGGAGCCTGAAGGATATTTGACAGGATCTTTACCCTTTAGCTCTTGGTTTCATCAACCAGACGATATCTCTTTTCCATACGAAAAACATTGTAGCATTATTTATTATCCCTCTCGAACGTTGTAATTATCATTTTTACAAAATTAGGTACTTCGTTTATTTTGGAAAAGTGCCGACGTTATTCCTGTCCCCCATGACAACAAAAATTAATCTTATGTCACTAGACATATAGTTTGTTATGAAATGACGCGTCGCTTCCGATGCTATCCCATGCCAATCCAGTGTAGCGCGGCCCCTAGGTTATGAGACTTGAGAAGGATTTTAGTTACGATCATCTCATGCCTTTGTGTATTTGGGCATTAGTTTGCTCTGGCAGGCAGTGTAATGGCTCACCCGCATGTAGGTGGTTAGGCTGTCCATTTACGTACTAATTTATGCCATTAAAAAGGCAGGTTAGCTAAAACCAGTTTGACTGCACAAACGACCTGTTTGACATAATCTCTTTCTTTTTTTTTGTTTTCCGTACTCAGGCTTCATAAGCCTCTGTCCGTTCGTTTGTCGGTGGCGGTACGTCTGTCTGTCAACGCCTTCCCCATACAACAAACATATACACACAGCATATGTAAGACTTTGAGAGAAGCTCAAATTAATTCCAAATCTTACAAAGAGTGAGTTCACCTATAGAATACTTTCTCCTCAATTTTCAATTCATTTATTTAATTTCATTATGTTCAACTCTTACCACTAAAGCTCACTGTTTTATAATAGGTACCCTATGAAACATGTCGGGTTCGCAAAACAAAAAGTGTAACGGCAAGCCAGTTTTATGACATGCAGTTAATTTATATAAATTAAATATGATACCTTTATTCAAATTAAATAGTTTTTTTCAAGATGTTATTACGTTCTTTTTTTCACGTTGCAGACTGTTCGCGGAGTTTGAGCTATGTTACGTCAGTGCGATGGTCAACGTGAAGACTCCTCACGAGTTCGAAGCACAGCAGCTGATATGCGTACTTTTCTCCGAGAGCTTGAGGCGGGCGCTCAAGCAGAATTTGTTGACTCAGGAGCAGGTTTGTAACATCGTAGCATCACATAGAAACAAAGTAACATTACATCGAAAAAAAGTAACTTACTCGTCAGTACGATGGTCAACGTGAAGACTCCTCACGAGTTCGAAGCGCAGCAGCTGATATGTCTGCTATTCTCCGGAAGCTTGCGGCGGGCGCTCAAGTAGAATTTGCTGACTCAGGAGCAGGTTCGTAACATCGAAACATAGTAACGTCTCATCGAAACAAAGTAACATTACATCGAAAAATTATAACTGACTTGTTAGTGCTATGGTCAACGTGATGACTCCTCACGAGTTCGAAGCCCAGCAGCTAATATCCGTGCTTTTCTCCGAAAGCTTACGAGGCGACCTCTGAAGCCGGAGTTTTTGACTCAGGAGCAAGTTGGTAACATCAAAATATAGTAATGTTACAACGAAATACGGTTACTATGACATTAAAAGTGTTAGTGCGATGGTAAACCTGAAGACGCCGACCTAGTTCGAAGACCAGCAGCTTTTCGCATACCGTACGCGTAATATTCGTGCCTGCGGTGTAAGTCGTGTGAGAGACGCAAGCGCAATATTCGCCAACCCTCGACCAAGACAGTCGGCAACGGCTCGCAAAATGTAAAAGTAATTTAATTCATTAACCTTAATTTCACATTTCTTATTGTTTTTCAGGTGGATTCGTACGATCCAGCACTCATGTTTGCAGTTCCCAGACTCGCGATCGTCAGCGGTCTACTCATATACTCCAGTGGGCCGCTGAGCATAGACAAGCCGCCAGGTATGTATAAACTTCATCATCATCTTCAGGTCTTTGTTAGTCTCCACTGCAGGAGCACGACCCTCTCTGTACTGCCAGAGCAGTCAGAGGATTTGGCCTACACTCTCCACGCTGGCCAAACAAAGCTAAACAAAGCTTATAAACATCAAAGATACCTCTCCATGTATAAACTTAATTCAATTTATTGTTTTTAGTCACTTAAGGGCGGCCAACCCGTCTATCTTTTCATACAAACGCTCGTACGTGATTATGGCGGTGTAACAAATCTTTCTTTAAAGATTTTCCACTAATAGGTATCTTGTGCACTATATCTAGGTTTCCATCAAAACGAAAAATCAAAATTTGGAGAAAAAACTTCAGTATTAGCCTCCAAAAATCCGCTTTTTTGCACAAATTTTATGTGAACTTTGGGCGTTTATAATGTACTCATTAAATGTAACAGTAAAGAAAATATTTATTTAGAAACCTTGCAAATGTAATAGAGAGTCTAGATCTACAAGGTTTTTTTCATAAACTTGTAAGGCTTACCAATAAACACGTATTTCTTGAAACAAGTTTAATGAAATTTCCGCACACTATTTTTCGTTCAATGTCTTAACGTACTCACTAGGTTGTTTCCATGAGGCAGTAAGAGGTGTGCAGGAGACGAGGGCAAGGGGTTCTTTTCACTTTGCCTCTTTATCTGACATTGCGCTGGACGGAACAAGCTTTTCGACCATGCTCGCGTTGACGATAGTCGGTCGGGGAAGGGCCACCTTAATGTGTGATTCCTGGCAGCGTAGAATAGGACCCCTCTAAGCCTTCTCGTGCATCACGTAGAAGGCGACTTAGGAAACTCAAGCTAAACAAAGCTTATAAACATCAAAGAGACCTCTCCAATCTCTAACCCGTGCGTGGAAACTGTATTCCAAATCCTCTGACTGCCCTGGCTAATATATAGCTCTGGTAGTACAGAGAGGGTTTTGCTCCTGCAGTAGAGACTAACAAAGACCTGATGATGATGGTGATGCGACTGACTTAATTCAATTCATGTGTTATTAAATATGTATGTGTTGCCTTGCATGGCACGTGTTCTTTGTTTTTATTATATTTATTTATTAATGTACACATAACAGGTCACAATCGATAACATTGAAATGACAATTGATTAGCACTCGTTGTTTATACCTGGAATTTACCACTTCGAGAATTTATTTTTGTGATAGCCGTAAGTAGAAGACATTTAGCTTTAATTGGTTTCATTTTTATTTTGAAAGATTACATAGTCGTATTTTCACATTTCCTTAATACTTAGAGTATAATGTGGTTTGGTTTTGTTGTAGAAAGTAATCCGTCTTTGTTATTGTAAATTGTTTTTAAAGAAATTTAGTCTGGCCAGTGTGGAGAGTGTAGGCCAAATCCTTTGACTGCTCTTGCTAATATATGGCTCTGGTAGAGCAGAGAGGGCCATTCTCCTGCAGTGGAGACTAAAAAAGACCTATATATGATGATGATGAAAAATCTCTAAAATAGTGTATTATCGTGTTTTCAGAGGAAATGTCTGACATGTTTCGTCCATTCCGCATGCTCCTGCACAAGATTCGCTCACTCCTGTGGACATTGGATCGCCGCGAACTGATGGCTCTTGAGCGACTTCTTTGTACTAACGAAGATGTTTCCAATCTTTCTAGCCTTGACCTGCCTTTAGGTAAGATTGCCTTCACACAAAACTTTAAACTTTAAAGAAAGTTGCGTTAGTTTTCGATTACCATTTACTTTTATTATTATAAGATAAGCGTGTCCTCTTACTGCTCTGGCAGTACAGAGAGGGTCGTGCTCCTGCAGTGGAGACTAATAAAGACCTGATGAAGAAGAAGCGTGTCAGTGTTCTTACACCGTTTTCAGCGACTGTAACTCAAATTCGTTATCTTTTTTACTAAAATTAAGAGGAAAGTAGTGTTTTCGTGCGAATTTTTGTTTGTTTAAGCCGAGTTATTTTAACCACAGACAACTTTGTTTTGTTTCAGCCCCAGAGACAATAAGTGATGAATCGTGTCCCTACCCGGACATCGGCGAGTTTGTTTCAAGATTTTACGCGGATCATGCGCACTGTCGTGAATTGTATACGCAAAGGTAACATTTATTTGAAAATAATTATTCTAAATTATTAATTTAATCCCTTGCCTATGAACTGAACACGGTTAATCGGCAAATTTGACTTAACAATAATAATAATGTGAAGATATAGTGGATTCAATATTATCTACTTGCTATGAAGTCCACATTATCATACATACATATTATCACGCCTCTTTCCCATTGCGGTAGGAAGAAACTATGGATATCCACTTGCTGCAATCCTGACAAACCTCTTATAAACGTTATCTTTGTAATGATAATGTTGACGTAACATTAAATAATCAATTTCTAGTTCCAGTGAGCCGACAATAACGGATGGTGACTACCTTCCTGATAACATCGAGGTGATGACACCTATCATAGACGGACTCCGTCGCCTCGCTGATGACACTGAAGAAGAGGCAGACACCGATATCGAACCTCCTAAACACCGTCACTATTCCACCGATACCACTAGGTAATAATTTGTCTTGTTTCCCAATGACACTTTTGTCTACCTTCATTACAAAATTTAGATGTTGACACCCATCATAGGAGGATTCCGTCGCCTTGCTGATGGCACTGAGAAAGCGGCAGACACCGACATCGAACCTCTAAAATGGCGCATGCCACCGATACCACTAGGTTTGTGCTCTTGTGTCTACCTTCCCAACAAGATTGATGACACCCATGATAGACTGGCTTCGTCGCCTCGCTGATGACACTGAAGAAGAGGCAGACACTGACATCGAACCTCATAAACACCGTCACTACTCCACCGACACCACTAGGTATTATTTTGTCTACCTTCCTTACAACATTGAGATGATGACACCCATCATAGACGGGCTCCGTCGCCTCGCTGATGACACTGAAGAAGAGGCAGACACCGACATCGAACCTCCTAAACACCGTCACTATTCCACCGAAACCACTAGGTATTCTTTTGTCTAATTTCCCTACATCATCGAGGTGATGACACCCATCATAGACGGAATCCGTCAGCTCGTTGATGATAATGAAGAGGCAGACACCGACATCGAACCTCCTAAACACCGTCATTATCGCACCTTTGCCTTTTCAGTCACCTTTCATAATTTTTCGCATTTCTTGGTATTTCAAGCGATTTTTTCTTGACAGATATTATTCATCAATTGAAAACCTACAAAAAAAAAAATACTGAATACATTTACATATCCTAAGACGATGTCATCTTTCATGATAATGTAAATAACAATAATTTTTGATTCCAGCACCGACACATTCCACGAAGAAAGAAGCAGAAAGCAAAGCAGAGCCGAGAGCAACGATCTCGCGTCGCTCAGAAACCTGTCCACCAACGGGTTAATGATGTTCGATCCTCTCGTCATCAACGCCGCCTCCACCTCCACCGAGCGTCAGCTGCCCGACCTCGACCTCGTGTCCTCACTCAACGACCAGGTCACTGAAATCGCCGACCGTCTCTCCTCAATAGTAGCCAGTGATGTCGAAATAGACCACCAGAAACACTCCTTCTCCACCAATGATGTTCCTCTCATCACCGAAGACTCTGAATACCTCGGACCTAGAAATGAACAACTCAGCTGCATGCCCTCAACAAGCCATGGCTATTTAATACCCAACGCGATAAGCCACGAACCAGTAGTCATGTCCTTATCACATAATAATTCCGCTGTGTTCAACCAAGAAGAGTTAGACATCAACGGTGCGATGATAAACAATGATCTCCCACTTATTATACCTGATAGCATCGACACTGAAATTGTAAATACTAATATTTGTATAGCTAACGCTAATCTTAGTTCGTTACTGTTGACCAATGAAGAGTATAGGCAGAACTTTCCAGACGAAAATAACGATGACAATACTAGCTTTCATTCCGCTAAGATGACGATAGATCGAGACGATGAAAGAGTTAAGTTTATGTTAGGCTACGAAAGTGACCACGAATCGCCCGTAGACTCCGGCGTTAGCACGGAAAATACTAGTTTAGATAGATCCCCTGACACAGATCAGAGTAAAGATTTAAAAGAGAATCACTTCATGCAACAGAACAGGGTATTAGATAGTCCCGACGCGAAACAAGCCAAAAACACATTAGAAAGTTCCTTCTCAGGTGTAAATAATGACGTCGTGAATATAAATTACGTTGAGGAGGACACGATGAAGAACGAAGCGGGATCGTCGAGTATAAATGTATTAAATAGGTTAAGTTCGGACGAGGAAGGTTTGAATGAGGCGACGAATGTTAAACAAGACTGGGGCAGTAACGCGCCCGACGAAGAATATATGACGATTGACGAGGTCATTACAGAGTTAAGAAGACATAGAGAGTCGGATAAGAGGATTAGTTCGCTAGTGGATGACAATATTAGTTGTGGCGCGAATACGTCGCAGAGCACGTCGAGACAGAAGAAGAGGAAGTCGGGGAAGAGAAGAAAGAAGGGGAAGACGTGGACGCCGGCGATAGTGTTGTTGGATAGCCGGGGAGCCCAGAACAATCCCTTGAGGCTCAATTTGGACCATTTTGTGGATGAGAGGTAAGATTTTTTTCCATATTTTATATACCGTAACGCTTCAGGCTTTGATCGTACATTTATAATATTGCTCCTTTGGCGACCACTTGACAATTTTCTTTTGTTTGTTATAATTAATCCAGTTTCGTCAGTTTGAGAAATGCAGTAGTGTGTCATATTTAATAGAATTATACTCAAAAGTATGAAATGTACTAACATATTTATCATTATAAATTCATAAAATTAATATGCACGTTCGGGAAACTGAATATTATAGTTGAGGGATGGCTATAATAGCCAGCTTATTGAGTACGAGTATCATACGACGTTTTTCAATACATTTGCGATTTACATAAAATTAATTGATCGATTGTGATTGGTAAAGAAAAGGGCCTAGTCCTACGATCTAAGTTTCGATGTCATTAGGATACGGTCCTTAATAGCAAATGTATTGAAAATTGTTTTACTTCACGTTTCAGAATGTTTCCTGTCTTTTTATTAATGATCACTCGTCTTCGGACAATGCAAAGGAAGTGACTGACCAATTTAAACTCTATGTTTATCAATTTAAACGTAATTTTCCAGCGGCGCGTCGTGCGGGGCGTCCGAATGCGCGGACGACGAGCAAATCGCGTTGGCGTTGCAGGCGCAAGAGCTGGCGGCCAGGCAGCAAGCCAGGGGCAAGTTCAAGTATGTATCTTTGTTTTGTATGGAGAGTGATGATGACTTGGACTGGTGTATCTGCTTAGAGGGCTTTGTATGTAAAATGTGGAGAGGGCTTGGAAAGGTGTATCCAAATAGGGCTCTTCTTCTTAGCGTATCGACTAGGGCAAATTATATTTGTGTTGACCAAAACTCTGCTACTGATATAGCGTTATCAGTAGCATTGTATAGGTCCTCGCGTGTCCAGGTGGTAGGACACGGCAAGATGATAAGTGTGCCATGGTCTGAGGGCTAGCACCACAGGACCAAGAGCCCTGAAAGCGCATATGTCTCCATCCAAACGGAAAGAGGGAATTGAGGCAATATACTGTTTTTGTGTGGAATGTGGTGAGTACTTGAACAGTAAATATAAATAAATATATACGGACAAATCACATAGCAGTGTGGTTCCCGGCAGAGTAGAATAGGAACATTTCAAGTCTTGTCGTAGAAGGCGACTGAGGACTCAAGCTAAACAAGGCTTATAAACATCAAAGAGACCTCTGCAACCCATCTAGCCAGCGTGGAGAGTGTAGGCAAAATCCTCTGATTGTATCAGTAATATATGGCTCTGGTAGTATATAGAAGGTCGTGCTACTGCAGTGGAGACTTACGAAGATGATGATGATAATGACATTCTAAATACCCTGGTTGACTAGGAGTGGACCTGCCGTCTAACGATGGATCTTGGAACTAAGCTTCCCAGAGCGCGTGTCACCGAACGAGACATCTATTCCTGTGAAATTACATATAATATCTATGCTTAAAGTAGTGCCCCCAGAAAATTATTATTTCAATAGTAAAATCCAGAATATATTAACATTATTTTTGAAATTTCAGATCAAGTGAAGACCTAATCCACCGTCTGTTTGTCTGTATCGCCGGCGTCGCGGACCAACTGCAAACGAACTTCGCGGCGGATCTCCGCAACATCCTGAAGTCCGTGTTCCTCATGAACCAGACGCCGGACGAGCCGTGCACGCCGGACCCGGCGCCGGAGAAGTCGGACAAAGCGGACACGATAGAGTATGAGGCGACGGAGGATCAAGTCATACAAAACGGTGAGATTATTATTAAATTTAAATGGTCATACGTACTGAAACAAAATTTATTAGGCATATTTAAAAAAATTAAGTCAATATTCCGCCTGGTAGATTATTGAAAAATATTGGACAAGTCTTTTTTTCGTCAATCAAATAAAAATTGATAAAGATATAGCTCGATAAAGTTCCGCGTGACGTCACTCATCGATACATTGTTTACCGGCCTGTAATTGTATATAATATACTTTTACCCGTGTCTTTAGTTTTTATACTATTTCATGTGTGCGAGTAGGACACCAATCTGTAGTATTTTCGTCTCTTTCTACGCCAATAGTTAGTATTGTACTCATACATAAGTTCCTTGGCACAGGTACGCAGTAACGCGTTTCTTTTGACATCTGTCGCTTCATTTAGGCAACTTGAAAAATAGACGTTGACCTTTAACCGTATATACTCGAATGCTATAAACATACGATTATAAAAAATATATTCTAAAACAGTTTTTTTATCGTCCATCTTCAGGTAGTTCGTTCGACAGCGTATACTCAGCCGAAGAAGTGTACGCGGACAGCACATCGGATTCAACGCCGTCGGAATCGAACTCCCGACTCGTCCGACGCAACACCGTCAACGCAACCACGTTGGAAGAGCAGGAACCTAGAAGGAAATCCGTTGATACTACCAATCACTTGCAAGCGTCCGTGTCTACAGGAGACTTGACTTACTCGTAAGTAACCTCGTGTTGATTTATAGTTACCTAGGTACAGTCCAAATGAAACTTTATGGTGGCTCGGGAGTTCTTGGCGGGAATTTTAGCGGACTACATGGCGTCTGTTTTGGATTGTTTCGCAAATTGAGTGGACTTATAGTTGTGGTAGAGCCTCGCTACCGGCGAAAATCATTTTGCTAGTAGCATGAATGGGCCGGCTCGTCCGGGGAAGTACCACACTCTCACAGAAAATCGACGTTTGAGTAGTAGCTTTACCGCTACTATGCTTCGTTCGGTGAGTGAGAGAGCCGGAGGCCCATCTCCCTCTCCCCTCTGGGGAGAGAAAAATAAAAGGCCGGCAACGCTCCTGTGACACCTCTGGTGTTGCAGCTGTCCATGGGCAGCGGTGATCACTTCCCATCAGGTGACCCACTTGCTCGTTTGCCGTCCTATGACATAAAAAAAAAAAAAAAAAAAAAAATGTGAAATTGGTGTTATTAGGTGTTATAAATGCCCATGTTTAAGAACAATGTGTAGAATAACTAAAGTAGACTGTCATTGTGCGGCTGTAGTGAGATTTACATAGCTGGCTGTTGCTTGTCCGCCTTGCTGCGTCGTCAATGACGAAACCAGTGGATTCGCGAAGAGTTGTCGCCAGGGGCTCCGTGAAAACAACGAAATGAATTACACCATCATTTCGTTGACAACAAACAAGAATGACTCGCCAACTGGCGAAATAAATGAAGAAAGGCTCTAAAGGACTTGTATCCAGGGCCGTAAAACAATCCTAAAAAAAAAATTATGGTGGCTCGAATATTAGCTGCGAGCTGCGTAGTACGTGCCCCGCCTCCCCGTGCATACCTAATATTGTGTACTGCGCATCCACTCGCGCGGTGTTTCGAGCCGCTAAGTTTGATTCGGACTGTAACCACGTTGGCAGTTTATAGTTGCCTAGGCAACGACTTTGGCCGCTGACCAGAAACCTAGAAGGAAATCGGTCGATACCAACAATCACTTGCAAGCATCTCTGTCTACGGGAGACTTGACTTATTTGTAAGTAACCTCTTGTTTGTTTATATTTGCTTAGGTACAGTCCGAATCAAACTATATGGCGGCTCGGATATTAGCTGCGAGCTGCGTAGTACGTGCCCCGCCTCCCCGCGCATACCTAATATTGTGTACTGCGTATCCACTCGCGCGATGTTCCGAGCCTTATTGCGGCTCGCAGTTGCAGTTTGATTCGGACTGTAACCACGTTGGCCGTTTATAGTTGCCTAGGCAACGACTTTGGCCGCTGACCAGAAACCTAGAAGGAAATCGGTCGATACCAACAATCACTTGCAAGCATCTCTGTCTACGGGAGACTTGACTTATTTGTAAGTAACCTCTTGTTTGTTTATAGTTGCCTAGGTACAGTCCGAATGAAACAAACGCGCCCCGCGCCCCACTGCACCTAATATTGTGTGTGCGCATCGACTCGCGCGATTTTCCGAGGCGCCAAAAAGTTTGGTTTGAACTGTAACCACGTTGGCCGCGGAGAAGGAAATCCGTCGACACTGCCAATCACTTGCAAGCGTCTGTGTCTACGGAAGAATTGACTAAGTCGTAAGTAACCTCTTGTTTATTTGTAGTTGCCTAGGTAACCACATAGAGAGGGAAAGGAAGACTCCGAAGGACATATTTGGATGAATTAAAGGAAAAGGCAGGAGTTGTGTCGTAAAAGGAGAAAAAGAGAATGGCTGAGAACCGAGAGACATGGAGAGTACTCCACCGACAAGAACAGAGTTCTTAAATTATAGATAGATAGGCCACGTTGGCCGTTGAGCAGGAACCTAGAAGGAAATCCGTTGATACTAACAATCACTTGCAAGCATCTGTGTCTATGGGAGACTTGACTTACTTGTAAGTAACCTCTTGTTGATTTATAGTTGCCTAGGCAACCACGTTGGCCGCGGAGCAGGAACAGAGAAGGAAATCCGTTGACACTAACAATTACTTGCATGTGCGTACAGGAGACTAAATTTACTCGTAAGTAACATACTATCACGTTTTTATCCATTGCGGGGTAGACAGATCCCAAGGTAATAAGACCCAAAAGCCACATTTAGCATCGTATTGGTCGTAAAGGTGCAGCGGAATCAAAATGGTGATGGGTTGCTAGCCGTATCGCCTATTGATGTGATTCCTAAGATTTTCGCCCAAGCCCTTGACTGGCTTCATGACCTGCGCGGTGAGAAAAACAGCTCGTATATTCTATGTTTTTCTTTTCCTGCCAAACCAGCATGGAAGTGAGAGTTATTTCTCTATATATACCTATGATGACTTTAATACTTAGCTTACTGAGTACGAGCGTCATACGACGTCTTTCAATACATTTACAATTTTAAATTAAAATGAACAATTTTAATTGATGTAAAGTAAATCCAAGTTTCCATGACCTTATTAATAGTAAACGTATTAAGGCGCTCCTATAGTAACACTAGCACCACCCAGCAATTAATTCTTTTAATCCTAAATTATATGGAATTTTAAAAATGTAACAAGTACACAACTAGTAAATGACTTGTAGTATTTTTGTATTAATTTTAACTTATATTAGTTTGATAAATTAAGAGAAAATTGGTTAACGCCAAAAGCGCTTTTGGCGTTAACCGATTTTTCTCTTTAAATATGGCACTAGTAAATTACTTGTTATATACAAAAAATACTAAAAGTAATTTAGTAGTTTTGTACTTGTTAGATTTTGAAAATTCGATACAATTTATGATTTAAGGAATTTAATTGCTGGGTGGCGCTAGTGTTAGTATAAGAGCGCCTTGTATTATAATGTTTATTCTTCTGCGTTTAGGAGCGGCCCCCCTGTGCCGGCGGCGCCCGAGCGCGCGCCGGAGTGGGTGCCCGACATCGCGGCCGCGGCCTGCATGCGCTGCGCCGCGCACTTCACCGCCTTCCGCCGCCGACACCACTGCCGTAACTGCGGTGAGTTACTTTTTTAAAGGACTATGTAGCTAGCTCCTAGTGAGCTTTCGCTACTTCACCGGACTTTTTGAGGTGAGAGCAGAGTGCCCTCAACCTGTAAGGCGATCATCACCAATGGGCTCCCAGGGCAAGGCTTAAAAAGACAGCAAACTCTCATATGCCTGATGGACCGCCATTTGCATGCATGGCCTGAAGGGCTGAACTAAGAAACTGCGGTGAATTTTATACTAGGACTTTGCCGCCGGCGTAGTATGTATGTTTACATTACGCGAAAAGAAACAACTTAAACATGTGTGCAAGTAAAATCGCTTGCGGCTGTGTGGGTGTCTGGGTGTGCGCGGGGGCAGCGAGATGCGCGCGGGGCGTGAACGGCCGGCCACGGAACTACAGGGCTGTCTGTGTTGTGTTTGCGTCTCTTATACGGGTCGCGCCGCAGGCACGAAGTGAGTATTGAGTGACTACCTCCGCGTTGTCAACCCTAGCGCATACACGCCCCGGCTCAAGGTCGCCGGTGTCCGAACTCTCACGTACAGACAGTGTCACCACTGTGCCGGGGGCGCCCGACGCCCGACATAGATGCCGCCGTCTTTAGCCCTGCACCACACACTTGACCGCCTTCCGCCGCCGGCACCACTGCCGCAACTGCGGACTCACACTATACATATTGCATCATCATCAAGAGGAGCTCGATGGCCGAGCATTATTAGCGCTTTCGTACGTTAGCAACCCCAGGCGCAGTCCCCACTTAGATGGGTGACCGCAAGTGGCTAAAAAAGCTCCTCCATGCTTCGGAAGGCACGTTCAGC
This sequence comes from Rhodophaea formosa, assembly GCA_963082605.1. Lineage (NCBI taxonomy): Eukaryota > Metazoa > Arthropoda > Insecta > Lepidoptera > Pyralidae > Rhodophaea > Rhodophaea formosa. The sequence continues at coordinate 7,487,318 of OY720225.1, read as the reverse complement.
CGTTGATCCCAGCTGTCATACTTGATGGCAGTCGTTAACTTATGTCAGATGCCTTTAGGCAGCTTGAAAAATCTGACACCAGTGTTGGCCACTTACACACATGAAAAACAAACAAACAAATCATCATCAGGTCTCCTCATTAGTCTCCGTAGCAGGAGCACGACCATCTGTGTACTACCAGAGCCATATTATTAGCCAGAGCTGTCAGAAGCTTTGGCCTACACTCTCTACGCTGGCCAGACAGGTTGGAGATGTCTCTTTGATATTTATATACTTTGTTTAGCTTGTGTTCCTTAAGTCGCTCTCTACGATAGCCACGGGAAGACTTGGAGAGGCCTTAGTCTTTTTTGCTGGGAACCACACAGCAAGTTTTTCAATTCGTATGATTTGCCACACGGCAAACGAGAACCACACGGCAATCGGCAAATTATAGTCAGTTGTAATATAATCTGTTAAATAGTACGTATCGCCACATATGTATAGATAGATGGAGCGCAACTCTAGTTTGCATAAAATATTGAAAATACGGCAAAGATGAAAACAATTGAACAGTTTTATTACTTTCCAGGCAAAGTGTTCTGCGCATCCTGCAGCTCCAACTCAATCCCCTTACCTCGGTATGGGCAGCTCAAGCCGGTGCGCGTCTGCGAAGAATGTTACCAAAACACGAGACAAAGTAATCATCGGTGAAAGTCGCTATCGGACCTAGTGGTACCTTCGCTATAGATTTTAATCATGGGGACTTCTGTGGTACCTTTGATTCAGATTTTAATCATGGGGACTACGACTGTGGTACCTTTGATAAGGATTTTAATCATGGGGACTACGACTGTGGTACCTTTGATAAGGATTTTAATCATGGGGACTACGACTGTGGTACCTTTGATAAGGATTTTAATCATGGGGACTACGACTGTGGTACCTTTGATAAGGATTTTAATCATGGGGACAATCTTAGATATAGATTTTAACCATGGGGACTTCGACTGTGGTACCTTTGATACAGATTTTAGGGTGCCTGTCCACTGACGCGGAGCGAGGCTGCGGAGCGGGCAATACGGGGCGAGGCAGCGGACTATTTTTCAATAAGCGGTGCCGGTCGGACTACGTCAAAACATTGCGGCCGCAACCCACACCCGCGCTGATACTCGTTTCTCCTCTCCGTTTCCACCCAAATTCCCGATTTTGTATGAATTTTTAAACTAGTTCGCTAGTCCCTGTCATCTGAAGCGTCTGAAGTTTATATTCCTCCAATTCCTCCGCTCCGCAGCCTCGCTCATCGTCAGTGGACCGGCACCCTTAATCATGGGGACTTCGACAGTGGTACCTTTGATGTAGATTTTAATCATGGGGACTTCTGTGTGTTCACAAGTGATGGGCGTTGACCATAGCACGGAATGTCGCTCGTGCACTTCTAGAGATGTAAGTAATACCGCGTGTCAGCCCGCGCCCGGCTAGTAGGCGAAATTCGCATACTCTGCCGGTCAGTTCGTGTCCAAATAAAACGTAATAATTGCCCCAATGCGCTGTGGTATGGTATCATAATTACAGTAAAAAGCTTAACAAACAAAATTCTGATTTAACCTATCAAGTATCAGAGCATCTCCAGCCTGGCCATGATTTACCTTGGTCGACTTGGAAGTCCTTAAACAGACTGCGGACTCAAGTCGGCCGAAGCAAGGATAATATGAACAGGTGGGGCTACAGCTCGGAAATCTCTTGTTCTCGTACCCCTCAGACCATGGCACACTTATTATCTTGCCCTGCGTGTCCTACCACCTGTACACGCGAGGACCTATACAATGCTACTGATAATGCTATATCCACAGAACAACAAACACATTAGAAGTGTTATAACGCGTGATTTCTATGAACACCAGCGTCGCCTCATTTCATGCATACTACTAACGCAACTTAATACGCACACTATTTGCAAATTCGAATGCCGCTTCGTGATTGCGGGATAGGCGTCACGTGACATTTACTAACTTCCAATCACGTAGAAGTAATGCATCCAACACTGGCAGACTTGTACCACTATCATTACATACTGGACTTTTCGAACGTAATGTATTACATTGAGCGTTTACTTCGTTACTATCGAAAGTCAGACGAGTAAATTACCCGCAATGTATTTTTTTTGCAATTTTATTTTTAATATTTTCGTTCATTCGCTATGTTGGATGAATAAAACCAATTAAATATCATATTAATAAGTTTTCTGATTTGCCGGTGATAAGATACACCTAATTTGATCAAAGTTGCACGGGCACTTGTCACTTTACACATTACAATAGTACACGCCGGCATATTTTTGGTTTTTTTCACATGTCAATGCACTGTTGTTCCTTTGACGATTGCGGGACAACTATTAAGGTGATTCGCGGGGTCGGGGTGAAGTGCGATGATCGAGCGTAGTGTCGGCGCGCCGGCCACGTTCCCTTGCCATTTCTAGTGTGTTTGTTTTTCTGTGGCTATATCAGTAGCAGAGTTTTGGTCAACACAAATATAATTTGCCCGAGTCGATACGCTAAGAAGAAGAAGACCTATATCATAGAAAATGGCATTTTCGAATTTCTACAGTTACCTTGAAACCCAAAACCTCAATAAATGGTACCGACCCTTGGCATGCTTGTTTTGCAAGAAATGTGTTGAAAAGAAATGTCTAGTAGCGTTCGAGTGACAGTCACATAATATTACATATTTTATATGCGTATAGTTGAGGACATATAAACTTGACCCCTACAATTTAAAATCTGTTTTTAGGAGGTCAGGTTATCTGCACTCGACTGTACACTAATTACTTGTTTATAAAGAAAGTTTATATAGAGACAGGCATTGTATGATTGAAATGTAAACTTTGTTCCCACGCATGTATTACAAAACCTTTTCGGGACATCAACAGTGGCGCCAACTAGTGAGCAAAACGGTAGCCCTCATTGCATAATAATGACATTCAGAAATAAGCAGCGGCATTACTGAGGCGTCGGGTCCGGTCAGCTGTGATTGGGCCACAATGTGGCAGTTTGCTGCTTGTCATCATCATCATCAGCATTCATCATCATTTCAGCCGCAAGAAGTTCACTGCTGGATATAGGCCTCCCCCAAGGATTTCCAATATGACCGGTTGGAAGCGGCCTGCATCCAGCGCCTTCCTGCGACCCTTCCCTTATCAGGTCGTCCGACAATGCTTGTCAAATATTATCCAATGACAGCGACTTATCGAGTTCGACGCCTCAATGCTGCCATCTGGTGATGAGCATTTCAGAAAACCCTTGACGACAGCAGCTCATTCGATATTTATAACATAGAGATCTCGCCTACATATAGCAAAGTAAAGATAACGTTTTTAATCTTGAAGACGACCCATTCGCTGTCTCTTTCCGTGCCGTGTATGAAAGAAACAGGAACACTATCTATCTCTTTCATAGAAATGGTATGGAAAGAGACAGTACAGTCGGGGGCAGATAAATCTGACTCCTTTAACCCTTAATTCACTAACAATTTCAATGAAACTATCGAGATCTTCTTAAAAATTAACAAAATTTAACTTATCAGTCTCAAAAAATATTAAAACATTTAAACGTCTTTAAATATAAATAGTGAGCTAAAAATTTTTAAATCGTCTATAACTTAACTCCTGACAATATACAAAATAAAATTAAAAAAATCTAAATGGTATGCTTCTATTTGAAAAAAAAAAAACGTGCAAGTGGTGAAAACGACTATCTATGAGCATCGTCGACATACCTTTTTTGAACAAACCAAACATTGAATAGAGTTTGAATTGTCGTCGTTGACGTTTACCGACCTTGATTCCTATCTACTATGCGCCTTTTTCAAATTCTACAACAAAAAGTAAAACATTATAAATTAGTAAGTACAAAAAACAATAAATTTTGAATAATTGCAAATATTTATAAACAATTAAAGTTGCAACACAAATAACTAGTATGAGTCCCCGGGACTCACTTTGCTTTATTACTCACCACTTATGAGTCGCACGCGCACATCCGCCTAGCTCCGTGTCGCTCGCGCCACTACAGGAAGGTACTGAGCCGGGAAGGGACGTGTAACCGCTAAATATTGACTAAACCGTGTAAATATTAAAGTTTAAAGTTTTTATGTGAGTCCATGGGACTCAGGAAGTTATTTAAGGGTTAATTTAAAATCTGATTGTAGAGGAGTCAAGTTTATCTGCCACCGAATATATGTCGCAGAATCTGCTATTTGATTGAATGACTAGCGAGTTCATTGAATGGCGAATTCAAAAATATTGAATCGGCGGCGTAATAATAGGTAAATCCATGATGTCATACTATTTTATTACAAATAACGCACTATTAAGTAAATTTAATCGAAAAAATATCAACACCGTGTCATCTTTGCGAGCTGTTTGACGCCATATTCGTTTTGGTGACTCCTAGCGCCGCAGTGGGGAAAAAATTAACTAAAATTGAATCACCTGACTGATTTTATGTCCGCTCTGTTCAAAGGGCTATGTTACAATCCGCTTACTAGTTGGACGTTGAGCGACGCTTGTTCAATTAACGTTCGGCCTAGTCATTCAATTAAACGTGGTCATTCAATAAACGCGCTAGTCATTCAATCAAATAGCAGATTCAACCAGATGACTGCGACATATACATACATACGAGGCGGCTTCAAAGTCAAGAATTTTGACTTCACTTAGTTGTTTTAGGTGAGATCTTCATTTCTCTAGCTTATGCAGACAAATTTCACCATAGTTGACGTCCAATACTAGTTGAAAGAAAAATAAAAATTCCATATTGACTGAAAATAATTATTTCTTATATTTAGGTAGCTCTCTAAAGTGTTATTGTTGCTACATTTTATTGTATGTTTAAGTATTTTAAAACGTTACTTGCGATCGCCACTTTGTAAATTAACAATCTAAAATAACCCTTATTTCGTTAATTGTTGAACTCATATTATTCTCACAGTTTTAATAACGTAGCTTAGTGGAATATCAGTTCTAAGATCATCGAATTTAAGTCTTATTTAGTCTAATTGATAAAATTATCTGAACAGAGTTATATTGTCTTTAAAATTATTCTTAAAGCTGATAGGTGACACTACGAATTTATTCTTTGATTTATTTATTACACGTTACTTGTATATAAAGCGCATTTAGAAAGTCAATAAACATACAATGACTAACTCACTTTCAACACTCATAACTCTTAATTAAGAGGTCAATGTGCTTAATTGACTTGCTAACTGGCGCTTAGTATAGATTGTTATTATATAACACATAATCCGTCTATACCAAATATCTATTAAAATTATTCGTATATTTTAATACCTAATGTTTTATAGCTAGAACGATCAGTTCAGATACTGCCTGAGGAGTGACAGGTGAAGCGGGGAGCGCTAGGCTGTTGTTGTTAGGCGTTAAAGCTACCCCTATCTCTTCAGCTTGTTCTTTGTATTTTTCAGGCTAGGCAGCAGTTTATTAGCTATACAAGATTTTCGAATGAAATCATCCTTTAGAAAACCGATATTTTAATAGCGATCGCAAGGAAGGTGTGTGTTCGCCCCAAAATTACTAGGTTAAGTAGGAATGTTCAAATAAATGAATATATTTTAAGAATACCTGTAAATGATGTTTATATTTTTAACAAATACACATTACCTTCAATGTTAAAATACCATTTTTTTAATTAATAATTATTGTATAAGTATAAAAAATTAAAAAAAAACTTTAAAAGATTCCATAATTTTTATATCCTACGGTGTTAGATTAGGTATTTTTCGCCCTAAGTCTTACGAAGTGTATGTAAATTTTGTAAAGTATGTTAAGTGCTTGAACCATATGATAGCTACTGTTTCATAGTTTCCTTTTGTATATTATAATAATGTAAATGTATCCGGACGCATCTGACTATATTTTCAATATTGTATTCGATTGATATTGTTGAATATTTTAAACTTGTAAATAAACGTCAGATATTAGCTGAAATCAGTCGTTTTATTAATATTTAGTTCTTCTTTAAATATTCCGGTTTATAATGATCTCTAGTTGGAAGATTAATTGATTGATTAGATTTTATTAATTGTGTACTGTTTAATTCAATATGTGAATTCACTTAAATTTAGTTTACATATCATTATTCCTAATCATTCAGATAAAAAACCGACTTTGGCGAAATTGCTAACCCGATTTTCATGACATTTTTTTGTATATGATCTATAATATTTTTGGGAATAAATTTTGTTGATTTCTGAAGCTTTTATGTTTTTTACATGGTCTTCAGAATTTTTCTTGCTGTAGAGAACAAAATATCTTATGTAAATGCATCGGAAAGGTTCTCTTACACTACAAACACTGTTTTGATCTGTTGTCCGTTTATCCTATAAAATTTCTCATAAAGATGTTAAATACACTCAAACCGGGAACATTCTTGTTCTGATACCAGTCCATCTCCTTTAAACGATTCCACCAAGCAAGCAATTTGACATACTGCGAGGCTACAGGAACTATACAATCCAGTGACGATATAGTTGCCACACAAGATATATCGGCTAAAGTGATAGTATCTCCAGCCAAAAATGTATCATTTTCTAGATATTTCTCCATAATCTCATAGGCATTTTCTATATCCGTTAACTGCTGATGTTTCGTACTCGGTACACAATAAATTACATTTCTCAGTCGTGGAAACAAAAATGATGCATCGAAATACAATCTCTGATCAATTATAGCTCTTTTCCCCGAGTCTTTAGGGTACAATTTCTCGTGTTCTTCCTTTCCGTACTTGGATACCAAATAGGTTATGATTGCGTGGCTATCCGCCAAAATTAAATTGCCGTCTTCAAGAAGCGGGACTGTATGCATCGGATTCTTCTTTAAATATTCCGGTTTATAATGATCTCTAGTTGGAAGATTCACTTCTTTGTACTCCACTTCTAATCCAAGTATGTCTATAACCATCATAACTGCTCTAGAAGGTGGGCTCACATCTGTTTTGTACAGAACTGGAGACATTTTATTTATAATAGAAGAATACTACACAACGTACTAAACAACGCACAACAACCACGGAGACTGGAGCTTTATTTTTGAACTACTAGGATAATATCCATCGACCATTTGGATGACGTCAGCGCTCGTTTAACATTCACATGTGAAAATTATACGAGCGATCCACCTTTTACCTATTTTTGACATTTGAATGATTCATTCGTTCATTCGCATGGTGTATTGCCATTAAAATAATTCTAATAACTATTGTCTCCGTACGCAGGGAAAATTGAGCCTAAATATTAGCAACATTTGGTACTTACTGTCTTATGGGTTTGACGATTACTTTGAACATTCAAATCGTATCTAATCCACATAATTTTTTTAATCAAATGATTTCTTGAAGTTAAAATTGCCTATGTAATTCGGGGCAACGCAAGAATTCTAACGATATTTCGTTCGTTCGTCCAAATTGGTTTAGATATTAAAAATTTATGGGGGAATAACGAACCTAACACATATTTATACATATGTATAAATATATGTCTGGTTCCTTATTATTAGAACCTAACTGATTTTATTCCTCCATAACTTCTTAAATATCCCCTGAACAGAGTTAATATAACACTATTTTTGCAGGCAGCAATAGGGTATAAATTAACATCCGCATGCAGAAGTTTAAAGATTCGAAATCGTTGCGGTACGAGTGTTTCAATTATTGCACTCTTGCTTTTGTAAATAATGGATTATTTTTGTTATCATTTATCATATCATTTGGATTGTAGATAGCAATGAAATTGATACAACATCGTACAAACACGATACTTTTGGGAACAAATACTATAGATTATTAACGTAACTTACACCAGCTGTTTCTACTCCCGAGCCAATCCTAAAAGTTGATTAAGGCGCTTACACCAGCCAACTAGCGCCACCCTTGGTTTTATTTCTCTTACTACTAAATAAGATCAAATTGACAAAATCGACGTAAGTACTTCACTAGGAAATGACTTCTAGTATTTTTTGTATTGCTATCCGTTATTTTGCATTTGATAAATCAAGAGAACTAGGCATTACCGCCAAAAGCGGCCACTTTTGGCGGTAATGAGTATTTCTCTCAATCTGAAATGCTGATGTCGATGAAAAGTTCTACTAAAATACTACAAGTAATTTACTAAGGAAGTACTTACGTAGATTTTTTCAATTTGTTCTTATTTAGAAGAACAAGAACTAAATAACGGGTGTCGCTAGTTTCGGTGGTGTAAGCCTTTTAAGGGAATGGGCTTTAACAAACATAATGTCTCTTTTGCCTTAGGATGCAATAAAGAGTTGGGCTACGCTCTTTTTTCCTGTGGATTTATTTCAAGACAAATGAAAAACACATCACTTTGAATAAAAGCAGTCTCACGGTGCCGTGTGGTTTCCGGAAGAGTAGGATAGGACCACTCCAAGTCTTCCCGTGGACGTCGTAGAAGGCGACTTAGGAAACACAAGTTAAACAAAGCTTATAAACATCAAAGAGACCTCTCCAACCCGTCTGGTCAGCGTGGAAGGTGTAGGCCAAATCCTCTGACTGCTCTTGCTATTATATATATATGGCTGTGGTAGTACAGCGAGGGTCGTGTTCATGCAGTGGAGACTGAAAAGACCTGATGATGATGGAAGAACATCAGTTTAAACAAACGCAGTCCCTCAGTTGGTTGGTTACAAGCGGCTTCAAGCATCTCAGCTGAGGTTGCTACCGAGGTCTTAGGGTCTTAGGTCTTCTTCTTATCGTGTGAAATGACTGTTTGTCACTTCTATACAATACCTCTGCCGGAGGCTGACAATACAAGATACACTCAGATAAGAGAGAGCGAAACGAGCAAATTTTATACAATTTTTAAAGGTGTATATATTTCGGTACCAAAGTATGTGAGACTTTTGTAACCAAAGCTGGCGCCAGACAGGCAGCATGTCGGTAAATAAACTTTCAAATCGTTTTACTGCATGCATGCTGTCTTTGGCAAACCCCGGGCTCAAACGAAGAACACCTAAGGCTACAACGGGAAAAGCTTAGATCATCAACTTATTAGAGGAGTATCATCATCAGGTATTTCTTAGTCTATATTCCTCTTTGTACTACCAGAGCTATATATTAGCCAGGGCAGATAGAGCATTGGCCTACAATTTCCACGCTGGCCAGACGGGCTGGAGAGATCTATGTTTTCTAAGTCGCCTTCTACGACATCCACGGGAAGACTTGGCCACTCCAAGTCTTCCCGTTCCTATTCTACTCTGCTGGGAACCACACGGCCAAATTAGAAGAGTATGTGAGTTCCTTTATTTCTTCGTTCAAATCGTGTAAATGCCCGTACAGATTTGGGTGTAGAAGATATCATTAAAGCCTACATATTTCTGAGTCCTGAGTAATAATGGCAAAGTATTTTGGTAGAGCAGTCAGATTATTTAAATTTCTCATTAAAATATAGGAAGGTATAAACAGTAAACACAATTAAAGCAAAGTCTGAAGTCGAATTTCACGCACGATCTCAACTAAACGAGTACACGTGATTAATCTTGTGTTCAAGTAAGGATTTATATATTTTTTACGAAGAATGTATCGCTATAAGTTGTTTTTAGTAATTGTGGCAGTTATATATTGTAAGTACATTATTTTTTAGCACCTAGCCTGCTGAAACGTGATCATAATGATGACTATACGTTCCTTAGGTATAAGTATATTTATAAAATGCTTCAAAGGGACCAAAAGATGACATCCTGCTCAGTGGTTAACACTTTAGTCTGCTCCACGATAGGCGCCGAATTCGATTCCCGGCGCAGGCAAATATTTTTACTACTTACTTCATTTTTTACAGGTATTCGTCTGCTGGCTGGCTGCAGGCCGTAAAAGCTATTGCCAAATCATGTCACAGCATGACTGCTGCGATTAGCAGGGCGTTTAATTGTATCGTTTCCTTCACATAAGCATATGTAAGATCCAGAGCCAGCCCTTTTCCAATAGTTACAATAGAAACTTTTTAACGCAAGTATAAAATCGCTGAAAAGCAAAAAAAAACAAAACCAAATTTATATGGAGGCAACTTCGGAGTAGCTATATTCCTTTCCAATAAAAAAGTCAACAAAAGACTTTTCTGATTCAAAGATTCAAAACGTTTATTCAGAAAATAGGCCCATGCAGTGCAGGCACTTTTTCACGTCAAATCACATTTAAAATTGTCTTATTAAGTACCTATTATGCATTTACTAATTATTGTTCAAAAGCTACAGACTACTAACATTTCTGTTAAAAGTAATGCATGGTCACAATATATGTAACTAACTAGCAGCCCTCCCCGGCTGCGCCCGGGCATGTATTGTACCTTAAAACCTTCCTCATGAATCCCTATATCTATTGGTGAAAACCAAATGAAAATACGTGCAGTAGGTTTTGAGAATATCGCGAACAGACAGACATACAGGCGCGGCAGAGGACTTTGTTTTATAATAAGTATAAGTATGATAGTGATATATACGCGTTGACTTGATAACCACTTTTTATTTATTTTCTAGCTACCAACAGTATTCACAATGGTTATGAAGTTCCATCTGAAAAAAAGTATATGGTGAGTACATATTGGCGATAGAGGCAGGGCCCGATTACCCTAGGTAGAGTAGGCAACTGCCTATGGGTCCGGCAACGGCGAGGATCCCTTTGTGCGTACAAAACCGGCTCCCCCCCTTAGGCACCACACATGGCCTAGTACTGGGGCGCCCCAGTCAAGCAACACTAGCCCCAAAGCTTATAGTTAAGATACCAAAGAGTCGTCCTAAACGCTTCGACAGTTCCTTTTTGGTTTGAGTAGCTAAGGTGTGGAATGAACTGCCTGCGTCTATATTCCCAGACAAGTACAGTCTCGGGACATTCAAAAGTAGAATAAATTAGTATCTCTTGGATAGGCATGTAACATCTTCGTCTTGATCGTCACTTATCATCAGGTGAGATGGGAGACAAATATATAAAAGAATGTAAAAAAGAAAAAGCTATGGGCTCAAAGTGGCTACCCATCTCGGTTGATCCGACCCTGGATAGAGGTAAGGGAAACAGAAACATTTGTCCTACGAAACTTCATAACAAAACAGACACGAAATGATATATTTTATTGCACTTTAGCCAATTTAGCTAAAAATCCGACGTCTACCATTCTACTGAACCGATTATTTTTTTATGTGTACATATATGACGGTAAACGAGCAGACGAGTCACCTGATGGAAAATGGTCCCGGTCGCCCATGGACGACCTGTGACATTTTGTGGGAAAAATAAATACTTCCAAATAAAAAAGAATTACCTACTCTAATTTGATAATACCAATGGAGTTGTGGGGAACAAACGAATTGAGAACCTTTTTATAAAGTAGGTTGAAAATGCGGCGAGTCGCGCGCGTCTTTCTTTTTATGTGTTAGTAAACCAGAACTTTTAAGCAATGTTAAGAGTATTTAAACTAGTGATTTTCCCATAACTTCAGCCACGTAATAGCCTATGTTACCCGCAGATAAATTAGCTTTGTATAGGTGAAAGAATTTAGAAAATCAATCAACTTAGTAGTCTCAGACGCTTTTATCTGCAAACAAATAAAAAATCTTTTTAATCAGCTTGACTAAACATCAGTAAGTAAGTTTTGGCCGACTAGCTGATAGTTTCCTTCTTCAGTTTTTTACGAGCTTTCTAAAGACTATTATACGGGAATTACCGCGATTATTTTTAAGTTTCATCTGATATTTCGACAACATTGCAGCTGCCATTTTCACAAACTAACTGAAGAGACTGACTTTCTCAAGACTTTCATATTCTGAGCCTGTCAAATAATTTTCAGGTATATTTCTTACAAGGTATCGACTCTACATTCTCTTACTACGAATACTGGACGTGCGGCGGCTGCATCGTGCACCCGTGGTACGTGCTGACGGCCGCGGCGTGTGTCTACAACCTGCAATATTTGTACGTCATCGCCGGCACGGACCGGTTCGTGCCCCTGGATGACGCGCCGTACGACCAGTGTATCGTCAACACCAAGAGGAGGATTATACGGCACTGCGCACCAAAAGGTCAGTTATGTTCACCGCCAAAAGACTGCCTTCATGTATACCAGGCAATGAACACGTTTCAATTGAGTTGTAAGAGCATACATAAGTATGCTCTTAAAAATATCTCTGTGTTAGACGGGTTTTAGTTTCATAACTAAACTTAACGAGCTCCGTAGCGCTATCCCGCGACATTTCCAGCCCCCGGGCAGGTCATGATGGAAAACGATCTTTTTAAAATGGTCTTGGTCTTGATTGCTGAGTATCATGGGTCTAGCTCAATTTGTGTGATGTGTCACTCAATTTTTCACTTTCAGCCCACAAGAGCCCACTGCTGGGCATATGCCTCCCTTTTTTGACGCCATTTGCTACGGTCCTGGGCCATTCTTATCCACTGCTTTCCGCTCAGCCTAACAACGTCATCTGACCAGTGGGCTGGTGGTTTCTCAACTGGTCTTCGTCCCGCTCTCGGCCACCACTCCGTCACTACTTTGGTCCATCGACTGTCCTCTCTTCTGGCCAAGTGTCCTGCCCATTCCCACTTCAACCGTGTGATTCGTCTACCTACATCTTCAAACTTTGTTTTATGGCGAATTTCTACATTCGGTATACGATCCAACAGTGTGATGCCGAGCGTGGTGCGCTCCATAGTCCTTTGTGCAACTTTAATAATGTGCAGGTGCTGCTTTGTGAGCGTTCATGTTTCTGCACCGTAAGTGAGTATGGGCAAGACACATTGGTTATATACCTTAGTCTTCATTGCGGTAGTCGAGATTTAAAGACTTAGTCGATTTTACTAAAAGTAGCCCATCCCAGGCGACCACGCCTCTCGATCTCCCTCTTTTGTCAGTCTGCCTCAAAGGATAAACGATGTCCAAGATAGACGTACTCGTTTACGACGTCAACTTCAGAATTAGCTACTATGATGTTAGGTACGGCGGAAGTACAATTCGTCATGATCTTAGTCTTGTCCACATAGTCCCTATAAATTTATAATTTTATCTTGTTTTAGACTACGAAATTGGGAACTACACTGTAGACGGCAAGTGGTTCGTGCAGGATATCATCCTGGGCAAAGTGGACCGTCCCTACGGCAACGTCAATGACGATGAATTCCTCTCCTTCGGCTGCCCGTACAAGCCCTCCATCATCGAAATCAATTACGACGTGGATTTCCTCCAGCCGTACTTGGACGTCATTGCGTTGGGCTGGGGACATACTGCTGGCTTTCGGATGGTAAGAGTGATACATATACATACAGCGAGCCCGTCAAAATTACCAACTTAATATGGTCCCAAAGAGGGGAACTCAAAAAGCAATAGCACACTAGTGACACTGGCGTGATATACCTATATGTAGCGATACTCTCAGTACTCTCACTGGTCTTGAGCTGCAATATTAAATCATTAGCTTCCGAGAATACCACTGATGCTAAAATATTTTTTAATACTCATGTCCATATCCCTTGCGGCGTTGACAGAGCTCAAGGTCATAAAACCCAATGGTCACGTTTACCATGTTAGTGGGCGTTAAGGTGGATAGAGGAATCAAAATAGTGGGTTGCTATCCGCATCGCCTATTGACGTGATTTCTAAAACTTCACCCTATCCCTTGACCGGCTTTTACGGTCTGCGCGGGAAGATAAGCAGCTGGTATGTTCTATGTTTTTCATTTTCTCTCAAACCAGCATGGAAGAAAACTTTTCTACTACTAGTAATATACAGGGGTGTATGCCGAGTGGTTCCCGGCAGAGTAGAATGTGACCACAAGTGTTCTCGTGGATTTTGTAGAAGGCGACTTAGGAAACACAAGCTAAACGAAGCTTATATACTTCAAAGGGACCTCTCCAACAGTCTCTACCCGCGTGGAGAGTGTAGGCCAAATCCTTTCAACAGAGAGGGTCATGCTCCTGTATTGGAGATTATAAAGACCTGATTATGATAGTTTCGGAACACCACGCGAGTCAATGCGCAGTACACAATATTAATAGGTTCAGCGGGGCGCGTACTGCACAACTCACAGCTACATGACGCCATGCAAAAATTTGATTTATGCGCAGGTACATCGGTGTAACTTATAAAAGTGGTAGTACTGTAATATCTGAGCCGCCATAAAGTTTAATTCGGACTGTACGTTGCAGTATTATATTTTCAGGAAAAAGACTACACGAATTGGAACGCACGAACGCTGAGATACGTCCCCGGAAGCCTCTTACACAGGTCGTCCTGCAAAAAACTGCTGCCGAGTAAAAATTTCACTGCATATCACGAACAATTCAGTATTTGCTTCAAAAACAAGGGAAATGTTGATGATCAGGGGAAGTTTAAGGACTTCTATATCAATTCGACTGAGGAATATGAAGATTACGGAGGAGAAGAGGGCGCTATATGTCAGGTTATACATGCTTTTTTCCCGTGAGAAACGACGAAGTGTGGGAGCGATGTGGAGTGAACGCGGATGCAATGACACATGTTGAAAGGATGGATGAGAGAACTCGCGAAGAAACTCTATCAAGGCAAATATGACTGGAAGAGTAGGTCAGGGCCGCCCTCAACGCACGTACCATATTGCGGACGTTCTTGCCAAGGTGCAAGTCAGGTGTACCCAAATTGGCGAGCATGTATGATAAAGTGATAAGAATAAGGATAGTATCAAGTGGAGGTCTTTGGTCTTTGCCTGCTCCCATTGCATGGGAGAAAAGCGTGATAATATTTATGTAAGGTTCTGGAGTCAAACTTATTTGACAGGTAGAAACTTATTTGCAACGCGCAATAAAACCTATTCCATTGAAAGAAACTGGTTTTGCTGAAAATGTTGTTCATACATAAATAATAATTCAACGATAGATGCTTTCAGTTTAAATAGAATTAGTAAATAGTTTGTAATAGTTTGTCATTTTTCCAAAAACATAAAAATGGGTAGGGCCTTAATAAACTACCCGGGCCTTATTAGACTGCTTTATTGTGCGTGACTTTTGTTAAAAAAATTAAGCATGAACCTACGTATTTTTTGTATGCGAGTTTAATTTTATAAGAAACATTGCTAGCTGATCTCAAAAAATTGTTTTTTCAAGCATAATGATGTAGAGATTTCAAATTAGGTAGGCCTTTTTTGGCTCAAGTACTTTATGTATGTTTTCCCGCGATATCGTAACATTTCCCAGTTGCATTTCTCACCGGTGACGCGAGACGTGCGAGCACAACACAACACAGCCAGCCCTCGAGCAAGCCAGTTCCGTGGCGGGCCGTTCACGCCCCGCGCGCCTCTCACTGCTCCCGCGCACATCCAGACACCCACACATAGCCGCAAGCGGTTTTTCTTTGATAAAGTTTGATTCGAACAGTAAGTGATAAAAGTCGTATGATTTCAGAATGACCACGGAGGGCCTCTGATCGCTTGGAAAGGTGGGAAAGAGGTAGTAATAGGTGTGGCCTCGTACTTCCTGGTGGACAAGAATATGACATGCAGGGGACCCAGCGTGTTCACGTCTACAGCTTGCGTGAACAAATTTTTGTATTGCAAACTGGCAGTGTAAGTATTTTCACCCAATTGCTGGAATGAAGGTAATGTGTAGATTAAGGGATATCCTTTTTATATGACTGCAAAAAAGGAGCGTTATATTCTCGGAGCACGTATGTAATAATATGACCTTCGACATATCCTTTAAGGGGTTAGTCAGCCCGTCAATATGAGCAACTTTTACAATGGCATCATTGCTGGGAACACGGCGGCTAAACACATTTGTATAAAAATGTCGAACTTTTTTGATGTTCATGTATAAAAAAAAATCAATGGACTCTTAGAGTTTCCTCAGCTGAGGTGATGGAAAATAATACCTGTTACACTATCATCTTGAGGTTACCTCCGATGAGTTTGAGGAAAGGAAAAGTTAAACAAACGACTACGGAAGACGGGTGTTAGGGTTTCTAAGGAGACAGTGCCGGAGAAATTTTATACATTTTTTATGGGTCTAGGCCACTTTAATGCCGCCGCCCCATGTACGTACCTTTCTAAAATAATATTTTTTTTTATTTAAATAAACAAATGAAAGTTAAATAAACAAATGAATTAGTCATTAAGAAAGACAGCGTAAAAAAGGAATAAGATATACATTTTTTTTACTTTTATCCTCTGAAATCAAGTGACCGTCCTCTGAAATCTACCGCCCCTAGGACGCTGCCACCCCTATGCTGCGGCCTATACGGCCGTTTTATAAATCCGATGATCGTTATCACCAGGCTTAGATTATATAAAGCCTAGATAGACTCTATTAGCCTTAACACGTAGAAAAAGCTAGTGTCCAACCAATAGTTGGTCGCGCACACACACAGCTACCAATTTGACGGATTTTGAGAGCATAAAACACATAAATTGACAAGACGCGTGTCATAACACAAACCTGTCACGCACACAAGCATTGAAAAATTAGCCAGTTTTTAATTTAAAGGCAAATGGCATTACAGTACGGTGTCTAGAGAGTATAAAGTCACCAGGTTTTCTTCTTTCAGAGACGGTGCCAGGAGGACCAAAATTTGCAAAAACGCCGGTGATTTCACAGAGGAAACGGATATCCGATGGACTAATATTAATACAACTATTACAGAGGTGTAAGTTTTCCATAATGTTGACTTTTGATGACCAAATGGTAGTATTAATCATAATATTTTGATTTGTGTCGTTATTTATTCCACTAAATATCCTGATTTGATGTTCCTCTAAATTTGTCCGAATGAATAATCTTCATTGAAAACCGGGCCACAATTAGCATTTTGATGTTATATTATGTAGGTATTAACTTCTTGATGGACACTGGATGTCGATAGATGTAATAACATTAAAACTTTTATTGTAGGTATCTAGTTTAGTGTTCGTCAATATACATTGTCGCATACACTATCACCACTTACATTTAGCATGTAAAGGGGGTGCATGTAAAGGAGCCTCCCCGTGGGACGCATTTAAATTTCCCTATGCGTCCGGCGCACCCTGGGCAACAATCTGCGAGGACAGTCTAGTCGGTAACGCAGATTGGCTGATCCTTTCACCACGTAATGTTACGACTCGAGAAGAAGAAGAAGACCACTTACATTTATAAAGCAAAGTCCTCCACCGCGTCTGTTCGCGATAAACACAAAATCTTATACATGGACTTGCTTGCGGTATTCACCAATAGATAGAGTGATTCAAAAGGAAGGTTTACAGGTATAAAACATGCTCGGACGCAGCCTGGGAGGGCTGCTAGTTAATAAATAATATATTAAATATAAATATACACGGACAAATCACACAAATTGAGCTAGCCCCAAAATAAGTTCTTAATTAAGACTTGTGTTATGGGATACTAACTCAACGATACTATATTTTATAACAAATACATATATAAATAAACATCCAAGACCCAGGTCAATCTGAAAAAGATCGTTTCTCATCTTGACCTGACCGGGGATCGAACCCGGGACCGGCGTGTTGACAGTTGCGCCACGGAGCTCGTCGTTAAAAACATTATGTTTTTCATGAATGCTTCGCCAACCTGCTTTTGTTCAATACCATCCACCTAAATGTAGGCTGGATGCGATAAGCCTACGTTAGTACCAATAAATTTCTGTATTTGTTGGCCTAGATAATCCTGTATCGTTTACTATAACTTGTAAGTGTTGGTGCAATGACGCAAATTCATTTATTCGATAGATTTTTATTCACTTTTCAATCAATTAATAAGTGTTCTTAGAACCCTATGGTATAGCTGACTTGAAATATAGCAAATTTTTATATTATTTTAATTTATGAAATACGGAACAATGTTCGCAGTAGATATACCACAGCACCTGCGCTATGAAAATTTTAAATGGGATGAAAGCGGAATGGAATAAGTGTATAAATAATTATTTTAAGGAAGTGGGATGAAAACTAGGACGGAAACGAAAAGTCCCCTACCACAAAATAATTTGCAATATTAATTTAAACTTCTATTAATTTCAGGCCGCGAAGCTGATTGAAACAACGCCTCAAAGGGAGAAAATTTATACTTTACTATAATGTAAAATACAGATAAGAAATAAAAATATTTTTATACTTTCTATTCCTTATTTTCTTTATATTTAGAAACGCATATAGTCGGTATTTGGTATGAATAACCGTCAATTCTAAATAATGTTTAGGATAACAAATTTAGGAAAAAAAAAAATATTTTTTTTATTCCATCTTCAGTATTCGGAATTTAAGTATAATATAAATATTGTAATTATGAACACAATTAAAACGTCAAATGTCATATACCCATTACTTATATGAGCATATAAAAAAACATAAGTACCTAACCACTGTGAAATTTAAGTATGTATTTGCTAAAACCTTAACTTATTTAAGAGTAAATTACAGCCTTTTTTAGAGTTCCGTAATAAACAAGAAACTTTTATATGTAGTTTTTCCATGTCCGTCTGTCTGTCTATCTGTCCGCGATTCAGCTCAGAGACAAGACTACCTACTAGAAAGCTGTAATTTGGCAGGGGCATTGTATAATATTAATCACACCAACAAAACAGTAAAATAAAATTTGAAAAATATTTTTTAGAGATTTTTCCCTTTATGAAAAGTGGGAATAATATTTTTTTTTCTTCTTAACCTCTTGCTGTGTAGTGTCGTTGGATAGGCTTTTCAAAGATATTGGCGGTGTTGGAATGGAACACCATTTTTTGATAAGGGGTTCCATTTCAGAAATATGAAGTCTTAAAGTTGTTGGAGTCAACTGTCCCCACCCTCTGCAAGCTATGTGGTTGTTTATACAACGTGATAATGAATAAGCGCAAAACCTCTTAGGTGCTGGTGATTGTGCTTATGAATATGAACAATTTTTACTATGGGGTGGACTCTGCAACTCGACAGAAATAATCTGCTGTTTCATACAAATTGTCAATACCTACTCAACCAGAATATATGGAATAGTCGTTTATTTTTGGCGAGTTGCAGAGCCAGCCCTATAGTAAAAATTGTTCATATTCATAAGCACAATCACCACCAGAACTGAAGTTGTCATTCGCAACTACGGAACCCTACACTGCGTGTGGCCTGACACGCACTTGGCCGGTCTTCAATAATCTTAATTTTGGTAGAATAAAAGCTAGTAGGTTAATAGGCGTATGCCTATTAACCTACTAACGGCCTGAGCCGTATGGCTCACCTGATGAAAAACGGTTACCGTATCATATGGATGCTTGCAACACCAGGGGTGTCAATCGCGCGTTGTCAAAAATTTATGTTGAATCATACAAGGTGTAACATGACCCTCGACATATCCTTAAAGGGGTGAGTGACACCATCAACATGAACAACTTTTCCTATGGGGTCAACGCTAGGAACTCGAAAAAAATTTATGCATTCCCATACATTTCACACGGGCGGCAAATTTTTTTTGTATGAAATTGACGATTTTTTTTTTAATTCCCAGCATTGACCAAATAGCAAAAGTTGTTCATATTGATGGTGTCACTCACCCCTTTAAGGATATGTCGAGGGTCATGTTACACCCTGTATATTTAAGTAGTACGTACCCTGTAGATTTCCAAAATGACCGATTGGAAGCGGCCTGCATCCAGCGTTTTCCTACGACCTTGGTCAGGTCGTCTGACCACCTGGTCGGTGTGGTACGTGGTCGCCATTCGAGAACCTTTCTGCCCCATTGGCCACCGGTTCTTCGCGCTATGTGCCCCGCCCACTGCCACTTCAAAGAGCTAATCTGCTGAGCTATGTCGGTGACCATTGTTCTTCTACGGATCTCCTCGTTTCTGATTCGATCTCGCAGAGAAACACCGAGCATAGCCCTCTCCATAGCTCTTTGAGCAACCTTGAGCTTTCTTATGAGGCTCATAGTAAGGGACCACGTTTCGGACCCGTAAGTCATCACTGGTAACACACATTGATCATAGACTTTCGTCTTTATGCACTGAGGTATTTCGGACGAGAAGACACTCGGATTCGTCGAAAGACCTCATCCTTGAAGCTGGAACTTCCAATCTGGATTAACTGACCTAGGTAGACATATTGGTCTATAACTTCAAGTATAGAGTTCCCAACATAAACCGGTATTGGCGCAACATGGGTATTCGACATGATCTTCGTTTTATCCATGTTCATCTTAAGGCCTACCTCTTGGGAAACCTCATTGAGGCCATTGAGCATGGTACTTAAGTCCTCCAGCGATTCCGCCATGACAACGATATCATCGGCAAACCGAAGGTGAGTGTTATACTCGCCATTGATGTTAATGCCTAGTCCTGTCCATTCCAGGAGCTTGAAGGCATCTTCCAAAGCAGCGGTAAAGAGTTTTGGAGAAATGACGTCTCCCTGTCTTACCCCTCTCTGCAGTGGAATAGCCTGTGTACTCTGCTCTTGTACTCGGATTGACATGGTGGCGTTGCTGTATAAACACTTCAACACTTCGATATATCGATAGTCAATGCGACACCGCTGGAGAGACTGAAGCACAGCCCATGTTTAGATCGAATTAAAGGCTTTCTCATAGTCCACAAACGCTAAGCATAGTGGCCGATTGTAGTCCTTGGTCTTCTGAATAACCTGCCGCAGCGTATGGATGTGGTCTATGGTACTGTAGCCTTTTCAGAAACCGGCTTGTTCGGGAGGCTGGAAGGCATCGAGCCTGTTCGCGAGACGATTCGTGATCACCCTCGAAAACAGCTTATATATGTGGCTCAGGAGCGTGATTGGTCTATAATTCTTCAATAGGGTATTGTCACCCTTTTTGA
This sequence comes from Rhodophaea formosa, assembly GCA_963082605.1. Taxonomy (NCBI): domain Eukaryota; kingdom Metazoa; phylum Arthropoda; class Insecta; order Lepidoptera; family Pyralidae; genus Rhodophaea; species Rhodophaea formosa. Next base: position 7,466,510 of record OY720225.1, on the reverse strand, counting down.
AAAACAAAACCACCACGCCCCTGTTCCACGCCCCTGGCGTCATACATTGCATACATAATACCATTCTTTATGTCAGTATTACCATAACATGTAGGTACATTATTTTCTCAAATAAAGACAATCATTCCACACATTTTTTTGTTAGGTATTTAAAATGTGCTTGCCTTTATCAAAGATTCAATTACATGGTATGAAAATTAAAATGTCGTTTGATTATTTTTGTATATATTTATGCCATACAAGCGAACTGACACCCGACTTTGTATAGCCTGTTGCGATAAACAGTAATAATGTGGCTTTCCATTAGTGAAACAGTTTTACAACCGCTGCAATAATTTCTAAATATTGACACCTGTCAAACAAATAATATAGTTATCGTAGAAAAATATTTATTGATTGATTCCAATATGGCTACCAGGGACCTATTTTTGTTATACCTGACGAGTAAATATCATTATACTATATCAAAATAATTCTACAGGAATCATCTTATCTTATCTTAATTGAGGCTTTGGGTTATTTTGTACTTACCCCATGCCTTCTTACTCACCCACACGGTGATTCCTGAAGAAGGACTGCATAGGACATACAGGAATCATAATTTAATATCAGTTTCTTTTCGCCTTATTGTTTTCAGCAGTAAGCAATCTGAATATTCTGAATCAAGTGGTATAAAAAAGATACGATGGAATTCCTTATATCAAACGTATTGTGTTACATTTTAATTTTCACAAAAAGTGTTTCTACGAATCTGACAACCAATCAAGGAAAAGAGAATCGTAGGCTACTAAATGGGCAACTCTTGAGTTCTTATGAAAAACCTTTTGTGGTAAGACATTCACTCTCCATTTACACATCACGTCTTAGAATTTTTACGCTTAGTGTTGGATATCGATAATCCACTATTGATAGACTATCGATGGTCAATGTGAAATCAATACTGTCGATAGTCTATCGATTGTATTGCCACGTGACAATACTATCGACATTATCGATAGTTTTTTCGTACGATACATTTATAGTATTGAAAGATCACTGACTATCGATAGCTCGAAACTGTCGATACTATAGATCATTTTTGATTGTTTATGTCAGTTGTTGCAATACCCTTAACATTGGTATTGCGCAAAAAGCACTGGTAGTGATATTATCGATAGGTAGGCCTATCTGCTATAGCTGAGTAGTCTAATAAGATGTCCATAGTTATTTTGTCCATTTTTTCGTGTGTGCTAACCTCCAGCCAGGAGTGGAACCACGGGAAGGAGCCACGTTAAGGTATAAAATGACAATGTTCGATTGAAATTATTTGAGTAAGTACAAATAATGTTACGCACAAAGTGTGACATGACGATTTGCGGAAGTTAGAAATAAAGCTTGTGTCAGAAATAGGGCCATAAAAGTTAGATAATCCTATGGATGCCGAGACTAGTGGGTATTTGGCGTTGACAAGGCACTCATACAGGGTACAGAAGATGTAGATAGAATACCTACACACTCCCGAGTGACAGTCTTTACATTTTGTGGAAATGCAGTACCGTTATTTTTTTAAATCGTTTAACTTGTTTATTTTTGTTGATAATCTGTTATATGTTATATAGATAAGAGAAGGAAGTTTAAATAGGTACTTAGAGGTATACTGCACCTATATACTGAAAATGTCACAAATTTCAGGTCAAGTCTTTTTTAGTCTCCACTGCAGGAGCAAGCCCCTCTGTACTACCAGAGCCATATATTAGCTAAAGCAGTCGGAGGATATGACCTACACACTTGGAAGGGTCCTATTTTAGGAACTTGGCCGGATTTTTTTAAGCCACAGGGCTCCACCATTCTGAAAACGAAAGTCTGCGCTTTCAGGTGTACATAACTAAAGGGGCAGAAAACGACGATGGCTGGATGTGCGTAGGAGCGATTGTTAAGCCCAAGTACATCTTGACGGCCGCAGCATGCATTCAATTTAACATCCCCCTGTACGTCATATCAGGGATGAAACAATACGTGCGCCCTGCGGATTGGGGGAACGGGCAGTGTATACCGAATAATAAGAGGAGGATTGTGAAGATTTGTAGACCGAAAGGTTAGTTTAACTTGATGTATTCTCTCTTATCTTTTTCATCTGGGTAGTTTTCTCGGCTGCATCCTCTTCTTTGATGTGTCGGAGCCCGGGTGCCCGGAGTCTGCTATTATGTCAACTTTTGGGCTGTGATGAAACAGCCAGCTGCCTGCCCGACGCCAACCTTTTTTAAGCATTTTTGCTTAAGAACCACACACGAATCTAGAGGTTTAAGGTCTAAAGACTGAAACCTAAAAGCCGAGCAATTGAACTAAAAGTTTTATTTGGGCGTCAGTGCTCTAAGCTTTCCTAGGCTAGCCCAGGGCCTAGCTGAATCTGTGTGACTTGTCTTTATTTATTACATATTTACAGGATACAAGTATAACCCAGACGAATTCTTCGACTGGTTCCACTCAGACATCGGCGTCGCAGAGGTAGACATCCCGTACAACTTTAAAGACCTAGCGGCCCGTATGCATTGTGATTACTCCCCTCAACCCATCCGCATCAACTATGAAATGAGGTACCAGAGCATTAATAGATTCGCGTTTATTTATGGGTGGGGACACAGGTACGGTCACTCGAGGGTAAGTTCAATATTTCTATGTTTTTTTCTTGCGAGTGCGAATGGCTCACATCAGTAGCAGAAAAATTTTAGCAGTGTCACCTACGCTGGTAGTTACGCTTAGAGAAATTGGTGTGTAGGTAGAAAATGTCTGGATACGCTGCCTCCGCCAGGTCTTGAAAGAGTCGCCCTATACATTTTACAAAATAGGATGAACCACGTGTGTGGTCGGTCTTAAGTAGCTCTGTGGCGCAACGGTCAACACGCCAGCCTGCGACACGGGGGTCCCGGGTTCGATCCCCGGTCAGGTCATGATGGAAAACGATCTTCTTCAGAATGGCCTGGGTCTTGGATATTTATCTATATAAGTATATTTATAAAATATAGTATCGTTGAGTTAGTATCCTGCGACACAAGTTCACAACTTACTGTGGGGCTAGCTCAATTTGTGTGATATGTCCCCATATATTTATTTATTTATTATTTTTTAAACTAAAGATGTCGGAATGCGGGCGAAGTAGTGAAGAAAAGTCGGAATGCGGACTTAGAGCTCCTTAATACAGCTGAGGAAAAATGCACAAATGAGAGAAATAGTTGTTACAACCAAAGCTGAGAAAGAAGTAGAAGTACCTACGTAAAAAAAGAGCTGGAGAGAGCGGATCCCATGCTTTGAAGCTCAGCTGTGGTGTTATTCTGTCTTGGGCATCGTCTCCCTGAAATGGCTCTCCTTCAGGGAGACGGTGACGACGATGATCTATATGCAAACGGAGAAAAGGAGTTGCGGCTATTTGATAATGTACTTAAGTACAAAGTAAAGCATTAAATCAATCGCTTGAAAATTTTCACTTACTGTTGTGAAACTACAGAAGGACTTCGAAGAATACAACACAACATTTCCAGAGATTCAACATGAAATAATATTGAATCGGAATTAAAATCGAAATCATTGCAATGTAAAAACGTAGTAAATAGCTTGCTTAAGCGCTAGTCCTTTTTCTGGACAGACTTTTTGTTTATGGACTTTGATCATCGCTTCATTTAGATCAGTATTGACAAGATTGGTTATTTGTTAGTCTTCTTTAAAAGGATCGACTACCTGTAAATTTTCGTATAAAAAGCGATAACTCGCTTCCACCCCCCCTAAAACTTTACGAAATGAGGTAATTTTGGTGTTATTCGATTTAGCACACCTTAATTTAGGGTTCTGGTGTATCATACCAGGGTGTTAAGAGATTGGCAGAGGATAGAGTCAGATGGAGGGAGCTCCACCGACAAGAGCTTAGCTCTTAAATTTTGATGATGAATCTAGGGTTACCCTTATAGTTTCGCCATGTCTGTCTGTCTGTCTGTCTGTCCGTCCGCGGTTTTACTCAGAGACTATAAGTACTAGAAAGCTGTAATTTGGTATGAGTGTGTATATTAATCATGGCAAAAAAGTCGTAGAAAAAAACCTTGATAAAATATTTTTTTTTGGGTAGCTCCCATACAAGTAAAGTGGGGGAGTATTTTTTTTTCTCTATTTATCCATCGTGTGGGGTATCGTTAAAAAGGTCTTTCAAAAATATTGTGAGGTTATGAACACCATTTTTCGATTTAGGGATCCGTTTCCGAAATATTTGGTTTCAAAGTGCAAAATTTTGTTAGAGGTACGTGTCCCCCCCCCCCCCCTCTATCTGCTAAACGGTTATATATGGATACGTGAAAAACTTACAGCAATAGTATATATACTGAAGTTGAAAGGAAAACTATCAGAGCTGGGTACTAAGTGCAAACTAAAAAGTTATAGGCAACCAACTTATAAAATGTACTGGAAAATGTAAAATTTCATACAATCTTCATTGTTAGATGTTTTTGGTCGTTAGACTGTGAGGTGTGAGTGTAAACAGTGTGAACTCAAAGTTGTCATTCGCAACTACGGAACCCTACACTGCGCGTGGCCCGACACGCACTTGGCCGGTTTTCTTTTTTATTGATTCGGTTTAGATTAATTTAAATAAATTAAAATGCCCCAGGTATTTTTTACATAAAAAATATGAATATGTAATTAGATGCTTAGATATTTACTTTTGTTGTAAGCAATAAGTCGTCATACATACATTTCCCACAAGTGCAGCACCCGGCACTTGTGGGAAATCGATTAGAGTTGTCGCATCATCCTAGACGGGGGAGACGTAAGAAATTATTTCAAGAAAGAAGACTGAGAGTGGGAAGTTGGAACGTTGGAACAAGCGTATTCCGTGTAAGCTGAAGGGCAAGATTTATAAGACTGTCATAAGACCATCTTTATTGTATGGAGCGGAATGTTGGGCAAACAAAAGAAGGAGGAACATAAGATGCATGTGGCGTAATTGAGGATGCTGAGATGGCTGTTCGGAGAAACAAAGATGGACAAGATCCGAAATGAATATATAAGAGGCAGTTTGAAAGTCGCACCAATAGTGGAAAAAATAAAGAGCCATCGTTTAACCTGGTATGGCCACATCGAGACAAGGGATGCCGATCACCTGGCTAAATAATGCTGCATTTTAATGTGTCAGGACATAAAGGAAAGGGAAGGCTGAGAAAGTCTTGGAGAGAATGTTTAAGGAATGATGTGAAGGTACGGAGAGCTAGTGCCAATATGGTTGGTAACAGGAAACTTTGGAGAGAGTTGACATACAGAGCCGACCCCAAATAGGGAAAAGGCAAGGAAGAAGAGAAGAGAATATTAAATATAAAAAAACGCCCTACTTCTCCAATTTATCAATAATGTGTAAAAAAACATATTGAAATTGGACTATGTTTAGGGTGTGTTATCGCTTTTGTATAAAAATTTACAGGTAGTCAACATTCTTAAACTTCGTTTGTTATTTCAGCCAGATGATTCAATAAATTACAATCGAGATGTGATGCGGTTTGCCAATACAAAGATCATAAGTAATGCTCAGTGTAACAGAGCCTTACCAAAGAGGTACCACACGAAAATCTCACTGAACAGCACAATCTGCACTTCGTCGGGACACGAATATGACCTGGACTTTCTTCCTCTGTATACAGATGAAAAAAATATACGTAAGAAAAATATGGAGTGCACTAGGAGATTTAATAATAATTCGGACGTAAGACATTGTTTTATTTATGTGCATATTTTTTTCCGCCGTGTGGTTCTCGGCAGAGTAGAATAGGACACTCCAAGTCTACCTGTGGATGTCGTAGAAGACGACTTAGGGAACACAAGCTAAACAAAGCTTATAAACATCGAAGACCCTCTGCAACCCATCTGGCCAACGTGGAAAGTGTAGGCCAAATCCTCTAACTGCTCTGGCTAATATATGGCTCTGGTAGTACAGAGAGGGTCGTGCTCCTGCAGTGGAGACTAAAAAGACGTGATGATGATAATGATGATATTTTTTTTACAATTGTGTAAGTGTTATCGTCGCCCATGGACATTTGCAACATCGGCGTTGTTAACTGAGCGCTGGCGGCCGTTTTAAATAGTAATTGACCCGTCTTTTGAAGAAATCCAGGTACGGGCGTAACCAGGATTTAGTATCGGGGAGGATTCAAGAAAATTTAACGATAAAGTGTATCAAATAACTGTAATATTAATGATAGTATATATAGATATGTAGTATATATAGTGTAGTAGGTAGTATGTAGAGCGGGAGAATCCAATAGACATAATAGTGTAAACAGTGCAAGGAAATTTCATGTCAAGGAATTAAGATATAGAGAAACGTGTTATGTATCATATGTACCAGCAGGCCTTATGGTGATTAGGGTTGAGCCCGGAAATTGCGCTAGCGGAATCGAAAAGTGCTCTAGCGCATTCTTCATTTAAATTGAAAATATTCTAATATCTATGGAAAATATGTACTGAAAAAGAGCGAACCACAAGTAGGATTTGAAGCTACGTCCCTTCTAATCATTGGGTCAAAATATCTAATTACATTTCACTTCGTAGTGAGTCCGTAGGTAGCAATACCCCTTAAGAGCAATTACATAGAGTACAAACATACACGAACTCTTAAAATAACATACTCCTTTGTTAAGCAGTCGTATAAAACAGTCATGTATGGATATTTTCAGTGTTTCAATGAAACATACAGCGAGGAAGATTTTGAGGATGAAGACTATAATATGACAGACCTCAGCGCTCGCCGGGTCTTAGCCGCTGGAGGTCTATGTCAGGTAAAAAAACATTTTTTTTAGACCGTTGGATGTGATACCAGATCTGAAACACCCTTGTCTATGTCTCGCTTATAGTGCGCCTAAAAAATATAGAACTCTTTGTCGTGCAAAAGGCATAATTTCAAAAATCTGAAGCGAGACATATTTATAGGTAGATGGTCAAGGCTAAGTTTATTTTTAAGATTGAATGGTGATGACCCCATTAACATTTTGCAAAGTAAACATACAAATGTTGTCATGTTTTTTGTTAAAAATATCTTAAATAATTTACACAGAATAACCCTTTCCTGCACAGGACGATCACGGAGCGCCACTCACAACATTCGTTGGCACTGAAGAAGTCCTGATAGGCGTTGGCGTTGCGCCAGTCTACGATAGACAGTACCGCTGCAGGGAGCCCAGTCTATTTACCAGTACCTTCTGCATGTCACTTTTCCTTAGATGTGTGTTTAATGAACCACCCTTAGTTCTGACGTAAGTAATGGATTTAGATGATATATAGCATCAAAGAGCAAAAGTCCTAGGAAATTCTGCCAGCATTGCGACCGATAGTCTTCATAAGTTGCAGGGATGCAATGCTGCAGGGAGCATAGTCAGTACTTTTTGCATGTAACTGCTTCTAAGATCTAACTGTTTTAAATGAACCACCTTTACTTATGGCGTAAGTAATAGGTTAAGAATTATGACTAGAAGGCCGAGGAAATTCTGAAAAAATTTGCATTGCGCCAGTATACGACAGACAGTACTGCTGCAGGGGGTCCATTCTATTTACCAGTACCTTCTGCATGTTACTTTTCCTTAGATGTGTGTTTAATGAACCGCCCTTAGTTTGACCCACCAAAGAGCGAAAATCCGCGGAAATTCTGCCAGCATTACGCCCGAAGGATTCTAATAGGCCGGGAGCCCAGTCTATATACCAGCAACCTCTGCATGCCACTGTTCCTCAGATGTGTGTCCTCAGGGTGGTTACCCTTACTAGTGACGTAAGTAATGGATTTATAGGACAAGCATTAAAGATAAAAAGTCCCAAAAAATTCTGAAGAAATTGGCATTGCGCCAGTATACGACAGACAGTACCGCTGCAGGGAGCCCAGTCTTTTCACCAGCACCTTCTGCAATGACCCGCTAAGACGCCTTAAATACATGTGTAAATGCAGGCATAGAGTTTCCTTTTGTAAAAGGCATTATTTCATTCTAAGTTGAAATTCTCTTCTTGTTTCAGTCGCAGACTATGCCACGAGTATACGAAAAAAGAGGGTTACTATATCGAAGAAATTGACAAAAACTTTCAAGAGCTGGATGAGAAAGAGAAGAAAAGTCCATAATTGTCAGTACCTTAGTTAAGATTAGAAGAAAAAAATGTTAGGTACAAATGTAATATCCAACAATAAGGGTTCCTTGTTTACTACTTAATGCTAAAAACGTTAGTATAATACAGGCCAATTTCTGGATATTATAAGTATAATGCGAAGTGAAAAATTGTTTGACTAAAACGATCACCTCACAATATGTGAGGCTCACATGCTTTGACTATAATATACTTACTCTCTCACATGTTGTATGTAAGTCGACTAACAAGTAATTGTACGTAAGTACCTACTTAGTACATCTTTAAGCATTGTATACCTCTGACAATAAATTATGATTGTGTTATGTTGGGAAACGGTTTACTCTCTATTTTGTTGGGACTGCCGACTATAACCAATGTCAAGGCGAGTTCGGGATGCGTGACGCCGAAAAAAATTATTATCCCTGGATAGTTTTTCCGACGGCATAATTGACTGTTATAATTATTATTTTTAAAGTTTTATAGGTTTATAAATCAATTAAATATAGGTAGGAAGAATGTTGGTATATTAATTTAAATAAACTTGCTTAAAAACACGAAGCCTTTTATTTGACTTTGTAAATATTTCCACATTCATAAGGTAAAACAAGAATTGAATTTAAGCACTGACTTGAATATAAACGTAACTTCTTCTTCGGCTCAAAATGTCTAAATATTTTTACATTTTATCCCTCCTGTATGTTGCAACAGCCACGCCACTTGCTGAGGCGTAGTTGAGGTCGTACTTTATGCAGGTAGTGGGGCACATGGGGCAACATGAGGTGTGACATAAATGTAACTAAATCACTTTTAGATACAGGTCCGGATGAACCTATGTAGATTTTTGACGAAGCTTGTGGTGCACGACAGTATGTACATTCCTCCAATGAAATAAATACGAGTATTTAAAAAAATTGTTTTAATTGTAATGAATTAACTTACAGAATACAAAGAAAATATACAATTTTCCAACCGACTCCAAAAAAGAGAGGATTCTTCGGAATCTTATGTAAACTAGGGACAGTCGGGGGTAGATACACCTGTACCCATCCTGATACAATTTGTAATCTGTTCGTAAGGGGGTTCAGATTTATCTACCCCCGACTGTACTTGATAACTATATAATTTATGAAAAAATAGTTGTTTTGTTAAAAAAAATGTTTCATGAGAGAACAAAGGAATAGTCGTCGGCAGTAAAAGACTAACCAACCTTCGATATGCCCATGACATTGTCCTGTTTTCTCAATCTTCACATGACTTAGAAGACATGCTTCGGGATTTGAGCATGGCAATCGTTGAGGTTGGACTCACGATGAATCGGACCAAGACAAAAGTCATGACAAATCATGCCAAAAATAAGATCATTGTGGATGGGCAGGCATTGCAGTATGTCGAGGAGTATCTCTACCTGGGCCAGATAGCATCTTTTGATAATAGGCAGGACCGAGAAATCGCTCGCCGAACCGGCAACGCCTGGAAATGCTTCTGGTCCATGAAGGAACTTATGAAGAGCACACTTCCTCTATCCCTTAAACGGAAGCTCCTCGATATGTGCATTCTGCCCATTCTGACATATGGCGCACAGACATGGTCTTTCACCGAGGCTCAAAAGTCCAGACTCAAGGTTTGCCAAAGAGCGATGGAGCGTAGCGTGCTAGGCCTACGCCTAATAGAAAAAGTGAGAAACACCGAACTGCGCTCTTTAACTCAGATCGAAGATGTAGGTGTAAAAACTGCCCGACTAAAGTGGAACTGGGCGGGACATGTTTGTCGTATGCGGTCAGAAAGGTGGGCTAAGTTGGCAACCTTTTGGGTACCTGAGGGCCGTCGAGGTAGAGGAAGACCAAGAAGGAGGTGGAGAGATGATCTCGACAAGTTTTTGCATGGTTGGGCAGAAATTGCAATAGACAGAAGTGAATGGAAAAATAAGGGGGAGGCCTTTGCCCAGCAGTGGGACATAACATCGATAGGCTAGGTAAAAAAAAAGTTAAAAAAATGATAACTACTTACATCAAAAAGGTTAAAAAACTTAAATAGTCACAATAACTTATGATACGAATGGGTTATGTCCATGGCATATCTGTTTCTTCCGTAAAGTTGTTATGCTTATGGCACCAAGTTGATCTTCTGGCACCATCCCTGATAAATAAGACTGAGTGTTAGGACAATTAGGTAGATTAAAAAAATGCAAGCAGAAACTAAAAGCTAAAACCCAAAAATATTGAGCTAAGTACTTCATAGCAGTCAGAGGCCAAATCCTATGACTCCTCTGGCTAAAATACATATGGCTCTGGAAGTACAGAGAGGGTCGTATCCCTGCAGTAGTGACTAAAAATAATAATAGTTTAAAACACTAAAAAACACGCTTTGTAATGTCGTTTCTTAGCTAGTCATGTATTGTCATCAGAACTAAGAGCGTGTGCAAAATTTCATCCTAATCGAAGACTGGAAAGTGGGTCAAATAAAGATTACAAGATTTTCTTACATACATAGTTAGTTACAAGTGAAGCTAATAAAAGCATGTTAACAACGTAGCTATGTGTTTGCATCATAGTCTTTGAGTTGAACAATTTTTTCTACGCTTTTATTCTAATATAGTATATCTAGACTTTCTATAACATATGTCATGAGTACAATGGTTTAGCATCTAGTATGGTCAAATAAAAAAGTTAATATTGGGATTATTCTCACTTCGAATAATCGGTGAAGTACGGCAACATAAGCACACATGGTTCTTAAACATGGGCATTTATAACACCAAATAACACCAATTTTACATTATAAAGTCTATTAGAATCAATTTGCAAAATAATCTTAAACAGACACCATGGAGTCCGCTAAAATTCCCGCCAAGACCAATGACCCAACACAAATCTGTCACGCACACAAGCATTGAAATATTGGGCAGTTATACAGGTACATAATTAAATACCTACACGGACTTTTAATTTGCTTAAATTATACTTACTGTTCCAACTTGCAATACAAAAACTTGTTGACGCAAGCCGTAGAGGTGAACACACTGGGCCCCAAACAAGACATATTACTGGCCACTAAGAAGTATGAAGCCACACCCATTACCGTTTCTTTGCCCCCAATCCAGCCTACTAGGGGACCACCGTGGTCATTCTGAAAATATAAAAGCTGATTCAGACCAAGCTATGTGGTTCCCGGCAGACTAAAATAGGACCACTCCAAGTCTTCCCGTGGATGTCGTAGAAGGCGACTTAGGAAACACAAGCTAAACAAAGCTTATAAACATCAAGGAGACCTTTCCAACCCGTCTGGCCAGCGTGTATACTCTAGGCTACATCCTCTGATTGCTCTGGCTAATATATGGGCCTGGTAGAACAGAGAAGTTCGTGCTACTGTAGTGGAGAGTAACAAAGACCTGATGATGATGATGATTTACACTAGGGTTCCTTTACCGCGGAGATCGTAAAAGCTGATTTAGGTAATACAGGCGATTTTTATTCAGTTTACCATAAACCCAGCAACATGGTTATTAAGCTTTATGGTGTTACGGCCCCAGACTTTGTCTAGTTAATAATAATAGCTGTTGGATTTGTGTGTGTAAGGGGCCAACACTGGTGTTAGATTTCTTTAATCTACCTAAAGGTATCTGATATAGCTGCGACGACAACGACTGCCAGCCATCAATGATGACAGCTGGGACCAACGGCTTATAGTGCCTTCAGAAACACGGAGGAGTTCGATATATTTTTTTACTTGCGGTCACCAACCCAAGTGGGGACTACGCCCGGGTTTCCTAAACATAAGTAAGCGCTGGTAATGCTCACGCCCACAGGGCCATCAACTGCTTGTCAAAGCAGGGTATGGCTAGGCTAATGGCTAGCTGTTTCCCCGCGACTTCAACTGCGTGAATAATAGTGAATGTTACCCACAGATAATGTAGCTAACCAGTAGGTGAAATATTCATAAGAATTAGGCTCCGTAGTTTCGAGTCTATTTAACGAAAAAAGACAATTAAATATTTCCTCTTCCTAGCCGTGTGGTTCCCGGCAGAGAAGAATAGGACCACTCCAAATCTTCCCGTGGATGTCGTAAAAGGTGACTTAGGAACTCAAGCTAAACAAAGCTTATAAACATCAAAGAGACCTCTCCAACCCGTTTGGCCAGCGTGGAGAGTGTAGGCCAAATCCTCTGACTGCTCTGGCAGAACAGAGAGGGTCATGCTCCTGCAGTGGAGACTAATAAAGACCTGATGATGATGAAATATTTCCTCTTCATAATATAAGTATAGATGAAGACATGATTAGTATATAAGAATGTATGTATGTATTTACTTGACAAAGTCCACCAAAACGCCGATAATCCTCTCGTGCTAGAGTTGCAAATCTTCGCGAGTTATATCCGTATGTAATATTGGAGTCCTGAAACATTGAATAATAATATCATATTTTTTTCTGTCCGTCATGTGATTCCCGGCAGAGTAGAATAGGACCAGTCCAAGTCTTCCCGTAAGGTGGCGACTTATGGAACACAAGCTAAACAAATCTTTATAGATAACAAAGAGACATTTTAACCCGTCTGGCCAACGTGGAGAGTGTAGGCCAAATCCTCTGACTGCTTTACTATACTACTATACTATTTGGCTTTCCTAGTACAGATAGGGTCATGTTCCTTCCGTGGAGACTAAAAAAGCCCTGATAATAATGAAAACTGTGAAAATAAAAAAAAACGAGCTTAGCCTCTAAATGTGTGCAATCTGGATTCACTTGTAGAACAATAAAAAAGAACCAAATGCTCTAAAGCACCACAGTGAGGATAAACCTGGAGAATGATCCGATAAGGATAAAGATTCATGCACAAATATGATTTGGAAAGTTCTTGCCGACAGCTATCTGCTGACGCAAGGAAACAAAAATCCATTTCTATCTTTATAATCAAAATTTTAGGTTTGGATTTTAGCATCAATCCGGATAATTTATATAAGAATTAACATGGGTTTAAAAAATAAAATATCCGTAGCGTCTTAATTATTGCTCGTAATTAAACTAAAATAAATAAACAACATGTATTTAAGTCATAATATTTTTTTTTTTTAAATTATAAATAGGAATTGAAGGCTCTCCTTTTTGGCTCTTTGAAATCGAACTCGAATGTAATCAAATTCGTTACTACTGCAGGGCAAGGGCAATTGGTTTGCGACACACAAAAGATGTCACCTGTTATCCAGAGCGTTAAAAAAATTAACATATATTTTTATGAGATATAAGAAATATTTGAATTTGTTTTTAAAATGGCGATTACAAAGGCCATTTTGTGTAATTAACCGGATTCCATTTCTTATCCAAATTTGCTGTGTGGTTCCCGACAGAGTAGAATGTAACAACTCCAAGCCTTCCCGTGGATGTCGTAGAAGGCGACTTAGGAAACACAAGTTAAACAAAGGCTTCTAAACATCAAAGAAACCTCTCCAACTCGTCTGGCCAGCATGGAGAGTGTAGGCCAAATCCTCTGACTGCTCTGTATAATGGTTTTGGCAGTACAGACCCTCTCTGTACTGCCAAAGCCATTAGAGTCCATGCTCCTGCAGTGGAGACTAAGAAAGCTGATGATGATGATTCCTTATCCAACGCCAATACTTGGTGAAACAATAGTAGATTGTTGCACTGAGCAGAAAGTAAGTTATTGCTGCACGAGTGTTTATTTGGAGCCCGAGCGCTAGCGAGGGCTCTAAAAAGCACGAGTGCAATTTAACTTACTTAATGCGAGGTGCATAATCTGCTTTTCTTTCAACTACTGCAATAAAAGTAGTTGAAAAATAAAACTGAAGACAAATTACAATAGTTAAAAATTTGTTGTTCACGTTCCCGCTTTTTTTCTTTATGGCCAGTATTTTTTTTAGGCAAGGCAATACACACGTCCCTTTGCTAACTCCATACGGCCGTTAGGTTGGCTTACCTTCTTTATGACAGGTGACAACTATTGTCCACGATTTAAAAAAAACTAAACAGTGCAGTAAAGGATTTCCATACATTTTTGCTGCACTAGAGCAGCAAAAATGTATGGAAATCCTTTACTGCACTGTTTAGTTTTTTTTTTTTACTTTAAGTGCAGCAAAGTTCCGCTTTGTGCTGGATATGTAGTGCAGTTATGATAGAATTGCAGCGTAGTTGGAAGAAAAAACATTTACTTACCTCATCATTCCTGCGATAAAATCCAGAGCACCCATTATTCAGGCTACAATCGTCAACAAAATCCAGCAGTTTTCCCTGATCGTCTACACTGCCACGGCTATCGAAACAGATGGAAGATTTTGGGTTATAATACTTCGGCATTCGCCTTGAACACCTAATCTTATCCATGAGGTATCCGACGATGTATCTGAGAAATTCTGAGTTTCTGTCTACGTTCTCCTGTAACAAAACTAAAAATTTTAGTTGATTACCGACCAAACCTGGTTTTAGTAGACCTTAGGAACTGTAGGAAAAGTGGCCCAGTAGTTGTGAGCATTATTAGCGCTCACGCATGTTAAGCAACCCTGGTTGCAGTCCCCACTTGGATGGGTGACCGCAAGGGGCATAATAAAAATATATCGAGCTCCTCCGTGCTTCAGAAGGTACGTTAAGCCTTTGGTCCCGGCTGTCATCACTTATCGTAGTCGTTTAGGCAGCTTGAAAAATCTAGATATGACGGCATAAAACACTCTATCTGCTACACGGTTATATATGGAGAGGTGAAAAAAATGTAGTATTTATATCGAAGTTGAAAGGAAAACTAAAAGATCCGAATGTGCAAACTAAAAAGTTAAATAAAACTTTTTCATAAACCGCAAAAATAACTTTGCCATTAATACAAACACTATGAAAAACAAACTTATCTTTGTTGGCGAGAAATTATAGTGGTTCTTGGCTAATCTAAGCTTGCTTCTACGGAACCCTTCATGGGTGGGCTCGACTCAAACTTGGCCAATTTTTTTTCTTAAGTCAGGGTTGAGTAGAAGTTTGTTGAAATGGGGGAACGGGGTAGCTTGTCCGTGCGTGCGTGTTTGAGAAGCTTGTCACTCAGATGGATTCGGGATGAAAAAGAAGCAGCTCGGGATTCTTGACCTGGATCCACCGAACGGGAAGTTGAGGATGACATCCCTGACCATTGTATTGATGTAGAACTTATATAAGAGCAGAATGTTAACATGAAAGCGGACCCTGGGCTCCGAAGCAATATAGCTGAGGATGAAACCGGGAAAACGTTCGGATAATAATAGGTGAAAAATGGCCTACTTACACCATACCTATATACAGTTCCCCAGCCCAAAGCCATGACATCGTGGAACTGCTTCAGGAATTCAGGGTTATAGTTCACAGCAATCGTAGTTGGCGCGTATCTGCAGGCATACTGTTTGAACTCTTCTTTGACTAGGACGCCATATGGTTTGTCCACCTTGCCCAGGATAATATCCAGATTGTACCACTCGCCGGTGGTATCAAACTTCTCAAAATTGTACTCTGAAATATTAGAAAAATTAACATCATATGTTGACTTTATTCACTCGTAGGTACGAATTCATCATCATCTCAGCCGTTGGAAGTCCACTGATGGACACAGGCCTGCTCTAACGTTTTGCCATACTCACCACGCTTGGCAAACGAGTTGGTGAGCGCAATTTTGCTCAAATCGGTTCCAAGGCTATTGCTCCTTGAAACTAGCTCAGGAAGCCGGGCGCGCGTACCCGATGATGGCACACCTGACCATTGACAATCACATAGGTACATATTATCTCGTTTGAAAGGACTTCAAATCTTCTCGTGGATGTCTATGAAGGGGACTTAAGAAACACAAGCATCAAAGAGACCTCTCTAATCCGTCTGGCCAGCGAGGAGAGTGTAGGCCAAATCCTCTGACTGCTCTGGCTAATTGTCTCTAGAAGTATAGAAATACATAGAGGGCCATGCTCCTGCAGTGGAGACTAACAATAGCCTGATGAGAATATTGAAAGAACGTAATAAAGGATTTCCCGGCAGAGTAGAATAGGACCACTCCAAGTCTTCCCGTGGATGTCGTAGAAGGCGACTCTGGATACACAAGCTGAACAAAGCTTTTTTTTAAACATCAAAGAGACCTCTCCAACCCGTCTGGCCAGCGTGGAGAGTGTAGGCCAAATCTTCTGACTGCTCTGGCTAATATATGGCTCTGGTAGTGCAGAGAGGGTCGTGCTCCTGCAGTGGAGACTAAAAGACCTGATGATGATGATGATGATGATGAATAAAGGATCGCAGATTCTAAGCCACATTGCAAAGCCTGGCAACTTACTATTAGGAGCGCAGTGGCGTATGATCCTCCTCTTGGTATTAACAGCACAGTAATCGAATTGTATGTCATCGAATTTCACATAGTAGTTGATCCCGGCTATGACGAACACGCGTTCCATATTGTAAAGGCAGGCAGCTGAGGTCAGGATGTACCATGGATGGACGATGGCGCCACCACACAACCAACCAGTATATTGGTAGCGGGATTCGTTGGACTGTAATAAGTATACCTGGAAGATAGTAATACATTCCTTACTAAAAGAGCTTTTTGAGAAATAAGTAGTGCATTCGTACTTATTTGATGAGCTCCGTGGCGCAGCGGTCATCACGCTTGCCTGCGACACAGATAGTCCTGGATTCGATCCCCTGTCGGTCAAGATGAATAATGACTTTTTTTAGATTAACCTGGGTCTTGGATGTATATATAGTTTCGTTGAGTTAGTATCCCATAACACAAGCCTCAAACTTACTTTGGAGGTAGCTCAATCTGTGTGATTTGTCCGTATATATTTTATTATTTGTATTCAATGTTTGTTTTTTTTTCAATATTTTTATTTTTGTGTACATAAACTTAAAAATAATGTAGTATTGCACTTCTACAATCTATGCCAGAGGAGTAGCAGTTGGCACATTCTCTATTTTTGTACATCCGCGTGTTGGATCAACGACAAGGTAATCATAATCATAATCATTTATTTGCCAACTAAGTGTATACAAAAAGGTCTTATATCTAGTATTGCACTTTACAACTTAGTACCTTCTACAGGTATTGCAAATAGGCGGCGCCTGATATACTTAATTTATATTAAAATAATTATATATATTTTTAACCTTTTAATCGTCATATTAATATATATTTACTTGTTAAATGCAAGTTTATGTATTTGTTTATTTATTTTGTATTATTTTTCATATATTCATCTATTGAGTAAAAGCACATATTGGTTAGGAAGTCTTTTAATTTTTTACTAAATATAGATTCTTATTTCTTACTAATAATATCTTTAGGTAAATTGTTATATAGTTTTATAGCCATAATATGTGGACTATTTTGTAGCATTTTTATTCTGGATGGTGGTAAGTATAATTTATCTTTATTTCGAGTACTTATATTATGAGTCTCATGTATTTTTGTAAATGTATGTAAATTTTTATGGACAAAGGAACATAAATCATATATGTATATAGATGGTAATGTTAATAATTTATATTTTATAAAAAATGGCTTGCAACTTTGTATATTTTTAATTTGGGCTATTATTCGTATGCATTTTTTTGAAGTATAAAAAGTTTTTGAATATTTACGCTATTTTCCCACAAAATATGTAGTTACTTACATATAAAGTATATGACTTACCATGTATCTTTTATCAGAGGTGACATCTTGTCCGCCGACTATTCTACGTTGGCAAATTGAAGCTGGAATATATTAAATTATCTATAGATTACGCATTTATGATTATTATATCTATAAGGTATAAAGATACATTTTCTATCAAACCAAAATTGAAAGTGTGATCCTTTAAAAATTTTAAGAAGTTTTGAAATCAGATCATAAAAAAAAATTAAAGAAAAAACCAGGTTTGATAATCCACTCATTTTTGAAGACTGTTAAAAATACTCATGTGAGAACTCAAGGTCCAAGTTTGATCATGCCATACCATGTTTATTAAAAGTTGTTAAAAGTTAATTCTCATATCATCATCATCATCATCTTCATCAGGTCTTTGTAATCTCCACTACAGGAGCATAACCCTCTCTATACTACCAAAACCATATATTCGCCAAAGCAGTCAGAGGATTTGGACAACGCTCGCCACGCTGGCCAGGCGGGTTGGAGAGGTCTCTTTGATGTTTATAAGCTTTGTTTAGCTTGAGTTCCCTAACCCCAGGCAACGCCCAGGGCCGAGGTTTGTCCCTCCCGGGAACCCTTTGGTGAAGATTGCCTTATAGGTTGAGGGCACTCTGCCCTCACCTCAAAAAGTCCGGTGAAGTAGCGAAAGCTCATTTGGAGCTAGCTACGTAGTCCATTAAAAAAAAAAAGAATGCTCTTCTTCTACGACATCCACGGGCAGACTTGGAGAGGTCCTATTCTACTCTTCCGGGAACCACACAGCCGGGGTTCTCATATATCATTTGTCAATTCTCAATATCTAGCATCAAGTAGATATCGTAAGAATAAAATAGGTATACTTTTTGCATTAATTAGAAATACCATACTGACAGTATTTTGAAAATGGTGACAATTCATCTGCGGATGAGATTTTTTGTGGATGAATTGTCACCTAAGTCCAGAAAACAATGTTGGTACAAAGGCAAACTTATCGCGTCAGCGACCTCTTTTGGTCCTTCAGTCAACTTATAGATATACTGGGTGTTAGAGAAACCGCTATTGTCTCCCAAACCATCAAATCAGCCCGTCAAATTGATTACATTTATCTAAAGGATGGGTTTTTTATGTCATAGGACGGCAACCGAGCAAGTGGGTCGCCTGACAGTAAGTGATCGCCGCTGCCCATGGACTAATGTAACACCAGGGGTATGACATTTTTTTTTTAATGGACTACGTAGCTAGCTCCAAGTGAGCTTTCGCTACTTCACCGGACTTTTTGAGGTGAGGGCAGAGTGCCCTCAACCTGTAAGGCAATCATCACCAAAGGGTTCCCAGGAGGGACGAACCTCGGCTTTGGGCGTTGCCTGGGTGCGCAAGGCTTGGAGAGACAGCAAACTCTCATATGCCTGATGGGCCGCGATTTGCATGCATGACCTGAAGGGCCGAACTGAGAAACAATGGCAAAGCCTTTAGAGAACAGCAACTCTCATGTTTTGCCGTATGGGCCGAAGGGGTATGACAAGAGCGTTGCCGGCCTTAATTTTTACCTCCCCAGGAAGAGAGGGGATGGGCCTCCGGCGCTCACTCACCGAAAGAAGCATATAGAAGCAAGAACGAAAATCGACGTTTGAGTAGTAGCTTTACACTACTCAAACGTCGATTTTCTGTGTGAGTGTGGTACTTCCCTGGACGAGCCGGCCCATTCATGCTACCAGCAAAAGTGATTATCACCGGTAGCGTGAACCACACTCTACCACAACTATTATAATTTTCCCTGGGTTGGTGCCATAGAAAACAGTGTTTACTCTAAGGTTGTAGATTCTACCCTAAGGTTGATTGACGGACAAAGTACGCGTAGTAGGCGTTAGCACAGAAAAAAATCAACATGGAAATATGGTGAACGTAATAAAAAAATAAGACAGAAAAGTGCAATCGATATATAATAATACATACATACAATGAACAGTGAAAAACAGTGTATTATTCGGGACAAAAGGTTTCATTATATCCTTTTTCATACCCGTGTCAGCATGTATGTAAATAATCATGATCATCGTTTGAGTACTTGGGCGTGAATGGGTTGTTTTTATCAAACAAACGTAATAAATGGACTTTCGCCTTTTTGCATTGTTTAAAATTTTCCGCCATCAATTTCAGTGAAGTTATATTGGTTAGTCGACCTACATCCGTTGGGTGAAAGTATTGCTACCTTTAAGTCATTGAAACTAACGTGAGATAAAGACATTATTATATATATAACAACGGGTGACTCACGTGCTATTTTGTCGGGATTGCCGACTATAGTTTCGAAATAGTCAAGAGCCCGTTTTCAAGGCGAATGCGAGACAGGAAGTCCCGACAAAATAGCACGTAAGTGACCCGTTGTTAAGGCTCGTACATGCGCTAATGACCTTCAGGATATGTGCCGACTTTTGAACCTTAGTTACCCGTCAGAAAATCAGCGGTCGACTGCCACCCGTCGCCCGCGCGCATTCAAAATATTAAATAACATAAATTTAATATTTAAAAGAAGAATAATCTGTAAAATAAAAATTCCTCGGGAGAGTTTGTAGGTTGATTGATATTGTATTGAACATAAAAATTGCGTGACTCTAAGACAAAAAGTTACGTAGTTAATGAATATTTGCAATAAAAATCGATGTACGCGGTACTTTTTTTTTAAACTATGAACTTTAGAAAAAAGCCCTCCTCAACAAGGAGAGATTAAAAACCATTCTACCATAAATGTTTTTTTTTTGTATTGTGCTTTATGTTTGACCATTTTTATAGAGGTTAAACATAGTCGAAATGACCAAGGAGCACCCTTAAATATAATTTTATTACCTTATTCAAAAATTTGTGGTTCTAGATATTTGACGTTTTTGTTATTAACAGTATTATGGATGTAGGTCGAATAAATAATCCTGTATACCTACATGCTGCAAACACCATAATATAAATAAAATAAATAAATAAATATATACGGACAAATCACACAGATTGAGCAAAGTAAATTCGTGACTTGTGTTATGGGATACTGACTCAACGATACTTTATTTTATAATAGATACTTATATAGATAAACATCCAAGACCCAGGTCAATAAAGATCATTTTCCACCTTGACCTGACCGGGGATCGGACCCGGGACCTTCCGTGTCGCAGGCAGGCGTGTTGACCGCTGCGCCACGGAGCTCGTCAATATGTGAATATATTCCTATAACACTTTTTTATTATCACACTTGCACTACTAACAACTTATGTACTCGTTCATGACTGACAAATAAATGATTATGATCATAATATGATGACTACTTAATATGTAAAATAAGGAACTTACGGTGTATGGATAAAAAATAATGTAAATACATTAGAAAAATCTTGCAATAAAACATTTTGCAAATATAAGAAATAATTGAAATGGCACGTGTATGACTTTGTATGAATCTCGTAAAATAAGTAGGATTCGACCGAATCACGTGTGAGACATGTGACTTAGACTAGTTTTTTTTCTTTAAAAGATTTTTATTTTCATTTATTTATTTACGTTACTAGTTTCATTCAGATATATTCATTAACTATTGAACTAATTTTGATGCCCAAAGAACTTGAAATTTTGTACTAAAATTATCAGGTTTCTTTTATCTTAATTGAAATACTGTATAGAGCGAGAGTCATTACGAAACAATCAAAATTACTGAATGTATGTTAGCGAGTATAATTTTTATTTGAGTGTGTATTCGAGTATATGATGAAGTATATTTTCAAATATATTTCGCATGTAGGTCGACGTCAACACTTTTATGGGTATTTAATCGAATAATCCTTACACTCAGAAAAATGTGTTGATGTCGACATTTATACAAAATTGAAAAACATATTAATCACGTTTTTTATATCGACACCCTGATGAGAATGTTTCGAAATATAATAAATGAGTGTTTGGTAAGAGACATTCGAGAAATGAAAAAAAAACATGAAGCAATTTTTACAAGCTTAAAAGACAAAGAATAACATGGAACGTTCAAATGTCTGTGTTTAAAGAATAATTAAGTAAAAATCATTTTCTTGCATCAAGTCGCTGTGCTCAAGAAAAGAAACATAAGTCAGAATAGGTACTACGAAAAAATAATAATACTCGTACGAAACCAATTGCATGCCTTGAAAACAATTTTAATTAGTTGGAACCTCAAGACGCAATGGCTAAAAGTTTCTCGTATATTTACATGATTTTCGTGTTTGTTAATTTTAAATGTTAAGTATTCTTTGTTATTAATTAAATAGCTTTATCTGTAACTCCATACGCGTGCAAAGATTTTACCATCATGATTATTTACTTTGTAAAGGGTATTAAGGTCAAAAGAATCATTGTTGATAAAATACCTACGTGAATATTTGACTTTTGTTGATGAGTATTTTATTTACAAGAAGAAGAGAATCAATATGATTCCCTGTGGGCCTTAAAAAAAATATGACTATCCATACGAACTCCACGAGCATCGTCATCGTCATCGGGTCTTGTTTAGTCCCCACTGCAGGAGCACGACCCTCTCCGACTACCATAGCCACACACTAGCCAGAGCAGTCAGAGGACTCCACGAGCAGCTTGTCAATAATTAATGGCTTGTCACTTATTTGTCGATCTTTATCAATTCCAGAACATTCTCAATGATTTTGATTTGATTGCTGCGTGGTTACCTTAAGATCAACCTGTATTAACTTTCATGACTTTTTTATTTTATTTTTAGGCACAAGCTGCGGCTCTGAGAGGAGATTATTTAATAGCTTTGAAATGAGGAATTGGGACAAACCATTCGTGGTAAGTTCTATGAAATATATCGTATATAGTATCCGATATGGTATTAGAGATAAGGTCTTTGAGATTTTTGAAATTCGGCTACAAGCTAAGAGGTCTTACCCGGTTCGCTTATTATGAGTTACACTTTCAGACCACTGAGCTACTTCCTTTAATACTTAGAGTTATTTTAGACAGGAAAGTTAAATTATTCTGTAATGCATGCTGTAATACAATTTGGCAAAATCTTTATTTGCAAAATGTAGGTATTAAAAAATGATCTTACTTTAGTAAATATTCTGATATCTATGATCTTACTTAATATGATACATGTCTCTTGTACGTTTTACCTTTGTAATAGGTATTATATGGGAGTTTGTGGTGGGAAGTCAAGGGGTGTAGATGGGGTTTGCTTAGACGATTTTGCAAATTAATTTTTGGTGGACTTTATAAAATGAAATTGGTGTAGTTTAATGTTATAAATGCTCGTGCTCATGAACAATTTGTGAAATAGTTAAGTAGTCTGTTGTGGTCTCCTAATACACTATCATATTCGTACTCGTATAGATTTGTCACCAGAAGATCCCTCAAAGCATTAAAGAACATACGCCATCTTTGATGCTACTTCCTACAACTTTACCGTACAACACCAATACTTAGTATCTCAGTTTACTGGACATTGGCAGAATCACTGAAATCTCGGTGGAAGCCATATTATAAAACAGAAGAAGAAGAAGGTATTATATGCAAAATTACAAAACACCTGTGAAAATCATCAATCACAAGCATCTGATAATGCTATTTCACAAATAACACTTTTCAAAAATAAATTAAAACAAAATAGGTTTATTGACGGTTTCTACATAATATGTATACAGTAATAGGACCTAAGACTAACTTACTAATACGTACTACCATGTAGTATTGAGCAGACCAAAGTTAATCCGTTACATTCAGCTGCCCACCATCGAACTAGGAATAAACCTGTATCTCGAGTGGTGGGGAGCATCATAAAGGATTCAAGGGTGAGTCTGATATAGCGATGGTCAGAAACCTAAATAATTCCAGGTATATTTTGCTAGACCACAAATATCAGATGGTGATTCGTCTTGGATCTGTATGGGTGCGATCGTAACCGAGAGACATGTAGTGACTGCTTCCGCGTGTTTGGAGAAGAACGTTCCACTCTACGTGATCTCTGGGTATAGACGGTATGTTCACCCATCGAACTGGAAAAACCATGAATGTATACGCAGGTGGAAGAAGAAGGTTGCCAAAGTCTGTCAGCCATTCGGTAAGTACGTTAATTCTCTAAGTGTGTAAACACGTACATACATATAGCACGTTTTCATCCCTTAGCTTAAAACCGAAATGCCACGTTTAGAATGTTGATGGGCGCAAAGATGGAATACGAACAGATTTGAAATTGTTGGGGGGTATTAGTAGTATTTCCGTGCCGTAGTGGTTCCCGGCAGAGCAGAACCACTCCAAGTCATCCCGAGGATATCGTAGAAGGCGACTTAGGAAGCACAAGATAAAAATAAAAACATTCAAAAGACATTTCAAACCCGTCTGAGCAACGAAGAGAGTGTAGGCCAAATCCTCTGACCCCTCTGGCTAATATATGGTTCTGGTAGTACAGAGAGGGTCGTGCTCCTGCAGTGGAGACTAAAAAGACCTGATGACACATATTATCACGTCTTTATCCCTTGCGGGGCAGACAGTATCCAAGGTCATTACACTCAAAGGCCACGTTTAGCGTGTAAGATGATGATGAGTGTTTGAAAGAATGAATGTGAGAAAGAAATAAAGATTTTTGTATTTGTTCTAGAATATAACTACGACATATTAAACCCTAGCATGTGGGCATTTGCCGATATAGGCGTGGCAATAATCGATGGCAAGTTCAACTTCTTCGACACCTCAATAAGACGGCACTGTGACTACATCCCAAGCTCTATATCTATCAACTACCAGAAATGGTACGTTGGAAAAGGGACCAATTTCGATAAACTAAACTACACGACACACTATAGCTTCTATACGTATGGATGGGGGCACTTATCGGCAGGGAAGCGGGTGAGCATTTTATACAAGTATTGTGGGCGAGATAGCACGAGTTCTACTGCTGTTGGATTTAAAATCTTATGTTGTAGCAATAAGTTCGTTATTTCACTGATGTTTTCATTCAGCCCGAGACGGCGGTCGGTTGCGCTATTCTGCGCCATCGAATAATGCCGATGTAACTTATAAAAGTGGTACTACTGTACATACCTAGCATATGGCACTCAGAGATAATGTACTTATCTAATGGTGAAAGAATTTTTGAAATCGATTTAGTAGTTCCTGAAATTAGCGAATTCAACCAACCAAGACAAACTATTCAATTTATATAATATATATTAGTATAGATTTAGATAAAGATTCACGCCCAATTTGAGTGGTCCCGGGTTCGATCCCCGGTGAAGTCTTTATATCTTTAGTATCTATTATAATAGTATTTTATGCAACGGTTTTATAATATAGGGGTCTGAAAAGGTGAGTGGCGGGTAGCGATATGAGCGAGCGAAGCGAGCGAATATCGCTAATAGAGGCGTCACGAGCCTTTTAAGACCTAATTATAAACCGTTGCATACAATATTTTTTCTACGACTTTCAAAAAATGCAATAGTAGTAAAACATAAATTTTGAGTTTGACAACTAACTCGCGGATAATGTACAGGTCAGTTATTGAAAGCTGGCGCGTTCAACATATTTACACATTGCGCTGTGTAGTGTCTGTGCATAAGCGCGCGGCGTGACGTCGCACTGCATGCGTATCATGAAAAGTCTGCCCGTCTCTCTCTCGCGCGATCTATCTTATGAGTGTGAAGGGAATAATTATTGTTTTGCTTTTGCTACTTTTTATATATACAGCGTGGTCTTTAGCGTCAGTCACGTGTGATTGACTTGTGACGCGTGTAATTATTTGCCTATTTGAAGGCTAGAATAAAATGTCTTCTGAAAGAATTGGTTCCGGAAAAAAAATGACAAGATAATCTCGTGAAATAGTGTACAATGTCTTTAATTATATCATGCATCATAATAAAAAAAGTGATGGTGAAGATTGTGAAACAAAAGAATTAAATTAAGAATTTCTAAATCATAACACAAAATAACACCAATTTCACATTATAAAGTCCACTAGAATCAATTTGCGAAACAATCCAAAAGAGACACCGTGTAGTCCGCTCAAATTCCCGCCAAGAACTCCGACGTGCCAGCTTTAGTTAACAGATCTGTAAACATGACAAAATTTTGTGTCAATGGTTACCTTTTCTTTTTAAATTAATGTTAGCTAGACACTGAAAAAAATTATGAAATAAGTTTTTCTTAAGTTGGCAGCAATGCATTTAGTTCAAAAAACCTTCTTTCTACTAGGTTTAATAGTCTGTGGCTGCTAGCCGTATCGTTATAGCTACATTATAGTACGGCTGTGCCGTACTGTTATGAAGAATAGAGTATAGACTTATTATGGATGTTCTTATGTTTGTGTTCTTGACCATATAAATGACAGATTACAGTACAGGAGTAGAAAAAATATATTATCGTTGAGTTAGTATCTTACTACAAAGTTTACAACTCACTATTGGCCAAACTCTATTTTTGTGATTTGTCCATATATAAGTATATATTTATTTCTTTTGGAACTTGATCAGTTTGTCCGGTTATTTATCTGTGTTCTGTAAGTTAGTACGTAAGAACATATAACTACAATCCGTATAGAGACGCTGTAACGTGCTAGCGCCTTTGCGGTGCGACTGATATTATTAAAACAATACCAGGATGTTTCGTTTTGACTACAATTCTACAAATCCTTTATTTTGAAGGTCATTTATGGGCAAACCCTCGAAAATCTTTAAATAGACTCACCATAGCAGGCTAGTTGGCTTCCGATGCAGCATTAGAGTTCTGAGCAGTGCCAAAATGTCCTGTGGATCCTTAAAGAAGTTTGTCCATAAACGGCGGGACGCAACGAAGATCAACGTTCCTCGTGTGTCACGGGCGATGCGATACGCGACGAAAAAAGGCTTTATCTAGGCGAGAGAAAGTGCGAAGACCAGCCCCCCTATTTACTAACTCGGTGTACAACGATTTGATTGTTATTCAAGTATCCATTACGGTTTTCATATCTTAAATAAAAATAGTCATTCAAACCGAAGCCGTAATGAATATTGAAGTTACCATGAAAATGATGTACACCGTAGCTGTCAAAAGTTAGCAAATAGCCGTAGGCCTGCTGGAGCGTCAGGCCCAGATGGTTAGCCAAGTGAGCTTTTAAATCATAACAGATTGTATATTTTTTTAGCCAAACGATACAGCCAATTACAACCAAGAGCTGTTAAGATGGGCTAACTTGGAACTGGAAGACGATCAGACGTGCAAAGCGAAGTTTGGCCCTGATATGCATGGTGTTAT
Source organism: Rhodophaea formosa (assembly GCA_963082605.1). Lineage (NCBI taxonomy): Eukaryota > Metazoa > Arthropoda > Insecta > Lepidoptera > Pyralidae > Rhodophaea > Rhodophaea formosa. The sequence continues at coordinate 7,439,537 of OY720225.1, read as the reverse complement.
CGTTAAGACTGCGCTGTGTGTCCGTAAGAGATCTTACAGGAGAGACCCGAAGGGCAACGCTTATCCGACCCAAAAGCCGTCCCGCTTAGGGTGTGACTATTTACGAAGGGCCAATAATAATGTAAGATATTCTTTGGAACTTTAATACGGTAGTTGCCTAATGTTAAGAATATATAAAATTTGTTTCCAATGATACTAATTCCTGTCTAAAAACTCTGTAACGAAAACTTTTAATTTGATATCGATTCGCTAAGTTTTTTACTTTAAAGTAGCTTTAAGATCTTAAAGCTTCATAAAGAGTGATAGGACCATTTTTCAAAGAATGAAAATCTTAATTACATTTATTGTGTATTGTAGTCCGCTAAATTTGTAGCAACTTTTATTTACCACAAACGCAATATTTCGTATAGCTACCAAAAAAAGTTCTACATCCCCATACAAAATACAAAGTTGTGACGTCACAAAAAATATGAAGGCAGTGCGTTTTCACGTCTAAAAATATGTGTCTTCAAAACTTTTATATCTGAAAGACTTTTTTGTTTAGAAATGTATTTCTGTCACTATTGTGTTTATTTTTGGCAGTCCTTTTTACATAGCAACACGATTTTTTTTGTCATCACGCCCATCAAACTTGCTATATTTTATTTATTTATTTAAACTTTTTTGCACAATTTAAAAAATAGTGTACGAAAGGTGGGCTTAACTCCATATGGCTTGTTTGTAGATGTGTATAACGTTTAAAAAGTGGCGATAGTATAGTTTACTAATTACTGTATATTTATATAAGGACCATATAATTATTTAAACCAAGCGCAAATATTTTAGAGCTAGCAATCATAAGTGAGAAAAAATACTTTAGTAGTAAATTTATCAAATCTATATGCAAAGTATAGAATTTTCAAGATATCATGACATTTACGATCGATATTAAATTTAGAAAAAAGATGGTATGCTTAAGCTTTGCATCTTTTTTTTTTAATTAAAAAAGTGTGTTTCTAGCCATACATTTTAGAAGATTGATGTAAAAAAAAAATTGTATGAATTACTTGTCAATCTATTTATTCTATTACTATCAAATATCTACTAAAGATTTTCTTTTACCAATGAGTGCCAGCCCTTAAAATAATAACAATTGATTCAAATAGACTAAATAAAAAATCTTTAAGTATTATATTATACACATTTTTTTTAACCTATTATGTCCCACTGCTGAGCAAAGGTCTCTCCCATTTCCTTCTACTTGTCCCTATCCCTTGCAGTCTCTGACCATTATACACATTAAAAATAATATTTCAGTGTTCCTATTCTGACCTGGATTCTCCTTATGACGGGTATGATGACTTATCAGACGATGATTGGTATGATCTTGATGGCAATGAAACGAGACGAAGCCGAAATGTAAAAATAGAACAAGGGCTATGCCAGGTATTTCCAAAATTTCATATGTCTAGCTATCACAGCTCATGAGATACAGCCTGGTGACAGACGGACGGACAGTGAAGTTTCGTGAATAGGGTCCCGTTAGTACGGAACCCACTAAAATTGGTTTTTCTTCATTAGTTACATTTCATATTTGAATCGAACCAACAAAACAGAGTCGGCTCAAAATGACGTCGGTGTGAGCCAACTCGGTTTTGCTGCTACGCTGTTAAAATATGACTTTTTCTTTTTACATAAGGTCCAATTTTCTTTGTATCATTTCAAATCTGAGTCAGCCCATCATTTTAAAATACTAGCTGTTACCCGCGGCTCCACCCGCGTGATATATAGCCTATGTCCTTCTCAGTACCCTAACCTATGTGTATGCAAAATTTTATGATGATCGGTTCAGTAGATACGGCGTGAAAGCGTAACAAACAAATAAACAAACTCACTTTCGCATTTATAATATTAGTTGGGATAAACATTACAGAATGATCACGGAGCGCCTCTTACCACGTTTGTTGGAGCTCAAGAAATGCTTATAGGGGTGGGATCTACCTCTTTATACGACCAGAAGTACAAATGTAGGGAGCCGAGTCTCTTTATCAGCACCTATGATATGTCATTATTTTTAAAATGCATCGTAGAAGACCCGTCAAATTTGTTTCCGGTTCAACGCAACGCTACTGAACCTGGGACCATAAAACAACTGTATGTATTTATTTGATATTTACAAGCTTTTATAACTTACTTTTGAAGTATGTAAGTATGAGTGGTACAAACCTCTGAGGGCAATGAGCCAATAATACCGGCTCAAACCAGTCAGAGAATCGTATATAGGGTTGTCAGGTCTTCAAAGTCAATATCCGGACAGAGCAGCCAGTTTAGCCGGACATTTGGGTAACAAAGCTCGGAGTTCCTTAATATTTAAGTCATAGTATATAACACGTCTTTTATATGATGTAAATCAAGCACGGTTTGTGACCATAAAACCTACATAAATTCTATCTATTTCATGAAAATGGTCAAATTAAAAAAGCCTAACCGAAGCCGGACAGGCCGGACTCCGAGTAATTTGGCCGGTCGCGTAACCGAAAAGCCTATGTCCGGTTTTATCCGGACGCCTGGCAACCCTAATCGCATACATATATCAAGCTGGCGTCACTAGTGTGCTTGGTGGTGCTAGTTATTTTTGAGGGGTCCCGTACTCGGTGGCGAATTACGCCGAAGCGACGGACGTTGTGACGAAGAACTGTATGTGATGATGAATTCATGCAAATAAATGTATTGATTCATCATCATCATGATTGATTGACTGATAAAATGACTGCATTTTCAGGCGGCGGCGGTTATGCGCTGAACACACAAGAAAAGCAGGTTTTTATATTGAAGAAAATGAAATTGATTGGTCGAAAGTTCCTGAAGACGAAGCGTAGTACTGGAATAAGTATTATATTATGCCACCTTTTCCTTTTTTTTTTTCATCAAATGACATTTTATCTCATGAGCATTTATGCGTTCTTTTGCCATTTTCCAAAATAACATTCAAAGTAGACGTAACTACATATCACCCCTTCTTAGGAATTCTTTTCTAATTCAGTTAAGAGGGTCCTGAACGCACATGTCTCCATACAAACGTTCCTATACAGTTTAGTTAAAATATAAATGGTTTGAGAATTATAAGCCTTTCAAAATTTTGAATGTTGAGAGGCTTATAATTTTCAAACGATTGAGTTTTACCAAGCTTTGTAGATACGTAGATTATAATGAGATTAATTGATTGAATGCTTAATTATACACAGCAAAATTATCAAATATAGCCACAATTCCATTTGTCCGTTTGTATGGAGACATGCGCGTTCAGAGCCCTCTTAAGCTCTAGGCATGTAGTTCTCTGAGGAGCTAAAAATTCTCTAAGCTATAGGAGTATTAAATTGATAAATAATAAAAAAAGATTTTCCATTTCGTAATGCAAAAATTGTGTATATATTAGTGTTATATAAATAAATAAATAAATATATAAATGAAATTAATAAATTGGAGAAAATGCGCTGAGCAGTTTGTTGCCGCTTCTTCTGCACTCCGCTTTGGAAGCGGCCTAAACTTAGCCATAAGTAATTATTGACGTCAACAAAAATTTTTTGTTGTAAAAATAAAATTGTAAACACTAATATGACAATTAATATGTGTTCAAAGAAACCGATATTAAATAAACGATTGAATCTTGAAAGTGCTTGTGAGACACAAAAGCACTAGGTAATATATACACAATTATATTCCATTTATTATATAGACCTTATCATATTCAATTAAGAATCGAAGTGTGTAAATGCTATTGTATGTAATATTACTTTTATTATGCTTATTTTTGTTACGATAAATATTTGAACAAATAAAAACAGTTATTCATCGTGAATCGAGTTTTAATTCATATCAAGCATTATATACCAGGTACTTTTGAAATCATCATCAGGTCTTTCCTGTCTCCACTGCAGGAGCACGACCCTCTCTGTACTACCAGAGCCATATACTAGCCATATACTTTTGAAATATAAACAGATTATAAAAACGATCAGAAATTTGGCATAATATGTATATATTTAAGATAAAAAAATAATGGATACATCCTATGTAACAAAATGTGTTTGATTAAACACTAGTCTAAGAAAATGAAATGACAATAAAATCTTTGTTCCACTGGAAATTGGCCTTTATTTTATAACAAAGGACGTAAGCGAAAATGATTTATTTTTATTTACATTTTTATTAAATCCGTGAAAATGTTTTTAGGGTTCCGTAGTAAACAAGGAACCCTTATAGTTTCGCCATGTCTGTCTGTCTGTCCGTCCGCGGTTTTACTCAGAGACTATAAGTACTAGAAAGCTGTAATTTGGTATAGGTATGTATATTAATCATGCCAAAAAAGTGGTAGAAAAAAATCTAGAAAATTTTTTTTTTAGCGTAGCTCCCATACGAGTAAAGTGGGGGAGTATTTTTTTTCTCTATTTACCCATCGTGTGGGGTATCGTTAAAAAGGTATTTGAAAAATATTGTGAGGTTGAGAACACCATTTTTCGATTTAAGGATCCGTTTCCGAAATATTTGGTTGCAAATTTTTGTTAGAGGTACTTACCTCTAACTTGACAGGGGACACTTGTCCCCCCTCTATCTGCTAAACGGTTATGTATGGATACGTGAAAAAAATTAAAGCAGTAGTATATATACTGAAGTTGATAGGAAAACTATCAGAGCTGAGTGCTAAGTGCAATCTAAAAAGTTATAGGCAACCAACTTATAAAATGTAATGGAAAATGTAAAATTTCATACAATTTTCATTGTTAGATGTTTTTGGTCGTTAAACTGTGAGGTGCGAGTGTGAACAGTGTGAACTCAAAGTTGTCATTCGCAACTACGGAACCCTACACTGCGCGTGGCCCGACACGCACTTAGCCGGTTTTTTGTTTATTAAGAGCATATCCTAGTAGTATGTTTTCTATACTGTATATACTACTGTTCCATACATAATCGGTGAAAACTGCTTCTAGAGGCACAATTCTTTTTTCATAAAATCTAGTACTAAAATAAGTATGGCCCTATGTTTTATTAATTTCTAAAAAACTTAAAAAAATATTTGAAAAACATTTTTTTGAAAAATAAAAAATAAAACATAGGTCCATACCTATTTTAGTACTAGGTTTTATGAAAAAATAATTGTGCCTCTAGAAGCAGTTTTCAGCGAGAAAATAGAGGAATACATTTGTATGGAACACATACTAAAACTTCTGCTAGGATATGCCCTCTCGTGAAATAATATAAACAAGTTTTAAATAAAAATGTGACATTTCCGTTTTTAATTATATTTAATGTCATGATTAATTAATTACCAGAGTACATAAATGATGATTATGATTTGATTATGTAAGCTCAAGTCCACTGTGAAATAAATAAAGGACAAAATTAATATCTATTATAAATTTTATTACACAACTAAATCATGAAAAAATGTGAAGATCCTATTAAGGCATTAAAAAATTACTGTATGAACAGCATAACTACTGTGAATTTGTGTGTCCAGTTTGTTCTGGACTCACTCGTTGTCGCATGCGTTTGTGATTTGGCTAGCTGCATTTTTTCCATACAAATGTAAGTATTCCTCAATTTTTGTTCCTGAAAACTGTCTCTAGAGCCATAGTTAATTTTTCATCAAATCTTGTTATAATATAGGGATGCGCTGCAATTTCTTAATTTTAGCTAAAACTAGCATTTAAATAGACTTTGGTGAAATTTTACAGTGTATCCTCTTATATTGATATATAAGAGGATACACTGTAAAATTTCATTGAATTCTGATGAATTAAAATTTTACACAGGCTTTAAATTACGCAGATGAGTTAAAAAAAGCTAGGGAAATAAAATTAATAGTGATGATCAAATTTTAAAATTTAAATAAATAATAAAGGATTTGGCCTACACTTTCCACGCTGGCCAGACGGTTTAGAGATATCTTTGATGTTTGTAAGCTTTGTTTAGCTAGTGTTTCCTAAGTCACCTTCTACAACATCCACGATAAGACTTGCAGTGGTCCTATTCTACTCTGCCGGGAACCACACGGCTAATATCTCTTATTTAGATACGTAAATATAATTCCCGAAATCTACGTTTTGCCCGTCACATAGCTGAATATTAACTTTGATTATGTCTAGTCCATAATAATTAATAACACATCGTATTATGGTGTATTATATGAATATTAAGTTTATTTTAATAAATACCAAATAGTGCAGACAGATGTGATGTGGCCTTAAAAAAGGTGGTATTTTCATGCTAGTGCTTTCTAATGTACCGTGTGACAGTCTTTAGATTTATTAACGGCTTAAATAACCTATCCGCAATTGTTTAGTGTGTTTTTCTTGGGAATGTCAATTAAATTAAAAATTTTAAGATAACCGACAATGTGAATACAGCCAACTTCTATATTTAGTACAAAAGTTAGTTTACGACTTAAATTCAGAACCTAACTGACCGTGAAATTTAAAGACTTTACAGCAAAGATGTAATGATAAATTTTATTGAGATTTGAATTTTAATTTTATCAGAAATGTTTAAATTTTATTCGCGAATTTATTTAACTTTATCCGTGCTTCAATGTGAGTAACTGATACTTCTATGTTTGGTACATGAGACATTATTAAAATTAATATCTTTATAATCTTAATAATGCTTTCATTTTATATATACTACCTAGTTGTTTGCCGCTAACTGCTTGGAATCGTTTATTTAAATATCTCAAAAACTACTAAACCGACATCGATGTACAATAATTAGCTTGAACATTGTACTTATATAAAATAAAATGTGTTTTCCTATCCTGTGTTTTATATTTTTCAACCTTCGTAAAGGCATCATTGACGTAGATTAACAACTGTCGGCTTTAAATAGGGGATCTTAAATCAATCTAAATGTGGATAAAAGGAGACAAAAATAGGGCATTATCACAATGTAGGTAATTGTAACAATCTACTATTTTGTCTTCTTTAATTTTCTTAAATATATCTTATATTTATTTAACCTATCGGTTTTTACCAATTTTCAAAAAGTGTGATATAGTTACCTACCTATATAAAAACATTTTTTTTTGGAGTGGTTGACATTGTTGACAATTAAAGGTTGTTGCTATTACACATTAAAAATGTTGTTCTTTCCAGTGGTCAACGTTACTTACAGTCAACGAAGAATAATCGATGGAAAAGTTGTGTTTGCTAATAAAAATTATGTGGTAAGGAATACAACTAGATGTATGTTTTAAGCTGAATGACTGGAATAGAAAAATCTTTATTCAGTCATTTACATGAATACTACTAAGTCGGGTTCGTCGTTAACTGGACACACATGTGACCTAAATTATGAAAAAAAATATTTTTTCATAATTTGGATACTACACATAATTTTATATTTTTACCTCAGTATTTCTATATTACTATTGTTATTTGTTAGCCATCTTAGTTATTTTAGTCAAATGTGGGAGTAGAGCGGCATTGCAGATTTCATTACGAAAAACTTGGGGTATAATGCCTTCCTCTTTTCTACTAGTAACGAATTCATTATTAAATATATGTATATCTTAGTAACAGGCTCATAACTGGCAAGCGAAGCGTTGGTTATCCGAGATAGATGGGTCGACGATTTAACGAAACCATGTATCATAAAGTATAAGACGGAGATATACGGCATGCATTTTGAGAGTGATGATGTAAGTCATGTGTATACAAAAAATAAAATTCCTTTTTCAGGCCTATTTAGTAAAAGCACCAACTTCAAAACAGCAATACAATGCCTGGTTGTGTGGAGGTGCCATAGTTAACCGCAACTTTATTGTGACGTCATCAGCTTGCGTGGAGGATGTCGAGCATATGTACGCCATTGCTGGATTAAAGGAGTATGTAAGGGCAGAAGACCTGAAGACACATAAATGCGCAAGTCAAATTATGAAGAAAGTGGTGATGACTTGTGTACCAAAGTGTAAGTAAGGTTTAAGTATAACCACAGAGATATTCTAAAATGTAAGTTATAAATCAGAGTTCTGACAGTAGCGAATTATTTATTTCTAATGCACCTAAGCGATCAATGGAATTAGAACTTTAGCTTGGTAACGCGATAGTTATTTTGAATGTAAATAAAGCTAGATGGTTTCTTGGTCTTTTCTCAATAGAGTAGACATAATCTCTTGCTTGATATTAAAATATAAGACTTCTAGATTTAATAGTCAAACAATTTAATCGAAAGAATTTTCTCTTACTACTGCAACCACTGGTAAAAATAGAAAATCTATAATTTAGGCATGTCAACAATTAAACTTGCCAAGGGTTATTTTACTTTATTTTATTTTACTTTAAAATAAATGTATGGTTTTCAGATTCTTTCTTTATTTCTGTTATTAGACCTATCTTTGTGGCAAGTTTCATGCTCTTAGGTCTATGAGAAGTACGCATTACCTCATAGGTTTTGATTCCATATCTCTTATTCTTATTGACCTTGAAGTTAATTTATTTCACCACTTTAGCCGCTCATTAAAATTTTATACATCCTAGTTTTTGCAAGAAAAATGATCTTGACAGGCTACTTTTACCTTTTGAGGTACGGAACTCAAAAAATATAGAAATTATCAAATTCCATTGTGTTATTTTACCTATTTACAGCTTACGAATTAGAGTACGATGATATTAAAAAATGGTCCAATGTGGACATCGCAGCAATAAAAGTTGAATCGCCTTTCAATTTCGACAATATCCCTCAGGAATGCGATTATCCTCCTCAAGCAATTGAAATAAACTATGACCCAAAATACCAAGCTCCAGGAATTGACGCTCAAGTCTATGGATGGGGCCACAAACTGAAATGGAGAGCGGTTCGTATTTTGAAGGTTCCATTCTAAGACAGGACAGCGTAAATAGGATTCCGTTGGTAGCACGGAATCCTACTTACGCTGTCTTGTCATCATCATCATCTTCATCATCAGGTCTTTTTTTAGTCTCCACTGCAGAAGCACGACCCCCTCTGTACTACCAGAGCCATATATCCGCCAAAGCAGCCAGAGGATTTGGCCTACACTCTCCACGCTGGCCAGACGGGTTGGAGAGGTCTCTTTGATGTTTATAAGCTTTGTTTAGCTTGTGTTTCCTAAGTCGCCTTCTACGACAGCCACGGGAAGTCTTGGAGTGATCCTATTCTACTCTGCCAAGAACCACACGACAATCTGTCCTGTCATATCTATATCTTATAAACAGTTACAATAAATATTTGGTTTTATAGGTGAATTTGTTGTAAAAATCTTTATTTATGTCGTCATCAATTTCTAGGAAAACGTTTTTCTTCATTTACTTTCTAAATTTGCTATACTTATTACAAATAAAATCAAACGAAAAGTTTTGTGGGACAAAATAATAATATTAATATTTTACCGTTACAAATCTAAAACCAAGTATTTTTTTGTTAATTAAACATCAAATTATAAACAAATAAAGCCCGTCAAGATTATGAGTACATTTCAGTTTGCGAGAAAGTGCAGCAAACTTTGACATCATACGGTATTTTAATGGTCTATATCTTTCTCATGTTTTGTTTAATTGACAATAGAAAAAATTTGGTGTCATTTTTTTAGTATCTAACTGCCGATTTAAATATAGCAAACCCTAGCTAGGATGCAACCACATGCAGACCACGCTCTGATGAGAAGGAGATTGGTTGTTTGCTTGGCCCAATAAGAGTCTTTATTAATATAATTGAAATGTTTTCGTCACATATTGTTTTTGTTTTAGCCAGGAAACGACACAGATATGAATGAAAAACAATTACTTTATGCTCCATTGCTGATACAACCAAAGAATATATGTTTTGAGGCCTATAAGGATTACAATTTGACTTCAATTATAAGCAAATATATGATGTGTAAGTATTTATTTACACTAATTGTTCGTCTTCCTAGCTTAAGAATTGGTTAAAAAGTCATAAGTTGCTGCAAATTTTGATCTCATTGTATTCTCATATACTAGTGAACTGATTTTGATAGCCAATAGATTCAATATATATTAGTGGTCCCGGGTTCGATCTCCGGTCAGGTCAAAAATTATATTTTTCAGATTGACCTAAGTCTTAGATGTTTATCTATATATACTCGTATTGTAATAAAATATAGTATCGTTGGTTTAGTATCCCATAACACAAGTCCGGGATTTACTTTGGGGCTAGATCAATCTGTGTAATTTGTCCGTATATATATATACATACATACATATATATATATATATATATATATATATATATATATTCATCTTAAATTCTAAATTTCATCGTGGTCATACCTGTATACCCAGATACACACAAACCACTGGATTTGAAGACGCTGCTCGATTTACTTGCACGGTGTTTTGTTTTCGTGTGTGTAAGTGGCCAACACTGGAGTCAGATATTTTAAGCTGCCTAAAGGTATCCGAAATAGCTTAACGACTGCCATCAATGATGCATCAATGGTGATAAAAACATATTACTGTTTTGGACAGGTGTTAATTCAACTGGTAATATTAACGACAAAGGACTTCTTATTAGAAAAGTGGACCCAACAGCCGATGGTTGCGTTACCGAGAATGAAAAACTTCATGGCGGAAAAGGAGCGCTGGTGAGGAAGAAAATCATCATCATCATTTCGTGTAGGTGACACGGTCAGTCGACCATGCACACCCTGGTGTCAGAGTTCTTCGGAACCGCCTCTCGGTCTCTGACGTGAAAAAAAAAGAAAATAAACAAAGCTTTCCCGGCCTTAAAGATTAACTCCACTTATCCTACTATAATATATCATATTTTTTTAACTCTTTACGCTGAATACTTTTATAGCAAACAAGACAAGCATATAGCACAAAATTCATGTGTCTTAATCAGTATCCAGTTGGTGATGAACTTGTTAATTAGCCACCTACCATAAACTCGATGTTGGCAAAGAATATTTATACTACGCGAAAAATAACGACACTTAAGCTTGTGTGCACGTAAAACCGCTTGCGGCTATGCAAATAAGCACTATACATTATCAAGAATGTTATTGTGTTACACGTTGTTTTAAAACGTTATATAACTGCTGTATTATAACGTTAAATATATTTATAACGTTATATAACACTAAGATAGTATTTTGTAGATGCGCATGATGGTGGCTGACAAAGTAATTAATAGGATAATGTATATTTTTAGAAAAGAATATGTTATGTTATAATTGGTGTTTGTCTTGTTCAGTGTGGCAGTCAATTCTACGATTTAACAAGAAGAGACGCGTGGGACAAAATTCCCGAATATGAATTCTACGGTACTTTTCGAAGACATGGGATCTGTCAGGTGATATATCATTAAATAATCATCCTCTTATCTGAGATGACCAACGTATAGTTATAGTTTTTATACAATTGCAACTGTGCGAGCGAAACACTCACATTTATACCGTCTCACGGTTAGCCATGAATTTTTGCATAGAATTATGCTCTCTAATATAAGCTTTATCATCATCAGGTCTTCTTTCATCTCCACTGCAGGAGCACGACCCTCTCTGTACGACCAGCCCCCCTATTTACTAACTCAGATGACAGGTGTCGATGCCTATCAATCTAGGATTTGCTATTACAATGCGGTTTTTGTTTTCCAAATAAAAAATTAGAGCAAACAAAACCCGCATTGTAACAGAAAATTTTAGATTGATAGGCATCGACACCTGTCATCCGAGTTAGTAAATAAGGGGGCTGAGCCTAGTATAAGCCAGGACGGTCAAAAGATTTGGCTTGCACTCTCCACGCTGGCCAGACTGATTGATTCGTGATCTTTGATGTTTATAAGCTTTGGTTAGTTTGTGTTACCTAAGTCGCCTTCTACGGCATCCATAGGAAGACTTAGAGTGGCCCCATTCTACTCTGCCGCGAACTACACGGCATGTATATGAACTTAGTAAAGTTAAATAAAAATATTTCTATCAGGGTTCTAAGAAAGAAACTTAGTATATTGATTAATAACTATTTAAGATTGTAATTTGGGTTACTAAAGATGTTTTCGTCATATTTTGTTCCAACCCACTAGCAGAACGACCACGGCGGCCCTCTGGTCACATACATAGGCAGTCGAGAGTACCTGATTGGGGTAGCATCGGTATTCAAGGTCTCCAGGTCTTCCAGATGCGAAGGACCGTTCTTGTTCACAAGTACTCAGTGTACGGGCGCGTTTTTGGATTGTGTGATAAACGATAGGAAGAAAAGGTGAGTAGTAATGCTTTTATACGAAATGTAACCAATTCATAGCTATCGAACAAAAATATGAAACATCCAAAAAATTCGTGCACTGTGGGCGGCATGGATATACATCGTGTAAATAAATTGACCCTCTACATACCCTTAAGGGGGTAACTCAGCCCGTCAATATGAATAACATTTCCTATCAGACCATGCAAGGATAAAAAAATACATTTTCATACAAGTGTTCAGCCGCCCGGGCATATAGTAAGGGAAAGTAAAAAAAAGTTCCCAGCATTGGTCCTATAAAAAATAGTTGTTCGTATTTACGGGCTGAGTCACCCCTTTAAGGGAATGTTAAGGATCAATTTATACGCTGTATAACTACCTCTTTAACTTGTCTCATAAGTGTTTCTACTCTTCTTCTTATTTAAGAGCTTTATAGCTCTTGTCGATGGAGAATGCACCAAACTTCTCTATCCTCTGCTTTAGACTTTAGTTCTTGATAAGACATGACACCAGCCTTCTTCATTAGTTGGTCAACAAAACTTTTCCTTGGTCTCCCTGGACCTTTCTTTCTTACCTTACCATCCAGTATCAAGTGACAGATCATCCTATTCCTCCTATTTTCTATTTCGTTTATCAGTATTGTTTTATCTCCGACCATTTCTAGCACCCCTACCAGCTCAGTTTCTACTCACATATGTTTAATCTGATGACTTATTTATACCATGCTTCCATGATGTCTCTATATTATCTACTTAATAGGCCAAAGTAACTTAAAATTTCATTTTAATCACAGGGACTCAAGATCAGTGTGTTTCAAAAAGCCTACCGTTAGAGGATTCGATATTAAAAAGAGAATAATATCATGGAAAAATCATCCTGATGGGTAACTATTTTAGTTTTATACTTGAAACGTATTTCAAAAGTTAAAAAGGATCCATAAAGGATTACTTATTTGCCTTGCTGTCTGTCTGTCAAGGTTTATTTCGCTGCAAAGTGTGAACATAAATCAAGTCAAAATTAATATCACATATTTTTTTTATATTAGCGGACTCTTGAATCTGTGAAAAAATCTAACTTCTAAGTCAACGCAATCAAAAGACATAGCCGGTAATGTTGCTAATTTGCTCAAATTCATATGGGATTAAGCACTACAGGGTATTTAACTTGACCTAAATTATGAAATTTGTCATGAACCAAAGTCTTATAGCACAAGTTCAGGAAAATAATCCGAAAACCACCATTCTTTATGGTGCTAACTTATGTGCTTTAAAAAAAAAGGACGGCGGCATCCGGCCCATTGCTGTAGGCTCTACATACCGCCGACTTACAGCTAAATTATGCTGTAGAGCTGTCGCTGCCACCCTTGGAGACTACTTTCAACCGATTCAGTTAGGTTTCGGTTCCAAGGGTGGCTGTGAGGCCGCTGTCCATTCTCTGCGCACCTATTTAAATATACAAAAGGGTGGTGTATTGCTGAAGGTGGATTTAAAAAACGCTTTCAATTCAGTCGATAGAGGCGCTATGCTGGCACAAGCAAAAATCAAAATTCCTTCGATCTACAACTTTCTCTGGCAATGCTATAGTCAAAATTCAAAATTAATGTACCGAAATGATCTTCTTTTTTCGGCAGTCGGGTGCCAGCAGGGTGACCCCTTAGGTCCGGTTATTTTCAGTCTTGCGATACACCCGGTTATTGAAAAAATTCAGTCGAGGTTCAACACTTGGTACCTCGATGATGGGAGTTTAGGAGACGACCATCCTGAGACTGTTTTGAAAGACCTTGAAAACCTAAAACTTGGCTTTACTACAATCGGACTTAGTCTAAATTTTACCAAGTGCGAATTATTTATTGATCAAGAAATGCCTCTTCTTACTAAAATGAAAACAATTGCTCAATTTAACTCCTTGGCCCCAAACATTAAAATTATTGATAAGTCTTCTCTTCGTCTCCTAGGCTCCCCAATTTTTGATGAATCATTTCCCAGTTTTGTTGATGAAAAAGTTCAAAATTTTCAGTTAGCATCCGATCGACTTTCTAATATACATAGCCATTTTGCTTTTACCATTTTAAAACATTGTCTTTTTGTTCCAAATTTCACGTATAATTTACGCTGCAGTCACCTTTGGAAATACCCGGACCTTCTTACTAAATTAGACAATATAATTAAAGACACTTTGGCATCTCTTTTAAACATTGAATTTGATCACATTATTTGGGAACAAGCCTCCTTACCCGTGAGGCTAGGGGGAATCGGAATTCGAAAAATTTCTAGTGTTGCTCTGCCCGCGTTTTTGTCCTCTATCCATAGCATACAGGACCTTTATAAGAAAATTTTATGCAACCCTTCTTTCGAAATATCACACATGAAAGAAGCCAAAAACGCTTGGTCAGGGCTATGTCCAAATTCAGAATTTCCAGACGCTACGTCTTCTCAAAGGCGATGGGACGAGCCGCTTTGCAGACTTGTACAGAGTAACTTACTTGAATCTTCTAGTGACAGGTCTGCAGAGCGTGCTCGTTTACTTGCCGTTGCGGAGTGGGAATCTGGACTATGGTTACAGGCCTTGCCGTCTTTCACTCTGGGTACCTTTCTGGACGATCACACATTCCGTCTGGCGACATGCCTGCGTTTAGGGGCCACAGCGAATGTCCCGCATCGTTGCCTATGCGGCGATACCGTAGACCAGTTTGGGCGTCACGGACTTTCGTGTCTCAAAAGTGCAGGTCGCATGGCGCGCCATGCCACACTAAATAGTATTATCCACCGAGCTCTTGTCACTATTCACGTGCCAGTGGTTTTAGAACCCAATGGACTGGCACGTGAGGATGGCAAGAGACCGGACGGAATGACTCTTGTGCCGTGGAGGATGGGAAGGCCGCTGGTTTGGGACGCCACCTGCGTGGACACGCTCGCGTCCTCCCACCTTCCCAGCACAAGTTCTAAAGCGGGCATGGCTGCAGCCAATGCAGAGTCCCTCAAACGGCGTAAATATGCTTGTATCGGCAATGGTTTCTTATTTGAGCCGTTTGGGGTGGAGACTCTGGGTCCGTGGGGCCCCTCGGCGCATAAACTTTTTAAGGTTTTGAGTCAAAAGCTGGTTGAGGTGACGGGTAACCAGAGGGCTGGTAATTTTCTAGGACAGAGGATAAGCATTGCCATTCAACGTGGCAATGCTGCCAGCATTCTGGGTACCCTTTCGTGTGACAACGACATGCGGGACATTTTTTATTTATAGCTTTGTTTTTGTATGTAGTTAGGTTTTTATTTAATAGTTTTAATTTTTGTTTTTAAGTTAAGTTTTAGTTTTTTATTAGTTTTAGGAAAATAAAATGTATAATATCCCAAATATTTAATGAATAAATCCGAAAACTGTAAATTGGTAACCAGAACTCTAGCAAATATATATTTTTTACAGCATCTGTTATGCGCGAGTTCAACTCGCACTTAGCTGGTTTTTCTATGACAC
The DNA here is from genome assembly GCA_963082605.1 of Rhodophaea formosa. Lineage (NCBI taxonomy): Eukaryota > Metazoa > Arthropoda > Insecta > Lepidoptera > Pyralidae > Rhodophaea > Rhodophaea formosa. Next base: position 7,423,878 of record OY720225.1, on the reverse strand, counting down.
AATAGCAGACAAACGATTCTGTGATCAAAGGATTATAGATAGCCCATACGACGGACAGACAGCGGAGGCTTAGTACAACAGTGTCCTACTCTGGATATAGGAAGCGAGAAAAGATTTTCATTAAATATTCTTCCGTGTGTGGTTCCCGGCAAAGCAGAATAGGACCACTCCAAGGCTTCCCGTGGTGGTGTTCTACACCCTCTTTATATATTTGAATAATATTTAAATTCAGTTTGTCCTAGGCCAAACTAGCCTATTAAAGATTACAGGACAAACTAGTTTATCCTGAAATCATATATGAGGTAGACGCGCGTTTCACGGTTACTCCGTGTAAATTAGCTTACAAAGTTGCGTTTGAATTGCGTCTGAGGACGTATACACGCGTGACGCTTGTTCTGCGCGTCTTCGGTCGTCTGTAGTTTGTTGGTTTTTCTGTTCGATAGTACTACTTCCTGTTATGAGTGTCATTTTTTCAACTAGTAGTACAAATGACACAAGGGGTGTATCATTTGTACTACCAGTTGTACTTTTCGGTAGTACTTCTGACACGGAGCGGAGGATGTCGTAGAAGGCGACTTAGGAAACACAAGCTAGACAAAGCTTATAAACATCAAAGAGCCGTCTCCAACTCATCTGGCCAGGGTTTAGTACTATTATTAATTCTGTGCCAGCGTAGAGAGTGTATCATTTGAAAACCTGTTGATGATGATGATGATGATATTTTTTTCCACAGTCCTGCTAAAAATGAAAGAAAACGCAAGAGGAAGCTGCGTATGGGCGGTAAATTGCGTAACGGTTAGTTAGGGGATGGATGGTGATGTATTTGTGATTTTTGTATTGCTTAAATGTTAAAATTTTGGAATGTCTAGTACATGCGGTTTCTAAATATAAATTCGAGAATCCTGACTTACTCGTATATCATTGATGCGAAAGTTTGTTTGTTACTCTTTAACGCTTTAACTTCTGTCATGACCCCTATAATGATATTTAGGTTACGTAAAAGGATATAGGGGTATTATGATAATTGCATTTCATTTCGACATCAACGCGAATGTTGTCGTGGGCAAAAGCTTAGTAGTTATAAAATATATACAAAATACATTGACTGTAGTATAGTATACCTATATTTATTTATTTATGTAGTACGTGTAAGGCATTATTTTGGAAAGAAAAAAATCATCACAAAATTGTAATCCATTTAGAATACAAAGAAAACGAATGAAGTTTTGATTGATGATGAATTCTGGAAACGTATGTATGCGCCAAGTTATATTTTTGAGTTCTAAGTTAAGTACAATTTTGTAAATAGAATTGCTAAGTTTTTGTAATAAAATTTTAATAGGTTTTTTTACAAACAAATGTAGTTAAATAAATAATATTATCAGTATAATCAATGTGTTTTAATAAAACCAAAAACTACTGGCGTGGCACGTCAGGGACTGCCAATGATAAAGATAACACCTTAGTTGCGGAATATGTAAAAGACACGACACTTAAGCATGTGTGCACGTAAGATTGCTTGCGGCTATATGTGGTTGTCTGGATGTGCGCGGGGGCATCGAGAAGCGCGCGGGGCGTTAAACGGGCCGTCGCTGTCACTGCCTTGGTTGAGGGCTGTGTGTTGTATCTGCGTTTATCACACAGCGCATTAATGGCAGTCGTTGAGCTGTCAGATGCCTTTGAGCAGCTTGAAAAATCTGACACCAGTGCTGGCCACTTACACACTCGAAAAAAAAAACAGAGTTCGCACCGCAGGCCGTGTTGCATTGTTCCATGGTGTCAACCCTAGCGCTTACACGCCCCAGCTCAAGGTCTTCGTTACCTGAACTCTCACGTACAGAAAGTCACCACTGTGGTACGGTTAAGTACGGTTCCAACCATGATTTCGCTCAGATCAGAGAGCTGATAACGCAACAACGTAAACGAGACTCAAATTATCTCTATCCTTTCAAGCTTCAATGCTTCACATATACAAAGACCAATTCGCAGGTTTTAGGGCACTATTTTTCAACGTGACTTACTAAACGAGTGTTTGACGTGAGTGTTTCTATAACGCTCCATTTATGAATCGTTATTTTACGAATGATTTTTTCCACCTGAGACGAACGCCTGTACAGTCAAGGGCAAATATAATTGACGATTTGAAGTTAAACTTAATGAACAGCTAATTTTAGTATTAAAAATTTATATAGAATGTAGAATGTAGGTATCTAACAGAGTGTCAAAAAGGTTTATTAGTTAAGTAAAATTACTTTTGACTTCGTTAAGAAATTGGTTTCCTAAACCATTTTTGTGCCTATTACAATTTCAAATGAGACTTCGGGATAATTTCCGTAACAGCTGTTGGAAATGAAGAGAAATGGACTCCATTTGAATTGAAATTTGATAGAATTTAATTTTGATTTCAGGTATTGAACTTTGACACTGCTCTCGTAGCCTATATAAAAATATATAAAATGTGCCGACTGCAGTGTTGTCTAGTTGATTTTGTTATGTTTTTGCGTTACCCCCAAGTAGGATAGTCCGTCCCTAAGTCTTTTAGATGACCCAAAGCAATTGTATATTTGTTTTACCTAGGTGAAGCATTATTTTATGGAACAGTGGAATTACGAGTTCTTATATGATTTTCAAAAATAAACTTTCTGGCGATATTATTTAAAATTTTATGTATTATGCCCTAACTCAGAATAATAATTTATAGTTCTATGGGCCCTAACCCTTCAAAAAAAATTATGAAGCATTTCTTTGCGTTTTTGACAAAACGACCTCTTTTGCCGGCCAGTAGTAGTAGGGGGTTTGGGTTTTTACCGATATTGAAATAATAAAATTAATAATGCCAGGGATTTAAGATCAGTCTATAAATTCATATTCATCATCATCATTTCAACCGAAAGAAGGCCACTACCAGTCATAGGCCTCCCCCAAGGATTTCCAATACGACCGGTTGGAAGCGGCCCGCATCCATCAGCGTCTTCCTGCGACCTTTTTTGTTGGTTTGGTAGGGTGTCCATCAAATGCGCTTCCCGGTACATGGACGCCAGAACCTTTCTACCTCATTGGCCATAAGGTTTTCACGCTATGTGCCCCGCCCACAGCCACTTCAAACAGCTAATCCGCTCATATTCACCACATATTCATATTATAAAAATTTAATACATTAATTAGTATTAATAAATTGACCTTGAAAGGTCTAGGTAGCCGTCACTAGCACCCCAATATTCAGCAAACAGATTATTATCTCCATGGAATAAATGGTCAGGATTCCTGAACGCACGTCCACTGATTCCTTAATTAAACGATTTATCAACCGTTTCTACGGCGATAAATAAGACAGAGCTGTCAAACCTAAATCAGGACAGCCACGGTGAAAATAGTGATGGGTTTAATACAAATGTTTATGCTACTTTGTAAATTTGAGGTTAAGACTTCTTACAGACTTGGCTAGTCTGAGATCTAGTCTTTCTAGTGAAAAAGGTAATTTTGTAGTCTTAGTTATTAAGATACTAACCCTCTTACAATTAAATTAAAGGAAGCATTTTGAATCGTACGTGATTCTTCAAATCTAGATTTATGATTTTCAGCAAGTCTTATTATTTTTTTATTGCCTAAGTATATTTAAAGGAACCAGCATTTTTTTACTTCTACTGATGTTTATGTAAATTAATGAGCGTGTTTTCATTAAAAAAATACAAGCTTATTATTAAAAAATAAATAACCGAGTATCTTTTTGTAAGTTTACGTCCGCTATATAAATTTTTGGCTTATCACATACCTTTGACACTCCGGGGAGAATACGAATCTAATGACACCTCACACTTCAAAATCAGTCAAACCGTTTTGTCTGCAGGATGCAGCAATGGAGCAGACATACTAACATACATAGATATAATAATAAAAATAATAACTTTATTTCAGATCCATCATCCATATTAACGATACAGATACATACGCGCGATAATCATTACCCTTCTTCTGGATGGGGTAGTTGGTAAAAAAATCAAGCGAGGGAAGGGTAGGAGTTTGTTAGACTGGGGGTTTATTATGTTACTTGCTCGGATGAATTTGGGGATGAGAAAGTAGCAGCTCAGGAGGCGGGACGCGTGTACCCGTTGCCATACATGCAACCACCGGACGGGCAGTTAAGGGTACGGTAGTCAGGTGTTTCGCCATACAAATTCTGTAGGGTGATGACTCCGTTGTTCGGTATCGTCTGGTTAAAGTTTTTAATTCTATCGATTTGTCGTGTCGTTATCTATGCTTGTATGGAATCATAATTGTAAAATTAAAAGTACTTCAAAAGTTATAAGTCTCAAAACATTTCGTTTCAACACGTAATTTTAACGCAACTTAGGGGACAATTAAATACCGGAAGGAGTATAAAATCTCTAAAACAAAATTCATACGAGCATAGCTTGGTTATTAAAAAAAATAACTTTACTTTTAATTAAAACATTCAGCTGTTTTATCACAAGAACACTTCTCCCAAACGCATACTCGCGAATTTTTAGACGACAAAGATATAGATTTTCAACAAAATTGTGTTTGCACACACTAGACTGTAGTTCCGATGGGCTTATACATCGGTGTAAATAGTTCCGCACTGTTCATAACCGAGTCTATGCCTTTCTCAGCGAAATAGCACGCAAATTAGCCACGTGCGCCGACGAGTTCGAGTTCCGGACTAGCGCATCCTTAAGGATGACACCCCTGACCATAATATAATTCTTTCCATCAATATATAGAACCACAATATTCAAGAACCCAAAAAAGAAGAGTTATTGAAGGATGTGCGATTAGTTCCACGAGTTACACGTTGGTCTGGGAGTAAAGAAAAAACATAGAATGTACTAGCTGCAGTCGGTAGACTCAATATGCACAAGACCGCAATTTGTGGCGACTAATGGGGGAGGCCTATGTCCAGCAGTGGACGTTCCTGGCTGATTGATAGATAGTACCAGCTGCTTCTCTTCTCGCGCAGATCGTAAAAGCCGATCGAGGGAATAGGCGAAAATCTAAGGAATCATGGCAATAGGCCATGCGGCTAGCAACCCATCACTATTTTGATTCCGTTTGCCATCTCCACGCCCACCACCATGCTAATCGTGGCTTGAGGTCTGTCTATCCAGCAAGGGAAAAAGACTTGACAGTATGTATGTATGTGTGTTTAAGTTTACTATGAATATTTGCTTATTATTCGTACAAGTAATGGTCCCATCACTAGTAATAAAGAGACGGTTACCCTTAACCGCTGTTTCGGGACATTTTTTTCACTTTTAAACGGTTATTAATAACAATTAACGTTATTTACGCGTTGGGGTTCAGTTTTAATTTCGCTCGCGTATTTTACGTCTCGATTTCAGTTTTTTTAAATTTTTGGTAAACGTGTTTGTTCAGTCATTGCAACAAATAATATAGGGAAATGGGTATTATTGTAACCATTTCTTTTAACTTGGCTAAATAACGTTTTATTATTATTATTTCTGTTTAATAAAGATTTAATTGCATAATTTTCTTTATTTTCAATATTAAAACAAATATTTATTAGAAATATAATAATGTAAAGGGAGATAATATGAATCAAAGATAGGTGTTTCTATTTTGTTTTCAATTTGGTTTTACTTTTTTATCGCAACTTTATGTCCTTATATTAATCTTGACCAAGATTATATAAATCAACATTTTACTGTCATTAATTTGAACGAAGTTTAATTTATTAAGGTGATCGTAGAATCCATTCAAAAACTCAATTGCAGGAGCACGCTGTGCGCTTTCTTAGGATCAAGGTGGATTTGCCATAGAGCTAATGGTACAGGAACTGGACTTAAATAAAAAAATATAGCAATCGAAGGTTAAAAAAATGTTTCACAAATTTCATCTGGCGGCCTTTTGGAGCCCTAGTGTCGAAGGCATTTTGGGTAACGACTCCTGCCTGACGCTAACCCTTCTGGGGTAGCTCCAGAACCTTGGATAATTGGAAATGGGATTCAAAATTTTACCCACGATGAAAATTGAACGTTGCCCTATACGTAGCAAGCATGCATGTTAACCACTGTGCCATGACGGCCTTTAATAGGTGAAAAAGCACTATAACAACTCAAAAAATAGGTGAAATATGGTCGTTGACAGGCAAACGTAGGGTGTAAAATATTTGGCAAATTATTATGCTATTACTAGCATCCACAGTAAATAATTATTATAAAACAACAGTTGAAGATCGTAATAATGAGAGTAAATTATCTCTGTCCATAGTCTTGAAGAACTTCTGACATTTCAATACAAATTATGGACGGATAAACTCTTTTGTATCGGAACGTCGTCGTCGTCGTCGTCATTTTTTTTTCGACTTCCTAGTTGTTCTCCCACAGAAAAAGTTCATAATAACGGGCTGGATTAGTGTAACCTCTCAAGGCTATGTCAACGATATAAGTATCAAAAACCGGGACGGTCTAAACGTTACTAAATCTACATTCAATCTATGGACTATGCGGGAACTACAGGGGGATTAAACTTTCGTTCACGTGTTGCGTCAACGAAATAAAATAAGTATCAAAAAACTGGCCGGTCTAGATATCACTAAGTCTACATTCAATCTATGGACTATGCGGGAACTACAGGCGGATTAAACTTTCGTTCACGTGCTCCGTAATCCAAATTCAAACGTTCAGGATAAAATCGCTTTCACCAGTCGCCATTTTTTGTGTTTTTAACAAACTTTTGTGTTTGCGCTGGTTGAAAATTTGCATGCGACTTGGTTTCATGTTTTGCGAGGAAATTGGGACTTCATTTTCGTTGCATTAGCGACCAATCGTGCAGTCAATTTCTTGGTAAGTATAGTTGCTGACGTCTAGAATATACAATGTGTTTTGTTGTATCTATCTATAATATTTATGAACTGTGTTCTTGTCGGTGGAGTACTCTATGTCCCTCGGTTCTCAGCCACCCTGATTGACCTAGCGATAATTAAAATTCAGATTCTCAACATCTATGCAAATAACTTTTGTTCTGTGATCAAACCTGAAATCGAGAAAATAATTTCAGTTGAATTAGTAGGTAATAAATTTACTATGGAACAGACTATTTCTCGATTTCAAGCTTGTTTACAGAACAAAAGTTGTCTGTAATAATGTTGAGAATGTGAATTTAAATTATCTGTAGGTCAATACTAAGCCTACTCTATATAGCATTTAAATTGACCCTCAAAACTACCTTAAAGGGGTGACTCAGCCCATTAATATGAACAACTTTTCCGATAGGATTAATGCTGGGATTAACAAAAAAATCTGAGGTTTGGCACGATGGCCTCAAAAAAAGATTTGACATTAAGCGCTAAGTATTTTACTTAGTGCCGTGTGGTTCCCGGCAGAGTAGAATAGCCCCAAGTAACATTTTTAGGGAACTGAGGTTTCAGAATATGCTTATAAGTCCTAAAATGGTATTTTTTTAGTTTTAAAGTTATACCTTAGCTCAATATTTAGTTTTTTAAATTGCAAATAGGTCTTAGAACTGAAAAGTAATGACAAAAACTAAATAGGATTCCAAAGGAGGTTAAAATAAAGTAATGCTTGCTTATCAATCTGAGTAAATGGTTCTGAGATCTTCAGGTTTTGAAATGGTTCTACTTGGGTTATTGTTTGGCACTCTACATGCCAAAGCATGACTAAATAGGTCATAAGCGTAACATATATATGACCTATTCAGAACCAAATTTTGCTTAGTTTTGTATGTCTAACTCAAAACCTTTGTAGGGCTTATTGTGTCTTTTGCTTACCATACGTAGTCCTTGTAGTATAAAAATAGACTAATTCGACTTTTTATATTTCAATTGACATGGTTTCTAGTCCTTTTGTAGTCCTTAAGTTTTATGAAAAATATTGTAGACTATTATTAGGCTTTATGAGTTTTCATAAGTTCAGTCTGAAACCTTGTGGACTTCACGTGTGCTTTATCAAAACCAACGTTATTTTCTAAAGTATACAGGATGTCTTGCCATAAAATGGTCAACAGTGGTAATTTTAAGCAGAAAGTGAAGTATAATATTGACAAAAAAACCGGAGTTGCGAATGACAACTTTGAGTTCACACTGTTTACACTCACACCTCACAGTCTAACGACCAAAAACATCTAACAATGAAGATTGTATGAAATTTTACATTTTGCAGTACATTTTATAAGTTGGTTGCCTATAACTTTTTAGTTTGCACTTAGTACCCAGCTCTGATAGTTTTCCTTTCAACTTCAGTATATATACTATTGCTGTAATTTTTTTCACGTATCCATATATAACCGTTTAGCAGATAGAGGGGGGGGGGGGGGGACACGTACCTCTAACAAAATTTTGCACTTTAAAACCAAATATTTCGGAAACGGATCCCTAAATCAAAAAATGGTGTTCTTAACCTCACAATATTTTTGAAAGACCTTTTTAACGATACCCCACACGATGGGTAAATAGAGAAAAAAAAATTACTCCCCCACTTTACTTGTATGGGAGCTACCCAAAAAAAATATTTTTTCAAGGTTTTTTTTCTACGACTTTTTTGCCATGATTAATATACACACTCATACCAAATTACAGCTTTCTAGTACTTATAGTCTCTGAGTAAAACCGCGGACGGACAGACAGACAGACAGACAGACATGGCGAAACTATAAGGGTTCCTAGTTTACTACGGAACCCTAAAAAGGTAGGTATGCCACATTTCATACCAATATTTTCAGACAAAAAGAATTGTGTGACAGGGTTTTTCTTAGATACGTAACTACCTGTTTAATTTAACTGACCTTGCTGTTTTTAATTACGTAGATATTTAGCGATAACTTTAATTTTCTAATAGTATGGGTGTGAATGGATATGAGGAATTTAAATTCTTATATGACGATCGATAGAGAGACGTGAAATGAGTAATATGCAAATGAATTGTAATAAGGGTCTTGCCTCTTGTGTTTTCAGATAGAACAGCAGTATCAACAAGTGGATGTAGATAAAAATAGCTACAACTGATGTTGAAGTTGTGACAGCTATTGATGAAGCTTCTGTATTTTTACCTTGTAATAGGAATGAATGTCAACCTAGTGAAGAGAGCCCCAGTGTGTCTGATGATAGTAGCATTAGCGTTTTTTATGATGAAGTCGACTTTCAGCGTCTTAAATATTACGAAATTCAAGATCAAAAACTTAAAGAATGGGCGCTGCAGCATAATATTACACATGTGGCTTTAAAAGATCTTTTAAGTATTTTAAATGAGGATTCTTTTCTTAGAATGACCCTAGAATGTTTTTGTCTACTCCAGCAAACATAACTATTAATTATATAACAGGTGGTCAATATTGACATTATGGATTGCAAAAATGTATAGAAGGTGTTTTCTATGATACAAAAATGAATTATATTTCGATAAATATCAATATTGATGGATTACCAATATTCAAATCATCAAAAAATGAATTTTGGCCAATTCTTTTTAATATAAATGAAATTCAAGCACATATGGCACATCATATGATCTCATACTTTCCAGTAGCAGATTCGTTACATTTAATTGAATGTCATTAATTCAAGGGTGCCATCATCAACTGCCTGTCGTGTTATTGCAAGTATGTCTGCTACTTTCTCATCCCGTTTACACAGTCCAACAAAACCTTTTTCCTAAAGTAAGCACCCTGTATGCACTGATATTATTTTTTTTGGTGAATAGTCTTGTGTGGTCTTGACAAGTGTTGGACAGTGACTGAAAGGTCCGCAGAAAGTTGTGTAACAGGTCAATCTAGCTTTCCGCAGACTAACTAGCATCAACACAGAGACATGTAGAATCAAAGAAAACCTATTAAGCTGAGCTCTGACAAAAAAGCCCTGATTTAGCCCTCTAATTTACCGATTAGCCCTATTTTGGCATAAATTAAGTCCTTTAGGACTTAGCTCAGGGCTTATTGGTCTTAAATTGGTTAGATCAGAAACTATCAGGATTTAGGCTAAAGTCAGCCATTTTTGAACTTTAATATCTTATTTTATTGGTTATTATATTATGATTTTCTCACTAAAACAAGGCTTAAAATAGTTATTGGTATTACAGGTTTGTATCTTAAAAATTAATCTGTGATTTTGGGCGTTTTCGAATTAAAATTGAAAATATCATCAATAATTTTTAATACCTAAATAATACTAAATAATGTCTTTTAGCAGGCCCGTGAATTTTACTTAAGTATTATGTCCGATATCATCAAAAAAATGACTGTCTCAATAGTATTGATACCATACAACCAGCAAATCAACAACTCATAACATCAAATATTTTTTTTACGAAACATAAATCATCGCCATTGTAACTATTTAAAAACATGCATTTCATTTATCCAAAATGTAATTTGACTAAACCTAAGAAGGCCTATTTTGTGTTCAGAATATCCTATAAGAACTCAAAATAAACTTATTTCTAAGCCTAAATCTGACTAACAAGACTTTCACAGTGCTAAAGCAGAACTACATTTCAAGGCTTGATGGTGACCAAATTTGGTCTTTGCAAAGCCTTGTAGGTACTGAAAAGGTTAAATTTTGTATCTGAGATATTATATTTAATCTCAGAAATTTAAGTCCAGAACGTTATGTGGAGGTTCTGTAGATTGGGCCCTTTTGTTCTACAGAACCTAATAATGAGGTTATTTTAAGGTTGTCAAAACTAGTTGCTCAGAACTTTGCGTTGTCATAGAAAGGTTTTAGGACCTGCTCAAAACCTTTTCAGGACCATAAAATGTTACTTGGGAGGACCAGTCCAAGTCATCCCGTGGATGTCGTAAAAGGCGAGTTAGGACACACAAGCTAAACAAAGCTTACTATAATCAAAGAGACCTCTCCAACCCGCCTGGCCAGCGTGGAGAGTCTAGGCCAAATTCTCTGACTACTCAGGCTAATATATGGCTCTGGTAGTACAGAGACGGTCGTGCTCCTGCAGTGGAGACAAGAAGGACCTGATGATGATGATGATGATTTTACTTAATATCGTAGTTTGTATGATTTTATTTAGCACCACTGTAAAGGAACAAACATTTAAAAAATCCTTTTAATCTATTCAAATATTTTAACAAACTGCTTTTCTCAACGAAATTAATCAAAAACTGATCTTATTTAATCACATTAATCACCAATTAGAAAGAAATTCTGAAATGCTGAAGCCGTCGAAAACTCCCTACCGATTTCCAAGATTTATTGCATAACATTTTTGATCGATTTGAATACATAAATTGCTGCGAACAAATTCGTAGATAAGTTCCGAATTAGGGGATATTCATCATCATCACGTTTTTATTAGTCTCCACTGCTGGAGCACGACCCTCTCTGTATAACTAGAGTCATATATTAGCCCGAGCAGTCAGAGGGTTTGGCCTTCACTTTCAACGCTGGCTCATCTGGAGAAATCTCTTTGATGTTTTTAAGCTTTATTTAGCTTGTATTTCCTAAGTCGCCTTCTACGACATCCACGGGAAGACTTGTAGTAGTCCTATTCTACTCTGCCGGGAACCACATGGCTTCTGGGGATATTGATAGGATTGGCGCCAAGAAGAAATGTATACGTCCTAATTAACATCATTTTAAATTTGTAAGTAATAATTTATTTTCTATGCCGTGTGGTTCCCGGCAGAGTAGAATAGGACCACTCCAAGTCTTCCCGTGGATGTCGTAGAAGGCGACTTAGGGAACACAAACTAAACAAAGCTTATGAATATCAAAGAAGACCTCCCCAACGCGTCTGCTGGCCAGGGTGGAGAGTGTAGGCCAAATCCTCTGACTGCTCTGGCTAATATAAAGCTCTAGTAGTACAGAGAGGGTCACGCCTGCAGTGGAGACTAAAAAAAGACCTGATGAAGAAGAAGATTTTATTCCTTGTGATAAAACTTGACGCTGTTACATTTTCGTTTTGTTTTGTTTTTCGTGTGTGTAAGTGGTCAACACTGGTGTCAGATTTTTCAAGCCGCCTTAAGGCATTTGACAAAGCTTATCAACAGCCATCAATGATGACAGCCGGGACCAACGGCTTAACGTGCCTTCAGAAGCATGAAACTATAAACTTCCTTCCTCTTCGTCATACTAGCTAGTCATACTGGTTGACCATGACCACGGGAATATAAAAGTCCGCGTACCAAATAATGTCGGCCATTAATATCAACTTCTATACAAATATTATAAAGGATTTGATTGTTTGTTTATTTGCACGAATAAGCTCCAAAACTACAGAAATGATTTTCAAAATTGTCTCCCTTATAGAAAGCAAATATATCTGCGGCTGACATAGGCTATAATTAACGCAAAAAAAGTAAACATGTTCAAAACTTTAATAAATAGGAAAAAACTAATTTATACTAATATTATAAAACTGAAGAGTTTGTTTGGTGGAACGCGCTAATCTCAGAAAACACTGAACCGATTTAAAAAAAAAATCACCGTTGAATAAATTCGTTATCCCTGACTGCTATAGGCTATTTATGTACCACGGGCGAAGCGGGGGCGGACTGCTCGAGTTTTAATAATATTAGCTTATTTACAGCTTAAATAAATCATCATCATCATCAGGTCCTTGCAAGTCTCCACTGCAGGAGCACGACCCTCTCTGCACTTCCCAAGCCATATATATTAAATAACATACATATAGCCAGAGCTGTCAGAGGATTTGGCCCTCACTCTCCACGCTGGCCAGACGGGTACTCTCCAAGCTTAAATAAATAAGCAAAATTAATCAATACAATTGATCCCATTTAATCAATTTGATAAATCACCAATTAGGAAAAAATGATAAAATATCGAAGACGGTGGAAGCTCCGAAGCAGAAGAATAAATAAATTACCTCGAAAGAATTCTGAAAGAAATAGGAGTGGGCTTAAAAAATTTGTTGAGTTTCAAAAGGGATTTCATTAGATACCCCGGAGTGTACATAACATAAGTCAACACATCAGTCAAAAATTAATATGGCAGAGCCCGATTTTTTAAAATGGTGGACATAAACATAACCGTTAGGGCTGTTTTTAAATAATGTTACTTGTATATTATAATAATTTCCAACTGGATTTTTTTAATGTTACTTGTATATTATAATCAATTATTTGCGGGTGACATAGCTCCAATTTACGCAAACGAAGTACAGCAAACATATTTAAAATTTGAATAAACTGACAAAATTAATCAATAAAACTGATCTTATTTAATTAATCACCAATTAGGAAGAAATGTTAAAATATCGGAGACGGTGGAAGCTCCCGGCTGAGCTCCCAAGATTTATTGTAAGTAATTTCTGATCGGTTTGAATAAATAAATTACCACGAACAAATTATTGCAGAATTTGAGCTAAAATTTTTGAGTTTTCTCTTTTTAATAGCCTCGCCTCACAATGTGTTTCACATGTATGTATGGATGTTTGTCACATTGTTTTAGATTCTCCGGGTGTCTTATTAGATTCCCCGGAGTGTACATAAGTCATGCCAGAAATTAATGTGGCACAGCCCAATTTTTTTTTAATGGCGGGCATGAACAAAACCATTAGGGCGATTTTTAAAAAGTTACTTGTATATTATAATAATTTATCTGCGGGTGACATAGGCAAACGAAGTACAGTATTTAAAACTTTAATAAAACAAAAATAAAAAAAATAACTGATCGTTTTAATCAAAATATCGGAGAGAAGAAATGCTAAAATATCGGAGACGGTGGAAGCTACCGGCTGAGTTCCCAAGATTTATTGTAAGTGATCTGTATGTAAGTAATGATCGGTTTGAATTAATTAATTACCACGAACGAATTCTCAAAGCATTGAGTGAGCTAAAAAAATTTTTAGATTTTTAAGTGAATGACCACCCAGAGCGTTCCAGATCGAAACAATGGCGTATGATATTTAAAAAAATTTAAAATAATTCGGAACAAAATTTGAGTTGTGTCACCAGTGATAACCCAAATTATATAGATATATATAACGGAAAGACCTATATCAAAACACTATGTGTTCCCGCTGAGTATAGACACACGGCTCAATTATTTAACTGACACGTTCTATTATTTTTCTTTGCCTACGTTGATAGAACGTGCCTAAACCGATGTTTTGTTGATACCTAGAACAAACCGAAGTTTAGAAAAATGAAAATGTAAACATTTCCAACTATTTTTATTTTATTGATTAATTTTGCTGATAAAACTGGGAAAACTTTGAACCATCCTGCTATTCTCTGTTTGCGTAAATAACGGTCAAAGGAATGGAAAGAAACTGAACATTTGTCACCCGATAAGATAAGTACATTTTAGCCACCATTTTGATTCCTTTATTCTTAAAACGTGGCCTTTCGGTCTTTTAATGGCCTTGGGTCGTAAGTGAAAACCGGCCAAGTGCGTATCGGGCCACGCGCAGTGTAGGGTTCCGTAGTTGCGAATGACAACTTTTGAGTTCACACTGTTCACACTCGCATCTTACAGTTTTAACGACCAAAACCATCTATCAATGAAAATTTAATGGTTGAGCTCAGCGATGGCTGATCCACTCGTCAACTCGTGAACGGGTGCTGTCAGGGGGACTGGTCTGCTCGGCCTCTTTGAGACTACTTTAAGTATCATATGTTGTTTATTATCTTTGCACACTCGATCGTTAACATAAACATGTTCCAAAAATAATAAATCTCTGTATATTGAAATTGTAACATGAAAACAGAAAAAAGAAAGAAAAAGAAAAGAAAGAAAAAGACAATATTGAATAAATATTCGTAATCATATAAAGCCCTTCAGGCGAGTAGGCGACCAAAACTGTTGATAAGAGTTTCTTTCGGCGTTTCTTCTCTGCAGTGGTCGGTTCCGAAACGCTAGTAGTCTGTAGCTTTTGAACAATAAATAAATACATATATCTAATGAGATAATTTTAAATTTGATATGACGTGAAAAAGTGCCTACAAAGGTCTATTTTCTGAATAAACGTTTTGATTTTGATTTTTGATTTTGAATGAAATTTTACATTTTCGATACATTTTATAAGTTGTTTGCCTATAACTTTTTAGTTTGCACTTAGTACTCAGCTCTGATAGTTTTCCTTTCAATTTCAGTATATATACTACTGCTGTATTTTTTTTCACGTATCCATATATAACCGTTTAGCAGATAGAGGGGGGGGGGACACTTACCTCTAACAAAAATTTGCACTTTAAAACCAAATATTTCGGAAACAGATCCCTAAATCGAAAAATAGTGATCTCAACCTCACAATATTTTTTAAAGATCTATTTAAAAAAGAATAAAAAATTACTCCCCCACTTTACGTGTATGGGAGCTACCCTAAAAAAATATTTTTCAAGATTTTTTTCTACCACTTTTTTTGCCATAATTCATATACATATCCATAATAAATTACAGCTTTCTAATACTTATAGTCTCTGAGTAAAACCGCGAACGGTCAGACAGACAGACATGGCAAAACTATAAAGGTTCCTTGTTTACTACGGAACCCTAATAAAAACGTGATAATGTACGTAACCGTTTTGAAAAAAAAAATTACACCTGATTTAATTACAAACTTTTATTCTTTTTGTATTCTCTAATCCCTTAAGAGTCACGGTTGCTACCCCGGTCCTTAAGAAGGCTTGCATGGAGATATACCAACACGTCGATGCCTTTTAGAGAAGTTGATGACATGTTAATGACTTGCCTTTGAACCGGTCTTGGCTGAACCAGAAAATAAGCATTAAAAAAGAAAAAATGTGGGTTATGGAATTGACCTGACTGATCACGACTTTTTTCTCGAGTTTCCAGCATAAGTTCCATACGACACGTTGACCACATAATTAAACAGTTATAACAATTTATATATTTGGGATGTCAGGCCCATGAACTGGTTAACCGCTATAAATCGCTAAGTGACAACGGCAGTAGTTAACAAGTAGTTGTGATGATATTAACCGTCCGCCCTCAGACCGGACCTTCAACTGTCCAACTGTAATCTCATTTACATAGCTATCCTACCTACCCTAATAACAATAATTTATTTGCACACTTAAAAAAACAGTTTCTTCCACACTAATATACTTTTACTAGCAGTTACCCGCGACTTCGTCCGCGGTGACTTCAGGTTTGGAATGCGGGGATTATAAAATATGACGCTACAAAGCGGTAAACTAAACATATACCCCGATTCACCCCCTTAGAGGTTTAATTTCGGGAAACTATTAAAAATGTTACTCATTATTTTTGCCGTTCTCAATTCACACGAAATTTCATACAAATATGTCCAAGGAATAAAAAGTGTCATATAAACTTTAATCCTCTATTTCACCCCCTTAGGGGATGACTTTTCAAAAATTCTTCCTTAGTGGATGCTTATGTCATATTAAGAGGAATACGTGAGGAAAATTTTAAATTTCTAGCTCTAAGGGTTTGGCCTGCGCGTGATCTATGATAATTGCCCATTTTTTAAAGTATTAAAATGAATATAGTACTTAATATATGCCATCGCGGACTTTTCTGTAGAGCTAAATAAGATACACCATTCCACCATACATTGTTTTGTTATATCTCAAAGGGTTTAGACATCGTTTTCGTTGAAAGCTCCCAAACGGCTTATTTTTTTACACCTCCAACAAATATCGTTGGTATATACAAAAATGTATACAAAAACTTAACAAACTATATACTAAAACCTTCCTCGAAAACCATGCTATCCATTGGAGAAAACCGCATGAAAATCGGTTCGGTAGTTTTGGAGTTTATCGCGAACAGACAGACAGACAGACGCGGCGGGGGACTTTGTTTTATAATATGTAGTGATTTAAACCACGCGGGCCGGAATCTAACCTGATATTTTTATGACATACCTTACTTATTAGGCCTTTGTGGTGCGTTTCTACAGGTAGAATTTTCATATCCCATATCTGTTATACACATTAGAGGATTTGCGTCACCTAACATTACTACACCACGATAGAGAATATGCATGTATTTTTTTTTTGCTTAGTATAATCCCTAATAACCACAGTAAAAAAATATGAAAAAACGTTTAAAATATCTTAATTAGCGACGATTTGATACTTTAAAGTTTAAATAAGAAAGAGAAGTCCGATATGGACTAGTGACGTCAAAGTCTATAATCATGTATTACATTTGCCATAAAAAATATAGTGTTTTCGCGAGTGAGATAGACGTATTTTCGTAAAATCATTTTATCTCGTTCGTTTTTTAACAAAATTTATTCTGGTTTCACTTTCAGTACTTTACGATTGAATATTTTTGGATTAACTGGTAAATAACACATATTTTTTCATGCATATCCCTATTACAAGTGTGAAATATTTTCCTATGTATATCTAATTTCTTAATTTAATAAAAGTATGTCAGAAACATAAGCTAAACAAAGCTTATAAACATCAAAGAGACCTCTCCAACCCGTCTGGCCAGCGTGGAGAGTGTAGGCCAAATCATCTGAATGCTCTGGCTAATATATGGCTCTTATAGTTCAGAGAGGGTGGTGCTCCTGCAGAGTAGAGACTAAAAAAGACTTAATACTGATGACGAAGATGATGTCGGAGTAGCATTGTGAATGCATAAAAAAAAACAACTATAAATAATTAAATATATCCATACTGGCCCGAGAAAAACGGTAAAACTAAGAATGTATCAGATGCCTCTCTTGCCGCGCAGATCGTAAAAGCCGATTGCGGGAATGGGCGAGAATCTGAGTACAGTACTCATGTCAATAGGTGATGCGGCTAGCAGCCTATCATTATATTGGTTTCTTTCTTCCACTTGAAGGCCTCCGTGGAGCAGTGGTCCCGGGTTCGATCCCCAGCCAAGTTATGATGATAAAAGATTTGAATACCTGTTGCTGTTATTAATATCGAGCAAAAAAAAGTGAATCTATGAGGGTTTACTACGGAACCCTAAACTGCTTCCTTATCGCTTGGTCCAAAACATAATATACTCAGTATAAAGAGAAAATATAACTTATAATAAAAATAATATTATCTCGATATCGTCGTCTCGATGCGAACGAGAATAGGTTTCGGGATTATGCAAATTGACATAGGAAGATGGGGTGTTACTGTTAGCGAGAGAGAGTAGAGGAATATACGAAAGCGGAGCTTAAAGTTTTTCACCTTTCACGCTGGTCTGGGAAAAATAAAAAACGAAGAATGTACCAGCTGCTTCTATTTCCGCGCACATCGTAAAGGCCGATCGAGGTAATGGGTGTGAGGAATCATGTCTATATGCGATGGGACTAGCAACCCATCACTATTGTGATTCCGTTCTCCACCCACAAGCCCACCAACACGCTAAACGTGGCCTTTGGGTTTTATGAACTTGGGCTCTGTCTACTCCGCAAGGGATAAAGACGTGATAAAATGTATACAATGTTCTTTTTTTTTCTTTTGTTTTTAAATAATAAATATATAGGGACATATTACACAAATTGAGCTAGCCCCACAGTAAGTTGTTAACTTGTGTCGCAGGATACTAACTCAACGATACTATATTTTATAATATATAATTATATAGATAAACATCCAAGACCCAGGTCAATATGAAAAAGATCTTTTTCCATTTTGACCTGACCGGGGATCGAACCCGGGACCCCCGTGTCGCAGGCTAGCGTGTTGACCGCTGCGCCACGGAGCTCGACGTTATCCTGCTAGATAGAGAGTAATGAAGTCTGGCTTATTAGGATTTCGTATTCTGAGCGTGTTAGAGATACGAAAATTGCTAGAATATTGAAGATCTGACAGTACACGTGATCAATTATTATTAATAGACAGTCTTGGTTATTAGTGAACAAGTGGATATATAAAAAAATAGAGAACCCAAATGTCTTTTTGGCAGTTTACGCTCTCCATATTGAATTTTTGCTGACGCTACATAGCCCATGATACTCAGGGGAACAATATGACTCTAATGACATCTCACACTTCAAAATCGGTTAAGCCGGCTAGGCGAGTAATTCCACAACTCGTCCCACATGCTACAGGGATTTGTTGCCGCGATGTCGAGTCGCTCCACGTCGAGTCACCGCCACGTCTACTTTGAAAACTCCTTCGATGCAATAATGGAACAGACATACTTACATAGATATATATAATATACATACATACATTTGCGAAAAGTTTTTTGTTGTTTTTCGTGTGTGTAAGTGGTCAACACTGGTGTCAGATTTTTCAAGCTGCCTTAAGGCATCTGACTTAGCTTAACGACTGCCATCAATGATGACAGCCGGGACCAACGGCTTAACGTGCCTTCCGAAGCACGGAGGAGCTCAAGATATTTTTATGCCACTTGCGGTCACCCATCCAAGTAGGGACTGCGCCCGGGGTTGCTTAACATGCGAAAGCGCTAATAATGCTCACGCCCACTAGGCCATCGGGCTCCTGCGAAAAGTATTCGGGCTAGTATATTCGGGATAGTATAGTATCGGGGCTGCGAAAAGTATTACCCTCCTACTGGGTGGGTCAGTCGAGTAAAAAATCGCTAATATTCAGAATGTAAGCCAAAATTATATTTATTTGTTGACTTGACCCGCGATGTCATTTTAGTTCTGGGAAAATCTTTTCGTATTTTGTTTGAAGATGTTATCCGTCCATACAAAAGAGCTGACAAGATTGATATAAAAATTCTCACAAAGGAAATGCTTAAACAAACTTTTGTGCCATCCTTACGCGGGCTGCATTATGTCCATAAGTGTTAATGGAATTCATTTGACATTATTTCTTCGTTTATTTCCTTTTTATCTCTTATTTTTTTAATAGACAAACAGTTGAAAAATGGCAATTTCTGTTGAGGCCATAAATGTTTATGATATTCCATCTCGTTCATTTGTCTGGTGAGGCAACAAGGCGGCTTGATATTGCAGTCTCGTTTTCAATTTTTGAGTCCGTTGAGTTGCCGCCTCCTTCCCCCATAATAGACTTGATCTTCCACTGAGTGAGCAAGGTACACGCTCGCCTCTCCACTTTCTTATATCAAATGAGGCTAGGCAAATACAGGCCAATTACAAATACTAAATCACTTTTTCCCCGATCTCATATTTTTCTTCTGTCTCACTCGCTTACCTTCTATTTAAAATATATACAACGAGTTCTTACTACTACTAGACGAATGTTATCGGAGATGAGAGTTGAAGCAATGGAATGATTATTCCCATCGGTTTGTGAGATTAAAATTGCAATATCATTCCTCTAATTAATCACCGGCTTAACTATCTTCTATTTTAAACAAATTCTTCAAGTCTGTCACCATCTCGCTCGACATATTTTATTCCTTTTTCCGGCTCATTTCACCTTTTTTCTACGTATTTCAAATCTCTACCAGTGTGCCCCCACGTCACACAGACAGGCGACTGTCCCCGGAGAATAGAAGCAATAGTGCGATTGTTCCCAACACCAATTGTTTGGTCGCCACTCCGTTTGCACAATTTGTAGGCCGGTAATTAAACGCCTGAAGTGGACTGAAATCAATCTAGATATTCTGTCTATGTTTGTTCTGTTTGGGATTGTCTTGTTGAGATATCAAAGTGAAAATGTAACCATTGTCAGAAAATCAGGTACTTAAATATTTATGTAGCATTACTGGTGATAAACATACTCTTCTTCTTTTGACTTAAAAATTCTACTTTTGCTTATGTTTTATGAAGTAAATAATATAACTAACGATTTTTAGGAAGTTTTAAAAAAAAATGGAATTTTTTTTTTAAGTGAAGAGTTTAAAAATGTAAGAATATACCTACTATCAGAAGAACTCTTTCAGAATCGGTTTAATTCTACGTTAATTTCTTCAAACACTTATTAGATGTGAATATCGGCATAAAAACTCTGACACTTTGAATTTGTTGTGTTAAAGTGTAATAAATTATGAAATGAAGACACTAAGACTTTCTTACGAATTAACTCATATTTATGGCATAAAATATCAATGGAGATGCAGAAAAAAAAATTAAGTATACAAATTAACAAAAATAATAGGTATTACTGTTAACCGTCTTGTGAAAAACTTATCAGAACAAAATCCGATGTAATCGAATAAAACCAATTTTAATACTAAGATAACAAAAGAAACTCCAAATATGTACTTACGTAAAGTTTGAAGAGTTTTCCGATGGTAATTACATGAAAATTTCGTACTAAAGTAAACTAAGTAATCCACAAAGTGCTTTAGACAAACTAAACACGTGAAAATAACTTTGAAACAACTTAAGTTTCGACAACTTTTATGAGGTGCTTGAAAAGTTACTTTATATCCCAAGTTCTTGACCACACGTACAAACTTTGCTTGAATAGGTAAAAGGAGAATTAATTGAAACTGTTCTATGAGCAAATTTGCTCTACGATAGTGAATTCTCTTGTCTAAGAAAAGAGAAAAAGAAGTACACCTTGCCTTCCCGCGCAGATTGTAAAAGTCGATCGGGAAATAGGTAAAAATCTGAGGCGTCATGTTTGTAGGCGATGCTGCTAGCAACCCACCACTATATTGATAGGTCTTATACACCTGGGGCTCTGTCCATCCCGCAGGGGAAAAATACGTGATAGTTTGTTTGTAATGTGTCTTTTTTTCATCTGAGCGTCTGGCGTCTGATTAAATCATTAAACAATGAATGCCTTTATGGTGGGGCCATGCGATGAAGCGAGGAAAACGCTTGGGTGAAAGACAAAAAATAGAGATGACAATATAAATCTTTATTGAATAGAGAATAGAAAGCTTGTTACTGATTAATCTTCTAGCCATTAATTAGCTACTTATCATCGTTCCTAATAACAGTGTTGGGCACGTTTTCAATCAATCAATAACGCTATTTAGTCAGCGCTGATCTAATATAATAATATATGCTATCGTGATGACGGACCCGTGGCTTCAAGCACATCACACTTGAGGCTGCAACCGGGAAAAAACTTTGACAAAAGAAAGAACATAAAGTATGAAAGATTATATTAAACTATACAGCAGAAAACTTGTTACTGATTAATCTTCTAGCAATTAATTAGCTAGCTATCATCGGTCCCAATAACTAATTAACAATATTAGGTAACATAACGCTAATCTAATTTAATGATTATATGCTATAGTGATGAGGGACTCGTAGCTCCAGCGCATCACATCTGAGAATGCAACCGGGGAAACACTTAGAAAGAAAGAAAATAAAGGATTAAAGATTATATTAAGCGTTAAAGAGCAAAAAGCTTGTTACTATGACGAGTTCCGTGGCGCAGCGGTCAACACGCCTGCCTACGACACGGATGGTCCCGGGTTCGATCCACGGTCAGGTCAAGATGGAAAATGATCTTTTTCAGATTGACCTGGGTCTTGGATGTTTATCTATTTAAGTATCTATTATAAAATATAATATCGTTGAGTTAGTATCCCATAACACAAGTCTCGAACTTACTTTGGGGCTAGCTCAACCTGTAAGATTTGTCCGTATATATTTATATTTATTTATATTATTTATTAATTAATCTTCTAGCAATTAATTCACTAGCTATCATCGTTCCCAATAACAGTATTTGGGCACGTTTCCAATCAATCATTAACGATATTGGTCAGTGCTGATCTGGCTCTGTTATCTTCGTTAAGCCGGATTAATTTGGCTGATTGTTCTGTGTTTGCGTGGGAAATGTGATTGACACGGAATATCTATTAATAAGAGTGTTCTTAAATAATTGGTGGCAGCAACGAGGCATTGGGTCCAGTAGCTGTGATTTTTTATTGGTTTATGGCCATGGATTGGTTCTTCAGCGCCTTTCTTCATTTCACCAGTCATCATCATTATTTCGTGTGACACGGTCAGTCGACCATGCACACCCTGGTGTCAGAGTTCTTCGGAACCGCCTCTCGGCCTCTGACGTGGTTTCTACCAGACTACTATTTCGCAAATTGGCCAGTTATTATAGTTTATTAACGATATGGTGGTATTATTCATTTCATTGCTTCGACGGAGCTTTCTTTGCGAATCCACTGGTTTCATCATAAATGACACAGCAAGGCGGACAAACAATCAATCTGTAGTTATTTAGACGTAAGCTTGTAACTAGTTTTCCTTCTAGTACCATTTATTATATTGTTACTCTCAATAATAGCGCTTATCTGCTACTGCTGTCTTCGTTAGTACGCAGGGTTAATTCATCTGATTGTTTTGTGTTTGCGAGGGAAATGTGACTTAAAAGCGTTATTATGACTTGCTTAATAAAAAAACATAAAACTTTTGAACGCAAAAATTAAACTGCAAAATATCAATCATCCCCTGTTTTTTACCCTAAGGGTGGGTGTGTTAGTGGATTTAATTTCCAATTTCAGTGTATACCGTTTCATTATCAATAAAATAGATATACATGGTATAGGTAGATAGTATTTGTATGGATCATATTTGCCTTTATTTGTATATATTTTAAAACATATACATTCTTTAAGTATTAATTACACACATAACTTTTTGCGCCTTACAATCTTTCTCTGTTTTTCCCTATGGTTGACTAGGAGAGAACATAGCATTAAGTCTGCCAATTTGTAACAAATGATTGAATTTGGATCAATAAAGTTTATTAAAAAAATAAATAAATGCTTGATTATACATAAAATAAAAATATGTAGGTTAAAAATACTTTCAATTTCCAATATTAATGAGCGGTCAGATGATCGGATTTAGGATCGGAGGTCGTTAATTTATTTTGTATTAAAGTTTCATAATGTATGTTGGGATAAGGTAAAGGAAGAAGAAGAATGTATGTTGGATTAATAGTAGGTAAGTATGTGAATCCTATCCTAACTAATATTATAAATGCGATAGTGAGTTTGTTTATTTGTTTGTTTGTTTGTTACGCTTTCACACGTATCTACTAAACCGATCATCATGAAATTTTGCATAGACATAGGTTAGGGTACCGAAAAGGACATAGACTATATCACGCGGGTGGAGCCGCGGGTAACAGCTAGTTTAATATAAAAGGATTTTCACATTTTATATTAGTTTATGTAATGCAGCATGTTTCAATTAGAATCAACAACAAGAAGAATAGAAATTATTTGGTGTTTTAATTTTAATTATAATAATAATATAATATTAAAATAAATAATAATATAATAAAATATATAAATAATAATAAAGAACTATATGTACTTAATATTTTAAATGTGATTTGATGTAAAAAGCCAGAGAAATCCTATTTTAAAACTTTTGATTTTGAATGTCTGGTTCTTTTCTTACAGAATATTTTCTAAGAGTTACTGAATTCACAAGCTTTTATACTTGAATAATCATTTACGAAACAAAAATTGTTTTAGTTGAATCCTATTCTAATCCTAACTATCCTAATCCTAATTCTAACTAATATTATAAATGCAAAAGTGAGTTTGTTTGTTTGTTTGTATGTTACGCTTTCACGCCGTATCTACTGAACTGATCATCATGAAATTTTGTATACACATATGTAAGGGTGCCGAGAAGGACATAGGCTATACTATACTAATACTGACTTACTAACTAATATTATAAATGCGAAAGTGAGTTTGTTTGTTTGTTTGTTTGTTACGCTTTCACGCCGTATCTACTGAACCGATCATCATGAAATTTTGTATACACATATGTTAGGGTACCGAGAAGGACATAGGCTATATATTACGCGGGCGAAGCCGCGGGTAACAGGTAGTTAAAAATAAATCACGTACTAAAACGGAAAAACTTAAGTTTCATTTGAAAACTTAGCAAATTTTGCAAATAGTCAATAACCTTGTCCTTAATTATATTTTTTAAAATACTCTATCTATTATTTAGAACTTGAATATAATCTTATCGTTATTTGAATTCGTGAAATATTAAAATGTAAAACTTTACCTGCCAAAATACACATTAAATAACAAAGATAATCAAATAAGTAGGCCCCTTGTTATCAATTCAATTCGAATATTTTCAGTAATCCGAAGAATTCGCAATAAATTTAAAGAAGCGTTTTGAATCGTACGTGATTTTGAAAATCTAGATTTATGGCTTTCAACAAGTCTAATTCTTTTTTGTTGCCTATATTTTAGTGACCGGCATTTTTAAAAATAGCTTCTACTGATGATTTGCCAATTTTTTTTTATTTATTAAAATTTTAATGTTTTATTACAAAGCTCTCAGAAAGGTATGCGATGACGAGCTCCGTGGCGCAGCGGTCAACACGCCTGCCTGCGACACGGATGGTCCCGGGTTCTATCCCCGGTCAGGTTAAGATGGAAAATGATCTTTTTCAGATTGACCTGGGTCTTGGATGTTTATCTATATAAGTATCTATTATTAAATATAGTATCGTTGAGTTGGTATCCCATAACACAAGTTTCGAACTTACTTTGGGGCTAGCTCAATCTGTGTGATTTGTCCATATATATATATATTTATATTTAAGGTAATTTGCTAAAGTGAGCACGAAGTGGAGAACAAAATTCTGGAAAACGTAGGTGTATAAAACAGTAGACGTAATGGTAAGAAATATTTGAAATCATGTCAATCGGCCGCGGCTAGCAACTTGTCACTATTTTGGTTCCATTTTTCATCTATAGACTAAAACAACATATGCTACACGTAGTCTTTAGTTCCTCTTTGAGTCTTATGGCCTTAGACTATCTCTCCATAAGATATAAAGACGTCTTTCTATGTATATATGTGCCTATCAAGAGAGACGAATCTGCTGGCAAACGTTTATTACCCGACTTACCCACTCAGAAAGAAGGTAATGTTTTCACACGCGTGTGTATGTAGGTATGTACCGATATGCTTTATTAAATCTATGTATATATTATGTAGGGTACGTTCCATAGTTGCTTCCTATAGCCTAAATGGCTGAACTGATTTTGAAGTGTGAGGTATCATTAGATAGAACCTCATGATACCTCACACATCTCCGGTATGTAATACTTGATAATGCAAAAAAAAAATAAACAATACGGCGGACATAAACTGTCAAAGAGGCAGACGGGTTTTTTTATTTTCTTAAATAATGCTACTTGTTTTAATTCAAATCTTTATTAAATTGCGTCCTTAAATTTCAAAAAGAATTTTCTAATCAAAGGTTCGTGTTTCTTTTGAGATAATAGTCTTAATGGCTTAATAGTTGTAACTGATTAATGGACAAAACTTTGGGACATCGGTCTAAGAGAATTAAGAATGATTACCAGTACATTTATTGCAGTTGCCAACTTCTTAAGTGCGTTTTATTGTCTAAAATTAGCAATGTACTGGTTTTATTTGGGTATCTTTAAATACTACTTCTGAGGATTCATTTGCTATAGTCAGAAAACAATAGAAAAGGTATACAAAAATCCATACTTGTATATCCATACTATATAATACTTAAAAATGCGAAAGTAGGGCTAACTGTCTGTCTAGCTTTTATGCCAAAACAACTGAACCGATTTAAATGAAATTTGGTACACATATAGTCTAAATCCTGAAAAAGTTACCTATAACTTTTTAGTTTGCACTTAGTACTCTGCTCTGATAGTTTTCCTTTTAACTTCAGTATATATACTACTGCGGTAATTTTTTTCACGTATCCATATATAACCGTTTAGCAGAAAGAGGGGGGGGGGGACACACTTACCTCTAACAAAAATTTGCACTTTAAAAACAAATATTTTGGAAACGGATCCCTAAATCGCAAAATGGTGTTCTCAACCTCACAATATTTTTCAAAGACCTTTTTAACGATACCCCACACGATGGGTAAGTAGAGAAAAAAACATACTCCCACAATTTACTGGTATCGGAGCTAGCCTAAAAAAATTTTTTTTTCAAGATTTTTTTCTACCACTTTTTTACTATGATTTATATACATACCCATACCCAATTACAGCTTTCTAGTACTTATAGTCTCTGAGTAAAACCCCGCACGGACAGACAGACAGACAGACAGACATGGCGAAACTATAAGGGTTCCTAGTTTACTACGGGACCCCAAAAAGGGTTGTAAGGGGTTGAAAAGTCGTATGAAAAACTCACCATTTCACGCGGATGAAGTCGCGAGCACAGCTAGTAGTACATAAAATTAGTTTTTCTATATTATTCAGGTATATATTTTGAAAAGCACACACAAATACTTAAGTGTATATTTATTGTGTTTGTAACTAAGCCTTTTTATGTTTTTTTATTTAACATCTAAATTACTGTACATAAATATTTTACTTATTTTACACTTTATTGATCATCACTAGAATAAAATTTTCAGCGAATATTTGACATTGATTTTTTTGGATCTCACACGTTGATCCGCCCGAAAAATATTTTCTTAGTAGTTTACAGTGTCATGTGGTCTCAACGCCTTAATTGTACGATTGGTTCTCAGAGACTCGCATAGATGGCGCCACTCGAAACTACACAACATTGTATCTACCGTAATATGAGAATATAAAAACATGATTCACAAAATATATCTTATTAAAAATCAAAACAATATTTAAGGCATAATATTTTAAAATGACACCGTATATTTAGTAAGTTAAAGGCTAACGCAGATTACCGCCATCTAGTATCGACTACCAAGCAACTCTCCTGCGCCATACATTCGCCTGCTTTTCGCAACCTTAATTTGGTCCAATATTTTTGTATGAGGTGGGGTGTCTATTACGTTAGTATTATATTGTCTTTGACAGGGTATAGTCAATTTATAATACAAAGCTGAATAACATCTCATGTTTTGCTTAGGTAGGCGGGTAAGTACTTATCGAATACTCATATCATTATTTTTATCATTACTCTCATGAATGAAGCTCATTTCAATCAGGAGACCGAGTCTATTAAATTTATTTTCAATCTTTGACGTAAAGCACTCGTTTTTTCGCATTATTAATATCTCGGAAAAAATTGGATGATTCTTGACGTGAAATTTCATAAATGTTGTATTTTCGTCTCATTAACTTGTGTATGTACTTACAAGCTTATATGATATATTTTTTATTAACTGAGATATAATAAGTACATGGCGAAATTTTTATCGCTTTTGATTGAATGACATTTCAATATAATAGTACATTATGATGCAAGTACGGTTAGCTAGATATTATAATCGAGGTGTTTGTGTCGGCTTCGCCTCGTGCTTATAATAAACCAATGAGTATATGACCGATGAATAGACGGATACGGTACGAGCATCATACGACGTTTTTCAATATATTTGCGATTACTATATAAACTAAAACAAGATTGCAGTTAAGCAAATAAGGAATTTGTAAAAGTTAGGAACTAGAACACTTTGTAAAAATAACGATCCGGTACATTTACTTAGGTTTATTTTTTACAAAAGAGTACATATAACCGAATTGATAACCTTCTCCTTTTCGGAATCTCACTAATCAGAAAAAAAAATTCAAGCTGAACTTGAAACTCTTTGCTATGATTCTGGGCTATTGAGCGGTTGTGTAAAGTAAAAAGTACTAGTACCTAAAATACATCATTACCTTTACCTTATTATTAGCAAATGTATTAAAAAAATATTTAGCGGCCCGGTCAATCTCTAAAAAAGGAGTATGGAAAAACTCCACCGACAAGAACAAAGTTCTTAAACATATGATGATGGTCAATTTGTATGGGAATGTGAATTTCTTTTTGATTCCAGCATTGGTCCCATAGGAAAAGTTGTTCATGTCGACAGGCTGAATCACCCTTTTAGTTTTAACTTTCGTTGATAAGTTAGAGAAGTAAATTTGTAAAAAACTTTCCTTAATAAAAAAAAATTGTAGAGGCTATGCGGTGTGTTTTTCCAGTCATTATTCATTGGCAAACAGTATTACTGTAAAAATCATGAGAAGAAATTACATTAAAAGATATCTACATATTTTAACCACGAAAATCCCCAGATGATGTATAAAGTTCTATCTACGTACGTGAGGTACTTTAAATAATACGACCAAATTATAAAGGTACATTGGCTGGTAGTATTTGTATGTATGATGGGAGCTAGACTGTTTGGCTGATGCATTAACGCTAGCAAAGAGTCTTGGAATCGACAGTTTTGGATAAGGCAATAATTTTATACGCAAATATTTCAAAATGACTTTGAATTTGATAGACTTAGCTCGCCCTAGTTTCAAATAAAGAATATCGCGGTTTTTTTGGTGGGAAGTCAAGGGGTTCAGTTGCCGTTTGCCTTATACAATTTTGCAAATTGATTTAAGTGGACTTTATAATATGAAATTGGTGTAGTTTGGTATTATAAATGCTCGTGCTCGAGAACAATTTGTGAAATAGTTAAAGTAGACTGTTTAATGGACTCGTATAGATTTGTCGCCAAAAGCTCCCACGAGGCTGCCAAAGAACATACGCCATCTTTGATGCCACATACCGTACAACACCGATACTTAGTATCTCATTATACTGGAAATTGGCAGAATCACTGAAATCTCGGTGGAAGCCATAACTAAAAAAAAAAGAAGAAGAAGAAAGAATATCGCATGGTATCCGTCCATCCATTTATGGCTACGATGATGTTTAGGCAAGGCTGTGTTTCTATACCTCTTACTAATATTTTTATCACAGAATCAGAATTCATAGTTAAATACAGAATCAAAATCCCAAAAAAATATAGAAATGCAAAAAAACTTCACATAAAAAATTGCGTAAGATTAAGGTGAATTAGTCTATTTTTCGGCTCAGAAAATCTAAAATAAGTATTTTTGTTCAAAAGTCATAACACTAATGTGATTTAGGGTTCCGTACACAAAGGAAAAGAAAAAGACCCTTTATCTAGGACTTCAATGTCCGTATGTCAATCTGTCAGTCACCAAACACGTAGTACATAGTCCATGCACCAAACTTATGAACCGTGATAGCTCGTCAGTTGAAATTTTCACAGATGATGTATTTCTGTTACCGCTATAACAAGAAATACTAAAAACAGAATGAAATATATATTTAAGGGGGGCTCCCATACAACAACCGTGCCGATGCCCATTTTTGCAGTTTTTGCTCGATATTTTAATAACGGCAACAGGTAAACTCTTGTAATATTCGCAGAAAATTCAGTTGTATAATTACTTTCAAATATAATAAATAAGTAACTCAAAATATAATAAACATTTAATCTTCTTGTTCCGATGTAACAAACTTGATCTTTTTGCCGTTTTTTGCACGGTACTCTAATGTAGTATAGATAATGGAAACCCTTCGTGTGCGATTCCGACTCGCACTTGACCGATTATTTAAGATAGTTGAAGCTCTAAGCCTTTTAAAACTCATCTTCGTAGATCGTAGCAAAGGCTGTCCTACATCCAGACAGGCGGTTTTCCTGATGCCACAAGCAACCTATAAGCGAGTGCTATTTATCCAGCTCAACACAAAGTTCTTACATAAACTTTAAACTTTATTTGCCAACACATTACATTTGTAGGTATAACAGTAAATACAGATTTTAGGACTAATCGAAACCAATCCATCTGGGAGACCATCCCTGAACTAGACTTTATCCGTCTTATTATAAAACGGCAAAAATAGGTTTAAACCTGTTCTACCTTAGTTCGGACTTGTGATGAATCAAGTACCTATAGTTTAGGAAATTAAACTTCGCTTCATTATAAAAAGTGAACTAAATCACGATCGACTTAGATCTGAGACGATCCCCCGAAAACATATTTCATTCGTTCATTCATTCAATCATTCCACTACATCGTTCCGATCGTCATGAAAACCGGGAGGCCGTGTTGCTCGAAGCATGAAAATTGTAATTATTTTTTAATATTTGTTGATTGACATAGTATAAAATTTAAAAATAATAAAATTGAAATGATGAAAGATGTATATTTTTGTTACCAAATTATATATTCAAAGGTTTGATTACATAAATCATACTTTTTACCTGCAATTTTTTTTTACGTAACTGTTGGTAACCTTAAAAACCTGAAACGGAACGTAACTGAGCGCGTGTAACAAATCGTATGTTTCCAAAGAAACCAAATAGTATCCTCGAAAATGGTTTTAGGTATATTAGATTGTTAAAAGAAAATTTTCAAATTTATTGTATTATAGGAGCCGCGGTCGTGTGTACAAAAAGTATTCTTCTGTAGATGCTAATAAGGATCGCCGATAATTATGTTGAAACTAACCTCAAAGTTTGTTTACGATTGTGAAATGTTTAATAAATCAATGGTTCCAGCTGCTGTCCAAGCATGATTTGCTAGTTTGTGAAATAAAAATGACAATAATAGAAAGTGATAAAATGATATATTTATGACATGTAAATCTTCAAATCATTAAATAATTTTACGTGATATTTGTGATAGTTTTACTGCTTTCTTTGTATTTATTAAGTATTAGCTCATTATAAAATATGTAAGTATCGAGTTTTCACGTAGATTCTAGCATCAACATATACTTTTGTAGTAAAAAAAACCCATTTGTTAGTTACAAAATAAGTTTGTACTGAAGTTAAACTAGTGAAATGCTGGTTTATCTTTTGACCCAGGATCATGTATGACTTAAGCGATAAACCTTTTTTTATAATACGATTTTCCTTTGTACTTGACTTGAGAACCGACTTAGAGATGGTTTAATAGTTAGTCCGCTTTTTACAATAAGACGGTTAGGGTCTGTATCTCAGAGAATAGGCAACCAAAACGGTAATAGCGAGATTGTCAGATGTTTGTTAGGTACATACATACTAGTGTAGTGGCTACTAAATCAAAAGACATTGATGCTACTTCAAAACCCAACTAGATATTTCTGTTTACGGGCTGAAATAAATGTATTATGAAGAGTTAAGAGGGCCCTTCCCCGACGGACTATCGTCAACGCAAGCATGGTCGAAAAGCTTGTTCCATCCAGCGCAATGTCAGATAAAGGGACAAAGCGAAAAGAGCCCCTTGCCCTTGTAGGAGACAAGGGCAAGGGGCTCTTTTCACTATGTCACCTCTTACTGCCACATGGTAACAAGTTAGTGGGTACGCGAAGACATTGAACGAAAAATAGTGTGCGGAAATTTCATTAAACATGTTTCAAGAAATACGTGTTTATTAGTAAGCCTTACAAGTTTATGAAAAAATCGTTGTACAATTTCCATTACATTTGCAAGGTTTCTAAATAAATATTTTCTTCACTGTACATTATAAACGCCCAAAGTTCACATAAAATTTGTGCGAAACAGCTGATTTTTGAGGCTAACACTGAAGTTGTTTCTCCAAATTTAGATTTCTCGTTTTGATAGAAACCTAAATATAGTGCACAAGATACCTTAAAGTTAAAAAGCTTCAAAGAAAGATTTGTTACACCGCCATAATCACGTACGAGCGTTTGTATGAAAAGATAGGCGGGTTGGCCGCTCTTAAGTAATACACAATAGGGATTAAAAGAAGTTATAGAAGAGACGGTGCTTAAAATAAGATTAATTTAATATCATTATTTATGTTTGTATATTGTTATTCTCAACTATAAGGCTAATTAAAAATACTAGTTATATTAGTGGTCGCTGAAAAAAAAAATCATGCCAAGGCTCATACAAAATTACCCAAACCCCTTTAAATATACAATATTATTAACACATTTATTTCAAAAGTACAAAAAAAAAACAGAGACAAATACATAAAAATAAGTCACTCAAAAATGCCCCCCCGGGTATTTGTGATAGTGATTAGGATAGTTGTGATGGGAGGATGGGATGGGATGTCTAAGGTGAAACTTTGTATAGGTATTATGTGAGTCGGATGAAAATGCAATATTACTCATACACCCGGTGAAGTATTGATTGTTTAATTCTCTCAGATAACTTTTTTGATTGAGAAAACACCGAAAATAATGGCACACTAAGTCTTGCATTTCTGTTTCATATTTTTTTGTTCAAGCGGACAATTACTCATTTTGTAAAATTAACCTTAATGAGAACCAAATTGCTTTAACACGTTGAACGCCGAGGGGAAAAGGGTGTTGTTCCGTTTAGGCCATGGGGGTCACCGGTGAGCCGAAGGGTGTTGTTCCGTTCAGGCCGTGGTGGTCACCGGTGAGCCATCGGAGGCCTTCACTTCAAACGCGATTTACTGGCCGAAACGCAACGATACTATGCAAAAACGTTACTAAGGTGGGCCGCTTGGCCCTGTAGAATATAAGAATCGGCTTGGTTCTTGTGTACTAGTAAACACTTTGAAATTTTTTGCAATTTTTTGGCAACTTATTAGGGTTGTACTGAACTTCCATAGCAAAGGTATTTTTAATTATCAATTTGGATACTTAACCCATATATGCCCAGAACTATATTTTTATTTGGTTCAAAAATGGTGTAATCAAAAATTACGTTTTCATGAGAGTTCATTATCTTTCGCGTTTCGTTCGGAAAGTGGTTTCTACTACCATCTATGTCAAGGTTAAGGTATCTTCTTCTAGTAGTAATTGAATATGCCAACTAGACAAACGTTATATTCTCATAATGAATCAGTGCAAGTTGTCACCTGTTTATGACGTGCAGAAATCATGGCGACTTTCTCAAAAAAGTAAGAAATTATTCAAATTATCTCTTATTTAGAGGATTTGCGTAATCTATGATAAAGTTAAATAGTTTCTAAATATGTTTGTGTAATTATAGAAACAAAATGGTTGAATTTAACCCTCAGTTAATCTGGTGCCTAAATATACTTTAATTTATCTTGTGGAGTCCAAGGGACTCCTCTGAACAAATTCATATTTTTCTTTTAAATAAAACGTTATTTACAATCAATAAATGAAAAAAATTGAGAGTCCAACACTAAAGTAACAGACTTTTAAATTGAACATTGTGTATTAGTAAATATTTGAGGTTTTTAAAAATAAAACAGAAACTACCTAAAAATTAAATAAAAAGAAAGTAGTACCAACTTCTGGCTTCTGTAAAAAAATCTAGACTGCATAAAATTTAACTTTTTACTTATGAACAATTCTAACTATATAGTTAAATTTTATAAATCAAATACCGAAGAATAGCGTTACATATAAAAATAAAAAACATGCATCGGGTAACGTCTGGCTGTCGTAACATAATGTGGGTGGAAATCTTCTTCGTATACCCCAACCCAAACATACCTTCAACAGCTATGACATAAATATCCAGTCTTCCTGTTTAGACATTTTAAACAAATGTGACAGTATTTTCTTTGATTTATATGCATAACACAAGTGAATTACTTTGAGGTCAATCTGTGTGATTTGTTCGTTAATATTTATTTATATATTGTCAGGATCCAAATATTCATTGTTTAGCTTGCCCTCTGTGATAAATTCGACACCTGTTTGATCTAAGTTTACTACTCGTCTACTGGGAGCCATTTTTAAGTCTTAAACAGAGAAAATGTATCTTAAAACTCAAAAATATAAACCTACAAAATTGGCAAATAAGTTACACAAATGCTCAGGTGGAGTCCCGTGGACTCCATGAACCTCATAACTCACCGACACACATGCGCATACGCACGTCCTGTCGCCTCCGCACGCAGGACCCTACTTGAGGAAGGTACTGTGATGCACAAACTTATAAATGCAATTTTAAAGATTTTGCAACGCTTTAAAAATCGGGCGGAGTCCCTGGGACCTAACAGATCAATTACGGGTTAAATACCTAAAAGCTGTATATAAAATCAGTGTTTCGAAAACGAATCATCGGGCACTTCCTATACATTTACTATGAGTAAAGAAAAAACAACATTTTTCTGTGTTTATTTATTTTTTAATTACATATTCATGAATCTAAAATACTGACAAACAAACAATTTAAGCCAAATTTAGGAGGATCATATTTAGGAACTAACTTTAGTAATAAAACGCTATAAAACATTTGGCATGTAAGTTGACTTGAAGCTTTTGGCATGAAGTAACCTTGACGGTTACTTCATGCCAAAAACGTCCGATGTTGCGTTTCGACTAGCTAAGGCTGCAAGCGGAAGATCATCTTCTGACTCACTGTTTCCATAGTCTTTATTCCCATGAAGCATCAGCTCAGCAGGAGCCAGCAGTTGTCTACGTGAAAAATTTGTTTGTTTTGGGAACATTTGTTTTTTTTTGTAGCGGGGCGCGGGGTGGGCCGCCGCGTGACCCCGTGGCCTGCGGGGAGGGATTTACGAAATTCCTTTCATTCGGGCCACGGGGATCACCGGTGTGCCTAGTTCAATATTTCCATATTTTACATAGTAATTTAAGAAAAAATGAAAGTGTATTGCCAAATAACATATTTCTAATCATTTGGTACAATAAAACGATATTGTGAAAAATTACGGAAAACACTATTTCTCTTTGGCCTGAATGGATTTTGTCAGTAGGCCCACCGGTGGGCCGTTGGGCGTTCAACGTGTTAAATAAAAATATTTTTCTTTAATGAACGTACCTGATCATTTTTAATTACTTCCCATAATAACATGCAAACATACTCTTTGCAGAATTTATGGGTAATTTAAAATGCACGTGCACTACTACTACTTTTTGCCCCGATTTTGTGTTTTTTTCTATAATTTTATACAAAGTTTCATGAAATGCTTAGACCTTAATAGTTTTTGGTTTATGATTTCAATTTGTCTTAGTCGCTGCCGCGTTATATAAACCCAAATACCTACAGCAAAAAATAAATGTGGCAACATTTTTACCCGACTGACCCACCCAGAAGGAGGGTAATGTGTTTCGCGAGTATGTAAATATGTCTGTTCCATTGTTGCATCCTGTAGCCTTAACGGCTTGACCGATTTTGAAGTGTGAGATGTCATTAGATTCGTATTCTTCTCCGAAGGCTATATGACGTCAGCAAAAATTCAATATAGCGCGCGTAAACTGTCAAAAAATCAGTCGGGTTCTTTATTTTTTGAAATAATTCACTTGTTTCGTAATTTTATTACGATTATCGTTCTTGTTGATCTGGAAGAAAGGAATAAATGAAATAATAGATAAGAAAAATTCAAAGAACGGTGGCACAAATAAACGCAGTCGCGAAAAAAGGTTTTGAGGAAGTGAACCCATCTGGATGATTCGACGAAGGACCTTTCACTGGACGGTCCAAAATGTACCTTTGTTTTGAATGACAGATTTAACCCTGATTTAAGATACTAATCTTGGAGCAATGACGCATTTAATAAAGGCAATAGCCTATTGATGTTAAAATTAAACCATTGAACGGGGGCTGGGTTATAAATAATCGTGGGAGACCTACGGGCGAGGCTTTAACAAAGCGGGAAATATCAGGTGATTCTCAGAGGATTTTTTTATACTACTTCGTAAGTAGGCAAACATTTGTGGCATGATGAACCTAAACACAGAAACCTTCTTCTCAAATATTGCATGGTCTTCTACTACGTTCAGCGCGCCGTGGTGCGTGCGCAGAGCTCTTCCCTTCTACTCACATTTTTATTCTTAACTAGCAATTCACCCCGGCTTGGAACCATCCTCGTACTTCAAGGAATATTCTAAAAAAAGAATGAGAAAAATCAGTATATATATATATATATATATAGAAAATTATTTCCAAGAATTAGAATATATATATATATATATATATATATATATATATACACCTTCTTCATGTAGAAACTGGGATATCTATATATATATATATTTAATAAACAAGATACAACCATAAGGTTTACGTACCTTGACTGCTTTACAGGCATACAGCCCTCCTAATGGAAAGCGGTTACCGTAGCCTATGAACGTCTGCAACACCCAGGGTGCCCCTCGCACGTCGCCGACCCCGATGAAAGCTTTTCATAAAAATGAAAATTTTGATGTTCAGGACCACGATACTACAAAAAGTAATCAGTAGTATAGCGGCAGCATAGATTTACGTGAAATGAAAAAAAAAAATATGATCTTCAATTTTTTTGATCTGGGTTATGATCTTCAATTTTTTTAGTACAGCCAGTTATTATCCAATGGTTGCAAGCGTAACTTGTCTACCTACAGTTGAACTTACGACGCAAGTGTAGGTTTCCTTTTTTCTAAGACTCGAATGTTAGTAATCGCAAGATTTAATTACTTAGCCTTACCTTATAATTTATATTATATAATCTATATTATATAGCCTTACCACAGTGCCGTAGCTTTGATGAGAATATCATCATCATCTCAGCCACAGGAAGTCCACTGCTGGACATAGGCCTCCCCCAAGGATTTCCAATACGATCGGTTGAAGATGAGAATTTACACATCCGTAAATATTTTTTGTTCTGAATGTTATAGCTAATATTTCAAAGTTTGAGAAACCATGGCAAATATCGCGGTATTCAAGGCGTCGGCTT
The DNA here is from genome assembly GCA_963082605.1 of Rhodophaea formosa. Classification (NCBI taxonomy): domain Eukaryota; kingdom Metazoa; phylum Arthropoda; class Insecta; order Lepidoptera; family Pyralidae; genus Rhodophaea; species Rhodophaea formosa. The sequence continues at coordinate 7,386,698 of OY720225.1, read as the reverse complement.
TACCCCGTGGGCAGGTGAGTGAACAAATAGGTCATCAGGGGCGCCGTAATAGTTTGCTCATGTGGGGTTTCAAGTCCTCAGCATTGATAGAACTTGAGTCTTATATTAAGGCGCTGAAGCATCAGACACTAGCGCCACCCAGCAATTAATTCAAGTCCTAAATCATATCAAATTTAAAAATCTAATAGCTGAATGCCCTAGTAAATTACTTGTAGTATTCATGAAATTACTTTCATATTATTTCATACTTTTTAATTTTTGTATGATTTAGGATTAAAATAATTAATTGCTGGGTGGCGCTAGTGTGTGATACCACAGCGTCCTGAGTCCTGCCTTTTAAAAGTATTTTTCCAGGTTTATCTAGGAGAAAAAGAAAGTATAATATTCCAGCTGCATTGCTTCCCACGCTCGTAAAAGCCGACCGAGGGAATGCGCGATTATCTAAGGAATCATGTCAATAGGCGATACGGCTAGCAACCCATCACTATTTTGACATTATATTTGATTTGATTTTTTTAATTGAATGATGGGCATTTTTTGTTTATTTGGTCCACGAATGAAACAGGCCGAGTATGCGACTTTCGCCTACTACTTAGCCGGAAGCGGATTTACACGCGGTGTTATTATTATTTCCTTCTCTAGTAGGTCGTGCGCGACATTTCGTGCTGAAAATCAAAATAATAATAATTTGGTACAAACATTAATCCTAAATTCCTTTTTAATAAAAACCTTTATTCATGTAAAGCTTACACGACAAATACACTCGTCTTGGGAGTAGGTACTGAGATTCTACCTTGTTAGCGCAAGTAGCGCTAACAAGGTAGAATCTCAAACATTTTCTTGCAACCGTCTTTCAATGGCGGAGAACGTAAGTTCACATTGTTATGTTAAGTGTTTCATTAAAGTTAAAGAAAGAGAAGTACTAACGTATATGAGAAAGTTAAGGGTTGAGCTACATCTCGCGCCCTACTAAGGATGAAAGTAGTAATAATACCACGTGTCAACCCGGCTAGGCGAAAGTCGCATACGTTCGTGCTCAAAAAACTTAAAGATGCGCCAATTTGCCGTAATATAGTATAACTTTACCGTAAAAAGTTGAATAAACAAAATTCTAATGTAACCTATATCACAAGTAAGTAGAGATTAGCAGCATTTTTGCATCTCTTAATTACCTTGAAACCCAAAACCTTAATAAACGGTACCGCCCCCTGACACGCTTGTTTCGTTTGAAATGTGTTGAAGGCGTCTCTAATAGAGCGTGAGCGACAGTCACATCTGCTTTGTTCTCTGTTAAATCTCTTTTTCTCGCTCTAGTAAATAACGCTTTTTCGTGATAGAAAAGGATAGAAGCATGGAAAAACGCGATTTTGTGCTGCAAGAACTGCTTATACTCAATCCTTATTTTACTCAATTTACTCCATGTTTGAAAATCAGTTGTGCAAAATTTTGTCACAAGAACAGGTTTTAGACTCAGAAAGCTGTTCTTTGTTGAAGAGTTGTTTAAGTTTTAGACTGAATCGTACATATACGAGATGTACAACATATGTTGTATTTTCTATTATTTACTTTTTAAACTGCTATTTTATACCTAGCTGAGGGCAACGAAACAGCTCAAAGATCATTATCATCATTTCGTGTAGGTGACACGTTCAGTCGACCAAGCACACTCTGGTGTCAGAGTTCTTCGTACCCGCCTCTCGGCTTCTGACCAACTGCCGGGACCAACGGCTTAACGTGCCTTCCGAAGCACGGAATCATCTTACTTATCAGACAATCAGGTAATTCATGCCTGCCATGTCCTTACCAAACTGGAAATAACTTAACAAAGTGTGCTTCCCGTGGGAATCGAACCCACAACCCCCAGGTCATCAAGGCAAACGCCTTAACCATTGGAGGCAGATAAAATCCACAGATACCACGAAAAGTGAATTAAAACTTAACGTTTGAGCGCGGACTAGGTTGACTTTATACGCGCGTAAAAAATTTTGTTGGCGTCCATAATTACTTATGGCTAAGTTTAGGCCGCTTCCAAAGCGGAGTGCAGAAGAAGCGGCAACAAACTGCACAGCGCATTTTCTCCAAGCGACGTCAATTATATACTTATATATATTTCACTTAAAGATTACCATGTTTTTTCCAAACTATCAGCTAGCCGCCCATCTCTTTCTAGGTTTACCTCTCTTATTTTTGCATATTGGGAGTCCAATTTGTAATAAAGTGTGCGTGCTCATCTTTCGGGATATATGCGATAGACGTTACATTGATAATTTAGTTATTATTAATATTTGTTATCTATTATATCTATTTGCCGTGTAATATACAAGAAGTTTTATACAAATCATCACAATAATGCAAAATCATTTCATCGAGGATCTTCTTTCCTTTTGTTTGGAGTCCTTTGACGAAAGTTAAATTAAAATAAAACGATAGCGCTTCATGGATTGTTCCCTTTGCAACCCTTGACGTCATTTTAATAAATAAAATACAAAACCGAAAGTACAACTGCTGCACATAAGAATCAATACGATATACTCATACATTTAGAATTTCCCTACAAAATTACAGCAAGTACAAGTTTTCGATACGAAACTTCAACTCGCTGTAATTTTGTATAGGTATTGTTTTTAAAATTGAAATCTGATTATAAACATCAATATGCCTTATCCGGTCGTATGTACGAAATTTGGTTGAGATTGGCTTAACTGTTGTAAAACTAAAACCAAACTACGTTTGTATGGGATTGCGGCTTTACGTGGGATTCTTAAAGTGGCGTTGGACTGGTCGCATGATCAGAGAAAGCTGTGCAAAATGGACTTACGACAGGTTACTTGAAAAACTCCAGTCATCGCTCAGGAGCAGCTAAAATCATAAATAACAAGGTTAATGATAAAATATATCTTTCGACTTAACAAAAATAAATATTAATTTAATTTTCCGGTGTAATTTTACTAACTCTACGCGCAGCGTTATCCTCTCGTACGCATGAAATATAGATAGACGTAAAAGTGTCACGATAGGACAATAGTCTTAAAAAAATATTTTTATTTAATGTATTTAGTATGTAAGGCTTGTGGTTCCCGGCAGAGTAGAATCGGACTACTCCAAGTCTTCCCGTGGATGTCGTAGAAGGCAACTTAGGAATCAAAAGCCAAAGCTTTTAAACATCAAAGAGACCTTTCCAACCCGACTGGCCAGCATGAAGAGTGTAGGCCTCTGACTGCTCTGGTCAATGATGGCTCTGGTAGTACAAAAAGGGTCGTGCTTCTACAGTAGAGACTAAAAAAGCCCAGATGACGATGATGATAATGATGATTGAGTATGTCAAAACTCGTAGAAAAACCTATGTTTAATTATGACATTAGCTATCTACACATGCGAGGCCACTGATGTTTTACAAGTAACCCTGAGTAACAAAGAGGCTGCTATATTACAGCAAAAAAAAGAGGCAGGTCATACATACTCGTATGATGGGATGAGATAGGCGGACTTCCTATTTTCTATGTAGTTAGTCCGTATATATTTATTTTTTTTCCATGGGTCCGTGGGGTCCATCAGCCCATCGTCTCTTTGACTTTTTGTCAAAGAGGCTTATCGAGGTATCACGTGACCAAAGGGCTGGCAATTACTTGGCACAAAGGATAAGCATTGCCATCCAACGTGGCAATGCTGCCAGCCTTTTGGGCACGTTACCGCGAGGTGATGGTTTGCAGGGACTATATCATTTGTAAATATTTTAATTAATTTTAAGTAGTTTTAATTATTATTACTCATTTAGAAATATAAATACTTTATTTTTTATCTATCCTATGTAGGGCCCTCAGAAAATACTTGCTAACAAAAAATGGACTATGTTGTCTTAAATAAAGAAATATTATTATTTAGAAATGAGTCGGAGCGGGGTTCTACTTTTCTCTGTACTATTTTATGTTGATTTTTCAAATTGAGATTGAATCCGCTTTTATTAATTACTAGCTGTTACTCGCGGCTTTGCTCGCGTAATATATAAATTATGTCCTTCTCGGTACCCTAATCTATGTGCATGAAAAATTTCATGATGATCGGTTTAGTAGATACAGCGCAAAAGCGTAACATTTATAATTTTAGTTGGGAAGTTGGGATTGGGATTCTATAGTCAATCCAATCAATGTACATTTTTGTGACAAAATAAAAGCAATGCGGTGTAAATAATAAAAGCTATAGAGTTCAGACCAGTACCAGGGATGTAAATCGATATTGATATTAAATTCTGACTGTGTCTGTTATCAATAAACATCGCTGCGTAAACAAAGTTACAGTGTTTATCAATTTGCTCATCAAAATCTGAAAATGTTTGTTTTATATTGATATTCACTCTTATCGTACCTACGAATATGTAAGCCGAGGATTTAAATTCATAACTTTATACGTGCCGAGTTTTAGCTTCACATGTAGCAAATATGTGCCTTCATTTATTTATTTTTAGGCTTCCGTACCCAAAGGGTAAAAACGGGACCCTATTCACGAGACTTCGATGTCCGTCTGTCTGTCTGTCACCAGGCTGTATCCCATTAGGCGTGATAGCTAGACGGTTGAAATTTTCACAGATCATGTATTTCTGTTGCCGCTATTAGTATTTGTTGATATCAACAAATACTAAAAACAGAATAAAATAAATATTTAAGGGGGCTCTCATACAACAAACATGTTTTTTTTGCCGTTTGTGGACGATAGTCTAATGTTGCAGTAGATAATGGCATACGGTACTCTTCATGCGCATGTTACTCAACTGATTTTGAGGTAGTTTTCAGAGCAATTCATGAGAAACATTTATAAGTATGACACATTCCCGGGCGCACCCGGGGAGAGCTGTTAATATATTAATAAATCACAACGGATACAGCCACCGTTAAAATGTTACTTGCTATTTACTATAAACACGCATTTAGCAACTAAGTAGATGTTATCAATCCGCACGAGGGATGGAAGAATATTTATGGGCTGTAAAGCTGTAAAACACAATGTAGGTGGGAGAGGCTAACCAAGAACTATAAGCAAAAGAGGCTATTATTATTAAATTAGAGGCTGTTGGAAATTTAAACTAAAAGTGCCCTCCTTATTACCATTGTCATTTACGCTAATGCACTTGTAGCGGGAGCGAGGTGGTATGCTCAACCGCCACAAAGGGAAGATCTTCCCGCTGGGCAAGGTGTGCGCCCAGGGAACCGTACGGCTCCGACTGAGTTCTGTCGGAAATCTTGTAGTTATTTGTCGTGTTGCCATATTCACAGTTGAGTTAGTTCTTGTGGCGAATATAGAGGGCGTCACTCACTAAATTGATTAATCTGTAGAAAGCCATGCAATAATTACCATTTTTTTTGTATTCACAATGCTTGCAAAAGAAATAAAATATGAGAATAAATTCCACGCGGGCAGTGGAACAGTAAATAGACTCGTCACGTACGGGTTTAATGGTAGACCAGGGCTAGCAGTTATGAACTGCCAACGCATGCTGAGTTGGATCCTTTTTGACAGCACAGCACACCAATGTTTTAAGTTTTTAACTGAGGGTTTTAAGTAGTTTAAATTGTATATTGTTACAGCGCCACCCAGCAATTAATTCTATAAGTCCTAAATCAAATCAAATTTAAAAAATCTAATTGCTGAATGCCCTAGTAAATTGCTGTAGTATTATTGGTACAAGTTTTCAGTATTTTTAATTTGATGAATTAAGAGAACGAATTTTGAAAATTCGTTCTCTTGAACTTAGATTGTAATATCTATGAAGAGAAAAAAAAAGAATACTACATGTATTTTACAAGAGCAATCAGCTACCAGATTTTTAAAATTTGATTTGATTTAGGAGTAAATGAATTAATTGCTGGGTGGCGCTAGTGTGTGAACTCACTTCGCCTTAAATGCCAGCTTTGGACCCCGAAAAAGTCATTTATGCTTTTATCCTGGAAATCTACTTTTTAATTGGATATATTCTTTTATCTCTAAGAAAAGCACATTAACTTTGAAATGTAATTCGCCATTTTCTGTAAACACGTACTAAGCAAGCAACAAAGTAGATGATATCAATCTGCGCGAGGCTTGGAATATTACGGGCTATAAGCCACACAATGTAGGTTTGCCCGCTGAGGGGTTAACCTAGAACTATATAACTGAAATAAAATTTTACTAGACTGTTAAATCTATGCATAGATAGTAAAAAATAAAATTAATTTTCATCCCATACTTGTGCTTTTACAGTAGGTATGTGGATCATTTTTCGCTCGACAATCCCTTGTTATTGGGTGTCTATACCGAGTGTATCATGACCCTTAGACACACCCTTATTCGGGTAATTTAGCCTATCAATATGACCAACTATTTTCTATTGGATCAATGCGGGGAAAATTATTTTTTTTTTACATGACCATACATTTTGCTCGGGTGGCCGAACACTTTTTATATGAAAATATCATGTGTTAACCTGCAAATCTACCTTGTTTATTTTTATTGGATATATTCTTTTATGACTAAGAAAAGCACATTAAACCCACTGTGCCCACTTTTGTATTGATAATTTAAGATATTTTTAACAAAAAACAAAAAACGACTTCTACCCTATCAATTTGTTAGAATAAGCATAAAAATAAAATGGAAATAAATGTAAACGAAGGGCATAATTGTAAAAAAAATTGGTTTTTATAATTTTTTTCAAAAAGCGCTCGACATATGGGACCATCTGTGAAGTATTACCTATCGAACAAAAAAAATAATTCCTTAAATCAGTCCAGGCGTCTTAGAAAATCGGGGAACATACATAAAAAAAAGATTCCGACGAATTGAGAACCTCCTCCTTTTTTTGAAAAAAAATCGGTTAAAAATTTCGAAATAAAAATTTATTTGTTCCACTTTGTATAGGTATTTCAAAAGTAGTGACGTTGTCTAAACGCTTTTCCTGGATCTAAATCCAGGGATCCGTTTGTGATATAATAAGCCACAAAGTGCTAATTTTTTAACCTTAATGGACATAGTATACAATTTACGCGGACGATGTCGTGCGTAAATCACAAGTTTAAATATAAAACCAATGAATTATGATTACTTGTTACGCGGTTTGGAGGAATCCCTGAGGACCTACTAAATAATCTTTGCTGCAATCAAATAGCCTTCATCCAGCAAGATGGAATTAGTTGGGAACTCCAATTATGAACAGAGAATATAACAGCATTAACTCTCGCAGTGTCTAGAACAATTTGATTTAGTGTGTCTCCCTTTATTAAAACGATTATTAAAATACCGTATTGCGGACCTAATAATTATATTATTAAAGAACCGTATTGTGGACCTAATAATTAACTTAGACATTTGCGGATTTCATTATGTAGTTACAACTAGTTTTTCCCGCAACTTCATCCGTGTGGGTTTCGGTTTTTATCATTTCAATATCATGGATCCTGGGTCTGAAGCTACCTCAGGTGAGGATGCGACCATAAATGCTCAGATGAGAGACAGATAAATCTGTGTCACCGCTAGCAGAGCCGAGCGAGGCTCATAAATATTTTTTCAATACATTTGTTAATTAAACGGTCCATAAGATATCAAAACTTGGACCGTAATAATGTATTTTACGGAATTAGCCCTTTTACTCTACGACTGGTTAATAACCCATTGGCACAGATGGCACTAGAACCTTTTTCATAGAATCCGAGCAAAAAGTTTTCACGTTCAACGTGAAAACTGTTTGCTGATCCGTGAATTTTGTAAAAATACCTGAATATACCTTACCAAATTTTATTCCCAAAATTGTACTTTTAAAAACTACTTTAATAAATTCTCTATCTGCTCAACTGCATTCTTTACTTTATTGTAATCGCAAATGTCGTATGATGCTCGTATTCAGTAAGCTGGCTATTATAGTCATCGGTTGATTATAAGCACTCGACTTCGCCTATACACACCTTGACTATAACATCCAGCTTACCGTACTTGCATCATAATGTAACTATTATTTACTCGTTCCAGTCATGTGTAATGAATGTCACCAATGTGTAATATCTATTAGTTGCGACATTGGCCCAAATCTTCAGAAATTGTGACCCGCGGAAAAGGTAATCTATTTGACCCAAGCGTAATTGCGTAACAGCGATTACTGTAGAAATTATTTGCAACGCTGGGATTGGTGGATCTTTGAGTGAAGAACGTTACATACATTCATATTGACATGCAATATGAATGTATGTAGCATTATGTATGAAAATGCTTTTAAAAATAAATGTGAAAGCATGTTCATACAATGCGTGTATTTCTCTCTTTGTCATTAGAGTGTATCCCCGGTTGCATCCTCATCTAGAGTGCTTCGGAGCCCAGGGTCAAGTCAGCTGAATACAACGCGAAGATCATAATGCGCTAACAATCAATACAACTAAATGAATATACATAGATTGGGTACTTAATTAAAACGAATTCTAGTTCTGTGTAAAAAACTACTCTTCCTTGCCGGTCTGAGAGAAAAGAACAAAGAAAATAAAATAGGCGATGCGGCTAGCAACCCATCCCTATTTTGATTCCGTACTTATTCCATCTTTAAGCCCATCAACATACTAAATGTGGCTTTTCAGTCTTATGGCCTTAGGGTCTGTCTACCCCGTAAGACATAAAGATGTGATACTATGTATGTATGTGTAGAAACTATCTTTTTAGTTTTTCTGCAACTGTGTATCACAAATGGCTATTAGTGGTGGCATTGGCCCAAATCATTGGAAATTCACTGCCGCGGGAACGGTAACCTAATTAGTCTAAGCTTGATCGGATTACAGCGATTTCTTTTGAAATTATTCGTAACGCTGGAATTTTCATGTGTATAGAAAATTTACACAAAATTGAAGGTAAACTACCGGTGGATGATCCAAAAAGCTGATCTTGTTCTAAAAACAAAAAATAAATAAATTAATCCATATTCGTTTGTAAAATGAATAAATTAATGCCTATTCGTTGGTACAACGCGGACATCACTCTTTCTTTCACTCTTACATTCTCTTTTTCTTCCTCTTTCATCAGAGCGTATTCTCCATTTCACTCTTAGCTACAGTGTTTCGGAGCCCAGTGTACAACACAGTGTGTATTAACAATCAACCAAACAAGAATCAATTAAGAGGCAAAACCCCCATGATGAAATCCTTGGGGAATGTCCAATTACTATTACTTTCGACTTAGACAATGATGATAACAAACAACAGAACTGCGTGGAGAACGAACGAATTTGACCAATTAATTATTAAGTTTTTTTGCAAATGTGTATCATTATGACTATTAGTTTTTACATTGGCCCCAATTATAAGAAATTCTCCACGGGAAAGGTAATCTAGTTGACCCAAACGTAATCGGGTTAAAGCGATGACCTCGGAAATTATTTGCAATAGTCAATAGTCAAAAATTTTATTCACCTTAAGATATTTTAAATATCATTTGGTGAACGTCACTTTACATTTACAAATTGTTATGTTATCGTTGACGTCAATAAGTTACTTAAAGCTAAGTTTACACCGCTTCCAAGGCGGAGTGCAGAAGAAGCGGCAACAAACTGCACAACGCATTTTCTCCAAATAACGTCAACTTACAATCTACGACATACAAGTACCTACTTTAACTTTAGAGCAATTCTGGAATAATTGATTAGGTTGTTCCTATGAATAAGCATTATTTATTTGCATGTTGTACCAGGTTTTACCTTATTATCTTATACATATCTCGTCAAGCTTTGTAATTTTTAATTTCTGATTATTTCTGATCTGGGAGACAAAAAAAAATAACGTAGAATGTACCAGCTGCTTAGCGCCCCGTGTTATAGACCGTAGAAGAAGCAGGCCAAGAGAATGGGCAGAAATCCATGAAATCACGGTTAATAGGCGATACGGAAAGCAACTGTTACCATTTTGATTTTGTTTTCCTTCTACACGTCCACTAACGTGGTAAACATGGCCTTTGGGACTAATGACTTTCAAAACTGTCTAGTTTACCCCGTAAGGGAAAAAGTTGGTATATATATGTATGTAGTTCTAATTTCCTACGGCACTTCACACCAATATCTTTCATCTAATAGCGTCTGAACTTATTCCACAAAGTAGTCTCTTCCTTGGCCTGCTTGTAAGTAGTTTCTGCTGCAGCGTCAGAAATGGTGTTTTTTGTAACTAATCAACGATATCCTTAAATTCAAACACAAACTAGCAACAATAGATTAAAATAAATGCGTCCTTCTTTGCTTTAGTTAAACCATAATAAAACTTGATTAGCCAAAGAGAGACAAACCCAAATTAAAAAAAAGTTTCCCGAAGATTACCGTCGACAGGCAAATCCCTTGAGCCTTTAATTTGTATTCAATGATGAGATCTCAGCTATCTGCTAGCCTTGCCCTAATTATTTGTCCCAATTCGACCCCAAACAAACACGAAACGACTTCCATGCATTGTTAGATTTCGTGGTACGTTTTCTTTTACAAGTATTGATTCTCTTGCGAATGGGATCAAACTTTGATAATTCTAACGGCCTGCTTGGCGCAGTGGTTATAACGACAGTCTGCTTCACAAGGGGTACTGGGTTCGATTCCCTGCACGAGTAAATGTTTCTTTTTCACAGGTACCTACATTTGTTTGTGGATCTGATGCGACCCAGGGAGGGTTGCCGTCAGGCAGGCAGCTGGCCGTTAACATTTTGCCTAATTATATTACAGTATGAATACTCTCATAATAATGGATGGATGAAAAAGCTAAGATGAGGAGGGGGAGGATCAATCTATGGATTCCATATTTAAAATTTCTTTTTTTATGCAGCTTCAAGGGACTGTTACTTATATCTTTAAGCTTTTAAGACGTAATATAAATTTTTCGATATAAATTTTTCGGTACTATGTTTTTTTCTGCGAGGCCCTAGTAACCCTTCATACTATTCTATTAACTACTGTTTATAGTATAAACTGTGAACGTGAAGCTTTTTTAACGTTTTTGTCAAAAATTTACCATTTTTAGCACTAGCCCCGAATAATTCATTCCTCTGACCTTAAGGTATGAACCCTTAGAAAATAAGCGTCATAGTTATAACCTTCCTTTTTTTCAAAGTCGGCTAATAAGCTTTTAGAACCCTACTTTGATTATTATCGGTTTGACATTTCTATCTTGTTACGCCAAAATCTTATCATCAACTAGTCCGCTGCCCAGCCATTGACAGAATTACCGAAAGCCGACCAAATTGGGTACTCCGATATTTTGCCGAATAAGTAAAAAAGTAGGTAAAGCCCCTTGGAAAACCCAACCAAAAATATGAAAAACCTCTCCACATTGTGGAAAACTATTGAAATTAATTTCTTCAAATGGCAACGATAAGTATAAGTAAGACGTCATTGATGACTTCCAAATTTAATTTAAAAAAAAATTGTGTTAGGTTATGACTGTTGTTTTTTTTTTTAAAGGCAGTAGGCTTTGTAAAATCACGTTGTAACCAATAGGAGCGAAGCATCATTCGAAAATGTTGCAAAAAAAGGAACAATATAATTTTTATTGGAGTTTCATTGCGAGCGCCACGTCAATCTCTTAAAGAAAAGTCCACATCAGCATATGTCTTTTATGATTAGTAATATTTTCCAACGACAACTGATATTCACGTGGAATAAGTTGTGGGCAGCAGTTAATGTATTGATATTTTGATGTATAAATTTTATTTGCTTCTGGTAACATTTATGAGATCCAATTAAAATAAATATAAATAAAAAAAAATATATACGGACAAATCACACAGATTGAGCTAGCCCCAAGGTAAGTTCTTATGTAAGACTTGTGTTATGGGATACTAACTCAACGATACTATATTTTATAATAAATACATATATAGATAAACATCCAAGACCCAGGTCAATCTGAAAAAGATCATTTTTCATCTTGACCTGACCGGGGATCGAACCCGGGACCATCCGTGTCACGTGGCCGGCGTGTTGACCGCTGCGCCACGGAGCTCGTCAATTGTAGACACATTTACATTTAATTTGCATAAAGAAGGCTTATGGTAACTACAACGTATCATATAGCTTTCAACAAGGCGGTGCATCAAAATATGATGTTTGGTCTAGATATTTAAGTGCAGTAGTCTAGACACCGTATTTCACAAATGTATGTTATAAAAGGAATAAATGTAATAACAATGCGCAAGTCGAATGTTCTTAACTTTCTTATCTCGAAACTGAAACTCTTCGATAAAGTAGAGACTTGAAGTTTAGAGACACGGTCAGAGTACTTATTTCTAAATTAACGTATAAGCATATCACATTAAATTTCAACAATCATTTACTTGTATAAAATAGGACAGTCTTCTTGACAACAACCATGTTTTTTATCCATTACCACACCGCAAGCCACAAGATTTAAAGACCCCATTAACATAGGTATGTAAATTATACATATATTTATTAAATATAAATTTTCTATCATCATCATCATCACAGCCGCGAAACAATCAAATCTTGCCTTTTTATAATACTAAGTATAGATTGCTGAGGAGCAACAGAGCCTTTGTAAAGTCAAGTCATGTCAGTCAACATTCTATCTACTCTAATTAAATTAGAAAGGTACTGTTTAAATGTTATACTAGCGTAATAAATACACATCTAATAGAGGCCTTGGATAGTCCATTCATCCCTTTGTTTCAGAAACCAATCTGCTGACGTCCGAGCTGGAAATCAGATTAAATCCTGTTCTGCGTATACCGTAGATGCCGACTACAAATACGACAGTACAATACAGACATAGAAGTAATTGCTAGATCTCAATGCACCTAGTGTTCAATTAGTGTCGTATTATCTATCTGTTATGTTGCTTTTGATCAAATAAATTTTAATTTATGATATTGTTTAATGGATAATTTATGAGCCCAAATTGTGGTCATTTACGATGTGCTTTGACTATGTGCTTCATAAAAAAGCTCAAAGTCACTCAAACAGCTATGGAGAGAGGTATGCTAGGTGTTTCTCTGCGAGATCAAATTAAAAACGAGGAGTTTCATAAACGAACACAGGATTTCATGTTTAATTTTACGTTCGTGGTCATTTAGCCATAATTCACACACGGGAAGAATTTGATCTCGCAATCTACTAACGTTTTACCAATAGGCCACCGCACTTCGATTCTATACGCCGTATTTATCCACCATTTTTCTTATTCGCATTAGGGCTTGCGTCACTGTTAAGTAAATGTGTTTTTTTTATCATATTGTTTAGTATCATATTTACCTATATTTGCGTTAAAACAAACGGAAATAGGGGCAAAGATATTTGTATGTCGACAGTAGCCGGCCTCAGTGTGACACAAGGTATAGGTCACTCATCGCATTGTTTCTGCAAGCAAACTCGCTGCAAGCAAACTCGGGAATCAGGCTAAATCCTATACTGTTTGTGCTACAACACTCGTATCACACAGTACGTACATAGGCGGCATTCTTGGATATCAATGCACTAGTGTTCCATTACTGGAGTTCCTTGTATCGAGATATCGTTGGAAGGACTATGCTAGAATCTCTTGAGTCAAATGATCTTTGTAGACGTGGGATAGTGTCGAATATTATCTTACACAACTGACGTCGTCTATTTGAAATTACTTTTTTATTATAAACTCTATCATTTCATAAAACAAAACGAAAACTTTGTATCGGGCACAAAACCATAATTCTGAGGTATCGGGTGCATACATAACCTCTCGGGTGTAAAAGATAAAGTCAGATCGATGACGTTAAAAAGATAATTGTCAACGTCTTGGGTGAAAAAAAAATATATTTTTGATTTACCGTACTTAGTATCTCATTATACTGGACATTGGCAGAATCACTAAATCTCAGTGGAAGCCATAATATAAAACAGAAGTGTGTAATATGTTTTTTTTTTATAAAAATAACATCGAAAATAGGTGTGCAAAAATCTCAAAATTAACTATTAAAAAGTGTTAAACAAAGCTCTCCATGACTATTTTACTATTAGACACAAAGTCATGACATTATCAGTTCAAATAATCTTTATTCCTCAAAATAAGAAAGTTTGTTTGTTTACGCTTTTACGTCTCAACTACAGACCAAAATAATTATTTTAATGTTACAAACAAGCTGTGACAAACTCGTCACACACAACTGTCCTCGTTTGTGCAGCTTTCGCTAAATTGGCACTCGGAGCTTTTAACTTTTGCGAGCTTTGATAGGGCCGAGTAACTAACAATATTTTGCTCGTACATATCGTTCGTTAGGCTATTCAGTCTGCAGTATTTCTTAGAGAGAAACAAATATATTACTCTTTTGATGTTTATTTGATTTTGGTGCATTTAGGTGCTTTTTTTCCCAAGATACTTAAAAAGATATAAAAGGATACTAAAACATTTGAAATAGCTAATCTTTCAATTTCATGATGCCCAATCCAATCTCCAATCTCTTTCGTAGCTGACAAAATATTACACGATTACATTAATTCAACCCTCCGAGCTTTTATAAACTATATCAGAACCTTTTTAGTCTCCACTGCAGGAGCACGACCCTCTATGTATTACCTAGAGCCATATGTTAGCCAGAGCAGTAAAAGGTTTAGCCTACACTCTCCACGCTGGCCAGACGGGTTGGAGAGATTGCTTTGATGTTTATAAGCTTTGTTAAGCTTGTGTTTCCTAAGTCGCCTTCTACGACATCCACGGGAAGTTGTGGAGTGGTCTTATTATACTAAGCCGGAACACTATATACCACTATCTTTTAATGAAACTCTTTTGTTTTTAGAATCAATTTAGGTTCATTGTCACCATATATATCTTTTTTAGCAACATTTTTGCACCTCTCAGCTGTGGTGGAAACACTCACATAGATTATACTTCTCAAGCAAATTTAGCATCGCTCCGCCACAGAGCCTATCTTTAGTGCACAGTGCTTAGACTAGATTTATGAATGATCTGTGTCCCTGATAATCTCTTTGTCTCGTGATATCACGGCATTGTTAGTCAAACAGACACCGTGACTTTAAATAAAGTTCGTTTTGTCCCTAAAATCTTCATCATTTTAAGATCTGTGACGCTGACAATATCTTTGTTTTCTGTAGGCTTTTCTGATGAAAATATTTGAGTTAAATCAAACAGATTAACCCCAGGAACGAATTATGTCCTTTGATTTTCCTTTTAAAAATAACATCTTCAAAATGTCAAATAAACACCGTGATTCTTAATCAAGTTCTCTTTTGTTCCTACAATCTTAATCCCCTGAGATCTATGTCCCTAACACTATCCCTGTCTTGTGATATCATCTGACAGGCATTATTCGTGAGGCCATTGTTCAGCCGCGAAATTTCTCGTTCCTGCTAAGGCTTGCCCTTTAGATGGCCTTCTGAATGAGTTAATCTTGTTGGCCTTTCCGATAAAAGTCCATGAGAGAACCCGATTTCATTAAAATTTACTTTTTAATAATAACAACTGAGACACCATGATTAAGTTCTCTTTGTTCCCACAATGGTAATCCCTTGAGATCTGTGTCCCTAACACTATCCCTGTCTCGTGATATCATCTGACAGGCCATTGTTCAGCCGCCAAATATCTAATTAGCTCAGGCTTGCCCTTTAGATGGTCTTCTGAATAGACAGAACTTGCCAATTTTTAGCTGAAAATCCACGAGTATACCTGGTTTTTTAAGTTTACCTTTTTGTAATAATAGTGAGAAATGTCAATAAACACCGTAATTCTTAATTAACTTCTCTTTTGGTCCCACTATCTTATTCCCTTTAGATCTGTGTCCCTAACAGTATCCCTGTCTCGTGATATCATCTGACAGGCCATTGTTCAGTTGCAAAATATCTGGTTAGCTCAGGCTTGCCCTTTAGATGGCCTTCTGAATAGACGGAACTTGCCAATTTTTCCGCTGAAAATCAACGAGCAAACCTGGTTTTTTAAATTTACCTTTTTATAATAATAACTGAGAAATGTTAAATGACACCGTGTTTTTTCATCAAGTTCACATTTGTTCCCACAATCTTATCTTAATCCCTTAAGTTCTGTGTCCCTAACACTATCCCTGTCTCGCGATATCATCAAATCTGACAGGCATTGTTCGAGAGGCCATTGTTCAGCCGCAAAATTTCTGGAGCTTGACCTTTAGATGGCCTTCTGAATAGATTGAACTTGTCGGCCATTCCGACAAAAATCCGAGATTGAATCCGTATTTTTGTTAATGTATCCTTGGAAACAGCACAATATTTATAAACAGATTTTTCGGGATAAAAAGTACCCTATGTCCTTTTTCGTATTCCCGAAAATACGTATGCAAAATGTAATGATGGGTTTTGTAAATAATGCGTAAAGACTGAATAAACAAACAAAGAAACAAAATTTGTATTTATAATATTACTTATGATATAATATGAAGTAAAAATAAATAGTTAATCTTAGAAATGTCAACTTTGGACTACACCTCTAAACCAAACTCCCTATTGTTTCTCTGACACTCTCCCTGTCTCGTGACTTCACCTGACAGGCATTGTTTGCAAGGCCATTGTTCAATCGCGAGGAATATGACTAAAGGTCAGGCTGAGACAATCCATAAGATTGTCTTAGTACACCTAAGGCGATAGACAGTGATCAGAACAAGCGGAGTAACCTAACTAATATTATAAATGCGAAAGTGAGTTTGTTTGTTTATTTATTTGTTTGTTTGTTACGCTTTCACGCCCAATCTACTGACTCGATCATCATGAAATTTCGCGTACACATAGGTTAGGGTACTGACAAGGACATAGGCTATATATCACGCGAGCGAAGCCGCGGGTAACAGCTAGTATTTATATAAATCTCAATTTATAAATCATTCAGAACGAGTAATGCCTTCGTCTAAAAACGTGACTTACGTATGCATCTGCACAGTATAGTAGTAACATTTGACAGCAGGAGTTTGACGAGCTCCGTGGCGCAGCGGTCATCACGCCGGCCTGCGACACGGATGGTCCCGGGTTCGATCCCCGGTCAGGTCAAGATGGAAAACGATCTTTTCAGATTGACCTGGGTCTTGGATGTTTATCTATGTATGTATTTGTTCTAAAATATAGTATCGTTGAGTTAGTATCCCAAACACAAGTCTTTCATAAGAACTTACTTTGGGGCTAGCTCAATCTGTGTGATTTGTCCGTATATATTTATTATTTATTTATTTAATTTATTTAACATAATACCAGCAACCATAATATCGCCGTGTGGTTCTCGGCAGAGTAGAATAGGACCACTCCAAGTCATCTCGTGGATGTCGTAAAAGGCGACTAAGGAAACACAAGCTAAACAAAGCTTATTAACATCAAAGAGACGTCTCCAACCCGTCTGGCCGGCGTGGAGAGTGTAGGCCGGATCCTGTGACTGCTGATGATGATGATGATGATGATGATGATGATAATACCAGACTTAATGACTTGTATCTCCATCTCTATCAACAAATAGAAGACTTCAGTATTTAATGCCACAAGCTATATTTCAGCTAATAAACTATCTAAGTGTTTCTATACACTATGCCGGTAGCCTAGCCACCAGCACTGCCATCGACCATGTAAGCAAGTCAGTGTATGCCCAGTAGCATACGGTTACCATAATGTACTTTTTTGAGTACTAATAAATCCTAGGGTTCCTAGGGTTGCGGTACCTCACTTTACGTCTATCCGAGTAATATACATAAAAAACCCTGTCATCTTTCCCGTTTACGTATAGAGCTCTGTCCTACTCGGACGGACGTCAAGTGCGGCACCGCAACCCTAGGAACCCAAGGCATAAGGCACAGGCGTAAGTCGGTCCATGCCATTCCATGGCATCAAAGAACATACGCCATCTTTGATGCTACTTGTTACAACTTTACCGTACAACACCCATACTTAGTAACTCAATTTACTGGACATTGGTAGAATCACTGAAATCTCGGTGGAAGCCATATTATAAAACAGAAGAAGTAATAAGGATATTGACGACTTGTTGCCTAATGCTTAGTATGACAACACAAGATTCTACAATCCTAATCCCTTTATGATCTGCCTCCCTTGACTCCCTGTCTCGTGACATCACCTGACTCGAGGCATTGTTCGCGAAGCTATTGTTCTGCCGAGGTTTCCGATTCCCGCATCATCTTGAGCCCGCCGTAAACATACAGCTTTAATCAGTTATCGAACCGATTTGAAATATTTACTTATGCTTACTTTGAGAGATAAATTCGAAGAGTATAAGAAAGTACCTTCGTAATTAAGCGTAATGCGTAGCTTGCTTGCTTGTTCGTTTTTATATTTTTATTCAGCTGATTTTGAACCTATGAGCTATATTGAAATCTCGGAATCAGAATCTCTATTAGAATACAGAATTGAAAGAAAAAAAGATATGGTACTAAAAGCGAAAAAAAATTTTGTCCTCCCATACAAAGTCATCGATCAGCCGGACATATTTCTATGGGAAGTCAAATTTTATATTTAAGTTTTTTCATTTTTTCGTACATATGTACTAATTCCTTTAGGGATTCTAATATTGATATTTCATTATAGCTCATAGGTTCAAATCAGCCTGTATATCATAAAACCACTGGAATGTTTGGATGCTAAATTTAATTAGTGAGTAACAAATTTTATACTATACTAGCTGACCCGGCGAACTTCGTACCGCCTAACAGTCAATGATTAAGTATTCATTACACATATCGAGTTTTCATTGTTTTTAAGATGTATTCTGGTATTCGGGGTGGAGGCAAATCCAACGAATCAATAACCATGAAAATTGGTTCAGCAGATCTCGAGTTATAAGTGTTGTAACAAATCCGTATGTTTTATATACATAGATAACCGGTTCTATTGAAACTTATTATATAGCTACAAGTGGAGATTTATAAATGATTAATTGTTTGTTCAATTATAGTTATTTTGTTGATAATAAATATGATGTAGTCGATAATCTTTTTATTGAAAACAAAAAAATTACCTTGCCAAACATGCATGGTAGGTTTGATACTGAGATTATTCAATTCCTTGAGTTCTTATTAGAGATCGGATATTCAGATGTTTATGAACCTAAAGTTCAGAAGTTGGCTAATATGAAAAGAAAGATTTAACAAAAATATTTTTTGTTATATATTAACAAATTTAAGGGAATGAAGATGTAATAAACCCAGTTTATATAAATAACTATTGCCCTGTTACAAAATAATTGGGTTGTTTTTCTCTTCTTTTAAAATCTCGAAAACTTTTTAGATATGAAATCAAGCCTATCAAACCTCAGGGAATATAAGTATTCTGAATACTGGGATTTTACTTATGATAAAAACATTCTAAAAAACTATAATAATATTAAAACTTACGCGAGATAAATTCATTATGAAAACACGGCTTTACTCACGTTTTATTACGTCGGATCTGCCGACTAGTTTCGGTCTGTTACGAAGACCATCATCGGGGCGAGTGACTAGTCGGCAGATCCGACGTAATAAAACGTGAGTAAAGCCGTGTTTTCATAATGATTCTAAAAAACTGTTTCCGTATTATGTTAGCATAAATTAAAGTTTATGTAAATATGCATCCGATTATAATATCTTTAGTTATTTGCTACACTCAGACTCGTCAGTTTTAGTCGCTGGTTTTTGGTGACGTCATATAGATAGGACGGCAAACGAGCAAGCGGATCATCTGATGGTAAGTGATCACCGCTACCTATGGACTAATGTAACACCAGGGGTGTGACATGTCACGTGAGACACGGCGTGCCGGCTTTTTCTTTTTACGTCCACAGAGTGGAGGAGGGTATGGGACTTCGGCTCTCTCACTTACCGAACAAAGCATAGAAGCGGTAAAGCAACTTAAACGTCGATTTTCTGTGAGAGTGTGGTACTTCCCCAGACGCGCCGGGTCATTCATGCTACTAGCAAAAGTGATTTGCACCGGTAGCGTAGCTATACCATTAATTTTACACACTGGTGCTTACTTGTCTCATCGAGTACATGAGACAAGTAAGCACCAGTGTTCTGAAACAAAGTGGATGTGACGCAAATTTCCTAGAATATACCACGAGTGTTACAAAATTTAAACATATTCTCCCTGTAAATCACACACACAACTTAAAACAAGGAAGAAAAGAGACGCTGAACTTTCTTTTAAAAATATAACAAAAGTTCAGTACATTGTGACATTTAAACGGATATTCCCTATAACACTCTCTTCGCAATATATGTACTTTCCTGGCAAGTTCGCATAAAGTGCCTGCAAAGTTACTACATTGTAATGTTTCTTGTCTTTAAAAATGCACAATCTATCGGTTGGATCTTCTTAAGGTAGAGACACATCAAGTAATCCAACTTATAGGTACGACGTGTTTTGTAATAAAGGACAGAACTTAGGTTTACAATAGTTCACATTATGATTAAATAAGACAAGTTATGAACAGATTTGATTTCTGTGTTTGTAAGAGTTCTAGGGCAAAATATTGCCAATCAATACATGTCATGAGGATTAAACTTTGTACTTATGACGACACACATACATAATTATATTGATCGATGATTATCTGAGTACACAGCAGTGTCCCTAGTCCAGCCTAGTTGATGTTGTATTTCCCGAATGCAATGGGTTTCTAAAGCGTTTAGAACTATATAGTCTGCCCTCTCGTAAAATCGCACGTGAGTGACCCGTTTTTATACATAATTACCGGAACTAATGGACCGACAAAGCTATGACAATATTAGCGAAAATATCGTGACAAGTATTTTCTTTAGATAAAACCTCGGTGTGCCACAGACTGTTGAGAATGCCGTCCGACGTGGCATTTTATTTAAAGAAAACGGTTATAAGTGAACTATCTCGCTGCGAGTAGGCGATTCAATTTAAATTTTAAATGCTTTTTCTAGAGATTTTAATTACAAAGAGCAGTGGGTATTAAACAATGACTGAATAAGAAATAGACAACAATTAGTCTGCGCAGATGTTAGCCCGCCAGCTTGAAACGAAAAGCCAAGGTTCGATTTCCAGTGCGAGCAACTTGTACTACATTATCAAAGGTGTCCGCGTGTGTTGTCCGCGGTTCTAAAGAGAGGGTTTCAAAGCGGTTTGGCGTCAGACAGGCGGCTGGCCATAAAACTCCTACCAAATCATATTACAGCATTAATAACGGACTCAAAGATGAGAAAAAAACCAAAAATACAACAAGTGTTATTTTTCTTTTCTTTATTGGTTAACATTGACATATTTATGTATCGTTAAGTAATATAATATTGCTTGCCATACTTATTTAACTGAAAACAGATATTAATTTGACTATTTAATATTTTCTTAAATGGTGAGACCATAGGAGTAACAGGGTTCTGTAAAGTAACCACCACTGATCCTAACTCTTATTCATCCAAGCGCATAACTTATTCAGTTATTCCAAAAATAGATCACATTATTCATAAAAAACTGGATATGGCAATAAGTGGCCACTGCCGGTTGTTGGTTTGCCTCTTGAATTATCAAACGGACATTGATGGAAAGTTATACCAAAAATATGACTAGTG
Source organism: Rhodophaea formosa (assembly GCA_963082605.1). NCBI lineage: Eukaryota > Metazoa > Arthropoda > Insecta > Lepidoptera > Pyralidae > Rhodophaea > Rhodophaea formosa. The sequence continues at coordinate 7,365,185 of OY720225.1, read as the reverse complement.
ATTTACTTTTGCAGAAAAAAAAATCTATTGTTTTTAATTGATCTGATTTAAAAGGAAAATAATCAATTGCTGGGTGGCGCTAGGTTTGCATATTACAGCGCCTACGCGGTATATTGGCGGAAATTAAATATAAATCAGTTTATTTCCTAAATTGGTTATCTCTCTTGGCAAATAATTTCACTGTCTATTAAACAGTTAGTCTGTGGCACTCGACTTCCCGGCAGCTTCATTTGAATGTCGCCTGAAGTCCAGCATTTAGTCTTTGAACTGTCACGGTCATTTCACTTTAAATTACTGTAGTTTTGTAACTTAACTTTTACTGGACAGTTTTTGATGCTACCTTTGTAATTGGTTTATTGCGTTGCATGTAACGGTAAATGTTTTTTGCTTTTTATCACGTGACTAGCTGTTTTCTTGCACTTCATCCGACTTTTGAGTTTTATCGCATAAAAGGTAAAATACCATAAATCCTTACGTTATAATATTATTTATTAAATAAAGAAAATATACTAATATTACAAATGCGAAAGTGAGTTTGTTCGTTTATTACGCTTTCACGCCCTATTTACTGAATCGATCATCATTAAATTTTGTATACACATAGGTTAGGGTATTGAGAAGAACATAGGCTATATATCACGCGGGAAAAGCCGCGGGTAATAACTAGTTGTACATATAAAAGGTGGAAAACCTATAAAGCCGGATACACACGATGTTCTAAGTAATCTGAGTCAGATCTACCCGTTCTTAGATTGAGAACGACGGTGGATGGTTCTCTAGGGGCCGACGTGCGATGTAATTTGTTAGGAGATGTCTATGGATTATAGGTTTCTTGATAGTTGTATTAGATCTTTTATATTTAATGGTTTTATTTGTAATATACAATGAATAAACCTAACTAAAACTATTTAACCTAAAAAATACAACTAACCTAACTAAATAAAATAAAACAATTTTTTGACAACAAATTATAATTGAATTAATAATTTGACAATATCACTTTGAAATAATAATATTGACCCATAATTATATATTTCTTTAGTATTATTCTTTTTTATTCTGTGATTTTAACAATATTTGCATGTCTTTGTCAAGAGGCAGGAAACCATTTTATCTGTATAACCCTTGCAAATAAAGGATTTCATTTCATTTCATTTAGCAATCGCGGTCCACTCCCTGATGTTTATATTTCTTAACTAGCATTTGCCCACGACTTCGTCCGCGTGGAGTTCAGTTTCATCGTAGCGTTACGTAGCGTAGGCGGGCGCTAAGAAAGGACGTAGAATTGCACGGACAAAGTCACAACCAAAAGCTAGTAAACTACAAACTGTTGTTGTCGTAATTAGCGACCCGATATACCATAAAAACGCTATTTATTGATTTTCAGAATTGGTCAACCCTTATCCACCATTTAGGGGTTGAATTTTAAAAGAGCCTGAAGCACCTTGATAACTCAGTTTTTGGTAGGAGGAGTACTCTTGTGAAGTTCCGAATAATATAGTTTAACTAATCTTGTGTCTATATACAAACTTTCAAGCCCTTTGCCACCCCCTTAGGGGTTGAATTATTAAAAACCCTAGGACATATAAATGTTGATTTCTAATCGTTACCTTAAAAAGCTTCTAGCTCTAAAAATGATGGACTTCTATACTCATTTTTAGGGTTCCGTAGTAAACTAGGAACCCTTATAGTTTCGCCATGTCTGCCTTTGTCTGTCTGTCTGTCTGTCCGTCCGTCCGCGGTTTTACTCAGAGACTATAAGTACTAGAGAGCTGAAATTTGGTATGGGTATGTATATTAATCATGTCAAAAAAGTGGCAGAAGAAAATCTTGAAATAAAAATTTTTTTTAGGGTAGCTCCGATACAATATTGTGAGGTTGAGAACACCACTTTTCGATTTAGGGATCCGTTTCCGAAATATTTGGTTTAAAAGTGCAAAATTTTGTTAGAGGTAAGTGTCCCGCCCCCTCTATCTACTAAACGGTTTTACATATGGATTCGTGAAAAAGTTACAGCAGTAGTATATATACTGAAGTTGAAAGGAAAACTATCAGAGCTGAGTACCAAGTACAAACTAAAAAGTTATAGGCAACCAACTTATAAAATGTACTCAAAAATTTGAAATTTCATACTATTTCATTGTTACATGTTTTTGGTCGTTAAACTGTGAGGTGCGAGCGTAAACAGTGTGAAGTCAAAGTTGTCATTCGCAGCTACGGAACCCTACACTGCGCGTGGCCCGACACGCACTTGGCCGGTTTTTAGTTTGGTATTTTCTTGCTCCCTGAACGAATTTACGATAAAAGCTTAATCTAAATTGTGTTACATTGTTTAATACAATCATTTCTGTTCTATTGTATTCGTAATTAACTGTTAGGATAAGAATTAATCTGAGATTTTATAAATGAATAATAGTACATTACTGCAGAGGCCGGGAAGTAAGGGATTGCCGGACGAGTATAGTTTTCAAGGCCGAGCGTCAGCGAGGCCTTGACAATAGTTACGAGTCCGGCAATCCCTTTCCCGCCGAGGAAAGTATAGAGATTTTCTCAATAAATGTGAGGAAATTTAACTTAAAGTTACACATAAACTTACATGCCTTAAATATTTCCCCTTACTAGGTATTTGCCGGTAGTAATTTTTCCACTTTCAAGTTTCAAATTAGGCGAAGTAGGTACTTAAAATCCATTGCAGTGTTGCTTTCATCACTAAAACTCATTTTGAACCGTTTCATTTCGAATAAATAACCAACTTTGCACATATTTACCGAAAACAATCAATGTCAATCAATTACTGCAAAGCGTTAATCACAAACTACGAAGAAGATACTATTACTAGTATCAGACGACCGACTGCCATATGTTTTCTCTAGGCAATAAGGATCATAGACAAATAATGGAGTGAGGGTGAAAATGAAAAAAATGCCATACAATTCCTTTTGAGTTTCTATGGGGGGCCATAAATTCAAAGTCAATTGACGTGTGTTCTATGCCCTAAAATCCGTAAAGGCAGTTTTTCGGCAGTGGCGTTAATCACTACGGGTATAGTGAAAATAACAGATCTCCCGAGTTTTTAATTTTTTTATTTTCAGTTGTCAATTCCAGCAAAGGAAACAATGCCCATAGAGCCCAGTCATATTTTTCACAAAAAATTTAATAGATCATAGATTATTGTTTTCTTCTCTCGCAACGAAAATTAAGCATATTTTCGTATGATCACATATCGATATTTTAATGAAATTGTAGTTATATTCACGTATTATATGCATTTTTTAAAAATGCAGTGGTAGTAAACTGGCTGTATGACAAGTGACATAATTTACGTTACATAGATTAATTAAAAAGTTTTGAGCAGCGGCCGGGAAGTAATTTTCATACTTATTTCCTGGCCTAGGCCGGCAATGCGATGAATGAGCCAAGAATTACAAACTTCCGGTCTTTTTTTTACTACAGTAATGCCTACATTTCCGAGCATGTTTGAGAAAACATTTTTACCCCTAAGTCACGTAAACAGTGTATCAAATAGTAACTTACAGGTAAAACCTATAATCCGGGTATACAGACTCATCTACTGTTTGTTAGATTGAAGGAGACGGCAGATGGTCCTCCAGGGGCGAAGTGCGATGTAATTTGTAAGAACATAACATCGGGGTTGGAAGTTTCAAGTTCCTTTTTTTATAAAATTAATTTATGAGATAGAGATTTAACCAAAAATTTATATTCATTTTAAAACGAATTTTTAATTTTCATTTTAGTAACCCTGCTGATAATATACCTCCGATTACCTCCCAATACGTGAAAAATTACATGAAGCGTAAAATGAAACTTTTCCGTCCAAAACAAATTAGCGGGTGCGTATTGTTTGATATAATAACAAATTATATATTTTCATTTCAATAAAGTTCAAAAGATATAATGTTTACTTGATATAATTTATTACTGTTTATATTCTTGAAAGCTATAATATTCATAAAATATTCAATTCGAAAACCATAAACTCATTTATTATAACGTTTATGAACACTAAACATCACCTGTCATACAATTCGTTCAGTATACATGCCATAAAATATAACAATCAAAACGAATACTATTTAAAATATATATCAATAAAAATCTAAATCAATCAAATTGATTATGACAAGCGAGCGAGCGATGACCTTAGGTGCGATAGTGACTGGTTTGGATACGCAACTTGGTAACAAAAGGTAGGTTAGGTTATGGTTAGGCATAGACCACCATATGAGCGAGCGAGCAACGACTGGGCGCGAAAGTGACTGGTAACAGAAGGTAGGTTAGGTTATGGTTACACATAGACCACCACATGAGCGAGCGAGCGAAGCGAGCGAGCGACGACTTGGTGCGAAAGCGACTGGTTTGGATACGCGACTTGGTAACCGAAGGTAGGTTAGGTTATGGTTACACATAGACCAGTAGATGAGCGAGCGAGCGACGACTGGGTGCGAAAGCGACTTGGTAACAGAAGGAAGGTTAGGTTATGGTTACACATAGACCAGCATATGAGCGAGCGAGCGAAGCGAGCGAGCGACGACTGGGTGCGAAAGCGACTTGGTAACAGAAGGTAGGTTAGGTTATGGTTACACATAGACCACCATATGAGCGAGCGAGCGACGACTGGGTGCAAAAGCGACTGGTAACAGAAGGTAGGTTAGGTTATGGTTACATATAGACCACCATATGAGCGAGCGAGCGAAGCGAGCGAGGGACGACTGGGTGCGAAAGCGACTTAGTCACAAAACGTAGATTAGGATCTTCTATCACTTTATTTGTATTACCAATGATTATTATGCTTAATAATAAGTATATATTACGTTTATTATACGTAACAACAAATCGATTTGTTAAATTTTATAACGATAAAACTGTATATGAAAGGTTTGTTATGTTGAATAATTGTTATAACAAAAGATTTTATTTTTTTAAAAAAATTTTCTACCTAATTTTATCTTGATTGATAATTATACTGACCAAAATTATATATTTCGTTGGTATTTATCTTAAAACATACATATTTTGTGTTTATATGTTATATTACTTACCCCAAATTAGCAATGTCAGTTTTCCGAATGTCAAATAATCATTCAAAAAAAGTCAAAGACGGTCGGGTAATGGTTAAAATCAGGTAATTAAGTAAGACCTCGTTTTACAATAAGACGGACGAAAAAACTAATTTCGGCGTTATTAAATTTGCTGATATGAAAGATACAGTTATTCACCTCGTCTTGGTTTCTGTACACTTGACTTCATAAAAAAACATGAAGATCGGTGAGTTGTTCAGACATACAGGTGTTACAAATATTGTATTTTTTTAATTCTTCGTTTCTAGAAATTCTAACATGATGGGCTCATCTGCTTTAATTTAGAAGTTTCAATGGCTACCTTCCGTTTCCATCAACAGTACAGCTCTTTGCTACTATAATAATACATGGTCCTCCGACTTACATAAGTCTAAAAAATCTTCTTCTTCTTCTGTTTTATAAAATGGCTTCCACCGAGATTTCAGTGATTCTGACAATGTCCAGTAAATTGAGATACTAAGTATCGGTGTTGTACGGTAAAGTTGTAACAAGTAGCATCAAAGATGGCGTATGTTCTTTGATGCCTCGTGGTCGGGAGGTTATGGTGACAAGTCTATACGAGTCCATATAACAGTCCACTTTAACTATTTCACAAATTCTTCACGAGCACGAGCATTTATAACACCAAACTACACCAATTTCATATTATATAGTCCACCAAAATCAATTTGCAAAATCGTCCAAGGTAGACCCCAACTGCACCCCTTGACTTCCCACCACAAACTTATCTAAAAAAATGTAGGTCAACCAATAAAAAATTGAGTTGTGTTAAGATCCCGTACAAACTTACATACAAACATGATACATTGCAAGTTAATAAAAGCATTTCTCCAAGTCATCCCGTGGATGTCGTAAAAGGCGACTGAAGAAATACAAGCTAAATAAAGCTTATTAACATCAAATAGACCTCTCCAACCCGTCTGGCCAGCGTGGAGAGTGTAGGCCAAATCCTCTGACTACTCAGGCTAGTATTATGGCTCTGGTAGTACAGAGAGGGTCGTGCTCCTGCAGTGGAGACTGGGAAGACCTGATGATGATGATGATGATGAAAAGCATTTAAAGCAAAAACAAACTAATGCCATATGGTACCCGGCAAATTAGAATACTACCACTCCAAGTCTTCCCTTAAATGTCTTAGAAGGCGACTTAGGAAACACAAGCTAAATAAAGCTTGTAAACATCAAAGAGACCTCTCCGTCTGGCCAGCGTAGAGAGTATAGGCGAAATCTTCTGACTGCTTTGGCTAATATGTGGCTCAGTTAGTGCAGAGGGGGTCATGCTCTTGCAGTGGAGACTAAAAAGGACCTGATCATGATAATGAAAGGTAATCTTACAATCTTACTTGCATATTCATAATAAAATCTGGAATAAAATCTCAAATAATGGCTTAAAATATTCCATACCTCGAGGATATTTCAGAAATTCAGCGAACATTTATAAATGAGTGATCTGGGAATTTAGCAAAACGTGTTTCCATAAATAAGCATGGCTGGGACAAAGACCTTATGTATAAGTACCAGGACTGAGTTCTCATAGTGAGTTTCGGCATAGAAAGAGACGGAATTTTTTGATATTTGATATTTACCCTTATTGTTCTTGTGATAGAGAGCATAATTCTGTGCAAAGTTCAATGGTTGACTGAGAGACGGAAATACTAGAGGTTGGTGTCCCGCTCGCACATATGCAATTGTATAAAAACTATAGTCGTAGTTTTTTTTATGATATAGGACGGCAAACGAGCAAGCGGGTCACCTGATGGTAAGTGATCTCCGCTGCCCATGGACAACTGCAACACCAGGGGTGTGACAACAGCGTTGCCGGACTAAAACGAGTATATGATATAGTAAATATGAAGCAATGCTAGGATCTCGAAAAAATTGTTCTCTGACTTCCCCATACTAATTGGCCGGGCGGCTGAACTATTTGTATAAAAATGTCGAATTTTTTTTAAGTCGTAAGCTTTGACCTCGTAGTAAAAGTTGTTCATATTGACGGACTGAGTCACTGCTTTAAGGCTATGTCTAGGGTCAACTAACACGCTGTATTTTATACTATACAGAGAGGGTCGTGCTCCTGCAGTGGAGACTAGAAGGACCTAATGATGATGATGAAGATTTTATACTATTGCAAGTGTGCGAGCGGGACACCAACCTCTAGTATTTCCATCTCACGTCAACCATTGAACTTTGCACAGAATTATGCTCTCTATCACAAGAACAATAAGGGTAAATATCGAATATCAAAAATTTTAACGGTACTATCAGGGTACTAATGAGAAGATGCTTACTTTAAAGATGGGCTGGGAGTAATAATAAATTGTGTTAAGTTCGTTCTTGCGTCGCTTTGATTTCAATACTCGGATCGGAAATATTTTTGAGGATTCGTTAATGTCGTGATTTCGGAGATATTATATTGTGAACTTTTTACAAAAAATTCGAAAAGAGAAGTCAAATAAAAAAGGTAAAAATATCCTTATATAATAAATGTGTTTAGCCTTAGAGATTTCTTTGTTAGTCAAGTCAGCCCGATGAGCCATTTATAAATTTAAATAAACTTAATTTTAGTACGGTCTTATCCCGATTATTACATTATTTATACACCTAACGTTTGATCACTTTACAGTGTCCGTATTCGCAGGTAGACTAATAATTATTATTGTTATTAAACTCACATGATGTATGCAAAATTTTTGCTTTATCGATTGAGGATAACTCCTTTAGAATCCAATTGCTATATTTGACCAAATTAGTACGGATTATATCATTAAAACTTACGTGAGATAAATACATTATGTATATCAACTCACTCACGTGCTATTTGTCGGGATTGCCGCCTATAGTTTCGGAATCGTCAGGAGCTCATTTTCAAGGCGAATGCGGGACGCGCGGCGGTGGAACCCGATCATGAATGGTATGGATTCTTTGTGAGCCAAAAAAGGATAGGTTTACTAATTTTGCATAGGTACTAAATCTATGCAACATAAATATTCACTTAACTGCCTCCGTGGTCCAATGGTTAAGGCTTTCGCCTTGTTGACTCGGGGGTCGTGGGTTCAATTCCCACGGGAAGCATACTTTGTTAAGTTGTTTCCAGTTTGGTTAGGACATTGCAGGCATGAATCACCTGATTGTCTGTTAAAAATGATGATTCCGTGCTTCGGAAGGCACGTTAAGCCTTTGGTCCCGGCTGCCATCTGGTAGTCGTTAAAGGAACCACGTCAGAGGCCGAGAGGCGGTTCCGAAGAACTCTGACACCAGGGTGTGCATGGTCGACTGACCGTGTCACCTATACGAACTGACTTAAAAAAAATTCATAGTAATATGAATCGACCTATTATTGCAAAGATAACGTTGTTTATCTAACTTGGACAGAAGTTGTAACAATCAGCAAGTTTTGCAGTTGCAAGGGGCCGGCAATGTTTGCATTTTCACTTTGCATTGCATTTGTGACGCTGCAATGCAAGCGGACACTGAGCAGATTCTGATTTTACAATTCAATATTTTAGAATTGTATTCATATTTTTTGAAAATCAAAAAAGAAGGTGTGAGTTATTATTACTTAAGATTTTAATTATGAAATCACGGCTTTACTCACGTTTTATTACATCGGATCCGCCGACTAATTTCGGTCTGTTACGAAGACCATCATCGGGGCTAGTGAAAGGGGTGGCGACACGACGGTTACGCTTCCCTCAAAGCAGTGCTTTGAGGCGGCGTATCCGACGTAATAAAACGTGAGTAAAGCCGTGATTTCATAATAAATTTATCCCGCGTAAGTTTTAATATTATTAAGATTTTAACTCAATTGATTGAGGATAACTCCTTAAAAATCCAATCGCAATGTTTGATTCAAAGTAGTATCGATTCCATGTGAGCCAAAAAAAGATAGGTTTGCTAATTAAGCTTACTTAATCTATGCAAAATAAACATTCACTTCAAAGACAAGTTCATAGTAATACAAAATGTAACTTTTGTTGCAAAGATAACGTTGTTTATCTAACTTGGACAGAAGTTGTAACAATCAGCGAGTTTTGCAGTTGCAAGGCGCTGGCAATGTTTGCATTTTCACTTTGCATTGCATTTGTGACGCTGCAATGCAAGCGGAAACTGAGCAGATTCTGATTTTACAATTCAATATTTTAGAATTGTATTCATATTATTTGAAAATAGAATTAAGAAGGCGAAAGCTATATGTTATTATTGCATTTAAGGAATTATTGATGGAATGATATAGGATTTTTTTGACTTATTGACAAAATAGTATTTCTACATTAAAAGATCAACTGCAACAGAATTCTGTTGCGGTTGCAGACCGTTATAATTTTTTCGATCAAAAAGCAATTGCTTTTTTGATCGAAACAAATTATAACGGTGATCAATATACATTGGTAAGAAAGCAGCGATAACGAGTTAATTAAAAATATATAGCTAGTGTTGCTCAGTTTGTAAGTTTCTAATTGGACATGACATGAGTTGAAGTTGTCACGTATATTTTTCGGGTTTTTTTTTATTAATAAATAATATTTCCAGTACCTATAAAACAAATAATTAAATTGCGTGTAACCCAAATATTACCAGAATATCCAAGGATGTCAAGGATCAAAGCCACGATTTTCCTGGACTACTGAAATGTAAATCTCCGTGTTTGCTGTTTGGCCGCAGTTTGGCATACTTTGGATATTTCAGTTTAAAATCACTGATAATACCATGATTGCAACAAGATAAGCATACTGAGCGTCCACATCCACAATACTTGTGGTATTACGAAGTTACGAAGAGGAGAGTTATTACGAAGAGGATACAATCACAGTATTTACACCATCGAGTAAAGTGTGCAGATATCAATACATGGGTCGTTGGTTCCCTTGGGATTATTAACGAACTAAAATAAAATTTAAATCCACCTTATTAAACTGTTTTATAGATATATGAGTTTTGCCATGGTTGTTTTAACTTGCCTGTGGTGTGTGACGAATTTTTAGCAGAATGGATTTCAAGTGTCTTTATACATTAATTTTATTCTATTCTTTTTTTTAAATAAGTTATAAGTTAATCATAAAATAGTGTTTTCCTTTAGTATTTACCCGTCTTTAAGGCCCGTATGGCCAGCCCGACGGCCACGGCCCTAGACGATGCTACCGCCAGCCAGCCCAATGAATCGACGACGTTGGCGGAACTAGTTGAGTGCAGTGAATGCTCCCAGCCACGTTTTTTCAAGGGACAGAGAGGTCTACGCATCCATCAAAGTAGATGCCATAGAGGGCTGCAGGTGAAAGGCAATAGAGCTATTGCCGATTTAGGTACTATACCATATATACAAAGCTCTGAGGCCTCCGCCAGCAGCCCTTTATGGCAACATTTAAACAAATTGAAAAAGAGCCTACCCATCCTAAAAAGGATACCTCGCGGAGCTAGGCGATGCGTAGCAAGCTCTCTGTCCTCTGCTATTAAAGAAGTAGTGGAAAAAAATGAAAGAAATAGCTGGGAGAGCTTGCTGACGTTTAGCTATAAAACTCTAAACGTCAGTCAAGATAAAGGCGGGTCCCTTACACAAAAGATAAAAGACAATTGCTCCCCAAATCCTAGGCCAGTTTTGGACAATATCCAGAGAAAAAAATTACAACCTTACAAAATTTCAAAAAAAATTGAAGCGAAATTCGATGATGGGGACATAAAGGGAGCTGCCAATCTCCTTTTTTCAACCGACGTCGTAGCCCCTAGCACACCCGAAACTTATAACGCCCTTTTGATGAAACATCCTCCTTCATCAGCTTCATCGCGCCTGCCGGATGCCCCCGGCCCTTCGGAACCTATACCGGTGGCCACGCCCGAAGATGTGCGAGCTGCGATCATGTCCTTTAAGAAGGGTTCTGCTGGTGGTCTTGATGGCCTGACGCCACAGCACTTAAAAGACCTGATATGTGGCATCAACGGTGAAGTCGGTACGGCGCTTTTGGAGGACTTGACGCGGCTCGTAAATCTAATGCTATCGGGAAAGGTTTGTGATCAAATAGTGGATGTCCTATATGGGGCAAACCTTTGTGCTCTCCGGAAGAAGGACGGCGGCATTCGCCCTATTGCCGTAGGCAATACCATCCGCCGCGTCGTTTCAAAGATATGTTGCAGACACTCTTTACCTGTTTTGGAGCAAGAGTTCCAGCCAACGCAACTAGGTTTTGGAACCAAGGGGCGCGCTTCCTTACGCGTGGCGGAGGTGAGGTACTTTTGAAGGTGGATGTCAAAAATGCATTCAACTCAGTAGACCGCGGAGCTCTGCTGACACAGATTAAAAACTCAATACCAGGTGTGTTTCCTTATCTGTGGCAATGCTATAGTAAGCCAACGTGCCTGGTATATGATGGTCAATTAATTAATTCGGCAGTCGGCTGTCAGCAGGGTGACCCCCTGGGACCGGCAATTTTCAGTTTGGCTATCCACCCTATTATAAAAGATTTGGCTTCTAAATTCAACGTGTGGTACTTAGATGACGGTACTTTAGGAGGAAATGCTTCGTCAGTCCTTTCAGACCTAGAAAAAATTATAAAATATTTCGGTGATATTGGGCTTGAATTAAATTTTAACAAATGCGAACTATATTTCTGTAGGGATTTACCCCAACAGATAAGGGACGAACTAAATTCTAAATTTTGCGTTTTGGCCCCGAACATCAAAATCATTGACGACCAGTCACTTCGCCTCCTGGGGGCACCGGTGCTGGAAGATGCTTTTACAAAATTTATAGAAGACCAGATGATGCTTTTTAATGAATCTTCCAGCCGTCTAGGCGACATCAACCCACATATGGCCTACACGATTATAAAATTCTGTATGTTTGTACCCAAGACCACCTACACGCTTCGGTGTACTCCGTTATGGGCTCACACACAACTTCTATCCAAACTAGATAGTATCGTCAGGGAAACTATCACTAAAATATTTAATTGTTTCCTTGATGACAGGAATTGGGACCAAGCCTCTTTACCCATTCGTCATGGTGGTCTAGGTATTAGAAAAATTTCAGATATAGCACTCCCAGCTTTTCTGTCGTCGGTTAATGGTACATATAACCTCATCGGTAAAATTTTAGACCCGTCTTTTAGCGACGTAGAGGTTACTGGCCTGACCGACGCCAGAGATGCTTGGTGTAGTGCAGCCGGTCCGATTAGTCATCCACCCTTGAACCTGGCTTCTCAGCGGCAATGGGATGAGCCGCTCTGCGTAAGAGCCAGGAATATTTTACTTGAGTCTTCTAATAGCGATGCAGAGCGGTCCCGTCTCCTAGCTAGCTGTGAGCCAGAGTCGGGTTACTGGCTGAATGCTATCCCTTCAGCAAACGTAGGAACTCTCCTTGAGAGGACTACGTTTACCTTGGCGGCGAGTCTTCGTCTAGGGGTCAAAACAATTGAGCCCCATCGCTGTCGATGCGGAGGAAATGTCGATTCTCTGGGTCACCACGGCCTGTCCTGCCGCCGCAGCGCAGGACGCTTTTCCCGTCATGCCGCTTTAAATGATGTCATCCGTCGGGCCCTTGCCTCCACTGGTGTGCCAGCAGTGCTTGAACCTACTGGCATTACTCGAGATGATGGCAAGAGACCCGACGGCATGACACTCATTCCATGGAAAAACGGGCGATCGCTTGTATGGGATGCCACGTGCGTGGATACTGTGGCTCCATCCCACTTACAAGCGACCGCTCGAATAGCGGGAGCAGCTGCAGCAGCGGCGGAGGTTATTAAAAGGCGCAAATATGCATCGTTAGGGGAACCTTACATATTTGTGCCTTTTGCCGTGGAGACCTTGGGGCCTTGGGGTGTGGAGGCCAGAAAGATTTTCAAAGAGATCTCCGCACGCCTAATCGACGTTTCTGGTGATCTAAGGGCTGGTGCACATTTTGGCCAAAGATTAAGTTTGGCCATTCAGCGTGGAAATGCCGCCAGCCTTCTTGGCACCCTGCCCGCTGATCGTAGCGATCTGAGCTCAATTTTTTATATAATTTAGTGTTTTTTATCTTTTGTCTAGGTTACTATAGTTTTAGTTTAGTTCATAGTCTTTATTATTTGTTTATAAATACATATATCATGTTATATTAAGTTATCAGTTACTTGTAAATACAAAATATATTGTCTTCGAATCTTTAATAAATATAATTTATAACAACGTTTGTAAGTTTGTGTGTGAAAATTTGTTTAGGTATATGAAATTTAAGGAGGCATAAAAAATCCTAAACATTAACCCTGACAGCATTACACTTATATTTTTTGCCATTACTAAAAAAATACTAACTTAATATTTTCTCTCACAGCAGTTGATCGGCTGAAATACTTTTTACGGTACAAAATCTAAAATTCCAATCACAGTAAACTAATCTCCACCGTTCAGTCCAGTAAATCTTTTGAACTAGAATCTCCGAATGGCAGAGTCGTAAGCCGAAACACATTACAGGCTTTAACGGTCAAACGAAGCATATAAAGACTGTTCTATATAAAATCGCATTAAGTTTAATGACTGTTTAAAGATATAGAACGATCGAAGGACTTCACTTTTTAAATTATACTAGTCAAAACAATTTTTTTTCAGTGGATGTTGTTGCATTATAGGATTTTATATTTATTTTAAATACTCCAGTTAAACGTGTTCACATTTGATGGAAACTTATTGACTGTCCGATGTCTCTGCGTAGAGGTTTAGATAAACCAAAGAATTAACTGGATGTTGGATTTGAGTGGTATGTAAATCATTACACTCGGCACATGGGAAAGATGTGGTAAAATATTCCTAATGACAGTTCAACAAGTTGTGCATACCAATTGTTCCAAGCAACCAAATTATTGCCAGAATATTGTATTAATAGCAGTACGTTACGTTTTTTCCCATCTACTGTCTTAAGAAGCGAACGGAATCTTTTTATTTGTTTTCTTAAGATTATAAATTAAAATTTAGAATATTGAATTCTAGAATCAGCATTGGCTTGGTTAACGCTTGTATTGAGCGTTGTGATGGTTATGCGTAAGTAATGCAATGCAAACATTGCTGGCGTCTAGCAAATGCAAAACTCGCGTATTATTATAAATTCTGAACGAGGTATGAACAATTTATGCACTAAAGTTTAATTTATAATGCCTTGAAAATCTCGCACAAAGATGGCTTATCCGTACTAAAAAGCAAATTTTTAAGTTTATCATTACCCATAAACTAGAAAAAAATAGAGAAAGAAACATCATGAATTTGGTATAAAAATATTAACACAAATTCATGTTGTCACGTCTCTTTTCCATGGGGGTAGGTAGAGACCATGGATATCAACTTGCTACGATCTTAATACAATCTTTTTTGCTTCATCCACATCAATTACTCTTTTTATGCATATTTTCCCGTTTCGGGTACGTCTGACTTCTACTTTCACAAGAATGTTTGCAATAAAAATAAAAGTCACAAACATAAAAATATTTAATTTTAGACACAAATTAAGTTCATACCTATGTACTTTAAGTGAGCTTTTATTACTTCACCGGACTTTGAGATAAGGGCAGAGTGCCCGCAACCTCTAAGGCGAACAGCACCAAAGGGCCCTTAGGGGGGAGGGACTTCATATGTGGGCTTCACTTGTGTGCTCCAGGCTTGGAGAGACAGCATACTCTCATCTGCCTGATGGGCCGTGATTTGCATGCATAGCCTGAAGGGCCGTACTGAGATACCTATCTGAAGTGAAGACAAAACCTTAGACACGTTAAGCGTGTTTGCGAGATGTTTGATGTGTAATCTAGACTAAAATTATAAAGAGAAAGTATTTAAAAGAAATCAAAATTTAACATACACTTCAATAGTGATCGAGCGCTCCAAAAACTATTATAATATTTAATCTCTTGATAATATTGAATTAATAATATTACGAAATTACACGCTATATAGAGTATTCCGTTTGACATGTGACTGCTAAAAACTGAAATGAAATAAAAATAGTGGCAAAGACCTTAATACGATGTAGACTTCACAGCCAGAGTTTTTAAATAACTATATGTATATATTAAATGTTTTATTATTACTCTAACGTGGTTCACACAATTTATGACCTTGTTATGTCTTTCGCCTTTGTGACAGCAATTTAAATCTTTATGTTTGATGTAGCTTCGGTGTCACTAATAAATCGATTATAGAGAACTAGCTGCTACCCGTGACTTTGTCCGCATGATATATAGCCTATGTCCACTCAGTACCCTAACCTATTTGTATGCAAAATTACATGATGATCGGTTTAGTAGATACGGCGTGAAAGCGTAACAAACAAACTAACTCACTTTCGCATTTATAATATTAGTTAGGCAAGCCAAGAAAACGATGGCGCAACTACCTCGATACCTTTGAGCGTGGCTGGTCAGGAATATAAATAATAAATAAATATATAGGGACATATCACACAAATTGAGCTAGCCCCACAGTAAGTTGTGAACTTGTGTCGTGGGATACTAACTCAACAATACTATATTTTATAACATATACTTATATAGATAAACATCCAAGACCCAGGCCAATTTGAAAAAGATCGTTTTCCATCTTGACCTGGCCGGGGATCGAACCCGGGACCTCCGTGTCGCAGGCTGGCGTGTTGACCACTGCGCCACGGAGCTCGACACTATATATACATGATACTCATAAAAAATTAAAAATTGAAAGAAATCTAGACTCAGATTCTAGAGTTTTATAAGAAATTAAATAAAATGGAGTCTTACTTAAAATTGGATAAAATTTATCTCTCTTTCAACGTCATATTATTTTATAAATGCAAACTAAAAATTTCGGAACGACCACTGCTAAGAAGAATACGCCCAAAGAAACTTAGTCCAGTTTTGTCGGTCCCATTCTTGCTTTATTGACTCTATGCTATTACTATATCAATGGTCCAACATAAATATTGAAATATATTTTCATATTCCGTCCCTTAGCACGCCACTCAATCACCGTAAAACGGGGAATGCTCTGTATGAATATTTATGATATGGAATTTATATATACATATTACTATATTAATTTCTGGGTATTCATCAATCTTCCTTTTAGATGAGCTTTGTAGAGAATCTTTTGTGAATTTATGATATTTCAGTAAATATTTAGGTTAACTTTTATTTGGTTTTATCGCATTTTTTTCATTATTTATACAGCTAACGTTTCGAACAGGTAGAATAGTAGTATTATTATAGTTAACACTAGCTGTTACCCGCTGCTTCGCTCGCGTTTATTTAGGCTTAACTGAATCCTATTTTCAATAACTAAGCAAAATGAAACCGATGACTTTCCTTTATTTACAGTTTTTTAATTCTCTCAATCAACTGTTAACTTTTATGTAAAGGTTATTGTGTAAAGAAAAGATACATTTCATGTCTACTAATACTACTTATGTAATTTTTTACTACCAAAGAATCTTTTTATAAACCACATTCACGGTAGTAGCATTAGGAGAAAGGATTATAAGACTAATAACAGAACTCACTCTGGAACATGCCACATAGAATTGTCAAAGAAAGTGTGTGAGAAACATAGCGACTTTCAATTACTGCCCTAGGGGTTTTATCTATGGTCGTTGCATGATTTTTGTTGCAAATTCAGCATCAACGTCTTGTTCTGAATGGACTCACTGATTTTTATTTGTTCAAGTCTCTTGATTTTGTTCCACTTGACTTGCTATACTTTCATCAGCTCTTGTACCCTTAGCTTGTACCCCTTGGTATTGCCGGTAATGTCTTTTGAAAGTCTCCTGCTAAAAGTAATGTAACACTTCCAATCAATCGATCATTAGATCTTATATCTTTTAAAGATCTATTCAATGCTTCAATTCTATGTTCGTGAGACATACCGCATTCATCCAACACTATTAATTTAGTCTCTCAAGATATGACAGATAGGTCCCTCGACGATTATTGGATTTAAAAGCAGACTGTACTGTCTTTCCTCCATTTTATTTCGAAACATGCGACCACTTTACTTTGTTAGAAATCACGATAACGCGAATTCGAAATCACAAAAAAATCAAAGCGCAATCTATTGGAACTCTTAAGAAAAGTTAATCACATAGGAACAACGTCCAAATTTATAACCTTTTTTTCCATTTACCCCTACAGAGGTAAAATTTATGACAATTCATACGAAATTACATACAAATATGTCCAAGGAAAAAAAGAATATAAACTTTAATGCCCTATTTCACCCTCTTGAGGAATGAATTTTGAAAAATCATTTTAAAAAATCTTTCTTTTTTGGATGCCTATGTCATAAGAGGAATACGTGGGCAAAATTTCAAATTTCTAGCCCTAAAGGCCTGTGCGATTATTTAAAACTTTCATCCCCTATTTTACTCCTTAGGGATTGAATTTTGGAAAACGATGAAATACATAATTCATTAATTTTGCCCTACTTAATTCATACGGAATTACATACAAATATGTTCAAGGAATAAAAAGTTTCATACAAACTTTAATCCCATATTTCAGACCTTTGGGGGATGAATATTGAAAAAGCCTTCCTTTGTAGATGGCTACGTCATAAGAGGAATACGTGTACGAAATTTCAAGTTTCTGGCCTTAAGGGTTTGGCCTGTGCGATCTATCCGTCAATCACTTTAGCCTTTTATATTTAAAAAAACTCATTTATAGAAGATAGATAAATATAGATACACAATTCTACCATACATTGATATACTTACTACATACACTTTCGGACCCCCAGAGCAGATGTTTAAGACTAACTAACCTATTTAAAATGATAAAGATTAATACCGTATTTAGCTTTCCAATTACCGCTTTATAATTGCCCATTTTGTAAAGTATTAAAATGGATATAGTATGCTATTCTTAAGATATAGACATATGCCATTGCGGACTTTTTTGTAGACCTATATAAGATACACAATTCCACCATACATTATTTAGTTATATCTCAAAGGGTTTAGACAGCGTATTCGTTGAAAGCTCAAAAACGGCTTATTTTTTACGACACCTCTTACAAAAATCATTAATATATACAAAATTATATACAAAAACTAAACAAACTATATACTAAAACCTTCCTCGAGAACCATTCTATTCATTAGAGAAAACCGCATGAAAATAGGTTCAGTAGTTTTTGAGTTTATCGCGAACAGACAGACAGACAGTCAGACAGACAGACGCGTCGGGGGACTTTGTTTTATAATATGTAGTGTACAAAATTATATACTAAAACTAAACAAACTATATACTAAAACCTTCCTCGAGAACCATTCTATTCATTAGAGAAAACCGCATGAAAATAGGTTCAGTAGTTTTTGAGTTTATCGCGAACAGACAGACAGACAGACAGACAGACAGACAGACAGACGCGTCGGGGGACTTTGTTTTATAATATGTAGTGATTTGTATATTATTTCATAAGAAATATTTTTTAATAACGTTCCGGATGTATGCAGAATAGGCTCACGGTGGCTGAAGGTCTTCCATTAATTTCATTTAATGTAACAATCGAGAAAATATTAGAAATCATTATCTCAATAAATATATTCACAAAATAGTTTTTAAATAAAGGAAAGTAAAAGTAAAAGAATAAAAATAAATAAAAGTAATTTAAATAAAAGTAATTTAATCAAGACTTTAAATAAATACATCTCAATAATTCTAAAGAAACACAAAGCTCGCAGTACTATCACGCATTGTATGGTTGGCCGATATACTGCCGTAACCACATAGGAATATCTTTCTCTCATCAAAGCCTTTGCCTAGTTGCATCCTCAGCTTTAAAGCTCATTTTGCCCGGATGAATTGAAACAGTTTTTACGGCCGTCCTCCTGCCTGACTTCAATCCTCCTTTGGTAGAAGGTAACCATAGGACACTGTATTTTATATAACGGACCTTCGAACGTAACAAAGAGATAGATAGAGTTATCGTTTGTGTTCAAAAAATGAAAATTTTACCCTCGTAATAAACGTAACAGCTAAAGCACAGACTAAAAATTTGTAACCAAAGCTGTAATTGTAAAGATCATTCCAGAAAATGGTGATATCCGTTTTCGTCCGCAGTCAAAGCGAACGGACATCCTTTTGATTCGCATCCTTTCATTACATGCTGACGTACTATTTATTTTTAATAGAATATCAAAATATAATAAAAAAAAATATGCCGTTTAGCTTACAGAAAAATCTTCAATACCCTTTATTTCAATGCTTCGTTTGCTAGGTTCAAAAATAAAAAAGTTGATCCAGTTAATTAATATTTATTAGTTAATACGTAGCAGAATGACACAGAAATGACTTAAAAAAGGAAAGAGTAAAATACGATGAATAAATGAAATTGAAATCGAAATTGAGAATCTTTATCCAATTATTCAGAGCTTCCAGGAAATGTGCGGTAATGTGGGTTACGTTTCTGTCCACAGTCAAAGAGAACTCACGTCCTTTTGATTCACATCCTTTTCAATACACGCTGACGTTCCTGACAAATTTGGTAGGAACTGAGATTGATGTTCTCAATACGTAGCTATGTCATTTGAATAAAGAAAAACAAATAGTGATGAAATTTTTGATACGGGAAAATGTAGGTACCTAAGTCACAAACACAAATATTGAATGATTCGTCTTTAATAAAAAATAGTAAGTAGGTTAGTATAACCGGTCTTAGACAGTATGTTTGCTTGCAATCCCGGGACTCAAAATTAATATTTTATAGGTATTTTTGTGCATTCACAATGCTATAATGATATGCAGGATTTGAACCATAACTCTTTCATTTTAAGTCAAGAGTTAAAATAATCAGCTACTGGCTGACGTATTTCGACCTCATCCGGAGGTCTTCCTCAGGGCGAATGTGACTATTTACGTGAGTAACCCGTGGTTACCTATTAATAATGTCTATATCTTGCGTTAGTTTTAATCAAAAATCAAACCGACTACTTATCTTGAAATGTATATCCGATGGCATTAATATTTTAATATTTGTAGCAGATGAATGATAAAAATAATTGAAAATAAGCAAGAATAGCTTAATAAAAAAATAAAAAGAAACAAGAATACATATATCATCATCAGCAGACTTTGTTAAGTTGTTTCCTGTTTGGCTAGGACATTGCAGGCATGAATCACCTGATTGTCTGATAAGAAAGATGATTCCGTGCTTCGGAAGGCACGTTAAGCCGTTGGTCCCGGCTGCCATCTGGTAGTCGTTAAAAGAACCACGTCAGAGGCTCGAGGTGGTTCCGAAGAACTCTGACACCAGGGTGTGCATGGTCGACTGGCTGTGTCAACTACTGATATTGATCATCAGGTCTTTTGTAGTCTCTAGTGCAGGAGAATTAATTACCCTTTCGGACTGCTATGGGTAATTATGGCTATGGTTGTGCAATAGCCATATTTAGCCATAGCAGTCCGAGGATTGCCTGCACTGCCTGCACTAAATATTCAATATTAAACCCATTCTGATTAGTCTATTAAACTAGCAGAAGATATACTACCATCAAACGGTGACTTTTGGAAACTTACCTTGGCAGAGCGCGCGCCTCCAGATGACACGTCTTTCTCTTTAGAACTATATCTACAAATAATAAAAGAAACCACTTGTATAAATCTTATACAAGTAAGTACCTAATACAAACATGCATAGCAATATTGTCTCTAGAATGGTATAATTCTTGAAATAAAAAGAAAATGTAAGCTATATTTACAATGCTAAATACCGACAAGGGACCGATTACACGAATGCAAATTTCTTTAAGTGCTCATAAATCCAATAAAAGGTTGCTGTCACTAAATAACCATGGCTTTCAGTTAAAACAGGTATTTAAAGGTAATTTTGCAATGTTAATGACGTATTTAAATGTACTTAAAGTTTTAATAAACAATACATTTTTGAATTAGCACCATACTCATTTTACCAATTTTGCCAAAGATTATTGATCAATAATAAGACGGTAATGATTTCTATTCATTACATATGAAACACTTAATATGAATCCTATGACCTACGTATGTACCTCTTCTTATAATTTATAAGCAAAATGTTATCAAAAACAAATAAAAATAAACGACGAATATGACTGCACAGAAGTCAAAGTGAAATTATTTTAGATGGAAGGTATTTTTCGACCGACGAAAAATTGGGAATGATTCTCAAGTCAACGCGTATATTTTTTTTTGTCTTACCATGCATAATTTTCACAGAGAAACCAAATATTTTTTTTTTATTATTTATTTGGATCAGCTAACAATGGTAACATTATAATACCTATAAAGTAAAATTTTGTAAATATTAAGTTATTCAATGTGCCACCAACTTCGCTAACCACATTTTACTTTTTATAATATTTTGATATTATTTTTTTTATTGAAAAGAATACACCTTGAAAGCCCCAAATAATTTGGAAAAAATATTCCAACCTCAAGGGTAGAAAAACTGGGGACGGCTTTTTCGGCGGTTTATTTTTTTTCATCATAATTTGGTCTTTTTTGTCTCCACTGCAGGAGCATGACCCTCTCTGTACTACCAGAGTCATATACTAGCTACAGCAGTTAGAGGATTTGGCTTACGCTCTCCACGCTGGCCGGACGGGTTGGAAAGGTCTTTTTGATGTTTATACGCTTCAGTTTTGTTAAGCTTGTGTTTTCTAAGTCGCCATTTACGACACCCTCGAGAAGACAGTGGTCCTATTCTACTCTGCGGCGAACCACACGCCTGTGGCGGGAACCAAATGACTTTTTTATTATTATTATATTAATAATATTTTTTTTTATTAATTGTTTTATTTATTTAGTAAATACTTAAGAAGTAAATTTTAACAACTACCAAACTCTAGAACGTATCTCAAAGTATTAGACAAAGTTTGGCAGCGGTCAGAAAACTGAGTGACGCTGTTGAACAAGCCTTCTCTAGCTAAAGTTAGACGGCGTTGTCATATTAAAAAGTTTGTGTTCACAAAGTTGAAATTAAAGACATTTCTTTTTTTACTACTTTGTGGATATAAATTCTTTTGGAAATTTAACCACTAACACTATTTTAAGTCTTTTGTGGAAAACACGACCGTTTATTATAATAAATAAATAAATATTCCTGCAATGCGAAAATCACATAGATTGAGCTATCCCCAGAGTAAGTTATGAGCTTGTATCGCAGGATATTAACTATATTTTATTATAGATTCTTGTATCGACAAATATCTAAGACCCCGGCCATCCTGAAAAATATTGTTTTCCATTATGACCTGACTGGAGATCGAAGCCGAGTTCTCTCGTATCGCTGGCTGGCGTGTTAACCACTGCACCAAGAATGCCGTCAAGTGTTAGACTAGTTATCTGAATTACATTTATTTCATCCTTTTATTATTAGGTATATACATATATTTATATTATATAATAACATAAACAGTCATTTATATTATTATATAGTACATAGACACCTAAAATATAAGAATTTGCATAAATAGACAAAGACTATGTGCCGTCAAACGGGATGAAACTAGACATACGAGTAGATTTAATATTTTCATAGATATACGGTATCTGTTTGATGCAAACAGAGCTATCGAGAACAAACAAATACACAAATCTAATTTTACGGACCCTCTGCCGTAACTCTGCTATAGCTCGGTAGTCCCAAACATGGTCGTGGCCAGGTTTTAGTATCGGGGTGGGGTCAAGAGAATAAAAGTGCATAAAATAGCTGTATATTCATATAAAAGCCAAGCCATTCAGTCTGAGTGCAATCGTAATCGGCAGAGGTGGGCAGTAAAGAGAGAGGGCTAATACAAAAGACATGTAAGTATAATGGTCTGTACAAATTATGTATGACGCTTGGCTTTCCGAATTCTATTATTATTAATGTTATAATCCAAACATTTCATTTGAACCCCGAAAACCTTTTCCCTGGCTACGTCCGTGATCCCAAATAAACAAGGCGAGTGGTACACTCTGCTGCTACAATATTGATTTTGAGTTTTTAAGGCAGAAGTTCGTCAGCCCAGCGGGCTCGATATTAGCAATAACGTTTCTTAAGAGTCGCCTGGAAGCGCATGTCTCCATACAAACGGAAAAAGGGAATTGTGGCAATATTTGATAATTTTGGAGTAAAATTTATCATTTAATAAATTAATCTTATTATAATCTACGTACGTTCGTATACAGCTTGGTTAAAATACCAATAGTTTGAAAATTACAAGCTTTTTCAAATTTGTATGGAAATCTTGCGAGGCGTATAATTCTCAAACATTTGATAATTTAATCAAACTGTATAGTAACGTACGTAGATTATAATGAGATTAATTGATTGGATGCTTAATTTTGCCCTTAAATTATCAAATATTGCCACAATTCCCTTTTTCCGTTTGTATGGAGACATGCGCTTCCAGGCGACTCTTAAGTTCAAATAATTAACTTCAAACGTGTTTTGCACTTGTTTTAATTATTAAAACCAAGCAAAGCGCAGGTCGGACTCGCGCAAAAGGGGTGTTCCACAATTTTTATTTTCTAGTTTTTATGGTTAATTTACAGCCTTTGATTTTGTTAACTTGTGCTATAAGAACTTTGCTTCTTGCCAAGTTTCATGATTCTTGAAGTACCCTATAGGTTTTGATTTTATTGTGATTTTGAGCAAATGTGCTTTGAATTAGAAGTTTCATTCATAGATTCAAGAGATTGCAAAAAATATGTAAAATTTCGACCTGATATATATACATCGGCTAATATATTGCTGTGTTCCTGCAGTGGAGACTAAAAAAGACCTGATGGATGGATGGATGGATGGATATATGCATTCCTGAGGAAAAGGTCTTGAGAGACAGATCCGTGATCTTACCCTTGTAAGATCACAAATCTGTCTCTCAAGATTTCTCTTTTACCTTTTGAGGCACGGAATCATAAAAAATACAAAAAGTTACAAAAAGTTTTAACCATTTACCTAATATTAGCAAACATTTGAATAGATAAAATAAATTAGTAAGATAAAAAGAAAATATCTGTTTGATCCGAACACAGAGCTAGCTATCAAGAATAAATCTGGGGGCATGGCAGTGCCCCCGCCAAGTCCAGCAAAAAAGCGGCACGGCCGTACCATTCTTTTTTCTCATTCTTTTCTCCCCTATAACTTCGTTGTGGATAAAACTAGAAGCCTGAATTTTCAAAAATCAAGCAAGCATTCTATAATCTCAGTATATTTTAAATTTCATTTAATTTGAACCATTAGTTTAAGAATAATAACTAGTCAAAGTTCTTAATTTTGTCACTTCTATTTTAACAGAGCCTCAGAACACCTCACTCTTTATTGTAATAATTATTGCTTAAGTATTAGCTGTCAAAATCACACGATAGATGACTGTAAAATCCTAGCAGGCGATTTATAAGCTCACGCACGTTAAGCAACTCCGGATAGGTGTCCTGCAATGGGATTGATTCTTTTTTTGAGTGTAGTCGTCTAGAAACACTATGCTGTCATATGGCATCTAAAATAAGTACACTCCTCTTCATCCGGCCGTTTTCTCGATTGCGTCCTCAGTCGGAGCCCAGGGGCCCGATTCTCGTTTCTATAGAGATTTGTCGAATTCGATAAAAATGTCGAAGATTCGATGTCGAATGAAAAATATCATTATTGCTATTCTGGGGCTAAAAGACATGATATTTTCACATCTCTACTGAAAAACGTTCCGTATTGCTCGATTGTGCCAGATCATAATCGATAAAATGTCAATTTATTTTGAAATTATTTATTTCTGTAATTTATCGTATAAAATGGTAAAATATCTTTGTAAAAAGTATTTTTTTACGTTTAATAATAATATTTTATGGCTTAGTATTATTTTTCATGCTAATAAATGTAAATAATAATAAAAGTTTTCATACTTTTGATAGCGTGTGTGCATAAAACGAAACGCATCATCGCAAATATCGCAATTCGATATCAATGAAACGCGCGCTTTCTGTTTTTGTCAAAACATCTTTCTTGCCCCTATTTAACTTAATTTATGAATTAAAAGTGTTACTGGATGTGTTTTCCTTGTAATTTGCGTATAGAAATGTTAACCTACGCGTCTACTGTGCCTATTTGTTGGACGGGGAACCATCTACACCTTGTTGGAAAAATTTAAATATCTTTTTTCACTCCGAAAATAGTCTGTGTCTGCTGGATAATTTGATACAAAGAACTTGAAAATGATGGAGTCCGTGACTAAAGGTAAAACATACGATGTTTTCTAATAGTAATAGGTATATCTATGTATAACTACGACTTACCAAACAAGTGTTTGGTAAGTCGTAATTTGTTTACTCACTTCGATCACCCATGGATCACATAGTGAAATTCTTCAAAAACTACAGCCTTACACATGCTTTAATAGCTAAATAAAGAGTTATTAGATTGTAGCTCAAATTTCCGTTCCCTTTTATCTTAAGTTTTGTCTCATTGTAATAAATAAACAAAGGTACCTACTTAATCAAGATAGTTTATAAATGAAAGAAGTAAAGTTGTATACTATCTTTATCATCATCAAGTATTTTTTAGTCCCTACTGCTGGAACACGACCCTCTTTGTACCACTTACCAGAGCAGTCAGATGATTTGGCTCTCTCCACGCTGGCCAGACGGGTTGAAAAGGTCTCTTTGATGTTTTGCTTAGTTTGTGTGTCATAAGTCACCTCTGTAGGAGGTGACTAACATCCACAGCAAGACTGAGTGGAGGAATAGGAATGCTACTTTGCTTGGATGTTGTCTGCATAGATTTTTCTGTTTTAATGTTATTTAATTATGTAAAATACAATTTTTCATTAATTAGCATTATCTTTTTATTTTCAGTTTCTAGCAGTAAAGGTCTCAACATAACATGAACATAAGAAAGATGACTTGGAAATAAAACAAAACAATCTGGAACACTTGGAAAATCATAAAAATCTTCAAATAATTGATACATATTGGAGCGTAGATCAATAAATAAACATTTAAATACCAATTAATGACATTTTATTTATGAAATTCCAACTTTTAACAATATCTGACCTAACAAGAAGTATTTTTAACCAACTTCCGAAAAGGAGGTTATCAATTCAACACATATGTATGTAATATATAGTCAGATTTATCCAGTTTTTGGATAGGTATGTTACTCTATACTATCTTCTTAACATTTGTGCCAAATTTCATAAGTGTTTAATATTTGTCTGTTTGTCCTCACATATCTCAAATAAGCAGTGGAATTGCCAAAATTCTTTTGAACTTGGCTTAAGTAAAGTAAAATAAGTTTATTACCATATAAACTGCATGCTGAATAATTACATTAAGTTTATATCATTAGAATCTAAAAGTAGGAATAAGACATGCCATTTGGTATTAACAAAATTTCTCACACTAGGCTAAGCCTGCTAAGTTGGTAGGTAGTCTAACTTTTAAGGAACAAAGTTTCATCAAAATCTGTTCATTCCTTTTGGAGATACCTAGTGTTAAGTGTCAATAAGTCACTAGGAAAATTGAAGTTTGTTCTTTATTATTTATAATAACTACTTGTAGGGATACATGTCAGTCTTTAATTCTTTATCAGCTTCTAAACATACATGGCAAATTTCATAGGTGTATATTGTATGTTTGATACGCATAGTTATCTCAGAAATCACAAGTCAGTTTGTAAGATTCTTGTTTTTGTTGGACTAGGTTTAATCCAACTTAGGGAACAGTGCAAGTTTCATCAAAATCGTTTTTGAGATAGAGAGTAAAGTGTGTATCAGTTATTGGGAAAAATTTGGTCTGTTAAATTTACAAGAAATACTTGTCTAAAAATAACCTAACTTCAATTTTGATGAAATTTGCTCTTTCCCTAAGTTGGGTTATAGTTATATTCCAACAAAAAAAATTAACAATCCTACTAATAGTTTCCGAAATATTCGCAGATAAACAAACATACATGCATACATACATGTTGAGAAGCTAATAATGACTAACATATACAAAACTCATGCAATTCTGACATATTACATACAAACGAGTCGAATTCATAACCTCTTTCTTTAAAGTCAGCTGAAAATAATTGACAAAATATCGAAGTTATTGCATGAGACATGCCATGTCGAGTGCTGCCGACCACTCGATGCATATCGAGCGCTGGGAGTCGATAAATATCGACGGTGATATAGTGAGAATATCACAATTCGATATCCGCCATGTTTTTTCGATATATATCGACTTCGACATCATGTCGAGCGCGCGAGAATCGCCCCCCAGGGTTCGCTATTATGATAGAATTCATGTGGTATTATATGATTGGCGAAATTTTTTTGGCCAGGTACAGATCAAGACCGGCTTGACGATAATCCTCCTTGGGCAGCTCCAGAAACATAGACAAATAAATACCTGAAAAAATGTTGAATAAGTTGTAGGGTAAAATTAAAGTTTATAGAACTGATAATGATAAACGAAAGGTAATAGATCCTAATCCTAAATCCCTAATCCTAACTCATATTATAAATGCGAAAGTGAGTTTGTTTGTTTGTTACGCTTTTACGCCCTATCTACTGAACCAATCATCATACAATTTTGCATAGACATAGGGTACTGAGACTGACTATGTACTACTAGGCTATATATTAAGCGGGCGAAGGTATAAATGGCCGCTGGTAACAGCTAGTCTCAGTCTAATCAATAAACTTAAAAATTATAAGCTACCCTCGACATAAAAAAATCTCTCTCTTGTTAACAGCTGAACCGATTTTGATAAGACATCATGTCTATGATCCATTGTCAAGATCCTAATTTAAAAAAATAAAGCAAAACTTAATTGATATCGGTTTTAGAGCTACAGCGCTATAGAACGGTCAAACAATTTGAACAATTTGTTGGCGTGATTAATACATATACCCATGCCCTAATTAGTTGTGGTAGAGCCAGGCTACCGGCGAAAATCACTTTTGCTGGTAGCATGAATGGACCAGCTGTCCGGGGAAGTACCACACTCTCACAGAAAATCGACGTTTGAGTAGTAGCTTTACAGCTTCAATGCTTCGTTCGGTGAGTGAGAGCGCCGGAGGAACATCCCTCCTCCCCACTGGGGAGGGAAAAATAAAAGGCCGGCTACGCTTTTGTCATACCCCTGGTGTTACATTAGTCCATGGGCAGTGGTGGTCACTTACCATCAGGTGACCCGCTTGCTCGTTTGTCGTCCTATGCCATAAAAAAAATAGTTACAGCTTTCTAGTAGGTACTCTGCGGCATGTTGAAACTATAAGGGTTCCTCGTTTACTACGGATCCCTAAATAACATCCGTATCGCATACAGATTCCATATTTCAGGCCCAATTGAATTGTTACCTACTGAGCACACAAAATAAATGAAGTAGAGAAAAATCACCCTTACTATTACTATGAAGCATTCGTCTATACGAAATGAAATATATATTCTGTACTAGCTGTATGACGAACTTTGTTTCAATTTTTTTAAATATTAAACAAAAATAAAAAATCTAAGACAATGGTTATGTACAGAAAAAGCCGATCGAGGGAATGGGCGTCGGGAATCATGACAATAAGCGATGCGGCTAGCAACCGATTGCTATTTTGATTTTGTTCTCAACTACAAGCCTATCAACTTGTTAAACGTGGCCTAAGGTTTTACAGACCTGAGTTCAGCCTACCCCACAAGGGAAGACGTGATAGTATGTATGTATATGTGTCATAAGAATATCGGTCCAGCCTTTTTCGAGTTACGACGAAGCTTATAAACAGCAAAGAGACCTTTCCAACCCGTCTGGCCAGCGTGGAGAGTGAAGGCCAAATCCTCTGATTGCTCTGGCTAATATATAGCTCTGGTAGTACAGAAAGGGTCATACTCCTGCAGTGGAGACTAAAGAGACCTGATGATGATTAACAAAGTCAAAACTCGATGAGTAAAACGAAAAAACAATAGACCTACCATGCAAAGTTGATTTTAAATTATTAAAAAAAAAAAACCTTTTCTTATTACAACTCTGGATTTCATCAGGGCTTCTGATGCCGAGATTTTAATATTGGTCTTAGGTTCGAAATCAGTCTGTATAAGAGTTCGATAATTATTTTGTGATTAAAATATTGACATGGGCTTCAATGGCAGCCTATATAGCTTTCCTTATTATTTCCCAAAAATATTTTGTGTCGCATTTGCAATTTCTTTATTGTGTGCTAAGGTTTCCAACGTACGCCAATTTGAGCCATCATCGGCACGCGTGTTGTACGCTCGAGTAGTGATTCTAGATCACTCCGCGAAATTTACTTGAGACGCAAAAGCTTATTCCGTCTCACATGTTGTCTTGTTTTTACCTCACCGAACTACGAATATTCTTATTCGTAGTCACCGAACCATTCAAAGGCATATCAGATTTTTTTGCATTTTTTTGAAAGGACTGTGTACCTGGCTCCAATTGAGCTTTGCTACTACACCTGACTTTTTGAGGTGAGGGCAGAGTGCCCTCAACCTGTATGGCGAACATCTCCAAAAGCCCCCCAGGAGGGACAGGCCTCGACTATGGGCGTTTCCTGTGTAGGCTTGAAGAGACAGCAAACTCTTATATGACCTAATGAGCCCCGGTTTTTTTCGCGCGTATGTAACTTTGTATGTATGTAAGTATGTCTGTTCCATTGTTGCCTCCTATAGCCTAAACTGCGTGACCGATTTTGAAGTTTGTGGTGTCATTAGATTCGTTTTCTTCCCTCAAGTATCGTAATAATTTTATTTATTGTTAAGGATATGTAACGTCTGCAAAAATCAATATGGTGAACGTGAACTGTCAAAAATGGCAGTCGGATAATTTATCTTTGAAATAAGGCAACTTGTTTACTGAGCCGGCAACCATACAGCATGTTATTTTTAGTAGGTATTCAATTTATTTATTATACTTTTTAGTATTCTGTCCTCCGTGGTACTGCAAGTGGCTTTGAATTCCAAGATACCGGGTTAGATCGCCAGGCAAGTCATGATTTGAAAAATACATGGCGAAATTTTGATCGCTTTAGACCCTGGAAGGGGTGATTCAGTCTGTGATATGAACAACTTTTCCTATGGGTCCAACCCTGGCAACTCAAAAAAAATGATTTAATTTCCAGTTTAAAACTGATAAAAATAATTTATGTAAGATCCCTTTTAGACCTTTTCACATTGATTTGAGTACCGATGAGTAAACATATAAGTATAACATAAGTATTTCTTGGACCCGAACTCATAACGTATGATCAGCGAACATCGCATTCTCTCGATCCGAAGCCACGGACCCACAGGCATATTAGATTAGTTTCGATACAGATGTTTGGTGTTATAAGCAATATCGATAGACAGAGGTGATTCCTTTAGCTCTTTCAAACCTCTACGTAGATATTGAATGCATAAAAAGTACTAACATTTCGGGTGCATACTCTAAGAAGATTAGTGGCATGCAGACCATAGAACAAGAATGAATAAAAATACATTATACTTTAGATTAAACTAGCCAGATTGTGAGACGAGCGATATCAATATCGTAATACATACTATAGACTATAGAGAAAGAAGTTTACAACTTACTTGTGGAGTGAAGCTAGCTCAGTCTATGTGATGTCGCACTATTTTTTTATTTTTTACTGTATTTTTTTTTATATCATTCACTCCATTGTTGAGTTCACAAATTATTGATTTCCACTTATTACACTACATTATTATATTAGTATAGATGATAATAAGCATTTGCTGGTTGCAATTTCTCCAAGACAGAATTTCTGTAGTAAAGAAGGTTTATTGATCCTAATATAAAAATAATTAAGTTTATATATAAACGAAAGAAAATGAAAATGGCAACTCTTTTCGTCATCCAGAGTTCCTCGTGCGAAACGCTTCGTAATGGCCTATATCGAAATTACTCGATTTCCCATACTCAGGGGTGCGGGTGAGAAAAGGAACTTTGATTAAAATGGAGCTAACACAGGTTTTAATTATGGCTTTATCACTTTTTAATTTGTTACATCCTCTATCGGGGTCTATGGTATGGTGCGTGTATAATTAGGCTCTAAGAATAAAAATAGAGTATAGAATAATCTTATAGTAAAAACAAAACTGACAAAAGAATGCAATCCAAATTATTATTATAGGATTTCATCATTTAAATGAATCGCTAAAATTGCATAAATGTTTTCTTAAACCCAACAAGTTTTATTTTACGAAAAATCTCCGTATTGTTCCGTAAAATCTCCGTATTGTTCAAAGCTCTCTGGGACATACCATCGACTATGGAATTTCTTCTCAAACAGTGTGAGCGAAATTGGCGTACCGTGAAAACCGAGTAATTTATGCGTAATGTTCACCCAGTTTTTATGCGTAACGTGCTGTGTCGATGTATTTACGTATAACTTTTGACTATATACTCTCTTGACGCCGCCATACCATTGTTTCAATGATTTAAAATGTGGCCAATTTTTCAATGCAAGTGTGCGTGACAGCTTTGTGTTAGCTGTGCCTGTGTGTTTTAGCACATTATGCCAATCGGCAGTCATATGTTTGCACCACAGTCTATGAGTTGGACACAACTTTTCTCTACGCTTTTAGGTTAATGAGGTCTATCTTTTTTGACTTTATTTGATACTAGCTGTTACCCGCAGCTCCGCCCGCGTGGTATATAGCCTATATCCTTCTTAGTGCCCTAGCCTATGTGTATGCAAAATTTCATGATGAGCGGTTCAAAAGTACAGTCGAGTCGTGACGTACAGAGAGGTCAAAGAGATAGCGGAGGATAGGGAAAAATAGAAAATACTCCACCGACAAGAACAAAGTTCTTAAATATATGATGATATGATGGTTCAGAAGATACGGCGTGAAAGGGTAACAAACAAACAAACAAACTGACTTTCGCATTTATAATATTGATGATTAGGATTAGGATAAGCGAATAAAGTGCTAGTATATTGTAAATAAAAATAGTATAGTATATTATAAGTCATGATTTTTGTTGATTTCATATTTTCTTGCTGCCTAACACGTTGCGGTGTTGTTTTGACGTTTGTTTTAGTTTTGACAGCTTGATTGAGATATATTGTTTTGGGATATCCTTTTTATAGGAAGGGGAATGGAACTATTTTTATGTTTACACACTTTTACGAGTATTTCACTTATATTTTTTCTGGTATATATGCTTTGACTATATAAATTGAATGAGACACCATTGCAAAAGTTTATAAATTCAAGTATCTCGGACACTGGTTGATTTCCGACTTGTAAGACAATACTGACATTGAAAGGGGGCGTATGGCGCTATCGATGCGTGCAAATATGATAGCCCGTAGGTTTGCTCGTTGTTCAAGACAAGTCAAAATAACTCTTTTTAGAGCATACTGCACATCGTTCTACACGAGCAGCCTATGGGTGCAATATACGAAGAAGCAATTTGGCGCCCTGCGGGTCCAGTACAATGATGCTCTCAGGGTGTTGTTGGGGTTGTCTAGACGCTGCAGTGCGTCGGGAATGTTCACCGAAGCGCGAGTGGATTGTTTCTACACTACTGTGCGCAAAAGGTGCGCATCCCTGTCTAGCAGACTTCGGGTCAGCTCCAACAGTAGGTATTCTCAAGCTGTTTGCGTCACGTGTCGATTTTCGCTATGTGAGTCATTGCTCAATGATTCACATACTGAGAAACGCACAGGTGTGATGTTTCTGCATTGTGTTTTATTTTTGTGTACTAACATTAGTTTTTAAGATTTGTGTGTTACTAACAATAAAAGATCTTTAGTTGGTCGGAAATAAAATGATTTATTATTATTTATTATATACTCTCTGTATGTATTCATATTTGTTCGAGCCGAATCTGGCAAGAGAATTTTAAAGCATATTTTAACCGTGTGGTTCCCGGCAGATAAGAGTAGAATTCGTAGAAAGCGTGGACCACCCGAAGTCTTCCCGTAGATGTCGTAGAAGGCGACTTAGGAAACACAAGCTAAACAAAGCTTATATCAAAGAGACCTCCCCAACCCGTCTGGCCAGAGTGGAGAGTGTAGGCCAAATCCTCTAACTGCCCTGGCTAATTATGGGTTTATACATGCTCCTGTATTAGAGACTATGCAAGGCCTGATGATGATTAACCGATTAAACTGAAATTTTATTCATCTACACACACACCATAAATTGTCTACAATGCTTTCAGAAACTGGACATACGAGTAATAACCATTATTCCATCAATGAGATTAATACTCGTAATTACAAATATTATCTCTGACCAAAAAAAAAAAAAAAACATCTTTCTGTCTCTGACCGTAGGTAATATTGTACTTATTCTCATTAAGTACAATAAAGTTTGTGCGCATCTGAAATAAGGAAAAAATATTTCAGACACTTCTTTTATTGTAGTAAACAAACCTACTTCGACAAAACTAAAGTATCACTATACTTCGAATTAAACACAGGGACTTTATTAAGTCCCTTAACAACAAAGAGTTACGGAACAATACGGTTAAATGCAAATTAGCTGTGATTGGGTACAAAGGGTTTCGACTCCTTTGCAGAAGGCAATTTAATTGAAGCGGCCGATAATCAAAAGATCTCAAAAGAAAAATCACAGATTGAAGAGCCATAGGCGGCGGTCATGTTGGAACAATAAACTTGGCTGGAATTTGTTTATTTATGACATATGACGGCAAACGAGCAAGCGGGTCACCTCATGGTAAGTGCTCACCGCTGCCCATGGACAACAAGGGGGATGGGCCACCAGCTCTCTTACTCACCGAACGAAGCATAGAAGTGGTGAAACTACTACTCAAACGTCGATTTTCTGTGAGAGTGTGGTACTTCCCCGGTAGAGCTGGCCCATTCATGCTACTAGCAAAAGTGAATTAGCCGTGGCTCTTCAATTAATGAAAGGAAATGACTTTCTTGTTCTAAGATTGTACCTTCTTATTACTTACGACATTTCCAAGAAGAATTTGGTTTCTTGAGGGAAGAAAACCTCTGCGGCACATTGATTAACACGTCAAAACAGGTAATATCATCTGGTAATATCGTCTGTATTGGAGCTGCTCAAGGAATTGGCGTTAGGCTGGCGTTAGGGTCCCCCCACACTGGCGTCTTTCGTGCGTCGTCGTCTTACCAGCGCTTGCGCGGCGTCGACGCAGCAGCGGCAACGCGGCCCTTCGTTTGTTGAAGTCAGTCGATGAATGCTTTGAATAAAAGTAGTAGTACTTAGTAGTAAAAGGAGTGCTGTCGTTGAATAATTCTCATGGTAAAATTATAGTTCACTTTGAGACTGTACCAAAAATAAATCGTTTAAATGTTATATAAATCAGTTTGGGCTGTGCATTTTTTACCTCTGACAAAAAAGAGGAGTGTTATGGATTATCAGGCGAGTTTTGTGTCTGTCTGTATCACCATAGTTCAAAAAGGTACGGTTGAAAACTTATTAAATTAAGAGTATTCTTAGTTTTATTCTTAGTTTTATTGTAATGAGAATATGAACAATTTTACCTACGGTCAGAGACAGTATTAAGGTTTTGAAATAAGCAGCGACAGTACTGAGACCTCGGGTCCGGAAAATTGTGATTGGGCCACTATGGGAAAATAATTACGTAATCCACAGTGCACACAAGGAAAATCTTTTTTCGCCCGGTCAATCCCTACTATTACCGGTCAAACCCTCTATTATCGTATAATAAGACTATGTCAGAGGGTAAAGTGAGGTTGAAGAGGACTGCATTATTCATTTACCGACCTAGTTTTGATAGCTTAGTGACCTATATTTTCCTTCTTTAGAATTTTCAAATTGTGTTATACCATACACAATTCAAGTTCAACGCATAGACATAAAATAACTGGCCAAACAGACTCAACAATTATCATACCGATGATGGGATGTGCGTGTTCACACCATACGTACCTGATGCAATCCTACGACTACGAAGCCGGGGCGGGTTGCTAGCAGACATGGTCAAAAAACAATACACTCTTGTTTTTGGTCGTGGTGAAAGAATATTTACGTAGCCGGTCCCTGAACCTCTTAAATGATATGGAGGAACGTCGATGAAGTTATGATTACAATCTGGTTTAGTAGGTATATATTCTTTTTTAGTTAGGTATTTATTGGGAAACAAACAATGTTTACATTATTAATAAATAATAACGTATAAGTGTTTTGAGTTGGTATACATTTGAACAAAATTAAACAGTTATTGAGAAATAAAAACAAAAGAAGCAAGTTACATTTAACTTAAAATATTACACAAAACCACAATATTTTAGATAATTGGCAATCAGTCATCACTTTCAGACGTTTCAGACTTTTCAGGAATCGTTACAACGGGATAACAATACTAATCAACAGCTATCATCCAGTTATTGGATGCTGAATTTGCTGATCCGCACTTGATGCAAAATTGATTGGCGATTGGGACAAGATTTCCGTTGAAAATTTCAAACCGATACAATATTCTCATATTATGTAGCTTTTAATGCAATTTTGCGAGCACATTGTTTATGTTAATATTTTTTAATCCATTAATCAAATTCATATAATTCACACGATTATTAGGTTACTTATAAATTAAACTACCTATTTATCAATAAACCTAACTCTTAATAATAAATAATTGAATAACCTAACTTAATTAATAACTGCTTTTACAAAAGCTACATAAATCTACGCAATCACAAAAAATGTAACAATCTTAAGATCTGGCTATTCAGCTTTTCTAGTCACTTTTTCAGGTTTCATCGTTTTTAACGGACTTCAAAAAAAGGAGGAGGTTCTCAATTCGTCATAATCTTTATCTTTTTTTTATGTATGTTCCCCGATTTCTCGAAGACGCCTGGACCGATTCAAGAAATTCTTTTTATGTTCGATAGGTAATACTTTACAAATGGTCCCATCAAATTTTTACCGAAATATGTCGAGCGCTTTTTGAAATAATACACAAAAACCCTAAAACTTTTTTACAAGTATATGCCGTTCGGTTTACACTTTTTTCAATTTTATTCTTACGCTTATAAACAAGTTGATAGCGTTGAAGTCGGTGTTCGTTTTTTGTTAAAAATATCTTAAATTTAGCCCTTTATAGACGTTATCTTAAATTTACGATATTATCATGTAGCTACATCTACAATATAATTGAAACATACATCTAATGTAACTTGGAATATTTTACAAACATAACTATAATAATGTAAAACATTTCGATAATATTCAAAATTGTTCACAAATTTCTTAGTTTTGTAAAACACATTACGTGCGTTGTTGAATTTTTAGTTTTTCAGTTTTAGATAATAAACTTCTTCTTCTTTTCGAGTCAAAACGGTTTCATTCAATTAGATATCTTTTGACCAGTATAATATAGCCACGCTTATTGCCCTGATAGTAAACTTAATTGAATACTTCCAGGACATAAATTTTTTAGCGCTTAAATAAATTGTTTGTCCGGAAGGAATCGTAACAAAGGGAAAACAGGCTCGCTAATTAAGAGTTATGATTTAGTAATTGGATGCTGAATTTTGGTGAGTCATACTTGTTACCCAATTGATTGGCGATTGGGACAAGATTTCAAGATTTTAAGATAGTTAATGACTGAATGAGGATTTGTGAATTGATTGATGATTTGACATGAATTATACTTACCTACCACTTCAAAACGCTGGATGCAGGCCGCTTCTAACCGGTCATTTCGGAAATCCTTAGGAGAGGCCTATGTCCAGCAGTGGACTTCCTGTGGCTGAAATGATGATGATGATGATGAAAAATGATACTTACCTATAAACCTTTCTCATGAATCACTCTTTCTATTGGTGAAAACCACATGAAAATACGTACAGTAGTTTTTGAGTTTATCGCAACAGACAGACAGACGCGCCAGAGGACTTCATTTCATTTATAAAAATGTGTAGTGATAACTTGATAATATACAAAATACTTCACGCATTTCAGTTTGAATCTTCCCTGGTTTCGTTTTGTTAACGTGATTGTAACTTTTTAAGGCCGTACAATTTTAAGTGCCTATACAAATTGATTGTCCGATTGGAATCGTAACAACGGGATAACCGGCTCGCTAATTAACAGCTGTCATTCAGTTATTTGGTGCTCAATTTGCTGATTCGCGCTAGTAATGAAATTGATTGTCAGTTCAGACAACATATCGCTGTATATTTGATATTACTTGAATTTAATACTGGAATTTTTTTTTAAACTTTAATTGAAAAGTTACATTTATTTGCGATGCAAGAGGCCAGTTATTAATGATTGCTCCCTCTTTCCAATCTTATGATTTTGTCCTTGTTTAATGTCGTTTCGGCTCCATCTACACTTATGAGAGTCGGTTCCGGAGAACTCTTGACACCAGGGTGTGCATAATCGACTGACCGTGTCACCTACACGAAATGATGATGCTGACTGGATTTGTTGAAATCTGTATTATTTATGTTTTAAAAATGAAAACCAAAGTGGTCTTCTAAATGAAATATAAAAAAACAAGTTAGTAACTGCAATTACATTATACTTGGATAAAGTTATTATAGATTAGCTATTGGAGTACATACGATAACTTACCTTCTAATATCGTTGATAGCTAGCTGAATTGCTTAGTGCCTTCCAATTGTTGGCGTTTTCTTCCCCTATCATTTTAACTACAAGACTCACCGCGAGTAGTTTTAAGTTTCCTCTGATATTTAGACAATATTGCAGCTGCCATTTTTATAAAGTGTCTGAGGAACTGCGGTGTTGTATGTTGAAACTCAAAACTAATCGCTATAAATCTCATAGTGAAAACAATAGTTTTCTAACCCTTTGTAAACAAATAATTTATACCGTTGATATACAACTCTGTACTGTAATTGTCTTGGTACTTATAATATATATCTTGACAACGCATGGATAGTAACATTAAAAGTAATTATACAATTTAATTGTCTAAATGGTTAATTATTATTTTGTTTATTTGCTTAAATTCTTAATTATTATTATTATTGTAATTAATAGCTGCCACTCTCTTATTAGTTGCTGAATCTGCCGATCCATGCCCATTCAGAAAATGAAAGTTAATCCTATTATATTTAAGCTTTATACTCGCGTAAACGGACATTATACTAGCTTGCTTACTAATCTGAGGTAGAATACACAACGTTAAAGGTAGAGTACACTAGCTAACTAATCTAATTTCCTTTTCTTTGTCTGTGTCATTGTCTATTGCCTTATTGTTTAACTACATGATTTTTGTAAAATAATATATATCAACAGCCAAAGCAACATACAATATTTTATTTATTTTCGTTTATGAAGAAGGGTAAAAATAATCTGTGATTATCAGAGCGCATGTGTGTTGTCGTCTTAGTGGTATTAAATCTTTTGCCGCACCTTAATGAAGGTAATTTAACTACCCATTACCACCATTGCAAAATCGTTAAAAAGCGATACAATTGTAAGCAAACGTAGGTTAAGCCTTTGCTAAGTACATGCGATTTAGGGGCCCATTTTGTACATCTTATCTACACAAATAAAACTAAAGAACGGTTATTTGCAATAAAGACAGGCTAAATTTTGCAGGTACGCGTTTTGTGCTCCGTTAATTGCCGCCAGTACTAGATTTACGGTCTATGCAAATAGCTTTAAGCAAACCACTTTTATGGCAAATTTGTGTCTGAGTAAATACTACACATATATTTTTTTAAATAAGCTACGTGTAGAGCAGAGCTATATCTTTTGAGCCCCGACGCAAAAAGAGGGGTGTTATAAGTTTAACATGTCTGTCTGTGTAACTATGTATCTCTCTGTGTTTTCGTAGCTCCCAAACGGATGAACCGATTTTCGTTTATGTTATATCTATCTATATATATAAAAGGATAAACTGAATGACTGACTGACTGATATATCAACGTACAGCCTAAACCCCTTGGTCCAGCAACTTGAAATTTTGCACACAGGTTCTTTATACAACGTAGGCAAGCATTAAGAAAGGATTTTTGGAAATTCCACCCTTAAAAGGGTAAAAAGGGGGTATAAAGTTTGTATGAAACTTCGTAATTTTTGAAGTGAGACTAATAATATTTTAGTTTTATTATTTCGCGGACGAAGTCGCGGGCAAAAGCTAGTATGTCATAAATATATAAAGTGTTTTCAGCCATGTTTCATGAAAATCTGTTCTACCGATTGAAGATCATCAGCTCTTTTCTAGTTGATGAGGAGATCTGACCACCTTCCTTATTTTCGATCGATTTGAAATTTGGTACCGTGTTACTACAATGATATTGAAAGTGTCGGCAGATATTTTTTTTTTAAATTTTATGTTTATTGAACATCTTATACAAATATTTTAGTGCTCCGCTAATTGCCGTCAGTGCTAGATTTACGGCCTATGCAAATACCTTCAAGCAAACCACTTTTATGGCAAATTAGTTCCTGAGTAAAAACAAATTTGCCGTAAAAGTAGTTTACCACACAAAAATTGAATACTTATACAGCTTTTTTTCCCACAATATGAAACAAAAAAAAATAGAAGTCTGATACATTCACGTGTGCCGTGTGGTTTCCGGCAGAGTAGAATAGGACCACTCCAAGTCCTCCCGTGGATGTCGTAAAAGGTGACCAAGGGAACACAAGCTAAACAAAGCTTTAAAACATCTAAAAAACCTCTCTAACCCGTCTGGCCAGCGTGGAGAGTGTGGGCCGAATCCCCTGACTGCTATGGCTCTGGTAGTCAGAGAGGGTTGTGCTCCTCAAGTGGAGACTTAACAAGACCTGATGACGATGACGAAGACGATATTCACGTGTTCCTGAGAAAATGGTGAATAGAAGCTCAAATTTATTATCTAGTGGTTTAATTTTTTTCCTTATATATTTGAAGGATCAAAACTCTAAAACTAACTTTTATTACAGAATCCTCAGTGCACTGATTGCTTTTGTTCGGATTTGTTAGACGGCCTTACTTTCTAGGTGCGCATTTTGAGTTCCGTTAATTCCAGCGCTGGACTTACAGCCTATGCAAATATCTTTAAGCAAACCGCTTTTATGGCAAATTAGTACTTGGATAAATACCTGAAGAGAATTCCGGTTTTACGGTTACAATATAATGAATATTATAAGCTTGTTTTTTATGTAGGTACTAATAGTAACTGAGGATATTTAGTGACTTCTGGCTCCATGAGCTTAGAAAATTAGTGCAGGTTTTTTTTCCACCCTGAATCATAAACGAAAATTTATTTTTTTCTAGTTGACGTAGAAGTCTGATACAATCACTTGTTCCTGAAATAAAAACCGGCCAAGTGCGTGTCGGGCCACGCGCAGTGTAGGGTTCCGTAGTTGCGAATGACAACTTTGAGTTCACACTATTCAGTATTCACACTCGCACCTTACAGTTTAGCGACCAAAAACATCTAACAATGAAAATAGTATGAAATTTTACAGTTTATAAGTTGGTTGCCTATAACTTTTTAGTTTGTACTTAGTACTCAGCTCTCATAGTTTTCCTTTCAACTTCAGTATATATACTACTGCTGTAATTTTTTTCACGTATCCATTTATGACCGTTTAGCAGATAGAGGGGGGGGACACGTACCTCTAACAAAATTTTGCACTTTAAAACCAAATATTTCGGAAACGGATCCCTAAATCGAAAAATGGTGTTCTCAATCTCACAATATTTTTCAAAGACCTTTTTAACGATACCCCACACGATGGGTAAATAGAGAAAAAGAAATTACTCCCCCACTTTACTTGTATGGGAGCTACCCAAAACTAAAAAAAATTTTAAGATTTTTTTCTACGACTTTTTTGCCATGATTAATATACACACTCATACCAAATTACAGCTATCTAGTACTTATAGTCTCTGAGTAAAACCGCGGACGGACAGACAGACAGACAGACAGACAGACAGACAGACAGACATGGCGAAACTATAAGGGTTCCTAGTTTACTACGGAACCCTAAAAATGGCAGACAGACACTCAGACGGATGAATAAGTGATCCAAAATACTTATTTTTATCTTTTAAGATACGGAATTTTAAAATACCTTTTTTATTTGGAATCCCCAGTCATCATCAGGTCTTTTTTAGTCTCCACTACAGGAGCACGACCCTCTCTGTACTACAAGAGCCTACTACTGTACTAATATTAGCCAAAGCAGCCAGAGGATTTGCCACACTCCACGCTGGTCAGACTGTTGGAGAGGTCTCTTTGATGTTCATAAGCTTTGTTTAGCTTGTATTTCTTAAGTCGCCTTCTACGACATCTACGGGAAGTCTTGGAGTGGTCCTATTCTACTCTGTCGGGAACCACACGACATTATCCCCAGTCCGCAAATCTAACTTTACTTTCCAAGTGCATTTTGAGTTCCGTTAATTGCCAGCGCTGGATTTACAGCCTATGCAAATAGCTTTAAGTAAACCGCTATTATGGCAAATTAGTGCTTGGATAAATACCTGAAGAGGTTTACGGATTTTACGTTTACGTCGACTGGAGCGAATATTATAATCTTGGGTATTTTGTTTCACTAGTAATCTAGACGTGCTAAATAGCTAAAATATTTTTATTAAACTTTGTGACTAGTAGCTCTATGAGCTTAGAAAATTAGTCCTAACTAGTTAAATTGAAATGGTGAATTCCTTCAATCGTCCTAGTTCTTTAAACAGGCAAAGGTTTTCAACCGACTTCAAAAAAAGGAGAAAGTTCTCAGTTCGTCGTAATATTTTTTTTATGTATGTTCCCCGATTTCTCGAAGTCGCCTGGACCGATTTAAGATTATTTTTTTTCGATAGGTACTTTACAGATAAATTTTTATCGAAATGTGTGAATCGCTTTTTGAAAAATACACAAAAACCAAAAAAAAATTACAGGTTCGGATTACAATTTCCATTTTTTTTTTCTTATGCTTATTAAAAATAGGGTTGAAGTCGGTTTTAGTTTTTTGTTAAAAATATCTGAAATTATAGTTAAAAAAATTTATGTACTTTACGAACAGTGGCGACAACTGTGATTGGAATGAAATACATGTTAAGTAAGCAAACATAAAATGTAAGGTTTGTGGCATGATAAAATTTTCAAGTCCTAAATGACAAACTTGTAAACAAAGAAATTTCAAATTCCGAATCAGTAAATACACGAAATATTTTTTTTTACGGAATTCATCACTGCAAATTGCAACAAAATAAACAATTACATTTTTATGTTACATAGACTTTTTTCAATTTCTTTGCAAATAAATGTTTAGGTTGCGTATATTTTCATGTATTGTGATTTTAGGTCAGACAAAATTTTGTAGTGGATGTTTCTTAAACCAGGGTTCGAGGTTTAGCAGTATTTTTTGCCAGAGTGTTGTCTTTTTTAATAAACAAAACTTGTTTGTGTATTATGTGTGTCATCGTTTGACCTGCTAGTCGGGCACGCGTGCAGCGCGGGTTTCATTTCCTCTCACAAATGATCACTGTAATGCCCGCGATTGGCTTCCGCTCCTAACAAAGCAATATTTTTTAGCAAAGCAGTATTTATTCATTAAAATAAAACTTATTTGTGTATTATGTGTGTCATCGTTTGACCTGGTAGCCGGGCACGCGTGCAGCGCGGGTTTCATTTCCTCTCGCAAATGACCGCTGTAATGCTCACGATTGGCTTCCGCTCTATTTTTAGATTGGAATGCCTTTTGGAAAATTATTTCGCTGTAGCTCCCGACCATTTCTCTAGCCGGGTGCCAAATAGGTTTGTTCTACAATTATTTCATGTTCATTTTGTACCCTATTTAAGGACAGTACTAAAATTTGATTTGATAGTGGCTGTTATGCCAGGCTGGCACACCGGGGTCGGATGGATAATGATCTATTTCAGATTGACTTGATTCTTGGGTTTTTATACTTATACGCGGTGATATATTGATCGTTTTGGACCCTTTAGTCCCGAAAGAAAAGTTGTTCAAATTGACGGTTCACCCTTTAAAGAAGAGAAGGGCAGTGGCATATACATAACTCGGAATTGCAAGGAAAACTGTAAATTAAGGTTCACATGTCATGTCATTTTATTAGTAGACTATCTAATAACATGACTTGACCTATTTTTACTTTTTCTTGCCATTCTGTATTCTTTTAGATATTCTCATTCCGAGAACAAACTATTGCCTAGGAGATCAGAATTCAAATATTTTGTGAAATAAGTACATTTTCATCAATTATTGAGTACCTAATAAATATTCGAAAAGTAAATTAATAGATAAATAAAAAACAAATTCGCAATAACAACAACTCTCTAAGTGATCACTTTGAGCTAAAAAAGGTAAGTATAAAAGTTTGCACGACACAACTTTATCATGGCGAAATTATCCTTTTCCAGTTTTTCTGCAAGCGGATAACAAGACGTAACTTTGTAATGAGGTTCATAAACGAATATTACAGTACATTACGATGAGTTTTTATTTCGTTTCTTTTTGATTTCTTATAATGGAGTGATATAAAATATTTTGTGTGTATTTTGATTTGTTTATTTACAGCAATATATAAACACGGATTATATACATTATATTGTTCTGTTTATTTTTACTACTTTCGTATATACCTTCACCAATTAATTTTAATTGAAGTATAAAATGCGTACAGTGCTACAAGGATATTTTGGCACGTGGCCATAATTGGAACTAAACGTTACCATTGCCGTTATTTTGTAAGGCATCACTTTTGGAAGATAGTTCCAATTGATGTTTGTTGCGGATATTTCGTGCTTTTTTTATGTCATAGGACGGCAACCGAGCAAGCGGGTCACCTGATGGTAAGTGATCTCCGCTGCATGTGGACTAATGTACATAAGAGCGTCGCCGGCCTTTTATTTTGGGGATGGGCCTCCGGCGCTCTCACTCACCGAACGGAGCATAGAAAATGTAAAGCTACTACATAAACATGTTCCAAAAATAATAAATCTATGTATATTGAAATTGTAACGTGAAAACAGAAAAAAGAAAGAAAAAAGAAAAGAAAGAAAAAAGAAAAGAAAGAAAAAGACAATAAGGAATAAATATTCGTAATCATATAAAGCCCTTCAGGCGAGTAGGCGATCAAAACTGTTGATAAGAGTTTCTTTCGGCGTTTCTTCTCTGCAGTGGTCGGTTCCGAAACGCTAGTAGTCTGTAGCTTTTGAACAATTAATAAATACATATTATCTAATAAGATAATTTTAAATATGATATGACGTGAAAAAGTGCCTGCAAAGGCCTATTTTCTGAATAAACGTTTTGATTTTTTTTTGTTTTTTTTATTTTATTTTTCAAACTACTAGCTTTTAATTCTATTTACAAAACTAAGAATATTTTGCTAGTTGGTAGTCCTAATTACACACACCGCCCCCATTTCAATGTCAAACGAACCTTATCTCACTGTATAGGTATGTTCCGTTTAGTTAGTTAGTACAGAAACAATTCGATTATTAAAAAAAATTAAAAACAAAATCTACGTGTTAAAGACGAGCTCCGTGGCGCATCGGTCAACACGCCTGCCTGTGACACGGATGCGATGGTCTCGGGTTCGATCTCCAGCCAGGTCAAGATGGAAAATTATCTTTTTCAGATTGACCTGGGTCTTGGATATTATCTATTTAAGTATCTTTTATAAAATATGGTATCGTTGAGTTAGTAATCACACAGCACAAGTCTCAAACTTACTTTGGGGCTAGCTCAATCTGAGTGATTTGTCCGTATATATTTAAAAAAAACGAAGAGTATCAATCAAAAATAAACCGACTGATAGTTCTTTTCTTCTTTCTTCTTTTTAATTATGGCTTCCACCGAGATTTCAGTGATTCTGCCAATGTCCAGTATAATGAGATACTAAGTATCGGTGTTGTACGGTATGTGGCATCAAAGATGGCGTATGTTCTTTGGCAGCCTCGTGGGAGATTTTGGCGACAAACCTATACGAGTCCATTTAACAGTCTACTTTAACTATTTCACAAATTGTTCTCAAG
Organism: Rhodophaea formosa; assembly: GCA_963082605.1. NCBI lineage: Eukaryota > Metazoa > Arthropoda > Insecta > Lepidoptera > Pyralidae > Rhodophaea > Rhodophaea formosa. The sequence goes on along the minus strand of OY720225.1, from coordinate 7,320,213 downwards.
CACGAGCATTTATAACACCAAACTACACCAATTTCATATTATAAAGTCCACTTAAATCAATTTGCAAAATTGTATAAGGCAAACGACAACTGAATTCCTTGACTTCCCACCAAAAACTCCGACTGATAGTTGACTGAATATAATTAATTTGACAGTTAGAAGAGTATGAATATGTTCTCTGTGCTATGAAGTGAATTTACAATGTTTACAAGCAGTGATAAGTGGCAACAAGTGAAGAAATTATTTTAATGAGCTCTTCAACTTAATTAAAATATTCCAGGAACCCCTGAAAACAATTTGTACGTGATCAAAGTGTTTTGGTTGGAGAGCAATTGTTGCTGATAGCTACTAATAATGATAATGTCAGTCAAGGCGTGTAATTTTAGGTTAGGAAATTGACGAGTTTGTGGTAAGGTATATTTTATTTTCTTTTTCTTTTCGCTCAGACAAGCATGAATTGAAATACTTCATGTAAAAAACCTTAACAAGGGTTTAGGCGACTTTGGTTCTGTCTACCACGTATGGGATAAAGAAATGATTGCAAGCCTTGAATTTTTACCAAGTCTAAAATTTGTAATGACGAGACGAGTCAATGAAAATGAACATTATTTATGCTTCTCGTTTACATAGATTTTTAATCTGCTTACCTTGATTAAAGTGGTTTTTTTTTTTTTTCATTTCATTAACCACTTGAGACACTAGAAGCGTCTTAACTAAAAACGTTCTCAAATCTCTCCTTATAAGATAATGATAGCCTTAGTTTTAAGATTGTCATGAACATTCGGGGGTAAATTGCTTAATCATCATAATAAATTCGGCACACGAGTATAATTTATTCGTAACACGCGACCCTCTTACATACAAGAAATTACGAGAAAATATTCAAAGGAAATTCTTAGCACACATTATGATTTAGATTTTTGGTGAAATCAATTTCAATAACGGCAACACTTTACCCTAATAGCCGCCCGACCCGATAGAATTGAATCAACTTTGACGTTCCCGACTTCCCCAGTGACATCCACCCAACGAGCGCAAATTAATTTACACCCAACACTTACGGGATAAGGGTCAAAATAGCTTGATTTTAGCTTCAGGGTACTGGCCAGTTACAGAATCGATGTGCAGAAAATGATAACCGTCAATGGACTATATAATAATGCAAGTGAATTTCAATTTTAAAGTGTGAGAATTAGAATCGATTGTTGCAATGAGAGGATTGTTTCTTTTTAAATGAGCAAAAAGCTAAAATTGTGTATCACCGGAATTTACAACCAATTAAAATTTTTATTAACACTACTTGTTATGTTATATACCTGAGTTATATACCAAAAGTAAAATTACAATTTTTAATAATTCCTCATAAATTTTTATATTTTTTTAAATTTGCATTATATTATTTAATTATATCGTTACTTAGAATCATTACATGATGATGATGAATAAACATAAAAAACAGCAAAAAATAAATAGGTACCGGACTGACTAAACAGAATTGGCCCTTGCAACTTTCCGAACAGTTCGTTTAGCGTTATTGTCCCTAAGCAAACGGCTGTTTAGTAATAAACAACAAGTAAGCGGGCTCTACATTCTTCTACTTTATATAACGTGGGTATCGACTTAAAAGTAATTGTCAGATAATAAAGATTGGTATTTTGCGTTAGAACAAAAAGTGAACGTGCAATATAGGAGAATATTTTTTAACTCAATCAAATACTGACTCAACGATACTAAGTACGAGTATATTTTATTAAAGATACTTATTTCATCATTCCGCCGTGTGGTTCCAGGCAGAGTAGAATAGTACCCCCAAGTCTTTCCGTGGATGTTGTAGAAGGTGACTTACGATACACAAGCTAAACAAAGCTTATAAACTTTAAAGAGACCTCTCCAACCCGTCTGGCCAGCGTGGAGAGTGTAGGCCAAATCTTCTGACTGCTCTGTCTAATATATGACTCTGGTGGTGCAGAGGGGGTTAGGCTCCTGCTGCGGAGACTAAAAAAGACCTGATGATGATAACTTATTTCAAAACCAAGGCCAAACTCAAAAATATCGTTTTCGATCATGACCTGACTGGAGATCGAACCCGGGGACCCGTCGTGTCACAGGCTGGCATGTTAACCACTTCGCCACGGAGCTCGTCTGCAGTCTTATGATACCGACTGACTGATATTTTCCTAAATATATTTCCTAATATGAAATATTTATTTTTCGCAAAGCTGAGTGGTTGGGTAAGTCTTTATCAATTCTGAATGTACTTTTACTGTCAGTTAATTTTCTGAAGCCTTATATTTGCGGTCGTGTCGTGTGGTGCCACCGCCTGCCTCCGGGAGATAGTCCAACAATGACGCATTGTCCCCGCCACGTCCATTGTACAGGGAAACCACTTTTATCAACCTATATTTATACGAAATAGACACTAACACAACACAATAAAAGTCAAATTCCATTGAGTGACTCGATTCGATTAATTAGATTGCGTTAATAGGAAAACTTTTTTGGACTTTGAACTTAGAAATCGGGGAAGAATATAATTTTATTGTCGATTTATTGTATACTAAACCAAATACTTTGGGAGAATATAGTTTGGGAGAATATTCTAGCTGTTTTTCCTCTAACGCAGACCGCAAAAGTCGATCATGAGAATGAGCGACTATTTTTAAAAACATCTCTACTGTGATTTATATTTCTCCTACTTGTCCAAGCACGCGACATGGTCTTACTTCAATAGTTAATGATCAAACATTTTATTCATCGTAAGATATTTCAGTATCGTTTGTTGAATGTCTATTTTCATTACAAATTATTGATTACAATAATTGTAAAACTTAGAGCTGTAAGTAAATTATTGACGTGAACAATAATTATTTTGTTCACGTCAATAATTTACTTACAGCTAAGTTTTATACCGCTTCCAAAGCGGAGTGCAGAAGAAGCGGGAACAAATTACACAGCGCATTTGGTAGTCATTAAGCTGGGTTAGCTGCCCTTAGGCAGCTTGAAAAATCTGATACCAGGGTGGCCACTTACTCACACAAAAATAAAACTAACTCTAGCTTAGTCGCTTTTTCAGGATATAATAACAGAAGCTTGAAAATGATTGCGGATAGAATGGACTGTCCATTTAGTTCACTGTTGGAACCCACACTTAGGAAAACATTATTAACAAGTAGTACATAGGGCTAAATATAACTAACAAAATATAAATGAAAACTTGAAATAAAGATTCATTATAATAATAATAACGTAGAAACCTAACTCACCATACGGAAAATACTACAAAGTAGAAACTTACATCAAGTTAATACTATATAATGACACAACGGATATATTAAGCTTAGCTCTAAAGCTAATTCGTTGAAAAACGCTAAAACGGTGATTCTTCTTATAATGCTCCGAAAACACTGAAGACTTATAAAGACATGTTATACATGCTGGGCTTAGTTCGTAATCCGACAGTCAAGGGGCGATCAAAGTATTAGCCGTAACAAAACGGCGTAGTTGCTAAGGCGGTGTTGCCACTGACAATATAATGATTTAAGTGATCGAACTCTATATGTGGAAGATTTGCTTTGTAAAGAAAAAGCACCTTTTAAGTTTAGCCCCTATGTTCATAAAAATTAACAAACGTTTATTAAACCTATTTTAGTTAAAACATTTTTTGTCCTTTTCCCTCTCTACAATGTTTGAATTAGAAAGAACGAGACAAAACATATTTTCACTAAAATAGTTTAGTTTTTATGAATAACGGGGTAGTTCTTTTACTTCTTCAAAATATTTTATTCCATGGTGAGATCTTTAACGTGTGCACGAGGTTTTATACAAACTAGAGTTGTGCTCCAACTATACACAGATGGCGTTACATTCTATATTTAGTAGATATTAATTATTAAAACTCAATTTAAAAAAGCATTTTCGATTATTGCATCGTATCGCAACACATCAGACAATTAATCAGTCTAGTTCACTAGCAGAAGACCTACAGCCTATATCATACACCATAACGGTTCAGCTAAACGCGAGATAATTGCGGATAAACATACAAACATATCAATATCATCATAATCATTTCAGCCGCAAGAAATCTACTGCTGGACATAGGCCTCCCTCAAGGATTTCCAATACCACCGGTTGGAAGCGGCTTGCATCCAGCGACTTGCGACCCTTATGAGGTCGTCCGACCACCTGGTCGGTGGGTGCCCAACGCTGCTTGCCGGTACGAGGTCGCCATTCAAGAACCTTGCTACCCCATCGGCCATCGGTTCTTCACGCTATGAGCTAAACATATACAACTAGCAATTTTTAGGCTCTCTTAGGTCAATTATATAGCCTTTGTCACCCGCAGATAAATTAACTTTCTACAGGTAAAAGAATTTAGAAAATCCGTCCAGTATTTATGGAGCCTATTCAATGCAAACAAACAAGCAAACAATATTATCTTTCCTCTTTACACGATATTAGTATAGATAGTATGGTTATTTACAAACATACGGGTCAAACAAAAACCTCATTTTTTGAAGTCGGTTAAAAAAATAAAGAACTACTGACCTTGTGTGCAAAGCCTTTTATTGTACAGGTAGGTACCAACTTACTATTTAGAGGGAAATTCGGAGAAATTCTAAGAACTCTGTAAGAGCGTTGCGTAACAGATCAAAGTCGTACGCACTGTTATTTCGTCCCAAAATAACGTATTATTTTCTTCATTTCATTGAACGTACACTACATATATATATATAATTTATTCTCCTTGTTTGTTTAGAATTTGAAGTAAAAGAAGATTAACAAATGTCTTTTAAGATATTTGACAGTGATATTCATTATACTTGAGTACCAGTTTTTTTTTTCATTTCTCTATTTCTTTCTGATGTATATTGTATTCCGATTTTAAAATGTTGTCGATCACAATATTAATAAGACGAAACCTTCAATATTAAAGAAAAGAAACAACTTGGCCACAGAGGGTATGTTATACCAAACATATACTTATATAACTAGTTAATCTGTCTTTTTTAGTTTCCACTGCAGGAGCACGACCCTCTCTATCATCCAGAGCAGAGAGGATTTGGCCTACACTCTCCACGCTGGCCAGACGGGTTGGAGAAGTTCCTTCGATGTTTGTAAGCTTAGTTCAGCTTGTGTTTCTGAAGTCGCCTTCTATGACATTCACGGGAAGATTTGGAGAGGTTTGAATTTTGTTTTTGCTATTTTAAATACTGCAATTTCCTAATTTTTACGAACAACCTTCTTTCCTAACACCATCATTAGTTTTCATGACTTGTTGGTGCTTTATATGAGATACTAGCTGTTACCCGCGGCTTTACCTGCGTGATATATAGCCTATGTCTTTCTCAGTGCCCTTACCTATGTGTATGCAAAATTTTATGTTGATCGGTTCTGTAGATTGGGCGTGAAAGCGTAACAAACAAATAAACAAACTAACAAACAAACCCACTTTCGCATTTATAATTTTAGTTAGGATTAGGATTATCATATAAAATGATTCATGGGAAGAAATGAAGTACTAAATCCTATTTTAAATATGAAATACTTATATAAATCTACTTTTACAATTCTTTTATGATGGTAAAGCTCAGTCAGATAAAGCACAGGGTTATACGAGTATATAGTCAGGCTCTTTAATAAATCATAAATTCTATTACACAAAAGTAAAACTTGTGATTAAAGTTTCCATCCTTGCGGATGACAGGGAAACCCGTGCACAACCTGAAACATTCAATCGGTTATTCAGTAAAAATCTATTGAATCTTTGTGGAGTTCAGGAGATTAATCGAGCAAAAGAATAGCACAACACCTGTCCGATAATCCGACTTGCGCTGACAAGGGTCCTAATGTGTATTGAACATTTTTTCCTGGGAATTTGTTATGCAATTTTTTGGTAAAATTTGTTTATACATACATGACTTGTAAGGGATAGCAGAGCCTAATGCTATAAGTTCTAAAAACTATGTTAACTGAAAATTGTTTTTGCTATTTAAATACGGCAATTTTCTCATTTTTAAGAAGAGTCTCCTTTCCTTACACCAACATTGAGTAGTATTCATGATTTTTTTGATAATATTTAGTGATATTCTCATACATAATGATATTCTTGGCAAAAAATGAAGTCCTCCTATTTTAAATTTAAATTAAAAACTTTGAAATTTGGTTATACATAAATCTACTTTCACAATTCTTCTTTATAGTTAAAGCTCAGTCTGGTAATAGTGGGCTTACAAGTCAGGCTCATTAATGAATCACATAAAAGTAAAATATTTGGATAAAAGTTTGCAAGAACGTCGGCGCAACCCGAAACATTCAATCGGTTATTCAGTGGAAATCTTTCGAATCTCTGCCGAGTTCAGGAGATTAATCAAGCAAAAGAGTACCACAACACCTGTCCGATAATCCGACTCGCGCTGACGAGGGTTCAGTTTGTGTATTGAATATTTTTTCCTGCGAATTTGTAATGCCGTTTTATAAGTAAACATACGCAAAAATTATTTCTATGTCCATTTTTGCCCGACTGTCCTACCCAAAAGAAGGCTTATGTGTATGTATGTATGTCTGTTCCATTGTTGCCTCCTGTAGCATAAATGCCCTGACTAATTTTGAAGTGTGAGGTGTCATTAGATTTGTGTTCGCCACTGGAGTGGCATAGGCTATGCATAATTGGCTATACCACGGAAGTAAACTTTTTTTTTTAATTATGCATTTGTTGAATTTTGCTTTCTGTTTAAAGTGATTTCTCTTATTTTATATTGAATTAATTCAGGCGTTACTTTGCGGAAGTCAAAGTGCATGTTCTCTTGTTTTGTCCAGTTTCGGTTTGCACCCTCAAAAGCCTTGAAAAATACATTTTGGGTTAGTTTGGGTTTGGTTTAAAGAAAACTTGTTCATTAATACTTTACACGCTGAAAATATTTTGGTGGCCGAACACTTACACTAACTATGATTGTTTTTCATGCAATGCTTGTGCTCTTGTACCACCTATAGGACGACACAGAGTGGTCTGTATTTTAAAGATGCAAATAATGATGAAAGGGTTTTTTTTACTCTTTAGTCGGGAATATACGTTTGCTTTTAAGTAAAAATTTGCATGTAGAATATCTAGGTCTCTGCACGATCTAGAGTATACTTTAGGCGGATCACAATAAAACACTTCCATTCAGTAACACGTATAATCGCAGACAAGAGCTGACGGCTGACTCCGCCTAACTTACAAATTTCGACTTAACTACCTACATATAACTAATAAAAATACCCCATACATCACAGCAAGGACGACAAAGAAAGTTCATCCACAAGCCGAAGCTCAATCTGTTATTCACTGAAAATCTTTTGAATCTCTGCGGAGTTCAGGAGATTAATCGAGCAAAAGAGTAGCACAACACCTGACCGATAATCTGACCCGGGCTGACGTGGGACCACTATTGTGTATTATATATTTTTTCTGCGAATTTACTGATTTATAAGTAGACGGAAGCAAACATGACTTTCATATCTAATTTTATCTTTTCCTTCCTATTTTTCGGGGTCGTTTTCCAAAATTCAGACAAGTTCCATGTTGGTCCGGGAGGCGTATGCTAAGTTTTGCATTTGTGTGAGTAATCACCAAAAGTAGAGTCTGACAAAAAACTTTTAAAAATAAATGTAACTGGGTCGTTCATGTCTGTTTTTAGACATTAACGATACATTTACATTTATTACATAATATTTTTATATAACTATTTAAATGACATACTATTTCTTTTACTTGGCTATGTAAAGGTTTTCATATTCTTCGTTTACTTGTGTTTGCAGCCATTTCACTAATAAATCGAACACAGAAAAAAATTAAGAGTTAAATACGAGGCCGGGCGCGCGTACCCGATACCATAGCCGTAACCCCCGCACAGGTAGTTGAAGATGACTTCCCTGACCATATATTTCTATATACATACATAATATCACGTCTCTATCACTAACGGTGTAGACAGAGCCTAAGGCCAGAAGACAAAAAGACCACGTTTGGCATATACCTATTTCTTTATACCCACCAACAATCAGCATAATAAACTTCGTCTGTCCCAAGAGCCGTCAACGCTGCAAAACAAAATTGCATAAACTTTCCAATTTAACTTCGGCCGCTAACTGACTTTTGCTGTCGTAATTTGCCACGAATTGGGCGGATCTGAATATGTAACAAGTCTTGTCTTTGAACTACGACATAATAATACATTTTTTATTTATGTAAACCAGTTCGGATTGATTTATAAACAAAGTTAAAATTAGTGTGTTTTAAACAAGAATATTCAGGGGTGGCATTCTTAACAGACTGTCCGGTGGTTGCAGGTATGGTATGGGCACTCGCGCCCGGCTACCCAAGTTACTACTTTCTCATCACCAATCCATCCGAGCTAATAGCAACCCAATTGGCTGCTTAACTAAAAAATTTTTTGTGTCGCTATGTAAAGACCTGCCAAAAATAAACACAATAGTGACAGAAATACATTTCTAAACAAAAAGCTCTTTCAGATATAGAAGTTTTAAAGACACATATTTTTAGACGTTAATTTTTAGACGTGAAAACGCACTGCTGAAATGCCTACATATTTGTGACGTCACAACTTTGTATTTTGTATGGGCGCCGTTAGAACTTTGTTTGGTAGCTATACGAAATATTACGTTTGTGGTAATGGTTTCATAATAAAAGTTGTTATAAATTACACTACAATACAGTATAATTGTATTTTAAGATTTTCATACTTTTAAAAATGATCCTATTCACCCAACTTTAAAGAAGCTTTAAGAACACTTAACGAATCGTTATCAAATTAAAAGTCTTTTTTATAGTGTTTTTAGATAGAAATTAGTAGCATTGGAAACAAATTTTATATAATCTTAACATTAGGCAAATACCGAATTACCTAAGTCCCGTTCCCCCAGAGCAACAAAATCCTCTTCGCTTAAAAAAACGATTTCGATTGGCAGCAGCATCGGAACTGAAATAAGTCATACAAACTACGTTTACTGCCAAGTGGTGAGTATGGAAAAACCCCTATATTAGAAATCCTTGGCGGTGGCCCATGTCCAGCAGTGGATTTCTTGCGGCTAAGATGAAACAATATGGTGTAAAAGATATATTAAATTCTTCCATGCTGGTCCCATGGATCTAAGAATAATCAGGATATGCCCTTGGAAAATGTAACAGTGACGCGCATAAAAATCCCTACACTCGTGTCGCGACACTAGCGCACGCACACATCGGCACAAAAATCCCTACACTTTTCCCCGGTCGAACGAAATGTCAAATTTCCCAAATGTCAAATACATGCTGCACACATGTGACTTGATGTGACGTAAGTTATGCTTCACTTTTGATGTGTCTAATGCCGGGTCCATATTATTCCTAGGTCCATGGCTGGTCCGGTAGTAAAGAATTTAGAAAGCAGCGCGGTAGTATGGTCGCCACACGAAACCAAATACAGCCTCATGTTAGAAAAAATACAAAACAAGTTTGTGAGATACTTATACTTGAGGATGTATAATGTATACCCGTACTTACCCGCTCATTATGTATCCGACATTATTTGTACTCGGTATGGTAGGATATAACGAGCTCAAAGTTAGACGGGAGTTGGCCCTTGTATCTTACATCTTTATGGTACTGAGAGGGAAGGTGTACAACTCTGGTATATTGGAGCGGTTAGGTATATTTGTACCAGACAGATACATAATATGGCGGCGCCGGCAGCCGCAGCTGGCTGGCCGTGCCGCGCGGGAGAACGTGGAACGTGGTCAACGAGGCGCCTCTGACGCGAGCGCTGCGCATGATAAATCTAATGGCTAACGATTTGGATCTATTCTGTTGCTCTTATAATGAATTTAATAAGGTGGCACTCTTTGTGATTTCCTATAGGCTACAATAGGCTTATTCTATCGCATTAGGTTATTTGACCTGTAATTATAGATGTAAGAAATGTTAATAAATAAATAAATAAAAGAGACAAATGTCCAGCTGCTTTTCTTCCCGCAGATACCGTTGAAGGCAGCCGAGGGATAAAGCAAAATTCTAAAGAATCGTATTATAGCGGAAGTTTTTATCGTTAGATTCTTTATAACCTTCCGACCCGAGAGACATAGGTTATATTTTTTTTCCAATACGTCATGTTTTTTTTATATTAAAAGATTTCACAAAGATTTAAGCGTTCCTTGAAAAAATGTTAAGGCAATTTGTTTAACAAATATCTTAGTTAAAGTCTCCGCATCAAAGGACAAAGTTCACATCTTGAACAAATTCCTTTGATTTACATTTATAGGGTTTTATTTACATTTATATGATTTTGAGTCAATAAACTGATACCTGCTCAAACATAGGATTTATTTATTTTACGAGCTAACTGCCTCCGTGGTCCAGTGGTTAAGGCGTTTGCCTTGTTGACCCGGGGGTCGTGGGTTCGATTCCCACGGGATACATACTTTGTTAAGTGGTTTCCAGTTTGGTTAGGACATTGCAGGCATGAATCACCTGATTGTCTGATAAGAAAGATGATTCCGTGCTTCGGAAGGCACGTTAAGCCGGTGGTCCCGGCTGCCATCTGGTAGTCGTTAAAGGAACCACGTCAGAGGCCGAGAGGCGATTCCGAAGAACTCTGACACCAGGGTGTGCATGGTCGACTGAACGTGTCACCTACACGATATGATGATGAATTTACGAGCAATAACTTCTTTATGTCTCCTAAGTTCAACGAAATTCTCAGAAACCAAACCACGTCAGATCAGAGGCCGAGAGGCGGTTCCGAAGAACTCTGACACCAGGGTGTGCATGCACACACATGTGACAAGGTCAGTCAGTCATGATTTACTGACCTTGTCACCTACACGAAATGATGATGATGAAAAAAACTGTACAACATTTCTTAACCAAAACAGAGTTTCTTGACGCTTCTTCTACACTCCGCTTTGGAAGCGGCACTAAACTTAGCTATAAGTTCTTTTATTATTGACATCAATAATATTTGTGAAATAAAAAGTTACGTTATTTGATATCATTTTAAACATTTCATCCTCAGGTATTTTTTGTCTCCACTGCAGAAAGATGACCTCTCTGTACTACCAAGATCAGTCAGAGGGTTTGGCCTACACTCTCCACGCTAGCCAGACGGGTTGAATATGTCTCTTTGATGTTTAAAAGCTTTGTTTAGCTTGTGTTTCCTAAGTCACCTTCTACGACATCCACAGGAAAACTTGGAGTGGGCCTATTCTACTCTGCCGGGTAGCACAGGGAGAATTATAGCTGTGAAATAAAAAGTTTTTTGAATGATATAATTTTAAACATTTATTGAAGAATAAATAAGTTAATTTTTTTGAGAATGCAAAAGATTGATTGGAACGATATATCCTGCAAGTTGCTGATATATATACACGCTATAGTCGCTGACATATATATTCTGATAGCACAGATATGGCACTTCATACAAGAGCGGAGTTCATACAAGATTCAAGCCGAATACTACTAAAAACGAAACTATACATTCGTGTTAACGTCAATCTGTGAGTTAATAATCAGGATCACTACCGCAAAATGTATTCTAGTACTAACATACATATAAGAGACGACGCTTAACGACAACAGTCTCACCTTATTTTTCGAAACCATAAGAACCCCTGAGAACGAGAGAGAGGCGCAGGAACTCCATATTCTGGGGGACGCTGCCAGTTTCTTGCAATCTGTGCTGTTAGTTGAGAAACTGAAAAGCCATCGTTCGACATGGTATGGACATGTAAAGAGAAGACATGCGGATCTTCTATGGCCTATTTAAAGGCAAACGGACGTATGGGACGCTAGAAATCTTATACAGTCCCAATCACATTTGTTTTTGCCATGGATTGTTATCAGCTTTTGTTACGTAAATTCACATACAGGACCTACAGTTGCAGGACCAACAGTTTTCATCTTAATATGCTCTTAGATGTCACCTTAAAGTCGGCAATTCAAAAAAAGCAAGCTTTTTAGATTGATTTGGTCTTGAGTGTTCATCTATATAAGTAACTTTAAAAAATATAGTATCGTTGAATTAGTATCCCACGATACAATTTCACAACTTGATGTAGCTAGCTCAATTTGTGTGATTTGTCCCTATATATTTATTGATGCTTAAATTATACTTAGCGACCTACGAAGCAGTATGTTAGCAACAGAAATGTTATATAAGTAATTGCGTTCATTACAAATTTAAGTTATGAAAATTCCTGAAGCACGTGCGAATGAGCATATTTCTCAAACTTCCGCTTCCGGGCGGAAATATTTTAATGATTTGCGAGTTGGGAACTCATTCAGAGTGAGCGATGGCAATCAAGTAGATGAGGGGCGTTTTGATGTTTGTAGAAAACTAGGAAATACCTATATATTACTTGTTTTAACTACTGGTTGGCGTCGCAAAAGAGGCCACCAATGTACGAGATGGTCTGATGATCTAGCGGCTTCTGACCTAAATTGGTCATAAATCGTAGGAGATAGAAACTAGTGGCGGAACAGGGGGGAGGCTTTTGCCTATCAGTAGGACGGCAAATCCTAAAAAAACATTAACTGTGCCTTGTAGTTTCCGGTAGAGTAGAATTGAACCACTCCAAGTCTTCCCGAAGAAGTCATAGAAGACTTAGGAAACATAAACGGCAAAGCATAAAAACATCAAAGAGGCCTCTCCAACCCGCTTGGACAGCGTGGAGAGTGTAAGACAAATCCTCTCACTGCTCTGGTTTATACGAGTATATGGCTCTGGTAGTAGAGAAAGAGTCGAGGTCCTGCAGTGGAGATTAAAAAAGACCTAATGACAATGATGATGATTTTAACTACAAGACCAAGCGGGCTCAAAGCAGCCGTAGAAAAAGAGAAAGACTGAGAAAGAGATGGATTCATGATCGCAACCTGATTTGATAAACAGTGGCAAAAAAGAGGATGTGTGGAAACAAAGAGAAACTCTTTCGAAGGTTAGTTTACTACATTTTTAACCCCTGTATGAGTAGACACGTCGTGTGGTTCTCGGCAGAGTAGAATAGGACCAATCCAAGTCATCCCGTGGATGTCGTAGAAGGCGACTTAGGAAACACAAGGTAAACAAAGCTTATATACATCAAAGAGACCTCCCCAACTCGTTTGGCCAGAGTGGTGAGTGTAGGCAAAATCCTCTAACTGCTTTGGCTCATATATGGCTCTAATAGTACAGAGAGGGTCGTGCTCGTGCATTGGAGACTAAAAAAGTTATAACTTTTTGACTAAAAGAGTAAACTTGATGAAGAGTAGTCACAATTCAACAGTGAACTGAATTACTAAGCATGCGTATTCGTTAGTTAATTATTCATCCTTTGTAATATTGATATCATCTCCAACTCGCTCCTCTTTGAGCCAACGCATCACAAAATCAATCAACAAATATTTGTCTTCTGCATATCCAATTAATCTAAGGAAGCATCCAGTCTGATAGCAAGGTGCAGTGTAGTCCGAGGAGTCAATATTCCATGCATTGCAGCGTAATGTGGACCCAAGATTTATACACTATATTGGAGATCGGACGAGATCGCCCCGTAACTGGGTTACAGGAAGCTCCTTCGGTAGGGATGGCCGACTTTCATAATTTATCGATGTTTTTGACAATAGCAGATATTTATGTAGTGCGTTAAAAGGGCAGGTGTGCGTTAAATGTATGGAGTGTTTATTGAAAACCGGATGATATCGCTTTTGAGGAAGTATGGACCATAACTTAAATACGTTACCAATTTACTATAAGGTTAAACTTAATACATATTATTATCGATGAACTTTGAGTTCTACATCAGTTTTTTTTAAATATCCAAAAATTCTTACACAAAATCCAAAAAGTTGTTGCCTTCAGTTCTGGGTAGCAATTTATTGCACTCCTTAATTTGAGAGCTTTCATTTGATTTTGGGAGCGATTATATTATATAAACACGGCTCAAGACACAAAATGATATACATATGTTTGTAGCGATATTACTGACTTTGTACAAAAAACTGAAAATAAGTACATACATTTGCTTTGATCTAAAACTTTTGACAACATAATTTTATTGATCTTCTTCCTTTCTGGTAGCATACTTCGCTCAGCTCAGGGTCCGCTTTGAAGACAGAATATGGGACTGACGAATAATATAATATAATAGCCGTGTGGTTCCCGGCAGAGTAGAATAGGACCACTCCAAGTCTTCCCGTGGATGTCGTAGAAGGCGACTCAGGATACACAAGCTGAACAAAGCTTTTAAACATCAAAAAGACCTCTCCAACCCGTCTGGCCAGCGTGGAGAGTCTAGGCCAAATCCTCTAACTGCTCTGGCTAATATATGGCTCTGGTAGTGCAGAGAGGGTCGTGCTTCTGCAGTGGAGACTAAAAGACCCGATGATGATGATGATGATGATGATGTATGATATAACATATTTTTATCGCTATCGATTCTCCATTGGTACGTCCCTAAGAAGCCGTCGGCACAGGTAACGATTTTCCGAACCCCAATATTCAACGAGCCACTCATATGCACAGAAACCCATTTACACTCTAGTGTATTACCGCATGTTTATATGAACACGCTTTTTTAGTATGTTAGTTCTACATACGAAGTTGTAATGATCTTCTTCTTCATTTGTTGTTGATGGTACAGATTTGCTATATTTTTTTAGCCCACTTCAATTCCTTTCTTAGAACTGCATGAAGGTCGTCCAAGGTGCAGGTGTTGTGTTCGGGCACCTGGGACATGAGAGGAGGTGCACCATAGTTTGGGGTAAGTGACCACATTTGCACCAGTTTTGCGAATTGTCTATCATTCCCCACTTAGCCAGATTGTCTTTGCATCGACCCACTTATGTTCGCAGTCTATTGAGTTTCTTCCAGATGGGCCAGGACAAATCATGGTCAGGGGAAAGGTGCTCTTGTGGGTGATAAAATTAGCTTTTACCATCATGGTGACAGGATTCGCCATCCTGAAAGCCAGCCAGTAAATATGCTTTTGATTGGTTGACTTTTTTAAGATTCCTCCTCTTACGCCTCTGATTTAACCATGGGATTTAACATATTCTTAGTGATTGTATGATACTGCATTTCCATCAAAACTGTGCAAGAAAGCGTTTTCCTAGTTTTGATGGAAACCCTAAATAATACGAGTACTAAGAGTACGTGAACTAAGACGGTACTTCGATTTAATTAGCTAGCCAACCGTAAAATGATCCCCGTACTTCCGTGTCGTGTTACTCCGAATAATTACCATACGCAGACACGTACGTTAGTTCGATGGTAAACATGCGCTTGTAAGCTGTTCAGATGATGTAGTCTCTAGCAGACGTTAGGGTATAAGCACAGTGTTTAAGATAGCGGCTTTAGTTATTTTTACTACGCTTATACGTTAGTTTGATAGTAATCAAACGCTTGTATGCAGTTCAGATGATGTAATCTCTACCAGATGTTAGGGTAAAAGCTCAGTGCTTAAGATACGGTTGTACTCGTTATAACCATACTTATAGTCGTACGTTAGTTTGATGGTAAACATGCACTTTTAGGCTGTTCAGATGATGTAATCTCTAGCAGACGTTAGGATGTAGACTTAGAGGTGAGAATATAGCGATTTTACTAATTATAAACATACGTAAAACGTACATACTTACTAACGTTACTTTAACGCCTGTAGCACACAGCCGCGAATGCGGAACGGAGCGTTCCGCAACGGAACACTGGCGGAACCGCGAAACGCTTTTGTATGATTCCGTTTTGGTTTCGTTCCGCTTGCGGTGTGAGACTCACCAAACAAATTCATACTAGACAGCGTTTCGCGGTTTTGCCAATGTTCCTGAACGCATCCGTTCCGCATTCGCAGCTTTGTGCTACAGGCGTTAAAGTAAAGTAAGTAAACGTAAAATGTACATACTTAACGTTAATATAATATTCCGATGATGTCATTTTCAGCAGACGGTCAGGAAGTTGCAATATTACAAAGAAGGTCGCGATTTTCTGTGCTCAGGAGTGTCATCTTAAACTGCCTGTCAGGTACGTGCACCTGGCCTCGCAAGCTTTCTCCTCCCTAATCCCAAATGTCTACTCTCAGAGTCTGGATTGAGTTTCTTTCGGCGTATTCTTCTCACCAGTGGTCGTTACGAAACGATATAGTTTTTCGATTTTGCATATTAAAAATAAAAATAATAAAGTGGAAAAAAATGACGTTCAAAAAGAGAAACAATTATCCAATTTTGAATGAAAATCTTTGACTTTGACTACATCCCGTTTACCTTGTCCAATAAACTCCTACTCCTTCCCCATTAAAAAAAAAGTTTTGATAGGTAGCAGCATCGGAGTCGAAATAAGCCAAACAAACGGTCTGCCTACCGTGCTGAGTGTGGTAATTCCCCATTATTGAAATCCTTTGGGGAGGCGTATGACTAGCAGTGGATTTCTTATGGCTAAGATTATAGCGACTTTGTACATGCTGTTTCAATAGCAATATTTTTAGATACTGTTCTCCCTAACAATTAGTCTGAAAATAAATCTCTTTTGAGGTAATTTGGCAACGGCCTTGTCACACCCTTGGTGTTGCAGTTGTACCTAGACAGCGATAATCACTTACCATCAGATGAGCTGCTTGCTACAACATAATAAGAATGAAAATTCTTGGATCGCCGTGTGTGCCATGCTACGCGGGCTGTTCGAAATCCCTATGACTTCCATAGGAATTTCGACCAGCCCCCCTAGGACGGCAGACGTGGCAACGTTTATCGACTATCACCATCTCATTTTTTATAATATCAAAAAGCGAGATATTGATAATTTATCGCGCGATATAAATATTACTTACGTTACTTAGGTTATATATCAAAATAAACCTTCAAACACATTAAATGTGATCGTGTAATTATTGCTCCGTCCTAAAATCTATCGGCGGGAGGGTCCTGGTGACTTGTGTTACAGGTTTTTTCCAAAAACCTACTTCAGGCACCAGTCCTTCATAAAGATAGGTTTTGCAGGGAACATTATTAAGCAATTGTTCTTATTTTTTTTTATATACATCAAATTATCAATAAATTCACTGTAAACCTTTGTGAAGGAAAATAAAGATCTTATTATTATTTATTATTACTTACCAATATTACCCTCTTGTGCACGGTCAATGGGTAAAAATTGTTTTTCTGTTCCTTAATTGTCTCTTTCCCCTAGTTCCTCGCCCCTCGACATGGTGATTACTGTTCTATACATTCTCTACATGCTTCTGGTTAAATTTCTTAACTTAACTCCTTCTATCACCAAGCTCTCTCCTTTGAATTGTCAATTTAACTCGAGCGCTATAATTCTGTTACCGCCGTTAATATGTTCACATATTGATAAAGTTATATTGGGCTCACAAGATATCTGATTTTGCAGTATGGGCGGACATGATACGGACAACTCAATCATGCTGAATATGTTTAATATTCAAAATCTATTCTAACATTTAGTAGTAGTGATATGAATAGTGGTTCAGTCAGTAGGTATAGTCTATGAGCGCGACCCATAAACTAAAAGCTACGGGTTCAAGCCCCGTCCAGCCCGGCCTATAGCTGAGTTTGTAGCCCATGACGACACATTCATCAACCATTACCTGCTTTCGGTGTAGGAATAGTGAGGTCACATGCAAACAAATTTGAGAGTTCAGTAGTGTTTTGTGCAATATCAAATTACCTGCCAAAAATTATCAATTTGAGATGAGCGTAACTTTCCCATCTATGTAGTAAGCGTCTTCTCCTCAGAAGGATTGAGTACGCAGTAACTTGTATAATATATATGGCATAGAAAGAAACGGAAATACTACTCGGTTGGTGGCCCGTGGTCTAATTTGATTGATTTTCACCAGTTTTTAGGGTTCCGTAGTAAAGAAGGAACCCTTATGGTTTCGCCATGTCTGTCTGTCCGTCTGCGGTTTCACGCAAAGACTGTAAGTACTAGAAAGCTGTAATTTGGTATGGGTATGTATGTTAATCATTAAAAGAAAAATGGTTTTTAAAATCTCAATGTCATTTTTAAAGACCTATCTATAGACACCCCGCACGTATATGTTTGATGTTTTTTTTTATTTCAGTTCCATGTATACAGCGCCCCCAACCCCTCGCCCTCCCCATAATCTTTTATTATTTCTGTATAAAAAATCGTAAAGTGGTTCACAGAATACATCTTCCTACCAAGTTTCAACTGTGTAGTCTCAATAGTTTCAGATTAAATGGATCTGACGGATCTGACACACAGACAGACATCTACGAGGAATCTATAAGGGTTTAGTTTTTTGCCATTCTGGTACGAAAAAAATGAGAAGAGTCCAATAATATCACAGGCGAAATTGTAACCATTTATTTAAATATCATCCTACAATAAACAAAAGTTGACATAAATATTAATATTGAAACGACAGGCGCGGGTATCTGTGGGCGGATATTTCATAGAGCCAATTGTGTGGGTGAATGCTATATTATTTAGAATTCTGTGGTGAATTTATTTATCAAGTTTGTAGTAAGTTCTTTATGACATTATGTGTGTCACGACATGACACATAGACTGATAATATTTTACGTTTCTTTTTGTAGTAATTATACATGAAATAAAATGCTAAGTTGACTTTTTACGGATCGTCATTATCTGTTCTTTTTTTCTCCATTGCGAAGCATGACCCTCTCTGTACTACTAGAGCCATATATAATATTAGCCGGAACAGTTAGAGGATTTGGCCTTCACTCTCCACTTTGGCCAAATGGGTTGGAGAGGTCTCTTTGATGTTTATAAGACTGATTTAGCATGAGTTTCGTTTGAAGTCACCTTCTACGATATCCACGGGAAGACTGGGAGTGGTTCCTATTCTGCTCTGCTGAGAACCATACGGCGGTATGGTTCTCAGGAGATTTAAAACAGACTTATTTCAGTAATAAACAAACTCTTCTTAGGTTGTAAAGTATTGACAAAATTTACTTTTTCCTTTCTCTTTTTTTTCTTGAGGAAACATGGTTTTATTAATAATCGTTGTAATTATTTAATCGTATTTAAATAAAAAAAATGATGATGATAATAATTAATCATGATTAAATTATTGTGTTTTCCTGTCTATGAATAATTGAAAAGCTATTTACAGAAAATAAAAATAGAACGAGGGGCCAAATATATACTGAGGATGTCAATCCAAAATATGACGCTTTAGGTAGCTATCTGACCTACCTGTGACGTCTACTTTATATATAAATAACCACACCGTGCTTAAAATAGATTTTAGCTTAAAATAAAGTATATGGATTTTCACAGAAATCCAAAAATAACGAACCTAAATTGCCTATCTAATACTAATAATCCTGTAATACGCACAAAAGGTTGTTATAAAAATACATACTATGTGAAAATCGATGACGAAGTGGATAAACTGGTCAAGTGCGAGTTTTCGAGGAATTACGATGGTTTTCGTACCACCATACAATAAAACGATCCAAAACACGTTCATTATATTGTACGAACCGTTAATTATATTTCTATACAAATTATAATAGCCCGCGGCTTCGCTCGCATTAGTGTCGATCCCTCGAGATCAGTACTTTTCTCGGGGATGAAAGATTAATAAAAAAACTTATGTCCTTCTCCGTCCAGACAATATGTAGGCAAAATTTCATGATGATAGGTTCAGTAGGTAGGGCATGAAACTGTAACAAACTCACATTCACATTTCTAATATAAGTTGGGATGATAATAGTATTTTATTATTTGTTTTTAAAGTGGAAATAGATATACACTATTTCCATTTTAAAATTCGTTTAATTTTCATTCGTTACTATCTATTACGGTTCAATAGATACAGCCCAGGGACAGACAGACGGACGGACATCAGAAGCTTAGTCATAGAATGCCGTTACAACCCTTTGAGTACGGAACCCTAAAAATATATTTTAATTTTCAGGTCTTTTTTCAACAATTCGTACTTCTGTATTACTTCTAATCTGTACACTGAAATATTAAAACGGTAAATTATTGTTTTCTTTTTTGTTTGGTTGAAACAATAATATTTATTCCAATCATATTTTCCACGAAACCCCAATAAAAACTATTTGTTTGCGTTACATTTCATTTTGAATAGCAATCACTTTTATTACATTTTACGTTCATTTCCAAGAAATAATATATACTTTATTAAAACGAAACTCATCAAAATCAGTCTTAAAAATGGCAGTAAGCGAAATGAATTTCTATTTTTAAAAGAAATCAATCAGTAAAACATCTTCTATGATGTAGAAGGACCTAAGACCATAAGACCCAAAGGCTTCGTTTATCAATGTTTTGTTGCGGAAAAGGAAAAACAACAATAGCGACGGGTTTCTAGCCACATGGCCACATTCATCGACATGTTATGAAACAGAAGTGGATATGAGAAGGCCGAAGAAGATATCGTGGACGGACTGTATGAGAATAGGGCAGCATAGAGAGTAAAAAACCGGCCAAGTGCGTGTCGGGCCACGCGCAGTGTAGGGTTCCGTAGTTGCGAATGACAACTTTGAGTTCACACTGTTTACACTCACACCTCACAGTCTAACGACCAAAAACATCTAACAATGAAGATTGTATGAAATTTTACATTTTCCAGTACATTTTATAAGTTGGTTGCCTATAACTTTTTAGTTTGCACTTAGTACCCAGCTCTGATAGTTTTCCTTTCAACTTCAGTATATATACAACTGCTGTAATTTTTTTCACGTATGCATATATAACCGTTTAGCAGATAGAGGGGGGGAACACGTACCTCTAACAAAATTTTGCACTTTAAAACCAAATATTTCGGAAACGGATCCCTAAATCGAAAAATGGTGTTCTTAACCTCACAATATTTTTGAAAGACCTTTTTAACGATACCCCACACGATGGGTAAATAGAGAAAAAAAAATTACTCCCCCACTTTACTTGTATGGGAGCTACCCAAAAAAAAAAAATTTTTCAAGGTTTTTTTTCTACGACTTTTTTGCCATGATTAATATACACACTCATACCAAATTACAGCTTTCTAGTACTTATAGTCTCTGAGTAAAACCGCGGACGGACAGACAGACAGACAGACAGACAGACAGACAGACAGACAGACAGACAGACATGGCGAAACTATAAGGGTTCCTAGTTTACTACGGAACCCTAAAAAGGTCACTGACATTAAAAAATAGAAGGTACTAACATGCCGTGCCGATCCCATACAGAAATATCTTATAAGGTATAAAAGTAGAACATATTTTGAACTTAATACATATTGTTTTCTTATGTTTTCGGGATTGTCACACATTTAAATAAAATTATTTTAATACGGTTTTTATCGCGTTTATTACATTATTTATACACCTAACGTTTCGAACCCTTTTCAGTGTTTGACCAGCCTTTGACGTTCTGGGTGGGAAAGATCAGCTGGTATATTTTGTTTTTTTAGGGTTCCGTACAAAAATTGAAAAACGGAACCCTTATAGGATCACTCGTGCGTCTGTCTGTCCGTCCGTCCGTCTGTCACAGCCGATTTTCTCCGAATCTACTGAACCAAATTAGGTGAAATTTGGTAAGATAGTGTAATCCTATGACCCAAACACGGATGTGCAAAGTAAATAAAGATTTTTTTGAAATAAGGTTCATTTTCAGGGGCCCAATTAAAAAATTAAAAAAAAAGTTTTGCATACCTTACTGTGTCATATATCAAATGAAAAGGCTCATTATGAGGATCTCAAAAATATTTTTTTTTTGTTCGTGTAAAATCAGTACTTTTGATTTTATTCACGAAAGAAGGCAAAAATTGACCATTCCCCCCCTCCCCTGATCTCCGAAAGTACTGGTCCGAAAATTTTGAAAAAATTACAAAATGTAGTTCATTCCTTGAAGATTACAGGAAAAATAATGAGAATTCTATCACTTGAAAATAAAGTGGTGAACTCACTATAATAAGTTCATCTCGGGAAATAGTTCACTAAAACACCACTAGATAGCGCTAGTCAATTGAATAAAACATTTTTGCACATTGTGTGTGTGTACACTTGTACGGAACCCTCATTGCACGAGTTTGACTCACACCGGCCGGTTTTTTTTTAAATTTTTTTCCCAAATCAACATAAGCAAGAGATTAGGGTAGAGAACGTAAAAGACATGAGGGACAGATTTTTCATTCCATACTGCAATAAAAATGATTTATGTAATATGACTATGAGCAACTTTACGCAAATAAAAAAAGAAAACTATTTCAATTATGGAACTCAGCGGAGGAATTAAGCAAAAAAAAAAATAGGGTTAGACGATGAATATTGTAGAGACTGTTAGGATTTCAATTTCAGATACACGCCGCTAGAATTAAAACTTGTTACCTGGCTGTAGCCTGGGACCACTTCAAATATAACTCGCACATGTACAGTCAACAAAAAAGAAAGAATAAATATTGCCATTCAACGTGGTACTGCCTCCAGTCTTCGGGATATTTTCTATTTATTGGTAGGATTTATTTATAAGTAGGTTTTATTTATTGGCAATTTTATTTCATAGGTTTCATTGTTAGTTTTTTAGTTTAAATAAATAAAGTACTCATTTGAATATTTTTAAAGTGAATCCATCCATCCATCCATCGGGTCTTTTTTAGTCTCCACTGCAGGAGCACGACCCTCTCTGTACTACCACAGCAATATATTAGCCTGAGCAGACAGAGGATTAGGCCTACACTCTCCACGCTGGCCAAACGGGTTGGAGAGGTCTCTTTGATGTTTATAAGCTTTGTATAGCTTGGGTTTCCTAAGTCGCCTTCTACGACATCCACGGGATGACTTGGAGTAGTCCTATTCTACTCTGCCGGGAACCACACGGCGATTTATTTATTATTTATTTATTGGCAATTTTATTGCATAGATTTCATTGTTAGTTTTTTAGTTAAAATAAATAAAGTACCCATTAGAATATTTTGAAAGTGAATAAAGTACGTCAACAACATTAATAGGTATTTATACATGCTCGCGAAACACATTACGCTTCTTCTGGGTGGGTTAGTTTGGTTAAATAAAAATAATTTTGAAACCTGTTCATAATTATTTTCTTAAATTTTGTTGCTTAAGGCGAAGTGAGTTCACACACTAGCGCCACCCAGAAATTAATTCTATAGGTCCTAAATCGTATCAAATTTAAAAAATCTAATAGCTGAATGCCCTAGTATAGTACTCGTAGTATTATTGGTACAAGTTTCACTATTTTTAATTTGATGAATTAAGAGAACAAATTTTTATCAATCAGCTATTAGATTTTTAAATTTGATTTGATATAGGAGTAAAAATATTAATTGCTAGGTGACGCTAGTGTGTGTACTCACTTGGCCCAATATTATTGTATGAATAACCCTTTAAGTAGTAGCCTTAATGTGTATTCTTAATTCTGTTGTTGACCCTACCTACATTAAATATGAAGGTAAATGGAGTACAGTAATACACTAAGGTAATATGGTTTTCATGTAAAGGTAAACCCCTACTTATATTATTTTTGATAAAAGTTCCCTCACGCTGTGTGTAATTACGCTTTATTAATTGAAAATGTGATTTAGTCCGTCTTTATACGAACTGTTCCTAAGAGTCCGATGCTGGAAACGAGAAAAATAGTTGCCAAGTGCGACTTGGACTTGCCCATGAAGGATTCCGTAGTAGCAAGCTTAGTACATTTTACCACTTTGGAAGTGTTTATCTTTCAAACGATTGACTTTGAGGAAAATGGTTTTAGTATTACTACCCAACTAATATTATAAATGCGAAAGTGAGTTTGTTTATTTGTTTGTTTTTTTGTTTGTTTGTTACGCTTTCACGCCGTTTCTACTGAAACGATCATTATGAAATTTTGCATACACATAGGTTAGGGTACCGAGAAGGACATAGGCCAGGCGGGGGAAGCCGCGGGTAACTGCTTGTAACGTACAGGTTTGATGAAAAAATATAGTTTCAGTTCTATGTTTGGGGAGCCCCGTTATTCTTTTATTGTTGTTTACGAATCTTAAAGTGGTTCACTAAATATACCTATAGCCCTACCAAGTTTCAATAGAGTATTCTTAATAGTTTCGGATTAAATCGCTATGACATTCGGCCAGACAGGCAGATAAATATAGAGACAGACTTTAAGGGTTCTGTTTTCTCATTCGTCTACGGAACTCTGAAAAAGGATCTTGATAAACAGACGGACAGACGGACCATCGAGTCATCCATAAGGTCTTTATCTTTTGAGGTACAAAAAAATAAAAACCTAATCCAAAACGATGATAATTCAGAATTAAACATTTCGGGATATTTACCGTGATTATTGTGGTTTCTTTGAGTTTTCGATATTTCAGTCCAGTTACATGGACCATGGTCACGAAGTAACTAGTTCCTTCGTGATCATGGTCCATTTAACTGGACTGAAATATCGAAAACTCAAAGACATGGACCATGGTCACGAAGTAACTAGTTCCTTCGTGATCATGGTCCATTTAACTGGACTGAAATATCGAAAACTCAAAGAAACCACAATAATCACGGTAAATATCCCGAAATGTTTAATTCTAATGTAGATAACCGTGAAAGTTTAAAAAGTTACGATGATAATTTATTTCCTATTTATTTATAGCTGTATCGAGTGCTGACATCTGGTCATCTCCGGAGCGGCGCTCCTTTTTGATCTCCGAGACGAGTGTTATCGACATCTGTTAATTACATCGACATGAGGGAAAATGTTTATTTTTTCTCGCAAAAGAACTGCAAAACGGCGGTAATGGAAACTTAAGACATACATACCACAGAATATTCAATATTCTATTCTAAAGTGTGTATTCTATTCTATGTAGTGGAGACTTAAAATTCTGATGATGATGATGATACTCCAAATATACATGGAAAAATTTTGATCATTTTGGGCCCTCTTAACAGCGTGATTCAGTCCATCGATATGAACAACTTTTTCTATGGGACCAATGTTGGAAACTTAAAAGCTGGCTGTTATCATTGTTGGTACCTAAAGCTATGACAAAAAAAAACTGACTCCAGTGTTGGCCACTCACAGATGGCAAACAAAGCAATAGTAAATGTATATTCAAATCCACCTATTTGGTTTGTTTGTATGCCACAGACATACACTCATAGACAGACTAACAGGAGAAATTTATACGTAAAAAATTGTTTTGATCGACCAGGAGTCATAAAACATTTTCATTCCTATAAAACAGTCCAAAAGTTACTATATTAACGCAAGCAAACCCGCAGACACATTTTTGTCAATCAAGCACTCTTGTCAAAGTGATCGTGGTCACAATTCGGTCGTTTCCCGTGCCACCGCTGCTTTTGTAAATGCGTCGCCATGTGGCTGGATGTCTAGCAGAGTAAGAGCACTCGGTGATGAATAAGTGCGTAACAGATTAAATGGTCTGTCCTTCGTGTTGGAGGGCACCCACGTAATCTTTTTCCCTCGACTTTCGATTGCACTAATAACTGTTCCATTGCGTCCTCGTTACGGGGAACCGAAGAACCTGATTCGTATTTGCATAGTTGACAATAGTCTTACAATCGCTCTTTGATGTTGAGATTTCAATATTAAAACGTAATGTTTTCTTATGTTTTCGCGATTGTTACACATTTAAAAAAAAATATTTTAATACTGTTTTTATCGCGTTTATTACATTATTTATACACCTAACGTTTCGAGCACTTTACATTGTTCGTGGTCGCAGGTAGACTAAGTTGACATTTGTCTAGTATTTTATAAGAACTGCAAAATCTACCGCCTGAAATTAATTGATTAAAACGTAGTTCATGGTATTTTGAGCATGCGTTTCCAAACACCACATTTCCAAAGCGTCAATGTTGCAACTATCCTATATTCTCAGTCTTACTCGTCACAGCTCCATTAAGAAAGATTGGAAAGTCCAGCCACCTTATCAGTCAAAACATTGTATTTCTGTATTTATATGTATTTTTTTATGCATTCACAATGATTATCTGATATGCTTTTATTTAATTAAGAAATAAGATACGGTAAAAAAAAAAACAGGACAGTAGTTGAAGCAGCAGTCGTACAAAGAGTAAGACTGCTGGTTCAAGTTCCACGTGGGTAGGCCCACGTGGAACTTTTTCCCATATCTTATTTCTTAATTTAATCATCATCATCATTTCAGCCGCAGAAAGTTCACTGCTGGCCATAGGCCTCCCCCAAGGATTTCCAAGATGACCGGTAGGAAGCGGCCTGCACCCAGCGCCTTCCTGCGACCCTTATCAGGTCGTCCGACCACTTGGTCGGTGGGTGACAGTCTTAATTTAATAAGAACTTTGTATTTCTGGTTATTCTGTGATCTTTCCAACACGTAGGTACTTCTAATTAATATTATTTTTCATCAATATGAATACTTTCGCCTACTCATGTCTGGTTTTAATTACCGGAGTACCTAATTGTGTTAGGAATCCTCACTGCGGACGTGAGCTGTGTACGGAACCTGAAGTAATCACTTAGGTTGCTTGAGAGTAGTCTGTACGTACGGTGCTAATTGTATATTGCTTTCAGGAGAGAACTGTAAATAGAAACATTTGTGAAGTGCCATTTTTATATTCTTATTTTAATTTTATGGCTTCCAACGAGAACTTGGTGATTCTGCCAATATCCAGTATTGATGTAAGTGAAATAGATACAAAGTATCGGTGTTGTACGCTATACAGTAAACAAGTAGCAATCAAAGATGGCGTAGGTCTTTTCAAAGATGGCGTAGGTAGTTAGAATTAAGAACTTTTTGAATTGGTACCACCTTTATACCATCGTTCTTGACACTTGGATCTCCAAAAATGTCTGACCAAAACGTGGTTTTTTCCCTCGTATGCAAAACGGGCTTCCTCACGAGGTTTTCCTGCGTGCTATAACTTGAGGTCCTATAGTAGGCGTGTTTACAGGTATCTTAGGAATCGGCAACGCATCTCCTCTGGTGTCGCAGATGTCCAAGGGTGACGATGCCCACTTTCCATTAGTTGGCTCGTCTGCTCGTTTTCCATCAAACATATGTAAAAATATTCATCCAAGTGTCCTCATATTAGGTATGCTTTTACACAAAAGGATGGCACTTCTATCCTTTATTTGCTTCGTACACACGAGATAATGAAAACAGGATATAGAACTGTCATATTCTAGGACGGTAGCCACATCGTCAAACTTTTTAACTAGGTAAATAAATAATAAATAAATAAATAAATAAATAAATAAATATATACGGACAAATCACACAGATTGAGCTAGCCCCAAAGTAAGTTCGAGACTTGTATTATGGGATACTAACTCAACGATACTATATTTTATGATAGATACATATATAGATAAACATCCAAGACCCAGGTCAATCTGAAAAAGATCATTTTCCATCTTGACCTGACCGGGGATCGAACCCGGGACCTCCGTGTCGCAGGCAGGCGTGTTGACCGCTGCGCCACGGAGCATCACTTACCTATATCAGTTGTAGCAACACGTATTTATGGTTAGTTGCACCATATTTCGGTAATACCGAGCTTATGAAGTTGTTTGTTGAGTTCCCGAAACAGGCTGCGTAAAGTTGGTCTTTTGGTGCGAACTAAAATACTAGCTCGTATTTGCTCGTGTTTCGAATTTGCTCGTAAAGTTGTGCGATAGTGACGTCTTTACAAATATATAATTATACTTTATTAGTATTATTAGGCTCAGCAGTGGGCTGATGTAGGCTGAGAAAAATTATTATGATGATTACTTAAAGAGAAAATATATAATTGTTTTTATTCTTGTTGCAATTAATAAAATTAAAGATGTTGCATATTTTGCAAGATTTGTTAAATTTGCAAGAGAATCAACCTGTGGAGTACTCGTCAACTTAAAATTACCCGTAGAGAAAAAAATTGATTTATTAACCAAAATCTACAAATTTGTAGTAAGCTCTAAAAAAACTTTCTACGGAACCATTTGCGCTCGACTAAGACTCTCAGTTGGTCACGGGAAAATAGCCATGTGTGTTGCTTTACATACACACGATGTATCAACTAGCTATTCTTGTTCTGACTTCAATCAATATATTAGAAAGAACTACAATATGAATGGTACGGCATTATTTGCAGACATGTTAAAGGTTGTTCACTTAGCAAAGTTTGTTCGCGAGTGAATAAAATAGAGGAACTTTAATTGAGAAATCATCTCTTTGTAGGTAATCGATGTCCGAGATTGGTATTCATGACACTCGCACTATAGTCATAGACGTGCGGAGGTAGCACAGGGACCGCTAATTTCAAGACAAATCATACGGAAAAACCGTTTCTACTTTACCCTGAGCGAGTACGCATCGTAGATTTGGCAATCGAGCGGTCGCGTAAATATTATATTCACATTGTTAAAAAGTCTATTGATAGATCATCATAGCCTTCTATTTTAGTTTCCACTACAGGGTACTCCTGTAGTGGACAGCAAAGACCTGACGATGATGATGATTATGATAATGATGAGGAATTTCCAGTATCTGTAGTTATGGGCATCTACTTCATTAGGGTTTAAGCAAAGGGCTAAAGCATGCTCTTTTATTACATTTTACCTTTTTACACAATATATACCGTTTCGTCTAGACCAGATAAAGTAACTCATATTGCATGTCTGGAAGTGCAAACTGTAATTTACTTGAAGTAAAGCACTCATACTTTCAACGATACGTTTTAGTCTGAATTTAAATAGACTATTTGTTTGGGAATGCAGTCATAATTTTCATTCAAATAGAAAATGTTTCTTGACATGAGTTTTCTTAGCTCTTTTCACATTCAGGTATAAATTATACATGAATGTAAACAAATTATAGCTGAATGTAAAAGAAGCTTTTAATATAGCTACTTTGAAATGTGTTTTTCAAAATAAGAGAAGCTATGGATAAATGTTGTGTAAACTAACCGATATGAAAATATTTAAAAGGAACAGTTATAAGACAAGAGGGATTCTGAAATTCTAAAAGATCTATTTGACTGGTCTAGAATACATCATCATCATCATTAAGTATACTTCTATATTGTATACATTATATTTTTTTAGAAAAACGAGCTTAATAATCTTATGATCGTATTTTTTATCATAGATTTTGCCACTACAATTTGTTGTGAAGCAATGCTTAGTGCTGCGAATAGCTACGATCTAAGACTTGTGCTTTCAAAAGCTACGAAGCTGTGTTTCTAGTACTACAGTGCGGCAACAATAACAAGCCATTTTTGAAAAATTAAGAATGGAAGTAGTAGTTTACTTTTTTCGTAGCCGTAGCCGTAGCTTATGCTAGGAAGTGGTACGAGCAACGAAAAGCTACAAAGCAATGCTACGACATCACTTCGTAGCACCTTTTGGTAACTGTTTGTAGCTTGTAAGCTACGACAAGGCTACGACACAATGCTATGAGCTACGAACAGTAAGTGCTGGAATATTATTTTTTAAATGCATGATCCATGTGACTTTATCTCTAGATATCTCGACCTAGATATAATATAGTAAAATCAGTTAAAGATAATAGCATTTTTGTTGACTTGCTTTGATAAGAAGAATACAGCTGTTTATCTCCATTCCAATCATATTTCCTTCAAAGTTTAGGTGGTAAATAAGAAATACTTACTAAAACTAATACGCTAACATTCTATTACGTATTGTACTTCTTTAACCCAAAACTAAAAAATTGAAACCATGTGGCATGTTGTTGTCAATAATGCAGGCTGCAATGTCACGCTGGATTGCGAACGCTTGTTTGTTTGTTTTTCGTGTGTGTAAGTAGCCAACACTGGTGTCAGATTTTAAAGCTGCCTAAAGGCATCTGACATAGCTTAACAACTGCTATTAATTACGACAATTGGGACTAACGGCTTAACGTGCCATCCGAAGCACGAAGGAGCACGAGATATTTCTTTTTATGCCACTTGCGGTCACCCATCCAAGTGGGAAATGCGACCAGGGTTGCTTAACATGCTTGAGCGCTGAAGCGCTTATTCGCAATGCGAAAAAGCAGCCAGCCCTTTTGTCACCGATATTAGGCAAAGATAAATCTTATTTAAAAGAGCTTTGCACTGAGACTCCATGGTCCAAATATCTCGACACTAATATTTCCAATTGTAATTCTATTCCTACTGTATATTCCCTCTTTTAAATGCTTTAGTAATACAGGTTGATTTTGAACCTATGAACTATATTGTAATCTCGGGATCAGAATCCTTAATAGAATACAGAATTGTAAGAAAAATAAGGAATAAAACGTAAACATTAATAGACCTCCCACACAAAGTCGCCGATCAGCTGGGCGAATTTCTATGGGAAGTCAGATTTTATTACTTTATATGGGATTTTATTTTGCATTCACAATGCTATTTTACCTTATTTATTAAATAAAGAAAATAAGAAATGGAGAAAAAATGGTCCTGCCCGCGTGGAATTTTTTCTCCATTTCTTATTTTCTTTATTTAATAAATCAGATTTTATTTTTCGATTTTTAATTTTTTTTCTTTCAGTTTTGTATTCCGGAATTCTGATTTCGAGATTTTAATATAGTTCATAGGTTCAAAATCAGCTTGAATATACTTCAGTAAAATACGAGTAACATACCTGTTGAAACGAAGTACTCTAAACCTACGATTAAATTGTACATGTCGTTCCTTTGTTTTTCCTTTGCAACTTGTTTGTTTTATATTCTCCTTTTAAAACTATTTCATTAAGGCGCCCTGCCACCAGGTGTCGCTTTAACATTCAAATGTATTGCAAACACCTGGCCGGGGAATGCTTCGCCAGTTTTATGGAATTAGTGCAAGGATTTCAATGAACGTAAGCAGCTGCTATAGAGCACAAGTCATAGGCGGAAAAGTATTAAGGCGAAGCGAGTTAAATATAAATATATACGGACAAATCACACAGAATGAGCTAGCCCAAAGTAAGATCCAGACTTTGTGTTATGGGATACTAACTCAACGAAACTATATTTTTATCATCATCATTATCATCAGGTCTTACTAGTCTCCACTGCAGGAGCACGACCCTCTCTGTACTACCAGAGCCATTTACTAGCCTGAGTAGTCAGTATTTTTATAATAGATACTTTTATAGATAAACATCCAAAACCCAGGTCAATTTGAAAAAGATCATTTTGTATTATTGTTTTAAAACTAGAATTTATTTGTTCTAATTAAACTTAGACGTGTTAACCAGATAGAGGCTTTCAGCTGAGTGCATAGCCATAGATTCTTCGAGGATGACCACACGATGTAAGCTCAAATATAAAAACAATAGCCGCTGTTTCTTATAACTTGCACCACCTTAAATCTTAGCAAAGTGGAAGTTAGGTACCTAATAAAACTAGGGAGAACACTGCATTTATTCGTTTGTAAACGAATACTTTACATCATGTTCTCAAAGGTGATGAGATAATCAAACTTAAACGGAAATCAAAAACCGCTTCTTATATAACTTGACTTACTTGACTTAATGCCCTATGTCCCCCGGATAGGGTAGAGGGCTTCCACAGTGCTTCTCCATTTCTCTTTATCCTAAGCAACAAGCTCACCCAGGCCAGGTTAGTCCAGTCGATTTAATTTCTGTCTCTATCGAGCGTCGCCAGGTCTGCCTTGGCCAACCACGTTTCATCTTCCTTTGCGGGGTCCACTCTAGTGCCTGTCAAGAAATGTGGGTGGCTTCCCATGGCTGATCCACATCCAATTACGTGGCACGATTTGATGGTTAATTGCCGTTTCCCTACGAAGCTGCCATAGTTCATTCTTTAGTGCTGGTTTTGGGGCAAAAAGAAACTTTTCTTCCCTCGCACACCGTAAGAGCCGGTAAAGGGATTGGACGGAAATCTAAAAAATCACATCTATAGGTGAAGTGGCTAGCAACCCATCGCTATTTTGATTCCGTTTTCCACCTCTACGCTTAATAACACGCTAAACATGGCCTTTGGGTTTCATAACATTGGGCTCTGTCTACCCCGCGAGGGATAAAGACACAATAATATGTATGCATGTATGCTACCTTAGTTGACTATTTGAGATCTTCTCAGGCCAGAAGATTCCCAATATCCGTCGGAGACAGCGATTTATGAAGACCTGTATATAGGCCACGTCAAATCTCAGCGAAGTGGAACTTAGTAAAACTAGGGAGAACACTGCATTTCTTGTAAACTTCGCTGGAATTAGTTCATAAACGAATACTTTACACAGGTTTTAAGAGCGTATACTAGCAGTATTTTTTCAATATGGTTTCCATAGAAATGTATTTCTCTATTTTCTCGCTGAAAACTGATTCTAGAGCCAATTCTTTTTTTCATAAAATCTAGTACTAAAATAGGAATGCCCCTATTTTTTGTTTTTTCCAAAAAAACTGTTTTTGTACAATTTTTTTTTCTTTTAAACAGGTTTTTAGAAAAAAATAAAACATAGGGACATACCTATTTTAGTAATAGATTGTATGTAAAAAGAATTGCGCCTCTAGAAGCAGTTTTCAGCGAGAAAATAGAGAAATACATTTGTATGGAAAACGCACTGCTAGTATACCCTCTTAAGTTGTGTTTTCATAAGATTTTTACGTATATTTGCTCTTTTAGATTATTTTTACTTTTTTTCGTCTCTATTATCTTTGAAAGCATAGATTAAAAAAAAATTTTTTTCGTCTCTCTGAATAGATGTCGCATAAAGCCATTTTTGTATGAAAACCTAGTATGTCAAGCCGGGGGGGTGTGGAAAAGAGGAAAGGGGGACGGGTTTATAGGGCTGCTATTTTTGAACGGGTGATATCATGAAGACGTACAAAAATTTACATAGAAATCGTTCGTTTGATTTTTCAAACAACCGAAATTCAAACCAGCGTACTTAGTCGCCAGTTTGAAAATAGCACTCATGACTTTTGACACTGCTGTCACAAGTGATGTATCAACACCGCGTAGTATCGATATCGAAAACACAAAACAAACCATTTTGTTGCAATCACAGATTTAATGTAGGTATACAAATCTGCGGTTGCAATTTAGAAAACAAAGGTTTTTGAATGTGAAATTATGTTTTCTATTATCATTGCGTAGCTACCTAAGAGTGCAAATACCATCAAATTCGGCATGGTTGACCGAATTTTCATGGAAAGTGGTGTCCACCATCTTGGTTCCAAAGGTTTTCATCATATCTGCGATGTATACCATACCTCTAAAACTACACCCCTATCGAATTTTCATAGGCGGTGTCCGCAATCTTGGATCCCAAAATTGAAGTTATGTAAGTATTTGTAAATCACACCCATCCAAACATTAGAAACAAACTTTTTTATCTTGCAATTTAAGGACAAACAAGTTTGATTAAGGCATTCATGCCAATATATAATTTGGCAAATATATGAAGAAAAAGTACTGTCTATAAAGAAGTTTACTAAAAGGCCGGTTAGGATTTTAAAAATAAAATTACTTTTACTTTGATTACATTGTCAAAAAAGGAGAAATACGAAAAATTAAATATATGTTTCTAAGAAAAAAGAATAATGAAAACTAGCAAAAATTAAAGGCATTGCATTAGAAATATTTTGAAATCAAGGATTGACAGGATATAGAGGTAAGACATGGTCTGTTATATGAGTTAGTAGAATCGGGTCACAATTATTCTTCTGGTACGCTCCTTTGTACTCATGTCGTATTCATGTACATTGTTTATCGATATATTGTAAGAGTAAGTAGGGGCATCACTATTCGTACTATCTTCTCTTACTTACTAAGGATTTTGACATTTAAAATGGCGTATAAATACATTTAATTTTTTTAAATAAAACATACATTGCTTTACTTACATGTGAAAAGTAACAGGTCGGGATAACATTTTAATATTTCTGTCAGTATTTTTGCAGGATTTCACTGCACAACTAGGCATGTTTACGGCTATAAACAATTAATTTCGTTCTGATATTTGCACTTCGACAGACGTCAGATGACTGGGGTCGCGAGAAAGCCGCGTGTATGTTTTACGAGTATAAGTCGTAGGACAGATCAAGCAATATTCACATTCTAGAGAGTATTCATACTTCTATGTTTGAAAGGGTAAACATGTAGTAGAAAATTTAGACGTGATTCTATCTTTCTTTCTTTCTTTCTTTAGGTTTAAGGCTCCATCGTTTAGCCATAAACGATGATTTTGCCAATGTCAAGGTTAACAATAACACGCACACACTTAAAAATATCATAGTACATTAAAAAAATTGACCGAAAACGTATCTTATTTGTTGACGTCTGTCAACGCCGAGACGTTTTTGACGTCTCCACAAAACCATACACTGACATAGCGAGCAAAGTGAGAGAAAGTGAGTTGGGGCAAAGACAATATAAATATAAATAAAAATTAGAAAATAATTTGAAAAAAAAAAACAAAAAAATATAAATTGGGGTTAAACATATTTTAGTTTGGAATATTCGTTAGTAATATCAGTAACACTTTTTACGCAAGTTAGAGAGATATTTCAACAATCGCAAAGTCCAAGCTACTGGTCAACTACAAGTATTTTTGCTATCTACACGGAGTAGCTCGATGGCCCAGCGGGCATAAGGACTGTAAGCGTTCACGCATGTAAAGTAATCACTGGTTCAGATGGATGGGTGACCGTTGGTTGGAGGCATAAAATATTTTGAATACATACGTGCTTCGGAAGGCACGTAAAGCTTGGTCCAGGCCGTCATAATTGGTGGCAGTCGTTAAGCTATATCAGATGCCTTTATGTACATTGAAAAATCTTACACCGGTGTTGATCACTAACACACACGAAAAACAAACATCGACACGTAGAGTTCAATAGCCCAGTGGTCATGCATATTGAAGCTATACAGCATGTTAAACAAACGGCAAAGAGCTAAACGTCTATATAGCCTATGACTTGGGACTTCACTTCTCTAACAAGACTTGCATCTCTTTGGAAATCTTCAAGCAAGCTGATGAAGTATTATAAGAATTCCGCTGCGTTCAGACAGCCTTCAGATTTAATTTAATTAGGTTTCCAGCACGGTTTGGACAGACTACAAGATTGTAAAACAACTTGGACTTAATTATTTAAAATCCATCTTTTAAACATTGAATTTCTCGACTATATCCCGTTCCTTTTATAAGCGTTAGGGCTTGCGTCAACATTTGGTAAGGTATTTGATTTAACTTTGACAATAAAGTTGAAAATCAATTGATATGTAAAAAGACGTACAATATTTTTATAGATGTTTTTTTATACATTCACAATACGCTTCTGATACACTCTGATTAAATAGTGATGTATATGTCGCAGTCATTTGGTTGAATCTGCTATTTGATTGAATGACTAGCGCGTTCATTGAATGACCACGTTTAATTGAATGACTAAAGGACAACTCATCAAGACTTGACTGAATGAACGTTATTTAGCGAAGTCGTTGAATCTTAGCCGACTTTGTAATATTTGGTGGTAGCATGATTTTTACGCTTAATTTAATCTCATATTATTGTAAATTTATCTTAGTTTTTAAAGTAGCTGGCGGCGGCGTAATGATAGGTAAATCCATGATATCATACTATTTTATTACAAATAACGCACTTCTAAGTAAATTTAATGGAAAAAATATCAACACCGTGCCATCTGTGCGGGCTGTTGGACGCCATATTTGTTTTGGTGACTACTAGCGCCACAGTGGTAAAAAAATGAACTAAATTTGAATCACCTGACTGATTTTATGTGCGCTCTGTTCAAAGGGCTATGTTACAATCCGCTAACTTGTTGGACGTTGAGCGACGCTTGTTTAACCAACGTTCGGCCTAGTCATTCAATTAAACGTGGTCATTCAATGAACGCGCTAGTCATTTAATCAAAAAGCAGATTCAACCAGATGACTGCGAATACACTCTCATGGATATTTTTTTAGATAAAGAACTATCTATAAATGCACAGACATTATTTTAAAACAACTGCACAGCGTATACTTTCTTTCATAAAAGTTACCAACTTTCAGTTTAGAACAAACAGATAGAAGAAAAGCAATTTGTGAACGGATATTGGAAAGTAGCAAAACGAAGCAAAGTGGGATATTGTTTAAAGGAATCGAACTTGCAGACTTGTAGACGGCGTGCAATCCTGGTGATTGATTCCAATTGGACGTGCAATGTGTTTGATTCTCGTCCCACATCCATACTTTTTTTACCCGACTGAACCATCCAGAAGGAGGGTAATGTTTTTTGCTCGTATAAAACTTAAGAGCATTTTTTAAAATTGATAATCATTTTTTTTTTCATTTTAAGTCACATGGTTGTATAACTTCCTTTTTTTAATGTTTTCTTATGTTTTTGCGATTGTTACACATTAAAATAAAATAAAATTACGTTAGATGTATAAATAATGTAATAAACGCGATAAAAACCGTATTAAAATAATTCCTTTTTTTAGGTCGGTCAAGTCGACCGTTTAAGTTTAAATGTCTGATTATCTGCGAGAATATGGTGTAAAATATTCGTTTATTATTTCCAGATAGAAATACTGTAACGAAATTCCTGTTCAATAAAACAAAGCGGGAACACACATTGTAAAGTAGATGTTCCAATACAGTCCATCGGAGCAGAAAGAAAGATTGATCGAGTGAATAAATAAACTTCTAGAATGTATTGAGATTCATTGGGTTTATTTCTTTTAGCTTCTCGTCAATGTTTGAATTTTTACAGCCTTTAATTTTAACTTGCATTATTGGGTAATTCTAAAACATTAAGATTGATTGCATTGGTATGAACCATTTCGATTGAGTTTTTTAGTCTGCTTTCAAAAATGTGGTAAAATGCGGCTGCCGTGCTGAAGAATATATAGACTTGGGACATAAGCTATTTTTTGAGTAACAGTTTTAACAATCGATAATATATGTTCAAATTTGTTAATGCATTTTGAAGTAAAGGTGGAACAAAGAACCTCACATTCATACATGATCTCAAAAAACAATTCACTCCTTTGTGGCAGTCATGTGAAAATTCTACATGGGCAGAATTCTTATTCTTCATTTAATAAGGAGTCTCAATTTAATAAAAGTATACATATCAGTAGCACTATGAAAATATAAAAACACTTATAAAAAAGTCAAGTAATCCTAACCCTAACTAATATTATAAATGCGAAAAAGAGTTTGTTTGTTTGTTTGTTTGTGACGCTTTCACGCTGTATCTTCTGAACCGATTATCATGAAATTTTGCATACACATAGGTAAGGGTATTGAGAAGGACATAGACTATATATCATGCGGGCGAAGCCCCGGGTAACAGCTAGTAATGAATATATCTGTAATTCCTAAAACAAACCCTTCAAGAATTCGTTATCGTTAAGTAAGGGTGACATCTACACAATATTAAGCAATTCCTGTCAGGCTGCTAATGAAACACATTTGTTGGCTCAATAAAGCCGCCGCTCCCGTAGGAATGTTTCACAATTTGTCCTTTTGTTATCTGTTTCTTTTGATGGGCCTTTGAAAATATTTGCTATTTTGGTATCGTAGTTAAAACATTATGTGTTATACACCCATAAGAATAAGCAATATTTCATTCAATTAAACGTGGTCAGTCAATGAACGCGCTAGTCATTTAATCAAATAGCAGATTCAACCAGATGACTGCGAATACACTCTCATGGATATTTTTTTAGATAAAGAACTATCTATATATGCACAGACACTATTTTAAAACAACTGCACAGCGTATACTTTCTTTTATAAAAGTAACCAACAAATTTCAGTTTAGAACAAACAGATAGAAGAAAAGCAATTTGTGAACGGATATTGGAAAGTAGCAAAACGAAGCAAAGTGGGATATTGTTTGAAGGA
Source organism: Rhodophaea formosa (assembly GCA_963082605.1). Taxonomy (NCBI): domain Eukaryota; kingdom Metazoa; phylum Arthropoda; class Insecta; order Lepidoptera; family Pyralidae; genus Rhodophaea; species Rhodophaea formosa. The sequence continues at coordinate 7,282,392 of OY720225.1, read as the reverse complement.
ATCGAACTTGCAGACTTGTAGACGGCGTGCAATCCTGGTGATTGATTCCAATTGGACGTGCAATGTGTTTGACTCTCGTCCCACATCCATACTTTTTTTACCCGACTGAACCATCCAGAAGGAGGGTAATATTTTTCGCGCGTATAAAACTTGAAAGCATTTTTGTTGTATAACTTCCTTTTTTTAATGTTTTCTTATGTTTTTGCGATTGTTACACATTTAAATAAAATAAAATTACGTTAGGTGTATAAATAATGTAATAAATGCGATAAAAACCGTATTAAAATAATTCCTTTTTTTAAGTCAGTCGAAAGTCGGCCGTTTAAGTTAAGAGAACATGGTGTAAAACATTCGTTTATTTTTTCCAGATAGAAATACTTTAACGAAATTCCTGTTCAATAAAACAAAGCGGGAACACACATTGTAAAGTAGATGTTCCAATACAGTCCATCGGAGCAGAAAGCAAGATTGATCGAGTGAATAAATAAACTTCTAGAATGTATTGAGATTCATTGGGTTTATTCCTTTTACCTTTTTGTGAATGTTTGAATTTTTACAGCCTTTAATTTTAACTTGCAATGTTGGGTAATTTTTTAAATGTAGCCGTGTGGTTCCCGGCAGAGTAGAATAGAACCACTCCAAGTCTTCCCGTGGATGTCGTAGACTCAACATCAAAGAGACCTCTCCAACCCGTCTGGCCAGCGTGGAGAGTGTAGGCCAAGTCCTCTGACTGCTCAGGCTTATACTAATAGATGGCTCTGGTAGTACAGAGAGGGTCGTGCTCCTGCAGTGGAGACTATAAAAGACCTGATGATGACGATAAAAGACCTGATGATGTTGGGTAATTTTAACACATTAAGATTAAGTTTTTTTTTAAAGATTGATTGCATTTGTATTAACCAAATCGATTGAGTTTCTAGTTTGTTGTTGTTTTCAAAAATGTAGTAAAACGCGGCTGCCGTGCTGAAGAATATATAGACTTGGGACATAAGCTATTTTTTAACGTTTCTAACAATCGATAACTCATATGTTCAAATCTGTTAAAGCATTTTGAAAGAAAGAAAGAAAGAAAATACTCTTTATTGCACCATTATAAAGAAAAAATAAATTATTTAAAAAAAAACTTAGTTATAAATTGGTACAAAGGCGGACTTATCGCTATGCAATCTCTTCCAGTCAACCTTTACCTTAGGGTAGGATCAGAGCAAACAAAACAAATTAGAGCGGCGCAGTAAAATAATACACTACATATACAATACATAAAAATATTAAAGATAAATATAAAATTACATATATACATATATATATAATAATGATAGTACCACGAGTAAGTGAATAGGAAAACAGAATTAAAGAAGAAAAGAGTAACTAACTATATGATACCTAAATTTAAACAGAAGAAAGGAAATGTGCCTTGACTTGGCTTTTAAATGACGCAATAGTTTGTGCCTGTTGAATACTTAGGGGCAAAGCATTCCATAAACGAACAGCCTGGACAGTAAAGGAGTTGGAATAGAACTTGGACACGTGAGCAGGGATGGCAAGACGAAGAGACGCAGAGCTGCGTAACTCACGGTCATTAATCTCACTGAGAAAGGTGAAACGTTCTTTGAGATAACGAGGAGTACAAGGATTAAACAGGATCGAGTATAAAAGGGAGAGTATATGTAATTTACGACGAAGTCTGATTGGGAGCCACTTGAGTTGCATACGGAAAGAAGAGACGTGATCATACTTACGTAAGCCAAATATGAACCTTATTGAATAGTTTTGAAGTCGCTCAAGTTTGTTTAATTGCTCCTCAGTGAGATGGAAGTAATGGTGGAACAAAGAACCTCACATTCATACATGATCTCAAAAAACAATTCACTTCTTTGTGGCAGTCATGTGAAAATTGTACATGGGCAGAATTCTTATTCTTCATTTATTAAGGAGTCTCAATTTAATAAGAGTATACATATCAGTAGCACTATGAAAACATGAAAACACTTATAAAAAAGTCAAGTAATCCTAACCCTAACTAATATTATAAATGCGAAAAAGAGTTTGTTTGTTACGCTTTCACGATGTATCTACTGAACCGATTATCATGAAATTTTACATACACATAGGTAAGGTAATTGAGAAGGACGTAGGCTATATATCATGCGGGCGAAGCCGCGGGTAACAGCTAGTAATGAATACATCTGTAACTCCTAAAACAAACCCTTCAAGAATTCGTCATCGGTAAGTAAGGGTGACATCTACACATTATTAAGCAATTCCTGTCAGACTGCTAATGAAACACATTTGTTGGCTCAATAAAGCCGCCGCTCCCGTAGGAATGCTTCACAATTTGTCCTTTTGTTATCTGTTTCTTTTGATGGAAAAGCCTTTGAAAATATTTGCTATTTTGGTACCGTAGGTAAAACATTATGTGTTATACACCCGTAAGAATAAGCAATATTGAGTAATATTATAAATTTGTAAAAATAATAGGTTTCCATGTGCTGTTACTGGCGGCTTCTTTCGATAAAAACTGTTTCAGGCCAATCGAAATATTTTTGTAAATCCATTATGACTAGTGAACGATATAAAAAGAAGAATTAATTTTACATGCAAGCAAGCAATAAAACGCCTTATTCATTAAAAATCCTTTTTAGGGTTCCGTAGTAAACAAGGAACCCTTATAGTTTCTGCATGGCTGTCTGTCTGTCTGTCCGTCCGCGGTTTTACACAAAGACTATAAGTACTAGAAAGTTGTAATTTGGTATGGGTATGTATTATTAATCATGGCAAAAAAGTGGCAGAAAAAATAATGAAAAAATATTTTTTAGGGTAGCTTCCATACAAGTATATTGGGAGTAATTTTTTATTTTCTCTATTAACCCATCATGTGGGGTATTGTTTAATAGGTCTTTAAAAAATATTATTAGGTTGAAAGCACCATTTTTCAATTTAGGGATCCGTTTCTGAAACATTTGGCAATAAAGTGAAAATTTTTGTTATAGGTAAGTGTCCACCCCCTCTATCTGCTAAACGGTCACATATGGATACGTGAAAAAAATTACAGCATTAGTACATAAAACGAAGTTGAACGGAACTATCAGAGCTAAGTACTAAAACGAACTTATTGAAATATAGCATTTTTTCATAAACTACAAAAATAACTTTGTCATTAATTCAAACACTATGAAAAACAAAGTTATCTTTGCTTTTGAAAAATTACAGAGGGCGAATTATTTATTCAACATTTTATGTGTTTTGGTATTATATCATTGATGTGTTGGTTATAGACAAAAAATTGTACCTTTCTAATGGTATGAAAACCAGCCAAATACTTAGAGCGTAACCATATTTTATTACAACCATATATACAAAGAATAGAAAAAGCTTTTCCTGCACCTAATATGTTTGATGAAGTTACACCGTCATTAACTTAATAGTTTACAGTTATTATAGTAGAATTTTAATAGACACTTAATATACCTAAGTGTGAACCTAGAAGTGTAATTGATTCAATCTAGGGTCAATGATTAAGCCCTGTAATATACACTCCAAAGTTTTGGAAGCGTTTGCAGGCCGACGAATAAATTAATTAAAGCCGACGCCATCGGGTCGTTTAATGAACTTACACTCGTGTTTACTAAATGAGCACATATTGGAGGCTTAGCTTATAAGCCTGGCTCACAACGTAGGTTTATTTTAATAAATTAAGCTATATTCTGCATAGAGTTTTGTTTGAATATTCAGTAAAATACTCAAACATTCCAACTGGTCTAGGACAAGATAAATAAGTAAAGACGGTAGCTAAAAGCTGCTTATTGTAAAAGCCTCAAAACAAGCGGTAAATCTAAATTAATTAAAGCCGACGCCATTGGGTCGTTTAATGAACTTACACTCGTGTTTACTAAATGAGCACATATTGGAGGCTTAGCTTATAAGCCTGGCTCACAACGTAGGTTAATTTTAATAAATTACGCTATATTCTGCATAGAATTTTGTTTGAATATTCAGTAACCTGATTCTAACTGGTCTGGGATAAAATAAATAAGTGTAGATGGTAGCTATCAGCTGCTTATTGTAAAAGCCTAAATATAAGCATATTAAGTACATCTTAATTAATTAAAGTTGACACCATCGGCTCGTTTAATGAACTTACACTCGTGTTTACTAAATGAGCTCATAATAGGCTTACCTTACAAGCTTGGCTCACAACGTAGGTTCATTTTAATAAATCATGAAGTATATTTCTTCATAGATATCAGAATATTTACTAGATTATTTCTTCCATTTAAGTAAATGTCTTCCATGCTGGTTTGGGAGAAAAAGAAAAACATTGAATATACCAGCTGCTTTTCTACCCGCGCAGACCGTAAAAACCGGTCAGGGGATTGGGCAAAAATCTAAGGAATCATGCTATAGGCGATGCGGCTAGCAAATCATAACTTTTTTTTTTATTCCGCAAACACACTAAACGTGGCCTTTTGGTTTTATGAGGGCTCAGCTCGGGCTAGGGCTCTGTCTACCCCGCAAGAGGTGAAGACGTGATAGTATGTATGTATGAAGTATATTTTGCATAAAGTTTTGTTTGAATACTCAGTGACCTGCTTCCATACTGGTCTGGGAGAAAAGTAATAAGTATTGAATGTACCAGCTGCTTCTTGTCTTAAGATAGGTATTCGATAAATCTGAGAAAACATGTCTATAGGCAAGGATGCAGCTAGCAATGCTTCTTTTTTCTTTTCTCGTCTTCATCGCCACTTACCATCAGGTGAGATGGGAGAATGCCTAATTTAATAAAAAAAAAAATACTTTTGTTATCAAAATGTCCATTCGATCCGTATGTATGTAATATTGTCAGAATTACATGAGTTTTGTATATGTTAGTCTTTATCAGCTATTAAATATGTGTGCCAACTAAGTGTATGTATATTTGTATGTTTGTCCGCGCAAATCACAGAAATTTTCTATTGAATTCTTTTTTGTTGGACTAGATATAATCCAACTTAGGAAATAATCCAAATTTAATTTTTCAAATAAGCAAGCCTTTGGCATATGCCGTGTGGTTCCCGACAGAGTAGAATAGGACCACTCCAAGCCTTCCCGTGGATGTCGTAGAAAATGTGGGTAACACAGGGTAAACAAAGCTTATTAACATAAAAGAAACCTCTCCAACCCTTCTGGCCAGCATAGAGAGAGTAGGCCGAATTTCTTTGACTGCTAATATATGGTCTGGTAGTACAGAGAGGGTTATGCTCCTGCAGTGGAGACTAAAAAAGGCCTGATGATGATGATGATTTTTATCTGTCCAGCTCTTTTAAGAGCCATGGTTATTGGTTGTATTTGTAAAACGTTTGTGACCACGCCCAAGATCGCTTAACATGTGTAAGCGTTAATCATGCTTACACCCAGGGCGTAGCTCCTCAGAGAGAGACAGGAAATATATAGATTCTATATGTTTTTTTCTAGACAGCAGGGATAATACTGAAAACTGTAAATCTTAAAATGTATTTAAACGGGTTGTCCATTTATGTACCCACATGAACCTTACGTAGCTACTTAAGATTAATGTACTAGCTTTTGCCCGCGGCACCGCTCGCGTTAGTGTTGAACTTTCGGAAACAGTAGTTTTCTTCGGGATATGTCCTTTTCCGTACTCTAAACAACGTGTACCTATGCAAAATTTCATGATGATCGGTTCGGTAGATACGGCGTGAAAGCGTAACAAACAAACAAATAAACAAACAAACTCACTTTTGCATTAATAATATTAGTTAGGATAGGATATAATAATAAGTTAGGATACTATTATATATAGTAGTAGGTTACTTGAGCCAGGTAGGTTCCTTTCTCTCACCCAATTACACACTCTCAAGAAGCTCTCAATGTAGAGTTGCAGCGGCGCTTCATTCGTTTTTAATTTTACTTAAAAGTTCTTTGAGAAGACAATTAGTGGACAGCGTACTAATATTTTATTCTTTAACGTAGTAATTTTATAGTCTTCTTTCTTTAGCACAATAACTGTAGTTATTTTTGTGAGAGGTTAATTGATATACTTTTTTAACCCTGAAAAATTGCGTGTTGATTTTTAAAATTACTCGCTTGTTTGTATGCTAGTCAGTCTGTCCTTTCTTGCAATCAAATATTGTGATTTTTGTTATAGCAAATTTCTTAGAAAAAAGAAACACAAAGTGTACACTTGATACAAAGAATTTATAAATTGGTAACAAATTCAATTTGTTGAGCAATAAAATTCACAATGGCTAAAATATGGGCCAAAAATAAAACATTCTGTAAAAATATCACACTGAATTGTAAGCTAAATAAGACATTGAGATACAAGTCAAAGAGTTTTTGAAATGTTGAATGTGAGCTTAAGATCGTTTTCTTTGAACTTTATTCAAGTATTTATCTTCAAACATGTGAAAGGCGTGCACATTATTTTCAAAGTTTTCTAGAATTTTCCATAGATATATTAGCGATAGACAATGCAAAAAAGGCAGCGCGTTGAAAGGCGCTGAGTGCAAGCCGCTTGCAACCGGTCATATTGGAAATTCTTAGGGGAGGCCTATGTCCAGCAGTGGACCTGTGGCTGAGATGATGATGAATGCCAAAAAAATACTTTTGAATGAAGACAGCTTGCAAATAATAGTAAGTTTCAGTTTCATGTATAGAGTGGGACGACCCCCGATCAGGTGGAAGAAACTCATCAACATCGCCGGGAGTCGATGCTCAGCATGCACAAGACCACAAATGTGTGTAAGGCCTTTGTCCAGCAGTGGCATCTCTGGCTAATAGATAAAAAGATAGTGGAAGTAAATTATTATTTTTTTGTACGGGTACAATAAGGGTTCCATTTTTTGCCATTTAGATATGGAACCCTAAAGAAAGGGAAATTAATAAAGGATATCAAGGTTTTTTTTAAATTTTCCAGCAAGCTCATTTAATTTTTGTTTCGTTTAGTAGCTAAATGATAAAAAAAATATATATAAACCATTTTTAGTTTTTCCTTTCTTACAGCGTTGGTGTTGCCCATACCAACATCGAAGAGTACAAAAGCAAAACAACTGGCCAAGTGACAGAGCAATATAATATTTTGATTCCATTTCCTACCAACACACTAAAGTAGTCTTTAAGTCTTACTATGGCCTTGCTAACTATCTACCCTGTATCACGTCTTTATGTATGTTTTTATAGTTTTCATAACATCCTACCTACTTAGATTTTCTACACTGGCTCTAATTTGTTATCTATTTGTAAAGCTGTCTTTATTTTACTCGCATTTTGTTTATACGTAATTAAACTTAATAAAACTTTTAGTCTAAAATAGACGTTCTTTAAGCATTTATTAATAAGTCAATTAAAATGTCTAGACTAAATAAAGTGCATAATTATTCTAGTGTCAATTGCAATAAGCATTTGGAAATCAAACCTATGAATATTGGTAAAATCACATCAAATTGATCGTATACGTTAAAGTACGGCTGAATATTTTTTTTTTGCATTGTTAATTAATTAAATAACTTTTCAATAAATTTGCTACTAACACGGTCCTTACGACATCGAAACTTGGTCATGATGTTTAAGTGTATGGAATAGGCCCATTTTTTAAAGTAATTTTAAACATGCCTAATATCTCGTCTTTATACTTTGCGCGGTAGACAGAGTCCAAGTTCATAAGACTTAAGGGCCACATTTAGCACCGTAGTGATGAGTTAGATTTTCGCCCAATCAAGGGATCCCTTGACCGGCTTTTACGGTCTGCACGGGACGAAAAGCAAGTGGTATATTTTATGTTTTGTCTTTTCGCCCAAACCAGCACGGAAGTTATTTTATAGTAATCGCAAATGTATTGACAAACGCCGTATACATCTCGTACTCAGTAAGCTAGGCTGGCTATTAATCATTGGTTTAGTTTAAGCACTCGGCTTTGACACGGTCAAAACACTTTAATACACTTCTCCTAAGATATCCAGCTTACCGTACTTGCATCATTATGTATATTATATACAACAATTTTGTCAACAGAAATAAGAGAAAATATGAAATCTTGCCTAAATTCCGTTCAGCTATACAGTTAATAACAGAAAACATGAATAAACTGCGAATTTAATCCCTCTCTCTGATTCATAACTCCCTAGGGCGTGATCTGATGTTCTGAAAAAATAAATAACGTTCGCCACTATATCATTAGTAACTATGATATCGCACCCACTGATCCTGCTTAGTTTAGTATTATTGTATAACATAAAGGGTTCTACTTAATGATTGAATCATCACCAAAAGAGCAACTCAGATTGTCGGCTTACAAAAGCTGGGATCTAAAAAAAAATGAAGTTCCCCCCGTACAAATCATTCGATTTGCTACACCTTTGTATTATTGATGGGTTTAATCGCTGTCGATTGTATTAAATAATTATATACCTATGTCCTTTAGGCAGCGCTTGAAAAATCTGACAGCACTGTCACACGAAATTTTTTTTTTGCTTTCACGAACATCACCTGGGGCATCGCGCTGCAGGATGCTTGTAGACATAATCATCTTTGGAGGATCTCTTGAAGTTTCTTAAATATTTTTAGGAATTTTATTTTCAAGGTCCAAGACTCAGCGTGAAGCGCATATCTGCGCTAAAAGTATTTTATTTTCTCTCAAACCAGTATAATGACCAATTTTTGTAGTGTAACATTTTATTTTATTTATCGAGCACGTCGTTAAACAATCAATGCAAGCACAGACTTTTTTTATATTTCGACTGTAGACACCACTGTTTTTCAATTGTTTATCGACCACTTTCATTCATAAATTGGTTGAGTGGGTGCGGCATCGTAACTGATGTCTACTTCTGTAATCTATTCCGTGCCTCTGGGAATCGAACCCTGGTCATCCGTCTTGCGATTGTGCTCTTTGAATGTTTTATTTTGTATTGGTTAAGCTCTTGGGGTTTTGTGATTGTAAGTTTTACTGTGTTTTTTTAACACGCCTGCCTGCGACTCGGTGTCACCGAGATCGATTGCTGGCACAGGCAAATAATTGTACGTTAGGTAGACAACTGGTCGTAAAACCAGTCACCAAATTATACAACGTGTAACAAACAGCATGAGTAACAATAGCGTCGAGCTGCAAGTGATATCGAGGCGTTGAGTCCTACTTTTGAAGGCTCAAGCTCTAAAAAAGACTTCCAAATCACCGCGCTACATACAAACGAGGCGAGCCCTGTAAACAACACCGAGATCTAGACAAAAGGACTCGGATACCTCGAACCGTGAAAAAGTCTCGAAATCAATCAAGCCCTCAAACAGACAAAGGCTCGAGATCTCAAAAAGACTCCCGAGTCGTCGAGCTTCATACAATCGAGGCGAGCCATGTAAACGACTCCGAGCTCTAGACAAAAGACTTCATTCTGAATTCACAATGGGGAAATGCTCGGAAAATGATTTTTTTTTGTGCAGGCTAATATCATTGAAAACTTAATAATAATTGACGCGGTAAAACTGTGTTAAAAGTTTTATTTCAATGTTTAATAATCGCGAAAACATTATCATTGAGAATACCCACTTTGTTTAAATTAATAAAAATAATCAACTTACGTCTTCCAAGGATCGTCCGCCCCCATTTTTACTCCCTCTAGGGATGATTTCCAAAACAAAAACCATCTAAAATCGTATGTCCTTTCTAGGGTCTCATGCAACTGCATAAATCTAAATCTATATAGCAGTTTTTAAAAGTGAATTGGCAGACAGAACTATGTTTAAGTACCGTAGTATGTAGTTTAAAAACAGAAAGTTATACCGTTTCATTAAAACAATTATTGTGTATGCTACTACGAGTACGTATCACTAAGATATTCCGAATTTAAATTAAAGTTCATGAATGTACGCTAATTTATATATAATTTATATTGAGTATGATATTCAGGTGAATTTATTTTCAAAGGCAGCTCTTTTAATAAAAACCTGTACGCGCGGGATCAAAACGTTCGTTCAATTACTCTTTATGAGTGTGTGTGTGTGTGTGTGTCTACGGGTAAGAGACATTCATTTAAGTTACACAAGATTTTACTCAATTTAAATTTTATTCTTATTTACGTCTTTATCCTTACAAGGTAGATTGAGCCTAGAGAAATAAGACCAATGATAAACCAAATGCGTGTATTCCATCAAGGTGGAAAATTTAAACTTTACATCAGTAATACGCTAAAGTTATGGAGGAGCTCGATAGCCTAGTGGATATAAGCATGATTAGCGCTTCCGCATGTAAAGCAACCCTGGGCGCAGTCTTCACTTAGATGGGTGACCGCAAGTGGCATTAAAATTTCTCGAGCCCCGCCGTGCTCCGGAAGGCACGTTATGCCGTTGACCCAGCTGTCAACGTTGATGGCAGTTTTTTTACTTTTTTACACACGAAAAACTAACAAACAGTTATAGAATGAACTCCCTACCATGGTTTTCCCGTGAGTTTGAAAGGGCAGGAAAGGAAAGGTTTTGTTCTTATAAAGGGCGTTAAAAGACTTTTTTAGGCAACGTTCTTGTCACATCCCTGGTGTTGCAGTTGTCTATGGGCAGCATTACTTACCATCTGGCGACTCGCTTGCTTTTTTGCCGTCCTATGACTTAAAAATAAAAGCCAGGACAAACACGCTCGAATGATGATGAATAAAACACAGCAATTATCTTTCCTATACTCGAACCCGGGACACCCGTGTTCGATTCCCGGTCAGGTCAAGATGGAAAAAGATCTTTTTCATATTGACCTGGGTCTTGGATGTTTCTTTATATAAGTATAAATTATAAGTTACTATCCTGCAATACAAGTTCACAACTTATTGTGGGGCTAGCTCAATTTGAGTGATATGTTCCTATATATTTATTTATACTGGAATTATAGAAAATGTTTCACTTTCCTCGCAGATTGTAAACGCTCATCAAAAAAATGCTCTTATCTTAGGACTCTTGCCATAGGGGTTACAGCCACTACTTTTATAGATAGTGCATAGAACACGCGTCAATTGAGTTTAAATTTGTGGCTCATAATAAAAATTCAAACGAAATTGTGTTACATTTAATCATTTTTGGATGTTTTTTGGTGGGAAGTCAAGGGGTTCAGTTGTCGTTTGCGTTATACATTTTTGCAAATTGATTTAAGTGGACTTTATAATATGAAATTGGTGTAGTTTGGTGTTATAAATGCTCGTGCTCGAGAACAATTAGTGAAATAGTTAAAGTTGACTGTTAAATGGACTCGTATAGATTTGTCACCAAAATCTCCCACGAGGCAGCCAAAGAACATACGCCATTTTTGATGCCACATACCGAACAAAACCGATACTTAGTTATCACTGGACATAGGCAGAATCACTGAAATCTCGGTGGAAGCCATAATTAAAAAGAAGAAAGAAAGAAGAATCATTTTTACCCTCACTCCAATACTATCGGGTTAATTATACTTAGTTTTCACATTGTCTGCCTTTAGGTTTAATAGCCTAGACTAGTCCACTTTGTTACTTATTAAGACAATAGGGAATATGCATGAAAAAAAATTCTGTTATCTTACTAGTTTATCCAAAAATGTTCAATAGTAAAGTACTGAAAGTGAAAACAGAATAAAATTTGGTTGAAAAACGAACGAGATAAAATGATTTTACGAAAACATGTCTATCTCACTCGCGAAAACACTATTTTATATGGCAAATGTATGCATGACATAGACTATGACGTCACTAGTCCATATCGGACTTCTCTTTCTTATTTAAACTTTAAAGTTTCACATCTTCGTCGTTAATTAAGATATTTTAAAAGTTCTTTAATATTTTTTTACTTTGGTTATTAAGGATGATACTAAGCAAATAAAAAAATTACGTGCATACTTATGCATTACTATGCATTATTGAGTGTTTATGAATGTATGACAGAAACGATAAATACAAATCATCTGTTTTCTGTGTTACAAAGACTTCATTTTGCGCTTAAAATAAACTTTCAGTACTAACATCATCCTTACTGTAGAAGTTCGACTTGCCCTTTGTGTAGTTTCAGCTTTTTAAGGCGCTTACCGTGTCTCGTTAGTTGCAGACTTTTTTAATAGTTTCTCTTTGTAGCGCTTTGATGAAACTAGTTTCAAGGTGAGTTGGTTCTTTTTGGTCTAGGTATGAAATTAAGTCACCCACCGACCAGGTGGTCAGACGACCTGACCACGGTCGCAGGGAAACGCTGAATGCAGGCCACTTCCAACCGGTCATTTTGGAAATCCTAAGGAGAGGCCTATGTCCAGCAGTGGACTTCCTGCGGCTGAAATTATGATGATGAAATTAAACACCTATTATGAGCAAAATTCGTCGTATTAACACTAAATATATTCCCTTATAAGGGTTACTTAGACGGTTAATGTGACATTTTCATACAAAAGTGTTTAACCGCCCGGCGATTTGTATGGAAAAGTCAGCCATTTTTTTCGAGTTCCCAGCATTGGTCCCATTGAAAAAGTAGTTCATATTGACGGTCTAAGTCATCCCTTTAAGGGAATATCAAAATTTAGTTTACACGCTGTCTGTAGCTAGTAAACACTGTAAATATGCCTTAACAAATGTCTATCTATGTTGGTCATACCCAACTTGAACTTTGAAAAAAGAACTGAAAATCTTCTTTTCAGTTCTTTTTTCTAGGGTTTTTTAAGAAGCCAAAAAATTTTTGAGTTCCCTCCTGTAGGAATAAAATCATATTGACGGGCTGAGAAAAGGGGTACCTTTAAGAGGATCGACTACCTGTAATTTTCATACAAAAAGCGATAACTCTTCCACCCCCCTAAACCTTTAAGAAATGAGGAAATTTTGAGGCACACCTAATCTAGGGTTTTTTTTCTTTTATAGTGATAATTATTTAATTTTTCTTTTATATTGATTCGGTTTACATTAATTTAAATAAATTATAATGCCCCGGGTATTTTTTATGTAAAAAATATGGATATTTACTTATATGCTCATAAATTTTGTTGTAAGCAATATATTCTTAAATATCAAAACGCACAGCCCTACTTCTCCAATTAATCAATAATGTGTAAAAGAAATATTGAAATTGAACTATGTTTAAGGGGTGGGAAGCGTTATCGCTTTTTGTATAAAATTAACAGGTAGTCTATCGTCTTAAGGTATGTCGAGGTTGAAATAACACGCTGTTATAGTATTTCATAATATTGTATATTTTTCTGCAGTGGAGACTAGAAAGACCTGATGATGATGATGATGATGATAGTATTTCATTCCCTCAGTTTAGTAAAAAGGTAGCCTAATAATATTATAATTAATTAATCTCCTGTCACTGCATTTAATGACAAACTCTCGTACCCATACGAATAAGTACATAATAAGATTAACAACTTAAAGCTCACCAAAATATTCATAATCCGAAGCAAAATTTAATTTACAGCTTACTCAGGCTTAGTCAAATATGTAATTTACTTACACGTCACTACTCAACACTTTCATTTAAGCAAGTACTTCTCATTAGTAACCGAATTTAACAGCGTTAAGCACCCTTTTAAGTGAGGGCTGGCTTGGATGGAGGCCAGAAACTTGTTAATTTTGTTTGGACATTTATGTCAAAAGCGGTTTAAGTGTAAGACGTAATGGTTTAGTATTAAGACTTGATTTAACTTATTAGCATACTAGACATAATTAGATCAATAATATAAAGAGGCCGTGTGGTCCCCGGCAGAGTAGAATAGGACCACTCCAAGTCTTCCCGCGGATGTCGTAAAAGGCGACTTAGGGAACATAAGCTTAACAAAGCTTTAAAATATCAAAGACACCTCTCCAACCCGTCTGGCCAGCGTGGAGAGTGTAGGCCAAATCCTCTGACTGCCCTGGCTTATATACGGCTCTGATAGTCAGAAAGAGTCGTGATATTTTTTTTTTTTTTATAAATAAATAAATATATAGGGACATATCACACAAATTGAGCTAGCCCCACAGTAAGTTGTGAACTTGTGTCGCAGGATACTAGCTTTAACGATACTATATTTTATGACATATACTTATATAGATAAACATCCAAGACCCAGGTCATTCTGAAAAAGATCGTTTTCCATCATGACCTGGCCGGGGATCGAACCCGGGACCCCCGTGTCGCAGACTGGCGTGTTGACCGCTGCGCCACGGAGCTCGTCAATCGTGATCCTGCAGTGGAGACTGAAAAAGACCTGATGATGATGATGATAAAGAGGAAAGAATGAAAAGAGAACAGCCTAACTATGTGGCGCAGTGGTTAACACGCCACCCTGCGACACGAGTAGACCTGGGAATATTTATGTCAGAATCGTTACTCGGAGACTGTAAAACATGTAGAGAACTTAGCAGAGTGGGGAGAGCACTTTTGTCAATGTGATCTATTTTAAAATATCAATGTCTGTATTTCCTACGATTTTATTACGAAGCAGCAAGCCTCGCTACTTCCTTCACGTATATTCATCATCGTTATCAATACTTTTTAGTCTCCACTGCAGGAGCACAACCCTCTCTGTACTACCAGAGCCATAGTTATTTTATTTCTTTCTATGTGGATTATTTATGTTTCTAAATGAATAATAATAATTAAAACTACTTAAAATCAATTAAAATATTTACAAATTATATAGTCCCTGCAAACCATCACCTCGCGGTAACGTGCGCAAAAGGCTGGCAGCATTGCCACGTTGGATGGCAATGCTTATCCTTTGTGCCAAGTAATTGCCAGCCCTTTGGTCACGTGATACCTCGATAAGCCTCTTTGACAAAAAGTCAAAGAGACGATGGGCTGATGGACCCCACGGACCCATGGTTTCAACCCCAAAAGGCTCAAATATGTAGCTATTCTCAATACTAACATATTTGCGCCTCTTGAGGCTTTCTGCCGCGGCTGCTGCTGTACCGGTCTTTGACTGGGTGACCTGAAGATGGGACGACGCTAGGGTATCGACGCATGTAGCATCCCATACCAAAGGCCGGCCCAATCGCCAGGGCACCAGAGCCATATATTAGCCAGAGCAGTATATAGTATATATATATATATTAATGTTGCTATCTATGGGTTCAAGGAAATTTAAAATTTGTACAAGTATTTTTTTATGATTTCATTCTATCGTAGCCTTTAGACGCCATGCCATCTACGAGTAGTGCCAAAGTATTTATTTTCAAGTCAATTTGTTGGATTTTGAAGCAAAATGCTTCGTAGAATCTTATTCTCTAAACTAACATTGTATTAAGATTCCAACCAGACGCATTATCAGATTGGATTATAAAAATGTGCTGCGCGTGCACTTGGTGAGAAGGATGTAATGGAATATTTATGCCAGAGACGTTACCGGAGACTCTTAAATATTTAGAGTACTTAGCAGAATGGGGTGAGAACTGTCGTAAAATGTGCACTATTTTAAATATCAATAACAACGTGACTCTGTAAGTTTATCGTGATTAGATTATTATTTCTGACTATGCTGTATTATTTGAGCTATTTTTTCTAATGTTAGTTAACTATGATAGCTTAAAATGTTTTTTATCAAGAAATGTATTCCTTATTCTCCGTACTTTGATACTTCATTCCGTTATACATAGACTGATAATACTAGTCCTCCTCCTCCTCGTCTCTTAATCCTTTTTATCTCCTCATATGATTAGACGAAAGACTTTTTTACGGCCAAATACCTGCCTGATGCCAACTTTCCTCCTCCTTCCAAGATGTCTTCAAGGCCGCAAAAAATATCATTCAAAAGGAAAGCTGGCACGCTCGACTGCGCCATAGAGGCCTTCGAAATTCCTTGTAATATATACGAGTACTAGTTGAAAATTTTAGGTGAAGTTTGCCGGCTGCCTCATCTATATGGCACTAGATGATAGTGGTTTTATGTCAAGTAGGTATTTTGTCTTATACCACATCTGGGTATTTAAAAAAACCAAATAGCCCTAACCTACGGGAACCACAAGGCGCGGCATAAAGTATAAGACAAATAGATTTCCGTAAAGAAGCCCGCATCAAGAATTCCAAATGAAATTTAAGTTTTCAGACTAGTCTTGATGAAGTCCTGAAAGTTGTGAACGTCTTCAGGGAGCCCGGATGAGCGATTGTAATAAACTTTGTTGCTATTAAACTAAGTAAACGAAATACTCGTAAATTTCGTTAGTAAATAGTTATACGAGTGAGATTAATTTTAGATTGATTGTATATTTTAAAAGTAGACAAGGGTATCATCCTCACCCACCTGCAAATCCCTATTTAGAACTTTCGTTTGTTTAAAAAAAATGGATGGGTGACAGCGTCAAAAACCGAAATAAGCTAAACAAACTCCAGCAGGCCTATTTGCTAACTTTTGACAACTACGGTGTTATCATTTTCATGGTAACTTCAATATTCATTACGGCTTCGGTATGAATGACTATTTTTATTTATGATATGAAATCCGTAATGGATGCTAAAATGACAATCAAATCGTTGTACAATGAGTTAGCAAATCGGCCGGCAGCATAGATAAAAAGTTTAGTGGAATTTAGATTCAAAGATGTTTTCCATGGGCACTAATAGCTTGTAGAATAGTTGTGAAAATAATCCTAAAAAAGTGTCAAGAGTTTGCTTTATCTCTCAGATTTTATTATTTAGTTATAGAGCAGCTGAAATACCTTCGAGCATTCTATAATTTCTACTTTTTGGGAAATGATGATTCAACTTTTTGCAATTGATATATAATAGTCCGAAAGTTAAAACTTCTGGAAATTAAACCTAAATTTATAAAACTATCATGATCAAAGTGTATCTTAAAATCTATTTCATCATCATCATCAGGTCTTTATTAGTCTCCACTGCAGGAGCACGACCCTCTCTGTACTGCCAGAGCAGTAAGAGGATTTGGCCTACACTCTCCACGCTGGTCAGACGGGTTGGAGAGGTCTCTTTGATGTTTATAAGCTTTGTTTAGCTTTAGTTTCCTAAGTTGCCTTTTACGACATCCACGGGAAGATTTGGAGTGGTCCTATTCTTCTCTGTCGGGAACCACACGGCAAATCTATTTACTTAAACGAAATTTTAGTTTTTGGGCCAGTCTTTCTGAAGTTCTAGAAGTTGTCGTCTTTGAGCGGATGAGTGATTGTTACAAAGTTTGCTACAGTTAAAATATATTGAACGAACTTCAACAGTCCTAGATTTATAGTCTAGATTGACTCTATCTGTCTTGTTATAAAACAGCGACCTCAGTTCCTCGAACCAACCAACCAAATCATTTTTTTCCCTAGCCTGTAGATGTTGTGTCCCACTGCTGGGCAAAGGCCTCCCCGTGTATGCTCCACTCTTTTCGATCTTTCGCTATATCTGGCCATGCTTGTTTAAATCTATCTATCTCAACCAAATCATTATTCGACCAAAATAACTGAGCATATATTACGTTTCGTGAGTGTCACTGTCAAATTAGTTTGGCCGGATAATGGTTTAAACCAGGTACAACATTTAGTCCTCGTTTTATAATAAGTCGGTGTGAGCCTAAAAGTGTAAAAAGTTGCGTCCAACTCAAAGACTATGACGAAAATATCGATCCATAGCTGACGATTTTGACGTGCTCCGTGGCGCAGCGGTCAACACGCCTGCCTGCGACACGAATGGTCCCGGGTTCGATCCTCGGTCAGGTCAAGATGAAAAATGATCTTTTTCAGATAGGCTTGGGTCTTGGATGTATATCTATATAAGTATCTATTATAAAATATATTATCGTTGAGTTGGTATCCCATAACACAAGTCTCGAACTTACTTTGGGGCTAGCTCAATCTGTGTGATTTGTCCGTATATATTTATTTATTTATTATTATTTATAGCTATTGATTTGAAGACTTATTTCAACATGACGCATAGGCTAACACAAAACTGTTATGAATACAAACATTGAAAAATTGGCCAGTTTTTTAATCACTGAAATAAAGGTATGGCAGAGTCTAGAGAGTAATAGTCTAAGAGTACCTTGAAACAACGAAATTAAGTTACACAGTTGTCTAATTTTTGTTTTAAATACAATATAAATAGCTTATCAAATATCTCACGCACCTCGATTCTCTAAAGCACGTTAAGGCGCTCTTATAGTAACACTAGCGCCACCCAGTAATTAAATTCTTTACTTCTATTATATCGAATTTTAAAAATCTAACAAGTACAAAACTAGTAAACTACTTGTAGTATTTTTATTTTTTACAAGTAATTTACCAATGCCATATTTAACGTTTGGCGTTAACCAATTTTTCTCTTAATTTATGAAACGAATATTAGAATGAATACCAAAATACTAAAAGTAATTTACTACTTATGTACTTGTAAGATTTTAAAAATTCTATATAATTTTGGATTAAAAGAATTGATTGCTGGGTGGCGCAAGTGTTATAAGAGCGCCTTAAGCTATTGGTCCCGGCTGTCATCAATAGTATCATTATAAAAAAATCGACCTTCCAGTCTGAACATTTTATAAAAAGGCATTTGAAAAAAATGTCACAGCATACAAAAAGTTACGAAGAGCGTCCGATCCAATATTTCCAGCGAGACACGGACTGGCTTTGTGCAATTTACAGCGAATTCATTTTTGAACGCATCTGACGACTAGTACGTGCCGATAAATGGTGGTTTTACTCTACCTACACTATGTATTGATACTTTTTTCGCAGTATAAGAATAAGCACATAAAGCTCCTCAAAAACAAAACGGTAGAATAATGTGTGAGCTAAAAATCATTAAGACCTGCGAGTAAGTCATCAAAATAAAAAAATAGATATAACTGAAAACAGTTGGGTTTAAAAAATACTGTTTTAGAATAATTTGATTATATCCTAAATTTGAAATATGAAAAAATCTAGCTGTTACCCGCGGCTCTGCCCGCGTGTTATATAATCTACTAGCTGTTACTCGCGGCGGCCGCATGATATATAGCCTATGTCCTTCTCAGTACCCTAACCTATGTATATGCAAAATTTCATGATGATCGGTTCAGTAGATTGGGCGTGAAAGCATTACAAACAAACAAACTCACTTTCGCATTTATAATATTAGTTGAGATAGGATTAGGATGCATGAAAACAAAAATGTGACAGCATACAAAAAGTAACAAGGAGCGTCCGATCCAATATTTCCAGTGAGCCACGGACAGGCTTTGTGCAATTTCCAGCAAATTCATTTTTGAACGCATCTGACGACTGGTGTGGGCCGATAATTGGTGGTTTTACCCTACCTACACCTACGTAGCTATAGTATGCTAAACCACTCATGTTTTTCTCACGGTATGAGAGTGAGAATATAATACCCCTAAAAAATAAAATAGTAGGTTTTAATGAGCTAAAACTCATCAAGACCTGCGAGTAGCTCATCAAAATAAAAAACCGGCCAAGTGCGTGTCGGGCCACGCGCAGTGTAGGGTTCCGTAGTTGCAAATGACAACTTTGAGTTCACACTTTTCACACTCGCACCTTACAGTTTAACGACCAAAAACATTTAACAATGAAAATAGTATGAAATTTTACAGTTTATAAGTTGGTTGCCTATAACTTTTTAGTTTGTACTTAGTACTCAGCTTTGATAGTTTTCCTTTCGACTTCAGTATATATACTACTGCTGCAATTTTTTTTGCGTATCTATATATAACCGCTTAGCCGATAGAGGGGGGGGGGGGGACACTTACCTCTAACAAAAATTCGCACTTTAAAACCAAATATTTCGGAAACGGATCCCTAAATTGAAAAATAGTGTTCTCAACCTCACAATATTTTTGAAAGAGCTATTTAACGATAACCCACACAATGGGTAAATAGAGAAAAAAAAAATACTACAACATGGTAACGATTACTTGTATGGGAGCTACCCTAAAAAAATTTTTTTTTTCAAGATTTTATTCTACCACTTTTTTGCCTTGATTTAAATACATACCCATACCAAATAACAGCTTTCTAGTACTTATAGTCTCTGCGTGAAACCGCGGACGGACAGACAGACAGACAGACAGACATGGTGAAACTATAAGGGTTCCTTGTTTACTACGGAACCCTAAAAAACAGTTGGTTAAATAAAATAAATAAATATATAGGGACATATCACACAAATTGAACTAGCCCCACAGTAAATAGTGAACTTGTGTCGTAGGATACTAACTCAACGATACTATATTTAAAACATTATAGATAAACATCCAAGACCCAGGTCATTCTGAAAACGATCAATTTTCATCATGACCTCACCGGGGATCGAACCCAGAACACCTGTGTCGTAGGCTGGCGTGTTGACCGCTGCGCCGCGGAGCTCGTTATTATTATTATTTATATATTATTTGATAAATTTATTCTTACTTGTAATCCTTTGCCCTAAATTTGAGTGTTAAAAAGACGAATGAAAACACAAATGTGACACTATACAAAAAAAACACGAAGAGTGCCCGATCCAATATTTCCAGCGAGCCACGGGCAGGCTTTGTGCAATTTGCATTGAATTCATTTTTGAACCCATCTAACGACTGGTACGTGCCGATAAATGGTGGTTTTACAGTATTAAACATAGCTTAACGACTGCTATCTAAAAAATAACTAAACGCGACTTCCAAGTACGAAGTTTCCCATCCCATTAGTCACCATCCGCGGGGTTGCTTGAAGGCGTTAGCATATGCAAAATTTGCACCTGTAATAGGTGCAATTTTTTTATTTTATTTTATTTATTTCAGAAAATCAACAGCATTACAAAACTTAATTTTACACATGTATATGCTAAAACGAAAGCCAATTACAGATTTTCTAAACTTTTTGAGAAGATATCTAATTGCTAATTAATACAAAATAGTAATTTTTTACCGCTTACCGCGTAGATATTAATGTAACTTTACAAAGATAAAGTACTTAGGTATCTATAGATAACAGTTTAAACATTTGAATATTTAAGATAGGTGTCTGATTTGCTCTCATTTTGCATACATCTATTCTCTATCTGTTGTCTGTGATGAAGACGGACAGTTAAGATCTTGTTATAGGGTCTCGTTGGCACCCTTTTGGTAGAAGTCTATGTACCTTTAAACCTAAGTTTCAAATACCAGCTCTCTATTTTTTTTTTAAATTTTACTCATAACTGTGCGTTGGTTGTTAGATGATTTTATAAGAAAGGTTAAAAGATAAGGATTTCGAATTACCTGAACCATCGACATAAATAAAGAAGTAAAATAAACAAACATAAATCTAAAGAATTTTAATGAATGGCAGAAATAATTTATTTTGATTCAACAGTTCCACTTAAACGAAACTTTGTATAATTTTCCTGGGTGTTAATGCTAATTATAATTTCTGCTTTAATTGCAATACACATCTTTTGTTTAAAACTGGGTTATATACATTGATAAACTTATTAAGAGACGAAATAAGTATTTCCATCTTAAGAAAGCAAGCGTGTTTAATATTAATGATTGTAACTGAGTCCCTTATAATTTTAATAGCCATATAACTACAATAAAGACAGTATTTTTTTTTTCAGATGCATCTGCCTTAGGTATGTTCATATTATGGATTACCCGTCAAATCCATTTTACACAGTTTCATCATCATCATCATCATTGGTCTTGTTTAGTCTCCACTGCAGGAGCACGACCCTCTTTGTTCTACCAGAGTCATATATTTACCAGAGCAGTCAGAGGGTTTGGTCTTTACTCTCCACGCTGGTCAGACGAGTTTTAGTTTAAATAATATAAAATATAGGTACATATGTAATCTGCCAAAATAAATGGTATTTCGTCCCAGTTAGCTCTTAGATAACTAATATTTACTTGTCCCCAAAATAGCGCTGATCCTTAATATGATTTGCATACATATACAAATTATCACGTCTTTATCTCTTGCGGGGTAGACAAAGCCAAAGGTCATAAAACTCAAAGGCCACGTTTAGCGTGTTAGTGGGCGTGACGGTGGAAAGCGGTATCAGAATTAGTGCTGGGTTGCTTACCGCATCGCCTATTGATGAGATTCCTTAGCCAAATCCCTTGACCGGCTTTTACGGTCTGCGCGGGGAGAAAAGCAAATGGTGTATTCTATGTTTTTCCTTTTCTCCCAAACCAGCATGGAAGAGGTTTGCATATTTTAAACAATATATAATTATGTAAACAACAAAAGGCGTGCAAAAAAAAGTGTGCTGTCTATTTTTGTGTTGGTCTACGGCAGATGTCTGTTATGTGGGTCAGATTAAACGTTAATTATTTATTCGCAGTTAGCGGTTAGTTTCCGTATTCTCGTTACGTATGCATCGCATTTTGAATATTATTTCGCATTTTGAGTATTCCGTTAGTTAATATTAATTGAGTATTTTTGCATAAAGCCGGTACCATAATTAAATAAAATTAAAACAATGGCTGACAAAAGTTTGATGTAAAAATAGTAGTAAATAATAATTAAAAATAGAAAAGCAATCTTTGCCTATTCTTTATTTTCTAGCAATACTTTGAGAATTTGCCGTGTTGTTCCCGGCAGAGTAGAATAGGACCACTCCATGTCCTCCCGTGGATGTCGTAGAAGGCGACTTAGGTATCACAAGCTAAACAAAGCTTATAAACATCAAAATATCGCTCCAACCCGTCTGGCCAGCGTGGAGAGTGTAGGCCAAATCCTCTGACTGCTCTGGTAGTACAGAGAGGGTCATGCTCCTGCAGTGGAGTCTATAAATACTTGATGATGATGATGATGATGATGAATCTATTTTCGTTCATCTTAATCGCAGTCGTACTAAAATACTGACAATCAATTTGAATACCATCGACCTTGAAAGTCGTACTTATATTCCTGTTACTAAAAACATGTTCAAGAATTTAACAGAAACTTTGATTGTATGTGAAACGTATGTACCTACATCATCATCAGGTCTTTCTAGTCTCCACTGCAGGAGCACGACCCCCTCTGTACTACCCGAGCCATATACTAGCCTGAGTAGTCAGAGGATTTGGCCTACACTCTCCACGCTGGCCAGACGGGTTGGAGAGGTCTTTTTGATGTACCTACATAACTACTGTAAATGTATTTTGGCTCAAATTAATTAATTACTTAACACAAAGGATAAGCATTGCCATCCAACGTGGCAATGCTGCCAGCCTTTTGGGCACGTTACCGCGAGGTGATGGTTTGCAGGGACTATATAATTTGTAAATGTTTTAATTAATTTTAACTAGTTTTAATTATAATTATTATTAGATATGTTTTTATCAAATCATTACATTAATTATACGAAAAAAAATTTGGCCCTAATTTAATTTGATGGTCAATGATTAAGTACAGATTTGTGATCATTAAGATCACTTGCCTTTGTCCTTTATAAAGGTCACCATACTTTAGCAAGATGGAAATTAAAATTAATGTATGGCCCATCGCTTATTCATAATAATTTCCTGGTTTTTGACCTTTCCTCTAATTGGATTTTACGATCTGTGTGGGAGGAGAAACAGTTACTCCTATTTTTTTATTTCCTTCCTTTCCTTTTAGTCCTTCTCATATACTATTTTTTAACCCAATGAAAAAACTACATTGGTACTAATGTAGTTTTTTCATTATCCCTCCATAGTCCTGCACTTCCTGAGTTGTT
Source organism: Rhodophaea formosa (assembly GCA_963082605.1). Classification (NCBI taxonomy): domain Eukaryota; kingdom Metazoa; phylum Arthropoda; class Insecta; order Lepidoptera; family Pyralidae; genus Rhodophaea; species Rhodophaea formosa. The sequence continues at coordinate 7,258,833 of OY720225.1, read as the reverse complement.
TATGAGAACATTATTATATCTTTGTTCTATATGTGTCTTTACTGTCATGACCTGGTGACACTCCATCACAAATTATACTAAAAACTTTCACAAGGCCTCCATGTTGGACCTATGTCCTTATGCAAGCCCAAAAGGATTGGGATACGTCCCGTGAAAGATACCTTAACTATAAGAAAACATAAAAATAATAAATTCTTTCTTGAAGCATTTATTTTTACAAATTTTAACAAAAATATCTCTGAGCCCTAGGATCTTATTTTATTTAAATAAAAAATCTTCTTATTATGTAGTTATTTAGCATACGTGCACTGTCACATCTATATAATTGTAAGTAAAAGATCAATATTAAAATAGATCTTAGTGTTTTTTTAACTTCCAATCAGAGAGTTAAAATGTACACTGAGCAACAATTGGCCCATTCGTGTATGATTTGACTTGTGGCAAAATCGTTATATATTAAATTGCTGCCAGGCACCGTAACTTGATCAATTAGCTAAAATTGATTGCGTTAAATAATACATTTCAACTGCCGTTTATTACTTTTCGAAGCTTGATCAACTAACTCGAAAATTGATTATTTTACGAGTCTTGTTATTTTTCGGTAACATATATAAATCGTTTATAATACGTTTATACTTATGATCTTAGGCAAATCGTTAGCAAATACAAATTCAATTTATTTTACTACATGTAAAGTTGAAAGTTATCTCACCTACACTACGAACTCGCAAGGCGGAATGCATCTGCACGATTGCACTCATTCTTGTTTGATTAACTTCAAACGCAGTCAGTAGTCTGTCTGAGAGTGTGATGAAATGTACTGTAGATGCAGCATGTCAATGAGCTGATCCGATGGTAGAGTGTAGAAGCCATAGAAGCTCCAAATTGTCATTATCATCAGCATCAGGTCTTTTTAAGTCTCCACTGCAGGAGCACGACCCTCTATGTACTACCAGAGCCATGTATTAAGCCAGAGCAGTCAGAGGATTTGGCCTACACTCTCCACGCCGGCCAGACTGGTTGAAGAGGTTTATTTGGTGTATATAAAGCTTTGTTTGGCTTGTCTTTCTTAGTCGCCATCTACAACATCCACGGGAAGGCTTGGACTTCAAATGAAACAAGATAAACCCATGATAAACCATTTACGGGATTGTTTTTCTTTGAAAACACTCATCATCATATTTTTTCTTAATAACCGGAACGTATCTACTTTTAGCGTTTCATCTAAGAGTTGGATAACTTAATAGTGTAAAACTCATTTTTAACTGTAGTAGCTCCATCTGTTCCTTTAAATAGATAAAGTTTAAAGTAGTATTGCAGCCATGCCCGTAGACATGACATCACGTCTCGCAAGTAGAAAATGTTGGATAGCTTTCACTGTAATTGAACATACGGAACTTACTTAGCATTTATCAGCAACATTGCAACTACCATGTCAAATAGACTATTTATTTACCAGCAAATAAATAAATAGTCCATTTATTAAGCATTCGCTAAGAAACAATCGATTAGCCGTGTGGTTCCTGGCTGAGTAGAATAAATAATAATAAATAAATATATATACTGACTGACAAATCACACATATTGAGCTAGCCCCAAAGTAAGTTCGAGACTTGTGTTGTGGGATACTAACTCAACAGTACTATATTTTATAATAGATACTTATATAGATAAACATCCAAGACCCAGGTCAATCTGAAAAAGATCATTTTCCATCTTGACCTGACCGGGGATTGAACCCGGGACCATCCGTGTTGCAGGCAGGCGTGTTGACCGCTGCGCCACGGAGCTCGTCAAATGATAGGACCACTCCTAGTCTTCCCGTGGATGTCGTAGAAGGCGACCTAGGAAACACAAGCTAAATAAAGCTTATGAACACTAAAGGGACCTCTCCAACCCGTCTAGTCAGCGCGGAGAGGGTATGCCAAATTCTCTAACTGCTCTTGCTATTATAATGCATCTGGTGGTATAGAAAGGGTCATATTCCTGCAGTGGAGACTTTAAAAGACCTGATGATGAACTTGTTTATCATTCATTGGCAACATTGCAGCTACCATGTTCACAAATAGACAAATAGTCTATTCATTAAGCATTCACTATGAAATGATCCCAAAAGTATACTCCTAGAGGGAGTGGAATGGGAGTCCAAAGTTAGTAATTTACGCGAGCAAAGCCGCATGCAAAATGATCAACCACTTTTCCAATGGGATTAATGCTGGGATCTTAAAAATGTTTTCTATATTTCCATCCAAAAGTATTAAGCCCGATCAATTAGTATGGAAAATTCGACAATTTATGAGTTCCTAGCATTGGTCCCATAGTTATAGGTAGTTGTTAATATTGACCGTCTGAGTCATCCTTTTAATGGTCCAGAACGATCAAAATTTCACTGAATATTTTTAAGAAAATGTAACAATCTTTAAAATGTCAAAGTTAAAATAAATTGTGAGTGGCAAGATAATAAAAATCATCCAGCGTCAATTTTGCTACAAAAAGCCTATTTATTTAAAACCAATTACTTGTTAAGATAAAAGTTTTAATATCTTCAAACGTAATTCACTCATCTGGATAACAACGGATCAAATTTTAGATTGAGAATTTTATTCATGGCTGGTTTTATAGCTATCTGAGGCGGTGGCGTATGTACTGTAGCTAAGATGGCCTTGGCCCATGACACCGAACTCAAAACACCCTTTGACATGACGGCCCACAGGCAAAGCCATTATTATTATTTTAATTATACTACATTATTAGTTTTCATTGATAATTAACATTATTTGCCCTGTGGTTCCCGGCAGAGTAGAATAGGACCTCTCCAAGTCATCCCGTGGATGTCGTAAAGGGCGACTAAGGAAACACAAGCTAAACAAAGCTTATTAACATCAAAGAGACCTCTCCAACCCGTCTGGCCAGCGTGGAGAGTGTACGCCAAATCCTCTGACTACTCAGGCTAGTATATGGCTCTGGCAGTACAGAGAGGGTCGTGCTCCTGCAGTGGAGACTAAAAAGACCGGATGATGATGATGATGATGATTGATAATGTAGCATTAATTCAGCTCAGAAACGACTATACAAATTTAAAATTGATCCCCTTTTAGAAATCTAAAGTATCAGCAAATAACATTACACAGTAATATATGGTAGTATAAATTTAGCAAAAAAACAAAAGTACATATTCAAGTTTAAAAATTGTTGAATTTATAAAAAAACTGCCGTATCAACGACAACTTAATTTTAATATAATAATATATGTAGCTACGGACAGGCAGACGCAGGAAAAAGTTAATGTAATGTAAAACTGACAAAAAATACAGATATTCGTATATGTAATAGCTAGTACCCAAGTAGTGATCTGATATTTAAAATTGGAATAGCTCAGGGGTTACCCTATAGTATAAGCTATGCATTAGCATAGCAATTAATATAGCATAAAGATTCGTTTGGGATGCATAGATAATGCAAATCAGCTCAACGACCAGACAATATACACTTTGTAATTTGAAACTGTAAAAGTAAAGTGTCTAGCAAATTGTAAATGCTTAAATATTTCTCTGAAAGAGGTGTTCATGATAGAATTTTTGTTTATTATCTATTTGGTATATTTATGACACAAAAATGTTACGATAAAATATCCTCTTTTTAATACTAAAAGATGGGTGTGCTTTTCGTTTAACGAATATATTTAATCCATATCCAGCTTCAGTTATTTTAGACACCCGCAAATTTTATTGCCCACGGTAAATAACTTCTGAATACGCCAAATATCGGAGAGCGTATCAAAAATTTACAAAAATTGGTGGACAAAAAATGTTTATAAGGACCTCTCAAAAACTTTGTGAAGCCAGGTGTGGTTTAAGATAAAATGAAATGTTCATTCTATTTCGGTTATCATAATATTTTATCAATATTTTGTTCGTGATCGTCAACAATGCACGCGGGATAAAAAATTAAAACTTTTTAAATACATCCATACAACCTATCCATTGTCCAACCTGTGGAGTATGTAGGCCAAATCCTTCAACTGCTCTGGCTAATATATGGCTTTGGTAGTACAGAGGGTTATGTTCCTGCAGTGGAGATAAAAAAGACCTGATAATGATGATGACAAACATACATAAATAAAAGCAAATATACATACGAGCAAAAATATAACTCTAGTTCTAGGTCAATCATTCGGGTAAAAACGCTGTCTAACACACGCAACAAAACAGTTTATCTCCAGTCTTTATCCACTAAAACAACTACAAACTACAAAGCTATTTCACTCGTACAATTTGCTACTTAATATGCGAGCTGCACTTCCTTTCAATGCAGCAGCGTCTATTAATTTTGAATTCACTGAAACGATCCGTGAGAATATGCAGATATTTTTATGATAATGGAGTTCCTGCAAAGAATGCCTTTTAATTTTATCTGGAGCATTCAAAGCCAAGCCCGTAAGCCATAGTGTATTATTAACAGTATGTCATCTACAATGGAAAATACTCCACCGACAAGAACAAAGTTCTTAAATAGATAACCATAAAAACAAGAAATATTGAAAAAAAAAATAAGAAGAAGTTGACCGGGGCAGTTAGTTATTAATAATTATTGAAAAAGTAAAATTTGAAACCAATCACTAGGTATATGATGATGATGATGTCATCTACAAGGTAAATTATCATAGCGGTAAGAGAGGATTTAAAATCCTTTTATGCTTTTTTCTTACATGAATTTTAACTTGTGGGTGGTAATTAGTTAGCTCTTATTTCATTAAATACGGCCTCTATAGATAGAAGATGCCCTTTTCGTGATTTAAAATGAGACATAAAGAAAAGATGGTAAAATAGGCAACTACATAACATTATGTATTTATTATTTATTTCTTAAATAAATTAATTAAAGATAGTAGGTAAATACAACGGTTCATTTTAGATTGTTTTTGCTAGCCTGCACTTCCTTTCAATGCAGCAGCGTCTATTAAATTTTGAATTCACTGAAACGATCCATGAGAATATGCAGGTATTTTTATGATAATGGCATTCTTGCAAAGAATGCCTTTTAATTTTATCTGGAGCATTCAAAGGTAAGCCCGTAAGCCGTAGTGTATTATTGATAACAGTATGTCGTGATGTATATGTGATGTAGTTTTTTGAAAATACATTCATGCTTTGTTTAATATGAATATTTCTTTGTATGGAGTAATTTGTTAGTAATTATTTTATATGATATGGACTGATAGAAAGAAGACGCCATTATCGTTGTTTATAATTAAGACAGAGAAAAGAACTTTAAATCGGTAACTGCATAACAAACTACTTATTCATTATACATACATACTATTACGTCTGTATCCCTTGCGGGGTAGACAGAGCCCAAGTTCATAAAACCTACAGGCCACGTTTAGAATCGTAGTGGGCGCAAAGGTGGAAAGTGGAATCAAAATAGATTCATTATGTATTCATCATTTTTTTTTACAACAATAGGTATCCACTAACAATTATCTGCAGATCAATACCGAATTATTTTCTAAAATAATGTTACCACTTTAAAAAGCACTGGATAAAATATTACAAGGCCTGTGGTCAGTAACTGTGAGCATACCTTTTGACTATAAAAAATAGGTACGCTGATTGAAAACTACAACTATGTATGTTCTTGTTGCTAGCTGTTCAGCAGGCCGATTTGCGAACTCAGTGTACAACGGTTTGATTGTCACTTCATCATCCATTACGGTTTTCATATCACAAATAAAAATAGTCATTCATAGCGAAGCCGTCATGAATATTGAAGTTACCATGAAAATGATGTTCACCGTAACTGTCAAAAGTTAGCAAATAGGCCTGCAGGTTGTTCGAAGTTTGGTGTACGACGCTTGTATTTATTGTAATTAAATTTAGTGTCAACCTACTGTTATGTTTACGCTGTGACGCAACAGAGGGAATAAGTAGTTTAAAATAATTATGAAGTTCATTATTAGACAAGCTTAGATGAACATAAATAATAATGAGTTTCATGCAATATTTACTTTTTTTTTTCTTCCGCATGAAATAATTTCTGATCAGAAAGTTTATTTATGACCTTGATCACTTGGGATGATGAAAAGATTCAGAGACACATTTCATTCCATTCTGGCATATGTGTACATACACAGGGCAACAAAATTGTGTAATAAAAGAGTACCTGATAATGGCAATATTGAAAACAATAGAAAATGGCAGAGGAAACATGCTGGGTCACTTATTTACACATGGTAAGTACCTTATTTAAAATATGCGCTTCTGAACTTATAATTTTTTGGTTCCTTTCCGGTAGAGGTCACGAGGGTATAGTGACGAGCTCCGTGGTGCAGCGGTCAACACGCCAGCCTGCGACACGGGGGTCCCGGGTTCGATCCCCGGTCAGGTCATGATGGAAAACGATCTTTTTCAGATTGACCTGGGTCTTGGATGTTTATCTGTATATGTATTTGTTATAAAATATATATATACGTTGAGTTAGTATCCCATAACACAAGTCTTTCTTAAGAACTTACTTTGGGGCTAGTTCAATCTGTGTGATTTGTCCGTATATATATTTATATTTATTTATTTATAGTGTATTGAGGCCATAAGTTTTGTGGCAGAGCTAGGAAGACGTCAATGCTGACTCCTGCGCTGAGTGGTAGTTGGTGCAATGCATTTCCCTTGCTGTATTGCAAGGAAAATGCCGCATGCGTTGTGGACACTTTCACTTTAGATGCGATGCGGGCAGTCTCTTTGATGAATTTTTATTTATTTATTCTTTTGATATTATGTAATTAGGGGACGATGTATTTGAAATAATCGTTGAAGGAAAGATAGATCGAGAGCGGAAGGGGAAAACCAAGAAGAACATTTTGCGATGACATCAAAAAGAAATTAAATGTAAAAACGTGAAAATAAAACAACTAACTATGGATAGGGAAATCTGGAACTCACTCCACCGACAAGAGCGTGGCTTTTAAATAAGAAAAACAAGATCATATTATCATATTACGCTCCGCGTTATGATACGTGCAATAATGGCAACTGATTGAAAAAATATATGAGCCCAAACACAATCCGTCGCTTATTATAAAATGAGGACTAACTTTAGTACCTGGTTTAAACCATTATCCAACAAGCAAAAATTGACAATGACACTTGTGGAAACGTCAAAATTATAGGTATTGACTCATTTTGGTCGGATATTGGTTTAGACCAGGTACTAAAGTTAGACCACGTTTTATAATAATATGGAATGGGTTGATCTTATTTAGTGTAGAAGTGCCAATGGCCTTACAATTTCATCATCAGAACAGTGGTACCATAAGATAACATTGTCTTCCAACTTGCATATACGACTTGTCAACAAAATTTCAGCTTAACCGGTTTAGAATAAGTGCTTTAAAGTTGATTTTCAAGATTTGATCCTTATAGACTATCTAACAGCACAATTTTCATATAAGCTTGTAAAAATAACAGAATGGATAAACTCAACTCAGTCCTAATAAAATAAGGCAAGATGCGTTTAATGTAACTAAACTTAGCCATAAGTAATTATTGACGTCAACAAAAATTTTTTTGTTGTAAAAATTGTAAACACAAATATGACAATTAATAAGTGTTCAAAGAAACCTATATTAAATAAACGTTGAATCTTGTAAGACGAAACTAAAATAAAATCGGTCAAGCGCCAGTCGTTATCACAGATGAAGAGTAAAAAGTATGCATAACAAGCTACAAAAAACACTCAAAAATTTTTTTTGTTTATTTTTACCCGACTCTCCCACCAAGAAAGTGAGAAACATATAAAAAAGATACATTTAAACATGTATACCTACACATGTATTTGTGTAAAGATATATCTATCTATATATTTGTAAGTATGTCTGTTCCATTATTGCCTCCTGTAGCCTTAACGGCGTGACCGATTTTGAATTGTAAGGTGTGTTAAATTCGCATTCTTCTCCGGAGTGTCATAGGCTATGTAACGTGGAAAATGTCAAAACAGCAGTCTGTTTCTTTTTATAATGCAACTATTTTATTTTTATTTTTTATTATTTATTGTTATAGTGGCCATAGATATACACATTCTGTGAACACAAGTCTGTTCCTAGAATGGCTGAAAATATATTACCCAGTGATAGACGAACGGACAGACAGATGGACAGCGGAGGCATAGCAATAGGTCCCTGCTTTTTTATTTTCGGGAACAGAACCCTAAAAACCAACCCTGTGAGTGCTTAACTAATCTTGTTTGGGGATCACAAAACTCAATTCTGATCAAATCCCTTGATCTCGTAAGAAAATTATTTGTTAAACAAACTGCTTGAGAGAATATGATTAGAGATTTAGTACTGTATTAGATACCAATAACTAAGGGTATGTTTCTCGTAAAATTTTATCGCCTTTATATATGTGTAGTGTGAAACCAATTATGGTAAACGTATGGATATCTTTATTAAAATAACATTTGTGATCATTTGTGTTAATTGATACTGGATGAATTATGACGTGAAATTTTATTAAGTATATAAATCGATATCTAACCGGACAAAATGTACTGAACAGACTAGTCTTTATATACAAGCATTGAAATGCCATATTTTTGAAAAGAATGAACAAAACAGCCGCGTGGTTCCCGGCAGAGTAGAATAGGACCACTCCAAGTCATCCCGTGGATGTCGTAAAAAGCGACTAAGGAAAAACAAGCTAAACAAAGCTTCTAAATATCAAAGAGACCTCTCCAACCCGTCTGGCCAGCGTGGAGAGTGTAGGCCAAATCCTCTGACTACTCAAGCTAATATATGGCTCTGGTAGTTCAGAGAGGGTCGTGCTCCTGCAGTGGAGACTAGAAAGACCTGATGATGATGATGATGTTTCTCGTAAACGTTTATCGCCTTTATATATGTGTAGTGTGAAACCAATTATGGTAAACGTATGGATATCTTCATTATAAAATAACATTTGTGATCATTTGTGTTAATTGATACTGGATGAATTATGACGTGAAATTTTATTAAGTACATAAATCGATATCTAAACGGACAAAATGTACTGAACAGACTAGTCTTTATATACAAGCATTGAAATGCCATATTTTTGAAATGAATGCACAAAACAGCCGCGTGGTTCCCGGCAGAGTAGAATAGGACCACTCCAAGTCTTCCCGTGGATGTCGTAAAAGGCGACTTAGGAAACACAAGCTTAAAAAAGACAAAAACCATCAAAGAGATCTTTCCAACCCGCCTGGCCAGAGTGGAGAGTGTAGGCCAAATATTCTGACTGCTCTGGCTAATATACGTTTCTGGTAGTGCAGAGAGGGTCGTGCTCCTGCAGTGGAAACTAAAGAAGCCCTGATGATGATGATGAAACAAAACAGATATACCAGCAGACGGGCGGTACCTAGCCACCAAACTATTCAAATATGAAATATATTCTTCCATACATACCATATCCTATACATATTTAGGCATGTCATCCTCGTCTTCATCGTCTCTTACTACCAGGTGAGATGGAAGACACATGCCAAATAAAAAAAAAATGCTCGTGTCTTCGTTCTTGTTTAATACAAAATCTGGATTCTGTCTCTTCCTCCTAGGGGATGAATTTTGGAACATCCTTCCTTAGCGAATGCATGATAATAACTATCTGCTATGAAGTGGTTTGGGCTGCGTACTAATCAGTCAGTAAGTGACTGCTGCCTTTTATATATACGGAAGAAAGAATAAGACATCTTACATACTGGACTGAGAGAAAAGAAAAACGTAGAATGTAACATCTGCTTCCCTTCCTGCACTGATCATAAAAGACGATCAAGGGTATGAGTGAAAACCTGAGGAATTATATCGATAGGCGATGTGGCTTACAAATTGTCATATTCATCGAATGTGATGGGTTGCTAGCCCACCAATAAGCTAGAAGTGGCATTTAGGTCTTCTAAGCCTGGGTTCTGTCTACCCCGAAAAGAAGAAAGGCGAGACAATATGTAAATATGTAAGAATGAGGTATTACGAACTATCAACGGAGCACCCATTAACAGGTCATAATATTTATGAAGGGGTCAGTTAAATATACAGCACGGGAAGCTTAGGTACTTTGTTAAGTTGTTTCCAGTTTGGTTAGAACATTGCAGGCATGAATTACCTGATTGTCTGATAAGAAAGATGATTCCGTGCTTCGGAAGGCACGTTAAGCCGTTGGTCCCGGCTGCCATCTAGTAGTCGTTAAAGAAACCACGTCAGAGGCCGAGAGGCGGTTTCGAAGAATTCTGACACCAGGGTGTGCATGGTCGACTGACCGTGTCACCTACACGAAATGATGATGATGATAGGGCATATATTTTGTCAAATCATGCCTTAATGTACGCGTGGGCGAAACTGATTATTGATAGTCTACTTCCGATGAACGATGACTGAGCAAATGTTAATTTGCGTTATTAATGCGAAAGGGTGAGGTTCTCAAATAAGTTGTTTGTTTTTTCTTATGTTTACGTACATATATATTATCACGTCTTTTTCCCTTACGGGTTAGACAGAGCCTAAGACCATACGATCAAAGGCTTCATTTAGCGTGTGGGTTGAGCACTTAGGTGGAAAACCGAATCCACATAGTGATGGGTTGCTAGCTGCATCGCCAATTAACATGATTCATTAGATCTTTGTCCATTCCTTGACGGTATTGTATGGTGTGCGCGAATGAGAAGCAGCTGGTACATTCTAAGTTTTTTTTCTCAGAGCAGCATGGGCATTTTCTATGTTTTTACCTTGTCAACTCCGTCATTTAAAAACCGATTAAAAAAATATTTGATGACGAGCTCCGTGGCGCAGCGGTCAACACGCCGGCCTGTGACACGGATGGTCCCGGGTTCGATCCCCGGTCAGGTCAAGATGAAAAATGATCTTTTTCAGATTGACATGGGTCTTGGATGTTTATCTATATGTATATGTATTTATTATAAAATATAGTATCGTTGAGTTAGAACCCCATTACACAAGTCTTACTTAAGAACTTACTTTGGGGCTAGCTCAATCTGTGTGATTTGTCCGTATATATTTATTTACTAGCTGATGCCCGCGACTTCGTTCGCGTGGACTTTATGACTCCGGTATATTAATATACTTACCTTAATATGGCCGTATATATTTATTTATTATTTATATTTATTATTTGGTAGGGTATACTTTTCAATTGATTCCAATGAAATGAAACCTGAATAGTTATTTAGTTTAATCGTTTAATATTATTCATTTTATTTCATTTCAGATTATAATAGTGACATTTGTGTCTCTTGCTAAATTTCACATGAAATTTGAATAGCTATACGCTTTGAAACTTTTAATGTTCATTATTTATTTACCTCATCATCATCAGGTCTTTTTGTAGTCTCCATTGCAGGAGCATGACCCTCCCTGTACTACCAGAGCCATATAGCAGCCAGAGCAATCAAAAGATTTGGCCTACACTCTTCACGCTGGCCAGACGGGTTGGAGAGGTCTCTTTGATGATTAGAAGCTTTGTTTAGCTTGTGTTTCCTAAGTCGCCTTCTACGACATCCACGAGAGAGTTGGAGTGGTCCTATTCTACTCTGCCGGGAACCACACGGAATATTTACCTCGTACTTTTTTTTGTATACCACACCACCTATTTGCGCAAGGTTATCTGCGTAATCTTCACATACATTTAAGCTTTCGAGTTTCAACATTAGTATTTTACACTATGAATTGAATAATGTACTTCTACGAAACTTTGCAATTTCTTTTTTCAATCTTTATGGATCTTAAGTTTCTTTGACATCGATACATTATAAAAGTAATTTCAATTTAATCTTCAGTAAAACTACACTGAATGTCACAAAAACATGAAATAAGATACTTTATCCTTTTTCACAGTCCGTCACACTTTGAGAGCTTTAGTTCAGGTCCAAGAGAAAAAGCTAAAAAGTTTTCTAGATAACCGTAAAGCTAATCCTCTTTTGGATTAGTTTATTGGTCAGTGACCTGTAAAAGTAAGTGAGTTTTCAAGATATTATTCACTCAGATTTAATGATACTGTAAGTTAAAGTTACAGCCTAAAAATAATAATAAAAAACAATTTGAAAAATCAGTCAAACGTTTTCTGAATTACTTTGACTCTCAAAAAAGTTGTCTCTGGAAATCAATTTATGTAATGAACAGATTTAGGTTTGTGAAGTCTAAGGAGGTATAATAAGCTTTTGCAAAGATTAAATTTTTCTTTAACTTTTTAGGGTTACGTAGTAAACAATAAAACCTTTTAGTTTCGCAATGGCGCAATTGGCTCAGATACTGTAAGAAAATAAATTACTAGAAAGCTGTAATTTGGCATAGGCATATATAATTTAATCACGCCAACAAAACGGAGAAATAAAACTTTAAACCACCTTATGTAACAACTAGCTGTTACTCGCGACTTGGCCCGCGTGATATATAGCCTATGTCTATTTCAGTACCCTCATCAACTTAACCTATATTGTGTATATGTGTATGCAAAATTTCATGATGATCACTTCAGTAGACAGGGCGTAAAAACGTTACAGACAAATAAATAAACAAAGCCACTTTCGGATTTATAATATTACTTAGGAAGTTAGGATTAGGATTGGGATAGGATTAGGATGGTTAAAACACTATTTTCATTTTTATATCACAATGACTTTGTATTTTATTCCCAGCGTGATTAAATATTTTCATTTCACTTTTACAGGAACTTGTCTACGGTTAAATACTTGCCAAATCATGCGATATATTGCCATAATATCGAATCCAGGTTTCGACGTTCCATAGCTGACATTAACGGTCTGGGGTGTCATCCTCAATCACCTGTCCAGTGGTTGTAAGTATTCTCAATTCATTCGAGTAAAATCCCAAATACCTTTGTTCCGATCCCCCAGTCCAACAAGCTCCTCGTACCCATCCCTCGATTAAAAATTGCCAAAAATCCCCTACGATGAAAATCCTTGGAATCCAGCAATGGACTGCTTACTGCTGAGATGATAATAGCCTACAAAAACATTTTTTATGAGGTGAGCTAGTTTCAGAATAGGGATTTGGAAATATTTTCTCCATAAACAAACACACAAATACAACGCATTACACTAATGGATCATTACGTGTTCTTCTATATATTTATCGCAGTGTACGTTAAAAGAAACAATTCCCTAGCAGCCGTCAGTCTTGATTTCCTGTTACTCCGTTATTATATTAAGTTACTATTAGCGCACGCAGGCCATTGTGTGGACCTCGCCTGGGCTATGTTTGAGCGAATACATGTAGAATATAGGTCAAATTACCATTCACCAATACTTCGCTCTTCTTCACTCGTTACGGTCTTCTACTTCCCTTACTTTATCCCACTTTTTGTGCAGGCGACCCACACCAGATATACTATGCTGACGCACAGTTACTGTACGTCAGCAATCAGCATATAGATATAATAGGTAGATGGCAAAACAAAATGGAGAGTACCGAGATTTAGTACTCTAATACTAAGTCTACCTTAGCCTTGGTCACTCCTTTCTTTTTCATAATCTCCTTGATCCAAACTAAAACCCTGAGGGATAGCAATTTTCCTGCAACTTTGTCCGCGTAGAACTTCTTTTACGCGGTAAAGTTGCAGGAAAATTGCTATAATGTCGATCATGGGTTCCGACATACTATAGATCACATTACAGTCATAGACACTCATAATGAGGACGTGAAGCTAGTGTCAGAAAATTAAAAGGAAATAAATATTTCCCATAAAAACAAACACAAATACCTCGCATTAAACTAATGGATTATTACGTGTTTCTCTTTATAATTATCGCAGTGTACGTTAAAAGAAACAATTCCCTAGCAGCCGTCAGTCTTAATTTCCTGTTACTCCGTTATTATATTAAGTTACTATTAGCGCACGCAGGCCATTGTGCCGACCTCGCCTGGGCTATGTTTGAGCGAATACATGTGGAATATAGGTCAAACTAGCTGTTACCCGAGGCTTTGCTCTTCTTCACTCGTTACTGTCTTCTTCTTCCATTACCTTATCTCACTTTTTTAGATGGGGCCGGCACAGTATTTCAGTTCTCTTCATTTTCTTTCTTTATTTTTGTTGCTTCTCTTTTCTCATTTAAATAAAGGCGACATACATACATTCATACATATTACCACGTCTTTTTCCCTTTTGGAGTAGACAAGACAGAGCCCAAGTTCATAAGACCCAAAAAACCACGTTTAGCGTGTTAGTGGGCGTAAGATGGAAAGACGAATCAAAATAGTGATGCGCATCGCTTGATTGCTTAGATTTTTGCGCAATCCCTTGATCGGATTTTACGATCTGCGCGGGAAGAAAAGCAGCTGTAATATTCTATGTTTTTCCTTACTGCTAAACCAGCATGGAAGGGTGTAAATAGTCATATAGTTTAATTTATCATTTCTCTTACCTTATGAAAGAAAATTTAAAAGTTAGGTTTTCAGTTTTAATTATCTCATTAGTGGGAAATTCCTAATATATTGAAACGTCCGAAGGGATCACTGATATAATAAACACTATAAATCAAAACTTAAAGGTTAATCCAAACTTGTAGGATTTGAAACCAGATTCAAACTTTACATCCACAGACAATTTATGATAATAGATAACAGTTATAGGAAATCGTAATTAGAATAAAGAGATGATTCAAATGGAGCCGCTGAAAAAAAATTGTGCGAGTGGATTTATGATTTCATCGTATCATCCCAATCCCAACTTTCTGACTAATATTATAAATGCAAAAGTGAGTTTGTATATTTGTTTGTTTGTAACCTCTTCACGCTTTATCTACTAAACAAATCTTTTTTTTTTTAGGCAAAATTAGGCATATATATGGATAATGCTACGGAGAAGGTAGGCCATATGTCACACGGGCGAAGCCGCAAGCAACAGCCAGTAATCCATACACCGTAGTCGTATAGTGATGCGTGCGTTTGTCGAGCTCCGTGGCGCAGCGGTCAACACGCCAGTCTGCGACACGGGGGTCCTGGGTTCGATCCCCAGTCAGGTCATGATGGAAAACGATCTTTTTCAGAGTGACCTGGGTCTTGGATATTTAACTATACAAGAGCAGAAAAAAAAATTCATGTCTCTGATATAAGTATAATATTATAAAATATAGTATCGTTGAGTTAGTATGTTTATCTATATATGTATCTATTATAAAATATAGTATCGTTGAGTTAGTATCCCATAACACAAGTCTCGAACTTACTTTGGGGCTAGCTCAATCTGTGTGATTTGTGCGTATATATTTATTTATTTATTTTATATAAATTTTGGTTTTTATGATTGGTGACTCTCCCAAAAGTAATCACATTTGTCTTGTAATAATATGGCCACTATGTTTGCTTAATCCATTTAGATAGTAAGTCAATACTCATATCGCACTAGCACATGCCAAGCCAAGTTCCCAAAAGTCCTCGTTAATTAATGGGGCAACTTCGTGTATGCTACACGTCGGTTTGACGGAAACAAAATTTTCTATGCAAATAAGATAGATAGTATTTAGTGATTACCTAAGTTAGATCGTGGCTACGCGCACTCTTGCTTATTTATTTAAATTTTACTTTCGCTGTGACGGTAGAGACGTAAAGTTAGAAGTAGAAGTTTTGGGAATGGCAGTACTTTTTAAGTATATTTAGCCATATTATGAACTTGTCGGCCTCCGTGGCGCAGTGATTAACCCGCCAGTCTGCGACACGGGTTGACCCCGGTTCAATCCCCGACCATGTTTTGATGGGAAATGATCTTTTTAGATTGCCTGAGCCTTCGATGTCGATGCAAAAGTGACAAAAAAAAAACAAAAGTATCCGTAGTCGAGTTAGTATCCTACAACACAGGTTTATAATTTACTGTGGGCTAGCTCAGTTTGTGCCATTAACGGAAAAAAAATCTATGCAAATAATATAGATACTATTAAGTGATTACTTAAGTAAGCTCGTGGCTTCGCGCACTCTTGCTTATTTATTCAAATTTTAGTTACGCTGATGCAGCGGAGACTTTAAAATAGTTGGAAGTAGAAGTCCTCTCATGATGCAAGTGAGCGTTAAGCAAGGATTTTTAGAAATTTAACCCCTAAGATGATGAAGTTTTACGAGAAGGCAGTCGCGAGAAAATAAGCTAGTTTCCTAGAAAATTTAATTAATTGGTAAGTGAGTATTTTTTCTGTGATCAATTAAACAAAAAATTATAAATTTTATACAGATCGCATGCATCAATCGTCTCATCTCCATTTCAAAGCTGCAGATTCTTCAAAAATTACCCTCTGGCATCTATATAAAATTTCTTAATAACCGCCTTCATCTTGGATCATTAATTCGTATCTTTTTCTAATGACATCTCTTTAATTACCGAAAGGTCGTCGCCCCCAATTAGTTTTCTAGATACTTTCGTTCGTTCAGGTAAAGCACCATTCGTCACGGAGGACACGTGATTTAGATAGTCTAGACTATTTGGTTTTGAAACCTTAGTATAATTACTGTAATGAAGCCTAGGCGATAAAAGTGACATATTCATAAGTACATAACAGCCATAATAGAGTGATAAAAAAATAGGATTGTGTTTTTCATTTAAGATTATGTTTAAGCTTATATCTTTTTTAAATTATTATTTATGGAGACGCTAGGCTGCCTTTATTATTAAGTTCTCGTTCCTCAGGGCTACTGGAAGAAATTTCTTTACAAATAAGTTTTTTATTAATAAAATAAAAAAAAAAACAGTTTGATAGATGTAAGGGGGTGAGCAATTACGCCCTTACCTCTCTAACGCGTCAAGCCACCTTGGCTTCAAAGCAAGCAGGCAGACTGGTAGACCAAATCCTCCCACTGCGTGCTCCTGCAGTGGAGACTAAACAAAACCTGATGATGATGATGGTTGAGTAATGCTACCCGTAAAGAAGAACAGCGGGACATATGTACTTATACGAAAGAATTTTCGCACGTACATGGTAACTAAATTGTAATTTATTTTCATATTTTTTATAAACAAATAAAAAAAATACAGGTTTATATTGTAAAGTTGTTAGTGTAGTCTTTATGTTTCCATAAATTGTTGATTGATTATAATTTTCTCTAAATTTAAATAAAACTCAAACATAAAGTGTGTAATACCTTATTCCAAACTAATTTTTATTGAAAAAACTCGTGGTTCTTGACATTGTTGATTGATTACCCTTCTTGCTTAAGTTAAATAGCGCTCGGCCAGCAACTTTTACATTTTATTTAACAATGTCAACGTTAAGCTCAGAGGAAAAGAGTTAAGATGGATATTAGAAGCCAATTCTTTAGAAAATTGTTTTAAATTGTAATCATTAAGAATAATAAACATATACTTACACAAATATATACTGACAAATCACACGGATTGAGCTAGACCCAAAGTAAGTTCAAGACTTGTGTTATGGGATACTAACCTTACATAGATAAACATCCAAAACTCTGGTAAATCTTGAAAAAGTCATTTTCCATCGTGACCATCGGAGACCATCCGTTCCGACCGGCCGGCGTTTTCACCGCTGCGCCACGGAGCTCGTCAAAATAAGAATATTTACAATATATTTGTAGTTCCATATTAAGTAAAAAATTTTTTTTAATGCCTTAGTTATTAATTACTCTTAGTTTGGTAATGTGAATATTTTTAACATTACTTTCATTGTTATGATCATGGTCATGGTCCATGAAGTTATTGATCGATTATTCTTCTTAAAATATGTTTAAAAACGGATCACTCACGTGCTGTTTTGTCGGGATTGCCGACTATAGTTTCGGATTCGTCAGGCGTATTCCGGGCCCTTCCTGCGTTGGCCCGAGATACTTTGGTGTCACGCATTCGAACTCGCCTTGAAAATAAAATCGTGATAAGTTCGAAACTATAGTCGGCTATCCCGACAAAATATCATGTGAGTAATTCGTTTTAATCTTACGTTAGTTTCAATGATTTATACTTAAACTAAGCTAAGAAAATGTCTTTGCCTTTGAACTTATAAATCTAGTGCTTATAAAGCTAATATACGTTTTGTATTATAGGAGACACTATATTTTTATATCAAGTATGAATTTTGCCTTGTTTCATTTCTTTTTCATGTGTGTAAACACTGGTGTCAGATTTTTAAGCTACCTAAAGGCATCTGACTTAGCTTCACGACTGCCATCAATGATGTCAGCCGGGACCAACGGCTTAACGTGCCTTCTGAAGCACGGAGGAGATCGATATATTTTTATGCTACTTGTGGTCACTCATCCAAGGGCGACTGGGCCCGGGGTTGCTTTATATATGTCGCAGTCGGATCGTATAATCCGCCGTATTACATTACGGCTAGCTGTTATCAAAAACAGGGCCGTTCTGAAATGCGGCGGTTCAACGACTAGCCGGATTGTCATTGCGATACGATCTTCAATAAGGCGGCCCACGTTTAGCCGCATCGTACTTCTAAGTAGATTGTAGGATGACCATACTTGTACAATAAAAAATAATAAGGGCATAATGATACAAGTATTTCAATTGCCCTCTTTTAAATATAAAGTTTATTTTAAATAGCATACATCATTTAATCTCGCCCACCGAGGCTACTTTCCTTGTGAATTTCCATTAAAGTATCAAAATACGGCTCCATGGGAGTAGTACCCATGGAGCAGTATTTTGATACTTTAATGGAAATTCACATGTATTGTTGTAAAGAAGGAGGAGCCCGATGGTCCAGTGGGTGTGAGCTCTATGAGCGCTTACGTATGTTAAGCAACCCCTGGTGCAGTCCCTACTTGGATGGGTGACCGCAAGTGGCATAAAAATATCTCGAGCTCCTCCGTGCTTCGGAAGGCACGTAAAGCCGTTGGTCCCGGCTGTCATCGTTGATGGCTGTCGTTAAGCTATGTCAGATGCCTTAAGGCAGCTTGAAAAATCTGACACCAGTGTTGGCCACTTACACATACGAAAAACAAACAAACAAAAGAAAAAAAAACCTTAAGAACCTACTTTGAGTAGTAACTCGAATAGTAGGGTCTTCAGGATTTTTTTCTTTAAGATCAAATAATCTTCACCAGCCACATTCATAAGATCATATTGTTTACACCAATATTATTGTGTAGGATTCCGCCGAATACCAGAATCTATGGCCACTTTAGTAGTTTTGATGTGCCTTATAACCTCTAAAACTCAGTCCTCTGTCCTTGGTTTCTTTACTGTTCCACATTGAGAAAAATAGAAATCCTTTAATTGTACATGAAAATTGTTCTTAAAGTCACTGTTTACAGACATATTCATCACGTTTTCTTTGTTTATTTCACTATTATCTTCGCAATTTTGCAACACACTTTTTTATCCAACGCCATTGTTGTTGTTATGTCAGACAGTGCCACGAGTGTTAATGAGAACTACAAATTGTCAAAGCGGCGGTTAACGACTCGCTGTATTACAATAAGGCTAGCCGTGTTGAAGAACGTATGGCGCCGAATACATTCCGGCGGATTTTCATTCAGCCGCATTCAATCCGGCTAATCGTTGAACCGCCGTATTTCAAAGCGGCCCTGTTTTTGAAAACGGCTAGCCATAATGTAATGCGGTGGATTATACAATCCGACTGCGACATATACATAAGCGCTAATAAAACTCACAGCCACTGGGCCATCGGGCTCCCAAGATTCTGTAAACGCTACACATCAGTAACCGGTTTTATTTTAAAACAGAAGTAGTTATTATTTACTGATTGAACTCCTGAACGGTTTTATATAGTTGACAGTAACTTTTACACTTTATTTATTGATGCCTACACTAATCTGGCAAATATAGAGTTAAGTGCACAAGTTTGTAATGTACGGTACCTCAAGTTGAGAACTTTGCGATCGGTTGTGACTGAGCGACTTATCTTACACTAAGCTAAGAAAATGTCTTTGCCTTTGAACTTATAAATCTAGTGCTTATAAAGCTAATATACGTTTTGTATTATAAGAGACACTATATTTTTATATCAAGTATGAATTTTGACTTGTTTCATTTCTTTTTCATTTATGTAAATGGCAATCACTGGTGTCAGATTTTTCAAGCTACCTAAAGGCATCTGACTTAGCTTAACGACTGCCATCAATGATGTCAGCCAGGACGAACGGCGTTAACGTGCCTTCCGAAACACGAAGGAGCTCGACATATTTTTATGCTACTTGTGGTCACTCATCCAAGTGGGGACTGCACCTTGGGTTGCTTAACATGCGAAAGCGCTAATAATGCTCACGCCCACTAGGCCATCGGGTTTGGGTCATCTGCTTTGACAGTAACTTTTACGCTTTATTTATCGATGCCAACGCTAATCTGACAGATATAGAGTTAAGTGCACAAGTTTGTAATGTACGGTACCTCAAGTGGAGTACTTTGCTATCGGTTGTGATAGAGCGACTTATCTTACACTAAGCTAAGAAAACGTCTTCGCTTTTGAACTTTTAAATCTATTGCTTTAAAAGCTACAATGGCTGCGACCCCCGCTCTGGAGCGTACCTGGTCCAACACATCTCACTGGCCATCCAGCGTGGCAACGCGGCTGGTGTAATGAGTACATTTGAGCCAGGTACTCTCAGAGGTGGTCTTTTCGACTACTTTTTCAAATTTAATTTTTATTTAAGTATATTACTTTTTCTTTCTCTTTAGTTTTAAGTAGTTTAGGTATATATTTTTTCATAATTTATGTAATTTGTTTTAATTTTAATAAAGAAATTTTTGTAAGTTTATTCTATCTTAATAAATTTTAAAGCTTATAAATGTTTTGTATTTTAGGAGACACTATATTTTATGTTCGAGTATGAATTTTTACTTTCACGTTCACTTTTGATTTTTGCTTGTCTTGGCTCTGGTCTTATATATTCACACATCCTATAATATTTGAACGTTGTTTAAGTCAAATGTAGTTTTAATTATTTATCATCGGTCACTTTCCGTCTAGTAATAAAAACATTTTTGGCACATATTTATCGATATAAATTAATAATGTACATAAATGACTTACGTATTTAGGTGATGATGGTGACAAGTATAGTCATTTACAATTTGTTAGCGAACGCTACACGCAAGATCTACATTGTGATCTGTCAATATACGAGTAAACTGTCGGATAACGATTTTCAATGACGTGTATGGTAGTGTATTGATAGATCACAATATTTATCGCTGAATTTCTGGAAATCCTGTGATCTGCTCTCAGATTCTGGATCGTGATATTTATCTTGCGTGTAGTGTCGCGCGTCAATATTATTCCGTCAGTACGCAGCGAAACGGCAGCTCTTGTTTTTCTCCGTCTAGGGTCCATCACGTCTGCCTCGTACAAAGAACGCTTCAGTACTGATGCGATCCGTATTGATGGTTTAGGGTGCTGTGATCCGGCCCAAGATACAAAAATAAATATCGTGATAATTTATTAAATAAAGAAAATAAGAAATGGTGAAATAGTTCCACACGGGCAGGACTTGAACCTGCGTCTCGGTATGATCTATGCGTTGCCAATTACGCCATCGCGCTTCAAGCCCCGGCGCCGTATTTCTCCACCATATCCCATTCCTCTTACACGCATGTAGGCTTGCGTCACCCAACACAACTACCCCACTTTTACAAGTGCGGTATTTGATTTCAACTCATTTTGCAATGAATTTGAAAATCAACTAATGTGTAGGAAGCCATACAATAGTTTATATGGGATTTATTTTCCTTGGGCTTGAAGCGCGGTGGCGTAATTGGCAACGCATAGATAGTACTGAGATCTAGATGCAGGTTCAAGTCCTGCACGCGTGGAAATTTTTCACCATTTCTTATTTTCTTTATTTAATAAATAAGGTAAAATAGCATTGTGAAAGCAAAATAAATCCCATATGTTTGTTTTTCGTATGTGTAAGTGGCCAACACTGGTGTCAGATTTTTCAAGCTGCCTTAAGGCATCTGACATAGCTTAACGACTGCCATTAACGATGACAGCCGGGACCAACGGCTTAACGTGCCTTCCGAAGCACGGAGGAGCTCGAGATATTTTTATGCCACTTGCGGTCACCCATCCAAGTAGGGACTGCACCAGGGGTTGCTTAACATATGTAAGCGCTCTTAGAGCTCACACCCACTGGACCATCGGGCTCCTCTCCCATATAAACTATCGTGATACCTAATTATCACAATATTTTTTGACCTGTAGCGTTCGCCCTTAGAAATGTGTGATGATGTCGGAAAATATCTGATGGAACTCCCCAACGGGAGTGTAAATTAATTCTTGCTCGACATACCTTAAAGATGTTACTCAACCCGTTAAGAGTCGCCTGGACGCGCATGTCTCCATACAAACGGAAAAAGGGAATTGTGACAATATATTTGATAATTTTGGAGTAAAATTAAGCATTTAATCAATTAATCTCATTATAATCTACGTACGTTTCTATACAGCTAGGTTAAAATACCAATGGATTGAGAATTACAAGCCTTTTCAAATTTGTATGGAAATCTTGAGAGGCATATAATTCTTAAACTATTGATAATTTAACCAAATTGTATAGGAACGTAAGTAGATTAATAATGAGATTAATTGATGGATGCTTAATTTTACTCCAAAATTATCAAATATTGCCGCATTTCCCTTTTTCCGTTTGTATGGAGACATGCGCGTCCAGGCGACTTCTAATAATAACATTTTTATTCTTTAGGATAATTGCTGGGATCTCAAAAAATATTTCGATAGTTTCATACAAAAGCATTCAAGTAATTAGTATGTGATAGAATTACAGCAGTGGTCTCATTGAACTAGTGGTCATATTGACAGTACCTATGTGTAACTCTTTTAGGGAAATGATGAAGGTCAATTTACACTGTATAGTTTCTAGAAAACTTTACACTTTATTAAACGATGTCAACGCTAAGCTCAGAAATAACGTTACTCGTAAGTGCAGAAGTTTGTAATGTACTACGCACCTATCTCAGGTTAAGAAGTTCGCGATCGATTGTGATTGCAGACTGACTAACTTATACTTATCTGTTTCAAGATAAGAAAATATACATTGTGTTCAAGATGTATTTTTAGATTTCACTTCGCTCCATATATTTGTACATTTTTTAAGTCACGTCTTATAATTTTGTTTTTATGTACTTATAATAATCAAATAAAATAATGTATAACAGAAATTTCATAAAAATATGCTCAACGTGATCACGTTTTAAGAGATGATGTTGCTAAAACCTCATTAATGCAATAATGCTCAACGAGTGATCACGTTCAAATGCATTAATGAGGTGTTAGAAATGATGTTATTAAAACCTCTACGGACTAGTTGCCCCATTGTTCATCTCCCATACTTGATGGAACTCCTCAACGGCGGATTTTGTTCTTTTTTGTGTGTACCAACACTGGTATACAGTCCGAATCAATCTTTATGGCGGCTCGGAACATCGCGCGAGTCGATGCGCGGGGAGGTGGGGCGCGTACTGCGCAGGTCGCAGCTAATACGCGACCCGCCATAAAGCTGGTTGGGACCGCATCAGATTTTCAAGCTTCCTAAAGGCATCATTAATAGCTTAACTATGCCATCAATGATGACGGCGCCTTGAGATATTTTTACGCCACTTACGGTCACCCATCCAAGTAGGGACTGCGCCCGGGGTTGCTTAACATGTGCGGAGGAGTGGCTGTATACCCTAATATTTTTGCCGCAGCTCCAAATTTGCTGCCCTAGGCTTAAACCTACTCAACCCATTGCCACAGAAACAATCCGAAATGGATTGGCCTGATATAGCTATTTTCAATATCATCATCATGTCAATGAGCTGATCCGATGATAGAGTGTAGAAGCCATAGAAGCTCCAAATTGTCATTATCATCAGCATCAGGTCCTTGTCAGTCTCCACTGCAGGAGCATAACCCTCTGGTACTAATAGAGTCAATATTAGCCAGAGTAATCAGAGGATATGGCCTACACTCTCCGCGCTTGCCAGACGGGTTGAAGAGGTCTCTTTGTTGTTAAATAAGCGTTGTTTAGCCTGTGTTTCCTAAGTCGCCTTCAAGACATCCACGAGAAGACTTGGAGTAGTCCTATTCTACCTTGCTGGGAACCACACGGCCAATGGCTATTTTAATTGTTTGTTTTTCGTATGTGTAAGTGGCCAACACTGGTGTCAGATTTTTCAAGCTGCCTTAAGGCATCTGACATAGCTTAACGACTGCCATCAACGATGACAACCGGGACCAACGGCTTAACGTGCCTTCCGAAGCACGGAGGAGCTCG
The DNA here is from genome assembly GCA_963082605.1 of Rhodophaea formosa. Classification (NCBI taxonomy): domain Eukaryota; kingdom Metazoa; phylum Arthropoda; class Insecta; order Lepidoptera; family Pyralidae; genus Rhodophaea; species Rhodophaea formosa. The sequence goes on along the minus strand of OY720225.1, from coordinate 7,234,592 downwards.
AGATATTTTTATGCCACTTGCGGTCACCCATCCAAGTAGGGACTGCACCAGGGGTTGCTTAACATACGTAAGCGCTCATAGAGCTCACACCCACTGGACCATCGGGCTCCTCAGCTATTTTACTAACCTTGTATCATGACCTCCAGACAACACTGGCTAGATACATAATTCAGCAGCGGTTTCAATCAATTTGTATTGTTTCCTCAAACAACATCACACCTCCGCTAAACCTATGTGCATATGTAATGCAGTACCTGTGACAGACGTACAAATTGTATTGGCATTTTGATGTATCAAGGTATTTTAATTTAATTGATAGATAATATAAGATTGAAATGAAAATAATTAAGAAACCCGCGAAAATAAAATTTATGTATGTTGCAAACGGCAAGACAAATTTTTATAAAACATATTTTAGATTGCACTATTGCACTTGCACACATATTTATATAGACTTACCCTCATAGCAGTCAAACTTATAACACCCCTTTTTTACGCCAGGGTATAAATATTCGATGGCGTATTTTTTGTTTCGATGAAATCACACTAAAGTCTATGTAGGTGTAAGCTAGTTACTCCAGGAATTAAAACATGAACTGTAATTATATTGACATTATTCTGTCTCTAGTGGTTTGAGCCTGAACTCGACACACATCTGTGAACACATCAGCAGAATCCATTCATGGAGTAACTAGCCTTCTGGACTCGACATGCAATATGCAGACACAACAGCAGAATGATACAACAGAAACAACTAGTCATCATCATCATTAACAGGTCTTTGTTAGTCTCCACGCAGGAGCACGACCCTCTCTGTACTACCAGAGCCATATGTTAGCCAGGGTAGTCAGAAATTCGGCCTACACTCTCCACGCTGGCTGGCTGAAAGCGAAATTGTCTGCAGGTAACAGAGGCTAAAATTTACGCGTGCAAACTCGTAATATTGCTAGTAAGATTTATACATCCTGCTGATTACAAGTCCAAGCTCAATCCACAATGATAGAGAAGTACCGACGTCCGTCTGTCTCGATGCAGATACATTATACATGCACATAATTTTAGAGCACAAGATTGTTAGCTGGGTAAATATGGATTTATGAAATCTGAAAACAAGGTGACTTACGATTACTTGAATAATAATTGAGTTTGACCGTGTGGTTCCCGGCAGAGTAAAATAGGACCACTCCAAGTCTTCCCGTGGATGTCGTAAAAGGCGACTTAGGAAACACAAGCTAAACAAAGCAAGACATCAAAAAGACCGCTCCAACCCGTCTGGCTAGCGTGGAGAGTGTAGGTTAAATCCTCAGACTGCTCTGGCTAATATATTGCTGTGGTAGTGCGGAGAGGGTCGTGCTCCTGTAGTGAAGACTAAAAAAGACCTGATGGATGGATGGATGGAAATGAGTTTATTTATTGAAAGGTTGGAAACGATATTTTTTGTAAATAAAATAGGTGATAATTATAGTTTTTTGCCCTACTACCTTACTTTCGTGATGAGATAGGGCGTGAAAGCGTAACAAACAAATAAACAAACTCACTTTTGCATTTATAATATTGCTTGGGATGGTTTTGTTCTGATATTAGCAAAATTAGAAGTCGAATGGAAGGCCATCGATCCACTTGACAGGGTTTCTTGTACTGATAATGTTTGTTTTGTTTGTTTGAAAATCTTCATTGTACAAAACAGAAAACATACATAATAATATGAATTTAAAAAAATGTACAAATGGTGGACTTATCCCAAAAGGGATATCTTCCAGTCGACCAGTACGTTAAAGGACAGTTTAAACATGACGGACGGTAGAAGTTTGTACAATATATAACAAGGTACCATAAATTACAATTATAGAATAGACATGATTCAACCTGTTATAATTTACCTGTTTAATATATACAATATCGTATAAAACTACATACATACATAAAATGAATAAATATATATGTATTTAAATATATATAATGCCTGAGTTGAACCGCGAATGGACAGATAGACAGGCGGGACTATAAGGTTTCCTTGGAGTTTGTGGTGGGAAGTCAAGAGGTGCAGTTGGAATCTGCCTTAGACGATTTCGCAAATTGATTTTAGTGGACTTTATAATATGAAATTGGTGCAGTTTGGTGTTTATGCTCGTGCTCATGAACAATTTGTGAAATAGTTAAAGTAGACTGTTATATGGACTCATATAGATTTGTCATCAGAAGCTCCCACGAGGCATCAAAGAAAATACGCCATCTTTGATGCTACTTATTAAAACTTTACCATACAACACCGATACTTAGCATCTCAATTAACTGGACATTGGCAGAATCACTGAAATCTCGGTGGAAGCCATATTATGAAACAAAAGAAGAAGGATTCCTAACCACGCAAATGCAGTATTCATTAGAAAACCGATGCAGCATTAGTTCTAAAAACGAGTGAGATTTTTACAATTCCGTCTAGTTATATTTATGTTCATTTTAATGAAGCTATACGGTGGTTGTTTTAATTCTTTTTAACCGACTTTAAAAACGGAGGACGTTTTCAATTCGTTAGAATCTTTTTATTGTATGGTACGCTTACCTCTTATAGCTGTAATATTTATGAACTGATTTGAACAATTCTTTTTTATTTGGAAGATGTAAGTACCTACTTTTCAATGATTTCATTTATATCTCATCAAAATCCGTTGAGTAGTTTGTTTAAGAGGCTTTATTCTTTTATGAATTTTGAAAATCTGTTCAGTACTTTCGTAGTATAATATAAGTATAGATAAGAGTAGAATAAGACAGCAGTCCCTTTATTATAATGTAACAGAGTCAGGTCAAAAAGCCTAAGATAAAATTTTATCACCATTATCTGATACCCTTTTGTATCGATAATATCGTTGAACGACCTCACTGCTCGTAACTGCTCATACGATCGTTTAAAACGACTTCCTGTCGAACAAACGGAAAGACATCACAGACTTTTTTACGCCATTACTGAAAAGCAAAGTTTAGGTATTCTATCAACTAATCCCAATCCAACTATAATCCTAATCCTATCCTATCCTAACTAATATTATAAATGTGAAAGTGAGTTTGTTTGTTTGTTACGCTTTCACACCGTATCTACTGAACCGATCACATGAAATTTTGCATCCACATAGGTTAGAGTACTGAGATGGCCATAGTCTATAAATCACGCGGGCGAAGCCGCGGGTAACAGCTAGTATATTATAAATGCGAGAGTGGGTTTGAAGATTTGTTTGTTTTTTACCTTTTCATGGTTTAAACGGGAACTGTACTTTTTCCGGGAAAAAAGCAGCCTATGTTCTTAGTGCCCTAAACTATGTATATGCTAAATTTCAAGAAGATTGGTTAAGTAGATAAAGCTTGAAGAGGTAACAAATAAACAAACAAACTCACTTTCGCGTTTATAATATTAGTTGGGTAGATAAAAATAAAACAAGGCAGCAGTCCCTTTATTATAATGTAACAGAGTCAGGTCAAAAAGCCTAAGATAAAATTTTATCACCCTAATCTGATACCCTTTTGTATCGATAATATCGTTGAACGACCTCACTGCTCGTAACTGCTCATAAGATCGTTTTAAACGACTTCCTGTCGAACAAACGGAAAGACATCACAGACTTTTTTTACGCCATTACTGAAAAGCAAAGTTTAGGTATTCTACCAACTAATCCCATCCCAACTATAATCCTAATCCTATCCTATCCTAACTAATATTATAAATGTGAAAGTGAGTTTATTTGTTTGTTTGTTTATTTGTTTGTTACGCTTTCACACCGTATCTACTTAACCGATCACATGAAATTTTGCATCCACATAGGTTAGAGTACTGAGATGGCCATAGTCTATAAATCACGCGGGCGAAGCCGCGGGTAACAGCTAGTATATTATAAATGCGAGAGTGGGTTTGAAGATTTGTTTGTTTTTTACCTTTTCATGGTTTAAACGGGAACTGTACTTTTTCCGGGAAAAAAGCAGCCTATGTTCTTAGTGCCCTAAACTATGTATATGCTAAATTTCAAGAAGATTGGTTAAGTAGATAAAGCTTGAAGAGGTAACAAATAAACAAACAAACTCACTTTCGCGTTTATAATATTAGTTGGGTAGATAAAAATAAAACAAGGCAGCAGTCCCTTTATTATAATGTAACAGAGTCAGGTCAAAAAGCCTAAGACAAAATTTTATCGCCATTATCTGATACCCTTTTGTATCGATAATATCGTTGAACGACCTCACTGCTCTTAAAAACGTTTTTAAAGACACGAACGTTTCCTGAGATAGCCCCCGTAGCGCAGTAGTGAAGACGCCAGCCTGCAATATGATGGGTCCGGGTTCGATTTCCGGCCAAGACATGATAGAAAACGATCATTTCCTGATTGTCCTGGGTCTTGAATGTTTATCTAAATAAGTATATATTTAAAAAAAATATAGTATCGTTAATTTGCATCCTACGACACAAGTTATCAGCTTACTGTGTGGGGCTAGACCTGTGTGATTTGTCCCTATATACATATTAACAACTTCCTGACTTCCTGTTAAACATTATCAATTTTTGACCCCATTACTAAATAGCAAAATTTTTGACAGTTAATTGACGTCTAGCATGACTTTGTCCGCGTGAGTTTAGATTTTTATACTGCAATATATCCATCTCCAATCCATCTCAGTTAAGGGGAAAACCCGCAGATGACTGAGAAAACGTGTGACGTAGTGACTGTGACCCTCAATACGTCCGGCGCACCCTGGGCAACAATCTGCGGGGACAATCTAGTCGGTAACGCAGATTGGCTGATCTTCTCACCACAAAATGGCTTTGACTCGAAAAGAAGAAGAAGACAGAGACTTAATATAATCTTTAATTTTAGTAGTGCTCATCCACTAATATTAGCCAGATCAGTCAGAGGATTAATAATATGGCTTTGGTAGTACAGAGAGGGTCAGGCTCTTGCAGTGGAGACTTAAGATCTGATGACGATGATGACCCACTAATAACATAAATAGGCAATTATTGATACTTTGGATCTATCTGTTTCCGGCAGAGTAGAATAGGACCACTCCAAGTCTTCCCGTGGATGTCGTAGAAGGCGACTTAGGATACACAAGCTGAACAAAGCTTAAAAACATCAAAGAGACCTCTCCAATCCGTCTGGCCAGCGTGGAAAATGTAGGCCAAATCCTCTTACTGCACTAGCTGATATACGGCTCCTGTAGTACAGAGAGGGTCGTGCTCCTGCAGTGGAGACTAAAATGACCTGATGATGATGATGATGATCTATGTTTGCCGATGATAGATTTCTAGATGATAGTTTTTGTGTTTATGCATAACAAACAAACAATAAATTCTTTCCTCTTTATATATTGGTCTTAATTCATTTATGAATAAATAAAATAAAAAGTTTATAAAACTGAATCCAAAAATTTATGTTTATTTTTGGATGTAGTTTTATAAAAAATATTATAATTAAAAGTAATAAAATTATTATAATACCTTTCCATCTAAGACAACAATCTGTTAAAAAAATAAGTATTGATGAGACTCACCATGAAGCTTATAATACTCGTAATATGGTTAAACTCTATTGGTTTGGTCTGCAATATTTCTTAATTATATCTCCACGCAAAGTTTGCCCAGCAAACAGTTTTCACTATAAACAATTTCAATAAACAATACCACTAGAAACACAAACACCCTTTCAATTTTCATCTAACGAATAAACAATTGACTAAAACAAACATTTGAACAACAAACTTTATCAGTAAGAAAAAGCAGTTTCTCGGTTACCATTACTACGGTTCTATATCTAAAAGGGCCTGCGCTAATTACCTAAAACAAATAAAACTATTTTAATATCCAATGCAGGTTTCATGGATTGTATTAAAAAATCAAACATAGCTATACAGCAATGGATAACGAAGTGATGGCGATTCTGGCTCAGCTTACCAACTCAAATAAAACTATTTTTATATCCAATGCAGGTTTTGTAGGCTATATAAAAAGTAAAACCTAGGTATGCAGTAATGGATAACGAAGTGATGGCGATTGCGGCTCAGCGTACGAACTCTATAACTATATGACGAGCCGCCCTCCGTCAGTAGACTGTAAGGCGCCGAACTGGCCGCCCACAAGTAACGAGGTGCCGAAACGCGCGATCGAAAACAAAAAAAAAGAACTTAATTTTAAAAATAGAACAGAATAATTTTTATTTTTTTTTTTATTAAAGTTTCGATTTTTTTCTGATTTTGAATTTTGAAAGTGTGAGTGTTGTGACTAAATTTGTGTGCAAAGTAAACTTTTGCATTGAGTTTTACTGAAGTTTTTTTGGAAGTTTGAAGGAGATACGCGGGTTTTCAGGTAAGTGCGCTATTTACTTTAATATTTCAGTGATACTATTATATAATTAACAACTAAAATGTACTGTATTTGAGCAAATAAATGATTTATTATTTACAAAGTTGCATAAAAAAAATTATAAATATGCGTGAATTTTTCCCGCAACTTTAAGATTTAATATAACATGAAATAAAAATGTTATTAATGTTTCTAAAAATTGGAAGTAAATTTCTATATTCTAAATCTCTATATTTCACAAGTTTTAGTTACAATTCAAAAACGCGTACCCCCTTTTACGTATTAAAACTAGAAAAAAAAAAAACTTACCAAACAATTATTATTTGAACAAAGATAGATTTAAATTAAATATGATAGAGACTTTTAAAAAGAAAGTAATAGTTTTTAAATCTATTTTTTAGCTTTGTTTTTTAAGGTCTACAATAATGATAAACTAAATATTCTGTTTTATTTTGTCTTTATTTGTTATTCGTATTATTTAAAGATAAAATTCATCAACTCACGCGACATACTGAGGATACTTAACATTTTACGTTATTTTAATAGCAGTAATAACTTTGGTCGTTTGAGATAACTTAGGAAAAGTATTTACTATATCTATAAAAAAATAAAAGCTTTATAAACTCATATTTGAAAGACTATATAGCTATTATTTTCAGTATGTATTTTAAATGTTCAATGTGATCGAAGGTGAAACTTTAACCAAATTACAAAATTTACTTCGATTTTCAAAATAAAAATACTTCAATAAATTTTATAAATGACGGATACATAATGATTGCCTATCAATGAAAAAATCTAGACAGTTTTTAAGTTATTACAAAGAAAAAGCTGATGCCGGCATTATGTCTTGTATAAAATGTAGAATAGGCGCAAAAATACTTGTAATAATAAATTTAATTATGCAGTTTATGTGCGTAATAAACCACGTAAATGTACACTGTTAAACTGTACTACGTAAATGTAATCCATTATCCCAATCCCAACTAATATTTTACCAACTTTTCCAACTAATATTATAAATGCGAAAGTGAGTTTGTTTGTTTGTTTGTTACGCTTTCTCATCGTATCTACTGAACCAATAATCACGAAATTTTGCATACACATAGGTTAGGATACCGAGAAGGACATAGGCTATAAATTACGCGGGCGAAGCCGCGGGTAAAAACTAGTCTTTAATAAAACAATTTCACTCTATCACTTTCATTTCATTGTTTTATATTTACTGCAGTCAAATAATCGTTTGTTAAAATGTGGGCTACTTCAATAATTATGTAATAAACTATTATTTCAAAACTATTGGAGTAGCTCAGAATTATCTTTATACTATATACTTACTTTTTATCTATAATTAACCTCGATGATCGTGAAGTCGAGGACCGTTTTGACAGCATTCTTATGCTGTAATTTGATTTGGCAAAAACTTAGTGTGCATGCGCTGTGAGGGCCCGCACTTAATAATCGTTGCAAATGATACTTAATATTTAGTAAATGTTCTAAAAGAATTGTACAACTTGGAATTAGAATTTGTAACAGCCTATTATGGGAGTTTTCAGGTAAAATGTTGGGCCCTCAGACCTAACCTATAAAATTTTCAGCCTTTAATATTTAAATAACTGAGCATGTTTCAGAAAATATCTTTATTTTACGATTTAAGTCTAGTCAAAGCAAGTTTTATGACACTAAGATATTTTACCAATACGCTTTCTTATTCCCTAAATCTGAGTTCAAAATGGGCCCTCATACAGCATACTTCCAAATTTTATTTCATCAATAAAAAAATATCTAGAACATATTGTTGTTCTGAGCTTATGTAATCTTGCTAAGTTGAATTTGTGAAAATTTGTAAAAATAAAACATTCTACACATTCGTTGTTGTTTAAAAGTTTTAGCGTTATCAAAATTCGGGCTCTCAGACGGCCACTTTTTTAACGTTTTTTGACTATTACACAAAAACTACGCAATATGTAACGTGTCTGATATGTTCAGTAATTGTGAAAAAATGTTGTCATAAACTAACACTATGTATAAAATAAAAGGCTCCTTTATTTTTGATAAAAATCATTTATATTTATTTCTCACAAAATTATTATGAGTAGGGTAACCACGCCTTCTCATCTTATTTAGGAATTAAATAGGAATATTGTAACTTACAAGCGAATCAGTACTACATATTTATAAGTGTCACATACATAAAGTACCCATTATTTAAATCAAAAATCATAAGGTATTAAATCCGTGAAATCGCAGTTTTATCACACAGTCTATCCTGGCCCCCGGCCTGGCAATTCCAGGTTCCGAATCGCCTTAGATGAGGATGTAACCAAGAACGCACTTAGGTGACAATTACGTAGGTCAAATAATGCAATTTTAAAGAGATGTCGAGCTCCGTGGCGCAGCGGTCAACACGCCTGCCTGCGACACGGAAGTCCCGGGTTCGATCCCCGGTCAGGTCAAGATGGAAAATGATCTCTTTCAGATTGACCTGGGTCTTGGATGTTTATCTATATATGTATTTGTTATAAAATATACTTAGTATCGTTGAGTTAGTATCCCATAACACAAGTCTTTCATATGAACTTACTTTGGGGCTAGCTCAATCTGTGTGATTTGTCCGTTTTTTTTTTTTTTTTTTTTTTTCAATTAGGGTTCCATTTATTACGTGAATTAGCTTTTATCTAAATTTACATACAATTTAATTTGTCCGTATATATTTATTTATTAAAGAGTTCTCTATTTAAAAAAATATAATATAGCCTATGATCCTCACTGATAACTCAGTTTAGCAATACCAACATTTAATGATATTTTACCCGACTGTGCCCTTTGTAAGATCATCGTGACTATGCCGTACTGACCAGGGGTCACTCCAGATGAGGGAACTCCTCACTGGTTAACAGCACCTAAACGAAATTTTATATATGCATTCAGCTGGGATAGTCCATTTGTATGGTCATCGTGACTATGCCGCTGCGACCAAGGTTCGCTCTAAATGACGGAATACCTCTGCGGTTAACAGCACCAACATGTACATTTCTATGCCTTTAGGTTTGCGACTGTAACTATCATAATAGCAGTATTCACAGAGACGGTTCTATCGTCAACATTGAACAATTCTACATTTAGCGTAACAGGAAAAAATTGGCAAGGTGCGAGTCGGGCTCGCCCATGAAGGGTAGATTAGCCAAAAACCTCTATAATTTTTCGCCAACAAAACTGACGTTGTTTTTCATAATGTTTGTATTAATGACAAAGTTAAAGGCGAAACTATAAGGGTTTCTTGTTTACTACGGAACCATAACCTTGTACAAGGGGTTCCTTGTTTACTACGGAACCCTAACCTTGTAGCTAACCAACTTTTATATGGCCTACCATTTTTTTCTCAAATTTATTTTGTTTCGACCATTATTTTCTTTCATTTAAGTATTGGGTTTTATAACATATGTGTTAACAAAAAATATATAGGTACATATTAAAGCTACGTTCTACTAGGGAAAGTCCAAAGACAGAAAAAAATATGGTCACCCTACCTACAAAAATTATGTATACTTAAATATTTTTGTTATTTTTTAAATTTCTATTGATTTATCATATTTACAGATAATGCAATACAAACACTTCATCAAAATCATTTTTTCACAATTACTGAACATATCAGACACGTTACATATTGCGTAGTTTTTGTGTAATAGTCAAAAAACGTTAAAAAAGTGGCCGTCTGAGAGCCCGAATTTTGATAACGCTATTACTTTTAAACAACAACGAATGTGTAGGATGTTTTGTTTTTACAAATTTTCACAAATTCAACTTAGCAAGATTACATAAGCTCAGAACAACAATATGTTCTAGATATTTTTTTATTGATGAAATAAAATTTGGAAGTATGCCGTATGAGGGCCCATTTTGAACTCAGATTTAGGAAATAAGAAAGCGTATTGGTAAAATATCTTAGTGTCATAAAACTTGCTTTGACTAGACTTAAATCGTAAAATAAAGATATTTTCTGAAACATGCTCAGTTATTTAAATATTAAAGGCTGAAAATTTTATAGGTTAGGTCTGAGGGCCCATCATTTTACCTGAAAACTCCCATAATAGGCTGTTACAAATTCTAATTCCAAGTTGTACAATTCTTTTAGAACATTTACTAAATAGTAAGTATCATTTGCAACGATTATTAAGTGCGGGCCCTCACAGCGCATGCACACAAAACTTATACGGCCGGCTCTCTGCCTAACTGAATTGTTAACTTAACGTTACGATATAAACCGTATAAAGCGTGTAGTTAATTTGACTACCGATATGCCCTTAAAGGGGTAGACCGTCAGTGTAAACAACTTTACCCATTGGATTAATTCTGGCATCTCGATTTTTTTCGATTTGCCTATACTAATTTCCCGGGCGGCTGAACATATTGTACGAAAATATTGAAAATTTTTTTGAGTTCCCAGCGTCCCAGAATCCCATAGAAAAAGTTGTTCATATAAACGGATTGAGACACCCCTTGAAGAGATGTCGTGGGTCAATTAACACGCTGTATACATTGTATATCCATAGTAATGATTGACTAATATTTTGGATATGAGATTTTGAAATGCACAGTATCACCTCTTATTATTATAGTGATATGAGCGAGTGCAATATGCAAACTACATGATATCAGTGTCACAAGTTGGCAAACAATATTACGAGGCATTTACGGGATGGGAGTTTGTAGTGAATTATACTGATACGTGTTTGCGTCTTCTAGCGCAGAGTATAACTTTACCAGATCATAGTAATAAATAAATAAATATACAAGGACAAATCAACCCGGGACTACTAGTGTCGCAGGCTGACATATTGACCGCTGCTCCACAGAGGTCTTTAATATACTAGAACTAAATACTAGATTGTTTTATATCGCGGATTATGGGGACGATACAGTTATTACCAATAGGTCTAAGAATAGAATAGAAGCCCACAGCTTGAACCTCCGAGCAAAAGGTAAACTTTTTCTTCATATAAACACTGACAACACAAATATCTTATGACAGGACGCCAGCCTGGTCTAGTATCAAATATCTGTGTCAGAAGTGATACCAACAAGTTGAGAGCTTTAAATATTTGGGATCGGAACTGACCAGCCAGAACGAACTTAAAGAGGGAATAAAAACTAGGCTTCTAGAGGGTAATAGGTACTTATATGCATGCAAAAAGCTTTAGGCTACAAGTTCCTAACATTATACCAGTCCCGTTTTTGAATGGCCAAATTGTATAAGTAGGACGAGGAAATGGTGAGAATCTGAGATTTATTTATTCAAATTCATTTATTTGCTATAAAAGTGGTACAAATAGGTGGTAGGTACATAAAACGACTCCTCACTCTTAACCAAAATACAGGCATGCAAATATTAAGACAGTTAAATGCAGTCAATATTTAATAAAATATAATATATATCTAAAGGTCAAATAAATATATATCTTATCAAATATTTATTCATGGGGTATTAGTAAAATTTAATAATTTATTGTAATAAATGTCAAATAAAATTGTTCAAGCCGTCAAAAGCTCCTCCACTGTGTAGTAACAGTTTTCTACCAGAAAGCGACGAAGTTTTCTTTTAAATAATGGCAACGGTAAGGCCTTCAAGTCTTCTTGTAATTTATTATAAATACAAATAGCCATCGGGTAACAGCTTTGATTGTAAAGAGCTGTAGTCATAGAAGGCAATACTAACTTATCAGGAAATCTTCCACGATATGGATTTATCATATCAGAGTTCCTTGCAAATAGATGTGAGTTAACCTTTACAAAACAACATATTTCGTATATGTACAATAATGGTAGTGTAAGCAAGTTCAATTTAATAAAACTCGGTTTACAGCTTGTTCTTTGCGGTATCCTACATAAAGCCCTTACACAGCTTTTCTGTGCAATAAATGCTCTCTCTAAGTCAACCGAGTTTCCCCAAATGACAATCCCATATCTCAGAATAGACTCTACATATCCGTGATACGCCATTAATGCCGTTTTTAGATCCGTTATGTTGACTAACCTCCATAATACAAAAGAATATTTATTTAATTTAATACATATAGTTTTGATGTGAGACTTCCATAAACAATGTTTATCTAAAGTGATACCTAAAAATTTTACCTCGTCACATTCATTTATATTTGTCCATCATGTATAATTGTTACATTGGTTACTTTGTTATTCCTTTGATTATGGAATTGTACATATTTCGTTTTTACAGTATTAATATTTAAATTATTTTTGTCAAGCCAATCGGTGATGTCATTCAATGAATTATTAATGTCATAGCCTACGATTGGGTCTCCGAACTAATCAGCCCCATCAATGCAGGTGCGGTGCAGCAGTGGATGAATTCGTACACCACGGGCTGTCGTGTACTAGGAGCGCCGGTCGCATTTCACGCCATGCAGCTCTGAATGACGTCATCCGTCGGGCTCTTGTCTCAGCGAACGTTCCGGCAAGGTTGGAACCAAACGGCATCGTTCGGTCTGATGGTAAGAGACCCGATGGTTTGACGCTCATACCCTGGCTTCAGGGAAAGTGCTTGGTGTGGGATGCGACCTGCGTAGATACACTGGCTCCATCGTATGCCAATATCACATCAGAGAGGGCCGGTGCGGCGGCGGCAATTGCTGAGTCTGCGAAATGTCGCAAGTACAATGAGCTTTCCGGGAGTTACATGTTCTCGCCATTGGGCTTCGAGACTTTGGGTCCGTGGGGTCCCGAAGCCAAAACATTTATTTGTGACTTATCGGCGCGTCTTATTGAGGCAACTGGTGACCGTAGAGCTGGTAGCTTCCTGGCTCAAAGAATTAGCCTTATTATCCAGAGAGGAAATGCTGCCAGTGTGCTTGGCACCATGTCTGAAGGAGTCGCGTTAGACGAAATTTTTAGTTCATAAGTTATTTTTATATTAAGGATGTATTAAATAAATGAAAATACATATAAAGACAAAAAAAAATGTCATTATTGTATGTATTTGTTGTATTTGGAATTACAACAGAGAGGTCATCTGCAAATAAAGTACAGAAGTGTTTAGTCGCTTTTGGGAGATCATTAATGTACAACAAGAATAGCAATGGACCCAAAATATTTTCTTTTCTTCCTCCACAATACAATATTAAATTCATTGGCATCCTTTTAAAGACTTATGGGGTGCTCCATAGACATGGAGCTCTTATGTTAATACTCCTGGGGCGGTGTGCTCCCGCCTCGATGTAGTTAATAGAAAGCAAAGGTCTTACCGCTGTCCTCCGTAGCTTGTGTAAGTATGGTAGTTCCTGGACTATTTATCCAGAAGTACTTAGCGTTGGTTTGCCTGGTGATGGGTAAGCAGGGTGCAGATGTAAAGGCAGCAGGTGAAAGATACCGATTTATTACACAACACTTAACACTACCACACAGGTTATAAGGAAGGTGCACAGTTTAAGCGAAAGTCTTAGAAAGTACTTAGGTATAGCGGATAGCAAGGCAGATACTTATTCGTGAAATCCACAAGCTCTAATAACAGCCAAACAATAGAAATTTGCGAGATGCGCCGGCGACGGGCGACGCAGGTTTCGCGTCCGAGCGACATTCAAGACTGACTCACGATCCCCGGCAAACTCGCGTCGAAGCTGGCGCAGGTAACGTTGCATGAGGTCCGTAAAGCTAGGGACCCACGTAATGATCATGCCTACCTAATACATTTTATCTTGTGAATAAACTATGATCTGAGTATCCACTATATTTTATTTTATGTATTTATGAATATAGAAGTTATGTACATAAGTATTTATTGTATATTTACTTATTATAAGTTAAAATACCGTGAGATAAGATCGGCCAGCTCGCGGCTAGTTACGATTATGTGATCCTTACCTTAATGCAGGTATGCGGCTGGCCGGCGATCCTTTAGTCAGGGAGATGTACTTGTTTCTTACTAATTATGTTGTGTATGATTTATGCAAGCTATAGAAAATAGTAAGTAAGTTATATTTAAATTATAGTTATAGAAATATTTTAGGTTATAGTTGCACAAGTAGTTTTAGGCTAAAATTATAATGGTAGTTTTAGGTGATATTTAAATTATTAAATTAGTATATGTGATGCAGGTGGGAGAAGCCCACATCACTCCCCCCCGGAGACCGTTACTACGGGCGAAAGAAATTAGGGAAACGAACTATACGTCCAGATCGCGTCTTCTTTACTTGATCCTGCAGCGGGCTATCCGTAGATTTTGGGATGGGATCGGCTGTAGGGTTATTTGAGGGAGGAGGTTCATTTTGAATATTAGGAGTGACGACCGGGGCAGGGGAGGGATCAACTAGTACATAGGCCGGCTTTAGGCGGTCTATTGATACTGTGACTCTTTTACCCTTAAAAAGGATTGTATAAGTTTTGTCTCCTCTTTCGAGCACTTCGTAGGGACCAGTGTAAGGTGGCTGTAACGCGCCACGCAAAGCATCGGTCCTGAGAAAGACGTGGCTCGAGGTGGACAAATCCTTGTAAACAAAAATTTTATCCTTTGCATGTCGCGTGGCTGGCGACGGTCGTAGTTTACCTACGAACTGTCGCAAGCGACATGTAAATTCAGTCACATCCAAGGAGTCTGGTGCTGATGTATGGAAAAATTCACCTGGAAGGCGTAAGGGCTCTCCATACACTAGCTCAGCAGAAGAAGCTTTCAAGCTGTCTCGGTAGGAAGACCTGATACCTAGAAGTATCAAGGGCAGTGTGTCTACCCAGTTGCAGTCCGCATGGCACATGATGGCTGCCTTCAGTTGACGGTGGAAGCGTTCCACCAACCCGTTACACGCTGGATGGTAGGCGGTCGTTTTACGATGTTTGAATCCAATCATTCTTGCCAAGTACTGAAAGAGCGTGGATTCAAACTGTCTACCGCGATCGGTGACTATATCAGTGGGACATCCAAATCTGGATATCCACGATATTAATGACCTTCCAACGGTTTCGGCTGTTATATCTGCCATTGGTGTAACTTCGGGCCAACGTGTAAAGCGGTCTACAACTGTCAGACAGTACTTGTAGCCCTGAGATGGTGGAAGGGGACCCACGATGTCAGCATGTATGAAAGCAAAACGAGCGCGAGGGAGATCATATGTGCCCAAAGGAGAAGACACATGACGATTTACTTTCGCTCGTTGACATGCAAGACATTGACGTGACCATTCTCGACAGTCTTTGCGCATTCCGGGCCAGACAAAGCGTTCGGCTACAAGTTTAGTAGTTGCATCTGCGCCCGGGTGGCTAAAACTATGAAGGCTGTCGAAAATTTGTCTACGCAGAGGTTGTGGTACAAAAGGTCTAGGCGATGGAGTACTTAAATCACAATATATCTCCGTACTACAGTTCGCGACTTTAACCTTCTTGAGACGGAGTGAAAATTCACCGTCAAGATACTGCAACAATTCTTGATCGAGAGTTTGATGCTGAGCAAGTACATCCAGGTCAATGCTCATTCGCAGTTCGTCGACTCGGGACAATGTATCGGCGACAACGTTGTCTTTGCCTGAAATGTGCCTGATATCGGTCGTGAACTGCGCAATGAAATCTAAATGACGGTATTGACGAGGCGAACAGTTAGCTTTTCGCTCACTAAAGGCATAACTAAGGGGTTTGTGGTCCGTATAGACCACAAAATGCCTCGCCTCCAACATATGGCGAAAGTATTTTATGCTTTCGTATATGGCCAGTAACTCGCGGTCATATGGCGAGTACTTTTGTTGTGACGGGCTTAGTTTTCGCGAGAAAAACGCGAGAGGTTGCCAGGCACCGTCATGCCATTGCTGCAAAACTGCACCCAAAGCCAAATCAGACGCATCTGTTACCAGGGCGAGTTTGGCATCGCAGTCAGGGTGTGCGAGTAATGCGGCATTAGAAAGAAGATCCTTACACTTTTCAAAGGCGGTAAGAGTGTCGTCAGTCAGATTGACGGGATGTGATGCTTTTACTGAACCAGACAACAATGCGTTTAAAGGGGCCTGAATAACAGCAGCATTGGGCAGAAATCGCCGGTAAAAGTTTACCATGCCTAAGAAACGCCTGAGTTGTCTGATAGTTTTAGGTGGTGGAAAATCGAGAATGGCTTGTACTTTGGCTTTCAAAGGCTTAGTGCCAGTCTCAGAAATGCTATAACCTAGAAACGCGACTTCTTTTGCGCCAAAAACACACTTAGGGACGTTAATAAGGACGCCATATTCCGCCATCCTAGTAAAAAGTTGATGTAGGTGATGCTCGTGCTCCACTTCGCTGCGCGAAAACACTAAAAAGTCATCTAAATAATCGTAGACGAAATCCAGGCCTCTTACCATTTCATCAACAAAACGCTGGAAAGTTTGCCCGGCGTTTCTTAATCCAAAGTTCATAACTGGGAATTCAAACAGACCGAATGGCGTGGTGATAGCCGTCTTCGGTATATCCTCCGCGCTAACAGGAATCTGATTATAGGCTTTAACCAGATCGATGGTTGAAAACACTTTGCATCCAGCGATAGAATGAGCGAAGTCGTGGATGTGCCTAATTGGGTAACGGTCTGGGATGGTTCGTGCATTAAGCATCCTATAATCGCCACAGGGCCGCCAACTGTTATCCTTCTTAGGAGCCAGATGTAAAGGCGAGGCCCAAGAGCTTTGGGAGGGACGGGCTGTTCCATTGTTGAGCATAAGTTCAAATTCTGCCCTAGCAATTTTAAGCTTATCAGGTGCGAGTCTCCGGGGAGTGCAAGATACGGGAGGGCCAGGGGTGGTCCTAATATAATGTACCGTCTCGTGCTTCGGGGTTAATGGCTTGCCTGAAGGGCGAGTGATTTCAGGAAATTTGTCTAAAATTTTGTGATACCGCGTGTCGCCCGTCGCAATTTTTACAGAGTGGACATCAACTTTAGCGGAACAAACATTTGAAGTCAAAGTTGTAGTGTTGTCAATTAATCTTTTGTTACGAACGTCTACAATTAAATTATAATGACAAAGGAAATCCACACCTATAATAGGTTTAGTAACATTAGCGACCACAAAACGCCAAGGAAAATTACGTCTTAGGCCTAAATTTAAATTTAAATCTATGAAACCAAAAGTGTCTATGTTCGTTCCATTGGCTGCACATAACTGATAATTTGTTTTAGTACGACTTTCACGGAGCACTGACCTAGGGTACACGCACAAATCACTTCCAGTATCTATCAGGAATTTCGTATTAGAACCACGGTCGGCGACGAAAAGGCGACTTGCTGCGGCTGGGCAATCGTCAGTCGCCATCAGCGACTGCCCGTGGTGTTTCCCGCCATGTGGTAGTCGCAGGGCTTGATGCAGATTGCAGCTTTCGGACCAAATTTGTGGTGATACCAACAAACAGGGAACTTGCGATAACTGGAGTTCGATCGAGTTCTGGTACGAGAAGATGAACGGCGTTGCGGGGCTCGCGAGCGTCGACCTGTGTCCTGGGACGCACGTGTATGTTTGTCGAGCTTCATTGCAAGGCGTTCGACCATCAACTTCAGTTCAGCGATCTCGCTAGAATGGTTGTAATCGCTACCTGTGCGCGTAGAAGTCGCAGCTACGTTGCAGGGTGACGTTATTTCCTGTATTCTGTCCGCCAGGTCAGCTAACTGGTCCAGAGTATGCGAAAGCTGTGATGCTAGGACTGTCTGAATATTACTCGGCAGACGATTGCTCCAAATTGTCCGGATGAATTCTTCAGGAACGTCTGGCCCGGCTAAATCCTGCAAGTGTCTCAGAAATTGAGAAGGCTTCCTGTCTCCGAGCTCTTCATGAGTAAGTAATTGCTTTACCTTTCTTTCGTGCGAAGCGGAAAGACGTTTGATCAGCTCACTCTTGATCTTCTCGTAACGCTTCTTAGCCGGGGGATTGACAATCAGGTCCTTGACAGCCTTGGCATGCACGATGTCTAAATTGCTGATGACGTTGTTAAATTTGATATTGTCTTCAGTAATTCCAAAATTCTCAAACTGACCTTCAAGAAGAGCGAACCATATTTCTGGATCGTCCGGAGAAAAGGCTGGTACCTTAAGGTTACATTTCCGGGCGTGCGGTGTGTCGCCGGCAGCAACGTGATGCTTTTTGCGGCGCGCCGTTACGTTGGAAGCGCCGCCATTACGCGATGTCGCTGTTGGAGCTGAATCGCTGCTATCCTCGCTCATTGTGTCCTTTTCTGTTGGGTCACCAGTTATGGGGTGCTCCATAGACATGGAGCTCTTATGTTAATACTCCTGGGGCGGTGTGCTCCCGCCTCGATGTAGTTAATAGAAAGCAAAGGTCTTACCGCTGTCCTCCGTAGCTTGTGTAAGTATGGTAGTTCCTGGACTATTTATCCAGAAGTACTTAGCGTTGGTTTGCCTGGTGATGGGTAAGCAGGGTGCAGATGTAAAGGCAGCAGGTGAAAGATACCGATTTATTACACAACACTTAACACTACCACACAGGTTATAAGGAAGGTGCACAGTTTAAGCGAAAGTCTTAGAAAGTACTTAGGTATAGCGGATAGCAAGGCAGATACTTATTCGTGAAATCCACAAGCTCTAATAACAGCCAAACAATAGAAATTTGCGAGATGCGCCGGCGACGGGCGACGCAGGTTTCGCGTCCGAGCGACATTCAAGACTGACTCACGATCCCCGGCAAACTCGCGTCGAAGCTGGCGCAGGTAACGTTGCATGAGGTCCGTAAAGCTAGGGACCCACGTAATGATCATGCCTACCTAATACATTTTATCTTGTGAATAAACTATGATCTGAGTATCCACTATATTTTATTTTATGTATTTATGAATATAGAAGTTATGTACATAAGTATTTATTGTATATTTACTTATTATAAGTTAAAATACCGTGAGATAAGATCGGCCAGCTCGCGGCTAGTTACGATTATGTGATCCTTACCTTAATGCAGGTATGCGGCTGGCCGGCGATCCTTTAGTCAGGGAGATGTACTTGTTTCTTACTAATTATGTTGTGTATGATTTATGCAAGCTATAGAAAATAGTAAGTAAGTTATATTTAAATTATAGTTATAGAAATATTTTAGGTTATAGTTGCACAAGTAGTTTTAGGCTAAAATTATAATGGTAGTTTTAGGTGATATTTAAATTATTAAATTAGTATATGTGATGCAGGTGGGAGAAGCCCACATCACGTTAAAGTAAATATATACATAGACATGGAGCTCTTATGTTAATACTCCTGGGGCGGTGTGCTCCCGCCTCGATGTAGTTAATAGAAAGCAAAGGTCTTACCGCTGTCCTCCGTAGCTTGTGTAAGTATGGTAGTTCCTGGACTATTTATCCAGAAGTACTTAGCGTTGGTTTGCCTGGTGATGGGTAAGCAGGGTGCAGATGTAAAGGCAGCAGGTGAAAGATACCGATTTATTACACAACACTTAACACTACCACACAGGTTATAAGGAAGGTGCACAGTTTAAGCGAAAGTCTTAGAAAGTACTTAGGTATAGCGGATAGCAAGGCAGATACTTATTCGTGAAATCCACAAGCTCTAATAACAGCCAAACAATAGAAATTTGCGAGATGCGCCGGCGACGGGCGACGCAGGTTTCGCGTCCGAGCGACATTCAAGACTGACTCACGATCCCCGGCAAACTCGCGTCGAAGCTGGCGCAGGTAACGTTGCATGAGGTCCGTAAAGCTAGGGACCCACGTAATGATCATGCCTACCTAATACATTTTATCTTGTGAATAAACTATGATCTGAGTATCCACTATATTTTATTTTATGTATTTATGAATATAGAAGTTATGTACATAAGTATTTATTGTATATTTACTTATTATAAGTTAAAATACCGTGAGATAAGATCGGCCAGCTCGCGGCTAGTTACGATTATGTGATCCTTACCTTAATGCAGGTATGCGGCTGGCCGGCGATCCTTTAGTCAGGGAGATGTACTTGTTTCTTACTAATTATGTTGTGTATGATTTATGCAAGCTATAGAAAATAGTAAGTAAGTTATATTTAAATTATAGTTATAGAAATATTTTAGGTTATAGTTGCACAAGTAGTTTTAGGCTAAAATTATAATGGTAGTTTTAGGTGATATTTAAATTATTAAATTAGTATATGTGATGCAGGTGGGAGAAGCCCACAGACTATCCATGATTCAATGTTATTTAGGACTCTAAATAAAAATAACGCATTTGAGAACAGCTCATACGTCAAATTTCTAATAAAAATATTATGAACGTTACAACTTTGAATATTTCTCTAAGAAATTTGACTTATGACACTTTTTATTTTGAGGTCTTTTCGTAGCTCAACGAAAAAAGTATTCTTCTCAGCAGTTGTCTTTCCAAAATGCTAGTAGATTTTCGATTTTGCAAATTATAAAAAAAATATAACGTTCAAAAAGCGATACATGATATCCAAATTTGAATAAAATTCCATTTCATTTCATTTCATTTCAAAGTCAGTATACTCTAAATCTAACCGTAGATTCATCGGAGTTAAAATAATAAAAGTCTATTTTTGAATGAAGGCAAAAAACTGATGTCTTGTTGATAGAAGTAGAACAGGAACATTTTAAATACTTTTCTTTGAAATCACGTATCACACGTCCCAGCACGCTCTACTTTGTATCAAACAATGCGATACGTGAAAGTTTTGAAAGCACGTATGTGAGCTTTGAAGTGAATGTTGAGTTAGTTAACCACATTGAAAAAATAAGTTAAACATTAATAAAATTACTCAACCACATTGAAAAAAGAAGTTTTAATTAAATTACTCAATTTGATATATTTTATAGGTATTTGACATGCATTTACAATGTTATACTGTACTCTTTTGTTAAATTAAGAAATAAGATATGGAAAAATCAACGCCGGCAGGATTTGAATCAGCGTAGCACAAAGACTAAGGACTGCTGGTTCAAATCCTGCCAATGTGGATTTTTTCCATGTCTTATTTGTTAATTTAATAAGAGTATAGTAATAATGCTGTATAGTAATAATGTTGACGAGCTCCGTGGCGCAGCGGTCAACACGCCGGCCTGTGACACGGAAGGTCCCGGGTTCGATCCCCGGTCAGGTCAAGGTGAAAAATGATCTTTTTCAGATTGTCTTGGATGTTTATCTATATATGTATTTGTTATAAAATATAGTTTCGTTGAGTTAGTATCCCATAACACAAGTCTTACTTTAAGAACTTACTTTGGGGCTAGCTCAATCTGTGTCATTTGTCCGTATATACTTATAAAAAAAAATTATATGTTACAACTTTTTTTAAAATAATGTCAGCGTTTAAGTACTAAACATGTGATTCCTAACTACATTTTAATTCTACAACACCATTTGTTACCAGGTTTAAAGCAATAAAGCTCATTTCATTTCATTTCAAAAACTTCTTGTAAGATGTATTTCTTCTTCCATAAGTTGTTTTTTGAAATTGTGTAGGTCGTGATTTTGTTTTTATTTTCTCAAGGACTGATCTCCGCCCTTAGGAGAGATATAAAGGATCCGATTCCCTCCGAGGATTAGCATCACAATCCAGCAAGGATAACAGGCGCTTTTGATGCGAATAATATTCAATTATAAAAGGAAAATGAATTTCACCATTTTATCAGCAAGATTTAGAG
The DNA here is from genome assembly GCA_963082605.1 of Rhodophaea formosa. NCBI lineage: Eukaryota > Metazoa > Arthropoda > Insecta > Lepidoptera > Pyralidae > Rhodophaea > Rhodophaea formosa. The sequence goes on along the minus strand of OY720225.1, from coordinate 7,212,635 downwards.
CACTTTTTTAACTTTCACAGTAAAAATGTTAATAAACGAGTAAAGAACTAATATTGCAAATGTAAAAGTAAATTCACTTTTGCATTTGAAATATTAGTTCTAGTATTCAGCGTCATATTAATCCTCTGAGCTGTATTAAAATCTCGGTATGAGTATCCCTGTTTAAATACAGCATTGCAAGAAAAAAGGTAATAAAACGAAAAATATACATCTCATATAAAGTCACCATCAGCTCGGTGAATATTCTATTGAAAGTTTTTTTTTTATTCGTTTATGACTTAATTTCCGTACCAAAATGGAAAGTTATTGAGTACAAACGAAAAATCGGCCAGGTACAAACACCAAACAGAAATTAATTGAGTACCTAACAACAACAGCCTTTTGATTGTTATATGAAGAATTTTAACATTCGTTTATCAATAAGCAACAGAATTGAACAAAACTACAAAATACAAAACATTCTGGGGACGCTAAATTGCTGTTTGAACTTGCTGATAAAACCGCAAAAATGTCCCACGAAAAAGATCGAGACAACATTTTCTGTAAACATTATTCGATATGTGGTGAAATTGATACCAGAGTAAGGAATAAAAGGAATTAATTTTTGTATATTTATTATCTGGTTTCAAGATTTTTATTAAATGTGTATTTGATAAAAGATTTATGTTTACATTTTTCTTCTTACTTTAAAACGTAGGTTTGACAATTGGAGCTACAAAATACCACCAAAAACAGCCAACAAAAAAGAACAATAATGACAAACAAACACCATAGAGCAATTAATGAAGTACATCATAGCTTCTTGACGTTAGTGTTAAATGAAAACTTTAAACACTCGTTTATCAATAAGTAAAACAGAATTGAATAAAACCAAAAAATGGATAACATATCTGGCGAAGCTAAATTGCTGTTTGAACTTGCTGATAAAACCGCAAAATTGTCCCACTAAAAAGACCGAGAGAACATTTTCTGAACTTTATTCGATATCTGCTGAAATTGAAACCAGTTGTAAGTATCAGACGAATTTACTTTTAATGTTTATGAGATGTACGGATTTTTAGATTTTTGGGGTGTTCAAAAGCATAGAGATTAAATAACATTAAGGTAATTTTGTATTGAATCTCTTTAGATATTAAAAAGCAGATTGGAAAGACATTTGGTTTATATAAAAATATGACTAGAGTTAAAAAAAATGTTAGCTGTGTTTCCAAAAACGGCATGCTTGAGAGCGAAGTGGCTTGGCATAAAAAATCACTAGTAGTACTCATCACAATTATTTCTAACATTAGTTAGTAGAGCGTTAGTCTACAAAATTGCGCCATATTTTACAAATAGAATAAGAATTAATCAAAAAGTATCCGTTAAGAGTGCTCACTATTTTTGGTGCCATTTATTGACAAATTCATTGAGAGAAAAATCAATGCAACACAACCGTACTGTCAAAATATGTACAGCCATAATTACACGGGGCAGTGCAGAGATTTCAACAATACCTACCATGTTATAGTGGAATAAACAAACTAATACACGTACTTGAACTCTAAACACTCCTTTATTTGGGTATGTGAATAAATACTTAAATGGAAACGAAGCTATTATTTATGTGAATAATAACGAAGCTTGTAAGATAATTTGTAGTGCGTGTAAAGTAAAGCTTTCATTAATTAATGACGGTTTTATGTGTAAAATGTTATACTAAAATAGAGCTAAAAAGCATCAAAATATTAATTTCATAGCTGCGACGCCACTATTCAGAACAAAACTGTACTCGGAATAAAATAATATGTGATTTATATACCACTTTGTAGTTACGTACGACTATTGTGCTTATCAAGTTACTTTGTTGCTTACAAAAAGGTGAGTGAATCACGTTGATACATTTTTTAATTGAAAGTTTGGTATAATTTAATTTGGCTATCTCAATCTGTGTGATTTGTCCTATACAATTATTATGTAAATTACGTCTAAGCCAATCCTTAAAGGGGTGACTCAGCCCGTCACTATGAACAATTTTTAGTATCAGACAAAGTAGGAAATTTGAAAAAATAAAATTGTCATTCACATTCGAAAGTGTTCAGCCCACCGGGAAATATGTTTTTTTTTATGTCATAGGCTGGGAAACGAGCAAGCGGGTCACCTGATGGTACAACTGCATCTCCAGGGGTGTTACAAGAGCGTTGCCGGCCTTTATTTTTCCCTCCCCCGAGGGGGAGGGCGGGATAGGCCTCCGGCCTCTCACTCACTGAACGAAGCATAGAAGCGATAAAGCTACTACTCAAACGTCGTGTGTCGACATTTTCTGTGAGAGTGTGGTACTTCCCCGGACGAGCCGGCCCATTCATGCTACTAGCAAAAGTGAATTTTTATCCGTATTTCCAGCATTAATCCCATAGGAAAAGTTGTTCACATTGACGGGTTGATTCATCCCTTTAAGGTTTGGTGTGGTATGGTATGGTATGGACAGGGATTTTTTTAACATATTGTATATTTATTTATAGGTTCAATAGTTTCTTAGTCGAAATATTCAATTATTTGCCATACATACATATCACGTCTCTATCCCTTGCGGGGTGGACAGAGCCCAAAGGCCACGTTTAGCGTGTTAGTTATTTACCGCAACTTGAAAAGATAGTTCAAGGAACTTAATGAATAAAGTTCACCTCATATTGGTATTAATTAACGTCGTATAACACTTATTACGTAACCATGTCGATACGAGTATCTGCAGAGAACAAAATGTGAGGAAGTATAGTCAACCACAAAATATTCTGATCAATCATAGTTTTGTTAGTCTGAAATAAAGTTATAAAATAATGTTTAAGGTACATTTAAGATCAGTAGTTTATGGCATTAAACAACCATCCACACAGGACATATATCACAATACGAAAGTAAATGACTTTCGTGTAAAACGAAAAAAATACTTTCGTGTTTCGAAGATTGTCCCTTGTACAACTAGCATTAATAAATAAAAACTTGAACGCCGTTGTGACAGTTTACCTCCACCATATTGAATTTCTGCTGATATTACTTAATATGCTATGACACTTCAATGTAAAATACGAATCTAATGACACCTAACACTTTAAAGTCAACCAAGCCGTTTAGGCTACCTCGTCACCTACACGAAATGATGATGATGACCGCGCTGTCGATCACCAACAAAACAGTGATTTGCAACATCAAGTCAGTCTATTTCAGGTTGTAATCAATTACACTAAACTTATTTTCGGGATAATAGATATATATACTTAAATATACAAAGGTGAAAAAAACAGTACCTTCATTTTATGTGGGTCAGTAGGGGTAAAATACAAGAAACTTAGTATAATATGTCATTAACCACCATGCTGTCGATCTCCAACAAAACAGTGATTTACAAAATAAGACTATTTCAGGTTGTAATCAATACACTAAACTTATTTGCGGGATAATAGATACATACACTTAAATATACATACGTGAGAAAAACAGTACCCTCATTTAATTTTTATGTGGGTCAGTGGGGATAAAATACAAGCAAGTTAGTGTTATGGTTATATGTCATTAACTGTACCGCAAAATTCGAACCCATTTCACCGCGCTGGCGATCACCAACAAAACAGTGATTTACAACATAAAGACTGTCTAATTCAGGTTGTTATTAATTACATTAAACTTATTATCGGGAGAATAGATACGTACAATATATAAATATACATGTACGTGCGAAAAACAGTACCCTCCTACTTTGTGGGTCAGTGGGTTAAGAATACAAGAAACTTAATGTTATATGTCATTAACTGTACCGCAAAATTCGAACCCATTTCACCGCGCTGTCGATCACCAACAAAACAGTGATTTACAACATAAAGGCTGTCTATTTCAGGTTGTAATCAATTACACTAAACTTATTTTCGGGATAATAGATCGAGTTTCGCTTGAGTAGGCATATCGGATATTTTTAATTATTCCTGATATTTGAAACGTTTAAAGAGGAATTAATTTCTTTTGTTTTAAGGATAAGCTTAAGACAGGAAATTGATTAAATTGGTATTCCGAAAATTACAAATTCTAAAATTTGTTTTTCGTTTAATAAAATAGTTATATTTTGACTAACTTTTTCTTGAGACTCTGGTTTTATAGCTGAAAAATTTGTAAAAAAAAACCATGACGAGTTTTCTGTATGAAAGGTAAGTAACACTATCATCTCATCTAAGTTACAATATCAGTAAGGCCCCCTAAGAATTTGTATTTAAAATTTCGTGATAAGTTCCGTAGTTATAGCATGAATTCATGTTTGGTACGCAATTAATCAGTTAGTTATGGATCGATTTTAGTGATTATTTTCTTGCTCAATAGGTAATGCTCCACAAATGGCCCCATAAAATTTTTGTCGCAATGCATAGAGCACTTTTTTTAAACTTAAACAAAAACCCAGAAAAATTGTTTATGTATGCCGTTCGGTTTAAACTTATTTGTATTTTATTCTTATGCGAATCAAGACAAATTGATGAGAACGTTACTCCTCTGTTTTGACTGAACTTCATAGGTAGTCCTATAATTTTTTTATCGATAATCGCCTATAAATTATGGATGTGTTAACGGTAGGCCGGAAGCTGCCATGGTTCGCTACCCTTTAACCAGCTTACTATAATTAAGTTTTTTAATACATAATATGGCACAAAATAAGGTCGAAACAAAAAAAAAAAACAGTAATGTGGCGGTAATTCAAAGTAATATGTTTCAACAAGCTAAACGAACTTTACAAACATCAAACACCTCTCCAACCCGTCTGGCCAGCGTGAAGAGTGTAGGCCAAATCCTCTGACTGCTCTAGCTAATATATGGCTCTGGTAGTACAGAGAGGGTCGTTCTCCTGCAGTGGAGACTAAAAATGACCTGATGATGATGATGTTCCATTGATAATTTCTATTTTGTATATATGTCGCAGTCATCTGGTTAAATCTGCTATTTGATTGAATGACTAGTGCGTTCATTGAATGACTCCATTTAATTGAATGACTAAAGGACAACTCGTCAAGTCGTTGAATGTGACGTTCAACATCTTGACTGAACGTCATTTAGCGAAGTCGTTAAATGGGTTATAGCCGACTTTGTAATGTTTGGTGGTAGCATGATTTCCTAAGCTTACTTAATCTCATGTTTTTGCAAACTTTTCTTAGTTGTAAAGTAGCCGGCGGCGTAATTATAGGTAAATCCAGGCTGTCATACTATTTTATTACAAATAACGCACTTTGAAGTAAATTTAATTGATAAAAATATCAACACAGTGCCATCTGTGCCAGCTGTTCGACGCCATATTTGTTTTGGTGACTTCTAGCGCCACAGTGGGAAAAAAGTGAACTAAATTTGAATCACCTGACTGATTTATGTCCGCTCTGTTCAACGGGCTATGTTACAATCCGCTAACTAGTTGGACGTTAAGTGACGTTTGTTCAGTCAACGTTCCGCCTAGTCATTCAATTAAATGTCGCCATTCAATGAACGTGCTAGTCATTAAATCAAATAGCACATTCAACCAGATGACTGCGACATATACATAAACTTATATAGGTATGAAGGATCATACGATAAAAAATAGGTAGGTAGGTGCGATATAAAATAGATCCAAACACCTATATCGATTACGTCGTCAGTAATTCCTAAATTAACTATACAACGGCATATTAAATATGCCTTTGTATAGTTGATAGCCCCACTTAAAATGTCTAGCATACATTAAGTACAAATATATAATCGTTCAGCAAAAACCGGCCAAGTGCGTGTCGGGCCACGCGCAGTATAGGGTTCCGTAGTTGCGAATGACAACTTTGAGTTCACACTGTTTACACTCGCACCTCACAGTTTAACAACCAAAAACATCTAACAATAAAGATTGTATGAAATTTTACATTTTCCAGTACATTTTATAAGTTGGTTGCCTATAACTTTTTAGTTTGCACTTAATACCCAGCTCTGATAGTTTTCCTTTCAACTTCAGTATATATTCTACTGCTGTAATTTTTTTCACGTATCCATATATAACCGTTTAGCAGATAGAGGGGGGGGACACTTACGTCTAACAAAAATTCGCACTTTAAAACCAAATATTTCGGAAACGGATCAGTAAATCGAGAAATGGTGTTCTCAACCTCACAATATTTTTCAAAGACCTTTTTAACGATACCCCACACGATGGGTAAATAGAGAAAAAAAAATTACTCCCCCACTTTACTTGTATGGGAGCTACCCAAAATAAAAATTTTTTTCAAGATTTTTTTCTACGACTTTTTTGCCATGATTAATATACATACTCATACCAAATTACAGCTTTCTAGTACTTATAGTCTCTGAGTAAAACCGCGGACGGACAGACAGACAGACAGACAGACAGACAGACAGACATGGCGAAACTATAAGGGTTCCTAGTTTACTACGGAACCCTAAAAAATTATATGTAATACTTCACTGAAAGGAATCGTTTAGCAAAAAATGTACCAGTCATTCATGACGTAAATGGCTGGGAGCAGTCTTTAGTACAAGTGCTCGTGTCTACAGATTTGCAGTTCTGAACGCCAAGTTCAATTACACTGTCAGTAAAACCTAAATATACTTATGAATATTTGGTTGCTTATCATCATCAGGTCCCTCTCAGTCTCCACTGCAGGAGCACGACCCTCTCTGAACCATTAGAGCCGTATATTAGCCGGAGCAGTCAGAGGATTTGGCTTTTACTCTCCATACTGGCCAGACGGGTTGGAATGGTCTCTTTGATGTTTAGAAGCTTTGTATAGCTTGTGTTTTTCCTGAATCGCCTTCTACGAAATCCACGGGAAGCTTAGTGTGGTCCTATTCTATACTCTGCCAGGAACCACACGGTGGCATATCAAGCGTTACACATGAGAAAAAGGCAATTGCGTTAAGCAAACAATAGCGTGTAAACACCCTTGGCGTACCCTTAAAGGGGTGACTCAGCCCGACAATATGAACAACTTATACCTATGTTATCTCAGCGTAATAGTTACATCAGAAGAAAAAATGTACGTTTAGCAAAAAATGTACCAGGTGTTCACTTCACGAGAGGCGGTGAGCACTCTACACGAGGGCCCGTATCTACATATTGCAGTTTTAAACACCAAGGTCGATTGCGCTATCAGTAAAACTTAGAATACCTATGTTATCCTAGGGTTATGCTTATATCAGCAAAATAAATGTAACTTTGGCAAGATATGTGCCAGCAATTCATTCCGCCCGCGACAGCGAGCACTCTACACGAATCCAATGCAATGCCAGAGCAATAAGATGACTTAGCCAGCGTGGAGAGTGTATCTCCACGCTGGCCAGACGGGTTGGAGATGGAGAGGTCTCTTTTATGTTTATAAGCTTTGTTTAGCTTGTGTTTTCTAAGCCGCCTTCTACGACCTCCACGGGAAGACTTGGAGTGGTCCTATTCTACTCAGCCGGGAACCAACGGCCATATCATCACACGTTTTACGATTTAAAATGTCTGTGGCAACACCTAAACGAAACAAAGGCAAAAATAATTCCGAGTCTTGCTCTGCATAGAGTGAGACCTCAGGTCTTGCTGTGATGTAAGGGTGTGACATTAATAGATCCATTACAGAGTACGTAGTAGTACATAAGTACATATGACTATGTTGGCAGTGACGTGATAGTAGTGGCATTACTCGCCGGCCTGTGACACGGATGGTCCCGGGTTCGATTCCCGGTCAGGTCAAGATGAAAAATGATCTTTTTCAGATTGACCTGGGTCTTGGATGTTTATCTATATATGTATTTGTCATAAAATATAGTATCGTTGAGATAGTATCCCATAACACAAGTCGTATTTAAGAACTTACTTTGGGGCTAGCTCAATCTGTGTGATTTGTCCGTATATAATTATTTATTTATTTATTATTATATTTATTACTACTCTCACTCTTAAGTAACCCAACTCCACTAGTATTGTGGAAAAAAATATTTGAATATAATCATCAGATCGAGGAACCAGTTTATTTTAGTGTAATTAGATGTTACGTAGAGATTATTTAATTTTTATTAAATAATAAGTTAATTTGGTGAAAATTGTTCAACCTCATAGACTGACTATAAAATTATTTCACCATTCTGTAACATCCTGTAACATTCTGTACAGAGTCGCAGGCTAACACTGCAGACGACGATCAATGCTAATTGGCAGTAGAATGTGCGAATTATTCACCCCTACCAACTGCCGAGTACGAACCTCCGAATTATGGAGTGTAGGTAAGGAGAACAATCTAATATTGGAGATAAGAAGAAAAGTAGCGCTATTTTAGCTATTTACTCCTCCTTCCTACCAAGGAGAAGTGCATATCTCGCATAAATAATGCTATTTTTCTATTTATCTTCTGTAACATTCTATAAGTATAGAGTCGCTAATACTGCAGACGACGATCAATCAATGCTAATTGGTAGTAGAATGTGCGAATTATTCTCCCTTACCAACTGCCGAATACGAGCCTCTGAATTATGGAGTATCCTCTATACTCCATAACTCAGAGGTGGTGAACAATCATATTCTGGAGATTCATTAAAAAGTGCGCACTTAAAAGTAATTCATCTTGCCGAATATAGCGATAGTGTCGCAAGACTTTTACGCTGACTATTCCTATAAACATAGTACTGATGAAAGATTGTTTGACTTTTGATTGACAAAAAAATACTTAAGACAGTTCACTAGAAGGAGATGGCAACGGTGTAAGAAAAAAATGGTTTTTGATACCTGGTGGAAGCTACTCAGTCTTTTATTACACAAAGGTGACTAAAGTTTGCGTTCAAAGACAGGTAATTTCCCAACGCTACATATTCCAATAAGGTTTAAAGCCTAGTTTCATATTTACTTTTTTGCAATAGTAGTACTTGATGCTTTTCAATCAAACTATACCAATTCTTAGAGAATGTACTCCTTGCCTCTACACTCGATACCCAGACTCTGAGTGCAGGAATAATTGCTACATTTTGAATAGGTAGAATTTTCAACGCTACGGCTCATTCAGATATACGCCCTAATAGAATTCATAAAAGTTTTACATTTACCGACATTCTAAATGACATCTTTGTAATGTAGCTATTATAATAATATAATTTGTGTAATATACTATTAATATAATAATAAATGAATCATTTGAATATTATGCATATTAGTATTGACATGTTTACTGTCAAGATTTGATGTATCTTTGCCACGGACACAAATAATTTCGTTATTTTTGACGATTACTAACTTGCATTAATATTTGATGTAGAAATATGTAAATGTGTAGAAGTATTTTATTTTAATAAAAATATAGGTAATAAAAATTGCATTGGGAATGCGTAAAAACATGGCTTCCTAGATATTAACGGATTTTCAACTTCATCGTAAAATGGGTTAAATCAGATACCACACTTGTAATATTGAGGTAGTTATTTTAGGTGACGCAAATAATAATGCGTGTAAAGGAATTAGAATATGGTGAAAAAATTCGACGTGTAGGGTATGAAGCGCGGTGGCCTAATTGGTAAGGCATTACTCGTATAGATAGTAAAGACTGCTGTTCAAATCCTGCACGCGTGGATGTTCTTCCCATACCTATTTATTAAGGGGGAACACTAGGCACAGTAGCGACGCCAATCATTTTATTCCTAATACTTTACAAATAGAAAGAAATTCAAGAATATAAACAATACAAGCCTTAGTAAATAACCTGAAGTATTTTTGGAATCATGTTTTGATATTATGAGAATCAGTCATTGAGAGAAAAAGTGATAACCGCCAAAAACGGCCGTTTTTGGCGGTAATCAGATTCTCATAATTCTCACTGATTCCGATAGTAATAAACATGATTCAAAAAATACTTCAGGTTATTTACTAAGGCTTGTATTGTTTATATTCTTGAATTCCTTTCTATTTGTAAAGTATTAGGAATAAAATGATTGGCGTCGCTACTGTGCCTAGTGTTCCCCCTTAAGAAGATCATATCGATTATAACCCATAGGTGGCCACGGCGATACCTTTATCGTTGTTACTGTATCTATCTGTAAACCTATGTATGTCTGAATAGACCCCAGTCGCTTACCACAGCGACCCAATTTTGCGTTAAGAGTGAATTGGTTCAGTTTCACCCACATCATATTTTTAATTAATTCCTGTTTCTGCAGGATTTTAAATTATTCCGCTACCCTTTCTATTTTTACCTGGAAATCTGCAAAGGAGATAATATGCTTTAATTCAATTAATTGACCACTTCGGTAATTTCATAACGCATTAATAACATATCTCCATATAGGACCTTACTAAGTAAAACATACATACATACATCCATACATACTATCACGTCTTTTTCCCTTGTGGGATAGACTTGCGGATTTTCAAGTTTTGAGATCAAGTTTAAAATCGAGAAAAAGTAATGAGTTTTTCCATACTACGTTAAATACTTCTGATCCAAAATGTGTGGTGCAACTGATATTATTCTCTCACAAGTTTTCGTTTTCATGTTTAGATCGTGAGTTTAAGTTATCGATATGAGGAGCCCGATGGTCCAGTGGGTGTGAGCTCTATGAGCGCTTACATATGTTAAGCAACCCCTGATGCAGTCCCTACTGTACAGCCGGTATACCAATGTAATCCTAGCGTAATACTTACTCCACTAGAAGAAATTTACGTTCAGCAAAAAATGTATTAGCTGTTCACTCCACGAAAGGCGGCGAGCACTCTACACGAGGGCCCGTATCTACATATTGCAGTTTTAAACACCAAGGTCGATTGCGCTCTCAGTAAAACTTAGAATACCTATGTTATCCTAGGTAATACTTATATCAGCAAATAAATGTAACTTTGGCAAGATATGTACCAGCAATTTATTCCGCCAGCGACAGCGAGCCCGATGGTCCAGTGGGTGTGAGCTCTATGAGCGCTTACATATGTTAAGCAACCCCTGGTGCAGTCCCTACTTGGATGGGTGACCGCAAGTGGCATAAAAATATCTCGAGCTCCTCCGTGCTTCGGAAGGCACGTAAAGCCGTTGGTCTCGGCTGTCATCGTTGATGGCAGTTGTTAAGCTATGTCAGATGCCTTTAGGCAGCTTGAAAAATCTGACACCAGTGTTGGCAACTTACACAATAAAAAACGAAAAAAAAAAAAAAACGATAGCGCAAATAAAAAGCGATAGCGCAATACCAAACACATTTTTGCCTAAGATACTATTTTGTAGACGCACATTGATGGTAGCTTACTTAGCAATTCTGAGGTGTATTGCAGTTTTTTACATAGAAAAATGATTTAAGATGTGATTAATGATAGTTTTGGGATTCACCCAGCATTTAAACACCAAAACTCCGTAAGGTAGCAGATTGTCCTTTGCATTTATATTTAAAAGTACCATCTACATCTGATACCTACTACCCATTATTGGCAAAGCGTTCAATATGTTAAATTATCATTTTGGGTAGTAGCCAAAAGGTCCCGGCCTGCGCTTAAATTTCAAAATGTGTTCTTCTGCCAATTAAAATTTTACATGCTTTACAGCAGTATAAAAGTACGCTTTAGAGTCAAAATTTTACACATTTTACAGTACCTAGTAAAGCGTAAGCGTAGCGTACACTTAAGACATGAACAATTTATGAATTTCATCCAAAAAGGACAGTGTATCCTAGGGATGCTGTTTTTTTTATACTGGTCTCTGGCTACCGAAGCCTAAGTAACAGAAAACAGCCAGAGAGGGTTTTCGGAATTATTTTTCCCCCATGTGGCGGCACTGTGTCGAAAGGTATTTTTGACAGGAGCTCAACCAATCATAAAATTGAACATGATTGGTGGGGAGTTTTTGGTGGGTAGTCAAGGGGTTCAGTAGTCGTTTGCCTTATACAATTTTGCAAATTGATTTAAGTTGACTTTATAATATGAAATTGGTGTAGTTTGGTGTTATAAATGCTCGTGCTCGAGAACAATTTGTGAAATAGTTAAAGTAGACTGTTAAATGGACTCGTATAGATTTCTCGCCAAAATTTCCCACGAGGCTGCCAAAGAACATACGCCATCTTTGATGCCACATACCGTACAACACCGATACTTAGTATCTCATTATACTGGACATTGGCAGAATCACCGAAATCTCGGTGGAAGCCATAATTACAAAGAAGAAAGAAAAAGAACATGATTGGTGGTTTTTGACAGCAGCTGTCAAAAAATCTCTTGACGCAGTGGCGCCACCTGAGGAAAAATCGATTCCGGACACTCTCATTAGCATGCATGTACGCATGAATTTTCTAATTATTTCGATCATTAGTCCGGCACAGTTTACTTTGACGAAGATGTGGAATAATTGCCATTCATTGTTCATTAGTGTTCGATAATTAACTATTGGCATTATGTATTGGCGGGAAATACATTTCAAATTAATGATCTTTTTTTCCCACTGATTATTTGTTATTCTTAATACGTATCATCATCATCATCAGGTCTTTCTAGTCTCCACTGCAGGAGCACGACCCTCTCTGTACTACCATAGCCATATACTAGCCTGAGTAGTCAGAGGATTTGGCCTTAACCCTTCACGCTGGCCAGACGGGTTGGAGATGTATCTTTGATGTTAATAAGCTTTGTTTAGCTTGTGTTTCCTTAGTCGCCTTTTACGACATCCACGGGATGACTTGGAGTGTTCCTATTCTACTCTGCCGGGAACCACACGGCGGTATAATACGTATATATAAAAGGAACTAATCATTATTTATAACTATTGGCGGACTTTATTTGTGAAGTAAAACTATGGATATATTTTTCTTAGCTTCCCGCTTCGCTCTCGCGCTCAGTGGTGTTATTCAACAAGCAGTTTACTTTATACTAGCAATTTTCCCGTTACTTTATCCGCGTAAATTATAGCCTATGTCATGTGCATATAAATTATCATCCTATAAGCGAAAGAATTAAAAAAATTGACTTGTAGTTTTGAAGCTTTTTCAATGCAAACAAACAATAAAATCTTTTTTTCTGTTTATAAAATTACTAGTTCTTGCCCGTGGCTCCGCTCACGTTCGTTTCGATCCTTCGGGAATAGTACTTTTGGGATGAAAGGTAGCCTATGTCCTTTTTCGTAATCTAGATACAGAGACACAACTCCGTGGCGCAGTGGTCAACACGCCAGCCTGCGACACGGAGGTCCCGGGTTCGATCCCCGGTCAGGTCAAGATAGAAAATGATATTTTTCAGATTGACCTGGGTCTTGGATATTTATTTAAATAAGTATATATTATAAAATATAGTATCGTTGAGTTAGTATCCCACGACACAAGTTCACAACTTACTGTGGGGCTAGCTCAATTTGTGTGATATGTCCCTATATATTTATATTTATTTATTTATTTATATCATGTATACTAAATTTCTGAGCACGGCTGAAGTGGGACTGGGCTGGACACGTACAACGTCAGCCAAACTACTCCTGGGCTAAGGCCACCACCTGTTGGGTTCCAACATCTAAAAGAAGACCAGGTAAGCCAAGAATGCGATGGCGAGATGAAATCGACAAGCTCCACGACAACTAGAGAAATCTATCCCTAGATCGGACCGAATGGAAAAAATGGAGGCCTTTGCCCAGCAGTGGGACAGTTAATGGCTCGAAATGAATGAATACTAAATATCATGATGATCGGTTACGTGAAAGCGTAACAAATATACTTACATTCGCATTTAAAATATTAGATAGAAAGCATAGATAAGTGATTTTATATGGTAAAATGTATGTACGTACGTACGTATATTTTCGTTTATAAATAGTACGTAGCAACTAAAATCTAAGCTTTGAATATAGAATTTCTAATTATTTCAATTATAAGTCCGGCTCGCGTTATAGATGTGGACTAATTGCAATTACCGTCCGCTTCATTAATTTTCTTATAGTATGCCTAGTCTTATTCATTGGCATCATTATAAATGTAATACTAACTAAATTATAAATGCAAATGTGAATTGGTTCGTTTGTAACGCATTTGCGGCATCGGCTTTAAAATAAAATAACATTTTACTATAGGTACATATATAACCTCTAAACTTCATGCCTTCATTTCAATGATTAAATGTTGGCCACTTACACACACGAAAAACAAAACAAACAATGATTAAAATCTGGCTAAGTTTTTAAATGATTGTATACGTTTTGAGTTAAACTTTTTGGCCTTATGCATCAAAGTCTATGAGTGGGACGCCATTTTTTCCTAAACTTTAAGCTATATAAGAGTCTTCCTAGATTTCATTCAGTTAATCTATGAGAATAACCTAATCTATAGCTATTCAAATTTACGGATACTGGTGCAACTTTTTCTGTATTTAACTAATTCTGTATTTCCGTATATTGGCCATTCTTGTCACTCCACACATCCATCTTAACATTCGCATTTCCTTAAATAGTTTTTTTTTTAAATAGCATTACAATGCTCGGTATATTATTAAAATTGAAAATATGTGATGAAAAAGCATTCGCCACAGGTAGGATTCGAACCACGAGTCTTAGGTCTGCGCCCTAAGTGTGTTACCAACTACACCACCGTAACTTCGAATCACCGCGTCGAATTCTCTCATCACATATTACCCCGTAGGGTATAACGCATTCAAAGTGGGTTCGAATCCTACCTGTGGCGAATTCTTTTTCATCACATATTTTCAATTTTAATTCGCATTTCCTTTTGCTTCGCATGAAACAGAGATAGGTGTGAGGAGTGTCAAGAATGGAATTTCTTGTACTTTCTCTCTTCCTTCCCTTTTGTGCCGATTCCACCATCATTCCGATCCAAACAACAAGCAGGTCTGATGAACGATTAATGTTTTGAATGCTAATCCTATCCTTACTAATATTATAATTAATAAATAAAATGATTTTTATTCAGATAACTTAGATTCATTATTTGTTAGTAACAAATAATGGATCAGCCTTTACTCGTCCACTGCTGGACATAGGCCTCCCCAATTGCACGCCATCGAGATCTATCTTCGGCTGCTCGCATCCAGCTCCTACCAGCCATCCTGCGCAAATCGTCACTCCACCGCGCCTGAGGACGATGACGATGATGATGATGATGATGAAATAATGGATCTAAGTTATCTGAATAAAAATCATTTTATGAATATTATGAATGCGAAAGTGAGTTTGTTTGTTTGTTAGTTGCGCTTTCACGCCGTATCTACTTGCAAAAAAAAAACCATACATTAATACTCAAGAGACTCTTATCTCCTACCACAACATACCTACAAACTACACACTCATCGTAAAAAATATCGTATTTACGGAACAAACACTTGATAGCATTGGAATATTTGAAATAGAGCAAACATTGACCAGTATTGAGGAATCAATTTCGCGTGTTGATATCTGGAAACAGATCTTGCTAACTTTATTTTGTATCTTTTGAACCGACTGCAAAAAAGAGGTTTTATGTTTCTTGAGAACTTCCTCATTTATGAACCAACTTGTTAATTATTTTTTCTCAAACATGCTTGGAAATGTTCACATTATTTGACAACCTTGTTTGGAATAAATCGATATTGCTATACTGGCAAATACAGGCCAGCAAAGTATGTATGAAAATCCATATCTGTCGTGTTTAAGCGGCCGGCAAAGTTACTATGACAACTCATTTCTGTCGTGTTTTTAAAAATGGAAGGACGCGTTCGCTGCGAAATAATTCAATTATGCAGGTTATAAATTCAAATTTCAAATTTGACCTGGCTAGTAAGAAAAAAAATTTAAAAAATATAAGATTTTGGCGCAATATTTTCTACATATTGTTGTTTATGAACATTTTATATTTACATCACTATATTTCATGCTGGTCTTGGATAAAAGGAAAATCATAGAATATACCAGCTGCTTCTCTTCTCGTACAGTCCGTAAAAGAGGCCGAGGGAGGGGACGATAACCTAAGAACAATATGTCAATAGGTGATGTGGCTAGCAACCCATCATTATTTTAATTGCATTTTCTACATAAAAGCACAATACACCAAACGTGGCTTTTGGGATCCATCTAACTTATAACGTTAAACACGTGATAATGTGTATGTCCGTTTGCCTATATACTATTTTTTTTTTAATTTCCGCTCAATGTTTGAGTAAAGTACTATACAAGCCTTGGCCGCAATCAGGCATTGATGGACTTACGTATGTGTGCCTCGGCTCCGCCTTGGCCCACATTCACACGTTCGTCCATCAATACCTCTATTGCCAGCCGCTGCAGTAATGTACTATTGACATTTAGATGGGTATGCTTTTAATTAGATATAATTTAAAAATAATCAGAATCGATTCAGATTCTATATACAGTAGTTTGGTTGTAGTCATTTTTCTATTTTACCTAAAAGCTTGTCATTATTAATTTACAAGCTGCCTTAAACATAACTTCAAGACAAAAAAAAAGCATAAACTTGGGATACTTATGTACGGGAAATGATTGTTATAAAAGTATTGGGACCATTTCAATTACCCTTGATTTTGCGCTGATTACATTTTCCTTATTATAAATAGCAAACAAAATCTGAAAAAGATAGTTTTGATAGTCGGACCCGGGCCCCTTCGTGTCGAAAGCTTGCGTGTTAACCACTACGCCACGGAGGCTGTCATCCAACTTACACAGGTGTGCAAAATCATTTGGGGATAATTGCTTTGAAATCAAATTGCAGGATCGACCTAAACGAACGAAGAAGATGCATACATACATGCAAATGAAATAAAAGCTGGTATCCACCCAACTAACACAGTTGTGCAAATTTTTGTCGATCATCATTTGGGAATAACTTTGTTCTGAAATTGAATTGCAATATTGGCCAGAACGAACGTACAAGATACACATACATTACAAGTAAACTGAAACTTTGTAATAATAAAAAACACTCAAATTCAAAATAACATGCTTTTCACAACATGTCGTAAACTGAGATACTTTCAAACCTTGTATTACGACGTCATATAATTCTCTTAGATAGAACGAAAACTTATTTTACGAGGTATTCATGCCCTCAACCGCCCTTTGTATGTTCTGTTAGTAAGGCTAATAAAAAAAGATATTCTCTAGTTATAACTTTTAAGAAAAACTGAAAAGCCGTTTGAATATAAAGTACATACCTTATCTAACAAAATGCCTTTATGGACCACTCCACAGAGCAGGAGAGGCGCGTTTTCAACGCATTTCGATATTCGCATACGAAACAAGCGTGTCTGGGGGCAGTACCGTTTATTGAGGATTTGGTTTACAGGTAATCTGCTATTTTCTACTTATTTTTGATATAGGTTACATCAGAATATAGTTTGTAATTATAATTAAGGCGCTGTGGTATCAGACACTAGCGCCACCCAGCAATTAATTCTATACGTCCTAAATGATATCAAATCAAAAAAATATAATAGCTGAATTCCCTAGTAAATTAATTACTTGTAGTATTTTTGGTATAAGTTTTCACTGTTTACAATTTGATGAGTTAAGAGAACGACTTATTACACTTTTGGCGGTAATAAGTAATTCTCTTAAACTCAAATTTAATTTAAATGTGAAGTAAAAATAAAAAATAAAAATACGTTTATTGTCGGTTTCTACATTATGTTTACAGTAATAGTACCTAAGACTAGCTTACTAATACGTACTACCATTTAGTTTTGAACAAACCAAAGTTCATCCATAATTAGCTGCCCACCATCGAACTAGGAATAAACCTGTAAGTAATATCAAGCATAATACAGTAATTTACTAGGGCATTCAGCTATTAGATTTTTTAAATTATATATGATTTAGGACTTATAGAATGAATTGCTGGGTGCGCCGTGTGGTGACCGGCAGAGTAGAATAGGACCACTCCAAGTCATCTCGTGGATGTCGTAAAAAGCGACTAAGGAAAAACAAGCTAAACAAAGCTTCTAAACATCAAAGCGACCCCTCCAACCCGTCTGGCCAGCGTGGAGAGTGTAGGCCAAATCCTCTGACTACTCAAGCTAATATATGGCTCTGGTAGTACAGAGAGGGTCGTGCTCCTGCAGTGGAGACTAGAAAGACCTGATGATGATGATGATGACTAGTGTCTGATATCACAACGCCTCAAACCTTTTTACTGTAATTATGATACCATATTACAGCACATTGGGCATTTTTAAATTATTGGCTGGCAGGCCAAATATATGACTTACGCCTAAAATCCGGGCCCCGCGCCCGGCTTGTAGGCGTAAGTCGCATATTCACACATCATCATCATCAGGTCTTTTTTTTTTAGTCTCCACTGCAGGAGCACGACCCTCTCTGTACTGTCAAAGCAAGATATTAGCTACAGCAGTCAGAGGATTTGGCCTACACTCTCCACGTTAGCCAGACGGGTTGGAGAGGTCTCTTTGATATTATAAGCTTTGTTTAGCTTGTGTTCCCTAAGTCCCCTTCTACGACATCCATGGGAAGACATGGAGTGGTCCTATTCTACTCTACCATCATCATCATTTCGAGTAGGTGACACGGTCAGTCGACCATGCACACCCTGGTGTCAGAGTGCTTGAGAACCGGCTTTCGGCCTCTGACGTGGTTCCTTTAACGACTATTAAATGGCAGCCGGGACCAACGGCTTAACGTATTTTTGTGGTAGGGCTCAAGGGACATTCGTTGCTCTGTCGACCACTCAAACTACGATAGTATCTAAATATTAACATTAAAGAAAATTCGAACGAATGCCATATTATTCTAGTTCAAAGGCCTTTGTATTATTGAAAAATATAAATTTCAAGCTGTATAACTCTCTCTCATCATCATTTCGTGTAGGTGACACGGTCAGTCGACCATGCACACCCTGGTGTCAGAGTTCTGCGGAACCGCCTCTCCTGACATAGCTTAACTATTAATTTAAAAATGACTGCTATTAATTATGACAGCTGGGGTGAATGTCCGAAGCACGAAAAAGCTCGAGATATTCTTTGCTAGTAAGTGGTACTGGTTGCATTTTTGGTACCCTTTTTTAGGGTTCCGTAGTAAACTAGGAACCCTTATAGTTTCGCCATGTCTGTCTGTCTGTCTGTCCGTCCGCGGTTTTACTCAGAGACTATAAGTACTAGAAAGCTGTAATTTGGTATGAGTGTGTATATTAATCATGGCAAAAAAGTCGTAGAATAAAATCTTGAAAAAAAATTTTTTTTTGGGTAGCTCCCATACAAGTAAAATGGAGGAGTATTTTTTTTTCTCTATTTACCCATCGTGTGGGGTATCGTTAAAAAGGTCTTTGAAAAATATTGTGAGGTTGAGAACACCATTTTTCGATTTAGGGATCCGTTTCCGAAATATTTGGTTTTAAAGTGCAAAATTTTGTTAGAGGTACGTGTCCCCCCCCTCTATCTGCTAAACGGTTATATATGGATACGTGAAAAAAATTACAGCAGTAGTATATATACTGAAGTTGAAAGGAAAACTATCAGAGCTAGGTACTAAGTGCAAACTAAAAAGTTATAGGCAACCAACTTATAAAATGTACTGGAAAATGTAAAATTTCATACAAGCTTCATTGTTAGATGTTTTTGGTCGTTAAACTGTGAGGTGCGAGTGTAAACAGTGTGAACTCAAAGTTATCATTCGCAACTACGGAACCCTACACTGCGCGTGGCCCGACACGCACTTGGCCGGTTTTTTTAATAATTAAAAACAATAAATGAAAGGAAAGATTTAGTTTACCTCACAAGAGAACTTTTAAAGAAGAGTTTTCTTTGCATGTGTATGATTTGTCAATTGATTAATAAATAAGTAGGTAAATCAATATATATGGACAAATCACACAGATTGAGCAAGCCTCACAGTCAAATCAAAGATACTAATATTATATTATAAACAAGTAGCCGTTCCCGGCTGCGCCCGGGCATGTATACCTATAAACCTACCTCATGAATCACCCTATCTATTAATGAAAACTATA
Organism: Rhodophaea formosa; assembly: GCA_963082605.1. Lineage (NCBI taxonomy): Eukaryota > Metazoa > Arthropoda > Insecta > Lepidoptera > Pyralidae > Rhodophaea > Rhodophaea formosa. Next base: position 7,192,712 of record OY720225.1, on the reverse strand, counting down.
TAAAAATTTGTGCAGTAGTTTTTGAATTTATCGCGAACAGACCGACGCCGCGAAGGACCTTGTTTTATAATATGTAGTGGTATATACTTATATAGATGAAATCCAAGTCCCAGGTCAATCTGAAAAAGATAGTTCACCATCTATCGCAATTTGTAATCTGTCCATGGCATGCATGATTGACTTTCAAAAATTTTAAAATGTAAACATGAAAGCTTCCGCATGAATGATATAAAAAGGATTTATAGGATAATACTCAATTCACTTTCAACTCCAATTTAGTACGTGTCGAAATTTATTTCCAATTTAGCACGAACAGCCTGGAATCCAAGTTCACAATCAATATCTTCCAAGCCATTGACACGGAAGGCTCCCGGGCTATTTAAAATGGTGATTGAGCCGAAAAGTACGAAATTGACTTTACTTCCCTTCTTTTGTTTTACATGCTAAAATTATTTCTCTATTATTGCGTTTAACACGGATTGAAGGTAGCATAGTGTTAGTATGAACAGTGGCTATCCTTTGAACCAACAAACCAGCCCGTCAAAATGAACAACTTTTCCTTTAGAACCAAAATTTTTTTCAACATTTTCATACAAATTGCCGGCCGGCTGAACTCTTTTGTATGAAAATGACGATCTTTTTTAAGTTCCCAGCATTGGTCCCATAGAAAAAGTTGTTCATTTTGACGGGCTGGTTTGTTGGTTAAAAGGAGGATACTGGTCACTCTAACACCCTGATTTACCATTATTATCACATCAACTTGTCATCACTTCTTCTTCAACGAAATAAAGCTAGATTACAGGTATATGGCGAAAATTTTTACACTAATATAGAGGTGGTCAATATGAACAACTTTTATTACGGGTCCACGCTGGAAACACAAAAAGAAACTGAACATTTTCAAAATTTTGGCGCCCGGTCAATTATTATAGGAATGTAAAAGTTGGGTCGTTTAAGCTCTGTCTACCCTGTAAGAGATACAGACGTAATTGTAACGTACGATTTATTAGTATCTGATCAAGGTTAAAGATGATATAATTAAATTGGCTGTCATGTAATTGGCCGGGGTCGGGTAACCGAGGATTCCTGCGGGAACGACCCCAATCTTGTGAGTATCGACATGCTGAATTGGGAATCGGACACAATCATAATTAAATTAATCCTTTGAATCTTTTCCGGAATGAAACCTGTTAAAAAGTTCTTTTCTACATGTTAATTTACGTATATGAATACATAGATATCACGTTTTTCTTCCTCAATAGCTTTCATCTCTGGTGTTGCAGGTGTCCATAGGCTACGGTAACCGCTTTCCATCAGGTGGGACGTATGCTGTTTTGCCAACTTAGTTGTATAAAAAAAACCTGCAGTTACACTCGCGTGAATGAACTCCAGTGACCCTGAAGCAGTACCTTTTTCAGGAATGAAAGGTACCTATGTTACGTTACGCGTACCCGATGCCAGCCTCCAACCATAGGACAGACAGAACGACATCCTTGAACTGGTATAAAAGTGTGTAGTTTTTGTTAAACGCAGCTAGTGTTCGAAAAAACGCTACCAAATTTCACCAAGAATTGTTTTTCAAAAATTTTGAAGCTATAACGAAAATTAAAATAGGTTTCATTAATTCCCAATGCTTAAGTCTGCCGGTATTTCCCTAATATAAATGGCTGCCAGTCCCTTCTGCGGCGAAATAGCGACCACAAAAACTCGTCAAGCGATAAATAAAATTTTCCAATAATCTAATTGTATTTATTAGAATTCCAGCCTGAATCGAGGTGCGGACTGTATGAAGTGCTAGAGATAAGGAAATGGAGGCGATGTTGTTTATTTTATCTTAGAAAGTAGATCACTTATTTTTTCTTGGAAACAGTTCTCTTTATTCAAGTGTGTCCCTGGTAATACCCTCTGCTATGATACAGTGGTGAACTCCACCGGTGACCGTCACGGTGGGGCATGTAAGAGGTAGGGTTGATACTACGGAACCAGAACTCACTACTTATTCTGTGCCTGCGTTGCTAGCCGTGCAAGAGACGCAAACACAACACACACAGCTCTCGACCAAGACAGTCGGGGATGGCGCGTTCTACGCCCCGCTCGCCTCTCAATTAACACGTTCAGACACCCACACATAGCCATGAGCGATTTTTTTGCACACATGCTTAATACGGCGGGCCACTTTAGGTACTAATACATCCTAATTTTAAACATAATAAATATATACGGACAAATCACACAAATTGAGTTAGCCCCAAAGTAAGTTCGAGACTTGTGTTATGGGATACTAACTTAACGATACTATATTTTATTATAGATACTTATATCGATAAACATCTAAGAACCAGGTCATTTGAAAAAATATCATTTTCCATCTTGACCTGACCGGGCATTGAACCCGGGACCATCCGTGTCGCAGGCAAGCGTGTTGACCGCTGCGCCACGGAGCTCGTCAATAATAGCCTTTTTGTTAATTAAAAATCTTATTAATATTCTGTTCTGACGTTGGTCTTAAGCACTAAATCACGTAAAAGTAATTTAAACTCAACCATTGCAAAACGGAATAATAAAAACAAACTGCTCTTACTGAAAAATATGTTTTCGAATTCCCAATATCGGAGTCAAATGGTTTCCAGTCCCTTTCGCGGCAAAACGTTGGTCAATAAATAACATTTTCCAATAAGTAATTGTATTTATTAGAATTCCAGCCTAATTCCAATACGGTAGTTGCCTAATGTTAAGATTATATAAAATTTGTTTCTAATGAGACTAATTTCTACCTAAAAACACTATAAAGAACACTTTTAATTTGATATCGATTCGTTAAGTGATCTTAAAGCTTCTTTAAAGTTGGGTGAAGAGGACCATTTTTTAAAGTATGAAAATCTTAAATTACAATTATACTGTATTTTAGTCTGCAAAATTTATAGCAACTTTTATTGTGAAACCATTACCAAACAAAGTTCTCACGCCACCCATACAAAATACAAGCTTGTGACATCACAAATATGTAGGCATTTCTGCGGCGCGTTTTCACGTCTAAAAATTTACGTCTAAAAACATTTGTCTTTAAAACTTTTGTAACTGAAAGAGTTTTTTGTTTAGAAATGTATTTCTGTCACTATTGTGTTTATTTTTCGCAGGTCTTTACATAGCAACATGAAAAAAATTTTAGTCAACATACCCATTGCGGACTGTATAAAGTGTAAGAGCTAAGGAAAAACATGCGATGTTGTTTGTTTACTTTTTCCTTGAAAGATAAAAAACTTGAAAACATACTTTTTTTTAACCCTAGACATCCTTGTAAAGCCGATTAAATATGTCCAATGCTGGAATCTCTAAAAAATACGGTTCCGACAGAGACAAAGGCCACAAGACCAAACGCCGCGCTTAGCAAAATGTCTGACCTTATCAGTAACAACGAGCATCAGAAATGGTTAAAAAAGATAGCGAAATTCCCAACTACCACACTACACAACTGCCAACACACACTCGTCCTCATTAGAGAACCATATCAGACATTTTTTAGTTATTATTTATCAATCAATATACATCTCAATAATTTTACATTATTTTTAGGGTTCAATTTAGTCGTCAGCGTATTGGTGACACGCGTGACCGCATTTTCATGTAGTTTTCATATTTTGGGCTCTCTACAATGTTATTCTTAGAAAATCGGTATATTTAATATATTTGTATATTTTGTAGTATTTATGACATATAATGACAGCGAATGTCAATTTCCAGCGTGTTCGAACATTGTGGTCGTCAGCATGTTGGCGACATGCGTGACCGCAAATTCTTGTAGTTTTCATATTTTGGGCTCTTGGTAATGTTTCTCTTTGAAAATGTGTACACTTAATGCACTTCATTTTGTGGTATACTGTATATTTATATGACATTACACAGAGAATGACAATTAACAGCGTGTTCGAACATTGTGGTCGTCAGCGTGCTAGCGACACATGTGATCGCAAGTTTTTGCAGCTTTCATATTTTGACCTTTCTGCAATGTTTCTCTTAGATAATTTGAAATATTTTAACAAAAAACAAAAACCGACTACAACCCTATCAATTTGTTTTGATAAGCATAAGAATAAAATGGAAATAAGTGTTATAGGACTATCGAACAAAAAAATTATTTCTTAAATCGGTCCAGGCGTTTTCGAGAAATCGGGGAACGTTGAGAACCTCCTCTTTTTTTGAAGTCGGTTAATAGTGCGTACATTTAATGCATTGCTACGTTTTGTAGTGTATACTATGTTATTCTATATAAATGGGTACTCTATTAATACTAACATATATAAACTAAAATCTAACAACTAAACCTACCTATATACTAAAATTGCCTAAAAACAACACCAACTTACAAAACATCCCGTAGTTCATTGTCCTGCGGTAATGTGCATAATTGTATATGAGATATAACGAGAATGACAATTAACATCGTGTCCAAACATTGTGGTATTCAGCGTGCGTGCGACATCCGTGACCACAAATTCTTGTAGTTTTCATATTTTGGGGTCTTTGCAATAAATATGAGATATTTATGTGATATCTGTAAAGATATGAAAATGACAAATTGCTTATGAAAATGACACGTGTTCTTGTAGTTTTCATATTTTGGGCTCTTTTCAATGTATATGAGATATTTATGTAATACTAGCCGTTACCTGCGGCTTCGCCTGCGTGATACATAGCCTATGTCCTTGCCTACCCTAACCTATGTGTATGCAAAATTTCATGATGATCGGTGCAGTAGATACGGCTTGAAAGCGTAACAAATAAACAAAAAAACTAACTTCGCATTTATAATATTAGTAAGGATCTATAAAGATATGAGAATGACAAATTAACATCGTGTCCATATATTGTGATCATAAGCTTGCTGGCAACACGTGTGACCGCAAATTCGTGTAGTTTTCATATTTTGGGCTCTTTGCAATGTATGTGAGATATTGATTTAATACCTATGAAGATATGAGAATGACAATTACCATCGTGTACCAACACTGTGGTCGTCAGCATGCTGGCGACATGCGTAACCGCAATTTTTTGTAGTTTTCGTATTTTCGGCTCTTTGTAATGTTTTTGTTAGAAAGTGTGTAGCTGTACATTTAATACACATCTACATTTTGTAGTGTATATGTATATGAGATATTTATGAAATATCTATGGTTATATGAGAATGACAATTCGGTATTTGCCTAATGTTAAGATTATATAAAATTTGTTTCTAATAATACTAATTTCTATCTAAAAACACTATAAAGATCACTTTAAATTTGATATCGATTCGTTAAGTGTTCTTAAAGCTTCTTTAAAGTTGGGTGAATAGGACCATTTTTTAAAGTATGAAAATCTGAAATTACAATTATACTGTATTGTAGTCCGCTAAATTTTAAGCAACTTTTATTATGAAACCATTACCACAAACTTAATATTTCGTATAGCTACCAAACAAAGTTTTCACGCCGCCCATACAAAATACAAAGTTGTGACGTCACAAAAATGTAGGCATTTCAGCAGAGCGTTTTCACGTCTAAAAACTAACGTCTAAAAATATGTGTCTTTAAAACTTCTATATCTGAAAATGTTTTTTGTTTAGAAATGAATTTCTGTCACTATTGTGTTTATTTTTGACAGGTCTTTACATAGCGACACGAAAAAATTTTTAGTCAAGTAGCCAATTAACATCGTGTCAAAAAATTGTGGTTGTCAGCGTGCTAGCGACACGCGTGATCACAAATTCGTGTAGTTTTCATATTTTGAGCTCTTAACAATGTTTTTGTTGGATACATTGATTACTTTTGTATATTTTTGCGGGTATATGATATATGTATGTATATAACACAGATATTGCTTCCATGCTGGTTTGGGAGAAAAGAAAACACATAGAATATAGCAGCTGCTTTTCTTCTCGCGCAGACCGTGAAAGCCGATCAAGGGATTGGGCGAAAATCTAAGGAATCACATTGATAGGCGATGCGGCTAGCAACCCATCATATTTTGATTCCGCTTTCCACCTTTATGCCCACTACGATGCTAAACGTGACCTGTAGGTTTTTTGGCCTTCGGCTCTGTCTACCCCGCAAGGGATACAGACGTGATAGTGTGTATGTATGTACACTGAAAATGACAATTAACATCGTGTCCAAACATTGTGGTCATCAGCGTGCTGGCAACACGCGTGACCGCAAATTCTTGCGGGTTGCGTGGTTCGGGATTAATGCAACCTAGCTTTAGTGGCGGTTAATTTATTTTTCATGGTATTCCTAACTAGATCAATAATTATCAAAACTAAGGTTTTACTCGATGTTTTTTAATCGCTGTACAAAAATCAATATTGGCAAGCTTATGCAGTAATAAATATATATTATATGGAAGTCTATAAGTATTTAACAGTCCAAGTAACACCTCAATTGAATATCTATCATGGAATGCGTATTAATCTGTGACCAATTTTCAATGACTAATGAAAAAAGTATTGAAAAAAAATGTCGTAGCCTCTGACCAAAGCAATTTGTGTGATATGTCAAAAAAAAAAAAAAAAGAAAATAAACATTTCACTCTATATCAAAAAAATACGAAAAACAGAGACGGAATTACATAACTTAGGCTCTCTATGGATCGTGGGGTCCATCAGCCCATCGTCTCTTTGACTTTTTGTCAAAGAGGCTTATCGAGGTATCACGTGACCAAAGGGCTGGCAATTACTTGGCACAAAGGATAAGCATTGCCATCCAACGTGGCAATGCTGCCAGCCTTTTGGGCACGTTACCGCGAGGTGATGGTTTGCAGGGACTATATAATTTGTAAATATTTTAATTAATTTTAAGTAGTTTTAATTATTATTATTCATTTAGATACATTGCTATTTTGAATCTCTATGGATATAATATCACGTTTTACAATAAAATGGCTGTAACATGGCACGGTTTTTAATTGTCTCCATTTTTAATTCATCGCCGTTGTTATTTATCCTCGGTGTTGGGTTGTAAGTTGGTTGCCTATAACTTTGTATGTGTATGAAACAAGATGCATAAGTTATATGCAGTCAAGTTACAGAGTATTTATTGCCTTCGCCATTAATCTACGTCGCGTTGCTGTTTAACAAGCTATAAAAGTCAGCAATATTCTTGCAAAGTGGATTATAATCCTTCTTGGAAAACTAATTAGAAAAAACCGGCCAAGTGCGTGTCGGGCCACGCGCAGTGTAGGGTTCCGTAGTTGCGAATGATAACTTTGAGTTCACACTGTTTATACTCGCACCTCACAGTTTAACGACCAAAAAACATCTAACAATGAAGCTTGTATGAAATTTTACATTTTCCAGTACATTTTATAAGTTGGTTGCCTATAACTTTTTAGTTTGCACTTAGTACCTAGCTCTGATAGTTTTCCTTTCAACTTCAGTATATATACTACTGCTGTAATTTTTTTCACGTATCCATATATAACCGTTTAGCAGATAGAGGGGGGGGGACACGTACCTCTAACATAAATTTTGCACTTTAAAACCAAATATTTCGGAAACAGATCCCTAAATCGAAAAATGGTGTTCTCAACCTCACAATATTTTTCAAAGACCTTTTTAACGATACCCCACACGATGGGTAAATAGAGAAAAAAAAAATACTCCTCCACTTTACTTGTATGGGAGCTACCCAAAAAAAAAATTCTTTTCAAGATTTTATTCTACGACTTTTTTGCCATAATTAATATACACACTCATACCAAATTACAGCTTTCTAGTACTTATAGTCTCTGAGTAAAACCGCGGACGGACAGACAGACAGACAGACAGACAGACAGACATGGCGAAACTATAAGGGTTCCTAGTTTACTACGGAACCCTAAAAATGGCTAAGAAATGGTGTTAACTTATTTGAATGTGATATTTATAGTAAGAAAATATTTTTAAAAACCTTGGGTAAGATGGATCAGAGGTTTGATAGGCATAGAAACTGAACGTCTCATCATCATCATAATCAGGTCTTTTTTAGTCTCCACTGCAAGAGCACGACTCTCTCTGGTTTACCAGAGCCATATATTAGTCAGAGCAGTCAGGGGTCGGTGGCTGCGGCGTTTTATTGTTTGTAGTTGGTGGCAGAGTATAATAGGACCACTCCAAGTCTTGGAGTGGTCCCCCCGTGGATGTAGTTGAAGGTGACTTAAACACGAGCTAAAAAAGCTTATAAAGTATCAAAGAGACCTTTCCAACCCATCTGGCCAGCGTGGCGAGTATAAAGAGGGTCTGGTAATCAGAGAGGGTAGTGCTCCTCAGTGGAGACTCAAAAAGGCTTGATGATGATGGTTGGTGGCCCGTGGGCAGCAAAACTAATAGTAGCGTTCCCTGGGCTCAGACGCGCCAAAGCTGGGGATGCAGTTGGTAAAAAAAACTGATGGATATTATGTACTCAAATAAGTACTTAATATCCATTCAACGGAGATGCAGGCAGCTGTAAGGAAATTGTAGATGAAATTTCAACAGTATATTTTAATTTTCAAATTCCATTTGAAATACAGACTAGGACGGTAATCCTGGCACAGACCTGTCACTCTCAGATTATCCTAGGATTGGGACGGACACTACAAATTAAGCTGTGTTTATGAGCAATGAAATTCCAAGATCATGTACCTATATTTAACACGAAATTTTAATCAGTTACTAGTACTTTACCGTCGCTATTAACACCGGTATAGTAGCATAGTAAGTACTCCACCGTTTACTCTACGCGTGTCTCAGAGGCTAAAGTCCTTTAGCTAATTTCTTATTACGCTGTAGAGTGGGGTATAATATATGGGCAAATTGCATGATAAAACCCCATTGTCTTTTGCATTATTTCGATAAACGAACACGATTTATTTTTAATTTAGATATAACTAAATGGGTTTTCTTGCTTGACAATCTAAGCTTGCATGGTTATTATTAGACACAAAAAAAAAATGTAAGTTATTGTGTATAACTAATGTTATTTAGGTGTAATTTAAAACACTTCTTTTTATACAGATGATTTGAGTGAGAACACGAGGTCCAGTTTTTTTCGTGTAAGTGGCCAACACTGGTGTCAGATTTTTCATCCCAATGGTTTAGCAATTAGGGTAGCGCTTCAATCTTACACGTTGAATTTGTCCATCATACATATCCCATGCCTTTTCTATGATATGATTTGATTTCGAGTTTTTTTTTTTCATATCTTATTTTAATTAGAATTAATTAAATAAACGCTCACAAGGTTCAAGTTTGCGGCAAAATAGGTACTAAGTAGTATTCGCCATCGCTGCATATTGTTGTGGGAGCTGTTTTCCTGCAAATTCGTTCGCGTGAAGTATCATCATCATCAGGTCTCTACCATACCAGATTATTCAGAGGAATTGGCTTACACTCTCCACGCTGGGCAGACGGATTAGAGAGGTGTCTTTGATGTTTATAGGCTTTGTTTAGCTTGAATTTCCTAAGTCGCCTTCTACGACATCCACGGAAAGACTTGGAGTGGTCCTATTCTACTCTACCGGGAACCAAACAGCATACGAAGCAAGACACGGAAAACATTGCGGTTTAACGCCGCAACACACCGACACCTGTGGTCGTGTCGTGATGTAGGTCATTTCCTACGCCAACTTTGTTTATTGAATGCTCAGTTTTATACGTGAATGAATTGTTAGGAGTAAGATAAGCTGATATAATAATGTAAACTAATAATGAGCAATTGTGATGCCACGTGCGGGTAGGCGAAGCGTCAATTTTTTCTCGCGATATTGGTCGTTTTCAGTATAACAATTTAACAGAGGACCTCTACAATGCTACTGATAACGCTGTGTTAGTGGCAAAGTTCTGGTCAACACAAATATAATTCGCCCAAGTCGACATGCTCAGATGAAGTATAAAAGTGAGGCTTGAAATCCCATCATATTGTTCCACGCTTGCACCATATCTGCGCCGTGCCATTTCTGTATGTTTTATGCTTAAGAAGCAAGAATGCTGTCATAATAACAGACCCCGGGCTCAGGATGCTACTGAAAAATCACTCAGATGAGGAGCAACAGTCATAACATGAAACATTGCGGTTTAACGCCGCAACACACCAACACATGCAGTCGTGTCGTGATGTAGGTCATTTCCTACGCCAACTTTGTTTATTGAATGCTCAGTTTTATACGTGCGGGCAGAGGAAAGGTCAATTTTTTTTCGCGATATTGGTCGTTTTCAGTATAACAATTTAACAGAGGACCTCTACAATGCTACTGCTAACGCTGTGTTAGTAGCAAAGTTCTGGTCAACACAAATATAATTCGCCCAAGTCGACATGCTCAGATGAAGTATAAAAGTGAGGCTTGAAATCCCATCATAGTGTCTTGTGTTTTATGCCTAAGAAGCAAAAATGCTGTCATAGTAGCGGGGCTCAGGATGCTACTGGGAAATCACTCAAATGAGGAGCAACAGCCACAACACACCGACACGTGCGGTCGTGTCGTGATGTAGGTAATTTCCTGCGCCAACTTTGTTTTTTGAATGCTCAGTTTTGTACGTTAGGTAGGTACGATTGTTAGGAGTAATGAGGTGAGTATAATAATGTGTAAATTAATAACGTGCAAATTGCGTAAATTTTTCTCGCGATATTTGTCGTTTTCAGTATGACAGTATGATGGGTTAAAATCCCATCAAAGTGTCTCACGCCTGCTCCGTATTTGCACCTTTTCTGTGTGTTTTATGCCTAAGAAGCAAGAATTCTGTCATAATAACGGACCCAGGGCTCAGGATGCTACTGGAAAATCACTCAGATGAGGAGCAACAGTCAAAATACGGAAAACATTGCGGTTTAACGCCGCAACTCACCAACACGTGCGATCGTGTCGTGATGTAGGTTATTTCCTACGCCAACTTTGTTTATTGAATGCTCAGTTTTATATATGTATGGATTGCTCAGTTTTATACGTGTATGGATTGTTAGGAGAAATGAGGTGAGTTTGTATAATAAAGTTTTACTGTACCATTCAATTCATATATACTTATCTCGTACTAACGAATGTGGCACCCGGTAGAATGCCGTGTGGTTTCCGGTAGAATAAAAAAAGGACCACTCCAAGTCTTCCCGTGGATGTCGTATAAGACGACTTAGGAAACACGAGCTAAAAACAGCTTATAAATTTCAAAGAGACCTCTCAAACCCAGTGGAGAGTGTAGGCCAAATGCTCTGACTGCTCTCGCTTATATATGGCTCTGGTAGTACAGAGAGTACGTGCTCCTGCAGTGGAGACTAAAAAAAGACCTGATGATGATATATGTACCAATATAATCGTCAGACACTAGATCGAATTTCGCTGTTTTGAACCCATTCCAGGTTTTTTGGTAGCAAGAAAACGCAGTTTACCATATCGATGGCACGCTACATCAAAGTTCATCGAACCGTCAGCAACCTGTAGGTTCACACCTACGGTACGGTATATGTCGCCCTCTCAGCAATTAAAATCAGTGGTTATCTTACCGTAAGTCACAGACTGCCGCTGCTTGCAGATCTGTGGATGTTTTACTATAGCAAAAGAATACCATATCGAAAGAACGCTACATCGACAACTCAGGGGGTTCACTGAATATAAATTTTAATACTTTCATGAATGTGTGATACACCAATTAAAATGAGTGTCCGCTCAGCCATTATCTGGATTACGCTTCATTACCCTTGACCATGGCGGGAATATTTGAACCGCAATACATTAACATATTATTGTTATAATGAAAATTTCGTGTCTAGTCAAAAGGGGTCATTATTTTAGGCCATTATCCTAATATTGTTCTTATTGTTGTAAATAGTCATAGAGAACATCTGAATTTTCATTTCGTTTAATTAAAACATTTTTAACCCCTCAAACCAAAAAGATCTATGATTTTAAGCTTTTACGCTCACAATTACTATTATGTTCTCTACGGGACTTACCGCGATTATTTTTTAGTTTCGTCTGACATTTTGACAACTGAGGAAACTGCGGTGGTGTATTCTCATTCAGTCTCGTGAAAATGGCTGCCGCAATGTAGTCGATATATCCGAAGAAACTCAAAAATAATCGTAGTAACGCCCGAAGTGAACATAGTACCAAAAAGATCTATAGTAACCGCTAAACTACACAGATACACTTAGTAAAGTTACGACTAATCTTTCACTAGTTCAATCCCCACTATCGGAGATAAATCGGAGTCGTTCGTCTCCATCTGAGCTGGCTTAATGTGTCCTTAACCGTGATGTAACTTCAGCTTATCGCGGTTAAATATAAATAAATGTGGCAGTAAACCACTGACAGTGGTTAGTGAAGACTATAGAGCACGAAATTTCGCTTACTAGAGATCATTGGTTGGTTAATAATAATACCCCGTGTCAGCCCGCACCCAGTTAGTAGGCGAAAGTCACATACTTGGCTTATAAGTTCGTGTTCAAATGCTGTGATCCGATGTGCTGTGTCTTGTGATATGGTGTCATATATTCATTCTATCACGTCTTGTTTTCCCTTGCGTGGTAGACAGAGCCTAGGTCTATAAAACTTAAAGGCCACGTTTAGCATGTTGGTGGGCTTGTAGGGACGGAATCAAAATAGTGATGGGTTGCTAGCCACATCGCCTATTGATATGATTCCTCACGCATATTCCCTCAATCAGCTCTTACGATCTGCGCGGGAAGAGAAGCAGCTGGTATATTACGGTGTTTTTACACCCGGGTCCCTAAATGTTTTGGCTGTATCTTTTATTGCTCCGTGGCTTCGTGTTTTCTCCTAATACGTAGGTAGCCCCCGAACGCGTGGGGAGAGCAGTAGTTTGCGCGCCCGGATTTCGCTGTAAACGGGCCGACCGGTTGTTTTTAAACCCGTTGTAGTTATAGTGGGGTACAAAAATTTGTCGAAATTGCTTTCAGGATAATGTTGGGGCTGCCAAAACATACGTCTGATTTGTTCATGGAAGTACACACTGATGACTTCGCGCTATGTAACGACAGCAAAAAAAAATATAGCGGACGTATACTATCAAAATCGGCTGTCGGCTTTTTTTAATAATGCAATTATATTAAATTTATCAAAACAAAAATTTTGTTGGAGACATGTGCAAGAATCTTGTCGTATCCTATTATTTTTATAGAGATATTAAAAAAATCTAATGTACCTACAGATTTTAGCCAAAACCTCAGCATATCGTTACTTCGCTCCAAATTAATAATGTTTCATAATATTTGCAAGTCAAGATACTCAGAATTTTAATATATGTACGAGAGCAACAGATACGCTTGAAGCCCCCCCACCTGTCATGTAAACTTGATTGATGATTCGTGGAAGAGAGATTCCGGCTCGATTAAATTCTGATTAAAAATGGATACGTAGAGCGTACTCACTGATATATTTTTAGTTTTTGGGTTCCGTACCCGAAGGGGCTCTGGGCAAACTTTTTATCCTTATAACTTTTGTTGATTTTTTACTCTTACGCTTACTCTGTATTAAGTACGGTACATAAATTTACTAAGTTGCACCTCACTTCACCTTATCTCACCTTATTCAACAGCTACCAACGCGGAAGCAGCTTCGCAATAATAAATGCATGTGTGCCGCGAATTAATTTCCCGGAGGGGATAAGGACTGCAGAAATATTTATTTGTCATTTCTCGTTAGTTAGAGACTTTATTTATGATATTACGTCTTAAGTACCTTGGTTTTCTTTGGTGTATATGTCGCGTCAATATTTATTTTTGTTACCAAATATAAACGACATTAGTTTCAAACAAAAAACATAAACCGACTTCAAACCTCATGTATACAAGATTAAACTAAAAAAAATATGTTCTCAAAAAAGTGGCACCATGCCTGTTATTCGGTTTATATTCCATTTTTTCTACGATAAACCGTCTAAGTATTTTATATATCAATAAATGCTACACACCGCTAGCATTTACGAACTGACCACTGCAAAGAAGAAACGCTGAAAGAAATTCTGTTCATCTCCTAACTTTTGTTTTTGTTTGATATTTTACCTTTCTGTCTTCTTTCTTTCTCTTTTGTGCTGAAGGGCTTTTTATGATAGTTTATGTACTATTTCCATCTTCTTTCTTTCTCTTTTTCTCTGATTTCGTGTAATACTTGTACGATTTAAATATTCATAATTTTGTAGAAATGTATCAAACATATAAGCCATCATAATACCTTCGTAGTCGTTTATCAAAATTTGGATAATAATTATGATTGAATTAATTGATGTTTTTTGTACAATATTGTATCAATTTCAAGAAAAAATTCAGCTACGCTTATTGTGTTATCATTGGTCTCAGAGGTCATCAAGTGGGTCACATGGCACGAAGAACCAATGGCCGATGGGGCAGAAAGGTTGGCTTGGTTGAGGGTTCGGTTGGTTGGAAAGGCAGCGTTGGACACCCACCGACCAGATAGTCGGACGCCCTGATGAAGGTCGTAGAAAGGAGCTGGATGCAGGCCGCTTCCAACCGGTCGTATTGGAAATCTTTGGGGAAGGCTTATGTCCAACTGTGGACTATTGTGGCTGAGATGATGATGATGATGAGGTTCTTAAGTAGTGGAACAGTTAGGGTACGATAGAAGTTAATGCATAGACTATTTGGCACTGCAGTCATACGAGTTGGCAAAAAACCCCACCGTACTGTGTTTTCTCCAAGTCTCTCAATGCCAGCTAACTGTGGATAAAGAAAGCTGCCAATAGCTGGACATCAGTGGAATTGACTGAGAAAATTAAGATATCTCTTAAGATATCTTTAAGAACAAAGCTGTCATAGAAGTCAATATTATAAACAGTATTTCTGTTTTTAATATACTTTTTTAACTTATTCATGCCTAGACGATTTGCTTAGTCCTATGAATTGGATCGCTCAGTTGAATTGTCAACTGATCATAGTATTCTTGTAACTATGAAAATTTAATTATTATTATCTATTTACATCACCATTATCTAGAAAGTACTATATCTACTTCTGTAGAATTTCAGTACATCTATTTCATCAAACTATCTTGTTATTTTTGCACGCAGACTCTCTTGTTGTATCGTTTAGAAAGTCGTCCCCTATTTATATATAACTAAGCTGTCTTAGAAGGACTTTCTGTTTTGAATATGTATACTTATAGCCTGCCGACCTAATTGCCAAATAGCTCGGCTAACTGTGGATAAAGACGGCAGCAAATAGCCGGACATCAGCGAAATTGACTGAGAAAATTGCTCAGCGTCACTTTACCATGTTCTTTCTTGCCTGTAGTTGTATAGATCTAAACTATCTTAGAAGGCAGTATTCTTAGTAAATTTTCTGTTTTTAATATACTATAGCCAGCTGATCTAATTGCCAAATAGCCCGGCTGACTTTGGATAAAGACAGCAATAAATAACCGGACATCAGTTAAATTGACTGAGAAAATTTCTCAGCATGACTTCACCTTTTTCTTTCTTGCCTCTAGTTGTATACAACTAATCTGTCTTAGAAGTCACTATTCTAAGCAGACTTTCTGTCTTTAATATTACTATAGCCAGCCGACCTAATTGCCAAATAGCTCGGCTAACTGTGGATAAAGAAGGCAACAAATAGCCGGACATCAGCGAAATTGACTGAGAAAATTGTTCGGCGTGACTTCACCTTTTTCTTTCCTGCCGGCAATTTGTTGCGTTCCTTGCTTATTCACGGGCGAGCATTAGCATTCCCAGGATATTTTTTTAGTTCACTCGACAAGGGAATTTAAGGCTAAGAAGCTAGCTACAATTTCTCTATGAGAAGACTTGATCATGGTGTGAATCACATACCACTCATATTTTGAATTCACTCGACAAGGGAATTCACGGCGTAAGAATCTAGCTACAATTTTATCTACGAGACGACTTACTTAGTTAATTACATATCACAGATGAGGAATTCGAAGAGTATAGAATTTTTATTCAAGCCCGTCTAAAACATATTGAGGCGCCGCTTATATAATATTATTAAAAGATACTGCCTTTATATGTTTTCTTTTTTATTGAGCTTTCACAGTTTAACTACTGAACGGATCAACAAGAAATTTTGCATAAACGTTGTCTTGGGTACGTAGAACCCCGAATATTTATATTTTATCCCGGAACAAACTTCCTTCCTCTTCCTGAGGAATTGGAATACCGCTTACGTCAATAGAGTTAGACTAAACTACTTAGTTAGATAATAAAGATTTGTTTCATTCAAATTCTGTTATAATTTCATAAGAGCGAAACAACTCGAAAATAAACCAAAATAGCATTTTAACTACAAGTTTAATTCCCAGAGTGTGGAGTCCGCCTCATTTCGTCTCATTTATTATCAAACGGGCATCCTCCCTCGGGAACTCTGCATAATACCGGGACGAAAACTATCCTGGATTGTTTCGGCGTAAACTCCAATTGCATGCAAGTGTATAAAATTTTTGAACAGGTATGGAGTAATGCTCTAGATTATATGAAATGCACAGTTGCTTTACTACGTCAGATGCATAGTGCTTTAGATCTACGACGGTGGTCCTAAAAGTACCCGAGCTTACTGAAATACGGGTAATAAAAAGAACTGCTATCAGTGAATTTTCATTAAAAAAAACCGGCCAAGTGCGTGTCAGGCCACGCGCAAAGTAGGGTTCCGTAGTTGCGAATGACAACTTTGAGTTCACACTTTTTACACTCGCACCTCACAGTTTAACGACCAAAAACATCTAACTA
Source organism: Rhodophaea formosa (assembly GCA_963082605.1). Classification (NCBI taxonomy): domain Eukaryota; kingdom Metazoa; phylum Arthropoda; class Insecta; order Lepidoptera; family Pyralidae; genus Rhodophaea; species Rhodophaea formosa. The sequence continues at coordinate 7,176,013 of OY720225.1, read as the reverse complement.
TGAAGATTTTCTTACGATTACATAATTTTCCAGTACATTTTATAAGTTGGGTGCCTATAACTTTTTAGTTTGCACTTAGTACCCAGCTCTGATAGTTTTCCTTTCAACTTCAGTATATATACTACTGCTGTAATTTTTTTCACGTATCCATATATAACCGTTTAGCAGATAGAGGGGGGGGGGGGACACGTACCTCTAACAAAAATTTGCACTTTAAAACCAAATATTTCGGAAACGGATCCCTAAATCGAAAAATGGTGTTCTCAGCCTCACAATATTTTTCAAATACTTTTTAACGATACCCCACACGATGGGTAAATAGAGAAAAAAAAATTACTTCCCCACTTTACTTGTATGGGAGCTACCAAAAAAAAAAATTTTTTTCAAGATTTTGTTCTACCACTTTTTTGCCATAATTAATATACATACCCATACCAAATTACAGCTTTCTAGTACTTATAGTCTCTGAGTAAAACCGCGGACGGACAGACAGACAGACAGACAGACATGGCGAAACTATAAGGGTTCCTAGTTTACTACGGAACCCTAAAAATGGCAATGGTAAGGATTCAAAACGTATAGACATCTCTGGTAATCTCTTCCATTCTGGTCTATGATGAGTGATTAAAAAGTTGTCTGTTGTATTTCAAAAATGAACTCGCAACTTCGCGACATTAAACACTAACAGGCTAACTGCGGCACAACAGGGCAATGAAAACTTTGGCAATAAAAGTTACGTTATAAATATTATCGCTGAAATGAGCTCAGTTGCCCGATTAAAATTAATAATGAATGGTTTGCTTGTTGCGTGTGATGGAAAGGGTCTCTTTAGGAAGAGCAAAGTCAGATGAAGCTACAAGATACATACAGGCATTCAGGCTTCTTTTTTTTTCTCAGATCAGTGTGTTCCCGATTGTATCCTCGCCAGTAGCGTTTTGTGCCCCAAAGACCGTTTTAAAACAGAATTTTAATTGGTTCTAATACATATTAAAATGATTTCGAAGTTTTTACAGCCAAAATGCTTCTGAAACTGATTACCGGTAGCGATATACTATCGCTATCAATACATATTATAAAACAATGTTTGTCTGTATATCTGTTCGCGATAAACTACAAAAGTATGTAACTACGAGTACATGTGGTTTTCACCAATAGATAAAGTAATTCATGAGGAAGGCTGCTAGTTAAAGATAACATACACCATTGTTTTTGTTCAAATGGATACACTCTAAATGCAAGCAAAGCCGTGATAAAAGCTAGCAAGTTAATAAATCAATGAGTTTGGAGGCTGCGAATGACGGAACCGGCCGTTTCAGTGAGACAAAGGAAGATATATGGAGAAAATATCGAATGTGTGAATAACACTAATGATCTCCCGCCATTCAACAGATAGGCTTTTGTGAATGGTTTCAATCGTCTATAGTACCTAAGCGTCTTCTCCTCTGTAACCTGATGACCTTCAATTCTTGATATACGATATTTATTTAACCTTATTGTTCTTTGTGTTTGGGGCGCAAATCTAAGAAATCATGTAAATAGGCGGTGCGGATAGCAACCCATCACGATTTAGTTTTAGACACTTACTTTTTTTTTCAATTGCGTACACCAACGTGTAGTATGACGAGTCTTTATATGCCAAAAGTTACTATGGGTACCTAGTCCTTCTATTAATATACGATGCCTTAGTTCACAAATGCACTAACAATGTAAATGTCAATTTTAAAGGGGGAGCGCTTTCAAATTTCAAATTTTTTTGATCTGGATAGCACGAAAGCAGTAAAGCCTATTCAATAATTTTTCATGTACCTACTTCAAAGACTAATCCATTATCTCAATTATAACCTCATTTAAAGCAATAACATTATTAAACCCGTTGAGTTATCCTAAAACCTCCTATATAGGTAATACATTTGTACACTATGATCAATGATGTTTAAAAACCCAAATATATTTTCAAAGTTTAACAGACTGGAAAAAGGTCTTAAAAATTAAATAAAATAGAAAAGTTAAAAAACCTGTAATTTGTAATAAAAATATTATTTTTTTGGCAAAAAGTCTTTCAATTATATTACTGAATAAGTAATTACTAAACTATAGGGCATTTTTCAATGATAACAAAAATTCTCCATTAAGCCTATTCCTTCTTCATTAAAAATTGCCAAGTGTGAGTCGGACTCATGCAAGAAGGATTCCAGTCAGGGGCAGATAAATCTGCTCATGGTTGTACATCAAAAAAACCTCGAGGACGAGCGATATTTGAGGTCGAGGTTCGTTTTAGGCCCTAAACCGCCCGTTAGTGTTGACAAATTATACAGCCCGTTAATAGGCAGCCAACTGAGAAAAAATATCGTTATTTTCAAACAAAAGTGTTCAACAGAAAAAAAAATCCAGCTTAGGAGATGTTCTAAATCACCCCTTTAAGGGAATATCAAAAGTCATTTTCATGCTATTAATTTGCATGGAAAGGAAAAAAAAATCATTTTCCGGGGTACGAATCACCGAGAAATTTAACCGGGATCACTCTATCATAAAAAAATAAGGTAATCTGAACTTCTCCTGCTTCAGCCGATTTGGCTCATCCAGAAAAGGCCCTCTCCATCACGCAGCAAGCATATTCATTATTAATTTCAATTGGGCAAGTGAACTTATTTTACCGAATTATAATATTTATAATGTAACTTTTATTGCCAAAGTTCTATAGCACTGTTGTGTTGCTTGCCTGTTAGTATAAAATGTTGTGAATTTTCGCGTTGTTTATTAAATAAAACCTACACTATAACAAAATTTATTCACTGTGGTTCAAAACAAAGTGCGTCAGTTTAAATTAAAGTCAATATTCTTTCGGCGTTTCTTCTCGACAGAGATTGGATTTCGAAACGCTAGTAGCCTGTAGCTTTTAAATCTATACGTATGTTACTATGAACGTCTGATATTAGTGAATATTGAGAAGCTAGTATTTAATCTAGTGACAGTAAATAAAAAAATGAAGTATCAAATATAATGAATTTACGTCATGTAAAAAATATTTTTTTTTTTTGCGGGGAAACGCCGCAAGCGTTATGGGCACATTTGCATCAGGTACGATTCGGGGCGGATTATTTGACTGACGTTTTTAACGGCTTCTGACGTGTGAATGTACTTCATTTACTATTATTCTAAATATTAAATGTCATTTATGTATTTAGATTCTAGCCCAAATAAAGAATTTACGTCATTGTATTAATAAGTGTGCGACTTACTGGAAGCTGGAAGAGACGGGAAATTAAACCAACCTAGCCTACCCTCTAGGGCCAAGTCGTTTTGTTATATTGGCGCGCTCGCTCGCTCCCGTTTTGGTCGCAAGAAAATCTAACAACCTAACTTACACTCTGTGACAAAATTGTTTTGTGACATTGGAGATTATGCCCAAAATCGCCCTCTCTGCATTTCTAGCCGCTCATTTAGTAATTTAGATGCACGCCTGAAATTTTATTCAACCGTTTTATTATTTCCTATATTGAGATGCACCAGTATACTCGTACATGTTGACTTGCGTTAAATGTCTTAAGACATTAGAATTGCAGTGAATTACCAACTCCCAACAAATGCCGATACGATTTTTAAAAGCATACGATTAGTCCAGCAGTAAAGTAGGCTATGGCATCTGCAGATTCCAATTCCATTACTGCACTCGATCGCAGAATGAGATTGTAAAGCCGCATCGTTTACACACACTAAATCACATCGTAACTATCCGTGTTTGTAGAACTTGTTGAACAGTGGTAGAATCTCTATTGTTCACATCTTCCTTGTTCAGTAAATAACGGATTTCGATATAGAGGGCCGTGGGATATGTATACATTTTCAAAACTAAGATGTTAAATTATAAAACCTTATCTAAAACATACGATTCGATTATTTAGGCAACTTACTAAATAAACTGACACCGTCCTAAGCATAAAACGAATTGAGCATAAAGCGAATAAATAATGACATTTAGGCAAAATGCGAGTTAGTTCGTCTATGGATAAAGTGAATCCATATTAAAAGTAATTTTAATTAAAAATAATGGGTTTGTTGATGAGGGGGAGAAAGTCATATAATTTTAGCAGATGCGAGTATTATGTAACTATTCAGGACCTCCGTTGTAGAATGGTGTGCATGGAACAGTCACCTCGTACAATATCCATAGGAAGTAAAAATAAAATATTTATTTCTTTGACAGAACTATAAAGATCAGAAAATCAAGGAATTAGAAAAAGAAAAGTCGCTCGCAAAAGCTTTAACTGGTAATAACTCCATAAAACTTTTAAAAAATGGCTGATAGCACATCCCATAACAATGATGGTATAAGTGATCTCTATACATTCTACTTAAAACAACAAATCAAAGTCAATTATAAAGCCCTACATAGTACATTACACAAATTACACTAAATAAACATCTTACCAAAATCCAAACAAGAAACCGCCTTACATTGAGCATAATTGAACATAAACAGTGATAATGAGATTCCTTAATTGATATTGTTTTCAATTGAGAAATGAGGTATCAATTATGAGCCTAACCAATATTTGAGATGAGTTTTGGTGTAAATGTTTACTTATCATTGTGTACGTATTTACTGTTACCGAACGACTTAGAAGGTGCAAATGGGTTGGAATTGAATTTTTGAGGAAAATTAAACAATACTTGTTTTATATTTCTTTTGACTGAAAGACTGCAAATTTTCATATAAAACAAAGAGCGCGCAAAAAGTTTGGTATATATTAGTGAAAATGTTGCAACTTGTTTTTCAACAAGCTTAAATTGAGTTTATAGGCACCGAGACGAGCTTCGTGGCGCAGCGGTCAACACGTCGGCCTGTGACACGGAAGGTCCCGGGTTCGATCCCCAGTCAGGTCAAGATGGAAAATGATCTTTTTCAGATTGACCCGGGTCTTGGATGTTTATCTATATATGTATTTGTTATAAAATATAGTATCGTTGAGTTAGTATCCCATAACACAAGTCTTTCTTAAGAACTTACTTTGGGGCTAGCTCAATCTGTGTGATTTGTCCGTATATTTTTATTTATTTATTTATAGTTAGTTTTGATTACTGGTACTTACTGGAATAGACTAGTTTCTTGGGTCAAAATAATAATTAATATAAAAAGAAGTCTTTTTCTTTTCCCAAATTATATGATAAATAATAAAGATAAAGTGCGTCAATGCTCATGAGTGGGCTCGTCACATCATATTTTGCGATAAAGTGAAGCAAGCGGAAACGTCAAATTTAAAGCGGTTATATCTTAGAGAGGGTCTTTGAAAGAACTAATTCAGCCCGTCAATTTAACAACTTTTCCTTCGGGACCAATGCCGAGAGCTCAAAAATAAATGATGTTCTCGTACAAAGTGACCGCAGCTAAATATTTTTCTTTTTGCGTTTTCAGCTTGTTCATATAGACCAGATATGTATCACTCTTTGATCGACAAAAGGATTAAAATTTCGCTATACTGAACAAAATAGAAATGAAAAGAAACGCAAATATGGTGAGAGGAAGTTGTATAAAAGGTGAGGCGGTTATGGGGTTGTTGTAAATATAAAAACTAAATATTTCGAAGCCGTCACAAATTGAAACAGTCAATCCAATTAATCCTAGCAGCCACCTCCGCTTTGATTGAATTTGAAGCTTTTGTTAACGGAACCTTTATTTTTATTAAAACTAACGTAAACTGAAACTGTGCTGTAATTGATTTCAGAGACACTCGATTAAAAAGTATTAAAAACTTTCTCGATAAAATTGCTATTAATCGGTCCTTGTGATATCGGAACTTGGATCGTAATGTTGTATTTTACAGACTAAGCTTTTTTTCTTTACAAGTAAAACAATTGCTCATTTTATTTTATTATGGTTGGTTAAGTAACCGAAAATGAATAGAAAAGCATCGTATGAAACAGTAAGATGGTTATTATATTAGTAAGAAAACAAGTTAAATAATCTAATCAAATATAATTTTGGCGGTACGTACAATTTAATTTATTAGGTGCACCTGTAACTTGAATCCCACCAAAAACATAAATGTAAAAAAGGAAAGCCAAGTTCAATACAAAAATTATACTTGTCTGTGGGCTTCGCCGCAAAAAGAATTGAGATATAATGAGTGCCAAGTTCTATGCAAAATCAATACAATAATGTAATTTTATAAAAATGTGAGATCTTAAAGTAGGTTAGATTTGACTATTTTGTAACATTTTTTTATTTTTAGATTTTTTCCTGCGTTTACACGCAATTACCGAGCTGGATTCAAAATTTCATCCTTCTAGGTCATCTGGAAGTAGGTTAGGTTTAGGTACTATATGTCAGTTAGTCAATAGGAAAATTTACGACTTTTTGACCTTCATATTTTTATAACCTGATGATGCGGAAAGATAAATTGTTTCACAAAATGTTAGCGAGTCAAAACTGGCTGGGGGCAGACATGGCGCGGCACATTTGCTTTGCTTATCGATACAAAAAAGCACTGACCTTTTGTTACTTGAAGACCTCCAGGTTGGAAGCGAGTAAAGGCAGGAACGCTATATATGTTGCGGGTTGATTATATTCGTTGTAATCACGTGCACTTAGTTATTTTTGGTTTTTGGAGCGATTAGCGTGGGTACGCGCGTGAGCGGATTCCACAGCGATTTTTGGGCGAGTACTGGCTGGCTTTCTGGATCCTGAGGCGGCCCGATCGGGCCGCGATGACGTCACCGCGCCGTTCGTTCAAACCCGAAGTGGCCCATAGGGCCGAGATTTATGGTCCGCGTTTTTAATTTTTTGTGTCGTTCAGCAACCACTTTAGTATGAACAAGTTTAGTCGTAGACGATCAACATTAAACACGCTACTCGCCTAAACGCTCCCTACTAATGTTGTGTGAACAGGAATATTATTTTTTTCGAATGTCAAAAGTGTCTTTGGTTCAGTGAGGATTTTGTTGTGATGAAACATTGTTATGATTTTACAAAGCAAGTACAGGGTTTTTATGAAATAAGTATCACAGTATGTTTACTTCTATTTATATTTAATCGTTTTACATAATAGGTTATTAGAAATATTGTGAAATAACAGTTATTTCAAGGTTAAAATGTGACTAACTACATTGACAAATTTCCTAGTAATTTACGCGATTTTTGTTGTTGAATATAGTAAAATAACTAAAAGAAACAATTTAAATTATGTTCGAATCAGATTTATGCACTAATATTACAATTTCAAGCGATAATTTTATAAAATAAATATACTTATATTTCGTGTTTATTCTATCCAAAATGGCGTTGTGATGATCTATTTTGATCCTTATTTATATAGTGTTACGGTCGAATACAACTAGGCGATATGATGAGCTATTTTGAACCTTATGTATATGACGTTACAGTCGAATATAACTACAAAAAGTGAAGAGTCATCACTAGCAGTTTTTTATGTCGTCGGGGGTCTGATTTCAAGTGTTGTTTTTATAAACATCTTGAAGCTGTTCTTAGAATTATTTATACAGAAAGACAGTGTAGTCCCTTGTTGTTTAGTTATATTACTGAGTACACATTCATTTCGGGAATTCCAGTCTGTGACACAGTTTGTAAACATTGAACATGTAGAATAATTATATTTTTTCAAGAAGCCTACTTTCTTTTTCTATTTATATTTGTAGACAATGTTTTCATTAGTAAATAGTTCTTTACAGAACGAAAAAATATGGTTTAGTTGCAGAGTAATTATTTTTTTCGTGAACGGCGAAATTGGTGACGTCATTTACGCGCCTGACAGGTGGCTTCCGCCTATTGCGCAATAAATCATTCCAAGTGGAGGGGTTAAGGTTATAACCAGACTGATGCGCACGAGCGAGTTGTCGCAAGGAGCGCAATGAATGAGTTCCTAGCATTGGTCCCATGGAAAAATTGTTTTATTGGTTAGTATAGCCGCCCCTTTGAGACTTAGAGGAATAAGCTTTAACGCGGCATATTAACACCAGGTACTACTTAGTTTTATACTTTAGAAATTTTTCAAGCGTAAACTATTTAGTCAAATTATATGATCTTTAGTTGAAGGAATGTCTTAGCCTCCAAATCACCAATATGTAATATATTTGCCTAAAGTGGCTTGTTGTAAAACTTTTGTATTTTAATTCATTAATGAACTTATATCTTAGTATTTAAAAATATAATTAATTTTACCCGAACAAATTACAAACAAAAGTTTAGTTCCCTCGAGTTTCCACTGCGTTTTTCAATAAACGAAATAGAGAGAATTCCCAGGTTCCAATCGGCCAGGTACAACAATTACTCAAATAATTACTGCTTTAAATCCTAAGTATTAAGGTTGAGTTCTGTTTGATTATTCAGGCATCGCTTGAAAAATGATAATAAAAACAAATGAGGTTGAAACTTTTTAATCCCTTTGCCGATGTTTTGTCGCTGGGGAATTGTTGGAATATTTCAGCGAGATTAGGTTCTTTTGCATCGACGTTATTTCAGTTAGTAGGTTCTTTCCCATCGACAATTGCTTCTTGATTAGCTGTTTTCGAATTTCAATCACAGTTTAAGATTGGTTTTCGGCTGTTGTTTGTTGACATAAGTTTAATTGTGTTTACTTCTGCGTAGAACTAACTTGATGGTTTACTTTTTGGGAAGATTCACTGATTTTAGAGAAGATTAAATGACAATTTAGATTCTACCACAGTGAGAAATGTAGATATTGAAGTGTTCATGATCATCAGGTCTTCTCCGCTGCAAGAGCACGGCTCTCTGTGTACTACCAGCGCCCCAGCGCCATGTATTAGGCAGAACAGCCACAAGATTTGGCCTACACTCTCCACGCTGGCGAGACGGGTTGGAGAGGTCTCTTTGATGTTTATATAAGCTTTGTTTGACTTAAGTTCTTCTCCTTCTACGACATCCACGGGAAGACTTGGAGTGGTCCTATTCTACTTTGCCGGAAGCCACACGACGAAGTATTCATATCACAACGTATTTACTTTAACTACCAAAAGTAAATTTCGCCAGTGGTTTTGCTCGCGTAAATATTGGTTTAGGCGAGCAAGTATTGATCCTTCCCTTTTTTCGTGTGTCAGTAGGTATACTATGTCTTTTTCGGTTTCGTTCCTTAAAATAACGAGTGACACTGAATCTTCAGGCAATATATCAATTTAGCATCAAAATCCCTTATAAAATTCTATGCAAGAAAACAGAAAAATATCTGGACCTCCCGTACTCATTCATCGTCTGGTCGAATTTCTATGGAAAGCTTTATTGGTTTTTTGTTTTCGTTTCTACCTTTTCTATTGGCATTTTGCTTTCTATTTGAGATTTCAATCCCAACTATCCCAATCCCAACTAATATTATAAATGCGAAAGTGAGTTTGTTTGTTACGCTTTCACGCCGTGTATCTACCGAACCGATCACCATGAAATTTTGCATACACATAGATTAGCGTACCGAGAAGGACATAGGCTATAAATTATGCGGACGAAGCCGCGGGTAACAGCTAGTTACCTATAATATCGAAATGTTACCTTTTTGATCCTGCAAGAGAGAGAAAAATTGTTTTTCACGCGTATGTATATATGTATGTATGTATGTCTGTTCAATTGTATTGTTCCTGTAGCATAAATAGCTAGACCGATTTTTGAAGTGTGAGGTGTCACTTGATTTGTATTCTTTCTAAAATCTATCTTAGACTTGTTACGTAAGCAAAAATCAATATGGCAGAGGTAAACTATCAAAAAGGCAATCGGATTGTTTTTGTTTTTTAAAAAATGCAATAGCTTTACTTACAGCATCACCAGTATATATTTTTTGATTAAAACTACCGTGAGATATTAACATTTTTAATATGTAAAATACGGGTCACCCACGTATAAAGACAGCTACAGGCCGACATGTTTCAACCTCATCCGGAGGTCTTCCTCAGGGCGAATGTGAACCGAGACGCGCGCACGAAGTCGTCCCAGTCCGCACTCTGAGTGCGGACCTCCGGCTGAGGTTGAAACATGTCGGCCTGTAGCTGACTTCATACGTGAGTGACCCGTATTTTACATATTAATAGCACAGTACATATCTAAGATACATTAAAAGGAGTAATCGTAAATCTGTAGTATCATGTAAATTGGCGCTGCAGCTAGCAATCCTTTTCATTTTGATTTTGCCATTTACTAAGTAGTCGACGTGTAAATCACGCTTACCACGGTCTCCAAGTCTTATAAATAGTCCTAGACTCGTAAAGAATAAAGACGTGATGAATATGTATGTATGTGACGGTTGATTTGTTTCACAATTTCAAGGTTGGTCGTTATGTAAACGATTGTTACACATTTAAATGAAAATAGTTTTGATACGGTTTTAACGCGTTTATTACATTATTTATATACACATATCGTTCTGAATCTAACATTTGAATACTGTAAAGCATTCGATACGTAAGGTATATAAATAATATAATAAACGCGATGAAACTTTATTAAAAGGTTTTTTATTTAAATAAACGTTACTTTGTTGATGAGGGCATTGACCCTATTTCTAACTATCTTTGTAGATTCAAAGTCTTAAATAAACGCTGTCTAAATACAGCCTAAGGCCCTGTAAAAATGATTAATAAGCCTATTCCTTTCATCTGCCAATATCCTGAATGGAGTGGACCGAAGCAGAATATCAAAGGAGCAAATGACTCGCCATTATCGCTGAAGATGAAGTGACGACGATTTTTCACCATTGAGATCGTTTCTCGACTGTATTCAAAGGTACAGGAGGTCCGAAAAGATATTACAAACTTTGAATTATCCTGAATCCCAATCCCAACTTATGTTATAAATGGCGATGTAGCTAACAACCCTTCATTTTGATTTCGTTATCCATTTACACGTCCACCATCACGCTAAACATGGCCTTTTAGTCTTATTGGTCTAGGCTCCGTTTATCTCGTAAAGGATAAAGACGTGATAAATATGTATGTATGTGACGATTGATTTATTTATTTCATAATTTCATGGTTGGTCATTAAGTGAACGTTGTTTCAATTATTTCTATTAACATAATAAAATTACTTTTGATATGGTTTTATCGCGTTTATTACATTATTTGTACACCTAACGTCTAGAACACTTTATAGGGTTCAAAAGTTTGCTTCGAAACATTAGGAGTATAAATAATAAAACAAATGCTTTATAGCGGTATTAAAAGTAATTTTATTTACATAAACGTTACTTGATGAGTTGATGATTAGTTAGATTTAAATTCTTCTATAAACGGCTTACCTTGTGGTTCCCGGCAGACTAGAATAGGACCACTCCAAGTCTTTCCGTGGATGTCGTAAAAGGCGACTTAGGAAACACAAGCTAAACAAAGCTTACAAACATCAAAGAGACCTCTCCAACCCGTCTGGCCAGCGTGGAGAGTGTAGGCCAAATCCTCTGACAGCTCTGGCTAATATATGGCTTGGGTGGCACAGAGAGGGTCGTGCTCCTGTAGTGGAGACTTACAAAGACCTGATGATGATAAACGGCTTTCTAAATACAGCCTAAAGCTCTGTAATAATGATTAATAAGCTTGAAAGAAAGAAAGAAAGAAAGAAAGAAAGAAAGAAAATTGTTTATTTGACACATCACAAACATGGTTACACAAAGAGCATAAAAAACTATTTAAAACATTATTATATTATATTTGTGCCTGTATCAAAAAGGCCTCCTCTCAGCATATGTTGCGACGCGAGAGCCACAACGCTGGTCTTCCGAGGATACCGAAACCAAACATAAAAAAACAAAATTAAAACAATACCTACTAAAACTACAACTAAGCAAGCAAGGTGGCGGGTGGCGCTGTGGAGTAATAACATTTTTTAATAAAATATTTATATATAACAGTTAATAATGTAAATAAAAGAACCATACAATAATAATAAATACATATTAGTTTAATTAATTTTTTTATATTTTATATATACATATACCTATTTACAAAATAATTATATGAAATTTGGTAAATACGCGCTAAATAAATATGGTATGGCATGGTAAATAACGCTACTTACATTTTAGGACTTTTGCGTATTTAAAATATAATCCTTGTATTTTTCTTTAAACATTTTTTTGGTCATACATTTTCTGATAGGCGGTGGGATGTTATTCCAGCAGCTTGTTGCAGCGTACCGGAAACTGCCACGAAACGCAGCAGTTTTATGGCTGGGGCAGATTAGGCGATCAGGTTCTCTTGCTCGATTACTAAATTGTAATTTATTATATAAGTACGGTGGGTCCTTATTCATAATTACACCAAAGAGCAGAGATGCAAATTGAACGGCACGTCTAGATTCCATATTAAGGAGATTGTTCCGGTTCAAATAAGGAGTTATATGAGCACGACGAGGTATGGGAAAACAATACCGAGCACAAGAATTTTGCACGCGCTGTATTAACTTCTTTGTACGGGCAAGTATACATCTTCCGGTGACCACATCAGCATAGTTGAGTTTTGATAAAACGAGCGACTCACATAGATAAACTCTAGATTCCACGCTAAGGTAGTCACGAACTTGATATAAAACTTTAAGCCTATAATAACAGTTTCTGACAGTCTCTATAATGTGCTTCTCAAATTGTAGATTGCCATCCATTAAGACACCAAGATTTCTAGCTTCAGAAGCCTCCTGTATTTGTGCATCTTTTAAGTTTATTACAGGTGAATGATTTTTGATGTTAGAGATCTGAGCTTTTGTACCCATGACGAGATATTTTGTTTTACTGGGATTCAACACTAAGCCATTTTCATCAGACCACTCTGCCACTCGTTTTAAATCTTTATTTAATTCGTTAATCGCAATAGGAGTATTGCAGGGCTTAAAAGACTGATAAATTTAGAGATCGTCCGCGTAAAGATGATGTTCGCTGTTGGTTATGATCTCAGGCAAGTCTGCAGTATATAATATAAACAAAATTGGCCCTAATATTGATCCTTGTGGAACTCCTTTATTTACGCGCTCATTTTTCGATACTAATTTGGTACCATCAGTATTAGTAATTTCTACTCGTTGGTAACGGTCGGATAAATAACTTGAGAACCATTTTATTGTAGAAGCATCAAATCCATAATATACCATTTTGGCAATCAGCAATGTAGAGTTGATTGTGTCGAAAGCACGTGTGTAATCTAATAATACAAGAATGGAGCCCTCGCCAACATCCCTTCCGTTTAAAATATCGTCTACCACATCCATTCATCCATTAGTGCTGTAGCTGTGCTCCTACCAGCGCGAAAGCCAGACTGCTTCGTAGGTAGGATATTATTTGCATTTAAATATTCTACCATTTGTTTACAGACAATTTTTTCCAATATTTTTGAAAGAAATGGCAAAATGCTTATAGCACGTAGATCTTTATAATCTTTAGGGCAGCTGACTTTCGGAAGCGGTTTAACTATGGCATTTTTCCACAGGTCTGGAAAAACACCATCTTTGAGAGACATATTCACGATAGCCGTAATAATGGGTAAAGTCTGTGGCAGGGTCAGTATTATCATGTCCAATGATATGCCATCTACGCCTTGAGCATTGGTGTCAATTTGCTTTATTGTTTTTAAAACGGTTGCTTCATCAACTGGCTTTAGGCTAAATACAGAAGAATTAAATCTATTAAACCAAAAGTCACTTAATTTTGTTATATTTGATATAGTAGTATAGTATTATTACCGGGAACTTCTAGAAAATGTTTATTAATCTGGTCAGGGTTACAGAGACTATCAGGTAAATCTGTATTTTGCTTTTTAAAATCGATATGACGCTTAATATTTTTCCATAAGGCACGAGAATTATTCAAATTTTGTTCTATTTTATGACGATAATAAGCAGATTTTTCATTATGAAGGGCTGTATCAACAATTTTTTTTAGCTCTTTATAGCTTGTTTTGTCCTTATCTGATTTAGTTTTACGACTCTTGGAGTGTGCTTCGTCTCTTAAGCGCATCATGTCCTTTATTGTTTGCGTAACCCAAGGATAATTTTGTTCTTTAATATAACAAGTTTTTAAGGGTGCATGGAGATTGAACAAAGTATTAATTTGGTCAGTAAATGCGGCAACCGAATCGTTAACATTATAGCGCAACAAGCTCCCCCAATCAATTGAATTAAGATCATTTTCAAAATATTCAATATTAATATCTTTCAGGGGCCGATACGTTATCCATCGTGGCTTTATTTTGGGCTTTTTTATGTTTAACTCGAATGATATAAACGCATGGTGGCTCAAATCCGGCAGATAATCCACCACAAGGTTTAAAACTTTTGTGCTACTACAAACAACATCTAACAATTTGGCTGAGTGGTCAGTGAAATGGGTTGCCTCTTCCACGTATTGATGAAGGCTCATACACTGAATAAAGTTAAGGAATATCCTTGAGTCCCATTCATTTGGGGTAAGCAAATTTATGTTAAAATCCCCAACCAAAACAATGTAATCAAAACGCGAGAAGGAGCTTATTGAATCAGTCATTGCGTTTATGAAAGTGTCGACTTTCATCCACTGCGGACGATAGGCAGTACCAATAACAACACTACAGCCATTAACTTTTAGACTGATCCACATTTGTTCCACATTTTCACATGGTGGGTGCTCTAAGGTACGCGCAGATATCCCACGCCTTAGATAAAATCCAACTCCGCCTCCACCGTCTTTAGGCGTGTGGCGTACCTCCACTTATTGTTAGAACGTTTTATTTTGTTTTATTTAATAATTTGTCTTTAAATTAAGTATTCTTTGTTTGAGAAATACTTTTCCTTTTCAGACCTACATATATTTCTTCTCTGAAATACTTTTCCTTTTCAGACCCACATATATATTGCATTGTTAAAATCTTATGGTGTAAATTATATTATTATACCAATAATATCTGCATACATAAAATATAGCATTGTATAGAATTAGTATTAGTATAACACAGATAAATATACTACATAAACTTATTAAATAAATATAGTATTATATAAACATAGCAAATAAGTAAATATTAAATCAAATATGGTTTAGTATAAATGTTTATTATTAATTATAATAATTTATTATTATTTAGTACTGCGAGTTTGTACGTTGACGCGGACAAGCGAACCCATTTTATTATAGTGGTTTTTGCACGTAGCAACGCTGCCCACTGACCTTGGTGGCGGCCGGTCATTTAAAACCGCTTGCGCTCGGTCGCCGCCTCAGTCTTCGAATCTACTCTGCGCCGATCGCATGTCCGTCGTTGTCATACTCGCCCGCTATTTAGTGTCGCGCTGCGCTTACGCACCTAAATCATTTCATTTACTTTCGCACTTCTTTCATTCTTCTATCTTACGCTTACTCTTGTGCCCTTCTAAACTTTATGCTGTGTTTGCTGTGTGCTAAATAAACGTTGTGTGTTGCTGTGCACTTGGACATTTTCATTCTTCTCACCATCATATCATCCTGCACGCTGTGAGTACACTTTAACCTGCACATACAACCCGCATTGCTAAACTGGTGACCCACTAGAACACTCAAGATGAGTATAAATTTGGAGAATGATGACAGCAAAATGGCGGTTGAGACGTTTCGAGTTGGAGTACGGGTACCTCCATTTTACCCGGAAAAACCGGCGCTATGGTTTGCCCAGCTCGAGGGCCAATTTCAGCTGGCCAAAATTACTGCAGACGAAACGAAATTTTACTACGCGACGGGTCAGTTGGAGCCGCAGTATGCTTCGGAAGTGGAGGATGTCATTACCTCACCACCAGCGACCAATAAATATGAGAAGCTAAAGACGGAGCTTATCAAGCGGTTATCGGCATCCAGGGAGCGCAAAGTGAAGCAGCTCCTGGTTCACGAAGAACTAGGAGACCGGAAACCATCCCAGTTCCTGCGCCACCTACAGAACTTGGCTGGCCCTGGAGTGCCTGAAGAATTTTTAAGGACCATATGGACTAGCCGATTACCTGCCGGGACCCAAACCATCGTAGCCTCCCAAGCGAAGGCCAATTTGGAGGAGTTAGCCGAGTTAGCCGATCGAGTGCACGATGTCGTCTCGCCGAGTCTTCAGGTAGCCTCTACGTCAAGTGCAGCGACGTCTGGTAGGTGCAGTGATCCAGTGAACGCACAAATAGCCGAGCTGACTAGGCAAGTAGCTGCTCTGACTACCAAGATTAGCCAAATGTCATCGTCGAGAGACGGCCATCGTCGTTGTGCCGGCCGTAACCGTAGCCGTTCCCGCTCTCGTTCCAGAACCCGGTCCCATTCGAACTATCGCAAGTTCCCTATGTGTTGGTACCACGCAAAGTTTGGGGATAAGGCGGACAGGTGCATAAAACCCTGCGATTACGGTTCATCGGAAAACTTCAGCGGCAATCGGTGATGGCGGCTGACGATTGCATCAATACTGGTCGCCTATTCGTCACGGACCAACGGACTAAAATACAGTTTCTAGTGGACACTGGTAGTGACATTTGTGTTTATCCACGTAGTTATTTTAAAGAGCGCCGGGCTCGCAGTGACTTTAATTTGTGCGCCGCAAACGGCACGCCGATATCTACATACGGCCAAGTAAATCTTGTTTTAAACTTAGGCTTGCGCCGCGACTTTGCGTGGCAATTTATTGTGGCCGATGTGACGAAGGCAATAATAGGCGTTGATTTCTTATCTTTTTTTTCCATTTGATTGTAGATTGCAGGAACCAACGTCTCATTGACAATCATACAAGCCTTTCGACCGTGGCTTCGCTTGCACGACCGTCGGATATCATTTCTTCAGTAAAGTGTGTATCTGGTGAGTCTGACTTTCACGACATACTGAGAGAATTTCCCAACATCACTCGTCCTCATGGTATACATCGCCCACCCAACCATAACACAGTCCACCATATTCGTACAAAACCCGGTCCTCCCATTTTTTGTACCCCACGCAGGCTCGCCCCGGACAAATTAAAGATTGCCAAGGAGGAGTTTGCCTCTATGCTGCAGACCGGTATAGCCAGACCCTCCGAGTCTTCCTGGGCTTCTCCCCTGCACCTCGTCCCTAAGAAAGACAATGGATGGCGCCCCTGCGGGGATTATAGGATGCTCAACGCAAGGACCATACCGGATAGGTATCCTATCCGGCATATCCAGGATTTTTCCCACAACCTCTCTGGTTGCAAGGTCTTTTCTACAATTGACCTGATGAAAGCCTATCATCAGATCCCGGTAAGTGGAGGGGATATTCACAAAACCGCGATTTCCACGCCGTTCGGGCTATATGAATTCCCGTTTATGACGTTTGGCTTACGTAATGCTGGACAGACATTTCAGCGTTTTGTGGATGAAATGCTGCGGGGCTTGGACTTCTGCTATGCCTATTTGGACGATTTTTTGGTCTTTTCAAGGGATCCAGAGGAACACCGTCAACATCTACGTGTACTGTTCACCAGGCTGCAGGAATACGGCATGGTAATAAACACTTCTAAGTGCGTTTTTGGTGCTGCTGAGGTAGTTTTCTTAGGTTACCTGATCTCAGCAGAAGGTACAAAGCCGCTGCCTGCGAAGGTTGATGCCATCCGGACCTTTCCTGCGCCAAAAACGGTACGTGAGCTTCGCCGATTCCTTGGAATGCTCAACTTCTATAGAAGGTTTATCCCAGATGCAGCAAAGCACCAAGCACCCCTGAATGCACTTTTAGAGGGTTCTGTGAAGGGCTCACATCCCGTCCATTTTACCTCTCAACAGATGAATGCCTTTGAAGACTGTAAGGAAGGCCTATGTTCAGCAGCTTTGCTCGCCCACCCAGATTGCAGCGCTAAACTCGCCGTTGTAACTGACGCTTCAGATACAGCTATAGGTGCTGCGTTGCAACAATTTAGGGATGGTAAGGGATGGGAGCCTCTCGCGTTCTTTTCTAGGAAACTGAATACTACGCAGCAAAAGTATTCCCCCTATGATCGCGAGCTTTTGGCTATTTACGAGGCAATTAAATACTTTAGGCATATGGTTGAGGCTAGAGACTTTGTGGTTTATACAGACCACAAGCCATTATGTTTCGCCTTTCACTCCCGCAAGGAGAACTGCTCCCCACGTCAGTTCCGACATCTGGACTTTATCTCACAGTTCACCTCTGACATTCGTCATATATCAGGTAGGGATAACGTCGTGGCTGATACCCTATCAAGAATTGAAGAAGTCGCACAATCTGTAGATCTGAACCAGATAGCAGATGCACAGAAGTCGGATCCGGAATTGCGAATTCTATTAGGTGACGCCACTTCATTGCATCTCAAAAAGATGAGATTACCTGGTATCCAGTCGGAGCTGTACTGTGAGGAGAGAGACGGCAGCGTGAGACCATACGTCCCGAAAATTTATCGCCAGGGAGTATTTAATTGTCTTCATTCTTTCAGCCACCCGGGGGCCAATGCTTCTGTTAAGTTAGTGTCTGATAGGTATGTATGGCCGGGTATAAGAAGAGACTGTCGAGAGTGGACAAGGACCTGCCTTGCTTGTCAACGAGCAAAGGTCACTCGACACGTCTCATCTCCTTTAAGCTCGTATCGTCTTCCAAGCTGCAGGTTTGGTCATATCCACATTGACCTGATTGGCCAATTGCCCTTGTGTCAAGGATTTCGGTATTGCCTCACAGCAATCGATAGGTTCACACGATGGCCTGAGGTAGTACCGATCCAGGATATAACAGCTGAGACAGTAGCAAGAGCCTTACTGAGTGGATGGATTTCCAGATTCGGCTGCCCCCTCACAATTGTTACTGATAGGGGTAAACAATTTGAATCTGCGTTGTTTAGGCAGTTGTCCCAGCTAGTAGGTTTTCAACACAGGCGGACTACGGCCTACCATCCAGCATGTAATGGTCTAGTGGAAAGATTCCACCGGCATTTAAAGGCCGCAATTACATGCCATGCTACCTCCAACTGGGTTGACTCACTTCCCCTAGTATTATTAGGAATAAGAAGCGCGTACAAAGAGGACATGGCAACATCTTCTGCCGAACTTACATACGGTGAGCCACTTCGACTACCAGGTGAGTTTTTTCATGCCGGAAAGCAAGATGAGGTTGATGTCACTGATTTTCTGGCACGTCTGAGATCGTTGGTAAATAAAATTACACCGACACCTGCATCTCGGCATGGAAAAAAATCTATTTTCATATTTAAGGATTTGGCCACCTGCACTCATGTCTTTCTTCGCGACGATACTGTCCGAGGAGCCCTTACACCTGTATATTCCGGACCCCATCCAGTGTTGGAAAGAGGTGATAAAACTTTTAAAATTTCCTTTCGTGGTAAGCCCGTAACAGTAACGATAGACCGTATAAAACCAGCCTACGTACTTGATACTGATACCACACCTAATAGTCCCCTAAATACTAACACACACAAAGATACACAAGTCCGGTTGTCAGATCACGATACACTTCCTGAGCCCCGAAGAAATGATATCCGAAGGACACGTTCAGGCCGTGTCGTGCGTTTTCCCGCTTATTATCGCCCTTGACGGTCTCTGGAGGGGAGTGATGTGGCGTACCTCCACTTATTGTTAGAACGTTTTATTTTGTTTTATTTAATAATTTGTCTTTAAATTAAGTATTCTTTGTTTGAGAAATACTTTTCCTTTTCAGACCTACATATATTTCTTCTCTGAAATACTTTTCCTTTTCAGACCCACATATATATTGCATTGTTAAAATCTTATGGTGTAAATTATATTATCATACCAATAATATCTGCATACATAAAATATAGCATTGTATAGAATTAGTATTAGTATAACACAGATAAATATACTACATAAACTTATTAAATAAATATAGTATTATATAAACATAGCAAATAAGTAAATATTAAATCAAATATGGTTTAGTATAAATGTTTATTATTAATTATAATAATTTATTATTATTTAGTACTGCGAGTTTGTACGTTGACGCGGACGAGCGAACCCATTTTATTATAGTGGTTTTTGCACGTAGCAACGCTGCCCACTGACCTTGGTGGCGGCCGGTCATTTAAAACCGCTTGCGCTCGGTCGCCGCCTCAGTCTTCGAATCTACTCTGCGCCGATCGCATGTCCGTCGTTGTCATACTCGCCCGCTATTTAGTGTCGCGCTGCGCTTACGCACCTAAATCATTTCATTTACTTTCGCACTTCTTTCATTCTTCTATCTTACGCTTACTCTTGTGCCCTTCTAAACTTTATGCTGTGTTTGCTGTGTGCTAAATAAACGTTGTGTGTTGCTGTGCACTTGGACATTTTCATTCTTCTCACCATCATATCATCCTGCACGCTGTGAGTACACTTTAACCTGCACATACAACCCGCATTGCTAAAGGCGCAAGCACGGACCGAGGCACATGTCGTAGTCTGTAGCCGGGTACTGTGGGAGCGCGCGCGTCCTGGTCTTCATAGAGCCAGGTCTCGTTAATAGCCAACACGTCCACATCGTGTCGCTGTATAGCCACTCGCAGCTCGTCATGCCGACGCTTATTGCCGAGTGAACCGGCATTTAAGAGTCCTATGGTGAAATTTTTTTTTTGCTGAATGAATCTAATAATAAAACTGATAGATATCTGTATATAATAACAGTTACTTAAGTATAATTTTAAGATAGTTACATGGCGCCAGATGAGGCAGTAAATAAATAGAATTAACGTAAAGTGTGAAACGAATTTGTGCATTAAAATATTTAGTAACTCAATAAATATATCGAAATAACATAATAGCAGCCAACCACTCAATGCTTCGCTTTTTAATACTTTGTGGACAATATTAAATGATAACATATATGTGTGCAGAAAATAACTTTTTTTGGAATTATTATACTTCACAAGTTTAAAAATTAAACATGTATACAAACTATATAATAAGATACAATTTGGCTTGGTTTCGTAGCAATTTGACAGTATTTTTGAACTAGGAAATCTTAAGTGACGAAAAACATAATATAAAATATCAACAAAACATAACAAAGCATTAAAATTTATTATTGAGAGAAAAGTCTGCCGCAAATTATGAATGTCACTAAGAACTAACTTTATTTGAATTAAAAACACGCTCTAGGTCGTCATCAGTCCTTACCCGAATACGCGGAGCGTCACTGCCTTGATGTTGCCGGATAAATATACGACCATCCCTCGTCCACGCATACCGCCAGTTAGCCTGTTTAGCTAAGTCCCTTGCCTTTCCAAACAGTGCTCTGTTGACTTTAGTCAACCTCTCGTTGACGTAGTATCGTCGTGCGGGTCCTGGGAGATTCATACCTTCCGTTGTGGCGCCGCGACGCACGCGAGCCGCTTGCAGTAGTTGGTCTCGTACAGCACGTCGCGCAAATCGTACAGCAATAGTACGGGGGCGCGGCGTTACAGTCGTAGAGCCTGTAATTTCATTGGTGCGGCCCACACGTGCAGCACAGACGATGTCTTGTTCGGTGAGGCTGACACCCAGTTTTGTGCCGATCATTGTCACGATATGTGGCAAGCTTTCCCCCTTTTCCTCCGTTATGCATGAGATGTCTACGTCATTGAGAAGCAGGTCTTGGTCCCTTTCATTGATTTCTGCCTTTAGTAATTTTATTGAGTATTCTAAAGAGTTATTCCCATGGTTAGTGTTGATGTTAGACTCCAACACACTACAGCGCTCTTCCAATTTATCTAGGCGATTCTCGCACTCTGTAACTCTCCCTAAAATTGTCGAGACTGTCTCATTCAACAGCTTCATCTGCGATCTGTTAGCTCGCAATTCGTCACGCATTTCCTCTCTGAAAGCTCGCATCTCTAGAATAAGCATGTGAAGGTCTGATACCTCAAGGGTAGCGTTATGGGCAGTGTCATTTAAGTTACTTGTATCTGTTAACGATGATATGTCCAAGTGAACGGGACTTCTAACTGCTGCTCCTCGCTGTATTGTGACCCCCTCGGTACCAGCCCGAACAGGAGTGTTCGTATTGTCGGTCTTTGGTTGTTTGCTCTTACAGACCACACACGTCCAGGCCTCTTTATGCTCTTTAGTCATGGTATTGTAGAATCTTTGCTCAGAAATATTAGCGCAGACAAGATCATAACACTGATTACAACCATTGCAATGTAGATATCTCCTATCTTCTATTGGGGTTTTGCATCCATTACAAGCCAGTTTGGCCGACGACATGTTTTATATTCGAAATAAAGTTGCAAAATAATATGCAGAAATAAAAAAATAATATTAAAAAGTGAAAGTGGATATGAGCCCTAGATGGCTCGAACTCGTGTCGTCCGGATGTGAAGCGGTACCGATGACCACTGAGCCAAACTAACTTGGAGCGGGCGCGTGAAAATAGGTAATTAATAGTTAGATGTCAGAGCAAAGTTCGTTGAACCGGCCTTGTTATTGGTGTGGTCACTGACCAATCAGTTGTCACAGCGTAACACAACACAATATCACAATGAATCAGCTGCTTTAAGAATATTGAGTTTTTACCACTAATTGCACATCACTTGTATTTATATTGTATATAATTCGCAATACCTATACCCGAGGACTTCACTGGTAAATTATTACTATAAAAACCAACTGATTTATAATATTAGCGAATAATTATATGAGAGCTACTTAAAACACGTCTGGCACCGTTACCGCGCCCCGCACCCTCCCGTTAAGCTTATTCCTTTCATCTGCCAATATCCTGAATGGAGTGGACCGAAGCAGAATATCAAAGGAGCAAATGACTCGCCATTATCGCTGAAGATGAAGTGACGACGATTTTTCACCATTGAGATCGTTTCTCGACTGTATTCAAAGGTCCAGAAAGATATTTCAAACTTCCAATATTTCTGAATTGAAATATATTTTTTGGCGACTTCCGTGTTACAGTGGTTAACTAGCTAGAGGAGCCCGATGGTCCAGTGGGTGTGAGCTCTATGAGCGCTTACGTATGTTAAGCAACCCCTGGTGCAGTCCCTACTTGGATGGGTGACCGCAAGTGGCATAAAAAATATCTCGAGCTCCTCCGTGCTTCGGAAGGCACGTTAAGCCGTTGGTCTCGGCTATCATCGTTGATGGCAGTCGTTAAGCTATGTCAGATGCCTTAAGGCAGCTTGAAAAATCTGACACCAGTGTTGGCCACTTACACATACGAAAAAAAACAAACTAGCTCACCTGCGACACGAGTGGTCCCGGGTTTAATGAAGTGACGCAACATCTTTATGTTTGACCATTTTTATAGAGGTTAAACATAGTCGAAATGGCCAAGGAGCATCCTTAACTATAAGTATACAGTCATCAACTTGATCTATGGGAACTCAAAAAAAATATATTCGTCATTTTCATCATATTCAGAAGGTCATTAGCGCATGTACATATGTACAAGCCTAAAGTATCGGACAACCTGAAATATCAAATCAATCCTGCAAAATATCATAGAAGCAAAAGACGAGCTATTACCACTGGAGACAAAGTGACGACGATTTTTCGCTATTGAGAACGTTACTGGATTATATTCAAAGGGTCAGAAAGATATTTCAAAGTTCCAATATTTCTAAATTGAAGCATGGTTTTGAAATATTAGAACAAAGACTAGTATACGTCGTTGTCTACAAATCTCTTACATTAAGAAATTGTGCAGAAATGCACTAGGTTATTGAATTTTTGCTGACGTAAAATAGCTTTAAGGGGGCACACTAGGCACAGTAGCGACTTCAATCATTTTATTCCTAATACTTTACAAATAGAAAGAAATTCAAGAATGTAAATCATATAAGCACTAGTAAATAACCTGAAGTATTTTTGGAATCATGTTTAATATTATAAGAATCAGTGAGAATTATGAGAATCAGATTACCGCCAAAAACGGCCGTTTTTGGCGGTAATCTATAATCAAATAATGTATAAAATATAAATCAAATGATACCTCACATCTCAATAACGGTCAAGCCATTTATACTACAGTAGGCAACAATGGAACATACATGCATACATTTATACGAGTACATACGTTTTCGTTAAATTAAGAGATCTACTCATTACCGCCAAAAGCGGCCACTGGCGGTAATTAGTAGTTCTCTTTATTGGAAATGATGATATTGATGAAAAGTTATATTGAAAATTCTACTTCTTTTACTACCGAAGTAATGTCGTAGATCTTTCTTAATTTGATCTTATTACGAGGTACAAGAATAAAATTACAAGTGTCGCTAGTTTCGCTGATATAAACCTCTTAAACTGTTTCTTCAAAGAGTGATTTGCCATAGTTTGCCAACTACATAATGTAGGGTTTAATACTTTTAATACCTATTCACTAGCGGATCAAATACAGGACGATTTTTTATGAAGATGCCAAGTTCTTTACTTAACTTTATTTACATTGATATATTGGAAAACTCCAAGATCAATCGACAAATCCAAATATGTTAACAAATAACCCGGGCAACATACAAATATGCGATATTTACGCAAATATATGTGCATATATCGCGACCGGGCGGGAAACAGATTTCGGCAATACATTTTAGCATATGGGGATAAGAATAATATTATTATGCGGGCAGATGTTCATGATAGTGTTTTTTTGTTCTATGTGTGAATGTCACGTATTTGACGCTTTGTGTGTAATCTTCGAATATATACAGGGTTATAGTGAACAACCGGGCAATATTTTAATAATGGAATTAGAATCCCTTATTAAATATATTCTTAAGCGCCCATATAAAAAAATAAAAAGAAATGGACTTCCCATAGAAATATTATCAGCTGATTGGTGAATTTCTATGGAAGGCGCAATATAGCTTTTTTAATTTTTC
Organism: Rhodophaea formosa; assembly: GCA_963082605.1. NCBI lineage: Eukaryota > Metazoa > Arthropoda > Insecta > Lepidoptera > Pyralidae > Rhodophaea > Rhodophaea formosa. Next base: position 7,151,267 of record OY720225.1, on the reverse strand, counting down.
ATCTTTTTTTATAAATTTATAAATTAAAAGTTTGGTGCAAGAAAAAGTGTTTTACATACGTCATGATTTATTTAACCACAATAAGTTGCTTGTAACATTTATTTACACATTTGCAGGCTTAACGCAGTCATAACTCAACGTGAATGATTTGTTTTCTGAAAAAACTTCTTGTAATGGAATTCTATTTTTAGATTTCTTTGATTTATGTTTTTTTAAATACAGATTATTAAATATTCATTTGAGTACCTGCATAAACATTCTTAGTTACGAAAAAGCAAGTTTTTATGTCAACACAATTAAAAAAGATACAGCCCTTTATTAACACAATTTGAAGCATAAAATAATTGACCATATGATGAAGGTAATGCGAAATATTTTAAAGGTCAAGCTCACGCAATCATAGCAAACAGTTTTAACCATTATACAAATTTGATCTTAAAAAAATATTAAACACACTTGTCGAAGAACCACATAATTTTTCTATAAATGTTAATATGTTTATCTTTTCGTTGTTTGTTTTTTTTACTCACTTGTGTGGATATTTTAATTTTATATATTGGACAATAAAATGAATTATCCCGCTATTTTTTTTATAACTGCTTCTCTTTTTATTCCCAATAACCAAAAGTATTTATGTTACTACGTAAAAAAATAAAGATTAAACTTTTGAAAATATAATATACAAATTAAGAGTTAGTTGCAAGAAAAATGTTTTACATACGTCATGATTTATTTAACCGCAGTAAGTTGGTTGTAAGCTTCATTTGCACATATTTATTATTCTTGAGTAATACATCGCAGGCTTAACGCAGTCATAACTCAACTTGACTGATTTGTTTTCTGAAAAAACTTGTACTTAATGGAATTCTATTTTTAGATTTCTTTGATTTATGTTTTTTTTTAATATGCATTTGGGTACGGCTGCATAAAAATATACTTTTAGACTAAATTAAAAAAATCGGCTGAGTGCGCGTCGGGTTCGCGCACGAAGGGTTCCGTACCATTATCTATACAACATTAGACTATCGAGCAGAAAAGTCATATTTGTTGTATAGCAGTCCCCTAACTATTTATTTAATTTTGATTTAATTATTTATATTTAAAGTGGTGATAGACAGACAGACGGACAGACAGCAGCAAAGTCTTGTGAATAGGGTAGTTTTTACCCTTTGTGTACGGAACCCTAAAAATGAGGGACGGCATATCGACGATAGAGTAAATGGACAGTCATTTCCATTTTTGATATCATTTTATTTGATAGTGTTTGATATATCTCACTCTTTTATGATTATGATATGAAGGCGTTTGCCTTGTTAACTCGGAGGTTGTGGGTTCGATTTCCATGGGAAGCATACTTTGTTAAGTTGTTTCCAGTTTGGTTAGGACATTGCAGGCATGAATCACCTGATTGCCTGAAAAGAAAGATGTTTCCGTGCTTCGGAAGGCACGTTGGTCCGTTGAAAGCCGTTGGTCCCGGCTGCCATCTGGTAATCGTTAAAGAAACCACGTCAGAGGCCGAGAGGCGGTTCCGAAGAACTCTGACACCAGGGTGTGCATGATCGACTGACCGTGTCACCTACACGAAAAGATTCTTCTTTTCGTGTCGGTGGCAAACCAATTATTATATATTTTTTTATTTTTTGCTCCCAAAATGCAGCCACTTGGTTGGCGTTAGTGTTAGCCATCGTGGTGAAAGGATCTGCCAATTAGCGAATATATTCGTGTTACTCGCGAATCTATTCGCTGACAGCCCAGGGTGCGCCGGACGAAAAGGTGTAAATTACGTCGCTCGGGGAGGCTCCTTTCATGCACCCCCACGAAATGATGATGATGTTTATGATAACAAGGAGAGAAGCTGTTCTCCTAGTTATCCTAATCATAAAAGAGTGAGAGCCAAAGCGATATCTCGTGATGAGCATTTCGCAATATATTAATATGAAATACATATTAATATACCCCTGGGTTAGTCTTGTCTATCAATTCTAATGTTGTGTATACAAAAAATACCTAAATATTGCTTATAAAAATGTAACATAATCATTATTTTTCTGTTATTTTCAGGTAAAAGTTCAGGCTCAGAGGTTTCCATACAAGGTATAAGTTTATCTTCGACAGCCTCCGCGGCACAGTAGTTAACACACCAGACTGAGATACGAGCACCCCGGGTTCTATTCCCGGCCAGGTAATGATAAAAAACCATATTTTTCGGAGTTCTTTTATTTACATTACCGGAATAGCAAAAGCCTCTGTAGCTTATAAACAACAAGAATCCCAAAATTCCCAAGAATCGCAGGTTCGATTCTCGGCTAGATTATGATGGAAAACGATGTTTTGTCCGCATGGTTGAGGTTCCCGATGTTTATCTATAATAAGTATCAATTTTAAAATATAGTATCGTTAAGTTAGTATCCCAGGCTAGGACACAAGTTTTCAACTTATTATTTAAAAAAAAACCGGCCAAGTGCGTGTCGGGCCACGCGCAGTATAGGGTTCCGTAGTTGCGAATGACAACTTTGAGTTCACACTGTTTACACTCGCACCTCACATCAAAGATTGTATGAAATTTTACATTTTCCAGTACATTTTATAAGTTGGTTGCCTATAACTTTTTAGTTTGCACTTAGTACCCAGCTCTGATAGTTTTCCTTTCAACTTCAGTATATATACTACTGCTGTATTTTTTTTCACGTATCCATATATAACCGTTTAGCAGATAGAGGGGGGGGACACGTACCTCTAACAAAAATTTGCACTTTAAAACCAAATATTTCGGAAACGGACCCCTAAATCGAAAAATGGTGTTCTCTTCCTCACAATATTTTTCAAAGACCTTTTTAACGATACCGCACACGATGGGTAAGTAGAGAAAAAAAAATTACTCCCCCACTTTACTTGTATGGGAGCTACACTAAAAAAAAATTTTTTCAAGATTTTTTTCTACGACTTTTTTGCCATGATTAATATACATTCTCATACCAAATTACAGCTTTCTAGTACTTATAGTCTCTGAGTAAAACCGCGGACGGACAGACAGGCAGACAGACAGACAGACAGACAGACATGGCGAAACTATAAGGGTTCCTAGTTTACTACGGAACCCTAAAAATGCATACAAGACCACCGCTCAATACCCCATTTCAATATGACAGGATGTTAAGGTAACATATCCATCAATTCAGTCCGTTAAAATAAACAACTTTTTCAATGGGATCAATGCTGGGACCTCATGACTACTCATGAGAGATTTCAACGTGCTAATTTTTTTTTGTAAAAAATAACGTTCATTTTGATGTAAGAACTTCTTTAGAGGCGCTGTGCACTTTTTGTGTTGGGGAAAAAATGTTAAACTCGCGACAGGTCACGTGACCGACCGATTCGTCAGATTGAAAATTCGTAAGACGGACACGTGACCTGATTGAAGAACTTACAATGTCATTGAAGCCAGTAGACCGCCGGCGCGGCGTAGGAGAGGAATGCACGTATATTCAATTTTTCACTTCTGCAGGCACTCCCGGAGTGCAACCCATTGTTTTTGAAGTAAAAACTTCTTTAGCGGCGCTGTGCACTTTTTGTGATGGGGAAAAATGTTAAACTCGCGACAGGTCACGTGACCCACAGATTCGTCAGATTGAAAATTCGTAAGACAGCCCAGGGCGCTTGCGCGAATGTGCGTGTGTGTATGTGTTACAGCGTGCTACGCACATCTATGGATGGTGACTGCGGTTAGGAAAGGTGTTAAATTATAAGTGATAGTATTTAAGTTTTCGCTTCTGCCGGCACTCCCGGACTGCAACCCGTTGTCTTTTTTTCCTAGTTTCTTACATTAGTCTACGTAGTCTACATAAAAAGTTGTTTATTTTGATGGGCCCATTTGATAGTTTTAGAGACAATACTAATTAATTTGCCTTAAAATCTTGTTTTAGCCATTAATGCTTCTACTAAATAAAAATATTCTGATAAGTGGTTTGAGAGTTTGCTCAGCGCTGCACTTTGAAATGCAAGGAGCTTAACTAGCAGCTTAGCGCTATGCTAAGCTATGCAAAACAGAGATTGCCTAGATTTTCCGGGATACTGCTTCTACATTTCTAAGGACGTAAGATAAGATAAGATAAGATAAGATACATTTATTTGCATAAACATGTGTAAGTTACAAAAGTAGGTGTTGGATACAAATAATATAGTTCAACATGTTTTACCATCTAGTGTGCAAATTTTAGTCATAATTACAGGCTGATAAAAAAAAATATATATATATAATAAATGTCCAATTATTAATTACAGTCAAAATAAAATTAAGTCAATATATCAATGTCATAACAAAATAATTGAAATAATTTTATAACTAAATAAATATAAAATTAAAGTGAATCATTGAGAAAATGGTCAATCCTGTAGTAACATTTTTTAATAAGAAATGTTTTAAAATGTTTTTTAAATAAATTTAAGTTCATGTCTCTAAATTGTCTGGGTATCTTATTATAAATTCTTGGAGCCATGCATACTACGCTATTCTGTAATAGTGTCGTTTTTGCTGGGTGCAGACATAGTCTATCACCATCTCTTAGATTTCTTTGCACAGTATCAGATAGGCGTGGAAATAAATGTGGATTATTTTTAACAAATACTCCCATTTCGAGTATGTACAGTGATGGAAGTGTCAGAATTTTGTGCTTAATATACATTGGTTCACAGCTGTCCCTGACTTGTAACCCGAACATTGCACGTATACAACGTTTTTGCATTTTAAAAATGATGTCTTTGTTAGTTGAATTTCCCCAGAATATAATGCCAAACCTAAGAACTGATTCCACTGATCCATAGTAAGCTGTTAGTAAGGCGTTAGTATTCAGTTCTTTCGATAGTCTAAACAATGCGTATGATAGTTTACCTAATCTCTTACTGAGCTCATCCACATGGTCCTTCCAGTTTAGTTTCGCATCTATTATCAAACCTAGAAATCTTGCTGAGTCAACATCTTTTAATTTATTATTGTCATATTCTATATTAAAGTTCATTTTATTTTGCATCCGTTGCGTAAAGTGCATAATATTTGTTTTATTTAAATTAATTTTCAGATTATTAGACGTAAAAAAACATTGTGATTATAACAGTGAAATTATTCATAATATTATATACCTACAGTAAGATGATGCTAATTCCAGCGTGTATATTGTAAGAGATAAAGAAGTGAAAAATATGTAGAAATGTAACCTTTAGGATAGTCAAACCCTTTAAGGTTACATATTGGGTGAATGGTTAGTGTTCGCTTTCTTCCTCTTCGACATCCACCAGGCAACGCCTCGCCTGAAGGGGCCCATGAGCTTCAAACGGAACGGGGTTGTCGAAGAAGGATCCTACGAACTGGAGGCGATGACACCTCGACTACAATATGTTGAAATTACTTACAATGTCCCAGATTATGGCTCGCGTGCTGGTGCCGGTGGTTAATGCGCGCGAGCATCCGATCCGGGGGCACCCCCTGTGGTGTATTCTTCCCGACTCACGCTTCCACCGCGCACACCGAATTCAGCAGCAAATGCACATATCGATCGCGAAATATCATACACGCGACACACAAAACGACACGATTCCACTACAATTGACTGATACAATCTACGCCCCGCGGACGGCAGTCATATCCAGAAAAACACAATACACACAGCCCCGAGGCTACTGTGATTTTAAAGGATTTTATCGAAAAAAAGTTCTCGGCCCGATCCGAAGCCAAAACGTAACGCGGTCATAACCTAACTTTTGACGTGACTGACAACTGACAGTTCTTTTTTTTTTGTTGCTAGGTTCGATTCTTAACAGTTAGTATGGGCAAAAATTGGTAGCTAGAAATCATCTCTTAAAAAAGGTCACAATAGAAAGGTTTGCTACTATTTATGTACCTACATCAAAATTATTGCTTATGACCCTTTTATTTTTCTATAGTTTCTGAAACACAACGTTCTATTCTTATTGCACTTGGAACTTTCTCCTTTGTGTTAGCATTTTCACCAAAATTAATAACCTACAAATTTACCACTTTCTTAAACATGTCACAGATATCTGAGGCTCTGCGTACTCCGTCATCAATTAAGACATTCTGTTTAGGCATAACTAGGTAAGTAATTAATCACGAAAACAATCAAAGCGTAAAATAAACAAGATTAGGGTGGAGTTACGCTTCGTTAATTCCTTAATTTATACATTTAGGATAATCTTATTTAACCTAAAAGCTTAGTTTAAATTGGTAGACTGAGAAAACTTCCAAAACTATCCATCTTACATTTCAAATGACCTATTTAATGAATTTAATGGTTGTTAGATATTTAACTTATGCGAAAAATAAAGTTTTAAGCCTAAAATATATTGAATTATGGATTCATTCGGATGCGTAAGTCAAAGTTACATATACACCTTCAAAAAGTCCATACATAGCCTAAAGGTAAAAATCTATTGCATTGATTAAGATGGCATAATATTAAGCAGTATTATGAACCTTATGCCCCATATATTAGGTTGGAAATGCTGATATTGTTTGAATAGTATCCATGCTGCATACAATGTCAGTCTGAAAAAGATCATTTTTCATTTTGACCTGACTAGGGATCGAACCCGGAATCAGTTGTGTCGTGTGTTTCAATGAAACCTATATTAAAAGGATCAAAATATTAAATTAGATTTTTTAAAAATGCGTATCTCTCGGTATACAACATACAACCCACACATTATCATTTATCTTCAATTTAATTTTATTATGAACACTTGATTTTTCAAGCAAATGATCTATTAAATTAAACTAAAATAAACTAATTACATATTAAATAATTATGAAAAATTAACCTAAAACTAAACACCTTAAAAAATATGATAAAATACCTAAAATATATTATTAAAAGGAGTCCCTTTAGGCAAGGTTCCAAAGATACTGGCAATAATAATAATTAAGATTCATTTATCTTAATTAATGCTAACTTCATCAAAATTTGTGTTGTTATTGATGCACAAATTTTGAATGACTGAACCACTGGCTACTTGTCTCACCTGTTTCACTCACATAATGTGAATATTTAACCTTTATTGCTTAAGAATCGATGCGTTCAAGGATTGGATTAACTCGATACGGTTAATTAATTTGACTAATACTGCTTGTACGAGCTAGCGTACAGTATTAGGTACTTCAGGTCTTTGACACTTTGACGTCACGCGGGCCGGCGCGTGTAACCTACATACTGCCTATGTTATAATGTGACTTTGTCTAACTAGTGCAATAAACGCATTCGGTGGTATCGGTTGGTTTTTAATACTGACATCCTTGACATCTGCCTTCAACATCCCGAACATACCGTGTCCATCTGACATCTGACATCTACTTGTACCGAGACCATACTGTCCGGTACATTTTGGTCCTTCGAGCTTTATTTAGTGTTTTGTGGTTTTTTATTATTTTTTCGATTAAAATTTTGACTCGGTCGGCCTCCCAGAAGCGGGTCTCACCAATCGAGTTGAGTATCGTAAAAATCGTATTAGACTTCATAAGCGCTAAGGAATTACAGTTATTTTGGACAACAGTTCAAAAGGATTGCTTTGTGACTTTGACTATAGTAGCTTTTAGTGAAGTGAAGTGAAGTGACTTTAAGTGACATCGTTATTACATCTTTCTGTGTAATTTGTTCTTGACGTTTTACTGTGTTGATATCTAAATTTATCAGCAATGGATCTTCTTGTCAGGCAAAAGGAGATAATTGACACCATCAAGAAGACTCATACAAACTTCAACAAGGATTCTGCTTCTAAGAAAACCGAAGCTTACATTCGGAAACGGGTTAGTACTCTTGAAAGCCTTTGGATGGAGTTTGATATTAATCATGCTAACATTTTGGCGGCAAATGTTGCTCAAACTGATGAGTACTTCACGAAGGATATTTTTACTGATACCAAGCTTTTGTACGAGCGAGTTAAAGCTGTGATTAAGAGCTACGTTCCTCCGTCGGACGACGAAGATGACATAAAGAAACAATCTATTGACGACCTGTTACGTGAACAGCGTACTAATTTCCGTGCCTTGAGCCGTCAAATAAAAAACATCAATCTTTCAAAGATCACGGAAAAATGGGAAATGGAAGATGAATTGAAAAACTTGCAGTCCCGATGGAAGACTATCGATAATCTTCATCTAAAAATTGACAATTTATTGAACGGTGAAGATGTGGAGTACGATGAAGAATTTGCTGAATATGAGGAAAAATTCAAGGTGATAAAAAGGTCCCTAAACCAAAGGATATCTTCATCTGCACACCAGTACGAGTCAACTCCTAAAGTGGAAGTGCCTACGTTCCATGGTGACTATACACAATGGCCCACATTTTTGGATCTTTACAAAAGCAGTATCCACGATAATCCTACGCTAAGTGACTCACAAAAAATGCAACACCTGAAAGGGAAGTTAAAAGGAGAAGCCCATCGCCTTGTCCAACACCTGTCTGTTTCTTCGGATAACTATAAAACTGCGTGGGAAATCCTATATCACCGTTATAACAACATGCAGATTCTGTTCAATAAATATATTGAGATATTTCTTAATCAACGCGTTATCGAGAAGCAGTCCTCATCTGAAATAAAACGCGTACATGACACTGCGATGGAATGTATTCATGCGATACACAACTTAGGCGTGGATACCTCGACCTGGGATCCATTGTTGGTCTACCTATTGCTCCAGAAACTTGATCCTGAAACTAGAAGTGACTACAAGGAGTCCCGCAAGACGCCCCGCGAGCTCCCAGAGTTTGACGAATTTATGTCATTTTTAGAGGCTAAATTCACTGCGCTTGAACCGACAACGAATAAGAGAGAAAGAGAATCTGGAGCATTGACAAAACAACCTATATCATACAAGGCCACACGAAACTCGAATGTCGGCACGGGATATAAGGTTCAATTCCATAAATCAGCTCATGTGACTTCTTTCAAATTACAATGTATTTTATGCAACGCAAATCATGCGCTTTACCAATGTCGCAAATTTGACGCCTTAACAACAGATGCGAAGCTGAAATTCATTACGAAACATGGGCTGTGCAAAAACTGCTTATACGTTCACGAGCGAAACATTTGCAATTCTACCAAGCGATGTAAAGTTTGCAATGACGAACATCATACCTTGTTACATGACTCGGACAACGACCCGACCTCGGCCACTGCATCGACCTCGAATATCAAACGTCAGCAACGTTCGACAAATAATGTGACTTACGAGGATGATGAAATATTATTGACAACCGTACAAATAAAGGTACGATGTAATGATGGTACTTACCTGACTATGCGAGCATTGTTAGACCAAGGATCGCAAACATTCCTTATAACTGAAACTGCCGCTCAACTTTTAGGCTTGCCTCGCCAAAGCCTACATGCTTCGGTGACAGGAGTGGGTATTTCTTCGAAAAGAAGCAGAGGAAAAATTCAACTACATTGCGTTTCAATCCATGACGACTACAGCTTCACCACTGACGCCCTAGTTATGCCAAAACTAGTGAATAGCCTACCACATACTACATTTGACTGCAAAAAATACCCACATTTACAACATATTCAACTTGCGGATCCTGAATATAATATATCTAAGCGAATCGATATATTACTTGATGCCAAGGTGTATTCAGAGATTTTAATGAGCGGATTAATTAAAGGCTCTCAACAAGAACCCATTGCCCAGCAGACGAAACTAGGGTGGATCTTATCTGGACCCGTCATGACATTCAACTGCCACGTTGTTTTAAATGGAGTTGAAGATATTGCCAACTTCTGGGAGGTTGAAGAAATTGCATCTGAAACCACACCACTGACGCAACAAGAAGTGTTTTGTGAAGAGCTCTACGCCAAAACTACTAAACGGTTGCCTGACGGACGGTATGAAGTTCATCTGCCAATGAAGGAAGAGTTTGAAAAGCACCTCGGTCACTCAAGAGCACGTGCCGTGGCTCAATTCAAGCAATTAGAGAGTCGTCTCATGAAAAATGACAAACTACGTGACAGTTACGGTCAGTTTATACAAGAATACATCAATCTAGGTCACATGCGCGAATGCACTACACGCAAAGATCCGATGTGCTATTTACCACACCACGGAGTACATAAAGAGGACTCACTTACCACCAAGCTTCGCGTGGTGTTTAACGCATCTTCAAAAACATCAACAGGAAAGAGTTTGAATGACCTCATGGAAAGCGGTCCTAAGTTACAACAGGACATTCAATCTTTGTTACTGAGATGGCGTACCTACCGCTATGTTTATACTGCGGACTGTGAAAAGATGTACCGTTGTATTCTGCTTAATTCTGACCAGCAACATCTGCAGAAGATTATTTGGAGAAATAATCCTCAAGATCCTCTCAAAGAATACCAACTATGCACCGTAACGTACGGGATGAAAGCCGCACCATACTTAGCTATGCGCACAATGCAGCAAATAGCAATGGACAATGCAAATAAGTATCCCTTGGCGGCTGAAATCCTCAAAAAAGAGGTCTACGTTGATGATGTTCTTAGCGGCAGCCACTCAATTGAGCACGCAAGAGAAGTTCAGAAGCAACTGATCGAGATGCTGCAAGGCGCAAAAATTAACCTTAGAAAATGGTCGAGTAACTGCCCTCAATTACTTGATAACCTGACTTCAAAACAAATAAACCCAACTACAATTGACTTTAAAAATGCTAACTCAACAAAGGCGCTCGGGTTACGGTGGAGTCCCACTACTGACATATTTACATTTCACTCAGCTGACGAGTACGATGAGTCATCGCCATGTACGAAACGAATGTTATTATCTAACATTTCGAAAACTTTTGACCCCCTAGGATGGATGGCTCCTCTGACAATAAGGGCAAAACTATTATTCCAAAAACTTTGGTTGGTGACTTTGGAATGGGATGACAAAGTTCCACAAGACATTCAAAATGAATGGGACAAACTGCGAAACGATCTGAAACGCATTAACGAACTGCATATCCCTCGATGGATCGGTGATATCCATGCATCTATCGAGTTACACGGATTCTGTGACGCCTCCGAGCGAGCATACGCAGGAGTGGTTTACCTAAAGTCAAAGAATGACAAGGGCGAAATTATTGTTCGAATGATTGCCGCAAAAACAAAGGTAGCGCCACGTAAAAATACTATGACTTTGCCTCGACTTGAACTGTGCGGCGCTTTGCTACTCTCAAAATTAATAGGAAAAATTTTGAAAGCGCTACAACAATCTGACGTTCCTATCTATGGCTGGACTGACTCCCTGGTGGTTTTGGGTTGGCTCCAAGGCCATCCCTCTCGATGGAAAACTTTCATTGCAAACCGTACGAAAGAAATTTTAGAGATTATACCGTCATCGTGCTGGCGTCACGTGACTTCGAGTGAGAATGCCGCCGACTGTGCTACAAGAGGCTTGACAATATCACAGCTGATTGAACATCCCCTGTGGTGGGAAGGACCCAAATGGGTTAAAGGTGACATTCCAAGTGACATCAACAAGTGGATCTACCCCAGTTGGAGATGAAAAAAGAAATCCAGATATGCGCAGTTCAAACTACAAATACTATGTTTGAAGAGTTATTAAATAAACATAGTTCTATTAATCACGCCGTGCGAGTGATAGCGCGCGTATTACGTTTCATAACAAACATACGTCACACGGCCAGCCGATGTTCACTAGACGGCCAACATGAATCATACCTGACTGCAACGGAAATCGAACACTCTTATGAACTTGTAATAAGAGCGTATCAAATGCAAGAGTTTCAATCAGAAATAAATCAAATAAAACAAAATGGCACCGTGCATTCGAAAAGCCATCTATTGACGCTGACGCCCTATTTGGATAAAAATAACATTTTACGAGTCGGCGGGAGGCTTGAACATTCACAGCTAACTGACAATGCAAAGCATCCTATGATCCTTCCGAAGGATACGAGACTAACTGAACTTCTTGTCAAAAGGGCGCATCTGCGAACACTACACGGTGGACCTGGTCTGACTTTGACATATCTACGGCAAAAGTATTGGGTCCTAGGTGGTATCCGCACAGTGAAAAAATATCTGAGAAGCTGCGTTAAATGTGCTCGTTTTAGTAGCCATAAACAACACCAAATAATGGCTGACATTCCAGGGCCGAGGGTGACACCGTCCCGTGCATTTACCCACACAGGGGTTGATTTTACGGGGCAAGTGGAGCTGAAAGCAAATAAAGGACGGGGAGTAAGAACAACCCGAGGATACATTGCTGTCTTCGTTTGCTTTTCGACTAAGGCGATACACCTCGAGCTCGTTTCCGACCTGAGCACTCCGGCATTCTTGGCAGCTTTTAAACGTTTGTGCGCAAGAAGAGGAACCCCGAAACACGTATACAGTGATAATGGGACTAACTTTGTCGGTGCATCACGCCTCTTAAAAAAGGAATACAAAGAAGTTTTACACACTATCAACCATGACTTTTTATCTGACGTAGCAGAGATGGGCGTGACTTGGCATCTAAATGTCCCAAAATGGCCAAGCGGTGGGGGTCTGTGGGAAGCCGCAGTGAAGAGTACAAAACACCACTTGAAACGTGTCTTGGGCGATCAAAAACTAACGTTTGAAGAGTTCACCACGCTACTTTGCCAAATCGAAGCATGTTTGAACTCTCGACCCTTGTGCGCTCTGACAGAAAATGAAGATGACAGCTACCTGACTCCAGGCCATTTCCTTGTAGGAGGACCACTGCTGTCCCCTCCAATGGCTGACATTGACGTCCGATGCATCAAAACGAGATGGCAACTAATTGAAAGGATGCACCGTGATTTTTGGACAAAATGGTCTTCCGACTATTTACAACACTTGCAAACTCGTTCGAAGTGGAAGCAACCTAGAGAGGACCTCAAACCCAATGACATTGTCCTGATAAAGGAAGATAACCTACCTCCAACGAAATGGGCTATGGGTCGAGTAACTGACGTTCATCCCGGCAAAGACGGCCACATTAGGGTCGTCACCCTACGAACAAAGGATGGACAACTTAAGCGCCCTATAATCAAGCTGATTCCATTGCCAATCAACCATGACTCACCACAGCTTACCTCAAACGGACACGTAAATGACAAACCAAAGAAAAATGACAACTTGACGCCTAGAAGGTTGAGGAAAAACAATGGCAAACGAACTACATTGACGAACATAGTATTACTGTTACTAATGTTTTTGACGCCCGGTATAAGCGCCGATGCTACCATCAAACGAGTGAACAATACCAACACATTGTTCTTTGACAAAATTGTTGACATAAGAATTATCCAAGATCAATGGAAACTGATTGCCTACTATAATATGACGGCCTACTGGCAGAGTATTACTGCAGTAGAAAAGTATATTGACATGATACATAAAACCTGCGATAATGACCACTCATGCGCTCCCATAGTTACGCAACTCGCACACGAGATCGATGAACTACGCCATTATAACGAGCTGCTATCGAATCAACACCACATCCTGCAACGAAAGAAAAGAGGTTTGATTAATGGGGTCGGCTACTTGGCGAACACGTTGTTTGGGGTATTGGATGACACATTTGCTCAGAGATATGAACAGGATATTGAAACAGTGAAAACGAGAGAAGATCACCTCCTTACCTTATTTAAGAACCAAACGTCACTGATCGAAGCGGAAAATAATATCCTGAAAAGAAACGAACATATTATGAATACTCAGTTCGAGCAAATCTCCAAAACCTTGCAAGTTATGTCTGCAGAAATAAATCAAGTTGGAAAAGTTAACCAAAACGCCTTACACGCCTTTCACATTCTTTCTTCCTTGATATCTGCAGACGTCATTATTTCCAATCTCCGTCGAACCCAGGACACATTGCTTGACATAGTGACGGACATTTACCATGGCCGTCTGAATATACACCTGTTGACTCCGGAAGATCTGCAACAGCAATTAAACATAATATCAGGTCACTTACAGGATGATGTTGTTGTGCCAACTGACAATTTTCGAGACTTATACGGTCTCTTGCACGTACAAGCAAAAGTGACGAAAAGATTCCTGATAATAGAAATCAAGATTCCTTTGCTGAACAGAGATCAGTTCGAGCTGGATGCTGTTATTGACATCCCTCAGATAAGAGGAGATACCGCCATCTACACAACAACGGAGACAAAGTACCTCGCCGTCAATGTGAAAAAGGATACAATAGTACCTATGTCCGAATCGGACATAAATACCTGCATAAGACATACACATAAACAGATATTATGCCCATTAAACCACCCTGTATATACCATGCGAATTGGAGAATCATTATGTGATATGAAATTGCTTATAAACGATAACAAAACATACTGTCGGTCCGAAGCCAAAGCATGTTCCGACCGATGGATCAAGTTACACTCTCGCGACACCTGGCTGTACTCGTGTTGCACCGAGTGTTCCATACGAATCATATGTTCGGATGACGTAACAACAAAACATTTACAAGACAACGGGTTGATAACTTTGGAACCTGGCTGCTCTATCAAAGGTGACTCCTTTATAATCTACGCTCAACATGACTACGCAAGCCAGATATACATGCACCCGGCAATAAGCATCAACTTACCTACTGTCTCTACGTTGAACGAGTTTATGAACGTATCACTTCCTGACAATTTCAAAGCAGAAAACCATGAGCAATTATTTACATCGATAAAACAGAATGTAAACCATTTGAAACAGCAAGAACTGGAGAAAATTGACAACTATGACTCTACACATTACATCATTATTTACTCTACTTTAAGTGCTATGACGATTGTTTTGATCACCCTTGTCCTCTGCTACCTGAAACAAAGATGGTGTACACTATGGAAACCTGAAGACCACAACAATCATGACACTGCTGCCACAATGAATGAGACTTCGTTCGGGGCGGTGACAGACACTGCGCCGCCTTCTTCTTCCCCGCTCCCAAAGACAACACCTGCATCACGAGGTTCCGTTGCGAGTGAAGACACCGCGACGCTCCCTACTGTTCCGAGAAAAATTCATTTTAATTTAAATGCTAGTGGAAATGATGTAAATTTGTGTAATTAATTATTTACCTAATAACAATTTTATATTTTGTTACTTTATTTTGCTATTACTGTACATTGTTTATAATTTACGTGTGTTATTTAAGAATGAAATATTTAAGTTTTTAGATAAGTTTTTCTTTGCTTTTGTGGTTGGAAATATGTACGAGCTAGCGTACAGTATTAGGTACTTCAGGTCTTTGACACTTTGACGTCACGCGGGCCGGCGCGTGTAACCTACATACTGCCTATGTTATAATGTGACTTTGTCTAACTAGTGCAATAAACGCATTCGGTGGTATCGGTTGGTTTTTAATACTGACATCCTTGACATCTGCCTTCAACATCCCGAACATACCGTGTCCATCTGACATCTGACATCTACTTGTACCGAGACCATACTGTCCGGTACACTGCTAATGTTATTACAGCGAAAGCCATTCGAGTGAATAATTTACGAAATTAGTTTTAAAAATTAAGGTGATTCTTGAGTCAAATACCTACCAAGCAATCCCTTTTGCGCTTTTAATAACATTTGAGAACTGTTGGATCTCGCAGAATAAATAAGATGAAACACTCAAGTAGGTATACTTAAAATAATCTTTTAATTCGCTATTTATGTTGGTGTAATAATATATGTATAATTACTCTAAATATTTAAAAAGTGCTTGAAGCTCACTCATATAAGCGTTTTTTTAGCAAATGATCGCTTCTGACTTTTGAGACTTTTGGAAGTTGACTTGATAATTAGCATATCTTTATAATTATAATTTTCTTATCTTCTCATTTAAGGTGCATTTAACTAAATGCAATTATTTAAAAGGCTGGCTACCCATGGGTCAAAGAAATACGTTAGTAGCAAATTTTTAGTGTAAAGTTCAGCTAGGTATTTTGATGTCCCATTATTAAAAAATTCTAAGCCAAAAAAGTGTAGGTATTTTTGTGTACACGATGAATTTTGCGTCTGTTGTTTTTTTTTTAAGTTGACGTCAAAATAAGTCCCAATATATGGTGCCAGCCGTTAATATATTTGCGCTTAATTTAAATAATCCTTTTACAAAATCTATACTCATTGCGCTGAAATGTTGCACGCAGATATTTATTTTAACGTAGGGTTTTACTAAGAAATAACAAAAAAAAATAACTAAAAAATTACCCCCTGTGGCTTAAGATATTTATTTTGACTTTGGAGGGGCATTAAAATAGCTTAGAACAAATTAAAATATTTTGCCTATTGGAATCTATAGAACTATCTTACCTTTTTATAAAAACACCAATTTTTCGTTCGTACTCTATGAAAAATTTGGAGAAGAACAAAGCTAAATTTATTAGAGCCGATCCTCAGAAATAACAGATTCGTGCGAAGGTTTTCTAAAGCACACCCTTTACTTTCACTTGTCCTCAAAATATTGTAGAGCATTTCACCTCTCCAAAAGATATAAACATTATTTACATCACTGCCATTCTGTCGCGTCGCTCAGCCGAGCCTACGCTATTTATATGAAACCGATCGATGCATGAAGATTAAACGGCTCAGGAATCTGAGAATCCAAGATGCCGTCAGCCCGCTGTCAACTATATACCTTAAACCTTTACCTTTTTCTTGTAAGCTGAGTAGTTTTATGTTCTACGATACAGAATTTTTACAAAAAGAACGCAGAAGCATCTGTTTCCTTAAAAGTAAGCCCCAACAACAATGTGATAATTGTACTATCTTTAATTTACCCAATCATCATCAGGTCTTTTTATGTCTCCACTTCAGAAGGACGACCCTCTCCGTACTACCAAAGCTATATTAGCCAGAGCAGTCAGAGGATTTGGCCTACACTCTCCACATTGGCCAGAAGGGTTACCCAATAAAGATAAATAAAGAACGGGAACCTCATAAGATTTTAACAAGTCCACGGTTCAATAGATGCATCTCGTCTTCCTAATAATATCCGAGCATGTTGTTCACATCTTTAGCAATGGTGTTTTGTTACTATGATCATCATAATCCGCCGACTGCTGAGCATAGGCCTCTCTTCATTTCGGGCATCCGATCAGATCTTATCCAGAGCCAACCTACGACTTTGGCTATATCGTCTACCCATCTCATAAGAGGACGTTCAACAATTCTTTTACCTGTTCTAAGCCATTTGCTACTATATCATCTGTTGTTGCTTAATTATAAACTGACAACAAACCTTCTAGGGTTGGGTTCATGCTTCTATTCTTTGTTTAAATTATTGGCTGCCACGGAGGTTTTGGTGATTCTTCCAATTCAGTTTAAACTGATACAATTTATCGGTGTTGTAAGGTATACAGTAAAGAGCAAAGAAAATAATACTCCCTACTACTAAGAGTGTATTAAGTTAAAATTGGTATGCAACTTTAAAATATATCACGCTGTATGCGTGACAACACTTATATATTATATATAAGTGACGAGTCTTACGTGAATAATCTGATATCTATGATTCATACCAAAATAAATACTAGTCGCAACCCAAATTAAATATTTTGGCTTAAATAAATCGTATGAAATAAAACATCTTTCTCATTCCCCTTCCTTCTACAATGGAGAAATCTAACTTTTATTGTCAATTTCTTCCTTTAATGTTGAATTCGAAAAGTTCTCAGACTTGTTGAAATGTGAGGTGAACTGATTGCGTTAGACAAACATTCCGAGTTGAAATGAGTCTGCCAGCATCTCAAAAAAGTCAAGAAAACAAACCAATTCCTTGGTCGGAATTGTCAGTAATTAAGTTGTTACTTTGATTGCTTTTTCCCCGAATGCGGTAAAGCCCTAAAGAAAGTTATATATTTAACATACATTGTTAGTATGTTTAAATATTCCTATTTACACTTATAACTACATTCTAAAAAATAGTATCGTTGAGTTAGTATCCCATAACACAAATCTCGATCTTACTATGGGACTAACTCAATCCGTGTGATTTGTCCGTATATATTTATTGATTTGTTTACTTAACGTCTCAACCGCTTTTGATAAAATATACATTATTCGATTTGTATTAATGGCGCATTGTCACTGAGTACTATATAAAATTCATGCAAATAATGCTTATCCTAAAATTGGCCACGTTTTAAACTAATTTTACGGGTTTGAAATTTATTTCACTTATCTGACTTTAGGTACGATCTATTTCTAAGGAACATTTTGAAATTACGTTCGTGCACGGCGCGTTGAAATTTCTACTATTTTCAATTTTCTATCTCAAACTCGAAGTATAAGACTTTAGAGAATGTCAATATTTTGTTTCGGCAGACTGCAAAACAATAAAGTTGTTCTCGAAACTGTAAACGTGGAAATGTCTAGGAAAATCCAATTTATTTCTTATTTATTTTTATTTTTCTCTATCTTAACTTCTTTTTCCTGTATAGTAAGTACTGAAGAATGGACGTTATCAATGAAATACGTATATGTATAAATTATTAAACTATGAAGATTTATGTGATAAATTCATTTTTTATTATACATAAACTGTTTTTCATTCACATCCAGAGAAGTTAGCCAGTAACTTCGTGTCGTTAATTACACAAGCATAAAAATTTCCGTATAATTTGTCTCTTTAGTCTGTAATATAGTAGTTTCTTTTTAGCATTTCTTTTTAAAGGTCCTACTTACTCCATACTAACAAATTTGGTGTCAGAAGTGGGATGGCGAGCCGTGGATCCTTTTTAAAATCTACCCAGAACTCTACAAGTCCCACTTACTTCGTCTCTCAATCAGAATACTACCAACTTTCATAGCACACATGGTTGGTTTTCGTGTGTAAGTGGCCAAACTGGTGTCAGGTATTTCAAGCTGCCTAAAGGCATCTGACATTAGCTTAACGACTGCCATCAATGATGACAGTGGGACCAACGGCTTAACGTGCCATCCAAAGTACGGAGGAGCTCGAGATATTTTTATGCCACTTGCGGTCACCCATCCAAGGTGGTACTGCGCCCAGGGTTGCTTTACATATGGAAGCATTAATTATGCTCACGCCTACTAGGCCATCGGGCCGCTAATGATAGTGTTTGACCAACCTTTGAATTGCAGTGGGTTGCTGTGGGCACAACTTAGTGTGAAAGTGTTCCATTGATCACACCAGCGCTCTATGGGAGTTTCCAATTGACGAGCTCCGTGGCGCAGCGGTCAACACGCCTGCGTTCGACACGGATGGTCCCGGGTTCGATCCCCGGTCAGGTCAAGATGGAAAATGATATTTTTCAGTTTGGCCTGGGTCTTGGAAGTTTATCTATATAAGTATCTATTATATTTATTTCAAAAGTACAAAAAAACAGAGACAAAAACATAAAAATAAGTCACTCAAAAATGCCCCCCCCCCCCCCCCCCGGATAGTACCCGTCTCAAAGGTATCCATTATGCTGGCAGCATTTCCTCTCTGAATTGCAATGGATATCCTTTGAATCAGGTACCAGCCAGAGCGGTTGTCATAACCACGGTCTCTTAAACGACGTCCTATCCCTATATTTTATCTATTATAAAATATAGTATCGTTGAGTTAGTATCCCATAACACAAGTCTCGAACTTACTTTGAGGCTAGCTCAATCTGTGTGATTTGTACATATATATAAAAAAAAAGTTCCCTGCATATTCCCAACCTCCGATACAACACTGTCTTCCTAAAAGTTATATTAAGCGTTACACCACGCCAGGTAAACATATCTTTTTCATCGTGGAGTAGTCAGCCAGAAAATCGCTTAATATTATAATAAAAAAAATATAAAATTTCCGTAATGCACACATAATATTTTAATTTAAAGTAATTAATTAATTAAACGTCCGACTCATATTCCTTTTCTGATTAATTGGCATAATTTCTCGCGAAATAATTAATTACGACGCCGTAATCATCATATTCTGACAAAATTATATTTAGCCAATATTATATATTGAAAATTTATATCGTCTTAGTAGTTAATTTCCGTCCAGTAAACCCCAACTATAATATAATATTATTAGGATTAGAATGTGAATTAAACGAGCATTTTCAGTTTTAGTAATAAATAACACTTGCTACAAAAATATTCATACCCTGAGTCATGGACGTATACGTCCATGCCCTGCGTAATATAAATTGCGTAAGTTTTAAGACGAGAACTAATCCATCAAAGTTTAAAATAGACCCTCAAGGCCCTGCTGGGATTTCCAGGATGACTCCTCTTTACAACTAGATGCTATAGACATGAATATTACTTGTTCAATATGAAAAAAAAAAACAAGATTAATGCAATGATACAAATACAGTGACAAAATTTGTAAACAGCTTTTTTTTGGTTTCACTATTTTATACGCGTAGTTGGTCAAAGTAAGTTGTTGAGTATATTTATAAAGCTATTTTTTTTTCCATTTATTTTGGCACAAAACAGTCATAAAAGATAAGATGTCTTTACTTATATCTTTGTATTCCGCAGAAGTGAAAAAGAAAGCTTGGTAAGTCCAAAAGCAATGCCAGATTGAACTTAATTGTTAGCAATAGGAAAAAAATGAGCTTCAAAATATTAAAATATTTCGACTGAAACAATTGGAAGGATAAAAGGCTCTACAGTGTGACAGTATACTTAGGCTGAAAATAGGAATAGAATAATTTATTTTCATGACAGGTACAAATAGGTCGATACATGTTTTTATTGTCATACACCATCAGCATTTCTCCTTTACGAGGGCAACGCCACATCACTTGTTGAATATACCTGACATACTCGTATATTACCAGTCGGCGTTTATGTATCTCGTAAAATTTGAAAGTTTTATGCCTTTTGAGAAATACGACGTCTGGATTCTATAGAAAAAAAGCATTGCATATTAAGCATTGCCATTCAACGTGGCAATGCTGCCAGTCTTCTGGGCACATTACCGCAGGGCAATGACCTGCTGGATATTTTTTATTTATAGGTAAGTTTTATTTATAGGTAGGTTTTATTTATAAGTAGTTTTATTGTATAGGTAGGTTTAATTCTTAGTTTATATAAGTTAGTTTTAATATTGTTACTTAATAATAAAGCATATCAAACATAAGTATATTATGTTTTAGATAAACTAAATATATCAATATCAGATAAAAAAAAATAGAAGAGCAATTTTAGGTGCCAATTCTATACTAAGAATTGCCACCTCAATTCGCCCTTTATAGGCAACGGCCTAAAAATGGAAACATCATCAGGTCTTTAGTCTCCACTGCAGAAGCACCACCCTCTCAGAGCTACCAGAGCCACACATTACCCAGAGCATTACAAGACTTGGAGTGGTCTTATTCTACTCTGCCGGGAACCACACGGCTAATAAATTGAATATAAATTATTTGATTTTGATATTTCGTCCATGCTGGTTAGCAAGAAAAAAGCTTACAAAGTATGTACATACCAGCTGCTTCTCTTCCCGCACAGATCGAAAAGCCCATCAGGGAATACGAGAAATTCTTAGGAATCATGTTAATAGGCGATACGGCTAGCAACCCATTACTAGTTTGATTCCGTTTTTCAACATGCTAAACGTGGTTTTTAGTTAATAAAGACCCGAGCTCTGTCTGCCCCACAAAAAAAATTAAGGTATGTACTTACGTGTTCCTGTATATAATAATTTCGCATGGTACAACTGTATCCATGTCTTCCCTGCCCTCAAAGTTCCTTCGTACCAATTTTTGTCCAAATCAGTTCAATTGTTTAATGATGAGGGAGCAAAAAAACAGGATTATAAGCATTTATAATATAAATACAGTGATAAAATATCATACAGTACATATGTACAGTTCTAGTACACAAGTATGAATAAAATGCTGAAAAACGCAATTGCAATAAGCTGAGCAGCCGGGTGTTGAAGTCTGATTAGTTCTAAAAGAGTTTGTGGTATGTGGAATACATGTTGCATAGAATACGGTTCACACTTATACTTAGGTAGGTTTGAAATGTGTTTTTAACTTTTTGTCTGAGGATTGTCAATTAAACTAGTTGTAGCTTATTGCGCTGCTTACAGTAGACTACTACTACTATAAAGCATTTTATAGAAATTCATTTATAATAATTAGCTACATTTACACAAGTTTATTTTTTACACTAAAGTACATACAACCGAATTGATAGTCTTCTCCTTTTCGAAGTCGGTTAAAAAAATCACATCTCACGAATCAGAAGAAGTTTTCATACTGAACTTGAAACTCTTTGCTCATATTCTATGAAAAAGTTTCAATTTTGCATCTTTGGCATTGGGCTATTGAGCGGTTGTGAATGGATTGAAGTAAAATGGCCTAGTCCCGTAAATACTTCATTACGATCCAAGTTTCGATGTCATAAGAACCGTATTATTAGCAAATGTATTGAAAAAATACTTTAATAATTACATACTATTGTAATTTAAATACTTAAGAGTCGACTGGACGCGCATGTAAAAAACGCGCTCCATACAAACGGAAAAAGGGAATTGTAGCAATATTTGATAATTTTGGTATAAAATTATGCATTCAATCAATTAATCTCATTATAATCTACGTACGTTCTTATTCAGCTTGCTTAAAATATCAATGGTTTGATAATTACAAGCCTTTTCAGATTTGTATGGAAAACTTGAGAGGCGTATAATTCTCAAACCATTGACAATTTTACCAAGCTGTATAGGAACGGACGTAGATTATAATGAGGTTAATTGATTGAATGCGTAATTTTATACCAAAATTATCAAATATTGCTACAATTCCCTTTTTCCGTTTGTATGGAGTCATGCGCTTCCAGGCGACTCTTAAGGCCGCACACTAGGCACAGTAGCGACACCAATCATTTTATTCCTAATACTTAACAAATAGAAAGAAATTCAAGAATGTAATTCATATAAGCACTAGTAAATAACCTGAAGTATTTTGGAATCATGTTTAATATTATCAGAATTAGTGAGAATTATGAGAATCAGATTACCGCCAAAAACGGCAGTTTTCGGCGGTAATCAAGTTTCTCTTAATGACTGATTCTCATAATATTAAAACATGATTTCAAAAATACTTAAATTTATTTACTAGTGCTTATATGATGTACATTCTTGAATTTCTTTCTATTTGTAAAGTATTAGGAATAAAATGATTGGCATCGTTACTGTGCCTAGTGTGCGCCCTTAAAAAAACGTTTGCAAAAAAAGAAACCTTTTTAAAATAAGAAACATGACTACTTTAGCAAAAAATTATAATATATGTCACAATCCGTTAAGTTATTTAGATGTTTTTGTAAAATAAAGGAACTTACATTGCACATACTGATTCCTACATGAACTTGAAAAACAATACAGTTAAGTAAAACAATCACGAATATTTTCAGTGCGGCTAAATATTTCATTCACAAGCGTAGGGAAATTGGTCTGAATGAAAAATGCAGAAAAAGTGACGTACAGTGTGACGTATTGCCGGGACGAGCGGCTACGTGTTGAATACAGATCAGTTTTGTAATGGCTTGTAGCATATGTGGTGCATGATGCATAGAACTTGATTAACATAGTGTTTTAGATATTCATTGCTTCTGACCCGACTGGCCCATCCTAAATGAGGGTAATACTTTTGGCGCGTATGTTTGTATCTATTCGTGGGTATGTCTGTAAGTATATCTATTCCATTGTTGGCTCCTGTAGCCTAAGCGGCTTGATCGGTTTTGAAGTGTGAGGTATCATTACCATTCTTATTCTTCACCGAAGTGACATAGGCGAAATTACAATGGCGGATTTTTGGCTTCCAGTAACTAATACATATCATCATCATCAGGTCTTTCCAGTCTCCACTGCAGGAGCACGACCCTCTCTGTACTACCAGAGCCATATATTAGCTTGAGTAGTCAGAGGATTTGGCCTACACTCTCCACGCTGGCCAGACGGGTTGGAGAGGTCTCTTTGATGTTTATAAGCTTTGTTTAGCTTGTTTTTCCTTAGTCGCTTTTTACGACATCCACGGGATGACTTGGAGTTGTCCTATTCTACTCTGCTGGGAACCACACGGCGCTACTAACTAATACATATAATATACGTAAAGTATATAAGTAAAATTTTATTATTTAAGCTCACAGTCTACCAAAATAACACGATTATTTTCAGTGATGTTTAATATTTCATTAACAAAAACGAGGAAATAGGTCTGAATGAAAATTGCAGAATAAGTGACGTTCAGTGTAACGTATTGCTTGTGACATATGGGACGCATGTTGCATAGATGGAACTTGATTAACATAGTGTTTTAGGTGTGCATTGCGTTTTACCCAAATGACTTACGCAGAAAGAATGTAATATTTTTCGCGCGTATGTATGTATATATTTATGTGTACATATATATCAGATTCGTATTCGAAGTGTAGACGACGTCGAGTGAAAAAACTCCATATAAAAAATCAATATGGGGGACGTACCTAAATTTTCAAAATAACAGTCAGGTAAATAAGAATTTACGTAGTACATATATCTCAATGAGGAATATTTATTTGCATGATTAACTTATATCTTAAGTCCAAAATATCAATAAGTTTTTTTTAAATAATGCGTCGTTTCCTTCTTATAACATTTCCTTTAACATGGTTAAATAGTACGAACAGCAATATTTTTAATTTACAAAGCCAAGACTGTATGGGCGTAGTGTATATTCTTTAGTATGGGTGTGAATGAAAAATTTACAAAAAGTGACGTATACCGTGACGTATTCCACGGACGGGCGGCCGCGAGTTGAATTCTGATTTAAAAGGGTTTGTGTCATGTGTGTTGTTGCATAGGATTGGATTAACATAATCATGTTATGAAAGGTTTACTAAAAACAAGTCTATTTCAGTTTTCCATTAACCAGAACCAGGAAAAGGTTTTGAAGAGGTTGCTTACCGTAAATGAAAAAAAACGAATCTGTATCACTTCCACGTTCGTCGGTCTACTCAATTTTCTGTGTGTTCGTCTGTCCATCTGTCTATACCTATGATCCATTATGTTCCAAAACTGCTTAGAGAGATCATTATCATCATATCAGACGCAAGAAGTCAATGCTGGACATAGGCCTCCCCCAAGGATTTTCAATACGACTGGTTGGCAGAGGTCTGTATCCAGCGCCTTCCTACTATCTTTATCAGGTCGTCTGACCACCTGGTATGAATGCCCAAAGCTGCGCCTTACCTTTCTGCCCATCTGACATTGACTTAGAGGGATAATAAAATAATATAATTACTAAAATCATTTATTACAATCGGCAGTATCTTGAAGCTCTAAAAAGTCAATTTTTATTTCAAAGCAATTAAATGATACGGATCATTATGTTGAAATTTTTCAAACACAAAATATATTAAGAAACCTACTCAATTATCAATAACTGGCAAAGAACAAAGACTTTTAGTAGGTACTTATAAAAACTAAAATTCAAAACACATTAAGCTATAATTAAAACTTTCTCTTGACTACTTTTATCGCTTTTTAACTATTTTTAGGGCTTTATAGCCATTTATGATGTAGATCTTAATAAAAATCTTCAAAGAAAACTGGTTTGATTGAGATATCATCGAATATAACTTTGTCATTCATACAAACACTATGAAAAAAAGTCAATTTCGCTGTTGAAAAATGATACAGGTATTTTGGATGGATCTATGCTTGCCCTAGCTAACGAAACTTAGCTTTTCCTCTCAAAGGCCTACTAAAAAAGATTTCTTATGAAATTAGTAGCGCTTTTGTTCAATTTTTTATTGTTAATGTTGTTCTTATTCATTATTGTGTACGTAAACATTTAAATAAATAAAATAGTATCTAAACTCGCGACCCGTGCAAACGACTCGCAACTAACAATTTTTTTTCGCTCTTTATCAACATTTAAGTTTTTTACCAATCAATAGGATCCCGATGGCCGAGTGGTCATGAGAATTATTAGCGCTTCTGCATGTTAAGCAACCCCAGGCGCTATCCTCACTTGGATCGGTGTTGATAAAAATATCTCGAGTTACTCCAGGCTTCTGAAGGCTCGTTTAACCGTTGCCCCCGGCTGTCAACTAAAAAACTTAGTGTTGGCCTTACAAACACGAAAAACAAACAGACAAACACCAATCAATATTGGTAAGAAACAAGCGAATAGGCGATACGGCTAGCTATCATCACTATTTCGATTCCGCTTTTCGCCTTATTAACGCACTAACACGCTAAACGTGGCCTTTGAGTTTTAGAACCTTGGGCTCTGTCTACCCCGCAAGGGATAAAGTCGAGCTCCGTGGCGCAGCGGTCAACACGCCTGCCTGCGACACGGAGGTCCCGGGTTCGATCCCCGGTCAGGTCAAGATGGAAAATGATCTTTTTCAGATTGACCTGGGTCTTGGATGTTTATCTATATAATAAGTTTCTATTATAAAATTATCGTTGAGGTAGTATCCCATAACACAAGTCTTACTTAAGAACTTACTTTGGGGCTGGCTCAATCTGTGTGATTTGTCCGTATATATTTATTTATTATTTGTATCTTTCTGAGACTCACGGGTGTTACCCCGGTCCTTTGGAAGGCTTGCGTGGGGACATAGATCCAACACGTAGAGGCCCTTTGGAGAAGTTGATGTAATGTAGGTCTCCAGCCAGAACCCATTCCTGGAAATACCAATGAATGATATGTCCTCGAACAGGTTTTGGCCAGAGGTGGGACTATTGCATTAGAAAAAAGGAAATTAATGGGCTATGGGGCTGAAATATGGGGTTATTGCAAACGGTCGGACACCTGCCATAATCATGATAACTGACTACAATTGGCAGGTGGTGGCTTGCCGCCCACTAGATGGGCCCCTCAAAATAGCCGACGATTACTGCCGACAAAAGGGGCAACACCGGTGCGGGCAACTCAGGGGTGTCAAGAGGTGTGCTGCGCTTTCTCCGAAGTTACTCGCGTCGTTAGGCCTTTAAAACTTCCACCCCTGGAGCAACAGCTCTTACGACTCCTCTCTGGACGGCCAACTAAGGCAAGCCAGAGCTGAGAATCCTGCGAGCCCTCTTGGGTTTCCACCCCGACCGATGAAGACACGTCGGGGGCGAGGGCTCTGACCGACTCTCTGGAGCACTTGGGTCCGTGGTGTCGTTACTCACCAACAGCTCGCCACAAGCTGCCCTGCGGGCTATTTATTATTGTTATTATTTATACTTATATGTATCTAAGAAACTAACGTAGCACTCTACGCGTGTTCCCAACAGTTGTTCTAGTTTGCTCCAAACCAAACTTCTTAATAAAGACACCGATGATTAGTCTATTGATATACATCTGACAGAACTAAGTTCGGGACGTTTCCTTTGACGCCCAGTTCCCAAGTTTCTTAGTTCACAAGTTTCGGGGAATAATTAATTATTTGTATTAATTTCGTGAAAGGGATATTCATTTACTAAATGTAGCTTGTTTTCAGGTAAAGAACTAATAATAATTCTAACAAGTTTTCAGACTTATAAATAAAATTAATTTACGAGTAAAACGGTTTTATCGCGTTTATTACATTATTTATCATCATCATCATCATCAGGTCTTTCTAGTCTCCACTGCAGGAGCACGACCCTCTCTATACTACCAGAGCCATATATTAGCTTGAGTAGTCAGAGGATGGCCTCACTCAGGCCAGACGGGTTGGAGAGGCCTCTATGATGTTTATAAGCTTTGTTTAGCTTGTTTTCCCTTAGTCGCTTTTTACGACATCCACGGGATGACTTGGAGTGGTCCTATTCTACTCTGCCGGGAACCACAATACATTATTTATACACCTACACAACTATTTACAACCACCGATATGTTTAATTCTAATAATTGATAACCGTAAAAGTTAATAAAGCTACAAAGTCTTACACATTTTATATATATTTGCGAAGCTCATATTTTGCTTTGATTAGCAAACTCTGTTTGCGCTTTAAATCAGCGATTATGCACTCAATCATCATAATGTAGTGAAACCGCCTGGCAAAACGCATTAGTATCTGTATTAATTGCTAAACATCGATTCAATTTGCTGATAATTATCTATCAATGGTAATAAATTGACTAGAACAGCAACTATACATACATACATACAAACTATCACATCGTTTTCCCTTGCGGGGAAGACTGAGCCTGGTGGGCTTATAGGTGAGAACGGAATCAAAATAGTGAGGGGTTGCTAGTCACATCGCCTATTGACATGATTCCTGACGCCTATTCCCTCGATCGACTTTTACAATCTGCGCGGGAAAAGAAGCAGCTGGTACATTATACGTTGTTTTCTTTTCTTCTAGACCAGCGAGAAAACATTGGTAATATTTCAAACGATTGACTTTGAGAAAAAATGGTTTTATGAATCTCAATGTCATTTTAAAAGACTTATCTATGAACACCTCGCACATACACGTATATTGATCTTTTTAGAGTAATTTCCATGTATTAAACAGAAGATTACACGACGAATCTAACACAAGAGGGCTCCCGGGTTCGATCACCGTTTCCATTATCGATCGATCCATTATGACCGTCAGGTAATAATAGAAAACGATCCTTTTCAGATTGGCCTGGGTTTTGGATGTTAATCTATTAGCAGTATCTATTATAAACTATAGTATCTTTAAGGGTACGCTAGTCAGGTGTTTCGCCATACAAATTCTGTAGGGTGTGAGTCCGTTGTTCGGTATCGTCTGTTTAAAGTTTTTAATTCTATCGATTTGTCTTGTCGTTATCTATGCTTGTATGGATTCACAGAACAACAATGTGTTTGTTGTTCTGTGTATGGAATCATAATTGTAAAATTATAAGTACTTTAAAAGTTATGAGTCCCAAAACATTCCGTTTCAACATGTAATTTTAATACAATTAAA
Organism: Rhodophaea formosa; assembly: GCA_963082605.1. Taxonomy (NCBI): domain Eukaryota; kingdom Metazoa; phylum Arthropoda; class Insecta; order Lepidoptera; family Pyralidae; genus Rhodophaea; species Rhodophaea formosa. The sequence goes on along the minus strand of OY720225.1, from coordinate 7,122,394 downwards.
TACCGGAAGGAGTATAAAATCTCTAAAACAAAATTCATACAAGTTTAGTTTGGTTATTAAAAAAATTAAATAACTTTACTTTTTATTAAAACATTCAGCTGTTTTATCACAAGAACACTTCTCCCAAACGCATACTCGCTAATTTTTAGACGACGAAGATTTATATTTTCAACAATATTTGTGTTTCCACACACTAGACTGTAGTTCCGATGTGCTTATAAATCGGTGTAAATAGTACCGCACTGTTCATAACCGAGTCTATCCCTTTCTTGGCGAAATAGCACGCAAATTAGCCACGTGCGCCGACTAGTTCGAGTTCCGGACTAGCGCATCCTTAAGATAGTAACCTACGACACAAGTTCACAACTTACTGTAAGGCTAGCTAAATTTATGTGATGGTTCCTATATTTATATTTAAAAGAGTTCCCTTTTTTGCAATTTGGCTACGGAACTCAAAAAACGGTTTTTCAACGACATTCATTATTTTACAACATTTTTGGAAAAAATAAAAAAGGAAACCTGAGCCTTCGTGTAGCACAACAACAAAAGTGACTGAACCAAGCCTTCCCGTGATATCAATTAAGGTAACGTCGTCAGCGTTCGTTAAGAAATCGCAAAATTAAATATTAGCTATTTTTGGATTTGCTTGCTCAAAGACAAATGTTATTTTACTAAGCAATCATTATAAATATGTTTTTGAATTGTTTAAGATAATTCTGTAGATTTGGAATATATGGCATTATTAATATAAAACTCACGCAACAAAATTAACAACAGGCTCTCTAAAAATTCAATCAGTGAATTACAACATTTTTCAATAGATAAAAGTACCTAAACAACAAAAGTGACTGAACCAAGCCTTCACGTGACATCAAATCGCAAAATTAAATATTAGCTGTCGCCTCGTTATAATCTGCCAAATTTAATCTCTCGTCGACTTTGCAATTTTGGACTTGCTTGCTCAAAGATAAATGTTACTAAGCAGTTATTGTAAATGATTTTCAATCGTTAAAGAGATTTTTTATTTTATTTTGGAATATTCAGCATTAATAATGTTAAAACTTACGCGTGTTAAATTCACTATGTAAACTGGGTTTATGAAACCAGCATAAGACAAACTAATGAAACATATAGCAAAAAAGTCGCCTTTTTCAACGGAGCCTCCAAAAAAATTTGATCAGTATTTTATAACAGCTTAGAAAAATATAAAATACAACACGTGAACTCGCTTGTAGCCTTACAACAAAAGTGACTGAATCAAGCCTTCCCGTGACATCAAATAAGGTAACGTTATCAGCGCTCGTTAAGAAATCGCAAAATTAAATATTAGCTGTCGCCTCGTTACAATCTGCCAAATTCAATCTCTCGTTGACCTTGCAATTTTGAACTTGCTTGTTCAAAGACAAACGTTATGTAAATATAATTTTAAATTGTTTAAGATCATGCTTTAGATATAAATTATATGACATTACTAGCTGTTGACCACCGCTTTGTTCACGTGATATAGCCTATGTTCTTTTCCATAGCATTATCTACGTATTAGCCAAATTTTAAGAAGCTTGGTTCAGTAAATATGCGTGAAGAAATAACAAACAAACTAATATAAAAACTCACGTTCGCATTTATAATATTATTTGGGTTTAATATTAAAACTTACGCAAGATAAGTTCATCATAGAAACCAGACTTTGCTCACGTTTTATTCACCTCGGATTTGCCGGCTAGACACGACCAACTAACAAACCGCTGTTACGAAGATCACTTTGGCATCATACCAAACCCAGTACAGCCAAAATATCCTAAAACTTTTTAAAGTCATTGAGCCGTTTAGCTCCAAACAAATTAATAATTTTCAAATCAATATCAAAAATGACTTTGAAACATTTTTATCAAATAATTAATTGCAATATTTCCAATTTCGACAATTTTAGGTGTTTTCGTAAGGGACTGTTGATGTTTAGGTATAATATAATAGATAATTGATTTCGATAGCAAAAGCCATATTCAAAATACGCAAAACAACAATAAAAAATCACTACACGAGTTTATATTTCTTCAATATATATATTTTTTATTATGTATATTTACTGCTTTCTACGTGAAGTGAATTACTTTTATCGACACTTTTTATTAACAGTCTTATGTACTTTAATATAATGTGTGATGTGTCCGTATATATTTATATTAACTTACGGCTTTTGCAGACTTAAGTCTTAGCTATGAACAAATACAGGTATTGCAAGTTATCTGTACAAACATTAATTATCTAAATAAATAATACTTGGTTAAAAAGTTTGACATAATTCCTTACGCCTATTCCCTCGATCGGCTTTTACGATCTGCGCGGGAAGAGAAGCAGATGGCACATTGTACGTTTTTTCTTTTCCCAGACCAGCGTGGAAGAACTGCTGTTAGACTTGGTTAGACGTGGTTGATCTGTTGTTAGAGCAGGCCAATTACTATGGGTTTCACACAGTGCGTATAGACACAACTGTGATTTAATAATGTACATGTGTACCTATATTTATTTGTATTAATATATACACACAGCTCAAACCACTAAGCGAATTGTGCTAAAAATTGGCCCAATATTAATTTTGATGTGCATTCGCTGCCAAAGGACTCAACCCCTAAGGTATTGAATTTTGAAAAAACCGGCCAAGTGCGTGTCGGGCCACGCGCAGTGTAGGGTTCCGTAGTTGCGAATGACAACTTTGAGTTCACACTATTCACACTCGCACCTTACAGTTTACCGACCAAAAACATCTAACAATGAAAATAGTATGAAATTTTACAGTTAATAAGTTAGTTGCCTATAACTTTTTAGTTTGTACTTACTACTCAGCTCTGATAGTTTTCCTTTCAACTTCAGTATATATGCTACTGCTGTAATTTTTTTCACGTATCTATATATAACCGTTTAGCAGATAGAGGGGGGGACACTTACCTCTAACAAAAATTCGCACTTTAAAACCAAATATTTCGGAAACGGAGCCCTTAATCAAAAAATGGTGTTCTCAACCTCACAATATTTTTGAAAGACCTATTTAACGATACCCCACACAATAGGTAAATAGAGAAAAAAAAATTACTCCCTCACTTTACTTGTATGGGAGCTACCCTAAAAACAATTTTTTTTCAAGATTTTTTTCTACGACTTTTTTGCCATGATTAATATACATACCCATACCAAATTACAGCTTTCTAGTACTTATAGTCTCTGCGTAAAACCGCGGACGGACAGACAGACAGACAGACAGACAGACAGACAGACAGACAGACATGGCGAAACTATAAGGGTTCCTTGTTTACTACGGAACCCTATAAACGAGGGTCCAAAATTTGTTAGCAAGCCAGTTAAAGCAAGTAGTTATAGGTACATTGAAAATAGTGGTTAAGCTTTATACGTTAGAACCCTTTGGGCTACTCAAACAAATCTGGCACAGTCTTGGCTACTTACAAAAACACGCAAAGAACGTACAGTACTACCACTTTTATAAGTTACACCGATGTACCTGCGCAGAAGTCAAATTTTTGCATGGCGCGAAAATACCCGTCCGCTATTGGCTGATGTGTACGCGCCATGCGGCGTCTCGACCACTCACGGCAGTCGTACGAGTATTGCGAGGGAGATAGCACGAGTCCTGTTGTTTTTGAATTTCAAATCTTTTTTTGTAGTAATAAGTTCGTTATTTGATTGATTTTTTCAGTCGGCGGTAGGTTGCGCTATTTTGCGCCATCAAACAATGCCGATGTAACTTATTAAAGTGGCAGTATTGTACTTCACAGCATATATCTATCTACCTGTGATAAAACTCTGAACTTACTCTTAAACTCTGAACTTTGATACCATCATTTACTTACTGCAGCGATTTATAGAACATCTTCGGAGCTAGTGGTTTCCTTTAATGGTTACTTTACGACGTTTCCACCAACTTTATTTGTACTCAAAAACAGCTAAAGTGCACCCTATGCTGAGTTGATAAGTGTCTATGTGTGTGTATCATTTATTTTGTGTATCAAGTTTTATTTGCGCTTAGGAAGTTCTAAGTTTATTTAACTGCCAGTCTCGTTTTTTTTTGTCATGCGTGTATAGATATAGGATAGGTTTGCTTATCTTGCCTTATATGTAATTGTGCAACTCTTAAAAAGATATCCACTGTAGTAATTTAACCAACTTAAAAAATAATGATTTTTAGTTAAAAGTCTACTTGTGTAAGTAGATTATAGTTATTCATCATCATCAGGTTTTTTTGTCTCCACTACAGGAGCATGACCCTCTCTGTACTACCAGAGCAGTCAAAGGATTCGGCTTACTTACACTATCTACACTGGCCAGACGAGTTGGAGAGGTCTCTTTGATGTTCTAATCTTAGCTTTGTTTAGATTGTGTTTCCTGAGTCGCTTTCTACGACTTCCATGGGAAATCTTGGAGTGGTCCTATTCTTCACTACCGGGAGCAACACAACTAAATTTATAGTCATATTCGAAAAAAATATTTCACGTTCTAATTCACAAAATAACGATCGTTTCAGGTTCTTGATTATAATATTCGTCTCGGAAATATCTGCCTCTAATCACGACATGAATGACACATCCTATACACCAAGTCGTCGAGTGGTCCAAGGCTGGAGCGATCTTACCAACCACTACCCTTACGTGGTCAGCCTTGAATTAGAAATCAGAACTATGGGAAAAACATTTGTGTTCCGGTACTGCACTGGGACTCTCATCCACAGTCAATGGGTTATAACCACTGCACATTGTACATCTCCAGACCTGGGACGAGTCAGATGCGGAAACATGACAGTGGAGGAAAGTAAATGTCAATCGAAAATATTAAAACAACTTCCTCATCCGTCTTTTCATAATTGGAAACGAAAACTTGACAACGACATCGCTTTGCTATACATAGAGAAGATTGATATGCAAAGGTATGGTAAACTTTATGGAGGCGATTTCAAAACTCTTAATGGAAGAGCTGTGCGCTACGCAGGATTTGGTATAACCTATCGGTATTATAATCGTTTACCAAGTGATGTACTCTTGAAAGAACAATTGAAACCCCTTCAAATAGGAGAAGGAGTTGTTTTTGCTGATGAGACAAAATTAATGGAATACGAGCCACGGATACTGATTGCTCCAAAATGTGCAAAGAAGGAACAGTTTCCTCATCAAGGAGATTCGGGAGGGCCCCTGTTTGTAGATGATAGAGTTGTAGGAGTGTGCTCTGGTGGGAACGAGCCTTTGAAGCAAACCGTTGGACATCCTGAAATTTTTTCATCTTACACTCCTATTAGTCCCTATTTGGATTGGATAAGAGAAACTATGAAGAATTCTTCGAAGAATTATAAATAAAAGTATATACCAATTACTGTACCTAGATGACAAAGAATCCTAATCCTAACTAATATTATAAATGCGAAAGTGCGTTTGTTTGTTTGTTACGCTTTCACGCCCCATCTACTGAACCGATCATCATGAAATTTTGCATACACATAAGTAAGGGTACTGAGAAGGACATAGGCGGGACATATTTCACGCGGGCGAAGCCGCGGGTAACAGCTAGTTCAGAATAAATTGGATCTAATTTAAAGCTACAGGCATGAAAAATTCAACATATTTATACAAATTGCTTAGTAGTATCCTATAACACAAGTCTCGAACTTACTTTGGGGCTAGCTCAATCTGTGTGATTTGTTCGTGTATATTTATTTATTTGTAAGAGGCGTTTGTAACGTACTTTAGCCAATTTATCTTAAAAATTTTGTTTAGTGTTTTAAATGTCTTGAAAAATCACTTCCATTATTCCAAAAAAACACAAAAACAAATCGACGTATTTCAAATCTTTCCTTCTGAATCTAGTAGTGACACAGGATGGTGGGCAAGAGCCTTAAACGCAATCTTGATAGGTCGTAGTTAAGTGATATTCTGCTAGTAAAGTGGCTATCAATAGGTCATGTGGAGTTGAATACCGAGCGTGGTGTAGTAGTAAAATATGTTATAGCTTTTACGCAAGCAATTTATACCTTTTTAACGCCTTACCAAAACAGAGAGTGTAATATGTTTCCTACGTTAGTACGTCCGTGTATGTGTAATTATTAATATTAAGAGAACATAGCAAGTAACTATTTAGTATTCTGTGACATAGCACGAACCTGTTATTAATTTATTTACGCTGATGATTTGATAGAGTTACATCTCGGGTCCCAGCAAGACAGTCTCGCTTATTAATAACTAGCTGCTATCCGTGGCTTTGCCCGCGTGATATAGAGCCTTTGTCCTTTTCAGTACCTTAACCTATGTGTATGCACACATGATGATCGGTTCAGATGAAAGGGCGTGAAAGGGTAACAAACAAAAAAACTCACTTTCGCATTTATAATATTAGTTAGGATTAGGATATTTCAAGTTATGCTAACCTCATCCAGTAACGACTAGAAAAGAGCACATTCAATTAAATTTTATATTGTATCTAGAACAATGATTTTTCAAATTATTGGTAAAGAAGATGAAAAGTCCATATTTAGTACATATCAGGAAACCGGCTATAGGATTCATTTGGAAGAGATTGCTTATAGTGATTAAGCCACCTTTAATATAAGTACCCATTGTATCTGTTATATGGTTCAATAAAGAATTTTTGTATTGTATTGAATAAAACCTTAAAATGATTCGTTTCTTCTTTATATTATGTTTAAGGGTAGACTTTGAAAGCAAGCGTCTATAGCGTCAGTGGCACCGCGTCTGTGACGCCGCGACAAAGCGACAGATCGTTGTTCAATACAAATGTATGAAATTTTAGTGAACATCATTCGCAGTGGCGCCGCGTCAGTGTCGCAGTGCTCGAATGATATTCACTATGTTTAGAAAAACGATCTGTCGCTCTGTCGCGGCGTCACTGACGCTATAGATGCTCGCTTCTAAAGTCTACCTTAATCGTCTCTACATACTTGATATAGTGCTTAATCATCTGATCAATTATCGATGACTCAGCAACTCTACCTAAAATTGCTTTGGATATTAATGTTTGAATAGAAAAACCTACCTAGCTTTGCTATGAAAAACCCATAATCTCTCCTTTTAAATATGAAAAATAATCCTAGTGGGCAGTATTTCCCATATCTTGTTATTTAATTTAATATGAGTATACCAGAATAGCATTGTAAATGCATAAAAAAATGCTAATAAATACTAAACAATAGTCTCTATGAGTAAAGTAATATATGAGCAAGGGCGCTTAACAAATATGAAATTTAGTTTAATAGTTACATTAACAAACTCTGTATTTAACTATTCGCTTTACAAGCTATTTCAATTGAGAAAATTGCTCAACTATTCGTGATAATCCCGAACTTCATCTTTAATCAAACATTTTGCCGTTCTATTGAGTCGACACAGTAGCACTTCAAACTTTGAAACGATATTAAAAAGTCTAGAATTAATATTGCAGTGAGAACAACGGCCATTTTTCTTTAAAATTTAATAAAGTTTGAACATCGAATAGGATTGGCTGAATCGGATTATGGGCTTCATAAGTTTTTATTAAAATGAATGAATCATGAATTTACGTTTGATAAAAGACATGCTGGAATCGTCGGTGGCCATTATTTTTATATGTACTATGACTCATTGTTTTAAATATCTGATTGTAACATTTTAGAAAATCTGTCATAATTTTTTATTTGGTCTATAAACTCTTGTTGATAAAGAACTTAAGTCTTCTACAAAGGCTTATAATAATAATAATAATAATAATAAGCCCCCTAAAACCCTACCTTACGTCCGTGCCGAACACCTGGCCACGTGGGGGGCGGACACGCGTACATTCAAAACTTACGCGGCCAACAAGGTAAAGGTCAATCCAAGCCAAGGTGGAACAGCATATGCCGAGGGCTGCGTGACTGTGGGAGTGCACAGTAATAAGTATGCGGACTCTGGATACCGGGGGACCTCCAGTTTCAATTACCCTTGCCACGGTAAGCGGGGCAATGCCGTGGTTGACCGTCTAATCCCTCGCTGCTCGTGGGAACACCATGGAAAGAAAAAGAAATACAAAATTATCTACCCAGTCTCCAACTGTTGTAGAACAATTAACATCCCAAAATCATCCACAGAATTCAGTCAATGCAGAAACATCACATCCTGTTAGAAGAAGCACTAGACGTACATGCAATAGGTATAGAAGTGTTTCACCGACTACATCAAATATCGCAGAACCCTTTAGTCCAAGTACAGTGTCATACACTCCAAGTCTAGCTTCTGTGGATGAAGATCCCAGTGATCATTTAGTTCAGGAACCCATCTTAGATGTTGCGCGGAGGGTGAATTCCCTGATGCCCGCGTCCACTAAGGCTGGGAAAACAAGAGTACGCATGAGATGGAATTCAGACGTAAACATTTTTATCATGCGAACATATTATTACATCACTAATTTAGAAACTGACATGACCATGTATAGAAAAAAGCTCCATGAACGTTTCATACTACAGTATCCGGAAACAAACGTATCAGAACAGAGAGTATCTGATCAAAAGAGAGCCATAATAAAAAATAAATACTTATCCGATGACATGCTACAAAAAATAAAACAAGAAGTAAAATCACAGTTAGAGAAGGATAGAAATAATGAAAATAGCGTAATCGATGAGAATTCAATACAAAACCTAACTTCAAATACACAAGCACCCCCCATACCAGAAAACTCACAATCAACTCCCTCGCAAACCTGCCAAATTATGGAAATACCTACAGAAAATCTATACAACTCTTATATACATCTACCTAATAGTCAATCACAAGCAACTCAGTCTACTCAAACAGAAAACGTTAGTATTTTGCTAGAAAATGTAATTGAGTCTCTTAGTTATAACACACCTAATATTAACTTAGATTCTATAGTCGAAAAAATGCATGAAAAATTACAAACAGCCCTAATACAATATAGTGGAATGGACCCTACAGTTAGGCCTCAATTACCAAAACTAAAATACAGTAACAAACTTACGAAACTACTTAACCTCTTTAATGACAATATACTGCACCCATTTTTATCAGACCAAACTGAGCTTATTGATATTCATACCCTAACTTACTGCACAGCATTCGTTATATGCCAAGAATTAGGCTACAAAATTGGAGAAACGTTTGAAGAAAGACCGCGTAGATGTAATAAAAAACCGTCATGGCAATTAAGACTTGAAAAAGATATACAATCCCTAAGAATAGATATCGGTAGAATCACTCAGTATATTAACAATAATAGAACAAGACATGTCGTACAAAAAGTAGAGGAAATATTCAAAAATCTTAAGGTTCATACTAAACATGACAAAATTAACAATAGCCCGGAGGAATACTTAGATACATTAAAACAGAGATTAGCTCTTAAATCTAAACGACTAGCTAGATACAATAAATCATTGAAAAGGAAAACAGATAATAAGTTATTTACAACAAATGAGAAAGCATTTTACAGAAACCTAGGAAACAATACGCACACTACCAATAGCATTACTGAAACTCCTTCAGAAGAAGAAATTGAAAATTTTTGGTCAAATATATGGGAAACAGATTTACAATATAATAACGCGCCATGGATTGCAGAAGAAGAGAACAGATGGGGGTCGATAGAGGAAATGAAAATAGGAAACATAACTGAAGATGATATTAAACACATAACAGCCAATTTACACAACTGGAAGTCACCAGGTATTGACAAAATTCATAATTTTTGGTTTAAAAAACTACACATCCTACATAAAATAATAGCCAAGAATTTTACAGATATATTTCACGGAAAACAAAGTATTCCTCAATTTATCACAAAAGGTATAACTTATTTGTTGCCTAAAGGACCACCCTCAAAGCATCCATCTCAATATAGACCTATAACCTGTTTACCCACCATTTACAAAATTTTAACTTCCGTTATTACATCCAAAATAAATATACATTTAGAATTAAATAATATCTTATCTGAGGCACAGAAGGGCTGCAGAAAAGGACACATGGGTTGCAAAGAGCAACTTGTAATCGATTCTACTATCCACAAGCATGCCGCTGCTAGAAAGAGAAATCTACACTGTGCTTATATCGATTATAAGAAAGCCTTTGACAGCATTCCTCATGCGTGGCTGCTGCATATCCTAAAGATTTATAAAATAGATCCACTCATAATCACATTCTTGAAAAACACTATGCTTCATTGGAAAACTACTCTACATTTGAATACACCGAACACTAAAATCACAACTAGGGAAATCGCTATAAGGAAAGGTATTTATCAGGGGGACTCGTTGAGTCCCTTGTGGTTCTGCCTAGCCCTTAACCCACTGTCACACTTGCTGAATGCCTGTCGTGCTGGATATTGCCTCAAACATGACACTAAAGAAACTAGTATTAGCCACTTAATATATATGGATGATATAAAACTTTATGCGAAAACAGATAAAGATATTAAAAAACTACTAGACACTACAGCAACTTTCAGTAATGATATCAACATGCAATTTGGACTGGATAAATGCCGAACACTTCACATAGTAAAAGGTAAGATCCGGCCCGGTGGGCACGCGGTAAATGAGACAGAAACAATAGTTTCTATGGAACCTAACGAACTCTATAAATATTTGGGATACCAGCAGTCAAAAGGTTTAGATCATACAGAAATAAAACGGACATTACAGAATGAATATAAAAGAAGAGTTTCTACAATAGCTAAAAGTCATCTCACAGGAAGAAACATGATAAAAGCAATAAACACTTTTTGTATTCCAGTTCTTACTTATTCTTTTGGAGTTATAAAATGGAGCAAAAGTAACCTATTCGCTATAGAACGTTTAACGAGAACTATCTTAACTAAAAATAACCATCTCCATCCAAAGTCAGCCATAGAAAGACTTGTTATTAAAAGAAAAAACGGTGGCCGCGGACTTATAAATATACACGCTCTCTGGGAAAAACAACTACAGACCTTAAGAAAATTCTTCTACAGAAAGGCTTTAAATAGTGTAATTCATAGCGCAATTATCCATAACGACTCAAATTACACTCCCTTAAACTTGAAAGACAGACAGACTGACACAGATATTAGTAATATAGAGAACGAAAACAAGAAAATAGATGATTGGAAGAAAAAAGTCCTTCACGGCCGACACCCTAATGACCTGCAGCAATCACATATAGATCCTGATGCTTCTAACAAGTGGCTGCAAATGGGTGTATTGTTTTCAGAAACAGAAGGGTTTTTAATAGCAATACAGGACCAAGTGATAAATACCAAAAATTACCAAAAACACATTATAAAAGATCCCAATATTAGAGATGATAAATGCCGGAAATGCCACATACACTCTGAGACAATTCAACATATAACAGGAGCCTGTCCATACCTTGCACAAACCGATTACACCCATAGACACAATCAAATTGCTAACATCATTCATCAAAAACTGGCAGTCAAACATAACCTTCTACAAACACCCCACAAATTTACACCATACTACAAATATTCACCAAATCCCGTATTAGAAAATCAAACACACAAACTCTACTATGACCGAAGCATATTGACAGATAAAACCATACATTATAACAGGCCCGATATTATTTTACAAGACAAATTAAACAAGACTACTTACCTGATCGATATTGCAGTACCAAATACCCACAATATTACTAAAACTATAACCGAAAAAATTCATAAATATGCCGATCTGAAAGATGAAGTTACCAGAATATGGAATCAGGATAAAGTTTATATAGTCCCAATAGTACTATCTACAACTGGTTTAATTCCCAAACATTTACATCATTCCCTAAAGCTACTTGATCTTAATCCTTCAACATACATAAATATGCAGAAAGCCGCGATTTTGAACACCTGCCGGATTGTAAGGAAATTCATGGATGCTTCCGACAATGATAACAATATTAATACAACTGACATACAGACTAACTATCAGCCTACAAACAATCTTTCTTAGTGATAGCCACTTGGTCATGGCCCGTGTCTATCATATAAAAAAACCAGCTTCGGCTGAGAAAAAGTGAAAACCGTTAAATAATAATAATAATAGCCTTTATTTCAGATACTGTGTGTGTACATTTGAAATCAATATCATACATTTAAATTATTCTTCTGTATCTGTTTGCTCGACGTCAGCAAAGGCCTCTTCCAACATCTTCCACTCTCTTCTTTCCATGGTTGTCCTTTTCCAAGTTGGTCCTGCTATCCTTTTAATTTCGTCTTCCCACCTTCTGAATGGCCTTCCACGTTTTCTTTTCTTGTCTCTGAGATACCAGTTTAACACCACCTTGCTCCACTTCTCCCTTCCCCGCATTGTATGTCCAGTCCATCTCCCCTTAAGTTTTTTGACAATATTTGTTACACTTTTTAGTTTTGTCATACGCCTGATTCTAGTGTTTTTAATTTTGTCACTTTTTTTGATGTTCAGCATACTTCTTTCCATTGACCTCTGGCATACTTGCAGTTTCCTGTAGTGGGCTTTCGTGAGCGCCCATGTTTGGCAACCATAAGTAAGAACAGGGAGCACGCATGTGTTAAATAGTTTCCTTTTAATAAACATACTTATCTCGCTGTTTTTCATTATTTCTCGCAGGGACCAGTATCGTTTCCACGCATTTCCTATCCTAGCGTTTATTTCTTTAGAGCTTTGGTCTATTGGTGATATTACTTGTCCGAGGTAAGTATATTCCTGTACATATTCAATTATGTTTCCGTTCAGTACAATGGGTTCTTCTTCTCGGTTTGTCATGACTTTTGTTTTCAGTAAGTTCATAGTTAGTCCAACGGCGCGGCTTTCGTGTTCTAGGTCTTTAAGCATTTGTGTTATTTCTGCGTGGTTATTAGAGAAAATTACCAAGTCGTCCGCGAATCTTAGGTGTGTTAAGTTTTCGCCATTAATTCTCAGGCCTCGGTTGTTCCAGTCTAGGTGGCGGAAGATTTTTTCCAAGACCGCTGAAAACAATTTTGGTGATAAAGGGTCACCTTGGCGTACCCCCCTTTGTACTTTTATAACTTTCCCTTCCCTTTCCAGCTTAACCCTTGTAGTGCTGTGTTCGTAGATGTTCTTTATTATTCTTATGTATTTACTCTCAATTCCTTGGTTTTTTAAACTTAACCAAATTTTTCCGTGTTCGAGCGAATCAAAAGCTTTGCTGTAATCGACAAAGCAGCAGTAGATAGGCATAAGGTACTCATTACATTTTTCAAAAATCTGTTTAACAACGAGAATGTGATCGAGAGTAGAGTAATTTCTTCGAAATCCAGCTTGCTCTCTAGGTTGATTTTCATCTAGCTTATTTTCAATTCTTTTAAGTATGATTTTAGCGAAGAGTTTGTAGATATTTGATATTGAGCTAATGGGCCTGTAATTATTTATATCAGTCTTGTCTCCCTTTTTATGTAATAATGTGATTGTTGATTCTGTCCACTCTGCAGGTATATATTCAGTCGTCATTACTTCGTTGAATAGTTGCGTCAGTACTGGCACTATACAATCTTTGGAAGTCAATAACAATTCGTTAGTAATACCATCAGGTCCCGGCGCTTTGTGTCTCAACTGGGTTTCAATTGCCCTTTCTACTTCCCTTGGCAATATTTCGGGTACCATAACTCCTCCCGTCAGGTCGACAGTATCTCTGGGATTCTTGCTTGAGTAAAGATCGCGGTAGAATCTTGTAGCTGTAGTGAGTATGTCAGGTCGTTTGTTCAGATCTTTGCCTTTCCTATCTTTAATTTTCGGTATCCATTCTATTTTGTTCTGAAGTTCCCGAATAGCTTTCTTGATACCCCCTGTCTTAGCTATCTGTGTTTTGAATGTGGCGAGTCTTTGTCTTTCTCGATCCTGTCTCATACTTTTTTTAATTTGTTTACTCAAGTATGCTATTTCTGTCCTTGTGTCCTTTGTTTTATTTTTTAGTTGCATTAGGTCTGCTCTTTTATATAAAAGTTCCTTAGTGTTTTCTGATATTTCATTTCTCAGTGTGTTTTTACGAACGTTTGTAGACACTTTGGATTTCAAGAGCTTATTTAACACATCAAATTTTTCTTGGGTTGTATGTTCTTTGGATGAGACATCGTAGTTTTGTAGTGACACCTAGTTCTTTATTATTAAGTGACTTGTAACTATTTTGTTTGACCCTAAATGGTCTATGTTTTTGAGGTCCCTTTATCAATAAGTTAGCTCTTACCATTCTGTGGTTGCTGTTAAAATTTATCTTTTGTATTACTCTACAATCTTGAAATGATATGCTTTTATTTGTTAAAATGTAGTCTATTTCGTTTTTGTGACTGCCTCCAGGAGATATCCATGTCCATCTACGATGTTGTCGATTTTGGTATTGGGTATTCAGAATCTTTAAATTATTTTCATAGGCGAATTCTATTAATTTCTCACCATTACGTGTTCTTTTTCCATAACAGTAAGGTCCCAGTATTATTTCTTCTCCATGTCTTCTCTCTCCTATCTGCGCATTAAAGTCTCCTGATACTATTAAGTTTTTATGTGAGTGAGTTTGTATAGCCATATTGAGGTTGGTGTAGAAATTGTCTATTACTGCTTTACTGGATAATTCTGTCGGGGAGTAGATTTGTACTATTGACCATTTTTCCAAGTTAAGTGTGATGTTCAAAATTGCAATACGTTCTGATATGCCAATTATTTCCTCTATGTGTTGTTTTAATTCCTTTTTGATCAGGAACCCTACCCCATGATGTCCTGGTGTTTCTCCAATGTGATGTAAAATAAAGTTATCATATTCTTCGATTTTTTCGCCATGTCTTCGTACCTCACTAAGGCCAATTATCGACCACTTTATGTGTTCCAGCGAGAGAATTAGCTCTTGCAAGCTTTCTTCGGTTCTTAGTGAGAGAGTGTTATATGTTGCTATGTAGTGTAAACCTTTTCCATGATTTGGCTTGTTAGATGATGATGTGGTTGGAAGGTAGTGGTCTTCATCCCTCACAACAAAGGCTTATAAATAAATTAATTTAAAAAAAAAGTTTCGATTATTCGTCATACCGGACATTCATTGTAGGTTTCTTTTTTTCCATCAATGGCTCATTGGAGGGACAAAAATTGATCTACATGACTAGAAGAAGTATCTGGGTAGTACTTGCAAGTACAGAATCAATGGCAACGGCCTACCTGATGGAAAGCGCGATTATCGTCGCTGAACGCCTGCAACGCCGAGTAACTGCAGGGGATGCTGACCCTGAAGTAATCTTTTCACGCCATAATTTAAATGGCACTCACAAATCACATAGAGTGATGGTCTATTCTCAGAGTTGCACTGTTTATTTACCGCTAAACAATGTTATCGTTTGTGCAAATGCGACAATTTGCATCGGGTCCACTTGGCACGCTAAATGAATGTTAAAGCTACGTCGGTATTCAACACAAGTTCTAATTATGTTTGGAATTTGGCGCTTTTAACTTTAGTATAGAACACATACATACATACTATGACGCATCTTTCCCATAGGGGTAGGCAGAGACTATGGATTTCCACTATATAAATGCTAAAATTATAATTAAAGTAAGTTGATATACTTAAGTTAAAATCGCTTAGTTATAAGTGTTATAACTAGATTAATAAAGTTACATACTGCATACATACCATTACGTCTTTATCCCTTGAGGAGTAGACAGAGCCCAAGGTCATAAAACCTACAGGCCACGTTTAGCATCGTAGTGGGCGTAAAGGTGGAAAGCGGAATCAAAATAGTGATGGATTGCTAGCCGCATCGCCTATCAATATGATTCCTTAGCTTTTCACCCAACCCCTGGACCCTATAAATAAAGTTACAGGCCATAAATACAAAAAGAGGAAAATATAACAGGATTAAAATTGCGTACATAATAACATGTACATTTTCGGAGCCATGAAACGTATCTTAGCATCGCTTCGGTACACAACACATATGATAGAAATACAACCTAAAAGTTATCTTAACCCTTTCGTAATTTCTCTTGCGAGCCAAAATTGTACAACATTAAATTAAACGGTACATTTTGAACAGGAACGACCAGTGTGAAAAGATTATCCAATTATAAAGGGCCGAGGCTTTTGAAATCTCACCCTAATTTTATAAAGCTAATATTAAGGTCTTTTCATTACGAAATGACTGGTAATTTTATTGAATAGCGACCTGAGTTTTGCGAAGTTTCTAAATTGCGATAAGTAGGGTTAGACACATTTTTGTTGACTCAATGCCTTAATCTAAAGTGGAACAAAGGTTTGGTTCTTGACAATTTTCGACCAAATGGATGGAGAAATTAGAGATACATTCATAAATTTTAAGAAGCTTATGTGGTATTTTATTAAGTAGATAGACTACATGTAAATTTTCATACAAAAAGCGATAACGCTTCCTACCCCTTTAACATAGTCCAATTTCAAATTTTTTTTTTCACGTTTATGATAAATTGGAGAAGTAGGGCTGTACGTTTTGATATTTAAGGTATATTGCTTACAACAAAAGTTATGAGCATCTAAGTAAATATACATATTTTTTACATAAAAAATACCCAGGGCATTTAAATTAATCTAAACTGAATCAATAAAAAAACAAAAACGGTTATCCCTAGATTAAGGTGTGCTAAATTGATTGACACCAAAATTTCCTCATTTCGTAAAGTTTCAGGGGGTGGAAGAATTATCGCTTTTTGTATTAAAATTACAGGTAGTCGATCCTCTTCTCTTAAGCATATAAGATTATATTGTCTTGTTTATTTTAAAAATAGGTACCTTTTACCTGTTTTCTACAACATTGTTTACATTTGTTCCAAATTCAATTTGGCTGTTTCCTGTTACTGGGAGCCGAATCAAATGACATTTGTTACTTGGTTAACGCTTTTATCTTAATGTTCTTAATACTTCATCTTATTTTTTTCATGCGTACCTTAAATAAATGCCTCTAATATCAAGGTCAAAAAGTACTTTATGATATTTAAACAGTTTGCTGACTTGCCACTAACGATTTGGTAGAGCTAGCAGCTAGCAGTTGTGGTAGAGCCGCGCTACCGGCGAAAATCACTTTTTCTGGTAGCATGAATGAGCCGGCTCGTCCGGGGAAGTACCACACTCTCACAGAAAATCGACGTTTGAGTAGTAGCTTTACAGCTTCTATGCTTCGTTCGGTGAGTGAGAGCGCCGGAGGCCCATCACCCCTCCCCTCTGGGTAGGGGAAAAATAAAAGGCCGGCAACGCTTTTGTCATACCCCTGGTGTTACATTAGTCCATGGGCAGCGGTGATCACTTACCACCAGGTGACCCGCTTGCTCGTTTGCAGTCCTATGACATAAAAAAAAGGTAACTACTTGGTAATCTTATTGTCCAGATTGAACGTCATCACCTTAGGTGATATAAAGTCTGAATTTATAAAGGAATATTTCCAATTTTCCATTCATCGTCCATTGATTGTGTTAAAATGATTCATGAAAGCATGATTGACAGTATAGTTTTGGACCAATTTTTGTGACGGTTTCAGAAAGCACTTTCCATTTGGTCACTGGCTGCCACATATAAAACTTTATACCTTTTGAAAGCTTCGTAATATTTTATAAAGAAGGGGTTCAAATGAATATTATAGTAGGAAAGGTATCCGAACTTTTGAATAAATGATATTTCCAGCAATCCGGTTACCTTTTTGTCTCCAAACAATATACATTAGAATATATTGTTGGGACGACGGTCTAGGATACAACCGGTTTTAATTTACACAGAAAAGTCGCGGGAAAACGATAGTCAAATTACTTATCCATACTAATTGCTAATTTTATTAGTAAAAAATACTTTCCCATGCTAATTGCCCCAGCGGCTGAACACTTTTGTATGAAATGTCGAATTTTGTTTTGAATTGCCAGCATTGACCCCATAGGAAAAGTTCTTTATATTGCCGGACTAAGTCACCCCCTTTAAAGCTATATCGAGGGTCAATTTACACGTTGTATAGCCCCCTGTACACATTGGGCCAACCCTGTGGGTAACACTTATTGCTCAGCTGGTAGAGGGATAATTAAAGAGTTGGTGTATACATATGACCCGGTTGAAAGGCGCGCCGGTGTCAAGTGCGCCTTTACCCAAGCGGGTAAATTGAAGGCCGTCGGGCCATCCCGCAGGCCGCTCCAACCCTCTCGCTGGAGAGGTGATCTGTGAGCGTGCCGTGAACGGACCACTGCAGTGGTCGCCTCGCTGGGCCTGTGGAGCGAGAAAAGCACACGCCCCCGGATTAAAACGGCCCAGATTCACACCGCGGAGTTTTTAGTGGTAACACCACATAACCGAGCTGGCTTCCCGTGGCTGGCTTGGTATCCGAAGAGATTTTCTTCGCGTTACAAAAAAAAAATACATATGAATGTTGGCCAATGCAGATCAAAGTTTTGTGACGTAATTGTGGATGACGCGTCCACACTTTGGGCGACGGTTAGGCTGTCGCCAGCTTTAGAGTGGTCCTACGTTTGTATAAAATGTAATTTTCCCTTTATTTATTCAAACACAAGTAAGTAGTCTTTGTTAAGCAAATTTAAATCAAATCAGCTGTTATCACGTCAGAATCTACTTAATTTCGTCCACGTTTTGGCCTGAACCGAAGTAGACTGAATGAACTTCTAACTTGTTGTTCCCACCAAACGAACAGAAGGCCACGGTGTTGGCTAACATGTTGGCGACCGTGTATAGGAAGCTTAAGACAGCGTTTCATACAAAAACAGTCAACAGGTTTCTTCCCTACTCACTATATCATTGAATATTGGATACGCGTTAATAACGAATATAGTGAAAGAAAACAAATTCCCAGAGTGGAAAATAAGTTCAAAGCTGTGTGCTGGGCGAGAAAACCCATTGGCATGGAAATTCCGCAAGAGCGGACTGAGGGAGGGTACGGGCGGACGCACATCAGGTGTGACACGACGGCTTTAAAATGTGTTCTAATCCAACGCAATAAGGATGTTATGGAGGTGAAATGTTAGGTGTGTTTGATGGATGACTGTACAAGGGATCTCATTCATTGCAAGTTCGAAGTATCGATTTTGGAGACAGTTTTAGGTTATTAATATAATGTACTTCATATCTATATAATATTATAAAGAGCAAAGATTTAATTGCTTGTTTGCATTGAATCGGCTCTAAAACTCCAGGACCGATTTTCAAAATTCTTTCAATTGTAGAAAGATGAGTCATCTGCGGATGAGATAGGTATAATTTACGCGGACGATGTTGTAGAAAAATTTCTACTTATACCATAAAATACTTTAAACTTACACTATAACACTACTTCATCACACAGTGGGGCAATGTACAAAATTCTAACCATTATAACAACTCACTCTTAGCCTTGATAGCCGAGGGATTTTTAAGATACTTAAATTTTTCAATGGGTCTACCGAAAAATCACAGATTAATTGAAATCTCCCGACACAATTTCTATCTAGGTATTACTGTGGCGATTCTGATTATTTTTTTATCAATACATCGGATATGAGGGAATGCGGGGTAAATATAAATATGGTAAACGATAGAAAATTATAGAGAGAGTCGACATACAGAGCCGACCCCAAATAGGGATAAGGCGAGGAAGAAGAACAAGAAGAAACAGACGTTTCTAAAACTTTCATGTGAATTGATATTCTCTTAAAAATAATGGAAGGGTTTCAGCTCTTGGCGGGCCACTCATTGGTTTTATTTTATCTTCTATAGATAAAAAATCTACCCACTGCGCCATTACGATGAGGCACTAATACTACTATCACTTTTTCATTGGGCGGCCTCAATTTCGTCTAAGTAGTTTACGTTTTATTACAAAATCAGATAACTATTGGGACAATACTAGACTTAAATTCAGAGTTATCTAGTGATTAGTATAAATTATTTTACATAGGTACCACCTTCGCTACGTGCCTTAATGTTTAAATTTGAATTGGGACCATTAAAAGTTAGTGTTGTACGTACGTGACTGAAATATTAAATAAATTAACCACTGCCCAGATTTTAAACACAATACCTACAGGCTAATTAATTGTAAGTACATTATGTTTTAAGTACAGTAAAATCCGAGTACTTATAACAAACCGATGACTATAATTATTAGCCGTGAGTAGGTACGAGTATCATACGACGTGTTTCAATACATTTGCGATTATCTAGCATTATTCTGATATCTATGGCGACTACCATAATATAAATTGAACAATTGTTATTAGTTTATAGTAAAAGAGCCTTGTCTCTAAAAAACAACATAACAATCCACGGTTATGTAGGGTAAAACACGGATAGTTGCCACACTTTTCAAAAAGTTTAAATTATAAAAAAATGGGTCGTTATTAATAATACCTGATAATGTATACGAAAACATAGGTTCTTCGTCTTTTATAGAAGACCAATTCCGTTCGCATAATTGATACTGGTTTTGAGTATATTACGTTTTATTTGACCTCCTAAAAAAGGGATAGTCGCCTACTGCAACGGATAGTTGCCAAATGTTAAAAAGAGTTAGGAGGATACTTGCCGCATAGTCATACATATAACACTTGGTTTCCGCTTATACTTGCGAGGCATTCTGTTTACCTAGAATGGGCACGTGCAAGCAGTTAATATTGTTTTATATTAAAACAAGTAATATAGCATAATTTTTACTTGTAAAAAAAAATTGAAAATATGTGATGAAAAAGAATTCGCCACAGGTAGGTTTCGAATACATTCATCACATATTGTCAATTTAAATAATATACCGAGCATTGTAATGCTATTTAAAAACCATTTAAGTGAAAAAAAAAATTCGTTGATTAAGGAATAAATGGTAATGGATAATTGCACTTAGAGCAACTATCCGCCACAATAAATAAGGCAACTATCCTTTTTGATACGGATAGTTGCCTTTTCGATTTAGAAAATAAATAAAATCTTTTCAACAATAAAACGCAATTAATAAGGCAATTAAAGGTCTAATGTAAGCAAAGAAACAAAATGTAGTCTAAAACCACAATCAATTATAAAGATATCCAACAAAAACTAGGTACCAATATAATTTCGACGTCCGTTAATGTTTCGCAGCGGAAGATTTTTGCTCACACGGACGAAACGCGTGCACCCACTCCAACGGTTTACGTGGCAGAGAGGCCTGCGGGGGGAGCGCTTCTAACTATAATCAAGCAGTAATGCCACAAATGTACCTAACATAGAGAATTCGAAACCGACGCAAGTATCCCCCCGACGCAACTATCCGGGTTTTACCCTATATATTTTAAATATTAAATGGCTTCTGAATGGTTTGAGCCCTGCTCACAGCCCTCTCAATAAGCAAATCCTTAACTCGAGTTTTATTTATTGACCTCTTCTGATCTTGAAAAATACTATGTAATTGTTGATAAGGCTGTATTAAAGATACAAAAAGATCAAACTATTTTAATAAAGCAATTTCACAAAATTAAATTACGTTTTATCAAAGAGAACAATACCGAAATGTTCTTTATTCCTTCGTCGTGAATAATGCAAACAAAGGTAATCCCACCTAAGCCCGACTCGGTCAGTGTCGGTTACCTTACTGTAAACACTTTTGCTAGTTTGGAAATTCTTATATCGACTTTCGATGTATACTCTTATAGTTATCACGTCTTTGTGCCTTATAGGGTAGATTACCTGCTACCTGCGTGATATATAGCCTATGTCCTTCTCAGTACCCTAACCTACTTATGTATGCAAAATTTCATGATGATCGGTTCATTAGATACGGCGTGAAAGCGTTACAAATAAACAAACAAACTCACTTTCGCATTTATAATATTAGTTGGAATAGTTGGAATTGGAATTGGAATAGTTGGAACAAAAGTAAATGTAATGGAATTTATTTTATTTTTGTACAACTGGCATTAATCCTAACTAATATTATACGTAAATGCGAAAGTGAGCTTGTTTGTTTATTTGTTTGTTACGCTTTCACGTCGTATCTACTGAACCGATCATCGTGAAATTTGGCATACACATAGGTGAGGGTACCAAGAAGGACATAGGCTATATTTTACGCGGGCGAAGCCGCGGGTAACAGCTAGTTTAAAATAATGATGATTCGTATCTATTAAATTGCCCTGATATTTTTATATTTAGGTCAGGTCATCATTCACTTTAATTCCACAAACGTCAGTTAAGCTAGTTTTACTTTAATAGTCACGTAACTACAATAATTTAGAGCCCTTAATGACTTTACAAGTAGTCTTTGTTAGAGAGTAATAATTCTATAATTTTCTAGATAAATTTTAATCAAAGATTAATTATAAGCTCTGCGTGCCACACATATTTGGTTTCATTCAGACATTTGAGATATTCCAAGGCATCATCATCAAAATTTTAAAGCGACAGTCTTGCCGGGGGATAGTCAGTTTACCCAACGAGAGTTGGCGTCAGGCAGGTGACTGGTCGTAAAAACTGTCGCCAAATCTTATAACCTTCTCCAGAATATTTTAAATAGGTTTTTAAAATCGGTTCAGCCAAACACGAGATACTCGCAGACAAACAAACTCCTTTTTTTGAAGTCGGTTAGAAACTTAATGTTTTTGCTGAGCTTACCGAATTCCGTTTCAAAAATAAATAAATATATAAGCACAAATCACACAGCTTGAGCTAGCCCCAAAGTAAGTTCAAGACTTGTATTATCGGATAACTCAACGATACTTTTTATTCCAAATAATAGATAAACATTCAAGACCCAGGTCAAACTAAAAAAAATAATTTTGAAGAAATAAGAATTTGAAAACTGTATTCTGAAACCGGACGTGTGCGGCCTAGCCAAAATGACATGACGTCATTTACGATCGCTTAAATTGTTCTCATTGTTCCCTCATTGCGCCAATTTGTGACGTAATTAAACCGGGGGAATTTATGTACATTTTATAGCAAGTAAAATTGTGATAGTGGAATTTTAAACATTGAATAAATGATGATTTAAAATATTCAATTAAAATCACTATGTAATCAAGTGATTTTGAATATTCTATACAAGTTTACCTCCGTGGTTCAGTGGTTTACACGCCAGCCTGCGACACCGAGATGTGTGTCCCCGAGATCGATCCGCGGTCTTGATGGATAAAGATCTTTCCGATTGGTCTAGGACTTGGGATTTTATCTAATAAGTATCAACCTATTATAAACCATAGTATCGTTGAGTTAGTTTCCTAACACACAAGTTCAAAATTTATTGTGGGGCTAGCTTAATTTGTGTGATTTGACGCAACAAAAACCTCATTGTAGTTCTGAATTTCTTTCTCTGGCCCACAAATTCGTACGCAACAAAATGAACTTAGAATATCATCAATCATGTCAATTTGATAATAAAGAATCATTCCTTATGAAACTCGACAGCCGAAAAAGACAGGCTACGATACGCCCCCGGCCATGAGGCACCTTTCAAAATTTATTTTTCCACAACACTCCTGGCCACTAGGACCCCAAAACGGATTTCTAGTGATCATATTCCAAGATGGAAAATGATTTTAGATTGACCTGGGTCTTTTGTTCTTAATATATATCATCATTGAGTTAATTTCATATAAAACATACATGTCTCAAAAGTCTTGAACATAATTTAGGATTACTTATTCCTGCTGTGTCGAGCCTATTAGTGCTTCTGCGGTACAACTAAATATACATAAAATATATGTTGTTGCTACTTATTTCGTCTTTGTGTGCCAGTACAAAATTAATGTTTTATGTACCTACACTAGGTACTGAAAAAATTTCAAACTGTCTACACACATCATCATATCTTTTCTACCATTATCGGCAGCAATGACTACATATGCCTTAGGAAGCGAGTGTGATTTGCTCAAGAGTCTCAAATCACGCTGTATTCTTTTACGGTCACAAAACCAATTTTGAACCACGTCAATAGTTGCTTAACATACACAAACGCTAACAATACCTACATTACCACCTTTATCCGCCATCACCCACTATTGTACCACCTGCAGAGACACTACCACCGGGTGGCCAACTTCCCTGGTCAGTCTGGAAGTCGTTAAATAGACTAAGGGCTGGTGTTGGAAGATGCCGAGATAACCGGGTTAGGTGGGGTTTCTCTAGCAACAATCTGTGCAACTGCGGCGTTATTCAGACGATGGCCCAACTCATAAATTGCCCCAACTGTCCTACTTCTTGCACCGTAGGTTTGACCTAGGCATTTGATGGAGGCTAACAATCGCACCGTCCAGGTGGCCAAATTCTGGTCTAATATAATATAAGATTTATAAATATAGCCTTTTTGCCTCGAAAAGAAGAAGAATACCTACCCGCCAAGCATAAAGCTCAGATAGAAGAAGTTGGGTAGTACTTAACATTGATCGATTTCTGTTATACAACTTTATCTTCATAAAGGCAATAAGCTAGAAACTTTCTCCACGTTCAAATATCGTATTCCACTTAGTTCACGTTAGTTCAATTATAATAGAAGGTACTTCGGATATCTGCGAAAGTTAGATTTATTAATGTACTTTATAGAGCTGTACATATGGACCATTTTTGCAAGTCTTTTATTTCGACTGATTGGATTTTATGGCGATGCAAACTGATTTTTAACCGACGAAAAAGGAGATTATCAAGTCGACGCATATATACAACATGGAAGAGACATAACCGTAAGAAATCGAACCACTGGCTATTCTAGATCACTTTAGTATAATGAAATTAAAATATCAGTCAAAAACCGAAAAAGAAATTCGACGTTCCCATACAAATTGCCCGGGAGCCTACACACTTTTATATGGAAATGCCGAAATTTATTTTTGTTCTTTGGCTGTTATTTTAATTTGATTATACTATAATGATCAAGTATAGACCGTGGTTCAATTGATAACGGGTATGTCCCTTCCACGCTGTATATATTTTCTTATGTGTGACCGTCCATGCATTATGTCTGTCGTCTCATAACTTTTTAAAGAGTAATCTGATTTTGATAATTATTTTTTAATTGGAAAAGATATACTCTGAATGTTCCCTGAAATTGGAAAAAAAAACAAAAATTTAAGGGTAGGAAAACTGGGTATGATTAATATTTTGCTTTTCAGTTTATTCTGACGGTTATTTTTTTTTAAGTTTTATGTGGTCGCAAGATTATATACTTATGTACGTTTGAACTTTTGAATTTGTCTTTAAATTGAGGGGCTTGGTGACCTGTAAGACAGGTTCTTAGGATACCTAGTCCAGGCACCAGTCCTCCACAACAACCCTGTATACCTTTTAATAAAATGTAATTTAAGTAATGTACTTGTATTGTGTATTTATGATCGTTTATTCCTAGGTACTAATTGCCGATTGTAGAGGGAGATTTTTACAACTGACTATCTGCTCGACACCAACGCTCTCTGACCTGCTTTTTACCCGATGTTGTTTACATAGTTACTTTTTATCCCATAGTCAGTACGATAGGCTGTACATATATGAATTATCAAAAGATGTAGTGGTTGTATTATCCCCGTGTAAGTTTACTCTTCTATATTCCCATAAAGGGGTGACTCAGCCCGTTAATATAAATAACTATATGGGACCAATGCTGTGAGCTCAAAAAATGTGGACAATCTTATACATACCTATTGCCCGCACGGCTGAATATTTTTGTATGGAAATATCGATTTTTTGTCTCATCGGAATAGTTAGTCCATTATTTAGGACATTGCAGGCATGAATTACCTGATTGTCTGATAAGAGAGATGATTCATTGCTTCGGAAGGCACGTTCAGCCGTTGGTCCCGGCTGCCATCGGCTACCATGTTTATCTATATATGAATTTGCTATAAATATAGTATCGTTGTGTTAGTATCCCATAACACAAGTCTTACTTAAGAACTTACTTTGGGGCTATCTCAATCTGTGTGGTTTGTTCGTATATATTTATTTTATTTATTATCTAGTAGTCGTTAAAGGAACCATGTCAGAGACCGAGAGGCGATTCCGAAGAACTCTGACACCAGGGTGTGCATGGTCGACTGTCCGTGTCACCTACACGAAATGACGATAAACAAGAAGTATCTTGAAGGAGAAAATTCCCTCGCGAGTTATCTATGGAATAAATATAAATTGAAATTTGATTACACCATTTAGAAAATGTCTTAATCTCTCCTTAATGGAAGCATTTTATGTTTCTGGCTGATTACGACGGCAATTATCTGTTTTACAGGCGATTCGGGGCTAATGAATCGCTACCCCCGCCTTCATGTAACGACCCTTTTATACTAATTTGTGTTATAAATACTGATATCTTTATTAATTTGAACTTTGTGGTTTCTCGCCTAGAATATAATTCTTCTTGTTGGAGCGTTTTCGCGGTTACTTCATCATCATCATCAGGTCTTTCTACAGGAGCACGACCCTCTCTGTACTACTAGAGCCATATACTAGCCTGAGTAGTCGAGGATTTGGCCTACACTCTACACGCTGGCCAAACAATCAAACTTTCCTCTATATAATATTAGTATAGATAATCAATATACTAGAAAGCTGTCAGAATGCCTGAAACTCGAAATACCTAACTGTTTAAATGTTTGCCAACAATATTGTGTAAACAATCGTGTTTTCGTTAGTTTGGACGTGACAGCTTGTCAAACGGATCACGCTGTGTTTGACTCTTGGAATTGAAATACATGGCCATATCTTTAGGGTTCTGTACTGAAATGTTCACAATACGTACTGTTCTTTTGGTGTTGAATACGCGGGCGTATAAGCACTAGTAAGGTACGCGCACATTATGACGGGCCGCATCGTAAAAACCCGCATCGCTTCGATCCGCTTAAGCGCTCGTGTGTATTTTCATACAAAATGCACACGAGCGATTAAGCGCATTGAGGCGGATGCGGATTTTTGCTATGTGGCCCGTCATAATGAGCGCGTACCTTTTTAAGGCCTGCGCAGACGATGGGGCAATGGCGGACAAAATTTCCACGGCGTATTACTACTCTTTGACTGTAGACTCTTTAGAATCTGTTTTTAGTCATGCTTTTATATCAATGATTAGGAAACTATCTAATGTTTTAATGCTTGTGTGCGTGACAGCTTTATGTGAGCACGATCTCATAGCATATTTGTCATGTCGACAGGACATCAAATTGATAGATATTTATGTGTTTGCTTCGTATCCTAACACTTTATTTTTCTACAATTTAAGACTAGAGTCTATCTAGACTATATATTATCTAAGTTACTACTTGAGTTGCACTTTGTTCACGCAATACGTCATGTCACCATGTATTACGTGAACAAAGTGCAACCCAACTTGAATAATAATAAAAGCGCGCTGTGGACATTTTGTCCGTCATTATCCTTCGTCTACGCAGGGCTTTACCGCTTACGCATTTAAAGTGGAAGCATGAATTTTTCGGGATCTAATGTCACCACTTGAAATTAATCGTTAGACAGGAAAAGAAGGTATCTTTAAAAAAAATTTAAACGAATCCCCCGAATCCCTTGATATATATTTTTTATACTTTAATCTATTTTACGAACTATTACTGCTTACAGATTTCTTAACGTTTTTGACCGGCAACTTGTGGCGAAAATGCTTATGGTATAAATATCCGAAAAAAATATATACGAAAAGCCTACAATATTTTGGAATAACCTAGCGGTCTTGAAAAGGGTTACTCTATTTTAATATCTTTACAGAAAATGGTCAAAAAATAATGGTAAAGAACTTCCGATGACTTATTCCTATGCACTTGTTGTTTTTCATTTCTTTACTCAAACAAAAATACGCCGGAGCCTGTTTTTAATTGGCATTTTCGCAGAATTCACGATGCACACACATGCAATGACACTCGACTTCCAATTTAAAAATCAAACCGTTCCAAAATTCCACATTCCATTTTCATTCAAAATTCGGTGTTCCGATTTCAAAATGCTAGTAAATTTAATGAAGAATGTTCGAGAAATTTCGATGTTCTTCTTTGTGAAATACATCGGTGAAAATGAATAGGTATATGTGAATTAGAGTTGCCACATTACGGGAGGGACAAAATCTAATTGCCTTAAGCCATCGACACGAAAAGAAGAAGAAGAATAGGTATGTATTCCAAAAACACATTGGGATATTTTTTACTATAAACTTTTTTTCAGCCTTTTTTAGGTAGGCACTTACACAGTCAAATTGTTTTTCAAAATCTACACTACTGTTTTGTTTATCTTCCGCGCTTATTTAAAAATGTACGTCAAAAAATGTTCGCAATAGTATATTGGTTTCTAGTAGTAAAATAGAAAAATATTCTTGAGCAGACAAGAAAATCCACGTCAAATGTAAGCTATGTTGATTGAACGAACTGGCAGCGTTGATGCATATTGATTTAATTTTCCTAAGTTGTCTGAAGTAAACAATCGAGGTGTATCCGCCGCCCACATCACTAATCGATAACACACTCACGCTTTGCCATCTGAATGGAGTATCATAACTAATGGGGAACTTACACACGTCTTTTTTGTTGTGTTTTGAAAAACTGCTCAGTGAAAAAATTTCCTTGCTAACCCAAAACCTCTTCAAGATATAGAAGTTACTAGCTAATGCCCGCGACTTCGTTCGCGTGGGCTTTATGACTCCGGGCACTCCAGCGTGTTAATATACCTTAATACAAACTAAACATACATAAGAAAATACTTGTAGCAGTGTTATAAAATTGTACGGCATCGCATTGGCTGTTGCTAAATACTGGAGGAATAAAATATAGGATTATATAAGACTTTTTGAGCCATCGACACGATAAGAAGAAGACTATATAGCTAGCTCCAAGTGAGCTTGCGCTACATCACTAAACTTTGAGGTATGGGCAGAGCGCCCTCAACCTATCGCATATCTCCAAAGGGCCTTTGGGAGGGATGGACCTCGGCTTTAGGTGTTGCCTGTGTGTTCAAGGCTTGGAGAGACAGCAAACTCTCATGTTTTGTCGTATGGACTGAAAACTAAGCGGCCTGCCTAAGAGTCTTCAATGTCTTTGTAAAAATGTGACGCCATTGTTGAACCTGAAAATCAATCCACGTGTTTTTAAATTCACCATGATATCTATTGATGACATTTTCATTAATTATCTAGAATTAACATCTTACGAAGTTCACCCGCCCACGTCACAAGTCTCAATAATAAATAAATAAATAAAAATAAATATACACATATCACACAAATTGAGCTAGCCCCGCAGTAAGTTGTGAACTTGTGTCGCAGGATACTAACTCAACGATACTATATTTTATAATATATACTTATATAGATAAACATCCAAGACCCAGGTCAATATGAAAAAGATCTTTTTCCATCTTGACCTGACCGGGGATCGAATCCGGGACCCCCGTGGTCGCAGGCTAGCGTGTTGACCGCTGCGCCACGGAGCTCGACTTCACCTACGCTCAGCCATATCTGATCGGACTATCAATTAATCTGACATCGAACTTTAATGTGAATTATTCAGATGTAGCTAACAATTTTACCACGCCTTCATCCGCGTAAAACTTTACCTCCCTAGTTCACCCCATTAGGGGTTGAATTTTTAAAAATCCTTTTTAGCACTCACTTACATCATGAAAGAAACATCTGTACCAAATTTCAAGTTGCTAACTCGGCCGTAGATATATAAGTCAGTGAGTCAGTCAGTGTTGCCTTATAAATGTTTAAAAATATAGAAGATATTGATGACATTTTCTTGAATTGTCTAGAATTAACATCCTCCGAAGTTTACCCGCCCACGTCACTGAGTCTCAATAACACACCTACGCTCTGCCATATCTGATCGGACTATCAATTAATCTTATATCGAACTTTCGTGTGAATTATTCAGTTTGGAAGAGTATAAATAGGCCTCCGATGATCTAATGGTGTTTTTACTTTGCCTGAACAGAAGAAAAAAGTTATAGAAGTAAAACATGTTAAGTAACTTTGGGGTGGTTGCCACTAGGATTGGTAACTAAAAATGGCATAAAAGTTTCGATCTTGTCTGTAATTTGGAAAGTACGAGAAGCCATAATATTTTTTTAATCTTTTTGATCAAAGTAAGTGGGCGAACAGGCACACGGCCCACCTGATGAATAGCGGTTACATCATTATCATCATAATTTTAGCCGAAGAAGTCCACTGCAGGAGGCTTCCCTCGAGGCTTTCCAATGCGACGGAATCGGTCTGAGGTAGCGACTCCTGTGACCTTAGTCAGGTTGTACCACCACCTGTCATGTGGCAGTGTGTGTCCGACGCTGCGCTTGCCAGTACATGGTCACCATTCAAGAACCTTCTGCCCTATAATTATTGGCCATTGGTTTTACGCGTTATGTGCCTCACCTACTTCCCAACAAGTAGTCTGCTGAGCTATGTCGGTG
This sequence comes from Rhodophaea formosa, assembly GCA_963082605.1. Lineage (NCBI taxonomy): Eukaryota > Metazoa > Arthropoda > Insecta > Lepidoptera > Pyralidae > Rhodophaea > Rhodophaea formosa. The sequence continues at coordinate 7,092,041 of OY720225.1, read as the reverse complement.
ACTATTATTCTTTTACAGATTTCTTCATTTCTGATTGGGTCCCGTAGCAATACCAGTAGCTTACAAATAACCTTTACAAATACGACATAGGTACTTATTCAAGCAAACCACTTACTACTGTGTTTGATTGAACAACATCAACAGAAAATAACTGTGTTTGATTGAACAACATCAACAGAAAATAACTGTGTTTGATTAAACAACATGAACAGAAAATAACTGCGTTTGATTGAACAACATCAACAGAAAATAACTGTGTTTGATTTAACAACATCAACAGAAAATAACCTCTTCCTCCAAATTCGATTGCTTTTGTACGAGTGGGGGGTTTTCTAAGTGACATTTTAAAAACAAAAAGGCAAATGTCAATGCCATAGATGACAAAATTTTATAGTCATTTTATTTTTTAACCGTGGCCTCATTTGAGACTGGACTTGGATCAACGCCATTTAGTGATAACAATAGTTATCATTGTTTTTTCTTAAATGTCAATTTGAAAACCCCGCATTAGTAGAAGATAACATTTGAAATATAGTATATTACTAACGAAACCACTACGTACCTTCGAGCAACACGGCCTCCGTACCGGACGGAGGGAGTGGGCAAAGCGACAATTTACTATGACAATTTTTCTGGCGTTTTTTGCGGGGGGAAATGTGCACACAAGTTTAGTTCCGCACACCTACATACAAAACTTAAACTGTCACTTGATAGTAATTATGACATTGTCACAAAAAATGACATAAAAAAGAAAAAATAATTTGTGTACAGATGAGTCACACAACTAACACATAGACATGCATATGCCTAATTTTGGCTTGTACCTTGACAGAGGGGAATGCAGCGTATGGCTACTCCCTTCCGTGTTGCTCGAAGCTACGTACTCATATAAAAACATAGATTAAAAAAAAAAAATTTTCGTCTTACTTCTATGTATAAAAAGGTCGTTTAGTGACTGACCCGTTCAAAAATAGAACCTCTGACTAGCCAGTAACAGGAAAAAAGAGCTATTTAGGTCAATCGATGTCACTTCTCATAAATATTACCTTTACGATTCCAAATTGAAAGGTAATGCATTGCCAAGCTGTCGAGACTATAGAGGTATTTCATAAGAATTACAGTAGCTATAAACTACTAAATAGCTTTTTTATTGTGGTCCTAAAAAGCTCCTCGCTCACTTGAGAGGTTGATTTTTTGCGATGACTATAATGTATAGAGCTGGCACATTGTACTAGGCCGAATTTTTAGAACAATAATAAATTCCATGTAGCGAATTGACTTTGATTCAATTAAACATTCGGGCAATTGTGTGTGCTAATCCCCAGTACTCACACTTGGAGATTCATAAGTTTTTTGTAAAAAAAAAACAAACTGACTTAGTCTTATTACCTTTTGAGTTTGCGTCACCAACTAAAACTTAGCAAGTTGCCAATGTAAAGATATTGGCAACTTGTTAAGTTTAAGTTGGTAGTAGTGAGGTGAGAGTAAGTATCATGAAGCGTAAACTAGGTAAATATAAATTTTACTTGGTATCCGCATCATTTAGTCGTATAAGCAATCCCAGCAAATTAATTCATAAATACCCAATGTACAAGACATTGCCTATCCAGGAGGGATTTAAAATAAAGCATAGATGTACAAAACCAATAGATTTTATATAATATTTTTTGCAAGATTTTTGTGGAGTTCAGTGCTACCCCCATTCGAAAGGATACGACGATATTACTTAAAAAATATTTTTTTAACAACTGCTTTGTGAAGATTTCTTCCTGATCAGTAACGCGCGAGTGGCACCCCTGGTGTGACAGGCGTCCATAGGCTACGGTAACTGATTTCTATCTGATGGGTCGTATGCCTTATTGCCTTCTTATATGTATAAAATAAAAGTATCAGATGAAAGTACTGTCCAACCGAATTTCTAAAATATTTCCTCCACATTGTCTGTTCTATACAATAAACTTCATTTCCGCTCACCGTTCGATGGTAACTTAGTTATGTTTATGTGAGAATTACCTTTTTACGGATAAAGGGATATCTGATTGAATATGAAAATAATATTTCCTCTGAGAAAAGATCTTTGAACGATCGATCACTGTCTATCGCCTATTTATAGTTACAGGTAAAAGAATTTGTTTTCGTTAGTACATTGTATTCGAACTTTTTTTACATCTCACGATGAAACTGTTACTTATTAAGTGTTTTATTTTCTTTATAAGCAGTGAATTAGTTTGAATAAAAAACTGAATTTAAATTCTGTAATAGTACATTATGATACAAGTACGGTAAGCTGGATATTGTAGTCGAGGTGTTTATAGGCCAAGGCGAAGCCGAGTGCTTATAATAAACCGACGACTATAATAGACAGGTTACCGTACGAGTATCATACGACGTTTTTCAATACACTTGCGATTACCGTAAACTAAAACAAGATTGCAATTCAGCAAATAAGGAATTTATAAAAGTTGGGAACTAGTGCAGTTTCTAAAAATACATTTATAATAATCAGGTAAGTACCTACATTTACTAAGGTTTATTTTGACCAAAAAAGTACATTGAAAACCTTCTCCTTTTTGAAGTTTTCATGCTGAACTTGAAACTCTTTGCTCGGATTCTATGGAAAAGTTTAAATTTTGCTTCTGTGGCATTGGGCTATGGCGCGGTTGTGATTGGTGTAAAGTAAAAAGCACTAGTGCCGTAAATACATCATTACGATACAGATTTCGATGTCATAAGAACCGTATTATTAGCAAATGTATTGAAAAATCCGTTTAGTGGGTATTTTTATGAGAGCTTTCTACCGCGTCTTGACCGCAAATACTTTAGTCAATGAGCTAGTTTGGTGGTATTATTTACAACTGTATTAAAGTTCACCAATATCTCAGTAGTAATTAAGTTAACGGCTTATATCAACTTCTGGTGATAAAAGGGCTGGCAGCTTTTTCGCCCAACGGATTAGCATTGCTATCCAACGGGAGAACCCGCCAGCGTTCTTGCCACCATGCCTAAATGGGCAGGAATTATTCTAAATTTGTTGTGTTTTTGGTGTTTTTTTAATGTTAATATGAAACTAGTTAAATACTTTAATAATTTTTATTACCTGTTACATGAAATAAAAAATTGTAGTCAATATGTTAAAGAATAACAAACTTTCATCAAATCAAATTAGCAATCAATATCATAATAATTAACCCTCAAGGATAGTAGTAAGTACACAGCTTGAGAACTACCCTTACTTTGAAAGGTGGATGTAAATACAAACCACTCTCCTATAACCGTGATCTCATAAAAGGTGTCCTGCCGAAGTCTCAGGTAATTTAAGCAAGGGATCTCGATAAAATAGGGAAAATAAAACGGCCCGCATACATTATGCTTCCTATTGTTTACTATCAGTAGCCTACTCACCGTAAATACGAGTATCCGGTATTGGTAGGAAGGAACATTTTGTTTATGTGATAAATGAATAATGCAAAGAGACAAAATTTGTCTACTGGTATTTAAGAGTCCCACGTAAAGGCGCAATCCCATACAAACGTAAACAAAGCGATTTGAAGTTTCGTATCGAAAACTTGTACTCGCTGTAATTTTGTATAGGTTTTGTTTTTAAAATTGAAATCTGATTATAAACATCAATATGCCTTATCCGGTCGTATGTACGAAATTTGGTTGAGATTGGCTTAACTGTTGTAAAACTAAAACCAAACTACGTTTGTATGGGATTGCGCCTTTACGTGGGACTCTTAATACCCCACAAGGAACATGCATTTATTTTTGTCATTACGTTATGGAAAAAATGCTCTTCTATGCTGGTTTGGGTGATAAGGAAAAACATAAAATATACCAGCTGCTTTTCTTCCCGCGTAAATCGTAAAAGGGATGGTCAATGGATTGGGTTAAAATCTAAGGAATCCCGTAAATAGGCGAGGCGGCTAGCAACCCATCACTATTTTCATTCCGCTTTCCGCCTTAATGCCCATTAACACGCTATCCTAAACCTTTATGATAGACACGGATGGTCCTGGGTTCAATCCCCGGTCAGGTCAATATGGAAAATGGTCTTTTTCATATTGACCTGGGTCTTGGATGTTTATCTATATGTATATGTATCTTATATATATAAAACAAAGACGGGTTTGTTACAACACTTATAACTCGAGATCTGCTGAACCAATTTTCATGGTTATTGATTCGTTGGATTTGTCTCCGCCCCGAATAGCAGAATACATCTTAAAAACAATGAAAACTAGATATTGAATACTTAATCATTGACTGTTAGGCGGTACGAAGTTTGCCGGGTCAGCTAGTTTGTTATAAAATATAGTATCGTTGAGTTAGTATTAAATACTAAGTACTTACTTTGGGGCTAGCTCAATCTGTGTGATTTGTCCGTAGGTATATATTTATTTGTTTATGATCTTCCATGTTGGTTTGAGAGAAAAGGAAAAACATAGAACTTTTCTTCCCGCCCTTTTTAAAATCGGTCAAGGGATTGGGATAAGGAATCACGTCAATAAGCAGTGCGACTAGCGACCCATGACTATTTTGACTACTAACACGCTAAACGTGGTCTTTAGATATATTGACCTTGGGCACTGTCTACCCCGCAGGGAGTAAAGATATGATAATACGTATGTATGTACTTATGATAAAATTCGTTGAAAGATGCATTTAGCTAACTAAGAAATCGAACATCTGTCTAACGCACTTAGACTAAAAAAAAAAAACAAATAACCCATTACATAGTATTTTACTAATTTACAAAAAATCAAATGTCTATTTTGATTGGAAAATTGGAAAAAACTGTAACGGAAGTTGTGATTCCAAAAGTCTTTAAAGGAAGTCAATAAAGTGAAGACGAGAAAACTTTTATCTTAAACTGTGACACTCCTGTCAGCCAGTGTCTTCAATTACACCAAAGTTGAGGGGAATCCGAGAGAATATACAAAGTTTCTGACATTGTGACAGCTGGGCTTAAGCCGAGTTTGTAACATTTTTTTTGGTGGAGAGTATTATTGTGATTTTACGATACAGATTCGTTGTCCGTTCGGCAAGCAGCCAGAAAGGAGGCCCAGCTAATTTCATAATTAGTTTTGCCTTCAATCATCATCATCAGATCTTTTTCAGTTTCCGCTGCAGGAGCCATACCCTCTCTGACTACCAGAGCCATTTATTAGCCAGAGCAGTCAGAGGACTTGGCCTTTGCTCTCCACGCTGGCCAGACGGGTTGGAGAGGTCTCTTTGTTGTTCATAAGCTTTGTTAGCTTGTGTTTCCTAAGTCGCCTTTTACGACATCCACGGTAAGACTTGCAGTTGTCCTTTCTACTCTGCCGGGAACCACACGGCTCAATATTTTAAGTTTGATAAAATTTTTATCAAAACTCATCCACCAACAGAACCATTTATAAAGGGTTATTGGAAAAACACCCTTATCTTTCAAACCATGAAACCAGCCCGACAAAATAAACAACTTTTCCTATGGATCATCATCATCATCATTAGCATATACTCGTCCACTGATAGACATTAAATTATATTATGGATGTCATTAAATTGTAATCTAGTGGTTAAGTATTTATTACATAAATAAATAAAAAAAAAAAAAAAACATAGGCCTTCCCAATTGCACGCCATCGAGATCTATCCCATGGATCACAAGCTAGGAATTAAAAAAAATCTACATTTACATGCGAATTGTCAGGCCAGCTGAACAGTTGCATGAAAATTTCGTTTTTTTTTTTTAGAGGTCCCAACAATAGTCCCACAAAATATTTTGACGGTTTGATGGATAAGGGTTTTTCAAGTTACCCTGTATATTTACCCTTCTACTGGGTAACCCCTCTTCACCTTCCACGTAATCTATTTTCCTACAATTATTAATGCGAAAGTAATTTCTAATATCTTCTTTCAAGCAAACATTATTATTCAATATTCATTATCAGGAACAAAAGTGAACATAGCGTATTTAAACATTTCCATTATCGCGAACAAAATTGCAGGCAAAAGTCGCCACTCAAATTTCTTCCAAGTTTTTGTCATACCATAATGCTAATGCCACATAAATATGTAGCAGACGGAAAAAGTCAGCTGAAATGTATAAAAGTGACCTCGAGCCGGGTTTGCTTGCATTATGGATGTTGAAGTGCACTCTACGGGGCAGTAGTGATGTCAATGACAGATTGGCGGGTATAAAGTAGCTGAAAAGGGTAGAGAATTGCAAATAATAAATAGACACACTTCAAACCAGAGATATATTTAAAAGAGAAAACTTTTACTTCAATCTGTAAATAATCAACTTTTTGCAACATTATTTTAATCTACGGGGCAGAAATGTTGGCAAGGACAGTTTGTCAGATAATATAAATTTTACGAGAAAAAACACAGATTTTTATATCACCAGCTTTATGCAATATTCTTTTACTCTTTGGGACAGGTAGTGCAATCAACAACAGATTGTTAGTTATAAAATAGCTGAACAGGGTAAAGAATTGCATTTAATAGATAGTTCACTCTTCAGACCCGTGATTTAGGTATAATTCAGTCAATAAAGAGCTTGATAACTACTATTTAGTGTGAGATAAATTGTTAGAAATTTTAAAAGGTGCCAAATGTTTACAGTTTAAAGGCTTAAACTTGGTTTTGCCTTCATATCAAAAGAATGTATGACTTTCTTCATACCTAGTCCCAAGACATTTCAAGGAGCTATTTCTTTGTGATACGAGTGGTACCGACTTGAAGTAAAAGTCAAAATATTTCTCAATACCAAAATCAAAGTCATTTCCTATGGAAATTTAAAGACAAAAAGTGTTATAAAAAGAATTCAACCTACTTTGCGAAATATATAGAAAGTGAAAGAGGACTTATGAAATAATACTTATTGTACGTAAATTATGGATTTTCGCGGGGTTTTCCCTTGCATTATGTATGCTTGGAGTGCACTCTACGGAATAGTAGCGTTGTCGGCGACAGATTCTCGGATATAAAAATAGCTGAAAAGGGTAGTGGCTTGCAAATAATGGTTCACACGTAGCTCCCAAGCGACGTTGACATGACACGCGTTCGTTTTTAAACGACTGCCTAGGAAGGAGTGTAATGTTTAGGAGTTTGTGTCTAAATAAAAATATTAACGAGATTTTCTTTAATATAATGCTCTAAAATGCTTGAATAGATTTGGATATATTGTTGAAATACATCATTTCGAGGAAATGCATTTTGTTTTCATTGATCAAACTTCTTAAAGTCATAACCTAGAATTTTGAACAGCAGCCAAAATTAACAGCTTATCTCTAAAGTGGAAGATACAGACACGACTTTATACCGCCTGGAAAAGACCGAATAAAAGAAATAAAGACACCTCATTATGTACTATTATATATAATTTTAGTTATATACAGTTTAATTCAAATGATATATAACCTCCATTGTAATAAGAATTATATTATCCAAATAAACTGTTAAAAGATAGTAAAATAAAAAAGATAAAAATGTCGAGATGCCTAAATGTCGGGATTGATGAATTTGTAGTCAAAATTTATTATCATTAGGCCATTTTTAGTCCCCAATGCAGGAGCAGGAGCCTCTTTGTACTACTAGAGCCATATATTAGCCAGAGTAGTGCCAGGATTTGACCTTCACTCTCCAAGCTGGCCATACGGGTTGGAGAGGTCTCCATCCATCATCCATCCATCAGGTCTTTTTAGTCTCCACTGCAGGAGCACGACCCTCTCTGTACTACCACAGCAATATATTAGCCAGAGAAGTCAGAGGATTTGACCTACACTCTCCACGCTGGCCAGACGGGTTGGAGAGGTCTTTTCGATGTTTGTAAGCTTTGTTTAGCTTGTGTTTCCTAAGTCGCCTTCTACGACATCCACGGGAAGACTTGGAGCGGTCCTATTCTACTCTGCCGGGAACCACACGGCACATGGAGAGGTCTATTTGATGTTTATAAGCTTTGTTTAGCTTGTGTTTCCTTATTCGCCTATCAAGGACGTGTACGGGAAGACTTGGATCGGTCCTATTCTACTCTGCTAGGAACCACACGGCATTGGCAAAATTACATTTCGTGAATTAAATTGTTTTTAATTGAGTAGGTCAGAAACCCCTTTGTCGTTTGCTTTAATTATGTAGGTGAAGATACAATTGTCACATGCCATTATGTGATATATTATTGTCATATACTGAGTATCGCTGCAGTTATATTGTTAATTGTCGGAGAAACCCCAAAGTTGCTTAAGTGGTACAATCTTTAAACTCATTAATTCAAGTCCTGTCTCACAAGCTCACCTATTTTTGATTTCGATGATAAATTCTACCGTAATAAAACAAAATTAACTCAATAATCTTGAATTGCATTTGTCAGGCGTGACACAACTCAAATCTCGCGCAATATTTCTTTTTATTCAAAATATTCATTTTCCCTGTCTTTTAACACTTATTCAGAGAAGACGTAATCTGTCATTTTGCTTCCATTTGTACTTCCGCCTCTCAGTCTCCTTGCTTCCTGTTGAGATGTTTCAAAATAACAAATGGAATAAGAGTACGATTTGTAAAATGTAAATATATTTTGTAGTATTTTTCCGATGAACAAAACAGGACTGTATCTACGTTTAACTTCTTCCATCTAAACGAGTTCCGGGTTTCATATTCAGGTCTGTTACTTCGGAGCCCAAGGATTTTATTTAATACTATTCATTGAATATTCATTCCATAGCAGTGGATTCAAAAATTATTCTTTAAGACCCAAATGATTCTTTTTTTTCCTCTTTCTTGAGAAATAATATGGGAAATTATTCCAAATCCAGGTAAAATTAGAATATAAACTTCTACAGCAGATATAAAGACAATTGAAGTCGAAAGGGGGAGGCCTTTGCCTAGCAGTGGGACACATCAACTTAAAGCTAACAAAAAAAAATCATCATCATTATCATCATCAGGTCTTCCTGGTCTCCACTGCAAGAGCACGACCCTCCCTGTACTACCAGAGCCATATACTAGCCTGAGTAGTCAGAGGATTTGACCTACACTCTCCACGCTGGCCAGACGGGTTGGAGAGGTCTCTTTGATGTTAATAAGCTTTGTTTAGCTTGTGTTTCCTTAGTCGCCTTTTACGACATCCACGGGATGACTTGGAGTGGTCCTATTCTACTCTGCCGGGAATAACGCAAAATATTACATAATAATTTGGTTGAGTTTTTAGTTATCCTGATTGGTTTTTCTCATCAGGCATTTTCGAGATATGTCATCTTTGTAATGATAAATCACAGCGAAGTTTCATTAAAATTGATCCGACATATTATGAGTCAGCAAGAAAAGTCATAAGTCTTATCTGGGCCCATTATGTGTAAGCAGTTGCTTGTGTATTAGTCTCTGCGTTGAGGAGACTTCGTTTTCCTTCCTTTGAATTTTTGGATTATTATGTGATGCTAACGATGACGAATTGGCCAAGAACATAACAGAAGGAAAAATAGAAGGAAAAAGGGTACCGGGAAGGCCAAGACAAACCTTCATGAAATAAATAAAAGCAAAAATTAACGTTGCTACTTACAGAGAAGTGAAAAAACTGGCGTAAGAAAGAGAAGAATGGAAGAAGCTCCACCGACAAGAGCCCAGCTCTTAAATTTGATGATGATGATGATATGGTGCTACTCGAGCTAACCCAGCTCGTCGAGGAAGCGCAGAACTGTATAAGCTGTGCTGCAGACATTGTTCATAGTTCATAGTCCCAAAAATTCTTCTCTTATTGTTGCTATACTAGGACATTTCAACATGTATACTATTCAAGTTGTATTAAATGGAAAAGTTTTTGTAGAGCTGCCTACCTGACGCAACTTGGGTAGCTCTAGAACCAGAGGTTATATTACCATTGTTTTTCTTTAGTTTGCTTATATGTGTGGTAATCTTAAGTGCTTTTATATAATAAAAAATAAACTTTTGCGTTCATAATTTGTAGGAACGAGGGACTACATATTCAAGCATTTTTTCGTCCCTCCCTAATATTTAAAGTGGATCAGTAACAAAAGGTTTTAGATCTCATTGTGAATGATTAATGGATTGGTTTTCGATGCCCCAATTTCATGCTTGGGTTCCTTACATGTATTAAAACACAAAAGTTTATAAAAAAATCACAATCGAATCACAAATCATAACGCTTATTTCAAAAATAGTCCGTTTCAGGCACGTTTTTACGTCTTATTGCATTTAAAAGGATCTAATTTAGTATTTTCCATGACTTCGACAGCCCCCAAGCTGAACCCTGGACTCCGGATCCCGGGTTCCGAAACATCTCAGGTCAGGACATAACCGTAAAAAAGATTTTAAACGATTATTCAATATAGGTTTCTTTGAACACTTGTGAATTGTCATATTTGAGTTTACAATACCCCCAACAAAACATTTTTGTTAACGTCACTAATTTTATTATGGCTAAGTTTAGGCCGCGGACAGTTTACAATGCGGAGTACGAAGAAGCGGCAACAAACTGCACAGTGTATTTTCTCCAAGCGGCGTCAACTGTTGACGTAGCTTGGAGAAATTATAACTAAAATTGTGAGTTACTCACAATTTTATTTAACCTTAGAACTTTTAGTTATCACGTTTAGATAACAGAGAAATTAGTGCTAATAACGTTTATCGGATTTAATTAAAATGCTTGAGTGTAATTTTTTTTAGAGTTTTCAGTCTTTTTTTCATAAAAATTGTTCATATTGATGGGTTGAATTATCCTAAATAAAGGGTAATTAACTCCAAAGCAAATTTCGCCAATAATACTCGTACATTATTATAAAATAAGGTATCGTCGAGATAATACGAGTATCTCACGACAAAAGTTTACACTTACTGGATAAGCTTAATCTGTGTGAGTTGTTTTTCAATATTTATTATTTATAAAAACCCAGTCACCGTCTTTGCCTACCCCTACTGCATAAAAAGAGGTATTTGTAACTGAAGTGGGTAGTAACAAAGCGTTTTAGATCTCATTGTGAATGATTAATGGACTGGCCGTCGATGCCCCAATTTCAATCCCAAGTTTAGGAACCTTACATCCATTATTAAACATGTTCTCAGTCTATAACTCGTGCCTGTAAAGTTTCGGGGTTGGACAAAGAAATGATTTTTGGTATTTTTGTGTATTTGCTTTATTTGTTAGGTATGTTATTTTATTTTTAACTGCCTTAATGAGTTTGGTTTTCTCTACTTAGACTTTATTTACTTACAGCTTGTCTATTTACTAACTTACCACTTTAACCCATGTCCTTTGGACGCACAGTAACCTCCTGTCCTTTGGACAATTTGCCTGGCCCTGTGCTTCACGACTGATGAATAACCCTTTCCTGTCTGGGCATGATAGTGAAATCGAAACACAAAATAAGCACTTTCCAAAAAATAGATATAAATTTTTAAAAAACCGACGACAACCTAAGCTACTTTTTGGATTTAGTCGTTTTAGGCATCTCTAATAGTGATGGAAGACTAAAAGTGACACCTCTGAGCCTACTTAGATTACTTAGGCCTAAGCCTACTTAGGTTTTTAGAAAACCGACGACGACTAAAGCTACTTTTTGGATTAAGTCGTTTTGGCCATCTCTAATAGTGACGGGTACACTAAAAGTGATACCTCTGATCTGAGCCTACTAAGTACCTATACATATAATACCCTCCAGTAGGAATTGCTCTTGCATGTGTGAAATGTAAATGCAGTAGATGCACGGGTAAATAGAAATTTCACTGGTGAATGAGTCGCGGCATAAATTCCATGCGATTCGAAAAAAAAACTTCAGTTGAGCCTCCGTGGTCCAGTGGTTAAGACGTTTGTCTTGTTGACCCGGGGGTCGTGGGTTCGATTCCAATGGGAAGCATACTTTGTTAAGTTGTTTTCAGTTTGGTTAGGACATTGCAGGCATGAATCACCTGATTGTCTGATAAGAAAGATGATTCCGTGCTTCGGAATGCACGTTAAGCCGGTGGTCCCGGCTGCCATCTGGTAGTCGTTAAAGGAACTACGTCAGAGGCCGAGAGGCGATTCCGAAGAACTCTGACACCAGGGTGTGCATGGTCGACTGACCGTGTCACCTACACGAAATGATGATGATTCAGTTGAGCAACTCTAAGCATTCTTTTTTTCAACATCCATGTGTCTCTTGCACACTTCAAAGGCCGACACAATTTTTTTAAATACCAAGTCTCTCGCGAGCTTGAGGATCCTGGAGGACGAGATTTCCCAGCAAACTTCCGATTAGCGAAAGCTTTCCACCCTAGCGCATTTTAAGAGATCATGATCAACCCTAGCGCGTTAAAAGCTTATCCGAGCAGAATGTTTTCCATACAAATGTATTTTTTTATTTTCCCGCTGAATACTTCTTCTAGAGGCACAGTTATTTTTTCATAAAATCTATTACTAAAATAGGTATGTTTTATTTTTTTCTAAAAAAACTGTTTAAAAGAAAAAAAAAACATTTGTATGGAAACCATACTGAAAAAATATTGCTAGGATACGCTCTTAAGGGATCCTTAACCATCTAAGAGTGGGAGTTGGAAGATGTAAGTCTATGGAACACCTCTCGTGCCCCATGTCTTAGGTGTCCTTCTCTAAGGACGATCTTTTGAAGGCAAAAACCTATCAATATAAAGGCAACTTGCTGGGCACACATAATTAAAAAAATAGAATGTGGTTATATTTTAAAGTGGTGTACTTAGGCGTACTCGTACATAGTTGGACGACGATAAAAGTTGCCTTTTTAGTGTAGTTTCCCTCTTACACACATAGACTACCACGAGAAAAGTCAACTTAAAACGTGGTACAATCTAAAACAATAGTGTAAAGCCCTCTTCGTAGAAACAACCGTGTTCTGTGTTTGTGTTTGTCAAATAGTTCCTAACACATTCTGTAGGGAGCGCGAGGGGACAATTTCATTTATTTACACTGTCGGAGAAAAATATCGAATGTACAGAAAAATCCGAGCATTAAAAAATCACAGAATATCGCATTTAGACAAACCACAACTTTTTCAGAGATATAACATTAGTCAGAGATATAATATTAAAATAAGTATTATACTATACTAGCTGTTACCCGCGGCTTCGCCCGCGTAATTTATAGCCTATGTCCTTTTCGGTACCCTAACCTATGTGTATGCAAAATTTCATGATGATCGGTTCAGTAGATACGGCGTGAAAACGTAACAAACAAACAAATAAACAAACTCACTTTCGCATTTATAATATAAGTTGGGAAGTTGGGATAGATAGCGAAAACTTATTAGGTATCCAATTTGAAGAACAAAATTATAAAAAAATGTTGCTTAGTACCGAGTAAATTTAAAGTATCAAATAAATAGCAAGCTGAGCTGCTGAGCTATAAACCTTACACCTTTTTGTATAGTTTAAAAGCGTCCTTATACCACCATGTATTCTGCAACAAAGTAATACGAAATAGTTAAGAATCACTATAATGTTTCTCTACATTTCATATTTTGTGCACGCGTCTCGTCTTGATGCGGATTCTGCAGATTTACTGAAATAAAAGTGTTTATTTCTCGAGACAAATCAAAAGTGGTTGTTTATTTTTTATTGAATGTTACAAATGATGCCAGATTCATACAACATTTACCATGTGCAACTCATAGATTCATACAAAATTATTTCTCGAAATTGAATAAATGCATTGTTTTTGACGGGCACAGTCGTGATCAAACAGTATCTATTGCAGAAGTGGACTCTCTCAGTTTATGCCATTCTGTACTAGACAGTGGACCACTCGCAGCAACTAACATGCCAGGTAGCCCGTTTTTGGCAACAAAATATATAATACACCTACCTTCTTATTAAATAGCGGATAGAAATTCGTTTGGTATATTAATGACTTCACAATCATCATGTTCTTAGACTTACTGAAGTCTGCGTTGATATTACGCTATCAAAGGTATTGTGCTGTTTGAATTTTACATACATTTTTTACCCTTTAGGAGATTTTTCTAGGGCCGTAAACAATTTTGACACATAGCTCAATCATCAGACGAAATCTAAATTTAAGGTTATATCAGTAAAATAAAAATAAAATCGAGGTGTTTCCCGAGGTGAAGCTCTCGATTCGGGTTATTCCATATTTAGCCCATTACTCTTGATTCACCCCAAAATTTATTTCCCGAACTTTCCTTTCTTAACCTACCGACTCATCCTTAAAATATAGCAAATGAAGATGAGTATTACTAAGTTTTAACTCTTAGTTAAAAACAGTACTAACTATTTTTTTAAAACAAGCAAACCTTTCCGGTTGCACCGGACATGTATTAAAACTATGAACCTTCCTCACAAATCACTCTATCTATTGGTGAAAACCTCATGAAAATCCGTGTAGTATTTTTTGAGTTTATCGTGAACAGACAGATAGACGTGGTGAAGGACTTTGTTTGGTAATATTTAGTGATAGGTATTTTAGTACCGACAAGTTGAAAATCTCACGAAAATAAGGTTAAAAATTTACGATGGGGTGAATAAAGAACTAAAATGGAAGAATAACAATTAAAATTGCCCTGGGATGTGCAAAAAATAGAAATGAGATGGGTAAACAAAAAAAAATTAGAATGGAAATGGGATGAAATACTTAGTATGAACATGGAACATTCCTTCGATTCGATGGCTTACATTATCCTGTCACCCTGAAATTCTTGACTCCTCCCAATATTTCCTAACATTCCTCCTTCATTATGAATTCCGTGAGCGTATAAAATAAATCAACATCACGTAATATTATTCACGTGAAATATTTGATTGACTGCTTTTTCTAAATTGTAATATTTACTTATATTTTTTTCCCGCTATAGTTATAGAGTGACAAACGTTTTATATTATATGAATGCTTTTTAAAGACAAAAATACATAAATATAATTATTAACTTGCAATATTTGCTTAATATTAAGTTATTTCTGCTTTGATCGAATATACTTAATAATTTCAAAAACGAACCTTTCTTATTGTGTGGGTTTGCCACTTGCCGTGTGGTCCCGGTAGAAGTAGAATAGGACTAGTACAAGTCTTCCCGTTGATGTCGTAGAAGGCGAATAGAAACACAAGCAAAACAAACATCAAAGAGACCTTTCCAACCCGTCTGGGCCAGATTTTTATGAGCAAATTTCAAACTGTCTAAGGGCATCTAAGTAAGCTCTAGCTCAATGCCTGGCATAGGCGTACTCATAGCAGTCATTTTATGATTTCCTCATATGTTTTCCCTCACAGGAAGGTAATCTGACTGCACTGGCTAATGTATGGCTCTAGTACAGAGAGGGTCATACTCCTGCAGTGAAGACTGAAAGACCTGATGAAGAAGAAGAAGAAGTAAATCTCATCACTATATGAGTTGGAAAACCATCGCAACATGAGCTAAAATCGAAAACTAAACTTGTATAATAGGTATTTGTGTTAGAAATATTCGACGTGGCAGGAGGAAGCGTGGTAGCTTAATTGATGAAGCTCTGGTCGGTCAAAGACCAAATTGCCAGTTCAAATCCTGTTTGCATAAAATTTTTGAGCATATCTATGTATCTAATAAGCAATTCTTTCGTTATCTTAGACCAACAGTCTTCTTTCGTTTCCACATAAAATTATTGGTTAATTTTAATGTTTCTTTTTTCTGCCATTTCTGATTTTATTTTTTATATGCAGGGTTACTTGTAAAACATAAGTGATCTCACAAAAGTAGACAGCTAACATCATAAACTCAAATTTTGTTCTACGAGTTTAGACTTTGATAAAAAATTAAAAAAATCGGTGTTTCAAGTTTTTAGTAATTTGTGAGTTATCCTGTCGCGGCATTGGCTCGTCTCAGCTTCATTCGTACGAAAAATGACGCGGCGGCGCTGACGCGTACATTCACTGCGCGTAGAGTTATTAACATTCAACGGGAAAATTTTATTTAATATTTATTTTAATATTAATCATAGTTATCAGAATAGTGATATTAATCTGACAAATTATCAAATGTCGTAGAACAAACGTTGATAGCTACCTATTCCTACGAGATAACTGGAGTTTTACCAGTAACTCTGTATACAAGTATATACATAAGTTCAACTTACCGATGTATTTCAGTCCTTCTTTCCATGCCATAGTAAAAAGGTTTGAATATAAAAACAAGCAAATGTTGAATATTACACGCAAAGTACTGTCATAAGCACAATCCTACTCCATGGAGTAAGCAAAAGAGTTTTATGTCAGGGTATAATAAAAAACCTTACTCGAAGTCACGTACCAAACAAAAGTCTAATTTTATGTCCCACTTTATGACGCATGTACATACAAAATAATATACTATGTGAGACGCATTCCCCAATAAACCACAAGATATTTGTACTCTCGAGCCGAAAATTGCTTAGGCTCTCCAATTCCCGTGTAAAGGTGAGGACAGATAGATACATAAGATAGATAAATAAGTTTGTTTTATATTGAACTAGATGTTACTCGCGGCTTCACCCGCGTGATAAATAGCCTTTGTCCTTCTCAGTACCATAACCTGCTAAACCCTAACATGCAAAAATTCATGATGATCGGTTTAGTAGATAGGGCGTGAAAGCGTAACAAAGAAACAAACTCACTTTCGCATTTATATTATGAATGAATGAAGCAAGTTTAATGTCAAAGAACCAATTCAAGTTAATTAATTTGAGTTTGCGGTTTATTAGCATAAAATATTTCGGCATACACAAAAGCTTCATTAACTTCAAAAGTTTGTACATATACAGGGTTGATTGTTAAACGCCATAAACCTCGCAGGACTAGACGGCTAATATCATAAACAACAACGTTTGTTCTACGAGTTTTATTAATACATTAAAAATAAATGTTTTTATTGTCATGTCTATGTAATAGTGGTACAAAAGCACGTCGCAACGGTGGCGCATGCACTGCGCGTAGAGTGGAAAATTTGAATTAATATTTATTTTTGGATGCTAAAAAATTGATACATTTTACTTTTTAAATGTAACAATTTTTTAAGAGACGTTGTACAAACGTTTTTGTTTATGATGTTGGCTTTCTGCTTCTGCGTACATGATCATTTTGATCGACCATCACACGCTTTCGGTGAACAAAAAACTATGCTTATTTGTGAAATGACATTGTTATTAGAAAATCGTTAATTTGAATAATTCGTACACAATAATAGACCACCAAAACTTTGAAACTATTCGTTCTACACCACTAAAACATTAAAAAACAAACGCACAGAGTAAAATTCCATCGTCAAGATGCTGGATCTAAAATACGGGTGCAGGGTGTGAGTGTGTGTGAGTGAAAGTCAAAGTATGTTTCTTCAGCTTATTTATTCAGGATCCAAAAAGTTTTTCCAGATAAATACATCATTTTCTTCATTTCATCATACTCTTACACCTATACAAGGCTTTACAATGTGTAAAGAAGGATCTGCAGCGTGTGCACGAGCCCTTACAATCCAGTTTGTACTTAAGGGTGTGTACTCATATGAAAATTCGTGGATTTCCCGCGATATGTGAGGCTTTCACACATAAGAAGTGCGTAATGGGATGTTGGCCTGATGCAGAATAAAGAACTTACAGAAGAGCTCAATAAGCAAGAATGACGTCATTTTGTAAATAATACAACTCACCCATCGAGATCATAAGTCTATGTTTACCTTACAAAGCTTACTTACGGTACAAAATATATGACATCAGGACGTAAATTTATTAAGAAAAATAAGCAATAAAAAGTATCTTCCAAAATTTCTCGGATTATCGGAATAATACACCGCGTGTAAATTTATCTTCGACATAGCGTTAAAAGGTTGATACAGCCAGTCAATATCATCAAATTTTCGATAGGACCATAGCTGTAAAAAAATGAAACGGGTCTTCTTTTAAGTTTTGAGTTACCAGCATTGGTCCTAAATGGAAAAATGGGTTCGTATTAACAGGCCAATTTGCCCTTCAAAGGCTATGTAAAGGGAAAATAACAAGTGGTACTGAGATTAAATTCATCTTTTTAGCCTACTCTACTTAGGTAGTGGCAATCCGCTTCCATGTTCTACGATAAAGAAGCAATCCTAAAGGAATAAAAGTATAAACAAGAATGCTATCGTAATAAAAACCCTAAATCCAAGTCACTGATAACGAATGATAATGATAAAGAAGCAACCGAAACAGCAGTATTATTGCAAAAATTAAAATCCCGATTTTATACCTTAAAAAAAAGAAATCTATATACACTTTGGTTTTTGAGACGAACCTACGGATACCGTTTAAGTATACCTTTTTAAACCGATTAGGTATAGCTAAACCGTTGAAACCCATCCCGTTTAATAGAAATGAAGTTATAAAGAAATTGACAAACATAAGAAATGCGAAACACATAATCCTTTTAGTAGTTGGGTAAAAAATTTGATTGAAAGATATATTGTTAGTTCTGTATTCACTATAATTTGTGGTGTGTTGCTTACGACAAATTTACGCGAGGGTCGGAAAAATACGATGCTAAGATCTCGAGGCACTATAATGAATACGGGCGCATTTCTAAGGTGTATGACGGATGATAATGTGGGACTTGTGTGAAGTAAGACCTAGCTTTACAAAACAATATTTCTTACTACAGCCTTTAAACATATTTTATTGAGTGAGTTTTCGCAGCGCTTGCTTAATATTTTATACTCGTAAGTAATGAAGTGCACAATATATATTATTATGTATTGTATACTTCAGATAATTTGAATCCACGTTCTCAACATGAAAACCAACAGCTTTTGTTCTGTGACCAAATCTAAATACGTGGAAAATTCATGAGCTTTTCCATAGTACGTCGAATACCTCTCATCTAATATGGTGCAGCTGATACTTTTGCTATCAAATGATGATTTGAACCAGGTACTGAAGCTAGTCGCCATGTTGTTTCCGGCAGAGAAGAATAGGACTACTCCAAGTCTTCCCGTGGATGTCGTAGAAGGCGACGCGGCGACATAGGTAACACAAGCTAAACGAAGCTTTTAAAAATCAAAGAGACCTCTCTAACCCGTCTGGCCAGCGTGAAGAGTGTAGGCCAAATCCTCTGACTGCTCAGTGGAGACTAAAAAGACCTGATGATGATGATGACTGATGATGAATATCAAACATACGTTTAATATTTTTGTATGCGGTCAGCAGTCTATGCGATAGTAATATTGTATTTGATGCAGCTAACCACTGACATTACAAAGGTAAAGCACGGCACGTATAGTCGCCTATTGTGATGCAGACTTGAGGTTAGAGCTCCCGTCGTCTCCATCGGTTTTGCTTCAAACAATACCAGTAATGAGGCTTTGACAAACAGCTGTACAGCCGCACAACAACAAAGCAAACTCCAGATTGGAGACCCTGACATTAATTGTTTGTTTACTTATTTGAATATAACTTTTGCTGGAAGTAACAGTATTTGCCAGAGTTACTTCTATGATATATTATATAGTAAGTAATATTATTTTTTTTATATCATAGGACGGCAAACGAGCAGGCGGGTCACCTGCTGGTAAGTGATCACCGCTGCCCATGGACCAATGTAATACCAGGGGTATGATAAGATTTTTTCACTGTTGTGAAGGTACGTTATCTCTGAGTGCCATAAGCTATGTATGTACCACGGGCGAAGCCCTGTGGACTGCTAGTTTTATTATAAATGGAAGACTAGCGTTAGTACCTGGTATAAATCATAATTCTACCAAAATAAGTCAACACTTATCACTTGTTTTCCCAAATTTTAAATGCAATAATTAATGCAGTTGCAATTACAAATAAATTTTATTTGCCATAATTTTATTACAAATAACGTTTCATTTGTCATAATTATTAAATGACATAAACTTCTAACTTCTGACTTTCACTTTTAATGAAATAAAGTATAAAATTGCATATTTATTTTCAAATTTCCGCCGCTTTTTCGCAAGTCAAAAGATAATAATTAACTTATTCATTGTCTATACTTTGGTCGCAAGGAAACCTTACATTTATTTTTGTTACTTCCACCCTAAATAATACTAAAAAAAATAGTACAAATAATATTATGAAAAACAATACAATACCATCTTAATCACTTGGTGGTATCTATTTTAAATCTGTCCCTTAATATTTATTTACATATTCTATCCCTTGATCGCAAGTTAAATGAAAGCTTGTCAAAAAAGCGGCTGTTGAAAACAGCACATGTTTTGTTAAATACAATTACAACTTTCTACTGGGACATGATCCTTCCCTTAATCCTAACCTCAAAACACGCGTCGCGGGAACCCGGCTTAGGATAAAAGTTCTTTATTTATTCGAGGCAAATTGAACGCTGGTACATCGGTTGGGGGAGATGATGCGATTTTAAGTGATATACAGCGATGATATATCTTAGGAGACTCGGAAAAAGCGGAAAATTATAATTATGTAAATTTGGGGGCAGATAAACCTGACCGCTACTAACGGATTTTAAATTGTAGAGGGGCTTTCATTAAAATAGTCTCGAAACGAGGCCTCTAATATGTTGCATTGCATGCATCATTATTTTAAAAATTAAAAATACCCGTCTACCTTTTTTTTCAGTTTACGTCCGCTTCCGCTATCTTGATTTGTTGCTGAAATTATATGCGTATGACATTCTGAGAAAGAATACAAATCTAATGACACCTCACACTTCAAATCGGTCAAGCTGTTTAGGCTACAGGAGGTACTAGCAACAAGCAACTCAATACGATGATCCCTCTATCTCTAAACAGTTGGACCGGATTTTAATAATACATAGCTATAAAACCTACTTTCAAATAACAAACCGTTTCCACATCGGTTCACCCATTAAAGAGCTACGACCACAAACTACGAACAAGATACTATTACTAGGATCAGACGACCCACTGCCTTATGTTTTCTCTAGGCAATAAAGATCAAAGACAAATAAGGGAGTGAGGGTGAAAATGAAAAA
The DNA here is from genome assembly GCA_963082605.1 of Rhodophaea formosa. Classification (NCBI taxonomy): domain Eukaryota; kingdom Metazoa; phylum Arthropoda; class Insecta; order Lepidoptera; family Pyralidae; genus Rhodophaea; species Rhodophaea formosa. The sequence goes on along the minus strand of OY720225.1, from coordinate 7,071,115 downwards.
AATGACATACAATTACGTTTGAGTTTCTATTGGGGGCCACAAATTCAAACTCAATTGACGTGTGTTCTATGACCTAAAAAGGCAGTTTTTCGGCAGTGGCTACGACGCCCGCCTCTGACAGGCTAGTGTCAATAAGTTCTTCTTCTTCTGTTTTATATTATGGCTTCCACCGAGATTTCAGTGATTCTGCCAATGTCCAGTATAATGATGAGATACTAAATATCGGTATTGTACGGTAAAGTTTTTTCAAGTGGTAGCAACAAAGATAGCGTATGCTCTTTGATGCCTCGTGGGAGCTTCTGGTGGCAAATCTATACGAGTCCATTTATCAGTCCACTTTAACTATTTGACTAATTGTTCATGAGCTCCAAGCATTTATAACACGAAACTATACCAATATCATATTATAAAGTCCACTTAAATCAATTTGCAAAATTGTCTAAGGCAAACTTCAACTGTACCCCTTGACTTCCCATCACAAAAACCTCGTCAATAAGTTATATGCAAAATCCTGATATTTGTTGAGTATATAAATATGTATGTATGTTTATGATAAAATATTAGTTGAAGTTTATTCATTTGTAACAATTAAGTGTTTGTACCTTATACCTGATTTTCGTTTACACATATTTACTGTTCAAAATTCTAACTTCCATATGTTAATTAATTGTATCCTTTGTCAAACTGGTTAACTGGAAGATATCTCTCTTATAAGTTCACAATTTTTACTAAGTTTAAATCTAGTTTTTGTTATGTTTTTCTTATGTATTTTGTACAATTAAGATTTTCAACAAACAAACGGACACATACCTACATAGCGGGCAAACTTATAACAGTTGTCTTTTTGGCGTCAAAAGTTTAAAATGCCGAGATTAATGCCGCAATAAACAATCATCATCATCATCAGGTCTGTTTTTATTCTCCACTGCAGGAACACTATTCTCTCTGCACTACCAGAGAATACAATATACAATACATGAAAATAATGTTTTTTTTTGTTCCAGATATGTGATTGCCGTCCACAATGGCGGCGCTACACATCGCCTGGTCGGCCCGGGAGACCTTCCTGCTGAAGGTGGACACTAAGACCTGAAACATGCGCACTGAACCACACTAAAATGGAGTTCGCCTCTATATTTCCTACCAATGTGAGTACAACATATTTAGACGGAATAACTAAAGGCCACAAACCCTTTATAAATGTGAGGGTAAGACACCAAAAATATATAAGTAGGTTGGCAAATGAGATAAAAGGTTACTTTTCGTTCAAGTCATCTCGGATATGGAACATCATTATCAGGTCTGTATTAGTCTCCACTGCAGGAGCACGACCCTCTCTGTACTGCCAGAGCAGTCAGAGGATTTGGCCTACACTCCCCACGCTGGCCAGACGGGTTGGAGAGGTCTCTTTGATGTTTATAAGCTTTGTTTAGCTTGAGTTTCCCAAGTCGCCTTTTACGACATCCACGAGAAGATTTGGAGTGGTCCTATTCTTCTCTGCCGGGAACCACACGGCTGGAACATATTTGGTATCAATGCATTCAGTTTGAAGAAAAATTTTTGTTTTGGTACCGCCGATTTTATGACGTCACAGCAACTACCCCCACCATATGCGCGCTTGTCATCTCATATATCAATCAGGACATCATACTGAATGCATTGATACCAAATTTGTCCATATCCGAGATGACTTGTGCAAAAATCGATTTCTAGAAGACTTTTTGTTAATTTGCTATATTGTCAATGCAGAAGTAAGAGTATGGGAGGCGGAACCAACCCAACACTCAATTCTTCTGACAACACCCATAGCCCGATTTACATTACCTACTATAAAGATCCAAGCACTTTATCGGTTATGTAAAGAATGAAACCTATTTGTAAATAGCATTTTTGACAAAAAAAAATGGTTTGTTAGAGAAAATTTTGAACCTCTGCTATAACAGCTAACAAAAAAATTTAAGATGAAAAATAATTTAAACATGTCAATCAAAAAGTTTCACATTACATTACACCTACAAGAACAAGTACATAAATTCCACACATATAGCGCACAAAATATTTACACATTTAATACACAGAATAAACCAAATTCAATGCTTATCAGCCATATATTCAGCTACTGAGTAATAACATTTTTTTATAAGGTAAGTTCAAAATGTTTCACCATCAAATCCCGGATGTAAATATTTCTAATAGACAGTTGGGTTCTTTAGATGTTTCAAAACTAAATTTCTTGTTTAGAGATGTAGTTTCAAGTGTACATGCACACAATTATAACGTTTTTACCTCTCATGGGGTACATAGAGTTCGAGACCTAAGACTACATTTAATTTTACTGTGTACCTATGTGGGCGTATAGGTGGAATTGACGACCTCCGTGGCGCAATGCTTAACATGCCATTCTGCGACACGAGCGGTTCTGGGTTCGATTCCTGGCCATGTCATGCATGACAGAAAATGATCTTTTTCAGATTGGCCTGGGTCTTGGATGTTTATCAATATAAGTATCTATCATATAGTATCGTTAAGTTAGTATCCTACGACACGACGTCGAGTTCACAACTTCCTGTGGGACTAGCCCAATTTCTGTGATTTGTTCCTATTAATTTATTTAATCTAATCCGAATACCTAGTTATGGTTTACTAGCCTTCCTTTAATTCCTTAAGATTTTCGCCCTGCGCGGGAAGAAAACCAGATTGTACATTTTACGTTTTTCTGTTTTCCGGACCAGCGTGTAAGATTGTAGGTATGCAACTGTGCAACAAAGTGTATAATCTAGTCAAATCTAATCCGCCCTTTAATCTAGTGCAGTGATCCGGTTGCACAAAGTTATGAATGACAAATTAGCGGATGCGAACAATTTCCAGCTGCAATTTTATATGGCATACCGCAGTGTAGTGTGTTTGTAATATATATACAGCAATGGAAGACTGAATTTTATTTGGTAGTGGTGGTAGGCGCTTTAGTTGTTTAATTTTGAACTAGCTGTTTCCCGCGGCTTCTCCCGCGTGATGTATAGCCTGTGTCCTTCTCAGTACCCGAACTTATGTGTATGTAAAATTTCATGATGATCAGTTTAGTAGATACCGCATTTAAGCGTAACAAACAAACAACCAAAGAAACTAACTTTCGTATTTATAATATTAGTTACGATTACGATAGTTGGTTCATAGAACCAGTCGATTTTATGTCAGTTACATTTATAGCTTACTAGCTTTTACCCGCGGCTTTGCCCGCTGATATATAGCCTATGTTCTTTTCAGTACCCCAACATATGTGTACGCAAAATTTCATGATAATCGGTTCCGTAGGTTGGGCGTGAAAGCGTAACAAACAAACAAATAAACAAACTCACTTTCGCTTTTATAATATTAGTTAGGTTTAGGATTAGGACTTTATGTAACTGACATAAGAACGACTACATACGTTGGATACTGATTGTACAGGATTTTGAATAGCAGTATAATCAAGTATTTATAATATCTTATGAGCTTAAGTTTCCTGCGTAATCTCGAAGAGTTAGGTAGGACATGTTAAAACTTCCTAGAACTGCCAGTAAAAGCATTTCAACGCCCACCACCAACTTTTTATAAGTAGGTACGCATACGATGTACTAAAGCGAACTTCCTGAAACTGTACGATACACCTACACTCGTTTTCGCTTTGAAGATTGACTTTTGACATAATTGAGTTCAAGCAGGTAAAATGTGATTAGATACGACCAATCAACTTAGCATCTTGTAAATATTTTAATGGATCGCTTCTCAGATCAAAGTTCACAGGGTTGCAAGCGATGTCGCAAAACTTCAAAGTCTACTTCAATCCCTGTCGCAAGGATTTCCAATTCGGCCAGAAGTGCGCTACCCTGCATCCAGCACTTTTCTAAGGCATTGGTCAATTTGGTCATAATCACAGCCACCTAAAAAGATACCTTGACGAGCTCCGTGGCGCAGCGGTCAACACGCCTGCCTGCTACATAGATGGTCCCGGGTTCGATCCCCGGTCAGGTCAAGATGAAAAATTATCTTTTTCAAATTGACCTGGGTCTTGGATATTTATCTATATATGTTTTTGTAATAAAATATAGTATCGTTGAGTTAGTATCCCATAACACAAGTTTCGAACTTACTTTGGGGCTCGCTCAATCTGTGTGATTTGTCCGTATATATTTATTTATTAGTGATAAATGAATAAAGAATAGCAGTTTTCTCAAATATTTATTATGAGATTAGTCTTACTGCGTTATTTCAAAGAGTGTTAGACATGTTAGAACTTCCTAAAACTGCCAGTAAAAGCCGTTCAACAACTTTTTATAAGTAGGTACGCATACGATGTACTAAAGCAAACTTCCTGAAACTGTACGATACACCTACACTCGTTTTCGCGATCTGTCATTTCGTTCAAAATGCGCGACACTTACCGCTTTTGAAGAACTTTAAAATTTACCTTAAGGGGGCACCCTAGGCACAGTAGCGACGCCAATCATTTTATTCCTAATACTTTACAAATTGAAAGAAATTCAAGAATGTACATCATATAAGCACTAGTAAATAACTTGAAGTATTTTTGGAATCATGTTTTAATATTATAAGAATCAGTCATTAAGAGAAAACGTGATTACCGCCAAAAACAGCCGTTTTGATTGACTGAAACTGATTCAAATAATTCTCACTGATTCTGATAATATTAAACATGATTCCAAAAATACTTCAGGTTATTTACTAGTGCTTAATTGCTTATATGATTTACATTCTTGAATTTCTTTCTATTTGTAAAGTATTAGGAATAAAATGATTGGCGTCGCTACTGTGCCTAGTGTGCGGCCTTAACAAGTTCAAGCAAAAATAATTTTATTTTGTTACAGGTTGCGCTAGAAGAGAATGAGACGACGGTGGAGTACGAAGATGGGGAGGAACCGGATGCGGTGACATTACTTTCAATACTGCTCGTCGGTAAGTAACTATATAGCACAATAGTGACACTCACTGTACGTAAGAGTTCTGACACCGGTGACCTAGAGCCGAGAGCGCTAGGGTTGACTGCGCGTAGGTAGTCGCTCACTCACTACTCAAGCCGCACTACACGTAGCCGCAAGTGATTTTACACACACCCATGCGTGTCGTTCTTATCTCTTAGTACCTATTATTTTCTTTGATTATAGTTAGAATGTTTGACTCAGATGCTGCCTAAAGAGTGCGGGGAAGCGGGGAGAGCATGTAGATGGCTTAAGAGCAACCACGAACGAAGTAAAGAATGGGCCAGATCGAATTTGTTTTGTTTAATCTTTGTTTTCTCAAAAGGCCGGCAGCGCTCTTATGACACCCCTGGCGTTGCAGATGTCCATAGGCAGCAACGATCACTTACCATTAGGTGACCCGCTTGATCGTTCGCCGTCGTATATCATGAAAAAAAAGAAAATTGGACACTATGCTTTTAGGCTTTGTCATGTCCCACTGCTGGACTAAGGCCTGCCGTTTCTGATCCCACCTTTAACTTAACTGTATAGGGCTATTTACATATTAATATACATAGTAGATAAATTACAGATCTGAATGACATGTCGTCAGCCGCAGATATCTACTTCGCGCTGACTCTTTTTTTTCTATTTAAGTATGGAATTCAACTATTGTACAATATGTTTATATACCCGTGTCCAATTCCTTAAGGGGTAACTCAGCCCGCTAATATGAACACCTTTTGGGTTCTAAAGATAGAAATTTTTAAAACATAACATACAACAATACACACAATTACAATAATAACAACACAAAAGTGTTTAGCTGGCGGGGCAATTTTTATATGAAAATGTTCAATTCTTTTTTCTGGAATTTCTGGAAAGTTATTGACGTCTAATGCTATCCTAACTAATATTTATAAATGCGAAAGTGAGTTTTTTTGTTTGTTACGCTTTCACGCCCTATCTACTGAACCGATCATCATAAAATTTTGCATACACATAGGTAAGAGTACTGAGAAGGATATAGGCTATATATAACGCGAGCGAAGCCGCGAGTAAAAACTTGTATTAGTTTAAAATTACAGCAGTTTTTTGGAACAAACCGTATTTTGCGAACACACTTCCGAAGGTACACAAAGAACAAAGGGTGAAGATATTTCCATCATTTAGTAGACGACGCTTAATCAAGTTTTGTTTATTCAGGCTTTCTTTCATTTTCACAAGAAAATGGACTTAAATTTTCGCTTTTGGGCCGTACTGCCAAATCTCGATAATTTAAAGTTACGTCAAGTACATATATAAAAAAATATTGCAAAATCATTAGCATTATTTTAAACTAGCTGTTACCCGCAGCTTCGTCCGCCTGATATATAGCCTATGTCCTTCTGATTACCCTGACTTATGTTATACAAAACTTCATGGGGATCGGTTCAGTAGACAGGGTGTGAAAGCGTAACAAAACAAACAAACTCACTTTCGCATTTATAATATTAGTTACATAAGATATGTACCGCAAAAAGGCATGCTTATTTTATGCACGTGAGTGCAGATCATGCCAGGACACTAGTATGATCAATTGTAGCATGCCATAAACATGCCCAAAATTAGCATGTGTATCCGTAGCTTAACTTCAATTTAATTAATGTTCCTGGTGCCTTGTAAGTCTTTCGTTAAGACCCACTGTACACCCATAAATTTAATTCAATACACAAACTTCAAGAGGTGACTCAGCCCATCAACATGAACAACTTTTGTTAAGGGACTAATGCAGAAATTCATTATTATTTTTAACTTTTCCGTACATTCGGTCCGATCAGCTGGACACTTTTCCATCGTACGTCAATATTTGTTTGAGTTCCCTTCATTAGTCTCATATCAAAAATTGTTCATGTTAATGGACTGAAACACCCCTTCCAGTTTGTGTACTGATGAAAAAATAAGGGTGTTGATAATGAAAAAGAATTCTGGGAGAGAATGCTTTTTGTAACAAATTTTGAAATTGGAGCAATAAAGATAACGAAATAAATAAATTCTTGCCCTCTTTTCGAGTCATATTATTTTATCTCAGTCTATTCTACTGGAATGCGCTTTATTCTTAACTTCTCTCGCATAAAAATTACATGGCATTTATATATTTACTTTATTATTTATAAAAACTCGGGACAAAAATAACTCGCCTAAATCCTCAGCTCTTGTAAGCGGAAATTAAACCGCTTGGACAAAACTGCGGTATTGTGTCCCTAGAGTTTTAATAAAGACGTATATTTTTAATTAAATTTGTCTTCACTTCTGAGTTTTTGGTTGAGCAGTATCTAGAACAGTCTTAAAGAAGAAAATAAGATTATTTTTATTTACGTAACATCTACCTCTGTTATTGTTTCGTACACATTTTATGATCTCTTTTGTTAGAGAAACACTATTTTAGTAGGTGATATCCATCAAAGAGTTACCGTTGCCTAAAGTTTAGATTCATACAAAGTCCTGAACAATTACCAGGCAGTTTTTTCGAAAATGTTCATTGTATAAAGTTGTTGAAAAATAACAAATTGCTTTATCCCAACTAATATTAATCTATGTGTATGCAAAATTTCATGATGATCGGTCGATACGGCGTGAAAGCATAACAAACAAACAAGCAAACTCACTATAGCATTTATAATATTAGTTAGGACAAAGAAGGCAAACAGTCATACGGCCAATCTGATAGAAAGCGGTTACTGTAGCCTATGAACGCCTGCAACAACAGGGATGCCACTCGCGCGTTGCTTTGTTGTCGTTGATTTTACGTCCACCATGTTGATATTTTGCTTACGTTACATAACCTACTAGCTGTTACCCCCGGCTTCGCCCGCGAAATATATAGCCTATGTCCTTCTCGGTACCCTAACCTATGTGTATGCAAAATTTCATGATGATCGGTTCAGTAGACACGGCGTGGCAAGGGTAAATAGTAAGTTTTCCGTTTATCTTCTTAAAGCGTAGCGTGACAAAACCTCACTCATATCTGGTGGAAACGTACTTTAAACATTATTCATCAACAAATATATAAGCGCAAAAAAACAAGAAGTTTTTGGTTTATCAAATATTATATCAGCGTGACAAAACGTCACTCATATCTGGTGAAAACGTACCTTAAACATTATTTTCATCAACAGGCATATTTCTGTCGCTCCTGATATTCCTGAGCGTCGCCGGCAACATTCTAGTCTGCATCGCGATCTACACAGACCGCGGCCTGCGACGGATCGGCAACTTGTTCCTGGCGTCGCTAGCGATCGCCGACATGTTAGTTGCCGCTGCTGTCATGACGTTTGCCGGCGTTAATGACTTGCTTGGGTAAGTGAGCAGTAATTTTATCGTCAAACTACCTTAGGAAATTAATGGGTTAAAATTGAGCCTTGTCAAAGATGCCCCCGAAAACTCGGTATCATGGTGGCTTTGAACATCATAGTCATCATCAGGTCTTTTTTAGTCTCCTCTGCAGAAGCACGACCTTCTCTGTCCTTCCAGAGTCATATATTAGCCAGAGCAAAGAATTTGGCCTACACTCTCCACGCTGCCCAGACGCATTAGAAAGGTCTCAACTTAGTTAAGCTTGCGTTTCCTAAGTCGTCTTTTACGACATCCACGGGAAGACTTAGAGTGATCCTATCTTAAACTGCCGGGAACCACATGGCAACGGGGGCGATTAACGATTGTACTAAATTATCTTACGTCGATTCACATACAGCAGTTTAATAATGTCGTTTCCGGCAGAGTAGAATAGCACCATTCCAAGTCTTCCCGTGGATTTCGTAGCAGGCAACTTAGGAAACCAAAGCTTACCTACCTAAACAAGCTTATAAATATCGAAGAGCAACCCGTCTGTGGAGAGTGTAGGCCAAATCCTCGGACTGCTTTGGCTAATATATGGCTCTGGTAGTACATAAAGGCCTTACGACCCTTTCTACTATACTACAAGAGCACGACCTCCTGTAGTGGAGACCAGCAAAAAATATTCTTTTCTTGATTGTAATTAATGATTAGGAGAGGATAGTCTCATTATTGACTGCTCTGGCTAATATATGGCTCAGGTAGTACAGAGAAGGTTGTGCTAGAGACTAAAATAACTTGATGATGATGATGACATACAGATCTGTGAAGCTCTACATTTTTCTTCTTTATCCAGATATTGGGTGTTTGGCGAGCAGTTCTGCGACACATGGGTGGCCTGTGACGTCATGTGTTCCACCGCATCCATCCTCAACCTGTGTGCCATATCACTCGACAGATACATACATATCAAGGACCCTCTGAGGTACGGAAATTACAATTAAATTCAAAACAAGTTGGTCTTCCTAGTAGCTTTTATACAACGTGTAATTTGATCCTCGACATACCGTTAAAGGCGCGATTCAGCCAGTCGAAATGATCAACTCTTACTATGGGATCAATGCTGGGAACTCGTGTATGAAAATGGGCTTAAAAAATCAACATTTTTATAAAAAAATGTGTTTAACCGCGCGGGCAATTCTTATGGAAAGTTAATAAAAGAACCGGCCAAGTGCGTATTGGGCCACGCGCAGTGGTTCCGTAGTTTTGAATGACAACTTTGAGTTCACACTGTTCACACTCGCACCCCACAGTTTAACGACCAAAAACATCGAAAAATGAAAATTGTATGAAATTTTACATTTTCGAGTACATTTTATAAGTTGGTTGCCTATAACTTTTTAGTTTGTACTTAGTATTCAGCTCTGATAGTTTTCCTTTCAACTTCAGTATATAAATATACTACTGCTGTAATTATTTTCACGTATCCATATAATAACCGTTTAGCAGATAGAGGGGTGGACACTTACCTCTAACAAAAATTTGCACTTTAAAACCAAATAACGGATCCCTAAATCGAAAAATAGTGTTCTCAACCTCACAATATTTTTAAAGACCTATTTCACAATATCCAACACGATGGGTTTGTATAGATAAAAAAAATATCACTTCCTCTGTACTAGTATGGGAGCTACGCTAAAAAAAATTGTTTTGCAATTTTTTTTCTACCACTTTTTGGCATGATTAATATACATACCCATACCAAATTAAAGCTTTCTAGTACTTATAGTCTCTGAGTAAAACCGCGGATGGACAGACGGACAGACAGGCAAACATGGCGAAATTATAAGTTCCTAGTTTATTACGGAACCCCAAAAATAGAGTTCCCAGCATTGATCCCATAGGAAAAAATTTTCATATGGACAGTCTCAGTGTTCAGTTACTCTTCGGTCGAAAGAACCATTTATAAGAGTCTGTTTCTCTATTATTAAAAACCTTAGAGAAATAATATTACATTAATTCAAAAGCTTATAATTATGGTATTACAATTTTCCTGTAAGATCTTTAGTTTCTTTGGTCTTTGGCCAGGAAAGCAAAACTACCCCAAATTGTGTCAAATTTGGGAAGAAATTGCCTTGCTTTGACAAGCTATGACTCAATAAATATAAGTCACAGATAGTTCAAATTGTACTCAAAAGATAGATAATTTAGTATATTATATATTTTTTATAAGTATACGACAAAGATATCCGAAAAACTAATCATTTAGGTAGTTTTTTCGTAGTAAAAACTAACTCACACTTTCGGGCCCCCCAGCAGTAGCACAGTATTAAGAAAGTTGCAAACTTGGGTGTAGACTTTCTTAGTGGTCTCTACAATATATAAAAAAATCGCCGATACATGCATGATTGCAATGTTTGATGTCGATATTGACTAGCATAATTACTTGCTCTGTGATTCTAACTTATACTCTACTTCAACGTTCCTAATATTACTGTCACAAAAGACCTATATCCCTCCAATGCGCTCTGTAATGATGTTATTGTATACAGAAATAGATGCTGAGGCATGAAGTCGATTTCGACAAATCCCGTGTAAGCGGATAAAATTTAAGGACTTAGTTGTAAGCAAACAATATGTAATCATCCTGCGAATGTTTGCGGTCCCAAATGGATGGTTCCATGGAGTATAACAATGCTGAATAGACAGATTAGGTCTCGCATATGTAGGGAGGGTCTAATAAAACCTATACAATAGGAAGTTAGCGATTTGTATCAGGAATGCTATCACATTTGATATTAATCTGTAAACCGCGACCACCTCTTTAATTTTATCTACTTCGAAACTAGACTGGATAAAATTGCTTAGCAATAAGTCCTCCTTTGTTCCATATATTTTGTTAATTATGTTCAATGTGTATTTTTGTTATATTTGGCACAATAAACATAAATTGTATTGTATTTTAGTTTACGATAGCAGCAAATAGAAAAAGTTTTGTTGACTCCTCTGAAAATTTTTCGCTTAAAACAAACAGAGCGTTAAAAAACGATCAACACTTACATAAAGGGGTGACTCAGTCCGTCATTATCATCTTTTTTAAGCAAATAAAGTTGGGATTTTGATTAAAATTTTCATTTATATTGTAAGACTTACAATTGGAAATTTTGGTTGACTTAAAATAAGCAACCACATCGAATATGGCGATTTCAATGCCATGTTTCAGGCTTGCCTTGTGACAAGGACCTGTGGGACATTTTTATTTAGCTTCTTATACGTGATCAAAGTTTAGCTTTCATGATTTTTTTATGGTGTAAGAAGAAGGTATTCGGAAGTAATAATTAAGTAAGTAATGTAAATAAATATACATGTATGTCCAATAAACTACGAGTCAAATCATAGAAAAATATTATTATAGGCTATTTTCCTGGGTCAAAAATTTAATAATAAAATTAGACCATCAGTTAGACAATCGAAAAATATTGGACACGTATTTTTTCTTTCGTTAATTCAACAATAAATGTCAAAGATAAAGCGTGTCAAAGTTCATGAGTGGGGGCTTGTGACATCACAGGCCACTAAAAAGTGTACTGGCTAGTGACGTCACACACAATTTTAACGGACTATCTCGTTGACATTTTTTGTTTGATTGACAAAGGAAGAAACACGTGTCAAATGTTTTTTGATAATCTAAGTAACGAACTAATTATATTTTTTTTAGGAAAATAGCATAATTATCAAAAATTGGTTATTTATACAAGAATACTTTTTAAATTGTTATTCTGTATTCAGTAAAATAAATTTTTCAGAAACCCAGGAGAAATCCCGTCGTAAATTGAAACCAAATACTGCGAACTTTGATTCCTAGAAACAGTTAACTCTTCGAAACTAGAAAATCTCTATAAAATATCGCATTTTCTGAAAAGTAATATTTCATAAAACTTTACAAACATTTCAGAATCATTTCATTACTAACAGTTTAGTTAGTTATTTGTCAACTTGAAGAAGAAGAATCTACGATACCCACTTCTTCGCCTTCTACGCTGGTCTGGGAGAAAAGCAAAAACGTTGAATGAACCAGCTGCTTCTCTTCCCACGCAGATGGCAGAAGCCGATAAGCGTATAGAATCATGTCAATAGACGATGCGGCTAGCAACTCATCACTATCTTGTTTCCGTTCTCTACCTACAAGCCCAACAACATGCTAAACGTTGCCTTTAGGTTTAAGACCTGGGCTCTGTCTACCCCGCAAGGGAAAAAGCCGTGATAGTATGTATGAAACTCAAGTAGCGTTGGCATCTGGCAATCGTTCGGCTGTAAAAACTTTGCTAAATTATATTCACTGATGAGCATTAATATATTTATTCAAAAGGCAAATCTGACTTATATATCAACGTAAGGCCGAAACTACTGTTCCTAGAAACTTGAAATTGAGTACAAAGGGTTCCTTTCATGATGTAAGTCTCTTCTTCTTCTTCCTTGCCTTTTCCCACGTCAAGTAGGGTCGGCCCTCCTAATTTTTCTGCGCCATGACATTCTGTCTAGGGTTGTCGGGTCGGGTAGATCCTCTTTTTGTGCGAGACTAGTCATACTGGTGTACCACGTGTTTGGAGGGCGCCCTTTGACTCTTTTTTTCTCCGGCAGGTTTAAGGCCGTCTTTACAACATAAGCATCATCTCTCCTCATTACGTGGCCGTACCACCTGAGACGATTTTCTTTGAGCTTTTCGGCTATGGGGGCCCCTTTAAAACTGCCCCAAACGTACTCGTTTCGCACTTTATCCAGCCTCGTGACCCCTCCTGACCATCTTAGCATTTTCATCTCAGCGGTGTAAATCTTTTGCACATGGGTTTGTTTAACGGGCAACACTCAGCTCCGTACAAGATCGCTGGTCTCACCGCCATCTTGTAGACCTTTCCTTTTGTGTGGACAGGCATGCGAGTATCGCATAGCACTCCCGTTAACGACCGCCACATCTGCCAGCCAACGTTGACTCTGTGCGCTACATCTCCTCCACGCTGACATTTTCTGTGATGACTGACCCAAGACCCTTTCATGATGTAAGTCTATGAAAGGAAATTCAACTCCCTAAGGGGGTGAAATTGGGGGGTGAAGTTTCACGTGGGCAAAGTCACGGGAAAATGACTTGGAAGTATAAAATTTCAAAGAAAGCTCTTAAAATAATATTGCATTCAAAAGTAATTCATACAAAGTTATCGAATTGAATAACGCGCTGTCACATGAATCTTCGATGCCAAAAGTATCCTAAGTTTTCTTTATCAGTTATGAACGATGAATAATAATTTTATTATTTATCACCATTAATATAAGTTTCATTTCAAAATCTCTTCACATAATTGATTTGAAAACTGGGACAAAAGAAATAGTGGCTTTTTATCCAAGAAAGAACTCTCAAGAATCAAGATAGAAGATTCTTTGATTGATCAAGATAACACTTAAAGATAAATATTTTTAGTTAATGAATCATTGGTATGGAATAAAATTATATTTATTAACAATTCTATTCTGATATATTCTTATTCAATATTTACTTAAACTATAAAATTATTGGTATTAAATAAATGAATCGGAATGTTTTCTTATGTTTTCGCGATTGTTACACATTAAATAAAATTATTTTATAAATAATGTAATAAACGCGATAAAAACCGTATTAAAATAATTTTATTTAATGAATCGGAATGGTTAATCGCGTATTAAATAATGTCATTCATTATACATCGTAATACGAAGCACTTGTGATCTGGTGTTCTAAAGAGCCACTCATAACCGAAACATCTCAAATTTGATCCTCGTCCAGGCAACCTGGAAACTGATCTGAGAATTTCGAATAAGAGACCGGTCCTGGAGCAAGCCCGATCTTTAGAATCTTTAGTTTAATCAGTTTCATCATGGAAATATTATTGGGAAACCTGCACACTGGTGGGTTTTTGACTAGTCTTTGAAATTAAGAAAGTAATGGGATAGGTAGATATTATAATTGTACAGAAATAATTACTCATCCTGGCAAACACTCTCTCTCTCTCTCAGAAATTTTGTTATCGTATTGTTTTTATGTTTCTGATAGTATTAAAATCATTTATATATTTATATACAAATGAAAAAGTCTAACCATAGTTGTTCGATTTTATACTACACGACCATGACAGTACAAAAACATAGGTTATACGTCACAATAAATAATCATAGAACAGGGCACGACATCACCGGGATAAGGAGTCGCGCGCTCTGCGGTCCTGAGGCTCGGGCTGACGCTGCACTCAGGTTCCAAAGAACTGCAGCTGACACTATGGAAACTAGATAGAAACATATGCGAAACATTGACGAGCTCTGTGGCGCAGCGGTTAACATGCCTGCCTGCAGCACGGATGGTCCCGGGTTCAATCCCCGGTCAGGGTAAGATGGAAAATGATCTTTTTCAGATTGACCTGGGTCTTCGGATGTTTATGTTATAAGTGTCTATTATTAAATATAGTATCGTTGAATTAGTATCCCATAACAAGCTTCGAACTTACTTTGGGGCCAACTCAATTTGTGTGATTTATCCGTATAGGTATATTTTTTATTTCTATTTATATATTTTAATGCAATCAATTAAAAATCTTAATTTCTTTCAGATACGGCCGCTGGGTGACCCGCCGCGTGGCTATCATCACGATAGCCATGATATGGATCCTGGCTGCGCTGGTCAGCTTCCTGCCTATCTCACTGGGCCTCCACAGGCCTGATGAAGAAGCACTAGCGACGCAAAGGCCGCCACGGTACCCGACATGTGCGCTGGTATTAACACCAACGTACGCCATTGTCTCCAGCTGTATATCGTTCATACTACCCTGTATCGTCATGATCAGCATATATTGCAGGTGAGAACTTCTAGATATTCTTGATACTTCTGATTTAGCAACTCGGTCTGTACCTAGGATGTTGAACGAGGCAATTAAAGGGTAAAATAATTACATCTTGCGCAAATCAAGAGAAATTAGTAATTAATTATCAAACCCAAGGAAAATTAGTGTAAGACACGCAGAGAAACTGGGGAATCGTGTCAAAAGGCGATGCAGCTTGCAGTCCATCACCATTTTGATTCCGTTTTCTACTTTTACTCCACCAGTAAGCCAGGGGTGCCTCAACTGCCTGTCCAGTAGTTGCGGGTACGCACGCCCGGCCTCCCCAGCTCTCTCATTCTTTATCCATCCGAGAAAGTAGCATCCCAAATGTCTTTATTCCGTTCTCCCAGTCTATCAAACTCCTACCCTTCCTTGCTTAAAACAGTTTCAATGGGCAGTAAAGTCGGAACCGAGACAAGCCAAACCGGCGCTCACCAACCCGTTTGCCAAACGTGGTGATAGTGCAAAACCCTCGCAATGATGGAATTCTTACGACTGAGACGATATTGACCTCCACCAAAACGCTAAGTGTGGCCTGTAATTCTTATAGACCTGGGCTGTGTAGGGGAAAAATTCGTAACAATATTTTTGTAGGTATATGTTTATCTAGATAGTTTCTTAACTGTTTAAACAACTTGTATGTAAATGAAGAGGCATAAGGAAATTCAAAGATTGGCTAAGCGCCAGCATATACTTACTATCGTATTAAAATACTTTTTACACTGGGGCTTTTTAAAATTGCTTAAATTATTTATGCAGGTTGTAAAACGGCGATAGAAGCTCATAAGCCGTTTGTCTTCTTACCAGCTGCATTAATACATACAGTTTAACTCATTATTTACAGCTACACCTGTTTACCTTAACCTGTTCTCAACATACCTACTTTTGTCAGTTACATAAAAATTATTTTTGTTTAAAACTGCTAATTATAATTGTTAGGACCGCTAGAAAAGAAATGCATTGTTTTTCGACTTCATGTAAGTAGTACGTTTGTGAGTTTCTCAACGTATTTACAGGTATTGTTTGAATGTTTACTCCATTATTTTATAACCTAAATCGTAAAGTGTATCATTTCAATCTATTTACATTTCTTGGTTTTACGCTAATAACGTAATCAAACAAACTATTACAGTTCAAAAAGGAAAATCTATGCCATGAGCGAAATGAAATTAAATTTCAGGACGATTTTGCTAATTTGATAAAAACCTACAACATATACACTTAAATAAAATGTTGTGATTTTTTCTAATGGAGAGTGTAGGGCAAATCCTCTGTCTGCTCTGGCTAATATATTATTATGGCTCTGGTAGTACAGAGAGGATCGTGCTGACTCCTGCTTCTGCACTGGAGACTGAAAAGACCAGAGGATGATGATATAAATGAAAACGTTCAAGTTGCGAAAATGACGAATCGCTTTAATGACGTCTTTGATTTCCTACTTATCCGTATTTCATTATAAATGCATTGAAAAATTAAGTACTCGTAAATTCTATGCTTTTACTTAAAAGATAAAAAATACGAACATATAAAACAATATCTTACAAAAATATTATTTAAAACCTCATCATACTCATACCCAGTATCTGGTGGATATTGAAAACAATCAATTAATCTGTACGCGAATGTTAACATGGTCCAATTTATATTGCGCACTTTGATGTTGTGCATTGTTAAATAAATTGAGGATTTTCAATCTCGCGGATACACAATATTGTAATGAAAAACGCGGCTTCCATTTCTGAATGCAGCTAAAAAAATATGGATGACCACAGTTATTGTTTTGAGTTATACTGTATTTTAGTTCGCAAATTTATAGCAACTTTTATTATCAAAACATTACCATAAACGAAATATTTCGTATAGCTACCAAACAAAGTTCTCACGCCACCCATACAAAATACAAGCTCGTGACGTCACAAATATGTAGGAATTTCAGCGGCGCGTTTTCACATGTGTCTTCAAAACTTTTATAACTGAAAGAGTTTTTTGTTTAGAAATGTATTTCTGTCACTATTGTGTTTATTTTTGGCAGGTCTTTACATAGCAACATGAAAAATTTTTTAGTCAACATGCCCATTGACGAGCTCCGTGGCGCAGTGATTATACACCAGCCTACGACATGGGGGTCCCGGGTTCGATCCCGGTCATGATGGGAAACGATCTTTTTCAGATTGACTTGGGCTCTTAGTTGTTTATCTATATAAATATATAATATAAAATATAGTGCCGTTGAGTTAGTATCTTGCAACACAAGTCATTAGTATCTTGCAACAAAAGTTACACAACTTACTGGGGGCTAGCTCAATTTGTGTAAATTGTCGCCAAATTTTTATTTTAATTATTTCTTAGAATGCAAGCCAAGATTTTAATGGGAGCAATATGTAATAATATGAAACAATAAAGTAATGCATAAAACGACAGTTCCAAGATAAAGTTATACGAACAAACTTAACTAGGTACTAAATTTTCGGATATATTGTGATTTTTAAGGGAAGATTGGTTTAATATAATGTATTTAAGATACCTTTCACATGGTACCAAAAAATCTATATATGTCAAAAAAAAATTTCAACTATGCGTATTTTTGTACCCTATAGTGCGCTTTATTGGATTTCATGTGACGTAACATAACCACTGGACACTTATAAGATTCAAAACACATGTAAAGGTAACTTCCATGCTGGTCTGGGAGAAAAGAAAAAATATAGAATGTACCAGCTGCTTCTCTTCCCATGCAAATCGTAAAAGCCGATTGAGGGAACGGGCGTCAGGAATCATCTCAATAGGCGATGCGGCTAGCAACCCATCACTATTTTGATTCCGTTCTCATCTACAAGCTCACCTAAATGCTAAATGTGGCCTTATGGTTTTATAGACCTGGGCTCAGTCTACCCAGCAAGGGAAATAGACGTGATAGTATGTATGTATGTATGTATCTAAAGGTATAAATCATCGGTCTGGTGATGCTGGAGAGGTAGGGAGTACGAGAGAAAAAACAAACATACATTCATACACATAAGTATACATTACATAAGGTATACATACAAACATACATAGCGACCAAAATCATAACCATCTTTATGGCTTAGCCGTCGTTCGGTTAAAATATATGTAACAACGGCATTATAGTACTTCCGGAAAGATCTACCAATAATACGCACACTTTTCATAATAAAAAAATATTAAAAAAAGAACCAACGAATTTATTTCCAACCGTTGAACTTTCAAACCCTCCAAATGACAGCAAAAATGTGGCTATTGGAAAATTCGTTTCACAATAATTTATCTTCGGATGCGACATATTTTTTATTTATAAATTTATTAATATTGTCGAGTTATATTCATTATATTAATTCGAATTCTCGATGATGTTGTAAATGAAATCGGATAAATGTATTCTGTGCTTTATTTATTTTATTGGTTTTTATGTTAACTTCCATCATGTGACCCCAAACTTTAATTTGTACGATTTATTCTGGATGAAAGATGGCAGGCACCACTTAGCATAGCTTTGTATTAAACTTATTATGGGAAAATAAAAGCATTATTCACGAAATATGTCATAACTAGAAAAAACAAATTATTTTTGGCATTATAATAAAAATTCCGTTTTAGCAAGTTTATTCCAACCGTATTAACGAAATCGCGAGTAGTAATCCAACAAGTCTGCAGCACCGTCGCCTACTATAAAGCTTACATTGTACCAGGCCTATAATTGGTCCAATATTTTTGTATTTTTTTTATGTCATAGGTCGGCAACGAGCAAGCCGGTCACCTGATGGTAAGTGATCACCGCTGCCCATGGACAACTGCAACACCAGGGGTGTCACAGGAGCGTTGCCGGCCTTTTATTTTTCCCTCCCCAGAGGGGAGAGGGAGATGAGTCTCCAGCTCTCTCACTCACCGAACGAAGCATAGCAGCGGTAAAGCTACTACTCAAACGTCGATTTTCTGTGAGAGTGTGGTACTTCCCCGGACGAGCCGGCCCATTAATGCTACTAGCAAAAGTGATTTTCGCGTGTAGCGAGGCTCTACCACAATTAGCTTGTATTACGTCCATACCAATTGCATGTCCTACCACGTGCACGTGCGAGGACCTTTTCAATGCTACTGATAACGCTGTGTCAGAAGCAAAGTTCTGGTCAACACAAATATAATTCGCTTGAGTCAACACGCTAAGAAGAAGTTTTAAGTACTGTCTTTGCTACCATTATTTTATTAATATGTGTACTGTGTCTACAGTAAAACGTTAAATCAACGATGTAGTCACTGGAGATATTGTGCAGAAAAGTACTAGTTCCTATTTGAATTAACTATAAGTTTTAACTATAAGTTTGAAGCCGTGTGGTTCCCGGCAGAATAGAATAGGACCACTCCAAGTCTTCCCGTGGATGTCGTAAAAGGCGACTTAGGAAACACAAGCTAAACAAAGCTTACAAACATCAAAAAAACCTCTCCAACCCGTCTGGCCAGCGTGGAGAGTGTAGGCCAAATCCTCTGACTACTCTGGCTAATATATTGCTGTGGTAGTACAGAGAGGGTCGTGCTCCTGCAGTGGAGACTAAAAAGGACCTGATGGATGGATGGATAAGTTTTAAAGTATAAAAAAATATGAGGCACTTCATTCAATATAAACATTCATTATTTGTTGAAATATACTTTGATAATATCCTAATCCTAACTATCCCAACTATGCGAAAGTGAGTTTGTTTGTTTGTTACTCTTTCACGCCGTATCTACTGAACCGATCATCATGAAATTTTGCATACACATAGGTTAGACTACTGAGAAGAACATAGGCTATATATCACGCGGGCGGAGCTGTGGGTAACAGCTAGTAACTCATAATTTAACAAGCTTTTTTTAATAATAAAAGACGATTTCTTGCCAAAAATTTATAGCTAGTGCTACTAGGAGTGGACAGAAGACACTCTAGTTTTTGTCAATCGTGTAAAATCGACCAACATCGACATGCTCTTCACCCAAAAATATTAAAACCGACCTATGAATTTATTACGCGACCGTTGAGATTTTATTTCGAGGGTTCGGAAATATTCAAACCCTCGAAATAAAAACAAAAAGGTTATTGAAAAATTTCGTTTCACATATTTTATCTTCAGCTGCTGTCATTTTTGTGTTTATAAAACATTGTAAATTTTTATTCATACTTTTAATGCGCCATTTTGCGCTTCATGTTCTATTATCATAATTTTTGAAAAAGTATTTTTAATTTTTTACCATTTCCTTTCAGTCCTAAATATAGGCTTAACATTTAGATGCATATGTTTTTTTATACGTTACTTCTCTTTTTATCAACTCCTGAATGATTTTTACTGATGTGTAGAAAATAATTTAAGTTGACTTTTATGAATACTTTTGAAAATAAATAACAAAAATATTTCAGCATTGCATGGAAATATTTGTTCGTTTACAAAGCAAATATTAAAATCTGTGAATTACAAGCTGTTACCCGCGGCTTCGCCCGCGTGATATCCTATGTCCTTTTCAGTACCCCTACCTATGTGTAAGCAAAATTTCAAGGTGATCAGTTCAGTAGATAGGACATGAAAGCGTAACAAGCAAAAAAATTAACAAACAAACTCACTTTCGCATTTATAATATTAGTTAGGATTAGGATTAGTTAGAATTGGGTAATATTAGTTATAATTAGGATAATCATATCTAGTAGACATAAACTGGTTGAACTTATGCAAAACATGAAAATAAAACCTTTAATCCTCGCTTTTATTCATAACTTATCAATATCAGCATTCATAATCCCGCCTTTGAAATCTCCGGATTAATTAATTTAACTTGGAATTTATTTAGCGCAAAAACTCTCAACTCTCCATCTTGAGGGTTATCAACGAGTTTTGTAAACGCTTTTGAAAGTTGAGTTTTGATTTTGACTAATAAAATTATTAATTGACTATAATTAATTGGCTTATCGCTCAATATTTGGGACTTTTTGTTATGATGGGAATTATGCAAGGTACTAATAATGGTATACCAATGATTTTTTTTACCTGTTGTAATAATTATTGCACGTAAATATGAAAGGGTAACTCAGCCCGTCAACGTGACCAACTTTTCCAAGGGCTTCAATGCTGTGAACTCAAAAAAATTTCCAACATGCCGTGCTCCGTGGCGCAGCGGTCAACACGCCTGCCTGCGACACGGCTGGTCCCGGGTTTGATCCCCGGTTAGGTCAAGATGGAAATGATCTTTTTAGATTGACTTGGGTCTTGAATGTTCTACGTACGTATCTATAATAAAATATATAGTACCGTTGAGTTAGTATCCCGTAACACAAGTCTCGAACTTACTTTGGGGCTAGCTCAATCTGTATGATTTGTCCGCATATTTTTATTTATTTATTCATTCAAAAGTGTTCAGCCGCCCGGGCAATCAGTTGGGAAAGTTAAAAAATCGAGTTCTAAGCATTGGTCCGATTGGAAGATTTTCATATGGACGGTCTGAGTCACCCCTTCAAGGCGCTGTGAGTTCAGACGATACGACACACTAGCGCCACCCAGCAATTAATTCTATAAATCCTAAATCATATCAAGTTTAAAAAATCTAATAGCTGATTGCCTTAGTAAATTACTTGTAGTATTCTTTTTATTACTTTTCATAGATATTATTATCTAAGTTTAAGAGAACGAATTATTCCCGCCAAAAGTGGCCACGTTTGGCGGTAATAATTCGTTCTCTTAATTCATCAAATTAAAAATAGTGAAAACTTGAACCAATAATGCTACAAGTAATTTATTAGGGTATTCAGCTATTAGTTTTTTTTTAATTTGATATCATTTAGTATTTATAGAATTAATTGCTGGGTGGCGCTAGTGTGTGTGTGTGACAACACAGGCCGCACACTAGGCACAGTAGCGACACCAATCATTTTATTCCTAATACTTTACAAATAAAAAGAAATCAAGAATGTAAATCATATAAGCCTTAGTAAATAACCTGAAGGATTTTTGGAATCATGTTTAATATTATCAGAATCAATGAGAATTATAAGAATCAGATTACCGCCAAAAACGGCCGTTTTTGGCGGTAATCACTATTTCTCTTGATGACTGATTCTCATAATATTAAAACATGATTCCAAAAATACTTCAGGTTATTTACTAAGGTTTATATGATGTACATTCTTGATTTCTTTTTATTTGTAAAGTATTAGGAATAAAATGATTGGTGTCGCTACTGTGCCTAGTGTGCGGCCTTAAGTTAAGGGTATTGTGAAGGGACAATTTACACACCGAATAATACATTTATTTATTTATATGTGAACAACCCATTCTCTTCTATGCTGGTTTGGGCAACATAGAATATACCAGTTGTTTTCTTCCCGCGCAGACCGTAATAGATAGTCACGGGATTAGGCAAAACTCTAAGGAATCACATTGATAGGCGATGCGGCTAGTAACCCATCACTATTTTGATTCCGCTTTTCACCTTTACGCCCACTACGACGCTTACAGTGGCCTGTAGGTTTTATGACCTTGGGCTCTGTCTACCCCACTAGGGATAAAGACGTGATAGTATGTATGTATGTAACAACTCATTTAGGAACAATGGGCAGAGCTGCTTAACATAGATAAAGCTGACTAGGTTAATGAGCATTTCAAACACAGTCAGTATTCGACCTGAATACAAACCGGATATTGATTTAGCTCAATAAGATGTTGGTCTAAGCGGATAAGTCAGTTATGTTTAGTTGACATAACAAGCAAAATAGCTTAAGATCCCAGACCTGCCTATCCTACGTCATTTTAGCAAAGCTGACTTTAACATTATTGTAGAGGATACTTTAAAATCAATAGCACATAATGGAGAACGTGGAGTTGGGGATCATTGTGTCCAAAGATTGTTAATAAACTGGACCAATAATTAAGTTCAATTTTAAACATTTTAAATAAGGGACTTTTTTAGTTCCATGCTAGATAATAGTGTACGGCGGCCATGACAAACATTTAACAAGTCCTACAGATAAAGTAAAATATCTTATGTTAAGTAAATGTATAATAATTAATATTGCATCCACTTCAAGTTTGTTGATTGTGTAGTCGTGAGGATCCATTTTAATAAAGTGTAATAAATAAATATATGGGCAAATTACACTAATTTAGCCAGCCCCACAGTTAGTTGTGAACTCAACGATGTGAACGAACAGCTGTGTAACTCAACGATACTATTTTTATGAAAGATACTTAAGTAGATAAACATCGAAGACCCAGGCCAATCTCAAACAAAATAGAACCATCATTACCTGTCCAGCTATCGATCCCGGGACCTCCCGTGTCGCAGTTTGGCTGATCACCGTACTTTTCCGTTATTCAACGTTTGCTTTTTCGTCTCAGAGGTCGAGCGGCGGTTCCGAAGAACTCTGACACCAGGGTGTGCAATGTGCATGGTCGGTACACGAAATGATGAGGATGATGACTTTCCCGTTTGCATTCCTTTGAATGCAAACTCAAATTTACTCGTACTTTCCTACTTTTTTACTTAGTTTAAACTACTTACAATTGTAAAAATTTCAGCTTAGCACTAATGACGTAGGATCAGCATGTTTAAGATCTTTAGTTAGTAGGTCACGATTGACGACAATAGACTTAGTGGAGGAACAACCTAGGCTTTTGTATATAATGGGATGGGTAACGAGACTGATCACAGCTAATATTATAAAACTGATAGTGAGTTTGATTCTTTATAACGCTTTGCTTTTAAATGGTCAACCGAAAATTATGAAGTTTAGCATACCTAGACACAATACTGTTAGAGGTACCTATACAAATATAAAGAAAACTATAAAACCCGACTGCCCTTCATTATTTGACTTTCTTCACAAATCTTATAACTTTACAGAAAAGTATATGGATCAAATGACACACATCATACTTCAAAATCGGCCATGCCGTTTCAGCCAATATCTTTTGACTCATTTAAGTAGCAAGTTAATTTAAAAAAGAATTGTTTTTATGTATTTTTCTTACTGTATGTTACACAGTAAGAAAAATACATCGTAACAAAAATAAGTTTAAAAAAATTATACTTTGCTTCAACGAAATTATTGGAAAAAGCTTACCTTTTCCACCCACTGTCAAGTCCAATTTTAATATCCCTTGGGATCCTGTTACCATATTAGGGTGTATTTTTACATGGATACTACCTGTTCCAGTGACTTCGTAACTCATATCTGTTAGATTTTTAATGTGTGATCGTTTTTCATGAATGTTAATTATTTTTCCGGGATCCATTGCATATAGATTAAAAATGAGTACGTATATAAAGAACTAGTTTGCGAACCTAACAATAAAAAAAAACAGCTGTACCAAATTTTATCAAAATTGGTAGGTATCTGTGGTTTTTGTGTGATACGCGCACGGACATAGAGACAAAAAATCCTGTTTACCTTTATCGATAGTTATGTCCAATTCGGTAACTCTAAAATGAACTAATTCAGTCACGCTCTGTTTCATTTTATAAATAAATAGATTTCAATCCCCAACACTAGCAAATACCTGTACTTCATTTTCACAGATCTTTTCACACACACACTTTGACGCGGCGATTAGAAGTCACGGTATTGAAGTTGGTATCATAAAAAAAAATATGATAAAAATGCTGATAAAATTTTTATCAAATCGACATTATTTCTTCCACACTTGTTAGGACGTTACCAAGGGACGTGGGTTTGAATGCTACCCGCGAGGAGTTCTTTTTCATCTCATATTTTTAATTTAAATAAGACCATTTTCTTCCACAGGCTCTACTGCTACGCCCAGAAACATGTGAAGTCCATCAGGGCGGTCACCAGGACGGTCCAAATGCCAGACAACCGGACCAAATCCGTCCGGACCCGAGTCCACACGCACGTCCATTCGTCCCCGTACCACGTGTCGGACCACAAGGCTGCCATCACTGTCGGTATCATCATGGGAGTCTTCCTTCTGTGTTGGGTGCCGTTCTTCTGCGTGAACATAGTTGCTGCCTTCTGCAAAACTTGTATACCAGGTGTGTACGAATATTTACTAACGACTTTGTCCCTCATGGGTTAGTCCTACTAGGGACAAAAGTAATATATAAATACCGCGTGACAAACCGGTCCAGCTAGCAAGCGAAAGTATACTCGGCCGGTCAGTTCATGCTCAGTCATGAACAGTCAGTTCATGGTCAGTACTGTGATTATCATAATTAGAGTGAAAAGGTTAATCAACAATTTTCTAACACAACCATTAACACAAGTGAGTAGAAATAGCAGATTTTTGCATTTCTGCAAATACCTTAAAACCCAAAACTTCAAAAAGCGGTACCGCCCCCTGACACGCTTGTTTTGTATGAAGAATGAAATAAATATGTTTAATCTAGTAGCGCACGACCGACAGTCAATTTCTCTGCATTGTGGGTTAGGCATAGCCAAAGGTAAATAGCACAATAAACATCAATTCTACGAATTAGATACTTTTGAAACATATTAGTATATTTTAAGGCGAGATAAACATTTTCCTCGCTTTAAACTGCCAAAATAAGCGGTGTTGCCATCTCAAAGATGTGTTTACTGTTCGTTAGCAACTCATTACAGGTGTTAAACATGAAAGGGAGCGTTTCGGCAACTAAAAAAAATAAACACAACACATACTGGCTAGAAAAGAACTTCAAAGGAAATTGTTACGGACAATTTTGCTTTTCAGTGCCTATTATAGCAGCTTTACTCTTTCACTATATTTTTGGGCAAGTCAAATACGAGAAAATAAAGAATGAAGTACATAATTAGCCTTTAAATTTATTTAAAACTAACAATTGTCCCGTTACTTTGCCTGCGTAATTTTTTAAGTAAATAATATTGAAGTGATCGCATCTGTACCTAACTGATTGTTAATCTATGGCGTCTTATATACCTAGTGTTAGCTGTGGACACTTTTTGGCCGGAAATGTACAATTCGTAGTTTAAGATAATATTGTTTTTCAACACACTTGCTCATAAAGTGGCTCTATGGTCACTGCAATTAGGCACAGAATGACACTCATAATCAAACTGTGACTTTTTCATTGCTATAACTCACTAGTGAGTTATAGATTTTTTTTAAATTTTATTGGTTGAGTTGCTTTGTTCTTGTTAAAAAAGTTTTTATTAAAAAAAGATCGTGTTCAATAGAACAAATAAATTAATGTTCCTATTGCTTGCTCATTTCAAGCAACTTCTTATTTAAATAGATAATTTTAACTCGTACGTGTTTAATAAATAAAACTTTCACTCAAATATAACTTTTGTTTTCTCTGTAATAAAAGAAAACTTTAAATTCCCCATTTTGTACGTGGCAGAATAGGAGCAAATCCTTTGCGCGGAAAATAAAAAAAAAAATCTCATCCCTTTAGTCTGTGGCCGATCGCAATGCGCGCGCATAGGAAAACTGTTTAATTTTTCCCGCCATAGCGAAACATTTTTCACAACTCGTTTTCACTATTGAAATTATAGTTATTTATTAATTAAAATGTCTACAAGTACTAGTTACGAAGAAAATTATTTATGTTGTACACCGCCCGATATAAGATGTGAAGCCCTTAACGTTATGGAAAGTTTACTACCTGAAAACTCCAAGGAAAAATATCTATTAGCGTACCAAAATTTCATAAAATGGCAAAACAGCAAGAATACGCAGTCTTTTTCAGAAAATGTGTTCATGGCGTACTTTAAAGAATTATCTTCTAAGTACAAACCTAGCTCTTTGTGGTGTTTATACTCAATGTTAAAAAGTACAGTCCGAACAAAGAATGGAGTGGACTTAAAAACGTTAAAAACATACTCTAATTTGTCAGCTTATCTAAAGAGACTATCCGATGGATTTAGAAGCAAGAAATCAAAGGTTTTATCGTCTGACGATATAGAAAAATTTATAAAAGATGCTCCAGATAACCAATATCTGGCTACTAAGGTTAGTTAAATTAATTTTAAATATCTACGCGTCTTCAGCCTGTTGTATGTTGAACTGAGGTTGAACTTAATAATTATTGTTTCTTTTTTTTTTCAGGTTGCTTTAATATTTGGTGTAACTGGTGCCTGTAGGATACAAGAATTAACAAATATAACCGTAAAAAACATAGAAAACCATGGACAGATGCTTTTAGTGAAGATACCTATCACGAAAAATAAAATACCGAGGTCATTCACCATACACGGTCCATTCTATGAAATTGTTAAGAAGTATGAAAGTTTGCGGTCACCAAAAGCAAAAACTGACCGTTTCTTTCTAAATTACCAGAATGGTAAATGTACCTGTCAGCCTATAGGTATAAACAAATTTGGTTCTATGCCTAAAGAAATCGCAAAGTTTTTAGGTTTAGCAGATGCTGAGAGCTACACTGGACATAGTTTCAGAAGAACTTCAGCTACATTGCTGGCTAATTCAGGAGCTGATATAATGACTTTGAAGCGTCATGGTGGGTGGCGATCTAGCAATGTAGCAGAATCATACGTAGAAGATTCCATACAAAACAAGAAGGAAATTTGGCAAAAATCACAAAAAGAATTAAACTTGATTCTGAGGCGCTTCCTACTGACGAAACACCAAGTACACCCAATGATTGGATTTCACCTACCTACACGAATAATGAGCCATCTCGAATTACAATAGAACATGAAAGTATTTCAATAAATAATCTATCTGATGAGACCGCTATGCCATCAAAAACAGTTAATTATAATTTTACTAACTGCACATTTACTAATTGTTTCTCTAAATAATCTTTTTATCTACTAAATAAAATGAGTTTTTATTGTTATTTTATTCACAAGTGTGTTGAAAAACGTCGTATGATACACGTGTGTATTGATGATTACCGTCCTTCTCGCCTGCGGCTCAGGTCTCAATGGCGCCTCGGCGGTAATCACCAATGTTACACACTAGTACCATAATGTACTATTAAGAATGGCTGTTGTTGTCTCTAAAAATAAAAAGTAAATTGTAGTCTGTGTCACCCGCAGATAAACTTGCTTTTTACAGGTGAGAAAATTATAAAAATCGGTCTAGGAGCCTATTCAATGCCAACAAACAATCAAATCTTACAACTCTTTAGTATTGGGTCCGTACCTATGAAATTGGAGTTTTTTTCCGCTTGCCATTTTGTTTCTAATGACAATAATAAAACCAAAATCCTTGCGGACAAAATCGTGGGCAATGATAGATAAAATATGTATACATAAATAGAATTATTATATGAAAGTCCAAGCCTAAAAATCATTCGTTGCTCAATAACGTGTAGCATAATAATGCATATTTATTTTTATTTCACCACTTTGTCGTCATGATTAATAATAAGAAGTATCCGTACGAAATTACATTCTCTGAGCTAAATTACGGACAGACATACGAACGTATCATATATGGCTCTGGTAGTACAGAGAGGGTCGTGCTCCTGCAGTGGAGACTAGCAAAGACCTGATGATGATGATACTAACGTAGTGAAACTATAAGGGTTCTTTTTACTACTTAACCGTAAGTAAGGTTACTAACTTCATTTCAAATAAATAATTTGTATTAATTCCAAGTAAGTTCGCATTTCTAATGTAAAGCAAACTTTAATGAGTTTGAAAAATTATAGAAAGTGACTTTCTATTTCTTTGCAGTCTGGAACATGATAAAAATAAATTGAAGCAAATGGAATTAGGTTCGCTGCCACCGAATTCATTTTACAACAAAGCCAAGAAAATTTAATTATGTACGAATATTAATTATTTCTTAGTATTTACGAAATGCTTAATTGAGTATGAACTTTTGGTAAGGACAAACAAACCAATTTGTGAAACTCAAAACCAATAATATTTGAGCTAAATTTGAAATATTTTAATATGTAGTAGCTTTCTCTCGCGGCTCCTCTCGTATTAATTTCGATCCCCTAGGAACAGTAGTTACGTACTTTTTTCGGGGATAAGAAGTAAGTCCTATGTCGTTATCCGTAGCTAGACAATGTGAAATGCAAATTTCATGATAGGCGATGCGGCTAGCGACCCATCACTATTTTGATTTTATTTATTTTGATTTTATTTCTTTATTCATAAACCATAAAACATTGTATTTGAGTTTTTCACACATACTTAACTGAATATTCAACACACAATTCAATTAATTTAAAAATTAATTGAATTGTGTTTTCCTAATTCAAATCATCTAGGTATACTATAGCAGCACTTCTCTAGCAATAGCATCCTTAAATGTCTTTTAAAGTGGAAAGATTTCGCTCTACTTTAATATTATTTGGTAATTTATTAAACATAATAACAGTCTGATTTCGTGGGCAGTGCGAGACAATTTGTAAAGCCGCTACATTGTATTCCGCTTTTCACCTTAACGCCCACTAACACGCTAAACGTGGCCTTTGGGTTTAATGACCATGGATTTTGTCCACCCCGCAAGGGATAAAGACGATAATACCTATGTATCATGATCGGCGTGAAAGCGAACATTAAGCTTCTCATTTATAATATTAGTAAGGATAGGATAGTTAGAATAGAAATTATTTACTCTGCAACCGTAGCGATATTTAAGTTAAAGAATTGAATTATATTCTAAATTAATACATGTTTCGTTTTGGATTTATTCAATTAAAATACGTAAAAGTGATTAAATACATAATCACCGTCTAAAATATTGAAATCGATTTTCTAATGGATTTTGGTAATTCTAAGGCTTTAGAACTGAAGAAATATAAATTTCTAATTACATTTCAAAGCATTTCAAACTAAGTTGGAGAGAAAACATACATTTTGTATAAATGTTTTATGTTCCGCAATAAGTCGCGAATCTATTTCAATCGTAATGGTTTATCTGAAAGATTATTAAATTTTATGATGAGTAATTAGTGAGTGATTTTTAACATTTATTTATAGTTTTAAATTGTGATTGTTTATAAAAATGTAGCTTAGAATGTTAAGCAGTTAAAAAATACTTAAATACATATACGCAGGAGTAATTTGCAATGAACTAGAGTAACTTTTAAATTACAACAACAAAGTTATATTTACTGTGAAATAAACGACAAAAACTAGCAATTACGATTTAACAGATGAAATTATAGCCTATATTAGCTACTAATAATAGAGTTTTCAAAATGTGATATTATTTCTTTCTTTCTTCTTTTTAATTATGGCTTCCACCGAGATTTCAGTGATTCTGCCAATGTCCAGTATAATGAGGTACTAAGTATCGGTGTTGTACGGTATGTGGCATCAAAGATTGCGTATGTTCTTTGGCAGCCTCGTGGGAGATTTTGGCGACAAATCTATACGAGTCCATTTAACAGTCTACTTTAACTATTTCACAAATTGTTCTTGCACGAGCATTTATAACACCAAACTACAACAATTTCATATTATAAAGTCAACTTAAATCAATTTGCAAAATTGTATAAGGCAAACGACAACTGAACCCCTTGATTTCGCACCAAAAACTCGTGATATTATTTAATCTGTCCATTAGTTCTTCTCTCTTACAAACAATTACAAAAACAATCAAATCATTCCGCTTCAAAAATTTGTTTAGATTGTTGAAACCAAGTATTGGAAATAAATATATTGAAATTCCAAAAAGATTTTATAATTATTTTGTGACTTGTGATTGGCTGCAGAACTCGGTTGTTATAAGATTTATTTTTAATTAAAATTGGATGTCAGTTTTTATTTTTACGATTTTATTAACGAATAAATGAATCCTTTTGTAATAGAACAAATTAACTTTTGTAATTGACGTAAAGATTGAAATTTTCAACATTTAAATTTGGTTTTCACAAAAACATTATTCTTTAACATTTTTATGGCTTGGATTGTTAATTAAATTAAAGCAGACTTATATTTTATTTCACTTTCAAATCGAAACCATGAGATGAACCCATTTGTTGGGATATATTTCTTTACGATATATGAGACAACTTTTTGAAAACCTATTAATAAGTTACAAGAAACACTCTATTCCGCTCACCAAGATGCTCTAGGTTCTATTCCTAATGCGAACAAATATTTATACTCCATTTTACCGGTTTTTCTGCGATTCAACTCAAGGAGAGTCGGAGTCAGTCAGATTTGCTGCAGTAAAAACTTTACCAAATTATATTACTTAACAATCTTAAACTAACAGAAAACCCTGAGTCTTGACGCAAAAATCTAAGGATGCAACAATGAACAACCTTAGAAACGTTAAAAAAAACATGTAAACCTTCACATCAATTTTGACTTCTTTCATGTTTCTATGAACGTGGACTCAGCATGCATAAGACCGCACCGCAACCGCAACTTGTGGTAATTTATGAGGGAGGGGTTTCACCAGTATTTCGCTACGCTGATTGATATATACTGTTAATTAATAAAATATATGAGTCAATATCTGAGCACATGTTTATTTCACAACGGTCAGTAGAGAGTGAGTCCTTAACAAACAGTCACAGTAAATCATCAATCTCGTTCAACGTTCATTCTATATTTTAAATTTAAAACATTACTTAGTGTTGCCATTTTTAAATACTGGTTCGCTTAAACTTTTCTGACTACAGTCAACGGACCAAGTCTTACAATAAAGGACGAACCAACCGACGAATCGGATTTATATAATTGGCAATAATAATATGTCTTAATTTTAATAGACCGACTATTTTCACTTTTCACCAACTGACATTACTAATCAATATTTGAGCACAACTGAATTATAATACAAGGTGTAAAATACTTTGATTAACGATACATAAATTCATGTATCTCTTTGTTACAGATCTGGCCTTCAAAATCCTGACATGGCTGGGCTACTCCAATTCGGCGTTCAACCCAATCATCTACTCCATCTTCAACACAGAGTTCCGCGAAGCCTTCAAGAAGATCCTCACCTCCAGGTATCCCCCCTGCTGCGGCTACCAAACCGTCAGGGCCAACACTCCAACGAGAAATGACAACTTCGTAACAGATTACGGAACCAAGACCTTAGTCGTCCGAAGATCAGGGTCTTTAGGTCTTTCAGGGGTCGACCCGACCCCAAGGTCTTCGGCGGAGTCAGTCAGGCCTCTCCGGGACTATCACATCTGACAAGAAGACGGGAGTAGCAATAATGGGCTACTCAATAAGAGTGACGTAGTTTGAATTCTATTGTAGGTTTAGGATTCTAATGTATTTTGCTGTGACAGAAGTTATACTTAAGTAGTGATTAATGTTGGTAAATACGCTGTTTTTTATCACCGATTAAATAAATGTTCAAGGACTGAGCGAACACAGGGTGTGACTCACAAAACATATTTTTATTATCGATGAAATATTAAGAATCTCGACAGCCCTGCCAATTTATATGATACAAATACCTGAATATAATAGAGAGGAATCCTTACTTTCCTATATATATTCAGGTTCAGCAAATTTGCCATCTTATGAACCCAAATGGAGAGCCGAATCTCCAGTGCAGTATTTGTCTCACCAAATATCTCACCATCAAATCCCAGACGCAATTATTGTTAATGGTCAGTCGGGTTCTTTAGATTTTTTAAACTAAATGACTTGTTAATGTGATATCCCTGAAATGGGAAGGTAGCGTTAGAAGTCTGATGGGTTGACGATATAACGCAAATTGCTGAAAAAGAGCTGGATAGTGATGGCTAGAGACACAGAAGGATTGCGCAGACAAAAGGAAGTTTTTATACAGAAGTCGATCGTTTAAGGTTAATGATATTGTTGATACTGCGGAATAAAGAAAACCAAATAAAAACGTGTCGCTCATTTGTTAAGCTCAGCCCTTGAACATATTCAACATATTTTTTTTATTTAAAGAAAGTTTATTTTTAAACTTCGTAATTTTACGCGATAAAATTTATAAGAATATTTACTTCTTTATGCCGTTGATAAAAAGGCGCAATTCCATAAAATAAAAATGTACAACATCATTTAAAATAGCTTTAATATCGTCTTGAAGTCTTTTAGAAATGATGAAGTTAATAGTAAGATACATATCTGATATCCAACATGTCTCCGAATTATTAGATTTTCCAAACTATTTGTAACCTAAATAAATGACCGCTAATCACAGGATTCTCGGTTTTAAAACGTAACATCTTAATTTCACGAATGAAATTATGGCTTAATATGAAAAACTTATCATACAAATGTTATCTTTATTAGTTTCAGGCAAAAATGTTCGAAAATATTTTTGTAATATATACGTGTATAATATATGTGATTCAAATTAATAAAGGATCCAATCATTTGATTTATATCAAGCTTTCTAAGCCGATATTTAAATAATTAACACGTCGATTATTCAAATTTTCAAATTCAAATTCATTTATTTATTTCAGACAACGATTACAGGTCCATATTTTGAGTATTAAATAAAAGTAAAAAAAAAATTATTACTTGGGGTCATTTAGTCTACTCCAGACACAGTGTTGCCTGCCATATCAAATTAACTCAAAGTCAAGGGTTTATTCAGAAAACCCTTACTCCCCCGCATACTCAAAAGTGTATCAACTAATGACACTTAAGTCTCATGCTGGCTTTCTTTTACTAGGCAGTGACAGAAGGAGATTTGAGAACGTTCGTAGTTTAGATGCTTTTTGGTTCAATGGTATAACGGCGGCCCAACAACTTACTTAAAACGTTAGTATTTCTTTTATACATTAAGTTAGTGCCTGTGGTGAACAGGCACTAACTTTATCCTCAGACTTCATACCTATAGCTAAAGGCCTTGAGTTATCTATTCTGTGTTTCATCAAAACAAATTAAAGATTTGCAGAAAAATAATTTAGTAAAATTCAGTTAAACAAAAATTAATAATATTATATATCTTAAATACAATAATGTGTTATGTTAAAGAAGAAGTGTGCGTAAGTAATGTGTGATTGTAGAGTTATTAGCCGTAAACGGAGTCTACAATAATTGTTTTTATATATTTTTTTTTGGAACAATGAGAAAAGAGACTCGTTCGGTGTGATTCTAAAGCGCTGGACACACAAAAAAGACGTAAAACGAGGACGGGGCGCAGACATATGTCTCCTCCACGTCGTTTTCATACAAAATGTATAGAAGCGTCGCGGCGCAAAACATATAGAAAAGACAGGGCGTAGACACGACGCTTACTCGTCTGCGACTAGTCTGCGCCCTATTGTAAAACATACAGAACGGAAGGGGCGCAAGCGGACGGAGGACGAGCGAAACGGGGTTGCGGGCGGGTTGAGGCGCGGACGCCGGGACTCGCGCGTCGCTGTCACATCACCCACAACTACCGAGCGCAGAGCTTCACGTCTGTGCCTCATCTTTTCTATATGTTTTCAAAAGTCGCGACGGCGCCCTCTCTTCACCTTGCCCGCGCCCCGTCCTCGTCTTACGTCTTTTTTGTGTGTCCAGCGCTTAAGATCGAGTGAGTACAAATAGTAATCACTACATATTATAAAACAAAGTCCTCCGCCGCGTCTGTCTGTCTGTCTGTCTGTTCGCGATAAACTCAAAAACTACTCTACGGATTTTCATACGGTTTTCACCAATAGATAAAGTGATTCACGAGGAAGGTTTTAAGGTATAATACATGCCCGGGCGCAGCCGGGTAGGGCTGCTAGTGAACTATAAAACTAAAATAAGGCTCTGAATCCGGATTTTATTTTTAGTCTCACATCAAATCTAGTCTGCAATACCTGTTTTTATTTCATATTAAGATTCCTGTGATACTTTTGTACATATATTTAGTCTTAATAAGTGTAAATATGAATTATATCATTATATACCTACGCTCCGCTGGCTGTTAGATTTTTAATATCGTATATACTTACAACATTTATACGTTTTCAAACGCTTTTTTTCTAGTCCTCTAAAATGAAATATGTACGTTTATAAATGTAATATCCCTAATTACTGAAACTCATCAACTTATTCACGTTAAAAGAGCAATCATATCACTAAATATACGAAAGCCTTAAAAATAAGGACTAGTAAAAGAAACAATAATTACAATAATTTAACGGGTATTTACAAATTGACATAAAAAATAATAATATAAATATTCGATGGCACAAAATGATAAACTAAATATAAAGTTATTAATGAAAGTGATTTACACAGAATGAAAGAACCATCAAAAATTCAACGCAAATCGTATGGATTCACCCTATTGCTTTGAATTATGGCTTGTCATCCAATCCAATATTGTCCTGTCCATAAACGCATATCATTGTCCCAATTGATCATAAATACACGATATTAATATGACAATCAATCTCAAAGTAAAGCCAAATTCAATACGCGTTGCTTTTGAACGAAGCTTTGTATCGCACCTATAAATCGTTTTGATTGAAGGATTAATAATTGTTCACCTTTAATTGAAATTAAAATTGCAGTCGATTAAAGCTCAATTCAAAGTAAAAAAAATTGCCCCGCCCAAAATAAAAATGCAGTTTATGTCACACAGTTGGTAGGATTGGAATAACCTATATGTATGAGAAAAAGTGCTGGCTTTAGGAAGGCTAGGTGAACCACATGCTCTGGGCAGCAGGTTCGAGAGGGCGGCAAAATCTTAATATTAATAAGCAAGGTGAGAAGGCGTGGAGAAATCATTACACTATCACAGGGCGACAGAAATTAGGTATTGATGCAGAACTGCCAGGGCTCATGGTGATACTTCAAACTCTCCTCATGCTTTAAGGTGTCTTGAAATAAAGAAGGGCTTAAAATATAACTTGCCTCTTTTTCGCAGTTGTGAATAGAATAACAATAGAAGAAAGAAGGAAAGGAAGAGATCCCTCTTGGGATAAGTCCATCGTTTGTACGGATTCTAAATCTAGTTTTGTTATGATTACTTTATGCATTTTGTACAATAAAGATTTTAAACAAACAAACAATATATAATCGTTTGTTTCGATAGGGTAAATTCACTAAGTTTCGACAAATGTACCCTTATTTTTTCTAATTCACTTGGTTAATACTTAGGATTTCAACTAGTCATGAAATAATATCATTGAAACTAAAGTGAGATAAATACAATGTTTAAAAATAGACTCGTGATGAGTCCAAAACTATAGTCGGTAATCCCGACAAAGCAGCACTTAAGTGACCCATTTTTAGGGTTCCGTAGTAAACTAGGAACCCTTATAGTTTCGCCATGTCTGTCTGTCTGTCTGTCCGTCCGCCGTTTTACTCAGAGACTATAAGTACTAGAAAGCTGTAATTTGGTATAAGTATGTATATTAATCATGGCAAAAAAGTCGTAGAAAAAAATCTTGAAAAAAATTTTTTTTTTGGGTAGCTCCCATGCAAGTACAATGGGGGAGTAATTTTTTTTCTCTACTTACCCATCGTGTGGGGTATCGTTAAAAAGGTCTTTGAAAAATATTGTGAGGCTGAGAACACCATTTTTCGATTTAGGGATCCGTTTCTGAAATATTTGGTTTTAAAGTGCAAATTTTTGTTAGAGGTACGTGTCCCCCCCCCCCTCTATCTGCTAAACGGTTATATATAGATACGTGAAAAAAATTAAAGCAGTAGCATATATACTGAAATTGAAAGGAAAACTATCAGAGCTGGGTACTAAGTACAAACTAAAAAGTTATAGGCAACCAACTTATAAAATGTACTGGAAAATGTAAAATTTCATACGTAGGCGGGATGATAAGTAACTAGCCACTGCTATTTAAAAAGTTAAAATTAAAACAATAGATATGTCATTCTTTAATTCGTATCTCTGGCCACCTGTGTTATAAATTTGAATTTGGTGGCGTGAAAATTTTATTGATATTTTGACATTTAAAAATAAATTTCGTCAACTGTTTTCAAAATCGATAAAATTGAACAAAGAGCGGTGATAAAGTTTCTTCATATGAAGGGCATGAAGAGGAAAGATATCTATGATGAATTATAGAATGTTTTGGGTGAATGAGCTCCTTTTTATGCCACAGTAAAAAACTGGGTGGCTGAGTTAAAACGCGGTCGTCCATGTGTCCAAGATGAAGCCCGCCCCGGACGTCCAAAAAGCGTCACGACTCCGGAAATGGTCCTGAAAGTACATGACATGGTTTAAGCAGATCGATGATTGAAGTTATCTGAAATAGCTGACACTACAGGTATCTCAAAAGAACGAGTACATCATATCCTAAGTGAGGAATTAAATATGAAAAAGTTATCGGCCCGTTGAGTGCTGCGATTGCCTACGCAAGATCAAAAAAGGATTCGGGTGCAAAACTCAAAAGAATGTCTGGACCGTTTTCAAAGTAATAAGGCCGATTTTCACGTCGATTTGTAACAACAGATGAAACTTGGGTTCATCATTACATGCCAGAATCAAAAATTCAATCAAAAAGTGGACTCAATCGGGATGCCCGGCTCCAAAAAACGCCATAGCTGTAAAGTCGGCTGGAAAAGTGATGGCTTACGTCTTTTGGGATGCAGATGGGATCTTGATGATAGATTACCATCCTAACGGTCAAATAATTAATGGAGAATACTACGCCAATCTTCTAGATAACCTTCATCAATATATTCAGCAAAAACGACCAGGTTTGGCGAAAAAAAAAACATCTTCCACCAAGACTACGCTAGGGTTCACACATGTGTTAAAGCTATAGCAAAAATCAACGAATTCAATTATGATTTGCTGCTCCACCCACCTTATTCGCCTGATCTAGGTCCATTAGACTTCCACTTATTCCCTAAGCTCAAAACTTTTTTGAGCGGACAGAATTTTGTCACAAATGATGAAGTCATAGCCGCTGTAGAGAAGTATTTTGCAGGCCTCGAAAGAAATAATTTTATGGAAGGCATTTAGAACGAAGATGGAATAAGTCCGTAGAGGTTCATGGAGACCACGTCGAAAAATAAAATCAATTTTATCACGGAAAGTTAATTGTTTTCTTGTTAGGCTAGTTACTTATCATCCCGCCCTCGTACAATCTTTATTGTTAGATGTTTTTGGTCGTTAAACTGTGAGGTGCGAGTGTAAACAGTGTGAACTTAAAGTTGTTATTCGCAACTACGGAACCCTATACTGCGCGTGGCCCGACACGCATTTGGCCGGTTTTTAAACATAAAATCATGAAATATTGACCCTAAAACACATTCGTAACCTTTCATAAACATGTCAGATTTAAATTGTGGATTTACGGCCCATTCTACGACTAGTGCTTTGTTTTAAGGGCCATATCTACGGTTGAGTTACTAAGGTTCCGAGAAATCATGAGATATTCAGTCTGCCGCTACGTTGGGCTTGAGAGGTTTGTCAATTTCAACAAGTTTCTCAAACTTGCTTATTAATACCCAGTTGTAGTGAAGTTGTTTGAGGGAACCTTGGATTGTTTGCGTATTTATCCCTGCATTTATTTGTTGGTTTTATTCGTTCGCCACTATATATAAATCTTCTTTGGGTGCGTTGTTTGACCTAGTAAATATTCTGATGTCTATGGTTGTTTGATACTTATGGAAAAAAAATTGAACTTGCGACACAATTTCCAAAAATCCGATACCTGTGTACATATTTAAGAAAGTATTTCCAGCACAATATTATATTTCATCACAATTAAAAAAAAATCACTTCAATTGGCACTCCTGGAGTGCTTCTGTTTTATTTTTATATTTCCCTGTTGTCTATAATTATAAATGTATTCTTTTTCACTATCAAGTAGAGAGCACTCAGTGTTATACATATATAATGGAATATATAATTTAAAACATATGGGGAAAAGCGCTAATGAACTTTATTAGTTATATAAATTGTGTAAATTATATTATCGTAGCATACATGGCAGTATTAAAAATATCGTAGGACATATCAAGTCATTCCAAAAGAATTTATAAATTATAAAATTATTGTATATAAAATATCAGTGTCCTATAAAATGTTACGGCACTTTAGAGTTTTATTCGCTGTAAATTAAAATAAATATTAAAAAGACAAAATCATTGTGTAATTTGATTACATAAAGATAAAATATGCACAAAGCAATGAATCTTTGAAAATAAATACATACTCATTTATATACTATATCATGCTTAAAGCTGTAAATAGTAATGTAAGTTTATTAATATATTTGTAAGTAAATGTTAAAGTAGGATAATAAAATATATAAAGAGTCTTGTCAATTTCTTTCAAACCAAAAACTACATTAGAAATTAATAGATATTTCACATTTTATTTATAACATATTTTCATGATTTATAATTATTTAAACTTGTATTTTTTTAACTGTATGCTTTGTATAGTTTGATTGGCATATAATACATTTTATTAAGGATATTGCAAATTGTAAAAAAAAAAACATCTGATTGATCAATCAGCTGACCGAGCAGTAAACCGAAAAATCTGATCACTAAGCACACTCGATTTGGCATAACGGGAACCCAGTTGTGCGTTCAGAATGAGTATAAATGATTTATATATTCGTTTTTTATAAATTTTAGTTTATATACAAAGAATACAACTTTTAAAATTGAAAATATGTGATGAAAAAGAATTCGCCACAGGTAGGATTCGAACCCACGAGTCTTAAGTCTGCGCCCTAAGTGTGTTACCAACTACACATATTTTCAATTTTAATAATATACCGAGCATTGTAACGCTATTTAAAAAACCATTTAAATAAAACTTTTCACAAAATAATACACCACAAATAAGTTCTTAAGACCTCTACTAAATTGTTCTATCTCCATTTGTGTAATATGACGTCATTTGCTCTTCTTTATAATTCAGTCCTCAACCCTCCCGTCGCGTATACTGCTTTCAGTAGCACTAAGGAAACTATTATTTTAATTCTGAATGCTTTCATTTCATGTCTTTTGTATATTGCCCTTGATATTTTTATGTAACATTAATCGTATCATCCTTTAAAAATTACTTACATGCTAATAAAGCTTAATATTTTTAAACATGGAATATTAGTAATTCTTTATTACTATTTTTTTTCTGTACTCCATCGTTATGCTCTGAAAGTTTTTTTTATTATTTGATTTTGTTTCTATTACCCTTGCCTTTTTACATACGAATTATTTATGTATTTCATAGATTTTTAATTGGTCTAATAACGTAGGGTTTGGTTTGGGTTGGGTTGTCTCTGAAATATCGTAGGTTGTATCAAACTCGTAGGTGGAAAATTGTGAATATTTTTTTATTTCATTATTTATAACAAAATCAAAGTTAGAATTTCAATATACATATTAACGTGAATATTCATATCAATAGAAATATCATAATGTAGTAAAATCATCCAATATTACGTAGCATTTAAAGTAATAATAAACTTAGAATTTAACACTGTAAATAATACTTGAAGTTATTTTATCTGTCTGTACATTTTCATTGAGAAACTCGACACTTTCATATTTTTTGTTTTTGTTTGCCGGAACAATAAACGAAGTTGTTTGAAAAATATGCAAGATATTTGAGGCTCAATTCTTGTGGCTTATGAAGCCAGGAAAATAATGTCTGAGATTATTTACGAATTTGTTATTTGAACTTAAGTTAATATAAATATTTCGAGGAAGAAGGCAAAAAAGTATCTGAAATATACCACAGTTAGGACCTAGAATTTTGGACCCCCGTAGAGAAGAGGGTAAACTCTTAGGGGATGAATTTTGGAAAATCAGTAGTCTGATCTGTATGTGGATAGATCTGTCAGTTTCATATATATCTTTTATATAAAGTGAAAATTAGCTTTAACATTCGGAAAATGAACTAGCCATTTTTAAGTTATTTTTGAGTTGAAAAGTATTGTACTAACATGAGTATAAAACTTTTCACTTAATAAAGTTTTGTTACCGTTATAGTTTTATCCCCTTTCAACTTATACGGTGTTACTGACTGAAGTAACTTAGCCGTAGTTATATATAGTTAATCGGAAAGGGTACACATACCGGATGGAGGATGTACGTGTACGTATTACCAATAATAAAATCAGCTTTAATAATACGAATATTATTTTATATATCCCGTATGTTATTAAATTTTATGGAGTTTTTTTTTCAATATTTCAAAATTGGTGTGATGTTTAATATTTTTTTTACATAAATCGGGTAGAATGGCTTCGTTATTGCTCAAAGGCTTTTCTAACACTGGATAACATTGTACATGTCAAAGCTGTCAAAATAATGTTATACACTGTGGTATGTTCTTTCAAAGACTTTTTTGGCTTCAGCCTCCTCGTCTATGTAAGAAAAGCAATGTTAGTATCAATGAATGTTGTAAATAGTATTTTCTATAATCTTAATGTTTCATATGTGGCTTCGTTGAGACAAAAGGAATGTGACGCCAAAGCTGGTATTTGGTATATTTAAGAAATTTCTAGTCGAATATAAAGTACGTTAAAGTATTGTGGTCTTTTATTCAGTTTGAGGTTATCATATGAGGCAAAGTATCACGGGGGTGTATGGTGTATGTCTGTGGCTTTGTATCCATACGGGGACCGGATTGAAATGCGATTAACAATCATCATCATCATCAGGTCTTTATTAGTCTCCACTGCAGGAGCAGGACCCGCTCTGTACCAGAGCCATATATTAGCCAGAGCAGTCAGAGTATGGCCTACACTCTCCGCGCTGGCCAGACGGGTTGGAGATGTCTCTTTGATGTTTATAAGTTTTGTGCTTGTTGCTTGTGTTTCCTAAGTCGTCGTTTACGACATCCATGGGAAGACTTGGAGTAGTCACTCTTAGAAGCAATAAGGAAGCAATTTTTTAGGCATACGTTCGTACGTACGTACGTACGTGTAATATATGTTTAGTGACCGTTCATTCTGACGGACTCTCTTATTCCACTCTGCCGTGAACCACTCGGCTTAATTGATTATAAAGATTATACAATATTTAATAAAACCCCGTCCGATCCTTAAAAGATCATAATGAACAACGTTTTCTTTGAGAATAATGCTGAAAAAAAATCCTTTTTCTCTTAATAATAAATAGAAAAAAATTACATTCTTTTTTTCGCATTTTTAGAAAAGTAGTATATATTGATGGTCCGACTCACCCCTTTAAGGTTGTGTAATCATGTAATTTAAAGTAGGTACCTTAATTTACTGTCAAAGTTGACGGCATCCATGGCCCAGTGGTAAATACGCCAGCTTGCTGCACGAGTGGCACCGGGTTAAATTCCCTGCGCTCTCAAATATTTGTACTCCATTTTCAGATTTTCCTAGGTTGTTGGATATGGAGCTATATGGATCGTAATGTTTTTTAGGAGAATTATTAATACTTCCAAATACTATTAGTATCCTCGGGGAACTAACAGTCCACAATGTACCCAAGCAATGTCGTCAGCCAGGCAGCAAGCATGCTGCTGTGGTTATTATAGCAAAACCCCAGGCTCTCACGCGTCACAGCTGAAGATGCAACCAGGGAGCGAGATAAGAGAGACTCATGAGCATACATACATATTATCACGTCTTTATTCCTTGCGGGGTAAACGTAGCTCAAGATCATCAAACCCAAAGGCCACGTTTAGCGTGTTAGTGGGCGTCAAGGTGGCAGGCAGAATCAAAATAGTGATGAGAGCCTAGTTCCTAGCCGCATCACCTATATTGACGTGATTATTTAGATTTTCGCCTAATCCCTTGACCGGCTTTTACGATCTGCATTGTACATTTTTACTTTTCTCCCAGCATGATGGAGACTCATATAGCATACTCTAAAACCGCTTAAAGCCAGAAAGTATTTGTAACAGAGTTATATTCTCGGTTCGCCACAGCTATTGCATTTGCCGAGTTTGGAAAAGGCTTAT
Source organism: Rhodophaea formosa (assembly GCA_963082605.1). Taxonomy (NCBI): domain Eukaryota; kingdom Metazoa; phylum Arthropoda; class Insecta; order Lepidoptera; family Pyralidae; genus Rhodophaea; species Rhodophaea formosa. Next base: position 7,028,224 of record OY720225.1, on the reverse strand, counting down.
ACGTCAAAGGCAGAGCTTTAAAACTAAAATCATTCGTTACAGCGCTTCTGATGAAGTTATAGAAAAAAAGATGTTATTGCTATATAGCAACATAAACTCAAATAATCAATGTATATTGATCCCAAGTGTGAAAATATTTGCTTGGAACTCAACCATTATAAACTTAAGTAGTTGTTAAAGTTAAATACCACTTCGCCCATAGGTAGAAATTCAATAAATCAACGCGGGCTTCGCAAAAACGAAGTAACATTCGTTGGCGGGTCCGTGCAAAAACGACTGAATCTCACATCGTGTCGGCGTTTTATTTCATCGCTAGTAAACTGAATGCACATAGGTTTTTTTTGGGAGATGTCGCACTTTTACTAACTCTACATTTGACAAATATTAATAGTTTTTTTAATCGACTTCTAAATGATGATGAGATTATTTGGTTGCGCAGTAAGCAACCTAAGTCTACTATTTATTTGTTAACGAGTTTTATTTGTACTGAAATTAACATTAGCTATTAAGCTATACCTGTCAGAAACAAAAAACTTGAAAAAAAAACATGAAACATAAAAGTTGCTTAAGTTTACCTAAAAGGTTTTTAGACAAAATTATTTTATAGATAGGATTCATTCAATTTACTTAAATTTATGAATTAAATAAACAGCTAAAAGCGCTTTAAAAATAGGCATTCAATATAATAACGCGGGCTTAGCAAAAACAAAGTAACATTCGCTGGCGGGTCCGGATCCGGGCGTGCAAAAACGACCGAATCTTACATCGTTTCGGCGTTTTATTTCGTCGCCAGTAAAACTGAATGCACACAGATTTTTTGGGAGAAATCGCATTTTTATCAACTCTACATTCGACAAAATAGTTAATTGTTTTTTTTATGTAACCGACTTCTAAATGATGATGAGGAGCCCGATGGCCTTAGTAGGTGTAAGCACTATAAGCGCTTCCGCATGTTAGTTGCGGTCTCGGGATGCCTTCAGGCAGCTTATTGCTCTGAAAAATCTGACACCAGTGTTAGCCACTTACCACACGAAGAAACAACATGATGATAAGATGCTTTTTAATTGTTTCTGGTGTTGGCAACCTTAGTCTACCTATTTATCGATTTACTTGAGTTTTTAAATGTAAGTATGTGTAATAATATTGGTACAAAATTAAATATCAGTCATTATAATTAATATTAAAAAATGTGTATTTTTTCTTTAAATTAAATGATTAATTAGCTAAAAGCGCTTCGAAATGGCTTATATAATACATCAACGTAGGATAAGCAAAAACCGAATATCATTCCTTGTTTAAATTTGCACAAAAACGCGCGCGCCGCAATAAATGTACACAGATTTTAAGATGAAATCTTTATTTTTTTTAATCTATGAAGATTTTCGTAGATATTGCATAATTGTAAACTCGAAACTCCTTCAAAGTTGCACAAAATATACCTAAAGTCCGAGATGCAAAAAAAATTGCCGTCTACAAATATATTTATTCGTTCAATGGGTACAAACAGGCAGATTATTAGCACGACATATCCTGATCAAACAAGATTTTTCTTTTTGCGCGAGGGAATCGGTTAATTTAAAAAACCATACAATAAATGTGAAAACTTAATGTTTTCTTAAACTTATTGGTTAGTAAAACACAAAGTTTGTTTTTAAGATATTATATGCATAACACGTTTAACAATCAAAATGCCTCTTAAAAACGGTGCTTTTCAATAGTCAACGCGGGCTTAGCAAAAACAAAATAATATTTGTCGTCGAAATCTGCACAAAAACCCGCGAATCTTCACAGTCTATCGACTTTTTATTTTATCGCCAGTAAAACAAATACTCAAATTTTTTTGGGAAATATTGCATGTTCTAAATTCCTACACTTTCCCAATCTTTGTTTTGACATTAGCACCTGCTTTCGCACACGTGTGTGTGCGAAAGCAGGTGCTAATATCAAAACACATTCACACGCGCGCGCGCCCGCACGCACACACACACACTTACATAAATACCACTGACTATTTTATGTTAGGTACACAATTTTAGATATAAATAATAAATAAATATATACGGACAAATCACACAGATTGAGCTACCCCCAAAGTAAGTTCTTAGTAAGACTTGTATTATGGGATACTAACTCAACGATACTATATTTTATAACAAATACATACATAGATAAACATCCAAGACCCAGGTCAATCTGAAAAAGATCATTTTCCATCTTGACCTGACCGGGGATCGAACCCGGGACCTCCGTGTCACAGGCAGGCGTGTTGACCGCTGCGCCACGGAGCTCATACATCTGAACATTTAATTAAAAATATAATTAAGATTTCTAATTCCAAAGAAGACATCGAATAATGAAATATCTTCAAAGGAATATTAATTATGCAGAACCACAGCATTCATTGCACAAACAAAAACATCTTCCATTGAAAACTGTACGTTTCTCAAAGTAATAAAAAAACGATCCCTCTTCCCACAGACAATGAAATATTTCGTGAATGAACTCGAGTGCAAAGAGGTTAGATTCGAATGAAGTCAGACCCCTGAAAATAAGTATTTTTAGAGTTCCGTACCCGAATGGTTAAAACTGGTCCCTATTACTAAGACTTCGATGTCAGTCTGTCTGTTGGTCTGCCTGTCTGTCACCCACCAGGCTATATCTCATAATAATGATAGCTAGATAGTCGAAATTATCACAGCTGATGTATTTCTGTTGCCACTATAGAATAACAATAAATACTTAAATCAAACTAAAATAAATATTTAAGAGGGCTCCCATACATCAAACATGTTTTTTTTACCGTTTTTGCTCGATAGCATAATGTTGTATAGATAATGGTACGGTGCCCGATTCCGACTCGCACTTAGCCAATTTTTTTATGATACAGGCGGCAATCGAGCAAGCGGATCACTTGATGATAAATGATCACCGCTACCCATTGACAATTGCAACACCAGAAGTGTGACAAGAGCATTGCCAGCCTTTTAAAAATCAAAGAGAGTTTGTGGTGGGAAGTCAAGGGGTACCGTTGAAGTTTGCCTTAGAAAATTTTGCAAATTGATTTCAGTGGACTTTATAATATGAAATTGGTGTAGTTTGCTGTCATAAATGCTCGTGCTCATGAACAATTTGTGAAATAGTTAAAGTGGACTGATAAATGGACTCGTATAGATTTGCCGCCAGAAGCTCTCACGAGGCATCAAGGAACATACGCCATCTTTGATGCTACTTGGAAAAACTATACCGTACAACACCGATACTTAGTATCTCATTATACTGGACATTGGCAGAATCACTGAAATTTCGGTGGAAGCCATAATATAAAACAGAAGAAAAATCAAAGACTCAAACATAATAATACAATAGTTGTTACTGTACAATCTTCACAAATTTCTAAGATCCTTGAAAAGATCCAATATAAAGCGACTTTGTTGGCAGTTAATAAAAAATAGCGTACTATTTTGGACACGATATTATGAGGTTTTGAATCAGAAATTATAATTAAGGACTTTTTTAAAGGATCATGTAAGAAAGCAACCGCGTTTTTTATTTCATTTCATATTTAATTGACATTAAACTCAAGGTTAGACTATGTTTATCCATTTTCAATTATTTTGATTTTGCTTTACACTCACCTTTGGGTTTTATGACCTTGGGTTCTGTCTACCCCGCAAGGGACAAAGACGTGAAGTGATGTATGTATAATTACACGGCTGCGCAAAAAAAGTTGTCTTTTGTTTTTAATATTCATGTATGTAGACATGCAAGTAAGTATATTGTGTTTCTTTATTCCAACAAAGTTTTAAACACCCAAAAAGATTAGGAAAAACGAGGGCAATTCATACGAGCGTATAGTAGCTACAGCGATATACAGATAGCGAGCGAGCGACCTGGAGCGACATATTTGTGGAAGCGTGACTAAGCAAGACGAGCAATTTTTCAATATAAAAATCACACGTTTTCCAACGGTCGCTGGCTCAAAAATAGTACACGTAGTAGGCGAACCGAGGCGAGAAACGATAGAAACTCAAAAGTTATACTCGTAATAATTTTATCGTTGTCATCATCATCATCAGGTCTTTTTTTTAGTCTCCACTGCAGGAGCACGACCCTCTCTATACTACCAGAAAAGACGTGTTGGAGAGGTCTCTTTAATGTATAAATAAGCTTTGTGTTTCCTAAGTCGCCTTCTACGACATCCACGGAAAGACTTAGAGTGGTCCTATTCTACTCTGATGAAACCACACGGCTATCGTCGTACTTCGTCGTAAGCCTTAATGACACGTTGAAGTAGTAATTTCAAATTATATTACTCTATCAGGAAGACAATGTTATATGGAGATCACTTTCAGTTGTATTTGATCTCCCGGCGTCGTGTATCAGTTGCCCCTTAGCAAATATACACATTTGTTGTTTGTTAGAAGTCCCTGGTGATAAATTACATAGAGTACAGATAAATCGTCTATGCAATATGTTAGCTTTGTGTTGTGTTAAAAGCCCAGCTGCCAGAAGTCAACTGCTAGACATAGGCCACTCAAAAAAATTTGAGTCAATCGGGGGTTTAGCCATACTTACCAAGATTGGCACCTGCGAGCGCAGTTTGTTTAGTTTATATCGGTTCTGACGCTGCTGTCCATCGAAAGCGGGTTTTTAAGGGAGGGAAGGGTAGGAATTTGTAAGACTGGGGAAACGGGATAAAAGTATTTGGGATGCTACTTACTCGGATTGTTTAGGAATAATAAAGTAGCAGCCTTTGATTATATCTAAGCTAATAAAAGCTTGGGAGTTCGGGTGCGCGTACCTGATCTTTTTTTAGTCTCCTCTACAGGAGCACGACTCTCTCTATTACCAGAGCCATATATTAGCCAGAGCAGTCATAAGATTTAGCCTACATTCTCAACGCTGGCCGGAGGGGTTGGAGAGGTCCTTTTGATGTTTTTAAGCTTGTGTTCCCTCATTCGCCTTCTACGACATCCACGGGAAGACTGGCAGTGGTCCTATTCCACTCTGCCGGGAACCACACGGTAACCACCGGAGAGGCAATTGAGGATGACACCCTTGACCTGAAATTAAGTTTACAATTCTTTTCTATACACTAGCTATTTTGTGCGACTGCTCTTGTTTAGCTGAGAAGGTGAGTGTTTGCGGAACCCTTGCCGCTCTCGGTTTTACTTTCAGTTTAGACAATCACGAAAGGTAACCGGAAGTAGCTAGGTCAAGAGCTATTATTGAGTGTATCAGGACTAGTTAACTAAACCAATATTGATTTAAGTTGTTACGAGTGTAGATTTTATTATCTTTTCTAATCGTGTAACGAGCATGTGGCTAAAATGATATCTGCATCAAAACACACGTTTCATTATATAACGACGCATTAAATTTATTCGGGTAAGCACTTTTTACGCGTACGCAAGAAAAGATATACCTAATAATCTAACTTCATAGCACTACGAAACAATTATATTTGATTAAGTAACTTATTATGCTTTTCATTTAACTTACTAAACAACTTCCAGTAAGAGAACTTTTAATAAAGAGCCGACCGTTTATATGGGATTTATGATTTATAACTATGCGTTGCCAAGTACGCCATCGCGCTTCAAGCCCCGGCGCCGATGCGTGTAAGAGGAATGGGATATGGTGGAGAAATTCGGCGCCGGGGCTTGAAGCGCGGCTGAGATCTAGACGCAGGTTCAAGTCCTGCCCGCGTGTAATTTTTTCCCCATTTCTTATTTTCTTCATTCAATAAATAAAATAGCCGACAAATAATAATATTAAAAATAAGCAATGCCGAAATAAGAAAAATATTATCTTTAAAACATGTCCGGAATATAAGAGCTTGAAAAAGTAAATGTCTCAAGATTCAAGATTCAATCGTTTATTTAATATAGGTTTCTTTGAACACTTATTAATTGTCATATTTGTGTTTACAATTTTTACAACAAAAAAATTTTGTTGACGTCAATAATTACTTAAGGCTAAGTTTAGGCCGCTTCCAAAGCGGAGTGCAGAAGAAGCGGCAACAAACTGCACAGCGCATTTTCTCCAAGCGACGTCAACTCACAATTCTAGTTAGACCTTATAAACTACTTTAGTTAGCCTTATAATCTACTTTGTCTGATATACATTACTGTCTGTAGCCTCATCAAACTGTAATCGCAAATGAAACAAGACCTTGACCCCACTAAGTTGCCCAATTAGACCACCAACTGTCTAAATTGGTACTTACCCGTTTATAGGCTGGGTCCTTCAGGCCGCCTGTCTCGTAGTGAGCGTTTTCATAATGTCTTTAACGATTACTACGACTCTTGATGTTAGTACAATCTCATGAACTATCTCCACAATGGTATTAATTTAGGTTTTATGGGCATTAGATATTTTCCACACCATAAATAATGTAATCTTTTCATTTATAATCTTAAGGAAAAATCACTTATTCTTATGAAATAAGGATGACGTTTGACGGTAGCTGAATCGGTAAAGGGTTGTCGTATGAAGAAAAAGACGAAAAAGACCTCAAATCCTGCTCGCGTGGAATTTTTTCCTATGTCTTATTTCTTTATTTAATAAGAATATATCCAAATAGCATTGAGAATGCAAAAAACTGAAAGCACCTTAGAAATTAAATTAAAAAAAACTTCTAGTTCTTTTAAAATTTGGATGAATTTCTTTCAATCTGGAAGAATTAAGAATATTCTCTTTTTCTAAGGCCATTTAAAAAGTGAATGTAATTCATGTAACCGTCTTGAATCTCATTAACCTTTATTCGTCAAATGTAGCAAAAACTTTACCCTAGTAAGTTCCCAAAAGAACTACAGACTGTGTAAATCGGGTACTTATCCCTTTATGCGCTGGGTCTAACAGGCCCTGTGCGACTCGTAGTGAGCCTTGTCATAATATCATTAACGACTACTGCGACCCTTTAGGTCGGTTACACTGTCAAATTATATAGGTATTTACCTTTTCGTTAAGTATATATGGGTATCGATGTTTACATGATGGTATTACCTTTACGTTGTTACGTCTATTAGATTCTTTTCAATAAAAATATTCTTTTCGAGATATGACGTTCTCGAATACGAATAATATTCTCTTTTCTCTTATTTGGCCAAATTAATACAAAATTCTAGTCATTCCAGAGTAAATCCTTTAGTAACATAATGTTATATAAAATATGTTTATGCCAAATACTTTATGTATATGCCGAATAACAAGTATTGATAGAACTTATAACTATTAGTTGTGGTAGAACCGTGAAATTCACTTTTGCTAGTAGCATGAATGGGCCGTTTCATCCGAGGAAGTACTACACTCTCACAGCAAACCGACGTTTGAATAGTTTTACCGCTGCTATGCTTCGTTCGATGAGTAACAGAGCCGGAGGCCCATCCCCTCTCCCATCTGGGAGGGAAAATCAAAAGGCCAATAACGCTCTTGTCACATCCCTAGTGTTGCAGTTCTCCATGGCCAGCGGTGGCCACTTACCAACAGGTGACCCGCTTGCTCGTTTGCCGTCATATGACATTAAAAAATCTTAAGCATCAATTAATCAAATTAACATAAGAAAAAAATAACAGTAGTAAAAATAGGATTCCGTCAGCATCCTTGATTAGTAATAGTAGAATGCAACAATAATGTGACCCTACTTAGTACTAAGTGGTCATTTTAGCCTACAAAATATCTTAATAGTACTTATCTGTTTATGCGCTGGGTACAACAGGCCTGCACTTTACTTACACCTGCAATTACTATGACCCGTGAGGTTGGTTTTACTGGTTTATTATCATTTACTTTATCTACACACGATCTCCAATAGACCTTAACTAATAAATTAAGGTCTATTGGATATCAGACAAACTATAATTACTGTAAATGTATTCTATAAAATAATAGTCAAATGGAACCACAAATACAACAATTATACTAACACTAAGCAAAATTGCAAAACGTGTAAGTGATACACTATTATACTCGTAGTTAAGTTATTTTCTTAGGTTTGTATCTATGTACATCTGTGTGTGTATATATATATATATAAGTATATTCTAATACGACCACAAACTACGTAACTTAAAAAACTTCTTGTGAGTTGTCATATTATAATGTCTTTAACGATTGCTGCGATATAATTAAATACTTACAGACAAGAAAAAGAGAGGGATGATTATCTTAGTTAAATTTTCATTATTTTAATAAAAACTTGACCTTACTTAATAGCCATATTACTCCACAAATAGCTGGGCCTAACAAGCCCCTCGCGGCTCGTCGTTGAGTCTAGTCATAATGTCTTAACGATTACTGCGACCCTTGAGGTTAGATATATTGTCTCATTTCATTTTATATTATCTACGTGTATACAGAGAGGGTCGTGCTCCTGCAGTGGAGACTAATAAAGACCTGATGATGATGATGATACCTACTTCGAGGTTATTGATCTTCCACATTACTATCTATCATTGAATCTATAGAAATCCCGCGAAGAATAAACTTCCATATCTTATTTCAAACAAAAAACATACCTACATACTATCACGTCTTTTCCCTTGCGGGGTAGACAGAACAAAGATCTATAAAACCTAAAGACCACGTTTAGCATGTTGGTAGGCCTGTAGTTGGAGAACGGAATCAAAATAGTGATGTTGCTAGCCGCATCGCCTATTGACATGATTCCTCAGGCCCATTCCCTCGATCGGCTTTTATGATCTGCGCGGGAAGAGAAGCAGCTGGCGCATTCTAGATTTGTTTCTTGTCTACCCAACCAGCGGGGAAGACACACAACACCTACAAATACCACATTACTGTTAATAGATAGAGATCGGATTAGAGAGAAATTCTATAGTAAGGATGTTATTGTAGCTTTATTACATACTAACTAACAAAACTTGCTCCTGTACGGTTTCACCCCTTCAAATGCGTTAGAGTTGTGGTAGAGCCTCGCTACCGGCGAAAATCACTTTTGCTAGTAGCATGAATGGGCCGGCTCGTCCGGGTAGTAGCTTTACCGCTGCTATGCTTCGTTCGGTGAGTGAGAGAGCCGGAGGCCCATCTCCCTCTCCCCTCTGGGGAGGGAAAAATAAAAGGCCGGCAACGCTCCTGTGACACCCCTGGTGTTGCAGTTGTCCATGGGCAGCGGTGATCACTTCCCATCAGGTGACCCGGTTGCTCGTTTGCCGTCCTATGACATTAAAAAAATGCGGTTCGATGTAATAGAATTAAGCCTAAATTCGTTTGGGTCTAAAAGGACCGGTGCAACTCGTGTTATGTTTTTAACGATAGCGGTGGATCTAGAGTACTGTAATAATCTCATTTTATTTTTCACTAGAAATTTTTCCTGCAATTTCGACCGCGTAAATTATAGCCTATGACATCTGCAGATATATTGGCTTTCTATATGTGAGATAATTTTGTAAATCGGTTCAGTTGTTTCGAAGCCTATTCAATGTAAACAAAAATTTTTCTCTTTGTAATATATGTACCTATAGATTTTTGTAAAACATGTATTTGTAATTCTTACTTAGGTTCTTATTAGTCTCGAATTTGAAACACAATACCAATATTCTGTAATAACCGATAAACATGTTTCAATAGGGATATTGAAACATGTTTATCAGAAATAGGGGTATTTCAACGCGTGACGGAGGCTGTAACTAATATAATTGTAAGATTAATATATTTATACATAGATAACTAATAAGGTTATTAACATCTACGTATTTATGTACGCTGTCACCAAAACCTGCCTACTCTAAAACATAGGTAAGTACTTCCAGGAGCTTTAACACATGATACTTCCCGTGATAACAGAAGCGACCACAACTTTACCTCATTTTCAAGAACGCCTTAATGTCGTTCGAACTAGATAATACAAAACTGTTAGCGACTTGAGGAGCTCTCATTAATTTTGTATAACATATTAGGTCGGGGAAAAAGTGTTTTTGTATGGAGATTTTATCTGTTCTAATAAAAGAGCTATATTTTTGACGTCAAAGTTCTCGAACCAACTTGTCTCAAGAGAGCCCTGAACGCGCATATCTTATACAAACGGATAAAGAGGGTTGTCTAAATACTAATGGCTTAAGAATTATGAGCCTTTAAAGCTTTATATAGAAATGTTGGAAAGTTTATAGTTCTCGAACTATTGATAATTTTATCAAACTGTATAGGAACGTACGTAGAATAAAAGGAGATTAATTGGTTGAATTCTTGATTTTACACCAAAATAATCAACTACTACCACATTTCCTTTTTACCGTTTGTATAGAGATATGCGCGTACATAACCCTCTTTATGGGACTATGATATAGCCATAAACATCACAGCTTCTCTCGGTATTTTTTTTTGTTCTAAAATCTCTTAAAAAATAACATTTAATTTTCAACTTAACTTCCTCTTGAAATCGTAATGAAATGAATACAACAATGTAAGCATTCCGCCATTCTCTAGAAGTATGTTCCTTGATTGTTACTTCGCCATTACCGCACCGCATTCTACAACAACAAATCTTACAAACCGTCTAAAGCAGAGGCAGGAGCGATTTGAAGACTTTGGTTCCTATCCAAGTTTCAGGGCCTACAGATGGACAGAGGGACTTCACAGTCACAATAATAGGGTTCCGTTAACACCTTTTGGGTATGTAACCTAAGGTGCAAACGGCACCCTATGACTCCGATGTCCATCTGTCCGTCAGGCACGGGAACTAATCTATTGAACCGCATAGGGTGAGATTTTTTTTTACCGAATATGTATATCTGTTGCCACTGTAATAACAAATTTTAAAAACAAAGATATATATTATAAATGACATACAAGAAACGTGTTTATTAAGCGTTATTGAAGTCTGCCCAAACAAATTACCCAGTGTCATTATAACTTACATTAACATAGGTGTGCATAGACCATGAAAATGACTCTCCTTCTTTTAAATTTTGGGCAACTATTGTGTTAAAATGCAGTCCTGGGCTTGATTGAATTGATAGGCGGCTACGTTGATAAACGCTTCAATGTCCGTTTTACGCCACACACAGACAGGAAGATTTCGCCTTTACGAGAATTTTATTCCCGTCGTAAAGATATAGAAGCACGGCTCTCATTCACTCCCAAATTCAATGTCACTTCGACGTCACCTGAATTTATATGAGACGTTCCTTAATTTCATACTTTTTACTATCAATAAAGCTACAGTTTTTATTACGACGAAACAAGATGAAAATAGGAACATGGTTTTTCATATTGTCTAAACTTTTAAAGTTACGTGTGTAAAATGAAACTTAGAATATAATTCTTAAGGAATAGACATCTGGTAAGCTAAGTCATCGCTAGATGGTAAAGATCATTTTTAATTATAGTACAAACTATAGTTAAAAAAAATATATTTTTATTAAAAAAATTTTATTATTATAAAGTAGGTACCTATTATTAATTTATTGATATATTTAGAATATTGTGTGTTGTGTCTGTATAATACCTATTCAAATGCAACGTTTCTATTGTTTGTGACTAAATTGAAATTGTCTTAAAAAGCGTAAAAATAAGTTTTGCGCATTTATTCATAGAAAAAATTAAATCTGAATAATTTTATTAATCGAAAATGCTTTTTATTAATTGCTGTTGTCTTAAGTAACAGTGCAATTTAAGTTTGTATCATCTTCAAACTTCAAATATGATACTACAATGGTAAAATATTGTAAATAACACTGAACAACTTCTTTTTAAAACCATAATTTATCACGAAATAAGAAGAAAGACTCAGATCTTCACAATAGAGATACATAATTAATTATTTGTTATGTAATGTCATCAGTCTCATTCTCATTCTTATTCTTACAGCTTAATACATCCACTGCAGAATATAAGCCTCCTCCAATGCACTCCAACCATTCCAGTCTTTTGCCTTTCTTTTCTACATCGGACCCATATCCTTGGCAATGTAATGATTCCAGTAAGCTAGCGACAAATAATTGTCATTCTGTGACCCTGAGAATTGTCCGGTGATTTCATGATATGTATCTATGAACTCTACATTTGTAATATCGAAAAGGAATTAAAACGGTTTTGCTAGCATATATTTAAGTCAGTAACATCGACCCGTTAAGAAGAGATAGCAATTTTTAACCTAAATAAGAAGATCATCTCCAAGGCGAGTGTCAAAAACTAAATAGGTTGAAACTTGTAGTAGTAGAGTTTCTCGAGAAATCATTGCTTCTTTTTTATAAATAAAATATTCCTATGAGAGAAAATATGATTGATACTATGCAAACACATAACATGTATGTAATTTTGTAGTAAATTACAACACTAATAAACTCAGACACTATTGTTGTAAAAGTAATTATGGCACTAAATAATTGTTCTAATATCCTAATCAAGTACTTCATTCAAGAATCTTGAAACTTAAATCGCCGAAGCAAAGAAAATATTTTAAGGTGAACTTTGCTCAAAAAATTCACCTGAACAAAACGTCCTCACTTATTTCTTCTTAAGTTTCTCAGCTTCTACCTTAGCTTCCTTCCCTCGCACTTTGTTATTTTTACTTTGTCTTTGTGTCGACTTGAGCTCGAAACTTACGTCTTTAGTTTTATTTTTATTTCATTTTCTCAGTTACAGTGAATCTGAAACTTTTAAAATGAACAATCTCCAACTGTCCTTACCATTTATTTTCTAACAAGTTCTGTCATATTTTTCTTCTGAAATAACTATATATTTTACAAATATTTGTGATTCAATTTAAATGATTGTAACCGACGATCAAATGTATAAGCTTAGTGGCATCCAGCCAACTACCTTCTTCAACCATTTCCAATAAATGTCATTAAGGATGCGCTAGTCCGGAACTCGAACTCGTCGGCGCACGTGGCTAAGTTGCGTGCTATTTCGCTAAGAAAGGGTTCGGTTATGAACAGTGCGGAACTATTTACACCGATTTATAAGCACATCGGAACTACAGTGTAGTGTGCAAACACAAATATTGTTGAAAATCTAAATCTTCGTCGTCTCAAAATTCGCGAGTATGCGTTTGGGAGAAGTGTTCTTGTGATAAAACAGCTTAATGTTTTAATTAAACGTAAAGTTATTTAATTTTTTTAATAACCAAACTATGCTTGTATGAATTTTGTTTTAAAGATTTTATACTCCTTCCGGTATTTAATTGTGCCCAAAATTGCGTTAAAATTACGTGTTGAAACGGAATGTTTTGAGACTCATAACTTTTAGAATACTTATAATTTTAAAATTATGATTCCATACAAGCATAGATAATGACAAGACAAATCGATAGAATCAAAAACTTTAAACAGACCGAACAACCGAGTCATCACCCTATAGAATTTGTATGGCGAAACACCTGAATGGACGAAAAGCACTAAAATTTCAAGCAAATACATAGCTAAGAAAGGTGTGAATACACACACAGTTTTCTTTGATTTGTTTCGAAATAAAAAGTAAAAGTAAAGCATTTATAAAATGCTGTGTGGTTCCCGGCAGAGTAGATTAGGACCACTCCAAATCTTTCTGTGGGTATCGTAGAAGGCGGGTTAGGGAATACAAACTAAACAAAGCTTTAACATCAAAAAAACTTCTCCACCCCATCTCTGGCCAGCAGGCCTATTTGCTAATTTTTGACAACTACGGTGTATATCATTTTCATAGTAACTTCAATATTGTTTACGGCTTCGGTATGAATGACTATTTTTATTTATGATATGAAAACCGTAATGGACGCTCAAGTGACAATCAAATCGTGTACACTGAGTTAGCAAATCGGCCTGCAGGTCATGCATCTGCAGTCTAGTCTAAAAAAGACCTGATGATGATGATAATTTACAACTTACAAGTCACTAAGAAAATTAAAGTCAGTTAATTTTTTTAAAATCAATCCTTGTTGTTTTTGTTACAAGCAAAAAGCAACATTAAATTACGCTCCAATATAATTTCAAAGGTTCCCAATTCTAATATATGCCAGTCATAATTATGCGTGGAGAGTGCTCAAACATTATTATTCTGTTCCGAGAATTTCTTCCAAAACACAAAGCTTTATTTTCCAATAAAATCTAAAAATATGAGTAAAGAAACGACTTTACGTAATGAAATATAAAGTCGATTGGACAATGATGTCCTAATTTGTAATACTTGACGTTCTTTCGAAAACTAATAACGAAACAGAAGAATAATTGGGACTACCATTTCTCGAGTTTGTCCGCGTTAGTTATAACTTTTTTTTATTTAACCTATATGATCCCACTGCTGGGCAAAGGTCTCCCCCATTTCCTTCCAGGACTCTCTAGACAGGGAGTTATAACTTAATTATATTATTTTGTGTTAACTTACACAATAATCATAATTTATTTTGATTATAACTTACAGAATATTTGAAGTTGTTTTTCATCGTATTTAATTTGTCTATATGTCACTGCTGCCGCTAAAAGCTAGCAGCGGGAGAAAGAATAGTTCGTTTACTTTTTAATTCATTCAAGATGGACTCACCATTCGATATTCGCTCGTCGACGGGGATGGTCGTTAAATAAATTATTATAGAGAGAAAAGATAAGTATGAACATGATATTAAACCAATTCAATTCCATTTGTTGTTTTTCTTAAATAATTACAAGTACCTATCTATAACATATTAAAATATCTTGTTATTACCAATCGATATTTATTTTCGCTATAGGTTCTTTTAGAAATATAAATGAGATATGCTTTTGGTTCACGAATGTTTTACTAGACTTATAACACCAATAATAAAGTGACATATTTTCAAAAACAAAAGGTTAAAAAAATATAATTTAAAATAAAGAATTTAAAACTAAAGAGTTCGCAATACTTGTCTATCATTTTCCCTAATAATGTGACTAATATTTGATTCCATTTCAATTGATGCTTTATAGAATTGTACAATTTTATAAAAATCTTTACGACTTACGTGCACAGCTCGCAGCTAATATCCGAGACGTTGGTGTGATATGTACCTTGGTATGTACCTAATACCTACTTCTGTTATAAAATGAACCACCTTGTGAAATGAAAACTCTGTGCTATCTTTAATTTTGGATTAGGGCCCCGTGACTTGGCCCATCAATCTACTTTAATATTTCCGCTCCAAATATCGTAAGGACAGATTTATAAAATACTTACCTTTTATTGGATTACAAATTGCGAGCTAATAAAATATCCAAGTCGTTCTGTTGAACAATATTGTTCTTAAATTTTGTTATCAAATAACTAGAATAAATGTTTTTGTCAATAACTGTTTGTAATATAATTTTATCTTATTCTACACCCATAAAAACTCGGAAAAAATCTACTTATCCATACATAAGTGTTAGGAAGGGCTAGCATATTTACACTTATATGAAAATTTATTAAACAAAAAAAAATTAAAAAAGGGGAAAAAATTCCGGAATGGGATATGGTGGAGAAATCCGGCGCCGGGGCTAGAAGCGCGGTGGCGTAATTGGCAACACATAGATCGTACAGAGATCTAGACGCAGGTTCAAGTCCTGCCCGCGTGGAATTTTTTCACCATTTCTTATTTTCTTTATTAAATAAATAAGATAAAATAGCATTGTGAATGCAAAATAAATCCCAAATAAACTATTATATGAAAATGTCGAAAAAAATGCATTTCCAGTATTGGTCTCTTAGAAAATTTTATTGCCGGCCCACACATTAAGAAGGTATGGCGGATTATAAAATTCACATACCAACAGCCAATTAAAACTCAGGCTGGCAATTATTTTTTCTAGGCTTTTGTACTTTGTTTGTAACAGAATTACCGCCACCGCGGAAAAACGGGGTGTTACGTTTTGAGGGTAAATGTATGTATCATTAACTCAGTTACGAAGGAACTTGACAGCTTTTGTACTTTGGTTTTGGTAACAGTTTGAAAAACAAGTACTTTCTTGGCACTCTCTTACAACAAATATAAAGTATTAGTCGTTACAAATACTTTATATTTCATGAATTTGACTTAAAAATCTCTACTACTCAGTTTGAAACAATACTAACCTCTTGAGTTGTTATTTTTTCATTTTATTTACTTGTATATTGTTAAAAAAAAAACTATTAACTCTTGACCAATCATAATTTATTTACATTTTACATACACGTTGTTGTACATAGTGAGAAGGACATCCTTTTTTTGAAGAAAAATAATATCACACAAGTTACATTTATTACAAGTAGAACAATTATACATTGAATATCAGACAGTTATAGAATAATATTTGTGTTTTTATTATTACAAATTAAATAAACTAGAATAAACTAATAACATATTAAATAATTATGAAAAAATTAACCTAAAACTAAAAACCAAAAAAATATAATACAATATCTAATATATATTATTAAAAGGAGTCCCTTTAGGCAAGGTTCCGAAGATACTGGCAGCGTCCCCCTTTGAATAGCAAGACTAATTCTTTGTCCGAGGTAGCTGCCAGCTCTTCGGTCTCCTGTGACGTCAACTAACCTTTTTGCTATTTCCTTAAAAGGGTCCTAGCGCTACAAACCTTTTTAAGGAAATAGCAAAAAGTAAGTTTGTAACAGTATCAAATGGCCAACAGAATATTTAGTGTCGTAAAAAGGGAACAATTGAGAGAAGGGTTCAACTTGGTTATGACGCAGCCAATTAAAACTCAGGCCGGCAATTAGCAGGCTTTATTAATGTTTTTGTAGACTTTGTGACTTTGGCTCCAACTGTTTGTGGTTCAGGTTTCATTTCAATGAATGCTATTATGACCTAGATTTATTACTTAGCGCTTTTATGACGTACATCCTATCCTACCTATCCTATCCTAATCCTAACTAATATTATAAATGCGAAAGTGAGTTTGTTTGTTTGTTTGTAACGCTTTCATGCCGTATCTACTGAACCGATCATCATGAAATTTTGCATACATATAGGTTAGGATACTGAGTAGGACATAGGCTATATATGACGCGGGCGAAAACTCAGGTAACAGTTAGTTTACTATATAATACTTATATTTGTAAATATACTTAATGTTTTCGCGATTTTTACACATTTAAATAAAACTACTTTTGATACAGTTATATTATAGTAAACGCGATAAAACCATATTAAGAGTAATTTTATTTAAATAAATATTTACTTCTTTTCACGATATCCCAAAAAGGGGTGTTATGTGTTAAGAATTTATGATTCTAACCAACGAATTTATCTACACTACAACTTCATTTTAATATTACATACTTGAAATGATTTGAATGTGTAAGAGATCTTAGGATTTTTTAAATTCCGAGACATAAACGTTTTATTTTCAAATTAAATAGACTTGTTGCCTAATTGACAAAATACATCTTTATCTATTAATTATCAAACAATATAATAATATAAAAAACCCGGCCAAGTGCGTGTCGGGCCACGCGCAGTGTAGGGTTCCATAGTTGCGAATGACAACTTTGAGTTCACACTGTTGACACTGTTTAACGACCAAAAACATCGAACAATAAAAATGTTTGAAATTTTACATTTTCGAGTACATTTTATAAGTTGGTTGCCTATAACTTTTTAGTTTGTACTTAGTACTCAGCTCTGATAGTTTTCCTTTCAACTTCAGTATATAAACTACTGCTGTAATTTTTTTCACGTATTCATATTTATCCGTTTAGTAGATAGAGGAGGGGGGGGGGGGGACACTTACCTCTAACAAAAATTTGCACTTTAAAACCAAATTTTTCGGAAACGGATCCCTAAATCGAAAAACGGTGTTCTCCACCTTATATTATTTTTTAAAGACCTATCTATGGGTATCTACCCAACACGATGGGTTTGTAAAAAAAAAAATATTACTCCCTCTTTACTTGTATGGGAGCTACCCTAAAAAAAATTTTTTTTCAAGGTTTTCTTCTACCCCTTTTTTGACATGATTAACATACATACTCATATCAAATTTCAGCTTTCTAGTACCTATAGTCTCTGAGTATAACCGCGGACGGGCAGACAGACAGACAGACAGACATGGCGAAACTATAAGGGTTCCTAGTTTACTACGGAACCCTAAAAAGGCAAACCTGACTGATTCACTGATCTATATATCAACGCATTGCAAAAACTACTGTACCTAGGCACTTGACAGTACAGGGGTTCCTTATAATGATGTAAGAGTCACTAAGAAAGGACTTTTAAAAACTCAACCCCGAAGGGGGCGAAAAAGGTACGACCAAGAACGTGTGAAATGGTGAAGTTTTACACGTACCAAGTCGGAGGAAAATTATTAGTACCTCATATAAACCTAACCTAAACTTTTAAAAAAATCACTGAGTTATTTACACCTGTAATAATAAATATAGGGTTGTTTCCAAAACACCAACATCCTCACAGAACCAAACAGAACTAGATAGCTAACATTATGAACAACTACTTTCATGAAAACAAAGCTGTGAACTCGAAAAAAAATATATTAATACGAAAGTGTTTAGCAATTTGTATAAAAACATCGAAAAAGATTTAAGTGCCCAACGTTTATTTTTAAGGGCTGGTTCGATAGTTTGAAGGTTAAGGGTGTTTTCCCTAATACCCTGTATAAAACAATAAACTCCTTCAATGTAATAAAAATAGAGTAAGATATGAACATCATATTCTTGCACACGAAAATTGACATATTAAATATGAACAAAGAACATTCATATCCTTAACCTAATCTCTGATGTTCAAAGATTTACAAAATAACATTTGTCAAGTACCTTCGGAGACATCAATAACAATATTACAGCTTAATTTAATGTGAAGTTTATATTATGTATACATAAATTTTTCGTTCTTTTTAGAAACACGAGAATATCGTGATTTTGAGATGATTTTCTAATTAAGAATAAAGATTTTCGGTGCTTTTCTGTGTTACAAGACAGGCTGCGGCCCGGAAGATTATAGTATTATTGTGGGTATACTAGGATTAGTCTAAAGACATTAGTTTTAAAACCACAGAGATAAAATAATCCTGTCTTAACTTGATAAGATCTGAAATATTATTCGAGCAACACGGCCTCCGTACGGGAAAAAATGTCGTTGCATCAAAGGACAGTAAAAACCAAGATGTAAAAACATATCGTCGAATTCAAATGGTTCCAATTTCAAACACAACGTAAAAGAATCTTTATAGCAGTACTATAAGGCTCAGTTTTGAAGAAATACGAGACTATGACCAGTGAAATAGATTTCAAGCAATTACATCTGAGACGTCACCCTTATCACTTATCAGGTGATTGATGGCTTCTGTACGGCTATCACCAATGACAAATTGCGGAGTTTCTCGATGTTAAGGGAATGTAATAAGTTTTTTCATACAAAAATGCCTTACCCACAGAGAGAAAAAAAATGGCTTTCAATAACACAACATAAGCATTTGGTTTCATATAACAAAGAAAAGTCTATATTTAACAATGAAAAAGTATTTCTTGTTATTTTACATTCATCATTTCGTGTAGGTGACACGGTCGGTCCACCATGCACAACCTGGTGTCAGAGTTCTTAGGAAACGCCTCTCGGCGTGTGACGTGATTCCTTTAACGACTACCAAATGGCAGCCGGGACCAACCGCTTAAGAGTCTCACGTAAAGGCGCAATCCCATACAAACGTAGTTTCGTTTTAGTTTTACAACAGTTAAGCCAATCTCAACCAAATTTCGTACATACGATCGGATAAGGCATATTGATGTTTATAATCAGATTTCAATTTTAAAAACAATACCTATACAAAATTACAGCGAGTTGAAGTTTTGTATCGAAAACTTGTACTCGCTGTAATTTTGTAAAACTAAAACGAAACTACGTTTGTATGGGATTGCGGCTTTACGTGGGACTCTTAACGTGCCTTCCGAAGCACGGAATCATCATTCTTATCAGACAATCAGGTGATTCATGCCTGCAATGTCCTAACCAAACTGAAAACAACTTGACAAAGTATGCTTCCCGTGGGAATTGAACCCACGACCCCCGGGTCAACAAGGCAAACGCCTTAACCACTGGACCACGCAGGCGGTTATTTTACATTGATACATAAAATATGTCGTAACAATAAATTTTAAATTAAGTAAGTATATAAGACTTGAATTGGTTAACTCCAAGTCTTCCCGTGGATGTCGAAGAAGGAAACTTAGGACAAAGACAATATAACCTATATTGTCTTTGCTTAGGAAACACAAGCTAAACAAAGCTATGAATGTGACAGTTCTTGTATCTTATACCCAGGGTTCCCCTAGATGAGATTAAAAAAGAAGGCTATACTTACTTTCACACAGAATATAGAACTAAAGTCTGGGTCTGTGTGTACAAAACCCTTAATACTATAATCGGACATTTGGTCGTTTCTGTTATATAGCACATTCAACAGAAAGTCATCTAGATACACTAAAAAATTAAAATTTTTTGTATGGAGTTTGATTTTTTATTTAATTGAATTTTTATTTATTATCATAGCATCGTCATTCTATACATTCTGGGGCAATATCAAGAGTCATTATATAACGCCGAGTGAGTTTGAACCTTCCTACCGACAGTTCAAGGACTAAAAATAAAATGAGCTAAGAGTTTTGCCTTTAGTTCCAAAATACCTCACTAAATGTCGCGCTTCGAAGTTAGAACGCGCTATCGTTGTTTTTTTGCCGTCGTTTAAATTTTACATGGAGATATATATACATTTGATTATACTTCTGTGGTTAAGTACTATAGCACACCTTAATCTTAGGCTAACCGTTTCTTTTTTATTGTTTCGGTTCAGATTAATTTAAATAAATAAAAATGTCCCGGGTATTTTTATGTACAAAATAAGGATATTTACTTAGATGCTCATAACTTTTGTTGTAAGCAATAATCTGAAATATCAAAACGTACAGCCCTACTTCTCTAATTTATCAATAATGTGTAAAAAAGAATATTGAAATTGGACTATGTTTAAGGGGTGGGAAGCGTTATCGCTTTTTGTATGAAAATTTACAGTAGTCTATCTTCTTAAGAGGTGACTCAGCCCATCAACATGAAAAACTTTTGTTATGGGACTAATGGCGAATCATCATCATCATCATCAGGTCTTTTTCAGTCTCCACTGCAGGAGCACGACCCTCTCTGACTATCAGAGCCGTATATATGCCAGGGCAGTCAGAGGATTTGGCCTTCACTCTCCACGCTGGCCAGACGGGTTGGAGAGGTGCTAATGGCAAACTTCAATATTATTATTACCTTTTCCATATATTTAGTCCGAACAGCTAGACACTTCTGTATGGGTATGTAATTTTTCATTATTTCTCAGCATTAGTCCCATATCAAAAGTTGTTCATGTTGATGGGCTGAGTCACCGCTTAAAGTATGTGTACATCATTTAAAATAAGAGTGTATACAGACTATCTGAAAAATAAGTGTTTTTGAGATGTGTATACTTTGTGTTACTTGGCCATCCTAACCCCATAAACTAGCTGGTTACCCGCGGCTTCGCCCGCGTGATATATAGCCTTTGTTTTTCTCAGTATCCTAACCTATATGTATGCAAAATTTAATGATCATCGGTTTAGAAGATAGGGCGTAAAAGCTAACAAACAAACAAACTTACTTTCGCATTTGTAATATTTGTTAGGATTATAGTTAAACTAGCTGTAGCCCGCGGCTTCACCCGCGTGATATATAGCTTATGTCCTTCTCAGTACCCTATGTGTATGTAAAATTTAATGATGATCGGTTCAGTAAATAGGGCGTGAAAGCGAAACAAACAAACTCACTTTCGCATTTATAATATTAGTTAGGAAGTTAGGATTAGGATGTATGGGTAGAGTAACCAATATTGGTAGTGGGGTTGGAAGTGGGGGAAGGCAAGTGAAAGAGCTTGCCCACGTTGCTCGTCACTCTACTTTTCCAATTCTAGTACTCTACCAGCGATGCTGGTTAAGCAAACCTTGAATCTTTTATGAATATGTTGTAAAGGCACCTATTTTATGGTAAGTAGATCCTTCGCTTCTAACATAAAATTAAACATTTTTGGGCGGCCGCGTCACGTCCGGCCTCAAAGGCGTCAAATCAATATTAATGGAATTTGGCCATAAGCGGCAAGACAAGGTTCACACAGGTCGAGTAAGTTTTTTTTTTTTTAAGGACTATATATGTAGCTAGCTCCATATGAGCTTTCGCTACTTCAACGGACTTTTTGAGGTAAGAACAGAGTGCCCTCAACCTGTAAGGCAGACATCACCAAAGGGTCCCCATGAGGAACGAGCCTCGGCTTTGGGCGTTGCCAGGGTGCGCAAAGACAGCAAACTCTCATATGCCTGACGGGCCCCGATTTGCATGCATCACCTGAAGGGCCGATCTGAGAAACAATGGCAATCCTTCACTTGTAACATAAAATTAAACATTTTTGGGACGGCCCGCGCGTCACGTCCGGTCTCAAAGACGTCAAATCACTAAAAGATCAAGAGAATTTAGCTATGAGCGGCAAGACGAGGTTAACACAGGTCGAGTGATGTCAAAATTTCATTTTTTATACGGGTTACTCAGAATACTGAAATCTCCAGAAGCCACCATCAATAATTTTCGTATGCATCTAACTATGTTCAAAAACGCCGCGTGCTCCCGCTCCCGCCATGTCACAAGAAAGTGCTTATTGCTACGATCTTAAATATATATTTCGTGAATTTTCATTATACTTATATTGCTTAAAAGTACTTCAACAAAATAGAATAAATTGAACATTACATCCGAAAAAACCTTTTTAGGTTTTTATTCGTACCACAATTGGAGTTTCTAAGGAACCATTTCTACGAGAATTTGATTTGCATTTCACCGATTTATTTCCCTTTTCCCAGACCAGCAATTAAGATACCGTACTATGAATTTTCTATTTGCTTTTTTACTGACTCGCTAACTCGCACATTCGAACCGACCAATGTGAATTACCTACGCTAAAAGGTAAATGAGTTTGCGACAAAATGTGACGGACATACAAAAGGAGAATATGAAAAATTATCAGTGTGTCACCTTTTATTGTGGCTGTTTTAGTGCCTACATTAACGAGGGGTATCGCTTTTTTGACACATTTTTGTTTTTATCACGTTTACATTTGATAGACAGATTTTTATGGCGCTTTTAAAAACGTATTTATACGAAAAAATACTTCAACGTGTCAACCAAAGGGAAATGGAAGTATAAAAGACTTCGTAAAGTTATTCTGATGTTGTTCATATAGTAACCTCTTATAATTCCTTTTTATATACGACTAGCTGATGCCCGCGACTTAATTCGCGTAGACTTTATGACTCCGGCGTATTAATATACCTTAATACGAACTAATGTCGATGCATAAGAAAATACTTGTAAGTAGCAGTGTTATATTAAAAGTTGTTGAACATTAACATGCTAAAGTGGCCTTTGGGTTTTATGATCTTGGGCTCTGTCTACCCCGAAAGGGATAAAGACGTGATCATAATCATCATCATCAGGTCTTTGTTAGTCTCCACTGCAGGAGCACGACCCTCTCTGTACTGCCGAAGCCATTATATTGGTGAGAGCAGTCAGAGGATTTGGCCTACACTCTCCACGGTTGGAGAGGTTTCTTTGATGTTTAGAAGCTTTGTTTAGCTTGTGTTTCCTAAGTCGCCTTATACGACATCCACGGGAAGACTTGGAGTGGTCCTATTCTACTCTGCCACACGGCGGCCAAAGACGTGAAAATATGTATTAAATATTGAGGAATTTTGCAAAAAAATACTTTTGGTTAACTGTCCTTTGGATTAGTTTTATAGTATCAACTAGCTTTTGCCCGCGGCTTCGCTCGCGTTAAGAAGTAGAATTGATCAAAATCCTTTCTTAGCGGATGCCTACGTCATAACATCTACCTGCATGCCAAATTTCAACCCGATCCGTCTAGTGGTTTGGGCTGTGCGTTGATAGATCACTAGGTCAGTCAGTCAGTCACCTTTGAGTTATATATATTTAGATATGCCGCGTTCACATAACCAAGAATTTTACTGGTTTGTTATGCTTTGAAGGTCTGCAAATACTGAACGTAGAAGTTCTTGTTAAAAAGAAACAACTTTGCCAAGTAAGTTTCGGGAAGACTCACCTGACCATTCTGGTCACGAAGGACACCTTCCCCAATTTTCAATAATATTCTTGAAGACTTTTGTGCATGTGACCTACCTGGAGGCCAAGCTGGAGTCACACATTCATTGTCAATCTGAACTTTTGTATTAGGCCACTGACAAAACTGTTTTAATAAGGAGTTAATCTCGTCTGTCCTAGTGCCCCGACTTATATGTGTGCCTATCATCTCAACGAATTTTTACAGCCTTTTTGTTGTCCATTAAGCATTTATTTCAAACGATTATACAGCAATCCTGAAACAACTTCGCTTTATCACAGTTTCGTGTCACAGAGCATGTCGGTGTCTCAGTTCTGTCTAAATCGATTGGGATTTTGAACATTGCACTTATTGCACAACCTGAAGTTGCTGCGATGAGAGCATACTTATTTTGGCGCCTGATTTCAGCGAGGATGGTTTTCATCAGGTATTTTTTTCCAGTCCTTTTTGAAGCATCTAAGAAAAACAGCTTCCCTTCTTTGCTTAAAACACTTCGCACCACCAAATCAAATATTTCCCTTTGTTCCGCTGTGAATTTCACCTGCTGTGATTAACTACATCAGCTAACTCAGTGGAACGGTAGCTAATCTCAGCAATAGACTCTCGATTCATGCGTGTTTGATGGGTTCTACTTGGGGTGGCCGTAAGCGCTAAGGGGGTTGCCCCTTATTGATATATGCAGTATTTTGTATAGAAAAAAGAATCTGTAATTAGTCGCGCTAATTCTTCTGCACCTAAACATGCCTAAAAAGTCTTCAGAAAGAGATCGCAAAATACATTATGCCAGCAAATTTTATAAAAATCGAACTTTACCTTGATGTTTTAGATTTCCACATCAGATGATCCTCAATTTTGTATAAACAATATTTATGCAAATAAATAGGACCTAGGTATAGACAGAGTGCCCTCAACCTATGAAGGGCACATCACCAAAGGCACGTCGGGAGGGACGGACCTCGGTTTTGGGTGTTGCCTATGTGCACAAGGCTTGGAGAACAGCACAGCAAACTCTCATGTTTCGCCGTATGGGCTGAAAGCTACGTTGCCAAAAGGGCATATGCTGTTTGCGAGTGACCCGGGACTGCTGGGCGGTCACCAGTAATACGAGCTAATCGTACTCTACGCACTCTATCCCAGTGGAGAATGTGAATCTGTAAAATTTTCGATATATAATTTGACACGGTTCTGTATCTGATGTTCTAAATCTTTTATTTTTATACCTTAACAAGAAATACAACTCAGGCAGAACAACTTTTGCTACACCTTTTTTTTTATTTCCTATAGTTTACCTGGACCTTTATGGTTCTGCGTCAGGTGCTCCTAATCTTCAATTTAAATACCTCAACAAAATATGCTGCTCAGGTTTAATAACTTATGCTAAGGCGCCATTTTTTTATTGCTTATAGTTACCTGGACTTTCCAAAACCATTTCTACCCTATATCTTGCCCAGGATTCATTGCTAAATAGCAAAAAAAAGTTTCATTCGAATCTAACCAATATTTCCGAAGATATGCGTGATCATACATACAGGCAGACAAGAAATTAAATTTTTTTGCTTTCTTTTATTCTTTTTAAGTGTCCTTCTATACATTTCAGTCAAAAATACTAAATTTACAGACAAATTGTTTTACTGTTTTATTATTGTATAGATTTAGTTTTATGTTTAGAGCCGGGTGGTTCCCGGCAGAGTAGAATAGGACCACTCCAAGTCGCCCCGTGGATGACGTAGAAGTCGACTAAGGAAACACAAGCTAACAAGCTATAAACATCAAAGAGACCTCTCCAACCCGTCTGGCCAGCGTGGAGAGTGTAGGTCAAATCCTCTAACTGCCCTGGCTAATAATATATGGCTCTGGTAGTACAGAGAGGGTCATGCTCCTGCAGTGGAGACTAACAAAGACCTGTTGATTGATTGATAGATTATTAACTAATCGTTACTTAATTAACTTTGTATTGTAAAAAATCCCTAAACTAAATTCAATTAAATTAATATTTTATAATCATTGAAATAAAGGCATGATTGTGTCTAGAGAGTACATACTTAAAGAAATTAATATACGATTAATACTGAGAAAGAAACGAAATAAATAAAGTGGCATTCCAAAAAATGCTAATGATACGAGTTAGCTGTTTCGTCAAGCGTGAGCCAGCTATACGTCCCGGCTGTAGTTTCAATCGATCTCTCATTTCCACTCGGCTTAGTCGGTAATTGGTCGCTTTAATCTTCAATCAAACGCTGTGCAAATGTATTCCTGTAGGATCAATGGAAACGGTTTGTTTTCATAAATTAAATGATAGTAAAATTATCGTTTTAGAGTTCCGTAATCAAATTTTATACTGTAGTAGTTCACAATTGTAATTTCAGCGCCAACAATGGATTTTGCATAACAATACATAGTATAAAACATAAATACCGTGTGGCTCCCGACAGAGTAGAATGGGACCATTCCAAATCTTTCCGTGGATGTCGTAGAAGGCGATTTAGGAAATGCAAGCTTAACAAAGCTTATAAACCGCAAAGAGCCCTCTCCAACACGTCTTGCCAGCGTGGAGGGTGTAGGCCCAATCCTCTGACTGCTTCAGCTAATATATGTCTCTGGTAGTACAGAGGGAGTCGTACTTCTGCAGTGGCGATTAAAAAGACTGATGATGAAACAAAGTTTATAATATAGTAAAAAATAAAATATGGAGGAAAGGTGTAAAAGAATAAATAATCCAAGAAATCCTTTTGTAATATTTAAAAGTTCTATTATTTTATTGAAATTACAAATCTCAGTTGAGTAAAAGGTGATATCTATTAATTTCAAATTATGACACGACATTGTAAGTAATTCTAAGTACTTAGAGGTATATCGTAGATTATAAGTTAACGTCATTTTAACAAAATGCTTTATGCAGTTAGTTGCCGCTTCTTTTGCACTCCGCTTTGGAAGCGGTGTATACTTTGCTATATGTAAATTATTGACGTCAACAATAATTTACTAGTAAAAAAATAATATTTAATGGAAATTAACCTTCACCAAATGTTACTATAATATATTACGATGAATAAAATACTTGACTATTGCATATGACCCCGTTCACGCTTGACGAATCCCGGGCCCGGAAGTGAGGGCAATTACTCTGGAGAACGAGTTATAACTAACTTTCCATATTGTTGCTTAGTTTGGCGGTCTAGTCTTAGATAGATGAATGAGAAAGTTAGGTTAGGTTGTGTCTATCTCCACCAAGCTTGTTTTTGCCGCATAGATAACTGTGGGGTTTCAGAATAATGCTTCAACTAGTTATGCATACAATGCGTATGCAAAATTTGATGATGATCCGTGCGCTAGTTACGATGTAAAAGCGTAAAGAGTTACAATTATAATAACTAATTTTCGCATAAGAAGAGAGAATACTAAAATCCATGAAACTTTTTATGAAAATTAAAAAAAGCAGGTAAGTACTATTATTTTATTAAAGTTACAAATCTCAATCCCAACTTTTATTTTAAATGAGTGAGTTTGTTTTTTACGCTTTCGCGCTCTATCTACTGAACCTACCATCATGAAATTTTGCGTACAAATAGGTTAGGGCAGGGTACTGAGAAGGACATCACGCGGGCGAAGCGGCGGGCAACAGCTAGTCGAGTATAAACAATTGATTTTAACTTCGACCCGGTTCACGCTTGACGAAGCCCGGGCCCGGAAGTGAGGGCAATTGCTCTGGAGAACGGATTATAACTAGCTTTCCATACTGTTCCTTAATTTGGCGGTCTAGTTTTAGAGAGATGAATGAGAAAGTTAGGTTAGGTCGTATCTATCTCATACGAGTATGTTTTTGGCCGCATAGATAATTGTGAGGCTTTAGAATATGCTTTCAGTCTTCAGACAATGCGTATGCAAAATTTCATGATGAACCGTTTAAATTTTTATAGAACGGCAATCGAGCAAGCGGTTCACCTGATGGTATGTGATCACCGCCGCTCATGGACAACTGCTACACCAGGGGTGTGACAAGAACGTTGCCGGCATAATATTTTTTTTCCTCCCCAGAGGTCAGGAAGGGGTCCGGCTCTCTCACTGAACAAACCATAGAAGCGGTAAAGCTACTGAAACAAACTGTAGATAGAAGCGGTAAAGCTACTCAAACGTCGATTTTCTGTGAGAGTGTGGTACTTCCCCCGACGAGCCGGGTCATTCATGCTACAAGCAAAAGTAAATTTCGCCAGTAGCTCTACCACAACAAAAATTCCGTTTACCACCTACAAGCCCACTAACATACTAAACGTGACCTTCTTATAGACCTGGGCTCTGTCTACCCCATAAAGGAAGAAGATATATCACTGTATTTTCACTAAATACTTAGATACGTACTTAGCAAGTATCAAGTAAAATATGCAGTTTGTTAGAAGCGAGCATTTAAGCCGTGTTAAAAAGTGTGCAACCAACGAAATCCGCTTAAAGTTCTGTCAAACGAAAAGCTGTGTGCTCAACTTTTTAAGTTCTTTTTACCTACCTTAAAAACACTAAATACGTCTGCGTTATTACGAAATAAACGTAGGTTGAACTGAATATAGTGTTATTTATAAACATTTGAACGCTTAAAACGCACCATTTTTTGTTACATTTTTTTTTTATTTTACTGCTATCTTTGAATGAGTGTTCGTTTTAAATCTTGAAACTGCGTTTCGTTCCGAATAGATTTTTATATGAACGGACATATTACGCATATTGGGCTTGTCTTTAAGTATATTTGAATCTTGTGTTTTCGGATACTAAGTAACTCGATGATACTATGTTTTGTATATCCAAGACTCGGGTTAAACTAAAAAACCGGCCAAGTGCGTGTCAGGCCACGCGCAGTGTAGGGTTCCGTAGTTGCGAATGACAACTTTGAGTTCACACTATTCACACTCGCACCTTACAGTTTAACGACCAAAAACATCTAACAATGAAAATAGTATGAAATTTTACAGTTTATAAGTTGAATGCCTATAACTTTTTAGTTTCTACTTAGTACTCAGCTCTGATAGTTTTCCTTTAAATTTCAGTATATATACTACTGCTGTATTTTTTTTCACGTATCTATATATAACCGTTTAGCAGATAGAGGGGGGGGACACTTACGTCTAACAAAAATTCGCACTTTAAAACCAAATATTTCGGAAACGGATCCCTAAATCGAAAAATGGTGTTCTCAACCTCACAATATTTTTGAAAGACCTATTTAACGATACCCCACACGATGGGTAAATAGAGAAAAAAAAATTACTCCCCCACTTTACTTGTACGGTAGCTACGCTAAAAAAAATTTTTTTTCAAGTTTTTATTCTACCACTTTTTTGCCATGATTAATATACATACCCATACCAAATTACAGCTTTCTAGTACTTATAGTCTCTGCGTAAAACCGCGGACGGACAGACAGACAGACAGACAGACAGACAGACAGACATGGCGAAACTATAAGGGTTCCTTGTTTACTACGGAACCCTAAAAATATAATTTTCAATCTTGACCTGACCGGGGATCGAACACAGGACCTTCAGTATGAGAGTTTGGCTTGGCCCCTAGGTCAAAGAGGTCGATCCGTTTGTGATATGAATTCGTTTTGAAACAATTATAAATTACTAGCTGTTACCCGCGGCTTCGCCCACGTAATATATAGCCTGTGTCCTCCTCAGTACCCTAACCCATATGTATGCAAAATTTCATGATGATCGGTTCAGTAGATAGATCGTGAAAGCGTAACAAATAAATAAATAAAAACCGGTCAAGTGTGAGTCAAACTCGCGCAATGAGGGTTCCGTACAATATGCTTCGTGAACACACACACACACAATGTGCAAAAATGTTTTATTCAATTGACTAGCGCTATCTAGTGGTGTTTTAGTGAACTATTTCCCTAGGTGAACTTATTATAGTAAGTTTACCCCTTTATTTTCAACTGATAGAATTCTTATTATTTTTCCTGTAATTTTTAAGCAATAAACTATATATTGTATTTTTTTTGAAATTTTAGGCTCAGTAGTTTCGTAGATCAGGGGGGGGAATGGTCAAATTTTGCCTTCTTTCGTGAATAAAATCAAAAGTATTGATTTTTCCCGAACAAAAAAAATATTTTTGAGATCCTCATAACAAGCCCTTTCATTTGATATATAACACGGTAAGGTTTGCAAAACTTTTTTTTAACATTTTCTATTTGGACCCCATAAACTGACCCTTATTTTAAAAAAATATATATTTACTTTGCACATCCGTGTTTGGGTTATAGGTTTACACCATCTTACCAAATTTCAATTAATTTGGTTCAGTAGATTCGGAGAAAATCGACTGTTACAGACGGACGGACGGACAGACAGATGCTCGAGTGATCCTATAAGGGTTCCGTTTTTCATTTTTTGTACGGAACCCTAAAAAACAAACTCACTTTCGCATTTATAATATTAGTTAGGATTAGAATAAGTATTCTCAACTGTTAGACCTAAAATTTTACATAGATTTGTATGACAGACATACCTCAATGAAAGACTTTTTAATGCTGATCAGCTTGGTCATCAAATTCATGCATAACATAGCTACTAATGCTTTTTTAAACTTGTTAAATTGAAACGCAGTGTAATTGTTTTTAAACTTCTTAGTCCGCTTATAAGTAGTTAAATTAAACAAAAAACTGCGCTACCACAGCAACGCTGTTAAAAGTTAACAAAGTAACACTTATCTTCATATCAGTAATGATCATACGTTTTTGGCGAAGACAAACATTTAAAACTTATACTTCTACGTAAAAAGAAAACTATGGAGAATCAGACTGGAATCCGCGCCTCCTAATCAACGTCAGGGTTTCAAATTACGCCAATCAAAACTTGCCTTTTGTTCTGTATTGAAACTCTTTGGAATTCATACGAATGAAATATAAATACTTATATACGAACAAATCACACAGATTAAGCTAGCCCCAAAGTAAGTTCGAGACTTGTGTTATGGGATACTAACTCAAGGATACTATATTTTATAATAGATACATATATAGATAAACATCCAAGACCCAGGTCAATCTGAAAAAGATCATTTTCCATCTTGACCTGACCGGGGACCGAACCCGGGACCATCCGTGTCGCAGACCGGCGTGTTGACCGCTGCGCCACGGAGCTCGTCAGGTTTGTTACCTATAATAACCTAAATAAACCGCTGAAATTTATTTTATGTACATAATTGTAAAGGCATAATACCAACACAGTTTGTGTTTCAATATAACTTTCCAAGTGTGGTACCCACGACGTAGGTACCCGAACGTCTTACTAAATCTAACATTAAATATCTTCAAGAAAAGAAAATACTACTTCATAGCCAACAATATTAAATTTATTATGAAGGTATTACCTACCTTCTTCTAACAAAGTACACTCGGAACACTAACTAGAATGAACATGAGCCCATACAAATGCTGGCTGCAAAGAATTCTAATACAGCCTCACGTCGGTAACATGGAATATATGGTCGGCATTTAAAGTTAATTTTCTTTTTTTTCTCTTTATATTTGTGGCGATCAAACTTTATTCGGAAGCTAATTTTAGCCAGTGTCCAGTTTTAAAAGTTAATTTTGAATTTCGAGTCCAATTTTTGTTTTTATTTCTAAGAATGCGTTTTAATTAAAGCACTTGGGTTCTTTAATATGTACTACTCATGGTGCTGGAAAAATGTAACAATCTACGACCAAAGGGCACCAACAGTAATTAGTTTGCCACTAAAAATTACTAGCACCGTCAACTATTTCTTTTATATTGGCTATTTGAACTAATCGTCTTGTATTGAAACTCGTTAGAAACAAATGCGAATCACTCTAAAATGTAATTTGTTCGAGGAAAGAAAATCCTACTGTACAGCCAACAATATTAAATTGAATATTAGGGTATTACTTACCTTCTTTTACCACAGTACACTCGGAACACTAGAATGAACATAAACCCATACAAATGTTGGCTGCAAAAAATTCTAATACAGACTTGCGTCGGTAAAGGCTACGAGGGTGGCGTTTATAGTTTATTTTGAATATCGAATCCAATTTTTAATTTTAATTTTTTAGAATATGTTTTGATTGAAAAACTGGATTCTGCTAGAATTAAATTGATATTTTATGTAGTATTGATAGTTTCTAAGGAAGTTTTACTTTTTACCAAGTTATCGCCTCAGAAAATCGCGAAGTCGCAGGCAGTTGCTTATAGATTATACTTGAGGATTGTTTCCCGTATTGAGTTCCAAAGTATAAGTATCATGAAGTACGTAAGTTCGCCAAACAACCGCCCACTTAGAGTGCCGGATTTCGACTCGTTACCGTTAATTCAAACTTTTGGCCGATACCGAATGTTCGAGTTTGAACTTCGCCGGGATGTTATTCTGAAAGAAATATATCTTAATTATTACTAAGTCTTATTTAAAAAGCAGGTCAAGGGTGTCATACTCAACTGCCTGTCCAGCTGCTGCTTCCTCATCCCCAATCCATCCGAGCAAGTAGCATCCCAAATACCTTTATCCGTTCCCCCGACCAACAAACTCCTACCTTCCCCTTTGATTATTTAGAGAGTATATAGTCAACGCCATGGGCAGCAGCGTTGGCCAAACAATCCAAACAGACTGCGCTCACCAATCCGTTTGCCAAGCGTGGTGAGTATGGAAAAAACCCCAATGTTTGAAATCTTTTGGGGTGGCCTATTTTCAGAAGTCGATCTCTCTTGGCTGATATGAGTTAAGATGATATAGGTTATATTTAAGGACTGTTATGAGTTCTCAAGTATGAGTATCATGAACTACATAAGTTCGCCAAACAACGGCCCACTAGGAAGGCCGGATTTCGACTCGTTACCGTTAATTCAAACTTTTGGCCAATAACGAATGTTCGAGTTTGAACTTCGATGGGATGTTATTCTGAAAGATCTATACAATATGTTAGGGTAAGCACCCCACCAAATGAGCCTGTTAAAATGAACAACTTTTCTTATGTATAGGACCAGTGCTGAGAACTCGGAAAAAGCAAAAACGACATGTTCGGACGGCTCGGCCATTTGTTGTTTTTTTTTTGAGTTCATGGTATTGAACCGATAGGAAACGTTGTTCATTTTCACGGGCTTATTCGATGGTTTGAGGGTTAACTGTGTTTACCCTAATGGCACTTAAAACAGTAGGTACTTAAAGATACATTGGAAAACTAAGTTGTTGTAATTACGAATATGTAAATTATAGTTAATGCAACTTGCCGATAATATCTATAGCTATCTAAAGGTGACAGAATTTTGAAAATAGGTTCCGTAAGTTGTATTTTATTTAATAAATTAAATATATTGAGCTTCGACCAGTAGTTTTAGTAGTGTTTTATTCAGGTAAGTATTTAAAGTTCAGGTTTTTTCAAATCTGTGTTTCAACTAATTGATCAGTCGTGTAGTACTTTTATTTATTATTGAAAAAAATAAGGTAATGTATTTTAATTTGAGTTCCCTGTATCTGTAAAGGCTTTCAATAAAAATCTCATTACTAGAATGTAGCTAAACCGATTTCACAGAATAAGTTTCCCTCGTCTCGAGCTCGGAATAGGTACTTTGTTCGACCAGCTTATTTACTGTGTTATTAACAAGACTCCACAGCTATAATTTAAAACAAGACGCAAACCAAACGTTTATTTTTTTTGTTGCAGAAATATAGCTTTTGGGCAAAGAAAATATACACTACGGTAAAAGAAACTACACTTAAGGCGCTCTTATAGTAACACTAGCGCCACCCAGCAATTAAATTCTTTAAATCCTAAATTATATCGAATTTTAAAAATCTAACAAGTACAAAACTAGTAAATTACTTGTAGTATTTTTTATTTATTACAAGTAATTTACTAGTGCCATATTTAAAGAGAAAAATGGGTTAACGCTAGAAGTGGCCACTTTTGGCGTTAACCTGTTTTTCTCTTAATTTATCAAACGAACATTAGTGAAAGTGAATACCGAAATACTACCAGTAATGTACTAGTTATGTACTTGTTAGATTTTTTAAATTCGATATAATTTAGGATTAAAAGAATTAATTGCTGGGTGGCGCTAGTGTTCCTATAAGAGCGCCTTAAGCATGTGTGCACGTAAAATCGCTTGCATTTATGTGTGGGTGTCTGGAAGTGCGCGGGGGCATCGAGAAGCGCGCGGAGTGTGGAACGGACCGTCGTTGACTGTCTTGGTCGAGCGCTGCCTGTGTTGTGTTTATTGGGTCTCTCGTACGGCTCGCACCGCAGTCACGAAGTGTGTAGTGAGTGACTGCCTACGCGTTGTCAACTCTAGCGCTTACACTCCCCGGCTTAAAGTCACTCACCGGTGCCCGAACTCTCACCGTACAGGGAGTGTCACCACTGTCAAAGACAATATAATACTAACGTAATAGACTGCCCACCTCATACAAAATTATTGGACCAAATTAAGGTTGCGAAAAGCAGGCGAATGTATGGCGCTGGAGAGTTGCTTGCTACTCGATACTAGATGGCGGTAATCTGCGTAAGCCTTTAACTTACTAAATATACGGTGTCATTTAAAAATATTATGCCTAAAATATTGTTTTGATTTTTAATAAGATATATTTTGTGAATCATGTTTTTATATTCTCATAATACGGTAGATACAATGTTGTGTAGTTTCTAGTGGCGCCATCTATGCGGGTTTCTGAGAACAAATCGTACGATTAAGGCGTTAAGACCACATGCCACTGTGTTAAGAGAACACAATTACTATATGCTTCTTACTTCAATTGCTGGACGACTTTCCATTTCGACAATACATTTTCCGCCGGTTACCCGCCAGCCTGTGACACGAGTCCAGAGTTCAATCCCCGGCTAGGTCATGATGGAAAACGATCTTATTCAGGTTGGACTAGGTCTTAAAAGTCCTTATTATAAAATATAATGTCGTTGAGTTAGTGTCCAGTGACACAAGTTCACAACTCACTGTGGGACTAGCTCAATTTGATTTGTCCCTACATATTTACTTATCTATGTTGAGATGCATAATGTAAACGTCCACTCTACACAAAAATCTGTACGGTACGGCTGAGCTCCGAGTAGGATACCGCAGACCGCACCGCACGGTACGTGCGGTACGGTCCGCTCCGTACGGTAGTGCGGTCATCGCACATACCGCAACTCCGCCCGTTTCACAGAGCACGGAATGTCGCGTGCGCACTACTAGATACCAAAGTGCCTACCTACTAATACCGCGTGTGGATCCGCGCCCGGCTTGTAGGCAAAAGGTGCATCTTGCCTTGTCAATTCGGACTCAAAAAAACGTAAATATGCCTCATGTAATGTCATATGGTATCTAGTAAAAAGGTTCATTAACAAATTATGGAGCAAACAATATCACTAGTAAATAGAAAATAGCAGATTTTTGCATTTCAACAAACACCTTGAAACCCAAAACCTCAAAAACGGTACTGCCCCCTGACACGCTTGTTTCGTATGA
Source organism: Rhodophaea formosa (assembly GCA_963082605.1). Taxonomy (NCBI): domain Eukaryota; kingdom Metazoa; phylum Arthropoda; class Insecta; order Lepidoptera; family Pyralidae; genus Rhodophaea; species Rhodophaea formosa. The sequence continues at coordinate 6,992,676 of OY720225.1, read as the reverse complement.
AATGTTGTGTTGAAGGTATTTCTAGTAGCGTGCGAGCGACCGCTACATTTCTTGATCTGTGGCACACAGAGTGGAGAGTGTAGGCCAAATCCTTTGACTACTCAGGCTAGTATATGGCTCTGGTAGTACAGAGAGGATCGTGCTACTGCAGTGGAGACTAGAAAGACCTGATGATGATGATGATGATGGCACACAGAGATGCGACGAAGATCAATAGAGGTATACTGTGTAAATTTTAATTTCCCGAATCTTGTTAGTTTTTGTTGTGTTGGAGCCACGCTACCGGCGAATTCACTTTTGCTGGTAGCATAATGGGCCGACTCGTCCGGGGAAGTACTTTCCACACTCTCACAGAAAATCGACGTTTCAGTAGTAGCTCTACCGCTTCTATACTACATGAGAGAGCCGGGGGTTCTTGTCACACACATCCGGTGTTGCAGTTGTCTATGGGCAGCGGTGATCACTTACCATCAGGCGACCCTCTTGATCTTTGCCGTTCTATAATATAAAAAAAACCTAACGACTTCCAATTAAAAACTCATTACAAAACGAAGCTAAATATTTTATAATTTCACAGAATAAGCATCCTTCGTCTCGGGCTCAGCATAAGACTTATTTGCTCGACAAAATTGAGCAGCTATTTACCGTGTTGTTAACGAGTACGGGACTCCACAGCTGTGTATTTAAAACAAGACGCAAATATTTCATAAATTTATTTTTTGGGTTCTGTACCTCGAAAGGTAAAAAGGAACCCTTATAGGATCACTTCGTCGTCCATCTGTCTGTCAAGCCTCTTTTTCTAGAAAACAAGTGAACGTATCAAGTTGAAATTGATATTACATATCGAAAATTCACTTTGGCTGGTATCATGAATGGGCCGACTCGTCCGGAGAAGTACCACACTCTTACAGAAAATCGACGTTTCAGTAGTAGCTTTACCGCTTCTATACTTCGTTCGGTGTGTGAGAGAGCCGGGGGCTCTTGTCACACACACCCCTGGTGTTGCAGTTGTCTATGGGCAGCGGTGATCACTTACCATCAGGCGACCTGCTTGCTCGTTTGCCGTCCTATGACATAAAAAAACCTAACGACTTCCAATGAAAAACTCGTTAGAAAACGAAGCTAAATATTTAATAATCTCACAGAATAAGCATCCCTCGTGCCGAGTCGTGCCGGGTTCAACGTAAGACTTTATTTGCTCGACAAAATCGAGCCGCTATTTACCGTGTTATTAATGAGTACGGGACTCTACAGCTGTGTTTTTAAAACACGACGCAAAATTTTTTTTTTTTTTTGCAGTGCAATACTAAGTAGGACGATAAAAGAACATTACATACATATTATCACGTCTTAATCCCTTGCAGGGTAGACAGCCCAAGGTTATGAAACTCAAGGCCACGTTTAGCGTAGTAGGCATAAAGGTGGAAGGCAGGTTCAAAATAGTAATGGGTTGCTGGATGCTGGATGTTGCAGTTGATTCTTTAGATTTTCATCCGATCCCTTAACCGGCTTATACGGTCTGGGCGGGAAGAAAAGCAGCTGGTATATTCTGTTTTTTTTTTCTCCTAAACCAACTTGAAAGCTTTACTAGTACTAGTATCTAAAATAGATAAACGTTACAATATTGCATAATAAGTATTCGTCGCAACTCAAGCAAACTCCACGAGCCCGGCGTAGGTACTTAATTTGCTTGACAAAATCGAGTTATTTACAACATTATTTAACAAGTAGGTACTAAGAACAGCTGGTATTTAAAACCAGCTGTTCTTAGTACCTACTCGTTAAATAATAACCTAACACCCTGTATAATCATTAAAGGCTTGGATTATAGAAGTCTGCCTTTAAATCCTGCTAGTAGAGATCAGCAGAGCAATGTCTATCAATTTAATTTAATTTACATCGTTCATGTCTCCGAAACTTAGGTATAATCACGTTCAAAAAAACTCGTTTCTAAAATATACATAGGTAAACGTTATAATATCGCGTAACAAGTATTCGTCGCAACTCGAGCAAACCCCATGAGACGCCGGGCTGGTAATTTATTTGCTTGACAAAATCGAGCATTTACAACGTTATTTAACGAGTACTAAGAACAGCTTTTATTTCAAACGAGACGCAATTTAAAATGCTTATTTTAAACACTAATGCATGCATAGTAAGGATTCAGACGGCCTCAGTGACGCAGTGGTTATTACTTCAGCGTGCTATATGAGAGGTACATGACTCAATCTCCGGCTTTCCCTATTAAAAAGCTCATATAATATAAAATCGTGTGTGCTCCATTTGCTTGGCGGCCGGGCGGGGCTTAATAATAAACTTATGATTAATCATATACCTAACAGCATTAATGTTGCCGACCCTGGGCTTCGCCGCGTCACATCTTTGATAGTGTTGTGCCAAAGTTAAATTATCTATTCTCAAAGAGACCCTTCCCTCGGAAAGACAAATTTCCAATATCTCACATATTGCAAAAAGAAAAAGGGAAAAATTCTATAACCGTTCTTCACGTTCTCGAAAATTTTAAGAACTGGACATCACTATCTGAGGATATTGGATTTAAATTCGTAGAACCATCTAATGGCGCTACGGTTCTCGTAATAGCAGTGCTACGAATATAATCGTAGACTTGCTATGAAGCAATGTATAACAATTCTAATGCTTTACTTTGAAATACGGTCAAGCCAACAGGTAGGTAAACTATATTTATTGCACATTAGCAATTTTTCCGCAACTTCGTCGCGTAAACTATAGCCTATGTCACCTGCAGATAAGTTAGCTTTTCATGCCTGAAAGAATTTTAAAATTCGGCCCTTCAGAGCCTATTCAATGCAAATAAACAAACAATCAAATCTTCCCTCTTTATTATATTAGTATAGATGTACAAATGCGATTTTTGTAGGTAAATAATCCACTGAAACTGTTGTTTTAATAGCTGTCCTTGGATTTCGTATCAACACAGCTGGAGATGCAACCGGAAACTACGCTCAGTGAGAGAGAGACTTCATCATCAGGCCTTTATTTGTCTCCACAGCAGGAGCACGACCCTCTCTGTACTACTAGAGCCATATATTAGCAAAAGCAGTCAGAGGATTTGGCCTACACTCTCCACGCTAGCCAGACGTAGCCAGAGCAGTCACGAGAATTTGGACTACACCATCCACGCTGGCCAGACGGGTTGGAGAGGTATCTTTGATGTTTATAAGCTTTGTTTAGCTTGTGTTTTCTAAGTAGCCTTCTCCGACATCTACGGGAAGACTTGGAGTGATCCTATTCTACTCTGTCGGGAACCACACGGCCAGAGAGAGACTTAAGGCACTATAAAGTGACAAAGTTACATTATGATAGTTTTATTATTTCTAGGTGACATGTACGTGACTAATATTTGTTATGTTTATAAAATGCGAATGTAGAAGACGAGAACATCAAACTCGTCACTAGGAACACTAGCGACGCCAATAATTTTATTCCTAATCCCAATCCCAACTAATATTATAAATGCGAAAGTGAGTTTGTTTGTTTGTTTATTTGTTTGTTACACTTTCACGCCGTATCTACTGAACCGATCATCATCAAATTTTGCATACACTTAGTTAGGGTACCGAGAAGGACATCCCATCCCAATCCCATCCCATCCCAATTTTTTAATATTATAAATGCGAAAGTGAGTTTGTTTGTTTGTTTATTTGTTTGTAAAAGCGTAACAACGCTTTCACACCGTATCTACTGAACCGATCATCATGAAATTGTGCATACACATATGTTAGGGTACCGAGAAGGACATAGGCTATATATTACGCGGGCAAAGCCGCGGGTAACAGCTAGTACATTATAAATAGAAAGAAAATTTAAGAATGTAAATCATATAAGCATTAGTAAATATCCTGAAGTATTTTTGGAATCATGTTTTAATAATAAGAGAATCAGTCATTAAGAGAACTATTGATTACCGCCAAAACCGGCCTTTTTGGCGGTAATCAGTAACTATCTTAATGACTGATTCTCTTATTATTAAAACATGATTCCTAAAATACTTCAGGTATTTACTAAGGCTTATATGATTTACATTCTCGAATTTCTTTCTATTTTTAAAATATTAGGAATAAAATTATTGGCGTCGCTAGTGTGCCTAGAAATTGAATCATTATAATTGCCATTCACTTAAATAAATCTATGCACGTGCAGTCACTTAACAAAATGATTAATTAACTAATGGAAGGACGAATTCAATCGTCGTAATTCGGTCTGTCTGTCATTGTGTCGGCATGATAATTATTCATTTGGTATTCTAAGGCATTTGAATATTAATATGAAGATATGGGAACGGCTTTTGTAATTATAACGATTTCAACAAGGTTAAATTAAATAAGTCACGAGAAATTTTGAAATATGTACATTTGAGAACATGGCAACTTGGCAAGGTTATATTTATAGTTAGCATTAATGGGCCGGCTGGTCCGGAAAGTACCACACTCTCACAGAAAATCCACGTTTGAGTATTAGCTTTACCGCTTCCATGCTTTTTAGTGAGTGTGAGTGAGAGCTGGAGGACTATCCCTTTGGGATCCCTCTCATCCCTCTTAAAGGCCGGCAACGCTCGTGTAACATTGTGAAACCCAGGTGTTGCAGTTGTCTATAGGCAGTGATCACTTACCATCAGGTGACCCATTTGCTCGTTTGCCGACTTATACATACATAAAAAATGTAATATTTTTATCACAAAATAACAAGATTACTGAGTAAATGGCTGATAAAAAAAAACTAATAAAAAATATCACCAAAGTTTATTTTTTGTACGTTTCACCGAACAACAACATTCGGTTTGGTCGATATTAAATTCTATCCACGAAAATATTAAGTTACGGAATGTGGTTCATTCATCTAGTAATGGAGGTGAGTGGCGTCGACCGCGTCACATATTGGATGAACTACATACCTACTTAATTACTTGCTTTTCTCCACTGCTTTTCCTGCAGTAAAAATGTAGTATTATAGCATTTCTAGGCCATATCTTATGAACCAGAAGTTTTTAGTCTTTGTATGGTTCAAATTTTGCGTGATTGAATTTTTTTCCATATATTATTTCATAATTTAATAAGAGTACATCAGTGTATGGCATTGTGAATGCATAAAAAAACACCTTTAAAAATATGGCATAAGTACTTTGATTATTCTGATCAAAATTAATGTTGGTTGGTGAAATAATTTTTAGACCTATACTATAGCACAAAAATAGAGTAAAGAATTCATATCTTTCTGGTTTCTATCTTTAAAAACATTTCTAGAAAATATTGAGTTACTCCAGAATACGGTTCATCTAGTAATAGAGGTAAGTGGTCGGCGGCGTCACATATTTGATCAACTAGGTACATACTGAATTAAGCGTGTAGCATGTGCAATGCTTTTTGAGAATAAAATTCATGAAAATGCTGATGAATGATTTTGTAAAATGTGGGATATTTCTTTAGAGATTTGAACAACATTTTAAGTTTTCAATCATTTTTAAAGATGTAAGTAAGAGCTGACAAAAACAAATAAGTATGTTAGTGACTACAATTTCTATCTGTTGTGCTACAATTAGTGGGGGTAAAGAGCGCTTGATTCTCAAATTACGCAGCTCTATGTGACTGTTACCGATGTAATTGGTAGTGGCAATCGTTCTAGGAGGTACAGAAATGAAGCATGTTTGCTCTAAAATCTAAAACTAGGTATAACAGTTACGAGATTTTTCTTGCTAAAGGTTTCTCGTTTATATTTGATTTCATTCGATTTATGAAACATTGAGTTACGGCATGTATTTCTAGAAACAGAGGAAAGTAGAGTCGGCCACGTCATATTAGTTGAACCAATTGAGTAGAGTGTGTGTAGCTTTTGCTAAAATTCTGTTTCGAGAATAATGCTTTCACGGAAATGAAAATTGTTGAATGAATGAAAAGCTGAAAGGTAGTATGCCTTCGGAATCATAATCTTGAATTCTTAAAATATTGAACGGCAGAAAATTTCATTCCACAAAGTATTCAAAGATTTATAGCAGGGCAGTGGTGATTCAGATAATTGACCAGCGTCTGAAAGACGGAGCTCTGAATATTCACGTAACTTCACCAGACCAAAGAATATATACACTACGCGAAAAGAAACGATACTTAAGCATGTGAACACGTAAAACCGCTTGCGGCTAGGTGGGAGTATCTGGACGTTTGCGGGGCCAGCGAGAGGCGCGCGGGGCATGAACGGCCCGTCACGGAACTGCAGGGCTGTCTGTGTTGTGTTCGTATCTCGCACGTCCCGCACCGCAGCCACAAAGTGAGTAGTGAGTGAGTACCTACGCGTTGTCAACCCTACACGCACGCCTAAGCTCAAGGTCACCGGTTTTCGACCTTAGACGTACAGGCAGTGTCAATGCTGTCACCAGACTAAAATAAAATATCACTGACACACATCTCCTATAATCATTGTAGCTTGTACGTTGTATCCTTGCTAATCAATACCCAAAATTTGTTGCGGAGGTTGCTGCGTTGGCTGCTGCGAAGGCTGTTGCTGCCCATGCATCACAATCTATACCTGCTGTACTATATCTGCTAGTTTCGTGGCTGCCTTGAGCTGTGTTGAGTTTTCTCGCGTCGTCAGGGTGCCCTGACCTGACGCCTCGTTGGTTGTTGATACTAGTATCGTCTACAGAATAAAATAATATAATTAGACTTGTATCTTTGACGGCAGTGTGTATGCTAGTCATCATCATCATTTCGTGTAGGTGACACGGTCAATCGACCTTGCACACCCTGGTGCTAGAGATTTTCGAAACCGCCTCTCGGCCTCTGACGTAGTTCCTTTAACGACTACCAGATGGCAGCCGGGACCACCGGCTTTACGTGCCTTCCGAAGCACGGAATCATCTTTCTTATCAGACAATCAGGTGATTCATGCCTGCAACGTCCTAACCAAACTGGAAACAACTTAACAAAGTATGCTTCCCGTGGGAATCGAACCCACGACCTCCGGGTCATCAAAGCAAACGTCTGCTTAAAGGCATCGAATAAAGATTTATAAAACGTATACCAACTGAAATTGTACAAAATAATATGAAACACGGCGACATCGCTCCATGGATCGGCGGGCCGCTAAGAATTTAATGAAATTTCGCTAAGCTCCCGAAATCGTCGTCAAATTATGATAATCCACTTAGCAAGCCTGTTTATTTTCACGGAAAAATACAGATAACGAAGTTAACGAGAGGTTGTTTCCAAATTGTTTACTTGTTGAGGCGTTAGATTATATAAAATCTATTATTAAATTCTGGTAACCGAAGTGGCGATTTGTGTTATTCACTTGTACTTATTTGATAGATAATTGCTAGCACAATCTACGAAGAGGATATTACTAGTCAGTCGATCGTTTGATCGACTGCCGTATGTTTCCTGTAGGCAATAGAAAGCATGGACAAATATTGGACAGATTAAATGTAATACGATAAGGTTTGAATTTCTATTGGGAGCCACAAATTCAAGTTCAATTTACGTGTGTTCTATGCCCTTATATACGCAGTTTTTCGGCAGTGACAACTAGGCATTGAGCCAATTAAGATAGTTTCTTACATTGTAAACTTCTAACTTGAATATATTTTTCTTTTGTTTGTGGTTCCAAATAAATTAAATATGTTTAGTAAGTAGAGCCATTATCGTTACTGTGCTGGAAATCGAATCTGAGACTCTCGGGTTCCTGCCCTAGACTATTAACTAGTAAGCTAAGGAGGCTGTCATTATTTTGAGAAAAATAAACTTGTTTCTTTAATTTTCGATATGTTAATAAATCCCTGTCCGATCCTTAATGGGGTGACTCAGCCCGCCAATATAAACACCTTTTCATAAAACTAATACTGAAAAAAAAATAACTTTTTCATGCAAAATGCGTTTATACTTTAAATAATTATATGCAAGTTATTCTCTGCAAAAAATATAAAACGTAAGCCAGCTTCAAGTCAAAACAACTAATTAGCTGGATGACTGTCGGAATGAAATCGAGCGAAAAAAGCTAAGCGTCAAGCAATGACTGGCGCTTGTGGGCTAATTGTTGCACGAAGTTAATCGCCAATGGGAGGAAAAATGTTTTGGGGCAGTTCTGCACTGTTCACTGTACATGCACAGGACTTGTTTCCACTGACGTTATAATAGATCCATCGTGGTCGCAGCGAGACTGGATGTAACTCCATGGTTGAGCTCAGCGATGGCTGATCCATACGTCAACTCGTGAACGGGTGCTGCTAGGGGAGACAGGTCAGCTCGACTAAGTTAAGACTAGTCTTTGTATCATATGTTATTTATTTTTATTGCAAACTCGAGCGTTAACGTACACAATACACATGTTCCAAAAATAATAAATCTACGTTGTATTCAAATCGTAAAAAAAGAAAAGAAAGGTAAAGACAAGAAGGAAATAAATATGCTCCCTTCAGGCGAGTAGGCGACCAAAACTATTGAAAAGAGTTTCTTTCGGCGTTTCTTCTCTGCAGTGGTCGATTCCGAAACGCTAGTAGTCTGTAACTTTTGAACAACATTAATTAAATACCTGTTACACATAGACAATTTTAAATATAATTTGACGTGGAAAAAGGTCAAGTTACATGTTTTATAGGTACATAATTGTAACACTGGAGAAACACTTCAACCTCAAACAATGTTAGTTTACCGCTAGCACCCTAAAGCGTTGGGGCCCAGGGTCTGCTTTTATGACAGCATTTATGTTGCAATATGATTTACCTATCGAAAGTTTTTACGGCCGTTTCGAGAGTTTTAAGTATTCACAATCGTAATCTGATACACCGTGATTAAATAAATGAAAAAAAATATGTTGAAAAATCGGCCAAGTGCAAATCGGTTTCGCGTACGAAGGGTTCCGTACCATTATATATACAAGATTAGAGTATCGAGCAAAAACGGCAAAAAAATCGTGTTTGTTGTATGGAAGGCCCCTTGAATATATTTTTTTTTTGTGTTTTTAGTATCTGTTGTTCTCACGTTGTTCTAGCGGCAACAGAAATACATTATCTGTAAAAAATTTCAACTGTCTAGCTGTCACGGCTTATGAGATACAGCCTGGTGACAGGCAGACACATGGACAGTGAAGTCTCGTTAATAGGGTCCCGTTTTTACCGTTTGGATACAGAATCCAAAAAAATGGCATGGGTTTTTTTTACCAAATATTATTTCTTACTATGATGCGATAAATTCATTTAATCTTCAGTTTATACCAAATTTATAATTCATATAGTAATGAATTCATTCATTGTCATAATTCCCTTTCGCCATTTGTATGGATATATTCTTAAATACCATAAATTGGGCCGCATGAGTCAGCAACTGGCTTTACATCAAATATAGCATCGACATTAAAAGCAAATCAAAGAAACTATTATCGGCACCCTTTGTTGCCGGAGCTTTCAGCAATACGCTCCTTTGAAAGCTGCTGAATGTCAATTGGTGGAATTATCATAATTCACGTCTATTGTTAAGCTGCAAATCAAAAACGCGTTGTAGTAGTTAAATACACACTCTATTCGTAGCTTTAAAAGAGTATTTTGATGTTTGTAGTAGGGTGTGAAAACACGTTAATATAATTCAACCAAGTTCGAGTCAGAATCGCATCGAAGGGTCCGTACCATCATACAATATGTAATACAATATTTAAGTCTCTACCTATTACTGTATAATAGATGCAGCCCTGGATGGATGGGCGGATGGACGATCAGCAAAGGAATAGGGTACTGTTTTTACCCTTTGGGTACGGAACCCTAAAAATGTATACTAGTTCAACATTAGCTGATTATTACACCTACTCTAAATAAACCAAATATTAAAACTCCATGTCCTCACGTCGTAGTTTAAGTCCATTTTCTATCTACAATATTTGATCAGATGCCTTCGCTCATAACGACTGTAGAAAATTCGCCAAGTGCTAGTTGAGCTCGCCCATTAAGGGTTCCGTAGAAGCAAGCTTAGATTAGCCAAAGACCTCTATAATATTTTGCCAGCAAAGATAACTTTGTTTTTCATAGTGTTTGTATAAATGACAAAGTTATTTTTGCGGTTTATGAAAAAGTGCTATATTTTAATAAGTTGGTCTTAGTACTTAGCTCTGATAGTTTTCCTTTCAACATGTACTGCTACTGTAATTTTTTTCACGCATCCATATATAACCATTTAATAGATAGGGGGGGGACACTTACCTCTAATAAAAATTTGCACTTTAAAACCAAATGTGTCGGAAACGGATCCCTAAATCGAAAAATGGTGTCCTCAACATCATAATATTTTTTAAAGACCTATTTAACAATACCCCACACGGGTAAGTGGAGAAAATAAAAAAAATACTCGCACTTGTATGGAAGCTACCGTAAAAAAAAATTTTTTTTCAAGATTTTTCTACCTTTTTTTCCGTGATTAATAAATTACAGCTTTCTAGTACTTATAGTCTCTGAGTAAAACCGCGGACGGCAAACAAACAGACATGGCGAAACTCTAAGGGCTCCTTGTTTACTACGGAACCCTAATAAAAACCATCCACCAAAATGTATTTTTTTGCGCTAATACTGTAACTGAGAAAATGAGTATATCTAAGTTATGATTCCACTTGATTGTTATGAAATTTTGCTTAGATGGGTATGTTTTACCTAGAAAAATGTTTTCCTTCCAAAGGACTACACTAACGCGAAAATAGCTACGAGTCAATGCTATCGATTGTAAGTTAGTTGGTGACCGCACTTCACTACTGCCAAGCTGCATCTCAGGGGACCGCACAAAACCGACAGAGAAAGGATTGCAGAACCAGGAGCGTAGCCAGGAGAGGACCCCAGAAGGGGACCAGTTGATTAGAAAATGGTAGTACAGCCGTGTGGTTCACGGCAGAGAAGAATAGGACCACTCCAATTCTTCCCGTGAATCTCGTAAGTTACTTAGGAAACACAAGCTAAACAAAGCTTTTAAACATCAAAGAAGTGGAGAGTGTAGGCCAAATTCTCTTGACTACTCTGGTTAATATATGGCTCTGGTAGTACAGAGAGGGTTGTGCTCCTGCAGAGAAGACTAAAAAAGACCTGACGATGTGATGTGATAGTGAGTTGAGTTTTAGATACAGGTCGTGGAAGAAATCGAGGTAACGTCAAACTTTTCATTTTCCTGTGTGCGTATGACGAAGACAATATAATACTATCGTATTAACTGCCAACCTAATATTATAAATAAAATAAAATAAATTGCAGAATCAGAGACAATGCCAGCAGATGTTTCAAGGAGGACAAGTGTGATTTAAAGAAGATGTTGTTGATTGACGCTCGAGCTTGACATATCCTTAACGGGGTGAATCAGCCCGTTAATATGAACAACTTTTCCTATGGGATGAATGCTGGAATCTCAACATTTTCATACAAAAGTGTTCAGCTGCCCAAACATTTAGTGTGTGGGAGCCATTCGAATTCAGCATTGGTCCCATGTAAAAGCTGTTCATATTGACGATCTGAGTCATCTATAGTTCTAGGGGTTGGAAAAGTTTCTAGTTCTCCAAATAAAAGTAATGTTTGCTGAATAACTATGAAGAGTTATGCGTAGTAAAAAAAGTTATACAATTTAAAAAAAAAAAAATTATATCCAACATTTTAATGACCCCCCCTTCCCCGCCCTGACACTATTCTTGTCCAGAACTATTGTAATCCTTTCACCGCGACAGCTATAGATGTTTGAAGATTAATTCTAGCATTCGAAAGCCATTTGTTGATTTATTTATTCAAAAGAAATGAAATTTTTCGTTCATTACTTACATAGATTTATTAGTATGTAGTGTAATTTATATATTTTATAAGAAAATAGCCTTTCTTGGGTTTTGGAATAATATTAGAGTAATAAATAGTTACAAATGGCTCTAATAGTATAGAGAGGGTCGTGCTCCTGCAGTGGAGACTAAAAAAGACCTCATGATGATGATGGAATAGTTAGCGTTAATTGCATCCTCGGCCTGGTACTTCGGAGCCCGGGGTCCACTTAAGCAGGAGTAGTAGAAACTATATTTATATAAAACAAGGTCAGGTTTGTGAGAACACTTACAACTTGAAAACAGCTGGATCGATTTTCATGCTTTTTGATTTATATTAGTTTTGCTATCACCCCGAACAGCAGAATAACGGTAAAAGCATAAGAAATATTTAAAAATAATCGCGCAACGAAATTCGCTGAGATAGCTTGTATTGTATATTATATATTTCCATTACAGGTATAGAAGTTATGGTGAGCACATTTAAAAAGTCAGTAATTTCAATTCCATGACAACCGTCGTGACGCAGTGGTAACGCCAGCCTGCGACACGATTGGCACTGCGTTTGATTCCCGACACGGACAATCATATCAGCCAGCCGTAAAAAACTTTTCCCAAATCTTAGGGCGCAATGGCAAAATGCTAGGATAAGGAGAAGTAATCATCAAAATCAATCCTGTACATTTGCTCAAAATTCGGTGTTTTCCCACAGGCACAGAGAGTAGACGAATCACTACAGTAAACAACTACTGTACTATAACCGGGTGAGATCGTCAAAAGGCCGGTTTATCCAATTTGCAATCGATAGAGCGGTCGTCCCAGCGGTCACGGGTTCAAACCCCGTGGAAAACGCCTTTAGTTTGTAGGACAGACGGCAAAATTGTTCCGGAAATGAATAGGATTTGTTGCTTGTGATGCGACTACATATATCTGTGTGTGCGGTTTATTTTATGTTTTGTGCCGCATATCCGAGCCTCCCTCTTTTTTCTTCTGGAGTAATTGCAGTTTTGATTGCATGTTCTTATGTTTTCCAGACAACGTACAAATAAGAGCTTAATGAGTTGAAATACCTATATAAAATATGAAATAAATAAAAAATCATTTATTGCCACAATTAAATCAATGTAACTTTTAAATTAAAAAAGAATTTTCATTATGGCAAAGGAATGCCTCAGCTTGTGTTAGCTCGGAGCAAGGTCCGAGCATAACGCTGTTTTTCAGGCACCCTATATAAAATCCATTCGCATTTATAATAAGCATTAGAACAATGAGGAGTTCCACGGCCCAAGGCATAAAAATATCTCGAGCTCCCCCGTGCTTCAAAAGGCACGTTCAGCCGTTGGTCCTGGCCGTCATCATTGTTGGCAATCGTATTGCTATGTCAGACGCATGGAGGCATCTTCCGCAGCTTGAAAAATTGGATACCAGTGTGCAACTTACACACACGAAAAACAACATTAGAACGATATTATATAGGTGTTTTAATGCATTAAAATTTAAGTTATTTCAGCGTGGAATTTTTTACCATATTGTAATACTTAATTTAATAAGAGAACATTTGAACAATCATATTTTCAGTTATTCATGAATTCACAGGCATTCTGGAATAGTGCCTTCGATTTAAGATTTGGCAGCCTAACGCCTTTAAGCCTCGATTCGTGGCTTGTATTCGGAGACGTGCAGATTAATACGCCAGCCCCTAGATTCGAATTCAGATCCAATCGCCGCCTTAATCCTACTGAATCATTTGTAGGTAGGTAATACTCAATAGCGGAGGAGACAATCAATATAACTTACCTACATATATTGAGGAGCTCGATGGCCTAGTGGGCCATTATTAGCGCTTTCGCATGTTAAGCTGCTGTCATTATTGATGGCAGTCGTTAAGCTATGTCAGATGCCTTTAGGCAGCTTGAAAAATCTGAAACCAGTGTTAGCAACCTACACACACGAAAAGCAAACAACCGACATATATTTAAGTAGTTAAGCCATTCTGTATTTGGGCCGTCATTGGTTCGACGCATTCGATTTAGTGGTTTAGTGTGTTAGTGGTTTATATTACAGAAGTGATGCTTCTTGGGTGTTTATTTTGAACGTCATTATTTTATATATTTAGAAGTGTCTCAGGAAAAAAGGTATTTATACCCTTTATACTATAGTTGGCCAAATAAATCCTCTGGTAGTACAGAGAGGGTCGAGCTCCTACAGTGGACACTATAAAAGACCTGATGATGATTATTACTGAAGTAACGCTTCTTGGGTGTTTATTTTGATTTGAACGTCATTATTTTAGATATTTAGAAGTGTCTTAGGGAAAAGGTATAAGCTATACCATAGATATTATGAGTACACACGTCCAACGCAATATCAAAACCTAGAATATAAGGGTGATACAGTGCCAAAGAGCCTTCATGAATAGCCCAATCTCTACAGCATTGACTGTCTAGATACCTACTAAATGTGGAATATCAAAGCTGACTACTCGGAAAGGAGACAGTAACGATGATGTATGGCGTAGCAACAGGTGGACATAAACGTGAACGCTGAAAACGTTTCTGGTTTGTAGTTACTAATTATGGTATGAATGAATATATTTATATTTACGGTGTTAAAAATATAGTAAAAATATCTACGTCTTATCGTTTTTGAAGAAAAGACGAGCTGACGATAAAGTTGATGCTTCAAGTTTAGTTCAAGGTTTCCAGTATTATGGAATAATTGGACTGCTTAATACTTAAAACAGCCAAAATTACTGATATAAAAAGCTTTCTTATTTCGTGTATGCGCGAAAATAATCGCACGAATACGGTAGTTGCCTAATGTTAAGATTATATAAAATTTGTTTATAATGAGACTAATTTCTATCTAAAAACACTATAAAGAATACTTTTAATTTGATATCGATTCGTTAAGTGATCATAAAGCTTCTTTGAAGTTAAGTGAATAGGACCATTTTTTAAAGTATGAAAATCTTTAATTACAATACTGTATTTTAGTCTGCAAAATTTATGGCAAGTTTTATGTTGAAACCATTACCATAAACGAAATATTTCGTATAGCTACCAAACAAAGTTCTCACGCCACCCATACAAAATACAAGCTTGTGACGTCACAAATATGTAGGCATTTCAGCGGCGCGTTTTCACGTCTAAAAATTTACGTCTAAAAACATGTGTCTTTAAAACTTTTATAACTGAAAGACTTTTTTGTTTAGAAATGTATTTCTGTCACTATTGTGCTTATTTTTGGCAGGTCTTTACATAGCAACATGAAAAAAATTTTAGTCAACATGCTCATTGTTTTTACTCACCTTATCTAGCTCAAAATATGAATTAAACATCTTTCTAATTCATTTATTCAATTAAAGTTTAGTAAAAAATATTCATTGAATACAATAAAATATGATATTCAGCAAAATTAACAATTTTCCACTTGCTTACTTGTGAGCGCGTAAATGGCAATGACCTAAACAAACTGACGTAAATTACGAGCACGCTACGAGATCGCAAGGCAGGGATGTTTTTATGAGAGCAAATATCAATTAGAGATGTACAATCTGTAACTTGAAGCTTAGTTTGTTTGATGACATGAGTTATTTACTATACAGACATTTATTTATTCTTGTAACAAGCTTTCATTATATTAATTTTTCTTTTAGTATAAATGTAAGTGTAATTCTGGTAACAGCAAAGTTCAAAATAAGGTTCAAAATACACCGGGATCCAAATAAAAAATGACAGCTCTGTAAATATTATACGTATATGCTTTAGTTTAATTCGTTCTATACATATAATAAAACAGTAAAAATATTTTGTGTGTACATTTAATATTTTTGACTGAAATAGATAGAGGGACACTAAAAAAGAATGACAGACAGGAAATATTTTTTTTTAATTTCTTGTCTGTCTGTCTGTCTGTATGTATGATCACTTTTATCTCCGGAAATATTGGACGGATTCGAATAAAACTTTTTTTGCTATATAGCTACTAACTCTGGGCAACATAAAAGGTGGAAATGATTTCGAAAAAATGGAAAACCTGATGCAGCATCATAATTGTCCAGCTGAACTATAAGAAACATAAAAGTGGAGCCTTAGCAAAAGTTATTGAACGTGATGAGCATTTTTTGATGAGGTATTTAAATTAAAGATTTAGAACATCTGATACAGAACCATGTCAAATTTTATATCGTCAATTTTACAGAGTCACTCTCTTCACTGGGATAGAGTGTATAGAGTACGATTAGCTTACTGGTGACCGCCCAGCGGTCCCGGGTCACTCGCAACCAGGATATGCCTTTTTGGCAACGTAGCTTTAAGCCCATATGGCAAAACATGACAGTTTGCTTTCTCTCCAAGCCTTGCACACACAGGCAACACCCATAGCCGAGGTCCGTCTCTCCCGAAGGCCCGTTGGATATGTGCGCTTTATAGGTTGAGTAGCATGACAGCAGGTGAATTCACAGATTACGCTTATGTATCGACTTTAGTTGGTATTAAGGTATATTAATACACCGGATTCATAAGTCCACGCGAACAAAGTCGCGGGCATCAGCTAGTTTAAAATAAATAAATTAAAAAAATAAATATATGCGGACAAATCACACTAACCCCAAAGTAAATTCTTAAGTGAGACTTGTGTTATGGGATACTAACTCAACGATACTATATTTTATAACAAATACATATATAGATAAACATCTAAGATCCAGGTCAATCTGAAAAAGATCATTTTTAGGGTTCCATAGTAAACTAGGAACCCTTATAGTTTCGCCATGTCTGTCTGTCTGTCCGTCCGCGGTTTTACTCAGAGACTATAAGTACTAGAAAGCTGTAATTTGGTATAGGTATGTATTTTTATCATGGCAAAAAAGTGATAGAAAAAATCTTGAAAAAGATTTTTTTTAGGATAGCTCCTATACAAGTAAAATGGGGGAGTATTTTTTTTCTCTACTTACCCATCGTGTGGGGTATCGTTAAATAGTTCTTTAAAAAATATTGTGAGGTTGGGAACAATTCTTTTCGATTTAGAAATCCGTTTCCGAAATATTTGGTTTTAAAGAGCAAATTTTTGTTAGAGGTAAGTACACTACAGCATAGTTTTCCTTTCAACTTCAAACTATTATATAGTACTGCTGTAGTATATATACTACAGCAGTACTATATATACTGAAGTTGAAAGGAAAACTATCAGAGCTAAGTATTAAGTGCAAACTAAAAAGTTGTAGGCAACCAACTTATAAAATGCACTGGAAAATGTAAAATTTCATACAATTTTCATTGTTACATGTTTTTGGTCGTTAAACTGTGAGGTACGAGTGTGAACAGTGTGAACTCAAAGTTGTCATTCGCAACTACGGAACCCTACACTGCACGTGGCCCGACACGCACTTGGCCGGGTTTTTTACAAATTTTTATGGATACCGTGCGTCAACGTCGCGTCAGCGTCGAAAACTTCAACCAAACTTAACTTACTCATGTCACCGTAAGGCACACAAAACATCAATAAAACAAACAGACTTTCGTATTTAAAATAATATTAGTTTGAGTTTTTGCTACATTATTAGAAAATATGGTAGTAATTGCTTAAATAAATATCGTCCGACGGAAAAAGGTTGTTGATTTGCCAGCAAAACGATTTCAAAATGCAAATTTAGCAAATGTGGTGGTTTACGCTCGGCAGATTAGCGGTTGCCGATTGGACTGCGGAATTAAAAGCCAGAGGGAAAACAGTTTTGATTTTTGCGGTATATATTGCCCGTTTATTTATGGATTAACTAAAATAAAGTTTGTTCATTATTGTGTGAGACGTAACATTCGATAAGAATTAAGTAGATGAAAGAAATATATAAGTTTTGATTCGTATTGTTTTAATTGAACAGTGAATGTGAATGCTGACATTGTTATTCTATGATAATGTGCAATTATGTGCAGTTTACTACGGTCAACAAAGACGTTATTTAAACTAAGTCTCTTTGATGTTTATAAGCTTTATTTCGCGTCTGTTTCCTAGTCGCCATCTGCGACATTCACGGGTGACTTGGAGTGGTCCTATTCTACTCTGCTGGGAACCACACGACTAATATTCAACTGCAATCATTCAAAATGTGAGTTGTGTTTAAATTCTTGTGTTTGCGAGCGTAAAGACGCTCCTAAACTTGGCTTCAGGTGCGTTAGCTTGTTTGCACAACCAAATTAATTTTGTTACAGGATTTTGTGCATAATTAATTTATTTCTGTTTGCTCCCGTATTTTTTATTTGCGTTTTTCATTCTCATTTATTTACTGTCCATTTTGAGAGATGTATAATTTGGCGCCAATTTATCGTTCTTAGGCGTGGCATAAATTAAGTAGATAAGTAGGTATAGACTTTTAAAATTTTTAAATACACAATGACTTCAATAATCCACATGCGTTATTACTGATGTATAATCAGAAGTGAAAAGAAATGCTGCAAGAATTATCTTTAGGTTGTATTTAACCTTCCAGGATATAAGGAAAATAATGTCGTTTGACTGCTCAGTCAAACGACATTTTTGGCTTTTATGGAGATGATCTTTACTCTTCAACGCAAAACATTTCGGTCAGAGCCATCAAGAGTATAATTTGTGCACAAAAATAATATAAATCATGTTTAGTGAATTATAATCAAATCATAGAGACTTGTGATTTTTTTTATATTTGTTTCCGTTTAGATCCTTCAAGTCTCTGCTACATATAACTACGTGTTTTTTTTTTCTTTTTCTGTCCGCTATTATCACAGCATTCATGCTGTAATATGATTTAGCAAAAGATTTACGATTTACGGTCAGCTGTCTGTCTGCCCGACGCCAACTCTCTTTGGGTATCTCCATAACCGCGGAGAAATACCTGTAAAATTTAATGCAAGTATTGTTTTCTAAATTAATGTTTACCAATGTTTTGTAAATGCTACAAGCATTTTAAGTATTGTAATTTATGAAATAAACGAAGCAAAACCACAATTTTGTTGGCCTGATTTCGCTGAAATTTCATCAATATAAATAAACACTGTTATCTATTTTAACATTATCAAGCGAAAAGATTTGATTGTGTGTTTTTGCATTGAATAGGCTCCGAAACTACTGGAATGATTTAGAAAATTCCTTCATCTATAGAATGCTTATTTATTTGCGGGTAGCATAGGCTATACGCGTAAGAAGTCGCGGAAAAAATATTAGTCATATATAAAATCGATTTGTGTTTTATTCATATATTTGCGTTCGAAGACCCGCCAAGTCTCGCTTCAGGTGTGTGGGATTGTTTGCACAAGCAAATTAATTTTGTCCAAGCGAAAAGATTTGATTATTGTTCTTTTTTGTTAGATTTTATTATTTATTTTTGCATGGAATAGCTCCTTAACTACTGGACTGATTTTCAAAATTCGTTTACCTACAGAAAGCTCATTTATCTGCGGCGGGTTACATAGACTATAATTTGCGCGAACGAAGTCACGAGAAAATTACTAGTCATATATAAAATTCAATTGGTTTTTATTCATATATTTGCGTGCGAAGACCCGCCAAGTCTCGCTTTAGGTGCGTGGGATTGTTTGCACAAGTAAATTTATTTCGTCCGGTGTTTTCGTGCATAATTAATTAATGTTTGTACCAGTATTTTTATTTGCAAGTTTTATTCCCATTCATTGGCTGTCTTTCCTAGAAAGCTTATTTATCTGCGGGTGACATAAGCTTTAATTTGCGCGAACGAAGTCGCGGGCAAATTCCTAGTCATATATATATAAAAAAAATGTGTTTAAATTTATGTATTTGCGTGCGAAGACCCGCCAAGTCTCTCTTAAGGTGCGTGGGATTGTTTGCACAAGCAAATTAATTTCGTCCGGTGTTTTCGTGCATAATTAATTAATTTATGTTTGTTCCCGTATTTTTATCTGCATCTTGTAATTTTGGCTGTCTATTTTGAGTTAGTTATAATTAGGTTAGGTTAGTTATAATTAGGCTTCGTCTTGAACTTTTAGTTGAATTTTGTTTTACATTATATTTGTGTGTTTCGTCTTTGTATATAACTTTTCTGATTTTATAAAAAAGTAAAATATAAACGACATAAATACAGGGTAATTTATTAAAATAAACACTCTTAAAAAACTTAAAAAGTAGTAAAGCTGTTAAAAAATATATTATTTCTATAAGATCATGAGTTCCTCAGTGCTTCACAATGTAGAATAGGTATTAGAACCGGCTGTAGTTTTTAGACGATAGTCTTTAAATCGTTAGTCATAGATACGTTAAAAGGTAAAATGTAATTTATTTTTTTAATAAGAATCCCAATACGATATACTCCTATTTTTGTACCCGTTTATGCATTTTAGTATAAAGTACTTTCTTACGTTTCTTAAGTAGCTGACTGAAAAATAAATTCAATTTCAAAATGTCTTAGATCAGTAAATTAATCTGAAAATCACATTAGAAAAATAGTACAGAGGTTTAGTTTGTTCAGCATAATACAGCCAAAGTTTAATGTTTTAACGAAATTAAACTTTTAACCCGTCGCACGCATGACCGGTCTTTGACATTTTTAAATGGATTAAGTGTTATATTAGACCATTTTTCATGTCCCAGGATTAGGCTTTAATGGAATACCCTGATTTATTTCTAGCCGTAGCATAATCGAAATTTCGCAAACAAACATGACGTGAATGTATAAATTGTAAAGATAAATCTAATATAAAAAGTGTATGGGACGTTATAAGAATAAAAGATTTTGAGTTTTTGATATCGTGATTGACCTTTTAAAGTAAATGCGTCAAGTTAAAGATCTATAGAATGATCGACAATCTTTCAGATGTCTAAAACCGACCTCAACCAAACTATTGAATCAATTTTGATGAAATTTAAATTGAACAAAACAATAAGTATACCCTTTTAATCGATTGTTTCATATTAGTTGAAAAATGTCAAAGTAATGGCGTTACAAATATAAAAACAAACAGTCGAATTGATAACCTCATATTTTTGAAGTCGGTAGAAAAAAAATCACGTCCGTTACAAATTAAAACATTTTACAACGTGAGAATCACTTAAATTAGTAAACTCTGGCTTCTAAACTTAGACTGATTAGAAGTGAAAAAAAAAACAGACCAAAATTGTCCCTTTAAAACTTTTGCGCACATAAAAAATAACACTTCTACTAAGTGTTTACTTAATTATGAATTAAAATTTAACAATTCAAATAAAAACCCGGCAATATTTGACTAAAAGTTAATAAAAACTTGGCTAAAATAACTACCTCTTTAGATCTTTAAAGTCAATAAAAGAGATCAAATTGCCCGTCTAAAAATGAGGAAATTTGAGCGAAGGAAGCGTGTTGATACTGGCCGGGTTTCTTTACTTAGGCTGTTGGCATTGCCACGAAGTTTTGGGTACACGACCGTTTTATAACGTAAGAACTTTGTTTGTTTGCCGACTTGTTATTTTAATACAGGTGCAAAATAATCAATTAACTTTACACGCCTCGGAGTAAGATGTGTAGTATTATTTATTTAGCGCCAAAATAGGTCAACAATTACTACTTTGACGTTGGGTCAACTGTCATTGTCTTCTTCTGTTTTACATTATGGTTCCAGATTTCAGTGATTCTGCCAATGTCTAGTTTAATAAAATACAAAGTATTGGTGTTTTAACAAGTAGCAATCAAAGATGGCGGCCTTTGATTGCCTCATGGGAGCTTCAGGTGATGTTCAAGTCCAAATAAATGGATTGACTTGGCAATCGCATTAATATAATATGAATGACTTGTAAAATACATTGTGTTTTTTAATGCGATGGCCAGGTCATTCTATTTATTTAAAACATTAACCGACTTGGTACATATGGATCTCACAACTTTTGACGGTAGAAGAATTGAATTGCGAGACTTGGTTTTTTTACAAGAATTGTTTTTGACGGCATTAGCTTTACACATAGTAACTTGTGTATAAGTGACAAGTATACAAATACATTTTTCTATTGAAGGAAGGCTGTCATTAGGCCGTAGGTCAGCTGTAATAGTACTAAAATGATACAAGTGAGCTAAGTTAAGTCTTTAGTCGTTTCGCACCACAAGCGATTCGAACCGCCGTGCGAATGGCCCAAGAGCCTTTTTTGAGTGAGATCTTTCGCACCGCGGTGCGAATCGCCCAGTAGCTCTTTTTGAATGGGTTATTTTACACCGCGGCAGGCGTTTGAATAGCCCAAATATTTATTTGAATGAGTCAATTCAATAGTGATTCAATCTGTATTTATGCCATGTTTAAATTTAATACTTTCTTAAAATTGATCATTACTATACGAGTAATGTTTAGCACCGAGCGAGCGAAGCAAGCGAGGTTGATAGAACTATATGTATTGTTATCATCAATATAGCCTACGAGATTCATACGTTTTTGACAGACCTTAAAAAATACCGCGCAACTGCTTTTTACTTTATATTACCGCATTATTTTGGCTATATAAAGCACTTGAGTTTAATAGCCTCTTTGTTTTATAATAGTTTTGATAATTTACAAACTTGTGAAATTCGTCAGTACAGGGAATTACTACAGTGTGTCTTTCATTTTCCCGGTTGCATCCTCAATCGTAATGCTTCAAAACCCCGGGTTTATTGTAAGTTATTTAATATTTATGTCCCTTTATACCTTCTTAGTTAGGGACAGTCAAATTGTAAAATTCGTAATTATTATGGTTATGGCCCTATAAGTATGTCCTTTAATTTATTTTTTAATACCATAACACAACATGTAGAAACATACAACTCACCAATCACATCCCCAAATAATCGAGCCAAAGCACCCGTCTCGTTTGCGGCGGAATTGAAGCCCCTGCCCGGCCCCCACGGGATTAGCGGGAGCCCCATAAGAGCCGGCAATATTATGGGGATCTGCACTTGACTTTTATAGCTACTGAGATTCCAATGACAAGAATCGTCATGGTTTTGATTCCGGCTTATATTAAATTTCGTTCTAGTTATAACATTTCATATTATATTGCTGCTTTTTCTATATGAAATGTCCCTTTTTATTTTATACTAACTGTTACCCGCGGCTTATATATACAGCCTATGTCCTTCTCGGTACCCTAACCCATGTGTATGCAAAATTTCATGATGATCGGTTCAGTAGATACGGCGTGAAAGCGCAACAAACAAACAAACAAACTCACTTTCGCATTTATGATATTTCATATTCATATTATATTGCTGCTTTTTCTATATGAAATGTCCCTTTTTATTTTATACTAGCTGTTACCCGCGGCTTCGCCCGCGTAATATACAGCCTATGTCCTTCTTGGTATCCTAACCTATGTGTATGCAAAATTTCATGATGATCGGTTCAGTAGATACGGCGTGAAAGCGTAACAAACAAACAAACAAACAAATTCACTTTCGCATTTATAATATTAGTTAGTGTCCCTTTTTAGGGTTCCGTAGTAAACTAGGAACCCTTATAGTTTCGCCATGTCTGTCTGTCTGTCTGTCCGTTCGCGGTTATACTCAGAGGCTATTTTATAATCGTTTATTTGATGTGATTTGATTTGATTTATAAGTATTAGAAAGCTGAAATTTGGTATGGGTATGTATATTAATCATGGCAAAATAGTGGTAAAAGAAAATCTTGAAAAAAAAATTTTTTTAGGGTAGCTTCCATACAAGTAAAGAGGGAGTATTATTTTTTTTTTCTATACAAACCCATCGTGTTGGGTATTGTTAGATAGGTCTTTAAAAAATATTGTGAGGTAGAGAACACCATTTATCTATTAAATGGTTATATATGGATGCGTGAAAAAAATTACAGTAGCAGTACATGTAACGAAGTTGAAAGGAAAACTATCAGAGCTAAGTACTCCGATGCTATGAAATGTCCCTTTTTATTTTATACTAGCTGTTACCCATGGCTTCGCCCGCGTAATATACAGCATGTCCTTCTTGGTATCCTAATCTATAATATAAACAAACAAACTCACTTTCGCATTTATAATATTAGTTGGGATTTTGTGCTGCCACATGAATATCCAAGTGTGCAATTTTGCAGTCAGCCTCCACTTACAAACATTGTTTATCACACGAGTAATAGCATATTCCAGGCTGGCACACCGCCAGCCCGGAGTCCTAACCTAGACAGATTTATTGCCAAACTGCACTACTGTTTTGAAAATACATTATCTACGGCACTTTGACTACTATCATACAAACTGCCAATTATCCCAATCCCAACTATCCCAACTAATATTATAAATGTGAAAGTGAGTTTGTTTGTTTGTTACGCTTTCACACCGTATCTACTGAACCGATCATCATGAAATTTTGCATACACATAGGTTAGGGTACCGAGAAGGACATAGGCTATATATTACGCGGGCGAAGCCGCGGGTAACAGCTAGTTGTATATAAACCAAAATAGAGGAAGGCCTAAGATGGATGGAGTGTGTCAAGGAGGATATGGAGAAAAGGAAGGTAACGAAGGAGATGGCTCGGGATAGAGCAAAATGGAAAAAACTTACATGCTGTCCCACTCCACTAAAGCGGAATAAGGTGAGGAAGAAGAAGATACTGCCGAGTATTAGGGGTATCATCTTCAACTGCCTGTCCGGTGATTACACGTATGGCTACCAAGCTGCAAATTTCTTATCCCTAATCAATTAGCCGAGCAATAAGCATCCCAAATACCTTTATCCCGTTTCCCCAGTTTAACAAACTCCCACCCTCGCTACTGCCCATCGCAACCGATATAAGGCAAACAAACTTCGCTTTATTATATCTCATTTTAGTAAGTTTAGACTAACGCGGACTAATGCCATCTAGTGACGAGTGGAAAACAACTCTGCACTGCAGAGTTGTTTTGTTTTGCTGCACAGTCTGCAGCATCGTCCTCTTACTATGACCACCTACCTAGTACACTTGTATGATTTTTGAAAGAGTAGGAGACTTTTGGCCTGAGGGGATATATGCGATGAGGGGGCGCTGGTGCAGCGCGTCCGAGATGTTCGCGGCGGGTCGAGTCCACGGCTGGCAGGCCTTGATGCGTCACACCACGGCGCGGGCGGCCGAGCGCATACGCAGCTCCACCAACACCATAGACGGTTGCAGTGTAATGTAGGGAAGTGCTAGTGCTATGACATGACATAATTAATGTATAATTTTGCTAATTTGATTTAATTTAATTTAATGAATTGTATATGGGATCTTCCTGGAATAAATTATTTATTATTATTATTATTCATTTATTTATTTTTAATCTTATGTGTAGGTTTTTACAATATTTGTATAAAAAGTAAAACATAAAAATATCATACAAAATATAAAAACATTCTAAAAACCTAAACCTAGTTCGCCGCCAGCAGCGGGGCAGGGCTCAAGCTACCGGCGGTTAAGGCTGCAGAGAGAGGAACCTTCTAACAATACGTGCCGTGTCTAGAAGTACCGCCTTCTGTATCTGGCCCTTGATCCAGCCATCCAGCGAGAGTCTCTTGAGATGTTGGTCGAGACTCTTCGCTATAAGACCGTTCACAGATACGACTATTGGGACAATGATCGTCGAATCCACATCCCACATGGCGATCACCTCGTTATTATTATTATTATTATATATGTATTTGCTCGGATGGATCGGGAATGAGAAAGTAGCAGCTCGGCAGGCCGGGTGCGCCTACCCGATGTCATACACAATCACCGGTCAGGCAGTTGAGGAAAGCAAACCCTTGACCATTTTACGAAGTTCTTTCTATTTTATTTTTACACGATTGCCAAAAAAGGAGTGTACTGTTTTGCGAGTTGATGTATGTTTCTATGTACGTGAGTTTCTTTTTATGACTTCTAAATAGCTCTACAGATTTGAACGTATCTATCGCTAGAATCCAAACCGTCCCTAGTGTTATAGGTTGACATTTTAGTTTGACATTGTCATTTTTACAAAGCCGTCGAGACTATTGTTTAAAAAAATATTCGCTAAAGTGGTAATATACCAAATTTGGGTTCGCTATTTAACTTAGCTAGTCCTTGGAAATAAAGACTAATAAGACCAAGTTACTTGCCTTTTCGCAGTAATTAAAAAGTTCAAGTCTAAACTCTTTAGAACGAGCCAGTGTGAGAAAGGCCGAGAGTTCTTGTATTCTTTCTTTTAATTAAGTTGGCCAATTTGTTTGGAATCCTTTCGTCGCGGCTCGGCGGTGTTTTTTTTAAAAAAAAAAAAGTATTTTTTTGCTGTTCTTGGAAATTCGAGCAACGCAATTTACATTCGTAACTACTATGAAGTTATTTCTTACAGTTTCATTTTAACATCATTCCAAAAGGTTTTCTTCCGCCTTTGTAATGTAATGATGCCTCTGTCGCTGTGAATCATTTTCTACAAGTTACCTAATTTTGAGATGAGAATTTACAGCCGACCAATAGGTACTGAACTTATTTTATTCACGAATCTGTTGACGTTAAACTGTGCTTTATCCAAGTTTTGTTTGTTTTTCGTGTGTGTAAATGACCAACACTGATGTCAGATTTTTCAAGCTGCGTAAAGGCATCTGACATAGCTTAACGAATGCAAGAAGACCATGTAAAATGCCGAACAGTCACGTAAGAAGAAAAGTTCAATTGAAAGCGTGAACAACTGCTAGCAGAAAACAAAAAACGGCCAAGTACGGGTCCCACTAACGCATGAAGGGTTCGGTACCATTATTACATTAGACTATCAAGCAAAAAACGGCAATAAAATCATGTTTGTTTTATTGCTCTTCTTAAATGTATATTTTATTTTTAATTAATTAGTTAATTGTTTTAAAGTAAATATTCTGCGAATATTTCAAGGGTCTACCTGTGGCCGTTTTTCATACTAAGCAAAAAATGACAAAATAATCACGTTTGTTGCGTGAGAGGCTTCGATCAACAATACCAACTAGATATCAGGTCGGCGCAAGAAAAGTGGCTCGGCAAATAAGAGCGCACTCCAGACGGTGAGCTCTTATTTTGTTTAGTTGGAACAATAGAATTGCGACTTTGTACGTAACGCGATATCTAGTTGGTATTGTTAATCGAAGGTGAGAGGTTAGTATTTGTTATTATTCTGTTAAAATTTCAACACGGTTAATGAGATACAGCGAGTTTCATTCTATTAGTTAATTTCGCTATTCGTCTTGGTAATATTCTGTCAAGTTCCTTTTCATCAAATAAAGCCTGGTGACAGACAGATAGACAGACTGACATCGAAGTCTCAGTAATAGGGTCCCGTTTTTACCTTTTTGGTACGGAACCCTAAAAACATTTGGTGTAAATGTATCTCGCAAAAACGGAAAATGTTGCGAGTGAATTTCTTAGGTCGCCGAGCCAGAAAATTGAAATTTCACGTCGCTTTGACCAAACTATGGGATTAAAAATAAAACTGTGCGAGGACCTCTTTGACACTGTTTTCCGATAACTATAGTCCGTAACTGAAACAATGGAATGTAATCATCATAAGGTGCTCTCGATGCTCGAGCTCCGTGGCGCAGTGGCGTTACCACGCCAGCCTGCGACACGGAGGTCACGGGTTCAATCCCCGGTCAGGTCAAGATGGAAAATGATCTTTTTCAGATTGATCTGGGTCTTGGATGTTTATCTATATATGTATCTATTATAAAATATAGTATCGATGAGTTAGTATCCCATAACACAAGTTTCGAACTTACTTTGGGGCTAGCTCAATCTGTGTGATTTGTCCGTATATATTTATTTATTTATTATTTCCTTTATTTATTTATGCACATATTTTATACATTTTCAAATATTTATACAAAAAATAAACATTTAAAAATATAAAAAATAGTAGCCCACCGGTATCGGGAACAGGGTCCAAGCTACCGGCGGTCAGGGCTCCAGGGAGAGGAACCTCCTAACAATACGGGCCGTGTCCAGGAGAACTGCTTTCTGAATCAAGCCCTTGATCCAGCCGCCTAACGAGAGCCTCTTCAGGTACTGGTCGAGGCTCTTGGCAATTAAGCCATGGGCTGTCACGACTATCGGCACAATGATCGCTGAGTCTACATCCCACATGTCAACAACCTCGCGAGCCAAGTCAAGATATTTGATTTGCTTATCTTTCTCGGCTTTCACGAGGTTCCCATCATGCGGGACGGTTATATCAACAATCATTGCACGCCGCTCTGATCGATCCACCACCACTATATCAGGTTTATTGGCTACAATAGTCCTGTCAGTAATGATGGATCGATCCCAGTACAATGTGATACAGCCATTTTCGAGAACTGGGTCGGGCACATACCTATAGTATGGTACTTCCGATTCCACAAGGTTGTATTTAAGAGCAAGTTGCTGATGTATAATCCTGGCTACAAGGTTGTGTCTATGCAAGTACTCTCCGTTAGCTAGACGAGAACACCCAGAGATAATGTGTCGGATTGATTCGCCTGAACGGTGGCATGCCCGACATATGTCAACCGTGCCATCCTTCACAATATATCTTCGGTAGTTATTCGTCATGATAACTTCATCCATAATTGCACAAACAAAACCTTATTTATTATTATTTATTACAATTTTTTTTTAGTCTCCACTATAGGAGCATGATCTTCTCTGCACTACCAGAGCCATATATGAGCCATAGCAGTCAGGGGATCTCTGGCCTGACGTATAGGAGCGGTCTCTGATGTTTGTAAGATTTGTTTAGCTTGTGTTTCCTAAGTCGCCTTCTACGACATCCACGGAAAGACATTGAGTGGTCCTATTCTACTCACACGGCTAATAAATAAATAATAAATATATACGGGACAAATCACATAGATTGAGTTAGCCCCAAAGTAAGTTCGAGACTTGTATTATGGGATGCTAACTCAACGATACTATATTTTATAATAACGTTCGGTTTTTTTTTAAATAAAATAATAGATCGTTAATAAATTAAATCGTCTTATGAAGTCACTCGTACCTGTTCGTTTGAGGTAACAGGAGCGCACTTCTTACAAGAAGTTATTTCTTCTTGATCAAAGCCCTACCACATGTCACTATTTCAGATTCCCGTATGAGACTTCCGT
Source organism: Rhodophaea formosa (assembly GCA_963082605.1). Lineage (NCBI taxonomy): Eukaryota > Metazoa > Arthropoda > Insecta > Lepidoptera > Pyralidae > Rhodophaea > Rhodophaea formosa. Next base: position 6,963,858 of record OY720225.1, on the reverse strand, counting down.
ATTATGTCATCTAATCATTCCACACTCGATCGGTAGCATAACATATTCTAGAAATTAAAAGAGAAGAGGTTAACGCTTCCCCGCGTCGAAAATTTGAATTCTCAAGCGAAGGTATTTTCAAAAGATAAGCCTTCAATTTGAATCATCTGCTTTCATTAAGTAGCTTTTCTTTAAAACTTTGCCTCTCAGAAAACTTAAAAATCTGCAATGAAATAAAAGTCTCATAACTGGCAATTGCCCGGAGATATATCCGACGTGACCTAAGTAAATCCCAGTAGGAAAATTCCGCTAACTACCGTTATATATTACCCTGATTTACAAGCCCGCTTCCCGCGCTTACACTTTTTATTTTGATGTATCACTCACATTTAGGTTTTCTTTCCGCACAAGTTGCAGCCGATTTGTTAAAGGAAAAAATATAGTTTTCGAAAAAAAATCTGGTAGATAAATTTTTCCGAAAATCAAATTGGAAGCAAAGTTTTTCTAATTTAAGTTATTGAGTGTAGTTTTGTATTTTTTAATTAAAGAACTAGAAGAATAAGATTAGGCATGAAATGGAAAACTATTTCATTAATAATAATTCCGTTTTCTACTTTTATTTTTACCAACACGCAACGTAGCGTTTCGGTCTTATGGTCTCAGACTCTGTCTACCCCGTAAGGGATAAAGACGTGATTGATACGTATTCATACTTATAACTACTATTACTACAAATATAAAATCTTCTACTAGTACTAAATGTTGTACTGTATATCTCCACCATTACCTTTATTACCCAAGTCACGTAAAGATGGCGTGTTTAAGCAAATTTAATATAAGTAAGTATATTAAAAAGATCATTTTGGGAAAACTTTTGTCTCAATCTGTGGTACTTAATACCAAAATAATAATCCCTAATATTTTAAATTTATTCATTATGTGTTGGCCAAATCTTCTGACTGCTCTGGCTAATATGGATCTGATAGAACATCAGGTCTTTGTTAGTCCCACTGCATGAGCATTAGCCCGAGCAGTCAGAGAATTTGGCCTACACTCTCCACGCTGGCCTTATAAACCCGCGTGGCGAATTTGGCCTACACTCTCCACGCTGGTTTATAAACCTCTCAGAAAACTTAAAAATCTGCAATGAAATAAAAGTCTCATAACTGGCAATTGCCCGGAGATATATCCGACGTGACCTAAGTAAATCCCAGTAGGAAAATTCCGCTAACTACCGTTATATATTACCCTGATTTACAAGCCCGCTTCCCGCGCTTACACTTTTTATTTTGATGTATCACTCACATTTAGGTTTTCTTTCCGCACAAGTTGCAGCCGATTTGTTAAAGGAAAAAATATAGTTTTCGAAAAAAAATCTGGTAGATAAATTTTTCCGAAAATCAAATTGGAAGCAAAGTTTTTCTAATTTAAGTTATTGAGTGTAGTTTTGTATTTTTTAATTAAAGAACTAGAAGAATAAGATTAGGCATGAAATGGAAAACTATTTCATTAATAATAATTCCGTTTTCTACTTTTATTTTTACCAACACGCAACGTAGCGTTTCGGTCTTATGGTCTCAGACTCTGTCTACCCCGTAAGGGATAAAGACGTGATTGATACGTATTCATACTTATAACTACTATTACTACAAATATAAAATCTTCTACTAGTACTAAATGTTGTACTGTATATCTCCACCATTACCTTTATTACCCAAGTCACGTAAAGATGGCGTGTTTAAGCAAATTTAATATAAGTAAGTATATTAAAAAGATCATTTTGGGAAAACTTTTGTCTCAATCTGTGGTACTTAATACCAAAATAATAATCCCTAATATTTTAAATTTATTCATTATGTGTTGGCCAAATCTTCTGACTGCTCTGGCTAATATGGATCTGATAGAACATCAGGTCTTTGTTAGTCCCACTGCATGAGCATTAGCCCGAGCAGTCAGAGAATTTGGCCTACACTCTCCACGCTGGCCTTATAAACCCGCGTGGCGAATTTGGCCTACACTCTCCACGCTGGTTTATAAACTTTGTTTATCTTGTGTTTCCTAAGTCATCTTCTACGACATCCACGGGAAGACTTTGAGTGATGCTATTCCACTCTGCCGGGGACCTCACGGCAACAACACGGCGGCTCTGATAGTACATGCTCCTGCAAATAATAATAAATGATTGAATTAATCTGCTGCCGGGTCAGCTGCTGAAGGCGCTGAGATTGCCAAACGGCGCAAGTATGGAACCTTAGCTGAGGATTATATATGTGTGCCATTTGGCGTAGAAACGTTAGGACCATGGGGCCCTAGCGCGAAGTGCTTTTTTAAAGAGATTACTCCACGGCTTATATCAGCTTCCGGTGATAAGAGGGCTGGCTGACGCAGCCAGCGTTCTTGCCACCATGCCAAACGGGCAGGAATTATTCTAAATTTGTTGCGTTTTCGGCTCATTTTTTATGTAAATAAATTTTTACAACATTAGTTAAAATAAGTATGAAGCTTTTTCTTGAAAATACATCTATTGGAGACCTATCGGATGTCTTTGGGTAAGGCATCAAAAATCAAATTAAACGAAAATAGCCTTTTTCAACAAAAAACTAGAGTGCTATCACAACTAACAAAGTCTAAATGAAAACACTAGGCTTTCAGCCAAAATAAATATTAGCTAGAGGTGCTCCGGGAACGGAATAGTTAACATTCGGCAGCCAATTGGAGGGTATTTACTTAATTGAACAACCAGATAGTTCGTAGGTGGAGTGTCGATGAGTTGTGCGTTAGTTGGAGGTCGGTTTACAATCATCGATTTAAGGACCATGATCCTGGAAATCTACTATTACTTAATATAACTAAAGTTTGGAATGATCCCAGATTTTTTAGCATCTCACACTTTTTTTATGTTCTTTTATACTTTAGAAGCTTACTGCTTGATTGCATGTAACAAATTTAGATGCTAAAAAAACCATATCTAGAGGTCCTCCAGGAATGAAATAGTCAGCCAATTGGAGGGTATTTACTTAATTGAACAACCAGATAGTTCGTAGGTGGAGAGTGTCGATGAGTTGTGCGTTAGTTGAAGAGGTCGGTTTACAATTATCGATCTGGCGGCTCACGAAATCTACGATTATTGTTACAAAAGTGGTGGTGGTGTGCGTGAGTTTGAATTAATAACGGATTTTTTAAAAACAATATTTTTGTGCGGCCTTGTGATCACGGACCGTTTGTTACAATTTATTGTCTGGATTTGACATTTGACATTTTTTTTGAAGCCACTCCTTTAAAAATTTACTTATTTCTAAGTAAATATTTATTTCATACTTACAATAATTAAATAAACATATGTAGAGTTTTCAGTAAAAATAATAACGTTGGTGCTGAACTGTGCTGAAGCTTTGAGTAAAGCAAAGGAATAATCTGGATCTTGTTAGTCCATTAAGTTTTTTATTTTCTCTCCCTCTTTTAAAATCATTTTATATTAAGTCTTTACGTAAGAACAATCTAGCCCTACAAACGCCACGCGAGAACTAAGTTACACCAACGTCTCTCTGTGAAGGCTTTAGTTGCTAATTGCATTGCATTTCGCCAATTCCAGGAAGCCAACTTGCACTTCATCATCATTGTAACTCAGTTTCTCTGTTTAAAAATTTTAATCACTATCACTACATATTATAATATTAAACTCCTCCACCGCGTCTGGCTGTATGTCTGTTCACGATACAGATTAAAAACGATAACATGGATTTTCATTTGATTCTCACTAATTAAGAGAGAGATTGATGAGAAAGGTTTGGGTATATAAGCCTCGCAGCTATTAAGTGAATGCGAGAACTAAGTTAAAATGACGTTTGTCTGCAATACCTTAAGAATCAATGCTAATTCCAAGAAGTTGCACTTCAACATGTTCATAACTCAGTTTTTCTGTATCACATCTATTACTAATATTATAAAGAAGTATGATTTGATTGTATTTTTGTATTGGATAAACTCAAAAACTACTTAATCAATTTGATAAATTCTTTCAGCATTAGGAAACTACATTATTAGTGAGTAACAAAGACGTTTGTACGCTGCGATTATTTTTGTAAGCATTCGAATGAATTCGAATGGTGAGATTGAAGTCCATTCATACAAACGCCTAGCAACTGTTAATTGTATGCGAGAACTAGAACTAAGTTAAACGGACGTCTGTCTGCGATGGCTTTCGTTCCTGATGCTTATTCCAAGAAGCCAACTTGCACTTCATGAAGTTTGATTGAGGAACTCGGTAGCTTTTTCGATACAAAAATCATTAGTTTTAGAGCATTACGCAAAAAACATAAACCTCCAGTACGCATACGCATGTTATTAAGCAACCCCGGGCGTGCTTTCTTCTAAGATGGGTGACCACAAGCGGCAAAATATATCGAGTGCAGCTGTTCTTGATCTTGTGAGCCTAACGACTGTATCGTTAAGCTATGTTAGCCATAAGGCGGTTTGAAAAATATGACACACGTGTTGGCTACATTACACACACAAAAACAATAAAATTACCATAGATTAAAAAAAAATGCCTGTTTTGTTTAAGTACCTATACGCATATCAGCGATATATTTTCTTCCTAATTAACATCATTTTCATTCGTAACATAAGTAAAATTATAAGTCCATTCATACAAACGCCTCGCAACCGTTAATTGTATGCGAGAACTAGAACTAAGTTAAATCGACGTCTGTCTGCGATGGCTTTAGTTCCTGATGCTAATTCCAAGAAGCCAACTTGCACTGCAAGATGGTCACAACTAAGTTCCCTATTCCACGCCATTTCACATTTCCTGATGTGCTACGAAAGCTAACTTTGGTAATAACTTTAGTACCTATTCTATAACTTAAGAGATTCTATAAATATTATTTGAAGTCTATGATCATGATTGTTAATAAGTACAATGTATACTCAGTCCACATATCTAGTTTTTAAAAGTTATCTATAATTGTAAGTTGACGCAGATTGGAAAAAATGCGCTGTGCAGTTTGTTGCCGCTTCTTCTGCACTCCGCTTTGGAAGCGGCGTTAAACTTAGCCATAAGTAATTACTGACGTCAACAAGTTTCCAGTTGTAAATAATATATATACATATATTATTTACAATTAATAAATATTCTAAGCAACCTATATTAAATAAACATTTGAATTTTGAATTTTATGTTCAAAACCGACGTTATAAATATAGAGTTCAAATAAAACCATTTAATACGTATCTCATAACGCGTTATAAATAATGCACTAGTAAATTACTTGTAATACCATACTACAAGTAATTTACATATGACATATATTTTTTTAATTCGATGTGATTTAGAACCGGGTGGCGCTAGTGTCGCATACCAAAGTGCCTTAAGGCGCTCCTATAGTAACACTAGCGCCACCCAGCAATTAATTCTTTTAATCCTAAATTAAATCGAATTTTTAAAATCTAACGAGTACATAACTAGTAAATTACTTTTAGTATTTTTGTATTCATTTTCACTAATATTCGTTTGATAAAATAAGAAAAAAACAGATTAACGCCAAAAGTGGCGTTTTTTGGCGTTAACCGATTTTTCTCTTTAAATATGGCACCAGTAAATTACTTTTTCTCAAACATGCTCGGAAATGTAGGCATTACTGTAGTAAAAAGAAGACCGGAAGTTTGTAATTCTTGGCTCATTCATCGCATTGCCGGCCTAGGCCAGGAAATAAGTATGAAAATTACTTCCCGGCCGCTGCTCAAAACTTTTTAATTAATCTATGTAACGTAAATTATGTCACTTGTCATACAGCCAGTTTACTACCACTGCATTTTTAAAAAATGCATATAATACGTGAATATAACTACAATTTCATTAAAATATCGATATGTGATCATACGAAAATATGCTTAATTTTCGTTGCGAGAGAAGAAAACAATAATCTATGATCTATTAAATTTTTTGTGAAAAATATGACTGGGCTCTATGGGCATTGTTTCCTTTGCTGGAATTGACAACTGAAAATAAAAAAATTAAAAACTCGGGAGATCTGTTATTTTCACTATACCCGTAGTGATTAACGCCACTGCCGAAAAACTGCCTTTACGGATTTTAGGGCATAGAACACACGTCAATTGACTTTGAATTTATGGCCCCCCATAGAAACTCAAAAGGAATTGTATGGCATTTTTTTCATTTTCACCCTCACTCCATTATTTGTCTATGATCCTTATTGCCTAGAGAAAACATATGGCAGTCGGTCGTCTGATACTAGTAATAGTATCTTCTTCGTAGTTTGTGATTAACGCTTTGCAGTAAATGATATTGATTGTTTTCGGTAAATATGTGCAAAGTTGGTTATTTATTCGAAATGAAACGGTTCAAAATGAGTTTTAGTGATGAAAGCAACACTGCAATGGATTTTAAGTACCTACTTCGCCTAATTTGAAACTTGAAAGTGGAAAAATTACTACCGGCAAATACCTAGTAAGGGGAAATATTTAAGGCATGTAAGTTTATGTGTAACTTTAAGTTAAATTTCCTCACATTTATTGAGAAAATCTCTATACTTTCCTCGGCGGGAAAGGGATTGCCGGACTCGTAACTATTGTCAAGGCCTCGCTGACGCTCGGCCTTGAAAACTATACTCGTCCGGCAATCCCTTACTTCCCGGCCTCTGCAGTAATGTACTAGTAATATACAAAAAATACTTATATACAAAACTTAGTAGTTTTGTACTTGTTAGATTTTTAAAATTCAATACAATCTATGATTTAAGGAATTTAATTGCTGGGCGCTAGTCTTGCTATGAGAGCGCCTTAAATAAAAGTTTTAAAAAAAATATCGCACCCCTGTCTTTGAAAAATGAACTAGGTATAAACCTTTGTGAACAAGCGCTACTACTTTATTAGGGCTCCGTACCCAAAGGATAAAAACAAGACCCTATTCCTAAGTCTTCCTCTGTCTGTCCTTCAAGCTGTCTATCTGTCACACACAGGGCAAGGCAAAAAAATAGTTTCTACCAGTAGATACTACCCCTAAAATTAACAAACACAATAATCGTTTAAAGCCATCGCAGACATACGTCTTATTATAAAAAGCGGACTAACTATTAAACCATCTCTAAGTCGGTTCTCAAGTCAAGTACAAAGGAAAATCGTATTATAAAAAAAGGTTTATCGCTAAGTCATACATGATCCTAGGTCAAAAGAAAAACCAGCATTTCACTAGTTTAACTTCAATACTAACTCATTTTGTAACTAACAAATAGATTTTTTTACTACAAAAGTATATGTTGATGCTAGAATCTACTTGAAAACTCGATACTTACTTATTTTACAATGAGCGAATACTTAATAAGTACAAAGAAAGCAGTAAAACTATCACAAATATCACGTAAAATTATTTAATGATTTGAAGATTTACATGTCGTAAATATATTATTTTATCACTTTCAACACTATTATTGTCATTTTTATTTCACAACAACTAGAAAACCATGCTTGGACACCTGGAACCATTGATTTATTAAACATTTCACCATCGTAAACAAACTTGGTTAGTTTCAACATAATTATCGGCGATCCTTATCAGCATCTACAAAACAATACTTTTTGTACACACGACCACGGCTCCTTTAATTCAATAAATTCAAAAAATTTGAAAAATTTACTTTTTACAATCTAATATAAAACAATTTTCGAGGTTACTATTTGGTTTCTTTGGAAAAAATACAATTTGTTACGCGCGCTCAGATACGTTCCATTTCAGGGTTATAAGGTTACCAACAGTTACGTAAAAAAATATTTGCAGGAAAAAAGTATGATTTATGTAATCAAACCTTTTAATATATCATTTTATAACAAAAATATACATCTTTCATAATTTTAATTTTATTATTTTTAAGTTTTATTCTATTTCAATCAACAAATTTAAAAAAATTATTACAATAATAATTATCATGAAGATTGGAACGATGTAGTGGAACGATTGAATGAATGAACGAATGAAATATGTTTTCGGGGGATCGTCTCAGATCTAAGTCGATCGTGACTTAGTTCACTTTTTATAATGAAGCAAAGTTTAATTTCCTAAACTATACTTGATTCATCACAAGTCCGAACTGAAACAGGTTTAAACCTATTTTTGCCGTTTTTTTTATAATAAGACGGAATATGTTTGCGATGGCTTTAAACGCTTATTGTGTATGTGTGTATGTTATGTCAAACATTAGAGCGTGGGATAAAGACATATGGTGTGGTTCCCGGCAGAGTAGAATAGGACCACTCCAAGTCATCCCGTGGATGCCGTAAAAGGCGACTATGGGAACACAAGCTAAACAAAACTTATTAACGTCAAAGAGACCTCTCCAACCCGTCTGGGCAGCGTGGAGAGTGTAGGCCAAATCCTCTGACTACTCAGGCTAGTATATGGGACTGGTAGTACAGAGAGGGTCGTGCTCCTGCAGTGGAAACTAGAAAGACCTGATGATAATGATGATGAAGACATATTATGTCTTTATCCCACGCTCTAATGTTTGACATTGAAAAAACGAGACAAAACATACTCGTATTTTAACTGCAATAGGTTTAATAACCGATTGTTAATTTTTACGAATAAGAGGGTATTTATTTACAGAATTTGTATTTCAATTACCGCTATAACAACAAATAGTAAAACAAAAAATTGAAAAAATCGGACAAATGGCAAGTCGGACTCACACATGAAGGCTTCCGCACCATTATCGAGCAAAAACAGCAAAAAGAAACAAGTCTGTTGTATGGGAACATCGGTTAAATATTTCTTTTATTTTGATTTAATTATTTATTTTTTATACGAATATACAACTAAATATTCTGTGAATATGTATGTAAATATAAATAAATAATAAAATCCTCTGTCTGTTCTGCTTAATAATGGCTCTGGAAGTACAGAGAGGGTCGTGCTCCTGCAGTGGAGACTAAAAAAGGACCCGATGATAATGATGAATAATACTAGTTAAATATTGTATAGCGGTACGGAAACTCTCATGTGCGATTCCGACTCACACTTGGCCAATTTTTATTATAATGTTTACATCATTGAAGGCTGTGATTCAGGTAAAACGTGAAAGCGAGGTTTTTAGAGCGAAAACTTTCTTTCAATTGAAATTGCCCAGTCATGTGTTAAAAGCATGACGCCATTTTGACTGACAAAGGTAAGTGATTTAAATTAGGTTTTCCTGCGACTTTTTTCACATAATTTGTAGCTGTGGCCCGCGACTTTGCTCGCGTTTGTGGTTGATCTCTCTGGAACCGTACTTCTTTCTGGGGTGTAAGATGCATGTCCTTTTCACAACCACATTCAAAGTAAGGGTTTAGGGGTTAAGACGTTCTTTCTTAAACTTGGTGTTTATACTAGAAGATAGTATAAATAAATTCGGAAGATACCTACGTTGAACCGTTGGTCCCGTCATTGGTGGCAGTTGTTAAGCTTTGTCATATGCCTTTAGGCAGCTTAAAAGTCTGACTCTAGTGTTGGCCACTTATACACACGAAAAACAAACTTGGGCAAATATATTTCGTATATTCTGTCTGTCCGTCTATGTCGCGTTCTCCTCGGTCGCATTTCTCAACTGATGTATAAAATTTTGTAAGGAGGTTCGCTAATTACATAGAGATTTTAGTGCAATTAATTTCTCTGAGTGATTATAGTAACGATTTAAAACCACACCTTATTTCAGAACAAAAATCAAAAATCCTTTGAAATAAACGAGTCCTTCATTACAAGCCATTCGATCAAAGCTATTAATTACACCCTCAATCACGTAAATGAATATTAATCTATCAAGACGTCTCACAAGCAAACTTCCATCTTATCAATCTAAGTTCCAAACTCGAGATTACAGATGATTGTATCAGGGGACTGTAAGCGACGTGAAGTGTCCTAAGTTTGTCAGCTTTGTTTATATTGGATTGTCGCGATTGGTGCAGAGAGTCTTAACTTGCCAGGGTACTTGATCTTAGTGCCTCACTCTTCGCATTTAATCTCGGGTTAAGGCTTCGATTTCGACGGGAATTTTCATATTTTTGTCGATATATCTAATTTGTTCTCTCTCACTAAAATATTTTTTACTTGACGAAAAATACTTGAGATTACAGATGATTGTATCAGGGGACTGTGCTTGACGTGAAGCGTCCCCAGTTTGTCAGCTTTGTTTATATTAGATTGTCGCGGTCGGTGCAGAGAGACTTAACTTACCGGGTACTTGAACTTAGTGCTTCACTCTTCACATTTGATCTCGGGTTGGGGCATCGATTTCAATGGGAATTTTCATGTTTTTGTCGACATATCTTATTATGTTCTGTGTCTTTCAAATAAGTCTTTACATGACGAAAAATACTTGAGATTACATATGATTGTGTCAGGGGACTGTGCGCGACGTGGAGTGTCCTTAGTTTATCAGCTTTATTTATATTAGATTGTCGCGATCGGTGCAGAGAGTCTTAACTTGCCAAAGAACGATCACTTGAACTCGCTTCACTCTTAACTTTTAATCTTGGGTTAGGGCATCGATTTCGACGGGAAATTTCATATTTTTGTCGATATATGTTGTTATGTTCTTTGTCTTTCAAATAAGTTTTTACATGACGAAAAATACTTGATATTACAGCTGATTGTATCAGGAGACTGTGCGCGACGTGAAGTGTCCCCAGTTTGTCAGCTTTGTTTATATTAGATTGTCGCGATCGGTGCAGAGTCTCAACTTGCCAGGTTACTTGAACTTGGTGCTTCACTTCTCACATTTAATCTCGGATAAGGGCTTCGTTTTCGATGGGAATTTTCATATTTTTGTCGATATATCTTATTATTTTCTTTGTCTTTCAAATAAGTTTTTACATGACGAAAAATACTTGAGATTACAGTTGATTGTATCAGGAGACTGTGCGCGACGTGAAGTGTCCTTAGTTAGTCAGCTTTGTTTATATTAGATTGTCGTGATCAGTGCAGAGAGCCTTAACTTGCCGGGTACTTGATCTTAGTGCCTCGCTCTTCACATTTAATCACGGGTTAGGCCTTTCGGTGTCATCATTGATTTCAATGGGAATTTCATATTTTTATCGGTATAGCTTAATTTGTTCTCTCTCACTTGAATATTTTTAATTGACGAAAAAATAATTGAAATTTCAGTTGATTGTGTCAGGGGACTGTGACGTGAAGTGTTCCCACTTTGTCAGCTTTGTTTATATTAGATAGTTGCGATCGGTGCAAAGAGGCTACTTGAACTTGGTGCTTTAATCTTCACATTTAATCTCGGTTTAGGGCTTTCGGTGTCATCATCGATTTTGATGGGAATTTCATATTTTTATCAATAGTTATATCTTATTCTGTTCTCTTTCTCAAAGAAGTTTTTGCAGAATCTTGAATGTGTGTGACATGGAGTATGCTCCAATTTCACAGCTATGTTTTTAAACGAGTGTCGGGATTACTGCAGAGAGGCGTTGTAACGTGCGACGATGCTTGAACTTACCTCTTCACATTCAATCTTCCGGAAGGGCTCACCACAATATTATCGATTGATTCTTATCGATGTTTTTATTACTTTGTTTTGTTCATTTTAACTAGATGTTATTTTAACAATAATTATTAAAAAATATTTTACCAGGTTTTAATGTTAGACGAAAAAGATCATAGGTATCCTTTTTGTTAAATTAATAAACAATACTAGGCAGTCTGCCCACACTAACGCGTCTATTTTGCAAAAAAAATATGTAAAGACCCAACCATCTTCAATCTGCCTACAAAGAGTGCTTGAGCTCTTTATCCATATCGCAAGAAAAGATGGGATCAGCCCTAAGCAACTCATGGTTACCGGAAAGGTTGACGGCAACAGACCAAGAGGACGTGGTCCAATTTGGTGGACTGACAGATCACAACAACAACCTTGGACACCAATCTACACGTAGCTCTTCATTCGTCAAAGGAACGGAACAAATGGCGCGCAGCTATCTGAAAAAAGATCAACCTACAACTAGGGAATCACGACCCTTAGTAATGAGGGTGTCATAAGCAATGATTTTTAATTGGCTTCTTAAATTGTTCAGGTTCCTTTTTTTATTATATTTTATATTACTCTTAAGAAAAAATTAGTTGTATGAGCCATTCCATGTAAAGGAAATTTAATCATATCGCAACACCATTTATAACACGCGTAGAAATTAATAATTCACAAACATACATACACATGTTTAATGCACAATACATGAATTAACGTTAAACAATATCGTTTGATCCCTCTGTTAGGACGGATTACTTCGGATTGGCTCCTGTTTTCGTGACTTTGGATTAAAGAATGGAATTTGCACGGGATTTATGTTATTGGGAGGATTCAAATAGAACTAACTTCTAACTTCATGTGTCCTAACTTCACTACACTCAATTACCATGACATAACACGTGCATAGTTAATAAAGCACAAATATAAATATACATTTGTAACGTACATATAACGCTTTAAAATGTAAATTTGATCCCGTTGTTAGCATGGATTACTTCGGATAGGCTCCTGTTTGCGTGACTTTGGATCGGGGGATGGAATTTGCATGGGATTAATGTTATTGGGAGGATTAAAATAGAACTTACTTCTAACTTCATGTGTCCTAACTTCACTACACTCAATCACCAAGACATAACACGTGCATAGTTAATAAAGCACCAATATAAATATGTTTACACTTGTAACGTACATATAACGTTTTACAATGCAAATTTAATCCCGTTGTTAGGATGGATTACTTCGGATTGGCTCTTGTTTGCGTGACTTTGGATTAAAGGATGGAATTTGCACGGGATTAATGTTATTGGGAGGATTATAATAGAACTTACTTCTAACTTCATGTGTCCTAACTTCACTACACTCAATCACCATGACATAACACGTGCATAGTTAATCAAGCACCAATATTAATATACATTTGTAACGTACATATTACGTGTTACAATGTAAATTTGATCCCGTTGTTAGGATGGATTACTTCGGATAGGCTCCTGTTGGCGTGACTTTGGATCGGGGGATGAAATTTGCACGGGATTTATGTTATTGGGAGGATTTTAATAGAACTTACTTCTGACTTCATGTGTTGTACACTCAATCACCAAGACATAACACGTGCATAGTTAATAAAGCACCAATATAAATATAAATTTGTAACGTACATATAACGTTTTTCAATGTAAATTTAATCCCGTTGTTAGGATGGATTACTTCGGATTGGCTCTTGTTTGCGTGACTTTGGATTAAAGGATGGAATTTGCAAGGGATTAATGTTATTGGGAGAATTATAATAGAACTTACTTCTAACTTCATGTGTCCTAACTTCACTACACTCAATCACCATGACATAACACGTGCATAGTTAATCAAGCACCAATATAAGTATGGATCTGTCATCTGGTTGTCAAATAAATAAGACGTTAAAATTGTGCTCCTAGTGATAATAAAATATTAAACTAGTAATAGTGTGTAAATAGGACGAGTAAATAGCAAAACATAACCTCATTATCCGGCTCCAAGGTATGATCACAAATTTCACCATCATAACACTACTAAAGCACTAAAAATTGGATAATTAAGTAGCCCGAGAATGATTAACTGACTTTTTTTGAAAACATTACTGTATTTTGAAGAGAATATTGACCAATTAGAATTTGTTTACATCTAAACACAACCGGCATTAAACTCAATCAATATTTGACATTGACAAATAGATTATAAGATTATTGACATTGACGTTTGCCAACTGCAAGTCCAATCAAGGCATAGACAATTAAAAAAAACAGAGGTAGACAAATGCACAAGAGAAAGCAGTTTTATACAGCCAAGTTCAGAGATAATTAAACTTTTAAAAAACAAGTGCAAAATGGATAATGAATGTAATAAATGCAAGAAATTAATCACTAACAAACAGATACTTGCCTGTAAAAAGTGTAAAGACCATTTTCATTTAAACTGTACAACAGTTTCGGAATCTCGATTCTATAATACACTCATAGGAGAACATAGAACTAATTGGCAATGTAGCAAATGTTTGGAAGTTACAGCAGATATAACCAAGAAATCGCCCGTTAAACCTAACAGTTCACTTGCAAACTCCACTCCGGTGGATGAGGATACTCCTATTAATCTCGTTATCAACATTTCTACAGAAAATTCGTTTCAATCGCTTTCGGTAAATTCCGAAGAAGAGGATATGGAAGACGGGTTTCTAGAATTAAATGACATTAGTATATCGGAACTAAAAAGTAGATTATTTAAGGCAGAAAAAGAAATAAAAAAGCAAAAGAATCATATAATCGCCTTGAAGAAACAGAATATAGAAAAAGATAAAAAAATTCAAGAACTAGAAAAATCAATGCATATGATCTCTAAGTGTACTCCTAAAAGAAAGAAAAGTAAATGTATTGACACATCACAAATAGGGATAGAGAAAAACGGTAATAATAATAAAGATCTTCGGAGTGATGTACAAGATAGCAAAGAGTCGTCGTTTGACAACATAACTCATCGCAAAAAGAAAAATATTGAATGTATCGCTTATAAAGCCAGTAATGTATGTAACAAAATATGTTTTATAAGTAGTAACTCTAAAAATAAGGTGTTATCAGTAGCTGAAGAAACATTTCACAATAGTAAGATATGTCACTTTTTAACACCAGGTGGCGGCATTCAGGTAGCTTTTGACGGCCTAGATTCAAAACTTGTAAATTTTACTTATAATGACTTTTGTATAATATTTATAGGTGAAAATGATTTCGAGAAGACCTCTAATTATACACTTTTAGTAGACTATATAAGGGAAAAAATATTGGCAGTACAACATACAAACATTATAGTATGCCTACCTACTTATAAGTGTTGTAACTATAGGACTCTGTACAACAAAAGGGTTGAAGTATTTAACAATTTGATATATTTGGACAATTTAACTCATAAATATGCTTTCATACTAGATAGTAACAAAAACTTATCATACAGTTCTAAAATGTTTGATAACCAATATGGACATATTAATAACTTTGCTTTCAAAACAATTTTTAATGATGTAATGAATTTAATTAATGATATTAAAATTAATGACGAAATTGTACAAAATACTGATGACTCTGACTTGTTTTTTCGTGAATAGTAAAGTACACCTAAACTTACTTCATCAAAATCTATGTGGATTAAATAATAAAAAATATGAGTTAGAACTTTATATGGATATGTTTAATAGGGAATTTCATTATGTATGTGTAACGGAACACTTCCTCAATAAAACTACAGCACCATTATTTAATATGGATGGTTATAAAATGGTTTCACATAATGTAAGACCTGGAAAAAAGAGAGGAGGTTCTCTTATTTTAGGACTAGCAAATAGAGAAAGCAAAGACTTATCAGTATGTAACAAAATTTACAAATCGGGTGTTTTTGAAATATGTGGTGTAGAAGATATAGAAACTGGACTTTATTTATATTGTTTGTATAGAACTCCTACCAAAGAAAATTTTGAAGAATTTATGTATTGCTTAGAAAAATTATTGGATTATAATCGTGATAAACAATGTATAATATGTGGGGATTTTAATGTTAATCTACTTATTGAAAATGACCAGAAAAATGACTTTCTAAACTTATTGAAAAGTTATAACTTTAGAGCTCTTATACTGGATGTGTATACTTTTTCACGTGGTTTATCTTGTATAGATAACTTTTTGACTAATTTGTCTGAAAATACTGTATTAGATACTAAAGTTGATCACAATAATTTAGCAGATGGCCATGCTGCTATTTTTTGTGATCTCAAGTTAGAAAAAAATACTTCAATAAAAGGTAAGGGACCGTTCTATATTATAAAACGAAGAATATTTAATAAAACAAATAATGAATTATTTCGCGATAAAATTATTGAAACAAATTGGAATTATATGGGAATTAACGGCTTTCTAAGTAAATTTAAAGAATTATTTGATATGTGTTTTAAAATAAAGAAGATACGCGTATATTATAAAAATAGGAACAAACCGACATGGACGACTAAAGGCTTAAGAGTTGCTAGTAAAATGAAACGATTTTTATGTAGTTGTAGCAAAACGGAAGTTCATAAATCAATACAACAATATAAATCTTCGTACATTAGAATTTATCGAAGAGTAGTTAAAACTGCTAAAAAATACGCTACTAGGTTAGAAATAGATAATAGTAAAAACTTGACGAAAGGAATCTGGAAAATTGTAAATAAACATCGACCTAAATTAAAAAAAAATACGAATGAGAATATTGTTCTTACACTTGCCAACAAAACAATAGATGACCAGCGGGAAGTTGCAAATTTATTATGCGATCACTTTACTGTACAATCCGCTAAGTCATGTAAAGATATGAATCCTATAGATATATTGAAAACAAATGTTAAAGCAGTAAAAAATGATATGCAGTGGAGTCAGGTCCATCCAAAAGAAATTATAAAGTTGGTAAAATCAATGCATAATAAAAAATCATGCGGCTATGACGAAATTCCAATCAAGGTGATTAAAGATAACATCGACATTTTGGCCTTGCCTTTGACTCATTTTTTCAACTTGTGTGTGGAAAAAAATACTTTTCCAGAGCAGATTAAAATAGCAAAAGTGATTCCTATACACAAGAAAGGCTCAAAAAGGGATCCAAAGAATTTCAGACCTGTCTCGGTTCTATCCATATTTTCTAAAATTTTTGGGATGATCATTAAAACTCGTTTGCTGGAACACTTAAATAACAATGATATTCTAAGTAATGATCAATATGGATACCGGAAAGATATAGGAACCAGATACGCTATAGATGCACTAGTAGGTGAAATCATATGTAAGCTTAATAATAAACAAAAGGTTGCTAGTGTTTTTTTGGATATGAGTTCTGCGTTTGATTTGGTGGACCATGAGATCTTATTTAAAAAGCTAGAACACTATGGAATTCGTGGTAATTTATTGATGTTATTTAAATCGTACTTTCAGAATAGAACGCAGTTTGTAGAACTTAGGACAGTTGAAGATAACAATGAGAACATGGTCAAGTCGAAACCATTAGCTTTAAAAAGAGGAGTGCCGCAAGGATCCATTTTAGGGCCCTTTCTCTTCTTAATTTTTACAAATGACCTTATAAAATATATTTTAACGCTACATCCTGACATAAAATTGATACTCTTTGCAGACGACACAAATGCTGTGGTACATGACACCAATCTTGTAAATCTTAATGACAAACTCAATGTGCTGTTACATGACTTTAATATATGGTTTAATGCGAATAATTTAAAACTAAATTCTGACAAAACTAAAGCTATACTATTTAAATCGACATCAAAAAATACGGAAACTCTTGACATTATCTTAAATAAAAATAAAGTAGTTAGTGTTAAAGACACAAAATTCTTAGGCATACATATTGATGAGCTTCTAAATTGGAAAACGGAGCTTAGATCATTAGAGGACTCTATCTCATCGTCATGCTTTGTAATAAGAAACCTTCGAAATGAAATTACCATAGATCATCTAAAAAAAGTTTATTTTGCACTAGTAGAATCAAAATTACGATACAGTATTAAATTGTGGGGATTTAGTTATAAATATAATCAAGACAGGGCCTTTAAATTACAAAAGAGAGTCATACGTACAATGTTGGGTATACCGCCCTGGGAATCATGTGAAGCTCATTTCATTAACTTGGGTATTTTGACTGTTCCGAGCTTATACTTATTAGTTCTGGTTACAGATTTAAAAAAACGCTTGCCTAAAATGGAAACAAACACAGAGAGACAAGAACGTGAAAGCACCCGTAGAAGGGCTCTAAAGCATAACATTACACCTAACCTTAAGGTAATGGAACATAGTGCTCAATACCAAGAAGTCAAAGCTTATAATAAATTGCCAAATGACATAAAAAATATAGAAAATTTAAAACTTTTTAAGGCAAAATTAAAGACCTATTTATTAAAAAAAAATTATTATTGTGTAGACGATTATTTTAAATGAAATTATTTTGAATGAAAATGTGTATTTATGTAATTTTGACTTAATGTGTAAATGTATATTCAGACACAATGTAAAAATTGTTATTGAATTAAATTAAATAAATAAAATAAATACATTTGTAACGTACATATAACGTTTTACAATGTAAATTTAATCCCGTTGTTAGGATGGATTACTTCGGATTGGCTCCTGTTTGCGTGACTTTGGATTCAAGGATGGAATTTGCACGGGATTAATGTTATTGGGAGGATTAAAATAGAACTACACTCAATCACCAAGACATAACACGTGCATAGTTAATAAAGCACCAATATAAATATACATTTGTAACGTACATATAACGCTTTACAATGTAAATTTGATCCCGTTATTAGGATGGATTACTTCGGATAGGCTCCTGTTGGCGTGACTTTGGATCGGGGGATGGAGTTTGCACGGGATTTATGTTACTGGGAGGATTAGGTATAATAGAACTTACTTCTAACTTCATGTGTCCTAACTTCACTACACTCAATCACCATGACATAACACGTGCATAGTTAATAAAGCACTAATATAAATATACATTTGTAACGTACATATAATGTTTTACAATGTAAATTTGATCCCGTTGTTAGCATGGATTACTTCGGATAGGCTCCTGTTGGCGTGACTTTGGATCGGGGGATGAAATTTGCACGGGATTTATGTTATTGGGAGGATTATAATAGAACTTACTTCTGACTTCATGTGTTGTACACTCAATCACCAAGACATAACACGTGCATAGTTAATAAAGCACCAATATAAATATAAATTTGTAACGTACATATAACGTTTTTCAATGTAAATTTGATCCCTCTGTTAGGACGGACACTCAATCACCATGACATAACACTTGCGTCCTAATCCTAACTAATGCGAAAGTGAGTTTGTTTGTTTTTATTCGTTTGTTTGTTTGTTACGCTTTCACGCCGTATCTACTGAACTGATCGTCATGAAATTTTGCATACACATAGGTTAGGCTACTGAGAAGGACATAGGCTATAAATCACGCGGGCGGAGCCGCGGGTAACAGCTAGTAGTTAATAAAGCTTCAATATAAATATACATTTGTAACGTACATATAACGCTTTACAATGTAAATTTGATCCCGTTGTTAGGATGGATTACTTCGGATTGGCTCTTGTTTGCGTAACTTTGGACGGAATTGGCACGGGATTTATATCATTGTGAGGATTGCATGATTTAGTTGAGAGTTTAGTGAACTTTCTACTAACTCTTTGTGCCTTGACTTTATTCCACTCATTTAAAATGACATAAAACGTGCAGAGTTAAATAAATCACCAATACAAATATAGTTACAATTGTAACGTACATATAACGTTTGACAATGTCTGTTTGATCCCGCTATTAGGATGGATTAAGGATCGACTCTTGTTTGCGTGACTTTGGATACGGGGATGGAATTTGCGCGGGATTTAATGTTATTGGGAAGATAGTATGATTTATTTTAGAATTTACTGAACTTCATATGTCTTAACTTGACTCGAGTCAATCAAAATGCAATATAATAAAGACATAACATGACTGACGTTCCCGGCAGAGTAGAATAGGACCACTCCAAGTCATCCCGTGGATGTCGTAAAAGGCGACTAAGGAAACACAAGCTAAACAAAGCTTATTAACATCAAAGAGTCCTCTCCAACCCGTCTGGCCAGCGTGGAGAGTGTAGGCCAAATCCTCTGACTACTCAGGTTAGTATATGACTCCGGTAGTACAGAGAGGGTCATGCTCCTGCAGTGGAGACTAGAAAGACCTGATGATGATAGGACGTGTAGAGTTAATTAATCACTAAAACTCATACACATATGTAACGTATACGTACCGTTTAACAATATCCATTTGATCCGGCTGTTAGAAGGGATTACTTCAGATTAACAGTTGTTTGGGTAACTTTAGATCGGGCAATGGCATTTAAGCGGGATATAATTTGTAAGGGTAACAAGGATAACATATATAATTAAGAAGTTGTTAATCTAGTAACTTCGTGCCCTAGCTTCACTTTAGTCAATCACAATACAAAAGGCAAATTACAAACGTACACATATTAAACATAAATGTATCGTTTGAGAATATCTGTTTGACGGATTACTTACTTCGGATGGACTCTTGTTTGCGTAACTTTGGATCGGGCGATGAAATTTGCAAGGGATTTAATGTTATTGGAAGGATATATAATGTAATTTAAAGGTTGTTGACATAGAACTTTATGGCGTCCTATAATAATAATAATCATCATCACAGCTGTTATAAGTTCTCTGCTGGACATAGGCCTCTTTCAAGGATTTCCATCATTGGGAGGATTTTGCCATACTCACCATGCTTGGGAAACAGGTTGGTGAGTGCAGCTTGTTTGGCTTATCTGGTTCCGTTGCTGATGCCCATCGAAACCGTTATAAGTAAAAGGGTGGGTATGAGTTTGATATACTCGTTGTTGATGGATAGGTGATAAAAAGAGAAAACTTGGGAGGCCGGGCGCGTGTACCCGATGCCACATCTGTCACCGGAAAGGCAGTTAAGGATGATACCCCTGACCATATAATACCTGTACCTATAATCATATCCTTTTCTAATTACATAGCTAGTAATACTTGTAATTATCAATCCACCAAGAAATCGTATTACGGTACAAGCTGTCCTTTGGTTTAGGCGTGTCAGAAAGAAATCTATATCCGATCCGTCGCAGAGCACTCTGCCCGTTAATTACAGCTTTTCCACGTTACCAATGCAGGGAACTCAAAAAATCTATCGTCCTTCCCATATAAGTTTTTTCACGAGAGTAGGATCTATTTTTGATATGTATCGATACAAAAACTTAAAATATCGATAATGTACCTCTCACTACATAGGTAAGCTATGCACTTCGATACAAATAAATAGAAACTCGTTTCTCGTAGTGATTAAAATATCGATAGCCTGCCCAAGTGCCCATCCCTAGGTAGTGTCGCGGCTCGGTTAGAATTAATTACAAACTCGTTTCTATTATAGATTAAAACTCGACGGAAGCCTGCACCAGAGTGAAGCATCGTAGTTTTTAACCCACTTAGCCGTAAACTTAAATTTTGTGCAGGGAAAGATTTGGAATATGACATTTTTGAGAGCACTCGAGTAAGATCCGATTTATCGGCCGTAATCCAACTGCTATTTCGATTTTATGTGGAAAATAAAGATATTAAAGAGCGTTTCTAGGATTTGCGTGGCAGCCTCTTTATTCGAATGACCCACGCAGAAGAAGGGTAGTGTTTATCACGAGTAGGTATGTATGTATGATCTATTGTTGCTTTCTGTAGCCTTAACGGCTCGATCGATTATGAAGTTTATAGGCTATGGAATATCAGCAAAAAATCATGTCGGACGTTAACTGTCAATCAATCAATGAACTATGTGGTTCCCGGTAGAGTAGATTACTCCAATTCTTCGTGTGGATGTCGTAGAAGGCGACTTAGGAAACATAACCTAAACAAAGCTTATGAACACACACAGACCTCTCCAACACGTCTTGACAGAGTAGAAAGTGTAGGCCAAATCCTCTGACTGCTTTCGGTAATATTATGGCTCTCCCAGTACAGAGAGGGTCGTGGTCCTGCAGTGGAGATAAATAAAAACAGGTTTTTTTTAATAATCCTTTTTAAGGTTTCCGTAGTAAACAAGGAACCCTTATAGTTTCGCCATGTCTGTCTGTCTGTCTGTCCGTCCGCGGTTTTACTCAGAGACTATAAGTACTAGAAAGCTATAGTTTGGCATGGGTATGTATATTAATCATGGCAAAAAAGTGGTAGAAAAAAAATCTTGAAAACAATTTTTTTTTAGGGTAGCTCCCATACAAGTAAAGTGGGGGAGTCATTTTTTTTCTCTACTTACCCATCATGTGGGGTATCGTTAAATAGGTCTTTAAAAAATATTGTGAGATTGAGCACACCATTTTTCGAATTAGGGATCCGTTTCCGAAATATTTGGTTTTAAAGTGCAAATTTTTGTTAGGTTATATATGCATACGTGAAAAAAAATACAGCAGTAGTATATATACTGAAGTTGAAAGGTAAACTATCAGAGCTGAGTACTAAGTGCAAACTAAAAAATTATAGGCAACCAACTTATAAAATGTACTGGAAAATGTAAAATTTTGTTATAAGTATATTTTTGGTCGTTAACTGTGAGGTGCGAGTGTGAACTCAAAGTTGTCTATCGTAACTACGGAACCCTACACTGCGCGTGGCCCGACACGCACTTGGCAGGTTTTTTTTATTATCTGACTGATGCAATAATTTTGTTCTTAGTTTTTTTTACCCGACATTAATCTATGGTCTTTGTATTACATACATTGCCGCTGTCATAATATTAAGTGCGTTTGGCTAATAAACAGCAATGTAAAAAAATTATTGATTAGATGTCAGCACACGGCTATAAAAGACGTAAGCTTAGAAAGCTTTCAAGCACACTGTAGGCGTTTCGCGTTCAGAGGGCTGATGTGAAACAGTGATGATAAATCATTGATTTGAATGAAGATTCGCAAACAAGAAAATACTTTTGCAATAAGATACCGTATCAGACTTTTTTAGGGTTCCATACCAAAAGGGTAAATTTGTAACCTTTAACGAAGCCTTCGCTGTCCATACGTCTCTCTATCCCAGGGCTGTATCTGAACTGTAATAAGTACTTACAGCATCCGACAGGATCGTTATTGCTCACTCAAGGTAAGGTAGCCGATGTACTTTACAGCGTTATAAAATACGAGCATATTTTCCGCGAGTACGTCCGCGTAAATTATAGCCTATATCACCCGCAAATAAATAAGCTTTCTATCGGTGAAAACGGAATCAAAATAGTGATCGGTTGCTAGCCGTAAAACCTACTGATACCTCCTCAGATATTAGCCCAACCCCTCGATTGGCTTTTACGATAAATATTGTCAAGTGGTACGGAACCCTTCGTGTGCAATTCGTCTTGCACTTGGCCGATTGTATTATGTCACCGTCTTGTGATATTGTCACCAGAATATCTAGAAGCAAAATAATAATTGCGAAGCCTGTCGGGAAATCAGCGTATTTTCAATAAAGGTAGTTCTAAGAAGCGATTTTTATTTTCATCAATCCTCATTTATTTATTACTTTTTTGCTTTATTTCACAAAATCCGACTATTACAGTCCATGGTCCATGATACAAATGTATTCTTTTATAATTTTACTTTTGCAAGATTTCATCTTAATTCTCGTATAATAATAATATAGATCGTACTTAATTTTGGGTAAGGTCAATAAATCTCAATAGTCGATTGTTTTATTTTTAGTTTAAATAACTTAACACAATGTTGATTTTATATATTAGTAATTATCTATATTAATAATTTAAAGAGGACAAATTTGATTGTCTTTTTATGAATAGGCTCCGAAACTACTAGACTGATTTTCAAAATACTTTTACCTATAGATCTGCAGGTGTCATAGGCTACAATTTACGCGAACAAAGTTGCGGGAAAATTACTAGTATTAACATAAAATAAATATCAAATCTATATGCTCATATATTTTCTATCTCTACCCATGTTTATTTTACTAATTGTCTGATGTCCCAAAATAAATTGAAGCCTAAATAAAGTCTATCAAACTTTTTATATGAATGCAAATTAAATTTTAAACTAACTTTGGAGACAATATGCAGAGTTATTGTAGTCAAGCTTATTTCTAAACAATATTCATAAATCATAAAACTAATTGACAATAGTGATTCGCACCATTTCAATTGTTGCGACTTACAAAGCTTTTTCAAGCATAGCTTAGCAACATTTAGATATTATGAGCAAAAATTTGTTATTTTAAATATATTTTATTTGATTGTAAATAACGATGCTTTAGAAAGAAACGTTGTTTCTAAAACCATCAAATCAGCCCGTCAAAATGAACAACTTTCCCTATGGGGCCAATGCTGGGAACTCGAAAAATTAAACGACATTTTGGTCTATGAATTGGTTGTATGAAAAATATAGTGGTTTTAAAAAAAATATAGCGAATGAAGAATAAAATTTATTGTTTCAACGTCGCGAAAGGAGTAAGTCTCTAAAATGACGTCCTCCGTTGTGCAGTGGTTACCTAGCCTGCCTGCGACACGAGTGGTCCCGGGTTCGATCCTCGGTCAGGTCATGACGGAAAACGGTATTTTTTAGATTGGCCTGGATTTTTGATAATCATAACACAATATAGTATTTTTGAATTAGTATCCTACGATATAAGTTTGCAACTAACTGTGGGGCTAGCTAGGTTTGTTTGTTTGTTTGTTTGTTGTTTTTTGTTTAGCCCCCATTTATTTATTTATAGAAAGTTTATGTTGATAATGAGGGATATAAGATAAGCAAGAGATGTTGGTTAAAATTGTAGCAAATTAATATTTAAATTTATCGTTTATATCGTTTTGATCCTCGGTCAGGTCACGATGGAAACCAACCTTTTTCAGATTTTTATTTTAAGGGTCTTGGATGTGTATCTACGAGTAATAAAGTTAGTATCGTTGAGTTAGTAATCTACGACATTCATAACGTACTGTGGGGCTAGCTCACAGAGCAAGGAATATGTCATCGCTCACGCACGAACATCTCTTGCTCTGTAAACTAGTTTAATTTGTGAGATTTGTCAAAAATAAATAATTCAAATGTAAGATAACCAAATGACGTGAATTTCATTAAGTTCTTCTCAAAACAGCGAGAAACTATTGAATGCAGTCCCAAACACTTCATTTTAATATCAATTTAGAATGACAGCAGCAACATTTGCATTTCGGCTGCCATGGAAATTGTGGTAAGGGCGGGCTCATGTGCAAGTATTTACAGATTTTTCTTCTTTCTTCTTCAACTTACTTTTATAAAAGAAGTATCTTCTGAATTCGCCTTTGTTTTTCCTAATGATTGTAACCTTATAACTCCGTAATCCATACTAATATTTTTTAAAATCCGTAGTCCATATTAATCTTTAATAAAAAATATTTGATTGTTTGTTTGCATTGAATAAGCTCTGAAACTGCAAAATTTTAATCCACCTATAGAAAGTTAATTTATCTGGCCATAGGCTATAATTACGCAGATGAAATCACGTGTTAACTAACAGTAAATTTAATTAACAAAAAAGTAAAACCGACTTCAACCATATACGTAAATGTACAAACTGAAACTTAAAATAAGGTCTTATTGGGTGTGGTAGTTCAATCAAAATAGAGGAACAACGTCGTCATCAACTTGTCTTGATTCCCGAAAAAAATAAACAGAAATAAAATTAAACCAAACGGCATACCTGTACAAAGTTTTTGTTGATTTTTTCTAAAAGCACTGGATACATTTCGATAAAAATATTATAGGACCACCTTTGAAGCTCAGTCAAAACAGAGGAGTAACGTTCTCATCATTATCGTCTTAATTCGCATAAAAATAAAATACAAATAAATTTAAACCGAACGGCATACTCCTACAATTTTTTGGGGATATAGTTTATTTTTTCAAAAAGTGCTCAATATATTGCGACAAAAATTTTATGGGACCACCTCTGAAACATTATATATAAAACAAAAAAAGAATTACTAAAATCGGTCCATAATTGACAAAGTAATCGCGTAACATACATACAAAAAGAAAACATACAGCCGATTTGAGAACCTCCTCCTTTTTTGAAGTCGGTTAAAAATTGTTTTTAACGGGTATTATTTTTTGATGATTTATGAAAAATAAATTAAAACAACTAAAGTTTATCAATGTTTCAGTGATTTCTTGAATCGATTTTACTTTATTTGTAAGATATTGTGTGGTTGTGACCAAAAGGTGAAGATTTATAATTAGAAGTTGTGATATAGGTGAGCTGTTTTATTAATACATAAAATTATACGGGTCACTCACGTATGGAGTCTGCTACAGGCCGACATATTTCGACCTTATCCGGAGGTCTTCCTCAGGGCGAATGTGAACCGAGACGCGCGCACGAAGTTGTCTCAGTCCGCACTGATGTTAGCGCTCGGCAGCTTCTCAGCTGTTTTAGTATCGCTTTTTTAAAGTTTTAAATACCGAATCTGTACTAAATACAAATGTCAAAAGTTAATTTTATTGCGACTAAACTGTATTTATCAAGATTCAGATAGAAACCTTACAACTAATAAAATGGAGTCTTTGGTTGGAAGTCAAGGGGTTCAGTTATAGTTAGATGATTTTGCAAATGGTGTAATTTGGTGCTATAAATGCTCGTGCTTCATGAACAATGTCTGAAATAGTAAGGTCATAATATCGATGCTATCTTTGATTGATCAAGGCTATCTTTGACTGCTGTATATAGTACAACTCCGTGGCGCAGCGGTCAACACGCCTGCCTGCGACATGGATGGTCCCGGGTTCGATCCCCGGTCAGGTCAAGATGGAAAATTATCTTTTTCAGATTGACCTGGGTCTTGGATGTTTATCTATATAAGTATCTATTATAAAATATAGTATCGTTGAGTTAGTATCCCATAACACAAGTCTCGAACTTACTTTGGGGCTAGCTCAATCTGTGTGATTTGTCCGTATATATTTAATTTTAATTTAATAACATGTATATTTTGATTGAACCTAAATCTTTAAACAGGACATTGGTAGAATCAACGAAACCTCGGTGAAAGCCATAAAAAAAAAATATGTATAGTAGTCAAAGTATTAACTTAAGTAGTATCTATTAAAATTATTCATTTTATTTTAAGCTTAAGCAACTCCACTGTAAACGCGTCCTTTATAGTGATTTCATGCAGATTTTCTAGAGACAAACGCAGCCGAGTTTAATTATGCACCACGATATAATAACGAGCGCAATATACGTTTAAATGTTGCTATAAACTGTTATTTGTATAATAAAAACAGTTTAGCTCTCTCGTTTTGAGTTATTTCCATAGCAGTAACTTCTAAAATTTCAGTTTGTTAATTTAGCTCTTTTGAAACGCATTGCTCCTCTGTGGTCCAGTGGTTAAGGCGTTTGCCTTGTTGACCCGGGGACCGTGGTTTGATTCCCACGGAAAGCATACTTTGTTAAGTTGTTTCCATCTGATTGTCTGATAAGAAAGATGATTCCGTGCTTCGGAAGGCACGTTAAGCTGTTGGTCCCGGCTGCCATCTGGAACCACGTCAGAGGCCGAGAGGCGGTTCCGAAGAACTCTGACACTAGGGTGTGCATGGTCGACTGACCGTGTCACGTACACGAAATGATGAACACACAATAAATAGTACATATTATTTTAAAAAGTTTTCACCGATATTAAATTTGTGGGGTAAAATCTTATTATTAGTGACTAGCTGCTATCCGCGGCTTTGCCCGTGTGATATATAGCCTATGACATTCTCAGTACCCTAACCTATGTGTAAAATTTCATGATGATCAGATCAGTAGATAGGGCATGAAAGCGTAACAAACAAACTCACTTCGCAATAATACTAGCAGTTCACCCCGATTTGCCTGTGGTACATATAATTTTTTCTCTCCGTAAGAACCATCCTCGTACTTCGAGGAATATTTAAAAAAAAGAAATTAGCGAAATCGGTTCAGCTGCTCTCGAGATTTACGCTTAGCAACACATTCAGCGATTCATTTTTAGGGTTTCGTAGTAAACTAGGAACCCTTATAGTTTCGCCATGTCTGTCTGTCTGTCTGTCCGTCCGCGGTTTTACTCAGAGACTATTTGTAAGCTGAAATTTGGTATGGGTATGTATATTATTCATGTCAAAAAAGTGGTAGAAGAAAATCTTGAAAAAAAAAATTTTTTGGTAGTTCCCATACAAGTGTTGGGTATTGTTAGATAGGTCTTTAAAAAATATTGTGAGGTTGAAAACACGACTTTTCGATTTAGGGATCCGTTTCCGAAATATGTGGTTTTAAAGTGCAAATTTTTGTTAGGTGCAAGTGTCCCCCCCCCCCCCCCCCCCCCCCTATATATACTGAAGTTGAAATGAAAACTATCAGAGCTGAGTACTAAGTACAAACTAAAAAGTTATAGGCAACTAACTTATAAAATGTACTCGAAAATGTAAAATTTCATACATTTTCATTGTTACATGTTTTTGGTCGTTAAACTGTGAGGTGCGAGTGTGGACGGTGTGAAATCAAAGTTGTGATTCGCAACTACGGAACCCTACACTGCGCGTGGCCCGACACGCACTTGGCCGGTTTTTATAATATAGATTAGTTAGGATTCATATTGTAGAGTGCTTACCAAGCAAAAGCACTTAAATAATAAATAAATATATACGGACAAATCACACAGATTGAGCTAGCCCCAAAGTAAGTTCTTAAATAAGACTTGTTTTATGGGATACTAACTCAACGATACTATATTTTATAACAAATACATATATAGATAAACATCCAAGACCCAGGTCAATCTGAAAAAGATCATTTTTCATTTTGACCTGACCGGGGATCGAACCCGGGACCATCCAGACCAGCACTTGAACCACAACACTGGATTTAAGAATTTTCTTTAGTGTAGAGATAGCCATGACCACCTTCCAACTCCGTCATCAGATCAGGTCTTTGGTATATATTTTTTGTAACTGAATTTCATCAGTATACAAAATTTCGGTTCAACCGGTTAAAGATAAATGCTTCAATATTGAATTGCAAGATTTGACCATCCAAGGCAAACTAAAAAATTGAAAAAAAAAAAAAAAATTTAAAGACCCATCTGGACAGTTGGGTTTTATAGACGAACCTAACGAAAATCGCCTACGCTTACCGGTGGTTCCCGGGTGCCGTATGGTTCCCGGCAGAGTAGATAAGGACCACTCAAAATCTTTCCGTGGATGTCGTAGAAGGCGACTTAGAAAACACAAGCTAAACAAAGCTTATAAACATCAAAGACACCTTGGAGAGGTGTCTTTGATGTTTGGCCAGCTTGGAGAACGTAGGCCAAATTCTCTGACTGTTCTGAATTGTAGTAGTACAGAGAGTGGTAGTACATAGAGGGTCGTGCTCCTGCAGTGGAGACTAAATAAGACCTGATGATGATGATGATGATTATGGAAACTTAGGTTTTTGAACTATTGTTGAAATTCATCTAGCTGTTTGGCAAAATACGAGGTGATAAAAAAAATACAAACTTACAAGATAACTTTTCTAGGCCAGTCGGATATAAAAAGACATTTTTAAAATGTGTTTGACTGTATAGAACACAACAACGCATACACAACAAAACCCTTGCGAGTTTCGCACGTGATGAGAATTGTAAAATATATAAAACAAAGGATTCTTGCGGGACATATTAAATTTGTCATACGCTGAAAGTCACTCTATTATTTTTGTACGTAAATATGTTTCATTCAATATTCTTTCATATACAAAACATCTACTTTTTTCTTCACATTCTTACATCAATTGAAAGAGATCGTTTAGTTCCAGTCATAGATTTTTAAAAAAAATTTCGTCGTTCCAGTATTCTAATCCAGTCGTTTTTAGGGTTTCGTACCCAAAGGGTAAAAACCTAGGTGATCAAAGTGGAATAAACTATTACTAAGAATTTTTTTTACATGACATGTTATGACCAGTGCTTGGTTACGCCGATCTCATAGACTTCGCTGAAGTCCTGAACTGTACAAGTAGTTAGGAAATTAGTACACGACCACAAAAATAATTTAAAAATAATTTTTGACGTCTCGTAATTAAAATGAAAATTTATCTGTATAGATACAACGTTTCACACTAATACCTTTTTTAATATCTTTATTTGTTTAGGAGCTTTTGTCTCTTTGACATGGCAGCTCCATCGATACAAAGGCGTTACAACATAACACTTTACAAAATACAAACATATATACTATACACATAATTCTATAATTAAATTTCCAGTACTTGTGTAGTTTACTGGCCGTACTCTACTAAACTACACTAATACCACAAAATTAATAATAGTACTAACGTACTAATACCTTCAAGATATATAAATACTTGATGTTTTGGTATAACATTTCTAAGAACCATCGCTAAGAAGCCTGCTTTCAAATAAAAACCGCATACGAATAAAGCAAGGCAAGATAAATACATAGTAAAGGATCCTGCCCTCGTGAATTTTCTTCCCAAATTTTACTCGTATTTCTGAATTTAAGAGTACATATATCAGATCAGATCATGGCTGGTAGAAGCTGGATGCGAGCAGCCGAAGATAGATCTCGATGGCGTGCAATTGGGGCGGCCTATGTCCAGCAGTGGACGAGTATAGGCTGATGATGATGATGATGACATATATCAGAATAGCATTTTGAATGCTTAAAATCACCTATGATAAAAAAATTATATAGTAAAAGCTTATAAAAAAAAACACCTAGGACAATAATTCAATCTACTCTATATTTTTTCCAACTAAAATAACACACGGAGATTGAATATCAACCCCAAATGTCCGCAGCGAAACAGTCACAGTCATGAATTATTTATGAAATGTGATACACCTCATTTCTGAAGAATAATTTGGGCTGAACAGTCCCATAGACTACTAAGACTTTTCAACAACTAGCAGAAGATGATTAACTTTAATCATTAATCATTATGAATAAAAGTAATCATAACATCATCTCATCCGCAAGAAGGCTACTGCTGGATATACAAAGTCAAAGTCAAAGATTTTTATTCAAAATTGGATAATTGTATCTTATTTTGAACGTCATTTTTTTTCATTCTTATTATTTTTATTTTTAATATGCAAAATCGAAAAACTACTAGCGTTTCGTAATGACCACTGGTGAGAAAAATACGCCGAAAGAAACTCAATAATACAATACTTCCCAGATTTGGAGGGATTTTGCTATATCTAGACCTCTCAACAACTAGAAGAATATGTTTAGTTAGCTAGTTTAATGTTAGCTTTAGTCATTTATCATCATCATCATCAGGTCTTTCTAGTCTCCACTGCAGGAGCACGATCCTCTCTGTACTACCAGAGCCATATACTAGCCTGAGTAGTCAGAGGATTTGGCCTACACTCTCCACGCTGGCCAGACGGGTTGGAGAGGTCTCTTTGATGTTAATAAGCTTTGTTTAGCTTGTGTTTCCTTAGTCGCCTTTTACGACATCCACGGAATGACTTGGAGTGGTCCTATTCTACTCTGCCGGGAACCACACGGCGTTATCATTGTAGTCATTTATCATTATGAATGAAAGTTATCATTTCATCCGCAGGAAGTCTACTGCTGGATATAGGCTGCCCTTGATTTGGAGGGATTTTTTCCATACTCATGGCAGACGGGTTGGTTTTTTTCTTTTCTTTTTCATCATGTCATTTTTAGTCATTTATCATCATATCAGCATATCAGCTTTAGTCATTTATCATCATCATCATCATCATCAGGTCTTTCTAGTCTCCACTGCAGGAGCATGACCCCCTCTGTACTACCAGAGTCATATATTAGCCAGAGCAGTCAGAGGATTTGGCCTACACTCTCCATGCTGGCCAGACGGGTTGGAGAGGTCTCTTTGATGTGTACAAGCTTTTTTAGCTTGTGTTTTCTAAGTCGCCTTCTACGACATCCACGGGATGACTTGAAATGGTCCTATTCTACTGTGCCGAGAATCACACGGTTTACGACGGGTTGGTAAGCGCAATTTAATTGGCTGAACTCGGTTCTGACGCCGCTACCCATCGAAAACGTGTTTTAAGCGAAGGAAGGATAGGAGTTTATTAGACTGGGAGAACGGGATAAAGGTATTTGGAATAATAATAATAAATAAATGAATATATAGGGACATATCACACAAATTGAGCTAGCCCCACTGTAAGTTGTGAACTTGTGTCGCAGGATACTAACTCAACGATACTTTATTTTATGATATATACTTATATAGATAAATATCCAAGACCCAGGTCAATATGAAAAAGATCTTTTTCCATTGACTTGACCGGGGATCGAACCCGGGACCCCCGTGTCGCAGGCTAGCGTGTTGACCGCTGCGCCACGGAGCTACTTGCTTCAATGGATTAAGGATAAGGAGCAGCTCGGAAGGCCAGGTGCGCATACCCGACGCCATATTTGCAACCACCGGACAGGCAGTTGAGTATGTCAGCAGGTGGCAGCTGCCAACCATCCTCTCTATTGAAATTAGGATGTTATTTAATTTCAATAGCCTCACGAAGCATTCTTGTAATAAACGCCATAAAAACCGTATTAAATTAATTTTATTTAAATGTCTAATAAAGTTATTTACTTTTTTTATAGAAATCTATGTCACTTATAAGGCCATATTCTAGTTTTATATTTATATGAATCTCAGGCCAAATATACCTGGACAGCTAGACACGGGTCTACTATAATATTTTATTTAAATGAAATTACTTTTATTGCGATTATTACATTATTTATACTATATGCACAGATATTAGATAATAGTGGAAAAAAATAATAATGTGGGACCAGAGAGAGATTTTTTTTTAAATCTATGTCTGGGACCGTATGATTATTCGCATGTAGACTAAATTGACATTTGTCTATTGTATTTTAAAAGTAATTTTATTTACATGTAAGACATATATGTCGAAGCATATATATTAAATATTTATGATATAATTTTTTGGGCAGGCCTTTTTTTCGGATAACCTTGTCATGCATAGATTTAAAACAAATTGTCGTTGACAGTATTCATACTTCTATGTTGTCATGTGTTTCGATCTTCCGTATACGGAGGCCGTGTTCCTCAAAGGTTTCGATACAGATTGAGATGACTCGACACATCGGATTAGGTCATAGGCTATAAGTTACGCGGATGAAGCAGCGGGAAAAAGGTGTAACTCGCGCGCGAGCGACAACATTACCTTGCAAAAATTCAAAGATTTTATTTAGAAAATAGGCCTTTTCAAGCACTTTTACACGTCATTCCATAATTTAAAAAAAACTTATTTACTAACTTAGAAATATGTTAATAATATTAATTAATGTTCAAAAGCCACATACTACTAGCGATTCAGAACCGACCAATGCAGAGAAGAAACGCTAAAAGAAACTCTTTTTCACATTATCGGTCGCCTACTCGCCTGAAGGGCTTTGTATATTTTCCATTTTTCTTTCTTTTTGCTCTGTGTCGATCAGTATCTCCTGCCCATATATTCGCACCGAAAACAAATGCTGGTTCACACATCTTCGCCAACTTCGCAAACTGTAAGCGGGATTCGCATCTGGCCCAAATTATTGGACAGATAACGATGGCACAAAGTTTTATAAGTACAACTTTGTTTGTAACTCTTGGAACCCTGTCCCAATTATATAACAACGTATGTTGTGGACTGTTTACATGACCCAGATACAATGTGATGATTTGAATAACTTATTTATTTTAGGAACGACGGTCAAACACATACGAGCTCCGTGGCGCAGTGGTTACCACGCCAGCCTGCGACACGGAGGTCCCGGGTTCGATCCCCGGTCAGGTCAAGATGGAAAATTATCTTTTTCAGATTGACCTGGTTCTTGGATGTATATCTATATATGTATCTATTATAAAATATAGTTTCGTTGAGTTAGTATCCCATAACACAAGTTTCGAACTTACTTTGGGGCTAGCTCAATCTGTGTGATTTGTCCGTATATATTTATTGTATATATTTTTATAAATGTATGTAGGTAGGTAAATCAGTTTAATTTGTATTAATATAATCTCTCTATATAATATAATATCTCACTCTCGCTACCTCTCTCTCCATCGGCTGCCTATGTGTCTCCTTATCATTTATTTAAGCATGGTGTATATTTCATAATACTTTTCATCAAAAATCTCGGCTCCGGCTCGGCTCATTCTTTATAACAAACTCGCCTCAACGAAAATAATGACTAATAAAACACATAAATATGGACAAATCCACAGGGACAAATCACACAGATTGAGCTAGCTCCAAAGTAAGTTCAAGACTTGTGTTATTGGATACGTACTCAACGATTTTACATATAGATAAACATCCAAGACCCAGGTCAATCTGAAAAAGATCATTTTCCATCTTGACCTGACCGGGGATCGAACCCGGGACCATCCGAGTCACAGACAGGCGTGTTGACCATTACGCCACGGAGCTCGTCAAATATGTAGATACAACTATGTTATAATTATTAAATTAAAACCCGATGATAGAGAAGCAATAAGTATAAAATATTTTCAAGTTCACTCATCACTGGGTTGGGTTCAATGCTTAAATGAGTAAAACCCATCACTTTATTATTGTACTCCAAAGTTAGATCAAACTGAAAAATCTAAATCTGTACTTCGCTACCAAATTACCTTATCAAAAAAATCTCTTAATATTAATACGATAATAACAATAATGTAGGAAATTCTTCAAGTACCTAGGTATTATACTACTTAGATAAGAACTCATTATTATTTTTTAAATTAGAGGGTATACTAGCAGTGCGTTTTCCATACAAATGTATTTCTCTAATTTCTCGCTAATAACTGCTTCTAGAGGCACAATTCTTTTTACATACAATCTATTACTAAAATAGGTATGTCTCTATGTTTTATTTTTTTCTAAAAACCTGTTTAAAAGAAAAAACATATGTACATAAACAGTTTTTTTGAAAAAATAAAAAATAGGGGCATTCCTATTTTATTACTAGATTTTATGAAAAAAGAATTGTGGCTCTAGAATCAGTTTTCAGCGAGAAAATAGAGAAATACATTTGTATGGAAACCATATTGAAAAAATACTGCTAGTATACGCTCTTAAGGAGTAAAATAACAAAATGATACTTTTAAAATATAAATGTTTACTCATTAATTGCGTTAAAAATATTATTTTCATATAAGTACGTATGTCGTAAAATATTTCAGCATAAAAGAAATACGACAATAAACACAATGATTCAACAAACTAGAATATAATTGCTCGCATTATTGCGGTCGCTTTGAGGTAAGTTATTAACATTATATCGGGCAGAAGCATAACAATGACTAATTTAAACCTTCTACACATAGCAATAAGGTTCAAAACACATATTTTAGAATGTCCATAACCAATGAAATATGATACTGATGAAGCCTGTTAATGTGGCTCGCATTCACAGCGAGTGATCAATTCATTTGCAACATTAGAATCGGTCTAGTTTCGCAAATTACGGAGCGTGAACAGGGAATTTGTCACGTCTGTATGATTTTGCTGAATGTAGGTATATTTAAACGTAATTGTTTATAATATAGTTAGCTACAACCTGTGGCTATTACGCAAACCAATATGGTAATTTACTATGTTAGCGAAAACCTACAAAATAGATTAGTTAAGCATTTAAGGACTTATTTATATACAAATATAAATAAGTAATCTTCAATTATTTCATACAATTGCAAATTTAGGCATCCTACAGCTAGTCTTAACTAAAAGTTATTTATTGTAATGCGATAGTTCATTCAAAGTTAATCTTAAGAGATATTTATTGAATGCTCAAAAATTGTGAATTGCAGCTAATTGATTTAACTTATTGGATTTTAAAAAAAAATGTAGTTTTAATATTTTAAGTATATAAAAGTGTGTGTATATGTGTATGGATTATGGTGTATTTAATATAAGTAATGTCGGCTTTTTGTATTGTATGTTTATTAATCACTTTTAACATTTTGTTTAGTATAAGTATGGCTTTCGCGGAAGATCAGCGTCATGGTAGCCCCATGACAAAATGCTGAGCGGAAACCATTTTGGTACTATGCGTGTAATTTATAATTGTTATTGTTCTTTTTGAATTTCATGGGTACCAAATAAACAAATTTTCTTTCTTTTCTTTCTTTCTTTAAAGTTGGTTTCTTGATCATTTCTTTATTTTTCAGGCCTTCACGCTCTAATTACTGAATCGATAATCATGACATTTTGCATATACATGAGGAGAAGGACAAAAGTTAAGATTCATCCCGAGATACCATAACCCCATACCCCCATAATGTAAAAAATAAAAGAAGACAAGCTTATCAATAAATTATCCAAGTTGCAAATTTATATTTTTAAAATTTTCTAAAATTGAATAAAACTATTTACGAAGAACATTACAATAAATATAACAGGCTCACGTTCATCATCGCACGTGTTATTTTAATCACATTTACAAACTATATTTAAATTGTGAACTTATATTGTAATCTTGTGATAAATATAAATTGGTACGATTAATCCTTGTACAAAACAAACCGCTAAGCGGTACGAAATAATTATTTATCATATATTTCAAAATATATATGAGATAAATTATTCTTGTAATTAGATATATTATAATAAATAATTACAAGAATAATTTATCTTTGTCTTGTAATCAATCATGAAAGAAATAATTACTTATGGGTTCTGACTTAAACTTGAAAATAACACTTGAATCGCAACATCTTTCAACTTCGCATAAAATAATCCGATAAAACCGACCGGACGTAAAATCAATTTAGTATGACAGGCATTTTTGGGTCCTATCTCCGCTGTTTTACAATTTTAAACTTACTTAACACGAAATAAAATTGAATATCGTTCGCAAATCACAGGCAATCATAGTCGGCAACATGATAGACACAGGAAAGTGGCATGAAAGGGTCTAAGCGAAAAGTTTAATGAAATAACCGTCAAAAGTTGTCCGCAGATGCCAGCCAGACCACATCAAATTGCTGGGGTTCTATGCCTGAATGCAAAGGTTCATTTCCATTGTCTATACAGTATTGGACTGATTTTGAGATTAAACAATTTGATTAATAAAACCATGTCGAATCGGGCTGTCACACCGTCACATACTTCGAGCAACACGGCTTACGGAAGCCGTGTTGCTCGAAGGTCACATATGTTGCCATTTTACGAACGTCGAAACATATGTGTCTTTATGACTTATATAATATGTTAATATAAACCTGTCCGACTTTCAAAGGGGTGACTCAGCCCGTCAATATGAACAACTTTTCCTAATGATGGAAATACGAAAAAAAATAACATTTTCATACAAATTGCGGCTGAAGACTTTTGTATAGGAATGATTTTTTTTATTTATTTCCAGCATAAGTCCCATAGGAATACTTGTTCATATTGACGGGCCAAGTCGCTTCCTTAAGACTCGGACAGGGTTTTACTAACATATTAGCAGCCCTCTTCGACTGCACCCCATGAACCTTCGTCTTGAATAAGACCATTTTAAAAAAACCGGCCAAATGCGTGTCGGGCCACGCGCAGTGTAGGGTTCCGTTTGTTGTACAACTTTGAGTTCACACTATTCACACTCGCACCTCACAATTTAACGACCAAAAACATCTAACAATGAAAATTGTATGAAATTTTACATTTTCGAGTACACTTTATAAGTTGGTTGCCTATAACTTTTTAGTTTGTAAGTACTTAGTACTCAGCTCTGGTAGTTTTTCTTTCAACTTAAGTATATATACTACTGCTGTAATTTTTTTCACGTATCCATATATAACCGTTTAGCAGATAGAGTGGGGGGGGGGACACCTAACTCTAACAAAAATATTTCGGAAAATGATCTCTAAATCGAAAAATTGTGTTCTCAACCTCACAATATTTTTCAAAGAACTATTTAACAATACCCAACACGATGGGTTTGTATAGAAAAAAAATATTACTCCCTCTTTACTTGTATGGGAGCCACCCTAAAAAAAAATTTTTTTTAATTTTTTCTACCCCTTTTTTGCCATTGTTAATGTACATACCCATACTAAGTTACAGCTTTCTAGTACTTATAGTCTCTGAGGAAAACCTCGGACGGATAGACAGACGAACAGACATGGCAAAACTATAAGGGTTCCTAGTTTACTACGGAACCCTAAAAAGCCGCATCAAAATCCGTTGCGCAGTTTTAAAGATCTAATCATGCATAGGGTCAAACAGTCAGCGGGAAAATACTTTATTTTATACTATGCAGTGATAGTGATTGTCTAACGTCAGTTAAGACGTTTTGAAAGCTTAAACATATTTGACAGTGCGACAGCCCGGAATGATTACGAGTAGGCGGCACACACCGTACGTTGATATTCCGGAGGAAAATGAAACTGTTAATACACTTTTACCATGTATTATCAGGCAGGCATGTTAAAGACAAGTCTGCTCTTGAGAGGTTGCAGTTGCGTATTCCTACACGCTGGCTCTAAGGTGGTGGAGCACTGGAGGCCCCGCGAAGGCGGCCTCGCCTGATCGTCCCTCCCTCCGTTCGCACTGCATACGCAAAGAATGCCCCATCGCTACGAGCCCTGCAACTGCTCAGTGACATGCTCGTCAGTAACAATGACATTGATATATTTAATGATTCATTTAATTTATTTTTAAATAAATTTAATGTACAGATTATTCAAATTCGATTAATTTGACATTTGCACATTTTAATTGTTTTTTTTTAGGGTTCCGTACAAAAGTTGAAAAACGGAACCCTTATAGGATCACTCGAGCGTCTGTCTGTCCGTCCGTCCGTCTGTCACAGCCGATTTTCTCCGAATCTACTGAACCAAATTAGATGAAATTTGGTAAGATAGTGTAATCCTATGACCCAAACACGGATGTGCAAAGTAAATAAAGATTTTTTTGAAATAAGGGTCATTTTGAGGGGCCCAATTACAAAATTAAAAAAAAAAGTTTTGCAAACCTTACTGTGTCATATATCAAATGAAAGGGCTCATTATGAGGACCTCAAAAATATTTTTTTTTTGTTCGGGTAAAATCAATACTTTTGATTTTATTCACGAAAGAAGGCAAAAATTGACCATTCACCCCCCCCCCCCCTGATCTCCGAAACTACTGAGCCGAAAATTTTGAAAAAATTACAAAATATAGTTCATTCCTTGAAGATTACAGGAAAAATAATAAGAATTCTATCACTTGAAAATTAAGTGGTAAACTCACAATAATAAGTTCATCTAGGGAAATAGTTCACTAAAACACCACTAGATGGCGCTAGTCAATTAAATAAAACATTTTTTGCACATTGTGTGTGTGTTCACGAAGCATATTGTACGGAACCCTCATTGCAAGAGTTTGACTCACACTTGGCCGGTTTTTTTATTTCTAGACTTAATTTATTTTGAATTGCCAAACATTATTATCTTATTTTACCGACTAGCATGCAGATGATTTGCTGTATAATTGTAAATCTGTATGTGATTTTTATAAAAATAAACAGTCACACAGGTCATAGATAAAAGTATTTTACGTAGTTATTTCGTGTGTGTAAGTGGGCAGCAGCCTTTAGAGTTTATAGGCAACCTACGAGAAGTTCGTGAAGCTACAATCTACATTTCGTGATTGGCTTTCATTCTGGAGTAACATACACTGAGATACACAGACAACCGCCAACTTTACTAATAAACTACGTGAGGTAGAGTGAAGTGCTTTCAAATTACGTTTAGGTTTTTCGTCTGGCTTAGGAATTACAATTTAGAAGTACTTGTACAAATCCTTAGCTACTACATACGAGTATGTATTGTTAGCGTTTATTCAATACATGAGTTTCACGGGTTCAAATTATTTATTTCAAACTAGCTGTTCGCCCGCATGATATATGCCTATGTCCTTCTCAGTACCCTAACCTCTGTGTGTGCAAAATTTCATGATGATCGGTTCAGTAGGTCGGGCGTGAAAGCGTTACAAACAAACTAAAAAATAAACAAACTCACTTTCCCATTTATAATATTAGTTAGGAAGTTAGGATTAGGATGGGAGCAG
This sequence comes from Rhodophaea formosa, assembly GCA_963082605.1. NCBI lineage: Eukaryota > Metazoa > Arthropoda > Insecta > Lepidoptera > Pyralidae > Rhodophaea > Rhodophaea formosa. The sequence continues at coordinate 6,924,176 of OY720225.1, read as the reverse complement.
TAGCTGGCCCCCGTCAAATTCATACTTACTCGTACCTCTATAACAGCGAGCTAGCATCCACTGTAATCGTTAACCATTATTAAATATCCCAAATCTTCTGCACTTCATAGAGCACGTTCTTCTTCTTCTTCTGTTTTATATTATGGCTTCCACCGAAATTTCAGTGATTCTGCCAATGTCCAGTATAATGAGATACTAAGTATCGGTGTTGTACGGTAAATTTATTCCAAGTAGCATCAAAGATGGCGTATGATCTTTGATGCCTCGTGGGAGTTTCTGGCGGCAAATCTATACGAGTCCATTTTATCAGTCCACTTTGACTATTTCACAAATTATTCATGAGCACGAGCATTTATAACACCAAACTACACCAATTTCATATTGTAAAGTCCACTAAAATCAATTTGCAAAAATGTCTAAGGCAAACTTCAACTGTACCCCTTAACTTCCCACCACAAAACCCATAGAGCACAAGCTGTCATCATTAGATATCAGTCGACAAGGTGTGTCAAAAGTCTTATCAATATCAATAAATTCGTTTTAGGTTTGAACAGTCAACCACAAGTCTCACATACAAATTGATGTCACAGACGGAAAATCATTTCAATTTATTTTTAACCTTTTTTGTCTCACTGATGGGCAAAGGTTTCTCTCATCTTTTTCCACGTAACTCTGTATGATGTTAATTTCGTTTAAATATTAAAAAAGGCCGAACTAAAAACAAGCTCAAATTAATTTAAGCCGACAGACATGTTCCACCTATAAAACTTTGTAACACTATTCCATTTTGTCGAAAAACGATGAAAATATTATTTCAAATGTAAATATTATCCTAACTTTTTTGGCTTACCATGAAACCGTGGAAGCACATTCAATATAAAAGTTCTCTCATAGCGAAAAACTTTATACAGATAAAAGCTTTTAATGTAAAATAGTTTCGCGGAAACTAGATTTTGCTGCTAAAGTTTGAATTCGTCGAAACGCTTTACTCTTTATGAAATGGAATGCATTCGAAACTAAAAATATTAATCTCATTTTTATATCGCTCTTAATCTCACTTAATCTTATATTCCCTATCCAGCTCTGTAAGAGCAGGCTTCAAATAAAGTAGAGCTAGGTAAGATGAGGTAGTTGTTGTTCAGCAGAAAGAGAAAATTACTTGATATACCTATTAAGTTATTATTCACTGTTTCACACACTTACAAGACCTCTACTACTCTCTACAGAGATCGAGTGTATCAGATAATGAGGAAGGGCTGTAAAAAAGATTTCGAAAGCGGAATTTGAAATTTGAAAATAAGTTTCTAATTAATAAAAGTTATTTTTTAATCAGCATCATCCTGCCCGGATGATGCTGATTGAAATATAAGGTAAACAAAAACATGCGGCATGAAGGGATCACGCACGCAACATCGTTACAACTTGACTAAATGATCTACACGCTATTTTTACCAGTGGCCTTGTCTTATCCGGATTTTTCAGGGACCTGGGGACGCGTCCTGATTTGCACCTGATATGGACGCTTAATGGACCAATTAATCAATAAAAAATTTATCGCGTTTATTACATTATTTATACACCTAACGTAATTACATAAAACCGTATTAAGTTAATTTTATTTAAATGTGTTAGAATAGCGAAAACATTAATAAAAATCGGTTTTATTTAAAATATAGGTAATAACGTTTTACGCTTTGTCCAGAGTTTTACGTTGATTTGTCTTGGAAAGAACTTTATTATGTAAATTTACTTTTAATTCGGCATATACGTTTCCAAGTAGGTGATTAAACTCGCTTAAAAAAGATCAGCGGCATAAGAACTCAATAGGTTCAATAGAATAATTTATAGCCATCGGAATTACCTTCAACCTAATTTTGGGTACAAGATGTAATCCACCGTTATTTGGAAAACATAGACGCATTAGGACTTGGACCTTCTTATCCCAATCTCTTGGTATTTTCCACTTGGTACTTATATAATCACCCAATCAGGAGATCGATAGCTATGCGTGTAGGTATTTTTAGCGCTTACACATTTTAAGCGACATAATAAATAAATAATAATAAATCTATCCCATTCTCATTGTTTTTCTTATCTTATAAAATAGTATTAGTCTAAAGATTAGAGGTACTCGAAAGTTTGATTTCTATTTATATAGTTATTTGTTTTGTTTTAGTATTTTTTATTTATACATATTACATTTTAGTTTTGTAGATAATTAGTGTTTATTATGTTTTAAACAGAAACATAATAATTAAGACCTTTCTTCAGGCCAAATGTCATGAGTCTAGGTCAACGGGACCTACCATATAGGTCTTGCTTGATTTCCTTGAAAAGGTAAATGCCACATCTGGTCAGCGCAATCAAAAGATATGTCCATCTTATGATTGCCTTGACTAAAAAGTATGATTTCTCCACTGTTTCAAGATACCACAGATCTGTGATAATAATTTCGACTTGATAAGTCTACAATGCGTAGTCTTATCAAGTCGAGTCTGGGTCTTGACAGACAGACGGACGAACGAGTGATCTTATATAAGTTCCTTTTTTCTTTTTGAGATAGGCAACCCTTAAAAGCAACATGGTGCCTCGACCCCTCTATACTACCATGACCCAGACCAATGAGGGTCAAATAATTTGTATCAACGGGTATATATCAATTGGTCCAATCTGGTCCATTCAATTACGTAATCTGATTGGTAGATAAGCCTAAAAACATTTTCTTTTGCCTTTTAAGAGATCAAGGCACCCGAGCGGTCCTTTTAACGCAATGGACAAATGCGTTTCAGTATACGCTATTCTGTTTTACCTTTTTTGGCACAAGAAGACATTCCGACATCTACAAATAATCCTACGTTGAAAATAGATTTAAAATATTAATTAACTAGCAACTTGGTCTCTATTGTCTAGAAAAAACACTAGTTAGTCGGCCATAGATTAAAAAAAACTCGTGCATTCGATCGTCTGATACTAGTAAGTATCTTCTTCGTAGTTTGTGCAGTTGGCTCGATGTCGTGGATAGATATGTACCCTGGCCACAGTGGTGAGGGTATTGACACTCCCTGTACTTGAGAGTTCGGGCACCGGTGACCTTGAGCTGGGGTGTGTAAGCGGTAGGGTTGATACTCACTCACTACTCACTTCGTGCCTGCGGTGCGAGCTGTGCGAGAGTCGAAAACATAACATAACTCCTCCATAACACACACTGCCTAAGCCTAAGACCATTACGGGAAGCATACTTTGTTAAGTTGTTTCCAGTTTGGTAAGGACATTGCAGGCATGAATCACCTGATTGTCTGATAAGAAAGATGATTCCGTGCTTCGGAAGGCACGTTAAGCCGGTGGTCCCGGCTGCCATCTGGTAGTCGTTAAAGGAACCACGTCAGAGGCCGAGAGGCGGTTCCGCAGAACTCTGACACCAGGGTGTGCATGGTCGACTGATCGTGTCACCTACACGAAATGATGATGATTAAGGCAGTCGGCGACGGTCGTTCCACACCCCGCGCGCCTCTTGATGCGCACCTCCAGTCGCAGAGTTTTTTTTTTTTAATTGTAATTAGGACTACCAGCTAACAAAATATTCCAAGTATTATAATTAAAAGTACGAAATATCTGGAGCAAACACAATTCTAGCTAGAGCTATCTTCCAAAAGTGACGCTTCACAAGATGACGGCAATGGCAGCGTTCAGTTCCGATTGTGGTGATTTGCCAAAAGATCCTTGCAGCACTGTATATTTCTTTACCCGGGCCTTAATGCCGGTTGGACAACTACCGGACACGGTCATCCGTCAAACTGATAAAAGTAATCATATTTTGGGGACACCCCAGCGTAGGACATCCATCATGACACATTGTTATTTATTACTTTCATATATAGTTTTAGGGTTCCTTCCGGGAAAGGGCATTGTCATTATTATAATTCCCGTGTCTTCGTCCGTGTGGGTTTTAGATTCGTACTGTATAGCCGCGATAAGAGGCCTTTTGACGTATTTTATTATGCGTTATTTATTCGCAGAAATTTAAGTAAACGTTGGTTTCTCTTCATATACAAGGCCACTATATGCCACATTTTCATTTATTTTTCACTCGATGTGACCCCAAAGACAACACGTTTATGACGATAGGTTACCATCGTTCTCTCTTCCTCGTCAATCTTGGACCACCACAAGAACCGTAGATAATCTCGATCATCCGGCGCAAGCGAAATTTGAAGAAACGCCTTTGCTATATCAGCAGTCACTCCGATCTTGTACTTCCTGAAATTTATCAAAAGGTTAGGGATTCTTTCGAGTAGGTTCACGCCTTTCTCTAGACAAGAATTTAAGGAAATGCCATTCTTGTCCTTAGCCGATGCGTCAAATCTGGCCGAATTTTAGTCGTCAGACTTGACTCTTTTATAACCGCATGATGTGGCATATAGTGGCCTTGGACAGACTGGTCAGGTGCCTTTTCGATGATGTCTAGCTGTAACCACTCGCGAAATACATTATCGTAATCATTTACCTTACCTAGTTGTTTGAGACGGTTCATGGTACTTTCCATCCTCTTCTTGGCAAGGTCATAATTTGTTTGTGGACGAGGAACATCACGCCATGGTAAACACACCTCATAACGACCTTCCTCATTGACCCTAATATTATCCTTGAAAGTTGTTAGTATTTCTTGATCATGTGCAGCCTTCGTTACTTGTACTGCGGGATCATTTATGCCTATTGCTTCCAAGGTCCACAAATCTGTAAGATCAATTTTGTTTAAACAGTGAAAAGTCATTGTAGAGTTTGTCATGGAACTATAAACCCCTGTAATAGGACCCTGAATAGTCCATCCCAATTTTGTCTCTATAGCGGTCATGTTATTCTCTAGTTGCAGTATATTGCCAGTCAAAAGTACGCCATAATAGTCAGCACCAATTAATAGACTTACGTCGTCCGGAGAGTCGGTCGAGTCATACAAACGAATGCCATTTTTACTTAGTTGCTCTAATATCACGTGCGATTTTAATTTAGGTAAAAAACCACAAATATTTGTTTGTTCAATAACAGATAAATTCATAGAAAAATTGTTTTCGATGTTCTTGACGCATATGTCAAATACTTGACATTCTTCTTTCTTCGTCTCGAACCCGCCGAACAAACAGTGATTCATGACCTCTTTTGACGTAGGTTTCATGCCAAACTTCTGTACTAAATCCTTTTTTACATAAGATCTTTGCGCACCACAGTCAAAAATCGCTCTGATACAGACCTCCTTCTTGCCATGTACAAGTTTTACTGCCAAAGTTTGCAATAAGGTAGTTTTTGTACATTTCTGTTGGCATGTTAAGTTACTCGATATCTCTGACTGTTTACTGCTATCTTGACTAGCCGCTATATCTGTGCACATTATCGTATAATGTCTTTTTTTACAGAACAGACATTTGGGAAAACTTTTGCATTTCTTTGCAAAATGATTGCTTTTTAAGCAAATTAAACAAGCTTTCTTGCCTTTAATAAATTCCACGCGCTCCTTCAGTGTCATTTTGGCTGCTTTGTAGCACTCTACGGCTGAATGATTGTCCTTGCTGCACCATATGCATGATAATGCGCCTTGTTTGCCAGAGCTATCTTTGTCACGCTTGGCTTCTGTTATGAAGCAGGCAGTAGGTTGTTTCGCCTCAACTAGGGTCATATCATCAAACTCACGCCTAGCGAGCTGGATCCGTTCTTCTGATTCCACCTCTTGCCTTAGGAATCTCATCAGCTCAGACAGGTCTCTGGTATTTGGTTGGCTGCGGTGCCAAGCACGTAGTATGCTTTCAGGTAATGCCGACTCAATCATGGGAAATAGCATTGAAGCATACTTATCTTTTGTAACGCCGAGTGTTTCTAATGCTTGCAGATGTGACTGAAGATTGTCATAAAGAACCGGCAAGCTTTTTATCTCCCCTTTTTGCTGCATCAGGGAGAGCAGACCTCGGACATATGTCTCAATTAATATATCATCTCGTGCGAATCTTGATTTCAAAGACTCAACTGCCTTTTCGTAGTTTTCTGCACACGGTGGGTAGCTTTCGACCAGTTGTCGTGCGCTGCTGTTCGGTGTCATAGACTGGAGGAGATACTGGAACTTGTCGGAGCAGTCCATGTGTTCATCTTCGTGAATTTTTTTAAACTGTCCCCAGAATAGCAGCCAAGACTTTACATTGCCGTCAAATTTCGCCAACTCCAATTTAGGCAGTTTTGGCAATTGATGCTTATGTGCTGTTAGCTTTAAGCTTGATTCTGCAGAATGACATGATGGTGTACTTGTATGTGGAATTATTTCTGGAAACAACGATCTGATCTCGTGCCATCTTATTTTGTACAACATGGCGTTATCTTGATCCGCCTGATACGAGGCTTCATCGAAGTTTTCCTCCACACACCAAAGGTCCCGTATTGTCGCCTCCGCTTCAAAGAGATTAGAGGCGGCTTCCGATAATAGTTCAAATATTGGGCCGGCGGTTCCATCTTTTGTATCGACGGCCTTTTTTACTTTATCGGCGAGACAAGTAAATTCTCTCCTGTACTGAGTACATTTACGCTTCCATGAATCCATTACGGTCGCCACAATATGATGATTCGGATGGAAGAATTCGTACTCAGTTTTAAAATAATATAATTTATTTAATGGAGAGAGTTTTGTAAATGTATTGACATAGAAGTTTTTCCTAATGCAATAGTGTTACTAGGGCAACCACAGTACGTCACAATAACATTCGTATTACCAAATTAAACAAATAATATATTTTTGGAAGGTTTCTAGCGGCCTTACATACTAAACACAACTGCTATAACCCTTCTTGGCAGTTGGGTAAGGAGAAGGTAGCTTCTTATCTTATCGCGGCGGTACTGTTGTAAGGGGTGTAAGTTCTTATTCTTATTGAAAATACTGACCCGGCTGCTGCCACTATAATATTGTTTGACTGTTACCTCTACATATAGAGTTATAATTAGAGGTTTACTTATAAATAACAATAAATTAATATACAGGATTAGGGTAAGCTCTCTGAAGACAAATAGCACGAAGAACCGATGGCTGATGAGACAGAAAGGTTCTTGTATGGCGCACGCACCGGTGAGCACAGCGTTGGACACCCACCACCTATTTGCTAACTCGGTGTACAACCTTTTGATATGATTCTTTGATTATGTCACTTTAACATCCACTGCGGTTTTCATATATTAAATAAAAATAGTTATTCATACGGAAGCCGTAATGAATATTGAAGTTACCATCAAAATGAAGTACACCACAGTTGTCAAAATTTAGCAAATAGGCCTGCTGATCCAGGTCGCAGGAAGGCGCTAGATCCAAGCTGCTTCCAAACGGTTGTATTGGAAATCCTAAGGGGAGGCCTATGTCCAGCAGTGGAGTTTTTACGGCTAAGATAATGAGATAATATAGGGACGAATCATACAGATTGAGCTAACCCCACAGTTAGGTTGTGAACTTATGTCGCAGGTCATCATCATCATCATCTCAGCCATAGGAAGGCCACTGCTGGACATAGGCCTCTTACAAGGATTTCCAATACGACCGGTTGGAAGCGGCCTGCATCCAGCGCCTTCCTGCGATCTTTATCAGGTCGTCCAACCACCTGGTCTGTATGGATGTCCAACGCTGCGCTTGCCGGTACGTGTCGCAGGTCGCAGAGTACTAATTCAACGATACTATATTTAAAATAGATTCTTAGAAATAAACATCCATGACCCAGGCCAGTCGGAAAAATATCGTTACTTATATCAAATAATACCAATATAAAACCTAATCAAAACAAATTCCTTTGAAACACTGTATCTGGTATCGACCATGACTGGTTGCTAAGCGGATGTATTATACCGGCCAGTGTTTTGATAGGTAGAATTTAATGAAAATCAACATTCTCTAATTATTTATTAATGTAGTCCATTATTTACGCATTACCCTCATTTATAATTAAAAGTATTATAAAGCGATAAAAAAGCTTTTGGTACTTCCTTATTGTTTCGTAATACTTCAGTTATGGGCTTTTTATTAAATTATTAACATAGGTACCCAAGCAGAATCTGCAACAACTACGGCGTAGGCGCGGAGTACGTAGCTAATGCTACGACAAATCTACGAAAGCTCTACGCTGTAGAATCTACGGCGGCAATTTAGTAGTATGTATCACAGAGCACGGAATATCTGCTCTATGGTATGTATGTTGCAACTGTTGCAAGTTAATACCTAAGAACTTGACAAAAAGCAATAAAATAACTGTTTTTCAGTTCTTCCATGTTGGTCAGGCGGAAAAACACAAAACGTTGAATTTACATCACTGACCTTGAGGTCAGTGATATGATATACATACACGGCGATTGATTTAGGAGTCCGTGCTTCGAGGGCAGATCAATTATGATAATTATTTACTTCTGCCCTACCTAGTTACCAATGCTACCCTATCTTAAATTCGGCTCTAGCTACAGCCCTGAGCAAGACATTTTAGTTTTACAGTTTTGAAGTGTCAAATGACAACAGCGTGTCACAACAGAGGAGGGGCCTAAAAGTACGCCGTAATTTATGGATGGCCCCTAATAGGTTTCAGCCCCTCCCAAACCCTAACCCCGGATCCGCCACTGAGGTGTGTTAACTGCTATGTAAGTGTCAAATGTTCAAATAAATTGAAGTCGCTATTGGAAACCGTTTCGTAGACTTGCATTCGTTGCCTCTGAGCAATATCGAGAAGCAATTAAACGTCTCCCGGCGCGAGATTATTTCCGCCAACGAGCTCACAGCCAAATGGATTTTGTGCTATAGGCTAAAGCAAGGGCCAGGACTTTTTTCTGGGAAGGAAAAGGGACGGGCGGACATGCTCCCGTGCTGCTAAGTCCCAATGCAGACGAGGGACAACGGCGGATAGGAAGTCCAATCCACAAAAGGACAAAAATGCAATACGTATGTCGCCTGGCGGACATACGCAGACTAAGTGCAACCTTACTGGATGATAAGAGCGCGCCCCATGGACTTTTTGTCCGCTACAGTCCATCGTCTGCGTCGGGCCAAAATCATGCTTAATGATGGTTGGTGTCAGATGTCACACCGCTGGGCAATATCGGGAAGCAAGTAAACGTCTCCCGGCGCGAGATTATTTCCGCAAACGAGCTTATAATCGAATGGATTTTGTTTCTAAAGTACTAAAGCATACTTAATGAGAGTTGGTGTCTGGTGACATACCGCTGGGCGAGCTCATAACAAAATGGATTTGTGTCTGAAGGACTAGAGAACTTTAGTGGCATTGGCAATGCCGAGACTCCCAGAAATACCCGCAAATTCAGATGTCGCAGTGACTTGCAGTGTAAGCCCGGATGATGTTCCTGAAATGGCCAGGTATGATCATATAAGTAAGTCTGGATAAGCGGACGATAAATTAACTAGGTATGTGATGTTACTATGTATTTTTTAGTTACTTATTGGTTAAAGGACTAAAGCAATGAGAGTTGGTGTCAGCGACACACAGCTAAGCATTATCGAGAAGCAATTAAACGTCTCCCGGGACGGGATTATTCATACTCAATGAAAGTTGGTGTCAGGCGACTGTGCAGGCGACACACCACTAAGCAATATCGGGAAGCGATCAAACACAACGAGTTGCCCAACCAATTTTTGAATTCTTCTTTTCTGGAACGTAATACCAGATGACTTGGTTACACTACCCAATTCTTTACATAAGATATCTACTTTTCTTTAACATCCCTAAAACATGTCAAATTATTTATGGGTAAGTATATTCTCATTTTGATAAAGGCCGCACACTTAGGCACCGTAGCGACGCCAATCATTTTATTCCTAATACTTTGCAAATAGAAAGAAATTCAAGAATGTAAATCATATAAGCACTAGTAAATAACCTGAAGTATTTTTGGAATCATGTTTAATATTATTAGAATCAATGAGAATTATGAGAATCAGATTACCGCCAAAAACGACCGTTTTTGGCGGTAATCACGTTTTCTCTTAATGACTAATTCTCATAATATTAAAACATGATTCCAAAAATACTTCAAGTTATTTACTAGTGCTTATGATTTACATTCTTGAATTTCTTTTTATTTGTAAAGTATTAGGAACAAAATGATTGGCGTCGCTACTGTGCCTAGGGTGCCCCCTTGATAACTCTTTGATTTCCTGACTGAAATCAGTTTACTCGTAAGTCAACGTGCTTTAAACTGAGTTTAATGTTTTGCTTTTATTTATGAGACAGGTATTATAATCATCTTCGGACGGCACGTTAAGCCGGTGGTCCCGGCTGCCATCTATAGTCGTTAAAGGAACCACGTCAGAGGCCGAGAGGCGGTTCCGCAGAACTCTGACGCCAGGGTAGGTATGCATGGTCGACTGACCGTGTCACCTACACGAAATGATGATGGCCATCTTGTGAGTGCGATTAAGTTGTAGACGTGTGATTAAGAGGGTGCCGTGTGAGGTAGATAGCACCGTATCAAATCGTATGTTCTATATATCTCAACAATAAGTTAAAATAATATTAAGTGATGCTCTAAAAAATACATACTACCTATATTAAACACAAAACATACTACAGTGTCCGTCAGGATTTTTTGAAATTTAGTCTCATTTTTAAGTAATATAATAATAATATAATTAAAGCTGCTTAGACTTAAATCCTCTTAGTACGCTGCTAGAGGATTCAGGTCTAGGCTACCGGTTGAGGAGAGGTGGTCAAGTTATATCTCACCTCCTTTACATGGATGACTTGAAACTCTTTGCCCCCAACGATTTACAACTGATGGAGTTATCCGTCAGTCCGGAGTGCCATCAGGATGGAATTCGGTTTGGTTAAATGTGCGATCATGCATGTAAAGCGAGGGGAGATTGTGGAATCGGTGGGAACCCAGCTCACGGATAGATACCATAAATCTTAGATCCCTCTCAGCAACTGAAACCTATAAGTATTTGGGTATGTCGGAAGCGCTGGGCATCAATGTTGCTGACATGAAGCGATCGATTCTTTGGCCGCCTGAGGAAAGTATCTAATAGTCTTTTATCAGGCGGAAATAAAGTGCGTGCCTTCAACGGTTGGGTCATGCCGGTTTTGATGTACTCTATCGGCATACTCAAATGGTCTCAAACAGAACTAGACGCCTTGGATAGGAAGGTCCGTACACTGCTGACGGAATATCGAATACATCACCCACGGTCTTCGGTTATGAGACTGTATATCCCGCGAAGGTGTGAGGGTCGAGGCTTTTTAAATGCTAAGACCATTCACAATCGCGAGATATGCAGTCTCAGGGAATACTTCCTTGAAGTTGACGTGGGGATGCATAAAGATGTAGTCACAGTAGACAAGGGCCTCACCCCGCTCTCCTTGGCTAAAGAGAACTGGCACAAACCTGTAGTGCTTGACACTAACGACCGCAGGGAGGTATGGCAGAGTAAGGATCGAGCTTCACGGACGCTTTTTCCGGGCCTTGCATGGGCCCGATGTAGATCTAACAGCGTCCGTGGCCTGGCTACGTTCTGGTGACCTCTTCGGAGAAACTGAAGGTTTTGTCTTTGCAATTATGGATGAAGTTATCATGACGAATAACTACCGGAGATATTATATTGTGAAGGATGGCACGGTTGACATATGTCGGGCATGCCACCGTCCAGGCGAATCATTCCGACACATTATCTCTGGGTGTTCTCGTCTAGCTAACGGAGAATACTTGCATAGACACAACCTTGTAGCCAGGATAATACATCAGCAACTTGCCCTACAATACAGCCTTGTGGAATCGGAAGTTCCATACTACAGGTATGTGCCCGACCCAGTTCTCGAAAATGGTAGTATCACATTGTACTGGGATCAATCCATCATCACTGACAGGACTATTGTAGCCAATAAACCTGAATCAGGTTACCTGATATACTGGTGGTGGATCGATCAGAGCGGCGCGCAATGATTGTTTATATAACAGTCCCGCATGATGAGAACCTCGTGAAAGCCGATAAAGATAAGCAAATTAAATATCTTGACTTGGCTCGCGAGGTTGTCGACATGTGGGATGTGGACTCAGCGATCATTGTGCCGACAGTAGTAACAGCCCATGGCTTAATTGCCAAGAGCCTCGATCAACACCTAAAGAGGCTCTCGTTAGGTAGCTGGATCAAGGGCTTGATTCAGAAGGCAGTACTCTTGGACACGGCCCGTATTGTTAGGAGGTTCCTTTCCCTGGAGCCCTGACCGCCGGTAGCTTAGACCCTATTCCCGATACCGGTGAGCTACTATTTTTATATTTTTAAATGTTTTTTTTTTATACATTTAAATATTTAAAAATATAAATAATATGTGTAAAAATAAACAAAGGAATATAATAAAATAGGTACGATCTGAGGGTACGATTTGTGGTGATGTCTACGCTCGGCGCCCTAGAGGGCGCCGAGCTTAGACATCACCTCAAATCGTAAAAAGCCAGCCTCGTAAAAAGCCAGCCTCGTAAAAAGCCAGCCTCGTAAAAAGCCAGCCTCGTAAAAAGCCAGCGTGGAGAGTGTAGGCCAAATCCTCTGACTGCTCTGGCTAATACATGGTCGAACCAGTGGATTTATGAATATTGTCGCCAGGGGCTCCGTTAAATCAACGAAATGAATCACATCATCATTTCATTGATAAATAAGAATAACTCGAAAAATCGCGGTAAACTACGACTTGAACACCTTGATACTGGCTAAAACATCACGCGTAAAAGCCATAAAAAAGAAAAAGAAAGACACTTTTGACTTGCTTTTGACAGGTGAATTTTTGTCTTGTCAGTGTCATTGTCTTGTCAGTTTGATGAACTTAGCTGCGAAATAATCGTATTTCCACTTCTACGAGAAAATTCGCTTGAATAAACTGAAACGCATTTTCCATTCTTATTTTATTTCGTTTTGGTGTCGAACTAGGCAAAATGTCGTTCATTTTAAGGCAATTCGCTCGTAGGGTGAGTAAATACTTCGATCTAGAATTGGTTATTTACATATTTACTTCTTGGATTATATGAGTAATTATTAAAATTTTATTCTATAGATCCTTACACCGGCGGTTTCTACTGCTACCAAATGCAATTTCTCGATCAGTAAGTACTTATTGATATTACTGAGCTTTAAATGTTATTATATAACCTACAAACTTTGTGCAGCTTATGCCTGTCTTTTCTCTTCTAAGAACATACATTTTTATGCTTTAGACATAATTATGTGGGTATGTAAACAGTACAGAGCATAAACCTTTTAAATAAAATTATTTTAATATGGTATTATTGTGTTTATTACACCTAACGTTTCAAACACCTTACATTTCGAGCAACACGGCTTTTCCGTAACCTTACAGTGCCTACCTGCGACCACGAACACTGTAAATAGTCGATAAAACCGCATTACAATTCATTTTATGTTAATGTGATACAATGCGTAAACATTATAAACCTTTTATTTTTTTCTGCTGACGGTTAGACTTGACTTATTAATTAACCTTGTTTGTTACTTTCTAGCTAGTGCAGCACTAGCCCCGAGGATCCAAAAGCCGGCTCCTGACTTTTGTGGTACAGCTGTTGTCAATGGAGAGTTCAACAAGATCAAGCTCTCGGACTTCACCGATAAATATGTGGTGCTATTGTTTTACCCTTTGGACTTGTAAGTGAGCTCTTGTATTCTTATTAATATATTTGACTTCTTATCTGCTTCCTACTCAAAATTTAGTAAACTTTTTGAACCTTAAGTTTAAACTCATGCAAACAAATAAATATATAGGGACCAATAAAACAAGTGAGCTAGCTCCAAAGATAGTTGTGAACTTGTCTTTTAGGATACTTACTTAAAGCTACTATACTATACTATATTTTATAATAGATGCTTATATTATATAATAAAACATCCATGACACAGGCCAGGCTAAAAAAGGTTGTGTTCCATCATTATTGTTGCAGGCTGACATGATAACTACTACGCCACAGGGGCCAACAAATGAATGATTCCTGGATTTAATTTCTCATTCATATTTATCACTAACTGTGCCCGCAACTCCGTCCGCGTGGAAAAAAAGTAGCCTTTGTTCTTTCTCAGGCTCTAGACTATCTGTGTACCAAATTTCATTGAAATCAGTTCAGTAATTTTGGCTTGAAAGCAAGACAGACAGACAAATTTCCTTTCGCATTTATAATATTAGCATGGAAGTATGGATTTACCTAATTCAATTGCATGCAAAAAAGTTTTATATTATTTTTTACTGACATACACCTTTCATTTCCAGTACTTTTGTCTGCCCTACTGAGCTGATCGCTTTCAGCGAAAGATCTAAGGACTTTGCTAACATTGGCTGCCAGGTGATCGGTGTCTCAACAGACTCAGAGTTCAGCCATCTCGCATGGATCAATACTCCGAGAAAGGTATTTGAATTTCATATTAATGAATCGTTAGTGAGATAATATTCTCTTGTCCCTCTCCTCACTCTTATATTCCTTTCCCGCCGTAGTATGTACCTTTGGTTGCACTGCGGGTGGGTGTCCTGGAGGCCCGAAATATAGGTCTAACCTAGTTCAGGCTACAGTCCACCCCTTAACCTGAACTTACAGCTGATTGTAATTTAAATGTAGTGTGGAAAGTAAATCATTTTTTCATTTCATTTCAACATTATGAACTACGAACAAATAAACTTTAAGGCTTTATATGTATGTTTTATATGTATAACTGAGACTCTTAAGTGATACATATAAACGACATAGATAGCCACCCACCACATATTCCTGATACTGAAATATAAAAGGCCTTTTGAAGAGGCTTACACCACCAAAACTAGTGCCACCCGTTATTTAATTCTTGTATTCCGAAATAAGAAAAAATTAAGAAAATCTACGTAAGTACTTTCTTAGTAAATGACTTGTAGTATTTTGAGTTGAACTTTTCATCAATATCATCATTTCAGATTGAGAGATCCACTCATTACCGCCGAAAGTGGCCGCTTTTAGCGTTAATGAGTAGTTCTCTTGATTTACCACATGCAAAATAATGAAAAGGAATACAAAAAATACTTAGTCATTTACTAGTTAAGTACTTACGTAGATTTTTTCAATTTGATCTTATTTAATGGTAAAAGAAATAACACCAGGGGTGGCGCTAGTTGGCTGGTGTAAGCGCCTTAAAGTGATAAATCAATCTAATCTAATAAATTTTCAACAGAGTCTATAATGCTATTAGGATAAATGGTTTATCATAATTATGTATTAGATTAGATAAGTTTCAAAATCTTTTTATATGTATACATCAATGAAATAGGTACATTATGTCCAACTATAATATTTTTTTAAACGTTTGGTATCACTGTTTAAAGCACTTTTCACACATTTCCGGGTTTCCCGTCCCTGACGGAACGGTCGGGTTGGAAAAAAATCGATTACATACGATTTGTATGAAGTTGAACTCAATAAAACAGTTCAGGGCCGAGCCGTCAGTGTCCCGGAGACCGCCCGGACGCACCGTCTGGGCCGTCCGATTTTTACCTCCTACGGTGACCACATTTCTTATGTTCTTTTACAACTGCCATCGAAAATCAACCCTTCCTATTATTAATACTAACGTCTTTACTCCATGATAGAGATTTTTTTCTATGTCGGTCTACCCGTTTAGGCAGGCCTGTCTTACTGTTTTGAAAACGCAAGTACTTACGGCGGCCCATCAAGCGGGGCTAATCAGTGTGGCCGAGTGAGCGAGCAATAGAAAGAGATGGAACGTTTAGGTGAATATAACTGTAGGCTATTAGCGTTGTGCGATCTGTATTGCACCTTATTATGTCGAATCGAGAGTCGCTATTCCTTTAATCGATTTTTCGGAGTGAATCATGTATTCTGTAGTTTAGGCTACAGAGGCTACAATGGAACAGCAAGGAATACATAATATGCATGCATACTCTCGATAAACATTTTACTCCTTCTGGGTCAGGTAATAATGTGGCAGAGTTTATGCTTTGCTGCTAGTTCGGTCAGTCCCACAGAACAACAAACACACTAGAAATGGCAAGGGAACGTGGCCGGCGCGCCGACACTACGCTCGATCATCGCACTTCACCCCGACCCCGCGAATCATCTTAATAGTTGTCCCGCAATCGTCAAAGGAACAACAGTGCATTGACATGTGAAAAAAAACAAAAATATGCCGACGTGAACTATTGTAACGTGTAAAGTGACAAGTGCCCGTGCAACTTTGATCAAATTAGGTGTTTCTTATCACCGGCAAATCAGAAAACTTATTAATATGATATTTAATTGGTTTTATTCATCCAAAATAGCGACTGAACGAAAATATTAAAAATAAAATTGCAAAAAATATACATTGCGGGTTATTTACTCGTCTGACTTTCGATAGTAACGAAGTAAACGCTCAATGTAATACATTACGTTCGAAAAGTCCAGTATGTAATGATAGTGGTACAAGTCTGCCAGTGTTGGATGCATTACTTCTACGTGATTGGAAGTTAGTAAATGTCACGTGACGCCTATCCCGCAATCACGAAGCGACATTCGAATTTGCAAATAGTGTGCGTATTAAGTTGCGTTAGTAGTATGCATGAAATGAGGCGACGCTGGTTTTCATAGAAATCACGTGTTATAACACTTCTAATGTGTTTGTTGTTCTGTGGTCAGTCCCTACTTAGATTGATACTTACAACTAGCAGCCTTCCCCGGCTGCGCCCGGGCATGTATTATACCTATAAACCTTCCTCAAAAATCACCATATCAAGTGGTGAAAACCACATGACAATCCGTGCAGTAGTTTTTGAGTTTATCACGAACAGACAGACAGACAGACAGACGGCGGAGAACTTTGTTTTATAATATGTAGTGATAGTGAAGTAGACAGTGCAGTCATATCAATCTACATGTTGCTCCAACACTTGACACAAAGGTCACTTGATCACTACATATTATAAAACAAAGTCCCCCGCCGCGTCTGTCTGTCTGTCTGTTCGCGATAAACTCCAAAACTACCGAACCGATTTTCATGCGGTTTTCTCCAATGGATAGCATGGTTCTCGAGGAAGGTTTTAGTACATAGTTTGTTAAGTTTTTGTATACATTTTTGTATATACAAACAATATTTGTTGGAGGTGTCGTAAAAAAATGAGCCGTTTGGGAGCTTTCAACGAAAACGCTGTCTAAACCCTTTGAGATATAACAAAACAACTACATATTATAAAACAAAGTCCCCCGCCGCGTCTGTCTGTCTGTCTGTTCGCGATAAACTCCAAAACTACCGAACCGATTTTCATGCGGTTTTCTCCAATGGATAGCATGGTTCTCGAGGAAGGTTTTAGTACATAGTTTGTTAAGTTTTTGTATACATTTTTGTATATACAAACAATATTTGTTGGAGGTGTCGTAAAAAAATGAGCCGTTTGGGAGCTTTCAACGAAAACGCTGTCTAAACCCTTTGAGATATAACAAAACAATGTATGGTGGAATTGTGTATCTTATTTAGGTCTACAGAAAAGTCCGCGATGGCATATGTCTATATATTAAGGATAACATACTATATTCATTTTAATACTTTAAAAAATGGGCAATTATCAAAGATCACGCGCAGGCCAAACCCTTAGAGCTAGAAATTTGAAATTTTGCTGACGTATTCCTCTTATGACGTAAGCATCCACTAAGAAAGGATTTTTCAAAAGTCATCCCCTAAGGGGGTGAAATAGAGGATTAAAGTTTATATGAAACTTTTTATTCCTTGGACATATTTGTATGAAATTTCGTGTGAATTGAGAACGGCAAAAATAATGAGTAAAATTTTTAATAGTTATTCCGAAATTAAACCTCTAAGGAGGTAAATCGGGGTATATGTTTAGTTTACCGCTTTGTAGCGTCATATTTTATAATCCCCGCATTCCAAACCTGAAGTCACCGCGGACGAAGTCGCGGGTAACTGCTAGTATTGTATATTTATGAATTCAGAAGTAATTGTCTTTAAAACAATAAATTTTTAATTTAATTTATATCTTTACTTTTATCGTCTTGTGAATGCGTAGGTATGTGTTTTTAGGATGGCGGCCTTGGAAAGCTGGAAATTCCTTTGTTGGCAGACTACAAGAAGAATATTTCACAGGACTATGATGTCTTGCTCGATGATGGATTCGCTCTCCGAGGTGTGTATATTTGTAGAATTATGCATATATTTTTCCCCTAGAAATCTACAAGGAACACATTTCATTTGTACATCCTTAAAATTATCATCATTCATCAGGTCTTTGTAGTCTCTACTGCAGGAGCACGACCCTCTCTGTACTACCAGAGCCATATATAAGTTTCAGTAGTCAGAAGATTTGGCCTACACTATCCACGCTGGCCAGACGGGTTGGAGAGGCGTCTTATCAAAATATCAAAGGGCTAGTATTTAATCGAGCAACTGTAAATTAAAATTTTAACCCCTCCACTCGGAATGATTTATTGCGCAATAGGCGGAAGCCACCTGTCAGGCGCGTCAATGACGTCACCAATACCGCCGTTCACGAAAAAAATAATTACTCTGCAACTAAACCATATTTTTTTGTTCTGTAAAGAACTATTTACTAATGAAAATATTGTCTACAAATATAAATAGAAAAAGAAAGTAGGCTTCTTGAAAAAATATAATTATTCTACATGGTCAATGTTTAAAAACTGTGTCACAGACTGGAATTCCCGAAATGAATGTGAAGTCCCGAAAGTAATATAACTAAATAACAAGGGCCTACACTGTCTTTCTGTATAAATAGTTCTAAGAACAGCTTCAAGATGTTTATAAAAACAACCCCCGACGACATAAAAAACTGCTAGTGATGACTCTTCACTTTTTGTAGTTATATTCGACCGTAACTACATATACATAAGGTTCAAAATAGCTCATCATATCGCCTAGTTGTATTCGACCGTAGCACAATACAAATAAGGATCAAAATAGATCATCAGAACGCCATTTTGGATAGAATAAACACGAAATTTTCGTATATTTATAATATTGCTAGATTAAAAACAACAGGGTAGTGATTTTTTGGATAGAGAAATGTTGCCTCCAATGTGGGCGTATGGGATAAAATTCCATTTCAATTCCCTTTGCCCCTAGTGGTGGCGAATGGAAATTTGGTAATTTTTTTTCAGAAAGTTGTTCAAAATCATAAACTAATTAACTTCCGTACATACTACTAAGTATATTTATTCATTAGTTATTTATTTCCATGTTGAATTGTTTCATCATGGAACTGGCGATGAAGAAGAAGAAAAATGGAAGGCTGTCTTATATAATAGTCACCCCTTAGTCACTAGTGGGGCAAATGATATTAATTCACCATTTTGGCACTCCCCACTTGGATGGGTGACCGCAAGTGGTAAAAAGATATCTCGAGCTCCTCCGTTCTTCGGAAGGCACGCTTACCCGCTAACC
Organism: Rhodophaea formosa; assembly: GCA_963082605.1. Taxonomy (NCBI): domain Eukaryota; kingdom Metazoa; phylum Arthropoda; class Insecta; order Lepidoptera; family Pyralidae; genus Rhodophaea; species Rhodophaea formosa. The sequence continues at coordinate 6,904,744 of OY720225.1, read as the reverse complement.
CCGTGTTATCATTGATGGCAGTCGTTAAGCTATAACAGATGCCTTTAGGCAGCTAGAAAAATCTAAATCAGTGTTTGGTACTTACACATACGAAAAACAAACACCAATTTTGTTGTATTTGAAAAAAAAAAAACAATTTTCAGGTCTGTTCATCATCGATAGAAATAGGATCCTGAGACACATGTCGTTCAACGACTTGCCCGTCGGACGGTCTGTCGACGAGACCCTCAGGCTGGTGAAGGCTTTCCAGTTTGCCGATAAGCACGGAGAAGGTATACTTGAAAAAAATTACCACATTTTTACAGATATTAAAACGAGTTTAGCGGAAAAGTTGTATTTATGGCTGGTTTAGTTGGTAAAGTATTTATGGCTGGCTGCTTGCCTTACACCATCACATCTTGCGTTTGTTTCTACATGAGATGTCTCTGCTTTCATTCTTCTGTGAATAGTCACCTTATACATCTTAATATAAGTCTAGTTGAAACTAAAATTAGAAATTTAACAACTTAGCTTGAACTAAAGTATAGATCATTCAAAGGCCTAGTCTCAGTCAGATTAAGTCCTGGTTGTAAGGATTTTTAACCAAATCATCATCAATATATGTATTGGCTACTAATACGGTCCTTATGGCAACGAAACTAACGAATCGTAGTGTTGTATTTTACATACTTTGCCATTTGTTTATGGTAATCGCAAAGGTACTGGAAAAAGACGTATGATGCTCGTACTCAGAAAGCTGGCTATTATAGCAGTCGGTATTGCATCATAATGAACTATTATCTCATTTAAAATCTAACGACCCACACTTTATTAAATAATTAAGTTTTCTTTTAATTTTGAGTTGTTTTTGAATACTTTATTTTTTCTTAAGGTGCAATAAAGAGTATTTTCTTTTCTTTCTTTCATTCTTCATGGCAAAAGGTCCGTACATTTGGGGTCTTCTAGAAACACCTGCTTGTGCCAAGATTTTACTAATAATTTTATTTTCTTCGCTTTCAGTATGCCCAGCCAACTGGAACCCAGACACGAATGCCAACACCATCAAGCCGAACCCGAAAGAAAGCAAGGAGTACTTTAAGAAGGCCAACTAAACCTAGGCTGTTATTTTAAATATAGTTAGTATGCGCGTATTTCGATGTCCGAACATGTCATTATGTATGAAAAACTTCAGGAAACAACCTGCTAAAAGTTTAAACTTGATTTTACACATTATCGTATATGTGCTATGCAATGACATTCTAATTAGAATGTCATTGGTGCTATGAGTAAAATCATACGCCCTGTACTGGGTGAACACTCCTATAATTCTTCAAACGATCAAACCAGCCCGTCAAATGATCAACTTTTACTATGGGACCAATAATATAATTATCTCTAAAAATCTCTATTTTCAGATACTAGATCCATACACATACACAATTTATCATAGGCATCATAATAAAAATAGAATAAATTTAAAAATGTCAAATTCAATTTGGAAAAAATTAAAATACTTGGGAATAAAAAAATTCGTCATTACGGGCCGGCAGAACAGTTTTGTTTTTAAATGTAGATATTTTTTTCGAGGTTCAAGGGTGGGTCCCATAGAAGTTGTGAATTTTATTGGGCTGGTTTGAAGATTTGAAAGATAAGAGTGTTCATACTAACACCCATATCGATTTCATTACGATGCTTGTCGCGACCGTCGATAGAGAGCGCTCAAGCAAGTTGAATTTTAAGTTATTTTTTCGAAGTCTTTTCATGTAGATTGTCATGATTCAGTATTTTTATCGATACATCTGATTACAATAAATAAAATTGGTGCCTGCCTTGGATTGGTAAACCTTGAGACATTCAATTCTGGATAAGGTCTGATTTTTCCGCTGTAATGTAAGAAAATAGACAGGCGAGTTTAAATTCTCAAATGTATGATAAATATAGAATATTATTGTATAAGCTTTATCTATTTATACTTTCCTTCCCAATGAAATGAAGCAAAACTCATCTCAACTCTCGAATATAAGTATTTTCATTTTCAAATGCATTTATTATATGACACCATTTTTATGTTCCCTTTTGAACAGTAAGTTCTCTCTCTACTAATGTGTTCCCACTTCCATATTCAGCTGTGATGATTCTGAGCTCGGGTCAGTGATTTACAATCTAAAGTATAATATGAGCAGCCCATAAAATTATAACTAAGCTCAATTTTTATCCCTTTATTTAACCACATATTGAAGGATATAAATGATGGAAATAAATATATCTTTTTTATATATACAATTGCAGTAAGGCCTCCACGGTTGTTCTTTTTATTAGTTAGTATGTTATAACAAAAACGTAATATCAAGTATATGTTGTGATATTTTCCCATTTCTGTTTATTAATAAAGTAATTTCTGTTTAAAACATGTTTATAATTATTGTGCCTGTTCATCCACCCTTATTTTTAAGAATAACCTAAATGAAGTTTCTACTTTTTTTATATGAAATGGGTTAGCTCCAATCCCTAGCTGTGCGCATAATAAATGATGAGGAGATGCGCTTGGTACAACGGTTTGAAATGAAACAATACCACAGAGGCAGAGCAAGCTATAAAATCCTGTTTTATAATATGGTTTTAAGCAGCCAAAAAGTCCTGTCAATAGTTCTGAAAAAAAAAATGCATGAGGAATGCTAATCTCGCTCTCAAAACTATGCAAGAATAGGGCATGGCGGCCCATTACCAAACTTATTGGGGGAACTATAATTAGTTCGGCATAAAAAGCTCGTTTTAAAGCGGCTATAACACAACGCTGCAATACGAGACACGTATTGCGACGTCTCTCCCGTCAGTTTAAATATCGCGTCGTGTAATAGTCCCTTAATATTCATGTTTAAATTGGCTATAACATGACGCGATATTTAGACTGACGAGTGGGACGCCGCAATACGTTAAGCACATATAGAGAACGTCTGACATACTGCGACGTCTCTTATGGCGGCTTGGAACATCGCGCGAGTGTTAGCGCATACACAATATTAGGTTCAGCAGGGCGGGCGCGGGGACGCGGGGTCGCGGGGCGCGTACTGCGCAGCTCGCAGCCAATATCCAAGCCGCCATAAAGTTTAATTCGGACTGTATAAACTTTTTATTAGTTTAGTTTAAAGTGGTAATGGGCCGGACACATAGCCCGGAGGACCGATGGCCGTTGGTGACTTGGGGCATTAAAGTCCTGCAGTGGCGGCCACGAACAGGGAAGCGCAGCGTGGGACCCCCGACCAGTTGGACGGACGACCTCATTGGGGGAGGCCTTTGTCCAGCAGTGGACGTCCCGGGCTGATAGATAGAAAGTATAAACTGCTAAACAACCAGATACAATAGGATTTTAAAAAAGTGGCATTAAAAATCGTCACATTTTGCCATTGTTATAATTTTATGATACTTAATATTAACATTCATATTATTTTACAGGATAGGATATAATCAGATTATTAATCATAATTCATAAATTCAGGTAGTTATACAAAGTCAGAACAAATATGGAATATACTTGAATAAACATATTAATATTACATTATATTTTTTTAAATCTTTTTCTTTTAATGTTCTACTACACTTAGACTAGGTGCAAACTTAAGCTTTTCATATTCAAGCACTGAGATGCATCAAACAGGTTTTCAACAATTCATTCCTTGGTAAATAAAATATAGAAAAAAGTATTTTTATGCCGTTATTCAGCATTAAAACAAATGTCTGTCAGTGCAGTGCTAAGAGTAGCTAAGGTCCATAGGCTTAGTACATATTCTAGTATTTAAACATAGAAAAGGTAGTATGCACCCGGTCTCAGCTAATGTTTCAATATCTAAAAAATACGTAAATTCACATTTCCTGTCTACCTTAGTTTTTCTAAGGTACATATAGATAGACAATCTACTTTAGGCTACTCAGTCTTAAATAAAAGCATTCTCGTAATGCTAACTGTATCACAACATTTACACTTAAATTATGTTTTATAAGGGAAAGTAAAAAGCATTGGTATAACATAAAAAATAAACCTACTGGTTCAAGAATATACATTAATTATTCTGCTTAGAAAGCAGAATTATACTCCAAATAAAATACATAAATCCAAATATATTAGATATATAATTTACTGGCCATTCTAATAGAATACAGATTTTTAATATGTAAATATATAATAAGGCTAACAACTCTTGCACGCCACAAACCCTATATTCAGATGTTCTAGCAGTTAATGTATACTCAATCATTGTGAGTGCACATATGAAAACCTCACTATAATCTGAAGTATAAGTATTTGTGACTTGTAGTCTGCAAGGGCCTGATGTGTAGAATATTTCCCTTATAAGATTAATATCCTTAAAACTAAAATAAGCTCTAAGCTCATTTGGTTACATTGATTACACTTATATACGAGTTTGTTTATCTCATTAAATATGTAACTAAATATTGCTATAAAGTTCATTGTTTATAAGTGTAATTAGCCTAGTAGAATCATATTGCATATTCAAAGCCTGTTTGAGAAGTGACTTGGTACTTTTTCCCCATCTATGCTGGTACAAATCAAGTATAAATTATGTAGACTATGATGTCAATATCATTGTGGAGTAGGGGTTTCATATTTTTATCGCTTATTCTTAGTACATACATTATGAAAACAAAAAAAACCTTTAAGGCCATATTTAGTCAAGCCAACTGCTGTGTAGCATGCACCAAACTATGCTGAATGATTATACTAGACAATTCTAGAGCATTGGCTATCATGTCGAAGTGTCCATCTTTGACAATGTAGTAGTATACATATGTAGCAAGTGTAATGGTTAAGCTACATCTGGCAGCGGAGAATGGCACTTTCCTACGCTTCTATTCTTTTCTTTCACTCGAAAATTGTCATTTACTAGACAGATAAAGAGAGCGGGAATGCTGTCGCATGTGGTAAAATCGTCACTGCATCCCACTCTTTTTCTTGATCTAGTAAAGCTTCATGATGCATTCTATATCTATTTTCAGCCTATACTGACACACAGCAGGGCAAAGATATAGCTCAATCCAAGAATAATTAGAACCACTTATAAAGCCATCACTCAACATAGCCTTAAAGTTGATTAAAACAAGTCATTGTAGGCCAGTCACTTCTCAGTTACAAGCCTTTGCTTGAATACTAGGAGTGACCATACTGTTATGATGGATCATCATCAGAATCCAATTCATCAGAGGAGTCATCAGATGAATCACAGCTAGAATCACTACTGGAATCAGAAGAATCCCCACTAGTGTCTGAAGAATTGCTAGAATCACTAGTTTCGTCACTTTCTTCTACATAAACATTGTTCCTTTTTGGCAATAGAGACATAGAAGCCATTTTCAATGCCATTTCATTTTCCATTATCTCTATTTCATCTTGTTGAACCATTTCAGCAGCGGATTCTAACTCCTCTAGTTCTAAATCTAGATCGTTTTTCGTAATCTCTATATTTGCTATATTATTGCACAGTTCATCTAACTCATCACTTCTGCATTTCTGTATGAATACGAGATAATCTCTTATATACAGTTGGTTAAGAATATACCGTGCATCATTACTTGTGTTAAACATTTGATGGATTTCTATCATACATTTTATTACAAACTTTTTGCCCTTACGGAATAAGGAAATTAGATCATTTTTCACTTTATGACATAATTCAAAATTTCTAAATATGGGGTATATCAAAGCTCTTCTATAGCAAGCAACTAATGTCTGCCTTGTGTCATTAAATACACAAAACCAACTTAGTGTTGATGATAATTTGTTTATGGTCCAGCTTGATTCTACTGTACTTTCATTCAATGTTGTTCTCTTGTCATAGCAATATCCATATAAAATATCAACTAATCCTAGTAAAACTTGCTTATACTCTTTATTGTTGAGCAAGAAATTTTTATTTGGCAATTCCTTCAATACGCCTACTTCATCTTCAGTAAAATCAGAATCTATATTGAAGCTAGCTGAATCCCAATATGGCTTAGATGACACATAAGGGCTAATTAGTTCATCATCAAAGAAATCCGCCAAATAATGATCTGAAGAAAACTTATTGTCCTCATACTCTATTCTTAACTTGCTTCGCTCATGTACTGAAACCTGTTTTGGGACTCTCAATTCAAATATTTGAGGAAACTCACTTCCAACTCCATGGAATTCTGTCGTCAATTTATTCGCAAAGCCGTAACCAAAATGATTGCTTGACCCATCGTTTTCATTCTCATCAAAGGTGATACCATCTTCTTCAAGCATTTCGACTAAACTTGGGTTAATGTCAGGTATATCGCGAGGAGCTAGCAGGCTGGTTATCATGTCCAAATTCTCGAAATATTCGCCTGGATTTTCTTTGTCAAATGTAAGATTGAAGTCTCCAGAATCGCATACGTACGAACCTTTCGAACGGTCATTGTCGAGTATCCGGCCTGGCAGACGCAGCCTCAAGAAGTAAGGACTTGAAACGAAAAGAAAATTCTCGCCGTCCACATCAATTTCCGTGTCGCCGATGTTCGTATACGGCGCATGTACACTTATAAAAACATGATTATCGTCCTGGGTCAGCTTAAATCGCGGCGTTAGCATGTTGACTTTATTTATCCTTGAGTTTTAAATAATTCTCCTATTGATATTAAAGATTTCAGACAAAAAAACACAAAAACAAATCAATCATCCGCAATTGGCGGGGCGGGGAGACACACGCGGTCGACCGGTCGACCTTAGATTATGAAAATACATATTCTTTGAGATTTGGATTGACATATATTATTTTACCTTACCGACAACGACATGTTACATTTTTGACGGTATTTTTTTTTATGTATGGCTTTTTTGAAGCTTTTTTGCTTGATGTTTTTAGCCAGTTAATATCAATTGATAAAGTCGCAGTTTCCGCTCCGCCCTTTTTAGGGTTCCATACTGAAAGGGTAAAAACCCTTCGATGTCCATCTGTCTGTCTGTTTACCCGTTCATCACCAGGGTGTATGTATTTCATAAACGGTGATAGATGAAATTTTCACAAACGATTTATTTCTGTTGGTTGCCGTTAAAACAACAAATACTTAAACAGAATTATTAAATTAAATGGGAGGCTCCCATACAACAAACACACGTCATTCGATATTAATAACGAGAACCTGTAGACGCATGAAATATTAACAGAATATACAGCTTGTAACATGATATGACCTTCGACATAGGTACCCTTAAAGGGGTGACTCAGCCCGTCAAAAGTATTGATTTTTCCCGAACAAAAAAAAATATTTTTGAGATCCTCATAACAAGCCCTTTCATTTGGTATATAACACGGTAAGATTTGCAGAACTTTTTTTTTAACATTTTCTATTTGGACCCCCTAAACTAACCCTTATTTAAAAAAAAATATATTTACTTTGCACATCCGTGTTTGGGTCATAGCTTTACACCATCTTACCAAATTTCATTTAATTTGGTTCAGTAGATTCGGAGAAAATCGACTGTGACAGACGGACGGACGGACAGACAGACGCACGAGTGATCCTTTTAATTTTTTGTACGGAACCCTAAAAATAAAATTCCCCCCAAGAACTCGTACTCGACTTCGTAGCTTTTAACTTCTTTTCGTTATCAATCAACGAACAAAGGCATACTTACAACATTACCGTTACACTTCACAATTATTACATGACATGATTACATGACTTATAAATTCAGGGTTAATTCATTACTAGCAATTTTCCCGCGACTTCCTACGCATAAATTACAGCCTATGTCACTTGCAGATAAATTATCTCTCTTTTCTCTCGCTCTCTCAAGTCTTTTGCAAACTGTCCATTACTTTCGGAGCCAATTTAATGCAACAATCAATCAAACCTTTCCTCTTTATTTTATAATAAAAAGTCTAGAAGAAGAATATAATTATAATGTTTCTGAGACATGAGTTGACACCAAGGCCAGCAGAAGACCCAGTGCCTGTCCCAGGTCCAATTATAAATAAATAATATATAGGCCTGTGGTGCGTGCGCCTGCCGCTTTTTGATAATTAAATAAATTGAATTGACGAAAGCTGCAGCGCAGCTTCGAGATGCTCGTACTCGTGGCTTAGCTGTTATACAACGTGTAACTTGACCCTCAACATTCCCTTAAAAGGGTGAACCACAACTCCCTTAAAGTTGGTCATATTGATGGTCTGATCAATATAACCAACTTTTCCCATGGAATCAATGCTTGGACCCCGATTTTTTTTAGTTCCCAGCATTGATCCCATAGCAAAAGTTGTTCATATTGACGGGCTGAGTCACCCCTTTAAGGGTACGTCGAGACTCAAGGGACGATGGTCATAAATTACACCCTATATGTACTAGAGATGTTGCGAATGCCGATTTGTTCACACCTGGGGACTATATGGATGGATGCAGAATTCGAGACCTTTTGTTTATATTTAAAATCTATTTGTATACAGTGCAAATGTATCCTCGGAAAGACCCATCTAACTGCTGCCTTTTATAATATAGAAGAAGATAAAATAACTGCGTAAAGTAAAACTAACGTAAGTACGATCGCATGTACCGTACTGTACGTCTTTTAGGAAATCTATAAGTATATTTTTGCTTTGCCACATGCAGAGTTAATAAGGGCTTTGCTAAGGATAGTAGTTCTAGCCTGCGGCAACGGTCCGCCCGCTTGAATGGATTTACTGGAACAAGCAAAGGACATCCATCTTGTTTCAAAACGTATTTATAGAATACTTTTTACACCGACATTCATTTCTAATTTTGCTTACTTTGCGTGGGAGTTTACTACGCAGGCGTTCATGCTATGCATGAGGCCATAGTTTTCGTTTCAGATTATACAAGTTATACGCGGCACGCGTAGGCGTAACGTATCGCAGACGTTCTTATGAGCTAAAGTGAAAGGATTTTTTACTATTTAGCTTTAATGAAATAGTAACTTTAATTTAACTTGATCTTTTATTTGTACGTACAATCTCAGATAAAGAATACAACGTACAATGGAGTAATTTTTTTGTAAGATTCCTTCTTTAGAGTGTAGAGTATAAAATAGAATATTCTTTGGATTCCTTTCTCTTTGGTAATTTTTGATTGGTGAAGAAATTGGCAACCCACGCAGTTTGACTTTGACAGTTTCGCAATTTGCAAAATTGCTTTGATTGTCAACAAGAGGAAATTCGCAAATATTTTAGCAAATAATAACATTTTTCCTTTTGAGAAGCAATTCTTTATTGCATTTTTATCTGGTGAAAACATTTCTATTTATCTGTTAGTGTAATTGATGACCTACAATGCCCGTGGGAAGAAAAAGATGGAATCTTCATGGTAAGCAAAGTTTATTCTGATTTATGTTCGAATTTGGCCTAAATACATATTATAGTCACATTAATTTGTTTCATGAGTAATGTTTCAATGTCTTCCTTTCGAATAATGGTTAGTACTCGATCGTTAAGAGAAGAAATGCGGTACGGCCTTCTGTTCTATTCATTCATTATTTCTGCTATTATTTCGGCGTTGTGAATCCCTGTAATAGGCTATATTTCGTTTCGCCCTTTGTAGTGAAATTATTTTTGATGTAATTTGGACTAGTAGAATCTAATACGTCTCAGGTGTTATTTCCTTTCTAGAAAGTACTAATTTTTGATGACACCATATTGCACTTATGTGTCCATCATCTATATTTTTGAAGATACCTGTTATAAGGAACATGATATCAAGAGGTCCGAAAAGTGGCATCAAAGTTTGTCTATCGATTTGTTAAATTCAGTTAATGTCATATCTACACTGCTATCATGTTCTAATTAAGTTAGGTGTATTAGTCCTCTACAAATTGTAGTCTACAATATCCATCTGTAAATAAAATTTTGTTTCCTGGTAAACTTTTAACAAGTCTGGAAATGATACCTATGCATTCACAAAATATTTTATGGTGCATAGTATTTTTATTACATTTCTAGATGTGCATATCTACAGACTGGCTTTTGCCTTGAATTCTGTCTACATTCCACTCCCAGCCACCTGAATTAACCTATGTGAGAAGTCTGTATAGTCTACCAAAATGTACAAGTTTAATCCAAAGTTGTTCAGTAATTTTTGCATGCTTTAGTCACTCAAAACTTTCACATTTAAATTGGCCCTTCAGGCTATGCATGCAAATCGCGGCCCATCAGGCATATGTGAGTTTGCTGTCTCCAAGCCTTGCGCACACAGGCAATGCCCAAATCAGAGGTATGTCTTTTCAAAAAAATCGAAATTCAAATGTTTATTTAATATAGGTTCTCAGTGCTCAGAACACTTATTGATTGTCATACAAATAATACAAATAATATTTACAACTGGACTCCTCTCCTGCGCCTTTGGTGATTTTCGCCTTACATGTGTACTTACTCAAAAAGCCCAGTGAAGTAGTAAAAGCTCACTTGGAGTTAGCTACAAAGTCCATTAAAAAAAAACTCATTTTAGAAGCAGATGTTATTGCTATTTCTATACAAGTGTCTTCGTAAGATTTAAACCTTATGTGAATTGTTACAGTGAACTCATTTCCTCTCAACCACAGAATAATAGAGATGCTTCTTGCTTGATCAATAAAAGTAGATTATTTTTTGAAATGGAACAATAAAAGAATGAGTTCTTGTACTTTTTAAAATTGCTTTCCCTTCAGATGGACCACAAGGCTCCCTGAGGAGACTGCGTAACCAGTTGGCGGAGGATGGCTGTGCCGAATCTCAAGTTGTCTTAGCCAAACAACTCTTAGAAGAAAAATGTGGTAAGAAGCTTTATTATGTTCTAGTTAAATTTATTTCCTTCTCCTCTTTTGATAATTTTCCAGGATGGATCCTCAACTGTGGAGCAGCTAAGCTAGGGGTCAGCTTTCATCTATACAAATATTATAAAGAAGAGAGAAGCCTAATTACTGGACTGATTTTCAAAATTCTTTGATCAGAAAGAAAGCTAATTTATCTGCAGGTGGCATAGGCAATAATTTTCGCGGACAAAATCGCGGGAAATTTGCTAGTGCTGTGATATAATTTGGCAAAGTTTTTATGGCTGGCTGCCTCCTGATATGCAGAAACATACCTGTAGAAAAGAAATACAAGTCTTGTATTTGCCTGCACTGGACCTCCTCATGTAGTTACCCTACCCACATACCTAAACCTCTTATCCTTGCATCCCTGCCGCGCCGTATGCCGAAGAGATATGCCCATATCCTAACGGTTTTCTTTAATTTGGACCCGAACCTGAGTAGACAATTTACATTGTTTCAGAACTAGAAGCGGATAAAATATCAAATTTTAAGCAAGCATTGGAATGGCTGATATGTGCCACTGAGCAGGCTCACCCTGAGGCCAGGAGGATGTTGCGAAGGTAATAAGATTATTTTTTACTATTACTTTGCTTGTTAAAGGTTATCATGGCACATGCATTCTTTGCTGGCCTATCAAGCTCCTTAAATACAATAAAAGTTTTTACATGCTAAGATATAGCTGTTTCATGTTGCAACATATGCAAATTTGTAATATTACAGTACAAGCCAAACTAGTATAAATCAAATGGGAAAATAATAAACCAAAAAGTATCTAACTAAATAACCAGTCGGACTTGCGCACCAATACGAAAGGTTTTTTTTAATGTATTTACAGATTTACGGATTTCATGTTTTTCCTTTACTTGGTTAAGCCTCGTTGACCTTGCTTCAAATTTCATAATTCTATGTCAACGGGAAGTACTTAGGGTTAGTTAGGGTTTAGAAACCCTTGTGAGTTGCAAATATGAAAATTATACAATCTTATGTTGTTATGATGATATAGTACCTATTTAGGATTTATTTTTAATTTTTTTTTTTACAATAAATACAATAAAATCAAAATTACAAATAAAAAAGAGACTCCAACGCGTTGCCGCGAGGCAGGGTAGCCATAAGGCTGGCAGCATTACCTCTCTGCACCGCTATAGAAATTCTTTGTACCTATTTTGATTTATGTTTTCTTAGTGAGACATCAGACTTTGAGCAATAATACGTGATATTTATTTCTACTTGATACTTTCACTCATCATTAATTTCCATACAAAAGTTTTCAGCTGCCCGGGAAAATTGTATAATTACATACATCATACTTACGATTCATGAAATTATCACATCTTTATCCCTTGCTATTTGGGTAGTACCTAATCCCATAGTCATAATATCCAAAGCGTGTCAGTAGGCGTAAATGCCGAACGCGGAATCAAAATAGTGATGGGTTTCTAGCCGCATTGCTTTATGACGCGCTCTCTTAGATTTTCGCCCAACCCCTTGACCAGCTTTTACGGTCTGCGCGGGAAGAGAAGCATCTGGGACATTCTATATTTTTTTTTATTTTTTTTTTATTGTTAGGTTCGCAAACTAGTTGTTACATAGTTTAAACTAAATGTACATATAGATTTATATAAAACATTTGCAACAACCTTCTATGAGTGAACACAGCATGCACATAATATTTTGCTCGCACAAATACATATAAGTTAAATATTATTATTTTTCCTTTTCTTCCAAACCAGCATGGAAGAAATCTAACCCTCCCCCCATGTAGTTGGTAAAAAACGTAAACTATTTTAAGTAAAACCTTTTCCGTCGTTAAAATAAATATATATATGGTACTGGCCACTACGTTTTTTAACGTCATCTGACGCGACATATCAAACTGATTGCTGATTATTTCAAAAATGCAGACGAGCAGTCGCGTGTTTGTCTCCTAAAACATCCATTATTTTCAAGAGAAACGCCGCAATACGACCACATGAGGTAATGTTGTGACTCGCAATTGTAAACAAACAAACATGAGAATCTGTTATTGTGTCCCTGTGCGTGTAGGAGGTCGGTTGTTTTCTAAACGGGTTTCTATAGCTCGCCTCGGTTAAAGCAATGAATGTGAATGTTGATGACTTTGCCCTGTGGAAACTCAGGTTTGATCGTGTGCGGGAGGAGTTGCGGCGGTCGGCGTAAGATGTTCATTGTTCTTTTATAATAATTTCAGGCTTACATCAGTGATTACTAGCGACACCAGTAATATGATGACATTGAAAAAAGACTCGATACATCGGTAGTTTTGTTGTAGTATTTTTCAGTATAACTTTTCATAAATATCATCATTTCATATTAAGATATCTACTCATTACCGCCATAAGCGGCCGCTTTTGGCGGTAATCAGGCATCATCAGGTCTTTATAGTTTCCACTGCAGAAGCATGACCCTCTTTGTACTACCCGAGCCATATATAAGCCAGACCAGTCTGAAGATTTGGCCTACACTCTCCACGCTGACCAGACGGGTTGTAGAGGTCTCTGTGATGTTTTAAAGCTTTGTTTAGCCTGTGTTTCCTAAGTCGCCTTTTACGAGATCCACCGTAAAACTTGAAGTAATCCTATTCTACACAGTCGGAAATCACACAGCATTTTAACTTTATACTAGCAGCCCTACCCGGCTGCGCCCGGGCATGTATTATACCTTAATCGTGAATCACTCTATCTGTTGGTGATTTTGAGTTTATCGCGAATAGACAGACAGACGTGGCGGAGGACTTTGTTTTATAATATGTAGTGATATTTTGTTCGGTAATCAGTAGTTCCCTTCATTTCCTAAAAGCAAAACAATTAAAAATAATACTAAAAATACTAAAAGTCATTTTTTTATGTATTTTTTTTTCAATTTGATCTTATTTTGTAGTAAAAGAAATAAAATGCTAGCTGGCTGATCCTAGCCTCTTAAGTGTTTGAGTAAAAGTCATCACATGTTGGAGACATGTGATGACTTTTACTCAAACACTTACAATTACCAGGGATAGGGCTTTAGAATAGGTTAGCTAGCACGAATTAAAGTATTCTGCGGATTGTAATCGATAGAACACGTTTTGCTCTTTATTATTACACTATTTTTAGAGCGGAGTCGTGCCTTTTCCAAATACGGTAGTTGCCTATTGTATACTCTCCCGAACGTGAGGCAGACCAACGCTGATATTCTAGTAGACGGTCAAAAACTAGGTTTTGTAAATGATACTACCTTCCTAGGGATCACAATCGACTCTAAACTACAATGGGGTGCCCATATTTCTAAACTTTCCAATAGGCTTAGTTCTGCAGCATATGCTGTAAGGAGGATACGACAATTGACAGATGAGGCAACTGGTAGGCTCATATACTTTAGTTATTTTCATAGCTTAATGTCATATGGATTACTTCTGTGGGGAAAGGCAGCCGACATTAAAACTATTTTTATTTTACAAAAAAGGGCAATTCCTGCCATTTACGGCTTAAGCTCGAGGGACTCACTCAGAGAGTTGTTTAAGGACATAAATATTTTAACTGTAGCCTCACAGTATATATTTGACAATATAATGTACGCAAGAAAAAATATTTCTAAGTTTAAGAAAGTAAGTGATTTAATTGATAGACCCTTGCGTAACAATCATAGATTATTTCTTCCGCGGTTTCGGCTAAGCAGAGTTAGTGATTCGTTCATGGGGAACTGTATACGCTATTATAACAAATTGCCAAAGTCAGTCCTTGATATGCCTGATAGTAAATTCAAAAGTTATGTGAAACGATTATTATGTAAAAAGGCATATTACAGGACTGAAGATTACCTTACTGATAGCAATATTTGGCTTGAGCTTGGCGCAGACGCCTCGTAATTCTGTATACACAGAAATATTACGTTTGGTACGTTCGGTACATAATATTTTATAGTATGACATTTTTATTTACTTTCAATAATTTGACATTTTGCTATTCAAATTTTACCTATTTAACATTTCAATGATGACATAAATTTTTTCCAATTCAATTTTTATCATGACATTTAATTAAAACAATGCACACTCAGTCCACATATATATAAGTAGTTTATAAGGTCTAACTAGAATTGTGAGTTGACGTCGCTTGGAGAAAATGCGCTGTGCAGTTTGTTGCCGCTTCTTCTGCACTCCGCTTTGGAAGCGGCATAAACTTAGCCATAAGTAATTATTGACGTCAACAAAAATTTTCTGTTGAAAAAGTTGTAAACACAAATATGACAATTAATAAGTGTTCAAAGAAACCTATTTTAAATAAACGATTGAATCTTGAATCTTAAGATTATATAAAATATGTTTCTAATGAGACTAATTTCTATCTAAAAACACTATAAAGAACACTTTTAATTTGATATAGATTCGTTAAGTGATCTTAAAGCTTCTTTAAAGTTGGGTGAATAGGACAATTTTTTAAAGTATGAAAATCTTTAATTACAATTATACTGTATTTTAGTCTGCAAAATTTATAGCAACTTTTATTATGAAACCATTACCATAAACGAAATATTTCGTATAGCTACCAAACAAAGTTCTCACGCCACCCATACAAAATACAAGCTTGTGACGTCACAAAT
Source organism: Rhodophaea formosa (assembly GCA_963082605.1). NCBI lineage: Eukaryota > Metazoa > Arthropoda > Insecta > Lepidoptera > Pyralidae > Rhodophaea > Rhodophaea formosa. Next base: position 6,889,353 of record OY720225.1, on the reverse strand, counting down.
ATGTAGGCATTTCAGCGGCAAGTTTTCACGTCTAAAAACATGTGTCTTTAAAACTTTTATAACTGAAAGAGTTTTTTGTTTAGAAATGTATTTCAGTCACTATTGTGTTTATTTTTGGCAGGTCTTTACATAGCAACATGAAAAAAAATTTTAGTCAACATGTCCATTATAAGCTCCTTAACTTTCATACTTTACGTCGAGCTCCGTGGCGCAGCGGTCAACACGCTAGCCTGCGACACAGGGGTCCCGGGTTCGATCCCCGGTCAGGTCAAGATGGAAAAAGATCTTTTTCATATTGACCTGGTTTTTGGATGTTTCATCATCATCATCAGGTCTTTCTAGTCTCCACTGCAGGAGCACGACCCTCTCTGGATGTTTAACTCTATATTATACAATATAGTATCGTTTAGTTACAAAATGAAAAAAACATTGTTTACTAATTGTATTTTACGGAACGCAAGAGGGAAAGGTAAGTTAGATAGGTTAGGTTTCCTTGCGACCAAATCAGAGCGAGCAAGCGAAGTTGGGCACAGCAAAACCCTAACCATAGATATATTTTTTTCTTTTTTAACTAGCTAATTAGGTCCCACTGCTGGGCAAAAGCCTCCCCTTCTGTTCTCCACCTAGTCCTGTCCAGTGCCCTGTCTTGCCATTCCTTATTAAATGCACACAACTCATCTTTCCATCTCATTTTTGGCTTCCCTCGAGAACGTTTGCCATCAGTAGGAACCCATTTGGTTACTGAACGTGCCCATCTTTCAGGCAAAATACGGCATACCATAGATATTACATACATACATAAGATCACGTCTTTATCCCTTCCGGGGTAGACAGAGCCACAGGTCATAAGACCCAACAGGCAATATTACAATTCTATATTCAATAGATGTCTCATCCAGAGGTACGCACTCTGGCAAGCTAAGTTTCAAAAAGTTATTGTTAATGTGAATAAATGTGTTTAGGCGTGAAAAGGATAGTGTTGCAACTAGCAACACAATTTTATAGATTTTGTTTATCTATGATACTTTTAGTTGGTAACATTGTGTGTACTGTGTCAAAGATCTCTCTCTCTCTGTATGGCTGCCACAATAAACGCATCGTCTAGAAGCCGGCATTTCATTTAAAGTACCACAGCGACGGACCTACAGCGCAAAACTAGCATATTAACAGTCCATTGGTCCTTCGAGCCAACAGATAGTACGCATTTATTTGGAAGATAAAAATTCAATTCGTACAAATATTACATTTGCATGAAATATTTTTTAAAATTGAAAATGCTTTTTATCGTTAACCCCGCGGCTTCGACCGCGTGTTATATAGCCTATGTCCTTTTTAGTACCGTAACCTATGTATAAATGCAAAATTTCATGATGATCGGTTCAGTAATTACGCCTTGAAAGCGTTACAAATAAACAAACTCACTTTCGCATTTATAATATTAGTTAAAAGATAAAAATTCAATTCGTACAAATATTACATTTGCATTAAATATTTTTTTTCAATTGAAAATGCTTTTATCGTTAACTAGCTGTTGCCCGCGGCTTCGCCCGCGTGATAAATAGCCTATGTCCTTCTTAGTAACCTAACCTATGTATATGCAAAATTTTATAATGATTGGTTCAGTAATTACGCCGTGAAAGCGTAACAAATAAACAAACTTACTTTGTCATTTATAATATTAGTTAGGAGTTAGGATTAGGATTAGTTAGGATTAGAATAGTTAGGATTGTAATATGACATTATCTAATAAATATAGCGCTTAGCGCCATCAGTGTATAGTTGGAGTGCAACTTTAGTGTGTATGAAATTTCGTACACACGCCAAAAGATGAGTTTTAATTACAAATTCATGCTAAACTGTGAACTTTTGTGGTTGATGTTACGAGCGTAAACATCGGCTTTCCCTCATAAGATGTCACGCACTGATGTAACAGAAATTCAGTTTAAAAGTAACGAAAAATAATGTACAGTATTTGGAATAATCATACCTAAACGATAGTTTTTTTTAATCGTTGGTCCCATATGAAAAGTTATTTATGTTGACCGTATAGAGTACCCCCTTTAAGAGAATGTCGAGGGTCAACTCTCACGCTTTATACAAGGAGTTAATGGAGAAGCGCAAAACTTCAGACACCGCAACTTATTTTTACTATAAAAGAATTATCAGATTGTTATTTTCGCGGATTATTTGCGAAGATATTAGCTATTCTTTGTTTTCTTGCGTTTGTTGCAAATTAAAAAGTCTATGGTAATTACGCGCGATCGAGCGCGATGCTGCCGCTTCGCGTACCGCCGCGCCATAGAGTCAAATAACGATCAAACCCGGCGTTATAAAATTATTATTTTGGTTAAAATTTGACCGCTATTTTTTATTTTTGAAGTCTACTATCTTTACCTCCTTCCTACCTACCATCCTTACTCTCGAATCTGAACAAACTAATTTCAGGTTGTGATGTAGCAAATGCGTGGAGTCGAACCACGGGGTGCTACTGTCAGCATTAAAGACCTTGGTCACCTGAAGGGTCGACTGAAGGTCTGTATCTAAAGAGGTGTCCTGATTGGGAGTTTGAAGGAAACTATCTCTACAAACAAAATACAAGTTTATTATTCGTTTCCACAAAGGTAAACACTTAATCTAGGATTAATCTAACTTATTACTTAACGGGTTTAAACAACAAAATCCCTTGCTCCTTCAGAGTCGGGAGAGGTGGCGCAGTTTATATCTTACAACTTACAAACAACAGCGATAAGCGACAAATTATAAATCAAAGGGCTACGGACTCAAACTATTATCAGGCAATAGCAGAGCGGTATACGGGGTCACTACGCGCGTTCGCGATGGAGTAGACTCTCAACGATGGCGCGGGTGATAAACGGGGGTTGGACGACCAACTCAGCTTGGACGAACAACGAACGGAAGGGATGTGGTATCCCACGGGGCGCGGAGTGCTTATACGGATGCACAAAGCGCGGGGTGCGTGCTGAGGGCACGCGCGGTACGGTACACGGCTACGGCAACATGCGCAGGTGGCGCGAAAGATCGGGGGTTGTGATAGCTCGGTAGCTCGTCAGAATGCCTACGGTTCTAGATACGGGGGTTGTCTTAGACATCGATACGGTATGAGGAAAACACCAGATCGATCAGGACAGGCCCCGGCCGACGGTGATTCCAACGGGAACCTACGGGGGTGAGGGAAATTACGTTCTTCCAGGAAAAGGCCCCGGCCGACCGTAATCCCCCACGGAGAATAGGGAAATCACCCTTCTTCCAGGAAAGGCCCCGGCCGACTGGTGATTCCCACGGGAACCTACGGGGGGTGGAAAGTTACGTTCTTCCAGGAAGGGCCCCGGCCGACAGTAACTCCACCCGGACGGATGGTCGGGCAACCAACATCTACCAGGAAACACGCCCCGGCCGACGGTGGTTGGGAAATTGCAATCTTCCAGGAAACCCGCCCCGGACGACGCAAAAGGGAATTACAATCTTCCAGGGAATCCGCCCCGGCCGACTGTAAGCCCTCCCGACCAAATCCACAATCTTCCAGGCAATACGCCCCGGCCGACTGTGGCCCGCACTCTCTCGTCGAGAGAATGCTGCCTAATGACGGTCCGCTCTGCGTTTATATAGGGACGGGCTGCGCTAGTGTGCGTCGCTTATCGCTGCCGGTGACATCAACGATTCATGCCTACGGTAGGCGCGCGCGCGTGTGCGTTTGTGACGGGCGACGGTGTAGTTCGCTACGTCACAAGGTTTTGTGCTTTTTTATTAACACGTTGTATAGCTAGATTTTCCTATAAAGAGTTTTTGTTATTTGTTGTTGCAGGTGTATCAGGAGCGGCGTCATCGACGAGGACAGTGCAGCCATCGTCCGCGCCAAGTCGTGCCTCGCTGCCAGCCGACAGGAGACCGTCGCCAGAAAGGCCGCCCGGGACCTCTTCGCCAGGTGAGCTGTCCCTAGGTACTGCCAAGTTGTTCCTCGCTGCCAGCCGCCAGGAGACTGTCGCCAGAAAGGCCGCCAGGGACCTCTTCGCCAGGTGAGCTGTCCCTAGGTACCGCCAAGTTGTGCCTCGCTGCCATATGACAAGGGACCATCGCTATAAAGGTCGCTTACCAGGCTCAGGTCAATCTGAAAAAGATCGTATCATCATGACCTGACCGGGAATCGAACCTGAGACCACTCGTGTCGCAGTGTTGCTGGTGTTACCACTGCGCCTCGGAGGTCGTGAATTTTATATTAATTTCATCATAAGGATAGAAATACAATATGGCATAATCCTAATCCTAACTAATATTATAAATGTGAAAGTGAGTTTGTTTGTTTATTTGTTTGTTTGCTTTCACACCCTGTCTACTGAACCGATCATCATTAAATTTTGCATACATAGATTAGGGTACTGAGAAGGACATAGACTATATATCACGCGGGCGAAGCCGCGGGTCACACCTAGTTAATTTATATTTTTGTTGTCAGTTTATCAAACGGCGAGCAATACATTACGACGGCGCAGTTGGAGCGGCGTATCCGGGAGATATGCAGCACCACCCTCAGAAAACAGCCGGACGATGACTCGCCTGATGAGGAGCCAGGTAAAATGTTTTTTTCAGCCAATGATATTTTCAATATTGCCTTGGAATGACAAGATTGCTAGGTATTGGGAATATTTATAGTAAGAGCTAGAATTGAATGAAACCTGCCACACGCTTCAAGAGCTCTATTTTTGTTCTGGTAGGATGAACAATTGCCTAGTAACTAGGCAAGCCAATGAACAATAGTCCATTAACTAGGCAAGCCGATGAACAGTAGTCTAGTAACTAGGCAAACCAATGAACTATATATATACATATAGAATAATATTTTGTTTGACAATTTCTTAAGAGTTAGAGTTAGTCATGCTCACTAAAAATGTTCAACCTGGTGGCGGCGTTGTGTGCCGGGTCGTTGAGTTACCTCTAATATGGTTGAGCTTAGCGATGGCTGATCCACACGTCAACTCGTGAACGGGTGCTGTCAGGGGGGACTGGTCTGCTCGGCCTCTTTGAGACTACTTTAAGTATCATATGTCGTTTATTATCTTTGCACACTCGATCGTTAACATAAACATGTTCCAAAAATAATAAATCTATGTATATTGAAATTGTAGCATGAAAACAGAAAAAAGAAAGAAAAAGACAATAAGGAATAAATATTCGTAATCATATAAAGCCCTTTAGGCGAGTAGGCGACCAAAACTGTTGATAAGAGTTTCTTTTGGCGTTTCTTCTCTGCAGTGGTCGGTTCCGAAACGCTAGTAGTCTGTAGCTTTTGAACAATTAATAAATACATATATCTAATGAGATAATTTTAAATATGATATGACGTGAAAAAGTGCCTGCAAAGGCGTATTTTCTGAATAAACGTTTTGATTTTGATTTTGAACAATCGCCCAGTAACTAGGCAAGCCGATGAACAAATTCTCAGTAACTAGGCAAGTCGATAAACAATCGCCTAGTATCTGGGCACGTCGATAATAATTCTCCTAGTAACTAGGCAAGCCAATAAACAGTCTGCCAATAACTAGGCAAGCCGATGAACAATCATCCAGTACACGCAATAACACAATGAAGTTTTTGTGCTTGGTGGTACCTATTTTTAAAAAGTAGGCGTTTTGCTACGATGTCTTTTACCGACAATGTCCACATACTATGAGGGAAATATAAGAAGTGGGCTTTGGCCGATACATTGCTTTTTACTTAATAGGTATTGACCGATGGACCGAACTAGACAAGCCGATGAACAATCGCCCAATAACTAGGCAAGATGCTGATCAATCGCCCAGTAAATAGGCAAACCGAAGAACAATCGCCAAGCCGATGCACAATTACCCAGTAATTAGGCAAGCTGATGAACAATCGCCAATTATTCAGGCAACCCGATGAATAATCGCCCATTATCTAGGCGAGCCAATAAACAATTACCCAGTAACTAGGCAAGCCGATGAACATTCACCCAGTAACTAGGCAATCCGATGAACAATCTCCTAGTAACTAGGCAAGCCGATGAACAATCGCCCATTATGTAAGCAATACAATGAACAATCACCTAATAACTGGGTGAGCGTGTTTTTAAGACTGTCAAAACGGGAGGATTTGTCATCGGCAAAGTTGAAGCGGCCATGTTGCTACACACGTTTCGTCCACAGCAGAAGAGCCACGCGCCCTGTATGACGAGCAAGCGCTGGAGCCGTCACCTCTTGAAGGCGGAGACACACCTCACACCAACGGCACCATCAGAACCGCCACTGTCGGAGATGAAGGTATCTTTTTCGGTTAGTTTTATCCCTTTCCCATTACCTTTCATTGCTTTTATTAAATATCCTCAGCCAGATCCTTATTTAATTATCCGTTGTCACCTCCCAAAATCCTATTAAATCCTAGCTAGACGTGGTCCAGGCCAATATGTATCTAATGGTTTCATGGATGCTGTAGGCCGGATATCGTACGAAGTCCTGTCCTCTAAGCGTATCCCGATTTTTAAAAATATTGCTCTGTAAGCTATGCCATCTTAGTGATGAGTGAAAAGATTGTCACTATTGCAGTTCAGCGTCATCGCTAGGTTACAAAGGCAAGCTGATGAACAATAACCCAGGAACTAGGCAAGGCGATGAACAATCAAAAGTAACTAGACAGTGGATACGTTAGTATTATGGAAACTCAACAATAAGTTGACAGTCAAATACAAATTGACTAACTGGTTGAATAATTTAATATACAAATGTTTTTTTTTGTTGAGTTTCCAGCATTGATCGCATAGGAAAAGTTGTTCATTTCGACGGGCTGATCACCCTTTTAAAGGTCCACAGCGATCCAAATTTCGTCATGTCCTGTCTTTGACAAGAGCCACACATTTTAACTGATTTTTGAATTTAAATATTAAATCTTGTTTTCTTTACAGACTGCCCAGAACGATGTTCACCGAACGACGAAATCCGGAACCTGACAGTGGACAATCTAGTCACAGCCGCCGTCGACTACTGCCAGGGCGAGCTGCCCCTCGTTACGTACGAGTTGACCCTCACCGACCCCAGCGTCAAAGCCTTGGACCACATACCCCTCCTTCAACAAGCCTTCCTCCACCCCATAGTCTTCTTACAAGTATTATACTTAAAACTCCTTTACTATTTCGCGACATTTTCATTTAGACTCTCTAATGTTGAATTATCTCTTCTCCTTATTGCATATTTATCTGTCAGTACGGATAGTTTGTACCATTTAGTGCCACTAGTGTTGTACTATGTCAGTTTCGTCGCTATGGTCATATGTACGTTCAAAATGTTACACGCGAAAAGACAGTTCATAGATTTCCGGAAATGGTCCGGTTTGTTTTTACGGTATAGTGACGGGAATCTGCAGCCGGACGAATCGGAAAATTTATTCGTCCGGAATAATCTAGGGCCGTTTATTCAGTTCTTCTTAGCGCTGTTTACGAATTTGTTTCTCTATCCGTTTATAGCGACGCAATGGGTACCCTTTTCAGAATTCTGTGTCCTATCATTCTTTTTTATGTTCCTGACATTATTTTCTTTTGGAACCAACGGTAATTCGTACCCAGATGTACTAGCGTTACTCTCATTCGGTATAAATGTTTTGGCTAAATATCCTTACGAGAAAGATACTGTAGTACATCAAGGCTGGCGGTTTCTCGATTTGCATATATCGAATTATCCTTCCTATATACTTGGCAATAGCATCGAGTTTTGCTTGAACGCTCGCGTGTTCTTCTCTCTAGTAATCCCGATGATATTAGTAGGGATGGCTCGTCGTAGGAATTGGCAGGGTTTCTTCAAATACACGGTGCCTCACTGTGTGACGTTAAGTTGGTTGCAGATGTTTATAATGTGTTCGCATGGGTGTACTACGTATGGTTTGATTCGAGGGACGTTAGCTTTAGTTTGTTCCTTCTTGTTCTTGCCTCTGATTGGCGTGGCGACAGTGACCCTGCCTATATTCGCGTTCTTGCAATATATAACACTGTCGAGAGTGTTCTATACTGTGACGATTGTAGTCGGTTTCGTTGTCAGTTTGAGTGTGACGTGTCTGCTTGCTAAGTCGGAGGCCACGAAGAAGTTCGTCACGCCATTTCAGGTGAGATAAATAATTCTAACCGTGTATATTATCAGTGACGGTACGTGCAAATGTAGCACTATACACAAGACCGACTAACACAATTTAAGGGGTAATGGAATCGGGCATATTATGGACCCTGCTGGTTTTATCATTATTTAACGATTTGACATTAAAAGATTATAAACTACCTAGAAATATTGCGTTAAATTGTAAATAATAGGTTGCAGTAAAAAAACTTTTTGACAGTTTTTAATATCGCAAGGAAAATTATAAATCAACGATAGGATGCACTATGATGCTATGGTAGGATTGTAAGCCTTATTACATATAAAAAAAACCTATCTCGCTAAAACAAAATGACGCCTTCTTTACCTGCATGTGGCATCTTGCAATAGCATTTTTTCTCGCGATTCTGGTAGTTTTACGTATGACAATAAGGCTTAAAATCTTATCACAATGTCTGCGCCGTATCTGCGCCGCTTTTTGTTTGAGTTTTACGCCTAACGCATACGCTAATGTCCTTTAGGGCTTAAGCTCTGTCTATACCGTTAGGGAATAAAGATGTAATAGTATTTATATCTAACGTATTTAAACTTCTTCATCTTTACAGCTCGCTATCGGCCTCATTACCCTATTATACTTCGGCAACCAATTCGTAACCAACATACAAGACGACGGCCTACCCACCGGCCTGATAGAACTCATTGGAGACGAGAAATCTAGCATACGGAATCTTCTCAAAAACGAATTCATATCAGACTACGACGACAACGCGTACCACATATCTTGGGAGGATTATTACAACCAGTGCCACTCCCCATCTTGGGCGGATTATAACACGGCAACGACGCAAATCAAATGTTCAGTATTAGAAGGTGCCAATGTCAATTGGGAGGGTTATGTTAAGGAGATCAAATTGAAGAGTGTCGTGAATCGATGGAGTGCGTTCGCGTCGTGGTTGCCTAGTATTTTGGCGGAGTACTTCAAGTGCTACTATGGTGAAGAGTACTCAACGTGGTGCGGTCATGATAGCCAGTTTTCTATGAAGGAATGCGAGTTCATAATGAATGTTGCCAGGCATAGCGGGAAGAGCTGTCAGTTATACAATATGGACGAGTAAGTATCACTACATATTATAAAACAAAGTCCTCCACCGCGTCTGTCTGTCGCTCTTAACTAATTTTCATGTGGTTTTCGCCAATAGATAGTGATTCATGAGGAAGGTTTATAGTGTAAACATGCCCGGGCGCAGCCGGGGAGGGCCGCTAGTTTATTATATATAGTACTTATGGTAAGGGGTGTCATCGTCAACTTCCTGTCCGGTGATTGCGGTTATGGCATCGGTGCGCATGCTTAGCCTCCCGAGCTAATTACTCTTGCCCCATCCATCTGAGCAAGTAGCATCCCAAATACCTTTTATCTCGTTCCCACAGTCCAATAAACTGCGCTCACCAACCCCTTGACAAGTGTGGCGAGTATGGCAAACGAACCATCCCCCGGATCCTGGAGTTACTCTAAGTATCTCTAGTGAGGATGTAACCAAGATCACACTTAGATGTCAAAGATATTAATTTATTAGTCGTTCCAAACCAACCCCCAGCTCTCGATCCCCGGGACCTGAAGTACCCTAAGTGAGGATGTAACCGAGATCACGCTTAGATGACAGAGAATTGATTTATCACAGCCTTTTCGAGCCTACCTCCTGCTCCTGGACTCTGGAAACTGAAGTATCTGAAATGAGCATGTAACTGGGATTACGCTTAGATGACAGAGACATTATCATAGTTTTTCCATGCCAATCCCCGGCTCCCAAACTTCGGGATCACTTACATGCCCGCTTAGTAGTCAGACCAATGGTGGAGGTACTTCTACTCCATGCAAGATGTATCGCTTAGATGTCAGAGACATTATCATAGTTTTTCCATGCCAATCCCCAGCTCCCGGACTCCGGTACCCAAAGTCCGGATGGGGGTTCTAAGTGGGAGAAGGATGTTCCTGGTTACATCCCAAGTGAGGATTTAACCGGGACCATCCTTCCCCCCACTTAGAAGTCAGGTAAATGGTGGAGGTACTACTAGTCCATGCAAGATGTATATGGCCTCCTATGATTAAATTATTGCACTTGTTCCATTTTCCAAAAAATGAAAGCAGTTAACGATTTACAAATTGCAACAGCAAGCACAACCAAACTTGCTAATATTACATTTACTTTCAGATACACATACGAAATCAAACTTCTAATGGAGACAAGCAGCGGCCTGCTCTCGCGCCACTCCGAGATCTCGGTCCACTTCAGCCACTACTTCACAAACTTCACGCGACAACTCCGCTCCCTAGACAAGATCCGCTTCAAAGGGATCCTCACCAACGACCCGGGAACCTACTCGATCGGCACGAGAGACCTCAAGATACAAGGCCACGAGATACATTGCGTGGAATGCAAGTACGCCCGCGGTACCATCAGCTCGAAAACGCCAATGGTCTCAAAATTCTCAGAACTGTTCAAAACGATCGTCAACGATTGTATAGTGTCCACGAAATATATTTTGAATTTCTTGTTGAATCCAGTGATTGTGTTTAAATAAATTATTTTATTGTTTTGAGCGTTTTTGTGGTTTGTATGACAACATATAGAAATGTTATGATGAGGTGCTCGATTAAATTCAGGGATGGTTTAGCATGGTATTTAACTTATTTATGTGCAAAATCATGATAGTGCCAATTACAAAGGCGCCCTCGAATTTTTCACTAAGGGGGTAGAGGTCAGTCGCTAGCAGTTTACTGCTACAAGGATCTTTTGGCACGTGGCCATAATCGGGACTAAAGCCGTCATCTTGTAAAGCGTCACTTTTGGATTGTAAAACTAAGAGTATTTCGCTAGCTGGTAGTCCTAGTTTCACAGCGGCTATTTCAATGTCATCCAAGTGCCAAATGATCCTTGTCGCACTGTATCTTACCTGCCAACAGGTAATCTTTGTCAGGGGTAAATTACCTAATCGTGGACAATACCTACACCTTGCGAGCAAGCGCTTTTAGGCATCGCCTCCACAAGCGAGAGAATCGCGACGATTTTATCGTCGTTTAACTTATTTCCAAACATTCCCTAAGCATGTGCATAAGGCGATGTTATCGCCGCGATGCGACAACTGACAGAGTGCGACCGAATGTCAATCGTATCGCCTTCTGAATAGAATATATAATAAGATAGGAGCGTGGACTCGTCGCGATTCTCTAGCTCGTGGATGCGATCCCTTAGACGAAGGTATTACTCATTCTTTAGTACCTACTAGTTTAGTACTGACTTTTGGTAAATATAAGTTCGCTCATTCCGATCATAGGTTTTACAATGGAGATTATATGTACCTACTACGTACAGTGGGCCACGCAGAAAATTATACTGTCCCCATACTATTGATACTACTCGTATCATACGAGTAATATTGGTGGTATACTTTTCCTATGTTCCCCACTGTACCTAACATATTTTCGTGAGCTCTACATTCGAATGAACGATTAGAAAGTAAGTGTGGGGTGTGCCTTCGTAAAAGGTTATATTTTTACGAATGAAGTTGGATTGGAAAATATGTATTATGAATTTAATATTGGATAGAATTTAAATTTATTAGTTGCATTTATTACAATTTAATTAAATTATGATTTTTTTATTTTGTTTTTTTCGAATCTATGTAACTAGGTATTTTTTTATCTGTGCTATTTGGTGACTAGTTTTAGGTACCTGCATCAAGATTATTATTTTGTTTTATATTCATCAAGATTATTATTTTGAGTGTGTGCATGTATTGTTTCAAAATTATTTTTGGTGTGTTTTGCTTTGGTAAAAATGTTTGTGTATCAATTTTTCTTGATCTATTCAAAGGCAAAGTCTAAACTTCCAGAACTTCTTGCCCTGGCAACCTAAAACTCAATACTAAGATCTCAGTGTTGCCATATTTTCACTTTTTTCCTAATATTGCCAGTAATATTTGATATTATTTATTATCAAACGGTTAGGCCACGAATTTCTACAGTTGTAATATTTGCTATTCATTGCTTGTTATATTCTTGAAAAATTGCTTGACAATAGCAGACGATCAGTGGATATTTAAATTGTTTTCCTCTAGCTACTGCCCCGGTACAAATTCGTGGCCAGTCCGTAAAGACTACGTTTTAGTAATCTTATTTAAAATGTGGATGTTATAGGTATTGTATCACATTTAAATACATATAGGTAACAAGCTTACGGCGTATATTTGTAAAACACTAATCAGTATAATAATGGTAAGTTAATTCCACGATATAATAACATAGGAATTTTCTTCATATACAGTCTGATTTTAAACCTATGAGCTATATTAAAATCTCAGAATTAGAATCCTTTATACAGAAACTAAAAAAAAAGTGAAAAAATAAAAATAAAATTAGACTTTCTATAGAAATTCGCCCAGCTGATCGGTGACTTTGTATGGGAGGTCCAATTTTTTTTATATATATTTTTTTTCTTGCTGTTCTGTATTCCAATAGGGATTCTGATTCCGAGATTTCAGTATAGCTCGTAGGTTCAAAATCAGCTTGTATATTTGAGAGTCTCCGTGGCGCAGCGCTAAACGCAATCTATTTAATTTGTCCCTATATATTTATTAATTTCCTATTATATTTTAAAAACGACAACTTTACCAGCCTGGGTTTAAATGCTCGTTTGACAATTCTTCAATTCCATCTTTTTTGTCAATCTCCTATTCCAGAGATATTAGTGTTTTACAAATATCTCTGTTCGAATAAACAAGTGTTAACGGCTTATAAAAGAAGGACTAAATGTTATGAAATGACATATAAATAATAAATTAAATATTTTCAAATAATCTGAATTGTTGATGTTAAATAGACACAATAAATGTATTTTGAAAGAAATATACGATGTGTGTGTATCATTTCATCTTTTATATCGGCTGAGACCAAGGGCGATCATTCGTGGGGGGTGTTATGACCCCATGACCCTGGAAAGTCGCAGCGGCAATTTAAAATTCACCTATACATATATAGCTCGAGGCACCCACAACTAGCTACAATAATTTGTGAACATTTAGTTACCCAATAAAAATTTTTATTTTATTTTTATAGAACCGATGGCTGATGGGGCAGAAATGTTGGATTTCGCCGGTAACGTGGCTCTACCACAACATTCATTCATCTATTTTTTATTATTGTAATTTTTTACACGTTCTCTGCTAATTTCATGCCACTACCACTGTAATTACTTATGCATGCTTACAAATTGTCAAAAAAGGTTTCATATGCCATCCAGTTGAAATAATATTTGCTTATATAGCGACGAATGTATACGTACATTTTAAAAACTCGGTTTAGAGAGAGACCAGTCAGTTGTAGTTTACGAGTTCATTCGAAAAAGTGTACTCACAATATATTTTATCAGTGAATTATTATGTACTTGTAATAGATAAGTAGATAATATATGTATATGTGCCTATAGTTTTACTGTAAAGAGATAAACATTATTTGTTTTTGTTGTTTGTAGGGGGTTAAAGCGATCTTTGGACTTGGGGACACTTTAAAACTAACTTGTACATACTTAAATATAGGAAACTAGCAATTTTCTCGCGATTTCACCCGCGTAAATTAGCTTTCTTTAGGTAAAAGAATTTTAAAAATCGGTCCAGTCATTGCGGAGCCTATTCAATGCAAACAAAAAAACTATAAATTCCTTCCTCTTTATAATATTAGTATAGACTATAGACTGGCAATTAAGTAGGTATGTTTCCCTTAAATCCTCAGTAACTACTGTTTGAGGCGACAGATCGTAGCCCCAACTATTTGATCAAAACGAACATTTTCTTTAGAAACTTATTGCAAGTTATATATTAAATTCTGTTCAGAAGAGATTTCTGAAGCCCGTTTTTTTTTTAAATTGTACCTCTTACCGTATCTACTGTGTCATGTGACATCTAACAAAAGTATTAACAAATCAAATACAGTCTCGGTCTCGCTATGACCCAAGATGAAATATGAACAAACAAATATTTATATACGAAGCGAAGAAACAACTGATGGAATACATAAATGATATACAAGATTAAAATATCATCAGCATAAATTGTATCGTCGTTAATGGTTTATCAACGATGATTTCAAAGATAATGTTATTAAAGATAATATTACTTTGTTAGTTGAAGTGCAGTGAACATGTTGTTTATTGTTTTTATAAATTTTATTGTCATGGTCCTAAGCAAAACTGCAAATGAAAGTAAGTACCTGCCTAAACATTTGAATTTTTGTTTTATAAATGTATAATACTGAATTTTAATATAGACTAGCTGTTCTCCCGCACTCCCCGTTGTCCGCGTAACGGGTATCAGCGGGTTAAATAGACTACTAGACCCCGGGCGCAGCTTGAGGTAATATAGAGCCCCTCCCGGGTTCTATACTAGTCCCCGGTTGGGGCCGGGCATTCCCGCGCGCCAATAATATATCAAATAGAGTATTATATAGGTACTCTATCTGAGAATCACTTTATCTAGGTATTGCTGAAAACTGCATAAAAATCCGTTGTGATGTTTAAAAGATCTAAGCGAACGGACAACGGAAGCGACTTCCTTTTATATTTTATACTATTAGCCCAATCAATATCGACATCAAACATTGCAAATGCAAACGCGCATGTATCGGCGATTTTTTTTACATATTGTAGAGACCACTTTGCATAGTCTACACCCAAATTTGCAACTTTCTTAAACCTGTTTTCGTTACACTTGTTTGTGTTAACCACAGAACAGATCATCGAAAAATGAAAAAAAAACTTACTTCATGACTTCGTCATACTTCGGTCGAAAGGACCGCTTTAGAGAGTCTGTTTCTCCACTGTTAAAACACTTAGATAAAATAACATTAATTTGAAAGCTTATATAGTCTTCTTTCTTTTATTTTAACTTTCCTGTAAGATCTTTAGTTTCCTTGGTACGGTCCCGGAAAGCAAAACTACCCCAAATTGTGCCAAATTTGAAAAAAACCAGCCAAGTGTGAGTCAAACTCGCGCAATGAGGGTTCCGTACAATATGCTTCGTGAACACACACACAATGTGCAAAAATGTTTTATTCAATTGACTAGCGCTATCTAGTGGTGTTTTAGTGAACTATTTCCCTAGATGAACTTATTAGTTTTCACTATAATAAGTTCATCTAGGGTTCATTCTAAACTCACTAGTTTACCACTTTATTTTCAAGTAATAGAATTCTTATTTTTTTTCCTGTAATCTTCAGGGAATGAACTATAGGTATTTTGTAATTTTTTTAAAATTTTCAGCCCAGTTTTTTCGGAGATCAGGGGGGGGGGGGGGGATGGTCAATTTTTGCCTTCTTTCGTAAATAAAATCTCAAATATTAATGTTACCCGAACAAAAAAATATTTTTGAGATTCTCATAATGAGCCCTTTCATTTGATATATGACACAGTAAGGTTTGCAAAACTTTTTTTTTTAATTTTGTAATTGGGCCCCTGAAAATGACCCTTATTTAAAAAAAAACTTTATTTACTTTGCACATCCGTGTTTGGGTCATAGGATTACACCATCTTACCAAATTTTACCTAATTTGGTTCAGTAGATTCGGAGAAAATCGGCTGTGACAGACGGACGGACGGACAAACAGACGCACGAGTGATCCTATGAAGGTTCCGTTTTTTAATATTTGTACGGAACCCTAAAAAATGGGCATGGTTTGACAAGGTATGACTCAATACCTATATGTCACTGAGAGTTCAAATTATACTCAAACGGTACACAATTTTGTGTATTATATAAAAGCATACTACAAAAATACCCGAAAAAGGCATCCTTAAGTTATTTTTTTGTAAAAACTGAAAAAAGTCCCATAACTTCGGCCCCCCCAGGAGTAGCATAGGGTTAAGGGGGAACACTAGGCACAGTAGCGATGCCAATCATTTTATTCCTAATACTTTACAAATAGAAAGGAATTCAAGAATATAAACAATACAAGCCTTAGTAAATAACCTGAAGTATTTTTGGAATCATGTTTTGATATTATGAGAATCAGTCATTGAGAGAAAAAGTGATAACCGCCAAAAACGGCCGTTTTTGGCGGTAATCAGATTCTCATAATTCTCACTGATTCCGATAGTAATAAACATGATTCAAAAAATACTTCAGGTTATTTACTAAGGCTTGTATTGTTTATATTCTTGAATTCCTTTCTATTTGTAAAGTATTAGGAATAAAATGATTGGCGTCGCTACTGTGCCTATTGTTCCCCCTTAAGAAAGTTGCATACTTGGGTGTAGGCTATTTTTATTGGTATCTACAATATGTAAAAAAAATCGCCGATACATACGCGTTTGCAATGTTTGACACTTTTGTGTCGATGTTGACTGGCCTATATCTAAGATCGAATTTTTAAAATTAGTTGAGTTGTTTTTGAGTGCTGGTTTTGATTTGTATAGGAATGTTAGGTAAGTATATTTTTATTCGATCGGCGACGCTCTTAATCGAATATAAAATATAATAACCCTTACTATTAACCTAACAAGAGAATAGCTGAGAACCGAGAGACATGGAGAGTACTCCACCGACAAGAATACAGTTCTTAAATTACAGATAGATAAAGAATAGATTAAACTACAGCATAGTATCGGAATTACTAGTACCAGTAGGTAGCTGAGTCAATTTATTCAGCTACTAGACAAATTACACTGACTTTTTATCTTTTTTAGGGTTCCGTAGTAAACAAGGAACCCAAGTTTTGCCATGTCTGTCTGTCTGTCTGTCTGTACTAGAAAGCTGTAAATTGGCATGGGTATGTATATTAATCATGACAAAAAAGTGGTAGAAAAAAATCTTAAAAAAAAAATATTTAGTGTAGCTCCCATACAAGTAAGGGGGGGGGTAATTTTTTTTTCTCTATTTACACATCGTGTGGGGTATCGTTAAATAGGTCTTAAAAAAATATTGTGAGGTTGAGAACACCATTTTTCGATTTAGGGATCCGTTTCCGAAATATTTGGTTTTAAAGTGCAAATTTTTGTTAGAGGTACATGTGGCCCCCCTCTATCTGATAAACGGTTATATATGGATACGTGAAAAAAATTACAGCAGTTGTATATATACTGAAGTTGAAAGGAAACTATCAGAGCCGAGTACCAACTTATAAATGTACTGGAAAATGTGAAATTTCATACAATTTTTATTGTTAGATGTTTTTGGTCGTTAAACTGTGAGGTGCTAGTGTAAACAGTGTGAACTCAAAGTTGTCATTCGCAACTACGAAACCCTATACTGCCGCGCGGCCCGACACGCACTTGGCCGGATTTTTATTTTACTTTAAAATAGATGAACAGGCATACGTACGACCCACTTGATGAAAAGCGATTATACTGTGGCATATCTTAATTTACCTTTGAATTGTAATTTAGATGCGCGTTATCTTATTTAAATAGTTACCTAGCACTTAGCTGCATTAACTGAGTTAACGTTCAGTTGAAGAAATATAGCATTGAAACTATTTAAAGTTTTGGGAGAAGTTATACCTACCTTCTAGGTTAGAATCAAAGTGTTTATTAGATTCTGTGCTGAAAACTATCTACCTATACATTTATTTAATGTTTTTCAAACTTTTTTCGTTGAGCGTCCGCGACACAAGTTCACAACATACTGTGGTGTTAGCTCAATTTGTGTGATGTCCCTATAAATTTATTTGCCCGACCAACTCACCCACTCTTGTTTTAATGTCTTCCGCGAGTGTGTACATATCTATGTACATATGGATCTAGACTGATTCTGAAGTAACTTGTCGTTTGACTAGTATTTTTCCCCAAAGAGGAGCCTATTAGACGTTAGTCAGGTTTTGTTATCAATTTTTATCTTCTTTTAAATCTTTTTTTTGAATTATTGTTTTTATATATTATTTAAATCATTTCAGCTGTGCAAATGAGGAAGCTACCAGATGGAATGAAGCTCGGAGTAGCATCAGCAGCGTATCAGATAGAGGGGGCTTGGAATGCAGCAGGTTAGTGAAACGAGTCATGAAATTATAATGCACTTATTGTTAAAACATGAGGTTAAAAAATGGGGCAATATCTATTTACTCACTATTTTTGCCCAACTGACTTCCCCAGAAAGAGGGTAATGTATTTCGTGACTATGTATGTAAGTCGTGTAACATATTATGTGCCCTTTTGGTGTCTATATTGTCCATACCACAGAACATGGAATCTGACTACTCTACTAGAGACACCTTCTCTACACTTTTTATACAAAACAAGTGTGTCAGGGGCCAGGGGCAGTACTGTTTACTGAGTTTTTGGGTTTCAAGGTTATTGCAGAAACGCAAAAATCGTCGATTTTCTACTTCCTTGTGACGTATCAGAATTTTGTATATTAACTTTTTTACTGTAATTTTCATACCGAGGCCGAGTAGGCGACTTTCGCCAACTAGCCGGGCGCGGGCTCACATGACGGTATTATTATTACTTTCGTCACTGGTAGAGCGCGAGCGACATTCCCTTGCTTTGTGGTCCATAAGGATGCCTAGAGGCCTGTCACCACGTGCCAAAACCGTATAAATAACGTTTTAACGTATTATCCGTTACAGATAAATCACCCAGCATATGGGACACGTTCAGTCACCTCCCCAACAAAATCCAAGATGGTACGACGGGCGACGACGCGTGCAAATCTTACCAATACTACAAACGAGACATCAAAATGATCAAATTTCTAGGCGTTGACTTCTACAGATTCTCTATATCTTGGCCTAGAATTTTACCGACAGGATATCCCAATAAAATAAGTGATGACGGAGTGAAATATTATAATAAATTGATCGATGAGTTATTAGCGAATAATATTGAACCAATAGTGACGATGTACCATTGGGATCTACCGCAATCTTTGCAGGATTTGGGAGGTTGGAGCAATCCATTAATAACTGACTGGTTTGAAGATTACGCGAGGGTTTTGTTCAAAACTTTCGGGGATAGAGTGAAGACGTGGATAACTATAAATGAGCCGAAGCAGATCGGGCTGTTTGGGTATGGACAAACGAGGTTTGCACCATCGCTGAACGCGCATGGAATAGCTGAATATTTGGCGGCGAAACATATAGTGCTAGCGAATGCTAGGGCTTGGCATTTGTATGATAAGCAGTTTAGGTTACAGCAAAAAGGTCAGTTGAATTTTATAAAGGTTTCTTTCTTAAATGTAGGAAAATTGCTGTAAAAGTGGCCTTATCCTAGCTTGCTTTAGAAGTTCCCAATATCGACACATCAAAATGAACACAGTTTCACTAATTACCTACGCGTTAACGCGCTAATCTGTCTGTAACATCGTAGCCGCCAAACTAATGGATGGATTAAATCTATAGTAATCAAATATAGTATTTATATGCTAATATGTTCCAATCGAATGTACTGTATATAGAAAACACATTCATTCTTTTAATTTTAGGCTTGTAACATTAATTTTTATCCATTTTCAGGGAAAATCGGTATCACAATAGCCACAGACTTCCGCACTGGCATTACGGATTCCCCAGAAGACAAGCAGGCGGGTTCAGAAGCCATGGATTTCGAAGTTGGTTTGTACGCGCACCCCATATTCTCGAAGACTGGGGGTTTCCCGGACAGTGTGAAAAGAAGAGTGGCTAAGAGAAGTGCTGAACAGGGGTTCGGTAAAAGTAGATTGCCTGAGTTTACTGAGGAAGAGATTGAATATATCAAAGGTGAGGTTTGAGCTAGTGTGTGGACGTAGTTCTGCCGTGTGGTTCCCGGCAAAGTAAAATAGGACCACTCCAAGTCTTCCCGTGGATGTCGTAGAAGGCGTCTTAGGAAACACAAGCTAAACAAAGCTTATAAACATCATAGAGACTCTCTGGCCAGCGTGGAGAGTGTAGGGCAACTCTTCTGACTGCTCTGGCTCTGGCAGTACAGAGAGGGTCGTGCTCCTGCAGAGGATACTAACAATGACCTGATGGTGATGATATGAAGGTAGGGGAATCTACATGAGGCAGTAGTTGTAAGTTCAACCTGCAAGCGAAAGGCTACAGTTTTGAATTTCGAAAAAGGAACGTTCCCAAACTACTTTTTTTTTCCCTAAAATAAAATCTTTTTATCAGAAATACAAGAAGCCTTTATTTTTTTAGTGTTCCTATTTCACACGAATGCCCAAAAAGTATGTATGCAAAGAGTTCGTGATGTATGTGACCTTCTTTAATCAAACATAACTCCTCAATACCTCCACAGATTTGGATATATGGGCTAAAGTTGGAATCCTTACATCAACCCGAAGAACACTAGTTATAATATTTATTGGAAGTGCAGTTCTCAATTTTTGAAAAACTAAAAGTTGCCCCAATCTTTATCGCTTTCAGGCACCAGCGATTTTTACGGATTCAATCACTACTCAACTAGGTTCTACACGCGCAAAGATTTCAAACCAGGCATGTATCCAATTCCATCGTACGACGATGATCTAGGAGCTACCTATTCTTACAAGGACTACAAGCCTGCAGCGATCATTCACTGTACAGTAAGATTGCCTTTGTTAAACTTAGATTTAAGACTCTCTCCTGACTAGGTGAGGTTAGTAGATACAGGCTGCGGCATTCAAAAATACAATGCAGCGGGAAAACAAAATGTAAATAATATGATTTGGGGAAAGTTATTACAAGCAACTCTCCTTAAGCAAAATCTTAATAGGGACAAGTTTCGATATCATACATTATGGATAGTAATGTTGTATTACGGCCTAGACTTTTACACATTACACCAATCACAACTGTTAAATAAGCTCAATGGCTCAGATGCACAAAAAGTGTTCATGTTCAGCATGAAAACTTTTTGCTCATTCGAGAGATGATATATTTAAAAAAAAACCTAAATAAATGTGCCTGCTTACTATAATTGTACTTTTACAAACTGCTTTAATTCTTAACTTTAATAAATGAATTATCTGCTAAACTTCATTTTTACTTTAGTCTTACTTTATGGTAATCGCAAATGTATTGAAAAACATCGTATGGTGCTCGTACTCAGTAAGCTGTTTATTATAGTTATCGGTTTTTTATAAGCACTCGGCTTCGCCTCGTGACTATAAACATCTCGACTATAATGTCCAGCTTACCGTACTAGCATCATAATGTACTATTATTAGATTTAGTCAAATATCTTTAAATTTTCAGGAAATACCAGAAGGTATGAGAATGTCCTTAAACTGGGTGAAGGAGACATTCAATAATCCACCTATAATAATAACTGAGAACGGTTTTGGCACGTTCGGAGGGCTACAAGACAAGGACCGAGTGCGGTATCTCACTAGATACATAGACTCCATGTTGGATGCCATAGAGATTGACGGTGTTAATGTTACATCTTATACGGTTTGGAGCTTGATGGACAATTTTGAATGGGCTGCTGGATTGAGGTAACATTGAACACTTTATTAATTTTATAAATGCGATGTGTTTGACTGTTCTTGACGTCTAAACGAAGAATTTGATGTGATTTCTTGCTGTTAGAATTTAAATGCGTGTGTAATTCTAAAATAAGTCAATCAGATAAGGCATCGGCAAAAGCTTGTTAATTGTTTTTTTTTACATATTCTTTCCTCCCATACATAAACATGCATGGATTCTTTTCATCCATATATGAAAATGTATGGATTTGATTTATTTTTAAGAAGTTCAATTGAGTCAAAATGAATGAAGCAGACCGGAGTGATGATGGTTATTGTAGACGACAGAAAAAAATGGTGGGAACTTAAGTACTGTGCCGACCACACATAATAAAGTGGTATAAGGTGAATGGTGAAGTTAGATTTTAGTAAAAATAAAGAGGAAATTGAATAAGTAGACCTATTTACGCATAGTTTTGTCATGTTTCTCGGGTATTTCTCGTGCGCTTATTTGTTTTTGTCAGCTATCTACTTTTTCGCATTTTTGGGCTTAATTTATAAACGTTTTACTTGGCAGCATAAAATTCGGCATTTTCGAGACGGACTACGAAAGCGAGAAGAAAATCAGGAGGCCAAGATCATCAGCCTTTTGGTTCCGAAATCTAGTTGCCACCAGAACTTTGGACCCCAACTACGACCCCGTATGTGAAAAACTTGAATTCTGATGTCGATTTTGATTGAAAATAAACTGACTGTGGTAATCATTGTAAATTTATTAACCTACGCAATGTCCCTTAAAAATGTGACACAAAGCAACTGAATAAAATATTTTTTGAAATAGGTACATCAACACAATAATAAACAACAAGGCGGGACATTTTGCGAAAGGGACATTACCGTCCGAATCGCAAAATATTTTCTTGGCAAAGTAATTATGCCTCTGTCCAACAAGGTTTTGGTCACTCCCCAATAAAGATTTCAATTTGGGTATTTGTCTTGGTTTTTAGAGGTACCTATTGTAAAGAATATTTTGAGATTGCAATGAAATAAAAATAGATACTTATTAAAATATATATTTATTTATAATTATTGTCAAGGATTGTAAAAATATTATTTATATTATTTTATCAGTCTACAAAGTTATGAAAAACTAGCACCATACCGATATTAAATACATTTTACTTTATCTTAAAGATTAAAAAAACTTATGAATGCATTTTATTGGAATTTCTAACTATTTTTATGTTCATATAAATACACTTATTATAACAATTAATTATTATCATTATTATTATGCTTAAAAAAATAAGATAACATTAATTCGCGAAGTTAATTTACTTATGAACAAAAAGATAAAAATATAGAAAATATGGCTCAGTTAAATACTTTAGTTGAAAAACTTCGATCACAGTAAAGAAATACCGGGCAATGTTTATCAAAACAAACTAAAAGTAGGATACAATATTTTACATTGCATTACTTTATAATACTTTATAAATAATTTTAACGTATATATCATTAAAAGCACTACGACATAAGCTGTAAGATATCGAGATATTTCTCGTTTATATGTTTCTCACTGTCACTCTTACATATTATTTGACAATTGAAATCGGCGCATTTACAACAGTTGCAAAAGTTTTACCCTGTCAAATATATCTGCCTTAAAGAAATAAAAACATCAATAACCTTAAAGACGTTATATACATAATGTATATACATTACCTGAGCACTTACACTTATGGATTGGCTTTTTTTATAACTATTAAAATAATGTAATGGGTGCGTTTTAGAGATACGAGAACCAAATTGTTTTAAATTTCTCACCCTGTTAAGTAGGTTTCTCACCCTCTTCAATATATTTTTTGTCTTACATTGCTACATATAATGCTTTCCAGGGAATTCCAGATTATCAAGCCGCTTGTATACCTCCAGCATGGTAGGTCTCTGATGCCTGTCGTACTTGGTGCAGTGGATGCCGACGGAGATGAACTCGCGGCAGAGCGGCGGGTTGGAGTGCGGTGTGCCGCGGAGATTCGGGTCTTCTAGGGAAGCTGTGGAATAAAATTTCAATTTATAGCACAAACAATCGCAGGAATCTAAGGCATAAAACTCACAGAAAAGGCGTTCGGCGAAGACACGGTGCTACGTTGCAGGCGTGGGACACAATGGTAGGTAGTAGTAGATAGGATTTTAAGGCTTATTGTTATATCCATAACGACCAATATCGCCAGAAACTTGGCACCTCTTCTGCCCGCATGTGGCATTAGCGTTAGCTAGCGACTTAGTTTTTCCTGTGATGCTGGTCGTTTTGAGTATGACAATAAGGCTTAAAATCTTATTATAGTGTCCCACGCCTGCGTAGTATCTGCGCAATATACCTCTTCTGTAAGTTTTACGCCTAAAGAGATGCTAGTTAACTAGATGGAATTCAAGTTGAGGTCACGATGTGTTACAGATATTATACTAGCCGATCCTGCAAACTCGTCGTGTTGTAACAGTCTTTTCGGGGCCCTGGGTCACCCCACCCGTTGATCCCGGGTCCCGAAGCATATCAAGTGAGAATGAAACTGGTAGTTTTTGCAGCGCTCGCCTAACAATGACGTTAACAGGCAAATGTTTGATACCTTGTGTTAAATTAATGCAAAATTTCGGACGGTACCCTAATTTTACTCAACCTTTGTTACTCGCGTCTAATGTATAATTGTATTGTAGAAACAATTTTTTAATCGGTCTTGTATTTTTTGAGTTTGTTCTTTACAAACACACAAATGTTTCCTCTTCATAATATTAGTCTAGACTATCTAGAATTTATCTTAACTATAAAATTTGAATACCATGAGTTTCTCGCAAATCATACTTACTCAAATCAACATTGTTTCTTTCTTGGTCTTGGATGTAATCGCTCAACAGCTGTATTTTTCTCGCACGGTCCATGGGCGGTAGGCAACTGGCAATCTCTACCATGACCACGCCGTAACTGAATACGTCGACCGCTGGTGACAGACATCTTGATCGGAGATACTCGTCAGGTAAGTAAGGACGAGTGCCGTGTACTCTGAAAAAATAATTTAGTCAAAAATGGGAAGTTGTGATTAATGAACGATGTCGTAAGTTGCAGTTTTCATCTAGATTGTTGTGCAGTCAAATCTTTTAAGGTTGTATTTTTCTAATGTAACTATAGTAGCCTATGAACATTGTACTCAAAAATAAATATAGTTAGGGTTCCGTACCCAAAGGGTTAAAATAGGACGCTATTACTAAGCCTTCGTTGTCTATCCGGCCATCTGTCACAGGACTGTAACTTTGGAACCGTAATAGGTAGACACTTGATATTTACCGGAATGCGTACGTCTGTTGCCGCTATAATGAAAGCAAAATAAATAATAATAAAGGGCATAAAAAGGTTTCATCGTACTTTTTCATATATTCCTTTTTTTATTTCCGTCAAATCAGCGTCTTCATTTTGTATAATTAACTAGTAATTTTCTCGCGACGCGTAAATTATAAAGCCTAGGTCACCCGCAGATAAATTAGCTTACGATAGGTAAAATAACTTTAAAAAATCGGTCCAGTAGTTTCGGAGCCTATTCAATGCCAACAAACAAACAAATAAATCTTCCCTATTTTATAATATTAGTTTAGTACAGATTTAAAACATCATATGTCATACTTACTTGGAAACCTTAAGATGGGTTCTGTCCTCCCCGTACGGTCCTTTCCTGGCGAGTCCGAAGTCTCCAATCTTGGGCATGAGGCACTGATCCAGCAATATATTGGCTGGCTTGATGTCGCCATGGATCAGAGGGGTGCCAGCCATTGTGTGCAAATATTGTAGACCCCTGGAATAAACATAGATTTATTTAATTTTTCTCATCAAATAGATTTGTCATAACACCTTGACATTTGCATAGAAGGATATGGATTTACGCAAGTATTCTACACTAGTGCTTTAGGAAACAAGTTGCGATTCGTGAAATTACCCCTTAATCCCTCTCAAACATCTGTAACCTTCTACATAATTAATTGTAATAACTTTCTTTGCTTTGGAACCGAAGCTGCTTTAATTTTGCTAACCACCTTAACATCTGGTAATTTAACTCATGTGTTTCTCAAAACGTTTCTCACAACTCTGCTGACAAGGCAACTTCTTTTTCAGGAAGGTTACTCCTTGAAGTGGTTGAGTAAGCATTATTTAGCATCCGTTACCTCAAGACCTCAAGCTAAAACAACTGCCTCCGTGGTCCAGTGGTAAAGGCTTTCGCCTTGTTGACCCGGGGGTCGTGGGTTCGATTCCCACGGGAAGCATACTTTGTTAAGTTGTTTCCAGTTTGGTTAGGACATTGCAGGAATGAATCACCTGATTGTCTGATAAAAAAGATGATTCCGTGCTTCGGAAGGCACGTTAAGCCATTGGTCCCGGCTGCCATCTGGTAGTCGTTAAAGTAACCACGTCAGAGGCCGAGAGGCGGTTCCGAAGAACTCTGACACCAGGGTGTGCATGGTCGACTGACCGTGTCACCTACACGAACTGATGATGATGAGCATCCGTTATATGTTTCTCACCACTTCATCATTAGATCTTTTTTAATCTCCATTGTAGGAGCATGACCCTCTCTGTAGTACCAGAGCCATATATTACGAGCCATATATTGCCTCCACGAGCGAAAGAATCGCGACGAGAGACGGGATACGATTGACTTTGCTCACACTTTGCCACTCGTCGCATCGCAGCGACAACATCGTCGTGTGTAGACACATTCTAAGCAAATGTATGGAACTAGGTGGCACAACGATAAAATCGTCGCACCCTCTCGCTCGTGGAGGCGATGCTTAACTAATGTTTCTAACAAACCTAGCAACTCCATGGGCTATCCTGTATCTCTGCGACCAGGTGAGCGGCGGGAAATGTGACTTTGATCGCAGCTTCTGTTCTAGGGAACCGCCCGCCATGAACTGGTATACCAAGCATGCTTCAGCACCTGCCATACAATTTTATTTCAATAAGTATTTTATTATCTTTCAAATGATGATTAACATTATGCCAAAAATATTGTTACAATTATTGTTTTAAATAAGTTACTTGATCATCATCAATCTTTTTAACCGACTTAAAAAAAGGAGGAGGTTTTTATGTATGTTACGTAAAAACGGGACCTTACTGTTTTTACCCTTTGGGTGCGAAACCCTAAAAACAACTATAAATAAAAGTATTTTACCTCCAAAGCTGTATGCGTAGAGCGGCAATATATTATCGTGTCTGTACTGATTGAGACATAACTCTCTGATCAACTCGCGGTTCAGGGCGTCGGTGTCTCGCAGACGTTTTATAGCTACCAGGGAGTTCAGCCATACGCCTGCAAATAAAACCAAAATCAATGCTCATTCTTTTCGAAGGAGGCGGCTTAGTCTAACATAACGCGAAATCTCTGAGAACAAGATTTTATTGCAATTAGGGGTTTTCAAAGTACTATTTTCTCACTAGATGGTGTTGAAATAAGACAAGTGTCAATAAGGCCCTGGTGGGCCCTTTTGAAAAAATAAAGTCACGATAAAATTTTATCATCCATGACATCAACACTTGCCTTTATATCAACGCCATCTATCGAAAATAAAATTTTTTTTTTGGAATATTACTTTCAAAACCACCCAAAAAATTGTCACATATCTGACTTAAAAAATTAAAAGATATCATACAGTTCTCTCTTCCACTTCACTGGCTTTAATAAACTGCTTCCGTAGTGTAGTGGTTAACCCGCCAGTTTGCGACACAGGGGGACCTGAGTTCAAGCCTGGAATGATGGCAAAAGGACCTTTTTTCGATTGGGTCGTGGTGTCTTCAACTGACTGTCCGGTGGTTGCAAGTGTCGCTTCGGGACGTACATCCGACCTCCCGAGCTGCTAATTTTTCATCCACAATTCATCCGAGCAATTAGCATTCCAAATACCTTTATCCCGTTGGACTGAGGGAGTCCAACAATCCATACCTAATAAATAAACCCTAGCTTTAAAAAACTGCGCTCACCAACCCGTCTGCCAAGCGTGGCAAACAACGTTGACGAATTGGTAATCAGTGAAGTTGGAAATGGTAATCCGACACGTGATCATACTTACGGAGACCAAAGATGAAATGGAGGCAATTGTTTAGCAGACGTTCAGGCTTTTGAGCAAAGTACAAGTCAGGTTAGAGTAGCAAACATCCGCGTGGACTTCGGTTGTATTAAACAGGTTTCAATATAAGGCCTAAATCCTTGACACTACTACTACAACGAATAGTGATACCATCAAAAGATATTTTTTGGGGGTTGATTTAAATCCGAGGGAATTATAGTCTTTAAGTTCTTATCAATAATATTAATAATAATGGCTGAAACTAGATATCGACATCGGCTTGATCATAAAGTTGTAAATCATTAGCGTAGAGGTTATACGAACATTTAAGATCTTTTGTAGTGAATCTAACAAAAAAAGAAAATAATAGGGGAGAAAGAATACCACCCTGAGAAACCCCAGTGTCCACTGCAGATCAATTGGATAGATTTTAATCAAACTGTACAACCTACTCAAGTTCTCGAAGATATGAAAAAACAAGTCAACAACAGAGGAAGGACACTTTAAATAAGAAAGTCAAGCTAATAAAATATCATGATCGACTGTGTCTAAAGCATAAAAGAAGTCAACTAATGCTAGAACTCTGACCTTTTCATTTTCCATTCCCGCCTTGATATCATCAGTCACTTTAAGGAGAGCTGAACCGTGCTATGCCAATAAGTAATTCACAATAGTATGGTCCGTCTTTTTTTTTAGCGACTTAAATATGAGTGCGTTTTACAGAAAGACAGCTTTTGTAATCAAAATGAGTGACATATATTTAATTTTCAAACTTAAGGCTGTTTGTTTACTAAGTATTTAAAAGTGTTCATGTCAAAAAAATCTTACATAAGCTATCATCTGACTTCATTTTGTAATTTGTAGATATTGGAAATAAAAATAGTTAAAATACTGTATTTAATAATTTAAATACCCTACTTAGAAGTAATTGATATATGGTATTTTAAAATGCGCTAATAGTGTTTTGTAAGTATTTTATTTAAAGCAAAGCATGTATTTTGCCCAGCCACGCTTCTTTGGGGCATGACCCTCCTCGATGGATCGGTAACAGGCCGTCCTTGGCTGGACGAGCTCGTCCTCCATCCGTGTCGTGTCCGCAGCCGCGTTGCGATACAGCCCGGAACCTGCAGCGGCTTTGCCCGTTCCGACCTTCGCCAAGCCGGCCGCCGGCCACACAGCAGCCCGCGCGACGCTCGCCGCATCCGCTGCGCACCGCTCGGCCACTTCCATCACCAATGCCAGTTTCAAAGCCTTTTTGAAGTCCAGCGAGAGCTCCGCGAACAAGCGCGAGCGCATATCCTCACTACGCAACCCTGCTACAAACTGATCAAGAATGTTCTCCTCGAGCTTGGCGCCGAAGTTGCAGTGGGTTGCTAAGAGTTTCAGGCTTTGCAAAAACACACTTATTGATTCACCACCACCTTGCCTCCTCTTACGAAAAGAATGCCGCTTAGCAATTTCCGAGCGCTTGGGTTTCAGGTGGTTATCCGCTAATGCCACTAGGTCTTCGAAGGTTTTGCTTTCTACATGTTCGGGAGCACACAAGTTACACATAAGCGCGCGTGTTAGCAACGTGGCCACACGTAGTTCAACTTTAATATCATTTAGTTTTATGAAATATTAAACAAACGCACGTTTACTATATACATTACGGTCCACTAAACGAACCTGGTATTACCCAGATCATCTAAGTCGAATTCGTAAAATTTGCCGATAATTCGCATCGTAAAATAAAAACTTGTAGCCGTGAAATATATCAAATGAGAAATGAAAATATACTTGGTGTCAAAGTTACAATAGATACACAACAAACTACATCAAAACTATGACAGTATGAAATAATCATCCAGTCTTGAACAGAATTTATCGAGACTTACTGATTTTTTCTCAATTTATTTTATACAGTGTAAACTGTTAACATTATTTTGCGAAATAATTTTACAGATTTCGAGAAAACTTGACACGTCTTTTTTAGCCCTATCCTGTGCTGTTCTGAGATCCTGTGGCCCTATCAGACGACAAATTGTATGAAAAAAAACGGCTGTCTTGTCTTTCGACGAGATTACGTCAATAACTTGCGTGTTGACTGCAGCGCAATGGATGGTCCCGGGTTCGATCTCCGATCAGATTGATTTAGTATGTGAAGTCCATTATATTTACATATGTTCCTTGGGGAAAGTTGTTCAGTATAGGAACGTTAGAATTTGGCAAAACTACAGATTTACACTTGTATAGGAAATTAGAGACTATTTGATTTCGGTACCTTTAAAAACTTGTCCAAATCCACCCCTGCCCAGCAAATTAGCCGCGCTCCAGTTGTCTGTAGCCACCTTCAGCTCTTCGTACTTGAGCATGGGTATGGTGAGGACGTTTCTCATGATCTCGTCGTTCACTTCGTTGGTTTTGCTGCCTTGAGTCGATGACACGGTCTAGGGATAAATAATAAGTTTATAACATTAACTTGTAATATTGGGATCGTTGATAAAAGGCAATCCTACTATGATAAAGTAACAACAGTTTGATGTATATTCATCGAACTGTTAACGTGAACGATACCTTATTAGTAAACATTTTTTTAAAACCAATTTAACCAGCACTTTTAAAAATATGTGTAATTTTTATAAGAAATCATGAATAAAATACAATTTTCACTTTTGATCATTGAAACCGCACGGGATTGACTGAAGTAAGTGACGTCTACTGCTTGAACTGTTACAGATGGAAGTCGTTTTGTATGACAAAACCGAAAACGAGGGCAAACCTAGGGGGTGTGAAACCGGGGCCTGAGGCCTGGCGGTTGCAGGGGCCCCGCGCTAACGGTAGCGGGTAAGCGTGATAAATACGGATGATGACTTTATTTCTCTTCGTTATTACATGGAAAGTCCTCCCAAAAAAGACACATTCGCAAAAGAAACGCCATACTAAACAAAAAACTTTTTTTGATATTACAGTTTTGAAAGCACATTTTTTGGACGATACCAATACTCTCCCCAGAAAATGCTAGTCAATCGTGACGTCACGGTTTTGTAAAATGTATAGGACGTATGAGTAACTTGTTCGACAGCTATATTAAATATTGCGTTTATTTAAATGGTCTAATAATATAAGTAAAAGTTACTTCGTATTTAGAGGAATATATAATTTAAATATTTATTTTTACTTATTTCATAATTTTAAAATGGACTTGCCCAACCAACTTTAAAAGGTTATATAGCATGGTAAACGAATCGAAATCAAATTGAAAGTGTGCTTTTAGTTTTTTCAGACAGATTTTTATATAATATGTAACATTTTCAAGTATCTGAAGAGTCATCAATCATTAGCGCCAAATTCGTACTCTTTTTCGATGACCACTAGGTCATCACAGCATACCAGGATGTCACACACACCGCAGCTCCCGAGTTCGAACCCCGGTCAGGTCAAGATGGAAAATGACCTTTTTCAGCTTGATCCAGATTTTGGATATTTATCTATAAAAGCATTTGTAATAAAATATAGTATCGTTGAGTTAGTATCCCTTAACACAAGTCTCGAACTTTGGGGCTGGCTCAATCTGTGTGATTTGTCCGAACAAATTTACTCATCATAAAGAACATGCCTATCCTCACAAACAAGAACTTAAATGAGGGCGTGCGTAATAACAACCGCAGACATACCTTACTAGAGTCCAAAGCGGCTTGAGTCATAAATGGGCAATGAATTAAATTATTAATAGTTACAATAATTCATTTCAAACAATCTGAGTATTATCCGAAATGTATACCAGGCGCTGTAGCGTAATGACTTAATGACACCCTCTATGACTCGTGGCAAACTCAATGGGCTTGTTTCCTATGTACGTTGGTAGATTATTGAAAAATATTGGACACGTATTATTGTCAATCAAACAAAAATTCATGAAGATGTAGCCCGTTCAAGTTCTACGTGCCGTCACTGAGCGATACATTTTTAATGAATTTCGAGATACGGAGACTTTTTTCTGTGGGGCTTTCTAAAGGGCCATGTCTATGCTAACAGGCCAATGAACCTTCAGCAATCTAAACAAAATATTCGAGACACAGTTACTGAGATAACGCAGGATATGTGTGAAAATAAGATGAAAACACCATGAAAAGGGTTTACATCTGCGATACTGCCAGAGGTAGAAATTTGTCTGACATTATGTTCCATGTTTAACTGCCAGCCCGAAATAATATATATAACAAGGAATACTTAATATTTATAATATTTCACAAAATAAAATTACAAAGCTTAAGTGTATACCTGTTATTTAGTTGTATAGTTGTCGAGCTCCGTGGCGCAGCGGTCATCACGCCTGCCTGCGACACGGGTTCGATTCCCGGTCAGGTCAAGATGGAAAACGATCTTTTTCAGATTGACCTGGGTCTTGGATGTTTATCTATATATGTATTTGTTATAAAATATTCTATCGTTGAGTTAGTATCCCATAACACAAGTCTTTCATAAGAACTTACTTTGGGGCTAGCTCAATCTGTGTAATTTGTCCGTATATATTTTATTTATTTATTATTATTTATTTATTATTATTAAATACCGTTTGAAATGTCATTGTACTAAAACAGTTATACGTTTTCTCTATAACTCGAACTCACAAACGATATTTCCTTATTCAATTAAATAGAACAAGAATTCTCACAACTTATACTAAAATCAGCGCATGACCAATAAAAACCACAACAAATTAAACTTGAGTCATTGGCTGGCAAATAAATTTAATTTAAAAGGGATTGCCCATTCTCGGACCCTCCCCTTAAATATGTATGTCGTGTATGAGCATGAAATAAAGTTTTAAATTAAATTCCTATACCCATAATCCTAACTTCCTAACTAATATTATAAATACGAAAGTGAGTTTGTTTGTTTGTTACGCCTTCACGCCGTATCTACTGAACCGATAATCGTGAAATTTTGCGTACACATATGTTGACCGAGAAGGACATAGGCTATAAATTACGCGGGCGAAGCCGCGGATAACAGCTTGTAATATTATAAATGCGAAAGTAACTCTGTCTGTCTCACTTTCACGCCAAAACTACTCAAACGATTTAAATGAAATTTGGTTCACACAGTCGACAACCTGATGAAAAGACATAGGCTACTTTTTAATAACTCACTATTCCACGCGGGACGAAGTCGCGGGCACAGGTAGTTTTTGATAAAGACATAAAAATTATGTGAAAATTCAAAGCAATGGGTTTCTATTTTAATCTTATTTATATTTTAATCGATTCATCCTGTTCAGTTAACATTGTTCTTACTAACTTTATAATCAAAAACCCCAATTTGCTTTTTGCTTGATTGTATTGCAATTATGTACCGTGGTATTCTGTGTAGTTCTGCCAATCGTACAATTTAGTGAATTTTTAATAAGGACTCCTTAGATCAATTGGAAACACAAGCTAAACAAAGCCTATAAACATCAAAGAGACCTCTCCAACCCGTCTGGCCAGCGTGGAGAGTGTATGCCAAATCTGACGGCTCTGGCTAATATATGGCTCTGGTAGTACAGAGCAGAGAGGGTCGAGCTCCTACAGAGGAGACTTAAACAAAATACCCGATGAAGTTCAGTCAGGCATTCTCCTTTAGAAGTTTCATGCACATAACAGATTAAGTAAAACAGTGCGAACACATCAGAAAGACGGAATTTAGAAGTGGGTAAATTGACTGTTATCCATTTCCGAAACATTTGTTTCCAAACTCATATACATCCTAACTATAATATTATAAATGCAAAAGTGAGTTTGTTTGTTTATTTGTTTGTTTGTTACGCTTTCACGCCCAACCTACTGAACCGATCATGAAATTTTGCATACACATAGGTTAGGGTACTGAGAAGGACATAGGCTATAAATCGCGCGGGCGAAGCCGCGGATAACAGCTAGTATGTATATATATGTACGTATTTTATATATTTTTATAAATTTAAAATTGTTAACTTGAAATTTGCTACCCAAATAGGGTTGCGTCAATCTGGTAGCTGGTCGTAAAACTTTATCAAAGAACTAGTTATTGCATAGTAATACATATCTATATTCACATTGTCTAATGCTGCTGCTTAAAAAGGGACCCCCTTTTTTGGATACCATCGTAAATTATTGAAATTTACGAACATATTATCCGAACAAATATTACACACAACTTATAAATGAATGTCGAAAAACCACAAAAAATATATGTATGTACATACCTTGCTCATGTCAGTGCTTGAGTCATCGGTGGGCAAATTGCCATTCTGTTTGCTGGAGCTCGAAGGAGGTTGCTGAGATACGGCGCCCTGAGGAAAAACATTACTGAGAATTTGTTGGAAATACCTGACAATTGTTTGGGATTAATACCCAAGTGTTGTGTGTAATAAGTGGCAACATACCAAATATATAATCTAAACTTCCTTCCTAATACTATCCCTTGGTTAAACTTAAAATAGAGTCAATTTGTCAATTCAAAATCATTTATTTGCTCTAAATAGGGTACATAATATTGTTTTGCTTAGTTTAGGCCTATTTAACTATATTTATAGATTGCAAATTTAAATTTTTTACTATCACAATAATTGTAAGTTAGTGAATAAAATGATGTTCAGTTTAATGAATGTCAAAATGTATTTATATTATTTAGAAGTCATAAACTCCATAAACTCATTGATTGTGTAGAAGTACTTGTCAAGGAGCCGATTGTTCAATTTGATTTTAAAGTGGATTTTTTTTAAACTAGTGTGTTCTTGCTCTTACTCTGTGTGATTAGTCTTTATATACCTATTTATTAACGCTTGCGCATTTTGATAGAGCAAGCTCTATTTTAAGTTAAATATAAGCTAGACGAAGTATGTATAACTTTTTCATTGCCTTTATTGGTTTTGAACTTTATTTCAAGGTGATAAGATGCAATTCAAAGCGAACTCTACACATTCCCTACCTGTCTTCGCGTCAAACAAAAATTCGTGCGCACCTGATTGAAATACATATTAGGAAAATTGAACCTCAAGTATAATTTGATCAAAAAGAAGATAATATTGTTAAACGGAATACAATACTACATTACGAATCGAAGTGAGGATGCGTCATTCTCTCCGACTTTGGGAATAGGTATCAAATGTGACCACAGTCATTATGTAAATTTCGCCTTAGATTATGCAAAGAATAAAAAAAATCCGTAAAAACAATCTTATCTAATAGTAATAAGGTTACTTTTAGAACGAATGTTATTTAACGATTTGTTTTTTTTTTCGTGAGATAATCACAGGTAATCAAAGTTTAGGTGAACAGGAAAAACAAAATAAATATATTATCTCTATCAAAGCAGACTGGACCGCATTGCCTTACTTAGGATGTTTTTGCCGTCCCTTGCAGATCGTAAGGCTATCTGTCCACCGCAGCGGGGCGGGCTAGCGGAGCGGAAGCGAGGAAATATTCAACTAATAGAATTACAGCGCGGGAAATTCCATGTATTCTATTGGTAGATTTTCACTTCGCTCACCGCTCTAACACCTAACTACGCTCAGTGGATAGGCAGTCTATCCACATGATGTTCATTATCCTAACTTCCTTATCCCAACTAATATTATAATGCGAAAATGAGTTTGTTTGTTTGCTTGTTACGTTTTCACGCCGAATCTACTGAACCGATTATCATGAAATTTTGCATACACATAGGTTAGGATACCGAGAAGGACATAGGCTATATATCACGCGGGCAAGGCCGCGGGTAACAGCTAGTAAATAATAAAAGAAAATCAGTTACATTTTTAAACAATTAATTTATAATTTATTTGAGAATCTGAAAATTAATGAGAATGAGCGTTAAGGTAAGGCACACATATATACAAACACCCAGCAATTTATTTATTATACTCTCAAATGAGATAAAATTAAAAAGTCTTATAAATCACATCACTAATAATTTACTTGTTGTATTTTTGGTATTACTTTTTAATAAATTTCTTTTGATGTATTAAGAGAATATCCATCTAAAGAAAATGAACATGTTTTACTATAGCCGGTTTTCCTCTAAATGAATAAATTGCTGGGTGAAGTTTGTTATTGCATATACCTGCGCCTTAAAGCCATACATAAATTTTTCGGGGTCCAGTGCCCTTATACGAAACTAGCTGTTACCCGCGGCTTCGCCCGCGTGATACATAGCCTATGTCCTTCTCAGTACCCTAACCTATGTGTATGCAAAATTTCATGATGATTCTCAGTAGATACGGCGTGCAAGCGTAATAAATAAACAAACAAACAAACACACTTTCGCATTTATAATATTAGTTAGGATTAGGATGAATCATTTGAAAAAATATGAAAATATCATGAAAAAATATGAAAATATCAATAAAAATTTTGTAATGCAAGGCCCTAGAAATTACATTTTATGAACTACAGTACAGATAGAAGTCATATATGTACCATGGTTTACCTTTTCTAGAACTGGCAGAGGTATGGATGACTCATCGGTCTTTAGTCTTTGCTTCTTAGCGTTATCTGAAAACAATTTAATAACACATAAATAATCAGGCAGCTAATTACCACTCATTAGCATGCAATTTTGTTACGTTATGTCTATCTACTTATAAATAACCTTATGAATAGATATTACTTGTTGCATAAGTTATGTTACTGGAAACATAATATTTATGACTAAATTTTTATATGAAACCATTAAAATGGCCGTGTGGTTCCCGGCAGATTAGAATAGGATCACTCCAAGTCTTCCCGTGGATTAGACGTCGTAAAGGCGACTTAGGAAACACAAGCTATAAACAAAGCTTATAACCATCAAAGAGACCTCTCCAACCCGTCTGGACAGCATGGAGAGTGTAGGCTAAATCCTCTGCTGTGGCTGATTTTTGGTTCTAGTAGTACAGAGAGGGTCGTGCTCCTGCAGTGGAGACAAAAAGGATCTGATGATGATGATATAATTTAGGATGAGAATAAAACAATACAACAGAAATAAATAGTTACATAGCAAATTTACCAAAATTGCACTGTGTTCTCAATTTGAACCAGTCTGAACTTCTTTGATAGCTACACAGATTATGACAGGCTTTTTTTCGAAAAAACTTAAAACTCAACTGCCTTGGCAAAAAAATATACTTATGTCACTTTCCTATGCAATATTGATAAAATCCATAATAATAACACTAAATCCATGTAGACAATTTAGAAGTATTGATAAAATTAAGAAAAACATATAATTTACATAAATTCCAAAAACATTACACTCCTTATTGGCAGTCATGTTAACATATAAATCTTCCTGTGACACAACATGACTATTACACATATTTCACAATATATAGACACTTTTACTACCGTTAAAAGTTTTTCTATACAATTAAGATTCTATTGTAACTCTAACTTGCTCTAACTCACCAAAAATAGCAGTACTGTCTTTTCCTCCTAATCCATTTCTGCTAATCTGTTTGCTCAGTAGATTGTGAAACCGTTCATCCACAACCGGCAGCAGGCACTTCATGGCTGGTACGTATTGCATGCGGTATAGCAGGATGAATAGTTCTGCAACTCTATGGTTTTGTTGGCCCCAGCATTTGAACAGCTGTCCTGTTGGAGACGAGGCCTGACGACGGGCTACTTGTTCTATTTCCTAAAAAAAGATTAGTAATAAGATAAATGTGACTGCAAACGGGTCAAGTGGAAAAGGCAGGAAGAGGCCTATACCCAACAATGAGTGAACATGGGCTGAGAAAAAAAGAAAAAAAGGACTGTAAACTAAAAGATTTAAGTACATACTTTTGACTGGCTAAAACCTAAACAGCTTATATCTGAGATTAGATTCTAAAGCTCTAAAGTAAAAAAGTTGTTAATTTTTGACAATTCCCTGTAGGTATGAATAGAATGTTGACAAATAGAATTAATACCATCTAGAATTGGTATTGTCTTGATTGTCTTGAAATATCTGAAAAACCGATTCAAGATAACACAGCAGGCGAAAGTTGGTTACATTATCTGCTTTTGTATTCTTTACACATACACAATCAAAATAATACTGCTGTGATACCAAACCTAACAAAACTTTCTACTGTTTCGCAAATAGCTGGCAAACCAGTTTCTGCAGTAAAACCCCGTTCCCAGAACTTGTAAACGACTTTATTTATATCGAAAAGTAGAATAACAATAATTGATAGTACAAAAAGAGTACACTTTTGCTTTTTCTTTAGAAGGCTAGGATTATCATATGTGTAGAAATATTTATCAATTGGAAATCACAGAACTCGTTACCGATTCATAATGTAATAATTGGAAAAGCCCAAATGCTAATAATATACATGAATGATTACTTACATTGACTTCGAAAGCAGAGTATTGCATCGCTCCCGCTAACTCCTTCCAATCGTCGTCATTATCAAGCAATCTACACAACTCCCTGTTTATTTCGAAAGGAAGATCGTAAATATACATTTTCGACGACTTTTTCCTTATCAAAACACGAGCACGCAGCAAACACAAAAATATACGAACACTATCAACCACAGAACAATATTACTCCTAGCGGAGAAGAACGACAACTCAGTAGAAAAAAAAGTAAGAAAGGTTTCCCGGAAATCATACATCCTACAGCCATCTATTGAGCGCCACATAAATTATTTGTGGCGGTATAATTTAAAACGGTATTTGAATATTAAAATTTTATATTACCTATCTGAATTAGGTATTTTCACTTGTAGTAGCCTAGAACCGGGCTGCTACAAGTGAAAATACCTAATTCAGAATAGAATAGGAAAAGGGATTCACTAACCTAAAATGAAACATCGTATTTAAATAGTCTTTAAATATATTTATTTTGTAGCATTCCTTCTTACAGCGTATTGATATAATTAACGATGATTGATTGATTACATATTTTATTAACATAATCGTTTACAAACGTAGCTGACATTTCTAATGGGTCACATGGCTAACTTGTATAAAAAGATGCAAATGATATTAAAGATTAAATCACCTGCAGATCAGGTAAAGAATACCTTTGCTTTGCAATAATAACGGCTAAAGTTAAATGATAAATGATCTACAGTATTTCAAGAGAAATGATTGCTTAAATATATATATATATATATATAAACCAAATTAAGTATGAAATACCATCAAACATAACACATTTATGAAAAGTTATTAGTTCGTGTTGACATGGGTATACTTGTTTTAGTTTAGATTACATTACAGCTGATTAAAATATATTCATACATAGATCTCGACTTTTCCGGTTAATTTAGTTTCAAATAAATAAAACTGTATAAAAATAGTGACTGGCACACACAAAGCAATAGGCATGAATTATATTTATATCACTCCTTTTTAATCTTAAGGTAATTGATAACGTGAAAGTGCTGTAGTATTTTTCGTATTATTAGTATTGACTTTTCATCATTTTTCGGTAACGAATTTTTCTCTTGATGCATGAATTTTAGAGAGGTCCATTGCTGCCATCATTAGAAATAAATAATTTAAAAGAAAACGGAGTGACCATTAAAAATTTCGTCTCATTGATGTTCATAAGCTTTGTTTGGCTTGTGTTTCCTAAATCGCCTTCTACGATATCCACAGGATGACGACTGCCGGGGACACACGGCAGTACTTTAACTAATGGATAATTATACTATATAAAGAGGCCGTGTGGTTTCCGGCAGAGTAGAATAGGACCACTGCAAGTCTTCCCGTGGATGTCGTACAAGGCGACTAAGGAAACCTCTCCAACCCGTCTGGCCAGCGTGGAGAGTGTAGGCCAAATCCTCTGATTGCTCTGGTAGTGAAGAGAGGGTCGAGCTCCTGCAGTGGAGACTAAAAAGACCTGATGATGATGATATGTACTACAAGTAATTTACTAGAACGCTGCGTCGCAAAACTTTTTAAATTCGACCTAGTTTAGGAGTAACAAAATAAATTGCTGGGTGGTAGCACTTTCGCGTTACCTTCGCCTTAAAACAAAAGTAGGCTTAATATGAAATTACAAATCAAGCATTACTATAAGAGGTTGTAAGCTAATTATGTGACATTCAACAATTACAATTCGGTAATTAATTGACAATATTCAATCACTACATAATACATAAAAACCTGTGCAACTTTTGCCATACATAGCTTGCGCTATTTCGTTATGGAAATAAATCCAAGACAATTGTTAAATGAAATAGAAAAACACGGGGAAACTGTTTAAAAACCGTTCAAAATAAAAATGCCGGCAGACGCAAAGACTAAAGATTAACAAATTCTTTTTATCTTTATTTGGACACAATATTTAAATCGGGTTATTGTTATTGATTCCTCATATAATTTACGGCGAAATTAATAGTGGCAATCAGTTGCATTGGTTTAGTATTTATATGAAAAATTGTTTTTTATACAATGATGGGCTAGTGCCTCATCCTATTAAAACCATAGAAAGAAAACAAAAATGAATAGAAATTTATGCATAAATAATTTTTTTGCTAAAGTATAAATGTTTACTTGTGCATAATTATATTCATTTTTCTTTTAAGTGCTGAAGCTGATGCTTCTTCACAAAGTTTTCTATTTTGCACTGTACAGAACCTTTTAATACAAATCAGAAATATGTTATTTATGATCAATGTTATATTTTTTTCTTTATGTTCATCACATTCATTGAGAAATTCGAAATTTACGGCTGCTAGCACATTAGATTTTATGACCATTTTTATATTGGTCATATATCCTTTTTCGAGGAGAATCGCATTTATTAGTGAAGCGCAACTCTCAACACAAGTAACTAAATTTTTTGTGGCATAATTTAAACTTCTTTTTAAATCATTGTATTCCCGCCATTCCACAAAAGAGTGGTGTACATCTAGATCTTTTGCGAGAAAAATATCTTTACAAAATTGGCACTGCGTAGGCATTTTCTTTATTAAAAATCCACATACATAAGTGCAGGCTTGGATCTCTGCACTGTCGTCATTTATTAAGTCATCGCTGTCAGGCATTTCCATATATTCAAAGTCAGGGTCTAATTCTGGCTCTGGCCCTGAGTTTATATTGGATATGGATTTGGAAACTGACAATAATTTATCAAGATTATTTATAATAATATTATTGTCAGTTTCACAGTTTCCTGATGTTCCAATATTTGCCAAATTGCTAAGTATGGCAGTTTTTAAGCCAGCTACAAATTGTCCTGTGGTAGGATTTGTGTTTGAACCACAGTTTCCTCGAATGCAGCCGAAAAGATTCTCAATAGGATCTTGCTGCAGTCGTCTTGTTGCTAAACTTTTGACTTTGAAAGAACTTTTGAGTTTCCTCCACAATTTTTCGACTGCATTCAAGGTCCATATCCATCCCTCTTGTGACGGTGGTTTACGCGAACTCCCAATAAATTTAATATTAAGAAAAAACAATTTCATTTTTTCAAAAAACTCTAAATGTGGAGTATTTTCCGTTAAGTTGGTGGCGTGTGGTTTACCTCTTCGTAAATCGCTATTGTCACTGTTTAATAAATCAAAAAGTTTATCAATGTCACTTAGAATATTAGCCGTTATAATTGCATCAGCTGGGAGTTCTCCTGGAAACAGAAACAGTTACAATTAGCTTTACAATTATCGCATTATACATGACCAATTTTCTAAAACATATAATGGGCATAGTAAGTTAACCTTCAAATTGCGGACTTTTTTGTAGAAAGCTCCCAGACGGCTTAATTATTTCTGACACCTCTGACACATATCAATATATTTTACTCAATATCAATATATTTTACTCAAATGTACACAAAAACTTAACAAATTATATACTTAATCCTTCCGGAAGAATCATTCTATAGATTGGTGAAAGCCGCATGAAAATCCGTGCAGTTGTTTTTGAGTTTATCGCGTACAGACAGACGCGGCCGGGGACATTGTTTTATGATATGTCTTTACGTAAAAATTCTTTGAAACAAAAAATCTGTCCTTTTAATTTATTTGCCCTTTAATTATGTAAAACTATTCGTAACTTATATAAATAAGACTATAATAAAATGTATGTACCTACCTCTATGTATTTTTGAAAACATTCCTCCAGCAACTGAGTGGCTGAAAATTTGTGCAGCTAATTTCACTTTCATTTTTTGCTTGGTGTTGGGATCCAAATGCTCTTTTCTTAATGCAGGAGCATAAACGAAATTTCGATTTTTATTATCAATCTCATAAAATTGTTTTACATAAGCCCATTTTGCAACACCTGTAAAATAAATAACACAGCATGTCAACAGAATGCCAAAGAGTATTATATTGTTAAATAAATTATGATTAGAGTTAGTGTAATGAACGCCCGAATATTCAAAAGCATCTTAAAAGAATCTTACTAATTCGTTTTTAAATCTCATTCGGTATCTGTCTAATGTTAATTTGTATTTTTTGTGTCGTGTGCAATAAAGAGTATACAAACAAACAAACAAACTAAACTAGCAAGACAAAGACAAGACAAGAAAGAACGTTTTGGTTTAAATTCTTGTGAGAATCTCTTGAGTATTCGGGCGTAAGTGGTTTTTTAATTATACCTTTTCCAGTAATATTTTCCACTGTAGAAATATTTGTCGTGCACTCTATATCATATTTTAAAAATAGGTTACGAAAACATTTTAATAAATGTGGTGTATCAAAGAGTGTTATAATGTCCTTTCCATGGACAGATATGCATGGGTTTTGCATGCTAGCACCCAAGATTG
This sequence comes from Rhodophaea formosa, assembly GCA_963082605.1. Classification (NCBI taxonomy): domain Eukaryota; kingdom Metazoa; phylum Arthropoda; class Insecta; order Lepidoptera; family Pyralidae; genus Rhodophaea; species Rhodophaea formosa. The sequence goes on along the minus strand of OY720225.1, from coordinate 6,847,036 downwards.
TAAGCGCCCGTCGATTAACACCGTCCATGTCACATACAATGGCTGCAATGTTTATTCCGGCTTGAAAGCATTGCAACAACACCTGAAATGCAAAAATCAATAATGTTAACATTAATTTAAGTACACTGTATGTATTGACATACATACTACTCATATGTAGCTTCTACAATGGTAATAACTACGTTTGTGTGCACATATTGTGCATTATCCTTATAGAACTTTTTCCCAGATATCCTCATCTATGATGCGTCGGAATCAGGTCTGCTGTTTTAAAGGCCACGGGAATTTGTAATAATCATGCACCAATCAAGAAATTCAAGAAGTTTTTTGCAAACATTTCATTATTAGACAATCTTTTTACTCATATTAGGACCAATTCGTACTGTACATTGCTTGCCAAAACAATTAAATCAGCCCAAACACGATGGGTTTATGTCTATTAGTTAAGGAGTGCCAGTGTGGCCACCTTCCGACTCCATCATCAGATCAGGTTTATGTTGCCATAATATTGCATTGTCATCCAACTTACATATTTATACAAAATTTCAGCCAATTAGTTAAAGGTCAAATCAAAGGATAAGTGCTTCAAAATCTATATGCAAGATTCCACCCGAACAAACATACATACTACATTGCTAGTTAAATAAAAGCTTGAAAACATACCTCTTTGACCAATACCACTAGTCTATCTGCAGTGGAAAATCCGCTTGAAAAATAGTGTGCAATCGGCTGCTTAACCCTCTTCCTTATTCCGGCTATCATAAATACAAGAGCATATGATGCCATTAAAGGCGATCTGCCTTGTCCCGCGTGGTCTTGGTATCCTTCGATAATGTCATATTTTACATTATAATATAAATGTTTCTTCAAGGACATCTCATCAAACATTAAAACATAATTGTTGTCAGATGGTTTCTGGTACTTAACATAGTCTTTTAATATGTTGAAAATTTGTTGATTTGTTCCTACATTAAACGGCACTTTATTTAACATTGTTTTTAATGTTGTCGGAGCCGGTAAATGAAACATCCTCCTTAGTAACCTGTAACAGGTAGGTGACCGTTTAAAAATTCGCAGTGCCGTTAATTTCTCTTCTTTTGACCATCGCCGCCCAGTTAATTTTTTATTATAATTTTTTATCTGACTTTGCAGAAGTAAGGCAAAGGCTGGCGTTAATTTCGTAGATAATTTTTTTATGCAATCCTCTTCACTTAGTACTTTAAGGACTTCTTTACTTTTTAAATTTTTTATTCTATTTTTTAATTGATAGGTTTTTTTCATGTATTTTGAGCACTTAGCATATAATTTATCCTCTTTTTCCTTTTCTTTAGATGTTAAAATTTTTGTTGACCCAGTGACCACTCCACTGCAATCCACTTGTACAGATCCAGATTTAGATTTGTAAGTCACATTTTTATCATACACCAAAGGATCTCTATGTGAAGGTCCCGCCGTGGTTTCCAATAGTGCTTGGATATTTTCATCCTGGAAAAATAGACATAATATGTGAAACAGTAGATTAAAAACATTTTCAAAATCAGCTTTTGTAGTCTCATGTAGCTAAAGTTATCTAAACTTTATGTTCCTTGTGGTCACCACTCCCTGTAGGCAACTCCCATCCCATCCCAGTAGGCCAGGGGTTCGCCAGGGATTGTCATGTAGTTTCGTATATTTATTCATTACATTATAGGTATTATCTGAAATGTGTCTGAGCATTTGGACGTGTGGTGGAAGTGTTTTTTTTTTCTTTTTCAGACAAACAGAGGAAAGATTAATCAGAATACTAACAATTTGATATCTACCAAAGAAAATTGCAGCTTGCAAGAAAAATTTACTTACTTCATTAGAAGGGATTTTTTGGCAAATAATGTTGCGTATGTCCACAAAAGGAACCCTTGGTGTAGGTCCAGCTACTGGTTCAAGGACTGCTTGGTTATTTTCATTCTAGAAAAAAAGACAATGTGAAATAGTGGATTGGATCAGATACATTTTCTAAAGTTTTCTCATCAGCTAAAATCATTCTCACACATAGTTCTGCCATTGTTTTGTTAATCACCTAGAAAGTACATACATACATAGCATCACGTTGCTATCCCTTGCGGGGTGGACAGAGCCTGGGCTCTGTCTGCCTATGGTCTTATAGACCTGGGTTTATAAGACCTTAAGCCATGTTTAGCATGTTGCTGGGCGTTAGGTAAGAACGGGAGTGTCGGCTTGCTAGCCGCTTTGCCTATTAAAATGATTCCTTAGATTTTCGCCTATTCCCTCCAGAAAATAAGAATTAAATAATTAATAATTTACTCACACTGGAGGAAAACAATATTTTAGGGCAAGTAATATTGCGAATATCCACATAAGGAACCCTGTGGGAAGGTCCTGCTTCCGGTTCCATTATTACTTGGTTGTTTTCATCCTGGAAAAATAGACATTAAGTGCATACATATCTTTACAGTTAGTTATAAGAGTTTAGTAAATGATAGACGACGTTTTTGATTGCGTACTGATATTTTTCTGTATTGCTTCAAATTTAACTCTCTTTCTGAATATTTCTCCAAAAAAATATTTCTTAAATTTATCATATGAACAAACACATGTAGTAAAACTATCCTCCCCCATCCAAATGTTTACCCGTTGCATCCTCAACTAAAATTTGTCAGACACCAGGATCTGCTTTAATAACTATGTTGTAATATCATTTCAAAGGATTTTACTGCCGGTTGACTGCCTGACATAAAGGGCTCATGTCATTCTTAGCCCTTTCCACCACAGAGGCCATAGTTAGTTTAGTTATTTATTTTTGCAATTAAGCAGAGCAATACTAATCTTCTACTTAAAAAAAAATGCAATGTGCTAGTTAACTTACATTGGAAGGAGCTGCATCCCTCAGAAGAAACTCTTTAGAATCATTTGTGAAGTCCTCATCTTTAAAATGATTTTGACAGAGCATTCTGTGCTCAGAGTGCAATTTTCTCTGCAACTCCAGAGAGGGGTTTCTGTCTGGAAAAATATATCTTGCCCATAATTCACACCTGAAAAGAAGAAACCATACATATATCTGAAAGAGTCATTTTTTATTAGGTACATTGTGTTGAATAAGTTTCAGATGGTGCAATGCATAGGATTTAAGGATTACAATTAAGTCGTGCGCACCATTTGGCAAACCATAACCACCAAGTTCGACACAAATTTTGGCAGTTGAATATGCATAGTAGGTACGTAGATGGGAACAACTTACCGAATAAGATTCCTTACAGCAGGCTTTGGAAATCTGAAAAGTTTCACACCGTCAGCTGCTGGCGAACACCCGCATTTAAAGCAGATTCTTTTGCTCTCTCTGTCGGCCATTGTAAAAGTGATAACAATGAAATGAACGAGCCAATATCGCCAAATAACAAGGAGGCACTAAAACTAAACCGAGTCTATATCTCAAAGAGTCACTTTCTCGAAATAACACAAAACTTCACAGAATACCTATTACTAAAAGAGTCTATATCTCAGAGTTAATGTCTCACACACAATTTGATATCTCACCACATTATACACAGACAAACGGAGGAAGCGATGCTCAACTCAACGTCGTACGGGTAATAAAATACAGAGAATGGCGAATTTTGCCGTAAAATTCGTGTGATTTTCCGAAACGAAAAAACGCCATTACAATTTTTTACGTAAATCTTTGTTAATACATTCGTACAATATACATGTCTTTGTCTTTTAACCTATCTATTCATACAAGAGTGAAAGAGATGAAATATACAAATAACTATCATTAATTCTAGCAGGTTTATACGTCATGCCGGTTTCCTTGATGTTACCATAACAATAATACTAACTTCTACTATATTTTTTTTGTATTGATGAATTTAATGGTTTTTAAGTGGTAAAAATACTTATAAAAAGCATTAAAAAACATAAGTGAATGTAAACTAAGTAAAAATTAAAAAGATAATATCAAAATATTTTTTTATTTTCTACCGGAAATATAATATTCTAACTTTTTTTTTAGCCCTAGTAGGCTCCTTAGCACCAGGTACATACTCGACTAGGCCTGCTATCAACGGTGTACTGATTGAGTTGACTTTGCTTTGACGGACGACTGACTGACTCACTCACTTCACTCACTGAGACTGAATGACATTGACGTACAGTAAACTGACAGTCAGCTGACTTTGACAGACTATACGTGATACACTGACATTGACAATGTATTCTGACAGACTATTTATTGACATGTTGGTATTGGTATGTATTGCCATTTATTAAATTGTTACAATTTTTGGTTTCTGCTAGAAATACTGTAGGTAGGTAACAGTTCAGAATTTTTAGTCACGTCAGACCTTCGAGCAACACGCTACGGAAGGCGTGTTGCTCGAAGCGTCAGACTGGTTACCTCTCTAAGTATTTAGCTGCCATCATCATCATTATTAGCTTCACTTGTATGTAAGAAAATCTTGAAATCTCAATTTGACCCACTTCCCTGTCTTCGATTAGGATGAAATTTTGCACACGCTCTGAGTTCTAATGACAATACATGGCTAGCGTGCAAAGAGCGTGTTTTGTAGTTTTTTAAACTAATTATAAAACATGGAAAGTAAATGGTATGTTCTGTAAACCACTTTACGATTTTTTACCAAGCTATACCTACATCAGGAACGTACGTACATTATAATGAGATGAATTGATTGAATGCTTTAATTTTACACCAAAATTGAGAAGATTAAAGAATTGAGGCAATATCCTAATCCTAACTAATATTATAACTTGTATTAAGAGTTTGTTTGTTTATTTGTTTGTTTGCTACGCTTTCACGCCGTAGGTATCTACTGAACCGATCATCATGAAATTTTGCATACATATAGAAGGACATGGGCTATATATCACGCGGGCGAGGCCGCAGGTAACAGCCAGTTTATAATAATGCCTCAATACCCTTTTTCCGTTTTGTAAACTACACGTTCAGGGCTTTTAAGCAAAAATTCTTTTGCAGCTGTTTGTGAGCGGGTCCAAAATATTATAGTTTTTTGTCATTTAAGGGACCTAAGCGCCATTGGGTTTCTATGGCGCTAAGGACAATTTGTGAGTTCACTGCTAGACTACAGACTCAGAGAGTCACTAGTTAGTTTAGTACCTACTTTAGGTACTCAATTTCAGCAATTTTTTCATCTTATCGGTCTGACTTTAAACGTACTTCACATGGAAATGGTCACATTATTACGTAGTCCATATATCTGATTATTTATTGCATGACAATCCGTTTTATTCCACTATGATCACTTAGGTGAAATCACCTGGGTGAACAAAGTACCTAAACTTTTTTAGTCCACTTTGTTCACCTCGGAATTTGAGCACCTAGGTGATATCACCACAGTGATGGAAGGCGACTTTTTTAGTGTACTTTATTCACTATTTTTCTATACTTCACTATTATTATTATACTTATTAATCATATAACCTAGGTGATCAACGGCGCCTCTTTTTTCCCACGCTAATAGAAGTTCACCTACATAAAATGAAAAATATATTTTGTGTTTTTAAAGTAAAGTTATACAGATAGGTATTTTTTTCATAGATACCTAATCAAAGTGTACGTTTCTCGTTACAGTTATAATTTATAGTTTGCTCACAGACAATGAGCAAAGTTTCTTCTTATAATTATATAATATAGGGACAAATCATGATATCACACAGATTAAGCTAGCCTCTCAGTAAATTATGCACGTATTGTGGGATACTAACTCAAACGATACTATATTTTATAATAGATAGATACATAAATAGATATTAACGTCCTAGACCTAGGCCTGAAAAAGATCATTTTCCATGATGATCTGCCCCCTTATTTCTAACTCGGATGACAGGTGTCGATGCCTATCAATCTAGGATTTGCTGTTACAATGCGTTTTTTGTATTTGAAATAAAAAGTTCGAGCAAGCAAAACCCGCATTGTAACTGTAAATCCTAGTTTGATAGGCATCGACACCTGTCATCCGAGTAAGTAAATACGGGGGCTGGCCGGGAATCGAACGTGTTGCAGGCCGGCGTGTTTACCACTGCGCCACAGAGGCTGTCAAAGTGTATATCTAGTCCACATTACCTTGCGGTCAACACGAACCGCGTAATGCAAGATGCATGTGCCACTTTACACTCTAAGCCTACAAATAGATATATCTATAGTGTCTACGTAATAACGATAAAACATAAAGTTTTAAACCCAAAATTAAACCGCCAAAAAGCAAAAAAATCAATCATCTCCTGTTTTTCTACCCTTAGGTACAGTTGGTTTATTTTTTTCCAAATTTATTTGGGGCCTATTTCGGGGTAAGGTTAGGTTAGTTTAGTTTCCATTTTTTTTGCAAAATATTATGGTTTTTTGACTAAAACTAAGAAAAGCTTCACGTTCTTACTTAAAATTTTAAACAGTAAGTAGTTTATTAAATTAGTAAGTAGTTTAAGAGCTATCTAGGGCATCGCAGCACAATTTTTTAAATGGTTATTTTATCTTCAATGGGCCCGATAAAAAATTAAAAGGACGTCTAACCTTCGGGATTTTTGTACTTACCAGTACCAGTAACTCACAGGGCGATTACTAAAAAAGGATAAAGTAGAACATATTTTTTTTTTTTGTATAAATTTATACCTATGTTTTCAAAAACAACTGATAAAATACAACTGATATTCCACTACGTAATACTAAAACTTTTGTACTAGTACCCCAGTAACTCAAAAGGACTGCATGCGCACCAGACAGTGCCAATTCCGAAATATAGTAGGAATAGCAAATGCTACGGGCCCTGGACTTTTAGGGGCGCGCCTAAGAATCAATCTATACTATTATTATAAACGAAGAGTTTGTTTGTTTGAACGCGCTAATCTCGGGAACCATTGGACCGAATTCAAAAATAAATATGTATATACGGAGAAATCACACAGATTGACCTAGCACCAAAGTAAGTTCGAGACTTGTGTTATGGGATACTAACTCAACGATACTATATTTTATAATAAATACTTATATAGATGAACATCCAAGACCCAGGCCAATCTGAAAAAGATCATTTTTCATCTTGACCTGACCGGGGATCGAACCCGGGACCATCCGTGTCGCAGGCAGGCGTGTTGACCGCTGCGTGCTGGAGCTCGTCTGATGCTTTCACCGTTGAATAGGAACGTTATTCCTGTGCGCCATAGGCTAAGCATAGGCTATGTATGTACCACGGGCACAAGCCGGGGCGGACTGCCTAGTCTAAAATAAAAAAACCGGCCAAGTGCGTGTCGGGCCACGCGCAGTATAGGGTTCCGTAGTTGCGAATGACAACTTTGAGTTCACACTGTTTACACTCGCACCTCCCAGTTTAACGACCAAAAACATCTAACAATAAAGATTGTATGAAATTTTACATTTGCCAGTACATTTTATAAGTTGGTTGCCTATTACTTTTTAGTTTGCACTTAGTACCCAGCTCTGATAGTTTTCCTTTCAACTTCAGTATATATACTACTGCTGTAATTTTTTTCACGTATCCATATATAACCATTTAGCAGATAGAGGGGGGGGACACGTACCTCTAACAAAAATTTGCACTTTAAAACCAAATATTTCGGAAACGGATCCCTAAATCGAAAAACCGGCCAAGTGCGTGTTGGGCCATGCGCAGTGTAGGGTTCCGTAGTTGCGAATGACAACTTTGAGTTCACACTATTCACACTCGCACCTTACAGTTTAACGACCAAAAACATCTAACAATGAAAATAGTATGAAATTTTACAGTTTATAAGTTGGTTGCCTATAACTTTTTAGTTTGTACTTACTACTCAGCTCTGATAGTTTTCCTTTCAACTTCAGTATATATGCTACTGCTGTAATTTTTTTCACGTATCTATATATAACCGTTTAGCAGATAGAGGGGGGGGATACTTACCTCTAACAAAAATTCGCACTTAAAAACTAAATATTTCGGAAACGGAGCCCTTAATCAAAAAATGGTGTTCTCAACCTCACAATATTTTTAAAATACCTATTTAACGATACCCCACACAATAGGTAAATAGAGAAAAAAAAATTACTCCCTCACTTTAATTGTATGGGAGCTACCCTAAAAAAAATTTTTTTTCAAGATTTTATTCTACCACTTTTTTGCCATGATTAATATACATACCCATACCAAATTACAGCTTTCTAGTACTTATAGTCTCTGCGTAAAACCGCGGACGGACAGACAGACAGACAGACATGGCGAAACTATAAGGGTTCCTTGTTTACTACGGAACCCTAAAAATGGTGTTCTCAACCTCACAACATTTTTGAAAGACCTTTTTAACGATACCCCACACGATGGGTAAGTAGAGAAAAAAAATTACTCCCCCACTTTACTTGTATGGGAGCTACCCAAAAAAAATTTTTTTTTTCATGATTTTTTTCTACAACTTTTTTGCCATGATTAATATACATACTCATACCAAATTACAGCTTTCTAGTACTTATAGTCTCTGAGTAAAACCGCGGACGGACAGACAGACAGACAGACAGACAGACATGGCGAAACTATAAGGGTTCCTAGTTTACTACGGAACCCTAAAAATGCAAAAGCTATACTGTGTCTGTCAGGTCTTACTTCTTGATACTTCGATTAATATGAAATTGGTATAGACATATTTTGAGCCCCAAAAAAGGGTAGGTACGTACCGTGGTACTGTTCTCGGGGATCTATATTCACGAGAAGGGGAAAAGCTGTTATGTATAACCTAAAAGCCCGTAATTAAGAGAATCAATTAGGTACCTATACTTATTTATTTCAAAGTGTCAATTAGTTAACTCTGGACGAGATTTTAAATTTACTTAGGTACTTTAACATGTTTGGTACTAGGTACCTAGGTACTACAAACTTACTCCCTGTAAAACTATGGATTTGAGAATATTAGAATGGTAGGTACTTATCTCACCTAAATTAATAAAATAAGGAAAGAAATAAAGGTTCAAGAAGATTTTTAGATTTACGTAAGATACAATTAATTTTAGTTACATTATCACCAAAACGCGACAAAAGTGGACCTTGTAAATGTGGGCCGGTCTGTATGTTTGAACAAATGTTCACATTTTTGTTATCCGCTATGAATAATCGATTATTTGAATATTACACTAACGAGTGACCTAAATCAATATCATTTGTGTAATGATCCGACTTAATGAGTGCGACGTTTCCAAATCTCTTCGAAAACAAGCGGTTTTTGCTAAGTGGGCAAGCAAACAGACATACCGCTTACCTAATGGAAGGCGGCCACTATGAAGGATGCCCTCGAGAGAATAACTTCTCAATTCTCGCCTCTTTCCCATGGGGGTAGGCAGAGACCAAGGACCTCCACTTGCTACGATCCTTACAAACCTCTCTCGCTTCATCTAAGTACCTACATTCATCAATCTTTTCATACATGCTCGCCGGTTTCAGGTACTCCTGACTTGCCCCTTGACAAGAACTCAATCTGGTCATGGTACGTGCGTCGAGGCTGGCTCTGACCTACTCTTCTAAAAATATTAATTATAAATGATTAAATCTTTAAACAAAAAAAAAATAAAACAGTCGAAATAAACTAAAGAGTAAAAAATTTTACATCCGTTGTTTTTCTACCCTTACTGTCGGATTTTTTCCAAATTGATATGGGACCAACTTCAGCGTATATCCACCCAGCAATGGCGCTAGTGTGTGAACTCACTTCGCCTAATTATTTTTCTTATCGGAAAGGATATACGCTGAAGTTGGTCCCATATCAATTTGGAAAAAATCCGACAGTAAGGGTAGAAAAACAACGGATGTAAAATTTTTTGCTCTTTAGTTTATTTCGACTGTTTTATAAAAAAAATATATTTTGTTGGGTTATCTAGGGCATCGCAAAACAAGATTAATAAACGGTCTCTCCATTTTCATATAAAGTATACATTATGATGCAAGTACGGTAAGCTGGACATTTAAGTAGAGGTGTTCATAGGCACATGACAAAGCTAAGTGCTTATAATAAACCGATGACTATATTAGACAGCTTACTGAGTACGAGCATCATACGACGATTTTCAATAAATTTCCGATTACCATAAATTGCAAGTGTACATTTATACAAATCAGGTTTAATTATTCAGGTTTATTTTTATCCTATATAAATCCAAAAAAAATGAAGCAAATGACTTATTAACCTTCTCCTTTTTTAAGTCGGTTAAACAATCACATCTCACGAATCAGAAAAGAGTTTTCACGCTAAAAATGAAACTTTTTGCTCGGATTCTATGAAAAAGGTTCGATTGTTCAACTTTGCCATTGGGCTATTGAACGTTGTGATTGGTGTAAAGTAAAAGGGCCTTGTCCCGTAAATACGTCATTATGATCCAAGTTTCGATGTCATAAGGACCGTATTAATAGCAAATGTATTGAAAAATTATTTAATTAAAATGGGGGCAGCACTGCACCTCGTAACATTCATGTATGCCCTTAATATTAACCTCATCCACCTCAACATCACTTACGAAGTACGTAAAACATTTAGGTGATAGACCCGTTATAATTAAGTGAAAATTACATTTTTTATTCCTTTGCGAGTTACGTACGTCGAATTAGAACAAATATACAGACACTTGAATACACAGAAAACCACACGAGTACAGGGCTGCACTCAGCGCCGAGCTTTTTACCCGACTACGAAGAGAGGCGTTCTCTTCCATGCTGTTTAGGAAGAAAAGAAAAAACAAAGACTATAACCAGCTGCTTTTTGTCCCTAGCAGACTGTAAAAATCGGTCAAAGGATTAGGTGAAAATCTAAGGAAGGCGATGTGGCTAGAAACTACATTATCTTGATTCCATTCCTTTATGTCCGCTAAATCGCTAAACGTGGCCTTTAGGTATCATGACCTTATGCTCTGTCTACCCCGCAAGGTATTTAGTCGTTATAGTATGCATTTAGGAAATAAGAAGGATTGAAGAACATGGTTTGGTCAGTGGTTGCGAAAATAAAAAGATGCCAACTAATACCGGCTTGTCTTTTGATTTAATTCAATGGTACAGAATTTCGAGCAACACGGCCTCCATACCGGACGGAGTTCCATTAGGTAAGCGGTATGTCTGTTTGTTTGCCCACTTAGACTTAGGACTTAGGTAGAAAACCATTTGTGTGTTTGTGCATTGAGTGGGCAAAGTGACAATTTACTTTCTCTCTCAATCTACTTCTGTCGTTTTTTGCGGGGGGGAAATGTGCACACAAGTTTAGTTCCGCACACCTACATACAAAACTTAAACTGTCAGTTCATAGTAATTATGACATTGTCACAAAAAATTACATATAATAGAAACAATAATTTGTGTACAGATGAGTCACACACAACTAACACATAGACATGCATATGCCTAATTTGGCTTGTACCTTGACAGAGGGGAACGCAGCGTATGGCTACTCCCTTCCGGTACGGAAGGCCGTGTTGCTCGAAGGTACAGAATCATCGAGCTAATCTGAAGATGAGTCGGACGGTACGAACTTCTAAACTAAAGAAGATAAACCCATATTTCGATTTATTGATGGTGTTTCGATAAAATCCACCTACTACTTCTTTGTATGTCTGAAATTGCGGGGTGTATAAAATCTACCGCTATGTGTGTGTCAAATACACAGTTCAAATTAGACCAACCTCCAAGGTTTCAAGGTTTCATCGTCGGTCGGGGTCTGACAACATACATATACAACCGGGAAATGCTCATGCACTCCGGCTGCTGGAGTGTTTCGAAGCCCAAGGACAGAAAGTCTATTAACCTTAGAATTAATATTCTTGAAGCTTAACCTCAAGATGAAGTCAGAAGATGTCTATAGGAATTCCTATTCAAACTATACAAGTATAGACTTCTTGTGGCTGAGATGATGATGATGATGAATAAAAGCATAACAAGCCTTTATTTAACTCGTCCAGTTAGTTTGTCTGAAAGGGTCGCAACTTAGCAACTTTACTTTGAAGCACTTTTCTTACCCGATTATTACTGATGTAAGTTAGATGACAATGCAATATTATGGTACCATAGATTTGATCTGATGATGGAGTCGGCCATAGGCAATTCAATATGTTGATTCAGATTAGATTTTTATAAGTTTGTCTAGTGAAACAAACAACTATGTAAAACTCAATATCAAATTGGAAAAACACTGGTAAGAACAATAATGCGTTACTTTGCGGAAGTCAAAGTTACATGCACTTTGAGTTTAATTATTTTGTGATCTTCCGCCACCATTACTGGCCAGCGCCTACCCACAATTGTTAGTCCCGTCATGCCCGTTAATGCATGCGACCATTGCCGATGTTGCTGATACTGCAGAGGTTGCAGCGGCATCGGCCGTCGTGCTTGTGTAAGGAGAACTTACGTGCTGGAATCAGCTTGTTAGTCACTAAACTTAATCCAGGTTTTAAACTGTATCCAGGTTTTAACTATACCCAGGTTTTTTTATTTTTATTCCTGTTTTTTAAAACCCCAGAACTCAGCCGGGCTTATTTATATATTTAAAAAACACTTTATTGACATAAAGGACATTTATATGAATGCAAAAAACAAAAGGCGGCCTTATCGCAATAGCAATCTCTTCCAGGCAACCTTAGGGTAATTAGAAAAATAAAGAGATATAAATCAGGCCAGTTGCAAAAACGTAAAGGAAAAATTACAAGATAATACGACACTGCGCTCCATGACTCAAGTTGTCGATGTTGGAATGAAATCCGCTAGGCTAAAGTGGGACTGGGCGGGTCATGTTTGCCGAATGGTCCCGGAAAGATGGGCTCAAAAATCTACTTTATGGGTCCCTACTGACGGAAAACGATCAAGGGGTAAACCTAAGACCAGATGGCAGGATGATTTGTTTGGTTTTGATAAAGATTGGAAAGATATAGCAAAAGACAGGTCACATTGGAAACAGCACACAGCACAAAACATATTAACAGAATAATATAAAATAATGTAAATCAAAATACATACATACTCATATATACTACTATTGCATACAATCGTACGAGATCTGGATGATATACGAATACAAAAGAATTACAAAGAAGCTTATCTTATATGCAAAGCTTTGCTTATATTATTCTTATTAGATTGAAGAAAGAAATTTTAGCAAAAATAACAACTTATTTCACAATAAAAGGTGGTTCAGTCAGTCCAGCCCTGGCGCCCGAAGGCTGCGCAGCGGACACAAGCCCTACTTTGTCGTGCGCAGGCGCAGCCCGGCTCAGTTCCACTGCAACCACTTACTGAAACACTTCTAGTTGTCACAGTTCAATAAAATTGCTGTAACTTGGTAAGTTTTTTATACTTTTGAAGATTTATCTTTTTATTCTTTCATGGTAACTCCTATATTATGTGTTTGCATTACCCTTCGTTTTCTCTAGACCACTTGCTAGATTGACTGGTAGAAGTCTGCCTTTACACGTGTTATAATTTAGTGCATGAAATTAAATAAATAAATAATAGTCTACCAAATTACTAAGCCGATTTAAAATACATAATAATTATAATAATTTCTCTATAAAAGGTGGTTTATAATACCTGTACAGTGAGTCCAGCCCTGGCGCCCGAAGGCTGCGCGTCGGACACAAGCCCTACTTTGTCGTGCGCAGGCGCAGCCCGGCTCAGTTCTACTGCAACCACTTACTGAAACACTTCTAGTTGTCACAGTTCAATAAAATTGCTGTAACTTGGTAAGTTTTTTATACTTTTGAAGATTTATCTTTTTATTCTTTCATGGTAACTCCTATGTTATGTGTTTGAATTACCCTTCGTTTTCTCTAAACCACTTGCTAGGTTGACTGGTAGAAGTCTGCCTTTACACGTGTAATAATTTAGTGCATGAAGTTAAATAAATAATCAATAGTCTACCAAATTACTAAGCCGATTTAAAATACATAATAATTATAATAATTTCTCTATAAAAGATGGTTTATAATTTATACTTTATTATTAATTATATATTCAAATTTCTCAAAAATATTACAAAATTTTAATTATAAGTAGAAATAGTCTTCCAACTCGTCACATTGAGGCAACGTGCCCAAAATACTGGCAGCATTACCGCGCTGAAGAGCAATGCTAATGCGTTGAGCGAAGTAATGACCAGCTCTAGGGTCACCCGTTACCTCAATAAGACGAGTTGTGATTTCCTTATAATAAATCTTAGCCTCCGGGCCCCAGGGACCCAACGTAATACATAATACCTGTACAGTGAGTCCAGCCCTGGTGCCCGAAGGCTGCGCGGCAGACACAAGCCCTATTTCGTCGTGAAACTGAAACAATTCTAGCTGTCGTAGTTCAATAAAATTGCTGTAACTTGGTAAGTCCTTTCGATCAGTTATGTCGTTATTAATCTTTTTCTTCTTTTATGGTAGCAAAATTAGTAGTATACTATAAATTATAGTCTACTTAACTATATTTAACCGATATTGATGAAATTTAAATGGTGCCAAAATATAGCTATATTATCATCATCATGTTCTTTTTTCGTCTCCACTGCAGGAGCACAACCCTCTCTGTACTACCACAGCCATATATCACATTGACGTCAAAGAAGTGTGCAGTTTTTTCCAAAATTATCTGTAATTGACACTCAAATACCCAACTCATTTCTAGAGGGTTGGTGGCAGTCACTCCGTAAAATAATTGCTGAATCGCTAAATGGTTAAGTCTGAACTCTGAATAGTATTTAACTGGCATTGTCAATTGAGGCTTATGACGATGATGATGATGGCATTGTCACTTAGGGCCGTCTTACCCATATTGGGCACCTGGGTGCGTGCATATGGAAACATATAGTCCGGCCCGCTTTGTCAATTTTTTTCTGGTTGCCGAGTCAATGTCGGTGGTTTTTTTTAAAGGACTGTGTAGCTAGCTCCAAGTGAGTTTTTGCTACTTCATCGGTTTTTTTTGAGGGCAGAGCGCCCTCAACCAGTAACACGAAAATCTCCAAAGGGCGCCCAAGACGGACGGACCTCGGCTTTGGGCGTTGCCTGTGTGCGCAAGGCTTGGAGAGACAGCCAACTCTATATGCCTGATGGGTTGCGATTTGCGTGCATAGCCTGAAGGGCCGAACTGAGAAACAATGTGAAAGCCTTTGGACAGCAGCAACGCTCTTGTTTTGCCGTATGGGCCAATGTTGGTGGGACCAACCATGGACTTTTACTCCGCGCTGTTGGCGTAATTTTTTGTTCTGATCAGCGCCCCACAGAACCAGCACCCAGGTTTCCCGCACCTTCGTCCGGGCTAAGACGGCTCTGATCATTGTGAGCATCATCAATCATGAATAAGCTACCACTCGTGAGAAAGAGTTACAGCTTCAAACTTCTAGGGAGTATCCAATTCTAATCTGAACCCACAAGAAATGTACCATATGTTTCGACACAGTACCGTTTCTCTTTAGCAAGTTTTTGGATTACGAATTGTATGAAATTATTAAAATCACTCTCTTTTCAGAGCATCATCAAATACCGCAATGGTAATCAACGCAAACGGTTCTTAAAAAGATGTATTGATGGGTTAGGATACCTTGGACCTGGTCTAAAGCTTAGGCGCATTAAAGGAGTCAGTACAACTACAGTAGTTAGTGCCAATAGCTACTGGTATAAACATACACAAGGTACAAGAATAACCTTCAGCACCAATATTATCAGGGTTAAAGCGTGTAGTTTGACCACTGATCGCTCAGTACAAAGCACTGAAGGCTTTTACAAGAGTGCCAAGAATCGGTATCATTACGGCTAATCTGGTGAACAACACCAAGAATGATTCCAGTTTAGAAACCTACTCGTGAACTAGGCCGTGTAGTTCCCAGCATAGTAAAATAGGACCACTCCAAGTCTTCCTGTGGATGTCGTAGAAGGCGACTTAGGAAACTCAAGCTAAGCAAAGTTTTTAACATCAAATAGACCTCTCCAACCCGTCTGGCCAGCATGGAGAGTGTAAGCCGAATCCTCTGACTGCTCTGGCATATTAGCCAGAGACATATATATGTCTCTGGTAGAACAGACAGGGTCGTGCACCTGCAGTGGAGACTTAAAAAAGACCTGATGAAGATGACGAGGAACCTACACTATCAGACTCATTGTCGATGCGCTGAGTGTTGCCAACCTGAATTTTAGAAAATTAGTAGATTAGGTGCCAAATGTTGGTAGAAGTTGATAGAATGTAAAATGCAAAAATCTACCATCTCAATTTAGAAGATTTTGTTACGATTTAAAAATGCATGAACTGTTCTTAAAATTTTGAATATTTTTGGTCATAGTGCCTTTTTCTAGCTTTTCGTGGCAGAGTTCCTTGCCTAGAACTCTGTGCATCGCTTTCGCTGCTGTCAGTCAGAATCCATTATATAAATAAAAGCACGCAACATAGAACAAACAACAATCAGCACCGTTAAAATATAATTATTTAGTTTTAATTTAGCAACAAAACAGAAGCAAAGTTTCACCATTGATTCCGCAACAAACTAACCGGGAATGGGCCACAGCACAGTAGTGTCTATGGGCGCGAAATGGCGCGAACGGCGAACTTTTGCTGATTTTTTTTTGTGGTTTATAGCCTGGACTTTATGTATACTTGACACATCGCCGCATGGCTCACGCAGCACATCGGAAAGTCGCTCGTTGATATAAAAATAATTCAAAGACAGGTAAATTAAAAAATAGGTAGTTTTTAGGTCTAGGGTGGTAGATAGGTCTACTTGGTACTAATTGGTAGATCTACCAAAAAGTTGGTAGGTAAATACGATCTTCATAAAATTTTATACGTACATAAGGATATTTGGGGGGTTTTCTTCAAATAAACTCGTTCGCTTAAAAACTTACCTATACCACACAATTTAGAGAATTACACAATTTGTTATTTAAAATGCGTAGACATTGAGTTTCAACAGAAATGTAATTCGTCCTCGCGTATTTCGTCTGTTTGTTCAGCAGTTTCATTGTTTTACTCGTCTGATAGGTATGACATCCAAACGTGTATTAACTGAGTAACTATACCAACAAGGCTGTATTTGTCTGCTACATAAGTTTATACAATTATTTAAATCTATTATAATAAATGAACTCCATAAAAATAGTTAGTTGGTTGTTTGTAGTCAGTGAATTTAAAATAAATAAAAAATATCACGTTTTTATCCCTGGCGGTGTTGACTCATAAGCTCATAAGTCACAAAGGCCACATTTAGCATCGTAGTGAGTATAAAGGTGGATCGCGGAATCAAAATAGTGATAGGTTGATAGCCGCATTACATATTGATATGATTCTTTAGATTTTCGCCCAATCCCATGACCAGCTAATACGGTCTGCGCTGGAACAGAAACAGCTGGTATATTATGTGTTTTTTTTTTCCAAATGCATAAAACAATAATAAAAGTTGTATTAAAACTTTTTTTAACTCCATTAGCGGTCATTTGTGTCTATTGCATGACAATGTTGACTAAACATGTGATCCTACCTACATTTTAATTTTACAACACCAAAATGTTACCTGTTTAAAGCAATAAAGCTTTGGAATTTTCATAAACTTTAAACGGACTATGTTACACCGGTTGGAGTAAAAAATGTTTGTTTCAATTTACAGGAAGGATGCGGCGCAGTCCCAAAGGATCTCCATGCAGAGATCGTGTGGCAAAGATTCGACTTTCAAAGATTTTTCTATAAAATACGTCTTTACAGGCACAAAAGTGCCAAAAGTACGTCATTTCATATTTCCACTAATTCTAATAATTTACTTACATATGTTTTAAATTATTAATAATTTTTGGAAAGCTACAGAATATTAGGTTTGGAAGAAACTCTTTTCAACAGTGGCAGTACCTACGGTTAAGTAAATTCAAGCTGCGTGCTTCACTCCCAACGAACTCAGTCCACATCTTGCCACAAAAACAATTTTTTTCCACATTTTATCAGTAACTCGGGGAAATCTATTAAAAATAGGATATGCCAAGATATGTGGCCTCTATTGACCCTACAGAAAGGGTAAACATAAAAATTTTGACTTTAATTAATGCACGATTATGGGTTAAGTAAGAAGTATCTGTGTGATTAAATAGAAATTTGACAAAAATTATTTCCTTAAAATTTTCCGATTCTACGACTCGATTTTTTTAAGGTACCTGATAGACGAAAAAGAAAAACAAACACAGATTTAAAAACAAAATATTAGTATTTTATAGGTTAATTTAGTTTTACTTGGGTATATATTAATTGTATATTCTTTACTATTATTTGTGTAATTAAATATTTCAGGATTAAAAATAAGAAAGAAGCCTCCAATGGTGTTTTGTTAAGCGAAGTTGGTTTGTGACCGTCACTAACGGGCAGTACTCATACTTTTGCTCGTTTTGACGATCGCAAAATGAACTCGCTTGACTATATTCTACAGTTTACAAGAAAGAAGAAGACTCTATAGAAGACAAGATTTTTAGAACATGTTTTTAGAATATACTTGTGTCATTCCATCCATAGCAGCCACGGAGAATGCAGCAGTTTATTCATTATCATCATCAGGCCTTTCCAGCCTTCACTCATCATTTCGTGTAGGTGACACGGTCAATCGACCTTGCACACCCTGGTGTCAGAGTTCTTCAGAACCGCCTCTCGGCCTCTGACGTGGTTCCTTTAACGACTACCAGATGGCAGCCGGGACCATCGGCTTAACGTGCCTTCCGAAGCACGGAATCATCTTTCTTATCAGACAATCAGGTGATTCATGCCTGCAATGTCCTAACCAAACTGGAAACAACTTAACAAAGTATGCTTCCCGTGGGAGCGTTTGCTTTGTTGACCCGGGGGTCGTGGCCCCGGGTCAACAAAGCAAACGCCTTAACCACTGGACCACGGAGTCAGTCTTCACTGAAGGAGCACGACCCTCTCTGTACTACCAGAGCCATATACTAGCCTGAGTAGTCAGAGGATTTGGCCTACACTCTCCACGCTGGCCAGACGGGTTGGAGAGGTCTCTTTGATGCTAATAAGCTTTGTTTAGCTTGTGTTTCTTTAGTCGCCTTTTACGACATCCACGGGATGACTTGGAGTGGTCCTATTCTACTCTGCCGGGAAACACACGGCAGTTTATAATCATAACCTTTTCAGGAAATCTTTGGCCTATCTATCTGTCCATCAGCCAAGGACTTCCACAGCTGGACATAGATCGCCACAAATTGCAGTTTTGTGCATACTGAAAATCAGTCACTAGATAATATTTAAGTTGGTTAATTTAAAAAAATACTACCTGTTTATAAATAATAATTTTAATTTACCTCAATTTCATACCTTTTAATTTGTTAATTTTCAGTAAATTACGATAAATAAATATATATTTCTCAAGAGCATTAATTTAAATTTGTAATAAAGATTCATTTTCATACCTTAATGTCTAAAATATGCATAACCGTTAACAAGTTAAGCGGTAAAGCTTAACGAACAAATTTAACTAGGGCACTTTTTTATATATAATAATTTATGAAGGTACTGTGTACTTAAGTACTGTGTGCAAAATATATTTGACAATGTCCTAAAATTCGGTGTGGTTACTTTTTTCAGTTCTCCAAAGAGTTTGCCAAAGGGCTACGGCGTAGCGCGCCGTCTACGACATAACTACGGTATATTTTTTATGCGAATAAAAGACACGTAGCGTCTACGAGCGCAGCTACGACGTAGCACCTGTTAATTTTAGGAAAAATTCTGTGGAAAAATTGTTTTAAATTACATAACTATAAGTACCTTGTTCGATAAACATTGCCTCTATTTATAGAATCCTAATCCTAATCATCACTAATATATAGTTTAGGGTACCGAGAAGGACATATCACTATATAGCCTATGTCCTTTTCTCTATAGCAAGTTAGTAAAAGCTAGTATTTTGTCTCGAACTCTGACCTCACGAACATTTATATAAATATATCAGAAACTAGTGAACCAATTTCATTCAATGCCCATTGAACTATTGTTACCTACAGACGTTTTGAATTTCATTGTAGGTTTTTGGAGCAACGGTTCCGAGAACTATCCACACATACTTACTTACTACACACATGAACTTGAAGACCTCGAATATTTCTGGAATCGGTCTTTACGTAGGTCTTTACAGTCCCAGTCACTGTGAATTGACTGAGTTCATCCTAATCAACAACTTTTCTTAAGATACCACTTAATGCTGCACCTAAAATTCGACATACATGTAATACGTAGTCCCATACACGTAAAAAGTTATTTATATTGTAGTCCGAACCACCTCTTTAAGGGAATGTCAAAAGAAAATTTACATATGTACGTAAACATCGAATAATAAAATTTGTATTTAAAGCTTTGTATTTTTTTTACAATTTCCTCATCGTAATAAAAAAAATGAAAAGAAAATAGACTGCGTTGCCTAAAAAACTTTACGTCTATATCTCTCGGGATGATATAAAGGTGGATATATAACTATTTTGTAAGGATCGTAGCAAGTGGAGGTCCTTGGTCTCTGCCTATCAGGGCGTAAACGTGATAGTTTTCATGACCATCTCCAGGAACGCATGATGTCTGAGGTCTGAGGGCGATCCTTTATTTTATACCTATAAGTAACGCAAATGATAATATATAGATATATTAAAACAGAATATACACAGATATATTTAAACAAATATTTTAATATATATATAATATAATAATTTATATAAATATAATATTTTCTTACGAATAATTTGAGTTTGTTTGACCTATCATGGGAAGCAAAGATAAGGTCTAAAGAGGTACACGTAAACTCAAATACTTATAATGCCGAATCCTTTTAATATGCAGCATATGCCTTGGAAATCTGTAAATAAAAATTAATAAGTAATTTAAATTCTCAAATGAAAAGAATATATTTTTGTTTTTGTTTTGTTTTATTTTATTATAATAATTGACAAAAATAATAAAAAATAAATAAGTTATGAATAATTTATATCATTGACTGTACCCCTCACATTGGACGTGGCGGCAACTCTACGTAGCAATGATAAAAGCAACTAATGGCTCGACGAGGTGGGAATAAAAACGGGAATTTTGTGAAGTAGACGTGGCGGCGACTAGACGTGCAAGGACTCGAAGTCAATCAAGGCAACAAATCAGGTCTCATTGATCTCTTTGTTTAACTTGTGTTTCCTTAATCACCTTCTACGACATCCACGGCAAGACTTGGAGTGGTCCTATTCTACTCTGCCGGGAACCACAGTGCGAAGTGTGTAGTGCCAATAGTTAATAATAAACGCCACTATAGTTACTGCTTCTCTTCCCGCGCAAATCGTAAAATCTTCGATCGATCGATCGAGGGAATGGGCGAAAATCTAAGGAATAATGGATATAGGCGATGGGGCTAGAAACCCATTACTATTTTGATTCCGTTACCCATCTCTACGCCCACCACCATGCTAAACGTGGATTAAGGTCTATGGACCTGGACCTGTCTATCCCGCAAGGGAAAAAGACGTGACAGTATGTATGTATGATTAGTTAATAGCAAAGTAAGTACTCTTATTTACTCTCTTCTGTACTCGCCGTTTACTCTACCCGTGTTTCGGCGGATACACTATGGTTGACTGAGAATTAAGTATATTAAATTCAAAGCATTAAGTCCGCCTATTGTAACAAGTTTTTGACTTTGGTACAATAAAATTCTAATAAAATAAATACATTATTGCACAAACAGGATTTGAAAGCATTGAGAATGATGGGGAAAAGCATCGAGACAAGCAGTATTTTGTCTCGTTTGATGTTTTTCCCCATGATTTTAGAGAAAATTACAAGAAAACAACATAACACTTCAGGAGCTTCAACATGAAATAATATTTAAAAGTATTCGGAAAATGCCCGAATTGAGTAGCTAGATATGTAAAAATCTAAGTGTTTGTTCCTATTTACGACACGCTTTTCTCTTTATGAACATAGTGTAGCACTATACTATCAAATTACACTTAGTTTTTATATGTACTAGGATTTTATTCTACTATTATTTTATTCTTATTCTGAGATTTTAATATAGCTCATAGGTTCAAAATCAGCCTGTATATGGGTGCGTTCCCATTGAAGCGGGGGTGAGCGGAGCAGAGCGGAGACTTAAAAAGATTGACCAATCAAGTTGCTGAAAATACACATCTCAATTCAACTACGCTTCAGTGGAAACGGTATAAGCAGAGCTGAGAAAAATACATTATAACGCATAGCAGCACTCGGGCCAGCTTAACTCCGCATCCCATACATATTCGTATTCATCAGGTCTCTTTAAGTCTCCACTGCAGGAGCACGACCCTTTCTGTACTACCAGAGCTATATATTAGCAAAGCAGTCAGAGGATTTGGCCTACACTCTCCACGCTAGCCAGACGAGTTGGAGAGGTCTCTTTGATGTCTATAAGCTTTGTTTAGCTTGTGATTCCTAAGTCACCTTCTACGACATCCACAGGAAGACTTGGAGTGGTCCTATTATTTCTACTCTGCCGGGAACAACACGGCATCCTATACATTATTGCGAGGCACAGCGGTGTTTCTGCGTCTGCGACGCAGAGACTTGCCTGACGGAATGTAGCTGTCCCTATTATATGGTGCCCTGTTGATATTGCATCCGTCGATACAGCGACCCTTTGCTGCAGCGCACTCGATATTGTGCCTCTCGATACGCCATACCATCGATATGCTGACCTGTCGATGCAGCGACCATTGATATGAGGTACTTTCGCTAGAGAAACTTGTCGATGGAGCGTTTTCGATACAGCGACCATCGATGTAGTGGCTCGCGATACTATGATCTAGACCCGTGCCTGTCTGACGACAACCTTCCTTGGCTCTCTTACCTTTATTAAAGCTTCTATTTAAAGAAATACGAGACCTGTATATGACTCTGAAATATTAGGCAGTTATACTTTTACTAAATGTATACTATATATTATTATGAACAGAAAAAATTTCTTTGCATTGAATAGGCTCCGAAACAACTGAACCAATTTTCAAAATTCTTTCTCCTATAGAAAGCTGTTTATCTGCGGGTGACATAGACTGTAATTTACGCGGAGGAAGTCGCGAGACAATGCTAGTAAGTAATAAATAGAATAAATCCAATCAATAAAAATCATTTGTTTTATTTTGATATATCTCGAGCTCCTCCATGCTTCGGAGAGTACGTAAAGCCGTTGGTCCCGGCTGTCATCATTGATAGTAGTCGTTAAGCTATGTCAGGTTGCTTTAGGTAGCTTTAAAAAATCTGATACCAATGTTGGCCACTTACACACACGAAAAAACAAAAACAAACAAAACTTAACGATATAAATTAATAGCTATGAAAATAACCCCATTAGCTCATAAAGACAGTCAACAAAAATATTAACTAATGACCCTTTAAATTACGTACATTTTCTTTAGTAGTTAATCTAAAGTAGATGACAAAATAACAGTAATTAGTAAAGTATGGGATTATAAGATGTTTGTTTTTTAATGGATATATAAACTTTGGTTTTCAAAATGAATTCAGTATGTGTTCAAATAGTATTCGAGTTAGTACATTGAGTACAAGTTGTTAACCATAACCTTCCTTTTAGTTTTTCCGCAGTCGGGTGTATGGTAGTGTTATTATAGTGGCCATTCAGTGAAATAAATATTGGATCCTATCTATCTATGAATAGATACAGACGTGAAAGTATTCCTATGAGTGTATTAGATAGGTATCTTCTTGTAATTGAAGTTTTAACAAAAAATTATGTGAAGGTTAAAAGTATCCAGCAGAAGAAATAGAGTTCATAGTACTCCCATTCTGTTGTTCGAGCATATTGGTAAGTGAATCTGAAACAAATAAGGCTATCTAATTAGTTAAGGTAAATCTTAATTATAATAATTTATTATGAAAGGCTGAAGATTTCCTGAATTATTTTTGCATGCTATTAGAGTACATGTGAGTCTATTATTCTTAAATTACGAGCATAATATACATACAAAATTACCCATGTTATTGCAAATGAACATTTTTCCAGTAAACCTGTTATAAAATCTAACAAAAGAGTTAATGTTTGCCGTGCGCCTTTAATATGATCGAAATTATAAAGCATATAATTAGTGCAAACACTGATATATGCTTGATTTTAGGACTTTCCACTAAGCATTAAGTTTTGAGTGTGTGTGTGTGTTCACTTACTTACAGGAATGTTTAATTATGATTTTAAGTAGGTGTTGTCCGACACGTTTTCTATTCCGTGTCGCATAATCCTACTTGAAATTATATTAAATAAAAGGAAGCAGCTGAAAATCCCCGATTACCACTTTGCTGAAACAGAAATGGCAGGCAATGTAAAGGTTAACTCCAAATAATAACCAACATGACATTAAGTAGGTTATTTCCGACGTGTTAAATTTTCATGTCGAATGTACCCTGCTTGAAATTGTGTTAATTACAATCAACATTATTGAGAGGAAGACGATTTCGTAATTTCCGTAGAGTTTATGTGTTTTTATGTAATTTTAAATATAATATTACTGATACTTATCTTTAGGTACCTACGAGTAAGAACCAGAAATTTTATCACGATTTTAAGTAGGTTATATCCGACATGTCTTTTTATCATGTCGCATTTTTCCTGCTTATAATAGTGATAAAATAAATCATCATTGATTTATGTATCCAAAGCAACATTTTTTATCTCTTTATTAAGTAGGTTATGTCCGACGTTGTTTAATGGAGATGTCGCACATTCCTACTGTTATAAAAATGACGTAACAGAAGAAAAGCAACTAATAAAAAATGCACAGTATTTTTGTCGGTCACATGGGAATTAGTCCATCTGTCCTTTCGGTGAAATGACTGGTTATCTTTTCGGCAATCGACTTTGGGAAAGTGCGTTCACTAAACTATGTGTTCTTTGTCTAATTTGTGCCGTCGCGGATTTTTTTTAGTTTTCAGCTATGCAATAAGGGTTTTACTGCGACGTTAAGTAGGTCATGTCCTACATGTGAAATAACATGTCGGACAGGTCCTATTTTAAATCGCGCTAAAACATGAGCTGCAATGAAAATCGTCCCGAATGCATGATGCGACGGGTGGAAAGCATTTATGGGATAATTATTTTTCATCGAAGTCAAATATAATTTTTTTGCCATTACAGCATTGCCACAGGATACAAATGACGAATTCAATCACCGACCTTTGTACTTTCACTTGGTGTCTCTGTACAAGAAAACCTTCGATCAAGAAGCAAAAGGAAATGTTTTTCTTGATTTTAAGTAGATTTTGTCCGACATGTTTATTCTGTCATGTCGTTCATTTTCTCCTTAAAATTCGGGTGAGCAAATACGTATTATTATTTGAACCCTAATATTGGAATAAATCCACGCAGGCAAGATTTGATCAGCAGTTTACTCTTTTTAACACGCTTTTATTAGCTTCACTTGTATGTAAGAAAATCTTGGAAACTTAATTTGACGTACTTCCCGGTCTTCGATTAGGATGAAATT
The DNA here is from genome assembly GCA_963082605.1 of Rhodophaea formosa. Lineage (NCBI taxonomy): Eukaryota > Metazoa > Arthropoda > Insecta > Lepidoptera > Pyralidae > Rhodophaea > Rhodophaea formosa. The sequence goes on along the minus strand of OY720225.1, from coordinate 6,821,559 downwards.
TTGCACACGCTGAGTTCTGTTGACAATACATGAAAAGCGTGTTTTTTTTGGATTTTTAAACTATTTTATTACTCGTACAAAGAGAAAAGACTGCTGGTTCAAATCCTGCCCGCGTGGAATCTTTTTCCACATCTTATTTCTTAATGTAATAAGAGTATCCTACAGTGTCTGAAGTTTGACATGTTAAAGTAGCAGTAGACCAGACAATGGCTCATCTGTTGGTCTGCCCCCTGTGCCTTACTACCTGCACTAGAGACAACCAGTCCTGGATTTATAAGTAGGCCGTAAAGACCGTGGCCTAGGGGCGGCAGCGTCCTAAGGGGCGGTAGATTTCAGAGGATAAAAGTCAAACACCTCCACTGGTTTTCTCATGGTTTAGAGGCCTACACTCATAAAAAATATAAATCCGCCACTGGGGACAACCTAAATAAAGCAACAGCTCAAGCCTATAAACTGTCTCTTATTTTATATAGAATTTATTTTTTTAAGTTAAAATAAGTTTAAAAGACGAGAAGACCCTATAGAGTTTTATAAGCAACCAAATACCACATGAAAGTTATATAAATGTGAATCATTGACACGATAAGAATAAGTCATGTAAAATGTATGTAAGGAACCGCCTACGTTGATGACGGCAAGCGGCGAGCGTCAGACAATAAGGAAGCGGTCACTTACGGCGGTTGCGCCCCTATTAGAGCTAAATCGGCGAAGAATAGATCAGCTGACGCTCACCCCGGCTCCAAGACTGTTGTTAACTGCGATTAACCACAAGTAAGTTAATGCAAACGAGAAGGGATTGATCTGCAATGTTCTAGAATGAAAGGAAGAGAATTCATCCTCATGCTTTATAAGATACATCATCATCAGATCTTTGTTAGTCTCCCCCGCAGGAGCACGACCCTCTCTGTACTACCAGAGCCATATATTATCCAGAGCAGTGAAAGGATTTTACCTACACTCTCCGAGCTGGTCAGTCGAGTTGTAGAGATCTCTTTGATGTTTATAAGCTTTGTTTAGCTTGTGTTTCCTATATCGCCTTCTACGACATCTTAATAATTCGGTCTAAATGCTTCGTACTATATTTCTCAGCAAATTTCACGATTAAATTAACGCATAGACTGAGGTACTGCATGAGTTTAATTCCCGACGCAAGCAAATACTTTTCAGGTATTTGTCAGTGGATCTGGTGCTAAATCGCATCACACTTTAATCAAAAAAATTTAAAATTAGATTGTTTAAAAAAAACTTAGTAAACAGGCGTTCGGTCCACTTGATGGAAAGTGATTACCATAGCCTATGAACTCCTACATCAGAGGGGGAAAGAGGTTTTTGAAGAACCGCATTTGTAGGCTCTCGGGAAAACTACGACTGGGAAACGTAGTAGCTAGCTTTGAACCAGGTACTATTCTAGATGGAATTTTCAAATAATTTTATTTTTTGCGTGTATGTATGTTTTTATACCATATACTGAATTATTGATTACTGAACTCTTTTGTTGCGGAAAAGCGACCGATATTTGAAAATTTCAGATATGCGGAAATTTAAATTATAAACCTTATTTCATTATTGTATAGTAAACTTTTAAAATTCGCCCGCCTGACAATTAGGCGATTTCATAAAGCACAGATCAGTGCTTACGCAATCAAGGGGTAAATCAATGGGAGGAGTGCGTTTTGAGGGCATTGTACCTTAACTTATAATATTTTAGGAGTCAATTACAAATTAAGCTCAGACGTGCTTGAGATAATTGAATTAAATCCAATTCCAACAATGGCGACCGGAAGTCGGCAACAAGGAAGTTCCGGTTGAAGATTTCTGTGGGGTCGGTGTAAATTATTAGATGTGTCATTCATTAATTATACGGTTAACCCGTGTTCGATTCGACCCGTATCTTTGCTTGCATTGCATATCTATTCCCCATTTCATATCATCATCATCATCAGGTCTTTTTAAGTCTCCACTGCAGGAGCGCGACCCTCTCTGTACTACCAGAGCCACATTTTAGCCATTTCATATACAGGGTTATTTTAAAAACATCAATAACCTCTTAGTTTCAGAATCAGAATCCCTAAAAGAATAAAGACCCGGAAGAAAAAAATTGAAAATAGGAGAAAACAAATTTAGACTTTCCATAGATACTCGACCAGCTGATCGGTGAATTTTCGAGATTCTGATTCCGTTATTAAGAGATAATTGATGTTTTTATGTAACCCTGTATAGTGTCCTAGGCTATGTGTAAACCGCAAAGAACAGACTGCTGCATGCGCAGTGACAGTCACATTGTTTCCTCTGTGGTGTGAACTGTGCGTTACTTAATTACGAAGTTCGTTAATTCGAATATTACTCAATGACAAAGATTTGTTCCAAATTTTATTTTCAGGAGGCAAAAACTATATCTATTATTAATTCCTAAACAGTTTGCAATGTTAATACAATGTGTTAATTATGTAAAATTATCAAAATCCTATTAAATATAGAACCGCAGAAATAATACACACAAAGTGGAGTACAATCCATGGAAAATATGATTACAATCTAAACTCAATCATGCATGATTCCATATAATGTAGCAACAAAATAAACATATTGTTACTCGTACTTACTAGGTTGAATTTTTTCCCTGTTGGCTAAGTATTTATTTTCCTTTATAGTTTCACAAGGGTCAGCGATAAGTAAAAACCACTAATGAACCAATCAATTGATTTACAGAAATTCGAATAACAATTTAAAAAAGTCGAATTGGTAAATCGCTCGTAAAAAAATTAAATCATTAACAAGATTGGTAGAGATATTAAAGTATACATGGTTACTTAAAAAATACCAGTCACATCGCAGGGGTAGATAGCATACTTATATAGATTAACACCATAAACAGCGTTTGTTCTACGCTACAACTTTTGATTATTTGTTAGATATTACTTTCATACAAAAATCCTAATCCTAACTAATATTATAAATGCCAAAGTGATGATGATGATGTTTGTTTGTGACGCTTGCACGCTCTATCTACTGAATCGATCATTATGAAATTTTGCATACACATTAACATTGTAATAATAGTGATAAAACCGTATTTTAAATTAATTTTATTTAAATGTGTAACAATTGCGAAAACATTAATTTTAATTATTTTTTTCATAAAAATAGAAAGACATACAAATGTCGCGATAAGGCAATAAAATCATCTTTATTTAATGTATTGACTTGTATGAGTTATGTCAAGATTCATAGAACGAACGTTAGTTATGGTGTGACCTGTGGGTGTGAAATATTTGTCGAATATTCAATGTATGTACATTTGAAATTAAATAATGTGTTTGTTATTCTGTATAATACGAGTTCGATAGTACGTTAGATCGAAAGTGTAGCAACAATTTTCACACCGTCAACAGCGCGAACGCCTGGAAAAACCCTCAAACGATCATTTTAGTCAAGTCTACTAACACGCCTCGTCCCGAAATATTGTATGCCCCGGCGTATTCAATGAAATAAATGGTTAATGTGGGCACCACTATTTAAACCTAATCAAGCCCTGTTAGGGGGCAGTGGGACCCCGCCCGCAGTCAGTACATGTCGAGTGTGTCTGTCATTTAGTTCGGAATACACGAACGCGTCGGACGTATGTGTTGTTAAATTATAACAGTGACTATGGATGTGGGATTGCTTTGAATCCAGAATACTGGTAAGTCAATTTGCAAATTTTGAAAAGAGAAAGAATTTCGCGTTGCTTTTGTTTCTTTATTAGAAAAGTGACTTTGAGGGCTAAATGTTTAGGTCTTATTTCCAGTGTATCGCAATCTCTTATAGACGTTAATTGCCTTTTCGTATCATGACAAGACGATAACGATATGTACACGTAAGAAGTTTGTATTTAATAAATAATTCGATGGTGCGGTGTTGTAGTATTCAGAACCACGAATTTGAAATACCTAGACTTTGTACCCAAAGCAATCTCAAAGAAAACGCAAGTGTACTTAGTTGGTTATGATTTGGTACATTTTTAATGGCAACCATAAGCCTAACACCAATCTTTCTAAGTTATACTTTTGTTCTTCGCACGACAATCACAAAAAGTACAAATTTATCCCATATAAACCTGGAATCCACAATTAAATACCTAGATTATAAGGAAAATGTAGAGTTTCCATCCATTCAGTTAACTAAGTTAAAATAAACACATGACGCCATTCTATTTAGGGTATAGAGTAACGTCAAAGTGAATCATGAATTCATCGCTAATTGTCATGATCTCCGCTCCGAGAAACGGTCATTAAGTTCAATCAAATAACATTTCTAAAAGTCTTATAAAGATATCAGTTTCTGTTTACATTAAACAATATTGTTATATGGCTGTCGTATCTAAGGACTATTCATAAAAAAAATAAAGTTTGAAATTCTAATACCTAAGTAGTTTTTTGACCGCGCAGGAAACTAAGAAGACGTTGTCGATACTTTAAAGCTTTGAGCTATGCTTGTAAGTTATACTTCGATTAATTTTGTAGGTAGTTTAGGCTTGTAGGAATAGGGACTCAGTAAATAAATAACAAAAAATAATTGCCAAACTTAAATGTTAGTTAAATAAATAAAGGACGTGGATCGCGGACGGAAATTGATTTAACTCAGGGTTCTATTGACTTTGATAAAATAGATAATAAAAGTATGTAGAGGTATTTTGGGGCTTAAATTGATCTAAGAGTAGCTAGCAAAAGCTCCCTATTATTGACAAGCACCACTTGTTATTGTAGGAAACTTCTTAAAGTAGAGCTTGGTCACCCTAGCACTGTAATATGATAAGGTTACCACCGCATCATACCTTTCAAAATACGGAAAAGGCACTTTATGGCACTTTCATTTGTTGTCCGAGGAAAGCAAACAGATGATCGAAATTCCATAAAATTATTTTTTCGATATCATGAACATAGCGCTAGCCAACAATTATTTCGCCTTTATGTTACACCCCATATAAATATTGAAATGCCTCATTTAGATATTTTTTAAGTAATGAACTAGGCTAGGCCGAGTGCTTATAATAAACCGACGACTATAATAGAAAGCTAACCGCTGTAAATGTATTGAAAAACGTCGTATGATACCTACTACGAGGTAGCAGTGAACTGCAATCTTGTTTTAGTTTATTGCTGAAGCAAATAAGGAATTTATAATAGTTAGGAAGTAAAGCAGTTTGTAAAAATACATTTATAATAATCAGGTACATTTACTCAGGTTTATTTTCTCCAAAAAAGGTACATTGTTAACCTTCTCCTTTTCGAAGTTGGTTAAAAAATCACATCTCACGAATCAGAAAAAAGTTTCATGCTGAACTTGAAACTCTTTGCTCGGATTTTATGAAAATGTTTAAATTTTGCATCTGTGGCATTAGGCTATTGAGTGGTTGTGATTGGTGTAAAGTAAAAAGCACTAGTGCCGTAAAAATGTATTGAAAAAAATATTTATAATAAAAAGTCTCTATCTAAGACCTGTATAAATAACCTAGGCTTGCTTTGAAATGCATTGTATAACATTAAGTAACGATGTTAGACGTTTTAAAAATCTTTAAAATAAAATGTCTCTATCTACTTTTTGCATCACAATATCCAAACCAAACGTGGAACTCTGAAACACATTAGTCAAAAAATTAAAAAAATATATCTATCTACTAGAAGTTAGACTAACCAAGGCTTAAATAGGTTCTAGAAATTATAACCTTCCACCAATTTAAACGATAAATAATCATATAAAGGCAGAGGGAGTGGAAAGGACATAGGTAGGTATTGATAATAAAACTTAAGTCTTACCTTAAAAAACAAATAAATTTAGAATATTTAGACTAGGTAGACTAAATTTTCTAAACTTATTTGTTTTTTAGCATTTTTAACGTTGCCTGACAACTTTAATTTCGTCTGCCAGTCTTAACAAACTCATATCTTAATGGCATGACATCCCCAGGGTCATGATCTTGCAATTAGGTCGACATCTGTTTCACTCGTATTCCCATATACGCTTGCACGATATTTATTTTTATTTTGGGCGTAAGGCGCGCTTGTGAGGATATATCTTCAATTATTCGTAGCTTCTTCAGTTAAACCAGCTGCTTCTCAAATTTAACACCAAACGAAATACTAATTAGGTTATTTTTCATACTATTTATGCATTGCTACTTCTAATTGTCGTGTTTAAGAGACCTCTCCAACCCGTCTGGCCAGCGTGGTGTAGGACAAATCCTCTCACTACGCTGGCTTTGGTAGTACAGCAAGTCATGCTGCTGCAGTGGAGACTTAAAGAGATAATGATGATTGTCGTATTAATGATTCACGTCTAAATTAGTAAGATTTTGCTATTTGGCTATTTCTTGGTCTAGGGCTGTAGTTACATTTAGAATTTCCCTAGTGCAGTTGGTAGGGCACAGAGGGCAGGTGAGCTTATTTTCTGGTCTAAAGAACCCTGTACACTGGCTGCGAAAGAGAAGAACCCCCATTTATGTAGATGGATCGACCTATGGGTTCTAAGACGTTGTATAGATTTCTACTGAGGCTTTGGGATGTATTTTCCAGGTGGAAGATGTTGTTTTGGGGACGGATAGTCCAATGGTGGTAGAGTAGGGTGGCATCTCCATTTCCAAATTTTAAATCTAAGCACTTCTGGGGCTTCCTGGGTAGCTGTTGTAGTTTGTAAGAAGCTGTTTCGGTTTTTAGTCTGGATGTGGCTGCTTGGTGATCGATTAAAAGATGTCGGTAATCAGACTCCTGTTTGTGCTTCTCTTTGGTATACAAGCGACATCTCGAGAAACAGGAGGAGATGCTATTGCAGCAAATAGGAACGAGCTTCGTAAAGATAGTGGATGTGGGTGGATTCGTAGAGGTGATGGATGACATGGCGGTTGTCATTTAAAACTGAGTCGACTTGATTTAGCGTTTTTGCAGCGATACTCGATCTGAGAATCAATCACCTGTGTTTTTTCAATTTGATTTCCATTTATCTGGTAGTATTTCCGAAATGCCTTGAGAGCTGAACGGTCGTTGCTTGACTCGGCTTCTTGAAACGATTTTGTGTGAATTGCAAATCCGAGATCAGCATGAAGGGCTCGGTATGTTGAGGCTTGAGTAAGTTGTTAGTGGCCGCCGGCGCGAGGACACTTCCTTGCGAAATACCGTTCTTCTGGTATCGCCATCACCTAGTTTCCTGATTGGAGGTGAGCTTAAAAATAGTGATTAGACAACAGTTTTCGTAGTAACCGGTTAAATCTCACAACCTTTGCCATGTCTTCTAACTTAAGAAGCAACCTTATTTAGGTTGACTGTGTCATAGGCCGCTGTCAGGTCAATAAACTCTAGACTAGTCCAATTATTTACCTATTTTCATAGCCATGTTGTGTTAGGTTGAGGACTTGATTAGCGGAAGACTTTCTCGGTTCTATTATAAGTAGGAGATCTATCTCGTGAATAAGTTCAATAAGAGAATACCTGTCCAATAATTCCACTTGATATATACTAGGAGTATAATTCTGTTAAAAATATAATTGGGACGTAGTAGTTGAACCTCTAGCCTTATACTAGTAGAACTATGAGACCGTTGAGCAAAGCTGATGAGACCAAGAGCCGGGTATTTTTTCGAGGCATTAATGCGCGTAGGGAAGTAAAATAAGTTACAAAACATGAACATTTCGTGGCGAGCAATAATTCTGATTAATTATTGTCAAGAAGGTTTTTAGCTATGCGAGTTTCTTTATTCACTATAACTTGTAAATTTCTCTACAGATTTGGATGTAGGTACCTATAGGGCATCGTTTCCTCAAATCATGCAGATCATGCTGAGTTAAGTGACTTTAAAATTTTGCCACATTTTATTAAAATTTTTATTTAACCTCGATACTAATAGTAAAAGAGGAAGATTTGATTGCGTGTGTTTATTTGTAATGGATAAACTCAAAAATAACTCAGCCAGTTTGAAAACAAAATTTCATCTTGTAGAAAGCTATCTCAGAGGTAGCATGAACTTATAATTTAAGTAGATGAAGTCAAGGGAATAAATCTGGTCGGCCATAAAACCTATTAATTCTAAGAAATTAAAAATATTTCATGTGCGCTTAATAATAGGCACATTGTAGTTCTTTTTTATTTTTTAATGTAAAGCTAAGATCGATTCTTTGAAAAAGAAGCTTGGTATTTGGCTTGAAGTTTTCTCATGTAGGTATTTATCGTGGATTGGTTCTCCATATCTAGAATACATCGTGAATTTGAGCAAGGTCTCGTTTTTAGACCACCAACACTGAAAATTCCTTAAAAACCTAACAATCCACACTTGTGTGTCATCAATGGGGTTGTTATGCACTCAAACCCAAACCGAGCCGTTGTGAGAGCTGTCAATGAACAACATGTCTATTTACAGTGTTATTCGATAAGTTAAGACGGGTGGCAACCTCGATAAGGGGGGCAGGAGTCAAAGATGAGGAGTATAATAGTAGGCGAGATAACGCTAAGACAGTGTGATGAACCTACAGCTTAAGTAAACAGTCTTTGTTGGAGTGAAACGGGGCGGACAACACCTCAATTCAGTAGATTGTATTCTAAATTTCTTGTCTTCTAGAGTCATATAAGTAGTCAGATAGTATAGGTGCCTACCAGCGAAGTACTCAAGTCACTTTAATGGTGCCTACTTATATTTATTTATAGTTGTCGCGTATATCAAGAGTACGATTTTTGAAATTTCGCCGTTCGCAAATGAGCGGATTTTCTATACGAAAATCGTTCGATGACGAGTTGACGAGTGTCACGCGTTCAAAAATAGTACCCCAGAGGTTCTTTTAAGCAACTCCGTTGTGGACAAAATGGCACAAAGTCGTCTGTGATGGTATGGGTACGTTATGAAACGGGAAGAGGAACACGTCGTGCGAAAGGCGTTGGCTATACCCAATCAGAAAGGCAGGGGAAGACTGCAGGCCACGTGGTGGACAACCGTAGCGAAGGACATGGCACGGGCACAGCAACTGCATGAAACGACATTCCAAGACCAAAGTTCTTGGCGCCTTAGAATGAAGAGGGTCGACTCCAAATAAAGGGATAAGGCACGAAAGAAGAAGATAGTTGTCGTGTATTAGACATAGGTACTTAGTGTTTGAGTGAGGACTGATGGAAAAGTAGCCGAATATTGAAAATTTCGTCTTGTGACCTTGTCGCGAAAGTTTGTCTGTTTAGGTAGCTCTATTAGAAACTATTCTTTTTCCGTTTTGATGATTAAATTAAGCCACGGATTGATGTGATATTTTAGTTTTTATACTAAAAAATTTAAATGTTTGTAATGGCATAGGAAAAAGTTAAATTAAAATTTACGTTTGGAAAATAACGTGCTAACTATGGTACTAATAAACCAAATCTTGGCGAAACTTTATATTAACGAGCGTTTCAGCTGCTTGATTTCTATACCAATAAACAACATAAAACTTCCCGTAGTATGTAGCACCGTAGCACTCATAAAATTAAACGACCTATTTCGGTACAAGTGTTAAGTACTGGCTAGTTACGCGCGATGGGCTATAAAAAGTAATGTTTCAAATTTTCAAATAAAGAACTATCGTTGCGGCCGCCCGGTGCCGAAAACGCGCGGATGGTCATTCATCCCGCTGCCATATGGGCGCGCACGTAGTGTTTAGAATGTTCTCAGGATAGACCCGACACGTGCATTTGCATTGCATCTGATTAATTTCATGTTGATTGATATTACTTACCTAATATTTATTTATCCAACATAACGCGCTAAGAAATTAAAAAACCGGCCATGTGCGTGTCGGGCCACGCGCAGTGTAGGGTTCCGTAGTTGCGAATGACAACTTTGAGTTCACACTCGCACATCACAGTTTAACGACCAAAAACATCTAACAATGAAAATTGTATGGAATTTTACATTTTCGAATAAATTTTATAAGTCAGTTGCCTATAACTTTTTAGTTTGTACTTAGTACTCAGCTCTGATAGTTTTCCTTTCAACTTCAGTATATATCTTTAACAAAAATTTGCATTTTAAAATCAAATATTTCGGAAACGGATCAATTAATCGAAAAATGGAGTTCTCAACCTCACAATATTTTTTAAAGACCTATTTAACGATACCTACACGATGGGTATCCACTTTACTTGTATGGGAGCTACCCTAAAAAAAATTTTTTTTCAAGGTTTTTTATACCACTTTTTTGCCATAATAAATATACATATCCATACCAAATTACAGCTTTCTAGTACTTATAGTCTCTGAGTAAAACCGCGGACGGACAGACAGACAGACAGACATGGCGTAACTATAAGGGTTCCTAGTTTACTACGGAACCCTAAAAAGCTCGGTGAAACTAAAAATATTTAATTTCTTTGAGATACTTTCTTAAAAAGTATAGGTTGTAGTTATAGTGAATGAATAAATAGGTAAATGTAATTACAGCAGCACTCACTACCATTCGACCACCTGTAAGTACTGTACGTTGGATGACTTACGAGTATAGTCGCCACCGAGAGAGGAATAGGAGTCGCTTAATACTGGGTCGATAAAATGTAACATCAAATCTATTGATACGATAAAAAAATAATATATTTCATCTTTATCATTATATTTTACCAAACAGCATTCAGAGTTGGCCACTATTACTTACACAACAAAAAACAAACGATCTAAAATGGTAACAAGAACATAACAGGTAAAAGTTAAATTATAACAAAAAGGACGATTACATACTTTATTCCAACGTCCAACCAATAATCATACCTACAGCATGCTCGAGTAACGATTATGACTAAATTGCTCGAAATCTGTTCCAATTGTGTGATCGATTAAATCAAATCTAACAATTCTGCGAATTAGTTTAATACGTTAGTGCCATTTCGTGTAGATTCCTACGTCTACAGGCGCGGATGAGGCCAATTGAACAATTAGTGCTGTAGACTACTGGCCTGAAGCACTTATGGAATGAGTCAGACAGAAGTAATTTTTCATTGTAGAAAATTTTTTTGACCATGCCCACATAACTACTGATTTGCGTTAAATGACCTTAAGTCATATGTTGATAGTTATCAGTTTTAGACCATCTTTACTCGTAAATAATTCAGCATATTATGTTTTCAGCTTTCAAATTCATTTTTCATATTTTCCCTTGAAGCGTGGGTCGTTATCATGAGTAACTTTTCCAAAGATAAGATTTCAAAAAAAAATTCGCTATCGTCATACAAATTGTCCGGTTGGCTGACTGATGATTTCAAGGAAATGGCGAGGTAACACCCGGTTAATTACATACATATAAATTTCAAAAATTGTTTGGCAAATTTTATTTGCATGACGTCAAAATAAATGCAACTAAAATGCACCTATTAAAATTTTATTGCCATTCTAGACAAGTTTAATTGGCTTCTTTATCAGATCTTTCATATACAAAGATGCGAAGTTGACTGGAGACATTCGAATTAGGTACTCTTACAGTAAAGTTTGAGTGCATACCTACTTCTTACAAAAACAAATGCATGACATGAAATACCAAATTAAGGAAGTCAAATTTATAATTTGAAAAATAAAAGATGGTCTTTTATCGGGCCAGCGCTCCTAAAATGATTAATAATAACTTTATTTCAATATTTTATATTCGTACTTCTTCTATAACACAAGTCTCATCAAGTCAAGTCTTTTGGGGCTAACTTAATCTGTGTGATTTGTCCGTATATATTTATTTATTCCATGAAACCATTTTTTTTTCTTAAATTTCGTCGAGAATAAATATGTACTTTCTCTATAATCTGTAAGTAATGCTTGGTGTAAATAGATCCCGTCATTTTTAAAACTAAGTTTTTTTTTATTCTGCATACTTGGGTGGTGGATTGTTTGTTATGTTGATATACACATGGATTCCTGTCTGAAGAAACGTCAAGAATGAATAAGAAGAAAGAAGAAACTAAATCTTGTTCCTAAGTACTAGTGCCGCAGGAGTGTATTGTAATTTCTCCTGCTGCTTAAGTGCTTATCAATAAGTATTTAGTGTCTCCACAAATAAACAGCGATGGATCATTTGAAATATTGTAAAACATTTGTAAAAACGAAATAGCTGTGTACGACTTACAGGACAAAGTAAGTTACCTTACTTAGGTGCATAATTTATGTTAGTAAACATTTTAAATTGATATTAATTTTTATTTTTACTTTACACAATAGTGTACATATTGTTTCATTAGTTGTAACCTCCAACTAAGGCATTATTGGGTGGGCATGGCATTCAATTTATTAGATATTAGAGGTCAGGTGAAATATTCATGTCTATTTGTCATTAGCTCTGTTTTATTTTGACGTTTATCGTGAAAAGTCCCCACCCCAGCCCATTTACTAACTCAGATGACAGGTGTCGATACCTATCAATCTAGGATTTTCTGTTACAATGTGGGTTTTGTTTGCTCTAATTTTTTATTTGGAATACAAAAACCGCATTGTAACAGCTAATCCTAGATTGATAGGTATCGACACCTGTCATCCGAGTTAGTAAATAAGGGGGCAGACCAGACAAGATAAAAGATACATTTCTTCTTTATGTAACTACCTTTTACCTTTTCACAAAGTCTTTTTTCCTCTGTGCTTCTATATAATCATTTATTTATGACATTTCCATAAGGTTATATTTGGTTTTAAAAAATGATTGCATTCATTTAAACTTACTTCATGTCTGTGAGTACCCATTCCTTCTTTACGGAATTACCTGATCACAAAATATGAGTAGGTAGGTTTCTAAAAACAACTTCTGTACTCCAGACTTTGTGGCAATATTATGATAATCCTTTGAACCCGGCGTCTCTACAGAAAATTACTTGGGTTATCGTCCAGTAATGATAGTAATAATATTTTTTATTTACCTATTTGTGTAGCAATGGGAACATTGTTGAGGATTAATTACATTATAATACTAAGTGGTTTACATGCACGCATACTGTCGTAAAATGATTACAAACTTCACATTTATTTATTTTTATATCAAAGTGGAAGTTAACAAATGGAAGATTTTACGTTGAAATGATTGAATATTACGAACTTTTAAGATAGAACAGCTACATTAAAATATAGTAATAAGTTCTAGGCAATTCTTTTTCTTTGACAAAGTCGAGAGCATTCTAAAACATAACATTACATGAGCTGGCTGTAGGATCTAGTTTATTTTTATTTACGGTTCAAGTGTGATTTTCATGACCTTTGTGATACCACCTACAGCAAAAAGTAGAGGATATAAGTTCTTCCATTCTTTTACGTAGACAAGATAAATGTACTTAAGTACATTATATTCTTAGATTATTTATGTACTAGATAGACTCTATTAGCCTTTGAAATAAATCTATTTATTATGTTATGTATATGTATACTTATCACAGTCAAAGTATCAATCCAAGATTTCTGAAACATTGCAATTTCATTTAACAACTCGAAGATCTATGACCAATTATTGCGCAAATTATTATTAACGAAATTCTTATTTCCTCATCCTTGGACCGACTCGAAATCTACCTCAGACCTAATCACCCGGTCACTTCACACGCTTGGTGACCGGCCGGTCAATCGCCCGGTCACCAAGCGTGTGAACTGGTCATCATTCTATTTCAATAAAATCCACACAACAACGCATGCACAAATGCAACGACATAATAGCCAATAGAACACAAAATAGATCTCAACGACAAAATTGCTCGAATAATATCCATAACGACGAATATCCGTCGCATAGACAAACTTAGAATCTGCGGGTATCTGTACTCCAAATGATCATCATAGCCAGACACATAAACTGCATTAGTTATAGCGGCGCGAGAGGCCACAATATACTGGTGATAACCCGTATAGCCCACTTAACCTAATAAAACTCCCCTTGTATAGAATTAAATTTAATAGTCTATGAAAGGAACGTCGCGCGCGCAAACGACTCTTCCTGTCAGAACGGAAGACGCCGATTGGTCCAATTGCGAGGGCCATTCACCAATCAGCGTTGAGAATTGAGATGTGTATAGGTCGACCGCTTTGAATTGATACTCGACTCGTCTAGTTTATTTTGCACTTAGTACACGTTGTTGTACTTAAGTATTAAAATAAAAGATAATTTGAATCATCATTATCAACATACGGGCGTAGGCAGGGGGAAGGATTTGAGGGTTCAAACCCCACCCGAAAAGTTAGAATATATAAAACATCAATAATAATCAAATAAATAAAGGCGAGTGCCAAAACTTATTTCTGATTATTACACAAATATTTCGTTTTTAGATTCGCCCTCTCTACTACCCACCGACACCGTAAATTATCCAATCGCTTTCAGACTGATCGGCTGGGCTCTCATGAATATTACAGTTTATTTCATGCACTTTTGGTCGTTTTTAGGGTTCCGTACAAAAATTGAAAAACGGAACCCTTATAGGATCACTCGGGCGTCTGTCTGTCCGTCCGTCCGTCTGTCACAGCCGATTTTCTCCGTATCTACTGAACCAAATTAGGTGAAATTTGGTAAGATGGTGTAATCCTATGACCCAAACACGGATGTGCAAAGTAAATAAAGATTTTTTTTAAATAAGGGTCATTTTCATCAGGGGCCCAATTAAAAAAATTTAATAGAAAGTTTTGCAAACCTTACTGTGTCATATATCAAATGAAAGGGCTCATTATGAGGATCACAAAAATATTTTTTTTTTGTTCGGGTAAAATCTATACTTTTGATTTTATTCACGAATGAAGGCAAAAATTTACTATTCCCCCCCCCCCCCCCCCCCTGATCTCCGAACTCTGAATCCTACTGGGCCGAAAATTTTGAAAAAATTACAAAATATAGTTCATTCCTTGAAGATTACAGGAAAAATAATAAGAATTCTATCACTTGAAAATTAAGTGGTAAACTCACTATAATAAGTTCATCTAGGGAAATAGTTCACTAAAACACCACTAGATGGCGCTAGTCAATTGAATAAAACATATTTTTTGCACATTGTGTGTGTGTTCACAAAGCATATTGTACGGAACCCTCATTGCGCGAGTTTGACTCACACTTGGCCGGTTTTATTTATTTAAACCCTCCCCGATACTAAAACCTGGCTACGCCCGTGATAAACAGAGCACAGAATGTATAAAAACAATAATCTTGATCCTGAATATATTAGAGAAATCAAATAAGTATTCGACAGATTGGCAAAATCTAATATATATATATAGTTCATCCGCTGAAATAATGTGCACGGTTTGTCAAGGCGACGCCGGCCGCCGACAAAGCAGTCTCGGCGCCCGTCAAAGGCGGTATCGGCGGCTTCAAAGACGCCGTATAGACGCAGTGTGCGTTGGTGCGTCGCGTGGAACGGACGTTTAATTTTATTTAAATTTTATGTAAATTACACGAATAAAAATAATTTTTCTTCGTGTAATTTACTAATAAAATTCACGAATAAGAACAAGTATGTGATTGACGAAATGGTGGCAAGGAATGTTTCGAAGTTGTGTTTCTTCCGCCATATCATTGTATATTTAATCCAATAGAGCAAGTTTGGTCAAAAGTCAAACATGACATAAGGGCGCGCAATTGCAACCCGACAAACAGTAATGCTGTCAGGATATGTCAAATGTGACACCCGATTTATGGAATAGTTATGTCGAACATGCAAAATAGATATTTCTGTGCAGACCACGATGTTGATCTCCACCGAGAATCATTTATTATAAATAAAGGAAGTGATTCGAAAGAGTCTGATTAGGAAGTAATTTTTTTAAATATTTCATGTTCTGATTTTGGACTAATAAAAATATTTTCCAAGTTAAATAATTCAATTATTATATTTATTCACTTTCCAAAATCTCTTGTGGGTATACTGCACATCATTTGCCGGGATACACTTAACCTATAATTAACAAAAACAATGATCCTGATTTCCTGAATATATTAGGGAAATCAAGTAAGTATTCGACATATTGGGAAAATCGATAATATGTACCTACCTATATTTATTATGTTTGGATTATGTGGACAGACAGAAGTACTTTACCTTATTGCTGCCCAGTAATAGTGTTGATATTTGTGTCACTGACAATAAAATGCTT
The DNA here is from genome assembly GCA_963082605.1 of Rhodophaea formosa. NCBI lineage: Eukaryota > Metazoa > Arthropoda > Insecta > Lepidoptera > Pyralidae > Rhodophaea > Rhodophaea formosa. The sequence continues at coordinate 6,805,488 of OY720225.1, read as the reverse complement.
TTTATATGTAAACAATATATTGTAACAGGATAAATGCATAATATTTGTAAATATACCTTAAAAATAAATTGTTAATTACCTAGTTATCAAGAATTTAGTATTTTAAATATTTACTTACACAACCGTTACTTGCAAAAGAACTGAAAACTTGCACCATACATCGTTGACTCAATAGATTTCGAATTAAATTATAACTCAAATCGATAAATACTAAATTCCTTTTAACTAGGTAAAACATAAACCTTATGTTTGGACATTTAACCTTCGATCAAGTATGTGCTGGGGAGCCCGATGTGACCATTATTAGCGCTTACGCATGTTAAGCAACCCCGGGCGCAGTCCTCACTTGGATGGGTGACCGCAAGTGGCATAAAAATATCTTGAGCTCTTTCGTGCACCAGAAGGCATGTTATGACGTGGGTCCCGGCTGTCATGATTGGTGGCAGTCGTTAAGCTATGTCAGATGCATTTAGGCAGCTTGAAAAATCCAACACCTGTGTTAGCCACTTACACATACGAATAACAACAAACAGTATAAAAAATCTATACTTGATTAAATGTTAATCTCCATAACGTACAATGAACAACAAAAGATGATAAAAAATGTATTATGATGTAAGCGCGCTGAACGTATGATCTACGAATAAGTAATATACACTTATTCGTAGCGTATGATACAGTCTGAATTCCAAATGTCGTTCACTGCACGATAAGTTTTAATGTGAACTTACGTATTATTACATGAATATGCAGTGTTTCATAAACGTATTCATTGTGATGAAAATAAAAAAGTAAAAACGTGTAGGAGTAACATAAAAGGATAAAAACATATCAAAATCTTATACAGGTCTACGTTTAACATTTCACCATTGTTTCCCCGTTATTCTACAAATGATATAAACGACCTGGCATTATTTTTCATACATATACAGGCTGATTTTGAGCCTATGAACTATATTAAAATCTCATCCGAATCAGAATCCCTAATGGAATACAAAATCGAAAGAAAAAAGGTGAAAATCGAAAAATAAAGACTTCCCATAGAAATCCGCTCAGCTGATCGGCGACTTTGTATGGGAAGTCTAAAAATTTTTACGTTTTATTCCTTATTTTTCTTACAATCCAGTATTCTATTAAAAGGATTATGTTCCCGAGATTACAATATAGTTCATAGGTTCAAAATCAGCCAGTTTAATGTAGACACGCAAGATAAAACGTGAAAAATAAAAAATATGGATCTTCCATAGAAATTCACCAATCAACTGATCAAATTTGAAAAAAATTGAATAAAAACTATTTGGTATTTCCATAAGTCCAAATTTTTTTTGCCTTTTTTCCTTGCGTATGTATATTCTATAAGGGAGTCTGATTCTATTATTAAAATATTATCAGGTTTTTCAAAGTCACCTGTATATATGTACATATTTAAGAAAACATACAAATATTTTTTACACGATATTGCTTTAATGCAATTATTCATGTTAGATTCGAGTAAATTCTGAGTAATTTTATCAGCACAATTTAAACAGGATATGTATATATTAATACTCATTTATGTAAAAAAGTACAATGTATAAAAATGTAATTACATTTTAAGGGTGATTAATTTACAAGTTGCCTTATAAAGAAACTCGACTGCCGTTTTTAACAGTTTCCTTATTTACATACCTACATACATATTTACAGAAATAGGCGCGAAAAACTTTATGCTCCTTATGGATGGATCACTCAGGTAAATAGGTTGACAAATCATAAAAAAAAAGTGTGCTTTCTCACTCACAGTCAAGTCGCTTGTCCATTATACAGACTGACTAATTGAACTCTTCACTTATTTATGCCAAAACAAATTAAAAAATAAACTACAAGGAAAAAGCAAAAAAATGAATGTGCTCAGACTCGAAAAGTGAGGACACCGCGCGCCCCGATATATGAAGTAGGTCGGTACCTACCTTGTCACGTATTTAGCTTGTCAATTGCAAAGCTAAATCACGAGTGTCCATACTTGTTTTTACTGGACAATTAAGTCAAATTTTAAGCACACAATTTTTTTACAAATTGGTTAAGAGAATCCAATCTTTTTCATTTGTTTTAAAACTCTGGACAAGCGGGTACGAGTCCTTTAGAGACATTCTTCATTTATTTCACTTCATCATTTCAGTAAATAAAATAAACCCAGTCATTAGGTCCCAACCACGTGTTCTATGGTCCCAACCCACGTTTACATCATATGTTTTTCTGACAATTGCACATAGATGGCGCTTAGGTAGCGTCCAACTAACCTAACCATATTATAAGAAAATGAAACGAAATCTAATTTTTTTTTATGTAAGTACTTGTTAATAATAAGATGCAAATTTGTAAGGATATGAATAAACGAATGGATCGTAGTTGAATTTTTTTTTAATCTATGATCGTAGTATTATATTTGACCCGACAAAAAATGAAAGCCATATTCACATTTCACATATCAATATTTTTTGGCATATACTACTTAAATATTACAGCTTTGGAAAGTTGACGCTAACGCGGATTAACGCCATCTAGTGCAGAGTGGAAACCAACTCTGCAGCACCGTCGTCTAACTATGACCGCCTACATTATTTGTTTGTGTAGGTTGGCAGTCTATACTTTAGTATTATATTGTCTTTTCCCCAGTTTATGTTGATTGGTCACCCTAGTCCACAGAGCATGAAATTTGAGTGTCACTCGCGCGATACTAGAGACGTCTATTCTACACTTTACATGCAAAACGAGCGTGTCAAAGGGCGGTACCGTTTATTGAGGTTTTGGCTTTCAAGGTAATTGTAAAAATGCATAAATCTGCTACTTTCTACTTAATTGTGATATAGATCACATCTGAATTTTGTTTATTAACTTTTAACTGTAATTATAATTTCATATTACAGTATATTAGAAGATTTTTTACGTCTTTTAACCGACTTCAAAAAAAGAAGGAGGTTCTCAATTCGTCGTAATCTTTTTTTTTTATGTATGTTCCCCGATTTCTCGAAGACGCCTGGACCGATTTAAGAAATTCTTGTTTTGTTTGATAGGTAATACTTCACAGATGGTCCCATAATTTTTTTATCAAAATTTGTCGAGCGCTTTTTGAAAAAATACATAAAAACTAATGCCGTTACATTTACATTTTTTCTTATGCTTATTAAAACAAATTGATAGGGCTGAAGTCGGTTATTGTTTTTTGTTAAAAATATTTTAAATTATTTAACCACGAACTGACCGGCCTAGTATGCGACTTTCGCCTACAAGCCGGGCGCGGGCTGACACGCGGTATTATTATTGCTTTCGTCTCTAGTATGGCGCGAGCGACAATCCTAATGCCCTAATCCATCAGAGCTGTTTATACAAAGTTTTCGACTTTAGTGGTGAGAACGCCTATGTTCTGGATCTCACTCTCGATGACGTCACCAGGCTTGAGGTACTCCGGTGGCTTCATGTACATGCCCACACCACCTGGCGTGCCTGTGAGGATGATGTCGCCTGGCAGGAGAGTCATTACTCTGGAACAATCATCATCAGTATCAGGGTCTTTTTTAGGCTACAGGAGTACGACCCTATCTATACTACCAGAGCCATATATTAGCCAAAGCAGTCAGAGGATTTGGCGAGATCTCTTTGATGTTTATAAGCTTTGTTTAGCTTGTGCTTAGTCGCCTTTTACGACATCCACGGGATGACTTGGAGTGGTCCTATTCTACTCTGCCGGGAACCACACGGCGAACTTAATACTTACGTGCTTCAATCACCTTTTTATCCCTTGAGGTAGACATATTTTAAGGCTATAAGGCCAAAAGGCCTCGTTTAGCATGTTGATAAGCTTATGGCTTGAGTTTCTTTAGTCGCCTTCTATGACATCCAAGGTAATATTTTAAGTGGTCCTATTCTACCCTGCCGGGGACCACACGGTAAATAACAATATATAGATATTCGTCTACAGGAATAGATATTTCAGCCGGAGGCACGCGCTCTACCAAACGCTCTGGCAAGCTAAGTTCCGAAAAGCCACAGTTAGATGGCAGTTGGTTCACTAGAGTTAACTAGACTAGACTAGTGACGTTAGTCTTAGTCTCCCAAAGCTGTATCCACACTCTTTCTACCTCCTACTTTTTTTACCTCTCCTCTCTCTTCTTACCTCTCTTTTCTACAATCTATGTGTCTGTAGTTTTTGTGTAAGTTTTACGTATTTATGTATATATTTATACTTTTATATTTAAGTGTGTTTGTTGTACGATGTCTTTTAGTTTATATTTTCTACCCTGCGCTTTATTTTCTTCTTACATTTTTACAAAATTTGTTTGGATGGAATTGCATTGCCTTTTGCACAATTTGTAAATTATAAAACAACAGTCATGTAAACCGTTTCTTTATTTTATGCAATAAAGGGTATTGTATTGCATTGCATTGCATTCTATTGCATTTTATTGCATTGTATACTTACGAAGACAGCCTCTCGATGACGTCAGGAATCTTATGGATCAGCTGGTTCGTGTTGCTGTTCTGTTTCTGTACGCCGTTGATGCTGGACTTGATGTTGAGGTTTTGCGGGTCGCTGATTTCGTCGCTCGTCACTATCCAGGGACCGATAGGGCAGAAACCGTCCATGGACTGAAAAATGATTGAGGTTTGATGTCAATGAGGGTTTTCAGAATTGATTTTTACCCCAGGTGGCGGCTCTGTGTTGAGAGGTCGAGCTGTCCAATGTCCAATCATAAAATTGATGATTAAACATGATTGGTGGATTTTGACAGCAGCTGTCAAAAATACCTCTCGACACTGTGTCGCCACCTGGAATTTGAAAACAACAAAAATCACCATTTTATTTCTTGTGGGATAAATGAACATTACGGTTCAAGAACAAATAACAAGGGTTTTGTGGTAGTAGTAAGTAGCTCATTCTATTTCTGATATTTCATATAATCTAATATATAATGTATATAATCTAATATTCATTCTATGTCACAAAATTTGTGTCTATTGTTTATTTGTTGTTTATTGATTATCTTCATAACATTCGTTACATGTCAACTCTTCGCAATCATCACATTATATTGAATTATAAATCACATTGAACCATTTCATTACATTAATCAAATCATTTCATAGAAAAAACACCTACATTTGACTGAATTCTTCGTATGAGTATGATGCCAAATCAATGAGCCTAGCCGAAAAACTCAGCTTTAATATTAAATAAGTAATTTTACATTTCTGGCGATTTGATCTCCTGCGGGAGGCCATACCCTTGGACTTCATGTTGACAAAGTTGGATTAAAACGCTCTATGCGGATTTAAAGGGTGTGAAATGATCCCCTTTGAAGAATGATGCAACGATTTCATTTAAATTTTACGTTCATTAGATCTTATTAGTCTCCACTGCAGGAGCACGCACGACCCTCTTTGTACTACCAGACCCATATATTAGCCAGAGCAGTAAGATGATTTGGCCTACACTCTCCACACTGGCCATCAGGCGGGTCGGAGAGTTCTCTTTGATATTCATAAACTTTGTTTAACTTGTGTTTAAGTCACCTTCTACAACATGCACGGGAAAACTTGGAGTGGTCCTATTCTACGCTGCCGAGAACCACCCTGAATGCACGCCCTTTTTGAAGTATCTACCTAATGTTGCCAAAAATGCAAGAAGGCGAGGTATGCGGATTAAAAGGGATTGTAATAATATGAGTGGAAAGATATTTTTTAAATTTTACTTTGCCAAATGCAAAATCGGGAATTAACGCGAGCATAACGTTTATCTTCTCCAGAAGTTTCAGTTCCCAATCATCTATAGAAAAACAGAGAAAAACAGTATGTCACAGTCTCCAAACGTCTGGAGACCAATACAGCATGATCGCGTTAATTCCCGATTTTGCTTTTAATACATATGCAACGCGAAGGTTTAAAAGTAGTTTTACCTTGCCAAGTAAGAACTGGCCAGCATTCTTCTCCTTCTGCCAGTCCCTGGCACTAATATCCTGGCCGACAGTGTATCCCAACACATACTTGAACGCGTCTGCTGCCTTCACGGAAGACGCCTTTTTGCCGATGACAACGGTCAGTTCTACCTCCCAGTCTACTTTCTGAAAATAAATATATTGATATAAAGTTTTTATTTCATTATCAGGTCTTTATAGAATCCACTGCAGGAGCATGACTCTCTCTGTACTACTAGAGCAGTCAAAGGATTTGGCCTACACTCTCCACGGTGGCCACACGGGTTGGAGGGGTATCTTTGATGTTTATAAGCTTTGTTTGTCATAATTAAGAAGGCATGTCATAATTTTTTAGGGTTCCGAAGTAAACTAGAAACCCTTATAGTTTCGCCATGTCTGTCTGTCCGTCTGCCTGTCTGTCTGTCTGTCCGTCCGCAGTTTTACTCAGAGACTATAAGCTCCAGAAAGCTGTAATTTGGTATGGGTATGTATTGTATATTAATCATGCCAAAAAGGAGTAGAAAAAATCTTGAAATTTTTTTTTTTATCGTAGCTCCCATACTAGTAAAGAGGGAGTAATATTTTTTTTCTATTCAAACCCATCGTGTTGGGTATTGTTAAATAGGTCTTTAAAAAATATTATGAGGTTGAGATTTGAGAACACCATTTTTCGGTTTAGGGATCTATTTCCGAAATATTTGGTTTTAAAGTGAAAATTTTTGTTAGAGGTACGTGTCCCCCCCTCTATCTGCTAAACGGTTATATAGGGATACGTGAAAAAAATTACAGCAGTAGAATATATACTGAAGTTGAAAGGAAAACTATCAGAGCTGAGTTCTAAGTGCAAATTAAAAAGTTATAGGCAACCAACTTCTAAAATGTACTGTGAGGTGCGAGTGTGAACAGTGTGAACTCATTCGCAACTACGGAACCCTTCACTGCGCGTGGACCGACACGCACTTGGCCGGTTTTTTTGTTAATTTGCTCGATAGTCTAATGTTGTTTAAATAAGGGTACGGAACCCTACGTGTGTAACCTAAAGTTGTTGAAAATTTCTACTTGAGAATCACAGGTGTAGTAACCTACCCCGGTATTTTGGAAGGCTTGCGTTGGATTTCATGCAACACCTAGAGGGCCTTTGAGAAATGTAATAGCAAATATGATAAATGTTAATAATTTCTTTTATATCTTTCAGGTCATTCATCAGACTTTGGAAATTCGACGAGTTGAATACTACACAAGAAACTACCTACTGTACAACGGCTGAGCAACTGTTACCGTCAGACGAAAAAAAATTATAAAATTTCTAGCAAACAAGAATCGAGTAGAAGCATAAATGATTACACAATTATCCCCTTTGGCACAAAATCCAGACATTACTGTATCACCACTTCCTTGATTGAACAATGAAACAACTTCCAAAGAAATTGACAACACCAATAGGTACCTAAAATTACAAGCCCATGTATCATTGCGCTAAGTAGCAGATGGGGTCAAAAATTCGTGTCGTGATTCAGAGGTCCATCTGACCTCAGCGCGATATAAATTGGGATCAATTATTGGGGCAAATTGAGCTCGTAAGTCATGTCGGGCGTAGGTGGGAATGTAATGATATAATGACGTTTTGCGTCATAAGAGCGGGGATGTAGGAAGATTGCGTGTGCCTTGTAAAACTTGTTCAGTATTGTTTTTTTTTTACTGACAGTTCCTTTCGGGAGCGGATTTATAATGCAACAAAGAAAATGTCGGGCGTAGGTGGGAATGTAATGATATAATGACGTTTTGCGTCATAAGAGCCGGGATGTAGGAAGATTGCGTGTGCTTTGTAAAACTTCTCCAGTATTGGATTTTTTCTACTCAGTTTCTTTCAGAAACGGATTTATGTAAGTACATTACAGATTTAAATGGCGTGGCGTCGGCTGCTGACGACTAACTTCAGCTAACTCTTGCTTTGCTTAATCTATATATGTATATATATATATATAGAAATTAAAAGCTGTTCACAGAAAAAAATCTTAGTGGCATTGCCAGCGCATCTATGAATTTTATCCGTTTTAATTTTATTTGATTTGGAGCTCGTACAGATCCCTAATATAGTTATGTAAATAAAATAGGGTCTATGTTACGCATTGATAATATAGCTAACTATTGGAAGTCCAGTAATTTTTGAACTTATCCTAATAGTAATCCTAATCCTATCCTATCCTATCCTTCCTATCCTATCCTATCCTTCCTATCCTATCCTATCCTATCCTAATCTTAATCCTAATCCTAACTATCCTAATCTTAACTAATATTATAAATGCGAAAGTGAGTTTGTTTATTTATTTATTTGTTTGTTTGTTTGTTAAGCTTTCACGCTGAATCTACTGAACCGATCATCATGAAATTTTGCATACACATAGGTTAGGGTACTGAGAAGGACATAGAATATGTATATACCACGCGGGCGAAGCCGCGGGTAACAGCTAGTCTATTATAAACAAAGACAAAATTCAGTCCTATTTATAACATCAGTATAGTCCCACACATGAGCCGATTTTAATTAAAATTTAAATCGGATCAATTCGGAAGCATACTCAAACAAGTAAAACGATTTTTTAAATGACGGAGTTATGACGTAACAAAAAAATTAGTCGAATTGCGAACCTCCTCCTTTGTTGACGTTGTTTGAAAATAGAGACAGGTGCTAACCGCATCGCCTGTTAATATAATTCCTCACACGCTACATAAGTAAATTTACATTTAGGTAAAAGGAATGTTTTCAAGTGGCTCTTTGCAGTTTCGATAGCAGCAGGTTATCGTTTCGTTATGTCATAAAGTGCGACTCATATCTCAAAATATGTACATTCAGATGCAGAGAGATAATGGTAGTAAGTAATAATACTTTGTATCTGACTATCCACTTACCTACCTTTTGATATTGCTGTGTAACTATCACATGAGTTGGTGCAATGAGGGGTTTCAGAATCCATTGTTTCCTCAGGCCCTAGGTTGACTAAATCCACCAATCATGTTTAATCATCATTTTTAGCTTATTTATTAAATAAAGAAAATAAGAAATGGTGAAAAAATTTCACGCGGGCAGGACTTGAACCTGCGTCTAGATCTCAGTACGATCTCGCCGGGGCTTGAAGCGCGGTGGCGTAATTGGCAACGTATAGATCGTACTGAGATCTAGACGCAGGTTCAAGTCCTGCCCGCGTGGAATTTTTTCACCATTTCTTATTTTCTTTATTTAATAAATAAGGTAAAATAGCATTGTGAATGCAAAATAAAATCCCATATAAAGCATCATTTTTAGTTTAGGGACGCTTGGTGGACTTGACGCTTTCAGAAAAACCCAACCACCCAGATTTCGGGACCTATCGGTCTACTCTCTGCTTTAGTCACATTCATAGGATGTTACAGTACATTAGTCCCTCCATATAACACTGGTGATGAATAAAGAGTACTTATTCAAAACTGAGCGGCCTGAGCATCGAGTGGTGTCAATGCATCTTCTAGCGTTGACCACTTACACACACGAAAACCATGTGGAATACGCTTGCCATCGAGCTGTCTAGCTACTCTTTATGTATGCTGTATTTTAAGGAATTGTTAAGATATAAAACTACTGACCTTTGTGATATTGGTCCTAAGTTTCAAAGAGTCATTGGGGCCGATGACAGCGCTGGCGAACTTGTTGAAGATCATGGGCACCGGCGGAGGCGTCAGGTTCTGCTCTTCACAATGATCCTTGTAGTTCAGCCCGATGCAGAGCACCTTGTCCATGCCTGTGATAGGCGCGGCCAGTTCCACAGAGGTCAATGGGACGGTTGATGGATTTGACGCTTTCAGTCTACGAAATAAACAAAGATCATGAAGTACGCTAGTTTCCTAAAAAAAATATAATTAGTCCGTCGGTTTCAAAAAATATTGGACACGCATTTTTTGATCTTGTCAATTAATGAAAAATGATAAGATAGTATTGGAGATCCTTGGGGCCTTTGTTCTTCTTGTGACTTCGTGTGGCTAAGATGATGATGATAAAGATAGATTTTAATTCCGTGTGACGTCACAGTTTGCTATAATTTTGTAAACTTTGACGTCTCGAGTCCCACTCACGAACTTTGCAAGTGTGAAAACTCGTTCAAATATAAATAGCTATACAGTAGGTAAGATTCTTGTAAACTTTGTAAAGTAAGTATAAATATTTTCAAGGACATTATAGATAATGGAAGTTAAAAATTCAATGATGAATTTTTATGTGGTTTTTATTTAAAAAAAATATGCGTCTTCTATTGTGTTTTATTTCTTACCTTAAAACCTTACTTAAAACCGACTAAGTATTTTATCATACAAGAAAAAAGAAAAGATAGCATTTTATTGATGATGAGGTAAAATGTTTTGTCATCCAGTTACTTTCACATGTACCTATTTGAACCGAGCAACCCCTACTTCATCTACTTTACGTGAGGACAGCTTACCGAAGCTGGGACCTAACATTGGCGCCCAACGTTAAGCCCTAGCACACTAGGCGTCTATCTATCTAATCTAATATACGGTAACCTAATGTTCCTTCTACTATACTTGGTTATTTTCACCTCTCATAATGCTCACAGTAACCTGGAAGGTCCGCAGTGTCTTCTCGTCCAAACTACCTCAGTGTTAAAGTCTGCGATCAATGTATGTTACCAGTAGTGATGACTCACGGGTCCGAAACGAGGTCCCTTACTATGGGTCTCATATGAAAGCTCAAGGTCACTCCAAGAGCCATGGAGAGGGCTATACTCATTGTTTCTCTGCGAGATCGAATCAGAAACGAAGAGATTCGTAGACGAACAAAAGTCAAAGGATTAACTCTCTGAAGTAGCAGTGGGCGGGGCACAGAGGTCGATGGGGCAGAAAGGTTTTCAATGGCAACCACGTATCGGCAACCGCAGCGTCGGTCACCCACCAACCAGGTGGTCGGTATCCTGACCAAGGTCGCAGAAAGACGCTGGATGCAGTCCGCTTCCAACAGGTCGTATTGAAAATCCATAGAGAAGGCCTATGTCCGGAAGTGGACTTCTTGCGGCTGAGATGATGATGATGATAATGCTATTGTGGCGAACCTCTGTGGTTGGAATTATAACTAAAGTTTTTTTTTTTGACGAGCTCCGTGGCGCAGCGGTCAACACGCCCGCCTGTGACACGGATGATCTGAGTCTTGGATGTTTATCTATATATGTATTTGTTATAAAATATAGTATCATTGAGTTAGTATACCATAACACAAGTCTTACTTAAGAACTTACTTTGGGGCTAGCTTAATCTGTGTGATTTGTCCGTATTATATTTATTTTTGAAAACTGATGTTTGACAATACGTCAAAGAAAAAAGAATTGACAAACAAATTAATGACTACATTATTTTTATTGTATAACTATAAATAAATAGTGTATTCACAGGCAGCAATTGTATTAATCAGTATCAACAAAATAATCACTCCTACCAACGGTTTCACTCCCAATGTAGAATCATCCTTATGTCTTGTAAGTGGCAAACAGTGGCGGCTCCCCCTTAAGTGCACTCGTGCGGCGCACTACCAGTTTAAGCTTAAATATATATACAAAAAAATTACATAGATATAAAAATAAATAAGCAGTTTTACGTTAAAATATATAATTTTTTTGTCAAATGATAATCAGTCATGTATATAACATTGTAAGTATTATTTTCGCTTGGCAAAATATTTTGCCGTGCGCCCGCTACTAGCGCACGCAGCGAGCCCATACAGCTACTATTGAGAAGGCGACGAAACGCCTGGCGCGTGAGACGGAAGATTAGTATGGAAGTTTAGCGAAATCTCGTGCGCCGCACGGGGCCCGACGCGGGACGAACGCTGACGTTCGGAAATGTTCGGATTAGCGAAAATTGTCTTACGTTTGTATGTGTTCATGTTTTACTTTAGCTGTTTTTATGTTTTGAGGTATCATACATTAAGTAATATAAATAAAAAAAGCCTATCTAAATAAGAGAGAGAATTATTTCTGCATATAGAAATTATCCATATTGTTTAGGCATGTTTTATGATGTGCACCACCAGGTCTTTGAGTCACGAGCCGCCACTGGTGGCAAACACTAGTTATTGTTGAATTTTTTAAGCTGATTTAGGCAAAGTAGTTACACCATACCCATTCAACAAACAGCCAACTAGGCCAATTTACTGTGCCTACCAAATCATGGAGAAGCTTTAGATTTTTTAATGCTATATTTGGTCACACTAATCAAAGAATATGATAAACTCAGAGGAGTTGCTTGGAAGTATATTGATGCACCATGAAACAGAGATATAGAGATTACAAAATACAAAACACTGAAGAGCAGATACCATATCAGAGCTGCTTACTCTACCACCTTATCTATCTTTGCTCATCAATATGTCTAGAAGATTTGTATCTAATCTGGGATCTACTTTGTTTATGTCCACAATAAGATCTTCTCCACGTAGAAAGACTAACCCCACACAATCACAATCCACATTTAGCCTACAACCATCTTATGAACAGTTGGGTAGATATGTAAACTGGACAATATTCATAGTTAATATTTTTTTTTTTACTGTTTAATGAATTGGATTGAAATCTACACTGTAATTTATAAATAATGAATAATCACAGTCTTTTAAGATTTATTTGATGGGCTTTCATATTAAAGAAAGGTTAATAGTATCAGCTTGGTAAGGATGGATTGCTGATACTGCTTCACCTGCGTTAATGAAGCAAATTAAGACATTATTAACACATTAGTTAATGGACAAAAACCTGCATAACACTTCTTCTGTATGAATCTCAGCCACCTAACTCCTCTTACACAGATGGACTGATTTAGATGAAATTTTGTGTGTATATAGCAATGAGTTTGTAGGTGTTTTGAAAAAACAGTTAGGCCAGGTAGGTGGTGCTGTTGTTGGTAAATACTTCTGTTTGGGTGTTTGTCACTTAACTCCTCCAAAACAGCTAAATCGATTTAGATAAAATGTTGTGTGTATATTTTAATGAGTTCCTGGATAGTTTAAAAATACAACTGGACCTCATAGTTGCTGTTGGGTAGAACGAAAAATATAATGAAGTGGTGCTGGAAAATGAAGGAGAGAAAAGAAGATGATTAAGTAAGAAAAATAAGTTAGTACTGCTGTCGGCACTTATGTTAAGTACCAAATTTGAACTGCTAAAGGAAACTTCAAATTTAAAAAAATATAAATATTACATTTTCATCGACATATTTAATGTGGCACTCCTTACCCCGGGCTGGGTGATATCACCAGATAAGCTAATTAGTAAGTATTATAGTATTCCACTGCTAGATGATCCAAATAAATGATTAAATAAAAGAGTTTCATAATAAAAACATGAGCAAATATATTCTATGATTACTCCCTAACAACCCAAGAGGAAAAAACTCTTTAAAATGGAGAACGAAGTCTCCATAATGCAGAGGATTTAGATGACGAAAAGTCCTCTGCTTACACACAATGGGCCCAAACAAGAGGCCTAAGTGTGGAAAACTGCCCACGGAACCAGGTGAACCAGGTGACTATTCCCTACAGCGTTTGTTTTATATAAAGACTATGGATACTTCACCGTATTCTATGTGAGAGTAAATGATACTTGATACTTTGTGTCAGGTACCAAAGTATAACTTTAAACATGGCGCCAAAATATAGAAGCCAATTAAAATTTTAAATTTAAGACTTACTTTTTGACCTTATCCAAGTCTCCATTCCTCAGTATAGCCAAGAGCGTAGTAGGCAAGCTCGGGTCCGCTTTATTTACATCGACAACGTTATTTCCTTCGACATAACCTACCCTCAACCCTTCACCGCCACCCGCCGGCGATTTATACTTAAACTGTATAAGTTTCATATTCCTTTTCTGTGATAAAGCAAAATATCTGACCGCACTCGTCCTTATGGCGTTATTCACTGAATCATTTGAAAAAACGCGAGGTTTTAAATACGACAGGCCACGATACATCGCTCCACTCATGTTCAAGGTGATAACAAGCGTCACTTTTTGATAGAATTACGTAAACAATTCTATAAATAGTTACGTAACAGTTGTTGATATTTGTTAGTGGTATCTTAACAGATTGACACCGATCTAATCTCGGTTGATTATTTTATATGGTATTCCATAAAATTTTACAGGTAACAAAATTAAAGAAAATGCAAGCAAGTCGCAGGTCGTCTCAATACCCAGCAACTTTTTCAAAACATTGCGTCTGTCAAAAACAGCTGATTGATTGACCGGACTACCGTTCATAAACGTCAATAAATTATTTAAGATCCAAAAAAATAGTCCTTAACTAGTTTTATGTTTAACTATAATAAGTAGGCAGTAAATAAAATTATTTTAAACATTCTTAAATCTGATTTATTTTTGAAACATAAAGTAAGTAACTCTTGTCAAAATAGACCAAGGAACATAATACTCTCCAAGGAACATAATACTCTCTGACGAGAGAAGAATGACAACTCCATATAAAAAAAATGTAACCATAGATATACACGCTGACGCACACTACCGCTTTAGCGGTCAAGCACCGGTACTATAAAGCGCGAGCCAGGCCCACGCAGCTCAAAGGAACCAAAAAATGTATGGCGTTTGCTGTAGCAACGATGGCAGCCATATTGCTATCTCCTTCTTTCACTACATTTCTCTTTCTTTCATTCAGTCAGGGGTACTATTTTTGAACGTGTGACACTCGTATTTGACTGAGAAATCATTCGAAGACGAGTGTCATGCGTTCAAAAATAGGACCCCAGTTGTTCTGTCACTGCTGTAAAAACTCCCGCCATTTTGAAGTTCTTGAAGTTAACTTTGCAAATTTTATTTTTACTAGTTTAATTATGAATATTAGTGAAAAGTATTACACTGTAACAATTACACTGTGTTTTTGGTAAACTTATTAGTTTAATGAAAATTCCGCCTCAAGTATCTTGTATTACTTGTTAAATATGTGGTATTCGTACCAGTGGAGTGACTAACAATAAGAGGCTGAAGAGAAGATGTTTATAGCAAAATTTCCATTATATGAGGCGCGGTAAGCATTAATATTATATTTTAACATATTTTACACCATGCCATTATTACAATAACATAGAGAAAATAAAGATTTTGATAAATATTTTAATTTTACATTGTTCAACTAGTGATGTGCACTTCGACATTCGATACCTTATCGATACGTAACTACCAATCAATACAAAAATGTATTTGCTAAAATTATTTCATTTATTGCTGTTTTAGGTTTTGTTATTAAAGTTAAAATATGTAAATAATTTTCAGGTGTAGGCCAGTGGGCGATGTTTGTGGGCAAAGAAAATTTGATATATGTTCCAATAGAGAAACTATATACATTCCGGAGAGCACTTACGGATATTGGTCACCTCAAGCCCTATGCTGTCCACTCGAAACATTCAAAAGCTTTTCTTCTCCCTGATGAAATGTTGCTCTTTCCTTATAACTTACATGCAAGTAATAATTCTATACCTACAAGTAGAAGTAGTCGCTAAACCAAGTAACTAGTTACGTCTGATAAACATAATATTATGTACTTATGTGAAAAATAACTATCAATGAGATACCAAAAAATGATGGTAAGTTATGTTTTCATGATTCACATACTTAACATATATGTTATGTACATATGTGTGTGTTATCCTAACTAATATTATAAATGCGAAAGTGAGTTTGTTTGTTTGTTTGTTACGCTCTTACGCCCCATCTACTGAACCGATCATCATGAAATTTTGCATACACATAGGTTAGGGTACTGAGAAGGACATAGGCTATATTTCACGCGGGCGAAGCCGCGGGCAACAGCTAGTTCAACCATAAAATATAAAAATATATTTAGGCGGCCTACCACGTAGGTCCTTTCTCTTTTTCTCCCTTAGTTCTTTGTATCATACATATGTCACTAATCTCGTTAAAAGTATATTTTTATGAAGTTATAATAAAATTTTTAAATCCGTCATTTCTCTTGATTTCCTTCAGTTATGTTAACTTTTTAGGTCAAAACAGCTGCTATTTCTGTGTAGACATAATATTACCTGAATGTGTGAGTATCGAAATAATGAATCAAACTTTTATTTATATTTTTTTGCAGACTTCGTGAGTCAACAACAGGCATTGGTGATGGGGAACAATGAGAAAACATCGACTTCAAAAATCTTTTTCTATTTGGAGGGTTGATATTTCCCACACAATCAATCCTATTTTATTAAAATCGATGATTCGAAAATCTATATATTATCCAAATAGACTAATTTTTTTAAACGTTGTTTTGTAATGGTGCTCTCACACAGCAGTTATATAACGTCATAAAACAATTTGTAACAACGATAACATTCTATAACACCATACATTATCAAGAATGTTATTGTGTGTGGTAGCACCATAACAATGGTAGATTGTGTCCAAAATAAATGATTTGTATTGACAATGAGGACTCGTTTAATTTATAGAAGTTTAGTACGTCAAAGACACCTACCACATTGTATCGATATCGATAAACTAACGTAGTAGGCAAGCTCTAAAATTGGTTAGACTGTTCGGTTGCCAGACTTGCTTGTGACATTAGTGTTGTGAAAGTTTGTATTAGTTCACTTTGTAAATTGACCAAAATCTAGATGATTCATTGGCTAGTATGAAAGTCCCGTCTCTTAAAACGTAGTGATTATATGCTCTTTGGCGCGAGCGGGAATATTTAAACTATAAATTTTTATTTGTAGGTATTTAAAACTAAAGGGTAATAATTGACGGAAACTAACTGCAATGACAAACATGAAAACGGATATAATTACTTCCATTACATGTTTAGCACCGCATGCTGTCTCCGTCTGTTAGCAAATAAAAAATAAATAAAAAAATACATGTTTTATTAAAATAAAATTCGTACATCTTAAATCTATAAAATCTTCACAACTTGAATACAAAAATCTCAAATAAAATTGTGTTTAATTTGAATATAGACTATAATATCAATGATATAGATATAATTATGACTTTAAATGCTGTAATATTACAATATCTATACATTATTTGTCCAAATCAATATCTTAGTACAGTTTCGTTGAGGAACATAACGTTTTAATTTATATTGTCTACAAGTTAATTAATAAAAGTTATCTTTAAATCATAAATTAGTGCTTTTTCTTGTGTGCTTAGTACAATATATATATTCTTATGTCAATTGTGTAGTAAGTACGCCAAACAATAGACTTTACATTAGACCAGCAAGTGACTACTAACAAGCACTGCACGAGGCAAAGCAGGGTGCTTTTAAAAGTATTTAATATTGGTACCGCCCGTCATACACACAATGTTTTTCATGTTATCCGCGAAGAGGTATACAGTCAGCTCAAAGGAGGAGGAATTCATAATTTCAAATTTAAATATCCTCTTAGAAAACTTTTTAGTTGTAGTAGAGTTGACACTCGTGTGTGATATAGTGTAAAACATGAAATTTAAAAAATACCTTATGCACCCAAGAACTGATTAACATTTGATGACACCTGTTACGAGAAGACAACACTCAAAAGAACGTTTTTGTTTAGAATTAAAACCTTATACCGTTTTATCGCGTTTACTACGTAAAATATTCGAAACATTAGAGTTGACACATTAAAATGTACCTAATACACGCGGTAAAACCGTACAAATTAATAATTCTATATGTGATACAATCACAGAGTTTAACCGTCAGAAAAGTGAAAGAAAAGCTGTGGATGACAACTTGCAAAAGTGACTATTTACTAAAGTGAGAATTTACATAACAACTTTCAGTCATATTATATTATCTCCACATCATTTATTTTTTATAATATTCATTTTTCTAACCAATGCTTTACTTTTTTCTTCCTCCTCCATTTCTCTATTAGTTATCGTAATATATCTTTTAATACATATAATAAAAGTACTTAACTTAATATGTTTTATATTTTGGTCAAAATGAAATTGACACAATTTCAGATAACTAAAATCAATTTCATTTAAAATCACCATAATATTGTTTTTTAATTTACATTCACTCCCGTGCATTTTTAAATAATTATTTATTAGGTATGCGCATTGCTCAACTATAATAACTACATTTTTATTAATGTAATTTAATGAGGTCTTTTCATTATATTCCCTCAAGCTTGTGAATATGTGAATGGCTTCTTGAACATCAGTCAAAAATGCTTTACGACAATCTTGACACTTGTTGTGTCTTAATTTTTTAAATATGAAGCCACTCACATATGCACAAGCTTGACTTTCCGGTGTCGCCTCGTCTACGGTTTCGACTGCATCAGATAACATTTTTTCCATATCATCTGTAGAAGACTCTGCTATTGACTCTAAAAGATTTTGCGGCTCCCCTTCATTTACATCATGCATTAAAAATGTTTTTAAATTGTCATTTAAAAAGGAATTGTCGTCCTCACAATTCCTTCTTTGCCCGGCATGTTTCAAATTTGTAATTATGGCCGTTTTGATCCCAGCGACAAACTGCTGAATTGTGGGATTGGAATTTGAACCACAACTGTATCTGATGCAGCCGAAACAATTTTCTAACGCGTCTTGATTGAGACGACGTGTCGAAATTGCGTTAATGTTTTTAATTTGGGCATTTTTCCACAGTCTTTCGATTCCATTTAAAGTATGTATCCATCCATCCTGCGACGGAGGCCTACTCCTTGCGCCTATATATTTCATTGAATCAATGAATTTTCTCATTTCATTAAATAGTTCTATGTGAGGACTATGTGGAGTTAAATTTGTTGAATATTTTTTCCCTCTGCGTAGATCCGGGCTATCCGCGTTTACGGCATCAAAAAGGTCATCAAATTTTTTGATGAAACTTGCAGTTGCATGCGCCTCTGAGGGAAGATCGTCTGAAAATAATAAGTAAAAATAAAGCTTTAGTCAGCCAAGCAAATGGGCAAAAATATAAGAAACTAGCTGTTACCCGCGGCTCCACCCGCATTCTATATAGCCTACGTAACCTAACTTATGATGCAAAATTTCATGACGATCAGTTCATTAGATAGGGCGTGAAAACGTAACAAACAAACAAACTCACTTTCGCATTTATAATATTAGTTAGCATTAGGATTATGATTCTTATCTAAGATTCAAGAAAAGCCAATGTCACGTATCAAATCTGTTTAGGCATGGGAGGAATAAAGTAACTTACATACGTACATTGATCACATTGATACTATTTTATGAGCTGTCGCGTAAGAACTATTAAAGAAAAAGAAACCATGACACTGAGGTTGAAAAAAAAACTATTTTATAAAATTATACATAGGATTTATTATAATTCTAATATAACATGATATATGTATTTATAAACAAATAATAAAGACTATGAACTAAACTAAAACTATAGTAACCTAGACAAAAGATAAAAAACACTAAATTATATAAAAAATTGAACTCAGATCGCTACGATCAGCGGGCAGGGTGCCAAGAAGGCTGGCGGCATTTCCACGCTGAATGGCCAAACTTAATCTTTGGCCAAAATGCGCACCAGCCCTTAGATCACCAGAAACGTCGATTAGGCGTGCGGATATCTCTTTGAAAATCTTTCTGGCCTCCACACCCCAAGGCCCCAAGGTCTCCACGGCAAAAGGCACAAATATGTAAGGTTCCCCTAACGATGCATATTTGCGCCTTTTAATAACCTCCGCCGCTGCTGCAGCTGCTCCCGCTGTTCGAGCGGTCGCTAAAATTAAATCCTTAATCGAATTTCAATTATGTACCTATAAAAATTTGAATAACTCAGAATAAAAAATATAATTGCCTAATTCGATTTTCAATTATGTTTCAATGCTATTGTAAGGGGTGATTCAAAATAAGTTTCCTATATTGGAAACACAAAAAAATGTGTAGTTTAACCTAACGAGAAACGTTGCATGTTTTGCGAGACATGTTCATAGGTCGCATTATTTCTCGTCCGCCAAGATCATGCGATTTAATGCCTTTAGATTTTTTATATGATATTTTCTTTAGAGTCAGGTTACAGGTATATATCGACAAACATGAAACGTTGGAGTACCTGAAAACTAACATCCAATGACTTTCAGTAGAAGTGACACCTGATACTTGCGAAATGTCATAGAAAAGTACCTCAAACATATTGACTTCTGTAGAATGTCCAGGGACGGCCATTTGATTGATGAAACTTTCATATTAAATGAGCAATACTCAATATTTAATTATTAAATAACTTAAAATGTTTTGCATAATTCGTGTAAGAAAAGTTTGGAAACATTAGGAAACTGAAATTGGATCACCCTTTATTAACAAATAGAATAAAAAAAATACTAACTAGATGCAATTTTGGATAATATTCCAGCTGCAACAGAGTGGCTGAACACTTGAGCTGCTAACTTGACCCTCATTTGCTGTTTAAGGTTCGGATGTATGTGTTGATCTGTTAAAGCAGGAGCGTATACAAAATGGGCGTTATTTTTATCAAGTTCGTAAAACACCTCTATATGACTCCACTTTGCTGTACCTAAAATGAAAAATATATATATTACTACTTTTCTGGGATGAAAGTAAAATACCCTATGTCCTTCTCCAAATCCCAGATAATGTGTGTACCTTCCATAATGATTGGTTTAGTAGATAAAGCGTATCAAATAAATAAACTAAGTTTCTATATAATATTAGTTGGACTATTTGTTAAGATATACTAGCTAGCCCGTGGCTCTACCCGCATTTATGTCGATCCCTCAGGAACAGGAAATTTTTCAGCGATGAAAGGTACATTGTCCTGGTCCATACCTCAGACAACGCGTATGCACAGCACATATTTAATGATGGTCGGTTCGATGCCTGAAGACGTAAACAAACAAACCCACTATTTGTATTTACAATAATACTAGCTGTTACCCGCAGCTCCGCCCGCGTGATATATAGCCTATAACCTTTTCAGTATCCTTGCCTATGTGTATACAAAATTATATGATGATCGGTTCAGTAGATACGGCGTGAAAGCGTAACATACAAACAAATAAACAAACAAACTAACTTTCGCAATTATAATATTAGTTAGGATTAGTTAAGATAAGGATTTAAAATAACAATAAATAAAATTTTAGGAGAAGAATATTATAACTGTGTATCCAGGTTTTTCATTTACCTTTTACTGAAATACTACCAGATTGAAAATCAGTAATGCACTCCACATTATGTTTCATTAATAGATTACGCGTGCATTTTAATAAATGCGGTGGGTCTAATATAGTGACATATTCCCGATCCATATATTTAAAATACGGTTCCCTCGTAGTAGCGCCCAAGGTTTTAAGGGCTCTGATATTTACTGTTGATAGGTCACATACAGTGCCCACAACATCAACTTTTGCGTTGATGCATTCGGTAAGAATCTGAAACAAATAAAACACATTAAGAAGATGGAATTGATTACAAAATAAAATATCTGTACTTTTATACTAATATTATGAAGATTAAATATTTGATGTCAATAAATATTTAATCTTCATAATATTAGTTTGTTATGTAAATTATTAAAATATATAAAATAGAGTAAAAATTGACGAACGTAGTTATTAAGCGATTGCTTTTCAACCTACGAGTATTATGTACCAGTTAGTATGTACTATTATTATTAAAATTAATGATTACCTCTTTTATAATTACTGTCATCCTGTCGGCAGTTAGCGCATGCGTGAAATAGAACGCAACTGGTTGTTTCCATTTTTTTCGCAACCCAGCCAGCATGAAGACCAATGCTTTTGTTGCCACATCTTGGCTTCTGCCATGATTACCATAATCTTGATAACCGAGTATCATATCTTGCTTGCTGTCGTAATACATGTGTTTTCTTATCGACATCTCGTCGAACAAAAGTAAGGAAATGTTTTCTTCCTTGGTGTTATTTTCTGCCATTTTCTTTATAGAGTCAAATATGTGTCTATTTAAACCGGGTTTTAAGGGCACTCTATTTAATAATTGGTTTAGGCAGCTTTGGCCCGGTAATGCGAACATTCGTCGAAGTAACCTATAGCAGGCTGGCGATTTCTTGTATATTACAAGGGCCATCAACTTCTGATCTATGGAGTATCTCCTTCCTTTTGGTTTTCTGGGGCAGTTTTGTAACTGAGATTGTAATAAAGTAACAAATGAATTAGTCATTTTTAAATTATACAGTTCTTGAACATTTTCGTCCTGAGAAAGCTTTTCTATTATGTTTGATTTTTTTCCTTTCAGTTGTTTTCTGAGCCTATTAATATTTCTAATTTTCTTTTGACAAATGTTGTACAGCTTTAACTCCCGTGGTGTCAGTTCATTTCTTTTTGAGACATTAAGTTGTTTTAGAATACCGCGTGTCTTCTTAGGAACCGGGTTCTGAAATTCAACATTTATTTTATATTTAAATTAGACAACATTATTTTTAAAAGCTATCGAGAAATTTCTCTGAAATTTCTCGGTAGATTTGAATTTACATTTAGAATTTAGATGGGACGACGATATAAGCCAGGTTGGAAGAAAGACTTGGCCCAGGGTAGCACGCGACAGAAAGGAGTGGAAGAGGCTGGAGAAGGCCTTTGCCGAAGGGCAATCAGACTTACAAACGAAAAGCAAGGCACAAATAGTAGAACTGCAAAAGTTAAGTCTGGAAACAAGGCTAATAATAAAATAATAATAATAAAACCGAGAAATAATAGAGATAACTTTTTCTTCTTATTTAAACGAATTCTTGGGTGCATCTTCAGTACAACACAAAGTATTTATGAGACAGCATGATAACTATGAGTAATATACAGTACTGTGGTTTGGCAAGGACAACATAAATATATATCAAATTATTTCTTAATAATTTAAAAATAATACCTTTTCGTTGCATGCTCCTGTCATAAATAGTTGTTCCATAGATGCAGGTTGAATCTTAGAAGTTATATTTTCTTTAGGTAATAATTTTGATGGTCCAGCTGTACTCGTACCAGTTACTCTCTATAAAAAATATTGTACATTAGATTCACACAATAGGTAGATCGTACAAGTACCTAATTTGCTGAATAGCACCGTGATATATTCAGGCGCTGATAGCAGCTAAACTAGCGTCACCCGTAGTTTAAAAATCACATCTCACGTCATCAATCAGAAAAAAGTTTTTATGCTGAACTTGAAACTCTTTGCTCGGATTCCATGAAAAAGTTTAAATTTTGCATTTGTGGCATTGGGCTATTGAGTGGTTGTGATTGGTGTAAAGTAAAAAGCACTTGTGCCGTAAATACATCATTACGATACAGATTTCGATGTCATAAGAACCATATTATTAGCAAATGTATTGAAAAATGTTTGAAAATAGTTATATAATCTGCTTCGTTATGAAGCACAATTTTGCAAACATTTCTTGCTGAATAAACATTTTTTTTAAATATTTAATTTATATTTTTCATTTTGTTTTCCAAATGACTTCGGAGTCGGATGCGGATAGTGAAAGTAGCTGTTAAGGCTTACAATAATAATTTTACCTGAGCTGAGAGATATATTTTTGACAGCGACAAAAGCGGTGGTTGTTGTTAATGCAGGCTGAGTGCCACTTGTCTGGGGATACATTATATTATCAACTGATGATTTTAATGGCTGTGATGGTCCAGCAAGTGCAGCTTGCAAAATAGGCTGAAAAAAATATATTTAAAAATTAATTCATTCTTTCAGATATAATAAGAGCTAAGGCCCTTGTCAATGTTATTAGATTGAGTCAGGTTGACCTATTTAACTCAGAGGTACAAGTTGAGACGAGTGGGGTTTTAACCAGCCAACTCGCTTGTGGATCTCCCTCTTAAACCTGCACCTAGACCATTACCACTTCCTAAAATTGTAATATGATATTAGTTCAATTATCAATATTATCAAATTATAATGTTTCTAGTTTCTACTAGGCATATAAAATCAAAAATTAGTACATTGTATGATCATAGATAGCATAATTATACAGTGTCCTAGTTTGCCCTGTATGGATGCAGTAAATTGTTTTGAAAGAAGGTGTTTCAGCTCTAATTTCATGAACAAATAACTATGAAAAATAAATACACCATTTTGCTTGTCGCCCCTTGTATAAGCAGGCATGTTAAGCACTCATCATCATTTCGAGTAGGTGACACGCTCAGTCGACCATGCACACCCTGGTTGATTTTGATTTTGACCACGGAGGCTGTTAACGTTAAGCACTGTCCTTCAAAGACCATCAGTCCCATACTACTATTGATTTTTTTTTGCCTTGCTTCTGGTGTTTAAGACTATAACCCCTAGATATTACTGAGTTTAAGTAATTGGACCATAGGCTCTGCTGAAGCATGTCCCCGATGATTTAGAGGAAAGCAGTTGGAGGAAGAGGAACATACCTACTTATTTTAAGTGTTCCATAAAGAATTTTACCTGTTTAGCTTCAAAAGCAACAAAAAGTGTATCATGTGTTGTCTGCTGAGACATCAAATTTTCAATTGAAGTCAATGGCTGGAATGAACCAACACCTTTCGTTTGGGATACATCCTGAAATAAACAAAATATTAATCATTTAACATAAGCGCCATTCAACTGCCCAAAATGCTGCTTGTGATGCAGTATTTGTAATGACAAAAATTTAACGACTTTGCATTTGAATTTATTGTCATTATTAATTATAATGACAATAAATTGTGGCGGTCTATGGGGGAGGCCTATGTCCAGCAGTGGATGTCCCTGGCTGATAGATAGATAGATAGATTAATTATAATTTACTTTGCAGTTAACTTTCACCATTTCCATAATAAAGAATACTTTGAAATAATTTTTAAGACCACTGAACTCGATTTTTTTTCTATTATTACGTACATATATTTTTTAAAATTAATTGACATAGTTTTATAATAATTCAACAATTTCATGAAACATCCATCTCTTATCTGAGCATGTTTCTAGTTTAGTACACCGTCGATCATAATGCTTTGGAGTTTGAATACGGCTAGTTTATGTATAATTTTACAAGTATATTTTACCTGTTCCATGCAGGATTCTTGAGATGTCTTCTCAACAGTTGCAGGTTGTGTACCACTTGCTTGGTGAGTTATGTTTTCTACTGAAGATAATGGGTGTGACGGACCAGCAACTACTGCTTGCTGAACATTCTAAAATCAAATTACTATTTTAAAAATAATAAATGAAAACACACTATTTTTTTTTGTATTTAGGCTACAAAATTATTTGTGAGACAGTAAAATTCTAATATTTGAAAAAACATAGTAAAGAAAACATTTTTTATTCTTAATATTTATCTTATTTATAGTATCCATTATTTTATCTATCCTAATCCTAAATAAATGCGAAAGTGAGTTTGTTTGTTTGTTACGCTTTCACGCCGTATCTATTGAACATGATGAAATTTTGCATATACATAGGTTAGGGTACCGAGAAGGACATAGGCTATAAATAACGCGAGCGAAGCCACGGGTAACAGCTAGTTAATAATAATTATCTTCCAATATTTATCTTTAACTTGAAACCTATGACTATGAAAAAAAAATTGTAGATACTTTATATTCTTCTACTAATTTTAAATTTACTGAAAAACATATTATGACAGTGTACTTACTTCAGTAAATATATTTTCTCTTTCATTTAACAATTGTCCCACTTCATCTGAATCAGGAACAGCAAATATGCTTAGCTTTTTCCTCATATTGTCATAAAACTTGGAAGAGTGAAAATGCCTCCCACATAAAACCTTGTTTTTACGGTAAAGTGACTGTAGAAATTCTAAGGAAGTCCAGTCTTCATTTGGGTAGCAATATTTGGCCCAAGCACTAGCCCTGGAAATACATTCAGAAAAATTTAAGATGCAAATGCTGATAACTAAGATTATTAATCCAATGTTTCATAACGAAACTTAATATGATATTAACCATGGCAATAAGAAAAACAGCTTCAATAAATTAAATACATCAAAATCTCACCAAAACTTCCGCGACATTCATAATCATATTGGAGATGCAAACAAAGTCTGTAGACTGTTTATATCTATGTTCAATAAACATTATGTGTACCTAATGAAGGTAGATATGTTCACAATAGTTATGCGAAATCGAAAAAAAATATTTTCTTTTTCGAATAACGTTTGTGAATTAAATCGCAAGTGATATTAGTATATGACCTGCTTACCTAGTCATATTGGATACGCCGGGATACGGGAATCTATGATATGACACCGACATATCTTCAGCACGTGTTTTACCACACTTGGCGCATCTTCTATGGTTGTTTCGATTACTCATGATTGTCTGAACTTGCTCATAGAAACAAACACACAAAAATAAATATCACTGTACAAACTACTTAAACTAACTTATTAAAACGTCCTGTCGCAACTATTAAATCTATGGGAAAAACGTCCTTTCGTAAATATAAAACTAAATAAAACGTCCTTTCGCTGAAAACTGATAAAACTTCGTTAAAAAGTGGGATATGATTACAATATATTGTGGAGAGAAAAAGTTCTCGATCGACACAAAACTTTGTAATGGCGAGCGAACGAAAATTACCACGAGAAAAGCAGTACCTACCAATGTTGCCAGATGATATATCACAAAAAAGGACAAAAAATATAAAATTTAACACCCAGGTTATAAATCATTTGAACAGTCAATGAATTAGTGCTATTTCGGTAAATGGGACATTGTTTAGTTAATAAAATATAAAAAAAATTAAATCTTAATTACCCTGGTCAAAAATAATAATACGTTGGGTGGTATAAAAATGTACACAATCTGTAATAAACACCTTTTACTGACAATACCGGATCTATCCTGTCATTAACGTCAATTAAACCTTCAGTGCTGCCAGGTTTTGGTATTTTATTTTTCTAGATTTTTTCATATGGGATGCTATAGCACGCACACACATTGATATTTTTTGCATGTGTGCTAAAGTAAAATCTCGTAAAGGCGACACAACAGACCCTGAAATAGACTGAGCAAGGAGAGTAAAAAGAAAAATGTCAGTTTTGGCAGATGACATATGGTTGACATTGACATTTTAGTTATTTTCTGGAAGGCAAAGGTACGCAAAGGAATATTTATGGAACAGTCTTTTATAATTATTTTTGTCTTCAATCAAATGGCTGCCCCCGTAGCATGGCACGCGTGACAACGTTTATCGACTTACGCCATCTTGTTTTTCGCAATACTAAAGAGCGAGAAGTAGATAGTTTAGCGCGATATAAACGGCGTCGCGGGAGCTATGCTGCGGGGGCTGGTGTGGTGTATTTAAGATGATTATTATTAGACATTATTACGCAACTGCCGTGGAAACCACAATTGACGTTGACCAGAACTTTGAAAATGTGGTTCGAATTTTCAGGGAAGAAGGTACGCGATTTTGTAACATGCAGCGTAAGGGCAAGAAGTCTAGGCTCTCGGATAGGACTTTAGGGCTAATGAATGAACGACGTGAAAACACACCCGTCACTTTGTCAGGAATACGGACTCTAAACCAAGAGATCAGCAATCACGTACGTACGACACGACCTCCGGTGCTCCAATAGCTTGGCTATTGAAAAAGCGATCGAGCAAAACCGGGGGTCAAGTGTTCGTAAAATCTCTTGGAAGAAGCCACTTGACAAAGTTGACCACAGCAAGTGGAGAAGTCGCTGCTTCGAAGCCGGCAGTCCTTTCAGAGGTGTAAAACTTCTATGGCCGGTCATATGCTTCGCATGCACCTCGACCTGATCCCGAAAATGAGGATTCTAGAGCCATATTAACAACGCCATTACACTGAAAACCTGCCAGAAATCAGCATTGGCTAAATCGAGATCACTCTTGGCCAGCTTAAAAACGGAAAAACCCCTGGATAGGATGGCATTACAACAGAATTATTAAAGGCAGGAGGTAAACCCGTACTGAGGGAGCTCTAAAAACATTTCAATGCTGTCCTCGTCGAAAGGAGTGCTCCGCAGGCGTGGAGTAGAAGTGTAGTCGTCCTGTTCTTCAAAAAGGGAGACAAAACCCTGCTGAAGAATCGACCCATTTCCCTTCTAAGCCATGTCTATAAGCTGTTTTACAGAGTGATCACGAACCGTCTTGCGCGAAGACTTGACGAATTTCAACCATCAGAGCAGGCTGGGTTTCGGAGCGGATACAGCACCATAGACCACATCCACACAGTGCGGCGTTATACAGAAGACCGAAGAGTATAATCAGCCCGTGTCAAGTATTTGTGGACTATGAGAAGGCCCATGACTCGATTGAAATCTGGTCCATTCTGGAGTCCCTGCAGCGATGCCAAGTAGATTGGCGATACATCCAAGTGATGAGTTGTATGTACGAGGCCGCCACCATGTCCGTCCAAGTATAGAATCAGCAGACAAGTCCCAAACGGTTGCATCGAGGAGTGAGACAAGGAGAAGTAATATCTCCTAAATTGTTCACTAATGCAATGGAGGATATGTTCAAGACGCTGAACTGGAAAGGACGTGGCATCAACATAAATGGGGAGTACATCTCTCATTTGCGATTTGCTGACGACATCGTCATCATGGCAGAAACGCTGCAGGACCTACAACAGATGCTGAATGACCTGGCTGACTCTTCTATACGCATCGGCCTACGGATGAACTTGGATAAAACCTTAAAACCAAGGTCATGTTTAACGAACATGTGCTTCCGGAACCGATTGTAGTACACGGTGCCGTTCACGAAGTTGTTCAAAAATATGTATACTTACCTCGGGCAAACATTGCAGTTAGGTAGAAACAACTTCGAGAGCGAGGTGAATAGGAGAGTTCAGTTAGGTTGGGCTGCGTTTGGGAAACTACGTCAGGTCTTCACATCGTCTATCCCACAGTGCCTAAAGACGAAAGTCTTCAATCAGTGCGTCCTACCCGTCATGACATACGGAGCCGAAACGTAGACACTAACGGCACGGCTAGTCCACAAGTTAAAGGTCGCTCAGCGGGCTATGGAAAGGGCTATGCTCGGCGTTTCTCTGCGGGATCAAATCAGAAATGAGGTGATCCGACGGAGAACCAAAGTCATCGACATAGGCCACCGGATTAACAAGCTGAAGTGGCAGTGGGCTGGCATATTAGCCGCAGAAACGATAACCGTTGGGGCAAACGAGTTCTTGAGTGGAGACCGCGTCTCGGCAAACGTAGTGTAGGACGTCCTCAGGCACGGTGGAGTGATGATTTGCGTAAGATGGCTGGCAGAAGCTGGATGCGAGCAGCCGAAGATAGATCTCGATGGCGTGCAAGCAATTGGGGAGGCCTATGTCCAGCAGTGGACGAGTATAGGCTGATGATGATGATCATGACACAACGCCCAATTCCGTGTTAAATCCAGTGCATTGACAAATCCTCTCATCCTTCTACTAACTATTGTGTATGTTTAAATCCTGTGTTAGTTAAATAATAACATCTGCCTTTAACTAAAGACAAATAAGAATAACGTAATCAGTGTTGCCACAACTGAGTTTCTAAAAGGTACATAGCCAACGCTGAAAAGGTACATTATGAAGCTAAAAAGGTACACACTATTTGTTTTCCATGCGATGAGGTGGGGGTATGTTCTAAAATGCATAGTCAATAAATAATGCGTCGCGCGCTTGCTATCTACTTTGTGGGTAGTATGAACGGGGTGGAGTAAGTATTGTGGTTGTTGTTTAACGTTCCGCTATATGCAAGGTTTTTTTTTTTTTTTCTTGTAAAAATTTTCGTAAATTGTTGATGCAAAAAGGTACCAAACTGGGCCGTATTACACATTGCACATCGAAGGCTCAAAGGTACGTCAAATGTGTAAAATGTATGCTAACGGCAACACTGAACGTAATAGACTGCCCACCTCATACAAAAATATTGGACCAAATTAAGGTTGCGAAAAGCAGGTGAATGTATGGCGCAGGAGAGTTGCTTGCTACTCGATACTAGATGGCGGTAATTTGCGTTAGCCTTTAACTTACTAAATTTACGGTGTCATTTTAAAATATTGTTTTGAGTTTCGAGTGGCGCCATCTATGCGAGTCTCTGAGAACAAAGGCGTTGAGACCACATGCTTTAACCCTTTCCTTTCAGCATAAAATCAAATATCAAATAACAAGCATACAAAAAAATGTATATGCCTTAGGTATATATACTCGTACCTGAGACTCGTACCTAAGGGATATACATTTTTTTTTGTGTCTCTTAAAACCATGACGTTGGCAGCTTGGTGGAAGCCATAATACAAAGCAGAAGAAGAATACAAATCCTCTCACTGTTGATGATTCGACTGCTTAAATGGAGCCTCTCACAATAATGGAAGTTTATTCTAGTCATTTTACCAAAGAATATTGAACCTCCATATTCTTAGCATTCAGAATATTGTGCATAAACATGGACAATGGATATTTATTTGCATTTTGTGTATGTACCTACCAGTCGAGCTTGAATAGCGAATAAAAAGTGAGAATAAAGACTGTTAGCAAGAGCAAAATCTTGCTGTACATATCATTACTTGCATCATAGGATGATATTCATAGGGATAGAAATAAAAGTAATTTTATGATCTACATAAATCATAATTCTCATTTATCTAAATAACACTAGGTACTCATTTCCTAACAATAGGCTTCTTCCTCGTTATAAAGTACTCTTCTCGAGTATGGTAAGGGGCATATGGATCATCCACATAATACTTTGGGCGTTTCCAGAATTTTGTGACCATCTTATCCAGCAATGTAGTCTGTGTTGCATTGCAGAACACATGATCTCTTAAACGCCTTCTCTGAGGAGGTGATTTCTTCCATAATTTCTTTTGTCTACCTACTTTAGGTCTAATCCATGCTCCCCAGTGCAATCTGAAGAACCGTTTCACTACTGCCTTTACAGTTTTCCTTTTACCTTTCTTGAGACTGAATTTTGTCACAGTTCTTGCAGGAACATTACTTATGTTGTCAGATACAGCTAATATTTGTTTATTATTCAGAAGAGATCCCTTAACTATACCAGAGTTGTAGAGTGATGTCGATAAAGTCCCATTTTTATACGAACTGAAATTCTTGAAATCATTACATATTATAATCCTGGCTGCATTAAAATACGGAGTTGAAAAAGGCCGTATATTGCGAAGAGCTGAAAAAGAAAAAATAACCTCAAATTACGCCGTCACAATTTCCCAAACAATAATATACAATAGGAAGAGACTAATTCAAAGTTTAACGTTTGTGGTGTTATTTGTAGCATTGTAACATCATTGAAGATCTTAACAAGACATTATTATATTCTGATATTTACCAAAAACAGCCGTTCGTAACATTTTGGGTCCAATTTTCCATTCCACAGATTCTTTAACCAGTGTTGGGACAGGTGAGTGACTCTGTGACAGCTGTCATTTAAATGATTGACTTTCGTTTTGTATAGGTACCTACTTTATTTATCGAATAGATGGGTTTTGTTTGCCGCTTCATTGCATAATACGCTATATTATTTTTCAAGTCCGTGATTATTGCGTGATTATGATCATATTACATCGCATTGCAACACACAAACACACATTGTAATCAAATGTGTCGACTGTCGATCGATTGATTTGATCGCTCGCTCCCGTGATGGTATTTTTTTTTCAGGAGTCTAATTTGTAATCGCAAATCGGTTGATATAATAAACTCATGGTTATGCACTAGTTGACCTTCGCTCTATTGTCTATCAACATGTTTCTATAGTCTCTGATTTTTGACAGCCCAAGTGGAGAGAGATTCAGTGCCGAAAATGTACAAATTTACGAACAGTTTAAATTACTCTAACTTGGTTTTGGTATGTATTACTTTACCTTTATTCTTTTCCTTAAATCTACATTTTAAATTCATTACATATTAGTTTGAAGCACTTCCT
Organism: Rhodophaea formosa; assembly: GCA_963082605.1. NCBI lineage: Eukaryota > Metazoa > Arthropoda > Insecta > Lepidoptera > Pyralidae > Rhodophaea > Rhodophaea formosa. The sequence goes on along the minus strand of OY720225.1, from coordinate 6,773,641 downwards.
AAGCTTGGCACAAATCTCACTTTGATTGTATGTTTTGGTGATTTTATTGACATTTTTGGCCTCTATATTGGGTTATAGTGTACAAGATTCAATATTAGATGTGTCTATTTAAGTTTCTTATCATTATAATAAACATAAACTTTGTATTGTTGTCCCTTACATAACTATCTTAGGACGTCATTTTCCTAAATAACCTAGAAATGTTTTAAACATTCGTAACCTTCACTGCAAACATTGGCACCTTTTCACACTATTCAGCCGCAGTTCTTCTTGAACATGTTTATAAGTACGTGCAAATAACTGTTTATTGTTACTTAGCTCATTGATTGTAATGCATAACAATGTATTTAATTTTTTATCAAGCATAGGTGACTCCATCCATTTAGAGGAAACTTAACTTCTATTTCTTTTTCTAGTCTATGCTATCCCACAGCAGGGCAAAGGCCTCCCTTTTATTCATTCCAATTATCGCGGTCTAAGGCTATTGAAATCCAGTCTATCCAAACTTTTTCAAAACTATCCAGTGTTTTCTGTCAAATTTAATAATAATAATAATAATAATAATAATAATTCTTTATTTCAGGCAATAATATTGTACCTACAATTACGTACAATATCAGAGGCCCATATCATATATACCTTAGACTAACATACATATAATACAATATAACTTAAAACTAGGTCACACGTTGTGTCGGCGACGTGAGGCGCGGGGCTTCAGCAGGTAACCGTCCTCGGAATTTCCGGTACACGACTCCCTGCGGCCAGAAGTCCTCCTTCATGAAGGTCTCGAGATGTTGGGTCGGCACTCCTACCACAAAGGAACTAAAGTTTACTCTATGGCGAGATGCCAACCGTTCGACCCTCAATGTCAATTTGGATTTCTTCAGCACGTAGGTTACGACGTCTTGAACCGTCGTATTCCAGTGCAGTCGGGACACATACAGTTGCGTACACTTGACCTCTGAACGCAACTGATTGGGTCCAGTCGGTGCGGTGCCAAGATGGTTACGGCTGGCAGGCTTCGTTTTCCTCCGCTTAGCTAAAGTGAAGCCCTCCTTATCGCACTGATCTTTATGTTGACCCGACGTCACAGGCTTGCGAGAGCTTGCCTGTTTATTCCCCTTCAAGGCAGGTCGCTGCGCTGGCGCAGCAACAGGGACGGCGGCTACGGCTGCGTAGGCACGTGTCGGGGTTGACGTGCTCGGCAGTGATGTCAGCTCATTGCGGGGGGAAGAGCGGGCGGCGGGGCGCGGTGTATCGCTTGTGACGACAGCTGATGGCGTTGTGTCCAATTTTGCTGACTCAAAGCTGCATACCGATGTATTCTGCGCTCCGCGACGTGTGTTGACGTTCGCGGCCTCGTGTGACCTACATACCGAATTGTTACCTTTTATTGATAACAATTCGGTACGCAACTCGGTGATCGTATTTTCCGAGGCCTCCAATCTCCACTGCACCTGTGCCAGGCTGGTTTTCAGGGCTGTGATGTCTTTCAGCAGCCTGGTCACATCGACATGATCGAACGAAACCGGGGGCAGTTTCGCTAGATTCGCAGCGCATAGCGCTGGCATGTCGTCCGGATCGGTCACCTTCATCAGGGCGATAACATCCTGGAGACTTCGCTCGCCATTCTCATCTCTCCGGCGAGATGGCATCTGCGCGGACTTGCCGAGCACCTCATAGAGCAGCACCTTGCCGCTGCAAATCTCCTCCATGCTGAAGTTTGACTTGCAGATCTAATATATAGATAATTTAATATCCTAACTAATATTAGTTAGGATATTAAATTTAAATTTTGACAAACAAACAAACTTAATTTCGCATTTTTAAATGTGAAAGTGAGTTTGTTTATTATGCTTTCACACCGTATCTACTGAACCGATCATCATAAAATTCTGTATACACATAGTTTAGGGTACTGAGAAGGACATAGGCTATATATTATTATGCGAGTGGAGACACGGGTAACAGCTAGTTAGAATATAATATGTAGTATACTCTGTAACTACTTTTTATTTTAACGTATCTCACTCTTTTGGATAAAATACAATATGTTTTCACCTGAGTAAGTTTAATTTTCAAATTTTAGGTGAGAAAGCAACTAGGAGATGGATCATGTGCCGCCCTAATTGTGATGCGGGCGCCCCGGCGCCATGTGACTGGCGAACAGTGTCCACAGCCTAAACCACATCCGCCGTCTAGAAAGCTCTTTTGGGCCACGCTCGGCACAGCTCTTCTCACTGGAGCTGGTGTGACCTATGCCAAGTAAGTCAACTTATTAATTCTATATTTAGACCAAAACAGATATTATAATATATTTAGACACCAAAGTCATAGAGTGTTACAGTCAAAGAAAAGTGTTTTTAGAATGATAAGCAATAGTTTATTTATTTCATTTATAGTAGAATTTGACATGGAATTACCCATATGGTACAGAGGGGGGTTTATGCAGTGATGACATTTTGCCAAATACACAGACGTTTTTATTACTATTGCTAACAAGAGGAGAAAGGGGCTTAACCTGGGTCTTGGATGTTTATCTACATAAGTATCTATTATAAAATATAGCCTCTGTGGTCCAGTGGTTAAGGCGTTTTCCTTGTTGAACCGGGGGGTCGTGGGTTCGATTACCACTGGAAGCATGCTTTGTTAAGTAGTTTCCAGTTTGGTTAGGACATTACAGGCATGAATCACCGGATCCGATAAAAAAGATGATTCCGTGCTTCGTAAGGCACGTTAAGCCGTTGGTTGCGGCTGCCATCTGGAAATCGTTAAAGGAACCATGTAAGAGGCCGAGAGGTGGTTCTGAAGAAATCTGACATGGGTGTGCATGGTCGAGTGACCGGGTTACCTACTCGAAATGATGATGATAAAATATAGTATTGTTGAGTTAGTATCCCATTACAGAAGTCTCGACCTTACTGTGGGGCTAGCTCAATCTGTGTGATTTGTCCGTATATATGTATATTTTTTAATTTTTTATTTATTTATATTATAGGTATGCCTGTCCATTGCAATGTTTTCGGAAATTTGATCAGGTCATCCTCCTATCCTTTTTACTGTTTGCTTTCATTTGATTCAAATTAATTCTTATGTATTTCAGGAGTAGCCCAGATACACGGAACTGGCTTGAAACAAATGCCCCTTGGGCTAACAACTTTATAGCTCTGGTGTACCAAGAGAACACAACTTACTGGAAGTTCTCTGTTAACCAACTCCACAAAATATCAACATTTGTCCAAAATTTTATGTTTGGCAAGGTATGTTAACTTTATTTATTCGATTACACAATATCAGATTTGTCTACCTAGAGTAATATTGTAAAATGGAAATATTTTTGTGTTTGTTTGTAGCAGATAAATTAAAAGAGAAAACAACTGTACATATTTGATTTTAAGAATTCTTTCACCAAAAAATATGCAAATTTTTGATACCTTATGTTAGAGCACAAAAATTTGCCTTAACACAAGTCTCGAACTTACTTTGGGGCTAGCTCAATCTGTGTGATTTTTCTGTATATATTTATTTATAAAGATGACCTCACAACAAGTCCAAATCCATTGCATTCGCGAAGGTTAGATAAGAAACAAAAGCTGCATGTAAAATTAAGATAAAAGCTGTCTAGCCTTTACAGTTATCTCACATTGATAAGAAATTGGCAGTTGACAATTTCTCTGACTATCTAGATATGATAGTGAAATCTTCTACATTTGGAGTTATTTATGCATTTCGCCGAATTATAAACACCATATATGTATATGTGAATAAATAAATAATTCAACTGTGCTGGACATGTCATGAGGGGCAGAACTGAAAAGTGAACCAAAATAGGGATAGAAATGTACCTTTGAGAAGGGAATAGAAAACAAGATAACCCTTAATACGATAGGGAGATATAAAAGACATTGTTGGTCCAACATGAAGCAGGAAAACAAAAGAGCGAATATGGATCATAACAACGACTTATAAAGTCCAATTTCCTTTGTTTCTGTTGAAGACGTGCACCGACGCGCGCAGGTCGGTGTATAACATTCATTACTGGCAGCCCTCCTCGGCTGCGCCCGGTCATGTACTATACATATAAACCTTCCTCTTGAAGCACTATCTACTAAGAAAACCGTATCAAAATCCGTTGCGTAGTTTTAAAGATCTAAGCATAATAGGGACAGACAGACAGCGGGAAGCAACTTCGTTTTATACTATGTAGTGATAGTGATGGTTCAACAACAATGCTTCATTCTTAGGACTAGAGTTGCTTTCGCGAGATGTATACAGATGACTAATATCATACAATTTTTCCTTTGGGTAGTGCTATGTACGATGGACACCCATAACAATTTGATCAGTTGAATAATAGGTCAAATTGAATGAGTTGTCAATATTTTGGGGTCTTTAGTCGTTTCGCACCACAAGCGATTCGGACAGCGGTGCGAATTGCCCAAGAGCCCTTTTTGAATGGGATCTTTCACACAGCGGTGGGAATCGCCCAAATATTTATTTAAATGAGTTAATTCAGATTGCAGTGAATAACAAAGCAGTTTTCTTGTTGGATTAAATATAATCATTACATACTATTTGGCAAGCTTTTTTTTTTCATTATACATTTTTCTTCTTATCTGTACAAATAAATAATTCGAATACTTTAATTTTTAATATGAGTTTACATCGGAACCATGCAAAAAGTATTAGATCGTTTCGCCTCGTGGTCCGAATCGACTCATTCCAAAAGATACCTTGGGCCATTCGCACCGTTCCAACAAATGCGGTGCGAAAGAACCGATTCAGAAAGGGCGATTAGTACCACGGTTCTCGCTTGTGGTGCTATACGACTAAAGACCTATATTTTGTTTGTCAAACGAATGTTTTTACATTTTACTGATGATAATATTACAGGAGGGTGTTACTCCAATGGAAATGGTGACAAGGCCAGAGCAAGACCTGGACAAGGATGCTGAAAAAGCCTTTGCGAGGAAAGACTATGAATGTGAGCTTGCTTAAATTTTAGAGCCGTACTACACTGGATTGGCTTGAGATGACATCGGAAGCGTCGCGTCATTTCAAAATAAGCTTTATACTTAGTGTCATAACGTGCATAAATGCTTGAACGTGGCCAGCCGGCCGGCGGCCTGGCACGCACTCGCGCGGATTAGACGCCCGCGAGCGTACAGCCACCGTTTTGCATCTTATGTCACTAGACATATGGCTTGTTTTGAAATGGCGCGTCGCTTCCGATGCCATCCCATGCCAATCCAGTAAGTGCGGCCTTTAGGGCTTGTTTGTGGAGGCGCGTTGCGCGTCGCGTCATGCGTCGCGTTTCAAAGCGCGTTTTTCGCTTATGGAGAGTAACGGTGCGCGTCCACTGCGGCGTAGCACCTAACGGCGATCGCGGCAATGCACGCTAAATCGTTATTTAGAGCCACAGTTACAGACCATGGAATGCAGCTCGCGCACTACGAGAGACGAAAGTAATGCTAATACCGCGTGTTAGCCCGCGGCCGGTTAATAGGCGGGAAAGTCACGTCTGCTCTTATTACTACATCTTTCCAAACGGCATGGTTAACCCGCTAACTTGCACTATCACCCAGGGCCATACGGCTAGCACAAGCGCTGTTTGGAAAGGTCTTTTCAAATAATAGCATGAAAATATCACTGGGCTTTATCTTTGACTATATACTCTCTAAACACTGTGATGCCTTTATTTCATTGATTAAAAAACTGGCCAATTTTTCAATGCTTGTGTGCGTGACAGCTTTGTGTTATCACACGCGTCTTATTCATTTATGCCCTTAAAATCCGTCAAATTGATAGCTGTGTGTGTGCACGACCGACTATGGGTTAGACACTTTTTCTACGCTTTTAGGCTAATAGAGCCTATTTAGGCTTTATATAATGTAAGGTCTTTAATGTAACTGTGTTACTTGGGTTGTTTGAACAGTATATGAGCATGAATTTTCATGAAGCCGTTTATATTGCTGTTAACTTTCATTTCAAATCAATTGTAAAGAAACTGCCAATCTTCGATTTAAACCATTAAGTGCAAAGTTTTTACTATATATTGCAATGGGTGTTAAGCAATGTTTCACGACGTAGATAACGCCCCCATTCGCTTTACTGCGAGCTTTGAATGTTTCCATACGGCGATAGTCAGGCGATGCTTAACAAAAAGTGTAATAAAAGTGAACATCTACCAAATGATATTTAATATAAATAAAATGTTTGTCTTTGTCTTTAGTTGCCATCAAAGCTAAAAGTGTCACGCATTTTGTATAAAACTAGCTGTTGCCCGCGGCTTCGCCCGCGTGATATATAGCCTATGTCCTTCTCATTACCCTAACTTATGTGTATGCAAAATTTCATGATGATCGTTTCAGTAGATAGTGCGTGAAAGCGTAACAAACAAATAAACTCTCTTTCGCATTTATAATACTAGCTGTTACCCGCGGCTTCGCCCGCGTGATATATAGCCTATGTCCTTCTCAGTACCCTAACCTATGTATATGCAAAATTTCATGATGATCGGTTCAGTAGATACGGCGTGAAAGCGTAAAAAACAAACAAAGTCACTTTCGCATTTATAATATTAGTTGGGATTAGTTGGGATGATAGGGATAATGGTCGCAGCGCCTGTAATTTCATATAAAATGCGCAACACTTGCCGCTGTCGCCTAACTCAAAAGTCACGTGAACAATTAATCACATAGAAGGCTCTTAGTGAAATCGCAACCTCACAATGTAAATAATATAACACTTCATCCTTCACTCAGCAAACTAACCGTGTCATGTGTGGTGTTTGCTAACAGTGCCGCCCCCGCCGTTCAAGCCGCTGTACGTCGAAGAGAAGGTCATTGAGGCGCCTGAACTTGAGTCTGAAGGTATGTACATATACGCTATATTCCTGGTAGAGTAGAATAAAGATGATGAAGAAGAAGTCCCATAAAGAACTTGTTGTCAAATAATTTAAAATATTAAAACAAAAACCGACTTCAGCTTAAAGCATGAGAATAAAATGGAAATGAGTGTAAACCGAACGGCATCCGACAAAAGTTTTTTTTTGTGTTTGTGATATTTTTCTATAAGCGCTTGACATATTTCGTTACAAATTTAATGGGACCATCTGTAAAGTATAACCTATCGAACAATAAAGAATTTCTTAAATCGGTCCAGGCGTCTTCTTGAAATCAGGGAACATACACGACGAATTGAGAACCTCCTCCTTTTATGAAGTCGTTTAAAAAGCGGAAATAATTAGAGTTAATCCTTTCAGCCACCATCGTACAGACGGAAAAGTGCGAGCCCCAAGAACCTCCTCCGATCAAGATCACCAAAGACATGGTGGAGATAGAGCAGGACATGCACACTAACACCAAACTGGCCATAGACAACTACAAGCTGGCCACTAAACACTGCGAGAATTATAACAAGGCTCTCTTCAAGGTAACTTTCATTTTATATGTAATCGGAATTGGGATATCGAATCTAGTTTGTTAAGTTACCGCCTCCATGGTCCAGTGGTTAAGCCGTTTGACTTGTTGACTCGTGGGTTCGATTCCCTCGGGAGGCATACTTTGTTGTTTCCAGTTTGGTTAGGACATTGCATGCATGAATCACCTGATTGTTTGATAAGAAAGATGATTCCGTGCTTCGGAAGGCACGTTAAGTCGTTGGTCCCGGCTGCCAACTGGTAGTCGTTAAAGGAACCACGTCAGAGGCCGAGAGGCGGTTCCGAAGAACTCTGATACCAGGGTGTGCATGGTCGATTGACCGTGTCACCTACTCGAAATGATGATGATAATGAGTCTATACATAGTATTACATTGTCGTCGTCCAATGTTTCAGATCGTGGAGTCTTCGCTGGATGACCTGGACAAAAAGCACTTCGGCACACTGGCGGGCGCGCAGAATGAGAGGAAAGCCACCATCCTCAAAGCTAGGGAGGCCTCCACCAAGGCTAAATGCGCTTTAGGTAGGTTATCACTTACCATCTGAGCGTCAACCATGAGTTTATATACAGTACTACCACTTTAATATAAGTTACATCGGCATTGTTCGATGGCGCAGAATAGCAACCTACTGCCAACTCAAGCCGAATGAAAACATCGATCAAATAACGAACTTATTGCTACAAAATAAGATTTAAAATCTAAAAACAACAGGACTCGTGCTATCTCGCTCGCAATACTCGTACGACTACCGTGAGTGGTCGAGATGCCGCATGGCGCGTACACATCAGCCAATAGCGGACGGGTATTTTCGCGCCATGCAAAAATTTGACTTCTGCGCAGGTACATCGGTGTAACTTATAAAAGTGGTAGTACTGTATGTGAGTAGTGAACGATTCGATCTGAAGTAAAACTATTCGATGGCTCTTAATAGTAAACTATTGTCTTACTCGATAGAAAACGAAGGTCAGTTTTGTAACTTACGGTGCTGATACTGCAGAATAAGTTCCTATTACACACAGGATCGTATTCGTTTACATTTAAACTTAAGTAGTTTTCGATTACGAGATTCAAAAACTACAAAGTATAGTAAACTAGCTTTTACCCGCGGCTCCGCCCGCGTGGTATATAGCCTATGTCCTTCTCAGTACCCTAACCTATGTGTATGCAAAATTTCATGATGATCGGTTCAGTAGATGCGGCGTGAAAGCGTAACAAACAAACAAATAAACAAACAAACTCACTTTCGCATTTATAATATTAGTTAGGATTAGGATTATGACGGTTAAAAAAAACGTTACCGTATACTACTCTCGTAAATGAAATTTAATTAATAAACTAATGGGTGACGCTCAGGTGACCCGCTTGCTCGTTTGCCGTCCTATTTCATAAAAAAGAAATAATAGATCTTCATTGGTTGTCTGTCAGTATTAGACCCTTTACTATTTATTTTTTTAATGGTATAGCAAAGTGTTCTACCGTCCCTGGCATACGCGGCATTTAGCGCTTCGGAAAACATGATTATACAAACAATTTTCACATCGATGAAGTACTGTGTCCTTGTTGCGAAACTTTTAACAGGACCACTCTTTTTGAATATGTATTGCTCGATACCGAATGAATTTTTGTCGCCACGGCTGATATGCCCGGTAGCTATTTTTAGAAGCTGGTCGGGCACTTTTTCACGTCATTTCATAATTTAAAAATTTATTTAAAAAATTTTATTGACCTCTATGGTACAAAGGTCGGACTTAATGCTAAAGCATTCTCTACCAGTCAACCTTCGGGATAAATAGATAAAAGTGTTGCGATAGGCGGCTAAAGACTGTTAAAATATTAAATCAATTCTAATTTACTTAGAAATATGTTAATATTATTAATTAGTGCTCAAAAGCTACAGACTACTAGCGATTGGGAACCGACCACTGCAGAGAGGAAACGCTGAAAGAAACTCTTTTTACTGTATTTATTTGTTTTTCCTATTCTCTAGACCAGCATGGAAGAAGTCGAAAGTTTAAAATAATTATGTATTGTCTTCCACAGACACCCTGGACCGCTTGATCAGGGCGGGAGTGCAGGCGCCGCCGGAGTCGGTAGCCCAGACTCTCCGGTACATCAAACAGTTCCGAAATGACCTCGCCGAGGCCGAGAAAGCGTACAAAGACGAGTACGAGAAGTGTGTTCTCAGTGACAAGTATTGGAACAAGGTGAGAGCTGGTCTATAGTAGCTAATAAAGTCCGTGGCAGGCTCACCGGTACATCAAATAGTTCCACAGATCTCACCGAGTACGAGAAAGCGTACAAAGACGAGTACGAGAAGTGTGTTCTCAGTGACAAGTATTGGAACAAGGTGAGAGCTGGTCTATAGTAGCTAATAAAGTCCGTGGCAGGCTCACCGGTACATCAAATAGTTCCACAGATCTCACCGAGTACGAGAAAGCGTACAAAGACGAGTACGAGAAGTGTGTTCTCAGTGACAAGTATTGGAACAAGGTGAGAGCTGGTCTATAGTAGCTAATAAAGTCCGTGGCAGGCTCACCGGTACATCAAATAGTTCCACAGATCTCGCCGAGTACGAGAAAGCGTACAAAGACTAGTACGAAAAGTGTGTACTCTACTCAGCAACAAGGAGATCGGCTGGATGCCGTGTGGTTCCTGGCAGAGTGGAATAGGACCACTCCAAGTCTTCCCGTGGATGTCGTAGGAGACGATTTAGGAAACACAAGCTAAACAAAGCTTATAAACATCAAAAAGACCTCTCCAACCCGTCTGGCCAGCGTGGAGAGTGACCACCAGAAGACCAAATCCTTTGACTGCTCTGGTTAATATATGTCTGATAGTACAGAGAGGGTTATGCTCCTGCAGTGGATACTCAAAAAGATGATGATATTTTATCCCTTATGATACAAGATGAGTCATGTTTTTGTATTTTTTTATACATTATCGTTTGTTGTAGGTGCAAGCCGCCAGACAAATGTTCCGGGATGAGTTGCAAGCCATGTTCCCGGGCATTGACATCAGCACTCGCAAGCTGGAGCTCAAAGGCGACACCGACCTGCTGCTGCTGTACACTCTCAATAGGGTATGGGGTTTATTTTACTCTCTTCTTTTTTTTCATTTTTCTCTCTCCTCTCTTTCCTCTCTCTCTTCTCTATCTCCCCCTCCCTCCCTCTCTCCCTGTCCTCTGTCTCTCTCTCATCTGAGTGTGTTTTCGGTTGCATCATCATCAGTTGGAATACTTTTACTTAGGACGGCAAATGAGCAACCGGTACACCTGATGGTAAATGATCACCGCCGCCCATGGACAACTGCAACACCAGGGATGTGACAAGTGCTTTGCAGGCCTTTTATTTTTCCCTCCCACAGGGGAGAGGGGATGGGCCTCAGGGTCTCACTCACCGGACAAAGCATAGAAGCGGCAAAGCTACTTCTCAAACGTCGATTTTTTGTGAGAGTGTGGTACTTCCTCGGAAGGTCCGTTCATGCTGCTAGCAACTGAATTTGACCGGTAGCGTGGCTCTACCTCAACTAAATATTTTCGGCTTATTCTTCTCCACTTCGCACGATCTTCGGCATCCTTGTTTGAGAATCCATTGGCACGCATATCATCCTTAACGATTTCAAACCAGCACTTCTTAGGTTTTCCTCTTCCACCCGGGCCCGGCGGGGTCGGCATAGCCAGGCTTTAGTTCCGTACATAAATTGCCGATTTACGCAAGACGTGGCCGTATCAGCATAGGCAGCTTTCCTGCTGTTTGCCTGCCATCTCACTGACAAGAAAGCTGTCACAGATTCGGGGTTTCTTACGTGAATTTTTATGCTTAGACTTACGTCCTCTTATAAAAGATTAAACCCGACGGAAATATTCAGAAAGATTTACAAGCTCAAACAACAATTCAGAAAATTACAGTTCAAATTTTGGCAGGGTTATCATGCGCCATGATAGAGTATGTAATGTGGATAAATCAAACAACTCCATCGAACGTAATACGTAAGCGTTCACTAAGAGAATACGATCGGTTATATTATAAAGTAATAATAATAATAAAATATATTTATTGTCTCCAAAAGTCTTATAACTACAACATGAACAGTGGTAAAAAAATATATATTACTAAGAGGATAAGATAACATGTGGAGAACTGGTGTCTATGCTAGGTTTCTGCAAAACCTGTATTACGGATCACCAGGACTCGTCATTAGTTTTAGGATTTATTAAGGCGCTCTTATAATAACACTGGCGCCACCCAGCAATTAAATTCCATAAATCATAAATGGTATCGAATTTTAAAAATCTAACTAGTACAACACTACTAAATTACTTAAAGTTTTTTTTGTTTATTAAAAGTAATTTATTAGTGCCATATTTAAAAAGAAAAATCGGTTAACGCCAAAAGTGGCCACTTTTGGCGTTAATCTGTTTTTCTCTTATTTTATCAAACGAATATTAGTGAAAATGAATACAAAAATACTACAAGTAATTTACTAGTAATGTTCTTGTTAGATTTTTAAAATTCGATATAATTTAGGATTTAAAGAATTAATTGCTGGGTGGCGCTAGTATTACTATAGGAGCGCCTTAACAATTAAACCATAAATTATTGAAGATATAACCTATACGTTAGTCTGAGAGTAGAAGACATAAGTATAACTACAGGCAGTTTAAATTTACACTGATGATGTATTTTTGTTTCTACTATAACAACAAATACTTAACGCAGAACAATAAATAATTAAGGGGCCTCCAATATAGCAAACGTCATTTTTTGCCATTTTAGCTTTATGTTAATGACGGGTAGATTCGTAAAATATTCACAGAATATTTAGTTATATGTTCACTTTAAAATAAATGATTATATCATCAAAATAAAATAAATATTAAATTATATTTATATCTAATACAACAAACATGATTTTTTTGCCGTTTTAGCCTAATAGTCTAGTTTTGTATAGGTATTGGTACGAAACCCTTTGTGCGTGAGTTCGACTCACACATAGTCGATTTTTATTTCTTCTTCTTATTATTTAAGAGCTTTGCAGCTGTTGTCGATAGAGTATACGCCAAACTTCTCTATCCTCTGCTTTAGACTTTAGTTCTTGATACAACATGACACCAGCCTTCTTCTTTAGTTGGTCAACAAAACTTTTCCTTCGTCTCCCTGGACCTTTTCTTCCTTTTACCTTACCCTCTAGTATGTTTTTAAAGAAGGTGTACGAGTTTACCTCGCACATTTAGCGACCCGCGGCCATCATCATGTAGGGCGCGTGTCAGCTCTTGTCTTTTTATAATATAAATAACTTCATTATCTAAGAACTAATCGAGATACTATCGATGGCTCTCTGAGATACTATCGATCGCCGAGCCTGGATACTGCCATCGAGAAAGGATCCATCACACCAAGCCATCACCATGTAACCAGCAAGAGCCATAAACTACTATCTCCGTGACGTGATCTTGTATCTCCACACCACCACCTTCAACCCAGCAAGCAGTAACATCTCTTCATGTTTGGTGTTGGACCTACACCAAGTCCGGCACCATACATACTGGTCCTTCGAGCCGGATCAGATCATGTCGTATCAAGTGACCAATCATACTACCCCTCCTATATTCTATTTCGTTTATCAGTCTTCTTTTACTTGATATAGATTTTAATTTACTCATTATTTATTTGATGTTTCAGATCCAATATCTGCAGAGTCAGCTGGCGGAGCTACAAACAGTGCGCGAGTTGAAGATCAACAGAGCTATCGAATGTAAGAACTTATTGATTTGTTACAATAAAAAAAGTAAAAACCTTTATTATTTCTAAGTAATAAATTACCAAAGACATAATGTTTTCTTATGTTTTCGCGATTGTTACACATTTAAATAAAATTATTTTAATACGGTTTTTATCGCGTTTATTACATTATTTATACACCTAACGTTTCGAGCACTTTACAGTGTTCGTGGTCGCAGGTAGACTAAGTTGACATTTGTCTAGTATACGAAACGTTAGGTGTATAAATAATGTAATAAACGCGATAAAAACCGTATTAAAATAATTTTACCAAAGACAGATAAAAAAACCTCATAGGTACTTCATACTTTTTTGGATAATTATACAGCATTTTTTTTATTTATTATTGAATTAGGCATTTGTCTCCCATTCTCACCTGATGGTAAGTGACGATGAAGACGAGGATGTTACATGTAACATCCTTATAATCAAGAGATACCCATTTATTTCAAGTCTCCGGACTATACCTTGTCTGGGAATATAGACGCAGGCATTTAATTCCACACCTTAGCTAGTCGAATCAAAAAGGAACTGTCGAAGCGTTTAGTACGACTCTTTGGTATCTTAACGACAAAAGGGTGAAATTTCTGTGTGCGTCTCGTTACCGACTGCGGGTAACAGCTAGTTTGTAAAACAATCAAAAACACATCGTGTAGTCCAAATTCCCGCTAAGATCTCCTCGGTAGTATGCAGGATTGGATTGCATGGATTTTTTATTTTTTTTGTTGCCATCATAATACACATTCAGTACCAACCTAAAAATATGGTATTGCACTCAATATGATTTTTTAATTTTTTATTACCATAACGAAACATATTCAGTACCAACAAAAATATGGTGTTGCTAGTTGATACAAGTGAAATAAATATATTTTAGGTCACGACGAGAAAGCCATTATCGAAGCGAAAGTCGAAGACTGCATCAAAAAGGAGAGGGTTGAAAGGGACCTGGACTTCCAGAAAAAGGTAATTCTTAAGGCTCTACATGAATTTTTTGACTGAAAGAAAACGGAGAGGACATTTAACATTTTGTACTGTCACGCCCGCCTTTCAAACTAATTAAAGAAGCGTTTCTTAAGATTTTTTGACAAAATCAGCCACTTTCAAAAATATAATAGTTTTATATAAGGCCTGGATGCAGGCCGCTTCTAACCGGTCATATTGGAAATCCTTAGGGGAGGCCTATGTCCAGCAGTGGACTTCTTGTGGCTGAGATGATGATGATGATGTAAGGCCTCGCAGAACAAACTTTTTAATGATCGCTCCGTTTTCTTTCAAATGATTAATTCCACTGGACCCCGGACAATTCCCATAACATGCAAACTTTTATATATTTAATTACGAGTTTATATTAAATTCGCCATATTTACATACATGTCAGTATTGGTCAAATATATCTCTAATCTAGCTATTTTACTGATGTTTTCATTCGGTTTGAGTCGGCGGTAGATTGCGCTATTCTGGGATCGAACAATGCTGAGTAGGGTTATAAACGGGAAACAACTGTAAGCCTATATTTGTATTTGGGCTTTTTTGATATATGGCAAGTCCATTGAAGTACTATGTATTAACTTTTTCGTTTGTAGGGTTCCGTACCCAAAGGGTAAAAACGGGACCCTATTTACGAGAGTTTGATGTCCGTCTGTCGGTCTGTCTATCACCAAGCTGTATCTCATAAACCGTAATACAACCATATCACAAACGTGATATTTTTGTCATTTTTTTGCTTGATAGACTAATTTCTTTATTTTTATTATTTATTGAATAAATGCTTTGTGCAGTAAAGAAGCGTGATACATACAAAATGAATTCTTACAGAGCCTCCAGATCCAAGCTGACGCGAATCGCAAGATGAAGGAGCAGCTGAAGAAACAAGTGGAGCTGCAACAAGAGGTGCTGCAGGACAAACTCAACCAAAAGGAGAGGGAGGTACGTACTGGTTCTCTGTCGTTCCCCTTGGTTGCTTGAGCACTGATCGGTCCTCTATGGAAATGGCCTACTTGCCAAGCCAGCGAATTTTAAAAGATTTCTTCAAAATATTATGAAATATGGAATAAAATTTCAAATTTCGAATTTCATTTAAATATAGGGGAGGCTACATGATAAACTCAACTAGAAGGAGAGGGAGGTACTTACTGGTTAATAACCAGTACGTCGATGGATAACCAGTGGTTATTGATCGTTTTAAACACATTGGGCGCATCTAATATACCGGTAGCCACACTATGCCGATGGAGGGAGGGGAGAGATCCTAAATCCGCCGTGTGCAGAGTAGAAAAGGGCTATTCCAAGTCTTCCCGTGGATTTCGTAAAAGGCGATTTAGAAAACTCGAGCCAAACAAAGCTTATAAAAATCAAAGAGACCTCTCCAACCCGTCTGGCCAGTGTGGAAAGTGTAGGCCAAATCCTCTGACTGCTCTGGCTAAAACATGGCTATGGTAGTACAGAGAGGGTCGTGCTTCTGCAGTGGAGACTAAAAAAACTGTACCTATATTGACATAAAAACATATTTTAGGTCATGGGCAGATTCAACCGCGCCGTATCCGAACAAGTTGAGAAGGAGCGTATTATATTCAAGAAGGAATTGGCAGCTATGGCGGGCAAGCTGCAGGCCATCGAACAGACCCTCAAAAGTAAGGAGGCTCAGTCATGTGCATTATGGCAACACCTTCATGTATTAGGTCCTTGCCTATGAAATTGGCGTTTTCTATAGAGAATTTAGACAAATATAGAGAATTTAGAGCAAAGTGAATTTTTTAAACGTCTTCATTTCGTGTCGGTGGCAAACCAATTATTTTTTGAGGTTTTTGGTGGGAAGTCAAGGGGTACAGTTGTCGTTTGCCTCAGACGATTTTGCAAATTGATTTAAGTGGACCTTATAATATGAAATTGGTGTAGTTTGGTGTTATAAATGCTCGTGGTCGAGAACAATTTGTGAAATAGTTAAAGTAGTCTGTTAAATGGACTCGTATAGTATTGTCATCAGAAGCTCCCACGAGGCTACCAAAGAACTTACGCTATCTTTGATGCCACATACCGTACAACACCGATACTTAGTATCTCATTATACTGGACATTGGCAGAATCACTGAAATCTCGGTGAAAGCCATAATTTAAAAGAAGAAAGAAAGAAATTATTTTTAATCTATATTTTTTTATACTAACGTTTTTAGTATTATTTCGGGTTTGATAAATTCAACAAAAGTGAAATTTTTCATGTAGTTACGGACAACAGTAAGCCTAATTTAGACGAGCATTTTCCAATAATTAAATTCACAAAAACAAAATATTTTATGCACGCAGAATGTTAATAATACAGACCACCTTCAAGTTTAAATATAAAAAAAATGTGTTTACCTGAAAAATATTGTCATTGGAAACAAAATGGCAAGCGGGAAAAAACACCAATTTAATAGGTAAGGACCTAATAAATGCTTACGTGTTGTCATGATGTTCTGAAATAAGCGGCGGCAGTAGTGAGGCGACGGGTCCGGTAAGCTGTCACTAGGCCACTTTTGACTATAAACTCTCTAGACACCGTCATGCCTTTATTTCAATGATTAAGAAAACAGGCCAATTTTTCAATGCTTGTGTGCGTGACAGCTTTGTGTTAACACACGCGTCCTGTCAATTTATGTCCTCAAATTCCGTCAAATTGGTAGCTGTGTGTGTGCGCGACCGACTATGAGTTGACTTTTAGGCTAAAAGAGAGTATCTAGGTTTTATATAATCTAAGTAGGCCACAATGGCAAATGACTCCATTATTACCTGTCTCTCCCTCATTGGAGCGTTTTCCCAGTTGCATCCTTATCTGTAATTTATTCACTTTCCTGTATATTCACCTTTCTTCTACTCTCCATATTTTATATTAATGGTGTTTTATTTGTTAACTTGCAGAGCGAGCGGCAGCGGAAGCAGAAGCTCGCAGGTCTCAATCCCTGTGGGCGGCGGGCGAAGCCCTACTCGCGGCCACAAGGCGCCCCGGGCCCGAGACCAAGGTCGAGAACGAGATCAAGGCGCTCGAGAACGCGGGTATGTTTCCTTAACTCGATCCCACAGGTTTCGATCCCTGTGGGCGGTGGGCAAAGCCCTGCTCGCGGCCACACGGCGCTCCGGGCCCGAGAACAAGTTCGAGAACGAGATCAAGGCGCTCGAGAACGGGGGTATGTTATCAGACCACAAGCCCACTGGTCTCAATCCCTATGGGCGGCGGGCGAAGCCCTACTCGCGGCCACAAGGCGCACCGGACCCGAGACCAAGGTTGAAAACGAGATCAAGGCGCTCGAGAACGCGGGTATGTCACCTAAACACGATCCCACTGGTTTCGATCCCTGTGGGCGGCGGGCGAAGCCTTACTCGCGGCCATACTTTTTATAATATCAGCTTGACCCGTCAAAATCCTGCTTTTGCATAAAATTTCCTTGAGACCCACAGTGCATCTTAAGATGCCATTGTATTTTGAGGGGTAACATTACGTTTTATGGCAATCACCTACACCATAGTGATTTTAAAAAAATCCTTTGTTACTTTTTATCTTAAAGAAAGTTATCTTAAACAAAGTAAAGTATTTTTTTTTCTTGATTTTTGGTTGATCTTTTCATAGCACCGCAAACAGTCCCCCTATTAGTAAGTTCATTGTCAATCATAATCAAGTTCTCTAATTTGTATTGGTAGTATTATTTTACATAATTCGTCATCGTCATCAGTTCTTGTTTAGTCTCCACTGCAGCAGCACGACCCTCTCTGTTCTACCAAAGCCATATATTATCCAGAGCAGTCACGAGGATTTGCCCTACACTTTCCACGCTGGCCAGACGGGTTGGAGAGGCCTCTTTGATGTTTATAAGCTTTGTTTAGCTTGCGTTTCCTAAGTCGCCTTCTACGACATCCACGGGATGACTTGGAGTGGTCCTATTCTACTGTGCCGGGAACCACAGGGCTTACAATTTTACATAATTTATTGCAATTTTTACATTTATATTGTTTTAGGTAAAAACGACAAGTTAGTAGTAACAGTATTGAAGGGCATCCCTCAGGAGATTCGCGACAAGGGAATCGCCACCGAGAAAGCGCTGAGAGACAGATTCGAAGTGGTGAGTACAATAGGCAATTATACTATGAAGAAAATATACATTAAATGGTAGATAGCTTATTAGAAAACATTTTTTAAACCAAATTTATCAACACGTTGTTTAATGTTTTCGCGATTGTTACACATTTTTCAATACATTTGCTATTAATACGGTTCTTATGACATGGAATTCTGTTCGTAATGATGTATTTACGGCACTAGTGCTTTTTACTTTACACCAATCACAACCGCTCAATAGCCCAATGCCACAGATGCGAAATTTAAACTTCGAGCAAAGAGTTTCAAGTTCAGCATGAAAACTTTTTTCTGATTCGTGAGATGTGATTTTTTAACCGACTTCAAAAAGGAGAAGGTTATTAATGTACTTTTTTGGAGAAAATAAACCTGAGTAAATGTACCTGATTATTATAAATGTATTTTAACAAACTGCTTTAGTTCCTAACCTTTATAAATTCCTTATTTGCTGAATTGCAATCTTGTTTAGTTTATGGTAATCGCAAATGTATTGAAAAACGTCGTATGATACTCGTACGGTAAGCTGTCTTTTATAGTCGTCGGCTTATTATAAGCGCTCGGCTTCGCCTCGTGCCTATAAACAACTCGCCTATAATATCCAGATCATAATGTACCTTCGAGCAACACGGAAGGGAGTAGCCATACGCTGCATTCCCCTCTGTCAAGGTACTAGCCAAAATTAGGCATATGCATGTCTATGTGTTAGTTGTGTGTGACTCATCTGTACACAAATTATTTTTTCTTTTTTATGTCATTTTTGTGACAATGTCATAATTACTATCAAGTGACAGTTTAAGTTTTGTATGTAGGTGTGCGGAACTAAACTTGTGTGCACATTTCCCCCCGCAAAAAACGCCAGAAAAATTGTCATAGTAAATTGTCGCTTTGCCCACTCCCTCCGTCCGGTACGGAGGCCGTGTTGTTCGAAGTAATGTACTATTAAAAATTGATTTAATACCTGTTTATCGCGTTTATTACATTATTTATACACCTAACGTTTCGAACACTGTTAAATGTGTTAATTTTATTTGAACACATTGTTCTCAAATCATGGACCTAGGAATAATATGGACCCGGCATTAGACACATCAAAAGTGAAGCATAACTTACGTCACATCAAGTCACATGTGTGCAGCATGTATTTGACATTTGGGAAATTTGACATTTCGTTCGACCGGGGAAAAGTGTAGGGATTTTTGTGCCGATGTGTGCGTGCGCTAGTGTCGCGACACGAGTGTAGGGATTTTTATGTGCGTCACTGTTACATTTTCCAAGGGCATATCCTGATTATTCTTAGATGTCTCAAATATGACTTTCAAATGAAAACATTATAAAAATAATTAAATGTTCACCTTTGACCATGTAGTTGAAATAATAATTGCCTCACATATACCGATCTGCGGCTTGCCTAGATTTGTGGTTAACCATTTATTTTCAATACACAATTGTTTTCAGGTGGAAAAGACTGCAGTGAAAGTAGCTCTCATCGGCCGTGAGGGAGCCGCTTTACCAATCTACTTCCTGTCATGGCTGCAGTCTAAGCTGCTGTTCCAGAAGGTACCTTTATCATCATCACGCACTTTTTTATCATCACATACGAGCGAAAATATATTAATGGTCAATAGTCTAAGTTTAATCCCAACTAATATTATAAATGCGAAAGTGAGTTTGTTTGTTTATTTGTTTGTTTGTTACGCTTTCACGCCGTATCTACTAAACCGATCATCATGAAATTTTGCATACACATAGGTTAGGGTACCGAGAAGGACATAGGCTATAAATAACGCGGGCGAAGCCGCGGGTAACAGCTAGTTCTTTATAGATAATTAAGACTGTATGTTTCCCAAATAAAATAAAAATAAAATCATCATCATCATCAGGCCTTTTTTAGTCTCCACTGGTGGAGCATGACCCTCTCTTCATGTACTTATAATCAAAAATTTTAATGTACTTAAAAATGACTTCTATGTCAATTAATATGCCTTCATTCAAAATTGTTGTATCTGAAGCAATTTTGGTATGTCCTAAACTGTTTTAGAGAATTTATCTTTGATTAACGATAACACGATAAAAGAAAGAACCTCTTAGAAACCCTATATTTTATTTATATTTATTTATATAAATTAATATCCATATTATTTTCAGTTCGCAGAGATTCCAAAAGATGAGTTGGACAACCTTCCAGTAGACTTCAGCAAATTAGACACCCATGACATTATTCAGAGGGCCAGGTAAGTTGATTTCTCGTTTCGAGGTTTATTTTGTTAAAGTAGTTTGCTGCTGGCAGCTTAGCTCTCGTTAAAACTTTTCGGTAGAGAGTTAAAAAAAGTGCTAGCCGGATTCGCGCAGCGCAGTTTCTGTACTTTTTTTTCATTACTTGTTTGTTTTGAATGTATGGCTTTAAAATTCATACATTCAAAATATTTAATTCAATCCCGTAAGTACTGGAATTAAACCCCGAGAAAAGGCTTATCCATATGATGATTTCTTTCTATGACAGTTCGTGAACATAAAATCAATCTACCCTGCTCGAGGCTCTGCTTATTCATACGAATCAAGCGTGTCAGGGGGATACCGTTTGTTGAGGTTTTGAGAACTGTAGAAATGCAAAAATCAAGTCGCAGGTAGCCTCATTAAATAAATTATTTTTATTTACATGTGTAACAATCGCGAAAACATTAGAAAAATGTTTTTTGTACTTACTTGTGATATAGGTCACATCAGAATTTTGTTAATTGACCTTGTACTGTATTTGCGATATTACAGCACATTGGGGCATTTAACATTTTTTTGAGCACGAATTGACTTCGATATTATTTATTATATCGGGTTTAAAAGGGCGTGAGCCACATTCCGTGCTGTGGTTAATTCGTGACTTTTTTACCTTTAGAGATACGGAACGTACTGTTATACGGGAATAAGTCCGCGAGTTTTTTAAAAAAAAGATTTTGAGTACACCTAACTTTTTATTTAAATGTCACAATGTATTATTTGGGCACTGTCAATTAGAATATATGGATGCAGAGAACAAGTGCCTTGGAAGAAGGTTGGCGGTGAACTGAACTATCACTGCCCCTCCTTAGCTGAGGGGAATCAGAAGTGCTGACTTAGATCTGGATGTCTGCACTTTAATAGGGTTGCCATACATAATACACTATGTAACAACCCCCCCGTTAAGAGGAAACTTAGGGTTAATTTAGTAAGTTTCCGTTTTATTCTACACGCAATCGAGGCGCTACTGTCTTTAGTTCTATTTCTGAATTATTTTCTTCTAGGGTAACGGAAGTACTTGTTTTTGGTTTTAGGCTTCCAAAGAACTTGTTCTTTTTAAAAATAAGAAAAACAATCAAAATTATTAGTGTTATTACAGAGATTATAGTTAAAATCGGGAAACTTATATGGTTTTCAAATTTAGGTGACTTTACATTATTTAAATCATTTACAATTTGATCAGTTACAGTTTTGAAAGATTTCAAGTCATATAAATTTAGAGTCTTAATTTTAGGTACAGTTGTATTAAAATTAAAAGAGTTAAAAGTATTTAAATTACAGCAACTATCATTAATAATATTAAAATCAGAGTAAACATATGGTATATATAATTTAGGATATAATTTTGAAACCAATTTTAAATTATTATGAAAAGCAACACAATCAATTGGAATATTCAGTATACCTGTACCGGATATACTCATCTCTGAAACTTGGTTTCCACACTCAATAGACAGTTTTGTGGTACTTGATTGTACAAATATCCATTTATTATTATTTAACATATGCCATATATCCAAATCACCGGAAATAAACTTAGTATGACATATTCCCGGAAGGGAAGGTAAGGTTTTGGTTATAATTTCAATTTCACAGGAAGGACTATTTAAAACCGCATATACATCAGGAATTTCACAAAGGTAAGTTTCGGTAAGTATCTTTTTACAATTAGTTAGGGTCTTCAAATAGGTATAAGAAGATTTGTCTTTGCTAATAGCTAGGTATTCTTCAGAAGGAAGAATCATAGCAAAGGAATATTGTTTATGTTCAGCGGTGTGGGGCATTGGCAATGGTATATTCCTATAAATATTATATTCTAATAAATTTACTAAAGGTAATTTTACGATAAACATTAACTTATTGTCTAAATAATAACACGTTAAGTCTGCTATATTGATTAACGTGTGGATGTTACTTAAATCTAAACTTACAGGAAAATCTCTATACTTAGGGATTATCTTAAGGTTACTTAGGATGTCACTATACATTTGTTTTGGCGTAAGTATAGATGGATGCAGAGTATTACTTTTTACAAACAAAATTGAATTCAATAAGTCTTCGACCTTGAAAGATAACGTAAGTAGGTTCGATTGCAAAACATGAAGAGTATTACTAAGCCTAACTTTAAAATTAACAATTTTTATGACACCTGTAATATTAAGAGATAACTGCTCAATGACGTCACTTAACTTAGCTTCATTCATATTTATTTCATTTAGAGAGTCGTTTATATTAGATATGGCAGATTGAGATATCATTATGCTCTTAGAAAGAGAACTAGCAAGAATCTTATCATTATTATAAAGGTCTTGGACTGCTTTATTATAGGCTTTAGCGTCATCTTCGTCTAATGTACCGAATATATGTTTAAATATAACGCCCACGCCAGAGAACCAGGCTGACCTTTTAGTAATGCTATTCGAAATAATATGAGATACTGATTTAAAATCACGTAAAATATCATTATATAAGGATTCTAATGGTTGCAACATGTTTTTACATTCGTTATATTCAATTTCATCAGTTTCACGGCATTGAAATCGAATATTGTTAAACACATTATGAATGTTCTCAAGGTGATGTTGAAACGGGAGAACTTCTATTGGGACTAATATATGAAGCTGATCATTTATAATCCTTAGTGTACCGGTAGGGTCGAAGAATATGCCAGGGCTTTTGTCAATATATTCGATATATTTATAATTTTGTTCCGTTGTCGAGGCTGCATTGCAAAATACTGCAGCAACAGCAATTCTGTAAATAAACCGTTAGGAGTTAAGGTATGGTAATATAAAACCTGTAAATAGAGCTTAAATATTTATTAGAGTACTTAGGTAGTGTACTAATAATAATGTCATTAATTTTAATCTATTCCATGAGCTGGTTTTATTTCATCGTAATGATGTTTAATATGACGTCGATTGATTAAAAGAGAAAGATTATTATTGCCATGTATTTTGACAACTTTGTACGGGCCCTTCCATACAGGGGAAAGAGACTTGCCAAGCCTTACATGATTTTTTAAATAAACGTAGTCACCTACTTTATATTGTACAGTACGTGAATGCCTGTCATAATACGATTTTGATCTTTCTTTTGATGCATTAATATTTTGTAAGGCCTTTTCGCGGGATACCTTTAAGCGATGTTGGAGCATCTTAGTGTATTCGGGATAAGTAATATCCGTTCTAGAGTCGAAAACAGAGTCTGGAAGATAGGGTTTATGGCCGAAAAGAAGTTCATATGGAGTGAATTGAGTAGTAGTGTGGACACTACTATTGTATGTTAACATGGCTGTGTATACAAATTTGTGCCAATCCGTCCTATTCTCGTTTACATACGATTTGAGATACTCTTTCAGAGTTGAATGGCTCCTCTCAAGAGCTCCTTGCG
Source organism: Rhodophaea formosa (assembly GCA_963082605.1). NCBI lineage: Eukaryota > Metazoa > Arthropoda > Insecta > Lepidoptera > Pyralidae > Rhodophaea > Rhodophaea formosa. The sequence goes on along the minus strand of OY720225.1, from coordinate 6,749,645 downwards.
TTTGAGGATGATAGGGAGAACTCCAGATCTGCTTTATCTTAAGGAATTCGCATGTGCGTTTGAATAAATCAGCAGTGAAATTTGGCCCTTGGTCAGTTAATATAGATTTGGGAATTCCGAACACAGATATAAAATGGACCAAACATTCACATGTTTCTTCTGCAGTACAATTGGAAATAGGATATGCTATTGAAAATTTAGTAAGATCATCTTGCAGTGTGAGGATGAACCTAAGATTTTGAAGACCTGCTTCGGGAAGAGGACCTACAATATCGAGGCCAATTCTTTCAAATGGTCTCGTAGATGAAGTAGTAATTTGCATAGGAGACCTATTTATTTTCCTAAGGGCTTTATTAGACTGGCATAGTTTACAATTTTTTACATAATTCTCTATGTCTGTGCGCATATTCTTCCAGTAATAGCGTTCTTTTATCCTATTAAACATTCTGTTGGAACCTACATGCCCTGCTATAGGGATGTCATGATTTTCTTTGAGTATCTTTGCAATTTCTGTTGGGACTGGGTATATAATTGTATTATGATGAATATTGACAGTAATATTAGTGTTATTAAAGAGGTACATAAACATACCGTAGATTTTAACAAAAGATCGTTGCTCGAATAGATTTTTGAAGTCTGATACTGCTATTTCGCTAATGTCTCCAGCTAATAAGATGTCATCACGAGCGGATTTAAGAGTTTTAAATATTTCAGGATATGTGCTATTATCAAAATAGTATAGTTTAGTTAACAAGAGGTAGTAAGTCTTTCCTTTCACAACAAGTTTTTTAAATGAATGTAGTTCGCGCTCCTCATCAAGAAAAGTAGAAGAATTATCAAGCTCAGCAAGGATATCTGGGAGATAAGGATTTGAATCATCAAAATCTATTGAAACAGGGAGAAGAATAGTTTTAAGGTTGCTTTTTAGAAGACTTTCATTATGTTCCTTAATATAAGTACTAAAAGTTTCATCCTTATTAGAAAACGATTTTAAGAAATTATTATAGTCTTCATTAGAATTTGCGGATGGTATAGGATCGGGACTAGCGGTAGGTGTTCCTAGTAAAGAAGGGAGATTTGGAGGGCTTATATTGTTGTCACGATCTTCTGTAGAGCTTAGATCAAATGCACCTAATTCTTCTAGATCTTTTAAGACCTCTTGGGGAATATCAGAGCTTTCTGAAGCGTTAGAGTTTTGAGTAGAGACAGGATCAACAGGGTCTTTGGATGTGGAAGGTTGAGGATTATCATCAGCTTGGACTACAGGATTAACAGGATAGCGGGATAAAGCATCCGCATTGCTGTTTATTTTACCCTTTTTATACTCGACTTCGTAGTCAAATTCCTCGAGTTTGAGCCTCCATCTCACGAGCTTTGAACCTGGATCTTTACATTTGAATAGCCATTTAAGTGGCTGATGATCCGTGACAATTTTGAAGCGACGGCCATAGAGGTACGGCCTAAATGCTTGAGTGCCATGAAGGATTGCAAGACATTCCTTTTCTGTTACGCTGTAATTAGTTTCGGCCTTGTTAAGGGTTCTTGAACTGTACGCGATTGGCCTGTCTTTTCCTATTGGACCTTGTGACAAGATGGCTGAGACAGCAAAGTTGGATGCATCGCAAGTAAGAACAAAGGGTTGTGAGAAGTCAGGGTAGGCCAATACTGGAGCAGAAGTAAGATATGTTTTTAATGTTTCGAAGGCGAGCTGTTGCTCGTTTTGCCAGGAAAATGTAACATCCTTTTTGAGGAGATTTGTGAGGGGTTTAGCAATTTTGGATAAGTTGGGTATGAATCGGCGGTAATAAGAAACTAATCCTAGGAAGGATTTTATGTCTTTTGGGCATTTTGGCTGTGGGAAGCGTTGGACGGCTTTGACCTTTTCTGGGTTTGGTTTGACACCCTGATCAGTAATTATATGGCCAAGATAGGATACTTCCTTACGGAGAAACTCGCATTTATCTGGCTGGAGCTTAAGATTGGCATGCCTGAGTCTGTCAAAGATATTGGATAGGTTTTTCATATGGGTACAGAGGTCATAAGAGTATATCACGATATCATCAAGGTACACAAAGCACTGAACGCCTTGCAGGCCTGACAGCACCGTATTCATCACTCTTTGAAAGGTTGATGGGGCGTTCTTCAGCCCGAACGGCATACGGGTAAATTCAAAGTGACCCTGAGGCACTGAAAAGGCGGTCTTAGGAGAGTCTTGTTCTGACATATTTATTTGGTGGAACCCGGATGCAAGATCGAGTGTGCTGAAATACTTGCATTTTCCTAATTGATCCAATATCTCTGTGATGTTTGGGATAGGATAGGAGTCTCCTATGGTGATATCATTGAGCCGGCGGTAGTCTATAACTACACGCCACTTGCGCAAGCCGGATGCATCTGCCTTTTTTGGGACAACCCAAATTGGGGAAGACCACGGGGAAGTAGAAGGTTTTATGATCCCATCATCGAGCATCTTGTCTATTTGAGATTGAACTTCCTGTTTGTGCACCTCGGGGAATCGATAGGATTTTGTATTAATGGGTATAGAAGACGATGTAGGTATATCATGTTGTGAAACATCGGTACTTGTGAGTTTATCATGAGGGAGATGAAATATGTCAGAGTAAGTGGCACATAGCTCAAATAGGGCATTTTTCTCTTCAGTGTTTAAGTGAGTTGCTCTTAAAAGATGTAGTACTTCATCAGTTCGATTTACTGTGTTAACTGAAGAGTTATGAGATTGAGAAGTATAAAGAATATGATGACTATGTTCTTTTTCTAAAGGTGCAATCCTTAATTTCATATCAGATTTAATAGATATCGGGGATTCAGAAATATTAACTACTGTTATATTGACCCTTGAGTTTGGTTTTACTGTGACTATGCAGTTTGCCACAAGAAGGGAGTCCATTGGATTTTGATCTAGGATAAGGCCTTCTTTTATTTCAGGGTTTAGCACAGAGCATTCTATAACAGTTTCAGTTCGAGGTCCAATAGTATAAACGGGTTCATTAAATTTTAATGTGAGTTGTATTTTATCAACTGTAAGAGTATCTTTATTGTAATCAATATTGGACTGGGATTCTGACAGGAAGTCATTTCCTATGATTCCATCATACGGGAAATCTAGTTCACCAATCACATGAAATTTGTGTTTTAAAGAGTTGAATTCGAAAGAAATGTGACCTAACGATTTTATGGGGTTATCTGTTGTGCCTATTCCAGTGAATGTTATAATTTCTTTATTTAATTTAGGTATTTTTTCAATAGAAGTTAATTTAATTAAGCTAACCGAAGCACCACTGTCTACGAGCAATTTTAATGGTTTAGCTGACACAGAGGTTTGGACTTCAACGAAAGGTAGGTATTTTCTTGACGGATTTGATGTAATATTATGTATTTTAATATGTTGTTTTTCTTTTTCAGGTGAGGGTTTAAGAGCAAGAGGAAGAATATCGGACTTCGAAGACACAATATTTTTTAATTTAGGTTGAGTGTATGTAGTTGTTTCTATTGTAGTGGATGCAGTGGGCATAGTGAGTGCACAAGACCTAAAAGGTGCAGGGGGCGTAGAAGACACAGTGGATACAGCGGATGTGGAAACAGTGGATACAGCGGATGTGGAAACAGTGGATACAGCGAATGTGGAAACAGTGGATACAGCGGATGTGGAAACAGTGGATACAGCGGATGTGGAAACAGTGGATACAGCGGATGTGGAAACAGTGGATACAGCGGATGTGGAAACAGTGGATACAGCGGATGTGGAAACAGTGGATACAGCGGATGTGGAAACAGTGGATACAGCGGATGTGGAAACAGTGGATACAGCGGATGTGGTATCGATTTTGATATTTAATTTTCCCGCACGACACCCGCCGGGAAAGCCTCCTCGTTTAAATGATCTATTTCGTCGGTACCACTTCGGCTGTCATCGGGTGATGATATAGTATGTATAGGTTGATTGCGATTTTGGAAGGCCGGGTTATGTACCGGGCGAGAATTGTTTTGATTTTGTGAGTTACCAAACCGTCTATTATTATATTCCCTTTTACGGCATTCTTCGATAGTATGACCCAGAGCCTTGCAATACCGGCACACTACGGGATTTGACCTTTGCGAGGTTGATGGCATATTATTATTGAAGTATGGCTTATTGTTGTTATTCTGTGCCGTAAATTGACGGTATTTAACAGCATTTTGAGGATTAAAAGTATGCGGCGTAGCGTTGCGCTTTGTGGAAGCTAGACAAATTTTCTCTTCAGATACGGCGAAGTTAATTGCGTCATTAAGTGTTTCAGGGTCACGGCACCGTACAAGGGTTGAAAGTCCGGGTTTTAACCCGATTACAAATGTGTGCAAAGCTAGGTCTTGCATTGCGGCGACACGGCCTGCCAGTTCACCCTTTTTCTTTGTAGGAATAGAAATATTAATTTCCGTTAGTAATTTCGACAGACAGGACTCTATCTTTAGGGCGAATTGGTTGACCGTCTCAGTATGAGACTGTTTGCAATCTTGCAGGTCGGAAAGTAGAGCGGCATAGTGCTTTTTCTCGCCAAACTGTGATTTAAGAAATTCCTCTAATTGTTGCCAGTTTTCAAATTCTTTAATAGAGCACGCGCTTTCGGCACGTCCCTCAAGCTGACTCAATATAAATTTTAATAAAACATCTTCTTGTGAAGAAGAGGCAAGCTTAATAGCATTTCTACAATTATTTAAAAAAGCATTTAATTTATCTCTGTCTCCATCGTATTTATTAATAAACTTAATAAGAATATTTAAATTAATTTCAGACATGGTTGGTGTGCCCTCTTCCTTAGGCATTACTGAGAATAGTTCTGATAACAACGCTGAGAACGCTATGGCTAGAACGACCCACGCAAAAAGATAGGCACACCTGCGTTACGCTCTCCGATTACTGTTCTGAGAATTAAGTTGATTGATCAAAAGTTATTAATTTAGACTCACAGAAATAGCTGCATTTGGATACCGAAGTCCTGGGAACACTGGAAACACTCCACTATACTGGATACACTAGGAAACTTGAAGGAAAATTGTAAACACTGGGAAAATATATATTTTCTTTCTTTATCACTTTATGCACTGGGACTAGTATGCAAACACTGGTTGTATGAGCTCTGGATACGGGATACTAGACCCGGGAACCGGATACAAGCCTCTGGATAACTGGATACTAGATACTGGAACTGGATACTAGACTCGGCGTAAGTTAACCGGGGATCTGATGTCCGCGTCGGGTTTTTACAAAAGGGTATGGTATAGAAGTAGACACTCGCGTAAAGTATTTATGTAGTAAAACACACTTTTGCACTTCACTTATTCACAACTGAGATGTCCCGGATTCCTTTTCGTGGAATCCCTTTACGCTGCCACCAATGTTATACGGGAATAAGTCCGCGAGTTTTTTAAAAAAAAGATTTTGAGTACACCTAACTTTTTATTTAAATGTCACAATGTATTATTTGGGCACTGTCAATTAGAATATATGGATGCAGAGAACAAGTGCCTTGGAAGAAGGTTGGCGGTGAACTGAACTATCACTGCCCCTCCTTAGCTGAGGGGAATCAGAAGTGCTGACTTAGATCTGGATGTCTGCACTTTAATAGGGTTGCCATACATAATACACTATGTAACAGTACGTTGTTACAGTTGTGACACGCCCTGTACGTGAGAGTTCTGGCATTCGTGACCTTGAGCCGGGGCGTGTAAACGCTAGGGTTGACAACGCGTAGGCAGACACTACTCACTTCGTTCCTGCGGTGCGAGCCGTGCGAGAGACTCAAACACAACACACACACAGCCCTCGACCAAGCCAGTTCTGTGGCTGGCCATTCACGTCCCGCGTACCTCTCGCTGCTCCCGCACACGTCCAGACTTTCACTGATAGCCGCAAGCGATTTTACGTGCACACATGCTTTAATGACGTTTCTTTTCGCGTAGTGTTTACCTATCAAAGACTATATATTTGTGAACTGAGTAGTCATAGTAACTTTTGGTATAGAAAGAGACGGAAATATGCTCTCTATTATAAGGTACATAAGGGTAAATATCGTAAATCAAAAATTGAAACAGTTCTATCAGGGTACAGTACTACCACTTTTATAAGTTACATCGGCATTGTTCAATGGCGCAGAATAGCGCAACCGACCGCCGACACTTCCTGAATGAGAACATCAGTGAAATAACGAACTTATTGTTACAACATAAGATTTTAAATCCAAAAGCAGTAAGACTATTGCTATCTCGCTCACAATACTTTTACGCCTGCCGAGAATGGCCGAGACGCAGCATGGCGCGTACTCATCAGCCAATAGCAAACGAATATTTTAGCGCCATTCAAAATTTTGATTTCTGCGCAGGTACATCGTTGTAACAAATAAAACTGCTAGAACGGTACTAAGCCGTATATCGTTTGCCGTTGCGCAGGTACTACATGGACCACGGCAACCTGCCGGCGGCGCTGCGCTACGTGAACCTGCTGCAGGGCGCGCCCCGCGCCGCCGCGCGCGCCTGGGCCGACGCCGCGCGCCGCCACCTCGAGATCCGGCAGGCCGCCGAGGCCGTCATGGCGCACGCCTCCGTCTCCGGCCTGCTCTACTTGTAGCCACGTGAGTGTAGTGTCTGCCGCTAGGGCATTGTTATATCGCCTGGGCCGACGCCGCGCGCCGCCACCTCGAGATCCGGCAGGCCGCCGAGGCCGTCATGGCGCACGCCTCCGTCTCCGGCCTGCTCTACTTGTAGCCACGTGAGTGTAGTGTCTGCCGCTAGGGCATTGTTATATCGCCTGGGCCGACGCCGCGCGCCGCCACCTCGAGATCCGGCAGGCCGCCGAGGCCGTCATGGCGCACGCCTCCGTCTCCGGCCTGCTCTACTTGTAGCCACGTGAGTGTAGTGTCTGCCGCTAGGGCATTGTTATATCGCCTGGGCCGACGCCGCGCGCCGCCACCTCGAGATCCGGCAGGCCGCCGAGGCCGTCATGGCGCACGCCTCCGTCTCCGGCCTGCTCTACTTGTAGCCACGTGAGTGTAGTGTCTGCCGCTAGGGCATTGTTATATCGCCTGGGCCGACGCCGCGCGCCGCCACCTCGAGATCCGGCAGGCCGCCGAGGCCGTCATGGCGCACGCCTCCGTCTCCGGCCTGCTCTACTTGTAGCCACGTGAGTGTAGTGTCTGCCGCTAGGGCATTGTTATATCGCCTGGGCCGACGCCGCGCGCCGCCACCTCGAGATCCGGCAGGCCGCCGAGGCCGTCATGGCGCACGCCTCCGTCTCCGGCCTGCTCTACTTGTAGCCACGTGAGTGTAGTGTCTGCCGCTAGGGCATTGTTATATCGCCTGGGCCGACGCCGCGCGCCGCCACCTCGAGATCCGGCAGGCCGCCGAGGCCGTCATGGCGCACGCCTCCGTCTCCGGCCTGCTCTACTTGTAGCCACGTGAGTGTAGTGTCTGCCGCTAGGGCATTGTTATATCGCCTGGGCCGACGCCGCGCGCCGCCACCTCGAGATCCGGCAGGCCGCCGAGGCCGTCATGGCGCACGCCTCCGTCTCCGGCCTGCTCTACTTGTAGCCACGTGAGTGTAGTGTCTGCCGCTAGGGCATTGTTATATCGCCTGGGCCGACGCCGCGCGCCGCCACCTCGAGATCCGGCAGGCCGCCGAGGCCGTCATGGCGCACGCCTCCGTCTCCGGCCTGCTCTACTTGTAGCCACGTGAGTGTAGTGTCTGCCGCTAGGGCATTGTTATATCGCCTGGGCCGACGCCGCGCGCCGCCACCTCGAGATCCGGCAGGCCGCCGAGGCCGTCATGGCGCACGCCTCCGTCTCCGGCCTGCTCTACTTGTAGCCACGTGAGTGTAGTGTCTGCCGCTAGGGCATTGTTATATCGCCTGGGCCGACGCCGCGCGCCGCCACCTCGAGATCCGGCAGGCCGCCGAGGCCGTCATGGCGCACGCCTCCGTCTCCGGCCTGCTCTACTTGTAGCCACGTGAGTGTAGTGTAGGGCATTGCATTGCAAAAAATCACATCTCACGAATCTTGCTCGGATTCTATGAAAAAGGTTCAATTGCGCATCTGTGCCATTGGACTATTGAGCACTTGTGATTGGTGTAAAGTAAAAAGGCCTAGTGTCGTAAATACGACGTTACTATCCAAGATTCGATGTCATAAGAACCGTATTAAGAGCAAATGTTTTGAAAAAATTAGAGGATAGATCACTCTGACTAAAATTCTCTTCTTCCAGATAACAGTCAGCTGAAGTATCAAGATTGTTCAAGCATCGTTGAGCCCTGCGACGCGTTGTTAACGACGTAGTGACGTAGTGTAGTCGACGCTCTTTACTCATAACTGCAATAACTGTTGGTGAGTTGTTGACGGTTTGAATATGTTCGATATGTATGCAACCACTGGTAATGTCCATGTAACGTCGAAAGTTTTTTTAATTTTTGGTTCCATGGCGTGTCATCTTGTGTTTACATAAAAGTTGACAACGGCAATAAGGCAATTATCCTACGATGAAAATATACATTAAACTGTTGTTAGCTTATCAGTTAATATTTTACCAACGCATTATTTTAAAATTGTATGATTTTATATATCAAAAATAATATTATTTTTTTACATTTGACCATGTGACTGGAAACGCACGGGATTGGCGGAAGCAAAAGTGACGTCACCTTGTAAACAGTAAATGTCAGTCTTAGTTTCATTTCACGGCTACAATAGGAGTTTACATGCAGGTGACGTCACAATAACACGTCACGGTGTGTAGCGTTTTGGTGGCTTTATTGTTTATTTGAACTTCAATTCTGATTTGCAAGGAAAGGAAATAAATTCACAAAGAATTATCCAGATTGCAAATGTGTTATGCTATTGGACAATTTGACATATTTTTCCATAACTGAAAACTCTATTGTCCAATTTAAATTTCCTGTACCTTAATTAATAAGCATTTCAGTGTCGCTAACAGGTATTTCATGTAACGCAAACTCAAACCGGTTTTTCAAAGTTCAAATAGCCTCAAACGTCATTGAATAAAATGATGAAATTTTAATGAGGTTATTTTAAATATAACCTGCTTTTTGACGTTGCTTTATAACCTGAAAATTTTTTTAGATGACTTTAGGGGTCATTTGAAATGTAGGTAATGATCGAATTTGAATGTTATCTGAATTATCGCTGTTTCTTTTTTATAACCTACATGTTAATCCTTTGACTGCTCTGGCTAATATAAGGCTCTGATAGCACAGAGAGGGTCACTGCAATAGAGACTACTTGGCTAACCTAAAAAGCTTGTGCAACATGAAAATAAAAAACGGTTTACTGAAATGCTTATCACCAGTCCTACTATTGTTATTGGTAAATGTTTGACAACAGTTGTGAATATATCCAATAAGAAATATATTGGACTTTCAATGCTATTCTAAAGGCGTAAAACTACGGCGCAGACATGGAATACTGTGATTTACTCCAAACGACCAGCATCGCGAGAAAAACGCTATCGCAATATGCTAACTGGGGGCAGAGAAGGCGATTAATTCGATCTTGCGATATTCGTCCTTTTCAGCATGATAAAAAAGCTTAAAATCCTATCATAAGGTCCCACGTCTGCACCGTATCTGTGCTGTGCCTTCACCGTACGCCTTTTCTGTGTGTTTTATTCCTAAAATCCAATTGCTGTAATCAACTTTTTATACGTCGGCGTTTTTGTTTAGTGGTTGCATCTTAACGTATTATAAATTGTTTGGTTGTCACCCGAGTGAAGAGCATTGGCTATATTTTACTAGTTACGTTCAAGCCTGTTTTGCTAGTTATTTTCCTAGTACGAGTTCCAATATCGTCAAAGCTGCTTCGCTGGTTCGAATGCACCATACTAATGTAAAATTCGTACTAGGTATCGCCACACCAACCTAACTTACGACGCCGAATATTCGGTTTCTACGCCTCAATAAGGTCTTGCAAAAGGGCGTGAAAACATTCCGTTGTTAACTACGGTAATCGCTGTCCCTCGTGTTACCTATTGCTATAAAATGCTACGTAAAGGAGGTACCAGAACTGACTAGGTGTATATATAACCGGAAAATTTCGGTAACGTATTATCGGCGAGAGTGTGGTGACTTTTGACATCTTAGTTTTTTTTTACTACGCAACAGTGCTATAGGAAATAATAGTTATATTGTGCAAATATGAACTGTTACCGCACATCAAGTCTACTTTGTATGTATAGTTGAAAGAGAATTTAAAATTTAATTTTGAGGTTATGTTTTTGATACATGATTTTTGTTATGCAGAATATTAAGTTTTGTAAATCAATTGTCCATTGTTTCGTTACTAGACAAAAATGGGAAAAACTGAATTAACGAAAAAATAGAATCAATGAAAATAAAGTAAAATAAAAAATCGTTGCGATTACATACTAGCCATAGAATTTAGTTTCTTTTTTTACGAGAAAGTGCTCGCATTTATTCCACTTGGACGAAAAATTATGGTGCCAGCGATACAATACCACTGTTCTTAATTTTAGTAATTTATGTAAATATTATAACAATAAAATGTATGTAATTTAAATTAAAAGATTTTTATTTCATTTGGATAGTTTCATTCCTTCACGTTTTGTCAAGTCTCTCTCTCTCTCTCTTATCTGAGCATCCCAGGTAGATCCTCAGCGGGAGCTTCGGAGCCCGGGATCCGTTCCGATTTGACAAGAATTTGGCGTTGATTTTACATTTGCCTTTGACACCTGGATGTTTGAGCAACATCAGAGCAACTAGTAGTCTGTAGCTTTTGAACACTAATTTATAATATTTAAGTACCTAAATTAGAATTATTAAAATTATGAAATGACGTGAGAAAGTACCTGAAAAGGCCTATCTTCTGAATGAAATCTATGTTACATTGAGGCACTGACTACAAGCATCAGGGCGTGCCAGAGATTTTTATAGAGGTCTTGGTAAATCGATGTAGAAGCACGTAGAAGTATGTTGAGAAGTGCGAGATTATATATTATGAAAAAATGAATATAAAAAATATCAATTCTGTGAAAGAAAAGTTGGGCTTCGAAGGGAAAAAAGCATGGATGTTGGTGTCATCTTTAGAAGAAACAAACTGTTTGATGGTTTGGGACACTTATTTCTTTGGGGACAGGAAATTCTAGAGAGTCAAAACATCTACGCTGAAAGGAAAAGAATGGGAGAAAATATAAAGACGTTTATATTTTCTCCCATTTATGCAATAAATAAATGAGTTACTGCGCGCACGTCAAGTTTCTCGATGACGATGTCTCTCGCTTCCTTTGACTGGCGCTCACAAAATCCAGTGCTGCCAGTGGTCCTTCTTCAAAAGCAAAATTTGGGGTAGCAGAAGGGACGAGGCAGGGTCGCTGATGATCAAGCTTTTGAAATGAAACACAGCTGGCGCGTAACAACGTGCATTTTAATCCACTAGGGTCATTTTATACACACAGCATTACAGTAGGTATAGTGGCTAAACTTAAGTTGTTCGGCCGGCTGCTCGGCAGAAAGTGACGCGTTCGCGCAGCGGTGAATACCTCGGTCATATGGCGGGCAGTGGGCCGGGCTATGACGTCACGTCAGTGTTGCAATTCGTCGGTTGAGTTACAGTAACGTAACAAAATAAGTGCAGCTGCATCCCAGCTTTCCTTCGAAATTTTTGCCACCAAGGTAACTGCTTAGCAAGATAACTGCTGCCACAAAGCTTAAGGCCCTGTAACACAAGGGTTAACGCACAGGGTACAAAAGAAACTTTCTGGCAACATTGAGGCAAAAGCGGTAAGCGCGGGCGAGAGGAGTAGGTACATGGTACAGGGTTTTACTTTTGAAGCGCGAAGGTAAGATTCAAGATCATTTATTCCTTTAGAACATGGAGTTATAAACATATTACAAATGGTTATATATATATTCTGCCAGTTGGCGCAGGAAATTAGCATTCTTCTTCTTCCTTTACCTTTCCCACTTTTTTATGTGGGGTCGGCACAGTATGTCAGTTCTTTCCACCTTGATCTGTCATCCACCATAGCCTTTGTCACTCCCTTCCTGTTCATACTTTCTGTGACACTATCGATCCATCGTTTCTTAGGTCTCCCATTAGCATTGTGAGACAATTAATATAACAATTAATATGAAAAAAAAAAATAATAAAAAAAGATAAAAATGCAAACAGCGCTGCTCAGATTGGTGAGAAGGACTATTGTTACCTCTATGGTGAGAACCATGCCTAACATTCAAAAAAAGTAAAATTTTCTGGCTGGTTGATTTCTGTTCTGTCATGCGTTTTCTGTTCATCTGTCACGATGACAAAGAATGATTTAAAAAATATACTGTAAGTAGCATGAACAACTTTGCAAACACTGGATTTAAAGAAATATGTTCAGGGCATCAAATTTAGCACTAAAGTCTAGAGTTCTACTAGTAAGTATGGTATTTACACTGTTTTTCGAATGGAAGTTCAATGTGAAGTCTGTCCTCTTACTGGCTGGATACAGGCCGCTTCCAACCAGTCGTCTTGGAAATCCTTGGCCTGTATCCAGCAGTGGACTTCTTGTGGCTGCTGAGATAATGATGATGAAGTGTGTCCTTTATTGCTGCCGCATTACAGCGCTCTACCGAGCAGTGCTTTTTTTATCCTTATTGGCTAACTTGGCTACTCAGAACGAACAGTATTGCGTAAAAAACTTTCGGCTTCGAAAGGCCACAGAAGTGGCGAAGAATTTTTCCACGACTGGCAAAAAAGGAGTGTTAAGTTTTCAGTGTTCATGTATGTAAGTATGTAAAGTTCTTTATTCCAGCATGCATGAACCGATTTGGTTGTTTTATGTAGGTATCTTTATTATCCTTCCTTTACTCCGAGTGACCGTCCTAATCCTAACTAATATTATAAATGCAAAAGTGAGTTTGTTTGTTACGCTTTCACGCCCTATCTACTGAACCGATCATCATAAAATTTTGCATACACATAGGTTCAGGTACTGAGGAGGACTGCGGGTAGCAACTAGTATGTTATATTTTTTGGGAACCGATTGTTGAAAATGGTGAGCAGAGTTGAGGTAGCTTTGAGAAAAACGGGGTTGGATTTAGATATCCCAATCCTAACTATAATATTATAAATGCGAAAGTGAATTTTTTTTCTTCATTTGTTGGTTTGTTTGTTACGCTTTCACTGCGTAACTACTGAACCGACCGTCATGAAATTTTGCACACACGTTCTCTGGACTATGGTGAAGGACATAGGCTAGCTAGCTCTCATCCCGTCATCATCATCATTTCGTGTAGGTGACACGGTCAATCCACCATGCACACCCTGGTGTCAGAGTTATTCGGAACCGCCTCTCGGCCTCAGATGTGGTTCCTTTAACGACTACCAGATGGCAGCCGGGACCACGTGCATTCCGAAGCACAGAATCATCTTTCTTATGAATTTTTGTGAAAATTTCGAAATTTATGCGAGTGGCTCCGCGGGCGAGAGGTAGTTTATTATACCTACTAGCAGTTACCCGCGACTTCGTCCGCGGTAACTACAAGTTTTAAATGCGGGGATTATAAAATATGACGCTACAAATCGGTAAACTAAACATATACCCTGATTTACCCCCTTAGAGGTTTAATTTCGGGAAACTATTAAAATTTTACTCATTAGTTTTGCCGTTCTCAATTCACACGAAATTTCATACAAATATGTCCAAGGAATAAAAATTTTCATATAAACTTTAATCCTCTATTTCACCCCCTTAGGGGATGACTTTTGAAAAATCCTTCCTTAGTGGATGCTGTCTAGCTCTAAGGGTTTGGCCTGCGCGTGATCTTTGATAATTGCCCATTTTTCTGAAGTATTAAAATGAATATAGTATGTTATCCTTAATATATAGACATATGCCATCGCGGACTTTTCTGTAGACCTAAATAAGATACACAATTCCACCCTTAGAGTATAAATATGATACTCTAAGATTCCACCATACATTGTTTTGTTATATCTCAAAGGGTTTAGACAGCGTTTTCGTTGAAAGCTCCCATACGGCTCATTTTTTTACGACACCTCCAACAAATATCGTTGGTATATACAAAAGTGTATACAAATACTAAACAAACTATATACTAAAACCTTCCTCGAGAACCACGCTATCCATTGGAGAAAACCGCATAAAAATCGGTTCGGTAGTTTTGGAGTTTATCGCGAACAGACAGACAGACAGACAGACGCGGCGGGGGACTTTGTTTTATAATATGTTGTAGTGATTGATTAGTACGAACTTACATAAGGTCATAGCCCACATACAACACCGCTCCCGCCCGACAAATTTAATATTATTCAAATATGAGCTTTAGGTCGTGGCCGTTAGATATATTTTATAGTGGTAACATAAATTAGTAGACAGCTCGCTGTCAGCGAGCTTACCGCTATCAGACTTCTCGGTGGTTGCCACCTCGCTGTCCACGCACGCATTGGGTACAAGCGGTCTGCGCGGTGTCCGCACGCTGACTGCTAGGCTAGCAGTCGCCGCGGAACATCGGGGTAGGCCATTCACGAATTATCTATCAAGCAGCTGGGTGCCTGCTAGCTGTCGGTGCGTGGACCGCTGGGCGCCTTCTAGCTGTCGGTGCGGGGACCGCGAGCAATCGTATTAGTTTAGAGCCGTGTTGGGTCGGAGCGATGTTGGAGCAGAGGCGTGTAAGTGAGCTATATGACCTTTCTTTGGATTGGAATCGATAAAACTCACTTTCCTGTTCATTAGGACACTTTCTAACGCGCGGAGTTGCGCCGTTTTCAAATTATAAGCTTTAACTTTCATACTTTGGCTGTTAAAAAATTACAATTATTGTTTTTTTAGTATTGTAGTAAATGCCATAGGCTTATTGTATCTTCACGCTTTTAAAATCTTACTTTGGAGAAGAGCAAAGCTATTAAATCCTAAATTCAGAAATTACAAATTCGTGCTAAGCTTTTCTAAAGCTCACCCAATAAACGGTTATTAGATTCATGTTAAGTCCGGAAGGCTTATGCTGAGCTTTGCGTTAGTGTCACCAAAAGTAGAGTCTTTAAAATAACGAATTAAATTACATAATATTTCTTATACTTGGCTTTTTAAAGGTTTTCGTATTCTTCATTTGCAGCCATTTCACTACTAAGTCAAACACAAGAACAAAATAGGTATTAAATACGTCACGCTGCTACCAGTACACGTCACACCTACACTATCTACATGGACTCACACAAATGGAAAGCTCAGCTTAGGCCTCGCGACCTGTGTCAATTGTTAAAAACTCATATATTTTGTATCTCCACAGCCCCGTTACTATCCCATCAACATTCAAATAGCCAGCATATCGCGGCTCCCGCCTTTGCAGAGGAAATACAGGCCGGACGAACGAGACACATGTCCCAAGCCCCCTCCCCCGCCTCCCCCTGAACCGCCAGATGAACGTCTGCTCTGGGGAACGCTCGCGCTGTGCGTCATTACTGGTGTCTTCACTGCTTATGCCAAGTACGTCTCTGTGATTAAGTATTTTATTTTTCTGATTTTTTCGCCAGACTCATACCTATTTGGCGACGCCTTATTACAGTCTAAATCAATCTTTATGGCGGCTCGGAACATCGCACGAGGCCATGCGCAGAACACAATATTAGATACGGTACCTACCTTAACAGGGCGACTTAAATTTGTGTTTTATTTGTATTCGAAGGTGAACAAATAATATATTTGAAGATGGAAGCGGCATTCTAGGTATGGTAAAAACGCGTTGCCAAAACATTTATGTAAAATAGATTTCACGTCAAAGAAAATCTGTTTATGAATTATCGCGTACCTACCTAATGACAAAATTGACTTTCAATCTTACCGCGATTGAAAGTCAATTTTGTAAAACTGCATTGTTGTTGCATTGTCTTGTTTGTCAAACTGCAAATAAGTAACTAAATCGCCTTTTGGAACCATAGTTTCGAGGGTCGTTCGTTTGAGGGCAGATGGGACACTGGGTGTGGCGGTCGCCATGACGAAGATTGAACCTAATTAACACGTTTCCCCGCTAGGCTAACGGGGTTAGATTCCCAGCGTAGGCAAACACATGACCGCGGTCTGGCATCGGACAAGCTGGCTGCTCACTACAACACTTTGTCAAGTCATATTATAACATGATAACAACGCTGTCAAAATAACTACTCCGGACACTTAAGATACAACCAGGAACTGTAAGGCTCTCATGAGGAAGATGTTTACGTTACGTTTTTTTTTCACGTTAATTTTTTTCAGAGAGTCACCAGAGATCCGTGACTGGCTAACTATAAACGCGCCATGGTTCGACGACTTCATAGCAATCGTGTACCGGGAGAACATGACATATAAGGAGTTTGCGTCGAAGTGCGTCGGAGATCTCACGGAGTACATCTTAAAGATCACTGGCAAAAAAGAAGACACTAAGCCCAAGCAGTGCAGCTTAGATGGAAAGCCTGTCGGTGTGTTGCTCTTTCACTTATAAGGTTCCGTACTTAAAGGATGCAATAGGACATGACCAAGACTCTGCTCTTCATTTGTCTGTTTGTCAGCGGACGTTATATTCGGCTTTATATCATAAATATGAAATGGTTTAACTTTGTAAGTAAGCAATTAAAGGATACCGCCATTTATTTGATTTGCTTCAACAAGGGAATCAATTGACCAGAAATTTGGCAAAAAAGGGAACCCTAAAACTGTGAATATTGTAGTTTAAATAATTGAAATGTGAAAATCATTCATTAGAATGAGATAATATTATGTAGAATAATTGTTTAATGTATATTTTTCATTTTAACAGAAGTACCAGATAAGACTGTTGTTCTGGATTCTGGAGGTAACTAAGATGACTTATTAACTATATATTTGAAAAATATTTTAAAAGTAGGTAGGTATAGTGTCGGTGGGCAAGGCAAGATGATGATAAGGGTTCTAAGCGAATAGTGGCCAATAAATGGCAATCGAAGCGTAGGTTATCCGGGAGCGAAGTAGACCGAAGATATTAGAAAAATCGCAGGTCTTTAAAGTGGTTTCGTGAGGCCAAAGACAATAATATAATACTAACGTAATAGACTGCCCACCTCATACAAAAATATTGGACCAAATTAAGGTTGCGAAAAGCAGGCGATTGTATGGTGCAGGAGAGTTGTTTGCTACTCGATACTAGATGACGGTAATCTGCGTTAGCCTTTAACTTACTAAATATACGTGTCATTTTAAAATATTATGCCTAAAGTATTGTTTTGATTTTTAATAAGACATATTTTGTGAATCATGTTTTTATATTCTCATAATACGGTAGATATGTCGCAGGGATTTTGTCAAAAACGTGACATTATAATTTCTCTAGTGAAATTATAATTACTCTGATTATTGTCAATAACGTCTGGTTCGTATAATTTCACGGGCTCTTTTCAGAGTTATTGTAATTTCACTGGGCCGCAATAGTGATATTATAATAAATCTAGGTTTATTATGAGTTGCGTATGTGGTGGGAGCCCCGCGTGTTCTGATTGGTCAATTTGTTATTCATTTATTAGTCTATTTGTTATGTCATTTAAATTACTTGCTCAATTATGTAAACTAGAAACTTTTTTAAGTACGAACATATTTTGACAAAAAGTACATATTATTCATTTACTATTATTAATTAAACTTTATTCAAATCCAAAAATTGATGCTAGTGACTAAAATGTTACTACCAGTATTACGTACTATTTAGCTTATAAATAGTTATTAAGTAAGTAGTACCTAGTAGGTAAGTTATGATTTGAATAGTAAGCGTTATAATTTTTTCAGCATATTTTATAGTACTATAAAAAGTGACAATAGTTTAAATGGGATTTATTTTGCATTCACAATGCCATTTTACCTTCTTATTTTCTTTATTTAATAAATAAAAAGTGACAAGTTAAAGTTTTAAAAAATATTTTCTAAAATCTGTGTTTTTATTTCCTAATGCTATGTTTAGTACTTGTTGGTCAGGTGGTAACGAATACGGACCAATCAGCGATCGCTCTGATAATCTAACGGCTTTCTTAAACCAGTGTTTTGTCAAAATATCACTGACTTACAATTTCACTGCATCGGTCTAGTTAAAATATAATGGTACTGAAACTAGCCCGTTAAATTGTAAGTAATACTAACGATTGACAATAATCTGTGTAATTATAATGTCACTAGTGAAATAATAATCTCACGACTTTTATAATATCCCTGCAACTTTTATGATATACTGTTGTGTAATTTTGAGTGGCGCCATCTATGCGCGTCTCTGAGAACAAATCGTACGATTAAGGCGTTGAGACCACATGAGTAGCACAAGACCGAGATGGATGGTATATATTCTGATATCTATGGATGGTATACATAGAGAGGCCTAATACCCGGCAGTGGGATATAGTAGGCTGTCGATGATGATGACCTACCTATTTCAATTTCATGTGTAAAACACGAACCAATGCCTATGCGCTTTTGCGGTAGGTACTTATATATTTTCTTTAAAATGTACCGCATCGCAGTAGGAGTGTGTGTGTGTGTGTGGGAGCCTGGGAGCAACTACTAGGTACGATGTGGACGCGCGGTGGTTGTGGTGGAGTTAGTTCATTGAAAGACTAAATTAGTTATTGTTTGACGGGTAAACAAACATGCTCTTGGAATTGACAATTACTTGTTTTTCTTTTTTGTCTGAGTGAAAGCGTCTCCGTTGCGGTTTATTTGGGGAATTGGGCAAAATTTCTTATAAAATTATGCCCATCTTACGCTCTTTTAGCCATCTAACCATCTTAGCCGTGTGGTTCCCGGCAGGGTAGAATAGGACGCTCCAAGTCTTCCCGTGGATGTCGTAGAAGGCTAAACAAAGATTATAACCCGCTTGGGTTGGAAAGTGTAGTCCAAACCATCTGACTGCGCTCTGGCTAATATATACCCTATGATAAATGTTCATCTGTCCGCCTGTCCATATTTTGCGTTTCTCAACTAAAATTTCCCTGAGAAAAGACTCGCATTGTCTGCAGCTAACAGAGCCGCAAGAAGTCCACAGGACATTGGACATGGCCTCACACAAAGATTAACAAAATGACCGGTAGATGCGACGTTGATCAGGTCGTTCGACCACCTTTAATTTTTAACAGCTACGGTGTACATCATTTTCATGGTAACTTCAATATTCATTACGGCTTCGGTATGAATGACTATTTTTGTTTAAGATATGAAAACCGTAATGGATGTTAAAGTGACAATCAAATCGTTGTATACCGATTGACACCGAGTTAGCAAATCGGCCTGCTGGTCGGTGGGTGTTAGTTACCAATTGTTCGGCAAGTTTAAAACTTAATATAAATCGATTGACAATGTCAAATTCGACGAAATTATGGAATTATGAACTAACAGCAGCACAATACATGCCTTCATACCAATAGCCTGCAGGTTCTATACTTAAATGGCCGCCATAGCAACTTGTTAACTTGTTTGTTTTTCGTATGTGTAAGTGGCCAACACTGGTGTCAGATTTTTCAAGCTGCCTTAAGGCATCTGACATAGCTTAACGACTGCCATCAACGATGACAGCCGGGACCAACGGCTTAACGTGCCTTCCGAAGCACGGAGGAGCTCGAGATATTTTTATGCCACTTGCGGTCGCCCATCCAAGTAGGGACTGCACCAGGGGTTGCTTAACATACGTAAGCGCTCATAGAGCTCACACCCAATGGACCATCGGGCTCCTCACTTGTCAGCGGACTTGTCAACTGAAGACCACGCTCGTTTGATTTGTCATGGCAAGCGCTTTAGACATAATTCAAATAAAAGATCGCTTACTTCATTTGTTCAAAAGGTTATTGGAATGCTAACAACATAATAAGTATAACTCAGGCCCAGAAACAGGCGAGATTTGCAAGATAATCCCTCCCCCCATCGCCACGCGCGACATCTGCGAGGTGGAGAAGTGTTTTGGAGAGTTTTGCGAGACCATCATCGTGAACTACATCACCGCTAGAGACGCCTGTGCCTATTACAATAGGGTAACGTTCCTAGTATTTTTATTTATATTTATTTAAAACGTTTTTTACCATAGAATATTGTAGGTTATTGTAGGTAGGCTAAAGTTGACAAATGAATACTTACACACACACACACACACACACTCACACACACACGCACACACGCACGCGCACACACACACATACACACACACACACACACAGAAATGTTACTGTCGCTCGCGCGCTATTTGGACGTCTTTTCAACACATTTCATAACGGATAAAGCGTATCAGGGAGCGGTAGATACCGTATGAGGTTTTGCGTTTTTACATTTTTTTGAGCACGAACTGTCCGAATATGCGACTTTCGGCTGCTAGCAGGGCGTGGATTGTCACGCGGTATATGTATCTTATAACTTTCGTCTCGACATTCCGTACTCTGTGAATTGATCATATTTTTTTGCTGTTTGGTGTATATTTTAGGTAGTAGAAGTCTATGGTCACAATGTGTTTTTTTTTTGCTATCATAATATTTATCCCCGTTATATTTCTTTACAGGAAGTAGAAGAGGTTATGAAAGACTTTAACATGCGAAAACTGGAGAAATTGCACGCCACGAAGGCAGAACGGATTGAGCTGGTGAGGGAATCCATGGAAAATATTGAGAAGGCGAAGGCCAAGTTAGGTGAGACTGTTTATATGCACTTAAAGGTAATCTAACTGACGGAGATGGCTTCATCCGTACTTTTAAGTCACTCATCATCATGTCGTGTAGGTGACACGGTCAGTCGACCATGCACACCCTGGTGTCAGAGTCCTTCGGAACCGCCTCTCGGCCTCTGACGTGGTTCCTTTAACGACTACTAGATGGCAGCCAGGACCAACGGCTTAACGTGCCTTCCGAAGCACGGAATCATAGTTCTTATCAGACAATCAGGCGATTCTTGCCTGCAATGTCCTAACCAAACTGGAAAAGTCACTGTCTGTTAGAGTTACTGTTCAAAAGTTTTTTTGTAAGATAAAGAATGGCAAACAAGCAAGCGATTCACCCACAGAATACAGAAGATTCACCTTATGGTAGGTAGGTGAACATCGATAGTTATAGATAACTGCAACACCAGGGGTGTGACAAGAGCGTTGCTGGTTGTTGAAAACATTGACTTGTTTTTGGAATGTTAAGTGAGCAAAATTCAATTTTAAAGACTTGAATTTTGCATATGCATGAAAATTCTCATAAAATATTTTTATCATAGAAGTGCAAGTGGGACACCAATCTGTAGTATTTCCATCTTTTTCTACGCCAGAAGTAACTACGGGTACAGTCCAAATGAAACTTTATTGCGGCATTTGCGGCTCGGATATTATGAGCTGCGAGCTGCGCAGTACGCGCTAGGGTAGCTGAGGATTCCTCTTCCGCTTCCTCATAATGAGGAAGTTCCTCAACCGCTACCGCATCCTCATAAATAAAAAAATTAAAATTCCTCTTCCGCTATTGCTACCTCAAAAATTTAAGAGGAATTTCCGGTATAGCTTTCTCAAAAATTTAAGGGGAATTTAAGAAGAATTTCACTGCGCATGCGCGTCGTGTATCCACGCCAGTTATGTACAGGACAGCGGCTGTTGGGTTGGGGCCGCCAGTATTTATATATTTCCTATCATCCTCTTCCTCATCCGCTTCCTCAACCGCATCCTCTAAATTTGCGCTTGACACTTTCTCTTCCTCCTCCTCTTCCATATAATCACTTCCTCAACAACCCTTAATATTTCCTTTTTTTTTTACGCCAAAAGTACCTACAGTCCAAATGAAACTTTATTGCGGCATTTGCGGCTCGGATATTATACTGTAGTATTTCCACCTTTTTTACGCCAAAAGTAACTACGGTTACAGTCCAAATGAAACTTTATTGCGGCATTTGCGGCTCGGATATTATACTGTAGTATTTCCACCTTTTTTACGCCAAAAGTAACTACGGTTACAGTCCAAATGAAACTATATTGCGGCATTTGCGGCTCGGATATTATAAGCTGCGAGCTGCGCAGTACGCGCCCAGCATCCCCACGCGCGCACCGCTAAACTTAAAATTGTGTACTGTGCATGTTCCGCGCGATGTTCCGAGCCGCCATACAGTTTGATTCGGACTGTACTCAGACCTACCAATATACAAGATCCTTGATAAAGCATATTCTACTTTCAGATGAGCTGAATCACTACTTTGAGTGTGGAGTGCAGGCGCCTAAAGAGAAAATGGACTTCACCAGATGCCGCATAAAGGACTGCCGGGATAAGATTAACATCGTGGACGCGGAGTACCAATGGCAGAATGACAAGAGCATAGCGTTGGACGATCTTTGGGTGAAGGTATGGACAGCCAATGTGACCTTACAGATCTAGGTCTGGTAAAAAGGATAGTAACAGAAATAACAACGTTCATATATAAACTACTAAATCGAGTTTTCATTCCCTTTGTAAAATGTTCAGTAGGTGCCTATTTATGTACATAATATTAACGAATGTTTACAAATTTAAATAAAAACATATTAACCAAAATCTACAAAGATCTAATCTACAAACGAACACGCCGATAGCAAATGCCATCACGCACATACACCCGTACCCTAGAAAGTTTCTGTAGTTTATATTTACGAAAGTATCACGGGTATGTATATGAAAGACAATATTTTTATGACATGGGACGGCAAACGAACAAGCTGGTCATCTGATGGTAAGTGATCACCGCTGCCCATGGACAACTGCAACACAAGGGGTGTTACAAGAGCGTTGCCGGCGTTTATTATTCCCTCCATATAGAGGAAGGGGGATGGGCCTTCAGCTCTCTCACTCACCGAACGAAGCACAGAAGCGGTAAAGCTACTACTCAAATGTCGATTTTCTGTGAGAGTGTGGTACTTCTCGGACGAACCGGCCAATTCACGCTACTAGCAAAAGTGAATTTTGCTGGTAGCGTGGCTCTACCACAACTAAATACGTACTTAATCTGACAGGTGGAGAATTTAGTTCTGACGTATACGGAGGAAACGGGCATTCTCAACCCTGGCGTGGACTACAAATCCGAGAAACCTGTCGTTTCAGGAGACCCAGATCTGCTGCTCTACCACACATTCAGATATGTAAGTTTATGGTGGTTTCGTACCACAAAAAGTTAAACGGCTCTTTAGGACCACTCTGTTGATCACTCTCGGTTATCCATCTGTTTAAGATTTTAGAAATAATTGACTTTCTATACTAATTGCCCGGGCGGCTGAACGTTTATCTATAAAAATGTCGATTTCTTTTTAGTTACTAGCATTAGTCCCATAGGCAAAGTTGTTCATATTGACGGGCTGAGTCACCACTTTAAGGGCATATCAAGGGCACAGGTCAAGGGTCAAATAACACGCTGTATAATATTAGTTCGGATGGAATTCGAAAAAGTTTGGATATATTGTCCAAACTTTTTCTAATGCTGTGAAGTTTGGATAGTGTCTTAAATAGAATAGTGTTCATGGAATAGGCACCGAAACTACTCGACTGATTTCCAAAATTATTTCACCTGTAAATAGCCAATTTATCTGCGGGGGTACACAGGATATAATTTTCACAGAAAAATCTCGAGGAATTAACTAGTAAGCCTAGTAAGTAATAGATAAAATAGATACTTGAAAGAGAAGAAAATGATACTTGGCCGTGTGGTTTCCGGCTGAGTAGAATAGGATCACTCGCAAGTCTTCCGTGGATGTCGTAGAAGGCGACTTAATAAAAACAAGCTTAACAAAGTTTATAAACATCAAATAGACCTCTCCAACCCATCTGGCGTGGAGAGTGTAAGCTAAATCCTCTGACTGCTCTGAGTAATAAATTATAGAGAGGGTCATGCTCCTGCAGTGGAGGCTAAAAAAGACCTGGTGATAATGATGATGATGATCATACTTGAAACAAAAGAAAAGGCAGGAGTTGTGTCATATAAAGAGATCAAGAGAATGACTGAGAACCGAAAGACGTAGAACTACACCAACAAGAACACAGTTCTTAAATTATACTTAGATAGATTACAAATGTAGGTATTACACAGATCCTAAAATACTATACATAGTAATTACATTATAGGCCTCCTTTTACTTATACAATTTTAGACTTAAGATAATACTTATGATTTTTTGATAGATGGTAAAATAATCGTATATGTTTCAGATGAAAAAACTTGAAAATGAGGTGGCTGAAGCTACTGCCGGCATGACAGACAGGGTCGACAGGGCCATGGACAGTGAGTTTAATATTGTCACTAGCTTTCGCCCGCAGCTCCGCTCGCGTTAGCGTCGAACCCTCGGGAACAGTACTTTTCTCTGGAATAAAAGGTAGCCTTTGTCCTTCTCCGTACTCGACAACGTGAATGAAAAATTTCGCGATGATCGGTTCAGTAAATAGGGCGAAAGCGTAACAAACAAACTCACTTTCGCATTTGTAACATTACTAGCTGTTAGCCGCGGCTTCGCCCGAGTATATAGCTTATGTCCTTCTCAGTACCCTAACCTATGCGTATGCAAAAATTCATGATGTTTGGTTCAGTAGATAGGGCGTGAAAGGGTAACGTAGGTAAGTCCACAGATCATGAATGTCCCTCGCGCCTTACTAGAGGCAAAAGTAATAATAATATCGCGTGTCAACCCGCGTCGGGTTGTAAGCGAAATTCGCATATTCAGCCTGAAACCTGAAAAACCCTCGGAAAATATCTCGAGCGCTTTGGAAGGTAACGTTAAACCGTTGGTCCCAACCGTCATCATTGATGGCAGTATTTAAGCTATGTCAGAAGCCTTTAGGCAGCTTGATAAATCGCACACCAGTGTTGGCCACTTACACACACGAAAAACAAATCCTTTACGGGTCAGTTCAGGTCAGGTCGAGTCCAGGGCCATAAAACCTAAAAGCTTCGTTTATCAGGTAGAATTAATGTTTTTTAACACGCTTTTATTAGCTTCACTTGTAACTACGTATGTAAGAAAATCTTGGGATCTTAATTTCACCCACTTCCCGGTCTTCGATTAAGATAAAATTTTGCACACGCTCTGTGTTTTTTTTCTCGCGTTTTTTAGTTATTTAAAGCATTTAAAATTTGTTCTTTCATCTAAGTATTCAATGCAGCGTGTAAATTATTGACCATCGACAATACCCTTAAAGGCGTACGTACGTAGTTAACAACTTTGCAATGGGGCCAGTGCTGGGAACTCGAATTTTCTTTCGACTTTTCCATACAACTTCTCCTGGCAGCTGAACTCTTTGTGTGTAAATGTAAATTTTTTTGGAGTTCTCAGCATGAGTCCTGCAAGAAAGTTGTTCATATTGACGGATAGACTCACCCCTTTAAGGGTATGTCGAGGGTGAATTTAGACAATGTATATTTGTATATTAGGGCTATGATGATGTTAACACTACTGTTTAAAATGTGACAAACATTTTCTTACATGGTAAAAATGCATAAAAACATGAAAAAAAAAAAACTATTACTACTGATATCGATTATAAATATGCCTGACTTTTAAAACAAAATTACAACAATAAGTTATTTTATTTGAATGTTAGAAAATGTTTGTTAACATTTTTAACAGCAGCGTGACATAAACTAATTAATGTCTAATATAACCCAGCTTTGCCGAAATGCGACCCAAAAGTGGTGAAAAGGAGGACCAGAGCTCTAAACGACACGTTGGCTGCGAAGCGGAAGGAGTTGGACAGGGATGATCTGAAACGGGTATGTATGCCGCACAGGTAAATATTCTGATATCTATGGTATGCCGTGTGGTTCATATAAGTTAAAACGCGACGCGAATGCGGTCGCTGGAAACTGCGGCTGACCCGCTGAGTCGCGCAGATGCAAATAAATCGACCCTAAGAGCTTCGAACTGATTGGACATTTAATACAATTTGCTCGGGCATCATCAGTAACTATAGTTTATACCTACCTAGTAGGTTTTCGAGATATCAGAGACGGCCCCAAATAGCGAAGGTTGTTCTTTTTTACCCGACTAACCCACCCAGACGGAGGGTAATATTTTACGCGCGACTGTTTGTAGGTATGGCTGTTCCATTGTTGTCTCCTGTAGTTAGGAAAGTTTGATTCAGTTTGATCCTAACTTAGGATATGTACAGTCAAATCAAACTTTATGGCGGCTCGGAACATCGCGCGAGTCGATGCGCAGAACCCGCAGAACACAATATTAGGTCTGCGCGGGGCGCGCGCCCCCGCGCGGGGCACGTTCTGCGCAGCACGCAGCTAATATCCGAGCCGCCATAAAATTTTATTCAGACTGTAACGTTAACAAAAAACAAACAATATGGCGGACGTAAACTGTCAATAAAGGCAGCCGGGTATTTTTTTATTTTTAGAAATAATGCTACTTGTTAGCAGAGGTTCTTAAGCTTCCTTTCCCTTAACTGCCTTACTAACAGTTAAGTCTTTTCAACAAGACCATTGAAAAAAAAAATTAGGTTATAATATTCGTAAAAAATAGATACGAATATTATAACCTAATTTTTTTTTCAATGGTCTTGTTGAAAAGACTTAACTGTTACCGTCTTTCAATTTTGTAATATGTAAATATATATTCTATACCTTCAGCTTATAACCTAAGATGACCTGGTCTGGTATATTAAATGATTTCTTACAGCTTACTGAACAAAAAGCTCGGAATGACAAGGCCCTGCAAGACGCAACCAAGAAACAAGTAGAAAGACACAATCAGTCAATGAAAATAAAATTGGAGCTTAAGGAAAAAGAGGTAAAGCTTAGATTGATTAATTTGATTATTGACGTCTTACGTTACGTTACGTTCGTAAGACGTTAATAATTTACTTGCAGCCTACGAATATCATTCGTAGCTTGCAGCTAATTTCAAAACTGCTACCAACTGGAGTGCAGAAGAAGTCTTTCGGTTGGTGATGACTAATGACCGCTTCTCGACACAACAACCTCTCAACATGTCAACTTCCCGATACGACACTTGCCGACACGTCAACTTCCCAACACGACCACCTCCCGACAAGACAATTCCCTATATGATCACTACAGAAACGGCAACAAACGCTTGTATGGAAAGTAGTGGACATAAGGGTCAACATCAATATAAAAAAAAGGCCAAGTGCGTGTCGGGCCACGTGCAGTGTAGGGTTCCGTATTGCGAATGACAACTTTGAGTTCACACTGTTCACACTCGCACCTCACAGTTTAACGACCAAAAACATCTAACAATGAAAATTGTATGAAATTTTACATTTTCCAGCACATTTTATGAGTTGGTTGCCTATAACTTTTTAGTTTGCACTTAGTACTCAGCTCTGATAGTTTTCCTTTCAACTTCAGTATATATACAACTGCTGTAATTTTTTTTTCACGCATCCATATATAACCGTTTAGCAGATAGAGGGGGAGACACTTACCTCTATCAAAAATTTGCACTCTAAAACCAAATATTTCGGAAACGGATCCCTAAATCGAAAAATGGTGTTCTCAACCTCACAATATTTTTAAAGACCTATTTAACGATACCCCACACGATGTAAGTAGAGAAAAAAATTACTACCCCACTTTACTTGTTGGTACCTACTACCAGCTACACTAAAAATATAATTTTTTTCAAGATTTTTTGCCCTGATTAATATACATACCCATACCAAATTACAGCTTTCTAGTACTTACAGTCTCTGAGTAAAACCGCGGACGGACAGACAGACAGACAGACATGGCGAAACTATAAGGGTTCCTTGTTTACTACGGAACCCTAAAAAGGTCTTCTGGTGTACGCGATTGCCATAGGATATAATCTCCTAGGATGTGGCTCATAATAGGCTATAGTTTCCTAAAAAATATAATAAGTCCGCTAGTTAGATTATCAAAAAATATTTGAAACATATTTTTTCTTTTGTGACTTGAACAAAAAATGGCAAAGATATAACCCGTTAAAATTCCCTGTGACGTCACTGTACGGTAAACTGTTTCATCATCATCATCATCAGCTCTTTCTATAACTGACGGACTTATTTTATTTTGTCCCATGAAACAAGCCTGTTAACCGAACGTAGAAATTTGTGTGGTTCCCGGCAGAGTAGAATATATTAGCCAGCCGGAGTTGGAGTGGCCAAGCCTTCCCGTGGACGGCGAAGAAGACGACTTAGGAAACGCAAGCTAAACAACGCTTATAGACATCAAAAAGACCTCCTATCCGACTGGCCAGCGTGGACAGTGTAGGCCAAATCCTCTTGACTGATCTGGCTAATATATGGCTCTGGTAGCACAGAGAGTATCGTGCTCCTGCAGTTGAGACAAAAAAAGACCTGATTATAATGACGACAATAAATTTGTTTGTCACAGACTGTAGTGAAACTGAATAAACTGGTCGCCGAAAAAGTAAAGGCAGAAAAGCTGAATTTTAAAAACCAACTTGAAGAAATGGCGAGGAAGCTGAAAATAGTCGAAGATAAGCTGAACGGTAAGATCATCTTTTCTTTTAGTGGCGTATTTGGCAATATGCTGAGTAGACTGAAGCCTAAGGTGGAAAATTTGAAGGGGCGGCATAATAATATTTTGAGCTAGCACCATCCTGCGGTAGCGGCTTGTATCACGCGCATTTTATATGAAATGTTTGTACCACTGTTAGCTGATCCAAATAAATAAATTAAAAAAAAAGAAATGTCATGCGATACAGACTCTTTGGCGCAGTGGTTAACAGGCCTGCGACACGAGGGGTCCCGGATTCAATCACCAGCCAGGCCATGATAGAAAATAATCTTTTTCAGATTGGCTTCGGTCTTGAATATTTATCTATATACAGGGTTATTTTAAAAACATCAATTACCTGTTGTTTTAGAATCAAAATCCCTAATATACCCGCATATAGAATATAGACCCGCAAGGGAAAAGGGGAAAAATTTAGACTTTCTATAGAAACTCGACCAGCTGATCGGTGTATTGCATGGTCCAGTTTTTATTCTCCGATTTGCGCCTTATTTCTTGTGGGTCTATATTATATTAGGGATTCTGATTCCACTATTAAGAGGTTATTGATGTTTTTAAAATAAACCTGTATAAGTATACTTTATACAATGTAGTATTGTTGATGTAGTATCATACATAATAATGGAAGATTCCTTATTCACTTCCATAAATATACTTTTGCGCAATGTGCTGGTGGTGTTGCAATGATTGTAAATGCCGTTTGATCGATGGCTTTTCCACGAAGTCGGTTCGACCGAATAACTCAACTTCCAAAACATTTAGTGTGTATTAAAATGGCGAAATAAATGATCAGTCCATGATATTAAAGTTCTTTTCCCAGAGGACACACAAAAATACTGTATGCATAAACAAATTACAACAATTTCGATATACGTATATTTCAACCGGAAGCCATTGTAACCATATTTTCTATATTTCGGATGTTAACTAGTTACACACTTTATATATTACCGTAACAGGGTATAGGTACCAATAAAGAAGCCAGACACCTCGCGGCACTTTTAGTACAAGCAGCCCTCGCTGGCTACGCCCGGGCTTGTATTATACATATAAACCTTCCTCTTCAATCACTATCTATTAGAAAAGCCGCATCAAAATACGTATGGTAAAAAAATCTAAGCATACTTGGGCATACATAGGGACAGAAGAGACTTCGGGAAGCGACTTCTTCATACTATGTAGAGATAGTGATTAGAATTCACTTCATGCTCACGACTCACGTGTAGAATTGTTACGCATGGCGAGCATTGAAGTTATGAATATTGAAACGAATTGCGACAATAATTGTGACGAAAATATTACGAGCAAGTACTAGAACAAGTGAAACTATTAGGTACAACTAAAAAGGTCAAGCGTTATGACTCATTTATAATTGGTTAACGAATAATTTTCACGGATGGGTACCTAGTTACACGCCAGTAATATGTACGGTACAATACAGTACAGCCCCGGATCTAGAATATTTACAGAACCGAAAATTCTAGATCCATTTATTTAGTTTATAGCCCAGTCAATATCGACATAAACATTGCAAACGCGCTTGTATCGGCGATTTTTTTATATATTATAGAGACCACTTAGGTCGAAAAGACCCATTTTTTGACAGTCTGTTTCTCTACTGTTAAAAAACTTAGAGAGATAAAATAACACTAATTTGAAAGCTTATAATATAGTCTTCTATCTTTTATTTTATTACAACATTCCTGTAAGATCTTTAGTTTCGTTGTTACGGGCCCGAAAAGCAAAACTACCCCAAATTGTGCCAAATTTGCGAAAAAATGGGCATGGTTTGACAAGGTATGACTCAATAACTATTTAGTCATAGAGAGTTCAAATTATACTCAAACGGTAGGTAATTTAGAGTATTTCATGAAAGCATACCACAAAGATACTTGAAAAAGGCATCCTTAAGGTAGTTTTTTCAAAAAAACTGAAAAAAGTCCCATACTTTCGGGCCCGCCAGGAGTAGCACAGGGTTAAGAAAGTTGCAAACTTGGGTGTAGGCCGTGTAGGCTATTAGTTAGTAGTACAGTTAGTTATGCTAAACAGAGGTTTATATACTTACATATGCTAGTCTGCTGCACAGTAGTCTCTAAGTTCAATTACCGGCGTAGACAAATAAATTTTCTGCAGATATTTGTCTGCGGTTCTGATGTTAACTAAGGAGAGTTGATGTCAGACTAGCAGTTGCTGCTGTAAAACCTACGAAATCTTACTATTCCCTTTAATCACCCTTTAAAGCAAATGTCGTTGGTAAATTAACACGGTATAGATGCTGTAACATTAATTAAGTACTAATTTAATATAAGCTGCCGTATGGTTCCCAGCAGAGTAGAATAGGACCACTCCAAGTCTTCCCGCGGATGTCGTAGAAGGCTACAAAGGAAACGCAAGCTAAATAAAGCTTTTAAAACATCAAAGAAATGTGTCCAACCCGTCTAGCCAGCGTCGAAAGTGTAGGCCAAATCCTCTAACTGCTCTGGCTAAAATATGGCTCTGGTAGTACAGAGAGGGTCGTGCTCCTGCAGTTGAGACTAACAAATACCGGTTGATGTCATATTTATGGACCCCGGGCCCCTCACACCAAATCTCTACTAAACTGAAATTACATTTTAGAGCGCCTAAAAGCGGAGCGTGAGACCAGAAGATCCCAGGAGTTGTGGACGGCAGGGGCATCGTTGTTGGCTGCTACTAAGAAGGGTGAACCTATCGTCAAAGTGAATAAAGAGATCAAGGCCATAGAGAAGGCGTCTGGTAATTATGACTTTGTTACCCCCGAATATTCAAAGTTGTTTTTGTTTTTCGTATGTGTAAGTGGCCAACACTGGTGTCAGATTTTTCAAGCTGCCTTAAGGCATCTGACATAGCTTTACGACTGCCATCAACGATGATAGCCGGGACCAACGGCTTAACGTGCCTTCCGAAGCACGGAGGAGCTCGAGATACTTTTATGCCACTTGCGGTCACCCATCCAAGTAGGGACTGCACCAGGGGTTGCTTAACATACGTAAGCGCTCATAGAGCTCACACACACTGGACCATCGGGTAATCTTAACTAATGAATTGCAATCACCCCTTGATTGCTTGAGCACTGATCAGTGTTTATTGCCAGGCGAGCGAATTTAAAAAGTTTATAATACCTATTATCATCATTTAGTGTAGGTGACATGGTCAGTCGACCATGCCGACCCTGGTGTCAGAGTTCTTTGGAACCGCCTCTCGGTCTCTGACGTGGTCCAGATGAGGGTGAGATAGGAACATGCCGGCTACTTCGTAAAACTTGAATAACTTCTATTACAATCTTCTTTCTTGTTTCTAATATTAAAATATAATTAGCAGGCATGTCAAAAATGTATATTTTGTTTTCCACGCTGGTCTGAAAGAAAAGAAAAAACGTAGAATGTACCAGCTGCTTCTCTTCCCGCGCAGATCGTAAAAACCGATCGAGGGAAGGGCTTCAGGAATCATGTCAATAGACGATGCGGCTAGCAACCCATCACTGTTTTGATTCCGTTCTCACCTACGAGCCCACCAACTATGCTAAGGGTGGCCTTAAGGTTTTACAGACCTGCCCCCCTATTTACTAACTCAGATGACAGGTGTCGATGCCTATCAATCTAAAATTTTCCATTACAATGCGGTTTTTGTATTCCAAATAAAAAAATTGTGCAAACAAAACCCGCACTGTAACAGAAAGTTTTAGATTGATAGGCATCGACACCTGTCATCCGAGTTAGTAAATAAGGGGGCTGGGCTCTGTCTACCCCGCAAGGGAAAAAGACGTGATAGTATGTATATTTTGAGCAGGTGACGGTGACAAACTGGTAGAGACAGTTCTGAAAGCTATACCGACTTCGGTCAAGCAGAATGGCATCGTCCCGGAGAGCGTACTCAAGGAGAGATACCAATCAGTGAGTGTTTATTTTTTTATAGTGTTCCATTATCATCGTCATCATTGAGCATATTTCCTGTGGTGCAAAGGAACCCAGGGTCCGCTTTATGATAGCATATCCGTCAATACGAACAACTTATCCTATGGGATCAATGTTGGTACCTACCTCTAAAAGATTTACATTTCCATACAAAAGTATTAAGCTAGCCGGGATTTTTATCCTTATTGGATTGATAGCTAATTTAAGCATTGGTCTCATTGAAATAGCTGTTCGTATTGGCTGGCTAAGTCGTGTCTTGATGTCTTGTAGAAGATAAACAATTACGTAGGATGTACGTCGATTTTTATCTTCTACAAGGCTTACCTTCTAGAAGTATCTGTACTTTATAAAGAGGAAAATTAGATTCTTTGTTTGCATTGAATCGGCTCGGCGCTGGACCGATTTTCAAAATTCTTTCACCCTAACTTATCTGTGGGTGACATAGGCTATGATTTACGCGAATAGAATCGCGGGAACATTGCTAATGGAATACTTATAAGAAGAACCAATTTGAATCCTGATTGATGCATGATAATAGTAGATCTCAACATCGTGTGGTTCTCGGCAGAGGAGAATACGTCTTCTTTAAGTCTTTCCGTGTCGTGTACTATTATTAATTCTGTGGTGTCGTAGAAGGTGACTTAGGAAACACAAGGTAAACAAAGCGTAACACCAAAAAGAGCTCTCCACGGCTGGCCAGCGTGGAGATTGTAGGCCAGATCTGACTGACTGGTTACTGTGGTAGTACAGAGAGTTATGCTCCTGCAGCGGAGACTAAAAAAGAACCTGATGATGATAGAGGTACCTTCGGATGAGCAATTTCGACTGCAGCCACAACAGGAACTATATCGGTAAAATGGCGCCCTCACGGCCGACGGGAGCTACTTTCACCGCAGTCTTTTCCACCTGAAAACAAATGTTTATTAGTTGAAAAGGAACTGATGATGATGATAACATCTATGAAGTTTATCGTGGTAGATGGAGACCGTTGCTATGAGGGTGGCTCTGGTGGAGGCGGACGGAGCCCCGCTGCCGGTCTACTTGCTGTCCTTAGTGCAGTCTTTCTTTCTTTTTATGAGGGTAAGTTTTGATAAATATTTTTTACATAGACCTTTCAGTTGCGTTTAACCAGAAAACCCGTAAACTGCTGACAAACGGTAGAAATGTTCAAATTTGAAATAAAATGTTAAACAAATAATTTTCGACTCTGTTTCAATGTTTCGATGGTGTCAAGGAAAGTATGAACAGGAGGGGAGTGACAAAGGCGTGAGTGGTAGATGATAGATCAAGGTGGAGAGAGCTGACATACTGTGCCGACCCCACATAAAAAAGTGGGATAAGGTAAAGGAAGAAGAAGAAGAAGAAGTTTCAATGTATTAAAACTTGTTTGGAAAATCTTAAAAAATGTTGATGAGCACTGATCAGTGCTTACGAAGTCAACCGGGACGAGCATTGATCAGTGCTTCCGCATTTGAGAGGTAGTTAGTTGAGCGTATGACGTATCCGTCTTCCATTAAATATCATCATCACCGTGACAGCACCACTAAGGTGACGCTTATTTTCTGTGAATCAAACGACTTACAATTTAGTATCTCTTATAGTCACATATCATCAATTTCGACGATCTGATACTCAAAAATCAGTCCTTGCACACTTGTGTTATTATATAGAACGAGTACAATGTGCTGTAAACCATAGCAATTCTATCCGACTTTCATGGACGGAAGTCCACTTTGCAATAATGTGACCCTCACCGACCCAACATAAAAGGCGAAACGTATTTTCTTTCTCTTGGGCCACATCCTTATTTTTGATTTCAGCTATCCGGAATACCCCGAGGAGAAATTGAGAAGCCGCCTCAAGTGCCCTGCAAAGATTTAGATACTTTCGATTTATTGCAAAGAGCCAGGTGACAGTTAAAACTTTCTTATAATAAAAGCAGTGGCGTAAGTTTACTCCTAATTCCATTAAGTAGTAACGGGGCCATGAGGATCTGAGTACTACCACTCTGTCTCTTCTGAGACTCCTTGGTGGCGAGGTTTTGTACCCAGCTCGCTCTTTTTCTTGTATTCGGTGTGTCCTCGAACTAGGGGATCGTAGCATTTCACCTGCTTTGCCACCATGTAGTAGGTGACTACTATATGGTGGTAAACCTTGAGGTCTGTCTTGTTAATGTAACTTACATCGTCTTTAATTCCTAACGTCTTCGAACGGTAACTTTACTGCCGCAATTTGATTTGATTTACGAGTACGGTCAAATCGCGGCAATAGTAGCCCGAATTGTTACTATTTAGTCTACCTTTTATATTGAAGTAGTGTGACAATCTGAGAAAATTGCTGAGGTATTTCATAGTATAATTCTACAGGAGTAGATGACTCATCCAGAGGCTTGTGCTCTGGCAAGCTAAGTTTTAAGAAGCCACCGTTAGATTGCAGTATGTCCACTACTAGTCAACTAGACGAATTAGAATATTTTTAGCGTAAAAAGGATAGTAGGTACTCATTATTAGGAAGATAAAAATGTAATTCGTAATTTAATGTAATACTCGAAAATGCTTTTTTTAGTTATTTGTAGTAATGAATATCTATTAAACGTATAGCACGTAGTGCCATCTATGTATAGTTAGAGTGCAACTCCCTTATATGGAAATTCGTGGACACATCAAAGATGATACCACCAAGGATATTCTTAGTAGAAAATGACAGCTTCCGCCAAATATATAAAATCTATTTTACACATAATCATGTTTTGTGAAATATTGCTTAACTAAACATGGAATTTGTAGATATTGGGTACAGCGCGGCAACCTAGCCATAGCGCTTCGCTACGTGAACGCTTTGAAGGGAGCTTCGCGCGCCGCCGCCGCCTGGTGGTATGAAGCAGCCCGCGAGCACGTCGAGACGAGGCAGGCGGCCGAGGCTGTGCTCGCCCATGCTGCTGCGCTAGGTCTACAGTATATTTAGAACGTGAGTGTTAGTGGCCAACGCCTGGTGGTATAAAGCAGCCCGCGAGCACGTCGAGACGAGGCAGGCGGCCGAGGCTGTGCTCGCCCATGCTGCTGCGCTAGGTCTTCAGTATATTTAGAACGTGAGTGTTAGTGGCCAACGCCTGGTGGTATAAAGCAGCCCGCGAGGACGCCGAGACGAGGCAGGCGGCCGAGGCTGTGCTCGCCCATGCTGCTGCGCTAGGTCTTCAGTATATTTAGACTGTGTAACGGTTACCATGCTACGCGGCCGCTTGATATTATCAGGCAGCTCGGGAACTCTTCTAACAGCCAGTAGTGTAAGTGTCGACGTCTTGAAGGGTAGCCACTTGCCACCTTACAGGGCTTGCTATACATCAACATATAAGACAAGTCTCGAACTTACTTTGGAGAGCCACAATCTGAGCAATTAGTCCGTAATCCGTATATATTTATTTATTATTTATGTCATGAAAATCAATGTAATCAATGTCTTTATGCAATCAATTGTAAAATATCTGACGCACACGAGAATCATGGTTACAGTTGTTCTTTTGCTTTGTTCCAGGGTTTTCACCAAAGAATTTGGGATCTGGGCACAGTTTTTGCGCTCGTCTAAATCATGTCAAGTTACTGTGATTGTAAATATTTATTTATTCATTAGTTTGTCAAATTTGGAAAATTGTTAAAAATTATAAGCTAACTTATAAATTAAAATATAGTAAAATATATGGACGAGTTTAATTTTCATTTATATTCTAGTAAATTAATTACCTATCAGGACACTTGGGTGGCAAAGGTCAAATGTGATGCTTTAATCACAGGAATAAACATCCTGCAATGTTCAAGGGTGTCTTTCTAAACTGCCTGTTCGGAGGATGCAGGTATGACATCAGGCACGCGCGCCCGGCCTCCTGAAGTGCTACTTTCTCATCGCCAATCCATTCGAGCAAGTAGCATCCCGTTCTCCCTGACCAACAAACTCCTACACTTCCCCCGCTTTTGAAACGTTTCGATGGGCAGCAGCGTCGAAACCGATATAAGCCAAACGAACTGCGCTCTCCAAACCGTTTGCCAAGCATGGTGAGAATGGTACATACATACATAATATCACGGCTTTATCCCTTGCGGGGTAGACAGAGCTCTAGGTCATAAAACCTACAGGCCACGTTTAGCATCGTAGTGAGCGTAGTGATGGGTTGTTAGCCGCATCGCCTATCAATGCGATTCCTTAGATTTTTTCCCAATCCCTTGACCGGCTTTTACGGTCTGCGCGGGAAGAAAAGCAGCTGGTATATTCTATGTTCTTTCTTTTCTCCCAAACCAGCATGGAAGGTTGTGTGTCAGGTGTCAGGTCATGAAAGTGAGTATGGTAAATGGTAAAAAAAATGATGATTATCCTTTGAGGAGGCCTGTATTAGTAGTGGATTTCATTTGGCTGAGATGATGATGACATCCTGCAATAGGGTGATAAAAATATAGCCCTACACAGGTACCTTTATTAAGCTTTCCCGTCTTCGTTAAGATGACGGCTGGTCAGTCCTATCTACCTAAGGTCACCAGTCACAAACCAGCTGGAATGCGGTGCGCGGTCGCCGTTCTGCCCTATCCTTTCCGTGCAATAACGCAATCAGAATTGCAGTTTATGTAAATAAATAATAATAAATAAATATATACGGACAAATCACACAAATTGAGCTAGCCCCAAAGTAAGTTCGAGACTTGTGTTATGGGATACTAACTCAACGATACTATATTTTATAATAGATACTTATATAGATAAACATCCAAGACCCAGGTCAATCTGTAAAAGACCATTTTCCATTTTGACCTGACCGGGGATCGAACCCGGGACCATCCGTGTCGCAGGCAGGCATGTTGCCCGCTGCGCCACGGAGCTCGTCAAATGTGTATATGTTATATATAATTATGTAGGTATATGTTAGTTCATACCAGTTTGTAAACATGTATGCCAAATTTTATAAAATAGTGTAAAGTATGTTTGTTCACGCATATCTTAAAAAAAGATGTAGAACTAGGGTTGCAAGAAATATTTAGTTGAACTAGGTATTATTAAACTTGGAACATACAAGTTTTATCAAAATCAGTTCAGCAGTTTTTAGTACTCAGTGTGATATACGGCCTTTTAGATATTTTCTTTTGAAAAGGGGAACCTGGTGAACTGATAAGTTCATGGGGATCCCCTGGGGGAGCAGGCTGGGGGATCCTGGTGGACGAACTGTTTGAAATGGAGAGTGTATCAGTCGTGACGTCGGCTTCACAGCGTATTTTTTTAAAATTTAATTTAAGGCACTTTTTATTGAATACTTATAGTTATACCGAATGTATTTAATAATTGTCTACTTATAACGCTATTCAAATCTAGATTGCGTGTAGATTTATGTACTTATCATCGGGCACCAGCACGCGGTGGTCAATGTGA
The DNA here is from genome assembly GCA_963082605.1 of Rhodophaea formosa. Lineage (NCBI taxonomy): Eukaryota > Metazoa > Arthropoda > Insecta > Lepidoptera > Pyralidae > Rhodophaea > Rhodophaea formosa. The sequence continues at coordinate 6,711,812 of OY720225.1, read as the reverse complement.
GCGATTCACGCTTCACTGAAATTGGTAACGATTTACACGTGCCTTCTAATTATTGTCACGTTTTTGCCACGTGGTTCTAGCCTAGAAACGTACGATCACCAGGATAGCAAGGACTATACCCACTGAACAATGGTAAGGAAATGGTAGGTACCTATATAGACGAGCGCATCCAAATTTAAAATTTGTATCAATCTTTATGGCCACTCGGAACATCGCAACTTGATGAGCAGTATATGGCGAGAAGTTTTAATTAAAACCACAGTGACCGGTAAAATAGGAATAATTTATTTAAGAATATCAATAACTTATATACAAAAGTAATAATACAGTAGTAGGGGTGAACGTGCCATTTAACATAAAGACAGCAAAATCATTGGCACGTACCCTTAAGACGTGATGTGCTTAATTGACATAATACAAATTAAATAATTATATTTCCTAGTTAATATCACGTCGCAATAGTATTCCCCCTTTTGGAAAAAAAACAAAAATAATGTAACAAAAAATATTAAACTTAGACAAAATTATAACAATCACAAAACAAAGAATGAATATCTATAAATAGAAATAACAAATGAACATAAATATCTTAATCAGCAATAAAAATGATACTTGATACTTCATGACTTGTGTGTGGCACGAGTCGCACGCGCGGAGAAACGCTGTGTAGGCAATTCCCAGGCTCGGTATTTGTGCTTGTCTGCATTTAAAATCGTTATAATACTCGTAGTAATGTTGAACTCACGTTGAACTTGCCGCTGTGTGTTGATGCGATTTCCATAGTCCCACTCCATCATCCTCTTTAAACATTTGCATTTGCCTTCTGTATCCTTCTCTCTATCCAATGCCCGTACCAAGTCCATAGCCGCCGGCCCAGCAGAATGATGACAATTATTACGAATGCGGAGGTGATGGCGCCGGCCCAGTACTGCACTTGCTGAATGGATTCCAGCAGTTCTGAAAGTCTTTCACTTTTTGATAATCTTCTTGCGGATTCTTGATATTTTGCACCATGTTAATCTGCTCGTTTTGGTGACTCGAGGAAGACCCCATCGTGGATGAATGCTGCTCGGAAGGATGATGGATAAATACTACGACATTGTATATCACTAATTAGCTTTTTATATCTTGAATCTTACGGTTCTTCGTGATTCTCGCCCCGAACGTGTGATTTTTATCTCTTGCGGACACTCAACATCTTGCTTATTGATCTCACGTTCGCTTGTTTCTCCAGACTGATTTATTAAAAATGCTGGCTTCAGACGGTTTATAGATACTGTTATTTCCTTGTCGTCACGAATTATAGTGAAAACCTTTTCGTTTCTTCGAATTACCAAATATGGACCTTCATATGGTGGTGATAAACTGGGGCGTAATCTGTCGCATCGCAGGAACACATGAGTGCAATCCTTTAGTCGGGGGTGAACGAATATATTCCCGTTTGTACTTTCTCTTGTTGGCACAGAAATGACTCTATTAATATTTTCTTTAATCTCCTGAATACATTCAGGGTAGGTAATCCTGGGTTCTTCTCCAAAAAAACTTGCTGGTAACTTAATGGTAGTCCCATAAACGAGTTCGGCGGCGCAGCAACCAGTGTCTTGTCGATAACTGGAGCGGAGTCCGAACAGTACTGAAGGCAATTCTTTTGTCCAATTTTTTGTATTTGTTCTTGCTATTAACGCAGCTTTTAAGCTCCTGTGAAAGCGTTCAATTTTTGAATTTGCTTCTGGATGATAGGGACTAGTGCGTAATTTGTCGATTCCCATTAGTTTGGCAAGTTCTCTAAAAATTTCAGATTCAAACTGTCCTCCTTGGTCGGATGTAATGTAATCCGGGCATCCAAAACGTACAATCCACCCTTCGTAAACTGTCTTTGCAACTGTCTCTGCTGTGATGTTGGAAACAGGAAAAGCTTCTGGCCATGACGTACATCTGTCGATCATAGTTATTAAATATTGTTTATTTTGAGACGTCGGTAATTTGCCAACAATATCAATGTGCACGTGAGAAAAGCGCTTCGCGGGCAAATATTTCCCCAGTGGCGATATCGTATGTCTATGCACTTTCGCTTGTTGACATTGTAGACATGACTCACTCCATTTATTTATATCCGCATTCATTCTCGCCCATATGTAATTTTTTCCAATTAATTTTCTCGTTCCATTTTTTCCAGGGTGGCTCAAATTATGATAGCTGTTAAAAATTAGTTTCCTGAATTCTTGAGGTAAATATGGACGAGCAGTTCCAGTTGATACGTCGCAGTATATCTTGTCGTTAGAATGCGATGAGCGAACAAGCGAAATGCGTAATGATTTATTCTTCTGTAGCTGTTGCAGTTCGGGATCTTTTTCTTGGGCCTTCCTTAAATCCGAAAAATTGATAACTTGCGGAAGTGTTATTGTTTCCACCACTCTTGATAAGGCATCGGCAACGACGTTCCTGTCCCCGTCTACATGACGTATATCGGTGCAAAATTGCGATATGTAATCCAAGTATCGTATCCTCCTGGGGCTCTCATCAATGCTAGGCTTCTTGTCGAACGCATACATTAATGGTTTATGATCGGTGTAAATTGTGAAAACACGTCCTTCAATTAATCTTCGAAAATGCTTCACGGCCATGTATATACCGAGTAACTCTCTATCGTAGGTAGAATATTTCATTTGCGCCTCGGAAAATGTTTTGGAAAAATAAGAAATTGGTTTCCAATATCCATTGACTCTTTGTTGGAGGACTGCGCCGGCACACTTGAGACTAGCGTCCGTCATTAAGGCAATCTTTGCGTTGGCATCGGGAAAAACTACGGTAGCGGCGTCTCGCAGATCTTGTTTGCATAACTGAAAAGCTTCTTCAGAGACTGGATTCCACTTGATCGGTGTGACGTCATTCTTCTTTGAGTTCCTCAAATATATATTAAGTGGGGCTTGATGCTTAGCGGCACGGGGAATTAAATGCCTGTAGAAATTGACCATGCCCAGAAAACGACGTAGTTCCTTGACCGTCTTTGGTTTAGGAAAATCAATAATTGCCTGTGATTTTTCTTGAGTCGGTTTCATCCCTTGGCTCGTTATATGATAACCAAGAAAGTCTAACTCGCTCTTGAGAAACTCACATTTGCTCAGATTAATCGTAATGCCATTATCACTCAGTCGTTTGAACACTATATCCAGATGCTTGAGATTCTCTTCTTCGTCCCGTGAGGCAATCAAAATATCGTCAACAAATATGTATATAAAATCCAGATCTCGGAAAATGGAATCCATAAATCTTTGGAAAGTTTGTCCAGCGTTGCGCAATCCAAACGGCATAAACCGGAACTGCACCAACGAAAAAGGCAATATTACGGCAGTTTTTTCAGGTTCAGCAACTGGTATACAGTAGTAGGCCTTCCTGATATCAATTTTGCTAAATACGCTCTTTCCACTCGTAATATACGAAAAATCCAATAGCCTGGGAAGAGGATATCTGTCTGGAACTGTGATTTTATTCAACGCACGATAATCACCGCAAGGACGCCATTCGCCATTTTTCTTCTTAACCATGTGTAAAGGACTGGCCCATGGGCTGTTAGAAGGTTCACAAATACCCATATTAATCAATTCCTGGAATTCCTTTTTGGCTGCTTTATACTTGTCTGGCGGCAGCGGGCGAGCGCGGGCGAATACTGGTGGGCCTTTTGTAATGATGTGATGTTGAACGTTGTGTTTAACGGGTTTTCTGATTGACATCGGCCGAGTAATATCTTCGTATTTTTCCAACAGTTGTTTTACGTTGTCTTGTAAACCGCCATCAATGGAGCGAACAGAAGGGAAATTTGATTTATCCAAGTTTGCAGGCGTCTTCAGCTCTGTAATCTTGTCTACTAATCTTCTTCCAGATATGTCCACCAGTAAACGATAGTGCTCCAAAAAATCAGCTCCTAAAATTGGCATCTTGACATCGGCAATGATAAATGTCCACGTAAAATTACGTCGTAAACCCAAATTTAACGTCATCGTTTTCTCGCCATAAGTATCGATAATTGTTCCATTCGCAGCATAAAGTTTAAAATCACTTGCTTTCTCTTTGCCCTGTGCGTCTTTGGTTAATACTGAACAATTTGCTCCCGTGTCCACTAAAAATCTATAACCACTGTTTGAGTCGGTAATAGTTAGGCGTTTGGAGGGTTGAAGAGCACAGAGATCCGCCTCATTCTGTGCAAATTTTAGTTTTCCGACGGCTGCTCCTCGTTTTTCCAAGCACAAGGTTGGATGCATCTATGAGCCCTCTTCTTAAAACGCTGGTGATAAAAACACAACCTTGATGACGAACGTCCACGCGACCGTGACCTAGACCGGCCATACCGCTGATACCTAAAGTTGTCCCGTCGGCTAAAACGGCGCTCGTTACGTAGCTCAGCGATCTCCAGTTTCAATGACGCTAACTGTGATGTCATATGTGTTATTAAATTGACATCGGTGGCGTAGGTACTTTGAACGTTTTTATTAAACTGCATGTTTTCGTTTATCCGATCGGCCATTTCGCTTAACTTTTCCAGCGATAATTGTTCTGTGACCGCCAAAACAGTGGTAACCGAGGGAGGAAGTTGTCTCAGCCATAGCAGTCTAATAGTATCTTCGTTTATCTTGCCGTTTCCTGCTTCCCTCATTCGCCGTAATAATTGCGAAGGCTTCTGATCGCCCAAATCCATCTCCGCAAGTAACTTATGAAATCGGCGGTGCTCGCTTTCTTCATAGCAATTAATAAGCCGATCTCTTATTGCAGCATACTTGTTTTCAGATGGTGGATTAACTAAAATATCGCTGACCTGGTGTATTACATCTTTTGGAAGCTTGGACACCACTGCGTTGAATTTGTAGTCGTCTCCTTGTTTCTGGGGTGCTACGATGGCTTCGAACTGTGAAAACCATAGCCGAGGCGAATCCTTCCAAAATTCCGGCAACCGTTCAGCTATGGTGATAGAGGCCACGACATCTGTGCAGGAGTCAAACGATGTGTCTTGAGAGGCGGCGATGTTGATTCCTTTTACCGGTGTGACTGGAGCCATTTCGACGGTATCTTCAATGGAGATAAATGTGCTTCTTGAATTTTCAAACCGGTGAGACCCGCTTGTGGGAAGCCGGTGAAAATATGCACGTTCGATTCGCGTACTCGAAGAACTTCGTCGACCGTCGGATTACTGTGGCAGAATCACGTTGATCACGTCGGGGTCACCAATTATGGCGAGAAGTTTTAATTAAAACCACAGTGACCGGTAAAATAGGAATAATTTATTTAAGAATATCAATAACTTATATACAAAAGTAATAATACAGTAGTAGGGGTGAACGTGCCATTTAACATAAAGACAGCAAAATCATTGGCACGTACCCTTAAGACGTGATGTGCTTAATTGACATAATACAAATTAAATAATTATATTTCCTAGTTAATATCACGTCGCAATACAGTACACAATATTAGGTTCTGCGGGGCGATCGCGGGGAGGCGGGGCGCGTACTGCGCAGCTCGCAGCTAAAACCTAACCGAGCCGTCATACCTAAAGTTTGATTCGGACTGTACCGATCAAAAATATGAATGGGTATTTTCTTACAAGGTAATTATAATAATCTTCAGTGCGGCGCCACATGATTCGCTTTGAGCGTGTCATATAATCGTAGATTTGATTTTGATTTTTTTTTTGATTTTGATTTGATTTTTGTAGACCCGTAAAACGTCACCCGCGTGCCACACGTTCTTTCAATCGTACTAAACACTCCTTTTAGAGCAACGCGGGCGCTTCTCGTACGCCGTACGAGTCGCCCATATCTGGAAATTAACATTCGTGGAATGAACATTCACGGATTTCGACACTATTGGAATTTAACTTAATAGTCCAGAAGGTCATGGCTAAACCGTACGGATCCAGCACAGCTATGAAACTAGCCTAAGACAGCAATCCTTAAGGGCGGCCAACCCGTCTATCTTTTCATACAAACGCTCGTACGTGATTATGGCGGTGTAACAAATCTTTCTTTAAAGATTTTCCAATAATAGGTATCTTGTGCACTATATCTAGGTTTCTATCAAAACGAAAAATCAAAATTTGGAGAAACAACTTCAGTATTAGCCTCCAAAAATCCGCTTTTTTGCACAAATTTTATGTGAACTTTGGGCGTTTATAATGTACTCATTAAATGTAGCAGTAAAGAAAATATTTATTTAGAAACCTTGCAAATGTAATAGAGAGTCTAGATATACAAGGTTTCTTTCATAAACTTGTAAGGCTTACCAATAAACACGTATTTCTTGAAACAAGTTTAATGAAATTTCCGCACACTATTTTTCGTTCAATGTCTTCACGTACTCACTAGGTTGTTTCCATCAGGCAGTAAGAGGTGTGCGGGAGACGAGGGCAAGGGGTTCTTTTCACTTCGCCTCTTTATCTGACATTGCGCTGGACGTAACAAGCTTTTCGACCATGCTCGCGTTGACGATAGTCGATCGGGGAAGGGCCACCTTAAGCCATATGTCAGACGCCTACTTTTCAGTTGCGTTTAGCGCCAATAAATAATTCTCGTAAATTACTAACAGTTGCAATAAAATGTAATACAAAGCATTTTAGACTTTTTTCATTAATTTTTAAACATTTTTGGAAAAATTCTCCAATTATTTTGTACATAAAAATCGATTTTGGCAAGCACTGATCAGTACTTACGCAATCAATGGGGGTGAGCACTGATCAGTACTTACGCAATCAATGGGGGTAACCAAACCATTGATCAGTGTTTCCGCAGCTAATTTGAAACCACTTTAGCCCACACACAAAAAACTAACGAACAACTAAGTATAATCAGAAAGTAGGCTATGCAAGGGTGGTGCTACTGGGTTACGTGATAAAATTTAACGCCGCCACGGTTGGTTAATAAGGCTAAGGCAAACAGCAGTAAAGACCAATACTCTAATTACGTATGATCGCGTGCGCAGGCGCCGATTACCAACAAATCATTTGCACACAGAGGAAATCGAGTGATAGGATGAGTGCGTTTTGTTGGACCTACTTTTTCACTATCCTGAGTGGCGCAAGTCATCACTTGGGCAATCAAAGGGCTTACCCTTGTAAGTTTTTGAAAAGATTTTATGGACTTGCACTTAAGCATACAAATAGTTTTTTTGTGGGTTTAATTAATACTTAAGTACTATATGTGCGAATGTAAATTAAATAGATTATTATAAAATAAAGCAATACTTATCTAACTGATCTTATTATGTAAGCATAATTGATTTACACTTACTTTTAGGTTGTCAAAGTTAAAAATATAAATAACTTATATAGGGAATATAAAGATGTTCTTACCAGAATGTTTTGTTGAATTTACGTGTAGTGTTTATTTTTTTCTCATTATTATTTAAATCTATTATATTTTTGTGGCTCTGGCTCCTAAACTAGTTTCACTTAAGTCATTATGAAAACAATATTCAAAACATTATTTTCATGGCGATAGAACCTTATCCTTCCTTTATGATTTTACGGGACACTGCTCGTAGACTAGAACAATTGTTATTTTAAGTGCCAGTGAAAGTATCATACATTTTTCTTCTTATTTTTCCTCGCCCTGTCCCTATTTGGGCTCTGTATGGCAATTCTCTGCAAAGATATTATTACACTTTATTAATCATTTTTATTATTCTTTAAATTGATATATTTTTGTAGGTATAGCTCTTAGACTACGCAGTACCTAATTCGTCTTCCCTTAGCTAATATAAAGCAATGTTTGGCAATATCCTGCCAACTGCTACGTCCAAAACTTGATTTTAATTACTGTTAGTTTTAATACGGCTTGGACGTGTGATATACATACCTACATATATTAAAATAATAAAGTGTTTTTGATATATCAAAATGAAACCGCCGCTTCGACTAAAATCTAAAAATTAAAAAATATTTAACAATATTGTTAAAGCAGTGTTTTTTCAATTCATGGTTTTGTAAGAAAGTTGGCGAATTTTATTACTCATTAAAAAAATCTGATAATTGTTATAGTTTAAATAAACTGATCGTAAAATTTCGAAAATTCATCTAGCTTCTAAAAGAGAAGGTACATGAGAAACAGTGACAATGATTTTCCTGATATTGTTTTGGGTGCTGTGTATAGTGTACTCATACTTTCTGTGGCGGCAAAGATCACAGGACACGGATAATGAGCCTCCAATGCTGCCGGGGGCTTGGCCTATCGTTGGGCATGCGCCGCATCTTATTGGGGATAGCTGTCGTAAGTTATATTTAGTTATTTTAAAATTTACTTAAGTATTTGTTACAATGTAGTTTATTAAACTTTTCTTTCCTTCAACCTAAGTGAAAGGGACTTAAAAATAAAAACCACGTTAAGCCAGTCGGTGGCCGTGTGGTTTCCGGCAGAGTAGAATAGAACCACTCCAAGTCTTCCTGTGGATGTCGTAAAAGGCGATTTAGGGAAAACAAGCTAAACAAAGCTTTTAACATCGGAGAGACCTCTCCAACCCGTCTGGCCAGCGTGGAGAGTGTAGGCCAAATCCTCTGACTGATCTGGCTAATATATGGCTCTGATGGTCAGAGAGGGTCGTGCTCCTGCAGTGGAGACTATCAAAGACCTGATGATAAGACAGTCAAAGGTGGATTCTCACAATATTTAATTATTTTTACAAGAAGTTATTTAAAAAAATGTAGTATTTTCGCAGTGATTGGGCATTTTTGAGATAGGAAATAAAAGTATTTCTTGCATAATATTTCCTGGTGATTAAAAAAATACTCACGTAATTGTTCAAGTTTTCACTTCTATCGGCACTCCCGGAGTGTCACTGTATTTTTTCTCTGTGTGGTAAAATACACTGACAAATTATAAGTACTACACAGATTTTTCAACATATATATGTTACCTACAATGTTGTGGTGGATAGGTTTCTTAGTCACATAAGAGCTAGGTAATATGTCATTATGGTGTAACATCTTATAAACTATGTAAGACAGATGAAGTAGCATAATGACTCCCATTCAATGCTCATGTTAGTCAAACAATAGTTATTGCCAAAACTTATATACTCCATGCCTACTCCATGAATACAATTTCAGATTTGTGGAAATCAGTGACGGACCTAGCTAACCAAAGTTATGAGATCGGAGGTGTCGTTTCGGCGTCTATAGGTCCACGGACTATTTATGGTAAGTATACCTATTCTTTGACACATAGGCATGTGTAAAATTCCTTACAGAAAAAGATACAATGGAAGCCAATCAAAACATCCTGTGATTTTGATGCTGGCTTGGTCGTCATGGTTTCACCCTGGAGAGGAGATTGGGAGTGCCTACAAAAAAGCCATAATTGACTTAGAAACTCCGACTAATTTAGTCGAACACGCAACTAAAAACCCTTTGGTAAGCTATAGAGACAATCAAATCATTCTAAGTCGCCATTGTTAATGAAGAACCCACATGATGCCGAGTGTACTTTTCTTTGGCCACAACGAATTAGGATTCCTCGTAGCCATATCAGTTATGCGAAGTAATTTGGCCACGAGGAAGCATGAGCTTTATTCCGACGCCTCCATTGCAAAGACATCAACCAGGAAAACCAAACGTGTCCTAATGGATAGGCATTAGGACATGTTTGGTTTTCCTGCTTTCCTTTTCCACCGTGTTTGTCCTATGACAAACACTAGCTGGATAAAATTTAACAATGGATCATCGCGCACATCCTGCCATAATGATTGCTATATGCAGGTGGCTTGAAATACATCCAAAGGTCACTTGATAGTTTTCATTAAATAATACACTTTTTTCGATAACTTGGCCTTTTGATTACGAGCATCATGATCAAAAGGCCAAACCACTATGGTCAATTCATACAGCAGAACTCCAAACATTTTTTTCAAAAAAATTAAGAATACAATCTGATGGTAAAATAAAAGCTATGGTACTTATGTCACTAAAGTGACATAGGCTATTTTTTAATCATCAGTCATTTTCTAATATTCTTTAAAAATAGTAAGGATTTTCATATTTCCATATCTGTTTTAGACATTTAGAAGCTACGGTAGAATAAAGAAACTCACATACATACATACATACTTATATATTAACAAACATAAATTCATGATCTTGAAAAACAATTCTATTTTATGGAAGAAATCGTCCGGTGGGAGTTGCTAGTAATAGTTAAAAAAATATTAATGATGAGTGGACCCAGACTTGTACCTTGAGGAATTCCTTCACAAACTATACGTAATTTTACTTTTTTCAGTTATAACGGACCCGGATGATTTCCTGACCGTAGCCAACACTTGTCTTGAGAAAGATGGTTTCTATGACTTCGCAAAACCTTGGCTCGGCGAAGGATTAGTTACAGGATTAGGTAAGTAGTCATCATTCGAGCTTAGTCCGCTACTTATCCCTCGTCAAATCACCTATGATTTGACGAGTTTACTGGTTTTTACACAGAGCGTTTTTACACTGCCATCTGACCTTCGTAACCCAAAGCATAGACCATCATTCCTAGGTTAAATTTAAACAAACGCTAATTGGCCTTCGGGTTTCAAAGTTCAGAATTATCTTTCTTTTTGGATAATCAGGTGATTCAAGCCTATCCAGACTGAAAACTAGTATGCTTCCCTGTGAGATTTGAACCCACGACCTCCGGGTCATTAGGCAAATGCTTCGACCACTGGACCACATATGCAGTCAGTCTAGTTAAGTTATAGTATTCCTACATATTTTCTCTCCCTACAATAATCTGTTCGGTAGAAATGCATGCAGGACAGCATGTTTCTCTCATTGCGTAGAGCATAAATTACACCAGGTGCGTCATTTTAAATGTCTGCCCCGTCTCTAATAAATTCTAGATCCGGGGCTGTGGAAGAGGCGGAGTAAACCTATTCTAGGTCGAAACCACAAAGCACGAATTGCAACAAATTATAAGGTCAAAACAATCAGTTGTTTCAAGAAAAAACGGAGAGTTGTGCAAACATCCTTATTGCTTCCGTTTATTTCCCTATTTCTTCCGATTATTGACTTACATACTAGTTCAACCGTGATTAGGTACTACAAGGAGTATTTTATTTCGTGAATAACTATTTTTAGGGTTCCGTACAAAAATTGAAAAACGGTACCCTTATAGGATCACTCGTGCGTCTGTCTGTCCGTCCGTCCGTCTGTCACAGCCGATTTTCTCCGAATCTACTGAACCAAATTAGGTGAAATTTGGTAAGATTGTGTAATCCTATGACCCAAACACCAAATAAAGATTTTTTTGAAATAAGGGTCATTTTCAGGGGCCCAATAACAAAATAAAAAAAAAAGTTTTGCAAACCTTACTGTGTCATATATCAAATGAAAGGGCTCATTATGAGGATCTCAAACATATTTTTTTTTGTTTTGGTAAAATCAATACTTTTGATTTTATTCACGAAAGAAGGCAAAAATTGACCTGATCTCTGAAACAACTGGGCCGAAAATTTTGAAAAAATTACAAAATGTAGTTCATTCCTTGAAGATTACAGGAAAAATAATAAGAATTCTATCACTTGAAAATAAAGTGGTAAACTCAATATAATAAGTTCATCTAGGGAAATAGTTCACTAAAACACCACTAGATAGCGTTAGTCAATTGAATAAAACATTTTTGCACATTGTGTGTGTGTACACGAAGCATATTGTACGGAACCCTCATTGCGCGAGTTTGACTCACACTTGGCCGGTTTTTAAAATGAAACTGAAAGAAAATCCAACATCTGGTATATACGGATTTTAATAAGATTGCTCCGTCCGACAAAAATACTAGCAACCGGTTGGCAAAAAGCAAGGAGCTGTGAAGAATGAAGTGGTCGGTTCCGAAATGCTACCAGTCTGTAGCATTTGAACAATAATAAAGTAAATGCATAATACTAAATAATATAATTTTAAATGTGATTTGACGTGAAAAAGTGCCTGTAATTAAAAACATTTATTCAGAAAATAGGCCCCTTTTCTCATTAATCGGAAGCTAGAATAGCTAGGCGCATGACCAATGTCAGGCGCCCAGCTATTCTATACGTCACTGACCGCCCACTCAAAATTTGCAACATTTTTGCCTTCTCAGTCAATAGACTGAGAAGGCAAAAATGTTGCAAATTTTGAGTGGGTTACCAATAGGTAAATCCATCTGGCTATGTCCTCTACCATGAGTTTTGTCAAACTAGAGGACATACTATCACGTCTTTTTCCCTTGCGGGGTAGACAGAGCCCAAGTCTGTACAACCTTAAGGCCACGTTTAGCATGTTGGTGGGCTTGTAGGTGAGAACGGAATCAAAATAGTGATGGGTTGCTAGCCGCGTCGCCTATTGACATGATTCCTGACGCCCATTCCCTCGATGGGCTTTTACGATTTGCGCGGGAAGAAAAGCAGCTTGTACATTCTACGTTTTTTTTCTTTTCTCTCAGACCAGTGTGGAAGTGTGGTAAATCCACCCTGGAAATAACATATTTGAGGATGCAAATATGTAAGACCACATGAACCGTATATGTGTACATGTATGTACCATGTGAAATGACAGAAAGTAAATTTGCGAAAATGAATTTTCTAACATGTTACTATGTGTCTTTCACCTGTCCTGCTGGCGAAGCTAAGTAGCCTTTCTACACCTAGGTACCACATTAGACTACGAGACCTCACCCCTGAGATTCTGTGACACTCATAAGTGTAATAAATTGTATTTGGCGATCTGTTTGTTTTCATATATCGCCCAAACGTCACAACTATAAATGAAACATTGAATTCGAACTCATCTATTCCAGTACCAATATGGAAGAATCATCGCAAACTCCTGAATCCAGCGTTCAGTCAAACAGTGCTGGACGGTTTCCTGGACGTCTTCAACAGCCAGGCTCGGCGGCTTGTCCACGACTTATCAGCAGAAGTGGGCAAGGGCCCCTTTGACCACTGGATTTATACAAGACATAATGCTTTGGAGACTATTTGCTGTGAGTAAAAGTGTTTAAAATATTATAAATAAATAAATAAATGTTAAGACAAAATACACAGATTGAGCTAGCCCCAAAGTAAGTTCGAGACTTGTGTTATGGGATACTAACTCAACGATAATATAGTTTATTACAATTACATATATAGATAAACATCCAAGACCCAGGTCAATATAAAAAAATCATTTTTACCTTGACCTGACCGGGGATCGGACCCGGGACCATCCGTGTCAAAAATACGTTTTTAAAGCGTAATAAAAACTTGAATTAGAATTAAAAAGTTCAGGGGTGTCATAGGGTCAGGGGTGTTATCCTCAACTACCTGTCCCATGGTTGCAGGTATCACTTCGGTACGCGCACCTGGTCTCCCGAGTTCTTACTTTCTCATCTCCAATCCATCTGAGCAAGTAGCATCCCAAATACCTTTATCCCCGTTCCCCCAGTTGAACAAAGCCCTACTCGCTCCTCGCTTAAAAATGGTTACAGAATCAAACTTAATGGCGGCTCATATATTAGCTGCGAGCTGCGCAGTACGTGCCCCGCCCCCCGCGCGCGCCCCGCTGCACCTAATATTGTGTTCTGCGCATCGACTCGCGTTATAATCCGAGCCACCATAAAGTTTGATTCGGGCTGTACGATGGGCAATAGCGTCAGAATCGAGATAAGTCAGACCAACTGCGCTCACCAAGCTATCTGCCAAGGGTGGTGAATATGATAAAACCCGTCATGGTAGAATTAAAACATTTAACTTGAAATATTATTACTTCGACTCTACCCTGAAAGCAAAGAATGTAACTTTTGCGATCTTTTCCTCAGCTTACCGTGTGAGCGATAAATATGTTATCTTTCTGTCTATTGTCAGTGACTGCTCTTGGCGTGGATTTCGGAGACCACACACTCCTTAACAACCAGTACGTGGTAGCCGCCGAGGAGATCTTCAAAACCTTGGTGGACCGGTTTCAGCAATTTTGGCTTCACCACCCTTACATCTTCAAGTTCAGCTCCGTGAAGAGGACGCAAGACAGGTGTTTGAAGATCTTGCACAACATGTCTAATACGGTAAATGAAGCTAGAAAATACGGAAGCTGAAAGTTTATTTGCGTTTTGAGGGAATCACAACTTATGGATATTTATAGGGATGGAATCACGATATAAATATGGTCTGGGGGATAAACTTCCAAGATATCACAGCTGATCATACAACCGTGAACACGCTTGTTATCCAAGCGATAATTCACCTAAGGAGTACACTAGTTTAAACAAAGTTATTCGAAATTAATTTTTACGGGGAAAGTTCTTAGCTATAGTTGGTAAAAATAAGACTACCTTAGTTAGACTAAAAGTTGTGATTGTCAATGTACGGGTTTCAAAAATAAATCTTAGGTTTAAAATTTTTTGTGAAACCTAGACTACTTTATATTTAACCAGATAAGGAAATGGAAACATTTTCACCATTTAAGACTTTTTATTATTGCCACCAATTTTCAATAATAATAATAATAATAATAATAATAATTCTTTATTTCAGGCAATAATATTGTACCTACAATTACGTACAATATCAGAGGCCCATATCATATATACCTTAGACTAACATACATATAATACAATATAACTTAAAACTAGGTCACACGTTGTGTCGGCGACGTGAGGCGCGGGGCTTCAGCAGGTAACCGTCCTCGGAATTTCCGGTACACGACTCCCTGCGGCCAGAAGTCCTCCTTCATGAAGGTCTCGAGATGTTGGGTCGGCACTCCTACCACAAAGGAACTAAAGTTTACTCTATGGCGAGATGCCAACCGTTCGACCCTCAATGTCAATTTGGATTTCTTCAGCACGTAGGTTACGACGTCTTGAACCGTCGTATTCCAGTGCAGTCGGGACACATACAGTTGCGTACACTTGACCTCTGAACGCAACTGATTGGGTCCAGTCGGTGCGGTGCCAAGATGGTTACGGCTGGCAGGCTTCGTTTTCCTCCGCTTAGCTAAAGTGAAGCCCTCCTTATCGCACTGATCTTTATGTTGACCCGACGTCACAGGCTTGCGAGAGCTTGCCTGTTTATTCCCCTTCATGGCAGGTCGCTGCGCTGGCGCAGCAACAGGGACGGCGGCTACGGCTGCGTAGGCACGTGTCGGGGTTGACGTGCTCGGCAGTGATGTCAGCTCATTGCGGGGGGAAGAGCGGGCGGCGGGGCGCGGTGTATCGCTTGTGACGACAGCTGATGGCGTTGTGTCCAATTTTGCTGACTCAAAGCTGCATACCGATGTATTCTGCGCTCCGCGACGTGTGTTGACGTTCGCGGCCTCGTGTGTGAATGATTACCTACTTAAGTATGTTTTGTTAGTAGGGGGTCATACTACTTAGTATTGCGACGTAACGGTGAAAATTGCTTCGTCATTTGTTGCTGATCTCCAAAGGGGGTATTGTAGATCATAGAAATTAGACTGTTGACTTTCTTCTTCGGTACAAATATATAATTCCCTCAGCTATCGGCTTGCTTGATAGTTGCACAAAGTCAAACCTCTTAGACGTTCGATGTCTCTCCAGACGTCCTTACTTACAAAGGTCCAGCATAGTCTATGCTGCTATTGATGAATGCACGATGAGGTGCCGGTGGCTTGTTAAACTTTAATACTTGTCCACTACCTTCCTTGCAGAAGTGAATATCCTAATCAATATTATAGGTACTTAGATGCGAACGTGAGTTTAATTTGTATTTTATAATCAGCAAATTTTAGGATGACTTTTAACAACAGATTTTTTTTCACAGGTCTTACAAAGGCGAAAATCAGAGCTGAATGGAAATATTTTGTCTGAGAGGAATACTGGAAAATCGTCAGGTAAAAAAAGCTTCCTATATTTCACAAACAAAAATGATGAATATAATATGGCTTGGTGTGTCGAGGATAGTCAGAGATGCCAGAAAAACCAAGCAAAATTAAGCGACCTCATGTAAAATGTTTGTTTTTAACTAGTTTTAAGTAGGATTTTGGTTTTGTTGAATATTGGGCCAGTGACGAAATGGCGATACGAGTAACTGAAGAAAAAGTGGAATTCCTTGACGACCGTCGCTTTTAAGCATGATGATACGAATTTTTATGTAGTTAACTACGACGGCAATTTGATCTAACCCAGTGAAATTCCTAACATTTGGACAATAGTTTTACACTTTTCCCTCGCTAATCCGTCGTTATTTGTTTCCAGGTTTAAAATTCAAAGCGTTCATGGATCTACTCCTAGAGCTGTCGATCGAGAAAGGAGTGCTGAACGACCGAGAGATCCGAGAGCACGTGGACACTATGATTGTAGGCGGACATGACACCTCTGCTAACGTGCTTATGTACACACTGATCCTGCTCGGCTCTTACCCGGAGGTGCAGGAAAAGGTCTTTGAGGAGTAAGTACTATCTAATCTAATATTATATTTGAAAAGTTTGGTTGTTTGTTTGAACGCGCTAATCTCAGGAACTATGGGACACAAAATAGGGATACAAAAATTCTTTCACCGGTGGATAGGTACGTCAGCCTTGTTTGCCATTGGCTATGTACGCGTACCGTGGATCCACGGACGAAGCCGGGGTGGGCTGCTAGTTTAATATATAAGGTTTGCTGTCATCAACGTTCCTCCGTATTTTTTCAAAGAATATTATTTCTATTAACTCATATATTATAATACCTAATTTAAATTAGCTTCAATTTATTTAATTTGTGCATACAATTAACTTTTAAATAAAATTACTTTTAATACGGTTTTATCGCGTTTATAATTTTTTTTTACAATTAACTTTTTGAATACCTACTTTCATGATCGCAGGTAAAAAAAGGTTGACGTTTAAGTTCAATTAAGTACCATTAACTTCAATTCTTGGTATTATTTATGAGTTTATTTCTCTATACAATAATCGCACGTCACGATCAAGATGAACTTAGACAGTTAGATTCCACACAGGTTTCCTATCATATCTTCTCAAGACGACCAGAGGCGGTTCTTTTGCACTTTATTTGTACTTAAACAGACATTTTTCATTTCAGGTTATATGACGTATTCGGCAACTCAGACAGAGACGTGGAGAAGCACGACCTTTCCAAACTGGTGTACCTGGAAGCTGTGCTGAAGGAGAGTATGCGGCTGTACACTATAGTCCCGGTGGTGGCCAGGCGGCTGGATTGTAATATAAAACTAAGTATGTTTAAATATAACAACGGGTCACTCACGTGTTATTATTTCGGGATTGCCGACTTTAGTTTCGGACTCGTCAGGAGCCCATTTTCAAGGCGAGTGCGTGACGCGCGGCAACAAGCGGAGGGGGCAACAAGCGAGTTAGTTCCGGGATTCTAGTGTTGCGTAGTCACGGAGGTAGTGGATCCTATCTCTTCATCGTCGGTGTCTGGTGACGGTGCGTGCGGTGCGTGCGTGTGGAAAGAGCTAATCGTATCGGCCTCTACTGACTCAGTGTGCTTCAAGATATCACCCCTTTGAAGAATCGGTTTCCAGGTTGCGGGTAACGTCCAACCTACATTCCGATTGAAATTTGGACGTCGACTTATTTCTATGGCCTCTCTTGTCTTTCGGAGAAAGAATGCCTTTTCCCTAGCGAGGACTTTGGCCTTATCGAAACCTGATGATGATGATGATTAGAAAATATATAAATGTTATATTTTCTAATCATCATCATCATCAGGTTATTTTAGTCTCCACTGCAGCATGAGGCTATAAACTATAGTCCCGGTGGTTGCCAGGCGGCTGGATTGTAATGTCAAACTGAGTATTTTTTATAAGTATATTATATTTTCT
Organism: Rhodophaea formosa; assembly: GCA_963082605.1. Taxonomy (NCBI): domain Eukaryota; kingdom Metazoa; phylum Arthropoda; class Insecta; order Lepidoptera; family Pyralidae; genus Rhodophaea; species Rhodophaea formosa. Next base: position 6,694,040 of record OY720225.1, on the reverse strand, counting down.
AATCATCATCATCAGGTCTTTTTAGTCTCCACTGCAGAAGCACGACCTTTTCTGTACTACCGAAGCCATATATTAGCTATAGCAGTCAGAGGATGTAGTCTACTCTCTCCACGCTATATATTATATCAATGTTGCAAGAACTTGGCCAATTTAATAAGAGCCAGTTCTAGAGTTGTTTCCTGAATAAATTGAATTAACTTAGCAGTAGATTATTGAAACTTTTAATTGGACACGTATATTTTCTATTATTGTCAATCAAACTAAAATTGATAAAGATATAGCTTAAATAAGTATAACATTGAAAGCTCCGCGTGACGTCACTGACTGATACACTTAACCAGCCTGTTGTGTCATGAGCTTTGATGCACTTTATCTTTATGATGATCTTTTGTTTGATTGAAAAAAGAAAAAATACGTCTTTAATATTCTTCGATAGCCTATGAGGCGGACTAATTATTTAAAAAAATATTTAAGTAAATATGCCTTTCGGAATATTTTCAGAGAATTACACTCTAGCGGCTGGCAGAACGTGCTTCATGTTTCTCTTCGGCATCCACCGCCACCCCATGTGGGGGAAAGATGTCCACGAGTTCAAGCCTGAGAGGTGGCTGGACCCCGCAACTTTGCCCGATAACCCTAATGCGTTTGCTGGTTTCAGTATGGGCAGGAGAATGTGTATTGGCAAGTTACTGTTATTTATATCCTAAAACCATCTCATCCTATGAATAGGTATTTCGAAACCATTGACATATTATCAAGTAATACAATTTGAAACTAGGTCTCTGAAACAGAATTAATAATAGTACTAACGTATAGAATGGAAACTCGCAGCGTTCCTTGGCGTCCCCAAACCTCACCCTGTGCAAGTGTGCAAGGTAATTCTTAAGTATTCGGAAATCAGGGTTAAAAAAATATTCTTTTTATTTTTATTTTTTTAGTGCTTAAGTATTCAGAAATCAGGGTTATCTGCTACTGTTATCAGTTGCACTTTACGCGTCGTCTCTAATGCGAGCAATAGTAGAATTTATTCTGCGGTATCGACCCTGATAGTTAACTCATAGACACAGATGTAAAGGTCTAGTTGAGACTGGGCCCAACCATTGACAAGAAAGGAAAGGGTGAACTGGTCCATGTATGGATAGGTTTCGTAATACCTAGTCCCTTCAGCCGATAAGATGTTGACATGATTCAAAAATCCAGCCGGCAGGTCATTCTATGGATTAGAATTCCTCCAGGTAAAACAACAGTCCAATACACTACCTAAACCTTAACTTTTTTCATGCAGGAAAGTCTTACGCGTACATGTCAATGAAAACGACGCTAGCCCATGTGATGCGGCATTACAAGCTGCATGGGGACCACACGAAGCTGCAACTGAAGCTGGACGTCATGCTGAAACCTTCCACCGGATACAGCATCAGCATTCAGAAGAGGACGCATTAGAAGAGCTTCCTCCTTCTCAGGACAGGTCAGACGGGTTGGAGAGGTCTCTTTGATGTTTGTAAGCTTTGTTTAGCATGTATTTTCTAAGTCGCCTTCTACGACATCCACGGGAAGACTTGGAGTGGTCCTATTCATCTCTGCCGGGAATCACACGGCGGGTCACCACATCAATATGCAAAAAGCCTGAAGCCTTCCACCGGGCACAGCATCAGCATTGAGAAGATGAAGCATTAGAAGGGCTTCCTCCTTCTAAAGATGACCTCAATCTATAGTTGGACGCAGTGGCGTGCACAAAGTTCTTAGACAGGGTAGGCAGATTTTTTTTTTCCTACTGCGCCATAATGAGGGCTATGTTTTTCGTGTGTATTATGAAGTATGTCTATGTAGTGTGTATTTTCTTTGGCACGCTCTGTTACCTAAAAAGCTTGATGGATTTGATCTATAGGTGCTTTTTAGCTGCTGTGCTAAAATTAGCTGCTGTGGTAAAATTATGAATATCGTTGTAACCGGCGTCGTTCCACACGGTTTTATTACATGAAAACAGTAGACAAATAAAACAGTATATATACGATTGCTATGTATACAACCTGTGAGCCAATAATATGAATCATATTGTTTTGCATTAAATTTACGATTAACTTTACCTTTTGTTTGAATTATTTGCAAATTCGGTGTACAACGACCTTTTTCTACAACTTGCCTTTTTTCAGCAAAAGACAATCTTGTAAACACATCATTTTTTATTTTTTCTATACACACACCACCTGAACAACTCTCACAGCGAACAACTTCCATATTTTACACTAAACAACGTTAAAATCTTTTTTTTTACTGCAAGCAACCAAACCAAAACAAACGCAATCAGTCATAGAAAACAAACGACCAAAAGGAGATGGTATAGTACTATGCGCTAATTATATGAAACAATGCTACTTTTAAAAAAAGTTACTTATTCAGTGTACGGACGAAGATCGGTAAACTTCGTTAATTCCCGAACGCCACTCGGCGCTCGGTGGCAAAGACACTGTCTTTCCTGTGCGTATGTGTGCGTTACGATGTCCTTGTGTGCCACGTATTTATATGACTGCACACTATTCTGTATCCTTGTGACTACGAGGCACACAAGCAAACATTGAGACGTGAATAGTTTGTGTCTTTCCCATCCCATAGCAGCGCGCAGTGGAAGCTGGCGGCTGGAGAGAGAAATGCAATGTACGTGAAATTGCGCGTAGTCGCATGGAGCAGCAACTCAGCAAGCTACGCACGCATTTGTATCATGATATCAGCGACACTCAACAGATGTAGTTGTAGTGATGAAATAAAAATATTTTATTTCATAATATTAAAAAAAATAGATATTAATGCAAATCTTAGGGTAGGCAGTGTCTTTTTGTCTTTATGAACTGCACGCCACTGGTTGGACGACATGATGAAGCCTTCCAATGGCTAAAGACGAAGTATTACAAATTTTAAGATTGGTAGCACCCGCGATAACATACATAAGGTCGGGCTAAAAACAGCAGCATTCCCATAATACATGTTCCATTTTTACAATCTTTATCTCCCTTTATCTTTCAGTGACCACTTGGGTATCTTGACTCCACCTCCTCCAATTACTGCGTGTAACCAAACGTGGTATTTTGAAGTCCCTCCTTTGTCAAACAAAATGGCGAAAATTAGGTATGCCATGCTGCAGAAATTTGGTCTCGATCTATGTTATTATTATTAAGTAGTAGCCATCATTAATAAGTACTTATGTATTATTTAAAAATGCTGTTTTTTTTTAATATTATCAGTAAATTTATGAGCGAGTACGTATTGATTACGTACTCACTCATAAAGGCACAAAATTAGTCAATTTATCATAAATTAAGTTAGGCAGTGAAGGGGACATATTAAGTATTTAAAAATATTTAAGCTTTCACAGTGTACGTGTATATTATATTCTATATCCAGTCAACTAGTTTATAATAAGAAGAGAAAAATGACAGACAACGAACTCATGGAATACATAGTCATTCTTCTTTTAAACATCTTTGGTATATTTTATTATTTAAACCAATTAATTTTAATCTATTATAAATTGTTTTGTAGATCCATAAGGTCTGTTTAGGCTAGTAAACATATGTTTTAATATTTATTTATATTGATTAACTAAAAGTCGCTTCCCTCCTAGATTCGCCTAGCTTCAAGCTAGGGTTTGAAGTACCTATTACGAGTACACAAGCAAATTAAAACTTACAAAAACATGAGAAACTGATTTCCTGATCCTGAATCTAACAGCAAATTTTTGAGATTTAATATTTTTTTATGGCATAGCAACCTAGGAGTGATGAGACTTTTTTTTTAATGTATTTTAGTATTAAAACATGAACTATGAATAGCCTTGTTAGCCATAGTATTACACAAAATGTATTTATTAAAATAAAGATTGCGGCAGATAAGGTTTTTATTTATTAAGCAACTATTCTTGAGACGATAAAGTTAATTGGTCACACCATGATCTTTGACGGAGTTTATGGCGTTATCTGATTTAACCATCACGACACGTGGTGCGATTCCTAGAGAGAGAGAGAGAGAGAGAGAGAGAGAGAGTGAGAGAGAGTGAGAAAGAGAGAAAGATAAAACTTTCGAATAAAACAGTGTGGTTCGTTGAGATTCATTTCCATAGGAGAGGATGTTATCAGAATGCCACCAAAATTTGAGAATCTGCGCGGACAGACCTTTTCGAATTAAAGTTGTGCATTTTCATTTAAGAAATGGTCATAATCAGATAAACAGCATGTGGACACGCCACCAAACTTAGAAATGTGAGGTACCTAATTTTAATTTTATTTAGATAACTAAGTTATTTATAATACTATAATATTTACTGCCTCATCAAGACACATATATAGGTAAGTACATATTTTCGTTACAAAAATAAAACATTGTTGTAAATGGTATGATTTTCAGTGCCGCCGCCAAGCACAATGCGTTTGAGTAATTCACCGTGGTACGTTAAGTTTCTGAACCATTTTAAATAGCAAGTGTTTGCGAAGGCAAAGTAATGTACCTACCTATGCATTCATGTATTAAATTTGTATAAAAAAAGAAGGTCCCAGTGACTGACGTATAGACGCACACCCAGCCGTAAGAGGCCGTAACAGAATGCAAATGACAGAAACGTGACATTTGGTCAGTTGTTTACATTCAAAAAAATTCACACTTAGAATGGATTTTGAAAAATTTTGAGACTCATATTTACTTAGGTATTTCATTTACGTGCCACATAGCCACAAAATGCTTTTATCTATAACTAAGTGTGATGAAGTCACCAGCAACTGGTTTCAGGAGTGGATCAAATTTGAATATCAGTTTTCTGTAATCGGCCCTGACTCTGTATCTCCGGAGGATGTGTACCAGGTATACCTTCATGACGTTCATTGTGTATGTTTTACCTGAAACAAATTAAATATTTCTTTGTGAAAAAATTTTTCAACAATCATGTCGTGCAGGAATTCTAGATCATTAATTTAAAATTTATACCGTTACTAGCAATTTTCACGTTCGCGTAAATTGTAGCCTATGTCACGCGCAGATGTATAAATTTTCTATATATTTTATAATAAATTTGTTAAAGAATTTTGAAAATAGGTGGAAACAAAAGCTTTTTCCTCTTTTTTTTTATTGAGTTAATTTTGTCGTTCCAGACTATAAGCAGATGAGGTGTGTGCTTCTTAGCATGTTGGGTACTGCTCACACCGGAGCTAGCCCATTATTTTCCCTTTTCATCACACACAAAGACATTTTTTATAAACTGAGATACGTACGCACCAAATCCTGAAGCGTTCAAAGGGAGCTAATTAACGCCTCTGCGCTTGGCCCACACCTAAACTCTACTGTCGAAGTGTATTTAATATTTGGTACCGTGAAAACGCCGTCCACGTCACTTGACTTTTGAATATCTGTTTCTTGGAGTAGGTCTTGTCTACCTCAGTTTATATAGAAGTCTTCGCGTCAAAAATGTCTCGCCGGTTCTTAAGCCGGTGCATGGTTTCTAGGTTCAAACTAGCGCTGCCCATAATTTTATTAATTTACTAGCTTTTACCCGCGGCTCCGCCCGCGTGATATATAGCCTATGTCCTTCTCGGTACCCTAACGCATATGTTGGCGTGAAAGCGTAACAAACAAACAAACAAACTCACTTTCGCATTTTTAATATTAGTTAGGACTCCTAAATCAGATCAGCGAAAAATCTAAAATTGAATCTACTTAACCAGTAAATTACTTGTAATATTTTGTGAATGATGCTTTCATTTTGTTATAATTTGGTAGATAGAGGTTAAGTTGTGACGCTGCCAGTTGGTGCCATCTATTGCTGTCAGAAAATCGTACGAATTGGAGGTTGGGACCACTTGCCAATAGGTACCTACCAATGCAATTCCTCTGGCCCAAAGAAAAGCTAGCGAATGCTGTGGCTGGTTCAGGCAAAGTTTTAGGGTCCAACCACCTCTGAGGTCTGAAGAGATCAGCGTCATTGCCCCAGTACTCTTTCCTCCGGTTGATCGCCCCTAAGTGGACGACGAAACAGCCGCCTTTAGGTATTGTGATGTTTTCTAGAAATAAAACACTCAAATTTTACCACTTTAAAAGTTTCTATCTTCCACACGATACTTTAAGTAAAAATGGTTTCACGAACCCCTGTACCAAGTTTCAAGTTTCTAGGTACAGTTGCTTCAGCTGTGCGTTGTCAAATAAGTCAGTGACTCGTCTTTTATATTTTTTGCCGAGCAGCTGGGCGAATTTCTATGGTAAGTCTGATTACTTTTTTTCTTTCGCTTCTGTATTCCATTAGGAATTCTGATTCCGAGATATTAAGTAATATAGTTCATAGGTTCAAAATCAGCCTGTATATATGTTTAGGCAAAGACAATATAATACTAACGTAATAGACTGCCCACCTCATACAAAAATATTGGACCAAATTAAGGTTGCGAAAAGCAGGCGAATGTATGGCGCAGGAGAGTTGCTTGCTACTCGATATTAGGTGACATATTAAAATATTATGCCTAAAATATTGTTTCGATTTTAATAAGATATATTTTGTGAATAATGCTTTTATATTGTCATAATACGGAAGATACAATGTTGTGTAGCAATGAGTAGCGCCATCTATGCGAGTCTCTAAGAACAAATCGTACGATTAAGGCGTTGGGACCACATGGTTTAGGCCAAACAAGTTTTTCATATAACTTACTTAGATGAACCTCCTCGTCAGACTGCCGGGCTATAACCGGGCCTGCAGGGAACAGCCTGATGACTTCTTTTATGACTGCCCCGAGGTACACTAGTTTAGGCAAATCTCCCTTAGTTACATCGTTATCACCGACAATAGTTTTGATTCTGAAATTTTTATTTTATTCATTTATTTATAACATATAAGAATTTCATAAGTACCTATATGACTATTCACAATTTTACATAAACCAAGACATTGGATCGTCGTTTAACTAAATATGATATAATTACATGCCACATTATCATATTGCTTAAAAGAAAACATTTGCCTCCAATTGTTCCTTTAGTTAATTTACAGAATAAATAATAATAAATAAATATATAGGGACATATCACACAAATTGAGCTAGCCCCACAGTAAGTTGTGAACTTGTGTCGCAGGATACTAACTCATTGATATTATATTTTATAATATATACTTATATAGATAAACATCCAAGACCCAGGTCAATATGAAAAAGATCTTTTTCCATCTTGACCTGGCCGGGGATCGAACCCGGGACCCCCGTGTCGCAAGCTAGCGTGTTGACCGCTGCGCCACGGAGCTCGACAAATGAACAAGATGAAGAGAATGTATTTATTTATTTTGCACATCTGTATTTGGACACAGAATACATAATAGTACAAGGTTTGGGTTATAGGATTGCACCATCCTACCTAATTTAACCTGATTTAATCCAGTAGATTCGGAGAAATTGGCTATGCAAGCAAACGGATAGACTGATAGACGCACTAGTGATCCTATGAGGTTTCCGTTTACATTTTTCCCCTAATTTTTAGGGTTCCTCTAAAAATTAAACCAACAGGCAATCGGTCCATAAGTTATTTTGATTTCGAAAATATGGTATATTAAAAAAGTGATGAATAAAACTTGGTCACATTTTCCTCCAGAAAAAAATCACGAGTCACAACTGCAGATTAAGATATTTCTCAAATGTGGTATTAGCAGTATTAGTCCCAATTTTATCACAGTTATTGAAATAGCATATTAAAATACATTTAAAGTAAGTACCTATTACAGCATCTTCAAACTACCAAACCTTCCTCAGTTTTCTCAATTCCAAATATTTCTGGCATGACTCTTGAAAAAATGTAAATTAAGTATATTTTTTTCATCAATTGCTAGTAGTTTCAAATTACAACAATATAAATATGGTCAGGGGTGTCATCATCAACCGCCTGTCTGGTGGTTGCAAGTATGGGATCAGGTATGCGCTCCCTCTACTCTCTTATCCTTAAACTACTCGTGCAAGTAACATCCCAAAATCCTTAATCTTCGTTCGTTCAGTACTTGACAACAAACTCCTACCATTCTCTCGCTTTTAAAACGGTTAAGATGGGCAGTAGCGTTGTATGTAGCAGACATTTATAAGCCATACAAAGTGCGCTCACCACACCAACCCGTTTGCCAACGGTGGTGTGGTATGGAAAATCCCCCCCATGATGGGAATCCTTCGGAGAGCCCTATGTCCAGCAGTGGACTTGTAGCAAGATGGATACCTACATGTATGACTTTAAGCTAAAAAAGCGTACGACTAACAATCGGCCGTTCTAACCTCCTTTTACGAAATTAGGAAACAAAACTTACTCTTGATAAACTTTGTCTTGAACTCTAATGTCACTGCCAATGCAGACCAAATTATACAACAACGTAACATTGGTGGTTTCAAACGTAGCGATCAGCAGATTGGTCATAAACATTTTGAGCTCAGCGTCGGAGTAGTGGAAGCCGTGGTCAGTCAAACTATGTTCCAGGATTATGTCGAGGTTGCTAAAGAATTTTGAGTCTGTAACAATGAAATGATTATAAACAATGAAACAGTTTAGCGTTTCAAACACGTGGAGTGATATTTATGCATAACTAAGTACTACAAACTTTTTATCCGTGCATACGTCTGCGAGTTTGGAAATGTTGAAATTCTTTTTTCGAATTTCAACATTTCCAAAATCGAGAGGAAGATTATTTTTCCTTTGGGACTACCAAAGGAAAAGTAATCTTCCTCTCCTCTCCAACCGAGAGTGTAGGCCAAATTTCCTGACTGCCCTGGCTAATATATGGCTCTGGTAGTACAGAGAGGGTCGTGCTCCTGCAGTGGAGACTAACAAAGACCTGTTGATGATGATTGATTGATGAAAAGTAATTCATATATTGAAGGGCTGGGCACCTGGCACCATGATGGCAGGTAGACCAATAAATAACCGGATGGTGGCCTAAACAAGTGCAAGAAGTGTTGGACATCCTCCTATGAGATGGGTAGACGATATAGTCAAAAGTCGTGGGACGCCCCTGGATAAGATCTGCACAAAATCGAGACGGATGGCGGAAACGAAGAAAGGCCTATGTGCTCAGCAGTGGGCGGATAATGGGATGAGATGATGATGATGATTGAAGTCACCACATTAAGGATCGGACATAGTTTTACTAAGACGAGCTCCGTGGTGCAGCGGTCATCACGCCTGCCTGCGACACGGATGGTACCGGGTTCGATCCCCGGTCAGGTCAAGATGGAAAAAGATCTTTTTCAGATTGACCTGGGTCTTAGATATTTATCTATATATGTATTTGTTATAAAATATAGTATCGTTGAGTTAGTATCCCATAACACAAGTCATATGAACTTACTTTGGGGCTAGCTCAATCTGTGTGATTTGTCCGTATATATTTATTTATTATTTATTACTAACATATTATACAGATAAGGTTCGTATGGTCAAGTGGTGAGAAGGGAGGACCGCCATTTTATGAGGGGCATAATGAAATAAGAAAGCTTTGCAGAGTATCTGAATCATAGAAAAAAGCTATTATCGCATAGATTTAAAAAAAAAAATTTCGTCACTCTGAATTATCGCGTACTTTAAGCTCCGCTTACCTTCATGATCACTGGCATTGTTTTGTTTACTTCGCTCATAAAAGTTTGCCTTACTTTTTTCAATAGCCTGAAATGTAACAATAGTTATTTTTGTTTATTTGTGGTGAAACAAGTACAAAACAGTTTTCGGATTTTAACGCAAATTGCCCACCCAGAATATAAATGTTGTAAGTAAGTACCTTTGCCTGTTCCATTGTTGCCTCCTGTAGCCTTAAAGGCTTGACCGATTTTGATATGTGAGGTGTCATTAGATTAGTATTCTTTCCGGAGTGTCATACATAAGCTACGTGACGTCAGTGAAAAATCAATATGGCGGTTGTAATCTGTCAAAAATGCGTCAGGTTTTTATTTATCAGGAAGCAACAATGAAACACTTACCTACTTACATAGATATATACAAACATACTTACTGTTTGGATTTTCGTGTCAATAACCTTCATATACTTGTCCTGTTCTATTTTAAGTTTACTAAAATTGAAAGTAAAATTAGGCAAAAGGTATAAAGTCTGGGCCCGTGTAACCCATATTTCATTCTGTTTTAGCAAGCATTCCAAAAAGTTGTTATCTACGTTTCCTTTTCCACTTATTTCTACGCTTGTTTCTGAAAAAAAAAAACAATTTTTTACATAATCCACACCAAAAATCCGACAGACGGAAAAAGAAACAGAGGAAGACCCAGAACAAGATGGTTGGATGAATTATACCACTATGAGAGTGACTGGAAAGAGAAGGCTAGGGACAGAGACACTTGGAGGAATAAAGGGGAGGCTTTTGCCCAGCAGTGGGACATAATAAGCTAATAAAAAAAAAAAAAAAAAACACCAAAAATACAGCGCCCTCCTGCGACCCTTATCAGGTCATCCAACCACCTGCAGGCCGATTTGCTAACTCGGTGTACAAAGATTTGATTGTTACTTTAGCATTCATTACGGTTTTCATATCTTAAATAAAAATAGTCATTCATACCGAAGCCGCAATGAATATTGAAGTTACCATGAAAATGATGTACACCGTAGTTGTCAAAGTAAGCAAATAGGCCTGCTGGTCGGTGGGTGTCCAACGCTCCGCTTGCCGGTGAGTGGTCGCCATTCAAGAACCTTTCTGCCACATCGGCCATCGGTTCTTCGCGCTATGTGCCCTGCCCACTGCCTCTTCAGAGAGCTAATCCGCTGGGCTATGTCGGTGACCTTCGTTCTTCTACGGATCTCCTCGTTTCTGATTCGATCTCGTAGAGAAACACCAAGCATAGCCCTCTTCATAACTATTTAACCGACCTTAAGCTTTCTTATGAGGCTCATAGTAAGGGACCACGTTTCGGACCCGTAAGTCATCACTGGTAACACACAATGGTCGAAGACTTTCGACTTAAGGTACTGAGGTATTTTGGACGAGAAGACGCTGCGGAGCTTCCCGAACGCTGCCCAGCCGAGTGGGATTCGACGAAAGACCTCGTCCTTGAAACTGGAGCTGCCGACCTGGATCAATTGACCCAAGTAAATGTATTAACAATTTCCAACAATCACTGGTGAAGGCGCAACATGGACATTCGACATCATTTTCGACATATGTTCATTTAAAGGCCCACTTGTTGGGAAACTTCATTGACGTCATTGAGCATGGTCCTTAGATCCTCCAGCGACTCCGCCATGATGACTATGTCATCCGCAAATCGAAGGTGAGTGATATATTCGCCGTTGATGTTAATGCCAAGTCCATCCCATTCCAGGAGCTTGAAGGCGTCCTACATTGCAGCGGTGAACAGTTTTGGAGATATGACATCTCCCTGTCTTACACCTCTCTACAGTGGAAGAACCCTCGTACTTTACTCCTATACTCGGACTGACATTGTGGCGTTGCTGTACAAGCACCTCAATACTTGGATGTACCGATGGTCGATACGGCATCGCTGGAGAGAATGAAGCACGGCCCATGTTTCGATCGAATCGAAGCCTTTCTCATAGTCCACAAACGCTAAGCAAAGTGGCCGGTTATGCTCCTTAGTCTTCTGTATAACCTGCCGCAGCGTATTGATGTGGTCTATAGTACTGTAGCCTTTTCGGAAACCGGTTTGTTCGGGAGACTGGAAGGCATTGAGCCTGTTCGTGAGACGATTCGTGATCAACCTCGAAAACAGCTTATAGACGTGTGTTTGCTTTCTCCCTCTTCGACATCCATCAAGCAACGCCTCGCCTTGAAGGGGCCCATGAGCTTCAAGCGGATAGGGAATGTCGAAGAGAGGTTGACGAACTGGAGGCCGGTAACACCTCGACTAAAATATTGTTATGTGTACTCACAAGTCCCAGCTTATGACGCGCGTGCTGGTGCCGGTGGTTGATGCGCGCGAGATCCGATCCGGGAGGTACTTCCTGTTGTGAGTTCTTCCTTGAACGCGCGTCCACACGGCACACCGAATTCAGCAGAAACCAATGCACATGTCGATCGCGAAATATCATACACGCGACACACAAACGACACGATTCCACTACAATTGACTGATACAATCTACGCCCCGCGGACGGCAGTCATATCCAGAAAAACACAATACACACAGTCCCGAGATTACTGTGAGTTTTTAGGATTTAATCGAAAAGCATTGTCCGACCCGAGTCGACGACAACGAACGCGTTCTTAACCTAACTTTTACGTGACTGACAACAGACAGTTCTCTTTTTTTTTTGTTGCCAGATTCGCTTCTTAACAACGTGGCTTAAGAGCGTGATGGGTCTGTAGTCCTTAAGTAGCGTATTATCTTTTTGAAGAATAGCACCACCACACCCCTATGCCACGCTTCCAGCGTCACGCCCTCGAGCAGAACGGAATTGAAGAGCTTCTAAAGGACTTAATACGTCTATTGCGCTGCCGATGTACGACCGCGTCATTGGAGGTCTGCACCGACATGGATCGTCGCGTGGCCATCAAGTTCAGGGTCTGGGGAGAGATTTTTTGGGGCTTGTTTTTGGGGCAGGATCTAAAGAACTTTGATCCCACTGCCTGGACAGTGTCTACGAACCCATCGTTTAACTCGTCCACAGAGACACAATCCTTCCTAGTGGAATGTGAAATTGGTGTTATTTGGTGTAATAAAGAACAATGTGTAAAATAACTAATATAGACTGTCATTGTGCGGCTGTAGTGAGATTTACTTAGCGGGCTGGTGGTTGTCCGCCCTGCTGCGTCGTCAATGATGAAACCAGTGGATTTGCGAAGAGTTGTCGCCAGGGGCTCCATGAAACCAACGAAATGAATTACACTATCATTTCGTTGATATTCTAACAAACAAGAATAACTCGCCAACTGGTGAAATAAATGTAGAAAGGCTCGAAAGAACTCGTATCCAGGGCCGTAAAACAATTTAAAAAAAACACAAAAAAAATATCTTGCCTGATATGATAATCCAAAAAATATCAACTGAAATTAAAAGATCCTTTGACTGCCAACACTAATGTATACCTCTGGCACTACAGAGAGGGTGGTGCTCCTACAGTGGAGACTTACAAACACCTGATGATGATCTCTGGGATATTTTTAGCTTAGCTCAGAGATATTTAAGAAGAGCTCATAAAGTAAGACTACAAAGAATGTTCTAAATAACTCCAGTGAAACGTCAGCAGACTCAGCAGTAAAGGTTTCGTGCTAAGTCCTGTTAAAAGGGGTTCCCATTCTTTCTATTTAGGGCACATGGGACAATTTCTTCTTACGTTTATTCCTGGTGCTCTCTTAGCAAGTACCATTCCCTTTCAATGGGGGCAACTGAGGGAATTCGACTTTTAATCATATAAATATGCAAAAATCGAAGCTGTGGATCAAGAACTACAAAACTAGTATCAATTAAAGCGAGTGCTGAAACATATTTCTCGTACTTACGCCACGAAGTCTCCAGAGTAATCAAACCAATAGCCTCCTTTAGATCGACTTCACCTTTTCCAACCTCATCTTCCATGATATCAGATAGCTTTGCCGCTTGGTGGTTGAACAACTCGAGGTAGCCGTTCAACACATTTTGCTTGAAGGCGTTGTCTAGTATGCGTCTAGACGTTTTCCATATTGGCACTAAAAATATTGACAATTGTTATCTAAAGGTATCTTATATCTTTGAATTTTCGTAGCAGAGGTAAGTGTCGCGCATTTTGTATGAAATAACAAGTCGCCTCGCGAAATATTCCGCTGTCATTCAATATAAAAGCGCAACAATTGCCTCTGCTATTGAAATTAAAAATGTTGTATAAATTTACAGCGCGCGACCGATCGCGAGGCGACTCGATTTTCATAAATTGCGCGACATTTGCAGTGCCACCATTAAAGTTTACCTACTTCTAATGCACGTCTGACTTACAGACTATTATGTCTTTATCTTTAAAGTGGTATTACAGGTCCTAGGCCACGCCAGACTTACGAATTGGTTTAATATCGATTAAAAAATTTTGGGTTGCTAGAGTTTATGGCGGTGACTGTACTCAACACTATTTTGATAAGCGGCAGTGAGAAAAATATTTCGCTACAGCGTGTATCGCAACTGCGAAATTCACATTCGCGCCAATGAGACAACTAAATATAAACCGGTCTAGTGCGAGTCAAACTCGCGCAAGGAGGAGAACAGTTTTGTTAATTCGCTCTATGACTTGCTTTGTGTCAAATTCCTTCATTTTATGGTTTCGGGCAGTTCTGACGATCTTTGTACCAACAAATGTTATAGTCGCGTCTAAAAATATCTAGACACGCGGCAGCGTGTCAAGCCAAAGTTCAAGCAAAGGAACTGGCTAGCCAGCGCCAAGTCTCCTTTTTTACATTTATGGTTTTGGTGGGATATAATACTAACGTAATAGACTGCCAATCTCATACAAAAATATTGGACCAAATTAAGGCGAAGAAAAGGAGGCGAATGTATGGCGCTGCAGAGTTGCTTGCCACTCGATACTAGAAGGCGGTAATCTACGTTAGCCTAAACTTACTAAAACTATGGTGTAATTTTAAAATATTATGCCAAAAATATTGTAAGTACTTATTTTTAATAAGATATATTTTGTGAATAATGCTTTTATATTCTCATAATATGGTAGATGCAATGTTGTGTAACACCGAGTAACGCCATCTATGTGAGTCTGTGAGAAAAAATCATACGACTAAGGGGTTGAGACCACACGTTGAGACAGTCACGTCTAAGACATTGCGGCGTCTTGTTAGTCAGACTGAGTTAGACTGTACTCAGTAAATTGTGAAGCTTATTAAAAAATAGCTATTAAAAATATCATATTAAACATATATTATCTTATTAGACTACAGATAATATTATCTAATAAGATACATTTTTTTAAATATAATTTGACGTGAAAAAGCCTGCAAAGGCCTTATATTTTCTGAATAATCGTTTTTTTAGCAATTTATTTAATTAGTCTAATCTTTACAAACATTACATACCTGGAGCTGAAACAAGTATGGAACCGAAGACTTGTTCGATAGCTTTGTAAAAGAATATTTTGTCCAGGCATTGGCTAAGCACCGTCGCGGCAGCGTCTGCGTCGGTTATTTCTGAAAACATTTATTAGTGTGATTCGTTCTTTGAAAATCCCTTATTTGTACAAGTCGGGAAATAGTTTGATTAAGCATAGGAAACTAGCAAGTTTTCCGCAACTTCATACGCGTATAACAAAACTGGCCCAGTGCTCGCCCACAAATCGCTGGAATTCCCGCTCGCGCGCGTATCCGCGCGAAGGCGCCGCGTTACATGCCTACCCCCAGCCATTTGGGATTCGCTAACATTTTGTTCAGAATTCATCTTCCCGCAGCACCAATGTGTATTACCAGTGTTAATTTATGCTCATACACCTATAGAGAGAATGATGAGAGATGAAATCAGAAACGAGGAGATCCGAAGAAAAACTGAGGTCGACGACATAGCCCAACGGATTAGCTTTTTATAGTGGCAGTGGGCGGGACACATAGCACGAAGAACCGATGAGGCAGAAAGATTCTCGAATTGCGACCACGTGCCGGCAAGCGCAGCGTCACCTACCGACTAGGTGGACGGACGACCTGAGCAAGGTCATAAGAAGACACTGGATCCAGGCCGTTTCTAACCGCCGTATTGGAAATTCTAGGAGGAGGCCTATGCCCAGCATGTATATATATATATATATATATATATATATATATATATATATATATATATATATATATATATATTTATTATACTTATACCACAGAAATGAGAGGGAAAGATGTAGAGTGATATTATTCTAATTATGGTCAACATAAACTCTTACATAAATAAGAAGCATACTTACGATATAATACACAAAAGGGAAGCAATAATTTTGTTATACCCCCATTTTCTGTTGAAAAAGCCGCTGCATCTTGAATTAATTTCCACGGATCTGAAAAATAAATTACTTACTTAATAGGCTTACATTAGCGAAACTAGCGATAGGTACACTGGTAGCGGGAGCGAGGTGGTATGCTCGACCGCCACCAAGGGAAGATCCTCCCGCTGGGTAAGGTGTGCGCCCAGGGAACCGTACGGCTCCGACTGAGTTCTGTCGGAAGTCTTATTTATGTCGAAGAAACATTGTTTGCGCGTTTCAGGATTGATCAGCGCCATCTTGTGAGAAGTCTTGCAGTTATTGGTTGAATCGCCATATTCACAGTCGAATTAGTTCTTGTGGCGAATGTAGAGGTCGCCACACCCGTAATTTTATTATTGTACTACTAAATGTCATAAAGGCCTTGGCCGTCATACTCAATGCCTGACCGGTGGATGCACGCATGGCATCGGGTACGCGCGCCCGGCCTCCCTACTATCCCAATTCTTCCGAGAAGGAAGCATCCCATATATCTTATCCCACTCCCCCAGTCCAACTAACTCCTACTCATATATTATCATATATACGTAATCACGAATCGTCTCAAAAACAGGCTTGATGCCTTCCAGCCTCCCGAACAAGCCGATTTCCAAAAAGGTATAGTACCATAGACCACACATAAATATATTTTCATTATTACAAGTAACTAAAAAAAGCATTTTCGATTATTGCATTAAATCAGAACTGCATTTTTAATCTTCCAAATAAATGCGATAATGAGTCCAGTTGACTAGTATTATATTGTCTTTGCTAGTAGCATGTGGTCTCAACGCCTTAATCGTACGATTTGTTCTCAGAGACTCGCATAGATGGCGCCACTCGAAACTACACAACATTGTATCTACCGTATTATGAGAATATAAAAACATGATTCACAAAATATATCTTATTAAAAATCAAAACAATATTTTAGGCATAATATTTTAAAATGACACCGTATATTTTGTAAGTCAATAGCTAACGCAGATTACCGCCATCTAGTATCGAGTAGCAAGCAACTCTCCTGCGCCATACATTCGCCTGCTTTTCGCAACCTTAACTTGGTCCAATATTTTTGTATGAGGTGGGCAGTCTATTACGTTAGTATTATATTGTCTTTGCTAGTAGTGAACCTACTGCCATCTAACGGTGGCTTCTTAAAACTTAGCTTGCCAGAGCGTTTGCCTTCGGTTGAAACATCTAGAATAATAATATGTATGAGACTACTTAACAATCTAGACATATTCATCATGAACTCAAATTGTCCACCAAAGACGGTCCACTCAACATTCAACACATTGAAGTGACCTCAACTTGCGTTCCTCAAATACAACTTGAGTTGAATACGAAATTGCGTCGTGAAATAGATATGTTATTTAACAGTTTATGCACACGAAGAAAAAATATAAGGTCTGTGTGGCCAAAACCGTCATACTTTTTTGCTAGTACACTTTGATTGAACTTTTCTACATGTTTACTTATATTTTATACAGATCTGATTAATGAAATCCGTTAAGAATTTTATTGGCTATTGGTATTTAATCATTGCAATAAATTATCTATTGTGCATATATAAATAACGTATGTTTTTTAAAAAGATGCCGATAGGCGGTTTTACCCGCCTAAGTGGGGCCAAACCATCTAGTGTAAAATTCTGTAAGAAATAGGCAGTGGCAGTATTATGAAAAATAAGCAAATGTCATACATTCATATTAGAATGCTGACCGAGTTTCTTCCTTATAGTCTTACAAATTACGTTTAAATTAGCTTGTATTAGAAAATGAAAAACATCGGGGCTTAACCGGCATATTTCTGAGACCAGAAGTGAATAACATTTTAGGAAGTTCGATAAATATATTAATTAAAATACATTATTATCTAAAAATAAAAGTAGTCTTGTAAAATTTAGCTTTTATTAACTCAAATCACAGTTGAAATGTATGACATTCAGAAATATATGACAATAAAAATATTGTAGTTCTTATCTACTAAACAAAAAAATTTAAAATTTATTTTATGTACATTATCTATTGAATGACGAACAATTACTTACCAGAAATTCCATTTTTAAAACAGGTTTCATATTATTTTTGCTAACGTATTCTGAGGCCAAGTAAGTTACTTCAGACCTACTGAGACCAAAGCCGTGTTTTTCCATTATATGCAGACAGCAATATTTTTTTCTATATTCTCAAAGGTAATGTAGGTCTTTTTCCAAGTACACTAGACTTTCTTCTTTGTTTACTTGGTCCATTATTGTGGTCCTTGGTATGTTATAAATTTGGCTGACTTAATAACCAGATAATGCGCCATTTTCCACTGCAAGAACAGCTGATTTTAAGCTTTCTGTACTATAACATCCTCTGTCCGTTTTTCTCTTATAATTTCTAACCATTTTGATTGTGTTGAATGACTGCAAAGAAAAAAAATTCATATGAAAATAACGATTTTACCGCTAAACCCGCCAATCATAAACATTGTTATTTGTGGGTCAATAAAGTGTTAATAAATCATACATTAATAAAATAATAAAAATTGAGTGTCTGTAAATTTATCATAAACTGTGTGTGGACAATAAAAAAGAGAACTGAGAACAAAAAAGATTTTATAGAAATTGTCTATCTGTATGTTCATGCTAATTTTCGGAAGTACAAAACTGATTTCGAGGCGTTTTTCAACAGTAGATTAAAATCAGCTTGAAGCTGATTTCATAAAAATCTGTTGACTGAGAAAAAGTTATCGCTATTTCTGAATTTTACGCCAGCGAAATCGCAGGCGCCAACTAGTTAGTAAATAAAATCCAGTCAACAAAAACAGGATAGTAATTTAAACAAGCAAGCGTAATTTTTAGAATTTTCTTAAACTGTTCGGCATTTATAAGCAGGTTCGACTATAACTCTATTTTTGATTAGAATTTTAAGAAAATTTGATTGGCAAAACCTACCTACTTACATACCATTATGCCCTTTTATATTCTTGCTATCCGTGATATTATATCCTCTTATTGACGCGCATTCCTAATTCCTAAAACTATATCCGTAAGTGCATAAAAGTCCTCTTCTCAGAAATGTTGACTATTTCTGGAATCGGGAAAAACCGCCATACGTTGATATAGCCCCGTCAATTTTAGACGGTTTTTCCCACTTTGCAGTTTAGAGATTATACATTTTTGACCTTTTATAACTCACAAGCAATTAGTTTTTATGTATGAAATGTATTAAAAAACGTGAATACTTACCTTAAACAATTCGATTTTGATGCTATTGACCTCGTAAATGTAGAATTTCACAATAAAACAATTTTTTTTCTGCACCTCTCCACACTCGTGTTTTGCGTTAGCAAGAAAACTGAATTTCAATCGCATGTTTTTTTTATTGGAGGAGGATAAAGCGCCATCTTTTAAATTTAGTTTGAACTAAAAAGTAATGCTGTTTCATCGACTCGTAGTAGAAATTGCGTGCTGTTCTTAGATTGGATTGGACACAAACTTGTTTATATTGATTTAGCCCCGCAGACGGTTTTGGCCACATTGACCTTACAGAAAAAAACTTAAAACTAGAGATTTCACGTACAAAGATACTGCTTATTTCATTTGAAATCTCTTCCAGCAGACCCGTGAGAGAAGAGTATGATATTAGAGGCGACAGGCGTGTTCATATTATAAACATAGAAATAATGGAGCTGACGGCTAAAATATGATATGGATTCAGTCATTAATTATATATATTTTTGTAATCTACATGAAAATACCATTCATTTGCGACCAAACACAATTTAATTAACACAAGTAAATTAAATTTTATAGTAGTAGCTAGTGCTCCTGCAGTGGAGATGAAAGGACCTGAAGATGGTGATGATGATGATGAGTAGTAGCTAGTATACATACATATATATTTGTGGCAGACGCAGTTTGCCCAATATGTAAGGGCAGTAAGTATATAAGCAATATTGAAATAATCAAATTGCAAAATGCTTTTCACAGAGCAGACTACTATAATGTTCTATGAATAATTTTCTATGAATATAATTAATAAAATATATAAAATACTAGCTGTTACCCGCGGCTTCACCCGCGTGATTTATAGCCTATGTCCTTCTCAGTACCCTAACCTATGTGAATGCAAAACTTCATGATGATCGATTCAGTAGATACGGCGTGAAAGCGTAACAAACAAACAATCAAATAAATAAATAAACAAACAAACTTTCGTGTTCATTTCCCCAGCGGAAAAGTGTCGAATAAAAAATGTTGAATATACTAGATCGTTAGTTCAAAGCTGCCTTCGAATGTTTATCGATGAATGAAATTCGTGTATTCAGTTATTTCTGAGAAATTCGTCAAAAACATATTACGCCAGAGAAACGTTTCCCTGGCGGAATTTTGTCAGGGATCCAAAATTCAATTAGTAGAGCAATTAGTTAATCATAAGAGATAAATGTTTATGCATAAATGGACTTTGTGTGTCATAGGCCTCCGAAGTTATTCAAAATGCCGCTGGGGAAATGTTCGGCTTTTTGCTGGATCTCATAAACGGTTTGGAATAAGGGTTTGGATTTTTTTACACACATTGCTATTAATTTGTTCATAACGACTATGAAAACAGAATCCAAAAATACACAGCCACTTATGATTAATAAATATATACATAAAAGTAGGTATTTCGGTTCCAGGAGCTTAACTAAAGGACCTAGGGAAAAGGTGTAAACGTCGATTTATATATTAGAACTGCCTCCAACATCTGGGAAAGAAGCTTTCGCGGTCACAATCACTATTATGTTCACTACGGGACTTACCGCGATTATTTTTGAGTTCTGTCTGATATTTCGACAACATTGCAGCTGCCATTTTCACAGACTAACTGAAGAGACTGCGGTGGTGGATGTTGAGCTGTCAAGGGAAACCGTATCGGTCTACCCTCTTTCTTTGTCTTTTATTACACAGGTTTTTACACACAACACTGACGGTGTCCATTCGGGAATTGTTCACTGATGCGCGCGTACACTTTTTACACAACTCAATCACAGGGTTCCATGTACCCGAAAGCTTGAAACCGTCTTCCCAATTGAAATTGGGATGCTTCTTAATTTCAATCGCTTCCCTAACTAGCCGGGGTATAAAAAGGCGTTCAGTTGCAAGTACTTTTGGCTAGTGTAGCTCGATCCAGTGATTGGTCTCTGCTTGTGTTAGATGCTCCGCTATGGCAGACTTCACAATATCCCTGTTTTTAACTGCGGTTATGTGCTCTTTGACCCGTTGAGCTATAGCCCTCTTAGTTTGTCTAATATACGAGCGACCACAACTACAGCCAATTTTATAGACACCAGATTTTTCCAAAGGCGTGCTATCCTTCGGTGACCGCTGGGCCGCTGGGAAAGTATGTTTGTAATAGAGTAAGTATAAAAAAGATACAACAAAAATAATGTCTCACGGACATCATGATTTTGAATCCGTCTATTGTAGGAGTTTGGTATTATGTGGCAAGTTGTAACTAATAATTAGCTTAATCCAATTAGTAAAAAAAGAAAAATCGTAAAAAACCATTGGCACTTAAAACTTGGTTATAAACCGACCAATTTCGGATGGCTATGAAAAAGCAACCATTTCATATAAATTGCTGTCATTCCAAACATTACTATGTAATACCACTATAAATGAGGTACAGGCGCGGACACAATCTTATTTACAGTATTAATCTATAAATTGTTTGTAGTTATTTGTGTTATTTCTGAGTACCTAGATGGGAGACTTTATATACCTCAGTTTAACTTTCAATAATGATACAAATTTAAAACGTCAATCTGTTATGTATACTCATCATCATCATTTCGTGTAGATGACACGGTCAGTCGACCATGCACACCCTGGTATCAGAGTTCTTCGGAACCTATGTATACTAAATTCTATAAAGAGGAAAGATTTGATTGTTTTTATGTATACAAAGTTCTTTCACTTATAAAAGCTAATTCAGCTGCGGGTCATATAATACGAGCACAAAGTCGCGGGAAAATTGCTGGTCTAATATGAAAAGCTAAGGTCTATCAGACGGTCAATATATTCTTTTATAAGTACTTAAGATGATAAATGCAGGATTTGTCTAACATACAGAAATAACCTTCTGGTAAAAAATGATTTTTTACAGCTCAGTAATATTTTACACGGTTGCTCGGTATTAGTAATAATAGGAATATACAAAATAGGTACCATTAGAACTTATATACAAACTAGAATGCTTACGAATGATAGAAACCGGCAAAGAGCTAGTTGTTCTCGCGTACGATGTGTTCCGTACGATTATTATAAAACATTAGAAAAATATAAGGCAAAAAAGCGTCAAAAATCAGGTTTCTGGCATTGGAGCCCTTCCTTAAATATTTACTTCATTCCGTTTTTAGTAAATGTTGTTTGCGGCAACAGATATACTAGGTGCTTACATCATCTGTGAAAATTTCAACAGCCTAGTTATTACGGTTCATGAGAAACAGCCTGGTGAAAGACACTCAAACGGATGGACGAACAGACAGTGGAGTCTTAGTATTAGAGTACTGTTTAAATATTGACGGTCTGCGTCACCCCTTTACAGGAATGTCGAAAGTCAAGTTACACTCTGTATAGTTTATTAAATATTTTTAACTCTATAGCTTATACTTAAACTTATTTTAAAAGAGTAAATCGAAATAATAAGCTATATGTATTTAATCATCTATTTTAACTAAACGCTTATGTATTGTGTACGCGTCTGTACCAAATAACGTCAGTAATATTGCAAATTACAGAAGTAAGATATTTGTACTGAGCGGTCGCTTTTTCATAGCCATCCGAATTTGGTCGGTTTATAACCAAGTTTTAAGTGCCAATGGTTTTTCTACGAGTTTTCTTTTTTTACTAATTGGATTATGCTAACTATTAGAATGTGTATAGATGAATAAATTAACAAACCATTGAAATTAGTTACAACTTGCCACATAATACCAAACTCCTACAATAGACGGATTCAAAATTATGATGTCCGTGAGACATTATTTTTGTTGTATCTTTTTTTATACTTACTCTATTACGAACATACTTTCCCAGATGTTGGAGGCAGTTCTAATATATAAATCGACGTTTACACCTTTTCCCTAGGTCCTTTAGTTAAGCTCCTGGAACCGAAATACCTACTTTTGTGTATATATTTATTAATCATAAGTGGCTGTGTATTTTTGGATTCTGTTTTCATAGTCGTTATGAACAAATTAATAGCAATGTGTGTAAAAAAATCCAAGCCCTTATTCCAAACCGTTTATGAGATCCAGCAAAAAGCCGAACATTTTCCCAGCGGCATTTTGAATAACTTCGGAGGCCTATGACACACAAAGTCCATTTATGCATAAACATTTATCTCTTATGATTAACTAATTGCTCTACTAATTGAATTTTGGATCCCTGACAAAATTCCGCCAGGGAAACGTTACTCTGGCGTAAAATGTTTTTGACAAATTTCTCAGAAATGACTGAATACACGAATTTCATTCATCGATAAATATTCGAAGGCAGCTTTGAACTAACGATCTAGTATATTCAACATTTTTTATTCGACATTTTTTCGCAGGGGAAATGCACACCAAACTTTCGCATTTATAATATTAGTTGGGATATTCTGGCAGCTCGTATTTGGACGGAGTCAAGTGCATCCAGCTGAGCACACCCAGCTATTTATTTATATCATATAACATCCCATCCCAATTAAATCCCAACTTTATATTATATATGTGAAAGTGAGTGTGTTTGTTTCTTTGTTACACGCCGTATCTACAAAACCGATAATCATGAAATTTTGCATACACATAGGTTAGGGTTCCAAGAAGGACATAGGCTATAGATAACGCGGGGGAAGCCGCGGGTAACATACATACATACATGACGGTGTAGTCGTTTACATCAATAATGAAATAAATGCAGTCATTAAAGAAATAGATTTGGTTGAAGCTTCATGTCTCCAAGTAGACTTAGGCGATTGTATTTTATTGGGTATCTATAGATCACCGTCTTTTATTAAGGCGGAACCCTTCGTAAACTCTCTCGGTTCACATCTTAGTTTACTTTCTAGATACAAGAATGTGCTAATCACGGGTGACATTAATATTAACATTATTAGTAGGCCAACTGATTCGGCTAACAATGTAACAAATCGAACTGCATACCTAAACATGCTATCTACACATGGTCGTATACCTGGAGCGCAAGTCTGTTAATTTAAATCTATTGTCATAATATTATCAGACTAACACGAAGCATTTCATTCGCCACTCAAAATCCGTAGTCCGCTAAATCAAAATATTACTTCAATGATCATGGTCTAGGAATCGTGGCAGATTTGGACGTGGTGTTTACATATTCAAAAAACCATTGCATGCAGTGTGTCTGCCACCAAAATATATGAATAGAATCTTCAATGAGGACGCTTTTCTGGAATTTCATGTACAAAAAATACTTTTCCTTCATTGAATGGCTGCACAGAACTATAACTCAAGTATTAATCTGAGAATGGCTGTCAACTGAACTGATAAAATCTTATGGGCCCCGACCTGAGAAAGTTAGTTGTTCATATTAACGAGCTCCGTGGCGCAGCGGTCAAACGGATACGGATGGTCCAGGGTTCGATCCCCGGTCAGCTCAAGATGAAAAATGATATTTTTCAGATTGGCCTGGGTCTTGAATGTTTATCTATATATGTATTTGTAATAAAATATACTTAGTATCGTTGAGTTAGTATCCCATAACACAAGTAATAAGTAACACTTACTTTGGGGCTAGCTCAATCTGTGTGATTTGTCCGTATATATTTATTTATTCTGACAGAATTTTCTAAACATATTGTGTAACGAAGTACACATAAAATCACAGCTAAGTAGAGTCTACAAGTCAAAGATTAATAGTCCACCAAATTATAAAATGTTCTTGGAAAAGGATATGAGAATTGACAAATTCCATTGAAAATTAGTTTCACAAATAAAACTATTCAAAGTCAAAGTTTAATTATTTATTTTCTACGGAACCCTACACTGTGTGTGGGACGATACACACTTGGCCGGTTTTTTAGTTGGAGGTATTGTTCAGCGGCACTGTGGCGTCATGTCCGGTAAGTTATTGGTTGGTATTGGTCAACAATGTGTAAGTGGTCACTGTTTATAAAACATTTTCAAGTGTCAGCAGCTTATCGGACCCTACGAGTCAGTGCTGCCATCCAGTGGCAAGCATTACAGAAAACTTTCACGCTTCGTTACTTTTTCTAATGCTTTGCGGAAGAGTGACTTAATATTTTTTACAATCGGTTAAATAATAATATGGCTCAAACCAAAGAGGAAGAAAGGTCTCTTCAAACAGTATACCTAGTTATCATTCTTAAAAAAAAACAATGTCACTCAAGCCTCCATGAAAACCTGTTATCTGACCCTATCCATATTTGTAAACAAATAAATTATTTGGATATTAAAAACGTTGATATCAAAATAATTTAAGAGGTTGTAATACATCTTAAGGTGTGCAATGAAGAGCAGTTTGACAATGAAAAAATATTTTATTGCAACCAATGATACAGCGAAAAATATCCCATTGGAACAATATTAAGGCTTCATGTCATCACACACACATGCCGCACACTAGGCACAGTAGCGACGCAAATAATTTCATTCCTAATACTTTACAAATAGAAAGAATAATAATTTTAAAATGAGATTTATTTTTCTTTTATGATATAAAAATGCCTAAGAAATACGAAATTCACTATCACTACATATTATAAAACAAAGTCCTCCGCCGCGTCTGTCTGTTCGCGATAAACTCAAAAACTACTGCACGGATTTTTATGCGGTTTTCACCAACCGATAAGAGACATTCACGAGGAAGGTTTTAAGGCATAATACATGCCCGGGCACAGCAGGGCAAGGCTGCTAGTCGATGATAAAATAATGTCTCACTTTTTACACATCTAATTAAACGAGCAGGATAACCATTTTAAACGTCTTTCGTAGGGAACAGGCTTTTTCCTGCTTGTCCAGAGCTAGGCTAGGTCGCCCTAGTACTGTATAAAATTTAGGTTACAGGTATTAAATAAACCATTTGTAGTATGCTTTGTTATTGATTTTTTCTTATTTTAAGTACCGCCTAGTTTAAAGCATGCTTCTTTCTCAGTATGTTTAGTTCTGCTATTTTTGATCTTGCATTTCTTGTAGGTACGTACACTGCGAAGGGGAATATTATATAGTTTTACGTTTTTTGAAGAAACATTCAAAAGCGTATAAGGATTGAAAATTTCCATATCTTAGACAATCTTTGCTAAAGCTTAGTAACTCGTAGAGCAAGAAGGCGAAAGATGGCAACACTGCCCGGGTGACATGTCAAAATCATCTGTTCCGTAATTTTAAATAATTTTAATGCTATTTATTGCAAATATTTGTATAAAACTAAAATTAAGTCACTAGTTAATTAAATCAACAAGTAATCGTGGAATAATATCATAAATCGACGTTAAAAACCAGACGACCGGCGCGGCGGTTGGATTTGTTCAGTTGTCAAACCAACAACAAAGGAATTTTGTGGAGTATCCTCAATTAAACCAGTTGGTGACACTATCTCATTCACTATGATGACACGGAAGGCCACTATTAAAGACCTAACCATGAAGCTGAGGCAGGCTCTGTTTGACCTTAAAGCGTGTCGAGAGGAAAAGTCACAACTTTTACAGGAACGGGAGGAAACCGAAGAAGAATTTCAGAAAATTAATGATAGAAATAATCAATTAAAAAATGAATGTACCAGTCTTCACATTAGAAGTACAGAATTATTAGAGGAAAATATTAGTTTGAAAGAATGTTTAAATCAAGCTCAGGAGTGCAGTACAGTTCATGAACGGGCCCTAAGTCGCATAAATGAGTTAGAACGTAGCTTATATGATGCACAAAAATCTGCATTAGAAATACAAGATCAAAAAGAGGCTGAATTATGTAACAATACGCTTCATTTATATAGCGAACTCATGGAGTGTGGCTCGGGACCAGTCATAGAAATACCTGCGAATACTCCACAATCTCAGTATTTTATTCTAAATAGTCATAATAAAATTAAAAAATATGTCAAAATAAACAGAATAATAAAACGTACTAGGAAAACTATATCTAAACATAAAATAAGGAAATCTTTAGCACAGTTAAGCAAGGAAAAGTTATTTTTGTCAAATCAATTAAAATCATGTGAAGATGACCTGTATATGGCTAGCCGTATATATGATACCGAGATTTTTGAACTACAGTCACAGATCTCGGAATTGCAACAGTCCTTAAATAAATTATCTAATAAATATGAATTATCACAAAAAGATTTAAGTAAAAATATCTTAGAGGCTCAAAAATTAGTGGAGGAAGCTAATTATAATAAAGAACGGTATGATGCTCTCCTACAAAAGCAGCAGTGCGATAGTTCACCTGAAACTGCAGTTACTATGTCACCTAACTTTGTTCCTGAGTCAAGAGAGTATGATACCAGGAAGTGTAACTTTCAATCAAGGATAGGTACGGTTGATAACAGCTCAAATAAAAAAATTAACTGTAACAAACTATTAATTTACTCTGATAAGTTAGGTCAAGATTTTAGTAGCATTATTTTTAATCACCTCCACAAAGATTGTTCTGTATTTAACACATGTATACCCGGCGCTACGTATTTAGATCTAGTAAACAATATTAATTATGACAGTCTAGATGAAAACTGTACAATATTAATTTTATGTGGTGACAGTTCCTCTGTATCAAAAAGGAACATTAAAAAAAGTCTGGACAAATAAGTAGATTTAAACAAAAAAACTCAATGCAAATTTATGATTGGTGCCTTTCCATACTCTGAATCTTTAGACAATAGTACAAACAAGCAAATTTACCATTTGAATGTACATATGTACAACATGACATATAGTCATGGCAATTTTATTTTTTATTTAGATATAAATAAGTTTATTAGTAGATTTAAGTTGACTCATGATACAATGTATCTACCTTATAATTATAAAAGACAAATAGCTACTGTTGTAGCTTTTAATTTACAATTACCTGTTGTAAGTAGTACAACTGTAAATAAATATGAATCCGACATAGGTATATCAAATTGTGATATACCTGTAATAAGTAATACTTTGACTGATTTAAACTAAGCAATAAGACAACAGTCAAAGCCGATGAATTCAATATTTTACATCAGAATATTCAAGGCCTGACTAGCAAATTATTAGAATTAGAGTTATTTATAAATAGTAAAGATTTGCATGTAGTTTGCTTGACTGAACATTTTATGCAGTCCCATCAGCAACAATTCAATATAGAGAATTATTCATTGACAAGCTCATATACCAGAAAGACTAAAGAGAAAGGCGGGAGCTTAATTCTAACACGAAGTGACGTTAAATGTAAAGAACGTAAGGATATTGTTTGTCTTTCGGTAGATTGTAATGTTGAGCTGTCATGTATTGAACTAGGGAATTATATTATAGTGTGTGTATACAGACCCCCGAATTCAGATTTTAATACTTTAGAATTAGTTATTGAAGATGTGTTGAGAAAATTATGTGGTAGCCGCAAAAGTATTATAGTGTGTGGCGACTTTAATGTTGATTTGTTAGTTACTACAACCGAGAGTGTTAGATTTTTAAATTTGTTTAAATCATTTGATTTAATCAATTTTTTCTTAGAACCAACTAGAATTGATGGAGATTCTGCCACATGTATAGATAATGTTTTCTGCAATTGCACTGCTGTTGACAAATATATAACAAAAAATCTAACCTCCGATCACTTTGGTCAATTTGTAAAACTTATAAATAATTCAGAAGCAGATTCAGCAGAAATTACCTTTAGATCTATTACTAAAGGTAAAGTAAAGGTATTTAAGCAAAAAATAGCTGAAAAATTGCCACTAATTGAAGAAACGCGAGATGATCCGGATGCCTTATATAATAAAATGTTTGGTGTTATTGAATCTGAATTCAATAGTGCATTCAAAATTAAAAAATGTACTAGACGTAACCGTAAAAAATTTAGTGAATGGGCAACCACTGGCATTTACATTAGTAGAAACAGATTATACGAATTATTAGCAATGAAAGTTTATAATCGGAATACTGAATTCATAAAATATGTTAAAAATTATTCAAAAGTTTTTAAAAAGGTATGTTTGTGTGCAAAATCTTTACACACTAGGAAAACTATTGAAGATTCTCATGATAGGATAAAAGCAACTTGGAAAATTATTAACAAGGAAACCGGTAAAAGTAAACAACGTAATAACAAAATCGAATTAAAAGTCAATAACAAGCTCCTTAATAGTAATGAAGATATCGCGCAATATTTTGAAGATTTCTTTACAAATATTCCCGTCAACATTACTGCCTCCTTACGTTCATCACCCGCTGAATCTAAAAAACTTTTAGCAAGTTGTATACCAGAATGTAATAACTATTTAATATTTCAATATGTAACACCTGAAATAGTAATTGATACATTTAAGAGTTTAAACAATAAAAAGACTGGAGATTTGTGGGATATCTCAGTACCTGTCATTAGTAGTATTATTGAAGTAATTGCGCCAGATTTAGCTTCTATATTTAATAAGTGTGTAGATACAGGAACTTTTCCTGACTTGATGAAGTTAAGCAAAGTCATTCCGTTATACAAATCTGGCGATAAGAATGATCCCACTAATTACCGTCCTATTTCTATTCTGCCAGCGCTCAGTAAAATATTTGAAAAGATAATGTTTAATCAGTTATTAGCTTTTTTTAAAAGTAATGGTCTCTTCCATGGTGAACAGTATGGATTCACGAAGAATCGGTCTACTACAGATGCGGGTGTAGCTCTGTTAAAATACATATATGATGCTTGGAAGGGAAAACAAAATGCCATTGGTGTGTTTTGTGATCTTACCAAAGCTTTTGATTGCGTAGACCACAATACCCTTCTATCCAAGCTGGAGCACTATGGAATCAAAGGTCAATCTCTTAATTTAGTTGCATCATATTTAAGTAGCCGAACTCAAACCGTTAGTTTAAACAGGGTTCAATCCTCCGGATCATCTGTAAAAATGGGCGTACCCCAGGGATCTATCCTAGGGCCTTTGTTGTTCCTTATTTACATCAATGATCTGCCTTACTGTGTCACTACATGTAAGGCTGTACTATTTGCCGATGATACTTCTCTTGTGTTCAAAATAGATAGACAAACTGAATTTTTTGACGAGGTTAATAGTACATTAGCTCAAGTGTTAGATTGGTTCACAGTGAACAATCTTTTGTTGAATACTAAGAAAACTAAGTGTATTAAATTTTGCTTACCAAATGTTGCCAAAATACCAACTCGCATAGTAATGGATAATGAACCACTAGATATGATAGATAAAACAACTTTTCTTGGAATAACTCTTGATGCCGGGCTTCAATGGGGTGCCCATATTACAAACTTGGCAGGTAAACTTAGCTCTGCGGCTTATGCTGTCAGGAAAATTAGACAACTGACCGATGTTGAAACCGCGCGTTTGGTATATTTTAGTTACTTTCATAGTGTTATGTCTTATGGAATTTTACTATGGGGTAACGCTGCAGAAGTAAACACAATATTTATCCTGCAGAAACGAGCTATTAGATCTATATATAAACTTGGTGCTAGAGAATCTCTTAGAGAATTGTTTAAAGATTTCAATATTTTAACCTTACATTCTCAGTACATATTTGCGAATATTATGTTTGTACACCATAATTTACATTTATATGAGAAAAATAGTGACATTCATGACCGAAACACAAGAAATAAAAATAAGTTGGCTACACCAGCTTTGCGATTGCAGAAAACTAAGCGTTCATTTATGGGTCTCGGAGTACGCTTCTATAATAAAATTCCCGCAGAAATTTCGGGTCTACCTTTACATAAGTTTAAAACTGCTGTTAAAAACCAGTTAGTAAAAAAGGCATATTATTGTATTAATGATTATTTAAATGATAAAAATGCGTGGCAGTAATTTAATTGATTGTAATTTATTGTAATTAATATAAATAACATTAGTAATAAATAAATACTTGTAAAATATTGTAATCGAAGCCCTTCAGGCACGTAGGGACCAAGTCTGGATTGAGTTTCTTTCGGCGTATTCTTCTCACCAGTGGTCATTACGAAACGCTAGTAGTTTTTCGATTTTGCATATTAAAAATTAAAAATAATAAGAAAGTAAAAAATATGACGTTCAAAAAGAGATACAATTATCCAATTTTGAATAAAAATCTTTGACTTTGACTTTGCACAACAACTGCTACATTATTGTACATAACAAGTCGTTAGCGAGTCCGTAGATCACTTATGAGCCGTTTATTAATTGTTTTTTTTAACGATTTTATGAAATATTCACAAAATAAAGATATTGTAAAGGATTTTACACAACGTCAATAAGTCAATTAATAAGATGTCAGTGCAAGCTTAAGTCAAAGTTCTGCCAGAAATAGCAGACTTACAAATATTTTTGCAAATGGCTTCCACAATATTTTCTTAATGGCGCGATTCTGACCAAAAAATAGCAGCTAGGAAAAGTGTTCAATGTCTGTCATTTTAGGGCCAGAATGGTTACCAACGATCGTGAATTCAAAATTGCAGACTTGCGGCCGTCACTATTTCCCAACTAGAAATGACAATTGTCTAGACCATGTGATTTTAAGAAATGATTATTAACAAATGACCGCCTGCATCGTTGTTCTTGATGACACTATCACAGACCACAATATAGAATATCTTGACTTATCTAAACATCATAATAAGCCCACAAAGACTAAAAAACACAAAACAATAACAGATCTAACAAATGCGCTAGTATCACTAGAAAATAAAAATTTAGACATTATTCTGCAACTCACTGATCCCAATATAATAACGGAGCACTACTTGAAAAAATATCCCAATCAATTAACGATAATTCTAAAACTGTGCCCATATCTAAAAGTAAAAGAACTATTAAGCCGTGGATCACGCAGGGTTTAGTTAGATGCATAAAAAATAGAAACAAACTACAAAAACAAAGTAAGTTAAATCCTGACAACGAAATAATAAGAATTACTTACAGAAGGTACCGTAATTATCTCAATAACCTCTTGAAAAAATTAAAACGTCAATACGATAGGGATCAACTAAACCTAGCACTTAAAAATCCTAAAACCCTTTGGGAAGAAATAAAATCAGTCAACAATTTGAATAAAACGAAAATGAATAATACTGAACTCTTACATTTAGCTCGGACTCCATTAGATTCAGTACAACAAGTTAACGGGTTTTTTGCAAACGTTGGTAAAAATTTGGCGGAAAAAATAGATATCTCAAACACTTCAGACGTACACTCTAGATCTGGGTCACAAATCCATTCATTTGTCCTCTTTGATACTGACTGTCAAGAGGTCTATGAGGTTATAATGAGTTTGAAGACTTCGAGTGCCCCCGGATGGGACAATATCTCTACAAAATTCCTTAAATTGTCTAGCCTGATTTTGACTCCAGTACTGACCCATCTGTTTAATCAATGTTTTAAAACCGGTATCTTTCCGTCAGCCTTAAAGTGCTCTGTTATACATCCCGTGTACAAGAGTGGAAATAGAGAGGATGTAAGCAATTATAGACAGATATCAGTGCTTCCTGCCATTTCAAAAATATTGGAAAAATTAATGAATTCTAGATTAATTAAATATTTAAATAAATACAACCTTCTGTCTACACGTCAATATGGATTTAGAGCTGGTAGAAGCACTGAGGATGCTGTAGCTGCCTTTACAAACCTAGTAGTATCCCAACTAGACTCAGGTAAAAAGTGTGTATCTGTGTTTTTAGACCTAAAAAATGCATTCGACACCGTCTTTATTCCCGCTCTTGTGTATAGGCTTGAACAAATTGGCATTCGTGGTTTACCTCTTAAGCTCTTTTCCGACTATCTCAATAACCGGAAACAGAGAGTTAAAATAGGAGACTTCAGAAGTACCGATATGCCTGTAAGTTATGGAGTTCCGCAAGGAAGTGTGCTTGGCCCTACCCTGTTTTTAATTTATATAAATAATTTATGTGACTTGCAGATAGAGGGGGGTCAAGTATTTTCTTATGCGGACGATACAGCCATAGTTTTCTCGGGTGAATCTTGGAATAACGTTTTTGAAAAGGCTGAACGAGGACTTCAGGTAGCGCACTTATGGCTAAGATCTAATTTACTCACTTTAAACGTTGCAAAAACGAATTACATTACTTTTTCCATTCGCAATTCAACTCAACCGAGTCAAAATTCAATTTTAAAAATTCATAATTGTCTAAGACCGCAGGAGCAATGTGAGTGTCTTATGATAAGCAGAGTTAGTACAACTAAATATCTAGGTGTAATTATAGATCAGAATTTAAATTGGTACTCTCATATCGACCTGATTACATCTCG
This sequence comes from Rhodophaea formosa, assembly GCA_963082605.1. Classification (NCBI taxonomy): domain Eukaryota; kingdom Metazoa; phylum Arthropoda; class Insecta; order Lepidoptera; family Pyralidae; genus Rhodophaea; species Rhodophaea formosa. The sequence continues at coordinate 6,660,645 of OY720225.1, read as the reverse complement.
AGTTAGAAAGCTCACCTGGATTTTCAAAAACCTAAGACACGTAGCTGACTCTAAACTACTGCGCAACATTTACAATGCTCTCATCCAATCTATTATCATTTATTGCATTCCTATTTGGGGCCGTGCAGCCAAAACTAAACTTTTAGAATCAGAGCGAGCCCAACGTTCATTGCTTAAATTAATGTATTTCAAGCCCTACCGCTATCCCACCCACATGTTGTACGCAGAAACCAATGTACTTACAATTAGACAGCTGTACATATTACACTCTGTTTTAAGGGAACACAAGACTGTAAGCTATAACAAAATTAATCTTAATAATAGGAGACTGAACATTATAATTCACCAACAACCAGCTAAAACTACGTTTGCAACAAATCAGAATATAAGAATGTCCGCACATCTATATAAATTGTTGAATAAAAAGTTAGACATTTATACCAAAACCCAATACAAGTGTAAAATTGCATTAACATCCTGGCTACAGAAACTGACATATGAAGAAACTGAGTCATTGATAACTCGATTAATTTAATAATATAATCCAATAATGTAATATGATGAAATAATGTATACATTGATTGAACTCATAAATAAATATTAATTTAGTAAATGTATTTAATATGTTATTGATATATTTTGTGATATTTATTCTATAATGCATGTTTTGAAATTGTGTGAAAGAGCGGGACTCGCCAGATACAGGTTTATTCAAACTTAATTGGTGAGCCCTTGCTGCATGTTTTGTAAAATGAAAATTTTTTGATGAATAAATAATTTTTGAATTTTTTTGAATACATAGTATCACGTCTTTATTCCTTACGGGATTGACAGAGCCTAAGATCATAATGTCCAAAGGCCTCATTTAGCAAATTGATGGGCATGAAGTCGGAAAACGAAATCAAAATAGTGATGGGTGGCTAGACGCATCGCCTATTGATATGATTTCTTAGATAACAGCTAGATATATATAAAACCTAGCTATATATAAAAACTTGTTATAATTTTATGAGTCAGAAGATGAGTACTACGTACCTTTACAACAAAGAATTTCTAGGGTATGTCCGAGTATAGGGAGACATCTTGGCTGTAGTGGGACTGGAGCACTCTTTGGGCGCACAAAGTAACAAATTATAAACAAAACACTGGCCACTAACAATAATAATAACCACATAGTTGATAAAGAAGAAAATATTTCAAAAATCGAATTTTTTGAGGAGGCAGTGCTATTCTAGGAAAACAATTTATTTAACTTCTAAAGTTGTTTAAACTTTAATTTTTAAAAAGAGTTTTCGGTAATTTATTTATGTTCAACTGAGCAAAAAGTTATATTGAAATCGTAATTGAAAAGAATCGGTGAGGAAACTTTGATACAATATTAATTTAAGTCGTGGACAGCGTTGTGTTCCAATGCACATAAGACAATGCATTATGTATATTGATAGTGCATTGCGTTTTATTCAAGTTGCATGTGTGACCTAAATATTTAAGCATCGTTGTTATGAAATGCATAGAAAATGAATACCGTAAAGTGGGGCTACTTGATATCACGGGGATATTTGGAATTTAAAGAAATAAAAGATTTGGTCATGGATATTTTTTCATCTGGTAATAGTACGAAATATATTTTAAAACTAGGCAAAACTATGACATTTCATGTCAATGTCAAACAGTGTTGCCATATATACGGATTTGTCCGTATCTATACGGAATTTTGATGATCAAACCGGACTAAGAAAGAATACGGATTTTTATACGGAATTCTCAAGAAATTGCTAACAGTATATTTTTTTTTTGTATTTTAAAGAAAAAAATTGAAATAACACGGATGTTTGCATATTTTTATTATTTATTTATTCCAGTGCATCTGTTTGATGGGTTTTCTCATCTATTTTTTGAATAAAAACGATGTTACAAACTGAGTTAACCACGAAGACTATCAATGGCTATTATATACCTAGGTGTTATTAGCTGGAAAGTAGTGTTACAAGCTAGATATTGATTCTAATATGATTGCAAAAAAGACAAAGGATATTTTTAAATTGAATATGATACATCAAACCATATCGATTAACTACCAGTATATTTTTAAGTTTACTTTTTGTAACCTTTTTCCTCAAAATTGTTCATAAAACTGTTCTAAATTATGTCAATCAAAGATACGATGAGTTTAAATTTTTGTTTATGTACGGATTTTATACGGATTTTATTAGAAACTTCCCATACGGATTTCATACGGATTTTGGAAATTGAAATTACGGAATACTGGTTTTAAAATCTGGCAACACTGATGTCAAACCCTATTATTTGACGTTACGGGCGGTAAAAGTTCAACAGATAAAATGATGAAAAAAAAATTAAAATATACTGTAATTTGTGGTCCTTGAACTTTCATCTGGTACTCTACGTCTATAAAGGTATGTAAAGTGTGAAATATACTATGATGTAGTGTGTTTCATCAGCATTTCAGTGCTTCAATTTGTGTTTTCTATCGTCTACTGTAGGCTATGTATTTTCGGTTTTTCTATTTGGGGCTTTTTGGTTTCTGTTTTGGGGCTAATTGGAAAAAAAAATTAAATAGCCCCCGTGAAGCTTGTTTAATTATTATTGTGTAGTTTATTCATTGTTTCAAATAGCCCCAAATGCTGATTTTAACTCAATTAAGGGTATGTTGTTTGTAAAAGTCAATCAATTATCAAAGGTACATACATACCTATGTATTTTTTATATTAATAGGTACCTAATATTAAGGTTAAGTGATAGAACTGATAAATTACTAGGTTTTTCCCGATAGACTGTATCCATACTAATAGGTATTATAAATGTAAAAGTGTGCTTATTTGTTTGGCCTTTGACGTCGAAAGTAACAAACGGATTGACATGATTTTTTTTGAGATATTTTATCCCGGAAAAACATCTTATTCCCACAGGAAAAAATAATTTCGATGGCAGTTATCATGGAACACATGGGTGAAGCCGCGGATAACAACTAGTAGGATATGATAAAAAAAATCGAGCTCCCAGCATTGGTCCCATAGGAAAAGTTGTTCATATATATGGGCTGAGAAGCCCCTTCAAGGGAATGTCGACGGTCAATTTACATCCAGTATTTTCTACTTCAGTTAATTGATTAGGTGTTTTGACACACATTTTTTCAACTCTAATAAATAAGTACCTAGTACAAAACAAACTACCTAATAAAAAATACGTCTATTTCTTTATTCTTATTTTGCAATTTGTTTCTAAAATAAAATGATTGAACTTAAAAAACGTTTTATTTTAATAAGATAAATTACTTATAATTATAAGTCTCCCTGAAGGTATCAGGCTAAACTTAGGTAGGTACCTACCTACATACTCTTTTTTTTGTTGAGAGACCAAAACAACTTCGCCTTAAATATTCCAAATATTGCTGCATGTTTTATAACAACACATCTAATGTTTAATATGAGGTACCAAATAGCCCCAAAATTGTGATAGACTATCGTTATGCATAAATATTCAACGGTTATTTTAATACTTTTAACGTCACGGAAAAAAGTGAAATAGAGAAAAACTTAACACAGTATCATTCCCTTTATCTTTTCCAAATATCGTATGACGGGTTCTATTTGAATACAGTTCAAAAAATAAAAATATCTGAAGCAATGATGTCGGATATCAAATAACCCCATCAAGGCTATATTTGGAACAGACGATTAAAAAATATATATCTTTATATCTATTCACAAAAAATGTAAAGTTATGGAAGTAATATCGAGAAAGTTGTAGGAACTATCCGAAAAATAATTGTCTCTGTTGGTAGAGCAACTTTTGTTTTCGTTAAGCCGATTTCAAGAAATAATTTTTCCAATTAGCCCCACTTTACGGTAGTTCGAAACCCAATGCGCGTATTTGTGATATACAGCTTAATTTTTTTTTGTTTGACAATGTGAATCATGAAAAATCACTCGACAAACTTAACACATACACGCCCGTATACGTGTTAAGTTACATTATAATCCTAACTTCTTAATCCTTCCTATCCTAACTCCTTACTAATATTATAAATGCGAAAGTGACTTTGTTTATTTGTTTGTTACGCTTTCACGCCCTATCTACTGATCCGATTATCATGAAATTTTGCATATACATAGATAAGGGTACTGAGAAGGACATGGGCTATATATCACGCGGGCAAAGCCGCGGGTAACAGCTAGTGTGTTCATAAATTGTAAATGTAAAGTATTGGTGGAAAGGAATTGAAAAAGAATATTTTGGTCTAAAAACCGAGTAAAAATGGTAAGTATATCTCAAGGAAGTGTGTTATGTCCCTTTCTGTTCATAATATGGATCAAAGATCTCCAAAACACATAAGAGAAAGTAGAACACATAAAATATAACATATTTGCGAAACGAAATCACACTAATAATTTAATCTGACATTCAAGATAATTATAAAAATGAAACAAATTTGACGAAAAATGACTCAAAGACTTTATTACTTGAAGTAAGACAAATATAATGCATTTCTAAGTCAAACAACAAAATAAAAAGTCGGGGACAAAGTACTTTCATAGTTGAATTTAATCTGTTCATAACAGAAGAGCTGTTTCTTTCATCAAACTCCGTACCTATTAATTGTCAGAAACTTAAGAAATATTCCCATCAAAAATTAAAGTTATACCCAGGTAATATGGGCAAAAAAACCAATTATTATCAAAGTTAATTCTATTAATCATGTTTGATGGACATAAAAGTTTAAAAAACGCAAAGTGCAAAAAGTGCGGTTCATTCTACTAATCAATGACCAACTTGTTGGACAAAATCTATGGATACAAAAAAACAAAATATGTATTCACAATATTTTATTTGTCGAAACACATTCAGTAGACATTATTACAGATTTATTATTGAAAACTTGCATTATTCTCTGCCGCATCAAATATAAATGTAATTCATGTAAACTTTTTTAAATATAAACAAAGTATTTTTTAGAAAATCCCTTAAAATTTGGTAAAACTATTAAAAGATATATAAAAATATGCGACAGGGAATAAGTCTTTACATTTCCAGATTACATCTGCGAATTTTATTCGAAATTTATAATAAAATAGTCTCCTAAAATAAATATAACAATAACATTTCACTTTAAACAACCTCATGTATTTTAAAATAGGAATCTTAATCAAAAAAAAAAAAGAAAAAAAGATATTTAAAAAAATCTTTGGAATAAAATATCTTCGCCTATTTCTATGGAATGTCAAATGTCCGGCTCGGATTTTACATTATATTTTTGATAAGTATTTACTTTTATAATGTACTTTTTTAAAAAAATGGTTGTGTAAATGACCATATTTAAATATTTTGTATAAGGCGAAGATGAAACAAGTAGGTTGATTTTAAATCTTGAAGCATATTTGATAGAATTAAATATTTAAAGCAGAAAAAGAATGAAAAATCTCCAGAAAAATTGACCTTCCATACAAATTCATGGATTAGAAGGTTCGTGATCCTAAATCCAAGATTTATGAATAAATATTACCAGAGATTAAAATATTATCAGGGATTGAAAATCAACCTGTAGATATAAAAACAAATATTTGAAACTTGAAAAAACCTATAATACTTCTTTAATCATTTATAAAATTATATTCCTAAAAATACAGATACAGTCACATTAGTTAGAAGCTATGTTATTTATAGTCTATGTTTCACAACATCTGAAAACTATTTAAACGACCTTCCATTACAGTAGTGATGTTATTAAAACACGTTTTTTGAATGTAAATATTTTTGAAAACTTTAAACCAAAATTAATTAAAATATAAATAATAAAAATATTTATTTAAGTATTTTTATTTTTCTGTTGATTAATCCGATGTATCTTAGTCTGTTGATATCAAAATATAATGTTATAAATAGTTAAGTATGGCTGTAATATTATATAAATAAATTAAATTTTAACAAATTTACTTGTACCTTTCAAATTAAATAAATTTAAATAATCTTTACTAACACCACTATTGTAACGGAAAACCGAAAAGTCTATATTCTATAACAACAGCAAAATTGCACGTTTCTTATACACTTAAATGTCAAAGGCTTTCGAAACCACTCTTTAAATTAACGTACATATCTTTAAAAGTGTATGCAATAATTAAATCATTGTCATGCATATTTCTTTAGTTTATTTTAATAAATTCATAAAGGTACGCCCCTCTTTAGAGAGGCGTACCTAATTGAATATATAAAACAATATAACTGTGAACAGTGGCGGCCGCTCCTTCAGTGCACTCGTGCACTGCACTACCAGATTTTTATGTATTTCCCAATTTTTTTTTCGACACAATTATTATTTATCCAAAAGTATGTAACTTTAATTACACACTGAAGAAGAAAATATTTTCAAACAAGCTTGATCTTTATAACCTAAAACTTAAGACTCATTTTAGCTAAACCAAAAATTAGGCGAGCGCTTTCAAAGTGCGCACGAAGCGTCTCCATAGAAACTATATGGAATGAGACAGAAATGCTCCGGCAGGTGAAACGGAAGATGATCCGTACTCAATGTATGAGAAAAATTGAAAAATCGGGTCGCCGCACGAGTCCCGAATACTCCCGAACGGGCTCGCTCGGGCGGCATCGGCCGGGGTGTCTCGCTCGCTCGTTGAAGATTTTTGTTGCGAAGGCGTGTCCTTGACCTTACTCAAATCAGTTTGTTTGTTTTATTTCGCACCTGTGTAACGCGCGCGAAATTACCCAATAATTATTCATAGTTATGGTTTTCTACTTTGTGTGTGCTACAAAGTGTAGTGGTTGAATTGAAAGTGGCTTCAAAGTGTGTTGTTAATGGGATTATTTGAACAAGAACTAAAAAAGAAAATAGGCTATGGCTTATTTAGGCGGTATGCCGCCTAATCTGTTTTTTGAAACCATCTTCTCGTGCTTTTCAACCTGAATTAGTTAAGTACCAATTAGAATATTCATTAGCGCGCAGCTCCTCTCACTAAACCAATGGTAAGTCAAGATGATGAGATATTTCACTGCATGTACATAAGTACCTGATACTTTTTATACAGAAATGGTTTTACAACATGCATTAATATTAACAAGAATTGTACCTAGAGTAACTGATTATGTATGTACAAATATTATTAAGTAGGTGCATAGGGGCAGTCGACTACAAGTAATTGACGAACGTATGGCATTTCAATAGGTCGTTTTGCTTTTGAGAGACAGTAGGTAAGCAGGTGAACCACCACTCCTTGAAGTCACGAGCCGCCACTGACTGTGAATCATTGTTTGAAATATTTTTAAAATTAAAAGTACTTTGAAATGCATCAACTGCAAATCAACAATCTTATAATACTGGTAACTATTTTGCTGAAAACTTAAACTTCTACTAAATAAGTTGTACTTTAAATGTCATACAAAGATAGTCAGGAAAAGAATATCAAATCAAAAAGGGTCAATACCGATTCATATGAATAATTTATGAATTAGTTGCATGCTTTTAAGATAACATCCATTTAAAAAAATAAAAAGGAAAAGGACTATTGAATCATGAATATAAAACAGCTTTTATAAACATTTTATCACGGGTATTTATTTCCTTTTTACTTGGTATTCCTCCAGACTGACTTTGGATTCAAATTATATTTTAAGCGTGGTAGAACTTAAATTAATTCGTGTAATATTAAATCTTTACCATTAAATATTGCACAAAACGGCTTCATAAGCGAATGGACGACAATGTCATATTCACAAAACGTTATATTCAATCTAGCTGATTCTATTTGCAATTTTCTCTTTCTACACTTGGGGGCAGATAAACCTGACCTCCTAAAAACATATTTTAAAAGGTTTAACTGCCTCCGTGCTTTGACTGTACATCTGCCATAAGAAACCACTTGGAACTTTGCACACTAATACAAGCCTGTAGTTTCAGTTTTCAAATCTAAATATTTTTAAATAATTTGAACTACGGTTTTAATGCAATTAAAAACTGTTAAAAGTCGCTACTTATCGCACCGTACGGAATTTTATACGTTGCATAATATAGTAGTAAAGTATACATTTCCGTATCACATTATCATATCGAGCAATAAACTCTTTGCTGGAGATATTTTTTCCTTGCCACCATTTCATTAATTACAGGCATTGGCTGTAGTTATATTTTGATAATAGCTTTTTTTAAGAAGTCATCTAGATTGAATATAACTTCTTTTAACTTTTTACTGTATTGCATTAAAGAAACTATTCGACTAGCATCATAATACTTTTGGTACAAATTGATGGTAAATATAATAAAATTGCAATAAATAAATTAAATAATTGAACGATGTCATAATAAACTTACTAAAATCCCTTATTTTCATACTTACACTTTACGGTCTTCCCGTATTTAATTTCACAGGCCAAGAGAACGATATTCTATTTTAAAAGTAAAGATTTGATCGGAAACAGCCCTCTTCTGCCTTCAAAAGTTGGTTTAAGAAAATCATCTATGTAAAAATACGTTAATAACAGAATTAAGAAGACATTTTGAAATATTAAAGTAAATCGTAATACTCTATACAAGTCGCCAGTTAACATGTCAACGAAGGTTATTAACTCCTAACTTTAAGGTACGTAATATTTTTTCCACTGTATTATGTCACCAACCGCTCACATAATATTAGTTCTGGCGTGGAAATACTACAAAATGCACAGGCAATATAAACGATAAACATATATTATAGCCAAGTAAGTTAATTTAAGTTTTGAAATAATTAATGGAAACAATTTAAAAAAAATGTAAGTATATTCTATCGTCTGTAATAACAGCGATGTAAGTAAGACAACTTTGCTTATCATCAGACAGGTTAACGTAAAGCTCTTCCCGGGCGTAACGCAACGCAGCAACAAACATTGCATACAATGCTCTCTTGTCAGTATTAATCAGGGGTTTTTATAATACTTCATATAATAATAAGGAAATATATAGCAAGTCAGGTGCCATCGCTGCAAAAAAAAACAGATTTCAATAGTTTTAAAATAGAATCTCGTGAAGTAATACTAGATCACAGTCTATGTAAATAATACGTATAGATAAACATTTACCTAGTTCGCTTACAGGAAACATGTTACCGTCAAAACGACGAAGAGATTAAAATTCTACGTTATATTACTTTCTCTAACAGGTGGTTTGGTTGAACAAAATTACATTGTATTAAATAAAATAAAGTAAGCACGGACTATACTAAATAATGCCATTAGAAGACGGCATTGAATTGTAGGGTCTGATAATCCGCTGTCACTGAACAATATTTGCAGCAACAACTAATACATTGATACAGTACTACCACTTTAATAAGTTACATCGGAATTGTTCGATGGCGCAGAATAGCGCAACCTACTGCCGACTCAAGCCGAATGAAAACATCAATCAAATAACGAACTTATTGTTACAAAATAAGATTTAAAATCTAAAAACAACAGGAGTCGTGCTATCTCGCTCGCAATACTCGTACGACTGCCGTGAGTGGTAGAGACGCCGCATGGCGCGTACACATCAGCCAATAGCGGACGGGTATTTTCGCGCCATGCAAAAATTTGACTTCTGTTCAGGTACATCGGTGTAACTTATAAAAGTGGTAGTACTGTACCTAATAATACCGGACCCGACGTCTCAGTGCTGCTTATAAAGCGCGATGAGCGCGTGCGAAGATAAAACTACCTGTCTCAGACTCATCGGCAACACCCATTCTATCATTAAGGCGAAGTGAGTTCACACACTAGCGCCACCCAGCAATTAATTTATGTACTCCTAAATCAAATCAAATTTAAAAAATCTAATATATTCATAATAATCTTATTGCCCTAGTAAATTACTTGTAGTATTCTTTTTGTTACTTTTCATAATATCAAAACATGATTCAAAAAATACTTCAGGTTATTTACTAAGGCTTGTATTGTTTATATTCTTGAATTCCTTTCTATTTGTAAAGTATTAGGAATAAAATGATTGGCGTCGCTACTGTGCCTAGTGTTCCCCGTTAAGAGAAAAACAGGTTTACGCCAAAAGTGGCCAGTTTTGGCGTTAACCTGTTTTTCTCTTTAAATATGGAACTAGGAAATTACTAGTAATAAATAAAAAATACTACAAGTAATTACCGTTTTGTACTTGTTAGATTTTTTAATCTCGGTATGATTTAGGATTTAAAGAATTTAATTGCGGGTGGCGCTAGTGTTACCTATAAGAGCGCCTTAAGAAAAAATGCGAAGATGGTGACTATTTTCATCCTGCAGCATCTGCATATATTTAAACATGTACTGCCCCCGATTGTGCAATCGGGTACACAATTTAAAATCTGTTTATAGAGGGGTTAGGTTAATATGCCCCCGACTATACACGCCTGTATACTGTATAATGATTTAAATTTTTCGTCTTCTTCTTCTGTTTTATAATATGGCTTCCACCGAGATTTCAGTGATTCTGCCAATGTCCAGTAAATTGAGATACTAAGTATCGGTGTTGTACGGTAAAGTTGTAACAAGTAGCATCAAAGATGGCGTATGTTCTTTGATGCCTCGTGGTCGGGAGGTTATGGTAACAAGTCTATACGAGTCCATATAACAGTCCACTTAACTATTTCACAAATTGTTCCATGAGCGCGAGCATTTATAACACCAAACTACACCAATTTCATATTATGAAGTCCACCAAAATCAATTTGCAAAGTCGTCCAAGGAAGACCCCAACTGCACCCCTTGACTTCCCACCACAAACTCCTTTAAATTTTTCATTCTCACTCTAGGAAGAAGGTCGAAGTTTTTAATCTTTACCCACTGCTGTCACTTCTTATTGGCATAAATTCTTTGCTGAATCACACCCCGTCGTAGTTGTGAAAATATTTGCATTTTTAATTTCTCCCCTCTTTTGGTTTTATAAGATTATATACACGCATAACTTAAAATAAATATGTTGTTAGTAAGTAATTTTTGAATAAATTAGTAAAAATAAGGCTACGTTTAATTGACTATTACGTAGAAGTCACAAACACTTTAGACGTTTTGGTATGTATTGCTATTTGGTAACGACTAGCTTAAACTACACACTACTTAATTTAAACACTTTTTGCAACAGCATTCGGTATTTTATCGTGGCCACGGCTTTACGTCCGTTTTACTGCTAAAAGACCTCGGCGGTGACAAGCCGAGGTTCGGGTGCTATTTGGTAACGACGTCTTTAAGAGGTTTACATCAGCCAACTAGAGTCATGTTTTTCTTCAAGCCTCCGTCGTCATTTATATATTACATTAACCAACTAGCATCACCAATAATTTTGTAATGTATCCAGTACATCGCTATAAATAACTTTTAGTATTTCTGTTATTGCATTTCAACATTTCAAATGAAAGAAACTACTAACTACTGGTGATAAGAAGATAAGATAATATACCAAATGCAAAATAGTAAAAAGTATAACTAAAATACCACAGTTCGTTTATTAAGCGAAGTTCTGTCTCAGATATTATTTTTTAATTTAATCGGTTTAGTAATAAAAGAATAAAATAAAGGGTGGCGCTAGTTTCAGGAGACTTTCGAATCAAATTTTTGTTCAATCAGCTGATTGGTCCACGTTTAGATCGGTAACTGACCAGTATCATGGGCTGAATAAGTCTGTACCCTTAAAACACGTGAAGTTTTTCGTTATACGTTGTAATAATGAAATCGTTTTCGTATTAAATCATAAATAGGTATAAGTTTGACATGTAATTTTGTTCCACCCACCGAATAAAAGTTCCACATTAGATATATCTAACTAATACAAAGTTTCTAATAGTAGAAATGTACAAGTAACGACTAAATACCAAAACGACTTTTAGGGCTTAAAGACGACAGTATTTTTCGAAATGTTTATTTTGCAGGCATAAGACTACTAAGTGTTCTACATTCACAGTCAATTACTGGCTTCTCATAACAACAACTGGGGCTCACGACTAAACTGATTAAAACGAGGACTTACGTTAGTTGCTGGTTTAAAATACAAGTACTTGAATAATGGCTGTCCCAAGGGAGACTTAGGTAGATTGTTTTTTCGCCCCCGAAACATGTAGCGATCAGACAAAATTTCATCGAAATCGTTGACGCCGTTTCCCAGATCCTGATTGTGTAGAAATAAATAGTAGTGTTCAAGAATTCACCGAAAATAAATTGAAAATCACCTCTGAAAATATTACAAAGTAATAATAAGTGGTCGGAAAACGGATAATACCATGTACGTTAGTCTTTATTTTAAAATCAGATGTAGAGTATCTTCCAAAGCACGCAAGAGCTCAAGGTACTTTATACTGGACACATATTTGTATCCATACTAGTGATGTAGGTATAATCTCGAGTGGGCTATTGACCACAACTGGTACGCGACTGTAACCAATGTTGAATATTAAAAAACACTTTATGGGGTCCCTTCGTCGACCATAGCAAAACACATCTGAACATGATATTTAATGTATAAAGCCTCTGTGAAAGTAAAACACTGACAGCTACCTGTGGTTTGAATACTTTTATAAGTCTTTTACTAGGACGAAGCTGTATACAAGGCGCGATCAATAATACTCATCGAGATAAAGCAAGAACAAAACAGTTAAGTAGTTGAATTATTGACTTTGTCACTAATAAAACTCTAAGTCTAAGAATAAACGGTAGAGTACTTACTCTACTACTAACTAGTTGCATAAGTACTCTACAGTCTAAAAAGACGGTAGAGTAGACGGTATAGAACAGTACTTACTTAGCTGCTAACTAGTGAAGTGGGAGCGAGGTGGTATGCTCGACCGCCACTAAGAGAAGATCTTCCCGCTGGGCAAGGTGTGCGCCCAGGGAACCGTACAGCTACGACTGAGTTCTGTCGGAGGTGTTATTTATGTCGAGATTTGAAGAAACTTTGTTTGCGCGTTTCAGGATTGTTCAGCGCCATCTTGTGAGTAGTCTTGTAGTTATTTGATGTGTCACCATATTCACAGCTGGGTCTTCGTGTTAGTTCCTGTGGCGAATGTAGAGGTCGCTACACTGGTAGCATAGTAATTAGGTACATTACCGCCTACTCATCCGTTTACTTTACCGAAGGCTATAGTAATCCATTATTCGAAAGAAAGAGACAAAACTCTTACTTAGTTGTGGTAGAGCCTCGCTACCGGCGAAAATCACTTTTGCTAGTAGCATGAATGGGCCGGCTCGTCCGGGGAAGTACCACACTCTCACAGAAAATCGACGTTTGAGTAGTAGCTTTACCGCTACTATGCTTCGTTCGGTGAGTGAGAGAGCCGGAGGCCCATCTCCCTCTCCCCTCTGGGGAGAGAAAAATAAAAGGCCGGCAACGCTCCTGTGACACCTCTGGTGTTGCAGTTGTCCATGGGCAGCGGTGATCACTTCCCATCAGGTGACCCACTTGCTCGTTTGCCGTCCTATACACCTATATACCTATACATAAAAAAAAAAAAAAAAAAAAAAAAAAAACTCGCCAAATCGTGATGCGATTTGTCTCTTTCTTTATTTTGATGTGTATTATTTATCGCGACTGTATCCTAGTGCCAAGTTTTGCGACAGTATTATTCCAAAGAGCCCATATGCAGAAGGATTGATGCAAGTTAAGTATTAGAATTAAACAAGTCGGGATATTTACCGTGATTATTGTGGTTTCTTTGAGTTTACATGGACCATGAGAACAAAGGAACCTTCAGTATCTCAGTTCCTTCGTGATCATGGTCCATGTAACTGGATCGAAATATCGCAAACTCAATCACGTTGAATATCCCGAAATGTTTAATTCTAATGTTGATAACCGTGAAAGTTAAGCAGTCGTCGTGCCCTGCCCGAGGGTGTGCGGGAACTAGTCGATAGATTTGGACGGCTTCACTCGGTCCAGCTTCGCGGCTCTGTCCGTGCTGCTCTGGCTATTCCTGCGACACCAATATTAAGTAAATAAATTAGGGACAAAAAATAGAAATTGAGCTATCCACACAATAGTTGTGAATTTGTGTCGTAGGATACGAACTCAAAGATACCTACTATATTTTATACTTAATAACTAGATACTTATAAAAAACATCCAAGACCCAGGCCAATCTAAAAAGATTGTTTTTTTATCATGAACTGACCGGGGAACAAGCCCGGGACCACTCGTTTTAGCCAGCGCAGTTTTTATACAAATAATGGGTTTCTATATGTCATCTTTATCCACAGATTCGATAAAATCATTGGCTAATCATATTTAAACTGTCAACACGCATATTATTCTACAACATATCGCTTCTCTTATATAGAAATTAATTGAAAAAATATCTATATCGGCCGGAGATCTGTGAAGGAATGAAAACTTTCTAGAGAGATATTATGAGTTGAATAACATTTTCCGTGTAAATAATAGTTGAGGCCGTGTGGTTCCCAAAGAACAGAACAATTCCAAGACTGCTCGTGAATGTCGTAGAAGGCAGCTTAGGAAACACAAGCTAAACAAAGCTTATAAACATCAAAGAGACCTTTCCAACCCTTCTGGCCGTGTAGAGTGTAAGCCAAATCCTCTGCCTGATCTGGCTCTGGTAGTACATAGAGAGTCGTGCTCCTGCAGTGGAGACTAAAAAGAGACTTGATGATTATGATGATGAAAATAAAAACTGTGGGATCTTACTAGTTAAAACTCAATCTTTACAACATATGGCAGAGCCTCCCTTCATGCCTCGTCCTGACTGGCGGACTTCGTCTCCAACTCTTTCGTTTCTTCTCTGCTTAATTACTTACGGATCGACTTGATACCCTCCTTTTTTTGAATTCGGTTGAAAACAGGCAACAAGCTAACCGACCAACCCGCCAGCGTGGAGAGTGAAAGCAAAATCCTCAGACTGCTCCGGCTAATATATGGGTCTGGTGACACAGAGAGGGTCTTGCTCCTGCAGTGGATATTAAAAAGAGACCTGCGCGAGCGAGAGATGATGATGATGACAATAAAAACAGTGGGATCTTACCAGTTGAAACTCAATCGTCACAACATATGGCAGAGCCTCCCTTTATGCCTCGTCTTGGCTGGCGGCTCGGCCAACGTGGTGGTCTTGGTCTCCGTCACCAGCGTCGCCTTCGTCTCCACTTCTCTCGTTTCTTCTCTGCTTGGAGCCGCGTAGAGGGATCTGAAGCAGGCTTTGGTTTTACTTTGATTTCATCTGTTGTTAGTAACGTCTATTAGTGTGTGTATTAGTTTTCAATCAATCAATCAACCAAATATTTATGACATACTATCACGTCTTTATCCCTTGCGGGGTAGACAGAGCCCAAGGTCATAAAACCTACAGGCTACGTTTAGCATCGTAGTGGGCGTAAAGGTGGAAAGCGGAATCAAAATAGTGATGGGTTGCTAGCTGCATCACATATCAACAAATGTCAGATGCCTTTAGGCAGCCTGAAAAATCTGACACCTGTATTGGCCACTTACACACACGAAAAACAGAAGGAGATATCTACCTGGAAAGCTTGTTCCTAGTGGACCTCGAAGTGAAGTTGCTGGTCTTCCCGCGACGCAGCGAGCTGAAGGAAGGCTTGATGGGCTTGGCGATGATCATGCTGCTGCTCTCAGGCAGCGGCTTGGCGCAGTTCAGGGTCGTCACAGTGAACTCTACGTCTTTTATGGGCTCGTTTAGTGCTGAGGACAAAGGGATAAATTTTAGGACCTCCATATACCTAAGCCTCATCATAATATGACTATAGACAAATATAATACATTAAACAATAAAACTAACTTATAAGAACTAGAAACTAACAATTAAACCTACCTAAGAAATAAAATGACTTATAAATAAAACCTAGCTATAAATAAAAAATGTCCCGCAGGTCATTACCCTGCGGTAATATGCCCAGAAGACTGGCAGCATTGCCACGTTGAATGGCAATGCTTATTCTTTGGGCAAGATAGTGACCAGCCCTCTGGTCATTCGACACCTCGACCAGCCTTTTGCTCACAAATTTGAATAGTTTGTGAGCTGAGGGGCCCCACGGACCCAGTGTCTCGACCCCAAATGGCTCAAAAATATATGCGTCACCCAGGCATATATATTTGCCTAAGATTATATAAAACCTAGACTCTTTTATCCTAAAAGCGTAGAAAAAACTAGTGTCCAACCCATACCGACTATGGGACAAAATTGAGCGCACAAAATTGACAAGACGCGTGTGATAACACAAAGCTGTCACGCACACAAGCATTGAAAAATTGGCCGGTTTTTTAATCAGTGAAACAAAGGCATGAAGGTGTCTAAAGAGTAATTAGTCAAACACCTAAGCCTAAGTCGTGTGGTTCCCGGCAGAGTAGAATAGGACCACTCCAAGTCTTCCCGTGGATGTCGTAAAAGGCGACTAAGGAAGCACAGGCTAAACAAAGCTTATTAACATCAAAGAGACCTCTTCAACCCGTCTGTCCAATGTGGACAGTGTAGGCCAGATCCTCTGTCTATCCTGTAGTACATAGATGGTCGTGCTCCTTCAGTGGAGACTAAAAATAGGCCTGATGATGATGTACTATTAGTGTAGAGCGGCACGATCCGCTGCAAGATTATCATCATCTGAGCGATTTCCCGGTTGCACCTTCAGCTATGTCGCTTCAGGGCCCGGGGTTCGCTTGCTCATCATCAGCCTATTGCAGTCCAGTCAGACATAAGCGGGACGGGAAGCACACTTTGTTTGGTTATTTCCAGTTTAGTTAGGACATTGCAGGCAAGATCACCTGATTGTCTGATATGAAAGATGATTCCGTGCTTCGAAAGGCACGTTAAGCCGTTGGTCCCGGCTGCCATCTGGTAGTTGTTAAAGGAAGCAGGTCAGATGCCGAGAGGCGGATCCGAAGAACTCTGACACCAGGGTGTACATGGTCGACTGACCGTGTCACCTACACGAAATGATGATGATGATGACTTACCCGTAAACTCCTCAATAGGTTTATCGATAGTATCATGGTCTATCCAAGTCAACCCCATCTCGACTTTCTCCGCCAAGTCCTGCCATTTCTGCCTGTTCTCCATGGTCCCTGTGTACAGCGGTAGGATCCATGGGAATGTGTCGGAGAGCACTTTGTAGAGAGGTAGGCAGATCATGTCGATGAAGCCCACTTGCATCTGTGGTAGCTCGTCTTTCTTCTCCCTGAAAAAAGGTCATTTGCTTCAGTTAACATTCATACACTATCATGTCCATTTCCCTTGCGGGGTAGACAGAGCCCAGGTCTAAAAAACTTAAAGGCCACGTTTAGCATTTTAGCAGGCCTGTAGATGGAGAACGGAATTAAAATAGTTACGGGTTCCTAGCCGCATCGCCTATTGACATGATTCATCTATCATGCCCATTCCCTCGATCGGCTTTTACAATCTGCGCAGGAAGAGAAGCAGCTGTTACATCCTACTTTTTTTGTTTTCTCCCAGACCAGCGTGGAAGCTTCAGTTAACGAATTTCTTTAACTCAGTTGCTGTGCCCTACAGGCCTCCGCCTAGCCTCGGCAGAAGAGATTGACTTAATGTTGCTAAGAATGATATAAGTGACGATGGTCCTCCCAATATCAAGGATTTAAAACCATAGAGTATAAAATAAAAGCCGGAAAGTGGATCCCAAGCTCCAAAACATCTCAGCCAAGGATGCAACTGGGAAAATTCTCAGATGAGGGAGAGAGAGCTTTGAGATTTGTAATAATACTGGGGTACGCTGTTTTAAATATTTAATTTTTAATGACAGTAACTGCTTCGTGAGGTCATTATTTAAAAAAATATATCAGATGTGTATCCGTAACTTTCTTGACACCGTTAAAGAGTATATGTGATGAAATTAGATGAGGAAGTCGGTGCCGAGGCGGGGATGATTCCGTTCCTGCAAAGCACGGAGTTCTCTGACATGAACGTGGGCGTCGAACTGGACGAGGGGTCACCTTATCCCATTCCGATTATACCAGTCTTCTACCAGGACAAAGTTGATAAGATAAGATGATGCATTTAAAATGCTATTTTGATTATACTCTTATTAAAATACAGAAATAAGATATGGGTACTAGTATTGTAAAATTTAAAATTCCGTTCCTTTGGTATTCTGATTGAACAGCTAAGTATTTATCAAAATAGGTTTTTCTTTTAAACTATTTTAAAGGCCTTCAACCAATTGTTGATAAAATATCCTTTTGAATAAACACCGAATTACACTAATACCTATATTAAAACCTAAAGCGCTGGGCAAATAGAAAAGACGTAAAGGACGGGACGCAGACATGTCTCCTCTGCGTCTTTTTCATACAATACTCGTCTGCGACTGGTCTGCGCTCTGTTGTAAAACATACGGACGGGGCACGGGCTTGAGCGTACGGAGGAGGGGCGAAACGGGGTTGCGGGCGGGGTGAGGCGCGGGCGCCGGGACTCACGCGTCGCTATCACATCACCCACAACCACCGAGCGCCCAGCGTCACGTCTGTGCCTCATCTTTTCTATATGTTTTCAAAAGTCACGACGGCGCCCGTGTGTGCCCTGTCCGCGCCCCGTCTTCGTCTTACGCCTTTTCTGTGTGTCCTGAGCTTAAAAGGCTTAGCGGCACTACTCCGGCTTTTTACGGATCATCATAAGCACTTCAAAATCTCACGTTGTAAGGGCATACTGGCATTTATCTGTTATAAAAATAAGTACCTGTCCATCATAGCTATAGGCTGCTGGTTCAGCTGTAACTTCTCCAGGTCTCCTTGATCAAAGAACTCGTCGGCCACCAGCTTGGCCACCTTGTGCTGGATCTCCCACGGCTTGGCGATCGCCGACACGTCGCACGCTGTCATCATCATGCCGCATAGCACTGGAAATAAAAACAATGCCTGATTAATACCGTGATCGTCGTGTCGCCACTTCTATCACTCGCCCCGATGACTTCTTCGTAACAGACCGAAACTAGTCGGTGGATCCGGCGTAATAAAACGTGAGTAAGGCCGAGTTTTCATAATGAATTTATTTCGCATAAGCTTTAATTGCCGTGTGATTCCCGGCAGAGTAGAATAGGACCACTCCAAGTCTTCCCGTGGATGTCATGGAAGGCGACTCAGGAAACACAAGTTAATCACGGCTTATAAACATCAAAGAGACTTTTTTACTACACCCTGCAAGCTGGCCAGTCGGGTGTCTGGCCAGCTTGCAGGGTGTAGGCCAAATCCTCTGACTGATCTGGTTAATACATGGCTCTGGTAGTATACAAAGAGGGTCACACTCCTGCAGTGGAAACTAAAAAAAACCTGATGGTGATGATTACTTCGTCATCGGACTTAAGTTTTTTTGGTGATCTACTTATGGAATTGAAAGTAGTAATTATTGTTTCATAGATTAAACAAATTCATACCTAGTTTTAGGCGTGTGAACGAAGAAATCTTCTCAAAATGGTTTTTTTATGTCATATCTCGCCGTTTTCTTTCTAATTATTTAGGCAACACTCGACACCAAAAAAATCATATATCTCGTTAAGAAGGTAGTAGTTGATAAGTCAATAAAGCTGGAAACATCTTCTTCATCTTCACGTTTTCACGGCTCATATCATATCATCATAACAGCCGTATAAAGTTTACTGCTGGATACAGGCCTACTCCAAGTATTTCAATCATTGGAGGGGTTTCGCCATACTCACCATGCTTGACAAATGGGTTGATGAACGCAGTTTGTTTGGCTTATATCGCTTCTAACGCTACTGCCCATTGAAACGGTTTTTAAGCGAGGGAACGGATTAGAGTTTTTTTTTAACTGGGGAAACTGAATAAACTTATTTGGGATGCTACTTGCTTGGATGGATTGGAGATGAGAAAGTAGCAACTTGGGAGGCCGGGCGCGCGTACCCGATGCCATACCCGCAATTCCAAATAACTTCTAAAAAAGAGTGACCCCAAACCCTTCCATCTTTTCCCATAAATTCAATCCCCGAAATTATATTACTTACATTCCTTCTTCTCTGGACTCTGCCAGTCGAACTCGCCGTTGTCAACCAGTTCTAAGAACTTATTTTTCTTCTTGAAGTACATGGCCAGGTCAGTCGACAAAATGGCGGTCTCCACCACTCGCATCACGGTTTTGTAGTCACAAGGAGATAGCGCCTAGAAAAAAGATAAAATAATACAATTTTTGGCTTTCGCGGTTACGATCACTATTATTATCATTACGGGACTCTACGCGACTATTTTTGAGATTTGTCTAATATTTCGACAACATTGCAGCTGCCTTTTTATAGACCAACTGAAGAGCTGCAGTGGATGTTGGAACTGTCAACGGAAACCGAATCGGTCTACCCTCTTGGTAAGTGTTTGTCGTAATATCAGACAAATCTCAAAAATAATCGCGGCAAGTCCCGTAGGGATAATCCTAACTAATATTAGAAATGCGAAAGTGAGTTTGTTTGTTTATTTGTTTGTTTGTTACGCTTTCACGCCGAATCTACTGAGCCGATCATCATGAAATTTTGCATACACATAGGTTAGGGTACCGAGAAGGACATAGGCTATATTTTACGCGGGCGAAGCCGCGGGTAACAGCTAGTAATAGATAAAACTAAGTTATCAAATGTATTTTTACAATATTAATTTACATCACTAAATTTGAAAAACACTGTGTGTGTACCTAATAAATATTTCGTGTACCAGGTATGTTAAGCCATCTAGCTTTAAAGTCGGACCCATCTCAGAGAAACTTGCGGGAATGCTTGCATTACATATCCATACCATCTGAGCCAGACTATATGACGTGATGCGCAGGGATTTTACTGGTATCTGAATAGAGTGGTTTCAACACTGTTTTTTTTTACCGTCTTTGTCATTACGTAACTTTATCATGCGGCGGCCCTAGATCGCGCGTAATTACCATAGACATTCTAATTTGCAACAAACACAAGAAAACAAAATCGCTAAATATATCTTCGCACATAAATCGCTAAAATCAAATTGATTCTTTTTCTAATTCTTTTATATTTAAAATCAGTTGGGGTGTCTGAGGTGTTCAGTAGATTCATTACAAATCCATACCATCTGAGCCAAACCTATGACGCGAAGAGCAGGGACTTTACTGGTATCCTTAAAGAGTTTGGAACACTGTTTTTATATTAATATAAAAGTAAAACAGAGAGATAACTAATTTCAATCTGTCACCTTTTTTTAATGAGTAATACTTACTTATATCTACTCATTATTTAAACTCAAAAAAAGACGGTTGATGGTGGTTTGATTTTATGCCAATTTAAATAATGAGACACGTAATCATTATCAAAACTAGCATTAAAAGATGGTCTTCATTTTAAATATGTGATAATTACCTGGAATATATTATTACTTTCGCTGTTCAATATCATGACGCACTGGTCGAAGTGATGGTGCTCCATCGTCGAGGTCGTATATAAAATCGCCAGTGGACTCTCAGTTTTCGTCTGGAACGCGTTGTTCGTTCCTCTATGGTCTAAATCGTGGCATAGACAAGCGACTAGCAGACCAAGGATCTCCAAGTCCGACATTAGCTTCTCCATTTTCCCGGTTTTTAGCATAGCGAACATGGTTTGGGCTACGTTTAGAGCGTGCCTCCAATTGTGGTATTTCACTGGGCGGTAGTTTTTCTTCACGCTTAGTATCCATCTGCATAAGACCTGGAATTACAAACAGAAGGAATTCTAAAACTGTGGACTTATAATAATTGACTGATAAAACCAATGTAATTTTGCCAGGTTTATCCTTTGACTACCTACGAGTATATACTCTCTATACACCGACACATTTCAGTAAAAAAACTGGCCACTTTTTAATCATCAAATTGTTAGCCGTGTTAAATTTTTTTATAAGTACGCTTCTAACCGAATAGTGTCTATCTAGACCTTATATGCCGTGTGGTTCCCGGCAGAGTAGAATAGGACCACTCCAAGTCTTCCCGTGGATGTCGTAGAAGGCGACTTAGGAAACACAAGTTAAACAAAGCTTATAAACATCACAGAGAGAGACCTCTCCAACCCGTCTGGCCAGCGTGGAGAGTGTAGGCCAAGTCCTCTGACTGCTCTGGCTAATTTATGGCTCTGGTAGTACAGAGAGAGTCGAGCTCCTGCAGTGGAGACTAAAAGAGACCTGATGATGATGATGATGATGAGACCTTATAGCGCAAATTAGCTACGTAAGTAGTTGAAACAAGAACTATTATATTTGTTGTGAAAGTAGTTGTTGACTGGTAGAGATCCCATCTTGGGATAATTCCGCCATTGTGAATTTACTGATTCGGGCCCGTATTTTTTTTTCAATGTACAATAAAAATATCACGCACAATAAGCAACTAATTTAAGGGAGATGGGCAGGGCATTAACAGAGTTTAGGCGCGTTATCACCACATATTATAAAACAAAGTCCTCCGCCGCGTCGGTCTGTTTGTCTGTCTGTCTGTTCGCGATAAACTCAAAAACAATTGCTCGGATTTTCATGCGGTTTTCACCAACAGATAGTGATTCACGAGGAAGGTTTTAAGGTATAATACATGCCCGGGCGCAACCGGGTAGGGCTGCTAGTGCTTTTTAATCATCCTTTTGATGCTTAATTAATACATTTTTGGCCTAGGCAACCCTAATTAGCGATGTAAGTGGAAGAGGATAAGTGAGCAACACGCAAACCTTTCCGCCCGAAAGGACCTTTCTTATACATACATATTATCACGTATTTATCCCTTGCGGGGTAGCCTGAACCCAGGATTATAACACGTTTAGCGTGTTACTGGGCGAAAAGATGGAAAGCGGAATGCAAATAGTGATAGGTTGCTAGCCGCATCGCCTATCTACGTGATTCTTTAGATTTTTGCCCAATCCTTAACCGGCTTTTACGGTCTGAACAGGAAGAAAAGCAGCTGGTATATTCTATGATTTTATTTTCTCCCAAACGAGCGTGGAAGGACCTTCCTCATGCTAACTCATTTTCTGTCTCTGGCATCAATCAGAAGATACTTACATCGTAGGGTATGTGGAACTTCTCGACAAGATTGCACTGCAAGAACATTCTCAGCGTCGCCCTACACGTGTCTTCGTCAGATAGATCGAAGTCTGAAACAAACAGACCTATGAGTAGAATTTAACATCACACACTACAATACACCTTAGAGCCCTAGGGCGTTTTTCCAGTTGCATCTCTGTTATGTGGCTACGAAACCCGGGGATCACTAATATGACTCGTGTTATTATATGATTTAGTAAAGTTCTTAAAGCCGTACAGCCTGGTCTGACGCCAACTGTGCTTGGAAACTCCAGAATTTTATCGAATATCAAGTTATAAAAAAAAACAACAATGAAAAAAGATAATGTTTTCTTATGTTTTCGCAATTGTTACACATTTAAATAAAATTATTTTAATACGGTTTTTATCGCGTTTATTACATTATTTATACACCTAACGTTTCGAGCACTTTACAGTGTTCGTGGTCGCAGGTAGACTAAGTTAGTATAAATAAGTAAGTAGCGATAAAAACCGTATTAAAATAATTTTATTTAAATGAAAAAAGATGGCAAAGAAATAAACAGAATCAAGATAACAATTATTATTACCTATCTACTTAACTTAAGCGATTTAAAGTAGTATATTACTGCAGTGGCCAGCAATAGATGCATTGATAGATGAACGTGAGGCATTCTCACGGCCGGGCTGGATCCACACACACGGCGATGATTGCGCCCAAGGCTTGTATCGTGCTTATCTCAAATAAAGTGCGGAAAGTTATACTTAGAGATACATACATATTATCACGTGTCAACCCCTTGTGTAGTTTTCATAGTAATTGTGCTGGCCACTAAAACACAACAGATATGGATTTTCGTACATAATTAGCTGGCGTGATTTGGCCAGTAGAACAATGTCGATTTATCCTAAACAAGGATGATGAAATATTGGTCGAATTTCCAAGTATGAGAAAATAAAGATAATAATGATTGTAGTTTACCGTGAAACTGAAAACTATAAAGATTGTAGGTCTCCGATGATGGTATGACGTCTCGGCTCAGTTTGTCGGTGTCTTCCGCTGATGCAGTGGCGTGGTACGACAGGCACTCTAATGCGACCTGAAAACAAAAATAATTCCCCTTACTTCCTAATTTGGTTCAACATGAACTGGTGAGATGTTTACTCAGTAAGAAGATACATATTTCTTTGCTAATATACGTCTACGAACACCCCGTCCACAGTTTCTCCCGCGCACCTGGATGCGCTAGCTCGAGTCGAAGAGGTAAAAAACCTAGGAATAAGTACCTACGGTATTAGGCAAACATCGAGTAATAGCCAAGAACCACTAGTGACAGAGGGAACATGCTCGCTCGATGCTACAATCATCAAACGAGCATGTTCCCAGCAAAGACTTTTATATAAACTAAGGTCTTTGGTTCTCACGCAACCAGCTTTACGGGATGGGCATTGGGCATCCGTAAAGCGCCTCTCATTCATGGCGTACCTACTGCACTCGCTTATATATGGCGAAACTTTGGTGCAAATAAGTACAAATAAGTTGTCGTGTCCATTTCGGTAGCAACGTACACCAAATTATTTCACGATTCCTGACGCCGGGGGTACGACAAACAATTAAATTGCATCTCGTGTGATGGAAAACCAATACCACTTCGCCAATCGTGGAGTGTAAAAGCTTGGTGTAAAAATAAGAAGTTTATGTAATCACGGAATAAATTTATCTACAATAGTGGTAATTTTCAAAGGCATAAGTGCTTTCTGTCTTCCGAGAAAGTTGTTGTGTGGAGGAAGAAGTAAGGATTCTACTCACGTGCGTTAACCATAGCTTTTGGACAGTTCAGTCGGCAGGGCAAATGACTTTGAATTTCCCATATTAATTTCCCGGGTAGCTGAATACTTTTGTATGAAAAGGTCGACGTTAATAGTTCCCAGCATTCATCCCTTAGGAAAAGTTGTTCATATTGACGGTCTTGAGTCACCCCTTTAAAGGCCAATTTACACACTTTATAGATTGTTTGATTGTAAACTTGCCTTTTGCTTCGCCATCAGTTTGCACGCGTTCTCATACATCTGCGTGTTGTGGATGCCGAGCCCGCAAAAGATGGCGAACGCCTCGAATATTGACACGTCACCCTCAGTGAATTGAGAGCCATTTTCCTGTAAAAACGTAATCGAATTATATTTTAAACAGTCTTAATATATATGTGGGGGAAGAACTCTAATCATTCTATGCAAGTGGGCGTGGTTAAGCTTCAAATAGGACAGCTAACCTTAAGATAAAATTAAAGTATAGTCAAAGGGTCAATCAACTGGTGAACTGCCCAAGGGTGTGGTTGGCTTATGCGAACGTATTGGGCAAAATATGTGTAACCGAAATATGTGTAACCGAAGTGAAGCGAAAGTAAATAGCCCGTTTGCGCCACAAAACCAGAAAAACTAACTTACCTACTTATATCTATTGCCTATTTCCTAATACCACAAATTATGTAACCAAAGCTCAGTGCTTATACGTCTGTCAGGTACACTTATTTGTGCAACGCCAATCACATCTTAATTTGCATGACAATAAGCATACAAAGCTAGACGTCCACAGCATCGTCGTTAATAGAGACATATTGTTATCTCCTTCAATTGAATTGTATCTGATGTTCAAAAATTCACAACGAAATTTCGAAGAGTCCTTAATGTTCTTACCTTATTAATGAGCTGTGCCACGCCAATCACATCCTTATTCGCATTGACAATAGGCATACACAACATTGTCCTGACGTTTATAGCATCGTCATTGATGGGGTCTGCACTCTCCATGTTGTTTTCTTTTCGCCACTCGTCGACGTCGGAGATGTTCAGCGCCTTGTTGGATTGGGCCACCTGGAGAAATTAACGTAAGGTTTAAAACACACAAGTTACCACTACATAAACTATACACGACATAAGTGCATCTTTAGCTACCGCTAAAAAGCGCTTATACAGAATTCCGCAAACGCACGAGTACTTGTCGTCACTTATGTTTATTTGTATTCTCAAAAAGGACAATTTAAGTTTTGAAAATTGGTTGACCTTCTTCAAGAGAAACGAACAACCTCAAACGCTCCGCGTTATAAGGCGTGCTGAGCAATAGTAAGAAATTCCCTAAATACGTAATAATAAAATGTCACAAAATAAAAAAATAATATTTAGCAAGTAAGTATTTAATATTAAAGTGCGTATAAAAATGACACAAATGATGATTAAATAAAAAACTACATAACACCTTCGTACAAGTTATAAATATGATAGAATATGAGCCCTATGGGAGGAATACAATGAAATATTTTCAGCACAGCCATCGCTAAACCATATTCACGCAAAGAAGTGACTTTCAATGGAAAAGGTAATTTCATTATTAGGTAATTTGTGGTATTGTAACTCTTACCTTCAAAGCAATAGACGCCAAAGTAGAATTGATGTCGTGCCGTGGTGTAAGAGTAGTCTTTGACTGCTTAGCTCCAAGTTCGAAGAGAGTGTGGAAGCGTGTCGGCGCCGGTGGCGGTAACGCTGGTATGGTGGATGGGTTGCTACCCGGGCGTTGCAGGATGCGTTCCAAGTGACTCTGTAAAATGGAATAGAATAGCCAGTTATTAGTTAGAATATAGCTTAGAAAAGTGCCGTGTGGTTCCCGGAAGAGGAGAATAGGAACACATCAAGTCTTCCCGTGGATATCGCAGAAGGCGACTCAGGATACACAAACTAAATAATGCTTATAAACATCAAAGAGTCAAAAGCTCTCCAACCTGTCTGACCAGCGTGTAGGCCAAATCCTCTAACTGCTCTGGCGACTATATGGCTCTTATAGTACAGAGAGGGTTATGTTCCTGCAGTGGAGACTAAAAAGACCTGATGATGATGATGTAAGTTAAGCAGTGTAAGTTAGGTAGTGTAGGTAGAGCAAACAGTAAAATAACAGGAACATAATGTTATACCAATATACGAGGATAAATGAATCTAACAGGATAATTAAAAGAGGAAATTTCTTAATTACGTTTGTACAGTGATAGGTTAGCTACAAGTTATAAATAGTTTGAGTAATAATAAGATTAAAGCATTTGAATCCAATGAGAATGTCAAATTTTAAATATTTAAACTAGTCTTTCGATGGATAGGTACGGTGTAGCTGTTAAGGAAGGGTCATTCATTATACCCTACAGTTAAGCAAACTGCAAATAAACTTCGTCTGTACGAAAAAAGTAAGAAAAAGGGTGAGGGATTATCTCGTCTCTAAAATTTCATCAAGTTTTGAATACACTGGACTTATGTAGGGGGTACGATGGCAGAAAATTTTATTCAAATCTGACAATGATGGAAATATAAAAAAAAAATCGATTCCAATTTCGGGTTGAACGGCGTCTGAAATCCCCAGATGGAACCAAATCATAAACCCTTAAAAAATACAGTCGTTGTAGTTTGAAATATAAATAAGTTTCGAATTAAATATTCATCAATTTCTAGATAAATCACTTACCGATTCGCAATGATCCGTATCCAAAATGAACACTGCACACCGATCGCACTTCAACAGTTCCCTGGCCTCCGTCATGATCTTGGTGACGAGGCATTCCAGATTGCTCTGCTCCTCAAATATACTCCTGGCCAGGGCTAGGAGGATCTGGTTCCTCTTGTACTCGAGGACTGAGGACTCGAACAGCTGCGCGTTTTGGATACCGATGCCGCAGAACGTGAGGTACCGGCGGAAGACTTCCACGTCGCGAGGGGAGAATTCTAAGGAACCTGTTACAGAAAATGAGACGTTATATCCAGGCACTGATTAAACTGCTAATTTTTAAGGAGTTGAATATGATTGAGTTGTTTGTAGCAGGAACTGTAGAAACAGCAAAGCAAGTAACTGTTACTTCTAAGGTTTTAGAGTTAATATTATGTTTGCTCATAGATTACATTGAACACCAAACTTGAAACTAGAGACTCTAGTCGTTGATGGCCATCGATTAATGATTTAGTGGCGAAACTCTGGAACTTGCCGTATGTGTTCGTAAAATCACTTTGGTTGTTATAAATTATTATAAATAAAATGGGCCAATAATTGAACCTTGTGGCACCATACTCATATACCATACTCATATTCATGCACAGATGCACCAATAAAATATCTGTATATTTGTAATGTTTGTAATTTTTGAGCACCGCTTATTCTAAATTTTACGTGTTTATAAACATAAAAAGAATTCATACCAGAAAGTTTAAAACAATAGTGATCTACACAGTCAAATGCTTTTGAATTCTCCGTATCGCTTTGTTCTTACCGTCAGTCTTATTAATAATCTGCGCCACGCCAACAACATCGCCCTCGTAGTTGCATATCGGCATGCACAGGATAAGTTCTGTTTTGTAGCCCGTCCGAGCGTCGATTTCTTTGTTGAACCTGAAATGTTAACAATGCAATATCCTTAAACACACAATATAAAGAAATAGTTAACATAAATGTCGTTTAATAATTTACAAATTGTGCAAAAGGCGGCCTTATTGCAATGCAATTTCTTCCAGGCAACCTTTGCAAAAAAGAAACAATGTTAGAAGAAGATTGCTGCGCGGGGTAGAAAATACAAACTAAATGAGATTATATAACCTGTAATAAACATACTTAAATATAATAGCAAAAATATACATAAATAAACATAAATACTTTACATACTCGTTAATTCGCACAACTTACACAAAAACTGTAATATTTGATCATGACATCTATGTAGTCATGATGATAGCTAAATGCTTAGTTGGAAAAATAATCAGATAGAAAATGTTAATTTACTTGGGATTTGAAGCTGGATAGCGTTTGAGCACACCAGATAGTTTGTGGTAGTGAGTTCCAAAGAAGTCCGGCCGTACAGAGAAAGATCGTGGGAAATACTCCATAGAATGAGGTGGGATTTAAAAACAAAGGTTTCTTTTCCATACATTTGATCCGATCAGCTGGACACTTTTGTATGGGTATGTCAATTTTTTCTGAGTTGTTCATCAAAAGTTGTTCATTTTGATGGGCTGAGTCATCTCTTGAAGTTTGTGTATTGAATATAAAATAAGGGTGTATAGTCAAACATTGGTGAAGATTGGTTTGCTAGTCGTATAGTAAGAGTCACCACCTTTGCACACCATTGTTAACTTACCTTTCGTCAGCATACGCATTCTTGATGTTAATGGGGTTTTTGGTCTGCGCAGCCAGCCCGGCCACTCCTCGTCCAAACGGGATCTTGATCTCTTGTGATCGCGCCGTTTTCAGTGCATCATTCAGTTCTGAACACAAAACAATAAAATGTTATACTGTCTTTTTAAACGTCTTCAAAAAGGGAGGTCTCAATAGGGAGTATGCGCGTAATTGCAATAAATTTTTATTTGCTTAGTATAATCCTCAATAACCACAGTAAAATAGTACATTGTGTAGCAAGGGCGGTATAGAAGACATTACGTCAAACGAGCGACTACTAACAAGCACGAGGCGAAGCCGAGTGCTTTTAGTAGTCCGTCCGAGTTTGTAATGTCTAATACCGGCCGTGATACACACAATGTTTTTCATCTCACCGAGTAAATAGTACAGCAAATTTTTTTTTTCATTTTATATTGGTTGGAATTGTATAGTATGAATATAGTTTATCATTTACGATTACAAATTATAAATATTTTGCCTAAAAATAAATAGCGGCAAACTGCGTTGAGTAGAAAATGTATCCGAGGATTTCACACCACAGATAATGAAAATGTTTTATCCAAAAAGTGGAAGTCTAAGATCGATGAATACAAACAGCCAGCCACCACGGCCATTAACAATTCCAAATTTGAATCTCGCAGTATAGTATAGTTCAAATGTTTTTTTATCAGGTTCACTAGCAATTCCAAATTTGAATATTCGACTAGAAAACTTTTTGGATGTAGAAGATTTGACACTTGTGCATGGTATAGTGCCCTATTAAATTAAAAAAAAATACTTAACGCGCTCTCGGGCTTTATGGATTTTGTATGAAATCTTATAGCCCGCGGTCGTAATAGCGACCATCCAGCCCACTTTGCTTGCATTTAATGACAGTGTTTAAGAGTAGGTGAGATAAAAAAATATGAAAGAACCTTTAAAATATCTTAAGTAAAGACGAAGATGTGAAACTTAAAAGTTTAAATAAGAAAGAGAAGTCCGATATGGACTAGTGACATCATAGTCTATGTCATGCATACATTTGCCATATAAAATAGAGTTTTCGCGAGTGAGATAGACATATTATCGTAAAATCATTTAATCTCGTTCGTTTTTCAACCAAATTTTATTTTGTTTTCACTTTCAGTACTTTACTATTGAATATTTTTGGATAAACTGGTAAGATAACAGATATTTTTTTCATGCATGTTCCCTATGTTTGTTACGCAATTACTCAGTCAGTTATGGATCGATTTTACTGATTCTTTTTTTGTTCGATAGGTAATGCTCCACAGGTGATCCCATAAAATTTTTGTCGCAATGTATTGAGCACTTTTTGAAAAAATAAACAAAAACCCAAAAAATTTGTTAAAGGATGCCGTTTGGTTTAAACTTATTTGTAATTTCTTATGTGAATCAAGATAAACTGATAAGAACGTTACTCCTCTGTTTTGACTGAACTTCAAAGGGGATCCTATAATTTTTTTTATCTACATGTATCCAGTTTTTTAGAAAAAAATCAACAAAAACCAAAAAAAAAAATGTACAAGTATGCCGTTTGGTTTAATCTCTTTCGCGAATCAAGACAAATTGATGACGACGTTGTTCCTCTATTTTGATTGAACTACCACACCCACTAAAACCTAATTTTTAGTTCCAGTTTGTACATTTACGTATGGGGCTAAAGTGGATTTTAGTTATTTGTTAAAAATAAATATTTCGCTTGATATTAAGAATATTTTTTCATTAAAATTTAAATTGTTGATGTGGAAGTGGAGCGGTGAAGTTTCGTGACCCTTATTATATATTTTTATTTTTACAACCCTAAAATGGCGCAGCGACCCAAAGTGAGTCTTGGCCTCCGATAGTATCTTCCTTAGGTCTGTCCTGCGCCATCTTTTTGTTTTACCACCGTATTAAAACATATTTTTTTGGCACCGCAATCCACCACCCACTTACCTAAAATCTATTCAGCCTAAAACTTTACCGTACAACACCGATACTTGTATCTCATTATACTGGACATTGGCAAAATCACTGAAATTTCGGTGGAAGCCATAATATAAAACAGAAGAAGAAGAAAGCTTGCTAATAAAACTGCTACTCTTTAGTAGATATATAGATTAATGAAGTTAGCATATATGCGTACTGGAATTGTTATTAAAATAAAATAAAAAAACAACGATTTGCACTCCATAAGTGAAACCTTGAATATTACCGTTGTTTTTCGATCAGGTCACTTGTCCGTCATAAAAATTTTGAATCTGTCGCGAGTTTAAAAAATTTTCCCCATCACAAAAAGTGCACAATGCCGCTAAAAAAGCTTTCACTTCAAAAAAAAATATACCTACAACAAGATGTCTCCTTCTGATATAATATATATTTATAAAACAAGTTACAGTTACAACTTAGCGTATATGAAATTACACCTTGTGATACGAAACGAAGGGACTTTTTTCAAAAGGCGGTTAAAAAGTTGGAAATACCTACAAGGCTTGGCTTCCGTGTCCTTACCGCCCGCGCCGTGTCTCCACAAACACGCCGCGCCCGCGGGAGCAAACACACCGGAAATAGGAAGTGCCGTAACGTAAATCTATGCTTTGCAAACTACGTCGATTTATGGTTCTATTTTATAGAGTTATTAGCATTTGCACCCGGCTTTGCTTGCGTTAGTTTCGAACAGTACTTTTCTCCGGGATGAAAGCCTTTCTTGGTACTCCAAGCAATATTCAAAAATTCATGATACTACTGAACCGATCATCATGAATTTTGTGAAAGCGTCACAAACAAACTCACCCGCATTATCGCGGTTTAAAAGTTAGGTTCAAAAGTGAGTTTGTTTTGGCGGATGTATTATGCCAAAAAACCATCCTCATGAATCACTCTATCTATAGGAGAAAACCACATGATAATCCGTGCAGTCGTTTCTGAGTTTATCGCGAATAGACAGACAGACCTGGCGGAAGACTCTGTTTTATAATATGTACTACAAATTATAAAACAGAGTTGTATATGTACATATTATGTAGTGATTTATATGTAGAAAAGTTTGTTGTCCATCATAACCTGTGATTCAGAGGTATTTGCTCTGCCATTGAGCCAGAGAGGCCAAACACTGGTCTTCCCAGACCGGGATTAAGATCTCATATCTATCGCGTATACGTACCTACATAACGATTTGTTGCATGATCATCATCACATACCTAGATCGGGCCAAAAATTTCGTCATAACTATTTATATTATGTATGGTCCATATTTAACCATTGACTTCCACTCTGCCCCCTTATTTACTAACTCGGATGACAGGTGTCGATGCCTATCAATCTAAAATTTTCTGTTACAATGTGGGTTTTGTTTGCTCTAATTTTTTATTTGGAAAACAAAAACCGCATTGTAACAGCAAATCGTATATTGATAGGCATCGACACCTGTCATCTGAGTTAGTAATTAGGGGGCTGGTCTGGGAGTAAAGAAAATACGTAGAATGTACCAGCTGCTTCTCTTCCATATCATAAAACCCGACCGAGAGAATGGGCGAATCTGGTTACAGAGTGACGCGTTTGACCAGCGCCGGCGACAAGCGCGTGTAAGATGTACCTATTTGTAAAGTTCTAATTCTTAGTGTTACTGATGGCAGCTTTATAGAAATATGAGACATAGGAGTAAATATAAAGAAATGTAAAGATTAACCATTATTTCATCATTATTTTTAAAAGGATTATCCAGTCATAGACATATTTGATATGTACAACTAGTTTATATAAATTATTAAAAATGAAATAGTCACATATATCCAAGAAGGTATATATATTAAATATATTGTAACAAAATATTGTTTTAAATTAGTACTTTCATATTCCTTAATAATATGATTATCACATTTAACAAAATAACTCGATACACTTGAATTTTAAATAAAAGTACAAAAATACAACTATCAAAGAAACAAGTTGATAAGAAGTAACACTTACGTCAGTCCAGTCTGCCGAGTAGATTTAGAATGCCCCTCAAATTAAATATTAATTTCTTTTATACCCTCTTTGAGTTAATTTTCGACCAATCACAGACATCGACCAATCACAGACGACCGTCGTTTACTTCTTATGGATTTGAAAGTTAACATGTGTAAAAATAGCTGTGAGAAATATACCAATAATTAAATAAAATCCAAATAAGATTTTACAGTGATTAATTAACATATGAATATCATTGCTATATTTTGCCATTCTAACTACTACTATTCTTCTAACACGCGCAGTTGCAATTACACTAGAATAGTAGCAGCGTTTCAAAGTCACGCAGTTCACACGCGCCGTTCGTGAGATGCCGTCCGAGAGTCCGTCCGAGCTCGTTTACTGGCAGTTAGCGTTTCAGAGTGACGCCGGTCAAACGCGCGCTGTTGAGACGCGCTGGCAACCGGCGCGTGCGCCAGCGTCACTCTGAAACCAGCCTAAGGAATCATGGCAATAAGCGATGTGGCTACCAAACCAACCCATCACTATTTTGATTCCATTTTCCGTATGAACGCCCACCACCAACCATGCTAAACGTAGCTTTTAGATCTTGGCTTTGTCTACCCCGCAAGGGAAAAGGACAGTATGTATGTATGCATGAACCATACTTATTGTGAGATAAAAGCAGTAATGCTTATTATATCTTTTTCGACAGGCCTAGGTATTGACCAACTTAGGGAATAGCGTAAGTTTCATCTAAATCGGTTCAGTAGTTTTTAGATATACATTTTGAAGGTGGTCTGATGAGGGTAGCTATTGTCACTTATATTTCTTTATAATGGTTATGAGTGCCATATAGTCAGGGGTGTCATATAATCAGGGGTGTCATATGGTCAGGGGTGTCATCCTCTGTTCGGTGGTTGCGGGTTTGAATACGGGTACAGGCCTCCTGAGCTGCTACTTTCTCATCCCGAAACCATCCAAGCAAGTAGCATCCCATGTAACTTTATCCCATTCCTCCAGATCAATAAACTCCTACCCTTTCCTCGCTTAAAAAAAATTCAATGGGCAATTCGTCGTAACCGAAATAAGCCAAACAGCACTCACCAACCCGTTTGCCAAGCGTGGTGAGCACAGCTAATACAACTCCGGGAGGGCCTAACGGTTTTTAATTACGGCCACGGCAAACATTTTGACGCCTTTTTCCGAAAACCTGTTATTAGTCACGCCCTTACTCAGTATTAGGTACGCTGCTGAAGGTCAACACCCACAGGCAAATTTGTTGGTTCCTCCTACTTTGTGTAGATGATGAATGAAGGTTTGTAAAGAGAGTGAAACCACAGTCTGAATCAAAGTTTATGACGGCTCTGATATTAGCTGCGAGCTGCGCAATACGCGCCCCGCCTCCCCGCGCGCGCCCCTCTGAACCTAATATTGTGTACTGCGCATCGACTCGCGCGATGTTCCGAGCCGCCATAAAGTTTGATTCAGACTGTACTAGCTATAGAGATCATCACGTCAATGGCAACCTGCATAATATACCTTCCGCAAAATTTTACCTTGTTTACTACGGAACCCTGAAACAGACGATGCGGTTAGCAAACGATCTCTCGTTTGCTAACCGCATTGTCTACTGACATGATTCCTTAGATTTTTGTCGTCTACCTCAGCCTTAAAAAGAGAAACATTTTAATCCAAACATAATTATGCTCCCAAATCACAATTCATTATCATACATAATTCAAACATTGTCCGAGATTTCCACAGGGATGTTATAATAATCATTCAGGATTGCTCACTACTGCGACAGAAAAATCTTGGTGCTTTATTTTATTACCCCAGATGCATAAAGAGGGGTGTTTTAATTTTGACAGATATCTGTGTGAGATTTGGTTTCTGTGTCTGTCTGTGACACCGTGGCTGTTAAACGGGTGATCCAATTTGGATGCGGTTTTTTTTTATTGTAAGCCACTTTCTTGGCAACGTTTTGTCAAAGTCAGGGAATTTATTTTCGGGGGTTGCTTAATTTTTTAAATTTTATATTACTTATCTCGTTGTGACGAGGGTAACACTGATGTATACGTTTGTGCCAGCGAGGCACATTCCCTGTGTAATAATGTTTTTTTTTATCATAAAATAGGTACATCAAGCGTTGTGATATATTCCATACCTAACCGTGATAAAATTCATTGCTCAGATTTGAAGTTCTGACGTATAGACTTTCCACTTTAGTGCGGATGAGAAGTTCATGAACTCAAGTCAGTTAATCAATTTTTTTTCTGCTTTATAATGGTTTATACGATTCACCGCAATTTTGATACTGATTCATTGTGTGACTGGAAGTTCTCTTAATATAATCAAGAAGATAAGTTAACCTTGAGCAAAAATCTATGTTTAAAATTATTCGAAGATCTCTATAATCAGTTAAATATTTAAATAAAGTTTGATTGAGAATACTGACATCAATAAAAAGCATTAAGTCCATTAAGTATTGAGTTATGAGTAAGTGCGAGCGAGATACCATTCTTACCTATTATGAACCAAATGTCAGCCAGCCAAAAAATGTACATAAACAATTTCAAACTCTATTCGTGAGTATTAAGGTTCAATATTCAATACCATTTAATGACAAGAGCTCTATCAAGTTGACAAATGGAAAGCTTGTGCTACACAGATGGATTTTCATGACTTATTCATTGTTTATTAGAGACAACTACGGCATTATGACTCCATTCAATCCCCGATTCAACTATGTGGACAATGCGTCATCAAATATCATTTGCGTTTTATTGCTACTAGGGAGACCACACGCAAGTTTATTTATAAGTGTATGGGTTTATTAATTAGTCATTGTCTATTCAAAAAGTAGTAAGTGAATCATCGTCATCATTTCGTGTTGGTGACACGGTCAGTCGACCATGTACACCCTGGTGTCAGAGTTCTTCGGAACCGCCTCTCGGCCTCTGACATGGTTCCTTTAACGACTACCAGATGGCAGCCGGGACCAACGGCTTAACGTGCATTCCGAAGCACGGCATCATCTTTCTTATCAGACAATCAGGTGATTCATGCCTGCAATGTCCTAACCAAACTGGAAACAACTTAACAAAGTATGCTACCCGTGGGAATCGAACCACAACCCCCGGGTCAACAAGGCAAACGCCTTAACCACCGGACCACGGAGGCTGTTTAGTGAGCACTTCCAAGATCTAATTTTGCATTCTAACTTGACTTTTTTACCGACGAAAAACGGAGGTTTTCTAATCGACGCGTATATTTTCAAATCAAAGAGACCTCTCCAACCCGTCTGGCTAGAATGGAGAGTAGTAATTAGCGAAATCCTCTGACTGCTCTGTCTAATATGGCTCTGGTATTACAGTGAGGATCATGCTCCTGCAGTGGAGATTAAAAAGACCTGGTCATGATGGCACTCATTTGGTGCGGATCCCTAAAATTAATAAGTCTTACCTAAAAAATAAAATAAAATAATATTTACTGGCGTTTCTTTAAAAGTATCAATTTACATAAGTATGTTTATGTACATGGAGCACACATGGGTCTATCGCTTAGCATCCCGCCTCCGAACTAGGATTAAGCCTGTATCTCGAGAAAGGCGGGTGCCTTGCAAATAAACCTGCGGGAGCCATGATATCAGTATGGTGCGAAAATACATTTTTAGAAACATAGAAAGGAAAATGTATTAATGTATACAACAATTCCCAAACTAGGAAAATAAGTCTGTTAACCTGTGTCCCGTGTGACGTCGAAGAGCTTCGCTTGTAGGTATCTGTGTGGAGGCATCCCTTTGGCCAGGAACAGACTCCCTCTGTCAGCTGATGTCAGGGTGCATACGTTCACGAGAATCTGAAAAAGGAAATGATGTCATCACTCTCATATCTTAAACTTAGGGCAAAGAGTATTGCCTAGTGGTATCGATAGTCACATATACATACATACATATTATCACGTATTTATCCCTTGCGGGGTAGACAGACCCTAGGTCATTACACCCAAAGGCCACGTTTAGCGTGTTAGTGGGCGTTATGGTGGAAAGTGGAATCAAAATAGTGATGGGTTGCTAGCCGCATCACCCAATCTCTTGACCGGCTTTTACGGTCTACGCGGGAAGAAAAGCAGTGTGGTATATTCTATGTTTTATTTTCTTCCCGTATTCTTCCCAGGGGTGTCATAGGCTATGCAACGTCAGCAAATAATCAATATGGCGGACGTAAACTGTCAAAAAAACAGGCCAAGTGCGTGTCGGGTCACGCACAGTGTAGGGTTCCGTAGTTGCGAATGACAACTTTGAGTTCACACTGTTCACAGTCGCACCTCACAGTTCAACGACCAAAAACATCTGACAATGAAAATTGTATGAAATTTTACATTTTCCAGTACATTTTATAAGTTAATGTTATAAGTATTAATTTTATAAGTTAGTTGCCTATAACTCTTTAGTTTGCACATAGAACTCAGCTCTGATAGTTTTCCTTTCAACTTCAGTATATGTACTACTGCTATAATTTTTTTCACGTATCCATCCATATATAACCGTTTAGTAGATAGAGGGGGGGACACTTACCTCTAACAAAAATTTGCAATTTAAAACCAAATATTTCGGAAACGGATCCTATTTAACGATACCCCACAAGATGGGTAAATATAGAAAAAAATTACTCCTCCACTTTACTTGTATGGGCGCTACCTTAAAAAATTTTTTTTCAAGATTTTTTCTACCACTTTTTTGCCATGATTAATTTACATACCCATACCAAATTACAGCTTTCTAGTACTTATAGTCTCTGAGTAAAACCGCGGACGGACAGACAGACAGACAGACATGGCGAAACTATAAGGGTTCCTTGTTTAGTACGGAATCCTAAAAAGGCTACAATTTACGAACTCCTGGTAAAAGACCTCTTACATAAATTAGCTTAGCTTACGAACCTGGCAATAATCTTAAAGACAAACACTTTTACGAACTCGCACACAAAACGGTTCGGAAAATATTATTACCATTTTGTGCTTTCCAAATTTCTTTGTACAGTAAACCACAAAAGTCATCATTTCGTGTAGGTGACACGGTCAGTCGACCATGCACACCCTAGTGTCAGAGTTCTGCGGAACCGCCTCTCGGCCTCTGTCGTGGTTCCTTTAACGACTACCAGATGGCAGCCGGGACCACCGGCTTAACGTGCCTTCCGAAGCACGGAATCATCTTTCTTATCAGACAATCAGGTGATTCATGCCTGCTATGTCCTAACCAAACTGGAAACAACTTAACAAAGTATGCTTCCCGTTGGAATCGAACCCACGACCTCCTGGTCAATAAGGCGAACGCCTCAACCACTGGACCACGGAGGCAGTTCTGGCCACAAAAGTCTGGGGTCACAAAAGACGTACCGTCTTATTATAAAACGAGGACTAATTTCAGTAACCGGTTTAAACCAGGGATTGAATAACCGAAAAAAATACGGTTAAATCGGTAAGCGGTATGACGTCATACCTTTATATTTCGATACCTTAGAATAATGGTACCTTCAAATTACCATACCATAAAGAAACGGTACCTGTACGATTTTGGTATTGTAATATT
Organism: Rhodophaea formosa; assembly: GCA_963082605.1. NCBI lineage: Eukaryota > Metazoa > Arthropoda > Insecta > Lepidoptera > Pyralidae > Rhodophaea > Rhodophaea formosa. The sequence goes on along the minus strand of OY720225.1, from coordinate 6,621,957 downwards.
GCGGTATCGATATTTTTTTTTTATATTGGACATATGAAATAAAGGTTTTCATTGAATTTTACCGCTGAGGATTCGCCTCAATGTTCTTCGTCGCATAGTTTTTTCGGTACTGAAAATATTTCAGTTAAGGTACCAGTTATAACTGGCTACGTAAGGCACAAGATCGCAATGGATGGCATGCATTGAGAGAGGCCTATACCCACTACGATCCGAGCGCGGATCGTAGTGGGATTGGCAAACCACCGCTTATCCCACGAGTCCCAATTGAACAGAGAAAAAAAGCCCTTAAATTAAAACACCCATTTTGATATTATTCTGCTTCTCACTGTACCTACCACGCAGAACGCCTACGCAAAATTGAACTTGTTTTAATTTTATATAACATCAACATTCCTTAATACTTAAAAGTATATACAGGGTGTAACAAAGATAATTTCCATTTTGGGTATTTTGTGTCTTTGGATATTATGGCCTTAGGCTCTGTCTATAATAATAATATGATAAAAAAACGAGGTAACCGCCATGTGGGATGTGGATTCAACGGTCTGTGTCCTGATAGTCGTATCTGCGAATGGTCTTATAGCGAAAAGTCTTGACCACCATCTCAAGAAGCTTTCGCTAGATGGCTGGATCAAGGGACAGATACAGCAGGCAGTACTCCTGGAAAAACGAGTACGTGCCGGCCTCTGAGGCCCTGACCGCTGGTAGCTTGAGCCCTGGCCCGCTCCTAGGTTTTTATTATGATTTTGTTTTGTGTTATATTTTTATATTCTATATATATAAACCTAATAAGATATAAAATAAATAAAGAGATAATGATAAAATTCATACTATCACGTCTTTTTCCATTGCGGGGTAGACAGAGCCCAAGGCTATAAAACCTAAAGGCCACGTTTAGCATATTGGTGGGCTTTTAGATGGTGAACTGAATCAATACAGTGATGGTTTGCTAGCCGCATCGCCTATTGACATGATTACAAAGATATTCACCCATTTTCTCGATCGGTTGAGAAGCAGATGGTACATTATACGTTTTTCTTTTCTCCCAGACCAGCGTGGAAGAGAATGATAAATAATAAAATATGATAAAGACGTGATAATAAATATATGTATGTAACAGAAATACATTTGAAGGCTCAACATTGAAGTAGGTAGAGAATTGCCATCGCTGTGCAGAGGGGTAATGTCGCCAGCCTACTGGGCACCCTTCCTCGCGGCGACGGGCTGGAATCTCTTGTTTATTTATAATTAGGCTATATGTTCAATCTTCTGTAAATATGTTATAAAAATGTGTAAATAAATAAATATATAAGTACCATAGTAGGTACTGTTCCCGACATCGAAATACGAATCTTTTCTCATACTAATTGAGCAATCAGATGATCAGATTGCTTCTATGGGACTGCTAAATATTTATTTTAGTTGTATGTAGGAACAATGGCTCATTATTGCGAATTGAGCATTCCTCTTTAATATTATTTCGCTTTTCTGATACACTCGGTCTATATAAGATATTTTTTTTTATAATATTGGTCTCAAAAAGAGTGCATGATTTCAGTGCTTTCACCATCATCATAGTCTCTACTGCAGGAGCATGATCCTCTCTGTACTAACGGAGCCATATATTAGCCAGAGCAGAAAGAGGATTTGGCCTAAACTCTCCCCGCTAGCCAGACGGGTTGGGGAGGTCTCTTTGATGTTTATAAGCTTTGTTTAGCGTGAGTGCCCTGAGTCGCCTTCTACGACTTCCACGGAAAGACTTGGAGTGGTCCTATTCTACTCTGCCGGGAACCACACGGCATACGAGTATATCAGTGCTTTACGGCTTCCTTAAATTCAATCATAATTTATATATATGTGTGAACAGATTAGATTGTATTGTTAGAGACTTTACCTTACCCCGAGTGTTTGTAAAAATACTTTATTATTATCAAGGCAGCCGATTCTTTTTATTTTTCTAATAAAATAATCCTGTTTAAATTAAATATGCGTAACGAAACTTTAAAAAACAAGTTCATTCTATGACAATCAATATTTTTCCAATAGCGGAATGTAAAACTTCAAAAGTGATTCATTGGCTATACTTGCTCAAATAAACAAATAATAATAAATAAATATTTAGGGACACATCACACACATTGAGCTAGCCCCACAGTAAGTTGTAAAGATTTATATAGATGAACATCCAAGACCCATGCCAATCTGAAAAAGATCGTTTTCTATCATGACCTAGCCGGGGATCAAACCCGCGACCCCTCGTGCCGCTGGCCACTAGCGTGTTAACCACTGCGCCCCGGAGCTAATCAAAAGCTTCAATGCTTTAAAAGTAACACTGTATAAGTCGTTTATTAAAGGGTAACTTCGCTTCATGTCTAGTTACCCAGTTCCCAGTTAGTTACCGAGTTAATGCAATACACAACAGAGTTTAGCAGAACTCTGCAACTATGTCAGTACTGTTTCAGGGTATTTTTAGAATAGCTTTATAGTTATGTATTTAACTATAGTCATGGGGCAGATACAGAATTATGGCTTTAATCCTAATAGACAAAATAACAGTCCAATCATCGAACATAAAGGTAGTAAAAATTAAAATCAAACAAATGACGGCTAGGTATATTTATTATTATTCAAATTTTTATCGCTCTCAATTAATATTCTCTTTTTTTTTAAATTCTTCCAGAGAGGCACATATTGACTATTAAATATATTGTCATTTACAGAAATAACCAATGATATTTACCCTGAACAATGCCTTAAAGGGGTAACTTATCATATAGTTATGACATTTTCGTACAAATTGCCGGGCCAACCTAACACTTACATACCCATGAAAAATTGATAATATTAACATGCATACTTATTAAATAAATGATATTTTGAGTTTCAGCATTTAAACCTTCATACGTCTGCAGGTTTCAAGAAAATTGGTAGAACTTCTTTTTATAAGAATCCGGTAGGGTAGTAAGTTACCTTCCCTACTGGATTCTTGGTTCTTTTGTTGATTTCCATATATTTATCAAGGTTTCCATTTTAAAACCCGTATGCGGCTTTCAAACGAGTTTCATTAAAAAAATAATATTATATTTTACATTTACTTAGATACTAAACATGAATGGCGACTGTTTGCAATATTACAATAATTGCGCTTGTCTTATTGTTACAGCTTTGACAAAAAAAAAATACGAAAGATATTAAAAAAAAATTGGAATTTTGAGTTAATTTTAGATATAAATTATCCTATCTCCTTAAGGTTACTCATTGAGTAAGGCGTGAAAACAGACTGGCAGATCTATCATTTCTTTGCATGTAACATCATTTTAATGGTAATTCTATACGCTGATAACAGGATTGATCGATCGTAATGTGATTAACTACAGAGTCCTACTTGTAAGGCATCCATATAAGTTGCTGAACGTCAAAGCAAATTTTAATTAAGGAAGGGTACCAGTATACTTATTACCCGAGTGTTGGAGACAGGCAGGCGTGGCGACCACTTTTCATCCTGTGAAATTAATTTTACAGCATGTTAAAGTGTGGACTACCATGCTGTTGTACCTCAAACAGGCTTCCAATAGGCTTGATTCCTTAATTTATTCTTCTTAAATCCTTAATTAGTCCGTCTGGCAGATTATTGAAAAATATTAGGACACGTATTTTTTCTTTTGTCAATCAAACAAAAATTGATTGATTGAAAAATATAGCCATCACACTTTTTACCGGTCTGTTGTGTTTGAGCTGCATGAGCCTCTACTCCTGCACTTTGATGCGCTTTATTCTAACGATCTCATGTTTGATTTAAATAAGAAAAAAATACGTATCCAAACCCCCCGACACTTTCAATATCATTGAAGTAACCCGGAACCAATACAAATTTCGAATCGATCGGACTAAAGAAAATTAGTCAAATCCTCTCATCAACTAGAAAAGAGCTGATGATCTTCAAACGGCTGAACAAATTTTTATGAAAAATGGCAAACTAAACGAAATTCGATTCATCCGTTTGAGCTCGATACAACAGACAGACACGATAAACTTATAACACCCCTCCCTTTTAGCGACGGGGGTTAAAAAGAATTTGTTTAGGAACCATGCCTATTATCACGGCTGAGGACGAGGATGAGGCAAACAGGGAATTGTTCAGATGAGACAGCTGTCTTTTGTTACGGGAGGAAAGCTGGAACGTTCGAGCGAGCGAGCGAGTACGAGCACGTTCTAAAATAGGTTAATATCTAGGAACTGGACCCACTGGACAAAATTTTAAACGATATCTCCGTTTTCTTTCAAATAATTTATTTCAAATGGACACAGCACTGGACTCCGATTAATTCATGTTAAGTAAGTCCTTAAGAAAGTCCCCACTATCCCGATCCTTTTAATAAGCTACACCTGTATAAGTTCAAAATACTTACTCTCAAAGAGTACCTAACATAATACTGATACTGTATTCAGTATTAGAATGTTTCTAAAACATAATACCTTTAATTCGCAAAGCAAATTAGTCGCCAACAGTAAATAGTAGGTAGCTAGCCTCCAGTCTGCCACGACCCAAGACATTTCCATACTCAAATTATTACGCCTGGACGCAGACGAAAAAAGTTAAATCTGCGAAACAACTGTAATAAAGTAAAGTGAGGGTGAAACAAGGGATTACTTTTATTAGTTAAGGACGAATACACACAGGTCTCGTTTAGGATTTACAACCGCGAAATGTGACGCTGGACTCGGATTTATTTAACTTGATTGGAGTAGAGAACAACACTTGAAGTTAAATAATTTATATCAACATCATCATCATCAGGTCCTTCCAGTCTCCACTGCAGGAGCACGACCCTCTCTGTACTACCAGAGCCATATACTAGCCTGAGTAGTAGTCAGAGAATTTGGCCTACACTCTCCACGCTGGCCAGACGGGTTGGAGAGGTCCCTTCGATGTTAATAAGCTTTGTTTAGCTTGTGTTTCCTAAGTCGCCTTTTACGACATCCACGGAATGATTATGAGTGGTCCTATTCTACTCTGCCGGGAACCAATACGGCTTGTACAATAATTTATATGTGTTATGTAAAAGTCGACTAGGGAAGATACATACAAGTGGGATACAACGTGTTAATTGGCTGATATTCCCTTGAATGTCATATGGTTCCCGGCAGAGTAGAATACGACCACTCCCAGTCTTTCCGCAGATGTCGCAAAACACAATAAACAAAACTTTTAAACATTAAACCCTATCCAACCCGTCTGGCCAGCGAGGAGAGTGTAGGCCAAATCCTCTGACTGCTCTGGTTATTATATTATGGCTCTGGTAGTACAGAGAGGGTCATGCTTCTGCAGTGAAGACTAAAAAGGACCTGCATGATGATGATTCCGTTGAAGGGGTGACTCAGACCGTCAATATGAACAACTTTTCACACGGAACCAATGGTAGGAACTTAGAAATTTATTTTGACCAAAATTCAAATGTTTATTTAATATAGGTTGCTCAGAACACTTATTAATTGTCATACATATATTATTTACAACTGGAAACTTATTGACGTCAGTAATTACTTATGGCTAAGTTTAACGCCGCTTCCAAAGCGGAGTGCAGAAGAAGCGGCAACAAACTGCACAGCGCATTTTATCCAATCTGCGACAACTTACAATTATTATTTATAACCTTAAAAACTAGATATGTGGACTGAGTATACCATACTAATTGCCCGGGCGACTGATCACTTTTTTATTAAAATGTCGAAATATTTTTTGTTCCCAGTATTGATCCCATAGGAAATGTTGTTCATATTGACGGGCTGAGTCAACCTTTATCTCGAGGGTCAGTTTACAAGCTGTATAATAAAGATTTTGAAAACAGCTCCGACGATTTTAATAAGCAAACATCTACCTCTAGGCATGTCGCATCGTTGGGGAACTCTTTTAAGTATAAGCCCAAGTACTTATAACTTTAAGGCGTCGACCAAGTTTCCCGTCATATTATTTTCCATTTTTAAGAACTTTGTCGTCCCCGTTGGGTTTGCTGCGTCTACTGCATGAGAAATAATAATATGGTATCGTCATTGTATAAAACCTATGATAAAAAGCAGCAGTAAATTATTATTTTTTTCGTCACAATCCTGTGTAGTTTTGAAGGTCATTACATTTTACTACTTTTTATGCTGTGTGGTTCCCGGCAGAGTAGAATATGACCAATTTAAGTCATTCCGTGGATGTCGTAGAAGGCGACTTAGGGAACTCAAGCTAAAAAGCTTATAAAATTAAAGAGACCTCTTCAACCCGTCTGGCCAGCGTGGAGAGTGTAGGCGAAATCCTTTGACTGCTCTGGCTATATGGCTCTGATAGTACAGAGAGGGTCATGCTCCTGCAGTGGAGCCTAAAAAGACCTGATCATGATGGATGACTTTGACTAAAACCATATTTTTGTAAATAAATCAAAAACAAAGCCACGTCAACAATACCTTCTGCGAAATATTTTTAAGTTAACTTGGATCTTTGAACTAAAACTGCCTTTTCTTTATATTCGGTCGGACGCCATTTTTAGGGTTCCGTAGTAAACTAGGAACCCTTATAGTTTCGCCATGTCTGTCTGTCTGTCTGTCCGTCCGCGGTTTTACTCAGAGACTATAAGTACTAGAAAGCTGTAATTTGGTATGAGTATGTATATTAATCATGGCAAAAAAGTCGTAGAAAAAATCTTAAAAAAAAAATTTTGTTTGGGTAGCTCCCATCCCATATTACAAGTAAAGTGGGGGAGTAATTTTTTTTTCTCTACTTACCCATCGTGTGGGGTATCGTTAAAAAGGTCTTTGAAAAATATTGTGAGGTTGAGAACACTATTTTTCGATTTAGGGATCCGTTTCCGAAATATTTGGTTTTAAAGTGCAAATTTTTGTTAGAGGTACGTGTCCCCCCCCCCCCTCTATCTGCTAAACGGTTATATATGGATACGTGAAAAAAATTACAGCAGTAGTATATATACTGAAGTTGAAAGGAAAACTATCAGAGCTGAGTACTAAGTGCAAACTAAAAAGTTATAGGCAACCAACTTATAAAATGTACTGGAAAATGTAAAATTTCATACAATCTTCATTGATAGAGGTTTTTGGTCGTTAAACTGTGAGGTGCGAGTGTATACAGTGTGAACTCAAAGTTGTCAATCGCAACTACGGAACCCTACACTGCACGTGGCCCGACACGCACTTGGCCGGTTTTTTTATTTCTACTTACCATTTAGACTTAATCGGTAAAAACTAAGATTAAAAGGAAAAGAAAAAGTGACTCGGGATGGCAGCTACATATTAACTACACGACATAATACAAATGAAATGAATGATTTTTGATTTGAATTTGAAAAACACTTCTTTTGAGTTAGTGAGGAATCATGTAAATAGGCGATGCGGCTAGCGACCCATCATTGGAGAACAGAATCAAACTAGTGATTTTGATTCCGTTCTCCACCTACAAGCCCACCAACATGCTAAATGTGGTTTTGTAGACCTGGGCTTTGTCAACCCGGTAAAGAAAGAAGACGTGATAGTATATAGTTCTTTTACGGAAGTCTTATTTTTAACACGCTTTTATTAGCTTCACTTGTATGTAAGAAAATCTTGGAATCTTAATTTGACCCACTTCCCGGTCTTCGATTAGGATGAAATTTTGCACACGCTCTAAGTTTTGATGACAATACATAACTAGCCTGCTAAAACGTGTTTTTTTTTTTATTTTACTAATTATAAATTATTTAAATATTTGTTAATGCGACAAACTACTAGCATTTCGGAACGACCACTGCTGAGAAGAATACAGAAAAAGAGAAAGAACCAGAGTATACGGTGGAAAATTCTAGATTTTTCTTCCTTTTAGCAATGCAGAATAACTCCATTTTCTAAAAATGCCGAACGGTAGCTCGTGTCTACCCGGCGAGCGGTACAATTTTCCCTGTGTGCCTAAACCCAGTCAACATTTAAATTCCACTTTTATGGCCCACAGTAAACGCTGTATCAGTGGCGTAGCTTGCTTTAGTAGCGCCCTGTATCAACATTTATTTTGTGCACTTCCAGTTGACTGCGATGAACATAATTTTTTTTATGGCATAAAGTTATGTCATAATAAAGACTATCCTGCAGGAAAAAAACTTTTGTCATTCAAGATAAAGTAAATACAGCGATACATGGCCGTCCATTGCATATCCGTTAAATAATTACGAAGTAATTAAGGCAGAAAGAAACTTACATCATCATCATACATAAATTTTGAAAGCATAACAATCCTTTTTGGGTAAATAGGACGGCAAACCAGCAAACAGGTCAGTTCAGTAGATACGGCGTGAAAGCGTAACAAATAAACAAACTCACTTTCGCATTTTTAATATTAGTTGGGAAGTTGGGATTATACTGCCTTGATATCGTATTCCATAGTCTGGTATCACCATTGGATGAAAGATGAAAACTATCTTAGGTCAGAGATACCATCATCACTATCATTGTCAGCTTTTCGCGGTTCACTGCTGGACATAGGCCTCCCTTAGTCTGGCCATACCTTTCTGTTCCTCGCTATCGCGAGCCAATTCTTCCCAGTAATGGTCTTAATATCGTCGACCCACCTAGCCACCGGAGATGTAATTTAAAGAAATTCAGGGGCGCGTGTGTCTCGGCGGCCCTGTAACATTGATACAGCGGATACAACGGTAGATACACATCTGGGCTGTTCGTTTAATGCCTATGTCGGAGCGCGAGGTCGGCTGTTTTCATTTGTAACAAGTACCTCATAAAGTGAGTTTAAATTAACTGTCACAACTTTCGTTTGTACAGACAGAATTTTTATGAAAAACAAGAGTTTTTAAATATTGAGTTTGTGATGGTCCTGTTTGGAGTAATTATTTAAAACTGCTTTTGTCATTTAGTTATTGTTGTGTTTTAACGAAATTTTGTTTACATCCCAACCCAACTAATCCCATCCCATCCCATCCCAACTAATATTATAAATGCGAAAGTGAGTTTGTTTGTTTATTTGTTTGTTTGTTACGCTTTCAGAGAAGGACAGGATATATGCCACGCGCGTAAAAGCTAGTTATAAATAATTATTTTCATTACACAGCGGGCCAGAATTTTCTTTTATCTAAAATAATATTATAAATTATCTAGACTAAAATATATATTAAATAGTCCGGGCGTCAGCCGCCGGGACAGACGGTCAGAAAAAAAATTGTTCCTAGAGTTGATCCTATAGGAAAATTGTTCAAATCGACAGGCTGTCCAAAACGATCATTATTTTACCGCGTAATGTGTGTGTAACTTGATTTTTTTAACAAAATTAACGAACAAACTTTTCACTTCTCCTTATTACGCTATCCTTGAGGTGAGGTTTTAATCTTCTTATCATACATAAGTTACCGTTACGTATTATAATGCTTTGCCTGCTTGAATATTAACTTTGCTTATTAACTAGCTTCCCGTTAGGCGAAAATTCTCATAAGATCAAAAGGAAACTCAGCGTTTGATGCCGCTTGCGTGATTTCCATACATTTGTATGGGAGCTAAGGGCTTATTAGTTGACGTTGATATAAGACTTTAAGGCGCATCGTACACAGAAATTTGGAAGCAAGTGGCCGGGTGCGAGTCGGGCTCGCTCATGAAGGGTCGACATCGGGTCGAGTAATTTTTACCTAACCTAGCCAAAAAACTTTTGTTTTTTTGATTGCGTAAGCGATAAGGCCGCCTCTTATACAATTTTATTTTGTGTACTCTTATTAACTGCTGTGGAGAGTTACAAAGACCTGATGATTGATTGATTGATTGTACTTTTATTTTGTATTTGTAATAGTCCAATAAAGTTTGTCTTGTTTTGTCTGTGAGGGTCAAATCTTACAACTCAATTTTGGAGCACTTATCCGATTGAGCTGAAATTAAGTGTAATTTTGGAATTCGGATGTAATATCATTATGTTATGACACATCGATCACCAAAACTCTTAACTATAGAAGATAAACCAATCATGTTAATGCTAATTTGATTTTTCTTGGCAAGCACTTAATAGTATGAAAATATCATAGTAAAAGCTTGTTACAAAAATAAATATTTTGAAAAAAAAAAAACATTTTCCTATTCCGCTTATATCGGTGATCAGTGTCAACTAGGGATATACAATATTAAGCCCAAAGTGGGTTAACGGAAATCGGAAATCATATTGTGGGCAGACAATCGCATTTAACGTAATAAATAACATTCATCAAGGTTACGCCACGCAACATATCTAATTTCTACATTATTTTTCTTGCCGATTTAAAAAGAAAACTTCATTAAACCAAAGAACAAAAAAACACAATTTTCTATATTCTTTAATAAATAGTGTATTTATTTCATTTCATGTGTTAGTCGCGCTCGAACAAGATTTATGTTGCCAAACATATCACTCACACTGATCTTTGTCTGTACGGAATTCTACCGAAACATTAATATATAGTACAGAGGCTTACATCACCGAAACTAGCGACTCGTAACGTAATTTAATTCTTGTACTCCGAAATAATGACATATTGAAAAAAAAATACGTAAGTACTTCACTAGTAAATTACTTATAGTATTTTTTGTATAACTTCATCAATATTATCATAAATCAGATCGAGAGATCTACTTATTACCACCAAAAGTATTTACGAAGATTCTTTTAATTTGATTCTATTTAGTAGTAAAATAAATATAATTAGGGGTGGTGCTATTTGGCTGGTCTAGGTAAGCAAAGGCTTACCTCTCCAACCCGTCTGGCCAGCGTGGACAGTGTAGACCAAATCCTCTGACTGCTCTGGCTAATATATGTAGGATGGTAACACTGAGCGGAAGAGGAAGTAAGGGAGAAGGAAGTAAGTGTGAGCGATGAATGGATTGAGACAAGATGGCTACTGACGACTGCTAGTGAAAGAGTGTTTACGCTAAGATTTTTAAAATATTGTATTGTGCCGTACGTGATACCTGAAATAAACGAAGTATTTGCACTCCGTGGTTTCACTTCGCCTCCCAGCCTACATATATGGGTCTGGGTCTGGGTAGTACAGAGAGGGTCATGCTCAGACCTGATGATGATGATGATAAAAGGTTTAAATTTGTTATGATCACCCGAACAAGTTAGGAACATAGTAGTATAGTAGATGTTCCAAAATTATAGTTCACGTATTTTTTTCTTTTATCACAATAAAAATAAATAATAATATTAAGCGCGTCCAAGTTCATGAGTTCGTGACATCACAGTTCGCTGAAAAGTGTAGCAAACTTTGACGTCACACGGAAGACAAAAGAAAAAATACACACGTATTTTTTCTAAATATAATTTTAATATTTTTTCTTTTAACTTGCTAATAAAAGATTTCATAAAATATAAGGTCAGTTCCATAAAAAAAATACTCCATCTGGCGATAATAAAGAGTACATTCTTTATTCTCTCTCTATCTCTCTTTATCATCTGGCGATAATAAAGAGTACACTCTTCATAAAAGATTTCATAAAATATTAGGTCAGTTCCATAAAAAAAATACTCCATCTGGCGATAATAAAGAGTACACTTTTTATTCTCTCTCTATCTCTCTTTATTAGTATTTTTTTTATGGAACTGACCTAATATTTTATGAAATATTTTATTAGCTTCAAAACAGAGTTTTACCTTTTAAATTACCAGTCGTGCGTAAACGGAATTTGATCCAAAACAACTCAGAAAATTTTCCTGCAGTCCGTACAGAGTTACATCCAAAACATTAATTAACATGAAACACGTTTAATTGCTTCTTGTTACGGAGAAAAAGTTTTCTATTGTGCTGACGTAATTAATTTTTGAATCAGATTTCCGCCTACACTGTATTTGTTAATTATTTGTCTTTTTAACAACATAACAAAAGAGGGGTAGTAAGTTTGACGATTCTGTCTGTATCTCACATGAGGGTGAACTGATTTAAATGTAGCCTTTATTCGAAAGACTATACAGTCGAGAGATATTTTTGATTAATTTGATTAAAATCGATCGTGACTTTCATTTTTTTAAATCAGCGTTGAGGAATTAATAAGTATGCAAATTTTAGTTTAACCATCTGTTCCAAGATTTGGTTTACACCGACAAGAGTTACAAGTTGATATGCTTACAAAGGTGAAATCATACTTTATTTACTACGAAGAAAATAAAAGTACTTTGATAAAATATTGAAAAAATATAAGGATAAATCACACAGATTGCGCTTGCCCCATAGTAAGTTCGAGACTTGTGTTATGGGATACTAACTCAATGATACTATATTTTATAACAAATACATATTAGATACACATCCAAGATCCAGGTCAATCTGAAAAAGGTCGCTTTCCATCATGATTTAATCTGGTTGAGGATTCGAACCCGAGACCACTCGTGTTGTAAGCTACCACTGCGCCATGGAGGACGTCGGATGAAAATATTACTTATTTAAGACACAGCTCATATAGCTTTTTTTATTCTGGAAAGTTTGGATTAAAATTTTACACACCATCTTCCTTTATAGCAGGAAAAAATATACCTATATTATTATATAATTCCTTGCTGGCCATAGCTAACCACTTCCAATGCGTATTTGTGTAATTTGCACGCGGCACACCGTGTTATTGCGCCATCCATCCAGCGGGATAGGATACTAATAATGGCTATAATGCTTTATCTTCGCTAGAGGTAGAAATACAATCTTCTTCTCTTTCTGCTTTATATTATAGCATTATAAAATCAATTAGCAAAATTATCTAAGGCAAACCCCAACTGCACCCCTTGACTTCTCACCAAAAAACTTCCATATATAATTTTATAGCCAGCTGAAGTGGTAATAATGCCGGTGAGTAAACGCATTTGCATTGACCCTTTTACATGAGTATGGTTAGATTATGCTTGACCGCTATAAAACTTCTATCATGTGGTTTCCAGTCTAGATAAGAACCACTCTGTCTCTTCCTTGGACTTACATATTATGCGATGACTAAGGAACAAATACATTAAGAGTTAGTTAGTTGTGGTAGAGCCACGCTACCAGCGAAACTCACTTTAGCTAGTAGCATGAATGGGCCGACTCGTCCGGGGAAGTACCACACTCTCACAGAAAATCGACGTATGAGTAGTAGCTATATCGCTGCTATGCTTCGTTCGGTGAGTGAGAGAGCCGGAGGCCCATCCCCTCTCCCCTCTGGGAGGGAAAAATAAAAGGCCGGCAACGCTATTGTCACACCCCTGGTGTTACAGTTGTCCATGGGCAGCGGTGATCACTTTCCATCAGGTGACCCGCTTGCTCGTTGGCCGTCCTATGAAATAAAAACAAAAAAAAAATTAAACAAAAGCCGTGTGATTCCCAGCAGAGTAGAATAGGACTACTCCCAGTCTTCCCGTGGATGTCATAGAAGGCGACTAAGCTAAAGAAACACAAGCTAAAGAATGCTTATAAACATTAAAGAAACCTTTTGGCCAGCGTAAATGGTGTAAGCCAAGTCCTCTGACTGCTCGGGCACATATATAGCTCTGGTAGTACAGAGAGTCAGGTAGTGCTTCTGCGGTAGAGACTAAATAAGGTCTGATGGATGGATGGAAACAAAAGGGTCTGTATGTCTGTTCGCGATAAACTTAGAAACTACTGCACGGATTGTCATGTGGTTTACACTAAAAGATAGAGTGATACATGAGGTAGGGTTTACAGGGATAATATTTGCCCGGGCATAGTCGGGGAGGGCTGCTAGTGCCAAATTAAACAAAAATAATAATATGTCGGATCACATCAAATAAGTGTTAAAGATAATTCAAAGGATTTATACGTGTAATATTTGATTATAAGCACTTATAGTGTAAACTAACATGATATTTGATAGCGGATCTAGTAGAGTAGGGAATTTAATCAGAGTCACAACTACTACACTAATTGGATCTCTGTAATTCACACGCGGCACTCCGTGAAATTGCGACATCCATCCAGCGAGATAACTAATAAAGGCAATTATGCTTTATCTTTCCTAGGCGAGTAGATATAAAATGAAGCAGCAGTTTGGTAAAAAATGCCACTAAATGCATTTAATTCATTTGCACTTAAAGATTTTAGTTACCTATGCATTTTTTTCAAGCCAGTCTAAGAAAAAGAAAAGAACGTAGAATGTACCAGCAACTTCTCACCGCAGAAGCCCGATCTAAAATCTAAAGAATCATATCAATAAGCGATACAGAATGTAACCAATTTCTGTTTTGATTTGTCTTCCATCTATATGATTAACAACGCGCTAAAAGTTCCTTTGGGGTCTTATGGCCTCAGGCTTGGTTTACCTCGTCAAAGATAAAGGCGTGGTTTAAATATCATCATGTCTGTTTTTTTAGTCTCCACTGCAGGAGCCCGACTTTATCTGTACTACCGAACCATACAGTGGCCAGAGTATTCAGAGGATTTGGCCTACAATCTCCACGCTGCCGCTGGCCAGACGGGTTCGATAGATCTTTGATGTTGTAAGCTTTGTTAAGCTTGTGTTTCCGAAGTCGGCTTCTAGGACATCCACGAGAAGACTTGGAGTGGTCCTATTCTTCTCTGCCGGGAACCACATGGCAAGTACTTAAATAATTCATGCGTAATAAGGTCACAGTATGCTGAGAAATTGTTCTATGCAGTGAATATACAACGATATAGCGTTCCGTTAATAATACCACTGACTGGATGCATTTGCATCACTAACCCTTGCATGAGAAAAGCTGGATTACACTGAATAGATGTAAAGCTTTTGTCATGCTCAGTGTCTCTTCGAAGGTTTAAGATGAAAATATTACATAGGTATATTCCACAAGCTAAACAGAGCTTATGAACATCAAACAGACCTCTCCAACCTGTCTGGCCAGCGTGGAGAGTGTAGGCCGAATCCTCTGACTGCTCTGGCTAATTTATGGTTCTGGTGGTACAGAGAGGGTCGTGCTCCAGCAGTGGAGACTAACAAAGATCTGATGATGATGATATTCCACAAATCAACACAACACAACTCTTCTATGCTGGTTTGAGAAAACAGGATAAACATAGAATATACCAGTTGCTTTTCTCCCCGTGCAGACCGTAAAAGGCGGTCAAGGGATTGGGCGATCTAAGGAATCACGTTATAGGCGATGCAGCTAGCAACCCATCACTATTTCAATTCCGCTTTCCACCTCAACGCACACCAACACGCTAAACATAGCCTTTGGGTTTTATTACCTAAGGCTTTGTCTACCCCGCAAGGGATAAAGACGTGATAATATGTATGTATGTATTCCACAAATGCGGCACCCTGAGTAAAAGTAGAGTTGGAAGCAGCCAGTAACAATTCTTTTTCAGCATTAATAGAAAATTTTAGTGTTTTCTGATAGTGTCCCCAGATCTATTGGTAGTAAAATATAGATATAGTGCTGTCATGGGTAGACCATAGTAATAATAACGCAGCCAACCAAACGCATTATCCTTTGTCATCATTCATCATTGTTCTTGCCCACGCGAAGGGGTGAAAGGGAGGGGCCTTTCCTAGGGGCTTTGTAAAAAAAATAAGTTTTTTACTTATCCTTTATCATCCATCAGCAGTGGGACACCCGTTGCTGAATAAGATCCCTCTCCAACCCTTTCGGTCTAGCAGTACAACTACCGTTATAGAAAACCTATATATACTAAAAATATCACCCCTCCCTGGGCTTTTAACCCTCTCCCTTTGCCAGTCCCCCTCTAACTCAAGGGTTGGCGACACCCTTGTTCCTATATATATAGTTTACACTCGTAAATAAATGGCCTATTCGTATATGTAATAATGTAATATTTATAAAATCGAACAATATTAATTTATTATTTAGAATTTGACATAAATTGTTTGTTGTTTGATTTGTAATATCGCAACAGGATAAGTACATGTGCATTATTTTATAATCTTTTGTATTATTTTGTATGTGTGTGAAGCGATTAATAAATGAATTATGAATTAATGTATAATTTGTTAATATCAATTAATCGAGATACAAGAATGAGGATGACGAGCTCCGTGGCGCAACGGTCAATACCTGTGCCTGTAACACGGATGGTCCCGGGTTCGACCGCTGGCTAAAGGCATCTATGATGACAGCCGGGACCACCGGCCGAAGCACGAAGGAGCTCGAGATATTTTTTTAGTTGCGGTCACCCATCCAAGTGGCGACTGCGCCTGGGGTTGCTTAACATACGAAAACGCTAATAATGCTCACGCCCACTAGGTCATGGGGTTCAAAGATAAGGGAATAAGGAAAAGAGAAATAAAAAGGAAAATGTACATCTTATTTTAACTGGCTCGTCGTTTGACCCCGGTAATCTAACTGCTATAGAGTGTACAGGTGAGGAGAACAAATTGCAATATTGGAGATCGGTTAAACAGTTTTCACCTTTTTACTACGAAATTTAATACGAAAATTAGCCTAAAATACCCTCGTGTATCAAGAAGATATGCGATCAGCCTGAATAAAGTGCGCGTCGGAAGTGCGTCGTTGCCTGTTAATATATTACATTAGTTGTGTGTTTATTGCTGAGAGGGAAAATATACCCTTAAAAATACGATAAATTTAAATAAAGGTGCTAATCAATTTAAATAAAATAGAAAAATAGACAAACAAGGACAGACAATTTCCTTTTCGGAATTGAATATATTACAATAAAAAATAGCAACAAAAATATATAAACAAGCCTATAAAAGCACGACTTCGTTAGTAAAAAAATGATAGCCTGTTTTATTCGGATGTAAGAATTCCCATCCCATTCGTGTAACGGTATCCTCTCGTCCAAATATTAAGGCATTGACAGTTATTGTAGAATTAATGAATAAATAAACTCACATACATTCATAGACTCGAAAACAAATACACACTTTTTCCGGGCAGTCGGGTAAATGAGACTTAGTTAGGTATAAAAATATTGCTCTCCTTACCTCTACACTCTATCCTAGAGCCGTAATTAAATTCCACAGATAACGCTGCAGTGCGCTGGTGCAGGAAACTGTGCTCAGTCGTAAGTCATAATGTTGGTAATATTATAAACTAGTTGTGCACCCCGGCTTAGAGCGGGCTTATTATTTTTTTAGAATTCTTAGATTATGATAACGAATAACTGACAAGCCTAACTACCTCCGTGGTCCAGTGGTTAAGGCGTTCGCCTTGTTGACCCAGGGGTTGTGGGTTCGATTCCCACGGGAAGCATACTTTGTTGTTTCCAGTTTTGTTAGGACATTGCAGGCATGAATCACCTGACTTTCTGATAAGAAAGATCATTCCGTGCTTCGGGATCCCGGCTGCCATCTGGTAGTCGTTAAAGGAACCACGTCAGTGGCCGAGAGGCGGTTCCGCAGAACTCTGACACCAGGGTGTGCATGGTCGACTAACCGTGTCACCTACACGAAATGATGATGACTGAGAAGCTATTTAAAAACAAAAAAATATTTTGTTTTCCCTATTACATACCTAGCTATAATATCAGAGCAAAAATGCCGTGATATGTTGCCTACAAGATAATTGAATTAACAAGATAACTATAAAAAACATTTTACAGAGTTTCGTGGCGCAGCGGTCAATACTGTCTTTCTGCGACTCGGATGGTCCCGGATTCGCTCCCCCGTTAGGTTAAGATCAAAAATGATCTATTTCAGATTGAGTGAGAGAGGTTTGTTAGGATCGTAGCAATTGGAGGTCCTGGGTCTCTGCCTATCCCTATGAGAAAGAGAGAAGAGGGCAAGGATCATTTTTATGTATTTACAGTTCTGAATCAAACTTTATGGTGGGTCGGATATTAGCTGCGTGCTGCGCAGAACGTGCCCCGCCTCCCCGCGCGCGCCCCGCGCAGACCTAATATTGTGTTCTGCGCATCACCTCGCGCGATATTCGAGAAGTTTGATTCAGACTGTGAGAACAATAATATGTCAAAAGCTTAGATTATAAAATTTTCCGTTCTTCGTATATCGATGGTCTAAGTGTATGGAAAGATAAATAAAAATACAAAGAGGTTAAAAAAATAGAAATACTCACTTTATGGCAAAGCACGTCGATGTCCAACTCATTGGCCACGTCTTTGATGAGGTCCATGAACAGGTCTGCTTCGTCTAGCTGCGTCTGCGTGGCCGACCCGCTTGGTGATCGAGACCTCTGTAACAGAACAGTTTATTTGAATAAATTATATTCGTTCCACCAACGAAACACCAACATAAACACCTGTAGCACACAGCCTGTAGAATGCGAAACTGTCTAGTATGATTTTGTTTGGTGCGTCTCACACCGCAAGCGGAACGAAACCGAAACGGAATCATACTATAGGGTTTCACGGTTTCGCCAATGATTTGTTCCGGAATGCTTCCGTTTCGCATTCGCGCCTGTGTGCTACAGGCGTAAGAAAAAGACCAGGGCCCTAAAAATATAAAATGGAGGTGGTCGGGACACATGGTCAGAGGGAGGACAAATGGAGCAAATTAGTTGCCCATTGGTACTCAAGGGAAGGTAAAAGGTAAAGAGGCAAACAACAAAACAGATGGGACGATGATATCAGAGAGGTTGCAAGCATAACATGGACTAGTGTAGCCAGAGAGAGATCAGAATGGAGTAGGTAGGAGGCCTTTGCCAACTGACAAACGGGCTTACAGAGAGAAGCACCAAATACGCAAATAATATTAATTGTGTTAAATACATTTACTGTGTAGTAGTATTAGATACATTTAGACAATTTTTATTATAAATACAAATAACAATAAAATCAAAATTACAAATAAAAAAGAGACTTCAACGCGTCGCCGCGAGGCAGGGTGCCCTATAGAAATTCTTTGTGCAAAGTAACTGCCCGCCCTTGGATCGCCCATTACATCGCGGAGACGCGTTGAAATCTCAGTCACAAAAAATTTGGCTTCAGGGCCTTTAGACAATTGAATATCTATTGTCTGAATAAAAGGCTTTAATATATATTAGTATAAATATATTCGTACCAAGACCGACATTATGGATGTAGGGAGAAAGGCAGCTAAACTTAAATGGGATTAGGCGGAACTTGTGTGTGGCATGCACCCAGATAGGCGGGCAAGTGTAGCTACTGAATAGATACCTGCTGCCTGGCGTCACAAAAGAGGCCGTTTAAAGACAAGATGTCTGATGATCAGGCGGCTTTTGATCCAAGCCCATTTGGTTATAATCTCAGGAGAAAAAATGGGTAGCGGAACAAAGGGGAGGCCTTTGCCTAGCAGTCGGACTAGGCTATTCATTTAATAAATACTTCGTGTTTTAGGAGGTACGTTAAGCCATTGGTCCCGGCTGTTATCATTGATGGAAGTCGTTAAGCTATTTTAGATGTACTATATTTATTGCAAATGTTTCTGATGCCTCTAGGCAGCTTGAAAAATCTGACACCAGAGTTGGCAACGTACATACGCGAAAAACAACAAACAGCTGAGACGAAGAATACGTCGAGCGCTCACACGAGGTCACATATTTAGGTAGCATCGTAAATTAGCTTATTATAAAAGCTTGTCACAAACATTCGTTTTGTTCTTTATCTTTTTTTTAGGGATGGCAAACGAGTACGCAGGTCGCCGGGTGGAAAGCAATCACCGCTGCCCATGGACAACTGCAACACCAGGCGTGTAACAATGCGTTACCGGCCTTCTATTTTCCTCTCCCCAGAGAGGAGGAAAGCCGTAGGCCACTCACCGAATGAAGCATAGAAGCAGTAAAGCTACTACTCAAACGTCGATTTTCCCCGGACGAGCTGGCCCATTCATGTTACTAGCAAAAGTGAAATTGGCCCGTAGCGTGGCTCTACCACAACGAATTATTTTCTTTACTAACGCATAAATTCCACTTTTCTGGCTCTCAAGCATTCAAGTCGACTAACTTGATTTACTCATAAAAATTCGCCTGTTAACGTTCCTAAAAACCATTAAAAACTAACGTACCATGTCAACTACGTACTTCAGTGAAACAAATTACAACCTTCGCCACAGATCTCTATATTAGGCTAGATGCCGTTTGAGACTCGACTAGTTAATTAACTAGCTGCTTACCGCGACTTCGATTCGGTTTTTCCCATGGTCTTCCCTGGCCCCCCGGGCTGAAACTGGCTATCGAACAGGAAGCTTATTTCATTTAAGGATATAATCGCAAATACACTGAGATGACATTCATCACAAATTCTGTCTGAGCAACCGTGCCGACTCCCGGCACTCAGATCCCGGGTTCCTAAGCATACTGGATGAGGATGAACGGGAAAATACGCTTAGATGTCAGAGACATTAATAGTTTTCGCAAATAGTTCTCGATTTACGTTTCGCTTGATGTATAGATCAGCATTTATGCATTTCAGACACTACCTACTTCTACATAAATTCCATCTAATAACCTTAGCGCACCGATTGAACCCCGAGTTCCGAAGCAATTCAGCCAGGATGCAGCCGGGAACACGACAAGGAGAGGGAGAAAGAGCGATTTCTTTCCCGAGATGTCAAACATGAGGTGATTTTAGGAGCATTCTAAGAAATTTATAATCTATGGAGATATCACTTATATACCAATACAACATACTAAGAGATGCTGGCATATTTATGACTTTAAAGACGACGCTTAGCTATGTCTGTTTTCGTGCCGTTTGTTTTAAGGAGAGAGATAGTTTTCCTGTCTCTCTCATACACAAAGTGCAAAAAGACACAAAGGATATACGGGTCATAAATACAAACTATCACGTCTTTTTCCCTTGTGGGGTAGACAGAGCCCAAGATCATAAGACCCAAAGGCCACATTTAGTATCGTTGTGGACGTAGGGTGGAAACCGGAATCAAAATAGTGATGGATTGCTAGTCACCTCACCAATTTATGTGATTACTTAGATTTTTACCCAATCCCTTGACTGGCTTTTATGTTCTGAACGGGAAGAAAAGCAGCAGGTATATTCTATGTTTTTTTTTCTCCCAAACCAGCATGGAAGAGTTCATCATATACGGGTCATCACAGTCAAAATCGTTGTCTTCTCTTTGTTGCAAAAATGGCGAGATATCAATAGAGTGTTAATGTTCTTGCAGTATCTACTCTAAGTGAGAGAAAGACTCAATCTCGCAATGAGCCAACAAGCGGTATCTAGTCTTTATTTAAGTCTGTGACCTTTGCCAACTCAAATACTCGCCGGAACGAGTCTTTCCAAACATATTCAACCGTGTAAATCCCCAACAAAAGTCAAAGGTAAAAAGCGCGCCATTTTCACAATACGCCCGCCATTTTGCGAGAAAAAACCGGTTTAGTCCGCTTTTTTCCAGCCCCTTTGAACTTGTGAAATGGACAGACAATAAGGTTTTCAAACGTATTGTAATGTGCGAAATAGGGGGCTTTTTGTTCGTTGTAATGGTTCTAGTTATGAGTTGTGTAACTTGTTGATTTTATACGACTAGGGAGCTGGATCGGGCGACACTTTACTAACGATTAAACACGTATGCAATACTGAAAATGGGTCACTCATGGATAGCAACCACAAATCGAAAAATATATAGTTTCGATTCGACATGTTTCGAGAGGCATTTTAGTTTATGTTTATCTTTGGAGTGGGAGAATAATGATATCATGAATTAAGAGTAGATATGGCTGTATTTTTTTATGGCGGGTCACCTTATGGCACTTAAGTACCCAGGGACAACTGCAAAAGCAGGGGTATGACCATAGATATCAGAATAAGGTATGACCAGAGCGTTGCCGGCTGTTATTGTTCCCACCTAGAGGGGAGAGGGGATGGGCCCCCGGCTCTCTCACTCACCGAACGAAGCATAGCAGCGGTAAAGCTACTACTTAGCCCATTAATGCTACTAGCAAAAGTGAATGTTGTTGGTAGCGTAGCTCTACCACATCGAAAATTTAAGCTATATCATATTTTATAAAAAATCTAAAGATTCCTGTTTCAAAATCACCGTTACCTTCAGATTTTATTGACTTTTAATATATAACTTAATAATATAACACTTAAAAACCTAAATTACATAATAACAAATAAAACAAAGAATAAAATCAATGGAATAAAAAAGAACTAAACTAAATAAAAAATGGAACCCAGATCGCTGTCATCACAGGGTAATGTTCACGTGTCACAGAATATACATAGATATGATTAATCATCGAAAGAAGAGCTAAATACATCCGGCACATGCAGCAGGAAAACATAACTATCCTTTTAACAGTCGCGTAACAAGCAATCAGCGTTCTAATAGCCCTTTTCCTTTAGCTGAATTTTTCACGTGGAAAGTGTCTCCTAGTTATTAATCGGATTTTCCTTTGAAGCGAACCTTAAGCGACTCTTCAATATTTAAATTGAGTTCTTTTGTGATATTGTTCTACCCTCGAAATTATTTTTCGTGTGTTCAACAGGTGCTTTGGCATTGACCAAAGGCAAATTGAAATTTAATTTCGTACTGCTGTGTTTAAAAGAATTAATATTGTTATTGACAGTTGCTCAGGCGTAATAATTTTAGATACGGTGCTAATTTGCTGTGACAAATGGACTTAGAGTGATCTTTTAATATAAATGTTACAAAGAAGAAAAAAGCTCTAAAGATGAAATAATATATTACTAGCTGTTATTCGCGGCTTCGCCCGCGTGATTTATAGCCTATGTCTTTCTCAGTACCCTAACCTATGTGTATGCAAAATTTCATGATGATCGGTTTAATAGATACGGTGTAAAAGCGTAACAAACAAACTAACTAGGTATTATTTAAATTAAAAATAATAATAATATGCTGGAAGTCCGAAGTGTAAGATTTAGTCCTAAATCTTTTGAAATATGTGAGTAGAAATGATTTTTTTTTCTTTTTAAATCATGGTCACCTTAGAAAAATTATCACGTTTACATTGACACTTTCGAATACGCTGACAATCTGCCTTCAGCAATTTGTATAACGCTTCATGTTTATAAAATGCTGAAGCCGTTCGTAAACCGACGAATCATACAAATTGCCTGCGACGTATAAACTTACATTTTACAGCAGAAAAACATAACTATCCATCTAAAGCAGTCGCGTAACAAGCAATCAGCGTTCTAGTAGCCCTTTTCCTTTACCGGATTTTTCACGTGGAAAGTGTCTCCTAGTTATTAATCGGATTTTCCTTTGAAGCGAACCTTAAGCGACTCTTCAATATTTAAATTGAGTTCTTTTGTGATATTCTTCTACCTTCGAAATTATTTTTCGTGTGTTCAACAGGTGCTTCGGCATTGTCCAAAGGCAAATTGAAATTTAATTTCGTATTACTGCTGTGTTTAAAAGAATAAATTATATTGTTTTGACAGTTCTCAGGCGTAATAATTTTAGATACGGTACTAATTGGCTGTGACAAATGGACTTAGAGTGATCTTTTAATATAAATGTTATAAAGGAGATAAATAAAAGCTCTAAAGATGAATTAATATATTATTAGGTTTTTATTTAACTGGCCTTGTTTTTCTGTGAGGGTCAAATATTGCACTTACTTTTACCGATTGATCTCAAATATTGTGTACTTATGTAAGTCGACACGACTTTATCTTTTATTTTATCTTTGAATGCTCTCCTTGGCCTTCCTTTTTCTCTTCTAACTTCAATCTTTCCTTTTAAGATGGTTTTATATTTTTAATAAATTCATCGTGTCGTATGAGATAGCCAAACAAAGTCGTGTCGTACAGAGAGATCAAAGAGATAGCGGAGGATAGTAAAAGATGGAAAATACTCCACCGACAAGAACAAAGTTCTTAAATATATGATGATGATATGTAAGTCTTTGACGAGCTCCGTGGCGCAGCGGTTATCACGCCTGCCTGCGACACGGATGGTCCCGGGTTCGATCCCCGGTCAGGTCAAGATGGAAAACGATCTTTTTCAGATTGACTTGGGTCTTGGATGTTTATCTTATGTATTTGTTATAAAATATAGTATCGTTGAGTTAGTATCCCATAACACAAGTCTTTCATTAGAACTTACTTTGGGGCTAGCTCAATCTGTGTGATTTGTCCGTATATATTTATTATTTATTTATTTATTATAAGTCGGCCCTGGTAGGCCCCGGAAAGTCCGAAGCTGATTTTGGCTGCTGCAGATCAGCATTATACCGTCACTTGCAAATTTCCAGTGATTTCGTCCGCGTAAAACTTCACCCCCTTAGGTTAGGTTAAACTTCTTAAAAAACCTTTCTTAGTGCTCACCACAGAACTAGAACTAAATCAAAACATCAAGAAAGGAACCCCTGTACCAAATTTCGAGTTTCTAGGAACAGTAGTTTCGGCTTTGCGTTGATGTATAAGTCAGTGAGTCAGTCAGCTTTGTCTTTTATATACATATAAATAGATAGATTAAGTATATGAAACAGTGCAACACCTAATACGCAAATCAGATATTTTCACATATAAACTTACATTTTACAAATCAGATATTACTTGAGACCTCCTCATCCAGTATAGACTTGTATTGGAAAGCGGAGATGAGAACTTTATTGAACAGCTAGCAAATGTTTTGCATTTACATATTATAGTGTGTATCTCTCTTCAGGGACCTATCACAATATGAAGATAATACAGAAAAGATACCAAGTGCTCAATACAGCTATAGATTTCATAAAATAGTAGGGAATCCGATTAAATCTAAAATGGCTGGATATATTATAAAAGAATATTTTCTTTCTGTGTGTCTATTGATCTGACTTAAAATTTGGTATAGAGTTTCTTTAATACCAGTTGTTTATTTTATACTTATACACCTAAGTGTAAGTATTCCCCTCAGCATTCGATCGTATTCAAAATTTCAACTTTAGTATTTTGGAACTATGAAAAACTTCTTTTGTTCAATACAACCACAACATTCCTACAAAGGGTACGTATGACCGAGCAACTGTCTTTGAGAACAGTGTTGCCAACCCCTGCTAAAATTTTCCCCTAAGAAATTTTAAGAATTCCCCCAAATTCCCCTAAATCATAAACAAGTTCGTGATTTATCAAATAAAACGCTTGCACACATATTAACTATGAATTTTTATTACATGAAACATGTTTCCTTTATGTTTATGGTGTAAACTCTTCAGTAGTTAAAAAAAGTATTTAGGTACTGTGTAATAAAATAAAGTTAAATAAACACTAAGGATCGGAATAATCACGAAAAAAAAAAGTTCCGTTTCATTCTACGCACAAGCTGCGTTCAAGTGATTGTGTGTAGAGTTTTGAATAAAATAGAATATAATTAATTTGCCATAACATAAGGTACAAGAGATGTTTCAAAGAGTCAAGGTTCAACTTATTTAGCTACATGTATAGCAGGCAAATTTAACACATACATAATTTCTAATAGACATACGACTATTAAAAATTATGTATGTCTATAATGCCAAGTAACAGAACTATAAGTCATCCGCTCCAAAGCAGTGGTTTTATCTAAAATAGTCATTTAGAAAAGCATCTACAGTATAATAACATTTGAATGAAGTCAGGAGTGCCATTCTTGAAATGTCGTCAATCGAAATTCGAAAGTGAGTGATTTTTCCGTACAAATATCACTCGTTTTTGAATGACGCGATTTCAAAAATAGCACCCCTGTTCCGAATACTCTCGCCACTAAAAATTCCCCTGAACCGAATACTCTCGCCCCTAAAAATTCCCCTGAAATATTCTTGCCCCTAAAAATTCCCCTGTTGACACTTTTCCCCCCTAAATCTAGGGGCGAAACCCCTAAGTTGTCACCACTGTTTGAGAAGTATTGAGACGAATTTCTTGGGAAATTTCGTTACGTGTTATCAATTGATAACCACTAATACCACCTAAATGTGGCTATCTATCGTCGAGTTATCATTGTTTTATTAGGAGCCCCATGGTCCAGTGGGTGTGAGCTCTATGAGCGCTTACGTATGTTAAACAACCCCTGGTGCAGTCCCTACTTGGATGGGTGACCGCAAGTAGCATAAAAATATCTCGATCTCCTCCTTGCTTCGGAAGGCATGTTAAGCCGTTGGTCCCGGCTGTCATCGTTGATGGCAGTCGTCAGATGCCTTTAGGCAGCTTGAAAAATCTGACACCAGTGTTGGCCACTTACACATACGAAAAAGAAGATTGTTATATTAGAGTATTAAATATTTATTTAATGTATTATTTTATGTAATAATTTAAGTGTATATCACGTGTAATTATTTACTACACAATTTACACACATTTATATCTATCTCACCTGGGCTGCACATCTGAAGTCTCGTTATTTTGTGACAATGTTCAATATCCTGTCTCCCACGTCCGGCCTATATTTCTACTTCGTCAATTTTTCAAAGCATATTTTGCATATGAAACACGTAGCTTGTACAGTACATGTTTTATGTTATTACGTGGAATACGAATAGGCTTTTATGTTAAAGGTACCTTTGTATATTTTTCAAGTTAAGTTGCTAAGGTGTTAGCTGCATGAGAGTTTCAGGGTTTAATTCCAGCGAGGACAAATACTTCAACTTTATTGTGACAGGTCTTTGTGTGCAATTTTGACGCTACCTAAGAGGCTAGCGGCCAGCTGAGAAAACTTTGGTAAATCATAATAAGAAAAGATGAGATAAGATTAAATAGTTTTATTTGACAAAAAGCACACAAAAAACATAATACAAACACATAATCAGAATGAACAAACAAACACAATTACAGCGTAACGAGACACATATATTTAACATAAAGGGGAATGCCAGTCTACGGCTCAGGCGTGCACAGAAAATCCATTTATAGAGAAAAGGCTAAAATATTCGGCCTTTTTTTTGGGAGTAGTTATTAAACTGTAGAACTCGGTATTATTTTCTTCATTTTAAAAAGTAATTGAACATATAACAATGTGTATTGTATTTTTTTATCAAACAGAGTTGCCATAGTAAATAACTTATATTGTAATGATTTTATCTTAAACGATTAAAAATCGATTTTTTAAATCGAAGTTTAATCTCATAATCCTTATAGACGAAAATAATTGTATTTTTTCTTAATCTGGATCCTCCAGACACATTCTTTTGTTCGCACCGCACCGCCGTGTTGTATTAACGTCGTGTCCCAATAACTCGAGTCTGAACGCATATGATACGCCGCCCGTACCGTATCGCCTTGGAACAGAACGAAAAAACCGACTGGCCATGGATCGAAGCGTACCTGTGTACGTATCGAATCGTACCGAACATGCATTCTTTGATCGCGATGGTGATACGAGTCAAATGAAATTCAGTTTGGAGGTACGGTACGGACAAAAGAACATGCCTGGAGTCAGGACCCAGATTAACATGGTACAATTTAGAAAACTAGATTATTTTTACAAATACCTATGCATAACGTAAATAATTAAATGTGTATAACACAAGTCTTTGTGTTATTTAATAATTAGTTTGTAAAAACTAAGCATTGATTCTAAAATCTTTGAAATCGATTCTGTAGGTTTATGAAATGGCAACACTTTAAGAACACACTCCCCCCGCATCCCGCGGCTCGTCAAGTCGAGGTTTAGATAGCTCCGTATTTTTAATTTATTCTAAATAGTAAAACCCAATTATTTAAAGACAATTTTATAGTTAGTGCATAAACAAGACAGTGTTATATTACCTAGTGCAATTTATTCAATTAAAAACATTTGATACAGTGCCAATATCAACCTAAAAACATTTAAATCTGTCGATTCAAATACGTACATTCTAAGTGCTGTGCAGTGCAGTGAACAATTAGCGGTGACTCATATTGTTTGTACTACCTACCGGTTATTACCGCTAGCGCAAACACCGTTAGTACGAACTATTCACGTATTTCATCGACCTGTTAATCGGTTCGGTGGTCGAGCGGTCTAAGGAGTGGACTTAAATCCGTAGTTCACAAGTTCGAGCCTGCGGCCTGCACTGTTGTTATAGTACATTTAGCAGTTTTTTTTTATGTCATTTTCTTTTCTTATTTTCTCTTATTATTATTATTTTTTTTTTATTATTACAAAGTAAATAATTTTCGTCATGGTGGCTATTTGTGCAGCTTGTCGTACAAATGTTCTTGTAACACAAAAGCGAATTAAATGCTCCAATAGTAACTGTGACAAGCTGTATCATCTGGATTGTATCGAGTTCAATGAAACATCTGTAGGCAGAGCATCTTGGATTTGTCCTGAATGTAAGTCTGCTTTACCCAAAGGAGGCGACAATTCAAATACTCCAGTGAGGAATAGACCAGAGCTGCCACAGACTTCTCCACAGCGCAAGAAAACTCCCACCCTACACCAAAGTTCTATTTCACCTGCCGATAGCTCTATTTATTTAATTCTATCGGAAATTCGAGCATTTCGAGATGAATCACGAATAAGTTGGACTCGCAGGACAAAAAATTCAACGACTTCACCGTCTCCCTTAAAGAAATAAAATCAAGTGTAGCTGAACTAGTTAATAAATATTCAACTCTTAAAAGTGATGTTGACCAACTCACCACATCAGTCCAGTTTATAAATGAACAAAACGAAGATTTTAAGCAAAAACTTGAAGAAAAATCTGGAATTATTACGAGTTTATTAGATGAGCAAGCCAGACTGTCAGAAGACTTACTAGCAACGAAACAGCGTCTTTTGTCCATGGAAAGAATTAACAGGAGTGCTAATTTAGAAATCCAAGCTGTCCCAGAGCGGCGTAATGAGAATGTTGAGAGTATTTTTAAAAAGCTGGCTGAAGTCACATCTGTGGATATAAAAAGTGAAGACATCGTTACATGCCGCCCCGTTGCCAAATCCAACACAACTTCCAACCGACCACGTAATATTTTGGTTACCTTAAAAACATCGCGCCTTAGGGACCATATCTTGTCCGGAACTTATCGATATAATCGCACCCATCCAAAGGATCCTTTAAACTCTCTTCTCTTGGGTGTGCAAGGAGATAAAACCAGGGTTTATGTATGTGAGAATCTGATGCCAGAAACCAAGAAGATCCACGTGGCCGCAAGATTATTTGCAAAAACCAATAACTTTAAATACGTGTGGGTGAAGTTCGGTCGGGTATATTTGCGTAAAAACGACGAGTCTCCTGCAATCTTCATAAGTAGTGTTGAGTATCTAACAAAAGTATTATCTAAATCTAACGCACAATAATATATACTTACTCTTTTTTTTTTATAATCATATCAGTAACTCTTAATTTTTTTATTATATAGTTGTTTTATGGATATATTTTATCAAAATGTTAATAGGATTAGAAGCAAGCTCAAAGAATTATATTTGAATATTTTAAATGAAAATTATGATATCATATGTCTTTGTGAAACTAATTTAGATGATAGTGTACATAGTGAGGAATTCATTGATGATCGATATGTGGTTTTTAGGAGAGATAGGCAGACTTCTCAATCACATAAAAAGCAAGGTGGTGGAATATTAATAGCACTAAGGAAGGAACTGATCGCTGCCAGGCGCTATGAATGGGAGTCCTCAGCGGAAGATCTCTGGATTACTGTCTACAAGTCTCATTCAAACGATATTGCATTCAGTTTGTGTCTTGTTTATATTCCACCAGATGCTGAGCATGTATTGGTGGATAATTTCTTTGAAAACTGCTCACGACTACTCTTGAATCAAGACATATCCAGCAACGTAGTTTTATTGGGAGATTTCAACATTCCATCTTTACAATGGACCCGTGACTCTGCTTCTTGCAATTATCTAGTACCTTCTGAATCTACTGATAAAAGATCACTTTTGCTTTATGATATCATGGCCATAGGTGATCTCAGACAGTTTAATTGTTTGCCTAACGCAAACAATCGCATACTAGATTTATTTTTAACTAATCTCACTAATGTTTCCGTTTCAAAGGCTAATGAATTGACTCTACTTGATCGTCATCATCCAGCAATTTCCATTAATTTGAAGCTAGTTAAAACTAAAAGCTTACCTTTTAATACTAAACATGTTCCTAACTACAGAAAATGTGATGTTAAAAAAATGTAACGATGAACTTAACTCGATTTCATGGAACAATGTTCTGGATAGTCCTGATGTTAATATTTGTGTGGATCGTTTTTATGACACTCTAAATGATATTATTTCTAAGCATACACCAATGAGAAAACTTTGTAAAAATGATTACCCGATTTGGTTCTCAGATCCACTTAAAGCATGCATTAAGGAGAAGATTCATTATCATAATAGATATAAAAAATACAATAATCCCAGAGATTACGACACATTTTCCATGTTGCGCAGACGTACTAAATTGCTCATGCAGAGGTGTTATGATACTTTTATATCTTCCGTTGAGGAATCCCTTCATAGTAACACCACAAAACTATTTTTCTCATTTGTGAAAAGTAAAAAAGCTAGCAGTCACTTTCCATCAACTATGAAGCTAGGTTCAAAGACGGCATCTACAGGTCCCGAAGTTTGTGATTTATTTTCTGAATACTTTGCGTCTGTATTTCAGGCTGATGACGGTAAGCCTTTATCACATAGTCAAGAACAAGGTAACGCGGCTTCCATATCAGGTATTTCTGTCACTAAGGAAGAAATCTTGATGAAATTAGAGTCACTTGACATCAATAAAGGTGCCGGTCCGGACGGAATCCCTCCTTATTTCATTAAGTCTTGCGCCAGTGCTCTGGTGGTACCTTTGACCATTATATTCAACAAATCTCTGTCGAGCGGAATATTTCCTGTAAAATGGAAAGTAGCCCATATAGTGCCAATCCACAAGTCAGGAGACAAAAGTCAATGTAATAACTTTCGGCCTATCAGTATCTTATCCCATTTTGCAAAAATTTTTGAATCCGTAACCTATGAAAGCATATATTCTCATGTAAAACCGTTACTTGCTGATGAACAACATGGCTTTATCAAAAATAAATCGACGGTGACAAATTTACTTGAATACACCCACTTTCTTTGCAAATCATTTAATAAGCAGGGACAGGTTGACTCAATTTACACAGACTTTCAAAAAGCCTTCGATAAAGTAAATCATCGTCTTCTTATCTCTAAACTTTCGGCTATTGGAATTCATGGCAGTCTTCTTCGTTGGGTAGAATCGTATGTCACAAATCGGAGTCAACTTGTAGCTGTTCACGGGTTTTTGTCAGCACCTGCGGATGTAAAATCTGGCGTTCCTCAAGGATCCCACTTTGGCCCTCTTTTGTTTGCCATATACATCAATGACCTGATACCAAAACTTGAGTGTAGGTGTTTGTTATATGCTGATGACTTGAAGATTTTCACTATGATCAATGACTCACAGGATTGTATTAGGCTGCAGCAAGATCTCAACATTTTAGATCAGTGGTGTTCTGATAATTACATGAACTTAAATGTTGAAAAATGCTTTATTATAACTTTCACTCGCAAACAAAATCCAATTGAATTCGTTTATAGATTGCATAATCAAACGTTAAACAAAAAATCGACCGCTCGTGATTTGGGTGTAATTCTAGATACAAAATTGACATTTTCTCAACACCTTAAAAGTATAATATCTAAATGTAAACAATTACTAGGATTCATATGTAGAGTATCTAAAGACTTTAAGGATTATAAAACACTAATAACGCTCTATAAAACATTTGTACTAACGAAACTGGAATATGCTGCTATTATTTGGTCTCCTCACTATATAACATACGTGGAGCAAATTGAATCGGTTCAGAAATGCTTTTTGAGACTTCTAGCTACACGATTGGGAATGAGAGACTACTTGACTACCTATGAACAGCGCCTCGAACACTTTTCTTTTTCATCCCTTCGCAGTAGGCGTTCAGTAATGGATCTAACATACTTGTATAAAATTGTTAACTCACAATTATTAACGTCTTTGTTAGCTGAAGTTAACTTTAAAACACCAACACGACGTCAGAGAATTCCTCAACTATTTTACGTACCAGCTTGTTCAAACAATATTGGTTACAACAACCCGTTATATAGGATGTGTCGAATTTATAATTCACTTTGTTCGTCAACTGAATTTCCCGACATTTTTAGCACTTCATGCATAACTTTCAAAAAGAAATGCTTGCTACTTTTTATAAATAATCATTCTTAAACAACTGTATTTTGTTTCGTTGTAATGCACAATTGTATTGTATCCGTTTAATTTACACTTTTACTTAAACGTGAACTTAATTTGAGCTTATTTATGCAAGTTATGTACGCATATTTTTTGGTCGGTTAGGTTAATTTTATTATAAAAAATGTATAGCTTTTATTCATGTACCCACCTAACTTGCTGTTTTGTGTACTTATAGACAATAAAATAAAATAAAATAAACTTGTAAACTGTCACTGTCATTGTCATATATAATCGTTGATCGTATTTGATTTGATTTTCTTTCACTGCGCTTGCGATTCTTGGCATCACATTGTTTTTTCGATTTAAATACGATTTGGTTATGAACATTGACTCCGACGACCCTCTTTGGTATTTAGGATGGGCACGGCATCAACGGCATCATCCTAACATTAATCAATTAAAACCTCCAGCTCAATTTCTGGATGATATTTTAATCATATATGATAATATAGATTAATCCTTCAACAACGAAGATGCTCAATTTGGCAGCGTAACAAGTTTTTATATTTTGTCTGATTTCTCGATATTTGAAGGATTAAAATATCATTCAGAAATAAGTATTCATTATTTGAGGCTTCAGAGACATGGAGCCATATAGTTTCGCATTGTTTGAGGCACTCATGTGGCTAAAAATTGTTTGTTTTTATTTAAAATAAAATTATTTATAAAAAATTAACCCCAACTTTTTTTTAAACCTTCCTTTTGTCTTATAATACTCAATTAAGTACTTGTTATTATGGTAAAACTTCTATGAGTGTGCACTGGGGGCCTAAGTTACTATGGGCGGCTGGCATTTCCCTTTAAATTTGTTTGCTATGCTGTCAAAACGGATCCAACTCAGCATGTGCTTGGCATTAAGGGCATAACTCTCCTTCTTGTCTTGTTATTGGCTCAAACAAAATTATCTACTCTAATATTATAAAGAGGAAATATTTGTTTGTTTGTTTGCATTAAATACGAAACTACTGAACAGATTTTCTCCGTGGCGCAGCGGTCAACATGCTTGCCTGCGACACGGATGGTCCCGGGTTCGATCCCCGGTCAGGTCAAGATGGAAAACGATCTTTTTCAGATTGACCTGGGTCTTGGATGTTTATCTATATAAGTATCTATTATAAAATATAGTATCGTTGAGTTAGTATCCCATAACACAAGTCTCGAACTTACTTTGGGGCTAGCTCAATCTGTGTGGTTTGTCCGTATATATTTATTTTATTTAATTCATTTTCAGCCCATATCAGCCTACAGCTAGGCATAGGTCTCCCTTTTTCACGACATTTGCTTTGGTCCTGTGCCATTCCTATCCACTGTTTACCAGTCAGCCGAACAATGTTATCTGACCAGCGGGCTGGTGGTTAAGGTTCCAACTGGTTTCCGTTCTTTCACCTATAGAAAGTTTGTTCATCTGTGGGTGACATAGGCTATAATTTACGAGAACAAAATCGCTGGAAAATTGGTAGTATCTTATATTCCCATTCGGCACTTTAGGACCCCTCTCGCCTTATAGAATTTATTTTTGGTGCAGCTTTAGGGACATAATGGGCACAAAAGAAGAAGTGTCATGGTCTGATCTTCACGATCACACTAACACAGTGATTCTACCTGATCAATGTAGTTCCAGCGTACTAAGTTATGCCTTCATCATCCTACCTCAGTAAGAAGTCGATTTAAGCATTTCCATGCAAACTATGGAAGTTTGTATCCAGGGTGCAGTTCTTCCGAAGGAGGAATGTAGCTTACAGGAGATTCACCACAACTGGAGCTGGGGAATTTTAGGTAAAGTTCAATTGGTTTTGTTTTTGCTAAAACAATATTCATCTTCAGGTCTTTTTAAGTCTCCACTGCAAAAGCACTACCCTCTTTGTACTACCGGAGCCATATATTAGCCAGGACAGTCCGAGGATTAAGCCTACATTCTTCGTGCTGGCCAGATGGATTGGAAAGGCCTCTTTGATGTTTACAAGTTTTTTTTTTATCTTTATATTTAGGAGCTTTTGTCTCTTTGACATGGCAGCTCCATCGATACAAAGTCGTTACAACATAACACTTTACAAATACAAACATATAATTACATACTATATATGTTTAGCTTGTGTTTCCTAAGTCGTCTTTTACAACATCCACGGGAAGACTTAGTGTTACTATTTTACTCTGCCGGGATATTTTAGCATGATCAAGATTCTACAAGAGAAAAAAGATACGAAACCTGCTGCATTAACCTTTCCAGTTTATTCCGGTTAGACAAAATAAATTCTCCTACTTTATCTACGGCACGGTGGCGGCGTTTTATTTACCACCGGGGACAGCCTGGCAGAGTTATGTGCGAATATTGTTATTTGAAACACCAATTCCCTTAAAATGTTTAGTGTCCCAAAGGGAAAACTCATCCCGTTTTTCAGGGAAAGTTGTCAAGCCTGTGTAGGTCAAACGAATTGTGCCTATTGCGCTTTATATCGATCCTCTTTGCCTGTTTACATCTATACAATAATTAATTATAAAGAGGCGAGATTTGACTGTGTGTTTGTCTATCTGTATATTTCGTCTTCTCCTGCTTATTCAAACACGGATGGTCCCGGGTTGATCCCTGGTCAGGTCAAGATGGAAAATGATCGTTTTCAGATTGAACTGGGTCTTTGATGTTTAGGTATTTCAGTATCTATTATAAAATATACTTATAGTATCGTTGAGTTAGTATCCTATAACACATGTCTCGAACGTACTTTGGGCCTAACTCAGTCTTATAGCTTCCACCTAGGTTACGGCGATTCTGCTAATGTCCAGTTTAATGTGATACAAAGTATCGGTGTTGTACGGTTTAAACTTTTTATAAGTAGCTTACTGACTCACCTAGGAGGGTAATGTTTTTCGCGCATATGTATGTATATCTATGAGTGTAGAATTATAAGTATGTCTGTTCCATGGTTGCACCTGTAGCCTAAATGGCTTGAACGATTTTGATGAGTGAGGTATCATCAGATTCGTATTCCTCCTGAAAGTGTCATAAACTTAGAGTATAAATTACTCTAAGGTCATAAAGTAATATGGCGGACTTGAACTGTCAAAAAGGCAGTCCGATTTTTTATTTATTGAAATAATCCACTGGTTCGTGTATCATAACGCTTTGTTGTTTGTTCTTTTGTTTTTCGTGTGTGTAAGTAGCCAACACTGGAGTCAGATTTTTCAAGCTGCGTTAAGGCATCAGACATAGCTTTACGACTAACATCTATGATTACAGCCGGGACCAACGGCTTAACGTGCCTTCCGAAGCACGAAGGAGCTTGAGATATTTTTATGCCACTTGAGGTCACCCATCCAAGTGAGGACTGCAATCGCGGTTTCGCGGAAGCTCTAATGATGCTCTCGCCCACTGGGCCATCGAGCTCCTTCCTTATTACATGAAATCTGTGTATATCTCTGAATACAAAGGGCTCTCTCAGCATGGCGGTCACGTAATGCAGTCCCGAAATTCCTAAAACAGGGAATTCAATCTGAACGGACTAATTCCGTCGTTATGGACTCAGCTGGTGCGATATGAATATTTTTAATATTCGGGCCGGGCGATATTGGGCTTGGTTATTTGGGGAATGTGGGACCCACGGGTACCTATTAGGAATAGGGGAGAATAGGGTAATGAGAGTCACTTAAGCGAGTTATCAAATAAAAGCGTATTTAGAAATAAACTCATTATTTATGGAAACCGTTTTTTGTTAAACTTATTTATCTATTAATTAAGATCACTTTTAACCACTTCGGCAAAAATTTTGGATAAATCGCCGAGTTTAAAAAACGGATTGACTCCCATTACACTTACCTCAGTACATTGGGAATCAGAGTCAAACAATTACAAGCGTTACATTTGGCAGTAAGTATAGCATTCAATGCAATCATCAGTGGACCAGATAGCCTTTTTAGTTGTTCTAGTAGTGAGCAAAACATTTTTTTTTTGTGGGTAATAGTAATCAGTTGCGGGCGCTAGACTCCCATTATCCACAACCATGCGCCAAAAAAACTGTTCTTCTTTCTAAAAACATTGTAAATATAACCACAATTTGAAGGGCTATTTATCCATAATATATTATGGTGGTACAGCTAAAACGTTGCTTCTCACTATGTTTTGACATAAATTTACCGGCGAGGCATGAAAACGAAAAACAACTGCCACTCAAAAAGCTTGGCGATAACTAGCGCGAGTTGTTCGTACAAGGGGCGCAGGGAA
The DNA here is from genome assembly GCA_963082605.1 of Rhodophaea formosa. Classification (NCBI taxonomy): domain Eukaryota; kingdom Metazoa; phylum Arthropoda; class Insecta; order Lepidoptera; family Pyralidae; genus Rhodophaea; species Rhodophaea formosa. The sequence continues at coordinate 6,585,706 of OY720225.1, read as the reverse complement.
CACGGCAAGCTGAAAATAACATTTCGCTAAGTTTTTTTGGTATAGGACGGCAAACGAGCAAGCGGGTCACCTGATGGTAAGTGATCAGCGCTGCCCATGGACAACTGTAACACCAGGGGTGTGACAATAGCGTTGCCGGCCTTTTATTTTTCCCTCCTAGAGGGGAGAGGGAATGGGCTTCCGATTCTCTCACTCACCGAACGAAGCATAGCAGCGATATAGCTACTACTCATACGTCGATTTTCTATGAGATTGTGGTACTTCCCCGGACGAGCCGGCCCATTCATGCTACTAGCAAAAGTGAATTTCGCCGGCGGTAGCGTAGCTCTACCACAACTAAGTTTTGAGGGTGTAGTTTTTTATATATGCGCATGACCACGATTGCCCACTGACTCCCGTTACTCGTTCTTCCCTGATGCTATGGCTCCTACATTTGTAGGATTCCATGCCTCCAAAAGTTAGAAAGGAACCCTTATAAATCGTTGCATCCGACTTCAAAAATAAGGACGTTTACAATTCGTCAGAATCTTTTTGTTAATATAATTCAAATATTAGTAGTATAATTCAAATGTTAGTACGAAATTATTTTTATTTTTCATTTATGGCAATTAATTTTTTTATGAATATTAATAAAAATATTTTAAAATTAAAAATAGATTAATAATTGAAAATTTATTGGCCCATCCGTCATTAATGAATCTCTACTATAAAGGATTTTATTTGCAAGGGTTTGCTTTATAAATTGAGTTTTAAATTTCATCAAAATCGGTACTTTTGATAAAGTCGGATTTTTAAATCTGATTGGTTATAAATTCTTACTATTTTTTCCAGGAATTAATGGAGATGTCCATTTTAAAATTATCATATCATATAGATACGGAGGTTTACATCGTTTATAGGTTATAAACAGCAAAGATACCTCTTCAAACCGTCTGGCCAGCGTGGAGAGTGTAGGCCAGTCCTCTGACTCTTTGGTTAATATAATGGCTCTGGAGTACGTAGAGGGTTGTGCTCCTGCTGTGGAGACTAAAAATACCTAATGACGACATCGTTTATTTTGTACATTTGGTTTTTTCATACAAGATCGAAGACATTCGCGACAGAAAAAAACACTAGAGAACTTCGCGATGACTTAGAATCATGCAATTTTGCACAAGAATCTACATAATGTACATTTAACATATGTACATTATGTAGATTCTTGGCCAAAAAGTATGGTAGTACTTATTACTCAATATTATCAATTTTCCCGTGACTTTATCCGCCTTTATTCTAGCCTACGTAACCTGTAGATAAATTAGCTTGCTATAGGTCAAAGAATTTTGAAAATAGGGCCAGTAGTTCCGGAGCCTATTCAATGCAAACAAATATAAATATATATAATATATACGGACAAATCACACAGATTGAGCTAGCCCCAAAGTAAGTTCTTAAGTAAGACTTGTGTTATGGGATAGTAACTCAACGATACTATACTTTATAACAAATACATATATAGATAAACATCCAAGACCCAGGTCAATCTGAAAAAGATCATTTTCCATCTTGACCTGACCGGGGATCGAACCCGGGACCATCCATGTCACAGGCCGGCGTGTTGACCGCTGCGCCATGGAGCTAGTCGAATCGAACGAATCGAACAAACAATCAAATCTTTTTAGGGTTCCGTAGTAAACTAGGAACCCTTATAGTTTCGCCATGTCTGTCTGTCTGTCTGTCTGTCTGTCTGTCTGTCTGTCTGTCCGTCCGCGGTTTTACTCAGAGACTATAAGTACTAGAAAGCTGTAATTTGGTATGAGTGTGTATATTAATCATGGCAAAAAAGTCGTAGAATAAAATCTTGAAAAAAATTTTTTTTTTGGGTAGCTCCCATACAACTAAAGTGGAGGAGTATTTTTTTTTTCTCTATTTACCCATCGTGTGGGGTATCGTTAAAAAGGTCTTTGAAAAATATTGTGAGGTTGAGAACACCATTTTTCGATTTAGGGATCCGTTTCCGAAATATTTGGTTTTAAAGTGCAAAATTTTGTTAGAGGTACGTGTCCCCCCCCTCTATCTGCTAAACGGTTATATATGGATACGTGAAAAAAATTACAGCAGTAGTATATATACTGAAGTTGAAAGGAAAACTATCAGAGCTAGGTACTAAGTGCAAACTAAAAAGTTATAGGCAACCAACTTATAAAATGTACTGGAAAATGTAAAATTTCATACAAGCTTCATTGTTAGATGTTTTTGGTCGTTAAACTGTGAGGTGCGAGTGTAAACAGTGTGAACTCAAAGTTATCATTCGCAACTACGGAACCCTACACTGCGCGTGGCCCGACACGCACTTGGCCGGTTTTTTTCTGTATAATATTAGGTAGTAAAGGTTGTTTAACTCCCAGTTTAAGCAAAGTATACTTATATCTACCTTTTCGACCTATCTATCTATTTATCTAGTTTTGTCATATCTTTGTCTCCTTGATTGACTTGACGAGAATGATAAGCTGTGTTTGGAATTTGGATCACTAAAATGTAAATAAATAAATATGATTAGAATCTTGTCAGCCGGATTCACCGGTAGCGACCTCTACATTTGCCACAAGAACTAACAAGAAAACTTAACTGCGAATAGTGCGATACAACAAATAACTTCAAGATTAGTAACAAGATGGCGCTGATCTATTCTGAAACGCGCAAACAATTTTTTTTTATTCCGGCACATTAATAAAACCTCAGACGGAATTCAATCGGAGCCGTATACGGTTCCCTGGGCGAGGTCGCGGTCGAGCATACCACCTCGTTCCAGCTACAGCAGGGACACTCCCTGTACATGAGAGTTCAAGCACCGGTGATCTTGGGCCGGGGCATGCGCTTAGCGTTGACAACGCGTAGAAAGTCACTCACTAGATATCACTTCGTGCCTGCGGTGCAATACTGCGAGACACGATCAACATAGACAGCCCTGTAGTTCCGTGGCGGGCCGTTCACGCCCCGCGCGCCTCTCACGGTTCCCGCACACGTCCAGACACTCACACATAGCCGCAAGCGGTTTTACATACACATGCACATGCTTTAGTGTGCTCCCGCTATACACCCAACATAATCTTTTTCGGTCCTTGACTGTGTTATCAGCACACTTGTACAGTATCAAATCTTAGGAAGTACTGTTATCTTTCAAGTATTGTATTCCAAGAAAATGTGATAAATTACTGCTACTATTATCACGGATTACTTAATATCGTTTCACACTAGTATACAGCGGGCAAATTGACCCTCGACAAACAAAGGGTTGACTCAGCCCGTCAACATACCTGTCTGTCAATATGAATGAACAACTTTTCCTATAGGATAAATGCTGGGAACTAAAGAAAAATCGACGTTTTCTTACAAAAGTATTAAGCCGCCCTGGTAATTTGTATGGAATTAGGGAGGAATCACGGAGGATCTCGATATTCCCCAAACTCCTTTAGAGATTCTCCGTGCTTCGGAAGGCACGTTAAGCCGTTGGTTCCGGCTGTTATCTTTGATGGCACTTGTTAAGCTATGTCAGCTTTCTTTAGGCTTCTTGAAGAATCTGACACCAGTGTTGGCTATGAACACCGCTGCTATGTTCGGTGAGTGAAAGAGCCGGAGGCCCATCTTCCTCTCCCCCCTGGAGAGGGAAAAATAAAAGGCTGGCAACATTCCTGTGACACCCCTGGTGTTGCAGTTGTCCATGGGCAGCGGTGGTCACTTACCATCAGGTGACCTGCTTGATCGTTTGCCATCCGATAACATTTAAAAAAAACCGGCCAAGTGCGTGTCGGGCCACGCGCAGTGTAGGGTTCCGTAGTTGCGAATGACAACTTTGAGTTCACACTGTTTACACTCGCACCTCACAGTTTAACGACCAAAAACATCTAACAATGAAGATTGTATGAAATTTTACATTTTCCACTACATTTTATAAGTTGGTTGCCTATAACTTTTTAGTTTGCACTTAGTACCCAGCTCTGATAGTTTTCCTTTCAATTTCAGTATATATACTACTGCTGTAATTTTTTCACGTATCCATATATAACCGTTTAGCAGGTAGAGGGGGGGGGGGGGGGGGGACACGTACCTCGAACAAAATTTTCACTTTAAAACCAAATATTTCGGAAACGGATCCCTAAATCGAAAAATGGTGTTCTCAATCTCATAATATTTTTCAAAGACCTTTTTAACGATACCCCACACGATGGGTAAATAGAGAAAAAAAATTACTCCCACACTTTACTAGTAAGGGAGCTACCAAAAAAAAAAAAAATTCCAGATTTTCTTCTACCACTTTTTTGCCATGATTAATATACATACCCATACCAAATTACAGCTTTCTAGTACTTATGGTCTCTGAGTAAAACCGCGGACGGACAGACAGACAGACAGACATGGCGAAACTATAAGGGTTCCTAGTTTACTACGGAACCCTAAAAAACGATATTATAAATACAAACCAAACTTATATCAGAACTCTACTTGTCCTATCAGCAACGATTGCCAATATTATGTTTTTTACGAACATTTTCCTGTCGCCAAGAAATAGAATGTGCGGAAAATTGTGAATCGCGGGATCGAGGTATTCCTTTTTGAACCGTCTCATTCAACCCATTAGCAATGGTTTTCTCTATTCGGCCCTTCAGGCTATGCATGCAAATCGCGGCCCATACGGTATACGAGAGTTTGCTGTTTCTTCAAGCCTTGCGCACACAGGCAACGCCCAAAGCCGAGGTCCGTCCCTCCTGGGGCCCTTTGGTAATATTCGCGTTACAGGTTGAGGGCATTCTGTCCTCACTTCAAAAGTCCGGTGAAGTAGCAAAAGCTCTCTTGGAACAAGCTACATACATCATACAAAAAAAAAGTTTACTGCCCCGGAGCCCGGGGCCTATAACTAAATTTGTAGATTTGTACTAAATACATACTATCACGTCTTTTTCCCTTACGGGGTAAACAGAATTCAGGTCTTTAAAATCTTAAGGCCACATTTAGCATGTTGGTGGGCTTGTAGGTGCAGCACGGGATCAAAAAAGTGATGGGTTGCTAGCCGCATCGCCTATTGACATGATTCTTCACGCCCATTCCCTCGATCGGCTTTTACGATTTGCACGGGAAGAGAAGCAGCTGGCACATTCTACGTTTTTTCTTTTCTCCCCGACCAGCGTGAAAGAACAATTCGGTATTTGCCTAATGTTAAGATTATATAAAATTTGTTTCCAATGATACTCATTTCTATCTAAAAACACTATAAAAAACACATTTAGTTTGATATCGATTCGTTAAGTGTTCTTAAAGCTTCTTTAAAGTTGGGTGAATAGGACCATTTTTAAAAGTATGAAAATCTTAAATTACACTTATACTGTATTGTAGCCCGCAAAATTTATAGGAACTTTTGTTATGAAACCATTACCATAAACGTAATATTTCGTATAGCTACCAAACAAAGTTCTCACGCCGCCCATACAAAATACAAAGTTGTGACGTCACAAATATGTAGGCATTTCAGCAGCGCGTTTTCACGTCTAAAAATTAACGTCTAAAAATATGTGTCTTTAAAACTTCTATATCTGAAAGAGTTTTTTGTTTAGAAATGTATTTCGGTCACTATTGTGTTTATTTTTGGCAGGTCTTTACATAGCGACACGAAATTTTTTTTAGTCAAGTAGCCAATTACTAATACACGCTAAACATGACCCAAAGATTTTATAACCTTGACCTCTGCCTCCCTGCAAGGGATAAAGATTACTTCGCCTCGCCACTTCTGCTGGTTTGGGAGAAAAGGAAAAACAGAATGTACCAGCTGAGTAAGCCGATCAAGGGATTGGGCGAAAATCTAAGGAATCACGCCAATAGGCGATGCGGCTTACATACAACTCATCATTAGCATGCTTGATTTCATTCCGCTTTTGAGTTTAATGACCTTGGGCTCTGTCTGCCCCGCAAGGGATAAAGTAGTAATGATATGACGGATAAAAATATATCTGTCACCGGAAAATCACTAGAATCGTAAATTGATCAATTTCCGAGTTAGTTAATCAACTTTCGGAAAATCACAAACGGCAGTTGAAATTTATTGTTAACTAGCTGTTACCCGCGGCTTCGTCCGCGTGATATATAGCCTATGTCCTTCTCAGTACCCTAACCTATGTGTATGCAAAATTTTATGACGATCGCTTCAATAGATTCGGCGTGAAAGCGTTACAAAAAAACAAATAAACAAACTCACTTTCGCATTTATAATATTAGTAGTTGGGATTGGGATACAATGAATTTTAGCTAATTGATCAACTTGCAACTGGTAGTACTGAGAGGGCCATGCCCCTGCATTGGAGACTAAATAAAACCTGATGATGATCATCATCATTTCGTGTAGGTGACACGGTTAGTCGACCATGCACACCCTGGTGTCAGAGTTCTTCGGAACCGCCTCTACCAGATGGCAGCCGGGACCAACGGCTTAACGTGCCTTCCGAAGCACGGAATCATCTTTCTTATCAGACAACCAGGTTATTCATGCCTGCAATGTCCTAACCAAACTGATACAACTTAACAAAGTATGCTTCCCGTGAGAATCGAACCCACGACCCGGGTCAACAAGGCAAACGCCTTAACCACTGGACCACGGAGGCAGGACCATGATGATGATGATCAACTTACTGTTTTTGGCAGTAATTTTATAATTAACGATTTTGCCACAGCTCAAGCTCAAACTATACAAAATGAAATAATGACCGGTGAAATAGACATGCAAACGGTGCAAAGAAGAAAAACCCGCCGAATCGCTATCGATTCGCGTTTGAGCGGCGACAACGAAAGTCAATCGTATCACACTTCTGAGACAAAAGTTTTTTACGTCTTTGCCAAGATAGAGGACTTTGCGAGTATTCTCAGTTTGTGTAAACAAAGATTTTCCTCCTTTGAGAATTGTTGAAATACGCTTCAAAAGACTACGCTTTTTGTTGGCCCCGACGATAATGAAAGTTTGTACGTGTTCAATTTGGAACGCGACGTATTAATGTTTACATTTCTGAAAGAAGTACTTAGAACGAAGCTCTCACAACAATGGTAGGAGCTAATCAAATATATTTTAGGAATGGTTTTTAGGGTTCCGTAGCCGGAGGGTAAAAAACGGAACCCTTACAGCTTCGTCATGTCCGTCTGTCTGTCCGTATGTCACAGCCATTTTATTCCAAAACGATTGAGACTACACAGTTGAAACTTGGTAGGTAGATGGATTCTGTGAACCGCTTTACGATTATTAAACAAAAATAAAAAATAAAAGATTAAGGGGGGCTCCACATTCATGGAAGTGAAACTAAAAAAAAATTGATCAGACCTATACGAGCGAGGTGTCTAATTGTCTATAGATAGGTCTTCAAAAATTACATTGAGGTTCCTATAACCTTTTTTCTCAATGTCAATATTTTGAAAGAAAAGCGCTTAATAGTTGTAAAATGTGTGTCTCCTAACTTCGAGAGTAAAAAATTTAAAAAAAAGTATATGCTTTAATTAACTCTCAACGAAAATTGGTTTGAACGATATAGGTACAATCAGTAGTTTTTGAATTATAGCATTCATTTTCACACACTGAAAAATAACTTTGTCTTTCATACAAACACTATGAACAACAAAATTATCTTTGCTGGCAAAAAATTATAGAGGATTTGGTTATTCTAAATTGCTGCTTTTACGGAACGTGTATGTTTTTGTGTATTTTTTCAACAAAAAGCGCTCGACGAATTTCGATAATAATTTAATGTGCCCATCTGTAAAGTATTACCTATCAAACAAAAAAAGAATTTGCTTAAATTGGTCCAGGCGTCTCTGAGAAATCAGGGAACATCCATAAAAAAAAGAGTACGACGAATTGAGAACCTCCTCCTTTTTTTGAAGTAGGTAAAAAATAAGAAGATACTAAGGACTATTAGATGTTGCACGCAGTCAAAGGAATGTATAGAACTATATATTGTTAACAATATATATATATATATATATTACTCATTCAATGCAAATAAGTTTCATTTCCAAAGATTTAATACTCTGTATGTGTTTATGTTTATCGTATATCACCACTTAGTCACATTTAGATTAAAATGTATTCAATAAACAACTCCACTTAGCAACGCGCCCCCCGCCGTTGAAGGCAATATCTTAGCAAATTGCTTACATATTGCTATTTTACAAACAATATTGGCTTTGGATGAAAGGGCTTGAAGGGTCTCGTGAAGGTTAAGGAATATAAAGGAGCTTTGATTCACTTTTAATATAAAACGTGTTGTCAAGGTGCCTCAGGTGCCTTTAGGTAGAAAGGTACTCAATACTTTATTGCTTCCTTAATGTTACATTAGGTGTTGTTAAATTAGAACCAATTAAGGGCCCTGACGGGCGCTGCAATAGGAGAGGGGCTATTATATATTTTTATATTTAAGGTTAAAGTATATTTAAATGTCAAAAGATATATCTAATAATAAATTATTACGTATATATATATATATATATATATATATATATATATATTAATTTTGTTTTTATTTAATTGTTTAATTTTATATAGTGATATTTTATATTTTTATTACTTATATCTATTTAAAGTATCAATTTGGAAAGCGTATCCGAATATTTTGTGTCCGGATCAACAGTTACCCAGCAAACATTTTAAGTGTTTTTGTCCAAGACTTAAGAATATATTACCAATTTACGTAAAAATAACGTCCCACGCACCATTTTTTTTCACTTCAATCAAACACACTTTAACTACTACGTCGAAATATATGGCAATTAAAACGTTATTGTTACTTAATCTGGTAGAGAACTTTAAAGTTAAAATTTAGTCGAAATAAGTGGTAGAATTGACGGTTGAAACCTTGACCAATAAGTCATGAATACTTGTACGTGCTTGCTTGGTATTTACTACGTAATTATTTCTTATTCAGCGACCATTAGGTCATCGATTTTAAGTCGAATTTGATACTAATTTTGAAGTAAATTTTACCAATAGTAAATACCAAAATGCGACAATCGAGTGAAAAATACTTGTAAAGTATTTGCAATACCGTTAGGTTATAACGTGATAACTTATAAGTCAGCATTACTTAGTAATTTAACTTATAAGTCATAGGTGACGGAGGCAACCTGACGTTTATCGTGTTTTAGTTATAAATAAGTCAGTTTACGGTGAACTACGACATATTACATGTGACCTAGCTTTTTTCATTAAAATTAAACTTGTAATCTGCAATGGGCAAAGATAAAAAATTGTACAGATATTCAACTTCCTACTATAGAAAATGCAAACGAAAAACAGAAGCTCAGAAAGCTGAAATGCGTAAAAGAACATTAAAAGAAGAACCATGTCAATTGCCCGTAAATTTATATTCGCATCCGATGCTCATCCCTCAACCTCCACGCCATCTTTTATAAAACAAATTTTTATAAAATAAAACGTAGAGATAAGTAATGACAATCTACAGAAAAATAATAATGAAGAATCAAAAAACGAAGACTTTGAAATTGAAGACTCTGGAAATGATGATTTTGAAAGTGATGACTCTGTGTTCACATCATTAAAACTTACTGAAGATTTGAAAAAATGGACAGTACAGCATAAACCCACCATCTGGTCTCTTAACGATTTGTTGGGAATAACAAATAAATACGGATTTAAACTTCCTAAAGATGGAAGATTGATTTCAGACAGATTGATTTAGACTGCTGAAAACTGATCATCATCATCATCATCATTTCAGCCGCAAGAAGTCCACTGCTGGACATAAGCCTCCCCCAAGGATTTCCAATATGACCGGTTGGAAGCGGGCTGCATCCAGCGCCTTCCTGCGACCCTTATCAAGTCGTCCGACCACCTGGTCGGTGGGTGTCCAATGCTGCGCTTGCCGGTACGTGGTCGCCATTCAAGAACCTTTCTTCCCCATCAGCCATCGGTTCTTCGCGCTATATGCCCCGCCCACTGCCACTTCAAAGAGCTAATCCGCTGGGCTATGTCGGTGACCTTGGTTCTTCGACGGATCTCCTCGTTTCTGATTCGATCTCGCAGAGAAACACCGAGCATAGCCCTCTCCATAGCTCCTTGAGCGACCTTGAGCTTTCTTATGAGGCCCATAGTAAGGGACCACGTTTCGGACCCGTAATTCATCACTGGTAACACACATTGGTCGAAGACTTTCGACTTTAGGCACTGAGGTGTTTTGGACAAGAAGACGCTACGGAGCTTCCCGAATGCTGCCCAGCCGAGTCGGATTCGACGAAAGACCTCGTCCTTGAAACTGAAGCTGCCGACCTGGATCAATTGACCCAAGTAAATGTACTGCTCTACAGATTCAAGGGTGAAGTTTCCAACAATCACTGGTGAAGGCGCAACATGAACATTCGACATAATTTTCGTCTGATCCATGTTCATTTTAAGGCCCACTCGTTGGGAAACTTCATTGGGGTCATTGAGCATGGTACTTAGATCCTCCAGCGACTCCGCCATGACGACTATGTCATCAGCAAATCGAAGATGAGTGATATACTCGCCGTTGATGTTGATGCCAAGACCATCCCATTCCAGGAGCTTGAAGGCATCCTCCATTGAAGCGGTGAACAGTTTTGGAGATATGACATCTCCCTGTCTCACACCTCTCTGCAGTGGAATAGCCCTCGTATTCTGCTCCTGTACTCGGACTGACATTGTGGCGTTGCTGTACAAGCACTTCAACACTTCAATATACCGATGGTTGGATATACGGCATCGCTGGAGAGACCGAAGCACAGCCCATGTTTCGATCGAATCGAAGGCTTTCTCATAGTCCACAAACGCTAAGCATAGTGGCCAGTTATACTCTTTGGTCTTCTGTATACCTGCCGCAGCGTATGGATGTGGTCTATGGTAGCCTTTTCGGAAACCGGCTTGTTCGGGAGGCTGGAATGTATCGAGCTTGTTCGTGAGACGATTCGTGATCACCCTCGAAAACAGCTTATAGACATGGCTCAAGAGCGTGATGGGTCTGTTGTTCTTAAGCAGCGTATTATCGCCCTTTTTGAAGAACAGCACCACCACACCCTTATGCCACGCTTCCAGCGTCACGCCCTCGAGCAGAACGCCTCGAGAATTGAAAAGCCTCTGAAGGACTTTCAGTACCGGCGTTCCGCCCGCTTTCAGAAGCTCTGCTGTGATTCCGTCCTCGCCCGGCGCCTTGCTGTTTTCGAGATGCTTGAGGGCAATCCTAATCTCGTACAGGCTGATGTCCGGGATGTCTTCGGTATAGTGCCGGGTTAGTTTGGCCCTAGGATCTTTGGCTAAACTTACACTGGGTTTGGCTACTGTGGTATACAACTGTCCATAAAACATCTCGATCTCTCCCATCACCTCGGCCTTCGTCGAAACCACGCCGCCGTCCTCCTTCCTCAGCTTAGTCAATCGGCTCTGCCCAATAGACTCCATCCTTGAGAACACTTTGGAGCCTTTATTTTGCTCAATCGTCTCTTCAATACGCTCGGTATTAAAGGAGCGAATGTCGTGTCGCAAGGATTTCTGGATTTGTCTATAATGAGCTGCCGATGTACGTCCGCGTCTTCGGAGGTTTGCAGTGGCATGGATCGTCGCGTGGCCATCAAATTTAGGGTCTGGGGAGAGATTTTTTGAGGTTTGTTTTTAGGGCGGGTCCTAAAAAACTTTGACCCTACCGCCTGGACAGTGTCTACAAACCCATCGTTTAACTCGTCCACTGTAACACAATCCTTGCAAAGAGTCCCTCTTCTTCCAGAAAATCAGCCAGCCTATGACCCCTGTCATTCCGGGCTCCATATCCAAATTGTCCCACTCTGGACTCTCTATCGCTCCGCTTACTAAGGATTGCGTTGAAGTCCCCCATAACAATCTTAAAATAGGTTTCTGAAGTGTGTATGGCCCTACTAATGTCCTCATGCACCACTTCCACCTCTTCATCTGAGTTTTCCCCGGTCGGCATATATACCTGTATTAGCTTCAACGAGTATCTTTTAGATACTCTGAGTATCAGGTATATTACCCAAATGGAAACACTTTCGATGGTTATGACCTTGTTAATGACCTGACACCATGCTGTGACTTTTTAAAGTCACCCTCCCGGTGATAGAGTAGGTTACCAGAAAACTGATGATGTCGATATAAAGGCAATGGGGCAAGGACAGTTTTGGTATCAAGGCGTGAGAAATAATTTGGAGTAAAATATCTCAGCCATTGACTTGAGTTCTGTATCAAATATTGAGTTATTGATCAACGTAGATGGAATGACTCTTTTTAACAGTACCACTTCCGAAGTATGGCCTATAGCATTTGCAATATATGGTATGCCAAACGTCAAACCAATGTTTGCAGCGATCTATTATGGAAATGGTTGTAGGTACTTTTCTGTTCCTTGTTGTATTGTTTCGATGCACTACACAAACCACAAAAGTTCGCTCGCAGCCGCTGCTAAACAAATAATGAAACGTCGCAAAATATTCTGATATCTATGCGTCGCAACCTAGTCGCGTCGACTTATCCGACACTAATTTTCGTCCGGTTCGTAATTATTACCTATCGGTCGCGACTATAACTTCATGGTAGTTAGGATTATTGACTTAAATAGGTAACCTGACACCATTTAGTCGCAGATAGTATGTCTAATTAACGTAAAATTACTACTAGATACCTATAGGTCGATATATAGGTTAAAAGAACATTTTAGTCGAACCGCCATTTTATTTTAATAATCCGAAGAAATGATATTTCAAATCGCAGATTTTTTGTTGTTATTTCTCGGGTAATATCGTTAAACGGCACCTCTACTGTCTAATATTCAGATAGTTAGTTGGGTTTATGTATCTAAATACTGCAAAGGCAAGATGATGACAACTATTGATAAAATAAAAAAATCATCTTGATTTGAAAACATTGAATTTTTCAATATATTTGAAGCCCATCAGCAGATTTCAAAGTTAAATCAACATAATGCACGAAAAAATTTTCATCGCAGAAGATTTCGTCATATTATCGCGTTGTAATGAGCGCCAAAACATGGAAACTTGTAAAGCCGCCATTATTATTCTATCGATACAGAGTTTAGCTTTTTAGTTAGACATTTTGTTTTGGAGTAAAAATACAATATTATTGTCTCTTTTACTCTTCAACGCAAACGATATAAACATCACCTAAATGTTAGCAGAAACAATTCAGAGTCAGGTTCGAATGAGAAAAATAAAAGAATGTCACACAATTTAACAAAACTTTAATCAAATACCACAAACGAATACTTAAGTTAATAGATGTATAAATAAATCAATAATTCATTAAGTTATAGGAAAAAAATAACAAAGTTGTGTACTTACATAACTCAGAAATATCGTGTAATAGATTATATTATATTAATCCGCAAATAATAAAAACTAGATGACAATTTCTCATGTAAAACTCCACGTCCGATCCGTATCGCGTCCCGAACAAGAGTGCCGTGCCAACAAGCCGGCCGACCGTTCATAGTTTAAACTTCATATCATTCGTTCATTCATTAAAGAGATTGTAACGAATGGAATGAAACTAAAATGATTGATTGAATGGGATTGAACGAGATTTTATGACAGTGACAGATAGATTAACATGACGTATGTGTGAACAAGCTAATAGCTCGGCCGTCCTGCTCAAGGTGCGCCCTCGCGCCTAAACTTTACGTTATTTATAGTTCTTGTACAATTTTACACTTAAATAGATTATATTATATTTATAATCATTTAAAAAAATATATACTTATTTTAGCAATATTTGTAATAATGAGTTGCATTATTGTATGGCATTATTATTTAGAAATAAATATAAAACTTATCACACAAAAGAATTTCATAACTTAGTACAAATATTATTGATTTTTAAAGAATTAATTAAGAATTGACAAGAAAAAAATAAATTAAATTATACTTTCAACATCTAATTATTAAATACGCAATCATTTCTATAAATTATATATAATTCAAAATACTATAATTGTACCTTATACATTAATCATTACATTTCTATCATTACTGCATTTAGAATTCAACCGTCGCTTTCGTCATTATTACTTACTTCTTCAGTACTTTCTAAATCTCTATTAAACGTTAACCACGGTTGAATCCTGTCTACAGCTACAACAGCTTCGTATTTACGATTGTTTTTACGTGTCATTGGAGTGTCTTCTATTACGTATCTCTCGTTTGGAAGAACTTTTAGTATCCTATAAGGCCCTTGATATTTTACAACTAATTTTTGCGATTTCCCATCGTGTGGCATTTGCCGCTCTACACGAACCAGATCGCCAACATTATACTTCTTACTCAACTTCCTACGCTCATTGAATCTATTAGTATCTTTCTCTTGTTGCTTTTTGATTTTTTCACTAGCCACGTCTCTTATATTACCGAGGTCCTTTGACTCTACCACTTTAGTTGTATCAGATACAATATCGCTTAGAATACCTTCTGTCCTACTAACAATATTAAAACCGAAAAGTAATTGGGAAGGACTTTTTTGAGTTGTTTTATGTACTGTGGTATTGATACCTACTTGTATGTCACAAATAAATTCGTCCCAAGTTCTATCATCCTTATTATGAGAGCAGTTTGAAAGGGCATCCAGGATGGTCCTGTTAAACCTTTCAACCTGTCCGTTGGCCCTTGGCGTCGCAACGGCATTAATAATGTGCTTAATTCCGTGTAGCTGAACGAAGTCTTTAAACGCTTTGCTAGTAAAACTAGTGCCTTTGTCTGTTATAAGTCTACTAGGAACGCCAAAATAGCTAATATGCTCCCTCAAGACCCGTATGCTCGTGACTGATTTTGTGTTTCTTACAGCTGTTATGTTGACATACTTTGTGAAACCGTCAACTAGTACTAAAAGATAACTATTCCCTCTTTTACTTTTGACAAAAGGGCCTAAATGGTCAGCATGTACCGTGTGAAAAGGAACGCTAACTTTTTCTATGGAATGTAATTCGCCTTCACGTTTTCCACCAGGTGTTTTGTGATGGGCGCATTCCAAGCATGATTGGACATACTTTTTTGTGAATCGGCGCAATTTAGGGAACCAGTAATGCTGTTGGATTCGCTGCAGAGTCTTGTCAAAACCATAATGACCTATGTCATCATGATTTCTTTTCAATATCTGCCAGCGAACTCCTTTTGGAACTAACCACCTAATCTCATCCCCTATCACACGATAAATACGTCCGTTTTTCAATTTATAGTTCTTATGTACATCTTGAATCATATCAGAGTTTTTATCATTGAGGATACTCTTAATTTGTTGTACTTCTTCGTCCGCATCCTGCACGGTGGTGATCCAGTCTTCATCAGATTTTTCTATGGTGAAAATGTCTATAAGATTATTATCAGCTGGACTTGAGACGGGGCAACGACTCATTGCATCGACATGTGCCATACGGGCACCAGGTCGATATTCGATAGTGCAGTCAAACTCTTGAAACTGGACCCACCACCGAGCAACCCGCGGTATGAGATCACGCTTAACAAATGTGGATCTAAGTGCATTGCAGTCTGTATAAATCGTAAACGGTATTCCTAAGAGGTAGACTCTAAAACGATTCAATGATGCTACAACTGCAAGGGTTTCAAGTTCATAGGAGTGAAGTTTACTTTCATCATTGCTCGTTTTGCGACTAAAATATGAAATCGGGTGAAACTCTCCTAATGAATTACTCTGTAATAAAATAGCCCCAAATCCGTCTTTACAAGCATCCGTATGCAATTGAGTTACAGCTTTTGGGTCATACCATGCTAATATTGGGCGTTCAGTTAATAACTTTTTGATATGATCAAAAGATTCATTTTGGCCGCTACCCCAGCTCCATGGTACATTTTTCTTTAAAAGATTCGTCAAAGGAGTTGATATAATGGCATAGTCTTTTATAAATCTTCGAAAAAACCCGGAAAGTCCTAAAAACTGACGCAATTCGTGCTGATTACTAGGAGTTTTAAACTTAGTTACTGCATCAGTCTTCCTACTCCCTGGCCGTATACCCAAAGCGCTGACTTCAAAACCTAAGAAATCGATATTAGTCATAAAAAAGTTACATTTGCTGAGTCTTAAAGTTAGACCTCTTTGTTTTAATAGTTTTAAAACCTCTTCTAACCTTTGTAAACCCTCTTCAAAATTTTTAGACGGAATCAGGATATCATCCATATATACCAAGGCATATTTGATTTTAGCATCATGGAGAATCTTATTAATGGTTTTTTGAAAAACAGATGGAGCATTCACTAGACCAAAAGGAAGACGGTTATATTCAAACTGTCCATCGGGAGTTACAAAAGAAGTTCGATGCTTAGACTCTTCAGCTATTGGTATTTGATAATAGCCCGATGCCAAATCTAGGGATGTGAATAACTTGTTGCCTGCCAATTGATCTAGCTGATCCTCCACGCGTGGAAGCGGATAATGAATTTTCTTAGTTTTCCGATTCAAAGCTCGGTAATCGACACAAAGGCGCTTTTCGCCTGTCTTTTTCTGGACCAACACAATAGGGCTAGCGTATAGTGAGGAAGATTCGCGCGCTATACCACAATCTACCATTTCTTGAACCATATCCCTAACTAAGATTCTCTCAGAATGAGATAAGCGATAAGGTCTATATACGATTGGTTGATCATCATCCAGTTCTATAACCATCTCCGTAACGTTAGTGAAGCCAAGGTCTTTAAGCCCCTTTGAAAAACAATTTTGATGTTCATTCAGTAAATCTTTTAGTTGTTTACGTTCAGGATCGGTTAATTCATTGCCACAATGTATAAGATCATCAGAGCTAAGGGAGTCGAAAGACATTTGACAGCAGTCTAGAATCTGTGAGAACTGATATTGCTTGGAATTGCTAGATCGTGCTAACAAGGTGTTGTTTGATATGATTATATCACCTTGTGACGCATTAAAAACAAGTATGGCACCTAAATTTTGTTTTACGATATAATCTCCTGGGAGTATATAATATTCCTTCCCTTCCTGGCCTCTTAATGATCCATTTACGTAAACACTTCCATCAAAATCACTGTCTGTTTTAAATGGTATAATACTAAAACGCCCCTTAGTCACTTCTACGTCGTTAACAGATATCAGATGTATTTTAGTATTTTCAATTATATCAAAAATCAATGCAGACGGTGTTTTAGTAATCACAAGGTCCGGCAGTTCAGTAAATGAATGACCTAACAAGACTGGATGATTCAATACATAATCTTCGACAACATAAAGCTCTATAATTTTATCGATATTTTGTACAACCACGTTTGAAGTTAGTACACCCAATGGTTTTATTAGATGCGCGCCTATTCCCCTTAATGTCGGTAGATTAGACGGCTGCTTGATTTCTAAACCAAGTTCCTTAGCTTTACTTAACTTAATAAGCGAGCACTGACTTCCCAAGTCTACGTGACATTTTGATAACGAGCCGTTAATTGAAATGTCAACAATATATTTGTCATTAGAGTTTGCCTTTATGAAAACTTCTGACACTTCTTTTACATCCTTAACCATATCGCTTTTAGTATCACTATTGGCCCTATTTTTGTAGCAGTTAGACGCCTGATGTCCAAACCTATCACATACCGTACATTTAATAATTGGCTTGCTACATTTAAAGCTAGGGTGGCCTAATTCATTACAGTTAAAGCACCGTATACTAGTATTTGAACCACCTGGTTTAGAATATAAAGGCTTTCGCGTCGTGGTAGTTCCAGACTCTTTGCGATCTATTGTATTTTTATTACTATTGTTCTCTCTAACCTGGCCTACCTTAACAGTCCTAAAATACTTGAGGACCTGTTCAGGTTCGGTAAATTGAGCTGCTTGGGCACCTACTTTTATAGCACGATCCTCAACCCCATAGAGAATGCAATCTACCGCTTGTTTTCCAAAAATTCGACATCTATTTAACAAATTTACTTTTGCGTAATAGTAGTGCTCCAATGACTCGCCATATTTGACACGTTTTGCTAACATTTCCGTTAAGAGTTCAGCATAGTCTTCTCTGCAAGGAAAAGACTCGAGTAATTTCTTTTTCCATTCACCCCAAGTAAATAATAAAGAGGGCAGCCCTTGATACCAAGTCTTAGCTACACCAGTCAACTTTGGGAGAGCATAATGTATAATCTCCTTTTCTTCCCACCCATATATGTCTGCACACTCTTCTACTTTAGTAAGCCATACTAACATAGTCTGTTCCTTGCTCATCGGATCAAATTCTGGAATAACATTTTTTTCGAACGATAATTTAGGCCTATCTGAACCCTTAACTTTACCTAAAATAGACAAAACCTTATCTAAAATATCATTAGTATTCGAATTACTCATACCTCTGCTATTCCTTGAGGGTCCAGGCGAACCGTCGCTGCTTGTGCTCCTTCTGTGACATCTTCGCTTAGATCTTTCATCCTTCCAATCCTTTCGCGGTTGCTCTCGATAGACACGCTTTCTGCTGCTGCCCTCGTTACCCGAAGTCCCTGAATCAGTAGTATATTGTCTTTTCTGTCTCGTTGGTGAACGCTGTTGTCCTGTTCTCCAATTATCCGTTGGTGCCTTCCGTTTACTTTGATGAGTGATAGCAAGCGTCTGCAATATAGGAGAGCTTTCGTTCCTTCTATCACGGTCACTGAATGCTCTCATTATTTCACTCCTTGTAGAATCACGGCCCTCTAACCTGGGCGTCCCTCTGCTCTCTAACCTGAGCAAATTACGGCCCTCAAACCTGGGCGTACCCATGCTCTCCAACCTGAGCGTATTTCTGCCCTCTAACCTAGGCATTCCTCTGCCCTCAAACATGGGCTCATCTGACCCCTCAAACCTGGGTGTCTCAGATCTCTTGGTGTGATTTTGTTCACCTTGACTCATCCTTGTATTTCTGAAACTTTAAAATTAAGCAGCTTAGCAACAGTATAAGGTTTTCTTTTATTTCCTTCGTATATATATGTTTATATATTTAAAAAAAAAAAACAAAAAAATGTATTTATTGCAAATAATTTCATCTATTTGATCGAATGGCTATTGTTTCGTAGTGATTTTAAACGAAAAAGAATAATTGTAAAATAAGCGTTTAAAATCGACATCCATTAACGAAATGAACTGACACTGCAACTCTTAACTGCATTCAAAATCCATTTTCACACACTGCCGTGGGAGAAAACTATAAGTGGTATCTGATTATAACAAAGTGAACCAAATAATTTGAATCAAAATAAAGAAAAAAAAATGGGATGTGTTACATGTATAACAGCGGGCATGGAAAGAAAATTTGAAAATTCTCTTACGATCCCACTTCTGAATTGTTAGCAGAAACAATTCAGAGTCAGGTTCGAATGAGAAAAATAAAAGAATGTCACACAATTTAACAAAACTTTAATCAAATACCACAAACGAATACTTAAGTTAATAGATGTATAAATAAATCAATAATTCATTAAGTTATAGGAAAAAAATAACAAAGTTGTGTACTTACATAACTCAGAAATATCGTGTAATAGATTATATTATATTAATCCGCAAATAATAAAAACTAGATGACAATTTCTCATGTAAAACTCCACGTCCGATCCGTATCGCGTCCCGAACAAGAGTGCCGTGCCAACAAGCCGGCCGACCGTTCATAGTTTAAACTTCATATTTATTTTTTTTTTATTTATTTATTTATTTAATAACCATATTCTATTTTTACAGGTGTATACCCAATACAATAGAAAGGCATAACTTAATAATTATTTACATCATAACTTATTATATTATAGGCAACCTTTGTAAATTCACACAGAGAACACTGGAAGATGTCTATCCTGTCCGCGATCAAGTTAAGAGTGTGTATAGCGCGTGCCAGCGGAGACTTGTTCATCAAGTTGGTCCGGCCATGAGGTACCACCAAAAGGCGCGGCTGCTTTCGGCGCTCCACGTATCCATTCGGAACATAGAACTGCACTATTTTAAGCACTTTCATATTATTTGTTACACCACGAATCAACTTAAAAATATATGACACCATGCTAAGCTCCCTTCTCACCCGTAGCTCAACATACCCCACCATACCCAACACGAATAAAGTGGGGTACATCAGAGGGTAAAAAGGATACACTCCGTATTGCCTCCAATAAAGATATCTCACAAACTTGTTCTGTATCTTTTCCAACATAACGCTATATTTCATCTCGTGCGGATTCCACACTTGTGCGTTGCATTCGAGATGACTTCTAACTAATGAATTATATAATATATTAATTACGTGCGTATTTGTGAAACCAGCAGCCCTGCGCAGAATAAAACCCAGATTTCTATATGCTATTTTGGAAATGTGTAATATGTGCTCCTGGAAACCCAGCTGTGATGTCATGCGAACTCCCAAGTCTTTCACTTCTGTGACCCTTACTAATGATGTATCACCGATCTTATAGCTGTACTGTATCGGGTTATGCGCCTTTGTAAATGAAATGGTCTGACATTTCGAGACATTGAAATCCAGCTTGTTCTCATTGCTCCATGCTACCACTCTGTCAATATCATCTTGCAGGCGCTTACAGTCTGCAGCTGATCTGATTGGAAAAGACAGTTTCAGATCATCCGCAAATAGCAAGCATGATGCATCTACCACCACATCAACTAGGTCATTGATCATTACCAGGAACTCGAGGGGACCTAAGTTACTGCCTTGGCTTACCCCAGAATAGACGAAATATGGTTCGGAGTGGTGACCGTCATAATCTACATATTGTTGCCTGTCTCTCATATAGTTCGCGAAGAAGCTAAGCAAGTGGGGAGTGCAACCTACGGCAGCTAGCTTCCCCAGCAAGATATCATTATCGACAACATCGAATGCTCTTCGATAGTCGAAATAGGCCGTGTCTACTTGTCCTCCGCTGTCTATTACTGGTACCAGTTCCGTCATGTAGTTGAGCAAGTTGCTTGTGGTGCTTCGTCCAGGCCGGAAGCCGTGCTGAGCATCAGATAATTGACATTGTATCTGCCTAAACAAACTTTGCTGTATTGCCGATTCAAAAACTTTCGCTGGAGTTGACAAAACTGCTACTGGACGAAACTCATCCACCCTCTGCCCTTTACCACCTTTGGGAACGGGTACTACCCGAGATGTTTTCCACCCTTCCGGAAAAACTGCTGACTGTAAACTCAGGTTGTAGATATGTAGAAGGGGCTTAGCTAGTACCATTCTACAGTCCCTATATACATAGGAGGGTATACCATCGGGTCCGGCCGAACGCTTTGGCTTGAGTCTGGCGAGCGCTCGCATTACCTCATCAAACCGTAGTTGGTCTAAATGTACTCTTGCTGATGGATTTGCACTCCCGGTCTCGGTTATAGCTGCCGCCACTTTTAGTTCAGGCCTATCCGAACTATAGACCGAGTGAAAATATTCCGCAAACTCTTTGGCACATTGTTCTCCTGCTAGTCCTTCCCCGTTTTTTAATATTTTTTGTGCACTTACATTACCCCGTTTTGACCTAATATAATTCCAGAACGCTTTTGGATCTTCCGACAAATGGTTCTGGATACGCTCTTGGTATTGATTTTCCGCAAGAATGACCATACGCTTAACTTTTGCACGACAGAGCGAAAAGGCCTCATAATCTTGTTTCGATCTGCTAGCCTTGTACCGCTTATGCAGAAACGCCTTATGTTTTATTTCATTAATGATTTCTCCGTTATACCATTCTGGATAATTGTACTTAGAGTTATGCCCGGATTTTTTTTTCTTTGGTACACATTGGTTAACAACTTTATACAAATTATTGTAAAAAAAAATTACACATTCGTTTACATTTGCTAAACTGTAGATAGGAGCCCAGTCTATTTCTGCTATTAAAGAATATAATGACGAAAAATCAGCTCTATTAAAATTCCATTCATTAATTAATTCTTCTTTATTGGTACTTACTTGCTTAGGCTGCCACGTACCGGTCCAGGACACAGATATTTCCAGAGGCGGGTGCTGAGCATCCACC
Organism: Rhodophaea formosa; assembly: GCA_963082605.1. NCBI lineage: Eukaryota > Metazoa > Arthropoda > Insecta > Lepidoptera > Pyralidae > Rhodophaea > Rhodophaea formosa. The sequence continues at coordinate 6,563,713 of OY720225.1, read as the reverse complement.
GTCAACACCATTGACTCCTTCGCTGCACTCACGCACACACACTCATCCAATGAACTTAACACTAGATCCAATTTACGGTTATTACAGTTAGCTATGTTATTATTCTGTGTGAACCCACAATAGGTTAAAAGACACTCATAGTAGTTTCGTATACTATCAGAACAAGAATACAGATTGAAATCACCCATTACTATTAATTTACCATATTTAACACTAATTTGTTCTAATATTCTAAATAATATTAAATATTCACTTTCTATGCCGTGCGGGGGGATGTAAACAACACAACACAAAAATAAGAATCTCTCGCGCAGGTATAGTTTAGCACAAACTAACTCGAACGAGCGTTCATCAATGTTTACGTCGCTGGGGATATGTACTTGTTGCAGTTGGAATCGTTGTGCGGCCACTAGAAACGCGCCGCCCTGCTTACGGCCGTCCGCCCGGTCGCAACGTAATATGTTATATCCTTGTGGAATTATCTCCAAATCCTTAATTGAATTATTACAGCCGGTTTCCGTGATTGCGAATAGATCAGCATTTGATGATGCCACACCGCTGAAAAATTCTTTTAGTTTTGTTCGGAGTCCTCTCACATTTTGATAAACAATATCAATCTGTTGGCCAATTTTTTTATGTGCAGTTCTTTCGTTGTTATGATTTTTGGTGTTGTTTTCGAAACCACACCCACTCGCAGAATTCAACGTTTACTGGCCAGACTTCCGCCTGGTTCAGTTTCTCGTACTTGCTCTCGGGCACTCCAATAACGAAAGACGCATAATCTCGTTCTGTTTTATGCTTAATTTTTTCAATTTTACATGAAATTTCCACTCCGCAGACGTTTTTCACATGCTTCTCTAAAGCTTCTATTTCAGTTTCTTTTTTCAACCGCCATACATGTAAATATTTTTTACGTTCCGTGCCTTGTATGTCCACTGGGCTCGTACTTCCTCCTTTTTGCACTTCCTTGCCAGGATATCTATTTTTCTTCTTCTTCACCTCGGTCCATCCGCTTTCGTTGTCAACTTTAACTTCTTCCGATGCAGTGTTAATAAGAGGGGTCGATGTTGTTGAATTATTGGCTAATTTCGTTGTTGGTTTCCCTCCAGGTACTTCCACCGGGTTTGTGGCCACACACGCACTTGTAGATGCCACTACTACCCCCGATTGATTTTGTGACACGGCCTTGGCGAATGATAACGGTGCCTTGTTTGCCGCAGGTGGTGGAGAGCAATTCGATTTATTGTTGTTAGTATTCCTGTCTTTAAGGCACTTCTCAAGGTATTCGTTTCTCTGCTTAAGTACTTTTATTTCATCTTCCAAAACTGTGATTCTGTCAATTTTTTTACACACCACCGACATCTCTTTACGTAATTCCTGCATATCTGTCTCCGTCTTAGAATACTTTTCTAGCATCAAATCATACACTCTTATTTGCTTATCAAAACGGCTTTCCATCGCAGCTCGTAAATCGCGCACTTCCTCCAATACCCTAGTGTCGGTGTCCAGTAAAGACGTATCACCGTGTAATCGATTCCCGCGCTCGATGTTTATGTAACTACTCGGCGTAAAAGTCTTGTTCATCACAACCCCACGAACTGGAGTATCAGTATTTCCACTCTTCGGATTAGAGCACACACACTCCGGGCAATTCCATTGCTCCTTGTACTCTTCAGAAAAATCTTGAAAGGCCTGTGGTGTTATATTCAAGCACTTCAAGTGGTACAATTTCTTACATTTCTCCTTAGAGCACTCCATGAATTGAATGTCGTAGATTGCAGCATCGCAGCCGCTGCACTTCGTCTCCGTCATATCAGTTTTTCGCTCCGTAGCAATTTAATATTGATTTATTTCGCTTAGCAATCCGCAAACACGTCCGCGTAAAACCGGGTTCAACTACCTAGGTTCATTCATTAAAGAGATTGTAACGAATGGAATGAAACTAAAATGATTGATTGAATGGGATTGAACGAGATTTTATGACAGTGACAGATAGATTAACATGACGTATGTGTGAACAAGCTAATATAAATATGTTATTAAATTGTAAAAAACACGTGAAATCTACGTTTAAAAGAGGTAAATGATTACCAAATTAGTAATTGCAACTACAAGGCACGTCGTGGCGACGTCGAGTTTACGTGGAAAATATGACCTATCTGTTGACCTGCTGGTTGCAATCACTAAAATTACGTGGAATAAACGTCACTGACACGTGCTTTTTTTCCCCACTTAGGGTGATTTCACGTCGACTCTACGTCGATTCTAGGTATCTTATTTTGGTCACCGTAAAAATTGCAACCTAAAATTGGTATTTTTATTGTAATTTTGACCTAAAATGTTTGCTGGGTAGTCACTTGAAAATCGAGCAAGAGTGAAAAATACATTCATGAGAAACAATTGAGTTACCTATATTTTTTTTACACGTAGTTCTAGTTTATTACTTAAGTTAAGATTAAAATACAAGTTAAAAGTTATAGTTAATAGCTAGAGTTTAAAGTTAGAATGTATGTTGCTTAGTGACTTAATAAATTCAATATAATACAGGTTGTAACATGACCCTCGACATATCCTTAAAGGGGTGACTGACACCGTCAATATGAACAACTTTTGCTATGTAATCAATGCTAAAAACTAAAAAAAAAATCGTCAATTTCAAACAAAAAAAATTTTGCCGCCCGGGTGAAATGTATGGGAAAGCAAAAAATTTTTTCGAGTTCCCAGCGTTGACCCCATAGGAAAAGTTGTTCATATTGACGGTGTCACTCACCCCTTTAAGGATATGTCGAGGGCCATGTTACACTCTGTATATACATCTAGGTACCTCTCCTAGTTCATTGGTATTCACAGTTTGCTCTGGTTTATTTTTATTTTATAATCATGTTTTCATTTTCCTCGACTCTTTTGCGCCCACACAAAGCTAGAAATGTTGCCTTTATATTATTTCAATTACTTGTTTTATTTGTGAAAGTGTATCTGGGAATATAATGTTATTTTCTTTTCATAATAAGTTATATTTAGCTTGCCTTTTTGTGTATTTTGAGAGAGTGTATGTATGTCACATACACCTTTGAAATTTGGCACACGTATTTAGAACCTGGTATAGACAAACATATACAAAAAATTTGTAATTTCAACAATTTTATGTACAATACGGGTCAAATTGATAACCTCTTTTTTTGAAGTCGGTTGGAAGTACACTAAGCTGCATTTATAGGCGGAGTGCACTCAAGCGGCGCACGGAGTTGTAACCGAGTTAGGATTCCACCCTTTATTGGACCGTAATGGAGGGAGGTATAAACAGTTATTGTGTATATGAGGGCACGGGAGTGCCCCCCCCCCCCCAAGTTGAGCAAAAAAGCGGCACGGCAGTACCATATTTTTCTGGAAGAATATTTTTGTTAAGAATATAACAGGTTTATTCCATGTAAAACAATAGCTAATTCTTACGATTATTGAGTCTATATAACATCTTTATTTTATACCGTAATCATAATATCATCAAATTAAAGAGCTGGGCTCTTGGCTAATCACAGCAGACGGCAGAATGTACTCAAGACCTAGTAACTAGAATAACAATAGCAAAAAAGACATTTCATCAAAAGAAACATCTACTCACAGCTAAAATCTCAAAATCTTTAAGAAAAAGACTCTTAAAAGTGTATATTTCGAGCATTGCACTGTATGGCTCTGAGACATGGACTCTTACAAAAAACAAAAGGAAAAGGCTTGAAGCATTTGAAATGTGGTGTTGGCGTAGAATGGAAAGAATTAGCTGGGTAGAAAGATACTAATGATGAGGTTCTTAAAAGGGTAGGAGAAAAAAGACACATTTTAAACATTATTGACAATAGAAGAGAAAAGATGGTGGGACACCAGCCCCCTCTTACGACACGACGACTTGGCCAAAAACATAATAAAAAGAAAAATATAATAACAATTAATTTTAATACTAATGAATTGTTACTACGTATTTGGATGTGTAAGTGGTAATTATTTGAAGACCATCCTCCACTTCCATCATCCGTTTATTCTATAGGTACTATTCTATTAATGCGAAAGTATATCTCAGTCTGGTACCTCATCACGCTCAGACCACTGAAGAGCTTAGGTATAATTTAAAATATTTTTAACAAAAAAACAATAACCGACTTCAGCCCTATCAATTTGTTTTAATAAGCATAAGAAAAAAATGTAAATTAGTGTAAACCAAACGGCATTACAGTATATTTTTTTTGTTTCTGTGTATTTTTTCAAAAAGCGCTCGACACATTTCGATAAAAAATTTATAGGACCATCTGTGAATTATTACCTACTAGCTGACCTGGCGAACTTCGTACCGCCTAACAATGATTACGTATTCATTACACATATCGAGTTTTCATTGTTTTTAAGATGAGTTCTGCTATTCGGGGCGGAGACAAATCCAACGAATCAATAACCATGAAAATTGGTTTAGCAGATCTCGAGTTATAAGTGTTGTAACAAACCCAACCCAAGTTATATATATAGATTAAACAAAACAAGAATTTCTTAAATCGGTCCAGGCGTCTTCGAGAAATCGGGGAACATACCTACATAAAAAAATAAAGATTACGATGAATTGAGAACCTCCTCCTTTTTTTGAAGTCGGTTAAAAATGGAATTTCATGGTAAACAAGGTGATTTACAGTCTCACTACGTTCTTTAAACTATGGCTCCAGAACTATTATATCACTTTTGTTTACTACGCCCATTAGTTTTTTCATCATCATCATCATCAGCTTATACTCGTCAACTGCTGGTCATAGGCCTCCCCTACTGCACGCCATCGAGATCTATCTTCGGCTGCTAAACTAAACTCCTCTAATTTCAAAAAAGGATCGCAAAGAAATCGAGAACCTCAAAAACTTCTAGTTAATGTTTTTCCACTAATTAGAAAAATCAATTCGTTGAAGACGAGACACGACTGCTAACAGAGAAATACTCAGAAATGATTGAATTTATTTTCTCTCTGTTTACAAATAAAATAATCCTGCAGAAATATATTGCTAATTAATGAGAGCAATGTTTAGATTTCTTTTATTTATTTGAAAGTATGGTTGTTGTTCCATTTATTTGAAAGTGACGATTTTAAAGAAGTAGCACCAAAGCAAAATTTCATTAAAAAGAGATTTCTTAATTTTTTCGCTATTAATTTATTCGATATTAATTTTTATCACCAATAAATTTAAAACATGAAAGAAAAGAAATATATAATGAAAACCATTAAATTTTTCAACTGACCATAATACAATGTGTCAAGGAAGTTTTATTTACCAACCACCAGATTTTTTTTTGTAGTTGGTAGATTATTACAGTAGTAAATCATGATCAGAAATAATAGAAAATATTGCAAGTATTTCATCAACTGTTACCTAGTCATCATAAGTATTTCATATATACTAGCCATAAATATCCCCAGCCTCCCAGGCTGAGCTGAGCCCGGGGATGTATTATACTTATAAACCTTATTTTAATATATTTATGAATCATTCTATCTTTAGAATTAAACATATCGGGATATTTACCGTGATTATTTTGGTTTCTTTGAGTTCGATACAATTACATGTAACTGGATCGAAATATTGAAAACTCAAAGAAAAGACAATTATCACGGTAAATATTCCGATATGTATAACTCTTAATGTTAATAACCGTGAAAGTTTAAAAATCTACATTCTATCTATCGCTGAAACCCATAATAAAATACGTTGTGAGTTCATTTTATATTATGTCAGGATAATGAGAAAGAAGAATAATATAATAAAGTGAATGTGATAATTATTTTTTCTTTCAACTACGCTGCAATTCTATCATAACTGCACTACATATCCAGCACAAAGTGGAACTTTGCTGCACTAGAAGTAAAAAAAAACTAAACAGTGCAGTAAAGGATTTCCATACATTTTTGGTGCTCTAGTGCAGCAAAAATGTATGGAAATCCTTTACTGCACTGTTTAGTTTTTTTAAATCGTGGACAGTAGTTGTCACCTGTCATAAAGAAGGTTGGCCAACCTAACGGCCGTATGGACTTAACAAAGGGACGTGTGTATTGCCTTGCCTAAAAAAAAATACTGGCCATAAAGAAAAAAAGCGGGAATGTAAACAACAAATATTTAACTATTGTAATTTGTCTTCAGTTTTATTTTTAAACTACTTTTATTGCAGTAGTTGAAAGAAAAGCAGATTATGCACCTCGCATTAAGTAAGTTAAATTGCACTCGTGCTTTTTAGAGCCCTCGCTAGCGCTCGGGCTCCAAATAAACACTCGTGCAGCAATAACTTACTTTCTGCTCAGTGCAACAATCTACTATTGTGCCGTAATAAACATATCTTAACTTTAACGCGTAGTTTTCTTGCCCTAAACCGACAAAAGAACCATTAATTTTTACCTATACTAATATTATAAAAAGGAAATATTTTATTATTTGTTTGAATTGAATAGGCTCCGAAACTACTGGACCGATTTCCAAAATTCTTTCAACCATAGAAAGGTAATTTGGTTATAATTAACGCGGACGAAGTCGAGGGAAATTGCTAGTCGTCTAATAAGTTGAAAACAAACTTGCCGAGAAATTCACTATCCAGATAAGTACCTGTTACACTTTGTTATAGCAAAAACAATGATTATTTCAAAAGTGCTTGGAAGCCTTTATATCGAATGGCGTATAGCCAAAATCTTCATATGTCCCGCAGGCTTTCAGGATTGATCGTCAATGCAATTTGCATCTTAACCCACAGTTATACGGTCTGTTTTGTATTTTGTCGTAGTCTAAGGAGGTGAAAGCCTCATTTCCAAGAAAGACTGCAGAAAACCAGCTTCTTTTGCATATAGAACAGTTTTCATAACTATAGATGGTATCTTTACATTTAAGGCGAAGTGAGTTCACACACTAGCGCCACCTAGCAATTAATTCTATAAGCCAAAAGTAGCCACTTTTGACGGTAGTAATTCGTTCTCTTAAACTTAGATTATAATATCTATGAAAAATAATAAAAAGAATACTACAAATAATTTACTAGGGCATTCAGCTATTAGATTTTTTTAATTTGATATGATTTAGGACTTATAGAATTAATTGCTGGGTGGCGCTAGTGTGTGAACTCACTTCGCCTTAAAATGTGGTGTTGGCGTTGGCGTAGAATGGAGAGGTTATGCTGGGTAGAAAGAAAAAACAAATGAAGAAGTTCTAAAAAGGGCAGGAGAAAAAAGGCACACTTTGAAAACTATTGAGAATAGGAAAGATGGTGGTATACCTATTACGACACGACGAACTGGCCAAGAAACATCAAAGAAGGAAAAGTGGGACCGAGAAGGCCAAGACACACTTTCGAAATAAATAAAAGAAAAAATAAAGTTGCTACCTATAGAGAAGAGAAAAAACTGACGGAAAAAGAGAGAAATACAAAAAGCTTCACCGACAAGAGTCCAGCTCTTTAATAGTGATGATGTAAAAACGATAGTGATGATATTTATAAATGCCACAAGATTGAAGTGCTTTAAAGCTTTACATATTTACTATTAACTAGAATTGTACACATATTATCACGTTTTGTCCTTTACAGGTGAGAGCGAGCCTAAGGCGATAAGAGCTACTCCTGTTTTTTTGGAAATATTGTGAGGTTTAGAACACCATTTTTCGGGGACCCGTTTCTGAATTTTTTTGTTTTAAATTGCAAATTTTTGTTAGAGGTAAGTGTCCCCCCCCCCCCCCTCTATCTGCTTAACGGTTATACATAGATACGTTAAAAAAAATACAGGAGTAGTATATATAACGAAGTTGAAAGGAAAACTATCAGAGCTGAGTACTAAGTACAAACTAAAAAGTTATATCACTTTTTCGCAAAAATAACTTTGTCATTAATACAAACACTTTGAAAAACAAAATTATTTTTACTGGCAAAAAATTATAGAGGTTTTTGGCTAATCTAAGCTAGCTTCAACGGAACCCTTCATGCACGAGCCCGGCTCGCACTTGGCCTATTTTTATTTACAAAAGAGATCTACATTTATTGGTACCATTATACATTACATTTCTTTTATAAACAATTATTTTTAAAATACTTAATGAAACCAAGTATCTGTGGTATCGTTTTTGGTAAAATTAAGCATTTCATGTCATTATAATCTATGTATGTCTTGGGAAAATTATCAATGGATTGAGAATTAATATAAGCCCTCAAAATTCCCTTTTTCAGTTTGCATGGAGATATGCGCGTTCAGGGCCCTCTTAAGCTGCACAATAAGAGATACTAAGTAGAACAAGTCAGATAAACAGACCGACTTAACGAGGTGTTTAGGGTTGTTTAGGTATGTACTCGGCCCAATGTTACCCAAGATAAGCTAACATTGGTTTGCGAACCAATTACTTAACCCAAAGCAGCAAAACGGCCGTGGGTTTCGAATCTATTTACTTGAACAATTTATTGTATTGGCAGACTTGTTGCTGTACAGGGAAAATGTGAATTAGGTCAACGTACCCTCAAAATAGGACAGACATTTATACTAATCGCGCAATTATTAAAATCCTAAACATAGCGTGTGAATTGGCCCTCGACATTTCCTTGAAAGGGGTGAGTCAGACCGTCAATAATGAACAACTTTTCCTATGGGACCTTTTTTTGACTTTCCCATATAATAGCGCGGGCGGCTAAACAGTTTTGTATGAATATGTCGCAAGTCTTTTTGAGTTCGCAGCATTGATTCCATAGAAAAAGTAGTACATATTGATGGTCTGAGTCACTCTTTTAAGAATATTTCGAGGGTCAATTTAAATGCTGTATATTTCGTTCGTAAATTGGCTACTTGACAAAAAAAAATTTCGTGTCGCTATGTCAAGACCTGCTAAAAATAAACACAATAGTGACCGAAATACAGTCTAAACAAAAAACTCTTTCAGATGTAGAAGTTTTAAAGACACATATTTTTAGATGTTAATTTTTAGAGGTGAAAACGCACTGCTGAAATGCCTACATATTTGTGACGTCACAACTTTGTATTTTGTATGGGCGGCGTGAGAACTTTGTTGGTAGCTATACGAAATATTACGTTTGTGGTAATGGTTTCATAATAAAAGTTGCTATAAATTTAGCGGACTACAATACAGTATAATTGTAATTTAAGATTTTTATACTTTTAAAAATGGTCCTATTCACCCAACTTATAAGAAGCTTTAAGAACACTTAACGAATCGATATCAAATTAAAAGTGTTTTTTATAGTGTTTTTAGATAGAAATTAATATCTTTGGAAACAAATTTAATATAACTTAACATTAGGCAAATACCGATTTGCGTAAGTATTTAACTTTTAATTTGGATGTTTCTTAATTAATCAAGCACGCCTCACTTGACGGTTTTGTATCAGTCTTGACTCTTGACGCATAGATTTCCCTATATATGTCAATTATTTCACATTTAGAAGAGTTTGAGTTGGAACAGGGAAAAATTGCAAATCTAAATCTATACGTATATTTCTAAAAGTAAAACCCAACACCGGCCACTTTTAGCGGTAAGTATAGTTCTCTAAACCGATGATATTGATAAAAAGAAAGTTATACCAAAAATACTACAAGTCATTTACTACCGGAGTTATTTAGAAGTAAAGGAATAAAATGACGGTCTCGCTAGTTTCGCTGATGTAAGCTTTTCAACCGTTTAAATGATTTTAGCAATAATAAGGTTAATGCCAATGACCTTTAGAACTTAGTTGCATTTCACATGTCAGCTCACCACGGTCCCAGGGCACGAGTATAACTTTCTAACTACAAGTTGTTGTGTTTCCATGAATGTGGGTCTAACTGTTAGATTTCCCTAGGGTACCTAGCGTGGTATTAATCTAACAAATGTAGAGAATATCTCGAGCTCTTTTGTGCTTTCGAAGGCACATTAAGCCGTTGGTCCCAGCTCTCAAAATTGATGGCAGTCGTTAGGCTATGTCAGCTTCCTTTGGGCAGCTTGAAAACTCTGACACCATTGTTGGCCACTTACACGAAAAATCAAAGCAAAACAAATGAAAATTTAGTCGCACTCCTTAATAGTACTTTATGATGCAAGTATGGTAAGCTGGATATTATAGTCAAGGTGTTTATAGGCACGAGGCGAAGCCGAATACTTATAATAAACCGATGACTATAATAGACAGCTTAACGTACGAACATCATACGACGTTTTTCAATACATCTGCGATTACCATAAACTTTTATTACTACTTTTCCTGTACAAAGTGACAAATAAGTAAATTACTTTCTACAAGTTCAATCGCACTCCCTCCTCCCGTGTTAGCCAAAGCTCTAAGAAGGCTCCGCGCCGAAGCCTCTGCCACAAAAAAGTTGGTCACAGAAAGAAGGTCAGGATCATCGGTCACCGGTCATTTTAAGAATGACAGTCATCTCTTTAAAATTAAAATTGTCGTAAGCCCACTATGTACGGTATGTGAGGAACGGAGGAGACAATGAGACACTTTTGTGTCGCTGTGACTCGTTGGCTGCTAAGCGTTTGGACCTCTTTGGATCGGCTTATTCTGATCTGGAAGACTACGGGCACTACGCACCAGATGATATTCTGAAGCTCATGCAATCCTTCTTCAGACATCAGCGTGTGGGTGAGTAAGGTATGGGGTAAGTACAAAATGACCCAAAGGTTAGACGTGCTTCCGATTTATATTCGGCCCCAATGAAGATAATAAGGTCAGGATAGGTTTCCTGGTAACCAATACAGAGCGAGCGTCTCCAACTTAGGGCAAACCCTAACTTTTGTTTTCCTTGGTAAAATAATGACATTTTGTAAGATTTTTTAATGACAACTCCGCGTCTTAAATTCGTTCTAAGGTTTTCTAAAGCTCACCAACAAGAGACCTTAAATGGTACATAAAAATATCATTAGGAATTGCAGTTAATTTTTCAGCTGGTCTCAACAGCCCAAGCCGCTTGAGTATATCTTTTTGACTAAGTTGTTGTGTTCACATGATTGTGGTTCCAACTGTACTGTAAGATTTCCCTCAGGAACCTAGCGCGTTATTAAACAAAGTCTAGTTTTAGACGCATTTCTTGAAAGAGTTATTATGGTTTTTAGGGTTCCGTAGTAAACAAGGAACCCTTATAGTTTCGCCATGTCTGTCTGTCTGTCTGTCTGTTTGTCCGTCCGCGGTTTTACTCAGAGACTATAAGTACTAGAAAACTGTAATTTGGCATGGGTATGTATATTAATCATGGCAAAGATGTTGATATGATGGAGATATGTTGTTTATTATCTTTACACACTCGATCGTTAACATAAACATGTTCCAAAAATAATAAATCTATGTATATTGCAATTGTAACATGAAAACAGAAAAAAGAAAGAAAAAAGAAAAGAAAGAAAAAGACAATAAGGAATAAATATTCGTAATCATATAAAGCCCTTCAGGCGAGTAGGCGACCAAAACTGTTGATAAGAGTTTCTTTCGGCGTTTCTTCTCTGCAGTGGTCGGTTCCGAAACGCTAGTAGTCTGTAGCTTTTGAACAATTAATAAATACATATTATCTAATAAGATAATTTTAAATATGATATGACGTGAAAAAAGTGCCTGCAAAGGCCTATTTTCTGAATAAACGTTTTGATTTTGATTTTTGATGTGGTAGAAAAAAATCTTGAAAAAAATTTTTTTTATGGTAGCTCTTACATTTAAAGTGGGGTAGTATTTTTTTTTCTCTACTTACCCATCATGTGGGGTTGAGAACACCATTTTTCGATTTAGGGATCCGTTTCTGAAATATTTGGTTTTAAAGTGAAAAATTTTGTTAGAGGTAAGTGTCCCCCCCCCCCCCCCTCTATCTGCTAAACGGTTATATATGGATACGTGAAAAAAATTACAGCAGTGGTATATATACTTAAGTCATATAACTTATAAAATGTACTGGAAAATGTAAAATTTCATACAATTTTCATTGTTAGATGTTTTTGGTCGTTAAACTGTGAGGTGAACAATGTGAACTCAAAGTTGTCATTCGTAACTACGGAACCCTACACTGCGCGTGGCCTGACACGCACTTGGCCGGTTTTTTTATTTTACTATTTCTTAAAGTGGTTTTGGTTTTTCCGTGTGGTTCCCGGCAGAGTAGAATAGGACCACTCCAAGTCTTCCCGTGGATGTCGTAAAAGGCGACTAAGGAAACACAAGCTAAACAAAGCTTATTAACATCAAAAAGACCTCTCCAACCCGTCTGGCCAGCGTGGAGCGTGTAGGCTAAATCCTCTGAATACTCAGGCTAGTATATGGCTCTGGTAGTAAAGAACTGGAAAGACCTGATGATGATGATTTCTTAAAGTAATCTCCGGCTGTAATGGAACAGTCCTTGCAATTTCAATGCATTTTTTTTTGGGAAATAAACTGCAACATCTTTTTACAATTAATGCAAACTGAGTGAGTATCTTCACTATTAATCTTACTGCATACCAGAAAAAATATTAAGCTACTAATAAACTACTAATTTACCTAAAAAACCTGATGACTAATTGTACTAGTTTGCTGCTCCTGACAGTCTTTTTGAGTTAGATGCTTACATATCCAGCCACATTTTTAGAATCTTTTCTTCATGGAATGTTTTTTTAAATGTATGTGTGTGTAATAGCTTTGTGTTAGCACATGCGTCATGTCACCTAATGTCATGAAATCGGTAACTATGTGTTTGCATCATAATCAAAGACACATTTTTCTACGCTTTAAATTTAACAGTCTCATGTAGACTCAAATTTTTAAAATCTTTTCTTCATGAATTTTTAAAATCTTTTAAAAATTCATGTCAATTCAATCAATTCATTCATTTCGCGTCCTGTCACAATGTCATCAAATCGGTAGCTATTTGTTTGCATTATAGTTATAGACATATTTTTCTACGCTTTTAAGTTAATAGAGTCTATTTAGACTCTAAGGACGTTTGTAGGTGATACAAAGAGTGGACTAAACATCTTGAGAGTTTAGAGTACCCACACCAGGTATTGATCCTGTTTTCACATCATGAATATTCAAATACTTACCTCCATTTACCTCTAATTTGAATATAAGGACAAACTGTGACAGAAAGCTTTCTACGATATTAATTTTGGAGAGTGTAGGCCAAAACCTTCATTTATATAAAAAGAATTGTGTCTCTCACAGAAAATCGACGTTTGAGTAGTAGTTTTGCAGCTTCTATGCTTCGTTCGGTGAGTGAGAGAGCCGGAGGCCCATCCCCCCTTCCCTCTGGGGAGGGAAAACAAAAGGCCGGCAACGCTCTTGTCATACCCCTGGTGTTACATTAGTCCATGGGCAGCGGTGATCACTTACCATCAGGTGACCCGCTTGCTCGTTTGCCGTCCTCTGACATAAAAAAAAAAAAAGATATTCATAGTAGGAACACAAGAAATATAAATAAATTAGCAAACCCAGCATTGCGGCTGCAGAAAACAAAGTGTTCATTTCTGGGTCTTGGAATACGCTTCCATAATAGAATTCCCAATGAATTGTTAGAACTATTGTTTAATAAATTTAAGACTGCTGTTAAAAATCAGCTTATAAGAAAGGCATATTACTGTATAAATGATTATTTAATGGATAAAAATGCTTGGAATTAGTCAAATATGTTAAATGTATGTGTAGACTGTTATGTATTATGCCCTTTTGGCACGTAGGGACAAACACTGAACTGAGTTTCTTTCGGCGTCTTCTTCTCAGCATTGGACTTGCCGAAACGCTAGTAGTTTTTCGATTTTGCGAAAAAAAATATAACAAGAAAGATAAATGACGTTCAAAAAGCGATAAGTACATGAGATCCAAAATTTTAATAAAAACTATTAATTTCATTTCATTTCAAATCCTCTGACTACTCTGGCTAATATAGCTTGGTAGTACAGAGGGGGTAGTGCTCCTGCAGTGGAGACATAAAGAGACCTGATGATGATATTAATTTTGTGAAATGATCAACTTTAGTAGCTTGGCACTCTACAGTTTAGTAATACGATGGAGCCTTACGAAACAGTCACTAATCTTACAAGTACCAAATATACAAGGGGCAATCCATAAATTACGTCACATTAATTTCAAGATCTTTACAGTACACCCCGCCCAGTCCTTGTCACAGATTGTCCCATTTCTGTGAACCCCTCCCCGTGTGATGTTACATATTTTAATTTAGGGAAATATCAAAACTACAATACATCCAGAAATATTTTTTTCGGTATTGTTAGACATTCAATAAAATTATAATATAATTATTCCTTGTTATAATATAATATGATTATTAGACTAGTTATAGTTTATAATCTTAGTTTAGTTCTTTATGTATTATTCCTATTAATTAATTGTGTAATAAACGTGATAAAACTCTTCCATGCTGGTCCGGGGTTAAAAGAAAAAACGTAGAATGTACGAGCTGCTTCTCTTCCCACGCAGGCCGTAGAAACCGGCCAAGGGAATGGGCTCAATTCTACCCATCACTATTTTGATTCATTATTCCATCTTTAAGCCCATAAATATGCTAAACGCGGTCTTTTGGTCTTATATATCGGCAGTAGGCTCTGTCTACCCCGTAATGGATAAAGACGTGATACGATGTATGTGATTTTTAAACTGCCATAGAATTTAAAGACTTATTCGCTCACTAAAAACGGCCAGTTTCGCGTGAAATATTCGTCGCCTCCTCTGGCCCCCGAGGCCGCTCGTGGCATCTTGCGGTCGCTAGCAACGAAGTTTTTCTCGTGATGCTGGTTGTTTTGAGTATATTCACAGTTTCACGTGTCACGTAAGAAGATAACCTGCCTTAAATATGTGTCTACAGCTACGGCGACATCCTCTTAAGAAATTTATCTTTAATACGCACCTCTCTCATTAATTATACAAATCTGAGGCTATGACAGCAACCACAAAATAAAATATGATATTCAGGCGTCAGCCGCATTTCATTTTCCTCTCTACTGCACACGAAATAAGGATTAAATAAGATTTCAGCGGAGCAATTATTCCGATGGTAAAAGGCGGGTTGGTTGAAGTTTGATTATTTTGAAAACAATTGGTAAAGAATAAAGTTGGGTCTGGTGCGAAGGATTCACGGACGAGCGTCCACTAGAGTAGAGAGTAAGATTAACTTTATGTTTGTTTCTTGCTATCAACAATTTAAAAAAAAACATCAAATAATGAACTACATGCATCCTTGGCGCAGCGGTCAACACGCCGGCCCGGATGGTCCCGGGTTCGATCCCCGGTCAGGTAAAGATGAAAAACGATCTTTTTCAGATTGACCTGGGCCTTGGATGTTTATCTATATATGTATTTGTTATAAAAATATAGTATCGTTGAGTTAGTATCCCATTACGCCTTACTTATGTCTTACTTAAAAACTTACTTTGGGGCTAGCTTAATCTGTGTGATTTGTAAAAAGAGAAATACTTAAATAAAATAGAATAACATACCTTGTCGTTGTTTGTCTAGCTGAGGTCTAGCTCACAATAAATAAAATAAAATAAATATATAGGGACATATCACACAAATTGAGCTAGCCCCACAGTAAGTTGTGGACTTGTGTCGCAGGATACTAACTCAACGATACTATATTTTATAATATATACTTATATAGATAAACATCCAAGACCCAGGTCAATATGAAAAAGATCTTTTATAGTGACCTGACCGGGGATCGACCCTGGGACCCCCGTGTCGCAGGCTAGCGTGTTGACCGCTGCGCCACGGAGCTCGACGACAATAAATGATAATATGTTTTTTTTTTAGTACAGGTGGGGTGTCATACTCAACTGACTGTCCAGTGGTTGCAGGTATGGTATCGGGTACGCGCACCCGGCCTCCCCCAGCTGCTAATTTCTCATCCCCAATGCATCTGTGCTAGTAGCATCCCAAATACTCTATACCCCGTTCCCCGGTCCAACAATCCATCCCACGCTAAAAAACGGTTTCAATGGGCAGCAGCTCCGTAACGACATGGGCAACACCCAAAGACCAGGTCCGTCTCTCCTGGGAACCTTTCGGTGATGTTTGCCTTACAGGTTTAGGGCCTTCTGGTGACAAATCTATACGAGTCCATACATCTTGTTCATGAGTATGAGCATTTTGACACCAAACTACACCAATTTCATATTATAAAGTCCACCAAAATCAACTTGCAAAATCGCCTTAGGCTAACCCCAACTGCACCCCTTGACTTCCCACCACAAACTTCGAAGAATTCTCTGACAAGTTTAATTTAATCCCCACAATTTAATCTGTGGGGCACTTACCTGATATTAGTTTTTTTTTTTATATACCTATGATATGTTCTTATTACACAATCTGTCACAATTACAATTCTCTACCTTTTACGATTCAAAAGATTCAGCCCTGTGGTGGGTAGCGGAGGCCTAGTAATAGAGTTCCGTTGGCACCCCTTGGGAGCTTAATCCAAAATCAGAAACCTATTCGTTCCTTAGGCAGTATACAATAACATTTTCTTGCTTGAACACAGACAATATTTCAAAACTTCCAAAGAAGCCTTTGTGAAACTTCGCTAAAAAGCCGAATTTTCGAGCGAACAAACAAAGTCCGAACTAGATTCTTTACAAACATTTACAATACCGCTTGACGAACACATTTTGTGAATATTTAATAACGATTATAAGAATATTTTACTGAGTCAGCGTTTCCTCTATGAGTCTTTGCCAGAAAGAATTTCATGTTCGTTTATTTTTGAAGTGAAAACTTCTGTAGGCGCGTTGGGCATTTTTGAGATGGAAAAAGCCGTAGTGTGGTTCCCGGAAGAGTAGAATAGAACCACTCTAAGTCTTCCGTGGAGGTCGTAGAAGGCGACTTAGGAAACACAAGCTAAACAAATCTTATAGACATCAAGGAGACCTCTCCAACCATTCTAGCCAGCGTGAGGGGTGTAGGCCAAGTTCTCTGATTGCCACGTCCACGGAACCACGTCAGAGGCCGAGAGGCGGTTCAGAAGAACTCTGACATCAGGGTGTGCATGGTCGACTGACCGTGTTACCTACACGAAATGATGATTATCATTTAGCCCGATAGAGCTAGGCATTATTCATAATGATCGGGCATTTTCAATAATGCCCACATTAATCACTTGGTCCATAACGTAAACACAAAGAATTAGATTTACCCAATTTTAATGGAAAATTATTGGGAATCTAAAATGTGCAAGATTTTTATATTGAACAATTTAACAGAACTGCCATTAAAAAAATATGGTCTATGTCACTCGAGAGAGTGGAAATTCTACCCACTATAAGTCCACACCGTTGAATCATTGAGTAATGGTAGAATGAAAAAGACGCAAATAAATACTTCCTTTCATACACGAACTTAAAAAAACAATACAATCTTTTTTGGCAGTCATTTTAAAAGAAAACATACAATGAATAGTTTTATTTTTTATATAAAACTAGTAGTTCGCCCTAGCATCGCCCGTGGTACATATAAATTTTTCTCTCCGTAAGAATCACCCTCGTACTTCTTAATAAGGAATTCTAAAAAAAGAATTAGCGAAATCGGTTCAGCTGCTCTCGAGATTTGCGCTTAGCAACACATTCAGCGATTCATTTTTAGGGTTCCGTAGTAAACATAAACAGACATGGCGAAAGTATAAGGGTTCCTAACCCTTATAGTTTCGCCATGTATGTCTGTCTGTTTGTCCGTCCGCGGTTTTACTCAGAGACTATGAGTACTAGAAAGCTGTAATTTGGTTTGGGTATGTATATTAATCATGAAAAAAACCGGCCAAGTGTGAGTCAAACTCGCGAATGAGGGTTCCGTACAATATCCTTCGTGAACAAGATCAGTCACAATAAAATTAAAAAACATTTAAAATTAAACAAAAAAATTAGGAAAACCAAATTAAGATTAAAAACACATCTAAGAAAATCATGTTTAATTAATTCCATTTGTTTAAATTGTGAAAAGTTACACTCTGAGTTAGACTTAAGTAATAAACAATTGACGGAAAGCCAGGAAGCATATAATGTAGATAGAATCAGACTAGAATCTCATATAATGAAACTACAAGAAGATTATTCTATATTATTTAGTAAATATGACCTACAGAGGAAGCAAAATACCGAACACTTGCTGGCCGTGGAGAAATTGATCAATGAAAGCAGGGGCAATCAGGAAACACTTGACATATTATCTAAGAGTTGCACCTGTGGGCAATTTAACCAGCCTATCATCAATGACTTCACACCAGTACTCTCTCCATGTGACGGTATTTTGTCTACCAATTTGTCTCATTGTGTCAACTCCCCTAGTAATACAATAGTTTTTTCTGATAGTGTAGGTTGTAATGTGGGTCATATATTTAGTGAACATCTACTGAACTCTTCCATAAATTACTGCTCACCAAATGCTACCTACACTCAAATTATAGATAAAATTACGACATGTGATTATAACTGTAATTCTACTATTGTATTACTAATAGGAAATAGTAGTAGATTAGGAAAGAAAGATATAATGTATTGTATAGAATCTCTAAAGGATCTAAAGGTATTTAAAATAATTTTATGTGCATTTCCATATATAAGTTGCCAGTCCCCATCTTATAATAAAAGCATTCACTATTTAAATAATTTTGTACATACCTTGACATGTCGTCATAGTGACAAATTTATATTTTTTGACACTAATAATTTTATTAGTGATTGTTTTTTAACAGAAGATAGTATCTATCTTTCGAAGTATAACAGACATAAATTAGCTACATTGGTAGCCTATAATATTAATTCATGGACGAGTTTACATTGTAAACAAAATAACAGATTTAAGATGTCTACCGAGCTACCGGAAACTTGTAACGGTAATTCTGTAGAATTGACAACTAGATGTATAGATTTGACGACAGATTTAAACTAAAAAGTAGGACAACGGGAAAGCCTCAAGAACTAAGAATAG
This sequence comes from Rhodophaea formosa, assembly GCA_963082605.1. NCBI lineage: Eukaryota > Metazoa > Arthropoda > Insecta > Lepidoptera > Pyralidae > Rhodophaea > Rhodophaea formosa. The sequence goes on along the minus strand of OY720225.1, from coordinate 6,544,786 downwards.
TACATCAAAATTTACAAGGTCTTCCCGGCAAAGAATTATTAGTAGAACTAGTTTTAGAAGATTTAAATGTGGATATTTTATGTTTGACGGAGCATTGGCTCAAAGAGAGTCAGATGATGTTCTGCCTATCTAATTATAACATTGTAAGTTGCTTGAACAGAAAGTCTGCTGATCGTGGCGGTTCTATGATATTTACTAAAAATGGTATCCATAGCAAAGAGCGGATGGATATTGTCAGACTTTCTGTTGAGCGCTGTGCTGAGGTGACCTGTGCCGAGCTAGTTGACCATATAATTATCTGCGTGTACAGTCCGCCTAAAAAACATTTTAAAAGTTTCTTAAAAATAATGGACGAGGTCCTTAAGACAGCATCGAAAAGTAAGAAACAGTTAATTGTCTGTGGTGATTTTAATATTGATATTTTAGTAAATACCCCAAATAGCACACAATTTCTTAACCTCTTTAAATGTTACAATTTAGAAAATGTTTTCTTTGAACCAACTAGAATCACTGCCACAACGGCCACATGTCTGGATAACTTTTTTTGCAGTATTCAATATGTAGATATGTCTATTATCAATAAGCTACCATCTGATCATACAGGTCAATTTGTAACTTTTGTCAATGATTCCTCTTGTCACCCAGTGGAAAGTAAAATCATGTGCCGACCCATTACAAACAAAAATATTTTAAAATTTAAAAATAGTGTCGAAAATAAACTAAGTTCGATCTCATACACAGGTAGTAATCCTAATGAGCACTACACCAAATTATTTAATACTATTTCTTCTGAATATTCAAAAACGCTTAAACAAAAACCAGTCAAAGTACGTAGTAGATTACATTTCAGTGAATGGGCTACTACAGGTATTTATATAAGCAGAAGAAGGTTATTTGATTTATATGCGCAAAAACAGTATAATTTTGATCCCAGCTTTATTGAATATGTTAGGTATTACTCTAAATTATTTAAAAGAGTCTGTAAGCAAGCTAAGTGTATTTTTATTGGAAGGAAGATAAATGAAGCGCCTAATAAAATCAAAGCAACTTGGAGCATCATAAATAAAGAGACAGGTAAATTCAAATCGAGAGAAAATATTAGCAAAATTAAATGTGGCGATAAAACAGTTACCTCTACTAAAGATATAGTCAACACGTTCGAGAACTTTTTTACAAACATTCCTCTTGAACTTACATCTAACGTAAATTCTTGCCCTAAGCGTGCTGAAGATCTACTTACAAGTAATGTCCCTCATTGTTATTCTAAATTTAAATTTGATCACATCTGCCCTAGTGATATAGTTGATGCATTTGAACAGTTAAACTTTAAAAAAACTGAAGACCACTGGGGCATGTCAGTTAGTGTTGTAAGACATATTATTAATATTATTGCAGCAGATTTAGCTTTCATTTTTACTGAATGCGTCGACGAAGGCATATTTCCAAATTTAATGAAATGTAGCAAATTAATTCCATTATTTAAAAAAGGAGAAAAAGTAGATCCAGGAAACTATAGACCCATTTCTATTTTGCCAGTTTTGAGCAAGGTGTTTGAAAAGATCATGCTTAATCAAATGCAACACCACTTTAAGACTCTTAACCTTTTCCATAGCCAACAATTTGGTTTCACTGACGGAAAATCGACCACCGATGCGGGAGTAGCACTTGTTACTCAAATTTACGATGCATGGGAGAATTTTCAGGATGCTTTCGGAGTATTTTGTGATCTATCTAAAGCATTTGATTGTGTAGATCATGAAACTCTTTTGCTCAAGCTTCGCCATTATGGTTTTGATAATAAATCATTAGAACTCGTTCAATCGTATTTAACAGATAGGCTCCAGACTGTCGATATAAATAACATAAAATCAAAGGGTTCTAATCTCAAACTCGGCGTACCGCAAGGGTCAATCTTGGGACCCTTTCTTTTTCTAGTATATGTCAATGACTTGCCTTATATGGTTGAGAATAAAGCTGGCATAGTACTGTTTGCCGATGACACATCTCTCATATTTAAAATAGACCGCCATAGCGATGATACTAGTGCGGCGAATAGTACCTTGTCTGGAATTTCAAATTGGTTTTCAGCCAATAACCTTATATTAAATGCCAAAAAGACCCAATGCATTAGGTTTGCTCTCCCTAATGTGAGACAACCTTCGATTGACATACTGATAGATAGTCAAAAACTAGATTTCGTGCAAAATACTGCGTTTTTAGGAATGACAATAGATTCTAAATTGCAATGGGGCGCTCATATATCTAAACTAGCCAAAAGACTTAGCTCTGCAGCTTATGCTATTAAGAGGATCAGACAGCTGACAGACGTGGCAACTGCTAGGCTTGTATACTTTGCTTATTTTCATAGTTTAATGGCTTATGGCATACTTCTGTGGGGAAAAGCTGCCGATATAAATACTATATTTGTACTACAAAAGAGAGCGATCCGTGCTATTTACAGCCTAGGTCCGAGAGAATCTCTCAGAGAATTGTTTAAAGAAATAAATATAATGACAGTAGCTTCTCAATATATATTTGAAAACATAATGCATGTAAGGAAAAATATTTCACTTTTCAAAAAAATAAGTGATTTCACAGATAGGTCATTACGTAATAAAAACAAATTGTTTTTTCCGCGGTATCGGCTTAGCAGAGTTAGAAATTCGTTTTTGGGGAACTGTATACGCTATTATAATAAATTGCCAGAATCAGTCCTTGATATGCCTGATAGAAAATTCAAAGCGTATGTTAAGCAAGTACTATGTAAAAAGGCGTATTACAGGACTGATGATTTTCTAAACGACAAAAATATCTGGCTGGAGCTTGGCGCCGGACCCTCATAATGGCTTATATTTATTAAATATCACGAAGTGGTACGTTTTGTACTTATCATATTTTGATTTGACATAAATTTACATTTATTTAATTATTCATTTTTCGAAAATTATTATTTGACATCTCATTGAATTTTAAATTATTATTTGACATATTTAATTGAATTTTAAATTATCACATGACAATGTAAGCTCACGTCCACATATTAGTTCTAAGTAGGTACTTGTATGTCGTAGATTGTAAGTTGACGTCATTTGGAGAAAATGCGTTGTGCAGTTTGTTGCCGCTTCTTCTGCACTCCGCCTTGGAAGCGGTGTAAACTTAGCTTTAAGTAATTTATTGACGTTAACAATAACATAACATTGTAAACCAATTGTAAATGTAAAGTGACGTTCAACAAATGATATTTAAAATATCTTAAGATGAATAAAATTTTTGACTATTGACTATTGAACACACACAATGTGCAAAAAATGTTTTATTCAAGTGACTAGCGCCATCTAGTGGTGTTTTAGTAAACTATTTCCCTAGATGAACTTATTATTGTGAGTTTACCACTTAATTTTCAAGTGATAGAATTCTTATTATTTTTCCTGTAATCTTCAAGGAATGAACTATGTTATGTAATTTTTTCAAAATTTTCGGCTTAGTAGTTTCGGAGATCAGGGGGGGGGAATGGTCAATTTTTGCCTTCTTTCGTGAATAAAATCAAAAGTATTGATTTTACCCGAACAAAAAAAAACATTTTTGAGATCCTCATAATGAGCCCTTTCATTTGATATATGACACAGTAAGGTTTGCAAAACTTTTTTTTTTAATTTTGTAATTGGTCCCCTCAAAATGACGCTTATTTCAAAAAAAACTTTATTTATTTTGCACATCCGTGTTTGGGTCATAGGATTACACTATCTTACCAAATTTCATCTAATTTGGTTCAGTAGATTCGGAGAAAATCGGCTGTGACAGACGGACGGACGGACAGACAGACGCTCGAGTGATCCTATAAGGGTTCCGTTTTTCAACTTTTGTACGGAACCCTAAAAAAGTGGTAGAAAAAATCTTAAAAAAAAAATTTTAGGGTAGCTCCCATACAAGTAAAGTAGGGGAGTAATTTTTTTTCTCTATTTACCCATCGTGTGGGGTATCGTTAAAAAGGTCTTTGAAATATATTGTGAGGTTGAGAAAATCATTTTTCGATTTAGGGATCCGTTTACTTCCGAAATATTTGGTTTTAAAGTGAAAATTTTTGTTAAAGGTAAGTGCCCCCCCCTCTATCTGCTAAACGGTTATATATGGATACGTGAAAAAAATTACAGCAGTAGTATATATACTGAAGTTGAAAGAAAAACTATTAGAGTTGAGTACTAAGTGCAAATTAAAAAGTTATAGGCAACCAACTTATAAAATGTACTGGAAAATGTAATATTTCATACAATTTTCATTGTTAGATGTTTTTGGTCGTTAAACTGTGAGGTGCGAGTGTAAACAGTGTGAACTCAAAGTAGTCATTCGCAACTACGAAACCCTACACTGCGCGTGGCCCGACACGCACTTGGCCGGTTTTTATATTATAGAGATATAACGCTTTCTCTCAGTAAAAACTCAAAAAACTTAATCAATTTCAAGGCCTCTTTACAAACGCAGATAAAATTAATACCTTTAAATCCTCAATTTGAAAGGTATTCACCCTATTCAATAAAAGTGGGGATTAAATACTAAGCGCTGTTTTGAAAGGTTTTTCAGAACGATTTTAGGGTTCCGTACCCAAAGGGTAAAAGCCGGGCCTTATTCACAAAACTTCACCGTCCGAATGTCTATTTGTTACCTGGCTGTATCTCATGAACCGTGATATCTAGACAGTTGAAATTTTCATAGATGATGTATATTGTTGCCGCTATAACAATAAAAATTATTACATAATAATAAAATAAAAATAAAATAGTAATTTACCACAGTAATCTTGGTTACAAGGTGTTGCTAGGACTTTCCAGTAAGTATAACGATACTAGTGATGAGAATGACTCGCTGCTTTAAGACTACAATTGTAGTGAACATTTCAAAAAAGAAAAGAATGAAACAAACAATTTTTTTACGTAAGTACTAGCTGTTGCCCGCGGCTTCGTCTAATCAAAATAAAATAAATATTTAAGAGCGGCTCACATACGATAAACGAGACTTTATGCTGTTTTAATTTCGATAGTCTAATGTTGACTACATAATGATACGGAAAACTTCGTGCACAAGTCCGACTCGCACTTGACTGACTTTTTTGTACCTGTTAGACTTTGAGGTGCCTATACTAGTTGGTCTTTTAACTATCTATCTCAAAAATCACTGAAACGATTTTGATAAAATTTGCCTTGTTCTCTAAGTTGATTTTGCCAAGTTCAAATAAAAAATTATTTGCAATAAAACTTTAAAGTTTTTGAGATTTGTGCGGACAAACATACAAATACATACTACTGATGAAATTTGGCACACGTGTTTATAACATACATACATACTATCACGTCTTTTAGCGTAGACAGAGCCTATAAAATCTATTATAGATAGACTGGTATGGACAAAACAAGACTGTGCAATTTCGTCAATATTACATACATACGCACATTCATAACTTTTTTTTTCATCGGTTTAAAAGATCTTACTAGGAGAATTAATATTTTAATAACCAATTTCAAAAAAGGAGGAGGTTCTCAATTCGTCGGAATATTTTTTTATGTATGTTCCCCGATTTCTCGAAGACGCCTGGACTGATTTAAGAAATTCTTTTTTGTCTGAAATGTTGCAACCTTTTAAGTGGTCCCATGGTCACCAAGTAAGGTTCCTATAAAGGGATCCTTGAAAAATTAAGGGAAACCAAAAAATTCTGTACTCCGATGCCGTTCGGTTAAACTTATTTCTTTTTCCTACTTATTAGTTCCAGTTTGTACACTTACTTATTTAAAGGGTTGAAGTCGGGTACGTTTTTTCGTTAAAAATAATTTTATAAGCTAAAACAAGTAAATGGCTATAAAGCAATAAGCTTCTCACGAAATTCTAAAGGGCGGGACAGATAGAAAAGACGTAAGACAAGGACGGGGCGCGGGCAGGGCGCAGACGGGGCCCCATCGCGACTTTTGAACACTTGAAGAAAAGACGAAGCACAGACGGGACGCTCGGCGCTCGGTAAGTTGTGGGTGGGTAATGAGCTCGAGTCCCCCGGCTTCACCCCGCTCGCAACCGCGTTTTGTCCATCCTCCGTCCGCTCGCGCCCGTGCCCCGTTCTTTCTGTTTTACAATAGGGCGCAGACGAGTAAGCGTCGTGTCTGCGCCCTGTCTTTTCTGTATGTTTTGCATCGCGACGCATACATTTTGTATGAAAAAGACGCGGAGGAGACATATTCCTCGTTTTACGTCTATTGTATGTGTCCAGCGCTTAAGAGCGCCAGACGCCAGCTGAAGCGCGCAGCTAAAAATATTTTCCTTTCAGAAGAGTAAATTGCGTTCCTATTCACGGAACACGATAGAATGGATTACCTCTCAAAGAATTTGCGATCAAAAGATAGTAAAGAATGGCATATTAGATATTAGTAAATCGCTCTCATGATTGTCATGCCATGTTTTTTTTTAAGCCATAGTATGATAATCGAGCGGGTCACCTGATGGTAAGTGATCACTGCTGCCCATGGACAACTGCAACACCAGAGGTGTGACAGGAAGCATAGAAGCGGTAAAGTTACTACCATAGATATTACAGGAACCATGGAGATATAATGTACTACGGGAGAAACTACTCAAACTTCAAATTGTGAAAGTGTGTACCACACTCTCACAAAAACGGACGAGCCGGCCTATTCATACTACTAGCAAAAGTGAACTTCGCCGGCAGTGTGGCTCCACCACAACTACAGTAGGTAATCGTGTAATCTATATGTGTATAACTATATTATGTCATAATTTGCCCTATGTATCCTCTCCCATGCTGGATTGGAAGAAAAGAAAAACATAAACCTACTGCTTTTCTTCTCGCGCAGACCGTAAAAATCGGTCTAGGGATTGGGCGATGCGTCTAGCAACCCACCACTACTTTGATGCCGCTTTCCACCTTACGCTCACCAACACGCTAAACGTGGCTTTGATGTTTTATACCTTACGATTTATCTATGTATGGGTCCCACCAAAACTATTTTCATGTAAAGTAACGCTAAGATTTTGCTTGGACCGTAAAAAGTAATCAGATTTTATGGAGAAGGAAGTTCCTATCTCTACTCGCCCTAACCAAACAACCTCAAAGCATATATTGTTCTGCTTGAATTCCAGTCTTAAGTTCTTTACAAACCTAAGATCTTATGCAAAAATGTTTCGACTGATCGTTTCGTGGAACTTTTTTGCCAATAGGTCCTTGAAACTACTCCCTGATAAAAATATAATATTTACACCAAGACGAAGTTGCGGGTATTAGTTACATTACCTACTGTATACTTTATTACTTTTGTGGTGGTACGGTATGACATCGGGTACGCTCACCTGGGCTCCCGAGCAGCTATTTTTGTAATCCCCAATCCATCCGAGTAAGTAGAATCGCATATAACATATACCTCTATCCCGTGCCCTCAGTCTAACAAACCCCTACCTTCCCTTGCTTATAAAACGATTTCGATGGGCAGCAACGTCTGAACCAATATAAATAAGCCAAAGCAACTGTGCTCACCAACTCGTTTGCCAAGCGTGGTGAGTATGGCAAAAACCCCCCATAATGGAAATCTTTGGGGGAGGCCTGTGGCCACTAGTGGACTTCTTGCAGCTGGGATGATGAGAATACTTTTACATGTTGTCAGTATCGGTCAAACGATAACATTATTTTGTAAGTATAGATATTCATTGACTAGTCCTAAGGTCACATAAATACCACATACCTACCAATACACTGGAACCTTTAAACTTCATCAGCAGAGTTCAAGTGGCAAATCCTTATCCTAACTTACTACTTAAACTATGTTCATACCTGTTCATACTTTATAATTTCAATCAATGTATAAAAAATATATTTTTTTACTCTACTATTTACTTGGTGAGATGAAAAACAATGTGTGTATCACGGCCCATAGTAGACATTAAAAACTTGAACTACTAAAAGCACTTGGCTTCGCCTCGTGCCTGTTCGCCCTTCCTACACAATGTACTATACTACTATAGCGGCTCGGATATTAGCTGCAAGATGGCGCATTACGCGCCCCGCCTCCCCGCGCGCGCCCCGCTTGACCTAATATTGTGTACTGCGCATCGACTCGCGCGATGTTCCGAGCCGCCATAAAGTTTGATTCGGACTGTATTTAGGAATCCGTGACGAGGACGAGCTCCGTGGCGCAGCGGTCAACACGCCTGTCTGCGACACGGATGGTCCCGGGTTCGATCCCCGGTCAGGTCAAGATGGAAAACGATCTTTTTCAGATTGACCTTGGGTCTTGGATGTTTATCTTAATAAGTATCTATTATAAAATATAGTATCGTTGAGTTAGTATCCCATAACACAAGTCTCGAACTTACTTTGGGGCTAGCTCAATCTGTGTGATTTGTCCGTATATATTTATTTATTTATCCTAAATTAGGATAGTCGAATGCACACGATTTTTGTATGAAGTGTCCCTTCAGTACTCCAGAACCTTTTAACTTTATCAGCGTTCAAGTGGGAAATTGAATGATACCGCCGCTAACAGCTGATAACGAGATTTCGTATTTCGTTTGTGTAATGTTGTTCGACTCCAACTCACTGACTGAATTTTGATGAGATTACACCAGCAGTGTGATGATTGAGTGGAATTGTCAAAAATACAGCGCGGAATTTTACATACTTACATACTTATTATCACGTCTTTATCCCTAGTGTGGTAGACAGAGCCAAAGGTCATAAGACCCGGCCACATTTATTATCATACTGGGCATAAAGGTGGAAAGCGGAATCAAAATAGTGATGGGTTGCTAGCTGCATCGCTTATAACGCGATTCCTTAGACATTCGCTTTGACCGGCTTTTACGGTCTGCGCGGGAAGAAAAGTAGCTGGTATATTCCATGTTTTTCTTTTTCTTCCAAACCAGCATGGAAGCCATTTTGGAAGCGATTTTTTATATCTCAACAAAAAATTTAATCAAGCTGAATAACTTTTGCGAAGGTGTCATTTTCATATTTCTTATATTTTACCGGGACCATTAAGATTCTGCATCAGGTATTCCAAATCTTAAATATTTATGCCTCAACAAAAAATGCTCATCAGGCTGAACAATTTTTCAAAGGCGTCATTTCCATATTTCTTATAGTTTGGCTTGACCACTATGGTTCCGCATCAGGTGTTCCAAATCGTAGATTTTTACATCTCAATAAAAAAATGTTCATCAGGATGAACAACTTTTGCTAAGGCGCGTTTTTCATTTCTTATAGTTTACCTGGACCATTATGGTTCTACATCAGATGTTCCATTTTCCGAAATCAATTAATATGTTGCTCAGACTTAAGTACTATATAATAAAAAAACATTTGAAACCGTCCATTATTTCCGGAGATTAGCGTGTATAAACAGACAAGCGGACAAACGGACAAACTGACAAATAGTTTTGAAGAACAAAAAATTAGTTTCATTTCCAGGGCAATTAATCTGTTATTTTGTTCATTTTTGTGTAAAAATCGTACTTAAAGCGTTTCACAAAATACATCTACCAACCAAGTTTCAATTGCGTTAGTCCCAATAGTTTCGGACATGACGAATCTATAAGGGTTCCGTTTTTTGCTAAACCCTAAAGATGCAATTTACTTTTAATAAATGTAGACAGGATGATGGTGAATGAGAATTGAGATGAAAAGCAACATGCAGCATCGTAACAGGCCATCTCATGGACCCGAGATATCTTGGCCAGTTAAGTCGAAAAACTTATAACTTGTGTCCATTATTGGTTCCTTCAGCTATTGTCGCTCAGTCCATCCAACGACTTGCATGAAAAGAGAAGCAGCTACAATATAGGTGGCTTTATACATTCACAATGCTAATACCTTCCATGCTGGTTTGGGAGAAAAGAAAAAACATAGAATATACCAGCTGCTTTTCTTCCCGCGCAGACCGTAAAAGCCGGTCAAGGGATTGGGAGAAAATCTAAGGAATCACATTGATAGCAACCCATCACTACTTTGATTCCGCTTTCCACCTTCCCGCCCACTGCGATGCTAAACTTGGCCTGTAGGTTTTATGACCTTGGGCTCTGTCTACCCCGTAAGGGATAAAGACGTGATAGTATGTTACAAGACGTGATAGTATGTATGTATGTCATCATCATCGTCATCATCAGGTCTTTTTTAGTCTCCACTGCTGAAGCACGACCCTCTCTGCATTACTAGAGCCATATATTAACTAGAGCAGTCAGAGGATTTGGCCTACACTCTCCACGTTGGCCAGACGGGTTGGAGAGGTCTCTATGATGTTTATAAGCTTTGTTTAGCTTGTATTTCCTAAGTCGCCTTCTACGACATCCACGGGAAGACTTGGAGTGGTCCTATTCTACTCTGCCGGGAACCACACGGCAAGTATGTATGTATGTATGTACAATGCTACTCTGATATATTTTTAGTTTTCCGAGTCTTAGAGAGAGTACTTACTACTTATCTCTCGTTCTTGTCTTTATTCGAAAATCATAAAGTCGTATTAAAGACAAAGATGCAATTCGAGACCAGCCCGCGTGGAAGTATTTCCCATATTTTATTTCGTAATTTAATAAGAATAGGTGTTTTTTTTTCTCTCCCAAATATGATAAATAAATATGTACGGACAAATCACACAGATTGAGCTAGCCCCAAAGTAAGTTCGAGAATTGTGTTATCGGATACTGACTCATCAATACATCCAGCTTCCTGCACTCAAATAGACCTTAATGAGGCAAATGACCGGGCAGTCGCAGTTGCAAGCTACTGGTCAAGGCAAATATACAACTAGCCATCTACGACTCGAAAGAAAAAGAAGTACTATATTTTATCCAAGACCCAGGTCAATCTGAAAATTATCATTTTCCATCTTGACCTGACCGGGGATCGAATCCGGGAGTCCCGGGACTATCCATGTCGCAGGCAGGTAGTTGACCACTGCGTCACGGAGCTCGTCAAGACAGGACGAAATCCTGCTCCAAATATTAGACTGTCAAAAATAATATACATAGCTTCGTTATTTACTTATCTCTTTCTGGGACTCGGAAAAATACATGTTATCGAGATTTATCGCAACATATAGACAAACAAGAAACAGTCCTGTAGGCGGACAATGTCACGCAAACTAGAATAAAGGGTTTTATTCCGTCAATCTTCGCGATAAGGCTCGGATAACGGTGACGAGATAGCAAACAGTGTAGAGTTACTCTCCAAATTACAGGCAGTGATAGATGCGACAATCTGAAAAGCCTTTGTTTTGCAAGTTATGTTTATTGAATTAATTTAATACAGTTTTTATAGCGTTTATTACATTATTTATTACGCCTAACGTTTCGAGCACTTTGGTTCGTGGTCGCAGGTAGACTAAGTTGACATTTGTCTAGTATTTTTTAAGAACTGCAAATTCTACCGTCTAAAATATTTATTGATAACGTTCCAGACTGTATTGGCTCACAGTGTATGTAACGCGATAAAAACCGTATTAAATTATTACATGTGTAACAATCACGAAAACATTAGAACACATTATGTTTATTGGTTTTGTTAAAATTGTACCTATAGGTTCCCATAAACGTTGTAACTAACAGGGTTCTATCTATATAGTCAGTGTCTTCTCCTTAGTACCCTGATAGAACTGCTTCAATTGATATAGGTACTTACCCTTATTATGCTTGTAATAGAGAACATAATTTTGTGCCAAGTGTGGGTTTTTGGCATAGAAAGAGACGGAAATACTACAGGTGGGTGTTCCGCTCGCACTTATGCTATTGTGTATAAGACTTACGTCTAGTTTTTATTTACAAATTTACATGAAAGGTGGACCCCCAACCAGGTGGTTGAACGACCTGATTAATGTCACAGGAAGACGCTGAATGCAGGCCGTTTCCAACCATAGGAATTGGAAATACATACATACTATCACGTCTTTTTACCTTGCGGGGTAGACAGAGCCCAGGTCTGTAAAACCTTAAGGCCACGTTTAGCATGGTGGTGGGCTTGTAGGTGGAGAACGGAATCAAAATAGTGATGGGTTGCTAGCCGCATCGCCTATTGACATGATTTCTTACGCCCATTCCCTCGATTGGCTTTTACGATCTGCGCGGGTAGAGAAGCAGCTGGTACATTTTACGTTTTTTCTTTTCTCCCAGTCCAGCGTGGAAGCGTTTTTGGAAATCGGAATTGGAAATCCTTAGGGAAAGCCTATGTCCAGCTGTCTGGTTTATTGCCAGCAGCGGATTTCTTGCGGTTGAGATGATCATGATGTAGGTAATAAATTGATACATAAAAAGTATATTAAAAAGTGAAGTGGACCCATCGTCTGGAAGGGATCACTTACCATTTGCCGTGCTATGACAAAAAAGAAATACTACATTAGTTATCCTTCCGCTCGAACTTTATTTTGAGGTTACTTCATAAGATAAGGATGATAACGAGTATAAACAGAGTAAATACAATGTGACATAGTTAATTAATATTGACGTTGGAAAAGATATTGGTATTCTGTACTGGATATTCTGAAAATATCTTTACAGCAAGACGAAATTTTTTTTTAATCTATGTTTACAGCTCTGTGACTTTGCTTGCTTTTCGTGCGTGTATGTGGCCAATACTGGCGTCCGATTGTTCATGCTGCTGCTTCTGAAATATCTTCACGACTGTCATCGAATGAAGACATCCTAGACCAAAGGCTATACGTTCATTTTGAACACTGAGTTCGAGATATTATTATGTTTCATGTGTTCACTCATCCCATTGGGGACCACGCCTGGGGTTGCTTAACGCCCACTGTGACAATTAGTATGAGAGAACTATGAGCCTAATCACTCTTGTTTCTTAATTCTGTCTCTTGTTTGTTGTAAGTAACCAAGGGATTGGGTGAAAATCTAAGTTATCACGTTATAGGCGATGCGGCTAGCAATCTATCACTATTTTGATTCTGGTTTCCAACTTACCGCCAAGCGTGGCATTTGGGTTTACGACCTTGGGCTCTGTCTACTCCGGAAGGGATAAATACGCGATAATATGTATGTAAGTAATGAAAATATTATGAAACAAGGAAATGTTTTGTATCGTAATAAGGAACCCTTTAAATGCATCCGACTCGCACTTGGCAGGTCATTTTTATGAAATGGTAATTAAACTGTGAAATTTTAACTATCGCTAAACTTTAGTGAGTAGATTTTATACCTAAGGGTTCGCCCCCACGAGCGAGAGAATCGCGACGAGTCCGCGCTCCTATCTTATATTACAGGGTGGCCAAATTGGAGGTATACAACTGCCATTTTGTTTTGGCTGTAATTAAGACAGTGACATGAAAGTTACTTTTCCCGGTCGATAAATTTCGAGAAACGGTGACATTGATTGGCCCCCAAGATCGCCAGATTTAACAGCTCCTGATTTTTTTTCTGTGAGGCTTTCTAAAAGGCTGTGTCTATGCTAACAGGCCAATGATCATTTAGCAATCAAAACGAAATTTACGAGACTTAGTCACTGATATATCGCATATAATGTGAACGAGGATAAATCGCCACGATTTTCTCGCTCGTGGGGGCGATGCCTAAGTTATCCACTTTAATTGGAGAGCCGACCTTTGCAGGGGGAATTTTATGGCGATGTTAAAACTCCGCGTTTTCATTAGTTGATGGATGTGTGCTCAAGTGGTTGTCAAACACGTAGAACGATTGAGAAGGTGCTTTCATGTAAACTTACGTAGTAAATATATCTCCATGATGTCCACGTATTTTTTGGCCTTTCAATTAAAAATCAGCCATGTGCTTGTGCGAGTCAGACTTGCGCATGAAGTATTCCGTACTATTATGACTCGAGGTAAACGACAAAAAAATCACGTTTGCTTTATGGGAGCTGCCCTTAAATATTACTACAGCCCTTAAAAAAACAATAAGAATATCATCATCATCATCATTAGGTCTTTTTTAGTCTCTTCCAGAGAGAGCCATATGATAAGAAGGATAAGCAGTCAGAGGATTTGGCCTACACTCTCCACGCTAGCCAGACGACTTGGATAAGGTTGGAGAAAGTAGGCGGACAGCAAAATTGTGCACTATATGAGTAAATAACAATGTATTATTACCAGTACTAGTAGCTAAAACAATGAAGTAATTTACAATTTGTGTCGAACAATGTTATCATCGCATTTGTTTGTCAACCACGTATCTATTGCTAATGCCGCACTCAAACATGACCTTATAATGATTATAGCTTACCTTAACCGGTGACGATGCCAGCCAAAGTTGGTGGAAGATATCTGACGTCATCGATGTACTACGCGCTTCATGCCGTGGCCTCGGCGATAAAGGCCCAGATGACGTCAAGCTATGCAGTCTTTGCAACTCATCCGAACTCGCACATTCTCTTATATATTTCTCCAATACTTTAGGCTTATTCTCCAGAAGTATTTTTAATTCAACCAAATCCTCCTCACTGACGTTGTCAGGCGAAGATCTGTCTATTACCTCTTTGAATTCGTCGGAACATTGCATTATTAGTTCATTAGTAGCTAAAACGTCAAGAACGACCTTATTACCTAAGTTTTCTGGACTAGACCCATCTATTTTATTAATATAAGCATCATTATCACATTGACTTGCATTTTCTAACTGTCTTTCACAACCATTTTGTTCTGTGATCTCGACGATAGTAACTGATGAGTTTTCTTTTAGCATGTTATTATTTTCATTGATTTCAGGGGTTTTTATTTCGTCTGGGATTTCGTAAACTAACCGCATGAGATCTTGGGATTTTTTCTGTCTCTGCTCTTCAGCTGTTGGTTCTCTTTTGCCGTTTTTGTGTATTTCTTCGGCGAAATTTGCGCAGTCATCTGTTCTTTTGGGGTCGTTCTTTTTGGTGACGACATCAATGGTTTCCTCGGATGTCATGGCAGGTTTAGTTGTGGGTCTCAGTAGGGATGTAGTGACATTCAAAATAAATGTTGTCCCACATCTCTTGACTCGTTTCCGGTTCGGTCAATTTCCTGTAGACAAAAGAAAGTAAAACGTTATTTTCGCCCTGGTGGTAACATATAAAATAAATTATTTTTATATTAAATAGGTACGTCTTTATTGTCTCGCCATATAATTTAATCGGTGGAATCTCAAACTCTCTTTTGTTTTCTGCCGTGAAAATCAGCACTTCGCTCTTCTTAACATTATACCTAAGGCCATGATTCAGCATAACGGCAACGTGCGCCTGTGCGAACATCGTTGATGCGCTACAGGCCAACGACAGGGCAATCAGCGTGGCCAAATACTGGTCGAAAGATATAATAGAATGAAACCATTTCGACTCGATAAGAAGAAGGTATAGTTGACTAAGTAGTTAAATTCCCCTAGATCTAGTGACCTAGATCTAGGGGAATTTAATTATCTTTGGGCACTTCTATAATCTTCTTTCGCAGAAAAACCAGTTAAATATGAAGAAGATGGTACTATAGACGAAGATTTTTTCACTTTAAAGTGTAATGAAAATTAAATTTCATAATAACATATTTCTTCATTATGTCCTATATTTAAATAATTAAGTGATAACCACAGAACACAGAGAGACATTTCTGTGTTCTGTGGTGATAACAGAATATCTAGGGGATTTTAATTGCAATTTCTCTAAAATCTTGAAATTTTTTCGTGGACTTGTGCGGAGTTTCTTATGTTTTAAAGGCAACTTTGCAATCGGATCGTAAGAAAATCGAACGTGTATCCCACCTTTATCGCGTTATTGATTGTCTCTTGCCTAAACACTCGGTTTCCCGTACTCTGTGAGGTTTGCAAAAAAACCAACGTACAAACTATTCCGATTTGTAATAATTTGAAGTGGCCATTAATTTTACTTCTCAAAGCGGAATCACAATAGTGATGGGTTGCTAGCCGCATTACCTATTGATGATTCCTTAGATTTTTGCCTAATACCTTGAACGGCTTTTACGGTCTACGCGGGAAGGAAAGCAGGTGGTATATTCTATGTTTTTTCCTTTCTCCCAAACCAGCATGGCAATTTAGTTGGTGACGCCACCCCATTGACGGGCCAATTCCCCACACATCAAATACGCTCGCATAGTTCCATGAAGGGTATTATTTACTTTAGCGACATTATCACTCGTTTTATATCTGTTTGGCTTGGTGACACAATTGAATGTTTTGTTCGATAGTCTGCGGAAGAGAGCGTAATGGTGCGAAGTGATGTGACACGAAAAATCATAGGCGCGAAAAGTTATCTCTTCACATATATACTATCACGTCTTTTTCCCATGCGGGGTAGACAAAGCCGTCTTCAAAACCCAAAGACCACGTTTAGCATATTGGTGAAGAACGGAAACAAAATAGTGATGGATTGCTAGCCGCATCGCCTATTGACATGACTCCTCACGATTCCCTCGATTTAATCATTCATTCATTCCCCCGCGGGAAGAGAAGCAGCTGTTACTTTCTCCCAGACCAGCGTGGAAGTGGCTCTTCACGCCTGCGTTATGCCTCAGCGTGAATGAACTGAGGAGCGAAGATCTGAGGCGCGAATTAATTTATGTACCCTATTTTTGTCTGAGACTTAGTCAACGATACTAGATTTTATAATACTCGACTAATTAGTTATAAAGATAAACATAAAAGACCCAGGCTAATCTGAAAAAGATCATTTTCCATCATGACCTGACGGGGATCGAACCCGGGACCACGTGAGCTAGCCCCAAAACTAAGTTCAAGACTTTGTGTTATGGTATTAGTAACTCAGTGATACTTTATAGTTCAACCGACAAAAATCAGAGGAGGTTCTCAAGTTGACGCGCATATATTTTTTTTATGTATGACCACGCTTGACTTTTTACAGAGCACCTATTAGATAGTCCGTTTTCTACTGTGAATGCTTCGGAGAGGTACCTATACATTTTTGAGTACAGCAATGCCACTTGGTACATATTATTCACGTCCACAAGACTCCATATCGCCCGGTAACCAGTTTTAACTCCGCGACAGGGAGAAAGGGTCCCACGTAAAGCCGCAATCCCATACAAACGTAGTTTCGTTTTAGTTTTACAACAGTTAAACCAATCTCAACCAAATTTCGTACATACGACCGGATAAGGCATATTGATGTTTATAATCAGATTTCAATTTTAAAAACAATACCTATACACAATTACAGCGAGTACAAGTTTTCGATATGAAACTTTAACGTTTGTATGGGATTGCGGCTTTACGTGGGACTCTTAAGAAAGAGTATTCCCAGAAATTGGTCCTCACGCCTCGCGAACTTGTGCCTTTTATGAAACTGTGCTACTTAGGTAGGTATATGTATCTCAAAAACTGCTGACTGTATCTCCCTTAAACCAATTTTCGTTGAAGTTTATTGAGATCTGAGTACTTAATAATAATGAAGACCTACATAACATCAACTTCTCCCAAGGGCCTCTACGTGTTGGGTCCATATCCCTACGCAAGCCTTCCAAAGGACCGGGGTAACACCCATGAATCCAAAGGAGATACAACGAATGTAATAGATTATATAAAATCATAAAGCGGTTCACATACATCTACTTACCAAATTTAAACACTGTATAAAGTGGCATATGGACAAGGCAGACAGACAGACATGACGAATCTATAGGGGTTTCATTTTTTTGCTATTCGGTTCGGGAACCCTAACAAACTAAGAAGATTTGCAAAACTCTTATAAATGTAAACGAGGTCTTAATGATCCCCTCATCAATGCCGCTTTTCCGCCTAACGACACAATTTGTTCTAATGAAAGCCAAATGATTGTAATAGGCATGATAACTGGGTCTTCAGATTCTTAAAAATATTTCATACAATATCAAAATCTATCTAAAAACTACTATAAAGTATACTTTCAATTTGATATCGATTCGTTTACCACACTAAATGACCTTTTAAAGTTGGTTGGGCAAATCCATTTTATTAAAAACTTTATTTAGCTTGCACTGTATGTTATTAAAAGCTTTGATTTAGCTTGCAATGTATGTAAGTATGTTTGTTCGGGCCAAATCTTTGAACTCAATTTTGAAGTAGATATCTTCAACCGATTGAGCTGAAATCTTGATTACACGTGTAGTTTGGATGACAATGCACGATATGGTGTGTGACATCATTCTAAATCTAATATGGCGGCTTTTATTTAACTTGCAATGTATGTATGTTTGTTCGGGTCAAAATTTTTGAACTCAATTTTGAAGAAGATATCTTTAACCGATTGAGCTGGAATTTTATATACACGTTTAGTTTGGATGACAATGCACGATGTGTGACATCATTCTAAATCCAATATGGCGGACCATCCAAGATGGCAAAACAATTATTTTTAACGCATTTCTACCACATGTATATCAAATGAACGGGCTTGTTGAGAGTTACTCGAAAAATAATGTGGCATCATTCTAAATCCAATATGGCGGACCATAAAAGATGGCGAAGTAGTTATTTTTAATGCACTTCTACAATATGGGTATTAAATGAAAGGGATTGTTAAGAGTAACTCGAAAAATTATGTGACGTCATTCTTATTGACGTGATTCCTAAGTCGCCTGCTATGATATCAACGGGAAGACTTGTGTGGTCCTATTCTACTCTGCCGGGAACCACACGGCTAAGAATGACAATGTGGCGTCATTCTAAATCCAATATAGTGGACCATCCAAGATGGCGGAATCGATTTTAAATGCACTTCTACAATATGGGTATCAAATGAAAAGAATGGTTGAGAGTAACTCGAAAATAATCACTCTTCATTAATTTTTTCCTCATATTTTTATTTTTCATAAATTTTTATTACAAATATCGGAACTCGTCTACACTAATATTATGAAGCTGAAGCTAATCGCAGGAACTACAGGACCGATTTAAAAAATTCTTTCACCATTGTGTAGGTACGTTATCCCTGAGTGACATAGGCTATTTACGTACCACGGGCGAAGCTGAGGTGGATTGCTAGTATGTGATCTTTAAAATCTTATCAATAGCAATGACCATGAAAGCAAGGAGGTGTACAAGAGGTGACGTCCAGACGTCGTAGACTAATTTAGTCCTCAGTGTATGGCCGCGTTCAGACGAACGCGATTTTTACGCGCGCAGCCGTTGCAAATTGAGTGCTATGCCCATTACGTAAAACATATTTTGAAACTTATTGCGCGTACGTGGTGTTGATTTAAAAATATGTCTTACGCAATGGCCATATCACTCAATTTGCAATGGCCGCGCAGGGTCCGCGCGCGTTGATATCGTGTTCTTCTGAACGCGGCCTAAGGGTCAGTTCACACCAAGACGCAATGCGACGAGCACTTTTTACGCTGTAATAGGATTTTAAGCCTTATTTGACTAAACTTGCGAGAAAAAACTTCGTTGCCATTGGCTGCAAGATGACAGAGGCGACGGCGAATTTTTTAATGCGATACTGGTCGTTTCGAATAAAGTAAGTGCGGTGTGAACTGACCCTAAGTGGGATGCGGGCTATATTTCCGGCCGGCCAATAATGCCAGTGGGTCAACGCGTCTATTGGATGCTCCTTCATTTATACAGAGGACATGACCCTAGACATACCCATAAAGTGAGTCTGAATCACCCCAGCCCATCAATGCATCAGCAGGAGTCTTTCCTAAACGCTAGTAGTTTTTCGATTTTAATTTTACGATTACCTATATCTATCTATATCAGTATGTACATTATGTTGAACCGTTTAGGGTTTAAACTCTAGGGCCGTGGGGACCCTCGGCACATTAATTATTCAAAGCCATCGCCAAAAAAATTAATAGATGTGTCTCGTGACCAGAGGGCTGGCTTATATTTTGGCCAAAAGATTAGCATTGCCATACCGCGTGGCAATGCTGCCAGCCTTCTGGGCAGGCTACTACGGGGCAACGATCTGCCAGGCCTGTTTTATTTGTAAATATGTAGTAGTTTTACTTAACCCTTTATTTTTTACATTCTAAACTTGTTATTCAATTACAAAAATAAAGAAATGGAGTATGTACATTTATTAAAACAGCAAAAATATTTTGTCTGAACATTCAGCTTTTTTGACACAAAATAGAAGGACACTTAAAAAGAATATAATAATAGAAAGCAAAAATTTTTTTTAGAATTTCTTGTCTGTATGTTTGATCACGTTTCCGTTGATCTCCGGAAATTGCACGGATCCGAATAAACCTTTTTTTGCATCATAGCTATTATGCTTGGGCAAGATATAGTAGGGTACAAATGATTTCGAAAAATGGAACACCTGATGCAGCATCATAATAGTCCAGCAGAAGTATAAGGAATATAAAAGCGGAGCCTTAGCAAAAGTTGTACCTGATAAGCATTTTTGTTAAGGTATAAAAAAATCTGAGATTTGAAACACCTAATGCAGAACCATAATGGTCCAGGTAAACTCTAGGAAATATAAAAATTACACTGTAACAAAAGTTGTTCAGCCTGATGAGTATTTTGTGTTGAGGTATAAAAATCGAAGATTAAGAACATCTGATACAGAACCATGTCAAATTTTGTCACTCTCTCCACTGGAATAGTATGCGTAGAGTAATAAGATTAGCTCATATTACTGGTGACCGCCCAACGGTACCGGGTCACTCGGAGCCAGGAAATGCCCTTTTGGCTACGTAGCTTTCAGCCCATACGACATGAGAGTTTGCTGTCTCTCCATGCCTTGCACACACAGGCAACACTCAAAGCCGAGGTCCGTCTCTCCCGAAGCCCCTTTGGATATGTGCGCTTTATAGGTTGAGCAGCATGACAGCAGATCAAATTCACAGCGGAACAAAGGGAAATATTTGATTTGGTGGTGCGAAGTGTTTTAAGCAAAGAAGGAAAGCTGTTTTTCTAAGATGCTTCAGGAAGAACTTGAAAAAAATAACTGATGAAAACCATCTTCGCTGCAATCAGGCGCCAAAATAAACTAACCCAAAGGATAGTTCCAACAAAATATATGAAGTTTTTTTTTTTTGCAAAATACGTTGTTATTTATAACTTTTAATTTAACTATATATCTTTTAATATATAACATATAACAATGCTACAAGTATTTTCTTGTGTATTGACATTAGTTCGTATTGAGGTATATTAATTAATACGCCGGAGTCGTAAAGTCCACTCGAACGAAGTCGCGGGCATCAGCTAGTATAACAATTAAGATAAATGACGTTAAAAAAGTGATACACGAGATCTAAAATTTGAATTAAAAACATTCATTTCACTTCAATATAAACAACTTTTGAACTCAAAAGAATTATTATTTTGATTTTAGTGGACTTTTAAATATGAAATTGATGCAGTTTGTATGAAATCGTATAGGTTTGTCTAATTGTAAATGGTACAAACCAAATTTCGTTGAAAATGTTTATGGATATCTACAGCTTATATTTATTTTTTTTACTCTCTTGTCTTATACATTTTACCACTTTGGAAGCGCCTATCTTTCAAACTATTGACTTTGAGGAAAAATGGTTTTAGGAACCAAGGAACCTCAACATTTTTAAAAACTTATCTTTAGACAACCCGCACGTATACCTAGGCTGCAAGAAAAAAAATAGTTCTATTTCCATGCATGGGATTGCATCCCTTAGTCTTTTTTTTTATTTTGTATGAAATTCTGTTTACAGAATACATCTACCTACCAAGTTTCAATTGCGTAGTCTGAGCAGTTTTGGAATAAAATGCTGTGACATACGGACGCACAGACAATGGACATGACTAATCTTAAAGGTTCCGTTTTTTTGCCATTCGGCTACGGAACCCTTACAACCAACTACACAAAATGCAGGAGTTTCTGGACCCAACGGGCAAAAGTAAGTAGGTATCTTGTTTCATTTCAAGTTTTATTTCGTGTGCATACAACACACCACATGTAAGTCATGTGTTGTATGCACACAAAAAGCTCTTGGCTTGCTCTTGGTTCGGCAAGTGCAATGTCCGTCCTCTAAATCATTTTGAAGCAGCAATACTGGAGCTCTTTGATTTAATTTTTAAAAGAACCTGGTCTTTCGCAATAGTTTATTTATTTATTTTTATGCAAACAGAGGAATGACGACATATTGTCAAAAACCGAGTGTATAAGGAAATACGATACGGAAACACGCTACGCTATTGACGACCATAGCTACGACGGTATACTGAGATAAAAAATCATAAAATACAATAGCGCGGAAAGGTTTAATAGTGATTTATCGTAAATTCATTGTTGTTATAATAATTTTAAAACTTACGCAAGATAAATTCATGATAAAAACCCGACTTTACTCACGTTTTATTACGTCGGATCCGCCGATTAGTTTCGGTCTGTTACGAAGAAATCATCGGGGCGAGTGATAGACGATTATGGTTCCCTAAGTCGGTTTTGTGCCGAGTTTTCATAATTCATTGTTGTTGTTTGCCTTTTTCGTAAGATTCCCCTAATGTTACTACTTAGATGAATCTGTTTAACATTCCACAAATAACTTCCTTTGGCTAAACATACTATTTACTAATAGTAAGCAAGTGTTGCCAGAGTGTTGTGCATAGGAAAAAAACACATTTAGAGGGTTAGAGCGGCCTAGCAATGTAAAATGTTTTAATTGCGTTCCCAAGTCACGTGACACAATTGCTTTTCAATGTCTGTTTTTTGGAGTAGGGTAGTAAGTCGTTGGGCGTAGAGGTAATAATGCTTTACGCCTCCTAGTTCAGCCAGTCTCCGTGGCGCAGAGATTTGCTCCTGCAAACAGATATGATTATAGTTCCGCGATTCGATACGATAATTTTATAGTATTACTAGCTGTTACCCGCGGCTTCGCCCACGTAATATATAGCCTATGTCCTTCTCGGTACCCTAACCTATGTGTATGCAAAATTTCATGATGATCGGTTCAGTAGATACAACGTGAAAGCGTAACAAACAAAAAAACAAATAAACAAACAAACAAACTCACTTTCGCATTTATAATATAAGTTGGGATTGGGATTGGGAGGAGGGAAAAATTGAGGCGAGGAGAGGGAAAGGTAGACCAAGGAGGGCATATTTTGTTGTGGCGTATAAGGATATTAAGAGAACCGAGAGACATGGAGAGTAGTCCACCGACAAGAACATAGTTCTTAAATTATAGATATATAGATTGATTCGATACGGGACGTCCAAGGAGGATTGGCGTCGGGCAGGCTAGCGATCGTAGCAAGTATGCATTACATCGTGAATTTCATATGTAATAGCGGAACCCGGAACCCGGGATCCACCGCGACAAAGCTGAGGATGCGACCTGGAGAGTTCTCAGATCAGAGAGAGAGATTCTTAATAATCTTCCTACAATATTGTGTAATATTTAAGGAAAAAAATATATAACTTTTTTTATTTCTTATGGCAACTTTCCGTCGTTGATATTGTTTCCTTTGCGGTGTCATTGTTGTTGTTCTGTTCCGAATAAAAGAGACGAATCTCTGAATACTCATTCAATCGTATAGATAACCTGTGATTGACAAGTACTTTGTTAAGTCATCGACATGATTTTGCGAGTTTTAGCCACGATGGTGTAAGTACATTATATTCCGCTCATTACATGCGAGGTTTTTATTAAGATTTCTTAAAATGGGGCAACTTAGAGGATTCATAATTTACCAGTGGGGCATTTTGCCTAAAATTTTTTTCGTGTTGATAGCAACACGAAAAAATAAATACCATAGGTAAAAATAAAAACATAGGTACTTAAACACCTCCCAAAAATTAACACAATAGTGACAAAAATACATTAATAAAGAAACTCTCAGTATCAATCATTTTCTCGTGTAAGACATATACCTACTTAGAAACATTTGGATATAGTCCGGGACGTCTATAGCCAGTGACCTATTCGAACGAACATCCATTTAGACTAGGTAATAGAAGGTGTCACTACGTGACTGACGGCATGGATTCGGGGCCAACTGTTAAAAATATCATTTTTTATTTATTTTAAAATCGTTTTATCTATCTTTTCATAACATCCTTTCAATATGTATAGTATAATGCTCTGAATATTTACGTACACGACAGGCGAGACGCCACTGACCAGCACTGATTGATTAGATAGAAAAATGAAAATCCTTTTGAAAGGGACGGCGCCAACGCATCCTTTCGTCCCGCTGCCCGCGCTGTCCCCGCGGCGTCGCCGGCATGGCTGAGATGCACTCTGATTTACTAAATAATACGGCCTCGTAAATCGTTTTGAGGGTTATTCTACGGTTCTGGATTCTTTAGTTGATTACCCCGATCTTTTTTATTTTTGAGTTTAGAGTCAGTTTAGGTACATTTGAAAATAGACATTGTTACGAGCTTATTACTTATATTGGCTTATCTGTAGCAAGCAGGAATAAAAAGTTATGTGGCATCAAAATTTTCATGGTTGGGGTAATCAAAGTTGGGAGTCAGAGTAATCAAAAATAAAACAAATATTTTATTTTCTTATATTTTTTTAAAGTAATGATAAAGTAAATGTTATCAAAAACTAGCCTTACATAATTTTTATTAAAAGTCTTGGATTAGGAACTTAGCTTAAACTACCAATTTACGATTTGGAGTCAAAAACAGCCGTTTTGTATTGGAATACTACCCTACATGTTTTTCATAATATTTTTATAATTCTTTGATCGTGAAACTTACATAAAACTCCATTCAACAAAACAATAACTGAGTTAGGAGAAATATAAAAATTCAACTGTCATACATTGTTAAGCATTGTCATGTCATAGCTTGTTATTTTATCTTCCCCATTGTATCTATTTGAACCTTCCCTGCTTTTATCTAGTTTTTGAAGTTTTGGTGGTCATTGGCTGATAGATAATATTTTACCGCAATTTTTCTTATTTTTGTATTTTTATGCTGTTTTGTGTAGTTGCTTTTAAGCATATAAGTCTGGTTACATTTTAATTTTCTCCATTTTCCTTCTTGCTACTTCTCTTCTTTTTTAATTTTTTTTAGAGCGCGCCATGATGTTTTTCTGAAATAAATGGTACCTAATTTCATACTATTATTTTATTTTAGTGAACAATTTAAAATTACAAATTACATAATAATCATTAGTATAGTTACACTATTAAGGGTGGATTCGACCAAACATCAAGTTACACCAGTGTAACTATTCTTGGGATTATTTTAATCTTTGAATTTAATCTCGAGTAACTTCGTTGACGTTTTACCAGTTAATTCCTGGAGTAAGTTATCCTTGGCATTATTATTCTACGGTTGAGGCATGAATGGTGAGTGAATGTATAACCCGACAAAAATCCGTATAATACTCTTCCCACAGATTGACTTGGTTTGCGGAGACCATTTTAATTTAGCATGAGATAAATGTCAAATCTGAGTGTTCATCTCAGATTAATAATTGTAGTGTAGTTCTGTGGTGTTAATTGTCATGTCATTTGAAAGTTATGTTTTAAAATTTCAATTTTATGCTTTTCTGCTTGTTGCCGTATCGTACCTGCCAATAATTTGAATTTTAAAATGAGTGAAAAACGAAAACGCAGTCCGAATTGGCTTCCTGGCGATAAAATACTGTTGTTGGACCTGCTTGCCTATTTACTAACTTGGATGACAGGTTTCGATGCCTATTAATCTAGGATTTCAATGCGGGTTTCGCTTGCTCGATTTTTTATTTGAAATACAAAAATCGCATTGCAATATAAATTCTAGATTAATAGGCATCGACACCTGTCAGCTGAGATACTAAATAGGCAGCCTGGTGGAAAATTGATAGCAAGCATAAAAAGGGGTGCCTTGGATAAACGAAACCTTATAGCAAAACCGTGGTCATCATAATCTTCAAGTTATTGTTTCTTACTTTAATCCATCTAGGACGCCTTGGCACATTCATTTTGACTATCCAAATCATAATTTTAAAAAATTTCTTAAACGATCCATTATGAAAACAAAATATCTGGTCAACCAATCAACACGCCCACAACTATTCACACATCAAGCAAAAACAAAATCCAGGTACCTACAATTGTACCTTGCGGCAGCATGTGGCACAGAAAAGGCCTGCAGATTTCAAATCATAAAACAGCTGGTTACAGTCCGCCATTAAAATACTCCCAGATAACGTTACTATCCCTAGAAATTTGGCGGTGTAGTGTCTTACTCTGGAATAGACATCTTACTCTTGGATTAGTAATTGTTAAAACGCAAAATCGAGTTACTCTAGAGTATTCTGCCATTTATTCTCGGGATAAATTTTAAACTAGTTTGGTCGAATCCGCCCTAATACTATTAATGATTACCCGGTCACAAAAGTTGTGTTGTGTTGTTGGGGTAATCAAGGTCGGAGTAGTCAAAAAATTAAGGTTTATGCTGAGCCCTGCCCAATCTGTAAGTTTAATCCCAAATGTTTTAATACACTAAAATGCGGTTACATGGACCATTATATCTGTACATTCACAAAAAAATTCCATGAAAAGAAACCTAAAAAAACAGGATAGAGTAATCAATCGTGCACTGGAACAAAGTCAGGGTAATCAAATTCTTACCTCAATAACTCCGAAATCCCGCGACTTGTCGCATTACCGGTCACCTCGGCACGCGGGGCACACCTTACGGTTTGCGCGGGGGGGACAGGGCTCGTTCCTAAATTTTGTTGCTAGGGACGTACGCGCACATTAGCGACGTGCCGGGTAATCACGGTTAACGCTCATTCACACACAACTTGAAATATTTATTTTACAAAATCTTTTAGTGATATAGTTATGGAATACAATTTATCAATGTTTTAATTAGGGGATCAGTATTCGATTAAATAATCCTTAAAAGCGGTAATAATAAGTAATAAATTTATACGAGCTAATTTGTTCTGAAATCTGGAGCGCGGACACATCGTAGTAATCAATTTTTGAGGATTTACGATTTTTATTAAATTACTTAATGAACTATTATTAACTATCTCTGTGGTGTAACAACTAGAACCAAAGTTATATTATTAAAAACAATATTTGTTTTTAAAATATTAAGATATTCGGGCACTTTTCGACCACGGACACGAAAAATTCTTGGTCGGTGGAACGACCCTTGAACTGTCCTGTAGGCTGTAGGAAATAAGGTATTTTGAAAAAACTGCATCATATACTAATGACCAATTGATTTTTTTCAACTAATGATTAATAAAGCTGTATGTACGCATGTCATTAATATTAGAATCTTCAAAACCAAAATACCTAGTACTTTTCAAACCATTGATATTTTAAACAATCTCTATAGGAACGTACATAGATTATGATGATGCTGCATCAGGTTCCATTTTCCAAAATTATTTCTACCCTATATGTGGCCCCGGCTTAATAGCTACATAGCAAAAAAAGTTTCATTCGAATCCGTCCAATATTGCCGAAGATAAACGTGATCATATATACAGACAGAAAGATAGACAGACAGACAAGAAATTTAAAAAAATTTTTTTGCTTTCTATTATTCTTTTAAGTGTCCCTCTATCCATTTCAGTCAAAACTACTTAATGTTCAGACAAAATATTTTTACTGTTTCATTAAATGTACATATTATATTTATATTTTTAACTGCTCAGCCTAATATAAGGCTCTGGTAGTACAGAGAGGGTCGTACTCCTGCAATGGAGACTTACAAGTGCAGAAAGTAACTCGTCATCAACCAAGGATTTCAACTTAAAGCTCCATTGCTTGTTTTGCGATCAATTTGTGGGTGTTAAAACTCATCACTTCAAAGTTAAACTCGATTGAGTGGCAAGTGACATAGGGTAGTTTATTATTTCAAGCGTGTTGGAGTCCATAGGTGCGTGGCATATACCAGCAGGTCACCGGTTGAGCAACCCTTGCGAAAACCGTATTGATTGTCATTAAGGAGCTCGTTGGTTTCCAGGTACGCCAGGAGACGATGGTTTTGACAGGGGTCAGTTTCGGTACCGACCCAAAGATTTGACGTCAGTCTACCTAAGACCGATTAAGCTAAATATTCAGAGCATCATACTATACATATTGAAAGGATGTTATGAAAAGAAAGATAAAACGATTTATCGATATATTATATAATATCCGTCAGTCACGTACTGCTATCTTCTATTACCTAGTCTAGATAAAAAAAAACCGGCCAAGTGCGTGTCGGGCCACGCGCAGTGTAGGGTTCCGTAGTTGCCAATGACAACTTTGAATTTACACTCGCACCTCACAGTTTAACGACCAAAAACATCTAACAATAAAAATTGTATGAAATTTTACATTTTCGAGTACATTTTGTAAGTTGGTTGCCTATAACTTTTTAGTTTGTACTTGGTACTTAGCTTTGATAGTTTTCCTTTCAACTTTAGTATATATACTACTGTTGTAATTTTTTTCACGTATCCATATATAACCGTTTAGCCGAAAGAGGTGGGGGGGGGGGGGGGGGGGGGAAATCTTACCTCTAACAAAAATTTGCACATTAAAACCAAATATTTCGGACACGGATCCCTAAATCGAAAAATGGTGTTCTCAACCGCACAATATTTTTTAAAGGCCTATTTAACAATACCCAACACGAAAAAATATGGAAACTACCATAAAAAAAAATTAAGATTTTTTTCTACATAGCAAAAAAAGCAAGCTGAAATTTGGTATGAGTATGTATATTAATCATGTCAAAAAAGTGGTAGAAGAAAATCTTGAAAAAAAAATTTTTTAAGGTAGCTCCCATGCAAGTAGAGAGGGAGTAATTTATTTTTTTCTACACAAACCCATCGTGTAGGGTATTGTTAGATAGGTCTTTTAAAAATATTGTGAGGTTGAGCACACCATTTTTCGATTTAGGGATCCTTTTCCGAAATATTTGGTTTTAAAGTGCAATTTTTTGTTAGAGATAAGTGTCCCCCACCTCTATCTACTAAACGGTTATATATGTATACGTGAAAAAAATTACAGCAGTAGTAAATATACTGAAGTTGAAAGGAAAACTATCAGAGCTGAGTACTAAGTACAAACTAAAAAGTTATAGGCAATCAACTTATAAAATGTACTCGAAAATGTAAAATTTCATACATTTTCATTGTTACGTGTTTTTGGTCGTTAAACTGTGATGTGCGAGTGTGAACAGTGTGAACTAAGTTTTCATTCGCAACTACGGAACCCTACACTGCGCGTGGCCCAACACGCACTTGGCCGGTTTTTTTATTATTATGGTGAACAATTTTATGCCATAAGATGATTATGAATATAAAAGTTATTCGTTTAAATTTATGGTAAATAAGTATAAACCAATCGAAATTCTACCAAATGAGGTTTCTACCATCCGATGTTTTACATAATAATAATCGAACGTAAAAAGTTCTACCACAAAAGGTTACTTCTACTTCTAAGGTTAAGTCTACGTTCAAACTATTTTATGAACTACTGTTTATATTAGTCAGTAAATGCGGAAAAAGAAATATTTTTGGTTTGATAAATTTAATGTTTGTTATTTCTACATTACCACATTTTCTACTGAATGTACCATTTATAAACATGGGACGAATTGCAGAAAGAAATTATAATGAATTTTGGTTTTCTGCAATTCGTCCCAAATTCGTGGGACGAGTCGTGGAATTACTGGTAGGAAATATAGCGCTGAGATATTGAGTTATGTATGATTGGACGCTTCGTTATTGCTTTAGCGCTGCAGCGCTAAAATTTTTGAATTTGTAGAATGGAACAATGCCAATTTTTAACGGAGCTCCTCTAGTACGTAGTACATAAATCTCGATGTTCTTTGTACCATATAATTGACATCTATTGAGCTCTGCTTATAGATCCTCAGATAAATATTACAGGTACCACGAATTACTTTAAGGTTCTTGATGACATCTGCAAACTTAAAACCTATCTTAGAATTTGAAACTTTAATTTACAATTAAAACAATTCCCAAATCTTAAATATACTAATTCTAGTCCCGCTTTTGTTTTATTAATTCATAGAAATACGAAGACGCTTGTTAATACGTTATTCGAAGTATTGAGGAGCCGGATGGCCTAGTGGGCGTGAGCATTATTAGCGCTTTCGCATTTTAAGCAACCCGGGGCGCAGTCCCCACTTGGATGGGCGACCGCAAGTGGCATAAAGTATCGGAAAGCACGTTAAGCCGTTGGTTCTGGCTGTCATCATTGATGGCAGACGTTAAGCTATGTCAGATGCCTTTAGGCAGCTTGAAAAATCTGACCACTTACACACATGAGTACTACTTATAAATTCGATTTTTTACAGGTTTATCGATTGCTGCCTTGTTTCGGCAGCTGACTTCGACAAGGAAAGGGATCATGCTCCTAAATTTTACCAAACTACAATGAATCCTCTCGTGGACGCTGGTACTGGCACATATAGACTACATACAAGACATACCCCCGATTTTAGACTTCCACAAGGTATGCTTGAATCCTGGGGCCACCATTATTATGAGTCTCATAGACCTTACAGGATTACACCCCACAGAATGCAAGCTGAACAATTTCAAGAATATTTCGTAAGTTTGTTTCACTATGACTCAGTCAGTTATCTATTAAACTTGTTTTTTATAGGTAATATAATCCAAAAAATGTGTACGTGGATGCCGTTTAAAGTTACTCCTATTTTATTCTTATGCAAATTAAGACAAATTGATGAACTTTAAAGGTGGTCCTAAAAATTTTTATCTCAATGTAACCAGTGCTTTTTTTAAAAAAAAAAACGAGTAATTGACGTTTCGGACAAAAAATATTCGGAAAGGCAGTTCGAATTGACACTTTTAAATTTTTTTTTTTCTGACAAATCGAACCCCATCAACTTTTCAAAGCCGTTTAGTACAGTCAAATAAAAAAATGTGAAAAAAAGCGTCCAGCAGTAGATTGTGATTTTATTTTATTTTATTTGGAAAATTAAACAGTACATACAAAATTTCTTAATTATATAACTACTTATAAATAGCAAAAAGCACAATTATTGATGAGACAATATAATATTTTTAAGGCGAGGGCATTCTTTTGAATCCAGAGTGAAACGAAGAAGTCTAGCATTGAATGATGTGTGTGCCTGTACGTCACTGTCAACCAATTACATCAGCATGAGCGCATTCTTAAATTTAAGTACCTAGTTTTCGGGTTACTGTCAAAGAAAATATTATTCGAAACAGCACCAAGATAAGAGTGCCTATACCGCGTAATTTCTCGGGTAAGCTTTGAGTATTCAATTAATGGATTAATAAAGAAATAAGTATATGTAAATGGCGGCAACTTAAGCCGCAGTCACACTCTTTTGTTCAATAACAAGAATTAATATTCAATAGTTTATTGAATATGAATTTCTAAGAATGATTCAAACAAAAGGTCAATAATGTTAACACTTATCTTAGTGAACACCAGCAACAGGTCTCTAAAAAGAAGGTAATGGGTCTTCTTTCTTGATAAGCCGCTGACACTGTTTTGTTCAATAGCAATCTTGCTATTGAACAAAACAGTGTCAGCGGCGTTGTATGTATCGTTGAATATATTTGCAATAGTTATACTAAGAACAAAACTATTGAATATATATTCAACGCCGGCAACCCATTTTTAAATAACTATATTTAAATTTTTTTTCCGTGATGTTCAAATGACCAGTTTTTTACAGCTTTACCTTTTTAAAGTATCGTCAAAAAACTTTCTTTTTGACTGTACAAAACATTTTTTTTCTATGGGTGTCCGAATTGTCAGTGGAAAAAGTTAAAATTAAATAAAAAGTGTCCATTCGGACAGCATGCCCGAATCGTCAGTTACTGAAAAAACCGGCCAAGTGCGTGTCGGGCCACGCGCAGTGTAGGGTTCCGTAGTTGCGAATGACAACTTTGAGTTCACACTATTCACACTCGCACCTTACAGTTTAACGACCAAAAACATCTAACAATGAAAATAGTATGAAATTTTACAGTTTATAAGTTGGTTGCCTATAACTTTTTAGTTTGTACTTACTACTCAGCTCTGATAGTTTTCCTTTCAACTTCAGTATATATGCTACTGCTGTAATTTTTTTCACGTATCTATATATAACCGTTTAGCAGATAGAGGGGGGGGACACTTACCTCTAACAAAAATTCGCACTTTAAAACCAAATATTTCGGAAACGGAGCCCTTAATCAAAAAATGGTGTTCTTAACCTCACAATATTTTTGAAAGACCTATTTAACGATACCGCACACAATAGGTAAATAGAGAAAAAAAAAATTACTCCCTCACTTTACTTGTATGGGAGATACCCTAAAAAAAATTTTTTTTCAAGATTTTATTCTACCACTTTTTTGCCATGATTAATATACATACCCATACCAAATTACAGCTATCTAGTACTTATAGTCTCTGCGTAAAACCGCGGACGGACAGACAGACAGACAGACAGACAGACAGACATGGCGAAACTATAAGGGTTCCTTGTTTACTACGGAACCCTAAAAAAACCGGCCAGTGCATGTCGGGCCACGCGTAGTGTAGGGTTCCGTAGTTGCGAATGACAACTTTGAGTTGCACTGTTCACACTCGCACCTCACAGTTTACTGACCAAAAACATCAAACTCTGTTTGTACTTAGTACTCAGCTCTGATAGTTTTCCTTTCAACTTCAGTATATATGTTATGGACCAAGTGATTAATGTGGGCATTATTAAAAATGCCCGAGCATTATGAATAAGGCCTAGCTCTATTGGACCAAGTGATTAATTGCTATTATTTATCTCATTGCACGGGCATTACGTATTATATTGCTACATGACAATTAGGCAATTTCATAATAAAGCTAAATTTGAGGTGGTACGGGGAGGGAAGCACGTATAACAAGTAGAAATGAGCGACGGATAAATATCCAATGTTGGTTAAATACTCAAAATTTATAAATCTTAAATATCCGTAAACAACCGTTTTTACTAATTATTTAACATAAACCAATGTTAAAAAAATTTTTTTTCAAGGTTTTTTTCTACCACTTTTTTGGCATAATTAATATACATACTGTAACACCTAATTTTATGCAAGTGTTGCTTACCATGAGAAAGCCTATAAAATACATTATTTCAAGCTGCCTTGACCGTATAAGTTCACTGAACTATATCTCATTCCACTTTTTTGTATTTTCACGAATCCTTTTATTCCCGGTTTTCTAATAGTTTCACTTTCAATCTAGAAATATAGAATGTTTTGGTCGGTAAGGAAAAGGTAAACATAGTCTTGTTTTGCTGTGTTTGACATCTGACAGAAGTGACAGGTTGACGTTTAGTTTCTGGTAAGTTTGTTGTCTGTGGCGATATTTCTTTGTAATTATTTGGGATTTTAGCTGTTTTATGTTTTGAGTTCTAAAATCATTATAGAAGATATTAAATGGACTTTCTTTTATTCTACGACTATACGTTCTAGATATTAGTAAAAATGTTACGTCGGATTTGTCGTGAACGGTTTGCTGCTGTGTGTATAACGAAACGCGGAAATGGTGCGTTCGGAAGTGTTGCGTTACATTGTTTTGACGTATTGAATTTTTACTTATAATTAAGTAATTGTTTTATATTTAGCCTTTCTTTATATAAAATAGCAATTAATAGGCTACCCATTAATTGTTTAAGTCAAGTTCGCTAGCTTACTTAATTTATTTAAAATGTGTTAAGTGGTTGTGTTGTGGTTCATAGTTTTGAGCATATGATTCGAACGTGCTTCGCGTCGTCGGAAGTCAGTGGTAGGAGGAAGTGTCTTTTTCGGGCTGCGCGTGCTGGCGTGCAGGTCCCTGAGAAGTTCTGTGCTGTGGGCTGTCTGTTGTTCTGTTCTGTAAGCTGCTGATTCTGGGATTTGAGGAAGAACCCGAAGGCGGCGTTGCTGCGAGCGTTATTCCTGGTTCCTGAAGTTCTGAGATTAAACCGGTGAGTTGAACACGTGTGAGAGCACACCCATGCGTGCGTTTTGGTGGTGATTCGAGTATAATCGTTTTCATTCTCTTACAGTTTCTGGTACTCTTCGGTGTCGGCGTGATCGCCTTGCTGTTGTTGGTTTCAACGGTTGCCGTAGTCCAGAAGCGTTTTTCTGCCTCCGTTACAGGTATGCGATAACCTCTTCTACATTTCTATCTTCAGAAACACTCTCCCCACGCTTTTAAATAAGTAGGAATTATGTAATCTTTCTGTTAGAACTAAATTCTGTGTAAAAGCTATCCTAAATATAGTTTTATTGTTTGTTACTCGCTAATATCTTGTACTACTAGAGCTATCTCTTTTAGTCACTGTTTACAATATTAGTTTTGTCAAATAGGGACCATGATGCATGGCCTGAGATTGTTTTACGATGAAGACGCTCGGTGCATCTAGCGCCACAAGCGTCCACCATCAATGGTATCATGCCTCTGGTGCGTTGTATTTCTTATTATGATAATCTGAAACTATCTTTTCATTGTAATAGCTAGATCTATTAATTATTCATAAAACAAGTTTAGTTATTCTGTTAAATGCTGTTCTGGGTGCGACGTCACCGTTTATGTAAAAGTCTAACTTCCCCTTATCTTCTGTCTGTAATTAGCTGTACCTAGTTGTAATGCATTATTGTGTACTACTACAGGAGGTGTTTGGCTGAGGTGTTCGGCTGGAGTGTTTGGCCGAAGTGTTTGGCTAAAGTGCTGTCTGGCTGGTGTCGGTCCGAGGAGTGGGTTCATCGGCTGGCAAGTCAAATCCTTCGTCGGTTGACTTGAGGATTCCTTTTCTTTAATTACGGGGATAAATTTCTTGGTTGAAAGTTTTACCTTTACATAAATACTACTTTCAATACCACTATTCTACTTATCTTTAAGTACTACATAAATTAGTATACTACTTATAACTTCTACTTTAAATAGTATGCTACTTTACCTTAATATAAACGCGTTCTCAAGGGACCAGCCAAACTAGCCAACAACCCTCCCCTTTATTTCTTTATTTTCTCATTGTTGTTATCTTAACTTTAAGATTACGGTTATATCTCTTCACTAAGAGTACCTAAGATGTTATTGTACGACAATAAATAAAACCTCTTGTCATTTAAACCTATTTTTCTTGACTTTTCCCTACTTAGGAGTTTACCCCTCCACCACTTTAAAACTTAAATTAAACTTAAAACATAAACTCTTTTTTTTTCATAAGTTACATGGCGCCCGAACAGGGACTTTGTTGGTCTAGTGTGCTTTCTCTCTGTCACTGGTCTTTCGCTCAATGACGGATTGGCTGGTCCTTTATACTTATTTTGCTGATAAGTCTGAATAATTGAATTGTACTTCTGTTGCGGTTTAATAATATTGTGTGAGGTTACTGTGTACACTGTTTCTATACGAATATTGTAATTTATTTTACAATTATAAATTAATTGCGGTAACTTATCTGCTATAATTTAAGTTTGTATCTCAACATGACGGAAGAACGCCCTATTCGTTTTAACGTTTTGAATAAAGATGAGCTCCTTTACGAAGTGGCTATACGTGATGCTGTACCAGAGAAATCTGTTGATTTATTACGTGTTCAAATTAGACGCTTGGCTAAAGAAATACCTAGCGATGAGGTGAGTGTGTTTGAAGGTGATGTAGAAGCTGAATTAAAAACTATTACTTCTAAAATTTCTGAATTAGAGGCGATCCTTAATCAGAAAACTCTTTTATTAAAAAGGTTATATCGCATCCAGGCTTTGGGTAACCATATCTTTCATAGGTTGAGTCGTGTTGAGCCCGTTGAGGAAGTGCATGTAACGTTGAAGGAGCAATTAGATGATCGTCTCGTCCTGTTGTTGAAACGAATTGATCAGCTGTATCATTCTTTTAGTAGTAGTTTTGATTTTAAGCCGGCTGTAGATGTAGTTCCTGGGGAGTCTGGTGTGGCTGAAGCTGAGGCTGTAGTTGTGAAGCCTGTGGTAACTTGTGATCGTTACTCTTTCGTTCACTCTCTTAATCTTAAATTTAATGGGAAGGACAGTGTACAAGCTTTTCTTCAGAGAATAGAAGAGTTGTGTTTATCTAGGAATATTTCTAAAGAAAAGTTGTTTAATTCTGCAGCTGAATTGTTTTCTGATGAGGCTCTTTCGTGGTATCGTAGTGTACGCAGTGATGTGAGGGACTGGGAGTCTTTAAAAAACTTATTATTGGAAGAATTTCTGCCTTATGATTACGATCATCGCCTGCTGCAAGAAATTAGATCTAGGAGTCAGGGTCCTGATGAGTCTATTTCGTGTTATATGAATATTATGTTTAATTATTTCTCTCGTTTGCGGATGCCTATTGGAGATGAAGAGAAGTTGAGTATAGTGAAGTTTAATATAAGACCTTCATATTCCATCCCGTTAGCGAACGTTAATATTCAGTCGTGGGCTGAACTTAAAAAATATTGTAGGCAGCTGGAAGCAGCTAAACAGAGGGCTGAATTGTTCACTGAGCCTCCAAAAAATATTCAGAATGCTGTTGCTCCTGACCTTGCGTATAAGTGGAAGTCGAATCGTTCCAGATGTGATGTTGTTTCTAAACCTAGTGATAAGTTTTGCGTACGCTGTCGTGTTCGTGATCATACGTTGCTCGAATGTACGGAGCCTCGTACTATTATTTGTTTCCGTTGTGGTGAGAAAGGTGTAACTGCTGCTAACTGTCTGAAGTGTGCGCCTAAAAGTAAATCTGCGCCGGATACAAAAAACGCGTAAAGAAGGGCCGTCGTTTAACTACGCCTGCGGAGTGGCGTGAATGGTGTGATTATGTGCGTGTGTTTTTTCAAAATAATAAACGTAACGTAGCGACGGTCCGCTCAAATGATTGTCGGGACGCTCGTCCTTATTTAAATGTAGAAATTGGTGGTGTTCCTTTTTCTGGGTTGTTAGATTCCGGATCTGAGATTTCTATTATTGGTGGTTCTGCTGTGGAGTATTTTACTAACCTGGCTGACTTACATCAGCATGATTCTATAGATTCTGTTGTGACTGCGAATGGATCTACCTCTCCAGTCGCTGGATATATGTTTTTGCCTGTTGTGGTAAATGATGTGTTGCGTGTGATTAAGTTTTTTGTGATACCAGGCGTATCCTCGTCTTTATTATTTGGTATCAACTTTTGGAAGGCTTTTCAGGTTGCGCCTGATGTCTTGAGCCTGATGGATCGGAAAGATCTAATAGTTTTTCAAGAACCTGCTGAAGCGGCTGTGTCGCAAATTAATCGTATACACCCTTTCGATGCTTTAACGGAAGAGCAGAAGAAATTGGCGGGTGATGTTTGTAAAATGTTTGAAGATATCTCAGCTGAAAAGAAGGGTTTAGGTAGAACTCATCTGATATCTCATCACATTGATACGGGAGACGCGACTCCTATCAAACAGCGTTATTATGTGATGTCCCCTGATAAACTTCGTGAGTTAAATCGTCAACTAGACGAAATGATTGAACAGGATGTAGTTGAGCCGAGCTGTAGTCCTTGGAACAACCCTATTACCATGGTTCCTAAAGCTAATGGTGAGATGCGTTTTTGCTTAGATAGCAGAAAACTTAATGAGGTTTCGAAACACGATGCCTATCCTCTTCCCTATATCTCTAACATCTTAGATCAACTTCGAGACTCATGTTTCCTTTCTTCTATTGATTTAAAATCTGCGTTTTGGCAGATCCCTCTTACTCCTTCTTCTAAAGAGAAGACCTCGTTTACTATTCCGTCGCGGGGACTTTTCCAATTTAAAGTTATGTGTTATGGTCTGACCTCTGCGCCAGCTACGCAGCAACGACTGATGGATAAACTGTTTGGACCTGAATTTGGAGGGCGTGTATTTATTTATTTGGATGACATTGTCGTGGCTACTAAAACTTTCGAGGAGCATATTGATCTCCTAAAGAGGGTGCTGGAGCGTTTGCGTTCTGCTAATCTGACTGTTAGTTTGTCGAAGTGTTGTCTGTTTCGGAAGCAGTTGAAATACCTTGGGTATGTTGTGGATGATTTAGGATTGAGAACTGACCCGGAGAAGGTGAAAGCCATTACGGATTTTCCCATACCTACTTGCCCCAAAGATGTTAAACGATTTTTAGGGACAGCTTCATACTATAGAAGATTTATTAGAGGGTTTAGTACCATTGCTGCACCTTTAAATGCTCTAACTTCTACTCGGAAAAACCGGCCACCTTTTGTTTGGTCTCCTGAAGCTGAACACGCGTTTCTGCAGCTGAAAAGTGCTTTGACGTCTGCTCCTGTCTTGGCATGTCCTGATTTTTCTCTTCCTTTTATTGTGCACGCTGATGCATCCGATGTTGGTATTGGAGGCATGCTGACTCAGTCTTTTGACGGTGAAGAACATCCAATTGCTTATTATAGTCGTTCGTTGAATCATGCAGAGCGTAACTATTCTGCTACTGAAAGAGAGGCGTTGGCTGTGGTACAAGTAGTAGAACATTTTAGGCCCTACCTGGAAGGTCCTAAAGCTTTCAAGATTATTACGGATCACGCTAGTTTAAAGTGGTTCCTTAACCTTCGTAATCCGACCGGGCGTTTGGAACGCTGGGGTTGCAGACTTTCTCCCTACAATTTTATTATTGAGCATCGGCGCGGTAAAGATCACCTTGTTCCTGATTCTTTATCCCGTTCTGTACCGGTTTCTGTTATAAATGCTGCTGGAACCGATCCTTGGTTTCATAATCTTTATTCTCGTTGTCAGAACAGGCCCCAAACCTGTCCTAACTACCAAATAATCGATGGTATACTTTATCGTTATACTAAGAGTAAGTCTTCGCTAACTGGAGATTTTGATTGGAAGGAAGTCGTACCTTCGAATGAAAGACTACGTCTTATTACTGAGAATCACGATTCTCCTTTAGGTGCTCATTTAGGGACTGAAAAGACGTATAAACGTTTGCGTCTTCGCTATTATTGGCCTGATATGTATAAGGATGTTGATGAGTACGTGTTGAAATGTCAGACATGTAAAGCCTATAAACATCCTAATCAAACTACTCCTGGTTTGTTTGGAAATCCTAAGGTGTGTCGTAGACCATTCCAGTGTATCAGCGTAGATTTAGTTGGCCCACTGCCCAGGTCTCGGCAACAGAATGAATATCTGCTTGTAGTGGTTTGTTGTTTTTCAAAATATGTGTTAATGTTTCCTCTTAGACGTGCGACTGGTAAAGTAGTGGCTCAACGCTTGGAAGACCATGTTTTCTTAGTTCATGGGGTTCCACAAACCGTTATCGTCGATAATGGACCGCAATTTATAGGACGCGATGTGAGAGCGTTGTTTGAAAAGTATAGAATACCACAAATTCATTTCACTCCTACTTATTGTCCTCAAGTAAATACTGTAGAACGGTATAATCGTACTATTGTCACGGCAATAGCTGCACTTGTTGGTACTGATCAACGAAGTTGGGATTCACATCTTTGTGAAATTCAATTTGCTATTAACACTGCTGTGAATGACACTACTACTTTTACCCCTTTTCTGCTTGTTCATGGACGTGAAGCTGTTGTTGATGGGTCTATCTACGGAGATAGTGAGGATATAGATGATATTCTTGTTAGTTGTCGTGCTGACTACCTCGATAAGATAGGCGTGTTGAAGGAAATATTTCTGAAAGTGGATAAAGAACTGAAAAAATCGCACTTGAGGAACGCTAAGTATTACAATAGGCGTAGAAGGGATGTTGAGTTTGTAGAAGATGATATCATTTGGCGCCGGACATATGTGCGTAGTGATGCTGCGAAACATTTTTCTTATAAATTAGCTCCACGTTTTGAAAAATGTCGTGTAGTGAAGAAGCTATCTAAATTAGTGTATTTGGTGGAAGACGAGAATGGCAGGAGGAGTGAGTGTCATGTGAAAGACATTAAAGGTTTAGGTTGAATTTTAGTTTGATCGTGATGCTGGGGGCCAGCGTGAATTTTTCTCGTTACCTCGCAAAATTCTGGCGGGTGAGGGGGTACTGTAACACCTAATTTTATGCAAGTGTTGCTTACCATGAGATAGCCTATAAAATACATTATTTCAAGCTGCCTTGACCGTATAAGTTCACTGAACTATATCTCATTCCACTTTTTTGTATTTTCACGAATCCTTTTATTCCCGGTTTTCTAATAGTTTCACTTTCAATCTAGAAATATAGAATGTTTTGGTCGGTAAGGAAAAGGTAAACATAGTCTTGTTTTGCTGTGTTTGACATCTGACAGAAGTGACAGGTTGACGTTTAGTTTCTGGTAAGTTTGTTGTCTGTGGCGATATTTCTTTGTAATTATTTGGGATTTTAGCTGTTTTATGTTTTGAGTTCTAAAATCATTATAGAAGATATTAAATGGACTTTCTTTTATTCTACGACTATACGTTCTAGATATTAGTAAAAATGTTACGTCGGATTTGTCGTGAACGGTTTGCTGCTGTGTGTATAACGAAACGCGGAAATGGTGCGTTCGGAAGTGTTGCGTTACATTGTTTTGACGTATTGAATTTTTACTTATAATTAAGTAATTGTTTTATATTTAGCCTTTCTTTATATAAAATAGCAATTAATAGGCTACCCATTAATTGTTTAAGTCAAGTTCGCTAGCTTACTTAATTTATTTAAAATGTGTTAAGTGGTTGTGTTGTGGTTCATAGTTTTGAGCATATGATTCGAACGTGCTTCGCGTCGTCGGAAGTCAGTGGTAGGAGGAAGTGTCTTTTTCGGGCTGCGCGTGCTGGCGTGCAGGTCCCTGAGAAGTTCTGTGCTGTGGGCTGTCTGTTGTTCTGTTCTGTAAGCTGCTGATTCTGGGATTTGAGGAAGAACCCGAAGGCGGCGTTGCTGCGAGCGTTATTCCTGGTTCCTGAAGTTCTGAGATTAAACCGGTGAGTTGAACACGTGTGAGAGCACACCCATGCGTGCGTTTTGGTGGTGATTCGAGTATAATCGTTTTCATTCTCTTACAGTTTCTGGTACTCTTCGGTGTCGGCGTGATCGCCTTGCTGTTGTTGGTTTCAACGGTTGCCGTAGTCCAGAAGCGTTTTTCTGCCTCCGTTACAGGTATGCGATAACCTCTTCTACATTTCTATCTTCAGAAACACTCTCCCCACGCTTTTAAATAAGTAGGAATTATGTAATCTTTCTGTTAGAACTAAATTCTGTGTAAAAGCTATCCTAAATATAGTTTTATTGTTTGTTACTCGCTAATATCTTGTACAACTAGAGCTATCTCTTTTAGTCACTGTTTACAATATTAGTTTTGTCAAATAGGGACCATGATGCATGGCCTGAGATTGTTTTACGATGAAGACGCTCGGTGCATCTAGCGCCACAAGCGTCCACCATCAATGGTATCATGCCTCTGGTGCGTTGTATTTCTTATTATGATAATCTGAAACTATCTTTTCATTGTAATAGCTAGATCTATTAATTATTCATAAAACAAGTTTAGTTATTCTGTTAAATGCTGTTCTGGGTGCGACGTCACCGTTTATGTAAAAGTCTAACTTCCCCTTATCTTCTGTCTGTAATTAGCTGTACCTAGTTGTAATGCATTATTGTGTACTACTACAGGAGGTGTTTGGCTGAGGTGTTCGGCTGGAGTGTTTGGCCGAAGTGTTTGGCTAAAGTGCTGTCTGGCTGGTGTCGGTCCGAGGAGTGGGTTCATCGGCTGGCAAGTCAAATCCTTCGTCGGTTGACTTGAGGATTCCTTTTCTTTAATTACGGGGATAAATTTCTTGGTTGAAAGTTTTACCTTTACATAAATACTACTTTCAATACCACTATTCTACTTATCTTTAAGTACTACATAAATTAGTATACTACTTATAACTTCTACTTTAAATAGTATGCTACTTTACCTTAATATAAACGCGTTCTCAAGGGACCAGCCAAACTAGCCAACAACCCTCCCCTTTATTTCTTTATTTTCTCATTGTTGTTATCTTAACTTTAAGATTACGGTTATATCTCTTCACTAAGAGTACCTAAGATGTTATTGTACGACAATAAATAAAACCTCTTGTCATTTAAACCTATTTTTCTTGACTTTTCCCTACTTAGGAGTTTACCCCTCCACCACTTTAAAACTTAAATTAAACTTAAAACATAAACTCTTTTTTTTTCATAAGTTACAATACCCGTACCAAATTACAGTATTCTAGTACCTATAGTCTCTGCGTAAAACCGCGGACGGACAGACTGACAGACAGACATGGCGAAACTATAAGGGTTCCTAGTTTACTACGGAACCCTAAAAACGGAAATGTATGGCAAATTTCCTTTTGACAATGCTATAATAGTACTTAATGCAACGGTTTTATAATAGTGGTCTTAAAAGCGAGCTTGAGCGAGCAAAGCAAGCGAATATAGCTAATAGAGGCGCCACGAGCTTTTTAAGACTTAATTATTAACCGTTGCATACAATATTTTTTCTACGACTTTCAAAATAATGCTAAACTAATAAAACTCATTGAGATATAACTACTAGAGAAGACACCACACATCCTTACTTTGTCCCGTTCAACTGTGTGTGGCCATCGCGCCACAACTCACTTGGTCGGTTGTTAGCTCTTTCGCTTGTAGTACTTCCCACGATTAATAAACAATATAAATAATTGCCTAACTGTTAGTACCTTACAGGATTTAAAGAGATCAGTGGGAAAATGGAAAGGGCGGAAAGTTGAGACTTTAAGAACGGCTCGTTGTGCCCTCTCTATGGTTAGTAATGTTTTAGCCATACGTCCCCATGACGTAATGCAGTAAGTTAGTAATGATTGGCTTAAGGCAAAGTAGACTTGTCTGATTATTTTTGAGCCCGCGATGGACCGTAGTTTTTTGAATACAAATATTAACTTACGTATTCTGCCATTTCAAATCTCTGTATGTTGCCTGAAACAAAGAGTGTTGTCAATAACAATACCAAGGTATTTTATTTTCTCGGTTTTGGTAATGTTTGGGCACTCGCACGAGTTAGCTAAAGGGTCTCTGCAGTGATGTGCATAAATGTTAAGGTCTGCATGCAATGACTGCCGTCATTGCATGCAGACCGCATGCATTTACGCATGGAAAATTGAATGAAGCTAGTTTTATCGGTGTTTAAAGTTAGCAGGTGTTGTTGGAGCCAGTTATTTACAACATAAAAACTTTGTTGTGCATTTTTATACAGTTCATCTACTGTCCTGGCAGAAAACTAGATTGCTGTGTCGTCGGCATAGGAGATAATTTTTCCTCCTACTATGTTCATGTTACACAGGTCGTTAATGTATATAAGGAACAAGGTCGGGCCTAAAATACTTCCCTGGGGAACTCCAAAACAAGTATTTTCCTGATCGGAACTTAGTATGTTGTCAATTTTCACGCATTGAGACCTTTCACTTAAATAATTCGAGATATCAAGTTTTCAAGCTTGTGCAATAGGATGGGTATGGAAATTGTGTCAAAACAAAGGCTTTGGCAAGGTCAAGG
This sequence comes from Rhodophaea formosa, assembly GCA_963082605.1. Taxonomy (NCBI): domain Eukaryota; kingdom Metazoa; phylum Arthropoda; class Insecta; order Lepidoptera; family Pyralidae; genus Rhodophaea; species Rhodophaea formosa. The sequence continues at coordinate 6,501,455 of OY720225.1, read as the reverse complement.
AATATTCCTATGGTTTGATTGCCACCATCGAGTTCCTGGACTAGATAATCAATGAGGTTATGTACAGCATCCGCTGTTGATAACTCAGACCTAATCCAAACTGCATTTTCGATAAGAAGTTGTATTTTTCCAGGTAGTTAATAAGCCTGTTGTTTATAATTTTCTCTAAAATCTTGGAAATCGACGGTAATAATGAGATAGGTCTGTAGTTATTGACTTCATATTTGTTACCAGACTTATAAATCGGAACAACGACAGCTTTTTTCAAACATCTAGGGAATGTTCCTTCGGATAAGCACATGTTAAAAATATGAGTTAGTGGCCGGATTAGTATGCGTTTGAAATTTTTAGTATATTATTAGAAATATCATCCCACCCCGCTGCACAGTTATCTTTTAAGTTCAAAATTAGAGATTCCATCTCAGCTTCATCAGTATCGAGCAAAATAAAAGATTTGGGTGAACTGGAAGTAGTTTGAATTGGAGGTAAAATGGGTGACTGACTTATTATTTTGTCTGCTAAGGATTTGCCTACATTCACAAAGTGGGAATTTGCCATGTTCGCAGATGTCAGCTGTGACGAGTGGGCTTGTAATAAACTCAAAGATGACTCATCACGCTGTTTTGTACTATAGGTCAACTTTTTAATACTCTGCCATTTTTTTTATTATTGCTACCTGCTCTTAACAATTAATTTTTTTCGTAGTTACACTTGATTTTTCTAAGAAGGTTATTGCAAAAATTTCTATATCTTTTATATGACAACTGCAATATTAAATTTTCTGGATTATTATTAGTTGTTTTGTGTAACTTGTCCCTATGTCGCATACAATGAATAAGCCCCGGTGTAATCTAGGGCTTAATGTTATAGTTTTTGTTTTCAAATACGTCGTAGTTGTATTGCTAATTATAGTTGGCGAAGATTTTGTATTAGGTATGACAGACAGGTGTTCGCGTCAGCAGTATTAAACTGGGTCAAAATCAATATTGCATAAATCGTCTTCAAGTTATTATAGCATATTTTCGTCTTTACTTGTGTTTGGCAACGGTTTGATAATTTACATTTTAAGGTTAGTAGGGCAGCTCTATGATCAGTTAGACTGGAGTGAGGTACTAATGTTAATGATCGGTAAGTTGTTTTTCACATTATATGATCCAAGCAGGCACCACTTTTCGGTCGTGTAATAAACGAATGAGCAGGGAGTAAGCCGTGAAAAGCACATATATTGAGATATTCAAGAGTATCTTTGTTGCCGTTCTCAGGACGAATATCAATGTTAATATCTCCAATTAATAAGACATGCCTAAAAGAGGATAATTTTTTCAAAGTATTATTTAAAACATTGATATTTGTATGTGAAGGTGATCGGTAAATGGCTAATGTGGCAATTTCAGAACCGATTTTCAATAGTAGACGGTTACAGTCTAATATGATACATTAAAATTATCAAAATTCTTATTGATGCTCTGAATATTTTGCGTTAAAAAGGTTAGGATGTCTAAACGAAGACAGATATTAATAATATTAAAACTTACGCGAGATAAATTCATTATGAAAACACGGCTTTACTCACGTAACCGTCGTGTCGCCACCCCTTTCACTCGCCCCGATGATGGTCTTCGTAACAGACCGAAACTAGTCGGCAGATCCGACGTAATAAAACGTGAGTAAAGCCGTGTTTTCATAATGAAGACAGATATTGTTTGCAGGATTCGACCTCGCAAGATATCGATTCAGAAACAGAGAAATCGTCTATGTCGGAAATCAACTTATCAATAGTTAGAAAATAAAATAAGAAGAGTAAGTTCTAAAATACCTAACTAAAGTGGCGCTCTTAGGCGCCCCCATAATCTACCGAATTTATATACCTTTTGTCGGCAATCGATTTTGCGGGACGAACAGCGTCACCAGTCTTATGGTCGCACGGTTTCTTGAAGCGAAGACACGTGGCGCATTTTGGAGGGTCTGCCTTTTTGGTACACTCCTCAATGGAATGACCTACCCCACCACAGTGGCTGCAGGTGTTAACAGTCTCCCAGCAAGTCTTAGCAGCATGACCAAAAAGTTGGCACTTGAAGCACCTGGTCACCAGAGTGAAGTCTCTCACAGGACATGAAGACCAGTTTACGAAAACTCTGTCCTTGATGATTAGGGCTTTACGTACGTCTGCAGGAACTTCGATAACGAAATTACAGGTCTCAGCCTCTTTTTTTCCTCATTTATGGCTCAACTAGCTGATGCCCGCGACTTCGTTCGCGTGGACTTTATGACTCCGGCATATTATACGAACTAAACATACATAAGAAAATACTTGTAGCGGTGTTATAAAATTGTATGGCATTGCATTGGTTGTTGCTTAAATATTTATTAAATTCTGTTTTTAGTATTTGTTGTTATAGCGGCAAAAGAAATACATAATCTGTAAAAACTTCAATTGTGTAGCTATCACGGTTTATGAGATACAGCCTGGTGACAGAAAGACGGACTGATATAATCTTTTGTAATCTACATGAAAAAACCATTCACTTGAGGCCAAACACAATATATTTCAAAAAAATATAGCAAAGTAAATTTTTCGCGGACGAAGTCGCGGGCAAAAGCTAGTATACTATATTATTAAATATAGTGTCGTTGAGTTAGTATCCTTCGACACAAGTTCACAGCTTACTGTGGGGCTAGCTCAATTTGTGTGATACGTCCCTATACATATATTTATTAATTTTATTTTCAATAAAGAAAAGAAAGAAGAAGTAATTAGTGCTTATAATGTTAGCCATTAATAGTAATCATATCGATGTTTTACAAACTTTTTTAAGGTTCCGTAATAAACTTATACTTATACTTTCGCCATGACTGTCTGTCTGTCTGTCCGTCTATCAGTCCGTCCGCGGTTTTAGTCAGAGACTATAAGTACTAGAAAGCTGTAATTTGGTATGGGTATATTATTCATGCCAAAAAAGTGGTACAAAAAAAATCTTGAAAATATTTTTTTTAGGGTAGCTCCCATACAAGTAAAGAGGGAGTAATACTTTTTTCTATAGAAACCCATTGTGTTGGGTAATGTTAAATAGGTCTTTAAAAAATATTGTGAGGTTGACGATACCATTTTTCGATTTAGGGATCCGTTTCCGATATATTGTTAGAGGTAAGTGTGTGTGTTTTATTGGCAGATGTTCTTGGTCGTTAAACTGTGGGGATCGAGTGTGAACCGTGTGAACTCATAGTTGTCATTCGCAAATACGGAACCCTACACTGCGCGTGGCCCGACACGCACTTGGCCGGTTTTTTTAAGTATGTAACCCGATTTCTCGAAGAAGACAAACGAAGAATTTCTTAAATCCGTCCAGGACGGGACGGATTTAAGAAATTCTTCTTTTGTTCGATAGGTAATACTTTACAGTTTTTTCGATAGGTGATACTTTAGAGACCAAAACAAATTATATACTAATGCCGTTCGGTTTACATTAATTTTCATTTTGTTCTAATGCTTATTGAAACAAATTAGTTGGGTTGAAGTCGGTTATTGTTTTTTTGTTAAAGATATTTTATTAGGTACTCTGTTAACCATGTCTCAATCTTATTCAAGTATGCTTCTACCTACGGCTGCTATTGTACTACGGTGTACAGACGCTTCCGACTCCTGGCTGGCTGCGCTGTGGCTACCTTTAAACACGTATTGACCTCCGCGGCAGCTACAGAGTTGGTCCTTCGCAAACACAGAAGGGCCCCAGACTTAGAGCACATTTTGGGCGTATGGTACGACCACAATTTTAAGCGCTACAATTCATCAATGTATGCGTTTCCGGTTAGGATTCATTATCATCCAATGGTAAGTTTTTTTTTAATTAATTGCCTTCTTCCGCTACCATATTCTTACATTATATATACCTGCCGAAATATTGATCGTTGTGGACCCTTATTTTTTTCATTCAGTTTGTCAACCTTTCCTGTTGAAACAATGCTGGGGTCAAAAAAAAATATTATATCTCTCGCTCGGCATGAATATTTTGAGATATATATATATATCGTGGAACTATAAGTTTACTAAGTCTTTAGTTCTTGCTCTTAGTATAGTGATTAGTTAATATTTTATTATCTGTTACCGGAAGGGTAGACGCGGTGACGTCCGGTTTCCAAAAGATGGCGTCGCGGGGACTGGCGGGTACAGAGTCTTGTCGAGGTGTGAAACGTCAGAGTGACACTGTCAGTTTTCTTTGAGTGGGAAAGTTTTAAAATAGAGTTTACAAAGTTGTTGTGATTGTGTGAAGAAAAATAGGTTTACATCTCACAAGAAACTGTCGGTTTGCCCTGTGATTGTTGATGTGACTGTGTAATTTCAGTTATCTTTTGTAAAGACTTGTGTGTCTAGTACTAAAATGGATCTGCCGCCAACCAAACCAAGAAAAAGAAGGTTCCACTGCTCCGACCTCTCTCACGCCGATATCAGAAGTGGGATAAGGATCGACTCTCACGGGTGTACCTTTTTGAGATGCAACAGAAGACTTAGTTGAGACAAGCACTTCAAACGATGGCATCTGCATCTAAAATCACCTTGTCTGAATTCAATCCCGAGCAAGCTGACTGATGAGCGTGCTTAGCACACTACTACAATTGATATTTGCTTGAATGAACGCCCGTTGGAAGGTATATCACTCATTACTGTGGTTGGCAGAATTGAAAGGTATTGAGTGCGTATGACTTGGCAGCATTTTCATGAACTATTCAGTGCACATTGTGATTCAGCTGAAACACTGGTTGCTGCCCTTATTAATGTGAATAACTACTTAAAAACTAAAGTATGGGGAATTTCTTGCAGCCTATGCATACCGACTAATGACATATCAAGACACTAGCTGATGCCCGCGACTTCGTTCGCGTGGACTATATGACTCCGGCGTATTAATATACCTTAATACGAACTAAACATACATAAGAAAATACTTGTAGCAGTGTTATAAAATTGTATGGCATTGCATTGGCTGTTGCTAAATACTGGAGGGATAAAATATAGGATTCTTTTAGACCTTTTGAGCCACCGACGTGATAAGAGGAAGACTATATAGCTAGCTCCAAGTGAGCTTGCGCTACTTCACCAAACTTTGAGGTATGGGCAGAGTGCCCTCAACCTATCGCACATCTCCAAAGGGCCTTCGCGAGGGACAGACCTCGGCCTTAGGTGTTGCCCTTGAGTTCAAGGCTTGGAGAGACAGCAAACTCTCATGTTTTGCCGTATGGGCTGAAAACTACGTTGCCAAAAGGGGGACCGCTACGCGGTCACCAGTAATATGAGCTAATCGTACTCTACGCACTCTATCCTAGCGGAGAGTGTGAGTGAGAGAGAGAGACTCTGTAAAATTGTCAATATAAAATTTGGCAAGGGAATGTATCAGATGTTCTAAATCTTCGATTTTTTAACCTTTACAAAAAGTACTAATCAGGCTAAACAACTTTTGCTACAGCGTCATTTTTATATTTCCTATAGTTTACCATTATACCATTATGGTTCTGCGTCAGGTGTTCCAAATCTTCATATTAAATACTTCAACAAAAAATGCTCATCAGGTTGAATAACTTTTGCTAAGGTGTCATTTATATATTTCTTATAGTTTACCTGGACCATTATGGTTCTGCATAAGGTGGTCCAAATCTCAGATAGTTTATACTTCAACAAATATGCTCATCAGGCTTAACAACTTTCGCTAAGGCTCCACTTTTATATTTCTTATAGTTTAGCTGGACCATAATGATGCTGCATCAGGTGTTCCATTTTCCAGAACTATTTCTATCTTATATGTTGCCAGTGGCGGCCGCTCCTTAAGTGCACTCGTGCACTGCACTACCACTACTACCAGATTTTTATGTATTTCCCAATTTTTTTTTCGACACAAATATTATCCATCTGTATGTAACTTAAATTACACACTGAAGAAATATAAAAAAATATTTTCAAACAAGCTTGATCTTTATTACCTAAGATTTAAGACTCATTTTAGCTAAACCAAAAATTGGGCGAGCGCCTTCAAAGTGCGCACGAACCGTCTCCATAGAAACTATATGCAATGAGACAGAAATGCCCCGGCAGGTGAAACTGAAGATGATCCGTACTCAATGTATGAGAAAAATTTAAACATCAGGACGGCGCACGAGTCCCGAATACTCCCAAACGGGCTCGCTCGGGCGGCATCGGCCCGCTCGCTCGTTAAAGATTTTTGTTGCGAAGGCGTGTCCTTGACCCTCAAATCAGTTTGTTTGTTTTATTTCGCACCTGTGACATGGTGTGATAGATAACGCGCGCGAAATTATCCAATAATTATCTCAACACATCTTCAATAACTAATTCTAAAGTATTAAAATCTGAATTCGGGGGTCTGTATACACACACTATAATATAATTCCCTAGTTCAATACATGACAGCTCAACATTACAATCTACCGAAAGACAAACAATATCCTTACGTTCTTTACATTTAACGTCACTTCGTGTTAATTAATAATAAAGGTAGTTATGGTTTTCTACTTTGTGTGTGCTTCAAAGTGTAGTGGTTGAAAGTGGCTTTAAAGTGTGTTATTAATGGGATTATTTAAACAAGAACTAAAAAAGAAAACAGGCTTTGTCTTATTTAGGAGGTAGGTTTGCCGCCTAATCTGATTTTTGGAAACCATCTCCTGCTTTTCAACCAGAATTAATTACCTATATTAGCCCCTTACCTAGCGCGCAGCTCCTCTAACGAAATATCTCATCATCTTGACTTACCATTGGTTTAATGGTAAGTTAAGATGATGAGATATTTCACTGCATGTACATAAGTACCTGCCTACTATACTTTTTACACAGAAATGGTTTTAACAAGAATTGTACCTAGAGCTGTGACCTAGAGTAACTAATTATGTACCTATGTACAGATATTATTAGGTAGGTGCACAGGGGTAGTCGAATACAAACCACCATAAATGAGGAACCACCACTTCTTGAAGTCACGAGCCGCCACTGTATGTTGCCCCGGTTTAATAGCTATATAGCAAAAAAAGTTTCATTCATATCCGTCCAATATTTCCGGAGATAACGTGATCATACATACGGACAGACAGACAAGAAATTCTAAAAAAAATTTTTACGTTCTATTATTCTTTTTAAGTGTCCCTCTTGGATAGAGGGATACTTAAAATTTCAGTCAAAAATACTAAATGTAAAGACAAAATATTTTTACTGTTTTATTACATTTTATTACATTACATGAGATTTGAACCGGAAAGAAATTGCTGCATCACATGTTCTAGTATATATTGTCTAGTTTGATACCACCCTACAAAGATTGGCATTTACAAATTATATCCAACCAAAAAATAAATTACTGCAGGAAGTCAATGCAAGAGTAAATTTGAAGCAAAAGTTTGATCTGAAAACTGTGGGACGCCCCGATGCCTTGGAAGTGAAAGTCTTCAAACCTCTGACTCTTACTACAATTAAGTGTCATAACTGTGGTAAACTGGGGCATATAGCAAAGGACTGTTCCTCAAACTCTGTTGAACTCAACCTCAATAAGGGCCAGAAGACATTTACAACTGTATTGTGTGTGTGTGATTGTGTTCCATTGTGGTCATATTTCCACAAACTGTCATTATCGCTATACAAGCGGAGTAATATCTTCTGGTGGAGCGGGCTTTAGCAGAGCAAGTGGTACCATCACCGAGCACCATATAGATGCTTGTGGAGTTGCTGGTGTATGTGGTCAGTAACAACAATCTGGTGAGTCGTTCTATTTTTATTTTGACTCTGGTGCTGAATGTTCTCTTGTCAAAATACTCAGTTTGTTGTAACATTGTAGGAAAATATTTCCATGATAATGTTCAAATATAAGGTACTGTTATGTTTGGGTATTAATTCGTTCAGAACAAATTATATTTTAATGTTTTATTTATTTGATTATAGACGAGCAGCTTTTAGCTGATGTGTCTATGTCAGTCAGTGATGAATGATAGAAATGTCTTGAATACAGTTCATTGTTCATTCACTGATAACAAATTTTCACATTTCAGTGTTCAAACTTTCAATAACGACACTTTGTTTGTACCTTCATCATCATTATCAGGTCTTTCTAGTCTCCACTGCAGGAGCACGACCCTCTCTGTACTACCAGAGCCATATATTAGCTTGAGTAGTCAGAGGATATGGCCTATTCCAGTAATGAACCACTCTGTTGCTAAGGAAATGATGAGCAGTGTTGGTTCTTGCTGAAGTGCGGTTTAGTTTACAGTGGTGTCCTCTTAATAGTTTCCTACTCTATTTCATCTTATACATAGTTTGCATGTCAGGGAGGTTATATTGGTGCGTGAGGACCTTGTAGGTTTCAATTAAGTCACCACGAAGTCGTCTTTCTTCCAGTGTAGTGAGGCGCAGTGTGCGCAGTCTCTCATCGTATGACATACGGCGAAGGGCTTGGGGTATTTTCGTGGCTCTTCTTTGTACACTTTTCTAAGAGATTGATATCTTTCTGAAAGTATGAGCTCCAAATTTGGAAGCCATATTCTAGTAAGGGTCAACTTCAACTGTCATTGCCTGAAAGGATCGGCGTATGACGTAAACAAAAGAATTGGCTTTCTTGACTATTGTGATGATGTGTTGCTCCCACTTTAAGTTTGCCGTAATGTGAACACCTAGGTCCTTTTGAATGTTCACTGCCTGCCAGTGTTTGTGCTACCTAGATGTTGAGTTTGATTACCCATTCCTGGGTCCCGTCATGGATTCGGTTAAGGTCGTCTTGGAGTTGTCCAGAGCTTGTTATTGGATTGGCAAAGAATTGTCTATCATCGGCAAAGAAGGCTGCTTGTGACTGTATTATCTCCATGAGATCGGTTATGAAAATTCCGAAGAGATGCGCCGAGAGCACCGAGCCCTGTGGTACTCCACTTAGTACTAGTTTCCTCTGGGAAAGACAACTGCCCACTCGCACTTGATATGATCTATCTTATAAATAGTTTTTAATCCACCGAGTGCACCGTTCATGGATATTGTTTATCCATTTTATTACATGAATTAACAGATGAATGTGCAGAATATAAAGTTAAAAGAAGCAAGCAAGAAATTTTCAATATTCTACAAAAATTGAAAATAACCCTACGATTTGTTTATCACCATCAAACAATTCACAGAAGATTCAAGCTTCGAAGATCGTAAGAGGACCGGCCGATCTCGTACAGTTAGGACACCAGCGATCATCAAAGCAGTGAAGGCGCGAATCCAACGAAATCCTGTTCGTAAACAAAAAATCTTAGCTCTTAGCGGCCTAAGCAGAACCACGGTCAAAAGAGTGATAAATGAAGACCTAGGACTACGAGCTTATCGTAAGAAGACCGGAAATTTTTTGAACGAGCGTTTGAAAAAAATGAGGCTGGATAGATCCCGCGCTTTGTTACGGCGGTACGCGGGAAAAAAATACCGCGAAATTTTGTTTTCGGATGAAAATTTTTTTAACATCGAAGAAAGTTATAATGAACAAAATGATAAGGTGTATGCCCACAGCAGTGAAGAAGCCAGCACGCATATTCCAAGGGTTAAACGAGGACATTATCCTTCGTCACTCATGGGTTGGCTTGGAGTCTCATATTCAGGCTTAACTGAGGTGTTTTTCTGTAAAAAAGGTGTAAAAACCAGTGCCGAGGTGTACCAAAATACCGTCCTAACAAACATAGTGAAACTTCTTTCTCAAACAATGTTCAAAAACAGACATTGGATATTCCAACAGGACTCTGCACCAGCTCATAGAGCACGAAGCAAGCAAAACTGGTTGACCGCCCGTGGAATTGACTTTATCGGACATGATGACTGGCCCTCTTCTAGTCCAGATTTAAACCCACTGGATTATTTATTTATTTATTTTTATTTATTTAACTTTATACACAATACAGTGTAAAGGCGGACTTAAAGCCAATGGCTTTTTCTGCCAGTCAACCAACTGGGTGATGATGACAATTGATGGGGTAGTGCAAAGTTAGAAAAAAAAAAAATTAAAGAGAAAAAAAAACATTAATAAAATAAACTAGAATAATAAACTACATAAACATCATACACGCTAGTACATATAAATATAATAGACGATACATATACTACATATATATCATGAATCTGACAGACCTTGTAGGAAATGAGCTTTCACCCTATTTTTAAAAGTCAAACGAGTTTGAGCCTTCCGGATATCCACCGGTAGGGCATTCCATAATTTAATAGCACGAATCATAAAAGAGTTTCCGAAAAACCCACTCCTATGAACTGGCATATGAAGGAGAAGATTATTAGAAGAGCGAAGTTCTCTGAAGTGGGTGTCACTCAGAAATCGAAATTTAGACTTTAGATATGTCGGAGTATTGGGTTCGAAAAGAATAGAAAAGAGAATAGAGAGAATATGCAAATCACGACGCTGACGTATTGGTAACCAGTGAAGTTGTGAGCGATAAGTAGACACGTGATCATACTTACGCAACCCGAAGATAAAGCGGATACAGTTATTAAGGAGACGATCGAGTTTATTAAGTAAATCACTACTCAGGTCTGAGCAACACACGTCAGCATAGTCAATGATAGGTACCACCAAAGCATTAATCAACATGATTTTTGTAGCGTCGGGCAGAAAGTTTTTTAATTTATATAGTGCACGAAGCACACCCGTGACCTTTTTAGAAATAACAGAGATTTGGGAATCCCATCGAAGGGCAGAATCTATGTGTAGTCCCAGATCTTTGACGATCGTGCTAAATGGTACTACAGTCCCATCGAAACAGACGGCAGGCTGAGAACCCAAATCAATGCGTCGAATGAAGTACGGACTACCAACCAATAAAGCCTGACATTTGCTGGGGTTAACTCTGACTCCGAATCTCCGAGACCAATCCCCAATGGACCTCAAAGCAGTATTTACTTGGCCAATCGCTACATCAACCTCGTCAACCCCTGCTTGAGCATAAAGTTGCAAGTCATCGGCGTACAGATGATAGGAACACTGAAGATCTTTAGTAATAGAATCTATGAAAATAGAGAATAGAAGGGGAGAAAGAATGCCGCCCTGAGGAACGCCAGTATCTTGTTCACGCCAATTAGATGATGACTCATCAATGCAAACTGACTGCTGTCGCCCTCGAAGATAAGTGGAGAACCATTCAACAGCTGAAAAAGAAACATTAAAATGAGAAAGGACTGCTAGTAGTATGTCATGATCTACAGTATTGAAGGCGTTAGAGAAGTCTACTAATGCCAAAACAGTGACTTTAGAGTTCTCCATACCCTCCCTAATATCGTCCGTAACTTTCAGGAGCGCTGAAACCGTACTGTGCCCTCGACGAAAACCTGATTGATACATATTCAACAAGCCATTACGATGAATATGTTGAGAAAGTTGATGATGGGCAACAGCTTCAAGCACTTTTGAGAGAAACGGAAGAATAGATATAGGGCGAAGGTCATTAAGACATTGAGGTTGAGGGACTTTAGGGAGAGGACGAATAAAAGCTTTTCGCCAAAGAGAAGGGAACTGAGAAGAGGCGAAAGAAAAGTTTATAATATGAGTAATTACAAGATTACAAGATATGGCAACATTTGGAGGAGAAGGTCTGCGCTAAACCTCATCAGAATTTGGAATATCTACGAGTTTCTTTGGCTAAAGCAGCGGCAGAAATAGATATGAATGTGGTGCGTGCTGCGATTGATGATTGGCCGCGTCGATTAAGGGCATGTATTCAAAATAGGGGAGGGCATTTTGAATAATGAAAATAAAAGTGTATTCTAAATTAAATTACCTTTAATTTTATATATAATTTCTTTATAATTAGCAAAAAGTGTATCATTAATTTTATAAAAAGTTTTTGACCGAACTTATGTCCTTATGAAGTCAATTTCGTTTTTTACTTTTCCGCTTGGTCACACCCTAGTCCAGCGTCGTTGATTCTGTTTATGAAAAAAAGTGTTCGAGATATTTAAGTTCTGTCCAAAAGCAAATTGTATCTGTCTGATGCCTCTATCATTGCGACTGCCAAGCCCATATGGTCCAAGTATTTTGTGGTTGTCCAATTCAGATCTAATTCCGACTTTTGCGTTAAAGTCCCCCATTACTATGGTCCAACTACCTTTATGCTCATCATACGCTTTGTTGAGAAGGTAATATAAATCTTCAATTTCGTCTGCACTATGGGAACCTGTTGGCGCATATACTTGGATTAGAGTCATTGTTTTTGTATCGGATATTTTAAATTTTAATACTGCAACTCTCTCTGAATACCCAATGAATTCTATGATATTGTCCTTCCATCTCTTGTGAACTAAAAATCCGACTCCATTAAGTCCCGGTGTTTCGCCAAAATAATAGAAAATATATTTATCTGTTTCCAAAGTTTCCTCTCCTAGGCGTCTTACTTCTGCTAATCCTACTATGTCCCATTTGATACTATCCAAACCAAAGCCTAATTCTATTAATCTTTTATCTTCCCTTAGTGTAATCTATACATATTACATATAATAAAACAGTAAAAATATTTTGTCTGTACATTTAGTATTTTTGACTGAAATAGATAGAGCACTTAAAAAGAATAATAGAAAGCAAAAAATTTTTTTTACAATTTCTTGTCTGTCTGTATGTATGATCACGTTTATCTCCGGAAATATTGGACGGATTCGAATGAAACTTTTTTGCTATATAGCTATTAAACCGGGGCAACATATAAGGTAGAAATGATTTCGAAAAATGGAACACCTGATGCAGCATCATAATAGTCCAGCCGAACTATAAGAAATATAAAAGTGGAGCCTTAGCAAAAGTTATTAAGCATGATGAGCATTTTTGTTGAATTATTTAATATCTGAGATTTGGAACACCTCAAGCAGAACCATAATGGTCCAGGTAAACTATAAGAATTATTTAAATTACGCCGTAGCAAAAGTTATTCAACCTGATGAGACCAGACGCAGAACCAAAATGGTCCTGGTCCAGGTAAACTATAGGAAATATAAAAATGACGCTGTAGCAACAGTTGTTCAGCCAGATTATTTTTTTTGTTGAGGTAAAAAAATCGGAGATTTAGAACATCTGATACATTACCATGCCAAATATTATATCGACAGTTTTACAGAGTCGCACTCTCCACTGGGATAGAGTGCGTAGAGTACGATTAGCTCATACTACTGGTGACCGCCCAGCGGCAGCGGTCCCCCTTTTGGCAACGTAGTTTTCAGCCCATACGGCAAAACATGAGAGTTTGCTGTCTCTCCAAGCCTTGAACTCAAGGGCAACACCTAAAGCCGAGGTCTGTCCCTCGCGAAGGCCCTTTGGAGATGTGCGATAGGTTGAGGGCACTCTGCCCATAAATATAAATAAATATATACGGACAAATCACACAGATTGAGCTAGCCCCAAAGTAAGTTCTTAAGTAAGACTTGTGTTATGGGATACTAACTCAACGATACTATATTTTATAATAAATACTTATATAGATAAACATCCAAGACCCAGGTCAATCTAAAAAAGATCATTTTTCATCTTGACCTGACCGGGGATCGAACCCGGGACCATCCGTGTCACAGGCCAGCGTGTTGACCGCTGCGCCACGGAGCTCGTCATCTCAAAGTTTGGTGAAGTAGCGCAAGCTCACTTGGAGCTAGCTATGAAGTCTTCTTCTTATCGTGTCGGTGGTTCAGAAAGTCTAAAAGAATCCTATATTTTATCCCTCCAGTATTTAGCAACAGTCAATGCAATGCCATACAATTTTATAACACTGCTACCAGTATTTTCTTATGTATGTTTAGTTCGTATTAAGGTATTTTAAGCCGTAGTCATAAAGTCCATGCGAACGAAGTCGCGGGCATCAGCTAGTAACATTATAAGTATATTAAGTGAATCGGACTCCATTTTTACGTTAGCATTAGTGTTTTGACGGTTAATCAATCCTGCCCGGAGATTCTTGGCACCCCTGACTCCAGAGCTAACCATGGCGCCGTCGTCACCAGGTTTATCTCTGGAGCCGCCGGGCACTTGGGGCCGTATTGGGTTTTGTAACACCATAAAGGGGGTTTGGACCATAACCCGCCGCGCTGGTACAGTGCGTTGTCGGGTATTTGTGTTTCGCCACAGCCTCGTCTGTTAAGCAGCAGGGTGCACCACGAGCAGGTGAGGTTGGCTTGGGTTCCTGATGGTTAGATGGTGGGCGGATCCCCTTACCCCCCTCCCCCCTTACACCCCCTTACTAAAATGTAAATATATATATACGAACAAATCACACAGATTGAGCTAGCCCCAAAGTAAGTTCAAGACTATGACTATGAGCTATGGGATACTAACTCAACGATACCATTTTTTATTACAAATACATACGTGGGTGACACTAAAGTTTTTAGAACTGGCAATTTGTATTGTAAATAATGTATAAAAAATTAAGCTTGGATTTTGAAAATTGAACTCTTTGCCAATATTACTGAATAAAAAAAATTATTCATTTGTCAATTTTTTAAGATTTGGCGGCTAATTTAAAATTATGTGTATCAGTTCAGCATGAATGTTACGCGAGAAAATTTTCGTGCAAAGATATTTTACGACTTTCGGTGTAAGTTAACGCAACAACATAGTTATAAAAACACTCCACTTCCGGTGTCAAAGAGGAAAGAAGTGTTACTGGGGCTCTCAGTGTTAATTAAAAATAAACTAATAATAACGTACCAAGTGTTACAAAGAAGATCGAAAACCTAACCTCCACATCCGATCGCAAGGTATGCCAATGCATTTCACACCGTTCCACAAGCATTACACGTAAAATTGCACTTTGAAAGTTTTCAAGAAGATAATAACTGAAATTATTTTGAAAAGGTATGAGAAGTATTGACCAATAAACGTAAAGAAACAATATTTACATCACAGCCGGTACTGACTCATCGTACGCCATCATATTAATCACAAACTACGAAGAAGATACTATTACTAGTATCAGACGACCCACTGCCTTATGTTTTCTCTAGGCAATAAAGATCATAGACAAATAAGGGAGTGAGGGTGAAAATGAAAAAAATGCCATACAATTACGTTTGAGTTTCTATCGGGGGCCAGAAATTCAAACTCAATTGACGTGTGTTCTATGCCCTAAAATCTGTAAAGGCAGTTTTTCGGCAGTGATATTAATTTGACATTAGCATTTTTGACATTGACACTTGATGACATTTCACTTATGACATACACCCATAGACAATTAAGTTGAAGTTCGAGCATAGATATCTAAGTTATACAGCCATAGTAACATATAAGTTGAAACGAAAATAAACTTTAAGATGTCGTCAAAAACGAATACCAAGACGAACAGTGGCCAGAAAGTAACAAGTACAACCATGTGTTTTAAATGTAAAAATATTGTAGATGCGAAAACTACATTAAAGTGCAGTCTATGTCACAATAACTTCGAATTTGAATGTGCAGGATTTTCTGAAAAATTATGGAGCATAATGGAGTCTGAATCAAAAAAGAAATGGAAGTGTAGAATATGTATCACAAAAAATAAAGAAACCGTAGGAAATAATAACAAAAGTATATCAAACGTTACAACACGGAAAAAATTTTCGCCTAAATCTGACAAAGCGCAACAGTCAACACCTGTAAACTCTCTAATCGAGGACTCGCAAATATTGACTCCGATAAAAACAATGGATTTAATTGATGATTCGTGTATGAACTTAAGCCATACACTTTCTAAAAGTGTTGATTTTACTTTATCGGATGCCGTAGCTCAGCAAGAATTGCAGGAATATATTGATAAACTTAAAGCAGACCTAGCAGTGTCAGTAAATGAATTAGAAAACGTAATAATAGAAAACAACCAGCTTAAAAGACAGATAGAAAAACTACAGGAGGAAAATAAAACATTAAAATCACTCTGTCAATCGCCTTTATCAGATAATCAAATAAAAAGTTTAAAAAAGAGGAATGATCGACGTACTGTGCACTATCCAGAAATACGAAAAATATTTTCGACGGCCAATGTAGAATCCTTAGGCAATGCAACGCATGAAGAAGAAAATACATCTACTACAACAGATGAGCCAAAAATGGAAGAAATAGAGGAAAAAATTAAAGAAATAGAACAGGAAATAGTCACAATGAAACAACACATAAGCAGAATACAGAGAACTACAGAAGAAACAAAAAATGTTAGAGCCACTACAATGATTGAAATTAACAATTCTAAACAATCAACAAAGATAAAAACGCAAGAAGGAAGAAAGAAGATTTACATATTCGGAACACAGCAATGCACGGGTTTATCATCAGCACTAGCAAAATCTAGAGAAAATTCAAAATTTGAAGATTATTCTATAACTTCTGAAATCAAACCAAATGCATTAAGCACAGAAGTCTTAAAAAATTGCCTGAATATAAACTTGAATCCAAAAGACAAACTAGTAATAAGTGTAGGAGAAAATGACTATGATCTAAAAATGTTAATTTTGCAATTGAATTCGCTGTGTAGAAAATTTGGTCAAAACAATATAATAGTACTGAATGTTTTAAAAAATGACTATATACATTTATTCAAGCTAAATAATACAATTATGGACATATGTTCTCTATACAAAAATTGTGAATTCATAAATTGTAAATCTAATAATTTGTTTGACACATGTTTATCAATAAATCATGTAATTGACTCTATAGACTACAAAAACAAATATTTGGACGCAAAAGAATTAAAAAAATTGATAAAGGACAATGAATCTAAGTTTAAAAATGACTACGAACAAAAGAAATATCGCAAAGGCACAATACCGTACTATTTCACACGTCAACATTCAGAGCCAGCCACACGTACTGATAAAAATTTGGACACTAAAAACAAAGGTAGCATATTAAGCTATTTTCCTATCGTAGATAAAAAAAAGTTTTTTCGATCCTAATAAAAGCTTAACTAACAATACACTCAACATTTTACACCAAAACATAGCTAGTATTCTGTCAAAACAAGATATATTAGAGTTAACATTAGGAGAACTTAAAGAGCAAGGTAAACATCCAGATATTATGTGTTTTACGGAATCTTTTTTAAAGGACGGTCATGAGCAATATTTGAAGATGCGGGATTACGAGTTTGCAACTTCGTACAATAGAAAAAAATGTAAAGGAGGCTCATGTATACTTGTAAAAAAGGGAATTAATTTTAAAGTACTTGCACTGCCACAAAAATATGCTGCTGTAACAACATTTGAAGCTTGTGGGATTGAAATTCCTAGTATTCGATTAAAAATCGTATGTGTTTACCGAACCCCATCGTCTGACCCAATGATATTCCTGGATAAGCTTGATTGCCTCTTACATGATTTAACAAAGAAAGATAAATCCAAATCAAAAGTAGTTATTTTAGGCGATATAAATATAAACACGCTGTTGATAAAAAAAGATACAGAATACTTGACTGATCTTTGTAATAATTATTCAATAATAATTCACATCAACGTTCCAACTCGTAAAAACTCCTGTTTGGATCATATATTGAGCAACATAAAAGACGCAACTGCTGAAGTGTTACCGTTGTATCTTTCAGATCATGACACAGCAGTTATTAAGCTTTCCAGTAAGAAATTATATCTGTAAACCTAAATCCTATGTCATGTTTAAAAAAGATTACAGCTTGGACAATATACGCAAATTCAAAGAATGTCTGAGAAGTCTATCATGATCAGAGGTTTTTCATGAACCTGATCTAGATAAAGCATTTAATATATTTCATGAATTGCTGTGCATGTTCTATAACCTGTGTTTCCCAAAAA
Organism: Rhodophaea formosa; assembly: GCA_963082605.1. Lineage (NCBI taxonomy): Eukaryota > Metazoa > Arthropoda > Insecta > Lepidoptera > Pyralidae > Rhodophaea > Rhodophaea formosa. The sequence goes on along the minus strand of OY720225.1, from coordinate 6,483,673 downwards.
TTAGAGTAAGAGTCTGTAACAAACACACAATAAGAAATGGATAAGTACAGGATTAAAAACTAGCTGTAAAAATAAAAGAACCCTTCGATATAATTATTATAAAAATAAAACCGATTTAAATAAAAATAAATATCTGACATATTCACAATTATTAAAAAAATGCATTAACAGATCAAAAAAGAATTCTAATATTAAATTTGTTGACAAAAGTAATAATAAATGTAAAGCGACATGGACTATTATAAAAAATGAAGTATTGACTAACAAACCTGAAAGTGATATAACGGAAATTATCAGAAACGATAAAAACGTAAAAGAACCTGAACAAATCGCAAACGCATTTAATGAATATTTTACTGACGCACCCAGTAATATGACCACGGATAACAGACAATCGTCTTCTTCAATTCCCAGACTGACAAATTCAGTTTTTCTTAAGCCTTTGTCAGTTGAAGAAGTGAGGAAAATAATCGTTTCGTTAAAAAATATCAACTCTGAGGGCTATGATGGTTTAAATACTAAAATACTAAAAGAATGTTGTTCTCAAATTGAAACGGTTTTAACTTACTTGGTAAATTTATCTTTTTCTACTGGTACCTTTCCTAATGCACTGAAATTATCATTAGTGAAACCGTTATACAAGAAAGGTAAAAAAGATGACATAAAAAACTTTCGGCCAATCACGCTAATACCGATACTATCAAAGGTTTTTGAAAAATGCATGCATAAAAGACTCATAGAATTTTTAAATAAGATAATATTATAAACAAAAATCAATTTGGCTATCAAAAGAAAAAATCGACTGGTCTAGCTACCTATACACTAATAAACACAATACACCATAATCTAAATATAAAGTATTTGACTACGGGACTGTTTTTTGATCTGTCACAGGCGTTTGACAAGGTAACACAAGATATTCTTTTAAATAAACTTGAAAGACTAGGTATAAGAGGGGTCGTACTACAATGGATATCATCGTATCTAAAAGACAGATACCAGGGCGTTATTATTAGCAAAATAGTAAAAAATGAAATGATAACGTATACATCATCTTATAGAAAGTTATGTCAAGGTGTCCCACAGGGAAGTGTATTAGGACCCTTGTTATTTTTACTATATATAAATGACATTACTACGGCAATAAAACACAAATGCATTTTATACGCAGATGACATATCCATAATTGTAGCAACTAATAAAAATAACCCAAATAACAATGCAATAATCAATCATGAAATGGAGGTAAACGACACAATTGACAAAGTAATTAAGTGGCTAAATATAAATAATCTAAAAATTAATCTTGACAAATCTAATTATATACAATTCAATAAATCGAAACATCCAAATTGCAATTTCTCATTAAATATACCAAAAATAAAAGAAGTGAAAGACATCAAATTTCTTGGAGTTACAATAGATCAGGACATGAGTTTTAAAATTCATGTAGACAATATTAATAAAAAAATAAATCAATTTGTATATGCATTAAATCGTGTTAAAAACGTTGCGGATAAAAAGACTGCAATTCTATCATATCGGTCGTACGTAGAGTCTATTCTGCGATACGGAATAATTATGTGGGGCAATAGCAAAGAAATCAAAAAAGCATTTGTTGCTCAAAAAAAAATGTATTCGGGTGTTATGTGGAGTGCCACCTAGAACGCCTTGCAGAACATTATTCAAAAATTTAGGATTGTTACCATTGCCCTCACTTTATATATATGAGATATGTATGTTTGTTCATAAAAATATTAATCTGTTTAAGAAAGCAAGTGACATTAGTGGCAGAAAACAAAGAAATCCATATAGGCTTGTGTTAGACAATACTCCTAAATCAGTAAAATGTGCAAATAGTCCACATAACATGTGCGTAGGAATTTATAATCGATTGCCAAATGAGCTTAAAAATCTTAGTAATTATTTGTTTAAAACTAAATTGAACATGTGGTTACTCCAAAAAATGTTTTATAAAGTTAATGACATTTTTAATAATAATTAAGAACCTCCATTCCTGACATTCTTTGTATATGAAATTGTGACTAAGAAAATTTTATAAATTGTAATTAATGTAATTGACGCTCATAGAATTCTGAATTTGGCAAAAGAGTTTTTTTTTATTTTTTTTATTTAATTACATATATTATTAAGTATTTTAATTAGAAATTAAATTAAATGAATAATTATTATAATAAATCGAATACATATTGTAAAAATTTGCATGCTATAAAGAATGGCTAAGTAGGTTAAGCTACACTTTTACATGTAACATCTTCCTGTACCCTATTTAATGCAAATAAATCTTATCTTATCTTATCGTATCTTATCTTAAAAAAAAGACTTCGATTGGCTTTTCGCAATGAAGCCCCATCTCGTGCCACTGTTTACAACTGGTTTAAAGAATTTAAGCGTGGTCGCTCTTATCTCACTGATGATCTGCGTGAGGGACGGCCTTCTACGGCGACGACTGAAGATAACATCAGTGTTGTGCGGCGTATGGTAGAGGCTGACAAAGAGTGACCAGATTCAGCAGATTCGGACAAGCCTAGGCATAGGTATGAGTCAAGTACATAAAATCCTCCATGAACATTTAGCGGGCAGGAAGCTATGTGCCCGATGGATACCCTATAATTTGACTGAAGCCCAAAAACTCCATCGTGTTGATTGGTGCCGTAAAATGATTGAAAAATTTAACGGAAGTGACTCAAATGCTGTGTTTGACATAGTAACAGGGGACGAAAGCTGGATTTATTGTTACAATCCTGAAACCAAAAGGCAGTTTGCTCAATGGGTGTTTCCTACCGAGGAATTGCCAACCAAGGTGAAGAGGGGTCGAAGTTCGGGAAAAACGATGGTGGCCTTGTTCTTCGGCAGGACAGGACATTACGGAACAATAGCTATAGAGGTTAAAAAAGTGCACTGCACAGTGGTACACTGACACCTCTTTGCCACTTGTCTTGGAAAAAGTTCGAGAGAAACGACCTCGAAGCAGAGTCCTTCTGCACCACGACAATTCCTCGTCGCACACCGCCAAGTGAACGATCGACTTTTTAAAGACAGTAGAAGTGAAATTACTGAGTCACACCACACACCGTATAGCCCCGACCTCGCAACGTGTGATTTTTTGTTTATTCCCAAAAATTTAAGAAAAACTACGCGGTAAACGATTCACGGACTCCGAGTCGCTGCGTTTGAAAGGGCCATCGAAGAGACCCCTAAAAAAGAGGTTTTACCCAGTGGTTCCATCGAATGCAGCGATGTATCGAGACGACGGGAAACTGTTTTGGAAAGATATAATTAAAATATAATCATGGTAACTTGCTCAGATTTTGATTTTCTAAAAACTTTCAATTTGACCTAGTATATAGATAAACATCCAAGACCCAGGTCAATCTTTAAATTGTCTATGATTAATGTTATTTTACGAAACTAAATCTAGCAAAACTGATTTATTTTTAAATTTACTTATTGGTTATGAATTAAAAACCAACAATAAAAACAAAGATTTTAAACTAATACTAATCTATCTATATACATATGATAAAACAGTAAAAATATTTTGTTTGTACATTTAGTATTTTTGACTAAAATGGATAGAGGAGGGACTCTGAAAAAGAATAAAAGAAAGAAAAAACATTTATTTTTAATTTCTTTTCTGTCTTTCTGTCTATATGTATGATATTATGAAACCATATTCGTATTTTAAGGACCCTTATTACTTAACAGTTACATAATATGCTTATAGATAAACCTTACAAAACTCTATCGATGATGGATAAGTGCTTCAAAATTTGCAAGTCATAACCTACACATAAAAACAGGGCAAGATGAATAGAAGTTTGTAAAAGTTTTTGATGAGTAGACGACGTTAGTTTGATAGTAACAAAAAAAAATACACTTACGGAATTCTAAGTGTGCAAGTAAAATTCGCCTCTGACCAGTTTTTTTTTTCAGTTTACCATGCCGCACCGAGTTAACCGTACTCATCCGTTTCCAGTAATGTGGGATATAGCAGTTTGGACGATGCCATATACCTTAAATTGGCAAGCAGTGACATGCAATCGTGCAGCACCTTATAAGTATGTTACATGTGGTGTTTTTTTTAGCTAACCTTTACTTATACAGCGTGTTTTTTTTATGACATTGGATGGCAAACGAGCAAGCGAGTCGCCTGATGGTGAATGATCACCACTGTCCATGGAAAACTACATTACCAGGCGTGTGACAAGTGTGTTGCCAGCCTTGACCCTGGACAAACCCATAAACGGGTGGCTCAGACTGTCAAAATGAACAATACGAAAAAATCCTGGAAATCAGTATGGGAAAGTAAAAAAAATACGGGTTCTCAGCATTGACCCCATAGGAATAGTCGTTCATATTGACGGCCTGAGTCATCCCTTTAACTTTTTGTAGAATGATGAAGTCAGGACGGCGCACACAGCAACATGTCAGGATCAATGAGTGCAGTTTTATTTCTGCACATGGCCTGCTTCCGATTTTGTTTCACTTAAGTGAAGCCCTTGATGTCAACCCTTCTCAGGAACTAGTTCAATAGCTGCCACCTTTACTGGTGCCAACTTAACTGCTATGCATCGAGTTCACCGCGGCACGGGTTAACGTTTTTAAATCAACTTCAACTGCAGATCGGCCAGGTTGGACTTCCGTGTTGTGATATCTTTTAACAACCTAGTGACGTCAACGTGACGAGACCAGCGCAAGGTGGTAAAGGTCCTTACGTACAAAAGCCACGGGCTTCATTTGCGGTTGTCTGGAATATCTTTATCATGTCCTGAAGCCGCTTCTCTCTTTTTTTGTCTCTTCACTGAGACAATATTCGGTCGCATATCCAAACGACTCATACAGAACACTTTTTACTGTGTATATCATCTTCTCTCTATTTGGTGGTACAGATCTGAATTACGTTGACTTTGTACATGCAATCCAGCTGCTTGTCTAGGAACACCAGAATGTCCTTCCGATCAGCTGGAGTGACGTTGCAACGTTCCTATAAAGCGATCTGATTGGTGATTACGTAGGGTTGGTAAGATGCGCGAAATTTTAATAATTGAAAAAAAATAAACAACACAACGCTTGGAACGGATTAAACAATTCAAAATTTTGGTGTCTTAGTTTTAAAGTTTATGTTAAAGTTTATACTATGTTGTTTCGTTTCAGGACAGACCTTAACCCAGCTGTACTCGACTGGGGTGCTCATTACAACGTAATTGGTTACCAATTCGTAAGACCTTATAATAGGGTTCCACGGCCTTTCTATAAATATACAGTAAGACTGGAGGCTGAATACGATGCCATGAGACCATGCCCTAAGGTAACAGCTATCAGTATCTATCCCTTTCATGGGCAAAAGTCCTGTTAGAACTTTAAAGGGGCAGAGCTGCCACAATTTTAATTAATTAATGAAAAGAAAACCAAGATATCATTTAAAACTTTTTCCTGCGTAGCCCTAGCTAGATAATCCTTAAAAAAATTTTGAACCACATCTTCTTTACGTTTTTGTCAAAATAAGCGATTTTGGCGAGAACTCTAAGTGACTCCACGTTCACACATTAAACTATAAACAATAGTACCTTTATGATTAAATTGAGCTAAGTTGATCACTACAATACGAGTTTTTTGACAAAACTATGCCATGAGTTTTGTTATTATTGAAATAGCTCACGATAATCATACAAAATTTTTCACGACCTGGCTGTAGAAATATACAACGTGTAAATGAATAAACTGAAAACCTTAACTACTTTATCTATACATATAATAAAACAGTACAAATATTTGACTGAAATGGACCGAAGGACACTTAAACAGAATAATAAAATAAAAAAACTTTAGAATTTCTTGTGTCTGTCTGTATGTATGATCACGTTTATCTCCGGAAATATTGGACGGATTCGAATGATTTTTTAGCTATTTTATAGCTATTAAGCCTGGGCAAGATCTAGATGCAGCATCATAATGGTCCAGCTGAACTATAAGAAATATGAAAGTGGAGCCTTAGCAAAAGTTGTTAAGCCTGATGAGCATTTTTGTTGAGGTATAAATATCTAAGATTTCGAACACCTCATGCAGAACCATAATGGTCCAGGTAAACTATAAAAAATATATAAATAACACCTGAGCAAAAGTTATTCAACATGATGAGTATTTTTTGTGGAGATATTAAAATTGAAGATTTGGAACACCTGACACAGAACGATACTGGTCCAGATAAACTACAGGAAATATAAAAATGACGCTGTAGCAAAATTTATTCAACCTGATGAGAGTGATGAGCATTTTTTGTCGAGGTATTAAAATTAAAGATTTGGAACACCTGACGCAGAGCCATAATGGTCCAGGTATACTACAGGAAATATAAAAATGACGCTTCAGCAAAAGTTGTTCAGCCTGATAGTATTTTGTTGAGCTTTAAAAATTGGAAATTTAGAACATCTGATACTGAACCATGTCAAATTTTATATCGACAATTTTACAGAGTCACACTTTCCACTAGGATAGAGTACGATTAGCTCAAATTACTGGTGACCGCCCAGCGATCCCGAGTGACTCGTATTCAGGATATGTCCTTTTGGCAACGCAGCTTTCAGCCCATACGCCAAAACATGAGAGTTTGCTGTCTCTCAAAGCCTTGTACTTACAGGCAACACCCAAACCCGAGGTCCGTTTCTCTCGAAGACTCTTTGGAGTTGTGCGCTTTATAGGTTGAGCAGCATGACAGCAGGTCAAATTCATACAACGAAACAAAGGGAAATATTTGATTTGGTGCTATGATAATTTTTGGTCATTTGGTCGTGCGAAGTGTTATAAACAAAGAACAGAAGCCATTTTTCTTAGATGCTTCAGAAGGATTGGAAAATAATACTTGATGAAAACAAATCTACGGAGATTTTCGACAAACCCGTTTAGTTATAGTCGGGGCTCTAAGGCAAGCAGACGAGATTAATTCCTTATTAAAACAGTTTTATTAGCAAAAATTTCAATGAAGTCTCCGTTTCCTTTCAAAGGATTTATTCAAAATGGGGACTGCACTTGACGCCGTGTCGCGTTGTTCTTTAATAGTATAAAAAAAAAAAACTAAAAGCACTGCGCACTTTACATACATGCTTGTGCTTTTTATAAAAATATTTTTTTTTTCAATCAATCATACTATCAGCATTTGTTGGCAGTTTTGGCCCCATAGTCTTCTACATTTCACGACTTTTATAATAACTTGTTTTTAATGGGCGGGCGCTGTAACTTAAAAACTACTGAACCGGTTTCGATGAAACTTCCCTAAGTTGGACAATACCAAATTTAACTAAAAAGCTAATTAATGTCATTTAGCTTACAGTTTCTGAGATGTGGGTGGACAAACATACAAATATATGTACAAACATACATACATGCGCTTATGAAATTTGGCACACGTGTATAAATAATTCTGAGAGTATTACGTACATACAAATCGAATTGATAGCCTCCTTTTTTGAAATCTGTCGAAAATCACATAGATTGAGCATGCCCCACAGTAAGTTCTTATATAAATAAGCAACCACGACCTAGGCTGATCATTTTCCATCAAGACCTAACCGGGGATCTTACCTGGGACCACTCGTATCGCAGGCTGGTGTGTTTATCACTGCGCTACTGATGTCGTCTAGACGTATAGATAAATTAATCTATCCGTGATCTATATGTGCTCCCGGTTTCAATCTCACTTGAGAAGGTTTGATGAATTGATCTCGTGGCGAGGGGCTCGTGGCGCCTCTATTAGTGATATTCGCTCGATTTGCTCGCTCATATGGCTACCGACGTCACTCACCTTTTATGACTTAATTATAAACCGTTTCATACAATGTTTATTCTACGACTTTCAAAAAAATGCAAATCTAGTAAGTCATAAATTTTGAGTTTGACAACACACTCGTCTTCTTCTGTTTTATTAAATGGCTTCCACCGTGATTTCAGTGATTCTGCCAATGTCCAGTAAATTGAGATACTAAGTATCGGTGTTGTAAAAAGTAGCATCAAAGATGGCGTATGTTCTTTGATGCCTCGTGGTCGGGAGGTTATGGTGACAAGTCTATACGAGTCCATATAACAGTCCACTTTAACTATTTCTCAAATTGTTTCGTGGTTCGATGGACTGTTAAAAAAAAAAAATTCTTTTGCAATCACAAAATCAAGGTTTAGTAGTCTGTGGCTGCTAGGCGTATCGTAATATTTAGCGACATTATAATACGGCTGTGCCGTACTGTTATGGAGAATAGAGTATAGACTTATTATGGATGTTCTTATGTTTGTGTTCTTGATCATATAAATGACAGATAAAAGTACAGGAGTAGAAAAAAAATATTACAGGCCAGTCGTGTTTTTATAATTACCTGATTGACCTACCCAGAAGGAGGGTAATGTTTTCGCGAGTAAGTGTATGTATGAACGTACATACATGTATGTTTGTAATTATGTCTGTTCCATTGTTCCATCCTGTACCCTTAACGGGTTAGCCGATTTTGAACTGTAAGGTGTCATTACATTCGTATTCTTCCCCGAGGTGTCATATAGACTATTTGGCGTCAACAAAAATTCAATATAGCGGGCGTAAATTATCAAAAAGACAGTCTTGTTTTTAATTCTTTGAAATAATCCACTTGTTTTCTGGTTGATGTATTTGTTTTACAATAACGCTTCTACTTTGTCAGGTGGAATGGGGTTGGTTGCGCTGCTTGAAATCGGGGTCTTGGGCTCCCCTGGGCGTCGAATTAGGAGCACCTCTGCACCGGACTAATCGTGGTTCTCGTAGCCGATACACCGGCTTGATTGGGTTAAACACACTTAACCTCAGGCTCAGATCAGTACAGACGGTAAGCTACTTCAACGACTACAACGTGCATAGAGCCTTGGACTTTATTGCTGATGCATACGATGCAAGATTACAATACGTCTACTTAGATCACAGGTATGAAGACACTTTTAGGAATTCCCCTCAACTTAAACCCGGATTTCAAGCGCCTCATAATTATCATCGTGATTATGGAGTAGAGGCATATAAAAGCCCCTATTGCTGTATGACAGAATCAAAGAGGCCGGAATTTGATTGAATATGATATGAGTTTATTGATGATCAAAACTTATTAGGAATTTATTAGTATTGATAAATTTAGTTAGTTATAAAAGTAGTTCTCCAAGACACGTTTTTCAAGCGGCATTTGTCTCTACTGCGATGTTCTATCCCTTTTTCATCTTTAAGGGCCCACATTAGGCACACTAGCGACGCCAATAATTTTATTCCTAATACTTTATTAATAGAAAAAAATTCAAGTATTATGTAAATCAGTCATTAAGAGAATTATTGATTACCGCCAAAAACGGCCGTTTTAGGCGGTAATCAGTAGTTCTCTTAAAGACTGATTCTCTTAGGATTAAAACATGATTCCAAAAATACTTCAGGTTATTTACTAAGGCTTTAATGCTTTACATTCTTGAATTTTTTTATATTTGTAAAGTATTAGGAATAAAATTATTGGCGTCGCTAGTGTGCCTAGTGTGGGGCCTTACGGCTTATGATCCAATATTTGTTTCTTAAAACTCCCTGCTACGCTGTCCGTAGTGAACGATTCGGCTTTTTTATCTATGGCCCTATATTGTTCTGAACAAAATTCTAATTTACCTCTTTCATTCATAAAAGCAATGGTTTCTTTTGAGATTATTGCACAGTATGATTTATTTGATTTGACTTTTTGACTGGCGAATTTGACGACATTATTAAAGTGATCGTATTCTTTTTATGGACTCAGTTCGGGTTCAGGAAGATCTTTGAAATAATTTGAAAGTTCAAGCGTAAATTGGTCAGTATTGTTTATTTATTTACGTGTGCTAGTAAAGTCACTTTATTTAACGAAATATTTTTGACCTGTGTATTTTGAAATCAAACTTTAATCTCTCGATGGTCTATGGTTTGAATCAAAATTAATTTTATTTATGATGCCTACGTTTTTTAATTATGTATGTGATTTGTTAGATGAAATAATTTAGTTGTTATGGACCAAGCGATTAATGTGGGCATTATTAATAATGCGCATGTACTATGCATAATGTCTAGCTCTATCGGGCTAAGTGATTAATTACAATTATTTATAACATTGCATGTTCATTATTTTACTGCTACGTAACAATTGACAATTTCATAACAAAGCTAGTTATCTGTGCAATGTTTGTATTACGCTGTTCAGAAGGTGATTGACAATATGTATAATGCCCGGTCAATTTTATTATTTGAATAATTATTATAATATTGTACATTCATAGTTGGCATTTTTCATAATGATCAGGCATTATGCATAATGCCTAATTTATCACTTGAATTTTGAAATTGACTATGTTACGGACAACATAGTCAATTTCGTTTTTTACTCTTTCGCCTCATCCCACCCAATTCTAGCGTAGTTGATTTAGTTTATGAAAAAAGTGATAGTTAATTTCTGTCCAGAAGCAAATTGTATCAGTCTGATGCCTCTATCATTGCGACTACCAAGCTCATATGGTCCAAGTATATTGTGATTATCCAATTCAAATTAAATTCCAACTTTTGCGTTAAAATCTCCCATTATTATAGTCCAAATACATTTATGCTCATCATAAGCTTTGTTTAGAAGGTAATAAAATCTTCAATTTCGTCTGCACTATGGAAACCAGTTGGCGCATAAACTTGGATTAGAGTCAGTGTTTTTGTACCTGATATTTTAAATTTTAATACTGCAACTCTGTCTCTCTCTCTCTCTCTCTCTGAATGCCAAATGAATTCTATGCTATTGTTTCCATCTCTTGATGTTTAATATCATAAAAAATATAACACCCTCCTTCTTTGATTTTCATGGAGTGTCCCATTCCCCGATCTGGTCAGTGAGTAAATTATAAATTTTACAATAAACGCTACATCCTCCCTTAAAAAAACACTAACTTCTAAGAAGTTGAATATGCTATGAAATATAAGGCCGTAGTTCTAAAACAAATACATTTTCTAAAAATTAACCAGCCAAGTGTTAGATAAACTCACGAAATGAGGATTCCGTACAATATGCTTCGTAAACTCACTCCTTTTAGTAGGCCGGCCACGACCCGATTTTGAAAAATCTCGTCGGTATATCTTGTGTATACCTACAACAGGTATGGATGTGTTCAGGGCGTTGTGTAGATTACAAAACTGCTTGTTGTAATGTTCTAAAGTGTGGAGGGGATAACAGTGCCTTCATAAACATGGCGGCCGAAAGTATTTGTTTTCGCACCTATTAGGTCTATTGGCTTGTGTATGGTGTCATTTAATAATGCATTATGATACAAGTACGGTAAGCTGGATTTTATAGTCGAGGTGTTTGTAGGTACGAGGCCAAGCCTAGTGCTTATACGAAACCGACGACTATAATAGACAGCTTACCGTACGAGTATCATACGACGTTTTTCAATACATTTGCGATTACCATAAACTAAAGCAAGATTGCAGTTTAGCAAATAAGGAATTTTTAAAAGTTAGGAACAGATTATTATAAATGTATTTTTGCAAACGGCTTTACCGTTTGCAAAAATACATTTATAATAATCTGTTACATTTGCTCAGTTTTATTTTCTCCAAAAAATTACATTGATAACCTTCTCCTTTTCGAAGTCGGATAAAAAAATAACATCAAACAAATCAGAAAAAAGTTTTCATGCCGAATTTGAAACTCTTTGCTCGGATTCTATAAAAAAGTTTAAATTTTGCATCTGTAGCATTGGGCTATTGAGCGATTGTGATTGGTGTAAAGTAAAAAGCCCTAGTGCCGTAAATACATCATTACGATACAGATTTCGATGTCATACGAACCGTATTATTAGCAAATGTATTGAAAAAGTTTATTAAATGCTCTTCATTTTATTCTCAAACTCCTTAAGCGTATCTATTATATGTAAAAAATATTTGGCAAAATCCCAGCCGTGTCAATGGAAAACTGCAATTTTTTTTTCAGATTGGCTCGTATATTAGTATGATATAGTAACGTTGAATTAGTATCCTACGATACAAGTTCACAACTTACTGTAGTGCTGCTCATTTTGTGTGATATGGGCCCTTTAAACTTGTTTATTAGCTTTTTAAAATTATTTATTTATGTTTATTTATTTATACCTACTTTATTGCACAACTTAAAAAATAAATGTACAAAAGGTGGACTTAATGCCATATAGCATTCTCTGCCAGTCAACCATCGGACCAATCAGAAAAAAATCAGTTTGGGTGGTGCGATAGAGTTCATTATACATTACCAATTTATCTTAAACTTTAATGATATATAATAAACAATTTTCATACTTTCATTATCATACTTTTGAAATTGACTTTCCAAACCTATTATAACCAAATTTAATGCATCGATATCGGAGTAAAAGTGTCCTTAATAGTCTTTTTCAGGTGCAGAATGATTACATAATCAAAAACAGTTTTCAATACCTTCTCCAAAAAAAAAAAAAAAACTAAGTAAATAATAATAAATAAATAAATAAATAATAATAATAATAAATAACTAATAAATAAATAACTAAATAATAAAATAACTAATAATAACTAAATAATAAATAAGCAACTCACTCATATTTGCAATGACTCAAGCTCAAAAAAGAAAGTTAATTCCTCATCTAAACAAATCCGACAGAGCATTGGTCAAACTCGACTAGATTTTTCTCTGGACGCCGCACAACAATCAACATCAGCGCAATCGCATCCGCTAAACTACAGAGCCATTGCCTTGTTACCTTTATTATCGAAAATCTTTGAAAAAATTAATTAATCTAGATTGGTACAACGCTTAAATATAAACAAGATCCTGAATGAGAGACAATATGGGTATCAGGAAGGAATCGGTACCTCTAATGCAGTTGACACTACTTTAGACGACGTTACCAGAAAATTAAATGAAAGAGTAAAGGTAGCTGGTGTTTTTCTTGATCAAAGTGCCGCTTTTGACTCAGTTGACCACAGTATTCTTTTGATGAAGTTAGAATTTATTGGCGTTCGAGGTAAAACCCTAAATCTGCTGAGGTCCTACTTAAGTAATCGGCAACAATTTGTTGAGGTTAAAGACGCTAAAGGGGAGTTTTTAAACTCAACAAAAACCTCTAAAATAATTAAAGTCACCAGCGGTGTTCCACAAGGCTCTATTCTGGGACCAATACTTTTTATAGTTTTTATTAATGATTTAATTAATTATGTGACATTATCGCAAACTGACGTAAGATTAGTAGTTTTTGCTGACGACACAAATGCTGTAGTATGGGATTCTAATATTGACGCTCTTAATGGAAAGATAAATGCTATTTTGACATTGTTCCACAATTGGTTAACGGCAAATAATCTTACAATTAATACTGCTAAAACGAAAGTAATTCTGTTTAAAATGACGTCCAGGAATCGAGACAAGCTAGATATACAGATGAATAAAGAGAGTGTAAAGCCCGTAACTGCAGTGAAATTCCTCAGTATTCTAATTGATGAGCTACTGAATTGGAAACAGGAATTACATGCTATAGAAAGTAGTATTAGTAGTGCATGTTGTGCTTTTAGAACATTACGAGACGAGCTGACGACGGATCAACTGAAATCGCTGTACTATGCCTTGGTTGATTCGAAACTTCGTTATAGTATTAAATTCTGGGGTAGAAGTTATGCCTATAATATGAATAAAGCTTTTGTGGCTCAAAAAAGGGCAATTCGTATAATAGTCAGAATACCACCATGGGAGTCATGCGTTGAATATTTTAAGAAAAGATTTAAAACGAAACTTCACTCCAGCGCTACAAGTTGTATCTCATTGCTCGCGTAATCAGACGGTAACCCTATTTAATAATTTGCCAAGTGATCTTAAAACGGAGCGTAAACTTTCTACCTTCAAAAGTAAGTTACGGATATTATTGCTGGAGAGGTGCTGTTATAGTGTTAGTGACTTTTAATGTACGCATATTAACGAAATTTGAATTTGAATGTGAATTTATTTATTTTAATTTTATACTCGTATAAAAACAATTGTTATAATTTAGTAATTGATTTTGGACTTTGGATGAATATCTTTAATATTCGAATGCAATGTGTGTATTGTTTTATGAATAAATGAATTGAAATTGAATTCCGCATATTTTTAAATGAATCAAATTTACCGTAGGTTTGACGGTTTCTCAGTAAAAAAAGATAATTTTTTCAAATCCATTAAAACAATATTCATAATCTTATTTTGTCAAATATTTTTTTACATATTAGATACGCTTAAGGGCCCACGCTAGGCCCACAAGCGACGTTTATTTAGAAAATAGGCCCTTGCAGGCATTTTTTCACGTCAAGTCACAATTAAGAGTATCTTATTTAGTATTATGCATTTACTAATTATTGTTCAAAGCTACATACTACTAGCATTTCGGAACCGACCACTGTAGAGAAGAAATGCTGAAAGAAACTCTTTTCAACAGTATAGGTCGCCTACTCGCCTGAAGGGCTTTGTATTATTATATTATATTTCTTTCTTTTTTTACAATATCATTGTACATTCATTATTTTTGGAAATGTTTATGTTTACGATCGAGTGAGCACATTACAAAAACAACAGAACATTCCCCACTGGCAGCACCCGTTCGCGAGTTGACGTATAAGTCAGCCATCGTTAAGCTCAACCATATTAGAGGGAACTCGACGATCCGACACATAACGCCACCACCAGTTTGAATATTTTTGTGAGCATGACTACTTAGCATCAAGGACATTGTCAAAACTGAAATATGAACCTGATCTACAATTGTCGATCGCAAACATTTACATATTTTACAATTAATAAATAGTTGATTCTATACAATTTTAATTGGTTGTGAAAAACATATTATATTATATTATACAAATAGCAAGCGCGTCCCACACAACGCGAAGGCTCCAAGCATTCTTATCCGCTCAATAGTCATTATTGTAATAAGCTTTTTTTTAATAATATATGTTTTGTAAGATCTTTGAATATTGGAAAGGGCAAAGCTGTAATATTTCCTGGAATTTTGTTATAAAAACGAATGATAAGCCCTAAGAATGTTATATATATATTACTTGTTTTATGTAGTCTAAAGGCTCTTGTAGCAAGTTTATTCTTATTTCTAGTGTTGTACGTATTACTTGTCAATTTTTGACATATTTCTCAATATTTTGATGTACGTGCAGTATGTTAGTAAAAATATACTGTGATGTAACCGTTAAAATTCCAATTTCCTTGAATAACTCTCTTAGGGAATCTCTGGCCTCAAGTTTATAGATTGATCGAATAGCACGCTTTTGCAAAACGCATCTACTGTTTATGTCCGCTCCATTTCCCCAGAGTAATATCCCGTAAGACACTAGGCGTGCGGTTTCGACATCTGTCAGCTGTCTTATTCGCCAAACGGCGTATGCTGCGGAGCTTAGTCTTGCAGCAACAGTTGTTATATGTCGACCCTATTGTAGCTTTGAGTCAAGAGTTATTCCTAGAAATTTAGTAGAGTCAACAAATACTTCACCATTAACAACTATTTTAGTGGGCAAGTGCTTAATATTAGGCGAACAAAATTTAATACATTTCGTTTTTTTAGCATTAAGCAGGAGATTATTAGCTGCATACCAATCTTATACCTGAGCAAGAGTGCTATTTTCTAATTTTCTCAGGTGGCCGGTAGACTAACAGTATTCTCAAATTTAGGGGATTTAACATCGAACCATAATTTTTCAAATAACAAATTAACTACCAGTCTGTGCTTCACTAAATGGAAAACTTGCATGACAAGAAGATTTTAATTTTTTTCTGATAGTGCAAGCAAATACTACTCTCAAATTGCCATTAAATTTTTTGCAACATTGGTAATGAAGCCATTGCAACAATGCAATATTACCTACCAGTTGCAATAATTAACAAACAGCTATTTATTTATTTATTCATTGCATTGCATTACAAATGTTTAAATTCAATTGAAAAAGTAGATTAAACTTTAAACACAAGCACCTTGTCAGATATTGCAATGGTCGAGAGAGAGGTTGACATAATGATTTTAGATATTCTGCGACCGAGTAGTAGGGATTTTTTATTAGATACTGTTTAAGATATTTATAAAAAGTTTTTTCATTAGTTTCACTTTTTATGTTTATTGGCAATTTATTATAAAGGTTGACCGACTTCGGGTAGGGACCAAAATAAGTTCTCACCAGTGGCGGCTCATGCCTAAAATTGTTTGGATAATTCCTAACAGCTGAATTAATTCTCTTATTTAGATAGGCATTTTTCTATTTACATATACAAAGTATAATAATAAGATTGATAAGTAAAACAAAACATAAAAACAGCGAAAGTAAAACACGAACAAATACAAACGTAAGACAATTTACACGAAAACTACCTAATCCGAACATATCCGAACGTCGGCGTTCGGCCCGCGTCGGGCCCCGTGCGGCGCACCAGATTTCGCTAAACTTCCATACTAATCTTCCGTCTCACGCGCCAGGCGTTTCGTCGCCTTTTCCATAGCAGGGCGCACGGCAGACTATTTTATCAAGCGAAAATAATACTTATTTTGTTAACGACACGTATATCAATGTTATTGTTTGGTATATATTTAAGCTTAAACTGGTAGTGCACCGCACGAGTGCACTTAAGGGGGAGCCGCCACTGGTTCTCACATTACCCATGCGAAATGCTGAAGAATTGACGTCACCTGTCTCTTGTTTTATGTCAGCGATGTTCATGTTAAGAGGAAGAATTGTGGCTGGCAACCATTTCATCTGAAAGAGCTTGCTAAGGGATGTTGTCACCGATATTCCCATTTTTGAGTTCTCTTTTCATAACACAACGAAAAACATATGTTAAAGTTTCCCATTATTATATTACAAATAAATATCATTTTAAAAATGACATACTCAATTATTTTACACACACATACAATAAAATACATGCAAACGTGGATCTTTAATGTTTATGCACTGTGAATGTCCATAAATCCAAGTTAAAGTCTGAAGCAAGGATATTTTAATAGCTACTAATATTGTTTATTTATTTTTAAAAATGTAATTTACTTAACAATATAATAAAGTTTACATAATCTGATTCGTTTTGTTTTATTTCGAATCACAAACATTAACTACAAGAAGCCATTTTATATGACTGACAGGTATATACTAAACATGACTAACCGACGTCGATGAATCTCGTATTGTGCCCCAAGAAGCGGTCTCCCCGTGGGCAATCGCAGCAATTATAATGGACGTATTGTATATAATATTTATAATCCTGTAGTATATGGGTACATACGCCTGCAATACATTACCCTCGCTGGACATGATGGACAGTTGTATATGTCAGTAGCCAAACCCAGTGTGAGTTTGGCCAAAGATCCTAGGGCTAAACGAATCCGACACTATACCGAAGATATCCCTGACATCAGCCTGTACGAGATTAGGATTGCCCTCAACTCAAAACAGCAAGGCGCCGGGCGAGGACGGGATCACAGCAGAGCTTCTGAAAGCGGGAGGAACGCCGATACTAAAGGCCTTTAGAGGCTCTTTAATTTAGTTCTGCTCAAAGGCGTGACGCCAGAAGCGTGGCAAAGGGGCGTGGTGGTGCTATGCTTCATTGCATGAATGCATTCTAAAGAACTATAGACCCATCACGCTCCTGAGCCACGTTTATAAGCTGTTTTCGAGGGTAGTTACGAATCGTCTCACAAACAGGCTCGACGAGTTCCAGCCTCCCGAACAAGCCGGTTTCCGAAAATGCTATAGTACCATAGACCACATCCATACGCTGCGGCAGGTTATACAGAAGACCAAAGAGTATAACCAGCCACTATTCTTGGTGTTTGTGGACTATGAGAAAGCTTTCGACTCGATCGAAACATGGGCTGTGCTTAGGTCTCTCCAGCGATGCCGTATTGATATCGAAGTGTCGAAGTGCTTATACAGCAACGTCACAATGTCAGTCCGAGTTCACGAGCAAAGTACGAGGGCTATTCCACTGCAAAGAGGTGTGAGACAGGGAGACGTTATACCTCCGAAACTGTTCACCGCTGCAAAGGAGGACGCCTTCAAGCTCCTGGAATGAGATGGACTTGGCATCAACATCAACGGCGAGTATATCACTCACTTTCGATTTGCTGACGACATTGTCGCCATGGTCGCTGGAGGATCTAAGTACTATGCTCAATGACCTCAATGAAGTTTCCCAACAAGTGGGCCTTAAAATGAACATGGACAAGACGAAAATAATGTCCATGTTGCGCCTATACCAGTGATTGTTGGAAACTTCACCCTTGAACCTATAGAGCAGTACATCACCTGGGTCAATTGATCCAGGTCGGAAGCTCCAGTTTCAAGGACGAGGTCTTTCGTCGAAACCAACTCGGCTGGGCAGCGTTCGGAAAGCTCCGCAGTGTCTTCTCGTCCAAAATGCCTCAGTGCCGTAAGTCGAAAGTCTTTGACCAATGTGTGTTACCAGTGATGACTTACGGGTCCGAAACGTGGTCCCCTACTATAGGCCTCATAAGAAAGCTTGCAACGATGCGCATGATAACCTTCATGCTGCATCTTGCTTTTCACCTCATTTCCCATTCATCATCATCCTGTCCATTTTTATTTCGAAATTCATTTTAAATTCCATTTTCAAATCTTCTTCGCAGTCCTTCCTCATTACTCAATCATTCCATTCAATTCCTTTCCTAAGTTTGGTCGTGATCTCTCGACCCTAGCTTACAGGCACTCGCCTACAATATTATTTTACTAATTGTATTCACTACTACTAACTGTGTAACGCATGTGTGAAACTTATTAAAATCTGTTATCTGTGTTGTGTTGTGTTCTTGAACTCTCTCTCTCTCCGCTGAGCATTTAATACCTTCCTTCATATTCATGTTGGGCCTACTCTAACTAGCTGGGTGAGTAGGACCCGACAAGCTTAAGGTCGCTCAAAGAGCTATGGAGAGGGCTACGCTCGGTGTTTCTCTGCTAGATCGAATCAGAAATGAGGAGATCATTAGAAGAACTGTCGTGGAGTTCCACGAATCCTACTACGGGTGAGTGACAGTTTGTACATTTTATGATATGACTGTGGCAATACGGTATCAAAGAAAGTTATAATTGTCTATGGTTCTTATTTTTAGTAGCTGTCAAGCGAGAGTAGAAGGGAGCGAAAAGGTAACCGTTCCGGCGAGCCGACTCTCGAGGAGGACAGCGTGGCGCGAAAAACGCGAAAAGGACGTGTGGACTGTGTTTTCGGAGAACTTAGTAGCGGAGAGGTATGATATGGCCTCTCAGCACGTAAGACAATGTGGAAATGGTCGGTAAGTCCCTGATGGACTAATTAAATGGTACCCGGCAAGGCTCATGAGATGTCATGATAACGAAGTGTATCATGTAATGCTAGTTAAAGGTTTTGTTATCACAGTGGTGACGTGAGCATGTAGGAGTCTCTCACTAACAGTTTTGGGTGCTCCGGGCATAGCATCAACAGGAGAGAGAGTATACTCTCCTTGGTAGTTCCTTACCTAGGTGGTTCTATGTTGCGACACTCTAAGCCAGCCTTACTTAGATGGGTGGCCAACCAACTTGTTGAAGGGGAACTTAGGGGTGTGGGTCGTAATGGCAGCACCGTTCCCCTCATGGTTCCATGTAGAGGATGTCCTCCATGTGATTGCGGGGTGAGAGACTCATTGTGCAGTGGTGGTCGAGGCGGGTTGTAAGGGTGTGGTTGGAGACCCGTATTAGAGGGGGCCCGGCCCCTATTGATGCTCAGTCTACCGCCTTAACGGACGAGGGGGCTCATGTCGCAACCTCACCGGCGGAGCACCGGCCACTGCTGGTTCAGGCGAGTCCAGGACCGGACCTATCCGGCGTCTGACGGTTTTCTACCGTTCCACGAGGTGGCTCTCAAACATTTATAAGTCTAGGTATATTTTCTGTACCTATAGCGGTTCGCGATTAGTATACTTGCCTAGCTCAGATATATCGTGACGTGACACCTCATAGCCAAGCTGGATAACAAATATCCTTATTCATGTAATTTACTAACTAGCCTTCAAAGTTCATTCATTCTTTGTTTACTTATGTGGCGATGAAGAAGTTTAGCATCATTCTTTTATTTGTAATACCAATCGCCGCCACAAGAACCAAGGTCACCGACATAGCCCAGCGGATTAGCTCTTTGATGTGGCAGTGGGCGGGGCACATAGTGCGAATAACCGATGGCCGATGGGGCAAAAAGGTTCTTGAATTGCGACCACGTACCGGCAAGCGCAGCGTTGGACACCCACCGACCAGGTGGTCGGACGACATGATAAAGGTCGCAGGAAGGAGCTGGATGCAGGCCGCTTCCAACTGAAATCCTTGGGGGAGGCCTATGTCCAGCAATGGACTTCCTGTGGCTGAGATGGAGATGATGACGATGACACCCTCCTTTTGGGAGGTTTATTACTTACTCGCAGTCCACCCTGGCTTCGCCTGAGGTACATACATAGCTTATGATACTCAGGGATAATAATTATATTGAAAACATATTGAAAGGCGAAAGATTTTTTGAAATCGGTCCACTAGTTCCAGAGATTAGAGCGTTCAACTAAACAAACTCTTTTTGTAATAAACTTGTCTTAAAACAGGCCTGCTGCAATTACTTTAAATGTGGAAGTTTCGTTAATCCATCCAAATATATATTATATATTTACATATAACAAAACAGTAAAAAAAAAATTGTCTGTACATTGAACGTATTTTCAAAAAAACTCCGGAAATGATGGACAAATTCAAATGAAACTTTTTTTATTATATACTACTTAAGCCTGGGCAACATATAGGGTATAATTGATTCTGGAATATGGAACACCTGATGCAGAACCATGATGGTCCAGCTGAACTATAAGAAATATAAAAATGACGCGTTACAAAAAGTTGTACAGCCTGATGAGCATTTTTGGTTGAGGTGTAAAAAACTATTTGGAACACCTGATGCAGGATCATGACGGTTCAGGTAAACGATAAAAAATATAAAAAACCGGCCAAGTGCGTGTCGGGCCACGCGCAGTGTAGGGTTCCTTAGTTGCGCATGACAACTTTGAGTTCACACTGTTCACACTTGCACCTCACAGTTTAACGACCAAAAACATCTAACAATGAAAATTGTATGAAATTTTACATTTTCCAGTACATTTTATAAGTTGGTTGCCTATAATTTTTTAGTTTGTACTTAGTACTCAGCTCTGATAGTTTTCTTTTCAACTTCAGTATATACAGTACTTCTGTAATTTTTTTCACGTATCCATATATAACCGTTTAGCAGATAGAGAGGGGGGGGGGGGGGACACTTACCTCTAACAAAAATTCGTAATTTAAAACCAAATATTTCGAAAACGGATCACTAAATAGAAAAACCGGCCAAGTGCGTGTCGGGCCACGCGCAGTATAGGGTTCCGTAGTTGCGAATGACAACTTTGAGTTCACACTGTTTACACTCGCACCTCACAGTTTAACGACCAAAACCATCTAACAATAAAGATTGTATGAAATTTTACATTTTCCAGTACATTTTATAAGTTGGTTGCCTATAACTTTTTAGTTTGTACTTAGTACCCAGCTCTGATAGTTTTCCTTTCAATTTCAGTATATATGCTACTGCTGTAATTTTTTTCACGTATCTATATATAACCGTTTAGCAGATAGAGGGGGGGGACACGTACCTCTAACAAAAATTTGCACTTTAAAACCAAATATTTCGGAAACGGATCCCTAAATCGAAAATTGGTGTTCTCAGCCTCACAATATTTTTCAAAGACCTTTTTAACGATACCCCACACGATGGGTAAGTAGAGAAAAAAAAATTACTCCCCCATTGTACTTGTATGAGAGCTACCCAAAAAAAAATTTTTTTTCAAGATTTTTTTCTACGACTTTTTTGCCATGATTAATATACATACTTATACCAAATTACAGCTTTCTAGTACTTATAGTCTCTGAGTAAAACCGCGGACGGACAGACAGACAGACAGACAGACCTGGCGAAACTATAAGGGTTCCTAGTTTACTACGGAACCCTAAAAATGGTGTTATCAACCTCACAATATTTTTTAAAGACCTATTTAACGATACCCCACACGATGGGTTAAAAATACTCACTTTACTTGTATGGGAGCTATCCTAAAAAAATTTTTTTTCATGATTTTTTTCTACCACTTTTTTGCCATGATTAATATATATCTATACCAAATTACAGCTTTCTAGTACTTATAGTCTCTGAGTAAAACCGCGGACGGACAGACAGACAGACATGGCGAATCTATAAGGGTTCCTTATTTGCTACGGAACCCTAAAATATGACGCCTTATCAAAAGTTGTTCAACCTGTTGAGCAATTTTTTTGTTATGGTATAAAAATTGAAAATTTGGAACACCTGATTTAGCATCAAAGTGATCCAGGTAAACTTTAAGAAATATTAAAATGACGCCTTACCTAAAGTTGTTAAGCTTGCATGCTTGATTTTGGAGAATAGTAAAAAAATGGAATTTACCATCTACTTTTCTTCCCACGCAGACCGTAAAAGCCGGTCAAGGGATAGGGCGAACTTCTAAGGAATCACGTTATAAGCGATGCAGCTAGCAACCCATCACTATTTTGATTCCGCTGTCCACGTTAACGCCCACTAACACGCTAACGTGGCCCTTGGTTTTTATGACCTTGGGTTCTGTCAACCCCGCAAGAGATAACGACGTGATAATATGCATGAATGCATAAAAAACGAAAATTAGGAACACCTGATGTAGAACCAAATTAAATTTAATATCATATTTAAAAATAGAACTACGTCGATGAGCGCGGTCGTCCACTGCCTCGACGTGAGTTTGATTTGCCGCCATTGCGAAATAGGTAGATTTATTGTAGATTTATTTGTAATTAAAAGTGAATACTAGTGAATCGAATAAGTGATGAGGAAGCAGGTATGTACACTACACAAAATTCTCTACGGGGTAGCGAACATATCAACAATTTGTGTGTGGCTAGAGAAGTCAAAAATGAAGTACATATGAGAAAGTTTTTAGAACAGTTTCTGAAACATTATAGACGCTTTATAGTGTGTTTCTAGATAAAGTATTGTATGTAACTGTTCGTAATTAGTCCTTAAAATACTCATGTGATCCTATTATAAAACTCGCCAACCCACATTCGTATTTTAAGGACCCTCATTACTTAACAGTTACATAAAGTACTAATATATACCAGAACCAAATTGGTCTCATTTAATTGCAAAAGTTAAGTTGTTGTAAATTGTATTGCCATTTGGACAAAATACTTCTTAATGGTATTTTTTTAACCACGAAAAAGTCTTAAAATTCCATAGAATATTGTTTAAGTGAGACCAAATAATTTAAAAAAAGGCATAACTTTATATCGAAGAAAGTAAGTTAAGGCTGGAGAAATAAAATAAACAGTATTTGATAACAATTAGCAGTGTTCAATTTCTTTTGTCATTTGTTAAATATATTGTAGAAAGACGAAATTTTTTTTTGATAGAACATTACATTTTATATACATAGTAAATTTCTGACACACGACGAGTTCACCTGTCAGAATTGTTCTACAATATACAAAATATGTAAACTTGTAATTACAATTATGTGTTCAATAAAACAGATTAGATATGCGACACTAAAAAGCCACACAGCAATTATTCTTTAAATCCTTAATCATATCATATTTAAAAAATCTATCATGTACATTATTAGTAAATTTCTGGTAGCATTTTGGTATTACTTTTCATTATATTCGTTAGAGAAATTAAGAGGAACACCGGCTCACGCCAAAAAGTCAACTTCTAGCGTTTTTAGGGTTCCGTAGTAAACTAGGAACCCTTAT
The DNA here is from genome assembly GCA_963082605.1 of Rhodophaea formosa. Taxonomy (NCBI): domain Eukaryota; kingdom Metazoa; phylum Arthropoda; class Insecta; order Lepidoptera; family Pyralidae; genus Rhodophaea; species Rhodophaea formosa. The sequence continues at coordinate 6,459,768 of OY720225.1, read as the reverse complement.
AGTTTCGCCATGTCTGTCTGTTTGTCTGTCCGTCCGCGGTTTTACTCAGAGACTATAAGTACTAGAATGCTGAAATTTGGTATGGGTATGTTTATTAATCATGTTAAAAAAGTGGTAGAAGAAAATATTGAAAAAATTTTTTTTAGAGTAGCTCCCATACAAGTAAAGAGGGAGTAATATTTTTTTTTCTATACAAACCCATAGTGTTGGGTATAATTAGATAGGTGTTTAAAAAATATTGTGAGGTTGAGAACATCATTTTTCGATTTAGGGATCCGTTTCCGAAATATTTGGTTCTAAAGTGCAAATTTTTGTTAGAGGTAAGTGTCCCCCCCCCCTCTATCTACGAAACGGTTATATATGGATACGTGAAAAAAATTACAGCAGTAGTATATATACTGAAGTTTAAAGGAAAACTATCAGAGCTGAGTACTAAGTACAAACTAAAAAGTTATAGGCAACCAACTTATAAAATGTACTAATGTAAAATTTCATGTATTTTCATTGTTTCATATTTTTGGTCGTTAAACTGTGAGGTGCTAGTGTAAACAGTGTGAACTCAAAGTTGTCATTCGCAACTACGGAACCCTACACTGCGCGTGGCCCGAAACGCACATGGCCGGTTTTTTAAAATTGGTCAAGGCATTATAGCTACAGGAAGGCCCAACTTTTTGCCAGTTAATGTCCTGTATACCTATTTGTTTTTTTGACGTCACATAGCCTATGACACTCTGGGGAAGAATACGAATCTAACAACACCTCACACTTCAAAATCGGTCCAGCCGTGAATGGAACAGACATATTTACATACATACAATACATTACCCTCCTTCTGGGTGTGTCAGTCGGGGAAATACCATAGCGCGGAAAGTTAATAGTGATTTATCGTAAATTCATTGTTGTTATAATAATTTTAAAACTTAAGCGAGATAAATTCATTATAAAAATCCGGCTTTACTCATGTTTTATTACGTCGGATCACCGACTAGTTTCGGTCTGTTACGAAGAAATCATCGGGTCGAGTGATAGACGGTTACGGTTCCCTCAGTTGGTTTTGTGCCGGGTTTCCATAATTCATTGTTGTTGTTTGCCTTTTGACGTAAGATTCCCCTAATGTTACTACTTATCAGATGAATCTGTTTAACATTCCACAAATAACTTCCTTTGGCTAAACATACTATTTACTAACAGTAAGCAAGTGTTGCCAGAGTATTGTGCATGGGAAAAAACACATTTATAAGGGTAAGAGCGGCCTGGCAATGTAAAATGTTTTAATTGCGTTCCCAAGTCACGTGACACAATTGCTTTTCAATGTCTGTTTTTTGGAGTAGGGTAGTAAGTCGTTGGGCGTAGAGGTAATAATGCTTTACGCCTCCTAGTTCAGCCAGTCTCCGTGGCGCAGAGGTTTGCTCCCGCAAACAGATATGATTATAGTTCCGCGATTCAATACGATAATTTTTATAGTATTATGGAGGGAAAAATTGAGGCCAGGAGAGGGCAAGGTAGACCAAGGAGGACATATTTTGATGAAACAAAGGAAAAGGCAGGGGTTGTGGCGTATAGGGATATTAAGAGAACTGAGAGATATGGAGAGTACTCCACCGACAAGAAAATAGTTCTTAAATTATAGATATATAGATAGATTCGATACAGGACGTCCAAATAGGATTGGCGTCGGGCAGGCTAGCGATCGTAGCAAGTATGCATTACATCGTGAATTTCATATGTAATAGCGGAACCCGGGACCCGAGATCCACCGCGACAAAGCTGAGGATGCGACCTGGAGAGTTCTCAAATCAGAGAGAGAGATTCTTAATAATCTTCCCACAATATTGTGTAATATTATACGAAAAAATTATAAAACTTTTTTTTTATTTTTTATGGCAACTTTCCGTCGTTGATATTGTTTCCTTTGCAGTGTCATTGTTGTTGTTCTGTTCCGAATAAAAGAGACGAATCTCTGAATACTCATTCAATCGTATACATAACCTGTGATTGACAAGTACTTTGTTAAGTCATCGACATGATTTTGCGACTTTTAGCCACGATGGTGTAAGTACATTATATTGCGCTCATTACATGCGAGGTTTTTATTAAGATTTCTTAAAATGGGGCAACTTAGAGGATTCATAATTTACCAGTGGGGCATGTTGACTAAAATTTTTTTCGTGTTGCTATGTAAATCATCATCATCATCATCATCAACAGCCTTCTGCATCCCACTGCTGGGTATAGGCCTCTCTCAATGCATGCCATCCATTTCGATCTTGTGCCTTACGGAGCCAGTTTCGACCTGCGATTTTCCTAACATCATCAATCCAGCTAGCTCTCGGACGACCTACGTAAATACCTCCCAAAAATTAACACAATAGTGACAAAAATACATTTAAAAAAAAAACTCTCAGTATCTATCATTTTCTCACAAGTTTGCAGAGAGAACAGATCCCTGAGGTACCCCGGCATTAATAACCATTAGGTCGGAAGAGCATCCATCCACAAACACTCGAATCGACCGTTCCCTCAGGAAATCTGATACCCAGTGGCAAAGGTTTTCTGGTAAACCGTACGCTGGAAGCTTAATTAAGAGAGCTTCGTGCCAGACCCGGACAAAAGCCTTGGATATAGCGAGTGAAACGGCAACTGCTTCACCGTAACCCTCCAAGGCTTCACTCTATAGGTGCGTGGCATATACCAGCAGGTCACCGGTTGAGCGACCCTTGCGAAAACCATATTGGTTGTCATTAAGGAGCTCGTTGGTTTCCAGGTACGCCAAGAGACGATGGTTTTGACTGGGGTCATTTTCGGTAACGACACTTAACTCTAACAAAAATTTGCACATTAAAACCAAATGTTTCGGAAACGGATCCCTAAATCGAAAAATGGTGTTCTCAACCTCACAATATTTTTAAGACCTATTTTACAATACCCAACACGAAAAAAAATATTACTCCCTCTTTACTTGTATGAAAGCTACATTAAAAAAAAATTTTTTCAAGATGTTTTTTCTACCACTTTTTTGCCACAATTAATATACACACCCATATCAAATTACAGCGTTCTAGTACTTATAGTCTCTGAGTAAAACCGCAGACAGACGAACAGACAGACAGACCAACATGGCGAAACTATGAGGGTTCCTCGTTTACTACAAAATCGTATTCCAGATGGATGTTCGTTCGAATAGGTCACTGGCTACTGGCCTAGTAATAATACGATTTTTTTAAATGAAACCTATTCTTTATCATCGAGATACGAGTACTAGAGAAGACACCGCAAATCCTTACTTTGTCCCGTTCAACTGCGGCGATCGCACCGCAACTAACTCAGCCGGTTGTTAGTTTTTTCGCTTGAGGCACAGTACATCCCACGACTAATAAACAAAAACATGGTGAAAATCATAAAAAATGCCTTGCTGTTATTGCAGTAATAACTTATCGAAAACTACACAGTGCAAAGGAATAGTTTTCATCAGCAAGTACAAAAACTTATTTCATTTTTTACAAAAAAAAATCAATATAATTACCTCCCGCCATTTTGCTTCATGTTGACATGTTGCTATGGAAACACGTGAAAGTATGAAAGAGTAATTCCACAACTCGTCCCTCATGTCCTTAGAGTATCAATATAACTATAGAGCGCTCCTAATGTTTTTCGTCGTTGTGCAGAGCGTAAGCAGATGTTCTATAGATTGTATCTATAGATGTAGCGCGGTCGGTAGTGATGTGCATCGCGTCGTGCGAAACGTCGCAAATGAGTTACATCCGAGGGCGTCTTTGGATGTAAATCACTTTTAATAAATTTTGGATCTTTCATCTGTTGTTAGTTTCTAGATATGAAATTAATCATCGTCCTCGTCATTATCGTCATCGTCATCATCCATGTCATCGTCATCGTCCTCGGCATTGTCAACGTCTCGTTATCGTCACCGTCATCGTTATCATCATCATCATTGTCATCGTCATCATCCATGTCATCATAATCGTTCTCGTCATTGTCGTCGTCATCATCCATGTCATCGTCATCGTCATCATCCATGTCATCGTCATCGTCCTCGTCATCGTCTCGTTATCGTCACCTTCACCGTCATCGTCATCATCGTCCTCGTCATCGTCATCATCGTCCTCGTCATCGTCGTCGGCATCATCGTCATCATCCATGTCATCGTCACCGTCAACGTCATCGTCATCGTCAACCTCATCGTTATCATTATTATTACCACTGGGAGTGTACCCGGGTGTTTCCAACCGGGTACGGCCAGGCACCACTAGGTACTAATAGGCATGACCTGATACCATCGGATACCTACAATCGGCTACCATCGACTACAATCGTGTGACATCAGTTCCCATCGAATTCCATTGGGCTACCACTTCCATGTTTCTACTAAAAAAAATATTCCTAACATCCAAACAAAAGTAGAAGGTAAACCAAACAAATGGTAACAAACATACAGTCGAATACAAAACCTCTTTCTTTTTAAAGTCGGTTACAAAATAACAAGAATATAAAAAGTATCAAAAAATCAAATTTCAATTAGGTACATTATAAAATAAATATCGTGAAAGAGCCGAAGGTTTCTTCTGATTTTTGCCATTCGGCTGCGGAACCCTAAAAACCTTCCAAAGTTCGTCTGTTTAACATTAAGGAGTTAAAAAATAAAAATGCATATAGAAAATTAATCAATATTTATCATAATAATTGTAATACATATACGAGTAAAACTACAAATATTCAGGTCCGATGTGGTACAACACTAAATCTAATGCGGGAAGAAGTAAGGCGGGGGACGTGGAACCATGTTCTGCGTTTACCCGCCCGCGCGCCTCCCGCAACACCCTCTTACCCGCTAGTCAATTACAATAAAATCAGTGTTTTAGAGGCAAAATATTACTCACCGATGGAAAGAAATATCATTCTTCTTTTTATTTTGCTTCCGGGAATCATGTTTACAACTCGGCACTGCACATTTCACCATAATTATTGAAAAAACGTAAGATAATGGCGGGAGAAACAATCCGTGCGCGTGACCTCGGGTGACTAATCGCGACGTTCGCACTGTTTTGAAGCTGTTCATACCCGTGCTTACGGTTCATACTCGTAGACGCGCGCTCTATAGTTAATATTTATACTCTAAGCTCATGTCCCACTCGATCGGGTGTGAACTCAAGTGGCTCCCGATCCAACTTCGCAGAGATTGACATATCCTTTCACTTTTATTCACTATTTTATTTAATCCCACTTCCCCAAGATACCTAAGAGAACACTTCGTTTTTTATAGCGAACCATTGTCACATACGTCACAAAACCAAGGTTTACACAGTGCTGAATCCTTGCGATTGAGAATTCCGCCCCACTCTACAGATTTTTATGCTAAATCCTTTTCTGTCAGGGCTGTTCAACTTTGGAATTCACAACCACTGTTTATCCGGCGCGCTGAAACGCTAGCCAGCTTTAAGTCCCAAGTAAAATCACATTTCCTTCCTTCTTTGTAATTCTTCTCCTTTCGTATATGGTCCAGATCTCGCACAACTGTATACAATAGTAGTATATATGTATATGTATGCATTTTAATTTTACAATCAATATATATTATTCCGTCTATCTTGTAATTTTTCCTTGACGTTTTTGCACCTTGCCTGATAGGTATTTTATCTCTTTATTTTTCCAACCACCCTAAGGTTACTTTGTAATTCTTCTCCTTTCGTATATGGTCCAGATCTCGCACAACTGTATACAATAGTAGTATATATGTATATGTATGCATTTTAATTTTACAATCAATATATATTATTCCGTCTATCTTGTAATTTTTCCTTGACGTTTTTGCACCTTGCCTGATAGGTATTTTATCTCTTTATTTTTCCAACCACCCTAAGGTTACCAGGAAGAGATTGCTATTGCGATAAGGCCGCCTTTTGTATATCTGTTTTGTTTTTATGAATTTCCTTTATATGTGCAATAAAGTGTTTATTACTGTGGTTTTGTTCATAGATAAATTTAAAAATAAACATTATTTATAAGAAAAAATGTTTTTCAAAATCTTTATCTAAGACGACAAAAAAGGAAAATTGTTCTGCAAGGTCCTGTATAACCCTTGAAACTATTTTATCAACTACTGTTTACATTATTCAGTAAATGTGGAAAAAAAATATTTTTGGTTTGATAAATTCAATGTTTGTTATGAAATGAAATCCTTTATTTGCAAGGGTTATACACGTAAAATGATTTCCCGCCTCTTGTCAAAGGCATGCAAAATTTGTTAAAATCACAGATTAAAAAAGAATAATACTAAATAAAATTTACAATCAATATAGAATTATGTGTCAATATTATTATTTCAAAGTGATATTGTCAAATTATTAATTCAATTATATTTTGATGTCAAAAAATCATGAATACACTACCACATTTTCTACTGAATGTACCATTTATAAACATGGGACGAATTGCAGAAAGAAATTATAATGAATTTTGGTTTTCTGCAATTCGTCCCAAATGCGTGGGACGAGTCGTGGAATTACTGGTAGGAAATATAGCGCTGAAGTATTGAGTTATGTATGATTGGACGCTTCGTTATTGGTTTAGCGCTGCAGCGCTAAAATTTTAAAATTTGTTGAATGGAACAATGCCAATTTTTAACGGAGCTCCTCTAGTACGTAGTACATAAATCTCGATGTTCTTTATACCATATAATTGACATCTATTGAGCTCTGCTTATAGATCCTCAGATAAATATTACAGGTACCACGAATTACTTTGGGGTTCTTCATGACATCTGCAAACTTAAAACCTATCTTAGAATTTGAAACTTTAATTTGCAATTAAAACTATTCCCAAATCCTAAATATACTAATTCTAGTCCCACTTTTGTTTTATTAATTCATAGAAATACGAAGACGCTAGTTAATATGTTATTCGAAGTATTGAGGAGCCGGATGGTCTAGTGGGCGTGAGCATTATTAGCGCTTTCAAATTCAAAGCAACCCGGGGCGCAGTCCCCTGTGGATTGGTGACCGCAAGTGGCATAAAAGTATCGAAAAGCACTTTAAGCCGTTGGTCCTGGCTGTCATCATTGATAGCAGACGTTAAGCTATGTCAGATGCCTTTAGGCAGCTTGAAAAATCTGACCACTTACACACACGAAAAACAAACAAACATACGAAGTATTATGAGTGCTGCTTATAAATTCTATTTTTTTCACAGGTTTATCGATTGCTGCCTTGTTTCGGCAGCTGACTTCGACAAGGAAACGGAACATGCTCTTAAATTCTACCAAACTACAATGAATCCTCTCGTGGACGCTGGTACTGGCACATATAGACCAAATATAAGACATACCCCCGATTTTAGACTTCCAGAAGGTATGCTTGAATCCTGGGGCCACCATTATTATGAGTCTCATAGACCTTACAGGATTACACCCCACAGAATGCAAGCTGAACAATTTGAAGAAAGATTCGTAAGTTTGTTTCACTATGACTCAGTCAGTTATCTATTAAACTTGTTTTTTATAAGTAATATAATCCAAAAAAATGTGTACGTGGATGCCGTTTAAAGTTACTCCTATTTTATTCTTATGCAAATTAAGACAAATTAATACGAACGCAGCTTCTCTGTTTTGATTGAACTTTAAAGGTGGTCCTAAAATTTTTTATCTCAATGTAACCAATGTTTTTTTTTAAAAAAACCGGCCAAGTGCTTGTCGGGCCACGCGCAGTGTAGGGTTCCGTAGTTGCGAATGACAACTTTGAGTTCACACTCACACCTCACAGTTTACCAACCAAAAACATCAAACAATCAAAATTGTATGAAATTTCACATTTTCGAGTACATTTTATAAGTTGGTTGCCTATATATAACTTTTTAGTTTGTACTTAGAACTCAGCTCTGATAGTTTTCCTTTCAACTTCAGTATATATACTACTGCTGTAATTTTTTTCACGTATCCATATATAACGGTTTAGTAGATAGAGGGGGGGAATCTTACCTCTAACAAAAATTTGCACTTTAAAACCAAATATTTCGGAAACCGATCCCTAAATCAAAAAATGGTGTTCTCAATCTCACAATATTTTTTGAAGACCTATCTAACAATACACACCACGATGGGTTTGTATAGAAAAAAAAATATTACTCCCTCTTTACTTGTATGGGATCTACCCTAAAAAAATTTTTTTTCAAAATTTTCTTCTACCACTTTTTTGACATGATTAATATACATACCCATACCAAATTTCAGCTTTCTAGTACTTATAGCCTCTGAGTATAACCGCGGACGGACAGACAGACAGACATGGCGAAACTATAAGGGTTCCTAGTTTACTACGGAACCCTAAAAAACGAGTAACTGACAATTTGGACAAAAAATATTCAGAAAGGCAGTTCGAATTGACCTTTTTTTTATTTTAATTTTTTTTCACTGACAAATCGGACCCCGTCAAATTTTCAAAGCCGTTAAGTACAGTAAAATAAAAAAATCGGCCAAGTGCGTGTCGGGCCATGCGCAGTGTAGGGTTCCGTAGTTGCGAATGACAACTTTGAGTTCACACTCGGACCTTACAGTTTACCGACCAAAAACATCAAACAATCAAAATTGCATGAAATGTTACATTTTCCAGTACATTTTATAAGTTGGTTGCCTATAACTTTTGAGTTTGTACTTAGTACTAAGCTCTGATAGTTTTCCTTTCAACTTCTGTATAAATACTACTGCTGTAATTTTTTTCACGTATCCATATATAACTTTTTTAAAGACCTATTTAACGATACCCCACACGATGGGTAAGTAGAGAAAAAAAATTACTTCTCCACTTTACTTGCACGGGAGCTATCCTAAAAAAAAAATTTTTTCAAGATTTTTTTCTATCACTTTTTTGCCATGATTAATATACATACCCATACTAAATTACAGCTTTCTAGTACTTATAGTCTCTGAGTAAAACCCCGGACGGACAGACAGACAGACAGACATGGCGAAACTATAAGGGTTCCTTGTTTACTACGGAACCCTAAAAATGTGAAAAAAAGCGTCCAGTCAGTAGTAGATTGTGATTATAATATTTTTAAGGCGAGGGCATTCTTTTGAATCCAGAGTGAAACGAAGAAGTCTAGCATTAAATGATGTGTGTGCCTGTACGTCACTGTCAAACAATTAGATCAGACTGAGCGCATTCTTAAATTAAAGTACTTACCTGGTTTTCGGGTTACTGACAAAGAAAATACTATTCGAAACAGTAGCAAGATAAGAGTGCCTATACCGCGTATTTTCTTGGGTAAGCTTTGAGTATTCAATTAATGGATTGATAAAGAAATAAGTATATGTCAAACTACTTTAATGATAGCTGCAGTCACACTCTTTTGTTCAATAACAAGAATTAATATTCAATAGTTTATTGAATATGAATTTCTAAGAATGATTCAAACAAAAGGTCAATAATGTTAACACTTATCTTAGTGAACACCAGCAACAGGTCTCTAAAAAGAAGGTAATGAGTCTTCTTTATTGATAAGCCGCTGACACTGTTTTGTTCAATAGCAATCTTGCTATTGAACAAAACAGTGTCAGGGGCGTTGTATGTATCGTTGAATATATTTGCAATACTTATACTAAGAACCAAACTATTGAATATATATTCAACGCCGGCAACCCATTTTTAATTTTTTACACAACTGGACAAAAACAAGAGGCGGTTGCAACACTAGAAAACCATGAAACGCGAATACGTGGTTGACGGCAGCTAATGCCAATGAATGTATACGGGAAGACCATTACTTTGGTATCAAAAGAAAATACGAAGGTCTTTCTCAGTTATATTTTCTTGACAACTAAATTTTATGACTTATAGAAAAACAAAGGAAAACAGAATATTATAAAAAAACATAGACAAATATAAAAAGAGGTATAAATAGTCCCCGACATCGTCCCCCCCGTGTAGCGTAGCTACACCGTTTCTCTGCTCAGGAGGGCCACCTTCTTAGTGGGCCTTCTCATTATACCTCCTTTCGTTGCTACGTCGACAACACGGACAACTCCGTCCTTGCCCGGATAGACTTCCAGTACCCGCCCCATGGGCCAAACGCCTCGTGGCAGGTTAGGGTCTACTACCAGGACAACATCATCCACTTTTAAATTAGTATGTTGCCCGCTTTGAGGTCTCTTTTGCTTGAGACAGGGCAAATACTCCTTAAGCCACCTACTCCAGTAATGCTCAGACAAGCGTAGTACTTTCTGCCACTCTTTCCTTAGAGAGAAAACACCGTCATCCAAGCGTACTGGCAATTGCTGGGCCGATGAGGCCCCTATCAGGAAGTGGAAAGGTGTAAGGCTCTGACACTCTTGATTTACAGTGACGTAGGTTAAAGGCCTTGAGTTCACCAGAGCTTCCGCCTCAAGAAGAAGGGTGTGTAGCAGTTCCTCCCTAGGGAATCTGTCCTTAAGCGTGACAAGAAGTGCGGACTTCACTGTTTTAACAAGTCTCTCCCAGCATCCACCCATGAACGGCGAAGCAGGAGGGATGAAGCACCATTCTATGCCTTTGTTAGCAGCAAAATCCTGTACAGCATCGCTATAAAATTCACGTAGGTGCCGATTAGCTCCAACAAAAGCTGTCCCATTGTCTGATAAAATTTTACGTGGCGAACCCCGGCGCGCAGCGAAACGTCGTAGACACATAATAGCCGAATCAGCTGATAGGCTTCCGGCTATCTCAAGGTGCACTGCACGCGTCGTCATACAGGTAAAGAGCGCTAACCAACGTTTTTCTCGTCGGCGGCCAACTGACACGTCCACAGGGCCAAAATAGTCCAGGCCAGTATTCGTAAAGGGGCGGCTGTGGTGCTCGAGCCTCACGTCAGGAAGATCACCAGTAGGTGGGACTTGAGGTTTTGCTTTGCGCTTAATACAGAAAGGGCATCTTCTTGCCGTCATGCGCACTTCACTACGGCATCGAAATATCCAATATTTCTCTTTGAGTTCGTTGACCACCAGCTCGTTGAATCCGTGAGCAGCTCTCACATGGTAATGACGAATGAGGAGACGAACTGCAGGGTGACGGTTGTCCAAAACAATTGGTGATGTGGTGGCGTAATCTGAATTTTTAAGATGTTTAATACGACTGTCCAATCTCAGGATGCCATATTGGTCGAGTACTGGAGATAGGGAATATAACTTGCTTGTTTTTGGTAAGGGCTTGGCTTCATGTAGCAAACGAAATTCTTCACTGAAACAGTCGGTCTGCGCTTTTCGCAGAATGGCAATCTCAGCCTTGTGCATATCAGATGATGATATAGGTGAAAATGAGGGATGAGAAATGACGCTTTTAGAATTTTGGTTTTTGCATGCTAAAAGTGACCGAAAATTATTTGCGCCCTGATAAACACGCGTGGTCGCACGAATCAAACGTAACCACTCACTAAAACGTGAGGGATCTGGCACCACCGATGAAAATGTGTCCAGATGGATTACCCCTACATGCACCTTAGAGGGTTTCAACTCTTCCAAGGTGGATGTAGCTTCGGACTTCGATGGTTCCTTGGGCCATGCTTTGGTTGACAGCGACAAAAATTCGGGACCAGAAAACCACCGTGACAAATCGGTACGCTCTTTTAATCTCGTCGCGTCGTCAGCGACATTCAAAACACCCGGTACATATTTCCAGTTGCTGACGTTCGTTATTTCCGTGATTTCGCCAACACGGTTAGCTACAAATGGTTTGAATCTTCGCGCGTCGCTGCGAATCCAACTCAAAACAGTGGTGGAATCAGACCAAAAATAAATTGAGTTTGGATCTATGACATGACCGATACAAACAGTGCTGGCAAATCGAGCAGCAATCAGGGCTGCCTGAAGCTCTAAACGTGGTATAGATGTAGGTTTCAGAGGGCTAAGGCGTGCTTTACCACCAATCAGAGACAGCTTCACTGACCCGTTTGCGAATGTGAAGCGCCAGTAAGCGACACAGGAATATGCTTCTTCGCTTGCGTCAGCGAAAACGTGGAGCTGCCTGTCACTGATGTCCTCATTTTGGAACCCATATCTGTACTAACGAGGAATTTTGATATTCGAAATAATAGCCAGCTGTTGAGACCAATACAACCACTTTTTAATTGCATCTGGTTGCAGCTCGGTGTCCCAGTCAATACCAGTTCTCCATGTCTGTTGGAAAAGAATACGTCCTTGAATTATCAGCGGAGTCAAGAGGCCGAGAGGGTCGTATACGCACATTAAATGAGACAGTACTGTGCGTTTAGTTAATTTGTCCTTTTCAGGGAATGGGGGCCCATTGCGAAAACTAAAAATGTCGCTCTTAGGGTGCCAAATGAGTCCCAAAGTCCTGACAAACGCTTCAGGGCCTACCTGGACATTATCCGGAGGAGGGGCGCGCAAATCCTCAGGAACGGGAGCTAATGCCGCGGGTACATTAGACACCCAGCCGCGCATCTCCATTCCTGCAGCTTTGTGCACAGTAACTATATCAGCTGCGAGTTGGGAGGCTTCTTTTATGTCATCGACACTGCCCAAAAAATCATCCATGTAGTGGTCGTGGACGATGGCTTTTGCTGCCGCAGGGTATGACTTCTGCAACTCTTGTGCGTTACGGTTTTTGATGTATATCGCAGTACACGGGCTGCAAACGGCGCCAAAAATTACGGAAGTCATCCTGTATTCTTTCAACTCGCAGCTGGGATCCTCTCTCCAGATGAACCGCAAGGCGTCGCGGTCTACCTCCCTGATCCTAATTTGAGGAAACATTTCTTTCACATCCGCTATCATTGCTATGTGACCTTCACGAAAACGAAACAAGATATGGATTAGCGACTGCAGCAGGTCGGGCCCGGGAAGTAGGAGCGAATTCAGACTGACTCCCGAGGTCCGCGCGGCTGCGTCATGAACGACACGAAGCTTCTTTTTGTGTGGATGTACTACAGGAAAATGAGGTAGGTACCAGCGTATCGTTTTGTGAGTATCACACAGATTAAAACTGTCGTGGTGAGTGTGTCTAGGGCACTCCTCTGCGTAACCTTTTTCCAACATGTTGTTTATAAAATCGCAATACTTTTTCTTAAAATCTAGGTCTCGAGCCATACGCCGTTCTAAACCTAAAAACCTTGAAAGCGCTTGAGGATAGCTGTCAGGTATGTTTGAACTTGCAGTGCCTTTACGCCATAGTAGACCAACTTCAAACCTACCTGACGGCAGACGTTTGGCTGTAGCATCCAGAGTATCCAAAGCGTGTTTATCCTCCTTGGAACACAACGTCTCTGGCTTTGAGATACCTATAGAGTCGAGACGAAAATAATCTTTGATTATCTCATCCATGGCGGTCTCATCACCACCACGAACAGCGATGTGGTTTACAAAATGGACAGGTTTTGTCCAACTACTAGATTTACCGTGTACTACCCAACCTAAAGCTGTGCGAGTAGCAACGGGTTGATTCCTAGAACCTTGTTTCACTTCACGGCTCTCAGTTAAATACCAGTGCTCAGCACCAATCAGAATCTTGGGTGTGGCATCAGTTAGTGTAATAACATCGATTAAATCAGTCAAGTGTGGATATTTCGATAAATCACTATTGCTAACGGTTTGTCTAAAAAACGAAAGTGTATCCATGGTCTTAGCGTTATTCACAGAAAACACCTCAGTAGAGTGTTTCCCCTTAATAGAGAAACTCACGTGTTCAATTGATTTGTACGTAGACATTCCGGCCACTCCGTCAACTTTGATTGACTCCCTTGGGCCTGACGCACCAATGTGACGTGCCACCTCCGAGTCGATCAAAGTTGCCGTGGAACCGTCGTCAAGTAAGGCGAAAGTGTCGCATTTTCCACGCGGTCCGCTCACCTCAACAGGGATTATCTTTAAATATACACGTGTCTGATGAGGTGGTGTTGTGTCGTTTGAGAGCGATTCTGTGACATTAGAAATAGTGATATTTTTATCAGCATCATTACTTTTTGTTACAACATTGTAAAAAGGAGACGGACACTCGTCGGCAAGGCGTGACGCTTGCGATGTTGGTTGCGGTGTCGACGCTGTATGCAGTAATGGGTTATGGAAGCGTCCGCAGCCGTCGATGCCGCACCGACCGATCCTGCAAGTCTTCCAGCGATGTGTCTTAGATTTTAAACATTTGTAACAGATTTTAGTTTCGCGCAACCAGCGCCACTTATCGTCTAACGTTAGGGACTTAAAATCCTTGCATTCTGTTAACTTGTGTTTATTATTGCAAAAACGACACAAATCAGAATCAGGATTACGGGTACACGACACGTGAACGTTCTCACGACGTGTAAAATTGTGACCTAAATTATTGTGACCGACTGTACCAGGTCGCCTACCAAAGTCAGATGTTAGAGTTACGGGCCGTTTAGTGTAGTCGTGGATTAAACCAAATCTGTTGTGTTTGATGGCCTCTATATCCAGGAACTCAGATAAAATTTGTATTTTCGGTACAGAGGAATCACTACGGTACGCAAAATCTTTGAACAGACTGTACAAAATCGGTGTTAATTTGCATAACAAAGATTGGAACAATTCTACGGAATGTATGTGCTCTTTTTGTTCTAGATTTTTAATAACGGCTATGCAATTACGCAGTCTACACGCAAAATAATTTAGCTCTCTTTGATCGTAACTTATCTTAGGGAGATTACGTACAAGAGCTATTTCCTGCAACACTATCATTTCGGGAAGCGCGAACATCTGCTCCAGCATGTCGAGTACTTCTTCAGGACGCTCCGCCGTGTATAATAGCGACGATACGCTCTCGAGGGCTGGACCACGCAGCGCACCGCTCAAACGCACTAGATTCTCGGCAGGCGTAAATAAATGCTGTGTATTACGATAAGTACGTTTAAACATTAACCACTCCGTTGTCTTACCATTAAAAGGCACAAGTTCTACCTTATGCGAACACCTACTAAAATAAACATTTGATTCGGCCTGTTTTGTCTGTGAGTAAAACTCCTTACAGTTTGGATTAGCTGTTGGCCGCGTAAATGACGAAAAATTGTTTGATGTCAACATATTTTGTGACTTTGTCATGTCATTCAAAGGAATTTCAAATGTCACTGGTTTTTTGTAAATATGCTGAGAAATTTCATGATTTTCAGGATTACGGAACAATGTATGATTTTCATGATTGTGTTGTAAATCATAACTTCTTTTTACATGAGAATCATGACGGGTTATGTGTTCTCGCGAGAAATGTGGTACTTCCGTGTTGTTTTCATTTTCTTGCTCTACATAACGTAGCTGTGGAACCAAATTTCTCGCGGGATCCGAAACCATATCAGTGCCGTCCTCTCGTGTGAGCAACGATTTTGTTATTGGTATGGCAGGCTTAGCGATCCCATCGCTTGGACGACTAGTATGGTTTACATCGTGAACCCATGATGCAGTACGTGAATAAGCTTGACTAACCGAGCGAACCGAACGATCGTCTGCTTCCTGCACCGCCAGAGTGGCTTCCATCTCCAGCTGCTCGATTTGGTTTGCCTGTTGAATAAGCTTACGCTCGCGCTCAAGCCGTTGTTGCGCAAGTTGTTGTTCACGTTCAAATAGCTGTTGTTCGCGCTCCATGCTTCGTCGGGCAAGCTGTGCCTCCGCGGACAATCTACGTGCCTTTATTGTGGCTGACGACCGCGAAGACGCCGACAAACGTGACCTGGAACTTAGCGAAACATTACTAGGCTCTTCGATAGTTGTAGGACAGTGAAAAGGCATCCCAGAGTCGGGATAGTTTGTTGTAGAAGTAATATCACCCTTGCTTACAGTAGGGGCTAGTTTTTTGCACGGACCGAGCCCAGGACAGCGAGCCGCGGGAATATCAGTAGCATTAGTGCCTTCAGTGTCCATCTTCATGGACTGGCCAAGCTCGCCCGCGACTGTCGTAAAATTTCCTGCGGCTTTTGATCGCGTCAACATACCTTTTATTTTAGGCTCGAAAGGACCATAATATACGGGAAGACCATTACTTTGGTATCAAAAGAAAATACGAAGGTCTTTCTCAGTTATATTTTCTTGACAAACTAAATTTTATGACTTATAGAAAAACAAAGGAAAACAGAATATTATAAAAAACATAGACAAATATAAAAAGAGGTATAAATAGTCCCCGACAGAATGCTAAAAAAGAATTACAAAGAAATATATATTTTTTTTTCCGTGAAGTTCAGATGAACAGTTTTTTACAGCTTTTCATTTTAAAGTATCGTCAAAAAACTTTCTTTTTGACTGTACAAAACATTTTTTTTCTATGGGTATCTGAATTGTCAGTGGAAAAAGTTAAAATTAAATAAAAAGTGTCCATTCGAACAGCATTCGAATCGTCAGTTACTGAAAAAAAAACCGGCCAAGTGCGTGTCGGGCCACGCGAAGTGTAGGGTTCCGTAGTTGCGAATGACAACTTTGAGTTACATGTTCACACTCACACCTCACAGTTTACCGACCAAAAACATCAAACTTTGTTTGTACTTAGTACTCAGCTCTGATAGTTTTCCTTTCAACTTCAGTATATATGTTATGGACCAAGTGATTAATGTGGGCATTATTAAAAATGCCCGAGCATTATGAATAATGCCTAGCTCTATTGGACCAAGTGATAAATTGCTATTGAATACAAATATTAACTTACGTATTCTGCCATTTCAAATCTCTGTATGTTGCTTGAAACAAAGAGTGTTGTCAATAACAATACCAAGGTATTTTATTTTCTCGGTTTTGGTAATGTTTGGGCACTCGCACGAGTTTGCTAAAGGGTCTCTGCAGTGATGTGCATAAATGTTCAGGTCTGCATGCGATGATGGCACGTTACGCATGGAAAATTGAATGAAGCTAGTTTTATCGGTGTTTAAAGTTAGCAGGTGTTGTTGGAGCCAGTTATTTACAACATTAAAACCTTGTTGTGCATTTTTATGCAGTTCATCTACTGTCTTGGCAGAAAACAAGATTGCTGTGTCGTCGGCATAGGAGATAATTTTTCCTCCCACTATGTTCATGTTACACAGGTCGTTAATGTATATAAGGAACAAGGTCGGGCCTAAAATACTTCCCTGGGGAACTCCAAAACAAGTATTTTCCTGATCGGAACTTAGTATGTTGTCAATTTTCACGCATTGAGACCTTTCACTTAAATAATTCAAGATATCAAGTTTTCAAGCTTGTGCAATAGGATGGGTATGGAAATTGTGTCAAAAGCTTTGGCAAGGTCAAGGAATATTCCTATGGTTTGATTGCCACCATCGAGTTCCTGGACTACTCTGTTGTATGGGAGCCCCCTTAATTATTATTATTATATTGATTTTAGTATTTGTTGTTGTAGCCACAATAAAAATACATAATCTATGCAAATTTCAACTATCTAGCTATTACGGTTCTTGAGATCTAGCTCAGCGAGTGGTAGCCATGAAAAAGGGCTAAAATATCACGTTTTTTGTATGGGAGCCCTTTTAATTATTATTATTATTTTGTTTTTAGTATTTGATGTTATAGCGGCAACAGAAATACACAATCTGTGAAAATTTCAACTGTCTAGCTATTACGGTACTTGAGATACAGCCTGGTGACAGGCAGACGGACATCGTGAATAGGGTCCCGTGTTTACCCTTTGGGTACGGAACCCTAAAAACTACATCCTTAGAAGGGTAAAAAGCGGGTTGATAGTTTGTTTGAAACTTCGTCATTTTTAAAGTGAAAGACATGAAATTTTATATTGAAGCCTTTATAAAATAAAAATGCAATATTTGAATTTCACAATAGGGCGAAAAGAAGGGGGTGGGAGTGGGAGTTTATATGAAACTTTGTGGGTTTGAAAGTGAGCGACATGAAATTTAAGATTTACCTGGATTAGCAGATTGGATTTTAAAAATTTCGATTTTAGGGTTCCGTAGTCCGACTCGCACTAAGCTATTTTTTTAATTGCATCCCATCAAGGACATAAAGTTGCCGTGGTTCCACACTCCTTAAAGTGGCAGTGGGTGGGCCACATAGCGCGTAGAACCGATGGCCGATGGGGCAAAAAGTCAGCGCAGCGACGGACACCCACCGACCAGGTGGTCGGACCACCTGACCAAGGTCGCAGGGAAACGCTGAATGCAGGCCACTTCCAACCGGTCATTTTGGAAACCCTTAGGAGAGACTTATGTCCAGCAATAGCCTTCTTGTGACTGAAACGATTATAATGATGACGATGATGAATGGCGTAAAAGGAGGGTGGGAGGTTTTATGACATTAGAAGGTAGGCGTATTTTGAAGTGTAGCACTCCAAAAGTACTTTCTGAAAATCCTACAGAAACAGTAAAATTGAAGTTTTACAGTCGAAACTAAGGAAGATACATAGATGATTAAATGTTTGAAATAAAGGGCGTTAGTTTCATAGAAAAAAAAAGAAATCCCAGCACCTCTTATGGCTGTTAATCAGTAATACATTTCACGATATGATTATAAAAATCGTTGAATTGCAAGTCGTATTCGCGGATGAAGGGTTCCGTACCGTTAATCAGTAATTCATTTAATCTATACAACATAAGACATCAAGCAAATACGAGAAAAAATCACGTTTGTTGTATAGACCCCTTAAATATTTATTAAATTCTGTTTTTAGTATTTGTTGTTATAGCGGCAAAAGAACAATCTGTAAAAATTTCAATTGTGTAGCTATTACGGTTTATGAGATACAGCCTGGTAACAGAAAGACGGACTGATATAATCTTTTGTAATCTACATGAAAAAACCATTCACTTGAGCTCAAACACACTATATTTCAAAAATATAGTAAAGTAAATTTTTCGCGGACGAAGTCGCGTGCAAAAGCTAGTATAAGTATATATTATAAAATATAGTGTCGTTGAGTTAATCCATCCAAAGTTGACATCGATTTTGAATCGCTCCGTTTATACTAGTTAAAAAACCGGCCAAGTGCGTGTCGGGCCACGCGCAGTGTAGGGTTCCGTAGTTGCGAATGACAACTTTGAGTTCACACTATTCACATCCGCACCTTACAGTTTAACGACCAAAAACATTTAACAATAAAAATAGTATGAAATTTTACAGTTTATAAGTTGGTTGCCTATAACTTTTTAGTTTGTACTTAGTACTCAGCTCTGATAGTTTTCCTTTCAACTTCAGTATATATACTACTGCTGTAATTTTTTTCACGTATCTATATATAACCTTTTAGCAGATAGAGGGGGGGGACACTTACCTCTAACAAAAATTCGCACTTTAAAACCAAATATTTCGGAAACGGATTCCTAAATCGAAAAATGGTGCTCTCAACCTCACAATATTTTTGAAAGACCTATTTAACGATACCCCACACGATGGGTAAATAGAGAAAAAAAAATTACTCCCCCACTTTACTTGTATGGGAGCTACCCTAAAAAAAATTTTTTTTCGAGATTTTATTCTTCCACTTTTTTGCCATCATTAATATACATACCCATACCAAATTACAGCTTTCTAGTACTTATAGTCTCTGCGTAAAACCGCGGACGGACAGACAGACAGACAGACAGACAGACAGACATGGCGAAACTATAAGGGTTCCTTGTTTACTACGGAACCCTAAAAAGGGATATATACAATATAAGTTCAACTCTTATTTATAGTGGCGTGAAGATAACAAGTTAAACTTTGTGAATGTGAAGCCCAAATTCGGATAGCTGCAATAATTTCGGAGTGTTAGTGAGTTTAAAATTATTAATCACCATTACTCGGCATTATCGGTCGTAGCGTAGGCGCATCTACGAGGCGGCGTAGCGAGGTGCACGCTTGGCGCTCCTGCTCTAACGCGCGCGTTGTGCCACTCGCCTTCTCCTTCTGCGTCTCGTCACCGCCAGTAAACGCACTTAACACTACCTACCTAATCCTCGAGAGTCAGCTGACGACGACGTCTACAGTTATTCACTTTGGAAGATTATTAAGCTGCGCTTGGCTTATTTTACTTAATAGTTGCAGTTCAAATACAGCCCATATTGCTCCAAAATGAGTGTGAACTTATAGTTGTCATTCGCAAATACGGAACCCTACACTGCTCGTGGCCCGACACGCACGTGGCTGATTTTTTAGGGTTCCGTACAAAAGTTGAAAAACGGAACCCTTATAGGATCACTCGAGCGTCTGTCTGTCCGTCCATCCGTCTGTTACAGCCGATTTTCTCCGAATCTACTGAACCAAATTAGATGAAATTTGGTAAGATAGTGTAATCCTATGACCCAAACACGGATGTGCAAAGTAAATAAAGATTTTTTTGAAATAAGGGTCATTTTGAGGGGCCCAATTACAAAATTAAAAAAAAAGTTTTGCAAACCTTACTGTGTCATATATCAAATGAAAGGGCTCATTATGAGGATCTCAAAAATATTTTTTTTTGTTCGGGTAAAATCAATACTTTTGATTTTATTCACGAAAGAAGGCAAAAATTGACCATTCCCCCCCCTGATCTCCGAAACTACTGAGCCGAAAATTTTGAAAAAATTACAAAATATAGTTCATTCCTTGAAGATTACAGGAAAAATAATAAGAATTCTATCACTTGAAAATTAAGTGGTAAACTCACAATAATAAGTTCATCTAGGGAAATAGTTCACTAAAACACCACTAGATGGCGCTAGTCAATTGAATAAAACAATTTTTGCACATTGTGTGTGTGTTCACGAAGCATATTGTACGGAACCCTCATTGCGCGAGTTTGACTCACACTTGGCCGGTTTTTTTAAATATGCACCCCGATTTCTCAAAGACGCCTGGACGGATTTAAGAAATTCTTCTTTTGTTCGATAGGTAATACTTTAGAGACCAAAAAAAAATTATATACTAATGCCGTTCGGTTTACATTAATTTTCATTTTGTTCTAATGCTTATTGAAACAAATTAGTAGGGCTGAAGTCGGTTATTGTTTTTTGTTAAAGATATTTTGTTAGGTACTCTGCTAACCATGTCTCAATCTTATTTCAAGTATGCTTCTACCTACGGCTGCTATTGTACTACGGTGTACAGACGCTTCCGACTCCTGGCTGGCTGCGCTGTGGCTACCTTTAAACACGTATTGACCTCCGCGGCAGCTACAGAGTTGGTCCTTCGCAAACACAGAAGGGCCCCAGACTTAGAGCACATTTTGGGCGTATGGTACGACCACAATTTGAAGCGCTTCAATTCATCAATGTATGCGTTTCCGGTTAGGATTCATTATCATCCAATGGTAAGTTTTTTTTTTAATTAATTGCCTTCTTCCGCTACCATATTCTTACATTATATATACCTGCCGAAATATTGATCGTTGTGGACCCTTATTTTTTTCATTCAGTTTGTCAACCTTTCCTGTTGAAACAATGCTGGGGTCAAAAAAAATATTACATCTCTCGCTCGGCATGAATATTTTGAGATATATATATATATCGTGGAACTATAAGTTTACTAAGTCTTTAGTTCTTGCTCTTAGTATAGTGATTAGTTAATATTTTATTATCTGTTACCGGAAGGGTAGATGCGGTGACGTCCGGTTTCCAAAAGATGGCGTCGCGGCGACAGTCTTGTCAGGTCTTGTCGAGGTGTGAAACGTCAGAGTAACACTGTCAGTTTTCTTTGAGTGGGAAAGTTTTAAAATAGAGTTTACAAAGTTGTTGTGATTGTGTAAAGAAAAAGAGGTTTACATCTCACAAGAAACTGTCGGTTTGCCCTGTGATTGTTGATGTGACTGTGTAATTTCAGTTATCTGTTGTAAAGACTTGTGTGTCTAGTACTAAAATGGATCTGCTGCCAACCAAACAAAGAAAAAGAAGGTTCCGGCCTCTCTCACGCCGATATCAGAAGTGGGATAAGGATCGACTCTCACGGGTGTACCTTTTTGAGATGCAACAGAAGACTTAGTTGAGACAAGCACTTCAAACGATGGCATCTGCATCTAAAATCACCTTGTCTGAATTCAATCCCGAGCAAGCTGACTGATGAGCGTGCTTAGCACTAAATATTCTGATATCTATGCTTAGCACACTACTGCAATTGATATTTGCTTGAATGAACGCCCGTTGGAAGGTATATCACTCATTACTGTGCTTGGCAAAGCCTTGAAAGGTATTGAGTCGTCGTGGTTATCATAGGTTTCTTATGTGCGTATGACTTGGCAGCATTTTCATGAACTATTCAGTGCACGTTATGATTCAGCTGAAACACTGGTTGCTGCCCTTATTAATGTGAATAACTTCTTAAAAACTAAAGGATGAGGAATTTCTTGCAGCCTATGCATACCGACTAATGACATATCAAGACACTAGTTGATGCCCGCGACTTCGTTCGCGTGGACTATATGACTCCGGCGTATTAATATACCTTAATACGAACTAAACATACATAAGAAAATACTTATAGCACTGTTATAAAATTGTATGGCATTGCATTGGCTGTTGCTAAATACTGGAGGGATAAAATATAGGATCTTTTTAGACTTTTTGAGCCACCGACACGATAAGAAGAAGACTATATAGCTAGCTCCAAGTGAGCTTGCGCTACTTCACCAAACTTTGAGGTATGGGCAGAGTGCCCTCAACCTATCGCACATCTCCAAAGGGCCTTCGCGAGGGACAGACCTCGGCTTTAGGTGTTGCCCTTGAGTTCAAGGCTTGAAGAGACAGCAAACTCTCATGTTTTGCCGTATGGGCTGAAAACTACGTTGCCAAAAGGGGGACCGCTACGCGGTCACCAGTAATATGAGCTAATCGTACTCTACGCACTCTATCCTAGCGGAGAGTAGTGAGTGAGAGAGAGAGACTCTGTAAAATTGTCAATATAAAATTTGGCAAGGGAATGTATCAGATGTTCTAAATCTTTGATTTTTTTAACCTCAACAAAAAATTATAATCAGGCTAAACAACTTTTGCTACAGCGTCATTTTTATATTTCCTATAGTTTACCTGGACCATTATGGTTCTGCGTCAGGTGTTCCAAATCTTCATATTAAATACATCAACAAAAAATGCTCATCAGGTTGAATAACTTTTGCTAAGGCGTCATGTATATATTTCTTATAGTTAACCTGGACCATTATGGTTCTGCATAAGGTGGTCCAAATCTCAGATATTTTATACTTCAACAAATATGCTCATCAGGCTTAACAACTTTCGCTAAGGCTCCACTTTTATATTTCTTATAGTTCAGCTGGACCATAATGATGCTGCACCAGGTGTTCCATTTTCCAGAACTATTTCTATCTTATATGTTGCCAGTGGCGGCCGCTCCTTAAGTGCACTCGTGCACTGCACTACCACTACTACCAGATTTTTATGTATTTCCCAATTTTTTTTTCGACACAAATATTATTTATCCATCAGTATGTAACTTAAATTACACACTGAAGAAATATAAAAAAAAATTTTCAAACAAGCTTGATCTTTATTACCTAAGATTTAAGACTCATTTTAGCTAAACTAAAAATTGGGCGAGCGCCTTCAAAGTGCGCACGAACCGTCTCCATAGAAACTATATGCAATGAGACAGAAATGCCGGCAGGTGAAACTGAAGATGATCCGTACTCAATGTATGAGAAAAATTAAAAAATCGGGACGGCGCACGAGTCCCGAATACTCCCGAACGGGCTCGCTCGGGCGGCATCGGCCCGCTCGCTCGTTGAAGATTTTTGTTGCGAAGGCGTGTCCTTGACCCTCAAATCAGTTTGTTTGTTTTATTTCGCACCGGTGACATGGTGTGATAGATAACGCGCGCGAAATTATCCAATAATTAATTATATAGGCATGCATAGGGGTAGTCGACTACAAACACTGTTTTTGAGAGACAGTAGGTAAGCAAGTGAACCACCACGTCTTGAAGTCACGAGACGCCACTGTATGTTGCCCCAGTTTAATAGCTTTTTTATAGAAAAAAAAGTTTCATTCAAATCCGTCTTATATTTCCGGAGATAAACGTGATCATACGTACAGACAGACAGACAGACAAGAAATTAAAAAAAAAATTTTGCTTTCTATTATTTTTTTAAGTGTCCCTCTCAGTCAAAAATACTAAATGTAAAGACAAAATATTTTTACTATTTTATTATATGTAAAGATGAGATTTGAACCGGAAAGAAATTGCTGCATCACATGTTCTAGTATATATTGTCTAGTTTGATACCACCCTATAAAGATTGGCATTTACAAATTATATCCAATCAAAAAATAAATTACTGCAGGAAGTCAATGCAAGAGTAAATTTGAAGCAAAAGTTTGATCTGAAAACTGTGGGACGCCCCGATGCCTTGGAAGTGAAAGTCTTCAAACCTCTGACTCTTACTACAATTAAGTGTCATAACTGTGGTAAACTGGGGCATATAGCAAAGGACTGTTCCTCAAACTCTGTTGAACTCAACCTCAATAAGGGTCAGAAGACATTTACAACTGTTTTGTGTGTGTGTGTGTTTGTGTTCCATTGTGGTAATATTTCCACAAACTGTCATTATCGCTATACAAGCGGTGTAATATCTTCTGGTGGGCTTTAGCAGAGCAAGTGGTACCATCACCGAGCACCATATAGATGCTTGTGGATTTTCTGGTGTATGTGGTCAGTAACAACAATCTGGTGAGTCATTCTATTTTTATTTTGACTCTGGTGCTGAATGTTCTCTTGTCAAAATACTCAGTTTGTTGTAACATTGTAGGAAAATATTTCCATGATAATGTTCAAATATAAGGTACTGTTATGTTTTGGTATTAATTTGTTCAGAACAAATTATATTTTAATGTTTTATTTATTTGATTATAGACGAGCAGCTTTTAGCTGATGTGTCTATGTCAGTCAGTGATGAATCATAGAAATGTCTTTGAATACAGTTCATTCACTGATAACAAATTTTCACATTTCAGTGTTCAAACTTTCAATAACGACACTTTGTTTGTACCATAGATTTAAAAAAAAAATCGTCTCGTTTGTACACAACTACTTGTCTAATCTATTTTTGAAGGAGTTTATTGAAGTCGCGGAAACCACTTCCTCTGGTAGTCTATTCCAGTTATGAACCACTTTGTTACTAAGGAAATGATGAGCAGTGTTGGTTCTTGCTGAAGTGCGGTTTAGTTTACAGTGGCGTCCTCTTAATAGTTTCGTACTCTACTTCATCTTATAAATAGTTTGCATGTCAGGGAGGTTATATTGGTGCGTGAGGACCTTGTAGGTTTCAATTAAGTCACCACGAAGTCGTCTTTCTTCCAGTGTAGTGAGGCGCAGTGTGCGCAGTCTCTCATCGTATGACATACGGCGAAGGGCTTGGGGTATGTTCGTGGCTCTTCTTTGTACACTTTTCTAAGAGATTGATATCTTTCTGAAAGTATGAGCTCCAAATTTGGGATATCCTCCATATTCTAGTAAGGGTCGTATATAAGTCTTGTATATTTTTCGAGTAAAGGTCGTACATAAGTCTTGTATATTTTTCGAAATACTTCAACTGTCACTGCCTGAAAGGATCGGCGTATGACGTAAACAAAAGAATTGGCTTTCTTGACTTTTGTGATGATGTGTTGCTCCCACTTTAAGTTTGCCGTAATGTGAACACCTAGGTCCTTTTGAATGTTCACTGCCTCTAGAGCATACCCAGTGTTTGTGCTACCTAATGCAGTATACAACATTTGGATATGTTGAGTTTGATTACCCATTCCTGGGTCCCGTCATAGATTCGGTTAAGGTCGTCTTGGAGTTATCCAGAGCTTGTTATTGGATTGGAAAAGAATCGGCAAAGAAGGCTGCTTGTGACTGTATTATCTCCATGAGATCGGTTATGAAAATTCCGAAGAAATGCGCCGAGAGCACCGAGCCCTGTGGTACTCCACTAAGTACTAGTTTCCTCTGGGAAAGACAACTGCCCACTCGCACTTGATATGATCTATCTTTTAAATAGTTTTTAATCCACCGAGTGCACCGTTCATGGATATTGTTTATCCATTTTATTACATGAATTAACAGATGAATGTGCAAAATATAAAGTTATGTATGATAGAAGCTGGGAAATATTTGTATTTTGTTTAGATGACATCGGTAGACATCATCATCATCAGGTCTTTTTGTGGTCTCCGCTGCGGGGGTGCGACCCTTTCTGCGCTGCTGAAGCCATGGTGTTGGCTGGAGTGGTCGGGGGGTTTGGCCTGCGCTCTCTGGGTTGGCCGGACGGCTTGGGGGTCTCTTTGGTGATTGTGCCTCTCACGCCGATATATATATATATATAGTCAATTTCGTTTTTTACTTTTCCGCTTGGTCACACCCAGTCCAGCGTCGTTGATTCTGTTTATGAAAAAATGTGTTCGAGATATTTAAGTTCTGTCCAAAAGCAAATTGTATCTGTCTGATGCCTCTATCATTGCGACTGCCAAGCCCATATGGTCCAAGTATTTTGTGGTTGTCCAATTCAGATCTAATTCCGACTTTTGCGTTAAAGTCTCCCATTACTATAGTCCAACTACCTTTATGCTCATCATACGCTTTGTTGAGAAGGTAATTGTAGTATATCTGATGTTAAAGGATTATTTCAAGAAAACCCAGACGATCGAAACAGACATTTATTGCAAACTGCCAAAGACAAAGCTAGAATTCCTGACGCCATCATTGTCTATGATTACAAAGGTTCCTACACACCAGTAATATAAATCTTCAATTTCGTCCGCACTATGGGAACCGGTTGGCGCATATACTTGGATTAGAGTCATTGATTTTTTATCTGATATTTTAAATTTTAATACTGCAACTCTCTCTGAATACCCAATGATTTCTATGATATTGTCCTTCCATCTCTTGTGAACTAAAAATCCGACTCCATGAAGTCCCGGTGTTTCGCCAAAATAATAGAAAATATATTTATCTGTTTCCAAAGTTTCCTCTCCTAGGCGTCTTACTTCTGCTAATCCTACTATGTCCCATTTGATACTATCCAAACCAAAGCCTAATTCTATTAATCCTTCATCTTCCCTTATTGTAATCTATACATATTACATATAATAAAACAGTAAAAATATTTTGTCTGTACATTTAGTATTTTTGACTGAAATGGATAGACACTTAAAAAGAATAATAGAAAGCAAAAAATTTTTTTTAGAATTTCTTGTCTGTCTGTCAGTCTGTATGTACGATCACGTTTATCTCCGGAAATATTGGACGGATTCGAATGAAACTTTTTTTGCTATATAGCTTTTAAACCGGGGCAACATATAAGGTAGAAATGATTTCAAAAATGAAACACCTGATGCAGCATCATAATAATCCAGCCGAACTATAAGAAATATAAAAGTGGAGCCTTAGCAAAAGTTGTTAAGCATGATGAGCATTTTTGTTGAATTATTTAATATCTGAGATTTACACCTCAAGCAGAACCATAATGGTCCAGGTAAACTATAAGAAATATTTAAATTACGCCTTAGCAAAAGTTATTCAACCTGACGAGCATTTTTTGTTGAAGTATTTAATATGAAGATTTGGAACTCCTGACGCAGAACTAGAATGGTCCAGGTAAACTATAGGAAATACATGTATAAAAATGACGCTGTAGCAAAAGTTTTTCAGCCTGATTAGTATTTTTTGTTGAGGTTAAAAAATCAGAGATTTAGAACATCTGATACATTACCATGCCAAATATTATATCGACAGTTTTACAGAGTCACACTCTCCACTGGGATAGAGTGCGTACAGTACGATTAGCTCATATTACTGGTGACCGCGTAGCGGTCCCCCTTTTGGCAACGTAGTTTTAAGCCCATACGGCAAATCATGAGAGATTGCTGTCTCTCCAAGCCAGGCTTGGCAAGCCTTGAACTCAAGGGCAACACCTAAAGTCGAGGTCTGTCCCTCGCGAAGGCCCTTTGGAGATGTGCGATAGGTTGAGGGCACTCTGCCTATATCTCAAAGTTTGGTGAAGTAGCGCAAGCTCACTTGGAGCTAGCTATGAAGTCTTCTTCTTATCGTGTCGGTGGCTCGGAAAGTCTAAAAGAATCCTATATTTTATCCCTCCAGTATTTAGCAACAGTCAATGCAATGCTATACAATTTTAAAACACTGCTACCAGTACTTTCTTATGTATGTTTAGTTCGTATTAAGGTATTTTAAGCCGTAGTCATAAAGTCCATGCGAACGAAGTCGCGGGCATCAGCTAGTAACATTATAAGTCAGTATATTAAGTAAATCGGAATCCATTTTTACGTTAGCATTAGTGTTTTGACGGTTAATCAATCCCGCCCGGAGATTCTTGGCACCCCTGACTGCAGACCTAACCATGGAACCAGGTTTATCTCTGGAGCCGCCGGGCACTTATAATATAGTAACACCATAAAGGGGGTTTGGACCATAACCCGCCGCGCTGGTCCAGTGCGTTGGCGGGTATTTGTGTTTCGCCATAGCCTCGTCTGTTAAGCAGCAGGGTGCACCACGAGCAGGTGAGGTTGGCTTGGGTTCCTGATGGTTAGATGGTGGGCGGATCACACCTCCCCCCCCCCCCCTTACACCCCCTTACTAAAATATAAATATATATATATACGAACAAATCACACAGATTGAGCTAGCCCCAAAGTAAGTTCGAGACTTGAGTTATGGGATACTAACTCAACGTGCCATATTTTATTACAAATACAAACGTGGGTGACACAATAGTTTTTAAAACTGGCAATTTGTAAATAATGTAAAAAAAAATAAGCTTAGATTTTGAAAAAAGAACTCTTTGCCAATATTACTAAATAAAAAATATTATTCATTTGTCAATTTTCTAAGATTTGGCGGCAAATTTAAAATTATGTGTATCAGGTCAGCAAGAATGTTACGCGAGAAAATTTTCGTGCAATGATATTTCACGACTTTCGGTGTAAGTAAACGCAACAAGATAGTTATAAAAGACTTCGATTGGCTTTTCACAATGAAGCCCCATCTCGTGCCACTGTTTACAACTGGTTTAAAGAATTTAAGCGTGGTCGCTCTTATCTCACTGATGATCTGCGTGAGGGACGGCCTTCTACGGCGACGACTGAAGATAACATCAGTGTTGTGCGGCGTATGGTAGAGGCTGACAAAGAGTGACCAGATTCAGCAGATTCGGACAAGCCTAGGCATAGGTATAAGTCAAGAACATAAAATCCTCCATGAACATTTAGCGGTCAGGAAGCTATGTGCCCAATGGATACCCTATAATTTGACTGAAGCCCAAAAATTCCATCGTGTTGATTGGTGCCGTTAAATGATTGAAAAAATTAACGGAGGTGACTCAAATGCTGTCTACATAGTAACAGAAGACGAAAGCTGGATTTATTGTTACGATCCTGAAACCAAAAGGCAGTATGCTCAATGGGTGCTTCCTACCGAGGAATTGCCTACCATGGTGAAGAGGGGTCTAAGTTCGGGAAAAAAGATGGTGGCCTCGTTCTTCGGCAGGACAGGACATTACGGAACAATAGCTATAGAGGATAAAAAACGCACTGCAGAGTGGTACACTGACACCTCTTTGCCACTTGTCTTGGAAAAAGTTCGAGAGAAACGACCTCGAAGCAGAGTCCTTCTGCACCACGACAATTCCTCGTCGCACACCGCCAAGTGAACGATCGACTTTTTAAAGACAGTAGAAGTGAAATTACTGAGTCACACACCGTATAGCCCCGACCTCGCAACGTGTGATTTTTTGTTTATTCCCAAAAATTTAAGAAAAACTACGCGGTAAACGATTCACGGACTCCGAGTCGCTGCGTTTGAAAGGGCCATCGAAGAGACCCCTAAAAAAGAGGTTTTACCCAGTGGTTCCATCGAATGCAGCGATGTATCGAGACGACGGGAAACTGTTTTGGAAAGATATAATTAAAATATAATCATGGTAACTTGCTCAGATTTTGATTTTCTAAAAACTTTCAATTTGACCTAGTATATAGATAAACATCCAAGACCCAGGTCAATCTTTAAATTGTCTATGATTAATGTTATTTTACGAAACTAAATCTAGCAAAACTGATTTATTTTTAAATTTACTTATTGGTTATGAATTAAAAACCAACAATAAAAACAAAGATTTTAAACTAATACTAATCTATCTATATACATATGATAAAACAGTAAAAATATTTTGTTTGTACATTTAGTATTTTTGACTAAAATGGATAGAGGGACTCTGAAAAAGAATAAAAGAAAGAAAAAACATTTCTTTTTAATTTCTTTTCTGTCTTTCTGTCTATATGTATGATATTATGAAACCATATTCGTATTTTAAGGACCCTTATTACTTAACAGTTACATAATATGCTTATAGATAAACCTTACAAAACTCTATCGATGATGGATAAGTGCTTCAAAATTTGCAAGTCATAACCTACACATAAAAACAGGGCAAGATGAATAGAAGTTTGTAAAAGCTTTTGATGAGTAGACGACGTTAGTTTGATAGTAACAAAAAAAATACACTTACGGAATTCTAAGTGTGCAAGTAAAATTCGCCTCTGACCAGTTTTTTTTTTCAGTTTACCATGCCGCACCGAGTTAACCGTACTCATCCGTTTCCAGTAATGTGGGATATAGCAGTTTGGACGATGCCATATACCTTAAATTGGCAAGCAGTGACGTGCAATCGTGCAGCACCTTATAAGTATGTTACATGTGGTGTTTTTTTTAGCTAACCTTTACTTATACAGCGTGTTTTTTTTATGACATTGGACGGCAATCGAGCAAGCGAGTCGCCTGATGGTGAATGATCACCACTGTCCATGGAAAACTACATTACCAGGCGTGTGACAAGTGTGTTGCCAGCCTTGACCCTGGACAAACCCATAAACGGGTGGCTCAGACTGTCAAAATGAACAATTCGAAAAAATCCTGGAAATCAGTATGGGAAAGTAAAAAAAATACGGGTTCTCAGCATTGACCCCATAGGAATAGTCGTTCAT
Source organism: Rhodophaea formosa (assembly GCA_963082605.1). Taxonomy (NCBI): domain Eukaryota; kingdom Metazoa; phylum Arthropoda; class Insecta; order Lepidoptera; family Pyralidae; genus Rhodophaea; species Rhodophaea formosa. Next base: position 6,428,892 of record OY720225.1, on the reverse strand, counting down.
ATTGACGGCCTGAGTCATCCCTTTAACTTTTTGTAGAATGATGAAGTCAGGACGGCGCACACAGCAACATGTCAGGAACAATGAGTGCAGTTTTATTTCTGCAAATGGCCTGCTTCCGATTTTGTTTTACTTAAGTGAAGCCCTTGATGTCAACCCTTCTCAGGAACTAGTTCAATAGCTGCCACCTTTACTGGTGCCAACTTAACTGCTATGCATCGAGTTCACCGCGGCACGGGTTAACGTTTTTAAATCAACTTCAACTGCAGATCGGCCAGGTTGGACTTCCGTGTTGAGATATCTTTTAACAACCTAGTGACGTCAACGTGACGAGACCAGCGGAAGGTGGTAAAGGTCCTTACGTACAAAAGCCACGGGCTTCATTTGCGGTTGTCTGGAATATCTTTATCATGTCCTGAAGCCGCTTCTCTCTCTTTTTGTCTCTTCACTGAGACAATATTCGGTCGCATATCCAAACGACTCATACAGAACACTTTTTTACTGTGTATATCATCTTCTCTCTATTTGGTGGTACAGATCTGAATTACGTTGACTTTGTACATGCAATCCAGCTGCTTGTCTAGGAATACCAGAATGTCCTTCCGATCAGCTGGAGTGACGTTGCAACGTTCCTATAAAGCGATCTGATTGGTGATTACGTTGGGATGGTAAGATGCGCGAAATTTTAATAATTGAAAAAAATAAACAACACAACGCTTGGAACGGATTAAACAATTCAAAATTTTGGTGTCTTAGTTTTAAAGTTTATGTTAAAGTTTATACTATGTTGTTTCGTTTCAGGACAGACCTTAACCCAGCTATACTCGACTGGGGTGCTTATTACAACGTAATTGGTTACCAATTCGTAAGAGCTTATAATAGGGTTCCACGGCCTTTCTATAAATATACAGTAAGACTGGAGGCTGAATACGATGCCGTGAGACCATGCCCTAAGGTAACAGCTATCAGTCTCTATCCCTTTCATGGGCAAAGGTCCTGTTAGAACTTTAAAGGGGCAGAGCTGCCACAATTTTAATTAATTAATGAAAAGAAAACCAAGATATCATTTAAAACTTTTTCCTGCGTAGCCCTAGCTAGATAATCCTTAAAAAAATTTTGAACCACATCTTCTTTACGTTTTTGTCAAAATAAGCGATTTTGGCGAGAACTCTAAGTGACTCCACGTTCACACATTAAACTATAAACAATAGTACCTTTATGATTAAATTGAGCTAAGTTGATCACTACAATACGAGTTTTTTGACAAAACTATGCCATGAGTTTTGTTATTATTGAAATAGCTCACGATAATCATACAAAATTTTTCACGACCTGGCTGTAGAAATATACAACGTGTAAATGAATAAACTGAAAACCTTAACTACTTTATCTATACATATAATAAAACAGTACAAATATTTGACTGAAATGGATGGACCGAAGGACACTTAAACAGAATAATAAAATAAAAAAACTTTAGAATTTCTTGTGTCTGTCTGTATGTATGATCACGTTTATCTCCGGAAATATTGGACGGATTCGAATGATTTTTTAGCTATTAAAGCCTGGGCAAGATCTAGATGCAGCATCATAATGGTCCAGCTGAACTATAAGAAATATGAAAGTGGAGCCTTAGCAAAAGTTGTTAAGCCTGATGAGCATTTTTGTTGAGGTATAAAAAATCTAAGATTTGGAACACCTCATGCAGAACCATAATGGTCCAGGTAAACTATAAAAAATATATAAATAACACCTAAGCAAAAGTTATTCAACATGATGAGTATTTTTTGTTGAGATATTAAAATTGAAGATTTGGAACACCTGACACAGAACGATACTGGTCCAGATAAACTACAGGAAATATAAAAATGACGCTGTAGCAAAATTTATTCAACCTGATGAGAGTGATGAGCATTTTTTGTCGAGGTATTAAAATTAAAGATTTGGAACACCTGACGCAGAGCCATAATGGTCCAGGTATACTACAGGAAATATAAAAATGACGCTTCAGCAAAAGTTGTTCAGCCTGATAGTATTTTGTTGAGCTTTAAAAATTGGAAATTTAGAACATCTGATACAGAACCATGTCAAATTTTATATCGACAATTTTACAGAGTCACACTTTCCACTAGGATAGAGTACGATTAGCTCAAATTACTGGTGACGGCCCAGCGATCCCGAGTGACTCGTATTCAGGATATGTCCTTTTGGCAACGCAGCTTTCAGCCCATACGCCAAAACATGAGAGTTTGCTGTCTCTCCAAGCCTTGTACTTACAGGCAACACCCAAACCCGAGGTCCGATTCTCTCGAAGACTCTTTGGAGTTGTGCGCTTTATAGGTTGAGCAGCATGACAGCAGGTCAAATTCATACAACGAAACAAAGGGAAATATTTGATTTGGTGCTATGATAATTTTTGGTCATTTGGTCGTGCGAAGTGTTATAAACAAAGAACAGAAGCCATTTTTCTTAGATGCTTAAGGAGGACTGGAAAATAATACTTGATGAAAACAAATCTACGGAGATTTTCGACAAACCCGTTTAGTTATAGTCGGGGCTCTAAGGCAAGCAGACGAGATTAATTCCTTATTAAAACAGTTTTATTAGCAAAAATTTCAATGAAGTCTCCGTTTCCTTTCAAAGGATTTATTCAAAATGGGGACTGCACTTGACGCCGTGTCGCGTTGTTCTTTAATAGTATAAAAAAAAAAAACTAAAAGCACTGCGCACTTTACATACATGCTTGTGCTTTTTATAAAAATATTTTTTTTTCAATCAATCATACTATCAGCATTTGTTGGCAGTTTTGGCCCCATAGTCTTCTACATTTCACGACTTTTATAATAACTTGTTTTTAATGGGCGGGCGCTGTAACTTAAAAACTACTGAACCGGTTTCGATGAAACTTCCCTAAGTTGGACAATACCAAATTTAACTAAAAAGCTAATTAATGTCATTTAGCTTACAGTTTCTGAGATGTGGGTGGACAAACATACAAATATATGTACAAACATACATACATGCGCTTATGAAATTTGGCACACGTGTATAAATAATTCTGAGAGTATTACGTACATACAAATCGAATTGATAGCCTCCTTTTTTGAAATCTGTCGAAAATCACATAGATTGAGCATGCCCCACAGTAAGTTCTTATATAAATAAGCAACCACGACCTAGGCTGATCATTTTCCATCAAGACCTAACCGGGGATCTTACCTGGGACCACTCGTATCGCAGGCTAGTGTGTTTATCACTGCGCTACTGATGTCGTCTAGACGTATAGATAAATTAATCTATCCGTGATCTATATGTGCTCCCGGTTTCAATCTCACTTAAGAAGGTTTGCTGAATTGATCTCAGTGTTAACATCACGGAGCTCCGTAGTTAAGTTACTTACTATACAGGAAAAATACTACATTTATCTGTCATCTGTCTGTTTGGATGAAATAAAGGACAATGCTGGGGTTGTGGTGGACCACTGGCTGTCTCACCGAACGAAGCTGAGAAACCGAACGATTTTATGTGTTTTTTTTTTTGTTTCTTTTTAACTTCTCCCTCCAACATAATCGGAGCTTGTGTTTACTGTATTGAATTGCCACTGTCTAATTTTTTAAAAGGGATACTATTTATTCAAGACTTATGGAATTTTTTTCATTTTTACATGGACGACTTTTTTGCTCGTTTGCGTTCGTTTGACCTAAACATAAAAATGGGCTTTAAATCACGTCCAGCCCCATTACGGGGCAGACAGCTCATCGCCTTATGGGCCAAAGCCAACGCCTAGCCAAAGAAAATGACAAAATTTAGAAAAAAATTCGTTTCACATAATTATGTCAAACGAAGTTTGGCACAATTATGCTAAACAAAGTTTGACTTGGGACTACTGCATACATATTTACACACATTATCTATACATATCACATACATGTTCTGTTCCCTCCAGGTGCACGGCCCAGTCACGGCGTGTCGCCTCGCTACCTACCATATTAGGTACATACAAGCTTTCTTTGCTGTTCAAAGTGGTCTCGATGCCCCAGAAGGGCGAAGCGACATCCGCGGCTCGGCCAAGGCGGACGCTGTAGGTTGCCAGGTCAGGAATACGCAGTTCCTGACCTCGCAACCTCGTCCCACCTCTTCCTGACTACACAGTCACTGCTGAAGGCATTGTGCTCGGTCTGCGAACACGATGCCTTCACGCAGTTGCAACATGAGGGCGCGGACCCCGCCTTCCAGCCTGCGCACTCCGTCTTCCGGTGTGGGCCTCCGCAGTGGCAGCACACATCTTCCCCCTCCGTGCAGTACCGTCTGCTGTGGCCGTAGCCCAAGCAGCGCGAGCACTGCACCAAGGGGGACTGGTCGGCAACCACTACATGCTGGAGGTCCACACGGAGGGTTCCGGCGTCAATCGCCCTCCCCCAGACAGTCGGAGCCACGCTGAGAATGACGTGGCTGGTCTGCGGATTCCGCGTCCTCCTTCGAAACTTCACACATACCCGGGCCTCCTCGTTGTCGAGGCCGCAAAAACTTCGGAATTTTGGTTCCTCACAGCCTTAAGGATGTCTTCATCACTATTGTGTATGCGGACACCCCTAAGGATGAGGAGCGGATCCCTATTCTTCACCTCCTCGACAACGAGGCGCTTTCCACTCCCCTGAAGCCGCTCCCGGACCTTTCCCCGTTCCGCCTCTGATTCCATGCTCAGCACAACCTTACGGTCCTTGGCCTTGCGCACACGCTCGACCCGAATAAATCCCTTTTTGGCATCGACCGCATCTCGGACCTTGTCGAGGACCTGCTCCCCCGTATCATTAACGTCTTCCGACGACACGACAAGCGAGAGCAGGGTACCTCGCTCGGCCGGTCGTGTCTTAGCTGGGCGGGCCACGGCGTCAGCGTATGTCGCATGGCCACCTATGTTGGCGCTGGGAGGGACCAAGCAGACACCAGTCAGCATTTGCTTGATCTCCCCGAGCATCTCCGTATTCTGCTTCAGCTGCCCTGCCTGCTCCTCCACCTTAGTGGTTAGAGCTAGGTTGGTAGAGCAAGCACGGCAGCCGAGTCTCCGCTGAGTTCCGTGGGCAAGTAGTCTTCCCCTTTTACCTTCGCTGCCATGTCCTTGACCATCCCGTACAGACGTTCCACTGCCTCGGTGATTCCAAGTTTAATCCCAGTTTTGAGATTCCTGGACTCACCGAGGAGCGTCTTCGCCCTGACCAAGTAGCCGCGGGCCTGTGCGGTGAGGGCTTCCTCATTTATCTCATGCTCACCGGGAGAGAGGTCCAAGTGTCTCTTGGCCCTCTTTGCCGGCCTGCTGGATTCGTGAGGCGAATCCGCGTTATCACACATTTGAATAGTTGGAGGGTAGCGTCAAATATTAAAAACCGGCCAAGTGTGAGTCAAACTCGCGCAATGAGGGTTCCGTACAATATGCTTCGTGAACACACACACAATGTGCAAAAATAAATAAATATAAATATAATAAATAAATATATAGGGACATATCACACAAATTGAGCTAGCCCCACAGTAAGTTGTGAACTTGTGTCGCAGGATACTAACTCAACGATACTATATTTTATAATATATACTTATATAGATAAACATCCAAGACCCAGGTCAATATGAAAAAGATCTTTTTCCATCTTGACCTGACCGGGGATCGAACCCGGGACCCCCGTGTCGCAGACTAGCGTGTTGACCGCTGCGCCACGGAGCTCGACTTGACGAAAAATTGTTTTATTCAATTGACTAGCGCCATCTAGTGGTGTTTTAGTGAACTATTTCCCTAGATGAACTTATTATTGTGAGTTTACCACTTAATTTTCAAGTGATAGAATTCTTATTATTTTTCCTGTAATCTTCAAGTAATGAACTATGTTTTGTAATTTTTTCAAAATTTTCGGCTCAGTAGTTTCAGAGATCAGGGGGGGGGAATGGTTAATTTTTGCCTTCTTTCGTGAATAAAATCAAAAGTATTGATTTTACCCGAACAAAAAAAAATATTTTTGAGATCCTTATAATGAGCCCTTTCATTTGATATATGACACAGTAAGGTTTGCAGAACTTTTTTTTTTATTTTTGTAATTGGTCCCCTCAAAATGACCCTTATTTCAAAAAAATCTTTATTTACTTTGCACATCCGTGTTTGGGTCATAGGATTACACTATCTTACCAAATTTCATCTAATTTGGTTCAGTAGATTCGGAGAAAATCGGCTGTGACAGACGGACGGACGGACAGACAGACGCTCGAGTGATCCTATAAGGGTTCCGTTTTTCAACTTTTGTACGGAACCCTAAAAATAAAATAAAAATGTAAAACTAGTATTAAAATCGCTTGGTTCTGTAAAAGGGAACCAAGATCGTTAACTTTAACCCTTAACTACCTACCACTTACTATTGTGACACAAACACCTACCATACGTCTGTGGGATCCCATAAATAAAAAAAATATTATGACTATAAAAATTAAGGGAGGGTACAGATTTTAATTAAAATTCTATTTTGAACATTATTATACTTTTTATTTAAAAAGAGAGGAATATGAAAATCAACAATATTTTTTTAATAGCTCAAGATAAATGGTATAATACTCGTATCTTGTTTTTAGCTTACTTACTAACACTTATAGAAAATGAGATCTAAAAAAGTTATTTAAAATAATGGGAACTTTTTGTTATATTATTTATATTATTGAATCATTAAGAATCTTGAAAAAAAATAACAATTATCAATATAATTATTAATTTGACAAAATTGCAGGCTCTTCACCTAGAGCTCTCACGGCAGTGAAAACACATTCTGTTCGAGTATTCGAGGCAAACTGGCGATTTGCATTCAAAACACATGTGTTGTATTTTGCGTTTTTTTATATTTACATGTGGAACAGTTTTTACCACCAATCGCTCCTCACCAGTGCTGCTGCTTCAAACAGCTGCTGGTGGGGTTTTGTTGATCTGAAGGATGCGTTGTATACTGATACGTATATCACGTTGCAATTTCACATTGCTTTCACGACGTGCCATATGCGGCCTTGTCAGCTGTTCAGCCAGATTCTTTATAGACTTGAACTTAACCAACGCTCAAATAAAGCTGTACTTAGAGCCGTTATACCTAAAACAATAAAAAAACCTAATTTAGAAAAAAATACGTAACCTCCTACCAGAGGTCTCTCAGACCCACGCTAGTATTTATTTACTCACCTGATCCAAACGCGCGCAGGTCTAACCTCCACGAGCCGTTGTGTGGTACTTAGGGGTGCGGGGAAAAGGTACACGATCGAACAAGTCGATACAACACTCAGGCGCAAAGATATTTACAAATATTATGTTAATAGGATCCGTGAGACGTATGGTAGGCGGTTAAGGGTTAAAATAGAAAATCGTCAAGGATTAAAAAGATTTGTCAAGATTAAAAAACTAAAACTAAATGTGTCAACAATTTAAAATAATTAAAATACAAATGAAATCGTACCTTTGTCCCTATTTTAAACCCTGCGTCGCGTTCCGTGTGTCTGCCACGTGCTATTTTAAAAGCCACGTGGTAATTTCCGGGCCGTGCCCCGCGCACTGAATAAGGAACCTTCACGAAAGAATTCACTGATTCACAGACACGGGTCGGTCCGGAAATCACCGCGGGCACCCGGTTTGAGACAGCGTGCAAGCGTTCGGCGCCACCGAGGGATCCGGGAGCCTCGTTCTTTTCTAAGGAAATTTAGCGCCGAACAACTTGCTACACTCACTTTGCACTGACACCGATAAAGACACTATTTTCACCGCGCCGAGTACGCATCAACACAGTAGCACTATATTATAACAAAATAAACACTTTATCCGCTAAGGAACTCGCAATAATGTAATGAAGTTACAATTAATTGCGGAGCGCACTGTGGACGCGTGTGCTCGGCACGGCGGACGGAACGCAACTGTATGTGAGAGTGTTGGACTTCCCCGGGTGAATCAGTCCAAATATGCTACTAGCATATTTGAATTTTGCCGGTGGTGGTAGCGGGGCTCTACCACAACTAAATAGATTCAAATCATAAATTATATGTAAATAGATAAATGTCATCTGAGTGCGTTCCTGGTTACATCCTCACACCGAACCGGTTCCGGCATCCTGAGCTGAGATGCTTCGGAACCGGTTGGGTGTCGGTTTGACCCGAGATCCGGATAGACTGTGTTATAAAACAAAAACCTATAATAGTATTTTATGCAACGGTTTTATAATAGGGGCTCGTGGCGCCTCTATTAGTGATATTCGCTCGATTTTTTCGCTCATATGGCTACCCACGTCACTCACCTTTTATGACTTAATTATAAACCGTTTCATACAATGTTTTTTCTACGACTTTAAAAAAAAAGGAAAATCTACTAAGACTTAAATTTTGAGTTTGACAACACACTCTTCTTCTTCTGTTTTATTAAATGGCTTCCACCGTGATTTCAGTGATTCTGCCAATGTCCAGTAAATTGAGATACTAAGTATCGGTGTTGTAACAAGTAGCATCAAAGATGGCGTATGTTCTTTGATGCCTCGTGGTCGGGAGGTTATGGTGAAAAGTCTATACGAGTCCATATAACAGTCCACTTTAACTATTTCACAAATTGTTCCATGAGCACGAGCATAAAAACACCAAACTACACCAATTTCATATTATAAAGTCCACCAAAATCAATTTGCAAAATCATCCAAGGTAGACCCCAACTTCACCTCTTAACTTCCCACCACAAACTCGACAACACACTCGCGGGAAATGTAAATATGACAAAATGTTGTGTCCATGGTTACCTTCTTTCTTAATTGATGTTCGATGGACTCTTTAAAAAAAAAACAAAATTTCTTTTGCAATCACAAAATCAAGGTTTAGTAGTCTGTGGCTGCTAGGCGTATCGTAATATTTAGCGACATTATAATACGGCTGTGCCGTACTGTTATGGAGAATAGAGTATAGACTTATTATGGATGTTCTTATGTTTGTGTTCTTGATCATATAAATAACAGATAAAAGTACAGGAGTAGAAAAAAAATATTACAGGCCAGTCGTGTTTTATAATTACCTGATTGACCTACCCAGAAGGAGGGTAATGTTTTCGCGAGTAAGTGTATGTATGTACGTACATACATGTATGTTTGTAATTATGTCTGATCCATTGTTCCACCCTGTACCCTTAACGGGTTAACCGATTTTGAAGTGTAAGGTGTCATTACATTCGTATTCTTCCCCGAGGTGTCATATAGGCTATTTGACGTCAAAATTCAATATAGCAGGCGCAAATTATCAAAAAGACGGTCGTTTTTTTAATTCTTTGAAATAATCCACTTGTTTTCTGGTTGATGTATTTGTTTTACAATAACGCTTCTACTTTGTCAGGTGGAATGGGGTTGGATGCGCTGCTTGAAATCGGGGTCTTGGGCTCCCCTGGGCGTCGAATTAGGAGCACCTCTGCACCGGACTAATCTTGGTTCTCGTAGCCGATACTCCGGCTTGATTGGGTTAAACACACTTAACCTCAGGCTCAGATCGGTACAGATGGTAAGCTACTTCAACGACTACAACGTGCATAGAGCCTTGGACTTTATTACTGATGCATACGATGCAAGATTACAATACGTCTACTTAGATCACAGGTATGAAGACACTTTTAGGAATTCCCCTCAACTTAAACCCGGATTTGAAGCGCCTCATAATTATCATCGTGATTATGGAGTAGAGGCATATAAAAGCCCCTATTGCTGTATGACAGAATCAAAGAGGCCGGAATTTGATTGAATATGATATGAGTTTATTGATGATCAAACCTTATTGGGAATATGTTATTAGTATTGATAAATTTAGTTAGTTATAAAAGTAGTTCTCCAAGACACGTTTTTCAAGCGGCATTTGTCTTTACTGCGATGTTCTATCCCTTTTTCATCTTTAAGGGCCCACATTAGGCACACTAGCGACGCCAATAATTTCATTCCTAATACTTTATTAATAGAAAGAAATTCAAGTATTATGTAAATCAGTCATTAAGAGAATTATTGATTACCGCCAAAAACGGCCGTTTTAGGCGGTAATCAGTAGTGATATAATAAAAATAAGTAGTAAGTAATAGTGTGTAATACTGATGCCTCTATCATTGCGACTACCAAGCTCATATGGTCCAAGTATATTGTGATTATCCAATTCAGATTAAATTCCGACTTTTGCGTTAAAATCTCCCATTATTATAGTCCAAATACATTTATGCTCATCATAAGCTTTGTTTAGAAGGTAATAAAATCTTCAATTTCGTCTGCACTATGGAAACCAGTTGGCGCATAAACTTGGATTAGAGTCAGTGTTTTTGTACCTGATATTTTAAATTTTAACACTGCAACTCTGTCTCTCTCTCTCTCTCTCTCTCTCTCTCTGAATGCCAAATGAATTCTATGGTATTTTTTCCATCTCTTGATGTTTAATATCATAAAAAATATAACACCCTCCTTCTTTGATTTTCATGGAGTGTCCCATTCCCCGATCTGGTCAGTGAGTAAATTATAAATTTTACAATAAACGCTACATCCTCCCTTAAAAAAAAACACTAACTTCTAAGAAGTTGAATATGCTATGAAATATAAGGCCGTAGTTCTAAAACAAATACATTTTCTAAAAATTAACCAGCCAAGTGTTAGATAAACTCACGAAATGAGGATTCCGTACAATATGCTTCGTAAACTCACTCCTTTTAGTAGGCCGGCCACGACCCGATTTTGAAAAATCTCGTCGGTATATCTTGTGTATACCTACAACAGGTATGGATGTGTTCAGGGCGTTGTGTAGATTATAAAACTGCTTGTTGTAATGTTCTAAAGTGTGGAGGGGATAACAGTGCCTTCATAAACATGGCCGCCGAAAGTATTTGTTTTCGCACCTATTAGGTCTATTGGCTTGTGTATGGTGTCATTTAATAATGCATTATGATACAAGTACGGTAAGCTGGATTTTATAGTCGAGGTGTTTGTAGGCACGAGGCCAAGCCTAATGCTTATACGAAACCGACGACTATAATAGACAGCTTACCGTACGAGCATCATACGACGTTTTTCAATACATTTGCGATTACCATAAACTAAAGCAAGATTGCAGTTTAGCAAATAAGGAATTTTTAAAAGTTAGGAACAGATTATTATAAATGTATTTTTGCAAACGGCTTTACCGTCTGTTACATTTGCTCAGTTTTATTTTCTCCAAAAAATTACATTGATAACCTTCTCCTTTTCGAAGTCGGATAAAAAAATAACATCAAATAAATCAGAAAAAAGTTTTTATGCCGAATTTGAAACTCTTTGCTCGGATTCTATGAAAAAGTTTAAATTTTGCATCTGTGGCATTGGGCTATTGAGCGATTGTGATTGGTGTAAAGTAAAAAGCCCTAGTGCCGTAAATACATCATTACGATACAGATTTCGATGTCATAAGAACCGTATTATTAGCAAATGTATTGAAAAAGTTTATTAAATGCTCTTCATTTTATTCTCAAACTCCTTAAGCGTATCTATTATATGTAAAAAATATTTGGCAAAATTCCAGCCGTGTCAATGGAAAACTGCTATTTTTTTCAGATTGGCTCGTATATTAGTATAATATAGTAGCGTTGAATTAGTATCCTACGATACAAGTTCACAACTTACTGTAGTGCTGCTCATTTTGTGATTTGGCCCCTTTAAACTTGTTTATTAGCTTTTTAAAATTATTTATTTATTTTTATTTATTTATACTTTATTGCACAACTTAAAAAATAAATGTACAAAAGGTGGACTTAATGCCATATAGCATTCTCTGCCAGTCAACCATCGGACCAATCAGAAAAAAATCAGTTTGGGTGGCGCGATAGAGTTCATTATACATTACCAATTTATCTTAAACTTTAATGATATCTAATAAACAATTTTCAGACTTTCATTATCATACTTTTGAAATTGACTTTCCAAACCTATTATAACCAAATTTAATGTATCGATATCGGAGTAAAAGTGTCCTTAATAGTCTTTTTCAGGTGCAGAATGATTACATAATCAAAAACATTTTTCAATACTTTCTCTAGATGCAACTTCCCCATTGGCAAATACTTACTAATTAAACATATATTATTTATTAAAAAAAGAAAATAAGAAATGGAGAAAAAATTCCACGCGGGCAGGACTTGAACCTGCGTCTAGATCTCAGTACGATCTATGCGTTGCCAATTACGCCACCGCGCTTCAAGCCCCGGCGCCGAATTTCTCCACCATATCCCATTCCTCTTACACGCATCTAGGCTTGGGTGACGCAAGCCTAGATGCGTGTAAGAGGCATTATACAGGAAAATTCTTCACTTAAAAATACCATAAAAAAATATGAATTAAAAATTAAGCAACTCACTCATATTTGCAATGACTCAAGCTCAAAAAAGAAAGTTAATTCCTCATCTAAACAAATCCGACAGAGCATTGGTCAAACTCGACTAGATTTTTCTCTGGACGCCGCACAACAATCAACATCAGCGCAATCGCATCCGCTAAACTACAGAGCCATTGCCTTGTTACCTTTATTATCGAAAATCTTTGAAAAAATTAATTAATCTAGATTGGTACAACGCTTAAATATAAACAAGATCCTGAATGAGAGACAATATGGGTATCAGGAAGGAATCGGTACCTCTAATGCAGTTGACACTACTTTAGACGACGTTACCAGAAAATTAAATGAAAGAGTAAAGGTAGCTGGTGTTTTTCTTGATCAAAGTGCCGCTTTTGACTCAGTTGACCACAGTATTCTTTTGATGAAGTTAGAATTTATTGGCGTTCGAGGTAAAACCCTAAATCTGCTGAGGTCCTACTTAAGTAATCGGCAACAATTTGTTGAGGTTAAAGACGCTAAAGGGGAGTTTTTAAACTCAACAAAAACCTCTAAAATAATTAAAGTCACCAGCGGTGTTCCACAAGGCTCTATTCTGGGACCAAGACTTGATTCGAGACTTCGTTATAGTATTAAAATCCTGGGGTAGAAGTTATGACTATAATATGAATAAAGCTTTTGTGGCTCAAAAAAGGGCAATTCGTATAATAGTCAGAATACCACCATGGGAGTCATGCGTTGAATATTTTAAGAAGCTCCATATTTTAACCGTTCCCTCTCTTTACATCTTTGTCATTCTAGTTGACTTTATTAAAAATAGACATTTATTTGAAATGGACGAAGAAATGTTACTGCGCGAAGGCACTAGAAGAAAAGATTTAAAACGAAACTTCACTCCAGCGCTACAAGTTGTATCTCATTGCTCGCGTAATCAGACGGTAACCCTATTTAATAATTTGCCTAGTGATCTTAAAACGGAGCGTAAACTTTCTACCTTCAAAAGTAAGTTACGGATATTATTGCTGAAGAGGTGCTGTTATAGTGTTAGTGACTTTTAATGTACGCATATTAACGAATTTTGAATTTGAATGTGAATTTATTTATTTTAATTTTATACTCGTATAAAAACAATTGTTATAATTTAGTAATTGATTTTGGACTTTGGATGAATATCTTTAATATTCGAATGCAATGTGTGTATTGTTTTATGAATAAATGAATTGAAATTGAATTCCGCATATTTTTAAATGAATCAAATTTACCGTAGGTTTGACGGTTTCTCAGTAAAAAAAGATTATTTTTTCAAATCCATTAAAACAATATTCATAATCATATTTTGTCAAATATTTTTTTACATATTTAATACGCTTAACCAGCCACGCTAGGCCCACAAGCGACGCCAATAGTTTTATTACTAATACTTTACAAATTGAATGAAATTCAAGAATGTAAATCATATAAGGCTTAGTGAATAACTTGAAGTATTTTTGGAATTATGTTTTAATCTTATGAGAATCAGTCATTTAGAGAACTACTAACTAACAAAATACAAATACCGACGGCGGTCATGTTTTTTGACGTCACTGCTATCCCCTCCACCACTTTGGAACATTACAACAAGCAGTTTCGTAATCTCCACAACGCCCTGAACACATCTAACTAAACTGTTGTAAGTATACACAAGAGATACCGACGAGCTTTGGTTTAGAGAAGAAATTCAAAGATTAGAAAGTAGGCCCTTGCAGGCATTTTTTCACGTCAAGTCACAATTAAGAGTATCTTATTTAGTATTATGCATTTACTAATTATTGTTTAAAGCTACATACTACTAGCATTTCGGAACCGACCACTGTAGAGAAGAAATGCTGTAAGAAACTCTTTTCAACAGTATAGGTCGCCTACTCGCCTGAAGGGCTTTGTATTATTATATTTCTTTCTTTTTTTACAATATCATTGTACATTCATTATTTTTGGAAATGTTAATGTTTACGATCGAGTGAGCACATTACAAAAACAACAGAACATTCCCCACTGGCAGCACCCGTTCGCGAGTTGACGTATAAGTCAGCCATCGTTAAGCTCAACCATATTAGAGGGAACTCGACGATCCGACACATAACGCCACCACCAGTTTGAATATTTTTGTGAGCATGACTACTTAGTCTCAAGGACATTGTCAAAACTGAAATATGAACCTGATCTACAATTGTCGATCGCAAACATTTACATATTTTACAATTAATAAATAGTTGATTCTATCCAATTTTAATTGGTTGTGAAAAACATATATTATACAAATAGCAAGCGTGTCCCACACAACGCTAAGGCTCCAAGCATTCTTATCCGCTCAATAGTCATTATTGTAATAAGCTTTTTTTTAAATAATATATGTTTTGTAAGATCTTTGAATATTGGAAAGGGCAAAGCTGTAATATTTTCTGGAATTTTGTTATAAAAACGAATGATAAGCCCTAAGAATGTTATATATATATTACTTGTTTTATGTAGTCTAAAGGCTCTTGTAGCAAGTTTATTCTTATTTCTAGTGTTGTACGTATGTACTTGACAATTTTTGACATATTTCTCAATATTTTGATGTACGTACAGTATGTTAGTAAAAATATACTGTGATGTAACCGTTAAAATTCCAATTTCCTTGAATAACTCTCTTAGGGAATCTCTGGCCCCCAGTTTATAGATTGATCGAATAGCATGCTTTTGCAAAACGAATCTACTGTTTATGTCTGCTCCATTTCCCCAGAGTAATATCCCGTAAGACACTAGGCGTGCGGTTTTGACATCTGTCAGCTGTCTTATTCGCCAAACGGCGTATGCTGCGGAGCTTAGTCTTGCAGCAACAGTTGTTATATGTCGACCCTATTGTAACTTTGAGTCAAGAGTTATTCCCAGAAATTTTGTAGAGTCAACAAATTTTAGCACTTCATCATTAACAACTAGTTTAGTGGGCAAGTGCTTAATATTAGGCGAACAAAATGTAATACATTTCGTTTTTTTAGCATTAAGCAGGAGATTATTAGCTGCAAACCAATCTAATACCTGAGCAAGAGTGCTATTTTCTAATTTTCTCAGGTGGCCGGTAGACTAACAGTATTCTCAAATTTAGAGGATTTAACATCAAACCATAATTTTTCAAATAACAAATTAACTACCAGTCTGTGCTTCACTAAATGGAAAACTTGCATGACAAGAAGATTTTTATTTTTTTCTGATAGTGCAAGCAAATACTACTCTCAAATTGCCATTAAATTTTTTGCAACATTGGTAATGAAGCCATTGCAACAATGCAATATTACCTACCAGTTGCAATAAGTAACAAACAGCTATTTATTTATTTATTCATTGCATTGCATTACAAATGTTTAAATTCAATTTAAAAAGTAGATTAAACTTTAAACACAAGCACCTTGTCAGATATTGCAATGGTCGAGAGAGAGGTTGACATAATGATTTTAGATATTCTGCGACCGAGTAGTAGGGATTTTTTATTAGATACTGTTTAAGATATTTATAAAAAGTTTTTTCATTAGTTTTACTTTTTATGTTTATTGGCAATTTATTATAAAGTTTGACCGACTTCGGGAAGGGACCAAAATAAGTTCTCACATTACCCATGCGAAATGCTGAAGAATTGACGTCACCTGTCTCTTGTTTTATGTCAGCGATGTTCATGTTAAGAGGAAGAATTGTGGCTGGCAACCATTCCCATTTTTGAGTGCTCTTTTCATAACACTACGAAAAACATATGTTAAAGTTTCCCATTATTATATTTTTATATTCCAAATAAATATCATTTTAAAAATGACATACTCAATTATTTTACACACACATACAATAAAGTACATGCAAACGTGGATCTTTAATTGTTAATGCATTGTGAATGTCCATAAATCTAAGTTAAATTATGGCCCAAGGATATTTAAATAGTTACTAATATTGTTTATTTATTTTTCAAAATGTAATATATGTACTTAAGAATATAATAAAGTTTACATAATCTGATTCATTTTTTTATTTCGAATCACAAACATAAACTACAAGAAGCCATTTTATATGACTGACAGGTATATACTAAACTATCCATACGCTGCGGCAGGTTATACAGAAGACCAAAAAGTATAACCAGTCACTATGCTTGGCGTTGGTGGACTATGAGAAAGCTTTCGACTCGATCGAAACATGGGTCAACATTAGGTCTCTCCAGCGATGCCGTACTGACCATCGGTATATCGAAGTGTTGAAGTGCTCATACAGCAACGTCACAATGTCAGTCCGAGTACAGGAACAAACTACGAGGGCTATTCCACTGCAGAGAGGTGTGAGACAGGGAGACGTTATACCTCCGAAACTGTTCACCGCTGCAATGGATGACGCACTTGGCATTAACATCAACGGCGAGTATATCACTCACTTTCGATTTGCTGACCTCAATGAAGTTTCCCAACAAGTGGGCCTTAAAATGAACATGGACAAGACGTAAATAATGTCGAACGTCCATGTTTCGCCTTCACCAGTGACTGTTGGAAACTTCACCCTTGAACCTGTAGTACAGTACATCACCTGGGTCAATTGCTGCAGCTCGGAAGCTCCAGTTTCAAGGACGAGGTCTTTCGTCGAATCCGACTCGGCTGGGCAGCGTTCGGGAAGCTCCGCAGTGTCTTCTCGTCCAAAATACCTCAGTGCCTTAAAAGTCGAAAGTCTTTGACCAATGTGTGTTACCAGTGATAACTTAACGGGTCTGAAACGTGGTCCCTCACTATGGGCCTCATAAGAAAACTCAAGGTCGCTCAAAGAGCTATGGAGAGGCTACGCTCGGTGTTGCTCTCTGCTAGATCGAATTAGAAACGAGGAGATCCGTAGAAGAACCAAGGTCACAGACATAGCCCAGCGGATTAGCTCTTTGAAGCGGCAGTGGGCGAGGCACATAGTGCGAATAACCGATGGTCGATGGGGCAAAAAGGTTCTTGAATGGCGACCACGTACCGGCAAGCGCAGCGTTAGACACCCACCGACCAGGTGGTCTGACGACATGATAAAGGTCGCAGGAAGGCGCTGGATGCAGGCCGCTTCCAACCTGTCGTATTGGAAATCCTTGGGGGAGGCCTATGTCCAGCAGTGGACTTCCTGTGGCGGAGATGGAGATGATGATGATGACACCCTTCTTTTGGGAGGTTTATTACTTACTCGCAGTCCACCCTGGCTTCGCCTAAGGTACATATAGAGCTAGCTTATGACACTCAGGGATAATATTATATTGAAAACATATTGAACGGAGAAAGATTTTTTGGAATCGGTCCACTAGTTCCTGAGATTATAGCGTTCAACCAAACAAACTCTTTTTGTGATATGGTTATCTATTATAAACAAGAATAGGTTTTGTACGAATTTTAAAACACCGAAAAGGTTTCTCATTTTTAGGGTTCCGTAGTAAACAAGGAACCCTTATAGTTTCGCCATGTCTGTCTGTCTGTCTGTCTGTCTGTCCGTCCGCGGTTTTACGCAAAGACTATAAGTACTAGAAAGCTGTAATTTGGTATGGGTATGTATATTAATCATGGCAAAAAAGTGGTAGAATAAAAACTAGAAAAAAAATTTTTTTTAGGGTAGCTCCCATACAAGTAAAGTGGGGGAGTAATTTTTTTTCTCTATTTACCCATCGTGTGGGGTATCGTTAAATAGGTCTTTCAAAAATATTGTGAAGTTGAGAACACCATTTTTCGATTTAGGGATCTGTTTCCGAAATATTTGGTTTTAAAGTGCGAATTTTTGTTAGAGGTGAGTGTCCCCCTCCTCTATCTGCTAAACGGTTATATATAGATACGTGAAAAAAATTACAGCAGTAGTATATATACTGAAGTTTAAAGGAAAACTATCAGAGCTGAGTACTAAGTACAAACTAAAAAGTTATAGGCAACCAACTTATAAACTGTAAAATTTCATACTATTTTCATTGTTAGATATTTTTGGTCGTTAAACTGTAAGGTGCGAGTGTGAATAGTGTGAACTCAAAGTTGTCATTCACAACTACGGAACCCTACACTGCGCGTGGCCCGACACGCACTTGGCCGGTTTTTTATTTTCTATAATTTCATTTTACCGAAAATACAATTCCTATATTGTTGAAATTCCGATTATTGATAGTTATTTTTTTGAAAGCTATATGCCTTGTATTGCAACCCAACGTTTATCCGCAGACACTATTGCTCTATGTTATAATTATCAAAAAATTATTTCCATATTATTAAAATATGACATTTCAAAATGATAAATAAATGAAATCCATAAGAGTAAGCACTATGGAATCACCACATTCATCAAATAATAGATAAGAAATTCCCGGATTTTATCACCTCATAAAAAGATTATAAAAGAGACAATAATAAAGGATTCAGAAATTAAAAATATGCTAAGCGGATCACTGAAAAAAAAGGAAAAAGGTATATTATTAAAGATGAAAAACTAAAAAAGCTAATAGGCGTAAAACAAATCTAAGTGAAATTAAATATCTTCAAAATTAATTTAGTTAAAAGGCTGTCATTTATTCTGTATACCGCAGCTAGTAATGTTAACAAATTTATTATTTGAATTAATTTTAATATTGGTATACATTCATTTTGCATGTTCAAAATTATTCATTAAATTCAATATTTATATTTCGATCATTAGACATAATGGTAGGTGTTTTATTTTTAAAAGAAAAGCTCACCTATTTTATATATTCAAAGTTTATTTAAAAAAACATAAAAAAATATTTTTTCTTTACAATTTTTCTCTACGGTGCTGGGTTTGGCCACAAAACACTTCAGAATAACGCGGCAATTTCGTTTCTGGCGCTTGGGCGGCCGCTGCCGCGGTACGCTCGCTTCGCTCGCTCGCCTCGCGCATGCTTGGTTCATGTAGAACCTAATGCTCGTCGCTTCGCTCCTCGCAACCTACCCCTAGTTTTCGTTAACCTGTTCCTTTCTAACACCATATTCCTAACCTTCTTAACCACCATGAGTCACAGAGCAAAATTGAAAAGAACAAAAGTGGCTTATTTTGAAAACTTTTAACCGTTACGACGGTAAAAAATAGGCCTCATGTAGACCTCAAAAATTCAGGTTCAAATTCTTTTAAGTCCCATAACTTGCGCTGCCTTTGCTACACTTCAACTGAATTTACTTTACTACTAATCTCGATTTGTCGACTGTAAGTAGTTATTGAAAATCAATAATAATATGGAAAAAGTTACTTCTACTTTTAATGATTCTAGAAAATGAAATTATTCTTACCAAAACATTTATCAAAATAAAATGACATGATTCGATCTTCGGTAGACAGTTTGTCTAAAAGACGAAAAATAGGTTTATCAAGGTTATAGAAGGAGAAAATATAGCAAAGAAGCCATTTGGCATTTAAAACGTAGTCGTACCGTTTTCAAACAACTAAAATTCGAAGAGAAAAAAATCTTGTTTGTGATAGGTTACCTGTGATATAGGTACTTGTCTTAAAACAGGCCTGCTGCAATTACTTTAAATGTGGAAGTTCTGTTAATATTAATATATGTTAATAGGGATGTATTGGTTAAATATACACAACTTACCTGTATGATTAGTTAGTTGAGTAGTCGCCTTTAAGACAATATTGAAGTTATGAAATAAATTGCTATTCATAACCCTATCTCAAAAACTATTTTATCTACTCCATGGACCTAGGAATAATATGGACCCGGCATTAGACACATCAAAAGTGAAGCATAACTTACGTCACATCAAGTCACATGTGTGCAGCATGTATTTGACATTTGGGAAATTTGACATTTCGACCGGGGAAAAGTGTAGGGATTTTTGTGCCGATGTGTGCGTGCGCTAGTGTCGCGACACGAGTGTAGGGATTTTTATGTGCGTCACTGTTACATTTTCCAAGGGCATATCCTGATTATTCTTAGATCCATGATCTACTCACACACTATAAAACATCCATAACAATGTCAGATATTGACAATTAAGACGTGTCATTACGTCAATCACATTTAACAATTATATTGTCGAGTTTGTGGTGGGAAGTCAAGGGGTGCAGTTGGGGTCTACCTTAGACGATTTTGCAAATTGATTGTGGACTTTATAATAATAAATTGGTGTAGTTTGGTGTTATAAATGCTCGTGCTCGTGAACAATTTGTGAAATAGTTAAAGTGGACTGTTATATGGACTCGTATAGACTTGTCACCATAACCTCCCGACCACGAGGCATCAAAGAACATACGCCATCTTTGATGCTACTTGTTACAACTTTACCGTACAACACCGATACTTAGTATCTCAATTTACTGGACATTGGCGGAGTCACTGAAGTCTCGGTGGAAGCCATTTTATGAAACAGAAGAAGAAGAAGAAGAATTATATTGGCTCTGGCCGTAGGTAATATAAAATATTGTACGTATTTTCATTAAGACATCGTTTTTCGATTTGGACTTTCTTACTATCTTATTCTTTTCTTTGACTTTCAAATTTCGAATACCTGCGTTTGGAATATTAGTAAAATTTTTGAAAAAAGAACTACTTCGATGAGCGCGGTCGTCCACTGCCTCGATGAAAAACAAAGTTATCTTTGCTCGCGAGAAATTATAGAGGTTTTGGCTTATCTAAGCTTGCTTCTACGGAACCCTTCATGGGCGAACCCGACTCGCACTAGGCCATTTTTTTTAATTTGCACCCCACCATAGACGTAAACTGGCCGTGGCTCCACGCTCCTTGAAGTGGCAGAGGGCGGGGGGCACATACCGCGTAGAACCGATGGGGCAGAAAGTCAGTGGGTCAGCGCAGCGTTGGAAACCCACCGACCACGTGGTTGGATGACCTGACCAACGTCGCAGGGAAACGCTGGATGCAAGCTATTCATTTGAGACCAAACACAATACATTTCAAAAGTATATTAAAGTAAATTATTCGCGGACGAAGTCGCGGGCAAAAGCTAGTATATATATATATATATATATTTGAAATTGCGTGAGCTAAAAAAGATGCGCTCCGAGGAATAATTTAGTTACGCTTCACTAGGCGCCTTTCAAAATGGTTGCGCTACAAGGAATACCCCACTTTTTATGTTTGCTACCAAGCTCTTCATAGGGTCGTGCAGCTCCGAATATCAGGGGTTTAAAAAAACAGTTTGCTTTTTCTGTATCATCATCATGATCAGGTCTTATTTAGTCTCCACTGCACGACGACCCAAAACAGAGCACGACCCTCTCTGTACTACCAAAGCCATATATTAGCCAGAGCAGTCAGAGGATTTGGCTGACAAAAGAGTAACCTATCAACAGATTCGGACAAGCCTAGGCATAGGTATGAGTAAAGTAACATTTAGCGGTCAGGAAGCTTTGTGTCCGTATACCCCATAATTTACTGAAGCCCAAAAACTCCATCGTGTTGCTTGGTGCCGTAAAATGATTGAAAAATTTAACGGAGGTGACTCGAATGCTGTGTTTGACATAATAACAGGGGACGGAAGCTGGATTTATTGTTACGATCCTGAAACCAAAAGGCAGTCTGCTCAATGGGTGTTTCCCTTCCGAGGAATTGCCAACCAAGGTGAAGAGGGGTCGAAGTTCGGGAAAAAAGATGGTGGTCTCGTTCTTCGGCAGGACAGGACATTACGGAACAATAGTTATAGAGGATAAAAAAACAGTTACTGCAGAGTGGTACACTGACACCTGTTTGCCACTTGTCTTAGAAGAATTTCGAGAGAAACTACCTCGAAGCAGAGTCCTTCTGTACCACGACAATGCCTCATCGCACACCGCCAAGCGAACGATCGACTTTTTAAAGACAGTAGAAGTGGAATTACTGGGTCACCCGCACCCCGACCTCGCACCTTGTGATTTTTATTTATTCCCAAAAATTTAAGAAAACCTACGCGGTAAACAACTCACGGACGCCGAGGATGCAGTCGCTGCGTCTGAAAGGGCCGTCGAAGAGACCCCTAAAGAAGAGGGGCAAAGTGTTTTACCCAGTGGCTCCATCGAATGCAGCGATGTATCGAAACGAAGGGAAACTATTTTGAAAAGATATAATTAAAATAAAATCATGGTAATTTGCTCAGTTTTTGATTTTTTTTAAACTTTCAGATTGACCTAGTATACGCCAGCAAAGTATGTATGAAAATACATATCTGTCGTGTTTTAGCGGCCGGCAAAGTTAGTATGAAAACTCATATCTGTCGTGTTGTTTAAAAATGGTACGACGAGTTTGCTGCGAAATTCAACTACGGAGGTTACAAATTCGAATTTCAAATTTGACTGGCTAGGAAGTAAAAAAGAAATAAAAAAATACAAGATTTTGGCGCGACATTTTCTGCATATTGTTGTATAGGACCGTCGTATGAATATTTATTGACATATTTACATCAGGCCTGGTCTAGGATAAAAGAAAAATCACAGAATATACCAACTGCTTCTCTTCCCGTACAGTTCGTAAAAGCAGGCCGAGGGAAAGGGCAAAAACCTAAGGAGAAAAATATGTCAATAGGTGATGCGGCTAGCAAATCACTATTTTAATTGCATTTTCCACATAAAAGCCGCTAACCGCTAATAGGTAAAGGTTAAGTAATACGCTAAACATGGCTTTTGGGGTCCGTCTCACCTGTAAGAGTAAACACGTGATACTATGTATGTCGGTTTGTTTATATACTTACAATTTTTTTTTTTAATTTTCGCGCAATGTTTGAGAAATGTACTATACAAGCCATGGCCGCAATCAAGCATAGATGGACTTACGTATGTGTGCCTCGGCTCTGCCTCGGCCCATATTCACACGTTCGTCCATCAGTGCCTCTATTGCCGGCCGCTGCAGTAATGTACTATTACATTTACACTTACATTTACATCATAACTACATCACTACTTCCACTACTAGTTGTCAAAACCAGTTTTTGTGTTTTACTTATAAATTTCTTTTGTCATTTGGTTGAGACACTAAATTGTAAAGTTCTGACGCACGACGAGTTCACCTGTCGGAACTGTACTACATTTACAAAATATGTAAACTTGGAATTACAATTATGTGTTCATTAAAACAATTAGATATGTGACACTAGCGCCACCCAGCAATTATTATTTTAATCCTTAATCATATCATATTTATAGAAATCTATCATGTACATTATTAGTAAATTTCTGGTAGTATTTTGGTATTACTTTTCATTATATTCGTTAGAGAAATTAAGAGAAACACCGGCTAACGCCAAAAAGTCAACTTTAAGCGGTTTTTTTTAAAACTACGGTGTACATACATACATAATATCACGGGTAGACAGAGCCTAGGTCTGTACGGTGTAGCTATAAGGCGAACATCACCAAAGGGCTCCAGGAGGGACGGACCTCGGCTTTGGGCGTTGCCTGTGCACGCAAAGCTTGGAAAAAAGCAAACTCTCTTATGCCTGATGGGCCGCAATTGGCATGTCTGAAAATTGGATACCTCTGGCTATTCGGAGCCGGAGAGTTTTAGGTAACGAAGTAGTTCTGTCATTCGTAAGTACTTGCGGTAGCGCGGGAAATGAAACGATGAAGTGAATGGGATAATACTACGCCGACGTAGGTCATCGGGCAAACGCAAAACTTATAGAGAGTCAACTTATTCCTAAGTGACATCCTAGTGTTGCCTATCATGGGATTGAGACGGCCTGTTAGGACGGCGGCATGGTTGCAGACTTTGGAGATTTGAGGACCGAAAGTCAAGTGACTATCGAGTACAACACCAAGGTATATGGCCTTTTAGCCCAGGGAATAGACTTGTCGTACAGGGAGACTGATCCTAGTAGGTTTGACTACATCAAATTAACCTCGATGCGCTACCTCTTAAAGTCTTAAGCCACAAGCCTAGTGAGTCGAGTGAGGCAGATTGGAGACGTTTCACAATGACTGATTTCATGTGGTGAGATGTATAAGGGAGCCGTATAGTCAGCGAGTACAGCCAACTTTACGTTAGTGATCTTAGGGAAGGCCCAAGTTGCCAGCTTGGAAATTAAGCCAGAATGTCAGACTTTGTCGAAGAATTTCGCTATACCGTAAGAATTTCGATATTTCGTGATCCCGTGGGACGACCCTGGTTCGGAATCTGAGAATATGCTCCGTTAGGCGGTGCAATTTATGGTGACACGCATGTTTGGCCCGGAATCCAAACTGCTCGTCGGAGATGAGACTTTTGGACTTTAGACATAGTCCTTGAGTCTTTTGAGGAGGATCCGCTCATAGATCTTCCCCAAAGAACTCAATAAGCTAATAGGTCGATATGATATGGGATTTTTCAGGTCTTTTTTTGCCTGGCTTGGGTATGTCGATCACCAGTGCTTCCTTCCAGGCGGCCGGAAAGGTGCAATTTACAAGACAAGCATAGAAGATGCTCAAAAGGAGAAGGAGGAGGGTCTGTGGAAGGCATTTGAGCATTCCGTTTGAGACTCCGTCAGAGCCGGGGGTTTTAGGGGATTGAAATTGCGAAATTTTGTAATGTTCCCCACGCTTATAATTAAAAACAAAAAAACAACCATAGCGCGTTTGAAAATTGATCCGGCGCCATCTAGCTCGCGTTACAGAAACTTAGTATTTACGCCTGCAAAACTGGCATTATATCCGAAAAAATATGTTTTAACTGACGTTACATGGTCCCCAACACTTGTGGAAAAAACACAAATATAAAGAGACCTCGTTTTTCAAAATTAGTTAAGGCATTATAGCTACAGGAAGGGCCGACTTTTTGCCAGTTAATGTCTACTGTATATTTGGTTTTTTGGCGTCACATAGTTTATGACACTTCGGGGAAGAATACGAATCTTATGACTCCTCAAACTTCAAAATCGGTCCAGCTGTTTAGGCTACAGGATGCAACAATGGAACAGACATATTTACAAACATACATACGCTCAAAAAACATTACCGTCCTTCTGGGTGTGTCAGTCGGGGAAATACCATAGCGCGGAAAGTGTTCATAGTGATTTATCGTAAATTCATTGTTGTTATAACAATTTTAAAACTTACGCGAGAAAATTAAGTATAAAAAATCCGGCTTTACTCACGTTTTTTTACGTCGGATCACCGACTAGTTTCGGTCTGTTACGAAGAAATCATCGGGGCGAGTGATAGAAGTAGCGACGGTAACGCTTCCCTCAGTCAGCGGATCCGACGTAATAAAACGTGAGTAAGGCCGAGTTTTCATAATTCATTGTTGTTGTTTTCCTTTTAACGTAAATTTCCCCTAATATTATTAAGTAGACAAATTTATTTAACATTCCACAAACAACTTCCTTTGGATAAACATTATATTTACTAACAGCAAGCAAGTGTTGCCAGAGTATTGTACACAAGAAAACAAAAAAAAAATATCCATTTAGGGTTCGAGTGGCCCGGCAGTGTAAAATGTTTTGATTGCGTTCCCAAGTCACGTGACACAATTGCTTTTCAATGTTTGTTTTTTTGGAGTAGGGTAGTAAGTCGTTGTAAATAATGCTTTACGCCTCCAAGTTCAGCCAGTCTCCGTGGCGCAGAGGTTTGCTCCTGCAAACAGATATGATTATAGTTCCGCGTTTCGGTACGATAATTTTTATAGTATTATGGAGGGAAAAATTGAGGCCAGGGGTGGGAAAGGTAGACCATATTTGGATGAAACAAAGGAAAAGGCAGGGGTTGTGGCGTATAAGGATATTAAGAGAATAGCTGAGAACCAAGAGACATGAAGAGTACTCAACCGACAAGAACACAGTTCTTAAATTATAGATATATATATAGTTATATATAGATTCGATACGGGACGTCCAAGGAGGGTTGGCGGCGGGCAGGCTTGCCGATCGTTACAAGTATGCATTACATCGTGAATATCATATGTAATAGCGGAGCCCGGGACCCTGGGTCCACCGTGTCAAAGCTGAGGATGCGACCTGGAGAGTTCTCAGATCAGAGAGAGAGACTTCATAATCTTCCCACAATATTGTGGATAGGGAAAATTTATATAAATAAATAATAAATAAAAATATAGGGACATATCACACATATTGATCTAGCCCCACAGTAAGTTGTGAACTTGTGTCGCAGGATACTAACTCAACGATACTATATTTTTTAATATATACTTATATAGAAAAACATCCAATACCCAGGTCAATATGAAAATATATAAATATATGACTTTTTTTTATTTCATATGGCAACTTTCCGTCGTAGTTATCATTTCCTTAGCAGTGTCGTTGTTGTTGTTCTGTTCCAAATAAAAGCAAGAACCTCTGAATACTAATTCAATCGTATAGATAACTTGTAATTGACAAGTACTTTGTTAAGTCATCGACATGATTTTGCGACTTTTAGACACGATGGTGTAAGTACATTATATTCCGCTCATTACATGCGACTCATGCGAAGTTTTGTTTGTTACGCTTTCACGCCGTATCTACAGGACCGATCATCATGAAGTTTGGCATACACATAGTTTAGGGTACTAAGAAGTACATAGGCTATATATCATGTGGGCGAAGCCGCGGGTAACAGCTAGTTCCAATTAAATTTACGAATTTAGTTCCGCTTTTGTTTTATTAATTCATAGAAACACGAAGACGCTAGTTAATATGATATTCGAAGTATTGGCACAGAATTAATAATAGTTGGTATTGGGGAGCCGGATGGCCTAGTGGGCGTGAGCATTATAGTGCTTTCGTATTTTAAGCAACCCGAGGCGCAGTCCATACTTGGATGGGTGACCACAAGTGGCATAAAAATATCGGAAAGCACGATAAGCCGTTGGTCCCGGCTGTCATCATTGATGGCAGACGTTAAGCTATGTCAGATGCCTTTAGGCAGCTTGAAAAATCTGACCACTTACACACACGAAAAACAAACAAACATACGAAGTATTATGAGTACTGCTTATAGATTCTATTTTTTTCACAGGTTAATCGATTGCTGCCTTGTTTCGGTACAAGGTAACGACGACCGGGAAAGATTTCATGCTCCTAGATTTTACCAAACTACAATGGACCCCCAGGTGGACAGAGGTACTGGCACATATAGACCAAATATAAGATATACCCCCGATTTCAGAGTTCCAGAAAATATGCTTGAATCCTGGAGCACAGACTATTATGAGTCTCATAGACCTTACAGGATTTCACCCCACAGAATGCAAGCTGAACAATTTCCAGAATTTTTCGTAAGTTTGTTTCACTATTACTCAGTGAGTTATCAATAAACTTGTTTTTTAATAGGTAATCCCATCCCATGACCGCATATACATTTATATATATATAAATGTATATGCGATCATAGGATGGGATTATATTGCCTATATATATATATATATATATATATATATATATATATATTGTAAATTTCAACTGTCTTAAAATAATAATCTAGTTGGCGTTAGTAGATCTTGGAATTATTGTTTTCATTTTTACAAAAATATAATTTAACTAGCAAGTAAACAAGAACTTTTTCGTTGTGCGTGTATGATGTTGATAACCGTGACGTGATATTATGTAATAAAAAGTGCGAAATATGCGGGATTAAGACCAGTCGAAGGAAACACAAAAAACTGAAATGTATGGCAAAATTTTATTTTGACGATGCTATAAATTAAATATATAAATTAGTGTTTTAATGTAATAAGGGACTAAATTTGCTGCGAAAGAAAAGGAAATACTTGGACGCCTTTCTATAATTGGGGATTTTAAAATAAAATATTTTTATCTACTCTTACACTATAAAGAGTCTCTGACGATACCAGAAATTGGCCATTAATAAGCATCATTACGTCAATCGCATTTATAATTACAAATATGTTGTCTCTGGCCGTAGGTAATATTGTACGTATTTTCATAACGACATCCTTTTTCGATTAGGTAATGACTTTCAAATTTCAAATCCCTTCTTTATGAAAGGAAATCCTTGGTCAGATTTTAGAAAATAGAACTACGTAGCTGAGGTCGTCTCACGGGCGTCCACTTGATTGTACAGTACACGCATCCTTGACATGAGTTTCATTTGCCGCCATTGCGAAGTAGGTAGATTTATTTGCAATAAAGTGAATGATAGTGTAGTGTGTAATGACGAAGTAGAAATGTACACTACCCAAAATTTTCTACGGAACAGAGCACATAAGCATCAATTTGTTGCCAGATAAGTCGAGAATGAAGTACATATGAAAAAGTTTATAGTTTCTGAAACATTATAAATGCTTTATAGTGTGTTTGTGGATAAAGTATTGTAAGCAACTGTTCGTAATTAGTCCTTAAAATACTCATGTGATCTTATTATGAAACTCGCCTGCGGCTCGTTTCAAATTTGTACATATTTAGTCATGATAAATTATATACAACCATGGCACACTACATGCTTCAACAACGCATAGAAGTTAGTAATAGTACATTATGATACAAGTACGGTAAGCTGGATATTATAGTCGAGGTGTTTAATAAACCTACGACTATAATAGACAGCTTACTGTACGAGTATCATACGACGTTTTTCAATACATTTGCGATTACCATAAACTAAAACAAGATTGCAGTTCAGCAAATAAGGAATTTATAAAAGTTAGGGACTAAAGCAGTTTGTAAAAACACATTAAAA
Organism: Rhodophaea formosa; assembly: GCA_963082605.1. Taxonomy (NCBI): domain Eukaryota; kingdom Metazoa; phylum Arthropoda; class Insecta; order Lepidoptera; family Pyralidae; genus Rhodophaea; species Rhodophaea formosa. The sequence continues at coordinate 6,399,924 of OY720225.1, read as the reverse complement.
TTATCAGGTACATTTACTCAGGTTCATTTTCTCCTAAAAAGTACATTAATATTGATGTCCTTCTTCTCTAACACTAATCTTCTTCTTTTCGAAGTTGGTTAAAAAATCACATCTCACGAATCAGAAAAAAGTTTTCATGCTGAACTTGAAACTCTTTGCTCGGATTCTATGAAAAAGTTTAAATTTTGCATCTGTGGCATTGGGCTATTAAGCGGTTGTGATTGGTGTAAAGTAAAAGCACTAGTGGCATAAAAATACATCATTACGATATAAATTTCAATGTCAAATGAACCGTATTATTAGCAAATGTATTGAAAAAACTTTTTTGAAGATCAATGGTTTTTACTCTCAAAGTGCTATGTGATATGTCACCTAAAAATACCAAAGGCTATAAGCCTCATTTCTGGTTGAGTGGCTTAATTAATAAACAAAATTGCTGAATTTTTAAGGGACTAAAATCTTCGTGAGTTCTTCACAATCCGAAAAAGTCACTGTTTGGTGTGGATTTTTGCGCTATGATTGAACCACATTTAAGAAAAGATGACGTGCAAAATGAATCCATCGGGATTCATCACCACTGCCGAAAAACTGCCTTTACGGATTTTAGGGCTTAGAACACACGTCAGTTGAGTTTGAATTTGTGGCCCCCAATAGAAACTCAAACGTAATTGTATGGCATTTTTTTCATTTTCACCCTCACTTCCATATTTGTCTATGATCTTTATCGCCTAGAGAAAACATAAGGCAGTGGGTAGTCTGATACTAGTAATAGTATCTTCTTTGTAGTTTGTGTTCATCACCTACAACGGCCATTGGACTGAAATTATATTTTGGATAAAATTTCATCAAATATCCTTATTAAATAAAATGAAAGTGGTAGCAATACCACTTCAACAGGTTGTTTTTATAATTTCAAATTTCCAGCGCTCTTCATGAAAAACTCTTTATACATTATGATTAATTTAATATAGTCGTAATGTAGACTATGCATTTGAAGTTATTAGTGCTTACCTTCGAGCAACACGGCTTTTCCGTACCGGAAGGGAGTAGCCATACGTTGCGTTCCCCTCTGTCGAAGTACAAGCCTAATTTTTGCTTGCGCATTGAATAAAACTAGTTGCGCTCGGATGTCAAACTAGACAGAGTCGAGTTGTGCCAGTGAGCGGTGCTGGGTTAAAAATGCCGAATTGTTCAGTTTTATGCTGTAAGAAGGGATCTGGGACATCCAGTATACAAAAAGATGGTGTTACGTTTCACATGTGAGTAAATTATTATGTTATTTTGTTCATTTATTTATATTTAAACACCGAAATCGTTTATTTTACTCTGATATAATTGTTGGATTTGTTTACCAACATTTAGTCCACTCGCCCGTACAATCTCGGATCGGTCGAGCGATAAATCCGGTTTCTCGCCGATGAACTTCTTAGTGATGTTACCTTTACATTATAAGTATCGATGTATTTGGGTGGCGTGGCAGCGTAATGTAATCATATTTGATCTTATGGTTTTATATAATTATCTATACAAGTAGTTCGTCACGAACTTTGACCTCGCGAACATATATTTAAATATCTCTTTGAACCTATTTCCATGCCATGACTTGAAATTTGTACTAGTAGTACCTATATACATTTTAAATTAAATCGTATTTGGAGCACCGGTTCGAGACAAGAGTTACAACATTTCGCGGAACAAACATATCTCCGTATATTCATAGGTACTTAAATACACACTTACATAAAATGTGTTTTCACCCTAACTTGACTTGAAGACCTTGCTCGCTTCGCTCTTTCGGCCCATTATATAACTAGTCGTTATATTATATAACATTATATAACAGCTCGTCATCACAACAACCTACAACTAGCCACTAATATCAACTACTACGTACTACTACTACTTCTGCTTTAAACTTGATATAACTAGTAGTGCCTAGGTATCAGCATCATGCAAAATATTATATTTTGTATTTGTATGAGTAAAACCGGAAATTTAAAATGTATGAAAACCCTTATTATCTTGGGCCCGAGCGAGAGAATATGGATTTTCATTAATTTTTACCTCTCGCATATTTTAGGCAGATATCTTGCACTTTGTTTTGTGAATAGCATGTGGTCTCAACGCCTTAATCGTACGATTTGTTCTTAGAGACTCGCATAGATGGCGCCAGTCGAAACTACACAACATTACGTATATTTAGTAAGTTAAAGGCTAACGCAGATTACCGCCATCTAGTATCGAGTAGCAAGCAACTGTCCTGCGCCATACATTCGCCTGCTTCTCGCAACCTTAATTTAGTCCAAATGTTAGTATTATATTGTCTTTTGTGAATAGTATAAAACGGATATGTTGGTCTAATTTTTATTAAGTGAGGTGTCATTAGATCCGTATGCTTTCCCCGAGTGTCATAGGCCATGTAACATTTTTGCATCTTGACCTTGCTGGAAATCGAACCCTTGACCCTGCGAATCAAGAGGCACTTGGCGATACTGAGTCACAGAGGTCATCGGATTACGTAAAAAAAATTTGCCTTATTGTGTTACCTGTTACTTACCAAAAGATATTTGTTTTTTTTTAAGTTCTGCGTCAGAAATTGATAATAAAATCTATATTTAATACCTAATCATAATATTTCGTTTGATTGTCTGATAAGAAAGTTGATTCCATGCTTCGAAGGTAGGTTAAGCCGTTGTTTCCGGCTGCCATCTGGTAGTCGTTACAGGGACCACGTCAGAGGCCAAGAGGCGATTCCGAAGAACTCTGACACCAGGGTGAGCATGGTCGACTGACCGTGTCACATACACGAAATGATGATGATGATGATTCGTTTTGTTACCTTTATTCCTTCCAATTCCTTCCTACCCTAACTCCTAGTTCCTGCCCTACTTAATATGACAAATTCGAAATTTATCGATTTTGCACTATCGACAGTTGAGTGCACAGCCCGTACACGTCAAAAACATATCAATGTGTTAGTTTTGCCCCATCTGTACACAACATTATTGCTGTTTTGTTTAATTTTTTATGTCTAAGTGTCATCATTACAGTCAATTGACAGGAGAAGTTTTGTATGTAGGTGTGCGGAACTGTACTTGTGTGCACTTTTCCCCCCGCAAAAAACGCCAGAACGATTTGAGTAGTAAAATATCGCTATGGCCACTCCCTTCCGTGTTGCTCGAAGGTGCTTACAGTGTTAGCCACTAATAGTATCATATCAATGTTTTACAAACTTTTTTTCTAACATAACTAAGTGGTTTTTAACCGACTTCAAAAAAAGAAGATTCTCAATTCGTCGAAATCTTTTTTTTTATGTTCTCCGATTTCTCGAAGTCACCTGGACCGATTTAAGAATGTTTTTTTGTTCGATAGGTAACACTTTACAGATGGTCCCATTAAAGTTTAAGCCTCATGTGTCGATCACTTTTTGAAAAAATACACATACACAAAAAAAAGTAGTACCTACTTAATGCCGTTCGGTTTACACTAATTTCCATTTTATTCTTTACTATTAAAACAAATTAATAGGGTTCAAGTCGGTTATTGTTTTTTGTTAAAGATATTTTATTACGTCTGTCTTAATCTTATTTCAAGTTTGCTTCTTACTACGGCTGCTATTGTACTACGGTGTACAGACGCTTACGACTCCTGGCTGGCTGCGCTGTGATTACGTATAAACACATATTAACCTCCGCGGCAGCTACAGAGTTGGTCCTTCGCAAACACAGAAGGGCCCCAGACTTAGAGAATATTTTGGGCTTATGGTACGACAACAATTTTTGGCTCTACAATTCATCAATGTATGCGTTTCCGGTTAGGATTCATTATCATCCATTGGTAAGTTTTTTTTTTTAATTAATTGCCTGCTTCCTCTACCACATTCTTACATTATATATACTTTCCGAAATATTAATCGTTGTGGAACCTTATTTTTTCATTCGTCCGTTAACTTTTCCTGAAACAATGCTGGGGCTTGAGAAAGCTTGAAATTGTTTAGTGTAGTAATGTCAAAATGCCAATATATTGTCAATGATTATGTTATTTTACTAAACTAAATTCTAGTTTATAATAAATATATATTGGAGTTACCCTTGCGGGGTAGACAGAGCCCAGGTCTGTAAAACATATTTAAAATCTTAGTTTATCTGTTAGTTTAGTTCTTTGTTTTAAGTTTATAGAACTAAATTTATATTGAACATTTACAAGTCAGAAGCCGTTTAAAACTTCAGTCAATCTAGTTACACTGATTTATTTTTAAATATATTCGTTGGTTACAATTAACTAAAAACCAACAATATAAACTAAGATTTTAAACTAAAACTAATTTAAAATATAAATACATATAAGACGAACAAAAAACTAAATTTAAGTAATATTATAAACTAAAGAAGAAAAAATAACTATAAACAAAAATATCGCATTGATCATTGCCTTGCGGCAGGCCCGCCCAAAAGGCTGGCCGCATTGCCACGCCGGATGGCAATGCTAATTTATTGTGCAAAAATTTGCCAGCCTTTTGGTCACCAGATAATTCGACCAGCCGCTCATTAGTTGTTTGAAATAACATGAGACACCACAGACCCAAAGTCTCCGCGTCGAACGGCTTAAATATGTCGCCATTACCGAGGCATGCATATTTGCGTCTTTTGAGGGAATCGGCGGTGGCCGCAGATGTGCCAGCCTTGCAACAGGTACCATGCAGGTGGGAAGGCACGAGTGTATTAACACACGTAGCGTCCCACACTAATATTCTCCCCAACCTCGAACACACTAGTGTGATGCCATCCGGTCTCCTGCCATCATCGCGCGCCAGGCCATTTGCTTCCAAAGCAAACGGCAGCTCGATGGTGACAAGAGCACGGTGGATAATGTTGTTTAAATTGGCATGGCGACCAATGCGGCCAGCGCTTCTGGAGCAAGAACTCCGTGACGTCCAAACTGGTCAACTTGCCTATGTGCCCCGCTTACTGCCACTTTAGAGAACTAATCTGCTGAGCTACGTCAGTGACTGTTTGTCTAAGCATCTCCTTGTCTCTGATCTCGAGCAAAGAAACACCGAGCATGGCCCTCTCCATTAGGTATTTAGCGACCTTGAGCTTTGTTATGTGGCCTGAGGGACTACGTTTCAGATCCATAAATCAGCACTTACCAGTGATATAGTGTCAGTAGATTATAATCCCGACCTAACATTTGTCTCCTGACCTGCTAGAGCAGCCTTTACCCACAAACCGCTCAGTGCTCTCCGCCTTTCCCAACAGCCACCATCGTCCAGTTTTTCTAGAATAGGCCTCAAAATACCACTCATACGCTCAATGCCCCTATAGCGTTGGAATTTCTACCGAGCAGACTTTGATAAATTTCAGCCTGAACTAGAGGTAGATTCTGATCTGGCTACATCCAACTGCAAATAACTACGTCAGTTTTGTAAACATAGTTATTAAAACTCCAAAACTGGCTATACCTAGAGACTATCGCAAAGAGTATACCTTACAAAACTCTATCGATGATGGATAAATGCTTCAAAATTTGCAACTGTTTACCTACACATAAAAACAGGGCAAGATGAACAGAAGCTTGTAAAAAGCTCTCGCTGAGATGACGACGTTTGGTTTGATAGTAACAAAAAAATACACTAACGCAATCCTAAGTGTGCAAGTAAAATTCGCCACTGACCAGTTTTTTTTTTCAGTTTACCCTGCCGCACCGAGTTAACCGTACTCATCCGTTTCCAGTGATGTGGGATATGTCAGTTTGGGCGATGCCACATACCTTAAATTGGCAAGCAATGACGTGCAATCGTGCAGCACCTTATCAGTATGTCTCATGTGATTTATTTTTCTTAGCTAACCTTTACTTTACAGCGTGTTTTTTTTATGACATAGGACGACAAACGAGCAAGCAGGTCGCCTGATGGTGAGTGATCACCATTACCCATGAAAAACTACATCACCAGGCGTGTGACAAGCGTGTTGCCGGCCGTGACCCTGGACAAACCAATAAAGAGGTGTCTCAGCCTGTCAAAATTAACAATTCCAAAAAAAATACGATATGATATATCGATAGTATCATACAAAAGTGTTTAGTCACCTGGAAATCAGTATGGGAAAGTAAAAAAATACGGGTTCCCAGCATTGACCCAAAGGGAAAGTTGTTCATTTAGACGGTCTGAGTCACCCCTTTAACACTTTGTAGAGTAATGAAGTTGGGGCACATAAAGTCGTCAGGACGGCGCACACAGCAAGTAACATGTCAAGATCAAAGAGTGCAGTTTTATTTCTGCACGTGGGCTTCTTCCGCTTTTGTTTCACTTATGTGAAGCCTTCGATGTCAACCCTTCTCAAAAACTAGTTCAAGAGGAAGAGCAAGACCGGTGGAAGGCGGTAAAGGTCCTTATGTACAAAAGCAACGGGCTTTTTTGCGGTTGTCTGGAATATCTTTATCATGTCCTGAAGCCGCTTCTCTCACTTTTTGTCTCTCCACCGAGACAACATTTGGTCGCTTATCCAAACGACTCATACAGAGCACTTTTGCACTGTGTATATCATCTTCTTTCTATTTGCTGGTACAGATCTGAATTACGTTGACTTTGTACATGCAATCCAGCTGCTTGTCTAGGAACACCAGAATGTCCTTGCGCGCGATTCATCAGCCGGAGTGACGTTGCAATGTTTCTGTAAAGCGATCTGATTGGCCATTAGGTTGGGTTGGTAAGATGCGCGGAATTTGAATAATTGAAAAAGAAAACACAACGCTTGGAACGGATTAAACAATAAAAATTTTGGTGTCTTAGTTTTTTTAGTTTTGCATTTTAAATGTAGCTCATTCCTTGTGGTTTCGTTTTCAGGACAGACCTTAACCCAGCTGTAATCGACTGGGGTGCTCATTACAACGTAATTGGTTACCAATTCGTAAGAGCTTATAATAGGATTCCACGGCCTTTCTATAAATATACAGTAAGACTGGAGGCTGAAAACGATGCCATAAGACCATGCCCTAAGGTAACAGCTATCAGTATCTATCCCTTTCTTGGGCAGTGGTCCCGTTAGAATTTTAGGGGGACAGAGCTGCCACAATTTGAATTAATTAATAAAAAGAAAACCAAGATATCATTTAAAACTTTTTTCTGCGTAGCCCTAGCTAGATAATACTTAAAAATTTTTTTGAACCACTGTTTTTTTTTTCCTTTTTTGTCAAAAACAGCGATTTTGGCGAGCTAAGTGAAGCTTCACGTTCACACTTTAAACTATAAACAATAGTACCTTTATGATTCAATTAAGCTAAGGTGATCACTACAACACGAGTTATTTGACAAAACTATGAGTATCGTTATATGAAATCATACAAAATTTTTCAACAACCTGGCTGTAGAAATCTACAACGTGCAACTTAATTAACTGATAATGCCTCGATGTTGAAGCGTTGGAAGGTTTTTTCTATATTTAAGTAATCGAATTATTTATTTTGTCAACTGAGATTTTTCAATAAATCATTTACATTCTTAAAAAATTAACTGAAAACCTCAAAATTTGTTATCACAAAATTATTTTTGTTTTATGCGTATTTTATGCCCAGTCCAAAAGTGTATTGCGCTGAGCTAAAAAAAATTAGAACTTTATCAATAAACTAGCTTTTGCCCGCGGCTTCGCTCGCGTTAAAAAGTAGAATTGATCAAAATCCTTTCTTAGCGGATGCCTACGTCATAACATCTACCTGCATGCCAAATTTCAGCCCGATCCGTCCAGTAGTTTGGGCTGTGCGTTGATAGATCACTATGTCAGTCAGTCAGTCACCTTTGAGTTATATATATTTAGATATGTAAACAAAATAGCAACCATACATTGTCGTATTCATTGACTGACTGACGATTCGGCCAAAAAATATTCGGACAGGTAGTCCGAATTGACACTTTTTAATTTTAATATATTTTCACTGACCATTCGGACACCACCAAATTATCAAAGCCATTTAGAACAGTCAGTTAAAAAAAATTTGGAAAAAAAGCGTCCACTAGTAGATGTGACACAAGGGGACAATAATATAATTACTGCAAAGGCCGGGAAGTTAGGGATTGCCGGATGAGTAGTTTTTGTTTTTTGACAATAATAACGAGTACGGCAATCCCTTTCCTGCCGAGGAAAGTATAGAGCTTTTCTCAATAACTGTGAGGAAATTAAACTTAAAGTTACATGTCTTCATATATTTTTGCTTACTATTTGCCGGCAGTAAATTTCCACTTTCAAATTAGGCGAAGTAGGTACATACAATCTATTGCAGTGTTGCTTTTATAACTGAAATTCACTTTGAACGGTTTTATTTCAAATAAATAACCAAACTTTGCACATAATTATCGAAAATAATCAGTGTTTACTGTAAAGTTTATTAAATCACCACAGGGTTGTCTGAAAATATAAGCATTCCCGCGCTTTTTTTATTCTTTCATTTTTAACTATCAATTACAGCAAAGGAAACAATGCCCATAGAGCCCAGTCATATTTTAAGCAAAATGTGATAGATCATAGATTTTGTCTCTCGCAACGAAAATTAAGCATATTTTCATATGATCGCATATCAATATTTTAATAAAATTGCAGTCATCGAGGGCATTATTTTGAATACAGAGTGAAACGAAGAAGTCTACTTTTAGTATACCTTAAAGCGAAATTCTAACTAATATTATAAATACGGAAGTGAATTAGCCAATTTATTTTGTTTTGAAACCACGCGGACGAAGTTGCGCGAAAGAACTAGTATTTATTACAAATATTATTTAATGAGCCTGAAGAGCATTTCTGTTGAGGTATAAAAAAAATAAAGTAGAATTAGCTCATATTAATGGTGGTCATAAAATAATAAAGGCTTGGATTTAGAATCGTGCGCCCCGATTTTTTGATAAAACACTGTTGTAATAGCTAGATATGCGTTCCCTGATCACTGTTATAACACTCTCATTACAAGATTTTTCTTCTTTTTTCGAGACATAATCAAAAATATTTCATAACCTAGAAGTGACTTTTTCTGACTTGTTTACATTTAATGACATTGCTAGAGCGAGACAGCATCAATAATTTTGTTCACATGTGACAAAGATGCAGAATATACGGTTGGCAGTACTTCGAAATTCCATTGACAAAACTTGCAAAAACGCTAGATGCCAAAAAAGAGGGAAAATTGGCGCTTTTGGTTGACGTTATTTGTATACCTACATATCTACTATGTACGCTGTTTCGCTTGAACGACTGAGGGCAGAAAAGAAGCTAGGTTCAAGTAAGTTTCTTTTTAAGACCACCTGGAACGACTGAGGGCTGAAAAGAAGTTGGTTCAAGTGTCGAGCGAGTGTTTTGAAAGCTAGCAGCATTTTTACATGGATGACTTTATCAAATATGTGAAACTTCAAAAATTAGTTTCTTGGGAATAGTTCAAAACCTTGTAACGGGAGTGGTACCAGGGCAGAGCCCTTCCCTCCCCCTCCCCCCTCCCCCTTTTTTCCCAAAATTCGGGGCGCACGATTCTAAATTTCAACCCTTTCGATTGCATATATAAAATCTACCACTTCCGGTAAAGTACATGTTGTCGATTACCTGATTGACCCACCCAGAAGGAGGGTAATGTTTTCGCGAGTATGTGTATGTATGTATATACTTAGTCAGGTCATAAGTTCTGTCAAAAACTTTTTATAAAATTAATGATACACTTTTTGATAATTATAAATAAATTATATATGAGATTAAAGGTAATTTAATTTAGAATACAATTTTATTTACATTATTCAAAATGCCCTCCCCTATTTTGGAAACATGCCCTTAATCGATGCGGCCAATCATCAATCGCAGCACGCACCACATTCATATCCATTTCTGCCGCTGCTTTAGCCAAAGATGCTCGTAGAGATTCCAAATTCTGATGAGGTTTAGCGCAGACTTTCTCCTCCAAATGTTGCCATATCTTGTAATCCAGTGGGTTTAAATCTGGACTAGAAGAGGGCCAGTCTTTATGTCCGATAAAGTCAATTCCACGGGCGGTCAACCAGTTTTGCGTGCTTCGTGCTCTATGAGCTGGTGCAGAGTCCTGTTGGAATATCCAATGTCTGTTTTTGAACATTGTTTAAGAAAGAGGTTCCACTATGTTTGTTAGGACGGTATTTTGGTACACCTCGGCACTGGTTTTTACACCTTTTTCACAGAAAAACACCCCAGTTAAGCCTGAATATGAGACTCCAAGCCAAACCATGAGTGACGAAGGATAATGTCCTCGTTGAATCCTTGGAATACGCGTGCTGGCTTCTTCACTGCTGTGGGCATACACATTATCATTTTGTTTATTATAACTTTCTACGATGTTAAAAATTTTTTCATCCGAAAACAAAATTTCGCGGTATTTTTTTCCCGCGTACCGACGTAACAAAGCGCGGGATCTATCCAGCCAATTTTTTTTTAAACGGTCGTTCAATAAATGTCCGGTCTTCTTACGATAAGCTCGTAGTCCTAGGTCTTCATTTATCACTTTTTTGACCTCGGTTCTGCTTAGGCCCATTTAAAGAGCTAAGATTTTTTTTATACGAACAGGATTTCGTTGGATTCGCGCTATCACTGCTTTGATGATCGCTGGTGTCCTAACTGTACGAGGTCGGCCGGTCCTCATACGATCTTCGAAGCTTGAATCTTCAGTGAATCGTTTGATAGTGCGATAAACAAATCGGTGCAACGCGATAACCGCTACTCTATCTTCTTTCTTCGACTACTTCATATTTGAAAATGAATGAAAATTAATGTCTTTTCTATTTTCGGCAAGCGCAAACGTTCTATTTTTAAAATTGGTGAAGTTCATCTAGCCAGTATTAAAAAATAATAATAATAAGGTTTTGACAGAACTTATGACCCGGCTACGTATATATATATGTTTGTAATTATGTCTGTTCCATATTTCCATACTGTAGCCTTAACGGGTAAACCGATTTTGAAGTGTAAGGTGTCATAAGATTCGTATTCTTCCCCGAAGTGTCATTGGCTGAAATTCAATATAGCGGGCGTAAACTGTCGAAAAGGCAATCGTATTTTTTAATTTTTTGAAATAATCCACTTGTTTTTTGGTTGATTTATTTGGTTTACAATAAACGCTTCTACTTTGTCAGGTGGAATGGGGTTGGTTGCGCTGCTTGAAGTCGGGGTCTTGGGCTCCCCTGGGCGTCGAATTAGGAGCACCTCTGCACCGGACTACTCGTGGTTCTCGTAGCCGATACTCCGGCTTGATTGGGTTAAACACACTTAACCTCAAGCTCAGATCGGTGCAGACGGTAAGCTACTTCAACGACTACAACGTGCATAGAGCCTTGGACTTTATTTATGATGCATACAACGCAAGAGTAGAATACGTCTATTTAGATCACAGGTATGAAGACACTAATGAGAATTCGCCTAAACTTAAACCCGGATTTAAAGCGCCTCATAATTATTTTCGTGATTATGGAGTAGAGGCATACAAAAGCCCTCATTGCTGTTTGCCTGAATCAAAGAGGTTGGAACATAGAATTTATGGAGAATAAAACCTTATTGCGAATATGGATTAATAATAGTAGTTAAATAGGTAAGTAGTTCTTCAGGACACTTTTTTCAAGCGCCTTCACTTAAAAATAGTGGAAGTCGAAAACTCAGCAAGTCATTTTTTTAAACCTTTAAACCTCTTTTAACTAGGTCAAGGATTATTATTCAACTAGACACTTCTTTATGTTTTTAATAGCCATTTATGTGCCAGAAGCCTCCCCTTTCTGTTTCCAATTCGACCTGTCTTTTGCTATCTCTTTCCAATCTTTATCAAATCTTTATCAAGGTTTTAGGTTTACCTCTTGATAGTTTTCCGTCAGTAGGGACCTATAAAGTAGTTTTATGAGCCCATTCTTCTGGAACCATTCGGCAATCATGACCCGCCTAGTCCCACTTTAGCCTAGCGGATTTCATTCCAACATCTACAACTTGAGTCATGGAGTGTCGTATTCCTGACAGGATCTGTTCTCTTAATACCTAACATACTGCGCTCCATTGCTCTTTGACAACCCTGCAGCTTTTGTTTTTTTTGGTCAGGGACCAAGTCTGAGCCCCGTAGGTTAGGATAGGCAGGATACATACATCGAGGAGTCGCTTTTTAAGGCAAATTGGTTAAGACCTTTAAATAGTTCCTTCATTGCCCAATAACTCTTCCACGCGTTGTCAATCCGACGTGAAATCTTTTTGATTGCCGATTTTTGAAGGAGATTATTTGTCCTAAGTCAATATACTCCTCGACGTACTCGTATATCCTGCCTATCCACCATAACTCTACGTTTGGTGGTATAAGTCATAAGATTGGTTTTTTCCCTGTTCATATGGAACCTGCAGGCTCGCCGTGTTCAGATCTTGGAGCATTTGAGCTAGTTCCGACGCGGAAGAAGCGAACAGTACAATGTCGTCGGCGAAACGTAGATTCGTTAATCTATTTTCGCCGACGACAATGCCTTTCCCTTTCCAAGAATCCGCCATTAGTTGAAACACTTCTTGTAAAGCACTAGTAAATAATTTGGGGGAGAGCGGGTCACCCTGCTTCACACTTGTCTGTATCTGGGAGGATGTGCCAGAGAACGGCTGTACTATTATCGTAAGTATTTTTTTTTTGTTTATATATGGTTCATTTACTTCTTGATTATAATATTGACTCGTGAGTGACACTGTCGAAGGCCTTGGAATAGTCCACAAAACCTAGCTATAGTGGTTTATTGTTTTCGGAGTATTTCTATTATTTGATTGATGGCTTGTAGATGATCGGTTGTTGAAAAGCCGGGACAAAATCCAGCTTGCTCGGGTGGCTGATAATGGTCTAATTTTTGAGTAATGCGGTTCGGTTTTGTATAATAATAATAAATATTTTGTAGATATGGGAAATGAAACTAATAGGGCGATAGTGGGTTAAGTATGTATATCTTTTTTGTTTCCTTATTTATGCAAGAGTATTATATTGGAATGACACTATTTAGTAGATAGCTGTCCTGAAATTAAAAGTGAATTAAAAGTTTTGTTAAACGTGGCACTAAAGGACCCCAACCAATGTTTATTAGGGTTTCGTAGTAAACTAGGAACCCTTATAGTTTCGCCATGTCTGTCTGTCTGTCCGTCCGCGGTTTTACTCAGGGACTATAAGTACTAGAAAGCAGGAATTTGGTGAGTATGTAATAATCATGCCGAAAATATAGTAGAAAAAATCTTGAAAAAAAATTTTTTAGGTTAGGGGTAAGTATGCAAGTAAAGGGGGACTAATATTTTTTTTTCTATACAAAACATCGTGTTGGGTATTGTTAAAAAAAAAAATATTGTGAGGTTAGGAACACCATTTTTCGATTTAGGGATCCGTTTCCAAAATATTTGGTTGTAAAGTGCAATTTTTTGTTAGAGGTAAGTGTCCCACCCCCCATCTGCTAAACGGTTATATATGGATACGTGAAAAAAATACAGCAGTAGTATATATACTGACGTTGAAAGGAAAACTGTCAGAGCTGAGTACTAAGTACAAACTAAAAAGTTATAGGCAACCAACTTATAAAATGTACTCGAAAATGTAAAATTTCATACAATTTTCATTGCTAGATGTTTTTTGTCGTTAAACTGTGAGGTGCGAGTGTGAACAGTGTGATCTCAAAGTTGTCATTCGTAACTATACGGAACCCTACACTGCGCGTGGCCCGACACGCACTTGGCCGGTTTTTGCTTCTGATGTTACTCCATCGAAACCGGGACTTGCGCCAAATTTTAAACTTCGTATAACGTCATAAACTCCTTGATCGGGACAGGTGGAACAACATTCGGGCATGTGTGAGAAGAATTGTGTAGCATGGCTCCCGCGACGCCGTTTATATCGCGCGATAAACTATCTACTTCTCGCTCTTCAGTATTGCGAAAAACAAGATAGTCGATAAACGTTGGGGCTGGTTTTATTGTATCACTATAGAGATTTTTGTAAAAGTTTGTAGTGATTTTAATAATTTTGTCTCTACTGCGATGTTCTATCCCTTATGATCCAAGATTTGTTTCTTAAAACTCCCTGCTACGCTGTCCGTAGTCAACGATTCTTCTCTAGGGTTTTACTTTATTGTATTACCTATAATTTCTTAAGACCCGTCTAATTTTTCGCTTAACTTGTTTATCTATGGCCCTATATTGTTCTGAACAAAATAGAATTTACCTCTTTCATTTATAAAAGCAATGGTTTCTTTTGATAATTTTGCACAGTATGATTTATTTGGTTTGGCTTTTTGACTGGCGAATTTGACGGCATAAACAATGTGATCGTTTTTATTTTTGTTGACTCAGTTCGGGTTCAGGAAGATCTTTGAAATAATTTGAAAGTTCAAGCATAAATTGGTATTATTACAGTATTAGTACAGTATTGTTTATTATTAACGTGTGCTTGTCGAGTCGCTTTATTTCATGAAATATTTTTAAGCTGTGTATTTTGCAATCAAACTTCACTTTAGCGCGTACTGGTCTATGGTTGTATCAAAATTAATTTTATTTAGGGCGCCTACGTTTTTAATTATGTATTTGTCAGATGAAATAAAATAGTCAATTTTGGTGTTTATTCTTCCGCTTGGTCCCACGCAATTCCAGCGTCGTTGATTTTGTTCATGAAAAAAAGTATGAGAGATATTTAATTTCTGTCCAGAAGCAAATTGTATCTATCTGATGCCTCTATCATTGCGACTACCAAGCCCATATGGTCCAAGTATATTGTGGTTATCCAATTCAGATCTAATTCCGACTTGTGTGTTAAAGTCTCCCATTATTATATAGCATTGAGGTTGGGCTGCTCTGTTTGTGAGCCGCACAGGTGCATATGTGCGAAGATGCAGGTGGAAGCGGATGGGGTGTTTTCGATGCGCGGGTCGTTTATCACGGCATCACACTTTAAACGGCTTAATCCGCAGGGCGCTGATTTCACCCAATATCCCATGTCAGTTAGAGCCACCAGGTCTCTCACGGACAAACGGAAAGCGTCCGGATGCAATGACTTTGATACCCTGGCAGCGAGGACGTAGCATTTTGTGGGATGCAACACGTGTGAGTACCTATGCGGCGTCCTACCTCACTGATACCATTGGATCTCCCGGAGCGGCGGCGAAGATACGGCCTACGGCCAGAGACAATATAATTGTTGTTATAAATGTGATTGACGCAATTATACTTATTAATAAACAATTTATGATAGCGTTCTAGACATTTTATAGTGTGTGAGTAGATAAAAGTTTATTAAATGCTCTTCATTTTATTATCAGACTCCTTAAGCGAATCTATTATATGTAAAATATATTTGGCAAAATATGATAATTTTTAAATCGATTTAAAAAATTAGTCATTTTTACTGAGAAACCGCTTAAATAACGGTAAATTTGTTTTGATAAGAAGAAGAAAGACGAATTTTATTCCCTGTTTATAAATGTTAGTTTTATTAATATAGGACTTAAGGCGCTGTAACACTTAATAATAATAGTACGTACTGGTAATCGCGCGATAATAGTACGCACTACTAATGAAATAAGATTGAAAGTGGCAATACCGGTAGACGATCTCAAATCAAACCTGTGTCTGTCATTTCGGTAGTTTTTATTCAGTTTTAATTTAGTAATTCGGTAATTATAACCAAATATTGTAATATTTTTAGGTATCCCTTTGGCTTATTAAGTTATACTTTTTATAGGTGTAAAAAAGTTGGTAGTTGTCGCTGAAAATATCGAGTAATTCGCAACGAAACCTTTTCTGGATTTTACTATTTAATTTTCCTATGTTTAAAATACTTCTTTTTTAATAATTTGATGTTACTATTTATTTTGATCTTTAAGCTGTGCTTAATAATTTTTTTCATGCTAGTATTCCATGAAAACTAAGGCTATCTGAGCGACAAAAAAAAATAGACGTTTTACAGCGCCTGAATGACAGCGCCTTAAAATGACTGAGCCATGTCTAATTTTGTGGCGCAAGGAGCATGGTGTTGTAGTGTAATTGTGTTTTTCATGCTTTAAATATTAGTCGCGCATGTGTTGTAAAGATTGAACAGTCAAAACAAAAAGTTAGGTACTGTTTTAAAATAGTACATTATGATACAAGTACGGTAAGCTGGATATTACAGTCGAGGTGTTTATAGGCACAAGGCGAAGCCGAGTGCTTATAGTAAAACGACGACTATAATAGACAGCTTGCCGTACGAGTATCATACGATGTTTTTCAATACATTTGCGATTACCATAAGCTAAAACAAGATTGCAATTTAGCAAATAAGGAATTTATAAAAGTTAGAAACTAAAGCAGTTTGTAAAATTACATTTATAATAATCAGGTACATTTACTCAAGTTTATTTTCTTCAAAAAAAAAGTACATTGATAATCTTTTTCTTTTCGAAGTCGGTTAAAAAATCACATCGCACGAATCATAAAAAGTTTTCATGCTGAACTTGAAACTTTTTGCTCGGATTCTATGAAGAAGTTTAAATTTTGCATCTGTGGCTTTGGGCTATTGAGCGGTTGTGATTGGTGTAAAGTAAAGTAAAAAGCACTAGTGGCCTAAATTCATCATTACGATACAGATTTTGATGTCATAAGAACCGTATTATTAGCAAATGTATTGAAAAAAATATTTCGGTATTATTTGGTAATGTCTCCCCATTACCAAATAATAACGAAATTCTAAACCTACTCTTGATGCAAAAACAACATAAAAATAGACGTTTTACGGCAGCGCCTGAATGACAGCGCCTTAAAATGACTGAGCTATGTCTAATTTTGTGGCGCAAGGAGCATGGTGTTGTACTGTAATTGTGTCACATAATCTTACCCTTTCATGCTTTTTTCGTAATGCTACCAAAAATAACTTAAATAAATATTAGTTGCGCATGTGTTGTTAAGATTGAACAATCAAAACAAAAAGTAAGGTACTGTTTTTAAAAAAATATTTCGTTATTATTTGGTAATGGGAAGTTGCATCAAGAGTAGGTTTAGAAAAATGTTTCTGATATGTAAGCATTTTGCATCTGAAATAGTACATTATAATGCAGGCAAACAAAATACCTGCTGAATATTATAGTCAAGGTTAGGCACGCCGAGGTGAAGTCTTCTTATGATAAACCGATGACTATAATAGACAACTAGAGAACGAGGATCATACGATATTGTTCAATACATTTGCGATTATCATCAACGTTAAGAAGATTGCTGTTTAGCAGATAAAGAATGATTTGATGAGAAATTTAGCAGAAAAAGAACCATCCCATGGCTACCAACATAATCACATATACATCCGAGATGCGCAGGTGTAAGGCTGCAATATCTGAATGGCAAAAGCGCCAACGGAAAGATATCCCAATCCAGGAGACACTAAACGATCTACCACCTCAACGTCTTTGATCGAGATTTCCAATCTGGACGGATGACAGACTAAAAACTCCGTTTAGTGCCGAAACATCTTGGCGGTCATCCTGGGAGGCCTGCGAGCTTGCGCAAAAGGAGATAATCCTGGACCCAATCCAGAAACCAGCCGGTTTTGATGCTCAACGTGCCGTTTGGGTCAAATTAACCGATTCCGGACAGGATACGGACGGCCCCACCACCATCTACACAAATGGGAACTTAGATTCTCCAAGCTGCGACTGTGGGGAAGCAGACCAAACTCTGCGGCATATTGCCGAAGAGTGCCCACTACATCGTTTCCACGGAGGACTGAGTGAACTTCACACTTTGACTCCGAAAGCTGTAGACTGGCTGAAGAATTTAAAACTAGACGTATAGGATTCTTGCGGTAGGCAACCTGCCATACGAAATGATGATGAGATAAATAATGTATTAAACCTAAGAATTAAAGCAGTTTGTAAATGTAATAACAAACTTTATTACATAAAATAAACTTGTTTTTTTTTTCCTTAACAATACTCTTAACTAAAATAAAATTAACAGCAACAAAGCATGTGCTGTGTACATGCACACATTACAAAATCATCTAATGTGGAGAACTAGAGCCTGAACTAGGTATCCAGAGGTAGCCTGAGAAGGACACCAGGCCTCCCCTCAGAAGGAATAAATACAGATAGTGTGGCAGCAGCAGAAAACTTACACTAGGATGTACACGAATGTGTGGGAATAGAACTAAAAACTAAGCCTAGAACGTGTTGGGATTACAAGCGACTTATTTTTTAAATTTTTGGTGTGAAGTTTAAATTAAACAATAATAAGAGAGGAGACGTTACCAAAGCGGAGCTTCAAAATATGTGATAGGTGTGAAGAATATCATCTATGTTGTAGTAATCATAATCTCATTATGTATCTGCGTGTAAAAAAGAGGGTTGCTGAGACTAGCACTACGATCGTGTCTTGGGATCGGCAATGATAAATATAAAATAAATAAATTACGGACAAATCACACAGATTGAGCTAGCCCTAAAGTAAGTTCGAGACTTGTGTTATGGGATACTAACTCAACGATACTATATTTTATAATAGATACTTATATAGATAAACATCCAAGACCCAGGTCAATCTGAAAAAGATCATTTTCCATCTTGACCTGACCGGGGATCGAACCCGGGACCATACGTATCGCAGGCAGGCGTGTTGACCGCTGCGCCACGGAGCTCGTCAAAAGTAGGAATACATATTATCACGTCTTTATCCCTTGCGGGGTAGAGAGAGCCCATGGCGATATCAAAATATTTTTTAAATGTCTCGTTTTTAGGGTTCATAGAGTAAATTGAATTGAGACACGGCACGCAACAAATTTTTTTGCTACTATGCCGATGAAATCCTGACCTAACAGAGGCATTGCATAAAAGAAAGGCATAGCCTGTAGACTCATAAAAATTCGACAATGGTCCCGTTTTAGGTGTTTGTAGTTGGGGTGTAGATCCCATAAATGCCGTCAATATCGGGATCCTAGATGAGTCTCGAAAAAAGTGAGATAATTGGTTAACGCTAGATATAGTAAACGTGTACGTCACATGATTTGTTTTTACGCATTCGGCATTCATTGATAACTGGCGCCAATGCTTAGCTTAGCTGGACGAATCGGGAGCATTGCACACCCCCGCTCACCGAGCCCGCATTGATCGTAAGTTTGTCTTATTATTTTTTCCAGTATAACATTTTCCTTTGATTTTGACGTCAATTATCCGATCAGCTGTGATATCCGTCCAGCGGCAGCAATATGCGAATGAAAGTAAACGAACGTTAGCAAGAGATATAATTATGAATGAAATTTTGACATTAATGTCTGTAATGTGTCTAAAATTTAAGTAACATTTTAGGATAAAAAGAAATATTAATAACAAAGTGAATAATGAGTAATATTAAATTGCGATTGCACGTACATAATAAAAAAACCGGCCAAGTGCGTGTCGGGCCACGCGCAGTGCAGGGTTCCGTAGTTGCGAATGACAACTTTGAGTTCACACTGTTCACACTCGCACATCACAGTTTAACGACCAAAAACATGTTACAATGAAATTGTATGAAATTTTACATTTTCGAGTACATTTTATAAGTTGCTTGCCAATAACTTTTTAGTTTGTACTTAATACTCAGCTCTGATAGTTTTCCTTTCAACTTCAGTATACATACTACTGCTGTAATTTTTTTCACGTGTCCATATATAACCGTTTAGTAGATAGAGAGGGGGACACTTACCTTTAACAAAAGTTTGCACTTTAAAACCAAATATTTCGGAAACGGATCCCTAAATCGAAAAATGGTGTTCTCAACCTCACAATATTTTTTTAAAGACCTATCTAACAATACCCAATACGATGGGTTTGCATAGAAAAAATAATATTACTCCCTCTTTACTTGTATGGGAGCTACCTTAAAAAAATTTTTTTTCGAGATTTTCTTCAACCACTTTTTTGTCATGATTAATATACATACCCATACAAAATTTCTGCTTTCCAGTACTAATAGTCTCTGAGTAAAACCGCAGACGGACAGACAGACAGACAGACATGGCAAAACTATAAGGGTTCCTAGTTTACTACGGAACCCCAAAAATACCTCCTTTAATCAGGTCTCAAAGTCTTTGAACTATTCCAAAATTAATGGTGTATGGTAGTATCTAAGGGTAGTATATAGTTTGGCATTTTTAATCTACACACACTAGACCTTACTATATTGTCTAGGCTAAACTAGTTTGTCGATGTTTAAAAACTGGCCTAGTGTCGTAAATGAAAAAGAAATCATAAATGACAGACAGAAGAGAATGGATAAATAAGGGGGAGGCCTTTGTCCAGCTGTGGGACATAACATCGACAGGCTAGGAAAAAAAAATATAGTGATGAGCCAATTAAACTAACTCTTTCCATTTTTGCTCAGTCCCACGGCCATTTTTCTACCCAGAGCAACTGGTACATCCTACGTTTTTAGGGTTCCGTAGTAAACAAGGAACCCTTATAGTTTCCGCATGTCTGTCTGTCTGTCTGTCCGTCCGCGGTTTTACGCAAAGACTATAAGTACTAGAAAGCTGTAATTTGGTATGAATATGTATATTTATCATGCCAAAAAAGTGATAGAAAAAAATCTTTAAAAAAAATTTTTTTGGGGTAGCTCCCATACATGTAAAGTGGGGGAGTATACCCATCGTGTGGGGTATCGTTAAATAGGTCTTTAAAAATATTTTGTGGTTGAGAACACGTTTTTCGATTTAGGGATCCGTTTCCGAAATATTTGGCAAATTTTTGTTAGAGCTATATATAGATATACGTGAAAAAAATTACAGCAGTAGTATATATACTGAAGTTGAAAGGAAAACTATCAGAGCTGATTACTAAGTACAAACTAAAATGTTTAGGTAACTTATAAAATGTAAAATTTCATACAATTTTCATTATTAGATTTTGGTCGTTAAACTGTGAGGGGCGAGTGTGAACAGTGTGAACTCAAAGTTGTCATTCGCAACTACGGAACCCTACACTGCGCGTGGCCCGACACGCACTTGGCTGGTTTTTCTTTTTAGCTAAAATGCTAAGTTGATTACATTGTACAAATCTAATGTGATAGTCATAATTGTTAAGGCCCCACACTAGGCACACTAGTGACGCCAATAATTTATTCCTAATACTTTACAAATAGAAATAAATTCAAGAATGTAAATCATATAAGCCTTAGTAAATAACCTAAAGTATTTTTGGAATCATGTTTTAATATTATGAGAATCTGTCATTAAGGGAAATGGTGATTACCGCCAAAAACGGCCGTTTTTGGCGGTAATCTGATTCTCATAATTCTCACTGATTCTAGTAATATTAAACATGATTCCAAAAATGCTTCACGTTATTTATAAAGGCTTATATGATTTACATTCTTGAATTTCTTTCTATTTGTAAAGTATTAGGAATAAAATAATTGGTGTCGCTAGTGTGCCTAGTGTGGGGCCTTAAGAGCGTATACTAGCAGTATTTTTTCAATATGGTTTTCATACAAATGTATTTCTCTATTTTATCGCTGAAAACTGATTCTAGAGCTACAATTCTTTTTTCATAAAATCTAGTACTAAAATAGGAATGCCTCTATTTTTTATTTTTTCCAAAAAAACTGTTTTTGTACGTATTTTTTTTTTCTTTTAAACAGGGTTTGAGAAAAAAAATAAAACATAGGGACATACCTATTTTAGTAATAGATTGTATATATAAAGAATTGTGCCTCTAGAAGCAGTTTTCAGCGAGAAAATAGAGAAATACATTTGTATGGAAAACGCACTGCTAGTATACCCTCTTAAGTGTTGAAAGAAACCTTTATTATATTAAAGTTTAAATAGCTTTCCCTCAGCATAGCATGGAAGAGCAGCCATGTCAAAGTAACTGCAAACCGCGCTCACTTTCCCTATAACCCGATCCTCGCTAGATTGCGTAACGGTCCCAATTGCTTTATTGCCCCGTATTGCTTACCACGAGACACACGGTCACGCACGGAGAAAAGCAAACGTATAAGTTTCTGTTTTCGTGGATACCTACGATTCAAACTGTTTTATTTCGGTGAGATTTTTTTATCACTATGTATTAGGAACTAGCTCTTACCCGTGATTTCGTCCGCGTGATATACAGCCTGTCCCTCTCAGTACCCTAACCTCAGTGTGTGCAAAATTTCATGATCGGTTCAGTAGATAGGGCGTGAAAGCGTAAAAAATAAACAAACTCACTTTCGCATTTATAATATTAGTTATGATAGAACCCAAAAAATTTCATCAGTTTATCTTTCACGGTTAATGAGACAGCCTGGTGATAGACTCGCCGACGACACGGACGTAGGGTCCCTCAGCTCATTAAGTAGTTATTTCAAACAATTGGTAAGCGGCTGGTCGAAGTATCTGGTGACCAAAGGCTGGCAATTTTTGCACAACAGATTAGCATTGCCATCCAACGTGGTAATGTAGCCAGCCGTTTGGGGACCCTGCCGAAAGGCAATAATCTACGCGCTATTTTGGCAGTCGTTAAGCTTTGTCAGATGCCTTAAGGCAGCTTGAAAAATCTGACACCAGTGTTGGCCATTAACACATACGAAAAAAATATTAATTATTACTTTAAAATTAGTTATAGTTTAAATCTTAGTTTATACTGTTATTTTTAGTTAATTGTTACTAACTGTTGAAATTCCAGATTATATCTATACTTACTAATAAGTAACTTGTGTCTGTTTGTTTCACAAACTTGTTTTCTGTGTGTCACCAAACTGGACAATATACGATCGATGCCAGACGTGGAATATTTAACAACTATTTAGGAGACGAGCTTCAAGGATAAAAACGTTTTGTTTTGCTCCGTGTTAGTTGTTTTGATCGTCGCAAATATATTGGTAATTATGTCGAATGTCACATAGGTTGCTGGCTGGCTAGAAGGAACGATGGTAGGTGGAGTAAAGCTGTCACCGAGTGGTATCCTAGAAATGGCAAAGAGTTTGTGGTGGGAAGTCAAGGGGTGCAGTTGGGGTTTGCCTTAGACGATTTTGCAAATTGATATTAGTGGTATTTATAATAAGAAATTTGATGTTAGAAATGCTCGTGCTCATGAACAATTTGTGAAAAAGTAAAGTAGACTGTTATATGGACTCGTATAGATTTGTCATCAGAAGCTCCCATGTGGCATCAAAGAACATACGCCATATTTGATGCTACTTGTTAAAACTTTACCGTACAACACCGATACTTAGTATCTTAATTTACTGGACATTGGTAGAATCACTGAAATCTCGGTGGAAGCCATATTATAAAACAGAAGAAGAAATGGCAAACGAAGTGTGGGACATCCGATGGCTAGGTGGGTCGACGATATTGAGACCATTACTAGGCAAAAAAACATGTTTGTTGTATGGGAATTTATAAAATATTTAGTTAATTTTGATACGATACTTTATTTTTAAACTGAATACACAACTTAATATTCCAGGTACCAGCAATTATAAAGGTATCGATACATAACGATATCGTAAATGTATAAATACCATTATTTATATTTAGCTGTATCACAACCGTAATTGTCAACCGATTTGGTTCTACCTTTAAATCTAAGGTGTATCGTAATTTTATATCGGTACCATACCCTTATACCTTTACCGTTTTCAACCCCTGACTTAAACTCGTACCTATAGATAAACATCCAAGACCTGTGGGTCTTGGATGTTTATCTATATCTTTTATTATATATATCTTTTAGTATATTACCAAAATAAAAAGATCTTTTTTCAGATGACCTTGTCGAGGATCGAACTCGGGCTTTTCTTGTTAACCACTGCGCCTCGGAGGCTAAGAGTTCTAGTAAGGTATCGACGTACACATATAAATAAACGTGAGCGGAGCCGCGGGCAGAAGCTAGTATAAATATAATTGAGGTCAACGATACTATATGTCTATCGCCAACGTTCAATGAAATAATATCCTTTGAAGTTATTATGACTGCACTGGATGCACCGATTTATAAAATTAATATAACTTTAAAATAATATTTGGATAAACTCCAGTTGGTATAACGTTTTGTTTTAGCTTTTCCTCGAATATTTAGTCGGTCTAGCAGGTAAAATAATTACAATAATGTATTCCAAATTGCAGATACCTCTTTAAAAATAAGTATCTCGAATACTTTTACCTCAAAAGGTATTTACAGGATCACTCCGATATCCGTATAAAGATACCTTGGGCCATTCGCACCACTTCAACGACTGCGGTGCGAAAGAACCCATTCAAAAAGGGCTTTTGAGCGATTCGCACCGCGGTCCGAATCGCTTGTGGTGCGAGACGACTTAAGACCCATGTCTGTCAGTCAAAGTCCTTTTCCTCAAAATTTTGTATTATGTTGTCGTGAACACATGACAACATAATAAAAAATGTTTTAAACAGTTTATGTGTATAAATTTTGTAAATAAGAATATCGGAAATGGCTGAAGTTATTCGATTGATATTTAGTCTGAATAAACCTAAGAGAGAAAGGAAAATATCTAGCTTTGTTTTATTTTTATCCCAACTAATATTATAAATGCAAAAGTGAGTTTGTTTGTTTATTTGTTTGTTTGTTTGTTACGCTTTCACGCCGCATCTACCGAACCGATCATCATGAAATTTTGCATACACAAGGTTAGGGTACCGAGAAGGACATAGGCTATAAATTACGCGGGCGAAGCCGCGGGTAACAGCTAGTTCTCTATATATATTCTCTGTTTAAAAATATACGAATAGCTACACAATATCACTAGGATAGGTTTGAAAAGATAGTAATGTTTGCCACATAACAGTTTTGTGGCTCAGTTGAAAACTAAGATTCGTGCAACCTCGAGTTCAAATCCTGCACCGGCCACAATTTTTTATAAACTATTCTCTACATTTATTTTTAATTTGCGAAAAAAAGAGGAACGCTGTATGTATGTTTCACAATTTATTATATTCTCACTTTTTTTAATGATTTTTGAACAGCTGATCCAAAAAATTTTAGGATTCTGTTCTTAATAAAGGTTCGAAGATTTAAATATTGCCAGGGTGGTTAGATTCAATCTGGGTGTAAAGTATATATACGTTATAGTAGTTTAGACTTATATCACAAAAATGTATTAGTGCGTTTGTTTATAAGCATAGAGTCTAAATCTACTGGGCTGATTTAAAAATTCTTTCACGCGTAGAATGTTACAATATCAGCAACCATATAAGCATATGCCTGCAATACAGTAACAAAATTAAAGAAAGATAAGTACTGTTTTTTTTATCCATCCTTTATATTTATGTAGCCCTAGATTTGGAATAATTAAACGTCATTATTTATTAGTAGATCTACAACTAAATATTTTCTGTATATTTCAAGTGTCTATCGGTTGCCGTTATCTCGAGCAAAAAATTGCAAATAATCACGTTTTTAGGGTTCCGTAGTAAACAAGGAACCCTTATAGTTAGAGGGTTATTATATATGGATACGTGAAAAAAATTACAGCAGTACTTAGTATATATAACGAAATTGAAATTAAAACTATCAGAGCTGAGTACTAAGTACAAACTTAAAAGTTATAGCACTATTTCATTAACCGCAAAAATAACTTTGTCATACAAACACTATGAAAAACAAAGTTATCTTGCTGGCGAAAAACTATAAAGCTTTTTGGCTAATCTAAGCTTGCTTCTACGGAACCCTTCATGGGCGAGCTCAACTCACACTTGGCCAATTTTTTTGTATAGGATTAATGTAAATTTAATTCTGTTTGTATTGTTTGTTGATACAGCGGCAACAGAAATACATCATTTGTGAACATTTTTACTATCTAGCTATGACAGGTCATGAGATATAGATGACAAACGGATAGACAGACGGACTGTGAAATTTCTTGAATAGGGTCCCATTTTCGCCCTTTGGGTACGGATCCCTAAAAAACCGCGCTATCTCTAAAGCATGAAATCGACATTGTCACCTCTCATCTTATCGAGACGCGATAAATTTAATCTTGATAGACTTTTCCGTCCGATTCGATGCTTTGATGTTGGCACGTCTACAAATAAATACATCTTAATAAAATAGCCATAGAGGTCATGAACTTGGAAATGTTTTAGACTTGCAATGTTTGTTTCAAAATGAAAACGTGTTGATAGCTGGAAAATAGGTTTTTATTAAAATATAGATCATAACTATCCTAACCCTCATCATCATCAGGTCTTTTAGTCTCCACTGCAGGAGTATGACCTTCTCTGTACCCCCAGTGCCATATATTATCCTCCCTATCCTAACTAATATTATAAATGCGAAAGTGAGTTTCTTTGTTTGTTTGTATGTTACGCTTTCTCGCCCTATCTACTGAACCGATTATCATGAAATTTTGCATACACATAGGTTAGGGTACTGAGAAGGACATAGGCATAAATTAGTTAGGATTAGGACTAGCTTTTACCCGCGGCTCCGCCCGCGTGATATATAGCCTATGTCCTTCTCAGTACCCTAACCTATGAGTATTGTGTATGCAAAATTTCATGATGATCGGTTCACTAGATAGCGCGTGAAAGCGTAACAAACAAACTCACTTTTGCATTAATAATACTATTTAGAATATAATAATAAAATAAATATAACATTTATAATATTAAATTAGGATTGAATTGAAATTTGAATCTACAGGTTTCCTTTGGGGACTTTCTCCAAGTATGGTTTGCTCACCCAGGTGCTAATAATAACAGTAGATATGTAAGATGATAATCATCATCATTTCGTGTAGGTGACACGATCAGTCGACCATGCACACCCTGGTGTCAAAGTTCTTCGGAACCGACTCTCGGCCTCTGACGTGGATCCTTAAACGACTAACAGATGGCAGCCGGGACCACCGGCTTAACGTGCCTTCCGAAGCACGGAATCATCTTTCTTATCAGACAATCAGGTGATTCATGCCTGCAATGTCTTAGCCAAACTGGAAACAACTTAACAAAGTATGCTTCCCGTTGGAATCGAACCCACGACCCCCGGGTCAGCAAGGCAAACGCCTTCATCACTGGACCACGGAGGCAGATGATAATAATGTGATACATACGGAAAACAAAATAATAGAAGCAAATGTACAAGGAATAATTGTACACAAATACCTACCTATGTGCAATATATTTAACCGTCCATTGAATGTTTACCATGAATTTACAAGGAAAAGGAAAATATACAAAATACTTCATCGAGCCATATTATTCGCACCGGTTCATAAGTAAATCGTTAATGGATTAACATAAACATTAAGTTTTAATAAAAAATGTTGGTAGCCATTTATCTGTTATTTTTCTAAGTTTTTTGTAAATTTGATGTCAAAATCACGCTTACTGTTGTCCGTAACTACATGCAAATCACTTGTGTTGAATTTATCAAACCCGAAATAATACTAGACACGTAAATGAAAAAAAACACTTCACTCTAAATTCCCTTAGAAAACGCCAATGTCATAGGTAAGTACCCAATATATATATGGCTCTGGTAGTACAGAGAGGGTCTTGCTCCTGCAGTGAAGCCTTATAAAAGACCTGATGATGAGGGACTGTGAGTACTAGCATTCTCGTAGAACGCTATGATGTGTGAGAGGGTGTAAAGTGAGGGCAGGTAGTGTGGTTCCCTAAGAATACTGATTATTTAAAGTAAACATTTGGAATAATTATACACTCGTCTTGGCGCCACTTTACATGAAAATGTTTTCAGTGGGATACTACTTACCAATACTTTAATGCGTGATTTAATTTACAATGAATTTGGCATCAATAATTGCAAATTTTCAGTTATTATTCCTGTTAGGTATTTTTATAGTTGATTACGATTTAGAATAATCAAACTCAGAAAACAGTTTTATTAACAAGATGCGTGACAAAATCTATGTAATTACAATGGTAGACTTGATTTACAAAAATTATAATATTCTTGGAAAATTGTGATATTTTGTTTACCAAAGTGATTTTTTGTCAGTGACTTGAACTGGCAAAATAATAAAGCCAATATACTGCTGGCTCTAATACCTTTAGGCAGCTCGAAAAATATCACTTGAGTGGTAATTAAATTATCTACATACACGAAATGTCTTTAAGTGCCTATATTCTCAACCTATATACTAGCAGTATTTTTTCAATATGGTTTCCATACAAATGTGTTTCTCTATTTTCTCGCTGAAAACTTATTCTAGAGCCACAATTATTTTTTCATAATATCTAGTATTAAAATAGGAATGCCCCTATTTTTTAATTTTTCCCAAAAACCTGTTTTTGTACAATTTTTAGGGTATAAATGTAATAACCGGGACTAAACGCGATAGGCATTTCGTAGTATTACTACCACTTACTTCCTTGACGTTTCGACCTACATTTATAGTTATAATGCAACGCGAAAGTTTAAAATCTTATATAATTTTTAGGGTTCCGTACAAAAGTTGAAAAACGGAACCCTTATAGGATCACTCGAGCGTCTGTCTGTCCGTCCGTCCGTCTGTCACAGCCGATTTTCTCCGAATCTACTGAACCAAATTAGATGAAATTTGGTAAGATAGTGTAATCCTATGACCCAAACACGGATGTGCAAAGAAAATAAAGATTTTTTTGAAATAAGGGTCATTTTGAGGGGCCCAATTACAAAATTTTAAAAGAAAGTTTTGCAAAACCTTACTGTGTCGTATATCAAATGAAAGGGCTCATTATGAGGATCTCAAAAATATTTTTTTTTGTTCGGGTAAAATCAATACTTTTGATTTTATTCACGAAAGAAGGCAAAAATTGACCATTCCCCCCCCCTGATCTCCGAAACTACTGGGCCGAAAATTTTGAAAAAATTACAAAATGTAGTTCATTCCTTGAAGGTTACAGGAAAAATAATAAGAATTCTATCACTTGAAAATTAAGTGGTTAACTCACTATAATAAGTTAATCTAGGGAAATAGTTCACTAAAACACCACTAGATGGCGCTAGTCATTTGAATAAAACATTTTTTGCACATTGTGTGTGTGTGTTCACGAAGCATATTGTACGGAACCCTCATTGCGTGAGTTTGACTCACTCTTGGCCGGTTTTTTTTTTCTTTTAAACAGGTATTTATAAAAAAAATAAAACATAGGGACATACCTATTTTAGTAATAGATTGTATGTAAAAAGAATTGTGCCTCTAGAAGCAGTTTTCAGCGAGAAAATAGAGAAATACATTTGTATGGAAAACGCACTGCTAGTATACCCTCTTAAATCAAACGCAATAATGTTCTCAATGAGTCCCATCTTTCATCATTATCATATGTCGAGTCGGTCCCATCTTTAAAATAGCTTTTTAAAATTAATATTGTAATAACAATTAATTGAAATGGGAGATTGGCAAGGACCATTGCCCAGCAGTGGGTCATTGTTATAATTACGAGCCATTAAAGAATGTCTCAATGTTGGGCAAAGGCTCCTCCCGCTTCCATTTGTCTGTCAGTTGCTATAATTGACTAATTTTGTTTGCAATACACTTTTTCCTATGGGAATCAAGATCCAACCTAAAAAAAATAGATTCCCATTCAAATTGACCGCGGCTGATTATTTTTGTATGGAAATGTCAACTTTTATCGAGTTTTTAAGAAGGATGCTCCATGAGGAGGTCTCCATGCAAGCGGAAATAAGGAATTGTGGCAATATTTGATTATTTTTGAGTAAAATTAAGCATTCAATCAATCAATCTCATTATTCAATTCTCTCATTAAGGGACATTAAGGGTCCCTAAAAGATAAAAAAAATGCCATGTATGTTTAAATTTCCTTTTGCAAGTTGGAGCAAATTGATATACCTAATTAAGGATGTAATCTTTTAGAAGTTTCCATTATTCACAGCGTTAAGGATTTGTTGATTACAATATGTAATTAATTTCAATTTGATAGGTTCACGTATTAGTAGTGAAATTGGTTTTGAAAGACAAACGGACGGACAAAATGATCCTATTACCTTTTAAGGTACGTACGGATGGAACCACTCCGAACCGTCTAACAACGTGGAGAGTGTAGGCCCAATCCCCTGACTGCTCTGGCTAATATGTGGCTGTGGTGGTGCAGAGAGGGTCGTTCTCCTGCATTGGAGACTAAGGACTTGATGATGATGATGATTTTTTTGTCAGAACCCTTATAATACAATTCTAGCCGAATGCTTTATAATTTTTTAATTACATTATATTTTCGATTCCCAAAAGAGGTCCGTGGTCAATAATTTGCAGACCACATCAATAGAAAAGTGTACAAACTCGTATGAATCACTATTTCTGCGGATCCAGGGGGAAAACCAAGGGTCATATTAAGAATAAACACGATCAAATGTATTATTTTTCCTTTATATGCTTCGATAATTCGTAGTAATATTGAATAGTGGCTTCCGCCTGCGGCTTCGTCCACGTGAATGTCAGTTAAAGAACCAAAACCTATTGCCATCGTCATGGTTTTACATTGTTACAATATTTGGGGATGTAAAATATAAATTAATACCTACATACCGATATATCACATAGATTAGGTCAGCCCCAAAGTAGACTTGTGTTATGGGATACTATGGGAGAGGTCTCTTGCTTGTGTTTCCTAAGTAGCCTTCTACGACATCCACGGGTAGACCATGGATCTAAGAATAATCAGGATATGCCCTTGGAAAATGTAACAGTGACGCACATAAAAATCCCTACACTCGTGTCGCGACACTAGCGAACGCACACATATGCACAAAAATCCCTACACTTTTCCCCGGTCGAATTTCACAAATGTCAAATACATGCTGCACACATGTGACTTGGAGTGCTATTTTTGAACGCGTGACTCACTAAACGAGTGATTGACGCGAGTGTTTCCAAAAGGCCGCATTTTTTAAATCGTTAGTTGACGAGTGATTGCAACGAGCGGTTGAGACCGCTCGTTTCCGCAGGCGACGAACGCTTTTATGTCAAAGTCACTTACTGTCATTTCAAGTTCCTATGTCATGATTTTACGTTCCGTTTGACGCTACACTTCTTAAACATTTTAAAAATCCATAATAACCTTAAAAAGTTAATTCTGCGTGAAATAAGAAGAAATGAAATATTTTTCGTTGAAGGTTGGCAGCACTACAGTTCAAGCGATGGTTTCAAAAATATGGCAAAATGGCATTTCCTGACTTGGAAGACGAGTGTGACTTGTAGTCGTGCACGACTTGCGCTTTAGTGAGTCACGCGTTCAAAAATAGCACTCCAGATGTGACGTAAGTTATGCTTCACTTTTGATGTGTCTAATGCCGGGTCCATATTATTCCTAGGTCCATGGGGTAGACTTAATGGAGTGCGGTCCTATTCTACTCTGCCGGGAACCACACGGCTGGTCAAATAAATACAACTATTTAAAACTAGCTGTTACCCGCGGCTTCGCCCGAGTGGTATATAGCCTATGTCCTTCTCAGTACCTTAACCTATGTGTATGCAAAATTTCATGATGGTCGGTTCGGTATATACAGCGTGAAAGAGTAACAAACAAACTCACTTTCGCATTTATAATATTAGTTAGGATTAGGATTAAGATAGGATAGGATTAGGATTGGTAGTTATTGCTTTGAACCGTATCTTCAAACCATATATGTAATAGCG
This sequence comes from Rhodophaea formosa, assembly GCA_963082605.1. Lineage (NCBI taxonomy): Eukaryota > Metazoa > Arthropoda > Insecta > Lepidoptera > Pyralidae > Rhodophaea > Rhodophaea formosa. Next base: position 6,368,350 of record OY720225.1, on the reverse strand, counting down.
TCTTCTCCTTAGTACCTTGACAGAATTTTTTATATATTTTACCCTTATTGTTTTCTATATAGATAGGTCTATAAAAATTACATTGAGGTTCCTTAAACCATTTTTACTCAAAGTCAACCAAAAAATATATAACCTAAGGAGCATAGATTCAACGGGTTTCAAAGCAACCTATTTAGAATCCTGAATAATAATTTATTTTTATTTATTGTTTTGTACATTGTTTAAAACATTTAAAACAACACGTAACATCTCCTTGTCGACAATGTCGAATGGAGAGTCAATCCCGAATTAATTAATAATAACAAATAAATAAATATATTCGGACAAATCACACAGATTGAGCTAGCCCCAAAGTAAGTTCTTATGAAAGACTTGTGTTATGGGATACTAACTCAACGATACTATATTTTATAACAAATACATACTTATATAGATAAACATCCAAGACCCAGGTCAATCTGAAAAAGATCGTTTTCCATCTTGACCTGACCGGGGATCGAACCCGGGACCATCCGTGTCGCAGGCAGGCGTGATGACCGCTGCGCCACGGAGCTCGTCAAAATTACTTAATATTAAAATGAATAGTCAGTTATCATGATTATAGCAGGTGTCCGACCCTTTACAATAACCCAGTACAAGACCATCCACGTTTCATCCCATAAAATACAATAGCTCCACCTCCGGTCAAGACCTGTTCAAGGGCATATTATACATTGGTATTCCCAGGACCGGGTCCTGGCTGGAGACCTAAACTACATCAACTTCTTCAAAGGGCCTCTACGTGTTGGATATGTATCCCCACGCAAGCCTCTCAAAGGACCGGGGTAACACCCGTCTCAGAGAGATACAAATGAATAAATTATTTATTTCCCCTTTGGATTAAACAAAATCTGTTATCCACACTACCGGCTTAGTCTGAGATCAATACAACTCTTAATACATTATACTGTAAATACTTTAATCATCTGTTCTTATAATCTGTTCTATTCTATTTTTCACCTTCCTTCCACCGAGGTTTGGGTGATGTTGCCAATGTCCAGTTTAAGGAGACGGAGTATCGGTGTTGTACGGTATACAGGTCCAACAATGGGTCTAGCCGTTAAGCCCTCAGTCTGCGAAGCACCCGAATTATAAAATTTGTTTTTCCGCGAAGCAAACGGTCGCGAAGCCCTCAAATTTCAAGTGGGAAGAGGTTAGATTAAAAGTGTTAATCAAAGATGGCGAAGGTCCATTGGTTTCTTATTGAGAGCTTCTATCCATATAACAGTCTTTTGTAACTATTTCACAAATTGTTTATAAGCCCGATCATTTATTTTATAACACCAAACTTCATCATGTTTATATTATTAAGTCCACTAAAATCAATAAGCAAAATCAACTAAGGCAAACCCCAACTGGACCCCTTGACTTCCCACCAAAAACTGCCTCTAAAATCTGTAAGTTAACAATTAATTGTCAGAATATGTATAATTTCAGGATGATTTGTATTAACGTTATTTTTTCCTGCTAGGCAGCTACTCTGATGCACACAAAACATACTAATACTAACATACATACTAAATACGTTATTTTTCCTAACGGTGTTATATCTTATTCTGTGAAACAGTGTAGATAAAACCTATAAAAGAAAAGAAGACCTAAAACCATAAGAACTAAAAGCCATGGCAAGTTTGTTAGTTGGTGTATAGAAGTTGGAATAGTAATGTGTTACAACACATTGTATATTAAGATGATTCATTATATTTTCTCTCATCTGACTTCTATAATATGGAAGGAAAAAAGCAACAAACATTCTAAAGTTTTTATTTGTCACAAACTAGCATGGAAGGAAATATGTTCCTATTATTATGAAACCTACTAACCTAGTGGCTATTGGGGATATATATATAGAGATTGTATCCAAATGATAGCAACATACGACAATGACTTTTTATTGGATAATCACATGACAGCGCTATATAGAATTATCTGCTTTACGATAGTTCTGGGGTACTATTTCTGAACGTGTGACCAGTCGTCTTCGAACGATTTTTGGATGGAATAAAAACCGGCCAAGTGCGTGTCAGGCCACGCGCAGTGTAGGGTTCCGTAGTCACGAATGACAACTCTGAGTTCACACTGTTCACACTCGCACCTCACAGTTTAAGGACCAAAAACATCTAACAATGAAAATTGTATGAAATTTTACATTTTCCAGTACATTTTATAAGTTGGTTGCCTATAACTTTTTAGTTCGCACTAAGTACTTAGCTCTGATAGTTTTCCTTTCGACTTCAGTATATATACTACTGCTGTAATTTTTTTCACGTATTCCATTTCCTAAATCAAAAAATGGTGTTCTCAACCTTACAATATTTTTAAAGACCTATTTAACGATACCCCACATGATTCTAGTACTTATAGTCTCTGAGTAAAACCGCGGATGGACAGACAGACAGACATGGCGAAACTATAAGGGTTCCTTGTTTGCTTCGGAACCCTAAAAACGCTTGTTTGCGAACGGCAGAATTTCAAAAATTTGTTCTCCTGTAGTTTGGATTCCCATGTTATATATAGAAGTATCAGTTCTGTGCGTAATTTTGATTTTATATATTTCACCTTAACGTAATTCTGGTGGTGCTATCAGTAATCAGTTGTAGTTGCGAGCCTGAAAGGTTGTCGGGTTCTACTCACCCAGCTCTTGTTAGAGTAGGCCTAACATAAAATAATAAGTGAGGTAGGAACTCAGCGGAGAGAGGCCAGGGCAAAGGAGAGAACACATCACAGGTATTCACATATATTTCGATATTATATTATGCTTCACTAATACTATTACTAGTGGAAAATAAGTACAATCAATAAAACAAACGGTAGGCGAGTGCCTTTGCAAAGGTAAAGTCGAGTAATCACGACCAAAAATAGTGATGGAATGACTGATGGATGAGGAAGGACTGAGAAGAAGATTTGAAAATGGAATTAGGAATTTCAAATTATTGAAGTTTCGAAATAAAAGTGGACAGGATGATGTTGATTGAGAAATGAGGTGAAAAGCAAGATGCAGCATGAAGATCATGCGGCACCGTTACAAGGTCTTTTACACGAGGCCAGTTACCGATAAAAGGAAGTCAGCAATTAAATAATAGGCCAATACTAGGTCGATTGGCTTCGTGTGCATTCATAGACAAGTAAGGTAAGGTTCGGATCCTAATTTATTCATTGGCTTACTGGCCTGTCTCGGCTACTGGCTTTGTGAAGATGCGCGTGGTCTATAAACAAATAAATAAATATTTATATATACGGACAAATCACACAGAATGAGTTAGCCCTAAAGTAAGTTCGTGCCTTGTGTTATGGGATACTAAACTCATCGATACAATATTTTATAATAGACACCTACTTATGAAGAAAAGACTATCAAACTGATTCTCGTACGCATATTATGTCAACCTTCTAAGCTTTATTCCCGGATGCATCCTCAGCTGCGAGAACCCTGAGCCCAGGATCCGCCATTATGATAACTCTTATGCTGCAACATGATTTGCCCATAATCTTACAGCTTAACATAATCGCCCTTGGGTATCTCCTGTACCACTGACAAATACCTTAAAATAAAAATCGGCAAAGTGTGAATCGGACTCGCGCACGAAGGATTCCGTACCATTATTTAAATAACATTAGACTTTATGGAACAAAAACGCCAAGAAAAACATTTTGTTGTATAGACCCCCTGAAATATTTATTTTATTGTTTTTAGTTTTTGTTGTTATAGCGGCAACAGAAATACACCATCCTTGAATATTTCAACTGTCTAGCTATGTATCACAGTTTATGATATACAGCCTGGTGACAGACAGATAGACTGACAGACGGACATCGAAGTCTCGTGAATACAGCGCCGTTTTTACCCTTTGAGTACGGAACCCTGAAAAGGTAATATATCGGTGCCGGTAATTAACCGGCCATGATATAAGGTGCTAAACCTCTCCAACCCGTCTGGCCAGCGTGGAGAGTGTAGGCCAAATCCTCTAACTACTCAGGCTAGTATATGGCTCTGGTAGTACAGAGAGGGTCGTGCTCCTGCAGTGGAGACTAGAAAGACCTGATGATGATGATGATGATGATGATGATGATATAAGGCCCCCCGTAAAGCAGGCTAGGACTACGGAGGCCCTCTAACTCATACATTGTACACAAAAAAAACAAGGCCGTTGTAATTGTAAATTGAAATAAAATAAATGGTAATCCAAACCCAACAATGAGCATATAGATCTAAAACAACAGTAAACACGCCGTGTTATCTTAACTAGGCTGATACAAAACTATTGAGAATTTGAGAGCAGATAACGATAACAGACCAAATAATACATTCAAGTACAATGGTATTGGAATTGTTACAGTATTTTTACACATGGAATATTAGAAATTCTACAAATGTATTTTTTATTTCACCTAGGCATAGACAATTTAATACTAACGTAATATACTGCGACACGGGGGTCCCGGGTTCGATCCCCGGTCAGGTCACTATGGCAAAAGATCTTTTTCATATTGACCTGGGTCTTGGATGTTTATCTATATAAGTATATATTATAAAATATTGTATCGTTGAGTTAGTATCCTGCGACACAAGTTCACAACTTACTGTGAGGCTAGCTCAATTAAAAAAAAAAAACTGCCAACCTCATACAAAAATATGGGACCAAATTAAATATTAAATTTTACTTGAATGAAGATTCAATTTTTTTTTATAATATTTCATGTCATCGGTATAAAAATCGCTAATTTATCATCTCGGGTAAATACTTAGATAAATAATTATTAATATTAACAGAACATAGAAGAACCTTTCTCTCGCTGCGACCACGATGACCGCTGACGTTTCTATAGAATCGCAAATCGAATAGAGATGAGCTCCGTGGCGCAGCGGTTACCACGCCAGCCTGCGACACGGGGGTCCCGGGTTCGATCCCCGGTCAGGTCATGATGGAAAACGATCTTTTTCAGATTGACCTGGGTCTTGGATGTTTATCTATATATGTATTTGTTATAAAATATAGTATCGTTGAGTTAGTACCTATCCCATAACACAAGTCTTTCTTAAGAACTTACTTTGGGGCTAGCTCAATCTGTGCGATTTGTCCTTATATAAAAAAAAAAAAAAACATCATAGAATTATATCCATACTTATGTAATTCTATAGAAACGTTAGTGGAAATAATAATAAAAGGTCCGTGCTAAGTCCTGTTAATATTAATAATTATGAGTATGAAGCCATTATGAAGTATAATTATCAGGTGAGATGGGAGACAAATGTCTAATTCAATAGTTAATAAAAATAAAATAAAAATCCGGCCAAGTGCGTGTCGGGCCACGCGCAGTGTAGGGTTCCGTAGTTGCGAATGACAACTTTGAGTTCACACTGTTCACACTCGCACATCACAGTTTAACGACCAAAAACATGTAACAATGAAATTGTATGAAATTTTACATTTTCGAGTACATACATTTTATAAGTTGGTTGCCTTTAACTTTTTAGTTTGTACTTAGTACTCAGCTCTGATAGTTTTCCTTTCAATTTCAGTATATACTACTGCTGTAATTTTTTTCACGTATCCATATATAACCGTTTAGTAGATAGAGGGGGGGGGACACACTAACCTCTAACTAAAATTTGCACTTTAAAACCAAATATTTCGGAAACGGATCCCTAAATCGAAAAATGGTGTTGTCAATCTCACAATATTTTTAAAGACCTATCTAACAATACCAAACACGATGGGTTTGTATAGAAAAAAATATGACTCCCTCTTAATTGTAGGGGAGCTACCCTAAAAAAATTTTTTTTCAAGATTTTCTTCTACCACTTTTTTGGCATGATTAATATACATACCCTGCTCTGGAGCTCAATTTTTGAACTAGTAGAATCGATCCGCCACTCGTTAAGCTTCCGCATGGTGGATCTTAATTGGCTTTTGAACCATTGTTCGAATGGGTTTTTCAAATGGTCGTACGAGACAAAATATAAAATTTGACTGAGTACCAATGGGTCCCAACGGTACTATAGGGTCCCAAAGGCACGGAAGGATCCCATGGTTCTCTTTGGGTACCAAGGGTCCCATTGTGTTCCAAGGGTCCCATTGTGTCCCAAGGGCCTCATTGGGTCCCAAGGGGTCGATTTTTGTCCCATGGGTAACGTTGGGTCCTATGAGTACCATTTGGCCCCGTGGGTCCCATTAAATACCATTCACCAAACCAAGAACTAACATGAAGACGCCTTGAAAATGGACTCCTGATGAGTCCGAAATTCACATTATGATATAAATACGAACCGATTGCTGACGTCACAACAAGGGGCGGATCGACTACTCATTTCAAAAATTGTGCTCCTGGTTGTACAAAAAGGGTCATGCCTCCTCATGATGATGATGGTGATGAGAGTTTTACATAATAGCAGGCTTGTGCGTGGTACGCAAAGTCTCTCACCATAAGGGCTCCACGAAAATACTATACCTACCTAGTCATTTGCATGGAAAAAAAGGACTGAAGTTGTAAAAGTAAAATATTTATTTCTATAAGAAAAACAAAGATAGTAAGAGGAATTGAAAGTGTTTATTAGTTATGCATACCTACCTACATAATTTTTAAAATATTTTATTTAAGTATATAACGTAGTTACTTTTGATAGAGCCCTTAGGGCTCTATAAAATGTAACTATAATTTCGATAATTATAATTCAGTAGGAAAATTCTGTTTAAGCATTACCAATTGTTGTAAGCTATGCTTATTATATATATTTTTTATATATATTATTCTATTCTTTTAGCTATATTTTTTCTTTTAAAAAAGGTTGGTTACCTATGGTTACCTACCTACTACCTACCTTGCTATTAAATCATTGGTACAGTGGATTTTCTGTCTCTGGCTGGATAAGATATTAACTAGGTAGGTAGGTACCTATCTACGATGTAAAACGATATCAGTACCTACCTACCGGTTACGTAATTAAAATAGTACGTAGTAGATCACTATCATTTAGAGTTGATTCATCATTTTGTGCCTAGTATTTTCAATATAAAAAGTAATCATCTAAAAATAAGAAAAAATACTGATTTGAATTTTCTTGTTGTTATTTATTATTACCAGACCATGGATATTTCTAAGGTTCCGATCCAATTCAAATTTAAGCAACCTAAAATTTCTTCTTGCCTTGTAAGAAAAAAAACTTTATTTCACAATTAACCTAGGTAGGTATCTACATTCTACAAACACTGTGAAATTATTTGTTAATTGAAATGAATACAATAGTAATCAATTCAATGGCGCACAGAGCCACATTCCTGAGCTACACTCTAACCAACTAATCTAATAAAGCAAAAAAAATGGAAGCCAAAAATATTAAAACAATAACAGACATATATAACTTACTGTTGAATTTTTTCTCTTTAACCCTCAAGCGGATCGTGTTTCAGTGGCGGTATCGACGCGCGCTGGTACGAAAACAGTCCAATTCAGGTGCGGCAATGACGTCACAGGGGTACAAACCACAAAACACTGAACCCAAAGAGGTTTACACTCGCGATTTTATTGAGGAATTATTTTTTTCTATGCAGCACGCGATTATAGAGATCGGCGGACGCGCGACATGCGTGACCTCTCCATGACCGACGGAGGTGTACTGAAGGCTTGTCGAGGTTCGAGGTTTACCGGGCGAATCCCCCCGCTGCCCTACCTCTGTCCCCGCCCGCCCAGGCAGCCGCCTGCCAAATACTGGTTGGTTGGACAATGGGCATAAAGTATTAGGTAAAGACAATGATATGATAAGTATATTAGTAAACAGAAAATGTTTTCAATACTTGCGGTTATTAAATAATATAAAATAAGACTAAAGTTTACGAATTTTAGTTAATTATCATAGTATCTAGGTACGTAGGTAGTTACTATCTCAGTTACTTTACTAATGTCTTTAGTCAAAAACAATATAGAAAACAAATTATGTTCGGTTTAGTACGTAGGAAATGACCCGGATGACCACTATGACACATTATTTAATATGGTCTCTACTGAATATGTTTAATCATTAAAACATAATAAACGAACTTTTAGTGACTGCGCTACTACCTACTATAAAGTACCTAGACTCTCACGCTGGTCTGGGAGACAAAAAAGTAGAATGTAGCTGCTTCTCTTCCCGCGCAAATCTTAAAAGCCGATCGAGGGAATGGGCGTTAGGAATCATATCAATAGGCGATGCGGCTAGCAACCCATCACTATTTTGATATCGTTCTCCACGTAGGTACCAGCCCAATAACATGCTAAACATGGCCTTTTGGTTTTATAGACCAGGGCTCTGTTTACCCCGCAAAAAGACGTGATAGTATGTATAGGTAGGTACATGTAAGAAGAAAAAAGTTTTTTTATATAGTACGAAGCAATGTATTAAGTATTATGATTTTTTTTTATTGAGTATGTTCGAAATTATTCGAAGAGATTTCAAAGAGTTCGTAAACAAGCTAACCACGTTAATAGGGAAAAACAGTCAAAATTAAATTAAGGAAACTAAAATAAGGAAATCGATAAAATTAAACCTGTGATGTTGTTTCTTTAGCGACAATGTCGTCTGTCTGTATAAATACATAGAGTAAGTTGTCTCTACTCTATGTATAGATGCTCTGTGGATATCTAGAATATAGAGCAATAGAGACAACTCTATAGAGACAATATTACTCTATTATTGTTGTCTCTTAAGACTTAAGAGAGTTGCTTTATATTCATACATACATATTGTCACGTGTTTAACCCTTGCGGGGTAAAAAGAGCCCAAGGTCGTATGGTATTTATTATGTATCAAAATTACTTATTATTACATCAAAGAAACCCGTCTGGCCAGCGTAGAGAGAGAGAGAAGGCTAAATCCTCTGACTGTTGTGGTTAGTATACTGGTAGTACAGAATAACTCCCATCCGGCCCGGTGAGCCTACCCCGGTGACGGGACGGTTGGGAAGAATTGATTCATCGTTATCACGAGATATGGTAAGCGTTATGTCGGGATAACTTTTCGTAAACTTAGATTATAATACTAAATTTTTCCGCTATTCACACTACCAGGCTGTATGGCTGTATGCTATTCACTCTGTGCTATCCACCTCGTTCAAAATACACCGGGATAGTTGATACACAATATACATGTTGATATACAATCTGTGCCATCTACCCCGTAGGTCGACGGGGCCGATCTACCGGGGTCGATAAAACAAATTTTTCCCAACCGTCCCGTCACCGGGGCAGACCACCTGAACGGTTAAATAAATAAATAAATATATACGGACAAATCACACAGATTGAGCTAGCCCCAAAGTAAGTTCTTAAATAAGACTTGTGTTATGGGATACTAACTCAACGATACTATATTTTTATAACATATACATATATAGATAAACATACAAGACCCAGGTCAATCTGAAAAAGATCATTTTCCATCTTGACCTGACCGGGGATCGAACCCGGGACCATCCGTGTCACAGGCCGGCGTGTTGACCGCTGCGCCACGGAGACCCTCCTCGAGCGCTTCATCAACCCCGTTCTTCGCCGGAACCGAAATACCGAGGTCGATGAATCAAGTCTTCCCAACCGTTCCGTCACCAGGGCAGGCTCACCGGGCCGAATGGGAGTTACTCCTCTGGAGTGGAAGATGACGAATTTAACTGGCTTCTAAACTGGCTTCATAGACTCAACCAAACCTCAATCGGTATTCTAAGTATTAAAAACATCTCTCGACTCATACCATTTTCTCAGTCGAGGTAAAGAAAAAAAAAATCGAGTGCGTGTCGGGCACCGAAAGGTTTCGTACCATTATCTAGACAACATTAGAATATCAAGTAAAAATAAGCAAAAAAAATCAAGACTATATTGATTTAATTATTTATTTTTAAAGTGAATATACAACTAAGAAAATATAAAGCAACTGTGAAAACTTCAACTGTCTGCACCCCTTAAAATTTTATTTTATTTTGATTTAATTATTTATTTTTGAAGTGAATATACACCTAAGAAAATATACATCAACTGTGAACATTTCCATTGCCTTGATATCACGGTTTATGAGATACAGCTTAGTGACAGACTTACTGACAGACAGACGGACAGACAGTGAAGTCTCGTGAGTAGGGTCCCGTTTATACCCTTTATTCACGGAACCTTAAAAACAGCTGTCAAACAGTCAACTTGAGGGCAGGGTGTAAACTGTCTATCTTGGCGCAGCGGTCAACACGCAAGCCAAGTCGTCAAGCCTGCGACACGGGTGGTCCCGGGTTCGATCCCCGGTCAGGTCAAGGTGGAAAATTATCTTTTTCAGATTGACCTGGGTCTTGGATATTTATCTATATATGTATTTGTTATAAAATATAGTATTGTTAAGTTAGTATCCCTCACAAGTCTAACACTTTGGGGCTAGCTTAATCTGTGTGATTTGAAAATAAAAATAGAACTGTGCTCTTGTCGGTGGAGAACTCTTCATGCAGAGTCTCCATGTCTCTCGGTTCTCAGCCATTCTCTTGATATCCTTATACGCCACAGCGCCTGCCTTTTGTTTAACGAACTAAAGCTATATAAAATATTATATATACGCTATATCTACAGCTATAATCTTCTAAGTATTATAGCTGTAGATATAGCGTGCACAAAAAGCGTGCTATTTGATGATAAACATTTGCCCAAGTACTTTAAGCCAGTTATCTAGAACCAACAATAGATAAAACAATTAACGGACTGAAGATAATTAATTCTACGGTAATTGTAACCACTGAGTGATCCATGGCCAAGTAAGAATCGTGATAAAATGTCTATGAATTAAAATCTTCAAATAAAAAAAGAAAACTTAAGCATACGTATACATACATATTATCACGTCTTTCTTCCTTGCGGGGTCGACAGAGCCCAAGGTCATAAAACCCAAAGCCACGTTTAGCGTGTAAATGGGCGTTAAGATGGAAAACGAAATCAAAATAGTAATGGGTTGCTAGCCGCATCGCCCATAACGTGATTCCTAAGATTTTCGCCCAATCCCTTGACCGGCTTTTACGGTCTGTGCGGAAAAAAAAACAGCTGGTATAATATATTATATGTTTTCTGCAGGAGCATGACATAGTTCTGTGAGCATGACCCTCTCTGTATTATCAGTGCCACATTTCGTCAGAGCAGTCAGAGAATTTGACCTACACTTTCCACGCTGGCCAGACGGGTTGGAGAGGTCTCTTATTTGATGTTTATAAGCTTTGTTTAGCTTGTGTTTCCTAAGTCGCCCTCTACAACATCCACGGGTAGACTTGAAATGGTCCTATTCTACTCTAGCGGGAACCACACGGCTTACTACTAACATATTATTCGTTTTCAATTATATAGGGGAGTTTTTGGTGGGGAGTCAAAGGGTTCAGTTGGGGTTTGCTTTAGACGATTTCGCAAATGAATATTAGTGGACTTTATTATATGAAATAATCGTAGTCTTGTGTTAAAATGCTCGTACTCATGAACACTGTGTGAATTAACCTAGTAGGTATTATTCTGATATCTATGGTGTGAAACCACAACTCAGCAATCCACAACTCAGAGCAATCACTAAATCCACAACTCAGAGCAATAACTTAAATCCACAAAGTTTAATACAATTACAAACTAGAGTTGCGCTCCAACTGTACACAATGGCGCTAGGTACGTGGTTTATTTAATAGATTTCATATTACAATCATGTGGTCCCAACCCCTAAATCGTATGATTTGTTGTCACAGACTCACATAGATGGCGTCACTCGTTGCTATGAGAATAAAAAGCATTATATATAAATTACACCCTGGTAAGTGGACGCGCATGTCTCTATACAAACGGAAATAAGGAATTGTGGCAATATTTGATAATTTTTGAGTAATATGACATTATAATATATATACATATAATAAGTAATATAACATTCAATAAATTAATCTAATTATAATCTACGTATGTTCCTATGCAATGCAGCTAGGTTAAAATATCAATGGTTTGAGAATTATAAGCCTCTTAAAATTTGTATGGAAATGTTGATTGATTTATTTATTTAATTCGAGACGAACTCAAACGTATAGTCGAATCAGCCAGTCGGCTATCACGCTGGTTTACGAGGTGTCTCCGAAATTGCCTCGGACAATAACTCCGGGTGATGGCTGAGCGATCACTTTATTTGCTGTAAAATGTGAATGTTTGTTACTTTATTAACGTACTAACTGTTACCCGCGGCTCCGCCCGCGTGATATATATAGCCTTTATCCTTCTCAGTACCCTAACCTATGTGTATGCAAAATTTCATGATGATCGGTTCAGTAGATACGACGTGAAGCGTAACAAACAAACAAACTCACTTTCGCATTTATTATGGATATACCTATGTTACAGTTAATATCCGAAGTGCGGCAACATCTAGTTTTAACCGGCTACAACACAGTGCACCTGGCCACATTTCATTTATTTTATTTCGTAATCAAAATTCATTGTGTTGAAATATTACATAATCTTATCCTTACACTACATGAACACAAAACTAATAATATATGTATAAACAAAATTATACATAATTTATTCCAAATACTCTTCTACCGAATAGTAACACTTTTCCAGTATTTTTTTTATTTGCTTTTCAAATTAGCTTTGTATATGTCGCAGGCATCTGGTTGAATCTGCTATTAGATTGAATGACTAGCGCGTTTATTGAATGACAACGTTTAATTGAATGACTAGGCCGATATGATTAAACAAGCGTCGCTCAACGTCCAACTAGTTTGCGGAATGTAACATAGCCCTTTGAATAGAGCGGACATAAAATCAGTCAGGTGATTCAAATTTAGTTCATTTTTTTCCCACTGCGGAGCTAGTAGTCACCAATGCAAATATGGCGTCAAACAGCTCGCACACATGGCACTGTGTTGATATTTTTTTTATTAATTTACATAAAAGCGAGTTATTTATAATAAAATAGTATGACATCATGAACTTACCTATTATAACGCCAATGCCGGCTACTTTAAAAACTAAGAAAATATGAGATTAAATAAAGCTTTAGAAATCATGCTACCTCCAAATATCACAAAGTCGGCTAAGATTCAACGACTCCGCTAAATGACGTTCATTCAGTCAAGATGTTGAACGTTACATCCAACGACTTGACGAGTTATCCTTTAGTCATTCAATTAAACGTGGTCATTCAATGAACGCGCTAGTCATTCAATCAAATAGCAGATTCAACCAGATGACTGCGACAATTGGGCTAGCTCAATTTGTGTGAAGTAAAAAAAAATAAATAAATAATAAATAAATAAAAATATATAAGTATAACAGCACTTTCAATTCATTTGGCAATTTATTGAATATTTGTATAGATTTGTATAGACATACGGTTAGACTTAGGTATAGTATATCTTACTTATCTTCGGTTAGAACTAGGTTTAGCCTTCATCATAGTGGCTAGACCTCGGTGCAATGGTCAAAGGTGCAGCCGTACACCAGTGGTTAAACTTGGGTAGGGTTGCGAGGCGTCCGGATATAGCCGGACACAGTTAGGCTTTTTGGTTGCACGTCCGGCCGAATCAATCGGAGTCAGGCCTGTCCGGCTTTGGTTAGGCTTTTTAAATTTGAGCATTTTTATGAAGATTGATAGAATATAAGAATATTTTATGCCAACAAACCACTGCCTAATTTATATCAAAAATGTTGTGTTATAGGTATACTACGATTAAATATTATGGGACTCTCCTTCGAGGACTCGGCCTTTTAAAGCCAAATGTCCGGCTTAACTGGCGGCTCTGTCCGGCTATTCACTTTAAAGACCTGCCCCCCTATTTACTAACTCAGATGACAGGTGTCGATGCCTATCAATCTAGGATTTGATGTTACAATGTGGTTTTTGTTTTCCAAATAAAAAATTAGAGCAAACAAAACCCGCATTGTAACAGAAAATTTTAGATTGACATCGACACCTGTCATCCGAGTTATAAATAAGGGGGCTGGCAACCCTTAACTTCCTATTTATCATCGGCTAGAACTAGGTTTTTAGTTCAATTGAGGATTTTGGTTTTGTTTTACGTATACACTGCGTAACTGACTTTTCCAAGATTTTTTTGGTTACCTTTGATTCTCCACGCTCTGGTAAAAAAAATCATAAAAATGCCAGATATAACTATACTTTAACTACACTTAAATTACTAGGTAAGTACATTTCCATTATGTATTATGTTTGTAGGCAAAGGAATGCCTCAGCTTGTGCTGCTTCAGATAGGCGTCTTAGGTAGCGCTGATTTTTAGGCACCCCTTCTTCCCTGACATGTTATGCGGGAGACGATGATATGGTAATGTTTTAATCTTGGAACTGATAGATCATGATCACTAATATCTGTAACAAAATTAAGGGAAAAACCTTGGAGAAACTATAGGATCCTGATGATGTCTCCCTCGTCTGCTTGTCCGGTGGTATGACATCAGGTACGCGCGCCTGGCCTCCTAAGCTGCTACTTTCTCATCCCCAATCCATCCGAGCAAGTAGCATCCCAAATACCTTTATCCCGTTCCCTCAGTCCAACATATTCCTACCCTGAGAAAGTACTCCTACCCTTGCCTCGCTTACGGTTTCGATGGGCAGCAGTGTTGGAACCGAAATAAGCCAAGCAAACTGTGCTCACCAACCCGTCTGCCAAGCGTGGTAAACCCCCCCATAATTAAATCCTTGAGGGAGGACTTCTTGAGGCTGTAACGATGATGACGACACGAATGCTGTCATAAATAATGGCCCCGGGCACTGACGCATCAGAACTGAGGATGTCACCGGCAAAACTATCATTAGCTATTAGTAGCTAAAACTACTGTACCTAGTGCTTCCACGCTGGTCTGGGAGAAAAGAAAAAACGTAGAATGTACCAGCTGCTTCTGTTCTCTCGTAGATCGTAAAAGCCGATCGAGGGAATGGGCGTCAGGAATCATGTCAATAGGCGATGCGACTAGCAACCCATCCCTATTTTGATTACGTTCTTACCTTTTCGGCCTTCGCGGCCTTAAGATTTTACAGATCTCGGCTCTGTCTACTCCGCAAAGGGAAAAAGACGCCGTAGTATGTATGTAAGGGTATAAAATATGGAGTCGACGTTTTACGCGGATGAAGTGTCGTCGGAAATAAATACGCATCAAGTAACTTTTTCGGCATGAAAGCCCATCATAAA
The DNA here is from genome assembly GCA_963082605.1 of Rhodophaea formosa. Taxonomy (NCBI): domain Eukaryota; kingdom Metazoa; phylum Arthropoda; class Insecta; order Lepidoptera; family Pyralidae; genus Rhodophaea; species Rhodophaea formosa. The sequence continues at coordinate 6,353,141 of OY720225.1, read as the reverse complement.
GTTCGAACAAATTGGCGGTCACATTTCACGAGACGTAAAAACTCGAGTAACTTTTTGAGATTCAAAGTGTCTTCTAAATTAAAGTCGAGTGAGAGATCATTTTACGCAGTATCACTCTGAAAACTAAGTGTTTTTACTGATTTTTACTCAGCTGCGTCATAAGTACCGTGTGGTTCCCGGCAGAGTAGAATAGGACCACTCCAAGGCATCCCGTGGATGTCGTAAAAGGCGACTAAGGAAACACAAGCTAAATAAAGCTATAAACATCAAAGAGACCTCTCCAACCCGTCTGGCCAGCGTGGAGAGTGTAGGCCAAATCCTCTGACTGCCCTAGCTAACATATGGCTCTAGTAGTACAGAGAAGGTCGTGCTCCTGCAGTGGAGACTAAGAAAGACCTTTTGATGATGATGATGATGATGCGTCATAAGAAGTTCATTGTTGATATTTTGTCAGTATAATTTAATACGGATTTTATCGCGTTTATTACATTATTTATATATATCTAACGTTTCGAACTATTTTCAGTGTTCCTGGTCACAGATAGAAAAGTGTAGCAAAAGTTGTTCAGCCTGATTAGTATTTTTTGTTGAGATAAAAAAGTCGAAGATTTGGACATGCGATACACTAGGTACCATGTCAAATTTTATATCGACAATTTTACAGAGTCACACTCTCCACTGGGATAGAGTGCGTAGAGTACGATTAGCTCATATCACTGGTGACCACCCAGCGGTCCCCCTTTTGGCAACGTAGTTTTCAGCCCATACGACAAAACATGAGAGTTTGCTGTGTCTCCAAGCCTTGAACACACAGGCAACACCTAAAGCTGAGGTCCGTCCCTCCCGAAGGCCCTTTGGAGATGTGCGATAGGTTTGGTGAAGTAGCGCAAGCTCACTTGGAGCTAGCTATATAGACTTCTTCTCATCGCGTGTATCGTGTCGGTGGCTCAAAAAGTCAAAAAGAATATATTTTATCCCTTCAGTATTTAGCAACAGCCAATGCAATGCCAATCAATTTTATAACACTGCTACAAGTATTTTCTTATGTATGGAGTTCATATTAAGGTATATTTATACGCCGGAGTCATAAAGTCCACGGCTAGTATTTTATAAGAACTGCAAAATCTACCGCCTAAAATATTTATTGATAACGTTCCAGATGTACGCACGCAGTATTGGCTTACGGTGTCTGAAGGTCTAAAACGTAATCCACTTTCCAATTCCATCGCGCCGACTCTGTCCGGAGCTCCAAGCAATTTTCATTACAGACTCTGTTTATCTTCCCGCGCAGACCGTTAAAGCCGGTCAAGGGATTGGGCAAAAATCTTAGGAATCACGTCAATAGGCGATGCGGCTAGCAATCCATCACTATTTTGATTCCGCTTTCCACCTTGCCCACTAACATACTAAACGTGGCCTTTTGGTTCTTCGATGTTGGGCTCAGTCTATCCCGTAAGGAATAAAGACGTGATAGGCATGTTTGCATTGCAAATAGTAAGTTAACAGACAGCTCAAACGTAATCCACTTTCCAATTTCATCGCGCCGAGTCTGTCGGGAGCTCCAATCAATTTACATTACAGCCGTGTTGACACACAGTCTCGGCGGAACCCCATAGCTGTAGTGTAGCATCGTTAGTACGTTACCTGTAAGGTGCTTACAAAAAATGTTACAACTAATTGCTACTCGTTTATCGTTTTATTTTTTGAGTGTTAAGTGGCCAAAATTAGTATAAGATTTTTAAGCTACATAACGACATTTAACTTTACTTAACAATGCTATCTAGTGCCACTAGGACAGCCAAGTTTAATGACTTAACGTACTTTCCGAATAGCAAAAGAGCTCAAGAAGAAGAAGTATCAATGAAGACAGTACTGCCACTTGTCTTGTGTTTTTTTTTTTGAGTGTGCAAGCAGCCTATACTGGTGTTTGATTTATAAGCTACTTAGAGATATTAATGATTACATCCCAGTTTAATGACTTAAAATACTTAAGAAATAACGAAAGAGCTTGAGATACATTTATCCACTTGTTGTAATCTCTTCTCGGTACGGATCACGACCGGGGTTTGCTATACATGTGTAAGCGTTAATTATGCTTACGAACCAGACTATCAAGCTCAACCTTTATGTGGAAACAGGAGGCCATGGCAGGTCACTGATGATCACGCATTTAAAATTGAACACAGAGCTGGCGCGTAACAACGCGCATTTTAATCCACTAGGGACATTATCAACACTTAGCATTACAATATAGAGGCTGAACTTGTATTGTGCGGTAGACTTCTCGGCAAGAGGTGACGCCGGGAGGAGCGCGCAGCGGTGAATACAATAGTGATATGGCGGGCTATGACGACACCCCAGTGATGCAATTTGTGGGCTGAGTTACAATGTATTTAAAATTGAGAATTGATCATTAATGAATGACGAGTGCCGCGGCGCCGGTCTGTGACACGGATGGTCCCGGATTCGATGCCCGGTCAGGTCAAGATAAAAAAATGATCTTTTTCAGGTTGACCTGGGTCTTGGATGTTTATCTATATTTGTATTTGTTATAAAGTATTGTATCGTTGATTTAGTATTCTTTTTTTTTCTTACTTAAGAACTTACTTTGGGCAACTTTGGGGCTAGCTAAATCTGTGTGATTTGTCCGTATATATTTTATTTAACTATATAGAGTATAGCATTGCAAATAGTAACAAGTGCAAGTAGTAAGTTAACAGACAGCTCAAACGTAATCCACTTTCCAATTTCATCGCGCCGAGTCTGTCGGGAGCTCCAATCAATTTTCATTACAGACGTGTTGACATGCAGTCTCGGTGGAACCCTTTGCTGCGAAATCTATTTGGATTTGGCGGCGGTACTAAAGCCTCTGGTAAGTGTTGCCGAAAATGGGGCCCGGGGCGCGATTTATCAGCGACTACGCACGCGTGAATGTAAACATCTCGGGAAAGTCCGTTTCCTAGAGCCTAAAACGTTTCCATACCAAATTACATCCTTGATAGTTCAGTGGTTGAAGGTTCAGTTGAAGTGGTTCAGAACGCAGAAAACTAGTGAAAATAATGTATTTGTCTGCGCTGAGAATTGAACTCGAAACCCTCGTGTAGCAGACTAGCCATTCAACCACTGCACCACGGAGGCCGTCAAATGATATTGTTTATGATGCAAATTACAAATTATTTGCGGTTTTACGTTATATACCTACTAACTTCTCCTGCAAACACAAAGATATACGTCTACATAAGTGATGACGTCATTTTATAATATTGTTATACGCTGTTAAAGTCACGTAAACAATTATTTAGGAATAGTGAATCTTGCCGTGCGTTGCCGTGTGGTTCTCGGCAAAGTAGAATAGGACCACTCCAAGTCTTCCCTTAGATGTCGTAGAAGGCGACTTAGGAAACACAAGCTAGACAAAGCTTAAATAAACATCAAAGAGACCTCTCCAACCCGTCTGGCCAGCGTGGAGAGAGTAGGCCAAATCTTGCTATTATATGGCTCTGGTAGTACAGAGAGGGTCATGCTCCTACATAGGAGACTAACAAAGACCTGATGATCCAATCCAAACCCAAATCTGGAATTCGCGAATTAGTTATTTCCGCGTCCTAATTATTTATTGTATTTATTACGTACTCACGACGCTTCTGCATATTTTGGTCTTCTGTCCCCGGGGCACTGTTCTGGATTGCTGCAGTCGAATGTATTGACACACGGACACACGCACTAACTTGATAACACCGGGGGCGAAAATTAACAACATAGTGGGCACTCCGAAGGATGTATTGCCGCTACAAACTCCAGGCGTATACAAAGTGGATTGCAGCTGCGGTAGTTCATACATAGGCCAAACGAAGCGGACTATAGCGGAAAGGATCAGAGAACATATCGCTGCTGTAAAAAACCGACAGAGCACTAAATCGGCTATTGCAGAACACCTGATGGAAGCTGGCGCTAACCACTGGATTGAATTCCATCGCACGCAGGTCCTCTCCGCGGACTGCCATTATTATTCAAGAATGGTACGTGAGGCAATTGAAATTAAAAAGCACCCAAATAATTTCAACCGTGAGGACGGCCTTAAGTTGTCACCAGCGTGGAATCCAGTGGTTGCTAAAACACAACTTATGTTTTGTGAACGGTCGGTTAAGGCATCGGTTGCCATTAACATACGTAATAAGGACACTGTTAGTGTGGTGTGTGACGGTAGTTGGAAAACTAGGAATATGCCGGTGGATGAAGATGTCATCGCGCCGACGGGGCACTAACACTGCTGCAACAGTCATCCAGTGACCACGGTCGGTGTAACCCGGCCGAAACGTCTGGAGAAAAACGGTATGTCTTCGCGTTAATTCCCGACATTGCATTTAATAATCATGCAACGCGAAAGTTTAAAAGTAGTTATATTTCCTTTTGTTTTATATTTATACACCAATTAAAGTGAACATTATTATGCAAACCGCTAAGGAATGGAATTCTCTCCCCGCATCACTGTTTCACGACTTGGACAATTAAGGGACAAGGCAAGATTAAATAGGCACTATTTGATTATGTGTGTCCCTGTCCAACCCTATGTCGTGTGGTTCCCGGCAGAGTAAGTAGAATAGGACCACTCCAAGTTTTAAATTTCTCGTGGATGTCGTAGAAGGCGACTTAGGAAACACAAGCTGCACATAGTAAACACCAAAGAGACCTCTCCGAACCGTCTGGCTAGCCTGGATTCGAGAGTGTAGGCCATATGCTGTGACCACTCTGGCTTACATATTGCTCTGCTAGTACAGTGAGGGTCGTGCTCCTGCAGTGAAGACTAAAAAAGACCTCACGATGATGAAGTGATAGAGATAATTAACACCAAAAACAATTAATTTCATAGCTGAGCAGTTACTTACGAAATAAAACCTCAATCGAGATGCCCTTGCTCTTAAATTTGATCTCATCGCATAATTCTTGGAGTCGTAAACCGTAAGCATAACTTTTTTATGACATCTAATTACATGGTGTTATTACTGTGTAGGCTGGGGTGAGCTGAGTGGCGCAAATCAAGACTCCTAGGAACTTCTATGGTCATAGATATTGTATTTCAATTTTTGTCTAGTTCCAAACTCTACATTTTGCTGCATAAGACTCCATGAGCTGCTACCAATCCAAAGAACACATTACGCGAAAAGAAACGACACTTAGCATGTGCGCACGTAAAATCGTTTGCAGCTATGTGTGGGTGTCTGGATGTGTGCGGGGGCAGTGAGAGGTGCGCGGGACGTTAACAGCGCGCCACTGAACTGGCTGGGTTGGGGGCTGTCTGTGTTGTGTATGTGTTTCTCGTACGTCTCACAACGCAGGCACGAAGTGAGTAGTGAGTGAGTGACTACATACGCGTTGTCAACCCTAGCGCTTACACGCCCCGGCTCAAGGTCGCCGGGGCCCGAACTCTCAGCCACTGTGATTATGCATATAGATTTTGGAAAATATTTATTTCTGATTAAGTATACGTAAGCGCGTAGGTACCTAAAAAAAGATGGTAAGCTATCTTAATACCATACTTATCCTTCCTCCTAACTAATGTTTGTTTATTTGTTTGTTTGTTGCGCTTTCACGCCCTATCTGCAGTACCGATCATCATGAAATTTTGCACACACATAGGTTAGGGCGCTGAGAGGGACATAGGCTTTATATCATGCGCGTGAAGCCGGGTAACAGCTAGTATTTATATTTACACTAACGTTAAGTTTGGAAGTTGGTTACACAAGTCCATTTTAAAAGTATGAATAAACAAGCTTTCGTCGTGGCTCCGCTCGCGGTAGTGTCGATCCCTCGGGAACAGTACTTTTCTCCGGAATGTGAGGTAGCCTATGTCCTTCTCCGTACTTCAGACAATGTGTTTGCAAAATTTCATGATGATCGGTTCAGTAAATAGGGCGTGAAAGCGTAACAAACAAACAAACTCACTTTGTCATTTATAATATTAGTTGGGATTTGGGGCTAGCTGTTGTCCGCGGCTTCGCCAAAGTGATATATAGCCTATGCCCTTCTCTGTTGCATTACCAACGTGTATGCCAAATTTCAAGAAGATTGGTTCAGTAAATAGAGCTTGAAGAGGTAACAAATTTACAAACTCACTTTCGCATTTATAATATTAGTGAGGATATAGTTGGGATTAAAAAGTATAACCACTGGTATATTACCACTAGTATTCCTTAGCACTCGTACAATAGCGACTGTGTGACGTGTTTGACGTCACATCTGTCTGATGTTATCAAGGCGGTGTAAGTGATTATATCTCAAATTGACTAATAAATAAGGTATACGAGTTTGTGGTGGGAAGTCAAGGGGTGCAGTTGGGGTCTGCCTTGGACGATTTTGCAAATTGATTTTGGTGGACTTTATAATATGAAATTGGTGTAGTTTGGTGTTAAAAATGCTCGTGCTCGTGAACAATTTGTGAAATAGTTAAAGTGGACTGTTATATGGACTCGTATAGACTTGTCACCATAACCTCCCGACCACGAGGCATCAAAGAACATACGCCATCTTTGATGCTACTTGTTACAACTTTACCGTACAACACCGATACTTAGTATCTCAATTTACTGGACATTGGCAGAATCACTGAAATCTCGGTGGAAGCCATTTTATAAAACAGAAGAAGAAGATGAAGGTATATTTTCATTGATGTGCCTATTTTTGGGAGATTATTCCATAGCACAATAGAAATAGTAACAATATTCGTATGTTCTTATTTGAGATAGCGTGTTAATTATTTTATTAATATTTGGTAAAGTTTTTACAGTAGGTTACCTGCCTGTAAAATACCTTTTTTCAAAAAGTTTAATTCGGGATGCGCATGCAGTGCTAACATTATTTTAGAGCTAGTGAAAGGTGAAAAGGCTTTCGAAAAGAAGAAAGCGATGTAACAAGGAAATTTATATATTTACCTAGATCACATTATACTACATTATAAATAAAATTGACATAAATCACATTTAATTAAGTACATTAATTAAATAATTTTATTGAAAAAACAATACTTATTAATTATACAACTTTAAACCTACATTTGACATAATTCCTCGTATGAGTATGGTGCCTAAAATCAATGATAATTTTACATTTCTGGTCCTTTTTGATCACATTGGTTGTACACTGTCGGCCCCATGATGTGCGTTAATTTGCCAGATTTTTCCAACATAGCTAATTTGTCAAAGTTCCTCGTTCTCATGGATAAGTATAAAGTTTTTTTTTTATGAAAAATTTGGTTACGTTTGACCTCTATGTTGCTTGATGGGTAAGCAACGATGAAGTCTAAGGTGGTATACGCAAATTTAAATAATGCCTATTCACTCTTGCCTTAAAAATGCCTAAAAACGAGTCAGGTAACGGGGAGGGAATTCCATTCCTTCGTGGTTCGCATAATGAAGGAGGAGGCGAATTTAGAGGTGCAATGAGCAGGATTATCAACCACATAGGTGTGAATGGAATCCCTACCCAAGCCGTGTCGACAGAAGACGACGAAGTTAGACACTTTTCTTCTTCTTTGATTGCCTATCCATTACTGGAAGCTGTCAGATTCTCGGACTCTTCTCTATCTATCGTCATACACCCCTAAACGAATGCTATAAATGCCTTATCAAGAACGGTTTTTTCTCAACGCTAGAAATCTCTGAAAATATAAATTCGTTCTCAGTAGTTACCTTAACCATCAAGCTATCCTTTTAGCCGCCCTCACTCTTCACTTAACACCGTATCTTATAATAATGGCCAACCTCCGCGAGACCACCATATCTTGGCCTCTCATCCCCCTCTTGTTTAACCTGACAAGGAGAAGCATAGCGGGTCTCAATATTTTCCCTCGGCTCATCATGAATTGGTTGCTCAACATTTATATGAAGAATATTGCAAAAAGGCAGTAAAGTAAGCAATTTAGATCATAAAAGGGGTTGTGTGAAACATATTTTAGCATATTATTGAAACCTTTGGCCATTTGACATGAATTGGGTCAATCAATTTCGTAGCGGTTAAGGTTACATTGAATAAAAATCAAAAGTGCAAAAGCCATAGCTCTGATAGCAATAAGATATTTGATAGTTAACTAATTGCCTTCCTCCTTCCTACCTTTGAACTAGATTTTGCTGAGAACTGCATTTGCAGTTATCTATAATCTTGATTCTGGATCGACTACGCAAGAAAATAATATCTAGGTAGGTACGTATTATGATTAGATTTGTTCATACTTACGTTAAAATTCTCGCAAGAGACGGTGTATCAAAACCAAATGGACGAAAAAGTGAAAAAGGGAATCGTATTTTAGGCCTTCGCTCTAAAATACAAGGTCGATGGGGACGGAGAGGAATGCTCGTAAAAATCACATTTATCAAGCAATTGATTGCACGAGAACTTGGAGGAATAAAAAATATGAGCTTCGAAGATTTGACTTGATTACATTTCAGATCGTTTATACGAGTATATGATGTTTATAGGCAACGTTACTTTTTAAAGCTCAATATACCAGCGAACGTGCGGATTGCTAAGCTTACAAATGTTAAGCATCCTCGGGCGAGGGTCACGCTTGGATGGTGTGCTGAAAAGTAAATTTTTCATCAAATAGAATTCTTATTCTATTGCTTCTTTGGCTTAATAATAATTTCTGGAAACTATAACTACGTTTAAAAGGTCTTACGCCAGAACGTATACCCATAGGTATTAGGTACTTATAAAATACCTTTGTAGTAGCTACCTAAGAAAAGAAGGAAGCTAACAAGATAAGTCATATCTTTACCAAATGTGGTACAATAAGGTACCTAAGTATTTTAGTCTTCAACATTTTTGGAATCATGTTTAATATTATCAGAATCAGTGAGAATTATGAGAATCAGATAGTGATTACCGCCAAAAACGGCCGTTTTTGGCGGTAATCACTATGTCTCTTAATGACTGATTTTCATAATATTAAAACATGATTCCAAAAATACTTCAGGTTATTTACTAAGGCTTTATGATTTACATTCTTGAATTTCTATTTATTTGTAAAGTATTAGGAATAAAATGATTGGCGTCGCTACTATGCCTAGTGTGCCCCCTTAACGAGTAGCTTGATTGCATTTAAAATGCACAGTTTGTAATTTTTTCAAGTTGCAATACTTATTAGTGGGCGAATAAGTACCTATATAGGTATGTATATTTAAGAAGGTACTTGGTACTTTTTCTTAGGGACAAAAGAAAAGGCACTTCTTCCGCAATAAATAGTCATCTACTACCAGAGCAGTCAGAAGATTTGTTCTACACTCTCCACGCAGGCCAGTCGGGTTGGAGAGGTCTCTTACATACATATGTATTATCACGCCTCTTTCCCATGGGGTTAGGCAGAGACCAAGAACCTCAACTTGCTACGATCCTTAGGTAAAACCTCTCTCGCTTTATCTACATTCATCACTCTTTTCATACATGCTCGCCGGTTTCGGGTACACCAGACTTGCCCCCTGGCAAGTATTTCCGCAATCTGGTCACGGTACGTGCATGCGTAGGTAAGTACTCTTCCGATCACATTTGCCTTATAAAGTTTCTTAGCGAGTCTTCTTTTCCATCCTTTCTACATGACAGGGTTTTTTTTACTCTTTGATGTTTATAAGTTTTGTTTAGCTCGTGTTTTCTAAGTCACCTTTTACACGATCCACGGGAAGATTTTGTGTGATTTGTGTGAACCACAATTAACGGGTTCAGTGGACCTTTCAAGGACCTGTCGGGAGATTTCTTAACATCCTCAACTGCGACAGCATTCATCATTAGGTCTTTTTTAATCTCCACTTCAGGAACACGACACTCTACTACCAGAGCCATACATTAGCCAGAGCACTTAGAGGATTTGGCCTACACTCTCCACGCTGGCCTGACGGCTTGGAGAGGTCTCTTTGATGTTTATAAGCTTTATTGTTTAGCTTGTGTTTCCTAAGTCGCCTACTACGACATTCACGGGAAGACTTGGAGTGGTCTTATTCTACTCTGCCGGGAACCACACGGCAATTGGCACGCATATCATTCTGAATAGCATCCAGCCAGCACTTGGGGTTTCCTCATTTGCCAGGGCCCAGCGGAGGTGCAACACGTTTTATTTATACAATGAATCCCGATAACTGTGCTGGAGCCTTAAGAGTCGCCTGGACGCGATGTCTCCATACAAACGGAAATATGGAATTGTGGCAATATTTGATAATTTTGGACTAAAATTAATCAATTAATCTCATTATAATCTACGTACGTTTCTATAGCTTAGTTAAAATACCAAGCTTTGAGAATTACAAGCCTTTTCAATTTGTATGGAAATCTTGAGAGGCGTATAATTCTCAAACTATCGATAATTTTACCAAGCTGTATAGGAACGTACGTAGATTATAATGAGATTAATTGATTGAATGCTTAATTTTACCCCAAAATTATCAAATATGGCCACAATTCCTTATTTCCGTTTGTATGGAGACATGCGCGTCCAGGCGACTCTTAAAAGGGTAACTCAGCCCATCGATATGAACAACTTTTCCTATGGGACCATTGCTGGGAAGTAAAAAAAAATCGAGTTCTCAGCATTGATCCTGTAGCGGGAGCGAGGTGGTGTGCTCTACCGCCAAAAAGGGAAGATCTTCCTGCTGGGCAAAGTGTGCGCCCAGGGAACCGTACGGCTCCGACTGAATTCTGTCGGAGGTCTTATTTATGTCTCAAATTTTAAAAGAAACTTTGTTTGCGCGTTTCAGGATTGTGCAGCGCCATCTTGTGAGAAGTTTTGTAGTTTTATTTGTTGTTGGGTCGCCACATTCGCAGTTGCGTCTTCTTGTTAGTTTTTGTGGCGAATGTAGAGGTCGCCACAATCCCATAGGGAAAGTTGTTCAATTTGATGGGCTGAGTGCTTCGAGCAACACGGAAGGGAGTAGCCATACGCTGCATTCCCCTCTGTCAAGGTACAAGCCAAAATTAGGCATATGCATGTCTATGTGTTAGTTGTGTGTGACTCATCTGTACACAAATTATTTTTTCTTTTTTATGTCATATTTTGTGACAATGTCATAATTACTATCAAGTGACAGTTTAAGTTTTGTATGTAGGTGTGCGGAACTAAACTTGTGTGCACATTTCCCCCCGCAAAAAACGCCAGAAAAATTGTCATAGTAAATTGTCGCTTTGCCCACTCCCTCCGTCCGGTACGGAGGCCGTGTTGCTCGAAGGCTGAGTGGCTCCTTTAAAGCTCCGACACAGATGTCGAGGCTCATTGTATAAGTGTAATTTCTCAAAGTTGAGTTAGGTATCCTACGACACAAGTTCTCAACTAACTGTGGGGTCAGCTCAGTCTGTGTGATATATTATATCCCTATAAATAATTTTAAAGAACCTTACAGAGTGAATGAAAAAATGCGTAATTTCAATTATTTAATACGAGTCATATTAAATTTTACAATAAGTAAACCTATTTCGTCTTAATACTAAACATTAGTACGTACAGATGAATTTAAAAATTTATGATTTTATATACCTAATATCAATTTTCAAATAAATCAATCTGTGCATTTTATACATATTAAATGTAAGTTTCGTACATGGAAACTATACAGTTCACACATGGACCTAAGAATAATTAGGCAGGCCCCTAAAAAACGTACCAGTGACATAAATAAAAAGCATGTAAATGTGTCGCGACACAAGCTCACGCACACATCGATATTTTGTAAACATGCATTTTTACGTTCTTCTAAAACTCAAACTTTTTTAATTTATAAACAACATTTGCCGCACATGTTAAGTAAAAATATTTTTTCAAATCGGTTCTATATGAGGTAAAAACATAAAAAAATATACACATACAACAGAATTGATAACCTCCTCCTTTTTTGAAGTCGGTTAAAAAGTAAGCGTCACTTGTGGACCACGCAGTTTCAGAATGACGATTTCTTTTTAATCTATGCAAGTTTCATATTATTCCTAGGTCCACAGCTCATAACAATTATAAAGTACTTGAAATTTTATTGCGCAGGATTCTGTGCCCATGCAGAATTTAAGAACTAAAAAAAAAAATTGTAAGAATTTATAATTGGTAGGTATGAACACATACAGCGTAGCAAAAACCCTGCGCATAATTTTGCAAGAACTATACTGAACTACACTATACATATATTAAAATCTTGCTCAGTACATTTCCATAATAACATTCAGTGATAAATCATTTCAGCGAGATAGCTTTATAAAAATTTAAAATTATAATAAAATATGAAATACTATCTTATTTTCTTACATACACAACCTGCCCACTTTTTGCTCTTCATTGTGATTATAGTGTATTACAGTGACTGGAGAGCGTGGAGCCTATTTTCCTAAACCTCCGAAACAGATTATAAAGCGTTCAGTACACGAGTAGAGTAAACGGTAGAGTAGACAGTAGAGTACTAATTAAGCTACTTGTTACCTGCAAAGAAAGTACGTCTCTGCCGTTTACACAAGCTACTCTTCCATTCGACTGCCTCCACCCCTCTACTCTGCCTATGTATACACTTAGTTAAGTAAGAGTACAGCATTTTGAATCCATCAACAACACAAATTTACGTGAAGACCAAAACTGTTAACGGTAGAGTGGCTAGTGTACTCTACTCGTGTACCGAAGGCAACGCGTGCAAGCGCGCTTTTCGGAGACAGTATTATTGCCGTTATTATTGACGGTGGTTCCCGGAGAGTAGAATAGGACCACTCCAAGCGTTCCCGAGGATATCCTAGAAGGCGACTTAGGAAACAAGCTAAACAAAGCTTATAAACATCAAAGGCACCCCTACAACCCGTCTGGCCAGCGTGGAGCGTATGGGCTTATATGTATATGACTTTGGTAGTACAGAGAGGGTCGTGCTCCAGCAGTGATGACTAAAAAGAGACCTAATGATGATTATTCCCTCTTGTAAATGTAGTAATAAATATGTTCCACGCGTTTCGAACATTGATTGTCTTTTCTATAAATTCAAAGCTATCTCACTGAAAGCATACATTTAACTATCTCCCTATTTACAGTAACTCTCAATAACACCTTTAAAGCTTAGCGACATTTTAAATGACAATAAGCTCAAAAATTGCGCAAAATTCAAGACAGAATCAAAATTTACAGAGAACAATGACCTCTAAGAATATTTCAACCAAGCAGAGGGGAATAGTATCAGTATCTCTTGTTTTAAACAGCCAACATCCTATTGAATTTGACAAGAGCTTTTGCGGACTTTACTGGGCTTTTGAGGCAAGTACAAGAGTACACTCAATTTTTATATGTAGCATAAGAAAGCGTCCCAACAGGCCTATTTTATTGAGAACTACGGTTGATAGTCACTTCAACTTCCATTACGGTTTATATTTCTTAAATAAAAACAGTCAATCATACGAAAGCCGTAGTGGATGTTGAAGTGACCATCAAAACGTACACCGTATTTGTCCAAAGTTAGCAAAGAGGCCTGCAGGAGGGACGGGAATCGGTTGTGGGCATCGCCTGTGTGGCGTTATGGCTGACATACACTTTGATTAGTGCAAGTGCGACGTTCATACATTTCCTACTAAACGTTTAGTAGTAATGTATGGACTTCGCACTTGCACTCATCAAAGTGTATACCGGCCATTAGCATGGATAGTGGGAACTCACATAGTGCCGGATGGGCAGACGGTACTAAGTGCTTGGAGAACCTACGGTGGGGATTGTTCAACAAATCGGGCTTGTTTTGTTTGTTTTTCGTGTGTGTAAGTGGCCAACACTGGTGTCAGATCTTTCAAGCTGCTTAAAAGCATCTGACATAGCTTAACGACTGCCATCAACGATGATAGCCGGGACCAACGGCTTAACGTGCCTTCCGAAGTACGGAGGAGCTCGAGATATTTTTATGCCACTTGGGGTCCCATCCAAGTGGGGACTGCGCCCGGGGTTGCTTAACATGCGGAAGCGCTTACAGCGCTTACACCCACTAGGCCATCAGGCTCCTCAAATCGGGCTGAAAAGCTTTAACATTACTTATATACGTACAAATATATATAGGTCAGGTGGGCCATATGCCTGTTTGCGTACTTAGTAGTATTTAAAAAAGTCTGATCTACTCTGTTGATGTGATGACATTGAACCGTGTGTAGGCTGTTTTACTGTGATTGTCGTTTTACAACAAAGCACATGTTTATAAAGAAAAAAAAAACTTGGTTGGTATCCAACATTCCGCGAAATTTATATTAAACAAAATTTTACTCTACTACTCCGAGAGTTCAATATACTTTGTAAATTTTAGATATTCTGATTTTACTGCAATAACAATTGAGCCTTTAATTCACCCAGTTCCAACTAATGTTACTGCCAGTATACAACAATCGTAGTTACACAAACTGACCAAATACCAAATGTATATATAAAACGTTAAAAATGCTACATTAAGGCCCCACACTAGGCACACTAGCGACGCCAATAACTTTATTCCTAATACTTTACAAATCGAAAGAAATTCAAGAATGTCAATCATATAAGCCTTAGTAAATAGCCTGAAGTATTTTTGGAATCATGTTTTAATATTATAAGAATCAGTAAGAATTATGAAAATCAACCGCCAAAATCGGCCGTTTTTGGCGGTAATCACTATTTCTCTTAATGACTGATTCTCATAATATTAAAACACGATTCCAAAAATACTTCAGGTTATTTACCAAGGCTTATATGTATGATTTACGTTCTTGAATTTCTTTCTATTTGTAAAGTATTAGGAATAAAATTATTGGCGTCGCTAGTGTGCCTAGTGTGGGGCCTTAATTAAATAAATAATGGAAAATGTGATCATCCATAGTTTACATGAAGCTAGCGACAGTCTTTGACGTCTAGAGAAATTTGTAATCCTAGCATACCTATATTTTTTGTTTGTTGTTTTTTGTTTTTCGTGTGTATAAGTGGCCAACACTGGTGTCAGATTTTTCAAGCTGCCTAAAAGCATCTGACATAGCTTAACGACGGCCATCAACGATGACAGCCGGGATCAACGGCTTAACATGCCTTGCGGAGCACGGATGAGCTAGATATTTTATGACCCGAGGGTTGTGGGTTCGATTCCAACGGGAAGCATACTTTGTTGTCGTTTCCAGTTTGGTTAGGACATTGCAGGCATCGCCCAGCACACCCTTGAGGACTGCCCAGCCTGGGCGGATGACCGCGCGGCGTTACGCGCAATCGTGGGGGACGACCTTTCGCTGTCGACCGTGATCAAATGCGTGGTTGACAGTGAGACATCGTGGACAGCGGTGCAGGCCTTTGCGGAGTGCGTCATGCTCCGCAAAGAGGCGGCGGAAAGAGAGAGCGTGAGGTTAACACTGACCTCGCCATCCGCCGCCGGCGCACAGGGCGCAGAAGGCGGGCATATGGCCTGCACCATCTGCTGCCCCCATAATAAGGGCCGGTCGGGTGGCGGATACGGGAATCCGTCGTCCGGCTTCGGTTGAAAGGCGCGCCGGTGTCAAGCGCGCCTTTACCCAAGCGGGTGAATTGAAGGCCGTCGGGCCATCCCGCAGGCCGCTCCAACCCTCTCGCTGGAGAGGTGATCTGTGAGCGTGCCGTGAACGGAACACTGCAGTGCCGCGCTGGGCGCTGGCGCTGACAAAATAATTTATATTTCTTTGATGTAGATTTCTCCGACAGAGAAAATATAAGTTAGTAAGTTAAAAAAAATATCGTATACCAAACTAAAACTGCCCTTTGAGCTGTTACATTCAAACCGTTTAAATCGAATAGGTACATGAAAACTACAGACAAATACCTACTAAAACGATAGACATATAAAAATAATATATTAAGACATATCCTACGTTACCTTCCAAGTAAATGCTGGCCTTAAGACCAATAGCTAATCTTTAGCAACTAGCAATGATATTATACATGTTTGTTCATACACACTGCTTTTAGGCTTCGTGCAGATTAAACAATTTTTTTCCAAACAAAAAGGCGACACCTAAGGGCCCATCTCCACGAGCTAGAGAATCGCAGCGATTTTATCACTGTGCCACGTATTTCTATACACTCTATTAGAACGTGTTTACACGCGGCGATGTTTTCGCGGTTATCCAACGAGTGGCAGAGTACGAACATAACATCGAAGTATCACCTATTAAATAAAATATAGGTATCATTGCACGAATCTCTCACTCGTGAATACGGCCCCTAATATTATACTTTAGCTAAGTATACAAATTTATATAAGTAAATTGAGTAAATCAATTTAAAAAGTCGTAGTGAATCAAAATTAAAAAGGTTTAAGCTGAAGTGAACAAAGCTTTGTTGGATTGTGGAGTTACATATTTAAGATTCAAAGATTCAAAAGATTCAAAGATTCAAAAGATTCAAAGATTCAAACCACCTGAAGGCGAATGCCTTCTAAGTTATACATTCATTTTATATTATTAATTTTAAATAGGGTGTTCTCATGAGGTTTACAGTCTGAAGTTTGCTGCGTTAATTTTACCGAATCCTTCAGTGAGTAACAGACTTAGTCATTTATGTGCTGCAGTCATCAGCGAAGCAACCTCGCTACGTCTAGTGAACACTTAACCGCTCACAGCAAGCCTAATCTGCACAAAGCCTTAGCACACACATCGACATAAAAAAATGTCAGCCACATTATTTCATAATCAATGTAGAAAAATGTAAACTAATTTGAAACTGAGGAGTATAGACTACTTTTTGACATTATATGGAAGTTTTTACATTTGCCATCATGTCACAATGAAAGTATAGAACAGGTTTGAGCACTACGCAAGTCTCATTCAGAACTAGACTCTACCAGTAACAATATAGAGCTGATATTTCATTGCATCTTAAGCGAAACGATGAGAAATGTTTACACCCAGAAGACTGAAATTCCACGCTATGATAGAAAGTCATATAATATATAGAGATAATCTTAACTACACGCATTTTGTGTTTTAACAAATGAAAGTCTGAAATAAAAACCATTAACTTCGACATTACGTTCAATATTAGATACGTACAGTCGGTGGCAGATAAACCTAACTCCCCTACAATTTAAAATCTGTTTGAAAAGGGGTCAGGTTTATTTGTGTGACTGTACATGAGCGATCAGTTACAGTCCGAATCAAACATTATGGCGGCTTGTATATTAGCTGCGAGCTGCGCAGTACGCGCCCCGCCTCCCTGCGCGCGCCCCGCTTAACCTAATATTGTGTACTGCGCATCGACTCGCGCGATGTTCCGCGTTCCAAGTTCGGACTGTAGTTAGACTTATTTCGGAGCAAAACATCTTTTGTTTTATTGTGTCCCTTGGAAAAATTTTATACAATGCCATAGTTTTCAGCACAATATTTTTTTTGTCTTTCATTTTTTAATTTCATTTTTCAAGTTTGCCGTTTCGATTCATATTGTGAATAGAACCGGTTTGAAATGAAAACATAATAATTAATGAAACTTAATAAAACGTGAGTAAAGCCGGGTATTCATAATAAATAGTTAAGACTATCATCTTTACATTAAGAAGCTACAATTTTTGATAATGACAAGGTGACACAAGACGGATTTCTACTAGTGCCAAAAACTCTCAGAACAGTGAAAAAATGCATGATATTCGTATAAAAATCTAGGGTGAATTGTACAGAGTTAACAATATAACATACGGGCCATATGAACTTTAGATATTATATCTAAATAATAATAAGTTTTATAATAAACGTCGATTTGTGATATTAACGTATTTTAAAAACTGAAGAAAATAAATTAAATATCTTTAAACAACACGGTCTATTTAACTATGGTGGGGAAAGTATACAATAAGGGTCAGTGGAGACCGACGGGTTGTGGTAAGTAGAAGCTTACTATTTTTTTTATATCTTATCGGTCGAAGCGACTTCAAACGTGTGCTGGCCCCGTAGCATAGTACCCGCGACGCTATTTATATCACCCTATAAACTATCGTCATCTCGCTCTGTTAGTAGCTCTCTGGGCTGTAGGCCTAGCGAGTTAGTGTCCATATATAATATAAGGATATGGACCCTAAGTCATATATAACCATCTCTTATCATCATCATACATTAATGAATAAGAAAAATATATATTCTTTAGCCATAGGATCCGATGTGGCAATCCGTCAATCCAACACAATGATCAATATTTATCAAAATCACCGATCACAATCTAGATTGAGCGTGTAATGGCCGCCATAAAACCAATGACTCAATGGCACTTAGGATCGTTGTGCATATTTCAACCAATTAGAAAAATTTTCAGGAAAATTAATCTACAACAAAAATTATATGTAGTTATCGAACCTGTTCATAAGATTTTACAAAAATCGGGGATTAAAGCGTGAAGATGACAGCCGAACAGACATCCTGACTTACTGAAAGCAATGTGACGACGGTAATGGACGATAAATTTTGTCGTGTGTCCTGCTGCTGCAAGGGCATAATAGCTCACATTGCCACGCACCTTAAGATAGCTTCACTAGTTTTCGTTCCCTCTCCGTCGGTGTGCACTGACCTTTATACAATGGATAAGTTCTTGACAGTTACGATACCGATATACAAACACGCCTAAATATCTAAAGTTACAGGCCATAATATACAACATAAATTACATGAATCACAAGGGCAATTCTTCCACATATCATTACTATACCTATCTACTATGTCCTCACAAGGCTGGAAGAACAATTTGGCATAGGGAGTTCGACGCGCTACGGGTAATAAGGAATTCAGTCGAAGTCAAAAAGTTCACGTACATTCTCAAACATATGCCACTTCAAATCTTTTGATATTGAAGAGCTAGGCTCAATACTCAAGACTCAAAAGATTGATATTTAAAATAGGATACATGTATCTTTGAATGTTATATTTTTTATCATATGCATAATCGTAAAAGCTATGTAGTCGGCGGCATATAAACTTGACCACTGACAATTAAAAATCTGTTCGTTGGGGGGTCAGGTCTATATGCCTCCGACTGTACTTTTCGGAACAAAATTTGGTAAGATAAAATACGCCGGACACAAGTTAGGGTCATTATGTAGAAATAGATACATACATTTTTGTAAATAGTGTATTCACACTCCATCTCATTTTATCCTTAATTTCACACCCTAGTGTTTAGGTTTCAGGATGTTTGAGAACTGATAACTGAATTAAAATTATTCTATTTCTACAAAGATACAGTGTCCATATGCGACTTATGTGTGAAAATGTACTCTAAAGTACAGGTTGAGCGAAAAAGTACACTGCCATGTCACCATCCAAAGGCTGACATGACAGAGTTTTAAGCGTTAAACCCAGGGTCGGATTAACCCATAACCAGACTCTTAAGGCGGAGTAAGTAGTACCTAGAGATACCACATAAGTCAGGGTCGCCCCTTGCATTGCCTATGAGGCCAGTGTGATAATGAGGAGGTCCTCATTTGCCCCCAATTTGACGATAACCATGATTAAGTCCGGCCTGGATTAGACCACTACGTACGCAATAAGAAAATGGCGGAAAATAACATGTCTACAACGCTAAATATAGAAGTTACAGTCATACAAGTCATGTATACCTAACTGGTGTGACACCAGCCATAGTAATCTATAGATTACAAAATATTGGTTCACAAAACATGTTATACTTTTCAAGAGGATTCAAATAACTGATTCGATAATCTTGATTTGACCGGTTATGACCTTGTTATTTGTTTAAATACTATTTAATATTCATTATAAATTGAATAAATACAATCATATACATTTGAGTTAAAACATTTTAATGCTATTGTCATTTAATATAATATTTTACAAAGTATATGATACATAGACTGTTTTATAAATTCAGTGGAACAAGTTGACAGTTTTATGTTACACGTGTGGTACTACCAACAGGATAAATTTAACACTTTTATTGAATAATAAAGAATCCTATTAGTGAACATTATAATAATTCAACAACAACTGAGACCCTGTCTGAGGTAAGCGAGGGGCGGGAGGAGAAACGAATGCCAAGAATGTAAGATTGGCATGCGAGAAAACCACTCCTATTACGTCCATTTGCTCTGCATATATACCTGTCTCCTGTACTACCCGCTTAACTCAAGTAGGATTACTTAAGATACCTACGTAATTTGCATTACTGAAATTGTGTAAAGGTTTTATACTCCTTTACACTTTGATTAGTATTTAGTGCGAGTGGCTCATTTTGTGTTTAGTAAAAAACACGTTCGGACAGTTTCCGTTTAGTGTCAAGTGTTTAGTGCTTAGCAAACTACAGTATTTACAGCGGTTTCTATTTTTCTGCGAGTAGTTCCTCCCGCGCGTCCCGCCTTCGCCCCTCCCTTGCTCCTAAACGCACTAAACACGTCGGGACAGGACTGTTAAGTGTTTAGTTTATAAACTCGTGTCTTTTGTTCGTGAGTTTTTAGGGATGAACTAAACACCGCATACTTAACAGTATAGGACACCACTATCAGCTAAACAGTACACTAAACACTTAACACTTGACTAATCAAAGTGTATACCAGCCATAACATTGCAAATACTAAAAAATGGTGTCAAAACTGTACCTTAAAACCCTACCACCCGACAATTTTGAATTTAAATTGGCATTTAAAAGGAGGCTTTCAGTATTTTGCATCACAAAGACAAAGTTTGCAACTAGATGTTTAATTTTTTATCGAAAATTATATTAAAGAAGCACTGCTTTTGGTAATATTTGAGTGTTTATTTTAGCTGGATGTAGGATTAGTGTAGAATATTCATGTGCTAAAGTTAATTCTTTTTTGAGGCAGCATAAAAACTGTCAAACAAAAAACTGTCAATTCGTTCAGTTTTTAAACTCTCTTTACAACTTTATAACATGATTCAGAACCAATATCGCGTATGTTACATGAAGAACTCCCTGTTTTCGTGTGGTGGTCAAGTGTGCCTCAATTGTGTGTTCGTAGAATTACCCGTGGGGCTCTGGCAATTTGGTACGTCTATCACTGTAATCTCGATGACTCTCAAACCTCGTAGTATTGGATCTGTGATGTGTATCCCTCGTGGATTATATACCCTCTCGTTCTGTGTTGCTATGAATTTTGATACTTTCCGTAAGTGCTGTAAAAGTGAAAACAAAAATATTATTAAAAAAATTCTTTTGCAACATTGAAAACGTTGTAATTTATGGCTCTGACTAATATATGGCTCTTGTAGAGAGAGGGTCGTGTTCTTGCAGTGGAGACTAAAATGACCTGATGATGATGATGATGATGATTCTATTTCTATTTCTAGCCTATACTGTCCCACTGCAGGGCAAAAGCCTCCCTTTCGTCATTCCAACTTTTGCGGTCTAAGGCTACCGAAATCCGAAATGATGATGATGAAAAAGTTATATGCAGTATACATGGTGACATCTTTAATTTATTTTGTAAGAAATAAAACTTGAAATACATAAGTCGTGTTCCTACACATATATGTGTAGTCCTATATACAAGGAATCACCAACAAAAAGAGCCAGGTCTATAAAGTGCGGATTGACTAACATACATGGCAGTACTTTTAGGCATTAGTTACATACAAGTTATAGATTGAAATATATTTCTGAAATTCTGTCACGTTGTATGATAGGTTTTATGAGCTACTAGCTGTAACCCGCGGCTTCGCCCGCATGATATATAGTCTATGTCCTTCTCAGTATCAGTACTCTTAACATACGTGTATGCAAAATATCATGATGATCGGTTCAGTAGGTAGAACAGCGTAACAAACGAACAAACAAACTCGCTTTCGCAATTATAATATTAGTGGGGATAGTTGGGATGTCCTTCTCAGTACGCTTACCTATGTTTAGTTATACCAAATTTTATGATGATCGGTTCAGTAGGTAGAACGCGAAAGCGTAACAAACAAACAAACTCACTTTCGCATTTATACCAGCTGCTTTTCTTCCCGCGCAGACCATAAAAGCCGGTCAAGGGATTGGGCGAAAATCAAACGAATCACATTGATAGGCGATGCGGCTAGCAACCCATCACTATTTGATTCCGCTTTCCACCTTTACGCCCACTACGATGCTAAACGTGGCCTGTAGGTTTTATGACCTTGGGCTCTGTCTACCCCGCAAGGGATAAAGACGTGATAGTATGTATGTATGTAATATTAGTTGGGATTGGGATTGACATGACCTAATACGTATTAGGTTAAGGAAAAAGTAATTTCGTATTTGTGTGAATAATTAATTAATGAATTTTTGTATGTAAATATTGCAGTCCCAGTAAACACCGCACTAAGTTGGTTCAAGGGTTTTCTGTCGAATTTAAGGTCAAAGTTGCAGCTCTTTTGCATGAAAGTATAAAATCTTCATACAAAATACCAAAAAAACTTTTTCCCCAACCTAAGTAAATGTCTTAGTTTCACTTTTGGTGTGGTTTCAACCTACTGAATCGATCATCATGAAATTTTGCATACACATAGGTTAGGGTACTGAGAAGGACATAGCCTATATATCACGCGGGCGAATCCGCGGATAACAGGTAGTACAAATGAGATTGAGCTAGCCCCAAAGTTCGAGACTTGTGTTATGGGATACAAACTATTTTTTATAACAAATACAGATAAACATCCAAGACCCAGGACAAGCAGAAATAGATCATTTTTCATCTTGACCTGACCGGGGATCGAACCCGTGATCATACATGCCGCAGGCCGGCGTGTTGACCGCTGCGCCACGGCGCTCGTAAACAATCAAACAGATTAGTCATCCATCCTCAAAGATAATTGACAATAGACTTCATGACACATTTATAGCACACCTACTTCTATACTTGACGTATGAGTCAGAACTTTAAGGGCCGCACTAGGTCAACAAGCGACACGAATAAGTTTATTCATCATCATCATCAGGTCTTCCCAGTCTCCACTGCAGGAGCACGACCCTCTCTGTACTACCAGAGCCATAATACTAGCCTGAGTAGCCAGAGGATTTGGCCTACACTCTCCACGCTGGCCAGACGGGTTGGAGAGGTCTATTTGATGTTAATAAGCTTTGTTTAGCTTGTATTTCCTCAGTCGCCTTTTACGACATCCACGGGATGACTTGGAGTGGTCCTATTCTACTCTGCCGGGATCCACACGGCTAAGTTTATTCCTAATATTTAACAAATAAAATCAAATTCAAGAATGTGTGCCTAGTGTGGGCCCTTAATGACTGATTCACATAATATTAAAACATGATGCCAAAATACTTCAGGTTATTTACTAAGGCTTATATTACTTACATTCTTGAATTTGATTTTATTTGTAAAGTAACTATTAGGAACAAATTACTGGAGTCGCTAGTTGGCCTAGTGCGGGCTCTTAAAAGGAGTTATTCTGATCCATTATTTCATGATTGCATGACAAACATTGCCTTAACAACACAAAAGCGAAGATACAGAAAGACTTTGTGTTAATGAGATGTAATAGCAGACTTATATTACTTACTAGCAGTCCACCCCGGCTTCACCAGTGGTACATACTTAGCATATGGCATTCAGGGATAATGCAGCTATCCAACAGTGAAAGGATTTTTGAAATCCGTCTAGTAGTTCCTGATATTAGCACGTTCAACCAAACAAACAAACTTAAGATTTATAAAATTATATAAGTATAGATAATACTCACTTTTTCATAATGTGTTTCCGTGCAAATATAAATGAAGTATGCAGTGAGACACGCCAGGCATCCTTCGCAGTACGTACTACAGTCAGCTGTTTCCGCCATGTCAAAATGTTCATTCAATTTCTCCATTGTGTATTCAAATGACTGTCTATCTATCTGTAAAACAATTTAATCCCATTAGAATAATCACCTTGTTTTGGTATAGTTTTGAATATCCTGTTATATGGTTGTGTTAACAAAGCTTCTTAGACACATTAATATTAAAAGAAATACCTGCATTCAAGTATAATTTATCCATTTGGTTAATAAGATCTCACTCCATACACTAAATAACAGTTTAAATATCTAATTAACATATGACTAAAAAAGTTAAACTACCAACTTATCAATAAAACTAACTAAAAATATACTTCTATAATACTAAAAAGTTGTATATTAAATTACACTCCATACACATATATAATACTTGTTATATAAAGTGATTTCCATAATCACAAACTTCTGAACTTAATAAAATCCAATCTCTAGTAATATGCCATCCATACAGATTATAAGTACTAGTGTACATCATATCCATTTCATCAAGACTTAAGCAGGCCTATTTGCTAACTTTTGACATCTACGGTGTACATCATTTTCATAGTAACTTCAATATTCATTACGGTTTCGGTATGAATGACTATTTTCATTTAAGATATGAAAACCGTAATGAACGCTAAAGTGACAATCAAATCGTTGTACACCGAGTTAGCAAATCGGCCTGCAGGACTGTGATGTAGCTACACAGATGAAGCAGCTTACAAGTGCAGTCAAGCTTGAAGCATTTTATAAACAACTGATGAACTTCAAACTTAATAATATAAAACACAGCTTTTCTTACAACTCTTGAGATGGAAACATGTAGTAAGAGCTACTTCAGGTGCTCACTACTCTCAGACATGAGGACATGAACAAGAGAAAGAAGAGGAAGAAGAAGAGATGAGAAACAATGCAGTACCCTAAGAATTGGAAATCTCAATTCTCTTTAGATAGCACCTTAGAGTATTAATATTACTTATGATACTCTAAGGTTAGCACTAACTTGAAAGCAAAAACTACCATACTACTAGTTAATCTAAACTTTAAACACCTTAGATTGTTAGTAAACTCTATATTGCACCAAAAATCCTTAAAAATAACAGTGAAAATTTATAAATGATGCATAAAAGGCTTATCGCTACAGCAGTATCTTCCATGCAACCATAGTGAGCAGGAGATTATAAACAATAAAACAGGTTAGGTGCAAAAGTAAAGACAGTGTGATTAAAAAATGAGTTTTTGAAACAAATAACTGCAAATTGAATATATATATATAAACAAAATAAATACATAAATAAGTACTAACATACATATATAATTATTAATTACATACTACAAATAATATATTACATACACGAAAATTAATAATATTAAATTGCTGATGATAACAAAGCAATCAAGATTTTCAAGAAATTCAAAACAATTTATGTTGTTGGACATTCAAGTACAATCACAATATCGCTTTTTTCACACACCTCTCTTGTCAGCAAAACTAAGCTAATGTTATCATCGGTATCATTTTCACAAAAATATTTTTGATAATTATGTGAAATGTTTCTCTTGTCATCACCATGTAAACCCCCATCGCACATGTCATTACTAAGTAGTCAAGCCCCCTGCTTACAAATATAGTGTAAACTCTTTATAACTACATCGAAGGGACTGTGCATTTAATGGCGTTATAGAGAGTGGGCAATGAATAGAGAGAAGAAAAATCTGAATTAGAAAAAAGAAAATAATTTACACAGATGTGAAGTTTTTTACTAACTTTAGCAACTTAAAATGTACTTTTTACTACTCTATTGTTGTCGTAATTAAGAGTGGGTGTAATGCTATGTAGAGTGTATCATTGTATGGAAGACAAGCTAAACCAATCATAGCCAATTGATTTTGATGTTTTGGGGATTTTATTGTTAAATTGAATGATGTTAAGTACCTACATAGAGTTTACACTGTATTTGAAGGACCCAAAGAGCAAAATCTCAAAAGCATGTTAATTAAGAAACACTGAAATATTTAATAAAATCTTTTCATAAGCGGCCGTTTCCATTTACCACACCTTGATACTGATGATAGATGTAAGCATCCTCCTTACTATTTCAGATAGTAAGAAAATCTTTACACATACTGACAGTAAAAGCCTAAAAGTTGAATAAGACTGTAACGTGTGTCAAGACACACTGCTATTGCTGTTTTTCTTACTACCTTTATAGAAAAATACCTTTTAGAATGACCAGTTAATCACCAAAATGAACAGGTAAACAAATTGCATTCCTTTAACTAGTTACCTAAACATCAACACGAACTTAACATGACATTTAGGACACAGGCTTTAAAACACCATTCTGACAAAATCTAGATCAGCAGATTCACTCAAGGACCTAAAGATAAACAATGACACTTTCACCTACCCTGTCTTCTAGCTCTGGAGGAAATCTTGTCTGGAATTTGACTGCCGTGCCCTCTGAGTAGTCCCTCTGGATAAATATCTTTATCCCTTGCTGCGTGGGTGTTTGCTGGCTTCCAGGCGTATTTGGCCCAGAAGGTATACGATTGTTTGCCATTATCGCTAACACAAAGTCAAAGTCCAAAATACGAAATAAAGTTTCACCACAGCTGTGTTATGAGTAAATCATAGTTTCTACGTGACTTTCCTTCACACTTTGGAGATAGAATGGTTTTATTTAGTAATTATCTCGCGATTTCTATCTGTAAAAGATGAACGATTATTGTACGTCACCGAGCGTGAATGACAGTTGACGCATGACGTTTGATTTGAGATTTGAGCGAAAGCCATTTTGAAATCATAGACTTTGGGGTCCGTCGTTCAGAAATAGTCGGAAACCATAAACAAGAGTGTCCAAGCAAGTCAGGGTATTATATTTAACCGACTTCAAAACAAAACAGGAGGAGGTGCTATGTTATATGTTTTATTGATAATAAATTATTTTCTGTACCGATAATACATTAATACGTCACCGAGCGTGAATGACAGTTGACGCATGACGTTTGATTTGAGATTTGAGCGAAAGCCATTTTGAAATCATAGACTTTGGGGTCCGTCGTTCAGAAATAGTCGGAAACCATAAACAAGAGTGTCCAAGCAAGTCAGGGTATTATATTTAACCGACTTCAAAACAAAACAGGAGGAGGTGCTATGTTATATGTTTTATTGATAATAAATTATTTTCTGTACCGATAATACTTTAACTTATTATAACATAAATTACTAACTAAACGATTAATTAAAAAAAAATACAATAAAATATTATAACTACTTAATTATACAAAAAAAAAAAAAAAATATTGGTTGTTTTTTTTGGCATCAACATCAACGGCTCATCTTGGATTCAGATTAGTAACTAACGATTAGCTGATGACATCGTTGACATGACGGAATCACTGTAGGACTAAGTACCAAAAAAGAAAATCAACACCTTTATTCAGAAAATAAAGGCGTAAAGGCCATCTGCACTTTTTTTCAAGTCAATTTAAAATTATGGCGGTATCATCTTTGACGTGTCCACGAATTTCCATACAAACGGGAGTTGTACTCTAACCATACATAGATGGCGCTACGTACTATACTAAATAGATATTAATTAATAAGTAGGTACAACTAACTAACAAAAAGTGTTTTCAATTATTTCGACAATTTTATTTTGCAGATAAATTCGTACTATCCTTTTCACGCATAAAAACATTCTTATTAGTCTAGTTGAAGGAGAGAACGTACTGCCATCTAACGGTGGCTTCTTAAAACTGAGTTTGCCGGAGCGTTTGCCAAAGCGTAGGCCTCAGGCCTCACTGCCGAAAAACTGCCTTTATGAATTTTAGGGCATAGAACACACGTCAATTGAGTTTGAATTTATGGCCCCCAATAGAAACTCAAACGTAATTGTATGGCATTTTTTTCATTTTCACCCTCACTCCCTTATTTGTCTATGATCTTTATTGCCTAGAGAAAACATAAGGCAGTGGGTCGTCTGATACTAGTAAATAGTATCTTCTTCGTAGTTTGTGGTAGGCCTTCGGATGAGACATCACATCAGTTCCTGTAGGATTATAATATCTATGCTTTATCTTATTACATATTAATGGTCAAAAGCTGCAGACGGCGTTTCGGAACCGACCACTGCAGAGAAGAAACATCAAAAGAAATTCTTTTCAACAGTACGGTTACCTTCGCCTTAGGGGCTTTGTATGATTATAGTTCTTTCTTTTTTAGAGGGCGACATAGACCGATTTTGGGTTGGGTTGGTCCACTTCTGATAAGTAGGTCTATTCCGGGCGCACCCCTCTTGGTTCTCCAGACATGAATTTTACCTAAGAAGCCTTCTATCTAAGTGAAAATGGAGATATAGGTAATTTACGAGTATTATTTTGTTCTGCGTAGCCCTAGATAACTTACCAAAAAAATTATTGACGTAAGTAGGTACTGTCAAAGACAATATATTGTCTTTGGTATTGTTTACAAACTGAGTTTACAAAAGTGAATATTTATAGCTTTTCTATGGTTCTGTGACTTTTCTGTGAAGGGTTTTATCAAAACAGCCACTTTTAATGGAAACGCTAAGCGAAGCTTTACGTTCAAACCTTTGAATGTAAAAAGAAATTTATTACTATTTTAACAACACAGGAACTAAAAAAGCAAAAACTATACTTACAACTTAGACTTACAACTAAATCATCTGTGTATATAAAAAATAATGATTTTTCTCAGTATTTTTCGAGGATCCCTTACTTGGTGACCCTGGGACCACCTAGGCGGTGCAACCTTTCAGACAAAATAACAATTTCTTTAATCGGTCCAGGCGACTTCGAAAAATGGGGATATACCTACATAAAAAAAAACCGGCCAAATGTGAGTCAAACTCGCGCAATGAGGGTTCCGTACAATATGCTTCGTGAACACACACACTATGTGCAAAAATGTTTTATTAAATTGACTAGCGCTATCTAGTGGTGTTTAGTGAACTATTTCCCTAGATAAACTTATTATAGTGAGTTTACCACTTTATTTTCAAGTGATAGAATTCTTATTATTTTTCCTGTAATCTTCAAGGAATTAACAATATTTTGTAATTTTTTCAAAATTTTTAGCCCATCAGTTTCGGAGATCCGGGGGGGAGAATGGTCAATTTTTGCCTTCTTTCGTGAATAAAATCAAAAGTATTGATTTTACCCGAACAAAAAAAAATATTTTTGAGGACCTCATAATGAGCCCTTCCATTTGATATATGACACAGTAAGGTTTGCAAAACTTTCTTTTATAATTTTGTAATTGGGCCCCTGAAAATGAGCCAATTATTTCAATCTTTATTTTGATCACTTTAAAGTGATCGAAGTTCTTCCTCTTAAAAAAAAAGAGTGTCACTACGACACAGATTGGACACAGGCTCCAGAGTAGTCCAGAGGTCTCACACGGGAAATGCGAGATTATGTATACCTACTTAGATCTACGCCTTAGATACAATATTTAATTTCTACAGTACTGACTCTTAGAAATTACAAGCCATAAGTCTATTCTACTTTTAAAGACATCAATGGCGTTACCTAATCGTACCTAACCAGCAACAGTTGTTATAGAAATCAAAACTATTGACTGATGGACTTAAGAATTTAGGACGATTTCGCTGCCTGCGCTTATTGAATATTAAGTCGGCGATTTGAGGTTATATCAATTAAGTGTACATATTTGTACGTTACTTTTATATTTAGACGGATGTTCTTTCGAAGGACGTCTTTGGCTCATTAAGAATTAGTAGTGGGAACTAACACGGTAGAGAAAAATCGCCGTCTATTTCTGTCAATGCCCTACACACCATCGACATGGATTCTGCTAGGTTAGTAATTCATCATATCGATATAGCTGAATATAATTTTTATCATGACCATCATCAGGTCTTTTTTAGTCTCCACTGCTGGAACACGACCCTCATGCATGCATGCATGCCGATTGTCGACTATTGGTAGGATGGTCCCTACTCAAATTATTGTCCGATGATATAATATTTACATGAAAATGTTGTCGAGCTCCGTGGCGCAGCGGTCAACACGCTAGCCTGCGACACGGGGGTCCCGGGTTCGATCCCCGGTCAGGTCACTATGGAAAAAGATCTTTTTCATATTGACCTGGGTCTTGGATGTTTATCTATATAAGTATATATTATAAAATATTGTATCGTTGAGTTAGTATCCTGCGACACAAGTTCACAACTTACTGTGGGGCTAGCTCAATTTGTGTGATATGTCCCTATTTATTTATTTATTTATTTATTTATGATTCACGTAGTGTAAAAATACGTTATCTTCCACACAAATTGGCAAGCATGTGATTTCTCGAATCAATGCCACAATAGTAAATATCTCAAAGCTTTTTAGTAAAACTAAGGCATGTGCATTGTAGACATGTCGATTGACGGTTGGACTAAAATTATTTTCAATAATATAACTTTTGCATCATACTTATCATCAGGTCAAGAGCATGACCCTCTTTGTACTGTACTACCAGAGCCATATATTAGCCAGACCCACAGAAATGTATATTCTGATATCTATGGCCAGACCAGTCAGTGGATTTGGCATACACTCGTGGAGAGTGTATGCTGTATAAGCGTTTCCATCCATCAGGTCTTTTTTAGTCTCCACTGCAGGAGCACGATTCTCTCTGTACTACCACAGCAATATACTAGCCAGAGTAGCCAGAGGATTTGGCATACACTCTCCACGCATGCCAGATGAGTTGAAGAGGTCTCTTTGATGTTTATAAGCTTTGTTTAGCTTGTGTTTCATGACGACTTCTACGTCATCCACTGAAAGACTTGGAGTGGTCCTATTCTACGCTGCCGTAACGCACACGGCAACAGCTCGACACAAAATGCATTGTTCGTTTTTTGTGTCACATTGTCGAGCTATCCCGACCATGTTTGACATTACTGTCAATTCGCAGCTGGCACGTAATAAATAAATCAGCTGATCATTCATTTACGATTCAATTACGAGACACTCCCATAATGTTATTCTGCTTGGCCTGTAGGGTGACAACATCATATATTTTTTCATTGTTTATTACTTTATCCCGAGTGACATAGGCTAGAACTGGCAGAGTAGAATAGGACCAATCTAAGTCTTCCCGCGGATATCGTAAAAGGCTACTTAGGAAACACAAGCTAAACAAAGCTTATAAACATCAACTAGACCTCTCATACCCATTTGGCCAGCGTGGAGAGTATAGGCGAAATCCTCTGACTGCTCTGGATTATACATGGTTCTGGTGAGAGAGGGTCGTGCTCCTGCAGTGGAGACTAACAAGGGCCTAATGATGATAGAGCATGGGTAGTCAGTTAGAAATAGTAACCTGTGGTTGCTGACTAGTCTAAGGCTGGGTTCCATAAGAGGCATTAACGGAGCCTCTTCCTGACTCCACTGCTTCCTACTGGTAAAGGAAAAAACACCGCGAGGAAACGCTTATATGCCGTGTGGTTCCCGGCAGACTAGAACAGGACCACTCTAAGTCTTCCCGTGGATGTCGTAAAAGGCGACTAAGGAAACACAAGCTAAACAAAGCTTACAAACATCAAAAAGACCTCTCCAACCCGTCTTGCCAGCGTGGAGAGTGTAGGCCAAATCCTCTGGCTACTCTGGCTAGTATATTGCTGTGGTAGTTCAGAGAGAGTCGTGCTCCTGCAGTGGAGACTAAAAAAGACCGGATGGATGGAAACGCTTATAAACCTCGTCAACCCAGCTGTTCTCATTAGATAATAATTATTAAGCTACCCAAACAAAGTTGGCATCAGGCAGGCAGTAGGCTTTAATCACAGCATAAATGTTGTCATAATAGCGCACTCTGTTACTGTTATCTGGGGACGCAAGCCGGGTATTGCCTTGATATTTCCTCAAAGTAGTTACTCAGATCACCAAACAACTTTTCCAGTGGGACAATGCTAGGATTTTGAAATTTTCTTTGACTTTATCATTCCCATGGGCGTCTGAACCTGTGGTCTAAACACTTTGGAATGAATATGTTGATTTTTTTGAGTTTCCAGCTATGATCCCATAGGAGAAGTTTTTCATATTGACGGACTGAGTCACCCCTTTAAGACTATGTTAAGGGTCAATATACACGTTGTATTAAGGTGCCATTAGGGCAGGTTTGCAAATCGGATACCAATGTTATTGCTAACTTATTACACGATAAAAAGAAGAGAATCTTAAGGTTGTAGGTGTAGGTAGGTTCGTACTGGGTAGTCATAGTCTAGTCGTGTTGTCCCAACCCCGTGTCCCAACTCTATGTCCCAATCTCAGATCGATACACAGGCGCTACTCTTTGCTACACAACATTGTATCTTCCGTATTATGAGAATATAAAAGCATTATTCACAAGATATATCTAATTAAAAATTAGAACAAAATTTTTGGAATCATATTTTAAAATTACACCCTAGCTTTAGTAAGTTTTAGGCTAACGCAAATTACCGCCATCTAGTATCGAGTAGCAAGTACCTCTGCAGCGCCATACATTCGCCACCTTAACTTGGTCCAATATTTTTGTATGAGGTTGGCAGTCTATTACGTTAGTATTATAATGTCTTTGGTCTAGTAGTCCCCAATTCGCACCGAACTAAAAGAGCAGTGTCCAAAAAATCCATCAACTTATACGCAACCTACAAGCATACGGGACAGGTTACCCTAATTAAAATCCCGGACACGTGCTCTGCATCCGTTTTGCCGGACATCTTTCACTTAAACCTGTGGGCTGCATGTAAATCATAAGAAACGTCGGTTACGTAAGGAATGCGCCTGATCTTATTTCGTTACTTTTTCTTTTACACAACCTTGGTGGCTCTACATTGTTATGTAGTGCTACGACGTGAAAAGAAGACGTCACCCATTCAGAACAGGTGTTCTAGTAACAAGAGTCTAGGTTACTGAATGATTTTAAGTAAGTATGTCTTCAATTCTGTTCTGGGCACAAAAAAAGAGAAGTAGAATGTGTCAATCCTCTACCCACGTAGATTGCAAATCAAATTTCGAGAAACGTTGGGTACGCAAGGCATGTGCTTGATCTTATTTTGTTACTTTTTCTTTCACACAACCTTGATGGCTCTACATTGTTATGTAGTTCCAGGACGAAAGGAAGACGTCCCCCATTCAGAACAGGTGTTGACTCTAGTTGACTGAATGATTTTGGCAACGTAGTTTTCAGCCCATACGACAAAACATGAAAGTTTGCTGTCTCTCCAAGCCTTGAACACACATGCAACACCTAAAGCCGAGGTCCGTCCCTCTCGAAGGCCCTTTGGAGATGTGCGATAGGTTGGAGGCGCTCTGTCCATACCTCAAAGTTTGGTGAAGTAGCGCAAGCTCACTTGAAGCAAGACAATAGTCGTCTTATAGTGTCGGTGGCTCAAAAAGTATAAAATAATCCTATTTTTTATCCCTTCAGTATTTAGCAACAGCCAATGCAATGCCATTTAATTTTAGAACACTGCAACAAGTATTTTCTTATGTATGTTTAGTTCGTAATAAGGTATATTAATACGCCGGAGTCATATAGTCCACGCGAACGAAGTTACTACTATGTTTTTAAATTATTTTTTTTTAAATAAATTTACTAATAACTAGCATCAGCTAGTTATTAGTCAAAGAATATGGGTAATGAACTCATGGAAAACATCCCTTTATGGGATAAGTCCGCCATTGTACGCTTGCTTTTACGTGTACCTATACTATATTATATGTTCTGTGTTCTCTATTATTCGTACAATAAAGATATTACAAACAAACAAACAAATATTATAGTCAACAGTAAGTGGTGCTGCCGGTAACGGTAAGAAACAATAACGCGACATAGAAATGTTCTTTTAATTAAAAATAATTTAATACGGATTTTATCGCGTTTATTACATTACTAGCTGATACCCGCGACTTCGTTCGCGTGGACTTTATGACTCCGGCGTATTAATATACTTAATACGAACTACTGTCGATACTTAAGATAATACTCAAAGTAGTGTTATATATTAAATGTTAATAAATTAATATCAAAGTATTTTCCAAAAAAAAAAAAAACACTTTGTATATATATACACGTTAGAACTATCCTTTGGGTTAGTTTTTTGGTATCAATATGGCGCGTTCACATAACCAAGAATTTTCCTAGTTTGTTATGCTCTGGAAGTCCACAAATACTGACCGTAGAAGTTCTTGGTCCAAAAAACAACTTTGCCAAGTAAGTTTCGGGAAGACTCACCTGACCATTTTGGTCAGGAAGGAGACTTTCCTCAATTTTTTAATAATATTCTTGGAAACTCTTGTGCATGTGAACTATCGCCAAGCTGCTGGGGTCTCATATTAATTATTAATCTGAGCGTTTGCGTTAGGCCACTGATAAAACTGTTTTATTAAGGTGTCGTCTGCCCTAGTGCCCCAACTTATAACTGGAAGGGTTTGTCGAAGATCTCCCGAGGGAGGGACGGACCTCGTCTTTGGGTGTTGTCTGTGTGTGCAAGGCTTGGAGAGACAGCAAAATCTCATGTTTTGCCGTATGGGCTGAAAGCTACGATTCCTTTATTTATTAAAATTCCTTTATCCCGTTCATTCAGTCCAAAAGACCCCTACCCTTCCCTTGCAAAAAAAAAACAGTTTAGATGGGTGGCAGCGTCGGAACCGAGATAAGCCGAACCAACTGCGCTCACCAACCCGTTTGCAAAGAGTGGTGAGTATGGCAAAACGCCGATATGGAAATGTTTGGAGGAGGCCTTTGTCCAGCAGGAGACTTCTTACGGTTGAGATGAAGGTATATTGTAGAAACTGAGAATGTCCCTTGACGATACGGTGTCCGTCGAACTTCATCCATTCTTCCCATCATTGGAGCACAAGTGATTGGCTAAGGTTTAACTTCCACATTAATTCATATTTCGAAATTACAAAATTCTACGAGATCTACAATTTCTTAACTTCATGGCTGATAAAATTTGTATGTATTGTAAGTATGTATGAATTTATTAGATAGGTATATGTATCGATCGTATGGTTTTCGGCGCCAACGCCTACTACAATGTACTGTGTCCACAGAACACAGAAAGACATGTCTTTCTGTGTTTTGTGACTGTGTCCATCTACCGCAAGGTTGCCTGGAAGATATTGCTGAAGCGATAAATCCGCCACCTTTGTTTTATACCTGTTATAATTTGTATTTCATAATTGGTGCAATAAAGTATATTCTATTTTATTTTATTGTAATAAGAATGAATGTCATTCTCTTCCCGCGCAGATCGTAAAAGCCGATCAAGGGAATGGGCGTGAGCAATCAGGTCAATAGGCGATGCGGCAACCCATCATTATTTTGATTCCGTTCTCCACCTTCAAGCCCACCGACATGCTAAACGTGGCCTTTAGTCTACAACGTCTACCCCGCAAGGAAAAAGACGTGATTGTATGTGTGAATGTAATTTTTTTTTATTTCCAACGTCCCAGAAATAATCATCTGTCTGTCTTCTCATCATCTAAGCATTTTCCTTCTTGCATTCTCAATATGGGGCTTTGACCCCGGGGTTGATTTCAAAAATTTTTTGTTCATATAATGATCAAATTTTAAACGACTTAAACTTAATAATGTAAAAATATTAAATATGGTTATGATTAAATTTTGTATGTGATTCTCAAATCTGCTTGCAATAAAATGATATCAACGAGCTAAAAATGGAAAACTTCTCAACGCATAATGGCTCAGACTTCAAATCGAACAGTATATAATAGTATATTTTTGAGCAAAGGTTTCAATGTGAGGAATATATACAAAATACACATACATTTAGAAGTATAACAATATTAACGAAGTCAGACCTAAGGGCGTAAGACTCCAAGGCCACATATATCGTACTGTTGGACAGCGATTTTGACGAGTTCCGTAGCGTTTTAGGCATTTTAGATTTTCCAGATAGATCTGAGTCCTGGATGCTTATCTGATATATGCTTTTGTTATTAGTATCGTTGTGTAAGTATTCCATAACAAAATCTCATACTTTATTTGAGTCTAGCTTAATCTGTGTCATGTGTGATTTGTCTGCTCATATTTGTTATCTATGGAAAACAATTCAAAAGTAAGAGGTTCCGCTTCAGGTCCGAAATTGGTAAAGGTTGATAAAATCTCTAAGTGCATTGTTTCTTTGTGGAACTGTTCAAAGTCAAGGGTGTAACGCAGGGTGTGTACAAAGTAATAGTTTTCCAATACAATGTCACTAACAAACACAATTAACATGAACCACATGCGTTCGATCGCACATATATCGCCGAAGATAGTACTTCCACGCATTTTGACACCACCTCACGTATTAATGCTCGTATATAAACCAAGCCCTGAACTTCCCTGGCATACATTGTGACCGTTCATCGGACGGCAGTTAGTCGCCTCTGCCGTCAAACTAAAACAAATAGTGAAAATAAAAAAGTGCAACATGGCTAAACTCATAGTGCTCCTATCCTTAGCTGCCTTCAGTAGTGCTCAAACGTACTCAGCCTCAAATTTAGTCAAAAACATTTATAATGAATGCCTTAGTCAGTATTCGGTGGAATGTGTGAAACCAAGGACCCTGCAGTGGATTTCTCAAGTGGCCAACGAGGATGAGATCAAGATCACGGAAGATCTCAGCATCATCAAGACCGGAACTGTCGAAGAAGATGGAGAAGTTGATCCTAGGATGGCCAAGGACCCTACGTACAAGATGTTTGACCAAGTCGACAGTTTCATCCAAACTCACACACTGAAAGTGAAAGTCCCAGAAGAGATAACTAAGACTGCTGCTTCAGAGTACGTGCCAAGATCTCTTCTTGCTGATCTTCCTTCAGAGCTGAACATGCCTTTGGATGGAGAACAGGAAGTCGAAGAGTTCGAAGGCAGAAAGAAGAAAATCAAGCTACCCAAACCCTTGAGAATTAAGTCCAGTGAGTCAACAACTTAACTATTAATTTTCATAGTTTCAAAAGTTAGAAAAGAAAAATGTTTTAAGTGAACTTTGGTAATAGATTAACATTATCTTTTTATGTTTACAGAACATGGCTTTGTCAAGAAGATATTGCTGCCTTTCTTGCTCGGTCTCAAGTTCAAAGCGTCCGTGCTGGTTCCTCTGGCGCTTGCTCTCATTGCGCTGAAGACATGGAAGGCCTTGACCCTTGGCCTCATCTCTCTTGTTTTATCTGGTAAGTTGTCATTTGTACCCTTGATTGGGACAGGTCATGTCAAATATTAATATTTTTTTGCTATGCCTTCCATCATCACCCCTGGTGTTGCAGTTGTCCATGGGCAGCGGTGATCATTTACCATCAGGTGACCCGCTTGCTCGTTTGCCGTCCTATGACATAACAAAAAAAAAAAAAAAATCATCTATTTTTCTTGAAACGAACTGAATATCATAAGTTTTTTTAAATATGGAATCACAGTTAAACATGTAAAAAATCATATTCAATCAATCAGTCATCGATTAATCGATCTATCTGTTTCAGTAAATCCATATAATTAAATAACATCGTATTTTTTCCAGGTGCCATGGTAATCTTCAAATTCACGAAACCCAAGGTCGTGAACTACGAAGTTATTCACTACCCACAGCATCACGTTGAACACCACGTAGACCACCACGCACCAGCCTGGGACGCCCACGGGCCTTACCAAGCACGATCGTACGAGGATGCCCACGAAATCGCCTACTCTGCGCAAATCTAAACGAATGAATCTTTAAATTAAGAAGGACCAATGACTAATTTATTAAATTATTTATTTATTTATTTCTTCTTTGTAAATAAATTCTATATAAAGTAAGTTTCAATTTGTATTGCGAGTATTTATTATTTTATTCTTAATCTACCTTAGAATCACAACAGCACCTTCATCAATAGCGTTTGAACCATCAAAAATATCTTTGGCCATTCCCTTTAATTCTTTTTTGTTATCATGCACATATTCTTTTGGCAAAGACGTATTAACGGGTATTAATTTAGTACTAGGAATGTCGACTTCATTGCTACCAATATGCTCAAATATATTTTTAAACTGCGTATCGTCTGGACGCTCCGCAGTTTTCATTTCTTTAAACAGATAATTAGTTTTGCTGTCTTCAGAAAAGAATTCTGGAACCTTATTTTCGACACTGTAGTATTGTAATCCTGTTTGTTTAATGGGCGCGTTCGTTGCATGAATAACCTCCTCAATATGTTTAAGATTCTTTCCGATTCTCGTTCGATTTTCTCTTACGCTTTCATTTGAATCAAAATGCAAAACATCACTTTGCTCTGTGAAGCGACTTGGTAATAGGATTTGGTCGGAAAACTTTTTGTATATGTTGGAACTTCTTAAAGGACTCATTTTGTAGAGCCCCAGCAATACGTTGAAGTTGTCACTGTGAGACCTTTTCTTTCTGTGTTCCAATTTTATCACCTCAACGTGGTGTATCTGGAATAAAGACAGTGCAATGATTAAAACATTATCCGTACATTATTCATGGTGTTTTTAGCGATACTTGTAATATTTTAGAATATTGTATTTTGAAATACAGGCAAGTACTAGGAAATAGCCTGAAACGGGGTGACTCAATAGGCAGAAAATAGGTGAGTCAATAGTCAAAAATTTTATTCATCTTAAGATCTTTTAAATATCATTTGGTGAACGTCAATTTACATTTACAATTGGTTTACAGTGTTATGTTATTGTTGACATCAATAATTTACTTTAAGCTAAGTTTACACCGCTTTTCCAGGCAATAACCATTATCTATCATACACACCATACACATTATGAACTTCTCATTTATTAATCTATCGTTCAAATAGAATATAATTCATACTACATATAATTTTATGTATGTTCTTTTTTCATGAAAACTTTAATACAGAACTACTTAGGCACAGCAAATAGTGACGCGTAGTACATACATGAATGAATTTCTTACTAGCCGGAAGAAGCGTTCCGGGCATACCAGGTGATCTGATGCATACCAATCACACCAATCCTTCGTCCTTACAAGGATGCGCCTAGTTTTCGAAGGAAAAAGTTACTTTCTACTGACGTTGATCGTCACATCCTTTGGAAACCGCTTTGAATATAGGTTAAATATATTCGGTCAAGTGAAACAACGCATTCCAGATACATATTTATAAGTAAATACAGAAAGCGAGTATACTATTAGTACTACATAAAGCTCTTTTCGTCACTATTGCGATAATATGCTGCTTTAGTTTATACCCTAGCGCTGTCGCATCACCAGGTCACTAAGGCAAAAGCAAGCAGCAGCAGCCATAACAGAAAGCCACCATAGACGGAAGTAGGTATGTATCGAATTACATACAGGCTGATTTTGAACCTATGAATTTTATTGTAATCTCGGGATCAGAATCCTTAATAGAACAGAATTGTTAGAAAAGTAAGGAATAAAACGTACAAATTTTTAGGCCTCCCATCTCCCAGTCTAAGTTTATTTTTCGATTTTCACCTTTTTATCTTTCGATTCTGTATTCCATTAGGGATTCTGATTCCTAGATTTTAATATGGTTCATAGGTTCAAAATCAGCGTGTATTTGAGCCTTTTGGGGTAGAAACCTAAAGTCCGTGGGGTCTATCAGCCTTTTCTTTCTAGTCTAGTAGTCCTACTCTTTTAGACTTTCTGTCAAAGAGACTGATGCTGCAATCTCTGGGTCAAAGGATAAGCATTGCTATGTAGCGTAGCAATCCTGCCAGCCTTTTGGGTACGTTGCCATGGGGTGAAGTTTGTAAAAGTTATACGGCCGGCTGTCTGCCTGATGCCGATCCTACTTGGTTAAGTCTAATCCAGTTAAATACCCATGAAAATGAAGTACAAGTATTTGCTTGCGTCGGTGATCGAACCCGGTGTTTGACCACTGCGCTATGGAAGCTGTCAATTTTGTACGAGATATATGGTATACAGTATAATTTTTTTTAAAGTCAAGTCTTGGCAATTTTAGCACACCAAAATAAAGTTCGTTTTATTTTTACAATGATCACCTAATATTTCTTTTTGTAGCAAAAACAACTAACTTTATTTCAAATAAATAAAAGTCCTTACCAGAGAAAATATAAAAGAGATGCTCCAGAGCAAATGGCGGTCCATAACTCAAACGAGTTGCAGAAATCAGATGTTTACAGAAAACCAGCAATGTTTGAGAAACATAAATGTACTTACTTGGTTTTTGTGTGTAAACTATTCATGGGGCTTGGCTTATGCAAGTCTGTTTTTGACGCATTAAGATCACTATTCGTACTTACGCGGAAAAGAAATGGTGTGCCCACATTGCTGTTAAAAATGTTTACAAACATTTTCAAACATTCAAATAAAATATCTTTTTTTGTAATTTTGGTCATGTGGTCCCACCCCCTTAATCGTACGATTTGTTCTCACAGACTCACATATATGGCGCTACTCGTTGCTACACAACATTGCATCTTCCGTATTATCACTACATATTATAAAACAAAGTCCTCCGCCGCGTCTGTCTGTCTGTCTGTCTGTCTGTCTGTTCGCGATAAACTCAAAAACTACTGCACGGATTTTCATACGGTTTTCACCAATAGATAGAGTGATTCACGAGGAAGGTTTTAAGGTATAATACATGCCCGGGCGCAGCCGGGTAGGGCTGCTAGTGAGAATATAAAAGCATTATTTACAAAATATATCTTATATTATTACTAATATTATAAAACAAAGTCCTCCGCCGCGTCTGTCTGTCTGTCTGTCTGTCTGTCTGTTCGCGATAAACTCAAAAACTACTGCACGGATTTTCATACGGTTTTCACCAATAGATAGAGTGATTCACGAGGAAGGTTTTAAGGTATAATACATGCCCGGGCGCAGCCGGGTAGGGCTGCTAGTGAGAATATGAAAGCATTATTTACAAAATATATCTTATATTATTAAAAACTAGAACAATTATTTTGGCATAATATATTAAATTACACCCTAGTTTAAGTAAGTTTAGGCTAACGCAGATTACCGCCATCTAGTATCGAGTGGCAAGCAACTTTGCAGCGTTATACATTCGCCTGCTTTTCGCCACCTGAATTTGGTCCAATATTTTTCTATGATGGCAGTCTACGTTAGTATTATATTGTCTTTGTTTTGTCAGGCATAAAATTATAATCAATATAAGTTGTTATAGTTTTTTTTTTCATGTTATTATGCATGTTTATCATGTAAAAAATGTTTGTAAACATTTTTAACAGCAGTGTGACCAAAAGAGACCCTTTTTTAAAACCGACAAAGGAGATGGAAGATAAAAGTTTGAGCATGTGTACTGCATTTTTGTTTTTGTATTTATTTTTTATTTAACCTAGTAGACAAACAGACATACAGCTTACTTGATGAAAAGCGGTTACCGTAGCCTTAGAACGCCTGCAACACTAGGGGTGCCACTCGGCTTTGCCGACCCTGAAGAAATCTTTTAACGCCCTTTTGAAAAACCCCACGGCAGAGAGTTCATTCTATAGGTCATCATCATCATTTCGTGTTAGTGACACGGTCAGTCGACCATGTACACCCTGGTGTCAGAGTTCTTCGGAACCGCCTCTCGGCCTCTGACGTGGTTCCTTTAACGACTACCAGATGGCAGCCGGGACCACCGGCTTAACGTGCCTTCCGAAGCACGGAATCATCTTTCTTATCAGACAATCAGGTGATTCATGCCTGCAATGTCCTATAACCAAACTAGAAACAACTTAACAAAGTATGCTTCCCGTGGGAATCGAACCCACGACCCCCGGGTCAACAAAGCAAACGCCTTAACCACTGGACCACGGAGGCAGTTAGGCAGTTATTCTATAGGTAACT
Organism: Rhodophaea formosa; assembly: GCA_963082605.1. Classification (NCBI taxonomy): domain Eukaryota; kingdom Metazoa; phylum Arthropoda; class Insecta; order Lepidoptera; family Pyralidae; genus Rhodophaea; species Rhodophaea formosa. The sequence goes on along the minus strand of OY720225.1, from coordinate 6,311,604 downwards.
TTAGCGTACGTGGAAGAGATTTCCTTTCAAAACTGCCTGTACGCAACCATTGAAAGTATGGCGATGAACTCCCTGTCAATGGAGGTCTGATGATAGAAATTACGTACATACATATTATCACGTCTTTATCTTCTTGCAGGGTAAACAGAGCCTAAGGTCGTAAAACCCAATGACCACGTTTAGCGTATTTGGTGGCATCCAGGTGGAAAGCGAAATCAAAATAGTGATGGATTGCTAGTCGCATCGCTTACAACGTGATTTCGTAGATTTTCGCCCAATCCCTTTACTGGCTTTAACGGTCTGCGCGGGAAGATACCAGCATGGAAGAGGTAGGCACAGAAAGTAGCCGTAGGCTTAGGATTGTTATTAATTAAAACATATGATATTTAAGTAAAGGTGTTAGTAACAAAATGAAATATCTTAAAAATGCTTACATTATTTTATTCACTGTCTTCCTTTTTACCCACGTAGGTAAAAGATGACCTGACTATGTGTAAAAAATGCACCCTTATTTACGACTTCCTTCAAACGATTCATAAAAATATTTGATTTACATTCTGGTATTTGATAGTATTTATTTAAAAAATATATGGAAAATAAACCTACAAATAATATAGTTATAAATAGGTAAATAATTGGTTTTAAATAGGTACATTTGACCTGCACTGTATTTTCTGTTTACTTTTAGCTTAAGATCCCAGGACTGCCACCCTATTGTCACTTTAGCAAAGCTGGTTCTAACAATATATTGTCAAAGTAGTTAAATTTTAAAAACCAATCTGGATCGTGTCATATGAGAGATACAAAGATTTTAAACAAACAGCGTAACATGATTTTCAGTAAGCCTAATTTTATTTAGGTGAACGTTATTTAAAGTAGGTACATACTGGTAAAACATCTTCTGTCAAGATAATTTAACTTTGAACCGACGCCTCGAAGAGGATGATTATCATACAATTTCTGAACTATGATATAATATTCTTTTAATCAATATATTTACTTTTCTTGATCCTTAGAATAACAATAGGTCAATTTATGCAAATTTAAAAAATCTTGTCTTTGAAAAAAAACGGCGTCCAAACGAAGGAGTTTTCTTCTTATCCCTTTTTTACTTCAGTCTAAGCTACATATTCTATAAATTACAGCTGTGTTAAAATGACGACGGTTAATCGCGCCTGGGATAATTATCTATTTATTTAAACGTTGATATTATTTATGAATACAGTCAAAGCAAGCCAACAATTCTTCATCCTCGTAGTTCGTTATAAAATATAATATGATACAAAGTCTCTCAAATTAGTATATCAATTAAATAAATAACATAAATTTCTTAATTTATAAATAAATACTTAAAACTAAAATAATTTAGTGCGTACTTTACATATTCAGCTAAATTTTTGGACAAAGCTAATAATTTACGAAAACTGATTTGAAAAATAACAGAAAATGCCTCTCTTACCTAATACGGGTATATTGCAATTGTTTTATTTATTAGCAAGGAGTTACTCGTTTATCATTTTTTTTTTCAAAAATAAGTTTTACTAAAAACATGAACAACATAATATACAATAGGTATACAATCATGGATACGTATTGGTTACTTATTATTAACATCTTTAAATTGAAAACCTAGTCTTGTTTTTACTTAAAGTTACCTATTTAAAAAGGAGACTAAGCTCTCAATGTGATAAACATTTTTTTTTATCAATAAAATGTTTGTTTATTTAAACCTTATACACTTGGCTACATTCAGTCACTGATAAGAGGACGCTGCAGTATGTGAGACAAAAATAAAGATATCTCCATTCATGTCTAACGTAATATGAAGTCTCTCTCTGCTATCGTCAGATTATATAAAATAAGAAAGAAAAAATGTATCCAACTTATAGACTATGATGCGAACACATAGCTTCCGATTTGGAGGCATAATTTGACATGTCGCATGAGCTAACACAAAGCTGTCACGCATACAAACAGTAAAAAAATAGGCCAGTTTTTTAATCATTTAAAATAAAGGCATGACGGAGTCTAGAGAGTATATAGTCAAAAGACAGTCATTAAATTTAACCAACAAGGGTAATGAAGCAAGGTTTTACTCAAACAAAAGTCTTCATCCGATCGTAAAAACCTATTGATTGATAGGACGAATCATTCCAATATGTGTCGCATCGAGCGTTAAGTAACACCGTGTAAACAAGCTCTTTCTTATTCTTTTTAAACTTTTGCGCTTCAAACACATATATATTGATATTAACAGGAACTTCCATGGAGTTACATCCATCGTGGTCGTAGCGAGACTGTCAGCTAAGTCCAGTTAATATTGGGTCCTTACCCTTACCTATGAAATCGGCGTTTATTTCCCGTTGGCCATTTAGTTTTATCTAAACTTGAAAGTGTATATATTATTAACGTTCTGCGTGCATAAAAAATAGTTAATGTGAATTTAATCATTGTAAAATGCTAATGGAAAGAACTTGTTTCAGGTTTGTCCATTTTAATCAAAAATGTAGCCGTTTTTCTGTTATTATTCAAACTTTTTGTAAATTTTATAATGTCTAAATTACGCTTACTGTTGTCCGTAGCTACATGAAAAATTTCGCTTTTGTTGAATTTATCAAACCCGAAATAATACTAAAATCGTTAGTTTGAAAAATTCACTTTGCTCGAAATTCTCTATAGAAAACGCCAATTTCATTGGTAAGGATAGTGTTGCCAGGTCCAATTTGTTTTAAATCGGTACATAAGGTTCAAAAAATAGGGATTAAGGGTTGCAGATCGGGACAGTAAACAAAAAACAAGGGGTTTTTAAGTCTGGGTTAAAGTTATTGCGTTTTAAACCACTCTAGTGCTAGTATAGCATTATATTAATTATCCAAATTAAATAAGAATTTAAATCTTTTTAATTTTTTTTGATTTATCGGGACAGGTAGCGTCCCGATCAGGTACAAATCGGGACGCGTACCCAGACCCCTGAAAATCTGGACGTCCCGCGCAAATCGGGACACCTGGCAAAACTACGTAAGGACCTTATATCAATAATTGTGCTATTTCTTGTTGTAGTCTATATTGCAGTGGGGATATAACAGCACGCAGTCTTTCTGCTCCTGTCCGTCCCGAGCCGCCTGTACGTACTTGTAGTACCTCAGCGCCATTTTGCTATCAGCTGGTGGCAGGAGTTCGCTGGAATCTCTGGAAAACATGAAAAAATTCATTGCTCAGACATAACCCAGGAGAATTAAGTCGCCTAGGGCTTAAAAACCAAAACCCGACTTCCAAATAGTTCTGGCTTAGATTATATAAAACCTAGACTCTCATAGCCTAAAAGCGTAGAAAAATCTAGTATCCAACCTATAGTGGGTCGCGCACACACACAACTTACCATTCGTATAAGTGATAATAATGCTTATTACACCTAACCCGACTGAACTCTGTAAAATCAATGGTTGAGAATTCACTCAATATTCAACTCAAACTCTCAATATTTCTATACAAAAGAGGCATAAACTACGTAGGTGATTCTCAACCATGGATAATTTTACCAAGCTGTATAGGAACGTACGTAGATTATGATAAGATTAATTGATTAAATGCTTAATTTTATAACACAACTACCCTCTGCCCCGGCCTCGCCCGTGAAACATACCTAACCAAAAAAATTCAGCTTTATAATATAAGTGTAGAGCCGTGTGGTTCCCGGCTGTGTAGAATAGGACCACTCCAATTCTTCCCGTGAATGTCGTAGAACAAAGTAAAAGCTTATGAACAACAGGGATTCCTCTCCAACCCGTCTGGCCAGCGTTGAGCCAAATCTGAGGCCAAATCCTCTGACTGCCCTGGCCCATATATGACTGGCAGTACAGAGAGGGTCGTGCTCCTGCAGTGGAGACTAAAAAGACTTGATGATGATGATTATAGATTATTAAATACCTATTGCCACAATTCCCGTTTTCCGTTTGTAGGTGCAGGGCCCTCTCAGGCAGTTACTCACTTGCTAAGTTCATTGGAGACTAGATTGCTGTAAGGCGCATGGCTGAACGGATCCCTGTACAGCGAGCAGACGGCCCTGTCCTTGCAGCCAAGGTCGGAAGCACCGATGGTGCTGAGGATCTTGTCCACGCGTTCCAAAAGGTTCCCGTAGAACTTTTCTGCTGCTTGGGTTTCCTGAAAAATTTAATTAAATGATATAACAGAGATGTAAACGGAAGGCTAGAAAAAAAAATATTTTAGCGAAACAATTTGAATTTAGCCAGTGCTTACATTATATGAATCTGGCAACCCTATAGGTTAATGCTCTCACAGCTCAGAAAATTGAGAAGCATTACAACTTATGTATGAATGCAAGTAGGTAGATGAGAAAGTGATTTGCCATGTGGTTCGTGGCAGAGTATAATGGACCACTCCAAGTATCCCCGTGGATGTCGTAGAAGGTGACTTAGTAAACACAAGTAAAACAAAGCTTTTAAAAATCAATCATCAGTCCAAGAGAAAAGAGTGTAGGTCAAATCCTCTGACTGCTATGGCTAATATATGGCTCTGGTAGTACAGAGAGCCGTGCCATGCCGTGTAGTTCCCGGCAGAGTAGAATATGACAATTCCAAGTCTTCCCGTGGATACCGTAGAAGGCGACTTAGGAAACACAAGCTAAACAAGCTTATAAACATCGAAGATACCTCTCCAACCCGTCTGGCCAGCGTGGAGAGTGTAGGCCAAATCCTCTGACTGCTCTGGTGGTACAGAGAGGGTCGTGCTCCTGCAGTGGAGACTAAAAAGACTTGATGATGATGATTGCTTACAGGGTCGGTAGCAGCCAGTATCTGCTGCTGCTGCTTCACCAGCTCGGCTTCGGTCTTCACTCGGTTCGTTTCGGTCAGCTTCGCGGCAGACACCCTCAGAATTTCATCCCTGACCGGTGAGGGAGGTGCTCTAGCGGCTAAGGAGGCTGCTCGTATCTGTTAAATAAATAAATATATACTGACAAATCACACAGATTGAGCTAGCCCCAGAGTAAGTTCGAGACTTGTGTTATGGGATACTAACTCAACGATACTATATTTTATAATAGATACTTATATAGATAAAAATCCAAGACCCAGGTCATTCTGAAAAAGATCATTTTCCATCTTGACCTGACCGGGGATCGAACCCGGGACTATCCGTGTCGCAGGCAGGCGTGTTGACCGCTGCGCCACGGAGCTCGTCAAAAATTATGTATAATTTTTAACCAATTTAAATAACAGGTTCTCAAATCGACTGTATTTTTTTTGTACGTTTGTAATTAATAATTATCAATAATGATTATGAATCGATTATATTTTTTGCAAGGGTAGGTACACTTCCGAATCAGTATTTGAAATTGGTATTTTGATCATAAAGATCTCAATGTTACATTAGAACATTTTTTTTTAAGGCAATGGGACTATTTCACCATTATTATAATTAACGTAAAATTAGACAGCATCATTATTTTTGAGACATGATTAATTAAGAAACAAAGGAGTATTGCAAAATTTTTAAGGCCTAGACCGTTGACATAATTTGTATTGTCACCTGAAAGATAGGTTTGCCAAATTTAGTTGTATTGGACGTCGGAAAGATGTAAAATTTATCTTGCAGGGAGTTATTAGACAGGTAAATAAGTTGGTATAAAAAGAATAAAATTGTAAGAAGATCAAGAGCATAATTTGTAATTACCAATGCTTCTTTTTCTGCTTCAATTGGATCTTTTGGCTGCTTCTTATTTCTGTAGTAAGGATTTGGTGGTCCAACAGGCCTGTAATAAAAAATCGTCTATACTTATGTATCTGGATTTTTGGATTTGCACCAAAATGAAAGTCCATAATGCTTTTGAACGTTGAACGTGAAATTCAGACGGCGTGTCTGAATTTCTTAATTCACGTTAAGCCGTTGAATTTGGCTGTTGCATTACAAGGTAAAGATACAGACTCAGTTATCTTAAAAAGTCTTACACTTAGGGATGGCCACAAAAACAATGAGTGCATCGTATAAGCCGTCAAGTGCGAGTCAGAATCAAACTCGAAGGTTCCGTACTAACATACAAAATGTAACAACGAACAAGTTACTAGTAGTCTCTTACCACCCACGTACGTACCCGGGGCGCCATACATTTAGCACAAGACCGTACCATTTGGAATTATGTAGTAAAAGAAGAGCTACTTGCGGTGGTCACGACCCACAGACATGAAGATACGACCAGGAAGGAAGAAATCTCTACCTATTACGGTTCAAAAGGTTCAGCCCTGTGACAGACGGACAAACATCTGAATTTCAGTAATAGGGTTTGTCAAAAGAAAATATACAGATCTGTGGGGTTTGTACTCTTTGAGTGCCCTAAAAAGCACTATAACGGCGTAAAGAGAAGTAAAATTTAACGTAAATAGTAAAAGTAATATGGCGTAGGTATTATTAAAATACGTAACAACGTGTTACTCACGTAAATAGCCAGCTACTGGCCGACACGTTTCGACCTCATCCGAAAGTCTTCCTCAAGGCGAATGTGAACTGAGACGCGCACACGATTCACATTCACCCTGAGGAAGACCTATGGATGAGGTCGAAACATGTCGGCCAGTAGCGGACTATTTACGTGAGTAAACCGTTGTTACGTATTTTAAAAATGTCTATATCTCACGTTAGTTTTAATAAAAAAATGGTGTAGGTACCTTCCAACGAGATGCGGGGTGACCCGTTGTCCAGTGGGCGATACCACCGTTGGGGCGTTATTGCTAGCAGCATATTCACCGACGTTCATAGAGTAACCTGAAATGTTAAAAGATTTTAAAATTAATTTACATTAATAAACATCATAATATCAGCAAAATTACATACTTATCTCTTGGTTTCAAGTTTTGCCTCCTAAGTCTAAAGCGCCTTAAATATTTTAATGCATTATGACTTCACCGTGTGGTTCCCGGTAGAGTAGAATAGGACCACTCCAATTCTTCCCGTGGATGTCGTAGAAGGCGACTTAAGAAATACAAGCTAAACAAAGCTATAAACACCAAAGAGTCCTCTCCAACTGTCTGGCTAGCGTGGAGGATGTAGGCCAAATCCTTTAACTGCTCGGGCTAATATATGGCCCTGGTAAACTAGAGAAGGTTTTGTTCCTGCAGTGGAGACTAAAGACCTGATGATGATTATTATTATGACTGCATTGAATGCTTTGATATAATGGACACAATCGCTGTGCCAAACAGCCATTGTGTCTATTCATGCAAAGCATTTTTTTATTTATTTATTTCATAGCCATGAATGTCCCAATGTCAAAGGCCTCTCTTTCAACCTTCCAGGATTCTCTAGCTTGTGCTAGTGCGCGCCAGTTCTTATTAAGTTTGTTCAATCGTGGCACCAGAGGTCCAGGGGCCCACCAGGTAGTCGCTTGCCGTTTCGAAACCAATCAGTTACTATTTTGGCCCACTGATTATGGGGCATCCTGATCATATCCCGGTCCAATCACATTTTTAGGATTTGTCGGTTACATCTCTATTTCAGTTTGGGCGCGCAGCGTTTTTTTTTATTATCTCTCATAATTGATACACTGGAGGGGGACAGGTCTGGTATAAGTTACTTTGCAAATTCAATGAAGTTATGACATCAAAGGCTTACCTGGAGGCATTCCAAGACCCCACGAATTGATGTCGTTCATGTCATTTACATGTGGCTTGAAGTTGGCTATGGCGTTACGATGTATATCCGATGCTAAATACCTGAAAAAGATATATCAAGTTACATGACTGCTCTGGTTAATATATGCGCCGGTAGTACAAAGTATGAAAAAAAATTGCTATATTGACGATATTGTGCTATTCCCACTCCCTGCATTTGATTTCTAGTTGGACTGCCAATGTATCAAAAGGTCAAATCATGACGAACAGCATCAACTAGAATGTATAGGTGGATTATCCAGCATTAGGCTAAGTAAGCAGGATGTAAATTGCTTGCCTCAGTAACACTTGGTAACTGATTCCAAGGAAAATTAAGTAGTCTTTTAATGTATTATCATAAGTTTCAAAATGCACATTCTACCTATACACCCTACGGTTTATAAATAAGATTTATGACGAAGTGTCGTAAGTCGATAGTCGAGATATTCCAAAGACTATTCTAGCATAATGTTTCACGTCTATCTCTTATAGATAGAGTGCACATAGTGTCCTATGCTCTAAGACACCATTTACTTAGCATTTTTGTACCTTAATTTTGTAGTTTTTCACACATAATATAATAAAGCCACAAAAACTGCCCTGAAATGGATCAGGGTGCATCCAGAAAAATGGGAAATTCTTTGGTCTACCTGATTACGTAGTGGGGATAAACCAAGATTTGGGTACATATGAATTTGATTCTTAATAAGAACAAAAGTTTGAATTACTCACTCACTACCAAGGCCAGGTCCTGACAGCTCCCACTCTTGAGGGTGGAAGTCAGATGTCGCTGGGTAGCCCCCATGAGGTTTGGCCACTACTGATGAGGATGATGGGTATGTGTATCCGCCATGGGCGTGATGGGCAGGCTGGAAAATACGATGAGAAATTGAGAAGATTAATAAAGCAGATATAGAATCAGGAATAGGGCTGAACATAAATATATTATAACGTCTTTATTAGGGTAAACAGAGCCCAAGTTCATAAAACCCAAAGGCCACGTTGGCATGTTAGTGGGCGTAAAATTCGAAAGCGGATTCTTATATAATAGCGATGGGCTAGCAATAGCCGCTTCACCTATGTACATGATTCCTTAGATTTTCGAGCGAGATGTTAAGTATAGTCTAAGTAGCAGTCTAATAGTATAGTATAGTCTGAAATGCGTAGTAAAATACTTTCTAGGACCTTGTCCATTGTCTCGATCATAAAAGAAAAATACAATAGTTGGTTCAATGCGGACCGTGTTATTTTTGAATAGGTACAAATATAAAGAAAAGAGAAAAAGGTACATTAATTAGAACAAATATAAATATATAATTTATGTACCTTATGATGATGTGTGATAAGATGGTGGTGATGATGATACTTCGTCGTGTGGTAGTTATTGTGATACCACGAGCACAGTTTGAAGATATGACTGAGTGCAGGGAACAGGAACAGAAGGAATTTCAGGAACATCTTCTTGGCAGTCGTCACCCCGAAGATGATGGGGAGCACGAACACCAGCTTCAGAGCTATTAGCTTCACGACCAATATTATACCAATAGCGGCAGTCACCAGTTTTCTTTTGAGCATTTTTTCTGGAAAAGAAATAAAGAAAGATCTATTTAAAAATTGTCGAGACAATTTCTCGCATTGTAAGCTTGAATATTTATGCATTTGGCTGCTAAATAAGTTAGAAAGTTTCAAGACCTAAAACAACTTCATGGGTAGCCTGCCTTAGTCTTTTGCTTTAACAGTTGCTACAAAAACAAATAAAACGTCATAAATAAAACAAATATCATAATGCAATTAAAAATTGAAGCATAGAAATGGACAATTGGCATCAATATCAATTATTTTAGGACAACAAGTTAATAAAATCAGGTTCAGTCCATGTTCAGTTTATAAAAACCCAAGTGAGTCACCGCCGAAAAAAATGATAAGGGATATTGATAAAAAACACGCGTCTATTGAGTTTGGATATGTGGCCCAAAATAATAGAACTTCGAACTTAATTTAGTCGGTCGTCTGATACTAATAGTAGTCTTCTTTGTAGTTTGTCATATTATTGGTATTGGAGCGTTAATTACAATTTAATATTGCTTCGTATCAATATAAGCCATCACTTATAGATTCACTTACTTATTTTGTGAAAAAATAATCTCCCTTCAGAATTTTCCTCCTTTGGTTCCAAGTCTATATGCACCAACGCGCCGGTCTTCGTCAGGGCTCGCGGTGACACCTTCAGAACAGCACCGTGGAAGAAGAACTCTGGTAGTCTCAGCTTCATATCGTGAGTCACCAGAAACTTCATGCCTTTGTCATATATTGCATCTGTAACTTCTTCCAGCGGCGATTCTGTAAAAAAATAAATATATTCATTCACATCTGATTAGACTTTCAATCGATTATTGGATGTGCGAAATATGGGTTTGTTTCATCTATGGTATGTAAGTTTACCCTCATATAAAATCTACAACTCATCCTATGAAACCCATTTTTTTTGTCATTCCTATGCCAAAGTGTTCAGTCAATTCTATAAAAATATCGGAATTTTCGTGAGGTCGGAGGGTTATCTTAACATATTGTATAAAACTAATTCTCTCGTAAATAATACCTATACGTAAAAATATGAACAAGACATCGTTTTTACATTTTCTAGTTATTAATGTAAATATAGGGCACATCATTTCTAATAATTAATATTGTCTAAGAAAGACTATTGTTGTAAATGTGCATGTAAATTAAAAAAAGCCATTAATCAATGTCTTAACAGTGAAAATAGAGACCTAGATTTTCACCAGTAAGAGCATGTTTTGCTTATGTAATTGTACTTTCAACAACATTTCCTAGGTATTGTTTCGTACTCTCTTCGGTTCCACGCTCCAGATAGAGTATCGATCTTTAATGTTGGCTTTCTGTACAAGAGAGAGTGTGACATGTAGTTTATCTAGTAGTTAAATTAGTTTTTTAGCCCATCGTCATGGTCCGGTGTGTCATCTTTAACTGTCTGTCCAGTTTGTTCTTGAGACACGAAACGAGGTTGTCTCAAGAACAAACGCGCACGGTTACTGACTTCACTCAACTGTCTGTCCAGTGTTTACGGGTATAGCATCATACGCGCGCCCGGCCTCCCGAACTTCTACTTTCTCACTCCTAAGCCATTGGTTTTGATGAGAAGTAGCGCAGCGTTGGAACCGATATAAGCCAAACAAATGATGAAAATCGCTGGGGGAGGCCTGTCTCCAGCAGTGGACTTTATAATGAATGATTGATTGATTACGGCTGGGATGGTGATAATGAGCCCATCATCTTTGGCATGCTAATGTGAATAGGCTTCCCTTTTTAAGGGTTCCGTAGTAAACAAGGAACCCTTATAGTTTCGCCATGTCTGTCTGTCTGTCCGTCCGCGGTTTTACGCAGAGACTATAAGTAATAGAAAGCTGTAATTTGGTATGGGTATATATATTAATCATGCCAAAAAAGTGGTAGAAAAAAATCATGAAAAAAAATTAGGGTTGCTCCCATACAAGTAAAGTGGAGGAGTCATTTTTTTTTTCTCTTTTTACCCATCGTGTGGGGTATCGTTAAATAGGTCTTTAAAAAATATTGTGTGATTGACACCACCATTTTTCGATTGAGGGATCCGTTTCCGAAATATTTGGTTTTAAAGTTCAAATTTTTGTTAGAGGTAAGTGCCCCCCCCCCTTCTCTATCTGCTAAACGGTTAATGTATATAGATACGTGAAAAAAATTACAGCAGTAGTATATATATTGAAGTTGAAAGGAAAACTATCAGAGCTGAGTTCTAAGTACAAACTAAAAAGTTATAGGCAACCAACGTATAAAATGTACTCGAAAATGTAAAATTTCATACAATTTTCATTGTTAGATGTTTTTGGTCGTTAAACTGTGAGGTGCGAGTGTGAACAGTGTGAACTCAAAGTTGTCATTCGCAACTACGGAACCCTACACTGCGCGTGTCCCGACACGCACTTGGCCGGTTTTTTTAGCTATTTTTACCACTATTTGCCTCTCAGCTGATCAATGTTAGCTGCTGGCCAGCGGGTTGGTGGTTTACTGACCTGATTCGATACCGATCGATTCTCGGCTAGGTCCACCTGGCCGAGAATCGAATTCAGGTCTTCGCGTGTCACAGGCCAGCGTGTTAACCACTGCGCCATGGAGACTGTCTCATGGATAAAATTACTGGTCGTTCGCGACGCAGCTGGTATTTCATAGAAAATGAATGGATGCGATGTATAAGTCTGACCGTATGTGTGTCTGTCTGTGGCGCCGTGGCTCTAAAACGGATGCACCGATTTCGATGCGGATTTTTGATTTTCTTGGCAATGGTGATTAGACATTATATATATTTTCGCATATTAATGTTAGTATATCGCATAACCTTCCGAAACTAAAACTTAAATTCCTTCCGAAACTAGGAAAAACCACATTTATTTTCCTTTTAAGATTTAGGCCTAAGGATGATGTAAATTAAAATTAACATACAATATGAAGTAAAGGCATGTAAAAATCGATAATTTTCCCCTGTACGTGTATACATTGTCATTGTATCCTACTTTCTGGGGGGGAGAGTGAACAAATTAAATAGCAAAATTAGAGCGTGGTAGCGAATACTGTAACAAACAATAACAGAGGAAGTATTGTTGAAACTTACATAATGTAATGAAGTGAAACATGATGCCTCTCAAGTGATATGAAAATCACGAGAAAGTACTAGGGAACACAGAAATTCCTGGCATTGTTCAACGACGTAGATTACGGTATAGGATGATGTAGGATCATTCTAACGTATATAATACGAGGCGAAAAGGCTGGTGTATAAGGCAGGTATAGACTATAAAAGATTTTTCAATACATTTGCAATTGATATGTCCTTATGACTTCAAAATGCGTTAAGTATATTGTATTGAATAGACTTGGGCCTTGTTTTTGCAATAGTCAAAATTGCTCAATTTATTTTATGTTAATCACAAATGAATTGAAAAACGCTGTATTATGCTCGTACACAGTAAGCTGCCAATTATACATTTAAATAAAATTATTTTAATACGGTTTTTATCGCGTTTATTACATTATTTATACACCTAACGTTTCGAGCACTTTACAGTGTTCGTGGTCGCAGGTAGAATAAGTTGACATTTGTCTAGTATTTTAAAAGAACTGCAAAATCTACCGCCTGACAATTATAGTCATCGGTTTTTCATAAGTACTGTGCTTCTCCTCGACTATAATATCTAACCTATGTTGAGTAGGTAGTACATTTTTTAAAAATTTCGCTGTTAATTTGTCTATCAATGTAAATGTATGAATAGTTATGATATTAGTGCACCTAGAGTTCTAAAGAACCACAGTTAATGAATTCAATCAGGAACACGTATAGATCTTTTTTTTTAACATTGCCTGATAAACGTTTTGAGTTGTTTAAAAATGACATTCACGCATAACCACGGAATCAATTAGGTATGTAAAGTTTTTTAATGCACTTTATCGAGGAAATGAAATGATAATAAAACATTATAGAACATGCACTTGCATGCGTAATGCAACTAAAATTGCCAGCAATTACTGGCGGGAGCATGCAATGAAACGGAAAATTGAATGGTTTTAATCCTTTAATGGCGAGCTCAGTGACGTTGCGGTCAACACGCCTGTGACACGGATGATCCCGGGTTCGATCCCCGGTCAGGTCAAGATGGAATATGATCTTTTTCAGATTGGCATGGGTCTTGGATGTTTATCTATATATTGTAAAAAATATTTCATAATTTGTTATAAAATATTGTAACGTTGAGTTAGTATCCCATAACACAAGAACTTACTTTGGGGCTAGCTCAATCTGTGTGATTTGTCAGTATCTATTTATTTATTTACATACAGTGTTTCTTTTTATTCTTCGGAAAAAAGAAAAAACAGAATATACCAGCTACTTTTCTTCCCGCGCAAACTGTAAAAGCCGCTCAACTGATTGGGAAAAAAATCTAAACAATCATTTCGATGGGTGATGCAGCTAGCAACCTGAGCTCCGACGTATCACAAATGCGGAGGTAACTGGAAAAACGGATGATGACGATCTCTACATCACTTCACTTTATATTACTATTACCTACTACATGACTACATATTATAAAACATTACATATTATAAAACAAAGTCCTCCACTGCGTCTGTCTGTCTGTTTGCGATGAACTCAAAAACTACTGCACGGATTTTCATGTAATTTTTACCAATAGATAGCGTGATTCATGAGGAAGGTTTATAGGTATAATACCTACACGCTCAGGCGCAGCCGGAGAGGGCTGCTAGTGATGAATGAATTGGGTTCAATTCGTAAATAAGTTTTGCGACTAGACATTGTGGTTTTACGCCGTTTAGCCCTCGTGGTTGCTGTGGCTTCCAATCTACGTAAATGTTGGGCACGGGTCGTTAACCTAGTCAACAGCTATCTCAGACCTCCTTCTCCACGCCTCGCCCTAGAGAACTGATTAACCATAGCTAATTCGTCTTCTTTGAAGACTAGGTTACTTTTCCCCTTAAGGGCGCCAATAGGACCTTTATTAAAGCTACGCTATACCGTGATAGATAGCTGTAATAGATACGAGAAATTTTCCACTAATGTGTATTTTTAGTAAGATTTGCAACAAAACATTGTAGTAGAAATGTTATTTAAAGCGTAGTTTAGTCATTTATCTTTACTTATATTTTACTATATTGATTGCCTCTGTGATCAGCCAGTAGTGGTTTGCGTTTACCTATAGATCTAAAGGTCATGAGTTCAAATTTTCCTGGGAAGTATACTTTGAAAAAGTTGTTTTCAATTTGGTTAGGAACAGGTTTGAATTATCTGATTATCTGAAAAGAAAGATGATTCCCTGCTTCGGAAGGCACGTTATACTGTGGGTCCCGAACGCCATATAGTGTTTGTTCAAACCTATCGACCCAGTAGAATGCACCCATTACCGTGTAAGTGCATTGCTTGGAACAAATTTCATGCGGTGCCCAGTGATCGCTGTTGGTGCCGTAAGCACTTTAATAATAATAAACAATTACATCAGTCTCTTCAAACCTTAAATATGTCATCTAATACTTTCAGTCTTCTCCAAAATTTTTAAATACCTGTCGCCTGGTCAGGAAATTCTTACAAACAGACAGCCATTCTAATGCACAAACAAATGCACCGAGTACACACATGTCCATTCAATTTAATCAATCAGTGGATCTACAACACGAACCAAACACCTAGTCTGATCTTGCTGCCTCACAAATTTCACAGAGCTTGAATAATTTACCGGAACATACTCATATAAATCAACTTAATTAATATTCTATCTAATGAAGCGATAGACTGCCTGCCTGATATTCACTTGGCCTAGGCCCGTGATATCAGTAAACCGGTTTGACAGAAAGCCGAGAAAATTAAATAAATGTAAAAATAATAGATATATATTGACGAGCTCCGTGGCGCAGCGGTCATCACGCCTGCCTGCGACACGGATGGTCCTGGGTTCGATCCCCGGTCAGGTCAAGATGGAAAACGATCTTTTTCAGATTGACCTGGGTCTTGGATGTTTATCTATATATGTGTTTGTTATAAAATATAGTATCGTTGAGTTAATATCCCATAACACAAGTCTTTTATAGGAACTTACTTTGGGGCTAGCTCAATCTGTGTGATTTGTCCGTATATATTTATTTATTATTATTTATATTTATTTCAGGCACAGTACAGACCCATCATTAAACAAAAAAATATAAAAACAAATAAAAAATATGGTATAAAAATAAAATTAAGGGATTAAAACTCTTAATAGGTTATTTCCTATTGCTGTCGTGATGTACGGAATGCCAATATTTAAAAATTTTTACTATTCAGGTACTCGGTCAGTCCGGAGGATCTCACTATTCAACTTTGAGTTCAGTTTTGAGGCAACCCACACCTCTGTATATTTGGGCAACCTCTCTTGTAACGGTGAAAGTGAGACAATTCTTGGGGTAGTGACAGTGGGTTTGCGTTACAAATGAATATCGCCGAATGGCAGTTTGCTTCTTGGGGTAAATAAGTATTGTTCCACTGGACTCCAACAGTATTTCTAGTTCCCCAAAAGATATGATGCCTTGCAACTACTGATAGCACATGGGAATTGAAATGGAAGCCTGACTAACAAACAACTCTACTTGACATCAGAGAGTCATCGCCAGTGGTGGCCACTGGCGATGACAAACATGGGCTCCCCTAGATCTTATAAATCTATCTTCTCTTGTTGGTCTTTTTCCTCTTGAGTGAGGGTTGTGATCACCATTTGCCCCAGCTACAAGGTGTTTTCAGGCCGATCTGTTCTGTAATATACAGAAGTTTAAAACAAGTCCTAACTACTAAGCCTTTACTAAAAGCCTTTCCTGCCTGAAAATTGTGGTTTTTTAGCTGTGGTAGCCTCTCTACCGGCGAAAATAACTTTTGCTTGTAGCATGAATGAGCCGGCTCGTCCGGGGAAGTACCACACTCTCACAGAAAACCGACGTTTTAGTAGTAGCTTTACCGCTGCTCTGCTTCGTTCGGTGATTTAGAGAGCCGGAGGCCCATCTCCCTCTTCCCTCTAGGGAGGGAAAAATAAAAGGCCGGCAGCGCTCCTATGACACCCCTGGTGTTGCAGTTGTCCAAGGGCAGCGGTGATCACTTCCCATTTGCAGCTAAGAGATTCAACTTATTGTATTTAAAAAAAAATGTAGTTTTAATATTTTAAGTATATAAAAGTGTGTGTATATGTGTATGGCTTATGGTGTATTTAATATAAGTAATGTCGGCTTTTTGTATTGTATGTTTATTAATCACTTTTAACATTTTGTTTAGTATAAGTATGGCTTTCGCGGAAGATCAGCGTCATGGTAGCCCCATGACAAAATGCTGAGCGGAAACCATTTTGGTACTATGCGTGTAATTTATAATTGTTATTGTTCTTTTTGTATTTCATGGGTACCAAATAAACAAATTTTCTTTCTTTCTTTCTTTCCATTAGGTGACCCGCTTGCTCGTTTGCCGTACTATGACATAAAAAAAAACAAATCTCCTCCAAAAGTAACAATCTAAAGCAAAGCACGTATGTTTTGATCTACATGACACATACAATCATCTGTCATAAAATAAGAATAATGCTAAGAAAAACACATTTATTCCGCTCAACGAGTTACATAGCACAGTTTCGATGTGGCAAAAACGGTACACAATGACGCAATCGAATACAATCTTTATCACGACGCAATAAAGTTCATTGATCTTACACATCATTGAGTCACTTTATTATTTTGCTAGAAATGGGACTGTTTTGGTCTTTTTGACTTTCTAGAACTGAATGCTTTCCAATGTTTGGAGTTCGACTACCTATGACTTAGCACGTCAGTGTGTAAAAACGAAAGTTGAAAGTGAAGTGATAGTATGTGACTGTTTCAAGGTCACTAGTTCGATTCCGGCTCTGCTACTCGAATTAGTTTAAGTGATGAGTAGAAATTGGATAAGTGCGAGTACCGACTCACAAACTATTCAATTTCTTCCTATTATAAACATATCAAACTTAATTAATGGTTAAACAAACTTATGTATAAGTGAAGTTTGACCGTAATTAATTTTGTGATGTTGCATCCGAAAATATTTAACGATAGTGGTGAGCGAGTGTTGGATGTTTTAAGTAAAACACAGTCTCATCATCATCATTTCGTGTAGGTGACACGGTCACGGTCAGTCGACCATGCACACCCTGGGGTCAGAGTTCTGCCGAACCGCCTCTCGGCCTCTGACGTGGTTCCTTTAACGACTACCAGACGGCAGCCGGGACCACCAGCTTAACGTGCCTTCCGAAGCACACAGTCTGTATTGAAAAAAAAAAAAAGAATTTTTATATTTTGAAGGCAATTTAAGAGATTGAATGTACCACCCGGGACCTCATCGTTGATCTCACTTTCCCAACTGGCAAGATAAGGGTCAAACGCACTCAAATAACTCATACAAAAATATTGATTGGTACTATTTTTATTTTTGATCACAAAAACACGGCATCGCAACTGACGTACCTAACAAATTTATCTATCCACCATCAACATAGTCGCAGATCTAAGAAGTCCACTTCAATACTTAAACAAAAACCGGCCAAGTGCGTGTCGGGCCACGCGCAGTGTAGGGTTCCGTAGTTGCGAATGACAACTTTGAGTTCACACTATTCACACTCGCACCTTACAGTTTAACGACCAAAAACATCTAACAATGAAAATAGTATGAAATTTTACAGTTTATAAGTTGGTTGCCTATAACTTTTTAGTTTGTACTTAGAACTCAGCTCTGATAGTTTTCCTTTCAACTTCAGTATATATGCTACTGCTGTAATTTTTTTCACGTATCTATATATAACCGTTTAGCAGATAGAGGGGGGGGACACTTACCTCAAACAAAAATTCGCACTTTAAAACCAAATATTTCGGAAACGGAGCCCTTAATCAAAAAATGGTGTTCTCAACCTCACAATATTTTTAAAAGACCTATTTAACGATACCCCACACAATAGGTAAATAGAGAAAAAAAAATTACTCCCTTACTTTACTTGTATGGGAGCTACCCTAAAAAAATTTTTTTTTCAAGATTTTATTCTACCACTTTTTTGCCATGATTAATATACATACCCATACCAAATTACAGCTTTCTAGTACTTATAGTCTCTGCGTAAAACCGCGGACGGACAGACAGACAGACAGACAGACAGACAGACAGACAGACAGACAGACAGACAGACAGACAGACAGACAGACAGACATGGCGAAACTATAAGGGTTCCTTGTTTACTACGGAACCCTAAAAAATAGGACTTATTTCGTTTTAAGGCGTTAGGTAGGATATGCGAAACAGGGGCTACCAAGCTAATTTAATATACTTTAGCACTTTGGTACTAAATTACTTGTAGTATTTTTAAATTTCTCTTTAATATTTGCATTTGGCGTGCACTAGAGAATGTCTATATCCTGCAGATTAAAACTAACCTTCTCAAGATAAAGTACCTAAGAAGATTTTGCATTTGGTAAATTACGAGAACTACATGATGGCACTGATAAAGTAAAACCAAAAATACTTAAAGTAAGTTACTACCGAAGTACTGAATGAGATTTTCATCATTCAAATTGATTTAGTAGTAAAAGAAATAAAATGACACTTTAATAGCCCCATCATACGCCACAGTCGAGCATCTCAAACACTCGTGCAGACATTGTAAGTTGTCAAGAAACAGAGTCCCTGTATTAAATGCATAATTAATGTCGATGTGTGCGTGAGCTTGAACACGTTTGCATGCATTTATATTTGCGTCATCATCATCATCGGGGTCTTTTATAGTCTCCACTGTAGGAGCTCGACCCTTTCTGTACTTCCAGAGCCATTTAGTTATTAGTCAGAGCAGTCAGAGGATTTAGCTCCTCCAAGCTGGCCAGACGGGTTGGAGAGGTTTCTTTGATATATATTTTAAGCTTTGTTAAGCTTGTGTTTCCTGAGTCGCCTTTTACGACATCCACGGGAAGACTTGGAGTGGTCCTATTTTACTCTGCTGGGAACCACACGGCACCGCTTTTGCGTCTTTATTACGTTTTATGGGGCCTATCCTGATTATTATTAGATCCCTTCAAGTAACTGAGTCTCTCCTTTAAGATAGAGAGATTAGTTGCTAATGTTCCTATTTTATGAATTTAATTGGACGACGTCTGTACTGAAAGTTAGTCACCATTCACTATATACGTAGACATATCTACCTTTATTTGGCAATGATATTAAATTCGTTTATTTGGAAATCTAGGCAGCTTTCTCTTCTTATATCTATAAGGTTAGTAGTTAAAATTGTCATTATCACACGTTCAACGTGATTATCACTCTCAATAGCCATCAATATCACGTCATTAGGCATTTGTATGTCTTTTATTGTGGCTACTAACGAGGTTTTCATTTCAGTGTATCCGAAGTTTTTGCCGTGTGGTTTCCGGCAGAGTAGAATAGGGCCACTCCATCTCTTCCCCTGGATGTCGTATAAGAAGACTTAGGAAACATAAGCTAAACAAAGCTCATAGACATCAAAAAGACCTCTTCAACCCGTCTGGTCAGCGTGGAGAGTGTAGGCAAATCTTCTGACTGCTCTGCTCTAGCTAATATTTGGGTCTGGTAGTACAGAGAGGGTCGTGCTCGTGCAGTGGAGACAAACCTGATGATGATGATGTGGCCGAAGTTTGATAACTATTTTATCAATTCCTTTTCGGAATCCTTTATTATTATTACGAGCCGATAATGTTCCAATTTATGACCTCTTTCTCTTCCTTCCATTTTGTCGGATTATTATTTGTGATTCCAGTCTTTGTTATAACTATTGAATTTATGAAGTTACTAACTTGAAGGTTTTTTTAACTTTGGAATCCCTTATATGGTCTTTTTATCAATCTAATTATTACTATCACTACATAATATAAAACAAGGTCGCTTCCCGATGGCTGTCTGTGGCTTAAATCATTGAAGACTTAAATTATCTAAGGTCTGTCCCTATGTATACTTCCGTCCTAATGCGTTATTTAGTAGATAGAGTGATCCAAGAGTGGACGCAGCTGGAGAGGGCTGCTAGTCATTCATAAGATAAGGCATTTTTTTATAGGGTATTGTTTATCTAAATTTTAACGTAGTTTCCTAACTACTCCCTTCGCTGTGTTACCATCTGAAATTAACATTTCTTGAGTTTCTTCTTCCGTACTTTGGAAAGCAAGCTAAGCCGTTGGTCCCAGCTGTCATTTTTTGAAAAGATTTCCTTAGGATCGGCAACGCGCGACTGGCATCCCTGGTGTTGCGGGCGTTCATAACCGCTTTCCATCAGGTGGGCCGTATGTCTTTTTACCTACTTTGTTGTATAAAAAAAGATGGTAGTCGTTGAGCGATATCAGATAAGTAAAGGCTGCTAGAAATATCTAAATTCACAGTTGGCCACTAAATTTTAATGCTAAAACGTAGGGTAACAAAATTTTGCACACTTATTCAAAACCAAAAAAAGATAGCTTTCAAAAAAAAAATTATTTTAAAGGAACAGTAACCGTGAAGCTATAGGAGGCAATAATCATTATTTATGTCGGCTTTTTTTTATTTAGTTATTTATGTCCCACTGCTGGGCAAAAGCCTCCCCCTCTGTTTTCCACCTTGTCCTATCTAGCGCCGTAACCTGCCACTCCTTGTCGAACGCACATAAGTCATCCTTCCATCTAATCCTCGGCTTCCCTCTGTGCCGCCTTCCATCAGTGGGAACCCATTCAGTAATTGAACGTGCCCATCTTTCAGGCATCATCCTATATGTGTGTCCCGCCCATTCCCGTTTATGTCGGTTAATAAATTTATATTTCTTTGTTTTGTAGTTTATCTTAGGTAACCTATACACGAGTTACAACAAAAATTTAGTGCTTATCCATGCAAATAATAGGTGACTTATAATTAGCAATTCTCTTCAAAGAAAGTGGTGAAACTCGACCCAGGGAGTGATTTAGGTCCTGTCTCCAATTTTCTATGACGAGTTATGTGACATGAATGTTAAGAATTGACTATTGTTTGGTATGCAAATTCGTTTCTCTGTGACGAGCCACTGTAGAAACTCAACGACCCGTATTTCACTTTGTTTGTCCTGTTTTCTAAGTAAGCAAGAAAAGTCTTCTCGAGTTAAAATGGTTACTTTTAGATATGCTTTGACCAGTGCTTACACGATGGTTGCACTAATATTATTTTATCTTAATTATATATTCATATTAGTTATTTATTAATATATCCTAATCCTACCGCCGTGCCGTGTGGTTCCCGGCAGAGTAGAATAGAACCACTCCAAGTCATCCCGTGGATGTCGTAAAAAGCGACTAAGGAAAAACAAGCTAAACAAAGCTTATAAACATCAAAGAGACCTTTCCAACCCGTCTGACCAGCGTGGAGAGTGTAGGCCAAATCCTCTGACTACTCAAGCTAATATATGGCTCTGGTAATACAGAGAGGGTCGTGCTCCTGCAGTGGAGACTAGAAAGACCTGATGATGCTGATGATGATCCTAATCCTAACTAATGTTATAAATGCGAAAGTGAGTTTGCTTGTTTGTTGCGCTCTCACGCCCTACCTTCTAAACCGATCATCTCGAAATTTTGCATACACATAGGTTATGGTACTAAAAAGGACATACGTTATATATCACGCGGGCAAAGTCGCGGGTAACAGCTAGTATTAAATAAATATATAGGGAAAAACACACAGTATGAGCTAGCGATAGGATACTAACTCTATTATATTTTATAAATGATTCTAAGACCCAGGTCAATCTGAAAAAGATGGTTTTCCATCAAGACCTGACCAGGGATCGAACCCGGAATCACTCGTGTCTCAGGCTGTCAATATTATTGCACTGCTGGGCAAAGGTATCTTTCACTATTTCCATTTTACCCTATCTGACCTCAACAATTCTTTTTGAAAAGCGTTAACACAAAATAAATAATACAATTATTAAACCTTACCTGATTCTTCTTCATCATCAATTTCATTTTCTTCATCAAAAGCTCGTTCTACGTTCGCCTGACTTCTCTTGCTTCCAGTGAGGTAGATAATATTAGCTTCTTTAGTATATTTATTGATATCCACAGAGTTCTTTTCAAAACACACATTCCCTAATTTCACGTCACCACTATAACTCAACTTATCGTCCAAGTAAGAATAAAAGTTTTTTTGCAAACAACTCATTGAAGGATTCACTGTACACTTATTAAGAATATCATCCCATAGAGAGTTTCCAGTCCTAAATGTTCCATTTTCGTAAAAATTTCCAAAGTATCTTCCCGTGAATGCATTAAGTAGTTTCACTTTTTTCGCTATGTTATCAACTTTATCACTAGTAGAATTTTGACTACATTCGACAAATTTTAAATTTGCTACTAATATTAAAATTACAGCTAATTTACTTAGATCAACTATTTTCTTCAATCTGTCCGTTCGTCTTAACACTTTTATATCAGGACAATCTTTTCTAGCCATGGTCTCAGCATAACTGTCGGGCTTCTTCGGGTTTCCTTCGTTTAAATAACTTTTCAAACACAAAGGGCATCGGGCATGTCACTGTTGTTCACCCAGTGTATTAAATCCATTATTTTCGGGTCATAAATATTAATTTTCGAAAGTCGTATTGTTTGTTTCGTCTTCTTTCCGGAAAATTGTAATCAGATGAGTGACTCCTCGGATAGGTAGTTGATCTGCAATAGAAAGAGAAATTTGTGAGGTAACTAGACAGACAGACGGAAATAATCGTAATTTCAAGAGAGTGTGCGCAGTTTTGAAATAAAAAGTGGACTCATGACTTTTACTATACATTATGCATGTCTCGTGCGATGCAGCCTTTGAAATTATAATAAAATTTACACTAACCTTAATTAATATTATGATATATAATCTAAAAATAACCTGGGATCATTTCTTGATTTTCATGCAGCGTTATACTTTAAATATTCTTTATACTAGTTTTCGCCCGCGGCTCCGTTTGCTTTAATATCGTTCCCTCGAGAACAGTTCTTTTCTCCAGGATGAAATACCTTTCATCCCCCAGAAAAGTACTGTTCCCGAGGGAACGGAAAAGGACATAGGCGGTAGCCTCCAGGCAATGTGTATGCAAAATTTTATGAAGATCGGTTCCGTAGATAGAGCGTGAAAGCGTAACAAACATTTCACTTTCGCATTTACAATATTAGTTAGGATTGGGATATTTACTGATTTTCGTTGCAACATTGGAAGACGTATGTCGTTCTTCTATTAAAATGATATTTGATTAATATCCATTATAATTGAAAACATACAAACATTTTACTTAATATCTGTACTAAAAACCAAGCCCATTTCCATTCGGTAATTGGCGCGGTACGATATAATATAATCAGAATAAATCAAGCCTAATATAATCAGATGTTACACCTTTTATAACGCTGTTATGATGTTGGCCGCCAGCACAATCAAGTTTACAAATGACTGTGAGGCTAAAGTAATTTGTGCGATATGTCCCTGCTGTATATTTATATTAAAAAAAAATCAAACTATAAAACTTTATTTTATTGACAAAAGGACACCTAAAGGAATTCAAGAACCAGTAGATTTTTTACAACTTCATGTAAAAGAGAATGGAGGAGACAAAAATCTGCCAAAATTGGTGATTGTATGGTTTCCTTTCCACAAAATGGCAATGACATGTAAAATAAAGTCGAAAATGAAAGAAAATCAAAGAGCACATAGTCACTACAAGACATTTTTTATTAATGTTTACAATAAAGAAGTTGCTTGCCTCATTGAGCGTTAAAGAAAGCGACGTTGCATTCCTTAAGCCTAGCGTGATAGAATTGCGGTACTGGTAAAATTTCCCTCATGCTATGCTTGCCAATTTGGTCAGACAAGATTACAACAACTCATTCTTATATCAATTAGTATGTTACGTGATAATTGGATTATGTTATGCAAAAGTTATATCATTGAAAAAAAAAATTGGTTTAGCTGACAATCGATATGTCTACATGCCTTAGTTTTACTGAAATGCTTTGTGATTTAGTATGGTGGTATTGGAGAAACAGTTTCTTGCCTTGGTGATTTGGGTAAAAAATAACGTTCTTTTTGGACCAATTAACGTTCGTCACGCGGATTATGTCACGTGTATATTATATCATCGAAAAATAATTTGAGTACCATAGTCGACAATCGACATGCTCTCTACGTCATAAAAATTAGGGTAATTTTACTAAAAAGTATTTTAGTAATATTGAAGTATTGGCGAAATTTTCCATATATTATCTAGCATCTGGCCTATTTGGGCGGAAATGTTATAGGCAACTTACTATTAGCCACTTTCGACGTTACAAAATTATTAAAAAAAAGAAAGGTATGACATTAAAATAAGTTTAGTGATGTGACCTTTGTGTCGTGGTATTGACGAGTTTTTTAAATTATGTGCTGTTTTTTGTTTTTCGTATGTGTAAGTGGCCAACACTGGTGTCAGATTTTTCAAGCTGCCTTAAGGCATCTGACATAGCTTAACATGCCTTCCGAAGCACGGAGGAGCTCGAGATATTTTTATGCCACTTGCGGTCACCCATCCAAGTAGGGACTGCACCAGGGGTTCCTTAACATAGGTAAGCGCTCATAGAGCTCACACCCACTGGACCATCGGGCTCCTCAATTATCAATTATGTGCTTAACAATTTAGATGGAAAGAATACCCCGCAACTTAATTTTAAATTCAGGTTGCGCCAATTTTACACAAAAATGTAATGAATTATACTTAATAATTATATTGGCAAAATTTCGATCAAGAAGCGGTTGGTACCTACTCAAAAGTAAACAAATTAATGCCTAAGATTACAAACTCCAAAGAATGTACAAATTTGTAACTCCTATCATCTCAAAAATGTTATTTCGTGAATATTTAGTATAAAAATGAACGTAACTTCCAAAACTAATTTTCATAGTAATTTTTTCTGTATGTTGTTGATCTGGAGTTTCAAAATGAAGATTGTGTGTATGTTCAGCATAAAATTTACTCCCAAAAGTATTTATTGTCTTCGTATTCTTCTTCTTCACCTTATCTCACTTATTTCTACGTGGGATGTGCACAGCATGTTAGTTTCTTTAATTTTCCCTTCTTAGAGGCTTTTTTTACCTACACTACACCTTTCTTTACTCTACCTCCACCGTGGCGCTAGTATTTTGAATTAATCGACACAGGTATATACCGATCATTCAACTGAAATGAAATCAAGATAGCGTTACAGTGGTAGCTTTTGATTTATTATTGTGCCGCTAATATTTTGAATTAATCGACATAGGTATCAACCGATCATTCACCTGTGCCAGTAATAAAATCAAGATAGCGTTACAGTAACAGCTTTTAATTTATTATCGTAGCGTGAAATTAATTTCGCGCAAGTAACAGCAACTTTTGACGTGATAATTAGACCTGCTTTCCTCAAAGTTATGTCATTCATCTTCTTTTTATCGCATCGAAATTTTTTCGTATATGATATATTTTTTATAGATTTTTAAATTTAAGTTTAAGAGAATCACTCATTATCACCAAAAGTGGTCACGTCAACATTTAATTCAAAATACTGAAAACTTGTAGCAAGAATACTACAAGTGATTAACAAGGGCATTCAATTATTAGATTTTTTTTAAATTTGATATGATTTAGGACTAAAAGAATTAATTGCCGGGTGGCGCTAGTGTGTCTCATACCACAGCGCCTAAATTTAATATCTAATTAGATTTCAAACGTTTATTTATTATAGGTTTCTATGGACACTCGTAATTGATAACACAAATTTCACAAGTAAAAAATTGTTGACGTTAGTAATTTACTTATGACTAATTTTTTATTTTGGCCAATATTTGGTGACGCCGATGAAATATGATAAAAAATATAATATTGCATAAAAAAAGTAATATTATAATAAGTTAAGATATCTTCATGTACGTCTTCATGGCACCAACTGAAAATCAGCGCAGTGGCACCCCGCTATCAGCATAATGCTGAGCTGGCAATTCTTCTTTGTATTCTTTTGTAAGTATTTCTCATTTTTTATTTGTAATTATTGATTTTGCCAAATAATGATATTCGCTCTTTTTGTGTTCTTTGGCCGCACTGAAGTTCTATTTGTATAAGTCGTGGTGAACTTAAGGTATGACAGAAGATAAGGCGTAAACTGATTGTCACCACCTCATACAATTATAGTTTTGGTAAAAAACCCCCCACTTAACCTGTGCCTGGTTGTCCAAAGTAAACATCCAACGGGTAGAAGGTTCTGGTACTTTCTTTATCGCTATAAGCTATTCGTTTCTAGGGCATTCTACTGGAAATATAGTTAAGGTGTTTAGCTATTTTTATAGCTGCCCAAAACAAGTTACTTACTTACAATTTTTTCAATACATTGGTCACTCATTGCAAATTAAATAGAATGACATAAATTGCCGAGTGATTTAGTAAATAATTGCTAGCCTTGGTTTGCTTTTCAATTATCTGTTTCTGCAGTTCTCCACCCATAAAAAACATAAATACTTTGTTAAAATTAAAAATATATATGAAAAAGAATTCGCCACAGGTAGGATTCGAACCCACGAGTCTTAGGCCTGCGCCCTAAGTGTGTTACCAACTACACCACCGTGACTTCGAATTCTAAAATTCGAAAACCCCGTAGGGTATAACGCATTCAAAGCATACGTATTTCTTTAATACTACCCACTATTTAGTAGTGTGGTATTCTACTTCATTCATATCAGATAAATAGAAAGGATTATACCCTACGGGGTAATATGCGGTGATTCGAAGTCACGGTGATGTAGTTGGTAACACACTTAGGGCGCAGACCTAAGACTCATGGGTTCGAATCCTAGATTTATTCCAATCCAATACCACGAACGAATACCACTGGTATTACTTTGAATTTTTAATTATTTACTATTCCGAACGGATACCACTGTTAAACAAATACCAAAACAAGTTCAAAGGTACAGTCAGTAAAATAATTTGTAAGTTCAGTCGGTTAATAATTTTTTTACCTGTGGCGAATTCTTTTTCATCATATATTTTCAATTTTAATAATATACCGAGCATTGTAATGCTATTTAAAAACCATTTAAATAAATACTTTGCTTACCCGTTAAAAACAGCCTTTATTTATGAAGTCCTATCGCTCTATGTACTAAACTAGAAACAAGTACTGAGTATATCATCAATGAAAGTGCTATATAGGGCAGGCACGTCGCTAAACTAGTTTGTTCTGCAAATATGGATAGGCTATCAAGATCGATTAGTGCAGCTATTAAGGAATAAAAGATAGATATGGCAATAAAAATATGACTTTACTCTTATACATAGTAATCTCCATATCCATTCCATATAATATTATATAGAGGAAATATTTGATACTTTGTTTGTTTGAATTAAATAGGCCTCTAAATTACTGGATCGATATTCAAAATTCTTTCACTTTTAAAGTTAGGTTGTATTTGGGTAACATCACTGATGGATATGAGACTAAAATTTACGCGGACGAAGTCGCGGGAAAATGCAAGTATGTAAAGCACGGTAGGTGGGACATATTTTTTGTTGATGGAACTCTGTAGGCATGACTCCTCTTTAGTATTAGTTAGAATAATTACAGTGTAGGAGTGCAACAACAAAACAGTTAGTTACAAAAATGTCTCAGAAATAAACACTAGCATATAGGTAAGTACTTTTAATTTTTAGCCTGCACATTCTTAAGGCCTAGTTCTTTTTTTTGATACTGATTCTATATTCTGAAAAATCTCTATAATATATACTAATTTGCATTAATTTCTGCCAAAATAACAAAATAAAACATCTCAATATGGCTTCTACATATAAAAACATACCTAAGAAAATCAATAATAATCGATTGGGGTTTATGAAGATTAATATACCTATTTGACTATCATTCACAATAGTAAAGAACAATTAAACGGATCGGCATCTACTATTCCGTTGTTATCTAACGGAATACATACATATACGTATGTGTAACACTTTTAGCGGTGAACATTTGTAACATTTCTCACAAAATGTTATCGTTGCTCTGGTTTACTGGCCTTGAGGTACCTATTGTTTCATTTACTCGTAGATTTGCCGGAGTCCACTATTGGTTACTACTCTAAGTAATAGAACACTGATAATCTCAAAGTTGTATTTATAAGAAAATCACATACAATATTTGAAAACTAACAAAACTTTAAAAAACTACTTAAAATAAAAAAACCGTAACTAAAACGAAACTTAACGAAAAAATTACATATTAACTAATAAAATATGCCACCCCAAATTAATAGTTGGTTAAACCATTAATCATTAAATTAAATTATATTTTACAAATCTAACACTATTGACAAAACTAGTCCATAATGTTGAGTTTCTTATATAACGCTTTAATTGATTGATTGATTTTTAAATGAATAAAACGGCTTGATAATAATTGAATGTTTGTGACAATAACAGATTTCGTTTAAAATAATACATGTGATTGAAATTTGAATAAATTATATTAATTTTCATTTTTAATTTCGGTTTATATACCTAATGGTTTTAATTTAACCATGTACTAACTTTAACGTCGTTTTATAAAAAGAATTTCCGAAAATGAGACTAATTAAAATCTTTTTTTCTAATAGACTCTTCTACTGTAGATAATAACCATCCTTGTAAAACAATACAGTTACAAAACAGCCTCACTTTCTTCTAGTGCGCAAAAAAATTGTAAAATATTACGAATCTACAAGTATAATTAAGTATTCTTTACGAGAATTTCATTTATGTCAAAATACTTTCTCGTAAACAACAGGTAAGTTATGATACAAGATGTTTTAAAATAACTTAAGTATTCCTCATCTTCTGAACGTTTCGGGGAAAGTACTACTTATTTTGACGTTTTGTAATAATTTTGTTATTGTTGACTAAAAAGAAAGCGGTTTAAAAGATGATAATCGTACCTATAAAAAAAACCGGCCAAGTGTGAGTCAAACTCGCGCAATGAGGGTTCCGTACAATATGCTTCGTGAACACACACACAATGTGCAAAAAATGTTTTATTCAATTGGCTAGCGTCATCTAGTGGTGTTTTAGTGAACTATTTCCCTGGATGAACTTATTATTGTGAGTTTACCGCTTAATTTTCAAGTGATAGAATTCTTATTATTTTTCCTGTAATCTTCAGGGAATGAACTATATTTTGTAATTTTTTCAAAATTTTCGGCCCTGTAGTTTCGGAGATCAGGGGGGGGGGGGGGGGGGAATGGTCAATTTTTGCCTTCTTTCGTGAATAAAATCAAAAGTATTGATTTTACCCGACCAAAAAAAAATATTTTTGTGATCCTCATAATGAGCCCTTTCATTTGATATATGACACAGTAAGGTTTGCAAAACTTTCTTTTAAAATTTTGTAATTGGGCCCTCCAAAATGACGCTTATTTCAAAAAAATCTTTATTTACTTTGCACATCCGTGTTTGGGTCTTAGGATTACACTATCTTACCAAATTTCGTCTAATTTGGTTCAGTAGATTCGGAGAAAATCGGCTGTGACAGACGGACGGACGGACAGACAGACGCTCGAGTGATCCTATAAGGGTTCCGTTTTTCAACTTTTGTACGGAACCCTAAAAAGGCTAAAACTTACAGCTGGTAGGGTCCTAGCGGAGGGAATTACTTCTTAGAACAACTTCATTTTCACCTGGACTTCAAAGTCCCATACAAATTTACTTATTAATTAGCCGAATTTCTATGGGAGTACAAAAATAATTCTCATATTTTACGTTTGTTCTTGCAATTCGTTTCTTTAGGTATTCGGATTTAGAGATTTAAATAATGCGAGAAGGTTAAGAATCACCCTGGATTACTGTAGATTTGTTTAGCATACATATTGTGAGAAAATAAGTTTATTTTTGCTATTTGAAATTACATCTACAAACACTTGCGCGCAGGACACTTTCAACCGACGAAATAACGGGAGAGGTTCCGTATAGTCGTATATTGTTACAAGGTCGTCAGATATTCATAATTATTTTTTATTGGAAGGTATACCCTACCTCAAAATTGGTGCCATATAAATATGGAATAAAAAATGGGTAGAAAATAGGGGATGATTTTCTCGCCTATATTATTTTAGTGATAAAAAGTTTTAACTACTTATATCTTAATTGTTTCTCGCGATCAACTTTCCAACGCCCGATTTAAAAAAAAAAAAACTGCGTCTTCGGGGTAATGCGTTTCTTCTTTGATCTGTGGCAGGAAATGACATAGAAGCACGCAGTAAGTCATCTAACCGGCATGGCTGGCACACTTGGACAGCACACTTTTATCATAATTGTGTCTCGCTACTGGTTCAATTTTAAAATTATATGACTTTGTAATTTAATTTGTATTTTTTTTGCATGGAAATGTCAATTTTCTTTAGTTTCACACGCTTGCCGAGTGATTTCCGGCAGAGAAGAATAGAACCATTCCAAGTAGATGTTGTAGAAGGCGAATTAGGAAACACAACTTAAACGAAGGTTATAAACATCAAAGAGACCTCCCCCGTCTGACCAGCGTGTCAGTGTTAGCTAAATCCTCTGACTGCTATTAGCCAGAGCTGTCAGTGCTGCTCTGACTGACAGCTCTGGCTAATATATGGCTCCGGTAGTACAGAGCTCAGGTTCCTGCAGTGGATACAAAAAAGATGTGATGATATGTTAGTCACTAACACGTGCCAGAAAGAAGTAGACTGACCATGTGAGTACAAATAATATTAACATGTATCTAGGTTTATTTTTATACTTTGCTCTGAATACGGGTTTTTGAATAGACCGGTTTTAATAACTTTCACTGATGTGTCACACGATCCGCCGCGCTATAATCAGCATTTTTGGTTGCTGCTTCATAAGTATATAGAAAATTTGCATATTTTCTTAGTATAATTTATATACTAAGCTGCTTTGGGAGAGAAAAAAAAAACATAGAAAGGCAACGAATCGAATGTACGCTAGTACATTACTGGAAAAGAAGCAGCCATGCTTCATTTCCTGCGCCGACCGATGAAGTAATGAGTGTAATATCAATACGGGATGCGGGTAGCAACCCATCACTGTTTTGATTACATTTTAAATCTTTAGCCCACTAACACATTAAAAGTGGCCTTGGATCGTGTCTACCCGTTTAATAGCAATTAAGTATTAAGAAATGGAAAAGTCTAAATTTTTCAAATCCAATCATACACAAAGTAAAAAAAAAAACATTCTTAATGTGGCATGTTTTTTGAAAAGCTTTGTGCTTGTTTGCTTTTTGTTTGTTTTCCGTATGTGTAAGTGGCCAACACTGGTGTCAGATTTTTCCAGCTGCCTTAAGGCATCTAACATAGCTTAACGACTGACATTAATGATGACAGCCGGGACCAACGGCTTAACGTGCCTTCCGAAGCACGGAGGAGCTCGAGATATTTTTATGCCACTTGCGGTCACCCATCCAAGTAGGGACTGCACCAGGGGTTGCTTAACATACGTAAGCGCTCATAGAGCTCACACCCACTGGTCCATCGGGCTCTTTACCACTGTAGAGCGTTAATTAATACGTACTCTAGCTGAAATTTTCAAATAAGTAGTTGTTTATTGAAAAACTTACCAATTTAAGAAATAAGCGCATAAGGAACAAACATTTTAGAACTATTTCATCAAGTGAGTTTCAACGTGCCCTGCAATATATACTATTCACTACAATTGTGCTTGTTCTAACTGCCTCGTGGTCCAGTGGTTAAGGCGTTTACTTTACTGACCCGGGGGTTGTGGGTTTGATTCCCACGGGAAGCATACTTTGTTAAGTTGTTTCCAGTTTGGTTAGGACAATGCAGGCTTGAATAACCTGATTGTCTGATAAGAAAGATGATTCCGTGCTTCGGAAGGCACGTTAAGCCGTTGGTCCCGGCTGCCATTTGGTAATCGTTAAAGGAACCACGTCAGAGGCCGAGAGGCGGTTCCGAAGAACTCTGACACCAGGGTGTGCATGGTCGACTGACCGTATCACCTACTCGAAATGATGATGATGACTACAATTTAGCGGATGTGAATATGGCAAATGGCAGAGCGAGATAAGGAGTTAAATTTTCATATCAACTAAAAAAACTTAAAATCATCGTACATCATCATCATCTGAGTGCATTTCTGGTCGGTTCCTCAGCAGCAACGCTTCAGAGCCTGAAGTCCGCTTTCTATCCTAGATGGAAAGACGTGGTTATTGGTTTTTGTACACAGCGAACAACGTCTGACTTCCGCAACCCAAAGGGTAGACCTGCAGGCCTATTTGCTAACTAGGTATACATCGGTTTGATAGTCACTTTAACATCCATTACGGTTTTCATACCTTAAATAAAAATAGTCATTCATACGGAAGCCGTAATGAATATTGAAGCTACCATCAAAATGATGTACAGCACACCGTAGCTGTCAAAAGTTAGCAAATAGGCCTGCAGATCTAATCCAAGGATAGGTTTAGACAAACGCTAGATGACGTTCGGGTCTCACAACTTGAAGTGCATTCGAAAAACGAATCATTTTTATTTTTGGATAATCAGGTGATTCAAGTCTGCAATATCCTAACCAGACTCGAAACAACTTTCACACAGTATGCTTTCCAGTGGGATTTGAACCCACGACCTCCTTCGACGTCATAAGGCAAATGACCTGACCAGTCCATCTAGACCACGTCAGATTTTTATAAACAAAGAATATAACCTTGAAGTATGTGAGGTGACCTTGAAACTGACCTAATGATCATGACATAACTTCTAGTTACACAATGTTAGTGCAAGTTAACTGTTATGGCTACAATTAACATACATGTTCTAAAGTTATATTATTTTACAGAGTATTTTAATTGCGTAAAGCTAGTAAACAGACCAATTCTATGTGTATACGTATTTTGTATTTTTTTGTATCAATATATTAGGTAGCGATGACAATGGAGATTGTCTTTGCTCATTATTCATTTTTTTCATTTTTCTTTGCTTCTAAAAACAAAATTAAGATACTCTTACCAAAGATAATAGAATACTAACGTAATAGACTGCCCACCTCATACAAAAATATTGGACCAAATTAAAGTTGCGAAAAGCAGGCGAATGTATGGCGCAGGAGCGTTGCTTGCTACTCGATACTAGATGGCGGTAATCTGCGTTAGCCTTTAACTTACTAAATATACGGTGTCATTTCAAAATATTATGCCTAAAATATTGTTTTTATTTTTAATAAGATATAAGTATTTTGTGAATCATGATTTTATATTCTCATAATACGGTAGATACAATGTTGTGTAGTTTCGAGTGGCGCCATCTATGCGAGTCTCTGAGAACAAATCGTACGATTAAGGCGTTGAGACCACATGCTCTTACAAACTTGAAAAAATGTTCAGCTTTAAACAGACTCATCATAAAATAAATGTAAATAAATAAATATATAGGGACATATCACACAAATTGAGCTAGCCCTACAGTAAGTTGTGAACTTGTGTCGCAGGATACTAACTCAACGATACTATATTTTATAATATATACTTATATAGATAAACATCCAAGACCCAGGCCAATCTGAAAAAGATCGTTTCCCATTATGACCTGACCGGGGATCGAACCCGGGACCCCCGTGTCGCAGGCTGGCGTGGTGACCACTGCGCCACGGAGCTCGACACATTTATTTTCATATCACACTGAAAAATTTTATCCTTACAAAGACAAAGTCAATTTCTTATTTCTTCGTATAGCACAAACTGACGAAAAAAATATTAGTTAGCGGTAAGTGAAAATGATATAAATAAAATATAAATAACCGGCCAAGTGCGTGTCTGGCCACGCGCAGTGTAGGGTTCCGTAGTTGCGAATGACAACTTTGAGTTCACACTATTCACACTCGCACCTTACAGTTTAACGACCCAAAACATCTAACAATGAAAATAGTATGAAATTTTACAGTTTATAAGTTGGTTGCCTATAACTTTTTAGTTTGTACTTAGAACTCAGCTCTGATAGTTTTCCTTTAAACTTCAGTATATATACTACTGTTGTAATTTTTTTTACGTATCTATATATAACCGTTTAGCAGATAGAGGGGGGGGACACTTACCTCTAACAAAAATTCGCACTTTAAAACCAAATATTTCGGAAACGGATCCCTAAATCGAAAAATGGTGTTCTCAACCTCACAATATTTTTGAAAGACCTATTTAACGATACCACATACGATGGGTAAATAGAGAAAAAAAAATTACTCTCCCACTTTACTAGTATGGGAGCTACCCTAAAAAAAATTTTTTTTCAACTTTTTATTCTACCACTTTTTTGCCATGATTAATATACATACCCATACCAAATTACAGCTTTCTAGTACTTATAGTCTCTGCGTAAAACCGCGGACGGACAGACAGACAGACAGACAGACAGACAGACAGACAGACATGGCGAAACTATAAGGGTTCCTTGTTTACTACGGAACCCTAAAAAAGCCTCTTTATTCCAGTTCAACAATTTCAATATTTCGTTCACCATGCAATTATTGAAAGCTTAACCTAACCTAGGCCTTTACCCGAAGAGGGTCCAGTAAAAAAGTTTGTTTGTTTTTCGTATGAGTAGCCAACATGTTAGTAAATAAGTGAAAATGATATAGCATGAAATAAATCTATATTTTGGAATTGTGTTAAAATGACCGTAAATATAATAGGTATTGCAAATGTTTTAATGTGCAATAATGAGTTTCAATTATAAAAAAGCTTTAGGTTATGCCGTAATTCTATAGTGGATACTCCTATATATTTGATACTTCGAGCAACACGGCTTCTTCCGGTACGGAAGGCGTGTTGCTCGAAGATTTGATACCAGCTCGTCTTAATACTAAGTAGTTTATCGTCAAAACCTGTTTAAAGTTTGTCTCAGTGATTGTCAAATAGATCATCATGATATAATATTGTCACCGGCTGACCATTGGTCGCAGACAGACCGATCCGTTCAGCTTTCGATTAGATCAAGGAGCACGTGCCGTCCATCGATGTAGTTTCTATAGAAGGTGCAAATTAGCTTGCTACTACTTCACATATTGAAATTTGACTGTTTCTTCTCGTTTTCGTTATGATGTTTGCTTACTACAATTTTTGTCTTCCAATAGATCGTTACTTTGATATAGCCTCAATCAAGCTTTATTTGGTTAAATTCTAACTTCCCAATACCAACTAATATTAAAAATGCGAAAGTAAGTTTGTTTGTTTGTTTGTTACGCTTTCACGCCGTATCTACTGAACCGATCATCATGAAATTTTGCATACACATAGGTTAGGGTACTGAGGAGGAAATACGCTATAAATCACGCGGGCGAAGCCACGGGTAACAGCTAGCTTCTTTATAAGCATGGCCGGCAGTATTGGTCTGAGTAGTTTAGTCCTATTTTGTGACGGTATCAAGAAGCACTTGTCCGTTTGGCCACGGCTGGTTGCCACAAATAAATCTTCATATCTCCTGAAATCTTCGTAAGGAGTTATAAAGAAAGGGTTTGAATGCATGAATGATCAGTATTGGAACTTCTGAATGTTATCAAATCACTCTATCATAGACATAAATTTCGGATATAATATCACAGCCAGCCGTGACCAATACTTCCTGAAACCGTTACACAAATGGGTCTAGAGTACTTGGATTTATACTACCTGTAGTATGAAATACTTCTTATTGTCGTTGACGTAAATATCTGTTGTCATATGAACTCGTACTTTTACTAATCACAATATGGTGGCAGCCTTGAAAAATTTATTAAGTGCTGGATAAAAAATGTAAAAAGCATAATTATCAGCAGGCCTATTTGCTAACTTTTGACAGCAGTGTATATCATTTTCATGGTAACTTCAATATTCATTACGGCTTCGGTATGAATGACTATTTTATTTAAGATATGAAAACCGTAATGGATGGTAAAGTGACAATAAAATCGTTGTACACCGAGTTAGCAAATCGGCCTGCTGGTTAGTAGATATTTTTAGTGTCGTTAAAATAAAATTTGTGAGAAATCGGGTACGCACGCGCGACCGCCGCGCCGCCTGAGCTGAGTTCGTGCTACTAAAGAATTTTGACAAAATCATTCCGAAATCTATTATAACAATTTTTTAAATTTCGTACTGTAATTTCTATACGCTTCCTATCCGAATGTAAGAAATTGGATAGGTACTTATGTTCACTATCGAAGTGCCTATATGTTTATTAGTCTCCGAACACTATCTTTTACATCAGAAAATTGCGTTAGGACGGCGGTCTATAAAGAATGTCTGATAGCATCTAGCTTGCGAAGGTTTCGTTCCGGTTTGAAGGGCAATGGAACTAGTGTAATTACCGGGAAAAAGGTTAAACGACTTGATAATCTGCGGAGTAATGCTGAAGTAGAATGTGTAGTGAAAGGTAAATGTGTTAGAAGGATAGCGGTGATTTTGATTTACATCAAATGCTTTCAAAAACAGTTACAATGATGAGCATGATGATCATCTTTACATAATCGACAAAAGAAACGATCTGCGGCGAGGTCTACATACAAGGTTATGGTCCAAAACTGTTTGATGGTTTGGCTGTTGTGATTCGGCTGTCAATTTAAACAACTTATCCTTTGGGATCAAAGATATTAATAAAAAAATATATATTCTCATACAAATTGCCGCTGAATATGTTTGTATGAAAATGTCTTTAAAAAATGAGTTTCCTAGCATTGGTCTCAAACAAAATGAGTGTTGTCGTGTAAAAGCAAAAGAAAAACAAAATCTTTGAATTGAATCTTTTGAATCTTTGAATCTTTGAATCTACAAAATTCAAACGATAAGAAAAGCAGTCCATAGACCATAATTACATTTTAAAAGTTAGCATCGAATGGTTGCAATCGTAAGCGGTCTAAAGACGCAACTCGTCTATATCGCACAAGGCCTAAAAAATCTAAGGATCACACAATGGTAAGTGGGGGCAGCAGCTTGTTCTTAATTAAGTCTTTATACTCTAAGATTAAGTCCAATCTAGGACACCAGTACCTATAAGTATTGAACCTGTATTGCAAATACCAGTAGAAATGTCCTAATTAAATGCCTGGAAGTTCAATTAATATTCATACCAAGGTCTGACACCCATACCGCTTCCATGTACACTGAATCTGTGTTAACCGAATGCGATTGACTTTTGATTTCGAAACGGCAAGTGAAATTTAATGGAAAAGTAAGCTTTATGAAGATTTTTTAATTGATGAATTTGTGATGGCATAAAATTAAAGGAAGTTTACTTTAGGCTAGAGAACTATGGTGACTTGTCCTTTGACTCTTGACTGTGTGTTAAATTTAAATAAAGCTATTTTGGAAGTTGAGTCGTATATGGTATTCACCATAGACGCATTTTTTAAATCTATGGTATTGTCTTTGTCTGAGTCATGAAGCTACGTTTTATTTTACTTTACTTATTATGGAAGATTTACAGCTAAGTACACTTCACCAGTATTTTAGAAACTATGAGCCGATAACGAATCTTCATTTGTAATATAAAACTTACTTCAAACAATTTTATTCTAAATTTTGTTGCATACTAGAGTAATTTGTAGTTTTGTGAATTTTGTGGAGTTTATTTCCATTCCTTTCATTCCAGAGAGAAAGGGAGAGGAGAAAAAAAATACTTTTAGGTTCTAGTGATTAGTCATCATCAGGTCCTTCCAGTCTCCACTGCCGGAGCACGACCCTCTCTGCACCACCAGAGCCATATACTAGCCTGAGTAGTCAGAGGATTTTGCCTACACTCTCCACGGCCACGGCCACTGGCCAGACGGGTTGGAGAGGTCTCTTTGATGTTAATAAGCTTTGTTTAGCTTGTGTTTCCTTATTCGCCTTTTACGACATCCACAGGACGACTTGGAGAGGTCCTATTCTACTCTGCCGGTAACCACACGGTGATTAGTATAGCGTGGTATTATGCTATATACTATCGTCTTCTTGTTTTTCTCTAGCCTTAGAGATTATCGTACTATGAAAATATACGTAAAAGTTATTTAAATTTTCACGTTTGACCATGCGACCGAAAACTTACGGAACCCTCTAGATCATACAAGTAATGTGTTTTTGAGCGTTTTTGATAATTTAAATATTGCATTATGGTACGTAACCCTTCGCGTGTGATTCTGATTCGCAAATGATGATTTATTTTTTAAATGGCAAAACTAGCGGGACTACAGCTAATATTATATGGTCGTAGGCTTGTGGGCTGAGGTATTTTGGATCTACGGCTATATTAGGTAACTAACTTTATGGAGTAGAGTAAGTTACCTGATAAAACTCTGTATTTACCGTTAGCTGATGCCAATAAAGACTCCATTGTTTGGTTGTTTGTTACGCTTCCACGCTAAACGCTGAACGAAGTTAAAGCAATATTTTCGAAGAATCTCCACTGACAAGAGCCCAGCTCTTTCAAGTTGATGATGATGATGATCATCTTTCTCAATTTAATAAGAGTATAATTACTAACTGACATAACTAAAATAAACAGAATTCTAAATTCTGTTTAAGTTAAGAATGTTTGGCGATAGGAAACTCTGAATAGTGCAAATTGACTTTCACCGTGA
Organism: Rhodophaea formosa; assembly: GCA_963082605.1. Taxonomy (NCBI): domain Eukaryota; kingdom Metazoa; phylum Arthropoda; class Insecta; order Lepidoptera; family Pyralidae; genus Rhodophaea; species Rhodophaea formosa. The sequence goes on along the minus strand of OY720225.1, from coordinate 6,272,744 downwards.
AAGCCGTTATTAACACATTATGCGTATGCGCGCGTACTCTAGCGTGCATTAGTATTGGTAATGTGTACGAATGAATGCTGAATGTGTCTGGGAGAGTGATTTTACTTAAGGCTCCACACTAGGCATACTAGCGACGCCAATCATTTTATTCCTAATACTTTACAAATAGAAAAACAATCAAGAATGTAAATCATATAAGCTTTAGTAAATAACCTGAAGTATTTTTGGAATATTGGCGTCGCTAATGTGCCTAGTGTGCGCTCCCTTCATTATATTTATTTTACTACTAAATAAGGTGAAATTGATAAAATAAATAAATACATAAATACGGACAAATCACACAGATTGAGCCCCAAAGTAAGTTCTTAATCAAGACTTGTGTTATGGGATACTAACTCAACGATACTATATTTTTATAACAAATACATATATAGATAAACATCCAAGACCCAGGTCAATCTGAAAAAGATAATTTTCCATCTTGACCTGACCGGGGATCGAACCCGGGACCATCCGTGTCGCAGGCAGGCATGTTGACCGCTGCGCCACGGAGCTACGTCATTACTATCGGATACAAAATACTATAATTAATTTACTAAATTAATTGTGGTATTTTGAGTATCACTTTTCATTATTTTGCATTTGGTAATTATCTTCCATGCTGGTCTGAGTAAAAAACAATCGTAGAAAGTACCAACTGCTTTCTTCCCACGCAGGTCGAGGGAATCGCAAATCTAAGGAATCATGTAAATAGGCGGTGCGGCTAGCAACCCATCACTATTTTGATTCCGTATTCCATCTTTAAGCCTGTCAGCATGCTAAACGTGGCCTTTCAGTCTTGTAGCCTTAGGCTCTGTTTACCCCGTAAGAGATAAAGCGATACTATATACATACGTATGTACGTCTGTAGTAAATTAGACCTACTTATTACCGCCAAAAGTGGCCTTTTAGCGGTAATGAGTATTTCTCTTAATTTACTCGTAAAATGATGATATTGATGAAAAGTAATTCCAAAACTAGTTACTACATGTAATTTACTACAGAAAAACTGAAGTAGATTTTTTCAATTTGATCTGTTTTATGTGTAGTAAAATAAAATGGCGGGGGACACTAGTTTCGTTGATCTAAGCCACTTAACGTTGGACTTTAAGATGCTTATGCCCAATTACTCAAAGCATTCTTAGAATCATCTTAACTAAAAACGTTCTCATATCACTGTCTACATAACCTAGCTAAACAAAGACAGTCAGATATTTAAGGTTGACAGTAGATAAGATTCTTTTGAGTATTCAGGGGTTAAATCAGCGAACCTAGCGCCCATCATATTATTATTTTACTCTTAAATAATAAATATAAATAGTTACGGACAAATCACACAGATTGAGCTAGCCTCAAAGTAAGTTCTTAAGTAACACTTGTGTTATGGGATATATACTAACTCAACGATACTATATTTTTGACCTTCTTCATCTTGACCTGACCGGGGATCGAACCTGGGACCATCCGTGTCAGGCGCCACGGAGCTTGTCAAACTCTTATATCAAACCAATAAAAAAATCTAATTTTGTAATTTACTAAATTACTATAAGGCTGTATTTTTTTTTGCGTATGGTGAATTAAAAGAACTACTCACTATCGCGCATATAATAAGTAGTTCTGTTAAAATGGAAATGATCATATTTGGATTTCAAGTAACTCATTTAAAAGCTACCCTTGAAAAATGTAACACCAGCATTTGCCAATTACACATACGAAAAATAAACAACTGGAATCAAATTTTTAGAGTCGCCTTATGTTATTAATATGTAAAATACGAGTCACTCATGTATGAAGTCAGCTACAGGCCAACATGTTTCAACCTCATCCGGAGGTCTTCCTCAGGGCGAATGTGAACCGAAACGCGCGCACGAAGTCGTCCCAGTCCGCACTAACGTTAGCGCTGATGGTACATTATCTCAGACAGTGTATCGAAAACCGACACATACTTACACACCGGTATCTGAGAGCTGACTCTCATCATCGCCAGCCGACTTATCATCGGTTCCGCAATCACTCATAAACAGAGCCCTACGATTGTGTGACCCGCAAAACCTAGAGTCTGAGCTAGCACACGTAAAAAGAGTCTTGGAAAGCAACGGATATAAGTGGAGACAGAGTCTACGAATAAGTTCTAACGGGAACGTACAATCAACTTCGGCTAACAGAGCCCTATTATATTTGCCGTTTGTTAAGGAAGAAACAGATAAAATCGGTAAAATCATACGTTGTAAATTTGACATCAAGACAAATTCCGACCCTTTGCAAAAATTTAGACAGCTTGTGCGTTCCCCGAAGGACAGCGATCCTTTGAACGTTCCCGGTGTTTATGAAGTTCTTTTCGACTGAATAATGAACACGACTGCCTTGCCAAAAATGTATAGCCCGTGTTGCTCGTGGTGGTGTTAAGGATTTCAACGACCCCCCTATACATCCAAATCTGTTCAGGCACTAAGAAATTGAATAAACATTAACTATAAAAACATTACTTTCCATTTTTAGTAAGTCGTTAAAAACCTTTTGTCTACTATTAAAACTATAATAAAAACTTTCAATTAAAAGTACCTACGACGATTAAAAAGCAAAAGTGAAATTGAAAAGAGGATTTCCCACGTTTTATTTGGAGTTTTCGGAAGATTCATATCATCGTGGAGTCAGTGGCAAACCATAGTGATCAACCTGAAAGTTAGTATCTCACACCCACCCGTATTCTATCCGTATCCGTGGCTCAGAGATGAGAGGGTGGATGCCGACTTATATATGAGGCATACAGACCTTTATATTCATCATCATCATCATCATCACATGTCTTTATCAGTCTCCACTGCAGGAGTACGACGCTCTCTGTACTACCTGAGCCATATATTAGTATGTATAGCCTTTATATTAATCTGCCAATAAACCGTTGGTATAAAAAAATGTTAATGTATACACCTGACTAATATTGGCTACCTAATTGTCTGAAATGTCTGTGCACCATAGGTTAGGATGGGCAAAATGCACATATCAAGAAGTTTCCGTTTCAGAGATAGAGGGAGAGTACCCTTCATCAACTCTTTCATGGACCAGAAGCTCTTCCAGGCGTTACCAGTGCGGCGATCAATTTCTCGATCCTGCCTGTTATCGAAGGATGCTATCTGGCCCAAGTAAAGATACTCCTCGACATACTGCAATGCCTGCCCATCCACCTCGATCTTATGTTTGGTACTATTGGTCATGACTTTTAATGAGGCTCAAAAGTCCAGACTCAAGGTTTGCCAACGAGCAGTGGAGCGCAGCATACTAGGCTTACGACTTATAGACAAAGTTAGGAACACTGAGCTGCGCTCCCTGACGAAGATTGTAGATGTAGGTGCCAAAGCTGCTAGTCTTAAATGGGGCTGGGCGGGGCATGTTTGTCGCATGCGGCCAGAAAGGTGGGCAAATCTTGCCACTTTCTGGGTACCGGACGGCCGCCGTGGGAGAGGCAGACCGAGAAGGAGATGGCGAGATGACATAGACAGATTTAGACAAGCATGGCCAGATATAGCGAAAGATCGAAAAGAGTGGAGCATTCAGGGGGAGGCCTTTGCCCAGCAGTGGGACACAACACCTACAGGCTAGGAAAAAAAAAATTGTCTGAAATAAATGATTTTTATTTAAGTATTTGTTTAAAGTTTTAATTTTGTTAGGTGGTAGCGATAAGTGTTGCGCTTTTTATATAAAATGCGTGACAAAGTCCGCCTTAAGAATACGGGTGGGTAGATTTTGATTGATAACATGGTGTCACTTAAGACGTTTTCTTAAATTATCTTTCACTTACACTCATTGAAGGGGACCTCAAGTTTGACCAAACCATTTGTGACGGTTGTTTCTTCATTTCGAATCAGAAATGTCACGAGTTAACTAATCATAGGTTTTAATGAATGAATTATAGAAAATTATTATGATGGCTTTGGTGATATATAATGATGGCTGAGTTAAGTTGATGAAGCTTTGAAGACAAGTGTCTGTCAATCATTCTATTTTTATAAGAATGTAAAACGGATATTACAAGGCAAACTGATATCCATCAAAATTTCTCTCCTATCTCTCCATAATTCTTGCAAGAAAATTAACAGCCACAAAATCATCAAGTGAACAAAAATCTATCTGAAAAAGCTAAATTTTCTTAATGTTACTTTAGGATAGTATGATGCTACTCGAATCATACCTTTGTTTTCAAAAGGAAGTTATAAGCTGGGAATTCATGTTTGTGCATTTGTAGTAACATACATAAGTGTATTCTACTTTCATCGTATCATCTTGACTGAACGCTAGTAATAAGACTAATAAAAATAAAATAACACGCTAAGTCTTTTTTTAAAGATCTACTTTGAATAAATTACTCTAAGTCAGTCATTACTACGGGAGAAACCCCATAATATACATTGAAATACATTTACGATCAGAGAAAGCTCAAATAGCCAATGAAAATAAAAGTAATGCAATCTTAGCTCTGGCTGATGAAGTAAGATATAATCTACACTGTTATTTACACGTAGTATTTTTCCTTTATGCTACTTTCTTGCTTGAAAAATCCAGATACCAGTGCAGTAGCATCTGGTATCTGATTTTTCAAGTTAGCCAAAGGGTATCTCCGAGGTAGATTGTAAGTTGACGTCATTTGGAGAAAATGCGCTGTGCAGTTTGTTGCCGCTTCTTCTGCACTCCGCCTTGGAAGCGGAGTAAACTTAGCCGTAAGTAAATTATTGATGTCACCAATAATATATTTTTGTTTGTATAAGACGAGCTCCGTGGCGCAGCGGTCAACACGCCTGCCTGCGACACAGATGGTCCCGGGTTCGATTCCCGGTCAGGTCAAGATGGAAAATGATCTTTTTCAGATTGACCTGGGTCTTGGATGTTTATCTATATAAGTATCTATTATAAAATATAGTATCGTTGAGTTAGTATCCTATAACACAAGTCTCGAACTTACTTTGGGGCTAGCTCAATCTGTGTGATTTGTCCGTATATATTTATTTATTTATTTATTTATTTGTATGCCAATTTTAATTATGAAAAAAATTGCCATTCACTAAATGATATTGAAATATCTTACTCAATGACTGCTATGTATTAATCAAAGTAATTTTTACACACTCGAGAATAGTAACTTGCATTAAGTTTAAAAAATAGAGCCAGTTTATTTTGACCGGTCAATATGCAAAAATGATCCCAACTTCCCAACTAAATATTATAAATGCGAAAGTGACTTTGTTTATTTGTTACGCTTTCACGCCTTATCTACTGAATCGACCATCATGAAATTTTGCAGACACGGTGTCTGTAGTACAGAAAAGGACATACGAGTAGGCTGCTTTTCAACGCGAGCGGAGCCACGGGCGAATGCTAGTATCATATAAATTAAAAAATTACTATATATATATATATATTTTTATTTATAACTTTCACAATTCATCCATTTCTTTTATTAGTTAAAAACCTTAGCTCACTACACTACAACGGATCTCTCGTAACGTGGTGGGGGGCCACCACTCGAGATACAGGTTTATTCCTAGTTTGATGGTGGATGGCTGAGCGATGGAGCCGTCTGAATGTTGCCTATAAAGCGTAACATTAATTTCTGTCATGTTACAAAACTGAGTATTGTAATCTTGTAATGAAATGGGTCAATATATATATAAATAATTTTTTTATATAGTTTGACATGCCAAAAAAAAGTAGATATGTTCTAAGAAATTAACCTATCTCTACCTTTATAACCATACTGTAAATTAACCTGTCCAAAATAACATAGCCGCGCCACTGAGGCAATACGTTCTCAAATAAAACTATTTTAGCCACTTCAACCGGCCACTTACTTTTCACTTTCATTGGCGTAGATTTTGATTGATAACATGGCGTGAGAGCTTACGCGGTAATCTTCCGCAGCTTTAGATAGCTTTAGTGACACGGAGCGAAGGGAGAATGTAAATAAACAACTTTTAAAACTCACAGCGGCTTTTTGATGGTCTATATTTGTTACGGTTTGATATATGTGTATTTGTATAGTATACTCAAACAATTTTTACATTTTGTTTGAAATTTTTCTCTAAAAAGTTAAACAAACTACAGAACAACCAGTAATATCAATAAAACTACTCAACCTACAAAATAATCAATAAATCTTCAAAATATAAGTTACTTAAAATTTATATGTAATATGCCTTATGTTCACAAATGTAAGTTATGTTTTGATATAGTTACTTGTGTCTATTGCGTTAAAAACGAAAGCTAAAGTTGATTCATTTATTTATTTTATTACCCTAATGTAAAAAAAGTTTTGTTGTTTTAAGAAGTTCTCTGCTTACATATAAAAAAATTGATTTACTATCACAGATTTTACTAATACAGTTTTTCATTTTAAATTTAACGAGACAGTTTTCTAGGCAATGTTTTATTTGTCTTCAGTTTAGGGTCAATATAAATAAATCATTTAAAAAAACTACATTTATTAATCAATGCATTGGCATTCCTATGCTTTGATTAAGAAATGTAGATCTCCTTTAAAAGTAGAGGTAAGGGAAACATGCATTACTTAATTTATGACAAACTGATAAATTGGTGGACGCACTAATCTTCCGTAGTTTTTGTGGCACAACACAACCTAAGCGCAATGTAAATAAAATTTTGAAAATTTCGACCACTGTATAAGTGAGTATTGTATACGCTGATGCAACTGAAGCTAAAGTTGATTGCTCTGAGCGCATCTCATGACTGAAAGATCCGGAAAAGGACCTATCCCAGCCGGTTACCTATCATAAACAAGAATAGGTTTTGTACGAATTTTAAAACACCGAAAACGTTTCGCCATTTTTTTATTTTCTATAGTTTCATTTTACCGAAAATACAATTGCTATATTGTTGAAATTTCGATTATTGATACTTATTCTTTTGAAAACTATATGCTTTGTATTGCAACCCAACGTTTATCCGCAGACACTATTGCTCTATGTTTTATTTATCAAAAAAAATATTTCCATATTATTAAAAGACAACATTTCAAATGATAAATAAATGTAAGTATAATATGCTTACCTGTATATTTAAAGTCTCTAAAAAAGACATAAAAACATCTTTTTTCTTTATAATTTCTCTGTACGGTGGTGGGTTTGGCTACAAAACACTTCAGAATAACGCGGCAATTTCGTTTCTGGCGCTTCGGCGGCCCCTGCCGCGGCACGCTCGCTTCGCTCGCTCGCCTCGCGCATGCTTGGCAACCTAACCCTAGTTTTCGTTAACCAGTTCCCTTCTAACACCATATCCCTAATCTTCAGAGACAAGTTTTCGTAAAACCATGAGTCACAGAGCAAAATGAAAAACAAAAGTGGCCTTTTTTTTTAAAATTTTAACCATTGCGACAGTAAAAAATAGGCCTCTTTACCTCTTATGTAGACCTCCAAATTTCACGTTCAAAGTTTTTTAAGTCCCAAAACTTGCGCTGCCTTTACTACACTCCAACCGAATTTACTTTACTACTAATCTGTGTAAATAATAATATGGAAAAAGTTACTTCTATCTTTCATACTTCTAGAAAATGTAATTATTCATACCAAAACATTTGTCACAATAAAATTACATGATTCAATTTTCGGTCGACAGTTTGTCTAAAAGACGAAAAATATGTTTATCAAGGTTATAGAAGGAGAAAATATGGCAAAGAAGCCATTTGGCATTTAAAACGTCGTTATACCGTTTTTGAACAACTGAAATTCGAAGAGAAAAAATTCTTGTTTGTGATAGGTTACCATCCCAGCCCGAGTAGGTTATAATTAAACTCACTTGGATAGTGTTCTTGTGATAGGCAAAGGGCAATATCGAACGAAAACTTTCATTATTATCATCAACAGCCTTCTGTATCCCATTGCTGGGTGTAGGCCTCTCTCAATCCATCCATCTATTTCAGTCTTGCACCTTACAAAACCAGTTTTGACCTGCGATTTTCCTATATCGTCGACCTTCCTAGCTCTCAGATGACCTACGCTTCGCTTAACCATCTCTTGGCTACCATTATGTCAAAACTTTACTCCACCTATCATCACCGTGCCTAAACTTTAACACTAGTAAATCGTTCACTGTATGTGAAATAAAGAAACAATAACAAAACTACTCCATTATGTAACGTCAAAATTTCAATAATTAACTTATTTGAACAAGAAATCATCATCATCATCAGGTCTTTTTGATCTCCACTGCAGGAGTATGACCATTTCTGTACCACCAGAGCCAAACATTAGCCGGAGCAGTCAGAAGATTTGTCCTACACTATCCTCGCTGGCCAGACGGGTTGGAGAGGTGTGATTGATGTTTATAAGCTTTATTTAGCTTATTTTTCCTAAATTGTCTTCTACGACATCCACGGGAAGACTTGGAGTGGCCTTATTCTACTTTTCCGGAAACCACACTGCACTAGAGAACAAGAACGAGATGATCAAAAATTCATTAGTAGGTACTTACTGGTATTTGAACAGTTTACAAAAGCAGTAATAACTAAGCAAAGGTATACTCAATGCTAAACGGATGTCAAATGTGCTTTTGTGTCAAGTCAAATGGACGAACCTCGTCAACGCCTGAATGGAAGTTCTATTCACACAGTTTTCTTGCGTTAAGGAAATTGGAAAACCGAGAATAGATGCATAACTTAACTTGCTTACAAACTTTCTGTGCTCGACACACAAACCTACAAACATTACGAAAATATTGTATTGGAAAGCTAATGATTTAAACATTTTTTATATATCGTTTAGGAATAAAACAAGACCTAATTATATGCCAGATTCTTCGTATTAGGTATTTAAATTTTTGTCAATAAAACAAGAATTGTTTGGATGTCTCGGAATATCTTTTAAGTAATTGGCCGTGCGGTTCCCGGCAGAGTAGAATAGGACTCCTCCAAATCTTCCTGTGGATGTCTTAGAAGGCGACTTAGGAACTTAGTGGTCTTTATAATATAAAATTGGTATAGTTTGGTGTTCTAAATGCTCGTGCTTAATTTGTGAAATAGTCAAAGTAGACTGTTATAAGGACTCGTATAGATTTGTCACCAGAAACTCCCATGAGGCATCAAAGAACATAGGTATGCCATCTTTGATGCTACTTGTTCAGACTACCGTACAACACCGATACTAAGTATCTCAATTTACTGGACATTGGCAGAATCACTGAAATCTCTGTGGAAGGCATATTATAAAACAGAAAAAGAAGAATATACTATTAAAAGCTATTAGCAAATAAAGGAGGGACTTTTTATTTTCTTCCTTTCTACCTTAAATCCCTAAAATTTTCAAGAACATTAGTGATTTTTCTTTGAGATTTAAGCGTAGGGTCTTGCACTTAGTATAATGATTTGATTCGCTCAATGAAACGAAATTATTTTATATATTATTATCTTAACTATTTATCTATGAAGTATCTTTAATATTATTTTTCTATTTCCTACTTAGTAGTATAAAGTGTAAGCCATTCGATTTATAAAAGCGGTGTATGCTTAGATTTTTAAAGAGTGTATGCGAATTCGATTCAGCCAGGTTTTTTTAAGCTTTCTACTTATCCCCTTTTATGACCTTCTAATCGTACAAATAGATGCTAATCTACAGTTCAATGAAAGTGCGAAGATATTATTTGTCAGTCAAAAACTCTGTCAATGGATAAAAGGGGCATATCAATAGAAATGTAGTGAGAATGAAAACGGGTTTTTATGAATTGTGTGTACATAAATCGAAAGCTTTAGTAATATTTATATAAGTTTTATAGACAGATTTACAGGCTAAGTAAGATTTAAGAATTGGTATTACTTTTTCATCTGAGCATAATTGGTTGCATAGGTAACTAAAACGTATGTGGGATACCTTGCAGGGGTGAGTTCTAGTTGAGTGGATCTATGAACAACTTTACATAATATACGACCTATTCTGAGATCGAGAAAAACTTTTAACATTTCTATTATTGTTCAGTTCAAGTAAAGCAATTTATAGGAAGTTTGGAATTTTCGGGAAAATTTCCAATAAACATAAGAGTTTATATTATTCATGCTGCAATATGTACATATAATTAAACAGTATAAGTATTTTGTCTGTATATTGTTTTGTATTATATTGTATTAGTATTTTGCCTGAAATGGAAAGAGCCTGCCTGTCTGTCTGTCTAGAATGTTTACACACGATTATTACCAAATCTTGAAATTTACGAGCTCCGTGGCGCAGCGGTCAACACGCCAGGCTGTGACACGGGGGTCCCGGGTTCGATCCCCGGTCAGGTTATGATGGAACACGATCTTTTTCAGAATGACTTGGGTCTTGGATGTTTATCTATATAAGTATATGTCATAAAATATAGTATCTTTGAGTTAGTATCCTGCGACACAAGTTCACAACTTACTGTGGGGTTAGCTCAATTTGTGTGATATGTCCCTATATATTTATTTATTTATTTACGAGGACGACGTGGTGGGTAACAGCTAATATAATAAAAACATATACGGACAAATCACGAAAATGCTGGCTTTACATTAAGTTGTGAACTTAAGTCGTAGGATACTAACTCAACAATACAATATTTTATAACAGATACTCATAATAAATATCCTGTAGGATATCTGTATCCTATGTCTGGGTACTCAGGCCAATCTGACAAATATATTTTATATAATGACATGGCTGGGAATCAAACCCGGGACCCCTGGTGGCTAGCGTGTTAAACACTGCGCAACGGAGGCTGTTAAACTATTAAGTATTCCGCCGCTTGCCTGTAACAAGCATTTCTTGGATATCATCATCATCACCAACAGGTCTTTGTTAGTCTCCACTGCAGGAGCACGACCCTCTCTGTACTACCTGAGCCATATGTTAGCTAGAGCAGTCAGAGGATTTGGCCTACACTCTCCACGCTGACCAAATGGGCTGGAGAGGTCTATTTGATATTTATAGCTTTGTTTAGCTAGTGTTTTTATAGTCGATTTCTACGACATCTACGGGGAGACTTGGAGTGGTCGTATTCTACTCTGCCGGGAACCACACGGCATCCTTCAATATAATATTCAGTAATTTTTCTAGAAAAAGTTTTTTATGATTACTATTGGCCATGCACATAAAAAAAACCAACTACTCGCGGTATTATAACGGTAGTTATGCTCAAAAGAACTTAAAAGCGGCTCATCTAACGAAAGACATCAACGCGTTTAGTTTGGGGTACGCCCGAATACTCAAAAGAAATTGGATTGACGAAGTTTTTAATTATCATAATTCGCAGTTTGACAGAACTTAAACCTCAAGAATATTTTTTTTACTTATTTTTATACTACTGGGCCTTTCTTTAAAATATTTATATATTAATAGGAACACTCCAAGTCTTCCCGTGGATGTCGTGCAAGCGACTTGGGAAACAACCTAAACAGAACTTAAAAACGTCAAAGAGACCTCTCCAACTCATCTGGCCAGCGTGGAGAGTGTAGGGAAAATCCTTTGACTACTCTCGCTAATATATGGCTCTGGTTACTACCAGATAGAGTCATGATCCTGCAACGGAGACTAAAAAATACCAGATGATGATGTAACTTATATTCAAAGTGATGTAAATATTTATAAACAACTGCCACACTGAGTTCTTGGGAACTAATGAAAATAGAGTGATTTTTCCGTCAAAAAAATAAATTTTCACCCCAACGCGATTAAAAGTACATACGAGATGATTAAAAATTCCGATTTCTTCTTGACAAGATGCGCCATACCGCAGAGACTAAAATGGTCAGAAACCCGTTTCTCCGTAAAACTGAAAGTCAGTGACCTTGTTAACTTGAGGTACCAAGTATAGGCAGACGTCTGTTAAACTGTAGGTAGTTGAGAGTGGCGGCGTGAAATTGGATAATACTTTTTGGTCTAGCGGCAAAATCTCTCTTATGTCATGCTTATGGAGCAATATCTAGTTTTGCATAGAAGTAGGAATGAAGAATTTTTTTAAATCTATGTATTTTTGTGTATGGTTTATGAGGACGCCATTGTGCCAGTGGTCTCATAATCAAGGTTGAATTAGAGAACAAATGGCAGAATTAAAAAAAACCCGATCGCCATATATGGCAGTTTACGTTTGCCATATCGACTTTTTGCTGATGTTACATAGCCTGTGACATTTTGAGGAAGAATACGAATCTAATGACACCTCACACTTAAAAATAAATAATAAAATAGTCTAGATGTTAAGGCTGCAGGTGCAGGAGGAAACAATGAACTTACATAGATACATGCGCGAAAAACATTACCCTCCTTCTGAGTGGTGGGTCAGTCCGGTAGAAAAAGCCAGAAAACAAACCCCGGTCTTCAAAGCATTCAAGCCGAGGATGTAGCTAGAAATACCCACGAACATTGTTTGATGATGCTTCTGATTACACAAATGACATTGCACATATCAGAGAATATACATAATCGAGAGTTTGGCAAAGGCTTCAACTCTTCGCACCTGCATTCTTTCACACTTAAGCAACATCTAACATATATCACATACCGGGAAAAGTACAGGTTGCGTCAAACTTTATTGCGGATCGCATATTAGCTGCTAGCTGCGCAGTACGCGGCTCACCTCGCTCCTATAGTAACACTAGCGCCACCCACGAATTAATTCTTTTAATCCTAAATAAGTACATAGCTAGTAAATTACTTGCAGTATTTTTGTTATCATTTTCACTAAAATTCGTTTGATAAAATAAGAGAAAAACAGGTTAACGCCAAAAGTGGCCACTTTCGGCGTTAACCGATTTTTCTCTTTAAATATGGCACTAGTAAATTACTTGTAATATACAAGAAATACTATAAGTAATTTAGTAGTTTTGTATTTATTAGATTTTTAAAATTCGATACTATTTATGATTTAAGGAATTTAATTGCTGGGTGGCGCTAGTGTTACTATAAGAGCGCCTTAACCTAATATTGTGTACTGCGCATCGACTCGCGCGATGTTCTGAGCTGCAAAAAAGTTTGTTTGGCGCGACCAATACCGTGCCCGATATCAGTTAGGCCCTTCAGGCTATGCATGCAAATCGCGGCTCATCGGCATATGAGAGTTAACTGTCTCTCCAAGTCTTAGGCACACAGGCAACGCCCAAAGCCAAGGGCCGTCCCTCCTGGGGTCCCTTTGGTGATTTTTGCCATACAGGTACAAAAGCCTGGTGAAGTAGCGAAAGGTCAATTGAAGCTAAATAGTTCAAAGTGTATGCGACTAGACATAGTCGTATAGACATCCATCCATCCATCCATCAGGTCTTTTTTAGTCTCCACTGCAGGAGCACGACTACTGTACTACCACAGCAATATATTAGCCAGAGTAGTCAAAGGATTTGGCCTACACTCTCCACGCTGGCCAGACGGGTTGGAGAGGTCTTTTTGATGTTTGTAAGCTTTGTTTAGCTTGTGTTTCCTTAGTCGCCTTTTACGACATCCACGGTGAGACTTGGAATATACGTATAGACATAGTCGATAAAAAAAGGTCTACTCACCGACTCCCGCGCACGCCCCGCTTAACAGAAAGTGTACAGCACATCGACTCGCGCGATGATCTGCGCTGGAAAAAAGTTTGGCATGTCCTATAGCGTTCCCGAAGGACATCAACACGAACGTTGTCACTGTCGAAAGTTGGTATAGTATATGTATAACTGACCACTGTCCTTGTTGACGTCACCCGGAATCCGGTTGGGAGAGTGAAAGTGCGCTAAATGCTGCGCCCTTTCGTGAAACAACGCACGAAAGGTCCATTCAACTTCCATAGTGCTACCATTAGCCGTGGCCAAAAAAGGAGTGTGTCATAAATTTGACAACTATGACAGGCTTTGTCGGTGTTGATAAATGAGAACTGATTTAAATGCTCTAAGCACCGTTGTACATACCTAGTCTATTATTTTTTTTTAATTTAATATTGTTTTCCGGCCCTGAATACAAGTCCTTTTGAGCCTTTCTTCATTTATTTCGCCAGTTGGCGAGTTATTCTTGATTGTTGTCAACGAAATGATGGTGTAATTCATTTCGTTGTTTTCACAGAGCCCCTGGCAACAACTCTTCGCGAATCCACTGGTTTCATCATTGACGACACGCAGCAAGGCGGACAACCACCAGCCCGCTACGTAAATCTCACTACAGCCGCACAATGACAGTCTATTTTAGTATGATTTTAGTTATTCTACACATTGTTCTTAAATATGGGCATTTATAACACAAAATAACACCAATTTCACATTATAAAGTCCACTAGAATCAATTTGCGAAACAATCCAAAACAGACACCGTGTAGTCCACTAAAATTCCCGCCAAGAACTCCACATATAAGTATATCTCCATGGCGGTTTGCTATAACTACTTTTAAACTTTCGCGTTGTATGATTATTAAATGCAATGTCGGGAATTAACGCGAAAACATACCGTTTTTCTCCAGACGTTTCGGCCGGGTTACACCGACCGTGGTCACTGGATGACCATCAGATTGAGTCATTTTCTCCAGACGTTTCGGCCGGGTTACACTGACCGTGGTCACTGGATGACCATCAGATTGAGTCATTTTCTCCAGACGTTTCGGCCGGGTTACACTGACCGTGGTCACTGGATGACCATCAGATTGAGTCATTTTCTCCAGACGTTTCGGCCGGGTTACACTGACCGTGGTCACTGGATGACCATCAGATTGAGTCATCCAGTGACCACGGTCGGTGTAACCCGGCAGAAACGTCTGGAGAAAAACGGTATGTTTTCGCGCATTGCATTTAATATATCTCCATGGCTGTAAGCTTTTGTTTGATTGTTTATATAACTATACGTAGTATATCTCCATGATATATTTCCATGATTGTTTAGCGTCACGTGAATGTTAGATTTGTCAGATTGAAAATTCATAAGACGGATACGTGACCTGATCAAAGAACAACGTTAATATTCAAGTTTTTACTTCTGTCTGCCAGGACTGCCGGAGTGTAAACCGTTGTATTTTTTGATACATGCTTTTGCTCTGGCCATCATCATTTCTACTCCAGCATCAGATAATCTCAATCACATCATAATATTGCACTGTTATCCGATTTATACTGTAATGTACTGAATGTAAAATTTCATCTCAACTACTCCCAACTAATATTATAAATGCGAAATAATATTAAAAAGTGAGTTTGTTTATTTGTTTGTTACGTTTTCACGCCGTATCTACTGAACCGATCATCATGAAATTTTGCATACACATAGGTTAGGGTACCGAGAAGGACATAGGTGCATTACGCGGGCGAAGCCGCGGGTAACAGCTAGTTGATGATAAATAATCAAAAATTTCAGATGCACAGAGTAAATGTAAAAAAAAACCTTTAAAAATGAAACTCATTTTTTATTTATTTATCAAGTAATATAGTCCATTCTATACCGGTAGATTTAAGCAAATAAATAAATCTCGGTATTACCAACGAATAAGTAGATTACTTACGAATAAGTAGATTACTTATTCGTAGTGTTACTCATGTTTTATTCGTCAGATATGCCGATTAGTTTTGGTCTGTTACGAAGACCATCATCGAGGTGATTGTTAGGGAATGCGACGCGATGGTTTCACTTTCCTCAAAACACATAAAAACAGTAATCACTACATATTATAAAACAAAGTATGCTGCGTCTCTTCGTGATAAATTAAAAAACGTATATGGCCGTGTGGTTCCCGGCAGAGTACAATAGGACCACTCCAAATCTCCCCCGTGGAAGTCGTAGAAGTCGACATAGGAAACAAAAGCTAAACAAAGCTATAAACATCAAAGAGCCCTCTCCAACCCGTCTGGCCAGCGTGAAGAGTGTAGGCTAAATCCTCTGACTGCCCTGGCTAATTACATGCCTCTGGTAGTACGGAGAGGGTCGTGCTCCTGCAGTGGAGACGAACAAAGACCTGTTGATGATGATGCTGACTACATATTATAAAACAAAGTATGCTGCGTCTCTTCGTGACAAATTAAAAAAGGTATAGTTTGGCTTTTCATGCGGTTTTTACCAATAGTTAAAGTGATTCATAAGGAAGGTTTATAATTATATTAAATACCCTGTGTCGTGATGTTTCGCCCCACCTAGCGAGGATTAGCTGTGGGGACCGGGGGCGGAGGAACCATCGGCCGCGGACCCCACCATTGAGGGGACATCAACACTTTTTCGCTTGATCACCGCTGCTTTAGGCGCATCGCTTATATTGTTTCCCTTATGTATTTTCGTTCATTATACCAGGCTTAATAACAGTCCACTCTTTTATTTAAGTCCTAGTTTAGGACCCCACACCCTGGCCAGCTGGGAAGGAGTGCTAGTTCAACATTGACTAATTTTACTTGACTTTCCACTTCTTTTTTTCTCTCTATGACAAGGACAACCACATTTGACTGACGTGAATGAACCTCATTTCTACGCGAGTGAGGTCACGGGCAGCAAGTACAAAAAAGTAGGTCCGAACGAAGAAGAAACGAAGTGATGTGACGGAACACGCTGGCATATTATCATATGACCGAGTAGTATTAAACTGGTATTTCTTGTGCTTTTAAGTTTTCCCTTGGTGAAGTGTATTCCGGTTTCAGAATTTATTAATAAACATTGTATTAAGTATACACCGTGGCGTTCCGGCAGAGTAGAATAGGGCCACTCTAAGTCTTTCCGTGGATGTCGTAGAAGGCGACTTAGGAAATACTAGCTAAACAAAGCTTATGAACATCAAAGAGACCTCTTCAACCCGTCTGGCCAGCGTGGAGAGTGTAGGCCGAATCCTCTGATTGGATGTCTGACTGCTCTGGCTAATTATGGCTCTAGTAGTACAGAGAGGGCCATACTCCTGCAGTGGAGACTAAAAGAGATGATGATGATGAAGTATACACCGTGTAACAAAACCCTCGACGTACCCGTACGGGTGAGCAACGTGCAGGGTGAGTAATTTGTGAAAAAGAATAATGTAATTATTAAAAAAAATCACATTATTCATATAGCATTATAACTGGATGTTGAAATTTTATAGAGCTATATATCTTCACAAAATAATTAGATCAACGCAGCGGTATAACTGCATTTTTCTTTTACGTTTTCGATTAATCTTCGCATGATTGAGGTTATTGGTGGAGAAAAAAAGCCGGCCAGGTGCGAGTCAAACGCACAAGAGATGGGTTCTATGAAAAAACCGGCCGAGTGCAAGTCGAATTCGCGCAACGAGGGTTCCTTACAATAAAGTTATTTGTTTTAGTTTTAACTGCAACCTTGCGGTTTGTCGGTATTTGGTATAAATATGCTTTTCTTCATTCAAAATTTAATGATTTAAGGGAATAACACTGCCAGGAAGATTCCTATAGGTTATGATTTTCTAACGAGTTCTTTCAACATAATTCGCATTTACAATATAAGCAGTATCTTTTGGTTGCGTTAATTAAGAAGTTCTAATTTTTTCATAGCTTTATGGGGCCATATTTACATTTTATTACGTGATCCAATTATCAATTATTGCTAAATTAAACACTTAGAAAGAGAGTAGACTGATACAGTTTAGTTATTATTGCGACAAACCTGTCGCGATAATTTTATTCATGTTATGACTATAATCTTCAAAGGCAATTAGGATTTTTTAAAATCTATGTTTAAAGGTATATGTTTAATCTATGTTCAAAGGTATGTGACGCGCCGAGTAAGGATTGAAACTGAGTCTTTAGTCCGGATTACCGCATTCGAATCTAACTCTTTGACCTCTTAGCCACCACTAATGAAGGTGTTCTCAAATGCTTACCACCAGATGGTAGCAATGTAGCGTCAACATCGATAAGCCGCTGTCATTGGACAGTATTTGACAAGTAGCAACAATTGACACATTGTGGCAATCACAGTTTACCAGGCTCGACGCAAGGGGTGCCCGCCGCTTATTTTAGAACACCCTCATTCAGCATAGTTTGAACTTACCAGATTCAAATCTGGTCTTTCAGTCCATGGGTCGGACGGAATCATCATCATTATCATCAGGTCTTTTTAGTCTTAACTGCAAAAACACGAATCTCTCTGTACTACGAGAGCCATCTACATTAGCCAGAGCCGTCAGAGGATTTGGCCTTTAATCTCCACGCTGGCGAAAAGGGTTGGAGAGGTCTCTTTGATGAACTTCGTTTAGCTTGTGTTTCCTAAGTCGCCTTCTACGACATCCACGGGAAGATTTGGAGTGGTCCTATTCTACTCTACCGGGAGCTACATCACCAACGGAACGGAATCCTAAACACAGTTTTAGATACAGACGGACGAGCAAGTAAATAACAGTAAAACTGAAAAGGAGAGCATCCAAATGATTATCCGAGTGTTCTTGCTGAACGTATTAAAACGCAATATAGTCATAAATATAAATCACATGTTTTTAAGTTAAAATTAATTACCTTCGCGGATATCGTTAACTTTTTATTGTTAGAAATACATAATACATTTTGTTAGCAAGCAAATCCTTGTAAGTTAAGTTAAATCTTTAAAAAATAAGGTTGGTGAGTTTTAAATATATTTTGTTCCATTCGACATCAAATGAAATATTGAACCCATTTTGATGAAATTCAAATGGTACTAATTAGGAAACATTTTTTTTAATCGTTTAAAAAATAGGTTGTTTTTGTCAAAGTGAATTGCTCTCATACAACAAACGTGATTATTTGAAACGTGACTCAGCCCATCAATATTAACAAGTTTTGCTATAGGATCAATACTAGAAACTCAAAAAAGAAATCGTCATCTTCCTACAATAGTGTTTTACTGCTCTGGCGAAATGTACGGGCATGTGGTCTCAACGCCTTAATCGTACGATTTGTTCTCAGAGACTCGCATAGATGGCGCCAATCGAAACTACACAACATTTTATCTACCGTATTATGAGAATATAAAAACATGATTCACAAAATATATCTTATTAAAAATCAAAACAACATTTAAGGCATAATATTTTAAAATGACACCGTTTATTTAGTAAGTTAAAGGCTAACGCAGATTACCGCCATCTAGTATCGACTACCAAGCAACTCTCCTGCGCCATACATTCGCCTGCTTTTCGCAACCTTAATTTGGTCCAATATTTTTGTATGAGGTGGGCAGTCTATTAAGTTAGTATTATATTGTCTTTGGTACGGGAAAGTCAAAACTTATTATTATTGGGGATGAGATGGGCTGCTGACTATGCCCCGACTGATTTCCGAAGGTACCGTAGACGTCAGCATGTGCATACTGAACCCAACGATATCATAACCGCAACGAGTCTCTCTAACGACACGGTCCTCCGTCTGCACCAGGTCGCCACGACAGTCTATGTCGTCCTACGCGATTTTCTTATGTATAAGATAGTATCTGGAGTCTATTATACATGAAGGGACGCTTCATTAGTGAACATAAATATCCAATTTCTTACATTCGGGTAGGTAGAAACGTATAGAAGTTATGCAGCTTGCAAATTTCAAAATTTGTTAAAAAATTTTTTGGATTAATGATTGGGTCAAAATTCTATATTTGCACGATTGGCAGTATTTTCTGAGTAGTTTAGACCTATTTCTGTCATATTGTTTCAGGAAGCACTAACGTGCTGACATCACGTTAGTGCTAAAAGAATAGTGTATATTCTATTACAATATTCTAAGTTGACCTTCATTCTTTGAAGCACCTCATCTCAGTATCCAAGCGAACTCACTCGGATGAAGACGAAGACCATTCGAAAGACCGTTTCAGAGAAGAGCCTATTTAGCGTAAATAAATAAGCGGAATCACGAACCCAAAGCTAGCTAAAACCAAAATTAAAAGACCGTTAGGACATTACTGGTGAGACCAGAAGTCAATTCTTCCTCTCCCTTCCATTAACTGGTACGGTACAGATAACTGAACTATTATTTTCTGTAGAATGTAGTGTCAACAGCTATAGTCCAGTGGGTGAAGCATTCTGTAGCATTGTTAGCGTTTACGCATATTAAGCAAACCCGGGCGCTGTCCCCACTGGGATGGATCACTTGAGAAAAATCTTTCAAGCTTCTCCGTACTTCGAAGGGAAGGTTAAGCGGTTTGTCTCGGCTGTCATCAATCTTGGCCGTCGTTTAACTAAGTCAGATGCCTCTAGGTAGTTTGGAAACTCAGACACCAGTGTTGGCCACTTACATGAAAAATAACAACAGCTTTCAACCATAATAGCGCTTTTTAAACAATGGAGTCTAGTTGCAGAAGATTTGAGCAAGACAGGAGCGGCATCAAGCAACAAATATGAATGGCAAAAGTATAGAGCTCTCCATCTTTCCTCTATTAAAGGTGACATAGAGCATGGTACCAGCGTTAGTTCTAGCGATGTTTATTTTTTGTGTGTGTAAGTGGCCAACACTGGTGTCAGATTTTTCAAGCTTCCTAGAGGCATCTGACATAGCTTAACGACTGCCACCAATGATGACAGCCGGGATCAGTGGCTTAACAGGCCTTCCGAAGCACTGAAGAGCTTCAGATATTTTGATGCCACTTGTGGTAAATCCAAGCGGGGGCCGCGCCCGGGGTTGCTTTACGTGCGCAAGCGCTGATTCTAGCTAGCTATCGATACTTCCAGGTTATTGTTCCGAGGTCTACTTACTCTACCCTGAGTTCGTCTCGATGTTGATGCGTTAATAAATGTACCGGATGTTAATACATATGACATTTATCACGTCTTTATCCATTGCGGGGTAGACAGAGCCCAAGGTCATAGAAACTAAAAGGCCACGTTGTGCGTTAAGGTGGAAAGCGAAATCAAAATAGTGATGGGTTGCTAGCCGCATCGCCTATACAAAGATATCCCTTGACTGACTTTTACGGTCTGCGCGGGTAGAAAATCAACCGGTATATTCTACGTTTTTTACTTCTATTCCCAAATCAGCATGGAAGCCGTATGTAAATACTTAGGATAAAGGTCAATAGGGAAGGCATCGCAGCAATGCCCACTCGCCACCTTCCGCCCTTCCACCCCCTCTTAAAAGTTACAAAAAACTGAAACAATCTCTTATAGGTATTCCACCATAAATCTGAAGACACAACAAGAGAATGCAACATTCAATTACAACATACAAATCGTAGATGATAATAAGAATAATTCTTCCTACTATATGTAAACTGTACATGACTGTTTGTTGCCATGAATAAATAAAATAAAATAAAAATAAATAATAATAATAAACTTGGGCATTCTAACTTCTATCACCAATCAATGTTTATATTTACCCAAATACCTTAAACAGGTGTCTACCGATCTAAATTCTTGCTTTCACAAAACGCAAAAAAAAAAATTTGAAACTCCTTTCCCAAAACTGGTTAATTTAAAAAAGAAAAAAAAATACTTACCGAAGAAGGAAATGGCAATTTCAAATCCCGGGTCCTTATATCACTGGCACAATCGTGTTGTTTACGTTTCGAATAAGGTCACATGGAGAGATCCAACACAACCACTGCAAGAGGAAATGGTTAACGTACTAAGTTATCTCTTGCAAGGTGAGCGAGATGGCAAAAGAACTCTCTTTCGCACAGTTGTAGTGATGTGACGGGTGTCGATATCGATAAAAATTGGAAAAGGTCTTAGAATATCTTGACTATTGGGGATTTAGTGTTCTATTCTATTATATTTTTAAATAAAAGCAATATACTAAGAAAATCTTAAAAGGAGTTTTTGAAACATCAAGCAAAATTCGTGTTACCTAGCCCTTTTATCTTGTAGCTTAAATTTCATTGGAAGAATTTCTTTTCAATATTATATTTTATAAATATTTAATAAAGATACGTTTAAGGCCATACATAAATTGTTGGGGATATGCTGCCCCGATTTGATATAAATTGTTTGCAAGAAAATGTAGAGATCATTTAAAACTTACGCTTTTAACTATTTTATTAACTGCTTTTTTACAATTTAATGTGAGATTGTGAAGTTTTTTAGTTTTAATCTAAGGTGTAGCTGAACAATATTTTTAGTAATAACTCCGTTTTATTCTCAAAAGATTTATTTGAAAAAGCACAGAGCCTCGAAAAATTCTCTCCTTAATGGGATATTATTTTTAATTGGGGTTGTAAAACTGCAGGAATATGTTTCATCAAAACGAGAAAATATATGCACACAAATTAGCCTAAAATATTTTTTTCATATACCTAATTTGATAAATTAACAACCTAGTAGAATGCGGGCTATTTGTTGGGTTTTTTTCAAGTTCCAAATAAAACTTTTTATTAGTTACACCATGAAAGAATACAAGTGACAATAAATTGAAAATTATAAACAAATTAAGACTTAAGTTATTAATGCTTTAGTTCTTTTATTTTTTTATATTATTAATTGCACAAAATTTTACTGTATGCTTAACATACAGTAAAATTTTGTGACTTTGCTGTTCAGTTTTGAGGACTTCTCCATCATTATATCAGCTTCATGACCCCTGACATTGTATTGTCATCCGATTAACATAAATTTGCAGGTAAAAGCTCAATCAAACACCCGGGCCTGGTACATATTTACTTTTCCAAACTACATATACATAAATACAATATATACTTACAATCTTATATGTGAAATTATAAAAAAGTCGATAACTTTTACTGGATATCGATAAACATATTGCATACAGCACTACGCACTGTCAAACTCAACCACGTACAAGAGCAAGGTGAAGATCTGGGTCTTTGACCGCAAACGGAGGCTCGTCTTCACCAACACTGGTTAAGCTTGATGTTAAACTCTATGTCAATTACATATACTTACATACTGATATTATAAAGCTGTAGAGTTTGTTTGGTTGGTTAAAGCGCTAATCTCAGGGACTACTGGCTGGACCGACTTCAAAAATTCTTTCACCGTTGGATAGGTACGTTATTCCTGAGTAACGAAGGTTGTCTGTATGTACCATGGGCAAAGCCGAGGTGGATGGCTAGTTTACCATATAGGTACAAGCTAATTTGAAAACAAAATAAACTATAAGGATTAATATTTTGATTCCATTGCACATCTACACGCTTATTAACACACTAAAGGTATTATGGTTTTAGGCGCTGTTTACCCCGTAAGCAACAAGAAAGTTGCATATCTTGGCAGTTATATTGATTATATTTACATATTTTTGGATAAATAGTATGATGCTTAAATGAGCGTCACAGAGGATTATTTGTAAAAATGAAGACATAAAGGGACGTTAAGTATTACTTTTCCAACCAACTTCCAAAAAGAGGAGGTTCTTAATTCGACGGTATGCTTTTTTCTGTACACTCGTATTTATTACCTCATCACTCCGTCACTTCTGAACAAATTCTAAAATAACTATTTTTTTATTTGAAACAATAAATACGAATTTGTTCTAAAAAATTTAGAAAAGTCTGTTCAGTAGTTTGATTGAAGCCGAATTTTATTTGAAAATTTATCAGTTATTTAATCCACTCATAAATTAATAATTATCATGGTTTTTCAATAGGTAGTGTACGGTTGAAGTCGTTTTTAGGGTTCCGTAGTAAACTAGGAACCCTTATAGTTTCGCCATGTCTGTCTGTCTGTCTGTCTGTCTGTCTGTCTGTCTGTCTGTCTGTCCGTCCGCGGTTTTACTCAGAGACCATAAGTACTAGAAAGCTGTAATTTGGTATGAGTATGTATATTAATCATGGCAAAAAAGTCGTAGAAAAAAATCTTGAAAAAAAATTTTTTTTTGGGTAGCTCCCATACAAGTAAAGTGGGGGAGTCATTTTTTTTTCTCTATTTACCCATCGTGTGCGGTATCGTTAAAAAGGTCTTTGAAAAATATTGTGAGGTTGAGAACACCATTTTTCGATTTAGGGATCCGTTTTCGAAATATTTGGTTTAAAAGTGCAAATTTTTGTTAGAGGTACGTGTCCCCCCCCTCTATCTCCTAAACGGTTATATATAGATACGTGAAAAAAATTACAGCAGTAGTATATATACTGAAGTTGAAAGGAAAACTATCAGAGCTAAGTACTAAGTACAAACTAAAAAGTTATAGGCAACCAACTTATAAAATGTACTGGAAAATGTAAAATTTCATACAATCTTTATTGTTAGATGTTTTTGGTCGTTAAACTGTGAGGTGCGAGTGTAAACAGTGTGTACTCAAAGTTGTCATTCGCAACTACGGAACCCTATACTGCGCGTGGCCCGACACGCACTTGGCCGCTTTTTTTAGGAAAATAAAAAGGCACTTTCTTATTTCCTGGTTCTTTCATCTTATCTGCCTGAAGTGGACTGTGTCAACATGTAAAGGTTCGAGTTTTTGGTTGTATTTTGTGTTTGCCTATGTTCTCTGTCATTATATTAAGTAAGTCTATTTTGCTTGCCTAGTCATAAAGCAAAATAGATGCGTCACTTTATTTGAAAAAGGTCTGGACGCCCTAAAAGGTAGAATATGTAAATATCTTCACACTTGATTATCCGTAGCCGTAGGCAGTGTTAATAGATGTTTAAATCTTAGATCCGTTGTTCTACAACCGGGCCATTTCTTTTCGAAAGCGACACCTTCTTTGGGTGCGGTGGTCATCTTATAATCGTTGAATGAATGCCGATTACGAGGTCCTCAGGGTGTGTTATGTTTTTCAAAAATTGGGTGAAGGTGAATTGTGTTAGATGCATGCAAGAAAGACTTTTTTTAAACTATTTTTTTAAAGTGTATTTTTTATACTAATATGACATGAAATGAAATGAAATTTTATTCAAATTTGGATATCATGTATAGCTTTTTGAACGTCATATTTTTTTAAATTAGCAAAATCGAAAAACTACTAGCGTTTCGTAAAGACCACTGCTGAGAAGAATACGCCGAAAGAAACTCAGTCCAGTTTTGGTCCCTACATACCTGAAGGGCTATGCTTATACACAAGTATTTGTAACAATTTTTAAAATTATATTAATTAATGATGTACATATATTCATCAAAAATAATATTATTACTCCCATGTAGATTTATCTTTAAGGTAGTCATTAATACAAAAGTATGCCTTTTAAGAAATTGATTTTTAATAGCAGTTTTAAACTTAACTAATGGCAGAGCTAATAATATAAAATAAATAAAAGTACAAACATATGTAGGATGGGGTAGAAAGATTCTCGAATGGCGACCGCGTAACGGTAAGTGCAGCATTGGACACCCACCGACCATGGATGACCATGGAGGCACTGCATGCAGGCCGCTTTCAACCGGTTGTATTGGAAATCCTTGGTGAATGGCTAAGTCTAGCAGTAGACTCAGTCTTGCGGCTGAGATGATAATGATGATCATCATCATTTCGTGTAGGTGACACGGTCAGTCGACCATGCACACCCTGGTGTCAGAGTTCTGCGGAACCGCCTCTCGGCCTCTGACGTGGTTCCTTTAACGACTACCAGATGGCAGCCGGGACCACCGGCTTAACGTGCCTTCCGAAGCACGGAATCATCTTTCTTATCAGACAATCAGGTGATTCATGCCGGCAATGTCCTAACCAAACTGGAAACAACTTAACAAAGTATGCTTCCCGTGGGAATCGAACCCACGACCCCCGGGTCAACAAGGCGAACGCCTTAACCACTGGACCACGGAGGCAATTGATGATGATATCATCAAAACCGTATTTGAACCCATTGAAGGGTATGAGTTTATCGGACTGGGAGAACAGCATAAATGTATTTGGGATGGCCTACTGGCGTGGATGAGGATGAGAAAGTACGAAAAAGCTTAAAGCTCGGGAGACCGCGCGTACATGATGTCATACTTGCAAGCACTGGACAGGCAGCTTAAGATGATCTTATATCATCTCCTGATCATAGATGTCACCCGTGACCATAGATGTCACCTACAATTTACTAAAAACGAGGGAGATTTAGAATAGCTTAGCAGGTATCTGTTATTTCTGAGGATTAGTTTGCTCTTCTCAACAATATGATAAATTAAAGCACGGAGATGTAGTTAAGCTTTTCATACATAAATAGCACTTAAATTTTTACAAGTAACAAAAAAGTTGCGATTTCACCCTAAGTTGAGGACGCTCGCTCGCTTCGCTCTGTGTTGGTCGCAAGGAAACCTAACCAACCTAATCTACCATCTGTGACCAACTTGTTTGTTTTTGTCATTTTGTATGTAAAGTATGAAAGTTAATGAGTTTATAATTTGCAAACAGCCCGTCTCCGCACTCTAACAATGATATCTTTATAAAGAGGAACGTGAGGAACTTTCAATTCCAATCCC
Organism: Rhodophaea formosa; assembly: GCA_963082605.1. Classification (NCBI taxonomy): domain Eukaryota; kingdom Metazoa; phylum Arthropoda; class Insecta; order Lepidoptera; family Pyralidae; genus Rhodophaea; species Rhodophaea formosa. The sequence continues at coordinate 6,246,502 of OY720225.1, read as the reverse complement.
CAGAATATCTAAATTCGTTCTAAGTTATTCTAAAGCGCACCCAATAAAACTCAGTCCGATCCTTAAAAAGGTAATTCAGCTCGTCTTTATGAACTACTCTTCCTGTAGGACAAAAAAAAAATTAACTTGAATGGGAGCGTAATTTTTTTTTTCAATTTCCATCATTAGTCCCACAGGAAATTTCATATTGATGGAGTGCGTCGCCCCTTTATAGATCGGACAGGGTCTTATTATGTTCATAATACATTTACTCACATATTTTTGTTACATGCAGATAACATACACATTTACAAATTCTACTATTACTACAAATATTGACTTGAATAGGAATTGTGATTTTTTTCCCTATATTATAGTTAGATACTAATTAGTTGTTTTGATTGCCCAAGTTTTGGTTGGAAGGAGAGAGGAAGTAGGAATCAAAACAACTATTGTTAGATGCACATAAAGTGCATTGTACTTACGCATATTAAGCAACCATGAGCGTGGTCCTTACTGGGATGGGTGACCGCAAGTGGCAAAAAAATGTCTCGAGCTCTTCCGTGATTCAGAGGGCTCGTTCAGTCGTAGGTCCTCACTGTCATCATTATTGCAGCCGTTATGCTATGTCAGGTGTCTTTAGAAAACTTGAAAAATTTCATATTAGAATACTGACACACATGAAAAAAAAAAACCATGCATTCTATTTCGTTTGCGTGCTAAATATAAAAAGATAAATTAATGATAAATAATGATTGATGGATGGTAGAAAGCTGTCCGGAGTAATTATGCAATCGGAATTTACTATAGTTATAGTTATAATGGTACAATAATTGATACATTTTACGTCTATTTTAGGGTTCCGTAGTAAACAAGGAACCCTTATAGTTTCGCCATGTCTGTCTGTCTGTCTGTCTGTCTGTCTGTCCGTACGCGGTTTTACGCAGAGACTATAAGAACTAGAAAGCTATAATTTGGTATGGATATGTATATTAATCATGGCAAAAAAGTTGTAGAATAAAAACTTGCATAAAAAATTTTTTTAGGGTAGCTCCCATACAAGTGAAGTGGGGGAGTATTTTTTTTTCTATTTACCCATCGTGTGGGGTATCGTTAAATAGGTCTTTCAAAAATATTGTGAGGTTGAGACCACCATTTTTCGATTTAGGGATCCGTTTCTGAAATATTTGGTTTTAAAGTGCGAATTTTTGTTAGAGGTAACTGTCCCCCCCCCCCCCTCTATATGCTAAACGGTTATATATAGATACGTGAAAAAAATTACAGCAGTGGTATATATACTGAAGTTTAAAGGAAAACTATCAGAGCTGAGTATTAAGTACAAACTAAAAAGTTATAGGCAACCAACTTATAAACTGTAAAATTTCATACTATTTTCATTGTTAGATGTTTTTGGTCGTTAAACTGTAAGGTGCGAGTGTGAATAGTGTGAACTCAAAGTTGTAATTCGCAACTACGGAACCCTACACTGCGCGTGGCCCGACACGCACTTGGCCGGTTTTTTGATAATATCATGATGACTTATTGTATATGACAAAGTTAACTATATTTAGCATTTGAAATTTCAAAAAGCTTAAAAAAATATACTCATACAAGACAAGCTATACAATTATACCTGTGAAATATATATACATAGCCTTTATCATTTGGGATTTAAGAGGATGTAAGGCTTTAAACGGTTCTCTGTACTACTTACGTCCAAATCCGTAGAGGCATTAAGAAGTTATCGCGGAATAAAGCAAATCACATACTTACATACCATAGATATCAGAATATGTTACATACCAACATACATAAACTTAAATAAATAAAACACCCCTTTTTTGGCAGTCGTGTTTACTGTTATTTAAGAACTTTGTTCTTGTCGGTTGAGTACTATTCCTTTTTTTCTAACCTCCACTTTCTCGTTTACGTTTCTGTACGACACGACTTTTGCCTTCTCTTTTTTTTCGTCTGTGAATATTTAATTGGTGGTCCTTGGCCTTCCTTTTCCTCTTCGAACTTCCTATTTCTCCAACCTTTCTTTCTCAGATGGTTTTGATAAAGTAATTGTTTTCACAACCACTACATCTTAAATTCTTCAGCTCTCACTGCTTCTTAGAACATTTGCCCGAGACTAAATCCGATATTCTCGTATTTTTATTTTGTTTTCGAAACTTTACAATATCCGTTCGCTGAACACTTTCACCGTTTTCGAAACAAATCACTTGAATTGTTACTGGTTTTCGATAAGTGATTAAATTAATTACTATCAAATAAAACTGTCTGGCGCTCTACTCTACATATCAATACATCTTTCATGCTAGTCTGCCGTGTGGTTCCCGGCAGAATAGAATAGGACCACTTCAAGTCTTCCTGCAGATGTCTTAGAAGGCGACTTAGGAAACGACCTCTCCAACCCGCCTGGCCAGCGCTAAGTGTAGGCCATTTGGCCTACACTCCACGCTGGCCAGGCGGGTTGGAGAGGTCTTTTCCTTTTACTGCTTTGGCTAATAATAGGACTCTGGTAGTGCAGAGAGAATCGTGCTACTGAAGTGGAGATTAAAAAAGACCTGATGATGATGCTGGTGTGGGAGAAAAGAAAAAACATAGAATGAACAAGCGTCTCTTCCCGCGCACATTGTGAAAGCCGATCAAGGGAATGGGCGTCAAGATTCATGTCAATGGGTGATGCGGCGAACCCATCACTATTTTGGTTCCGTTCTCACCTACAAGCCCACCAACATGCTAAACGTGGCCTTAAGGTTTTACTAGGCCCTGTCTACCCTGCAAGAGAAAAGACGTGAAAGTATATTGTATGTATCATTGACTGGTTTATCGATCAGTAATTGAATTAATTACTATCTAATAAAGCCGTCTGGCGCTCTACATACCAATACATGTCGTGTACTTATAGCTGAATTGTTTTATGTCAATGAGTGCGTGAGTGGAAGTGGAATATAATGTAGGTACCTATTATTAAATAAAAAATAGAATTTCCCAAGAAAAACCCTAGTCTTTCCTATCCAAAAGTAATTATCACTGGTATTTTTTAGGGTTCCGTACCCAAAGGGTAAAAACGGTACGCTATTACTAAGACTTCGCTGACTGTCCGTCCGTCCGTCTGTCACCAAGCTGTATCTCAAGAACCTTTATAGCTAGACAGTTGAAATTTTCACAGATCGTATATTTTTGTTGCCGCTAAAACAGAAAATACCCAAAAAAAATTATTAAGCGGTGCTCCCATACAAAAAACGTGGTATTTTAGCCCTTTTTCATGGCTACCACTCGCCGAGCTAGATCTCAAGAACTGTAATAGCTAGACAGTTGAAATTTGCACAGATTATGTATTTTTATTGTAACTACAACGAACAAATACTAAAATCAAAATAATACTAATAATTAAGTGGGCTCCCATGCAACAGAGTAGTTGTTAGCGGTTTTTGTTGTATCTCATGAACCCTTATAGCAAGGAGGTTAAATTTTTTACAGATGTTGTATTTTTATTGGCACAAAAAATAATAAATACTAAAAATGAAATAAAAATAATATTTAAGGGGGGCTTCCATACACAAAAAGTATTTTTTACCGTTTTTTGACCTGATGATGATGATAAGGTTATTTCATTTTAAAATTAAATAGTTAAAATAAAATAAAATCAGTATTTAGGATTTCCCATACAACAAGTGTTTAATGGCACCAGCTTTTAGCCTTTTTTGAACCCTTCAAGCGCGAGTCCGACTCGCACTTGGCCGGTTGTCTTTTGTTCTATAACTAAAAAAAGCTAATCAAAGCTTAAAAACTTCGAAATGTCCAACCCGTCTGGCCAGCGTGGAGAGCGTAGGCCAAATCCTCTGACTGCTCTGGCTAATTACCTGGCACTGGAAGTCAAAGAGGTCGTCTATAACTAACCCTTGACTGTCTGTCTACAACAGATCTGTGTCTATTGAAATTCTTAACATCATAATTTAAGGGGCTTAGATCCCTTCCCCCTTCATTTTATTTCTTTTACTTCTAAATAAAATCTATAATTATTGTATTTTTAGTATAACTTTTTATCAATATCATCATTGTAAATCATACTTAAGTAAAAAAATCAATTGTCTAGCTAGGTTTATGAGATGCAGCCTGGTGACAGATAGAGAGATAGACGGACATCCGAATCTCGTGAATAGGGTCCCGTTTTTACCCTTTGGGTACAGAACCCTAAATAAAAAAAGAGTTTATTGATTTTTTCACTAAGTTACAACTGCACTGAATATTAAATTTTTTTGGGAATCGAGAATCAAATATAATTATTATAAATATCTGGAGGAATCGAAAACAAGGCAAACTAGGACTTACCCCGTAGACTGGTATCGGACTATAGAACACTTCAAAATGTTATAACCAATGGCGTACGGGGTACTTATAAAACCATAAGTAGCACTTATGGTTTTATATGTATCTCGCACGCCTTTGGTTACTTTATAATAACTGCTCACAAGGAAACATCAAAACGAGTATTCCGATACCGGGAATCGAACCCGAGCCTCCTGGGTGAGAGCCAGGTATCCTAGCCACTAGACCATATCGGATGTTACAATGTTGGTTGAAAGTATTGTTATAGACCCAAATGTGTTTGAATACTGTATTAAGTTTAATATTAAATTATTGCAGATAATAAAATTGACAAAAGGAAAATCATTACTGTACATTTATTTGTTAGGAATATTGTGCAATGTCTTATATATTTTAGCAGTGACATCTATGCCTACATTAGTAAAAAACAGTGAAAGCATACTAAATATTCGCTTTTGCTTCTACTGTTTTGTTTGTAATGTTTGAAGAGAACAACAGATGGCGCTGTCTATAATAATGAAACTTAGTAAAATGTGCATGAAAATTTTAGTTTGTTTTTTTTTTTACTTTTTGCAGAATGCACAAAAACCAATTTATAGAGCATTCTTCATGCTGCGTTTTATAAATAACGTATCAAAAATAATCTCTATCACGATCTATATCTACATAAGATGTAACATCCTTGTCTTCATCGTCACTTACCATCAGGTGAGGTGGGACACTAATGGCAAATAACGATAGTAAATTTACAACTAACCAATAAAATTTAGAGGTATTTATTCGTGTATGAGTCATAAAACATACTTAGAACATCGTGTGTACAACAACCTGGAGATAAAAGAATTATGTAGTATGTACCTTTGGTAGTACTATTATCTCGATGAATTAGAATATTCTACGCATTCCTTGCAATTGTTTTACTATTGTGTCTAATTTATGGACTACTAGCTGTTACCGGCGGCGTCGCCCGCGTGTTTTTTTTATTTTATTTATTATTATTAAATCAGTTTACATAGTCTTTACAGTTTTCACCAATGCGACAATGCAAGTTATATAGCCTATGTCCTTCTCAGTACCCTATCCTATGTGTATGCAAAATTTCATCATGATCAGTTCAGTAGATACGGCGTGAAAGCGTAACAAACAAACAATCTCACTTTCGCATTTATAATATTAGTTAGGATTAGGACTAACTTTCACTTACGGCTCCGCTCGCGTTAATTGCGATCCCTCGGGAACAGTACTTTTCTCCGAGATGAAAGGTATAGCCTATGTCCTTAGTCGTACTCCAGACAATGTCTATGGAAAATTTCATGATGATCGGTTCTACCAAACTTATTAGAATCTGTAGCAGTTGTAACAAACAAACTACTTTTGCATTTATAATCCTAACTAATATTATAAATGCGAAAGTGAGTTTGTTTGTTTGTTTGTTACGCTTTTACGTCATATCTACTGAACCGATCACCATGAAATTTTGGATACTCATAGGTTAGGGTACTGAGAAGGACATCCTAACTAATATTATAAATGCGAAAGTAAGTTTGTTTAAATAAAAAAAATAAATAAATATATACGGACAAATCACACAGATTGAGCTAGCCCCAATGTAAGTTCGGGACTTGTATTATGGGATACTAACTCAACGATACTATCTTTTATAATAGATACTTATATAGATAAACATCCAAGACCCAGGTCAATCTGAAAAAGATCATTTTCCATCTTGACCTGACCGGGGATCGAACCCAGGACCGTCCGTGTCGCAGGCAGGCGTGTTGACCGCTGCGCCACGGAGCTCGTCGTTTGTTTGTTGGTTACACTTTCACGTCATATCTACTGAACCGATCATCATGAAATTTTGCTTACTAATAGGTTAGGGTACTGAGAAGGACATAGGCTATATATCATGCGGGCGGAGCCGCAGGTGACAGCTAGTATTATATAGTTGGGAGGAATAAGATTGGGATGGGATGAAAAGGAATAATAACATTGTTACTTTAATGGAGATAGAAGAATTAGGATATTTACTAAGTACTTAGGCGTTACTTGAAATAAAAGTAATTTGAATAATAGTTTATTTAAATTTCGTTTTACATACATACGAGTACATACATAAGGTCCACATTGTAGGTGCATATAGCGTAGCGTGCTATAGGTATGATTCCTCACTTAATCGCCTATACTTTGGTTTACGTTAGTAAAAAAATCTTCCAGTTAATTTTTATATCAATTGGGTTAAAATATGTAATAACCATCGAAAACTGTAAAAAGAAACTGTTGTTTTACATTGAAATATTTTACTTACTGTAAGAGACCTTAAAACGCTTGTAGTTGTTATTGTTAAAAAAAGAGTACCTTTTTTATTATTCAAAATGTCATATTTATTAAGTGTTAAGTAATTATTGACTCAAACCCTAAAAAAATTATATTATTAAGATTGTAATTACATATAATCAGGCTTTTAAAAATTACCAATATAATATTAAATAATAATAAGAAACACATTTATTCGTACAGACTATATTAAACTATAGCACGTATTAACTAGGTATCAAAGTCTCTTTTTCATTTATAGAAACATAAATGATCTGAAATCTGGAACAACGATATTTTCCAACACATAAAACTTCATTATATAATATAGTCATTCCCATGGGTTCTCATCAAACGTGTCGTTCACTGTGTCCTTCATTTTGTGAAACTTCTTGTTATTCATCCTACTTTCTACTCCACCTTCAACCGTTTCACCTTTGTTGAAATCTTCAGCAATTATTATCGGTTTGAATTCATCAACAACTTTTGGAGGATTAGTAACTTGTATCATTTTAAATTTAGGAGCGACTTTGTTTGGGTAGTAAACGTACTTCACTCCGTTTACAATTTTGTATCTTTGATTGTTAGATTTTCTTCTGTTGCCTCCTAGAATTTGGTTCATCCAGTAAAGATAAACATTTTGCAGTGCATCTATGATTCCTCGTTTCTTTCGCGACTTCACTTCATCGCCTTTCAAATCTTTGGCGATGAGGTTCTTATGATTATATCGTAAAGTAGGTATGACATAAGAGATTATGGGTTCTTTTTCTATTTTGTCTTTTACGTCTTTTTTATCAAAGATAGATCTCATTTGCCATTGTCCATTAGCATCGTATCCGCCGCCGCCTCCGCCACCATAATCTTGTCCACCTGAATGAAAATGGTTTTCTTTTACTATGTTTTTAATGTTCTTTAATATGATGTTTTAAATGATGGGTATTATACCTGCTGGCATCCAAGCGCCGCCACCGCCGCCGCCTGCCGCCCATCCCTAGCAAGAAATTGAACCAGTGAGTATTGCTATGAGATAAACAACTTGCATATGTAAAAAATAAAACCGGACAAGTGTGAGTCAAACTCGCGCAATTTAAATTGTCTGTTTTTTTGATTGGGGAACCCCTCTCTTTTTATTCAGCTTTGAATATGACATGTGATTTTCAATGTCACTCCCCCTTTGTCGTTTTTGACAGTTTACATATGGCAACGTGAACTATCAACATCGGCAGTCATCCATCAACAGCATTGATGTATTGCTACGTTACATAGCCTACGACACTTCGGGGAAAAATAAAAATCTAATGGCACCTCACACTTAATATCCGCTAAGCCGTTTAGGCTACAGAGGCAAAAAGGAACAGACATACTTACATACATACATTTATACATACAAACGGGCAAAAAACATTACTCTCTTTCTGGCGGATTAGTCGGGTAATAATGGATTTACATAAGTCAGTTGTATTCTCTCTCAGTAACAAGCATAGATAAAATCATTGCAACAGTTGTGAATCTCTTATTATTATGTGTAGGCTTAGAGTATCAATATTAACTATGTGTAGGGCATAAATAAATATTTATTTTATCTTTATGTCTTATGTAATTGTTTCATCAGTTATATCTTCAAATGAACAGTGTTAACAAAATGTAAAAAGGGGTAAACTAAATCTATCATTAACAAATACTTAGAACAGGTCTGGCAGCTCGTTGCTATGCTACTCTTTATTCGTTGATATATACATGGCGAAATTTTGATCGTTCTGGACCCTTAAAGGGGTGATTCAGCCCGTCGATATGAACCATTTTTCCTATGGGACCAATGCTGAAAAATCAAAATTTTATTTCGACATTTTCATACAAAAGTGTTCAGCCGCCCGGGCAATTTGTATAGGAATGTCGAAATTTTTTTCGAGTTTACAGCATTTGTCCCATAGGAAAAGTTGTTTATATTGACAGGCTGAATCACCCCTTTAATGGTCCGGAACGATCAAAATTTCGCCATGTATGTTGATATATTATGTACTTACGCCATCACCGCCGCCGCCCCCTACACCCCCTCCTCCTAGACCTTTTTTCTCCAAAATTTTCATAAGCAGCATCATCTAAAACACATTAGGGTATATAAATTAAATTAAATTGCTTGTATTTTTATCTATTCTGTGCCTGTTATGTGTAAGTCAATAATTACCAAAGCAGGTTTTTTTTTTGTTAAATCCCACTTATTTACATTTTGAGGTTTTTCTATTTTTAATTTTCAAATGTGTAATTTAATTACCAACGGTGGTGTTAGATTTTTTAAGCTGCCTCCTTTGTTATGAAAAACACGGCTTTACTCACGTTTTATTACGTCGGATCTGCCGACTAGTTTCGGTCTGTTACGAAGACGCTTTTTATCTCGCGTAAGTTTTAATATTATTACTGCCTCCTTTGATTATATAATATAGTCAAAGGCTGCATCGAGGCATCTGACTTAGCAGTCGTTACTCCTATTTATTATGTCAGTCAAAACTAACGGCTTAACGTACCTTCTGGCGCAAGGAGGAGCTCATGATATTTTATGCCACTTAAGCTTCTTACCCACCTCTGTGGAGATTGCGCACACGGTTGCTTAACATGCGTAATCGCTAATTATGCTCACACTACTGAGCCACTCGGCTTTTCAAACTTATTATGAAATATGAAAATAGCCTTGTTTCTAGGCAAATGTCAGAGTTGCTCTTAAATTCATGTTTTCTCGTATTATTATGTAGGTTTATCATTTTAGCGCATAAATCGCTTATCTTGAACATAGTTCAAAAGCATTTAGCTGCATGTGTGTGTATAGATATTAAGGATATGCAATATGTTTGGTATTCAACAAGCGATAATTTAAATTCAAGTTCTCATCATGAAAACGAACAAATTGTGTTCTGTGACTTAGTCTGAAATCAAGAAAAAAATGGGCTGTTCCATAGAATGTTGAATATTTACTGATCCAAAATTTATGGAGCAGATGATATATTTTTCTTAAACATCAGGGTTGTTCACAGCATAAAAGAATTTCATTTTCATCTTGCGAAAATGAATTTAAATTATAACTAGTTCAATACTTTATACACATCGTGTGCGAGTTTTAGTAAATAAGAACCGTCGCGCCGTTTTAACTATTGCTAGCAAATCCGTGTAGCTGCGTTTTTGATATCGAAAATGTACTCACTTTGGAAATCATGAACGACATCATGCTGAACATCATTCCTTTAAAAGACATCATACCCATCATTCCCATCATTGCTGGTACCATCTGAAAAATTATCATAAACCTTGCTAATTCATATATTATGATAACGAATAATTTATAATGCTGGCTATATAATATATATAGAGAACGTTCCATATAAAGATCGGGATCATTAAAGCAAAAGGAAATGATAAAGCTAGAGGTGGAAACATGTATCTGTGAATAATTGTCATTGTATAATAAAGTGTATGATAGTTTGATTGTTTACATTGAATAGGACTCGAAAATTCTAGACCGGTTTTCAAAATTCTTTCATCGTATAGAAATCTTTTATCAGCGAGTGACATATTTACGCAGACAAAGTTGTGGAAAAATTGCTAAGTAAAAATCTCATCAATGTTATTATTGTTGTTAAAACACCAAATAAAAAAAAATGCTTGAAGCTTTTCGATCACAACACAAGGCACGAATCACTGCACCAAATAGAGAACGAATTATTCAATATATCATACCATCATCAATTTCATCTTCATGCACATCATAGCCATCATCATCATCTTTTTCTTCCCCCCATCATCATGTCCACCCATGTGTCCGCCGCCTCCGCCGCCACCCCCTCCTTTACGTTTTTTTCTGCCGACGAATCCCTCTACTGTAACAGTAATAAGCAAATTATCATATCTTTATTCATCATTTAGACGAACCTTAGGTCATAAGACTGAAAAGTAATGTTAGCGTGTCTAGTAACCATAAATAATAAGTCTAGCGTTGAAGATAGAATCAAAATTGGGTTATAATTCCTACTATTTTTGCCTATTTTAGGCTTGTACATAATTGGCCAGGTGGTTTTCTTAATATACAGTCTACATGTTAAGAAAACCAACTGGTACACTATGGGTTTTTTTCTTTTTTCTAAGACAAGTATGGAATAGTTATTTATTTATTTATTTACTTTAACACACAAAACAGATTACAATCAAGACGTTTAAATACAAGAGAGCGTTGAAATGTTATCTACTTAAATAAACTCACAAGTTAGGTAGGTACATATACATAAAAAAAGTTAAATAAATAACACAAAAAGATTATATAAAGAAAAAAAAGAGAAAACAATGTGAGTAGTGTTATTAACTAAGTCACGTTAACGTTATTTATTTGCCTCCGGAACTGTGGCAAAGTCATATAGAAAATATCAATATCTCTGTTGGATGCGAGAATCTCATTATATTGGCGGCACATTCTAACAAGAGGGCTATAATACGATGTGTTATTTTAGTTATGAACAATATTATTTACACAAACCTTTTTTATATCAGTAATGATTATAAATATGGAATTTATATCATCATAATTGTATAGTTAAATGTTGTGACCAAATTTTAGCATTAAAGAGTTATTAACTATCAATCTATCATCATTATTAAAGATACATATGTATGAAAATGTACAGGTTAATTGATTGGTGATAACGGTTTTAATGTTAAAGTAAAGTTGAAAAATTGTATATATAGGTAAATATATATATAAAATATAGCTGAAGATTTAAATTAAGTCATTAAAAGATGCCTGCAGTAGCCTACCTACTTTCTACCTTCAATTATAAACAAAATATTAGAGAAAAGGCGGTTAAAATTTCATTTTCAGAAAATGGCAATGTTGGCTAGTAAATGGATACTATACCTGAATTCGGAACAGATATGTTTTTTCCTAGTGCACTAAATTTCATGATATGATTATCAAAAAACTTGTCCACAGCCTGGTCTATCATAAACGATAGTTCTTCAGAATTAGGGTCTCCCAAAATATCTTCATTCGACTGAATTTCTGGATCAGTTATGTTCAATTTTACTGAAACAGTAATTATAATCAATTAGTAATAAATAAGAATTCACAAATTTATGTAAAAAAACAATCGTGTTTAAAATAGATTATTGATGCAACTAATAAAAGTTTAGTTAAAACACAAAGTAGTTAATAAGCCGAAATTCAATACATATAAGTACGGTTTTTAATCTCTGTCCAAATATAATAAAAACTTGTTTTAATTTTTGACATCCAATTGAATTGAAATGAAAAAGGATAAAAGACAAAAATACATACTTATTTATATGTATGTATTTTTGACTTTTTTTCATTAAAGTAATTATGGCAGTCAATGTTCTATTTATATTTTGTGCAGATTGACAGAAATTTAATTACCGATTTGTTTTATTTTAGAAAAAATATTCTCAACTTATTTATAACACTTACCAAATTTTACATAGTCACCAATAACAGATACTTCACTTAGCTTATTCAATTCTTTCAAATAAATTAATGTCTTTTTCTGCAGACAAGAGTATGATAAATGTAAAAAACAATCAGTGTAAACTCCATTAAAAACATCTGCTATTTTACTATCATCTATTTTAATAACATCTTCATCTGTTTCGCTTTGAACATCTATATTATTATTAATTTTATCAGGAATAGCTATAGCATTTATAAAAACTATTAGTAGTAATTCAATAATCACTTTGTTTATAACCATTTTGATGAGAGATATTGCGAAGACATGAGAATCAAATGAAAAACAATGCACTGGGTTATTGCTATTTATTTTCTCAATGTTATTAGGTTTTAAGGTTATAAGTCACGGTGCTGGGATGAAAACCGGCAATCTTCTAGTTAAAAGTAAATAATATGCGGTGACTCGCGGATCTAGGGAAATTGTAGGTACAGTCAGAAAAACCCATTAAAATTAAAGTAACTTTTTGTTTTTGTAAGTCTCTCTCATATTAGTGTGTGTTCTACCATATTCGTGGTCTCGGATACCTTTGTGGTTGTCATCTTCAGAATTCGGCATCTGCTATTTTTTTCTATATAGCCTCGGGTATACATCATCAACAGGTATTTGTCCATTGCAGGAGCACGACCCTCTCTGTACTACCAGAGGCATACATTAGCCAGAGCAGTCTAGAGGATTTGGCCTGCATAAATACGGTATACGTGAGAGTAGTACTACTAAACGGTAGAGTTCTTACCATGCTACTAATTAAATCTTTGTAAATAGCATTACTAGAGTACTAAAAATTGATGAAAATTAGAGTGACTGATAACGAGGGCAAGCTACTCTACCACTTCCCTCCCCAATTACTGCGTCCACTCTAATAAGCACTCTACCAATTTTGTGTTACTTTACCCACGTGAACGCTTAGTAGAGTGAAAATCGAGTGCTACTATCAGCTGCAGTGTTCTAACCTTAGAGTATCAATATAACTATATTTATACTCTAAGGTTCTAACACTTCTAACTCTACTAGCAAAATTCAAAAGGTGTAGACATCAACTTGATTGTGGCCTTTTTAGGGTTTTATACCCCAAGGGTAAAAACGGGACCTTTTTACTAAGACTTCGCCGTCCGTCCGTCTGTCACTAGGCTGGTATCTCAAGAACCGTAATAGCTAGACAGTTGAAATTTTCACAGATTGTGTATTTCTGTTGCCGCTATAACAATAATACTAAAATCAAAATAATAACAATAATTAAGGGGGCTCCCATACAAAAAACGTGATATTTAAGCCCTTTTTCATGGCTACCACTCGCCGAGCTACATCTCAAGAACCGTAATGGCTAGACAGTTGAAATAATAATAATTATGGAGGGCTCCCATACAACAGTAGTTGTAGGCGTTTTTTGCTGTATCTCATGAACAGTAATAGCAAGGAGGTTAAAGTTTTCACAGATGTTGTATTTTTATTGCCACAATAAGAACACTAAAAATAAAACAAAAATAATATTTAAGGGCCATCATAAAAAATTTTTTTTACCGTTTTTTGCTCGATATTAATATTTCTGGTACGGAACCCTTCGTGCGCGAGTCCGTCTCGCACTTGGCCGGTTTTTTATTTATAAGTGTAGGTTTTAATTTTATTTAACTTATGTTAGAGTTACCCGAATGGTTGAGTAGCCTAGTGTACTCCACCACTTACTTTACGTGTGTACCACTTACTGTGCGCGAAAATATTTTTAACTTTCTCATACATTTTGCCCGGGTAGTTGAACGGTTTTGTATGAAACGGACGTTTTGTTTTAGGTTCCCAGCCTTGATCCCATAGCAAAATTTGTTCATATTGACGGGCTGAGTCACCAATTTTAGTGTGTGGCGAGGGTCATGTTATATTCTGTATAATATGAAATACAATTTATTAAAAACTAGCTGTTACCCGCGGCTTCGCCCGCGTAATTTATAGCCTATGTCCTTTTTGGTACCCTAACCTATGTGTATGCAAAATATCATGATGATCGGTTCAGCAGATACGGCGTGAAAGCGTAACAAACAAACTCACTTTCGCATTTATAATATTACTAGCTGACCCGGCGAAGTTCGTACCGCCTAACAGTCAATGATTAAGTATTCATTACACATATTTTCATTGTTTTTAAGATGTATTCTGCTATTCGGGGCGGAGACAAATCCAACGAATCAATAACCATGAAAATTGGTTCAGCAGATCTCGAGTTATAAGTGTTGTAACAAACCCGTCTTTGTTTTATATATATAGATATAAGATATATATAGTTGGGATTGGTCAGGTAAATTTTGGGTCATAAATAGATAAAAATTATTTACGGAAATCTCAGGAATTCAAAACTTGTTCCACCGTTAAATAGGTACGTTATCTCTAAGTGCTACAGGCTAGGTTTGTACCATGGACAAAGCCGGGGTGAACTGCTAGTTATTATTATAAATACATAGGTTCGCTATCTAGCTCAAAATTTCATTTGGCCAACGATGGTGTCAGATTTTTCAAGCTGCCTATAGAGGCATCTGATCTAGCTTAAAGACTACCACCAATGATGACAGCCGGGGCCAACGGCTTAACGTGCCTAATATATAGTACGATATTAATATTGATTTGGTAAAGGTATACCTACAACCTTTGCCAAATCTACCTGACAGTATGAATGCTAAGAGAGAGATAGATTATATATCTTTACCTCATCATCATTCATTTTACTTTGAAATTTCGAGAGTAAAATAAAGGCGATAACTACAAGGGGAACAAATGGTAATCAATAAAATTACACACTTATTTTATCATATTCTTTGTTCACAAGTTAAGTACACGAAGTATTTGGTCGAAGTATTTATAAGCAAAAGTATACAGAATATCACAGTTATAAATACCGCTTAAAAAGTGTAACAAAAATAAATGTCTCAAAAAATCGAGACGAAATTAAAAAGAAATATGAAACATAATTAAATGCAAATAAATATACTTATAATAATGTACATGAGAATTTAATATGAGGTAGATAAATAATTAATAAACATAAAATAAAAATGGCATAATTAAATACACATACACATAACAAAATACCTACATGGAAACACATTATATATACATTGCAAGCTATATATGAGCTTGTAAAAAATATATGTACGTAGTTAATATGGCTTCCAATATACTACATAAATAATTATATACATATAATTATATAAATGTAATATAAATAAATAAATGTAAATAAATATATACATATTATAAATATTGATATGTACTAAATGATAGTGATATTTATATATACCAATGATATAAAGTGCAAATAAGTTTGCGGTGGGAAGAATGATATAATAAAAATTAATACTGAGGATAAATATATAAGGAACATAGCACCGACAATAAATAAATATAAATAGAACACAACTTTAACACGGCAACTGAACTGCAAAAAATAATTAACAAAGATAACAACGAAGGAATAAATAACTTAGAACTAAAATAAATAGCCTTAAAAGAAAATGCAAATCTCTTTGTTTAAATTAAGAGCCACGCTCTTCATCATCATCATCATGATGATGCCACGCTCTTGTCAGTATAAAAATAAAAAAAATCTTATTAAGACCTAGGACTTATTTTAGGAAATAGATGTGGTATGATGGGTATAAAAGTATAATGTACCGTATGCTAAGTGTCCTCATCCACAATACTGCACTATGAAAAACTGGTCGCCGAGTGACATCACCTGATGGTAAGTGATCGCCGCTGCCCATGGACAACTGCAACACCAGGAGTGTGACGAGCATTGCCGGCAATAAGTCAATAGTTTATCCCCTATTCACACCTTCTAAGTATGAAACTTGTAGTACATATATTAATTAAACTGAGTACACTCAGTTTAATTAATATATGTACTACAAGTTTCATCCAGATCAATTAATATACCTACATAAGGCTGTGAAACAGGTTATAATAAATGTCTTAATAAAATGATTTTGCCTAGGCCTAACAATAAATTTAACTACTACTAGTTGTATCATAAGGCATGTAACTATTGTATCCCATATCATACGCCCTTCTATATCCTCCGTGATGTCCATGTTCATGCTCGTGATGCTCCTCATGGCTGTGCGAGTGATGATGGGACACTTCAGGCTTGGTGATGATCTCATAGGTCGTAGACTTGTGGCCGCCACCGCCCTTCAGACCGACCAGTGCAGAGAGTAATAGTGACATGAGAGCTGTCATGAGGGCTTTGCCAGCTAGGAGAGCCAGGGCACCGAGAGCCGCCGCTGCTAGAGCACCTGTTGGAAATATTATTTGTGTTATAACCTTAGTTTGATAACAATTACTGGGTTGCATGATATTGCTGGAGAAAGATCACCTAGAGAATTTTTGGGTGAAGAGGAGGATTCTTATTAAAATGATGATGACGTCCTCAAGTAAGAATTCTAAGTGGAATTTAGGGGACTATTTTTCTGTTTTTACAATGACGTGACAAAAATGTAAATATGAATGAATTAACGTACATAACCATAAAGACCATGTAAATGATCATGATATACTCATACATGTAACCAATTAATTGGGAATACAAAACCTTTCAATTAGCTAAATGAATTAGTAAGAACTTCAGACTTGTAAGAGTCTACTCTTAAGAAAGGTCTTATTCGGAAAATTGATCATATTGATGTGTATAATAACCTCTTTTGACTAGATAGAAACCTTTATTAAAAAAATCTAGCTTAGATAGATAGAATCTTAACGTAAACTAACCGGTTCATATAAAACTTGAATTAACCAACGGAAGTCTTAGAAATCTAGACTAACAGTCAAATGTAGACTTTGCAATATATAATTAAGTTATATGAGCAAGTGAGCTGGCATTATTAAAGTGGACTTGACTACTTATGAGTTATGGCCTATGAATACCATACATCGGCATTTTAAACTTCAAAGTTCAGTATACATTTATATATTTCGGACAGTTTATTTTCGATTTTATTTAGAACATATATGTATGCACTGAAATGGACTACAAAAACTGTCAAATAATTGTCAGTGAATTACTAGTTACACAAATTTGATTTGTTTGTCAGTTTGTTTAAGAATGAAGACTAGTAGAATTTATTCAAGTGTGCATTAATCTTGAATGTTAATAAAATTCACCTTTCATCATCATAGCAGCAGCCAATAGGGCACCACCGCCGCCCTTACCGCCCCCTCCCAAACCACCACCGCCTCCTGATTTCCTCCCAACAGATTCGCGATCACCCTTAGCCATATCCATAGCTTCCTTAGTTGTCTGAGGATCCAAGAGCTTATATCTCAACGAATGACCGTCCAAATAATCTTGTAAACGATAAAGTAAGAATCTGTTTAATTTCTCTTCTGGTTTCCCAGGGAATTGTCTGGATAGCTCCGCTGCAATTTCCTCAGGACTTGGTCCAGAGGATGTTTGATTCTCCTTGATGATACTCAATCCAGGAAGAAGGCCTAGCTCATCGCGAGAGCTCAACTCTTCTAAAAAGGACAGAACATGAACTTTCAAGCATTTTGAGCTCAAAAGATTTGTACATTCTTTATGCAAGAGTCTTCCAGTTCTTTCATTTGAAGTATTTTTGGTTTCCTCAGTTGGAGCTATGTCATTTGGTTGGCTTCCATTTTCAATAAGTCCTTTGGTCGTATGCACATAACACAGTATCACTACAAAGGCAAGGCACGCACTTTTATTATGCATTTTGTCACTATTACACTGCACTGGTAGTACTAATTTCCTTTATTCACTCCGAAGACATTTCGTTCACCGAATCTACTGTACTGATTTTGCTATGGCGATCACAATTTATTTATAGTAAAGATAGCGTAAAAAGAACACGATAATAGTAAACTTAGAAAAGGTAAAAAGAGCAAAATTGTTCGATTGGTTTGGCGGCATTGTTACGGCTAGAGAGAACTTTCGAACGGATAAATTGAAAAGTATTAAACGTTTTTCCTATTCGAGGTAATCTGATTGAATATCTACTTATGCTAGCTTAGAATTCTCCTATCAAATGTATCATATAATGTGTTACGTAACATGTTTAGACTACTATTATTATGACTACTTACTGAGATTACTATAATAATATATATTTTTGAGATTTATCATGATAATAATAGTGATTGCGGAGGAAGCTTAAAATCGTTCTACATATGTATATTTGACTAATGAGAACGTAAAGTATTTATTACATGTGTGTTCGTGGCATATTTTTTCTTTATATATATTAGATATCTTTTGTTACAGTTTCATATGACCTATCCAACCCGTCTGGCCAGCGTGGAGAGTGTAGGCTAAATCCTCTGACTGCTCTGGCTAATATATGGCTCAGGTAGGACAGAGAGGGTCTTGCTCCTGCAGTTGAGACTAAAAATGACATGATGATGATGATGATGATGTTAGTGTACGTACCTAATATTTTTCACTTCACCTACTAGCTATCTAGCAAATCAAAAAGCAAATTAAAGCCCTTTCCTTATCCAGAAAAAATAATAAATGGCAAAGATATGATGACCAATGTACATCTACTTGTATGAGGAAAACTGCTAGTGGGTAGTTTTATTTGCACGCATCAGAGTAAAATTAAATATAATTTTAACTCTATATAATATGCATAATCATATTATAAATGCAAAAGTGAGTTTGTTTGTTACGCTTTCACAACCTATCTACTGAATCGATCATCATGAAATTTTGCATACTCATTTCATTTCATTTATTTCACTTTTACAGCTATTTTTACAGGTCTTAACCTAATACAATAGTGTAATTTCAATTTTTTGAACTAAGTATAACTGATACAATATAAAGAAATTCTAGTGAATTCACCCAGAGAACATGTAAATAAATAAAGTTTTTCCGCAATTTGATTTAAATAGGTTAAAGTACTCATAGGTTAGAGTAGTTTGCAGGACATAAGCTATATATCACGCGGGTATATATCTACGGGGAACAGCTACTATTTCATAACTCATTAATTTTTACTGCTCTTATTTCAATAGATGGCATATCAGAGACACGAGAATGGATGAGAAGATGGTTAGTGATATGAAGAAATGGAAGGAGTTATCACCAGAGCCGAGGCCACAGAGGGAAAATATTGATGATGAATCCACAGTGTTTTTCCTGGTATAGATATGAAGGTTCCTTGAAAAGACGTGTAAATTCCTATTTATAAGGCTGGCAGGGTTCTCTTAACTTCTGATGTTGCAGATGCCCATAAGTGAAAATGACACTTATCATCAGGATTTTTGTATACTCGTCTGCCTGCACATTCATAAATTCTTGCCCAATACAATAAGTATATCTTTTTGTTGCCATAGTAACAAAAATACACAAAGAACATACCTAATTAACAAAAAATATGACATACTTAATCAATTCTAGAAAATTTTACGACCCTATCATCACCTTCCCCCAGATGTAGATTTCTAGATCTCTTAATAAGATTACGATGGGGCTGGGCCTTCTAGGATAAAAGCCCTATAAGAATAAATAGAAAAACAAAAATCGTGGTTTTGGACAAAAGGAAAAACATAGAATATAACTAGCCGTTGAATTCCCGCGCAGACCGTAAAAGACGGTCAAAGGATTGGGCAAGAAGCTTAGGAATCACGTAATAGGCGATACGGCTAGCAACCCAACACTATTTTGATTCCGCTTTCCTATTTAACGCCCACTAACACGCTAAACGTTGCCTTTGGGATTTATGACCTTGGGTTCTGTCTACCCTCTAAGGACTAAAGACTTGATAATATATATTAACACGCTTTTATTAGCTTTACTTGTAGGTAAGAAAATCTTGGAATCTTCATTTGACCCACTTCCTGGTCTTCGATTAGGATGAAATTTTGCACACGCTCTGAGTTCTGATGATAATATATGACTAGCGTGCTAAAAGCGTGTTTTTTAAAAACTAATTATAAATTATTTATTTAAGTATTTCTAATTTCACTCCATATCCGCGAATTTCAATCGCATAATACGCGTTCGTCAAAATACATTGTAAGATATCATAAACTAATTTTTTGCTTTTCCTGCTGGTATGTTGATATCTTCATCCCGCGGAGAGTTATACATTATACTATCTAGATTAATTACTTTCACTTTACAATGTTGCTATCGGATAATAAGCACGAGTTGATGAGAACCCTGCAGGTGTTCCGTACAATTTAATGACAATTAACTTTCTGCGACGTCATCGTTCTTCGTCAGATGATGAAATTCTTAGTTCTTAAATTAATAAAATACTTCTTAACTAATATATGATCGAAAAAAATTAAAAAAGTAATGTACAAGTACACTCTCTATTTATGAGCAAATTGTAAAAGTTAATCGATCCAAGGATTGAAAATCTGAGAAATTATGTTAATAGGCTAGCAATCTTTGAATATTTTTATACCCTTTTCTATAACACTTTGTACTCTATGTACACTATGTAATCTTTGAACATTTTTATACCCTTTTCTACTATTACACACAAAAAAAGGCCATATTGTTATATAACTCATATGAGAAAAAACAGAGTTACCCAACAGTTTTACTGAACATATTATGGTAAGTTTCAATTTGTTCCAATTTTTAGCGCTAAAGGTAATGTTTTTCATCATAAACTGACCGGGGATCGAATTCGGAGTAGAATTTCTAGCATTCTATTTCATTACGATCTTTTTCATTTATCTTTTCAGATTGATATGGGTCTTGAATATTCATCTATATATTTTTTTATTGGGCAATAATTTATTTAATGTGGACAAAGATATTTACACATAATTACAAATATAAAACAAAAATAAATATCTATATTGATTTAGATTATGTTATACAATATAGTATCATTGAGTTAGTATAGCATATTACAAGTCTCGAACTTACTTTGAGGCTAGCTCAATCTTTGTGATTTACATATTATCACGTTTTTGTCCCTTGCTGGATACAAAAAGCCTAGGGCCATAAAACCTAAAGACCTCGTTTAGCGTGTTCGTTATCTTTGTGATTTGTCCTTTTCCTATAATTATATTTTTATATTCTTCGTTTACATACTGTATCTTCGTCAACTGCAATTTATAAAACTTTAATAATTTTGACAAAACCACACTATGCAATCTACATTGTCACTGAACCATGGATTATGGAAAACAATTTCGGCTGCCAATGTGAAATTCGATACAAACAACGGTCCACTGATTTCGTCACGGAACGCCAATCCAAAACAAAAAGAGTGTGACAATCTAGAGTCAGCGAGATGTGGCCAATCTTGGAATGAAAGTGCAACACTTTTTTTCACAAAACCACTTCAGGTACTTTCGTTTTTGGCTAGTACCTTATTAGCCGACTGCGGCAAAGTTGAAAAGAAGGGTAATGATTTTTGCAGTTTGGTGATGTTACTAATGTTGAAAATATTGCGAACGCGATCTATTTTTATTATCAAGGTTTTCTTTTACTGCCATTATGGTGTTAAGTATTATGTCAATAAGTATGGAATAACGATAGATAAAAGAAATATAATGAATATTAAATTATCATATTGACACTAGCATATTGATTGTTAGAAGTTTTTTTTTTAATTTCTAAGTTCAAAGGATGCAATTTTTTTTTTTTAATTTTGGATTTTTACTTGGTAATCAAATAATGTAGTCTTTACATGATTGAAAACGAACCTTTCGAATGTAATATTTTTGAGAGATACAGTAAGTTGAAGGTATGTATATAATAGAAAAATATCATCATTGCTATTATATCAGATTTTTTACAGTCCGAGCATTAATTATTAATTATTTAATTATTATTAATTTTCATTGTTTTATTAATATGTTTACTTTCATATACATTGCTTCTTGCATCAAAGCAATAAGTTCTAAAATGGTCAATAATCTATAGATAGGTATCCAATCAATGCTCGTGAATGTATTGTATGAGTATGAGTAAAAATGTTTAATCGACTAATACGCAATATAAATAAAAATAAAACAAAACAAACATTTTATATTTTATTGTTTAACATTGCAGTGCAGATTGACAATGATTAAATAAGTTTAATGATAATGAGACGCATATATACATACACACAATATATACAATATATATCACAAAATATATAAAATTATAAATATTACATATTATATAACAGTCTTTTGGTAATATTGTAAACACATAAGTAATTATTCTAGATCATACAAAGACTATGATGACGATGAAAAGATGTTATATAAAAATATGATAGATAAAGAAGAGAGTGTATAATAAAATATAAGCTAATAAATAAAAAAATATAAAAACAGAAAAATAATACAAAAAGGAACAATAGAAACAATAAATAAAATATAATAAATACAAAACAAAAACCGCAGTAAAAATAGGTACGACGTTTAAGTAAATATAAAACAAAAATAATAAAATAGAAGCACACAATGACTGAAAGTAATAAGGTGTCTTATTCTAAAATAAATAACTTCAATAAATTACTAATAAATAGTTCGTTGGTCGTTTTCATATAAGAATGAAGTCATTTTCATAACACATGCCCAATTCAATTTTTGATCTTCAAGTAATAGTTATATAAAATATATACGTAGACTAGAAGAATTAGTTACATGGTACATACTAGTAAATAAAAATAAAATATATAAACATACAAAATATAAATAAGTATAAATAATATATAGGCTGAAGCTTGGATAAAAAAAAATATGCAAATGAAAATAAATATTAAAAATACATTATAGATATTGTGGTTAGATTTACTAAGAATGAAACCTTGGAACATTCTAACATATATATATAAATACGTAAATAAG
Source organism: Rhodophaea formosa (assembly GCA_963082605.1). Lineage (NCBI taxonomy): Eukaryota > Metazoa > Arthropoda > Insecta > Lepidoptera > Pyralidae > Rhodophaea > Rhodophaea formosa. The sequence continues at coordinate 6,223,553 of OY720225.1, read as the reverse complement.
TATTTGAAAATATATATAAATATACCTTTTAAATATAAAGACAAAACAAGTTAATATTAAATGAAGTTATTTTAAAATAAATAGATAGTATCTATATATTATATAATTAATACATAGATAAATAAAATAAAAAAAAAACAGTCATGAATAAATAAATATCGAAAATAACTGCATGACAATATCCCAAGGTAATCTTATATCAGAAGACAAGAGTCTATCTAAATATATCTATATTTGTACTTTAAAAAACCATAAAGTTCTTTTATCCTACTAAGTAAGGAAACAGGCATACGGCCCAATGTTGGAAAGCGGATACCGTATCCTATAGACGCTTACAACATCCATTACTCATTGCCTTTTTCAAGTATCATACAGTCGAATATAAATATATAACAAAAATAAATAATTTACCATATTACTTGAAGATTTTCGACAACCCTAATCAGAATAAATAAGTCCCTTGGTTATTAAATTAACGCCTCCTTGTGTTCAGGCTCCTGCCGTATCCAGAGTGGCCGTAACCACCGACGTCCTCGTGGGCCGTTGAGTGTGAGTGGCTGTGGCTGTAGATGGGTTTGGAGACGATCTCGTAGGTGGTGGACTTCTGGCCTCCGGAGAGGGACTTGATGCCGATGATGGCTGAGAGCAGGAGGGACATCATGGCGGTCATGAGGGCCTTGCCGGCGAGGAGGGCGAGACCACCGAGAGCGATGGACATTAGAGTACCTGGAAAGATTATTTGATGTTAGAATTATTTGTAGAAATAATTCATTCATAGAGCCTTAGCTCAGGGCATTAGCTCGTTATCAATTTTGTTTGTATTTTTCAGATACTTTATGTTTCTCTGTAAGTGACAAAAAAAAATAAACAATAAATCCGAGGATAGATAAGTTTGGCGCATACTTCATCGCTAAGAGCTACAAAATTCTTTAACAAGAAAAGAGTAGTAATATAAGTTTTACTTGATAGTCTGTCTTTACGTCAAAAACCAAATCAGATCGTAAGTGGAATATTTTTTAAAAACTTAAACCTAGAAAATCAAACTCAAATAAAATTAAAAATACTTAAAGTATTTATCAAGCGAAGTGTCAAAAATACTGATTTTCCTCGCTGGACTAATCCAATGACTGATTAGAACCACTGATTGCAACGAAGTATCTTTGATGCTGATGTCGACTTGATGACTCATTTATACGACAGTTGAAAAAAATGCATTTTAATTTAAAGTCATTTTGAAACAGCTATAAATATTTCTAATACAAATGATCTCTTGAATCCCCCATGTTTTTAGGAAAAATCAAGCTAATAAATATCCAAATATTTAAAGGCTAGGTTAAGCATAATATGTCGTGAACTGATATGTAAAAAATGGAATCAAGTTCAGTTACAACTTATATGTGTAAGAATTTTAACGATCCCTTCATATTTTAACAATATGTGTGGAGAAAAGCACTTGGCTCGCGTTTTTCTTTCTGCTAAACCAAGAATATTAATTACGAGCAATTTTCCCGCAATATCATCCGCGTAAAACCCTTCCACCTTAAGGGTAGAATTTCTAAAATCCTTTCTTAGTGCTCGCTTATATCAGGAAAGGAACCTTGTACCAAATTTAAAGTTTCTAGGTAGTTTAGTTTACGGTAGTTTCGGCTGTGTGTTGATGTGTAAGTCAGTAAGTCAGATTTGTTTATTATGTACTAGCTGTTACCCGCGGCTTCGCCCGCGTAATATATAGCCTATGTCCTTCTCGGTACCCTAACCTATGTGTATGCAAAATTTCATGATGATCGGTTCAGTAGATACGGCGTGAAAGCGTAACAAACAAACAAACTCACTTTCGCATTTATAATATAAGTTGGGATGGGATGAAGATTATTTTACAACCGAATATGCTACCGAATAGCTGATGGCAAAAAACTTGATTAAGAATTTTGTGCTAGTGGTGTTAAGTTGGATCACTGGTGTGAAACGTTTAACGACCTCAAGCGCGTGGACCATATTATAGCTATCACACAAAAAACGCAAAAGAAGATTTGGGATTAAAGTATTGTGTAGCCTTTGTGTGTAGTTTGCGAGATATAAAATTTCTACAAAAGAATCAGTATCTTTACTGTTTCTTTTGTAGAAGTTTCATATTCAGAGTAAGAAACAGTTTTCTTTACAATATTTTTTGAGATGTGCGTAAACAAACAAATATACACAATATAATTTTGCAAGAATTTTTAGAAGCTTATGTAAAATAACATTTACAAACACTGTGTAATTCTAGCAATATTACATACGGTTTAAAATCATATCCTGAGTTGAGTCATGATGTTACCTCAATTGAGTAGAGGATAAAAAAAATTCAAATGTAGTCAACCATCGCCTTGAAATGCCTTTCGATGACTTTGAGAGAAGGAAAATTTGATTGAAGTGTCTAAAATACGGCTGTTAGTGCCGTTTTAGTTAGGTGATCTTTGCACCGCAGATTACAATTTTTGTAGCTAATCACTTCCCATTGACTAATCAACATCATCACGGTACAGACTCTCTTAGCTGCCTCACTCACTCACTCGAAGGAGTTCCACTGAATATTGTCAGACTTCAAACCGACAATATAAAAAAACTAACCGCCTAACGGCAGAAATAAAGGAAACCTGGAATTTTATGCAAACGACACTCTTGTTTATAAAGTGACCTAATATACCTACTCAAAACCTTAAAATTTGTGCGGTCAAAAAAGTTTGTTCCGAAACGCATAATAATTAAGCACACGCCACGGTAAGATCTACAAAATGAAGTCATCACAATTCACACTGTGTCATTTGTATTTCACATACCACATAATTAGACAAATGTATGTCATCAAAAATGATAGTTCCTATGCTCTGGTTGGTAGCGGCGTAAAAGTTTTAGTAAGATTTTATCAAACGGTTTTACATTTAGAATAGAAAGAACTAGACTAACTCGTGTCCTTTTTTTCTTTTAACAAAAACGTAAGTATATATTCCGTCCATTTTCCTAGTCAGCATACTAGGAATTGACAGGGAAAGAAGGATCAGATATACGTATGTCACGGTTTTATCCCTTTAATAAGTACATAAAGCTCAAAACCCGGACAACAGCTACCAAGGGTGCAAAGTTACACAGCTGAAGTTGCAAGCAAGGATATCCTCAAACAAAAGACAGAAAATGAAAGATCGCAAAATCTAGGCCATTTAGCATGTAGATATTATAAAAATCTTTTATACCTACCTATCTATAAACGTTCTATATATGTAATTCATGCATGACACTCTAAGTCCTTAACACTGGTAGTTTTAAATCGGACAGTTATATTTAATTGATAAAAATACAAATCTATACACGACAGTACATTACAGTAATTAAAAAGACAACTAATATAGATAGATTTGATTAACATAAATCCTGTTTCAAATTTCTTTTTCAAAAAATAACACCCTACATATCTACGATTGTAAATTTCACTTTGAACAGTAGCTCCTTTACCAGTGAATTAATTAACAGTTTTAATAGCTATTAACTTTAAAAAATTGTACATCCTGGGTTTATATTAGGGAGATCACAATATCATCAAATACCAAATAAAATATCTTTGGTTCTATCAAGTTGTGTGGAAGACCGAATCATTGTTATTCAAATATTAAACTTGAGAAAAAAATATACCAAAAATCAAGATTCTTTAATCTTGATTTTTCACCTACTTAGAAGTGGATCTTTATCCACTTCTAAGTAGGTGAAACCCTTTAAATGTATGTAGCTATATAATGTTTACTGGTAGGTAATCAACTACTTTCCTAGATATAAAGATATATAATACAAGATTATTCACATTCTTTTGTTGCCATCCATATAAAATTAATTATGCTTTTACAAGATTGGTAGCAACTTAGTAATTGGATAATAAAATAGCTTTCATATATTTGGTTTATTTCAGAATAAAATTAAACAAAATATAAGAACTAGGTAATGTTAGGATTAACAACCTTTGAATGTTGCTTTCTTTTTTAAATATAATTTTTTGATGATCAAAAATTATGTCACTTCGATTACTTAAAGTGTTATCAAACTGACATAATATTAAACTAGTATTTTTGAAATTTCCATTTTTTAAAATTATGTTAGAATCTTTACTATAACAAAGTTTTTGTAGTTATTACTTATTATTTGATTCCGTTCTCAACTACAAACCCACCAACATGCTAAAAGTGGCCTGAAGATTTTACAGACCTGGGCTCTGTCTACCCCGCAGGGGAAAAAGACGTGATAGTATGTATGTATGTTACTTATTATTATTACTTATTAAGATTTATGATCAAATACTAAAAGTATTCCCTCTTTTATTAATCTGTGACATACCTTTGAACAACATTCCCATGGCCAAGAGTCCGCCCATTCCTCCCTTCTTTCCGCCCAGACCTCCCTTGTTGCCCCTAGCTTCACTCACTAAAGCGCGGGCCTCCTCGCTGGCATTCTCATCAAGAAGCCTCAGCTTCACAGTGTGGCTCTCCAGGTAGTTGCCCAACTTGTACAGCAAGTACTTGTCCAATCTTTCTTCAGGTTTGTTCAAGGACCTCGCCAGTTCCGACGCAAACTCCTCAGCTTTACTGTCATTTTCCTTGCTTTCCTTCACTAAACTCACTCCAGGGAGCAACCTCAATTCGTCCTTAGCACTGAGTTTATCCAGCATCGCAATAGCTTCTATTTTCAGGCACGTAGGGCTGAAAATCCCGTTGCTGCAATCCTTTCCCATGGAGCGCGCCGCCGTTTCCAAGGTGTGCTCATTGTCACGAATTTCAGGGTTAGGCAAAGCCTGAGCCGTAGCCAGAAACACTAATACGAATGCTTTATACATTTCTAATGCACTGTGTACACGTGTGTACCGAATCGAATACGGTTACAGTTTGATAAGGTGATTGTGGATGCCAGCTTTTATATGTCTCACTATATACTCTTATGTCAATTATATTTTCATAGAAGACTGATTGCAAAAAGTTGCTCTAGATACATGCTAATTTGGCTCTTGTTTTCTACGTGTTAAGGAGTTGTTTTGTTTGATTTTTGTGATTAGATGGTAGCAATGTATGCTTCCGATTTAGTTTTGCATTCGTTTTATGAGTTTTTGAATGTAATTTGTGATCGAATTAATGTTCATGTAAATTTTTGCGGAAGGAATTAATAATTAGAAATGCACTCATCCTATTAATTGCATCACCGAAATTTATATAATACAAATACGATCTTTACTCTATACGTCCAACGTCTTTATTCTTTGCGTGATACACATAGTCAGGATCGTATCATCCAAATGGTAAATTATGATATTTGACGTTTCCACATACAAATGTCGCCCGGTCAATTTGTATGGGAATGTCAAAAAATATATGTACCCAGTATTGGTCCCATAGAAAAACCTATTTACCTATTTAACATTTCAATGATGACATAAATTTTTTCCAATTCAATTTTTATCATGACATTTAATTAAAACAATGCACACTCAGTCCACATATATATAAGTAGTTTATAAGGTCTAACTAGAATTGTGAGTTGACGTCGCTTGGAGAAAATGCGCTGTGCAGTTTGTTGCCGCTTCTTCTGCACTACGCTTTGGAAGCGGCATAAACTTAGCCATAAGTAATTATTGACGTCAACAAAAATTTTTTGTTGTAAAAATTGTAAACACAAATATGACAATTAATAAGTGTTCAAAGAAACCTATATTAAATAAACGATTGAATCTTGAATCTTGAAAAGTTGTTCAAATTGACAGGCTAAATCACCCCTTAATGAGTCCAAAACAATCACTATTTCACCATGTATTATCTATGGTGTCATATAAATAATCGCAATTATTGTGTACCTTCCACGCTGGTTCGGTAAAAAAAGAAAAAAGTAGAATGTACCAGCTGCTTCTCTTCCCGCGCAGACCGTAAAAGCCGATCGAGGGAATGGGCGTCAGGAATCATATCAATAGGCGATGCGGCTAGCAACCCATCAATATTTTGATTCCGTTCTCCCACCTACAAGCCCACCAACATGCTAAACGTGGCCTTAAGGTGTTATAGACCTGGGCTCTGTCTATCCTACAAGGGAAAAAGACGTGATAGTATGTATATATGTATTGTGCCAACAAGTGAAACTTAACTCCATACGATCCGTGGCAGTGGTTCCAAGATTTGCCTTAAACAATTACAAGCGTGAAAATATGAGAGGACGGATGAAAAAAACTGAATACACTAGCTGTATCTTTCTTATTAAACGCAGGTCATAAACGTCAATCAAGGGAATGAGTACACTTCGGAATTATTAACTAAGAGAGCGCGAAATGCTAGGGAAAAGTCTCTTTTTCAGCTTGATGAAAATTCTTTGATATGTCTGTCTGGCTGTTCTTATATATACAGGTCACATTTTTCAACCGGTCTATCATCATCATCAGGTGTTTTTTAGGCTCCACTGCAGGAGCGCGACCTTCTCTGTACTATACGAGCCATACATTAGCCAGAGCAGTCAGAAGATATGTCCTACACCCTCCACGCTGGCTAGAGGGATGGGAGAGTTCCCCAGTTACCTTTTACGACATCCACTGGAAGACTTTGTGTAATCCTATTCTACTCAGCCGTGTGTTATAGTTATTTATCGATTCTTAATTTTAAAAAATTCAAAATGGTGGAAGTGCTTTAAAGGGCCTTAGCGCATATGGGTGTATGGTTCGCTATTTTCTGTTATGATAAGTTGAAATAAAGCGATCTATTACTGTTTATTCTATCATTTGTATTTTCATGCCTAGGGTTAAAAAATAAATAATCGATTGATTGATACTCGCTAAATATTAGCTGCATATTCCTCTGTTATATATAAGTCTTCCATAGTAGCACAGGTATCTTAAGGAATCTATTTCAGGAACTAGTCTCTTCATAATTTAATAAGCAAATTCATTTTAAAATCGCCAATGAAATTGTTATTACCTTTGTACGATGCTTTTGTAAAGAGAAAATAAAGAAATTTAATATTCTTATTATATTTAAAAAAAATCCGCTATTTTGCTAGTCGTGGCCCAAGACAAAGAGAGGATCCATAATTGCCTGTCTAGTGGTTGCAAGTATGGCATCAGATACATGCGCCCAGCTTCCCGAGCTGCTATTTTCTCATCCCCAATCCATCCAAGCAAGTAGTATCTCAAATACACTTATCCTGTTTCCCTTCCAACAAACTCTTACCCTTTCCTAGTTTTGAAAATGGTTTCGATGGGCAGCAGCGGTGGAACTGATTTAGCCAAACCACTTGCCAAACATGGTGAGTGTTTTTAATTATGGAAATCCTTGCGTCTGTGCTGGTGGATCTTGCAGCTAGGACGATGAATCATCACAATCAGTACAACTAAACCGGTTACCTTTTAGAAATAAATATAGAGGTATCATGAACCTACTTTTTATCAAACCACCCAAAATGAGGGTAATGTTTATCACATATGTACACGATATGTATTTGACGACCTCCGTGGCGCAGCGGTCAACACGCCGGCCTGTGGCACGGATGGTTCCGGGTTCGATCCCCGGTCAGGTCAAGATGAAAAATTATCTTTTTCAGATTGACCTGGGTCTTGGATGTGTATACAAATATGTATTTGTTATAAAATATAGTATCGTTGAGTTAGGATCCCATAACACAAGTCTTTCTTAAGAACTTACTTTGGGGCTAGCTCAATCTGTGTGATTTGTCCATATATATTTATTTTTATTTATTTATTTATATGTATGCATATATGTATGTATGTATGTATGTATGTCTGTACTATTATTGCTTGCTGTAGCCTAAACTACTTGACCCATGTTGAGGTGTGAGGATAGATTCGTATTTTTATAGTGCTATTTATATATCTATATCTACATAGTTCTACAGTTTGTGTTACTAAAATAATGCAACTTCACGCTTTGGTTCCATCCAAACTGCCCCAGTCATACTCATCTGACGTATCTGAGCGTGCTTCCGGTGACATCCCTAGTCGAAGGGCTTCGAAACCTATCTCTATTATTACAACGGCGTGTTAGTTTATATTATTAATGCTTCAAAATGATTCGTCAAAGTTTTTACGTCCAGCCTTTGCTTCACCTAGTCTTCAGGGAATAGCTTTTACTTTTGCTTATAATTTGACTACATTAGATCTATATCTTGCTTCATGGGAGGTGAGGGTATGGTCTAAGGTGGTAGACGCAAACTAAAATAATGCCTATTCACTCTTACCGTGAAAATCCCTAAATTGTACGATCGGGAAACAAAAACGAGGGGAGGGAATTCCATCCCTTCGCAGTTCGCATAATAAAAGAGGAGGCAAATATTCAATCAGAAAAGAAGAGTGTCAACATATTTTCTACATATTTAAATTATTTTGGGGTTAAAAGACTTTATTTAGCGAGACAGATTAAATACTACTTTTTAACATAATTTATGCGAAGTTAGATAATTGGATCCATTTAAACATTCACTAAATACTCGTTCGATATTTTTTTAATATACTTATATCTTTTAATTTGTTGACAGAATTTTATGTAATAGGACCATTTGCAAAATCGGTAGTATGTAATCAATACGATATTGATTCTTCAAATAAAACAGAAATTTAAAAAAATACCGGCAGATACTTTGTGATCTGGTATTATATAAAATACTTGAACACAGACATACAAGAATTTTCTCGAATATACTTAAAATAAAAATGAAAGCTTTGCAACTGCGTTACTAAAACCTTTGATAAGATTATAAACTGTCCTTCAACATCAAGCCCCCATAAAAGTTCTTCTATGTAGGCATAGAGTACTTATTAAATTATTTGAATCAAATTCAGTGTTTATATAATATTTAATCAGCATTGATGCCTTCGTTTCTGGTTGCTTAGGATAATCCTATTTTCGCCAACTATAGCTAAGTATCTAGTAAAGGATACCACACCTTAATCAGTCCGTTTAGGAGCTATCATTAATATAAACAGACATTATGACGACTCGTTATTGTATCCAGTATTAGATTGATAACTATAGAAACCGCTGAATAGCGCAGCGGCTTAGAAATGGTGTATTTATATAAAATCTTTAAAAAATTTAAAGTAGATATTAGCAATTTTTCCGCGACTCCGTCTGCGTATTTTATTGTCTATATCACCCGCAAAGCGAGAAGCGAGAGAAAGAGGCCTTTGCCCAACATTGGGACATTCTTTAATGGCTCGTAATAATAATAATAATATCACCCGCAAATAAATCAGCTTCCTTTAGGTGAAATTACGTAAATCGGTCCAGTAGTTTCGGAGCCTATTCAATGCAAACAAACAAACTATAGTCAGTCTAATAGAATATACATACACGGACGAAAATCATCCCTTTTTTGAACACAATTTTCTTAGATTCAAATGAAGTTAATTTTTTGAACACAATTTCTTAGATTCAAATGGATCTTAGTGTAGAAAAGAAGAATTCTTACTACCGCATAATAATATCTGCAAAGCAAATTATTGCTCACACATTTCACACAAACTAAAAATTCAGTTTCACGAAATTGCAGGCCAACAGCCCGTAACGAAATCATTTTGGCCATTTGCTTTTAAAACTTTTATTTTAAATATTAAATAGTACATAGAATGAGGAGCAGTTTGTGATTAAATGCACATCATTTGTTCCTTGTTATTATGAAAAACTTTTGTTACATTAGCCCTAAACTCCTTACTATATCATTCATGGCGAATTTTTAAAAAGTTTCCATCATTGTTACCGTAGGGAAAGTTGTTCATATCGACGGGGTAAATCACTCCTTAGACCTTCTAAAACGATCAAAATTACACGATATTAAAATTTAAGAGCGTCGCTCTTGAACGTGTTGTTTCGTCCATCTTTCTCTATCCTCGGCTAATATTTTAACGCCCTGTTATGAAACACTTTCCACTTTTTTCTTTATTTTTTTGATGTGACTGAGCCTGGGCTTTTCTGCATGAAAGTTTTCATAATATTCAGGTACAGCATGTGCATTAATCACTAATTAAGGGAGATTTTGCTTGCCATAATGAACAACTTGTTCAATGGGAAAAATGTTAGAAACTCAATACAAAAGTTTTTGTAGAATATTTTTCGGCTGTCGCGGCAATTTATACGGAAATATCGAAATGAAAAATGAGTTTGAGTTGACATTTGTCCAGTGTAAAGGAGTGCGATCAATAATTTTAAATATTTTGCCGATTGTTACCATTTTGAAAAACAAATCATTTACATTCAATTCCAGTATAAAGGAAGATTTGATGTTCGAATATTGTACTTTTAAAACAACTGCTACCACTGGGCACCGATGCAACTGACCGTATAATTTTAGTAGTAATTTTTTTCACTTACCTTTCATCATCATGCCCATAGCGAGGAGTCCTCCCATGCCGCCTTTCTTGCCTCCCATCGACAAAGGACTTTTTCCTCGCGCCTCACCGATCATACTTCTTGCCTCTTCTGCTGCACCATCATCCAAAAGCCTCAGCTTCACTGCATGGGTATCCAAAAACGTTCCAACATGGTACAGCAGAAATTTGTCCAATCTTTCATCGGGATCAGAAGATAAAGACCGTGCAAACTCATTGGCAACCGCCTCTGCCTTTGAGTCACCTTTTTCTTTTATCAAACTAACACCGGGTATTAACGCCACTTCGTCCTTGCTGTTCAACTTTTCGAATAATGAAATAGCTCCAATCTTCAAACATGTTGGACTAAGTATTCCGTTTGAACAATCCTTCTTCACGACTTTGTTGGTAGATAATGTTTCAGGATTCTCTAGATTTGGTAATGCAAATGCACATGATGCAAAAACGAGAAGGATAATTTTGAACATATTGAACTTCACACGTCCACAACGGTCAATGGGCAATAGTACTATGATGATCTGTAGTGTTGTCACCCTTTTATATTTTGCCTTTTGTGGTCGGATGATTACTCCAGGCTAGCGCGTGTCTTGGTCTGCGATTCCGATTTGTAACAACGTTATAATCACAATCTTAAAATGCATTTGTAGCATCCTCTCCATCTTTATTATTGAAGTCATAAGATTCAAATTGTTTTGTAGCATTATCTTCATTATAAGCATCATTAAGTTTGTTTATTCTCACATTTTCATAGGGTCGTTAGTAGCATGAGTGCGGCGATAGTAATTTGTATAGAAAACGATTCTTTAAAGCGCTGATTCTATGGTTGATTTTGATTTACGTTTTGCTATAAACGCTTTTTGGTGTTGTTTTATTTTGACAGCTGTTCAGATGCTGAACGTGGGTATGATTTTAATGTATGGAGTTTATAATGAAGATTAAGCTCTTTCACTTGTTCTGCCATTGTTAGACGGCTGATAATTTGGCTGAAAAAACTAGAGTATGAAATGGTTCTTTTCAAATATATTCCATACTTAAACTCGAAAGTGGGTACTTTTTAATGCCTAGATTATTACTTTCAGTACTGTTACAGTTTGAGTGAATACTGTTATATTTTATCCGGGATACAGCCACACAATTGGTTCTTAAAAATAATAAAATGGTTAGCAACATGCACTTATTTACTCTGAGTTTTACTTTAAGGTTATGTTCCCGGTTTTTAGGGTTCCTTAGTAAGTAAGGAACCTTACAGTTCTGCCAGGTCTGTCTGTCAGTCTGTTTGTCTGTCCAATTTTTGTTTGATAAAAAGATTAAAATACTATGGTAAAAATCATTGTAAAAATATACAACTTTTACTATTTTATTGCAAATTTTGTTACTTAACAACTGTTTAAATGAATTGTGGTCTTGTATAACTCTTGTATGAATTCACAATAATTTAACTAAGATTGATTATAGTAGATTTTTTTGGCAATGCCTAGATGTAATATTATTAATGAATTCTTCTTTGTATCAATCTTAAAAAGTGATCGTTGGCTTACGTGAAATACAAACATTATTTATAATGTACAGGTTTCCGTTTGTATAATTATCTGCTGATGTTGAATTTCAATTAGTATTATTACTATTTGACAAGAATTTACTTGTATACTTTATTCTTCTTCTTTTTCTTCTTCCACACCTTTTACCACTTTTTATGGGGTCGGTACAGCATGTCAGTTTCTTCAACCTCAACTTATCGCTGGTCAGTTACAAACTTCTTACACACGTCCTCAATTAGGCATTCCATCCACGTTTTCTTTGGTCTTCCCCTATTTCTTCAACCTCTAACTATACTTGCATATATAATTCACGTTAATACGTCTCTACAGCCTCGAGACTTAGTTACGGGGTTGGAACCAGAAAGTATAGGAATAGTTTGTTATAAAGCCTATAGTCGTGCAGCAGTGGACAAGTATAGGCTGATGATGATGAAAGCCTATGCAATGCAACCCAGGTAAAACTAGTTCACACTATATACTGACAAGAACATTGCTTATTACAAGCTTCAGCAGTAATATTAAATGAATTATCTGACGAATCATCTTATTAATAAGAATTAAAAAAAATGGCTTTAAAACTCTCGATCTCAAAAACTTAATAGATTTCGATGAAACTTACACTGTTGCCTAAATTGCATAATACCTAGTCTAAGAATTTTTGTAATTTTTAGTTTTTGAGGTATGGGCGTACAAATATACATATACTTTACACAAATGAAATACACATACTAAGACTTTGGAATAGACTAAAATAAAAACAGTAACTTACTTAGTAGTTAACTTTTTTTAAATTTTTAATTCATCCAAAAACGGGCCATTTCTGACAATATTACATACATATGGATCGAATTGATAACATCCTATTTCGAATTGGGTTAAAAGACGTAAGAATTATTTTTTTTTCCTGTGAAATTTCTAGAATGCTTAAGAGAAATTGTTTTATGCAAATCATGAGGAAACTTAATAGACGAACTCTTTTTCTTAAAGATGGGAACAACATGGCTAATTATTGTTCAGGCATGACAAATGTTCTCGTATCGAGTTTCTATAATTTCCTTGCAATGATGTTTGCGCTATTAAAAGAGAGTAAGCGTTGGGAAAAACTTGAGAGATAAAGAAATGGTTAATGACGATTTTCGCTTTTCATTGCACACACTCACTGTAAAATAAGGGTCTTTACACATATTCGCGGTCTTACCGGATGAGAACGGGTGCGCATTAATTCCTACAAGACTTTTTACACGTCTGTTGTTAAAAAATCTGACATTGTCCGCTCGGCTGGCCTAAAAATAAATAAATATATACGGACAAATCACACAGATTGAGCTAGCCCCAAAGTAAGTTCGCGACTTGTGTTATGGGATACTAACTCAACGATACTATATTTTATAACAAATACATATATAGATAAACATCCAAGACCCAGGTTATTCTGAAAAAGATCGTTTTCATCTTGACCTGACCGGCGATCGAACCCGGGACCATCCGTGTCGCAGCCTGGCGTGTTGACCGCTGCGCAATGTTTGCAAGGAGTACTTTTCGGTGACATTACATGCCTTTAAGTAAGCATCAAGATAGTCAGATTTCGATAGGGAAATTAAACAGAAATTCGATAAATATTGGTGACAATGTTCGGGCGGTCTAATATGCACTCACCAATCATCAAAATGAAATATTGTTCAAATTATATACCTCTTAATTTTAAAGTCGGAGTAAATGCCTTAAAACTCCAGCTAAACTATGTGAACAGGCCTTATTACTTATGAATGAACTCAATACTATTATGAAGTGTGCTATAGTTTTACAACTCGACAAGTTCAAATTGATTATCTACCATCAACGGTTTTGTATGGAGATTGTGAAATTTTAACTTAACAAAAGGAGCAGTGGAGTTATGGATATGTGAAGCGAACATTGAAGTATTAAGATTGTAGTGACTTAGTAAAGAGGTAATGTTATGTTTCCAGGCCTCCGATGATGCATCTCTTTATTACGAGTCTTTGTTTTTTTGTTAAGTAAGCTCTTCGATTGTTAATGTGTTTCGTTTTTGCACATTGTAATTTGAGTAGCAAATTCTTTCTGATAGTATATTAATGCGAAAGTAAATGTGACTTCATATAGTATGTAGAATAAAAGTAATGAAAGTACAGTAGTTTTCACTTTTGGGATGCTTATTATGTAACAGTTTTTGTAAAATTTGTTTGGTAAATGAGTGCTAAATTAGGTAAGATAATTGGTATCTTTTCAGTAAAATTTGTCTAAGACGAAATAATGAAATATACATAAATTAATTATTTACGATTACTTAAACACTCATTGTGTGTGTATTTTTTAGTTTACAAATTAATATAATTAGTCACATTGCATTTTCTAGTATACTTACTCATAAAACTAGTCATTGATTGGATATTATAGGTATTTATTTTTAATAAAAATACTCAGTGCTTGTTATTAAAAAGACATACCTACATTACTTGATTCTTAATGGGCTTACGTTTTCCCCTTTTCATACTTCACATCCAATACCAAATAATCATGTATGGGAAATTCTATGATAAAGGTTTTCCGTCCATTTAAAGTGGCTTCAAAAGTCTTAAATAACCATGTTTGTTTAAAACGCAGGTCATAGTTTTCATTATAATATTATTTTAAGAAATTTTTTGATTTGCTTGTTGAAAACTAGCCAGATCAAAAACATATCTAGTCTTACTTTCTGTAGACTTGACACCCATTTGGATCTCAAATCTTTTGCCGATGAAGCTGATACTTACATGATATGATAATAAAGAACTTGGGCACCATTTTATTTAATTTTTTTAAATTTTTGTAGTAGTAAACGCCTATGGGTTTGCAGCGAAGATGAAAATTTTTTCTAATAATTAATATACGTATCAAGCTTTTATTCAGTTTTATTTTAGGGGGGCACCCTAGGCACAGTAGCAACGCCTAAAAAATACTTCAGGCTATTTACTAGTGCTTATATGATTTACATTCCTGAATTTCTTTCTATTTGTAAAGTATTAGGAATAAAATGATTGGCGTCGCAACTGTGCGTAAGCAACTGCGGCGCTGTTCAGACGATGACATCTCATGAATTGCTCCAACTGTCCTACTTCCTGCACCGTAGAGGACTTGATGGAAGCTAACGATCACGCCGTCCAGGTGGCCAATTTCTGGTCTAAAATATTATAAAATGAATAGATATAGCGTTTTTGACTCGAAAAGAAGAAGAAAAGCGTATCAGTGCTGCAAAATCTGCGGATCGAGCTATTTCGCGTTCGAGGTTCTATATAGAAGATAGTTAATATTTCATTATCATCATCTCAGCCCACTGCTGAGTGACTAGGTCCTTATTAGTTTTTGCCATACTTCTCGGTCCTGTTCTGCACTTACTCGGGACTCAGTCAGTGACTTAAAAAAAATTGTATTTGCCCCTTGTCTCGAGCAATTAGATAATGAATGCTATAATAACAGTACGAATATTTTAATAAGTACCGGCCTAAAATTATTGTAGTAGTCCAAAATTAAATAGAATCAAAGAATGTATATTAATGTAAAATTAAAGTTAAAATATATGTTTTAGTTAGGTATAAATAAATAAATATATACGGACGGACATATCACACAGATTGAGCTAGCCCCAAAGTAATGTATTTCTCTATTGTCTCGCTGAAAACTGCTTCTAGAGGCACAATTATTTTTTCATAAAATCTATTACTAAAATAGTTATATCCCTATGTTTTATTTTTTTTCTTGAAAAACTGTGTATTAAAATATATTTTTTTAGCAAACGATTTTTTAGAAAAAAATATAGAATAGGGGCATACCTATTTCAGTACTAGATTTTATGGAAAAAGAATTGTGCTTTTAGAAGCAGTTTTCAGCGAGAAAATAGAAAAATACATTTGTATGGAAACCATATTGAAATAATACTGCTAGGATGCGCTCTTAACTAACTGCTGTCCGCCTTTATAACATCAGACACTTGTGACGCCACACATATCGCTTTAGCGTACAAAATCAATTTGATCGTAGGTAACAACCAGCCAACTAAATTCTCATATCATACGTATATATGATAAAGTTTGGTCGGTAGTGATGTGAAATATTTTGTTGTTGAAAAATAAAAGACCATCAACACTCTTGTCACACTCCTGCCCCCTTATTTACTAACTCGGATGACAGCTGTCGATGCCTATCAATCTAGAATTTACAGTTACAATGCGGGTTTTGCTTGCTCGAAATTTTTATTTGGAATACAAAAACCGCATTGTAACAGCAAATCCTAGATTGATAGGCATCGACACCTGTCATCCGAGTTAGTAAATACGGGCTGGTGATGCAGTTGTCAAGCGGTTATCACTTACCATCAGGTGGTAGCAGGTTTGCTTGTTTGCCGTTGGTTGGATTGAGGGAACGGGATAAAGATATTTGGAACGCTACTTGGCAGGAAGTATTGGGGATGAGATAGAAGCAGCTTGAGCGCGCGTTTCCGATACCATACACTCAACCACCGTACAGATTCTTGTTTTTTGTTTCAGGTAAATCTGTAATTTGTTACAACTTCTCGCCAGTTTTACCAAGATAAGACCCTGATATGGCAGTAGGTATATTAAATTCATTATTTTGAATAATTGATGCTTAATCTCATTGTTTGTAACTCTATCACCCATTAATAAGGTTCAATTTTCGATGGGAATATATTTACTGCCTTAAAAACGCTTTGCTAGAAACAGACATTTTTAATTTTTATTTTACCAATGTTTGTACCTACTTCTTTTGTGGGTGCACAGACTGTGAAATGTAGTTTGTTATACTTTTTAAACAAATTTATATTAATGTAGTTTTCATTTTTACTAAGTCAGTTAAGTTTTGTGTTAGGCTATGTTAAATATCGTCCTACTTTATTTGAAACAAAAGTGAAAGATAATGGTAGGTATTCCTTATAAAAATGCATATGTTTTTATTATAATAAGACTAGATATAAATTAGCAAGTAGTTGTTCTAGATTACTGTATGACCTTAATTTAGATAAAATTATTTTTAAATAAAAACGGTCTTCAACAATATAGTGAACCGACTGGATTCAAAAAGAAGTAAATAATTAAATCGCTAGTAACCAATGACAATAGTTTATTTAACATACACATTTTATAAATTAAATTAATTTATTTATGTTTTTATTACAATGCGTCACATTGTGGCAACATGCCCAGCGCCCAGCATACTGGCAATGTTCTCTCGTTAACTAACCATCAATTTATAACAACCAAAAATAAAGAATGTACGTACAATATGTATGCTGTTATCGTACAAATCTGAAATCGAGTTTTATTTCGGTTGCACGACTAAATTATTTTGGTGAAAACAAACAATCAATTAGAAAGTGCTCTATTAGAAGTTATTATTGTGGTCACACGAGGATTAGGGCTGACACAAACAAAATTAAGTGAATAAGATTTTGCTTTGTTGTTACCGGCTTTGGTGACGTTGGATGGAGGAACCAAAGAAAACTGCAGGATACCATTACAATTGGAAATATGATTTTGTCCCATTCGGTGTCGAGTCTAGGCCCTTGGTCCGTGGGGCCCTAGCGCTACAAGCCTTTTTAAGGAAATAGCAAAAAGGTTAGTCGACATCACAGGTGACCGAAGAGCTGGCAGCTACTTTGGACAAAGAATAAGTCTCGCTATTCAAAGGGGGAATGCTGCCAGTATCTTTGGAACCTTGCCTAAAGGGACTCCTTTTAATAATATATTTTAGGTATTTTATCATATTTTTTAAGGTGTTTAGTTTTAGGTTAATTTTTCAAAATTATTTTATATGTAATAAGTTTATTTTAGTTTAAACAAGATTGTAGTTAATTACTTAGTTTATTATGTAATTAATTATTTATTGACTTACCTATGTGACTTAGCAATCGCATTTATGTGAAATATTCATTTCACCGAACTGCGATTGGAAATATATTGCCATCACATCAATTTTGTACTTGCACAACTGTTATTTACTGGTTTATACTTACTTTAAATAACAAAGCATGAAAAAAGTCAAGGTTGAACTCAGAACAGAATTTTATGACAATTAGAGTTTGACACACGAAATTGGCGGGAAACAGCTTTTTTGACATTTTACTTTTTTTAGACAGTAAGGATGGCCTGTTTGCTTTTTGTGTACAAGTGGCCAACACTAGTGTTAGATTTTTCAATCTCCTTAGGCATATCGTTCTTACGTGCTCTCCAAAGCACGGAGAGGGTTAAGATGGATCTCTCTGGATATGTTTTAGCCCTTGTGGACACCCATCGTCGTAGATAATGCGCTTGGGATTGTTTTATATGCGTTAACCAATGGCTTTGGCTAATAAAAGTAACTGGGTAAAAATTACTTTTGAGATAACAAAGTATAGACCAAGTTAAAAAATTTTAGGTAGTAATGAGTGACTATAAGTTTTTTTTTAATTTGTTACACATTAAGTTAAATAAAGTACTTTTAATACGGTTTTATTGCATCACATACAGTATTACATTACGACTTACGAGCAATTTTTCCGCGTTTTTATCCGCATAAATCTTCACATTATTTCACTACCTTAGGGGTTGAATTTTTAAAAAGCTTATTTACATCTTGAAAGGATCCTCTGTATCAATTTTCTACAAAAATGGCACCTTTACTCACGCACTAAATTTATAACTACACTAGCTGTTACCCGCGGCTTCGCCCACGTGATATATAGCCGATGTCCTTCTCAATACCCAAATATATGTGTATGCAAAATTTCACGATCATCGGTTCAGTAGATGCGGTGTGAAATCGTAACAAACAAACAAACTCACTTTCGTAACTATAATATTAGTTAGGATTAGGATAAAATGTTTGTTATTTAATATTAAAAACGTAGCACATATGTGTATTTTTACTTCTTTTTTACTAATAACATAAGATTTACCATCCATGTCAACCCTACATAGGTAGGTATAGATTGACAGAAAGTGTGTATCAGTGTGTGACTAATGCCTTGCCTTCCGTCACCGTAGGGCTTGAGGCGTGATGTCTACATCAACATTTAGTTTGTCTGTTGGTTTATTTTTGTATGACTTAAAGAAGATATGGGATTCAACCCGCATTCATGTATTATTGTTAGAATTGTACAGTTTTCATTACAAGCGGCCCCTTTTAGACAGAAAAAGTATGTCTGTCACATTCGACAGTAAAGATAGGCCAAACTGGCCACTTTGTGCAGATGATGTGATGACTTCATCATTATCAGGTCCTTTCCAAGTCTCCACTGCAGGAGTACGACCCTCGCTGTACTACCAGAGCCATAATTAGCCTTAGCAGTCGGAGGATTTGGCCTACACTCTCAACGCTGGTCAAACGAGTTGGAGAGGTCTCTTTGATATTTGAAAGCTTTGTTTAGCTTGTGTTTCCTAAAACGCCTTCTATAACATCCACGGGAAGACATGAAGTGGTCCTATTCTGCTCTGCCGGGAACCACACATTCATGTGATGACTTAAACGCATAATATACTCGTATTATGAGTGGCTGGCAAACTATCGCCTTCGATAGAAATGACTGTCGTACGTAATGCATTGGGACATGCCAATCAGGCTTAACTAATCACGTCTTTATTCATTGCAGGGTAGACAAAACCTCATAATAACAAAAGGTCATGGTCATATGCTATGATTTATATCATTTGCTATACGTCAAACAGTTACTAGGTTAACGTACTTACTCGGTTGCCCTGCATAGCCTCAGGCTAGTGTGTGGTGGTGGCGGCCATCTGTCTGGTTTGGATTAATGATGTGCTGTTTCCAAATTCCCATTCCAGTTTCCGGAAAAATTCCCGGAATGCTTATTTTTTGTCTTTTTTAAAGAATTCTTAACTCATACAGCCTACGTCAGGAATGACTGAAAACGAAAAGGGGAGGTGAGCCCAGCATCGGGACATCCAAGCAAATTAAAAAAAGCACATATACTAATTACGTCTTTATCCATTGCAGAGTAGACAGAACTTGGGCAATTTGATCTAAAGACCATAATAAGAAAAAGCCATGGTCATAATATAATATGATTGATATCATTTGCTACAAGTTAAACAGTTACTAGGTCAATGTAGTTGCCCTGCATAGCCTCAGGCTTGGTGGCGTGATGGCGATGTTCAGGTCGTGATGGCGACCGTCTGTCTGGTTTAGATTAGTGATGTGCTGTTCATATCCGTTTCCGGGAATGTTCCCGGGGTTCTTATTTTTTTGTCATTTGTAAAGTATTTTTAATTTGTCTCGTTCTTAACTTGTATCGCCTTTGACAGGAATGACTGGAAACGGAAAGGGGAAAGCCCAGCATTGGAACATCCAATCAGGCTAAAAAATCACTTAAACTAATCAAGTCTTTATCCATTGCAGCGTAGACAGAACCTGGGCCATGTGATCTAAAGACCACAATAAGAAAGGTTTTGGTTTTATTTTATGATGAATATAATTTGCTATACGTTAAACAAACATTCCTATATTAACAACCTATAGTTACTAGTTTAATGTACTTACTCGGCTGCCCTGCGTAGCCTTAGGCTAGTGTGTGGTGATAGCGACTGTCTGTCTGGTTTGAAATAGTGATGTGTTGTTCCCAAATTCCCATTCCCGTTACCGGGAAAACTCCCGGGAACGTTTTCAATTTAACCGGGATCGTACCCAAGTTTTTCGGGAACGTTCCCAATTTCAGTAGGACATTTCCCATCTAAATTAGGAAATATATGTAGATGCTTATTTTTTGTCATTTGCAAAGTATTCTTAGCTTGTCTTGTTCCTAGTATCAAGGGAATATTCCTGGCAAAACTCAAACATTCCCAGAGAATTTGGGTACATTCTCAGAGCATGTTCTTGACATTTATGACCATATCAAGTGATGCATTTACATTAGTATAATATACAGCGTGCAACATGACCCTCGAAATTGCCTTAAAGAGGTGACTCAGACCGTCGATATGAACAACTTTTCCTATGGGATCAATGCTAAGATTAAAAAGAAAAATTCTACATTTTCATACAAATGTGTTCAGCCTAAGAATGACATATGTGCTAACACAAAGCTGTCACGCACACAAGCATTCAAAAATTGGCCTGTATTTTAAATACTGAAACAATGGCACGACGAAGTCTAGAGAGTATAATTATAATCAGGTCTTTTTTAGTCTCAACTGCAGGAGCACGACTCTCTTTGACTCTCTGACTACCAGAGCCGTATTAGCCTGAGCACTCAGAGGTTTTGGCCTACACTCTCCACGCTGGCGAGACAGGTTGGAGAGGCCTGTTTGTTTGGCTGTTTAAAAACTTTGTGTAGCTTGTGTTCCCTAAGTCACCTTTTACGACATTCACGGGAAGACTTGGTATGGTCCTATTCTAATCTGGCACTACTACTACTACTACTAATATACATGGCAGAGAGAATACAGTCAACGGTAATAACACTGTCCCTTTTGCATGTCACGGTGGACGACCACAACCTAGAATAGTTGACCACTTTTACACAAACTGGCATTTATTGAACAACTTTTACACGCTAGTAATAACGGAAGCAATGACTCTAACTTGTGTTAGAGAAAAATCATCATCGTTAATAAAGAAACCATTCAAAAAGTTTTATTTTTTTTTCGATTCACTCTAAAAACTGACGATATCAATTTCACCCATTGTAATATTGTCAGAATTGCACGGTTTTCATACATACTGTGTATAACATTTTATGTGTATGTATTTACGTTCACTTATATTTTTGAAACTATAAGTCATCATGTACAAGTTTCATCAAAATTGGTTTAGTAGTTGGAGAAAAAGAGACGATGTATGAGTCACTAAGAAATACTGTAAGTTAAGAAATTAAGTTACTTCCTGTTCTTCTGTTAAATATAAGTACATTATTAATTCATGGTACATATCATAAGGTTTCGTTAATTGTCTTGTTATAGATACAAACTTTATAATTTTAAGACATCATAAGGTCTTTTTAGTCTCCACTGCAGGAGCACGACCCTCTCTTTACTACCAGAGCAGTTATAGGATTTAGTCTACCCTCTTCACGCTGGCCAGACGGGTTGGAGAGGTTTCTTTGATGTTTATAAGCTTGTGTTTCCTAAGTCGCTTTCGATGACATACACGGCATGACTACGAGTGGTCCTATTCAACTCTGCCGGGAACCACTTGGCTAATATTAATTTTTAAACTATTTCAAATTTTAAACAATTCAATTAAAACAAATATACTGCCATTATCATCACTTCATGCCTAATACTTTTCGTTAGGTAATTTTATAAGTTAAATTAATACGATACTAGTAATAGGTTTACTAGTTTATAAAAGTACTGAATTTTACTAATTTACTTAACTGGAGATTAATTGAGTAAAAAATAAACAAAATTAATAGAGTTTACACCATTATAACATAAGTATGAATGAATGATTATTAAGTGTGTTATGTGGTTGCGGTTGAATGTTAAACATGTAGGTTAATAATGTTTGACGCATTGGCAGTGAATTTCATTTACCATCAAGTTACCTTTAAGTTAAATACATACATATTCATCATCATCGTCATCAACAGGTCTCTTTTTAGTCTCCACTGTAGGAGCACGACCCTCGGCGAAGTCCTCTGACCTGGTATAAAATTTTAACACATATGTAGTAACAATAGTCAATTAATGTCAGACACACAAAACTTGAAGATGAATGAAAGACGATAATAGAATAGGGATAGGTATGTTTTAGCAAGTGTTTTGTTTTTTCTAAACGACGCTTTTTAGTCATAATCATAATAATACTTAAAAGAGTTAAAAACTTACAAAACATACAACCTTGACAATGGAATAAAGTATTAATGTTCGTTCCGTTGGAAACTGTATTTACTTTCATTGAGTGCGGTTAAGTGTGAGCTGAGAACGAGGTGTGGTCTCACTGACGATGAAAACCAATAATTTATTTTAAGTCAACTTTCTGAGTGAATTTATATATTTGCTTATCAGACATAATTCAGAAATGTTACTTTTTTTTCAAACTATGATAATTGTCTTTAGTTTAATGATTATTAAATAAAATACTGCGACTGTTTTGGAACAACCACGGTTGACAAGAATACGCTAAATGAAACTCGGTCTATACTGGACTATGCTAATTCATAGTAAGTAGCTGAGTAAATGAAATGTAACCCATTTGTGGTCTCAACTTCTAATTCATACGATTTTTTCGCAGTCACACATCGATGGCCACTGGTACCGTTACAGCTTTGTATCTACCATATTATGAGAAATTAAAAACAATACAAAATATGTGTAATGTTAAATTAAAACAATATGTTTTGTATAATTTTATAACTTATATCTCAGTTCTAGCAAGTTCAGGCTGAAGCGGACTAACGCCATCGAGTGATAAAGACCTCTGCATCGCCGTCGTATAACTATGCCACCCACAAAACACAGAATTCTACGTTTTGTGATGTCTCCTACCTTGTAGCAGATCCAGTATTTTTATGAATATTATATTGTCTTTGCTTACTCAGTGAATGGCTGGTATGCTATAACTACATGTCACGCTTTCAGTTGGGACCCACCCACTGTCATTAAAACCAACTACAAAATCAAATAAGCGTGGTTCCGACACACTATTCTAACAATAGTAATTTTCAAAAATTTTCTCGTTATATAGGGTAACTAATCATGCTAATCTTCTAGAAAAGTTTATTCGTCTAGGTGTATGTTTAATATTTGTCATAACTTCAGTTTGCCCCTCAACTTGACCCGTAATATATGTATCACAGGCAAACACACCAATGCCACTAAGGGACAACGTAACTATCCAACAGTAAAAAAAAAATTAAATCGGTCCACAAGTTCCTGAGATTAGCGCATCAACCAACCAATCAACCAACAAATCAAACAAACACTTCAGCTTTTTAAGGGTGCTCCTTGGCATTTCGACTCTGTTTAACTCTATAAAAATGGTTAAACATAAAACTTACTACTACTAACTACTTAAAATTACTTGCAGAGGAGGACTTTTTTCTAAAGTTCATAGTTTTTAGAAAAAAAAGTACCACGTACATCAATTTTAATTGCAAATATTCATTAACTACGTAACTCTTTGTCTTAGAGTCACACAAATACCAATTCACCTACAAACTCTCCCGAGGAATTTTTCTTTAAGACTTTATTCTTCTTTTTAAACTTAAATTTATGTTATTTAATATTTTGAATGACCGCTGAGTCGACCGCTGATTTTCTGACGGGTAACTAAGGTTCAAAACTAGGCCCATATCCTGAAGGTCATTAGCGCATGTACCAGCCTTAAGATTAAATATTAAAACATATCACACGATACATTCCACGCTTGCAGACGGGACCCACCCAATAAAATTACAACCAACTACAGACAAGAAATATTTCGTCCCGCTATTCTATCTACCTACAGTGATTTCCACATTTTTTTCGTATTAAACTAAACTGGTCACGCTTACTAGAAGTAGTTTTAAGAAACATTTTTCAACCGCAGAATAATTCGGAGCCCTTCATCGGTCCACTGTGATCTCAATTTCAACCGTTCAAAAATGTGATATTTTAATATTTTTAAGCCTAGATTATTTCTTTTTTAAAAATAATATTTAAAAAAAAAGTTTTATTCAAACTAATTAATCAATTTTGAAGAAATTAAAAGGGATCCAAATGGACTAGGAAGAGTTTTTTTAATCGGTTCATGTAGTTAGGAGGAAGGTAAACATTTAAAAAAATCAAAACAAATACAACCGATTTGAAAACATAATCCTTTTTTCAAAACCGGTCAAGAATGAGGGAGACGTGATTGTGTTGATAGGGTTTTATCGATTTTTCAATTCTGTTACATATATGATCTGAAATGCGATCTGCCATCTAATGAAACTTGCATGAAATTAACGGGTAGGTATCAAAATTGTATTTTAACTTTGTTTCCACAAATTGTTTACGTAAAAAACCTCTGCGTTGTTTAAAAGTACAGACATATCAGTCGAACTTATATTATAAATAAAAATATAAAAGTAAACTATTTCCTCAGTGTAAAACACTTGCGCAACCTGCTTGCAAACTCTTAAAAAAAGTTTGCATACCATTCTATGTCTGGTCCACATAAATAACTTTTTTCAGACCAACAATATAGCTGGCCACTTTTTTCTTTTAATAGTTCTTATTCTAATCTAAAAAAGGAAAAAAAAATCAGCTCTCTCTAGCGGCGACTGATGCTACCTTTACTTTCTTTTTTGTTTTGCTTTAGTATTTTACGCAGTTCTTCACTAGTATCAATAGATGGCGTTGTACACACTAAACTTTCACTGTCGATCCTCGCTAGATGGCGCTAGATGTTTCGATTTTTAACAAAAAGAATAAAATGCTAATGACGAATGCAAGGTATATTGCAGTTTCTTTTTGTTTTTATTTTGAAATGAGTTCGCAATTTTTAAGAGCCGATTTGACTTTCTTTTCTATATTTTCTTAAAATATATATATATATTTTCTTAGATAAAGATTTCAATGGATTGGTTTAATTCTATAACTTTGACAGGTTCATTTCACAGCAGTCAACACCCTAGTTCCTAACAAGATAATATTCTAGGTTTAATATTCACATGATTCTCTTCTAAATTGAAATATTAAGAGTAATATTGCAGTTGATGAAATTTTAAGTTTTACTTAAGGCAATTTTTGATAAAAATATATATTTTTCATCATTTATTAAAAATTATGGTGCATTGTCTAAATTAAATATGCATCGTGTAAATCTGTAACCTTGCAATATTAACTTTGGCCCAGAAACATAAGTCAAAATATGAAAAAGACTTTAAATCCTAAATCGATCAGCTGTTTAAAAGTTTGTAGGGAACGCATTTTTTTAAATATTTTGATCAGAATGGGTATGTTTGGAAATATGGCAAGGTTACAGTATTACTCGGTATAGGAAACAAACGATCAAAAAAGCAGTTATTTATTTATAATAGTAGCTAAATCTAGTTCTTAAAATATAGAGTCTTGAAAAGTATGTACAGTTCAAAAATAGTATTGTGTTTGACATTTCTGACGTTTTTATACTTTTGGATGTAAAAAATACTCTTAAACTTTATTACCTACCTAATTTCCAATACGTGAGTACTTACCGTTAAATGAATTTCCAAAGTTCATTAAACCTTTTCAATAAAAATTACATTTATTGCGTAACTTCGAAAATCTCAACGCATTCATCATTTTGTGAACGGAAATGAAGTTTTAATTCAATTTGAACTCTGTAAAGATGGGATAGAATTGAATTTCGTATGTTTTCGGAAAGTTCAAAGCGGTCAAAAAATGAAAGTATAGAAAGTGTGTGGACACCTGCCTCGTTACTTATATAACCAATAAAGTCAGGTCTTAAAAATATTCGTTGAGTTATAACGCTTTTGAAAATTATTAATTTTATGATGAAATTTGAATTTTCTACTGTTTTCTGTAGTATTCATAAAATAATTCTATTTTTTGACAGAGCCTGTACTTATCACAAATAAAGGTCCGATAATGTTTTCAAATGTCTAGCGAATGAACGAAATTTAAATAAAATTTCTTTAAATATGGTTATGTCGTTTTTTTTTTAAATTATGGATCTGTCTGTCCCATTGATAGATTTATATTTGTTTGATATTATATAAACGATCTTTTGAAGCGACCTTAATTATATACATTCTTATCGCGTCTTTATCCAATGTGGTAGACAGAGCCCAATGCAATAAGATTCGAAGCCCACGTTTAGCGTGTTGGTGGAAGTGAAGTTGCAAAATGGTATAGAAATTCTGATGGGTTGCTAGCTGCATTGCTTATGAATGATCATCAAGTTACTATGTAACGTTAGTACCTACATACCTACATAGTATACCGATGCCTAGCCATGATTTTTGTGCTGGCAAAGAAGCAGTTGGTTCATACTTTCTGGAGTAAATATGGAGAAAAGATAAGATCGATACCATTCGATTTTTATTTTTATCATCGCATAATATTACTGTTAATTAATTTAGGTTAAGTCAGTTAGACTTAGTTGGATGTAATTTGAACTCAAAATATCTTAAGATTATATAATATCACTATCAAAACTCAACTATAGTTAAAATGAGTAAAAAATATAGACGCGGTGCAAAAGACATCAACGCGTACTTTGGAATTTTCTATGATGTTGTATTAATTTTTCAAATAAGTTGGCCAGCATATTCTGCTTTGAAATTTCTGTAAAATAAAACAACTGGTGCGTTTTAATCTATAATTTTTACTAAAAACATTCATAAATTGTATTAAATGAAAAAAACGATAGAAGAATATATAATTAATTTATAAATATTTTTAATTCCTAAATTCGTAATACATAAATCAAACATAATGCTAACTTGTTTAAATTTCTCTCTCAACTATCTAATAATAGGGCCTAGGTAACTAAGGATCTGTCTAACCTTCAAGTAAATAAGACTTAATTTGTATCAATGTCAATACCATCAATTTAACAGTAGTATTACCCGTTCAAGTTGTCTAAGTCCTACTAACATGGAATACGGAATCGAATACGGAAGAACCGGCATACCACCGGGCAGCCCAAATACATAAATACATGCTGAAAGCGGTCGGCGAGCCAGCGGCGTTTCATTGGGAAAGTGTTTGGATACTGGCTTTTACTTGGTTCCCTCGTTTCTGTACGTCTGAGATTTTGTTGTCTTATTGCTACTTTTACTTCGTTATCTTACTGATATAATGAATGCAAGAGTATGGACGTTTGTAATTCATTATCAATACAAAGGTGTTTTAAATTCTATGCTAAACGTGGCGTGTAGGTTTTATGACCTTGGGCTCTGTCTACCCCGCAAGGGATAAAGACGTGATAGTATGTATGTATTTTAAAAGTTGTAAATACAAAGTCCTCTACAACTTCTGTTTCCGATAAAACAAAAATACTGCATATTTGTACAATTTTCACCAATAAATAGAGCGATTCATGAGAAAGGTTAATAATTAAAATACATGCCTAGGCGTAGCTGAGAAGGTTTGCAATAGTTAAATAAATATTGAGAACAAATTAAATATATTGAGCAATCCCTACAGTAAGTTGTGAACTTGTTCGTATTAAACTATCTCAAAGGTACAATATTTACAATAGATACTTATAAACATAATCATCTAAGACCCAGGCCAATATGAAAAATACCTTTGTCCATATTGACCTTTATGTTATTACTATATACCTACTTAGAATTGGAGCTGAAAATTTAATATACGTAATGTAGCTGCCAGCAAAATGCAGTTTCAATATTTTCAACCTGCAATGGTAATCAGGGAGAGAGAGTATAAATGGAAAAAAAATCATTTATCTACAGGTGTTAATAAAAGCCTGTACGATCCCAAAAAGAGCGACAAAGCACAAACTAGAATAAACAACTTTTCTTATAAAATAAATGTTGAAAATTCCTCGGCTGGATTTTGTATGGTGATTTTTTTTTAATTTCCAGCATTTCTCCCATAGAAAAACTTTTTTATATTGACAGGCTAAATCGCCCCTTTTACGATCGGACAGGCTTTTATTTAAAATATAAATTATACCTTCTGAGAAAAATAAAATAAAACAGATATTAAAAAGCTTTTAAATTGAATACAATTTAATTAATGATATTAAACAAAGGTTATCGAATAATTAAATCATATGAAAACATTTATTACGTTATTGTTATACTTGTATACTGTTTTACAAAAATTCCTAAAATAAAAACTGGAATTAACGAATATTTCTGTTTATGTCAATTACATAAACAGAAATATTCGTTAATTCCAGTTCGTTAGTACTTTTCTGACATTGTAGAAAGTAGGTAAGTTCTGAAATTATTATAAAGCATTTTTACTAAATACTGTTTATCTAAAGGATAAAGTATCCATTCATTTAATATCTGAATATAGATATATATCCATAGTAACGTCGCGCTTACTTATTTCTTACTATCTCCCGATACGTACACTCGATATTTCAAAGCCATCGGAACTTAGTCGGAACTCGCGACAAGTGTGCCACGGGTTCAACGGCCGACTTTCACGCGCCATCTTGGATGGTGATATAACCTTACAAAGGATGTTACACGGCTGATGTCATGGACGAAAGTTTGTTTTCGGACTGAAAGCTCTTGGTTTCGTAGAAGTCTTTCCTTTTTTTGTATGTGTGATGTCAGATTTTTTAAGGTCCCTAAAGGTACATGATAAATCTTAACGATTAACATTTTGTAAAAGGATCAAGTGACTTCCTAAAAATGGAGACAAATTCAAACTCAGTACTGTTCATAATAACTTCATTTAAATATTGACAAAAAATAATTCATCAGACTTTAGAAAGTATATTTAAAAAATAAAACATTAATTACTTAAATATATCTCTTTAACCTGACAAATAACATCACATAGTATTTATTGGATTCATTACATATTATAGATCGCACCGATCGATCGAGGTTTTTCTCCTTCAAACTTAATTTAAATTAGATTTAATTTAAGAAACAGCAGGTCTACTAATTATTTAATTAAAGAAATTAAAGACTCATCCATGTAATTACATTATGATGTATTGAAACAACAGTATTTGATTTGAGCCCAAAACCATTCAACATGTTTATATTAATATTATATGTTTTTGTTTATAAAGTTTAAATAAATTTCCAATCATACTTTTCCAATCGTAAAATCAATTAAATACAATTGGAATGGGCAAAAAAAAAACACATGTTGGTAGGCTCGTACCTATATCAAAACTATATTTTTTATTTCTACATTTTTTGGGACGCTCTTACTGACGAAGGTCTAATTTGACCGTTGACACGTAAAAATCCCGATACATTTATGTACCTCAAAGTAGATAAATCAATAATACTCTTCATTATCATTATCTTAGCCACAAGAAGTTCACTGCTGGACACCGGCAAAACATCTCCAATTATGTTAATCCTTGGGAATTTTGTCATACTCACCACGCTTGGTAAATAGGTTGGTTAGCGCAAATAACTTGGCTTCTATCGGTTCTGACGTTGCAATTCATCAGAACTATTTTTTTAAGCGAGGGAAGGGTAGTAGTTTTACTTTTTTAGCAAACGAGTTGAAGGTGTTCGGGATGCTGCTGGCTCGGATGGATTAGGGATGAGAAAGTAGCAGCTCGAGAGGCCGGGCGCTCGTACGATGCCATACCTTCAACCACCAAACTGAAAGTTGAAGATGACACCCCTGACCATGAAGTATACTAATTACGTATAACGCCAACAAATCAATAAGTACATATGCCACATTTACCAAAACACGCGCGAGCCGACTCGCTTTCACGCACTTTCCACTTTCGTGCGCACTTTCACTTCGGGCAAAAAGTGGCATCCGGCATTGCGACACGAGTACCTGTAATAGGATGTAATAATTATTATTTGAGCTCGACGGCCCAGTAGGTGTGATTATTAAGAAGTACATATAATATCAAATCCTCTGACTGCTCTGGCTAATATATGGCTCTGGTTGTACAAAGCGGGTTAGGCATCTGCAGTGGAGATTAAAAGACCTGATGATGATGATGACATATGATATTACCGTTCTCCACCTTCAAGGCCCACCAACATGCTAAACGTGGCCTTTCGGTTTTATAGATCTGGGCTCCCTCTACCCCGTAAGAGAAAAAGGCGTTATATAAGTAGTATGCATGTTAGTATAATAGCCCTGTGCGTGGTTGCTACCTGGATTTCTGATAATAAAAGGCCACCGACATAGCAACAAAAGCATTTGTTATAATAATTATTTGAGCTAAATGCCTCAGCAGTAGGCATTATTATAATAACGTATGTTAAGCAACCCTGGGAGTGTTTGGAACCTGGATTTGTGATCTGGTATCCAGTCACTTCATATAGGATGTAATTGTATCCTGCGATCATTATTAGGGGTAACTTATGTAAAAGAATCCCGGTAGACCTAGATTATTAAACACATATCATATTTTGAGCTCCCTTTTTTTGTCTGTTTCTACTATAATAATTCTGATATTTTATTAATTGCCTTGAAACAGGTACAAACAGGTATAATATTACAGGTTGTATAAATAGGCAATTAGGTAAAACTACTAATTTCAAAAATAATTTGAAAAAAAATAATATTTTATTCAAAATTTTCATATTTCTATTGTATAATGTATGTTTCTTTTAAGTATTTTTATAGGGATCGAATTAAGTGAGATGTATTTTTTAAATAAATTAATAATTACTGAGTTAAACTTTAAAAATAAATTCATTATTACTTAACGATCAAAACTCAAATTTCGGGAGGCTGTTTTCTAGATTGAAACTATAATCTTTTCATAAACATTTATGTTTATGAAAATTCACTGATCATTATCTGTCTGTCTGTCATTAAACATTTATTTTTTCAAAGATTAATTAATAGATCTTTATCTATCGCTTATTTAATTTGAACCTTAACACAAATTAACTTTATTTCTAAAATAAAGAAACTAATCTTATTGTATTTTCTATAAAAAATATATAACTTCGGGTGATTTTATGAGTATTAAAAAAATATATATTTATAGTATTTTAAACTCCTTGTCATTTTAGTTTCACGAAGTATTTTTGAAAGATATAATGGTACACTTAATCTAGGTATATTTTTAAATATCAATTTGCAGGTCATAAACGTCATGTTGAATATTCCATTCAAAAAGACAATTTTATTTTTTTTATTAATTCTCAACAGCAATCCAACTATTAGTTATCCTATTCAATAACTGTTATACTATAATAACAGCGTAAACTCTGAATAATGCCTATATAAAGAACCTATACGCATCCGTATAAATCGGTAATTTTCCAATATAAACCCATACTAAATTACATACATCCCTGATACACCTGCGGCGATTAAGAGAAAAAATCGTCTTTCACCAACACCGGAATTTGGGTCCACTCCGACAGCTTTCTCTGACTTTCTACAGCATCGAGTAAACATAGTGCCCTCAATGTACACATAGAACCATAACAACATATATCCATAATTATCTGCAAAGAAAATTCGACTTTAGGCCGAGGAAAATTGAGATGAAAAAGAGATGAGTCTCATCTCATGGGAGCAGTTATGCCTTGTGTGAACAGAAACAGGTATTTTGTATGTCTAGTACAAACAAAATAGTCTTGAACTTGTTGTTTTAACTTTCATGGTTTTTAGGAACAGAAATGAAAATCATGTTAATTATTGCTTTCAAAAATAATTACACTAGTCTCTTTGATACATGACAATAAGAACTATTTTCGTTTTATTTCCAATACTAAATAACCTACAGTTTTGGAACTATTCCTACTCATAAAGTAGAATAAAGTAAAGCACATGTATACTCCTCTACAATTACGTTTATAGAATCCTCAAATTCATCTTGCCTTATACCAAATTCATATTATTAATAGTTCATAAATACCTTTAATTTGTTAAGAACCTGTACAGGAAATAAATATAAAACGCATAAATAATCAAAGTATTAAACTTTGAAGCTTTAATCCACTAGTTTTAAAAAAGTATTTATGACCTCCCCGATTTTATTAATATAGCGTATTATGCTTACAATAAATTAAAATTGTAAATAAAATTTGTATTTAGATTTCGCATAAAGTTTATTTTCTTCATTTAAAAATTAATGGACATTGAAAAACTCGTATCAATATAAATGAAAATGTTTATCTTTGTACAATTTTTACTAGTGATTATCCAAAGTTACATAAACATTAAAAAAATATTTTTTGGTTTATTGAAAAATTGATATTCTTTTGCGATTAACATCATATATTTTTGTTAATATGACAAAATATTTAATTTTCAATAATAAAATAAAACAGTACGATTTTCAAAAGGAAGCTCATATTTTTCCGCAATAAATGAGTCTAAGTAGTAAGCTAGAGCCTTAACTTTTTTTGTGTTTAATACCGACGTTATTACTATGTTTCATGTAATACTCAAATAAAGAAATCGATATTCTCACTAAATCAGTTCTCAGCATAATACTGGACTTCAAAGTATATTATGCCCTTCTATTAATAAGACTTCCGTCTATAAATCCTGACTTACGGCCAATAAAATATTCAAATTACGGGAACATGAAGCGTTTAATTTGAATATAAGAAATCTGACTAAAATACAACAAAAATGTTGTCGAGTGAAAGTGGCATTCACACAGATACACACTGTGAGTGTAGGCGTAGCGAAAGTTAGGTGTGTTCGAAACGCCGGAACGGAAGCAGTGGAGTCGCTCTTAGAAAAAATGTGTATTAGAGTTAACATCCGGTTCAAAGAGTTTAGAGATAACGAAATATAATTCATAGTTAAATTAATTAATTTTACACCTTTAATATAGATATTCTTAGTCGTAAGAATTAATTCTAAGTAAATTGTAGCATTTTATTTTTGTTGTATATCGAAACACGCTTTTATTCAAAAAAAAACTGTAAAACTAAGTGTGTATAATTTGTTACTTTTATAAGCCTGTCAATAAACATACAGGGAAACCTGTAAAATCGTCAATTATGTAATCCAGTTTATAACATGATTGCATAGTTTTGTTCTACTGGGTTACATACACATTCTCTATAAAAGTAAAAAGTTGCAAGACTGCTAGCTGTCAAACATTTTTTTTAAATATAATGTAAGTAATGGTAACGGATTATTTTTCCCGGATTATGTATTACCGAGTAAATACCAAGTTCGCAAAACTTGGTTTGTACGCGGTAATACATAATCCGGGTCCAATAATCCGTTACCATTACTTACATTAATAAATATAATAAATAAATTTTTTTAAAACATTATATTTTAAAAAAATGTTTGACAGCTACTCCACGTCATTCCATGTTTGAAGAGTTCCATCATAGTGTGAGTGAGTGAAAGGCGTATACAGACGCTGTCGTATCCACGCATCGTCTTTCACGTGTGAGTGAAGATGCCATGTGCTTTTTTTACGCATTCTATTTTATTGAAAACTAGTATAAAAGTAGGTTCGTCTGTTAGTACCAGTTAGTTTCTAAGCTGAAGTCGTGTGGGCATGTCATGGTTTTTAGCTGTGTTTTAAAACTTTGGAGAAAGTTTTATGATCATTACCATATACTAATTATGATGATTAATAATGTCTGATTATTCTTAGTAAAATCTATTTAGACTCTTCTATAATTACTGACTTTTTATTTTTGTGTATTAAAATCATAAAAAAGAATGTCTATCAAAGTATGTAGTCGTTTTTGTTCGTTGGGGTTTGTTTAGAATTTGCTCCATGTTTCAATAATAAATATTTAATCTACTCGTATATGTATCTTGTTTCTCTTTAATTTTTACTATTAATTAGAAAGCAATGTAAAGTTTTAATCTTTTGTTATAAATGCTATATTGTAACTAGTACTTTCCTCTGCGTTACTTTGATCAATTTGTTAAAAATTTAAACAAATTAAGTCAAGTATAAAGGCAATTATTTAAAATATAGCGATAAAAGGTGAAAGATAGGAATTTGATAAAGAAATATATACTCGTTGATACATATTTACTTCTGAGGTTTAGAGTAACGAAAATGTCGCAACGAATAAAAAACAATATTTTCATACAAATTGCCTTTTTATGGGAATGTGATTTACTTTTTTAAGGATTGGACAGGGTTTATTATCTATAGTAAAATGGTTTTAGTAAGCTATAACTAGTACACAACACTAGACATACTACACAATTAGGTACTATTAACTATGACTAAAAAAAAACTCGACCACCGTTTTTACCATCGCCATATTGATTTTTTACTAACGACACATAGCCTTTGACACTTCGGGGATGAAATAAATCTAATAAAATCACACTCTTTGAAACTAGTCAAGCCATTTCGGCTACAGGGGACGACAATGACAAGACATACATAAATATATTTAAATATATGGACAAATCACACAAATTGAGCCTGAGACGCCTGAAAAACCTTACCTTCCTTCTGATTGGGTTATTCGGGTAAAATATTATTAATTTTAATTTAGGTGAAGTGAGTTCACACACTAGCGCCACCCAGCGATTAATTCTATAAGTCCTAAATCATATCAAATTTAAAAAAGCTAATAGCTGAATGCCC
The DNA here is from genome assembly GCA_963082605.1 of Rhodophaea formosa. NCBI lineage: Eukaryota > Metazoa > Arthropoda > Insecta > Lepidoptera > Pyralidae > Rhodophaea > Rhodophaea formosa. Next base: position 6,188,459 of record OY720225.1, on the reverse strand, counting down.
TATTAAATTAATTGTAGTATTATTGGTACAAGTTTTCAGTATTTTTAATTTGATGAATTAAGAGAACGAATTATTACCGCCAAAAGTGGCCACTATTGGCGGCCTCTATCTATGAAAAGTAACAAAAAGAATACTACAAGTAATTTACTAGGGCCATCAGCTATTAGATTTTTTAAATTTGATTTGGTTTAGGAGTCATCGTCATCGTCATCAGGTCTTGTTTAGTCTCCACTGCAGGAGCACGACCCTCTCTGACTAGCACAGAACCATATATTGGTTTAGGAGTAAATGAATTAATTGCTGGGTGGCTTACTTTTAAAGATAAAAAAGTTAGAATCGAATAGAATTTTAGGAAGAACTTTAAATTACGAATATCTTTCTTAATAATTAATATCTTGATCCATAAAAACCCACTTTTTAAAGTAGTTTATTCCAGTCGAAAACACGAGACAGCGTATATTCCTTATCTAATAAAGACGTGTGTATTTAGATGTGGTTCGTATCTGGTAGAGCTGCTTTCACGAAAACTAAAAGTTACAACAGATGGCGTTAGTGGTTTTAAAATCATTGAATGAATTTTATAATGTTCTTGCGCGCGGTATGATATTACTACTATATCTCTGGTACGATAAAACTGTAAAAGTGATGAAATTAGTTGGCGTGTAAATGACGATTTTTTTTTTAAATCTATGGTGTAAATTGACCCTTGACATAACTCAGCCTGTCAATATGAACAACTTCCTATGAGATCAATGCACGGGATTCAATCAAAAAGTGTTCAGTGGTACGGGAAATAAATAAGGGAAAGTAAAAAAAATCGAGCTCCCAGAATTGGTCCCATAGGAAAAGTTGTTCATATTGACGGTCTGAGTCACCCCTTTAAAGGAATGTCGAGTGTCAATTTAATGGCTTGACATGGGACCAAGGTACCAAGGTAGCGAAAATGTAGAGAGGCCTATATGATCAATAGTGATCGAAAGAAGGGCTTAGACGACGGAAATGAATTAAATTGTTACTGAATTGGAAAAGTTACAGGGAGATTAATTAATAAAATATATTTTTTATTGAAATCAACCTAAAGTATAGCACGATAAACACTTCGTGGTATTATGATTAGCACGATTGCTATACAAAAGGCTCTGGGTTCTTCCCTCCCTGAGCTAATAGTTTTTTGTACTTACTACATTTTTACATGTAATTTTATCCTATCTTATCCTTACTAATATTATAAATACGAAAGTGAGTTTGTTTGTTTGTGACGCTTTCACGCCCAATCTACTGAACCGAATCTATGAAAGTTTGCATACACATAGGTTAGGATACTGAAAAGGACAAAGGCTTTATATCACGCGGGCAAAGCCGCGGGTAACAGGTAGTTGGTCTATAATTCTGAAGTTACCAAAGAACGCTTACAGCATATGCACCACCTCTGGTGTTGCAGATGTCCAAGGGTGACGGGACCTTTCCATCAGGTGGCTCTTCTGCTTTGCCGTCAAACATACATAAAATAAGAATTACCATCTTCATAGCCGTTGGTCCCGGCTGCAATCTGTAGGCCGATTTGCTAACTCGGTGTACAACGATTTGATTGTCACTTTAGCATCCATTATGGTTTTCATATCTTAAATAAAAATATTCATTCATACCGAAGGCGTAATGAATATTGAAGTTACCATGAAAATGATGTACACCGTAGTTGTCAAAAGTAAGCAAATAGGCCTGCTGGTAGTCGTTAAAGGAACCACGTCAGAGGCCGAGAGGCGGTTCCGAAGAACTCTGACACCAGGGTGTGCGTGGTCTACTGATCGTGTCACTTATAGTGATGATGTCTTCCTCTTTCGCTTTTTATCTCACTTTATGTAGATTCGGGAAAACATTGAAGATTTTTTTCTATTTAGCTCTACCTTTGTTACTTTCTTTTTTCTCATATCCTCTTTCACATACTCCATTCATCTTTAATATATTTATTCATCTTTTATATATTTATTCATCTTTTATATATTTTTTTTGTCGTACTATGACCGCATCATGGAGATATATGTACTACGTAAAGGACCGCATGAATGATTGACATACTGTCATTATAGTGAACCCCGGGATCCGAACGATTACATTTGGGGATGCAGCCGGGAATACGCTCAACTTAAGAGAAGGGTTCTAAAAAATCAAAATTACCAAGTGTTATGCATTTTTAGGGTTCCGTAGTAAACTTATAGTTTCGCCATGTCTGTCTGTCTGTCTGTCCGTCCGCGGTTTTACTCAGAGACTATAAGTACTAGAAAGCTGTAATTTGGTATGTATATTAAACATGGCAAAAAAGTGGTAGAAAAAAATCATGAAAAAAAATTTTTTTCTTAGGGTATCTCCCATACAAGTAAAGAGGGAGTAATATTTCCACACAAACCCATCGTGTTGGGTATTGTTAAATAGGTCTTTAAAAAATATTGTGAGGTTGAGAACACCATTTTTCGATTTAGGGATCCGTTTCCGAAATATTTGGTTTTAAAGTGCAAATTATTGTTAGAGGTAAGTGTCCCCCCCACTCTATTTGCTAAGCGGTTATATATGGATATGTAAAAAAAATTACAGCACAAGTATAAATACTGAAGTTGAAAGGAAAACTATCAGAGCTGAGTACTAAGTACAAACTAAAAAGTTATAGGCAACCAACTTATAAAATGTACTCGAAAATGTAAAATTGCATACAATTTTCATTGTTAGTTTCACTATGAGGTGCGAGTGTGAACAGTGTGAACTCAAAGTTGTCATTTGCAAATACGGAATCTTCTAGTCGAAGGTTTAAGGTTAAGGGATAAAATTAAAAACTACAGAAAAAAATTGTTTAATTATTTATTTTTATTTCTTATGGCTATCGATACAGTCTCATTTTTATTCTAAATTAAAATAAATTATGATATAATTTAATAGTTTGGTTTATTATGACACGGAATAAACCCGTAAATATAGTATAAAGAAAATATAACTGTAATTGGGCACTTCTTCAATCAATCAAAGTTATTCGAAAATTTAGAAATGCTTCCAATATCATTGACGATTGAAGAAGTTTTACACTATTCTATATGAAAAATAAAGGCTTCTGAATTCTAAATATAAATAAAAATTCACATTGGTGAACACGCCAGTCAGCCATACGAGTTAGGTGAAAAATCGTCCTAAAAAAATTACCGAAGAATTTATGTCATCCTCTTTAACCTGTTGACCGACACTAAACCAGACACAATAGAAGTTTTATTTTTATAATGTTTATAGGCGTCTAGTGTCCAACAATAGGTAAAAAGGGTTCCCGGGTTCGATCCCCGGCTAGGTCATGATGGAAAATGAATTTTTTTTCAAATAGAGAGTATGCACGTAATTTTTTTATTTGCTTAGTATAATTCTTAATAACCACAGAAAAAAAATATGAAAGAACTTTTAAAATATCTTAATTAACGACGAAGATGCGAAAATCTAAAGTTTAAATAAGAAAGAGAAGTCCGATATGGACTAGTGACGTCATAGTCTATGTCATGCATACATTTGCCATATAAAATAGTGTTTTCACGAGTGAGATAGACATATTTTCGTAAAATCATTTTATCTCGTTCGTTTTTCAACCAAATTTTATTCTGTTTTCACTGTCAGTACTTTACTATTGAATATTTTTGGATAAACTGGTAAGATAGCAGATATTTTTTTCATGCATATACCCTATTGTTCTGGGTCTTTGATGTCTCTCTACAGATGTGTCAATCATAAAATATAGTATCGTTGAGTTAGTATCCTATGACACAAGCTCACAACTTATTATGGGGCAAGCTCAATCTTTGTCATTTGTCCCTATATATTTATTTAAGTTACACACAGTTGGGTCAACTTTGCTGATTACAACGCCCCCCGCCGCCGCCTACCGCTACCCGCGCTCGTCTAGTTATTTGTCAGCAGCAAAATTGACTCGACCGCGTACAAAAAGCCACTTTGAGCAAGCAATGTACTGAACAATATCAATATTATGTGATTTTGACCCTGTCTGCATCCATTTCTTTATTATTTGTACACAATCCTTACAATATTAAATTTCACATTTTATATATTTAAAAAAATAATGACAAATAACCTAAATAAATATTTGTACTTTACAATAACCATGCACCATTTAATTCAGCTTTCAAAATAAATAATATTAAAGCTTTAACGCTTAAGTAAATCTTAACAATTAAAAATTATAAATCTATAAGATCATTGGAAAAACTTTTATATTATGTTGTATCAAAATGTGCTTAAATTATATATAATACTTTACGTTATGACTTCAAGACAAATTTTACATAAGAGTAATCAGAAAAATTATTAATTTCTCCATTCACACAAATCCCTATTTTCTGATTTTCATTTTATATTATCGGTGAAATCCTTTAAATATCAAATTTAGTGAACAAATGTATTTAAAGAAAAATGCTAATAAAAATGGATATGGCATTTTTAAGGTTATTATTTATAGAGGCGATGGACTAGTGATCTAGGCTAGGCTATTATTCATCCCAATAACTATGATATTTCACACTGTATGAACATCGCATCATCTCGCTTAGGCTTAGGTTAGTAACATCGTTAGTAAGATAACAAAAAATATTGGCCAGGTATTTTTTTCTTTTAACAGTTGAACAATAAATGATAAAGATCATAATTTTCTAAAAACATCGTGACATGATAGTTTTTTTTTAAGTTTACAGAACTGTGACATCACACGGAATTTTGGAAGTAAATGTGTTCCATTTTTTTATTATATGGCATTATTTATTAACTAGCAGGCTTATTATATTTTTTTATGAATCTAGCCTATTAAAAGCTCTATAAGCTTACCTCGTTCTTTAGTTGTGTGTTGGTTGATATCTGTCCAATAATTGCTGTTTAACAACTAAATGCACCATAAAGCATGAACGATTGTCATTTATCCTCAGAAATAGAAACCGTGCCATATTTCAGCATTTGATGCTATGACGTGTTCGTCCTTACAGAGAGAAAAGTCATTATCCATGACTGAGGATATCTTCATAGGGAATGGATTAGTGATATTATCTAGATACTCCTAATTCCTATTCCAATCAGGCTCAATTCATTCTTCAATTTCTCATAATTTTTACTTGAGTATTTATCTGGCAATACTTATTGTGATCCTAGTGCTTTTATTTTATTATATTTAATTTTTTATTTTTTGTTTTTCAGGAATAACTTTTATTGCATTTACCGCATTTACCATAAATTGTTGCTACCCTACTTACGAACTATTTGAGATTTGTAGGCTAAGTCGTTTGCGTCTTGTGCTGCGCTAGAAGATCTTGCGTAGGGGTAGGTACCAGCTGATGCTGTTGGCGACGACCACTGCTGGGGCGACGACTGGAAACCGGCGATCTGAGGACAAATAATAATTATGAGGGACAGAAAAAAAAACAATACTTACTTGTTAATGCTTTGTTTAATAAAAAAATCACTCTAGATATGATCATTCAATGTCATAATGAGCGAAATATGTACTCTTATATAATAAATGGTGCCCCTAGTTCCTAATAGGGTCTCCCAAGTTTGGGAATCGATGAAAAATATGGCCGTTATCTGTTTTTGGTAATTATGATTTTTTTATATCTTCATATATTTTTTTCATGGTCTAAAATATATACCTAACACACGCGGTGTTGTAACTATACTCGTACGTAACGAATATTAGGCTGTTGCTGTTGTTTTACTTGCGTGTAAGTGGCTAACACTGGTGTCAGATTTTTCAAACTGTTTACTCAGTTATTTCAGATGCCTTTGTAACTGACATAAATTGACGGCTGCCATCAAAAATAAGCATAGGAGCTCATAAAGAAATCCATTATCCACTGTCATTGTTGAGGCCATTACCGCTCTACAATTTCTGGTTTAGTGGGCAATCACCACAGTCTTGGTAAACATTAATATTAGGCCTTTTATAGCCTCCACTGCAGAAGCACGACCCTCTCTGTACTACCAGAGCCAAATATTAGCCAGAGCGGGCAAAGGAATTGGCCTACATTCCACGCTGGGTTGGAGAGGCTGTTTGATGTTTATAAGCTTTGTTTAGCTTGTGTTCCCTTATCTTCCTTCTACGACATACAAGGGTAGAATTGAAGTAGTCCTATTCTACTGGGAACCACATGGTACCGTACCAAGGATTATGGAGGCTTAAACCTTTATACCGTCTAAGAAATAATAATAATAAATATATTTTACCTTTCCACTGATACTGTTAAGTCCACCACCGCTTAATAGCTTCTGGATACCCAAAGCCGCTGCAGCCAGGAAGGCCAGTTTGGCGATAACCAGGGCTTTGGTGACCAGCAGGGTCAATCCTCCAAAGAGAATGCCCAGAACAGCGATGACTTTAACTCCGATGCCAGCTAGGAGTGGAGTATACTTCTTGATTTTGCCTCTAGCTGAAACAAAGAAATCAGTAATTTTATTTTCAAAGTAAAATATCATTACGAATGTGGATTACATGTTATTTTTCATATTGTTTTGGGAAGAATTTCCAAAAATAAATACATTAGTGAAAAATAAAAACGCTTTCAGATAAAAATGTTATTAAGTCCTGAGAGTGCCATCGGTTCATCATATAAGCTTCACCTAGTGCCTTAAACACCTTGACTAAAAAAATCAGATAACCGTACTTGCATCACAATAATTTCAGAACGGTCGTGTATTTACTATTTATTTAAATTAAAACTGGTGCCTTCTGTAAAAATAAACAACTATACCACGCCTATGGCATTCAGGGATAACGTACCTATTCAACAGTGAAAGGAATTTAGAAATCAGTACTGTATTTCCTGAGATTAGCGCGTTTAACCAAACAAAAAATCTCTTTAGCTTTATAATATTAGTAAAGAATTAATTTATAATTAATTAAATTATCAATCAATCGATTAAATAAATCGATCAACATCAGCTATACACATTATCAACAACAAACATGGGCTAGAATTTATGCAGCAACAGTTTTAAGAAAAGGCCACAATATACATTGCACCAATCAGACCAGTAATCAGCTGACCTTGACCCAGAAGCGGTTACGAGCTCTCACGTAAGAGGTCAATGCCTCGCGCCGGCTTTCATTTCAGGTCAACGAACTTATTAGCGCATTCATTGATTTAATCGTTTTGGTTTGTTGTGTTTTCTGTTATTAACGTCTTCCTCGCTTTGTTATTTTGGTGTAAGATTTTAGCTTGTGTCCTATGAATCATTTTTATTTATGAAGACTCAATAACAAATTTTAGATATAAGAGCTTGATCCAGTCCATGAAAGATATCCTTTCTATATCCTATCCTTTCTATATTATATGATAATATTAGTACAATTATTATATAAAATGAAAATTAGAAATCAGCTGATTGATTTCCTATGAAAAATAAAAGTATAGCTAAATACAAGAAAACATGTACGTATATCATCATTATCATCGTCAGCATTTTGTGGTCCACAGCTGGACACAAGCCTCCCTTTGTGTGTACGTATATACTACTGGACTTTTTGATTACCGATTTGCTAACTCGGTGTACAACGATTTGATTGTCACTTAAGCATCCATTACGGTTTTCATATCTTAAATAAAAATAGTCATTCCTACCGAAGCCGTAATGAATATTGAAGTTGCCATGAAAATGATGTACACCGTAGTTGTCAAAAGTTAGCAAATAGGCCTGCTGGACATAGAAAATTACAATTCCTTAAAAAATATTATTTTCAACAAAAGAAATGGACAACGCTTTACAACCTCTGTCCCTTTTCATAGATTTCATAAAAAAACCGGCCAAGTGCGTGTCGGGCCACGCGCAGTATAGGGTTCCGTAGTTGCGAATGACAACTTTGAGTTCACACTGTTTACACTCGCACCTCACAGTTTAACGACCAAAAACATCTAACAATAAAGATTGTATAAAATTTTACATTTTCCAGTACATTTTATAAGTTGGTTGCCTATAACTTTTTAGTTTGCACTTAGTACCCAGCTCTGATAGTTTTCCTTTCAACTTCAGTATATATACTACTGCTGTTATTTTTTTCACGTATCCATATATAACCGTTTAGCAGATAGAGGGGGGGGGACACGTACCTCTAACAAAAATTTTCACTTTAAAACCAAATATTTCGGAAACGGATCCCTAAATCGAAAAATGGTGTTCTCAACCTCACAATATTTTTCAAAAACCTTTTTAACGATACCCCACACGATGGGTAAGTAGAGAAAAAAAAAATTACTCCCCCACTTTACTTGTATGGGAGCTACCCAAAAAAAAATTTTTTTTCAAGATTTTTTTCTACGACTTTTTTGCCATGATTAATATACATACTCATACAAAATTACAGCTTTCTAGTATTTATAGTCTCTGAGTAAAACCGCGGACGGACAGACAGACAGACAGACAGACAGACAGACAGACAGACAGACAGACAGACATGGCGAAACTATAAGGGTTCCTAGTTTACTACGGAACCCTAAAAAGGCAGCGTTCGGGAAGCTCTGCAGTGTCTGTATATATATGGACAAATCACACATATTGAGCTAGCCTCAAAGTAAGTTCTGAAAGACTTGTGTTATGGGATACTAACTCAACGATACTATATTTTATAACAAATACATATATAGATAAACATCCAAGACCCAGCTCAATCTGAAAAAGATCGTTTTCCATCATGACCTGACCGGGGTTCGAACCCGCGACCTCCGTGTCGCAGGCTGGCGTGGTAACCGCTGCGCCACGAAGCTCGTCAAAATTACCTTGGTAGTGGTGAATTAAAAAATTCCATACCAAATCAAACACCAAGGTATATGGCATTCGCAATGGTCATTAAGTCACTATGCATGTTCCTCCTTCACTTTCTACTCATCATCATCAGGTCTTTTTTAGTCTCCACCGCAGGACTATGACCATCTCTGTACTACCAGAACCATATATTAGCCAGAGTAGTCAGAGGATTTGGCCTTCACTCTCCACGCTGGCCAGACACTTTGGAGAGGTCTCGTTAATATTTCTAAGCTTTATTAAGCTTATGGTTATGGTTCCTAAGTCACTTTCTACGACAACCACGAGAAGACTTGGAGAGTAGTCCTATTCTACTCTGCCGAGAACCACACGTCGTTTACTCGCACTCACCTTCTTCAAATGTCCTTGCAGCTTCTCTCAGTTCACCAGGCTCAAACTTGACGTTCAGTTTATCTTCACCTGTGGCATCTCTGAAACAATACCATTTTTTAAATTTAAAATGTTGCTCTTCAAAATATTAATAGCTCAACATTGTGTCGTGTTGGGTCAGGACGGTGATTCTGTCATTTATCTGTCCGATAACTGACTATATGAATCACTACGGGGTTGCGACCCTGGACGGCTCTAGCTGTTGCTACCATATTCCTCTCTACCGTGGTACTATTATCACAGCCTTTTCCTTTCGTTCCATATTTCCTAAGTTGGCACTTCCCACTAACATTCACTGGCGATCCCGGCCAGTCAAAGGATCAAGCTAGGCTTAGGTCTGCGTCAGAGGCCGACTAACGCCTTACCAATTAGGCCCGCAACGCACTTCAATCCTTCATGTCGAATTTTTCCACCTTTCTCAATGTCTCTTACACGCATTAGGGCTTGCAGCTAACAAGATACCTAACAATAATTTAATAAGTACTCTTATTAAACATTGTATCTATCTATCTTATAAACTTATCAGAATAGTATTGTGAATGTACATAAACATATGCAATATGACTGAGAATCAGTTATTTTTGACAATGATAAATAGTATTTTTAGCCTATTCTTACTATGTCTCACTGCTGGACAAAGGCCTCCCTCTTATCTAAATATATATAACTCAAAGGTGACTGACTGACTGACATAGTGATCTATCAACGCACAGCCCAAACCACTGGACGGATTGGGCTGAAATTTGGCATGCAGGTAGATGTTATGACGTAGGCATCCGCTAAGAAAGGATTTTGATCAATTCTACTTCTTAACGCGAGCAAAGCCGCGGGCAAAAGCTAGTAAAGTTATAAAAGACATTTTAAAATTATGATTTTATTTGATGGTGGAAGGTAGCAAAGAATCACAACTGAAGATGCCACTAAGATAATGGTAGGGAGAAAAAGAGAGTTTTAAGTAGCATTTGAATAATTAGTAGCGCGTATAATCCCTTTGTAACTTTAATCTACTCGTATATTTTTATTCATCATCACAATAGACAAGAAAGTTTTATAAGCTTAATTCAATGTTGTATGTAGCATTAATCCTCCTACACATTTTGTTATTAGCCATAAGCTTACTTACCTTGCTTAAAGCACAATCCAAGTCATGCATAATCATACGTTTTAAAACTATAAATTGTTGGTGTTTTTGATTTTATGTTAGATATTTATATAAGCAGAGCCTCAAAAAGACATTGCAATATTTTTAGAGTTCATACAAAATGAGTAAGTATGTATGTACGTGTAAGTGTGAATGTAAGTTTTTGCTTTAATTTTTTGCGGTCACCGGGGCCCGGGGTTGCTTTACATGGGGAAGCGCTTATAATGCTCACACCCACTAGGCCATCGGGCTCCTCGGCTAAGTGTAAATCGGCTGACAATGCAAATGATGGTACCATAGACCTGATATGATAATGGCGTCGGAAGGTGGTCATGGGCACTTTTAAACTAAAGAAAAATTGTTTTTTTTCATGTGTATAAGTGGCCAACACTGGTGTCAGATTTTTCAAGCTGCCTAGAGGCATCTGACACAGCTTAACGACTGCCATCAATGATGACAGCCGGGACTAACGGCTTAACGTGACTTCCGAAGCATGGAGGAACTCAATATTTTTATGCCACTTGCGGTCACCCATCCAAGTGGAAACTGCGCCCGGGGTTGCTTAACATGCGTGAGCGGTCATAATACTCGCTGGGCCTTCAGGCACCCCAAGAAACAGGTAGAAATAGAAATAAAGAAATATTTTTATTTGCCAAAAATAAAAACACGTACACAGATACATATGTATGAGAAAAAGTATACATGATATGAAAAAAGGTATAATGTACCTACAAGTATTAAATATTTCGGTAGTTATTATGACATGAATATTACCTATTACGTTTGCTAGCGATCCCCACACTAGGTCAGGCCTATCTCGTGGGGTTACACAGGTTCATCCTAGTTTGGGGGTCATGGTCTTATATTCATATAATTATATTCATTTCCCATCACTTAACTCACTTGGCTTAAGATAACTTAGTGTACAAATGACTCGCCTTTAACTTAAGAAGTCGTTTAAGTGTACTTAGTACTTTGGTAATGACTTTCGTAGCAGTTAAAAATTCACGTAGGACAAAAGCCCTATTACTACCAACTGGTAAACAACTTTCTAAGTCGAAAGTAAAATGAAACAATACTTGTTACACTAATTTACTACAGGTGACATCTGCTAGGGTTGTCACATAGACATTTTTAGTCAGAAGAGCCAGATGTTTTTCAGGTTTTTATTTCTTTTAACCAGTTCTGTAAATATAAATAGATATACGGACAAATCACACAGATTGAGCTAGCCCCAAAGTAATTTCGAGACTTGTGCTACTAGCAAATCAGTTGAATTTAAAAAGTACACTCGTAGCACCATAATTACAAAACTGCATTAAAATTGAAGTAGTTTTTTTTTATTTTAAAGGTAATGTAATCGACAGAATTCATAGCTCAAGATCGGTACAATCTTTTACAAGACGGCTTCTTGTGTATGCGTTGCTAAACACTTTTTAAAGAACTTGTTAAAAAGATAGATAGAGTGCGTGAATGAGCTTCAGCATAAGACGTTTGTAACATGTGTTCAGATACGTCTTTATACTTACGGGGTAGACATACCCAAAGACCACAATTAGCGTGTTAGTGGTGGTATATTTAGAAAATACCTTTTGTAGGATTTGTGAAAATATTTGGCATCTAATAAAATAACGGTATCGAAAAGTATTCATACTCATAGCGACTGTGACAAATCATCAAGTTTGATCAACGTCTTTCTTATCCTGATCTGGAGGACTACAGGCACTACGCACCACCATATTCTGAAGCTCATGCAGTCCTTCTTCAGGAATCACCGTGTAGGTGAGTAAGGCATGGGGTAAGTACAAAATAACCTAAAGGTTAGACGTGCTTCCGATTTATAATCGGCCCCAATTAAGGTAAGATAAGATAAGAACGTATTTCACTATAGAAATCAGGTTAGACAGAGAGCGACAACCCTGCTGAGTCACGGGCAGTATTGTCCGTTAAAATTTTCCGTATGTTTTGCCACACGTGTACTTTATTATTGTTTACTGGAAAGTATATTTATGTTTTGCTCAATTACGTCTTGTTCGTTGAATTGTAGCAATTTAACGTTACGGTGTTTCTAAAAATAGAAATAGATTGACACGCGGTCAAATGCTTTGATTTGCGTAGGATTTAAGTGATGCAAAAAGGCATGTTAATTTTTATAGACTGAAAACATAGATGATCGTAGAAAAATAGGTTAGTTACGTCCGTGTAAAAACATAGCCCCAGTAATTCCTTTTAACTGAATGTCTCTGAGGCGCAGTGGTAATATCCTAGACTGCTGCACGAGGGGCTTTGGGTTCGATTTCTAGCTCTGGTGAATATTTGTACTTTGTTTTCTTATTGTCTGCGGTTCTAAAGCTACCCTATTACATTTTACAGCGCGTTTTTACTAAAGGAGCATGACCCTCTCTGTACTATCAGAGCCATATTACCTATTAGCTAGAGCAGTCAGAGGATTTGGGGCTACACTCTCCACGCTGGCCAGACGGGTTGGAAACGTCTCTCGTCATTTATAAGCTTTCTTTAGCTCTTGTTTCCTAATGCGCCTTCTACGACATCAATGGCAGACATATCCTTATCGTGTAATGTGTAGACTAAAAACACGGGCGGCAAATCTTTATATTCTAATTATTGTTGATCATAGGGAATGATACCCATTATTAGTGAGCAAAACTTTTAGGCACCTAATAACTTAAAGTATCTTTCAAATGTAAAAACTTCCACCTTCTGGATTAAAACTTATAGTATGAAAAATCTACACTAAAAGTATAATGAAAAATCTACACTTGTATTACCCACTCATTTAAATAGAAAAGAAATTAAATACAATAAATGTTAAAACCAAAGTTATAAAAGGGTTAAAATTATCGAGTATATAATATAAAAACTTTTCTTTCTTCTTTGTAATTATGGCTTCCACCGAGATTTCGGTGATTCTGCCAATGTCCAGTATAATGAGATACTAAGTATCGGTGTTGTACGGTATGTGGCATCAAAGATGGCGTATGTTCTTTGGCAGCCTCGTGGGAGATTTTGGCGAGAAATCTATACGAGTCCATTTAACAGTCTACTTTAACTATTTCACAAATTGTTCTCGAGCACGAGCATTTATAACACCAAACTACACCAATTTCATATTATAAAGTCCACTTAAATCAATTTGCAAAATTGTATAAGGCAAACGACAACTGAACCCCTTGACTACCCACCATAAAAAAAAAAAACTTTAATTCTTTCTCAACTTATGGACTTTTAAGCCTTGACACATGACACATCAGTAGTAGTTTTTTTAAATATCCTAAACTCAGTTTTTTTAATACTAATAAATCACTCACCTTTCAATCGCCACCCCGGAAAACAGCTCAATCCTCCCCTCTTCCTCATTGCCCGCCCCCGGCGCCGCTCCACAAGCTACCACAGCTACTATCAAAACTATACACAACACTCTCATTTTCAATATATTTTTTTTATTTTTTAATTTGGGCTAGATCCTTCTTGGTCCGTGTCCAGGAATCGAATGAGGAACGCCAGGGATCCGTCGCTTATATATTGGGCGCGTAAGAAGTTTTGAAACTGAGGCAAAGGTAAGTTCCGTGAGCGTAGGACCGCGTGGTCTTGATACTTGAGTTCTTTTATCACACTTGTGTGGTTTGGTTCAATAATGGTGAATGTTCCTGTATAATTATTATGAATATGTTAATAATCAAGCGCCTACGTAAACATTAATGCTGCTTTTTATAATATAAAAAAATTTGAATCTTGAATTTCAACTCTTTTATGGAAGACGTTTTTTTCGTACATTACTTTCTTATATTGTTATTATAAGTGGAAAAATAGAATTAAAATAAAAGCAAACATCAAACGAAGATAAAATAAAGAACTTTTTCATAATGAAATATGTAGATGTAACCGATATAACAAGAGTACATAATCAAGTAGTAAAAAATATTAAACAAAAACAGTATTATTAGTTTGTGATATAAAGTAATCTAGCAATTATTTTTCTTTCTATCAATTGTCACTACGAAAAATAAAGTTGATCGTCGTTTATTTCAGGTATTAAAGAACTTATGTGAAATCTTTACCCTTGACAAATAATTTCCATACAGTACTAAGAAGTATCAACGTGATTTCATCGCACTATAGAGTTTAAGCGTTCATTCATACGTAGAAGAATACGCGGGCGCCGTACTATCAAGACGACTTTGTCACCTGTAAAACGAGACAAAGACAAGGGAAACCGTACTTTAACATTAAAATGATAAATGTCATTTTGCTTTAAAGTTAATACACAATGGTGTTGACATAACTTCAATTGGAGTCGCTTATGGAAAATAGGGTTTTCCTAAGATGAAAACTCTCTCTAACAGTAGAACTTTTGTTTTATCGTATTATTTACTAGATATTTCCAACATTTATAGCACATTTTACTGTATTCAGACACATATGTATATCATCACAACAATAACATAAATTTACGTAATAAATAGAAAAGCTAGGATATCCCTTACAAAAGCACATAAATAACTTTTTTATTCCTATGTAAGGCATTTTTAAAAAGAATAGCGAAGGGTCCTTTTCTAAATTTGAACGCTAAAATAATTATATCTTATTGAATGGTAATTTTATAAAAAAAGTCAATATTCCAAACCCAATTTTTCTCGACTCATGAGATTGGAATGAGCGTTTATCATCATTTATATTTATAACTCACCTTTATTTTAATGCTTATGTCCCCATCGAGCTATACGTTAGCTTAAGTCTAGTTAACTTATCTACCTTGTAAATAATAAAGAAGTGATTAGTGTTTGTCAGTATTAAAAACTAAAAATAAACCTCAACGAAAAGAAGACCTTGTCGTGTGCATCATAAATAAAGGAGTGAAACTTTTTTTATGTATTTTTGGCACAAGCCTCCTCATTCATACATTCCGAATCACATATTTTGTGGATGACACCGTACTTTCTCGAACTTTTATGTTATAGGACATAAAATTCCAATGTCTCAAGATCATTTGAGATCCAGTACTTAATGATGACTTTTTATTGTTACTTATTATACGACTGCCCGAAATGGAGGGTTATGTTTTGAGAGTTTATGTGTTTATGTTTATTTCTTCATTCCACTCTAACTTCTTAATGCCTGAACAGATTGGGATGTGCAAGGTAACGCTAGAAATAAGATATCTAGATTTAAAAACCGGCCAAGTGCGTGTCCGGCCACGCGCAGTGTAGGGTTCCGTAGTTGCGAATGACAACTTTGAGTTCACACTATTCACACTCGCACCTTACAGTTTAACGACCCAAAACATCTAACAATGAAAATAGTATGAAATTTTACAGTTTATAAGTTGGTTGCCTATAACTTTTTAGTTTGTACTTAGAACTCAGCTCTGATAGTTTTCCTTTAAACTTCAGTATATATACTACTGTTGTAATTTTTTTTACGTATCTATATATAACCGTTTAGCAGATAGAGGGGGGGGACACTTACCTCTAACAAAAATTCGCACTTTAAAACCAAATATTTCGGAAACGGATCCCTAAATCGAAAAATGGTGTCCTCAACCTCACAATATTTTTGAAAGACCTATTTAACGATACCACACACGATGGGTAAATAGAGAAAAAAAAATTACTCTCCCACTTTACTAGTATGGGAGCTGCCCTAAAAAAAATTTTTTTTCAACTTTTTATTCTACCACTTTTTTGCCATGATTAATATACATACCAATACCAAATTACAGCTTTCTAGTACTTATAGTCTCTGCGTAAAACCGCGGACGGACAGACAGACAGACAGACAGACAGACAGACAGACAGACATGGCGAAACTATAAGGGTTCCTTGTTTACTACGGAACCCTAAAAATTGCGGTGAGGTGTTGAGCGTCTTCGTAATCCTATGCATATTGTTTTGGTAATGCCAGGCATATTTTTATTTTCCTTTTAAAAAATCTTTTTCTTTTCTTATTTTTTTTCATTTTTTACTAAAGATTTATTTAAAAAATATCTTTATTGATGAAAAGCAAAAAAAAAAAGAATTTGTAAAATGTGCCAGCTGCTTTAGAACTTTTACATGCAAGACCTAGGTCAATCTGAAAAAGATAGTTTTCCACCGCGAACTGGCCGGGGATCGCACCTGGTATTATTAAAATATAGTTTGGTTGAGTTAGTATCCTTCGACAGAAGTTCACAACTTGCCTACTTTGAGGCCTCAATTTGTTTATTTGACCCTATATACATCATCATCAGGTCTTCTTTAGTATGCACTTCAGGAGCACGACCCTCTCTGACTACCATAAAATTCATTTAAAATAATGAAAATATTGAAAATAATTTTGACTAACGATAGCACATTGTTCCCATAGGATAAGTTGTTCATATTGAGATGCTGATTTGTGTGGCGCCTATTATACATGCATTATTTTTTTTTGTATTTAATTATTGGAAAATACTCATGAAAAGACATCGTTTCAGGTTTGTCCGTTTTTACCAAAAATGAAGAATAATTTGTAAATTTAAACAAAAACTGCAAAATCTACCGCCTAAAATATTTATTAATAACGTTCCGGATGTACGCATGCAGTTCTTATAAAATACTAGACAAATGTCAACTTAGTCTACCTGCGACCACGAACACTGTAAAGTGCTCGAAACGTTAGGTGCATAAATAATGTAATAAACGCGATAAAAACCGTATTAAAATAACTTTATTTAAATGTGTAACAATCGCGAAAACATCAGGAAACAATAGTTTGTAAATTTTAGACTGTCTAAATTAGGCTTAATGTTGTCCATAACTACATGCAAAATTTCATTTTTGTTGAATTTATCCTGCCAGAAATAAAACTTAAGACGTTAGTATGAAATATTCACTTTCCTTGTAATTCTCCATAGAAAACGCAAATTTCTTAGGTAAGGAACTAATATTAACCCTGGAGCATGATATTTGAAATTTCGTCGTTTGCAAGTAGCGGTTTTTTCATACAAAAATCGTTCGAAGACGAGTGGTCACACGTTCAGAAATAGTACCCCTGGTCTTTTCAGCGAAATGATACGTTAATTGATTCGATTAGTTATGATACGACTAGGGCAAAACTAGTGACACCGGCATTTTATTTTTGTACTCCTAAATAAATAAATAAATATAAATATATACGGACAAATCACACAGATTGAGCTAGCCTCAAAGTAAGTTCTTAAGTAAGACTTGTGTTATGGGATACTAACTCAACGATACTATATTTTATAACAAATACATATATAGATAAACATCCAAGACCCAGGTCCATCTAAAAAGGATCATTTTCCATCTTGACCTGACCGGGGATCGAACCCGGGACCATACGTGTCGCAGGCAGGCGTGTTGACCGCTGCGCGCCACGGAGCTCGTCCAATAGGATCGAAATGTAAAAATTTACGTCAGTACTTTGTTAAAAAATGACTTCTAGTATTTTTAGTATAACTTCTTATCAATATCATCATTTCCAATTAAAAAAAACTACTCATAACCGCCAAGTGGCCGCTTTGGTCGGTAATGAATAGGTCTTCTGTCAACTTACCAAATGCAAAATAATGAAAAGTAATACCAAAAATACTACGAGTAATTTACTACCACTGCCGAAAAACTGCCTTTACGGATTTTAGGGCATAGAACACACGTCAATTGAGTTTGAATTTGTGGCCCCCAATAGAAACTCAAACATAATTGTATGGCATTATTTTCATTTTCACCCTCACTCCTTTAATTGTCTATGATCTTTATTGCCTAGAGAAAACATAAGGCAGTGGGTCGTCTGATACTTGTAATAGTATCTTCTTCGTAGTTTGTATGTTTACTACCGAAGTATTGACGTCGATTTTCAATTCGCTCTCATTTATTAGTTAAAGAAATAGATCGAGGGGTGACGGTACTTGGCTGATCTAAGCCCTTTATGAGATATTATTAGATAAGAGAGATTTTGACACCCAACTTGTGTCTCGTCTAATTTCGTAGAAGGCCATCTAAGGCCACCATCTTATAAAGGTGCCAAGGTCCCTACTTTCTCTGAGATGCAGCCTCATGCATCCCAAGGCCACGCCAATGAACCCCGGTTACTTTCTATTTGAACTGCATATAGTATGTCGAAACATTGGAGATAAATTTATTGTGATGTTACGCATGAGCAAGGAACTAGTATTTTGGATACAGGCTCGGCCTAGTTTAGGTACTAGTGTGTCGGACTTATGTATATGCGACCTATGTAAGTAATAATCACACAGTAAAATTGCAAAATTCTATTTATTGTTTACGAACACTTTATGTTGTAAAGTAATATTGTCTGAAATGTTATTATTATGTTAATTTGATGCATTTTGATTTAAATTAATTTGTGTGCTTCCTCCAGCGGAAGCACTGGTAGTATGCAGTAGTAGTATATAATTTTAACAAATTAATTTAACTCGAGTGCATGAAACTCTTACTTCAGCAAAGTAACAAAATCGCCTGAATTAATTCAAGATATTTTTTTTTGATCAAGACCATGATACGAGCTTCACAAATAATGAAAGAAAGGTCCATGAACGCTTCTGTGGAGAAAAGGTACCTTTGCTCAACATTAATACAAGTTTATAAAACATAAATAACGGAGGGAGCGTGAAGCGCGAGCGAAGCATTTTTGATTTAGCTTCCGGAAATAAATGTTTCGTATGTCCACCTTTCCCACTGCTCGATTGCTTTATCTACAGATCACAGTTTTCAACCGATTCTAACATAATAAAATTAAATTAAAAAAAAAAATCAGATATCAAAGATCCATACAATTTTACATTAGAAGAAATGTCAAAATGAATATCACCAGGAAAAATGTCTATGTTAGTAGACATTTTTCATGGTGATTTTGAAATTTTTTTAAATATTCATTTTGTGATTTCTCGCGAGATGTAACAATATAGGTCTGGCTACAACAGCGTAATAGCTAAGATAGAAACGTGTATACGCTCAAATGAAGTAAAGCTGACTGAAACATTTATCTGTGACTCTTACCTGTACTACATACCTGAGAATAGAATAAGTAATCGATATTACGCAACATACAGGTTCCGAGTGCGTTGGCACACTTGGATAATACTACATAACAGATGACCGCATGATGTAGGGATTTCTCTATTTTGTTACGGGGATTAATTTGTTTAGTTCTATGCCCTCGAGATTTTGTAGTCTGGTTTTAAGAGATAATTAGTCTTGGTAATATTTGTTAGTATATATAAGTTTTTAAGAAAACTATATATTAATTTTCCATAGCTGGGAATGCAACAAGCAAGAAACCACTACGGTCAAATGGGAAATAGCTATAAATAAATTATAAAAATAATATTACCTAGTACAAAAATCTGAACAAAGTATTCGTTAATTCTATTCGCGGCTTCTTTAATAAAGCCAATTTAAATTACGAGTTTAATTTCGCCTTTTTATCCAAAAATAATATTTCTTTTTTAATACTATAACCTGGCTCTGGTAGTACAGAGAGGGTCGTGCTCCTCCAGTGGAGACTAGAAAGACCTGATGATGATGAATACTATAACCATAAATATTTTTTTATATAATGCTTTGTCAATATTTTGTGAAATACCTATACATTAAAACCGCAAACTACGTTATATCAGTAAAATTTCAAGTAAATAAAACTTTTTGCGCTTAAACCTTCATAAACAATCTTCTCTGTCAAATAAACAAAAGCTTCCAAAAAAGGAAAAACGCCCGTCAAACTTTGACACCGCAGAACCTATGAAATCAGAATGTAAATTTTACAATAAAAATATTATTCCTTCACCACATTCAGTATAAAACCGAAAATGTGTATCAGATTAGCCGGGTGAGTGCATTTTTAATCTGGTACTTAGATCCTAAGAAACAAAACTAAAAATGGGCAAAAAAAGGAGACGTATGTTTCCGAAGAAGAAACGATCAGTATTCAGCAGGCCTCACCCAATAAAAAGAAAGATGATGATCAGACAGAAGAGGATGAAGGCATTCTTCCATAGACATAACCCCAAGGGTGCTATAGAGAGGGGAGTGAGGAAGGTGGTAGGAGGCATCTACAATGTGTCGGATAAAGTGAGAGACAAGATAGCGGAAAGCACACTAGCCCTGGACAATCCCTTCAGTGCACAGTTCTATGAAGACCGATGTATAATTCAATAGCAAATGTCCAAGTGGAAAATCCACCATTTCGTAACAAACAGTTTTGAAGATCCGTGCATTCAACAAAAAGTGTGGTGTTCAAATAAGTCAGCATTTAATAAAAACTAACATATCTTTCTTAGTTTTCTTTTAGCTTTTGTCTACCTCTCTTATTCATCTTTCACCATGCTTGTTTTGAGAATCTGCCAAAATTTTGGTGGTATTGATAGTCATATCAGTTGCAAGAAGGTCACTGTTGGACATAGGCCTAACCACAAGATTTTCAAAATGACCGTATCCATCCAGCGTCTTCCAGCATCCTTGCTTAAGCCGTTGCTCAAGCCGCCTGACCACCTGGAGCTTGGGTGTCTAGTGATGTGCCTACCGGTACGTAGCATATAGTTGCCAAATACAACTTTTCTGTACCATAATGGTTAACACGCGGAGTGATGGAATCATGGATGGTCATGGCTTGCGGAGATGGGAGAGATTATCACCGTATGTTTACATCACCAGGTACTACATCCTTTTTCAGACTTTAAGATCATCATCATCATCCGTAGATCTTTTTAATCTCCACTGCAGAAGCACGACCCTCTCTAACCCTTAGAGCCAGAGCAGTCAGAGGATTTGACCTACACTCTGTACGCTGGCCTGGCTGGCATGCTGGGTTGGACTGGTCTCTTTAATTTTTAAAAGCTATGTTTAGCATGTCTTCCCTAAGTCGCTTTTTACGATATTTACAGGAAGGTTTGCAGTGTTTCTATTCTTCTCTACTGGGAACCAAACACTTACTATGGCAGTAAAATTTATTATCCATGTTTCTTATTTTGTCTTATTGAGAGACACCGAGCATACCTAGGCCTAGATTGTTGTTGCTCGAATCAAATAAGAAAAAACGTAGAAAAACAAAAGTCGACTTTATAGCTCAGAGAATTCTCAGCAGTCATTATCTCCTTGAAGGGGTAGTGGGCGAGACACATGTTGCGCAAAACCGATGACCGATGGTACACAAAGATTCTCAAATGTTGACCACGTATCGGCAATCGCAGTGTCAACGACTTCGCATCGCATCGCAGGGATGCACTGGATACCGGGGGCTTACAATCGATGACTTTGGGAATCCTTAGGAGAGAAGCTTATGTCTAGCAGTGGATACCTTGTGACAGAAATGATAATGATTATGATGATGATTGATGATAGAACCAACCCCTAAAGTAAATAAATAATGCGTCAAAACAGACTGTTTTGACACATTATTTGTTCACTTTAGGGCTTACAATCGATGACTTTGGCAATCCTTGGGAGAAGCTTATGTCTAGCAGTGGATGCCTTGTGACAGAAATGATAATGATTATTATGATGGTATAACCAACCTCTAAATAATGCGTCAAAACAGACTCTGTTTTGACACATTATTTGTTCACTCAATTGCAATAATCACCCGTGTGTACCAAGATATATGTACCTATATATAATTTATTTATTTCAAGCCATCATGTGTCCCACTGCTGAGCAACGGCCTCCCTCCACTTCTTAAATAAATAAATACCTAGTAAATGTACTCATAAGTACCTATATAAATAAGTGTAAAGATTTATTAGTAGATAGTAAGTTTAAGAAGTTGATTTCGACTTCTTCATTACTACAAGGAATAATATCATGGGGAGAGG
Source organism: Rhodophaea formosa (assembly GCA_963082605.1). Classification (NCBI taxonomy): domain Eukaryota; kingdom Metazoa; phylum Arthropoda; class Insecta; order Lepidoptera; family Pyralidae; genus Rhodophaea; species Rhodophaea formosa. The sequence goes on along the minus strand of OY720225.1, from coordinate 6,166,278 downwards.
AACTACTCCAAGTGAATGTCTTAGGAAGCGACTTAGGAAACACAAGCTAAACAAAGCTTCTAAATCGAGACCTCTCCAACCGTTCTGGCCAGCTTGGAGAGTGTAGACCAAATCCTCTAACTGCTATGGCTAATTATGGCTCTGGTAGTACAGAGAGGGTCGTGTTCCTGCAGTGAAGACCAAAAAAGACATGATGATGATGTTGCAATCAGCAAGTCATTTCTGGATAGCCTTAGACTAATATTCAATATGTCCATTTTAACAAAATGTTAGTATGAAAGTAAAAAGGTAAATAGGGGGTAAAAGTTAACAAAACAACTAATGTATCATCCATCTTGTTAGGATGCCTTTAATTTCAATCTTTGGTTACACGAATAAATACAATAAATAAAGAATACATTGGTTACTTACTTATTATTACTGTACATATCTTTGTTTTTATCATGGACAACTGTAACGCAAGAGCGTTGCCCTTCGAGCGTCGCCGGTCTTTTAAAGATACATTTATACTCTTTTTTTGAAGGTTCCAATGTTGTATCGATAGAGTTCACAGATAATTTTAGAGAAGTTAAGCATTTTATGCATGTAAGTTTTTTTTATTCCACCAAAACGTCTGAATAACTGAATAGACTTGATACGTAAGATATCACCAGAAGCCTTGTCTGATTTATAGGAACGTATATATGCTATAGTTTTTTTTTGGCAGGGCCATATTTTTTATATTTCTGTGAAAAAACTTGTTCAAATAAACTTAAACAATAGTCTGAAATCGGTCAATTGGTAGTAAATCCCCTCTCTTGTAATGTTCATCATAGTAGACATGATCTTCGGTCTTCGTTGGGACCTGTATGATTTCTACCTGGGTCTTGGTGTCGTCTTTCCTGTTTGCGTAGCCGTGGGAGTGGTCGAACATACCCTTGAGGCTTAGGACCGACGCCATGACAGTTGAGAAGAAACCCATCATCAGACCTGGAGAAAAATCATCACAATGGGTTATTATACAAACATGGTATATTAGACAAACATCATCGTCATTTTTAAAGACCTATACACACCTTGCGCGTAAGGATTTGAATTTTTTTTGATCTTAATTTTTTTAAATATTTTTGTATAAAAATCTTAAGAGGGTATACTAGCAGTGCGTTTTCCATACAAATGTATTTCTCTATTTTCTCGCTAAAAACTGCTTCTAGAGGCACAATTCTATTTACATTTTTTTATTTTTTTCTAAAAACCTGTTTAAAAGAAAAAAAAATTGTACAAAAACAGTTTTTTTTTTAAAAACATAAAAAATAGGGGCATTCCTATTTTAATACTAGATTTTATGAAAAAAGAATTGTGGCTAGAGCCACAATTCAATTCAATCAGTTTTCAGCGGGAAAATAGAGAAATACATTTGTATGGAAACCATATTGAAAAAATACTGCTAGTATACGTTCTTAAGGCGGTTTACAGAATACATTTCATTAGGTACCAAGTTTCAAATATGCTATCGTGATTGCTTGGAATTAGGTGGCGGTGATTAAATATAAATAAATAAATAAATATATACGGACAAATCACACAGATTGAGCTAGCCCCAAAGTTAGTTCTTAAGAAAGACTTGTGTTATGGGATACTAACTCAACGATACTATATGTTATAACAAATACATATATAGATAAACATCCAAGACCCAGGTCAATCTGAAAAAGATCGTTTTCCATCATGACCTGACCGGGGATCGAACCCGGGACCCCCGTGTGTCTTCTCTATGCTATGGTCTAATACTTTGGAAAACGCATGGAAGGTTGCTACCAGTGCTTTAACAATAGTCTTGACTGCTGCCAATAGATGGCGATGAAAAAATTAAAGCCTTGACATCAAAACAGGTGCATACATGCCAGCGATCAAAACCGATGGCATGATAACGTTGTTCTGTCTCATCATCATCATCATCTCAGCCACAAGAAGTCCACTGCTGGACATAGGCCTCCCCTAAGGATTTCCAATATGACCGGTTAGAAGCGGCCTGCATCCAGCGCCTTCCTGCGACCTTTATCAGGTCGTCTGACCACCTGGTCGGTGGGTGTCCAACGCTGCATTTGCCGGTACGTGGTCGCCATTCGAGAACCCTTCCGCCCCATCGGCCATCGGTTCTTCGCGCTATGTGCCCCGCCCACTGCCACTTCAAAGAGCTTATCCGCTGAGTTATGTCGGTGACCTTTTGTTCTGTCTGTTTAATCCTAACTAATATTATAAATGCGAAAGTGAGTTTGTGTGTTTGTTACGCTTTCACGTCGTATCTACTGAACCGATCATCATGAAATTTTGCATACATATAAGTAAGGGTACTGAGAAGGACATAGGGTATAAATCACGCGGGCGAAGCCGCGGGTAACAGCTAGTCTAATATAAGTGTTCCGTGTACCTTACAAAGTTATCATAGCATATTTAATTTTTAAATTTCTTTATTTAATTCTTGCCCTTTTCTACCTATATTCAAGCCAGATGAAGAGGTTTTATATCATTGTGCAGCCTAAAAACCTTCACAATCTTTAATAATCGCGTGTCGTTTGATTTGTTTTCGATGAGTTACACCCAAGTAGGGAAGCTCAATATTTTAACAATATTAATTATTCTTCCCGTGAAACTTTTAGGCCAAATCTTGCAACTGAAATTTTGCGTAGTTATGTAAGTCGGACGACGATGATGAAAATTCAATGAATAACAGCCAGATCCTAAACCTTGCAGTATGGCCCTATTCCTAATATGTAGATGCTGAGAAATGTATGTAGGTATGTAATTTTTATGCCATGTGCTCCTAGAAATTAAAAATAGAGGTACTTACCACATTTTACTCATCTAGATAAGCTTATAAGACTTACTTCTGCTATGGAGGATGATAAGAATATACTGGAGCTTACCTTTAGCAGACAAGAAGGCTAATGCCTTCAAAGCTATCGGTATCAGCAAACTCTTGGCAGCTACTAGTCCCAAAATCATAGGCAAAATGAACTTCTTTCCCATTTTGTTCTTCCCTCCTTTGTTCTTCTTTCTCTCAGACTTTCTGATAATTTTGTAGATGCATTTCTTTCCTTTGCCTTTCCTTTTCTTGTTACCTTTGCCAGACTTTGTCTTGGATTTACTTTTCTTATTGTTGCGAGTTTTTGGGAGAGGTGTTGTGGTTTTAAATATTTTCTTCTTTAGGGATCTGGGCTCAGTTTCAGCTGTATACATTAATATCGTATATGAAATTTAAAATAAACCAAGAATTCGATGATCAAAGTTATACGATGTTTTGGGCTAATTAATTTCAATTTTGTATTCAAAAGTAACAATTTTCTATTTTCAATAACATTTCATTTTATTGTGCCTTGTGCCTTTCTGTTTTAATTTAATTGTGCCATGTGGTTCCTGGCAGAGTAGAATAGGACCACTCCCATGACATGTTGTAAAAAAAGAATAATGGAACACAAGCTAACCAAAGCGTATAAACATCAAAGACTTCAACCACACGGCAGCATTTTAGTTGCTCGGGAGCATGTTAGTTTTAATTTGCGAGACTGTCATTTATTTTTAGGGTTCCGTAGTAAACTAGGAACCCTTATAGTTTTGCCATGTCTGTCTGTCCGTCCGCGGCTTTACTCAGAGACTATAAGTACTAGAAAGCTGTAATTTGGTATGAGTATGTATATTAATCATGGCAAAAAAGTGGTAGAAAAAAACCTTGAAAAAAAAAAATTTTTTTTGGGTAGCTCCCATACAAGTAAAGTTGGGGAGTAATTTTTTTTCTCTATTTACCCATCGTGTGGGATATCGTTAAAAAGATCTTTGAAAAATATTGTGAGGTTGAGAACACCATTTTTCGATTTAGGGATCCGTTTCCGAAATATTTGGTTTTAAAGTGCAAATTTTTGTTAGAGGTACGTATCCCCCCCTCTATCTGCTAAACGGTTATATATGGATACGTGAAAAAAATTACAGCAGTAGTATATATACTGAAGTTGAAAGGAAAACTATCAGAGCTGGGTACTAAGTGCAAACTAAAAAGTTATAGGCAACCAACTTATAAAATGTACTGGAAAATTAAAATTTCATACAATCTTCATTGTTAGATGTTTTTGGTCGTTAAACTGTGAGGTGCGAGTGTAAACAGTGTGAACTCAAAGTTGTCATTCGCAACTACGGAACCCTATACTGCGCATGGCCCGACACGCACTTGGCCGGTTTTTCATTATAACGTCCTTCCCAAAATTACGCTTGCCTATTTTAAGCAAATATGCGCCAGGTGTTTGTGGGATACAAGCCTGCTCAATAGTAGCATGCTTATAAATTGCTTAAAATTAGCATGTACATGTACCTGTAGCTATACGCGGTAGTAGTATTCAATTTATAGGTATAGATAGATAGGGCACAGAATTTTAGAGCAGACGGGTGGTGACTCTCACTCCGGTGCGTTTTTCGTGCCAAGGATGGGCACAGAACAGCTGAACGTTTTGGGCACATTTGCACGGAGTACGAACATTTTGGGATTCAACATTTTGCGAATTCAACTGTTTTTAAATTCGACGTTTTTAAATTCAACTTTTCAGGCCTGAAGGGATAAGAAGCGGTCTATATGACTGATTATTTTTATATATGCATAGTTTTATAATCTTGACAATGTAATATTACAGAATGCTTTTATTTATAAACAAATAATAAAGACTATGAACTAAACTAAAACTATAGTAACATAGACAAAAGATAAAAAACACTAAATTATATAAAAAATTGAGCTCAGATCGCTACGATCAGCGGGCAGGGTGCCAAGAAGGCTGGCGGCATTTCCACGCTGAATGGCCAAACTTAATCTTTGGCCAAAATGTGCACCAGCCCTTAGATCACCAGAAACGTCGATTAGGCGTGCGGAGATCTCTTTGAAAATCTTTCTGGCCTCCACACCCCAAGGCCCCAAGGTCTCCACAGCAAAAGGCACAAATATGTAAGGTTCCCCTAACGATGCATATTTGCGCCTTTTAATAACCTCCGCCGCTGAATGAATGCTTATATTTAAATGTTTCCATCTATAAGTATTATTTTGTCTATATATTAGCAAATAAATTTATACTATGTATTGATACGTACCAGATAGAGACCTCCTCTCGAAATTTCCATGAGTCCATCCAATCCACTCCAAAGGCTCACTTCTATTGAAAGTCTCCTTCACATAATTCTCCTGGTGAGACGGTCCGAAGCCAAAAACTGTTTCGGTCTTGACTATTCCGTAGTTATTCGTATTATCCAAGATGATCCCACGGGAATAAGGAAGCATTATATAAGTTTTGTTTTGATGCTGTGAATTTTCAATAGAGCATTATACTGGATTATAGTATTTCACTTATGTGAGATTGACTTTACAACACTATTTTTATACTTTTCATCGAATAGATTATTTTTCTATATAATTATTAATTTCTTTTCCTTCTTATTCTTCTTCTTTACTCGAATCGTAATGTCTATTTCCTTGATTTTCATATATTTTTGCCTAATTACTGTCCTGTCCCGAAGATTTTTTTTTTTCACAAAATAAATTTTTTAGTATTTTTTTAATAGTTGACTATGTGTATGCATAGACGTATGCATAATGGCCTTCCGTGGTACTACCGTTGACATTTATAGTGGTCAAATGAGTTCATTGTGGCCTATGAAGCAAAGAGTTTTAATTGCCTTTTCCACCTTAATTAGACATTAGTGAGAAAGCTAGGTTGTTGGCATTGAACTTAGTTTTTTATTACCATTTTAATGATTTTGCAGAAAGTTCAAGTTCAAGATTAACATACACTTACTTGTAATAATGATTAAATGACCAGGAGCTCCAGATTTATAGAGAACTAGTTGTTACCCGCAGCTTCGCCCGCGTAATATACATAGCCTATGTCTTTCTCGGTACTAGTAGCCTATATGTATGCAAAGTTTCATGATGATCGGTTCTGTAGATACGGCGTGAAAGCGTAACAAACAAACAAACTCACTTTCGCATTTATAATATTAGTTAGGAAGTTAGGATTAGGATAAGCTGAAGAATTGTTCTTCTTAGGGTTCGGTTACCAAAGGGTTTATTTTATTAATTATTGAATTATGCATTTGTCTCCCCCTTCACCTGATGGTAAGTGACGATGAAGATGAGGATGTTATGTACATGCCTATTCAAGAGATACCTATTTATTCTATTTTTGAATGTCCCGAGATTGTACTTGTCTAGGAATATTCCTATTGTCTATATAGACACAGGCAGTTCATTCCACACCTCAGCTACTCGAACCAAACCATCAACCGTCACCAGGCTGTTTTTCAAGAACAATTTCTAACATCACAGTACCGACGCCAATCATTTTATTCCTAATACTTTACAAATAGAAAGAAATTCAAGAATGTAAATCATATAAGCACTAGTAAATAACTTGAAGTATTTTTGGAATCATGTTTTAATATTATGAGAATCAGTCATTAAGAGAAAACGTGATTACCTAATATATATGATAATCTGATTCTCATCTGTTCCGTAATTTTAAATAATTTTAATGCTATTTATTGCAAATATTTGTATAAAACTAAAATTAATTAAGTACAATAAGTCACTAGTTAATTAAATCAACAAGTAATCGTGGAATAATATCATAAATCGACGTTAAAAACCAGACGACCGGCGCGGCGGTTGGATTTGTTCAGTTGTCAAACCAACAACAAAGGAATTTTGTGGAGTATCCTCAATTAAACCAGGAGAGTATAGTGTTTTATAATCTTATGATTAACAGGCAGTGCATCTCCCGACACATAAACCGTCTGCATAAAAATAAATTTCACTTAGTAGGTACTAACTGTTTTGCTAACGTAGTTCAGTCGATTCTCGCTCCGTTTTCCTAGTGCAAACGGTGTTGATGGTCTCAAACTACGGCTACATGCACAAATATTGAATAACAAACAATATTTCAGACAGTGCAACGCATAATCTGCCGTATCCTTCTTGTTTATTTTATGGCAAATTGTAAAATATAAATACCTACATATAAAAAACAATACAAGGAGATTTTAACTTTTCCATTATTTTCCATATTTTGAAATATAAGAACCGTTTTATCTACAATAATACTCTGATTAACTTTACTTAGATTATACTTATATCTATATCAGGCTCTGTTTTTGAGGTCTCGCTGCGCTTATAAAAGCTGAGTTGATGACTACAAAACAAATGCAAGAATATAGTTTATAATTTCATAAATGCTTTAAATAACTGTCAATCATAAACTCAATAATATTATTGTTGCCTTATTTATAACTTTATGCTTAGGATAATTTGAATAACTTGCATTCCAACTAAACTTGTTTATTACATCCTATGTTGTCTGGTTTTGGGTTGTGTCGGAGCAAATAGATACCTAATTATTACAGAAACAATTGTCCTACCGGTCTGAAAAATATATTTACTGTCTCTTCTCACATATTAAAATAAATTTTCAGTTGGTGACACTATCTCATTCAATATGATGACACGGAAGGCCACTATTAAAGACCTAACCATGAAGCTGAGGCAGGCTCTGTTTGACCTTAAAGCGTGTCGAGAGGAAAAGTCACAACTTTTACAGGAACGGGAGGAAACCGAAGAAGAATTTCAGAAAATTAATGATAGAAATAATCAATTAAAAAATGAATGTACCAGTCTTCACATTAGAAGTACAGAATTATTAGAGGAAAATATTAGTTTGAAAGAATGTTTAAATCAAGCTCAGGAGTGCAGTACAGTTCATGAACGGGCCCTAAGTCGCATAAATGAGTTAGAACGTAGCTTATATGATGCACAAAAATCTGCATTGGAAATACAAGATCAAAAAGAGGCTGAATTATGTAACAATACGCTTCATTTATATAGCGAACTCATGGAGTGTGGCTCGGGACCAGTCATAGAAATACCTGCGAATACTCCACAATCTCAGTATTTTATTCTAAATAGTCATAATAAAATTAAAAAATATGTCAAAATAAACAGAATAATAAAACGTACTAGGAAAACTATATCTAAACAAAAAATAAGGAAATCTTTAGCACAGTTAAGCAAGGAAAAGTTATTTTTGTCAAATCAATTAAAATCATGTGAAGATGACCTGTATATGGCTAGCCGTATATATGATACCGAGATTTTTGAACTACAGTCACAGATCTCGGAATTGCAACAGTCCTTAAATAATTTATCTAATAAATATGAATTATCACAAAAAGATTTAAGTAAAAATATCTTAGAGGCTCAAAAATTAGTGGAGGAAGCTAATTATAATAAAGAACGGTATGATGCTCTCCTACAAAAGCAGCAGTGCGATAGTTCACCTGAAACTGCAGTTACTATGTCACCTAACTTTGTTCCTGAGTCAAGAGAGTATGATACCAGAAAGTGTAACTTTCAATCAAGGATAGGTACGGTTGATAACAGTTCAAATAAAAAAATTAACTGTAACAAACTATTAATTTACTCTGATAAGTTAGGTCAAGATTTTAGTAGCATTATTTTTAATCACCTCCACAAAGATTGTTCTGTATTTAACACATGTATACCCGGCGCTACGTATTTAGATCTAGTTAACAATATTAATTATGACAGTCTAGATGAAAACTGTACAATATTAATTTTATGTGGTGACAGTTCCTCTGTATCAAAAAGGAACATTAAAAAAAGTCTGGACAAATTAGTAGATTTAAACAAAAAAACTCAATGCAAATTTATGATTGGTGCCTTTCCATACTCTGAATCTTTAGACAATAGTACAAACAAGCAAATTTACCATTTGAATGTACATATGTACAACATGACATATAGTCATGGCAATTTTATTTTTTATTTAGATATAAATAAGTTTATTAGTAGATTTAAGTTGACTCATGATACAATGTATCTACCTTATAATTATAAAAGACAAATAGCTACTGTTGTAGCTTTTAATTTACAATTACCTGTTGTAAGTAGTACAACTGTAAATAAATATAAATCCGACATAGGTATATCAAATTGTGATATACCTGTAATAAGTAATACTTTGACTGATTTAAACTAAGCAATAAGACAACAGTCAAAGCCGATGAATTCAATATTTTACATCAGAATATTCAAGGCCTGACTAGCAAATTATTAGAATTAGAGTTATTTATAAATAGTAAAGATTTGCATGTAGTTTGCTTGACTGAACATTTTATGCAGTCCCATCAGCAACAATTCAATATAGAGAATTATTCATTGACAAGCTCATATACCAGAAAGACTAAAGAGAAAGGCGGGAGCTTAATTCTAACACGAAGTGACGTTAAATGTAAAGAACGTAAGGATATTGTTTGTCTTTCGGTAGATTGTAATGTTGAGCTGTCATGTATTGAACTAGGGAATTATATTATAGTGTGTGTATACAGACCCCCGAATTCAGATTTTAATACTTTAGAATTAGTTATTGAAGATGTGTTGAGAAAATTATGTGGTAGCCGCAAAAGTATTATAGTGTGTGGCGACTTTAATGTTGATTTGTTAGTTACTACAACCGAGAGTGTTAGATTTTTAAATTTGTTTAAATCATTTGATTTAATCAATTTTTTCTTAGAACCAACTAGAATTGATGGAGATTCTGCCACATGTATAGATAATGTTTTCTGCAATTGCACTGCTGTTGACAAATATATAACAAAAAATCTAACCTCCGATCACTTTGGTCAATTTGTAAAACTTATAAATAATTCAGAAGCAGATTCAGCAGAAATTACCTTTAGATCTATTACTAAAGGTAAAGTAAAGGTATTTAAGCAAAAAATAGCTGAAAAAATGCCACTAATTGAAGAAACGCGAGATGATCCGGATGCCCTATATAATAAAATGTTTGGTGTTATTGAATCTGAATTCAATAGTGCATTCAAAATTAAAAAATGTACTAGACGTAACCGTAAAAAATTTAGTGAATGGGCAACTACTGGCATTTACATTAGTAGAAACAGATTATACGAATTATTAGCAATGAAAGTTTATAATCGGAATACTGAATTCATAAAATATGTTAAAAATTATTCAAAAGTTTTTAAAAAGGTATGTTTGTGTGCAAAATCTTTACACACTAGGAAAACTATTGAAGATTCTCATGATAGGATAAAAGCAACTTGGAAAATTATTAACAAGGAAACCGGTAAAAGTAAACAACGTAATAACAAAATCGAATTAAAAGTCAATAACAAGCTCCTTAATAGTAATGAAGATATCGCGCAATATTTTGAAGATTTCTTTACAAATATTCCCGTCAACATTACTGCCTCCTTACGTTCATCACCCGCTGAATCTAAAAAACTTTTAGCAAGTTGTATACCAGAATGTAATAACCATTTAATATTTCAATATGTAACACCTGAAATAGTAATTGATACATTTAAGAGTTTAAACAATAAAAAGACTGGAGATTTGTGGGATATCTCAGTACCTGTCATTAGTAGTATTATTGAAGTAATTGCGCCATATTTAGCTTCTATATTTAATAAGTGTGTAGATACAGGAACTTTTCCTGACTTGATGAAGTTAAGCAAAGTCATTCCGTTATACAAATCTGGCGATAAGAATGATCCCACTAATTACCGTCCTATTTCTATTCTGCCAGCGCTCAGTAAAATATTTGAAAAGATAATGTTTCATCAGTTATTAGCTTTTTTTAAAAGTAATGGTCTCTTCCATGGTGAACAGTATGGATTCACGAAGAATCGGTCTACTACAGATGCGGGTGTAGCTCTGTTAAAATACATATATGATGCTTGGGAGGGAAAACAAAATGCCATTGGTGTGTTTTGTGATCTTACCAAAGCTTTTGATTGCGTAGACCACAATACCCTTCTATCCAAGCTGGAGCACTATGGAATCAAAGGTAAATCTCTTAATTTAGTTGCATCATATTTAAGTAGCCGAACTCAAACCGTTAGTTTAAACAGGGTTCAATCCTCCGGATCATCTGTAAAAATGGGCGTACCCCAGGGATCTATCCTAGGGCCTTTGTTGTTCCTTATTTACATCAATGATCTGCCTTACTGTGTCACTACATGTAAGGCTGTACTATTTGCCGATGATACTTCTCTTGTGTTCAAAATAGATAGACAAACTGAATTTTTTGACGAGGTTAATAGTACATTAGCTCAAGTGTTAGATTGGTTCACAGCGAACAATCTTTTGTTGAATACTAAGAAAACTAAGTGTATTAAATTTTGCTTACCAAATGTTGCCAAAATACCAACTCGCATAGTAATGGATAATGAACCACTAGATATGATAGATAAAGCAACTTTTCTTGGAATAACTCTTGATGCCGGGCTTCAATGGGGTGCCCATATTACAAACTTGGCAGGTAAACTTAGCTCTGCGCCTTATGCTGTCAGGAAAATTAGACAACTGACCGATGTTGAAACCGCGCGTTTGGTATATTTTAGTTACTTTCATAGTGTTATGTCTTATGGAATTTTACTATGGGGTAACGCTGCAGAAGTAAACACAATATTTATCCTGCAGAAACGAGCTATTAGATCTATATATAAACTTGGTGCTAGAGAATCTCTTAGAGAATTGTTTAAAGATTTCAATATTTTAACCTTACATTCTCAGTACATATTTGCGAATATTATGTTTGTACACCATAATTTACATTTATATGAGAAAAATAGTGACATTCATGACCGAAACACAAGAAATAAAAATAAGTTGGCTACACCAGCTTCGCGATTGCAGAAAACTAAGCGTTCATTTATGGGTCTCGGAGCACGCTTCTATAATAAAATTCCCGCAGAAATTTCGGGTCTACCTTTACATAAGTTTAAAACTGCTGTTAAAAACCAGTTAGTAAAAAAGGCATATTATTGTATTAATGATTATTTAAATGATAAAAATGCGTGGCAGTAATTTAATTGATTGTAATTAATATAAATAACATTAGTAATAAATAAATACTTGTAAAATATTGTAATCGAAGCCCTTCAGGCACGTAGGGACCAAGTCTGGATTGAGTTTCTTTCGGCGTATTCTTCTCACCAGTGGTCATTACGAAACGCTAGTAGTTTTTCGATTTTGCATATTAAAAATTAAAATTAATAAGAAAGTAAAAAATATGACGTTCAAAAAGAGATACAATTATCCAATTTTGAATAAAAATCTTTGACTTTGACTTTGATAATTCTCACTGGTTCTGATAATATTAAACATGAGTCCAAAAATACTTCAGGTATTTCAGCAAAAGCTAGTTTTAAATATATTTAAACTAAAGTCGTTTTCAAGCCTCGTTCTGTCACGGTAACCTAGCAAGACAAAGAGAGACTGAGATTTAAGATTGTTATTAGTTAAAATTATTTTGAGTATACGGGGGTTAGTGTCACTTTTGTTTTCAATTCTTAAAAAATGCGAAAGTGAGTTTGTTTGTTTGTTACGCTTTCACGCCCTATCTACTGAACCGATCATCCTGAAATTTTGCATACACACAGGTTAGGGTACCGAGAAGGACATGGGCGAAGCCGCGGGTAACAGCTAGTAGAATTATAAAAGGAAGGTTTTACAACCATAACTCCACTTTTTATTAGTCGATTATTTATTTCTTTTAATTTAGAAGAGTTTACTTTTTCATCTATAATTAGTAGTTGGTTTAAAATCTGTATATTGTGCGAAAGATTATTTAATAGTTATGATGACTGTATTTTTTTACTAGGTATTTTAAACGAACTCGGTATTTCCAATTCAGTACCGACCTGTTGTATCAGTGAAAAACAATTATGTTTGAAACCGCAAAGATTGCAAGTTTCTTATTGCCTTGACTTCTGGAGCGTTGCAATAACCTTTTAGTTTGTGATATTGGATAGTTACTGACCCTAATAATATGATCTCTATGCATAAAACAGAGTAGAGTTTGTAGATTTTGTTCAAAAAAAAAACCTAACAAAAAAAAATAAAAAAAAAATAACACGACTGCCTTTTCGACGGTTCACGCTGTTGGTTTTCCTGTGATTTTAAAAATCTAACGCTCGTGTTCTATAAGGCAACTAAGTGAGGAGCCCGATGGCCTAGTAGGCGTTTATTACCACTATTACCACTTCCGCATGTTAAGCAACCCCGGGCGCAGTCCCCACTTGGATGGGTGACCGCAAATGGTATAAAAATATCTCGAGCCAAGCTTCGGAACGCAAGTTAAGCCCACTGTCCCAGCTGTCCTCATTGATGACAGTCGCTAAGCTATGTCAGATGCCTTAATCCAGCTAGAAAATTCTGACACCAGTGTTGGCCACGTACACATACGAAAAACAAACAAGTAAGGCATCTCACAAGCATCTTCAAGTGCTCGTTCTGTCACTGTTTAGATAATCTAGCAAAACAAAGAGAGACTGAGATTTAAGAATGTCTTAAGATTATTTTTCAATACATTTGCTAAAAATACGGTTCTTATGACATCGAAATCTGTATCGAAATGATGAATTTACGGCACTACTGCTTTTTACTTCACACCAATCACACACAACCGCTCAATAGCCCAATGCCACAGATGCAAAATTTAAACTTCTTCATAGAATCCGAGCAAAGAGTTTCAAGTTCAGCATGAAAACTTTTTTCTGATTCGTGCGATCTGATTTTTTAACCGACTTCGAAAATGAGAAGATTATCAATGTACTTTTTTGGAGAAAATAAACCTGAGTAAATTATAAATTTATTTTTACAAACTGCTTTACCTAGTTCCTTACTTTTATAAATTCCTTTTTTGCTAAATTGCAATCTTGTTTTAGTTTATGGTAATCGCAAATGTATTGAAAAACGTCGTATGATACTCGTACGGCAAGCTGTCTATTATAGTCGTCGGTTTATTACAAGCACTCGGCTTCGCCTCGTGTCTATAAACACCTCGACTATAATATCCCGCTTACTGTACTTGTATCATAATGTACTATTAAATATTTGGGGGTAAAGCAGTTTTAGGCGAGACAGACGCTTTATTTTTTAATAAAGTCTAAAGTTTCTGGAAATACCTTATTTGGTATGTTTCAAAAAGTTATTTAAGTAAAATTGTAAATTGACCCTCGACATACCCTTAAAAGCTTACTTTGCCCGTCAATATGAACAACTTTTCATATGAGATGAATTGTGAGAGCCCAAAAACATTTTTGAAATTTTCATATCAAAGTGTTATGAAAAGCCCGGGCAATAAATATGTAGAGGCCAAAAATATTTCTGGATTCCAGATTTCCAGCATTGCTCCTATTGTAAAAGTTATGAACAACTTTTTCATAACTTTTACAATAGGAGCAATGCTGGAAATTTTTGGTCTGAGTCACCCCTTTAACGAAATGTCGAGAGTCAAATTACACGCTATATATCATCATTGTTTCATAGCTCTCATACAAGGCGTAATTTACAAAGTATACAGAGAATAAAAAACATAAACACTCTAAGCACGTGTGTAATTGCATATTTTATATTGTCATTAATATATTTTATACGTATAGATTTCTCTACATTATCATTGGTAACTACATTAGTTTACAAATCGTCTTACCATTAAATTAACACATAGATACGTTATTTCGATCAATATAATTCTCACTCATTAAAAAACTATAAAAACGTATCATATAATGTCAAATTAAATTCGATTAAAACTAACAATAAATTAGTTAATAAATTACTTATTACTAAAGATATTTACAATGCGCGAGCACTAACCTACAAAACAGAAAAAGATATCAAAAGTAAAAAGGTATCACTTGATCCAACAATCGAAGTAAAAGATAACAACAAAAGATACAAAAAGGAACTGCCAATGAATCAATCGGTGGTCGATATCCAACTAAAAAGTTAGACTAGTAGTAAAAATGTTAACTTAGTTTGGATGGCAACTGCGAGTCTGTCGACTTTATCTAACTATTTGTCTAATATCCCCCTTTCTGGAGCCCCATTACTGCTGCAAATAACGCAAAGAAGAAGCCTGCTAGACCTGTAGCACCAACCAAGAGTATCAGACCTCCGATTAATACAGGCACTAAGGCAAAATATTTCATTTTGTACGCCATTAGTAAAGGTAGTACGTATTTCTTCAGTTTGTGAGACTTGAGCTTCAGTTTTGGCTTCTTGATTTTCTTTTTGTGTCCTTTCACTTCTTCGTATTCACCTTCTTCTTCTTCCTCCAATTCTTCTTCTTCTTCAGCATCCTCGTCGAGGCCAAGCATGTCTGGAAAATAGAAAGCAGTAGTAATTAGATTTCATTTGTTTTTATTAGTTTTAAAGGCCTGTAAATGGAAACCGAAAATTAAGCAGAATTGGTAATCAAATTTATATTTTTTAAACCGAATCTTGATGCGCTTGAAATATTTTTTACCAGTTTAATTACAATTTTTGTCTAATTTTAAAAGAAACTAAATGGATCAGGTTGTCGATTTTACGGGAAGCCTATGTCCAGCAATGGACTTCTTGAGGCTAAGATGACGATGTATGATATTCATGACATGCTACTGCGTTACCAAGCGTAACACTCTAATTTAACTCCCAATACATCTTATCTAATTCGTGCTGCAGATCTCGCTCGTCATCTGTTCTAATTAGCTGTAACTTTAGGAGAAAAGACAATAACGCACGCAGTTTACGCGTTCTGAACTAACATAATTAACGGCAGTTATCTGTTGTGAACGTGATCACGCTAGGTTTGAAAGTTATTCATGAATTCTTGGTACGTTGTGTAATAGTATGAATAGAGATGAAGTGGAATGATCGAGTGTTAAGGTAGGTGAACTTTATGGTGATATAAAAATATTTTAATAATTGGTTCTAAAGTACTTGTGTGGATAACATATATTCTTGATTCAAGATTCAATCGTTTATTTAATATAGGTTTCTTTGAACACTTATTAATTGTCATATTTTGTGTTTACAATTTTTACAACAAAAAATTTTTGTTGTTGTTTTTCTCACAATATGGATGTCATAAAGAAGGACTTGTAATTTGGCTATAGAAGTCCACTACTAAAAGGAAAGCTATCCGAAAAGGTAAATAACTGGAGTTAATTACTACTTAAGTTCAGTTAGTAAGGACCAATCAGAAGGAGTCTTCGAAGGGGCTGCTCATTCCATCAAAATAGACACCTTTTTCTACGGTGTCAATGCTGGGAAAGCAAAATGTCGGGCTGGCCTAACATTTTTTTATATAACTAACCTCTTTGTATTTTATGATAGTTTGTATTGTATTGTCAACTAAATTAGTCCTATTATAAACTAGTTAAAATAAAATATTATATCAAAATATCCAAAGAACAGAACGTTATGTTTGTTGAACATAACGTTATTTTCCACACACACATTAATGGTGGCAAAAACGCAAGTAAAACTCACTTTCCTCTCAGGAAAATAGGCTTTTTGCTTAGTTAACGCCTGACTCATTAACATCCCTGATTATTACCATAAATGTATAGTAACAAATCTTTCGATCATGGTATGAAGAAATAAATAACAGAAAAATATAAATAAGCACAGATTTTTTTGGCCACGTAAATACTCCTTTGATTTTATAACTGAGGCATGGAAAAATGAAAATGATACAAAAAGTATAATCCATCTTTTTCAAATGTCCCTTTAGGACAAAAACCTAAATATAACAAAATCAACTTGGCCACTGCGGGTAGGTTAAGTTTGTTAAGTTTCCTTGTGACATCAAGATATGTACATATCTTTATTTAGCTTTGGGGGTTTTCGACGGCTGGCCTAGGTTGGGGACGCTTTCTCGCTCCTTTTTTTGTAGATTCTAATAAGATTGTACTTTGTAGACGCGCATTGATGGTGTCTGTCTTGGAAATTAAGTGGAAAATTAAGATTTTTAGAGAAAAGCAATGTTATTTAATCGAAATTAGTTTAATTAGCACACGTAAATAACAAATCTTATGACACTTAACACTTACATACTCCGACCAGCAGGACTATTTCCTAACTTTAACCACGATGAACAACGTTGTTATGGTAACTTCATCATCTATTACGGCTTTCGTATGATTGATTATTTTTATCTAGGATATATAATCCATTCTAACTAATATTATAAATGTGAAAATTTCCGGGCTCTAGTGCTGCCACTGCCACCATTTAAATTAAATCGTTATCTATTTTATTAACTACTGTTTTCTTATTCTAGTGGACCCCGGGCTGAGAAAGATTTTACGGAATGTTAAGTGCGCTAAACTAACTTGGAAAATTACAAAGAAGACAAGTATAATAAAATTTAAAATTTTAAGCTACCTCCCACCCAAAAATCCCTTATCTTGTTAGTGGCTGAACCGATTTTGATAAAACATGTCTAAAAAACTATTGCCAAAAAACCTGCTCTTTAAAAATCACAACCGATTAGGTTCACCCATTTTACAGCAACGGTGCCACAAACATACACACAGAGCGGTCAAACTAATTACTCTCCTCCTTTGGCGTCGGGGTTTAAAAAATGATTCTCAAGTTTTTGTCATTGGGTCAGTCGCGCTACTAACTTGGAGGAATAAACCATCGGTCATACGTTATTCGCAATATAGCAGCATAGCCTTGCCGACTGCCTCCGTGGTCCAGTGGTTAAGGCGTTTGCCTTGTTGACCCGGGGGTCGTGGGTTCGATTCTCACGGTAAGCATACTTTGTTAAGTTGTTTCCCGTTTGGTTAGAACATTGCAGGCATGAATCACCCGATTGTCTGATAAGAAAGATGATTCCGGGCTTCGGAAGGCACGTTAAGCCGTTGGTCCCGGCTGCCATCTGGTAGTCGTTAAAGGAACCACGTCAGAGGCCGAGAAGCGGTTCCGAAGAACTCTGACACCAGGGTGTGCATGGTCGACTGACCGTATCACCTACACGAAATGATGATGATGAGCATTGCCTTAATTGATACTTATATTCTAAGTAGTTTTCGTCCATAGCTTTGCTCGCATCGATGGAAATCCCTCGGCAACACCACTTTCTTCCGGGATATAAGAGAGCCACTCTACTCCATATGCCAGACAACGCGTATGCACAATTTAATCAGTCACTCAAATAAACAAAAAACCTATTTTTTGATTTAATGATATTAGTTAGGATTTATAGATATTTAGCTTATAACAACGCCAGTATTCTGTAGCTTATGAACAATAATTTATGAAGTAATAGTTATGTGTGGTTTCCGGCACAGTAGAATAGAATCACTCCAAGTCTTCCCGTGGATGTCGTAGAAGGCGACTTAGGAAACACAAGCTAAAAAAAGCTTCTAAACATCAAAGAAACCTTTCCAACCCGTCTGGCCAGCGTGGAGAGTGTAGGCCAAATCCTCTGACTGATCAGGCTAATATGTAGCGCTGGTAGCACAGGGAGGGTCGTGCTCCTGCAGTGGAGACTAAATAAGACCTGATGATGATGATGATGAATAGTTATTAATAATCTAGTTGATAAGATAATTTTAAATGCAAAGGTCTATTTTCCGAGTCCATGTTAATTTTTTCAACTATACGGGGTGTAAAATTAACCTTAATGTAATTTTAAAGAGGTAACTCATGAGTCGGTCTACGTTCATCTATGGACGTTCCTGGCAGATAGACAGAGGATTGTTCGAAGAATAGTTTTTTTTTTAAAGAATTGACTGTTTTTTAAGATAGGAATCTTGCCTGAAGGGAAACAACGATGAGATAGGGTGGTACACACAAACTCAATTAATACATATTCACTCGTGTCTTGAAAATCCTACTCACTCTTGCCTTGAAATCCTACTTATTCTCGCCTTGAAAATGCTTAAATTATATTTTCATAGAAACAACGAGAAAGCCATTACCCGAGCAGATGATCAAAGCAATTTACAAGAAAAAGTCAACGAAATACGACAATAAAGACCCTATCGGTGTTCCGTACCCCGACCGTGACGGCCGAAGCTCTTATAACAGATATTTTAGTTATAGCCAAGCGGAAATGATTGCAGGTTGAATGAAATTCAGCTGGAGAGAGCGATGACAGGGTGGTACGTACCGGTAATAGTAGGTAATATTGAATGTTGGTGATTTTCGAAATTTTTGACAATCTTTGTGGGTGGTCTACGGTTTTGATAAAGAATGTGTATGCAAGTAGTTTAAATTTTGAATGTTAAATTTACATTCTTGAAAAAAAAGAAGTAAAGTTTGTGCGAAATCAATTTGGATATCATTGATACCGTCAGGATGTTTTTAACTCTATGATCGATAAGAAAAGAGAAAAACAAAGTTCTTAAATATATATGATAATGGATACGGTATTTTCTTTTAGGGAAATCAATTCGAAATTAGGATAAGTAATGTGTTAACTAATGATTAGCCAAATCGATTATCTACCAGGAATTTGAGACTGTAAATTCAATGAATAAGTTGAATAACTGCACTATACATGATACCTATTCAAACATACATATTATCACGTCTTTAGGTCCTACGAAGAATACAAATCCTAGGGCCTAAAGACCCGAACACCACTTTAAGGGTGTTAGTGCCCATAAAACGGAATCAAAATAGTAATGGGTCGCTAGCCACTTCGCCTTATGTTTCCATAGATTTTCCCACATTCTCTCGGCCAGCTTCTAGGTTTGCGCGGGAAGAGAAACATCTGGTGCATCAAACTGATTTGCTCCAAGATCACCATGGAAGTTCAAATTATTACCTATTCACCATCATGATCATTACTATTATTATTACAAACTAGCAGCCCTACCCGGCTGCGCCCGGGCATGTATTATACCTTAAAACCTTCCTCGTGAATCACTCTATCTATTGGTGAAAACCGTATGAAAATCCGTGCAGTAGTTTTTAAGTTTATCGCGAACAGACAGACAGACGCGGCGGAAGACTATGTTTTATAATATGTAGTGATATGTAGTGATAGTAGTTCGATAAAAAAATTACGGATGAAAGAATAATTAGATATGCGTGGTGCATTTTAATCTTGATCGACAGAATCGCATTGCGCTAGGTTGTATTTTTATTTCGCATTTGCATGTTTACTTTGTGTACAGGTATGCTTAAATACTACTGAATTATGTATAAGGGATTCCTGTTAAGAGTGGTTTCTGATAATCTAAATATGCCATTTAACTAGGTCACCTATTAAAATTGAAAATATGTGATGAAAAAGAATTCGCCACAGGTAGGATTCGAACCCACGAGTCTTAGGTCTCCGCCCTAAGTGTGTTACCAACTACATAATCACATATTTTCAATTTTAATAATATACCGAACATTGTAATGCTATTTAAAAACCATTTAAGTAGGTCACCTATTTCCTGAATTAGGTCAAGCAAAGCAGATGGTACGAAGGTCAAGTGAGCGGTCTTTTGTCAAAAAGGTAGTCAGAGGAAGACTAAAAATCAATTTGTACTATAATTTCACTACAATATGCAATCCGCCATGTGGTTCCCGGCAGAGTAGAATAGGACCACTCCAAGTCTTCTCGTGGATGTCGTTGAAAGCGATTTAGGAATCATAAGCTAAAAAAAAGCTTAAAAATAGAAACCCGTCTGGCCAGCGTGGAGAGTGTAGGCCAAATCCTCGGACTGCTCTGGCTAATATATGGCTCTGGTAGTACAGAAAGGGTCGTGCTCCTGCAGTGAAGACTAAAAAAGACCTGATGATGATGATACAATTAATCATATCTTAAGGATGCTTTTGGACTATCGGGTCCTTTATTATATCGGTATCTATATTATATTGGGGATAAGGAGTAAACCTAGGAAACGCTGGCTTAGTATTGAAAATGATCACACAAGATGCCGCAGTCCATGCTTAACAGAAAGTAAAAAGTTGGAAAGCGGACCCCGGGTTCCGAAATATTCCTCTGTTCTAATGTAAACTTCAATTTAACTTGTTACTGGGTGTAAATTTTTATCGTCGTATAGTTTGAAAAGCCAATTTAGTTGTCGGCAAGCCACCACCTGCCAATTATAGTCAGTTATCATGATTATGGCAGGTGTCCGACTGTTTGCAATAACCCAGCACAAGTTCACCCACAACCTCAATTTTTTCTTTAAGACATTGGTAGACGGCAGAACAAAATGGAAAAACTGACATATTGTGCCAACCCCACATAACAAAGTGGGATAAGGTAACGGAAGAAGAAGAAGTTCCCCCTACAGACTAGACCAGTTCAAGGGCACATCTTACATTGGTATTAGCAGGAACGATTTCTGGCTGGAGACATACATACACAGCGACTTCTCCAAAGAACCTGTAAGTCTTGAATCTAAATCCCCACGCAAACCCTTCAAAGAACATCATCATGAGGCCTTTTTAGTCTCCTCTGCAGGAGCACGACCCTGTACTTATAGAGCCATATATTAGCCAGAGCAGTCAAAATCAGAATTTCTTCAAAGAACCCGTGACTCATCATGATATTTATTTCCTCATCACAATGTAACAGATTGAGGGATTCATCGATATATTGATGGAGAACTAACAACCGCTATAGCATTGACAAATTTGCGTGTAAAACAATAGTGAACGCATATCACTTTCGTATGATATTGTCAGTTATGGAATGTAAGGAAGAAAAGTACACAAGCTACAACACGCAATGAGGAAATTATGATTTGTATTGTGAAACGTTTTAGAATTTTCATTGCAGACTGTTTATTTTAAGTTTCCTTACTTAAAAGATAAAAAGATCACTCAATTCCAGATCGACCCATCTATTAGTCTGTCCGTCCGAAATTAATATTAAATACCTATTGAAATCTACGGTGTCGTGAAGGTGTTATAACGTTTTTTGTTATGGTAGTCAAAAATATGGCGAATCAAAACCAATAGGATACTTCCCGTTGACAGTCATCGAATTTCAATAGTATGTGCAAGGTCTAAAAATAAGACAATAAAAAAATCTAAAAAAAACATTTATGTGCGCAATCCTCAGTACGCAAGTCTGGCACGCTTTTGGCGGTTTTTTTTAACTGGGTTTTTCCCAGACTCTATTCACTTGAGATGTCGAATTCATGAATAAAATGTTACGACCTTTCTATGTCAAGTCAATCCATACTGTCAAATTTCAACTCGGAGGTAGAGACATAGTTGCATGGCCTCGGGGCCTCATAGAATTAGGTTTTGTATACCCCGTAAGAGATAAGGGCGCATCTTGGCTGCGTGACATCAGGAATTTATACTTTACTAGCAATCCTCCCGGCTGCGCCCGGGCGGGCATGCTTTATACCTATAAACCTTCCTCATGAATCACTCTATCTATTGGTGAAACCCACATGAAAATCTGTGTAGTTAATGTTATCCGAGTAAGTTTCCAATTGCATCCTTGGCCGTCTTGCATCAAGCTAGACGGCAATAACTTGGTAATTACTGAAAATCAGTGTTTTGCTCTCGGAGCAAATGTACCACTAAGTAGTACATTTTTAGTTTATCACTTCGATATTTTGTAATGATTTCAAATGCCAGTATATTTATGAATGAGTTCTAAATTATGTTCCTATCTGATAATTATTGTGGAGTTAGTATCCTGCGACACAAGTTCACAACTTACTAGGTCAATTTATGTGATATGTCCCTATATATTTATATTTATTTATATGCACAATTGTGTCTTAGTTTATGCAAAAGTTTTTTTTTAATCTATCTAATATGGACATTATTTGTCTCTTATTAAAGTTTTTTTGTAGGTGGGTGTGGTGTAGGTGTATCTTTTTGTTTTTCCGATTGATTTAAAGAGTTGACTGGAACACAGATCTGAGGATTATATTCTTGTTCGATTTATCGATTTAGTCATAAGACCAAGAAGTTTTCATATCATAAGTTCTTTCTACCTTCTTAATGGCAATATTTTGCCGTGTCTCAAGGTAAAAGGACAAAGATGGTATAAATGTCACTGCTTGAACGTGAAATTAAGGCTCAAACTATTGGTTCTAGTTACTCAGGAGCTTTTTTGGAAGGACTATACTTATAGCATTAAGTGAGCTTTCGCTACTTCACCAGGCGATTGAGGCGAAGGCACTCTGCCTTTGTATGTGGGATTAGGTTTAGGTTAGGTTAGGTAATTAGGTTAGTTCTATTAGGCAACAACACAAAGGTCCCTCAAGGGCGAACAGACCTCTGATTTGGGTATTGCCTGTGTGCGCAAGGCTTGGAGATGCAGCAAACCCTCGTTCACCTAATGGGCCGCGGGTATTCTCAAGACAATGAAAGCTTAAGGTCACTCAAAGAGCTATAAAGAGGGTTAAAATATGATCGGTATGTTTTTGTGAGTTCAATCCGAAACGCGTAAAATCATAGAAGAACAAAGGTCCCCGGCATGGCTGAAGAGAGTCCTTAGAAGTGGCAGTGGACGAGGCACATTTCATGAGTAATCGATGTCCTATGGATTTGAAAGGTTATCAGATAGCAATCGCGTACTGGCAAGTGCAGCATTGGACACCCGACCACCTCGGTCGGGTGTCCAATGCTGCACTTACCGGTCAGGTCGTCCAACCAGCTGGTCGGCAAGTGCAGCATGGTCGCAGAAAGGCGCTGAATACAAGCCGCTTTCAAACAGTCGTATTGAAAGCCCTTGGTGGAAGCCTATGTCCAGCTATAGCCTGCTTGCGACTGAGGTGATGACTTAGGATAATATTATTTTCGTATTTATAGCATGGATAGTTTAATGTTTTTTTTTTTAATTTATTTAACCACAATACAGCGTATTAGCTCAACCTAATCAATACAAAGTAACTACGCTATAACATAATTCAATTTAGGTACATACAATAATCTCCTCTTCTTCTTATTTAAGAGCTTTGTAGCTCTTGTCGATGGAGTATGTACTTAACTTCTCTATCCTCTGCTTTAGACTAGTTCTTAATTACTTGTGAATTTTCCAAGGAACAATTTAACATGTCAATGCTTTCAGTTAGTGAATTTAACATAGCTATAGCTTTCTAATCTGTAATATGATGATCTAGCTCTCTAATATGATGGTACAGCGAGATTAATGCGCGTAAAAACAATCAATTAATATTATGTGTTATTGTTTTAATTGCTTTACACTTGGAATCAAGTGAACATGACAGTGAAACAATATTTTTAATCTGTTTTAATTGCCTGTTTGTATCCACTAATAAAAACCAAGCGAATTCAATTATATTTAATCACGCTATTCTCATTAATTACTCCAATAAACTTACAGATTCTGACACTTATCCACGTCTGTATCAATTACAGGGTGGGTAGAGACTAAAAACGAAAAGATAATATGATAGAGATTCGAAATGTATACTTGCAAAATTGATTCTCAGGTCTTTCTTCATTCCCTAGATCGGATTTTACTATCAGCACGGAATAAGCCGCTGACTTTTTGTCTTTTAATCCATATGAGCATGGCATAATCAATAAATCTTACTGGTAGTTTTAATAAATATTAACATAGTCCTAATATTATGGTAAAGTGAGCTTGTTTGTTGATGTCTAAGTTTAGTTATATTTAATAGTAGTACCTACAAAATGCCTTATATAAAGGTACAAAACCATGTCATACATTTAGTTTATAATGTTAGTTGTTAAAATATCTATGAAATCAATGACAGTTTTTATAAAATAGACCAAAATATTAATAGAGAGGTAAGGTAGTTAACGAACTTTTTTAAAATATTTGTTAATTTGTAAAATATATTTAAAAACTAGTAAAGTCATTATATACTTAAATATAATAAGCAAATTTCAAGTAACTCGATATAAGCAATTAAACATAGCTGTTATAAAAAACATGCTATAAAATATATCAATTTATGTAGATACTTACATGATATCGATCTCCTAGAGGCGGTCTGTTCAGTAAATCCTTCAGGCTTCTCAATCGTCGGTTCCTCGTTCACATCCAATGACCTCCTCTGGAACTCCTGACTCCTGATCAAGGGGATAGCCCTAGGGTGAAAAGGTGTCTCCTCAGTCAGATTATTATTACTTTTCTCTTTGGCAATTGGCATGTAATTACCGGGGAAAAGCATCTTTGGTTTGAGCTTCACATCTTGTGAATAGTATTCTGGCTCCCTTATCAACGGAATAGCCCGGGGTTTGAAAGCATATTTAGTGTTAATCCTCGCTTCTCTATTATAACTTGAAGGCTGAATAACTATTGAAGTACTCGTCACGTTGACTGACCCATCACTGTTCGAAGCACTGGATAACGACCAAAGCTTAGTCAATTTGTTCTCGTACTCCTTATCAGCTGTTGCCAAAACAACGGTAGATAACACAAACAAAGTCAACATTTTCATTTTCATTGATTGTCTATTAATTACACAATTCACTTTCTACTTCACCCCGACATCATTATGTGGCGAGCGATCGCGCTGAACTGAATCTCTTTCGCTGGAAGACGTCATATTTATACATGTGATAGTTTAAAGTTGCGTTTTTCCAGGCATTCACGGTTGGTTGGCTTCCTGGGCTTCCTCACTTGCGATTCCGATGTAAGGGAAATATGGTCTAAACGGGACAAGAGCAAGCAGGCACCGCGAGGAGAGGGTTCCGCGCGAGCATCGAGCGACGCTTTACCGAAAAAGTAAAAGTCAGATCGACGTACAATTTCAAATATTCATAATTTTTCTTTATTCCAAATCGCATTTGGTATGAAAAGTCATTCGTTTCAATTGTAAGGTTTTTTATTATATGGCTAAAGGCAGATTTTAAAATAACCTTTGTCTTGAATATGAAAGAACTCTGTATAGTCTAATCTTTGAACCAGAGTTCTATATACTATTTGGAAAATATATTTTTAGATATTACCAACTTAATTTTTACTAATCTTTGTAGCTTACAAAATAAATATATTGAAACTGAAAATAGGTAACTTCTAAGTGAGATATAAATATTTTGGCTGCAGCTTTTTATAATGTTAGTCACAGTTAATCCCGCAAATCGTCCTTCTCTCTCTGAAATTTAAAATTTACTTAAGGTTTTTTTCTTACTCGTAGTTGTAACACTAAGAAATTAAACTCACTCAACAACTGTTTTTTTTGTCACCATTGAACATGCTACTTTGTAAATTTTCTTCACGATATATTCTACTACCCAAAATCAAGTAGTCGTCAATAAAAATTCCCCTATAGGAGGCCGATAGGACAAAAATTTTAAAAGTACGGTCGAGGTACTGTAATTTCGAGAAGGTGGGAATCTAATCTTCCGAGACCTTTGGTTCATTTATTAGGTTCTCCTATTAGACTGCATGCAAAACAAAGCAGCGTAATGATTTTTCAAGTGGTCGATACCTACATTTGTATAAAATTTACCGACCGAGATTTGAACGCGGATCTCTAAAAATCATACCGTGATTTGCACCGCTTCTTCCGATAATGATTTCTGGCTCCAATTTTGATCGGCAATTTGTCGTCAACATGATGTCATTTGGCGTCATTTTTGTGTCAGGAGAGCACGCTTCCTAATCAGCTTAATTTTGAGTCTGTCCGTCAGTTTTAGGAGAGAGAAAAGCGAGAGTGACATAGGGGTTTTCATTCAAATTTACTATTATTTAGATGAAGAAGAATCGGCATTGCATTTTTGAGGAAAATTTGGTTCACTATATATTCGCTAGTTATCATAATTATAAGCCCTTTTTTGGTCTCCACTGCAAGAAGCACGACCCTCTTCGTACAACCAGAGCCATATATTAGCCTATCGCAGTCAGAGGATTTGGCCTACACTCTCCACACTGGTCAGAAGGTTGGAGAGGCCTCTTTGATGTTATCTTTGTAAAGCTTGTGTTTCCTAATTCTTATTCTTACATCGATGGGAAGACTTGGAGTGGTCCTATTCTACTCTGCCGGGAACCACACTGCATTATTTGCTAATAAGTAGAGGAAAAACTTTAATAGTATCATTTGAGATAAAGTATTTGATTAAAGCAGACTAAGACAATAAAAAAATCAGTATTTTTGGTTTTAATATGATATTTTTGTTTCACTCCAATTACTCTGTTCAGAATTGAGGAGTTGTTTATTGTTAAATCTATAACTCCTTCTGCCAATGTCTAAGCCAGCATGTTAGTAACAAAATGCTGAAGTTAAATTGATAAGATAAAACCAATATGGTTCATAAAAACAATAATAACTAGCAAGCCGCAAAATGCTGGTTTTAATCCATTATGTTTTATTTATATTTTTACACAATTCAGTACGAGAGTTGACAAAGAATTTTTAATATGGTTCTTGAGGTGTGTACTTGAAGGAAACCTAAATGCTAAAGACCTGTATTTGTTGACAAAAAATATTGAGGTACTACCTATATCAACTAAAAAAATGACTGATGTATTACGATATGAAATGCAATAAACAAATTGAATTGAAAACTAATTATGCATTGACGTACGAAGCGCTATTTGGCACTGTGATATCATTGTATACCAAATGGTAAAACATGTTGAACCTATATGTATTACCTTATATACCTTCTCAGTACCCTAACCTATGTGTTTGCAAAATTTCATGATGATCGGTTTGGTAGATAGGGCGTGAAAGCGTAACAAACAAACAAAAAAACTCACTTTCGCGTTTATAATATTAGTTAGGATTAGGATAGGATATTATACCAACTGTACCTACACATGTTTACAAAGAAATAAATGATTGATTGCTAGAAGAACAAAATCCAACCAACATAGCTCATTGAAGCTGATTAGCTCTTTGAAGTGGCAGTCGGGCGGGACATAGAGCATATAGTGGCAATAAAGTCACAAAATTTTATTGTAGGTATGGAAAACTGAGTGCTGGAAGTCTAACAGTTAGATTGCAAAGCCCGTAGCATGAGGTTTTTTATTTCCTTTTTGATTGGGCAATGTAGCCAGCTACAAGTAAGCTGTCACGCCGTTTGTTAGCACGATAAACTTACCCATCTCGCTTTTTATTAAGCTAATTGAGTAAAAAGAAAAACAAGATGGCAATAGTCAATAAACGTTCTCGTGCATGCCATGCTAGAGTCTTTGGTGAGGAGCCCGATGGTCCAGTGGGTGTGAGCTCTATGAGCGATTACGTATGTTAAGCAACCCCTGGTGCAGTCCCTACTTGGATGGGTGACCGCAAGTGGCATAAAAATATCTCGAGCTCCTCCGTGCTTCGGAAGGCACGTTAAGCCGTTGGTCCCGGCTGTCATTGTTGATGGCAGTCGTTAAGCTATGTCAGATGCCTTAAGGCAGCTTGAAAAATCTGACACCAGTGTTGGCCACTTACACATACGAAAAACAAACAAGAGTCTTTGGTTATTCTAGAGGAACTGGAAATAACTTTGTACACATAGTCAAACTTTGTACATAGATTGCGATGGCCAGTAACCAATAAGGATAGCACAAACGTAAGCACGGTCGTCGAGAAAACTATAAGTTTTTAAGTTTAAATAGCTTAAGATGCCAATAATTTTAGTTGACAATATACTGGGTAATAAAACTACTGATACGTGTCCGTAACCGTTTATATGTATCACAGAGAGCGCACAATTCAAATAGATATTATTTAATAAAAAACAGTTGTACCCCTGTCATTTATACTTCTTTTTTAAATGATTTTACGAATCGAAAAATACGAATTCTAGCCTTTTTATATTTTTTTCGCCAAATGGCGATTTATTCTTGTTTGCCAACAACACGAAAGTAGAGGTAATTCATTTCGCTTATGAAAATCAAAATTAAAAATTATTTATTTGCCTAAAATATGTCGAAAATAAGTTGAGAACAAGCCTAATAATATTACCTTTTAATTATTTAATTTAGCCAAATTAATAGCATTAAATTTTTGTGTTAGTAACTAAACGCTCATTATCACAATTAAATATACAGATCTGTGTCACAATCAAATAATTAATAGGTAGTATATGAAATATATAAAAAAAAATCTCACAAGATTGAAATATGAATATGAATAATTATTTAGTTGACATAAATTCGGTAATGTTTAAAAACACTTCTGTTTAATCTTTTTACATGTGATATGAATGTATTTTTTTTCTCTGTTTTAATAGAAGGTGTAACCTTTATATTTTTTTATCTTTTTGTGCATTAAACTGCACTCAAAACACCTTCTTTCACAATGTTTCCTTTTGAACAAAATCATTGTAAGACATAGATTGGCGTTTGTTACATTTATCTTTGGTCACCGTTCTCCTTGTGAAACCAGCGTGAAAACGCAATGTATTAGCGATCGATATATTTATCTTGCTCTGGTAGGTATGCAGCTGTTATTTGTTGTTCATGTGCATGCGAACATGCAGAATTAAGGCAGAATTATATGTGTGTAGAAACGTACATATGTACTTTATGCTTGATCATTAGGTACCCAACGGTTCTTAGAATGTTTGCACTCTCACACCTTTAAGTAAGTCCTAACGTAAGTAATAAAAAAGATGTTATAATTATTACGTCGTCTGGTTCCCGGCAGAGTAGAATAGGACCACTTCAAGTCTTCCCGTGAACGTCGTAGAAGGCGACTTAGGAAACACTAGCTAAACAAAGCTATAAACATGAATGAGACCTCTCCAACCCTTCTGACCAGTGTGGAGAGTGTAGGCCAAATCTTCTGACTGCTCTTGCTAATATATGGCTCTAGTAGTACAGAGAAGGTCGTGCTTCTGCTACTTTTTTCCGGGATGAAAGGTAACTATATTCTTCTTCGTACTCCAGACTTTCAAGATAATAGGTTCAGTAGATAGGGCGTGAAAGCGTAACAAACAAACTCACCTTCGCATGTACAATATTAGTTCGGATGGGATTGTTATAAATCGATTCTGTCTTCCGACTTAAGAAACACGAGCTAAACAAAGCCTATAAACCTCAAAGAGACCTCTCCAACCCGTCTAGCCAGCGTGGAGAATGTAGCCCAAATCCTCTGACAGCTTTAGCTAATATATGGCTTGGGTAGTACAGAGAGGGTCGTGCTCCTGCAGTGGAGATTTACAAAGGCCTGATGATGATGATGTTGATGATAAAAACTATATACGCGAGCATTCCAACCCCTGTAATGTCTATAACAATTACTCAGAACAGTTCACGCAAATTCATCATAGACAGTTTTACGCATTGTCTATTATCTAAAAGAAACTAAGATTAAAAGTCTGATTATCTTCTAGACTGGAACAGAAACAATAAATCTTTCTTTAATAACACTTTGCGATACTATTCATACAAATAATTATTGACGCACGCATTAAAAACTGTTGTTGTAAAATAAACTCTATTACTATAGAAGTAAAGAAAGAAAATTTTTGCTTTTTATCAAACATATAGTTTAGTAGACAATAAACTGTGCAAGTGACAAATTAATGTTTAAAATGACGCATTTATTTATTTTTTTCTTTTACGATGTTTTTTTTATTTAAGACTCGTTTTAGATTTTTTTATTGTTGTCTGTTAGTGTGGGTTTTGGTTTTACGAGTATAACGCAATCAAGCTTAGTGTAGTTTATTATTAAATTTATATAAAACTAACTTACGGCTATGGCTCTGCTCACATTTATCCATGATCTCTCATTTGTGAACACTGTTTTTTTTTATCCGGAGATAGGATGAGTTTTATGTCCTTTTTCCCACGTCAGACAAAGATTACGAAAATTTCGTGATTATTGGTTCAAAAGGCGTGAAAGCATAACGAATTAACAAATAAATATACTACAAACAAATAAAAACTCACTTCCACGAACGAATTCTCCTCAACGCAGAAGGCCAATCTTGACTTCCTGACTAATATTATATAATATTATAAATGCGAAAGTAAGTTTATTTGTTTGTTTGTTACGCTTTTACGACCTA
Organism: Rhodophaea formosa; assembly: GCA_963082605.1. Taxonomy (NCBI): domain Eukaryota; kingdom Metazoa; phylum Arthropoda; class Insecta; order Lepidoptera; family Pyralidae; genus Rhodophaea; species Rhodophaea formosa. The sequence continues at coordinate 6,135,524 of OY720225.1, read as the reverse complement.
TCTACTGAATTGATCATGTTGAAATTTTGCATACACATAGGTTAGGGTACTGAAATGGACATAGGCTATATATTACGCGGGCGAAGCCGCGGGTAACGGCTAGTAGACAATAAGTCTTCTGGTCACACATAAATTCACACAAGTGGTCGAGACAAAAGTCCTAAGAGTGGAAAAATTGCCCACGAAACTAGGTGAACCAAGTGAACAGCTTCATGGTGCCAAAAATTTGCAGATTAGGTATCTTTACATCATCATTTTTATTGATAAGTGTTGAAAATGAGGGTATTCTGAATTCAGAATTTCCCCAGATGGCGGCACTGTGTCGAGAGGTATTTTTGGCAGCAGCTGTCAAATTCCACCAATCATAAAAATGATGATTTAACATGATTGGTGAATTTTGACAGCTGCTGTCGAAAATACCTCTCGACATAGTGCAACTGCCATCTGGGGGAAGTTTTCGATTCCGAACAACCCCATTAGTTCAATCAATTAGAGATAGAGAAAGATGGTCAAAAGAATCATGACACGAATTTGTGAGAAACTAACAGAAATTGAATTTCGTCGTGGTTCATTTGATTATTTTTCTCTGTTTTGGTAATTTACAGAATTCTTCATTGATGCATTTCAATTCGCTGTAATCAACAATGAGGTGAATGCTTGTACAGAGCCAATTAAATGCTATCATTCCTTTTCTAACTATCGGTGACATTATAAGAAAGATCAATATTTTCTAGCCGCAGGAAAAACAAAATTATAATACATCAACTTTTTAGATAAATCATTCTATTAGTTAGTCTTTCCTCTGTTCAGTAATTCCAATATTATGCCCTTCTGTTTCTTAATCTCTTCTGTCTGTGGATATGGTAGCATAGCTTTCACATTGTTTTATTAAATTTAATATTTTTTAAATTGAAATCGGTGTCTTGTCGCTTGCGCTGGTCATACAAACAGCTTAGACATGCATGCATACCGCCTCGCCTGGCCACAAAATAAAAAGTGTTTGTAAATAAAGTTTATGTATTCACATGCAAAAATATATCAAGACACACAAATTCATTTCAATTTTGCTTCTATCACCACAGCCGATCTGTCTTTTTTCTGTAAGGACTATCAAAAAACATAATAAAAGTATTTATGAAAATAATAGCTGATAATTCCAAGACCACTGATTTAAAAGTACATCTGTCGATATGAGAATAAAAGGAAAGGAAAAAGAATATCTACGAAGCTTTTTGTTTTGATCATTTTACATAATTTTTAACCGCGATGTGATAAAGAAATGAAAGATTAAAATCTATGTTTAAATTATCATTACTCATATTTACAATGAAACATTGAACGTTTTTACAAGTTTAGTCTATTTACTTAAGTTATTTGAATGTGTCAAATTCTTACTGTTTAAACTCAATTTCTGTCTGAACCTTTACAAACTGAGTTTGTTTTAGAATTACTTGGTTGGAACTGTTCACTTGTTTATGTCATTCAAATAGGAAATTTGACGTAAACATTACTTGGACAGATTAAAGTTTAACTTCTGTCTTCTATTTATTTTGTCGTTTACCCGTTCAAAAAGAACGGTATGCACAGATTGCATGTGTATCAGGGAAGTACGTATTATTGGTACATTCGAACGTGCTTCAGGCGAATTAGGAAGCGCAATGCGTGCTAGGTTTTCTCATTTCACTGATTGTTGGCGCTTCTTAGGCTGCGTTCCAACCAAAGATACGCTATGTAGCTGTCTTCTTACCGTTACTGCAATGGCCCTCGTAGAACAGTGGTTAACCCGTCAGCTTGCTACACTTTCTCTCTACTCCGGATTTGATTTCCAACGCGTGCTTGTTACTCTATTTTCACAGGTCTTTGTTTACGGTTCTGAAGTTACCCGAAGAGGCTTGACGATAGGCAGGTGGAAACTTTATGGAATCAATCTACAGCAGGAATGCTGTCATGATGACGGACCCTGGGTTCATCTGAGTATAAAACCGTGAAAACCCTCAGATAAGGAAAAGTACTCTGTGGCTTCGCAGTTTGTATGAATATGATATAGAACGAAAAACGAGCAAGCGGTTCACATGATGGCAAATAATCACCGCTGCCCATGCAACAAGAGTGTTGCCGGCCTTTCGAGTAAACATATTTTGATGTATGCGTCGTGAGGCTGTGAAATATGTGTGATGAGAATATTTTGACAAATCATGGCAGAAATTATTTCTCACTAGATCTTTTCTATCAGAGCTCTACAAAGCGAGGCTAAGAAATATAGCAATGCTATGGGTGGATTTTCCTCGCACGTTGCTTCGCATAGCTTTTGTGGAAAAATAGCCTTACGTTGCATTTTTGTTGGCAACCAATATCCATGAAAACATTTATATTTTCAATTTATGTTTGTTCGTGTCATTTAATGCAGTTTTGTACAATTGTACAAACAATTTCAGTATTTTTTATGTAAAGGCTATAGAATGCATGAAAAGGACAAAAGGAAGGATATGGTTTTCGCGCGTATGTATGTATGTATGTTTATACTTATCTATGTATGCAATTATTAAACGGCTTGATCAATTTTGTGGTGTGACGTCGATTCGAATTCTTCACTGGAGTGTCATAGGCTCATATAGTTTATGTCAGTAATTCAATATGGCGGACGTAAACTGTAAAAAACATGGATAAAAAAGACCATACTTCTATGGTAAAAAAGGCATTTGATTGCATTTCTTGAAAAGAAGTATATTAATATCCATCTTAGAAGCAATTTGATATACTTCCTCAGCTATGGGGCCTGATAGCACAGGGTCCACTTGCCAAAAACTGAGAAAACCAACGTTTAAGCCTCATCAAATATCTCGTAGGTTAAAGTCCTCTAAAATGACCATTTGAAATATGGATGGATATTGGATAATATCAATCAGTGCCTTCGAAGTTCTATCATTAGAAAATAAAGTCATTGTACTTACGATACTAGAATTACGTTCGATCATGCAATTGCAATGCAACTTTTATTACTAATTAATCAATAAAAATATTATCAATCCATTAATAATGATTTTATTCACACTGAAATAAAAAAGTTGTGGTTATGTCATTAAATAGCATAACGATCATAACACATAACAACAGTTAACGTTTTTTCTGCAGTTTTTATGTAATTTACATTATTTAACTAGCTTTTGATGCCATTTTGCTTATCTATTTTTAGCTTATATACTATGTTTGATGTGTCTGCTATAATTTTGGATAGTTTCATCTAAATTCATGCAGTAGCTTTTTTTTTTTTTTCATTTATTTACTTAGGGTTTACAAACAGTATAACTATAAAAATACATAAAATAATAATGGTATAAAGCTTATTACTAAAAGTTACACCAACAACGTTAAACACGGCTTCAAATAAAATAATTTTACAAAGAAGAGATATGGTGGTAAACAACAAAAAAAAAATCAGTTACTTTATTGAGGTTACACATTTGCTTAAAAATAAAAGATGAGAAGTGATCTAGAATATGCTAAAGCATTATTCTTACAGGTGCAACAAACATCTACAAATCGAAAATGATAGCAAACTGTCACTTTTTTATATTTGTAAAAACATCCTTGCAAAAATTTAGCTAATTAAATAATATCGATACTGCATTTTTATTTTGCATCTTAAAATTATCAAAACTTTTCTGTTGAATAAATTAACAAGAACGTTAAACAAAAATAAAATCTTATTCAAACAAGTAAAGAATACTTGCGGAACGTTATAAAAGTGCATCATGATCAATTATTATTTACCCTTTTCTTTTTATTTAAATAAACTCCCTTGAGGTTCCAAATTTATTTTTGCTATACCCGACTGGGTACTTATTGTATATAGGTACTATAACTACGGAGCAGCAGTTAACGAGCTGATGTAATGTGCATTATGAAAGCTAATACACGAATTGAACAGAATTGAATATTACTAAGAGCTCGTATTTGCCGTGTGGTTGCAGGTAGAGTAGAATAGCACCACTTCAAGACTTCCCATAGACATCTACGGGAAGTCTTGTGTAAAAGACGACTAAGGGAATTGAAGCTAAACAAAGCATATAAATATCAAAGAGTCCGCTCCAACCCGTCTGGTCAGCGTGGAGAGTGTAGGCTAAATCCTCTGAATGCTCAGGCTCAGGCTAATATATGGCTCTGGGAGTACCTACAGACAGGGTCGTGCTGATGCAGTGGAAATTAAAAAAAAAATCTGATGATGTTGATGAAGAGCTCGTATTTGGACCGGAATAAAAATGAGGTTTAGAGTTAACCAGATATAGCCTGGTCATTTACACTGAAAAGTGAACTATTCAAAAAGTTAAGGAACCTGTCTGTCTTTTTGAAAATTTAATTCCACCTTATTTGATTTTTGTTGACGTTACATAGCCTATGACACAGCTGGGTAAGGCGGTCAATCTTGGAATGAGATACAAACAGCTGGAATAAAAGTTGTAGTGCTTACTTCGATAACATATGAATGAAAATATTATGTACGTAAAACTAGTTGTCAGTTTTGCCGTATTCTATTTTAATAGTTACCTAAACACACAGCTGAGAAAAAAGATGTCCTTCTTTTAATATATTTTTTAAACAATAAACCTATATTTAAAAATTCGACATATTGACATATCAAAAAATAAGATTTCGTATTTGATGACTGAGTTTCGTGATTGAGTAAATATTCCGTTCTCTACGGTCTTTGTTTAATTAAGGTTTATATTGTATCGATTATCAACATAAAATTGTAAGAATTATAAACACAATATTATCTTTAGATAGAAGTTCCCTCTAAGTAAATAATAAATCTTTATTTTTTTATTTGTACCAGCATTTATGATAGATATGCGCCTTTCCAAAGAAAATTTGTTAAAATTCATTTATTTCTATTTATTAATGCATTTTTCACTAAAATATACACATAGGTAGTGCATTTCTACAATAACTTCCGAGATTATTTAGTAAGGACAATTATATTGTGCCGATGGACTTCAATATAACATTTTATTTTATGTTTTAATTATGAACCAATCCTGATAAAGTATCCACTACTAAGCACCTAGAAAGCAAACGATACTTACTTTCTATTGTAAACCATAGTTCAGGCTTTGTTCTAGAGATGGCTCTGCCGCATCGTATACAAGTTTCCACCTTTCGGTGTTAGTGGCTCCACTTTCTTCGAATAACATTGTTTTTGAGTAGGCTAGATCACAGACGTATAAAAATTTATTCTTTTAATATCATCATCATCATTTTCGTGTACCTAGGTCACACGGTCAGTCGACCATGCGCCGGGTGCGCATCGTGGTGTCAGAGTTCTTCGGAACCGCCTCTCGGCCTCTGACGTGGTTCCTTTAACGACCACCGGCTTAACGTGCCTTCCGAAGCACGGAATCATCTTTCTTATCAGACAATCAGGTGATTCATATCTGCAATGTCCTAACCAAACTGGAAACAACTTTACAAAGTATGCTTCCCGTGGGAATCGAACCCACGACCCCCGGGTCAACAAGGCAAACGCCTTAACCACTGGACCACGGAGGCAGCTAAAACCAACCATTTTATCAATATAGGATGACACTATGACACACAATTTTTAAAATGAAATAATAATTAGGACGGAAACAAAAGTTTGTGGGTTCTTGAGAGCCAATAAATGATCTTGTTTGATAATTACTACAGCCGTACTTATAAAATCCTTTCAATGCAAAAATTATTGATTCTGACAAATATATAAAGACATAACGACCCAGGTTCACAATTTACTGGGGCTAGCTCAACGTGTATGTTTGTACTTATGTACGTACAGGCTGATTTTAAACCTATGAGCTATACTGAAATCTCGGAATTAGAATCCCTATAAGAACACAGAACAGCAAGAAAAAAATAAATAAAACGAAATTTTTTTAGTCCTCCCTTTTAAATTCTCCCATCTGCTGGGCGAATTTCTATGGAAAGACAAATTTAATTTTTTAAGTTTTCACCATTTTTTCTTACGTTGCTGTATTCCATTAGGGATTCTAATTCTGAAATATTAATACCGCTCATAGGTTTAAAGTCAGCCTGTATATGAGCGTTCCTTCAGTTTCCTGCATGTTTTTAACCATTGACGCAAAAATAGGGTTTTTAAAGATTGACCAACATTCAACAACAATCTTTCTCTATGTCTCTCTATGGCATTGTAGCCCCTTCAAGGGATAACTGATTCGGATACGGTATTTTTATTTGAAAGTAATTTTTTTAGCAACCGTTTTTAGATACCATCACTCATCATCATCACCATTTCAGCCGCAAAAATCCATTGCTGGACATAGGCCTCTCCCAAGGGTATCCAAAATGATCAGTTGGAAGCGGCCTGCTACCAGCGTTTCCCTGTAATTTTGGTCAGGTCATCCAACCACCTTTTATTTGTTTTCTTTTTTTAATAATAAATAACTAGTTTTATATATATTATAATTAATATTAATTATTAACCTTCCCGGTGGGTTTCTGACGCTTCACTTGTCGGTACGTGGTTGCCATTCGAGAACCTTTTTGCGCCATCGGCTATCGACGCTGCGTGCTATGCTCCTATGCTTCGCTATGTTTAATCATAATCGATTCAGCTGATTTTAAGTTAAAAAGGGATTTTGGTGTCGGGTGTTGCTTACAATTTTAATTTATATTACTTGTAGTATAGCTTGTATATTTATGAGTCATCATCATCATTTCGGGTAGGTGACACGGTCAGTCGACCATGCACACCCTGGTGTCAGAGTTCTTCGGAACCGCCTCTCGGCCTCTGACGTGGTTCCTTTAGTGACTACCAGATGGCAGCCGAGACCAACGGCTTGACGTGCCTTCCGAAGCACGGATTCGTCTTTCTTATCAGACTCTCAGGTGATTCATGCCTGCAATGTCCTAACCAAACTAGGAACAACTTAATAAAGTATGCTTCCCGTGGGAATCGAACCCACGAGCCTTGAGTCAACAAGGCAAACGCCTGTATTTATGAGTAAAAAACAGAAGAGATTGCTCTTAAAAAAAAAATAGCATCACTTCACATTTTGAAGTTATGGAGAAATAATGACACTCACTTGACACCAAAGTGCATTGAACCAGCTTGACAATTTTTTCAGCATTAGAGAAATAAATTATATACTTAACTATACGAGTATTAGGAGCTTTTTTAAGGTATAGGACGGCAAACGAGCAAACAGGTCACATGTTGGTAAGTGATCACTTTTGCCGATGGACAACTGCAACCAGGGGTGTTGCCGGCCTTTTAAGAAAACATAGCTCCTAAAAAAAGATCTTGACCTCATTATGAAAACACGGCTTTACTCACGTTTTATTACGTCGGATCCGCCGAGTAGTCTTCGTAACAGACTTTGTTACGAAGACCATCATAGGGGCGAGTGAAAGGGGTGGCGACACGACGGTTATGCTTCCCTCAAAGCACTGAGGGTCGCCTCGCGCGTCTGGTCTTCGTAACAGACTGAAACTAGTCTGCGGATCCGAGGTAATAAAACGTGAGTATAGCCGTGTTTTCATAATTCATTTATCACGCGTAATCATCATCGTCATCATTATCAGATCTTTTTATGTCTCCACTGTAGGAGCACGATCTTCTCTGTACTACCAAAGCCAGAGCAGTCAGAGGATTTGGCCTACACTCTCCACGCTGGCCTGGTTGGAGAGGTATCTTGATGTTTATAAGCTTTGTTTAGCTTTTTTTCCAAGTCGCTTTTTACGACATCCACGGGAAGACTTGGAGTGGTCCTATTCGTCCGTCCTATCCGTGTGGTTCCCGGCAGAGTAGATCACGCGTAAGTTTTAACATTATTAGATCTTGACCTGTTTGTAGTTCATTACTTGAGAATTGAGCAAGGTAAGGGGTACCATTTTAAAGTGCCTGCCGGATGTTTCCAAGGATGGCATCGGGTATGCGCGCCTGGTCTCCCAACTTAAATGGTTTTTAAATAGCATTACAATGCTCGGTATATTATTAAAATTGAAAATATGTGATAAAAAAGGTTTCGCCACAGGTAGGATTCGAACCCACGAGTCTTAGTTAGTTTCCCAAGTTAGTTTTCTCATCCCCAATCCATCCAAACAAGTAGCATCCCAAATACCTTTATCCTGTTCCCCAGTCGAACAAACTTCTACCCTTCCTTCGCTTAAGAAACGGTTTCGATGGGCAGCAGCGTCGGAACCGAGCTTAGCCAAACATACTGCGCTAACCAACCCTCTAACCGTGGTGAGTATGGCAAAACCCTCCATGATTAAAATCCTTATGGGAGGCTCATGTCCAGCTGTGCATTTTGTGTGGCTGAGATAAATAAATAAATAAATATATACGGACAAATCACACAGATTGAGCTAGCCCCAAAGTAAGTTCGAGACTTGTGTTATGGGATACTAACTCAACGACACTATATTTTATAATAGATACTTATAGGTATAGATAAACATCCAAGACCGAGGTCAATCTGAAAAAGATCATTTTCCATCTTGACCTGACCGGGGATCGAACCCGGGACCATCCGTGTCGCAGTCAGGCGTGTTGACCGCTGCGCCACGGAGCTCGTCGTCGGAGATGATGATGATGATTCAAAATAACCTTAGCTAATTACATTTTTAAATGTCAGGCTGTCTTTGTTTTGCTAGGAAACAATCTAGACCGGGATAGGACGAGATTTCGATTTTTTTAGGCAAGATGCATTTAAAACGCTTTTGAGTAGACGGGCGTTAGTAAATGATTTCAGTTAGCAGCTTATTTGACCCCAGCTTTCCTTGGACAGCTTAACAAAAGCATAAAATGAAAAGTTAAGTACCCTGGTACTTAATTTTTTATGCTCTTATTTGGCTTTACTGAAAATCGAATCCAGAGGCTTCTGGTAACCGGGTTAGCGTCTAGGAGTTGTCGTTAGTTTGAGCACCTATACAGAATGATTTTAATGTTTCTAGCTATATTTTAATGCTCGCATCAGAATCCAGAAACTAATATTATAAATGTGAAAGTGAGTTAGTTTGTTACGCTTTCCCGCCATATCTACTGAACCGATCATCATGAAATTTTGCATACACAAAGGTAAAGGGTACTGAGAAGGACATCCTAATCCTAACTCCTCACTACTATTATAAATGCGATAGTGAGTTTGTTTGTTTGTTTATTACGCTTTCCCGCCGTATCTACTGAACCGATCATCCTGAAATTTTGCATACACCATAGGTAAGGGTACTGAGAAGGACATAGGCTATATATAACGCGGGCGGAGCCGCGAGTAACAGCTATTAGAATATAGTTTTTTTTTCTTATGGTAAATGTGATATCGTATGGAAGGTCAATTTTTTTTCCTGTCTGTCTATATTGTACTAAGGATTCTAATCCCAACAAAAACATAGCCAGATATATCAAAATCAAAATGAACAATTGAAATAAATGATTAATTTTATAAATTTTATTTTTCATACATTATATTACAAAATGCGAATTCCATGTAGAAAACAAAATAAAAAATAAAAATAAGGAAAACGTTAAAACGAAAATAATAAGTTAAAAATAAATTAGTTTATAATTAATGAGTATTCAGGCACAGGTCGTCAATAAATAAATTAATCTATACAGTCTTAACTTACATCTAAAATAAATACGCCTTTTAATAAAAAGTACTTTCAATCGGCTCTTTGAGCCAATTTTCCAACCATCCACAGAAAGTATACCATATACCAAAGAGGTGGGTAAAATATAAACATATTATCACAAGGAAGAGAATTACTTAAACTTGTCTTGATATAATCAAGCCAAGTAAGAAAGGAAAAGATTCATTTTTAAACCTAATACAACAACGCCTCTAGCGGCGACGACCAGCATTACATTAATAAAATAAAAAATAGATAGAAATAAATATTAATGGTCAAGCCTCCAGCAATGTAAAGGCAATCAAAGAACAAGAGTTAGGAAGAAAAAATAAGATGAAGAAAAAAGTGATTTCCAAGTTTTTCTTATCATCACGATAAACTAAGAAATTTAAAAATAAAAAAAAACTAAAATACTAAAAAGCCGAAATTAACAAAAAAGAAAAATTTGCCCAAATGTCTCAGAGCCACTATTTTGATATACGTAGCACTGGCAACCTTTGGCAAACTCCACGTTAAAAAAAAAAACAAACTTCCTTTTTTTAAATTAGAGAGGAAAATGCTGATCGGGCACGCTTGCGTTTATGACATGGGTTTGTTCGTAATCTATTGTGTTTTGTACGCAGAGTACGCGAGGTCCGAAGCGTCATTGTACGTCCGGCGGTCCCAGCCCCCACTGCTGCCACCAGAGGACCAGCCGTGACTCTCGTGACCGCCGCCGCCTCCCTTCTGAGACATGATCTTCTTCAGCGCGATGATTCCTGACAGAAGGAGGGCGATCTGGAAAGAAGATAGGGAAATCATAAATTTGTGTACTAATAGCAATTTTTCCGTGACGCCATCCGCGAAACACTTCACCCCCTTTTTACCCACTTAGGGGTTGATTTTTTTTTCGTTTTCTGCCGTCTTGGGGCAAAAGAAATTCAATGATATTTTGTAAGACTCGCAATTTTCCTGCAACTTCGTCCGCGTATAATTTCATCCCTGTATTTCACCCTTTAGGGGTTGAATTTCTAAAAATCCTTCCTAAGTGCTAACTTCCATCATGAAAGGAACTCCTGTACCAAATTTCAAGTTTCTATAGTTTTGGCTGTGCGTTGATATTCAAGTCAGTGCGTCAGGTTTGCATTTTAAATATATATTTAGATGTAATTGTGTAGAAAACTTGTTTTATCGCCAATTTTGTATTAATTATTTGAAAAATGAACCATAGACTTAGAATATATTACCTATATAAACTTATGTTTCTATATATTTTAAGTCTATGGTTACAACATCTCTACGGCCTTCATACGATAACGTCGTCAGTCGTCACAGCACTTAATTTTTTATCCTTATGTTCATTTTACTACTTTACTTACTACGTAGAACTGAATCGAATTCACAAAAACCGATTGACTTGGTCGGTAGCACGTGATTGACCCGTTTGGAAACATAATAAAGCGTTATTATGTTTCAAAAAGGGGCACTCACGTGGTATTTTGTCGGGAATAGCGACTACATTTACCAAAGATTGTTTGGAAGGAATTGCAAAGCAAGTCCGCCTTTGTATCATAATTTTAAGATTATTGTCACTTGCATCCTTTGCATACATTTGTATATGGTGCAATAATAAGTATTATTATTACTATAATTTGGGACTCATCAGGACTTTTTCAGGATGAGTTCAGGATGCGCGACGCTGAAAGAATCCCGATATGCAAATATGCTAGTAAAAAGCTTCACAACAATTTCAAAGTAAAGTCATATTATCTGGTAATTGTCTAATAACGTGGCATTTGTATTTTTATTTATATTATTTATTACGCTTTTTTGTAAACAACAATCGCGAAAAGCTGGACTTTATCTTACAGTTTGTGTGTATAATAATTGAAAAGAATCTCTAAATAATAAATAAATACAATACTTCACAATACATATCCCGAGGATATGAAGTAAATAGTAATTAAATTAAATACGTAGATATATAAAAAAACATAGAATATATACATATAAAGATACAAATTTGAAATAAAATGTTATGTTGCAATCAAAATTGTTAAAAAAAATATGTAGCTAAAACTGAAAACTGTTACATCGAATAGTAAAATTGGCTATTGTAAGCGGAATTTAAAAATGAATGTATAAAAAGGTAGTGTTTCCAGAAATGCATTAATATTAACTATTATTTAACCTACTAAAATTTATTTACGTGTTCGTGCCATGTGTGATGATAAAAGTATGTAAGAACAGCTTATTACAAAACCAAAATGTAAACATTTTATACAAATATAAATAATGAATTTAACTTATAACCAAATCATGATTTTTAACTATTATAATCTTAAGTCAACAAGTTTTACCAACTGCATGATCCATCATTGTACTATCCAGATTACAGGTGCTTATTTCGCTATCACTCGAAATAAATCTCTTACTGCTTAGACTAAAACTAAGCCGCACGAGATTTACTTTAAGCGACAGGAAAAAATCTTCAAGAATGCACGAAATGTTGATAGGAACGGCTGTTCAGTAAGCTCGTTGAACTATTATGAGATGACTGCTTGTTTTTGTCTTGTGTTGCTTACTAGTTGGGAAAATCTCCCCAATTATCGTACTATCTATGAGTTAAACGACGTGAATAAATTATACTAATACAAACAAAGTTTCTGGAAAATACGTACTCGTAATTAGGAGAAAATATTATTTTGAGTTTTGAAAACTAACAAGGCGTCACAAATCCCATAAATTTTCTATTTAGGAATTGTTGTCTTAGTAGTTTTTTTTCTTAAATTTTTATTTGATGCGTATGGTAGGTAAAGTTTACAATTACGGCACACTGCACTGCAAAGGCATATTTTTATATTTTCATATACTAAGATAGAATTTGTTCGTTTTAGATACATTTAAATATTAGTTTCATAATTTTATTAGAAATTACAATAATTAATAAATTTATGGTATTTTACTGCGTTTTTATACGTCATTTACAAATTATACTATTAATAATTAACTTTAATAAATGAACTAATAAACATCCATTATTATGAACACATGAGAACACAAAAACACAGATTTATTATGAACGCACCTTGAATTCGGTCTTAGAACTTATATTGAACCTAAAAATCGATTGGTCAAATTTCCTATTTTATAGGCAAACATTCTAAATATGGCAACACCGAATCTCATTGTAATGCTCAGGCGAAGGGAATGGACTAAAAACGGTCCATTCAAGGTTAACCATGTATTACAAATTAAATTCCTTATGGAATTATATTGCCACACCATATTTAACTCTACTGACATCAAGATAAGATTCATATTTCATTATAACCGTAACAAATCGTATTCGACTCATGTAAATTTGATTACTCAGGAATATAAATAAATCGACACAATATATTTTAATGTTGCCGCCAATATTGAAGCAACTTCTCATAAAATATATGTTTTAATTGCACATTTGCCTAAAATTGTGAGGTATTTATGTATAGTTATAAAAAAACATTTATATATATTTTTTATTGTGTGACTTTTATCCTATCCTAACTTATATTATAAATGTGAAAGTGAGTTTGTTTGTTTGTTACGCATGCTCGCTATCTACTGAATCGATCATCATCAAATTTTGCATACATATAGAATAGGGTACTGAGAAGGACATAGGCTATATATCACGGGGTTGGAGCCGCGGGTAACAGCTAGTGATTTTTATTTTAATTATTGAACTACTACCAGTGCTATATAGAATAATTAAATTACAAGTAAATATTTATTTTACTTCACATTTTTATGATGTCACAAAGAAAAGAAACATTATTTTGCAATACAGGTTGTTATAAAGTTTTTAACCGACTTAAGAGGGTATACTAGCACTGCGTTTTCCATACAAATGTATTTCTCTATTTCCTCGCTGAAAACTGCTTCTAGAGGCACAACTCTTTTTACATAAATTCTATTACTTAAATAGGTATATACCTATGTTTTATTTTTTTCTAAAAACCTGTTTAAAAGAAAAAAAAATTGTACAAAAACAGTTTTTTTGGAAAAAATAAGCATTCCTATTATAGTACTAGATTTTATGAAAAAAGAATTGTGGCTCTAGAATCAGTTTTCAGCGAGAAAATAGAGAAATACATTAGTATGGAAACCATATTGAAAAAATACTGCTAGTATACGCTCTTAAAGAGTCGGTGCCAGCCAAAGTAAGAATAACCTTAATGCTTTTTCGTGTAGCCCGAAGATTTTGTCTTCAAAGAAAACTGTCTTTTATATTGGCTGGCACCGACCCCAAATAAAAACTGATTATAACTTCTTATTGCACTTGGTTTCTAGTGATTAAATTATTATTTCCTACTTTTTAGTTCCAGGTTTTATACTTACGTATAGGGTTGAAGTCGGTGATTGCTTATTGTAAAAAAAAAATTATGGTTAATATTTTCAACATTCAAATTCCTCTTTTCATTAGTTTTGGTTATGTTTTGGTGTAGAAGCGTACCTATCTAGCAATCGTTGTGGCATTAATCAATTGAGGAATGAAGAATAAGAAAAATGGATATACAGACCTGGTTAGATGAGATTATTTGGTTGAGCGGAAGCATACGACAACATTACAGCCTGTAAATTGACCCTCGGTATTTCCTTTGACTACGGAGTGACTCAGACCTTCAGTATGAACAACTTTTTCTATGGTACCAGTGTTGGGAACTCCATTTTTTTGACTTTCCCATTCAAATTGCCCGGGCGGTTGAACATATTTGTTTGGACATGTCGCAAAAAAATATATTGGAACAGTTGTTCATATAAATTCCTAGTCCTTTAAGAAAATAAAGAAGGTCAATTTACACGTTGTGTAGGAATGTGGTAAAAAAAAGGTAAACTGACATCTAGATAGGGGAAAACCAATTGTGACAGAAGACATAAATGCCCGAAAAATTCGATTTCAAATAACTATATTCCCACATTGCCTGCAACACATTGTGCGTGCATTGTTTACATTTCTTACTCAAGGCTACACACAAACTGATATCGTTCATAATCCAGATGGGCTCGTTTCACGTGTTTACACATGACGTCATGTGTGTAAGACAATTGTGCTAACAAGTGATAATTGTTATTGTCCCAAATAGTTACACTTATATACTGCTACGTCTTTTTCATTTGCGAGGTAACAGAATCCAGTTCTATAAGACCTAAAGCCGGTGGACGTGGAGATGGAAAATAGAATCAAAATAGATGGGTTGCTAGCCACATCGCATATTGCCCTGATTTGTAAAATTTTCGCACATACCCTCGAGCTTTTACGATCTGCGTAGGAAGAGAAGTAGCTATTACATTCAATGTTTTTTTCTTTATTCCAATACCAGCGTGGAAGCTTCTACATAATATATATCCTATACTTAAATAAAGAGGAAAGATTTGATTGTTTGTTTGTTTGCATTGAATAGCCTCCAAAACTACTGAACCGATTTGCAAAAATCTTTCACCTTTAGAACGCTAATTTATTTGCGGGTGACATAGTGTATAATTTATGCGGATGAAGGCGCGGAAAAATTTATAAGTACCTATGTGTTAAATTTTATTAACAAATGTAGAATTCCAAAATTCTCTGTACGAAAGAAAAATTGTTCCTCGACCTTTTTTCATACAGGCTTATATAAAAATTAAGCATGGTATTGGCGCTTTATTCTAGTTATCTTTACGTCGAATTGTGGCAGTTGAACTTAAATTTTATGTAAAATATATTAATTTGAAACGGCCGTTGAATTTGTTAATCTTGTATACCTTCATAAATTGAATACCAATAGTCAGTAAGCCAAATTCAGCTCAGTCTCGTATTTTGAAAACGTGCTTTTCCAAAAAAAGCTTGGTCGCTCACATACCCAAACATAAGACGACAATTAACTCAATTACAGAATTTTGTGTTTAATATTTGACTTTTATCTGAGCCAATAGTTGCTGTGCCTACTGCTGGGCAAAAGCTTCCCCCTTACTTTTCCACACGTCTCTGTTCGCTGCTATAATTTGTCACCCAGGCAAGCACTAAAAACTACTATTTGATTATTACTAAAACAATATCACAAATCAGTCAACACATTTTAAATACAATCCATTTTTGCGGTGAAGCATGAACGTAAAGCTTTTAGCGTTTTAGTCAAAAACGGCCACACTTGGCGAAAATGCTAAATAAAACTTTACGATCATACTTTGAACGTCAGAACGTGCTCTACAAAACAAAATTCCAAATAATATGAATGTTTTCAAGTGACTAAATTTAAAAGGGGGCAGCATTCTCTCTAAGCTTTGCGCACACAGGCAACGCCCAAAGCCGAGGTCCGTCCCTCCTGGGCACTCCTGGCCTTTGGTGATGTTCGCCTAACAGGTTGAGGGCACTTTGCCCTCACCTTAAAAAGTCCGGTAAAGAAGCAAAAGCTCACTAGAATAATCCCAAGTTAAGCTACACAGACCATTCAAAAAAAAACCTCCAATTGTCTATTTTGTTGTTTTCATTTAAACATTGTTAGAAAACAAACTAAGCTCGTTAAATCATACTTGTATCTAGAAAGTCTCCTAGCTCACGAACGACGAGTAAGGTCACAGGCCGTAGAAAGTATACGTGATTGCCTCAAATTGTATGAAGGTTCAGAGTTAAAAGTATGATTACTGAGATTAGGCCTATTGGGCATTTCGTGCGTGTGTACAGGCCCTTTGGGATTTTGTTATTTTGCTTTGGGGAGTTTACTGGAATACACTTGTAGTCACGGCATTATATCCTTACGAGCCTCTGGGCCCATAACCTTAACTACACCTTATACGATATGTCCATTTTGTTAATTTCAAAAGGTGGACCATTCACAGAGATGGCTCTGGTAGTATAATCAGAAAAAAAAACACTTGTTCTTCGCAATACACGATGTGAATAGCATTTGTAGTATGTTGCATGTACGGAAGAGTTTTAGTTATGGAAGTTATTAATTACAACAGAAATTTTGAAAAAAAAAAAATATATTAAGCTAATTATTGAATAAGTTTTGCATGTATTAGAGTAAAGATAAAATATTATTCATCATAATAATATAAATTCATTATTTTATTCTTAGAATATAAGCAAAGTTCTAAATTAATTAGTAGCAGAAAGCAGATAGTACTTATACCTGTGAACAAGAACACTTTACAGTGTTCGAAACGTTAAGTATATAAATAATGTAACAAATGCGATGAAACCGTCTTAAAAGTATTATTTTCATTGTGTAACTATCACAAAAATATGAGGAAATAAGTATTTTCTTTTAAGTTGTGCACATGATCAATTATTATGATAGGTAAGTACGTACAAATGTCTCTCAAAGCTTCAACTATTCTAAAGTGGGTATAGGTATAATATTTACGAAGAATAATATAATATTTCTAGTAATCTATTCCAATTTACAAATACATTAAGTTCAAGATAATTAGAAATCATATGACTTTTCCTGTGCTGTATGTTTCCTAGTAGTACTTGCCCTAATATAGTAGAAAGTTACGTTTAATATCAGTAATGATGGTGGCCTAGTCTGTCCAGATGAAGATATTTCTGTCATTATGAACTATCTGCCATTGGAACAGAAACGCAGCGCATCAATTTACGATCGACATTCCCTTATAGGGTCGACTCGGCCCGCTAAAATGATCAACTTTTCCTAAGCGACTATATAATGCTAGTAAATAAGAAATTAAACAATAGTGTTCGGCCGGGTTTAATTCTATACAAATGCCCGACCGGCTGACCAAATGTGAACCCTTTTTTTTAACTTCAGGAATTAGTTTAATACGAATATTTGTACATTTTCGGGCTGAGTTACCCCTTTAAGGATCTAACAGGGTTAAAATAACATATTGTATTAGTTGAAAGAACACACTTTGTGTAGTAAACTTTAAAATATCACAAAAAATATATAAATAAGTTGAAAATCGCTGCTAACTCAAATGTTCGCAACATATTCAGCATTCAACAGTACAATAAAATCTACATCTAAACTTTCCCAAATAGAAAAAAAACCATACATCAAGAACTTTCTTATACTCGTACTAACTCAATCACTATTTAGCCTATTTCATAATTTATAGGGTTCCGTCCGTTAAAACGCAATCCCTTTAAGGATAACTCGTGCGTCTGCCTGTCTGTATGTCACAGCCAATTTACTCTGACTTTACTGGATCGAATCAGGTGAAATTGGGTAAGATATTGTCGTCCTTTCACTCAAATATAGATGTACAAAGTAAATTAATAGATTTTTTTAATTTTTCGAGAAGAATTTAGGAGTTACACGAACTTAACCGTATTTTATCGCAATATGAAAAGATCGAGGCAATGGCCATCTAAGCAAAAATATATTTTTCTGACCCCAACTTTCTCTCACAAAAGATAATAGCTTCTTTCATAAACTATTGACTGCACATTCCTTGTCAGATAAGAAAAAATAATGACATTTCAAAATTGATTCGAGCAGCATCAGAAAACAATGAAGCCAGCAATCGCATTCAATTACTTGATCATTGTGGTTGTCAAACATTTTCAGATTTCTGTACTTGATAAGAAGGCTAATGATTAATTGATTATCTCAAATAAAAAGTTATTTCTTTAACAATAGATAAAGCTACTTAAAAATAACTTCTATGAACATAAAAATAAAATCCTGCAAAGTTAGAAAGATGAATGGCTAAAAGATTAAAACTTGCAGTCATGTTATAGAACTATCCAATCACTATTTAGACGGATTAAACGAATTTTTTGGATTAAGCTATCGAATAAACAAAAATTGTTTTAGTTATTTTTTATATAGGGATCCAATTATTAGAAACTAGCAATTTTCCTGCAACTTCGTCCACGTAAATTATACCCTCTGCATCCGTAGATAAATTAGATTTCTTGAAGGTGAAAAAAATTCGACAATCGGCTCACTAATTTAGGAGCCTATTTAATGCAAACAAACAAACAATGAAATCTTTCATCTTTGTTATATTATTATAGATATAGATACACTTTTGACAATGGGCACACATTCCTATTTCAAAGATAAATGACGGTAAAAAATTGATACTGGCAGTATTAAAAAACAATAAAAAAAAGCAATTCCAAAAGGTACTGGCATCAAATCATATCTTTGAGCAACACGGACTCCATACGGAGGGAGTGGGCCAAGCGACAATTTACTATTACAATTTTTCTGGCGTTTTTTGCGGGGGGAAATGTGCATACAAGTTTAGTTCCGCACACCTACATATAAAACTTAAACTGTCACTTGATAGTAATTATGACATTGTCACAAAAAAGAAACAATAATTTGTGTACAGATGAGTCACACACAACTAACACCAAGACATGCATATGCCTAATTTGGCTTGTACCTTGACAGAGGGAACGCAGCGTATGGCTACTCCCTTCCGGTACGGAAGGCCATGTTGCTCGAAGAATCATAAATTAAAAAATCGATACTGGCAGTATTCAAAAAACAATACACCAAGCAATCTAAAACCTCATCCATCATTTTGTATATACTCTTTGATTAGATGTGTAATTAATTTAACATTTGATGAATTTCTCTCCAATTGTTATAGCTGTCAACGGTTAATAATGATGATTGAATATATCGTTTCTAGGAATATTTTTATTACGACCTACATTGTTTGGTACTTCCTAGTTCCCAGTATGACCATAAACGCTTTTCACATAATATTTTGAAATGTCACTATTTTGATTACCCTTTCCATCTAACTTAACAGCCTCTGTGGTCCAGTGGTTAAGGCGTTTGCTTTACTGACCCGGGGGCCGTGGGTTCGATTCCCACGGGAAGCATACTTTGTTAAGTTCTTTCCAGTTTGGTTAGGACATTGCAGGCATGAATCACCTGATTGTCTGATAAGAAAGATGATTCCGTGCTTCGGAAGGCACGTTAAGCCGTTGGTGCCGGCTGCCATCTGGTAGTCGTTAAAGGAGCAACGTCAGAGGCCGAGAGGCGGTTCCAAAGAACTCTGACACCAGGGTGTGCATGGTCGACTGACCGTGTCACCTACACGAAATGATGATGACCCTTTTCACCTTAACGCCCACAAAAACGCTTAACGTGGCCTTTGGGCTTAATGACCTTGTCCTCTGTCTACAACACAAGGGATAAAGACGTGATAATATGCATGTATGAATGTATGTTGAGATGTAAGACGTAGCTTGTAATATGTCCGATTTTGTAGACCTCTTTAAAATTTTGTTCATTGTTAGTTTTCGAGTTTTTCAATAGGTATTCTTTTGGAAAGCATGCTTCCTAGCGAGACCAATCGAAACTGTTAATGATTATCAACTAATTAAAATGCATTAAGATTTTTTTTGATGGCTTTATCTGCGATCAGTCGTCGACTGTGATCGGATGAGGTATAAGCGATGTTTTCCTGTCGAAAGGTGCTTCCCAGCGGCAGCAGCCCTTGTCAGTGTCGGGAGTCTAGTCCCTGTACATCAAATCGCTTTAGGCGTTTCTGGTATGCATTAAGGGTCCCACGTAAAGCCGCAATCCCATACAAACATAGTTTGGTTTTAGTTTAACAACAGTTAAGCCAATCTCCGACCGGATAAGGCATATTGATGTTTATAATCAGATTTCAATTTTAAAAACAATACCTATACAAATTTACAGCGAGTTGAAGTTTCGTATCAAAAATTTGTACTCGCTGTAATTTTGTATAGGTATTGTTTTTAAAATTGAAATCTG
The DNA here is from genome assembly GCA_963082605.1 of Rhodophaea formosa. Classification (NCBI taxonomy): domain Eukaryota; kingdom Metazoa; phylum Arthropoda; class Insecta; order Lepidoptera; family Pyralidae; genus Rhodophaea; species Rhodophaea formosa. The sequence continues at coordinate 6,115,179 of OY720225.1, read as the reverse complement.
ATTATAAACATCAATATGCCTTATCCGGTCGTATGTACGAAATTTGGTTGAGATTGGCTTAACTGTTGTAAAACTAAAACCAAACTACGTTTGTATGGGATTGCGGCTTTACGTTACGTGGGACTCTTAAGATAGCCATAACTTTGCACTATTTTATTCACCGATCATAACTTTGCACTATTTTATTCACCGACAAAATAAAAATCTAATATGCTGATTATCTGTCATGTCTTGGAAGTTAAATTGTAAGAGTAAATCAGAATAATCCTAACCTAATCCTAACTTCCTAACTTATATTATAAATGCGAAAGTGAGTTTGTTTGTTTGTTACGCTTTCACGCCGTATCTACTGAACCGATCATCGTGAAATTTTGCATATACTTAGGTTAGGGTACTGAGAAGGACATAGGCTATATATCACGCGGGCGGAGCCGCGGGTAACAACTAGTAGTTATATATTTAGGCAAGCAGTCACTGGTATGGTTAACACACAGGGCAAATAGGTATCTGACAAAAATGTATCCTTCATCCTAACTAATATTATAAATGCGAAAGTGAGTTTGTTTGTTTGTTACGCTTTCACGCCGTATCCACTGAACCGATCATCATGCAATTTTGCATACACATGGGTTAGGATACTGAGAAGGGCATAGGCTATATATTACGCGGGCGAAGCCGCGGGTAACATCTAGTGAACTATATTTATTAACCTGATACATAATTAAAGGTGTAAAAGTTTTTACACCACATTGTAATTACTCTAAAACTATAATTAACATAAAACTTGAAGCTCACGACCATACGTCACGTTCGAACTTTCAAGCTCGGGGTCGGGTTAATCATTATAGACCTTTCCATCAAAATGATGCACTTTCTTTTCGAAAGGAATCTAGTGTACCTGATTAGTTTGAAAAGGAAAGGTTATATATATAAATATATACGGACATATCACACAGATTGAGCTAGCCCCAAAGTAAGTTCTTAATAAGACTAGTGTTATGGGATACTAACTCAACGATACTATATTTTATAATAAATACATATATAGATAAACATCCAAGGCCCAGGTCAATCTGAAAAAGATCGTTTTTCATCTTGACCTGACCGGGGATCGAACCCGAGACCTTCCGTGTCACAGGCCGGCGTGTTAACCGCTGCGCCACGGAGCTCGTATAAGCAAGTAGTAGTGATTAATAAGGTTATTGTATAATATTAAAAAAAAAAAACATTTACAAAAAAATCACCTGGAATAAACTGTAAGCATATATAAATACTATCACGTCTTTTTCCCTTGCGGGGTAGACAGAGCCCTGGTCTGTAAAAAACCTTAAGGCCACGTTTAGCTAGTAAGTGGGCTTTTAGGTGAGAACGGAATCAAAACAGTGCTGATGGGTTGCTAACTGCATCGCCTATTGTCATGATTCCTAATTCACAAAATAATAAGTTCCTTTTTTTTTCTACGGAATGATCATCATCATCATCAGGTCTTTTTAGTCTCCACTGCAGGAGCACGACCCTCTCTGTACTACCAGAGCCATATATTAGCCTGAGCAGTCAGAGGATTTGGCCTACACTCTCCACGCTGGCCAGACGGGTTGGAGAGGCCTCTATGATGTTTATAAGCTTTGTCTAGCTTGTGTTTCCTTAGTCGCCTTCTATGACATCCACGGAAAGACTTGGAGTGGTCCTATTCTAATCTGCCGGGAACCACACGGCGGAATCATAAAAATGAAGAATCAAATAGACCGATTTGACATTTTGTTTTACTTAAATTTTTCTCCCCTCATATTGCTGTTAGTCGCTAAAACATGCTTGCAATTAAGCACTATTAAGGCGTATAGCGCAATTTTCTTCACTTTTACTATAACAATAAACATACTTTCCTTATTATTTCTATCACAACAATATTCTCGTAAACTGAATACTACTACTTATACTGCACAAATAAAATCTTTCTCTCATAACAATGTGATAACAAAAATATCGTAAACCACCACCATTCTTACAATTTCCCAAGATTTATCTAAGCTTCCGGCTTTTCCACCGACATTATCATAAAAGTCAGTGCACTAACCTCACTTTCAATCATTCAAAAATGCTCTCTCACAGCTATTAATTTCTCATTATTGTTCCAAGTTTTCTTGCGTCGTGTAAACTATGTCTACGATCGGTGCCAATGTCATTTACTCGGTTTTTACGATGGTGTATGGAGGTTTGTGTAACGTATGGGAAATGATTCCTATTGGTGGCCTAGACTTTGACCGAGTTCGTGATATTAACATGTCAATGGCAGAAAAACGTAAATTGATACATTGGTTGCTGTAAATGTCAAGTTTCTTGCCAGCTTTACTCGTGAGAAAGAAATTAAAGCCTGCTGATGCAAGTACTTTTTAGGGTTCCGTAGTAAACTAGGAACCCTTATAGTTTCGCCATGTCTGTCTGTCTGTCTGTCTGTCTGTCTGTCTGTCCGTCGGCGGTTTTACTCAGAGACTATAAGTACTAGAAAGCTGTAATTTGGTATGAGTGTGTATATTAATCATGGCAAAAAAGTCGTAGAAAAAAACCTTGACAAAAAATTTTTTTTTGGGTAGCTCCCATACAAGTAAAGTGGGGGAGTAATTTTTTTTTCTCTATTTACCCATCGTGTGGGGTATCGTTAAAAAGGTCTTTCAAAAATATTGTGAGGTTAAGAACACCATTTTTCGATTTAGGGATCCGTTTCCGAAATATTTGGTTTTAAAGTGCAACATTTTGTTAGAGGTACGTGTCCCCCCCCTCTATCTGCTAAACGGTTATATATGGATACGTGAAAAAAATTACAGCAATAGTATATATACTGAAGTTGAAAGGAAAACTATCAGAGCTGGGTACTAAGTACAAACTAAAAAGTTATAGGCAACCAACTTATAAAATGTACTGGAAAATGTAAAATTTCATACAATCTTCATTGTTAGATGTTTTTGGTCGTTAGACTGTGAGGTGTGAGTGTAAACAGTGTGAACTCAAAGTTGTCATTCGCAACTACGGAACCCTACACTGCGCGTGGCCCGACACGCACTTGGCCGGTTTTTTGTATTATATAAGGACATATGTTTATGGATATCTTACTATACAAAGTGTTTGGTATTAGACTAGCGATAATATAAATTTACGTTCTCAATATGAACACGAACAACTTTTGTTCTATAACCAAGTCTGATTTGAGTTAAGTTAATAATAATACCTCTAATAAAAAATATATGGAGCAGTCTGTTTACTGTTTTCATGTTAGGAACGTGAATTAGGGCGGAAGTCTGCCTGACATCGAGACACACGCACGTCGCGCAATGGCTATATCTCACGTTAATATTCATCAAAAAGTATATAGAATATACCAGCTCTCCTCTTCCAGTATAGACCATATAATACGGCCAAGGGAAAGGGCAAAATCTTGGGAATCATGTTAATAAGTGATGCGGCTAGCAACTTATCACTATTTTCATTCCGTTTTCTTCCTATCTATCAGCCAGGGAAGTCCACTGCTGGACATAGGCCTCCCCCATAGATCGCCACACATTGCGATCTTGTGCATGCCAAGTTCTACCTATACCCTAGTAAAAGTTCCTATTACTTTCTCATTGCAATAGTACTTTAATTATACTAGACAGTATCTTGAAGAGAATGTATGTACCCCAGTTCGTGCTATTGTCGTTCCAGAAAGAGAACGCTGCCGGTAATAGGGTGCCGGTAGAAAATGTACCGTCAGAACATCCATATCACAATCTAAAGACTATTTTAATTTTTTAGGTATTAGAAATTTTTCCGCGACTTTATCCGCATAAGACTTTACCCTTAGGGGTTGAATTTCTAAAAATATTTTTATGGTACTCACTTTCATCATGAAAGGAAAGGGCTGTACTTACCAAATTTTAAGAAACAAGCTTTCCAAGAAAAAATAATAGACAACTTAGTGTAAGGATTGGCGCATTGAGAAATGGTGCAAAAATTATGGATGGTTTTTCCATAGCCACACGAAATAGTTCGTATGCCTATTAGAAAAAATAGTTTCACAAACAAGTGACTTTATGAATAAAAGACAATGAAATTAAAGATTGTGAATGAAAGAATGAAACATGTAGTATAGGTTAGTTGCTTTGAGCATAACTCATTGAGCACATCGATCCCACAGTTTACTCTTTCTTTGAAAGAAATGTGTTTAATAACTAAGGATTATGGATGAAAAATAATAGGCAAGTCTGTATGGTACTAATAATTTGTGGAACTACTAGACCGTTTCTCAATTGCTACTACAGGCAATTAAACTACCTAGGGTATATTTTACGAGAGAAATATGTGAGCTAGATCTAAAACACGACACAAGATATCAATTCTATGTTGATATCTTGTGTCGTGTTTTAGATCAGGCGTTACAGCAAACAAAGATTATATTTTACACAAGTTCATGAAATCAATTATTTTATGGATCATGGAATAGTATCGGTTTAGAACTTTATGTAACGGTTATTTTATATGGGTCCACCATAAAGTACAATAGGTGACAATACGAAGTTTAAGATCATTTATGGTGTCGGGCACAGCTCTGGAGATTGAACAAAGATATACCCAAAATCAAGAAAAATACGGAAAAATTAAGTACATTTGAGAGAAAGAACAAATAAATAGAAAAACATTGAGCCTGCAGACTTTACTTAACTGACAACATTAACCACAGTTTATAAGTCTAGCACAAAACAACGCCTTAAGCTATCATTTTCAAACTGTGTCACTAGATTCAAATGGCCTTGGGTGGCGCATTATCGATACTGTACTTCAGACTTTGTTCTAAGGAAAATCGGAATTCAAATAATGATAAATGTTCACATTTTCAAAGACATGTTGATAGCGTTATGACATATTAGAATATCAAATTGCTGTCTCATAGTTTAAGTTAATATATCTTACAAAATTTGACAAGTAGCATTAAATCAAAACTAAAAAGTGGATTATGTCAAAAAATAAAAATACGCGACTGCCGTTTTTGACCGTTTACGTCCACCATATTTATTTTTTGCTGATGTGCCTCGGCTGATGATGATATAGTCATCAGCCGAGGCACATCGGGGAAGAATACAAATATAGTAACACTTCAAAATGGGTCAAGCCGTTAAGCTACAAGAGGCAACAATGGAACAAACATACTTATAACATACATACGCGCGAAAAACATTACACTCCTTCTGGGCTCAATTGGGTAATACACTTTCACTAGAAACATTTAGTAGTAATATCTTTTTGAGAATAAATATGTTTTGCCACAATTACCGCAGATCAAAAAATCTTTTTAACAATAAAAGTTAATGTGCTACGGTATTCAAAAGCATTCACGGGTCAACTGTGAATCTTTGAATGTACAAATGAATCATTGTGATACAAGTAAAGCGATGTCAAGCAACGTTTGATGGGAGAAACTGGTGATGGGTCACATCATGTTGTATTCAATTATGTTTTTAATACTCCGAAAGTGTTGTACAATCATTAACGGTATTATTATATACCATGTAGTGTTTAGATAAATACTTTTTTTTTAATGTACTTACTCATATTATTATGATTCAAATGTTGATACCACAAAGTGAGCAACTAGGCATACCCCTAACGAAAATAGCTAAAACCCGTTCCCACTATTTTATAAGAATAACATGTTGTGCTCTGTGTTAAACAGTTCATAGTTTAGCTCTCAACTGTTTATTTTTGTGATATCGATTATTCTTTTTACGGTATTGTTTAATAATTTTAGAAATGAAGTAACTATGTATAACTATACTCTAAGCTTTGTTTGTCTAGGAATATATTTTCGCTATTTATAGTTAGAATATAATTTGGAAGTTTTCAAAACATTGAATTTCAGTGTTTACCTTCTAGAGATCAAACAATTGGAAGTAAATTAATATTTTATTTCAGAGAGACAAGAACAAAAATAAATATATAATGACAATATAAACAAATCAAGCTAGTTCCACAGTCAGTTGTGAATTCGTGTCATGAGATACTAACTCAATGATACTATCCGACCCAGACCAATCTGAAAAATATCGTTTCCCATCATGGCCTGGCCGGGGATCGAACCCGGGTCCGGGCCCTCGTGTCGCAGGTCGGCGTGCTAACTACTCCGCCACGGAGCTCGTCAAGTCGTCAAAATGAGGGGGAGTAAGACTAAAGATTATCATGAGGCAAGAAGGCGGGTGAAAGTGACCCTTTGTATGTTAAACAAAAAATTATGTCAAGTAGTGTTTGATAAAAATAACATGTGGTGTTCTCGTCATATTGTATTCAATTATGTTTCTAGTAATTCGAAAGTGTTTGGCAATCGTTGGCTTAGTTTAAAGTAAGTACTTTTCAAATATGTTCTATAGTGTTTTGATTGGAGATTTCTCTATGACTAAAAATATCTTTACATCGACTTTAATAAGTACGTTCCGTTTTCAAATATGTGCTTTAAGTATTCTTCTTACCTTCTATTCTTCTATAGTGATCGTTCGGTAGTGCTAATAGTTTATTTGAATTTGCACTTAAAAAAAATTTAAACGTTCAAAAAGAGATACATGTATCCAATTTTGTAAAACACCTTTAATTTTGCTTTGCCTTTATTTCGGTGACATAACATTAGCACAACGACGAAACCGAAAATGAGACAATAATGAATATAAACCAGTAAAATAAACTAATAACTAGTGTAATAGGAAAACCTACGCTTCTTATTATTTAACCCTACACTAAATATTTTAAAAAATCGTAGGTACCTAATACAATATATTTTTCATAGCAAGTTTTCGTGTAGTTCATTGTGACGTTGCATCGTATTTTTCTGGTTACGTAACGAAAAAGTCATGTTCCCTTCATTTCATCAATAAAATAAATCCAAAGTAAGATGCAGTAAATTTCAAAATTATTGATTTCAATCTTTGACTTTAAAGCACTGATCTAGGCTGAGATGTACAGACTTACTTTAGGGCTAGATGCCGGGTGTGATTCAAGTAAAAGTGGAGCGAGAATTATTATCATGACACAAATCAAAAAGCACATAGTGACTTTATTTTCCTCACCTTTTACAATGCGCACGAATTTTTGTGGCAATCTATTAAATTTTTCATCATTATAATTTTGCAAAGAACATTTATTTTCTAGATATATAAGTGACAAGTCTCCATTTTTATGATATAAAATATTTGTTATTTGTGTAATAAATTTTTCATGTGTATAAATGGCCAACACTGGTGTCAAATTTAAAATACTAATTGAAGCAAAAGCGACAACTTTTCTTCTGATTTTTAGACAAGTGATTGTTAAACTCCTATCAGTACCTCCTACATAGTTTCCAGTTCCTACAGCTTGACAATAATCTTAAAGTTGGAGAAAAATATCTGTTTTAACTACCACAGCAACCAAAGAGGTAATATGATAGGACACCTGTTGTGATATGACCAGTTAATGAAAAATATTATAGAAGGCTAAATAGAAGAAGGAAGAGGAGAAGAAAGCCTAGGCACAGTTACTTCAAACGAATAAAGGAAAAAAGTGGGAAGTGTTTTCATACCATCATACCAGGGTTTTAAAAGATTGGCAGAGGATAGAGAAAGATAGAGGGAGCTCCACCGACAAGAGCGTCGCTCTCAAATTTTGATGATGATGATGACAATCTTGAAATTTTTTTTGAACGTAGAAAAAGAAGCTAAGGGTTAGATCCAGGGCAAGATACTAGTAAAAGTGGAACGCCAATTATCATGGCACAAATCAAAAGCTCTCACCATGTGCTTCCAAGTGACATCAACCTCCTAGGCGCGTTCCCACGCATCTTTGTGAACGATACAACAATGTGCGCTGCTTGAAAGAGCAGCGATGGAATTAGTGCAATTAATATTTTTAATTAGCGGTTTTCTCCGATCTGAGATATTCAAATCTATAATCTGAAGGAAAGTTGTAAGGTGAATACACCTCGTTACAAGTAAAGAAGTGGTATGACATAGGAGGAGGCAAATGTACAGATTTTTTACGTCAAACTGTTGGGTCTTTTTAATGGATAACTTCTATAAGTTCTTTTTAAGTTATTATAATACGGTATAGTGTTTATTAATAGCATCTTATTCCAATAATATAGGGCGGTAATAATATGGTTAATTTGGGTACAATTACAGTGACGAGTATTTTTATTTATTTTTCGAAAATCTTTAAATTTTTACTTAACTGTTTTCTTTTTTTTCGTTAATTGATAATAATTCAGTTATAATCGGTTATTTCATTACTCGTATGGCACATTAATGGTTGTAACCATACACACAAAAAGTTTTTCTGTGATGTGTCTACCATCAAATTTTTGATTTCTATGTGATTTTGAATTGGCCATGGGAACTTTTGCGTCCATCATTATGTGAAAGCTGGTAATATGTTTTTCGTGGCAAAGGCAAATTGCGTACTTTACAAAACGTTGTTGAATGTTTTGAATCGGTAATCGACTGTTACATTTCAAAAGGTTACGGAATAGTTCGTAATAGTTTCTTTTGTGAACATATTACTGTAGGAATTTGCTATATAATTGTAATAGTAGTACATTACAATTATAAAAATATATAAATAAATATTCAAGACCCGATTCAATCTGTAAAGAACTATAGTATTTCTTTTCTATCTTGATCTGACGGGGAGTCGAAACCGTGACCTCGGTCGCAACAGTCTGGTATAATGATCACGCAAGATTTAACCTAATCCTCCTTTTAGTTCAATCTACTCTAGTGCTTTGATTTTCCACCAATCCCAACGGAAGTCTTGCAAAAAAGGGTGCAAGACTGTTTATTATACTCGTGTTTCGTCCTCGAGATTAGCAATGTTATGGATTTATACCTTATACTCATGTAGTTACACATATCGTGTGCCACAGTCACTGAATATTTGAGGTTTAACAAAAAATTTAAATTAAAAATGTAGGTAGATGCGTAACCACCTGGACGCGCTCCACCCATTTTGTTCTCATTTAGTTTAGAGAGAATAATGTAATATGTTGGATGTTCCATGCTTCTGTAGTAGTTAGAAGATGGGATGGGTGGGTTGCTAATCTCTTCGGACGAAACACTTCGTTTAATTACGATAGAACTTCACTTACAGGTAAGTTCGTTTAATCACTAATTATACTCTCTAAACTTTGAATTTGTGTTCTTGTCAGAGAGCGATTAAACTCTTCCTGTTGTTGTAAAATATTGAAAATAATTCTTTTAAATTTAGTTTTTCTAAATATACCTAAGGCAAAATAAAATCATATGGGAAACCGAAATAAATGAATTGAATTGAAAATGAAAATATAAAAAGTATAAATACCTTAGCGACTATTAAAGCCTTCCCCGCTAAAATGAAGAGTCCCGCGATTGCCAGCGGAATCATAGCTGCCATCTTCATGCTGGCTCCCATCATCATCATGCTCATCATCTTCTTCATCTTGCCTCGACCTGAAAACGTCAGCACCAGTGATATTAGATTGTGTGTCTTTGTTTTTACACTGCCTAGCTGATCTAGGAATAAGGAAAAAAACATAAATGTGCTACTGTTTCTCTTCCCGCGCTGATCGTAGAAACCGATAGAGGGAATGACGAAAATCTAAGAAATCATGGCGATAATGCGGCTAGCAACACATTACTATTTGGATTTCGTTTTCCATCTCCAAGCCCCCCACACGTGGCTCTAGGACTTATGCACCTGGGCTCTGTCTATCCCGCAAGGGAAAAAGACGTGACAGTAAGTATGTATGAATTTTTTTGTTTTTCGTATGTGTTCCTCCTTTTTACGTTATAGCGGTCGTTACCTAAGCTAGAGTGCGTTGGTATCCGGGGTTCGCTATTACGGTTGCATATACGAGTATTTGCCGTGTGGTTCCCGGCAGAGTAGAATAGGACCGCTCATAGTCTTTCCGTGGATGTCGTATTATGCGACTTAGAAAACACAAGCTAAACAAAGCTTATAAATATCAAAGAAACCTCTCCCATCCGTCTGGCCAGCGTGGAGAGTGTAAGAGAAATCTTGTGACTGCTCTAGCTAATATATGTCTCTGTTAGTTCAGAGAGGGTCATACTCCTGTAGTGGAGACCATGAAAAAAAAAAAAAAAAGACCGTACTGCTGTTTGCACCTTTAGTCTCCAAAAAGACCTGATGATGTTGTTATCTAACTGTCAAAACTATAAATATTCAATGACAATGGACTATAGCAAATACCTATGTAATCGAAAATTTTGGTTAAATATTGTAGGAAATAAAAGTGGAAACATAATTAATAACCTCATAATTAATAAACTCGAAGGTAAAAACGGTGCGTACGTATAAAACTGTTTATTAATATGCGTAATAATATCGTTTACTATCTTTGTTTTATAGAATTGATTGATGGAACGGAAGCGTTTATATTGATTAATTATAGTACCAAAAACTAGGAAACGCATAGCGTGATGAGAACCTAGCATTTTAGAATGTTTCGAATGGTCATTACGAAAAATGTACTAGGAAAACTCTATATCTAAGTCGGAAATGAATACTTTGCATGCTTAGACATAAGTTAGTCGTTTTATGAGTACGGATATAGATCGGGAAAGAATTTGTTTTCTTTGGGTTTTCCCGCCTAGAATATAATCGATCTCTTCCTATAGTTATTGGAAGAATTACGTTAAATACAAAGGCATAACATAAAGTGTATCAATCAAGCCCAAATAGTTGTGGTTGCACCAAATAAATTAAAATTTAAAACCAAAGAATTTCCGCCACAGATAAATTTAGCTGATCTTGAGTTCCGAATTATTACAGATGAGGTTGTAACAAGGAATCCACCGTAGCAAGTAAGAAAAACCTATTTTTTAATTAAAGTTAAAATATAATTTAAATTAACTGAAAATATTACAAAATGTCACAATGCACCCGGTCCGGCTCGTTTCTGGTGCAGAGGTTGACCATTGCAATACAACGAGGCAATGCAGCTAGCGTTTTAGGCACTTTTACACCGGAGACGTTAAGAGACGGGTTTTAACATTGACGAAATCTTTTTGATGTATATCTTAGGTATTTATTGTATTGTGACATTTTGTAATCTTAATTTGAGTCTTTAATTATAAATTTTATTAAAAACTGAAAATATTGTACCGTCGCTTTTTTATTCTCCTGTTTCGTAGTTTTATCTCTTTTACAATGGCATTCAGAAATTCTTTTCCGTTTCAAAAACTTAAAAAGTTATTTTAAGTGTAAGCCAAAAACACGTATAAAAAGAAAAAGTACATAAAAAAGACCAGTTGTCATCACGTCAGTTGCAAATCATTTTTGATAGATCATTAGAATCATAATTGCCGTGACCTTTCGTGATTGACCGGAAGAATATGGCTTCAGTATTACAACTTTCTATCGTTTTATTATTGTTAAAGATCATCACATTTACTTTTACTTTCGGATCGTCTTCATCTGTAGATACTTTTTTGATATTATCTAACATTTTTTGATTACTTAGATTTTTTGTTTTCTTATGTTTTCGCGATTGTTACACATTTAAATAAAATTATTTTAATACGGTTTGTTTTTTCCGCGTTTTAATAAAAATAAACGCGAAAAAAAACCGTATTAAAATAATTTTATTTAAATGTACTTAGATTTTTGTTTTATGATTTTTGGCATAAGACGTTACCAGTATACTTTGTTAATTTAGAGAAAATTTGACTTCAAGATCATCCTTAACTCTACCTTACATAAGCGTTTTCTAGGTTACATACTCATTTACGATTCTTCGTCGACTTAATAAGAAAAGTCGTTAGTTTAAAGTATTCTTTTTCAGTTTTGAAAGAAACTTTCTTCCACGTACGCTAAAGTTATGCAACGAGCTTATCATGGTTTTCCAAGAGACTACAACATGGGGTCTTTTAAAAAGACGCGATATGATTTATTTAGGGTCTGAAACGCACGATTAGCACCCCCTGGTATTGCATGTATCCAAAGGTTACGGTAACCGCTTTTCATCAGATGGGCCGTTAGTTTGTTTCCTACTCATAGTATAACAAAATCTTATTTATTCAACATGGCGTCCAAGAAAGTATTATATATATATAATTTGAGGAAGATTATATACCGGCCTCATGGTACTTTCTGCTTTAGAGTACAAGACTTTTCTATTTAATCATGTATTTACCACGTATGACATTAAAGTAATAACAATGTGACCCGGAAATAACACAGCTTCGCTCAGAAAAACCAAAACTCTCTTCAAGAAACTGTCCCAATCAGAAAAACATTATAAAAGAGATTGTCCATTGACAGAAACGGGTTAACTTCATTTTTATTGCTCGATCATCCAACAAATGTGGACGCTGAACATAAAGCTGATGCATGAAAGAAAATGCTATTAGAAACCGAATTACGCGTGTGGTCTGTAGCTATTTAACGGATACGCTATGCTTTATTGTAATGTCTTGCGGCTTTGTGAGTTATGTTAGGTGCTGTTATAAATTTAACGCTGCTTTTCTGATAGCACGACTTAGTTTAAGTTAGACGAGAGAAAATGAATGACTGCTTACGGAGCGCAGTGGTTGCACTAATGGCTTTGGGACTACTCAAAGAATTGGTGTCCTTTGTCAAATCATGTAATTGTGATAGTAATAGCATGAAAGTTGTCATCAAAGCACATTACTGGTATGAATACATAACAGGTAAGGCAAAGAATTATACGAGAGATGTAGGATATATTTATTGTAGTAGTAGACTCTAAAAGGTCGGTTAAAATTTTAATTTATAATCAGTTACAATTCTAATAATAAAAGCTTTAAAATTCCGTAACGAATTTCATTGTGCTTCGTATATTTTTAAGTTAAACCAAATTATTCATATCTTGTTTATTTTTGTATACTTAAGAGTCGCCTGGAAGCGCATGTTTTTATACAAATGGAAAAAGGGTATTGTGGCAATATTTGATAATTTTGGAGTAAAATTAAGCATTTAATCAATTTATCTCATTATAATCTACGTATGTTCCTATACAGCTTGGTTAAAATACCAATGGTTTGAGAATTACAAGCCTTTTCAAATTTGTATGAAAATTTTGAGAGGCGTATAATTCTCAAACATTTGATAATTTAACCAAACTGTATAGGAACGTACGTAGATTATAATGAGATTAATTATTTGGATACTTAATTTTGCCTTAAACTTATCAAATATTGCCACAATTCCCTTTTTCCGTTTGTATGGAGACATGCGCTTCCAGGGGACTCTTAACGTTTACGCGTCCACTAAATGTGTTCATGATATTTTAAAGCAATTCAAGTACTATTACTGTAATTTAGTATGTAGTAGTAAATTATATTCTTACTTTTTTTTATATTTTTGGATAATTTATTGTGAATATAAACCAATAATAACTAAGTATCATAACTTTTAGATCATTAACATAAGTATCTGTTTAAATGAAGTATAGTAAATATCTAAAGCGTACTTTATTATTTAAAGGCCCATGAATTTTATCTCAATTTCATTAGAAATGTTTCTATTACTTCTAATAATAGTATGCAAATTCAAATTACGCGAAACTTCTCTGAATATGCAATTGCTATTGCATATAATTACACATAAAGTGTACTCGTAAAAGTTACTACAGTTAGGTATACATACAAATTCTATGGAAATTAGTTAGAGAATTATTATAATTCGTTGTTTGTTAAAATTAAGATATCATATAACAATCAGTTTGTACTAGTAGTAAGTCGTTGAAATCTTCCGTCTGTCTATGGTAATATCTTTAAAATGTTATATTTATTGACTATTGACTGTTGACCAGAAAAAAATTGCAAAATTTTGGTAAGTATATATTTGGTGAAATGTTTTTTAGTATAGAATTTATTTTTAATGATATATTTAAATAGATTTATAAGTAAAACCTTCAGTCATTTAATCGGAATATAAATAAGTGATAATCTGCATGCAATTAATTATTTTGTAGTTAATAATACATCATGACGTTTCATGACTAGCATCATGCATGGAAAGTATTTTTATATGGGTTCCTTAGTTTTCATGTGTAATAAAAGCCCGAGTGCTGTGAGTGGAAGTTTTAATTAGAAAATAATATTTTCTAATTAAAACTTCCTTCCTAATAATTATAAAGATTTCTTATTTGTCACCTTATCGCTCCATCTGTCTTTGCGCAAATATTCAAACATTAAGAGTGTTAATTGATCCTCGACATTACCTTAAGGGGTTGACTCGGACCGTCAATATGAACAACTTTTCCTATAGGACTAATGCTGAGAACCCCCTCTTTCTTTGGACTAATAAATTGATCCCTTAGGAAAAGTTGTTTATATTGACGGGCTGAGTCACCCCTTCAAGGATATGTTAAGGGTAAATTTACATGCTGTATATCAAGGATACCTACCTACTTTAAAGCAATGGATAATTTCATCCAGAGTAAAACATTGTCCCATAGGAATAATCATATAGAAGTTTTTATTTTTTTCGTGTGTGTAAGTGGCCGACACTGGTATCAGATATAAAGAAGCCACGGTAAATAATGCATAAGTGTGAATTCGTCGTATCATCAGCAATAATGATTTGTGCTCTAAAAGACATGCAATCTCTCGCATTCACGAAGTTAATTCAGTGTATCAAAGGCCCTTGGCGCTGCTGTCATAAGCTTTCATTTATGCTCTGAATACTACGCCAATGTATTATAATAGACCTTAAATTATTTTTAAATGAATTACCAGGCTTGTTTACAGATTCACATGTCTATTATTTTTGGAATGGATGCTTAAACTGCAGACACTAATCACCTCTTAATTTTAAGGCGCCTTGTATGCATAGTTTATCTATACATGGGTTAAGCATTTTAAACGTCAATCCTCGTGCTAGTCTACAGTTTTACGTCTTTTTATTTACGGTAAGGACTGAATGTTAGACCACAGAAAGGAAATAGCCCATTTGTTGAGTGCAATACATATTGCATTGGAGTACTAATATAGAAAATGAAAATAATATACAAAGAACATGCTCATGCCATAATTTTAAATATACTTACTGTTTTATGAAATACCTTTATCAAAACACATTACATTGTCGTGAATTTTTAAATGGATATAACCCATATTTGATAGTGAGTTTGGGCTCTATATAAAGTGATGATTTTGTGCCCTTTAGATAGGTACTAGTAAAGTTATTTTTTATGTATATAAGCATCAAAATATTGATTGTCATGTGCAAGTAATTATTGTACAAATAATTTAATAAATAAGTAAGCACACATGCAGTTTTAGGTAGTACCTATAAGATACACAAAAATATTTCAAACTGAAAATAAGTTGTGGACTTTCAATATTGCATGCAATTTAATGCAAATATATTAATAATATTTTTGCAATTGTATTTTGAATAGTATGATAATTGCTACTACAGATGATTTCAAATGTCAAAGGGTCATACCTTCCTCTACACCCTTGTTAAGATCCTGTCCCGAAATCCTTGGCAGCGAAAGCTGTACAGTCCTGGAGTTGGCAAAAGACGCAATCCTGTCCCAAAGCATATCCGTGAGAGCTTCATTCTTATCATTCAGATTCCTTGGCAGCGTCGACTCTATATCATTTTCACTCATTGGCGTAACTTCAGGCTCCGAAGTTTTCACTATATCCACACCGTCCACTAAAGGAATCGCATCCATCCTTGCAGCTCTATCGAAAAACAGAATCGCCTTCTTCTTCAAGCAGGGGATGATTCCATCACTCCTTTGACAATCTTCATATATCCTCATAATATATTTGACTCCCATATCATCCCTTGCGACCGCCGATTGCACCACTGTGCAGACCACAGATAATAACAACACTTTAGCAAACATTTTGGACGTGGATGTTCACGGGACGGGGTGATAAAAATTACTGTTAGCGACTATGCCAGCGCTTCGCGTATTTATAGAGACTATGTTACTTTAAAGAACAGCCGCTTGGCTGCTACGGGGGGAGTTGCGCTAGGCTTCATGAATGGTGCAGAGATTAGCGGTGTGCAAGCTCGATGGCTGTGTGGGTGTGTAGCGACACGGAAAATTGGCGTGTCTGTGTAGGTCACGGGAAGGGAACCAAGATCAAGGGAGGTGAAATTTTTATCAGTGATTTTGATTGTGATGTGTTGGAGGTGTGATCGTGATTGAGTGCGGTGAATCTTTTTTAAGAACTTTTAATTTTTAAAGCTGTGTTGTATTCAGGTTTTGTTATTTTTTCAGTATTTAAAATTTGTGATAAACTTTTTGAAAGGTGATGATATGTGTTCTATCAAATAACTTAAAGTGTGAGCGAACGTTTAATTAAAATATTTAGATTTTTACATTTTGTTTTCTTTCATGTTGATCATGGATTAGAGGAGATGATATAAATTTTTCGTAAGTAATCATAGCTTCATCGAAACCCAGGCTGTCTGATAAAGAACGTATAGCTTATAATAAGGTCTAACAACTAGCAACTAAAATCATCTTATTTTTTACCTATAATAGCTAGTGTTTACCAGAATCTAATTATTATATAATGTTTTCTTATGTTTTCGCGATTGTTACACATTTAAATAAAAATATTTTAATACGGTTTTTATCGCGTTAACACATTAATTAATAAACGCGATAAAAACCGTATTAAAATAATTTTATTTAAAAAAGAATCTAACTATTTTTCGAAGGTCTCTAGACTACGAAAAAAAAAATATTACTGAGAGGCTCTAAAAATGCATTTATTATGCGAAAAAATTGGTGGAAAAATGAAGTATTTTCAACAACGCGAATCTAGCCACAGGCAAAACGTCCCTAGTCATAAAAAAATATACTTCTTACATTTTTGAAAATGATCTTATTAACGAGTTTGATAAATACAAATTCATTATTATATAAAGGGGACAAATATACATACATACGCAAATTCATCACCGTATAAAAAGGGCTTATATATAACTGGGTTCTTTCATAGAATGGGTATTTTTCTAATAATGCAACCCAAATATACGTCTATACATTAAAAAGTATAAACCCAGTAATTTCATTCCCAGCCTTTTTTTTTTGTTAATAAAAGTACAATCATAGGAAAATCTTTAAAATTTCTCACAAAACCAAAACAATGAAAGTAAGAGTAGTGCCAGTGTCGTGTGAACTTGACTATTTTAATCGAGGTTATAATAATTAAGTTTGAATTACTGCTATTAAATGTTAATTGTTGAGTAAATAACTTGCACTTGTTTTCTAGATTTTTTTAAATTGTAAAATGTCTGGCGTCACTTTTGTTCGTTTAAGGATATTACAGAGAATTTTTTTCAAATACGTATCTCGCAGACTGCTCTGGCTTATAATATAATAGCTGTTGCCCGTGGCATCACCTGCGTGATATATAGCCTATGTCCTTCTCAGTACCCTGTATGCAAAATTTCATGATGATCGGTTCAGTAGATAGGGCGTGAAAGCATAACAAACAAACAGGGATAGTAGGGATGGCTCTGTTAGTACAGAGAGGGTCGTGTTTTGGCAGTGAAGACTAACAAAGACCGATGATGACGTATTTTGCAACTCCATCCATATTTATATCTTGGTAAAAAAAGGTTTTCTTTTTTACTTTATCTTAAGACAGACTATGGGCTACTTTTCCGTAAATTTAGATAAAATAAATCATATATTTGAGGTATTTAAACATACAAATACAAATGTTAAAATTACTGTTAACAGTAAGGTATGAGCTTTTGGCCGTTGTTTGACATAGCAAAAAACTTTTTTCACCTATCTTACTAAAAGTCATGTATGAAATGAGCTACCGTTTTTCATAATCAGAAAAAGAGGAACGTTTGAAAATATTACTTCAGATTCGGCCGGGCGAAGATTGAACTTAGGACCTTTCTGTTTTGATTGCGCTATTTAGACCACTGTATTACACTTATTGTGGATTAAATACATACGATTTCTTTCTTACTTTACTTCCACAAAGTATACATACTTTATGATCTATTCGTTTGTGAATTTCCGTCAAGTATCAGTTCTGATGCAGCTCTATTAATAACATCTACAAAAACATTACCCTCTTTCTGGGTGGGTCAGTTGGGTAAAAATATAATAACAAGTCCAATTGAGTATATTGTTGTTTTAGAGTATAAACGTAAACATAACTAATCACTAATGCTAGATTTTTCAAGCTACTTTAAGTCTTCTTCTTCTTCTTTTAACTTTGACGAGCTACGTGGCGCAGCGGTCAACACACCTGCCTGCGACACGGATGGTCCCGGGTTCGATCCCCGGTCAGGTCAAGATGGAAAATGATCTTTTTTAGATTGACCTGGGTCTTGGATGTTTATCTATATATGTATTTGTTATAAAATATAGTATCGTTAAGTTAGTATCCCATAACACAAGTCTTATTAAGAACTTACTTTGGGGCTAGCTCAATCTGTGTGATTTGTCCGTATATATTTATTTATTTAAATTATGGCTTCCACCGAGATTTCAGTGATTCTTCTAATGTCCTGTATAATGACTATAATGAGATACTAAGTACCGGTGTTGTACGTTAGTAGTAGTTTTTAATATAAGTGGCATCAAAGATGGCGTATGTTTACCAAAAATTTTTAGCGGCCCGTTTGGAAATGTCAATTTCTTATTATTTTCCAGCACTGGTACTATAGAAAGAGTTGTTCAAATGGCTGAATCATTCCACTGCTGGGCAAAAGATTCACCTTTTTGTTTTTGTTTCCACCTTTCTCTATCGCGTGCCATCTCTCTCCAACTTTCGTCAAAATCATCCCCAAAGGTTTCAAAACGAATAAAATGTTAAACGTGTATACAGAAAAAATGAAACAGTCTTCAAAATCTGAAGATGTTGAGGCTCCCCTATTTTGTTTATAAAGTTTTGCACTTGTTATTTACATTATTTTTTGCCTAAGAACTATCACTTCAGCCATTTTTTGCTGAGTAATCGCCCCCAAGCCATGCTTGTCAATACAACTTAACAGCTCAAATGATTTAACTATTGAATATCAATTAAGAGGTATTTAGAGATTGGACAGAGTTAGAAATTTATTATTGTAAACTTCAAAAAGGAGAAAACTGGTGGGTTTGATTTTTTATACGTTTTAAGGCTTTGTGATTCATGTTGGTATACAATTAAAAAAAACCTTAACAATGTAGTTGCCCCTCTTCTGGGCAGATATAAGAAATATCGAGAAAACATCCAACTTTCAATGCGTTGTTTTGCAAAACCCTGAAAGTGTAAACAGGTTTTCTTATATAAATAAATAAATATACCTACACGGACAAATTTCGACGGTTCGAGACTTGTGTTATGGGATACTAACTTAACGATACTACATTTTACTATAAATACACATATAGATAAACATCCAAGACCCAGGTAAATCTGAAAAAGATCATTTTCCATCTGGACCTGACCGGGGATTGAACCCGGGACCATCCGTGTCGCAGACCGGCGTGTTGATCGCTGCGCCACGGAGCTCGTATACATTTTCCTACAATGGGAGTGAGTTCACTAAATTTGACTTCTCATTGAAACTCGACATCAACTGCTAGACGTGGCCTTTAGGTATTTTAGCCCTGGGGCTGTCTGCCTGTTTGTTTGTATGTATAGAAACTTGATCAGCTTGCTGACTTTTTTCTAGGAGGTTCTAGGAGGTCGTAATTTTTCATGTTTTGAAGATTTATCCCCTGACAAGTTATTCAATATCAAGGACAGATCATGCTAAATATTCAAAGATTTATTTAGAAAATAGGCCTTTTCAGGCCCTTTTTCACGTCATTTCGTAATTTAAATAATTCTAATTTACTTAGAAATATGTTAATATATGTGCCTCTTTTTTCACCTTCACTAATCGACTAAATTATACGGGTGAATAAACCCATCAATAGGTATACTGTATTATATGACAAATACTGTAACTTGGAAAAAAATGCTGTTCGTATCATTATTCTAAAAGGACAAATTGTTAGAAAGGCCTAAAGCCTGAGTCCCGATGAAGCAGGTACATAAACTTATACCCACAAGCAATTTGCCCCTGACTTCGTCAGCGTAAATTATAGCTTTTGTCACCCACACATAAATTAGCTATCTATAGGTAAAAGAACTTTGAAAATCGGTCCAGTAGTTTTGGAGCCCATTCATCATCATCATCATCATCTTCAGGTCTTTGTTAGTCTCCACTGCAGGAGCACGACCCTCTCTGTACTACCAGAGCAGTCAGAGGATTTGGCCTACACTCTCCACGCTGGCCAAACGGGTTGGAGAGGTCTCTTTGATGTTTATAAGCTTTGTTTAGCCTGAGTTTCCTAAGTCGCCTTTTACGACATCCACGGGAAGATTTGGAGTGGTCCTATTCAATACATACAAACCGAACAATCAACTATTTCCTTTTTACAATATTAGTATAAATATAAATACATGAACATGCATCATATTTTAATATTAGCTTAAACAACCTTTATGTTCTGCTTTGATAACTTTAGTACTAGTAACCTAATAATTTACATCAATTTTACCACTTACGGTACAAAAGTGCGGATTTTATGTTCAACATATTCCTATGAATTTTTAACGCTCATTGACTATGTAAAAGTAGTGAGTATGAATGTAGATGTGCCTTAAAATCTCAATTAAAAATAAATGGTACGTTTTTGTTATTAAAATACTCTAATTTCACTTGTAAAAGTTTAATGCTAGAACTTTCACTGACAAGTTAGGTTCAAATAGTCTGGGCTATCCGGTAAAAATGACCTCTGTAACTCTCATCTAAAGAACCAGCTTTAACTGAACTATTATTGTAAAGACTTGATTTTTAGTTTTCTCATTGAATAGATTTCGAAAATAATGGACCAATTTTCAAAATTCTTTCACATAAAGAAGCTAATTTATCTGCAGGTGACATAGGCTAAAATTAACGTGGATTAAGTAAGACGTGAGAAAATTGCTTGCATGTGATATTGTACAAGTTTGTTACAATACCAGATTAAAAAAGAAAACGTTAATTAAAGATTTAGTTTGGGGAATTTGTAAACCTAAAATACATTTTTATCAACTTTTTAAGTGCTTGATCATAAGAAAACATTTGTACTAAATATCAAAATAAACCATTTTATTTTATTTATTTTTAAGATAACTTTTACCTTTCACCTTGAAATCTTTCAATAAAAATATACAGTCTTCAGCCAACTGGATAATTTTCAATAAAAGGTTCTTAATCTGTACATTTTGTTACAACTTGTTCTTTATCATATTCTTTTGAATTGGTTCACACTTTAAGTTATTTTCTATTGATTATTTTATTTATTAACATTCTTTCAGTCTGATGAAGTCTTTTTCTTTTCGCTCCATCAAGGTTATTTTGTCACATTTTACTAACACAGTACTGAGAGAGTTTCAAAATCATAAATTAAATGTTGCATAATTCAAAATTGTTGAATGAATGTGTATGTTAGACCATTAAAAAGAAGTTTTAGTTCATTTTAATAGGTGCTTATTTAAGTATCTATTTAGGAATAGGATTTTCTTCATTCCACCATGACTTTTAAATCTTCAACGGATTTGGTCGTTTACCTACTATACCTTCATACGTCTCGTATACGATAGGTGTAGGATAGGAAGAATGCGTCAAAATCCATGACAGTATTCAGATTTATTAGAATCCTTACACCCGAACTTTAGTCAAAGCCTCACAAGTGATATTTTTCGACTTATTTACAATTAACACACGCGCACACAATATTTGTAGAATTTTCTTACAATAAACTAGCACGCATGTTAAATGTTTTGCAAATTATAATGTAAAAATTATTCAATATAAAGATTTCATGCATTTATTTAACTAAATTACGCAATACTTTTGTAGCTACTGTTTTATCTCAACAATGAAAGTCATTGAAATTGTGATTGGTTTGCATAGGATAAGGTAATATATTTGCATAGGACAAAGTAAGATAGTAAAAGTAACTCGTTTGGTTACCTCCATGGCGCAGTGATTAGCACGCCAGCCTGCGATGCGAGTGGTCTGAGTTCGATACCCGGTCAGGTCATGATGGTGAATGATCTTTTTCATATTGGCCTGGATCTAAGATGATTATCTATTTAATTAAAAACTTAAAAACTAAAAACTAACGAAATGATGAAATCCACATACACACATATAACCTCCGAGAAGAAAACGCTACTTTTGTTTGTTTGTTTAATATTTATTCAACAAATTACAAAAAACACTCATGAAAACCAGATTTAGAGTTTGTACAATTAGTCGACTTATCCCAAGAGGAATCTTTTCCCATCAGTTCAGTTTATTTAACATATGAACGGTAAAAGTTTCAATAACAATAAATATAAAAGAACAATCAGGTATAATGTACAAAACGGTTATAAACGATTTGTGAAATAATTAACGCGTTTATTTTACAAAATGATTCGTCTCATATGCCGGCTACTGTTCACCTAAACGATGAAAGTCATATAAAGATGTGTGGATAGCACATCGCTTTCTCGACATATAATTAAGCTATCAGATAGTATTCTATCTTGTAATGTAATTTAATGATTATAATGAAAAGATACGTAAGTACATTCTAACTAGCTGTCGTCTGCGACTCCGCTCGCGTGAATGTAGATTCCTCGGAAGCAGTACCATTTTCCAGGATAAAAGGAATTGATTGCCTTTTCCCCGGCTTCTTACTCTATAACAAAATTTTATACAATTATGGATGGATACAGTAGTACCTGAAGCGTGTTACAGGAACAAATAGAGGAAACAGTAACTTTAGAATTTGTAATATTTGTATACCTATACAGATTAAGGTGGATCAATAAATGCTTCAAACACGAAACTGATACATACATACATACTATCATCTTTATCCCTTGCGGGGTAGACCGAGCCCAAGGTCATAAAACCTACAGGCCACGTTTAGCATCGTAGTGGGCGTAAAGGTGGAAAGCGGAATCAAAAAAGTGATGGGTTGCTAGCCGCATCGCCTATCAATGTGATTCCTCAGATTTTCACCCAATCCCTTGGCCGGCTTTTACGGTCTGCGCGGAAAGAAAAACAGCTGGTATATTCTATGTTTTTTTTTTTCTCCCAAACCAGCACGGAAGTAACTAAACTGATGTATAATACATTTGGTTTAGACTTAATTTGAGGTCTGAGAAAGGAGGTAAGGGATCTTTGATTTCGGGAAAAGGTTATATACCCGAGGAATCTCTATTCCACGAGCAAATTGTGTGAGCAAAAGCGATTGGTAATAAGAGAAGGAAAGAAAAATATTAACGTCGTAAAATGTACGCTACAAGCAAAGTTTCTGTCTGATTTCAGATACAATATAGGCTAGAATCCTAAAAAAATATAATTCCGCACGTTAGATAATTAAAAAATTAAGGCTTTGCATTATAGCCGTTAAAATTCTGTATGGCATCACCATTTTGTATATTTTTTACATAACTATATTGTCACGAGCACCGTCTCTTTAGCTTCTGTGCGTTTTTTGTGTTATTTTTATGTTTAATTGACAAGAAAAAATACGTGTCCTATATTTTTTGATTATTTAACTAACGAAATAATTTCAATATTTTTGTTTTGAGCCAAGAAACTAGCTTAATTGAGTCTATCTTCAAGTCGTATCTGAGTACTTAAACTTAGCTAGCCTAGATGGATAAACTATGTGGAAGATAATTTCAGTAATCCATCGATCCATATATCAGTTACTTTGTAGCGAAATGGTAACTTACTAGAAACGAGGCAAGTAACGTAATAACATATTATAACATAACATGTTTGAACTTAGCTATTACATAGCTTTAAATAGTATTTACAGTCCTGTTTACATGTCTCATAGTTTCAATTTTTTTTTTAATAAATATTTACGGACAAATCACACAGATTGAGCTAGCCCCAAAGTAAGTTCGAGACTTGTGTTATGGGATACTAACTCAACGATACTATATTTTATAACATATACATATATAGATAAACATCCAAGACCCAGGTCAAGCTGAAAAATATCATTTTCCATCTTGACCTGACCGGGGATCGAACCCGGGACCATCCGTGTCGCAGACCGGCGTGTTGACCGCTGCGCCACGGAGCTCTACATATATCTCTCACGATAGTCACATACTCTATGGTTACATATACATACTATGGTTTAATCTAATAATTGCCCACTCACGTGGTGCCACGTAATAAACTATTAAATTGAATAGCATTGATGCATTGTTACAAAACAGTGAACAAGAAAATGTTCGTAGGCAAATTAGGGATTTGTTGCCTCGACGTCGAGTCGCCGCCATGTATATTTCTCAAAATTCCCGCTTTTATTCCCGCCTCGTCGAGTTGTTGAAAAAGTATTTTTTATTATCGCTACGTCGAGTCACCGCCACGTCGAATGTGAAAAGTACAGTCAATGAAACAAATTTTTCAAATTATAAATATTTTTGTTGCATGCTGCCGCCATAACAAATAAATTATTTGATAGAAAATGGAGATATTATTTAAAGGTTTTGTTGTATGAAAAAACGCCAAAAGTTTTTATCAAAAACTCTAAAAAGCTTTACGTTTTCAGGTCAAATTGTAAACAGTAGTTCATTAAATTGTTTGAATGGTTTTCTAGAGCCCAACAGAACAAAACTTAAGTGATATCTTCCGACTATACTGCTATCTTTAGACTTCCGAAAAAAACATGTATCCCTTAAACACTGAAGAGTTTCCCAAATTTACATATAACTCCACCATTTTGGAGATAAGTGTGCTGGGCCTAGTTCTTCTCTTTTCAAGTACAATTATTTGTCTACGTCGAAAATCGTATCCTTGTTTGTTAGCTAATAGTGGGCCTGGCATAGGACGCATTAGACGATGCAACAGGGATTTATAACGCGTAGTTATAAAACACACAGAGAAAATGCGCTGTGCAGTTTGTTCCCGCTTCTTCTGCACTCCACTGCGGCCCTAAACTATAAGTAAATTATTGACGTCAACAATAACGTTTTAAACTACCTAATTGTAAAGAAAATTGACTTTCACCAAATGATGTTTAAAATATCTTATGTATGATGAATAAAATGTTTGAGTTTGAGAAAAAACACAGAAAAGGCGTATAGCGCGGACGCACGGCGCAAAAATGGTGCAGGCATACTATAATAGGATCTTAAGCCTTAGTGTTACAAGTAAACCGACCAATATTGCAAGAAAAAAAATTGACACTTCCTCTGCCCGCACGTGACATATTGCGGAAACGTTTTGTCTTGCGATGCTGGTCGTTTTATGTATGACAATAAGGCTCATGATCCTATTACAGTGTTCCATGTTTCCATCGTATCTGCGGCGCACGCCTTGTCTGTAGTTTTACGCTTTGGCTTACATCGGATAAACTAGCGACACCCGCAATTTTATTCTTGTACTCTGAATTAAGGCCCCACACTAGGCACACTAGCGACGCCAATCATTTTATTCCTAATACTTTACAAATAAAAAGAAATTCAAAAATGTAAATCATATAAGCCTTAGTAAATAACCTGAAGTATTTTTGGAATCATGTTTTAATATGATGAGAATCAGTCATTAAGAGAAAAAGTGATTACCGCCAAAAACGGCGTCGCTAGTGAGCCTAGTGTGGGCCCATAAGAACAAATTAAAATAATCTACATAATTACTTTACTCTCCAACGCTTTTTAGGCTTGACGCATTCCAGCGTAACTGGTCAGAGACTGCAAGGGATAGGGACAAGTGGAAGGAAATGGGAGAGACCTTTGCCCAGCAGTGGGACATAATAGGTTAATTAAAAAAAAAAATTACTTTACAAGTAAATTACTTGTGGTATTTTGGTAAAACTTTTTATCAATCTCATTATTACTGATTGAGAGATCTAATCTTGTTTACCAAATGCAAAATAATGAAAAGCAATGAAAAAATACTACAAGTCATTTACTAGTGAAGTACGGTAGATTTTTTTTTAAATTTGATCGTATTTAGTAGTAAAAGAAAAAAAAACTAGGGGTGGCGCTAGTTGGCTGGTCTAAGCACCTTAAATTAGGAGGATTGTACGTTCTTACGTACTTCCCCATTATATCGTGAGTAAAAATTTCCGACCATTCACCTTCTGAACCTGATAAAAAACTTAAAACATAATCTTTTCAATGTTTAATTCGTTTAAGCATAAATTAATTGTAAGTGTAAGGCTAGTAATTAAAAAGTCAGCATGTTAAAATGTATACCATTTTGATATGATGATCATTAATAAAAAACATTTAATGGGTATGTGTTCTGTTTAAAATTTGTATGTTAATTCAGTCTCGTTTTTATTTCGTGCTCAGAGAGAGGGTTGGGAGATCAATGGATTCGCATAATAATTTTTGCGGTTAATATGTAAAAAAAATCGTCTACTCATTTTCATTGGTTTAAGGTAAACTTTATTAACTTTTTGTTATAACCATGTTTGTGATTTACTAAATGAAATATACCTACTTTCTAGTTCTACATAGGTACCTCAAGATTTTCTTCGCCTCTTCTTCATTTGGGCGCCATTCTATTTATCAACTCTTTCATTTCTTCCTATCGTTCATCATCTCAGCTGCAAAAAGTCCACTGCCGGACTTAGGCGTCTCCCAAGGATTTTCATTATTGGAGGGTTCTACCATTCTTACCCTGCTTGGTAAACGGGTTGGCAAGCGCATTTTGTTAAGCTTATATCGGTTGCATAGCTACAGCCCATCGAAACAGTTTTTATGCTAATAATTATTAGTTAAAAAAACTAAAAAAAAAACGCTTTTAGCACGCTAGTCAGTATTGTCATCAGAACTCAGAGCGTGTGCAAAATTTCATCCTAATCGAAGACCGGGAAGTGGGTCAAATTAAGATTCCATAAATTTTCTTACACACAAGTAAAGCTAATAAAAGCGTGTTAAAAAAGGGTAAAATATTGTTGGATTGGGGGAAGGGGATAGAGGTACTTGGGATTCTACTTGCTCGGATGGATTGGGTATAAGAAAGCAGCAGCTCAGGAGACCGGGCGCAGATACGCGGCAGTTGAGGATGACAACCCTGAACCACAGAATTAATAACGTACTTGCACAGAACGGAAACTCGCAGCGTCCCTCACAACCTAGCTTCACCCCCGTTAATACGCGGGCTTTACTGGCATTCAAACAGGGTTAGCTTCGCACGTTTCGCCACGCGTTGCATTGAAGTTAGTCATGATTCACAAGTTTCACGACGCCATTTTTGACGTGAGATGTAAACAAACGTTTTTATTTAATTTATTCATATTTACCGTATTTTTTAACGCCGAATACGTTAGTTATTTTATTACAAGTAGTGATCGTATATATACAATACAATACAAATTCTTTATTGCACCATTAAAAATACAACAAAAGTACACAAAATCAAAATTGTACAAGAGGCGGCCTTATCGCTAACGCAATCTCTTACAGGCAACCTTATAAATGGAAAAGAGTAAAGACTGCAAAAGAAGAGGTGGCGCAGTTCGGAGAAATTATATTTAATTATCATTAAAAAACTCCAATAAATAAATAAACTACACATATAACGTACCTATATAATACTTATATATAAAATATATATCAATATGATAAATAAAATAAATAAATATAAATATATACGGACATATCACACAATATGATAATATAATATAGTGTGTCACTGTCTTGCTCACTAAGTTGGCAACCTTAGTAGAAAAGTTAAAAACTATCGAATAACGAAGAGTATGTAATCATCATCAGATCTTTTTTAGTCTCCACTGCAGGAGTTGGACCTTCTCTGTACTACCGAGTCACATAGTGGCCAGAGCAGTCCGAGGATTAGGCCTACACTCTTCACGCTGGCCAGACGAGTTGGAGAGGTCTTTGATGTTTGTAAGCTTTATTTAGCTTGTGTTTGAAGACTTCGAGTGGTCTTATTCTACTCTGTCGGGGACCACACGGCAGTAATTATGTAATAGTATGATCCTATATGCATCTTTTCTTAATATTGCCTACGAGTATACTGTTTAATTTTTGTTTGTTTCGTCACAACATTCAAACATTCAAGTCGTATATCAAATCTCAAAAATGCTCGTTACTTTCACTCACGTATCCCTTGTTAAAGACAAATTAATAAAGCCGTAACAATAGGTTCTTTAAAAGCTCCGGCCTACGAAGCTTTTGGCCTATGGCCACCAAAAACGTGACCTTTGCATTTTTTGCATTCATAAAACAAGTTGGTTTAGACATGGTTATTTGGAAGAGATAAAAAAAAGAAAGTTATTTCATAATTGCAGTAGTGGTAGGTAAAATAGTAAAAATTGTTATTGATTTCAATCTTTCTTTTATTTACGTTATAAATATATCCTTCTAGCAATTTTCCCGCGATTTCGTCTGCATAAAACTTCAATGAATTTCTAGACATTCTTTCTTAATGTTCATTTACATCATGAAAGGACCCCTGTACTAATATAAATTTCCTAGGTAAGTACAGTAGTTTCGGTTGTGCATTGATATTTATTTTATTCATTATTTATGTAACTTCTATACAAAAGTAAAGGCGGACTTAAAAAGCCAAAGGCTTTATCTACCAGTCAATGCCTTAAATTTTCTTTCTATATCTTCTTTTATTCCACCTCGCTCTATTTTTAAGCGACTTAAAAAATTAACCAGCTTCTCACTTGGTCTATATGTCTGCTTGTTTGTGTTGAAAAAAACTTTAAAAAAATGCACGCGGATGGCGTTCGATTTAAACTTGTTTCTATTTTACAGTAGTATAGAAATGTAGACTAATCGATGAGAACATTGCTTTTCTGTTTTGGTTAAACCACAGGTTAGAACTACTTCACTTACTTCAACCTTAATATAAGTATTTAAACTAGGACTAAGAAGGTCCCAGTCCAAGTTTCCAGAATGGGTGAATATGTAAAGTTGTTCATTTTAACGAATTGGTTTGATTATTTTAAGGATAGTAACCAGTATAACGCCGTGTGGTTCCCGGCAGAGTAGAATAGGACCACTCCAAGTCATTCCGTGGATGTCGTAAAAGGCGACTAAGGAAACATAAGCTAAACAAAGCTTATTAACATCAAAGAGACCTCTCCAACCAGTCTGGCCAGCGTGGAGAGTGTAGGCCAAATCTTCTGACTACTCAGGCTAGTATATGGCTCTGGTAGTACAGAGAGGGTCGTGCTCCTGCAGTGGAGACTAGAAAGACCTGATGATGATGATGAACCAGTATAAAATAACACACAATTATACCAATGAGCGCGGCGAAATGTGACAGTCATATGACCCTAAAACGCGTTACAATGGGCCTAAGAGCCATAAACTCCGTAATGACACTTGATGTGTCTTGTATTTACATTGCTCGAGAGGTCCGATGATGAGGTGATGAAAGTTGTAGTAACATTGACTAAGACCCGTGAATTTTTGTCATTATTTGCAGCGTTAGATATATGTTAGCTTTAAGTACATGGAATAATTTTATGTTGGTGATGGTTAAATTATTGTTTTTAT
The DNA here is from genome assembly GCA_963082605.1 of Rhodophaea formosa. NCBI lineage: Eukaryota > Metazoa > Arthropoda > Insecta > Lepidoptera > Pyralidae > Rhodophaea > Rhodophaea formosa. The sequence continues at coordinate 6,085,651 of OY720225.1, read as the reverse complement.
AATAAAACTAGCTATTACCCGCGGCTCCGCCCGCGTGATATATAGCCTATGTCCTTCTCAGTACCCTTACCTATGTGTATGCAAAATTTCATTATGATCGGTTCAGTCGACACGGCGGGAAAGCGTAACAAACAAATAAACAAACAAACTCACAAACTTACTTTCGCATTTATGTTTTTCCTTAGTTGGGATTAGGATTGCTTTTAATACGGTTTATTGTGTTATTTTATAGTAAGTTTGCGATAAAACCATCTTAAAAGAATTTAAAATGTGTACTGTATGTATGTGTACGAACAAGCGCGGAAATATTATGATTATACAAATTTTAATGTTTATGTGGATGTAAAACGTTTGTAAGAATTATTATTCATAATTACTACTTTACTCAAAAACTACACATTAAAAATTTGGAAAATGCTATTTTTAAAAACTTCAATTACCATCCTCCCTTTTCGGCTACGGTGAATCGAATTGACAACCTACTCATTTTATGAACTCAAAGCCTATAAATGAGTTTGATACCTCAATTTTCACTAAGTTTATTTACAAGACGATTGATGATAATAGTCGTTTGAAATAAAATAATTTTATAAATAATCTAATAAATTTTATTCAACATAATGTATAATATACCTACACATTGTGTGTGAATCTGATAGTTGGCCAGGGTCGACCTCGTCGAACGTACTGCGATCAGATTGCTGACGTTCTTAAGAAAGGAGGTGTAAGAAGTATCCGAAACCGAAGAGCATGCATGGGGAGAGTGATGAGTTTAGATGAAGCTAGAGGGATTTGTCAGGATCGTAGCAAGTGGAGATCCATAGTCTCTGCCTACCTCTATGGGAAAAAGGCGTGATAATATGTATGTATGTATGTACATTGTAATTAATATAAACTTACTTTTTTACTCAATTGCTTTTCCCTAAGTTGCTTGCCCGACAGGGCCCATAAATTAACTTGTAAGTATTTGTCACCTTTTCAACTTGATGGTATGCAATAAAATATTGAGTACTATTTATTAAAACGCAATAGACAACCATATATGATACTGTGCTACATATCGATGCTAACTGAGTAAAGCTGAGGCTTTAGTTAAAGCGTTTTTTGATGTCAAACACATCACGTTTATACATGTCGACGTAAGGTATTTGATACAAGAATTTCCTAAAAGGTAATAACACGGTTTCTGGTTTTTTACCCGCCGCGTATTTCAATTTCTTTTTCAAGCTGCACTAAAGGCCTTATTGCCAAGGCAAACCGGTATACCTAAGTTATTATCAAAACTTTGACATTATAATAATGATGATTGCCTGGCGGTATTTTTTAAAGGTATAAGCAGTATAGGACGAAATGTACACGTATGCCTATACTGCTTATACCATTCGGCGATCAACATAAATTTAATCTAATTTTTAATAATCTCATAAAAAATCGACAAAAACTTAACATTTTATGGACATCCACACCGCGTATACTTTTTGTAGAGAAACGTATCCAAATATGTATTACTGAGCTACATCCGATGACAAAAAAAGAATTTATTCTTGGTAATTATTTTACAAGCGAGTGAGTAATCGCTAATATTAATTGGCCGTGTGGTTCCCGGCACAGTAGAATAGGACCACTCCAAGTCTTCCCGTGGATGTCGTACAAGGCGACTTAGGAATCACAAGCTAAACAAAGCTTATAAACATAAAGAGACCTCTCCAACCCGTCTGGCCAGCGTGGAGAGTGTAGGCCAAATCCTCTGACTGCTCTGGCTAATATATGGCTCTAGTAGTACAGAGAGGGTCGTGCTCCTGCAGTGGAGACTAAAAAAGACCTGATGAAGAGTAATCGCTGTCAGCCAAACTGCATCTTTCTAACCTTTTCTTGAACTCACAAACGTACTCGAGCGTATTCATCATTGCTATGATGATTTTCCCTACCCACCATATCCGCTTCCATTGACAATTGTACTTGATGACTTCAACTTGTGAGATGAGATGTCCAATGATTGATAGTTATTTTTTATAGAAATTCAATGATGTACTTAGGTTCTTTCTACTTCTTTCTAATTTGTAAAAGGTCAAATTCTTATGGCTAGTGAGAGTGATATTGTGTATTGGTATAATAACAATATTGTTACCGTTCAGTAATGACATTGGCTAAGTGTGAGTAAGAACCATACATTTAGCACTAAAAAAACGATTACCTGTGTTGTTTAACTTTCTGTATCTTTCCTATTTTGCCAAAGATAAAGGTCATATAGAATGGTATGTGAGAGAGATACCAATAAAAAATAATTATGGTTGGCATTGCCGAGTTACAGAACACATTTTGTGCTATAATCATACAATTATCTACAAGCATTGTTACAGAGATTATTGTTTTTCATAAATAAATATTTAGTGCATAATAAATAAATATATTTTGATAGTTTATATGGGATTTATTTTGCATTCACAATGCTATTTTGTTATTTAATATATTTTGAAGGGCTGGTGACTTCTCTCTAATCTTGCTCAAGGAATAAATATTGCCAATCATTGTGGCAAATCTGCCAGTTTTCTGAGCATATTACCACAAGGTAATAATCTGCGGAATATTTTTATACTGAGTGCATTGTCTTCTTCTTTCTCACCTTATCCCAATTTGGGGTCGGCTCTGTATGTCGACTCTCTCCATGTAAGTTGAAGAGAATTATTTATTACCGCCAACAGTGGCCACTTTTAGCGGTAACGAGTAGTTCTCTTAATTCATCAAATTAAAAATAGTGAAAACTTATACAAAAAATACTATAAGTGATTTACTAGGGAATTTAGCCATTGGATTTTTTAGATATGATTTAGGACTTATAGAATTAATTGATGGGTGGCGCTAGTGTCTGATACCACAGCGCCTTAAGGACTAATAAAATTAATTTTGTTTCCAGGACAAGTTTTTTGGGCATTCCCATACAAATTAACCGGGCGACTGAATATTGTAGAATGGAAATGTCAAAAACTAAACATTGAGTTTGCAGCATTGGTCACATAGGAAATGCTGTTTAAGGTGAAGTGAGTTCACACACTAGCGCCACCCAGCAATTAATTCATTTACTCTTAAATAAATAAATCTTTAAATAAATAAATCATTATTTAAATTCTTAGGTGGTATAAAATATTATAATATAGACATACATTAAAAAGGTACAAACATAGTTTTGTCTGAGCTAAGGTGAGAAGCAACCTGTGTTTCAGAATTAAATTGCTAGACATAAACATACAAAATAAACAATTACAAATAGAAGAATAAAATTAACAAATTTGTGTAAAATTAAAAATATTTAAAGAAAAATGTTAATAGTACTTATGATAAAACTGTTAATAAATCCTCTGTTTCTTCATATGACATATTGACTTATATCAAATCAAATTTAAAAAATCTAACAGCTGATTGCCATAGTAAATTACTTGAAGTATTCTTTTTGTTACTTTTCATAGATATTAGAATCTAAGTTTAAGAGAAAGAATTTGTACGTTCTCTTAATTCATCAATTTTTTAAAAATAATATATATGATTTAGGACTTATAGAATTAATTGCTGGGTGGCGCTAGTGTGTGAACTCACTACGCCTTAAGCACTGATCAGTGCTCTATGCAAATCGCCTAATTGCCAGGCGAGCAAATTTTCAAAGATTTTCTTTAAAATACCATGTTATTTCGTTTTTATACGAATTTCGAATTTTCCGCAAGTTCGAAATTTTCGCTGTTTTTCCGCAAGTCTAGAGTTAAGGGGTCCTGATCGTTTTGGACCCCTTAACTCTAGACTTATTTCACTGGGTATTATAATAGGCCATTATTTATAGCTGGGCCTTCCAAAGCACTGAGAAGTTTGAGAAAATTTGGTGCCACTTGTGGTCACCCATCCTAATAAGGATCACGTTTTGCTTAACATGCGTAAGCGCTAATTATGCTTATGCCCACTACGTCTTTAAGCTGCTCTCAAAGGCGTCAACAATCTTAAAGAGGACTACATAATTGTAACATAACAAAAAGCCTTTTCAAGGCAATCACAATTTTCTCCTTAGATTACAACTAAAGGCATGCCATAAAATTTGTCATGGGAAGACAAACGATGACTACTTTCTCTCAACCTTTATGAACACTATTACGTGTATAATTCCTTTGATGAAGGCACATTATTTTGATAAACGTCATTACGGCTATTATTGTGAACGAATCACCTACGTGTTTATGGGATCCTAGTAGAAGCTTGATAGCTCATGTATGATAACCATCTCTGGTACACCTTGATATAAGTTCTTTGGTTACACCAGCTATTATATATTAGGTTTATTTATTTAGTACATCATTATCATCATCATCATCATCAGGTCTTTCTAGTTTCCACTGCAAGAGCACGACCCTCTCTGTACTATCAAAGCCATATATTAGCTTGAGTAGTCAGAGGATTTGGCCTACACTCTCCACGCTGGCCAGACGGGTTGGAGAGGTCTCTTTGATGTTAATAAACTTTGTTTAGCTTGTGTTTCCTTAGTCACCTTTTACGACATCCACGGGTTGACTTGGAGTGGTCCTATTCTACTCTGCCGGGAACCACACGGCGGTGTATTTAGAACAAAAAGGATATAATAGATTATGTTAGTTCATCATCATCATGAGGTCTTTTTAGTCTCCACTGCAGGAGCACGACCCTCTCTCTCTCTACTACCAGAGCCATATATTTTTAAATGATTTTTTAAAACAATCTCTCTCTCTCTCATCTGAGCGTTGTCCCAGTTGCATCCTCAGCTGGGGTGCTTCGGAGCCCGGGGTCCGCTTTCCGGCTTTAGCTTCTCCACTTCGCACGGTCTTTAGCATCCTTGCTTGTGAGACCATTGGCACGCATATCATCCGTAACGACATCAAGCCAACATTTCTTGCGTTTCCCCCTTCTGCCTTGCCCTTCTGATTTTTTAAAACAATATAACATCTCATTTAAGATTTATTGTACATCACATTTACCACAATTATTGTCATAGTTATCGGGTATGCTAGACCCCTTGTTGCCATCATTATTCTTAAAATATTGTTCTTCTGCAGCAGAAAAAATGGTTAGACATGAATCAATCTTATTGTTTTTGTTTGTTTTTCGTATGTGTAAGTGGCCAACACTGGTGTCAGATTTTTCAAGCTGCCTAAAGGCATCTGACATAGCTTAACGACTGACATCAACGATGACAGCCGGGACCAACGGCTTAACGTGTCTTCCGAAGCACGGAGGAGCTCAAGATATTTTTATGCCACTTGCGGTCACCCATCCAAGTAGGGACTGCACCAGGGGTTGCTTAACATACGTAAGCGCTCATAGAGCCCACACCCACTGGACTATCGGTCTTATTGATATGTTTGGATTAGAGTTGCCAGGTCTGATTTGTTTTAAATCGGTACATGAAGTAAAAAAAAATCGAAATTTAGGGTTACAGATCGGAACAGTTAACAAAATACAAGGGGTTTTTTAAGGCTGGGTTTAATTTATTGCGTTTTAAACTACTAGTGCAAGTATAGTATTACCTAAATTAATTTAGGTAATCGAGATTAATCGGGGCATTTAGCGTTCCGATCTGATACAAATCGGGACGCATCCCCAGACCCCTGAAAATCGGGACGTCCCGCGCAAATCGGGGCGTCCCGCGCAAATCGAGACGTCCCGCGCAAATCGGGGCAGCTGGCAACACAAGTTGGGATAGTCATTTATGTTCATAATTTAAATGAATAATCTATGTGTTTATGGGGTCCTGGTAGTAGCTCGTTATTTCCCGATTATCATACTTCATACCCGATTGGCCCATCCAGAAGGACGGAAACGTTTTTCTCTAGTATGTATTACCAATGTAAATTGAACCTCGATATTCCCTTAAAGGGGCGACTCTGCCCGTCTAAATGTACAACTTTTCTACGGAAATAAAAATATTTTAAAAAACAATATTGAGGCATGGAGGCAACTTTAGCAAATATTAAATAACTTTCTTTTAAACTCTATAAAATAAAACTCCACAGGATTGGTTAGGTATTAGAAAAAAGTTTTTATACTAATCATGAATTTTTGGAACCAAATGACATTAAAACATTAAAAAAGACCGCTTTTCGGATCGAACATTGGGCGAGGTACGTGAAGCGCAATGAAAACTTTGGGCAGACAATCACTTACCCTCTTTTATCACTCTTTACCTTTTATTGTAAATTATTGATTATTATGACATTTATAAATACACATTTGATATATGTTATGCATTAAATTATTTTAACTTTTGCATGCTAGAAACAGTAAAGTGTGCGAAATAAACATAACGTTCACCTTTTGTGCGACATGTAAACAAATAAAAATCATTTATAAATTCATTCATACAACTGAAAAAAGTGCGCTCGGATAATATTCAAGATAGTAACCTCTTTCTCATGTTTCTTGCTAGTTCATAGCATAACAAAACATTGTCTAGCGTGCTTTATCATGTGCGCGAGAGTCACGGTCAATGATATGCTTTCTTTATCGTGCAGCAACAGGTGTAACTAGTGAAAGTTCTTGGCGATGTGGACAGATGGCGTTCTAACGTAAACAACAATAGGTACACAAATATAAATAAACTTTATTATCTTTTTGTTTGCCCTCTGAGTATTATACAGAGTGTGTTACTTATCAACTTTTGTTATGGGATCAATGCTGGGAACTTTTATTTTATTTTTGACATTCCCATATATTTTTCCCGGGCGGCTGAACACATAAATGAAAATGAAAATGTCGAATAATAAAATAAATAATGTTTGTTTGTTTTTCGTATGTGTAAGTGGCCAACACTGGTGTCAGATTTAAAAAAAATAAATAATTTAAATAAATAATAATAAATATATACGGACAAATCACACAGATTGAGCTAGCCCCAAAGTAAGTTCATATGAAAGACTTGTGTTATGGGATGTGATACTAACTCAACGATACTATATTTTATAACAAATACATATATAGATAAACATCCTAGACCCAGGTCAATCTGAAAAAGATCGTTTTCCATCTTCACCTGACCGGGGATCGAACCCAGGACCATCCGTGTCGCAGGCAGGCGTGATGACCGCTGCGCCACGGAGCTCGTCGAATATATTTAAAGAAAACAGACACCAGTGTTAACATGACTCGTAATGGAAAAAAGCATAAGTTTATGGAAAAAAGAAGTGTTCTGATAAATTTGCGTAGCTACTAAAGACCAGTAAATGGATGCAGTCAATAATAGTCCGTCATTCAAGCTCCTACATGTTCATCTACATTCGTTATTCAAGCTCATACATAATCCCTTTATCTCAGCTGTCATGCCAGGAAACCGGGTCAGATGGGGGTTTTTCTAGAAAAAGCAATTACAACTGTGGCGCTGCCCAGTCGATGGACTACCTATTGGTGTGCCCTGAATGTCCAGCTTCCTGCACTCAAATAGACCTTAATGAGGCAAATGACCGGGCAGTCGCAGTTGCAAGTTACTGGTCAAGGCAAATATAAAACTAGCCATCTACGACTCGAAAGAAGAAGAAGCTGTCATCGACAAGAATCTTGAAGAAGCACTTGAATTACATTGAAATGACAGCGCTGTGTGTAATTAAGAGTGTAATTAGGACTATCAGCTAACAAAATACTCTTAGTTTTATAAATAGAATTAAAAGCACGAGATATCCGCAAAAAGCATTAAATCTAGCTATCTTTCAAAAGTGACGCTTTACAAGATGAAAGCAATGGCAGCGTTTAGTTCCGATTATGGCCACGTGCTAAAACATCCTTTTACCACTGTACATGATTTATAATGCAAATATCTGTTAACTTACCAGTTTATCCAAAAATATTCAAATTTTATTATGTTTTCACTTTCAGTATGTAAAATACTGAAAGTGAAAACATAATAAAATTTGTTGAAAAACGAACGAGATAAAATGATTTTACGAAAATATGTCTGTCTCACTCGCAAAAACACTATTTTATATGGCAAATGTATGCATGACATAGACTATGACGTCACTAGTCTATATCGGACTTCTCTTTCTTATTTAAAATTTAAAGTTTCACATCTTCGTCGTTAATTTAGATATTTTAAAAGTTCTTTCATATCTTTTTTCTGTGGTTATTAAGGATTATACTAAGCAAATAAAAAAATTACGTGCATACTCTTTTTCTTCTGTTTTATAAAATGGCTTCCACCGAGATTTCAGTGATTCTGCCATGTCCAGTAAATTGACATACTAAGTATCGGTGTTGTACGGTAAAGTTGTAACAAGTAGCATCAAAGATGGTGTGTGTTCTTTGATGCCTCATGGTCGGGAGGTTATGGTGACAAGTCTATACGAGTCCATATAACAGTCCACTTTAACTATTTCGCAAATTGTTCCATGAGCACGAGCATTTATAACTCCAAACTACACCAATTTCATATTATAAAGTCCACCAAAATCAATTTGTACAATCGTCCAAGGAAGACCGCAACTGCACCCCTTGACTTTCCACTACAATCTCCACGTGTATACTCTCTATTCCGTATATCTCAGCTGTCATAATAACACTGATTAAGATATGACAGATCAGATGCTTGTAAAAACTGACACCAGTATTTATTGGCAGAAACACGCAAACGTACTTTTTAGTGGGAAGTCAAGGGGTACAGTTGTCGTTTGCCTTAGACGATTTTGCAAATTGATTTAAGTGTACTTAATAATATGAAACTGGTGTTATAAATGCTCATGTTCGAGAACAATTTGTGAAATAGTTAAAGTAGACTGTTAAATGGACTCGTATAGATTGGTCATCAGAAGCTCCCACGAGGCTACCAAAGAACTTACGCCATCTTTGATGCCACATACCGTACAACACCGATACTTAATAGGTATCTCATATAATGGACATTGGAAGAATCACTGAAATCTCGGTGGAAGCCAAAATTTAAAAGAAGAAAGAACACGCATAAGAAAATGTTACATTCTGACTTTGATTATTTTAGTCAAAGTATTCTAATAGATTGCTGACATAATAACGGCCTCTCTGGTATAGTGGTTAACACCAGCTTGCCACACAAGAGCCCCGGGTTCAGCATATTACAGGGTATATCCTGTAATAATAGCTGACCCCAAGCTCTAATAAATCACAGCTAAGGATGCAACCGAAAAAATTCTCTGAAGAGAAGAAAATGGATGTCTTCATTTTGAAAATGAAATGTTTATTTGCTGGGGTCATCCATCATACATATAATAATTATCATGCTCGTTTGGGACTTAAGAATAAAAAAAGAATAAACTAGCTGTTTTTTTCCCGCGCAGATCGCAAAAGCCGATCAAGGGATTGGGCGGAAATCTAAAGAATCACGTCAATAGGCTACCATCACTACCTATTGTGATTCCGTTTCCCATTTCCACGCCCACCACCATGCTAAACGTGGCTGGTGTTATAGACTTGGTCTCTGTCCCGCAAGGGAAAAATACGTAACAGTATGTATGCATGTATGTCATCTATCATACAATAATAATTCCCCGCCTTTTTACTCATCATCATCATTTCGAGTAGGTGACACGGTCAGTCGACCATGCACACCCTGGTGTCAGAGTTCTTCGGAACCGCCTCTCGGCCTCTGACGTGGTTCTTTTAACTACTAGGTACCAGATGGCAGCCAGGACCAACGGCTTAACGTGCCTTCCGAAGCACGGAATCATATTTCTTAACAATCAGGTCATTCATGCCTGCAAAATCCTAACCAAACTGGAAACAACTTATCAAAGTATGCTTTCCGTGGGAATCGAACCCACTACCCCCGGGTCAACAGGCAAACGCCTTAACCACCGGACCATGGAGACTATTTTACTATAGGCATGCAAAAGTTAGTTTCTTGCGGTGCAATCAAAGAGAACAGTAAACGGAAACGGTCGTCTTATTAGTCCGTCTTATAAAAGCGTAATTGAGTCAAGATTACGCGTCCGATCATGTTGCAGGCACTGTGAAAAATCTTATACGTTTATACAATAACCATATTTCCCACAGAACACGGAATGTCACTTAACTCGCGCTCTACTAGAGACAAAACCAAAAAAAAAAAACAGTAAAACAGTTAATTAGTTTATTAACTTTTAATTATGATGTAACTTATATTACAAGTAAGTAGAAAATTCTGACAGATTTTTCAGATATTTGCATTTTACAAATACCTTGATACCCCAATTAATGGTACCACCCCCTGACACGCTTGACAACAAAACAATACGCGTATGAAATCTGTTGAAAAGGCGTCTCATGTAGCGCGCGAATGAACTTCACATTCCCTACTCTGTGATTATTCTAAACCGCGGAATAGTAAAAAGAGTTCTAAACGAATATTAAGGTACACACATGCTACTAAGTAGCATGCTTCCGTGCTAGTTTTGAGGGGAACTCAGGTCTTTCTAGTAGCCGTTTGAAAAGTGATACCTGACGAGCGGCTGGGCTATTATTACTCAAATAATTTGTTGTATACAGTTACATGAGGAAGTAGCATGTTTATGTTTAAGGATGTGGCAGAGCAGGCAGCCTATTGACTCGAAGGTTGTGGATTCAATTCCAATAATTCAGCTGTTATTATTAACAGTATGAAGAATATTGATAAAACTTCGTTTACGCTAATTATTTGGCCCTCAATAATTAACATGGAAAATTTATATTTACACTTCTGGCTGCTCACAAATCCTCTGGCTGCTCTGGGTAATGAATATGGCTCTGATAGTACCGATAGGGTCATGCTACTGCAGTGGAGACCAAAATAGACCCGATGACGATGATGACACTTAGGTGAAACATCAGTTCAGGTGAAGGTGACATAAAATTATTGAGTATTTGGCATATTATTAATAGAACAAAAATTAGCCTTTTGGGCACCCCGCCCGCTGACTGCAGCGATTTGGCTTCTATTTTTTATTTAATTTAATGTTTAATTATTTATTTTTCTTTTTTTTTTTTAGGTTAAAGTTCTTTTTTAAGACTAGTTATAGTTTATAATCTTAGTTTCGTTCTTTGTTTTTAGTTTATTTACAAAAATTATGTTGCAGTCAAACTCCTGAATCGCAGTCGCAAAATTGCTATTCATCAGTGCGCATATACTAGGCGTGGTCACTCATATTCGTTTTCTTTACTCGGAAGACAAAAACGTTTAATATTAAACAGTGCAAGAAGACATTCAAGAATTGGGCAGGGCGCTTGGAAAGTTTGAGTCAGTTTCCGAGTTGAAAACACTGGATAAAAATAGGTATCGAAATGGAAAATTTTAGGGCAGTCGGTCTGTAGGCTGTCTGCTAAATTTTAAATCAATATGTTTGGGTCACGGGGAAGGTGGCCTAAATTACTTATATATTAACCTAGGTTCATCGTAAAGGACGTCACATGTACTCATATTTTACTCTACTTAGTGCGGAGAGTACCCAAATATTGAACTGACGACGGCTAAAAAGTTTCAAAAGAAACTTGCTTCTGCGAACGACTGAACCATGGCATCAACTTCTTGCGGAGGTATTTATGCATAGATACGCCATTGGAACCTACACAAAACGAGTCTATGTTTCCTTAAAGGCCAGCAACGCTCCTGTCACACCTCTGGTGTTGCAGTTGTCCATGTCTATGGCTGCAGTGATCACTTACCATTGAGTGACCCGATTTGCTCGTTTGCCGACCATATCTTTAAAAAAAACATTTTGGCCTAGTTTTTATAACCTCAGGCTCACCGTAGGTCCCGGGTTCAATTAGTTCATGTCAAGATGAAAAATGTTATTTTCTGGTTCAACAAAAAAACAGTAAAATTGAGAACCTCCTTCTATATGACATTGGTTTCTATAGGACATTTCGAGCGTATAACAATAAAGCGGCTTGTATTAATGTTTTACCTAGAGAGGGTCTAATGAAGTATTTAGTTCCTCTGTGGTCTAATGTGGGTCTAATGTTATTCGTGATCGATTACTGTCATTTTGTACGACGTTGCTTAATTGCAAGTTGTAGGAACAATAACTGTTTCCAACAATTGCATAGCTCATTATTTTGTCAGTCGGATTTCCTAGTTGAAACATTGAAAAGAATAATTGACAGAGTTTATATAATACAGGAATAAAATAAAAAGCACTTTTGCAATCGGCTCTTCCAGGAAGTTTTTGTTTTTTACTGCAACATAAATTATGTGGTACTGTTATTTATCTACATGAGATGGAACATTTCTTTACAAATATAACGTTATACTAAATAATCTTACTGAAATATATATAATTGAATATGTATAGTATAGATAGTACAAGGCAAGTGGGACCTTTTAAAAAACAAAACTCCAATTCTCTTTGATTTTTGTTAATGTCACATAGTCTACCTCACACTTCCACATCGGTCAAACCGAGGCTACAAGAGGCGACAGAGAGAAACAAACAAACTCACATTCATACGTGCACAATACCTTTTTGGGAAGATCAGTTGGGTAAAACCAGCAATGGCAAAACGCTCTATTATTTTCTGTCTGTAATAGTCATTGTATGTTCGTCTCTTTTTACTTAATAACACCGATATGAGCCTGGCTCTCAAAATAGAAACGAAGCTCTATCTGTATGTAACCTTTTGATACGTTAACTATCAAACCGACCGTCATGAACTGTAGCACTTCATCACAGATATATAGAAGGACATACAGCACCTTATATTCCGGAAAAAGGTACAATTCTTCAGGATGCCACATCAACGTAAGCAAAGTCGCGGGCTAAAGCTATTCTTATAAACCTATTCCTTTAATCAAAAGTAATGTAAGAAATACTCACCTCATAGGATCAGCAAAGGGAAGTATCTTGACCTGCAAAAACCACCAACGATGCAGGGTTTGTATTTTATACATCAACTCTGTTTTATGCTTCTTGTGGAAATTCATTCTCTATATCAAGTTGACGGATGATGACTGAAAAGTTTTGATAACCCCGAAGACGTTCCAACGCTCTTGATTCTAACCACAAAATAACCAAAGTAAATGACGCTCATGTTATGCACTTCTGTGCTCTTAAATGTTTTAGTCAAGCACTTTAATGGACGATGTTAAAATATTGACAAGAATTAGAACAATCCCAGAAATTTCTCGTAAAACCCGAAGACGTTCCGCTGCTCTTGACTCCGGCCACGCAATCCGCATCGTCACCACGAGCCCGACATGGCCAAGATCATGCACACTGGTGCACGTACACGCCTCAGTGCACGGCCATACGATGCAACGATTGCACGCTCTAAAAGATTTATAGATAAATGCAGTTCCCGGTGAAAATAGATAAATGCCAGTGCTCATGTATTTTCTGCACATTTCAATAGGCGCAACCGCTTCGACTGGACATTCGTCCAGCGCTTGATAACGCGGACGTTTTCAGACATCATGCAGTGCCGCGGACAGACAGTCTTCTTGTGTTTAAGTGCTCTTCTCTCTCTATCCTCTGCTGACACTTTCGGAGCAGGGCTCAAGCTTCTCGGAAGGGTGTATGATAACTGCGAAAGGTCACAGGAAATCGTCAAGTGCTTCAAGGTCAATGCCGCCAAATTCGTCGACCGCGCAGCGAGGATGGACACTCTTCCGATCTTGGAAGGAATTTCACTAGTTCGGAGACCGGATATAGGACGAGCCTTCCCGTCTTCTCTTCCTGAAGGGGACTTGAATACTTTACCATCGGATCAAGTGGACAAATACCTCAATTTAGCAACAACGAAGCTAATGCAGACTCATCGCGTTGTGTTATCTCCGACGACGTTAGGCGAAGATGTAGCAAGATCAATGAATGAAGCGAGAGGCAAATTGAAGAAGATGATTGGACCGATCATGGCTGGTGTTGCTATCAAGGGTGGTTTCTTAGCGATCGCATTCCAGGCTATTGCATTGATAGCTGGCAAAGCCCTTCTCATTGGTAAGATAGCGTTGCTTTTATCTGCTATCATCGGACTTAAGAAGCTCGTGTCAGGTGGAGAATCTCATGAAAAGACAACATATGAAATTGTGAAGCATCCGCAAGTATCTCAGAGTCACACCTATTCGTCTTCTCACTACGGAGGTGACTTCGATGCAACTGGTCCTGGAGGACACTACAGGAGGAGCGTTGAAGAAGAGGCTGCGGCACAAGACAGGGCATACAGAGCATATGCTAAACAACAGTAAGAAGAGAGGTTGAAGAATTGGCTTACGACTCTTAACAAATAAACAACGACAACGGGCATTATAATACTCAACGTATTTTGGCCCTTTTGCTGTAGCAAATAGGAGACAAATATTTAAATTATTTATTGTAATGCTTAAACGACACTAGAGAAATTATATTATATAATTATTTATTTGCAAGTACGTATATCGTAGACTACGCCTAAATGTATTCAAGTATTTAAAGGCATGATTAAGTTGAAGTTTTACATATTATATAATATATAATGTAAATAAGAGTATATTTGCGTATATGCGTAATTATTAAGTATTAATCATGTAATCGTTTGCACTGGATATATTTTTGGTTATAATGCAGATTAAAATAATTATATAATGATTATTAATGTTATACATGATGTTATAATGGTAAGTAGGGTAGTCGACGGGTACTTTGCATTTCTGTCCCAAACGTTCAGTTGTCCAATTTTGTAAAAATAATTTTAAGTTTATTTTTAAGATATTTAAGTATTTAAATTATTTATAAGGGTGCTGCTTTAGTGTAAGTAGAAATATTTCTATTCATCTCATAATCGTATATTATAAGGTGGTCACGCGAGTACCTTTAATGAATTATTTATTACAAAATGTTGTATAACTTATATAATGATAGCTTAATAGTATAATTGTATGATGATGAAAGATATTCTTGGAGAGAAAATGGGTGGAATGAAAATATTGACAGTGTTGCCTTGTTTTATTTCGGGGACCGGCGTGAGTGGTTGCCATGGCTCAAACCAAATAAAAAGATTGTTACATCATTGGTTTTTTATTGACCTTTACCACTTGCATGAAATTGACGACAACCCGGACTTATTAACAATACATTGCTCCTTTTATTGACAGTGATAAGCAAGCAATACATAGTTAGTATATTACTCGTAATTGTTCTCGGTCATGAATTATCCTATATGTTGTAACATTTTTAAAAGTATTAGAATTCTATCAGCATATATAATTGTAAGTATAATAACATGGTAATAGAATATTAGAAATATTAAAAGTAATATTTATTTATCAAATAAATCAATAAGAGAAAGCAATTATTTGAATAAATATTCAAACGAACGCCACCTAAAAAACAAATAAAAATAATATGAAAGAATAAAAACTAATAATAAAAAAGTAAAACAAAATGTTACACTTTTTGTTAAGTACACATTTCTTTAATTTCATAAATTATCGTTGCAATTTAAACGAAAAAATCCAAGTGCATTGGCCGACATGAGCATTTTTCTAACGGAAGTAAAGTTTTTTTTTTTTAAACATAATGCTGTTAATCATAGATGAATTAAGGCTAATAACATTTATATATGGATAGTTTGACATACCATAAATAGTATATTGATGAATAATAATTAGCTTGACGCTTTTTGCATTGTTATGCACTACTTATGCCAATCAATTTATTACAAAAATGTTTGATTTTATATTCAAGAATTGAATATTAATCAAAAATAAGTTAGGTATATTGGTGCTGGTTTATTCCATTTTTATTTATTCTTTATCAAAATTTTGACAATTATTTACATTTGTAAAAATTTAGAAATTGCAAAACATTTTCATTTTACTTGATATTTTTTTAAAGTTGTATAAATGCTATTATAAGTTAAAAATATATTTTCTTACTACTACTTTTTACTACATTTTGAAGAATATGCAATTTTTATCAGTCAGTTATTACTATACATACATAGCGAAATTTTGATCACTTGGGTGACACACACACTCCTTATAGGGGTGATTCAGCCCATCGATATCAACCATTTTTCTTAGGACTAATGCTGACTCAAACTCAAAAAATATTGACATTCCCTTACAATTACCGGGCGGCTGAATATTCTTATACGGAAATTTCATTTTTTTTCGCCATAAATTAGTGTTCAACAAATACTATACTTAAAATTCATCATTTCTTGGAACTCGCGTGTTGGTACATATAGTATTACAAAGAGAAAAGTATGACATACTTGCACGCGTCATTTCATACATAGTTGTATAGCTACTTGTATGTTACAGTTAGAGAGCACATATAACGAGATCCAACCTAGATATACTCTTCATATCAGAATGTTTGGTTGGACATTGCAGGCATGAATTACCTGATTGTTTGATAAGAAAGATGATTCCGTGCTTCAAAAGGCACGTTAAGCCGTTGGTCCCGGCTTCAAGCTGGTAGTCGTTAAAGGAACCACGTCAGAGGTCGATAAGGCGGTTCCGAAGAACTCTGACACCAGGGTGTGCATGGTCGACTGACCGTGTCACCTACACGAAATGATGATGATCAGACTGTTAAAAAACTTGAAGTATTAACATTTTTTTAAAATAAATCTTGTCAGGGTTGTCAGCCTCAACTGTCTGTCTGGCGGGTGCATATATGGCACCCTATCACTTTATATAGATAGCAAATAACTGTGGATAACAACACATATGACTCTTGGAAAAGTATAATCTTTCAAGAAGTAGGTTTTGCAAGCCCCGAAACATAAATACTTTGAACTTTCACTCTAGCCTGACAGAACATTTTTGATTTCCATTTACTGGCAATGCTGCCAGTACAACCAGCGCAATGTACCCAGAATTATTTATCATGTTACATATAATTTTACTGCACTTTTACGGCACTGACCTGCGGAAAGATTTTTGGTTAATAGTTAGATTTTATTTATAATAGAAATTTTATTCTATAGATACTCCTTTGTCCAATGTGCTCACAATGCTACTAAGAGGCAGAGGTGGAGAGCCATTGCACAAGCAGCAACCCTCGCCCAAGGGACAGGCAGACCTACGACCACTCTGTCAAGAGTGGACGACTAAGAAGATTACTTTACATCGCTTTGGTTATTTTGCTCTGCAGTGGGCGGAAAATGGGCTAATATGATGATGATAATGCCGTCATTACAGCTGACCCCAGGCTCTGAAACACCAGGTAAAAGGATACATCTGATAATCACAGTTCTTAAGAGTCCCACGTAAAGCCGAAATCCCATACAAACGTAGTTTGGTTTTAGTTTTACATCAGTTAAGCCAATCTCAACCAAATTTCGTACATACGACCGGATAAGGCATATGATGTTTATACTTAATCAGATTTCAATTTTAAAAACAATACCTATACAAAATTACAGCGAGTAGAAGTTCTACTCGCTGTAATTGTAACTGTTGTAAAACTAAAATCAAACTACGTTTGTATGGGATTTCGGCTTTACGTGGACCCTTAAAGGATACCTCATATTGAAAACCAAATCTTTGTAAAAAAGCAAATTGAAAAGCATTTAACATAGACATTTATTATTTTTATAAGTTTATGACTTGACAATGAAAAGTTATTTTCTCCTTCGTGTCGATCATGAGTTATGCAACGTTATATATGTAATTATATGTTTAATTGGTTCATTCAACCTGAGTAGTGTCTCATATTGTAATTAGCTATAGCGATTATCTGACATGCACTGTGAATAAAGAAAACGAATGCGGCCCACAATAAAACAACCGTTACACAGGCTGTGATTTATGTTCACGAATCTTACATACATACTCATCATCATCAGTCTTTGTTAGTCTCCACTGCAGGAGCACGACCCTCTCTGTACTACCAGAACCATATATTAGCCAGAGCAGTCAGAGGATTTGGCTTACACTCTTTACGCTGGCCAGGCGGATTGGAGAAATCTGTTTGATGTTTATAAGCTTTGTTTAGCTGGTGTTTCCTAAGTCGCCTTCTACGACGTCCACGGGAAGACTTGGAGTGGTCCTATTCTACTCTGCCGGGAACTACACGGCATACATACATACATACATACTATCACATCTTTTTCCCTTGCAGGGTAGATAGAGACCAGGTCTGTAAAACCTTAAGGCCACGTTTAGCATGTTGATGGGATTTGAATTAGGACGGAATGAAAATAGAGATGAGTTGCTAGCCGCATCACCTATTGACATGATTCCTGACGCATTCCCTCGATCGCCTTTTACGATCTGCGTGGGAAGAGAAGCAGCTGGTACATTCTACGTTTTTTTTTTTTTCTCCCAGACCAGCATGGAAGAAACATGAGTCTTAGTTTATACTATTCTGCATAATGCATTCAGTTTTTTGGTCCCACAGCTAGTCACAAGTTTCCCCTTTCTGCTGTCACCTTTATCTATCTCTTGCCATCTCTCTTCGAGTTTAATCAAAACAAGACAAGTCATCTTTTCATCTCGTTTGAGATTTGCCCTTCGATCGCATTCAAACAGCTATCCATGAGGTAGTTTTAGTTCATCTTTCCGGCAACATTCGGCAAACGTGGCCCGCCCAGTTCCACTTTAAATTTAAAAAAATCAATCCGACATCGACTATTTGTGTCATGGAGCGCAGTATTTTAGTTATGATAACATTTAGTTAAAATACAAAATCTAAAGGATTTATTAAATTTTTTAATATTAATTTGCACAAAACAAAAGCTGGAAAGGTATCATTACATTTCGAGCCATTAACTGTCCCACTGTTGGGCAATGGCCTCCCTCCAGTTTTTCAAAAATTAAAGTATCATATTTGGTAAAACTTATTATTAAATAAAACTCTAAAGATGATAAACAAATAACTGCTGCACTATAATTAGAACCAATACACGCAACTGAAGCTGCAATTCGCAAATAAAAAGCTAACGATCGTAACAGTAGAGTAATGGTGGATACCGGTGAATCTAGATGAGAGTTAGAGCAAAACTAGACAGTTAATTTATTTCTACACGAGACATTATTAGAAAATTACGAACAGAGTTAAATAAAAAGAGAAAAAAAGTAGCTAAAAGAGACTAAATTTTGGTTGCTTTTAATTGCAAGCTTTAGTTTCAGTTTGTATTTTTTCTTTCAAATAAATTATAATTATTATCTACAATTTCACAAATTGAGCTAGCCCATCAGTAAGTTGTAAACTTGTGTCGCAGGATACTAACTCAACGATACTAAATTATATAATATATACTTCTATAGATAAACATCCAAGACCTAGGTCAATCTGAAAAAAATCGTTTTCCATCATGTCCTGACCGGGGATCGAACCCGGATCTCTCGTGTCGCAGGCTGGCGTGGTAATTGCCACGGAGCTCGTCAATTATTTATTTATTTATCTATAATTTCAAATGAGGTATACCTCGCAAATTCTCCTTTATCAACTATTTATTTTAGATAAAATCAGTTAGTGTTATATAAAATATGATTTTATGTCAGTGGTTTTCAAAAATAAAATTTGTAAAAAAACATCAACCCTTTTAACACTAACTTTGCGGCTGTACATTTTTGTGTGGAAATGTCATTTTTTTTTTAATTTCTATTATTAGTCCTATGGGAAAAATTGTTCTATTGACTAAGTGACTGATTGCTGAGTAGCCCGTCACTATAAA
Source organism: Rhodophaea formosa (assembly GCA_963082605.1). NCBI lineage: Eukaryota > Metazoa > Arthropoda > Insecta > Lepidoptera > Pyralidae > Rhodophaea > Rhodophaea formosa. The sequence continues at coordinate 6,066,064 of OY720225.1, read as the reverse complement.
GTAGGATCGGACAGGGTTAAATTAACATATTTTATAAGATATGGACACAAAATAGAAAAATTTCCTATACGTGGTGTAATACAAGTGAATTAACAGCATTTTTCACAATAACCAGAGCCTGAAATCAGACAATGCAGGATGCAGCAACGGGGGCGAAAAAGCGGGAGGGAGATGAATCTTCTGCAGAATATCAATTAGGGTAAAATTATTTCGCAGATTCTCAATTATTTCATTTAAAGAGTTTATATTATATGATTTGAGAATTATATAAAATGATTTTATGTCATTCAGTAACATTAAAAAGCCGTTTTCAAAAATGCAATATGTTGAAAACAAATTTGAACACTTTCATAGAATTTTTATCCAATTTCCAGCTTTCCCATTGGAAAAGCTATTCCTATTAACAGGCTGAGTAGCCAGGGAAGGATCATACAGGGTTTAATTAACATATTTTATAAGACATGGACACAAAATAGGAAACATTTCCTATACGTGGTGTGATACAAGTGAATTAACAGCAGTTTTCCCAGTAACCAGAGCGTGAAATCAGACAATGCAGGATGCAGCAACGGGGGCGCAAAGCGGGAGAGAGTGGATTCACCTGTATACAGGGTGTTACAAACGGTACAAAATTTCGTTCATTTACGTGTCTTTGAAAAAAAAAAACTCTCATGTTTTTAGACTTTTGACGGATGCAAAAAAAATCTTGACTTTTGACGGATGCAGACTAAACGGAGGGATTTTTTTTCAGGTTCAATTCAAACTACATGAAAAAGTTTCGAAGAGTTTATTTTTAAAACTTTCAGAGAAGTTGATGAATAGTGTAAACGAATTCATCGGTTAATGGTAATTATTTCGATTTTGATACCAATAACACGGAGTATAAACTAGCATTAACTAGTATTTTCAAAGCAAAAAAAAACTGCCTTTGACTTTGAAAATAACATAAACTGTAAAAAATATTTTTGAGTGTCATAACAGGCATTAAAAATCTGTTTCGACATTTAGAAATACATAATTGTGTAATAAAAAACATCGCATGCATACTCGTATACATAAACATACTTAAACTAATTGTTGCATTTGGAAGAATGTGTAGAATAATTTAAAAATAAACAAGGTCTTGAAAAATTACAATTAAAAAAATAGTTACGTAAATAGCTCCTGGTGAAATAATTTACAACTTTGATTGATACTTCCTATTGGCTTTAAACTAAAGTTTTAAATGCAAGTATTTTTAACAATGTGTTATATATAATAAATAAATCATATTTAAAATAAGTAAATGGGAATTAAAAAGTATTTTTATATAAAAATATCTGCATGCCACCGTAACAGTGTCTACTTCCAAACATCCTGTATATTATGCGTTTAATTATCTTGAATGACCATTTACAACCGTTATAAATTTGTTAATAGCAATTTGTTAAACAATAAATGTAATTAAAAACAGATGGAAAAATATTTTAATTTAATCTTACACATCATTGTTTATATTGTGAATCAAGAACAAATTGAAATGATTTATGAACTTTCAAATAAATATATTTACGAACTTATTCAAGTAATAGAAGTGAATAATAATACATAATTATGTGTTTATACTTTATAAGTATTATTTTAAGAACAGTTATTTAATAACATAGTTATATCATTTGAAAAATATATATAATAACTGTTATATTATTGCAACAAAAATATTATTAAACCATGTTGTAATAATCATAGAAAAATAAGAAATCAATCATAGAAAGATACATAGAATTGACTAGAAGATATAAATATGCAACAAAATAAATACAAGAAAAAGAGAGAAAATAAGAGAGAAGTACCCCAAAACAATAGCTATATGATGGAACGTTGTATTTTTTTTAATTTGTATTAATTTTATGAATAGATTCTTATATACATGTATGAGTCAGTGCTAGTATCAGTAGTTGTAGTTTTGTCAAAATTATCCATTCTTTTTTTCCCAGTTTTAAATTCCTTTCATTATTTCCTGTGTATTATATAGTAGATTAATATTCAAGTCATAAACATAAACAAGATCAACATTACAAAATTGATAAAGGTAGATACGGGAAGTATACAATACTAAAATAATAATAATAATATGGTCTACCTAGCCTCTAAATTTAAACAATTTAAAAATCCTATATCCTTTTTCTTTTCAGCCAGTGTTAATCGGTGTCCAGGCGAAATTCCTAGCATTTCTTACTTTGACATCTTCCCTGGGGTCCTCAATTTCTTTTTTAGTTACAAAAAGTCTTTCCAGCCTGTCTCTGAGTTCGTCTGGGGTTATGGGTGTTGCCGTAGACTGTTCTCCTTGGTTGGACTTTTCCCTGTAGAAGTACTCGGCATGGTGCGGTCGTCTGTTATAGTAGCCTGAAATCAAAAATATCTATACGGAGGCGTTGGAAGTAAAGTAAGTTATGTTAATGTGGTTGCTTAAGTAAGTGATGTTACTGTGGTTGCTAAGGAAGATATGCTTTTATGGTTGCTCACTTATGTTTATTAAGTTACTGAACATTAATAATGGTATTTGATTTGATTGATGGCCCCCGTGGCGCAATGGATAACACGCTAACCAACGGGTTTGATTCCCATCGCGGGAAAATATTTGTACTCTATTTTTAGAGATTCTGAAGGTACACAAGATTAGAGTCAAGCAGGTAGCCGGCCGTAAACACTTTCGCCAAATATCACATTACAGCTAGAATTATGTTATAACTAACTGTTACCCGCGGCTTCGCCGGCGTGATTTATAGCCTATGCCCTTCTCAGTACCCTAACCTATGTGTATGCAAAATTTAATGATGATGGATTCAGTACATACGGCGTGAAAGCGTAACAAACAAACAAACAAACAAACTCACTTTCGCATTTATAATATAAGTTGGGATTGGGATAGCAGACCCCTGGTTCTGAAGCATCACAGCGTAGCGAAATCGAAAAAAACGCCTGAGTGATGAGTATTGTCCAATGAATATAATAATATCTCTTGAGTTTGCCTTGATTCTGGTTAATCTAAACTTAAATTTGTTGTTTTGTTAGCATATTTATTTTAATAATTTTTTAGTTCGTCAATACAATAAATAAATAAAGAAAATGAAAAAATCAAGAAATAAAGAAAATGGTAAAAAAAAACATACAACAATGCTTCAGTTGTTAGCAAATTATTAGTTATTTTTTAATCTCGAACTCATGCATACTTCGTATAGTTTTTCAAATAAATACTTACTTCTTAATGTATACTTTTTTTTTTTTCAATTTTCTTTTAATATCCATGAGAAGGTTTTGTGATTGAACAGTTGCAGGAGTTCAATGAACCTGGGACCAAATATGTTGACCCTTATCTCTTTTTGATACATTTACAACCTACTAGTAGATTTTACTTCACAAATATAGATAAAACAAGAAAATTTATAGAAGCAACTAAACCAATTCACAATTAAAAAAAAATATCAACATAATTTTTAAATTTAAAGTTTTATATTCAAAACCCTAATGATTTATCACGAAATCAACTTGTAAGTATCGTCTAAGCATGTAATAATGCTATTTCAATTATTGGTAAGCATAAAAAAGCGATTCAATTCTCTAATAATTGTTTAATTCTTTTGAATCAAAAAATCTGAATTAAGATTATCTATTTTACTATATATTTTACCACACATTTTTTTCTACTATTCGAATACTTTCAAAAAAAGAATTCAATACTGACCTCCTCCTCCTCCTCCCGAATTAAAATCGTGATAATGAGCAGGACTCTCCGCAGAAGTATATCCTGATAGAGTAGGTCCATTAAAACCTCCGTAAGACCCACCGCCGTAGGACCCAAAACTGGAGCCTCCTCCGAATACCGTCACAGCCAATAATGCCAGTTTAGCTAGAAGAAACGCTTTCTTGCTGGCAATCAATAATACCCCTAATATTAAGGGTAGCAGGGTAGATAGTTGGAATTTGAAGCCGAGCAAGAAGGGTACCAATAGGTTGCGGGCTAGCAGTCTTCCTGTAAACGTAATCATATCGATAGTAAATAAATATATTCATAAAATAGTAAAGAAAATTAAAATATAATATATATATAAAATACTTTTGCATGACGATTCCTAAACTGTAAAAATGAAATCTGCTCAAATCTGTAGTAAACTACCGTAATTTAGCTTATTGCAAAAAGTACGTATTCGTTATTTTCCATATGATGGAAATAGATAATATGTTCTATATCTCTCTACCTCTGACTGCTCTGGCTAGATATGCCCTTGGTAGTATAGATAGGGTTATGCTCCTGCAGTGGCTGCCCTATTATTTTATCTATTTATTTATTATGAAGAGAAATCAGTTAAAGCTTTTTCAGGCAAAGAAAGTCTTTTTGCTTAGAAAAAAAAAGCTACTGAAGTTCCGTCAACATTTTATTTTAGTTTCTGACGTTTCCGCAAGATGGCAGCTATATTTCAAGGTCAATGCTCTTACAGCCTTGAGCTGTGAGCTATGTAGCCGTGTAGTACTTTTCGTTTCAAGGTGAATGTAGAGATGGCGCTCTTTGACGAAAAGTAAAATTTCTTAACAAATTTTATAAAGTAAGGGAAATTAAATAAGACATTTGGTGCTTGTCTGCCTGTTCCAAGTTTTGGTTAATACCAAAATCTGAAAAATCCCCGGTCAGGTCAAGATCGGAGAGTATCCCATAACACAAGTCTTACTTATGAACTTACTTTGGGGCTAGCTTAATCTGTATGATGATTATAAACAAAAAAAAAAAAGATAGTAGAAGTTAATTAATAAGAAAAAAATATATAATTATGGAAAGGTTTGACTCTTTCTAGCTGGGTTTATGGCAAAATTACTGCGCCGTTTAACTTTTTACATCACGCATAGTGTAAAACGCAGGTACCTACGCGATAAAAAATTATACCCAGCCTTATTTTACCCTTGCAACGGAGAGACATGTAGAAGAACAAAGGTCATCGACATAGCTCAGCGAATTAGCTCTTTGAAGTAACAGTGGGTGGAGCTCACATTGCGAAAAATCGATGGCTGATAGCCGTATATCAGCCATAAGTCTTTCCAATACTTAATTCTTCTGGCAACACCCAAAGCCCGATTACCTTCTCATAAAGATCCAAGCACATTGTTGGTCATGTTTCTGAAGTCATTTTCAGATTTCCATTCCAAAATTAAAATTTTGTGATTTTCGGCTTCGAGCAAGTGTTTTACGAAATATCAAAATGAGTGCTGCTGCTAAACTACCCTCGCTCCTTAGCTCGGCTCTTGCTCAAGCCAGGCCCAAATTCAACATCTTCATGAAATACGCCCGAGTCGAGTTGGCCCCACCCAAAGTGAGCGAAATCCCTCAAATCAAGGCTGGCATCGCTAAGTTGATTAACAGTGCTAAGACGGGGGCATGGAAACAGCAGACCGTGAAGCAGGCGACCTTGAACACCCTAGTTGGCGCCGAAGTTCTCTTCTGGTTCTATGTAGGAGAGTGCATCGGCAAACGCCACCTTGTCGGATATGATGTTTAGATTATAAGAGCAACTTTGTAGATATTATGTTCAGCTAAATAAATTATTAAATCAACACTCATCTATTATTGTTTTAATAGAATGTGAATGTGAATGTTAAGAATGACACCTGTTAGGAAATAGATTTTTTGGCAAAATAGCTTGGTTTGTTACAGATAACTTAGAATCCCTTTCAAATCAGCAAATTTACCATCTTGTGAACCCAAATGGAGAGCCAAGTCTCCAATCCAGTATTTCAAAATGTTTTACCATAAAATCCCGGACGTAAATATTACTAATGGTCAGTCAGGTTCTTTAGATTTTTTAAATTAAATAACTTGTTTTACCCTTGCAATTTTCCCACGACTTGGTCCATGTGAATTATATTAGCCTATGTAAGCCGCAGAAAAATTTTTTTTCAATATGTAAAAAATTTATGCAATTCGGTCTGGTAGTTTCGGAGACTATTTAATGCAAACAAACAATCAATTTTTTTCTATTTATAACAAAACTAGCTGTTACCCGCGGCTTACCCGCGTAATATAGCCTACGTCCTTCTCGGTACTCTAACCTATGTGAATTATATTAGCCTAAGTCGGCCGCAGAAAAATTTGCAAGAAATTTATGTATGCAAAATTTCAGGATGATCGGTTCAGTAGATACGGCGTGAAAGCGTAACAAACTAACAAACTCACTTTCGCATTTATAATCTTAGTTAGGACTAGGATTCTATTGAACTCTTGGATATTGACTCCGATAAAAAAAAAATATTTGTAGAGACGTTCTCTTAATCTTTCAAAGGCCAATTTTTAACAAAACTGTTCATTTTATACAAACCATCAAATTTATTGACCTACCAGTAGAGACCTCCCCGTGTGGTTGGTGATATGCCCTATCTTTGACTCTTGGGTCCATCACGAACTCCAACACACCATTGGCTAACGTTGGTCCAACTCTCATCACAAGACCGGGGTACAATGCACTCAGATCCCAGTGCAATGACCTCTTCGAGATGAGGTTGCTTGCATCTTCCATCATAGTGCTAGAAAGAAGATTTAGATGAAAGTATTGTTAGCACGGAAAGTTAACTTATTACGTATACTAGAAATGTCGTGACTTCGTCCGCGTGAATTATAGCCTATGTCACCCGCAGATAATTTAGCTTTCTATTTGATCTATTAGATATATGTAGGAAATATTTTTTTTATTTTTTATTTAAATTAGTCCATTAGTTTCGGAGCCTGTTTAGTGCAAACCACAGACTATTCTGATATCTATGTATGATGCAAACAAACAAATTCTATTTATTTAAACATAAAAAAAAAAACAAACAAACAATCAAATTGTTCCTCTTTATAATATTAGTATGAAAGGAATTAGTTAGGTAAGAAGATGACAAAAAATGTACCTACTTTACAAATAAATAAATGTATTTATTTTACCTAACCTATCATGTCCCTGTGCTTGGCCAAGGTCTTTCTCATTTCCTTGCACTTGTCCCTATTCTCCTTATTTATTAATTTTTAAGTACTTATAATATTAATATATTACAGTATACATTATATAAATCAATATGTAGTTACACAAATATACCTGTGATGTCATCATATTTCAAATTATTTTCAATAATAAAATACCTACATCATTAATTTTTGTCGCTAAATTTGTGTTAACCTTTATATTTATATTATTAGTAGATGTTTGGAACAATGCAACGCATTTTAAACTATTTGCCGTTCTTTTATTGATTTATTAGGTACATTTTGATTTCGTTTTTCACAACGCCTTTGGACATTATGATCTTAGGCTCTGTCCACCCCGTAAGGGATAAAGACATGATACTTGTATGCATATTTTAATTCTGCTTAAAATGTACTTACGTTCATATTAAATAAGTTAGTATTGTACGTGATGATATCGAAACTTACTGAGAAAAATATTCGTTTAAAATCAGTCTTGAACAACGCCTTACGCATTTTATTTATGAACTAATTTATTTCTTATATGTATATGTTTTCTTAAACCTACAAAACTATTAGAAGTACGAGCGTTACCGAAAATCCATAGGATCCTTATCCAAGAAGCTGGCAAAATCTCTCGGAGTCTTCTCATCTCTCACAAACGACACTCCTGTAGACAAACTGAAGGAGTCTTGTTCATTAAACTGATTAAGATTATTCAATATTTCCTTTCCAAAACAATATCCCAATTCCGTATTCCTCTGTATGCTTATACATTCATTCAAAGATGAATCTTCGACCACATTTTCTTTAAATTCTTCACCTTGTTGCAATTGAATCGGTATAACTTGTATTACATTCAAAGACATAAGTATAAATGCTAATCTCTTAGATGCTGAAGACATTTTAGAAGAAACAGAGCACAATGAAGAACTTAATACCAATAACAACACATTTCAGGAAGAAATAAACTGTGTAGACGACACCACTACCTTGGATGGTAAAGAAGTTACGTATAACAAAACTGTAGCAATTCCTCGCCTGTTTTATAGACTTTCCTTGTTATGTCTCGGTGAACTTTGCCATTGTTTTGGTGAGGACCGAACAGAGCCTCGTCACGGGGTATTCCCACGTCTTGCCCGACAATAGGGTGAAAATTCGAGCATAATTTGCAAGATATCTGTGAGAGTATCTGCTGTTACAGAACATTGCATAATTTTGGTTACGTATTGTTTTGCTTTGGGTAAATATCGTGCAATCTTTTGGTGCGTTCTGGTTTTCAAAATAGGCTTAATAGGTAGGGTACTGTTCTGTATTGTTATTAAGATTAGATCTCATGTTATGAGTTCAGTAATTTAGTTTCTTTTCAGAAATTATAGGAACGTACTCGTATATGGCAAAAGCAGCTTCTATCTCAAAAAAATTATAAAGTAAAATATTACCAACTTCTGTAAACTGAACTGGACTTTAAATTCCGATGGAGACAATACACATATACTTGCACAAAACATTTATTTTCAAAAAAGGAAGAACACTAATCTTTTAGCCTCTAGATGTATCTGGAAGTTAATCAGAGGACAACTCAAGAATAAATTGATTAAATTTAATAGATTTCGTGCATTATTTTGTATTCATTGGGAAGGTATGGGCAAAATATACTACTAAACACTAGTACAAAATTTTGCTTGTAAGCATGACTAAATAATGTAAACACTCACTTTGTATAACAACTGCTTAATTATCATAGTTATACCACGCTTTTCATTACTACCTCAATCATTCTTCGAAAGTTATTAAATCATGCAATGATTAAAATTGTTTATTAATACAGGCGCCATATTATGATCGTTATTGATATTATAATATACAAGGTCTCTTCTAAGTTTCACTAGTGCAATGACCTCTGCACCATGCATCGAACTTATGCTCCTCGGTTATGCTTGTATTGTAGTTTCGTAAAATTTTTCTCCATTCAATCTTCTGAGACAACTCAATATGATAGTTAGACCTAGTTGGGCAGTAGGTTTCTCATTCTGACTGAGATAATGTTATGAGTTTGATTCCATGTTTGTTGTTAGGGATCTTTTAAACCCTCAATGCGAAAAAATATGTTTTAAGTGTGACTGCTACCTGTGTCCATATTATTTTATTATTTGACAGCATCTTTTCTAACGATGGTTTCAGGCATGGATCTGTTTCAGGACATGTTTATTTTTTAACGTCAGACCAGCCGTTTCCATGATTTAGAGATTTTTGGGTGGAGGGTTTATTAATATTCTTAATTTAATTTACTTTATTATACAGGTATAACATCCCTGCTTTTATTGACTTAATTTTGAGTTGTAAATATATATCCTACGTAGAAACGACTTAAAGAAATAATTAACATCCATATTTTTAATCGTTTGCGCATATTTTCATCCACTTCAATTCATCTAAGGATATTACTAGATTGACATTTGTTATTATAAAACACCTACTGATTTGATTAATCAGGTTCGAACCAGGTAAAGTCTAATGGAGGAAGGTTTTTAAAATAAAAGATTTAGAATGCCCGTTTTAGACCGCATAACTGGAATGATTATTAAGTACTACCAGATACTCTCACAGATACTTTAACATTACGAGTAGAGTGCATTATTGTTTGGTGCTTTATAGCACTATATATACATATTCTATATGACAATATAGAAATAAAAAATAGCACGTTGTTGGACCAGAAATGGAAAAATATATTCTCCAGCACTTGTATTTGCTTTGGATGCACCCTACATTTGTAGGAAAAGTTCCTTTATACTTCGAAATCTAACAATGGTTATTGAGACACACGCATTTTTTTAAAACACGGCTGTCCTATTAATACTTGATAGCCTTTGTTGTTTGGGAGTATTATATGGGATATTATTAAAAAATCCCAACTGTGATAAAAACGAAACCCACGTGGACAAAGCCACGTGTCCACGTGGGTTTCGTTTTATAGATATAAAGAAAAATATTATTTTTTTGCATTGTTGTGATACACATAATTTTTAAAACAAAAACGTATAATATAAATATACAAAGAACGGATATGAAACCAAAAATATATTTGAAGGAAACTGAATATTATCTAATCAATTCGTGCCAATTCAATTTATTTTTACAACGACTAAAACGTTTTAATCAAGTCATTATCGACATACTAGCCAATCACAATCGGCCACAAATCAAGATGGCACCCAAAGACAATCGAGAAAACACTGGAACCAATGTCATTGTAAGCTCTACAGGCTATTACGTCAGTCACAACTTTTACTTAAGGCGAGCCGGACGTATAAAAAAATATACTTTCACTCCTCAAGATCATTGACACGATAATGACACAACAGCCAAAAGAACGATAAATAGAAGTGAAACGTAAGGTGAAGATGGTAAGGGCTAAAATTAAATGAGAGGTGGTGAAAATTAGGATGATGTAAACTTGAAAGGAGCTAACAGGTTGTGGGACAATGAACAGGTCAGAGGCTCCGATACGAGTTATTGAGTAGCCTTGGACAGTTTCTATGTCACGAAATCATCTAACGAGGATGTAACATCCTGTAGTTAGTCTATAAATATTAGACTTTGTAATACATATTACATAACAACATATTTCATTAGGTTGATTATTTTAGTTGATATTCGAGCAGTCGAGCTCCGTGGCGCAGCGGTCAACACGCCAGCCTGCGACATGGGGGTCCCGGGTTCGATCTCCGGTCAGGTCAAGATGGAAAAAGATCTTTTTCATATTGACCTGGGTCTTGGATGTTTATCAATATAAGTATATATTATAAAATATAGTATCGTTGAGTTAGTATCCTGCGACACAAGTTCACAACTTAATTTGTTGATATGTCCCTATATATTTATTTATATATTTTAAAATGTGAAATACTATAAGATTTTTGTTCCATTCCAGTTTAAAAATGTTATACGAGGTTAAAAAATACTAATATTTTAGCAAAACAATTCTCACATCAACGTAAAACTTTGCAAACTAGAGTAAAGCATGAAAATGAAGATGCTAACTAAAAATACTCCATCATTTAGTTATGAACCCAAATTAAATCTTGTATTGGTACACTCATCTCACACTCATCGTATTGGTACACTAATGCCAAAAAAAAGGTGTATTATTTTGAGAGTTCATTTAAGTATGTATGTGAGAATCTGAATTCCATCTTCATATTATTACAACGGTTGTTCTATGAGACAGATTTTATTTTATAAATATGGTGGCAAGGCACTTTTTTTTTAGTCTTCTATTAAAAATTGCAATCGAGAAATACTAATCATAAAAATGACTTAAATTTTACTCTTATTATGAATGAGATCGATTGTGTCAGTGAGGTTATTTGAATCTAATTAAAAAAATTACTGTATGTTATTTTTCATGTCATTCACCTCATTAAAATTATACAACTATGACAATAGTTTGAAATGACATATACTCTACTACTAAAAATAAATATAGTTCGGTTGATATTCCAATTTTTTAGATAAACCATTACCCAAAGGACGGTAATGTTTGTTAGGTTTATTTATTTCTATGTAGTATGCATTACAACCCTCTCCAACCCGTCTGGCCAGCGTGAAGAGTGTAGGCCAAATCCTCTGACTGCTCTAACTAATATATGGCTCTGGTAGTACAGAGAGGGTCTTGCTCCTGCATTGGAGACTTAAAAAGATCTGATGATGATAATGATGCCATCCATCCATCCAACAGGTCTTTTTTAGTCTCCACTGCAGGAGCACGACCCTCTCTGTACTACCACAGCAATATATCAGACAAAGTAGTCAGAGGATTAGGCCTACACTCTCCACGCTGGCCAGACGGGTTGAAGAGGTCTTTTTGATGTTTGTAAGCTTTGTTTAGCTTGTGTTTCTTAAGTCGCCTTTTACGACATCCACGGGAGGACTTGGAGTGGTCCTATTCTACTCTGCCGGGAACCACACGGCGAACCACATGATGCATTACATAAGTATGTATGTTCCATTGTTGCATCCTGTAGCCAAAGGGGCTGGAACGATTTCGAAGTGTAAGGTCTCATTAGATTTGTATTTTCCCCAAAAGTTTCATAGGCTTTGTAACCTCAGCAAAAAATTAATATACTTAGTTGAAGTATGCTTTGAAAAAGGCAGTTGGGTATTTTATTTTTTAAAACAATCCATCTGTTATTTTAAATGGTTGGACACAGGTGAACCAAAAAAGATATCACCTAAAAACCCACATTAGAGTATGTTGTCGATCCAATTACGACAAACAAACAAACGTTAATCATCATCATCATTTCGTGTAGGTGACATGGTCAGTTGACCATGCACACACTGGTGTCAGAGTTCTTCGGAATCGTCTCTCAGCCTCTGACGTGGTTCCTTTAACGAATACCAGATGGTAGCCGGGACCAGCGGCTTAATGTGCCTTCCGAAGCACGGAATCGTCTTTCTTATCAGACAATCAGGTGATTCATGCCTACAATGTCCTAACCAAACTGGAAACAACTTAACAAAGTATGCTTCCCGTGGGAATCGAACCCATGGCCCCCGGGTCAACAAGGCAAACGCCTTAACCGCTGAACCACAGAGGCGGTTGAACAAACGCTTATTATTTGCAATATATTTTTTTTTAGTTATATGTTATTTCCTACGAAAATGAAGAACCAAATGGCGACCACGCTACGAGTTGAACACAGAGTGTAAACTATTTCAGTTGGTTTTCATATAGTGTAGTGAAATATAAAACTCTATAACGCAAAATTTTATCCATAAAAAAAGCGAATAATCAATCATCCCCTATTTTTCCATCACTAGAGTTGGATGTTTTATAGACCAACTTCGGGGTATATATTTTCTAATAATTTTTTTTTATCAAAATCCATCTACTCTGTAAAAAATTATGATAAATAATGCGTAAACATAAAACAAAAATACATATGCGTCCACTTGATAACCTCCTTTGTTTTTTTTTTAGTTAATAAGGAAAAAAATAATTAAGGAGGTTTAATCTGTGGGTTTGATGCAAACTTATAAGTTATGGTCATGAACGACTTTCTCACATCAATGTTGCCTGAGGCTTAGGCCCACTGCCTTTCTTTATCTCACGTGTTTTATGTAACGTCCCCCTCCTTTTCTCTCTCATACTAACTACCAATGTTTAGAGTAAAAATGTAAAATAAGTATAGTGTTGTTTCATATAAATTGAAGTTTAAAGCGCTGTGAAAACAATATAATCAGATTTAAAATAAACACTGTTAACAGTATTATTTTCAATGGCTTCTATCTTCTCTTCATTAGCAAAATCAATAAATAAATAAATATATATTTTTATACAGATTGAGCTAGCCCCAAAGTACGTTCGAGACTTGTGTTATGGGATACTAACTCAACGATACTATAGTTTATTACAAATACATATATAGATAAACATCCAAGACCCAGGTCAATCTGAAAAAGATTATTTTTCATCTTGATCTTACCGGGGATCAAACCCGGGACCATCCGTGTCGCAGGCAGGCGTGTTGACCGCTGCGCCACGGAGCTCGTCAAATTATTAGATGAACTTAAAAGCATTGAAATAAGTTATATTATTTGCTGTTAATTACAAGGCTTACACTTGGACTTGTATGATAGTCAGCAACTACCAACTTAATTTTGTAAAGAAGAAAGTGTCGTCAACAGTCTTATTATTGGAGTGTAAGGTTCAGAATTGTTTGAAGATGATAATGTTAACAGAAGTGATAGTTGTATGTGCTTTAAGGGAAAATCGTGTGATGCAAACCGGACGCAGGAAGGCGTGAGAAGAAAACTTTCTTTAGTTTATTCAGAAGAAATAAAGGATGTGGATTTGACACAGATTGTTGGTGATGCAACGATTGTATCAGGACAACATTTTGTGTTGAGTCATGTTTCGCTACGTGACGTGGTTATTAAAGTAGATGTTTCTGGTTAATTTCATACCGTAAAATGACGCTACTTCACAGCAAAATTTGCTGTTAATTTTCAAATCCTAGATTTTATTTAAATATTACCTTTAAATATTAGAAGAGAGTAGGTACTACTTAATATTATAAAAAGGTTATGATATGAATTTATCATTTCTAGTATTTACTAAGTATTTCTTCAACTTCAACTTTTGACGAGCTCCGTGGCGCAGCGGTCAACACGCCGGCCTGTGACACGGATGGTCCCTGGTTCGATCCCCGGTCAGGTCAAGATGAAAAATGATCTTTTTCAGATTGACCTGGGTCTTGGATGTTTATCTATATATGTATTTGTTATAAAATATAGTATCGTTGAGTTAGTATCCCATAACACAAGTCTTATTTAAGAACTTACTTTGGGGCTAGCTCAATCTGTGTGATTTGTCCGTATATATTTATTTATTTTTTAACATGAATATCACGATAAAATAACTGAATTCACGTGCCTCAATTTACGGATATTCAATGTTAATTCAAAACCATTGTGTTACGTGACATACAATTTTGTGAGAAATCAATATAAAATTTACCAATAATATAAAACATTATTATCATAAACAGTTATTGCACATAAAAAATCAAGATTGGGTTTCAAAACCCATTAAAATAAATGTATAAATTTTCTTATATTTACAATATGGAAAAGCTTTCCTTTTTTATTGTTTATACAAGAAACAAATGATCATTTTTATACAAACTATTCAATTTCATTTAATATTGATAAAAATGTGTCATTTTGCGGTAAAATGGTAAACAATGTATTTACTTTAAAAGTTTATATAATTCTTACAAATGTTACGTCCTATATATTTCTCATTATTATTTATAAATTTTCAGGTGGTTTATGACATGGCTTCTAAATTCCGTTGGCTATACTTTTAGGAGATGGCCTTTATTCATACCAAACCGCCACTTGAGGTCCCATGTTCCTCGTGTTGTCCAAGGTTATGATGACATCCACAACCGTTACCCTTATGTGGTCTGTATCATGTATAAATTACAAATACCTGAAATCAATGTTGTAATCGCAGCCAAACAGTGCACTGGGTCGCTTATAACCAGCCGATGGGTGTTAACGGCAGCCCATTGTGATGAGCCTACTGAGGAACTCATGGTCAAATGTGATAATATATCTATTCCATGGAGTGAAAGCAAATGTAAAGCAAAAGTTTTGAAAATAATTACACATCCTTCATATTTAGGAAATGAACTAAGTATTGTCAACGACATAGCTTTAATGCTTATAGATGAAATTGTGATGAAGAGATACGGAACACTGCATGCGGCTGACTATAAAAATTTCATGGGCAGATCGGTAAAATATGCCGGCTTTGGATTCACAAAACGTAAATTAGCAGACATGAATTTTCTTGAAGAATTCAGTAAACCTCTTCAAATCGGAGAAGGTGTTGTTTTCAAAGATGACATGAAGATGCACTTTATGCAACCGCGGATACTCGTTGGTCTAAAATGTTCAAATAGAGAACAGTTTAGCCATATGGGTGACTCTGGTGGGCCTCTTTTCATAGATGACCGAATAGCTGGTGTGTTATCCGGTGGTCCTCCCCCTGACGGCCCATCTTTAGCTGGACATCCTGACCCTATAGCTTCTTATTGTCCCGTCAGTCCTTATTTAACTTGGATAATGGACATTGTTACTAGAAAATTAATTTAATAGTCTATTTTTACTTTATTATTCTTAAGCTTACGCATGGTCTTTTCGTGAAAATGGTGATATTATATTTATTTTTATTCTTATCCATTCAACTTCTAGACTTATTCGGTTTCTCTTATATTTTATCATCACCCCAACGCTACATTGTGTACTAATATCTATATAATAGTATACATTGTATTCAATTTATTAGTAAAACGGCTGCAAACACAAGTAAATGAAGAATATGAAAATCCTAAATAGCCAAGTAAAAGAAATATTATGTAATTTAGTTATTTATTTTAAAATGAACAATACATAAAAAAACGTTATTTTAAAAGATTTTTGTCTGCCTCTACTTTGGTGATTACTCGTTCTAATAAAGCTCAGTTTACGCCTTCTGGACTGTACTAACATATTTTTTTTTAAACTAACATAATGACAAAACTAGAAGCAATGAAATAGTTATTCTTCAACAATGAAATAAATAGTCTCAAACATAAAATGAATTCTTCGGGAATTGAGAGCGGAACCGAAGGAAAAGCTAGTTAGAGCATCCGCGTAGAAACGATATTAACTAGCACGTCTAAATGTGCATGACTTCTAAAACTATGGTCATTATGATAAGATAGATAAGGTTGAAATTCATTGAAAAGAGATACACATTTAACTTGACCGTGCATTTGTAGTATAACAAATGCGTCATCCATTCACGTAGTTTTCGCATTCAATTCTCGATTGTAACATGTTTTGTTAGGTATAGTCACTGCCGATGTTAGTTGCTTTATCAACAATTAATTTTTATATTAAAGTAGTCTTAAAATTTAAAAAAAACTTGGAGAGAGATTAAGGATGGTATCAAAGGAGTGTGGATTTGTTCGTGCTTTAAGCAGTAAAATGTCAACGGACAAAATTTATATTTTGAGAATAAAATGTTTTAAGTCCATAAGCTTTTATGGACCTTTATAAAGGAAAATGTTTTTTAAATTTCTCCTTAATGTAACACCTAAAAGGAAATTCATCTTGATATGTTTTATTTCGGAGTTTATTTTTAGAGCAAAATGACAAATGTGTATAAATATTATAGTTGTAAAGTAAAATCTGTAATACTGGCACGACTTTCAATCTTCCCCATATATATATTTATTCCGTATTTGCTATTTTTGTTACTTCACAGCCACATATCCAACTCAAATTTCGCATCTTCATTACCTACAATTAAATTTCTTTCTTTCTTCCTTTTTGTGATCCAATAGTTTAGTAAATGTTCCTCTTTCATTTAAGGGGCTTACGACTTTTACAAGTTACTTCCGCGACCTATCTCCACTTTGCCAACCCCTCGTCGCTAACATTGTAATCTTCCTCTTGGGATCCCAAAAAGAAAGGTAGAAGGTAGAAATAATACTACACGTAGGTAACATAGATGTGAAAGTTGATACTTTAGGTATTGCAGCCCTCCTATGCAGATGGACTGCGGCATTGATATCAAAATTAATTGTAACTAAAGACGGAGTAGACTTGCAAGGAAACTCCATATAGCAGAGAATGATAATTTAGATGAACCCCAAAATTTTTCATACTTGATTGCAGTTATGCATAGAAGTTATGCAGTCTACGTAAGGCGCTATTAAAGTTACACTAGCATCACCCAGCAATCAAGTAATTTACTAGTTTTTTTTTTAAATTCGATACGATATAGGATTGTAAGATTTACTTTCTGGGTGGCGCTAGTGTCACTATAAGAGCGCCTTAATAAGTTGATGTCTTGCTTTGACTGGTCCTCTGTCTAAGTATTTATTGAATATAAACGATAACGGCTTTTTATGTTTTAACTTTGTAATATTATTAAAATATTATCAGAAAAAATCAATCAAAATAAAAAGAAAACAGCCTCGTAACCAATCATAAAGTTGTCAACGTATACACACCACGCATAGTCACGTGAAAGTGTTTCCAATAGCAAGATGTTAACATTACAAGATAATTTACGCTCGTTTTTGATAATTTGGTTCCCTCGTTAGGCAACTGCCTACTTATGCCACAGGTGTGATATTACATAATAACAAATTTGATGGAAGCGTTTGATAATGTTAATTAGGTTACATACGCCGGCGACACTGAAAGTCTTTAGAACAATCCTTGTAAACGATACCTGTGTACCATAAAATTATAAATAAGACAATCAACATGGATATTCTTAAAGTTTAAATTATTAAAAGTTTTTCTCTACTATGGTGTAATTTCTAATACTCGTTCAACAATCGCACTTGAAATATACGTAGCGTACACTGAGGCATTTGATTGCGTAAGTCCCCTAAAGTTATAAAAATATAATAATAATAATTCTTTATTTTCTGTACCAACAATACTTTAACTTATTTGTGATTGGAATCTCCATTTAAGTAAATAATTACTTGTGTTAGGAGACCCCGCTCTTCAATAACAATAGTATGCTTATATTAAGGTACTTATATAACTCTTATTAATCTGTGTGTGTGTGTGTGTGTGTGTGTGTGTGTGTGTGTGTGTGTGTGTGTGTTTAATGTGATATTTTGTGTGTGCTGTGCCGTCAAATAAGTGGGATTGTTCACATAAGGTTTCAATTTCGTCATAAAGTCGTAAAGTTGACATGCAAGACAAGGTTCATCTTCTTTGTTTTATAAAATGGCTGATGTTTTATGAAATGGAGATGTCAGTGATTCTGCCAATGTCCAGTAAATTGAGATACTAAGTTTCGGTGTTGTACGGTAAAATTGTAACAAGTAGCATCAAAGATGGCGTATGTTCTTTGATGCCTCGTGATCGGGAGGTTATGGTGACAAGTCTATACGAGTCCATATAACAGTCCACTTTAACTATTTCACAAATTGTTCCATGAGCACGAGCATTTATAACACCAAACTACACCAATTTCATATTATAAAGTCCACCAAAATCAATTTGCAAAATCGTCCAAGGTAGACCCCAACTGCACTCCTTGACTTCCCACCACAAACTCCTAGACAAGGTTATAGAAAAACTAACAAAAGTCAATGTCATTCAAAGTGAAAATAACAGTCTGATATGATACCCCACAAGAAATGAATTTGACGGAGTTAGAACACGTGAAAATTAAGTGAAAATTTGTGGACTACAATATAAATTTAAATATTATTGTACTACATAAATTATTTTCCCCCTAACTCTAATATTTCTTTGTTACCTAGAAAAAATATAGAAAGTCGTTAGTAACAGTATTTTGTAGTTTGAGAATTTCTTAAAGCGATCCAGGCGTCTTCGAGAAATCGGGGCATACAATAAAAAAAAGATTCCGCGGACTTGAGAACCTCCTTTTTTTAAAGTTGGTTAAAAATATAATAAATTTTAAAGAAAAATAGGAATTTAAAATATATTAAATGCTTTTTTATAAAAAAGTACTTTTCTTAATTTTTTTCATGAAGCATTGAACCCAACATGTGCAAAATTGACTTGGATATGACCTATTTCCAATATCATAATTTATATCATCTACTGAAGAAAAAACTGTTGCTCCTTTTTTACCACAAAAGTTAAGTAAGATGTAATTTTAGCAATTAAATATCATTAAAACATCGTTATAATAAACTGCAGTTATGTGTATTATGGTTGTTAAAAAATACATGAAATTGTTGTTTCTAAATACACTGAGATTGTATATCAATAGTAGTTGTCTTTAAAATAAGTGGAATTAATAAAATTTTCAATATCATATGGCAATGCAATATGCAAATTGCGATCTATAGCAGCATGTTTTTTGTTTTAGCCGCAAAGTGTCACGACTACCAAACACCGTCTTAACGACAGAAAAATATTAAAATAAATTTCTGGTATCCAAAATATAACAAATAAGGATACGCAAGGCTTGAAAAGACAGCAAAATATTGTATGCCTGATGGGCAGCAATGGCATGCAAAGCGTAAAGGGCTAATCTAAGAAACAGTGGAAAAGCCTTTGAAGAGCAGCAACTTTCGTATTTCGCATTTTTTTTTTTTTAATAGGCTTTGTAGCTATCTCCAAATGAGGTTTCGCTACTTCACCGAACTTTTTAACGTGAGAGTGCCTTCAACCTGTAGGGCAAACAACACCAAAGGGTCCCCAGGAGGGACGAACCTCGGCTTTGGGCGTTGCCTGGATGCGCAAGGCTAGGAGAGACAGCAAACTCTCATATGCCTGATGGACCACGATTTGCAGGCATGGCGCTGGTGAGTTGCTTGTCACCCGATACTAGATGGCGGTAATCTGCCTAAACTTACTGAAACTAGGGTGTTATTTTTAAAATAAGCCAAAAATATTGTGTGAATTTTGTGAATAAATTGTATTTTGTGAATAATGCTTTTATATTCTCACTAGCTGTTACTTACCCGCGGCTTCGCCCTCGTGTGATATAGCCTATGTCCTTCTCAGTACCCTTACCTATGTGTATGCAACATTTCATCATGATCGGTTCAGTAGATAGGGCGTGAAAGCGTAACAAACAAACAAAGTCACTTTCGCATTTATAATGTTAGTTAGGATTAGGATAGTTAGAATAAGGATAGGATAGTTAGGATAATACGGAAGATACGATGTTGTGTAGCACCGATTAGCGCCATCTATGTGAGTCTGTGAGAACAAATCGTACGATTAAGGGGTTGGGACCACATTACATTAGCCGTAACAAAGTTGTGAACTTATACACACCACGCATAGTAACGAGAAAGTGTTTCCAATAGCAGGATATGGATATAACATGATAATTTACTCTTATTTCCGATAATTTGGGTACCTCAGCGTTTTTTAAACGAAACTGCCTACTTATGGCACAGGTGTAGAAACGAAACTGCCTATTTAATTTTATGGCGCAGGTGTAGTGTTACGTAACGAAATCGGTGGAAACGATTGATAGTGTCATTAATCTTACCTACATAATTAACTCATATTCTTCTTTCATAAAACTAAATTGCATAATATTCGATATACAAAATGCTTTAGAATTGATACGTACAACGAATTTATAGGCATAATTTTACTTATTATTTGCTTTAAGTATTATCAGAATAATATAGAGTGTAAGTGATACCCCTGGTGTTATAGACGCATACGGTAACCGCTTTCCATCAGGTGGGCCGTATGCCTGTTTGCCAACTTAGTTGTATAAAAAATAATATATGAATAAGAATAGGATAAAAAATTGTTAAGGGTGTACTGCGAACTGCAAGGCACCGTATTTGATGTCATTATTACTTTGTTTATCAGCTAGATCACCACAAAAGCATGAAAAGGATGTCAAGGACACCGTAGTAATGCCGTGTTCCAATGCAGAAGCAAAGTTCCTCTCTGTTTTACCAAAGCCATATTTTATTCAGAGCAATCAGAGAGTTTTGCCTACACTCTCCACGTTGGGCAGACAGATTGGAGAGGTCTCTTTAATGTGTGTGTTTCCTAAGTCACCATCCACGAGAAGACTTGGAGTGGTTCTATTCTACTCTTCTGGAAACCACACAGCGAAACAACATGAAAATTGACATTCTCATTCAAAAAATCCAAGCAGCTGAATATTTTTGTAAGCAAATGTAACTTTTTTTAGGATTTTCAGCATTGGCCTCGTAGAAAAACTTGTTCATATTGTCAGGCTGAATCACCCCGTTGAAGGTCTTAAGCGATATTAATTTCACCATGTAGATTAACTAAACATAAGACAATATGATACTAACGTTTAGACTGCCCACCTCATACAAAAATATTGGACCAAATTAAGGTGGCGAAATGTAGGCAAATGTGTGACCAAGTATGGTGGAGCAGACTACCGCCATCTAGTATCGAAAGGCTGATTTAATTTGCGAAAGCCTAAAACTTACTAAAACTGAGGTGTAATTTTAAAATAAAAAGCTAAAAATATTGTTCTTATTTTTTATAAGATATATTTTGTGAATAATGCTTTTATATTCTCATAATACGGAAGATACAATGTTGTGTAGCAATGAGTAGCGCCATCTATGTGAGTCTCTGAGAACAAATGGTACGATTTAGGCGTTGGGACCACATGACGAAACATAAATTTGCGATTCTGTCATTATTACTTCTATACGGGTCGAATTGATAACCTACTTTTTTGAGTCGGTTGAAAGAATAACGGCAGCTTATTAAGACCCCACAAGTTGCAAAAAATGAGAGGCAATGAATAATACACAGTTACTGCGCACAGAACAGTTGTTTCGGTACATTATACGCAAGTGAAAATAGGGTTCCTATCTATAGTATGACTTTTATTTTGTTTTATCGTCTGTATTCTTCAGTAACGTTAGTGAACGTTACTTTTTTTATTTTCTACTAGCTGTTATTCTCGGCTTTGCTTGCGTAATATATAGCCTATGTCCTTATCGGTACCCTAACCTATGTGTATGCAAAATTTCATGATGTTCGGTTCAGTAGATACGGCGTGAAAGCGTAACAAACAAACAAAAAAATAAAGAAAGAAACTCACTTTCGCATTATTAGTTGGGATGGGATTGGGATGAAGCTATGCTCATAGGCGGTATGTAATTTGGACACTTCTAATTTGGTAAGAAGTCGCATTATTAAAAGAATAAAAAACCCGACTGCCGTGTATGAAATTACTAGCTGTTACCCGCGGCTTCGCCCGCGTAATACATAGCCTATGTCCTTTTCGGTACCCTAACCTATGTGTATGCAATGATTCATGATGTTCGGTTCAGTAAATACGGCGTGAAAGCGTAACAAACAAACAAAACCCCCTTTCGCATTTATAATATAAGTTGGGATTTACTTCCACTATATTGTTTTTTTGCCGACGTTTCATAGCCTTTGACACTCTGGAGAAGAATAGATTCTAATTACACCGTACACTTCAAAATCGGTCAAGCCGTTTTGGCTACAGAACGCAACAATGTAACGGACATACTTAGAAACATACACACATACTCAAGAAGATCATTACCCTCTTTCTGGGTGGGTCAGTCGGGTAAAAAGGATGGAAATGAAATCCTTACACTTTAGTAAAGTTATTTTAGTTTAGTTATTTATTTATTTATTCTACGCTAAGAACTTCTCATTGAAACTTCGGTAAAAATGTGTAGTGTATTTTTCACATTTGTCCGTTATTTAAGAGCTAAGATCAACAACATCAATGTGTAAGCATTCTGACAATTATCTATATGTCGAAATCCGTGAAGCCATTGAGAAGCTATTGTGGAATAAATAAACGCACGTACATATACATTCTAATACAAGTGAACATCACAAACACCTTTATCCCCTTCCCCCAGTCCAACTATCTTCTACCCTTTTCCCGCTGACGAACCAATAAAAGCCAATGAAACTGTGTGAGTATTGTAATCCTCCTTTCCATGATGCAAATCTAAAGAGGAGAATTCTTACGGCTAAGATGAAGACATATACATTTAGTTGTGGTAGTGGCACGTTACCGGCAAAATTAACTTTTGCCATTAGCTTGAATGGGCCGGTTCGTCCGGGGAAGTACCACACTCTCACAGAAAATCGACGTTTGAGTAGTAGCTTTACCGCATCTTTGCTTCGTTTGGTAAGAGCCGGAGGCCCATCCTCCCTTCCCCTTCGGGAGGAAAAAATAAAGACCAGCAATGCTCTTCTAACACCCCTGGTGTAGCAGTTATCTAGGAGCACCGGTGATCAAGTGACCCGCTTGCTCGTTTGTCGTCATATATCAGAAAAAAAACTCAAAAAACGTCAGTCTCCTAGGTGGTTGTGTAAAAAAGAGATAACGTGGCCAACACTACACATACGGATATCTTTCGATTCATCTAACTTGTAAAATACTCTATGATCAATAGCGTGATCGCTCTACATACAGGCAACGGCGTCTGTCTGTGTTTGAAATATGCGTCATGATAGCAAGACCACTTAGTCTTTTTCTTTTCATTTGAGACTTTTTGTGTAGATGACACGGTCAGTCGACCATGCACACCCTGGTTCTTCGGAACCGCCTCCCGGCCTCTGACGTGGTTCCTTTTTGCGGTAAAACTGATGTTAATAAAGATATTTTTGTTGGATGCCGTGTGGTTCCCGGCAGAGTAGAATAGAACCACTCCAAGTCTTCCCATGGATGTTGCAGAAGGCAACTTAGGAAACACAAGCTAAACAAAGCTCATGAACGTCAAAGAGACCTTTCAAACTCGGCTGGCAAGTGTGGACAGTGTAGGCCAAATCCTCTGACTGTTTTGACTATACATATATACCTATAGCCAGAACAGTGGAGACTTAAAAAGACCTGATGATGAAATGAAATAAAAAAAATGTGGCACCCGGAAACTGCTGCGGTAAAGCTATTGCATAGCATTTTTATCAACTAATGCAATTTTAATAACTATTTATTTTTTATTTATGCAGTATTTTTTTTCTTTGATAATAATTCAAGTTACACCTTTTGATTGAGGTGACCGATAAGAAAACAAAATTTGAAATTCGAATTCTGGGGTGTTAGGTTTTATTTAAGATCCAGACCCGCTTGTCAGTAATATGCCTTCAAAGAGCATTGGCATTCTTCGGTCACGTGGCGCGACGCGAGTCCAACAATCTGGAAAAGCAGGTACTAGTCGGTCACGTGGCAGGAGTGAGACGTAGAGGCAAACCACCAACACGCTGGACTGATCCACTCCTGAATGCCTTGAAGTGCAACACCCAGGCTGCCATTCGCCTAGCCCAAAACAGATCGGCCTGGAAACAACTTGTAGCCGGGGCTAATTATGGTGGTCACGACCCTCAGTCATGAGGAAAACGACGAAGAAGAAGGTTTTATTTCGTTACGGAATTTTAGGCCAGTCAACATCGACATTAAACATTGCAAACGCACATGTATCGGCGATTTTTTTATATATTGTAGAGACCACTAAGAATAGCTTACAACCAAGTTTGCAACTTTCTTATCCTTGTGCTACTCCTGGGGGGCCCGAAAGTATGGGACTTTTATCAGTTTTTACGAAAAAACCTACCTTAAGGATGCCTTTTTCGGGTATCTTTGTGATGTGCTTTTATAAAAAAAAAATACTAAATTTTCTACCGTTTGAGTTAATTTGAACTCTCTTTAACTTATAGCTATTGAGTCATAGCTTGTCAAACTATGTAAACTTTTTCCCATATTTGGCACAATTTGTGGTAATTTTGCTTCTTTGTGTCGATATTGACTGGCCTATTTCTTGATTCGGTCGCCGCGCTCAAAGCCCGCGATAAAAGCTATGCAATAGCTTAAAAAGGCAAATTTACTTCCAAGTCAAATAATAATTCTCGTTTAACGCACACTAACAAAATGCGTGTGATGAGTGGGCACTGCAACTTTGTTGTGCACATTTGTTGCATATATGTAATTATTTGTGATTTTCATTTCAGATATTTGAAGCTCCGTATTGAAATTAAAAGGTTTTAACTTAAAGAAGTTTTTTTATTGGTATAATTATTAGTAAATAATGTAATACTATACAGCTTGTAAATTTACCCTCGACATTCCTTCGAAGGGGTGACTCAGCCCATCAGATTGAAAGTCAATTGACATTTTCATACTTGTGTTTGCCCATTTACTGCTTTAATTTATTACATTTTGAAACGAGTGTACAGTGCGACAAGGATCT
The DNA here is from genome assembly GCA_963082605.1 of Rhodophaea formosa. NCBI lineage: Eukaryota > Metazoa > Arthropoda > Insecta > Lepidoptera > Pyralidae > Rhodophaea > Rhodophaea formosa. Next base: position 6,040,828 of record OY720225.1, on the reverse strand, counting down.
TTGGCACCTATTATGACATTTAAATGGGGGCGCTGTGTGTAATTAAATACACTTGAAGAACACTAGAGTATAACTACAAAAGAAAATCAAGCGAGTTCACAAAGCTCACAAGGCATTGATCCTATAGGAAAAGTTGTTCATATCGACGGGTTGAATTACCCCTTTAATAATCCAAAGCGGTCAAAATTTCTCCATTATACCGTTATGTCGTTCTGTCCGTTAGTAGATAGAGTCACAAATCATTCAATATTTCCTGTGCAAGTGAGTAATTAAGCCATTACAAAAACTTTCCACTTCTGGTTGCAAGTTGACACGCATTAAGAACATTAATGCCGTATGGTTCCCGGCAGAGTGAAAAAGGACTACTCCAAGTCTTCCCGTGGATTACGTAAAAGGCGAATTAGGAAACACAAGCTAAACAAAGCTTATAAACATCAAAGATACCTCTCCAATCCATCTAGCCAGCGTGGATAGTGTAGGCCAAATTCTCTGACTGCTCAGGCTAATCTATAGCTCTGGTAGCATTTCAATGATGACATAAATTTTTTCCAATTCAATTTTTATCATGACATTTAATTAAAACAATGCACACTCAGTCCACATATATATAAGTAGTTTATAAGGTCTAACTAGAATTGTGAGTTGACGTCGCTTGGAGAAAATGCGCTGTGCAGTTTGTTACCGCTTCTTCTGCACTCCGCTTTGGAAGCGGCCTAAACTTAGCCATAAGTAATTATTGACGTCAACAAAAATTTTTTGTTGTAAAAATTGTAAACACAAATATGACAATTAATAAGTGTTCAAAGAAACCTATATTAAATAAACGATTGAATCTTGAATCTTGAATCTTGGTAGTACAGACAGGGTAATTTTCTTGCAGTGGAGACTAAAAAGACGTGATGATGATGATGATGAGGGACATTAGTGTATAGTTTGAGCAAATGAAAATTTAACTAGTACACCGTTGCTTTACTCAACTAAGACTAAGCCATAAGGAGAGTTTGTGTATGTGTAAATGTTGGAGAAAATCTTTTCCTTCTTCTTCTTCACCTTATAACACATATAAATGTGACGTATACGGAATAACATGTAAGTATATTCCATATTCTTATCACTTCACTACATATTATAAAACAAAGTCCTCCACCGCGTCTGTTTGTCTGTCTAGTCGCGATAAACGAAAAATCTATTGCGCGGATTTTCATGTGGTTTTCACCAATAGATAGAGTCATCATTATCATTTCGTGTAGGTGACACGGTCAGTCGATCATGCACACCCTGATGTCAGAGTTCTTCGGAAACGGCAGCCGGGACCAAATAGATAGAGTAATTCATAAGGATAAAATTTTACAACATATCTATCAACCAGGGATATTTACTGGGGACATACGCCTTCCGTGAGTCCACCGACTTGCGGCGATCCTGATGAGGTCGTCCGTCCACCTGGTGGGTCGTCCCACGCTGCACTTCCCTGTTCGTAGCTGCCACTCCAAGACTTTATTGAACAGCCAACTTTACAATACCATAGCTTAAATATCAGAATTGTACATACGAGTAGACTCTAAAAATAGAGATGCATATTATTTAATAAAACTCTCGATTTCTATAATCGTGCTATTTGTACGTTGTTTTTTCCCAAGTGATGATGTTAAGATATCGATACACGCATCAATTATAGAGTTATGTTTGTAATGATTTGTTTTCTTACAATAATCTTGAAACACGACATATGCTGATGATATTAGCATACATGATTAGATAAAATATACGAAACTATTGAAATAATTATCTTTCGCTTATAAAATGGATTGTCTTCAAACACGATAACCTTTAGGCTTACCCAAGGCTTTAATAACTAAATCAAGAAAACTTGGGTTCAAAAATAGGATGTAATAAAAAAAATAGATTTTTTTTCCAGATGAGTTCAAAGAACCAACAATTCATAGTTTGTTTTTCGTATGTGTAAGTGGCCAACACTGGTGTCAGATTTTTTCAAGCTGCCTTAAGGCATCTGACAAAGCTTAACGACTGCCATCAACGATGACAGCCGGGACTAACGGCTTAACGTGCAAACTTTAACTTTAACAATTCCTTTAAAAGTAAGAACATATTTCATACAAGATGAACGATTTAACATTTTTATCTATTTCAAATTCAAGGAAAAAGATTAAGGTTAAAAAAAACATTTATCTTGTATCGGTTGCTATAAAAGTGTGAAAAATACGCACTTTTAGGGTTAGATTGAAACAGACAAACAAATAAATTCTTTACGAGTTGCTCGTCCATGTAAACAACAAAGTAATCAACACATTAATCATTTGCTCGACTGACATGAACAGAAGAATGACATGATTTTTACCTTCTGCTGTATATATCAATCTGGATAATTATTTATGTTATACAATATCTAAGGCTGAATTTCACTTTTTACACTTTTAAAATGTCAGATATAACTGAATCTAACAATGATGAAACAACAGACTTTGGCAATTTAACAATGATCGATAATTTAAGTTTCGTTTACTTTCATAAATTATAAATGATATCCCGAAATGAAAAAAAATGCTTTTGAAAACTCAACTCACATAATTATATTCAAAAACTTAATGATGAAATATTTTGTTGCACATAGATATATTATTAGCTATTTGGCAGCTCAAAATCGAATAGGTCTCCTTTGGCTGGTAAGACAACGTTGTACAGTCATTAATAAAAGTGGATTAAAAAATCAACATTATAAAATCATACATTTTTTGTAACATGTATCACCTATGTATGTAAAAGTCAAATCAGAAATTTAGTGGCATTAGATGTAAGTGAGCAGTGAGAAAGAATTTTTAAAAATTCAACCCTTTTAAGAGGATGAAATAGGGGGTGAAGTTTCACGCAGACGAAGTCACGGGAAAAGTGCTAGTCTTAAAATAAAGAAACTAACAAATACGCAAATATATAGGTTAATAGAATGATACTCATATGCAAGGCTAAAATTGATGAAGACAGCAAGATTACACTTTATAAAAAAAAAAACTTTTTTTGACTTGCCAGGATTGACAAAGACGTGGTGTTATGGAATGTAAAATGTGCAGCTTTTGGAAGGTGCTTCGGGCTTCGGGGTGCTACAGTTGGGGTTCAGCTGGGAGAAAAGAAAGCAAAGGCGCATGACATGATTCTTTTGATATAACATCGGAAACGTCTGTAAATTGTAGGTCTCAATTAGGTTAATCAAATAGAGTCTTTGAAACACAAACTTTAAAGTTCGTCGGAAATAACCGGTGACATGCCGTGAGGTTCCCGGCAGAGTAAAATAAGACCACTCCAAGTCTGGCCGTGGACGTCGTAGAAGGCGACTTAGAACTTTTTAGTTGTGGTAGAGGCACAATACCGGCAAAGTTCACTTTTGCTAGTAACATGTATGGGCCTGCTCATCCAGGAAAGCACCACACTCTCACAGAAAATCGACGTTTAAGAGTAGTGGCTTTACTGTTTCTATGCTTTGTCCGGTGAGTGAGGGAGCTGGAGCCCCTCCCCCTTTATTTTTCCCTCCCCAGAGGGGTCTGGGAAGGGAAAAATAAAGGCTGGCAATACTCTTGCAATACCCCTGGTATTGCTATTGACCATGGGAAGCGGTGGTCACTAACCATTAGGTGACCCGCGTGCTCAACGATCGAACCGGCGGCAATAACTGGCGGCAGAGTTGGCACTCTTGAAATTGACCAAGTACGGTGTTCTCCTGTAAAGATACACATATAAACATAACCTTTACTTTTACTTCGGTGACGGAATAAAATGCAAGTTTAGTTGACGAATTCGGATAGAAGTTTTCCCCTTCTAAAACCCGAAGTGACCGTCACCATATTATAAGGCCAATCGAGTGACACTGGTTTCATGACGCCTGCTACTGGTTCCCGGCTTAGCTTTAGGCTCTCATTTTCATGATTTTTTAAATCTATTAGAAACATGTTTCTGTTATATTTATAGAAAATGTTTATGCGGCAGTGGAAAAAAATATAATAACTAGCTATTAGGTTTTAATCCTATAAACATATTCGAAATAATAATTTGATTTATAGGGTTGAAGTTGTTTATTTTATCGTATATCGGAATATTATTTTACAAATCTCGCTTGTACTTGCAATTTTGTTTATTCCCTTAACAACACATTCAGTTCATTAATCGTATGATGAAATTTTAAGCTATCATAGACACTTTTCTCCAGACCAGTCCAGCCAACTGCATAAATGCATCGATGCATCCCTCTTAGCAACGTCCACTGTACCGTGAAACCAAGCGCATATAAACGCTACATGTGCTCTAGATTTAAACACAGTGCCTATAGTCAACGTTGTGGGAACGCCGTCAAAATGGTACCACACTACCTCCTGATCCTGACTTTGGCCGTAGCTGTCAGTGCAAGGACGGCAGCCACAAACCAAAACAAAGTTGACGAGAGCAGGAGTTCAGATGACACGATCCTTGGAGACCTCAAAGTTGCGTACGAAACGTACAAGGATTGTAGTGGCAATGACATGGCTCATTGCCTTAAAAGAAAACTAGCTAAAGTATTAACTAGAATATCTAAAAGTGATGAGTTGTCGTTACTAAGTGGCGTAACGATAGTTAAAGATAAGGATGTTAAAGAAGAGAAGGTGGTGGAAGAAGCCGTCCCAAGAGGTTTAGACGAAGGATCTTTGGATAATCTTATTATGGACAAGATTATTGGATACATGAGGACGCATACCGTTCAGGTAATTGAAGCATTTAAGTAAATTACGGTAGACATTTAAGATTTTTTAAGTGAAGATCATTGAGTCTTAATTTTCATAGAAAAAAAAAATGTTGTCTGTCTTGAGATTCAAAAAGAAAGAGCACGATGAGTTTTAACTTAGTTTTGCATGATTTAGGCACCAGAAGAAAGTGATACATTTCTGATTCTCAATGAATATGTTTAGAAAGATGACTCGCGCTACAAACTGCAAAACAATCGGTTTTGAAAAAGGACAGATTTTTTTAAACTACGTTTTAGCTCCTAATCTAATCTTTTTTGGCTTTTATTGAATCCCTTCCTAGGTACTGTCTGCTTGTATTCAAATGTTATAATTTTTATTTAACTTCAACCCATTTACGGGGTAGCCAAAGCTGAAATTTGGCATACCCATGTAAATCTGATGATAACGATCAACGCTGAAAAGTTTCGTCACCATATTTTGCAATACATATTGACGCACTTTTAAAACTTACCTTGTTATTATTTTTTGTGACCAATCTAGTTTATGTAACTATACTATATCTCCGTGGCGCTGCGGTTAACACGCTAGCCTGCGACACGGGGTTCCCGGGTTCGATCCCCGGTCAGGTCATGATGGAAAACAATCTTTTTCAGAATGACCTGGGTCTTGGATGTTTATCTATATAAGTATATGTTATAAAATATAGTATCGTTGAGTTAGTATCCTGCGACACAAGTTCACAACTTACTGTGGGGCTAGCTCAATTTGTGTGATATATCCCTATATTTATTATTATTATTAATTTAATTTTGTTCTTGAACTTGTACTAATCAGAAGGTCAAGACTACAAAAGAAAGGTGGTCATGTCTTATAAAGACACTGATGTAATTTTAATAGCTGCCTTGTATAGTATAAATCGTATATTATTATTCGCGTCAGGCGTATATAATAGATGAGTGATGTGTAAAGGACGGCGGTTGACATCCTAATGTCCAATCAAAATGGGCAACTTGTTACTATTAACTAAAGTTATATCATATTACTGTACGCACATGGAGACTACTGACCTAATAGCTTTTTAAACTTTCACGGTTAGCAACATTACAATGAATCATATCGGGATATTTACCGTGGTTTTTGAATTTCCGAAGATGTTTCGATCCAATTGTGTAATACTAGCTGTTACTCGCGTCTTCGCCCGCGTGATATATAGCCTATGTCCTTTTTAGTACTCTAACCTATGTGTATCAAATAAATAATTTTGAATTTTGTATGCAAAATTTCATGATGATCGGTTAGTAAACAGAGCGTGAAAACGTAACAAACAAACTGTCAAACAAATAAATAAACATGCTCACTTTCGTATTTATAATATTAGTAAGGAAGTAAGGATAAGGATGGTTTGGAGTTATCAAATTAGGTACATAGCTAAATTAAGTATGTTCATATTCATAGGAATCTTAATACGTGAGAGCACGAAGTTGCGGGTACAGCTAATACAGGTGTACAAATCCATGTAACTGGATCGAAATATCAAAAACTTAAAAACCACAATAATCACGTAAATATCCCGATATGTTTCATTCTAATAGTGACCTAATATTTGTAGATGCACAGTTATGGGAACTACTATAAGGTCCTTCTTTTCGTGAGAACGTTTTTTGAAGTTCTTTCTCGGCTATGAATCGTCGCAATCCACTGTCAAAGCAGTAATTATGCTGTCTTTTTATTGTTGTACTGTCAGGCACCTAAATATCTGGGTAAATAAAAATAATTCAAAACGATGAATTTTAGTGGGCGTTTAAAGATTTCTTCAGGGTCAGCAACCGCGCGACTGGCATCCCTGGTGTTGTAGGTGTTCAAAGGCTACGGTAACCGATTTCCATCAGGTGGGCCGTATGTCTGTTTGCCCGCTTAGCAGTATAAAACAAAGATGTGAAAATATTGGTCGACGCTGGGAGTCAAACTCAGGCACTCGTGTGGCTGGCGTGTTAAACGCTGCGCTACGAAGACACGTTAAAAGGACTATTAAAATGTTTCATTCTTAAAAAAAAAAAAACTTTGCGTCTTTTCTTATGTTTATGTGTACCACAAAAATACATCTAACGTGATTTGGCGTCAGATAGCGATCAACAATTTTATGGTTAGAACATTTCAAAAAAATTTAATACAGATTTGAGGCTACGAGATCTAGAGAACTAAATCTGAGAGTAATTATTAGTAAATCATTTAGTACTATAATGTTATGTAATAATGTTAAAAGGAAAACTATCACGTAATATAAGTGTGTAGGGTCCAAAAGTTAAATAGTTCAAATACTGATATCTATGGTTCAAATCGACCATCTTATAAAATGACGTGCAACTACGAAACCCAACCCCATCAGTATTTACACAGCTATAGGTGCGCTTTGTTTTTAATAGCGCGTCCTTTTCCCCTTACGAGGTAAACAGCGCCAAATCCCAACTAATATTATAAATGCGAAAGTGAGTTTGTTTGTTTGTTACGCTTTCACGCCGAATCTACTGAACCGATTATCATGAAATTTTGCATACACATAGGTTAGGGTACCGAGAAGGACATAGGCTATATATTACGCGGGAGAAGCCGCGGGTAACAGCTAGTGTTGCTATAAATTAAGGTACGAAAATGGTGGCTTTAAACTTGAAAAAGGAATGAATTTTTAATAATTCTCATATTTATTCCTATTGCCTTGGTTGAATTTTACATTGATACTTTTCTTCGCTTGATCCTCAAGCAAACCACTGAATGTTTGATAAATTTATGCCCATCAAGGGGATGAATTTTTAATGTACCTATTTCCTGTTTTATATTGACACTTTTTTATCTGCTAGTGAATTGGCTGATCACAGATAAATGTGACGATTATTTAGTCACTAAGTTATTCAGAAGTCCAAAGCAAATTTTTCGGACCCTAAAGTCCGAAACGTCTTAGGTGAGGAGGTAATCGGTAACAGGCTTATATGACACAGACATCAATACTTTTTGTAGAGTTTGCTAAATTATTATGTTTATAATCTTATGACTTTTTTCATTCTTCGGAAGGCACCTATATTTATTCTTTTCCCTATATTTTTTGAATAAAATATAGCCCATTTCTATGTCGCTTTACTCTACTCGTTAATAATTTCAAGATAAAGTTGGGTACATAAAAAAAAAAACAAATTATGAGTTCCTAGCTTTGATCCCATAGCTGAAGTTGATTACATTAATGGGCTGAGCTACTGCTTTAAGGGATGTGTCGAGGGTCATGTTACATTCTGTATATAGTTAAACAAACACAAACACATAAATTTTACCTATGATAAATGTATACGTACTAAATAGTCTATATAATTTAACACAAAAAATTAGCACTTTATGTTACTCGTTGGTCACTAAATGTACATCTAATTTCCAATAGAAACAAATAGGACTATTATAAAATTTCCTCGCACTGGCTGGCTTCAACTTAAGGCTCTATTAAAGTAAATTTAGGTTTTTTTACCACAACTGTTTTTCATGTTTATTGTATTCTGTACAATAAAGTTATGAAAAGGAAATAAAATTGTTGGTTTTTTTGAACATTGGTATTCTAACACTCAACATAAACACGTTTCTAGTCTTCAAAGAAATATTTACTTCAAATTACGCTTATTATACTGTACTTTTCTAGTACTAAAAATATTTAAGATTATGTTTAACTGGTCCAAGTTGACCGAATATTATATTTTTCTTCTTTTTTATCTTATCCTACTTCACCACCACCTCAAATAAAGTAGGTTTAGGGGATTTACTCTTTGTATCCAAACAAAGTGTTCTGTTTGTATCCAGACTCGTACTTGGCCGTTTATTTACCTTTATCTTCGTTCTTGCACCTCCTCCATTTTTCCTTGAATTTTATCTATTCTGGGTGCTAGTAGGCTTCACAACGACTGAAAATTTAATTGTGCTGCGACATAAAGACCTGTTTGTTTTTAATAAATCTTTGAATCGTTCTAGGATTTATTTAGGTAACATTTCTCAGGCACGACATTTCACGCCTATTTGTATTCTTTTTATTATGTTTCATTTAAATTATTTAAGTGTTCAAACGCCACAGACTACCGGCACTTTGGAAACGATCACTGTAGAAACAACGTCGAAAGAAACCACCTTCAACCCATCCTTGATCATTTGATTATGCCAGTTCTATTATGTCTGAAAAATAGTGAGAATTTTATTAATAAACAGTAATACAAGATATATCCAGCCCCTTAAGTCTATATGTACACATCCAAGAGATAAAGTAGCAGATAGCATGTGGCAGGAAAGCGCCGCTACTTATTCGGTCGCAACGACCTAGTCATGTTTACTTTCTACCGGACATATCCACCACGCACATCGACCCATTTTTACAGGCCTTCCTTATTCACTGGAATAGACTACACGCATGGTTTCTCGTTTAGCAAAACTTATAGTTTTTGATTGTTATTCATAGAAGTAATTAATTTTTCTTATAGACAACGTTTTGCTACTATTATATAATATTAGCCGAACGTTAAATAATTTTCACTACGTTATCGATTACTGAATTAGACATGTGAAATTCGACATACTACCGGACATATCCACCACGCACATCGACCCATTTTTACAGGACTTCTTTATTCACTGGAATAGACTACACGCATGGTTTCTCGTTTAGCAAAACTTATAGTTTTTGATGGTAATTCATGAAAACAGTTGACTTTTTTTATAAACAACGTCTTACTACTATTAACTAATATTAGCTGAAGATTAAATAATTTTCTCTACGTTATCGATTACTGAATTAGACATGTGAAATTCGATATCCTACCGGACATATCCACAACACACGTCGTCCCATTTTTACACGCCGTCCTTATTAACTAGAATAGACTACATGCATGGCTTCTTGTTTAGCAAAACTTATAGTTTTATAAGTAATTAACTTTCCTTATAGACAACGTCTAACTACCATTAACTGAAGATTAAATAATATTCACTACATAATCGATTACTGAAGTAGACATGTGAAATTCGATATCCTACCGGACATATTCACAACCACAACGCACATCGTCCCATTTTTACGCGCCTTCCTTATTCACAGGAATAGACTTTATGGCATTTGTTCGCACTGGTCAGTTCAATCCCAACTATTTTCAATTAATTATACATATTCAAACTCAATTCACCCTAAAACCATTTCACTGATTTTCCGGGATCCGCTATATTACTCAGTGTGATAGTGTGATTTAGATATTTTCTTTTGAATAGGGGATCTTGGTGAACTGATAAGTTCATGGGGATCCTCTGGGGGAGCAGGCTAGGGGATCCTGGTGGACGAACTGGGTTTCTCAATTGGCAAAACTTATAGTTTTTGCTGGTAATTCATGAAAACAATTAACTTTTCGTATAAACAAGGCCTAACTACGATGTTAGCTAAAGGTTAAATAATATTTACAACATTATCGATTACTGAATTAGACATGTAAAATTCGATATCCTACCGGACATATCCACAACACACATCGTCCCATTTTTTCACGCCGTCCTTATTAACTGGAATAGACTACACGCATGGTTTCTCGTTTTAAAAACTTATGGTTTTCGATGGTTATACGTAATTTACTTTTCTTTTTAACTTTGTAAATTTTAGAAGCTAATGGTTTACTGAAATGGACTTCAAAATCAATCGCAGAACTCTTTCTAATGCATTTCTTATTCAGTGTAATACTTTTTTTTTGCTATAGTAACAAATAGTAACTATTGTAGGATCATCAATGTTTTTTGGTCTTTTTTTTTTCAAACTTCATAATTAAATCTTAACTCCTGCATAAGAAATATAGTTATTAACAAAAGTGATTCAAATAATAAAAAAATTCGGACATTTTTTTGGTGGCACACTGTATAAACTGTTTTTTACACTGTATAAACTTTCTGATATCTAAATTGCAGTGAAACAGCATTAAAATTAACTACTTCGTTTAATGACACAATATGAAAAGACAAATTTACAGTTTATATTTAAAATATGTATAAAATTTACTACATCTTCTCCAGTTAATTCAAAATCGACTTTTTGACCAATAAAACGTTCATCAATCCGATAGTTCGTATATTCAATCTAGATTTATTACCACCTATTTAACTGGTATACTTATAAGGCGAGTAAAATAATCAACACTAAAATTAATACTTCACTAGTTACTTTTACTATAAATATACTTTTTGTACTAAACTAAACGTAATACAGTCCATTTTGGGTTGAACATTTGCAAGTGCAAAAACTAAACGAAAAGCAATACAGTCCACTGGGGGTTGAACATTAGGAGGCGTGAAAATGAAATAAAAAGCAATACAGTCCACTTTGGGTTGAAAATTAGGAGGTGCAAAAACTAAATGAAAAGCAATCACGAATTGCATTAAAAAAATCGCATACCGAACGTCGACGCACCGTGACTATGCTTTCTAGTTGCATCTTGGTAATAGCATGCAATTATTTCATCTTCACTTTTTTACAAGACACACTCTATTAAGCAGTTCTCCGAGTCCAGCCTACTTAACTGTACGGTTTCTTTTAATTAGTGCATGTTATGCGTGACAAAATGCATTTCTCGATATAGATGCGCTTGCTTACTTAATGCATTCATGTATTCTGTATTGGTAATATAAAATCATGATGCTTACAGATTTTCTGTTATAGACATTTCTTGTTTATAAACGAGTGTATTGTCCTAGAACTGTTAAAGGCCAATATTATATTATAATACGAGTAGAAGTGATAGCATATTATTATTTACGATCGTACATTATTCATCTATACTTATATGATAAAGAAGAAAGATTTGATTTTTTGTTTATGAAGACTAGGCTCTGAAACCACTAGACCTATTTCCAATATTATTTCACCCATAGTAAGTTATCTGCGGGTGACATAGACTATATCATTCATGTTGATGAAGTCGCGGTAGAGTCATAAACTTACGGCACAGTCAACACAAGTCACAAGCCGCCTTAAGGCATTTTATATTGCTTGATAGATCTCACTCTCTCTCTCTCTCTCTCTCTCTCTCTCTCATATTTTAGAGCTAGGCTCTTTAAGGTGTTATTGCGTGGAAATAAACGCGTACCACGACTCATCATCTCAGTCACAAGAAGTCTACTGCTGAAAGTAGGCCTCCCCTAAGGATTTCTAATATGACCGGTTGGAAGCGGCCTGCATCTAGCGCCTTCCTGCGACCTTTGTCAGGTCGTCCGACCACCTGGTCGGTGGGTGTCCAACGCTGCGCTTGCCGGTCGCCATTCAAGAACCATTCTGCCCTATCCGCCATCAGTTCTTCGGGTTATGTGTCCCGCCCACTGACACTTCAAAGAGTTAATCCACTGGGCTATATCGGAGAGTTCTTCTACGTATCTCCACGTTTCTGATTCGATCTCGCAGAGAAACACCGAGCATATCCCTCTCCATAGCTCTTTGAGCGACCTTGAGCTTTCTTATGAGGCCACGTATAAGAGACCACGTTTCGGACCCATAACCCATCACTGGTAACACACATTGGTCGATGATGATGATGTGTCTCCACCTGTCGGAGTGGAAACCCAAATGGGCTCTCAGGACTGTTGGATCTGGCTTGCCTTATTTGGCCGTTTACGGAGGAACCGTTAAAGAAGGGGTGGAAATGTTAAAGGGCATAACGCCGCGAGTAACTTTGGAGAAAGCGCAGTACACCTTTAGGCACTCCAGAGTTAGTGGCAAGCCACCACCTGCTAGTTTGAGTCCCTCATACTTTTTTTTACCTAATAATTACTCAATAATAAGATACTAACCTTATACGTACGATGTCTTAAAAACAAGAGTTATAATCATTATGAAACTATTGAACCCTCCACTCTGTCTCACATCTAGTGATCAAACCATAACTAAATGGAAGAGATAATACTTGCTTACCATGCGTGAACCTTGTCAAAACGCATGCACATGTAGTTAAGCTATCATGCTCATCGTTTACATCATTCTAATGCAGCTTCGGTCTATTTCTTTTAAAATGCTATGGGCATTCATATTTATAGCAATGTTACACTCTATCCTATCTTTGATCCTTGTGGCTTCATAGTATTGCAATTGCTAGTGAATCGCAGGGTCCCGGGTTCAATCCCTGGTCAGATCAATATGACAAATGATCTTTTTCAGATTGGTCTGGGTCTTGCATATTTATCTATTTTGTATAATATAGTTTCTTTAAGTTCACAACAATACAAATTCACAAGTTATTGCGGGGCTTGCTAAATCTGTGAAAATAGTTCAAAATATTTATTTATTTCATTTTACGTCTTTATCTTGCTTAAATGATTTTAATGAAAATCCTTCTCCTCGTCCAATAATATCGCCGGTTGCAACCTCATCTGTGACGGATCCTAGAGTCTGATATTCTTGCCGAGTATGATTTGGCAAAGTCAATTTAAATGCCTTACTCCAAATTTGCTTGGATAACTCAAGAACCACACTCGTCGAGCCTTTTGGCAGGTGAAATATCGTCTTAATTAATGCACTACAGACAGTCAATTCATGATATTCCAGTTAGTTCAAAAAATTGTGGTTGAATTAAATCTTAGCTCTCGAGTAAAACTTGATCTGGACTTTTTTTATTTCATATTCCAGATAAGAAACATACTGATAGTATATTTCCTTCAAATTCCAGGTTAAATTCCCAGGCTCTGAACTCCAAAGCGAGACGGAGGAGGGACGTGGTAGGAGGAAGAAGTTAGCTCCTCTCCTGGTCATCCCACTGCTGATCGGTGGTATGCTGGTGCCCTTGGCATTCGGAGCCTTGGCTCTGCTCGCCGGCAAGGCCCTCATCGTGTCCAAACTGGCCCTGGTACTCGCTGGTATCATCGGCCTCAAGAAACTGCTATCAAACAGCGGAAGTGGGGAGTCTCATGAGGTGGTGGTCTCAACTGGTGCCCATGGCGGTTCAGGGTGGAGCAGGTAAACTATATACATACTATCACGTGTTTACCTCTCACGAGGTAGACACAGTTCGACGCCGTAAGATCCCAAAGGCCAGGATAGCGTGTGAGTGCGCATAGGTGGAAACGGAATTGAAATAGTGTTACGTCACTGGCTGCATCGCCTATTGGCATGCTTAAGGAAGCATATGTGTAGCTGTTTAGCGATTCATTTTCGTAAGTGTTGACATCCCCAGACAATTCCACATACAATCCTTATCCTGGTCTACGTGTCACTCTGCTATATTTTGAACTACATTATGATACCTCTTAACAATTTCAAAAATGGCTAAGTTTTGGAAAAAAATATAATTTTTATACCCGTTTACCAGAGCAAAAAGTTCTTACGTTTGTGTCAAACCATGATCTGAGAATTAAAATATCCATAAAGCTTCCTTCCTTCATCAGGTATTCTTTAGTCTACACTGCAAGAGCTTGTCTCGCTCTGAACTGTCAGAGCTATATATATAAGGCAGAGTAGTCAGAGAATTAGATCTATACTCTCCACGCAGGCCAGACAAGACGGAGAGGTGTTTTTGATGTTTATAAGCTTTGTGTTTCATAAACGCGCCCTCTACGATATCCATGAGAAAACTTGGTGATCCTATTTTACTCTGCCGGGAACCACACGGCTTAGCTACCTATATATGATATTGCGTAAATCTATAAAATTACAAAGACGGACATAATAACTTTCAAGTTTTAATTATATTATCTTTTTCAGGTCGCTCGAAAAGTCGCATGACTTAGCGTACAAGGCGTACACCCAATAACCTAATACACCCACCGAATACTATAATTACGAATAGGGAACAGCCGTTTCATTCAGATGTATAATATAGGTGCTGTACGTATAATTTATTAATAATATACGGTACAGAACGTACCCTGTGAATGACATTCCAGTATCCATACACGAGTTTAAAAATGGAAAGTTGAGTATATTTAGAATTCGAGATTTGTGTTAAAAATTCTAAATTCAAATCTCTAAATTTTATTTCAGAATATACTTAATGGTCAGTACTCAGTTTTAATAAATCATTGGATATTTATAATTTAAAAATTGATTATAAAAGTTTAAATAATATAATGCGACAAAATGGCTTGATTTAAATGGACAAAAGATGTGCTACTGAAAATATAATTTAGATATTTATTTCCTAGGAATTTGGAAGAACCTCAATACTATCACACGAAATGGCAATTTCTTAAATTATTTAAATTATTACTAATTTATTAACAAGACCAACAGTATATAAATATAAGTATATTTATATGTACAATTTACAAGAGACTTTGGAGTTTGCTTTAAAATATTAAAAATATATACTTACGTATATTATACTAAAATATAATTGATAATATTAATTGTATGTATACTTATGTTTTATTTTAATATAATATGCCAGTATATATGTATAATGTGTACAAATAAGCACGTATTTCAGTTTAATATTTTCATATTTCTGTATTTTTTTCCAATATCTATATATATGTACAATAGTTTTAATGGAAACAAATAACAATTATTAAAACTGAAAGGGTAGTGTGTTGTGGAAACAACGATTATTGATAGCGCAGAGCAAGTGGGTTTTGTGGAAAAAGTACCCTAATAATTATTATATTAAATTTGATCCCCATATTGTTTATATTTATTTTTATCATATTTTTTTTAATTTTGAGTATTTTAGCGCAATCAATTTATTTGATATTTATTTATTTATTTATTTTTATTTGTTATATATTTATTTATTGAGGTTTTTACGGTATATTTTATTTAATTAATTGTATCTATGTACATATTGTAAATAAAGTGGCATTTATTTATTAATTCTTAATTTATAATGAGTATTAAATAACCAAATATTATTTTTAATTCATTATTTTATGGTTACTACAAGACTAGGTTACTGATCTCATATTTATTTTTATTTCATCCTATTATTATTAAATACATTAAAAATATGGTGCTGATATAATGCAATGTAAATATTGTGAAGTATTTTATTCGCCTTACTTAAGTATGTATATTGTATATGTTCTTAGTTTATTTTATATACGAGTCAATAAATTAATCTTATGATTTATAACCGAATGTAATAAAGCTGTTGGTTATTGAGGAGTAGTTTTATTTTTTCTTCTCTCTTATACAGAGGTTTGTTTTTAATTATTTTTTAAGCTTTGTTCTTTATTTGATTTTGTGTAGTCAAGAGTGAGTAGTCAACAGTGGTGTCAGATTTTTTTAATTGCCGAAAGGCATCTTACGAAGTTTGTCAACTAATGGTGGAGTACGAGTATGAAGGAAATCGAGATATATTTATGCCACTTATGGCCATGGCCACCCATCTTAGTGAGAACCACGCCCGATACTGTTTAACTTTCATAATCGTATACCAACTTGATCATTGAGTAAATTTAAAATTTTAATTATTAAATATTCCTTAAATACCTACCGTTAATAAAAAAAGAGAATGTATCCGTTTTTGAAGATACATGAAAACGTCACCTTTTTCAAGCAGTTAAGTACTAAATTGTCTAAGTACCGAATGTAATATAACCAGCTGCCTGCCACCATAGGGATCCCCCTTTGGTGAAACGAGTACAAAAAATAAAGGAAGAGGCAATGACGACCATAACTTTCTGACAAAAAATGATTATTTCTTTCCTTACAATGGCCCCTATATAGGATTGCCAGGCGTCCGGATAGAGCCAGACACAGTTAGGCCTTTTGGTTGCATGTCCGGCCGAATCAATCGTAGTCCGACCTGTCCGGCTTTGGTTAGGCTTTTAAAATTTGACCATTTTTATGAAGATTGATAAAATTTATGAAAATTTAATGGTAACATACCCCTGCCTGATTTACTTACGTGTACTACGAGTAAAATATTATGGGACTCCGGCCTTTTAACCCAAATGTCCGGCTTAATTGGCGGCTCTGTCCGGCTAATCAAGACCTGGCAACCCTACACCTATAGGAGCCTAGCTGTTAAGGGGAAGTATGAATAGGTTTCAGTGATTGTGCTATTTAAAGTGAGAACGTGACAAACACGTTTGTGTGGTCAAAAACGGCCACATTTGGCGTAAACTCTAAGTAAAGCTTCACGTTCATTCCGACGTCTTTTTCGAAATGTGCACTCCGACGTCCTCCTATACTTTGGTTCCGGTAACAAGCAAACCCAAGTGATTTGCTTGTGTTTTTTGTAGTAGTACAAATGATACAAGGTTGTATCATTTGTACTACCAGATGTACTTTTCGGTAGTACTTCTGACACGGAGCGACTTTAGACTGTAAACAATAGTTCATGAAATTGTTATCTAGGTATCGGGTTATCTAGGGCCCCGTAAAACAATTGTAAAATGAAATCTTCGTTTTCTTTGAATGACAATTGGGTGCAATACTCGACCCCATAAAACTCATGTATCTCTTAAATAATCAATAGCGTAGGTACCAGTTGGCTTTTCAACTGATTTTAGTAGATCATCGTCATTATCAGTTCTGTTTATTCTCCACTGCAGGGAACGACCCTGTCTGTACTACTAGAGCCATATATTAGCCAGAGAAGTAAGAGGATTTGGCCTACACTCTCTACGCTTGCTAGACGGGTTGGAGAGGTCTCTTTAATGTTTATGAGCTTTGTTTAGCTTGTGTTTCCTAAATCACCTTCTACGACATTAACGGAAAGACTTTGAGTAGTCTTATTCTACTCTGCTGGGAACCGAACAACCTGTATGACTTAATACTTGTTCATCACTCGCTTGTCATCATTGATGGCAGTCGTTAAGCTATGTGATGCTTTTAGGCAGCTTGAAATATCTGACACCTGTGCTGGCCACTTACACATAATAATTAAGCAAAATTAAAAATTTTGCAAAAAAAACCCACGACACAACATTGTTTTGCACTAATATTGTGGCGCCCCCTAATGAGTTACAGCCATGACACCTGTCTAAGAACATGAACTCATCAAACACAAACCCGTTATTGAAAACCGCATCAAAATCGTATCATTAGTTTAGAAGATAGGTGGGAACATTACTTTGCACAAACAAACAAACATCTCTCACCCTAAACACATATACCTGCTCCGTTCCTTCGTGGGTAAAAAACAAAATCACTAGCCAAAAGCTAATCGTAGTTTTTTATTTCTTAAGGTCATAAGTCTCTGTCCACTTGGTTAATAATTTGTGCACCCTTATACGTATGTTTACCTATCACGCAAAGTTATTTAAGACCCTAGACTAAATTTCCTCATAAAGAACCTGTTTTGTCTAAGACTTATGAGTTGCTTGGCTATTATTTTTCATCAGGCGTAAAATTAGTCGATGCAACCCCCGAGAAAAGACTTTAATCTTCTGTAAAAGACCAATTGAACTCCATACGTGAGGGCAGAAAGAATGCACATGTCACACACAAGATTCACTTTCATGAATTTCTTCATAGACCACTAAGTCCTCCAGGCATTTTCAGCGCGAATCTCAACCTTATTTGGGCCAGATAAATAATACGCAATTTAACACAGCAAAAATTTTCGAATTATATATTGTTATATTTATATAGACGAGCTCCGTGGCGTAGCGATCAATACGCCTGCCTACGACACGGATGGTTCAATCCCCTGTCAGGCCAAGATGAAAAAGATCTTTTTCAGATTGGACTGGGTCTTGGACGTTTCTATAAGTATCTATTATAAGATATAGTATGGTTGAGTATCCCATAAATCACAAGTCTCGAGTTTACTGGGGCTAGCTCAATCTGTGTGATTTGTCCGTAAATATTTATTTCACACTTCCTTTGCATACGTTATCATCATCATCAGGTCTTTTTCAGTCTCCAGTGTAGGACCACGACCCTCTCTGCACTACCAGAGCCAAATATTAGCCAGAGCAGTCAGAGGATTTGGTCTACACTCTCCACGCTGGCCAGACGGGTTAAAGAGGTCTATTTGATGTTCATAAGCTTTGTTTAGCTAGTATATATCAAGTTGCTTTTTACGACATCCACGGGAAGACTTGGAGTGGTCCGATCCTACTCTACTGGGAACCAAAAGGCAGTTTGCATACGTAAGTAGTGACAAACATGCGCCCTATAACACAACTAAGTAACCGTCGCGAATATTTGAATTTCGGTGAAAGCAATAATCAGTTCATTGAATATTAATATCGCGACATTACTTTGAATATTCATTGACAAAAATATAACAGAATGGAAAGTTATGTAGCTTTGAATTTGTTAGCTATTCATGTCGATATCCTTTTTGCTAAGGTTGGACTTGATTATGTCGACATGTAAATATTCTGATATCTATGGTCGACATGCATGTTTTATCAGCACCATCGTATTCAACCAAGCAGTTCTATTGTCTCAAATTATTGCATAGTTTTTAAGCATCAAATAGAGAGAAGTGACATACTGTACTGACCCCACATAAAAAGTGGGATAAGGTAAATGAAGAAGAATACATAGGGACAGACTAGTGACTTTGTTTTATATAATGTAGTGATTTATTTTTAATTTACAACATACAAGATACCTATACGGGAAATACATGACCCTTCTTTGCAGTCTGTTAAACATGTATGGAAGTTTATCAAATTAAAGCTTCTTATTTTCTAAAATGAAATATTACTTAGTGCACGAGATCAGGCATTTACTGATCTTCTCAACACTCAAATAAACTATAGTTTTACCACAATGGCTGTTCATAATCATGCTAAAGTTATTACTGGGTCCTATTTCATATTATGTTCGCTTTCGCTTACGCTATAAAGTGTTAGACACATGACAATCGATTTCTCATGTTTATTTGACTCTTAGTTTCTAAGTTAAGACTTTTGTCCATCTGTTTTCAATGATATTCAGGAGAATTTTAGTACATATCGTAAAATATGAAAGGCCGTACAAACGAGTCGAGGGTACGGGCGCAAATCTAAGGAATCAAGTAAATAGGCGATGTGGCTAGCAACCTATCATAATTTTGATTCCGTATTCCATCTTTGTCAACATGCGTTAGTGACCTTTCGGTCTTATGGCCACAGCCTCTGTCTACCTCGTAAGGGATACTGACGTGATACTATGTAAGTATGTATTTTTCCTAATTTATACATATCATATTGATATCATTTTTGTGAAAAATTTCTTCTCTATCTAATCTATTGTATAGATTAAATGACCTCTGTGCCTTTGAATTAGAACCTTGGGGTCAATTTCCGGTCAGTTCATGATGGAACGTTACTTTTTCAGATTGGTATTTGTCTTAGTCTTTGTCTAAGTTTATTTAACTATAAATAATATATATATATATATATATCTATTTATTTATTTATTATTTATTTCGGCTGACACACAAATTGCACTGCAATTGAGTGTCGATGCAAAAATTTATTCTACATGTTAAAAATTTCTTGCGGATGCATAAATGTATTTAACAAAACCATGTAGATAAATTAGTAATTAATTATAAACTACTTCTGGAAAGAAAAGGCGTCCCGTATCTACTCTGTTTCAGACTGTTACGTCACGTGTAAAAGGAGTAGATCTACCAGGCTGACAGAAATCACAGAGAGTATCCTCCGTTTACTGCATCGTAAAATCAATACGGACGTTCACACAGATGCAGCGAGGATGCACTGCTCTCGCATAATGTCGTAGGCAATCGCTTCATCCCAGTCTGTCTAGGGTACCTGGAGATGGGGGTGTAGTACCGCCTCTTCGTCCTGGTAACCTAGTATAAAGCGCTCGTCTACACGTGACGTAAGATGAAGCGAATTCACAGAAAGGAATAAAAATATTAACATTTTTTACAAAATTCAACGTGATCTTAAAGGAAATTTAATTGCTTTTCAAATCACTCATGTAAAAATCAGTATTATCATCTTATGTACATATTTGACAAAAGATAATAAATATTATTATGCATAAAAGTAACGCGAGACAAGGTTATGTTATTGACTGATAAAGACTCAATAAATTGCACTGAAATTTGGCACACATATATTTCTTATGATGTAGGCATTCGCTAAGAAAGGATTTTCCGAAATTCGAACCCTAAAAGGGTAAAACGGGGGTCCAAAGTTTATGTGTAACGCGAAGCCTCCTGTTACAGCTAGCAAAACGCGTTGTCGGGTTACGAAATAGGATGTAGTTGATCAGTAGTTGCAATGTCGAATCAGAAACGAGGAGATCCGTAGAAAAATAAAGGTCATCGATGTAGAACAGTGAATTAGCTCTTTGAAGTGGCAGTGGGTGGGGAACATGGCGTGGAGAACCGATGGCCGATGGGGCAGAATGGTTCTTGAATGACGACCATTGGTCCAAAACTGCGCAGTGTTGGACACCCACTGACCAGTTACTGTTGGTTGGACGACCTGATAGAGGTCACAGCAAGGCGCTGGATGCAGGCCGCTTCCAACCCTAGGCCTATGTCCAGCAGTATACTTCTTGCGGCTGATGATGATGACGAGTTGGCCTATCATCCCGGAAAATAGTATTGTTTGCCGAGAAAACAACATTAAACCAAAGTACTGAGTATGAATGAAGACACATAATATTTTACATTATACTTCTTTTCAAATATGGCAGTAAATTAAATGAAATAACACGATATTCATCACACGTATGAAACGAGCTTAACACAAAGGGGTCATTAGACAATCTATAGCCGTAATACTGAAAGCGAACACTAAAGATAAAGTTGCGATGACGTACATTCTCTTAGTACGTTTCTGTGGGAAATACAAAATAGTATTTTATAAAATTTTACTTGTACATTAGTCGTTACTTTAATAAGATTATGCAGTTTAAAGTTTTTAAAACTTAAAAAAGCTGATACTCTTTATTTTTACAGTAAACTACAAATGCCTCATACAATTCACGTTTCAGTTATTATTATTTTATTTACCACATTATCCCCAATAAAACTGACAAGAAACCTTAATTTTTCATACTGATCGTTAATTCTTTAAAGGAGTTAAATTCCTTTAAGTGAGTGTTGCATAAGGACAACTGATTTCAAATAAATTTTCTTTATGCAACTTGATAATTAATTTTGGAATCACAGTAATTTTGGAAGGTATATTGTCAATAAACTTTCCAAAATTTCTGTGCAATGTGCACATGTTTCAAAAACAAACTCTAACAACGTTATTAAAAGTATAATTTATTGTTTTTTGTGTTTTTGATTATTTTTTCAAAAAGTGCTCGATACATTGCGTCAAAAACTTTATGGGACCACTTCTGGAGCATTACTTATCGAACAAAAAAAGAATCACTAAAATCGATCCATTGACTGACTGAGTAATCGCGAACATACATACAAAAAAAAAACATACAGACGAATTGAGAACCTCCTCCTTTTTTTGAAGTCAATTAAAAATTAATAGCTAATGTGTCGTTATATTCATAACTCACTCACTTTTTATAAACTTTTTACAGTCCGAAATAAACTTTATAGCTGCTCGAA
The DNA here is from genome assembly GCA_963082605.1 of Rhodophaea formosa. Lineage (NCBI taxonomy): Eukaryota > Metazoa > Arthropoda > Insecta > Lepidoptera > Pyralidae > Rhodophaea > Rhodophaea formosa. The sequence continues at coordinate 6,018,627 of OY720225.1, read as the reverse complement.
TATTAGCTGCGAGCTGCGCAGAACGCGCCCCGCCTCCCCGCGCGCGCCCCGCTGAACCTAATAGTGTGTCTTTCGCATCGACTCGTGCGATGTTCTGAGCCGCCATAAAGTTTGATTCGAACTGTAACTACTTATACACATCTTCATAATTTCAGCCGCAACATGTCCACAGCTGGTCATAGGCCTCCCCAAGGATTTCAATATGACCGGTGGGACGTGGCCTGTATCCAGCGTCTTCCTGATCAGGTCGTCCGACCAGCCGGTCAGTCAAATCTATCAGTCCAACGCTGCACTTGCCAATACGTGGTCACTATTCAAGAACCTGTATGCCCCATCGGCCATCGGTTCTTCCTGCTCACTGCCACTCAAAAGAACTAATCAGCTGAGCTATGTTGGCCTACGACCTGAAGTTTACTTAAATTATTTTACGACGTCTAACAAAACAGTGGAGACTAATAAAGACCTGATGATGATGATGAACAAAACACAATTTTATTTATGTACTACGAATATAATATTAATTCTACACAACCTTTACAAAATATCTCTAACAAATGTCTAACCAAGCCAAAAAAAGAATCACGCGTTGATATTGACCTAGAAAAGTGATGTAACATCGCTCTGGTATTCGTAAAAAGAAAAGAAATTGTTACAGCCGCCGAAGCTGAATAAAAAATTGAGGTTGCGTCACGAATGGTACTCGTGGTCATTTCTTTTTAAAAGAAAGCGCTTTATAGTCTAAGCAATGTACGTATAATCTTTCAATTTATTTGATTCAAAGCTTTCAAGATTTCTGATACTCGTATGGAAAGTACAAATACAGATATAACATTCAGTATAAAATTTACGAAATATGCGTTTATTTGTAAAGTGAAATTTGTAAAAAGAAAAGAAAATGTTACAGCCACGGGGGCTGAATAAAAAATTGAGGTTGCTCACGAATGGTACTCGGGTCATTTCTTTTTAAAAGAAAGACTTTCGATTTATTTCATTCAAAGCTTTCAATTCAGCTGATACTTATATATGAAGATGAGATGACGACGACTGTGGCTTAGTGATCATTATACCAGGCTGTCATATCGCAGTGCAGGTCCCGGGTTTGAGTCCCAGTCCAGTCAAGATGGAAAATAGTCATTTCATGATGATGATGTTTATCCTTATATGTATTTGTTATAAAATATAGTGTCGTTAATGAAATATTATATAACACAAGTCTCGCCCTTTGGCGCTAGCTTAAGGTGTGTGATTTGTCCATAAATAATTATTTATCACTTATATAGAAATTAGAACGAAAATTGACATAACAGTAATATTAATTTTGTGTAAATGAGAATAAAAGTAAAGTGGAATTACAAAATTGAATGTCGTGCTATAATAACAACAAATTATAAATGTAAATATTAATAAACATGCAGTGTTGTTTTGTATATTTATATAGCCTACTTAAACTAAAACTAACTAAAATTAAAAAAGTAATAATTAAAACTAATAATAGCAATAATTTCTATCAACAAAAAACCTATAAATAAAAATGTCCCGCAAATCACTGCCCTGCGGAAGTGTTCTCCGAAGGCTGGCAGCATTGCCACGTTGTATGGCAATGCTTATTCTTTGTGCAAAGAAATTGCCAGCCCTTTGGTCATTGGACACCTTTACCAGCCTTTGGCTCACAAACTTGAAGAGCTTGTGAGCTGAAGTTTATATGGTCAATACGTGGAGGGGGAAAGAAACAATGAGCCCCACAGAGTATAATTGCATTACAGATACAAAAAACATTCATGTTTACTTTAAACTTTTCGGGACACTCCCGCCAGTAGACGTTAATCCATTCTATTTTGTTGAGTTTCCGTGTATGAGTTAAACAGGCAGCTCGTATAGCAAAGCTTTGTAATCTTTATTGACATGATTAGGCTGGTGTCCCCTCGACTACAAAGTAAAACGCGTAAGCTAGTTACGCTGACTGATCGTCACATGGTATATCATATAATGACAGTGCTTGAGTTTGTTGTAAATTATATACAACTTATTATGATAAAGTAATTTCACTTTATAATATCATAGTGTGTGGTTTGCGGTTTCTCTTTATTTGCTTTTAAGTGGATTTATCGGTAGCTTCTAACGATAATAATTATATCTTGTGTGTTAGTAGTTTGACGAGCTCCGTGGTGCAGCGGTCAACACGCCGCTGCGACACGGATGGTCCCGGGTTCGATCCCCGGTCAGGTCAAGATGGAAAATGATCTTTTTCAGATTGACCTGGGTCTTGGATGTTTACATATATAGAATATATATTTGTTATAAAATATAGTATCGTTGAGTTAATATCCTATAACACAAGTCTTATTAAGAACTTACTGTGGGGCTAGCTCAATCTATGTGATTTGTCCGTACATATATCTATTATTTATTTAATATGTTTAGTACAGCTTTCAAGCAGCTAAAATATATTTAAAAGTTTAAGAACCTTTGACTTTACTATGGAGCATGTTAGACAGCTCAAGGTCGAAGATCTATGGAGAGGGCAATGCTCGGTGTTTCTCTATGAGACCGAAGAGATCCATAGAAACACAAATCATCAATATAGTAACCGGATAAGCTATTTGAAGAAACAGTTTGTTTTTGTATGTGTAAGTGACCAACATTGAAGTCAAGTTTTTTTCAAGCTGCCTAAAGGCATTTGTCAATGCTTAACAACTGCCATCAATACTCCTCTTTCACCACTGTTGGCCATTAATTTAAAACACGCGATTGTATTCATATATGAAAAGGATTTGGGTTACACTCTCCACGCTGGCTAGACGGGATGGAGAGGTCTCTTTGATGCGTATATGCTAAATTCTCTGACTGCTCTGGCTAATATATGGTACTGGTAGTACAGACAGGGCCATGCTCCTGCAGTGGAAACTAAAAAAAGACCCTGATGATGATGACACATGAAAAGTTTAACAAGTCTTCAAAAAATTACAACATCCTTAATAATGAATTTAGGATACGTCACTTTGACTTCAAAAACAAAACAGGTCCTCGAATTCATTTGACAAAGTGCTTGTAGGTATAACTTGTCTCCAGTTTTGGTCACACACAAAATGTAGACATACATCAAAAATAAATATTTGTCCGTCACCAATGTTGCGAGGAGCCCGATGGCCTAGTCATCATTTCGTGTAGGTGACACGGTCAGTTGACCATGCACACCCTGATGTCAGAGTTCTTCGAAACCGCCGCTCGGCCTCTGACGTGGTTCTTTTAACGACTACCAAATGGCAGCCGCGACCAACGGCTTAACGTGCCTTCCGAAGCATGGAATCATCTTTATTGTCAGACAATCAGGTGATTCATGCCTGCAATGTCCTAAACAAACTGGAAACAACTTAACAAAGTATGCTTCCCGTGGGAATCGAACCACGACCCCCGGGTCAACAGGCAAACGCCTTAAGCAATAGACAACGGAGGCTGATGCGTGGCTTAGTGTTAGTATTATAAGCGCTTCCGCATGTTAAGCATCTCCGGGCGCAGTCCCCCCTTGGATGGGTGACCGCAAGTAGCATGAAAATAACTCGAGCTCCTCCGTGCTTTGGAAGGCACGTCAAGCCGTTTGTCCCGACTGTCATCGTTGATGGCAGTCGTTAAGCTATGTCCGATGCCTTTAGGGAACTTTTAATTCTGACACCAGTGTTGGCCACTTACACACACGAAAAACAAACAACAAGTGTTGGCCATTAACACACTTGATAAGATGAACTAGAATCAGGAATGTGGAAACTGGTGTTTGCACTAGACGTTCAAAGAACCTGTCTTACAGGTCACCAGGTCTCTCGGAAGTTTCATAGCATTCCTGCAAGTGTATGATAAACATAAAATTTAAATTTAAATATTTAAAAAAATGTTTTTATTAAAGACCTGTGATTCCAACAAACTTACAGGAGAACATCTTGTACTATATCTGCTTTCTGCAAATTTCCAGATCTTTTAGGAAATACATAAATCATCATCATCATCATCAGGTCTATTTGTAGTCTTCACTGCAAGAGCACGACCCTTTTTGCACGACCAGAACAATATATATTTTTATTAAATACATAAATATGATATTTAAATTAGATGAATATAGCAATCAGTAAGTATTTATATCAATAGCATGGTAATCTTTTGCCTATATATATATAAACGGAATATTACATTCATACAGCTATCAAAGTTCATCCGCCACCCGTACTTAAGAGTCCCACGTAAAGGCGCAATCCCATACAAACGTAGTTTCGTTTTAGTTTTACAACAGTTAACATGGTTAACAATACCTATACAAAATTACAGCGAGTACAAGTTTTCAATACGAAACTTCAACTCGCTGTAATTTTGTATAGGTATTGTTTTTAAAATTGAAATCTGATTATAAACATCAATATGCCTTATCCGGTCGTATGTACGAAATTTGGTTAAGATTGGCTTAACTGTTACGTAAACGAAACTACGTTTGTATGGGATTGCGCCTTTACGTGGGACTCTTAATACATAGTTGGGTGTGACGTCATGATGAGCGTCTTTCGTTTTTTTAATCTCAACACCCTAGCTCAAAGAAGGCGAATGCTAGATTTAATGTTCTTCCAAAAAATAGTACAAGGTATCTCAATGTTTCCGACGTTATTAGATCAAATAAAAATCTGTGTCCCAAGAATGTATAGCCGTCGTAAGTACATAAAAGATTACTTTTCGGTTCCGTCATGTAAAACCAGGTTTGGTATGCATGCGCCTATGTCTAGATATATATCAACATATAATGATTGGCATAAAATCCTCGATTTAGATATATTCCATGACAAGCCCAAAACGTTTAAAGACAAAATCTTGCAAAATTATAATTTGAAATAATTTTGATATATATATATATATATATTTGTTGTGCATTTTTATTATATTTTCCTAATTTTAAACTGTTTGTGATTTAATCATAATAAATGTACTATTTAATGAGATAGTTAATGTTGTGCATATCTGTAAAAGATGTAAACATTAGAATAAGTTTTACAAATGTTAAAATGTAATGTCTATGTTTATGTTGTTGATGTGCCTAATAAATAAAATAAAAATAAAATTAATATTTATGCATTTTAGCATGCTGTTTTCATAGCGTCTAAAATTAGGTGCAAGAGATTTTTGTTTAAAAATTATTTATCACTATTGCATATTTTTGAGAGGTGTTTCCAAATCAACACAAATAAAGTGTCCTACATCCCTAAAATGATGACAATTAAATAAATAGTCATCATCATCATCAGGTCCTTTTTACATTTAAACAAAATTATTTTATTAAGGTTTTTATCGCATTTATTACATTATTATACACATAACGTTTCGAGCACTTTATAGTGTTGTAAGTGCTCGAAAAGTCTACCTGCGATTACGAACACTGTATACAGTGTTCGTGGTTGCAGGTAGACTAAGTTAACATTTGTCTAGTATTTTATAAGAACTGAAAAATCTACCGCCTTAAAATAAATTTGTTTAAATTGTAACAATCGCGAAAACATTAGTAAACATTAGGTCCTTTTTAGTCTTTACTGCAGGAACACGACCCTCTCTGTACTACTAAAGCCATATATTAGCCAGAGTAGTCAGAGAATTTGGCCTACACTCTCCACGATGGCCAGACGCGTTAGACAGGTTAAGCTTTATTTAGCTTAATGTTTTCTTATGTTTTCGCGATTGTTACACATTTAAATAAAATTATTTTAATACGGTTTTTATCGCGTTTATTACATTATTTATACACCTAACGTTTCGAGTACTTTACAGTGTTCGTGGTCGCAGGTAGACTAAGTTGACATTTGTGATGACACAAAATGTCAACTGTGCTCGAAACGTTAGGTGTATAGATAATGTAATAAACGCGATAAAAACCGTATTAAAATAATTTTATTTAAATTTATTTAGCTTGTTTATTCTATGTCGCCTTCTACAACAATCACGGGAAGAGTTGGATTGGTCTTAATCTAGTCTGCCGGGAACCCACACGGTACATAAGTATTCAAAGCAACCTAAATTAATAAAATTTTGACTCTGATTGTGGCTTATTATGATGTATGTATATCTGATATAAGTTCATTCCCATGACCGATTAGTACAATCTGCACCGCAAAAGATACAGCTAAAGACATTATTTGGTTTTTCTCTCTCAGGCTTAGAGGAAAGAAATTTAAAGAACAATTGTAGCATAAATATAAGTACAATGACATTATAGAAAATGTAACCATAATGGAAAATAACATGAAAGAAAAATTACGTTTTTTGAAACGCTTAGACTACATGTAATAAACATTCTCTGGCATTATTACTTTCAAATATACACATACATACATAGTATCACGTCTTTATCCCTTACGGGGTAGACAGAGCCTAAGTTCATAATGTCCAAAGGCCTCGTTTAGCAAATCGATGTGCGTATAGATGGAAAACAAAATCAAAATAGTGATGGGTTGCTAGACGCATCGTCTATTGATATGATGTCTTAGATTTCGGCCCATCCCTCGACCGGCTTTTACGGTTTGCGCGGGAAAACAAGCAGCTGGCATATTCTACGTTTTTTCTTTTCTCCCAGTCCAGCATGGAAGATACACTTAGTTTCAAATATACTAAGTTTCTAATTTAATTGTGTGAAGTATAAAATGCATACATAAATACACAAACGCTTTCGTTGGTTTTTAGATTCAATGCATTTAGAAATCCAGGCAAGCTAAGTATATTTGCATATTATTATAGAGAAACTCGAAACCAATAAAATAGATTTTACTTATATTCTTCCATGGTGGTGTTGAGAAAAAGAAAAAAACACTGGCCTAGAAGGAGTCAGTGCAATTTTAGGTTACTTACTACCTAAAATTGTATAAATATACAATATTAGGATTTTTTCTTAAAATTCATATTGCTATATAACCTTGTTTTATGCCAAATTTCATGATTCTAGATCAACAATAAGTACACAACAAGGTCGCAGGAAGGCGCTGGATGCAGGCCAGCCGGTCGTATTGGGAATCCTTGGGGGAGGCCTATGTCCAGCAGTGGACTTCCTGTGGCTGAGATGATGATGATGATGAATAAGTACACTACAGTACGACATAAGAAGTCATTCATCATTATGACCCATGGTTGAGGAAAGTTTGAACCCCTGTAAAGGAATGAAAGACATAGGTCATATTTTTCCTTTCAGAATTATTGTTACTAACGAAAAAAAAAGTAAATCACTTCTGTAGCATATTATATGTGAGAACTTTTTTCGGCAGCTATGCTCAATATTGCGTTTATGGAAATGACTTCATAATAAAAGTTGCTTTCAATTTTAAATCTTTCTTATGGTAATAACGTTTCCAATCAATTTAAACCAATTTATTATGTATCGATATCAGATTAAAATGTCAAGTCTTTTTAGCTAGATTTTGACGTAATTAAATTAAACATTTTTTAAATTTACTTCATGCAAGTTTCCCATTTTAATGGGTAAATCTAGACACATTTAAAAATTCTAAAGAATTTACTTAGTTTATTCCACATAGATTGACCTTTTAAAAAGTGTATGGAGATCGATGAATACATGAAAGCAACCTTTCTCAATAAATTTATTGTAAAAAAAGCGTTTTGAAAACGCAAAATTTAACACCGTTCCTTTCTGATCTCAAGTGGCTCCCAATCAGCAACTTCGCAATGTGCATATCCTTTCTTTACTTAACTCCATCTTGTTTAATCCTGCTACCCCTTTTTACCTTAAAGAACGATTTTCCTTTCTGCGTGTGTCGGGTAACCCTGGTTCTCGTGATTCAGTTTCTCAACGCCTTAGATATCCTTCCCATTCCAGATCGTTCTATTCTAATTCTTTCACTGTGCTGGCTGTTAGACTCTGGAATGCTTTGCCATTAGACATCCGGAAGGCACAGACAATTTCGAAATTTAAAAATCTAGTTGTTTCACATTACTCTTCTTCTCTTTGACTTCTACTTAATTGTATTTTCTTTTCCTACTATATTATAATATGTATCCTTTAGGTAAATGTATGTATTTATATATGTTTTAATTACTGTCATATGTTTTTTTTTTAAATATATACTGCGTCAGCCCTGCCTCTATTTGGACTATCTTCTACCCAAAGGTTGGCTGGAAGAGATTGCGCCATGCGATAAGCCCGCCTTTTGTACCGATAATTTCCTTATTTATATGTATTGTTTACTTTTAAGTGTTGGTGCAATAAAGCATTCATTCATTCATTCACAATGAAACGAAAATGTATTTTCATTGGAAAAGTAGATTTTACTTTACAATTAAAAGCTAAATGAACTATTGAGAAGTAAGCTAGTAGGTTTATTTCAATAGTTCAATCCCTCATTGTCAGCAATGAAATCGAAACACAACTATTTATATACGTCATTGTCTTGTATGGGAACCTTTGTTAATAGGGCGGTAAACAATGGTTCTACTATGTTAATCTCAAGAATATTTTTTGCGATGACTTTGTCTACATCGGTACTATCATATTCGCAAAATGACTATGGAACTTTGTGTATGAAAAGAAGTCCCCAACCAAACCTTGTCCAGGAGATTTTTTTTGTAAAATCTAACCTGTTAAATTTAACTGACATCATGGTGTCCAATAGAGCTAAAATTTTGCACACAACTGTAACTTGTTTGATAGTACGTTTGAATCATCGAGTAGAATAAGACCACTGCAAATCTTCCCGTGGATGTCGTAGAAGGCAACTTAGGAAACACAAGCATATAAACAATAAGGAGACCTCTCCTACCCATGTGATCAGCGTGGAGAGTGAAGGCCGAATCCTCTAACTGCTCTGGCTAATATATGGCTTTGGTTGTACTGAGAGGGTCGTCCGCCTGCAGTAGATACTAACACAGACTTGATGATGATGATGACGTGTGAGTACACTCTACCAGGTTCCACCACCTGGATTGCTTAACTCAATTTCCCACGAGATATCCAATCCTGGTAAACTCAGCAGTTTACCAGGACCTGATGCAATGTAATGTAAATCAGCTGGATCTTGTGATCAAAGACTCCTTAACTGATGATGAGCTTAATGACAAAATGTTTAATTACTGCTATATTTATTTATTACTATCTGTTACCAGCGGCTTCGCCCGCGTGATTTATGTCCTTCTCAGTACCCTAACCTATGTGTATGTAAAATTTATGATGATCAGTTCAGTAGATATGGCGTGAAAGCGTAACAAACAAACAAACACACTTTCGCATTTATAATATTAGTTGGGATTGGGATTGTGCTTATTGTGGCGTATCAAATTGCTGAAATATAAAGAAACTCTTTGTTTATAAAGTTTTTACTTCTTATCGCTAAGTATATAATTATATGTTACTAGCTGTTAACCGCGGCTTCGCCCGCGTGATTTATAGCCTACGTCCTTCTCAGTACCCTAACTTATGTGTATGCAAAATTTCATGATGATCGGCTCAGTAGATACGGCGTGAAAGCGTAACAAACAAACTCACTTTCGCATTTATAATATTAGTTGGGATTAGGATAATTATTATAAAAGATTTCAGCATTTAAGATGCAGTATCCACAGATTTCTATTGAAAGACTTGCATTTTGTCAAGACTTCATCCGCGTTGATTATAACCAATGTGACCCGTAGCTAAATAAGCTTTCTACAGGTGAAAGAATTTTGAAAATTGGTCAAGTACTTTCGGAGCCTATTCAATTCAAACAAACAAACATTATTTCCTCTTTGAAGTATTGGTATAGATGATAGCGATAAAAAAATACGGCAAGCATTTGAAAAGGTGACTTTTAAGGTCTATGTTGTACCTTAAATGACCGAAGGTTTTATACAAACGGAAGTAACAGGTTTAGGTCATGCCCGCGTATACTAAATCAATATAAAAATATATATGTATGTACATTTCATCATCATCAGGTCTTTCTAGTCTCCACTGCAGGAGCACGACCCTCTCTGTACTACCAAAGCCATATACCTCTCCAACCCGTCTGGCCCACGTGGAGAGTGTAGGCCAAATCCTCTGACTACTCAGGCTAGTATATATACATTTGTTAAGTAGTTTTTGCGTAGTGAATAAACAAAGGCCGTGTGGTTCCCGGCAGAGTAGAATAGGACCACTCCAAGTCTTCCCGTGGATGTCGTAGAAGGCGACTTAGGAAACACAAGCTAAACAAAGCTTAAAACATCAAAGATACCTCTCCAACCCGTCTGGCCAGCGTGGAGAGTGTAGGCCAAATCCTCTGACTGCTCTGGTTAATATATGGCTCTAGAGTACAGAGAGGATCGTGCTACTGCAGTGGAGACAAACAAAGACCTGATGATGAATAAACAAGGAAGTAACAGCTAAAGACTTTTAAAACCCTTATAAGATTTATAAAAAGACTGAAAAGTAGCTAACGTGGTACAGAAAGAGCTTTACATTACCTTATAGAAGTGACTTAATACAAATGGTATAATAAAGTTGTACTAAGTTTATAAAATATTACGATATGATATTAGAAAATAACAGATATGACGTGTATTTCTAACTTACAACGTGCTTCATATAGTTTATATTGCGGAATGCAGCGTTTAAATCGTTTATATTATTGGTACATTGATTGATATCAAGATCAGATTTGTAGAAGAAAATTAACATACAATCTTGAAAATATAAGTTTCCATACATTTTGATGTACATGTATATTTATGACATTTTTAGTTTAGCTTTTAAATATTTTTTCATAATTAGTATTTTAAATATTTATTAAAGTTATTTTTTACTTGAAAATTTGGTAATATATATTTTACGCATTTGTTTATTGTTAAAATTAATAATTTTGTAATATTTGTCAATAAGAACGTCGAATAATTTCTTTACTTATTTAATAACGGTGTTAAAGAGTACTTATTATTATTTATTTTTATTAATAATTACTTCTCATCAACTAAATAATATCAATTAAAACACAACATTAATAAATAAAAAAAAGAAATCACATACGTTTTATAGATCTCATTATATGAAAACGGAAACCGAGCCTATCGTCACACATATTAATTACGTGTCATAACGATTAAATAACAGCTGATCCCACGACCACCGTTGGACCATGACAGTAATGTGAATGAACCTCGAAAACTGCTCGAATTAACATAAAACAAATTGGAAGTCCAGTCCGTCTAGTTCGCTTTTCTTGGCGTGGTGGGGTGGCGCGCTTAAAACAAGCTGTCTTATGCTATGACGCCACATTTTGTGTTAGCTTAGTGTAGGGGTGCCATCACCATGAAGAGTTGTATAGCTGTCCTAATTCTGGCTGCGCTTGCGCAGGCCATGCCTACCATCGACAATGAAGCCAACGACCCTGGACTTGTGGGCAGCGTTATCAGTGTAGTCAAAGAGTGTGTTGATGGAGACGTATCCTTATGTCTGAAGGTTCGTGTAGTGAAGTGACTTGTGAAGTGCCAGTGTTGAGAAATAAAAATTAAAAATATTATTTTCGTTGCAGGAGAAGGCTTTGAAATATGTGGAGACTATTTCTTCGGCCAGGGAGATGAACCTGGCTGATGGCGTGACGTTGATAGGCAATGGGTCTCCTAGGTCTGCGAGGGCTTTGGAGCCGCTGTCCGAGGAGCCCAAGGCCAGGGAAGCCCAAGTGGAGTCAAGATTGGTGGACTCAGCGGCTGATTTCTTGGAGAACCACATCATCCAGTTCAAATTGCCGTCGTCTGCTGTTGAAGGCATGAAGAGGTCGCTCGAAGAAGGTATGTAAACAATATAATTTTCGATGTTTATCTTGCCGTAAATTAGATTTAACTGTTATTTACAGCAATTTTAAGTTTTTTATTAGTATGCTACTTTAGTATAATTTTTGTCATAACATTCATTCCTCATTATTATCAGTAGAATTCAACAAAAATATTTTTTTAATGTTTCAAAGTACATCTAAATTAATACAATAGCTATACACAGAATTAAGTGGATAAATAAATGATAATGAAAGACTAAAATAATAAATTGATAAGTTAATTATTTTAAGTTCCTCTTTCTAAATTAGAGGAAAACATGATAATATTTAATTTAATGTAAAACTTTTAAAACCCATTCGTGTCCTAAACCGTAGTTTCGAGGAAAATACGTATATAAATGTGTTATTTAACAAGAGTACTAAAGTGCGTAAAAATATTATGACATAATTTTATTTCCACAACCGCGTAAAGGTATCGTGTAATCCAAAGATGGTAATTTTACGGTCGAAACTTAAACCTACTCTTAAAGACAAGAACTTTCATTTTCACACTTTACATAATCTGTTGAATACAAACAATGGGACTGAAATTCATTAAGAAACATTACTCATAAACATATGTACTTAGCGGTGATTTTATTACTTACTTACTTCGCTGGCTCAGCGAGCCGAAGGGGATCTTGGCCTCCGACATTAAAGTGCGCCATTCTTCCCTATTCTGTGCCAAATCTGACTAGTCGGACACTTCCAGCTCTTCCAGGTCTTTGGCGACTTCATCAATTCATTTTGGTGATATTATTAAAAATAATAAATATATTGGTAGTCATATAGAGAACATTTTGAACCAAACCTTTGCACATTTAAGATCGAATCAATTTATCTGCCTACATTATGTTCTAAAAATGTAGTATTATGAGTAGGTACAAGAATCATAGAATGTTTGTTCCTGCTAATCTAATATTTACAGTATATAAGTTATACATAAAGTTATATAAAAGCCAATAAAATATTGATTTATATTATATACCGCAAGGTCCATGACAAACAGAGCAAAACAAAAATATCGATCTCATTTCAAAATCTCTCTAAAGATCAATAAACACCGTAACTTTTACTTTTCGCTTTAATTTATTTGAAGTAGATCGCGAAACGAGTGAAATTTTGTTTATTATTCACTTAATATATTCTGATTATACGTCGTGATTATGCGAATTCAATGAATCTCATGTGTAGAAAGGGTATCGGTATTAAGGGCCAATTAAAATATAAAAGTTTCTTTGTTTGTACAAACATATGAATTTAAATTGAGCATTAGCATAATAATAAATTCAAAAGTTTAATTTCAGAAATTAAATATAATTATATTTGTATAACTAACATTAATTTATTTGAGTAATTAAAAAGTAACATATGAAGAGCAATGATTTACAAACTTTAATCATATTTTATAAAAGATGTATTTAACTTGATTATTGACAGTTTATTTAATAATTTGTAATAATGGTGTTGATAGCATGTTAAAATAAACCACATCTGTATAAATTATGCTAAAAATGTTATTTTTGAATTTTAGCAGACATTCTTTCGAATTTCTAAGAATAAATTACAGATAAAATATAAATCGAATGCGAAAGTAAACTAACATCGATAAACATATCAATTAATGAGTTGTTGTTGAGACTCGTGGGTTTTAAAATCTCGTATCTAGAGAAATGAGAGTATAAAACATACAATACATTGAATTATTAGCAAAAATATTAGTTAAAAATATAAAAAGGCAGAAACCCTTTAATGTACCCTGTAATAAAATGACATATATTTTTATAATAAGTTTTGATAATAAGGGGTAAACCCGCTTTATTAAATTACAGCTAACTTATAAAATTAGCTTACGAGTTGAGATAAAATATAGTGGATCCTTAAAATAAAATTGAATTTAAAGGCCACCTTTATCGTAAACATATCGATCAATGACTTGTTTACAAGCCGTGTGTTACTTTCTCGCAACGGTACAGCTTGTACCGTGAACTTGCTCAAGGACTCGGCTCCTACTAAGTTTATTTTTGTCACGTTTATCACACTTAGACTAGTTTGAAGTTTATAAAATAGTAATTTTTTGAGATTTATATTACTATCTCGTAACGGTACAGTTTTTACCATGAAACAAACCCATGAATTATATAGAAAACGATAAAATATTTATAAAAATATCACTAATAATTGCAAATAAACGATTCACATATAATGGCAATGATTCAAATATCTGCTACTTTAGCCAATAATAGTAATTCATAATATTTGTTAAGGGTAGGAAAAACATACACTTCTAGAAAAAAAAGTAAACAAAATGTAGTAGACAAAAGTACTAATGGCATAATTGAAACGTCATTATCAAGTCACCGGCAACACGTCAACAATCAATCAAGAAGTTACGATCTTTGACATAACGATGATTTGATAAGCATGTAACAATTGGCTTGTTGACCTTTCCAAACAAGAGGCCAAGTCATTTTTATTAGGCAAATAGATAAAGCTTTTAGAGGTTACTTATATTCTTATGTACATCACTCATACATAAGTTATTAATTAGTGACATTAATATTTTAACATAAATACGTTCCTTTGAATATTAAGACAAATTAAGTTACTAAAAATAACAAGTGTTTATAACTAAAATTAAAAACCAAATGATGCCAGAAGGGATATAATGAATAGAAAATTAAGTTTCTTTCTTGCAAAAAAAGTCAAAACTTTGAAAATTGACGCTGACAGTTCTAACAAAGATCTTATTAGCAATTTGGAATTGCTGAATGTGCGTTACACTTTCCGTTACATACCTTAAAACCACACTGACTCATTTTGACACATCCTTATAACATTCAAAATAGCCGTAAATCGCTTAGTATTCTCACTCCGTCCTCGATAGCAAGCAGTGGGTCAGGAAAGTAACATTCCTGAACCAGCAGACGAGTTAACCCGGGTCCTTCTTGAACTTTCGTGGTAGAACCTTGTAGAACCAGTTTACTCCGAGGCATCGTGAAATCGGCTCCCGTCTTCTTGAAAGTTGCCTTTCGAACGAGTCCGCGTAGGTACCTTATTGTTGATTGATCGGCTCGTCATTTAATGGAGATTAGTTTAGGTAGAATGAAAGTAGATTGGTTTTCCGATGGTAACGATAAGTATATCTTTACAGCGATTTTCGGCAAGCTGGTTTATACTTTTATTAATTTATGAAGTACGATATGGGATAAAAATTCAGGCTGGTACGATTATTTTGTAAATAATTTCTTCCTACCTATATCTTATTACTTAATTAAATAAGAGTATATCAGTATTGAGAATTAATAAAAAAATAATTGAAAAGTTAAGCTAGTACCCCGTTTGTTTAGTTATTAGTAAAATTAATAATAAATAAAATTAAATATAATTCATGCTTTATTGACGAGTAGGAGCTTAGGATTATTGATATAATGTAGATGAATTTTTGTTAAACGAAAATTTAATAAATTCAAAACAGGAAGGTAATTATAACTAAAATAAATTAAACCACGTAATAAATGTGCAGAAAATACTGAAAATGTTTTATTAATTAATATTTTATTTTCTGATAGTGATAGTTTTAATAAAAATAAATAAATAATAAATTTAAATAAATTTATACTAATGTTCCCAAAATAGTAACACACATTTGTAAAATCGATTAATTATTATTAGCGACTTAGCGGAGTACCTACTTAGATTAAAGTTGATAAGGTGCATGATTTGATTGTCATTTACGCAAGAACGAATGTTGCGTGCTCTAACTGATACACTTAAAATTGTAAGGAAGGAACTCTTTGCGTTTATTAAAATTGTTATGTACGTACTAATTGCACACATAAAATCATTCACGAAGAAATGTTACCCTAAATTGATTTGTAGCGTGTAGTTTTATGCAAAAAAATATGTTTAATGAAGTGAAACATGACCATTGATGTTATTTTCCGCAACATTGAACATTCTAATTTTAAATATGAATATTACTAGCCCATTAAATCTCACCACAGATCAATAACCTATCTGATTTCTATTCCTCTCTTTTTACTTAAGTTTAGTAGACTTACAATAATATGATAACAAAAATAAAATGTTTTGGATAGTAAGCCCACTATTCACAATTGCTAACATAGAATTTTGTTTCGAACTTTTTATTTACATCACGTTACTGTTTTTTTTTTGTATAATTATTTTTAGTGCGAGGCTTTTCACAAATTGATTAATAGTAGACATAGTCAGCCAACGAAATAAATTATAATAATTACTGTTCATTATTTTTTTTAAATATCTGCTTCTTTATTTTTTATTATCTAAAAGCATTTAATTTTCAAGTACCTCATTAATTAAAATCCGTATCTTTGTGAAATTTTTTCTTTGCAAGAAAAGTATAAATGCTACTTAGAACTTTTTCCATCGAACCGTAAGAAAATTAAGATCACAGATAATAAAATGAACCGGATTGCAAACGGTAATGGCGTAACTAATAATTTGCCTCGCTCACGTGCGGAGAGTTACCACCTGACTAGTTAAATAAGATAACCGGGCCAGTAAGCACAGTGAAAAAAAGCAGCTACGAATGAACTCAATACGAAAAGGTTCCGTACAAAAAGTATATTCTTGAGCTACAAATTACTTAAGGCTTGTCAAATTTAGATTTTACTTGTTCTAAAGACCGCGCTAATTGCTATACTTCATTTGTAAATTTGAACTTGTACCAAAGACTTTGCTATGTGCCATATCTAATATATGCTAATTTAAAAAAAATTGCAAAATATTCTAGATAACCGGATGTATCTTTTAATTGATGTGACTAAGATGACTTTTCAGTTTTAAAGAAACTAGATTCATAATTTTTGATATCAATTTTAATTTGATACTTTCATGCTCTATTGGAAGAAGACTTGTGAATAATCTTGAGTACTTAATCAGGATTTATCTTTACATTTTGAGGAACGGAACTCTAAAATGGAAGTACGTGTGGCAGCTTAATAATTGTCTATGCATGTGAAATAAAGAACAATTGCAGCTAGAGCGTACGTATTTATATATTTAGGTTTTTGTAACAACAACTTAACGTGTTGTCGCATAGTCATTACATTTATTAGACACATACACGTATTTTATTTTTGTTTACTTACTCTTAATCGTGATTTTTTACAAAGTTTTATGATTGGGATTATTGATACAAACATTAAAAGTTAGGCCATTATAAATGTCTCTAATGCAAAATCCTGTTATCGAATAAAATAAGAAAAAAAATAACAATTTAGAAGTATTGTAAGCTTTATTTAGTTCTTAGAGATATGACATAATGATATGAATATTACAAATAATCTACCTCACATGTTATTAAATGTAATATAAAGAAGGTGACTGAGCTTCGTATTTTCAGATTACACGAAAAATAATGAAAACGATGATGCAAACGATGAGTAATATTTATTAACTCTAAACATAAGATCAAAAATAATAGAGAAATAATAATGATAATAATGAAAATAAATTGATTTTAGTTGTATAATAAGAAGAGTATAAGGAGAAGAGTATTCAGAGTATTTATTACGATCGTAAAATTACTTCATGGCTTTTACATAAAGCTAAAGCACAGGCGCGAATTTCTCTTTTTCAATTTACTCAATAGAAAACTTCATATTTATTACTTTAAGGGAACCAAGAAAGGAATAAAACTTGCCAATTTGCTTGTTTAAAAATATAAAATTAATTCATCATCATCATTTTTTGCAATTGATGTGTTGTGTGATGTGCAATTTCATTTTTACAATAACTAATTTATTAGAATATCTTATTTTTTTTAATACGAGTAGTATGTAGAGTCAAAAAATTTTCTATGCGGCTTCATTTTATTTTGTTACTTAAATAATTGTTATAAGCTAGTAACCTTATAGGAAAATCAAAATATATATTTTAGATTTTATATGCCTATATTTCAAGCTACTTCTTGAAATATATATTAAATTTCAATCCATGTTGATATCATAAATCCAGAAGTTAGTTACTTGTGATCCGATGAATTTCTTTATTGAAATAATTTAAAACCTAGAGAAGGTAGTAATTTCCTTAAAAAAACCGGAATTACTCACAGTTACCGAGGTATCTAGATTCACACAAGGGTCCATTAGCGTGAATCTACATAGATACCAATAGGAAAAAGATATTAAGTTCTTCGAAACCTATATCTCGTACAAAGCTTTTGGCCTTATTATTACTAAAAACCATAAGACACCTTACCTCATTCACAATTCCACTTCATCCCTTTCTGCTCTCTTCCATTTTGGAATTCCTCCGTCTTTGGAATACTCACCAAAGACATCACGCTATCTCCGAGATCTTTCAGGTCGTCCGTGTCAATTATTTAGGGTTCATGATGTAAAGATTTTGGTAGGTATGCGACTGACGTGCCTAGCCTCATTCCATTTTAGTTTCACGGCAGCAACGTTAACGTCAGTAAATTTAGTGATGAAACGCCGCGTCATTCGCAAGTGTCAACAAGAAATAATTGATTATGCATGTCTTTCTTCAAACAAATATTTGCTAGAGACAACTATTTAGCATTTCTTTTAACCTCGATAACAAGATTTCTCCTAAAGTGTCCAAAGTACTGATATATGAGAGAACTTGTTCTTATAAACGACCTGAACTAAAATCTAGGCATTGTAAGCTAATGCAGCAGTGAGATTCAGGGTCAGGCTATTGTTTTCTTAGGTCTTACAATTATACTGTTGTTTTACGATATCATATCGCATGAGAAAATAAAAACTACATTGATGCTCAGTAGATATTATCTTGCACTGGAGACATTTCTCTTGTAACGGGTGACCCTAAGTATAATAAGGAGAAGGCAGATATAAGAAAAAAAGAGTAATATAATATGTTTGAAATAAAATTTAAATATTTGTGTAAGCGATCAGTTATAAAAAAATTTGAAAAAAGATAAAAAAAATTTAATTTAACATTGTATGGAAACAAATTCAGTTGAAATGTTATATGGCATTATCGTATTATAATTTTAGCACCTAATACAAATCAAAACTACAAAAATATAAAACATAAAACCTAAAAATACAATAAGGCTTCCAATAATAACGTAACGAGTTTTTTTCATATTTAAATAAGTTGTTAAATACATCGACACTATTGTCGAACTGTTTCAAATACCGCAACCCAAATACGAGTTGCCAAACTAAAAATGGAATAAGAAGTTACAAAAACAAAAGCCGCGCATTGACGCACATAATGTTACATAATTTGACTGAGAAGTAGGTACCTAACCGGAAAGAGGAACTTAAAATGCAGTTGCATAAGTGCACATTACCATTTTTGGAGGCTTTCGTTCGGTTCTTTGTGTTACTTATTGATTCAGCATTAGGTCATGCCTTTAAGATGTAACTGTATTTATATCAGCAGATCTCTTTACGTTTAGACACATCTAGAACAAGAATTAATAATGTTTTATTTCTGAAACTTAGCAATTTTATACTAAATGTAACTTTACTATTTTCTAGCTCGTGGCAAGAAGAAGAAGATCAAGCAGCTGATTCCTCTGTTCGCTTTGGCCAAGCTCAAGATCACCGCCCTCATCCCATTGTTCCTGGGTATCATCGCTTTTGCCGCTGCCAAGGCTCTCGTTTTAGCCAAGATCTCACTCCTGGTTGCTGGTATCATCGCTCTGAAGAAACTCCTCGCCAGTAAACACCATGAGACCAGCTACGAGG
Organism: Rhodophaea formosa; assembly: GCA_963082605.1. Classification (NCBI taxonomy): domain Eukaryota; kingdom Metazoa; phylum Arthropoda; class Insecta; order Lepidoptera; family Pyralidae; genus Rhodophaea; species Rhodophaea formosa. Next base: position 5,999,111 of record OY720225.1, on the reverse strand, counting down.
TAGTTGCCCACCCTCATCATGAAGAACACTATGCCAGCAGCGGTCACGGCTGGGGCAGATCCATTGATGATGCCCAAAACCTAGCGTACGCCGCTCACGCTAAGATGGATTAAGAAAATTGACTCGATTCCAAAGGTTCGCCTCAAGGGTCTGTTCTCGGCCCGATATTTTTATTGATGTATGACGAGTCTATTTATTTGTAGTTTTAAGTGTATTTATTGATTTATTTATAGAACGAGCGACGCCCCTTTGTAAGGGGCGATTATGAGATTGTTTTGTTTTCCAATAATCTGTTCTTGTTTGTATGGTCTTCTTGTTGTACTATATTAGTATACTTTTTACACCCTATACGGTATCCGTATTTGTGTATTTTGTTTTTACAATTTTATACTTCGATTTAGTTTAACCATTTATGTTTATACTAGTCCTATTTTTCTAAGTCTTGGTTATTATTTTAACAACTTTTTTATAGTTATTTTGATAATTTATTTTAGTTCTTTTGTGATATAATTTTAATTTGTAAATATTTGAGTGTATATGTGTATGTATGATGTTGTTTATTTTATTATATTTAATATGAAGTACAACATAGGATAATATACTGTTTATCATTGTTGTTTTTATATATTTTTTATCTGTTAATATATTTGTGATACCTATTTATCTATTTATACCCATATGACACTATCATGCCGCCTTTAACAATTATTTATGACTTTGTAAATAATTGAATGTATATATTTTCATATAACACTTTTTTATATATATAAAATGTATTATTATATGATTCGTACAAATAAAGAACAACAAATTTATGATGTTTTTTTGAAAAATAACCCTCACAAGTTTAATTGTATTTATCCTACGAAATCCGTTAGTATAAATATACAGTTCTAATGATTAATTTATTTAAACATCTAAATACTACAGTAGGTACAGTCATGATTGACCACAAAACAAGATACGTCTGTTTCGAAAACCGCAAAAGCTTTTTGACATAATGATGTCAAAACCAATAAAATATCATTTGTTTATCACTATTCTGGACATAAAAGTAAAATATTTTTTTTTTATTGAGATCATCTTCGTCAAACTCAATACAGACGGCTAGAGTAACACATTATTACAAATTTTACAAGAAAAACTATGATCTATTTTTTGTATATATAACTTGATATATTTTTATTATACCGTAATATAATGATGATATTCTCTGTGGTGTAGTGGTTAACACACCAGCGCATTGGATGTTTATCTATATAAGTACCAATCATAAAATATAGTTAGTATCTAAAGACATAAGTTCAGAAGAATAATAGTTATGGCTGTTTACTATTTTAATTAGAAAAAATACGTTTATAAAGATTCAAGATTCAAAATTCAATCGTTTATTTAATATAGGTTTCTTTGAACACTTATTAATTGTCATATTTGTGTTTACAATTTTTACAACAAAAAATTTTTGTTGACGTCAATAATTACTTATGGCTAAGTTTAGGCCGCTTCCAAAGCGGAGTGCAGAAGAAGCGGCAACAAACTGCACAGCGCATTTTCTCCAAGCGACGTCAACTCACAATTCTAGTCAGACCTTATAAACTACTTATATATATGTGGACTGAGTATAAATTTGAGTATAAATTAAATGTCCTCCTCTATTGTGTTTAAGTCGAAATTTAATCCAGATAGGAGAAATACAAAACTATAGGTATCATAGCCTTAGTTATGACTGCCCATACTTCAAAGTTAAGTGATGTAGCATAAGCTTACTTGGAGCTAGCCATAAAGTATTCTTCTTATCGTGTCGGTGGCTCAAAAAGTCTAAAAGAATCCTATGTTTATCCCTCCAGTACAAGTATTTTCTTATGTATGTTTAGTTCGTATGAAGGTGGGTATATTAATACGCCGGAGTCATTAAGTCCGCGAACGAAGTCGCGGGCATCAGCTAGTGATTATAATAAAATGCGAAAATGAATTAGTTTATTTGTACATAAGTTATCATTAAGAACCTCTGGGATACGAAAAAATTATGATACCTGGGTGGTCGACATTATGTAACGCAAGAGTAACCCTGGGAAAGTTAGTTGACATACATACATACACTAAACTATCACGTCTTTCTCCCTTGCGGGGTAGACAGAGCCCAGATCTGTAAAACCTTAAGGCCACGTTTGGCATGTTGGTGGGCGTGTTAGTGAGAATGAATAAAAAATTGTGATGGGTTGCTAGCCGCATCCCCTGACATGATTCCTGACTGCCATTCCCTCGATCGGCTTTTACGATGAGCGCGGAAAGAGAAGCAGCTAGTGCATTCTACGTTTTTTCTTTTCTCCCAGACCAGCATAGAAGTTAGTCGACATAATATGAAAATTAAAAAAATAGGCCAGGTAAGTCCGACTCGCACCAAACGTTTTATTATATATACAACAATAAACTATCGTGCTTCGGAAGGCACGTTAAGCCGTTGGTCCCGGCTGCCATCTGGTAGTCGGTAAAGGAACCACGTCAGAGGCCGAGAGGCGGTTCCGAAGAACTCTGACACCAGGGTGAGCATGGTCGACTGACCGTGTTACCTACTCGAAATGATGATGATGATGAATAAACTATCGAACTAAAATACGCCAAAAAAGTCACTTTTGATGTACGAGTATGGGGATTCCCTAGTAGTGAATGATAAACTCCGCCGTGTGGTTCCCGGCAGAGTAGAATAAGATTACCCCAAGCCTTCCCGTGGATGTCGTAGAAGGCGACTTAGGAAACACAAGTTTAACAAAGTTTATACACATCAAAGAGAACCCTCTAACCCGTCTGGCCGGCGTGGAGAGTGTAGACCAAATCCTCTTACTGTTGAGGCTAATATGCATGGCTCTGGTAGTACAGAGAGGGTCGTGCTCCTGCGGTGGATACTAAAAAAAAGACCTGATCAAGATGATGACGATGATTTGATAAACCTAGTGGATACGCTACGTTGTACCACAGCAAAAAAAATCTTTTGGCGTTTCTTCGAAACGCTAGTAGTCTTTAGCTAATAGTACATTACTGCAGAGGCCGGGAAGTAAGGGATTGCCGGACGAGTATAGTTTTCTGACTTCTATCCTTCTCCGAGCGTCAGCGAGGCCTTGACAATAGTTACGAGTCCGGCAATCCCTTTCCCGCCGAGGAAAGTATAGAGATTTTCTCAATAAATGTGAGGAAATTTAACTTAAAGTTACACATAAACTTACATGCCTTAAATATTTCCCCTTACTAGGTATTTGCCGGTAGTAATTTTTCCACTTTCAAGTTTCAAATTAGGCGAAGTAGGTACTTAAAATCCATTGCAGTGTTGCTTTCATCACTAAAACTCATTTTGAACCGTTTCATTTCGAATAAATAACCAACTTTGCACATATTTACCGAAAACAATTAATGTCAATCAATTACTGCAAAGCGTTAATCACAAACTACGAAGAAGATACTATTACTAGTATCAGACGACCGACTGCCATATGTTTTCTCTATAAGCAATAAGGATCATAGACAAATAATGGAGTGAGGGTGAAAATGAAAAAAATGCCATACAATTCCTTTTGAGTTTCTATGGGGGGCCATAAATTCAAAGTCAATTGACGTGTGTTCTATGCCCTAAAATCCGTAAAGGCAGTTTTTCGGCAGTGGCGTTAATCACTACGGGTATAGTGAAAATAACAGATCTCCCGAGTTTTTAATTTTTTTATTTTCAGTTGTCAATTCCAGCAAAGGAAACAATGCCCATAGAGCCCAGTCATATTTTTCACAAAAAATTTAATAGATCATAGATTATTGTTTTCTTCTCTCGCAACGAAAATTAAGCATATTTTCGTATGATCACATATCGATATTTTAATGAAATTGTAGTTATATTCACGTATTATATGCATTTTTTAAAAATGCAGTGGTAGTAAACTGGCTGTATGACAAGTGACATAATTTACGTTACATAGATTAATTAAAAAGTTTTGAGCAGCGGCCGGGAAGTAATTTTCATACTTATTTCCTGGCCTAGGCCGGCAATGCGATGAATGAGCCAAGAATTACAAACTTCCGGTCTTCTTTTTACTACAGTAATGCCTACATTTCCGAGCATGTTTGAGAAAATACATATTATTTATTTCAAATATGATGAAAAAGTGCCTGCAAAGGCCTATTTTCTGAATAAACGTTTTGATTTTTTGATAGCTGAGGATACAACTGAGAATATATATTCAGATGATGATAATGAACAGCAACGTCTATCAAATCGTCAGTAGCTCCGTTGCGCAGTGGTAACACACCAGGTTGCGACACGAAGGAGCCTGGGTTTGATCCCTGGTCTGGTCATGATGGAAAACGACTTTTTTATATTGACCTAAGTCTTGGGTGTTTATCTATAAAAGTATCTGTTATAAAATACAGTATCCGTTGAGCTAGTACCCAACTAACCAAGTTCACAATTTATTGTAAGGCCGACTCAATTTGTGTGATTTTGTATGTTTATTTGACTAGGTGGTCAGATACAGGCCGCTTCCAACCGGTCGTATTGGAAGTCCTTGGGGGAGGCCTATGTCCAGCAGTGGACTTCTTGCGGCTGAAATGATGATGATGATCATGTATATTTATTTCATCATCATCATCATCAGGTCTTTCTAGTCTCCACTGCAGGAGCACGACCCTCTCTGTACTACCAGAGCCATATACTAGCTTGGGTAGTCACAGGAGTGGCCTACACTCTTCACGCTGGCCAGACGGGTTGGAGAGGTCTCTTTGATGTTAATAAGCTTTGTTTAGCTTGTGTTACCTTAGTCGCCTTTTACGACAACCACGGGATCACTTGGAGTGGTCCTATTCTACTCTGCCGGGAACCACACGGCGAGATTTATTTATTTTATATTTATTATATATATTTATGCAACTAGCATAGCAACTCTTACCTACAGCGTGTAAATTGTACTATTTTCCCTTACAGGGGTGACTCAGACCTTCAATATGAACAACTTTTCCTATTGGACCAATGCTTGGAGCTCAATTTTTTTTTTTTACTTTTCCTTACTGATTGCCCGTGCGGTTGTACACTTTTGTATAAAATGTCGAGTTCGCAGCATTGATGTCGCTGGAAAAGTTGTGCATATGTGGACGGACTGGTTTACCCTTTAAAGGGAATGTTGAGGGTATGTCGATGGTCAATTTACATGCTGTTAAGTTTTCTTGTGTGGTAATGAATACTTACACTACGCTAAGTATGGTTAGGGGTTTTCTAATGTTTTCGTGATTGTTACACATTTAAATAAAATAAAAAGTTATTAATGAAACGGGATAAAATCGTATTAAATAAATTTTATTCAAATATGGGTGTCATCTTCAACTACCTTTCCTGTGGTTGCAGGTATGGCATCGGGTAAGCGCGCTCGGCCTCCCAAGCTGCTGCTTTCACATCTCTAATTCATCCAAGCAAGTAGCATCCCAAATACCTTTATCTTGTTTCCTCAGTCTAACGAACTCCTCTTTCCTCGTGTAAAAACCGGCCAAGTGCGTGTCGGGCCACGCGCAGTATAGGGTTCCGTAGTTGCGAATGACAACTTTGAGTACACACTGTTTACACTCGCACCTCACAGTTTAACGACCAAAAACATCTAACAATAAAGATTGTATGAAATTTTACATTTTCCAGTACATTTTATAAGTTGGTTGCCTATAACTTTTTAGTTTGTACTTAGTACTTAGCTCTGATAGTTTTCCTTTCAACTTCAGTATATATACTACTGTTGTAATTTTTTTCACGTATCTGTATATAACCGTTTAGGAGATAGAGGGGGGGGACACGTACCTCTAACAAAAATTTGCACTTTAAAACCAAATATTTCGGAAACGGATCCCTAAATCGAAAAATGGTGTTCTCAACCTCACAATATTTTTCAAAGACCTTTTTAACGATACCCCACAAGATGGGTAAGTAGAGAAAAAAAAAATGACTCCCCCACTTTACTTGTATGGGAGCTACCCAAAAAAAAATTTTTTTTCAAGATTTTTTTCTACGACTTTTTTGCCATGATTAGTATACATACTCATACCAAATTACAGCTTTCTAGTACTTATGGTCTCTGAGTAAAACCGCGGACGGACAGACAGACAGACAGACAGACAGACAGACAGACAGACATGGCGAAACTATAAGGGTTCCTAGTTTACTACGGAACCCTAAAAAGGGTCTCGATGAGCAGCAGCGTTGGAACTGAGATAAATCGAACAAACTGCGCTCAACAACCCGTCTGTAAAGCATCTCCCCAAACTAGACTCATTTAATACGGGGGGATTTGTTTTACAGGCATATAGGTAGGTTGATAGGCCTCAGCCTATATCCAGCAGTGGACTTTTCGCGGCTGAGATGATGATGATGATGATTTCGCTAAATAATCTAGTAGTTGTTGCTTAAAGGAGTTATAAACATTCTCACATCCTTACAAACGTTCACATCTAGTAAGTGTATTAAATATTTTACCATCAATTTTCAATCTTAAATTATATAAAGCCTAGATAGACTCTACAGGGTGTTACATGACCCTCGACATATCCTTAAAGGAGTGAGTGACACCGTCAATATGAACAACTTTTGCTATGTGATCAATGCTGGGAACTCAAAAAAAATCGTCAATTTCATACAAAAAAAAATTTGCCGCCCGGGTGAAATGTATGGGAAAGCAAAAATTTTTTTCGAGTTCCCAGCGTTGACCCCATAGGAAAAGTTGTTCATATTGACGGTGTCACTCACCCCTTTAAGGATATGTCGAGGGTCATGTTACACCTGTATAAGCCTAAAAGGTTTTTTAATCATTGAAATAAAGACATGACGGTGTCTAGAGAATATATAGTCAAAGATTTTAATGCGTAATTTGCTATCAAACAAAAAGAAATAGTACAGAATTGTTATAAAATGCAATGAAATAGCAAATACACTTGCTAAGCAAACTGTTCTTAGTTTACTTATTAGATTTGTTGAAATTACGATTTTTTGATGAATAAAAATTAAAAAGAAATACTTCACAAAACTTTTTACTGTACATCCCGCATTATTTTTACTTCGAGGCATTTGAGGTTAATACGCAGGTTTATGAGTGAATAATTGGTTATTTCTTGAGTAACTTTATGTCACGGTGTTTTCAAAGAGCTTTTAAGTTGTTTCTCCAAGTGCATAAGCAACAGCCAAACTTTCTTCCGCTATCTCTGCCTTGAACTTTCTGTCAGGAGTCACGGTTATTTTTCATACAAACTTGTTTCAAGTGAGAGGGGTTTACTGGAGTTACAAAAATTATGTAAAAGTATATAATGAGTGTGATGTAATTTCCACACAAGTTTCTTTAGCCAATTAGTTTTCGGAGGTACTTAAAGTAGGTAAGTACTTATATTAACAAGATGAAAAACATTTCATACGAGTCTTGGTGAATACGAAACTCGTGGTATTATGCGCGATACTTGTCTTCCTTTGTCAGTCGTAAAATCTGATCAAGGATATCGGTGATATCGGGTTTTGAAGTAATACTCATTATTATTAATATTTTTCTTTTGCATTAGCTTAATGTAATTATTATATATTTAATACATGTTTGTTTTGTTTTTCGTATGTGTAAGTGGCCAACACTGGTGTCAGATTTTTCAAGCTGCTTTAAGGCATCTGACAAAGCTTAACGACTGCCATCAACGATGACAGCCGGGACCAACGGCTTAACATGCCTTCCGAAGCACGGAGGAGCTCGAGATATTTTTATGCCAGTTGCGGTCACCCATCCAAGTAGGGACTGCACCAGGGGTTGCTTAACGTACGTAAGCGCTCATAGGGTTCACACCTACTGGACCATCGGGACCATGATAAATATTATTATTTTACTGCAAACTTAAGTTTTAAGTACCAATTTGACAACTTGTATGGTCTGGGGTTCATCCTCAATAGCCTGTCCGGTGGTTGCAGGTCTGGGCAAAGGAAACGCGCGCCCGACCTCCGAGCAGCTACTTACTCATCCCCTAGTCTGACAAATTTCTTACCTTTCTCTGCTTAAGAGCAGCGGCGGATTTACAAATTTGCCGCTAGTAGTCTATTCAAACTTGCCGCCCCTACTGAGTATTGAAATTCAATACGTTAGTTTAGTTCACAATCATATTAATTACATTTAGTTATTCAGAAATTGCTACTTTATGATGTGTTCTATCGTCCTCATTACATCGACTTTTTCCCGTTATTAGTATGATTGTGAAGTAGGTGATATAGTGAAGTAGCCGCGGGTAACAGCTAGTCTTTTATATACGGATTACGAACGTAATGTGTATAAATATAATTATATATATTTTTTTATTATTTGGGCTAAATTTGCCGCCCCTCTAAATATGCCGCCCTAGGCTTCAGCCTACTAAGCCTATTGGTAAATCCGCCACTGCTTAAGAGCGTATACTAGTAGTATTTTTTCAATATTGTTTCCATACAAATGTATTTCTCTATTTTCTCGCTGAAAACTGATTCTAGAACCACAAATATTTTTTCATAAAATCTAGTACTAAACCTATTTTAGTACTAGATTTTATGAAAAAATAGTTGTGGTGCCCCTATTTTTTACTTTTTCAAAAAAAAACTGTTTTTGTATATATATTTATTCATTTAAACAGGTTTTTAGAAAAAACAACACATAGGGAGATACCTATTTCAGTGATAGATTGTATGTAAAAAGAATTGTGCCTCTAGAAGCAGTTTTCAGCGAGAAGATAGAGAAATACAGTTGTATGGAAAACGCATTGCTAGTATACCCTCTTAATAAATGGTTCCGATGGGCAGCAGCTACAGAGCCAATATTAGCCAAACAAACTGTGATCACCAACTCATTTGCCATACATGGTAAGTATGTCAGAAATCCTCGGGATGGATTGTATCTAGCAGTGGACTTTTTATGGCTGTGATAATCATGATGATGATAACCGTGGCCTTTGGGTCTTGTTGACGTATACGTGGTACCGGCTCTATTTATCCCGTTAACGGTAAAGTCATGTTTAGTTTTGTTTCACTTTTAAAGGATATCATGTTTAATATGGTATATAAATAATTTTTATTAAACTTAATTTAAAACAATTAAACAAGTCAACAACCTTATAAACAAAAATATAAAAACACTTATAAAAAATATAGACTTATAACCCGTCTCTAACAGTTTCCGGTGCAAAGGTGCCCAAAATGCTAGCCGCATTACCACGTTGTATAGCTATAGCCATCCTTTGCACCAGAAACGTGCCAGAGCGGGAGTCTCCCGTCCTTTCCCCAATGCGGCGTCCTATCTCCTGGATTAAACGCTTAGCGTCCGATCCCCAACTGCCCATGGTTTCTACAGCGATCGGCACACTTTTAAATAGTTAAATATTTAACTTACTCCTATGGAGCAAGCATACGACGTCCTGCCCGAAAAGTAAAGCCACAGGGAGGAGGTGCATCAGCACCTCCTCCCTGTGGCTTTACTTTCAGCGCATCAGCGTTGCTGACTCTGTAAACACGCCTTTTGAAGGACCTCAAGTCATAGCACGCAAGGAAACCTCGGGAAGGGGGCCCATTTCACAATTCTGCTGTACGAGGGAAACAACTACGTGACACTTACATTTTTAGAAACCCAAGATTCAAGAATAGAAGTTTTATTTTTGTTTTAAACTTATTGTAGCTAAGAGATGTTTTAAAATTTTTGCTGTGTTGGTACTGTGGTATGATTAACATACATTTAATAAACACGAGTAGGATGGAATTTGTGATGGAATGCGATTTGCAAAGGAGGCCAAGGAGTGGCTTTCTGTACAAATGTAAATATAAAGGAGTAGGTAAGAAAGTGACATCTAATCTCATTTATAAAGAGAAATTATTTTATCGCAGGTGTATTTCAATCAACATCAGGTCTTTATTAGTCTCCACTGCAGGAACACGACCCTCTCTGTACTGCCAGAGCAGTCAGAGGATTTGGCCTACACTCTCCATGCTGGCCAGACGGGTTGGAGAGGTCTCTTTGATGTTTATAAGCTTTGTTTAGCTTGAGTTTCCTAAGTCGCCTTTTACGACATCCACGGGAAGATTTGGAGTGGTCCTATTCTCCTCTGCCGGGAACCAAACGGTGTATTTATTAAACTTATTTATTTATTCCTCTTTTATAAAGAAAAGTCAATTATTACATCACTTAATAAGAGAATCCCGCGTCATTTTTGGTTGCTGCCGGATTGTTTGTCGGTTCAGGTTTTAAGTTTTGAAGTAAGTATGTGCGTACGTGATGCTGTAACCTTAACTTGGTTGGAAGTTCCGTATTATGACCCACCACTTTCTTTTGACTCAAGATTTTTGGGTGATGCCAAAATATGTCACCGACCGTAATAAATTGTATAAAGATATCTCGAGCTCCTCCTTGCTTCAGAACGCACGTAAAGCCGTTGGTCCCGGCGGTCATCATTAATAGCGCAGTCGTTAAGCTATGTCAGATGCCTTTTAGGCAGCTGGAAAAATCTGACATCAGTGTTGGCCAAAAACACACAAAGAAGAAGAAGATAAATTAACTTTAATAGATCCCTTTATAAGAACCTGACTTGGTAATCTAAGGGGTGCTACTTACAAGACAAAAAAATAATTTCTTGAATCGATTGAGGCGCCTTCGTTGAGAATTGAGCACCTCCTTCTTTTTTGAAGTTGGTTAAAAATTTAATAAAATGAGCTAGCTCAACAGTTAGTTGTGAATAGATACTAACTCAACGATCCTATATTTCATACCTAATAGATTCAGATAAAGGTAATATCAACATACGAGTACGAACATGCCGTTTTCTAGTATGATTTGGTCGGGGACCGAACCTGGGTCCATTGCTCCTGATAAGCACTTAGGCTGACGTCTTAATCATTGCACCACGGAAGCCGACAAAAAGTGAGTATCAGTATTTTGGATACTGGACATAAGTTACTAAAGCTAGTATAATTGTTAGGCTATATCTACACTTTTACGCTGGTCTGGGATAAAAGAAAAAAACATCTAGCTGCTGCTCCTCCCGCGCCGATCGTAAAAGCCGAATGAGGGTATCGTCTAAATTCTAAGGAATCATGGCAATAGGCGATGCAGTTACCCATCACTTTTTTGATTCCCTTTTTCATCTCCACGGCCACCACCATGCTAGACGTGGCTTTGGGTCTTATAGACCTGGGCTCTGTCTACCCCGCAAGGGAATAAGACGTGACGGTATCTACCCGTAACTATAGACCTAGAAATAATTAATTAGACTGTGCGCGTGGAAGTCCAAACTGACGCCAACATTTTGCATTTCAAAAGTAGATGAGTTTGTATTTCGAACAGAGTAAATGGATGCCGTATGGTTCCCGGCAGAGTAGAATAGGACCATTCCAAGTCATCCCGTGGATGTCGTAAAAGGCGACTAAGGAAACACAAGCTAAACAAAGCTTATAAACATCAAAGAGACCTCTCCAACCCGTCTGGCCAGCGTGGAGAGTGTAGGCCAAATCCTCTGACTACTCAAGCTAATATATGGCTCTGGTAGTACAGAAAGGGTCGTGCTCCTGCAGTGGAGACTACAAAGACCTGATGATGAAATGGGTGAAAAACAAAAGCGATCGGTTAGTTGTCTAATTTTCCTAAAAGAGTAAGGCGTAGAGCTAAGTTTGCCTGCTACGCCTGTAGCACACAGACGCGAATGCGGACCGGAAGCGTTCCGGAATGGAACATTGGCGGACCGCAAAACGCTGTCTAGTATGATTTTGTTTGGTGCATCTCACAACTCAAGCGGAACAAAACCGGAACGGAATCATACAACAGCGTTTCGCGGTTACGCCAATGTTCCGTTCCGGAAAGCTTCCGGTGCGCATTCGCGACCGCTTACCCCCGTACTTCCAAGGGGATATTTTATTACTATTTCGACACAGTTACTTGTCATTGAATTAGGTCAAAAGCTGGGTGTTTTTCTTGTGGGCACGTTTGTTGGGTTCTGTCCATGCTAGTCGAATTATTAAGCTAAATCATAAAGCTTTTTAATTCTACTAGCTTTAAAAGAACCCAACAAACGTTCTTACCATAGCTCGTTGCAAATGCAATTTCGTAACAGTAACTTGTCATTGAGTCAGGTACAGAAACTGGGTGTATCTCTTATGACACATGACTTTCTTTTGGCTTACATTGGGCGGTGCCGGAACCCTTGTCGCCTACTTAATGACAATGGACAATACGCATGTTCTTTAAGAACGTGGCCATAGAAACTTGAGACGCCAATATTGAGTGTACTGTGACGTGTTTGACCAGTTTTAGGTGTTTCGTTTCGTAACTGAAAAAAGTTTATCATCCTTAAGTCTGTTTCAGTTTCCACTGGGGGAGCTCGACCCTCTCCGTACCACCTTTGAAAAAAAAATGCGACATAATTTTCTTTAACAAAAATTAAACCTCCTAAATAACTGAAAATTAAAAAGCAATCACCCCTATTACCTATTTTTAGGGTTGGATTTTTTCCAAATGTATGGAACATGTGACAAATTTGAGATTCCTTTTCCAATAAATAATAATTTCCAACATAGGACTAAATTGAAAAAGTTTTGCGTGGTCGTACATAACAGAATATATACGCGGCTAATAGAGAATCTCCTCCATTTTTTCGTAGATTGAAAAGTTATTACAAACAACGGACATAAACATAATTATCAAGACTTAGCTCAAAGCCGTGTGGTTCCCGGCAGAGTAGAATAGGACTACTCCAAGTCATCCCGTGGATGTCGTAAAAGGCGACTATAGAGACACAAACAAAGCTTATAAACATCAAACAGACCTCTCCAACCCGTCTGGCCCGCGTGGAGAGTGTAGGCCAAATCCTTTGACTACTCAAGCTAATATATGGCTCTGGTAGTACAGAGAGGGTCGTGCTCCTGCAGTGGAGACTAGAAAGACCTGATGATGATGATGCACAAAACTTTTTATTTATTTCTTTCCGCTGACGTTTCTATGGAGTTATATCTTTTGTGGTCGCAGCGAGACTGAAGTAATGCGGTGTCATCTTGGTAGCAGGCGCACTTGCACCAATTATGGCTACTACCTTCATAGAAATCATCTATACTAACTTATGTACATCACAGACCTGGGCTCTGTCTACCCCGTAAGGGGTAGTTAGTAAAAAGACGTGATAGTATGTATGTATGTACATCTCAAACCTAAGCGGAAAACTAATATTATAAATGCGAAAGTGAGTTTGTTTGTTTATTTGTTTGTTTGTTACCCTTTAACGCCGAATGTACTGAACCGATTGTCATGAAATTTTGCAGTTATACAGGTTAGGGTACTGAGAAGGACATAGGCTATAGATCACGCGGGCGAAGCCGCGGGCGGAACAGCTAGTAAACTAATAAAAGGTTAATTCTAAGTCACCCACGGCTTCGCTCGCCTTAGTGTTGATATCTCGGGAACAGTACTTTTCTCTAGAATGAAAGGTAGCCTGTGTCCTTGTCCGTACTTCGGACAACGTGTATGCAAAATTTCATGATGATCGATTCAGTAGATACGGCGTGAAAGTGTAACAAACAAACAAACTCACTTTCGCATTTATAATAGTTGGGATGGGATGGGATGGGTTGGAGTTGGGATTAAGTGTTTAAATTGCGAAATTTTAAAAAAGAATGGACGTACAATTTAGTATGTTCAAAGGTTTCATCTAGACCACCATTTAAGCTCTTCTTATAAAATAGTTTCAATGCATTTTGAAAAACATATAAGATATAAATAAATATGAAACAAATACCTAACATGAACCTTGCCTTATCGGCATTTTAAAGCCACCATTTTATACAGCGTGCCTCTCAGCCTCTTTGCACACAATAAAGGGCCATAGCTAAATGACAACCGTGATAATTTCCGATAATCATCCGTCTCGAATCATTTCTTTCCTCGTCCCTTAATGGGCAAGTCGAGCTTTTGAGAAAGCTGCATGATTTATGTTATGACGTAACAAAACAAGTTTTTTTTTCATGTTGAGCTCGGAATATTTTGCGAGACGCAAACTATACCGAGTGTAAATTTATTTCAATTTATTTATTTTTATTTATTTCTATTTATTTAAATTTATGTATTTAATTTTTTAGTGTATGATCAATGTTGAGAAAGTAAAACAATACGAGTTCCGAGCATTGGTTTACAATTTACAATGAGCAGGAGTGACAATTAGAAACAGGATGACTTAACGGTAAATAAGGAACCAAGGATTTTCTTTCATCACACATTTACTTAAGAATAATAGCAGAAAGCTTAGTAATCTGAAACTCAGGGAAACGCATTAAGATTCTCGAGCCACACGACGCGACTAATCTACGTAAGTAATGACCACATCCGTCGTAACGCACGTGACGGGAAAGCTTTTCTGATGTAAGTAGCTTTTCAAAATCTATATTTTTCTCTTACATTAACTACAGTTCCTTGATTTTTTATTGATCAAGAAATAAACTGTGATAAACTGGAAAATGTAAAATAATGGTAACTTTCTTGGTAATCCGAAACTCAAGGAAACGCACTAACATTCATTATCCACACGACGCGGCTTACCTACGTAAGTACCTAATGAACACATACATACACAACACAAGCTCATAACGCTCATGACTTGAATGAGTTGCTGGTGTAAGTTTTCACAAACCAAGTCTCTTACTATAATTATCCCTAAAAACACTCTTAATAGATTCTTTTTTTTTTTTGTAAATCGTTAGTAAAAATAATATTAACAAAGGTTATAATAAGATAACTAAACTAAGTCTTTGCAAGTCCCAATATTGACAATTATATGGGTTTATAATTTATTTTCAAAAAGTAAGTACGTAAAAAGTTATTTATTAAGTGGTTTACAAGAAAAATGAGGATAATTTCACTTGTGGATGGCAACTGAACGTTGGGTTTCGAAAAACACCACACGACGTGTCAAATCTACATAAGTAATGACCACACCCGTCGTAACGCACGTGATGAGCATGACATATAAATATGCCATTAAAAAACCATATCACTTTTGATAAACAAGAAGATAAAAAGATAGATTAATATATGAATGACCTCATTGAAACCGCAATATCGCTTTCAACGTCAAGCGAGGGCATGAAGGGAATAATTTCATTTCTTTCTTATTTTTAATTATGGCTTCCACCGAGATTTCAGTGATTCTGCCAATGTCCAGTACAATGAGATACTAAGTATCGGTGTTGTACGGTATGTGGTATGTGGCATCAAAGATGGCGTATGTTCTTTGGCAGCCTCGTGGAAGCTTTTGGCGACAAATCTATACGAGTCCATTTAACAGTCTACTTTAACTATTTCACAAATTGTTCTCGAGCACGAGCATTTATAACATCAAACTACACCAATTTCATATTATAAAGTCCATTTAAATCAATTTGCAAAATTGTATAAGGCAAACGACAACTGAACGCCTTGACTTCCCACCAAAAACTCAATAATTTCATTAATATTGTGTGCAAATCTTATTCAAGAAGGACCAGTGTATAGTATCAGGCTAGAAACTAGCGGCCATAAAAAGATTATCAAATTGAAAGATTATCAAATTGTAAACGCTTGGATGAGGTGAGGATGATTAAATTCCTTAAATTGACGAGCTCCGTGGCGCAGCGGTCAACACGCCGGCCTGTGACACGGATGGTCCCGGGTTCGATCCCCGGTCAGGTCAAGCTGGAAAATGATGTTTTTCAGATTGGCCTGAGTCTTGGATGTTTATCTATATATGTATTTGTTATAAAATATTGTATCGTTGAGTTAGTATCCCATAACACAAGTCTTACTTAAGAACTTACTTTGGAGCTAGCTTAATCTGTGTGATTTGTCCGTATATATTTATTCCTGGTAAACAAATGAATTGCCAAAACTTACCCTTACACTTTTCTTGTTTGATCCAAACACAATCGAGAAAATTCCCTTATTAATATGTAAAATACGGGTCATTCACGTATGAAGTCAGCTACAGGCCGACATGTTTCAACCTCATCCGGAGGTCTTCCTCAGGGCGAATGTGCGCACGAAGTCGTCCCAGTCCGCACTAGTGCGGACTGGGACGACTTCGTGCGCGCGTCTCGGTTCACATTCGCCCGAGTGACCCGTATTTTACATATTAATAATGTTAACATCTCACGTTAGTTTTAATCAGAGAAAATTCCCGCCGTCTGTAAGATATTTATCAACATATTTTACATACTTACACAGTTTGGACAATCGAATAGTGAAAACTTTCAAATTCCTTCGTCCTTATTAAATCAGTTTAGAAACGAGTTTACCCTTCAATTTGAGCGTAACCACTAAACAAACATAAACTAGGGAACAACAATGTCGCTCTTAAACGTCATTAACACCTTTGAATTTCCCTTCACTTACACATTCAAGCAGTGCCCAGAAGCGATTTACTGATTCGTCTTCTAAACATGAGGCTAAAGGCGTATTTTTATAGTTGAGGCCCCGGGCAATTTAACTTTTTTCTTCTCCGCCCCAATCATATCTTCTTTGTTAGAGTTTTAATTATCATAGATAGTCTTTTCTTTTATCTTGCAATTAATTTAATTTATTTCAGCGTTTTGTCTTACCAAATTAATTTTACCCAAAGTTTTAAATCATTGTCATCATCATCACATCACATCTAGCTCTTGGACAACTTACGCTTAGGCAGCTGTTAATAGTTTACCACTCTAGATTTAAGATTTGAAAATACTCCATAGTTATTAAGCAAGCATAAGGTTCACAAGGTTTTAACTCTTCATGCTGTAGTATCAATGAATAGGTATATAAGTAACTAACAGTTTACCTCAGCTTTGCCCGTGGTACATGTATGTACCTATGTATAGCCTATGTCACTCAGGGATAACGTATCTCATCATCATGGTCTTTAGTCTCCACTGCAGGAGCACGACCCTCTCTGTACTACCAGGGCTATATATAAGCTAGAGCGGTCAGGGGATTTGGGCTACACTCTCCACGCTGGCCAGATGGGTTGGAGAGGTCTCTTTGATGTTTATAAGCTTTGTTTAGCTAGTGTCTTCTATGTCACTTTTTACGACATCCACGGGAAGACTTGAGATAACGTACGAACCAAGAGTAAAAATATTTTTTAATCAGTCCAGTAGTTTTGGAGCCTCTTCAATGCAAACAAACAAACCATTTAATCTTACCTCTTTATAATATTAGTATGATTAGGTAAAGAGATGCATCTTGTGTTGCTCCTGAATGATTTACTGCCCTGGGCCATGGTTTTATGGCCCTTAGCCAAATTGCGTATTTTCCGTTTAGCCAAGTTTGTGGCTAGAAAACAGTGGACCTAGGATAAAATCTCTTAAACTAATTTCAAACTTAACCTTACCATGAATAAAGACGATTTTAGAATCTCCACCGATTTAGGAAGATGTTGAATATGTACAATGAACTCTCTCCGATTTAAATGTCATTGTTTGTCCATCAATAGGACTTTTGAAGAGTCTTTGCTAGATGCTGGAGCATTCGTTCGGCTGATTGATTGTCTGTGACTGTAGAAACAAAAGTTATACAATAGATGAACTAAGCATTTATTATGCATTTCTTTGACAGTCAAATGTCTTCGTTTATATTGTTTTTGTATGGGTCTCTCATCATGTGTCTACCTGGGACTTGTTTACGTCTTGTCGTAAAACTTTTGCTTTCATCGTTTTCCTTATATCCCATTTTAATCAAAAACTATCTTTACTTTAATTGTTTAGAGATAAACTATTCAATTTTAAATTATCATCATTTGCTCATTTACTTTTTAGAATGTTTCTTTTGATATCAAAGTTAAAAGTTTAATATTCATTGCCATGATCAAGAATAAAAACACTTTTAAATTTAAAGACTTAGTCGTCAGATTTTTAGCTTAAACAACTTTTAAAAGTTGACTTATTTTAATTCAAAATTGTGTCTTTTTGAACATATGTTTCTAATTAAAGAATTATAATCAATCTTTTTAAAAGTAAGATTTATACAATCATTAATTTCATTTGCTTATGAAATTAACAATGACTTAATCAAAAATACCATAAAACTACGTAAGAATTACCATAAATAACAATAAAAATTAACAATAATAACCGAAACCTTCCGGGCAATATTTTAACTCATCAAGTGACCGTAACGTAACTTCGTATAAAACAAAGATGGAGATTAAACGACATTACTACAGCATATCGTGTCCTCCCAGTTTTCACTTTCAACATTGTCAGACATACCTATTATATTATATATATATTATAATTATAGACGAGCTCAGCGGTCAACGCGCCGGTCTGCGACACGGATGGTCCCGGGTTCGATCCCCGGTCAGGTCAAGATGGGAAAAGATTCAGATTGACCTGTGTCTTGGATGTTTATCTATATATGTATTTGTAATAAAATATAGTATCGTTGAGTTAGTATCCCATAACACAAGTTTCGAACTTACTTTGGGGCTAACTCAATCTGTGTGATTTGTCCGTATAAAGGTATTATATACATTATATACTTGGCAAAATTTTTATCGCTTTGTACCTCTGAAGGAGTAGTTTAACCCATCGATATAAAAAACTTTTCCAATTACACTAATGATAAAAATATCGATGGGCTGACACCCCTATAACTGAATTACCGCTTTGAGGTTGGCCCTCAAATCAAAATTTCGCCATGTATATTTGTATAATGACACAAATTAATCACAAGTATAAAGTAATATTACTCGTACTTTGTAAAACACACAGTCAATATTTAATATGCTTTGTATATTTTTTTTAATATGGGCCTGCGTTGCCCGATACAAATAAGTAAATAAAAAAAAAAAAAAAAAATTAAAATTAACCATAAAATGGTATAAAAATATCATCAATTCCAATTAAAAGAAACAGTAATAATCTTTATACACTTGTGAAAATTTGGCTCATCAAGCTACACCAACTTTATTTCTTCATAAAAAATAACACGTTTTCTTAATTTTTACGTGTCTGCCTAAGAAGTAAAAGTTTATGTCATTCAAGGTATATGTCATTCATTTAATTTATTGATTGCTCTGGCTTATAATTATATGGGGTCCTATATATAATCTAAGATGGGGTCATGCTCCTGCAGTGGAGACTAAAAAAGACCTGATGATGATGATACATAATTACGAAGAGCTGGCAGCTACCTAGGACAAAGAATTAGTCTAGCTATTCAAAGGGGAAACGCCAGTATCTTCGGAACCTTGCCAAAGAGGACTCCATTTAATTATATATTTTAGTTTTTAGTTATTAAATAATAATAATAATATTAAATTTATTTCAGAATCAAATTCCATAGAGTGGGTTAGTAACATAATACAGTAATACTTATAACTAGGGTTAGCACAGAAAGTATTAAAAATTATTTCACATTTACCAGAGCCGGTCTTGAGCCAACATGGGTCTGGTTCCAATGCCTTAAATTTTGGGGATTTTAGTTTTAGGTTGATTGTTCTAGTATGTAGCATTTATTATCACCATACATAATTTATGTATGTTGAAACATAACTGTCCTTTTTTGGCAGACGCATATAAATGAAGGTCAAACGACATAACTTCAGCGTCTCTGGTCCTCCCAGTTTTCACTTTCAACATTCCGCAGGTGATTCAGCATTATGTCTCTATGATAATGTGTATCCGGAACCATTCGCAATTCAGCATTCCTTTGCCTGAATCTGAAGACAACAATGACTTATTTTTTTTTATTCTAGATATAATATGCCTACAAAATGAAAATTTTATGATTTTTATTCGTTTTCGAATGTTATATATTGAAGATTTGTCTTTTTAGGGTTCCGTAGTAAACTAGGAACCCTTATAGTTTCGCCATGTCTGTCTGTCTGTCTGTCTGTCCGTCTGCGGTTTTACTCAGAGACTATAAGTACTAGAAAGCTGTAATTTGGTATGCGTATGTATATTAATCATGCCAAAAAAAGTAGTAGATAAAAAACTTGAAAAAAAAATTTTTAGGTTAGCTCCCATACAACTAAAGAGGGAGTAATATTTTTTATATAAAAAAATCTCTATTGGGTATCGTTAAATATATCGGTAGTAATTTACTTGTAGTATTTTAAGTGTGACTTTTCATAAATATCATCAGTCAGATTGAGAAATCTACTCATTACCGCCCTAAGTGGTCACTTTTGGTAATTTTCTTGATTTACCAAATGCAAAATAATGAAAAGTAATACCAAAACTACTACAAGTAATTTACAACAGAATATTTTCAATGTGATCTTAATTAGTAGTAAAAGAAATAAAATGAGGAGTGGCTCTAGTTGGCTGGCCTAAGCGCCTTAATATTATTTTTTATAGACGTTTATGTATTTTTTGATATTCAGTCCAGCATATTCTATTCGACTTTGAAGTTACTGAAAGACAGTAAAGTTAGTGGTCTATCTGTGGGTCAAGTGCTTATCTGTTCAGTGGTTGAGGCGTGTTAGCTAAAATTCGTCTCATTCACTAAACATTTTTGCGCTGACATGGAGATTATCATCATCACCATCATCATTATCAGGTCTTTTTTAGTTAGAGACTAAAAAGCATGTCCCTCTCTGTACTACCAGAGCAATATCCAGAGCAGTCAGAAGATTTGGCCTACATTCTCCACATCATCATCATCATCATCATCAGGTCTTTCTAGTCTCCACTGCAGGAGCACGACCCTCTCTGTACTACCATTTACCAGAGCCATTTACTAGCCTGAGTAGTCAGAGGATTTGGCCTACACTCTCCACGCTGGCCAGACGGGTTGGAGAGGTCTCTTTGATGTTATTAAGCTTTGTTTAGCTTGTGTTTCCTTAGTCGCCTTTTACGACATCCACGGAATGACTTGGAGTGGTCCTATTCTACTCTGCCGGGGACCACACACGACATTCTCCACCCTGGATAGGAAAGTTCTCTTTGATGTTTATTAGCTTTGTTTAGCTTGTGTTTGTCATAAGTCGCCTTCTACGACATCCACGGAAAGACTTGGAGATTTTCATATTAAGTATTAATTCTGTACGCTATGCTGATTCTTTTAACTCCGACTTAGTTCTTGCTTTAAGTATGAAATTCCAATTTTCGATCTATAATGCACTCAACGCTACAGTTTTTACAAGATCTGAGAGTTTGTATGAAAGTCTTGGCCGTGGGAATATATCTTTCACCTATTAGTGCTACCAAGCCAGCTTAGTTTGTGTTTTGGGTTCAACAACAAGACATCTTTGTAGTGTTTAATAAGTAAATAAATACTCAGAATATTTTTTGGATACTAAGCTGGTATTTTTTAAATTTGAAAATCCGGTAAGATATTTTCAATTTCCTTTATGATTCAACCGCGACTTCAGTTACGTAACAGTATTGTTATAATAAAAGAAAATACATTACTAGGGTACTCTTTTAGCGCAACCATTTTGAAACGCACCTAATGAAGCGCAACTATTATTCCTCGGAGCGCACCTTTTAGTTGCGCTCACGATAGCAATTGATTGTTACCTTTCATCTCTTTTTCGGAATCAAAGGTACTCTATGATTTTATCAGGCCTCTTACTTCTTGTATTAAAAGTCGATTCCTTGGTTGAATCTTGAAGAGGTAATAGACCAACAGATAGTATCGAAGTATCGATTAAATATTTAAAACCTTGAGTACCTATTTCTCAATGACAAATGCCCTGCCCGTATTGCCCGTTTCTACCAGATTTTTTTGTGCATTAACTATTTTATAGTCATTGGTAATTTTTGTATGATTTGTCTGTATATTATGCATTTGATTGTTATTGTTTATTTATTTATTTTATATAAACAATCGATCAATACTATTCCATTCTCAATTTTAATTTTGTCTACTCCTTTGAAACGGCTCCGTGGTGAAACGGTTAAGACGCCAGCAGCGTGCTATGCCAGACGCCCGGGTTCGATGCGCGGGCAGATACTTGTACTTCATTTTCATAGGTCTGTGGTTTCATAAGGTTTGGTTGAGAATTAGTTTGTTTGGTCGAACGCGCTAATCTCAGAAACAACTGGACTGATCAAATTGGAGTACTGAATAAGCATCACTTGAGTTTGCGTGTACGGTCTTAGTTGCTTCCCGACAGGCACAATAGGCTCAATCGCACGAAAATTAATCATAAAAACCAAAGAGACTAAGGGCATATTACTGAACCGGAAAAAGTATGCTTAAATCAAGAAAGTTAACCAACGATCATATAATATAGCGGTGTAGTGAGTTTACACCTCAAAGGTTACGTCAAACTTATGAATGAATTTCCAAAATGTTGGTCAAATCTTACACAACATTCTCAACTATATTTCAATGTAGGCTTGTTAAGACTGTAAAGTACGAATTTGCATACAGAGTAGTTCAAACTTAAATATCTTATGTCTAGCTTATGTCACTATGGGAACCAATCAGTTACATGTGCCATAAATAATTCATAAAATTAAAGAAAGTAAAATGATGTAACATTAGGCCTGAATATCAGAATTAAAGGAAGTCCGATAATAGTGTTATTTATATGCTTTGTAGCACCAATTGTTTTTGCGAGTACTTGTAATACTTTCGCTCGGTTTGTTTTGACTCTAAATGGACTGATAATATATGAAAGAATACAAATGGTCAGATATAGGGATTGAGTATTTCGATGCGTAAAATAAATGGTATTTAGAAAGTGATTCGGAACCTTAGGAATTCCTTTAGAGACGGATGTATGAAACTATTGAATAGATATTCAATAGTATAGAGCTTTGTGAAGCAGTCAATGAATATAATCATGAATAGAGATTAATAATATACTCTTATAGCCCTAGAGTAAGTTTTTTTTGTCTCCCAAAGTCACAGTACTTTATTTGTAACAAAGGTAGGTAATTTAAAAGAGATCATTTTATTTTTTGCCCCTTTCGGGATAAGAATGCGGAAGTCTATGGTTTTATATCGAGAATATATAAACTAAGCCATCATCATCATCATCAGCCTATACTCGTCCACAGCTAGACATAGACCTCCCCAACTGCACGCCATCGAGATTTATCTTCGGCTGCCATAGGGATTGTAAAACTGGTAATAATTAAGAAAAAAAAATTGAATACCTACTCCCTTTAACGTAAGTTTTTTCGACATGTGAGTCACCTAGTTTATGCATAAAAGTCAATGAAATATACAGTGAGTAAAGAAACGTAGGAAACTAAATAAAAAGTGATTGAATTCAACCAAAAATAATACTCATACTTACGGGTAACATTTTCACAAAATGTATTAATCTATATTATAATCGTAGTACAATTTAACTTGATAAACCTTTGCAATTTTTAAATGTACAACCTGCTTGACCATAAATATTTGGAACCAATTGCTTTCTGTGTGGTCCTTCGAAAGTTTTCCAACGTCCCAAATTAGCACCACAATCAATAGGCTTAAACGCCAAAAATTTTGAGAATTCCAAACATGGCCCCAAAATTCGTCTCCATAACACACTTTTATCCATTAAAAGCCTAGCAAATACGTGTTAATACATTTAATGCTAGCCGTACGAGCGTTTCGTCACCGCTGTGACATATGGAGATTTAAGGAGTGGGGACTCAAAATAAAACTGTTGGCTTGCAGACGTCTCCAACAATTGAACCAAGTTTGCCAGCGAAGATGAATGCCTTCGTGGTTCTGTGTGTGGTCGGACTCGCTGGGGCAGTTCCCCTCGCCAGGGAAGAAGGACCCATGGAGAAGTTCGTGTCAGCCCTAAGGGATTGCGTGGAAACCGATACCATGCTGTGCCTAAAGGTGTGTGAAGTGCAGTGAAGTGATGTGACAGTGAAGTGACCGATCAGGATTTGGATTTGCGAATTATGGATTTTGCGAATTTTGTGCAACGATCTATTTTGAATTAGTTTTTTGAGATTGCTTTCTGCGATCGATTCAATGATTGATTTATTAGTTTTTATAACAGGCTATACAGTCTGATAAAGATGTCAATCTTTTATTATTGCTAGTAAACTTGATTGAGTGATTAAGTGTTACGGCCGTATAGATGGCATATTAACTCATTTATAGTGATAACTTTCATTTAGCTTGGGTCAATAATAATTATGGAAGATTCAAGCTCTAATTTGAATTATTGTTTTTATATGCATTAAATTGTAAAGTAAAATTGAAACAGAAAATAAAAGCCGTATTAAAAATTAAATAGAGTTAAAATATACAAACATACATAATTTTTATAATAAAAATCAGCTGATTCAAAATATTTATTGATCACAAAAATGAATAAAATTAAAACAGTAATCCTGATCGGGAACGCAAAAAAAGAACTTTAAAATCACAAAAAAAAAATCTGAACTTTAAAAATAATTTTGTCTCATCCACAGGAGAAAGCAATGAAGCTAACGGAGAACCTGGCCATGTCTAAGGAGTTGAACATCGTCGATGGCATCTCCCTCTCCAGAACAGGCAGCCCAAGATCTGCAAGAAGCTACGAGCCTCTCCCTGAAGAACCTAAAGCCAGGGAGATGCAGATTGAAGAGAGGATCCTGGACAATGTTGTGGACTTCCTGGATAGCCATGTGCTGCAGCTGAGAATGCCTAAGGCTTTTGAAGAAGACAACTCGGTTGATGAGGAAGGTATGTAAATTCTGTTTTTAGAGGTCTGTTCGAACTAAGTAATATACTCGCGACATTAATTCAAAATTTGTAAAGTTTAAATAGATTTTTATATTCATTTAAATAGTAGGTAACATATAGCAAAGTAGTTTTGATTCAAACGTATGACATGGTTTGGGTTTCAGTATTTGTCGTTATAAGAAATCGAAAATTATTATTAAGCTCAAAAATTACCAATCTGATACTTATGTTATTTGTGAATTCTATTTTTGCTATATTTTAAAAAGGGAGTCTGAAATTAAAATATTAATACAGAAGTGTTAAATAGCAGTCGGTAATCAATATCATCATCATCATCAGGTCTTTTTATAAAAAATGTCTTATATAAAGATATTTACATTTGTGTATTACTCCACCGATATGTTTTCAAAACAACTCCAGTTTATATAAAATTTCAATGAAAGAATTTTTAAAAACAAATGATCTAGATAACTTTAACGAAAAATGTTTGCGCTTGATTAGACACGTGTTGAATAATATTATTTAAATACGACGTGCGAAATTTAAATAAGTAATAAAATTATCACAGACGTCGCGGAGACATCGGGCCTATGATGAATATGTATGAGCTGGTTATGACTTTAGAAAACTAAATACCTTACTTTAATGGTTGAATTTTGCAAAGTTCTGAATTTTTCACTTTCTTAAATCAATTTCAAAAATCAGACGCAAAATCTCAATTGTTTAATATTTTACCGAAGAAAAGAATCTGGTTAATCTTTACATCAATTTCCTTTTTTTCTATGATTATTATTTGTTATTCTAAAATGAAGCAATATCCCACTTGATTTATTCATAAATTGTTAAAAATAATTTATATTGTGTGATTCCTTATTTACAAAAAGCGTTGAAAATAGCTAAAACTTCTACCTGGGGTTATTAAAAAAGGAAAAACATTATCCCAATTAAATAAAATAAATGAAAGACCACTAAAACCTCATTTTAAAAGTATAAAGCTAGCAAAATGCTACTATGACAAAAAGAAAACACTATCATGAACATTTAACATGATAATTACCGTCTCTTGTCACGATTTGACAGCAATTATGTCCAAACTAATTGCTTAATAGTTAAATTATAGTTAAATGGCTGTCAGTAGTCGTTAGTCATATTTGAATGGTGAGACTTTGTTTTCTCTATTTATTATATTTTAATTCACGACATACTATTAAATATTTATAAATACGCGATAAAATCCTACATTTATAAATTATGGAGAATTTTGAAACATTAAATATATTATTTGAGGTTTTTTTCTCAAAACAATGATAAAATTCACGGTAAAATACACCCCTAGATCGTTACGGGTTAAAACAAATGTTAATTTTATAAATTAAAATCCTAGCTCTACAAAATATACGCTAAACTGTTTAACAAAGGTTATTTTACTAAGACTTACGTTTGATAACTTTCATAAAACATATTTTAATCAAACGTTTATTTTTTTGTTAATTAGGTACTATTGGTTCACAATTTTATGATCTTTCTTTAGTATATATTTAACCTATTATGTCCCACTGTTGGGCAAAGGTCTCACCTAGTAAAAAATTAAAAATATATCACATGAAAGAACTACTTTAACTTAAACATAATCCTATCCTAATCCTAACTAATATTATAAATGCGAAAGTGAGTTTGTTTGTTTGTTTGTTATGCTTTCACGCCCAACCTACCGAACCGATCATCATGAAATTTTGCATACGCAGGTTAGGGTACTGAGAAGGACATGGGCTATACATCATGCGGGCGAAGAAGCGGGTAACAGTTAGTAACCTATATTTCTCGTTACGCTGAAAAATGCCTATCATTCATAGTACAAAGATAATAATTAACTTATTGATACCAAAATGATTTTTATAAAACAAAATGGACTCTCATCTCATAACGTGCCACTTCACAATGCTTTATCATCGTCGTATAATGCGTGTTTGATGATTTTTATTGACTCTAGCTTTTCTATTTACTCTCAGAGCCGGTTTTGAATACACTGTCTTTAGACAAAATAAAGTGTCTAAGGAAATCGACATCTAAACAAAATCATGATACAAAAGTTTACTATTTTGTTTGATATAATCTTTAGATTATATAAAACTATAGATTATATAAATCTTTAGATTATATTAAACAAATAAATGATTTATTGATTTTTGAAAGGTTTTCAAAAAATGGAACACTTTTAGTTTAAGTTTTTCGGTATGTAAAAGGCTGCAGCATCAGTTTTTTGACATAATCTTTTGATGAATGAATGATTTATAGATTAATTATGTTGATTAATTATGATTTACAGATTATGAAATCTTTAAAACACCAATTTGTAAAATAATGTCACGGTTAACAGAGATTTCAGACAATAATACTAAAAATAGATACCCGTATTAATCAATATTCCTGCTCAACGTACCACTAGATACGTCTCACCCTTCATTAAGCTAGCCGCTGAGGAATGGAGTTCCCACCCTGCGTCACTGTTTGCCTACTTGTACAATTAGGGGTTATCAAAGCAATAGTGAATAGGTATTATTTGAGCTTGGGCGTACCGTACCACCCTAGACCTCATCATTACTTTCCACTAGGCAAGATATGGGTCAGACGCACTCAATTGATTCATAAATAAAATGCTTTACGACAAGACAAAAGACTTTGGGAAGTAAAAATTCACATAAGTCATCTCATCTTTACGCTCATTATTTTACGATATAGGTGAAAAGACAAGTCATGAGCTTTTGTGTGGGTAACGAAAAGTCACACTTCGTAAGTAACATGACGATTGTATTTTATCATGTTTTGTTGATCTACTACCCGAAAGTTTCAATAATATTTCTTGATCGTTTAATTTGGAAAAAATACTGGATATTTAGGCAAAATTCGATCTGCCATGGAAAATAAGGAATCCGCAGACAGCTGATCGAATTTTATCAGGAATGTCATTTTTTTTCTTCTTCTTCTGTTTTATATTATGGCTTCCACCGAAATTTCAGTGATTCTGCCAATGTCCAGTATAATGAGATACTAAGTATCGGTGTTGTACGGTAAAGTTTTTCCAAGTAGCATCAAAGATGGCGTATGTTCTTTGACGGCTCGTGGCAGCTTGGGGCGGCAAATCTATACGAGTCCATTTATCAGTTCACTTTAACTATTTCACAAATTGTTCATGAGCACGAGCATTTATAACACCAAACTACACCAATTTCATATTATAAAGTCCACTAAAATCAATTTGCAAAATTGTCCAAGGCAAACTTCAACTGTACCCCTTGACTTCCCACCACAAACTCGTCATTTTTTTTAATCAATCGATGTATGTTCCCTTCGGTTAGTTGTTTAATATCATGGACTGATTATGCCACTTCAATAGAATTTCACCATTTTGATACTGTATAGGTTATTAATATTGATATTTCAATGAATCAAAATAATCTTAAACCGTACTATGACTTAAATTCAAAAACTGTTCTTCTGTTTTCAAATCCAAAAACATTTTCATCGCTTATTAATACCAATTATGAGAGTAGACCTCAAAAGTAAGGAATTATGGTTTCGTCATGGGAGTCCAAGTAAATCGAAGACTGGTTTAAATAAATAACAGAACAAATTGAAAAGTGCAAATTTAGAAAGGATTTTCTCAATTTTCATGCATTTTATAACGATATAAAAATAATTGGTAGTTCTTTGCTTGTACCAGACTTAGAACTAGGTAGCCTACTTCTACAAGATAGTAAAACAGCACGACCTATGTTTTTTATTAAATAAATTATTCTTCTTAGTTTAATAAAAAGCAAAATTCGCCTGTGTCTCATGTGACGTCACCTACATTTTATTGTAGTCTCCTTTTTCTTTCTCCGTGATTTATTCCCGGTTGCATCCTCAGCTATGTTGCGTTGGAGCCCCGGGTCTGCTATTATGACAACAGTTATGCTCTATAGTATTTTTTGGCGAAGGATTTTACTGGCTACCTGTCTGACTCTAACCCTCCTTGGGTATTTCTTGATCCACAAATGAAAAACGGATAATGAACTTTTATAATTATTTTTATCAGTCATTGCATAGTCAAGCAATCAATTTCAATCAATTTCTTTATTTTTTCTCCACAATAAAAATAAAAATATAGTAGCATTAGCATAAGCCTGTAAGACTCGCTATCGCATGAAAATTTAACAAAATTTTGTATATTTTTTACTAGAAAATCGTTTCGAATGTTTTTACACTGGCACTGAGCAGGTTTAAACAGAGATGCATTTTAAAGATCAAGCCACGGTAACTTACAAACGAAAAAGACACCACCTGACATTTACCTCGAAAAATGACCCGAGTTCGCGCCAAAATTTGTAAATATCGGCAAATCAAAAGATCGCCGCCGACTTTCAGTGTCGTAATTTTCATGCGTACTTTCTTAAGTTTCTCTTAAAGTCTTTAGTACTTTCGTTTGAATAGTCCTCGTCTATTCTTATTAGTGCCTTTGTGGCCAGTATCGTGTGAAACACGTAACTGCTTTTTTGAAAGTCACGTGTTGTTTCAAAAACGTTATTTTTCGAAGTTATGACTTTTAGTGAATGTTTAGTTTTTCTAAATGACTGTGCGAGTATGTTACTATGCTAACTTTGTAGGTTTATGTTTCAAACCATATTAAATTTTATGGTTTCTTTTGGTAACACTTTCGTGCTTTCATTTTAATATGTTACAGTGCAATTAAATTAATTTTTATTTAAACTTTATGCACAGTAACATAAGTTTTTAAAATAACTGAAATTTATTGTAAACTAGCTGTCACCCGTGGCTCCACCTGCGTGATATATAGCCTATGTCCTTTTCAGTACCCTAACCTATGTGTACGCAAAATTTCATAATGATCGCTTCAGTAGATACAGCGTAAAAGCGTAACAAACAAACAAACTCACTTTCGAATTTAAATATTATAAGGATTAGGATATTGGTAAATCTTAATTAAATTTAAGATAACTGAGTTAATAAGATTAAAATTACTGTTACAAATAAGAATTAAAATAAATATCTCTCCTTAAGGTAGCAAGCACTTATTGATGTAAAAATAAAGTGGGAGTTTGGTTGCAATGCTAAAGGTATATTCATTTTCTTTACAGGCCGTGGCAAGAAGAAGAAGAAGCTGAAGAAACTCCTTCCCATCCTTGCTCTCATCAAGCTGAAACTTGCTGCTTTAGTCCCTCTCTTCCTCGGCATCATCGCCTTCGCAGTATTCAAGGCCTACCTGCTCGGAAAGATCGCATTCATCGCCGCTGCCTTCGGAGCCATCAAGAAGCTTCTAGAATCCAAGAAAAGCAGTGGCTGGGCTGAACCAGCTCATGAGGAACATGGCTGGGAAAGCCAAGGAGGTTGGGGAAGGTCCCAAGATGCGCAGAAGCTGGCGTATGCTGCTCACGCCAAGCAGGCGTAGTCTAACCAATATTACTTAATTTTAAGGATTTCCAGGACAAGTTCGAAACTTTTTGGACTTGGCCTATTTCTTCTTCTATCATAACCACCGTTCTTGGTAATGCTTGATGTGTGTGCCAGTATTTTATTTATAGTTTTGAGTTAAGTGTGATGACTGATTATTTTCGTTTGTGTTAATTTATCTATTTATGTATGTGTATTTTATGTGAGAATGTATTTTTATTTATTTATTTGTTTTTCTGTATATAAGTATCTTTTGTAGATGGTATAGAGTAGTATATTTACCGTTTAAGTTTTCGTTCCAAAGATATGGTATCTTATTCAGTATGTTTTATAGATTTTGGTTTGTTTTAATTTATTGCGTGGTTGTTGAGTCAAGTGTTTATTACCAAACGAATTTATTTATTGAATGTGACAATGTGTAACGTAAGTTATTTATTTTACGATGGATCCACGTAAAAGAGAAAATAAAGAGTGTAATCAATGTGATGTTACTTATTTTTCCTGATTGTCCTAAGAATAACTACATTTTTTACAGAAGCTAGAATATTATTTAGAGGTTATAAGAGCCTGCTTTTAGCGAAACAGTTCTAGACGTAAAATATATGTAGGTAGGTCTGAAACAATTGAGACACGGCATTTTTTTTTAATAGTCTATGTTGTAGCTTCATTTGAGTTTTCACTTACTTCACCAGGGATTAGAGGCGAGGGCAGAGTGCTCTATGTGTAGGCAACAACACCAATAGGGCCCTTTGGCGTTGTTGCCTAGATACAGGTTTTTCTTTACAAGAGCATTTTGCTGAAGGACGGACCTCGGCTTTGGGCATTGCCAGCGTAAGACTAGAAAGGAAACAAATGTTCATTGCTTACTTGTTTTTTGACTGATAGATATTTTTCATTCGATTTTGTGACTGAGAATACGGAATAACCCTCTAAACCGGATACTTAAGTTAGTTTTATAATAAGCCGGAATCTATTGATATAATTGTAAACAGTAATTCAAAAATATTTGGAAGGGTTATCTAGTGCTTCGCGGACCAAAATTTTAAATAATATCACAGTTTTCTTGAAAATGGGGATAGCATTGGATCCCGTAAAAATCATGTACCCTCTTAATTTTAATACTATTGTATTATTTATAAGCTGTTGGTTCTCCTAAATAAACAAATACAAAAAAAAATCTACCAGATCCTAAACTAAGCAGGAAAAACCCTCAATTAGCTATTCATTACACAAACGGCTTCCTAATTACTACTGTAAGTGGTCCGAATATATGAAAAGCAAAGAGTGGGTCGTACAGAATTTTGAGACGATCATTTGCATACGTAGCGGCCTCCGTAGTTAAGTGGCTAACACGCCAGCTTGCGATATGAGGGATATAGTTTGATTCCCGGTACTGGCAAACATTTGTTGTTAATTTCTCACTCTCTCACAGCCCTTCCATGCTGGTTTGGGAGAAAAGGCAAACATAGAATATACCTGCTGCTTTTCTTCCCGCGCAGACTGTAAAAGCAGGTCAAGGGATGGGGCGAGATTCTAAGGTATCACGTTATAGGCGATGCGGCTAGCAACCCATCACTATTTTGATACCGCTTTCCGCCTTAACGCCCACTAACACGCTAAACGCGGCCTTTGGGTTTTATGACCTACAGCTCTGTCTACTCCGCAAGAGATAAAGACGTGATTATGTGTATGTATGTAATTTTCACAGGCCTGCGGTATTGGGGCTATCCTAGAAAGGTTGGCGTCAGAAAAGACTTTTCCAATGGGAAAAAACACATATAAAAAGTCCTTCATATTGACGAGCTGAGTCAACCCTTTTAGAGTATGTCATGTATAAACAGCCTCTGTGGTCCAGTGGTTAAGGCGTTTGCCTTGTTGACCCGGGGGCCATGGGTTCGATTCCCACGAGAAGCATACTTTGTTAAGATGTTTCCAGTTTGGATAGGACATTGTAGGCATTGTTTGATAAGGAAGATGATTCCGTGCTTCGGAAGGCACGTTAAGCCGGTGGTCCCGGCTGCCATCTGGTAGTCGTTAAAGGAACCACGTCAGAGGCCGAGAGGCGGTTCTGAAGAACTCTGACACCAGGGTGTGCATGGTCGACTGACCGTGTCACACGGAATGATGATGATGATGAGGGTATGTCAAGGGTCAATTTACATATTGTATATTTTAAATGACTTGACTCCTAATGATTTATAAAAAAATACAAACTGGACAAACCTTCGTGGTTTTTTGAATGTATTTTCATATCGTTTATGAATAAATTTAAAAAAATTATGTTCAATTTTGGTGTGTGTAAGTGGCCAACACTATTATAAGATTTTTCAAGCTGCATAAAGGCATCTTACATATCTTTACGGCTGCCATCGTTGATTTTAGTAGAAGGCAGACTCGCTAATGCCTCAAGTTCATGGCTCTTGGCTCAAGTAAGAGTTTAAGTACAGTCAGCTCAAATAATTTTATGTTAATTTTTTTTTATCGCCTTGTTTTAAATATGGCCCAAGTTTATTACAAAATTATAATTAGTCATCATCATCATCATCATCATTTAAATAAAATAAATATATACGAACAAATCACACAGATTAAGCTAGCCCCAAAGTAAGTTCTTATGAAAGACTTGTGTTATGGGATCTCAACGATACTATATTTTATAACAAATACATATATAGATAAATATCCAAGACCCAGGTCAATCTGAAAAAGATCGTTTTCCATCTTGACCTGACCGGGGATCGAACCCAGGACCATCCGTGTCGCAGGCAGGCGTGATGAACGCTGCGCCGCTGAGCTCGTTTCAGCCACAAGAAGTCAACTGCTTGACATAGGCCTGTCATAAAGATTTCCAAAATGACCGGTTGGAAGCAGCTGGCATCCAACGTTTCCATGCAACCTTGGTCAGGTCGTTCGACCAGAAGGTCCAGTAGATCTTAAAAAGACCTGATTATGATAATGATGGTTCTATGCATAAGGATGTCCATTAGTACTGATGACCGGAAAGCCTAGAGGCACATTTGTGATCACATGACCGGAAAGCCTAGAGGCAAATATGTGTATTCACGATCCTTACCATTAAGGGACCGATGACGAAGAAGAAGAATAAGTATTATACCCATTATCACCAACAATATCATCATCAGGTCTTTGTTAGTCTCCACTGCCGGAGCACGACTCTCTCTGTACTACCAGAGCCATATATTAGCAGTCAGAGGATTTGACCTACACTTTCCACGCTGGCCAGACGGATTGGAGAGGTAACTTTGATGTTTATAAGCTTTGTTTAGTTTATGTTCTCTAAGTAGCCTTCTACGATATCCACGGAAAGACTTTGAGTGGTCGTATTCTCTACTCTGCCGGGAACCACAAGGCCTTAGTATTATACCCGAAAACTCATAATATGTACTACCTTTTGACCGCGGTTTGCTCGCGTTAATTTCAATTCGGAAACAATTCACTTTGTTTCTGGATAAAAATTACTCTCTCTCCGTACCAAACACAATGTAACAATCATTGCCAACACCACTAAACGGCATAAGTGAAAAGCCTTACAAGCCATACATGTAAACCATTACAGAGAGTGCCTACCAAGCCATACTGTATCTGAATAACATCATATCACTAGAAATTGTAACCACAAAGCAGGGAAAGGCGACTAACGAGCCGATCATTGAGGATTTTCTATACGATATGGATACACGTGACCGTTCATTGATCCCAGATATATATTGCGTGTAAATGAACCAAGGTCACCGACATAGCCCAGCGGATTAGCTCTTTGAAGTGGCAGTGGACGGGGCACATAGCGCGAAGAACCGATGGCCGATGGGGCAGAAAGGTTCTTGAATGGAGACCACGTACCGGCAAGCGCAGCGTTGGACACCCACCGACCAGGTGGTCGGACGACCTGATGAGGGTCGCAGGAAGGCGCTGGATGCAGGCCGCTTCTAACCGGTTATATTGAAAATCCTTGGAGGAGGCCTATGTCCAGCAGTGGACTTCTTGCGGCTGAAATGAAGATGATGATGAATGATGATATTGCGTTTTAATTTACACTCAAAATTTCTCTAAATGGGTTTGTCAGTCCATCAATATGAACCATTTTTGCCATGGTACTAAAGCCGGTACTAAAAATGGTATGGTCGCCGCCCGGGCAAGAGTATGAAAATGAAAAAAAAAATATTATGACTTCCTAGCATTGATCCCATAGGAAAAGTTGTTTATATTGACAGGGTGAGTCACTCCATTGAGAGTAAATGTCGAGGGTTATTTTACACGTTGTATTAAGTAGAAAATCATAAACATAACACAAGCAATAGGGTACTTAATTACATTCAGCAGGGCACTATCCATCAGGTGACGCACTTGCTCGTTTGCCGTCCTTTATCATAAAAAAAACATTCGTAATAATAATTAGCGGTTAGTCACTCTTTTCGTTTACATAACTGAAGTGTATGGGTGCATTGCCTATTTAAGTCATCTAAAATGTACCTCTATTTCTTTTAAATATTATGTACATACCTGTGATGTAAAAAAAATTGATGTACCTTCTTCGAATTCCATTCTAACTGTACCTGTCAAACCGGATGCTAAAGCCGAGTGTTAACTTTATTTATGACCCTAACAAATCCTATTCTGTAAGAAAAATACGAATACAATATTGTTGAAATATCGCTTTAGGATTGCAAGTTTTAATCATTGACTATTCAAAAAGAATTCACTCGAAATTATGTATATATAATTTTTATTTTATTCTTTTTTTATAATTTTATAAAAAAAAGAAAACGAAATTTATTTTATAAACTATTGACATTGAATGATATGTCTTCTAGCTTGCAACGCTTCCAAACAATTGTTCGATGTAGCGTTAATCTCTACCTTACCCATTCGCAAGACAATTAGAAAAATGAGCCGTTGGCTCCGGCCAGGCTTTTACCATTTGTTGGTAGTCTTTGAGTAACGTGAGTCCTAAGAAGCAGATCGTATAAGAATGATGAATGATTGACAGATATGATATAGATACAGGATTCAAAAATAAGTGTGAAGGCGTGACAGATATGTACGGTACTTGGATCAGTAATAAACTAGCTGTTGTTGAACTCGTTTCCTATAGCCACCCGCTAAATACGTATCAATGATAAGGTATAAAAAGGAAAAATTTATTCAAGTCCGTCAGCTAAATGAAAAAAAAAAATTGTATGTTTTCAAATTGAAATAAACCTGTCATCTTCAGTTTTTTAACAAAAAATTATAAAAAGAATAATATGTGTTCAATAATTATGAGTTATTGTAGATTCGTGTAAAAAAATAACATACTTACTGCTGCCTTGGTGATTGAGAATAGGCCCGCTGACAATGTGCGTGGAAAGCTATTTGGACGTGAGGAATACTAGAAATCCCTTAGCTTTTCACATGTCCTCCATTACTTAGTGAAGATAAAGCGCATTTATATTGTTTGACCGCCATTATGATGCATATGCTACATTGTAAACATTAGTGCGTGAAGAAGTTATAAATGTCTGTCCATACTCTTTTTATGTTGGCGAGGTTATTGTAGATGTCACTACATACGATAGTGTTGTTTGTAACAAAATTATGAATCTTTAATTTTAATATTTTAGCCTTTAGTGCAAGCAATAAATGCATAAAAAAAGAATTAAATCACGTGACTCGTTTTAAAATGTATAATGTCGCAGGCATTTTGTGGGAAACAGCCGTTGTTTACATACGGCGTCGTCCGTTTAGAATAGCTCACTATTTTGTAATATGCCTTACGCCTATTTTTATGTATTGTACAAAATAGTTTAGCTCACAAGATTTGTTCGTTTTATGGAGAAAAATATTTATAAGTTATATATACATGCATTGCTATCTGCTACCATAAAATAAGAAAGCTCAAAAATACCACATAGAAGCGCCACATGTTGCAATGCAATAGTTGCTTGTATCTATTTATAGGTACCTAAAGAGTAAGAACACTTTTTTATTCCAGTCGGTTAAAATAGTTGCTTGTAGAACTTAAAATTTAATGGAGAGAATTAAAAAAAATTACATGAGTTTGTGTTTTCTTGCTCTGAGAAAGCATTTACAATTATATGGTCTATGACTGCCATCTAGTGGCCATCTGTAGAAACTTGTGTGCTGCAAGTTCATTGTGAACACAAGCTCAATTTGGTTTAGGTCAAGTGGGAAAAGCACTTGACCTGCGCCTAAAAGACAGAATTTATTTGAACCAAATGACCCGAATTCCTGATTTCAATCTGACTATAACAATAAATACATATTTAGATGAACTTATATAGAGAATTTTGTAATTTAAATTAATATAAATATATACGAACAAATCACACAGATTGATCTAGTCAAAGTAAGTTCGAGACTTGTGTTATGGGATACTGACTAACGATACTATATTTTATAATAGATACTTATATAGATAAACGTCCATGATTATTTAATCTATACTTCTGAACTATATGTTCTAATTTTATAAAGCGGAATGATTTGATTTTTGTTCGTTTGTTTGCATTGAATAGGCTCCAAAACTACTGAACGATCAACTTATAAAAGGCAAATTTGTATGCGCATGACAAATGCTATAATTTAGGCAGATAATAGAGGCAGCCTCAGGAAAAATACTAAAGGACTACAAAATTTAAAAAAAGAGATGAAGTACAATATACCTAATTTTAAATACCTGAATACCTATTACTACTTAGTTATGGCAAATAAATTTGAAAAGATAACAAATAACTTACAATGATGCTTTGAGTTATATTCCTATAATAGCTCGGAGTGATACATGTGTTTCATTTTTCTAGGCGTATGTCTCGAGTTCTAAGCTCAAGGATGATTGGTGTCACGAGATTGGTTATGCTGCCACATCATATCAAAGTGTGTTAGTAAAAACGACTACCAAAAATGGTTTTATGGGGATATAAGGACATAGAACACGTGTCAATTGAGTTTGATTTGTATCCCTTATACAAATTCAATACATCACGTATCATTTTTGATCAAAGTCAAAGTCAAAGATTTTTGTTCAAAATTGAATAATTGTATCTCTTTTTGAACGTCATTTTTTTCATTCTTATTATTTTTATTTTTAATATGCAAAATCGAAAAACTACTAGCGTTTCGTAATGACCACTGGTGAGAAGAATACGCCGAAAGAAACTCAATCCAGACTTGGTCCCTACGTGCCAGAAGAGCTTCGATTACAATGTACTTATTACAATTTTTATATATTTCTCTTCTATCATCCCATCGTCTCTCCAATATTTGTCTATGGTCCCTAGAGAAAACACAGGACAGTCGTTTGTCTGATATTTGTATCGTATCTTCTTCGTAGTTTGTGGTATAGACCGTCATCATATATGTCCCCTGATGAATAAGATCAATTTTATTTTCAAATTACCACCAGTAGTAATAGTTGGTTATATAGATGGGCTGAGTCGCTCCTTTAAGGATTGGACAGGGGTTTATTAACACAAATTGTATAAAGCACATAGGATGTTTATTCTGAAATTAGTTTCATGCGTTATTTAAGAGAACAAGGCTTTAATATGTACATATACTAATAAGTATATTACTAAGGGGAAAGATTTGTTTCTTTTTTTAATTGCATAGGCTCCAAAATCACTGGACCGATTTTCAAAATTCTTTCACCTATTGTAAGTTATTATCTGCGGGTGGTATAGGCTATAATTTACGCGGACGAAGTCACGGGAAAAGTAAACAATATAGGTCATAGTGTAAAGACGGCATTCCATCGAGAAGAAAGTGCGCGATGACTCAGTTTACGCGGCTAGTGACCTTGACAAACGGGACTTCAGGTGCATGCTGCGTCCACACTAGGCTATTTTGATTTTACTCGACTGTTCAAAAAACGGGGTATAATGCTTTCTGTGTTTAGTTGTTTTTATAAGTGGCTAACATTTTGTGTCAGATTATTCAAGCTGCCTAAAGGCAACGACTGACATTAATAATGACAGATTATTGTGCCTTCCAAAGAAAGCAAAAGTATTTTTAAGCCGATTGCGGTCACCCATCATTATAACGACCGCACCTAAGGATATTTAACATGCAAAAGCGCTTATAATGTTTACGCCCACCGAGCCATTAAACTTCTCAATAAGTATGCACGTGACTTTTTTACTACACCTTCTACATGCATGGATAGATTTAAATGTATGGGAATTGTTATAAATTTTCGTATCAGTGGGATTACGTTGACTCTTAAGGGGGCACACTAGGCACAGTAGCGACGCCAATCATTTTATTCCTAATACTTTACAAATAAAAAGAAATTCAAGAATGTAAATCATATAAGCCTTAGTTAATAACCTGAAGTATTTTTGGAATCATGTTTTAATATTATGAGAATCAGTCATTAAGAGAAATAGTGATTACCACCAAAAACGCCCTTTTTGGCGGTAATCTGATTCTCATAATTCTCACTGATTCTGATAATATTAAACATGATTCCAAAAGTACTTCAGGTTATTTACTAAGGCTTATATGATTTACATTCCTGAATTTCTTTCTATTTGTAAAGTATTAGGAATAAAATGATTGGCGTCGCTACTGTGCCTAGTGTGCGCCCTCAATTTGAAAACAAAGCATCTATTTTTTTTTAAACTTTAAATCTTTCATATTTCCAGCTGTCTATGCAACTCCTCTCCTCTACAGGTCGCATTTCTCAACCGATTCCCTTATTAGAGTCGTTAAGTAAGCAGTTTTGTTATTTACTTAAATAGATTTTTATTGTAATTCTGTCAAAGTAATCAACTCTACAAACCACATTTAAGCTAAGCCAATTTTCATGAAATTTTATGACCAAGTTCAATAATTACCTATATGATTTTTTTATTGTCGATTCAGTTTTTGGAAACTCATAATGAACATAAACACTACTAACCTCGAAGGTTAGTGGTGCTTATTAGTTCCTTGTTATCATAAAACAAAGCAGACAGTATTTTCTTATTTATTTTGTCTTTGACAAGATGGATAATTTTACTGGCAGTGTCATCGCCATAGAATAGCTAACGTTGTTATAAATAACTATGATTCAAAATTCACTTTTTGAGTATTTTATTAAAAGTTTATCTTTCTTCTTCAACTAAGTTTTTTATCAGGTTTCTAAATCTAACAAGTTTTTGATATTACTGCGATAGATTCTGTAATTTCAAACATCTAGCATTTTGATTTAAAAATGCATGGTGATCATTAAATTTATTCATTTATAATTTAACCAAAGAAAGACTTCCACAACGGTCCACAGCTCACAAAGCCACTAGTGATAATCAGTTTTTTTGGTTCAAACAAATATGTAGTTCTTAGTCAGATAGTGAAAAACTGATGCCAAATCTACAATTAAGTTAAACAAATATTGTAAAAAACCGATGCCATGTCTAAAATAAGTCAAAAATTCCGGTTGTTACAAAAATATTCAGCATCTATTACGTCACAATTCCTCGAAATACATCAAATTTCCTCCACATAGAAGCATCTTTATTTTGTAATAAAATTATACTTTAGAACTCTTTGCTCTCTTAATTATAACATTGTAAGTTGCTTGAACAGAAAGTCTGCTGATCGTGGCGGTTCTATGATATTTACTAAAAATGGTATCCATAGCAAAGAGCGGATGGATATTGTCAGACTTTCTGTTGAGCGCTGTGCTGAAGTGACCTGTGCCGAGCTAGTTGACCATATAATTATCTGCGTGTACAGTCCGCCTAAAAAACATTTTAAAAGTTTCTTAAAAATAATGGATGAGGTCCTTAAGACAGCATCGAAAAGTAAGAAACAGTTAATTGTCTGTGGTGATTTTAATATTGATATTTTAGTAAATACCCCAAATAGCACACAATTTCTTAACCTCTTTAAATGTTACAATTTAGAAAATGTTTTCTTTGAACCAACTAGAATCACTGCCACAACGGCCACATGTCTGGATAACTTTTTTTGCAGTATTCAATATGTAGATACGTCTATTATCAATAAGCTACCATCTGATCATACAGGTCAATTTGTAACTTTTGTCAATGATTCCTCTTGTCACCCAGTGGAAAGTAAAATCATGTGCCGACCCATTACAAACAAAAATATTTTAAAATTTAAAAATAATGTCGAAAATAAACTAAGTTCGATCTCATACACAGGTAGTAATCCTAATGAGCACTACACCAAATTATTTAATACTATTTCTTCTGAATATTCAAAAACGCTTAAACAAAAACCAGTCAAAGTACGTAGTAGATTACATTTCAGTGAATGGGCTACTACAGGTATTTATATAAGCAGAAGAAGGTTATTTGATTTATATGCGCAAAAACAGTATAATTTTGATCCCAGCTTTATTGAATATGTTAGGTATTACTCTAAATTATTTAAAAGAGTCTGTAAGCAAGCTAAGTGTATTGTAATTGGAAGGAAGATAAATGAAGCGCCTAATAAAATCAAAGAAACTTGGAGCATCATAAATAAAGAGACAGGTAAATTCAAATCAAGAGAAAATATTAGCAAAATTAAATCTGGCGATAAAACAGTTACCTCTACTAAAGATATAGCCAACACGTTCGAGAACTTTTTTACAAACATTCCTCTTGAACTTACATCTAACGTAAATTCTTGCCCTAAGCGTGCTGAAGATATACTTATAAGTAATGTCCCTCATTGTAATTCTAAATTTAAATTTGATCACATCTGCCCTAGTGATATAGTTGATGCATTTGAACAGTTAAACTTTAAAAAAACTGAAGACCACTGGGGTATGTCAGTTAGTGTTGTAAGACATATTATTAATATTATTGCAGCAGATTTAGCTTTTATTTTTAATGAATGCGTCGACGAAGGCATATTTCCAAATTTAATGAAATGTAGCAAATTAATTCCATTATTTAAAAAAGGAGAAAAAGTAGACCCAGGAAACTATAGACCCATTTCTATTTTGCCAGTTTTGAGCAAGGTGTTTGAAAAGATCATGCTTAATCAAATGCAATACCACTTTAAGACTCTTAACCTTTTCCATAGCCAACAATTTGGTTTTACTGGCGGAAAATCAACCACCGATGCGGGAGTAGCACTTGTTACTCAAATTTACGATGCATGGGAGAATTTTCAGGATGCTTTCGGAGTATTTTGTGATCTATCTAAAGCATTTGATTGCGTAGATCATGAAACACTTTTGCTCAAGCTTCGCCATTATGGTTTTGATAATAAATCATTAGAACTCGTTCAATCGTATTTAACAGATAGGCTCCAGACTGTCGATATAAATAACATAAAATCAAAGGGTTCTAATCTCAAACTCGGCGTACCGCAAGGGTCAATCTTGGGACCCTTTCTTTTTCTAGTATATGTCAATGACTTGCCTTATATGGTTGAGAATAAAGCTGGCATAGTACTGTTTGCCGATGACACATCTCTCATATTTAAAATAGACCGCCATAGCGATGATACTAGTGCGGCGAATAGTACCTTGTCTGGAATTTCAAATTGGTTTTCAGCCAATAACCTTATATTAAATGCCAAAAAGACCCAATGCATTAGGTTTGCTCTCCCTAATGTGAGACAACCTTCGATTGACATACTGATAGATAGTCAAAAACTAGATTTCGTGCAAAATACTGCGTTTTTAGGAATTACAATAGATTCTAAATTGCAATGGGGCGCTCATATATCTAAACTAGCCAAAAGACTTAGCTCTGCAGCTTATGCTATTAGGAGGATCAGACAGCTGACAGACGTGGCAACTGCTAGGCTTGTATACTTTGCTTATTTTCATAGTTTAATGGCTTATGGCATACTTCTGTGGGGAAAAGCTGCCGATATAAATACTATATTTGTACTACAAAAGAGAGCGATCCGTGCTATTTACAGCCTAGGTCCGAGAGAATCTCTCAGAGAATTGTTTAAAGAAATAAATATAATGACAGTAGCTTCTCAATATATATTTGAAAACATAATGCATGTAAGGAAAAATATTTCACTTTTCAAAAAAAATTGTGATTTCACAGATAGGTCATTACGTAATAAAAACAAATTGTTTTTTCCGCGGTATCGGCTTAGCAGAGTTAGAAATTCGTTTTTGGGGAACTGTATACGCTATTATAATAAATTGCCAGAATCGGTCCTTGATATGCCTGATAGAAAATTCAAAGCGTATGTTAAGCAAGTACTATGTAAAAAGGCTTATTACAGGACTGATGATTTTCTAAACGACAAAAATATCTGGCTGGAGCTTGGCGCCGGACTCTCATAATGGCTTATATGTATTAAATATCACGAAGTGGTACGTTTTGTACGAGTACTTATCATATTTTGATTTGACATAAATTTACATTTATTTAATTATTCATTTTTTGAAAATTATTATTTGACATCTCTCATTGAATTTTAAATTATTATTTGACATATTTAATTGAATTTTAAATTATCACATGACAATGTAAGCTCACGTCCACATATTAGTTCTAAGTAGGTACTTGTATGTCGTAGATTGTAAGTTGACGTCATTTGGAGAAAATGCGTTGTGCAGTTTGTTGCCGCTTCTTCTGCACTCCGCCTTGGAAGCGGTGTAAACTTAGCTTTAAGTAATTTATTGACGTTGACAATAACATAACATTGTAAACCAATTGTAAATGTAAAGTGACGTTCAACAAATGATATTTAAAATATCTTAAGATGAATAAAATTTTTGACTATTGACTATTGACTATTGACTATCTTCTTTTTTCAGTCGGTCAAAATACTCTGTCACAGAACCACGTTGTGTGCATCGAGAGTGGACCGTGGGCGAGGCAGGAACTTTCTCGGCGCGCCCATACCGGTACAACACGGATACAGCCACCTTTATGGGTATTGTTCACCATACATTGACATCAACCACCTACCACCCATGCATCCATCCTATAGAGAGAAGAATATATCTGTATGAATATATTATATAAATTTCCTAAGGAGGAGGACCACGGAATAATTAGAAGGGTGACGTTATATTTTCATTGTAAGTATATAAGCTTTCGCCCGCGGCTTCGCTCGCGTCAAAGCCTCGGGAACAGTACGTTTTTCCAGAATGAGAGGTAGTCTATATCCTTGTCCGTAGTCCAGAAATTCCATGATGATTAGTTTAGTAGTTACGCCGTGAAAGCGTAAAAAACAAACAAACTCACTTTTGCATTTATAATTTTAGTTGGGATGGTAAAAATGCAAAATGGTGTTTAGATATTAAAGCCTGAATTAAAGTTTTTCCGGGAGCTGTGTTTATGGGTACGGTTCGTTATAAATATATACGGACAATTCACGCAGATTGAGCAAGCCCCAAAGTAAGTTAGAGACTTGTGTTATGGGATACTAACTCAACGTAATTTCTTTTTTAATGGGTATTGTTCACCATACATTGACATCATCCACCTACCATGCATAAAATTAAAAATAAAATAAATATATGGGGACATATCACACAAATTGAACTAGCCCCACAGTAAGTTATGAACTTGTGTCGCAGGATACTAACTCAACGATACTATATTTAATAATATATACATATATAGATAAACATCCAAGACCCAGGCCAATCTAAAAAAGATCGTTTTCCATCATGACCTGAACGATGATCGAACCCGGGACCCCCGTATCGCAGGCTGGCGTGTTGACCGCTGCGCCACGGAGCTCCATCCATCCTAATAAAGAGTAGATACATCTGTTTGAATAAATTTTCTAAGGAGGAGGACCACGGAATAATGAGAAGGGTGACGTTATATTTTTATCGTATATGGTAAACTTGCTGTTACCCGCAGCTTCGTCTGCGTGTTATATAGCCTATGTCATTCTAGTACCCTAACCTGTATGTATGCATTATCATTTCATAATGATCGGTTCAGTAAATAGGGCGTGAAAGCGTTACAAACAAACTATGACTAAATATTAGGAAATGCGAAATGTGAGGGGTTTAGATATTAAAGCCTGAATTAAAGTTTTTCCGGGAGCTGTGTTTATGGGTACTGTTTGTTATAAAT
Source organism: Rhodophaea formosa (assembly GCA_963082605.1). NCBI lineage: Eukaryota > Metazoa > Arthropoda > Insecta > Lepidoptera > Pyralidae > Rhodophaea > Rhodophaea formosa. The sequence goes on along the minus strand of OY720225.1, from coordinate 5,955,019 downwards.
ATAAAACATATTATACGGACACTAGCCACAAAGTAATTTCGAGACGTGTGTTATAGGATACTAATACAACGATACTATTTATTAACATCAATATGTAGCCATTATCTTCATTCTCATTATCTGCATTAAATACAGGATTTCTTTTTATAATTCCAGCATTTACTTACTTACATATTTCAATGTGTGGCCGTGTGGTGTAATAGGACCACTCCAAATCTTCCCGTGGATGTCGTTAAAGGCGACTTAGGAAACTAAAGCTAAATAAAGCTTATAAACATTTAAGAGACCTTTCCAACCCGTCTGGCCAGCGTGGAGAGTGTAGGTCAAATCTTCTGACTGCTCTGGTAGTACTAAGAGGGTCGTACTCCTGCAGTGGAGACTAATAAAGACCTGATGATGATGATGATATTTCAATTTAAAGCTATCCTCCAGCAAACAGTAATACATTGGAGAAGGTTGCACCGGTGTCTCATGAAGAATTAACTTTATAAAAGATCTCGTTATACACTTACTATCACGTCTTTGTCCCTAGGCAGAGCCTAGGTCTGTAAAACCTTAACTCTCGTTTAGCATATTGGTGGGCTGTTGTTTTTTTCGTGTGTGTAGAGTAGAATAGGACCACACCAAGTCTTCCCATGGATGTCGTAGAAGGCGACTTAGGAAACCCAAGCTAAACAAAGCTTATAAACATCAAAGAGACCTCTTCAACCCGCCTGGCCAACGTGGAAAGTGTAGGCCAAATCCTCTGACTGCTATGGCTGACACATATAGTCCTGGTAGTACAAAGAGGGTCGTGCTCCTGCAGTAGAGAATTAAAAAAGTCCTGATGATGATGATTTATTAAGATATGTAGGTATCTATCTCTAGCTAATAGAAATGGTTGCCAAAATTGGAAGTCATTATGTCAACCTGGCTATTTTTAACTTTTACAGCCTATACCAAAAAGGTAATTAATCCCAAATGGGTTAAAACTACGTTTTAAGACCAAATAGAAAGCTCGACTTAAGGTAGGGCTCAGTCTGACGACACCGTTTCTTAATGCGATGTTTTCTAAATGCTTAAAAGCAAATGGTGGTCTCCGTTAATTATATTGAGTTTTAAACTTTGGTTTGACGTAATTTATATCTTCCATAGTTATAAGTAAAGTTTTTGTTGGGAATTCGAAGATTCAGTTAAATTTACCTTAGATGAGTTTGCAAATAGATTTCAGTGGACTAAATAGCATGATTGGTGTTACAAATGGTCGTGGTCATGAATAAATAAATGTGTCAAATAGTTAAACTGTAAATTCGTATAGATTTGCCACTGAAGCTCTCATAAGACAATTAAAGGACCTACGTCATATTTCGTTGCTACTTGTTAAAGCTGTACAACAACTGTACAACACCGAAATCTCGGTGGAAAACTTAATTTACAGCAGAAGAAAATATACCTAAGTAGTAGCTATTTATATTTTATTCTTACTCTGAAAGTACTTTAATTAATTTTTATGGTGCAAATTAATGTTTTTGTGTCCCGAGTTTGTTCCACGCTAATCTAACAACCGAAATAGAACGCATAATGTCAAATTTCCTTAATTTTACCAATCATTTGAGTCCAAAATATACATTTCAGTGGTTATTTAGATCCTAGATGATCCCATTTCTAACATCTGTAAGTCAAATGACGAGCTCCATGGCGCAGCGGTCATCACGCCTGCCTGCGACACGGATGGTCCCGGGTTCGATCCCCGGTCAGGTCAAGATGGAAAACGATCTTTTTCAGATTGACTTGGGTCTTGGATGTTTATCTATATATGTATTTGTTATAAAATATAGTATCGTGGAGTTAGTATCCCATAACACAAGTCTTTCATAAGAACTTACTTTGGGCTAGCTCAATCTGTGTGATTTGTCCGTATATATTTATTTATATTTATTTATTTATTTATTTATTTATTTATTTATTTATTTATTTATTTATTTATTTATTTATTTATTAAATGTGCAATAAATTGTTTTCAAAACTTAACAATGGATTCAAGCTTTTAATATGAGTGTCATGGCAAATCTAAAGAGCCACAACACGATAGGTGGAACCAGGAACCACAATCCTTTAGTTTAGAAGTGTCTATGACCAATCATTCCTTAGAACAGGTCTCATCATCTATCAGTCAAAAGATTAGTATTATATTGTCTTTGCACAATATGTCCACTACTGGACATAAGCCTCTTCTAAATATTTTCATAATGCCAGGTTACTCTATATAACTACAGGTATAATCATCATCATCATTTCAGCCCATCGTCCGCCCATTGCTGAGCATAGGCCTCTCTTCGTTTCCTCCATCCGTCCCGATCCTGTGCACATCTTATCCAGGTACAACCTAGGTACAGGTATAAGTCGGACTAAAATTAAAATTCATTTTGAACATTTTATTTTGACGTAGCCGTGTGGTTCCCGGCAGAGTAGAATAGGACCACTCCAAGTCATCCCGTGGATGTCGTAAAAAGTGACTAAGGAAAAACAAGTTAAACAAAGCTTATAAACATCAAAGAGGCCTCTCCAACCCGTCTGGCCAGCGTGGAGAGTGTAGGCCAAATCCTCTGACTATACTCAAGCTAATATATGGTTCTGGTAGTACAGAGAGGGTCGTGCTCCTGCAGTGGAGACTAGAAAGAAGAGATGATGATGATGATTTTATTTTGAGTACGTTGGTCACCTTACCATTGACCGCACCTATTTGAGGTTTTCTAAAAGTAGGTAACCACAACTTTCAGACATATTCTCGTCTTGTTTGTCTAGTAACATTATTCATTGTTTTCTAAGACATCGGAGACATGAAATAATTTAAAACTTATTTGAGCACTGCCCTGAGCCCTGTAACTTATTTTTCTTAATTTTTCTCTAGACTTCGTCGTGTCTTTACTTCAATGATTTTAATCTTTGATCTAATTTTCAATGCTTGTGTACGTGATAGCGCGTGTGGTTCCCACTAGAGTAAAATAGGTTCACTTCTATGTGAGACGTGTTTATGCTAACAGGCCAATGAACCTTCAGCAATTCAAACAAAATATTCGAGACACAGTCACTGAGATACCGCAGGAAATGCGTGAAAATTGATGAAAACACAATAAAAAAGGTTCTCGTCTGTAATGCTGCTAGAGATGGATATTAATTGTCTGGCATTGTTTTCCATGTTCAACTATCGGCCCTAAATATTATATTTAACAGCAACGAATACTTACAAATTTTTTTTTATACTTCATAATATAAAATTAGAAAACTAAAGTGTATACCTGGTTATTTGGCCACTCTGTATATGGCTCAGGTCAAAGAGGGTCGTGTTCCTGCTGTGGAGACTAAAAATTACCTGATGATAATAGATAGATAGCACTCTTGTTTGTTTGTTTGTTTTTTGTATGTGTAAGTGGCCAACACTGGTGTCAGATTTTTCAAGCTGCCTTAAGGCATCTGACATAGCTTAACGACTGCCATCAACGATGACAGCCGGGACCAACGGCTTAACGTGCCTTCCGAAGCACGGAGGAGCTCGAGATATTTTTATGCCACTTGCGGTCACCCATCCAAGTAGGGACTGCACCAGGGGTTGCTTAACATACGTAAGCGCTCATAGAGCTCACACCCACTGGACCATCGGGCTCCTCATAGCACTCTGATATCTATGGATAGCACCACTCTGGTATCTATGGATAGCACACTCGTAGATAACTGAACTGGTCAGTATGACACGATATTATAAAACTATTAAATAATACACCCAATTGCCTCATTTAAACTTCGATGCACTACGCACTCAGTGAAAGTAATACGTTCGAGAATTCGTAAGGTGGGGTGGTGCATTTACAAAAAGTTACAACTCATACTAAGGCTCGACACACACCCCACGCCTAACTTTAAACCATTGAGTTTATAAAAGGAAACGTTTATTCACCCGGTTAGAGAAAACGACTTGATAATGTAAAACTGCAGACAGTTGGCGAAAATTCACAAATTTAAAGTTGGAATAAAATATAACACGGTGAATTTTAGACCTTGTTTCATTTGTGGTTAAACTCTTTGAAGTCTTTTGAAAAGACATAGTTTAGTTTCAGCCAGATCAATGTAAATCGAAGCTTAGTGCCTGCACACATTGCATATTCTCAGCTTAAATACTTAATAATTATTGCATTAATTTTGAACAGCCGTAGTTCAGTTTCAGCCAGCTCAATGTGAATCGAAGTTAAGTGCGTGCACACGCCAGACTGCATATCACCTGGTTTAGCTACCTTTCCATCACTTAATGTGTAGCAAGCAACGTGTTGAATACTCAATGACGATGCATATATAGTACCTATTTATCGTAGCAGTAGATACAATAAAACCATGGTTTTAGTTTTTGTAGAAATACCTTATTCAATTAAATAGCTCCAATCCAAGACTAAAACTCTCTCTATCTCGTTTATCTGTATATCTTTCATCTGTTCTGACTTAGTATATTCCTTACGGGGCACCCTAGGCACAATAGCTACGCCAATCATTTTATTGCTAAAACTTTACAAATAGAAAGAAATTCAAGAATGTAAAGCATATAAGCACCAGTAAATAACTTGAAGTATTGTTAAATATTATCAGAATCAGTGAGAATTATGAGAATTTAGATTACCGCCAAAAACGGCCGTTTTTGGCGGTAATCATGTTTTCTCTTAATGACTGATTCTCATAATATTAAAACATGATTTTAAAAATACTTCAGGTTATTTACTACTGCTTATATGATTTACATTCTTGAATTTCTTTCTATTTGTAAAGTATTAGGAATAAAATGATTGGCGTCGCTACTGTGCCTAGGGTGCCCCCTTAAATCTTCTGCAATAATGCTATGGAGATTAGAGTTCGCAAAAGATTCGGGACTTAATAAGATTTTATGACATTAAATTACTGTTTAATTAAAGAAAATTTGATTCGAAAAGTTAGTTTCTAATATTAAACTTTGTTAAAATAATTGGCTAATGTAAAAAAAATACTAAGGTTTAAATAGCTAACCTAGTGGTGATAACTTCAGTTTAGTCAGCGGTACATAAAATAGATTCTTATTACCTAATACGAATGTCTTCCGGTAAATCAGTACTACATCCTTCCGAATGATCCTAAGGAATTAAACAAATTATTTATTAATAATTAATTATGCAAATGGCATTCCGAAAACCAGAATTTCTAGCTTTGATATTCAAATGTTGTATATTAGCTAGTCCGGTGAAAACGCGTATAACGGAACGGATGTCGTAGAAAGGGAAACTGTGACGATTACCTAATTAAGTTTTTTAGGTCCTTTGGTAATTAACTACATGATTGCCACATATAGTTGTCATTTTATCATTTTGCCAATGTAAGAATTTGCGTAGTTTTAGCGAAAGCTCACTTAAAGCTAGACAGCTTCAAGTATTTTGTCTTATTGGACTATGTAGCTACATAGTCCAATAAGACAAAATACTTCTACATAATATTTGTGATACTAGGTACCTATTTAATGAAAATCAAAAATTATATAGCAACAAAAACTTATAAACAACTATAAAGGTAACTATAGGTACTATATTGAAATTGAATATAAACAAAAACATAATAAAAAAATATTGCAAAAGTCCTTACCTTGCGGTAGAGTGTTCAAAAAGCTGGCGGCATTGCCACGTTAGATAGCAAAGCTAATTCATTGTGTGAAAAATTTGCCTACCCTCTGGTCACTAGAAACTTCAAGTAACCGCTTGTTTATGACTTTAAATAATTTATGAGCTGACTGAAAATGTAGGTACTACCGAGGCATGCATATTTGTGTCATATGAGGGTCTCGGCTATGGCCAAAACTGTACTAGCCTTAGAGCAGTGCTATGTAACTATACATTATCATCTGATCCGCAAAAAGTCCCCTGCTGGATATACATATACCTCCCCCAAGGATTTCCAATACGACCGGTTGGAACCGGCCTGCATCCAGTGCCTTCTTGCGAGCTTGGTCAGGTCGTCCATCCACCTGGACGGTGGATGTCAAACGCTGCACTTACTGATACGTGGTTGAAATTCAAGAACCTTTCTTCCCCATCGGCCATCGGTTCTACTGGCTATATGCCTCACCCAATGCGACTTCTACTGAACTATGTCAGTGACCTTTGTTCTTCTACAGATCTCCTCGTGACTTGACATTCGTGAGTTGTTTACAGTCTGGAGTGTATCGGGGTGACAATCAACTGGATTGAAGTTGTAATCATACAGTGGATTTCGAGTTTCTGTTCCGGTTTGAAGGAAGTAGACATATAAATTACTAGCTGTTACCCGCGGCTTCGCCCGCGTGATATATAGCCTATGTCCTTCTCGGTACCCTAATCTATGTGTATGCTAAATTTCGTGACGATCCGTTCAGTAGGTTGGGCGTGAAAGCGTAACAAACAAACAAACAAACGAACTCACTTTCGCATTTATAATATTAGTTAGGATTAGGATTACTTACACTGAGTTGTTTACGTCGAGTATTTTTACAGCCTCTTTAGTAATTCTTTAATGTTTCCGAAAGCGCCAGGCTCGTGACTAGCTGTAAAACCAGGGAGTCAATTTTTCAACCAAGAGAATCGATCCGCCACTCGTTGTCAAGTTTCCGCATGGTGAATCTTAATTGGCTCTATTTTTGAAACTTTATTCGAATGGTTTTTCCGAATGGTCGCACGAGAGCACTCGAACCGGACTACGCGTGCAAAATGTCAAAATTGACTTTGACCAAATTTTCTTTCTTAAATTCTTGCCCTTAGATTCTAGCGTTTTTGCCACAACTGTCTACAAAAAGTGGGAATATACATCCGATGTGCTTCTGATCCGATTATAGTGTTGCCTTTTAAAAAATAAGAAATTCCTTACTCCTTCTTTTAAAAATAAGATTTTTAAAAGAAATTGCAGTAAAACTAGATGTGCCTTAGTCACTGCGTTAATAAAATCAGAAAACATAATTAAGAAATAAGAAGGCTTTTGTACAATTCGCAATTTTATTTTTATTACGCCATTTAGTGAGAAGACTTTGTCTTTGGTATCATCTTGTTCATATTTCACTGGTTTTTCTACGAAAGAAGATTACGAAAAACAAATGCCTAAAGACAATCAAATTCCCCTAGAATTAAAGACACGCAACACCGTCTGATTGTCGGATTGAAAATCGGACGTGTATTCCCAGCTTAAGGTACTAGTTTTGCTGTGCATTCAATTATTCTGGTAACCGTAACAATTTTTGTTTTGCTGGCAACTCTAAGCATTAGAACCATTCGCACGGTTCAAAAATACGTAAAAACAGGCCTGCTCGTTGATTTTATTCACATGTAAATACGAACTGAGTGCTGACGTCACAACGAGTGGTGGATTGATTCTAATAGTTCAAAAATTGACTCCAAATTCGTTTTATATCACTATCACTTCATCATATTCATATCATATTATAAAACAAAGTCCTCCGCCGCGTCTGTCTGTCTGTTCGCGATAAACTGAAAAACTACTGCAGGGATTTTCATGCGGTGTTCACCAATAGATAGAGTGTTTTACGAGGAAAGTTTTAAGGTATAATAGATGCCCGGGCGCAGCCGGGTGGGTCTGCTACTTACAAATAAAGTAAACTGTTATGTGAAATCCAAAGGTGGCTCCTGTAGCACTCAATTTGAAGTTTCCTCCAGCAATTGGTAAGGATACATATATACCTGTCTCTTATTCGAAGAAACATGATTAGGCTTTAATAAACTAATGGCTCTAGAAGCTGTCGACCTCGCAAGTCTGACCATAGCGAACTCACAGTGTATTAGCGGTATAGAGGTACTTTATGGCAATAGGGTATATGCATGAAAAAAATATGTGTTATCTTACAATTTATCCAAAAATATTCAATAGTAAAGTACTGAAAGTGAAAACAGAATAAAATTTGGTTGAAAAACGAACTACCTACATAAAATGATTTTACGAAAATATGTCTATCTCACTCGCGAAAACACTATTTTATATGGCAAATGGATACATGATATAGACTTTGACGTCACTAGTCCATATCGGACTTTTCTTTCTTGTTTAAACTTTAAAGTATCACATCTTCGTCGCTAATTATGATATTTTCAAAATTCTTTCATATTTTTTTTACTGTGGTTATTAAGGATACTAAGCGAATAAAAAAATTACGTGCATATTTTCTATTCCGGCATTTTGTATAAAATAAAAATCTGATTCATAAATAAATCTACGCATGTAATAATATTGGAGCTGACTAATAAGCTAGTTCCAAAAATAATCAAAGCATAATTTGTCACTCAATTATGTTAGTATGTAAGATCAATGGTTGTCCTGTAGCCTAAACAGCTTTACCTGTTTTTAAAGTGTGAGGTACCATTAGATTTATATTCTTCCCCTAAGTGTCATACAAAAGTTATGTGACGTAAGCAAAAATTAATATGCCTATAAACTGCTGTCAGGTTTTTTATTTTTTAAATAATGTAATTTGTCTTTATCACTTTTTGTTCAATTGACAAAAGATAAAAATACGTGTTCAATATTGTTTGATTAGAAAAGAGACGGGCTGTTATTATTTTTTGTAGCAAACAAGTCTATTTTCCCTGTTTTTCATACATTGCTGCTGACATTCATCGTACTAGATCAGTTTGGTTGGTAACCAGCAATGAAAAGCATTTATTTTGATTATCTATTAGAAAGACTCAATAGTGATGCAGATACCTTTTTCAATAAAAAGGTAATGTCAGTATTTATAACACAAATAAGCATTCCGTAGGGCGGGTTGTAAATATATTATTCATAAAGACTAAATTTTTAACACGTTTAATACAGAGAAATTTTAGGTTAACCGTAAAATCACATTGGTAGAAACATAAAAGTTACTCTCACAAACAAAAAGTTCATCTAAACTTTCATAGTATTCTCACAAACAAGCACTTTTTAAACTAACATTGTTTGATAAAACTGGGCCATTACCAAGATCAACTCGACGTTAAGCTTTTTACGCTTGTAATAGAAAGACAACTCAGACAACCTACTTTTAATTGCCGAACAGTTACATTTTTTTATCCAACCTCTAAAAAGGATGTTTTTAATTTGTCGGAATTTTTAATTTCTTTTTTTACGTATGATCCTTTATTAATTGCAAAAGCCTTCTTAAGAGCGTAGACTAGCAGTATTTTTTCAATATGGTTTCCATACAAATGTATTTCTCTATTTTCTCGCTGAAAACTGATTCTAGAGCCACAATTATTTTTTCATAAAATCTAGTACTAAAATAGGAATGCGCCTATTTTTTATTTTTTCTAAAAAAACTGATTTCGTACGAATATTTTTTCTTATAAACAGGTTTTTTGACAAAAACAAAACATAGGGACATACCTATTTTAGTAATAGATTGTATGTTAAAAGAATTGTGCCTCTAGAAGCAGTTTTCAGCGAGAAAATAGAGAAATACATTTGTATGGAAAACGCACTGCTAGTATACCCTCTTAAAGTAGATTTTTTTAATCGGTAATCCCGGTTAAATTTCATCTAAATCGGTCAAGTGCTCTGTTTGAAGTTGGATTTAATGTGAAAGATAATCAATTATTATTATAATTTTAATAAAAGTTGAAAAAGTCACGTCTTACGTATTCTTTTTTCGAAAATTACATAGGGAACAAGGTGTTTGGCTATGCCTGCCGCCACCACAGAAAGTGGCAGACGAGGAATGAACATCCTGTCACGAGCCCGCACTAATGAACATTGATATGGTTTATCTTTATCATTTATTGTTTAATCAACGAAAGAAGTCCTATTTTTTATAGTATTTAACTGACGAACTAAATGTGGCAAACTACAACTGTCACGGACAATCGAGTGAAGCATTTTGACCAAATCATGTTTGATTCAACGGCATTAGATTTCAAATAGGGGAAGCCTTATTTTAGTATTATTATTTTGACCCAGGAAACTAGCCTATTAGGTTAGTTATGTAAGCTATCCGAACTAATTTAATAGAAATAACTATAATCTTAAACACTCACACAAAATAACGTTGAGTAAATTATTATTTTTTTCGGGTAAACTCTATATTTTTTTAAAGACATTAAAAATTGGCTCGTGTGAGTTGAGCCGAGTTCCATTATAACAATTTTATTCTCACTAACGAAAGTGATTACTCTATGACACTCTGTTATTCTATGACAGAAATTATATAGATACGTGAGCTTGAAAACAATGGTTAAGTTTAGATAAGATTCTGATGGGAATTAGGCGTAATGTTTTGTTATTTTCTACTTGAGAGAAGAATTTTGATATATGGATGAGTTTATACAATATACTTTACTTTTTATGTCATATCTTTACGATTGTTGAAATTTCACCAACCATTTGAGTTGGCTACAGGAAAATTAGAAAATGAGTGAGTAAACGTTATTTAACGATAAAATCGTTTAAGTGCGACTTGGATTGATTTTGTACACACTAAAGGATTCGTAAAATACGTACAATATTGAAATATATAATAAATAAATAAATAAACATATAGGATGAAATCACACAGATTGAGCTAACTAGCCCCACAGTAAGTTGTCAACTTGTGTCGAATAGATACTAAGTCAACGAAACTGTATTTCATAATAGATACTTATAGACAAACATCCAAGACCCATGCCAATCTGATTAACTTTGTTTTGCTATCATAATCTGGCTGGGGATCAAACCCAGGCCCTTCGTGTCGCAGGCAAAAAATATACTTATTGAATGAGGACGCTATGTATAAGTACGCAAGAAGCGTCTTCCATGTTACCTCTCTTATTATGAAGTAAACCCAATTCTTTCTTGCATGAATACTAAGATTCTTAATTATTTGTGGTTTAATGTGTCAGTAGTAACTTAGATTATAGAATTAAGAGTCACCAAAAATACTTTCTTGATGTGACTTTATTTTAAAGTTGAATTCAATTTTATAGATATTTTCATTATTATTGTATTTATAGTAGCAATGTTTCACAGGATTCATATTCGGTGGAAATTGCAAGTGACTAAAAATCAAAAGTTCTGTGATATACCGACGGAAGAAAGGATGGACATCAGAGGTCTAGTAATAAGTTCCAGTTAGCACCCTTTGATAACAAAATTGATATTCGCCCCTGCAATACTTTTAAGCCGTTGACTTTTTTGAGCAACACCAATCGAAACGTTTAGTAGGTATAAGGTTAGAAAAAAAAATGGAAAATATAAGGGAGAGAGAGCCTATGCGAATATAACAATAAATGCTTTATTTGATTTAAGGACCAAATTACTCATATAGCCAGTTACAAGAATTATTTTGTGACGATAAAATATCATGAAACTTTGGTTTGTCATACTTTAATATTGTGATATTATTATAATTTATTAAGTATTAAAATTTTGATAAATAAAACAATATGCGAAATCAAAACTTACATAGCATTAACAGAAAAAGTAAAACGTATGCAAATAAGTACTTTGGAAGCACGATTTTTTATTGAAGTTACTGAATCTCAATAAAGTTCGTGAATTCAAATGATGGACTTACAATCTTTATTATTTTATTTATGTTGGATATACTTTTAGGAATATCTTTAATAAATATCTTGGATATTAGTTGTTGTACCTAGAATGCCTAAACAACACTTCTACGAGAAAATTAAATAATAAGTGTTCAAAGAAACCTACATTCAATAAACTTTTGTCTTTGATTTTACCGGGATGAAAAGAGTGACAAAAATACTCGCTGTCATATTTATAATAATAGTTATGATTTGTTTAAATAATAGCTCCAGATATAAACCTTTAATGACACACAAAAGTTATCCTTTTTTGCATTACTGATTTAAATTAAATATACAAACCTAAGTTTTGTTTTGTAGACCAACTTATTACTCTGATCAATATTTTTATCAAAGTTAAATAAATGCTTAGAGAATGCACAAAAACTTAAAATAATTATGTGTTCAAAATTAATCAAAAATATAATAAAATAACATGAGAAACGTGTAAAGATATAGAAAAACATACGGGCTGTGCGACAGAAAGTTCTTTTGAGGCCGTTATACTAAACTTTTCCGGTTTTGGTGTGACCCCGAATTTCGGTGAATTAAAAAATAGCTACATATAAAATTAGGAGAAGTTTATGCGAGAGCTAACAATCATAACATTCATTTATTTATTTCTAATGTTTGGATCAAAAATTGAAAAATAACATGAAATACATTTATGACGTAATAATAAAGTCCGTTGCAAACTATACTTGCTTCCACCATCATATAAAACAAGAATCAATAAAGTTGGGTCTACGATAGCAAGAATAGGATCTAAAATATCATAAGCAAACAACGGTTACGATATTCATTTTCACCGGCAGTTTGTATAAGAAAAATCAAACAATCACACTTTTTCTTTCGTTTCATTTACACCTTCGGAAATAGCGTAAGAGTGCGTATTTGTATGTCGTAAAGCGAACCTCACTTTCTATGGCTAAATATTTGTTTTTCTACTTATCCTTACGTATACAGAGCTTATGGCGAGTCAGTTAGCACGAAACGTCAAACAACACAGACGTTTTACGTCACTACCAAAAGGTAGTGGGAGTTGGAAGGATAAAATCCATCAGTTTTTTGAGAAAAGTATCATACATTTCGTGCCCAGCGTCGGGTGTAGTACGTGACACAATGATGTGGAAGAACATAGTTTTATTCGCCATTTTGGCTTCAGTGCAGTGCAATCCAGTGAAAGAAAATGGAGTAGCTGAAAAATTTGTTAGTGCCGTTTCGGAGTGCATCGAGAAGGATACCTCATTATGTTTAAAGGTGATTGCCGATGGATTTATGAAGTGAATTGTGAAGTGATTTGTGAAACGGTTATGGAGTTTTCAATGCGTTTATTAATCAGTGATAATTTGAAGTGGCAAATTGGGGATGCAACTAAATATACTCCGATTTTTGTCTGGAACTATAATACAGTTCGGGAAAAAGTTTATATTTTTTTCGGTGGTATTTCGTCTCTGATGGACATAACTTTTAGTAAAACAAAGAAACTATTTTTAATTTTTTCATGCTGATTTGTAGAGAAATTTAAAATTTGCTGTAATTTTACGAATTGTATACGGTTCATCACCTTAACAATAATAATTTGAACTCCTTAAAATGTAAAATAAACATGAAAATAAAATTTTAAAATCAAATTTTTCCTGTCTGTTTCAGGAAAAAGCGCTGAAACTAACTGAAAAGCTGGCTTTGACGAAGGATGTCAGCCTCTTCGACGGCATGACACTCGTCAACACTGGATCTGCCAGGTCTGCAAGGAGCTATGAGCCTTTAGCTGAAGAGCCAAAGGCCAGGGAGCTGCAACTAAATGAGAGGATAGCGAATAATATTGGAGATTTTTTGGATGGTCACGTACTGCAGTTACGTCTGTCTGAACCTGAGGCTGAATCTAGGGAGTTAGATGAGGAAGGTAAGGATTTTGAACACCTTTTTTTATTTATCGAAAGCGGATAGTAATTTAAAAAAAAATTTCATATAGAGGTAAAAAATTAACCACACTAAAACGATAATAATGCAAACAAGTTTAATTTATTAAAATCATTTTTTTATGATAACATAATTTTTAATAAAAATGTTGATATTTATGATACGATTACAAATGAATTATTAAAATCAATAAAATAAAACGTTTAAATAACTAATTTTAATTAATGAAAGAATACATCTCCGTTTTTAAAATTCTGAAATAACCAATGTGTATTATTTTGGGAAAATTAACATTATAAGCATATGAACATTTCATCGTTAAATGCAAAAAGATACTATAATTAGTAATTCATTATCTATTATATCTTGAACCTTAACCCTCTTGTTTGAGACAAAGGATACTTTCTCCGAAAATATTTACATACAGAAGTTTCCGAAATATTGCTCAATACGCAGCATTTTTTCTCTTTGTCATGTGTAAAGAATACATAATTGTCGTCGAGCGGTTTTGTACATAAAAAAAGGTTTTTTATGCATTTTAAATGCAGTTCTGATATTTGATACTCTTATTTATTTCAGGAATAAGAATAGGATAAGTTGCTAGGGGGAATTTTTCCCATATTTTATTTCTGAATTTAATAATGATTCTGCATTTTTTAATTATACTGAAATCAGTTGAAATAGGTATATCAACACGCAAGAAAAATAAAGGTGAAAAATTAAAAAGGTATAAGTACTGGTCCTTCATACGAATTCACCAATCAGCTGGTCAAATTTCGCGATTCTAATTCCATTGTTAAAATATTGTCAGGGTGATCAGAATCATTCTATACTTTTTTGATTTTTAATCATACAAAAACTGCATTGTGCCTTCATTCAACTTTAAATTTATCAACAGATGATACTTAATAAAATAGAAATGCAAGCCTTAAAAGTATACAGTTTTAGTATACAATCCCTATAGCAACCGTCGGTTCTCCTAATTTATATTCACGACACAACCATAGAGACGCTGGCAAGTTTTTTGTTTTTAAGAAAGAATTTGCGCTAACGATCCGCCGAAAAGTGAATGCCTCTCATTTTGAAATTAAAATTTTAAAAAGGAACCGCATAGCCTGCAGCCGTTTGACGCCCTCCGCTCAGTTCTTATCAGGATTTTAAGACCTCAAAAAAGAGCTTTGGAATTTTGGTGTAGTAATTTTTTTGGCTTTTGCAAGTGGATTAAAATTATCAAAATTTGTAACATCGATACCATCACATGTTTAAAAAAAATTTTGTTAAAAATTTACGATTTTTTTTTTTAAAAAGCATGTTAAAGGAAATCGTTTAAGAAGGACGATTTTGACTAGCAGTTGAATACTTGTGACAGTATTTTAGTTGTCCATTCAGTGAATTTTAAAAACACAAGAATATTCTTCTATCAAATTTCAATTGTTCGCCAAAAATTTGCATATCGTACTTGGGCTGATTAAGTTCAAACTTCTATTTCTTCTACCAAATCTTGAAATTTCAATATGTTGCTCTCTTTTCAAAGGTCACTTTTGTGATGAACATATTATTTAATATTTTTTCAGGCCGTGGCAAGAAGAAGAAGAAGATTAAGCAGCTACTTCCCCTTCTCCTGCTCTTGAAGCTCAAACTCGCCGCTCTGGTTCCCCTCTTCCTCGGTATCATCGCCTTCGTGGCTGTCAAGGCTGTCTTACTTGGCAAGATCGCCTTCGCTATGAATGCCTTCAACCTGATCAGAAAACTGCTTTCAAAGGGGAGCTCACATGGTTCCACCATCAGTGTTTCTCCCCACCATCATGAAGAACATCCAGGGTACAACTATGAGCCAGCACAAGGGTGGAGCCGGCAAGCGACCGATGGCGCGTCACTGGCGTACGCTGGGCAATTTAATTAGATGAATGTGTGTGTATTTATTGTGTGTGTGAGTTATTTATGTTGCCATGTACGAGTACCTCAGTCTATTTATTGAATAAATGTTTATTTGATATTGTTACTTTAAGTTTATTTTTGAGGTTCCCGGCAGAGTAGAATAGGACCACTCCCGTGGATGTCGTCGAAGGCGACTTAAGAAACACAAGCGAAACAAAGCTTTTAAACATCAAAGATATCTCTCCAGCCCGTGTGGCCAGAGTAGAAAGTGTAGGCCATATGGTTCTGGTAGTACAAAGTGGGTCATGCTCCTGCAGGGAAAATTAAAAACTTATTTTACATACTATTATGTCATTCAGGTGCATTTACTAGTTTTGATTAACCCTAGATATGATTCTACAAGTTATTATCTGGTTTCACCTGTCTTTCATTTATTTGGATTCATCTCTAGCATCTCTTCCGGTGTCGGATAGAACAATAAATTAGCATACCCATGTTAGTTGACAAACAATACAATACGACGAAATCATCTAGCGCCAGCTTGTGGGTCATACGCATAGCTGGCATGATGGACTATTTTTAGAGTTCCGTAGTAAACAAGGAACCCTTGAACAGACAGACAGACATGGTGAAACTTCACCATGTCTGTCTGTCTGTCTGTCCGTCTGTTTGCAGTTTTACTCGGAGACTATAAGTACTAGAAAGCGATAATTTGGTATGGGTATGTATAATAGTTATGCCAAAAAAGTGGTAGAAAAAAATCATGAAAAAAAAATATTTTTAGGGTAGCTCCCATACATGTAAAGTGGGAGTAATTTTTTTTCTATTAACCCATCGTGTGGGGTATTGTTAAATAGGTCTTTAAAAAATATTGTGAGGTTGAAAGCATCATTTTTCGATTTAGGGATCCGTTTCCGAAATATTTAAAATGTACTCGTAAATGTAAAATTTCATACTATTTTCATTGTTTGATGTTTTTGGTCAGTAAACTGTGACGTGCGAGTGTGAACAGTGTGAACTCAAAGTTGTCATTCGCAACTACGGAACCCTACACTGCACGTGACCGGTTTTTTGAATGCTAGTCTCTAAAATAAACTACCTGTTCACAACATTTTTGACTCCCTATTTCAAAAAACTATCAAGCCAATTTTTATGAAACGAACTGTACCCTAAGTTGAACTATAGGTACTTAGTTAAAATGGAAAAAGAATTCGACTTATAGTGTCTGGAATATCCGCATACAAATATACAAAAAAACATACATGTCCAATTAATTATGTCCATTTATAAAAATGGTACAAAAATGCTCGACTATGGGAATAAAGCCACTAGTAAATATTATCAAATTAAGTATATACTCGTAGTAAAAAACATATCAATTGGATTGTAGACAGATCAATCATGGTTGTACAAATTGAATATGCTAGTTGGACACAACTGATAACTTTAAAATTACTAATGGTAACTTGTAGATCATGTTTTGAATATAAAGTACTTGCAAATTAACGTTAGCAAAATTATGCATCTAGGTATATAGCTCAAACAATCTTTAGGGACATTTAAAAACATTATTTTTTATAATGTTTTTATGATGTACAAAAAAGTTAAAAGTACCTAAAAATAATAAATAATTGTTAAATCCGAATCACATCCTTCTGCAACTACTACTCAAATTAAACCACAGTTAACATTACAATATCTAAAATATAAGCGCATTACTTAATACAAATTAAGTTTATTTTATGCGTTTAATTACATAATACCATCCACATTACAGTCATGCAGTGCTTCAGACAGGAAATACAAATAAAGATAACGTCAACACACATACGTAGACTGAGGTAGTGACATTCTGGAAATTAAATAAATATAAATAAAAATATACGGATAAATCACACAGATTGAGCTAGCCCCAAAGTAAGTTCGAGACTTGTGTTATGGTATACTAACTCAACGATACTATATTTTATAACAAATACTTATATACCTCTCCAACCCGTCTGGCCAGCGTGGAGAGTGTAGGCCAAATCCTCTGACTGCCCTGGCTAATAAATGGCTCTGGTAGTACAGAGAGGGTCGTGCTCCTGCAGTGGAGACTAACAAAGACCTGTTGAGGATGATGATGACTTATATAGACTAACATCCAGGACCCAGGTCAATCTGAAAATGATCATTTTTCATCTTGACCTGACCGGGGATCGAACCCGGGACCATCCGTATCGCAGGCATGTTGACCGCTGCGCCACTGAGCTCATCAAAATGTCACTATCTTTACTAATATTATAAATTAAACGTCAGGATCGTAGTTCAGGGGTATCATATCAACCTGTCCAGGAGTTACGGGTATGGTATCAGGTACGCGAACCCAAACTGCTACTTTCTCATTTCTTAAACATCCCAGCCAGTAGCATCCCAAATACCTTTATCCTGTTCCTCCAGTCTAAAAAACTCCTTCTCTTCCTTCGCTTAAAAACTGGTCTCGATGGACAACAGCGTCGGAACCAATATAAGCGAAATAAACTCCGCTCACCAACCCGTTTGCCAAGCGTGGTGAGGTTTGGCAAAACCAATAGTGGAAATCTTTGAGGGAGGCTAAGGCCTCCCGTGGCAGTCGTAAGAAGTCGCTGTATAAAGTATACAGCAATGTACTTCTGACGACTGTAACGATGATGTTGAAATGTGAGACTTTGTCGTCTTCACGCGACTTAACTGATTTAAAATAGGGATGGATTACCTTTAATCCTAGAAAAGGGTACTGCCCCTGAAAGATCCATTCACGTATGTGGGCTTGCAGGCGAAAGTATATTACACGGTACAGAAGGTAAAGGCATCATAAGCAGAAAGTACAAGATGTAATGTATAACTTTGGGGTGATATTAACCCGTTTAATAGCTTTTTTTGGCAAAATGCTTGCAAGCAAGCAAATGCCTTAAAATGAAAAATTTTATGCTAAAAATAATGTTTAATATTATATTACTTATAGGGTCATTACTAACAACCTGAGGGTCGCTCAAATAGCTATAGAGAGGACTATGCTCGGTGTTTCTCAGCTACATCATTCGTCTTCGAATCATCCCATACGAGAAGATTCGTAGACGAATAAAGGTCACCGAAATAGCTCAGCGGTTAAGCTCTCTGAAGTGGCAGTGGGTGGGACAAATAGAGCGACAAGGTTAATGAATGTTAACCACGTACTGTTAAGCGCAGCATTGGACATTTACCCACCAATGGTCGGACGACCTAACCAAGGTCGCAGGAAGAAGCTGGATGCAAGCCGCTTCCAACTGGTCGTATTGGTAATCCTTAAAGGCCTGTATGAGCAATGCACTTCTTGTGGTTGAGATGATGAAGATGAACAACCTGGCAATATTTCAATGATGGAATCAGAATCACTGATAGAAAGAGAAAAAACCTGTAAGAGAAAAAGGTAAAATTTAAAAATTGTTTGAATTTTGAAAATTTGACCAGCCGGTTGGTGAATTTGTATGGAAGACCGAATGTATTTTTTTTTGGCGGTCTTTATAAGTGATTTTGATTCTAACATTAAAATATTGTTCCGGATCACCCTGCATTAAAAAAAAAAAAAAAATACTATATGTTTATATACAAACTGGCGCGCTGGCTTTTGTATGAATATTTCGTTTCTTTTTTAGGTTTTGCAGCAGTTTTCCCATAAGAAAAGTTGATCACGTTGATGAACTGAGTTGCACTTTCAACAGAAATTTTTAGGTTAATTTACATGCTGTATAAGGACAAGATAGTTTAAAAATATACAATAACATGCTTTTATGTAATAATGGTATCTGAATATGTTTGATCAAAAGGTTAAGGCGAAGTGAGTTCAGACGATACGACACACTAGCGCCACCCAGCAATTAATTCTATAAGTCCTAAATCATATCAAACTTGAAAAAAAAAATAGCTGAATGCCCTAGTATATTACTTTACAGTAGTACAGTAGTATTATCCGTACAAGTTTTCACTATTTTGAATTTGATGAATTAAGAGAACAATTTAAAACGGTAATAATTCGTTCTCTTAAGCTTAGATTACAAAATCTATGAAAAGTAATAAAAAGAATACTACAAGTTAGTTACTAGGGCATTCAGCTATTAGATTTTTTAAATTTGATATAATTTAGGACTTATAGAATTAATTGCTTGGTGGCGCTAGTGTGTCGTATCGTCTGAACTCACAGCGCCTTAATAGTTTTTAATCCTCGAACAAAACATAAATGCCATAAGCTTGACGCGTTAGTCTATCTGTCGATTGTTTATTAGTTGTTGTTTTTTTTAGTGGTTAAGTGGCCTAAATTTGGTTTATATTTTGGCTACGGTCATCGAAAACAATTATTTTCATCAAAACACTTCTGCCACAAAACACCATCACTACAGAACACCTTCTGACATAACTACATTCTCATAAAAATATAAAGGGTTAAGGGTGACCCTATTCATATATTTTTAAATTTTTTATGACCCTATTTATTTCAATGGGGTCATACTTTGACCCTTTGTATTTATATGTCTATGTAGTAATAAAAATTCTTATCAGAAACACTGCATTATTTTCACGGTTTCAGAAAGCTTCGGATCCGGTAAATTATTAATGAAATACTTTATTACGTAATTACGGTAAATCTTTTACTTGCTGTCCTCATCCCACTTTTTGGACGGTACTATTATTTTAGTCTTACTACTATCATTTTTTTACTTTTTCTTGTACCATTTTATTCGCTACCTCATTTTTCCCCATATCGCCCGTCACACATTCAATCCATGTTTTCTTTGGCCAACCTTTATCCCCATTCCCAGCTACTTTCATATCCACCACCTCCAAAACTGAGTAAATAAAAAATACAACAATAAAAATAGTTTTGCTGGCTCTTTATTAATGAAACTCATCAAAAGAAAAGTGAGAATGGCCGTGAACTATCCGATAAATATTAATGAAAATAAAATCTTGGCGGTCACTATGGCACAGTGTCAAGTCTAAGTTTCTCATAGTATATCGGTTTATTATGTTAATACGGCTACTCGGCTAAGTGGGGGGATTCGGATAAAAAAACTGTTACCAATCAAAATATCATCACAGTTGCTTTGCTCTCGAGTGAGGTTGTATACAAACAACATGAAAGTCTTAGTGGTATTTTTCTTCGGTGTTGCTCTCGTTAGGGCAAGTCCGGTCACTCAAGATGATTCGGTGCTAAAATTAGTCGCGTCCAACTTCGTAAATTGTGTCAACAGTGATCTAAGTTTGTGCCTCAAGGTATGGAGTGAAGTGAAGTGAACTGGATGTGGTCAGCAATTGAAAGTGGATCTTTGGATAAAATCGGACTTCGAGTTAATTCTGGACTGTAGAAATATGCAGTTTAGAGCTTAGGGTACTGAAGAAATTCGGATCTGCACAGAAAGATCTAATATTTTGTCAGTACGTTAAAGACCTAAATTGTATTTCCTACTCTAATATTCATGTTACTCAGTGGACTATTTTAAAAAGCTCTTTTAGCCCCACTGTTAAACATAAGTGACAAACAATGGATGACGAAGTTTTTGAAGAGAAAAATAAAAAAAAAACTTGGACACAAACAAGTGATTTATTTACAAATGCTGACTACATACCATTAATCCATTCATAAGTGTTAGACTTACGTAAGTTAGACGTAATTTTTTATCAGTTACGAGATCAAGCTATTGACCGAGTTTCAGTTCAAGGTAGAGAAGTGGCCAGTCTAGTCTAGAATAGTACTGGTTTGTAATCGCTTTTACAATATTAGTAATACGAATAATTGAAGGCCTGGTTTTGATTACGTAATCAAAGTGAAATAAATATACGGAAAAACAATTCATAAATAAATCTACTTAAAGATTAGGAAAGAATTGTAATTAGCGACATTTTCCGCGTTAATTGAACTTTTCTAAATACCTTTTTGTAATTTTAATATATTAGATTAGATATTACAAACGTAAGATCTTCATATATTTTACAAAAATAATGAATAAAAATTACTTTACGTTAAATTACGTTATATAAACTTATCAAAATACTTATAAAAGATAGACCTTGACTATTGATAATGTACATTTTTGTGTTAAATTATGATACTAAATAGATGTGACAACAAAAAAATTTATACCTTAAATAAAATAATTCACAATTTCGAAATAAGTAGGGAATCAAAATTATTTCTGAAAAGTATTATTTTTATAAATGGTTTTTTGTGAAGTCCAAATAAAAAATAAGAAAATGTTAAATATAAATATAAACAGACCCCAGCTCAATGATACTTGAGCATTATTTTTGCTACTATTAAGGCTTTATGGACCTTAAAGTCGCTATTATTGTGTTGAGTCACGCAAGTATTGTTATCTAAAGCGCTCAACTGATACAAATTGAAGTCCATTGACTTCTATGTCGTTACTTAATGAGACTGGTAATGGCAAAAAGAAAAGCTTATGAGTTATGTGATAGATACTAAGTCGTGAATATGTCCATAAGTGCAATACAGCTAGAAAAAAAAATTGACAACTTTACATATTAGAATTGCTGATGTTTTAATAGATTTATTATGATATGCTCATGAAGCGAGTTAGGCTTATGTTAACTTTGTTTCTTTATTTTCAGTCATAGCATTGATAGTTAATACTTGTTGATTTAAAAAAAAAACAAGGAATCTACAAAATAAAAAGTGATACAACTTCGTTAGGGATAAAATATAAATAAACGTAGTCTAAGTAAAGAAAAAAAAATACAGAAAAGTATTTGTTGTTAAATTTAATTGGTCAAACAAATTAAATGAGCCAATTAAATCCAGACCTATTATTTTGATATTAAATAACAGTTTTTCAACTGCAAAACTTACTCCTTAGTAACATTTGGCCCGTGAATAAATATTATTTTCATTTCACAGGAAAATGCTCTAAAAGCAACTGAGAGACTTGGCACAGTACGCAAGTTGAAAATCATCGAAGGAGTCACAATCCTCAACAACAGCCCCAAAGAAGCCAGGAGTCTCGACAGCCTTCCTACAGATCCCGAGGCCAGAAACAAGCAAGTCACTGAAAGACTCTGGGAGTCCACTTCAGACCTTCTGCAGCAAGGTGAATTGGAACTCAGCTATGCTGGTGCGGAAGAAGAGGAATCCAGGGCGATCGGTGAAGGTATGGATTTCTCTAGTACATTCTACAATTTAATGACTTTTATCATTGTCCGATTTTACAAACTGATCTACCGCATGTAATTGCTGCATGATTAAAATCCGTGCAATGGTTAAAGTGTTATTTGAGGTAAGGTTTCACTTACTCTTAAGTGTCTAGTGCCCTACGATGCTATAGTTTTTTTGCTTCATTGAGGTATTCATTACTATGTTAAGTTGCTTTTTTGTTATCTTATAGTGTCCTTTTGTTAGGCAAAAACCTTTATCCAGTCAACCATTTCTCTTTATCCTGGGCGATAGTTTTCCATTTTTATTGTGTGCCGACACCTGAAATGGGACCAGGTGGGCAATAACTTAGAATGCACCCAGATGGGCGAAACCAACTACAGAATGGGTTATTGTAGCGTGGCGTTAAAATTGAGGACGCCCAAGAACATCATGGTATGGTATTTAAGATCTCATGTATAAAATAGAGAAGACAAAACTAAACAACTAGGAAATATACTTTATTTGATAAATTCATCATTGTGAACAATGACAACACCTCAATTATATCTACGGAAAACTGTGTGAACTTCTTTTTACTCAAAGCCTAGCTTTTAAATACCAGTCAGAGGTACTCTGAATAATTTGAATAAAGATAATAATCGCTCAACTTCATATAACTTGACCTTTACAACTTTAAGGTATGGGTGGGAAAGCATCACTTTCTCACTGGATAATAATCGGATAAGATCAGTAAACTGGTTTCTTGTAAAGCAAGTTCCCAAGACCAAATGAATGCACCGTATTGCTACGAAATTTGGCACAATTTTTTGTTTTTCATTCACTCCACGGACAAGAACAAATTCTTTGATTAATGATAATTCCAACGTTAATTTCTAAACTGATAAATTAATGATGAGTTTAGTAAAATTTGATCAAAAGAATGGGCATAATTTTGCGGAATACTTATTATAAAGAAACAATGAATTTCTGTGCTATGCATTTGTTAGCCCAACAACTCGTGATACTATATCTGTGAAAGCAATTATTGTTGTGTATGTTTGTATTATATATTAGTAGTTTCCCGCAAACTTGGATCTTGCGAATATTTGTATGAACATCACATACTTAAATCGGTTTTTATTTTTCATAAGTTTCAAATTTTATCTTTGCTTAAAGAACTGGTTTGAGAGTTACATATACAAAATTTTTATTTAAAGCCGGAACAAAGCCATTTACATTTATTTTATAGCCCACGAACCAAGTATCATAAACACGACAGATAAAGAAGTGAAATAGATATTACCGTATAACTGTATAATTGGGCACGGCTCATCAAAATCCCATGTTTTAAATCTATGCCGATAACTTTCGTTGCCCAATTCCCTTCATTATACGGTACTATGCACGACAACAAATCAATTTGGTCACCAGAAATGACTTCGACCCACATCGGAACCTGATCATCTTATTTTGGTCGGAGAAAACTTCAAACTCATTTAAGAAAGTATTTTTATCGTATGGTTATCTTTTTTGTGAATTTTTTGGTAAAAGTCACATGATTTGCGTAGAATGTAGGTCTCAAGTGGGTGTATAAATGTTTTGTTTATTTTCTGTTTGTTGAAATATTTATTTTATTTTTGTTTACTGTTAATCTAAATTTTTAAAGAAATAATGATACAGTAAAATCATATACAGAACAAATATTTTTTGAAAAATATATAGATTTTGCTATTTTTTGGACTTAATTTCCCCAGTACACAAGTTGAAACTAGCTAGCAAAGGTTGTGTTACCTTTAGTATAATAAGTATATTTTGAGAAAAATTGAAATAACTAGCTTTTATATTTCCTAGCCTTATAAATTTCAGTTACACCTTAACGTGAAGATGTATAGTCCTTTTACGACATTTTTCTTCGACGAGACTCTGTCATCCAAGAAAAATGTCGGCAAAGTCAAGTCGTATTGTATTTCAAATATAATTAGTACCACTAGATATAAATAAAAAGCCTATTTTGTACAAGGTTTTTTTTCCTCCGCAGCTGAAGAAGGTCGTGGCAAGAAGAAGGAGGTCAAGAAGAAGCTGAAACTCCTCATCCCCCTGGTCCTCCTTGCTAAGGCCAAGGCCATCGCTCTTGTAGTCCTGTCCCTCCTTGTCATCGCGGCCTCCTTGTACAAGCTCGCTATGCTTGCCAAGATCGCCTTCATTGTCAAGGCCATTGCCATCCTCAAGGCCCTTCTCCACAAGAAGCATGCTGAGGAAGAACACGGCTGGATTCCTCATATGGAGGAACATCCTCACGGTGGTTGGGAAAGCGGCTGGTCCAGGTCTAAGAACGACGCTGGAACTCTTGCCTACTCTCACTACAGAAAGTGAAGTTAAAAAGTTTATGCCATATATTTATCTGATCAGTAGCTAAAATGATCATTGAAACCTCCTTGTCTGATGATCAATCAAATGTAATCTTTGAAGTTCTTATGCACTTTAATCTTCTGAAATTGAGAGTTTTTGTTAGGATTGCAGTGTTACGTTGAAATGGCTGACTAATCACTATTCTTGGTTTAATGATGAATTTGTTATGAAGGGTTTCCTGAAATTAACGAAGGTAGGATTAAGGCATCAGATCCAATAAGCTGTATTATTGGACGATTAATTGCAATTTGTCGTTCTCAATAACAGGATTTCTTGAAATTCATTTTTCTGTGAAGATTTTAATAGACTGGATCAGATATTTAAGTAATAGTAACTTAATTTATTTGTGTGAGTGTTTGTGTGATTGCGGCTTTGTGTTTTTGTTCTCTATTTTTTTTCTTTTCGGCCATTTTACTTTCATTATGTCGACATAGTTTCCGTTAATTTGACCGAAAAGGAACATTTGTATATTATGTGTGATAGTTTATTTATTTCTATGTATTATAGTTATGTATATACATAATTATATTTTGAGTTATACCAAAAGTTATTTTTAAGACTATTATTCTTAAGTTTGCTACAGAAGATATATGCCAGTACGAAAATGCTCATTATGTATAATGTTATAATTTCATCGATATCTCTCATTATTCAGCCGACAGAGCATTAGCTGTTGTTGTTGATGTAACGATGATACTTACCATTTATTCGTCATATGTTCATTAAATTTCTCGTCTTATCTATTATTAAATATTTAGCAAAGGGTACTTTTTGTTGACAATCTGAATTCAGTCAACGAAGACTTGTGACTTTACTATAATTTAATTAAAATTTTGTAGTATATAATGTATACACAAACGAGTTAATATAGTCATTATCTATTTTAGTGTAAGATATATCTTTTTACATATATTTTATAATATATTTAATATTTATATCTGATCTCTTTTCTTATATTGCGTCCAGTATTTTTATATGTTTTATTTATGCAATATATATTGTATCGTGTATCACGACTATAGTGTTTATATGTGTGTTTGTATGCGTGTGTGACACTATTTATTCACCGATTATTGATAAGTTTAATATTAAACCAAACGGCATTTATAAAAATTGCTTTTATTTTTTACCTCATAAGCATCATTATGTAGGTATTGAAATAGTGTAATCATTATGATTCTTATATAAATCTATGTCTGGTCGTCTCTAACGTTGAACTTGATGAATAAATCGACATTAGGCAATGTCCAGAATATGAATAAATTAAAGTATTTTTCACCTTAAATTATTTATTTTATTCTTTGCAGCGGTAATAGATAAACCATTTAGAATTTTATAAAGTCTCCTTATAAAATGCTACAATTTGTACACGTACGGACCATACGGTAAGCGGAGGCTCAGCAATATCGTCTCGATACTTTTAGTCTTTAGGTATTGGGTTTCCTAATAAACTACCAGAACCAGAAGTCGTGTAGCTTTATACAATAACCTCAATCGGTAAATTTTGAGGCACGTTGAAACTGGAAATAAGTACCAGGCCATCAGGATATATCAGAGATTGTAGCATAATGGTGAACCTTTTGTATGAGATTCTGAATGTGTCTCCCAATCACTGGCTGAAGGCATGTGGGACGAGTTGTGGGTAGAATTACTCCTTAAAACTAATTTAGAATCTCATACAATCAGTTATTCACAAATACTCAGCTTTCAATAAAAATAATTAAATTTAAAACATCTTACAAATTAATTCGTGTAAAAACAACGACCTGTTTGTTTTATTTATTCAGTTAATAGTAACTTAAAATTAATTAAAAAATGTATTAATTATATAGTCCCTGAAAACTATCACGGTAGCGTGTCCAAAAAGCTGGCAGCATTGCCACGTTCAATGGCAAGCGTTGGTTTTTCATACTTACAGAAAACGTTTGTTTTTTGTGAGTTTAAGTGGCCAACACTGGTGTCAGATTTTTGAAGTTGCCTAATCGTAAACAAATGCAATTAAAAGATAATAGCCGGGACCAACGGCGGCTTAGCGTACCTTCCATAGCACGAAAAATTAACGACTTAGTTCGTTTATTGCTGTATAAAAGCATTATACACCGAGTAAACTGACCCTTGACA
This sequence comes from Rhodophaea formosa, assembly GCA_963082605.1. Lineage (NCBI taxonomy): Eukaryota > Metazoa > Arthropoda > Insecta > Lepidoptera > Pyralidae > Rhodophaea > Rhodophaea formosa. The sequence continues at coordinate 5,927,980 of OY720225.1, read as the reverse complement.
TTCCCTTATAGGAGTGATTCAGACCGTAAATCTGAACAAATTTTAATAAGTAAAGCCCAAAGCCCATGTTCAACATGTGAGTGGGCGTTAAGGTGGAAAGCGGAATCGCCTATAATGTGATTCCTTAGATTTTCGCCTAATCTCTTGATCGGCTTTTACGGTCTGCGCCGGAAGTAGAGCAGCTGGTATATACTAAGTTTTTCTTTTTCTCCCAAACCCGAATGAAATTTGTATTATACAATTCCAAAATATACAATCGATTAATTATTAGAATGTATATTCTCAATTTGTGTGATTTTTATTTTATAAATCAAAAATGTATCGAATTTGCCACCAACAGTGAAAATTTTGACCGCTTCCTAACACAGTCCATACGGAAAATTCCCAGTCACGTTGAAATGAGTAAAAAGTACTAGGCTATCATAACAAGCAGGAGATATCTCAGATTTTGTATGGGATAGTGACAAATTATTCTAAAGGTGAATTATTAGTATCCTATGACACAAGTTCACAATTGACTTCAATTTGTGTGATTAGTCCCTTAATATTTATTTATTTATATAAGATATCAAAAACAAAATCCAAAAACCGGCCAAGTGCGTGTCGGGCCACGCGCAGTGTAGGGTTCCGTAGTTGCGAATGACAACTTTGAGTTCACACTGTTTACACTCACACCTCACAGTCTAACGACCAAAAACATCTAACAATGAAGATTGTATGAAATTTTACATTTTCCAGTACATTTTATAAGTTGGTTGCTTATAACTTTTTAGTTTGCACTTAGTACCCAGCTCTGATAGTTTTCCTTTCAACTTCAGTATATATACTATTGCTGTAATTTTTTTCACGTATCCATATATAGCCGTTTAGCAGATAGATGGGGGGGACACGTACCTCTAACAAAATTTTGCACTTTAAAACCAAATATTTCGGAAACGGATCCCTAAATCGAAAAATGGTGTTCTTAACCTCACAATATTTTTGAAAGACCTTTTTAACGATACCCCACACGATGGGTAAATAGAGAAAAAAAAATTACTCCCCCACTTTACTTGTATGGGAGCTACCCAAAAAAAATATATTTTCAAGGTTTTTTTTCTACGACTTTTTTGCCATGATTAATATACATACTCATACCAAATTACAGCTTTCTAGTACTTATAGTCTCTGAGTAAAACCGCGGACGGACAGACAGACAGACAGACAGACAGACATGGCGAAACTATAAGGGTTCCTAGTTTACTACGGAACCCTAAAAATGTATCAGTGTTGCCACCAACAGTGAAATTTTTGATATTAGTCTTTGATACTAGTCCAGTCCATACGGTAAATTCCAAGTCACGTTGAAATGAGTGAAAAGTGCTAGGCTGCCATAACAACCAGGAGATATTTTAAATTATTTATGGGATCTGAGTGACTAATTAGCACAATTTTTTCTTAAATTTACTATAGATGAAATTAGTAGGATCCTGCGACACTGTGGTGGCAGCACTGAAATGTATCAGTGCTGCCACCAGTAATAAAACTTTTGGCCGGTCCCTAAACTAGCTCATACGGATAATTCCAAGTCACGTTGAAATGAGCAAAACGTACCAGGATGTCATAACTATCAGGAGATATCTCAGATTTTGAATGGCATTTAAGTAATAAATAGCGCCAAATTATTCCAAACTACACTTCTTATTGCGACAAAAGTTTACAATCAACCGTGGGGTAGCCTCAATTTGAGTGATTGATCCCTAATATACCTATGTATTAATTAATTTATATTTGCATAACAAAAATTAGCAGTGCTGCCGCCAACGGTGAAATTTATGACCGCTCCCTAAAACCAGTCCCTACGGAAAATTTCGAGTCACATTGAAATGAGTAAAAAGTACCAGGATGTCATAACTAGCAGGAGATATCTCAGTTTTTGTATGGTATCTAAGTAACAAGTACCGCCAAATTATTCCAAAATATACTATTACGACAAAAGTTCACAATCTACCGTAAAAGCCTCAATTTAAATGATAGATCCCTATATATTCATTTATTTATCTAAAATATCAGAAAAATGTAGCAGTGCTGCCGCCAACAGTGAAACTTATGACCGTTCCCTAAACCAGTCCCTACGGAAAATTCCGAGTCACGTTGAAATGAGTAAAAAGTACCAGGATGTCATAACTAGCAGGAGATATTTCAGATTTTGTATATCTGAGTGACTAATAGCACCACATCATTCCAAAATATACTATCGATAAATTAGTAGTATATACGACGAGTAATACGACACAATTTCATAATTTAATTTAAGGTAATCGCAATTTGCGTGATTTGTCCCTATACATTCATTTATTTATATTTAGATAATAAATAAGTATCCGTGCTGCCGCCAACAGTTAAACTTTTGACCGCTCCCTAAACCAGTCCATACGGAAAATTCCGAGTCACGTTGAAATGACTAAAAAGTACTAGGTTGTCATAACAAGCAAGTGACATCTTAGATTTTGTATGGGATCTGAGTGACAAAAAGCACCAAATCATTTACTGTGCAAGTTTGTTCAATAAGTACCAAATATTTTTTTACTCGAAGAAGTATTTTTCATCAGTTCATCACATCACACAATCGTTTAACACAAATTAATATGACGCCTTAATGCCGTATAATATTCAGTTTATTAGCCTTACATGTATTCTACGTGGTCCAGTGCTGCCATTTGAAAAAATATTTGAAAGAAAATGGAGACCTCATTATTTCTATGCAAGGCCCTAGATAACAGTTCAATAAGTTTTACGATCTACTATTTAAAATTCAAAGAGAGAACGTTAATCTTATTTTTGTTTTGTCAAAACAAACACAGCCAGTTTTCTCTGAAACAACTTGAAACTGTAGTTCATAAAATAGTTAGAGCAAAAATTTGACTAATATTTTTTTTCATTTTCAAACAAAACAAGTTTACATTTAAAAAAAAAAGTTAATACTAGTACAGTGCTGCCACTGAATATAATTTATTTACCACCAATAACGGTCTGTTCCGAGTCACATTGAAACGAGGTACAAATACCAGGCTGACAAAATAAGCAGACGGTATCTCAGGACATTGTATGCATGCACACACCTCCGTTATGCATCCACACCCTTGTTTGATGTGATCTGAGATCCACACATTGATGCAATTGCGAGCGACAATACTATCTCAGTTACCTCCGAATGGACCAGGATGCAACTATCACAAATCAGAAGGGGTAGAGCAGTGCAACATGATATGTAGCAGGTTGTATCCCAAAATATTGCATCGCAGACATTATGTTCTCAGATTGATTGGTCAGTACAGATTTACAAAGACAACCAACTCCACCTATCGGGACCTCATTAGACAAGATAGGAACTATAGCGAACGGGAGCAAGAGAAAGCAGGACAATAAATAGCTTTTTACATATTATGTGTTGATGTAGTAAATTTGAGATACCTACTATCTGTGATTTCTGACAGCCTAGTAGATTCAGCTGGATAACACGTGACTGAAATGGAGTTGACCCTTGAAATGAAACATGTATTTTTATAATACATAGTGAATAATTTAGTCTTAGACCAATTATTAATCTAAGAATTTAGTTTATTTTCCCTTTTAAACTCTTGTGATTCTCGTTCTCTTGTAAAAGCAAAATAATTTCGTTTTTTTCTCTTTTAAATTCTTGTGATTCTCGTACTCTTGTAAAGGCAAAGCCGAGTGGAATAGACCGATGACTATAATGGACGGCTTACTGAGTACGAGCATTACACGACGGTTTTCAATCCATTTGCGATTACCATAAACTAAAACTACATTTCAGTTCAGCTGATAAGGGATTTATATAATAAAAAATATAAAATTTATTGACCCATTTCATTACAAGATTTCATTACAATACTTAGTTATGTAACTCTTTAGCTTGACAGAAATTAATGTTACGCTTTATAGGCACATTCAGCCGGCTCCTTTTTCAAAATTAAGAATTACAGCAGTTTTATGCAAGAACGCCAAGAAAGTACATCAATAAATTGCTTGCACTGTAAAATACTTACCAGATCTCATGGAGAGCCAAAATCCTAATTGTCCACACCTTAACCTTACTAATATGACGTCTTGAGTCTTGACCTAACTGTCAAGCAAAGCATATAGTATTCTTCGTGAGTAAATAGGAAAGATTAAATTGTTTGTTTGCTTGTTTGTTCCTCCAAAACTACGAGACCGATTTTCAAAATTCTTTCACCTATAGAAAGCTAATTTATCTGCTGGTGATATAAGCTATAATTTACGCGGACGAAGCTGCGGGCAAATTTCTCGTATATTATTTATGAATTTAAAAGATACTCTTCTCAACACTTCTGATAGCCTAGTACCCGAAACGCTCACTTCAACGTGACTTAAACGAGACGCAATGGGCAACTGTCACGTTACGGTTTAGTTGGGTTGTTCCGATACAACTGTCAAATTTATGGACTTTTACACTAATCAATATTTTTCTTCATAATCAGACCAAATCTCGTGAAATGAACTATTAAATTGTTTATACTAGCTAGTTTCCCACAAATTGGCATATATATTTTATTGTTACTATGACAAAAAATATTATTGTGGGTTATGTTCGCAAAATACTTAAAAATCTTTTGATAAGGGTACATATATGCGTTTTATACATTTTTTTACGAAAGGTTTAATGTTTTATCACTATTCTTATGCACTAATTAATTGCATCAAAATCAAAAAATAAAGATATTTATATTTTTGTTAAGGATGAACGTACGCAGCGACATCTACAATTAGCTTTGTGGTGTGCGTATATTTCATGTCAATGTATGCGGTGCACTTCATTTTAAGATACCTAGGTACCTATCACAAACTACGAAGAAGATACAATACTCTACCGACATCCTCTAAATTCTTACAGCCTAATAGTTGTACCCATTTATATAGTGCCTTGTAATTCAATAGTGTGATCGTCAATAAACATAAAAAAATAGTGCATTATGATGCAGTTCGCTAAGCAGGCTGGATAGTGACACGAGGCAAAGCCGAGTGCTTACTTGTAATAAATCGATGACTATAATGGACTGTTTACTGAGAACCACCATCATACGAGGACTTTCAATACATTTGCGATTACCATAAACTAAAAAAACAGCATTTCAGTTCAGATGATAAGAAATTTATTAAAGTTAAGAATTAAAGCAATTTGACGCAATCATGTCAAGGAGAGTATATTATTTTATTGCTTTCACTGTAAAATATTTACCAGATCTTATGGAGAACCAAACTCGTAATTCTGCTCACTCTAACCTAACTGTCTCATTGTCATCATAGCATATAGTATTCGTCGTTAATCCTAGTCTTAGGACCAATAAGTTGTAGTGTAGTCTATACTAAATATTATAAAGAGAAGATAAATTGTTTTTTGTTGCTCCGAATCTACTGGACTGGTTTTCAAAATTCTTTCACTTATAGAAAAATAAATTATCTGCGGGTGACATAAGCTATAATTTACGCGGACTAAGCTGCGGCAAAATTGCTACTATAATTATTTGTGTATTTAAAAGATAATCGTACTTCTCAAAACTTCTGACAGCCTAGTACCCAAAACGGGCAATTCAATGTGACTTAAATGAGAGGAGATGCAATTGATAAGGAATATTCCTGAAACAATGCTGTAAAATGTGTGTATTTCATGTCAATGTGTGCGGTGCACTGTATTTTAGGATACCTACTTCCTCTTAATTCTTACAGCCTGATAGTTGTAACCCATTTATATCGTGCCTTAGGATTATGGTAAAAATGGAACCCTATTTATTCCTAAGCCTCCGATGTACATCCGTCCGAGAAAATTTACCTTTATTATGGATTTACCCAAAGAATTATAATGGATGCCAATAACTTAGCCTCCGATGTCCTTCTTTCCATCTGTCTGTCACAGGTCTGTACTTAGCTGAATAGATAAAGATTTGAAATTTTCAATGAATGTTTATGGCGAAATTGAAATTACTTTGAATTTAAAACCTTTTTGAGTGTCCAGTATTGACAAGACACATATGGACATCGATCTCGTGAAAAGAGGCCCATTTTTACCCTTTGGGTACTGAATCCTAAAAAAGAAGATGAAAAACAGCGATATTTATTTAATTTTCTTCTCTTTTCTAAACTATAAAAGGTAAACCGGACTGACTCATCTATCAACGCACAGCCGAAACTACTGCACTTGGCATACATATAGTTGTAATGACGTAGGCAGGGCATCCGCTAAGAAAGGAGTTTTGAAAATTCGCCCCCTAAGCGGGTGAAAAAGGGGTTAAAATTTTCCATCGTTTTTAGAGATAGAAGCCTGAAACTTTGTTTTAGGTTAATGATTAGAAATAAACAGTTATGTGTCCTAAGATTTTTGATAACTCAACCCCTAAGGCGGTGAAAAAGTGCTTTGTATTGTATGTAAGTTTGTATGAGGAAACAAAATTAGGTATACAATTTTATTCGAAACTTCACAGGAGTTCTCCTATCAATAAATGAGTAAACAAGTGTTTCAGGCTCTTTGAGATTTCAACCCCTAAAGGGTGGAAAAGGAGTTACAAAATCTGAAAATCACATGGGTACCGTTTTTATGGTTTATCGGGTCGCATAAACCATAAAAACGATGACAACTATTTCACAAAAATTGCACAATTATGTTACGCTACGAAATGACCGAACACCACGCGGACGAAGTCGCGGGCTTTACATATAGATTTATCTCTTTCCATAAGAGTATATAGTTACCTACACCATAAAGGATGTATGCAATTTGTTTTATTATGAACTTATTTAAATTTTATTTCAGCACATACCACGAACGTGTTTTTGAGCGTTTTTGTTTATAAATATTGTGGTAGGGAAAACCTCACGTGTGAAACGTCTTTGAGTACCAGGATCCCTGAATTTGTAGATAACTAAAAAAAAGTACATAAGAAATTAAATCCTAACTCCATGTAGTAAGGTATTAAGTCACATATTTTGACGGCGTCAAACTATCAGACAACCAACTGGCAAGCCAGTTTCATCCTTAAAGTAATAGACTGAAGGTTCATATTTTGATTGTTATATTTATGAAATATTATCCTGCTGTCTTTCGTTCTTCTAAAATTTGAGCAAAATATATTTCATTCCTTTCTACTCACGAAAAAGTAGGTGGGCTCTTCCTGGAAAAAAGAAAATAAAAAGATATACAACTTTCTTCAACGCCCATCAAAAGCTAGGCGTTATTTTGTTATAGAAAATCATAAAAGTTTGTAAAAGTAAGTAGTAAAACAAACGTACTTAAGTATTACAGTTTTACAAACTTTTTTTAACCTGCCCTATTAGTTTGTCTGTAAGGGTAATATTTTGAAAGCTAAATTAAAACCATTTCTTAATGTTCGATTGAGATTTTGTATACTTACGAACATGACGAAATTTTTTTTAATCTATGCTTACGAGTATATAGCTCAAAATTGAATTACTATTCAATATTATGATAGATGACATTGTACCTATCTGCAAGTCTATTTGCTAACTTTTGACAATTTCGGTGTACAACTTTTTGACCGTCACTTCATATCGATTTAGGTATAGTTAAAATGAGGAGCCCGATAGCCTAGTGGTCGTGAGCATTATAAGCGCTTTCGCATGTTGGCCCCCCAGGCGCAGTCTCCACTTGGATGGGTGACCGCAAGTTGTATAAAAATATCTCGAGCACTTCCGTGCTTCGGAGACACGTTAAGCCGTTGGTCCCGGCTGTCATCATTGATGGCAGTCGTTAAGCAATGTCAGATACCTTTAGGCAGCTTGCAAAATCTGGTGTTGGCCACTTACACACACGAAAAACTAACAAACAAGTTTATATATCCGTGCACACGTCAATGTGTGAGTTTATCTCTGAGAGTCGTCAGAATTGACGGCGCGTAACAGGCTCAGCTGTTGACAATACTAGCAGTTTACCCATTTATTCAAAATTATTAGAACTCTTAAGAACGGGGGAGAGGTGCGGGGGATATTGCAGGAGATGCTGCAACTTTCAATTGCGTCTCGCTCGTCCAAGTCACGTTGTATTGAGCGTTGTGGGTACTAGGCTATCAGAAGTTTATAGAAGTAAGAGTACCTTTTAAATTCACAAATAATTATACTAGCAATTTTTCCGCAGCTTCGTCCGCGTAAATTATAGCTTATGTAGCCCGCAGATAAGTAAGTTTTCTATAAGTGAAAGAATTTTGAAAATCGGTTAAATAGTTTCGTAGCCTATTCAAATCAAAATTAGTAGAAAAGTAGTAAGCATCTTTTTTTTTTTAATTCAAAAGTTTTATAGTTATTGCATATGAATCAGTTTAAAATTACCATCTAAAAAAATCGGCCTAGTGTGAGTCGGACTTGCACATGAAGGATTCTGTGCCACTATCTATCTATACAACTACAATATTAGACTGTAGAGCAAAAGAATCACGATTGTTATATGGGAGTTTCAACTGTCTAGCTATCATGATTAAAGAGATACAGCCTGGTGACAGACAAACAGAGGGACATTAAAGTATCGTGAAAAGGCCAGTTTTTACTATTCGAAACCCGAAAAATAAACTTACTAAGGTAATAAGAAATAACAGAAATAAACAAACTTAATAACCAAAAAGACCTAACCAAACCAGTAACCAAAGAGGTAGACCGAAAAAGAGATGGGTAGATTATCTTTATCAGTTTGAATTGGAAGATAATATCAAAGAAAAGGGATGTGTGGAAACAACGAGGGGAGGCCTTTGCCCAGCAGTGGGACACAAATGGCTAACAAAAAAAAAATAACCAAAAAATTGGTGTCTGTTTGGCAAGAATGTTGGCCGCAATGGCAGCTGAGAATCTTTTATCTTTTTTTTCCAGTCTTTAAGACCTCATTTTCAATTGACTTCAAAAATAAAGAGGTTTTAATTTCATCGGAATTTTTCTTTTTGAGTATGTTTCCCGGTTACTTGAAAACGCCTGGATAGATTCAAGAAATTCTGATATTATTTGAAACGGTATAGGTACTTTCCAATGTTCATTAAACAGTTTTTATTATTTGAAATGATTATTACTTGAGTATATACATACATTTTAGTCTTATGCTAAGATAGGAAAAAGCATAGATTAAAAAAAATCGTCTTTCTGGGAAAAAGATTATTCAAAAGCTGTCACTGGTAACATAATTAAAAATAACCTCTCAAATTTCATCAATACCACGACGTTAGCATAAACATATAAAAGAACATAGATTTAAAAAAAATCCTGATATATTTTTGTGTAACTTGTACAACCGCTAGAAGGGACACGTAACACAAAGGGTGCAATAACTAGCTAGCTTTCAGAATTTATGAGGACATATCCTAGAGTTGCAGTTTTACTGCATCGTTAACACTGACACTATGATTCACACATTGATGTACTTTATTTTTAAAGGGGTGGAGATTCAATTCTACTTTGGTTTTATGATTTCCTATTACTCGACAGATGGGGCAATGGGGCAATGTTATCGAACCAGCAGGCCTGGTAAGTTGGCCTGGTATCTATTATGGTTTTTGTATATCAAACATACAAAAACCGTAATGTATGTTGAAGTCGCCACCAAAACGTTGTACACTGTAGTAGTCAAAAGTTAGCAAATAGGCCTGCAGTTCATTGATTTTCAGTTACATCACATTAGTGGGATAATTTCTATAGTAACAACTGTAGGTAATGTCCAAAATTGCACCACAAGGATAACAACCTTATAGTCAAAGAAATGTGACGAGACTAGATTTAAAACTATATACGTAATTTTTCAGATTTCACTTCTATCGGCACTCCCGAATTGCCACTGAATTTTATTAACTACGTTTTTGCGGTATTGTTCAGTATCTACATAAAATAATTAGCTACTATGTTGGTGTCAGCTAGCACGCTTGCCTTGTTGGTCACAGCATGGCTGGCTGTTGGTGTTGAGGTTTCCTTCTAACAATCCAATATCAAATCAAACACGATGATAAATATTAACTTTTTCGTATTGCCCTCCATTTAGTTGCAATACTTAAAATATTTCCAATACTGCAAACTAACCTTAGATTGTGACAGCTACAGATCTGCAGACAGCTGTTACGTCACGTGTAAACGGACTATCCCTACCAGGCTTCCGGTACGGAGGCCGTGTTGCTCGAAGCTACCAGGTTTCCAGGACACATAAGAAGTAATTCACATAAAAATGGATGGGATGAAGGAAGTACTGGGTCACCAAGTCAGGGCCCATAAAAAAGCATTGTATACGATTTAATATAGGTACGATATATACGTCACACACAACACATCCATTATTACTAGAAAGATCTAATTGCATCAAAATTCTCCAAACTAAAATTATTATTAAAATATCGTAAATACAAAAGTAAGTTTGTTTATTTATGAATCTGTTCATTTATTACGCTTACACGCTGTTACTACTAAGCCGATTATCATATTTTTTTGTCTTTGATTCAGAGAACGATAAAGGATACCTTACGTCACGTGGAAACGACCAATTTTTATCAGGGTGCCAGAATCAATTGAGCGTGTGCTACACAGATCCGTATATTTTTTTAATAGGAGTAATACAAAAGATGTGCATTAAAGCTAAATATCCAATTTTAACAACTGGACGATTTTTGCTTCTTACAGAGAAGTGAAACAACTGGCGGAAGAAAGAGCCCAGCTCTTAAATTTGATGATGATGATGAACGATTTTTGATAGAATAAATATGGATCTGATTGGAAAGTATCGTTTTCAGAAAAATAAAATATTGGTTCGTAAATTGCAAAATTATGAATTTATCAGGATTTATTTTACCTATCATAAATTATTATTAATTTGTCTCACTAGAGTCTTCTCATATTGAACTTTATTATGATTAATAATTGTAAAATTCTGGACTTAAATCGTGTAGATCTAAAAACATAACTTAGAATTGAATAAGAAATAAATAAATAATTTATTGCTTATAATAAGGTACACACACAATAACACTGGTTCCACACTTTCCTGTGTCGTGGGACCCAGTCTCTTTCATTTATGAATTCTCGAATCTACAAAATCAAAGAAAAACGTGTGTCTCTAATCTTTCCAAGATTTTCGTAGCGTCGTCCCGTTTTATCGCGTTCAATCTACCAGGCTATCAGAAATCACAGGAGGCTTATTGACTACTACGTTAAAAGTGCCAGGAATAATATATACAAGATTTATCTTGCTCTCACTTGCTCCCGATCGTCATAATTCCATGCTAGTCTGTCTAGAAAGGGATGGTTTTGTTTTCATAAAGGTATACATTCCGAGGTAAAAATGTGTATAATTAGTCTAGGTATCAATGTGTGCGATACGAGAATTTAGAATACTACCTGTTTCAATACGTGTTGCACTGTTCTCTCTTCCATAGATTGTAATAGTGTATCCTGGTCTATCTAGAGGACTTATAAATGTAAAATGGGGATGTTTTCTCAGAGCTACGTGAAATACTATGAGTTATACTCATAACAATGTGTGGCTACAACGTTTGATATATCTCTTGTTAGTTTCTTGTACCCTGGTGTAAAATACTGTTTTCAACGTGATGTTGGACCGGACAAAAAAATATTTTTATTTTGTGATTGTATTATTCAAGACTATACAGATCTTTATTATGTGATCACATTATTCTAGACCAAGTATTACATACTTAAATAACATATAACTCCACGTTCTAGACTGCATGGATTCCATTCTTTTCATCCTAAAAAATTCGTGTGTGCCACAACAAGTCATAAGAAATAATAGGAAATAATAAATAATTTTCTACACGATTGAATTGAAATATATTCAGTGCATTATGAACAATCAAAAAACTTAGCGCATGCTGGTCAGGGGCAAAAGAAAAAAAGTAGTAGTGTACGAGCTATTAATAATGTGAGTCTGATAAGTTTATACCCTCCTCGTAAAAACCTCCAGATCATAAGGAAAACGCCTTTAGCCTGGACCACAGCAACAGTTACAGTGGGATAACTAAGTATTTGTTGTTAAACATGTTGCATGTTCTCACTAACATACATTTGTAATAGTTACATGGTCTATGTGAAATAAGTACTATGTTGTATTCTGGTTGTACATATTCGTTCGTAGTATTCTTTTTTCCCTGTGCTTCCACTTCTGTATATCTCCTATTCGTTTCAGATACCCTGGTGTTAAATACTAGTTTCCGGCGGCGCTGCAGATTATCTAGATTCAGAAAAACAACTTAAAAAAGATACTAAAAATCGAAATAATATTTCTATTTTGATATAAAAATATACATTTTTAATATAAATTTTAACGAGCTCCTCCGGCGCAGTAGTCAACAAGCCAGCCTACGATACAGAGGTCCCGGGTTCGACCCCCGGCCAGGTCAAGATGGAAAACGATCTTGATATATGAGCAAGCTCAATTTGAGTGTTATGTTCCTTCCTATAATTATATTTATTTAATATAAATAGGAGTGGCTATGTGGTTCCCGGCAGATTACAATAGGGCCACTCCAAGTTTTCCCGTGGATGTCGTAGAAGGCGGCTAAGGAAACACCAAACGAAGATTATAAACGTCAGAGAGACCATCTTTCCAACCCTCTGTCTCCAACCCGTTTGTCCAGCGTGGAGAGTGTAAGCCAAATCCTTAGACTGCTCTGGCTAATACATAGCTTTGGTAGTAGAAAGAGGGTCATGCTCCAGTGGAGACTAAAAAAGACCTATGATGTATTTTGTTAAACCCTTTTTATTGAACTAGTGGATTATTTCAAAAAATATAAAACAACCCAACTGTAGTTTTTACCAGTTTTCGTCCTATTGTCATTTTATTATTGGCCCTCAAACCTGTGAAAAGGACATCTAACGTCTTCCTGCGATCTTAGTCAGGTCATTCGACCACCTGCCCCCTATTTACTAACTCGGATGACAGGTGTCGATGCCTATTAATCTAGAATTTACTGTTACAATGCGGGTTTTGCTTGCTCGAACTTTTTATTTGAAATACAAAAACCGCATTGTAAAAGTAAATTCTTGATTGATAGGCATCAACACCTGTCATCCGAGTTAGTAAATAGGCCGGCTGGTCTGTGGGTGTATGTCGTAGCGCCTGTCGCGTCTGACATAGCTTTTAACGACTGTTTGTGACAGCTGTGTATTACTCGTATAGGTATCATCCTGGTACTTATTCCCAGTTTCAACGTGACTTAAAATTTATCGTTGTATGCTAGTAGTAAGTCGCTAGTTTCGGCTTACACCACCGAAACTAGCGACTTACTTCTTCAGGAAATAACTTGTAATATTTTTAAAATAACTTTTTAACAATATCATCATTTTAGATTGAGAGATCTACTCATTACTGAATAATATAAGAATAATGAAAAGCAATACAAAAAATACTAAAAGTCATGTTTTCTTATGTTTTCGCGATTGTTACACATTTAAATAAAATTATTTTAATACGGTTTTTATCGCGTTTATTACATTATTTATACACCTAACGTTTCGAGCACTTTACAGTGTTCGTGGTCGCAGGTAGACTAAGTTGACATTTGTCTAATATTTTAAAAGAACTGCAAAATCTACCGCCTAAAATATTTATTGATAACGTTCCGGATGTACGCAGTATTGGCTCACGGTGTCTGAAGGTCTTGCAGTCTTCTGCTTAGCTTGAGATTTGATTAAATTGATGACTGGATCCCAAGCTGGTGGTAACTGCCAACCATCCTCTCTATTGAAATTAGGATGTTTTTTAATTTCAATAGCCTCACGAAGCATTCTTGGAATGTATCTGTTTTCTTTTGCAAGGACTTGAGGATTATCAAAACGCATATAATGGTTGGGTTTGTCTAGGGCATGTTCACAGACTGCAGACTTCGTTGAGCGCCTATGCTTCATGTCAGCAATATGTTCTTTTATACGGGTACCGATGCTTCTCTTTGTTTGCCCAATGTATGATAAACCACACTCACAGTCAATTTTGTAAACTCCAGCATCTTGTAATGGGATATTAGATTTGACAGGTCTTAAAAGTTGGTTTATTTTCTTGTGCGGCTTGTAATAGGTCTTGATTGAAGCACGCTTAAGTATATTACCAATTTTGTCTGTGACTCCCTTTACATATGGTAAGATGGCAGGAAAGCGATCAACTGTGTGAGGCTTTGGGCGGCTTCTGTGATGTGTTTTTGGGAGGTTGAGGTTGTTGCTTCTTAAAACCGATTTTACTCGTTGAAGCTCCTCCTTGAGGTGGTGGGTGTCACAGATGCCATGTGCTCTCTGAAACAAAGATTTACCAACGGTAGCCAACTGACATGGATGATGATGGGATTTGCCATTGAGATATTTGTCGTTATGGGTAGGCTTTCTATACACAGTATGACTAATAGTATGATCAGGATTTCTAATTATTAAAATGTCAAGAAAAGCTAATGAATTATTTGTCTCAGTTTCTAAGGTGAATTTAATTTTGTTATTAATTGAATTAAGATAGTTTAGTAATATAGATACTTGAGTTTTTGGGAGAACAACGAAAGTATCATCTACGTACCGTTTGAACATCTTCGGCATAGCCAGGGTGGATGAAAGAGCCTTCTCCTCAAGGTCTTCCATAAATATATCGGCGACAATGGGGGAGACTGGTGACCCCATGGCAACACCGTCGATTTGTAGGTAAAATTTATTCTCCCAGAAAAGGTAGCCTGATGTTAAGCAGTGCTCAAGCAACTCTGCGTATTCTTGAGGTAACTGGTGGTCCTCTAGTCTTTTCTTAACAATTTCAATACAGTCATACAGGGGAAGGCTGGTAAAATAATGACTGCACATCAAAACTAACCATTGTGTCATCATCAGTTAGTTGTAGATCTTTAATTAAGCTGATGAAGTGGTAAGAGTCCTTGACAGTATCAGTGTGCCCACGAAGTGGTGATAATATCTTCGCTAGGTGTTGTGCCAGTTTGTAAGTTGGTGAATCAATCTGGCTCACAATGGGTCGTAATGGGCAATCTTTTTTGTGTATTTTTGGAAGGCCATATAATTTTGGCGGTTTCACACAGGAAGGTACGAGTGACATGGCATCTAAGTTTAGTTTTTCGGAGTAAAGTGCTCGAAACGTTAGGTGTATAAATAATGTAATAAACGCGATAAAAACCGTATTAAAATAATTTTATTTAAATACTAAAAGTCATTTCACTAGTAAAGTACTTACGTAGATTTTTTCAATTAGATCTTATTTAGTAGTAAAAGAAATAACACCAGGGGTGGCGCTAGTTGGCTGGTCTAAGCGCCTTAACGATGTAACAAAAATTATTGATCTAGATGGCAGCACTGAGAGTTAAAAAGGGAGGATTTTTACAGTCCAGTCTCATTATTACTTGGATATCCGTCTGCGTATTATAACATCCTGGTACTTATTTCCAGTTTCAACGTGACTGTTCATAAAAAAGGAGAATTAAAAACAAAAATTGTCATAGACACAATACTTAGTTATATTACTAATTTGCAGTGGCAACACTGCCTCTCTCTCTCTCTTTGTAACGCTGTGTGTGATATCTTCCGCCAATAACGAAAATTAAAATTCAACGTTGTTTTGTTGATTATCCAACAGTGACTTGGAATTTGCCATTATATGTTAAGTTCGACGATGTGGCAAACTGCTGAACTATACTATAGCACTGAGAGTTTAGATTATTATTTGAACATCCTTCTGTGTGTTATAACATCCTGGTACTTATTCCCAGTTTCAACGTGACTTGATATTTACCGTTGTTTGTTTGACGATGTAGCAAAATTCTTTATTGAGATGGCAGCACTGAGAGTTAAGATGACAGGGTTTTAACAGTCCAATCTTATTATTATTAGGACATCCTTCTGCGTGTTATATCTTCCTGGTACTTATTTCCAGTTTCAACGTGAGTCGGAATTTACCGTTTCACGATATAGTAAAATACTTGATCTAGATGGCAGCACTAAGAATTAAGATGACAAGGTTTTAACAGTCCAAACCTGAGGTCCAAACTCATTATTATTTAGACATCCTTCTGCGTGTTATATTTTCCTGGTACTTATTCCCAGTTTCAACGTGACTTGAAATTTACCGTTGTATGCTGGCTTGATGATGTAGCAAGATGCTCGATCTAGATGGCAGCACTGAGAGGTAAGATTTAAGATAGAGGATTTTTAGTGTAGGAGTAAAAGCTCACTTGGGGCTAGCTACATAGGTAGTCCTATAAAAAACAGCCTAATCTCTTTTATTGTAACTTGTGTTTAGAAAAAGTTAACTGGATAATGATATAATCATTGAATTTGGAAAAATTACTAATATTATTGTTATAGATTTAGATTTTGAGAGTTTTTCATTACTCCGTTAGCAACAAAAGATTAGATTTTAAAGTTAAATATGATTTATTATTGTTTTTCATTCATATGATTATCTGTAGCTAAATGATGTTTTCTTTCGCGTGACGTCATTTTTTTGTTTGAAATAAATGTTATTTTAATGAATTGTACCTATTTTGTTTTTTATTTATTTAATATTGTTGAGTATTTTTCAATAATTGGAGTATTTAGGGAGAGGGCTTTGCCCAGCAGTGGGACACAACATCTACGAAAAAAATTTCAATAAAATTGTGGAGGTACCATTTTTTTAACCTGTGCCCCGAGAGTACTATCCTTATTAGTAGGTATTCTGGAAATATACCCTTAGTTTTCTGCATAACATGAGAGTGTCGCTACTGGAAGGTAAGTAAATGTGCGTATAATGGGCAAACACCGCCATGTTCGTGTCACGTCGACGCCGTCACGTGTAATCCCGTTGCATCTACCAGGATATCAAAAATCACCAGTAGTACCCCAAATTCACTGTGACGCAATTTGAACCTAGCTAGCATACCTATATGCAATGATTTATTATCCTGCTCGCTCTTGTTTCGATTCGCTATAATGCCATGCTAGTCCGTTTAAGTCCAGAGGGATAGGTTGGCTTTCATAAATCCATACTTTGTACATCAAGTCTGCGATGCCAAATGTTGCATTGTTCTGTCTTTCTGGTTTGTAATAGTTGTATAGTTTTCTAACTCAAAAGAAAGAAGGAATCTACAGAATCTATAGATTCCCGAGTGCACTCATTACGTAAACACATAGCATAATATTATGTGAGATGCTATGTGTTTACGTAATGAGTGCCCTCTGTTTGGTTTATCTCTTATTTGTTCCTGCTGTCCTGGTAGAAATTGCTGGTTTCAACGTGACGTAATGACGTTGGTGGGGTGAATGGAAAATATCAAAAGCGGGCGAGCAAGTTAGTTTTATTTCAGTTTCCTTTTTAGGGTTCCGTAGTAAACAAGGACGCTTATAGTTTCGCCATGTCTGTCTGTCTGTCCGTCCGCGGTTTTACTCAGAGACTATAAGTACTAGAAAGCTGTAATTTGGTATAGGTATGTATATGAATTATGTCAAAAAAGTAGTAGAAAAAATCTTAAAAAAAATTTTTTTTTAGGATAGCTCCCATACAAGTAAAGTGGGGGAGTAATTTTTTTTCTCTATTTACCCCTCGTGTGGGGTATCGCTAAATAGGTGTTTAAAAAATATTGTGAGGTTGCCCTAGTAGCATTTATTGTTGGCATTTGCTTGGGCCACATACCTCTGGTTAGTTGGCAAATTCATACAATTGGCGCGCAGTTTTCGGGTTGGGCTCAAAACTAATGGCCTACGTGGATTTGAATACGATGGCCCAACTTGTAATAGGGCCAACGTACCTACGATCGTTGGCATTTCATCGGGCCAGTTGCAATAAGTTGGTTGGACACTGAAGGCCCAATGGCTGCTGAAAAACTATGGGGCCTCCTCCTCGACCCTCCCTACCACCTCCAGGATGTGACTGGTGTACCTCAAGATCCAATCACCCTGTGAAGTGCAGTGCACCCCTGACTAGCGTATTACCACGCCGACTTAACGCACGCTGTCACTTGTATTAAAATTCCGGCTCGAAGTATATAGCCAAAAGCAAAAAAATATTAATACCGCGTTCTAACATACACCTTACGCCATCTATTGACTAAATAAATAATTATATATTATAAATAAAAAAACTCCTTTTAAACCAGCTTTGCCGGGTAGTTCCTGGCAAAGAAGAGTAGGACCTTCCGGCCAGCGTGGAGAGTAAAGCCCAAATCCTCTGACTGCTCTGGCTAAAATGGTAGTACAAAGAGGGTTGTGCTCCAGCAGTGGAGATTATAAAACACCTGATGATGGTGATGATGATGATGATAATGACGATGAAACCAGCTTTCGTTGGACAGACTCGACATGATATCTAATGTAGGTAGGCAAAAGGTAATACAAAGTACATTACTCACTCGCAGTTTTTTTTATTCAGTGTACTATACAAACCTATGCAACATTACGTTAGTATTATATTATTGTCTTTCGAAGGTCTTTCCCTACAAAAATCACTCAACGGTAGGAGTAGCACTAACAGGCCCGATGAAGGATTTTATTAGTTGGCCCGATGTTATAACCATAACTTAAATCCCTACAAAAATAACCCAACGGTAGGAGTAGCACTAACAGGCCCAATGAGAGATTTTATTATTTTATTTATTTTACTATTTATACTACTATTTATTTGGCCCGATGTTGTTAAATAACTTAAATCCCTACGAAAATCACCCAACAGTAGCAATAGTAGTAGTAGGCCCGTTGTTGGCTACCCGTCGGGTAAGTAGTGCATGTTTATGACAGTGGGCCTATTTTAAGTTGAGGTTGGCGGAGTAACTAACCATCTGCCAATACGTTCCCAACTGTTGGTATATAGAAGCCAACGGAAAATGTTACTAGGGTGAGGACACCATTTTTCGATTTAGGGATCCGCTTCCGAATTATTTGGTTTTAAATTGCGAATTTTTGTTAGAGGTACGTGTCCCCCCCCCCCCCCTCTATCTACTAAACGGTTAAATATAGATACGTGAAAAAAATTACAGCAGTAGTATACATACTGAAGTTGAAAGGAAAACTATTAGAGCTGAATTCTAAGTACAAACTAAAAAGTTATAGGTAACCAACTTATAAAATGTACTCGAAAATGTAAAATTTCATACATTTTTCATTGTTAGATGTTTTTGGTCGTTAAACTGTGAGGTGCGAGTATGAACAGTGTGAACTCAAAGTTGTCATTCGCAACTACGGAACCCTACAAGGTGCGTGGCCCGACACGCACTTGGCCGGTTTTTTTTGTAAAGTTATCACAAATCAAATTAATTTCAAATTGTTGGTAATTTTAGGTACTTTGTTAACCTTACTGTCCTTAATGACTTTCAAATGTATTAAGGTTCAATAAGGTACTTATGATAAGTATCATTCATTATACACTCCACATAAAAACCGACTACACCCAAACTACTAAATCATCCATCCATCCATCAGGTCTTTTTTAGTCTCAACTGAAGTAGCACGACCCTTTCTGTACTACCACAGCAATATATTAGCCAGAATAGTCAGAGGATTTGGCCTACACTCTCCACGCTGGCCAGACGGGTTGGAGAGGTCTTTTTTATGTTTGTAAGCTTTGTTTAGCTTGTGTTTCCTTAGTCGCCTTCTACGACATCCACGGGAAGACTTGGAGTGGTCCTATTCTACTCTACCGGGAACCACACGGCACACTCTGCCGGGAACTAGTAAATATTCTGATATCTATGGCCGGGAACCACACGGCACCTAATGAAATTTAAAGCGAACAATTGGAAAATATTATTGACCCTTCCATATGATTATCAAAAGCATAATGAGATTGTCTTTTGTTTACTATTATCTTTTGTTTTAAAAATTTTGTTTTTTTTTTTTCATTGTTTTATTGTCTTTTCTATATATCTGTATTCTGTTGCTTCAATTGTTGGATATCGATGTTTTTTAAAAAAATGCGATAGTACCACTTTTATTCTTACCTGTGTTACCTTGAGAGTGCTATCCACATTTTTCCTGGTGTCAAGAATGTCACTACTGGTTTGAAGAATTGCAAATATAAATTTATTCATCTATGTTGTTGGTAAATAAAATTTTTAACAAAAAACAAAAGCCGACTCCAACCCTAGCAATTTGTTTGAATGAGCATAGGAATAAATTTGAAATAAGTGTAAAGCGAACGGCAGCCGTGTATATATAGTTTTTTGATTGCAGTCATTTTTTTCTAAAAGCGCTCGATACATTTCGATCAAAATTTAATGGGACCATTTATAAAGTACTAGCCGTTACCCGCGGCTTCGCCCACGTAAATTACAGCCTGTGTCCTTCTCGGTACCCTAAACTCTGTGTAAGCAAAATTTCATAATGATCGGTTTAAAAGATACGGCGTGAAAGCGTAACAAGAAAACAAATTCAGTTTCGCATTTAATTTTGTAATATTAGTTAGATTAACGGCTGTAGCACACAGCTGCAAATGCGAAACGGAAGCGTTCCACAACGAAACACTGACGGAACCGCAAAACGTAATTGTATGATTCCGTTTCGGTTTCGTTCCACTTGCGGTGTGAGACGCACCAAACAAAATCATACTAGACAGCGTTTTGCGCTTTCGCTAATTTTCCGTTCCGGAACGCTTCCGTTCCGCAGGCGTAAGCACACAATTATATCCAGCTTACCGTACTTGCATTATAATGTACTTTAGAAGAAAATATATATACAGATCTTTTAAATTCTGCGAGGTCCTGAACCGATTATCATGAAATTTATACACATAGGTTAAGGTACTGAAAAGTATAAAGGCTATATATCACGCAGGCAAAGCCGCGAGTAACAGCTAGCATATAATAAATCGATGACTATAATAGACAGCTTACTAAGTACGAGCATCATAGGACGTTTTTCAAAAAATTTCCAATTACCGTAAACTAGAACAGGATTGCAGTGCAGCAGATGAGGAATTTATCATGATAACCTTTTCCTTTTTTTAAGTCGGTTTAAAATCACATTTCACGAATCAGGCAAAAGTTTTTTGCTCAGATTGATAAAAAGGTTCAATTGTGAATCTGTACTATTGGGTTATTTGTAGCCATAATAAGTTTCATGGGGGGGTCTAGTGCTTCCACTTTTTGAAATAAATTATAAAATAGAAAATGGATCATTTTAAATCTTTTATTCTGCAAGGCTTTGGACAACCATTTCAGACACGTGTTATTCAGCTGCATCTACTAGGATGTCAGAAATCACAGATAGTATCTTAAAATTGCATCCCACGCATAAAGATAACTTATATGTATATAACGATTTTTCATCCTGCTTTTCCTCGCTACCATTTGCAACAGTTCCTTGCTGGTCTATCTAGATCCAGGAAAATGGGGTGGGTTGTTTTTGTAAATCTGTGAACAGATCAATGTCAGAACATAAATGTTTGCGATGTTACATTTTGGAGTACTACCTGTTACACATCATGTTGCACTGTTCCTCCTCACCTGAGTTGAAATAGTCGCATCCTGGTCCGTCTAAATAAAATGCATCAATGTGTGGAATGGTGTGGATGCATTAAGAAGGAGTGTGCACATAAAGGTTTGAAATACCTCCTGCTTGCTATAACAGCCTGGTATTGTATCTCAATTCAACGTGACTCGAGACAAACCGTTAAAGCAGCTTTATTACAAAAACAACTTCAGTGCCAGTACTGAGGCTTTAGATAAAGTAAACTGTAGATAACAAAAACTTTAGCTAAACTTCATGTTGTTTTGGGCAATAAACCATTGTCATAACAAAAATTTCTCTGGATTTAAATTATTATTTGCTAATGGAAGTAAGACCAATACCTTTTGCCCTCAAGACCATTTCACCTGCACGCACTAGTTTGCACTACGTGAGTAACCCCTTACTCAGATGTCAGAGGCCCAATTCCCGTTTCTATAGAAAAATATCGAGGTCTATAAAAATGTAGAAGATTCGATGTCCCATATAAATATTACTCTTTATTTATATATTTATTTCGTGTAGGTGACACGGTCAGTCGACCATGCACACCCTGGTATCAGAGTTCAATATCAGTGAAATATAACTATTCTTGAACTATACTTACATGATATTACACATCTCAACTGCTAAACGTTTCTTGGTGCTTGATTGTATCTAATCTTAATAGAGAAAATATTAAATCAATTTAAAATTACAAATATTTTTTCGAATCATGTTTATCTTTTGCATCAATGCCCACACATTGATTTGTATGCACACTGCACACACCTCGTTGATTGTATCCACATGCATTACTAAGGTGTATACAAAGTCAGATGTACCTCTTGCTTGTTATAACATCCTAGTATTTGTATCTGGTTTCAACGTGACTGGGGACAAACCGTTTGAGGTAAAGGGGGCACACTAGGCACAGTAGCGACGCCAATCATTTTATTCCTAATACTTTACAAATAGAAAGAAATTCAAGAATATAAACAATATACCTAAGCCTTAGTAAATAACCTGAAGTATTTTTGGAATCATGTTTATTATTATCGGAATCAGTGAGAATTATGAGAATCTGATTACCGCCAAAAACGGCCGATTTTGGCGGTTATCACTTTTTCTCTCAATGACTGATTCTCATAATATTAAAACATGATTCCAAAATACTTCAGGTTATTTACTAAGGCTTATATTGTTTATATTCTTGAATTTCTTTCTATTTGTAAAGTACCTATTAGTAATAAAATGATTGGCGTCGCTACTGTGCCTAGTGTGTTTAAGCGTAAAAAATTAATCTATAGTGGCAGCACTGAGTTTTTATGTAAGATGAACTAATTATGATGCAAAAATTTTAGGTCAAGAGACCTCACGTTGTTTTTTTGTAATAAAACAATGGACATAAATAGTTTTCTGGTTATCTGGTAATGTTAAGAAAACAATTGGGCATATTTGTCGCTCTCAGATTTCATACAAAGTAACGAGACAATCTCGTGCTTGTAATGACAGCTTGGTACTTGTTACTAATTTCAACGTGACTCGGAATCAACCGTGGGCACAGAATTAATTGCCGTGGGGGTCAGTGAGCAGTCAAAGTTTCACTGTAGGAGCAGCACTGAGACATTTGATAAATTAATTGACTACAGAATAAAGGTTTCTCGTCATATTTTTCTGTTTGGTATAAATTTAAATGTGTTTATAAAACGTTAAGTATTTTTGAGTAAATATTTGTATGAAACCAGAAGTTTTTCCTAACCTACCTTATTCAACACTATCTCCCAGATGTTCTAATGGCCTGGTACTTATTCCCAGTTTCAACGTGCGTTAGAATTTACCGTAAGAGGATAATAAGCTGGACTTCAGGTAAATTCTAGGATTCCGTACTCAGAGGGTATTTATTACCAGGACACTATTATAACTGCCCATCTGTCACAGGCCTGTATCAATTTATCAGTTATAGGTAGAGATTTAAAATTTTGATAAAATAACTAATTACCGGCTAACGCCAGAAGTTGCCACTTTTATGTTTCTCTTTTGATAATGCACAAGTAAATTACTTGCAGTCATATTAAAATACTACAAATAATTTACTAATTATGTAAGATTGATTCTTATAATTTGATATGATTTAGGATTAAAAGAATTAATTGCTGGGTGGCGCTTTTGTCGCAAAATACAGTGCCTCCATATTTGAATAAATATAAAGTTGAATAATATACATATAAAACAAAATATAGAAAAAATTGAACACACACAGAGTTAGCTAGTCCTAATGTAAGTTCTAGGATCCACGTTAATCCGAAAAAGATTATTAATTTTGATCTGACTGGGGACGACTCACCTTGATTTCTGAACTCAATCGGGCCACGTGTCGATCAGCAACAACTACCTGGCTGTCAGAAATCACAAATAGCTTCGCTTCCACGGTTCGCAATAGCTTCGTGAAAAACTAGGTACAGAAGAATGGGGTTGACTTCATAAATCTACAATATGATAATTATTATTTAAATTTGGGGTTGTAACTGTTGTACTCGTACATGTTGCTCTGTTTTACCTTAACTTGATTTGTAATAGTTGCACCCTGGTCCATCTTAAATCCAGAAGTTCAGGTGTCCAAGTGTGGAAGTGTTTGTAAATTGCATCAATGTGTTGCTATATTGAGGAAGTGTGCACAATGCGCAATCTTTGGTCATCTCATAATACATTATGTTATCCTGGTATAAAACGCTGTTTTCCACGTCATGTTTTGAGTTCAAGTAAATTTTTTTGTGATCCATTAAATTTCTTCGCCAAATAATAAATAATGACGACTAGACAAACCACGTCATAATTATAATTAGCCAATTTTAATATTTTTGATTGCTTATTTTTTAACCTTCCTTAATTTCAACGCCTTAACCAAGTCAGCAATAAAGTAAGTTCTGTTCTACACCTATGATGCATACATGAGTATCTATGTATTTGAAGAAGGAGCTCGATCGATGGCCCAATAGGTTTTACACCGCCCGGGGTTGCTTTACATGCGTAAGCGCTTACAGTGCTTATGTAATGTAAACACAGAACACAGAAAGACATGTAAAGCAACCCCGAGCACGGTCTCTACTTGGATGTGTGACTTCAAGTGGCATAAAAATATCTCGACTTCCAGCTTTAGAAGGAACATTAAGCCGTTGGACCCGGCTGTCATTATTGGTGACAGTGACAGTCCTGTAGCCATGTCAGATGACTTTGGGAAGAATAAAAATCGCGACACATAAAAATAAATGGTTCATCTCCTCCGTTTCCTTAAAATTTTGTAATATAGCTAGTACGCATGATGTAAGCAATATTCGAAGACAAACAATTGGGTAAGCAAAAATGATTCTACTTGCCAACTTAACCCTACTTTAAAATTTTTACTGTCAAATATGGGCTTTTGATAATTCTCGTTGTTGTAGTGAAGGGATAATCAGGCACAAAGATGACATTAAATTTATTAATTTTAATCACGAGTTATCTATGTTCACTTTAATTTTTAATGAATCTATGTATTTGTACGTGATGTGGAATTTTTTCTGTCCTTTTATGTGGTGTGCAGGAAAATTCCGCTGGAAAAGACCGCATGCTTGTTATGGCCGCCTGGTACATATTTCTTGTTTTAACTGGATTCGGAAAAACCGTTACCGTAACCGGACTGTTTCAGCAAAAGCACCACTAAGGATTTATCAACAAATTTTCGAGTCTATCCCTATCTCACCCATTCAAGTTAGGTAAAATTTAAATCATTGTTATAATGACAACGTGGATCTATGTATTTGTACGTGATGTGGAATTTTTTCTGTCCTTTTATGTGGTGTGCAGGAAAATTCCGCTGGAAAAGACCGCATGCTTGTTATGGCCGCCTGGTACATATTTCTTGTTTTAACTGGATTCGGAAAAACCGTTACCGTAACCGGACTGTTTCAGCAAAAGCACCACTTAGGATTTATCAACTAAGCAAAATTTTCGAGTCTATCCCTATCTCACCCATTCAAGTTAGGTAAAATTTAAATCATTGTTATAATGACAACGTGGTGCGACGAGCTTCAAAGCTTAGGTAAAAATTGGTCAACTGGCGACTAACAGTCAAATCTGAAAGCGAAAAAAGAGGCGGATTTTATGGCTCGAAAATACGCATAATAATACAATAAATAATGACAAAACAGGTATTCCATAATTTATTACTTTTCGATTTATCAAATATAAGCGCTTAATAAATAGTATTGTTTGAAATTGAATAATTGTATTAATGAGAACAGGTTGTAATTTATTTAAGGGTTTTCTTTTTTCTTTTTGGGAATCATTCATTCATTCTCAAGATTCATTTCCCTGAAATCGGCTACGACATAAGTTATACAATCACATCTACCAGGCTATCAGAAATCAAATGTAGTATCTGTATTGTTAACATAGGTATTTTATAATAATGATTTGCTATCCCGTTTCCCCTTGCTCTCTTTTGCTATATTTTCATCCTAGTCTATCTAGGTAAAGAAGGCGGAGCTTTATCCATAAATCAATACGAGTTCAGTACGTGTTATTTATAGAATATTTAATTGATGTGAGTGTGCCATAGAATACTTTGGGTTTCCTACCCGTTTCTTCGTTTATTAATAGTAAATCCTAAAAACCAGATGTGGTAGTTTTTTTAAATATTGCATTAATGCGTGGCTGGAGGTGTGCCCGGTACTAATTCACTAATACCTCTGTCTCATTTCTGGTATCTTACCTTTAGTCTATAAAACGCTGTTTACCACGTGATGTTGAGCAGAATAGAACTCAAAGGGGCCATACCATACCCATACCACAATCGAGTGTTCTGTTAATCATGATCATTTAAGCGTTGTTCTGATTGAATCATCAGTTGAGGTACATCAGATCCGGGGTATGGCGACCGTAATTTAACTCCCACTGCTTAACATATTTGACTGCTTATTAATAACTATGCACATATGCTAAGCTGATCTATGCCGAATTTTTAACCTACTCCAAAATAGGAGGAAGTTCTCAATTCGTCGGATTTTTTTATGTATGTTCCCCGATTTCTCGAAGACGTGTCGAGCGCTTTTTGAAAAATACACAAAAATCAAAAAAATGTTTACACGCATACCATTTGGTTTACATTTATTTCCATTTTATTCTTATGCTGATTCAAACAAATTAATAGGGTTGAATTCGGTTTTTGTTTTTTCTTAAAAATATGTTAAATTATATAAAAGTATGAAGTAGGCATGAATCTTTGATGTGCAAACTCTGTGTACACACTACTTACTAAGTCTGTTTTAGTGGAGAACTGCCTGCTTGTTTATAATAGCCTAGTACTTGGTTTTCATTACGACGGGACTTGGGATCTACCGTAAACGTCCGTAGGGTAAGAAGTGAGTAAGTTTGGGTTGACTGAAAAACTTCACCTGTGTTGGGGAAAAAATCTTAGTTATTTATTGTTCTTCCAATAAACTATTGAAATGACATACAATCTTCGAGCAACACGGCTTTTCCGTACCGGAAATACAATCATTTTATTATAATTTACAGAAGTTACGGTGCTGTGAAATGCGACATTAGCGCCATCCAGCAATTATTTCCGAAATCATATCTAATTTAAAAAACCGGCCAAGTGCGTGTCGGGCTACGCGCAGTGTAGGGTTCCGTAGTTGCGAATGACAACTTTGAGTTCACACTGTTTACACTCGCACCTCACAGTATAACAACCAAAAACATCTAACAATGAAAATTTTATGAAATTATACATTTTTGATAACATTTTATAAGTTTGTTGCCTATCACTTTTTAGTTTGTACTTAGTAGTCAGCTCTGATAGTTTTTCTTTCAACTTCAGACATGTTTGTTCCTTTTGTTATCACATCCTGCTTTTTCATTACATGACATTCAGGTATTTGTTACTAGTTTCAACTTGATTCTAAATATAATCACCGTAATTTTGGAGACTGGGGAAAAAACACTCATGGCAATACTGAGACATCATTACTGAATCATTATTATGCCATATGCTTTTTATCTTATATTAACGACTATATATGTCGTACAGAGAGGTCAAAGAGATAGCGGAGGATAGGGAAAAATGGAAAATACTCCACCGACAAGAACAAAGTTCTTAAATATATGATGATGATGATAACGACTATGGCCTAGTGGTCATCACAGCAGACTGGCATTTCGGAGATATTTCAGTTCTAGCGCCACCCAGTAGGTGGCGTTAGATTCGCATGCACATCATCTGAGACACATTCTGCTTGTTATGCCAGCCTGGTACTTATTAGTCGTTTCAACGTGACTCGAAATAAATCGTTAGGGGTATTTTAGGGATTGGCCGAAGTTTTTACTTCAGATGGCAGCATTGAGACGTTTTCTTTTTCTTCTTCATAAGTATTTATAAAAGGCTGCTGTTACTGACTAATCTATCAACACACAGCTCAAACCACTAAATGAATTGTCCTAAAATTTGGCATACCGATAGGATTATGTCATTGGCAATCACTAAGAAAATATTTTTTAAATTGTACCCCTTGATAGGGCTATACGGGACTACAAAGTTTTTATTTAACACAAGTGAAGCCACAGACAAAAGACAAATAATGCTTATAATATGGGCATTATTTCTTAGTCTTATATGTCATAAAAATTATGAGATAGGTACATCTTGCTTGCGATGGCATCCTGTGGTAGGACTTATGAAATTTTGCTGTTCGCAAACGAGCCGTTTCTCCATACAAAAATCGTTCGAAGATGAGTGGTCACACGTTCAAAAATTGTATGCCTGGTATTAATTACTCGTTTTAACTTGATTTAAGACAATATTGTACCTTTGGGGTTTGTTTCATCCTTTGGTTCCAGCCTCCAATATGGGACCTCGGTTTGACTAAAATACTTAATTTAGATGGTAGCACTGAAATTTCCTACTAACTAATACATGATTTTTGCGCAACTGGTTTCTGTCAGGTACATACAACGTCTGAGATACATTCTACCTGTGATGACAGCCTGGTGCTCATTACTCGTTTCAACCTGTGTTAGAATAAATCGTTACTCAGGTTTTTTGGTCATAAAAGCCTTACATATGTCATTCTCTGACAAAAGTTGTATTTTGCATTGCAATGCACATTCGTGCTTGTAAACGGGCGCTTTACTGCAATATGCGGCTGCAACACAGTGGCTAGCTATTGCCAGCCATTGTAGCAAGCAATACCAGCCACACACCTAGTAAATATTCTGATATCTATGAGCCACACTATGCAACATTGCAGTAATGTCCCGGCCATATAGCCAAATATGTTTGGTATAGCCACATATGGCCGGTATTGTTTTGATAGGTTGCCGGACCATCGCCGAGCTATCGATATTAATTGCAATATTGCCCATAGTTTTACTGTCGTTCCGTTCGCTCTTTATTGATTGGGCATAGTATATCCCTTTCTACTTGACGCAGTGATTTAACTGCTGAATGTAATGTGCTTTCCTAAAAAAAAAAAAATTTGTTTTTGATCCTATTTTGCCACTTTTTGTTACTTAAATTATTAATTGAAATTATCAAAGTTTCAAGCGTATGAAAGGTCAAATCCAAAATCTCTTCCTTTTAGGGTTCCATACTCAAAGATTAAAACCGGACCCTAGAACTAAGCCGCCGCTGTCCGTCCGGACAGATAATCCGTATTGATAAAAAAATATAGTGGTACGGAACCCTTCGTGTGTGATTTCAACTCGCACTTTGCCGACATAATTATATTTTAATTTGTCTTCTAAAAAAAATATAAGCGGCTGCGTGTGTGGTTTCATCAGAGCCATTGTTGCCTGGTTGTGTAGCCCGTTTAGAAGTCTGCATGATGGGCCAGACTATCACAGACATATTGCAACACATGGCCCAGCCATAGATTGCTCGGCCATCAGTTGCAATAAAATATTTTTGTGATGGCTGGGCAATTAATAGCCAATAGAGCAGCCACAAATTGCAGTCAAACATGGCCCGTTTAGAAGCACCTATTGCAATGCAATGCACCATATGCAATTAAAGGACTTTAGACCTAAAGTCTCAGTGGTACTAACTATAAAAGAAAAAATAATAATTGGCGATTGACTTATCAACGCACAGCCGAAACAACAAAGACTCGAAACCTAAAATTTTGCTCTTAAGTTATTTTATGATAGTTTGTCTAAGAAGGGATTTTAGTCAAACTATTCAAAAGGGGAATATGCGAAACTGCGGACAAATGCTAGACTATAAAATATTTTTCAATAAAATCTCCAAATATAATTTGTAATTTTAATTATGTATACATAGTCCCATCTTTAGTCCGCTTCACAGAGCAAGAAATTTCTATGAAGCTCGAGGGCGGAAGCGACGAGCCGACCTTGCTCTGTGGTTCGTTTTAAAGTCACATTGAAACTAGCGTTTTTTCACCAGGGTACAAGAAACAAATAAAAGCGTCGCACTTATCGTCGGTTTAATTTAAAATGCTTCACGTATATAATGAGGAAATATTCCTGTCTCTCCCCTGTATTCTAGAGACAATAGTTGAAGTAAAAAGCGCAACATGATGTATAATGGTAGTTTTTTAGTAAAAAATGTTGCATTGCACAAATCTTATAATCGCACATATTTGTTTGATATGATAAGTAACCTCATTCACATACAACCACATTCGGACTAAAGCGAACTGGGAGCCTGTGAGAGGAGGACAACATATATATATTGTGATGCAATAAATTCGAGACACTAACTGTGATTTCTGATAGCCTGGTAGAATGTAGCTGGAATACACGTGACCGTAAAACCTTGAATCAGATCTATATAACTGTCTGGTGATTGACATATCAACAACACACATTGGTGATTTATCAACGCGCGGCTATACACACTAGGGAAAGTATGTAAAATTTTAAAGAATGTGTACCTATTTGTTAGTATAAATACTCATTCCTTATAATTGCTTACTCGCTATTTTGTTTTCAAAACTTTTTTCTATAAGTGGCACTTAAGAAGCCGGCGACCAATGAATTTACCATACAAACTTAATACCAAAATAATTTTTAGTTCGAGCATATTTCAACACAAATATGCTATTATTTGTATTAAGACAGTATTTATCTATGTTCCTGTTAAACATTTTATTTTCGAAATATTAACGTACTTACATATATTTGCGTTTTAATTTCGTTCATTTTTACGACATTATCGACATATTTTCCGCCTATTTGTTTTGTATTAAAAACTAAACCAATCATTATGTAATTATAATAGAAACACACCTTATATTGTCTAGTTACGCAATGTCTGAAAGAAAATGAAAATATAATTAATTTTCATTCATCATTTTTGGTATTCACAAATACGCTCAAATTAGTGAGAAATTTTGAACAGCCATCTAGCTGTTTCCTCTCGCACGGGGCGGACGCGGCGGCTGTGCGGGGGGTACGATACGCATGCGTAGAGATACAGTTCGAATGTGTGTGTGCGTTGGTGCCGTCGTTGTTCTTTTGATTATTTCAATAAACTGTTGCAGTTTATTTTGGTTTTCGAATTCTCGATAATGGACTTCAAAGTGTGGGATGTATCACACAGTAAGTAGGTACATATTTTTATCTGAAGAAATTAGAATATTACTCGAATCTTTTTTTTTTTTTTTTGGGGTGTACGTCACCATAGTGACGTCATTGTTGAAATTCGTAATGGAAGACGCGACTTTTCATGGAAAATCGACTTGGGTCGTTTCATAGCTTTTTCAGGGTGTAGATTTCGAAAATGACGTTAGTTTGAAATCCAAAATGGCGGACGCATCTTGTCACACAAAATCGACAGGGGTGTCGTTGGATAGGTTTCTTGAGGTGTAGATTTCGAAAATGCTGTCAGTTTTGGAATCCAAGATGGCGGCTGCAACTTTTTATGAAAATTCGACATGGGTATCGTTGTATAGGTTTCCGGAGTGTAGATTTCGAAAATGACGTCAGTTTTGGAATCCAAGATGGCGGACCCAATTTGTCAAATAAAATCGACATGGGTGTCGTTGTATCGGTTTTTCGGGGTGTAGCTTTCGAAAATGACGTCAGTTTTGGAATCCAAGATAGCGGACCCGATTTAAAAATAAAATCGACATGGGTGTCGTTGTATAGGTTTTTCGGGGTGTAAATTTCGAAAATGACGTTAGTTTTGGAATTCAAGATGGCGGACGCGTCTTGTCACACAAAATCGATATGGGTGTCGTTGGATAGGTTTTTCATGGTGGAGATTTCGAAAAAGATGTCAGTTTAGGAATCCAAGATGGCGGACGATTCACACCCCGAAAAACCTATACAACAATACCCATGTCGATTTTGCATAAAAAGTCGCATTCGCCATCTTGGATTCCAAAACTGATGTCATTTTCGAAATCTACACCCCGAAAATCTTATACAACGATACCCATGTCGATTTAATTTGACAAATCGGGTCCGCCATCTTGATTTCCAAAACTGACGTCATTTTCGAAATCTACACGCCGAAAAACCTTTACAAAGACTCCCATGTCGATTTTATTTGACAAATCGGGTCCGCCATCTTGGATTCCAAAACTGACGTCATTTTCGAAAGCTACACCCCGAAAAACCTATACAACGACACCCATGTCGATTTTATTTGACAAATCGGGTCCGCCATCGTGGATTCCAAAACTGACGTCATTTTCGAAATCTACACCCCGAAAAACCTATACAACGATACCCATGTCGATTTTATTTGACAAATCGTGTCCGCCATCTTGGATTCCAAAACTGACGTCATTTTCGAAATCTACACCCCGAAAAAATAAAAGAACGCACGCACACATTCTCACTATCGCGCGGAGAGTGCGGGGCGCGGCGCATGGTCGACGGCTAGTCGGCCCGCTCGCGACGAATGAGATAGCGATATGTCCAACAAACTTAGGCGCTCGCCTCACCTCAAATTCGATTTGAGCGGGCGGTCCGCCGGCTTCTTAAGAGCGTATACTAGCAGTATTTTTTCAATATGGTTTCTATACAAATGTATTTCTCTATTTTCTCGCTGAAAACTGATTCTAGAGCCACAATTCTTATTTCATAAAATCTAGTACTAAAATAGGAATGCCCCTATTTTTAATATTTTCCCAAAAAAACTGTTTTTGTAAAATTTTTTTTTCTTTTAAACAGGTTTTTAGAAAAAAATAAAACATAGAGACATACCTATTTTAGAGATAGATTGTATGTAAAAAGAATTGTGCCTCTAGAAGCAGTTTCCAGTGAGAAAATTGAGAAATACATTTGTATGGAAAACGCACTGCTAGTATACCCTCTTAATGGCTTAAAGTAAAAGATAAATGTTATTATTTTTCCTCTTTAGGTCATATTGGGTTAGGTTTTGCCTATTCCTCAGTACACACTTTATTTTTATATCATATACCATGCATACTTCTACTAAACTATTTCGTTTCTATACTTATATTTTTTAGCTATTCAGGTGGGCAATCCACTGCTGGGCAAAAGCCTCTCTCGTGCAATCTCTCTCAAACTTTTGTCGAAACGAGTAAATACCTACATATTAGGTATAAAGAGAAAATAATATTTGATTGTTTATTTGTTTGCATATAGAATAAGCGAGCATGGAATAAGATTTTAAAAATTCTTTCACCAGTAGAAATTTAATTTATCTGTGGATTACATAGGCTATAATGTACGCGGACGATGTCGCGGGAAAATCTAGTAACATTGCTAGTAACATTATAAAGAGTAAGGATTTATTGTATATCGTATATCGTAATAGTATATCGTCTTCGAGCAACACGGAAGGGAGTAGCCATACGCTGCATTCCCCTCTGTCAAGGTACAAGCCAAAATTAGGCATATGCATGTCTATGTGTTAGTTGTGTGTGACTCATCTGTACACAAATTATTTTTTCTTTTTATGTCATTTTTTGTGACAATGTCATAATTACTATCAAGTGACAGTTTAAGTTTTGTATGTAGGTGTGCGGAACTAAACTTGTGTGCATATTTCCCCCCGCAAAAAACGCCAGAAAAATTGTGATAGTAAATTGTCGCTTTGCCCACTCCCTCCGTCCGGTACGGAGGCCGTGTTGCTCGAAGTATATCGTAGTTTCAGGGCTGAAACTGCTAGACCGATTTCAAATTTCTTTTACTAATAAAAGCTCTACTGTATTAAAGTATCTATTATAGACTGATAAATTGATAACTCTGTCATTTAACCATGTTCACCATGGTCACATCCTCATCTGAGATGCTTACGGATCCCGGGGTTCGGATGCCGGAGGTCGGTCCAAGGGCTTGGATGAACTGTGCGATAAACTCATGTCTTTGTCGTGTAAGTAAACGGTTACATCCTTACAAAATGCTTCGGAACCTAGGGTCAGCTGGGGATCCGAATAAACTTTTTTATGACATAGGACAAACGAGCAAGCAGTTTGCCTAATGGTAAATTAACACCGCTGCCCATGGACAACTGCAACACCAGGGGTATGACAAGAGCGTTGCCGGAAGGGGGAATGGGCCTCCAGCTCTCTCACTCACCGAACGAAGCATAAAAGCGATAAGCTCTTACTCAAACGTTGGTTTCATGTGAGAGTGTGGTACTTTCCCGGACGAGCCAGAAATTTCGCCGGTAGTGTGGCTCCACCACAACTAAACTGGACTGTGAGGTAAAAACAAAAACCACGCGGGTGAAGTCGCTGGAAACAGACACTTTGTTAAACACAAACTCAAACATTATTTTGTACTATTCTGCCTACCTGGTTTGTAATAGTTGCATCCTGTTTCATCTTGGATATCGAAGCGAATGGGATGGGGTAGTCTCCCTGAATTGCATCAATGTGTGAATGCATTGGGGAGGTGTCTACAAACAAAGTCTGTCTGGGATACGACATGGTAGTTATAACATCCTGGTACTTGTTTCTCGTTTAAACGGGACTCTGGGTAAACCGTTAGGGTGATGTCGTCCAATGAAAAACTTTATTTATCATAGGTGGCAGCACTGTCATGTTAGATTAAATAATGTGGAAAAAATTTGGTCTTACTTTGTTATGTCAAAGACAAAATAATACTAACATAATAGACTTCCAACCTCATAGAAAAATATTGGACCAAATTAAGGTGGCGAAAAGCAGGCGAATGTATGCTCTACCGACTGAGCTAGCCGGGCTTATGGCGCTGAAGAGTTGTTTGCTACTCGATACTAAGATGCCGGTAAATTGCGTTTTCCTAAACTTGTTAAAACTAGGGTGTAATTTTGTAATATTGTGCCAAAAATATTGTTCTAATTTTTAATACGATATATTTTGTGAATAATGCTTTTATATTCTCATAATTCGGAAGAAACAATGTTATGTTCTTATTTGCGATAAAGAAATGTAGTTTGGCATGCAGTTTCATACTTAATTTACTAAATAATACTAAAAACAATAAACGTCTGGGTTACCTCCTGTTTATAATGACTGCCTGGTGTTCATTACTCGTTTAAATGTGACTCGAAATAAACCGTTGTTACGAAGTAATAATGCAGAAAAAGAACCGACATTTCAAGCCCAAATATAGATAAAACCTATCAGTAAAGGAAAAAAAAATACAATCCAAATTATTTTTGGCACCATGCAACATGAAATTCAGGGTAATGAAACATAATAAAAAACATAAAAAACACAAAACATAATAAAAAATAAAAATAAACATAAAACATAATAAACATAACATAACAAAACTAGACTCGAAAACATAATCAAAGCTTCTAACTTAAGGCGCTGTATATGTATAGTGACACTAGCGCCACCCAGCAAATAATTATTTTATTCCCAAATCATATCGAATTTAAAAAATCTGTCATATACATAACTAGTCAATTACTTGTAGTTTTTTGTTATTACTACAAATAATTTTCAAGTGCATTATTTTAAGAAAAGTACCGACTACATACAAGCACACACAAAGTGGCCACTTTTGGCGTTAGCCAGTATTTATCTTATTTTATCAAACGAATATAAAGAAAAGTAATACCAAAATACTACAAGATATATCAAATCAAAAATCAAAACGTTTATTCAGAAAATAGACCTTTGCAGGCACTTTTTCACGTCATATCATATTTAAAATTATCTCATTAGATATATGTATTTATTAATTGTTCAAAAGCTACAGACTACTAGCGTTTCGGAACCGACCACTGCAGAGAAGAAACGCCGAAAGAAACTCTTATCAACAGTTTTGGTTGCCTACTCGCCTGAAGGGCTTTATATGATTACGAATATTTATTCCTTATTGTCTTTTTCTTTCTTTTCTTTTTTCTTTCTTTTTCTGTTTTCATGTTACAATTTCAATATACTTAGATTTATTATTTTTGGAACATGTTTATGTTAACGATCGAGTGTGCAAAGATAATAAACGACATATGATACTTAAAGTAGTCTCAAAGAGGCTTATGTCTTCGATATGTAGGTACATGCACGACAGATTTTTTTAAAATTTCGATATGATTTACAAATAAAATAATTAATTGCTTGCGTGGCGCTAGTGTTACTATATAAGTACAAAAGCAGCGGCAGGTAGTATGACGCAGATTTTCTATGCTTCTTTCATTCACTAGTACATACGTGTAACAAACAAACAATTAGTAAGGATTAGGATATCCTAATCCTTACTAATTGTTTGTTTGTTACGCTTTCACGCCTTATCTACCTACTGAACCGATCATCATAAAATTTTGCATACACATAGGTAAGGGTATTGAGAAGGACAAAGGCTATATATCACGTGGGTGAAGCCGCGGGTAACAGCTAGTTCCTCATAATATCGTGATGGCGATTACAAAGACTTCGTCTGCACACTTCATACCCAATGAAATATTCATCAATTTGATATCATTTTTATTTTTTACATTCTCATGCAAAAATGTTCTGACGAAGCTTCGTTCAAGTAGAATTAGCTCCTGGCATTAGTAACTAATGTACTGCTTGTAATCTACCAGGATAGCAAAAGTAAGGAGGAATTGTACTGCTTTAACTAAAGTATCCTTAATCTAAGGTCACACACAATATGTAAGGTTTGGTTGAGACAATTCCTGCGTATTATACCTGGTACTTATTATTCGTTTCAACGTTACTCAAAATCAACCGCAAGTGATAGTTCAGTTAGCAATTCCCAATCTAGATGGCAGCAATGAGCTATTAAGGATACCTTCTGTGTATTCTGACAGCCTGATAATTATGTTTCGTTTTCACGTGCCTTCGAATTTCCCGTTCCCGATAGGTTAACTTTAAAGATTTACTGTGATGGCCGCACCGAGACTTCAGGCAAAAAGCAGCTTTCCTCATTTTCAATTACAGGCTGAGGTTACAATAATTTAAGTTTATTTAGAAAACCTCTACCTACTTACTTGTTTCTCGCCTCAGCGTGACGTGGAATGAACTGTAAGTATTAATTTGAGGGTTTAATTGGGTTTCGAAGACTTCAGGACTAAAGTCACTAAAATATCACTCGGATTGTATGAAAAAGGGTTTAATTGTGCATCTGTGTTGCAACAAAGACAAAATGACTACTTACTGGCACTTCCAAAGTAACGTCCCAGTTGCTACTATAGACTATCTTATTATGTTTGCGATCATCGATACAAATTTCACTGATTGTATTGTGTGTGACTGAGATTCATGAATAGTAGTAGTCTGCAGGTCCAAAGCCGGCCGAGACTGTTGTCTTCTCCTTAGGCATCCTGTATTTATACGTTTGTTATCTATATGCATTCAATGCGTATAGTGTCTGAATGACAAACTTCCTGTATGTTATAAAATCCTGATACCGGGTTTCTTTCGTTTCAATGTGACTCGGATGACAAATGACATACATTTGGATTCTTGCATGTAATATGAGGCATCTGACATTATGAACTTAATCGAACTTCAACCAACAAATCAACCGATTTTTATGAAATTTAAATAGAAATACCAAATTGCGGCTTAGAGTGATCGCATTAGTAACAAACTCCGCTATTCCCTATTTTGATAATAATGATTAATCTGTAATGTCTATTTTGGTTGACCCTATTTCTTACTGATTAAATGAAGCCAAACAAGCAAAGTAAAAAAAGATTTGGAAGAAGAAAAACTTACTTCTAGTTGTCCATGAAGTGCATAATAATTACTAATTTTGGGAAATTTCGAAATCAAATAATGCCGACTGAACGATAATGTAAATAGTGTAAAGTGGAATGTTGTATGGACTATATCTTATCAAATCGAGTTTATATATTTCTCTTTTTGACGTGACCAAAGACAATATAATATAGGTGATTCAGAATGAAACGGGAGGTTTCATAGTTTTGTTAGGTCGTGGTATTTTACTCTAAGTGGCAGCACTATTCGGGGTGTACATTGTAAAAGCTTGATACTGGGATCAGCCTGCGAGTTATGAGTGCCTAGTAATTCTCAGTCGTTTCAACCGGTGTGGGAATAAACCGTTAGGTAGGAGGTGTTACTCACAGATGGCAGTTATAAAAATTCAAGGCCTGTCAAGGATTTTATCTAAAATCAGAAAAGACTTGAAGACGTGTGGAAAAAATGTCCTACATGTAGACACTGGGTTGTAATGATTCTAAAGCGTCTAAGAGGTATGTCAGATCTAGACTAAGGTGAATTTGTTGTGCTATGTTTGACCGTGGTTTTTATGACGTAGCAGTAGGAGAAAAGAGGATTCAAGTATAATAATATCCAAAAATAAACACTATACAATAGTAGAATTTGCAAATTATTGACCACAACACACCACATTTATGGCGGTAATGAGTACATCTCTCAATCTGAAATGATAATATTGATGAAAAGTTATACTAAAAATACAACAAGTAATTAAGTACCGAAATACTAACGTAGATTTTTTCAATTTGTTCTCATTTCAGAGTACAAAAAATTAAATAACGAGTGGCGCTAGTTTCGCCTCTTAAAGTAACGACCACGGAACAAAAAAAAACACAGACCCTTATTTCTTTCGTATATCACAAAAATAATAAAAGTTAAGGGGGCACCCTAGGCACAGTAGCGACGCCAATCATTTTATTCCTAATACTTTACAAATAGAAAGAAATTGAAGAATGCAAATCATATAAGCACTAGTAAATAACTTAAAGTATTTTTGGAATCATGTTTTAATATTATGAGAATCAGTCATTAAGAGAAAACGTGATTACCGATCTGATACTCATAATTCTCATTGATTCTGATAGTATTAAACATGATTCCAAAAATACTTCAGGTTATTTACTAGTGCTTATATGATTTACATTCTTGAATTTCTTTCTATTTGTAAAGTATTAGGAATAAAATGATTGCCGTCGCTACTGTGCCTAGTGTGCGGCCTTACCAACAATACCTATTTGATTAAAATAATTATTAGGTCCGTTGGGTATGTACTTTTGTCTGTCTGGTCATAAATAATAAAAAAACTTGGTCACTACTGAGCCGAATCTGATGCAATTTTATGTACCCGAGCGAACCCCCAGATTTTAATCATTTTCCCGTTTTGTTTTTTCAGTCACGTGTATTTCAACTGTATCTACCAGGCTACCAGAAATCACAGATAGTATTTCTGTATTTCAACATAGGTAGGATAGACATTGATTTATTATCCTGCTCCCTCTTTCTACCAAATGCTAATAGCTCTAGGCTAGTCTATCCAGATCTAAAGAAATAAGCTTAGCTGTGCGATATCAATCAATGTGTGTAAAATTACGTGCTAGTGTGTGCAATGTAATATTTTGGAATGGGACCAAAGTGTGAGAGTTTTATATAAAGGTTAATCATAATCATAATCATTTATTTGCCAACTAAGTGTATACAAAAAGGTCTTATATCTAGTATTGCACTTATCAAGGTTCAATGTAATCATAAAAAAAACCGGCCAAGTGCGTGTCGGGCCACGCGCAGTGTAGGGTTCCGTAGTTGCGAATGATAACTTTGAGTTCACACTGTTTACACTCGCACCTCACAGTTTAACGACCAAAAACATCTAACAATGAAGCTTGTATGAAATTTTACATTTTCCAGTACATTTTATAAGTTGGTTGCCTATAACTTTTTAGTTTGCACTTAGTACCTAGCTCTGATAGTTTTCCTTTCAACTTCAGTATATATAGTACTGCTGTAATTTTTTTCACGTATCCATATATAACCGTTTAGCAGATAGAGGGGGGGGACACGTACCTCTAACAAAATTTTGCACTTTAAAACCAAATATTTCAGAAACGGATCCCTAAATCGAAAAATGGTGTTCTCAATCTCACAATATTTTTCAAAGACCTTTTTAACGATACCTCACACGATGGGTAAATAGAGAAAAAAAAATACTCCTCCACTTTACTTGTATGGGAGCTACCCAAAAAAAAATTTTTTTTCAAGATTTTATTCTACGACTTTTTTGCCATGATTAATATACACACTCATACCAAATTACAGCTTTCTAGTACTTTTAGTCTCTGAGTAAAACCGCGGACGGACAGACAGACAGACAGACAGACAGACAGACAGACAGACAGACAGACAGACAGACAGACAGACATGGCGAAACTATAAGGGTTCCTAGTTTACTACGGAACCCTAAAAACCGGCTAAGTGCGTGTCGGGCCACGCGCAATGTAGGGTTCCGTAGTTGGGAATGACAACTTTGAGTTCACACTATTCACACTCGCACCTTACAGTTTAACGACCAAAAACATCTAACAATGAAAATAGTATGAAATTTTACAGTTTATAAGTTGGTTGCCTATAACTTTTTAGTTTGTACTTAGTACTCAGCCCTGATAGTTTTCCTTTCAACTTTAATATATATACTACTGCTGTAATTTTTTTCACGTGTCTATATATAACCGTTTAGCAGATAAAGGGGGGGGACACTTACCTCTAACAAAAATTCGCACTTTAAAACCAAATATTTCGGAAACAGATCCCTAAATCGAAAAATGGTATTCTCAACTTCACAATATTTTTGAAAGACTTATTTAACGATACCCCACGCGATGGGTAAATAGAGAAAAAAAAATTACTCCCCCACTTTACATGTATGGGAGCTACCCTAAAAAAAAATTATTTTCAAGATTTTATTCTACCTCTTTTTTGTCATGATTAATATACATACCCATACCAAATTACAGCTTTCTAGTACTTATAGTCTCTGCGTAAAACCGCGGACGGACAGACAGACAGACAGACATGGCGTAACTATAAGGGTTCCTAGTTTACTACGGAACCCTAAAAAAGGAAACGCCCATTATAAAAATCAAAACTGCACTGCCTAATGCCGACTATTTGACCACGTCCAGGAAAAAGGGAAAAGATTTTGAAACTTTTATTTAAATTGGTTTTTATATGACGTAGTTATCAGGTAACAAACACACAAAAATGCAAAACACCGTTGAATTGAAAAGCTCTTCCTTTTTGAAGTCGGTTATAAAGTTAGTCATAGCGATGGAGCTGTGATTTACTTGAAATTTTTCAGATTTATCGACCAACAGACAACTACTAGAACCGAAATTCAGTAGGATATTTAATGAGTCTGTGAAAAAAAAAACTTAGGTAAGTATTTAATACTATTTTTCTACTTGGTCCAAAAATTCTATTTGTCGTTATTCTATTCGTAACAAGAATTACTTAAACATTATAAACACACACCCTTTAACACACCCTAACAAAACACACATTCATTATCGTACATGTCTGTTCTATCCGTGTTATCCTGGTGTTATTGTTTGTCAGCACATCACATTCAAAGACTGCTTGAGACCTCCTCCTTGTCATGATAGCCTGGTACATTGCAACGTGATTCGGAATTAAAATTAATTCGAGGCGCAGGCTTCACTTTCTTACTTTAAATATTTTTTTTTTCGAGATTTTTTATCTATCTATCTATTTGGTATGAGTATGTATATCATTAATATACATACTCATACCAAATAACAGCTTTCTAGTACTTATAGTCTCTGAGTAAAACCGCGGACGGACAGACAGACAGACAGACAGACATGGCGAAACTATAAGGGTTCCTAGTTTACTACGGATCCGTAAAAAACACGCAAAAACACATTATCTATCCATGAAAAAAAAACACAAAAATACATTAAAAAAATCTATACTAGTATTAGGTATAAGGAGGAAATATTTGTTTGTTTGAATGCCACTTTTAACCGGTCATATTGGAAATCCTTAGGGGAGGCCTATGTCCAGCAGTGGACTTCTTGTGGCTGAGATGATGATGATGATGATGAATGTCGCCATTGAATTGGTTTTGAACGAAACTATTGGGCCAATTTTTGTTTTTCCTATAGAAAGCTTATTTATCTGCGGGTTACATAGTTTTAAATTTACACGGACGAAAACGCGGGATATTGCTAGTAGGTGGTTAAATATTTTGAATATTTATCTAGGGCGTAGAACAAAATTTTAAATAATACTTCCTACTTATTACGATGTTTATTTCGTGAAGCACGTATAATATCGTAATATAAACGAAACCCAAATCAAACGTTACTACTAGTAGGACCTGAATACCTGACTACCGTATTTTATAGCTCACGTTCGCTATAATAATTTTGCCTGACGTGATGTATAGCCTATGATACTCCGGAGAAGAATACGAAGATAATGACGTCGTGCACTTCGAAATCGGTCAAACCATTTAGGGTACAGAACGCGACAATAGAGCAGATTTATACATGGCGAAATTTTGATCGTTCCGGACCATTAAAGGGGTGATTCAGCCTGTCAATATAAACAACTTTTCCTATGGGACAAATGCTGTAAACTCGAAAAAAAATTCGACATTCCTGTACAAATTGCCCGGGCGGCTGAACACTTTTGTATGAAAATGTCGAAATAAAATTTGAGTTTCCAGCATTGGTCCCATAGGAAAAATGGTGCATATCGACGGGCTGAATCATCCCTTTAAGGGTCCAGAACGATCAAAATTTCGCCATGTATACAAATGATCATTATCAGGTCTTTTTAGTCTCCACTGCGGGAGCGCGATCCTCTCCGTACTACCAGAGCCTGAGCCCATTTAGCCTGAGCAGTCAGAGGATTTGGCCTACACTCTCCACGTTGGCTAGACGGGTTGAAGAGGTCTCTTTGATGTTTATTTAAGCTTTGTTTAGCTTGTGTTTCCTAAGTCGCCTTCTACGACATCAACGGGAAGTCTTGAAGTAGTCCTATTACCCTCAGTCGGGTCGGGTAACACACCCAGACAGAACACACTCATACCTACTCATACATGTCTGTTCAATCTGTATTATCGTGGTAAGCATATCACATTCAAAGTCTGATTGCGATACCTTCTTCTAGTTATGTTAGCCTGGTAAACGTTTCGCATTACAACGTGATTCGGGATGAAACGCTAGGGTTTTTTGGCGCAGTGCTTGTCCTGGTATGTCAGCACTCAGATTAATAGAAAAGTCGCTAAAAACTATACGTCTTATGATAAAACATTAACAAATTATCTCATAGATTTTTCTTTTCACATACTAAGTACCGATAGTTTATTTATAACATGCATTAAATTCTTATCTTCCAAAGTACTCGTACATATATGAACACTTTATTATTTATGGGCGGCAAACCACACAATAAATTTAGTTCGCGTTTTGTGTCTAGATGGCAGTTAAGTATAATTTGTTTGTCAATGACTAAAATACGCTTTGTTTACTTATTTTAGTTATCATACGCTGGGTCTTTACGTCCATATCTTAAAATACGTTACCACATCAGTATTCAAACCAAAAGTTACTCTCACACATACGAAAAACAAAACTACATGTGTACTTTAAGTGTATCGTCGTTTTTTGTAGTCGGCGGAAAGCGGGAACACAACCTGTACGAAAATCACAGAAAAATACATTGGCGCTATTTGTATCATCAATACGCTTTTAAATTATCTAAAAGTTTCTAATTATTTTAACCTTCGCAGTGTTAACCGAGCGTCTGACTGTTAAGGGGATAGGGACCTATTTCGGTTTATTACTTGCTGAGTCAACTTCAGAAGTCTAGATGCTGTCTCCAATTATTATCTTCTTTGAATTCTGCAAGCCTGGTACTTTACTCTTGTTTACACGTGTTTCGTGAAACAGACCGCTAGGGGGTGGGTGCTAAATTGCTGTGCTCAGATGGCAGCACTAAGCATTTAAGTTACTTTTATTAAGAACTTATTAAAAAACACTAAATAATTCTCTTTTTAAATTTTATTTTAATATAAGCGACTGCTGTCTTGAAACAAACAAAACATTATGTTCATACTATAAAATGTTATATGCTGGTCAGCATTAGGAAGTTCTTCATCATTAAACCCGCTCGTTAATATATTTTATTAGTTCTTGGGTGCGAATTTATTCTTCTCCGTTCATTCTAATTTTCAAGATTTTAGTGACTGACAATTTCATGGGAT
Source organism: Rhodophaea formosa (assembly GCA_963082605.1). Taxonomy (NCBI): domain Eukaryota; kingdom Metazoa; phylum Arthropoda; class Insecta; order Lepidoptera; family Pyralidae; genus Rhodophaea; species Rhodophaea formosa. Next base: position 5,884,099 of record OY720225.1, on the reverse strand, counting down.
CTAAGTGTCAAGACTTAAAAAAAAACTTGACCTAAACTAGGCAATTTCGACAAAACAGCACATGGCTGACCCAATTTTTGCACACAATATCCTAATCTTACATGTTTAATGATATTTAGGCACCTCTTAAATTTTTGATAGGATTTTATTAAGGCCATTTCGGCTAAGAGAATAAGTTTACATTAGAAAATGTACATAAAGAATAAAGTTTCTTATTTCTTAGTTTATAACCTTACATCTCTTTACCTACTAACATAAACAAGAATTAATGGCATTTTTCGACTTTTCAATGTGCGCTTTGCTAAGTAGAAATCCATACTAATATTATAAATGCAAAAGTCAAGTTACTCTGACTGTCTGTCCGTCTCGCTTTCACGCTAAAAGTACTGAAACGATTTAAATAAAATCTGGATTTTGATACCCTAGTACCCAGTTCTCATGTGCACGTGTTTTAAAACGAATCGTACATACGGGCTGCTTCTTGACTATCCCTTAAATTATTATTAAATCTAATATAATAAAGAAGAAGTGACAAATAGTAACTTGTTTTTTATAAGTTTTTAGGATTCCGTACCCTAAGAGTAAAAACGGGCCCTATTCACGAGACTTCGATGTCCTTCCGTCTGTTCGTTTGTCATCAGGCTGTATCTCATAAACCGTGATAGCTCGGTGGTTGAAATTTCCACAGATCTATGATGATTGCTGTTCCTGCTATAATAACAAAAAACAGACCAAATATAAATATTTATTTCCCATATAACAAGCCTGATGTTTTGGCGTTTTTTGCTCTATATTAATAACGGCAAGAAGTCAAAATAAATAAATCAAAATAAAATAAATAAAAAATGGGAGCTCTAATACAACAAACATGTTTTATAGAGAAATGATTTGTTTGTTTTGTAATTGATAAATTTAACCATTTCAGAAGCTAAATAACGACTACCATACATACCATGCAGGTAATATTATGTTATAATTTATACTGAAAGAAAAAAAATCAGCTATAACATGATTTATCTTTTTCAATTATCATAATACACAGGAATCGGAAAAATCCAAATAGCTACGAACAGACTCCTTAAACACTTAACAAGCAAAGCCACTCAAAAGACTTTCTTGGCAATAGTATGTCGCAAGAGAAAGTAAAGAAATGCTATCACTTGCGTAGATAGAAAAGTCATTGCTATATTTATGCCGTCAGGCTTTTAATATTATAATTATACTATAATTTATCGAATTATTTTGCTGCGAAAAATAAAAACCGTCAAAATTGAACCTAAATTAAGTAGGTCAATTATATAATAATCGTGCTTCAAGCAAGGCATAAAATTATAATAAAAATATAAAGCTACCTTTGTTTTACATGTGCATCAAGTTTTCTGGCTCAACTTTTACTATATGCACAATCTTTATTTATTTTATTTATCTATTTTCGATCTCTACGATAATTAATTATTAGTGCATCTATATATTTGCCTATCTTTTTAACTTAAACTGCATTTAAAACACCATCTCTAAACTCTAGCAACCTGGTACACATCGCCGTTTTCCACGTGACGTAACTAGCCATCGCTTAGTAGCTGAAACTACCCCTAGTGGTGTGCATCGATGAACTTCTGTTCACTTCGTTGTGAGCTATGCTATGGGATGCGCTTTGTTTTGATACCTTCTCATATTTTCTGCCAGCCTAGTACACATCGCTGTTTCCAACGTGACGTAATAACTCCCTGACTAAGGAAGATGTTAAGAGTCGCCTGAAAGCGCATGTCTCCATACAAACGGAAAAAGGGAATTGTGGCATTTAATCAATTAATCTCTTTATTATCTACGTACATTCCTATACAGCTTTGTTAAAATACCAATGGTTTGAGAATTACAAGCCTTTTCAAATTTGTATGGAAATCTTGAAAGGCGTATAATTCTCAAATATTTGATAATTTAACCAAACTGTATAGGAACGTACATAGATTATAATGAGATTAATTGATTGGATGCTTAATTTTGCCCTAAAATTTTTCAAAATTGCCGCAATTCCCTTTTTCCTTTTGTATGGAGACAAGCGCTTCCAGGCGACTCTTAAATGGTCCAATGTTGTTGTTAGGTATCTTGTGATTTTCGTTCAAATACATTAATCATCATTATCATTAACCAAAATCATCTAACAATTTTACTGATAGTATCCTCAGCTGTGCTGTGTTGAAGCCCGGGTCCGTTATTATGACAGAATCCATGCTGTATGAATTGGCAACGTGTTTTCGGTCAGCTACCTGCCTGACTCCATCCCTCCTACGGTTGCTCCAAAGCCAGAGAAATACCGATAAAAATTAAAGTACAGGTATTTTTCCTATGCATAGAAATCGAACGGTGATCATGAAGTCTGGCGTGATATCCACTGCACGTTGCCATCACATCAATACATGGTATTTAAAGCTCCCGTTGCGTATGAGTACATCTGTCTGTATGGTCTAATCTTGGAAACTACTGAGGCACTTTTGATGCGGTATTTACTAAGGTGTATATCATTTTTGTAGCATGGGTTTGCCCGTTTAATACATACCCGGGTAGACCCAAGCTTAAATACTAGGTTTAGTGACTAATAAACTGCAGAAAGTTTTTCTAGCAACTTTTCCAGTAGTGTGTATCATCACAGGTGGCATTTTACGTCGTTGTGAGTTTTTCTCGCTTTTCCCTTCACTAAAATTAATTATATCTCCTTATAGTTCTAACAGCCTAGTAATATTTCGCCGTTTTCCACATGACGTAACAAGCTGCCTAGACTAGAGTAGTCATCCCAAGCGTATTCGTCTTACTTGTGATGCTTCATCTTTATCAGGTCTTTTTAGGGTTCCGTAGTAAACTAGGAACCCTTATAGTTTCGCCATGTCTGTCTGTCTGTCTTTCCGTCCGCGGTTTTACTCAGAGACCATAAGTACTAGAAAGCTGTAATTTGGTATGAGTATGTATATTAATCATGGCAAAAAAGTCGTAGAAAAAATCTTGAAAAAAAATTTTTTTTTGGGTAGCTCCCATGCAAGTAAAGTGGGGGAGTCATTTTTTTTTCTCTACTTACCCATCTTGTGGGGTATCGTTAAAAAGGTCTTTGAAAAATATTGTGAGGTTGTGAACACCATTTTTCGATTTAGGGATCCGTTTCCGAAATATTTGGTTTTAAAGTGCAAATTTTTGTTAGATGTACGTGTCCCCCCCCCTCTATCTCCTAAACGGTTATATATAGATACGTGAAAAAAATTACAGCAGTAGTATATATACTGAAGTTGAAAGGAAAACTATCAGAGCTAAGTACTAAGTACAAACTAAAAAGTTATAGGCAACCAACTTATAAAATGTACTGGAAAATGTAAAATTTCATACAATCTTTATTGTTAGATGTTTTTGGTCGTTAAACTGTGAGGTGCGAGTGTAAACAGTGTGTACTCAAAGTTGTCATTCGCAACTACGGAACCCTATACTGCGCGTGGCCCGACACGCACTCGGCCGGTTTTTTTTAGTCTCCATTGCAGGGTCACGAAATCTCTGTACTAACCGAGTCATGTATTACCCAGAGCAGTCAGAGGATTTGGCCTACACTGTCTACGCTGGCCAGACGGGTTGGAGAGGTCTCTTTGATCTTTATAAGGTTATTTTAGCTTGTGTTTCCTAAGTTGCCTTCTACGACATCCACGGGTGTTAGAGCATTTGTACCTACTTTAGTCATCTAGGGAGGGTCTGGGGTACTATTTTTGAACGTGTGACACTCGTCCTCGAGCAATTTTTGTATGGAAAAATCGTTGGAAGACGAGTGTCACGCACGTGTTCCAATATAGTACCCTTGGGCCGGATACATCGTTCTCCTTCTACCTCATTATTTGGATTATTATTTTGTAAATTCAAATCGTTGGTAGTGGAAGTAACAAGAAGGAATACACTATACCTGCTTTTACTTCTAACAGCCTGGTATATCTCATCGTTTTTCACGTGACGTTATAATAAAAAAAAATAGATATCGCGCGAAAATAGGCGTATAACATTTTTTTCGTGTTGCTATGAAAAGATCTTCCGAAAATAAACTCAACACTGAACAAAACACATTTCTAAACAAAAACTCTTTAAGCTAAATTAGTCTCCAACCGTATTGGCGCGAAGCGTGGGTTTCTATGTTGACTTTGAAGTTCGGCGACAGCAGCTGATGTTTCGTCTTCGAGCAACACGGCCTCCGTACCGGACTGTTTCGTAGGTATTTTACTAATATATATTTCATTTTTCATTCATTTACATGAAATGACAGGTTGCGCTGTAAGTGTAACTTGTGTTGCTGTCATTTCATATAAAATACACAAAGGAGACACCAAACATCATCGTGGATTACCAATGGTAAAGCGAGAGAAGCTTTTAAATAAGGAATTTGCTTTTTTCATGAAATGACTTCTAAAGGGTGCATCAATGTATGTATTTTCATATCGTTGTGAGCTATGCACCACTACTTTTAAGATACCTTCTCATGATTCTAGCAGCCTAGTATATCTCGCCGTTTCCAACGTGACATAACCGTTCCCGGCTGATGGCAGATGGGTGAATTTTTAATGCTACATCAATTTTTTTTTATGTATTTTTCCAAAGTCTTTTGACTTCTTTATTGCTTAAGGGCCCGCACTAGGCACACTAGCGATGTCAATAATTGTATTCCTCATACTTTACAAACAGAATGAAATTCAAGAATGTAAGTCATTAGCCTTAGTTAATTAATAACCTGAAGTATTTTTGGAATCAATATTTAATATTATTAGAATTACCGCCAAAAACGACCGTTTTAGGCGGTAATCACTAAGGCTTATATGACTTACATTCTTGAATTTCAGTCTATTTGTAAAGTATTAGGAGTAAAATTATTGGCGTCGCTAGTGTGCCTAGTGCGGGCCCTTAATGTTACAAAAATAGAAAAAAGTTAAACAGCAAGTTAACAGCAAGCATATTTATGCATATTAAGTATAATGATTTCAGAGTGTAGGTATTTACCTACACTCTGAAATCATTATACTTCTTTATTAGGCACTCGTGAAAAAAAAGGAAAATCAACGTTTTACTGATTTTTGTAAATAGATTATGTTTTTTGTTGCACCATTGTTATAGGATACTATTAGACACTAACATACATCTTAGTAATATATGTATTTAACAAAAAGATTTGTATAAAATAATGTAAGGTTTGCATTTAAGTCTGTATTTAGGACACCTTCTTATCATCCTACCAGCCTAGTACATTTGCCCCTTCCCTGTGTGATGCAATATTGGTGGCGCTACTGGTGATAGCAAAGTAAGGCTTTTATGACTACATTTAACGTAAATATAATATAATTTCATTTCATTTCATTTCATTTCATTTCATTTCATTTCATTTCATTTCATTTCATTTCATTTCATTTCATTTCATTTCATTTCATTTCATTTCATTTCATTTCATTTCATTTCATTTCATTTCATTTCATTTCATTTCATTTCATTTCATTTCATTTCATTTCATTTCATTTCATTTCATTTCATTTCATTTCATTTCATTTCATTTCATTTCATTTCATTTCATTTCATTTCATTTCATTTCATTTCATTTCATTTCATTTCATTTCATTTCATTTCATTTCATTTCATTTCATTTCATTTCATTTCATTTCATTTCATTTCATTTCATTTCATTTCATTTCATTTCATTTCATTTCATTTCATTTCATTTCATTTCATTTCATTTCATTTCATTTCATTTCATTTCATTTCATTTCATTTCATTTCATTTCATTTCATTTCATTTCATTTCATTTCATTTCATTTCATTTCATTTCATTTCAAGGCACACTGAAAAATGTCCATTTTGTTTTATTTTTTTTACATTCACACAGATTGAGCTAGCCCTGCACTTTGTTTGAATTTGTGTCGTAGGTTCTCAACAGTATTTTATAATTAAAACTTATATAGATCTTTGACCGATCAATCTAATAAAGATTGTTTTCTATCTTAACCTGATTGGGGTTCGAACCTGTAACTCTACGATTCAACGAAACCTGCGGCAAAACTGGGACACAGAAGTCGTCAAAAGTGTTAAACGCGGGGAGCTAATATTTTTATCTCAAAAAGGAAAATAATCGGAATGTAAATAATAGAAATGCGACATCAGTGGATGAATGCAACATCAAAAGAAGATTGAAAGGTCTTTTTGCTTTCCGTACCCAATGTTGCCCCCAGAACTACAAACTCCTACCTTTCCTTCCTTTAAAAACCGGCCAAGTACGTGTCGGGCCACGCGCAGTATAGGGTTCCGTAGTTGTGAATGACAACTTTAAGTTCACACTGTTCACACTCGCACGACCAAAAACATCTAACAATGAAAATTGTATGCAATTTTACATTTTCCATTACATTTTATGAGTTGGTTCCCTATAACTTTATAGTTTGCACTTAGTACTCAGCTCTGATAGTTTTCCTTTAATCTACAGTATATATACTACTGCTGTAATTTTTTTCACGTATCCATATATAACCGTTTAGCAGATAGAGGGGGGGGGACACTTACCTCTAACAAAAATTAATATTTCGGAAACGGATCCCTAAATCGAAAAATGGTGTTCTCAACATCACAATATTTTTTAAAGACCTATTTAACGATACCCCACACGATGGGTAAATAGAGAAAAAAAAAATACTCCCCCACTTTACTTGTATGGGAGCTAACCTAAAAAAAAATTTTTTTCAAGATTTTTTCTACCACTTTTTTGCCATGATTAATATACATACCCATACTAAATTACAGCTTTCTAGTACTTATAGTCTCTGAGTAAAACCGCGGACCGACAGACAGACCGACAGACAGACAGACATGGCGAAACTATAAGGGTTCCTTTTTTACTATAGCAATATTTGGCTTGAGCTTGGCGCAGACGCCTCGTAATTCTGTATGCACAGAAATATTACGTTTGGTACGTTCGGTACATAATATTTTATAATATGACATTTTTAATTAATTTCAATAATTTGACATTTTGCTATTTAAATTTTACCTATTTAACATTTCAATGATGACATAAATTTTTTCCAATTCAATTTTTATCATGACATTTAATTAAAACAATGCACACTCAGTCCACATATATATAAGTAGTTTATAAGGTCTAACTAGAATTTTGAGTTGACGTCGCTTGGAGAAAATGCGCTGTGCAGTTTGTTGCCGCTTCTTCTGCACTCCGCTTTGGAAGCGGCCTAAACTTAGCCATAAGTAATTATTGACGTCAACAAAAATTTTTTGTTGTAAAAATTGTAAACACAAATATGACAATTAATAAGTGTTCAAAGAAACCTATATTAAATAAACGATTGAATCTTGAATCTTGAATCTTACTACGGAACCCTAAAAATGGTTTCAATGGGCAGCAGCGTTGAAACCTATATAAGCGAAACAAATTGCGCTCAACAACCCGTTTGCTAAGCGTGAAGAGCACACCCCTCAAATGATAGAAATCCTTAGAATAGGCCTGTGTTTTGCAGTGGACTTTTTACGTATTGCTGAGATTATGACGAAGAATAAGGATTTTTCACAGAACGTTTGAATCTGTCACCATTTAACAACAAAAACAAAAAAAAAAGTATTATTGAACATTTTTTTACCGACTTCAAAAAAAGGATCTCCTCAATTTGTCGGAATCTTTTTTTTATGTATGTTCCCCGATTTCTCCAAGACGCCTAGACCGATTTAAAAAATTCTGTTTTGGTTCGATAGGTAATACTTATCAAATGGTTCCATTAAATTTTTATCGAAATGTGTTGAGTGCTTTTTGAAAAAATACACAAAAACCAAAAAAATGTTTACAAGAATGCCGGTTTACACTTATTTCCATTTTATTTTTATGCTTATTCAAACAAATTGATAGCCCGTTGAAGTCGGTTTTTGTTTTTTGTTAAAAATATCTAAAATTATGTATTGTATTTGTACGGATTTTACAGTATTATAAATTATATGTTATAAGGATCAACCTGTATAGCTGGAAAATATCAAGTGCTAAAAAAGCATTAGCAAGTAAAAAAGCAAGCAAGCAGCGTTTGTATAATTTTTCATACTTTTAATTTCAATATTAAAAATTTATTTGGCTTATCGTACCTGCGTGATGTTACCGAAAAGAACATAAAAGGTAAAGAAACAAAAGGGTTTCCCTGAAATTACTTCTGTGTGTAGTGTGAAAAGTGCAGAAATGTGTGTAACTGCACAGTGCATATTGCACCCCTCTAGAAAACTTCACCCTTATTCTAGTACCCTAGTACATTTCGCCCTACTCCAGGTGACGTTGCAATGATTGCCAGATGGCGCTCTCTTTCCTGGACCATGTTGCCTAAAAAGCAATAACCAACGAAGCAAGAGTGCAAATATTATGCATTGGAACAAATCTTTATATCCACGGGTACTTCTGTACAGTGCAATGTAGTATAACAAAGTACACTAAAATAATAAATTTAACCAAAAATCGTTGAACCGGGATCTTAACTGGTAAAAGGGAGAGAACAAGCATTTTCTGAAACTGCAACAGTGTGCAATGTGATTAATGTGTGTATTTTTGTGTGTTACACTGTGTCTGAACACCTACCTCTTGTTCTAACTACCTAGTACATTTGCCTCCTCTCGTGTGACGCAATGGATTGAACTGATGGATAGGGTAGCGTTGCTCGTTGTAAATAGATATTTAAAAGCGTGTGAATTTTTCATGCATTTGATTTTGAGTTGCATTATATCTATGTAATAAATCCATAATTATAGTAGCCTAGTACATTTATCTTTCCATGTTGCACAATAAATATAATCGGAGTGAAGTATTTAAGTGGCGCTGCTGCATCTATGAGCCAAATAAATACGAACAAGGCATCAAATTTTGATAATTAGCTTGATTTGTGAATTTTCCATGCAGACCAATAAATGCAGTGTAAGTAAAAATCTAAAACATTAATTCTTCATTCTAGTAGCCTTCTATATTTCGTCCCGCTATTTTACAAAATAAATCCAACTAATGAGGGTGGCGCTGCTGGCTTTGTGGGAAACTAATTAGATATTTAAAATGTTCAAATTTTAAACATTAGCCTGATTTGCGAATTTTCTATGCAATATGATTGTAAGTTGTGTTAGAGCACCTACCCTTCATTCTAGCAGCCTAGTACGCTATGATTCTTTATGTAAGTGGCAAAGGGAGAGAAATCAAGCATTTTTCTATAACTGCTCAAGTAGTGTGCAACGTTTATCAATGTGTGTATTCTCGTTACACTGCATTCGGACACCTACCCCTTGTTCTAAGAGCCTAGTACATTGTCCTCTTCGCATGTGATGAAATAGATTGAACTGGACAGAATGGCGCTGCTGGTTTTATGAGCAAAACTAAAAAGGTATTTAGAAGAAAGAAGTCGTTTCCAAGTTTGACGTGAATTTCCCATGCATGTGATTTTGAATTGCACTGTGCCTATGACATCTATACACCTTTATAGTAGTAGCCTAGTAGGTACACTTCTTTTCATGTTACACATAAATATAACTGATATAGATGGCGCTGCTGGCTCTGTGAGCGAATAGGTGTTTAAAGTCATCGCATCAAAGTTTGATAAATAGCTTGATTTGTGATTTTGCCATGCATATCGAATGCATATAATTATGAGTTGAACTATTCCTAGAACACTTACCCCTCATTCTAGCAGTACGCTATGATTTTTTATGTAAGTGGCAAAGGGAGAGAAATCAAGCATTTTTCTATAACTGCTCAAGTAGTGTGCAACGTTTATCAATGTGTGTATTCTCGTTACACTGCATACGGACACCTACCCCTTGTTCTAAGAGCCTAGTACATTTTCCTCTTCGCATGTGACGCAATAGATTGAACTGATGGACAGGATGGCACTGCTGGTTTTATGAGCAAAACTAAATAGGCATTTAGAAGAAGTCGTTTCCAAATTTGACGTGAATTTCCCATGCATGTGAATTTGAGTTGCACTGTGTCTATGATATCTATGCATCATTTAAATAGCCTAGTACATTTCTTCCTTCCATAATAAATGGAAGGTGGCTGAAGGGAAGTAGGCATATGAAGGTAGCATTGCATGAAGGTGGCGCTGCTGACTCTGTGAGGCAACTAAAACGAGTAGGTAATTAAAAGTCATTGGATTGAAGTTTGATTTGTGAATTTCATATAATGTAATTGCTGTATCTTCTGTATCTACTAAACGTATCTAGCATATCATCATCATCATCATCATTTCAGCCGTCACTTACCATTCATTTTAGTTGACATTCTGTACTTTTCTTCACTCCATATTCTATCCTTCCTAACTAATATTATAAATGCTAAAGTGAGTTTGTTTGTTTATTTCTTTGCTTGTTACGCTTTCACACCGTAGGTTCTGTACAACTTTAGTGTCGTGCAATGTCCATCAATGTGTACTTTTATATCGACACAGGTCGTACTGTATCTAGATCTAGAACATCTACCCTTTATTCTAGCAGCCTAGTACATTTTGCCATTTTCCACGAGATGCTGAGTTATGGACAGATGGCGTTACTCTCGCGTTACTGGTTCTGTAAAGTCAGCGTATGTGTGAAGTTTCATGTCAATACGAAAACGATCTATCTAGGACATCTACCCTTCGTTCTAGCACCCTAGTACATTTTCCCTCTTTCCACGTGGCTGGCAAATGGTAGACAGATGGCGTCAGTCGGAGTTTTCAAGAAACTCAGTAGTGTGCAATATTCATCAACTGTATTGTCATGTCAATGTGTATTGCACAATGTCCTGTACACCTACCTCTTATCCTGGCTACTTAGTACATTTTGCCTCCTTCCACGTGACTTCAAATGTTGGGCAGATGGCGTGAATTTGTAGTCTGCGCTTTCCTAAAACTATCCCAGTAGTGTGCAATATTCATCAATGTGTGAATTTTCATGTCAATGTGTATTGTATTATGTCTGGGACACCTACCTGTTGTCCTGGCTACCTAGTATATTTCTCCTCTCTCCACGTTACTTTCAAATGATGGCGGCGTAAATACGTAGTCGGAATCTCAGTTCGGAATTACGAAACTATCCCAGTAGTGTGCAATGTTCATCAATGTGTATATTTTCATATCAATGTGTATTGCACAATGTCTAGGACACCTACCTCTTGTTGCTGTGGTATTTTGTTGTGTGGGGTTTTACCTCCCCCTTGTTATAGCACCCTAGTACGCTTCGCCTTTAAAATGATGAGTAGATGGCGTTACGGCTTCGGGAAAGCCAATGTTTTCCTGAAATTATCCCAGTGGTGTGCTCTATTCACATCGATGTGTGTATTTTCATGCTGTTACATACATATATCGTACTCGTCTAAGATATCTATCCCTCATCCTAGCAGCCTAGTACATTCACCTCCTTCATGTGACGCAACACCAGTGGCGCTACGGGTTCTGTGAGCAAACTAAATTTTGTGACAATCACATCTGCTAGGAACCCAAACCTAATAAAATCCATTAAATAAGAAAAGTCACACCCACCCAGCAATATGCAAAGGGCATCAATTTAGTACATGTAGATATAAGTGACACTTTGTTTAGCTGTAAGTTATGTATCTTACGACGTAAAGCTGAAATAATGCACGGATGTCGCCTCTGGTTGAAAATAATTATGAACAGAACTGATGAAAAGAAAATTAGAACTACTACATAATATTTTGTAACACAGGTTTATGTCTTACAAAATATTATCATACGCATAATAATACTACCTCCTTCCTAGCTATTGTAGGTTTAACAGTGTAATAGAAATTAGTAGTGCAGATGAAAATCCAATTCATATTTTATAAAATAGCTTAAAAATTTAAAAAACTGTAAATTTAAGTCAATCGTCATCGTACCAAGTAGAGCAAATCAGAGGATTTGACCTACACTCTCCACGCTGGCCAGACGGGTTGGAGAGGTCTCTTGATGTTTATAAGCTTTGTTAAGCTTGTGTCACTCTTGTGTTTCCTAAGTCGCCTTGTACGACATCAACGGGAAGACTTGGAGTGGTCCTATTCTACTTTGCCGGGAACCACTCGGCAGCCTAGTACATTTTACCTCTTTTCTTAAGACACTAAAGTTACGGAAAGATGGCGTTACCGGTGCTGGGAAGAGTTTACATGTAATTTTCAAATGTCAATGTATATACATATGTGAGTTGTGAGGTTTTGAATTGAACTCATTTAGGATACCTGCACATTGTGTTCTAGTGCCCTAGTAAATTATTCCTCTAAGGCATTTTGTCAGCGTTTTTCTGAAAGTCATGTGTGCAATGTGCATCAATGTGTGTGTGATACTTTTAATTCGTTGTGTGTTGCCCTCTTTAAGAACACCTACTCCTTGTTCTTATAGCCTAGTACATTCGCCCCTTCCATGTTACGCAATACCGTTCGATGGTTCTTACTGGTTTATTGTTAAAATTAAGTTTGAAAAATCCTTAATAGTACATTACTGCAGAGGCCGGGAAGTAAGGGATTGCCGGACGAGTATAGTTTTCAAGGCCGAGCGTCAGCGAGGCCTTGACAATAGTTACGAGTCCGGCAATCCCTTTCCCGCCGAGGAAAGTATAGAGATTTTCTCAATAAATGTGAGGAAATTTAACTTAAAGTTACACATAAACTTACATGCCTTAAATATTTCCCCTTACTAGGTATTTGCCGGTAGTAATTTTTCCACTTTCAAGTTTCAAATTAGGCGAAGTAGGTACTTAAAATCCATTGCAGTGTTGCTTTCATCACTAAAACTCATTTTGAACCGTTTCATTTCGAATAAATAACCAACTTTGCACATATTTACCGAAAACAATCAATGTCAATCAATTACTGCAAAGCGTTAATCACAAACTACGAAGAAGATACTATTACTAGTATCAGACGACCGACTGCCATATGTTTTCTCTAGGCAATAAGGATCATAGACAAATAATGGAGTGAGGGTGAAAATGAAAAAAATGCCATACAATTTCCTTTTGAGTTTCTATGGGGGGCCATAAATTCAAAGTCAATTGACGTGTGTTCTATGCCCTAAAATCCGTAAAGGCAGTTTTTCGGCAGTGGCGTTAATCACTACGGGTATAGTGAAAATAACAGATCTCCCGAGTTTTTAATTTTTTTTATTTTCAGTTGTCAATTCCAGCAAAGGAAACAATGCCCATCGAGCCCAGTCATATTTTTCACAAAAAATTTAATAGATCATAGATTATTGTTTTCTTCTCTCGCAACGAAAATTAAGCATATTTTCGTATGATCACATATCGATATTTTAATGAAATTGTAGTTATATTCACGTATTATATGCATTTTTTAAAAATGCAGTGGTAGTAAACTGGCTGTATGACAAGTGACATAATTTACGTTACATAGATTAATTAAAAAGTTTTGAGCAGCGGCCGGGAAGTAATTTTCATACTTATTTCCTGGCCTAGGCCGGCAATGCGATGAATGAGCCAAGAATTACAAACTTCCGGTCTTCTTTTTACTACAGTAATGCCTACATTTCCGAGCATGTTTGAGAAAAGTTTATTTAAGCCTGAAGTTAGGAATTTAATTTAATTTTTTTTAATCTTTAATTAATTTATATGTAGGTATTTACAATCAACATAATCAAAATGCAATTATTAATACAACCAAGTACAATATAAACAAGTAACAAAAATATTATATAACTAGAATATAAACCTATACTTAGCTAAAAGGTAAGAAAATTAAGAACTAAATAATGAAAAAAAAAAAAACCTAAAGCTAACAAAATAGTCATCTAATATGAACGTTGTTTGTGCAATCAACTATTATAAATAATGAAAATCATTACGCGAAAGCTGTATGATAAATGGAACTGTGGAGGCGCGTCATGGCTTTATCTGTTCCCTGATTATGTGTATAAATGTGTGCATTTTTATGAATTCTTATCTATATGTGTTTTATCGTTGTAAGCACTGTCTGGGATACCATCTCCTGGTTCTTGTAGCCTAGTACATTTCTCCCGTTTCCACGTGACGCAATCACTGTACCTACTTTGGCAAAATAAAAATGCGCTACTGAATCTATGAAATGTTTAAAATTAGTTTGTTAGAAAACAATATGACAAAATATTTGTACCATGTATTCAAAATTGTAAAAACCGGCCAAGTGCGTGTCGGGCCACGCGCAGTGTAGGGTTCCGTAGTTGCGAATGACAACTTTGAGTTCACACTATTCACACTCGCACCTTACAGTTTAACGACCAAAAACATCTAACAATGAAAATAGTATGAAATTTTACAGTTTATAAGTTGGTTGCCTATAACTTTTTAGTTTGTACTTACTACTCAGCTCTGATAGTTTTCCTTTCAACTTCAGTATATATGCTACTGCTGTAATTTTTTTCACGTATCTATATATAACCGTTTAGCAGATAGAGGGGGGGGGACACTTACCTCTAACAAAAATTCGCACTTTAAAACCAAATATTTCGGAAACAGAGCCCTTAATCAAAAAATGGTGTTCTTAACCTCACAATATTTTTGAAAGACCTATTTAACGATACCCCACACAATAGGTAAATAGAGAAAAAAAAATTACTCCCTCACTTTACTTGTATGGGACCTACCCTAAAAAAAATTTTTTTTCAAGATTTTATTCTACCACTTTTTTGCCATGATTAATATACATACCCATACCAAATTACAGCTTTCTAGTACTTATAGTCTCTGCGTAAAACCGCGGACGGACAGACAGACAGACAGACAGACATGGCGAAATTATAAGGGTTCCTTGTTTACTACGGAACCCTAAAAATGGCTTGATTAAATATTATTACTCTTAAATTACAAGAAAAGTTTAGTTCTTGATTTAATTTTGTCATCCGTTAATATCTGTGTAGATTCGGAATAAAACGTAAAGTTTAGTCAAGGGAGGTACGGCATCGGGTCACATCGGTCGGTCGGTCACACGGACGGGTTCGCACTCTGAACTTCACGAGCTGCTTCTTACTCTTCTTCTCTTCATTCAATCCATACGAGCACTTGTTCGTTACGAAGCATAATAAACAACAACATAGGCAGCAGCGTCTGGACCGTGATGGGCCAAACAACTGCGTTCTTCAACCCATCTGCCAAGCTTGGTGATTTTGGAAAATAGCCGTAATGTCAATCCTTCGGGAAGCCTACAGCCTAATGGCTGAGATGATGATGATTATATTTTGACCTCGACTTCGTCTGCGTTTCTAGATTTGGAATTAAACGTAACGTATATACATCTTCATCATCATCATCATCGACGACATTGACGAGCTCCGTGGCGCAGCGGTCAACACGCCTGCCTGCGACACGGATGATCCCGGGTTCGATCCCCGGTCAGGTCATGATGGAAAATTATGTTTTTCAGATTGACCTGGGTCTTGGATATTTATCTATATAATTTATCTATATACTTTGGGGCTAGCTCAATCTGTGTGATTTGTCCGTATATATTCATTTATTTTATTTATCAGGTCTTTATTAGTCTCCACTGCAGGAGCACGATCCTCTCTGTACTATCAGAGCCATATATTAGTATTAGCCTGAGCAGTCAGAGGATTTGGCCTACACTCTCCACGCTGGCCAGACGGGTTGGAGAGGTCTCTTTGATGTTTATAAGCTTTGTATAGCTTGGATTTCCTAAGTCGCCTTCTACGACATCCACGGGAAGACTTGGAGTTGGGAGTGGTCTCTGCCGAAAACCACACGGCTATACATCTTCATCCCTTTGACTAATTAATAATCAAAGCTTTATCCTTGTTTCAACTTAATTAGATTTATTGTAGAATAAGATGAGTAAAAGATCAGATACTGCAAAAATACAAATCTTAATATCTTTTATATCAGCTTATACCAATATATAATACATCCAACTCAAAATGGTTCCATACAAAGCAACGTACGTTACCCTAATTGACATAACTACTATTTTCAGACGCATTGTGCATGCAAATGGCGTATGCAAAGTGGGGCTTGCAATGACCGATTATGTAAGAAAAAGTAATAAACTTTAGTAGAATCATTTGTTTGTTTATATTATTATCCTTAGAAATACAAATACGACACAATTTAATATTATAATATATTTATTTTTATATTTTAATAATACAGTCATGGCTCAACTGTCTTACTTACTCGTAAAGCGGTGACCAAACCCTATATGGACGCTTGCAACACTATGTTTTAGAGGTGAATTAGTGAAAATCAAATTCAAAACAGAAATATTATACACTTCTGCATGAACACGACCCTCTCCATAAGTATTAGCCAGAGGATTTGGCCTCCACTCTCCACGCTGACCAGACGGGTTGGAGAGGTCACGACAATTGATATTTATAAGCTTTGTTTAGTTTGTGTTTCCTAAGTCACCTTCTACAACATCCACGGGAAGACTCGGAGTGGTCCTATTCTACTTAACCGGAAACCACATGGCTAATCCAGGTGGGATTAGATCGATCGACAAGATACATATCAAACTCACAATGCAATAAAAGCACAGTGAATGCTTCTTTCATCACGTCTTTATCCTTTACGGGATAGACAGAGCCTAAGGCCAAAATGTCACGTCACGTAGCACATGCTAAACGTGACATTTATCAAGAACATAAACATTCATCAAGAACAAGACAAGCCCATCTACATAGATGGGCTTAAAGACGGAATACGGAATCAATGGTTTATTTATATAAGTATCTATTATAGAGTTAGTATTCTAAGATTTGTATCTTGGGATTGGGATTGCAGTTCTAGCTGCCAGACTAAAACTTTAACTATAAACTTTTTAAGGTTTTGAGTCAAAAGCTGGTTGAAGTGACGGGTAACCAGAGGGCTGGTAATTTTCTAGGACAGAGGATAAGCATTGCCATTCAACGTGGCAATGTTGCCAGCATTCTGGGTACCCTTTCGTGTGACATCGACATGCGGGACATTTTTTATTTTTAGCTTTGTTTTATATGTATCTAGTTAGGTTTTTATTTAATAGTTTTAATTTTTTGTTTTTTAGTTAAATTTTAGTTTTTAATTCGTTTTAGGAAAATGTATTAGTACATAAAGATTAAAATTTTAACAGTTAAAATTAAATAAAAAAAAATCTCTTTTGTGCCTGTATTCCTTTTGTATCTCATTTATTGTCCAATAAAGATAACACAAACAAACAATGTACAGTGGGGCCAGTTTAATTAGTGTAATTTGTGTTTATATAAATTTATTTTTTCATCCTAATCTTCACATTACTATAATTTCAATGTATCTATTGAATTGATATCAGAATTACTACCTCAATTGACGAGATTTCTAACAAAAAAAATCTTCATAACATCAAATTCACAACGCAATCGTAAGCATAGCGAATGCTTCACTTACAACAGGATGATTGACATAAATATAATGGCTAGTATAAATAATCGTGCTTTCTTCTACGCCATATCTATACAAACTCCACTTTTACTGTCAGTGATTACAGGCATTATTGTGATTTTCTACTTTATATCCACTTTCTCGATCAAATGTTTAAGTATAGTTGTAAGTGAAGCAACTCTATTACACGATCTTAGATATTTAGCACGTTTCAAGCCTTAAACGGATACCTAAATACATACATACTTCTTTTTTTGACAGCGGGGTAGACAGAGCCCAGGTTTACAAGACCTAAAGCCAAAAAAGTGGTGGGCGTGAAGATGGAAAACAGAATCGAAATAGTGATGGGTTGCTAGCCCATCGCCTGTTGCATGCTTCCTTAGATATTCACCTATTCCTTCCATCGACTTTTACGATCTGCGCGGGAAGAGAAGCAGCTGGTACGAAGACCAACATCGAAACGAGTGTTAGGGGTGGAGACACGACGGTTTCACTTCCCTCAAAGCACTTCTATCTGTTATAAAATAGTCATCAATTTATTAGGTTTGCGGTATCTTAGAAGGATTGATTGAAACCGTTAAGCAGGTAGCCGGCGTAAAATACTTTCGCCAAATCATATTACATCATAAATGTTGTTATGAAGCGAACCCCTAGCTCCAATGCATTAAATCTAAGGATGCAACCGCGAAAACTTTTAAATGGAAGAGATAGTAATATGTGTACGATTTAATGCTTAGAGTGTTGGCTGAGAGTGTTGGAAAGATTCAGGCACATGTTTAAACTCCCCTGGAGCTGATTAAGACTCTTCTATGGCCACCAGACCACTGCTTATCATCATCATCATCATCTCAGCCACACGAAGTCAACTGCTGGACATAGGCCACCCCTAAGGATTTCGAATACGACCGGTTGGAAGCGGCCTGCATCCAGCGCCTTCCTGCGACCTTTATTAAGATGTCTGACCACATACAATATACATCAAGGTGTCCAACGCTGCGCTTATTTATGTCACCTCTCTACTTTGTTGCTGATATAATCTGTGCCCAGAACTTGTAATTTTGTCTTTCATTGCATATCTAAATAACTAAGTAGATTCAATAAAAGCTATCTTTTACTAAATAGTGTTTATTTTTACACTAAGTAATCTCTAAGTAGGTTTTCCGAAGTAATCTCTAAGTAGGTTTTCCGGTCTCACGGTGAAAATACTCGTAAAGCCATATCGCTATAAATAGTCATTAAGAGCATCGATTAAATCGTTTACTTGTTTGATAGCAACCTTAATTACAAATAGAAAAATCGGCTGTGACAGACGGACGGACGGACAGACAGACGCACGAGTGATCCTATAAGGGTTCCGTTTTTCATTTTTTGCACGGAACCCTAAAAAAAATTCATGTACCCCTAACATGAATTTTTCGGGGAGCAGTGCTGCCCCATCCTATCCTAACTTAATATTACAAATGAAAGTGTGTTTGTTTGTTTATTATGCTTTCACGCCCCATCTACTGAACCGATCATCATGAAATATTTCATGCACATAGATTAGGGTACTGAGAAGGACATAGGCTATATATAACGCGGGTGAAGCCAAGGGTATTAGCTTGTTTGAAATAAATAAATTTTAGAGACAAGTTGGGTTTGTGGTGCAGTTGGAGTTTGCCTTAAACGATTTTGCAAAATTGATTTAAGTGAACTTTATAATATGAAATTGGTGTAGTTTGGTTATAACATAAATGCTCGTGCTCATGTACAATTTGTAAAATAGTTAAAGTGGACTGTTAAGTATATGGTTTTGAATAGATTTGTCACCAGAAGCTCCCACGAGGCATTCAAAGAATCTCCGCCATTTTTGATTGCTGCTTGTTAAAACTGTTACGTACAACAACAATACTTTGTATCTCATTAAACTGGGCAGTGAAACTTAGGTGGAAATCATAATTTAATATAAAAGAAGAAAGACAAATTACATTATTAGAAAAATAATGGACACAAACTAACAAAAACCCAACTGCCGTTTTTTACAGGTTATGTCGGCCTGCGTAGAGAGTGTAGGCCAAATCCTCCGACTGCTCTGGCTAATAAATAGCTCTGGTAGTACAGAAAGGGTTGTGCTCCTGCAGTGGAGACTAATAAAGACCTGATGATGTTGATGTCGGCTATATTGATTTTGTGCTGACGTTACATAATCTATGACACTCTGGGGAAGAATACGAATCTAATGACACATCACGGTCAAGTCGTTTGGGCTTCAGGATGTAACAATGGAAAAGACATACTTACATACATCCTATACAGCGTGTAAATTAAACCTGAACATACCCTTGAAGGGGTGACTCAGTCCGTCAATATGAACCACTTTTCCTATGGGATCCATGCTGGGAGTCGGTTTTGGACTGGCCTAACCTGGTCATTGTTTTTAGAAGTATGGTTTACTAGCTGTTACCCGCGGCTTCGCCCGCGTGATATATAGTCTGCTCGTATGTCCTTCTGAGTACCGTAACCTATATGCAAAATTTCATGATGATCGGTTCAGTAGATAAAGCGTGAAAGCGTAACAAACAAACAAACTCACTTTCGCATTTATAATATTAGTTAGGATTAGGATTAATAAAACCCAGCCGTATCCTTAAAAAGCCAAAAACAATGGGACAAATATTAATAGTTGTGCGGGCCAAGAACTTTGGTTAGAAATAGCGATTTTAAGGGTTCCTTACCAAAAAATCAAAAAGGAACCCTGAACGTTATTGGTATATAAGAAATACTCGGCTGTTTGTCTGTCCAAACTATCACAGCCAATTGCTCTGAATTTAATGAAACAATTAAGTTGAAACTTAATACCTACGCATAAAGATTTATGTAATCCAAACACGACGCTATTTTTTCACATTCGATCCATAGTAAAAGTGGTACATTGACGTTCTATCTAAGTCACCCCCTTAAAGGGTAATTTTCACTCGGTGTAAAGTGGCTTATTACATTGCTCGGCAAAAGAAAGCACTACAATTTTCTTTGAGAGGGTTCCGTGGAACAGGAAAGTTTTCTGTGATTCTTTGACCGTAATTTAAGATTCCAAAGTACTATCATAGGTAGTAAGTTTTCTAATTTCTCATAGATAAACCGGGCTGTCTTTAGTGGCATACAAAAACTCTAGTACACGAGTAGAGTACTCTACTAATTCAGGTCACTCTTACCAGTTCTGGTAAAGTAGATGTTTACGCGCGAATTTTTATTTCGTCAGTTGAGTTAAATTGCCACGGACGTCAGCAATACTTATTCACTCTATTAAGCATAATACATAGGAAGAGTGACTAAATATTGGTTAGTAATAATTGTGCGGCTGAGTGGATCTAATAGTGGGGAAAGGTAAGTAGTTGATTAGCGTACCTACGTTCTTAATCACTCTACAAATCTATAGTACTCAAGGTTACCAATGTTGTTTACAATGGTTACAGTTGGAAGCATAGGTAAAGTCATTCGAAGTGCACGACGTGAAGCGTTATTAAGATAAGATAAGATAAGATAAAAACTCTTTATTGCACCAGGAATAATTAATAGTAGTACATAACAAAAAATATTTAAGTGTACAAAGGCGGCCTTATCGCTAAAGCAATTTCTTACAGGCAACCTTGCTAGGGGATAGGATTTTATTATATAAAAATCGGTATGGCGCAGCCTTATAAACGTACATAAACATACCTACATAAATACTTAAATACATACATATATATATAAATACATACATACATATTACTAAATATATATTGAATTATACAAACAAACAACTATGTAACTAGTGCATATAAAACGAAGAGAAAATTTAGACAAATACGATTGATGAAGTTCGAAAATAGAAAGCCAAGAAATATTTTATGATTCCAAAAAGTATAATTTTACTTGATTTTTAAAACTGGGAAGGTTTTGGGCGTTGCGAATGTGGATTGGCAATGAATTCCATAAGCGAGCGGCTTGAACAGAAAAAGAATTAGCATAGAATTGAGTGCTATGATGGGGAAATTTAAGCCGGAGATTTTGGGAGCTACGTAAGTCTCTACCTTGGACTTCACTGTAAAACACAAATTTATCCCGAAGATACTGAGGATAGGTGGGATTAAAGAGAACAGAATACAGAGTAGAAAGGATATGCCAATTACGACGAAGTCTGATAGGAAGCCACTTGAGTTGATTACGAAATTCAGAAACATGATCATATTTGCGAAGACCAAATATGAATCTTATAAAGAGGTTTTGGAGACGCTCAAGTTTATTTAATTGCTCCTGAGTAAGGTCAAGGTAACAGGTATCAGCATAATCTAGGATAGGGAAAAGAAGTGTCTGTGCAAGCGTAATCTTGGTATCAGTTGGTAAGAATTTTTGAAGTCTTCTAAGGGATCCTGACGCTGCAAATATTTTCCTGCTCACCTCTGAAACTTGGGGAGACCAAGAGAGATTATTGTCAATAACAACTCCTAGATTTTTAACTTCGTTGCTAAAAGGTATTACTGTACCATTAAAGACAAGATTTGGTAAATCCACGCCTTTGAGCTTACACGTTTGCTTGGAGCTACCTATAATAATAGCCTGTGATTTTATGGGATTTATAATTAGGCCATGAGATCTGCTCCAAGCTGATATCGTCTCTAAGTCTGCATTTGTGGTGCTTATAGCAGAAGAGATATTTGCTGTAGATGCTTGTGTATAGATCTGGAGATCGTCAGCATATAGGTGGTAGGAGCATTGAAGATTTAAAGTAATGGAGTTTATAAAAAGGGCAAATAAAAGTGGGGATAGAACGCCACCCTGCGGTACGCCAGCAGAAGTATCACACCAAGACGAAAACTTGTCTTCAATACGAACTCGCTGCCGACGCCCAAACAGGTAAGAACGAAACCAGTCAATTACTGTCGGAGATATGTTGAGAGAATTTAGTACACCCAATAAAATATCAAAGTCGACTGTATTGAACGCGTTACTGAAATCCAATAAAGTAAGCACGGTAACCAGTTGTCCGTCCATACCACTGCGTATATCATCTGTAATTTTTATAAGTGCCGTGGTCGTACTATGACCTGGACGGAAACCGGACTGAAGAGGGTTTAGGAGAGAGTTTTTGGTAAGAAAGGATTGTAATTGTTCTTTAACTGCCCGTTCAAGAACTTTCGAGAGGAATGGGAGTACGGATATAGGGCGGTAATCGGAGAAGGAGGATGGATTGGATTTTTTAGGTAAAGGGGTAATATGAGCATCTTTCCAGGCTGCTGGGAATATACCAGTGGAAAGGGATTTATTGAGGATGGCAGTAATAATTGGTAGGAGGACGTCAAGAATGGGTAAGATCATAGTACGACCAATGCAATCACTACCTAATGCATTCGAAGAAATCGAGTGTATGATTCGCTCAACATCACGATCAGTAATTATACTAAATAAGAAAGGTAAATAGTCAGGAGTTGGAAGACGAGAAAGTGATGCAAGTGTATTATTTTTGATATTTATATCAAAAGGAACAGACGCTGAGAGAGACCTATTAAGGCCATCGATATCAATGTTAACGGGACAGTTGCTTTTACTCTTACCAACTCCCAAAGACCGCAAAAATTTCCAAACTCTGGCGGGATCACCATTTTGGACTGATTGATGTATGTGGCGACGTTGAGCTTCCCTACACACCTGATTACATTTGTTTCTGGCTTTAATATACTCGTCACGAAATTGATCAGGATTGGATTTAAATTTCAATTTAGTTTTATTTCTTTTAGCCTGGAGTGTCTTAATGTCGTCTGAGAGCCAGGGAGCAGGAAAATACTTTAAACGAACAGGACGTAAAGGAGCGTGTTGATCGTACAGTTGTAGGATAAGTTTGTTAAAACGTTCCACCTGGATGTCCACAGACGCCGCGTTTATAACTGTAGACCAATCGCAACAAATTGCATCCTCACGAAGTTGATGAATATCAATTGCACCAAAATTACGCTGCATTATGACTTTTGGATTAGGTTTCGGAGGACGGACTTTGTAGGATAGGAAGATAAGGTCATGGTGAGAAAAAGCCTCAGCAGGGTATTGACCATGAGTAGCAACGTGATTAGAAGATGATACGAGTATTAAATCGAGAAGGGTAGGTTTACAATTAGGGAAAAAATGGGTAGCTTGAAGTGGAAGAATGTTCAAGTTGCAACTTTTGCTTAAACTTGTCAGTTGCTTTGCCCTAAAGTCATTTCTTAAAAGACATGTGTTAAAATCTCCCATTAAAATAGTGTGTTCATAGGAGGGAATTAGAGTTTCAAGAATATTTTCCAGAGTGGAGAAGTAACTAATTTTTTCAGATGGACTATAAAAAACGCCGAGAAGGATCTTAGAGTGGGAAAAATAAAGTTCTATGAAGATGTACAGGTTCATGGGAAGGATTACAAGATTTAGAAATAGAAATGATATTATAAGAAATTTGTGAACGTAAATAAATGGCTACACCACCACCTCCCATACCAATTCTGTCGTTACGGATAAGCTGGAAACCTGGTATAGAATATGATGTAGAAGGGACACAAGGTGAGAGCCAGGTCTCCGACACTAGAATAACATGGAGGTTCTTCACATCAAATGATGTTAACATGTCTGGAAAATGACCTGGAACACTCTGCGCGTTTATGTGGACCAAATTGAAATTTTTAGGGTAGTTTGAGAATTTGGACGATAGCACCTCATCCAGTGGAGTAGGTAAGCTCAGAAAACTTTCAGAAGATGAAGATAGAGAGTGATATACATTATCTTGAACTAAATCATCATTTAGCATAGTGTTTGTATAATATATGTTATAAAAATATAATATAAAAATATATATTAATAATTAAAATAATAATAATAAAAAGTTGCAAAATAAATTAAATACAGGGAAATCCACCTGCAGGCTGCTGTAAAAATAACAAATCAATCTTAAAACTGTAACAGTAATAGTAATTTTTTAACAAGACTACATACTAATGTTCTTAAACAGATTACAAATAGAAAAATGAGCTGAGTTTGTTAATTAGTCGCAAATAACACAATACAATGATATAAGATATAGTCACATCTACTAACAGTAGTTTATGGTAGGTTTATGGGTAGACTTATAAATCGCAACAGCTGTGCTAAAAATACTAAAAAAGAAAAATGTCTTACATGTCAGCTGTCAACGTTATGATATGACAGACAGTGACAGAACAAAACAAACAAGAATTTGTGAGGTGTTCTTGAAAGTTTTTTAAAAAGCATTTAAAAAGTGGGTAAAATGTAATGTAAAATGATAACAATACCCCAGACTTGTGCACACATTATGGGATGAAGGTACCTAGGTTAGGTACCCCAAACCTAGCCACCTACTTCTTTCCTTTCCGGGCTTTTTTCGCCGATTTAGAGTTTGAAGCAGTTTCGGATGCAGTGGGCTGGTCATCATCAACCAAAGTGTCGCGGATCCGGTCCAGCTCGGCGAGGGTCTTTATTCTATGTTTGGAGCCATCCGGGATGATGAGATGAATGAAGCCACTTCTTGTCCAGCACTTTGAAATGCCGAACTGTTGTCTTGCAGCCACGAATATTTCATGTCGAGCTTTAGTAAGAAATTCAGACACAGTTATGCCACTGCCTTTGAGGCTAGTCTTACTAAACCAGACTTTATCCCGGACAAACAGACTGCGGAATTTAACAACAATTGGCCGAGGCTTGCCATTTGTCTTCTGGCCCAAACGATGAGTTCGGCTCAAATCATTTGTTGATATGTCGGAACAATCAAGCTTACTTGTGATAATCTTGACCACTTCGGCTGAGGAATCTTCTTCATCTACCTCTGGAACACCGTGAAACAGGAGCATCTTCTGTCGGGTGCGCATGTCAGAGTCATCCTGACCTTGAGCCAACAATTCCACTTGTGTCTGGAGATCCTTTAATGAAGTGATGGTGAATTTTTTAAATGCGTTAAAATCTGCATTGAGTGCAGCTACCGTTACTGAACTGGAACCAGCATTTTTAAGATCTTTCTGAAACTCCACCATTGTTGTGACGAAATTAACTTTCATGTCGTAAATGGTCTTCTGTAGTGTCTCCATTGTGCAGTGTAGTGAGAGGTTGAAGGATTGTGCAGGTAGGAAATCCCTATTCCTTATTACTTAAACATTAAAAAGTGTAATAATTGTACATTAAATAATTTTAAAATACAAAAAATATGGAGCCAAATTTTAGACGTCTAACTTATTCTGCGCCTACCGCCGAAAAACTTCTTTAATTTCTGGTAAAATCGTGTCGCCGACATTAGTTTTTTTTTACTATCAACTCCCCCGTCTAATTTTCCGTCTACTCTACTATCAACTATACCGTCTCTCTTTCTTTCTACTCCACCGTTTACTCTACCGTCTACATTTATGTCTACTCTAACGTCCCCTTGACCGTCTACTCTACCGTCTATTCTACTATCCTTATGGTTTTAACTTTAATAAACGTATCCATGGGTAGAGTAAGCAAAAACTGGTAGAGCACACGGTAGAGTGGAAGCAGTAGTGAGGGGAGGCAAATAGTAGAATAGGTTGCCCACGTTGCTACTCATTATTTTTTACCAATTTGTAGTACTCTATCGTTGCTGTTTACAGCGATAAGATAAGTAGCGTAGTAAGTACTTTATTATCTATTCTACTGCCTACTCTACCTTTCACACTGTCTACTCTACCGTCTACTCTACCGTCTACTCTACTATCTACTCTACCGTTCACTCTACCGTCTACTCCACCATCTACTCTACCATCTATTTTACCGTTTACTCTACGCATGTACCAGAGACTTAAAGTATTAATAAACCACTTAATTGTCCAATAGCACAAGTTACATTTATTAGCGGATGTTATCTCCGTCCATAATTTTCTCAACGCGTTGATTAAAATGAATTGGTTAGAATAAACATAAAGTTGGAGAGCAACTCGACGGTTTGACTTGATTGCTCGCAATGGCCTCTAAGTTTGAAAGTAATCATAGATTACTTTAATAACTTTTAGTAAAACATATATATTAATCGTAACTTGTCACTTTGACTTGATTGCTCGCAACGATCTCTAAAATAAAAAGTAATCATAATCATAGATTATTTTACTTACTTCAAGTAAAACGTAGATATTAATCACGTCTTTATACCTGACGGGGTAGAAAAAAATTAGGGTCATAAGACCAAAAAGCCATGTTTGGCATGTCGATGGGTATATAGTGAAGGAGTGAATTAAAATAATAATAGGAATGAATTACTAGCCGTATTGCCTTTTGATACAATTCCTAAGATTTTTAACCGACTTCAAGAAGGAGGAATTCTCAATTCATCATTATCATTTTATTATGTATGTTCCGCGATTTCTCGAAGACGACTGGACCGATTTAAGAAATTCTTTTTTTGTTTGTTAGGTAATACTTTACAGATAATCCTATCAATTTTTATAATAATCAACTTTTATTTTATTTTTACTTTATCTTCATTAAAATAAAGGAATCCCACAACTGTTTGTATATTTTAACACTTTCCGCGACACTCTCGCTTCTGGACATAATTCAATTGTTATTTCTATTTTTTTGTGGGTGTGTGTCCATGAAAGAGTTAATTTCCTTTTTTTTCATCGTAATAAGAAGTTTCATTTAAATCAAATCTATTATTGAATGGCATACGTGATGTTAAATCATAAACAACGTAACAAGATCGAAACCTCAATTACTGCAAAAAACGCCGTTAGACAAGACAATACAGTAAGGTGAGCAGCAAAAGTTCTCATAACTTTCCACGTGTTGTGACAAAAAGTATCGATATCGATAAATAAGTAGCTATCGAACATATTTTGAACTTTGATTTTTTTAAGAATAGACTTAAGATTTTGATGCATTTAATAAATCTATTGATGACGTCAGAAATGACGTCGATGTAGTACGTTACTTATGTGTGGCATAGGTAATAATTTATCATTTCGAATAAAGGCCATTTTCCCCTTTTCAAAATGTGAAACTCTATGGGAACTAACGTAAATAGTAAATTTTGAAAATTGATTTTGATTATGTCAGTATAAGAAGGCCCTGGATGCAGGCCGCTTCCAACAGGTCGTATTGGAAATCCTTGGGGGAGGCCTATGTCCAGCTGTGGACTTCTTGTGGCTGAGATGATGACGGTGATGTACGTATCTAGCTGAACTATTGTGGACACTTTAATTTGATATCAATATATATAATCATCTGATATCCCTATTTTTGAGAGCTGTTTTTACATTATGATGAAAACAATGTACTCAAGTTCCCCATTGTATCATTTTTCTTCATCGTATCATTTTTGTGCCGGTATGTGCATGATGTACGACATATCTCCAAATGCGTGAGCTGGTTGCGACAAGCCAAAAGAACATTTAAATATTTACGAAACTGTTAAATTTGTCAAGAATCTATGCTGATTTCTCTTAAATCCATGGTCGATCTTGGCGTTTTATTATTACACTTATTTTTATAGTGATCAATGATCTGTAAGATATTTATGATATTTCTGTAAGTTTTTATGTACTCAATCTAAAAATTACTTTATTTGAAGATTAGAACACCAAATATTTGCATGCGATATTTCAAAAAACACATTTTATATAAATAAAATACCTTGCATACTCGAGTTTCCTCCATAAAATAGTATTTTAAAGAAATACCTTGCATATTTGATAAGTTTACTCTATAAAACGGTATTTTCTTGTCATGCTAATCTGTAACAGAAAGTTTCACTTATGCGTGCACTCAGCGCTGTTAGCCTGCAGATAATGAGATAGACCTATTTTCTTGCCGTCGAGGTAAATTAATGAGCAAATCATGAAACACAAACCTGTTATAGCGTATTAATCTTAGAGAATGGAAATGTAAGATAAATTTTTCCTTATTTGTTTTTATTTAGAGGTTTACATTAGCGAAACTAGCGCTGGCCTTAATATTATTTACCTCCTAAGTCTGCTGAAATTAAAAAGTCTTATTCTTCTGTAGATAAACTTACTTTAGCGGTAATGAACTTACTCAAACTTACTCTCAATAAAGAAATACCAAAAATACTGCAAGTAATTTACTACAGCAAAACAGATTAAGATTTTTTCATTTCTTCTGATTTAGTCATCAGGTCTTTTTTAGTGTCCACTGCAGGAGCATGACCATTTCTGTATTACCACAGCTATATATTAGCCAGAGCAGTCAGAGCATTTGGCTTACACTCTCCACGCTGGCCAGACGGGTTGGAGTGGTCTATTTGATGTTTATAAGGTTTGTTCAGCTTATGTTTCCTAATTTGCCTTTTTCGACATCCACGGGAAGACTTGGAGTGGTCCTATTCTACAATACCGGGAACGGCACGGCGAACACAATCGCCGCCATCAGAAGGATCTTGTGGTGACCACCGGCATCACAAAGAGCATCGACTCCATATAAAATGTATGAAAATAACAGGAAAGAGGTTTGTGGCTGAGTATTGTAGTTGTGGTTTGTGTCCCGTATGCGGCGAGACTAAACCTCTTAAAAACATACTATGATATATACAATTCACCTTAGTTTTTCCAGGTCACTATAAATTTTAAAAAATAAGCTCATAAACCATTTCAATACTTTATAAAATTATTGCCTAAAATTAAATTTTTTCACGCCTAGTTATTTAAAAAATACAGACTAAGAATACAGACAGTATAGACACAGATTAAACATAGTTTATTTCTAATTCTTGTAGTTTACAATGAAGAATACTTATAATGTACACAGAATACACTATCAAAAATTACCGATATAAAATTATATAAACACCTGCATAATATGACTGAAACAATGCTATGCGAATGTCGATTAATCTCTATCGATATTTTTAAGTTTTGCCATCTTTACTATAACACTTTCATTGATTTTTTTCCTAGTACTTTTTTTACTCATAACTGCGTATAATGTGCCTAAGGCGATGATGAAGCGATGTCAAAATTAACAAGATGTAATTTATTGATCTTTAACCCAGCGATTTCTAGAAACTTTTACACGGAGATATTATCTAAGAGATAGTCTATTGTTCTATGAGTCAGTAACAAATTGAAATGTGCTATTGCTTAGACGGAAATTTTGCTTTAACGAAGCATTCAGAAAACTTTTACTTTTTGTACACAAAATTTTGGGTAGTGCGTAATAGTGTAGTGCATTGTCAAGGTTGTGGACTCGATTACGCAATGATTTTTTCCTTACTTCTGGGCAAAAGTATTCTTCATTTTCTTCTATTTATCTATATCAAATTTAATTTTGGACCTATGAACGTACTTACGAATAAATTAAGAATTTCCCAATTAATTTAGTTGATTAAGAAATTAAAATCAGTTATTTCTATGACTTAAAAAGCTGAAAAAAAATCAAAAGATTTGGTTGTGTATTTAAAAACGTTGTTTGAACCTTTTCCTCACGAACTGATAACTGTGTGTCAATGTTTGTTAAAGACTGCCCTGGTGGGTCTATAAACATAAGTGTTTACAAAGTCAACAACTCAAGTATAAGTTTCTATATTCTAGTACCAAATTAAACGTTACAAATTTATTGTATCAACAAGAAGTCAGTCGTATCAACTTAATTACAAGATTCCCAATCATGCAGAAAAAATATACATCATTGTACGTATAACGTCAAGAAGAAATTTTCTCGTGAGCCTAAATTTCTATCAATACATAACCAGTCGACATGTCCATTACAGGTGTCTTTCTATTCCAAATATTTTAATCTGCTTTGAGGTCAATCTTCGTTCCGATATCCGGTTCTATATTGACATCAAAAAACAATGTGGGTGCGGTTTTGTTGGTGAAAAAACCTGCGTCATTTTCTCTAAATGTTTTTGAACGAGTTCTAAGTGTTATAACACTGGTATCCTCGTTGGGATTGGGTAGAATCGAGTAAAAATATAGAAAGTGAGCCTTTAATAACCTTAAACCTGTTTTAGAGCTAACCACTGAACACTTGGCTTCGTTACCGGCCAACTCTCTAACGAATATTGTTTATATAAAAATGTGGAACATACATAAATATACATTAGAGAGTGAGAGACAAACGAAATCTGGTAAAATTTGAATCTGTAATGAAGAGGACATCATTGAATCTCAAAATTAAATCTCCAATAGATTTGAAAGTCTGAGATGAATTATTGTCGATAAACACTCATGGTCATCTTTACTTATGTAAGCCGGATGTATTAGATTAAATCAATGAATTGCACAACTTGCTTACGAAGCATTATGGGTACTCGAAGCTACTTAAAAAAAGAAAACCGACGCTACTATAAATTATTACGGTTACTATTATCGACGGTGGGAATCAAACTCGGTTTATTCAAAACCGGTATTTAGTAATTACGGTATCAAGATTGGAGGCTATTTTTGTAGCAGCCTGCCCTAAAAGTGAAAACTTTCGTTTTTATTCAAAATAAACAATTATTTCTCTTTTTTATTAGTTTTGGGGTAGCGATTTTAGTTAGTTTACCAGGACAGTAAGTTTCAGGTCATCTTGGATTAGGTGTTCATTGTAAATGCTTTATATTCCTTCAACCAATATGGCTGGATTTGCAGGGTCCAGCTTTGAATTTGCAAAATAAAACATGTCTAACAAAATCAATAATTTAATAAATAGAATAAGTTAATGGCAATAAATTAAATAAATAAGTCTTTGTACAACAGAGGTTAAAGTTACAGGCTAAGGCCTTTGGTATTTTCTATCTACTTATTATGAGAGTAGGCGCTGTACGCCAAGTTCTGGGCCTCGTCAAGGTTCTTGTTCCAGTCAGAGCCGTAGCTGGAGTAGCCACCTCCATGGCCGTGAGCATCGTGGGATACGTGTTCCACGTGAACAGGGTGGTGAGATTCGTGATGGTGGGCGTGGGGTACGACCTCATACGTCGTCTTCGTGTGGTCGTGTTTCAAGCACCAGGCAACGAAGAGGATAACGGCGAGGACCAAGGCGATCTTGGCTGTGGCTAAGGCCTTCAAGGCGATCAGTTTGACGATGAAGAGCTTGCCGAGCAAGACCTTGGCTCCAAGAAGACCGATGATGGCACCCATGCCGCTTCCCTTCTTCTTGCCACGACCTGGAATGATGAACAAAGGAATCATTAGAACTCGATATTTTTTATTAAAACTGAGATTAACTATGTGCTGGAAATTTAATGAAAATAACAATATTTTGATTAGATATACGTTTTGTAATAATTGCTTTAGGTTATTTTATATTCCAATCGTTACTTATCATCCAAAACTTAGCCCCACAGTAAGTTGTTAACTTGTATCTTAGGATATTAACTCAACGAAACCATATTTTTGATAAACATACAAGATCTAGTTCAATCTGAAAAAGATCGTTTTCTATCATAATCTGACCAGGGATCAAACCCGGGACCGTAGGCTGGCGTGTTAGTCACTGCACCACGGAGGTCGTCAAAATAATAGTTCCGATGAAAAAAAACAGGCAATTTACAAAAATAACTTTTGGCGGACAGAGCGTTTGCTTGCATATTCAAAAGTAATAATTATTAATAACGCGGTTTAAACAGTTTGTGGTTGATTTCTTTGTATGCCCAAATTCCCATAAAGTTTATAAGGGTGACGTTACAGTTTACATGTAATTTTCCACAAGTAGAAATTAGTTTACACTCTCTAGTTCAACATTTAACATGTATGATTATCTAAGTGTGTGGTCTTACAAATACGGAGACACAAAATGTTTACTTCTAACTTTAATAAGCCTATAATGATGTGTCAATCTTTGTCATACTTCTTGAGATGAAAGCGCTAATTTTATCGTTAGCTTTCTTTGTGTGAGTAGGTTATTAGAAGCTTTTACTAATGAAAAACTTATTGCAAGAAAATTTAGCTTTAGTTTTGTACAGTTTATGATTGTTTTTATCCTTTATTACCGACTGACGGATATATTATGAGACTTTTAGTTTGTTAAGGTCGTAAAATAAGTGGTAATGTTTTTGTTATGTTTATTATAGCGCACGTTTTTTTTTTAATACGAGGCAACTGCTAACGTTCACACATATTAGGTTATTTTGCATACTTAAGTGATTTTATTTAATCAATTATTTACTCGTGACTTTGAATTAAATGATAATATAATATTAATAAAAGAAAATATGTTGATCAATATTTTTTATCATTTTTTGTTTTAAGATTTAAGTAACTTTAATAATCATAGATTTATGTGCGACTTAATTCAAAAACAACATTGTTATTATTCTGGAATTATTAATTTTTTCTAGGTTAATAAGGTAATATTTACCTTCTTCCAAGGACCTCTGCATCGTCTCTTTGTCAGCTTCGTTCATCTTGACCTCCAGGGCATGAGTCTCAAAAAGGCTGACGACTCCGTCCATGAGTCTGTAGTTGACCTCAGCATCCCTAGCAGTAGGGTCCACTGGCAAAGCATCCATCTTCTTTCCTGTCCTCGTCTCTGGCTCGCCCTTAAGGACGACTCCCTCAGCGATGGCGATGCTCCTTGACGCCCTTAGATTGTCGACTATTTTGAGTAGTTTTTCCTGTTGAAGAAAAAAAATTGATTAGTTTTATCATGAAAGATTAGTTATTATTAAAAAGAAAACTCGACAAAAAATAGTTTCAGTCCGATAAATTCCTAATTCAAATGGACAAAATTTTAAGTTTAAAAATAAAGAAAACATTTGGACAGTTGAATATAGAACGGTATTGGCCATCGTATGGTCAACATCGTTAATTGTTGCGAGTAACAGTGAAATGTAAAACAATCCACGAGAAACTTGATCCACAACACAACACGATCACTGGCACTTTCACTAAATAATGAAATTATGAACCTTCACACATAGGAAGTAATCTCCCTTGCAGTCCTTCACAAAACTAAGGGCGATCTCCATTGTATTATCACTTTCTTCAGCCGAAGCGAATGCCGCCAGAGCAGCCACGAGAACTAAGGTCAACTTCATTTTTCTAATTTTTTTTTTTCACTGGACGGCTATTTCCTCGCATCCAGTGATGTCAAGGTATGTTTGGCGTAGTAGCGGCTCGGCTATACAGTTTTATCATTTCTCCCCCCACCGGGCTCTATGTGGTCCGCCGTACGAAGACCCCATCTGGGTTAAGATGAAATTTGATTCAGATTGGACCTAATGGTTATGCTAATACGAGTGTTTCGTTAAGTATGTTGCTAAGGTTCTGTAGGGACGACTTTAGGTACGGCGAACAGTAAAAGTGGAATTTATTAGGTAAATTTCATATTTGTGACTTTATGAATTTTTATGGGGAAATAATTCAAATTATTTGGTTGTTCTTGTATGTGTTTTACAATATTGACACGTTGTTTTTGTTATAACATTAAGTGGCTATTAAAATAAGCATTTTATTCGTATGTCTTTAACGCCGCTCATAAAAAAAAAGACGAGTAACTGAATACTTTAAAAGTTAAATAACTATAAATAAAACAGGATATTGGTTTTTAAGAATTTTGAAACTACCTAACTTAACTGAACTCAAACATCTTTATTATGAATCACAGGTAAAGTTTACAATAATTTTGTATCACTCTGTATCACTGTATACCTATATCTAGTTAAATAAACATATAGCGATAAATATGTGTATATAATTAAAATAGTCCAATGATAGATCTAAAACAAAGATCAAACAAGACTCATAAAGTAATTAAGTTGTCGGTTAGTTGTTCAGCCAATTTTTCAAGCTGCCTAAATTATATACAACAAATAATAAAAACAACAGCCAGGTCTAACGGCTTAACGTGTTTTAAAAGCAATACTGAAGGATTGTAAGTACTTGGTAAATAGATTTATTACGAAAGAAGGAAGTTACACACTCATGAATATAGAACATTCTGTATACTAAAGGCAATGTTAAGATTTATTATCATTAGACACTTGACAAGTAAAGTGTGCAATTAGTAAAAATTTCATTCACTACCAGTCAACTTCCGGTATAAAAAAGTAATAGGTGCACAAAGTAAACTGTCCAATACATACATTTGTAAAAAACACAGTTTAATTTGTTTCATAAGTAAACTAGCTGTTGCCCGCAGTTTCGCCCGCGTCATATATAGCCTATGTTCTCTCTACAGTATTATCAACGTGTATGCCAAATTTCAAGAAGATTGTTACAGTAGATAAAGCGTGAATAGTTCACAAATAAACAAACTCTTTATCGCATTTATTAGTTGGGATTTATAATATATCTCTTTAGAATGGTAAAATATTTTAGCACACAATTTGGTATTCGACTGACAAAGCTTTTCGTTTGATTTTAAACTTGTCTCTACTTAAGCTTGGGCGAAAATTCTTTCATGTGTCTATCCGGCTCAACTACAGGTCGCATTTCTCAGTTAACACACCAGCCTGCGTCTTGAGGGATCCTAGTTTCGGTCCCCGGTCAGGTCATGATGGAAAACATTTTTTTCAGATTGGCCTGGGTCTCAGATATTTATCTAATAAGTATCTATAATAAAATATAAGTATCGTATATAGTAAGTCCCTATCCTGCGACACAAGTTTACAAATTACTGTTGGGCTAGCTCAATCTGTGTATTTTTCACTATATATTTATTTATTTATTGTATTTATATGTTAGCATCATCATATCATATAACAATACTTTCAAGAATATCCAAGACAAAATCGCATAAATATAATTTTTTGTCATAACCTGGTCGGGATCAAACCCGGACCAGCAAGAAGTCCACAGCAGGACATACTCAAAGACAGCTCCCAAAGATTTCTAAAACGACCGGTTGGAAGCGGTCGCGAAGTGCACTTCCTCGCGACCTTGGTTAGGTCATCTGACCACCTGTATGTAGTGATGTGCTCATTCTCAAACTTTTGACAACGAGGAGTACGGAATCATCAGGAATCTATTTGCTATTTTGATACCGTCCTTACCTACAAACCCACTAACATGCTAAACGTGGCCTTAAGATTTTACAGACCTGGGCTCTGTCTACCCCGTAAGGGAAATAGACGTGATATTATGTAAATGGAGAGTCGAAAAAAAATCGGTCGAAAAAAATCCCGGGAATTTCTTGTTCTTTCTTTCATGTTAGCAAATCGTTTGAAAATTTTCGCACATTTCTGAGAGAATATATTTTAAGAACAGAGAATTTCTTTTTGTCTTGGAATTTCCGGGCGGGGCAAATAGCGCGTCAAACCTATAGCTGATACCGTATCAGCTATAGGTTTGACGCGCTATTTGCCCCGCCCACTGCAACTTCAAAGAGCAAGTCCACTGAGCTATGTTGACATTTTTGTTTATTTATGGATGTCCTCATTTCCGATTTGGTCTGGTAGAGAAACACTGATCGTATTTATACTCTTTGGGAGACCTTGAGAAGACACCTCAAGATCCTATGTCCCATAAGGACCGTGTTATCCGGGAGCTTAGCGGTATAAATTGGGGAAGGTCTTCCTCGTGTCCAGAATGGTCAAACCAGGAAAATTCTTGGTTATAATAACGGGGCTTATTGATACCAAAAAACTAACCCAAAGGATAGTTCCAACTTCCGACCTAGTGCATGCAAAATACGTTTATATTTGTTTACTTTTAAAATAGTTATATATATAACACTGCTACAAGTATTTTCTTATGTATCGACATTAGTTCGTATTAAGGTATATTAATACGCCGGAGCAATAAAGTCCACGCGAACGAAGTCGCGGGCATCAGCTAGTAAATTGATATTTCCTTTACTATGTATCTAATATGTATTTATTTGCTTAAGCCCCTATTCGGCAGTTCAAAACTTTATTATTCTTTCCTCTAGCCAGAAAGTAGTACTCTTTTAGTATCTATCTAAGATAGAAAGCATCTTAAAGATTATAAGTAAGGGTTTTGAAGCATTTTAAAAACGTTAGTTAAATATTATACTATAAAAAGTAAACGTTGTGGCTCTGAAGTTTTTGGCAGTTCAAACGATTCTTTGGACCATTCCACATAATGCGATAAACAAAGCACAAGAACGTAATGATGTACATACATCCCTACGCAGAGCCAGGATGGAGACGGCCGACAAGAATCTAGACATCGACTCAATTGTGATCTTCTTCCTCTATTGCATACCTATTTCTTTGTTAATATAGGGACAAATCACACACATTGAGCTACATAATCATCAGTTAAATTGTTTAAGATAACGGCTCATTAAATATTACCGTAGGAATCACGCATTGTTTTCTTGTAGTGAACTAAAATTACCATCAATCTTAACTACCGGACATTGATCATAATTTTATACGTTAAAATAATAAATACATAAATAAATATTGACGATTATTTTAGCATACTATTATGTCACACTATTGAACAAAGGCTTTCTAGTCGTTTCATAATAGGTTAAATCACAAGAAAAACATACACTTATTAATTTGTCTCAATTGGTCATGAGCTTATTTTTTATCACAAAAAATTAGTATTAAAAACTAGTCTAGCTCATATCAGGCTCAGATAGTTGAAATTCCTAACACTTCAAAGTCAAATTAAATAAACTAGGTCACTCATAAGTCTAGATTTAATGGTACCAGTTATACTGCAATAAATAAAGAAGCTGTATCATTTATCTCACTTTTAATCAAGGTTGCCACTGCTCGATTTTTTGAAATAAAATTGGGATTCTATATTCGGAATTATAAACGTGTAACAATAAATGTATTTGGGTCTATTTGTGTCAATGTTTTTTGTGCCGTGTGGTTCCCGGTAGAGTAGAATAGGACCACTCCAAGTCTTCACGTGGATGTCGTAAAAGGCGACTTAGGAAACACAAGCTAAACAAAGCTTACAAACATCAAAAAGACCTCTCCAACCCGTCTGGCCAGCGTGGAGAGTGTAGGCCAAATCCTCTGACTACTCTGGCTAATATATTGCTGTGGTAGTACAGAGAGGGTCGTGCTCCTGCAGTGAGACTAAAAAAGACCTGATGGATGGATGGATGGATGTGTCAATGTTTTGAATGATCTAACTTTCTTCTTAGCGTGTCGACTCCGGCAAATTATATTTGTGTTGACCAAAACTTAACTTTAATACAGTTGGAAAAAAAACGATTGCAGTTGATAAAGTAGGCTTAAATTTCTTTTATTTGTAGATTCTTTTTTGCATTTCCATAACATTTGTTCTTCTATTGCTTAATATACATCAATATTATTGGAATATTGTACATGCCACAAGTGAAAATAAAATACATTTTTCGGAAACCCCACTACTGATGACAAAAATGAGAGGAAATGCAGAAAATAATATTTATGAATACCCTAAAGGTAAATTATAAAAATATAAGAGTTACGCTATACGAATATAAAAAAAAATTCACCTTACAATGATTTGATCAATTAATCAAATTGTTATGTTGTTCACAAGTTTAAAAGTATCCTATTTAAGTTTTTGATATATTTGCATGATTATAATTGAGCTATGTTTATACATTTTGGAAATTATGACTTTGGCAACCCTGCTTCTAACTAGATTTTGATTTCGTAACTATGACGTAAAAGAGAGAAATGCGTTAATGCTTTTTTTAGTAAAACAGGTTACGCCAAGTTAATTTCTATTTGCTATTAATATTTAGGAGGGATTGCGTGAGGTTAATTTTAATTAATTAGTATTCTTGTATAATCTTTGCTTTGTATAATAGATGCGAATTATACATGCTCCTATGTGGCTCTTCACGCACTTAAGTCAAAAAATATATTTTGACGCAAGAATTCCTTCTAATTTAAGTACATAATTACGTTTATGTAGTTTTATGATATTATATAAAATTGAAAAGCTGAATGTAAAATGTATGTTATTTTACATTTTTGTAATTTTAAGAATGTTGTAATGGTTTCAGAATTACAATCAATAAAAAATTATGCGAAGCGTTTAATCTCATCCCTCCCTCTATTATATGGATTGATTTCTTAAAAAAGTAGGTAATTACTGTATGGTTTGACTTTTGCCCGTTATCATTGTCTTTTTCACAATCACAGTCAGGTCATGATGAAAAACGATCTTTTTCAGATTGACCTGGGTTTTGGATGTTTCTCTATATAAGTTATAATTATTATACAGCATCGTTGAGTTAGTATCCTACAAGTTACTGTGGGGTTAGCTCAATCTGTGTGATTCAAAAACTAAAAAAGACAATGACGTATAAAACTGAAAAGATTCGCAGCAATATAGGTATCATCTTGATATAGAAAGCATTTGAAAACAATTAACAACGTCATACAATACTGCATAAGTATGAATGGAAGAGCGTAAGGTTGTGAGAACATAATCGATCGACATCGAAAGTAAGCGTTGAACCGTTAAAAGGTTTTTAGATGGTACGACACCGGTACGATTTCCGTTAGAGCGATGCCACACGTATGCTACGTCATAATTTGTCACCCAATGATGAATTCTGTGACTCAGTGGTACTGCAAGTGCCTTTAGATCACTGGGTTTCGGGTTTGATCCCAGTCAAAGTAGTAAAAGGAGCCAAATGATCCAGTGGGTGTGAGTTGAGAGCATTGCTAGCGCTAACATATGTAAAGTAATCCTGAGCGCAGTCCTCACTGCTTCAAGATTTGGACAGCTGTCATCATTGATGACCGTTCGTTACATTACTTATGTCAAATGCCTCTAAGCAGCTTGAAAAGTCTTATACCAGTGTTGGTCATTTACACACAAAAAAATTACATTAGCGTAGTGCAATAAAAGGCGAGGCAGCAACAACAGAGCGACGAAGCGGCGACAACAGAGGTCCCCACGAAGCATTTTGTGTTGTGTGCGATGTCGCAGCGCCAACGTAGTCCGTGTGGCATAGCTCTTAGATATAAATAGATTAAATGTTCGTGGTTAGTCACAGGAAGCGTTCTAATGATACGTTTCATGCATCCATTAGCCTGTGAAAAACACGGAGCATAAAAAAATTGATCGATAAGTAAATTGATATGAATAGATTAAGGTGTTGCGATTGTTAACAGTTTAGTCTAAGGAAATCCTCTTTAGATAATCTAGAAAGCCCATTACTTATAATAATAAATGGGAATTATTAACAATACACTGTGATGAGGTCTTGCCGTGTGCTTCCCGGTAAAGTAGGACCACTCCAAGTTTTCCCATGGACGCTGTAGAAGGCGACTTAGGAAACCAACCAACCCGTCCGGCTACCGTGGACACTGTAGACCAAATCTTCTGACTGCCTCTGGTAGTACAGAGAGGGTCATGTCCTTACAGTGGAGATTTAAAAGGCCTGATGATCATGATGATCATTTTAAATCGAATGCACTCGCTCCTCCCTGTCTGAGTGCTTATTGGTTGAATCATCAGCTGTGCATCGGAGTCCGGAGTCTATGGTGCGACAACATTTTAGTAACATAATTATGTAAGTAGTAATGTAAAATTATGTAAGCTGGGATATGATTTGATAATAATTTCACTGCCGATGTGATGCCAAACCTTGAGTAGCTCTGTCACTACAGACAAAATTACGTATCTAATGGACTTTCAGTAGAAGCAAAATTTGTAGATATAAAATAAAAAAAAAAAATATATTCTGAGTCTTTACACGGAAATTAACTATTTTTAACCACAATCATTTTATATGTAAACAACTTTCTTTTTGTTGTACTCGAATTTTCCTATTATAATCTCGGCAACACTTTCTTTGAATCCCAAAATTATGCATCAAGATGGTTCCACTCTGCCGAATTTGTCAGGTAAAGCTTCATTCAAAGATATAGCGGGAAGCGTCTTTTGATTTCATGCACTGGCTGTGATGTAAGGCTATAAATTAATAATCTTTTGATGTGATTGAAATTAAAGATTTAAAAGAAGGAAAAAAGAACATAGAAATAAGAACTATTTTCTAAAAGAACATTTATTTATTTTAAAGTCAACTTCTAATGAAGCGTCTCTAGTAAGTTGAAGGAACCGGTGTAAAGCGCGAGCGAAGCGCTTTCGTTTCAGTTTTTATGTCCGGTGGCACAGTAGGATTACTGTCTGTTCAGCTGTTTTAGTCTAAATGGCACAATTTTCAACCAATTTTCGTGAAATTTTGTAAACAGGTTTGATCATAATACCTTTTTCTAATCATTATTGTATTAGACCATTGTGTGTGAGATAGCTATAAAAAAAACTAGTCTATAAAACGTTATAGTCATTAACGCTGGACGTAAAGCATCAACTTTATGGGGGACTAAGATTTCGTCGAACTCATGGACCCACCCAACCGTTTGACTCTAATTGTGATCCAACGCCTAAAAGTGAGCATTTATCTCATAAACAATTTAGATGCGCGTAACATTTTTTTTTGTTAGAGATGTAATTAGCCGTTTTCATAGTAGTCTTTATGTTTTTTTTTTTTTTTATATACGGACATTTCACACAAATTGAGCTAGCCCCACCCACAGTAAGTTGTGAATTTGTGTCGCGGGATACTAACTCAACGATAATATATATATAACATATACTTATATAGATAATAAAATAAATAATTGTGTGAAACGAGTAGGTAGTAAATGTGTAACAAAGATTATTTCCAAAAAAGGTTTTACGACGAATACACTACTTATGTAATTGTTATATTGACCATACTATATAGTATTTAATCTTCATATAATGTTTTTGAATTATGAAGACTATAATATGATCGATTTTTAAATAGCAAATTTATAAATGTATGTGTTGGGCTATAGGCTATTATTATAGAATTTTGGACATACTAGGGGTGTTTTTATTATTATTTCATGTAGGTGACACGGTTAGTCGACCATGCACACCCTGGTGTCAGAGTTCTTCGGAACCGCCTCTCGGCCTTTGACGTGGTTCCTTTAACGACTACCAGATGGCAGCCGGGACCACCGGCTTAACGTGCCTTCCGAAGCACTGAATCGTCTTTTTTAACAGACAATCAGATGATTCATGCCTGCAATGTCCTAACCAAACTGAAAACAACTTAACAAAGTATACTTCCCGTGGGAATCGAACCCACGACCCCCGGGTCAACAAGGCAAACGCCTTAACCACTGGACCACGGAGGCACTAGGGGTGTGATATCGATGCGTAAGTATGATTCAAGACGGATACTTATGTGTCAAAGATAGCCAGTAATATTTGTATTAAGGTCGCTTCCAACCAGTCGTATTGGATATCCTTGGGGGAGACCTATGTCCAGCACTGGACTTCTTGCGGTTGAAATGATGATGATGATAATAATATTTGTATTAACTTATTTGACGTATCTATTTGTTTTATCAGTTTAATGACATATTTATTGTTGTTTAAATAAATAAAATATACACGAGAAACAATCCCCATTAGGAAGCTGTTGCAATAGTTTCATTTTATAGCCGAAGCTCTAAAGTCATAAAAAATGTCATAATAAAAAATATCGTGCGGTGTAAACATTTCCTAACGTGTATTATGGATTTTTAAGAATCATCGTTAACACGACATATTGGCTTAGATCCGACCACACTTTCGTTTTCTTACCTTGATAAGAATCAAGGTAAGAATCACTAATCGAAAGTATAAGAATACTTTCGATTAGTGATGCGCTGTTAGAAAATTTCCCGTATCATGTTCCATTCATCCATCCATCCATCAGGTCTTTTTTAGTCTCCACTGCAGGAGCACGACCCTCTCTGTACTACCACAGCAATATTTCAGAGGATCAGTCAGTCATTTCAGTCAGAGGATTTGGCCTACACTCTCCACGCTGGCCAGTATCCAGCCAGTAGTGGTATCATGTTCGTGATGAACGATTTCAAGCAAACGGAAAGATGTGTGATATGATTTAGAAATAAAATATTTATTAAATTTTTCTAAGTTATTTATTTTTTAGTTTATAAGTACAGATATTTATAATACAATGTAAATATCGTTTACTGAATAAATAAATTACTGACAATGTAAAAAATACACATACACGACGTACGTATTGAGTTCCAAAAATTCACATATATTATTATTGTCTCATAGTAGCAGCATAGTACCCAGCAGTCTGAAAATATTCTTAGTTCGGATTACAATAAAGTCGTTTTAGTTGTATTATTTGCCTTTTTGCTAGGTATATAAAGACTATTTTTGGATGATTAATGTTTCTTTTTTTTATGTGTAAATGCCCAAAACTGTCATTAGATATTTAAACTAATTTCAGTTACAAAATAGGAATCTGTCACAGCTTGACGACGGCCATCAATGATGACAACCAGGACCAACGGCTTAACGTGCCTTTGAGACTACGCTCTACTCAACTTGCACAAGATATTAAGACATCTGCATTAATGGTGACAGCCGAGAGTGACTGCTTTTAACGTGCGTTCCAAATCAGGAAGGAGCTCGCTCGATATCTTTATGCCAGTTGCGGTCACCCATCCAAGTGGGGACCGCGCCCGGGGTTTCTTACTATGCGTAAGCGCTGATAATGCTCACGCTCACTGGGCCATTCTTCATTAGTAAAATGTGGGAAATATTCTCATCGGTTCATCACTACTTT
Organism: Rhodophaea formosa; assembly: GCA_963082605.1. Lineage (NCBI taxonomy): Eukaryota > Metazoa > Arthropoda > Insecta > Lepidoptera > Pyralidae > Rhodophaea > Rhodophaea formosa. The sequence continues at coordinate 5,841,204 of OY720225.1, read as the reverse complement.
CGACTTTTAAGGAATTCTCTAAGTTTTGCTTTCTGTGTCAGCGGGCGCAGTTTATAGTCTGTTAGAATGTAAATTATCAAACGTGTAGGCCGAATTGGCGCTTGTATTCTACTTATACTAGGTTTGGCGAAACATTTTTTTTGTTTCTCTTCCTTTTTGGCATAGTTCCGTCTATTTTAAATATGAACTAACGATACTAATCGTTTTCGAAACACGTAAGTTAGTATTTTTTGTGCTTATAAGGATCTTCAGGATATTGGACAGTTTTGGAAGGCATACTTAAGGGGGCACACTAGGTACAGTAGCGACGCCAATCATTTTATTCCTAATACTTTACAAATAGAAAGAAATTCAAGAATGTAAAACATATAAGCCTTAGTAAATAACCTGAAGTATTTTTGGAATCATGTTTTAATATTTACTTACTAATATTATCCCGTTTTTACCCTTTAGGTACGGAACCCTAAAAGCAATTGTAAAAAAACGAGTTTCATTTGGAATATTTTATCTTACATCATTGCTCATACCAGTTCGATGTTTGTCAAGATACGTTTGACTTATTTCGGTCAAACGATTAGTAGCGTTAAAATAATCTACTTCTGCTTCAGATGTGTTAAGATATTTGAAGGGACAAGGTTTGATTTCTCTTTAATGAGTCGCAAGTACATTGCGGTTGCTAGTACAATTTTTTTCTGACGAACGCAATTCAACTTAAATGTGTATTATGTATTTATTACACAATGATCACATTATAGTTATATTACGTTATATATCATAAGTTTAAGTATATTAATGATAGACGCAAGATTTTGAACAGTGGCAAACATTAAGTAGATTCTTTGCCCACATTTTTAGCCGTTTTTTAGTTCCGTCCCTCAAAAGGTAATAAATGAAACGCCATGTTTTTTTTTTCTTTCTTCTATTTCGAACATAATAATCAATAATATAGGTATAATACGGTGTGCATTCTAAAATATGTTTAAGTTTATGTAATTAAATAAATACATTAGAACAACATCTTCTGACTGCTCTGGCTAATTTATGGTTCTGGTGGTACAGAGAGGGTCGTGCTCCTGCAGTGGAGTCTATCAAAGATCTAATGATGATGATGATGATGATGATTAGAACAAATCACACAAATTGAGCTAGCTCCACAGTTAGTTGTAAACTCTACTGTAGTATAGGAACTCAACGATACCATTATTACATATTAGATAAAGATAAACATCCAAGGCCCAGGCTAAACTGAAATCGATCGTCGTTTTTCATCATTCGATCGAATCAGGGACCGCTCGTGTGCAAGCTGGTGTGTTAACCACTGCGCCATGGAGGTTGTCAATAATAATAATAGCATTAAAAATATAATATTGGTATGTTCAACATTTTCCCCATGAATTTCTTTACCGAAGCAATTAGAGTTTGGAAAAAAATAATATTAAAATAAGACTCGGGACTAACATTGGCAAAAAATATTTCATTGTTATGGATTGATCACATTTACGTAGTACATACAAGAATTGTGACTTCCTTAGGTATTTTTCTCCAATGCCCTTGAACTCGCTACTTTCGGTAGACGACATGGGTCGTAGGATCAAAGGCCACGCTTCTCGAAGCTTTCGACACTTTTACCTGACTGACTCACCCATTAACAGAGTATGTTGTAATGTTTCTTTTTTTGGCGGCAAACTAGCAAGTGGGTCGCCTGTTGGTAAGTCATCACCACTGCCCAATACTGCCCATGGACTAATGCAACACCAGGGTTGAGAAAAGAGCATTGCCGGCCTTTATTTTTTCCTCCCCAAAGGGGAAGGAGGGTATGGCCTCCGGCCCTCTCACCCACCAAACGAAGCATAGAAGCGGCAAAGCTACTACTCAGACGTCGATTTCATGTGAGAGAGTGGTACTTAATCGGATGAGCCGGCCCATCCATGCTACTAGCAAAAGTGAATTTCGTTGGTAGCGTGGCTGTACCACAACTGGTGTATGTATTAGTTCCGTTCTGGCCTTTTGTAGCATAAGTCTTGTTAAATTCATGAGAATGAAGAGATACTGAGGAAGCAGTAGTAGAGAATATCCAGAGTGTTGGGGATCCTCCGTGGTGTTAAATGAAAGTGGACTGTTTACTGCTGGTTCTTTAATGGTACTTTGAGAAGCTGGTATAAAGATCAGAGTACATAAGCGGAATATATGCGCACACGCCGGCGGCGGTGAGAAGGCAAGTGAGTCCGGGGGCCGCGCAGGCTTCGGCAGCTTTCGGCCGCAGTCGGGTGACTTCGGTGGAGCCCTCATCGTTCGCGGATGGTAGATGGTAGATAGGCGCGAACACAGAGGATAAAGGATTCGTAACAACGATATGGTTAGGAGTGTCCTATTCAACCGCCTGTCCGGCGTTTGCAAGTTCGGAATCGGGTACGCGCGCCCCGCTTCCCGAGCTGCTACTTCCTCGTCCCTAATCCATCCAAGGAAGTAGTATACCAAATAGTTTATATGGGATTTATTTTGCATTCACAATGCTTTTGTACCTTATTTATTAAATAAAGAATAATAAGAAATGGTGAAAAAATTCCACGCGGGCAGGACTTGAACCTGCGTCTAGATCTCAGTACGATCTATGCGTTGCCAAGCAGGTTCAAGTCCTGCCCGCGTGGAATTTTTTCACCATTTCTTATTATTCTTTATTTAGTATACCAAATGCCTTTCTCCCGTTCCCCCAGCCCAACAAGCTCATACCTGTATATTGCTTCAAAAACGGTTTCTATGGGCAGCAGCATCAGAAACAAGATAAGCCAATCAAACTGTGCTTACCAACCGTATACAATCATTTGGGATGCCTATCTAGGAGTAGACTTGTGGATTCTTGCGGAGATGATGAAGAGGAGAGGACCGGTGAAGATGAAGCTAGAGAGATTTGTTAGAATCGTAGCAAGTGGAGATTCATAGCGTCTGTTTCCAATGAGAAATAGGTTCTGCCTACACCTGGAATGAACTAATGGACTGACTACTGGAATGAAATATTAATTTCAGTATCGGAATGTATGTATGTCTGATTGTTTATAGAATTGCACGCAGAAAAGTGATAAAACCGAAAAAACCCTTGGACTTCCCATACAAATAAAACGGCAGCATTTAATTTTTAGTGCATCTTGTATTAACAATACTACTTGTTTTCGGTAGACGTGCAAAATACCAAAACATAGTTCTCAAATTCAGAACCGTAAACACACCGGCTAGAGGTCGTTGCCCCACTTATTTTTCACTTTTACTGAGCTAAATATAGAATAAAAAAAGTCTAGCCAATTACACTAACGTCTGTGAAGTCAGTTAACGTGTGAATTATAAAAATGTGTTATTCAATGTGAGACTTTTTTGATGGTATGTTACTTACATGCATAAGGGAGTAGCCATACGCTGCGTTCCCCTCTGTCAAGGTACAAGCCAAATTAGGCATATGCATATCTATGTGTTAGTTGTGTGTGACTTATCTGTACACAAATATTGTTTCTTTTTTATGTCATTTTTTGTGACAATGTTATAATTACTATCAAGTGACAGTTTCAGTTTTGTATGTAGGTGTGCGGAACTAAACTTGTGTGCACATTTCCCCCCGCAAAAAACGCTAGAAAAATTGTAATACTAATTGTCGCTTTGCCCACTCCCTCCGTCCGGTACGGAGGCCGTGTTGCTCGAAGTCTACAAATGATTCTCATCGATATCCATTATCCATAGTCGGTCGCGCACACACACACAACTATTAATTTGACGAATTGTGAGGGCATACATAATAGATTAAGAAAAAAAAATTCGTTCCATACATTTGACAGGACGCGTTTGGTGACACAGAGCTATCACGCACACAAGCATTAAAAATTGGCCAGTTTGTTAATCATTGAAATAAAGGTATGCCGGTGTCTAGAGAATATTAGTCAAAGCCTGTAAATAAAAATGTTCCGCAGATCATTGCCCTGCGGTAATGAGCCCAGAAGACTGGCGCGTTGCCTCGTTAAGGAGTTCTATATACATCGGTATTTAACTAGATTCTCTAGCGAGGCAAATTTTTCATACGTACAGTACATACTGTCACGTCTCTTTCCCAAGCGGGGTAGACAGATCCCAGGTCTATATTACCTAAAGGCCATATTTCAATTTTGGTGGGCTTTTAGGTGGAGAACGGCATCAAAATAGTGATGGGTTGCTAGCCGCATCGCCTATCGGCGTAATTCCTTACGCCCATTCCCTCGACCGGCTTTTACAATGTGCCTGGTAAGAGAAACAGCTGTTCCTAGACCAGCGTGGAAGACATTATTTTAAAATTTGGGAAATTTACACAGCACCATGTACACAGAAAATCTATATCATTATTTCGACAAACACACATTTAAGTATAGGCTTTTTATTGTATCATTAATATTATTTCTCATATTAACTATCAAACATACACAATAGAACAGCTTCAATTACGCCCAAACATATATTTTTTTACAAAATGGGTAATTGTAAATTTTTGATGGCAACAATGGTAAGGAAAAGTGTTATGAAATTTTCACATGGCAACACAATTGTTGGTTGAGGAGTTAAATTAACTTTCGTTTAGAAACCTTATAATGGAATGTTTTGCTTTTCGTTTGTAAATATTAGTAATTGGTGTAGTGATTGTGTTTTAATTTTGATCGCGCACACTTTATTATTAATTAATGTGCCGTGTGGTTTCAGCAGAGTAGAATAGGACCACTGCAAGTCGTCCCGTGGATGTCGTAGAAAGCAAATTCGAAATCACAAGCTTAACAAGCTTATAAACACCGAAGAAACCTCTCCAACCCGTCTGGCCAGGGTGGAGAGTGTAGGCCAAATCCTTTGACTGCTCTGGCTGGCTATGGCTTTGGAAGTACAGAAAGGGTCATGCTCCTGCAGTGGTGACTAAAGAAGACCTGATGATGATGATGACACTCTATAAGCCGGCTAAGGGAATAGGCAAAACCTAAGGAATTATGTCAGTAGGTTATGTGGTAATCTAGAAGTAGTTATACGCTTCATGTTTGGATATAAAATCTGGATATTTATGTTCACTAATGAAGTGCCTATCCAGATGTGGTGGACTATATATGTCGCAGTTATCTGGTTGAATCTGCTATTTGATTGAATGACTAGCGCGTTCACTGAATGACCACGTTTAATTGAATGACTAGGCCAAGCGTCGATTAAACAAGCGTCGCTCAACGTCCAACTAGTTCGCGGGTTATAACATAGCCCTTTGAACAGAGCGGACATAAAATCAGTCAGGTGATTCAAATTTAGTTGCATTTTTTTACCACTGCGGCGCTAGTAGTTACCAAAACAAATATGGCGTCAAACAGCTCGAACAGATGGCACGGTGTTGATATTTTTTTCGATTAAATTTACTTAAAAGTGCGTTATTTGTAATAAAATAGTATAACATTATGGATTTACCTATTATTACGCCGCCGCCGGCTACTTTAAAAACTAAGAAAAATGAAATCATGCTACCACCAAATATTACAAAGTCGGCTAAGATTCAACGACTTCGCTAAATGACATTCATTCAGTCAAGACGTTGAACGTTACATTCAACGACATGGCGAGTTGTCCTTTAGTCATTTAATTAAATGTCGCCATTCAATGAATGCGCTAGTCATTTAATCAAATAGCAAATTCAACCAGATGACTGCGACATATACACTGTTTCCCTAGCCTTCCCCATTGATTTTCACCTCGGTTTTTCCATACTAACTGTAGGCGACAGTTAGGCCAGGCCAGTGAAAAACACGCGTCAGTAAAAATTAAGATATAATTCGGCACAAAAATACAAAATTGATAATAAAACAACAAATACAAAAAAAGTAACAATAGCGTTTTTCTTGCGCGCGGACCTAAGACTATTCTATGTTTGAAAAATTGGCGGGAGCGGGCGTCGCCACAGACAATAAATCATATGTTTCCTAAAAAGTAGACCATAAACATAGTGCCACGCTCCTATTTCTTTTTAAAATAAAAAGCTAAAACAGTATTTAATCTTACGCTATTTACAATATAAAAGAAATGAAAATATTTACAAGTAATCTAGAGCGCGTTGCTAACACTAATCACATTTGGTAGACGGGTTGATGAGCGCAGTCTGTTCGGCTTATCTTGGTTCCGAGGCTGATACACATCGAAACCATTTTTAGTGTAGGACTTTTTTGGTGTTTAGAGAACGGGAAAAAGGTATTAGGGATCTCAAGCTAAGCAGAAGACTGCAAGACCTTTAGATATTAGGGATGCTACTTGCTTGGATGGATTAGGGTTAAGAGGATTGACTACCTGTAAATTTTCATACAAAAAGCGATAACTCTTCCAACCCCCTATACCTTTACGAAATGAGGAAATTTTGGTGTCATTCGATTTAACACACCTTAATCTAGGGCTAACCGTTTTCTTTTTTATTGATTCGGTTTAGATCAATTTATATAAATTAAAATGCCCCGGGTATTTTAAAGTAAAAAATATGGATATTTACTTAGATGCTCATAAGTTTTGTTGTAAGCAATATATCTTAAATATCAAAACGTACAGCCCTACTTCTCCAATTTTTCAATACTTGTTTATGGAGTGGGAAGTGTTATCGCTTTTTGTATGAAAATTTACAGGTAGTCGATCTTCTGATGTAAGAAGCATTCCGGGCGTACGTACCCGATGCCATACCCACAACCACCGAACAGGCAATCGTGGATGTCACCTCTGAACTTGTCTAATTTAAATATCGAATGTCGCTTACTTATATTGATTTACAAACATAACAACCCACGGCATGGTACTAAAACTCGCTGAGCCTCTTAATTGAATGGTCCGGACTTTCTCACGATGGAACATGCACTTTGTACGTACCTCCATTTACCTATCTACAAATGTACCTAGTGGTATAGAAATGCAGCCCTTAGGCTACGGCGAGAGGTTTTAGCTGGCACACTTTTCATACAAAATATAATGAATATAGAAGAATCTCTCGCGCTGAGGATTGTTTCAAATGGAAGATTTTAGGTTAATTTGTTTAAGTACATAATTATAACAATAACAGAAATATTTAAATTTATCTTTCATAAATACTCGATTTAAAAAATATCAGTAGGACAAATGATTGGTTTTGAGCTATGCTGATATCAATTAGAGTATGCTTTAAAATAGCTTATCATCAGTGTATTTCAAAGGATAGGATTTAATAGAATTAGCTTTGTTCTTCCTCACAATATCTTTTCAAGGGTGCAGAGACGCTCGTTCGTATCGCTTGCTAGCTCGATTTTTGCCAATTTGATTATGTTATGTTTGGGACTTCGCACGAATTCATTGTAGTTCACTCAATTTGCTCGCCCGCTCTTGTTTTTGTCACAAGGAAACCAAACGAACCTCTGGGTTGGGTGGGGTTCTCTCTCAAGGAAACCAAATCTGCGGCTTTGCCCTCGTGCCTATGTCCTTTTCAGTACCCTAAAAGGTATGTGTATACAAAATTTCATGATGATCGGTTCAGTAGGTAGGGCATGAAAGCGTAACAATGAAACAAATAAACTCACCTTTGCATTTATAATAGGAGGATTTGGATTAGGATAGTTAGGATAAACTGGGGTTTCCCAGCCAATCCCTCAACTGGTCCCCTATACTATAAATTAAGTGAAATGTCCCCTATAAAGCAAAATATAGCAAAAGTCGATAAACGTTTCGCGATTCAACAAAGACTGTTCTGGAAGCAATTCCATACTCTCCATATTGCGTGCTTTAAACTCTCAATGGAGTTATTTTTAGACGTCCATATATTGTATCTCGGAAGAATTTTAATATGTGAAAGCCAAGTTTTTGTATAAAATTGTAATTTTGTAAATTATAAACCAAGTATTTCAAACGCATTCGCGACTGTATAATTATATAATTCTTTCATGTTTAATTACAATTTTACATAACATTAATATGATCTCAAAGTAAATTCCTATTTCTTTATTATTTCACTAGCAATTTTCCCGTGACTTTGTCTAAGTAAATTATAGCCTGTGACACCCGCAAATATTTTTTCCATAGGTGAAATAATTTTGAACATCGGTCCAGTAGTTTCGGAGCCTATTCAGTGCAAACAAACAATCATGTCTTTCCTTTTTACAATATTAGTATAGATATAGATATAACTTTACGACATAAAACCATGATCAATAAAATATTCCAAATTAGTAATTAGCTACTTCATCTTTTAACTGACTTATAAATAAGCGAAACGGTTTAATGTGTTGTTTGTTTTACTTTTTGTTTTATATTAGTAACAATAAATAGTAAATTTATAAAAAAATACTAATATCACATTTCAATTTTCTATCTTACTTGAAAAAAGCTTGAAAACATGGTAAACATTTGATAAATTGTAAAGTCAATATTTATCTTTACTTAGCCCAAGTGTAAGTCTCAGGCAGCATAAGCCTGAGTAAACATAATTCAAATGTAGGCAAAGTAAATATACAGCTTTTTTGTTGTCTAGACGTTTATATAATTTCAGCTAACAATAATTGATATAACAGAATGAGTGCAGCGGCAGTATAGCAGCGTTAATAATAGCATGTGATGCGACTAAGGAAATTCAATTTAATATTTAGCAAATTAACTAATATGTAGAAAGGATGGATGAAAGAAGACTCGCAAAGAAACTCTACAAGGCAAATGTGACCGGAAGAGTAAGTCAGGGCCGGCTTCGACGCACATACGTGACCAGATTGCGGACATTCTTGCCAAGGGGCGAGTCAGGAGTATCCGAAACCGACGAGCATGTATGAAAAGAGTGATGGATGTAGATGAAGCGAGTGAGTTTTGTAAGGGTCGTAGCAAGTGGAGGTCCTTGGTCTCTGCCTCCATGTGACAGAAGCGTGATAGTATGTATATAATAAGAATTCAGCGCATCACGTTTAAACAAAACGTGTTCATTCAGGGCCAACGGAACAGTTTTTTGTTAAATTAATTTGTGTAAAAGCCAAGATTTTAGTTGTAGTAGAGCCTCTCTACCGGCGAAAATCACTTTTGCTAGTACCATGAATGGGCCGGCTCGTCCGGGGAAGTACCACACTCTCACAGAAAATCGACGTTTGTAGTATCTTTACCGCTGTGAGCTTCGTTCGGTGAGTGAGAGCCGGAGGCCCATCTCTCTCTCCCCTCTGGGAGGGGAAAATAAAAGGCCGGCAATGCTCCTGTGACACCCCTGGTGTTGCAGTTGTCCATGGGCAGCGGTGATCACTTACTATCAGGTGACCCGCTTGTTCGTTTGCAGTCCTATGACAAAAAAAGATACAAATTATAAAGAACACAGTCCTACAAGAGCAGTTAGTCTCTTAAGGTGTCCTCAACTGCCTGTCTGGTGATTGCAAGGAAAGGCATCGGGTACACGCACCTGGACTCTTGAGCTGTTACTTTTTCAGTCCCAATACATCAAATGATAGCTCAATGGCCCAGTGATTGTAATCACTGTAAGCGTTTACGCAGGTAAAGCAACCCTTGACGCGGTCCCTACTTGGATGGGTGACCACAAGTGACATAAAAAAATATCTCGTGCTCCGTGCTTCGAAAGGCACGTTAAGCCGTTGGTCCCGGCTGTCATCATTGATGGCAGTTGTTAGGCTATGTCAGATGCCTCTAGGCACCTTGAAAAATCTGACACCAGTGTTGGCCACACACACGAAAAACAAAACAACAACAACAATAATACATCAAAGCAAGTAGTATCCCATACCTTTACATACATCATTTTATCACGTTCTCCCACTCCAACAAAGTCTTACCGTTCCTTCGCTAAATAAAACAGTTTGATCGTGCAGCAGCGTTGGAACCGAGATAAGCCAAACACTGCCCTCACCAACCCATCTGCCAAGCGTGGGGAGTATGGCAAAAAATCTTATAATGCAAATCCTAGGCCTTTGTCCAGCAGTAGTCCTCTTACGGCTAATATGATGGTGATGATGTCTTTGAGTAAACGGGCTTAAGCCTTATTAAAATCTAGGTCGTATAACAACGCGAGCGCAGAATAATTAGTATAAAACGATAATCATATGCAGTAAAAGTGGGTGTCCGAATTCTGGCACAGATCGCTTCGTTCGAGCTTAAGTGAAATAAGTATAATGTTGTTTGTTTGTGTTCTTTTATTATTATTTGTCGTATGCGCATTTTTTATATACAACGTGTAACCTGACTCTCTAAACTCGCTGAAGGGGTGTTTCAGAGCGTCAATAAGAACAATTTTTCTTATGTTATAATTTTTCTTCAATGCTAGAAAGAAAAAAAATCGACATTTTCATACAAAGTGTTCAACCAGGGCTGTTGAACTGCCTCCGTGGTTCAGCCGGAGGTCGTGGGTTCGATTCCCACGGGAAGCATACTTTGTTAAGTTGTTTCCAGTTTGGTTAGGACATTGCAGGCATGAATCACCTGATTGTCTGATAAGAAAGATGATTCCGTGCTTCGGAAGGCACGTCAAGCCGGTGGTCCTGGCTGCCATCTGGTAGTCGTTAAAGGAACCACGTCAGAGGCCGAGAGGCGGCTCCGAAGAACTCTGACACTAGGGTGTGCATGGTCGACTGTCCATGTGTCACCTACACGAAATGATAATGATGACGAGCCAGGGCAATTAGTATGAAATAGTTAAAAAACATCTGTTTCCCAGATTTGGTCCCGTAGGAAAAGTTGTTCATATTGACGGTCTAAGTCACCGCTTTAAGGGAATGTTAAGCGTCGAATTAAACGATGTATCTATACCAAGTTTTTTTTAATCTTTTGTGTTTGTAGAATTGAATTAAGATGTTTTGATCAGTTAAGTATTCTTTTACTCTATCATCTGAATAGAACAAATCGAATTTTTACTTCAGGAGTGAATAATTTAAAGTATTTTTGGTATAATTTTTTTTTGCATTTGATAAATTAAGAAAACTCTCATTACCATCAAAAGCGGCCACATGTGGTGGTAATGAGTGCTCATAATTGACCTTAAAAATTTGTTTACTAGTTACAAGCAAACAAATTTTTATTGCGATTAATTTAAAAATGCTTTTAAACAACCTTATCCTAAATATTTATTACTAAATATGCACTTGTAATTGAAAACAAACCAATAACACAGATCTTTATTCATACTATAAACTAAGATTTTAAACTAAAACTAATTTTAAAATAATAAATAAGAGTACTTAAAAACTAAACTTAAGTAAAATCAAAATCACAAAATAAAGATAACCTATAAATAAAAAATATCACGTAGATCATTGCCCTGCGGCAGGGTCCCCAAAAGGCTGGCTGCATTGCCACGTTGGATGGCAATGCTAATTTGTTGTGCAAAATAATTGCCAGCCCTTTGGTCACCAGATACTTCGACCAGCCGTTTACCAATTTTTTGGAATAACTTATGAGCTGAGGGCCCCACGGACCCAAAGTCTCCACCCCAAACGGCTCAAATATGTTGCCATTACCGAGGCATGCATATTTGCGCCTCTTGAGGGCCTCAGCGATGGCCGCAGTTGTGCCAGCCTTGCAACTGGTGCCATGGAGTTTTTTTTTTTATTAAAAAATAATATTACTAAATAGTCTTTATCCAAATAGAAAAGCAGAATAAAATCAATGATTATAAATGTTAACCACGACTAAAACTTCAAATACCCAAAATCCTACCACCGACGCATCCAGTTCCAATACCACTTATCTGGCAACACATCTATTTATGGTCACAGGCCCATAAATACAGATCACCATCACTTTTACTCTCACCGACTCCATGACGCGCGTTACCAAAATCTTGCGACATAGGTGAAAGTTACAAATGAATTATTTAAGTTTTCGTGATTATTACCCGTAAACAATGAGATATGGGTTGAAATGTAGCACTTTCTTATATCATTGGGTAAAGTTTCTAATTGATGATGATGCAAGGAAGGTAAGCAACTGGAGGCAGTACGGACATTGTTGTTTAATCTTCGTGTGTTTAATTGACAAACACTGGTGACAGAGAAGGAATCTGATAAAGCTAAAAGACTGCTTCCGTGGTGCAGTGGTTAACACGCCAACCTACGACATAAGAGGTTCCGAGTTCAATGTCTATCCTGGTCATGATGGAAATCGTTCCTTTTCAGATTGGCCTGAGTCTTCTACACACCCACCAACAAGCTAAACCTTTAGGTCTCCTAGACCTGGGCTCTGTCTACCCCGCAAGCGCGAAAGGGTGAAAGAAGTAGCAATATGTATTTACATACATATTGCTACTTCTTTCGCCCTTACGTAAAGTACCTACTAATGGACTCAGATTGAGAGATTAAAATGAAAGAGGGTACTATTCTAATCACAGATCTAAATAAAGGTCAAAAGCTTACTTGTTCGACTCGAGCTTTGTAGGTGAAACGTCGGGGTAAAGGTCAAACGGATGTGAATTTCTAAAGATAGGTCTAACTGGTATCTTTACAGGTTTAAACACAGAGATGAGACGTATACAGACAGACTGTCCGTGTGATTAAGTTTGGTTAGTTACATTTTAACTACTTATAGATGACTGCAATATATCCTATCCTATCATTTCCTTCTCTTTACATAATAAATAGCCATGCATGGTTCCCGGCAGAGTAGAATAGGCCACTCCAAGTCTTCTCGTGGATGTCGTAGAAGGCGACTTAGGAAACACAAGCTAAATAAAACTTATAAACACCGAAGAAACCTCTCCAACCCGTCTGTCCAGTGTGGAGAGTGTAGGCCAAATCTTCTGACTGCTCTGGCTAATATATGGTTTTATTAGTACAGAGAGGGTCATGCTCCACAGTGGACACTAAAAAAGATGATGGTGGAGGAGACTGATGATGATGATGACATATTATAAAATGAAACATCCGCTGTCTGTTTGCTTAGGTCTATCAATATACTACTCAACGGATTTCAATGCAATTTTCAGCAATAGATAGAGTGATTTGTGACGAACATTTATAAGTATACCCTGCACATAGGCCGATCTCGTAGATCTTCAGAGAGAGGTTTCAGGATGGTGTCCTATAGAACAAGATATACTTTTAACCAAGCGATACGACAAAAAAAAATGTCCAGTCAAAAGGCCGATATTATAAAACGTTTGAGTTTTATCATATTCACCATTTTAGCCTCAAGAGCTCCACTGGTCTTCTTCAAATCTTTTTGAAATAACCGATAAATAACGCACTGAATATAGTTTGCTATCTAAACTAGTCGTATCTAAACCAAAATTTTCAGGATCTTTGGTCAAATCAGGCCATGATAAGTAGTGAATGATAGGTTAGGCAATATAATAATAATATTTATTTCTTTCCCATACCTAAAAACCCCGTTTCTATTAGTACCTCAGATGCGTAAACAAAAATCATTTCTAATTCACCAAGTAATTCCAGAGCAATTTCTAATGAAATTAAGGTAATAACACACCCTGACCCACTTGTAGGTAGCGTGTACCCGCTATGCGTAGCGAACAAGCTCGAATTAATTTCGAATGTGCTGTGAAAGTGATCACCTCTTCGGAAGCACCTGTGTGGAAAACATACGGGTTGAAAATACAACGAGCATCTTATCGAATATATTTTTTTTATCATGGGATGATCCTCAAAAATCTTAGGATCCTAATTGTAAGTGATCACCGCTGCCCATGTACAACTGCAACACCAGTATTAAGTATTACCAGAGTGCTTCGGGCCTTTACTTTTTTCTCCCTAGATGGGAAGGGGGTATGGGCCTTCGGCTCTCTCAATCACCCAATGAAGCATAGAAGCGGCAAAGCTACTACTCAAACGTCAATTTTCTGTGAGAGTGTAGTACTTCCCCGGACGAGCCGGCCCATTTATGCTACTAGAAAAAGTGAATTATGCCGGTAATATAACATGCTATCGATTTTATGTAGGAAATAAGCTTGACTTAATTTCGAATGTGCTATGAAAGTGATCACTTCGTCGGAAGCGCCTGTGTGGAAGACATACCTAGTAGTAGTAGTATATATAGTGGTTAACACGCCATCCTGCGACACGGGGTTCCGGGTTCAATCCCCGGTGAGGTCATGATGGAAAACGATCTTTTTCAGATTGACTTGGGTTGGGTGTTTATGATGATGTGTGTGCCTGCGACACAAGTTTACAACTTACTGTGGGGCTAGCTAAATTTTTGTGATTTGTCCTATGACTCTTACTAAAAAAACCATTCGCAAATAATAATTTATGTATTTACTTAATTAAAATGCGCTTAAAAAATAATCATCTCTTTGTAAGCATCTTTATGGGATACTACTGTGCCTGCAACTTTGCCACAAAGTATCCTATGTTCTTTCTCAGCCTCAAGACTATCTGTGTACCAAATTTATTGTATCAGTAGTTTTGGCGTGAAAACAAGACAGACAGACCAAGTTACTTTCGCGTTTATAATATAAGAATGGCTAAATACTAAGCATCTTATCAATATGCGTACTATGCCACGATTAGGCTCACTAATAATTTTTTAATAAATTCATTATTGAAAACCGAAATATTTGCAAATTAGCATTTGACACAATTGGTTTCTATATATTTTTGAAGCCGTTTTTGCCTGTTAATTAAACCATTACATTTCTGTCATGTCAGTTTCGACTTGACACGCAATACCTTATTGTTGTTAAGTATTTGTTTTTTTTATATATATAAACCTACGCACAGCAAGCTTGTCACATTATTAGTCCGTGTATTTTCCAACAGGTTTCTTATGAAGTCACCGACGTCTGCAAGATTAATATAAAACTTCTGACACAAGTTACACTTGCGTAACGAATGCGTATACTTTGACGTATTTTAGTGAACAGAGAGTCACATCCGGTTGACCCCGACACTGCCATACTAGAGTTTCACCTACTCTTGTAAAATCGTATAAACCAGAAATTCTTTTGTCATTTCCGGTGCTGTGAATGATTTGGTCGACAGTTACTAGGTACCGGCTTTTTTACATGTACTTGGTTTTTAGGATACCGTAAAAACGGGACCCTATTCACGAGACTTCGTTTCGAGCTGTATCTCATCATGAATTAAGGCGCTTCCTACGGAATCCATGGGAAGACTTCGAGTGGTCCTATTCTACTCTGCCGGGAACCACACGGCATGCTGTGTTTTTTTGTCTTGCCTTGTTATGAATGTTTAATTAGTGTGTTGGTATAAATTTTGAAATTGTAGTTAAAGCAATTCCACTATTTGCTTGAAGTTAAATTATTTTTAACACAAATACAAATTTATTTGATTTCTCTTGGCTAGATAAACATACAGTAGATATAAATCAGACATAAAGAGACTGACACTTTTGTTTTATTTAAACTGCCTCATCATCATCATCATCAGGTACTTCCAGTCTCCACTGCAGGAGCACGGCCCTCTCTGTACTACCAGAGCCATATACTAGCCTGAGCAGTCAGAGGAGTTGGCCTACACTCTCCACGCTGGCCAGATGGGTTGGAGAGGTCTCTTTGATGTTAATAAGCTTTGTTTAGCTTGGTCGTGGATGTCGTAAAAGGCTTAGTCGCCTTTTACGACATCCACGGGATGACTTGGAGTGGTCCTATTCTACTCTGCCAGGAACCACACTGCCTAATGTTACCAAATTTTTGGTATTTTACAAGCTATTCTTTTTTTATCGTGTGCATGTATGTCATTTCTTTGAGTCCAATCTTGCAAGAAAATTTTTAAAAATTCATTTTTGCCGATTGAGCTAAAATTTGAGCAAGTATTTACGTCGAACGATAATGCCCTAAGTACCATAAATATAATCTGATGTATGAGTCAGGAGGCGGCTATATGCACTTATTACTATTCTAAACTATTCTTATTAGTCTAAACTAAAGATAAACCCCAACCGTCTTATTATAAAAAGCGGACTAACTATTAAACCATCTCTAAGTCGGTTCTCAAGTCAAGTACAAAGGAAAATCGTATTATAAAAAAAGGTTTATCGCTTAAGTCATACATGATCCTAGGTCAAAAGATAAACCAGCATTTCACAAGTTTAACTTCAATACTAACTCATTTTGTAACTAACAAATAGATTTTTTTACTACAAAAGTATATTTTGATGCTAGAATCTACGTGAATCTAGATACTTACTTATTTTACAATAAGCGAATACTTAATAAATACAAAGAAAGCAGTACAAATATCACGTAAAATAATTTAATGATTTGAAGATTTACATGTCGTAAATATATTATTTTATCACTTTCAACACTATTATTGTCATTTTTATTTCACAACAACTAGAAAACCATGCTTAGACACCTGGAACCATTGACATTTCACCATCGTAAATAAACTTTGAGGTTAGTTTCAACATAATTATCGGCGATCCTTATCAGCATCTACAAAACAATACTTTTTGTACAGACGACCACGGCTCCTTCAATTCAATAAATTTGATTTACTTTTTACAATCTAATATAAAACAATTTTCGAGGTTACTATTTGATTTCTTTGGAAAAAATACAATTTGTTACGCGCGCTCAGATACGTTCCGTTTCAGGGTTATAAGGTTACCAACAGTTACGTAAAAAAATATTTGCAGGTAAAAAGTATGGTTTATGTAATCAAACCTTTGAATATATCATTTTATAACAAAAATATACATCTTTTATCATTTCAATTTTATTATTTTTAAGTTTTATAATATTTCAATCAAAAAATTTTTAAAAATAATTACAATTATCATGAAGATCGGAACGATGTAGTGGAATGATTGAATGAATGAACGAATGAAATATGCTTTCGGGGGATCGTCTCAGATCTAATTCGATCGTGACTTAGTTCACTTTTTATAATGAAGCAAAGTTTAATTTCCTAAACTTGACTTGATCCATCACGAGTCCGAACTAAGGTAGAAAAGGTTTAAACCTATTTTTGCCGTTTTTTTGTAATAAGACGGATAGTGTCAGGGTTTATTTCATTTGAAACACCACTGTATATCGTAAAGCTTGTCACAAAATGAAAATTTTAATAAAAAAATACTTTTTTAATTTTCTATCAGCGTTAAATCGGTACTGAAAAAATGAGGTCATAAAAAAATTTCGACATAAAATTAAATGTAAGTAGTATTTTAATGGAATAAATAAATCAATATAGTTTTATCAAAATTAGGAAGAATTCTACTAAGGGGCATTAAACCATCTTTTGATTTATGATTGATTATGTATGGAAACTGAGAAATCAAAAATTTTTACCATTGTTGATTGAAGATGAATTGGCCCGTGAAATTGAACAACTCTTATAGGACCAACTTATACCATCCATATTCCCTTGAAAATGAATTGACCCGTAAAAATTTTATTCTTATTTAGTCGTAATGGTATTCGTTAAAATGATCAACTGTTATAGGACGTAGAGGACCAATGCTCCAACATTTAGTTATATCTTCTTCTTCTTCTTCTTCTATATATATAAAACAAAGACGGGTTTGTTACAACACTTATAACTCGAGATCTGTTGAACCAATTTTCATGGTTATTGATTCGTTGGATTTGTCTCCGCCCCGAATAGCAGAATACATCTTTAAAACAATGAAAACTCGATATGTGTAATGAATAACTTAATCATTGACTGTTAGGCGGTACGAAGTTCGCCGGGTCAGCTAGTTTTTTCATATAAAACTGTTCGGCTGGATACATGGCCATTATTTAAAATAACACGACGTTTTTGTTAAAGTCGGCATTACATAAAACCATTAATTAATATGCTCTAGTACGTATCAAATAGGTATATCAAGTTAAAAATCTTTCAACGCCATCTCTCGGAAAAAGCGGAAAACGAGTAAAACATTCTTTCACTGAGAAAGTAGTCAGCAAGGCGCTACATTTTTATTCGTGATAGTTCCACAAGCAGCCACGGAGAAAGGCTTTCTCTGGGTCAGATGCGCTTGCGCACGCAAGCACAGGTGATTTTAAAGATTAACTTTAGCAGTATTAATAGTGTCTAAAGCAGCCGTGGAGAAAGGCTTTCTCTTGCGAAAGCGCTTAAGCACAAGCAATCCTCATTCTTAATATGTACTTAGCTTGAACGAGTAATTAACAGTTCCTAGAGCAGCCACAGAAAGGATTCTGCTTGATTATATAAATCATCATCATCATCATCATTTAGTGTAGATGACACGGTCAATCGACCTTGCACACACTGGAGTCAGAGTTCTTCGGAACCGCCTCTCGGCCTCTGACGTGGTTCCTTTAACGACTACCAGATGGCAGCTGGGACCACCGGCTTAACGTGCCTTCCGTAGCACGGAATCATCTTTCTTATCAGACAATCAGGTGATTCATGCCTGCAATGCCCTAACCAAACTGGAAACAACTTAACAAAGTATGCTTGCCGTGGGAATCGAACCCACGACCCCCGGGTCAATAAGGCAAACGCCTTAACCACTGGACCACGGAGGCAGTTCCACCAGATGGGCCGCATGCCTGTTTGCCTACTTAATTGTATAAAAAAAGTCTGATTTAAATTTGGAAACGGAAATTACACCCAGACTGTTTGGCGGCGAGAAACTGGTACTGGCCCTTGCTTGAAAGTGTCTTGTTGTAACGCCTGAGGCGAGGATATAAGTAAGGTCAGAATTAAGAATAAAACCATTCCACCGGCCGCCGTGTGGTTCCCGGCAGAGTAGAATAGAACCACTCTAAGTCTTCCCGTGGATGTCGCAGGAGGCGACTAAGGGAAAGACAAGCTAAACAAAGCTCATAAAAATCAACCTTTTCAACCCATCTAGCCAGCGTGGAGAGTGTTCAAACTGTACCAAATCCTCTGACTACTCTGGCTAATAATTATATGGGCTCTGGTAGCACAGAGAGGGTCATGTTCCAGCAGTGGAGACTCTCATCTTAGCGATTCCTGGTTGTATTTTCAGCTGTGATCCGAGCCCGGGGTCCACTTTTATGACAGTATTCAAGCTTTAACTGGAATCAGCAGAAGTTTTTTTGGCTGGCTGCCTGTCTGATGCCAACCCTCTTTGACTGATTGACAATCTCTGTGGCGTGTAAAATATGACGAGCTCCGTGGCGCAGCGGTCAACTTGCCTGCGACACAGATAGTCCCGAGTTCGATCCCCGATCAGGTCAAGATGGAAAATGATCTTTTTATATTGACTTAGGTCTTGGATGTTCATCTATATATGTATTTGTTATAAAATATAGTATCGTTGAGTAAGTATCCCATTACATAAATGTTGAACTTACTTTGGGGCTAGCTTAATCTGTGTGATTTGTCCGTATATGCCCTGTGTGTGTAAATATGTATAAAATGGAAAACCAATTGTTTTCAGATTGGCCAGGGTCTTGGATTTTTATCTTTTTAATAATTTATTACAAAATAAAGTATCGGTGCGTAAATATATGACGACACAAGTTCACAATTTACTGTTGGCTATCTGTATGATTGGTCTCTATATATTTGTGTTTTGTTTATATTTATTTGTTAAAAACATCATTTGACAAATCCCACCAAGACCAGATCTGGTTATCTATTTCTACTTTTATCATTAGTTAGCGGCGTGAAAGTTATGCCAGATCCCATTACCCATTACGCAGCTTGCTAGATCTGTGTTGACCACTTACACACACGAAAAGTAAAGAGTAAGAAGAGACACGTAAGCACTGTGGATGGTATTGATGCGAAGGCTATGGAAGAGTGCAAAAAATTTTATACTTTAGAAACTTTTAAAAGTATAATTACGATATATAATACGATACAAAAACGCCAAAATAAAGGATAACATAAACGTAACATTAAATTTATCAACGGGTCTTTTTTAGTCTCCACTGCAGAAGCACAACCAGCTCTGTACTACCAGAGCCATATATTGGCCAGAGTAGTCAGGATTTGGCCTACACTCTCCACGCTGGCCAGACGAGTTAGGGAGGGCTCATTTATGTTTATAAGTTTTGTTTAGTTTGTGTTTTCTAAGTCACCTTCTAGGTCATCCTCGGGAAGACTTGGAGTGGTCCTATTCTATTCTACTGGGAGCCAGATTTATTCCTTTAACAAACCTATTTTGCCCTTGACACTTAAATTTTTTACACAAAATGTTTTCTGTAACCAACGAGTTAGAAAACTGATTTCGTATTTTTTTATGTACATACAGTACGTACCCACAAAGGCATTTCACTGTATCTGCAGTTAAAACTTGAATGTTCTAAATGAAAAAGTGCGTGTGTGTGCGTGAGCTGTTGCATAGTTATGCCCACGTTATGCCAATGTAAACCCTATTGGCTGTAACAGTTATTAGTAGTTGTATTTTCAAAAATACCGGCTTGAAATTTGGATGGAAATTGTTTTTATTTTGTTTTTCTTTTAAAACAGACATAGGTAAATAACAGTGTTCAAAACACTCTATTCAGATACTGGTAGAGTTCTTGATTACGAGATCATACTCAGACAGTTTGGCGACACAGAACTGGTACATGACCCTTGCTTGAAAGTGTGACTCGTCATAACGCCAGAGGGCCAAAACTGGCTCTGCCTTTAAGTCAACGTTATAAAAATATGGAATGCATCAGTTTTTGGAATGTCCCTAGATGGTGACACTGATGATATTCTTAACAGCATCTTTTTAAATCCACCAATAATACGAAAGGCCCTGTCTGATAAGAAAGATGGTTCCGTGCTACGGAAGGCACGTTAAGCCGTTGGTCGCGGCTGACATCTGTTTATCGTTAAAGGAACCACGTCAGAGGAGAGAGGCTATTCCGAAGAACTCTGATACCAGGGTGTGCATGGTCGACTGACCGTGTCATCTACCCGAAATGATGATGACTACCCCACGACCATCATTATTCATACACAAAATCATAATAACACATAACCTTTCACTTACACTTGGTACGCACACCAAAATGCCACTTTTCTAATCACTTAGCATTAAAAGACTATAAGGCGTTCGATCACGACCAATAAGGTCGTATATATTCGACTATTGGTATTTGAGATACGTGAGGGAAAATGTATGGATGGGTGGCATGACATAATTTCAGTTCCTTGTTGTATAAGTCAGCAATCCATTTACATTTTAATATCATAGGCATAAAGAAACGACTATTGTACGAAACAAGAGCAAACCTAATTTACATGAAAATATGTAATAGTAATATTATTTTCATGCGACTTCGTCCGCAGATAAATTAGCTTTAAATAGGTGAAAGAATTATTAAAATCGTTCTGGTAGTTTTGAAGCCTATTCAATTCAATGCAAAAAACCAACTTACGATCAAATCATTCTTCTGTATAATATAAGTTCGGTATTTGAGATACGTGAGGGAAAATATATGGATGGATGGCATGACATAATTTTAGTTCCTTGTTGTATAAAAAGTCAGTATATATTAAATTTTTTTCGTATTATATATGTATATATAATTTTTCTTCGTTCGCGTAAATCATAGCCTATGTCACCTGCAGATCAATTAGCTTGGTATAACATACATACATACTATCACGTCTTTTTCCCTGGCGGGGTAGACAGAGCCCAGGTCTGTAAAACCTTGAGGCCACGTTTAGCATGTTGGTGGGCTTGTAGGTGAGAACGATCAAAATAGTGATGGGTTGCTAGCCGCATCGCCTATAGACATGATTCCTGATGCCCATTCCCTCGATCGGCTTTTACGATCTGCGCGGGAAGAGAAGCAGCTGGTACATTCTATGTTTTTTCTTTTCTCCCAGACCAGCATGGAAGGAAGCTTGGTATAAATAAAAGTATTTTGAAAATCATTCAAGTAGTTCATCATATAAAAAAACTTGAGTTTGTCAACCAAAACAAATTTTGGAATCCGAATTCATGAAGAGATTTCGGGAGAGATGAAGTAGACTACAAGCTTTGATTCTACAAGTAGATCATTTATACAAAGTGACACATGCAAAATTTAAGCATTTTTTTTTTCTTGTTCTCCAACTTCTAAAATATTTCAGTTGTATTCGAATTTCTGATAAAAAGAAACTTCAGCACCTTATAATGATCAAAACTCTGAAATATTTACGTAGTTGCGTATATGTTACAGCCATAGATAAAAGCAAATATTAATTTTAATCCAAATAAAAAAAATCCGGCCATGTGCGTGTCGGGCCACGCGCAGTGTAGGGTTCCAATTTTTTTTCTTGATTTTTTTCTACTACTTTTTTGGCATAACTATCGCTATATACGCTATACATACCCATACCAAATGATAGCTTTCTAGTACTTATAGCCTCTGAGTAAAACCCAAGTAAAACCGCAGACAGACAGACAGACATGGCGAAACTATAAGGGTTCCTTGTTTATTACGGTTAGTATATGGCTCTGGTGGTACAGAGAGGGTCGTGCTCCTGCAGTGGAGACTAGAAAGACCTGATAATGATGATGATTACTAAGGAACCCTAAAAACAATCTGAGTAGAATTTATTACACTTCATTCACAAACGTAGGCTAACATATTTATAAAACCAATATAGTGTGATGAATTATGTTCATCAAGAGGTCGCAACCTTTTGCTTATAAAATAGATTACACAATATTTTATACTTATAAAACACTTTCTAATACGTATCTTCTTTGAAATAAATTATTACTTTTCTCATGGTATTATTATAGCAACTTTTTGTGCGTTATATTGACGCAAGAGTCGGATGTCTAAAACTGCCTGAAGGCATGCGACATAGTTTAATGACGAATCATGGGCAATTTCTATACTGGCCAGAAAAAAAACAGAAACTATGAATGTACCATATTATAGAACTGTTATTTCCGTTTATGAGGATCGACTTCAATCCTTGTCCTAACTAATATTATAAATGTGAAAGTGAATTAGTTAGTTTGTTTCTACATTTATTTCTTACGCTTTCACGCCGTTCTGAACCGATCATCATGAAATTTTGCAAACACATATGTTAGGGCACTGAGAAGGATATAGGCTATATATTACGCGGGTGGAACCGCATAACATAACATATCATGATCTCAACCCCAAGAAGTTCAAGAAATAGGAATTTCCCAATATGGGGGATTTTGCCATGCTCACCACGCTGGGCAGACGGATAAGTGAGCGTATTTTATTCGGCTTATCTTGATTCCTACACTCCTGTTCTTTGAAACCGTTTTTTGAGCGAGGGAAGAGTAGGAGTTTATCGAAATGAGGAAACAAGATAAAGGTATTTAGGATGCTACTTGCTTAGATGGATTAGGGATAAGTAAGTGTGGTTACCGGCAGAGTAGAATAGGACCACTCCAAGTCTTCCCCTGGATGTCGTAAAAGGCGACTAAGGAAACAGAAGCTAAACAAAGCTTATTAACATCAAAGAGTGTAGGCCAAATCCTCTGACTACTCAGGCTAGTATATGGCTCTGGTAGTACAGAGAGGTTCGTGCTCCTGCAGTGGAGACTAGAAAGACCTGATGATGAAGTAAGTAAGCAGCTCGGGAAGCAGGGCGCGCGTATCCGTTGCCATATCTGCAACCACCGAACATGCAGTTGGGGATGTTAAATGACAAAATGCATGAAATATCATTAGCATAGTTTAAGTAGGCATAGGCTTCAAGTACTTTGGGCTTAGGTTCTGTATGTAGAAGGGATACAAATGTGATTAATAATTATATATACCTATATTTAATATTGTTTACTATTCCAGTAAGAAAATAGACCAATATAAGAGTTCAGCGAGTCAACTGTCGTTATTTACCAATTTATTTTTGTGATATAGGACGGCAAAAGAGCAAGCGGGTCACCTGATGGTAAGTGATCTTCACTGCCCATGGACAACTGCAACACCAGGGGTTTGACAAGAGCGTTGTCGGCCTTTTAAGAGAACAAAGACTCGTTTTTTGAAGGAACCAATGTCATATCGATCTGGGAATACCGCCGCAGGAAGTTGCTTCCATAGTTCGATCGTTCGTGGTCGTACCTATGTTCCACTTGCTACCTACTGAACATAATGCTCTTAGCTTAAATATAAGATAGTAGTCATAGAGTAAGGGTTTGGAAAAGTTGATATTATTAGTCAAAGTTTTATGTATAGGTATACCTGGTACACACATTAAAGGTGAACTTTGGAAGCGAGCGTCTATAGCGTCAGTGGCGCCGCGTCTGTGACGCCGCGACAGAGCGACAAATCATTGTTCAATACAAATGTATGAAATTTTAGCGAACATCATACGAGCATAGCGAAACTGACGCGGTGCCACTGTCGCGGCACCACTGACGCTATAGACGCTCGCTTCCAAAGTCTACCTTAAGGTGGACTTTGGAAGCGAGCGTCTATAGCGTCAATGGCGCCGCGTCTGTGACGCCGCGACAGAGCGACAGATCGTTGTTCAATACAAATGTATGAAATTTTAGTGAACATCATTCGAGCATAGCGACAGTGGCGCTCACGTCAGTGGCGCCACTGACGCTATAGAGACGCTCGCTTCCAAAGTCCACCTTAACTCGTAAGAAAACTATAGAGTACAGTTCAGTACATCCTATGACGTTCCAAATATACCGTTTCAGTATAATTTGCCATTTAAACAACAATAACGGATTATAAGAACCAAAGAGCAGATGATGTTACTGTACCAGAAATATGAAACAACTTTTTAACAATGCTACTTACCAAATTCGTTTTCTCTTAAAGTTTAAGAGTGCACTCAACTTTCGCATTGCATACCAACTAGAAACACTGAGATACTTTTCACTAGTCATAAGAAAACAATTTAGTACACTTGTTTTGAACACGAAATTCCGGTAAAAGATCTCAAAACTCAAAATGGGCATGACGAGTCCATGAATCATGTTTCTGGGCCTCGCACCCATTCATCACTTAGATTTGCACCTGCTTACAATAATTACGAATTTTTCGCCCCATCAAGATCTTTTCAATAATCCGTTTTGGTAGCTCTGTAGAGAATTGATAATCAAATCTTGTGAAGTAAATGACCGTGGATAGGCCACACACTCCGGAGTGAGTCTACCCACATTCACATAGAGAAGCATTAGAAGCATTCGACCGTCAAACTCATTTACAAATATGTAGACGTCTAAATTGATGATTTAGACAAAATTTAACAAATTTTAGTAGTCATTTTAAGGACAATAACTTCACTGGACTTCACCTTACGCCAAACTTCAGGGCTAACTATAAGGATCAAATAGCATATTTCTCTTTTATATCGTTACTACTACTAGTAGTACTAGCTGCTGTCCACCTTCTCCATAGGATTATCAACGTGTATGCCAAATTTCAAGATGATTGGTTCAGTAGATAATGCGTGAAGAAGTAACAAACGAATATTCAAACTCACTTTCGCATTTATAATATTAGTTGTGATTTTTCTAAATACTTTAAAATAAAGGCGGAAGCAAAAAGCGAATGGGTCTGAGACAATAATTCGCGTGGTCATCGGTTGCGCAAGATGTAAAATATTTTTCGCGAGAGTATCCATCGTAATATAGATTACTCTCGTCTCGGTTAAGGTACATGAAGTACAAAATGTAAAGCGTTGGATGTGACATTAACATGTTTGTCTTCAATGTTCGACGTGTAATATCAGCGGTCTTAAAAAAAATCGGCCAAGTGCGAAAGGTTCCATACTATTATCTATCAGCATTAGACTATCCTGCAAAACCGGCAAAAATATCATGTTTGAAGCACGGGAAATTAAACCCTTAAGAGTCCCACGTAAAGCCGAAATCCCATACAAACGTAGTTTGGTTTTAGTTTTACAACAGTTAAGCCAATCTCAACCAAATTTCGTACATACGACCGGATAAGGCATATTGATGTTTATATTCAGATTTCAATTTTAAAAACAATATACCTATACAAAATTACAGCGAGTAGAAGTTTCGTATCGAAAACTTCTAATCGCTATAATTTTGTTCAATTGTTTATTTTAAGTAAATATATATCTAAATATTCTGTGAATATTTCAAGAGTCTACCTGTTGCCGCTATTCATACCGAGCAAAAAAGTCACGTTTGTTGTATGAAACCCCCCGGTAAATATTCATTTTATTATTTTTTTAGTATTTCTTGTTATATTCGCAACAGAAATGCATCATCTGTGAAAATTTCAACTATCTTACTATCACAGTTTATGAGATACAGCTCGGTGACAGACAGACGGACATTAAAGTCTCAGTAATCGGGTCTTGTTTTCACCTTTGGGTACGGGACCCTAAAAACATTATTTTATAAGCTTTTCTTTGTAAAAAACAGTAAAAAGTATTGACGGGCGAAAAAACTTATAAAAAGTTTCAAACAGAATGGTCGGCAACCCTATTTATGGTCCTGGTGTGAAATAAATAACGAATGAAGTAATTCGAATTCAACTTTACATATGTTTTCTAAAAAATTACCAATTAATTCAAGTTTTTAAAAAGGTCGAAGTATACTACTGGTACCAATTAAATAATAAACCATATCCATATTTTGTACATATTAGGAGAGGTAAGTACATAATATTTTTTCTTAGTAGACACCTTACCTATTGTATTTTAATAACTCTGTGAAACATAAAATTCGACATTTTAATTCCCTAGCGGCGAAATATGGCAACTTCTATGTTTAAATTTTGATACAAATGCCACTAGAGCGAGCTCTTAAGAGGCTTACATCACCGAAACTAGCGACACTCGTTATTTAATTCTTGTTCTCCGAAAAAAGAACAAATTGAAAAAATCTACGTTAGTACTTCCTTAGTAAATTACTTGTAGTATTTTTTGAAGAACTTTTTTCGCATCAGCATTTCAGATTGAGAGAACTATTCATTACCACCAAAAGTGGCCGCTTTTGGCGGTAATGCGTAGTTTTCTTGATTAACCAAATACAAAATAATGAAAAGCAACACAAAAATACTAAAAGTCATTTACTAGTGAAGTATTTACGTCGATTTTGTCAATTTGAACTTATTTATTAGTAAAAGAAATAAAACCAAGGGTGGCGCTAGTTGGCTGGTGTAAGCGCCTTAATACAACCTACACAAACATGCTTAACTTGTTTTATTGGCTCTAGGCTCTACTTATCATACAAAGGATTAAGACCTGATTCATATGCATGAATGAATATTACAGGTAGGTAATAAAAATATCCAAGTCTTCCTGTGGATGTCGTATAGGGTGACTTATGAAACAAGCTAAACAAAGCTTATAAACATCAAGATACCTCTCCAACCCGTCCGGCCAGCGTGGAGAGTGTAGGCAAAATCCTCTGACTGCTCTGGCTAATATAGTTTGGTAGTACAGGGAGGGCAGTGCTCCTGCAGTGGAAACATAAAATGACCTGATGATGATGATGAATAACAATACCTATCCTTTTTTAATAAAAAAAAGCGCACGAAGGGTTCCGCGCCATTATTTTATAACATTAGACTATCGAGCAAAAACCGAAAAAATATCATGCTTGCTGTATTGAGAGCCCCCCTTGAAATATTTATGTTATTTATTTTTTATTATTTGTTGTTATAGCAGCAACAGAAATACATCAATTGTGAAAATTTCAGCTGTATATTTATCACGAGCTATGACATACAGCCTGATGACAGACAGACGTCATCGAAGTCTCAGTAATAGTGTCCCGTTTTTACCCTTTGGGTATGAATAAAAAAAAATATAGGGACATATCAAACAAATTGAGCCAGCCCCACAGTAATTTGTAAACTTGTGTCACAGGATACTAACTCAACGATACTATATTTTATAACAAATGCATATATAGATATACATCCAAGACCCAGGTCAATCTGAAAAAGACCATTTTCCATCTTGACCTGACCGGGGATTGAACCCTGGACCATCCGTGTCGCAGGCAGGCGTATTGACCGCTGCGCCACGGAGCTCGTCGTACTCTACTCGTACTCGTAAGACTTGCACTTTCTACCAATCAAGTTTTACCCTGAGCTGCACCATGACTTTCTGAGCTTAAGGTCAGAAGTTCATCTGAGATAAGCTCAACCTGTTTTGTGGAACTTTAGATTTATGAGTATAGTAGTGAATTCATACTTGGATTGTTTCATTATTTATTACCTACAGCTTTTATCTTATTGTTTAAATTCAAAGTTTTTTTTTTATTAAATTAGGTATTTTGGTCAAGCCCTTAATATTTCATACTTTTAAAATGGACTTGCCCAGTTCATTTTTAAATATCATTATGCGTAGAATACGTATTGATTATGTATTGAAAAAATCTTTATCTTATCTTTATTTAAATACATAATTCGATTTATTCATTGACGTTGGGCTTAACACATGACATTATTGAAAATTTTGACAGGCGTTTGCTATTTTTAATTAGGTCTACAATTACCTTTTTTATATTTTAGTTTAAACATGTTGGTCTGCACCTAACTTCAAATAAATTAATGCTATTCTATTATAACGAAAAATACGGATCACTCACGTTTTAAACGTGTCGGTATTTTACATAATAATTATCTACAATTATGTTTAATTTAGCCAGCCATATGAAAAAAAAACCGGCCAAGTGTGAGTCAAACTCGCGCAATGAGGGTTCCGTACAATATGCTTCGTGAACACACACACAATGTGCAAAAAATGTTTTATTCAATTGACTAGCGCCATCTAGTGGTGTTTTAGTGAACTATTTCCCTAGATGAACTTATGGTTGTGAGTTTACCACTTAATTTTCAAGTCATAGAATTCTTATTATTTTTCCTGTAATCTTCAAGGAATGAACAATACTTAATTTTTTTAAAATTTTCGGCCCAGTAGTTTCGGAAATCAGGGGGGGGGGGGATGGTCAGTTTTTGCCTTCTTTTGTGAATAAAATCAAAAGTATTGATTTTACCCGAACAAAAAAAAATGTTTTTGAGATGACACAGTAAGGTTTGCAAAACTTTCTTTTAAAATTTTGTAATTGAGACCAAAATGACCCTTATTTCAAAAAAATCTTTATTTAATTTGCACATCCGTGTTTGGGTCATAGGATTACACTATTTTACCATATTTCATCTAATTTGGTTCAGTAGATTCGGAGAAAATCGGCTGTGACAGACGGACGGACGGACAGACAGACGCTCGAGTGATCCTATAAGGGTTCCGTTTTTCAACTTTTGTACGGAACCCTAAAAATAGGTTTTTTATGCATTTACAATGCTTTTCTAATATATACATATTGAATTAAAAATAAGATATGGGAAAACGATTTTTCAAAATGCCGTGTCCAAAAAAGCTCAATCCCAGCTCCATGCATCCGAAGCACGTGTGATAGATAAAATACGTCACGCCAATCGAGATGTCGATGATTCGTTACTCGAAACTTTCATCTAATCGCTAGTACCTAACGATAACAATGGTGCGCTCGAGTAATTGCTGTTTTGCCGCGTCATAATTATAGTTTTTGTTGAGTCACGCTCTGTGAGAATTTTAAGTCTATGGATTTCTAAATATGAGTAGGTACTATTTTTTATTGACATTGATTTATCAATTCTAAACCGTGTGTAAAAATTTAAAAGGACAAAGTCTTTGCATTTAAGTTTCAACATTTGTATTTCTTTTGTTTTATAATAAGTTTTTTTTTTCAAGCGAAAAATTTTGTAACTAGACCTTATGCTATTCAGAATAGAAATACCACACTGATTATGAAAAAATGAAATAATTAAGCTCACAAAATTTCAGCTGGACAAACAACAGATTTGCTATCATAAATAAAAACCTATTTCTATAATAGTGTGTAATACTATTTAATGATTTGTCTAATAATTAAGTCACTTCAATCAAATCAAATAAATATTATTGTAAACAGTATCCTGGTTCCCAAGATAGAAGGTCTTGCTAGTTTAGAAATCTTTAATATAGATAAATGGAGTTGTTTGAAAGGCAAATAGGGGAGACCTTTGCCCAGCAGTGGGACAATATAGGTTAAAAAATATGTAAGCCTGGAACAATACTGTAATCTTAAAAATGTGTCCATTTCTTCTTCTTCTGTTTTATAATTATTTGCTTCCACCGAGATTTCAGTGATTCTGCCAATGTCCAGTAAATTAAAATACTAAGTATCGGTGTTGTACGGTAAAGTTATAACAAGTAGCATCAAAGATGGCGTATGTTCTTTGATGCCTCGTGGGAGCTTCTGGCGACAAATCTATACGAGTCCATATAACAGTCTACTTTACCTATTTCACAAATTGTTCGTGAGCACGAGCGTTTATAACACCAAACTACACCAATTTTTTATTATAAAGTCCACTAAAATCAATTTGCGAAATCGTCTAAGGCAAATCCCCAACTGCACCCCTTGACTTCCCACCACAAACTCCATATGTCCATTTAAAAAGATTATACATTTTACATGTCTCTTTCAAATAAGATGATTTGAAGACTTATAATTTTCTCTGTGTTAGGCTATTCCTAATGGGGTTACAACCACAAATCGAAGACCACAGATCAGGCACAGCCACAACCACAAGTGTCTGTGGCTCACACGCGTATTTAAGTTCAAGGTTTTGTGGGTCATTGATGTAGAAATGTAAACGTATGAAGGAAACGAAGCTTTAATGAATGAATAGTTCTATTCAAATTTTGGATCTCATGTATCACTTTTTGAACGTCATTTATCTATCTTGGATTTTTTTTTGCAAAATCGAAAACGTACTAGCTTTTCGGAAAACCCTGCTGAGAAGAATACGTCGAAAGAAACTCAGTTCAGTATTGGCCCCTACGTGCCTGAAGGGCAATAATATTAATACTGGGAGACCTGTTCAAGGGTATATCATCATCATCATCATCAGCCTATTGCAGTCCACTGCTGGACATAAGCCTCCCCAAGGGTATATCACATATATTGATATTTCTAGGAACAGGATCTGGCAGGAGCCTACATGACACCAACTTCTCCAAAGGGCCCCTACGTATTGGATCTATAGGTATACCCACGCAAGCTTTTCAAAGGACCAAACCAAAGGGTAAAACCCGGGAAATCAAATGGAGAAACAAATATTAATACTTACGTGGAATAAATTCATTATTCAGCGTGTAAATTTATCCTCGATATACCCTTAAAGGACTTAGTCCGTTATTATGAACAACATTTCCTATGGGATCAATGCTGGGAACAAAAAATTTTTATTTCGATATTTTTACACAAAAATGTAAATGAATATGACGTCATAAGAAATATTATAATGTGGAGTGTAATTTTCTTGACTCAATTGACCACGGTATACTTTGTACGACAAAATTACTAGATGTTCTCAATAATGATGAATTATGAACTTAGGGGCAGTAATTGTCTTTGTGCTAATCAAAATCAAATGATTGCCATGAAGAAAAAAAAAATTTTTGTACCAAAAAAATTCATACAGAAGTTTAAATTACTCTGGTTATCCAGTATGAATGTCGGGTACATGAATATGTATGTATTGGTAAGCGCAAGGTGTGAACATAAAATTGCACTTGACTTATTTTATAATTAATCACATGATACTTAAAATTGTTTTCACAATTTCGGTGTATTCAGAGCGTCACCGTAATTCCATAGCACTCTCCCTCTTAACCACTTTTTTTAGTTAATGACTAATTAAATTTCAACTTTTTATTTTATTACGACTCACGCCTTTATACACGGGTAGAGTAAATAGAATTGTAATATGTAAGAGTAGAATATTTAGAGCGTTAGCAGCGTGACAAGATCCGATGGTCTACTAGGCGTAGTGGTTACCACGCCAGTATGCTACACAGGTACCAGGATCGATTCCCGGCGCAGGCTCTTCATATTTATTCTTGTACCACAGCTAAGTATGCAACCAGGATAACGCTCAGGTAAAGAGGAGTGGCAATAGCGTGACTGAATTAGACCAACAATTACACAGGATTTAAATATAAGTTTACAGTCAACTTATCCTTGCAGGGCAACTTAGACTGTGATTTTGATCAACTTATTCTACAAAAAAATTTTGATTCCTCAAAAAAACTTTAACACATCCATACATTTTTTGTAAAGCATTGCTCTCAAGTGAAAAGATTTTGATATTGACGACTGTTTTTATATACGTGGTATATGGTTTATCTGTTTTAATTTCCAAAAAATATGCCAGCTCTACTTACTCGATGACATTCTGTACTATATTTTCTAATACTGTGTGTAGGACAATAAATTATAGTAGTTCAGTATTTTGTATAAGTTTGAAGTTAATTTTTATATTGAATAAGGATGAATTGAAATTCAGTCCACAATATCGACTATTATACTACGAATTCATTGCAATCGAAAATTCAAGTAAATAATTTTCTTGTACCAATAGCCATTATCATCAAGTAGTAGTAAGTAACCGGTATAGTACTAGTTGTTGGCCTGTTTATTCGACCATTTACTCTCCCCTTGTACCACAGCAGAGGCTTGGAAGCAGTAAGAACTTTTGATGGATGTGTGGTGTGCGTATCTAATTTGAATGAAACAACCGCTTGTATAAAATTCTTATTTCCGCTTTCCGCACTAATATCTCAATTCTTGAACTATATTACATAAAAAATTTAATGTACGGTGAACCAATTGTAACAATGCATTGTTATGGTTTTGTTTGAAAAGAAGTTAGCTTAAAGGACACCAATGGTGTCCCGCGTTTAGTCCACTGATGAAATCTCCATAAAACAAAAAGCTCCGCCCGTGATTTTATTATTTTTCTTAAATAACATAAAATTTAAAAATCTAATTTTGTACTCCGCCTCCGGTAAGAAACAACTTAAGGCGTAAGCGCCTTAAAACCAAGGGTGGCGCTAGTTGGCTGGTGTAAGCACCAGCCAACTAGCGCCACCCTTGGTTTTATTTCTTTTATTACTAAATAAGATCAAATTGACAGAATCGACGTAAGTACTTCACTAGTAAATGACTTGTAGTATTTTTTTGTATTGCTTTTCATTATTTTGCATTTGGTAATTCAAGAGAACTACGCATTACCGCCAAAAGCGGCCACTTTTGGCGGTAATGAATAGTTCTTTTAATCTGAAATGCTGATGTCAATTAAAAGTTCTACTAAAAATACTACAAGTAATTTACTAAGGAAGTACTTACGTAGACTTTTTTCAATTTTTTCTTATTTCGGAGAACAAGAATAAATGACGGGTGTCGCTAGTTTCGGTAGTGTAAGCCTCTTAATATATTTTGGTATTACTTTTGTCTGATTTTTTTATTTTATAAATCATATCATCATTTCATAATAAGAGAACTACTCATTCTCTTCATTGATTTTTTTTTGGTTTTACTTTACCAAAAATACTACAAGTTTACACGCGATACAAATTATATTTTTTCAAATTCAACTAACTTGTTTTTGTTTTGTTTTATGTATGTGTAAGTGGCCAACACTGGTGTCAGATTTTTCAAGCTGCTTTATAAGGCATCTGACATAGCTTAACGACTGCCATCAACGATGACAGCCGGGACCAACGGCTTAACGTGCCTTCCGAAGCACGGAGGAGCTCGAGATATTTTTATGCCACTTGCGGTCACCCATCCAAGTAGGGACTGCACCAGGGGTTGCTTAACATACGTAAGCGCTCATAGAGCTCACACCCACTGGACCATCGGGCTCCTCAACTAACTTATAAGTAATGATATAACATGATAGCTGGCGCTTATTACTGCTCTCTTATGCCGTATGATTCCCGGCAGAGTAGAATGGGAACACTTCAAGTATCCCTGTGGATGTCATAGATCGCGACTTAGGAATCACAAGCTAAACAACGCTTATAAACATCAAAGAGACCTCGACAAAATCGTCTGACTGCTCTGGCTAATATAGCTCAGATAGTACAGGGTCGTGTTCCTGCAGTGAAGACTAAAAACGACCTGATAATGATGAAGCCCCTCAAAGTATGAAATGTCATTGACTGTGAATATATAAATCTAGGCTGTTACTGGTTTGCTTCGACAAATTTTTAGAAAACTTTTGGTAGCCATTGACCGGTGACGTCACCAAACTTGATAGGTACATAAAATATTCAGTAGGCAGTTACCATTTATCAGACAACTCGAAAACTAGTTATAACTGGTTTTGACTAAAAAAAAACCGCAAAAGCCTATCCACTTTTACTTTTGCGAGAATGCGTACAAAAAAATTAATGATATGGTGATGCTAATTAGTTGCTCTGAATAGTGATAATGTGAAAATTTACTATGATATTACTATGAATTCATTCACAAGACTTGTTTTCTTTAAAGGTACTGCCAACAGGTGTGTTTTAATTTTTAAGATCGTTTTCAAAGTATCTTTAGATATGACTTTTTTTCAAATCTTATTTAGAGTAACAAGAAATATAACAAATAGGCCAAGTGCAAGTTGGACTTGCGCTCGAAGGTAAGTAAAGTCCAACAATAAATTGTCGTGTAAAAAACGGCAAACAAATCACGTTTGTTATATTTGAGCTCCACCGTTTTTAGTATGTGCTGCTATTTTTATTTGCTAAAGAAATACATCATAAATGAAAACTTAAAATATCGAGCTATCACGGTTTATAAAATACCGCCTAGTGACAGATAGAGAGACGAACGGATGGAAATAGAAATTTCAGTAATCAGTTTTTACCGTTTGGGTGAACCCTGAAAATGTCAACTATTTTGCTTTTTTAATTAATAATTAATTAATCAGGAGCAATTCCTCTGACTTCATCCGCATGAGTTTCAGTTTCATTACTCAGTCCGGGCTTCCGGATCCCTGGTTCCTAAGCATCCCAGCTAAAGGTGCAACCGCTTTCGCTTTTTTCCACGTCATTTCATATTTTAAATAATTCTAATTTATATACATTTTGATATTATTAAAAATTAGTGTTCAAAAGCTGCAGACTACCAGCGTTTCGGAATCGACCACTGCAAAGAAGAAACGCCGAAAGAAATTCTTTTCAACAGTTCTATCACACTGTCTATTTAAGACCCGTGCCAACCCCAGGCCTCTGGACACCGGGTTCCGATGCGTCTCAGGTAAGGATGCAACCGCACACGATTAGCTCCGCGTGGATTTCAAATCACACAGTATATGTAGGATTCAGGACTGACCCCCGGCCTCTGAACCCCGGGTTCCGAAGCATGTCAGTACACGCTAAACTCTGCGTGGATTTCGGATCAAACAGTCTATCCAGGCTCCAGGGCTGACACCCAGCCCCCAGACCCCGTGTCCCCAAGCATCTCGGGTAATGATGTAACCGCACGCTTAACTCCACGTGGAATTCGGATCAGTCTATCCAGGGTCCAGGGCCGACCCTTGCCTCTCGGACCCTGGGTTCCCAAACATCTCAGGGTGTAATCTGGAACACGCTTGGCTCCGTGTGGTTATTAGTTTCATCGCAGTCTATTGGGGCTCCCCACCTGCAGGCCTATTTACTAACTTTTGGCAACTACGGAGTACATCATTTTCATGGTAACTTCAATATTCATTACGGCTTCGGTATGAATGACTATTTTCATTTATGATATAAAAACCGTAATGGATGCTAAAGTGACAATCAAATCGTTGTACACTGAGTTAGCAAATCGGCCTGCTGGACCCGGGCTCCGAAGCATTAACGTAACGTGCAACGTAGTTTGATAAGTTTAGTAATATAGTAATATGTATGTTAGACTTTAAGGTATTTATTAATATGGGCCAACAATGTAAGACATTTCGATGCATGCTTAGATGACACAGACATCAAAAGTGGTTGTTGATGATTAATGACGTTTACATACAGTTATTTTTTTAAAACCTTGTACATTAAATGCACTTTTCACGGAACCCTATTTTCATTTTGGAAATAAAATACTTACTGCCTACTCACTGATAATGCTCGCTGAAATTTAAATATTCTTTTATTTATAGAAAGATATTTTATAGGTTACTAGCTGCTATCCGCGGCTTCGCCCGCGTGATATATAGCCTATGTGTATGCAAAATTTCATGATGACCGGTTCAGGAGATAATGCGTGAAAGCCTAACAAACAAACGAACATACAAACATACTCAAGTGAGTATGTCTGCTTATTCGAAATATCCTAACTAATATTATAAATGCAAAAGTTTGCATTTATAATATTAGTTAGGATATTTCAAATTCGTTTAGCTTTGTCTTTGAGTCTATCTTTTTCAAAGACACACACACAAATCTTTCCTCTTTAAAGTATTAATCTAGATTGGTACGAGATGTGGAAATCCGTATCCTGCCTAGTAATGACAGCTTTCCGTTTAGTTCCGACTCAAATTAAAAAGTAAAGACTGCGTGCTCACGTCGTTATATCGTGGCACTAAAACTTAGTCATGCTACATCAAGTATTATACATTTATCAATTACTAGCTGTTACCCGCGGCCCCACGTAATATATAGCCTATGTCCTTTTCGGTACTCTAACCTATGTGTATGCAAAATTTCATGATGATCGGTTCAGTAGATATGGCGTGAAAGCGTAATAAACAAATAAATAAACTCACTTTCGCATTTATAATATTAGTTGGGATGGGATTTTAAATGTACGAGTATTAGAATTCTGTATCCTGGCTAATAATGAGAGCTGTCTGTATTTGTTCTGACTCCATTATAAAATTAAGGTAAGATACTCTGCCAAATGGTTCGCGTCTATAAATCATTAGTAAAAATTCTCATGTTGTCCAATAGTGCTTCTCGTAGTTCATAGTCAAATTATAAAAATTAAGATGGCGCCTTGCGCGTCTACACATGCTTAGCTGGATGCAAAGCTTGTCTTCTTTTAAGTTTTTTGAAGGATTGAGTGCTTTTACTTTTAATTTGACCAAGAAAAAAAGAAATATTAGTAAATTGAAAATAATGTAGCTTAAAAATGTGCAAGCTAGTGTACATTTTAAAACATACAAAATTTACTCCCTATTGTAAATTTTGTATTTGTCTTTTGTACACTTTTGGATAGCCACTTTTGTTATTAATTTTTGATTAATTGTTTAGATAATAGTCGTATTTACTAACTTGCTCTACAAGTAATTACGAATAGTGTAGAGTTAATAATAGAGTCTTGGACAATCCTAGTGGACTGTTTACAAAATAATGTTCTTTTGAAAAAATAATCTTAGTGAAGTATTTACAAAATTAATTTCTAATAATGACATTTCTACTAAATACATTCAATAGTTTGAAATCAAAATATTGTACTTGTTTCTGAAGTTCACTCTTGTTTCTCAGTCTAAATTTTTTTCTTCTAAAGTTCCCACAGAGAGATTTGACGACTCGATGGACTGGTTTTTGTGGGTGTTAATTATCTAACTAGTTGAAAAGCAAGTACCTGAGTCATGAGGTTAGCAGGATGGGAGTACTTAGACACTTACATAAAAAGACTCACTCTTGTCTTACCCGAGCGTGTTGAATTCTCAGCTGAATAAACGGAAAAATATCGATCGTTTTGAACAACGTATTAAAATAGCTCATATTAATGCCAGCTATTTATTACTTGGACTATTATATCACAGTCCTTACAAATAATTCTTAGCCACAGTATATCTTATAAATCCAATAAAAAACAAAAGTATTAGACCCGACATTCGGCGCCGAAAATTAATGTCAATGTCAAAAAAGCTGTATTGCCAACTTACAAAAATATTGATAAAAGCATCGAAACACATTCAGCCTTAAGGCAATTTCTACTATATGTTGTTAACATTCATTGAATGTTAACAAACGTTACGTACATTTTCGTTCAAAAAGAAATATTGTGCAGCACTGTCCATTTGTATGTTAAAAAAATGAGCCCTCAGCTTAGGTCTCATAGGAAAAGTTCCCCTGGGTCTAGACGATTAATATTTCACCAGGTATTATTATTATTCAGGAATTTTTTAAGACGCGGGATTTTAATCCTGTCTACAAAATCCATAACAAAAGACTTAACCTATGGTAGGCAAATCACTTACGTAATATCACGGCCCTGATACATACATACATAGTATCACGTCTTTATCCCTCACGGGCTGGACAGAGTCTAAAGCCATAAGATCAAAAAGGCCACGTTTAGCATGTTGATGGACTTAAAGATAGAATACGGAATCAAAATAATGATGGGTTGCTAGTCGCACTGCCTATATAACTAACAAATTAGTCTATTCAAAATGAAAATCGTCGAAAGCCCACTATGTAGGTTATGTGAGGAATCGGAGGAAACAATGAGACACATTTTGTGTCGCTGTGACTCGTTGGCTGGTAAGCGGTTGGACCTCTTTGGATCGGCCTATCCTGATCTGGAGGACTACAGGCACTACGCACCAGGTGATATTCTGAAGCTCATGCAGTCCTTCTTCAGGAATCACCGTGTGGGTGAGTAAGGTATGGGGTAAGTACAAAATAACCCAAAGGTTAGACGTGCTTCCGATTTATAATCGGCCCCAATTAAGATAAGATAAGATATAACTAACCGGCCAAGGAATGGGCGTTAATCTGAGGAATTA
This sequence comes from Rhodophaea formosa, assembly GCA_963082605.1. Taxonomy (NCBI): domain Eukaryota; kingdom Metazoa; phylum Arthropoda; class Insecta; order Lepidoptera; family Pyralidae; genus Rhodophaea; species Rhodophaea formosa. The sequence continues at coordinate 5,802,836 of OY720225.1, read as the reverse complement.
CTTCTTAGATGTGCACTCATTCCCTCGGCTGGTTTCTACGGCCCGCGCGGGAAGAGAAGCAGCTCTGGTAATTATTACGTTTTTTTCTTTTCTCCCAGAACAACATGGAAGAGCAATATGTTGATTTCAACCTAAATACACCTGAACAAACTGTCGAGAAAGAAAATTACTTAAATAAAAGCAAAACAAACACGAACTGCATCCCAAGTTGAAGGTTACTACAGCGAGTGACGCAACTCGAGTATTTGAACCTCAGCCAATAGTGCGTGTGACGTCATCGGTAAACAGAGCTGTGAATGAAGTTGAATGAGAAATGGTTGAATTGTTTAAAAAAACTAAGTTCGAGTCCGTACAAAATTTTACTACTTTAAATGTTTGAAAAACGCGTTTCTTGTACAGGCCTAAAAGAAACGCTGGAAACTCGGGACGCTTCCCGAGTTAGGTGACATTTCGTTCGAAAAAAATTACATTCGTTGAACTTTTTTTTATTAAATATATAAATATTCAACGTGTAAGTTGACCCTCGACATTCCCTTGAAGGGGTGAATTAGACCGTCAATATAAACAACTTTTTCTAAGGGATTAATGCTGTGAACTCGACATTTTTAATTAAGAATTAAAAGTAACTATACTCATTGCCCGGGCAGGTGAATGTATGAAAATGACGAGTTTTTTTGTTCCCAGTATTGCTCCCATATTAAAAGTTGGTTATATTAATCAATGTAAAAATCGATATACCCTTAAAGGGGTAAATCAGCCAATTTCAGCCAATAAAATACAATTAACTTCACCCAGAACAAACTATAGTAAAAGAAATATATTATACGAGGGTGCAAAAATGTTTAATGACTTACCTATAAAGATTTAAAAGACTTTAAAACTTTGACTTTGTTTAAAGTAAGGCTGAAAGAATATATTTACAACAAAATATTATAAGACTATTTTAATGCGTTTAAATTTCTACATCACTACATATTATAAAACAAAGTCCTCCGCCGCGTCTGTCTGTCTGTCTGTCTGTCTGTCTGTTCGCGATAAACTCAAAAACTACTCCACGGATTTTCATACGGTTTTCACAAATAGATAGAGTGATTCACGAGGAAGGTTTTAAGGTATAATACATGCCCGGGCGCAGCCGGGTAGGGCTGCTAGTATTTTATATTTAGATATAGACTCATTGTAAGTGAATTGATGTAATTCTTTATGAGTCAATAAAAGATCTTTAAACCTATTTTGCCAATTTACACGGTTTGAATCCCACGGGATGCACTAATTTATTTAGATGTTGGTAGGACATTTCAGTCTTGAATCACCTTAATGTCTGAAACATATGTGAGTTTCTTTCATTATCCTTTCGGTCTAGATCCCCCCCTAGATGTTGAAGGGTTACCGAGATAAGAAGACACTCACTTTATGGTGGTTGGTTTTCGTATGTGTAAGTGGCCAACACTGGTGTCAGACTTTTCAAGCTGCCTTAACGCAGCTGACATAGCTTAACGATTGCCATCAACGATGACAGCCGGGACCAACGGCTTAACGTGCCTTCCGAAGCACGGAGGAGCTCGAGATATTTTTATGCCACTTGCGGTCACCCATCCAAGTAGGGACTGCACCAGGGGTTGCTTAACATACGTAACGCTCATAGAGCTCACACCCACTGGACCATCGGGCTCCTCCTTTATGGTAATAACCATATCTGTCAAATTTGGCATCATGATAGAAAGCGTACCCCGTGCTCTGAAGCCTAGCGGCTCCAGAAGCAACTGGGACATTTAATTACGTTCGAATGATGATGATGGATTTCACGTGATTCGGCACACATAGACATATCGATTACCTAAACAGTATGCATATTAATTAACAAGGAACCTCAAAATCGACATCTGACATAACAATACGTCCAAAAGCTTTCCGGAAGCAAAAAACCTCGAAATTACATCAGCCAGAGCCGGTTATACAATGAAAAATCAAAATTGCAATCACGAATTATAAATTCGAAGTTATGACACACAGACAGACACACACCTGTTTGTTGCGTAATATTAGAAAACACTACATACATATTAATCTGCTAAAACTTTGGGTATGGGATCGAAATAAAGATATCAGTAGAATAGTAACCAATTTATTAGCCTGAAATAGAGATATTGCCCAATCTTTCAACTAGCTTTTACGATTTGTATTAAAAGAAAGCTGTTTAAAACCCTTATTTTTCTCTTCTCCTTGATCAACATGGAATAAATTGATTTCCTTTGCCTCCTTTTTTCTTTCCTTGCTTTGGTCTTGTGACCTTAATGCCTTGTTAAGACGGACCCTGACTCTGTCTACTCCGCAAGAAATAAAGATGCGATAGCATTAAATGCACGAATTAGACGAGCTCCGTGGCGCAGCGGTCAACACACCAGCCTGCGACACGGATGGTCCCGGGTTCGATCCCCGGTCAGGTCAAGATGAAAAATGATCTTTTTCAGATTGACGTGGGTCTTGGATGTTTATGTATGCTTATATGTATTTGTTATAAAATAAAGTATCGTTGAGTTAGTATCCCATAACACAAGTCTTACTTAAGAACTTACTTTGGGGCTAGCTCAATCTGTGTGATTTGTCCGTATATATTTTATATTTATTTATTTAATTAGTAGCATATTTCGGTTATGATAAGAATGAAAGAACAAATAAATATGATTTTTGTTTAAGATAAAACGTATTAATTTAAAAAAAATAATAATAATCTTCTTAGACTCAAAAGATGCAGTTGCTTGCACTATCTTGTTTTTTTAAAACACTTTACAAACGTACTCTGTTTCTATAAAAAATATGGTATGTATATATATATATATTTTTTTTTTTATTTAGACATTTATATTCTTTTTCTATTTTGATATTAATATTGTTTCTAATCACCTGTACATTGCCAATTCAGCCTTAAATTAATCGATGACACCTTTTTTGGATCTTATAGCTACTTCTACTTCTGCTACTTCAATCAACTTTTGAGGAGAGGCCAGAGTGCCTGAGAGGTGAGGGCAACCTGTAAGTAACATTACCGTTGTCAGTGATACCTCTGCGCCATTTTTAATTTCAAGTGCAAGCCATTCACAACGACAAATGGAAGTTCTTGATCTTGGAACGGCTTATGAAACACTAGACACGTCGCGCTGTCTGGATTAGAATATAATCGCGAAAATGGGACAGTTTTATTTGTTTTTATGTGTGTAATTGACCAAAACTATTGTCAGATGTTTCAAGCTGCCTCAAGGCATCTGACAAAGCTTAACGGTTGCCATCAATGATGACAGCCGGGACCAACGGCTTAACGTGCCTTCCGAAGCACGGAGGCGCTCAAGATATTTGGATACCGCTTAAGGTCATCCATTCACTGCGCCTGGGGTTGCTTAACATGCATAAGCGCTAATAATGCTCAAACTAAACCATCGGGCTTCAATGTGATACTACGAAACACGAGTGGTTCCGGGTGCGATTATGATGGTCAAGTCATGATAGAAAAACGGTCACATTGGTCTGTATCTTGGATGTTTACTTGAAAAAGTATCTATTGTTAAATATAGTATTGTTGAGTAAGTATCTTATGACACATGTTCACAACTAACTGTGGGACTAGCTTAATTTGTCCCTATATTTCCCAATTTATTAACAATGCGGAGTGATTTTGTTTGTTATGCTTTCACACCCTATCTACTGTACCGAACATCATGAAATTTTGCATATACGTTTTCTGGAGTACGGAAAAGGACATAGGCTATTCATCCTGGAGAAAAGTACTGTACCAAAGGGATCGACATTAAAGTGAGTGGAGCCGCGGGCGAGAGTTTTTTTTTATACCGATTGGGACCTACATTGGCGTCAATTTTTTCAAACTGCCTTAAGAGTCGCCTGGAAGCGCATGTCTCCATACAAACGGAAAAGGGAATTGTGGCAATATTTGATAATTTTAGGGCAAAATTAAGCATCCAATCAATTAATCTCATTATAATCTACGTACGTTCCTATACAGTTTGGTTAAATTATCAAATGTTTGAGAATTATACGCCTCTCAAGATTTCCATACAAATTTGAAAAGGCTTGTAATTCTCAAACCATTGGTATTTTAACCAAGCTGTATAGGAACATACGTAGATTATAATGAGATTTATTGATTAAATGATTAATTTTACTCCAAAATTATCAAATATCGCCACAATTCCCTTTTTCCGTTTGTATGGAGACATGCGCTTCCAGGCGACTCTTAAAGCTTAACGACTGCCATATATAACGGACGAGACCTAAGGCAGACGGGCCGACGAAATATTCAATAAAGGCAATTTCTGAAAAATTCGGCAAATTGCTGGAGTAATGCACAACACCTAGTAAATATTCTGATATCTATGTGCACAACCTACAACGATCCGCGTTATAACTTATAAGGCGTATAACAAATAGAAAATCTCTGAAATTGTTAACTTGAGTCATCTTAAAGTGAAGAATACTAAAAATTATTACCTCAAGTGCCATTGAATTAAAAAGTAAATACAAAAACTTACACCCATATTATTCGACGTCAATTCATAGACTCGAGCCATTTTATTTTTACTTTTTAGACCCACTTAGGTATAATAGAAACTGTTCGTAGTCTTCGTTCTAATGTTCTTTTTTGTGCAGTAATAGTTGTTATGATGATTATCTTTTATGTGAGCATTATGCAATGCAGAGACTATTGTTGGTAGCCTTGACTTTAAATTTCAATTGGTTTTGTTATTTGTGCCAAAAGGAGGAGTTAAAGTCTAGGTGTGTGTTTTGTATGGATGTTGTTTGAAATAAATAGTTTTTCGGGGCTGCGAGCAGCCGGCGAGGTGGTCGTGTAGCTGTTGAGCTGTAGTCATGTTCTTTAGAAGCAGTCCGAGATAAAGTTACGAATGGGGCTTAAAAAGAATTCAACAAAATCTAAGGGGTAAGAGGGGACAAAATTTTTGGGGAGAAGGCTGGATTTTCGACCTTTCCACTCAGCGAGCACTTTGGGCTTGGAGACGGCCTGCGGCCTCGCTGTTAATTATTTGAGGGGTTGGGGCTGGGGGTGTTCAGTTCTTGAGCCTTTGGCTCACAACTCTGCAAGCCCTTCGGGCCTGAGGTCTTGCTGCTACGTATTAAGCAGCGAGACCACAGGCCCGAGCTAAGCGAGAGAGGTCTTCTGAGGGGCTTGGGCTTCGCCTCCGCCACGTAGCTCGTCCTTCGACCCCGTTTTACAGGTATGTATTTGTGGTCTTGAGCTACTAGCGTCAGGCAGCTGGCTGTAAAGACTTTAGCCAAACCATAATAAATTCATAATATTATTAAGGTTCCTTAATCCGAGATTTTAATTATAAGTCGCTTATGTAAAGTCTAGTTATTTTCTCCAAAGCACTTGCCAATAAATATATCTTATAGTATGCATAATCACAGGTTGCTAGCCTATGACATCGTAACAGATTATATATCCTCTTTGCCTATTGACCTACAAGGCAAATATATTTATGTGCATACAACACTTAGAAACACGACACATGCATCATACGTAATGTTGGTATGTTAATATATACGATAGCGTGGAACAATTTGTTTGTTTGTTTGTATTTTATTCTTTATATTTATATAAAATAACATAACATACTTCGCAATAGAACTAAGCTTAAAAGCTAAACAGAAAATTGGCAGAATTATCCCAGGAGGTATTTCTTCCAGTCAATGAGGTATCTGAAAGAAGACAATCAGAGGTTATGTGGGGTTACAAGATTTGTTCTGTATTGTTGACTTTAGTGGCTATATCTTTTCAGTAGGTTGCAACTTTGAGTCCTCTCTCCAACGCCTTATAAAGGTTAGTAATTGTGCAGCTAGAGGGACACAAAGGACACGAAAGAAGAAATTTCAGGGTTTGATCTTCATGACCACACTGGCTTCCCTCTGATCAATGTATCAATGTGCCCCAGCAAGTAGGCCTGCATCATCCCACGTGGTTTGTTTAACAATTAAGGTATTTCCAATAACCATCGAAATTTGTATCCAGAGGGCAGTTTTTCAGAAAGGGGAAAGATGAAATATAGTTTGAGCCCATTGACATGACGAGAAGAGCTAAAAGAAAAAGGTTAGTTTTCGTGCAGCTAGAGGGACACAAAGGATACGAGAGAAGAAATGTCAAGGTTTGATCTTCATGACTGACACTTTGCTTCCCTTTGATCAATATATAAATGTGTCCCAGCATATCCATGTAGGCCTGCATCATCCCACGTGGTTTGTTTAACAATTAAGGCATTTCCAATAACCATGGAAAGTCGTTTCCAGAGGGCTGTTTTTCAGAAAGGGGAAAAATGAAATATAGTTTGAGTTAATCGAAATGACGAGAAGAGCTAGAAAAAATGGATATTATACCTTCTCTAAGACTATGACTACATAAAATACTGGTTTTATAATAGTGCGGGCAGACACGTATACGAAATACCTAATGGTTAATGTCATTGTTGCCTATGGACACTCGCAACATCAAAAATATTGATAGAGCACTCCCGACCTAATAAACAGGATTTTAATAGGAGTTTAATACAAATTTATTGTTTGTTTTCTTTTTCATGTGTGTAAATTGCTAACATTGATGTCAAAAGGATGTGCTAAAACAAAGTTCTTTATTTTTATAACTGAATAAAGATTTTTCTACTCAATTCCTTTAAACATGACATGTATTTGTCATAAAATTTAGAGTCATGCTCCTTGGTGGAGACTAAAAAAAAAACCTGACGATAATGATGATGTTGTAAAGTATCGTCTGTATCCCATACAAGTTCAAACCTACTTTAGGGCTAGCTCAATAAATGTAATTTGCACGTAGATGTTTATTTCTTTTACCAATAACTGTAAATAATCTAAAATTTGTGCTCTATAAAATCACTGTCGTGAAGAAAACATAAATATTTTGCTTACGATGGAGGTTAAGGAACACAAAGTTAAATTTACATTCAGCGAACTATATTTAATCATATAAGAATCAATGATCCAAAACCACAATTTCCTATTACAGAACACTATGCTCAATGAAAGTAAAATCGCTATTTCCGCCACACGAATATCTTACTTAATCACAATTAAGAGCCAATATCACGCAAGATCTAACACGCATAAATTTAATCAAAACTCCTTCCATAAAAATTAAAAACTTAATAAAATTGATAGTTCCTAATTTGAATTCACATAAAATTAAATTTCGAACTGAAATTCGTTGCCGCCTCTAAAAAATTCTCATCGCGTCATCGGACTACACACGCGTACGCATTTTGGCGGGAAGGTGGGGGTTCGCAGAATAAAACCGCATAGCATCAGTTCAGCATTACATTTCACTTATCACCACCGAAGGAGCAAAGGACAAGATGAGGTTCTTCCTTCTTTTAGTAGTGAGTGTCGTGGCGGTGAACTCCAAGCCTGCGGGTGAAAATGACGTTCTCGGATCTGTCATGGGTGTCGTGAAGAATTGTGCCGAGGGAGATGTCTCCTTATGTCTAAAGGTGTGTGTGACAGTGTAACTTACAAGTGTTATCGGGACAAGTGCTAGTTTTGGGATTGCTATAGAAATTTCAGTTTAAACATGAAGTGTAGATTTTTGCGAGCTTTGATAAATTTGATCTTATTTCAATCAAAGTAACTTTTAATCTGAGTTTAAGCATACAGTTCCCAGATATATGCTTTTCCGAGTTTTCTGGATTTGTAAGATTAAAAAAAATATAAAATAATACTCTAAGTGTAGCATATTCAGTTATGCACGCAATTTTTACCATCACCGTAGTATTCTAATATACTAGTAATTGATTAAAAAAATATTAATTATAAAAGAAAAAGAAACACTTTAGGATTCAGTTAAATACTATTTAGAAAAAAAAATATCATGAACAAAAAAAAAAGAAAAAAATGTTACCTAAATAGAGAACAAAAAAACATTAGAATAATGATATATTTTCTCATTTTTACAGGAAAGAGCTCTCAGATACGTCGAAAACATCAACACAGCCCGTGAGGTCAACATTGCCGATGGCATCAGCCTCATTGGTACTGGCTCCTCCAGGAACGCCCGGTCCTTCGAGCCTCTTCCAGAGGAACCAGTCGCCAGGGAAAACCAGGTGGAATCCAGGCTTGTAGACGCCGCTGCAGAGTTCATGGAAAACCATGTCATCCAACTGCGCATGCCAAAAAGCACCGTCGAAGATGTCAAGCGGTCTCTTGAGGAAGGTCAGTAACTTTATCACTACTTTTAAGTAGCTATCTCAATTTCCTTGAAAGATACCGATAATCTCAAAAATTGATGCAATTTTTTTTTTAATGTCGATTGCTACATGACGTTTGAATAACTTATTTTTTATTAATATTTTAGGTTAGATATCACTCTCTTAAAATTTAACCTGTTTTTGTCCCTAAACAAAATGATATTAATTAATTAGATGCTCGTTACCTCACAGATTTTTACAAATTTTACTAACTATAAATGCAACCTTTTGATAGGGTCAAAAACTTAGAAGTTAATTAGAAAATTCTGTATCTAAAAACTTTTAAGGATAATAATATTCTTTCTTTTATGCTCGTCATATAAAACGCATGTGCTAATTTAATAGATTCTCAAAGTCTATTCTATCTGCCAAAATTCAGTTTAATTCTAAACGTAAAAAATTATCTTGGCTCACAATCCTAACAAAATAATAGTTTTGCCTCCTAATTAACGATTAAACTCAGCCCGTAATACAATACACTGTAATATCTCAGCTATCTTTGTTTTGAAATTATCTCGAACTAAGATTCGCAAATGTTAGTCGCAAAATGCATGCTAAACGTCTAATCATGTTACTTAACATACAATCATACTCATTATAAGGTTAATCATATCGTTTTGATCAAATTACCGAAGTGAAAGCATGTGAAACATAATTAAGGGGAGACTTTGAATCAGGGACATAATTATTGCCTTGACCCACGGGTATCATAACACCAATTACTTTAGAAAGTTCTAAAACGCTAGCATTAACACTTTCATTAAAATTTTATGGGCCTAAATTTATACATGTGATTTTATATTTCAAATTCGAAAATGGTTTTGCTAATTCCAGTTTTACTTATACGCCTAACACCTTCGTATTTTGGTCTAGTTTTATCAATACCGTAAGGCATATAGACTCTTCAATATATCGTAGCTTTGAGAGTGAATTACGCATTTTTGTAATAAAACCATGACCTACCTGCATTAAACTTACATAAGACAAAAATAAAATCTATAAAAATCTGTCAAGTGTGCAGAAAAGGAATGATGTTAAAAATTAACGATCAAAGCTCAAACAAGTCTCGGTCATCAGTCGCAGTGCTGCAAGTTACGACACCGAAATTCATTGTTATATAATATTAAAAATCGTCTCGCGTGAATAACTGGTTTTGGTGCACACCTCTTTCCATTGATGACCGTAAGAAATTTCGTGTTAATCACCATACGACACGTTACTTGTGTTTTTATCTCCACAATAAAATAAAAAAACTGCAACTCGCCACTTTTAACAATTCCATAAACATGCCTTTTGGCACAGCAATAAAACAGTCGTAAACTAAAAAAAATAGAAATTCTTTTACGCGTGATATCTACCAATTAGAAATAAAAAAGTAGGTGTTATATAAAACTAAGCCATTAACAATTTTAGCAATCATATCACTCTCGCCAAATCATAAATTAAAAAAGTCCAGTCGCAACCAGTTAAACAACTAGATGGTGAGAATTTTAAAATAGAAAGTTTTCGACATTGGCAAAAATTAATTACTTCAAATAAATGGGCGACTTCGCTATTTTTATTAGCTTTAATAAGATTACAATTTAGAAAACGGACATCCGTAAGCATCGAGCCTCAGAAGAAGACACTAGAAATCGCGCACGGAACGGGTTTGTTGGGAATTTCTCCAACCTATTTAGAAGGTTGATTGTGGTGAAAAGCTGACTATACGAGTCTAGTTTTTGCTAGATTTCCATAACCTTGCTATGTAGGACTACGCAACTAGTTCTACAGTTCCGTTAGTAGCTACTGTGATCAAAATCTTGATTGAGAACCGAGTAAAAGTCTTGCTCCAGGCAGTATCTCGTTAACAAAATATGGAAGTAGGTCCGGAGCTTTCGAATTGTAACGTCCGGTAATCGTACTTTCTAGATGAATGAGGCTGTTATGCAAACTGGACGTAACAGCTTGAATTTCAATGAAAGTGACATTGTTTTAAATTTTAGACGAGCGCGCTCCTTGTGATTTTGAATTCGAATTAGATTTCGAACAATTGACATACGATGAATGTTTACTGATTGTTGGGACCTGGATCCTATTTAGGTCCGTCCTACATTACCGGACGTTTTCACTTTTTGATGGTTATCTCATGTAGATACTTACAGGTTGCATTATCTTTTACTACCACTTAAAAGTAATGCTGACTCTTTATGTATTGTTCCTTTCACTAACTTACTATACTTGTAACGCAGTAATCATGATGTCCTTGAGCTTTAGGGTTGCAATTTGATTCCTATTCAGAAAAAGTTTTTTTTTTAACTTAGGGTTAATGTTTATCCATTTAGGACTCTTTCATTTATGCAGATTTAGATACATTCACATATTTCCTTGATACTAGCTTAATTTGTGTGATTTGTCCAAGACTATCAAATTTAAACACACTTTTACCTTTCAGGTCGTGGCAAGAAGAAGAAGATGAAGCAGTTGATGCCCATCCTCGCTCTCCTGCAGCTGAAAATCCAGTCCCTCATCCCTCTGTTCCTCGGTATCATCGCGTTCGCTGCTATCAAGGGTCTGATGTTGGCTAAGGCTGCTCTCCTGGCCTCTGCCCTTGTTCTCCTAAAGAAGTTGCTCTCGAAACATGAGCATCATGAAAGTTACGAAGTAGTAGCCCATCCTCACCATGAGGAGCACTTCAGCCATGGAGGTGGCCACGGCGGCGGTTGGGGAAGGTCATCTCAGGATGCCCAGGCCCTCGCCTACAATGCCTACTCAAACTAAATACCTAAGAAAGTGTGGCCGTACAACAGGCAATAATCGCTTGCGTTTCGATATGCGTTGAGGTTTGGATGTTTGATTTTTTTGATAAAGCGTAATAAAGATTCATTGTATGCTGAAACCTGCGATGATGCCAAGTAATGTGCGGGCGTACTAAGACTGTCGCGTATATAGATACGTAGTCTGTATCTTGGTTAGTCTAGTAACGGACCTCAAGTATTGAGTATAAATTATAATTAATTTATTTAACTTATTTAAAAGTTGTTAATTTAAATGTCGAATGAGTGAATCTTGTCTAGGCTATGGACTTCCAAATCATCGCCATCTTTTTTCATATATTTATATATTTTCCAATTTTCATATATTTATTTATTTTTGCCTTGCAATGTACCTGTTTTTGTTCATAATTTAGTTTTTATTTACTACAGTACAAATAGTAAGTTTATTAAGTTTTATTTATAGCTTTAACTTTTTACTTTTTTAGTCACTCTTGACTGTGTTCATTGACTAGTCGTATTATATTATATTTTCTTTCTATATAGATATTATATATTATATGCTTTTGTAAATATGCTTCGTATGAAAGTATTTACGTAAAATATTGTTTTTGGCATCTTCGTTTGTGATATTATGTATGTATTTTATTTTATTGTGTCATATATGTGTGCTATATCTATTTTCAGTATCTATTCTATCCTGATCTATTTATCTATCTATTTCTTTATACCAGCTAAGGTGATGTATTTCTGATCTGTCTGTACAAACATCTTTCTTTCAACTGTTTAAAATAAACGTAATTTATTAAAACCACCCATGAATAAAATAAAAAATATAGTCATTCATGTATTTATGTGTATAATTTGAAAACCCGTACCTGAATACCTGCTGCTTAAGGGTTAAACTTGCTTTTATTGGGCTTGATGATCTGAAAAATGGACATTACAATCCATGTGGAAGAAATGGTAATTTTACAACCATACCTATCACGGACGATTACAGGCCTTCATGTCCTAAGTTACATCTAAATTTATTTTGAAATTAAGTGACAAACATGTACCTACACACCAAAATATAATTATATGAATTTCTAAATACTTTGAAATGTAAGAAAATATTGAAATACTTTATGCACCTGTTTGTGAGTAAGGATAAAAGATGTAAAAGTTGTATATAAGCTCATTGACAAGAAAAGTTTTGAACTAATTAACCAATACATTTTGTGCTTTTACAAATTGCAAAGCGATAAAAAATGTATAAAAAAGAGATATTCAGTTTAATATTATAATTGAAACCGGACGTATCCTTTAAAGTACGTCGTAGGAAAAAAGTTGCATGTTTCTAGTTCAAGAGTTTTTTTCTCGAAAGTGCGATTTTCATTATTTTATAACTACATAAAAAAAGTCAATCGGGAATTTTAAAACAAAACTCATATTATGAATCAAAAAGTCTAAATTGAACGTCAGTAATTGAATTTATATGTTCACAATATATAAATCATAAATAATTTATAGAGAAAACGCAGTTCAGTGAACATCGATGCTTTATAATAAAATTAAATAACTTATCTCGAGTTGGCTGAAATTAATGTTTTGTGAAAACTTATAATTAATCAGAGAGTTAACAATTTCTCTATGTCCGGGTCAAAGACCTGGATTCTCTATTTTGTAGGAGTGTTATATAAGTAGTATATTATGAAGTAGTATATTATACAACTTATTATCTCCGGTTTGAATAAAGATACTATCAATTTAGCATTTAATGCAATATTTAAGCCATGTGGTTTCCGCAAGCCTTGTGGTTCCCGGCAGAGTAGAATAGGACCACTCCAAGTCTTCCCGTGGATGTCGTAGAAAGCGACTTAGAAAATGCAAACAAAACAAAGCTTATAAATATCAAATAGACCTCTCCAACTCGTCTGGCCAGCGTGGAGAGTGTAAGCCAAATCCTCTAACTGCTCTGGCTAACGTATGGCTCTGATAGTACAGTGAAGGTCATGCTTCTGCATTGGAGACTAAAATAGCAATACTTGACAGTTTACAGTACAATCTTTATGGTTCACGACGTTTACCTAGTGATCCGGAGGGCGTGGATTCCAGTCCCACTGGGAAGCATTCTTTGTAAAAGTTGTTTTTAGTCTGGTGAGAATATAGCAGGCTTGAACCACCTGATTGTTTGATAAGAAAGATGATTCCCTGCTATGGAAGGCATGATAAACTGTGCTGTGTGTCCTTAACACCATCTAGTGTTTGGTTAAACCTATCTTAGAATTATTGCAGGTCTACTCTATGGGTTGTAGGTCAGAAGGCAGTCGTTCTGTGTGAAAACATCGTCCAATCACCTTGAATGGGAAGTGAACCCCGGGCTCTGAAGTGTTACGGCTGAGGATATGCACAGGTGACGATGACTCTTAGTTATATGCTACACAGCAAATATTCTTAACATAATAAATTTTGGCATTATGAATAAAGACTTAAAATTTAGATTTAAGTAAGTAGTCAAGTTTAGGACCGCTAAACTTATTTGCTTTGTCATTGAAGTAAACGGCAGCCTCCGCGGTCTAGTGGTTAAGGCATTTGCCTTGTTGACCCGAGGGTCGTGGGTTCTATTCCCACGGGAAGCCTACTTTGTTAAGTTGTTTCCAGTTCGGTTATGACATTGCAGGCATGAATCACCTGATTGTCTGATACGAAAGATGATTCCGTGCTTCGGAAGGCACGTTAAGCCATTGGTCCCGGCTGCCATCTGGTAGTCGTTAAAGGAACCACAACAGAGGCTGAGACGGTTCCAAAGAACTCTAACACCAGGGTCGGCATGGTCGACTGACCGTGTCACCTACACGAAATGATAATGATAATTGAAGTTAAATACAAGTTCCTAATTAGGGATTTTGTAATTTCTTATAATACCCAATCAAGCAATCCTATATGTATACCTGTACAAATTTCTTTCGACGTAAGACAAGATAACTACACAGGCAATTGGTAATACAGTCTAATTTTTTAATAAATAAACCACCTGTCTACGCTAAGATATTCAGCTTTTAATGCAAATGTTGTTTTGATAACACTACAGTTAGACGTTTTAACCTTATCACTTACGTTGCCACGATCTGTTACGTTAATGAGACTTGTTCATTAACTGGATTGATGCAGTTTTATAACAGACTCTTTTATGATATAGGATATTTTGACGAGCTCCGTGGCGCAGCGGTCAACACGCCAGCCTGCGACACGGGGGTCCGGGTTTGATCCCCGGTCAGGTCATGATAGAAAACGATCTTTTTCAGAATGACCTGGGTCTTGGATGTTTATCTATATAAGTATATGTCATAAAATATAGTATCGTTGAGTTAGTATCCTGCGACACAAGTTCACAACTTACTGTGAGGCTAGCTGAATTAGTGTGATATTTCCCTATATATTTATTTATTTAGGACGGCAAACGAGTAAGCGGGTCATCTGATGATAAGTGATCACCCTGCCCATAGACAACATATAGAAGTACGACAACAGCGTTGTTGGCCTTTAAAACAACATAGATTCGTTTTACGCAGAAATTTTTAATTTAGCAGTAAAAGTAGAAATCAAATGAGAGAACACGCTAGTTAGCTGGTCAAAACCCCTCAAACCATATCTTTACCTTTAAAATTCTTCGCGACGTTTGCATATTTTTTAATTGAATTTGTTTTAAGTTTTAAAGTTTTATGCAAATTATTAAAACTGACAAGTTAGCCCCTCTTCAATGGCTGCGCCCGAAAGGGTCCTTAATTTTAAAGAATAAGACCTATTACTTACATTATGGATGCAAATAAAGTATTGAGTATACACCACATCACACTACTTCAGTTCATGCTCAACCTGCGAGTATGCTCATGTTATATGAAATCCACATACAAGCTTACTCGAACGAAAACGAAAGCCATATTTATGTTGCATTGTTCGCTTTACTTTCTTCCAGATATAATCTGTGTAACTAAGCTTCACTTAGCTTTACTTGAAGTAAGTAAATTATTAGTAAAAGTAACTTCCCATAATTATAGATTTCTAGTATTGTGTAGTGTTTTAAAGATAAATGATGTAGTATGTTATTATTATCATTATGTATTAGTAATATATTTTTGCTTACAGGTTTCCGTCTTTCTTTAACACATTCAAGGACGCTTTACAAAAATCAATAGACATACATTCTCTCACAAGTCCACAAGTTTTGAAATTTAGGGTCTTATTTTTGGGTGTGAGAATAGAACAGGGTTTTTTTATTTAATTTTTGTTGCAAACTTTTGTTATGAACGATTTATACTATAAAGTGCTATCCGTCCATCCTTCAGGTCTTTTTTAGTCTCCACTGCAGGAGCACGATCCTCTCTGTATACTACCACAGCAATTTATGTATTAGCCAGAGTAGTCGGAGGATTTGGCCTACACTCTCCACGCTGGCTAGACGGGTTAGAGAGGTCTTTTTGATGTTTGTAAGCTTTGTTTAGCCTGTGTTTCCTAAGTCGCCTTTTATGACATCCACGGGAAGACTTGGAGTGGTCCTATTCTACTCTGCCGGGAACCACACGGCGCACTATAAAGTGCTAGCCCAGACCATCAGACAAATTAAATGAGCCCAATCACCATGTCAATATCTTTGAAGTTTATTAGTGTAACCAGTCTATCATCAAAGAAGCCTCTAACATCAGATTAGGCCGCTTGTTCCATAATATTAAATTGTCATCCAATTAACATATATACTATCTCTATCGGCTAAAGATAATTGTTTCGAAATTAAGTAGAAATGTTAGGACTTTGGGGCCCTAGCGCAATGGGCTTTTTAGAAGATTGCCTCACGGCTGGTCTCAACTTCCAGTGATAAAAAGGTTTGCATAACAATGGATAGTTAGTTAGTTTACATAACATAACATAACATATCCATCGTATAGTGGATGCCTATGCTTATCCGTTGTTATGCGGGGCAAAGCCAGCGTTTTTACTACCATGCCACACGGGGAGAAAACATTCTAAATACATATTTTATTATTTTTTAATTCCATCGTTCATTTTTTCCCGGTTTTCATGTTAATTTGTAAATAGATTTATTAGCTTAATAATATTTATTTAAAACAAATTAGAATAATTTGACACTCACAGTAGCCGAGTGGTTCCCGGCAGAGTAGAATAGGACCACTCCAAGTCTTCCCGTGGATGTCGTAAAAGGCGACTTAGGAAACACAAGCTAAACAAAGCTTACTAACATCAAAAAGACCTCTCCAACCCGTCTGGCCAGCGTGGAGAGTGTAGGCCAAATCCTCTGACAACTATGGCTAATATATTGCTGTGGTAGTACAGATAGGGTCGTGCTCCTGTAGTGGAGACTAAAAAAGACCTGATGGATGGACACTCACAGTCAAACAGGGCAAATCAAATACAAGCTTGTATTGAAAGCTCGTCGTAAAAATAAAGTCGTCTAGATTCACTCCCAATGTTGTTCTTCCGTAGTAGCAAGTTGTTTCAAAAATGACCCTACATGAGCATGTTCACTTATCGGATTGGCACAAGAACTGGTTTATCGAAATAAAAGCAGTATTACGTGTATCACATATAAACCAGCAAGCCCTTGCAGATGACCAGACAGAAACACGGTCACCTACTAGACCACACCTTCGGCTGACATAGATTAAGTTCGGAATCCTAGCAATGCCGGCTTACTGGCGTAGATTCATTGGCTTAATTGATTCGCCATTTTTAAATGCTTAGATTATATTCTTGTTCCTTTTTTTTACGGACAAATCACACAGATTGAGCTAGCCCCAAAGTAAGTTCGAGACTTGTCGTGTTATGGGATACTAACTCAACGATTCTATATTTTATAATAGATACATACCTATAAAGATAAACATCCAAGACCCAGGTCAATCTGAAAAAGATCATTTTCCATCTTGACCTGACCGGGGATCGAACCCAGGACCTCCGTGTCGCAGGCAGGCGTGTTGACCGCTGCGCTACGGAGCTCGATCAACTCAATATCCACATGTTCCTAACTCAATATCCCCTGTACATGCTAAAGTGTACAAAAGTATATGATTTAAATAATGTGAGAGACTCGTGGTTTAACAAGACTAAAAGTCTGTATTACAACAAACTATTACACCGTCATCCCAATGCAATTTTCTCCACTGCAGGAGCACGACCCTCTTCTGTGCTGTCAGAGCCATATATTAGCCAGAGCAGTCAGAGGATTTGGCCTACACTCTCCACGATGACCTGGGTTAGACAGGTCTTTTTTATGTTTGTAAACTTGTGTTTCGAAAGTCGCCCTCTTCGACATCCACGGGAAGATTTGGAATGGTCTTATTCTACTCAGCCGAGAATAACACGGCGTTTTAATAAATTACCTGAAAATTATTTCGTGTAGATTTTAATATTTATAGTCTTCGAGCAAAAACTGGGTGAGGTGCATAGGTTGCAGTGACATCTACAAAACTATACGGAACTTCTTTGTATTTTACATTTTAACTTTCTTCTTCAAACAGCATCATTTCTCATCTCTATAAATGTTCATACTGCTCACGTAGCGCCATCTCTTAACAATCTCCAGAACTACGTTCATGGCCAAGTTTGTTTACATCGCAACAGCAGATTATTATGATACAACAGTTCAAGGTTCTGTCTGCCGTTATTATAGAGTCATTCAACTTTTTTTCTTAATATATACCTTCTTATTATATTTTATAATTTTTCAGACAACAACGAATGATTAAAATGAATAAAAGTTATAAAAATTGCCAGTACGTAGATACATAACTTAGACTATCAATTTTTGCTTTTCCGACATTTTTTTATAATTTCTAGCCAGTGCTACAAATTATTTTAAAAAAAGTTTTAGTCTCACCCAAAGAACTTATATACAAGTCTCACCACAATCGTTCTATTTTCAAATAAAAGCAACACGACCGCGCTGGTATTAAAACCTTTTTGCTTTTATCAATGGCTGAGTGCAGACATTTCTTTGTCAAGGTTACAATTGGCTACTTGACTAAAAAATTTTTCGTGTCGCTATGTAAAGACCTGCCAAAAATAAACACAATAGTGACAGAAATTCATTTCTAAACAAAAAACTTTTTCAGATATAGAAGTTTTAAAGACACATATTTTTAGACGTTAGTTTTTAGACGTGAAAACGCACTGCTTAAATGCCTACATATTTGTGACGTCACAACTTTGTATTTTGTATGGGCGGCGTGAGAACTTTGTTTGGTAGCTATACGAAATATTACGTTTGTGGTAATGGTTTCATTATGAAAGTTGCTTTAAATTTAGCGGACTACAATACAGTATAATTGTAATTTTAGATTTTCATACTTTAAAAAATGGTCCTATTCACCCAACTTTAAAGAAGCTTTAAGAACACTTAACGAATCGATATCAAATTAAAAGTGATCTTTATAGTGTTTTTAGATAGAAATTAGTATCATTAGAAACAAATTTTATATAATCTTAACATTAGGCAAATACCGAATTACGTCGTGATTCATTCACCTCGTTTTATTGCAAATGGCGTCGGCAAGATGGCGTAACTGAGAGTTTATTTTACCTTTTTTGGTGATTATGCGTTTATTTGATCATATCTGGATTGGTTTACTAAACCAGATTAGTTTTGTTTACATTATTATGTATGTGATATTGGATATGTGCAATACTTTAACATTGAACTTGAATTTTAAGAGTTTTATACTTTACAAACCGATTAAATATGAGGAAAGCTTTTAAATTAGAAATGATAGTTCTATGGTCTTTAAAAGAAATATATATTTTTTAAATATTTTCAAACTATTTTTTTATACACTGACATACCGTGCATACGTCCCAAAGTCGACTGTGTCAAATTAAAAAATGCGTAAAGAATCATCTTTATTATAGAAGTAAAAAAGTATAGTATGGATTGATATTTGCGTTGCGGTTATCTTCTAACAGAATGAACGAAAGGTACATCTAATGAATATCAGCTGTAGCTGTAAGGTCCACCTTAAAATTGCTAACGTTTGCTTAAGTTAGCCTGTTAATTTGATTTATTCCGTATTCATCCCATTTTTCTTATCCTTCGTGTTCTTAATTATTCATTTATCCAAATATTGAATTCCTAACTCAACCTTTCTTTTCTCATCCGATTTCTTATTCCTGCCCCTTTCTAAGTATACGGAATAAAAACAATAAATTTTGACTTGGGATTCGTTAATAATGTAAATAGGATGAGTGAAGATATATTATTAAATTGTGATAAGAATAGTTGGGTTGAATACAAAATAACCCGTAAATTGCAATTAATTGGTCCATATCATAGAACAAAGAAGACAAGAAAACGTTTCAAACCACGCTGCTACGAACCTCATTGGCTGAATGCTTGGCTTGGCTTTTCTTTGCCAAGGTTACAACAGGTTACAATTTACGTCGTCGTTTTATTGCAAATGGCGTCGGCAAGATGGCGTAACTGAGAGTTTATTTTACCTTTTTGGTGATTACGCGTTTATTTTGTAATAACTCAATTGGTTCGCTGAACCAGTTTTGTTATGTTTACTTTTTTATTTGTTGGGCAATTGCAATGCAATACTATAACATTGAACTTGTATTTTAGGAGTTGTACTTATTTTCAATAAACCGATTAAATATGTACTAACCTTCTAATTCTAAATTAGAAAAATTGTTATTTTGTCTTGTCTAGAAAAACTATTTTTTTACATACTGACAAACCGTGTGCATTACCAGAAAAGGGCTAGAAAGAAGCCCAAGGCGATTTAATTAAATTGAAAAATATGTATTAATTCATTGTTATGAAAGTGGTATTTGTGATTATCTACTGAAAGAGTGGTCTAACGGTACTTATATCTGTGATGAATATCAGCTGTAAGGAGCACCTTGAAATAGCAAAACCCTTATTCATAATACAAACAATAAATCACCTGCTACAAATACTTTTGCTTATATTCAATGGCTGAATGCAAGCTTTTCTTTGCCAAGGTTACAACTTACGTGATTCATTCACATCGTTTTATTGCAAATGGCGTCGGCAAGATGGCGTAACTGAGAGTTTATTTTACCTTTTTTGGTGGTTACGCGTTTATTTTGTAATAACTGAATTGGCTCGCTGAACCAGTTCTTTTTTGTTTACTTTTTATTTATGTAATATCAAGCAAGTGCAATACGTACTTTAAATTGAACTTGACTTTAAAGAGTTTACGATTGATTTTGTACGAAGCTTATTCTGTCTTTTTCAGTGTAGATTTTAATCAGTTAAATAACTATAATTAGCTCCATATGACACATAGATAAGTAAGATTTTGTTTTTGTTTAATTCAATCTAAGAATAAGGTAGAACGGATAAAACAAAAAGTTTCAGCACTTATATAATCTTCTGGGAGGAAAATATAACTAAGTTACTTTTATTTTCCACCCAGGCACTTTAAACCAAATCTTTCAGCAATGTGGGTAAGTGGTGGTAATATGGAGGAGTAAGATTTTTACCGCCCCTAAAAAGTAATTAAATGTATATAGTACATATCTTTATATAATTTATGGCAAGAATATGTTAAAAAAATATTAATTGATAAAGCATACAATTAAACGTAAACTGAGTATCCAACAGCTTTTTTGCTGAAAAGACAAGCTTTTATCTGCTAAGCTTCGTGTACAAGTTCTCAAGAAGCTATTGTTTTAGATATTGTGCATTATTTCCACAGACTCGGTTACCGTGGTAGTGGAGCGTGGTAACGTCGGGGCCTGGATTCGATTCCTGGTGAAGATATAGACATCTACACTTGTATATTTGTTTTAGAAAACGAAGATATTAAAATATCATCATAAAAAATATTTACCAATTATAATTATACCTTTACAAATGATTTACATATATTTTGAATAACGTTTGCTATAGAAAACTTAGAGACAAACATCAAAAGAAATGTGTTAGACATGAAAAAATAAAAAAGTACAAGTTTCTTATTATCTGTAAATTAAAAGACATAATTTATGAAACAATATAACAAAGAGAAAAATACACACTTGTATATACAGATTTAAGAATTTATTAAAGTGGAAAAATACACTCTTAGATAAAAATACAGATCTGTGTTTAGATGTTTATTTTTTCCAGTATCTCTTTTATTTTTCTCTCTGTTTTATTCTTTAATAAATTATATAATTTTAAATATAAAGATGAACTATTTTTTCTTTAAGGCTATAGATATAAACTTTATATATTTATTATTTACTGTATTACAAAATATATAAATTTAATTTATAACTAACATTAAAACTAGGAACTTGTAGTTTACGTATAGATTACACTGTTGCACTTTTCCGTTTCATGTTTTATACAGGTAGTATCTAAAAAAATTAAACCAACTTCAATTTCCCAAGTGTCTTAAACTAGTTTTGATGAAACTTGGACTGTTACTTAATTTGGATTATACCTAGTCAAACCTAAAAATAATTTAAACAATCCAACTGATAGTTTCTCAGATATGTGCCGTCAAACATACAAACTTATGAAATTTGGCACACATGCTTAAAAGCTGATAAAGACAAACATACATAAAACTCGTATAATTCTGGCAATATTACAAACATCAAATGAATAACCTCCTTTTTTGAAGTCGGCCAAATATGGAGCCATCCCAAACGGAGCATGCTTCGCAGTCGTAAATAAACATGTGGCCAGCGAAGCTCGAACTCACATGTTGCCGAAAACATTACCACAGATTTTACTTTTAATGCAATGTTGAAAACGTGACCGATTCGGTGATTTCACCCGTACTACCTTTCTCTAGAGGGCAAATGTCCGACCTGGATTTAAGGAAAGCCGGGAGCGTGCAAGTGATGGAAGATAGCGGAATAGAAGGGGTAATTAGTTTTTTTGCAAAGATTAATCAAGTATTAAAAAGATGTTGAGTCAGTCTGTTTCATAGTTAATTAATATTAGTCAAACTAACCAAATATTAATATTATGTTCAAATAATGTGACATTATAACTCAAACCTATTTTTTTATTATTACTATCCTGGTCTCGTGTCCCATAGCTGTAAAAAAGCAATCTTATCTAGTTCACAGTAAAGTTAAATTGATACCAAGGGAAAAAAAGTTTTTTATTTACTGTTGTCTCCAAAATGAATAATTTAAAAATCAAACTCAGTTTGTCGATTTTTTTTTTGTCAATTCACTTTTGTAAGTACTTGCATTGCAGTGGACCCTGGGCTGCAGCTGAGGATGCAACCGAAAACACGCTCACATGATAGAAAGATGTAATTAGTTGCATATTTGACGCACAAATATATCTTAAGTAATAAAAATCGTTTATTTTGACTCTTAGTACAAAATCTTGGTTACTTTTTACGAAAACATTTACAATTATAAAAACAAATATTCAAAAATGATTATAATATTTTGAATTTCAGAAGAAATATTTACCATAATAAATGTAAACTAAACTTACCTGGCTTTTCCTGTTCATAAATAATTCTAAAATAGTCGCCCCCTTTTTTAACTTGATCACTATATCTGAACTCGTATATTTCTAGTCTAAGTACTTTAGTTATTATCTCAAACCAGTATCATATTTGAAACCTAACAATGGAAAGTCTTGACTTATAACTGCATTTATTTTCCTTACAAATCTAGAAATACATCTAGAGGTACATGATACATTTAAATTAAATTGACGTTTCCCTTCAATTTAACATTACTAGAATTCTCTTAAGTGAAATAACGTGACAAACATGAGCAATAAATAACATGATCATTTGGAACATAACAGAGAGTACGGATTTCCATTAGATTTTGCGGTATGTTGGTCGTTTTTTACGGGATCTCTCTGTGGTCAGTATGGTCATAGAACAACCTGTAATGTATGGTGCTAACATGTTTTCACATTATAGAAAACTGGACTGTGCCATAAGCGTCTTTCTACTATTATAGTAATTGCGACCTAGAATCTGCGTCCGCTTCTCTCTCGTTACTTTTACCATGCGGATTTGAACATGTGCTAAAATTAATATGATGTGTCATTGTAAGGTATTACGTTGGAATGTTTCACGCAAATATCTGCACCAACATTTTTATTTTTCATCGGTATTTTTCAATAATATGACATACAAAATACCATGTCTTACAAATGTTAAATTTGAATTTTTAAGCACTTATATGGATGACTTTCTTATTGGCAACTAGGAAATAAAACACACAGCATGTCTTTATTTTTTAATAGTAATAAATACTTTTTCATATTAAAAAACGTATTTAATAAAATAACAATCACAATATGAAACGAAAACAATAGCTTCACAATATATAATATAAATAAATTATGTCAATCCCATGGGCTTTGATGACATAAATATAAAAATTATATAAGAATATAAACATTATTACAATTATATATACAATACAATTCTATATATCTTACATAACACTTAAAAATATTAAAGCCAGGTACTGGTCTTAAACCATAAATATTTTATGTCTATAGTAATAATTACTTAAACACATGATATATACGTAGCTTCTTAGGTATATAAATGGGCAGTCATAGAATATACTACATACACTATAATAATAGTTACTTGGAACCTTCAACAAGGTATACTAGAGAACAATCAATGACTATGAAATTGAGCTGAAATGGCATAGTACTTAACATAGATTCAGTCAAATAAATACAATCGCTCACTCACTCACACATAAATATAGATACAGTCGTTGGGCGTAGAGAAATCGTCGTAAAGGGGACATACAACTAGGTCAGAGCTCATTGAGGTTTCTGTGCGGAGTACGCTAAGCTTTGAGCTTCAATTGATCTACCCCAGCCCCCACCGCCATGCCCGCTACTGCCGCCACTGCTATAACCTCCGCTGGAGTCACCACCGTATCCACTGGTGCCACCATAATCATGACTGGACGTATGACTTGATGAGTGATGCGGATGCGCGACCACTTCATACGTCACGTGTTTCTGCTGAGACAAAAGTTTCTTCAATCCAATAATAGCCGACAGAACAAGCGCTAATTTACCAATCAGCAACGCTTTTCCAGCAATCAAGGCGATAGCACCAATCGCCAAAGGCGTTAGAGCCATCATTTTCAACGCCAACGCTGCGATTAGAGGTCCCAACATTTTGGCTGCTTTCTTCTTCTTTCCTCTTCCTTCTTCCGTCCCATCGTCAGTAAACGATGACACTGTATCTTCTAAAGCACGACCGGCACTTGACACAGCATCAACCACGTCCGAACCATTCACTTCAACTCTTAAAGAATGCGTTTCGAAGTATCTCTTCAGTCTTGTAACAGGATCTAAGGACCTCGGAGCTCCAGTTTCAGCGGGGACGTCTGTGGCCCTCACGACGGTGACTCCATCAGTGAGCGCGAACGAATCCTTCTGTCCGAGCATCTTATCGACGTAGGAGAAGAATTTGTACTTGAGACATGAAGTGGAATCCTTCCGTAAGCAATCTCCGAGTCCTTCGAGATCATTATCTGTGTGTGATGATTCTTGCGCGGGCAGCGCGAGGCATGCGGATGCAACCGCGAGGAGCGACAAAGTCCGCCACATCTTGCCAAGTTCGAGCATAAACTGTGAGCCGCTCGGTCTGTCTGACTCTTAAATAGTACCTCCGCACCCCTCAAAGCTTGAAAAAACGTACCAAAATACGCGCGAACTTTCTCAGTGAGTAAAAGTAAGGGTTTCATAATATGCGAGTGCTTGCGAAAGCTTCGGCCTATGCGGTCATTGCAAAGGTCAGCTTGTGTAAGGTTACTTATTGTTTACGTTTTAGAGCTTTTGCGGGTTTGGTTCAATTTCATCGGTGGTTACAATTTTATAACCCTATAACCCCATGCATAAATTTTTCATGGACATAAGCGTTTTTTATACTTATCAAACTGGATTGTTGTTTGAGAGAACGCTCACACGGAGGTAAATAATTTATTTTTATTTAAAATTTATTTTCAGAACTTATATTTTCACAATGAGATTAGGTTTTGTATAAGTATATGAGACAAAAGTTTTGAAAACTCATATCAATCAGATTATTTATTCTTATGTCTTAAAATACACAAAGCCCGTGAATGATACACTCAATCGACTTTTTATAATAATGTTCTGAATATAAGATTTGTTTAGTCAAAAGGTACTATAAATAACTTATCTGGCACTTTATTTTTCTATTGAATAAGTTCATTATAGTATAAAGTATAGATTCAATTTTCGATTTCAATCAAATATTTTTTCTTAATCATTTGGAATCTATAAACAGCAGCATTCACGTTAATTAAATGTGAGAGCAGTAAAACCTAACAAACAGTTGAAATAAAAGCATCCTGAAGAAACGGGTTACCTCGATTACGGGATACGCAAACCAGTTCTCAATTGAAAGTTAGAAAGCTCAAAATAGGGGTTTTATAAACTAGCCGTCGTTATACATATGTATAACTTATTACGTGTATTTTATGTAACTCTTATTGAAATAACACGTCTAGACTTGGTTATTAGTACTAACAGTAATTAATGATTTCATTTAAAATTTGTATTGACTAGCAGCCCTCCCCGGCTGCACCCGAGCATATATTATACCTATAAACCTTTCTCATGAATCGCTCTATCTATTGGTCAAAACCACATGAAAATCTGAGCAGTACTTTTTGAGTTCATCGTGAACAGACAGAATGACAGACGCGGCGGAGGACTTTGTTTTATAATATGTAGTGATTTAAATAAATAAGGTAGTAAATTCTTCCATGTTATATCCCACCATATTTCTATAATGAGATTATCTCATTCCCATAACCAATTCTTTTGTCTGAACTTTGAAGTGAGTTACGAAGTATTGGTATATAATTTGTATTGTATTATGTATGCTATTAGATTTGAAAATTAACCAAGTTACATAATATTGTTTTTTTTTTTGGTTCATACATAAATTTTTATTAAGCTCATATCTCTCAACCCAAGTAATGCCTCTTTTAACCGGTTGACTAGAAGAGATCCCTTCAGGGATAATTCCACAATTGTGAATATTTTCTTATAGTTTTAATTTTAATCTTCTTGTGATGTAAGTTTTATTGCGAGTATGTACAATAAAGTAATTATAAACAAACGAAGATAAAAAAATTGTTCTTTAGCTGTAACTTGAGTGCGTTGAACACACTTGAAAATTTCAATTCTCGTTCATTGACGTTTTTGCTGAGATAAAGGTTCTTATAGAGAACACAAGCTATGTACAAAGCTTATAAACATCAAAAAGACCTCTCCAACCCGTCTGGCAAGCGTGGAGACTAAAGGTCATATCCTCTGACTACTCTGGCTTTGGCATATCGCAAATTTCACTTTTTGAACATCAAATTTTCTTTATAAATATTTTTTATTATATTTACATGATGAAGTAACTAGCGTTCTGAAAAGACCACTACTTAAAAATAATTACACTAGAAAAGGTACAAAAAAATATTTAAAATTAATAAAAAATTTCTTTAAAAATTAGTCTAGTAGGCATTCATGAGAGTTTTTATTCGTAGATTCATCCCTACGTGTACATCCAAAGCTCAAGCACACATGTGCTCCCAATTAGTTAATACATTCGTAAATTTTTGTATATACATATTTTCCCATACAGCCTTGACCACAAAACCTTTTTATTCTTGAACTTGACCGCATTGGACACTCTCCAAGACTTTTTATTTTACCAGTATAAAGTTACATTTCTCGTTTATTTTCGAAGAGCGTAGCGCATTTAAAACTTTGTCGTTTTGTTTCAAAATGTAGGTTGTGTTATATAAGGTTATACAATTATTACGTGCTGAAATTTTTACTCGCTTTGAGTTACGAGAATATTATTATCATGTCTCTGGTTGCCACTAGACTTTGTTAAGGCGCTGTGGTATCAGACACTAGCGCCACCCGGCAATTAATTCTATAAGTCCTAAATCATTAAAAATTTAATAGAAGAATGCTCTAGTAAATTAATTGTAGTATTTTTGGTAGAAGCTTTACGTGTTTATAATTTGAAGAATTAACAGGACGACTCATTAACGCCAAAAGTGGCCACTTTTGGCGGTAATGTATTTCTCTTGAGCTCAAATTATAATTGAAATGAAAAGTAATATCAAGAATACCACAAGTAAATTACTAGAGCATTCAGCTATTATATTTTTTTTATTTCATATGATTTAGGACTTATAGGATTAATTGCCGGGTGGCGCTAGTGTCTGATACCACAACGCCTTAAGAGTCGCCTGGACGCGCATGTCTCCATACAAACGGAAAAAGGGAATTTTGGCAATATTTGATAATTTTAGGGCAAAATTAAGCATCCAATCAATTAATCTCATTATAATCTACGTACGTTCCTATACAGTTTGGTTAAATTATCAAATGTTTGAGAATTATACGCCTCTCAAGATTTCCATACAAATTTGAAAAGGCTTGTAATTCTCAAACCATTGGTATTTTAACCAAGCTGTATAGGAACGTACGTAGATTATAATGAGATTAATTGATTAAATGCTTAATTTTACTCTAAAATTATCAAATATTGCCACAATTCCCTTTTTCCGTTTGTATGGAGACATGCGCGTCCAGGCGACTCTTAAGTCAGGTGTTTAAAAGCAGTATGAAAAATATTTCAGTGTACTACGAAGACCAATCATACATCCTCATCTTTACATTATAATAGTATAAAATAAAGTCGCTTCCGCTGTCTGTTTGCTTAGATGTTTTACATTCCTCAACGGGCTTTATATAGTTTTCAGCTATGGATATATTTATTCATGAGAAAGATTTATAAGAATAATAAATTCTCGGGCGCAGCCGGGGAGGGCTGCTGGTTAGAGAGAAAAAAGGGAAAAAAATAAAATGGACCTTAATTGAAATAGAATTTATATAAAGTTCAATTTTTTTTCATAGTTTACCACGTCATTTGAAATAGGTATGTATATTCTTTTCGGTATTCTGAGTCTATATTATTCTCTTATATACCGTAATTTTAGCAAAAGATATACACTTATATCTATATTCGTAAACCTTTGGGGTGTGGCCTTTTTTCTTTGCCGGACAAGGAAAAGTCGATTAAATGTATAGAAATCGAGGTCATCACAATACAATATTGCGCGTCAAAGCGCTTATCAAAGCTCTTATTGTAACAACAAAATTTTACTTGGTTTATTTTATTAGGTTTAGTTGTCAATGGATTTTTTTTATCAGCTCAGCTCTCTGTTCAATTTTTTATATACCACCGAGTCGTCAAACAGACAAACAGCCTACCTGATGGAAACGGTTACTGTAACCTATGGACGCCTGCGAGAGCTATTCGTGCGTTGCCGACACTGAAGAAATATTTTCACGCTCTTTTTGATATCTTTCTTCTTCATTCACTTATCACTCATCAGTTGCATCCTTAGCCACGATATGTTGGAGCCCAGAGTCCACATAATGTAATATGATTCGGCATAGTTTTTTCGGCCCGGCGAGAGACAGACTCAGAACCACGACCGGTCGCCTGCCTGATGCCAGTTCTTGAATAGCTCTAGAACTTGATGAAATACCTGTGGAGTACAAATATTACCCGTGACGGGAATCGAACACGTTTCCCCTCATACAGCGGGCTGGCATGTTAACCACTTCGCCATGGAGGCCGTCAATTATAACAGCGCAATCATGCAATAATAATAGCTGTAAACAGCTATTATTATTTGCAGTATTTTATAAGTAGTTGGACTTTTTATGTATGAAGTAAATTTTATGCTTATATTTATTAAGTAGTTATATCTTTTGCAGATATATAAGAATATACGGAACCACACTCTGAACACCAGCCAAGCCACATCAAATACACACCTGACTGGTTTACATTATTTGTACAACATTAACATCTTCAAATGGCTGAGCAAATATTGATTGAAGATGACAAATATTGAATGACAATCATTGTGTTTGCACAAATTATTTTAAGAACATCATAACAAATTGATAGGCCAAATCATTGGATTTATGATTGATTGAGGTTACTTCTTCTTCATACATTATTTTAATGTCTTTGATTTTGTATTGCTGTTGTTTATAAATCTCACTGTAAATCAAACTTCTATTCAATTGTATATTTTACTTTATTTTATGGCTTCCACCGAGTTTTCAGTGATTCTGCCAATGTCCAGTATAATGAAATACAAAGTATCGATACTGATATAGTTTTAACAAGTAGCATCAAAGATAGCTTATGTTCTTTGATAGCCTCATTTGAGCATCTGGTGACAAGTCTATAGGAGTCCACTTTAACTATTTTACAAATTGTTCATGAGCACAAGCATTAATGACCCCAAACTACATCGTCTAAGCCGATATATGTATGTATGTATGTATAAAATAACATATTGCTGACATGAAGCATAGGCGCTCAACGAAGTCTGCAGTCTGTGAACATGCCCTAGACAAACCCAACCATTATTTATGCGTTTTGATAATCCTCAAGTCCTTGCAAAAGAAAACAGATACATTCCAAGAATGCTTCGTGAGGCTATTGAAATTAAAAAACATCCTAATTTTAATAGAGAGGATGGTTGGCAGTTACCACCAGCTTGGGATCCAGTCATCAATTTAATCAAATCTCAAGCTAAGCAGAAGACTGCAAGACCTTCAGACACCGTAAGCCAATACTGCGTACATCCGGAACGTTATCAATAAATATTTTAGGCGGTAGATTTTGCAGTTCTTATAAAATACTAGACAAATGTCAACTTAGTCTACCTGCGACCACGAACACTGTAAAGTGCTCGAAACGTTAGGTGTATAAATAACGTAATAAACGCGATAAAAACCGTATTAAAATAATTTTATTTAAATGAGACATAAATAGTTTACTGTAGAAGTTCTATTCTATATAATCTAAGCCTCTGAGAAATATGTTTAGGCTTTGTGTACTTTTGATAAAGATAAGGTTAAGGGTTTTTGGATGACATTGGATTATTAGATCGAAAAAGACAACAAAATGAGCAGTGTTGCTAAATATATCCACACCTAAATTATTAAAACACCAATTCACTTATTACAATTGCCCTCTAAACATCTGAGTCACGATTTTCCATAACCAAATCAGTAGAGAAGAACCATCAAATTGTGGGCTTGTTACTTAAGTATGCTTGTTAGCTCGTCAACTGTGTATTGTCGTCGAAACTGGAAATAATTGGGCCGTAGTAACATGTGCGAGTAAAAGTAATGGTAAGCATCTCTCACCTTAGTGTGTGAGTGATGGAATGGTCATTCTTACTCAAATATAGCTTTGACTTTGTAATACTATGAGTAAGTGAAAGAGCCAATTTGTATCATAACCTACCTAGATGTAAAGTAAGATTTAATTTAGTCAAATATCACTCAATGGGTAGTTTAAATCATCAATCCCGAAACAAATATTTTCAATAACATTGAACATAGTGTAAGGACTTACAACATTTACAAATACTACGGACAAAAATAATGATTGCTGGAAAAAGTAACTAGATTCATATTAGAAAAATTGGTGTCATTAATTGGATTGTGTGTACCTCATACTAGAAAATGCACTTAAGGTGCACGCCATAAAATGAATTCATTTTCGATTCACTTATTACAATTGCCCTACAAACTTCCGAGTCACGTTTCTCATAACCAAATCAGTAGAAAAGAACCAACAAATCGTGGGCTTGTAACTAAGTATGCTTGTTACCTCGTCAACTGAGTATTGTCGTCAAAACTGGAAATAATTGGGCCGTAGTAACGACATGTGCGAATAAAAGTGATTGTAAAGAATTTCTCACCTTAGTGTGGGAGTGATGAAATGGTCATTCTTACTCAAATATAGCTTTGTAATTAATTAATTGTATATTAACTTTGTAATTGAAAGAGTTAATCTGTATAATAATCAATTTAGTTGTTCGGTAAATCAGAAATAAGATTTAAGTTACTGAAATACAGCATTCACGCAATCAGTTTTTTAAGTCACCATCCCTGAAATAACCTTTTTCAATATAATTTTACATTACTACATGCGTGTATCAGTGATAGTAAAGTAAGTTTCTCTCACCTTAGTGAATGGAATGATTTCTACGCAATAATTTTTACGCAAATATAGCTTCGACTTTGTAAAGCTATACTTTAGCAAAAGAGTCGTGTGTCATCATCTGAGCCGTGATAGGTCCACTGCTAGACATAGGCCTCCCTCCCCCGAGGAATGTTTTGGCCTTACTCACCACCCTTGGCAAACGGGTTGGTGAGCGCAGTTTATTTGACCAATATTGGTTCCAACGGTGCTGCTCATTGAAATATTTTATTAGCGAGGGTAGGGTAGCAGTTAGTAGGACTGGGGGTACGAGATTATGTGTATTTGGTTCTTCAAGCCAAAAAGAGGGCCCTTGGCTCCGAAGCACAATCACTGAGGATGCAACCAGAATAAAATTTAGATATGAGGACAGGTTATAACATGTCTGTAAAAGAGATGAGCTTAGAATTAATCATATTATTTATAATTCAGTTTATAACCTAAATATATTTAAGTATTAAATTACAAGAGATCCATCAAATGTGAAAGTAGGATTGCAATAAGGTAAGTCATTCACGGATATTTTACATCCCATTAACATATTTGCATATTTCAATATTGTTTTTTTTTTCAGGATTCTTTTTATTTTAATAATTTTGTGACACAGCGATAGATCCTATAGTATCAAACGTCTATAAAAGATTTTGTTTTAAAGTGCAAACTAACAAACAAATTTCCTCTTTAACAAGGAAAAGTCCTTGGTGCTAACATATATTATATCATATAATAAGAAAAATCTTTTGTTCAAAGTTTCAGGTTTCTAGTCTTTTAGTTTCGGCATGTCAATCACTAATTAGTATCTCCTTTTAATATTTAGTTAGATAATGATTGAACAGTCAACTCATGGTATTTTATAAAGGTCTCAATTAAATATAATTGAATACGTATTAAATTGCCTGACTGTGGCAACAATATGATACTTCTTGTAAATTTGTACAAGATAGATAGATAGATACGTTTATTTGTAGCTGAAGTCACTC
Source organism: Rhodophaea formosa (assembly GCA_963082605.1). Lineage (NCBI taxonomy): Eukaryota > Metazoa > Arthropoda > Insecta > Lepidoptera > Pyralidae > Rhodophaea > Rhodophaea formosa. The sequence goes on along the minus strand of OY720225.1, from coordinate 5,770,734 downwards.
ACATACAAAAAAGTTAAGAACAAAACATAAAAATCTCTATTGAAACATAATGGTCTTTGTATCTGTGTGCCACAGCAATCCAAAAAGGTTCAGTGCTGGTGCTGTTCAGAGAGCAGCTCACTGATTTTCAGCTATGGCCTGTCAAGTGCAAGTGCGCATCTATGAATTTTTCAACAAAAAAGTAAAAGAGCTCTTTCGATATTATTTACATTTAAGTATATAAAAAATGCCGCCGTGTGGTTCCCGGCAGAGTAGAATAGGACCACTCCAAGTCAAAACACAAGCTAAACAAAGCTTCTTAACATCAAAGAGACCTCTCAAACCCGTCTGGCCAGCGTGAAGAGTGTAGGCCAAATCCTCTGACTACTCAGGCTAGTATATGGCTCTGGTAGTACAGAGAGGGTCGTGCTCCTGCAGTGGAGACTAGAAAGACCTGATGATGATGATGATGATGATATAAAAAATAACTTAGGTTTATTTAGTTTAAATAATTCATATTCTAATGTATGCTATATGACATATGAAAACAAGTATCCTAAATATTTTGATCAATGAATCATAAAAGATCCATCATTTGAGAAAGTAGGTCTTCAATAAGGTTAGTCATTCGCGGATCTCTTACACCTTATTATAATGCATTACACGACTCGCGAAGATATTTTGAGGTTTCTCTTCAACAATCCGTTTTCAATTTTATTGGAAATATTTCTTACCTTGTGTACATCTATTGTTATTATGTTATAAGGAATAATGTTGTTTGTTCTTAAGGTGTTTAAATATAACATACTGGCCAGTAAAAACTTAATTTGTCAATTTTACGAGGGAACTAATCTGCTTATTATGTTGTTTTATTCAGTAACTAGCTGATGCCTGTAACTTCGTTCGCGTGGACTATATAACTCCGGCGTATTAATATACCTTAATACGCCGGAGTTATATATAATAAAATACTTGTAGCAGTGTTATGAAATTGTTTGACATTGCATCGGCTGCTGCTAAATACTGAAGGGAAAGAACCCTATATTTTAATATAGGATTCTTTAAGACCTTTTGAGCCACCGACATGATAAGAAGAAGACTATCTCCAAAGTGAGCTTATTTATTTAATTTATTTATTTAAACTTTATTGCACAAATTAAAACAAAAGTGTACAAATGGTGGACTTAATGCCATATGGCATTCTCTGCCAGTCGACCATAGGACCAAACAGAAAAATTGAGTATAATTGAGTATATTGTAAATTGAGATAGAGCGAAATTGATTAAAAATAACTAATTACTATAAACAGTAAACATGATATAAATATAATTGAATATATAAGTATACACATGCATAAATACATACATACATATCTATCTACATAAATACATACATACACATAAGGATGACTTTTCTCTTATTTTAAATAGAAATTCAGTGAGAAGAGGAGACTTCCTGAAGAAATAATGTGCGGACCGCACGCTTAAAAGCACCTCGACTTGGAGCTCTTCTTACAGACTCAGGGAGCGAATTCCAGAGCTGAATGGCTTGAACCTGAAAAGATTTTGCCATGAAATCTGTACGATGACGAGGAGTGGCTAAAACTAATCTGTTTGAAGAACGAAGAGGGCGGGAATGAGTAGAACTTAGGAGTGAAAATTTAGATTTCAAATAAGAAGGAGAATTAGGATCATTAAGGATAGTATAAAGCATAGACAGAATTCTGGCGTTTCGGCGAATGGGAATGGGAAGCCAAGATAATTGAGAACGAAAAAAGGAAACGTGGTCGTACTTTCGAAGGTTAAAAATAAACCTAATGCAGTTATTTGCTAATTTATCTAACTTTTGGACTAAAACTTGATTTAAATTCGTACAGCAAACGTCGGCATAGTCAATCACAGGTATTATCAAAGAATGTGATAAAGAGATTTTAGTTTTAAGAGGAAAAAAGTTTTTGTACCTGTAAAGAGAGCGCAGGGTAGCAGTAACTTTACGGCTAACTTCAGTGATATGGTTAGACCAACTAACAGTAGAATCTATGTTCAAACCAAGATCTTTGACACTAGAACTAAATGGTATAACGACGTTATTAAACTTAATCGATGAGATAGCTTCAGTGTCAATGTTGCTGAGCTGACGGGAGCTGCCAACGATAATGGCCTGACATTTGTTGCGCTACCTCACCAAACTTTGAGGTATGGGCAGAGCGCCTTCAACCTATCGCACATCTCCAAAGGGCCTTCAGGAGGGACGGACCTCGGCTTTAGGTGTTGCCAGTGTGTTCAAGGCAGGCAGGCTCAAGACAGCAAACTCTCATGTTTTGCCGTATGGGCTGAAAACTACGTTGCCAAAAGGGGGACCGCGGGGTGGTCACCAAGAATATGAGTTAATCGTACTCCACGCACTCTATCCCAGGGGACAGTGTGACTCTGTAAAAGTGTCGATATAAAATTTAACATGGTACTTAGTGTATCAGATGTTCTAAATCTTCGATTTTTCTCACCTCAACAAAAAATAATAATCAGGCTGAACAACTTTTGCTACAGCGTCATTTTTATATTTCCTTTAATTTACCTGGACCATTATGGTTCTGCTTCGGGTGTTCCAAATCTTCAAATTAAATACCTCAACAAAAAATGCTCCTCAGATTGAATAACTTTTGCTAAGGCACTTTTATATTTGTTATAGTTCAGCTGGAATGCTGCCATCTGGAAGTGAGCATTTTAGAAAATCCTTTTTCACAGGAAAAGATCTAGAATTGCTAAAAAACCTGTAACAGTTGCACAGTGAAAGATGGTAATTTTATTACTACCGTGAACCATAATAATCTTACTTTTATGGATCGTTTATGTGAATTGAATTGCCATGGTCGTTAAACATTCTTAAACCACTTGCTTGTAAATTGTACAGTGTAGAGTTTCATTTATATGTGGTCATGACACGCTGATTCAGTTTATATCAGCGAATGGTGATGCTGATTTAAACCATCATCATCCGCATCAGCTTCCAGCCGCAAGGCCACAGCTGGAATTGGCCTCCTCAAGGATTTCCACTCCAACTGGCTGGAAGCGGCCTGCATTCAGCCAGGTTTAACGTAGGTGAACAACACAATTAAAATAGTGATGGCTAGCCGCAACACCTATTAAAGAGACCTTAGATTTTTGCCCATTATTTTGACCGTTTTGCAGGTCTGCGCAGGAAGAAAAGTAGCTAGTACATTCTACATTTTGTTCTTAGCTCACAGACCAGCATGAACTAGACCACTAGATTAATAATAACCTTTAAATAATACATTAAAGACACTATTTTGAACTTTTTGAAGTCTGTTGCAGCTGTACCAAAGATAAAATAACTATAAATATACAAATGAGCCTTATTTCATTTACTTTCCGACTCCGTCGTGCTTACTACCGGAATAGAGTGCGTGGGGTAGAATTAGATCCAATTACTAGTGACCGTTTAAGAAACACAATCTAAACAAAGCTTACAAACATCAAAAAGATCTCTCTAACCTATCTGGCCAGCATGGAGAACGTAGGCCGAATCCTCTGACTGCTCAGGCTATTATATGGCTCTGGTAGTACAGAGAGCGTCGTACTGCTGTAGTAGACACTAAAAAGATCTAATGTTGATGATGACTGGTGACCGTCCGGCGATCCCAAGTGACTTGTACTTAGGTGTACACCTTTCTGGTGACATAGCTTTCGGCCCATACGGTAAAATATGAGAGTTTCTACTCTCCATGAGAGTTTGCTGTCGTTTCAACCCTTGCGCACACAGTCAACGCCCAATGGTGGTGATGTTCGCCTTACAGATTGAGGGAAGTCTGCCTTTAGGTGACTCAAAAAGCAACGGTGAAGTAGCAAAAGCTCACTTAGAGCTAGCTACACAGTCCTTAAAAAAACCTTGTTTCATCATTAAAGAATTCAGAGAAGTAATACAGACAACTACAGGTAACAAGGCAGCATATTATATAATTTACAGACCATGGCGAAGACACCTTTCGGAGCTTTTTGAAGATCCAACGCTCACCTTTCACTTTTACGTGAGGTCAATGACACTTCATAATTTGTGATTACTTGCTGCTGCTTTGATAAATATGTGGGAGAATAAACGCCGTACTTGGTATTATTTTATTGTGGTTCTGTATGCAGGAGATAATATTCAAATGAATCTAAATATATATAACTCAAAGGTGACTGACTGACTGACATAGTGATCTATCAACGCACAGCCCAAACTACTGGACGGATCGGGCTGAAATTTGGCATGCAGGTAGATGTTATGACGTAGGCATCCGCTATGAAAGGATTTTGATCAATTCTACTTTTTAACGCGAGCGAAGCCGCGGGCAAAAGCTAGTTAATAATAAGGCTGCTCTTTCCTGTTTAAAGCAATAAAGCTTGCTTTTCCTGTATTGTCCGATAAAGAGAAGGATAGAAATGAGTGGAGCATTCAAGGGGAGGCCTTTGCCCAGCAGTGGGACACAAGATCAACAGGCTCAATTATTTTTTAAGTATGAAATGTATACTTGACAATTCAACGTATTGTAACATGTTCCAAGATTTTGGCATTAAAATAACGTTGGATTAAATCAGGACACATTGATTTTGGACACTTTGCTATTACCATAACCTTTGCGAGCTAAATTCAACGAGGCGGGAATAAAAACGGGAATTTTACGGAGCAGACGTGGCGGCGACTCCACGTCAAGTCAACAAATTGATTAATCACCCTTTTTGTAGTGATAAAACGCAATAATAATATCGACCATAGTAAATAATATTATTAATGTTCACCACAGTAACGATTTGGGGCAATATTAGTCGTTGCCCATGTTTGAAAAATTTTATTCGCGTTTTACAAATGGAGAACATGCATGAATGATTTTTAAAAATGTGTCTGATAATGTAAGCTTCTAACTTTAAAATATTGATAAGGACACTTTTATTCTGATATCGATACATTAAACTTGGTTAAAATGAGGGTTTTCAGAATTTATTTTTCCCCCAGGTGGCGGCACTGTGTCGAGAGGTCGAGCTGTCAAAATCCACCAATCATAAAATTGCTGATTAAATTTAATCCATTTCTATAAACGCAATATTTAAGATAGCTGCCAAACAAGGTTCTTCTATCATCGCTTATGAAATGACATCACTTATTTTTTTATTTTTGTAAGTTAGTGGCGTTTACGCCGAGAGGAAAAATTGTGGTATTTTCTTCATCTTCTTCTTCATCAGGTCTTTTTTGTCTCCACTGCAGGAGCACGACCCTCTCTGTACTACAAGAGCCATATTAGCCTGAGCAGTCAGAGGATTTGGTCTACTCTCTCCACGCTGGCCAGACGGGTTGGAGAGGTTTCTTTGATGTTTTTAAGCTTTGTTTAGCTTGTGTTTCCTTAGTCGCCTTGTACGACATCCACGGGAAGACTTGGAGTGGTCCTATTCTACTCTGCCGGGAACCACACGGCAATTGTGGCATCGTAACCTTTATAATAATATTTTAAAGAGTTTTTGGTTTAGCAATGTAACTTTTTCACTACTCTTTCCATTTTTGGGGGCTCTTCTGATATCATCTAACACTGAGCCTTGTTCTCTGCCATTTATATGTTATGACGCTCACCCATATGTATTGTAACGCACTATGATACTTTTACGTCTTTTACAAGTTTAAATTTTTACGCTTTGTTTTCGCTTCTACACTACTTTTTGCAATTTTTTTCCTAATCTTACATCCAACATTTATTAGGATAAATTTAGTAGGTTTAAAATCAAAATAACTCTTAAGTACTAGCTGTATCAAAATTAACTGATCTTCATTTTCCTGCAGCCTTTGATTGAGCCTATTTGTTTTGCTCCAAAACATCAACGGCTGTGACAAAATAAGGGCCCAAGTACATCACCTCTCCCAGAACAAATTGATTGGTCCCAGCATAGATAGCTACTCTTGGGACATGCCGTGTAGATTACGGCTTAGTTTTACTACGCTGCTTTTCTCTAGGATATAGAGTTAGTAAAAGTCGAAAGTACAAGTAGGTACAAGTGGGTAGGTACTACTAATATTTTGTGCCAAATAATGCTTTTTTGGCTAAGAATGGTTGAATGATATCAGAACCAAGTAGGCTAGAAAAAAAAATGTTGAATCATTTTACAATCTTTATGATAGCTTAAAATTACCTTAGATACTGCTGCAAACTTTTAAGAATGCAACCGGTAAAAATATTTGCATTTATTTGGCTGGGTGTATTTCCAAATAGGTTCTATTTCAATTCTTTTAAAATTGGTCCAGAAGCTGGTTTGAAGTTGGTTTTTATGAGAATAGATTATTTAGACAATATTTTCTACTTTTCTTTTAAAAGGTTTATGAAACTTGCTTCAATTGAGCTTTCAAGTAACGATCTGCATTAGCCCCGGACTAATTTTTATTATAATGTCTTCAAACACGGAATTTGCAATAATCCCTTTATATCTATGTAATATACCAAAGGTTCAGTCATAATAGTAGTACAAGTTTATTTATAAATAATTTCACCACCTTGATGCAGAAACTTGTAAATTTTTGTAGTAAGGAACAGTAAAATAAATTATGAGTTAAAGTGACTTATTTTTATATTCCTGCTGTGGAAAAAATTAAGTGTCACTGGCGCTAGGCGTTTTCCTCTAGAGTTTTAACTGTGTTAAGCGAGGCGGATCCCTAACAATTGAGCATCTTGTCGATGAGAGAAAGTAAATTTAAGTTTTATACAATGACATGAGAACGTACAGCACTATTGATATAACGATGGCGGTTTGGTGTGTTAGCCTCTTTGACTATCGTCTTTAGTATTTGTGTTCATTCAATCAAGTAGCGTAGTTTTGTTTACTTTTGTTTTTTCTTGTACTTTTATGATTAGTAAAACTTTTATGTTTTTTTTTATTGCTACGCATGACATGTGTTTTCTGTTGCGTGTATACTATGTTTTTGGTCTATGGAATAATATCAAGGTACCTACAAATCACACAAATTGAGCTAACCCTACAGTGAGTTGTGAACTTATGTCGTAGAATAACTCAACGATATAATTTTCTTAATAGACACTTAAGTAGATAAACATCCAAGATGCAGGTCAATCTGAAAAATATCGTTTCCTATCATGACTTGGCTGGAGATCGAACTCGGATCCACCCGTGTCTCAGATAGGCCTAGGTCCTAACAACAACACCATAAAAATACTAGTTTTAATACTTGGAAAATTATTTTGTAAGGTAATATATCAACATCATCATCAGGTCTATTTTAGTCTCTACTGTAGAAGCACGATGCTCTCTATACTAGCACAGCAATATTTAGTCAGAGCAGTCGGCCAACGATCTGCACGCTGGCCAGATGGGTTGTAGAAGTCTGATGTTTCCTAAGTCGCCTTCTACGAAATCGACGGGAAGAATTATGTTTAGATAAAAGTTATTACACAATTGACGAGTTTTTAAACGATTCTGAATTAAAGTGACTGTTACATACTTGACATACAATACAACTAATAATTCTATATATACTCACATAAAAATACGACATAAAACTACATTAAAAATTGACTTATATTTAACATTAAAGTGACATCAAATTATAAATGTTAATAAAATCTATCTAAGAAAAAAAAATAACAAGTAACTAATTATATAACCATAAAGAGCAATCAAAAAGTCAAGTAAGTAACACATATTAAACATATACACGATAAATTACTACTATTTCTTATATTTTTTTTAAATCATTATATTTTTTAATATCTTATAGTACAAAACCCGTTTGCCATTCCAAATTTTATTTATGCGATGCCCGACAGGGTTCATATTTTGCCTATTTAATATAATTACAGTGCAGTGACATTATTGTAAGAGCTGATGTAATGTACAATACAAAACGCAATAAAGAAATTGAAATTGAAAAAATTGAGACTTTAAGTGGACCTTTTGAACTCTGTCTGATAACACACGGCAATGTTACTGTCTATATGTATCATACCTACATATTCACAAATTTAAATCAGTCATTAAAAACAATACTTCTCTTTAAACCGACTTACCAGATATTGTTATTCATGAGTCATGTGTCAAAAGATCGTCAAATAGTTAACACAATACCTTAGTTAATTCTAATGCAAATTGTTAAGCGATAACTATTACAGTTATTTTATCCTGATCTTTCTAAATTCTTTAAATATGATACTTTTAAGTAAAGGACCCGATTTTGGACAAATCTGAAAGTGTATTATACAAAATAATTTTTGTAGTATACGCTGAATTAGCAAACAAAAATTAAAGTAGGTATCAATAAAAAGCACCCGTTTGAAGTGCTCGAATAATTATTTTGTATGGTCCTGTCTAAAAGCATCATCATCATCACGTCCTTGTTCGTCTTCATTGCAGGAGCACGACCTTCTCTGTACAGTTTGTCAGATGATTTAGCCTACACTCTCCACGCTGGCCAGATGGGTGGGAGAGGTCTCTTTGATGTTATAGTTATAAAATTATCATACTCTTTCACAAATTTAAATCCGTCTATAGAAAACAAACTTCTCTTTAAACCGATTTTCCATACATTGTTATTTATGAGTCATGTGTTAAAAGATCGTCAAATAGTAAACACAATACCACGTCGTAAAGTTACAAGTGTTACGCTAACAGTATTCTAATGCAAATTGTTATGCGATAACTATACTGTTTGTCGTATAGATTATGCTAATGAATTGTTCAAATATGTTTAGGCTGGCCACACAGTGAGTACAGTTTTTGAATATGTCTTCTTCTTCTTAAGGTGCGTCTCCAACTAGTGAAGGCCAGCAATCATCTTGGTATCATCTTGGTACAGTCCTTCGTGTTCCTGGCTCGCCGGAACAGCTCAGCTGCTTTAGCGATCCCGGTTCACTCCCTGATGTTTCGCAGCCACAACTTCTTTCTTCTTCCCACCTTTCGTTTTCCAGCAACTTTACCCATCATTATGAGGAAGTCATATCGTTGGTGTCTGAGTACATGACATGACATGACGACCGTTTGAATATGTGAGAAAGTATACTAACAATATTTTAAAATTAATTTTTATATTTATAATTTGACAAACCCACCCAGAAAGAGTGATATATTTTTCGCGCATATGTATATAAGTATGCCTGCTCCATTCTGGCCTCCTGTAGTCTAAGAGGCTTGACCGATTTTGAAGTATGAGGTGTCATTGGATTTGTATTCTTCCCCGGAGCGTCATAGCCATATGTCAAATCAACAAAAAGTTAAAAATGGCGGGCGTAAACTGTTAAAAAGGGCAGTTGAAATTATTATCCTTATCTTATAAACGGGTATGCAAAATGTATTAATATTCAGTTAAAGAGAGAGTGATAGCGTAACGAACATATAAACAAACTTACATTTGTATTTATAATATGAGTTGAGATGAGATCCAGGTGTGCTACAACTTAACATTCCGGTCATGACGTGACCAGCTAGTTTGGGGTTCAAACATGGTCAAACGTCTGGCGAACGTCTGCGTTAAACAATACTACGAAACAAGATTTTAGTAACTACTTACAGTATGTATAGTTTTTTAATATATTTTTTGGAAATTAAAATCGACTGCCTTCTTGCCAGTTAATGTCTGATTTTGTATTCTTTCCCGGAGTATTAAAGGCTAGTTTTATAGCCTATGACACGCTGTGACAAATACAATTCTTATGAAACCTCACACTTCAAAATTGGTCTTTTTTATTTTTTATTTATATATACCCCGTTATTACTTTATTATTATTACCTAATACAGATAATTAAAATTATTACACTATTTACATATTTACATAAAAAAGAAACCGAAAACACAATAAATTTAGAATAATTCCTGCCCGTTTGGCATGGTGGCAAGAACACTGGCTGCGTTCCCCCGTTGGATAGCTATGCTAATCCCTTGGGCGAAAAAGCAGCCAGCCCTCTTATCACCGGAAGCTGATATAAGCCGTGGAGTAATCTCTTTAAAAAAGCCCCTCGCGCTAGGGCCCCATGATCCCAACGTTTCTACGCCAAACGGCACAAATATATAATCCTCAGCTAAGGTTGCATACTTGCGCCGTTGGGCAATCTCAGTCTAATTGGTCTAGCCGTTTAGATTACAGGTGTCTATAAAACAGATATATTTACTTACATACATACATACAAACCTATGTGCGAAAAACAAATTCCTACGTCTGTGTGGGCCAGTCAGGTAAAAAGGAGGACTTCAGGATTTATAAGTATGTATTTCCATGGAAGATGGGCCGGGTGCTGGTATGGGATGCAACCTGTTCAGACACACTGGCCCCTTCCCATCTACATGGAACCAAGAAGAGAGCTGGTGCGGCTTGTGAAGCGGCTGAAAAAGCTAAAGCTTACAAATACAGGGGTCTAGGCTCCGAATTTGATTTTGTCCCATTCGGTGTTGAGACCCTTGGTCCGTGGGGTCCTAGCACTACAAGCCTTTTTAAGGAAATAGCAAAAAGGTTAGTCGACGTCACAGGAGACCGAAGAGCTGGCAGCTACCTCGGACAAAGAATTAGTCTTGCTATTCAAAGGGGAAACGCTGCCAATATCTTCGGAACCTTGCCTAAAGGGACTCCTTTTAATAATATATATTAGATATTGTATCATATTTTTTGGTTTTTAGTTTTAGGTTAATCTTTTCATAATTATTTAATATGTTATTAATTTATTCTAGTTTAATGAATTTGTACTAAAAAAGTATGTATTTGTTTTCCAATGAGAAATATAGCTCCGTGGCGCAGCGGTCATCACGCCTGCCTGCGACACGGATAGTCCCGGGTTCGATCCCCGGTCAGCTCAAGATGGAAAACGATCTTTTTCAGATTGACCTGGGTCTTGGATGTTTATCTATATATGTATTTGTTATAAAATATAGTATCGTTGAGTTAGTATCCCATAACACAAGTCTTTCATTAGAACTTACTTTGGGGCTAGCTCAATCTGTGTGATTTGTCCGTATATATTTATTTATTTATTTATTTATCGTACTCTCCTCTCATGGGTCTGTGATTTATAGAGATTATATTTATAGAGATTTCATATAAAATAAGCAGTACCTACCTTTGTACGTGATATCTGTAGTTTTAAATATTTTCTTTATGTATATTTTTCTTCCTTGTACATAAACTGCTAAATTAATAAAAAAAATAATAGCTAATCAAACAAGGGTCTACCAATAACCTACCTTTTTGATATCTGACATTACTTTGGAAGCAAGTAAATATAGGAAAGTAGTATAAAACTGATACGTGAACCGGTTTGCCGGATCTGGTCCACTGTCTAGCGGTAGTCTGGACATCGCCGCAAAATTCAATCAATGGCTTATTAAGAGCGTATCCTAGCGGTATGTTTTCCATACAAATGTATTTCTCTATTTTCTCGCTGACAACTGCTTCTAGAGACACAATTATTTTTTTTAAATAGGTATGGCCCTATATTTTATTTTTTTCTAAAAAACTGTTTAATTCTTTTTTATCAGCGAGAAAATGAAGAAATACATTTGTATGGAAACCATACTGAAAAATACTGCTAGGATACGCTCTTAACGGTTTCCAACAAGCATTATAGTATAGTGAAACTAGTGAGTACAGGAGTTCATCATCAGGCCTCATTTTTGTCTCTACAGTAGGAGCATGACCTTCTCAGTACTACCAGAGCCATATATTAGCCAGAACAATGGATGATTTAATTTTTCCTTGCACTATTTCACCATCGGACGACGTGGCGTGGCCAGGAATCTAATGAGGTCGATATTCCTGCTCGTCGCACCTAGATTCGCCTCTTCCTTCGTTATGCAAACTGCTAAGGAATGGAATTCCCTCTCTACGTTTCCCTACTTATACAATCTGGGTCTTTGTTTCTCTACTCATAAAATGTAGGAATTTTTCAAGGCAATAGTGATTCGATAAGATTGATAGACATTATTTGTATTTTTTAATCATCTTCATTGCTTCTTTATCACGCTCTCAATTGATAAATAGTAAAATTTTTTATTTTTATTTTTAGACGCACAAAGTGCCAAACCTATTTCCAAATAATTTTGGAAGATTTCAATTTGTTGATTGCATTTCGTCATTAAGAAATGCAATAAAATCTTTTGATTTTGCAGTCAGTTCTTATTTTAATGCATTGCGCTGCAATAATAGTAGGTAGGTAGCAGAGATGTTTCATTAGGATATTTGAAACGTTTTTGATGTGTTCCAAAAGAAACTATTGTCTGTGCTTCTTTAAGAAGAAATGGTTGTTTTGACACAGAAGTTGTCCTACGTACCCCGTATGAGGATATAGATACGAATAATAATAAAATTTGAGATAAATTCAGTGTTATTCTTTTTAGCACGAAGTCCTACTCACCCGTTACTCAGTAGGACTTCTCTGGTACATCCATCCATCCATCCATCAGGTCTTTTTTAGTCTCCACTGCTGGAGCACGACCCTCTCTGTACTACCACAGCAACATATTAGCCACAGTAGTCAGAGGATTTGGCCTACACTCTCCACGCTGGCCAGACGGGTTGGAGAGGTCTTTTTGATGTTTGTAAGCTTTGTTTAGCTTGTATTTCCTAATTCGCCTTTTACGACATCCACGGGAAGACTTGGAGTGGTCCTATTCTACTCTGCCGAGAACCACAAGGCATACGTCATTATCATACATCTCTGCTACGGTGCAATATGAACCCCTTCACAAAAATGTAGTTGGAAAAATTAGAGACCCTATGTGCTTGAGGTCGCGGTACAGTTCTAAACTCATACTCGTACGAGCATTGTTTTGTTTTTAATTATATATAGGTCATAAAACCCAAAAGCCACATTCTTTAGATCTAAAAGTATGGGTCATACGTTTTTTTTTAAAAAGCCATTTCAAAAGAAAGACATTTAAATGCTACTTAATATCACTGACTTCTACATACCAATTTAATTATTGAAATTTGTAACATTTGTAGAATTATTGATGTAATCCTCAAACTTTGACGTATTCATTATTTTTATCTAATTTTTGACTGATCAAATAATTATTGCATTTATAATATTTATAAATCAAATGAATAGAAAAACCGAACTGTCTACCTCAGACTTACATATTTTGTACGCAATATTGGCCAAACATATCGGAACCTATTTTTACACATCTTTACGAAAAATTTAAGATTTCTCTTCTTGCAGATCAGCATAGAAGAAACATACAAAAATATAATTAACAACTCTGCTAGTAAGATCCGGTAATCGCATTCTATCTATTCTTTTTACTAATATCCACTCAAAAATCTAGACTACAGATAAAATTGAAAGTTCTTACGCAACTAGTTATGTTCAAAAAGCTATAAAATAGTGATTAAAAATAAGTTTCACTTTAAGTCTGCGTAACAGCGCTCGTATTGACCATTCATTCGGGGAAAGAGATAATAGAAAAATTAACAGTCAGATGTCATTGAACTCTGCTTTTGTTGCATCCTAGTATTTTGACGATCCATGTGCCCTAGTGGTCAAAGTGCTAGGTTACACCACAGGTTCCGGGTGCGATTCCTAGACAAGACATCTTGGATAAAGGGTTTTTTTTCCAGATTGATCTGTGTCTTGCATGATAATCTAAGTTTGTATAATATGTATATAATTATATTTATTTATAATATGTGTATATATTTTTTATGAGTCAAATTTGTGCATTTGATGCGTTTGTGCCCCTATCTTGCTAGATGGGAAGCAAGAAAATGTTGAAATATGGTATCATTAAATTTGACACAGGTCTCAAAGTTACTTTAGGGCTAGCTGAATCTATGTGATTTGGTTCTTATATTTTTATTCATTTATATTTTAAGATGCTACTAAAAGTAAGATAAAGTGTATTATTGAATCGCGTCAATAGGCGATGCGGCTAGCAACCCGTCACTATTTTGATTCCGCGGCCTTTTGGCTGGGCACTGACTTCCCCGCAAGGGATGAAACGTGATTATATGTATGTACTAAAAGTGTAGTTATAGCTAAGTTGACACAAATAATTTTATTCTGTCATTTGTTGACGTAAACGTTGTAGATGTGCAGCAAATTACAATAACATATTGATTTTTTTTTCGAATTCAAGGGGATAAAATTTGACTTGTACAGATTTTGTCCATTTTCGAATCTCTAGCATTAGTCCCATAGGAAGAGTTATTCATATTGACGAGCTTTGTCACCACATTTAAGGATCGGACAGGATTTTATTGAGTCATTAGTCGTTTCGCACCACTAGCGATTCGGACCGCGGTGCGAATCGCTAGTGGTGCGAAACGACTAACGACCCATTTTATTAACTAATTGTATAGGTTGTCAAAATATTGTTCCAACCTTCAATGGGCATACGAAGACAAATGCTATAATATATCTGAATGTATGGTAATGTCTGTTAATGAATGAAAGTGAATTACCTAATCACGTATACACTTATAGGAAATCCTATTTCTATCGACCGATCGTGCGTTAGTGGAACTTGCCTGCACGATGTTTCACATGAATAGTTTTATGGTAGTAGTTTACGTTAACTGAAAAACATGTCCGAAGATTCAATTAAAAGGCTTTAGTGAAACATACTGCCTAAGAGAAATTCTACGAATCTTTTTGTGTCTGATTCGATCTCGAATTCGATTTGATTTATTACACATAAGTAGGTTTTAATCCCTAAGACGTTAAACTCAACTGAACTAATTTTTATGAACTTTCCCTGTTCCCTTAGTAAGACTATGCGAAGTACTAAAAAATAATTTTGTAATCCACCTTATTTATAGTTTTTGAGATATGCAAACAAATATACATTCAAAAAATTACAAAACTCGACACACGTGTTTGGAAGCTGCTATGGACTAGCAATAACTGTGCTGACAGTGTTACATATATGTACACTACATACTCCTTTTTTAAGTCGGTTAAAAAATATTTGCATCTTCAAGAATATAAATAATATTATTATAGATTATCACGCTTTTCACGACCGTAAAATAGTCACAGCTTTGAACTATTTTGCTGTAATACCACGGGATTTTGTATCGCAATAAATTATAGTCTTAGTAATGTTATATTATGTTCAATGACATTGTGTATTAGAATGTCATTGATTATGTTACAAGAAAAGTTTCACCAAAAGAAAAATCATGAAAATTAAATGATGATTAAGAGGCAATAAAGCGAAGGCAGTGAGAGCAACACGTTGCAAGCGTGTTCACACGACGAACAATATGTCATTAGCAGCTTGAACTTCGTGTAGAGGTCATGATGTGTGAGGTGATGAGTCTGGTTGTGTTGTGACAATGTTGATAATCTTTTCACAGCACAGACGTTAGAATAACGTCCAACAATTTTATTATCAACTCATTCGGTCATACAGATGGAAAAATAACATTATTCTGCAAAATACAAGGGTCTTTTATATGTCGTTGTACATAATGGTCTAAGAAATTGGTTTTTTGAATGCCAAAAATTTTTGCGTGTTACTTATAGATGCAAAAGTAATTTTTAATCGTAAAAAATGTGATTATATACATACATATTATCACGTCCTCATCCCTTGTTGGGTAAACAGAGCCAAAAGTCCAACGACCCAAGGTCACGTTTATCGTGTTAGTGGGCATGTAGATGGAAAACTGAATATAAATAGCGATGGGTTGCTAGAATATGTATGTTTAATCTCATTACAATTTACTTATATATACTATTATCAGGTATTAATCCACTACGGGGTAGAAAGAGCCTACGGCTTAAATTAGAGTGTGAAGACTTGATTTCGTAAATGATTGAAATAACTAGATCAATATTTTAGAACTGTAGCTATTCATATTTTGTTCATTGAATTCAATAATAACAGCAATTTTGGCAAAATGTTGTTAATCCCGGAAACCTCAAATTCCTAATCGAATTAAAACACCAGCCCTGCATTAGGCGAAAGTAAAGAAAGTTGAGGGCGTTATGAGTGCAATTAATGCAATAAACATTGCACTAGACAGAGTTAATGTCTGAGACGATGTAACATTAGAATACTAAACGGTGCTTTAGCTAATTTACATTTTATTTATTAGACGCTTTGATGATTAAGAGTTCCCGCACACTACAGACTTTTTTCGGAATGATACTGTATTTAGGCTCTTCATCATGTTATTTTTTTTAATGTGTCTCAATACGTTAAAATGAACAACTTTTAATACGAATAAAGTTGGGCACTCAAAAAAAAAATCGACATTTCCAAACAAAAGTGTTGTGCCGCTCAGGGAAACGGTATGAGCAATTCAAAACAAAAAATTGAGTTCCTAGAAGTGAAGCTATAGCAACTTGTTTATATTGACGGGCTGAATCACCCCTTGGTTGATGTTGAAGGTCATGTTACACACTGTATATGAAACAGTTGGTGTCAGGCCGTCAGTTAGTTGTTAAACTTAGCTATATGCTTTATAGCACAGCGTTATGAAGTGGTCCATCGGACCCTACCTAGCCACGATTACCGTAAGATGGCAGCAGGACCAAATCAGAATGTATAATATATTTATTTTATAGTTAATTGCCATTAATTGGCTGTAGACAGAGAGATCTGGAAGGAAATGGGGGAGACCTTTGCCCAGCAGTGGAATAAGATAGGTTAAATAAAAAAAAGTTGCAATATTGCATATTTATTAAACAAAACACGTACTGCATATCATTGGAGCGCAACACTTAGTTTGTATGAAACTTCGTGGACCCGTCAAAGATGTTACCACAAAGGTCTAATCCATGAAATTATCATTGTTTAGAGAAATGAAACGTGTAATCGCTTTTACGTTTTCAAGAGCATCTTATTCAAAATCTCCCAAACTGAGCAGATATCATCTGACATCAGACAAAGCATTTTCCCAACTTGTGTTAAAACGTGTGAACTTTTGGATTCACTTTCTATTTCAACAATTGCGTTAGTCTGACAGTGAATGTTAGTTTCTCTTATAATTGACGATTTGTGTGTTAATTGGTTCAAGATCACGGTGCCAAGTATGCTGAAGAGATGTATATAAGCCGAGGATAATCTACAATAAAGGAGTTCAGTTCAGAGTTTACTACTGTTGGGAAACCACTCAGAAGACACCAAATAGGTAAAACACTATTTGGTGTCTGCAATAGGTAAAATACTATTTGGTTTCTGCTAGTTTTTATAACACCTCCCTTGCGCCCCACACTATACTGTAGATACACGCGTGTTGTGTATTCTATCTCTTCAGTATATTGACCACCAACAGTTTTTATGGTTTCGTAGCCTAATAGCAAAAAACGGGCCCTTATGGGTTCGTCATGTCTGTCCGTATGTCACAGCCAATACTATTAAGATTACAATGTTGAAACTTGGGAGGTAGGTGTATTCTATTAACCGGTGATTTTAATGACATTGAGGTTCTTTAATATATTGTTTTTTGAAGTCAATCGTTTGAAAAATTGTCACTTCTAAAGTGGTAATATGTTTGTCTCTACCCCTTCTAACTTTTAAAATAAAAAAAAACTTGCCGCTTGTAATTGGTTTGAACAAGATTAAGTCAGTAGTTTTTGAGTACGTTTTTATAAATTGCAAATATAACTTTGCCTATCATACAAACTTTATAAAAACAATACATTTTTGCTAACGAAAAATGATAGTGGTATTCTGGCTGTAAATCTAGCCTAGTAATTGGTAGGTTTAGAGACCCTAATGTATGTTGGCCACTACAAAACTCCACATAGGTCGAGTCCGACTCGCGCTT
Organism: Rhodophaea formosa; assembly: GCA_963082605.1. Taxonomy (NCBI): domain Eukaryota; kingdom Metazoa; phylum Arthropoda; class Insecta; order Lepidoptera; family Pyralidae; genus Rhodophaea; species Rhodophaea formosa. Next base: position 5,752,997 of record OY720225.1, on the reverse strand, counting down.
AGCCACTTTTTTGCACATTTCGTCCGTCCGGGGTCCGCTCGGGGCTCCAAAGCACCTTGGCTAGAGATCGTGACCGGAAAAACGAGAAAGACAGAGAGATGGGTTGCTAACTGCATCGCGCATTGAAATTATTACTTAGAGTTTCGGAAAAAAAAACAATAAATAGAAAAAAACGTAAATAGAATTAACAATTTCAAAAACATTCTACGTCTTTTCTTCTCTCAAACCGCCATGGAAGAGTAGTGAAAGTAGTCACATAACGCACGTAAATGTTTATTACGGTGTAATTATCTTGTAATAGAAATTACGGGGCACATTAAATGCCTATAATTCTTATTGGTGGACTTGAAAGTTTATAAACGTTTCCTATGTTAGAAGTCACAGACAAATATTTAATTCATCTGTACTAATATTATAAAAAGGAAACATTTGATTATTGTTTGAATTAAATAGGCTCAAAAACTACTGCACTGATTTTCAAAAATTTACCTATAGAAAATTAATTTATCTGCGGATGACATATTGGGTGGCTATAATTTTAATTTACTTATAGCGTAGATATGCCTATAGCTAGGATTTGTGCCTCTAACTGTAACCCATAATTCCATTTGCTGTAATAGGCTGTGATTATTAAAAAAAGTTTAAGGAATACATCGCAAGAGATAAAGAATTGTAAAAAGAAGTGATTATATGATTTTTAAGCTTTCGCAGTCACAATCACTATTACTACGGGACTTACCGCGATTATTTTTGAGTTCTGTCTGATATTTCGACAACATTGCAGCTGCCATTTTCACAGACTAACTGAAGAGACTGATCCTTTCACAAAGATTGATACATTTCTAAATATCAGACAGAACTCAAAAATAATCGCGGTAAGTCCCGTAGTAAACATAATAAGAAGTGATTAGTCATTCATCATCATTATTTCGAGTAGGTGACACGGTCAGTCGACCATGCACGCACACCCTTGTGTCAGAGTTCTTCGGAACCGCCTCTTGCCTCTGACGCGGTTCCTTTAACGACTACCAGATGGCTGCCGGGACCAACGGCTTAACGTGCCTTCCGAAGCACAGAATCATCTTTATTATCAGACAATCAGGTGATTCATGCCTGCAATGTCCTAACCAAACTGGAAACAACTTAATAAAGTATGCTTCCCGTGGGAATCGAACCCTCGACCCCTGGGCCATCGCTAACTTCTCACTGAAATTCGAATATGTTATCGTAAAATTTGAATGGGATGTCCAATTTTTTCTTTTCGTTGAATTCTCACGATTTTGTATTGTTTTAGTTAATCTAATTCCGAGATTAATCGCCAATATGTAACTCTAATAACCATTATCGATTTTTACTATTTGTTTGTCGGGCGTTTGATCGAGGCAACGGAAGACTCCAGAACCGGCAGTTTCCTAAAACTGAATAAAAGTCTGAGAATTTTTTTGTGTTACTAAAAAAGAAATTTGAAAATTGTAGGTTTAAATTCTTTGTAGGTTTCCCTGTGGCATAGGAGTCAAGCTCCTTTCACAAAGATTGATACATTTCTAACTAAGTAGGTACTAGGTATAAAGTTACAGAATGTGTTACATTATTTGTCAACGAGTAAGTCTTGCTATACAACGAGGAAATGCTGCCAGTATTTTGGAAACCCTTCTCGATTAGACGCTCTTGTCGAAATATTTATTTTTTGATACCTAAATATTTAAATTCCAAGTGTTATTTTAAGATGTAATTTTGTTAATATTTCTGTCAATTTAATAATTTTAATTACTTTACCAAGGAAAGTAACTTATTTCCTTCCACACCACTATATAAGTAAGCACACAATAAGAAATTTGATCAAATCTAGCTAGTTGGAAGACATCTTTGTTCTTCCTACAAGCAAGATTTCATCAAATATAAGATATAATTCCAATGTTGCTTGTCATTGAACTGATACACGTGACAGTATCCAGGTTACTCCAGATTCCCAGCCTGGTTCCCATGACAGATACGGAGTTCCCATCGAACAATGAACCCGATCATTGACTCCGAAACAAAGGTGGTTTTTATTAACTGAATTAATGTTTGGTTATCACGGATGTGGAAACAGTGTATTGATAAACTAGCCTGTTCCTCGCGAATACGTACACGTAAATAGTAGTCTAAGTTTTGATGATCATGAAGTTTTCTATACGCAACATAATTTTTAAGAGCAGTTCTAATGAACTGCAGCAAAATCTTATGATTTTGAGGTTACCTTTTACAAACTAGCAATAGGTATATAAAATAAATAAATAAATATATAGGGACATATCACACAAATTGAGCTAGCCCCACAGTAAGTTGTGAACTTGTGTCGCAGGATACTAACTCAACGATACTATATTTTATAACATATACTTATATAGATAAACATCCAAGACCCAGGTCATTCTGAAAAAGATCGTTTTCCATCAAATCATTCTTGTTTATAAATAAGTATAGATGTAAATATTCTACTCTCTGTTACAAACAAAAAATTAATCAAATACAAATCTTCTTTACACAGCTTTTGGCAAAGAACTTCACAATAATTTTACACAATCCTTAAAGTAAACTTCTACTTGAACAGAACGTAACTATTTATTAATTGCGTTGTTTTTCATTCAGAGGATTTTATTGACCAATTTTTAGGTTATTTTTGAGTTGGTCTTGAAACTAAATGACCAACACCAGTGCCAGGTTTATCAAACGTCCTAAAGCCATCTGCCAGAGCTCAACGTCTGCCAACAATGATGACAGTCGGTCGAGCTCCGTGGCGCAGTGGTCAACACGCCAGCCTGCGACACGGAGGTCCCGGGTTTGATCCCCGGTTAGGTCAAGATGGAAAATGATCTTTTTCAGATTGACCTGGCTCTTAGATGTTTATCTATATATAAGTATATATTATAAAATATAGTATCGTTGAGTTAGTATCCCACGACACAAGTTCACAACTTACTGTGGGGCTAGCTCAATTTGTGTGAAAAAAAAAATAAAGAAAAAGAAAAAAAGCCAACGGCTTAAAGTGGTTTTCAATGCAAGAAATGTCTTTTTTTTTCTTTTTGTATGGATCAAATGAGTGCTTTTATCCTCTGTCCTACCTGATGGAAATCAAGAATGAGGTCTTGTTATGAAAGTTGTATACATTTAGATTATTAAGAAGATGTTGTTTGTTTTTCGTATGTGTAAGTGGCCAACACTGGTGTCAGATTTTTCAAGCTGCCTTAAGGCATCTGACATAGCTTAACGACTGCCATCAACGATGACAGCCGGGACCAACGGCTTAACGTGCCTTCCGAAGCACGGAGGAGCTCGAGATATTTTTATGCCACTTGCGGTCACCCATCCAAGTAGGGACTGCACCAGGGGTTGCTTAACATACGTAAGCACTCACAGAGCTCACACCCACTGGACCACCGGGCTCCTTATCACAAACATTAAGAAGATAGACTACCTGTAAATTTTCATACAAAAAGCGATAACGCTTCTCACCCCTTAAACATAATCCAATTTCAATATTTTTTTACACATTATTGATAAGTTGGAGAAGTAAGGCTGTACGTTTTGATATTTAAGATATATTGCTTACAACAAAAGTTATGAACATCCAAGTAAATATCCGTATTTTTAACTAAAAAATACCTGGGGCATTTTAATTTTAACTAAATCAATAAAAAAGAAAACCGATTGGCCCTAGATTAAGGTGTGCTAAATCGAATGACACCAAATCTATTATCATATCATCACTAATCGTAAAGGTTTAGAGGGGTGAAAGAGTTATCGGTTTTTGTATGAAAATTTATAAGTAGGTAGTGCTAATCAATGTTGATTTTATTTTTCTAAACAGATCAGAGCAGCCGGACGGAACTGAACATGAGCTAGTAATTCATCTCTTGTTTTTGTCACATGTCGCATTACAACTCGTGACATACCAACACACAGGCAATTGCTAGAAAGTGACGTGTAGGCGATTACCTCAAAACATAGAAAACATGTCGCTATTACTGAAGGTAATCATTTGATTGGTTTTGACGTTTTCTCGGCGGTTCAACTATCTTGGAGACTGTATGAAATGTAGTAAATGCCTAATTATGCGATGGTATGGAATAAATGAAATACCGAATAGGTTGTATAAGAATATATTTCAGAACCAATCAGGCTGATAATTTTCCAAAAACCTCTAAATACAACCTCTAATACTTATTCCAGTTAACTTTATCAAAAGAACTTGTACTTTTGTACAATTAATTCTAACCTTCATTTTAGAAAAACTGGTTTTAAAATACAGCTTGTATTACCATTGATATACCCCTGTAGGATGAATCATCCCAAATAAACAACTTTTCATCATAACTTGATCTAAGACTTGTTTTAAGTGACCTGCATCTAACCCTTCCTGCGATCTTAACAATTTTTCCTATTGGACAAATACTAAGACCTTTCCATACAAAAGTATTCAGCCATCTGAATACTAGTATTCAGAATAAAGTGTTCAGATGGCCCATTTTTATCTGATCATATAAAAAATATGAATTTTCAGCATTGGTCGGATAGTAGAAAAGTTAATCATTTTGACGGCCTGAGTAATAGGAGAAAGGCTTCTAAGAGGGAACTGAGATAAACAGGTTTACTTTAATAATAACTAATGATCCGTATATCTATATTACCTACACCGTGTCTTTATATACAAGAAATTTGTATTTTTGTCAAACAAAATCCACATCTATTTAAACAGGCGCGAGATTTGTACCCACGGTGTGTAAGAAATACGACGACACTCGTATTAGATGTGGTTCCAAAAACTGAAAAATTTAAGAAAAATTGTTATTCAATGTGCATAATTATCTACAATAAACTTTCGGAGGATATCAAACAGCTTCCATTAAATAAATTAATAAAGGCTTTACATACATGGCCGTGTGGTTCCCGGCAGAGTAGAATAGGACCACTCCAAGTCTTCCCGTGGATGTCGTAGAAGTCGACTTAGGAAATACACACAAGCTAAACATATTATAAATCTCAAAAAACCTCTCCAACCCGTCTGGCCAGCGTGGAGAGTGTAGGCCAAATCCTCTGACTGCTGTGGCTAATTATGGCTCTGATAGTACAGAGAGGGTCGTGCTCCCTGCAGTGGAGACGAAAAAAGACCTGCTGATGATGATGATGATACATGGCTACAGGGACATTGTTTTTATTCAATAAAGGATTACCTAGCACTGGAGTAGATTTTGTCTTATGTTGACTGTGATGATTTGGCTGGACATAAAATATTTTTAATATTATAAATTTCATGTATAATAATTTCATTTTAATTTATAATTTTTAGTTTAGAAGCTTTCTTTTTTATTTGTTTAATTTTTGCATACTGTTTTTAACAGTTATATAGGTTTATTCTAAATATTTCATTAACATCTGTATCGTACCCTATTATAGCAAATAAACTTATTTAAACGTATTTGTATTAAGGAACCTCAAGGTGTATCACAGATTTTGATCATCAGAGGGATTTTGATAAACTATAAATCTGTGAAGAACCGATGGCCGATGGGGCAGAAAGGTTCTTGAATGGCGACCACGTACCGGCAAGCGCAGCGTTGGACACCCACCGACCAGGTGGTCGGACGACCTGATAAAGGTCGCAGGAAGACGCTGGATGCAGGCCGCTTCCAACCGGTCATATTGGAAATTCTTGGGGAAGGCCTATGTCCAGCAGTGGACTTCTTGCGGCTGAAATGATGATAATCAATGACTGTAAATTCCAGGAGAAGCAGTACGAGTAGATTAATACAAACACAAATTCCATGATCAACATTGCATCTGTGGAAAATGAGAATGTTTCAGAAAGATGGCAGCATGTTTTTAGGGCTTCATACTTAAAAGGTAAAATCGTGACCCAATTTTTGAGACTTCAATGTCCGTCTGTCTATTTGTCTGTCACCATGCTGTATTTCATAAACTATGATAGCCAGACGGTTGAAAATTTCACAGATGCTGAGTTTCTGTTGCCGCTATACAAATACTAAAAATAGAATAAAATAAATATTTTAGCGATACTATACAAAAAAAAAATGATTTTTTGCCGTTTTTGCTTCACTTAACCGATTATTTCAAACTAGCTTTGTGAGCACACGTGGTATTAACGTTTTTGTGGTTGCTTTTGCTGTAAAAGCCGCATTTCTTGGTTGTGGCAGTATACTCAGTAGACCCGATTTTTTCTGCAAAGATTCATCATCATCATCATCATTTCAGCCGCAAGAAGTCCACTGCTGGACATAGGCCTCCCCCAAGGATTTCCGATATGACCGGTTGGAATCGGCCTGCATCCAGCGTCTTCCTGCGACCTTTATTAGGTCATCCGACCACCTGGTCGGTGGGTGTCCAACGCTGCGCTTGCCGGTACGTGGTCGCCATTCAAGAACCTTTTTGCCCCATCGGTTATCGGTTCTTCGCGCTATGCTGCGCTGCAAAGATTATAAACGACTTATTCAACAACATGCAGTTGTGACATTTGGTAAAAAGAAATCATATCTATCCAAAAAAATTATGAAAAAAGATTTGGCTGCTTTTGCAATTATTAATCTGAAAAACTCTTCAATGTTTTACTTCTTTCACTTAAAAGTGCCTACATTATCAGCAAGTAAAAAAGGTAATGGTAAAAAAATGTAGATTATGTAGAAGAAGAAGTGTCTATAAGTTTTTCTTGTCGATATCGATCCCTCGGGAACAATATGTTTTTCCAGGATGAGAGGCTGCCTTTATCCTTATCCGTAGTCTACAGAACGTGCGTATAAAATTTCATGACGATCGGTTCAGTAGATAGGGTGTGAAGTTGTAACAAACAAGCAAATTCACTTTCGCAAATATTAGTTTGGAGTTGGGATAGCAAACAAATTATAATTTTCACACCTCAAAACGCACGACTCAGACCATGGCAGTGACAATGAGCGGCAAAAAGTTTCACATCGTGCATAATAATGTGGGCTTACTTGCACATTCGCGTCGCATAAACACGTGTAAAGCAGGTTATAGTTCCGTAGTAGTGAGGCGCTTGACGGGAATTATCGATATTTTTTCAAAGTAATACCTAACCAGTGAATTTAAATATAGATCTGAACTTTGTTTTACGTTGTTAATTTTTGATTGCAGTGGTATTTCCAATATTGCTGTCGTGGGCTATTTTCCACACTTAGGCTGCCTATTCGCCCCCATTGTGTGTGAACAGAAGGTGTCCATTTTTCGGTCTTCTGTTGATAGGAGATCCCAGATCTCCTGATTGCAGTGGTAAACGTGTCGTTTATATTATGTCGATATATAAATAAAAAAAATAGGGACAAATTACAAAAATTGAGCTTGCCCCACTATAAGTTGTGAACTTGTATCGTAGGATACTACCTCAACGATATTATTAATAATAGATATTATCTACTTTTATAGATAAACGTCGAAGAGTCAGGCCAATCTTAAAAAGACCGTTTTTCATCATGACCTAACCGATGATTGAACTCACTGCGCCACGAACGTTGGCTAATGGATATTACTTATAGGATCTTGATTTTTTGCTACGAATAATAATTCTCTAAAACTGTTACACTCCTACATTTGCCGCCTTACCTACACCCTATTATAACATTATTTCAATTTGGTAAAATTATAAATACGATTGACAGAAGATGGTGAAGACTAAACGTTTTTCAACTTATTTTGTCAGTAAATTTAAAACAAAACTATTTCATTTTATGTCTGGCTGAGACTCGATTGTCATTGTTTATGCTTTATTTTGCGTAAAAAATGTAATCACTGTGAATTCCATTACATGAAATTTTTCAACGCCTTAGCAATACAAGGTCAACAAGATGTGTTCTAAATAAATAGTCACGATTTGAAGTCATTGAATTGTCATCTATATCAAACAACGTTCAAAAAGTATACGGTTCTAGCTGTTGCCCGCGCTTCGTCCACGTGATATGTATAGCCTATGTTCTTCTCCGTAGCATTATCAACGTGTATACCAAATTTCAAAAAGATTAGTTAGGTAGATAAAACGTGAAGATGTAACAAACAAATAAATATGCAAACTCACTTTTGCATTTATAATATTACTAGCTGTTAACCGCGACTTCGCCCGCGTTATAAATAGCCTATATCCTTCTCGGTACCCTAACCTAAGTGTATGCAAAATTTCATGATGATCGGTTCAGCAGATACAGCGTAAAAGCGTAACAAACAAACAAACAAACTCACTTTCGCATTTATAATATTAGTTAGTATTTGTGGAATTGTTTTCACGCTGTCTTTCACATTTGAATATGAAAAAAGCACTGCGTAACTATTTTAATTTTTTATACGGGTGCTTTAATTAAAAACTGTCGTTGTAGTGTACATATATTTTTTTCATAGCATTAACCTTGAAACATAAATATGTTTCAAGGTTAATGTTATGATAAAATTATTCGTTATGACTAAGTTTATTCTGCAATTAGTAAATTTGCAAGAATTTCATTTGAATTAGAGATTTTGCTCCTTTTTAGGGTTCCATAGTAAACAAGGAACCCTTCTAGTTTCGCCATGTATGTCTGTCTGTCTGTCTGTTCGTCCGTGGTTTTACTCAGAGACTATAAGTACTAGAAAGCTGTAATTTGGCATGGGTATGTATATTAATCATGACAAAAAAGTGGTAGAAAAAAAACTTGAAAAAAAATTTTTTTAGTGTAGCTCCCATACAAGTAAAGTGGGGGAGTAATTTTTTTTCTCTACTTACCCATCATGTGGGGTATCGTTAAATAGGTCTTTAAAAAATATTGTGAGGTTGAGAACACCATTTTTCGATTTAGGGATCTGTTTCCGAAATATTTGGTTTTAAAGTGCAATTTTTTGTTAGAGGTAAGTGTCCCCCCCTCTATCTGCTAAACGGTTATATATGGATACGTGAAAAAAATTACAGCAATAGTATATATACTGAAGTTGAAAGAAAAACTATCAGAGCTGAGTACTAAGGTGCAAACTAAAAAGTTATAGGCAAAAATGTAAAATTTCATACAATTTTCATTGTTAGATGTTTTTGGTCGTTAAACTGTGAGGTGAGAGTGTGAACTCAAAGTTGTCATTCGTAACTACGGAACCCTACTCTGCGCGTGGCACGACACGCACTTGGCCGGTTTTTATTTATAACAAAGCACTGTGACAGGCACACAACACAGATATCGAAAAATTTGATGAAAAAATTATAGATTAAATTTCTTCCATCTCAAACTGAGATGTGTACCTACCACGACAATTGTGTCAGAAGGTGACCGACACCGAATGATGTACTGATCACTCGCGCAGGAATTTAAATACCAGTGGTAATGATATCTATATCTGGCATGCTAGAAATGTTAGAAAATATGCAACAAAAAAATATCGATATCATCGATATCGATACTAGAGCCCCGCCGTAATACAACGCCAGTGAATGAGATGTGTACCACGACAACTGTGTCAGAAGGTGACCGACACCGAGTGATGTACTGATCACTCGCGCAGGAATTTAAATACCAGTGGCAATGATATCTACATCTGTATTACTGAAACGTGACATTCTAGATATGTGAGAAAGGAATTGCCCTTTCCCGGGCGCCCTTATATAGTTATTACTGTGTATGAACATGAAAAACATTTGAAAATTAAATTTATATTTTATTATGAACTAGCAGTTACCTGCGGCTTCGCCCGCGTGAAACATAGCCTATATCCTTTTCAGTACCCTAACTTATGTGGACGCAAAATTTCATTATGATCGGTTCAGTAGATACGGCGTGAAAGCGTAACAAACAAACAAACTAATAAACAAACTCACTTTCGCATTTATAACATTAAGTTAGGAAGTTAGGATAACTCATACATAAATTATGTGATAATTTTATGTGGGTTATAATTATTAATATCTATTGCTATAGCTTAATTTATTTGGTTCAGTTACGTTCATACTTACTGCTAAATTTCGGTTCATAGTTACTGCTGTTTTTATTTATTATAAAAAACCCCACGAATTAAAAACGAATTTTTATTTTATTTTAAAGCAATTGTGTAGTGAGTTATTTTGTAAAGTTTAATTATAATACGATTATGTACCTAATTATTTCTAATGAGGAACGGGACTCCATACTTCAGTGGCCATTCCCCTTAAAATTCGTATGACTGATGAAGCGGTTGTAATAAAATGGTCATAAAACACTTTAACCATCCACAAGCTCCAATGAAGACCATATTATTAAATTACCAACCATGACCATGAAATTATCGACAAAATAATAGCTTTTCTAACTAAGTGACGGTGTAAAGATTGTAACGATTTTCCATACGTTTCTTGTGTTGTAATTTTGAAGATAAGCTAGAATTAGAAAACTTGCATACATCATATAGCTACATTTAAACCTGAACCGCTATACTATAAAACGATGCACTCCTCGTTTCTGAGCATTCGCAATATAAAATATATAATAATCGTCAGGTCATTTTTAGTCTCCGCTGCAGGAGCACGACCCTCTCTGTACTACCAGCCTATAGTCTCCACACTGGACAGACGGGTTGGAGGGGTCTACTTGATGTTTATAAGCTTGTGTTCCTTAAGTCGCCTTCTACGACATCCACGGGAAGACATGGTCCTATTCTACTCTGCCAGGAACCACACTGCTCTGAATTGTAAATAAGTTGTATCTAAAATTATATTTCTGCGCTGTTCAGCGTATGAAATATTTAAATAAATGTTCTAGTGGAAGTTTATAATAATAATAATAAATATATAGGGACATATCACACAAATTGAGCTAGCCCCACAGTAAGTTGTGAATTTGTGTCGCAGGATACAAACTCAACAATACTATATTTTATAACATATACTTATATAGATAAACATCCAAGACCCAGGTCATTATGAAAAAGATCGTTTTCCATCATGACCTGACCGGGGATCGAACCCGGGACCCCCGTGTCGCAGGCTGGCGTGTTGACCGCTGCGCCACGGAGCTCGTAATGTAAATTTCCTTTTCAAATAACTAAGCATATCTATGTCCATCTGAGTAGATTTCTCGTATCCTCGTGCGACGGAAGCAGTCATTATGGCACAGAGCAGTTTTCTCGCCGTTGGCATCGGACTTGGCAAGTACAGTCAGCCGAATTAATCATATTTAATAAAAGTGCATCTACACTAAAATTGTAAAGGGGAAATATTTCTTTGTTTGTTTGTTTGCATTGATTAGACTTCAAAACTAATGGACTGATTTTCTAAATTCTTTCATTGGATGGTTAATTTATCTGCTGGTGACATAAGTTATTATTTACGCAAATAAAGGCGCGAGAAAATTGATAGTAAACCTTTAAAAAGTCTCTTCGTTAATAATTTTTACTCCCGGGGTGCGAGTGCGAGGCCCTAAGGTAAAATTTTGCAGACAATTAAGAGCGTATACTAGCAGTATTTTTTCAATATGGTTTCCATACAAATGTATTTCTCTATTTTCTCGCTGAAAACTGATTCTAGAGCTACAATTCTTTTTTCATAAAATCTATTACTAAAATAGGAATGCCCCTATTTTTTATTTTTTCCAAAAAAACTGTTTTTGTACAATTTTTTTCTTTTAAACAGGTTTTTAGAAAAAAATAAAACACAGGGACATACCTATTTTAGGAATAGATTTAATGTAAGAAGAATTGTGCCTCTAGAAGCAGTTTTCAGCGAGAAAATAAAGAAATACATTTGTATGGAAAACGCACTGCTAGTATACCCTCTTAATAGACACTGCTTTCATAATTATCTTTTGTACAAGTTCATATTCATAATATTACGCATTGAATTTTTATGGGCACTAGTAGGCAGAGTCTAAGGCCTAATGACCAAGAACACGTTAAGCTTTTTAGTGGAAAATGAAATCAAAATAAATAGTGATGAAGCTTTGTGACATACTCATCACTATTCTGATAACATTTTCAGCATGAAAGAGTACCTATGTATGCCTAACGCCCGAAAAAAGGAAATAAAAGTAATGTAATTATACCATTGTAAATGATTGCATAGTTGAAATAAGGCTTTCAATATTAAGATAAGAATAAGTTAGATGTATATTTAAACTTTTTTGTTTTTCTCATAATACAATAGAACATTATGATACAAGTACGGTAAGCTGGATATTATAGTGGAGGTGTTTGCTTATAATAAACTGACGACTATAATAGACAGGTTGCCGTACGAGTTTCATACGACGTTTTTTAATACATTTGCGAATACGGTAAACTAAAACAAGATTGCAATTCAGCAATTAAGGAATTTATAAAAGTTAGGAACTAAAGCAATTTCTAAAAATACATTTATAATAATCAGGTACATTTACGTACACATTGGTGTAAAGCAAAAAGTACTAGTGCCGTAAATACATCACTACGATACAGATTTCGATGTCATAAGAACCGTATTATTAGCAAATGTATTGAAAAAATATTTTCAATGTTTTCTTCGGTTTATTATAAGCACTCGGCTTCGCCTCGTGCCTATAAACACCTCGACTATAATATCCAGCTTACCGTACTTGTATCATATTGTACTATTACAGAACTTCAGAGACAAATTACGAGTAAGAGCCCTCCAGGGAAGCCAGAATAGATTTTAGCCAACGACACGGCAGGATGTCAAGTTTAATTTCTGAATGTCTTTGCAATTTTATTTTCAAGATTTTTTCTAGTTAGTAGTAGTTCTAGTAGTAGTAGTTTCTTTTAAATAATTGTCATACTTGTGTTTACAATTTTCACAATATTAACTTATGTTTTCTGCAGTTGTTCGCAGACTTATTTGCAACACGGAAAGGTGAAACCTTTAAATTTCTGCAGTTCTTTGCAATCTTATTTGATGTGCACTGTACACTAGAAGACTTGCAGCCGTGGTACTGACCTTGTTGCAGTAGAAACCACTTGAACCAGTATACGCTTTATATAGATAGCTTGTCGGAAAACGATCTTACACGTGCGTTTATAAAAAGGTAACATAAGTACAAGGTGACTGGTAAGAGCTATATATAGCGAAAAGTGGTATGTAAGGTATCATATGGACATGCTAGATAAAATAACATCTTGTAAAAAAAGCGTCACAATACCGAGTTAATTAACATTTCATAATTAGACAAAAATCTTAAGGTACCAACCCTACATCAGCTGTTGTCATTCATCATTACGAAAATCTACAATTTTTACTATCATTTGACCAATGACCTAGAATACCAGGGGCTAAGAAATTACAATTACAAAGACTAAACAACGACCATAACGAATAATCATTGCCTAAGATCCTTGTGTCTCTGAGAGATAGATTTTTAATTTAAGTGGTAGTTCAATCACTAAAATTTAAAATCTGTCAATTAGTGATTATCACTAAATGAAATAATTTACTTACGTAAACCATAATCAGCAAACAGCATCGTAATTTTTAAAAATAATTTAACGGCGAATCAAACAAATGGATTTAATTATGCGTGGATTTCTGACAAACTTGCTAGTTGGTTTTGATTTTTATTACATATCAATAACAATAATAATAAAAAAATCCTCATAATGTCACTGGTATTACGGGTAAAGTTAAATCTTCTTACAGAGTAGAAGCCCATCATTAAAAGTAAAAACAGCTGATATCAAATCGTAGGTATGTAAACTCTTGACATAAATTAATGCTTGAATTAACAATAAACAATTAAATTCTATCGACTTAAAATTAAATTTCAAAAGACAAAAAAACATTCATGTAATTTCGAAAGTAGAAACAATTTACCGAGATGCAATGCATTATCTCTTCTGCGAATATTATTCATCTTCATGCACGTAATTTTCTGTCTCGCTCTCTCATTATTCGCTTTATTTTATGATATTTTAGGCTTGGTTCCGTATAAAATTTTTTAAATACCGTTTTTTGCTATCAGATAAATAAGTTTTCTTTAACTGTTACTGGAACGATGAACTAAATGTTAACTTAGCTTTGTAAAACATTATTCGTACATGAATTGAATTAATTAAAATCCTTGAAGTGGCAGTGGGCGAGGCACTAACGCGCAAGACTGACAGCCATTGGGGTAATAAAGTTCTCTCATAACGACCACGTACCGCCAAGCGCAATGTTGGAATCCCACTGACCAGAAAAAGCAGTTATCACGAATTATTATTTTTAGTTTTTCGCTCTTCACATAAAAACATTTTTTTTAATAGGATTTGTTTTGCACTAAAGAGAATACCGATTCATAAATAACAACAGATACCTCAGATACAAAAAAATGCGTAAAGAAGTTGTAAGATTTTTCACATCTTCAAAAGATTTTTGATATCGCAGCTGCTGTCCAAAAACTTCGTTAAACACGACGGTCAGTTAGACTGGAAGTCTTTTGTCTAATTAAATAAATTACTTTATCCACGTCAAACGCACTTGTGGCGGTTTAGAAACTCTGACACCAGGGTATGTGGGGTCGTAAGACCTTACCTAACTTACCTACACGAAATGAAGAAAAAATACTTTAAAAAAGGTTTTTCCTTATTGCATTGCGGAACCATAATTAAGTAGGTACTAGGCATACAGGATAGATGAAAGAGGTCACTTTGATGTCGCCGCTTGCGCTTGTATCGGAACTCGGAAGGAAGTCAGTCGATCGGTAACATTCTTAGCGAAAAGAGTGATTATCTCACGCGTTCGTGTCATCATTACTATCGACTTTTTCGAACATGAACTACTCAAATTCGGAGTATTATGATATGGTTATGTGTGTGGGGTCATGCGACGGCAACCTGGCGGCTGCTCGTCGTTTGTATGAGGATCGCTACGTGTTGGGTAGGCCCGACGCCCGTCAGCTTCCTTCCTACGCGTGCTTCAGGAACCTCGTGAACCGGCTGCACACCACCGGCAGGCTACAACCGAGCCCTGGCGAGGGCCCACCGCGCGGGCGAAGTGACTTGGAAGACCAGATCCTGGACCATTTTTCGGCGGACCCCACGACCAGCACACGTCGCTGTGGAGCAGTATTAGGAGTGTCACAGTGGAAAGTGTGGAAGACACTGAACACTGATGGGCAACACCCTTACCACTACCGGAAGACCCAGGAGCTCCTGACTCGGGATTTTGCCTCGCGTGTTCAGTTCTGCACGTGGTACGATCACGAAGTCACGAGGGACCCGACGGTGGCCATGAACATTCTGTGGACAGACGAGGCGTCTTTCACAAGAAGGGGCCTCTTTAACTGCCACAACGAGCACGTCTGGGCGCACGAGAACCCGAAGGCTTCCCGCGTGGCAAGTTTCCAGCATAGGTGGCGGATTAATGTGTGGGCAGGCATTATTGGAGACAGGCTCATTGGTCCAATTTTTTTGCCGGAATCCCTTAATGCCGAAAATTATTTATTATTTTTAAGAACTGAGCTGGAAGAGATGTTGGAAGATCTTCCAGTAGCAGCCTACAGGAGAATGATTTTCCAACATGA
Source organism: Rhodophaea formosa (assembly GCA_963082605.1). Lineage (NCBI taxonomy): Eukaryota > Metazoa > Arthropoda > Insecta > Lepidoptera > Pyralidae > Rhodophaea > Rhodophaea formosa. The sequence goes on along the minus strand of OY720225.1, from coordinate 5,737,518 downwards.
CGGCGCTCCCGCTCACTTCGCCCGCGAGTGCCGAGCGTACCTGGACCGGCGGTTCGACGTGTGGATAGGTCGGAGCGGTCCCGTGGCGTGGCCGCCACGATCACCTGATTTAACCCCACTCGATTTCTTCTTGTGGGGTTACATAAAAACAAAAGTGTATGCCGTGGAATGTGAGAGCCCGGAAGAAATGCGTGGGCTGATACTTGCGGCGTTTCAATCTGTCCCGGCGGATATGCTTTTGAACGTCGTAAGCTCAATCCAAAAGAGGGCGCAATTGTGCAGAGATCGTGGTGGAGGACACTTTGAGCCGGAAATTACCTGAATTGTGTACCTAAATCTAAGTGGTGATACATGTCGTGCTCGTGTATGATTCTTAAATTTTCATTTAATCCAGTTTAAAACTCGAGTTCAGTGTTTTTTTTTGAACGCAACAGATTTACAACCTTCGATAGAAGTACATAAGTGTCAAATTTGTGAAACAATGTTGTTGCTAAGTTCCGCAAAGCGTATGCCGCAAAGGAAAGGCGGCTTCTTTGAAAGAGCGGCGCGGCGGCCGGCGCGGTGTCAACAAAGAGGTAGGTGTCTGAATTGTACTAGGCTGGCAGAACATAGCAAGAGTTCGAAATGATCTCAGCTGTGTTTGTGTTTAGAAATAAATTGCTATTATTAGGATGTGTCTACAAAAGTACTAGGAACATATGACATACAAGGGCTTTGCCGCAAGTAACGAAATTTATCAATGAGTCTTTCTTTTCTTTCTAATATTATGCATAATTAGGGGTGTGACCAAAACAAAAAAAATATGTTTTTCTACTTTTGTATGGAAAATATCTTAACAAGATTTTCGTTTCTTTTCACCGCCATATGATTTTCATAACCCTCGGGGTATGGCCTTGTCACGGCTTTATATAGCTTTTACAAGTCGCCTTGTATATGAAGAAAATAAGTAAAGTTGAGTTAGTATCTTACTTGGGGCTAGCTCAATCTGTGTGATTTGTCCGTATATATTTATTTAAAATAGATAATGTCTAGAAGGCATTTTCTCCTTTTGACAGTTATCATAACTTCTCTATCCTCTGCTTTAGACCTTAGTTCTTGATAAGACATGACATCAGCCTTCTCCTTGAGATGGTCAACAAAACTCTTCCTTGGTCTCCTTGGACCTTTCCTTCCTTTTACCTTACCCTCCAGTATGTTTTTAAAGAAGGCATCATGTCGTATCAAGTGACCAATCATCCTACCCTTCCTATTCTCTATTTCGTTTATCAGTCTTTTTTTCTCGCCTACAATTTCCAGCACCTCTTTATTACTTTTTCGTTCTGTCCAAATGATTTTTTCCATCCTTCTTCAGCACCACATTTTAAAAGCAGCTAGCCTTTGAGTATCTTTACTTAATATATTAACTCAGATATACTTACCTAAAATCTCTGAGTGGCTTCTCAGAGTGGTTTAACTTTCACTATAGCTATGTTAGGTATTACCTTACACGCTAAATTTACTTAAAAATAAAGAAATATTTGCTTTGGTGTCACAGGGAGAAAACAATAACAAACGGCTCTTGTTATTATCTGGTTAAAAAGTATTTCGAGTCTTGTAAAAACAGACTAGCGACATCTAACTGCTATAGGTTGTAGCATTCATGGCACATTAGGAGAAAAGCAGCATCAAATAAATACAAGCACGAACCCATCCACTCAGTAACTTCTTTCTAATCTTTTTAGTACAGTGTTTAAATGGTAGATGGCACCACTTCACGCTTTCACTAGCTTTTTCCATGACTTCGTGATATAGAGTCTTATTGCGGCCACTTCTTCCGCAGTTGTTCCGCCTATGTCAGTTGCAGATAAATGAGCTTTGTATTAGGTGAAAGAATTTTGTAAATTGGTAGGTACGGTGGTTTCGGAGCTTATTCAATGCAAACAAACAAACAATCAAATCTTTCCTCTTTATACTTTTTCTACTGTAGTAGAGATACATGTGGGACTGTCTCTGTGTTCCAGTGGTCACTGATCAAGCATTTGCCTTCTGACACGGAGGTTGTGGTTCAAATCCCACAGAAAAGCATACTTTCTTACTTTGTGAAAGAGCCACAACCTTGAATTACCTGCCCCCCTATTTACTAACTCGGATGACAGGTGTCGATGCCTATCAATCTAGAATTTTTAATTACAATGCGGGTTTTGCTTGCTTGAACTTTTTATTTGAAATACAAAAACCGCATTGTAACAGCAAATCCTAGATTGATAGGCATCGACACCTGTCATCCGAGTTAGTAAATAGGCCGGCTGATTATCTGAAAAAAGATGTGTCTCTGTTCTGGAAGGTCTCGAACGCCACCTAGCGTTTGTTTTAAACATTTCCTGGGATTGGTTTTGCTGTAGAGCTTGGTTTAGTGGCAGAGGTCGGGGGTACTATTTTTGAACGCGTGACACTCGTCTTCTTCGTTCTAAAACGTTCATCACACGTTCAAAAATAGTACCCTAGACGGCAGTTACCTGGTCCATGTATTAGCCAGTTAACCTCATCAAATCACAATTAACGAGCTCCATGGCGCAGCGGTCAACACGCGACACGGATGGTCCCGGGTTCAATCCCCGGTCAGGTCAGGTCCTGAAAAATTATCTTTTGTCTTGGATGTTTTTCTTTATATGTAGGTATTTGTAATTAAATATAGAATCGTTGAGTTAGTATCCCATTACACAAGTCTTGAACTTACTTTTGGGGCTAGCTCAATCTGTGATTTGTCCGTATATTTTTATATTTCACCTATTATCACCTAGGATAGGTAGCAGAGAACCACGGCCTTTGAAAGTGTCACCCCTAATATTGCAGGCGTTCATTGTCTAAGGTAACCGCTTTCCATCAGATGGGCCGTATGCCTGTTTGCCTACTAATTAGTATACAAAATAAACATCTTTTTAAGCTTCAATAGGTATTTAATTTGTATTTTTCCTCCGTTCTGCCTGGACTAAGTTTTTATATTAAACTTTGCTAACGCTAGGGACATCAGGAATCAGCTATATCTGAATTGAAATCTAAGCTTTTAAGTGTAGTCTTGGTATTACATTCGAGTAACCAGTACATTTTTTTTTTTATTTCCTTATTAAAAGTTTTTTATTTTATTCCGCCTTTCCATTTCAGCTTGGGGGAGAATTCTGTCGTCTGTTTCACAACTGTTATGTGTACCGGGGTACATGTAGTATTATATGAATTAACCGGGCACTGCTAGTGTAAAACGTAAAGTAAATATAGGGACAAATCACACAAATTGAGCGAGCCCAAGTTGAGAAATTGAGTAATTGAGAGTAAAGCAAAAGCTAGAAATTGAGACGTAAAGCAAAAGCTAAGGAGACGTTTCTCCTGGGCCCTTTGGTGATGCTCGCCTTAGAGAGAGTGCCCTCAAACTGTGAGGGCACTCTGCTCTCACCTCAAAAAGTCCGGTGAAGTAACTAAAGCTCAATTGGAGTTAGATACATAGTCCATTAAAAAATACTCTTACTTATTTCAAATTAATACATACATACTATCACGTCTTTATCCCTTGCGGGGTAGACAGAGCCCAAGGTCATAAAACCTACAGGCCACGTTTAGCATCGTAGTGGGCGTAAAGGTGGAAAGCGGAATCAAAGTAGTGATGGGTTGCTAGCCGCATCGCTAATTATGAAATAATTTTGCTATAGAATTTCAAACTTACTATTTATGATGAAAGATGAAAATTACTTTCGTAACCTTATAAAATAACCCTTCATTCGAGACAAAATATTTTTAAAACAGAAGTAAGCGCATTTATTTTAAAAGCAAGCGACCATTCCCCAAGTCTAAAAGTGAAAGTTATTTTTGCTAAGAAACTTGGAAAAAGGTGTTACAGGCCGTTTAGGATTCCGTAAAGAAATATTATTTTTCTTCGGCTTTGGTTATCTGTTAAAATATCGACACAATATTTTTATCAAAATGTCAAAATATTAATAAGAGCCGTTACCATCCACTCTCGTCTTCAATAATATCAACATATTTATCCATCTCAAATCTTATTGAAAATGTTTGATACGCAATATTACGGGTTTATATTATGAGACTAATGCTGGCAATTTAAGAAAAAAAATCATTATTTTCATACAATTTGACGGGATGGCCAAACAATTTTCTATGAAAATAAAAAAATAATAATTTCCAGATTTGGTCCTAATGGAAAAGTTGTTTAATTTGGTGGTAAATTTACACGCTCACTACCTATTTAAATTAATTTCACGACAAAATTAAAACCTATTTAAATAACGGACGGCTATATCTTTCTGTATATTTTTTATTCTGATAAGTGAAAAATTTTGAATGCACAGACTGTGGTAAATACAGAGGTAGAAAATCAAGAGTGTTTCGAACAGTTATTCAACCTGACGTGCAATAGCCAATAAGTAATAGCCGGATAAATTTATATTATCATTAAATTACGAATATAAATTAATGGTAATTTTCTCTAAATAATTCTTAACACTATACTAACTGTACAGAGTTCCCTTTAATGAATTAAAATTAGATATATTTTTAAACTGATATAGTATACTAATCGTACGGAACCCTTGCTTTTCAGTCCAACTCGCACTTTGCTACCTTTTTCGTTTATTTTCCTTTCATTACATTCCATCGAAAGTTTTATCTTTTCTTTTTCAAGATATTTTTTGCTACATTATTTTTTCTGATAACTCGTTCTTACAATGGCTTTTAATTTCTTGCCATTCTAAAAAAGTTTGTTCCAAGAAAGGATTGCTTGTTGAAGTATTTTCCTAGAGAAACAATAATCCTTACTACTCCATAATTCTGGGAAGTGAGCTTTTATAAATTTATAATACTGATATCATACGTTTGGATGTTCGATAAAACACACTTGATTATTTCTAAAGCACTTTCAGATTAAAATACGTGACGACCTACGAGACTGACCCGTATTTTGACATATTAATAACGTAAGTAACTCACGTAAGCTTTTATATAAAAAAATTACGGTAAACCTTTTCAAAAGTTACAGTTTTTAACCGACTTCAAAAAAAGGAGGAGGTTCTCTATTCGTCGTATTTTTTTATGTATGTTCCGAAGACGTTCGATAGGTAATACTTTACTTTAAAAAATGTGTGCAGCACTTTTTGATAAAATACACAAAACCAAAAATATGTTTACAGGTATGCCGTTCGGATTACACTTATTTCCATTTTTTCTTATGCTTATTAAAAAGAATTAATAGGGTTGAAGTCGGTTTTTGTTTTTTATTAAAAGTATTTTAAAATATTACTTCTAGTTGAATTTTACTTAAGTATTTACTGAGTACTGTCGCCTTCCTTGTGTATAAATAGTCAGAACCTTGACATGATCCAAGATAAATTGCTCGTCCAAATAAATCGAAGGTATTCAAATACAATAGGCTTAAAGGGCTTAGATCAGCCACCTAGCGCCACCACTCATTTTATTTCTTTTACTACTCATCATCAGGTCTTTCTAGTCTACACTGAAGGAGCACGACCCTCTCTGTACTACCAAAGCCATTTACTAGCCTGAGTAGTCAGAGGATTTGGCCTCCACTCTCCACGCTGGCCAGACGGGTTGGAGAGGTGTCTTTGATGTTAATAAGCTTTGTTTAGCTTGTGTTTCCTTAGTCGCCTTTTACGACATCCACGGGATGACTTGGAGTGGTCCTATTCTACTCTGCCGAAAACCACACGGCCTTTTACTACAAAATAAGATAAAAAAAAACGTCTGGGTCAGTACTACGGTAGTAAATGACTTGTAGTAGTTTTGGTATTGATTTTCATAATTTTGCATTTGGTAAACTTGAGTTCTCTTAATCTGAAATGATGATATCAATGTAAAGTTAAGCCAAATATACTACAAGTAGGTTATTTATTACCGAAGTATTTGACGTAGATTTTTTTAATTTTTTGTCTATTGAGTTTTGTCGACTATGTTTTGTCTCCATGTCGATCAGGATAGGATGGGATCTGGCTTTGGACATGGCCTACAATGAATTGCTCGAAATAAATGAATTGTCTAGTCAAAAGATTTGGCCTACCATCTCCGCGCTGGCCAAACGGGTTGGAGAGGTCCCGTTGATGTTTATATAAGCTTTGTTTAGCTTGTGTTTCCTAAGATAAATCGATCGAGTCAAAACACAATATGCTTATTTTATTACTTTGTTCTGTTGATTATTTCCCGGCTTCATCATCTGAATATCACATTGATTGTCATCTGATGACGAAATTTCAGCTTAATCGGTTGAAAATAACTAGTTTAAAATTGAGTTGCAAGATGTATGCATGTTTAAATCTAGTAAGTATGGGTTTACCCATACTTACTAGATTAAAACATGCATTCATTGTAAGTTAAATAGCAGCATTACTTTAGTTTCCCTTATATAGACATTACTCTCAACAACAACTTTGTATGGAACTCAATAAGTGATTCATCATAGAAATAAGTTCAAATAGTACTAAAAATGAATCACATACTTGAACGTTAACGACCCATAAATATATTTACTGTGTTTGTCACGGATACGTTGATTTTTAACAATATCTAGATATTTCTTAATTATAATGTTTGATCACAGTAAATATACATGTGTATGATAATAATATAATTTCAAGAAAGGTTATAATGTAGATAGGATTATACACCGCAATTCATATTTATTTGAAAGCGAGTTGCACTTAATTTGATCATTTACATTATTAATTGCCCAGGTTTATTGCTTGATTAAAAGAAAATATAGTAGTGATTTGAAGAATAAGTAGAGAGAAATTAATAACTTCAACACAATCTTTAAATAATTTAATGCTTTATAAATAACAATAAATAGTTCGTTCGCGTACTTAGTCGTTGATTCATTAACATTTATTTACAATAAATATCTCTAACTATAACAGACCAATTTCCTAACAAACATTATTAAAACACTTAACTTTTCTTAGCAAGAATGGCTTAATAGAAAAAGATTTGTTCAAGTTTAACAAAAAATAAAGGTTTACACGTATGAGGCAAAACAAAAAAAAAATGAGTCTAATGTGCCGAAAAATAAAATTACAATTGTAAATGGCCAGTGCCAGCTGTGTTCTACTATTAAAAATAATTTTAGCAAGCAAAACACAATAGCACTGGCTGAAAAGAGAATAAAATTTAACACCACACGTGACTGGCACAATAAAAATAAAATAGGATTTAAATTTTGAATACAGAATTCGTTTTGTGGTTTCATTCTATACGGTGCCAGCAGACGACTAATTAAGTACAACAATCACCTTTGTCATGGACTCTATTTTGTAGTCATAGAGTCTTTTTCAAAACTGCTATGTTATACTGATAGTGTACAAAACTTAACGCCTTTGACATGAGGTTTATATATTTTTTGTTTTTAATAATTTATTGTTATGATTGGCCTACTTTTTCTAATTTCTAAACATCTTATGACATTTTTGCGTACTCCGCCCAACCCTGGTAAGGCAGAGGCGTCTCCAAATCTCTTCTTCGCCTGTGGTGCCCATGATGACCAGCGTATATGACTTGATGATCATCATGATCGTCATGAGATGCTAGCTTTTTGACTCCTACAATCGCTGACAGCATCAGGGCGAGTGCTGACACTGCGAGGGCCTGAAAAAATAATAATTTTCTTTTTAATGTGATTGCATAAGTTTTGAGTTTATTGGTATAGGCGTGGATACTTAAATTTTTAGGTATATGGATAAAAATCAATATCAAATCAAGCGTGTAAATTGACCCTTGACCCCCTTGACATATCCTTAAAGGGAGACTCAGCCCGTCAAAATGAACAACTTTTCCTATGGGTTTCCTTTCCTTTTTAGTGTTTCCTGCAGGAAACACTAAAAAGACGCCGCCTCGGCAATTATTACAGGAATGTCAAAACAAATTTCAAGTTTCTAGCATTGGTCCCATAGGAAAAGTTTTTTATATTGACGGTCTGAGTCACCCGTACAAGGGAATGTTGAGGGTCAATTCACACCCTGTATTTTAGCAATATAAACAAAACAGACAACAACAACAACAACAACTCTTAGACAGACATCTATGAATGTTGGAATTGTCGATGATTATTTTTGCACTTCATTTTGATCTTTCTGTGGCCTAATACATTTCAAAATAAGGCTCCCAGTTTATTTGTCGCACGTGATAACGACCGCTCGTTGCTGGGTCAACCGCTGACACAGGCCCCTAAGACAGATGTAACATACTATTTCAAATGGTTATAATAGTATAAGAGGCGACAACGGATTGACTACTATCGTTAGGATGGCTGATTTAGTATGAACAGCGTTTAAATCACTGATATGAACGGGCATTCTAATTTCAAAAGTATTATTTTAATGATAATCTTAATCCCAACTACTATTATGAACGCAAAAGTGAGTTTGTTTGTTACGCTTTCACGACCTATCTACTGAACCAATCATCATGACATTTGCGTACACATAGTTTAGGGTACTGAGAAGGATATAGGCTATATATCACTCGGGCAAAGCTGTGGGTAATAGCTAGTCTCAAACAAATTTGCTAGCTGTGCAACGAGTGGTAGAACTCGGTCTATTAATTTAAAAATAAGGCCCCGGTTTGTTTGTCGCACGTGATTACGACCGCTCGTTGCTTCAAACGCTGACACAGGCCCCTAAAGACAGCCGTAACATTCTATTTCAAATGGTTGTAAGGGTCTATCTGAAATTCGATTCCATTTGTTTTGTTTGATTATTATTTACTTGATTTAGTTTTTTTTTTGTTTTCCTGATTTTCATTTTACTGCGAATACAACTAACAGTTTTTTTAATAACATACCAATTTACAATTAATATTATATTTGAGATCTATACGTTTTGATATTTCACTCAACGTTACATCGAAGCAATTGTTTAGTGATATATGATTAGCTTTAACAATTTGTTTTCAATATTATCAAAAGAAAATACGTTTGATGACAAATAATTGAAACTTAGCTTTACAAAAGTCAAGTATGTATTTGTTATAAAATATAGTATCGTTGAGTTAGTATCCCATAACACAAGTCTTACTTAAGAACTTACTTTGGGGCTAGCTCAATCTGTGTGATTTGTCCGTATATATTTATATTTATTATTATTTATTTATTAACTTAATTGAAATAGGTGATTTTGCGCACAATAAATACAGGTAAGCAAGCAATCAATCATGCAACGTACAAAAAATAAGCAGATGCACCATGAAAGCAGGCATTCAGAATGCAAGCACATATGCAACATGCATCATGCAAGCAGGCAGGCAGGCATGCAATCAGCCATGCAACATGCACGTATGTGCGCAACTTGCAAATACATCTAAATGGCTCCACTAGAAGGCTCGCTACTAGTTCGCTACTACGGGAAGGAATAACACTCTAGTATAGGGCTAAGTTGAGCCATATAGAGGCGGGTATGGCGAGTGCTTAAATTAAACCATTGAGACCGATACCAGGAAGGAAAAGAGAAGTGTTTATTAGAAATGCTACTCGTAACTTATATACTAAAGAAATATACATATCGCAATGGTAGGGGAGATCGCTGATTTAGGAGTACGTGTATATTGTTACGTGATGTACGTGTCTTGCTAAATTAACAATATTTAAACACTTCCTACAGGTACATCACGTTCGTATTCCTAAGGTCGCAATAATACTCCCCCTTTTGTAAAAAAAATAAAAACAATCCTAACTAATATTATAAATGCGAAAGTGAGTTTGTTTGTTTGTTTATTTGTTAGTTTGTTACGCTTTCACGCCGTATGTACTGAACCGATCATCATGAAATTTTGCATACACATAGGTTAGGGTAACGAGAAGGACATAGGCTATAAATTATGCAGGCGAAGCCGCGGGTAATAGCTACTTGATTATAAAACTTAAATTTGTTTACATGGAGTCAAATTATTTGCCATTGATTATTCTGTTCTCCATCGGCATTTTCATATTAAAAGATGCCCTCTTTAAAAAAATATTACCCATTGATGCATGCGTGTTAGTATATATTGTTATCATTAAATAGAATCAAAGTAAAGAAATAAAAAGTACAAATGTATTTTATTACCCTATCTTGAAGTTTAAACTTTTTAACAATTTTATCTAAAACAAAAGATAAACCATTTCCAAGTCGTGAAACATAAACTACATATCCATCACGTATGTACGTTTTCCAGTCGTTGAACTTTATCTTTAAGGAATAGGTCCGAATTCAGTTGCAAATATGGAGCATAACACATTTTTTCTTTATCTCGTAAGTATTATTGTATGTTCTTGGGTTACGATTTTAGAGTAAAATTATTAAATATCAGAACTGACTTTAATAGTAAAAATTAGTTAATATTTTTGAATCGTATAATAATAAATACATATTTTTAGATATACATGACAAATCTTAATAACACATTCAAATAATTACCATGTAGATAAGTTTTACTTTAATCTTTTCCAAGTCGTTCGGAAACATACCTTACCAATCACGTTTCCACATTTACGCAAACAAAGTGACGTCATTAAAGCCAGCATACAATACACGGCACGTCATGACCAAAATAAAGTGTTTGCTGTCACGTCGTTAATGTTTTATGACGTTCAATTTGTAGACAGCTTTATAGGATCAATTTAAAGGAGCACAAACTCAGAACAATTACTAATATTGTTCTGAGAATACAAAATACTTTATCATCATCATCATCAGGTCTTTGTTAGTTTCCAATGCAGGAGCACGACCCTCTCTGTACTATTGAGCCATTTAGACAGCCAGAGCAGTCAGAGGATTTGGCCTGCACTGTCCACCAGGCCAGATGGGTTAGAGAGGTCTCTTGGATTTGAGGTGTTTGTTGTCACGTCGTTAATGTTTTATGACGTTCAATGTGTAGACAGCTTTATGGGATCAATTTAAACAGTACAAACTCAGAACAATCACTAATATTGTTCCGAGAGTACTAAGTACTTATACTAATCTATTTACACAAGAGTAGGCGCGCCTTTATTGACTCTTAAAAATTGTCTAAATAACTGTATCAATTTTTATGCTCTTATCACTGAACAGATTGAGATGAAATTTTGTATAGTGATAATGAAAGTGCCAAGGAAAGAAAATTAAGTGCCTTACATCCCAGCTTAAAGGATCAATGTTACATATACATTGGTGGAGCCGTAGCAAAAAGTTGTTTATTTTGACGGGTTGAGCCAACACTTTTAGAGAAGGCCAAATTTTTCATTCTGCTTGTAATATGCACGCATGTTTGCATGTAAATATGTACGAGATTATCTGTTCATACTTGCACTGAATGCCTGCTTTCATTCTGCATGTTTGTTTGATTACTTGTTAAATGCTTACTGCTTGGCAAGTAAATATGCAGCATGCAAGCAGGTATGCAACATGCGAGCAGGGATGCAACATGCAAACAAACAAACATGCCAGTTTGTCTGGTTGGCTCTACCAGAAGACTTACTTCTAGTTCCACGGGAAGGGATAACACTAGTAGAGGGCAAAGTTGAGCCACGAGAGTTGCTTGCTTTAAGTCAGATTTGCTTACAATTGTGTAAGTTATTTTGTAGTTGCAATGTTCTATCACCGTATTTCTTTTATATTGTCAATTGCCTTACATACCTGTGAAAGTTTGATGACAATACAATATAATAGTTACTAACCCGATGATCAGTAACTCTCAAAGCTAAATAATAGTCCAATCACAAAATTGAACAGTGTGAATTCACTTATAATATTTATTCTATATTTTATTTTATTTTATGGCTTCCACCGCAGTTGCTGTGGTTCTGCAAATGTCCAGTTTAAAGAAATACAAAGTATCGGTGTTGTTCGGTATAGAATTAACAAGTAGCAATCAAAGATGGCGTAGGGAGCTTCTGGTGACAAACATACGAGTCCTTAAAGCAGTCTATTTTACACATTGCTACTAAGCACGAGCATTTATAACACCAAACTACACTTATTTTCATATTATAAAATTCATCATTTCATTGCATTCGTCAAATCATGGTAAACCCCAATTGAACCCAGTGATTTTCCTCTAAAAGCTCGCTAATAATATCTAAAAGCTTGTCACGCCAATGACATTTATGAAAAAACTTATTTCACTTTAAAGCCGAGTTGCTCCTAACGATGTTATAAATAACGTTTCGTATCATTTTCATTTTTATATACGATCGTAAATAAAATTGGCTGGAGATAAAATTTATAAAGATGTTGCACAAAACAATTTCTTTGTATTAATACTTATGTAGCTTGAGCGGTTATCTGATTTGTGACACTAAATAAAAAGGAGGGTATTGTGTTTTGGGTTCATGTTGGTTTTAGAATTAAACATGTTGGTTTTATTTCAATTTGTTAGTATGTTTAGAAGTTTCTTTCTTCTTCTTATTTAAGAGCTTTGTATCTCTTGCCGATGTAGTTTGCGTTAAACTTCTCTATCCTCTGCTTTAGATTTTAGGTCTTTATTCAAACATAACTTTAAAATGCTTCAACGGATTTGAACGTATTTATTATTTAAATAAAATTATTTTAATACGGTTTTTATCGCGTTTATTACATTATTTATACACCTAACGTCTAACCAGTCTACCTGCGACCACGAACACTGTAAAGTGCTCGAAACGTTAGGTGTATAAATAATGTAATAAACGCGATAAAACCGTATTAAAATAATTTTATTTAAATGTGTAACAATCGCGAAAATATAAGAAAACATTACGTATTTATTATCATTGCACACTCGATTGTTAACATAAACATGTTCCAAAAATAATAAATCTATGAATGTAACATGACAACAGAAAAAACCGGCCAAGTGTGAGTCAAACTCGCGCAATGAGGGTTCCGTACAATATGCTTCGTGAACACACACACAATGTGCAAAAAATGTTTTATTCAATTGACTAGCGCCATCTGGTGGTGTTTTAGTGAACTATTTCCCTAGATGAACTTATTATTGTAAGTTTACCACTTAATATTCAAGTGATAGAATTCTTATTATTTTTCCTGTAATCTTCAAGGAATGAACTATATTTTGTAATTTTTTCAAAATTTTCGGCTCAGTAGTTTCGGAGATCAGGGGGGGGGAATGGTCAATTTTTGCCTTCTTTTGTGAATAAAATCAAAAGTATTGATTTTAACCGAACAAAAAAAAATATTTTTGAGATCCTCATAACAAGCCCTTTCATTTGATATATAACACGGTAAGGTTTGCAAAACTTTTTTTTAACATTTTCTATTTGGACCCCCTAAACTGACCCTTATTTAAAAAAAATCTTTATTTACTTTGCACATCCGTGTTTGGGTCATAGGATTACACTATCTTACCAAATTTCATCTAATTTGGTTCAGTAGGTTCGGATAAAATCGGCTGTGACAGACGGACGGACGGACAGACAGACGCTCGAGTGATCCTATAAGGGTTCCGTTTTTCAATTTTTGTACGGAACCCTAAAAAAGAAAGAAAAAATAAAAGAAACAAAAAGACGATACGGATATAAATCAAAGACCTTCAGGCGACCAAAACTGTTGAATAGAGTTTCTTTCAGCGTTTTCTCTCTTCAGTGGTCGGTTCCAAAACGCTAGTAATCTGTAGCTTTTGAACAATTAATAAATACACATTATATTAACATAAACACACAAATAATAAGATAATTTTAAATGAGATATGCCGTGAGAGATATTTTCTGAATAATTTCCAGATGCGATTGTGTAGTACCAATGTAATTTATTTTTATTTCACTACCAAATTCTACATATATTGAAAAGTCTGAGATAGCGAAAAAAACATGTTGTTTGATATATTTTGCCTCGTCAAATATTTCCAAGAAACTCAACTTTGAAGCGAGGCTGTATGAAACACACAGTTGTCCTTTACAAAAATATTTTATAGACATTACGAGCATTATTTTTACTAACACTGGCCAGTAATTGGTAATAGTTGCCGGATGCTATTGTGTTATATCTATTGAATTTTGAATGTGTTTTTATTGTACAACCTAATTTAATATTAAAAAGCCCGAGTAAACGAAACAAAAACAAACATTCTGTTTGATATATTTTGTGTCATTACGTATTTCCAAAGAACTTAAATTTGAAACACACGCTTTCTCTTTATCTAAATCTTTTATGTATATTACGAGCACTATCGGAACTAACACCGGGCGGTCATTGGTAAAAGTGAATTATTGCCAGATGTGATTGTGTTGTACCTATGTAATTTATTAATATTTCACTACCTAATTCTATTCTGAAAAGCCCGATATACCAAAAAAAACTGTCTCATATAATTTTTGTTCTGGTTAATATTTAAAAAAAACTCTCAAGCCTGTATGTACGAAACACAGAGTCTCCCTTTACAAAAATCTTTTCAAGATATTACAAGCATTATTGTAACTAACACAAGCCGGTAATTGGTAAAAGTGAATAATTGCCAGATGTGATTGTGTATTATCTACCTATGTCTTTTATTACCTAATTTTATGCAAAAAATTCCGAGTATCCAAAAAAATTGATATAGTATGTCTCATGAAATATTTCAAAAAACTATTAAGCCCGTATATAAGAAACACAGTTTCCCTTTACAAAAATCTTTTATAGATATTACGAGCACTATCGTAACTAACACGGGCCGGTAATTGGTAAAAGTGAATAATTGCCAGACCCGCTTGTGCGGCCGCCGTGACAGCTAACGCCCGCGTTCCGGATATGCTTGTATTGACTTTTTGTCGCATTTTTTTTTAATTTGCTTTCGCGGTTTTTTCGTTATCAAGTAAGGAAGGAAAAAGTATAGATACCATTTAATATGACTTCTATGGTACTGTGATGTTTATTGATTTTAATAGGTTTGTTGGGCTGGTGTTATGCATTCGTTGTTCAGTTCGATGAAAACTTGGACCTTTTTAGTAACTCGTACTTTTTTTGAGTGTCGGTCATACCATGATAGACAGTAGCGATCCTGTTGTACGTGGATTGACTAGTTGTCGGTTTTTTTTTTAATTATCAAGTAGAAACGGAAAAAGTAAAGATGCCTACCTCTCTATGAAAATCACAAAAAATATAGGGAGGCACGCTTAAATATGTGTGACATCTGTATAAGTTTTATCAATAGTCAATTTTATTTACGACATTGTTTATTGCATATAATAGTATAAAAGTTAAAATGATACTAAAAACGTTGTTTATTGCCTCGTTTATATCTCGACTAGGTAGTTAAATTTAATTACACTCTATTTACACAGGTTGTTTTTAAATACATTGGTATCCTTTTGAATATAGGCTATACCGACGTCTAAAATTTATTTAAGATTACTTTTTAGTTAGTTTTGAGAAAACTTTAAAGAAATACTTCAAATGCTTTGATGTTTGAAAAGTAATTCAATCGAATGTTCTTAACGGTACAGGTCGATTTTTAATAAACTGGCAATATATAAAGATTAAACAAGATCTATAAAAGAATATAAATAATCAAGAAAATACAAAAATAATGAAAAACATATTTAGACATTTCACAGAAATTCGACAACTGAATGATCAAGACTGAATTTGTATGACTTTCACAACAACATAATAATGTTAACTTAATAACTAAAGTTAATAAAAAAGTAGGTAAAGTAGGTACATAATATAGTTAAAGGAATACAGGGTTGTTGTGGAGGACTGGTGCCTGAACTAGGTATCCTAAGAAACTGTCTTACAGGTCACCAGGCTATTAGGGATTCTGATTCAGACATTAAAATATGAACAGTTAGTTCAAAATCCCTTTGTATTTGATGAAAATCGTTACAGCCTCGGAGGGTTTGGTATAACAAATAGCTTATTTGACCCGACGTTACCGATATAATATCACGTAATTTTATATTCTTGTTTAATTAAATACGTAATTAAAAAAGAAACTGTTCTTACCTTCATAGTTAGAAGACCAAGACCTCCAATACCGGCAGCTCCAAGCGCCTTGGCGAACATCATGCCTAAGAGTGCTACTGATGCACCGCCATCGCCTTTACCTCGACCGCTTACTGAAAAAAAAACAAATAAAGTCCATAAATAATAGTTATAATCTGTGGAACGACTTTCGTGGCAACACGCAGTGAGTTGACGTCGCTTGGAGAAAATGCGCTGTGCAGTTTGTTGCCGCTTCTTCTGCACTCCGCTTTGGATGCGGCCTAAACTTAGACATTAGTAAATTACTGACGCCAACATCTTTTTTATTTAAAGTGTGAACTTAAAATATTACAATTAAGGGGGCACACTAGGCATTTAATTCCTAATACTAGTTCAAAGGAACCTATCCTAATCATAACTAATATTATAAATGCAAAAGTGAGTTTGTTTGTTACGCTTTCACGCCCTATCTACTAGGCTGATTATCATGAAATTTAGCATATACATAGGCACATAGATTAGAGTACTGAAAAGAACATCCCAATCCCATCCCAACTAATTATTATAAATGTGAAAGTGACTTTGTTTGTTTGTTTATTTGTTTGTTTGTTTGTTACGCTTTCACGCCGTATCTACTGAACCGATCATCATGAAATTTTGCATACACATAGATTAGGGTACCGAGAAGGACATAGCCTATAAATTACGCGGGCGAAGCCGCGGGTAACAGCTAGTAGGCTATATATCACGTGGACAACGCCGCGGGTAACAGCTAGAATGATATAAACGTTTCAGATCTTGCTACCTGAAAAATCTATGAACCGGTTTCGAATCCCGGTACAAGTAAATACCTATTTTCATGTGTATCACTTTGCGGTTCTGAAGATAACCAATGAGAGTTCAATTCAGGCAGGCAGCGGGCTGTAAAAACTTTCGCAAAACTTTCATCACATTGATGTGCAGTGCTTATCGGAACCGACGCACAGCCATTGATTTCAGAAAACCTGAAGTGTAATAAAAAATCCGATTTTTGTTGTTTTTTTTTTTCCTGTTTTTTTTTTTTTTTATATTCGGACAAATCACACAGATTGAGCTAGTCCCAAAGTAAGTTCGAGACTTGTGTTATGGGATACTAACTCAACGATACTATATTTTATAATAGATACTTATATAGATAAACATCCAAGACCCAGGTCAATCTGAAAAAGATCATTTTCCATCTTGACCTGACCGGGAATCGAACCCGGGACCATCCGTGTCGCAGGCAGGCGTGTTGACCGCTAAGACTAAGTGTTTTCGAAAATCGGATTTTTTATACGAAAATAGGATGTACTCCTTAGTAAGGACCACATCCTATTTTCGTATAAAAATAATATGGAATTGCTGCAAGGACTAGCTAATTAAAACTTTGGTCGACCAGTTATCAACATATTATATTACAAACTAGCTATTACCCGCGTCTCCATCCGCGTGATATATAGCCTATGTCCTTTTCTGCACCCTAACCTATGTGTATGCAAAATTTCACGATGATCGGTTCAGTAGATACGGCGTAAAAGCGTAACAAACAAACTCACTTTCGCATTTCTAATATTAGTTAGGTTTAGGATAAACGTTATTGAAGAGAGTCTCAAAGCTTGCAAACCTGCAGGCCAGCTGTCAAAAGTTAGCAAAAAGCTAACTTTTGACAGCTACGGTGTCATTTTCATGGTAACTTCAATATACATTACGGCTTCGGTATGAATGATTATTTTTATTTAAGATATAAAAACCGTAATGCATGCTAAAGTGACAATCAAATCGTTGTACACCGAGTTAGCAAATCGGCCTGCTGGTTGCCATTCAAAAACCTTTCTGCCATCGTTTCTTCACGCTAGAATCCTAATATCCTCTCAAATGACACAGGCAATGAGGCAGGTCAAACATAGATATCAGAGTGGGGTCAAATATGTCGTCAAAATATTTCCGGTTGAATCCTTGCTTAGTGTTGATTTCCGGGTCGAATTATCCCTTCCGGATTGAGTTCGATCATATATCCCAATTTACGGCATGCGCCATGACTTTTACACACATTACTTATGTGTAAATAAATTAAACTAAATTGGGATATATGATCGAACTCAACACTAAGCAAGGATTCAACCGGAAATATTTTGACGACATATTTGACCCCACTCTGATATCTATGTTTGACCCTTTCTTTGATCGGAGTGTATGTCTGTTATTTCCTGTATTCGTATTCTATACATAGGTATCTTTTATAAAGTACTAGCTGTTATCCGCGGCCCGCGTGACATATAGCCTATGTCCTTCTCAGTACCCTAACCTGTGCGTATGATAAATTTCATCGTGATCGGTTCAGTAGATACGTTGTGAAAGCGTAACAAACAAACAAACAAACAAACTAACTTTCGCATTTATAATATTCGTTAGGATAGTTAGGACTAGCTGTTACCCGCGGTTTCACCCGCGTGGTATAAAGCCTATGTCCTTCTCAGTGCCCTAACCTATGTGTATGCAACATTTCATCGTGATCGGTTTGGTAGGTTGGGCGTAAAAGCGTAACAAACAAACAAATAAACAAACAAACTCACTTTCGCATTTATAATATTATTACTTGAGACTAGCTGGTACCCGCGGCTTTGCCCGCGTGATATATAACCTATGTCCTTCTCAGTACCCTAACCTATGTGTATGCAACATTTCATCGTGATCGGTTTGGTAGGTTGGGTATAAAAGCGTAACAAACAAACAAATAAACAAACAAACTCACTTTCGCATTATAATATTAGTTAGAAAAGTATTTCTGAGTTAGCATCCTGCGACACATATTCAGAACTTTAAAGCTAGCTCAATTTATTTCCTTGCAGCTCCAAAACTTCACAGCTGAGAAAACAATACTGAAGAAGCAATATATTAAAAATAATGCGTCAAATGTTTGTTAAAGCAGCTAGATTGGCAGTAAGACCGATTTGAAAACAATTTCCTGTAATTTATTGCTCGTTCAATCTTTGTCTTTTGAAACAAATTACTGGCATAAACAAAGATACTCTTATTATCTGCAAAAGTTTTGGTGAATGAATTTTAAATCCCAACTAATATTATAAATGCGAAAGTGAGTTTGTTTGTTTATTTGTTTGTTTGTTACGCTTTCACGCCGTGTCTACTGAACCGATCATCATGAAATTTTGCATACACATAGGTTAAGGTACCGAGAAGGACATAGGCTATATATTACGCGGGCGAAGACGCGGGTAACAGCTAGTAGTTGATAAAGCAAATCGGACCTCAATTATATACAATTATGTAAAGTTCTTAGTTCACTGTAATTATACCGTACTAGCTGTTACCCACGGCTTCACCAACGTAATATATAGCCTATGTCCTTCTCGGCACCCTTACCTATGTGTAGGGAAAATTTCATGGTGATTGGTTCAGTAGATACAGCATGAAAGCGTAACAAACAAACAAACAAATAAACAAACAAACAAATAAACCAATAAACAAATAAACCAATAATCAAACAAACAAACCAACTCACTTTCACATTTATAATATTAGTTATGATAGGATAGCTAATCTTTCTTAAAGTAGCCTTTAAGCAAATCCTAATCCTAACTTCTTAATCCTAATTCTAACTATCCTAATCCTAACTATTTTGAACGTGAATATTTAATTTGCGTTCAACTTCCTCTAAATGTTACTAAACCCAGTTAATTATTTAAACGTTTTGGCGTGCATCCAAAAAGAACAAGCAGGCGTCACGCTTTCCCTGGACAAAGTTATTTGTACAACGTCAAGCAATGCACGGATCGGCGAGTTAATAAAACAAAACAGTAATGTACTTTATGCAACGGTTTTATAATCCATCCATCCATCCATAGCAGCCTTTATGTTATCCTTTTCAGGACATAGGCCTCCTCCATATCTTTCCATTTTCGTCTCTCCCGTGCCACCTGCATCCAGTTTCGGCCTGCGTGTTGCTTGATGTCGTCCACCCAACGAAGTGCTGGACGTCCTCGACCTCGCGTGTTGGCCCATGGTCGCCACTCCATAATTCCATAAATCCTCCATGGTTTTATAATACGGGTCTTAAAAGGTGAGTGGTGCGGGTAGCGATATGAGCGAGCAAAGCGAGGCGCTAATAGAGGCGCCACGCCACGAGCCTTTTAAGACTTAAGGCCCCACCCTAGGCACACTAGCGACGCCGATAATTTTATTCCTAATACTTAACAAATAGAAAGAAATTCAAGAATGTAAATCATATAAGCCTTAGTAAATAACCTTAAGTATTTTTAGAATCATATTTTAATATTATATGAATCAGTCATTTAGAGAACTATTGATTACCGCCTAAAACGGCCGTTTTGGGCGGTAATCATATATTCTCTTAATGACTGATTCTTCTTCTGAATAAAATTATTGCCGTCGCTAGTGTGCCTAGATTGGGGCCTTAATTATAAACCGTTGCATACAATATTTTTTCGACGAGTTTAAAAAAAATTATATATTTAGAGATTGACAATTGACAACTACTTAACTCGCGGGAGTTTAGATTAACTTAAGTGTTAAAATATGATATATTTTTTTTGTTTATCGTGTGTGTAACTGAAACGTGGTCCCTAAATATGCGCCTCATCATCGTCAGGTTTTTTTAGTCTCCACTGCAGAAGCACTCTCGCTGTACTACTAGAGCCATATATTAGCCAGAGCAGTCAGAGGATTTAGCCTACACTCTCCACTCTAGCCAGACGGGTTGGAGAGGTCTCTTTGATGTTTAGAAGCTTTGTTTAGCTTGTTTTTCCTTAGTCGCTTTTTACGACATCCACGAGATGACTTGGAGTGGTCCTATTCTACTCTGCCGGAAACCACACTCGCAGACAAAGGGAGGCTTATATCCAGCAGTGGGTAATGGAAAGCTGATGATGATAGCACACTGGATTTGCTCTTTGAAGTAGCAGTGGGCCACTTAGCGCGAAGAACCAATAGCCGATGGCAGAAAGGTTCTTGAATGGCGACCTCGTACTACCAAACGCAACGTTGAGCCTGATCAAGGCTGCAGGTATGGATGTAAGAGGCTTCCAAACGATCGTATTGAAATTCCTTAGAGTGGACTTCTTGTCGCTGTGATGATGATGATGATGAGTGTAAATGGCCAATACTGATTTTAGATTCTCCAGTCTGTCTAAAATGGTTGATTCAAAGGCGATTGACTTAGCTTAACGTGCTTGTGTTGATCAGCCATCAAAATCCTCGTAAAAAATCGTGTTATAGGCAGAGATGAGAATTTCGCGCGATTGACAATTTCGCGCTGTATTTTTTTTTCTTATATATATGAAAGAGACCTCTTCAACCCCCAAATCATTGGATTGGTCTGACTAATTTATGGATCTGTCATTAGAGAGAGAGTCGATCTCCTGCAGTGGATATTAAAAAATTTTTTCAGGAATTTTTCAGGAACCGTTATTATGGAATGCCTTGCATGGTGTTTGCATCATGCTCCATAGCCTTACCTTCAGACCCGTACTTCTTCCAATAATACAGATGTAATCTAACTAATATTATAAATGCGAAAGTGAGTTTGTTTGTTTGTTTGTTACGCTTTCACGCCGTATCTACTGGACCGATCATCATAAAATTTTGCATACACATAGGTTTGGGTACTGAGAAGGACATAGGTTATATATCACGCGGGCGAAGCTTCGGGAAACAGCTAGTTTCTTATATATTAGTACGCATTGTCGCTGATTTTTTTTTAATGTCTTTGATAAAAAGCAAGTCAATTTTCTTAGATAAATATTAACTTTAAATACAGTATTACGGTAAAATAGTGTAAAATTTAGTAGTAAGTTTTCGTGGTACCAAAAACGATAAATATTTGTTAATGAAGGTGGTTTTTATGTTCATTTCTCATTGTTTATTAAAAACTAAGCTAAATTTATGTGTGTTTTTAGCTTGTTCACGTATGAAAATCCTTTCTTTTCCTTCTAGAGCTACATTTTGCCCGAAAATAATTAAATTTGATATAGAACACTTGAGATTTACACAGGGTTATATGTCAAGTTAAATTATTTTTTCCAAAAAGAGCGACTATTTTGTCTTTTTGATAAGGCATCGCACTAAAAATAGTTTTTTTACTTATCAAATGTTTAATTTATGGATATTGTAATATAGGATTATTTCATCTTTGTTATTTCACTTAAATTACTGACTGGGTCTTTAATAATACTTATGTTACAAAACTGTAACACTAAATTGACTAGTAACGCAACATCTTATGCCATCCTACGTACAGTTAAAACTGGCTTAACATTGCTTGTTTAAAAATTAAGCAACAAAAATATCTCTTATTTTATAAAGCGTTACTTTTCAATTAAGAGTCCCACCCCACGTAAAGCCGAAATCCCATACAAACGTAGTTTGGTTTTAGTTTTACAACAGTTAATCCAATCTCAACCAAATTTCGTACATACGACCGGATAAGGCATATTGATGTTTATAATCAGATTTCAATTTTAAACACAATACCTATATAAAATTACAGCGACTAGAAGTTTTCGATACGAAACTTGTACTCGCTGTAATTTTGTATAAGTATTGTTTTTTTTTGTTATTGGGATAAATAAATTACACAAATTGGGCTATTTCAATAAGTTGTAGAATTGTGGCGTAGGATACAATATTTTATAATAGATACTTTTAAAGATAAATTCTAAGACTCAGGCCTATCCAAAAAAGATCTGAATCGCCTGGCTGGATGATGAATGTCAATGATGGCCGGGGTTCGAACCCAAGTCCAGTAGTAACACAGACTGGCATGTTAACGACTGCGCGGATGCCGTGTAGAGCTAATTTTGCACGTACTTATTTCTGAGTCTAGCTTACTGTTAAGTACTTACCAGAATTATCTTTGTACGACTCGTCAACAGCCTTCAGCGACTCGGAGAAAATCTGCGTCAGTTTATCCTTCTCGATCAAATTTGGCAATTTGACGTGCAGCTCGTGTCCTTGAAGAAACTTCGCCATCCTGAACAAAACGGAATTCTCCCCAAACGACCTCCCCTCATCTTCCAAACTGTTCGACACTGGTATTCCAACTAACTTCACTCCTTCCGTCAACTGTAAGTCACCATCTAAAAAGCCAGCGAGAGCTGACGTCACTAGCCCTAATATGACTGCCACTTGATACATTTTGATCCAAGTCTGGTTGAGCAATAAGATTGAAAGGCTGTAACGAAGTCTTTTATATCTTGGCTTTCAAAAAATGACAACTACGAAGCCAATTGCTTCGCCAAAGCGCTGTGAAAAAAGATGAGTGATTCTGCAACAGATACGTCGCAATTATTTTACGATGCGATTGCGATTGTTTAAGATATGGGTAATTGTTTCATATCGCTACAATTATATGACAATAAATAATACATTAGCGTGCGTGATATTCCAATTAATTAAGCGCTGCACATAAATGTAAATGACGCCATAAAAGACAAATGACTGTGATTGATGCGTAATTTTTTTACAGTGTCATAAATGTCAGGTGGCATAAATAGGTGAATAAATGAAATATGCGCCAATAACATTAATCTTGTTTATTCCTTCGTAATAATAGGCTTAATACGCTGAGCAAAAATATTGCATCGTGATTAATAGCCATTAAAATTATAAAGTTATGAAATTTTATTATAATTTATATTTTCTCATTTTAATTTGTTAGTATAAAGCATATGTGATTCCTGGCAGAGTAGAATAGAACAACTCCAAGTCTTCCCATGGATGTCATACAAAGCGACTTAGGAAACACAAGTTTCTTCTCAGTGTGTCGACTCGGGTGAAATATATTTGTGCTGACCAGAACTTTGCCACTGACACAGGATTATCAGTATAATTGTAAAGATAAAAAAGGTAGGACACGCAGGGCTGACAACACAAGCTATAAAAAAGCTAATAAATATCAAAGAAACCCGTTCGGCCAGCGCGGGGAGTGTAGGCCAAATTCTCTGACTGTTCTAGCTAATATATGGCTCTGGTAGTACAGAGAGGTTAGTTCTGCTACGGTGGACACTTGACACACACACACAAGACTTGATGCAAAGAAGGCTGATTCTCATAAATAAGAACAAACACATTTGGCAAACTGATTATTAACAACCTTTAAAATGGTGAAATAAATAAATATGACACACGACAGTTACAATCTGAGTATATAACACCGAGATATTGACATATATATTTTTTTCGATGGGCTAGTTTTTTCCATGAAATTATCAACATAATTTATAAAAATAAATTTAACATATTTTTCGTGAAGAAATAACAATACCTAAACAAACAAAAATGTGTAGAATTAATAATGAAAACGTTAAAATAAAAATATAAACAAAATAGGAAAACGTACTAGCTTATCTTAACAGTTTTCGATTGCAGAATAGCCCAATTTCTATGATCACGTCACGACATTGAGACCACTTGTAAATAAAAGTAAAACAATAGTTTACACTCGCTGATGTTAAAGTCTTATTACTGGAAGTGACATCGTTTGAAATGACTGTCTCATAATATTAAAGTCTTTTATTTAAATTTCATTCCTTTTGAAACGTCGTTTTTTGACACACTTTAATTACATTAAATTTGGTATTACATATGCTGTGTGGTTCCTGGCGGAATAGAATAGGACCACTCCAACTATTTCCGTGGATGTCTTTAAGGCGAATTAGGAAACACAAGCTAGGCAAAGCTGATAAACATCAAAGAGACCTCTCCAACCCGTCTGGTCCACGTGGAGAGTGTAGGTCAGATGTAGGCACCTGTGGCTAATATATTAATCTGGTAGTACAGAGAAGATTGTGCTGCTGCAGTGGAGATTAAAAGATCTGATGATGATAGTATCTCAAGGCAAACTTGGTTCTATCTCTTCATATGTAACTATTTCATAAACTTCTTAAACTGTTATAAAAGCCCATCAAATGGGAAAATTGTATTTTATTACACGCGTATCAAACTGGTTAAATATCATGGAATACACAGTCATAAAATATTTGTCTTCCCAATTCTATTAGAACTGACGCTCGATAAAAATGAACGAGAGTAAATAAAGACTACTGAATTTCATGGTACTGCCCACTTATTTTATAAGTTTTATCTTAACTAATAGTTTGGTTGTATTTAATAACTGATTTTTAAAATTTAGAAACCATTTTGGAAAAATATTTTTTTAAAATAAAATACTTAAAGTTTATAATAAATAATAAACAAATGTATAATTTCAGACACTAAAAAAACTAAAAGCAAGCAACATATTTTTTAGATACATAAATTATGTACCTACATACGTAATAAAAATACAAAATACATAAAAGATCCCTGTCACTTTTGGAACTTGTTTTCCTATATAGTGGAACTACATGTTACCGTATCTAGTAACTATCATTGTAAATCTTCGTTAACAGACAGCAAAATAACGTAGAACGCGTTTTTTACCACTGAGAAGTAAACGTTTGTTTTTTTCCTCTTTTACCATCAGGTGAGAGTGTTAGGACAGGAAAGTTGTAGCATTTTGCTAAGGGCCAGAAAGAATTAAAAAGTTTTTATTTGTTTTCTACATGAGTGTTAGTGGCTTCGAGCAACACGGCTTCCGTACCGGACGGAGGGAGTGGGCAAAGCGACAATTTACTATGACAATTTTTCTGGCGTTTTTTGCGGGGGGAAATGTGCACACAAGTTTAGTTCCGCACACCTACATACAAAACTTAAACTGTCACTTGATAGTAATTATGACATTGTCACAAAAAATGACATAAAAAAGAAAAAATAATTTGTGTACAGATGAGTCACACAACTAACACATAGACATGCATATGCCTAATTTTGGCTTGTACCTTGACAGAGGGGAATGCAGCGTATGGCTACTCCCTTCCGTGTTGCTCGAAGGTTAGTGGTTTTAATTTATGAGTAATTAGGTAAAAGTTAGAACGGAAATATAATTTAAGATATGACTTTCAACTTTGTTTTGTTATAGCAAAGGAAAATAAAGAAGCAAATAGGCGATTTCATGAAATAATTTATGTTGGTTTATAGATTGATACAGAGGATATAGAATTTAAACAACTTAATATCCCAAAGATTGGGATATGACGTTGTTCAGTAGAGTACGGAATTAATATTTACTGTATATGTTTTTTTTTTGCTCATACTCTATATTTGCGAAATAGAAAATTACTTCTACCAAAAGTACATAATGCATAGTTAACATACATGTATGTATGTTAACTATGCATTATGTAACTATGCAGTGTGTCACGTCGTTCTCCGTAGCGGGGCAGACAGAGCCCAAGTCTGTAAAATTTTAAGGCCACGTTTAGCATGTTGTTAGGCTTGTAGGTGAGAAGGAAATCAAAATACTGCAGATGACCTATTGACATGATTCCTGACGCCCATTCCCTCGGTCGGCTTTTACGATCAGCGCGGGAAGAGAAGCAGCTGGTACATTCAACGTTTTTTTCTTTTCTCCCAGACCAGCATGGAAGTAGTAATTAACATATTATGTATTATTTAGTTGATAGTACATTATGATACAAGTACGGTAAGCTGGATATAGCTTAAAATAAACCGACGACTATAATAGACAGCTTACCGTACGAGTATCATACGACGTTTTTCAATACATTTGCGATTAGACTTAAACAAGATTGCAGTTCAGCAAATAAGGTTACAAAGGTTATAAATAAAAATCAGGAATTAAAGCCGTTTGTAAAAATACATTTATAATAACAAAAAAGTACATTGATAACCTTCTCTTTTTCAAAGTCGGTTAAAATACCACATCTCACGAATCAGAATACAGTTTTTTTACGCTGAACTAGAAACTCTTTGCTCGGATTCTATGATAATGTTTAAATTTTGCATCTGTGGCATTTGGCTATTGAGCGGTTGCGATTGGTGTAAAGTAAAGAGCACTACTTAGTGCCGTAAATACATCATTACAATACAAATTTTGATGTCATAAGAACCGTATTATTAGCATATGTATTGAAAAGATAATTAAATTCGATATAAGTAAATTGAACAATCAATGCTTTGGGAAATATGCCTATATTTACTTTACCTTTCATTTCTTTACAAGTGTCAGACGCCTGTTTGAAAGTAGTAAAGTTGGTTTTTCATAGTAGAAATTGTATATTTTTTAACACTTGAGCTGATTTGACCAGATCTAGTTTAGCACCGGCAAACGATTTTGTACCTTAGCGTCCGACCAAAAAATAAATCAAAGTTACACAAAAGGCCTGTTTGCTAACTTTTGACAAGTACAGTGTACGTTTTGATAGTCATTCAAAATCAAATCAAAATCTAAACGTTTATTCAGAAAATAGGCCTTTGCAGGCACTTTTTCACGTCATATCATAATTAAAATTATCTCATTAGATATATGTATTTATTAATTGTTCAAAAGCTACAGACTACTAGCGTTTCGGAACCGACCACTGCAGAGAAGAAACGCCGAAAGAAACTCTTATCAACAGTTTTGGTCGCCTACTCGCCTGAAGGGCTTTATATGATTACGAATATTTATTTTTTATTGTCTTTTTCTTTCTTTTCTTTTTTTTCTGATTTCATGTTACAATTTCAATATCCATTGCGGTTTTTATACCTTAAATAAAAGTAATCAATCATACGAAAGCCATAATGGATGTTGAAGTGACCGTCAAAATGTTGTACACCGTAGTTGTCAAAAGTGCGCAAATTTACACAAATATTAACTTAATTCTTACTACTACAGTGGACAACATTTTAAATAGGCCTGCAGGTTCCTAACATCGTAATTTAATCTAAAAAAGAACGAAAGATCAGTCATAATGCGCGCCATAAATCTAAAATGGAGCTGTTCTTAGGCAGGTCACTTGGCAACGCAGTTAACGATAGGTAGATCCCATCAAAACATAAATGTGAAATGGGAGCCAAGTTCAATGTTATGATATATGCATTGGTTGTTGACTTCAACGACTAAAGAAGTGAGATCTAAATGGGTGCCAAGTTCAATGGTCAGTCCTGAAATTTATTTATAGCAACATAAAATATAATTTCTTTTAATAACTTAGGATAATATATTGTAGCCTTAGGTCTGATTTGGCTAGTTCTCATATACGAATTATTATGTTCGCGTGCTAGTTTCTATCAGCAAGCAAGCCAAATTTTCGGATTAATAAAATAAGAACCGACTAGTAACAGGTTTAGAACTTGCGAAGGCTATAAAATAATTCGTATATGAAAACGAACCAAGTCAAACCTAAGGTTACAATATATTATCCTAAGTTGTAAGAAGAAATTATATTTTATGTAGTTATAAATAAATTTTGGGACAGACCATTGAAATTGGCACTTATTTAGATTTGCTATAAGAAGCTATAAGAAGAAATTATATTTTATGTTGTTATAAAAAACTTGAATTAAAAAACAAATTTGAACTTTCTAGGTCATCTAGAACTGGGTTAGTGTTTTGATAAGATTTGATTGATAGGTTAGTCAGTGATAAAAATTATGATTTTTGGACGTTTATATCTAAATAACTGTTTGAGATGTATTTGTGAAATTTAAAGCAAATATGTATCTCGCAAATTTCAATGTATGAGCCAACTTTGACACGTTCATGTGAAATAGTTTTTGAATAATGAGGGGGTCAAAAGTGGCTCCAAATAGTTCGTGTAATATTACACACGGAGCTGCTTGCTAGTTCTGGTACTTGAACTTGGCTTGCTGCGCTACCGCGTGAGGGTTCTGGAGGAATATTGGTCTATAAATGGCAAACAAAGCATAGTTCATCCAAAAACTAGATAGGTTAAAGGTACTAAAAAATCTCGAGCTAAAGCTACGTCACCGTGCACGTACGAAAACGAAAAAAGACCACACAAGATTGTGAAAATAAAACTCGTTGAATAACTAGTTTAATTAGATATATTGTTTACTCGATTATCTATACTAATAAAATAAAGAAGAAAGATTTGATTTTTGTTTGCATTGAATAGACTGAAATTGTAGGACCAATTTTCACAAACGTTTTACCTATAATTAGCTAATAATATAACTTATGGCACTCGCAGATAACGAGTGCCATACGCTATAATGTATGCGCATGAAGTCGTGAAAAATTGCTAGTCGCTTAAAAAGCATATGAAAAAATGAACACGTAATTCAAAACTCATATCAAATTGAATTGAGGAGCCCGATGGTCCAGTGGGTGTGAGCTCTATGAGCGCTTACGTATGTTAAGCAACCCCTGGCGCAGTCCCTACTTGGATGGGTGACCGCAAGTGGCATGAAATATCTCGAGCTCCTCCGTGCTTCGGAAGTCACGTTAAGCCGTTGGTCCCGGCTGTCATCATTGATGGCAGTCGTTAAGCTATGTCAGATGCCTTTAGGCAGCTTGAAAAATCTGACACCAGTGTTGGCCACTTACACATTCGAAAAACAAATAAACATCAAATTGAATTACGCAATCCAATTTCACTACTACGTGAAAAAAACCTTAACCGCCTAAACAAATATTCATTGAAGTTAAAAAGAGAAAGACGTATCCGCAACGGCCACTCTTCCGAGAGTGAAAGTGAGGCAAATAGTTTATAGAAAGCCACTACTTTTTTTCTTTAACAATAGAGTAGTATCGACATTTTTTTTTTGTAGAAATCGTGTTACGAAACTGTTTTAGAAGTTATCGATTCGATATTACAACCCAATTTGATATGCACAGTCAAAATAGACCGGTCAAGAGTGAGTAGTAAATTACCCAACTGACTCAGAAGTAGGATAATGTTCTTCGCGCGTATGTATAAAAGTGTGTCACAGTGTAGTTGATATCACACTTAGGGTGTATACACAGAGTAATGGGTTTGAATTCTACCAGTGGTAAGTTTTTTTTCATCACATATTTTCAATTTTAAGGCGCTGTGGTGAGACTACACTAGCGCCACTCAGCAGTTAATTATTTCAGTCCCAAATTATAAACAACTAGCTGTTACCCGCGGCTCCGCCCGCGTGATATATAGCCTATGTCCTTCTCAGTACCCTAACTTATGTGTTTGCAAAATTTCATGATGATCGGTTCAGTAGATACGACATAAAAGCGTAACAAACAAACAAACAAACTCACTTTCGCATTTATAATATTAGTTAGGATTTGATAGCTGAATGCCCTTATAAATTACTTGTAGAATTATATTTAAAAACGGGTCACTCACGTGCTTCTTTGTCGGGATTGCCGACTAATATTGCCGAAATATAATGTATTTATCGCACGTTAGTTTCAATGATATAACTTGTAGAATTCTTGATATTACTTTTCATAGATATTTAAATTTAAATTTAAAACAATTACCGCCAAAAGTGGCCACATGGCGTAAACTTGTAATGAATTGTTCTCTTAATTCATCACATTTACAGACTTGGGTTCTGTCTTTCCCGCAAGGGAAAAAGACGTGATAGTATGTATGTATGTAATCAGCTATGAGATTTTTAAAATTTGACATGATTTAGGATTAAAAAAATTAATTGCTGTGTGGCGCTAGTGTTTCAACCCTCTCCAACCCGTCTGGCCAGCGTGGAGAGTGTAGGCCAAATCCTCTGACTACTCCGGCTAGTATATGGCTCTGGTAGTACAGAGAGGGTCGTGCTCCTACAGTGGAGACTAGAAAGACCCGATGATGATAGTGTTTCACCATCGTCGATGGTCTCACCACAGCAGCTTAGAAAGTAATTTGTTTCCAAATTTAATATTTGTAACAACCAAAATCGAAAAGAAGTAGTATCTACGAAGTGGAATACGACAAACCTGAGTAAAAACTTAAACGATCTCGGTTAAACGAGGGTAATGTGTTTTGCGTGTAGCTCAGCATAATTTAATAACTTAGTCACAACTTAGTCTTCATAACTGCGAATGACCGTTTAACATTCTTTTATGGAGTAATATTTTGAAGTATGAATTTTATTTGTAGAATAGATAGATACGCTTTCTTACAATGAGGAGTTATATATTTAGAATCTTTCTATATTTATATCATTCTTTGTATCTATTTCATTAAGTTATAACAGTTTCAGATAAAGATTCATAATTTACCTAGTAAATTGAGTACTTATTCTCTGACTGTTCTTAGGGATATATTCCACAAAAGATTTAAAAAAACTTTAAAAAAACAATGCTTATTCCATCAGTCTTAAGACCATTTTTCTCAGGGACTTCACGTCGCATATGTTGCGAAGCTATCAAACTTGTAAAGGAATCGAAATCGGTATGTGCAAGTGACCAACACTGGTGTCAGATTTTTCAAGATATCCAAAGGCATCTGACAAAGCTGAACGACTACTATTGATGATGGCAGCCGGGACCAACAGCTTACGAGCCTTCCGAAGCAGATCAGCTTGAGATATTATTATGACATTTTCAGTCACCGATCTAAGTAGGGATTGTGCCCAGGGTTGCTTAACGTGCGTTAGCGCTAATAAATAATACTTATACCCACTATCTCCTTTTTATTTATTCTTACATGAACAGCAGCATAACTTTAATTAAGGTATATGTAATAATCACATTAGAAAGGCTTATTTTAAAAACAAATTTTTGTCTAACACTATTATGACCTTATGACATAGATGCAAAGAATGATATAAATATAGAAAGATTCTAACAAATAATGTTTATTTTATTATACATAAATGGGATGTAAGAAATAAAGGGTTAAATAAAACTACTACATATTTACAAATAAAACAGGCCTGGCAGCTCGTTGCCCCGTGGTAGCGTGCCCAGAAGGCTGGCAGCATTGCCACGATGTATGGCAATGCTAATCTTTTGGCCAAAATATAAGCCAGCCCTCTGGTCACGAGACACCTCTATTAATTTTTTGGCGATGGCATTGAATAATTTATGTGCCGAGGGTCTAACTATTACTATTTTGTATAAAATATGGAAAAAATCTTGAATTGCATATTGTCATAAATCATAACACATTTATAGTATATTTTTTTACAACTGTTACACTATATTTAATAACAACATTGCTTATAATTAGAATGCTAATAATATCCAAATGTAGAAAACGTAACGAGCACACCTCTCGCATTCTTTGTGTATGAATATGATAAGAATGGAGAAGTCGTTATTATGTTTGTATAGCAAGTAGGTAATGAGAAATCGCCCAGATGTTTCTGATATGTAATTACCTAATCATTTTGCATATACACAGCTATGAAAAAAGTGGCCAAGTGCGAGTTGGATTCGCCCATGTAGGGTTCCGTAGTAAGGGTAAGTATTCACTAAACGTTCGGATTTCCACAACGTACATCTAGCCAAAATACCATTATCATTATCACCTGTAAAATTTACTTTGTTTTTATAGTCATTTTATAAGTGACAAAAGCTATATTTTCGGTTTATTATAATATGCTATATCTCAATACTACTGACTATATCTCGCACGAACTAACTTTAATTGGAAGTTTTAATTGATTTAAGTTTCAGCTCCTTGTATTTTTCCCCATTAATCGCCTACATTTTTTATAAAGATAAGTTTTTTAAAAATCACAAAGCGGTTCACAAGATGCACTTATTTACAAAGTGTCAACAGTGTAGTCTTAATAGTTTCAAAAATAAGTGGCTGTGACGTACGGATAGCCAGTCAGACAGACAGATAGACTGACAGACATGGCGATTCGGCTTTATTCCATTCGGATACGGAACCCTAAAAAGCTTTCGGAAAGTCATTGGTTCCTCATTGTTTTATAACCGAGTGGTATTCGCATTTTTTACACTCGCACGTACAACGTGTTGGTCATTCTTATTTCGCCAGCCCATCGACTGCCTCACAAGAAAGACTGCTCTTCCAAAAAAAGACCATATCCCTCGAGAGAGTAATAAAACTAATTAGGTATACCACTGTTATTAGGATTAAAGTCTCATATACAACCGTACTGACATACGTATAAGACTTCCTTAAAATAATACCATGTGGCCCCAACTCCAACCGCGTATATTTTTTCATACTCGTGCACGTAGATGGCGCCATAGGTTTATTTGTAACTTGGTTAAAATTATCAAAAATATTCTTAAAATGAAGTGAAACGTATGTAAGCATGTATGTGAGTTACTTTATTCCAATAAAATGCCTACATTAATTATCAGATTATGTATTGGGTATCGTAGCGTCCTTAAATTACCAAAAGTAGCGCAGGTAAAAATTTCTTGTTTAAAAAAACGTATTTATGGTATTTTAGTTAATAGTAGAAACTAAAACTTGAATTCTTCAAGCTGCTTTACAGCAGTTGACAAGGCTTTTAACGACCATTGTAACATCAGCTAAAGTCAACAAATCCATTTATAGCCCTAGTGACATACGCAGTGAGCTCATTGATCTGTTGTGCCATAGAAACGACCAACCGTATATCAATAGTCAGAAACTAGAATACGGTTGTAAACACAGAGCAAGGAATATCGCTAGTGCCCTACCATATAGAGTAATCATACTGCGTGCCTACGTGCTCGGATAGTAACGCAAGTCGCATACGCAACCTGTAACTTTGTGCTAAAAAAAAAAAACCTAAAAAGCCCGAAAGAGTAAATATCTTAAACTTATATTCTTCAAGCTGTTTTACAGCAGTTGATAAGGCTTAACGACATTGTAACATCAGCTAAAGCCAACAAATCTATTGATAACCCTAGTGACATACGCAGTGAGCTCGTGGTATCAGTTGTGCCATAGAAACTACCAACCGTATATCAATAGTCAGAAACTAGAATACGGTTGTAGACATACAGTACGAAATGTCACTCGCTTACTACTTGAGACAACAGTTATAACAATACCGCGTGTACAAATCGCAGCCGGCTGTTATAGGAAAGTTGCATACTCGACCTATCATGCTTAAAAAAACGTAAAAACACATGCTTAAAAAGTGTGGTGGTTATGGTATGATTATTACAGTAGAAAGGTTAACAAATAAAATTTGATGTTACCTTTATCACAAGTAGGTAGAAAAATCGGCGAAGTGCTAGTCGGACTCGCCCATGAATGGTTCCGTTCCGTACCATTATCTACATAAATGCAATATAAGACTATTGTCCAAAAATGAAAAAAAACTTGTTCGTTGTATGTGAACATCCCTTGAATATTTATTTTATTCTGGTTTTATTATTTTTGTTATAGCGGCAAGAAAGCCGAAATGCATCATCTGTGAAAGTTTCAATTGTCTAGCTATCACGGTTTATGAGATACAGCCTGGTGACAGACAGACATCGTAATCCGCTTTCTACCCTTCGGGTATGGAACCTTCAAAAAGCAAATTTTTGCATTTCTACAGTTCCCTTAAAACCCAAAATTGCAATAAGCGGTACCGTCCCCTGACACGCTTGTTTCAAAATTAAAAACAAATTTTGTTGAAAAGGCGTCTGTAAGTAGCGCACGAATGACAGTCATATTTCTTGCTCTGTGGTTGTAATAAATCGAAGGTGCTTTGTCGTCGGAACGTTAGTATGGCTTTGTGGTTCGACTGACGTAGACAATAGCCTATGCGGCTTGAGAATTTACCTTCAATATACCCAAAAGGGGTGACTTTGTCCATCACTATTCATATTGAATAACTTTTCCTAAGGGAACAATATTGGGGATATATAGTATTCAACCAGCAAAAAATATTTGACATGACATTTCATATAAATCGCCGTGCTGGTTGAATACTTCGTTTTTTATTGAAAAAATTTTTTTTCACTTTCTTTTTTTATATTTGTAAGTTTATTAAATGTATGTATGTATGTGTGTAATTTTTTTATTGTACATTAACCTTAATACTAAATAAAATAATAACAAAAGAAAAATAAATGCAATCAAAAATAACATTTGAACAAAGGCGGACGTATCCCTTGAAGGGATCTCATTGAAATTTTGATATGTATTAGTAAGTAGGTGCAAGAATATTCACTTCCAACTAGTGGTTTACAACCCTGCACTACCTACTTTGATTTCATGAAAACTCAAAAAAAAAGCTAGCCTTTGCGCATTTTCCTAGTTTTTAATCAGGTTTTTGTTTATTTTCTACTAGCTGTTACCCGCGGCTTCGCCCGCGTAATATATAGCCTTTGTCCTTCTCGGTACCCTGACTTATGCGTATGCAAAATTTCATGATGATCGGTTCAGTAGATACGGCGTGAAAGCGTAAGAAACAAACAAACTCACTTTCGGATTTATAATATTAGTTAGGATAGGAGTGTAATAAATGATATTCTATCAATCTATCTATACTTATTTACAATTTTTTTCAACTAAGTACATGGAAAGTGGTTTTAAAGTACCTGTATGATAAAACACTTGCACTGGTATGTGTCATACATATGTATAAGATCTGTTTAACATGATAGTGAGAATCCTCAGTGAAACCGTATCTAATACGCCGTTTACTGAGATTAACCAATATAAATAGATACACGCTAGCTGATTTCACTATGTTGATGATGTGATTTTGATGTGTTTGATATACAGGTGTAGAAGTATAGCCGACATACACTCAGAATTATTTTCTTTCTTCTCGAGTCGTTATGTCTGTTTTTTTATTTATTAATGAATTTACTCAGAATTTAAGAATACTAGGTACTTTTACTCTAGAAACATCACTATTTTCCAAAAAAGTTCCGTCAAGCAAGCGCAGCTCTTAAAATTAAATTGTTGTGTGGAACTGGCTGTCAGGAAATTTAACATACATTGCTATGTATTGACGCCCACTCTCTCATCCTCTCGTACTTGCTATCGGGATAGAGTGCGTAGATTAGTATTAACTCTGACTACTGGACCCCGCCTGGCGGTTCCAGGTGAATTGCACCTTGGAATTCCAAGGTTTATGCCATTGATTCTCAGATCTCGGCCCGTATGCAATCGCGGCCCATCACGTTTATGAGGGTTTACTGTCTGTCTAAGCCTTGTGGACCCAGGCAACGCTTAACTTTGTCTCTCCAGGGCTCTTTGGTAATGTTGTCTTTATATGTTGAGGGCACTCTTTCCTTGTTTGAAACGCCTAGTGTAGTGCTAATTTAGTACTAGCAACATAGTCCTTTTAAATAACAATTATAAAAAAATCATCCACGCTGGTCGCAAGAAAAAATATAGAATGTACCTGCTGCTTATCTTCCCGCGCTCATCGTAAAAGTCGACCGAGGGCATGGGCGAAAATCAAAAGAATCTTGGTAATAGGCGATGCGGCTAGCAACCCATCACTATTTTGATTCCGTTTTCCATGTCCATACCCAACACGATGCTAACCGTTGCTTTGGGTCTACACCTGAGCTCTGTCTACCCTGCAAAGGAAAAAGACGTGACTGTATGTATGAAAAAAGACGTCCACAGAATAAACAGTATAGGTTTCCGAACCTTAAGTCCCGAACATTTTCTTCTTCTTATACTTCGCAGTGAAGGTGCGCAGAACTGATGCACAGATGGATCTTTGCCACCGATCGAAACTGCTGTTGTGGGGACATTTAAAGTATGTCTCTTGTCCACTTATTTTTATTCAGGTTGATACCAACCGGTATACAGAAAATACACGAAGCCGAAAGCGATGTTGTTAAATGGATCGATAGCCCTCCCATCACCCTCAAATTATTTATTTTGTATTTCATTGCATGTCTAAACCATTCACAAATAATAATAGTCTGTTCTGTTCCCGAGGAATCGTCGTACAGTATAATATTAATAAAAATAATATAAATAAATATACCTATATAATGACAAACCAGACAGATTGAGCTAGCCCTAAAGTAAGTTCGAGACTTGTGTTATGGGATACTAACTCAACAATACTATATTTTATAATAGATACTTATATAGATAAACATCCAAGAACAAGGTTAATCTGAAAAAGATCTTTATCCATCTTGACCTGACCAGGGTTCGAACTCGGGACTATGCGTTTCGCATGCAGGCGTTTTGGCCGCTGCGCCACGGATCTCGTTAAAATATTCTCATTACGATTGGTACTATTATACGAGTATTATTGACGGTATACTTTTCTATGTATGATCCTCTGACTGCTTTAGCTAATATATGGCTCTAGTAGTGCAGAGAGGGTCGTGCTCCTGCAGTGGAGACTATAAAGACTGACAATGACTTTTCTATGTGGCCTTTCACGCCATCGCAAGAGAAATAGCGGAAAACAATTTATGTTTGCTGGTTACCAAAATTACTCAGTTACCTAAGCCAAAGACAATATAATACTAACGTAATAGACTGCCCACCTCATACAAAAATATTGGACCAAATTAAGATTGCGAAAAGCAGGCGAATGTATGGCGCAGGAGCGTTGCTTGCTACTCGAAACTAGATGGCGGTAATCTGCGTTAGCCTTTAATTTACTAAATATACGATGTCATTTTAAGATATTATGCCTAAAATATTGTTTTGATTTTTAATAACATATATTTTGTGAATCATGTTTTTATATTTTCAGTATACGGTAGATACAATGTTGTGTAGTTTCAAGTGGCGCCATCTATGCGAGTCTCTGAGAACAAATCGTACGATTAAGGGGTTGAGACCACGTCATGCTTAAGCGTTACTCATAAAACGAGCATATAACATTCTATTCAACTTGGAAATCTCAAACTTTCGTCAGTTCGTTACTCAAAATTAATCTACTTACATAAAAGCATGGAAGTTGTGGGTGATTAATTATTCAAACATGAAGAAGATGCTAAAGGGAAGTAAACTTAGCTTTTAAAGTCATTTTAACTATATCCAAATAATATTCATAAATGCAAAAGTTAATCATGTTCGTTTATTTGTTTGTTTGATAGGCTTTCACGTCAAAATCACCAAAATAACAATATTATACATTTGGACATAGATAATGATATATAGGTGTTATTGCCAAGGATAACCTTGGCAATTGAATTGATTACAATTCTAGGTTACTTTTGGGTGATAGGAATAAATTGAAAAACACAATACTTAATTACGTCTCTATCATCATCATCATCATCATCAGGTTTTTCTAGTCTCCACTGCAGGAGCACGACCCTCTCTGTACTACCAGAGCCATATACTAGCCTGAGTAGTCAGAGGATTTGGCCTACACTCTCCACGCTGGCCAGACGGGTTGGAGAGGTCTCTTTGATGTTAATAAGCTTTGTTTAGCTTGTGTTTCCTTAGTCGCCTTTTACGACATCCACGGGATGACTTGGAGTGGTCCTATTCTACTCTGCCGGGAACCACACGGCGCGCGGGAACCACACGGCGCCATACGTCTCTATCCCGGACAACTACACTGCGTAAAAAAAATCTTTTTATAATATACTAAGTTTTACCCGTGGCTGCGCTTGCATTAGTATCGATTCCTCGGGAACAGTACTTTTCTCCGGGATGAAAGGTAGCTATGACCTTCTTCGTACTTCAGACAACATGTACTTATGCAAAATTTCATGATGATTGGTTCAGTAGATACATTGTAAATGCGTTACAAATAAACAAACTCACTTTTACATATTAAAAACTAAAAATAATAAGAAAGTAAAATATATGACGGTCAAAAAGAGATACAATTATCCAGTTTTGAATAAAAATCTTTGACTTTGACTTTATGGAGAAGGGCATAGGCTACCTTTCATCCCGGAAAAAGGCCTGTTCCGTGAACGGAGCCGCGGGCAAAAGCTAGTACTCTTCCATCCATCCATCAGGTCTTTTTTAGTCTCGACTGCAGGAGCACGACCCTCTCTGTACTACCACAGCAATATATTAGCCAGAGTAGTTAGAGGATTTGGCCTACACTCTCCACGCTGGCCAGGCGGGTTGGAGAGGTCTTTTTGATGTTTGTTAGCTTTGTTTAGCTTGTGTTTCCTAAGTCGCCTTTTACGACACCCACGGGAAGACTTGGAGTGGTCCTATTCTACTCTGCCGGGAACCACACGGCTGCTAGTACTCTTATAATTACAATTATATAATTTCTGTGGTAAGCTTATTTTCCTTTATGTTAAATCATAAATCATCCAGAAACTTCCACACTTTGATGTTAGTAGGTTCATTCAAGTTCGGTTGATGTAAATTTTAAAGGAAAGTTGGAAACTGCCAAGTAAAATGGAATAATATGCTTGTTACACCATTTTCTCTACGTAACATTGAAGGTAGGTAACTGTTAATTAATATATTATTAAGATGAGTATTATTAAGAGTTGAGGAAACAAGGAAGATTTGCGTGGTTGTTTGTAATAAAGAATCTTTATTAGCAAACGTTGTAGGCTATATTTTATTTTTATTCATTACTAGCTGTTACCCGCGGCTCCGCCCGCGTGATATATAGCCTATGTCTTTCTTAGTACCCTAACCTATGTGTATGCAAAATTTCATTATGATCGGTTCAGTAGATAGGCGTGAAAGCGTAACAAACAAACAAAGAAATAAACAAACAAACTCACTTTCGCATTTATAATATTAGTTGGGATTTTGCCGTGTGAGTACCACACGGCAAAGTAGAATATGATCACTCCAAGTCTTCCTGTGGATAACGTACAATGTGCCTTAGGGAACACAAGCTAATAAAGCTTTTAAACATCAAAGAGACCTCTCCAACCCGTCTGGCCAGCGTGGAATCCTCTGACTGCTCTATGTACAGAGATATTATCTATGTCAGGCTCCTGCAGTGAATATTTAAAAATTTTAGCAAATTTTTCTTAGTGTTTATAAGTTGCGGCGGCAGCGTAATAAAAGGTAAATCCATAATGTCATATTATTTTATAACAAATAATACCATGACTCTCTTCGAAATTTAAAAGTAAAATTTAGTCATCGTATTCACATTTATCTAACTAAATTATTTTTGTATAATACTTGTTTCCAATTTAAATTATCATATTCAATTATAATGTTTGCTAACTTTTGTTTCATAATTAGTCTTAGTTTAAACTTAATGATATTTTTTACCAAAGCTGTGTCCACCTTTAATTGGGTTGCATGCTAGCATATTCGCAAAGATGTTATTTATAAGCTTTGTTCATGTAATCTGTTGGTGAACCTTATAAATAAAATAAATAAAAAAAAAACGCACTATTATGTAAATTTAATTGAAAAAATATCAACACCGTGTCATCTGTTCGAGCTGTTTGACGCCATATTTGTTTTGGTGACTACTAGCGCCGCAGTGGTAAAAAATGAACTAAATTTGAATCACCTGACATTTTATGTCCGCTCTGTTCAAAGGGCTATGTTACAACCCGCTAACTAGTTGGACGTTTAGCGACGCTTGTTCAATCAACGTTCGGCCTAGTCATTCAATCAAACGTGGTCATTCAATCAAATAGCAAATTCAACCAGATGACTGCGACATATATACAAAACATTCGACAAATGAAAAAAAAATATCTTACCTAGAACACAGGACAATGTAAGAAAATATGGCATGGATGGATTGTGTCAAGAAGAGATCGAAGGCCCAGGCCAATCTGAAAAAGATCGCTTTCAATCATGACGTAGCCAAGGATCGAACCCGTGTCCATCCATGTCCCATGCTGGCTTATTAACCACTGCGCCACGGAGGTCGTTATAATATGTTATAAGAACTATAAAAAACTATAAAATTTTTAAATAACGTTCCGGATGTAGCAGAAACTGTTTTAACTCTACTGGCCATTAGTTTTATTTACCATGTCTGGGACACATACTACTAAGATACTATTAACTAGTGTTAGAGGAACGACTACCTGATTTTTTTTTATTTTGGCAATAGATAGCATAGACAAATATTGAACTGACGATAAATTTAGACGTTGTTCACCTATTTATTTAATTCGAGACAAGAATCAATTCAAGTGTGTTTGAATTTTATATTCCCTACTGCATGTTTTATGCCCTAAATAGACCCATAAACCATTTTTTTTGGCAGTGTTCTCGGATAGAAACGTAATTACGCATCGTAGATGATTAGAATGAATAGCAGAGTACTGCCATTCACTCTAATCATCCGCGCTCTAAAGAAAAATTGACTTCATACTCGTAGTCGTCTTTTTGCTGCCTGAAGGCTTATACCAAGTCTACTTAGACAGATATATCATTTGCATTGTATTGATTGACCAAAGCACAGAAAAAATAAACGGTAGTGAAAGTACATATCATTTGTGAAGTGTTTTGATTGTAATGTTAACCATTTATTGTAATCTAATTTAGACTTATTTAGATACGTATAGTATTAAAGATGAATTATAGTGATATCATGAGAGAGGTGAGAGAGATAAGAGATCTGAAATAGACAATTAGTAGTTCATATCAGTCAGTCTTTCTTCTTTTGTTTTTTTAGATTGTCGGTTGCTAAAATTATACGCTTTTTTAAGTTTACTTATAAATATTTTGTTTCTGATTAAAGTATTACTAGCAGTCGTACCTTTGTCCAGTTACACACTCAATTATTCTCTACAAAGAAACAATTAAGGACATCTTTAGAATTTAACCATCTGAGCTCCACTTGGCAAAGGAAATTAAATACTCATTGCTTACTCATGCTTAGATATGTGCATAAGAGCAGTAACATTCAGCCTGCGTTTACTGTGCTCCATCATCATCATCATCAGGTATTTTATAGTCTCCACTGCAGAGTACGACCTTTTCTGTACTACCAGAGCCATATATTAGCCAGAGCACAGAGGATTTGGCCTACACTCTCAACGCAAGCCATGGGTTGGAGGGTTCTTTTTGATATTTATAAGCTTTGTTTAGCTTGTGTTTCCTAAGTCGCCTTCTACAACATCCACGGGAAGACTTTAAGTGGTCCTATTCTACTGTGCATACGGCATACAAATTAATCTGTTCTAATACACAATCGGGAACAAAGGAAATGGTGTAGAAA
The DNA here is from genome assembly GCA_963082605.1 of Rhodophaea formosa. Classification (NCBI taxonomy): domain Eukaryota; kingdom Metazoa; phylum Arthropoda; class Insecta; order Lepidoptera; family Pyralidae; genus Rhodophaea; species Rhodophaea formosa. Next base: position 5,695,768 of record OY720225.1, on the reverse strand, counting down.
TTGCTAACTGATACTCAGATATGTTCATAGGAGCAATAACTTCCGGTCTGCGGTTACTGTGCTCCAGCTTAATTGGATTTCAATACGGTTCTGCAGTTCTGACTTTAGGCTTTGTTTCGCCACAGATGACTGAAACCGTGTGAGGTTGTGAAAACGTGTGAGAGTTACCACAGCTGGGCAATAATGTATGGCAATACTGTGGAATGTGTAGAGAGGGTTCTCTCTTCAGAATTAAATTGGTTAACGGCCAAAATTCACTTCTCGCTAGACTGTTCCCATCAGATATCTGCAAAACGGGGCTCGGAAAATTGAGTGATTTTGGTGGAGGTAAAAATTCTTCGCATGAAATAATAAGTAGAAGTTCGGCCGAAACCTGTTTAATTGTTTCGTTTCTTAAAATGTTAAGTTCCGAATAAAAAAAATATTCCGAATAAAAAGCAGGCCAAGTTCCGGTATTTCAAATCAGTTATAATAAATTAAATTTTCACACTTTATTAATTTTATTATACTAAGCGAAAAAAAATTAACAGCTCGTTAATTCCACACAAACTGCTTCGCGATTTTATTATAGGCAAATATTGACACGCACTATCATGTTTCCGTGATAGACGGAAACGACTACGAACCGCACTGGCCTACAATTATTTGCACACAACGAATAAATTGTGCCGTGAAGTTTCCGACCTGGTATAGCACCATATTTTATTAGTTTTATAAGTATTTACTATTCTATGTAATGTTACTATACCTTTAAGGACTTTGAAGTATAGTGACACCGGTAAGGGACGCGCATTTTTTATGAAAGGACAGGTCGCATGCGACAGGTGTCGTTATTTTTCATCACTACATACATATCTATATATATAAAACAAAGACGGGTTTGTTACAACACTTATAACTCGAGATCTGCTTAACCAATTTTCATGGTTCTTGATTCGTTGGATTTGTCTCCGCCCCGAATAGCAGAATACATCTTAAAAACAATGAAAACTCGATATGTGTAATGAATACTTAATCATAATCATCTTAATAACTGCCTCCGTGGTCCAGTGGTTAAGGCGTTTGCCTTGTTGACCCGGGGGTCGTGGGTTCGATTCCCACGGGAAGCATACTTTATTAAGTTGTTTCCAGTTTGGCTAAGACATTACAGGCATGAATCACCTGATTGTCTGATAAGAAAGATGATTCCGTGCTTCGGAAGGCACGTTAAGCCGGTGGTCCCGGCTGCCATCTGGTAGTCGTTAAAGGATCCACGTCAGAGGCCGAGAGGCGGTTCCGAAGAACTCTGACACCAGGGTGTGCATGGTCGACTGACCGTGTCACCTACTCGAAATGATGATGATGATGATGATGATGAATACTTAATTATTGACTGTTAGGCGGTACGAAGTTCGCCGGGTCAGCTAGTTATAAAATAAAGTCCTCCGCCACGTCTCGTCACGTCTGTCTGTCTGTGTGCGATAAACTGAAAAACTACTGCACGGATTTTCTTGCGGTTTTTACTAATAGATAGAGTGATTCATGAGGAAAATTTATAGGTATAATACAAGGCCCGGGCGCAGCCGAGGAGGGCTACTAGTCTTAAATACGCAAAACGGATTTGATAAAGCGAGGGAGAGGTGGGACTTTGTTGAACTTGATAAACAGGAAACAGGCATTTTAGGAACCTTCATACTTGAGAATGAGAAAAACGCAATTTCGGAAGGCCGACTGACTTATCCGATGCGCAACGGACTTGCAACCACCCGACAAGCAGTTGAGAATGAAACTCGTCGATTCATTTAATGGTAATCGCCATTATACTGAGAAACGTCGTATGATGCTCGTACTCAGTAAGCTGGTTTAATAAAAGCACTCGACTTATAATATCCGGCTTGCCATATTTACAACGTAATAGGTGCTAACAACTTCGTGCTTGTTACTAAGTGTAAATTTGATTGCTAGCAGATCTTATAATACTTTTTACTGCCAAACTATGTGTAAGTTTGATTTTGCCTTTTATCAACAGTATTGGCAACTTATACAAACGCAAATTAAAATTAAAGTTTGTTCATGTCCTGGAGTGTGTACGTAAGTGATTTATATGGTTACTGCTTTTACTATTTATGTTTTTTATTTTTTTGATCTGACTAGAGCGTTTTATGATTTGGTATTTTACTATCTATTTCATCACATAAAACTTAATATTAAATGATCTCACAGACATGAGTGATTCATTTTACGACCTGGCTGTATAAAATAAATCATATTAATAAATACTTACATTTATCTTACTATTGTGTACAATTATTAATTCTGTGCTATTGTTTCAAAGCGCATTTTTTAAAACACAAATTGACGGTATTTTTTAAAAATAGACTTGACTTTGAACAATAAATACTTTGATTGAGTGGGAAATGCGCAACACGAAATAAAATATATTAAAATTTTATTTCGTGTGCGTTTAAATAGTTTTAATTTTTATTTGTATTTAATATTATGTGTATGCAAAAACACGAGTTAATAATATTTCCGACAAAAAGAAAAAACTAAAAATTGAATTAAATGAAAACCAGTATATAGTCAAAGATGAAAACTGTATTAATAAGTACCAACGTCGTTGAAAAAATGTTTTTCCTAATTTAAAATTAAAAACTAAGAAGAGTAGAATTTGGGCGTCAGTATAGAAGAAAAGAAGACATGCACAAGACTGTAGTTTGTGGCCATTTATGGGGGAGGCCTATGTCCAGCAGTGGATGTCCCTGGCTGATAGATAGATAGAGGAAAATACAGTTGTACTTTTCAGGATTAATTCATGGGTGACAACGAAAGCTCTCGAACGGATACACACAGAGGCAAAGGGTATGTAATAATATGAAGTTATTATTACATACCCTTTGCAAAATATTGGCTTACTAAGGATTGGCACACACATTTGACAAATAATTTAAAAACAAACGTGTTATTTACCAATCACAGTCAAAAAAATTATGACGGTAGCTATCTATTTATCAGCCAGGGACGTCCATAGCTGGACATAGGCCTCCCCCATAAACCGCCACAAATTGTCACGGTAGCTAGAAATAACTAAAATTTGTCAGACTGACACACTAAAATTTCTAATAATGTTAACATGAATTTCGTGAGTAGAAGCGATGTGTCCAATATTTGTTACCGGACGTAAGGAATGAAGATATGGAGTGTTCATCGCGTGCTGATCGAACTGTTTCATTTCTCCTTGCGATTGCGTTTTGTACCGTCAGAAAATATGGGATAGAAGATTCTTTAGTGATTTTGGGTTTTATATGAAATGGGTTTGGTCTTGACCATCATCTACCAAGAGGCAAAATTATGGCCTATGAGCAAGCTAACCCAGAAGAAGCTGTGTGCACCTGTAAAAGGTATATATATATATAAGAACAACTTTTACTAAGTGTTTTAACGCAATTTATTGTATATACAGCTTTATTACAATCTCGGAATGGTAAACAGAATTAAAGGAAGAAAAGATAAAAAATCAAGAATGAAATTTTTTTTTTTTTATTGGAATTATTATAAATTTATTGACATACAATATGAAAACACATATGATAAATATTATTCTAACTATCAACTAATTATTTTTATCACATACATTACTAACTAAACTAAAAATTTAAAAAAAATACAATTTTTTTTTAAATACAATTAAATTAATGGGGCAGACCTTTGCCCAGGAGTGGGATAATATAGGTTAAATAAAAAAAAAATTAAATTAAATAGAATGAAATTAGATTTTCCTTAGTAATTCGCCGATTGTTTTTATTTCTTGCTATTCTGTATTCCATTAAGGATCCTAATTCCGAGATTTCAATATAATTCAGAGGTTCAAAATTAGTTTTCATTCTGTTGGTGTGCCTTTTCCTAATAAATATATACAAGTCTATTCACTCTTTACCTAGCCTATTCACAAAACGTAATATTTATGTCATAATCCCAATCCCAACTAATATTATATCCCATCCCAACTAATATTATAAATGCGAAAGTGAGTTTGTTTGTTTATTTGTTTGTTTGTTACGCTTTCACGCCGTATCTACTGAACCGATCATCATGAAATTTTGCATACACATAGGTTAGGGTACCGAGAAGGACATAGGCTATATATTACGCCGCGGGTAACACCTAGTCTTTCATAAATTACAAGTTTGAGCTGGTTGTTTATTATTTAGGTATAGAGATTCTTGACAAGACATTAGCAATTTTCTCTCGACTTTTCCAAGTAAATTATAGCCTACGTCACCTAAAGATAAATTATCTTTCTGTAGTTATAAGAATTTTTAAAATCGGTAGTAGATTCGGAGCCTATTCCATGGAACGAAACAAACTATCAAACATTTCTTCTTTATAATATAGGTAGTATACATATAAATACTAATCACGGTTTTATTCTTTCCAGTATGGACAGAGTTAAGGGCCGTAAGACAAAAAGACCGCGTTTAGCATAATGGTGACACATACTGTTACACCAAAAACAGTATGATTAATACTAAAGCACAGAATACATAATATGATTAACGTTGCACTTAACTATACCTAGGTATTTATTTTATCGTTAAAATAAATATGAGTAATGTTACCTAATTGTGGAAAAAAAATGCTAATAAATGAGCTCCATAAATTTTATGCGTTACGACCTCCGGCTGTGTATACCCCACTAGGGATTAAGACGTGATAATATGTATATATGTACATCATTTATTAACTTTGTTCAGAAGATAAAATAAGAATATAACATCTATTTCGACCAAGTTTCCTTGGGGAATGTTGTTAAGTACGATGAATATATGTGCGTTCGAGAATATAAATACAATATATCCTTTTAAAAAATTGACTAATTGCGTGCCTGCCTAGAGCAAGAATGGTGCCTTACTTGAAACTATAAAACATTAGACTATCGAGCAAAAACGACAACAAAATCATTTTGGACCTCTATTTGGGACCCCTGTTAAATATTTATTTGTTTTGATGTAATTATTTATTTTATATTGTTATATGCTGTAAATAAATTAAGCATCTGTCTGTTCTCGCTATTAATATCATGCAAAAAACTGCATAAATTCACGTTATAGCCCCACTTAAATTAACTGTTTTTAGTGTTTGTTATTATATTGTCAACAGAAATAAAGTCATGTAACTATCAACATTTGAACAATCTATTCAAGGTAAATGAGATACTAGTATCGTAGACCGGATACTAGTATCGTAAATGGGTCCGGTTTTTACTCTTTGGGTACGGAAACCTAAAAGACAGATTTTTTAATCAGTTAAGTAGAAGAACCGGGAAACAAAAATTAAGAAAAATGTTGCAGCAAAATAAAACTTTTTGCTTTGACGCCTCTTAAAAACTAAATCATTTCACACATTCGTAATAGTTTTCATAGAAATAAACTATCAATAAATTATTTTACCGTTGTTAAATGGCCATAAAATATTTATTGTTATTAAACGTGTTACATACTAATTTTTCAACTGTACATATGAAAGTAAAATATCATTTCTCCAAACCTATTACCGATAGCACACTAGTACGCATCCAATAGATTTTTTATTGAATAAATTAAGGAAACAGGAATACGAAAATAGACTTTATTGTAATAAGCGAAGGGGAATAATTGATTGCAACCAATACAGTGGAAAGAAAAGTGGTGAAGTGCAAATAAAATGGAATATGTACACATGTGAGCAGCGTGGAAAAAATGCAACACCGGTAGGCTCAGCGCAGCGTGACGACGAATAAAAATCATCAGCGAGTCCCCGGAGTCCTCATTGACGAAGAAACTGCGAATGAGGGTGGTGTATCCAGAGCCGTGACCCACAAATGGATTGGTGATTTGTGAGAAAGTGATTGTGCAGACACTGAAGTGACCAAAATGACTGCTTTAGTTTTCCTTTTCGCTTTAGTGCTGGGACAAGCTGCTGCTGTGATAGAGTTAAGCTGTAGTGATAACGCTACGTGTATTGACAATTTGGCTAGAGAAGTAGTTAAAAACTTGAAGGCACAGAGAGCTGTGAGGGTATTTGATAGCCTCACGATCGAACCTTTGGGAAGGAGGGTGGCGAGGTCCAATGAAGGACCGCTGTCGAGATTTCTGAAGAATAATGCGTTCAGCTACGATTGGGGTGACTGGACGTTCAGAGTATCGAGACCAGAAGACAGGAGTGATGTTCTAGATTTGGAGCTGTTTGAAGAGAGGTCAGCTAAAGGTAAGTTCATTAAGTATAGTAATTTAGATGATAACCGAATACTTGTTAACAATGCAGTCGATTACCATACAGAAATATTATATGCTTGCAAAATTATTGATGTTATAGATTTTGTGGCATGGTTAATAAAATGTATGTTTTGTAGTAATCATACAATATATTAAAACAAAATCAACAACTTGATAATCATTTTAAATTATTTACTTCATCAATCATATTTTGGTTAAATTAGGTAAAGTTATTTTAAATTTCATGAAGCAATCTTATATAACAATATAAAATAATATAAAAAAATTAAGACAAATTAAAATGGGTAATAAGTTACGATTAGTTGAAATGATCTTAAATTATTCCATTCAAGAAACGGAAATAACAAAATAAATTTTCTTACTGGAGAGATACTGGAGGAGTCATCATTAAAGCAGTTAATAATCTTGCAGTTATAACTGATGTTATTATAAACTGATGCAGAGCCCAAGTTCGTATTGTAACATAAACAATCTTAGCGACACACATTAAATTGAAGCAAGAAGAAAGATTATGCAATAGCCTAAATATGAATAGCACTGATTAGAGGGCATATATACTTATATATTTAGCAATATCAAAAATAAGTTAAAATTGCTGGTTTTTTTAAATATTATCTGCAGCTACACACGACTTTTAAGGAAAATTTTTAAATGGAAATGGATGGCCCAAAACGTGATCGCACAACAAATACAACGTTCTTATTATTTACGAGATCCTTATTATTTTTGTACATGGTAGGCAGAGCAGCAGCAGCAGAGATTGCAAAACTAAAAGGATATAAGCAAGTGTAAAATAGCAGACTTAAGTTGGAAATAAGTATCGTTTGACAAGTACAGTGAAAAGGTAACTAGAACGTCGCATGTTAATAACACACAATAATTCACTATCTTAGCAGAAATTATAAATTTTCAACGTCAAAATAAGCTTTTCATTCAAAAATGAAAGACAGGTTAAAATTTGTGTTTTTGCCTAAGGATAATATGTAGAGAAAGATTCAAAACTGTCACTATTCACGTAACCTAATTTAATGTTTTAGATAACACATTTTTAACGTACTTAGTAGACTACGTTAAAAACATAAGATAAAAGGTACATAAATAAGACAAAGGACGAGGTATCATATTCATTCTGACACGTTCAGTAACCACAACTTTTGGCAATAACGAACATATTTAACAAATCTGTGATATAACATGAAACAATGTAGAAGAAATTTAAATAGGCCAGCTAACCGCATCTTCTTAGAAATTGCATTCCTGCAAGCATTTCTTCTACGGATAGCATACATCATTTTTTAAACCACAAACGTATACACCTCGTTAGTGGAAATAACACACGTGCATACCTAGTTTAGCCTCTACATTTTTTCCTCTGTGTAATCGCAAGCTTCGTTGAGCTAGAAAAATGCAGTGTAAAGAAAATCATTGCTCTTTTAAGTAGAAACATTTAATAAGTCAAGTTTTCATTTAAAGTCAAAGCTAATTGTATTTCATGTTTCATTGAATAGAAGCAAATTAGGGCTCGTGAGTTTTTGATAGTTAATTAATTTTACTTAGTAAAAGCATTATTGAAATATCTCTCTCTTATTAAAATAAATATGATACATAAAGAAAAAAATATTTCAATAAAAGTACAATCAGAATAGCATTGTCTTTGCTAAAAACACCTGTAAATATAAGTATAAATAATTTTCAAAATATATCATACCAAAATGAAGATGCCACACCTTATTATACCCATCTCAAACGAATCCATCATTTTGCTGCGTTATGTCCTTTGAGCTAGGGACATATTTAATAAAACATGACAGTAATAGGTGACAAGTAACAATCTGACAATTTGTCAATTTTGAGTTGTCGAGGTGTAAAATGTAAAAAATGTCAACTTCTCGTGACATGTTAACATAATCTTGTATTAATAAATAATTTTACTCGACGACAGGTGACAATTTGCCTGGCAAAACTTGTCAAATTTCTTTTATTAAACATTACATTTTCTGAACAGGTGGACATATTTATCAATTTGTCAAAGATTTGCGATATCATTCTTACCCAATTTCAAGGCAGATTGAGACTTAACTTGATTTCATCATCATCATCATCAGGTCTTTCAAGTCTCCACTGCAGGAACATGACCCTCTCTGTACTACCAGATCCACATACTAGCCTGAGTACTCAGAGGATTTGGCCTACACTCTCCATGCTGGCCAGACGGGTTAGAGAGGTCTCTTTGATGTTAATTAGCTTTGTTTAGCTTGTGTTTCCTTAGTCGCCTTTTACGACATCCGCGGAATGACTTGGAGTGGTCCTATTCTACTATTCCGGGAACCACACGGCATTATTTCATCAAAATGGAGTTAACTAATCAACGAATAAATAGTAGCAGAGAAGATGAATATTTGCTAAGAACTATACAGCGATGAACATTATAAGTCGCTAAAAATTAAAGAATTATTTAATTGATGTCTAATGTAGCAAACACAAATTGACTACAAAATAAAAAAAGAGTTATATTTATCTAAGTATTTTTTATAAATTACTCTCATGTTCTCTCATAAAAATAACTTCGATAGGTATCATTTAATGACAAATTTGTATCCACAAATTACTATCAAATTTAAGTCAGAGAATATTTGCTTTGAGACTCAACAAGCAAAATGTGACTATATTCACCTTTACTAAACGGGTTTGTGCCTGAAAATAATGTCGGTATTAAACGATAACAAGTAACATACAATGTATATAGAAAACTATAACAAAATAAAAAATACTGCGATTTGAACAATGCGGCTGTTGACCAGGGTGTGTCGTCACGCTTATCTATAATTGCTGGCATTGCAATACAACGACCGATGTCAATGACATGCCAATTTCATTATTTAATCTCCTTAGATCTTCTGTGCTATGTTTTGGTTGTGGTAGAGCCACGCTACCGGCGCAATTCACTTTTGCTAGTAGCATGAATGGACCGGCTCGTTCGGGGAAGTACCACGCTTTTAGAGAAAATCTACGTTTGAGTTTTACAGCTGCTATGCCTCTTTCGGTGAGTGTGAGAGCCGGAGGCCCATCCCAGGAAAATAAAAGACTGGCAACGCTTTTGCCACATCCCTGGTGTTGTATTAGTCCATGAGCAGCGGAGATCACTTACCATCAGGTGAAACGCTTGCTCGTTTGCCGTCCTTTAACATAAAAAAGATCTCTAGTGACTTATCTCCGATAATTTATGATGTTTTTAGACAGCTAAAAACTGTAACTTAATTGAAAATACTGCGATTTGAACAATGCGGCTGTTGACCAGGGTGTGTCGTCACGCTTATCTATAATTGCTGGCATTGCAACAAAACGACCGATGTCGATGACATGCCAATTTCATTGAAGCAATTATCACGAGTGGAAAATCATGTTACGAGTTTTTCCAATTCCGACTTTCATAATGAATTATTCAAGAATTGTTCTTTTAGTTCACGTTTTTTGCGAGTACTCATGTTTTATTTCGTCGGATTTGCCAACTAGTTTCGGTCTGTTACGTACGAAGATCATCGTTAGGTTAGGTTAGTGCTAGCGAAGCGATGGTTGCGCTTCCTTCAAAGTACAATTAAGCCTTTTTTTAGCCTGATTGTGTGTCCCACTGCTGGACAAAGGCCTCCCCTTTCTGTTTCCACAGGCTCCTGTCAATGGCTCCAGTCCACAAATCCCTATTATGTGCATCAAAATCATCACGCCACCTTCTCCTAGGTCTGCCTCGTCCCCTGCAGCTATCCGGTATCCACATAGTAGCCGTTCTAGCCCACCTGACAATTAAGACTTATATTATTAATATTATTTTTACACTTCTTAATTGTAAACTATTGTTACACATTTGACTTGTGTAATTGACTTTAACTCAATGATACTTTGATAATTTCTGTGTTGAGTTAGTGTACGAGCCAAGGCTGTACATATAAAAATGCAACGCATGCAACCTACTTTTGGCCACGGCCGTCGCATCTGTACTTGTAACTTTAGTGTACAAAATAAACGCATAGACGTCAACACGTGTCTTTGATTTATAATAACTTAACTAGTGCACTCAAACTAACATATATAACAATAACTTAACTTCATCGTACGGGTTTCAAACTGAGGCTCGTACAGTTAGTATACCTCATACTTGTGCATTTACAACATGTGAATAAAACCCCATTCAATGCTTAAAGCGGCGACTCAGCCTGTCAATATAAAATACTTTTCCTATGGAACTAACTCTAGAAATTTGAGAAAATAAACACCATTTTATACCATATTGCCTGGTCGGCTGAAAATTTTTGTATGGGGATATCAATTTTGTTAGCCTTTAAGCAAAATTTAACGCATATTGATAATCTAAGGATACTATATACTACATTACGACAAGGAAACATCTAAGACAATCTGAAAATGACATCTTGACGTGGCCGGAAATAGAATTTCAAACACAAACGATTTGATCAAACGCACAAAAACATTACTACATATTAATTTTATTTTCATTTTAATGTATAAACCTGATAAATATGAAAATCTTTAGGCATCAATGGCAATATCTGGCTGTAGTAGTACAGAGAGGGTCGTGTTCCTGCAGTGGAGACTAAAAAAGATGTGATGATGATGATTGTAAATATACGTTTCTCACATTTATGCAGACACTGACACAACAATCCTAATCTTAACTAATATAATAAATGCGAAAGTGAGTTTGTTTGTTTGTTTATTTGTTTGATAAGCTTTCACGCCGTATCTACTAAACCGATCATCATAAAACTTTGCATACAGATAGGTTAGGGTACTGAGAAGGATATAGGACATATAGTAACAGCTAGTATTTTAATAAAATAGCTCATCAGTATGAACTAAAACTGGAAACACTTTGATACAAATTGCTCGGCCGGATGGACATTTTTGTATGGGGATGTCAATATTTTTTTCGAATTCCAGCTTTAGTCCCAAAGGAAAAGTTGTTTATACTGATGGGCTGTGTCACCCCATCAAGGATCGGAAAGGGGATATCAACATATGAGTGTCATGCATAGTTAATGCGAATATACTCGTATCAATGATTCATTTCAAACACTTGAGACTCGTCGATTTTGTTTAAAATTACAAATATAATCATTAATCTCAGACTATATTCAGTTTAGTAAACCGTAATGGAATAAGTATTCTTTCCAGACTTTTCCTTTTGGAAATGTCTGGAGAATCTTGAAATAGAATATTCCTATGTTTTGGAAAATCTGGGAATAGGATATTCTTTCCAGATTTTTCCAGACATTGCAACGTATTCTTTCCAGATTTATCTAGACATTCATCATCATCAGGTCTTATTTAGTCTCCACTGCTGGAGCACGACCCTCTTTTTACTACCAGTGCCATATATTAGCCTGAGCAGTCAGAGAATTTGGCTTATACTCTCCACGCTGGCCAGACGGATTGCAGAGGTCGCTTTGACGTTAACAAGAGCTTTGTTAAGCTTGTGTTTCCTAAGTCGCCTTCTACAATATTTCATTTCTAGACATTGCTACTTATTATTTTCAGATTTCTATAGACATTCCTACTTAAAGTTTAAGTTGATACTAGATTTCCCAACTGTTTTCAATTAATAAAGATCCTGTTCGGTCGCTTTTAAAATTTTAGTGCCGCGTCACAATGTATTTTTTTTCTGTGCCACATACAATCATCATTCTCATTCAGTTTAAGCCATGTTGGCCATTATTCTTTCCAAACCTTTCTTGGAAATATCTGGAAATTTTCGAAATAGAATATATGTTTGGAAAACTCCGGGAATAGGAAGATTACGTATTTTTTCCAGATTTCTCCAGACATTACAACGTATTCTTTCCAGATTTTTCTAGACATTTCCAAGTATTCTTTTTAAAATCTTACCAGACATTGCAAGTTAAAGTTTATACTAGCTTTTCCAACTGTTTTCAATTAATTAAGATCCTGTTCCGTCGCAATTAAAATGTCGGTGCCGCGTCACAATGTCTAATTTTTCTGTGCCACTTACTGCGGTTGCGTGCAGCGGTAGCGTTGGCGGTACTAATCTATAGAAAACAGCTGAATAAAACATGATTCAGCTTGGATTAATGAGCATTTGTCCAGTGTAGAAAATTGGGATAATATTTGTGATCAACTTCTTCTTTAGATATTTCCATTAGGAGATTCTAAACTTGAATTCGAAATAGAAAGAAGAGATGGATAAATAAATAGTGTCCATAAAGTATGAGCAGGAGAAGAGTATGTGTGTGAATGGTAGGCGGAGGAACAAAAAGAGAACTGACTTTTTTGGTAGGCGCGGCGGTAGGTTCGAATAATAAGAGAACTGAAGTACCGTGCCGTGTGGTTCCCGGCAGAGAAGAATAAGACCACTCCAAATATTCCCGTGGATGTCGTAAAAGGTGACTTAGGAAACTCAAGCTAAACAAAGCTTATAAACATCTCCAACCCGTCTGGCCAGCGTGGAGAGTGTAGGCCAAATCTTCTGACTGCTCTGGCAGTACAGAGAGGGTCGTGCTCCTGCAGTGGAGACTAATAAAGACCTGATGATGATGATGATGATGATGATGACGTACCGTCCGTTTTTTTTTATTAGAGAGTATTTGTTTATTTAAATGTTGCTAATCCTTCTCTGTCACCTAAGCGTGTCTCTGGTTGCAAAACGAAACCAAATCAGCGTAGGCGGCTCTCTTGCAGCTTTTTTCCGATATGTCATAGATATAGAGAAGAACGAAGTTAATGAATGTATAATGATATTGTAAAATGAAAATAGATTTAAAAAAAGAAAAGTAAAAAAGAAAGAAATATAATATAATCATTGATCATACAAAGCCCTTCAGGCGAGTAGGCGACCTATACTGTTGAAAAGAGTTTCTTTCGGCATTTCTTCTCTGCAGTGGTCGGTTCCGAAATGCTAGTAGTCTGTAGCTTTTGAACAATAATAAGTTGTTTGTTTGTTTTTCGTATGTGTAAGTGGCCAACACTGGTGTCAGATTTTTCAAGCTGCCTTAAGGCATCTGACATAGCTTAACGATAATAAGTAAATGCATAATACTTAATAAGATAATTTTAAATGTGATTTGACGTGAAAAAGTGCCTGCAAGGGCCTATTTTCTGAATAAACGTTTTGAATCTTTGAATCTTTTGAAAGATTGTTTCTTGTGGTCTATCTGCAAACTCCAGACATCTTTTACCGCTCAAGCACAGATCACGCTTTATTCCATAAAAAAGTAAAGGTTTTATGATGGATTTATAGCCCTGTCCCTTCAATCTTACATATTCGAGTCCTAAATGGCACCAGTCACCTCATGTCACTTAGCCCACACCGCGTTCGGTACTTTTATGTAACTGCCGATGTTATCATGATTAATTTATTGTTATTCCATATTATATTATCCTTGCTCTGCTCTCTAATAAAATCTTTGACTCCCTGAAATGATTAAAAACTGGCCAATTTTTCAATGCTTGTGTAAGTGACAGCTTTGTTTTATCACACGCGTCCTGTCAGTTTGTGCATTTATGCCCTCTAAATCCATCAAATTGGTAGTGTATGTGTGCGCGACCGAGGATTAGTCTATCTAGGTTTTTATAATCTAAGTATAAAGTGTGATATTCTTTCAGTAAATACTCAACTTGTATCGCTCAAGTTGCACTTGATCAATGCTTGGCAATTTATCTTTATCTTCTGGGGTACTATTTTTGAACGCGTGCCACTCGTCTTCGAACGATTTTTCCATACAAAAATCGTTCGAAGACGAGTGGCACGCGTTCAAAAATGGCACTCCTGTCCGATATTTTGGTTCTGGGCTCTTGTCACGTGTGGAAATAAAACGACGACTATTTTATATGTTTGGATACAATTGATGGAGTGGTTTGCATTTTCTTATAAGTGCTTCTTTTTTATACACTAGACTTATGGTCGACGTACCGTGTCACCTACACGAAATGAGGATGATGATGATGAATAATTTGCGTGGATGCGTCCGCAAAAATTGTAGCCTAAGTTCCTACAGTAAGTAGCTTTCTATTGGTAAACGAATTTTTAATATAAATTAACTGGTTAATGTAATAACTACCTGGTTTAATAATAAGACATTTTTATAAGAGAAACTCTTATAAAAATGTCTATGGTATTAAAAAAAACTGGGCAAAATAATGTTATGTAGAAAGATAACAGGTAAGTACATAAAAGATAGTATAGAGAAGAATATGACATGTAAAAGTTACGTAAAATCAAGAAACAAAAAAAGAAATTTGGATTAATTAATTTTGGAAATATGATCTTAGTGATAATGAATATAGCCAGGATCCTTTAAATGATATAAAAATATAACAAAAGACCATCTATTTAGATATTAAAGTTGGTTTGTTTGTCTTTTACCCGACTGACTGACCAAGAAGGAGGGAAATATTTTTCGCGCTTATGTATGTAAGTATGTCTGTTCCATTTTGCTTCCTGTGGCCTCTATGGCTTGATTGATTTTAAAGTGTTATATGTAATAATATCAGCAAATATCAATATGGCGGACGTAAACTACAAAAAGGTAGTAGTTTTTTAGGGTTCCGTACAAAAAATGAAAAACGGAACCCTTATAGGATCACTCGAGTGTCTGTCTGTCCGTCCGTCCGTCTGTCACAGTCGATTTTCTCCGAATCTACTGAACCAAATTAAATGAAAATTGGTAAGATGGTGTAAACGTATGACCCAAACACGGATGTGCAAAGTAAATTTATATTTTTTTTAAATAAGGGTTAGTTAGGGGGGTCCACATAGAAAATGTTAAAAAAAAGTTTTGCAAACCTTACCGTGTTATATATCAAATAAAAGGGCTTGTTATGAGGATCTCAATATATAGTTTATTGCTTGAAGATTACAGGAAAAATAATAAGAAATCTTCTATGCGAGTTCATATTGTACCTACCTAAGGAAGGCACGTTAAACCGGTTGTCCCGGCTGCCATCTGGTAGTCGTTAAAGGAACCACGTCAGAGCCCGGAGGCGGTTCCGCAGAACTCTGACACCAGGGTGTGCATGGTCGACTGACCGTGTCACCTACACGAAATAATACTTTATTTTCACAAGGACTAGTAAAGACGGCTAACGAGGCGTCAAATGATGATGATGAACTACCAAATATAATTATAGTGCAGTGACATTATTGTAAAAGTTGCTGTTATATACAATACAAACCGCTATTAAGAAATTAAAAATAAAATTAGATAATAAAGAGGAATAAAGTAACTCGCATACAGAAACCCTTCAAACACACTCTTTTTTTCAGCAGTTGTGTATACTGAAAGGTATATTTCCCCAGCCATATATTACATATTCGGTACGTGTGCCGTATCGTATATCAGACATATTTGCAGCAAGGTATCGAAGTTATTGGCCCGTATACAATTTATGGCGCCATACAACTTAATGTCGCGTTAATATTTTATTTTTTCTACTAAGGGTTATGGTTACGAGAAACGTGGCATAGTGTTAGTTGCTAAGGTAAAATAATCCCAATCCCAACTAATATTATAAATGCGAAAGTGAGTTTGTTTATTTGTTTGTTTGTTTGTTACGCTTTCACGCCGTATCTACTGAACCGATCATCATGAAATTATGCATACACATAGGTTAGGGTGCCGAGAAGGACATAGGCTATATATTACGTGGGCGAAGCCGCGGGTAACAGCTAGTAATCCATAAATAAATAAATATATACGGACAAATCACACAGATTGAGCTAGCCCCAAAGTAAGTTCGAGACTTGTGTTATAGGTACTAACTCAACGATACTATATTTTATTTAAATCAATTCATTTAACATAGGTACATTGTGTGTTAAATGAATTGATTAAAATAAAAGGATAATACCTGGTGTTGTAGGTGTTCAATGTTCATAGGCCTTAGTAATTGCTTTCCATCAGGTGGGCCGAATTGCTTTTTGCCTACTTAGGGGTATAAAAAAATGAAAAATAGGCCAAGTACCAGTCGGACTCGATATATTTGATATATTTGACGCAATGTATCAATTTTATTGACTCGATGATGACTCCCATAATACTTTATGTGGCGTTAATATTTTATTTTTCTACACCAAGGTGGTTATGATAATTCGGAAGTAGTTGGAAAGCAAGTCGAATATTTAGTTCTGGTACAGACACGCTGCCGACGAAATTCACTTTTGCTAGTAGCAAGAATGGGCCGGCTCATTCGGGGATGACCACACTCTTACAGAAAATATACGTTTGAATAGTAACTTTACCGCTGCTGGGCTTCGTTCGGTGAGTGAGTGAGCCGGAGGCCTTTTTTTCTCAACTCTGACAGTTTCATAGCCCTGGTGTTGCCGTTGTCCATGAGCTGCGAAGGTCACTTGCCACCTAGTGACCCGCTTAGTCGTTTTTTGTAGTCTGCGGTTACTCCCAACAAACTATGGCACACTTACTCATTTGTCCCGAGTGCCCAAACACTTTCAATCAGGATGACTTAATCGCGGCCAATGATAGAGCTATCAAAGTGGTCCGTTATTGAAGTCCTAAAATTTTACTTGTACCATTGACACTCTAAGAAGACCTTAACTTCAAAGAAGCGGATAGTGACAACGCAAATGATACCTACACTAGGCGTACGAGTATGAGTTTTTCTGGTCTCTCTTTGGCTCCGAATAACCAGAAGAATCCTTAACTGTGACCCGTCGCACTTGCTACCGAAATAGAGTGCGTAGAGTAGAATTAGTTCCAATCACTGCTGACTGCTTTGCTGTTTGCTGTGTGGTTCCCGGCAGAGTAGAATACGACCACTCCTAGTCCTCCCGTGGATGTCGTAGAAGCAACTTAGGAAATACAAGCTAAACAAAGCTTTTAGTGTATTCAAAGAGACCTCTCCCACCCGTCTAGCCAGTGTGGAGTGTAGGTTGAATCCTCTCACTGCTTTGGCTTATATATTTCAGCCAGAGAAGTACGACCCTCTTTAAACTACCAGCCAACGTAAATTACAGCCCATAAGGCAAAATATAAGAGTTGCTGCACTTCAACTATTTCTTAGTTAAATAATAAAGTGATTGGGTTTTATATTACTTTCACAACCTTAAACCTAGTATAATATTCAATTTATAGTGATTTATCTTAGTTTTCTGGAACTATAACTTACAGGATATCATATACCATAGCGAAAAGTGTGTAACTTTAAACTATGATGGTATACCATCATCATTACTATAGTAAAAAAGTTCGCCTAGTGGGACTCGAATTGACGACGACCGTAGTATCACGGTCTAGTTTCTATCATACATCTTTTATAGCGCCGTAAATCCCAAAGACGTGTGTTCAAAGTCCCCTTAGACGCAACACTTCAATCAACTGTGGAATGAGTTGGTACATAATATATGTTCAAGGAAAAATATTGAAAATACCAGCTGGTTTTCTTTCAACGTATACTATAAAAGCCGGTAAAGGAATTGGGCGAAAATCTAAGGAATCAATGGGTGATGCGGCTAGCAACCCGTCACCGTATTCTTACAATCCCTCTCAATAAATATAGTATCGTTGAGTTAGTATCCCATAACACAAGTTTCGAACTTACTTTGGGGCTAACTCAATTTGTCCTAAAAACAAAAAAAAAACTCTTTACATTATACTAAACTATGTATATTGCTTCTTGATCCCGAGTGTCATAGGATTTATATTTTTAGCAAGACAATACGTTAAACTTACTCGTAAATATGATTAAAAACAAGCATATTTACCTTAACCCAATTCAGTTCTGTTCAGTTTTATCCAGATTTATCTCACAGAGGAAAATATCAACTCTTCTTCTGACATTTTAAAATAAATTGCTTTAACCATTACGTTCTAACATCAAAAGATATGAAAAATGGCGAAATGTAATTTCAAGACAAGCCAGGCTCCATATGACTGATATTGCAGTAGCATTTGGAAGATATTCAATTCTATCCGCGTCAGATACTTTTCAGATAATGTTCACTGAATTTTCTGCTCAACTTGAGTAGATTTTACAGAACCATTTTAAAATAATATCAACTTTACAAACGGCGGAAAGTGGATGGTATTTTTCATTTTCAACGACTACTTTCTTAGGGTTTCGTAGTCACATCAAAGACGATGGTTGTTGTTGTTTTTCGTATGTGTAAGTGGCCAACACTGGTGTCAGATTTTTCAAGCTGCCTTAAGGCATCTGACATAGCTTAACGACTGCCATCAACGATGACAGCCGGGACCAACGGCTTAACGTGCCTTCCGAAGCACGGACGATGGTAAGAAGATACGATATTTTTTCCAAGGAAGGTTTTTCTCTCTGGAAAATATTCTTTACTACCTGTTACCCGCGGCTTCACCCGCGTGATATATAGCCTATGTCCTTCTCAGTACCCTAACCTATGCTATGCAAAATTTCATGACGAACGGTTCAGTAGGTACGGCGTGAAAGCGTAACAAACAAACAAACTCACTTTTGCATTTATAATATTAGTTAGGATAGGATTAAGATTAGGAAGTTAGGATTTAACTTCTCTAAACGACAACGCAAGTAAAAAAGAAATATTCACAAACTGAATAAGGTGTATTGAATATCTACTAATAATATATAGATCACAATTCAGTATAATCTTAATCTTATTTATTTATTCTATCCTCAATATTATACAAAAGCAGCTTTCCCGCGACTTCATCCGCATAAATTATAGTTATATTATATATACACCTGCAGATAAACTTTAATTTTTTAGCTTTTAATAGGTGAAAGAATTTCTAAAATACGTCCAGTAGTGTTAGAGCCTATTCAATAAAACAAAAAGAAAACAAATCTTTCATCTTTATAATATTCATCATCATCATCATCATCATCATCATCATCATCATCATCATCATCATCATCATCATCATCAGATCTTCTAGTCTCCACTGCAGGAGCACGACCCTCTCTGTACTACCAGAGCCATATATTAGCTTGAGTAGTCAGAGGATTTGGCCTGCACTCTCCACGCTGGCCAGACGGGTTGGAGAGGTCTCTTTGATATTTATAGCTTTGTTTAGCTTGTGTTTCCTTTGCTGCCTTTTACGACATCCACGGGATGACTTGGAGTGGTCCTATTTTACTGTGCCGGGAACCACACGGCGAACAGCAAAGCATTTAGCAGTGATTGGAACTAATTCTACTCTTCAACTATTATTATTATTTATTTTGAGCTATCATGTGTCCCATTGCTGGGCTAAGATCAAATTGATCGTAATTATTCATTTATTTATTTATTTACTGGCATGTTAAATCTACTGCTGGGCTAATGCCTCCCTCTCTGCTTTCAATGGTGTTCAATTAACAAAATAAAAATTACGTGTCGTATACTTCTTGGTTATCAAACTGGCGGGATTATTATATTTTTTAAAGAATTGTGGCATAATACGGAAGCTGTGTGTACAAGTCCGACTTGCGCTTGGCCAGTTTTATGAAGTCCTTGTCAATTCAACCACGTACCGCGCATTTGTCTCATCTTGCGTCCTCTAAAACATTTATAGAACGAATTATAAAAAAAGGTGGCTCACATACAGTATTAAACAAAAAAAACTATAATTTTCTTTTAAGAGTCGCCTGGACGCGCCTGTCTCGATGCAAACGGAATAAAATTAAATTAAGGTAATCAACCAATTAATCTCATTATAATCTACGTACGTTCCTTAACAGCTTGGTAAAATTATCAATATAATATATATTGAATTATCAATTAAAAATCAACTCACACACAACACACATGAACTCTGAAAACTCTCCTTTAAATAAACTATTTAAAGCTTATGTGATCACAATCACTGTTATTATAACATTACTATAAATATATGAACTTTCAAAATCAATCGCGGTAGTCCCTTTTTAGGGTTCCGTAGTAAACAAGGAACCCTTATAGTTTCGCCATGTCTGTCTGTCTGTCTGTCTGTCTGTCTGTCTGTCTGTCTGTCTGTCTGTCTGTCTGTCTGTCCGTCCGCGGTTTTACGCAGAGACTATAAGTACTAGAAAGCTGTAATTTGGTATGGATATGTATATTAATCATGGCAAAAAAGTGGTAGAATAAAAACTTGAAAAAAAATTTTTTTTAGGGTAGCTCCCATACAAGTAAATTGGGGGAGTAATTTTTTTTTCTCTATTTACCCATCGTGTGGGGTATCGTTAAATAGGTCTTTCAAAAATATTATGAGGTTGAGAACACCATTTTCCGATTTAGGGATCCGTTTCCAAAATATTTGGTTTTAAAGTGCGAATTTTTGTTAGAGGTAAGTGTCCCCCCCCTCTATCTGCTAAACGGTTATATATAGATACGTGAAAAAAATTACAGCAGTAGTATATATACTGAAGTTTAAAGGAAAACTATCAGAGCTGAGTACTAAGTACAAACTAAAAAGTTATAGGCAACCAACTTATAAACTGTAAAATTTCATACTATTTTCATTGTTAGATGTTTTTGGTCGCTAAACTGTAAGGTGCGAGTGTGAATAGTGTGAACTCAAAGTTGTCATTCGCAACTACGGAACCCTACACTGCGCGTGGCCCGACACGCACTTGGCCGTTTTTTGATAAACAATAACACTCCTTTTTTGAGTTACCGTGTAAATTAGTGAATAAGTTCGATCTCAGTTATTTTTCGGAGTATGTAAATTTTATTTTCCTTTTTTTTACCGGGCACATCACGTGCATTCGTTGCAGCAGGATTCAGAGGTGTTTTTAGCTTTTTGATTTAAATTTGTCTCTTCGGGGAAAGCCACGAGCTGGAGAATTTTTGATGATTTTATTTTTGCTACGTGTATATTTTGTAGTTTCTTTTTGACGGACAGAACAGCAAACGAAAATACTACGTTCCATTTTTTTGTAATTCTCGGAAATTAAAAAGAAAAACTTTTACAAATGTTATCTTACGTATATGTAAAATAACTTAACTTTTGCAAGTCCTTTTATTTAAAGGTTGTTCTCGTGACAAAGAATCTTGTTGTCTTTGTGCTTTTTTGTTTTTTAGTGGTTTCTCGGTATTTTTTTCTGTAACTCCTAAATTTGATTAAAAAGTGGCAAATTTTTGCGGCAGCACGTTTTTTCTCAAATTTCAATTTAAAAGTATCGTCATATTACAAAACGTAATCAAACATTAACTTTGAAATAATGTCACTCTCTTTTTGGGAAGTCTATAATTATCATCCAGAAAAATTACTGTTCCCGAGGGATTAGGCCTAAGAGCAGCTGGCGAAATTCGTGAGGTTTTCTATATATCTTCCCTTATTAATTCATCCATCATGACCAGCAAATCACCGCCACTATCTCATCTCTTAATTTAGTTGATTAATGATGACGGAGTAGCGCTTCATAACACTCGTGAAAAATGTTCTAGTAGCACTTAATCACTATTCCTCAAGGAAAACGAGGCCGATTCAGAGATATAACACCTTTTTTCGTCATTTTCTTCTACTCATTAAGTTCCATGTAAAGCCACTATTTATCTTCACACTTTTTTTTGGTTTGTGTTAGAGATGTTTCATCATTATGATCACCTTAGCTGCACACCTTTTTTCCTTACTTTTCTGTACTCATTAAGTTTTATGTAAAACTACTAATTTATCTCTGGGTTTTCTCAAAAAAGTGACACATCATTCTGATCATTATCACCTTAGCTGCAGGAAGTCCACTGCTAGATATAGACCTCTCCCAAGCATTTCCAATACGACCGAATGAAAGCGGTTTGCATCAAACGCATTCCTGCGACCTTGGTCAGCTTGTCTGATCCTGGTCGGTGGTTAGCTAACGCTGCCGGTACGTGGTTCTTATTCAAGAATCTTTTAGCCCCATCGGCCAACGGTTCTTCGCGAAGATTTTTCAACTTAATGAAGGTCATCTTATAAAAAATATGAAATAATCAGTTCCCTCATTGAGATTATTTTAAACTATAGTTAACGAAATAAAAACAGAAGATAAAAGAAAACAGAAATCGCTTGTTTTTTAAAAATTAATGAATTGATTCCGTGGTACCACATTTTAGAGGATAAACTATCACTTTTGATGTTCGAGGAGCCCGATGGTCCAGTGGGTGTGAGCTTACAGATGTTAAGCAACCCCTGGTGCAGTCCCTACTTGGATGGGTGACCGCAAGTGGCATAAAAATATCTCGAGCTCCTCCGTGCTTTGGAAGGCACGTTAAGCCGTTGGTCCCGGCTGTCATCGTTAATGGCAGTCGTTAAGCTATGTCAGATGCCTTAAGGCAGCTTGAAAAATCTGACACCAGTGTTGGCCACTTACACATACGAAAAACAAAACAACAAACAAACTTTTGATGTTTATCAAGTAGAAGTTGTGATGCTTGCTTAACGGAAACTAATAAAATCAACTGCGATTGGTCATGGTAAGGTCTGTCTTTATTTTTTTTGGTTTTCGTTTTCTTGACGTTGATTTAACTTTGCAACTTTCAGCTTTATATTCATGAAATTAGAATTCGTTATTGCATATTAATTAGACTGATATTTTATCTGCTCATATAAAGAAAAAAAGGTAGCCAGTACCGCGTCATTACGAGCAACATTTACAGCAGCAAGAAATCCAACATGAGACAAATGAACTGCAACTTCATTTAATTTATTATTATTATATTTTTGTCGTAATTGCTGTTAATAAATCTGAGATGAGCACACGTTTAGTATGATAAGTAAGCAACTACATGTGAGGTTTATGGCATGCTAAAATCTCCAAGTCCCAAATGTCAAACTTGTTACCATTATAAAATATCTTCTTCTTTCTTCTTCTTATTTAAGAGCTTTATAGCTCTTGTCGATGGAGTATAAAATATCAAAACCCGAAAATAATTATAAGAGTGGTATTTGTTCGGAATAGGAAATAATTAAAATTTTAAGGCAATACCAGTGGCATTTGTTTGTGGTATTGGATTGGAATAAATCAGTAAATACAAATTAAAGAAAAACGCAGTTCCCCTACTATAGTAAGGTTTAGTGAGTATCTAGGCTTTGTATATATAATAATAATCTAGGCTACCTAAGCCTAGATTATACAAAGCCTTAATAGACTCTATTATCCTAAAAGCGTAGAAAAAAATGTTGTGTCCATATTGTCCTATGTTGCAAAAATTAGCTACCAATTTGACGGATTTTTATGACATTTATTAACAGGACGCGTGTGCTAACACAAAACTGTCACGCACACAAACATCGAAAAATTGTCCTGTTCTTTTAATCATTGAAGTGCAAGACGGTGCCTAGTCATAGTTAGATAGGTATTTAAAAACAAATCCATTGAGTAATGTAGTCAATCAAGTAAGTTATTTTTTGTTATGGAAAATGCATCACTACAAATTACAACAATTTAATAACCAACAATTACATTTTCAGTTATAATTTTCAGTATCTAAATAGTTTGTAGTTTTCTAAAGTTTTATGTTGAGTCTGTTTAAAGCATTTTTTTGCATGTTTATGTAAATTTGGTTTCCAATCGATAATATAACGGTCCGTCTCGATACTCAAACTTCGAATCCGTGGGGAGTAAAAAGCAATATTTTAGAAAATAACAAGCTGACTCAGAGCTCGAAGGCTCTTGGGATAATTAATTAGGGATGGAACTGGGATCAAATTGATTGGGACAATTTATTATTTGGGAGAGAAATTTACCCTTAATAATTTTGATTGCTGAAAACTGCGATGGGGGTTTGAGTGTTTTTAACCAACTTAAAAAATGAAGGAAGTTTTTCATGCTTCGAAAAATTTTACATACCTATTCTTATTTTAATTGGTAAAGCTTTGTGTTTTGTTTTTCGTCTGTGTAAGCGGCCAACACTGGTGTCAGATTTTTCAAGCTGCCTAGAGGCTTCGAGCAACACGGAAGGGAGTAGCCATACGCTGCATTCCCCTCTGTCAAGGTACAAGCAAAATTAGGCATATGCATGTCTATGTGTTAGTTGTGTGTGACTCATCTGTACACAAATTATTATTTCTTTTTTATGTCATTTTTTGTGACAATGTCATAATTACTATCAAGTGACAGTTTAAGTTTTGTATGTAGGTGTGCGGAACTAAACTTGTGTGCACATTTCCCCCCGCAAAAAACGCCAGAAAAATTGTTATAGTAAATTGTCGCTTTGCCCACTCCCTCCGTCCGGTACGGGAGGCCGTGTTGCTCGAAGCCTAGAGGCATCTGGTATTGCTTAACGACTGCCACCGATGATGATAGATAGGACCAAAGATTTATCGTATCTTGCGAAGCGCGAAAGAGGTCGAGATATTTTTTATACCACTTGTGGTTACCCATCCAAGTGGGGACTGCGCCCAATCATTTTATTCCTAATACTTTACAAATAGAAAGAAATTCAAGAATGTAAATCATATAAGCACTAGTAAATAACCTGAAGTATTTTTGAAATCCTGTTTTAATATTATCAGAATCAGCTGCTTTGCATATTTAGCTTAAAAGCCGAAACTGACCACGGTCAAAAGGTCCACTTTTTTGGCTATATAGGCCTCTCGGACTATATTTATGCCGCACACATCATCATCATCATCATCAGGTCTTTCTAGTCTCCACTGCAGGAGCACGACCCTCTCTGTACTATCAGAGCCATATACTACTGGGTAGTCAGAGGATTTGGCCTACACTCTCCACGCTGGCCAGACGGGTTGGAGATATATCTTTGATGTTAATAAGCTTTGTTTAGCTTGTGTTTCTTTAGTCGCCTTTTACGACATCCACGGGATGACTTGGAGTGGTCCTATTCTACTCTGCCGGGAACTACACGGCATGCCGCACACAATGTAGCGTAAAAACTTGGTGTCACTTGTGATGTCCTAGGAGCCCGGTCTTTATTATTCTTAGGTCCATGTTTCCAATTGTTCGTTTGTCATAATATGTGTAAGTGGCCAACACTGGTATCAGATTTATCAAGCTGCCAAGAGGCAGCGGACATAGCTTAGTGACTGCCACCAATGATGACAGCCAGGGCTAACGGCTTAACGTGCTTTTCGAAGCACGGAGGAGCTCGAGATTTTTTATGTCACTTATGGTCACCCGTCCATAAGGGGACCGCGCCCGGGGTTGCTTTACAATGCGTAAACGGTTGTTTTGCTTACGCCCACCGAGCCATCGTGCTCCTCATGTTTCCAATAAAGAGATTATAATAATTGTGTTACTGATGAAAACCAGATTCATATTATTGTTATTAATGTCTCGGCTTTGCCAAGGAAACGCCATAGCAACCATTCATACACAGTTATATTAAAATGTAATACATGTCAATAACACGATCACAATAGAGGTTTGGGAGTTAATTAAATTACTCCGGAATTTAATATCAAACGCAAAGCGTAGAATATTATGTGGTCTGTCATTTTCCGCTATGAATCGCGATGGAATACAAGGTGGAAATAACACCTAAAGATCTATTCTGGGAACAGGAGCGTGGGTATATTTAATTTTCACAATAAAAATAAGTAATGATCTTTATCATTGGAAAGATTGAAATACGTAATTTTTTTGTGTACCGTTCCTTGATATATCTTTTTTCAAGCTACTTTTTGACATTGTGATGTCTAGACCATAGGAGACTGATTAATTCGACGCGTAATAAATGGATACTTACTGTCCTTATTTTATGGAGTTAAGGAAATTATGTAGTCATCAATAGTGATGTGCCGATCACGAAATTTTTTAAAAAGAAAGGCACTTATCAAAGTTTTTTTCACAGAATTTATTTTTCCTTTTTCTCTCAAACGCCAGAACTGTTGAGAAATTCTCGAGAATTATTGGTAATTTCCCGCAAATATACTGAGATGGAATAGAAAACAGAATTCCTCTTTGGCTCATCACTGACGTAAGTGAATTGATCAATCAGGATACCAAACAAAAAAGATAAAAGCTCAAAGACGCAAAATCACGTTTGTGATCGTATTTTGATCTGATTTGATTATCATGAAGAAAGTAAAGACCCTTCTCTTGAAGAAAGTAAATATCTAAAAAATCAACAATGTGTTTGGTATTAAACTAGAGACAATTTTAATTCACGTCGTCAATTAAAAAAATATATATACGGACAAATCACACAGATTGAGCTAACGCGCCTAGCCCCAAAGTAAGTTCGAGACTGGTGTTATGGGACACTAACTCTACGATACAATATTTTATAATATATACTTATATAGATAAACATCTAAGACCCCGGTCAATCTGAAAAAGATAATTTTCCATCTTGACCTGACCGGGGATCGAACCCGAGACCATCCGTGTCGCAGGCAGTCGTGTTGACAGCTGCGCCACGGAGCGCGTCAAAACTGAGCAAAATAAATGATCTATTGCATAGTTCTTTGAATACTAACTGATCCAAAATGTATGGAGGAGCTGATATTATTATATTGATTTCCGGTTTGGCCATAGAACAAAATTGCGTAATAATTCGTCGTAGTAATTTCTAAATTACAAATTCAGCTTCAAGCCGAATTTATTCGTTAGGTAGTTAGATGCATTGCGATTTAAATTCCTTTTTGTCCAAATAAAATTATTAATTCGTCAAAAGGCCTTGAAAAGTTTATTTTGAAGAATAAATTTATCCGCTGTTGAGCCAGGTTTCTTTAGTTTGCAAAAGTTATGTTTTTAAAAAAGTGCCTTTAAATATGTTACTAATAAATACAGCTATCACGAGATGCCGTGTGGTTTCCGACAGTGTAAAATAGAACCACTTCAAGTCTTCCAGTGGATGTCGTAGAAGGTGGCTTAGAAAACACAAGCTATACAAAGCTTTTCAACGTCATAAAGACCTTTCCAACCTGTCTGGCCAGGGTGGAGAGTGTAGGCCAAATCCTCTGAATACTCTGGCTAATATAATATGGATCTGGCAGTATAGAGAGGGTCGTGCTCCTGCAGAGGAGACTAAGAAAGACGTGATGATGATGAATATGTAGGATATTATAAATATTTATTCAATAATAACCATTATTTTTCCATTTCAGATGTTTCGGATATCAATTCGAAGAAATCAACGAGCAAAAATGTGGAAGAAGTGGAAGCGGACAAAACACCCAAAGGTATCCATAGTAAGTGAAAGAAAGTTTCTCATGCATGTGCATGATGCATGAAGCATGTGTACCGTGTGGTTTCGCCCTTAAAGTTGATTTTAAATTTCGGTAGCGGCTAGCGTCGCGTAGTTTATATGAAACTAGTAGCCCTCCTCGGCTATGCCTGGGAATGCATTATACCTACTTATAAACATTTCTCATGAATCACTCTATCTAGAGCTGAGAAGTCCATCAAAATCCGTTGAGTAGTTTTAAATATGTAAGCGAACAGTGCCGTGTTATTCCCGGCAGAGTAGAGTACGACCACTCCAAGTCATCTCGTGGATGTCTTAAAAGGCGGCTAAACAAAGCTTCTGACAAACAACCCATCTGGCCAGCTTGGAGAGTGTAGGCCATATCTTCTGACTTCCCTGGCTAATATATTTAGTAAGCTTTGGTAGTCAGCTAGGGTCGTGCTCCTGCATTGGAGACATAAAAAGACCTGATGATGATGATGATAAGGATATACAAGGATGATAGATCGCGCCGCGACCGTCGTCGGTGTCATTTCATATAAAATGCGCGATACTAAACCGCTGCTACTGAACTTCTAAGTCAACCTTTAGAACCACACAGTTTATTTCAGTCTCGTTTGAAAGCGAGCCTCTTTGTGTATAACAAGGATTTTTTTATTAAGAGATACAGTCCAAATTAAACTTTATGTCGGCTCGAAACATCGCGCGAGTCGATGCGCAGTACACAATATTAGGTTTAGCGGGGCGCGCGCGGGGAGGCGGGGCGCGTACTGCGCAGCTCGCAGCTAATATTCGAGCCGCCATGAAGTTTGATTCGGACTGTATTTAATGCAAATAAATCATAATTACGTCGTTAGTACTATTATTAAATTGTAATGGCAAAATGCAGAGAGCAGAAAATGTAGCCGTGGATTCAACAGATGATGGATGAAAATATTTTATCCAGAGAGAGAACATGGAAGATTAATAACAAACAGCCAGCAACCACGACCATTAAGAATACAGTAGTAGCCTAATGTTAAGATTATATAAAATTTGTTTCTAATGAGACTAATTTCTATCTAAAAACAATATAAAGAACACTTTTAATTTGACATCGATTCGTTAAGTGATCTTAAAGGTTCTTTAAAGATGGGTAAATAGGACCATTTTTTAAAGTATGAAAATTTTAAAGTTAAAACGAAATATTTCATTCACGCCACCCATACAAGATACAAGCTTGTGACGTGTGACGTCACTCATGTAGGCATTTCAGCGGCGCGTTTTCACGTCTAACAATTTACGTCTAAAAACATGTGTCTTTAAAACTTTTATAACTAAAAGAGTTTTTTGTTTAGAAATGTATTTCTGTCACTATTGTGTTTATTGGCAGGTCTTTACATAGCAACATGAAAAAAATTTTAGTCAACATGCCCATTACAAATTTGAAAATCTTGCAGTCTAGTTTTTTATTATTAGTTTTTATCGGTTTTATTAGCGATTCCAAATTTAAATATCCGGTTGGAAAACTGATTCTATTTAATTTGACACTCGACGTGTGTAAAAGTGCAGTGGTCCACTAAATGTATAAAAAAATAATTTACGCGCTCTTGGGCTGAATGGTTTTTATTTGGAATTTTATAGCTTGCATAACAGCGACCATCTAGCCCACCGTGCTTGCATTTAATGACTACGTATAGACGTGAAAATAGTTTGTATTCGCTTTCGGTACACTCCTTTAAGACAATAATTTGAAAGAAAAAAACTACTTTACCTTAAAATAATTAATACTACGTATGTTATAACTAAGTTCTAGTTATTAACCTTTTACGTTTTTTTTTTTCGTTAAATAGTATAAAATTAGACTTGTTAAGCAAAAACAGAAGGATAAAATAATCTCAACACGACAGAAAACAAAACGGAGCGTACGATTTTCGTGGATTTTCAGAAAATGTTTCATCATTTCAGAATATTTGCTTATCTGAGGACGTGTTAAATTAGAACCGTGCCAAGTCTTCACTTGACATTGTAATATTTAATGAAGCCATATATTATTTACCTTTTTCGTATAATGTAAAAGTAAAATTGCGATTTGCTTTACAAATGTTGGTGAGAATACCGACATCTGTGACTCAAAATTACTTGAACAAAACTTCACTTTATTTTAAAACAAGCTTTAAAACAACAATGGAAATACCATAAAAATAGTATCGTCTTAAATGACTTCTAACTATACTATACACCCAATTGCAAGTATGTCGGTTAAATAGACAAAGCTTGAAAAGTAAACATACACACAGTGGTTAATTTGTGTGATATATCATTATATTTTATGACTTAATCCTACCTTATATTATAATTTAGAAAAATTAAAGAATATTGTCTTATTAAAATTTTGCGACAATTATAAAATTTTGCCCAAATGGTCATATTTTGGTTACCATATTTCTACAGTGTACTAAATAACTTCAGTTTGATAAATTTGGGGAAAATTTGATATACCAACGAAATAGTCACAAATGATGCAAGTGTTTCGTCATCTATGGCGAGCTCCGCGGCGCAGTGGTTACCACGCCAGCCTGCGACACGAGGGTCCCGGGTTCGATCCCCGGTCAGGTCACGATGGAAAGCGATCTTTTTAGAGTGACCCGAGTCTTGGATATTTATCTATATAAGTATATATTATAAAATATAGTATCGTTGAGTTAGTATCCTGCTATCCAATTTGACAACTTACTGTGGGGTAGCTCAATTTGTGTGATATGTCCTATATATATTTATGACCGTTTTATCTCTCTGACGAACGGAACTCTAAACAGATCTGAGATGCTTGGGGAGAAAACTAAACTCGTGTGACACATGCGATGGTTTCACTCACTTTCGCTGAGAAACTATTTTAGTAATTATCAGTGCCAATTGTAGCAATTACGATTGCAATTGCGACCATTAAATTACTATTTACCCGTTTGTAATTGAAGTAGTAAATGTATTGAATTACAAAACGTTCTTTACACGACTCTCCAAAATAATACGCCAGTTAATTGATGCCTTCTTAATTTTGAAAACTTGGACATATTTGAATTTATAGGCTTTCTTAGAATCTTTAATTTTTCCGTAGTCTACTATATTTTCTGTCAAAACGACGAAAACAACTCTCATAAAATATAATTAGCTAGATGTAATATTAATAATTTGTTGTGAAAATAATTGAAAGAATGTAAATTTATTTTTAAACGGCGAGTGTTTTTTCTTCTTCATACTGTTATTATCAGGAAAATAAACACATCTCGAAATCAATGAAATGCTTTTGAACTTTGTTTATATAAATCTGCTATGATTTTTATGTAAAACGATGCTAATTTTGAAAAATGTATATAAAACATAATTTATTTACCAAAAACTAATAATATTCGGATTGAAGATCTGAAAGTGAATAATGTTATTGTATCAACAATAAATTGTTTAAATATGTAACAATGGATATAAACTTATACCTAACGAAATATCTTTTTTAGTATTACTGTTGTATAACTATCCTTCCTGTCGCACCAAACCTAAAATATGGCATAAAATATATGAGAATTCAGCAGAAATATGGACATATGCTTCCGGAAATCACGATAAGGATAGTTTGAAGTCAATGCTTCTGACACAGTCCAAATAAAGAAATAGGAAACATGGATTTATGGACCTGCCGTGTTTATTTTCTGTCAAGATAACGTGTTGATAGAGCTATGAACTTATTTTCTTTGTATAAGTATTTTATTTTTGATTCGAGACCAAGAATTTAATTCAATAAAAAGGTATAGGGGAATTCTTCGGCCAGCTGTGGGATTGATATAAATAATTGTTGAAAAATTAAATATTAAGGAAATTACAAAGATATAGGTACGTACAGTTTTATTGCTAATGATTGTATATACACGATTTCTCAGTTTTTATTTATAAATACGAGTATGTTTATGTATTCACAATATTATTCAGATAAACTCTTACTAAATTAAAAAAATAAGATATATTGGAAAATTTTCACATAGGCAGGATTCGAACTTAGTGTCTTTAGTCTTAGTACGACTAACGCTTTATTATTCAGTTAAAATTAATAAGAAATTATAATTTTTCTGGGTTCCACTTCCTCACATTTAAAAATCTAATTTGAAATGTTGTATATCACAAAATGAATAACATAACTAGGCACTAATGTCATACAACCGTTCTCCGGTAGAACGTTAATATTTCCAGTTTTCCTTTAAAAACAAAAATATGAGAATTCAGCAGAAATGTAGTCATAACCTCACATAAATCATGATTAGTCTAGGAGCCTGTCAAATTCGCCTGACACCGGCAAAATAGGGAAAAATGGATGTTGCTGCCACGTTTATTTTGACACAAGATTGGAGCACTATAAATAGTCCTTTTTTTCTCTTATACCTTTTCTGTTTTCTGGTTTTATAATATGACCCCATTTTGTTTTTTATTACGTAAAAATTCTGTATGTAAACCCTAACCTTAGAAACTCCCCATTAGGTCATCCCGTCTCCTCTGAGAGGGAAATTTAAAGGCCGGCAACTCTTTTCTTACACCCCTGGTGTTACAGTTGTCCATGAGCAGCGGTGATCACTTACCATCAGGTGACCCTCTTGCTCGTTTGCTG
The DNA here is from genome assembly GCA_963082605.1 of Rhodophaea formosa. Taxonomy (NCBI): domain Eukaryota; kingdom Metazoa; phylum Arthropoda; class Insecta; order Lepidoptera; family Pyralidae; genus Rhodophaea; species Rhodophaea formosa. The sequence goes on along the minus strand of OY720225.1, from coordinate 5,663,814 downwards.
TCCTATAACATAAAATAACTAACGGAGTATTGTTTTTATTTAGTGTGTGTAAGTGGCCAACACAGATTTCAGATTTTCAAGCTGGCTTAAAGCATCTGACATAGCTTTACGATTGCCACCAATAATGACAGCTAGGATTAACGGTTTATCTTGCCTTCCAAACCACGGAATGGATCGATATTGTTATGGTTTTTACCAAGGTGTAGAAATGTTATAGGTTTTTTGAGTAAGTATAATTATATACCTGAGCTCCGGGCGTAGCTGGGAAGAGTTGCTACTGTAGTGTTATTATACAAAATATTAACATTTAAAATTTGCATTTTTAATATTCACAACCTTCCTATCGAAATAAAGCTTTAAATTTAAACAAAAAATTTGACATTCCCAAAAGTGTGCAGCTGGTCGGACAATTTGTATGAAAATGATGAATTTATTTCTCGAATATCCATGTATATATATCATGATATACATAAGATTTTCTTTTTCTTATACTTTATATAGTAGTAAATAAACTAAAATAATAATAATAATTTTTTACTTTATTTATTTTTTTGCAAAAAAAATGGTCTTATATATAATAAATATAATATACTAGCTGTTACCCACGGCTTCACCCGCTTGATATATAGTCTATATCCTTCTCAGTACCCTGACCCATGTAAATGCGATGATCTTTCATATGTTGCAAATTAGTACGGTAGCATGCATTTAACATTTTTTATTAAGTTTTTTTTCTACAAATCAAAATTTTAGGAATAACAAGCCCCAAGAGATGCTTAACGTCTCATTAATGAAATATTGATTAGCATAAAACAAGTAGTATGCAATGGAGAAAACTTTTCCAAAATTATTTATACTTTATAAGAAAGAATGAGGTCAAATTCTGAAACAGATAGGAGGCCATTATCTTTACCATAACTTTTAACAATGAGGCAATTTTCTTAATGAAAAATAAGAGACAATTTTCTAAATACAATTAATTTCCCTTTTTTTTTCTCTTTTACATAATTTTGTAGTGCCGTGTGGTTCCCGGCATAATAGAATTTGACCACTCCAAGTCTTCCCGTGGATGTCGTAGAAGGCGATTTAGGAAACACAAGCTAAACAAAGCTTATAAACATCAAAGAGACCTTTCTTACTCGTCTGGCCAGCGTGGAGAGTGCAGGTCAAATCCTCTAACTGCTCTGGCTAATATATGGCTCTATGCCATCTATTAGCCAGAGCAGTTAATATGTACAGACACTCTCTGGCTAAAATGTACAGAGAGGGGTCATGTTCCTGCAGTGGAGACTAACAAAAACCTGATGACGATGATGACGATGACATAATTCTATATATTAAGATTCAGTCATGTGACTCCGTGTGTTAACGTAAATTAATCTTATAAATTATACAGTTAATATAACTTTCTAGTAATTCAACTGTTTATGAGCGCATTAGGGCTCTGTGGCACTTTAGGTTAAGGAGCCTTAAATAGTATAAGGTCCTTTTTAGGGTTCACTAGCCGAATGGAAAAAAATAACGGAGCCCTAATACTTATATTCCGAAACTATTAAGATTACATAGTTAAAACTTTATAGGTAGATGTATTCTGTAAAACGCTTTACAATTTTTATATAAAAAAATAAGTTTAAGTAAATGGATCTGAAGCTGAAATAAAACTTTTAACACAAAAATTAAACCGCTGAAAAGTAAAAAGAATCAATTATCCTCTGTTTTTCCACCCTTGGGCATAGATACTGCCCAAATTTATTGGGACTCATTTAAGGGTATACTTCCAAAAAAAAAAAACTGTAAAAAGTTATGCGTGATCATACGTAAAAGTGTTTTTTTTCAGCAAGGATGATGTCACTTTAAACGGAATTTATCTACAACTTTATATTGCAGTCACCAATACTTACAACAACGTATAAATTTAAACTGTGTACTTCTCAAACAGCAGCAATAAAACGCATGAAACTCATATCCACATTACACTGTACAATTTCTAGTACGGTCAGTAAATTAAACTGTGCTACCAATTTAAAAATGTTTTTAGAATTACAACTTTTACATAGTAAAAGTGTTTATGCGACCGGTCAAAAAGATATCCAACATTTCAGTACATAATATCGAACATTCGTATAAAAATTTAGTTTTTTCAGTTGCCGACTTTAGCCGCAAAGGAAAAGTGGTTTATATAAATGGGCTATAAAATATTTAAGCATCAGAAAGGGTTTTATTAACATATTAAATTTGAACTATGGTTTAACTATTTAATCTTTTTCAGACGTCAAAATAAAAAATATTAGGTATTCAAATTCGGTATCTATTTTTTTACTGACTGTACTCAATGTGACGTAGCCTGAGTTAGTACAATTGATATAATAAATCAGATCACAGAATTGTCCCCCAATAAAAGCTAATAAATAACCTGCGTGGTAAACAACCGTTCAGATATCCATCGCTTTTTATCGTTTTATGATTTGCTACAGTGGAAACCAATAAAAATAATTTGTTTATTGTTTTCTTGTTGTTTGGATCATTAAATAATGATTGTCTTTGTAATAATAAAACCACTATGTTATACAGATATATCAATACTTAAGACGATATTTTATGCATTAACAACGATATTCTGATAAACTCTTATTTAATTTTGGAAAACAAATCCAAATGAAAGAGAAGAAAACTAGAAGATAACATCCCTGGAGTTGCAGTTGTCCATGGGCAGCGGTGATCACTTACCATCGGGTGACCCGCTTGCTCGGTTGCCGTCCTATGACATAAAAAAAGATGATTGGCGTTTTTTCTTTCGGCGGTCAAATTTTTGCGTTAAATAGTTTTATTTTTTTACTGACTATACTCAACATGACGTAACCTGAGTGAGTTCATTTGATATAATAAATCAGATAGCAGAATTGTCCCCCAATAAAAGCTAATAAATAACCTGCGTGGTAAACAACCGTTTGGATATCCATCGCTTTTTATCGTTTTATGATTTGTTACAGTGGAAACCAATAAAAATAATTTATTGATTGTTTTCTCGTTGTTCGGTCCATTAAATAATAATTGTCTTTGTAATAATAAAACCACTATGTAATACAAATTTATCATAATTAATAAAGATGATTTTTATACAATCACAATGATTTTCTGATAATACTCTTATTAAATTAAGAAATAAGATACCAATAGGAAAAACATCTACCCGGACAGGATCCGATACCAGTGTCTTTAGTCTTTATACAACTAAAGCGTTACTAATTTGAGCTAGCTTGGTAGAATATCTTTGAGTAAGTACAATCTGGACACTTTATTTAATACTAGTTTTCGCTCGCGTTAAGAAGTAGAATTGATCAAAATCCTTTCTTAGCGGATGCCTACGTCATAACATCTACCTGCATGCCAAATTTCAGCCCGATCCGTCCAGTGGTTTGGGCTGTGCGTTGATAGATCACTATGTCAGTCAGTCAGTCACCTTTGAGTTATATATATTTAGATTTGAATAAATAGCAATTTTCCCGCGACTTGGTCCATGAAAATATTATATCCCATGTCACCCGCAGATAAATAAGCTTTCTGTTTGATGAAAGTATTTTGAAAATCATTCCAGTAGTTCCGGAGCCTATTTAATGCAAACAATCAAATCTTTCCTCTTTACAATATCCTAGCAATTTTTTCGTGACTTAGACTGTGTAAATTACAGCCTATACCACCCGCAGATAAATCAAGAATTGATCACGTTAGGTGTAAAACTATTATATTAGTTTTACGCCTTATGTGAAAACTTACTCAGTAGTTTTACGCCTTAATATGTGAAAACCTACATCGGTATTAGTTTTTATGTTTTATGTGAAAACTAACATCTTGCATAAGATTTTTTTTGTCTCAGAAAAATACAAAATTTATCCAACCACAATGTATTTCCATATGTCTAGCAACCAACAGATCATTTTTGCCTCATTCCGATTAACACAGTGCTGGTCTGATTACTTAGAAAGCATTGTATCAGTTCATCGATGAAAGTGCAATTATAGTGCGATGCTCGCGCGAACTGAATCCGTTTCCTTGATCAAATAACATTTTAAGTAATAATAATGATATTATCACTATTATTATTAACAAAGCAGCTACTAAAAATTTTATTCGCGCAACCAAGTGAATTTTTAGTTGATTTTTTAGCTATTTTGCCCAACTTTTACTTCGGTAATGTTTCTGAATATAATATGAGTGCTATTTTTCCTTTGTCGCCTTGTAGGACATCTAAAGAAGGACAATAGTCCCTTATAAGTCATGAAAACAAATCAGAGTAATTGGATTAACACTCTTATCCTTCAAATTATCAAACCAGCCCATCAAAAAAAAAAAAAAAACAACTTCATATGGCATCAATTGCCGTGTGGTTCCCAGAAGAGAAGAAACAGCGTGCTGGGATTGCGAAAATAAAAACAAAATTTTTATACAAGTGTCCGGCTGGCTCATCAATTGCTATGAAAATGTCAAAATCTTTCAGAGGTCCCAGCATTAGTTATATATTTTGACGGTCCGGTTTAAGAATAAAGGTTTCCAATTATCTTGTATTTTTACATGCCATTTTCCCAAAATCCCAAAGTCATTGCCCCTTTTCATCAGGTTACTGCGCCATCCAAACATCTCGATATTAACAATAGACGTTTGACCATTCGAATAAGGATGTCTTTTCGACATATAGGAACATAAGAGGCTCATACAAAGACGCTTCACCCACAAAGAACTCACGAGGTTTGACTGACAGGAGCAAACAAAACTTATTTGTTTACCATATGTAGGCGGAGCGGTCATATCATTTTCCGTTTGGTTACCTTTACAAGTCAAGAAAATACACATAATTTACTTCAAATAATAGACAGAAAATAATTTAATTAAGATATTTTAACAAAAAAAAAACCGACTTCAACTCTACCAATTTGTTTGAATAAGCATAAAATAAAATGAAAATAAGTGTAAACCGAACGGCATCTTTGTAAATTTTTTTTTGGTATTTGTTTATTTTTTCAAAAAACGCTCCACACATTTCAATAAAAACTTAATGGGACCATCTGTAAAGTATTACCTTTTGAACGAAAAAAGAATTTCTTAAGTCGGTCCAGGCGTCTTCGAGAAATCGGGGAACATACATAAAAAAAAGATTCTGACGAATTGAGAACAAACTCCTTTTTTTGAAGTCGGTTAAAAATGCGACGATGTCTAAAGGAGTACCCTTAGTACTTGGAGTAACCTTACCTTAAACTGCACCCTCTTTACGTCTACCAATCATCAAAGTTTTAGAGTTAATATTACCTTCCATTTTTCATTGTTTCTGAGATATCTAGGTTATTTTTAGTTCAGTTTTTAAAAATAAGTTATTTTTAATAGCAAACCTAGATATGACTGATATTAATCTATAATAATATTATATAAAGAAGAAAAGATTGGGTTCCGAAACTATTGATCCGATTTTTAAAAGTCTTTCACCTTTGGATAGTTATTTTATCTGTGGGTGACATAGGCTATAATTTAAATAACTGCCAGTTATTTATATAATTGTAATTTTGGATAACAATATACGCCGTGTGGTTCCCGGCAGAGTAGAATAGGACCACTCCAAGTCATCTCGTGGATGTCGCAAAAGGCGACTAAGGAAACACAAGCTAAACAAAGCTTATAAACATCAAAGAGACCTCTCCAACCCGTCTGGCCAGCGTGGAGAGTGTAGGCCAAATCCTCTGACTACTCAAGCTAATAAATGGCTCTGGTAGTACAGAGAGGGTCGTGCTCCTGCAGTGGAGACTGGAAAGACCTGATGATGATGACGATGATGATAACAATATACGTCCTCTTCCTTTAAGTTTAAATGGCACCATATAAATTGTTGTTTTGGGTGTTAATCATATTTTCACTTTCACTTCATCCGAGCGCCTTCTTCACCCAAACTTGTTTTTGTGTTGTCTTGTGCGACGTTACAACAACAAGTTAGTTTTATAGGTGACGCTTGCAATTCAGACAATCTGAACAATCATTATCAGGTCTTTTGTTGTCTTCACTGCAGGAGCTCGACGAGCTCCGTGACGCAGTGGTTGCCACGCTAGACTGCGACACGGGGGTCCCGGGTTCGATCCCCGGTCAGGTCATGATGGAAAACGATCTTTTTCAGATTGACCTGGGTCTTGGATGTTTATCTATATAAGTATATATTATAAAATATAGTATCGTTGTGTTAGTATCCTGCGACACAAGTGCACAACTTACTGCGGGGCTAGCTCAATTTGTGTGATATGTCCAAAATAGAGAATAGAGAATAGAGATAGAGATGAGCACGAACCTCTCTGGCCACCAGAGCCTTGAGGGCAGTCAAAGGATTTGGCCTACGCTCTACACGTAGCCCAGATGGGTTGGAAAGGTATCTTTGATGTTTAAAAGCTTTATTTAGCTTGTGTTCCCTAAGTCACCTATAACGACATGCACGGGAAGATTTGGAGCGATCGGTACCATCTGAAAAAACACAACGATAATAATTACTGTGACCGCAAAAGTTTAAAATCACCGGTCAAATTTTAGACATCTTAGATTGACGCGCACCGTGGCACTTAATACTCCATCCTGCGACACTAGGGTTTCCGGGTTTGATCCCCGGTCAGGTCATGATGGAAAACGCTCTTTTTCAGATTGGCCTGGGTCTTGGATGTTTATCTTTTATGTATCTGTTATAAAATATAGTATCGTTGAGTTAGTATTCCACGACACAATTTTACAACTAAATGTGGTTCCTAGCTCAATTTGTGCGATATGTCCTTATTTTTTTTTTATTTAAACCATTCAAATAGATAAAAAAAATTATCTTGTCAATATTCATACACAACAGGCAATGGAATTATCACTATGTTAATGAATACTGGGCGTTGCAATCTACAACACAAGTCAGCTTTTGTTAAATAGGTACTTATTGAAGAATATACTTTCATGTAAAGCTTCAGACAAAGTTTTCATGAAACTTGAAAGCTCTCTATCATAAACCTTCATTTCAATTTCATGTAGTTGGAACCTCTTGTCTTTGTTTTAGTTTGTGAATATTATTCTAGAACTTGCTGAGCTTTAAGCAGAATTTGTAAAGCTGAATCGATATTTTAAAGTTCAAATAAATCTTTCCAAATTTGAGGACACGGAGTAGAAATTAAATCGAAGCTCGGAAAAGTTTTTTTAACCCAAAGCAATGAAAATTATAGAAACCTACTAAATTGAGGTAACTGGGACTGCAATCAGCTCGGACCGTGGTCCCAGTTGCTAGATCCAAAAAGGTTTGATTTATTCTTCCGGCGTCTGGGTCTACTCTTAAAAAAATAAAAAATATTATTATTTAGCGAAAAATAGTATAATGAGATGCAAAATTATAAATTATGTATAAAATGTAAAAAATAATATTGATAACCGTTCTTGTTTTCATTTATTTTGGAGTCAGAACCACTTGCTGAAACCTCCTTCATTGAATGTAACAAATTAAGCATATTGTTACTGTAATATCATTATTTTTTTCGACACACAACAAACAGTATTCTTCTCCCCCTTAATTTTATTATGCAGTGAAAACGAAAATATATATATTTTTTATAATTGGCCCAACAAGTTTAAAATCACAAAAATATGAGATGTACATAGTACAGTTGTATATACCTATACAAATCTACGCTAAAAGTGACGATATCAATTCGATTGAAATTTTTTGATTTAACTTTATTAATATGTAAAATACGGGTTACTCACGTATGAAGGCAGCTACAGGCCGACATGTCTCAACCACATCCGGAGGTCTTCCTCAGGGTGAATGTGAACCGAGACGCGCGCACCAAGTCGTCCAAGTCCGCACTGATGTTAGCGCGCGGCATCTTAGGCGGCGCGGGCTGTGCGATTTCGATTGGAATTGTTGTTAAATTTTTTAAATCTGTTCTATTCCAGGAAGAAGACGGAGAGTCAAAAAGAAGGTCCTTCAAGCAGTCCTACCGATGTTGTTTGGTATGAAATCCACAGCAGTTGTCCTATTCGTCATGGCAATCGTCACAGTCCTGACTCTGAAAGCTTTCGTAGCTAGTAAGCTAGCGTTAGCAGTCACAGTGGGCATGGCTCTGAAGAGACTGTATGAGTCCTACAGCAGTGGGTACGTATGAATTTACTAGTATGCCTTTTAGTTTATTTCATAACTTGCTGATAATCTTTCATATTTCTTAATAGCTGTTTGCTGCGGTTTTGTCCGCGTGATATATAGCCATATAGAGAAGGACATACCTTCTCCGTAGCATTATCAACGTGTATGCTAAATTTTAAGAAGATTGGTTTAGTAGATTAATGCGTGAAGAGGTAACAAAGAACCAAATATACAAACTTACTTTCGCATTTATAATATTAGTCAGGAGAAGTTAGGAGATTTACCATTTTCTTCAGCTCAGGTCTTTTGAAACGAAGTCCAGCTGCTGATTTTTATTCATTTCATTATTTGAATAAATCGAGGAATGACAAACTCTCATTCTTTTTCATATTTTCCTTTATACACCTAATTACTCTAAGCGATAATTCGTTTTATATCCTCTGTCTAGAACCTAATATTGCCTTTAATTTATATAGGCAATTTTTATAAAGGCACATAAAAGATTACCATCAATTTTACTAAGTAAATACTAACCTCAATACAAAATAGAAATGCGAAATTCTAAAGCCTAGCGAGTATATCAGCCTCTTTAGAAAAATGCGTACTTTCGCAAAATACCTCCTTATTTTTTTTTCTTTAGAACGTTACCTTTAATATTTCATTTACCTCGTAGATCAAACATTAATATTTTTTCTAAACATTTTGATCGTGATGGATTCTAGGAAAAGTTGGATTATTTTTATCCGAGATTTTTTTTTGCGCGTGGAATGTTTCTTTTACGCGTTTTATTTGATATTTTAACAAAAAGGTATGAACTCTACAATAAGTAATCAACTTCAAATCTTTCTTTTTTATTATTTAATAAATCATCATCATCATCATCAGGTCTTTCTAGTTTCCACTGCAGGAGCACGACACACTCTTTCGTTATTTATAAACGAGTATGTAACAAATATACCGTTTATGAATAACTGCCTATTTTGAAGATTGTCTAATTTAAAGATTTATTCCTTTCTTCAGACCTTTCTTTTGAGGCGATTACGGAAGAAGTAGTAAATAAATATATTTAATACTAATTTATACTTATATTATAAAGCCGTAACCGTAGCCGCAGTAGCCGTGTGGTTCCCAGCAGAGTAGAATAGGACCACTCCAAGTCTTCCGTGGATGTCGTAGAAGGCGACTTAGGAAACACAAGCTATACAAAGCTCATAAACATCAAAGAGACCTCTCCAACACGTCTGGCCAGCATGGAGAGTGTAGGCCAAATCCTCTGACTGCTCAGGCTAATATGGCTCTGGTAGTGCAGAGAAGTCGTGCAGTGGAGACTAAAATATACCTGATGATGATGATGATGAATTCAATATTTAATATTTAGTAGTAATTATATATTAAGAAAATATTTAAGTAATTAGGTTCTTTTACTAACTCCGGAAAGGCTACATACACGAATAGAAGCATAATTAAAGCCTAAGATAATTTTGATAAAAAAAAGGATAAATTATTATCAAATTATCAGCGAAGCAAAGTTTACTTGGTTGAAGAGTTGAAAATAACACTAAAACCTTTTTTTATTTTGATCAACATTTCCATTATGTTATATTATAATGCGTTATCAGCAAGTTGTGAAAATGTTCAATGTTATAACTTTCTATCAACTGTATAAACATTATAATTTTTGTTAATATTTTCCTGATTTTTTTAACGGAGCACATTTTTTTTCTTAAACATATCTTATTTGTATTAAAGATTAACAAAAATAATGTGCTCTATTAAATATAGAAAGCTGATTTTTTCAACTTTGTTAAAAAAATTTAAAACTTCAAATGAACATCAACATTACCGACGAGTATATTATATAATAATAAAAACTCGTACAATAACAAATTAAATGTTGAAGATGAGTCTCAACCGGCACAATTTACAGTGGTTAATTTTAAAGCCATTTTATTTTATCATCAGTAAAAGATCTTCCTCTAATATTTAGTAAAAAGATCGGCTTTCTATGTATCACAATGTAACAATTTGACTTCGCTGTGTTTAATACCTGACTGACTAAGCATGACTTGAAACTCTCGACTCCACATTCTTATTATAACTATTTCTCAAACATTTTAATAACATACTGTATAAACAGTTAGCTACTGTACATTACTGTTAGCATGATATGATTGACTGACTCGGAGAATGTACGGTTGGCAAGAAAAGTGCATAAGTGCTTGATTAACGTGTTTTTTTTTAATACGCGGTTCTTAAAACTCATTAATTTTCATAAATTTTTAGTTTAACAACTCAATTTGAATGCCAAATACGTTCGTTGTCGGCCCTTAGTCGTTACTGCAAACATGACTTACTTTAATTGATTTGCTTATTCTATAACGATATTGGTTTTTATATATTTATATTTTTGCGATAGTTCAAAGATAGTTAACCATTATAAATTATATTGCAAAAGGATGTTTTGTTTCTATTATTGACGACATCACATTTTTATTGGTGATCCTTTGGATACACGGGTGTTACCCCAGTCTGTTGGAAGGCTTACGTGGGGATATAGATAAATCAGAGTCATTCCAGTAGCAATCAATTATAAAAATCTCACAAACTAATTAATATTTGCCACTGAAATTTACGAACCGGAAAGTCGATTAGTAATTTCAAATGAGTCAACTTTTTTTGCTGACCATACATGAAACGAGCGGCAAATTTCCGCTTGGGTTGAGATAATAGATAGCATGGCATATTTCAAAGACAATCACGCGAATTCCACTGAAAAACTTTCTTCGCCACTTTCGCTTGACAATTATAGATTTTTTTGCCGACCGTACATGATTTCTCCCGACCATTTACGTGATTGTACTGACTTATAAAATCATTAGGTGGTAACAAAAATGTAGATAGATCAACGGTTTGATGGATTGTGAAGATGTTATGAAGAGCGTTATTGATGTCACGATAAATCAATATTATTAGATAAGATTACGTTTTTATTACTTTGGTACTGGCATGTCTAGCATATGTAAATATTTGAATACAGGAGCAACAAACAAAATACAATAAAGTATGAATATTGCATTTAATGTAAGTTTTTACAAAAAGAAACGACCTTAATGTCAACAATAAAAACAGCAACATTTTTGCCTATAACTAATGACACTGGACCCCTAAAATACGGTCAATACTTTTACTTTGCTGAATCGTACAAAACTTACAGTAAAACTAATTTACCTGCCTACTCTTTTTAACCTAAGTCAAGGCCTAATGAGTCATATTTCTCCTTTCCTACGGCCTGCATCATTATTGGTGGTATTTCAAAGCGACAGTGCATTCAAATGCAAATATTACAAAAAAAATCGCGGATATCTGTATCTTGAAATTGAAAATAAAAAGAACTAGGTCAAAAGTATTTAAAATAAAAAATGGGAAAAAAAAACCAGAAATATCATTAAACAAAGTTTTTTGCAAAGCCCTTAAAATTATTTATTAACACTATTCTTAATGATAGTGTCAAAACGAAAGTAAAGCTTTACATTTTTATTAACAATTTATAGATGAAAATTAAAATAGAGAGATAACCCAGCAACAGAAACACCAAACCAAGAAATAAATCAAAAGAGCTATTTATTTGTAGCCTAAAATGAGTTATTTATACAAATTCCGTAACAATTTCTTGCCCAAACAAACTTTGATTGATTTGTCGAAACTATCCGTCCCTTGTCTTGTCAATTACACTGTTTATAAGTTCGGAATTTTCCTTTTATATTCAAGAAAATTTCGAACTTAATGGAATTTTCACGAAGGTACGTAATTATAATCATTTGACTATTGTTCAAACTTGGTTGCTATCGTAATTGTTGTGGCCCTTAATTTAATATTTCACGATAAAACCTCGTTCGAAAACAAAATTAATTTATAAAAGGTGTTATATTTTTATTTTTATATTTAATAAGAGAATGATCAGATTAGCAATAAGAATGCAACAAATAAAAACACCTATAAAATAGCATATTATCCACTGTAAATAATCGGTCTTAAAATGTTCTTAAAAAGATCTCCCTAAGAAGGATTTTTCGAATTCAGAGATCGATTTATTTATGAAGATTAACATAAAAGTCAACAAAGGATCAACTGATACAGTTCTCAGAAACCATTGAAGCAACTGTCCCAAACTTTTGTAGATACCTTTAAAATTACGGGAATGTTAATCAGTAATAAATTAAACATAATACATACATTTGCCCGCAACTTTCCTCGTGTCCTTATTCCATAGAATTAAACATTTTTTGGGAATGATCTCTGTGTTAGATAAACCACTAATATCAAAGCAATTTTCATACCAATTTTCAATTAATCAGACCAGGTTTTTTGTGATCTTCGTATAGATGTAATAAAATTATAACAGACGTAGAACTAAATACGAAAATTGTACAAAAAAAATCACTGACTTTGACACCAACAGACAGAAGAATATCTACGGATTAGTGACACATAAAATGACTGACTTCAAAGACGCTATAAAAAGGACGTGACACAACTTACAAAAAAAGACAAGTTACTAGTGTCCGTCTAACACAAAATTTGTTTGCGTTCCAGCGTCGGTTTAAACCACCCGTACCTTTACTCCCAATACCCGATCGATTTTCCGAGTGCCACCTCTAACGCCTACTCCGTCAGTGGAGTAAACCCTCAATTTGGGTCACCAGAGATGTTCAGTCCAACCGCTCTGGGGTCGCACCCTCACCAAGAGCTGCTACATCAAGGTGACGCTAGCGCTCAGTCTTCGCAACAGGCGCCAACGCTTCTTGTTAATACGACCCGAGCAGCAGAAAGATGGGATGGTAAGTCTAAACTGCTAAAATTCCTTGAACCAATCATAGGAAACGTTAAAAGCTTCTTAGACCCAATAGCGAACGTATTTTATGCCATGCCAGCCACATTTAGGGGATTAAACACAGATGTGTCGACGACAAAGAGCTATGAACCTGAAGTTATAGAAGAGAAAGCTAAAGAGCCAAGAGAGATATTAGTACCTCAGCCAAGATTTATCGCACAGAGAAAGATGACCATGCGGAAAAATGTAAGGACAAGACCAAAAAAATACACAGAATTAAAAATTAACTTGGATCGGTTAAAACATAACAAAGACTTGTACGAGTATATCAAAACTAAGAAATATAAGTTTAATTATCCTCATACATATTTTTATCCTAGGGTTAAATACTTCATCAATCCTAATACATTTATGCGCCGAAATATAAGTAGGCTTGTTCCGTATAAAATCGATAATTTAAAACAGAATTCTTTCAATAATTCTGGTACTCACGAAGTAGCTACTACATCGAGTGAATGGAAACCAATTGTTGTTTTTGAAAATCACCCAATCTTGTCAGCAAATTTTTCAAAATCCAAAGCCACTGAAAAGAAAAATCCTAACAATAAACCTAAAAAACGACCTAAAAGAAATGCTGGTAGCTCAGACGATTTAAATCACAATGCAACAAGTTATGAACAAAGCAGAAGTAAGAAAGATGACCCTATGGATCTTTTCGAATCAGTTTTAGACTCAGATGTCGCTGTAACTTTTATCAAAAAAGCTAAAGATTATGCAAAATCAGTCATTAAAGATTCTATGAAATCTGAAGAACCAATGATAGAATATTTTAGTAGTTTTTACAAAATGATTGTTTGGAGTATTGAAATGATCGACGAGTTCTTTGCCGTAGAAAAAGAGGTACACGAACAAATAGCTTCTAAAAGCGAAAATATAACGAAAGTAATCAATACTAAAGACAAAAATTCTGAAGTCAGTAAATCTAAAATTACAATAAAAAACAAAAGTGATGTTCAGTTGGACTCTGAAGATAATGAAGAAGATGAAAGTGATTATTACTTTTGGTGGTGGTAATAATATGTCATAATTTATAATCACTTTCAGAATAAATAGTGCATTTATTGAGACTTTGATAAAAGGGTGTTTGGGTCTATAGTTGTTAAGATATGATTGTAAATATCAATAAAAATGTGTGTTGATTTCATGTTATTATATTTTCTTTTAACTGAAAAATAAAGAAGGACAATATCTGTCTGAAAGAGAGAGAAATAATACAAAATAAAAACAAATAATATAATAAAATATTATTTGATTTTTTGTCTCTCTTCTTGATTTATATCACATGATTAGTCTTTCACGAACAGGATTATCCGTAACCAAATGTTTTCGCATTTATAAATAATAAGTTAGATATTGTGTAAAATAATATTGCATGGACAGTCATTATTCTAAGTATTTTTTTTTTAGTAACTCTTCGTTCTACATAAACACCTTTACATGCATATTGTAAATTTCTGCATATTTTTGGTTTTTGTTTGTATTTTGTATAAAAAGTTTTGTTTATTTGCATTTAAATATTCACATCTATTTAGTCAACCTATCAGAAGTTGCTCGGCTTTTATTAAAATTTAATGTAGTAGAAATCGTGTGTTTATTATATACATTTGTTTTTGCCTGTTTTAATTACTGCTGAATGGATTATCATATTACGTTTTAATAAATGAAAAGTAATATAGCGTAATTTTTTACCTTTCCTATAACCGAACTTCTGATTTATACGACTATTTAGATACTGAATGTATTTTTCAATCAAATCTGTAACTATTGTATTAAGAGCATTTGAATTGATATTTGTAACATGTAATTGTGTTGACAGGGTACCGGAAACGTCCAATGTTCTATGGAACCTCGCGCGCTACTTCAGGTTCCTCTTTGGCATACCAGAAATCCCGCCACTGAGTTCGCCATCCATGACCATACCCATGTACACCATGTATGGCCCAGAAATGTATCCGTCCATGCCTAACATGGCCATGGTACCGGCTCAATCATAATTGGACATACGGACGTAATTTGGATCAAGTGGCATAGTATTATGAGCGCTAAATGTCAGATTGCCACGTAATTTTGGTCCAAATTGTGTAAATTCGTGGCGATCTGACATTTAGCATA
Organism: Rhodophaea formosa; assembly: GCA_963082605.1. Lineage (NCBI taxonomy): Eukaryota > Metazoa > Arthropoda > Insecta > Lepidoptera > Pyralidae > Rhodophaea > Rhodophaea formosa. The sequence goes on along the minus strand of OY720225.1, from coordinate 5,648,674 downwards.
ATTTATTGTCGCAATGTCTTAATTGCTGGATTTTTTCGTGTTCAGTGTTCAAAGATTTCCTTTTATCTCTCGTCCAGGAGTTAAGACATTGCCACTTTTTGAATTCCTCTTCTTTTCAAAGACTGAATTAATTTTAGCGCGAGCCCGTCGACTTTGTTTAGTTATTTAATAATTTATTGTAATGTTGTAAGACTTATTTATTCGGCACTTAGAAAAATAAAAGAATAATTAAACAACCTATTTCTTATTTTTTACCTGACATGTAAAATATTAAAACAAAGACATAAAATTATTTGAGTGTGGACGTTATTCTTGTTTGAAAATCCGCTCTGACTCCAAAATCGCTTAGATTTTTTTCAAACCTTAAGAGGCTTACACCACCGACACTAGCGACACCCGTTATTTAATTCTTGTTCTCCGAAAAAAGAACAAATTGAAAAAATCTATGTAAGTACTTCCTTAGTAAATTACTTGTAGTATTTATAGTAGAATTTTTAATCGACATCAGCATTTCAGATTAAGAGAACTATTCATTAGCGACAAAAGTGACCGCTTTTGGCGGTAATGCGTAGTTCTCTTGAATTACCAAATGTAAAATAATGAAAAGCAATATAAAAAATTACTACAAGTAATATACTAGTGAAGTACTTAGGTCGATTTTGTCAATTTGATCTTATTTAGTAATAAAAGAAATAAAACCAAGGGTGGCGCTAGTTGGCTGGTGTAAGCACCTTAAGGGCGCGCATTCAATCTACGGCGAAATTTCAGTTTTTTGGTGTTTTAGACCGCCTTATTTACGCGTAAATTAACCAAATAAAAAAAAATTATTCGTGATTATATAAAGATCAACTCTTTTTTTAGTGCACTGCAACGTAAAATTACCGTTTATAGGTGTTCACTTTTATTACTATGAGGTTTTCGTAACGCCGAATTGCAAAAATGCCGGTTAAAGCTCACTTTGAAATATGAAATAAAAATTAAATCATGTTAATGTAACTAATTTAATATTTTTAGAACGCAGATTATATTGTCTTCTAGTGCACCTCAGAGGAAAATATGATAAATTATTTATCTATATACTGATAAAAATTCGTTAAAAAATGTCATAATTTGCGTTTTATAGCGCTGCTTTTCCACGATAAATACTTATTTTTTTCTTTGATATTCTATTTATTACTAATAAACATACTGTTTGCAAGCAGATCTAATTTTTAATTTAATTAATATCCGATGTTTATAATTTAATATGAATTTTTTAAAATCGCCTATAAAACCAAGCGCCCGTGTAGTGACAATTTAGTTCGCGCCAAGCCTTCCTGACGGGTGGACGTATCGCTCGTCGCTCGCCAGTCGACGTCTACAAGGTCATCGATCTACTGTGTGTAGACACGTATAGTGCGACCCGAGCGGGTTGATCGTTTACTAAGTATTAATACTTTTCGATTGTTTTGAGTAACTATTATATGTGTCCATTTTGACTCGCATAAAAATCTTATTCATATTATTTTTTATTATTATTAGGATGTAAAATTGTATGAAAACAAAATTCGGACTACTGGTAATAGGAGTTAAAAAAATATGTGAGACAAGGCACATTATTATGTACAAGGTGACATTAAAACTGGTGAAATTTTCTAGGGCATCGTTTTCGTAGTTTTTGGGGGTGCTCTAATGGATATGACGACATTTTCTTAATCCAAGATGGCGGATGTTAAATGCTATGAAATTTTTGATATGGCTATCGTTATCGAGGTTTTTCGGGGTGCAAATGATGATATGACGTCTATTTTGCAATCAAAGATGGCGGATGTCAAATGGAATGAAATTTTCGATATGGGTATCGTTTTCGAGGTTTTTGGGGGTGCATATAATGAATATGACGTCTTTTTCCGAATCTAAGATGGCGGATGTCAAATGTCATGAAATTTTTGATATGGGTATCGTTTGTGAAGGTTTTGGGGGTGCTCATAATGGATATGATGTCATTTTTGGAATCCAAGATGGCGGATGTCTAATATTATTAAACTTTTGATATAGCTATCGTTTTCGAGGCTTGTTGTTTTTAATGTCATCCTATATACAAAAGACACGAAAGCAATTTACACAGAAATTTGAAAAAAAAAACTGGTAAAATTTAATTATGTTTCAGTAATGGAAAAGAAACGCAAGAAATACAGTTGAAATTCGTAGATAATCGATCGCCCGCGTGAATTTTGGTTAAATTGTGAAATAAAATGTAGCCTATGTTACTCACCGAATTCTTCACTACCAATATCTAGTACGAGTATGAAGTTTCATCTGATTAGTTCAGTTTAGTTTGTTTTTGCTTGAAAGACGAACAAACACAACTACTAGGGGCAGGAGCTTGTGTGTGTATCTGTCTAATCATAGCTCCCAAATCGACAAAAGATTTAGATTTATTTTTATTTTGTCTGAAGGTGAATAACTCGGGACTATAAAAGGGCTTAATATTTAAATGGAAAAATAAAAAAGATAGAAATGATTAATACAAGCTTTACAATAATAATATACACTTATTATTTCTTTTAGGAAGTATATGATGCACTTATATCCGATGTAGAAAAATCAAATGGAGGGGAACAAATAAGTACCCTGGAAAAAACGAATAGTATTGAAGAGCATGATTTGGTTTATAACTACAAGGATTATAAGTACATTGCAAATATCCCAAGCTTTACTAATAGAATTGATAGTTTATTTTATTTCATTACAATTAGAGCCAGCAATACCAACATAAAAGAAACCGGCTTTTAATTAAAAAAAATATTCAAATTGTTGAATTATTTTATCTCTACATTTATTCTACACTTTAATTTGTAGGTCTTATATTATATGTATAATTTGTACCTTATCTATACATATAATAAAACAGTAAAAATATTTTGTCTGTACATTTAGTATTTTTGACTGAAATAGATAGAGGGATACTAAAAAAGAATAATAGAAAAGAAAAATGGTTTTTTAGAATTTCTAAGCTGTCTGCCTGTCTGTCTGTATGTATGATCACGTTTATCTCCGGAAATATTGGACGGATTCGAATGAAACTTTTTTGCTATATAGCTACTAAACCTAGGCAACATAAATGGTGAAAATGATTTCAAAAAATGGAACACCTGATGCAGCATCATAATGGTCCTGCTGAACTATAAGAATATATATAAATGACGCCTTAGCAAAAGTTATTCAACCTGAGGAGCATTCTTTGTTGAGATGTTTAAATTGAAGATTTGGAACACCTGACGCAGAACCATTATAGTCTAGGTAATAAATAGGAAATATAAAAATGACGCCTTAGCAAAAGTTATTCAACTTGATGAGCATTTTTTGTTGAGGTATTTAAATTGAAGATTTAGAACATCTGATACAGAACCATGTCAAATTTTATATCGTCAATTTTACAGAGTCACTCTCCACTGGGATACAGTGCATAAAGTAAGATTAGCTTATATTACTGGTGACCGCCCAGCGGTCCCGGGCCACTCGCAACTAGGATATATTAATATACCTTAATATGAACTAAAGTCGATACATAAGCGTAATCTGTAAATTTGACCTGCTGTCATGCTGCAACTTAAAAAGCGCACATATCCAAAGGGCCTTCGAGAGAGACGGACTTCGGCTTTTTGTGTTGCCTAAGTGTGCAAGGCTGCCAAAAGGCATACCTTTTGGCAACGTAGCTTTCAGCCCATACGGCAAAACATGAGAGTTTGCTTTCTCTCTAAGCCTTGCACACTTAGGCAACACAAAAAGCCGAAGTCCGTCTCTCTCGAAGGCCCTTTGGATATGTGCGCTTTTTAAGTTGCAGCATGACAGCAGGTCAAATTTACAGATTACGCTTATGTATCGACTTTAGTTCATATTAAGGTATATTAATTCACCGGAGTTATAAAGTCCACGTGAACGAAGTCGCGGGCATCAGCTAGTATCTTATAACATTCATATTTATACAAGTATTGAAATAATGAGTAATTTTAAAATTAATTACGAGTATCAAAATTACTTGTCCGACTACACTCAATCTAGCGCTAACACACACAATGACATCCTGTATAGTTTTACGTCTGTGTGAGTTAATATCGACTCCCGCTCATAGTTTGACTTGCACAAATTTGGCTGCTCGCTCTTAAACAAAATATTCCATATTAATAATCTATTCTAATGTTATGTCACAACTCTTTGGCACAAAACGTTGATTAACAACTGAAAAACGATCTTAAATCTCATTTTTTGAACACATTTATAGGAAGCATTTTTAAGCAGGTAATTGTGAAAACACACGATTATTGACAAAAATAAGCTAGACACACCAAAGGCGTACCGCGTTCAGACAGCTGAAGCAAAGGTGGAATATTATCACTTTAGCTGCAAGAAGTCTACGACTGGACAAAGGCTTCTCCTACGGATTGTAAGTATAATCATAAACTTTGATTATTTCAAAGATCATAGAGCAATGAACACTTATATGAAATATTCCTAAGTTTTCACGAAAATACTGATACTACCTACTTCAGTTTTTCACGCCATGCTGACCATATCATCCTGGCGTGAAAGACTTTGGGCTTGTATTATTTCTCAATATAGGCTAGCACTTTACAGGTAGGTACACAATGGGCTAGCTTAAAAAAAAACTTTACGGTTAGTTAGATTATTAATTACTTTTTTCTTTTGTCAATCAAATGAAAAATGACAAAGTTTTAGCCCGTTAAAATTCGGTGTGACATCACTGGCCAGTACACTTTTTAGTGAACCGTGATGCCACAAGCCCCCACTCATGAACTTAGACGCGCCTTATCTTTGACATTATTGTTTAATTAACGAAAGAAAAAAATTATTATTTTGAACCACAAATCCAGCCTATTGAACAACAAGAGGTACACTGCGACAGCTGAAGTCAATTTAAACAAACATTGTCAAATAATCATCATCAGATCTTTTTTAGTCATTACTGCAGGAGAACGATCCTGTCTGTTCTACCAGAGCCATTATTAGCCAGAGCAGACGGGGGATTTTACCTACACTCTCCACGCTGGGCAAACGGTTTAGAGAGGTCTCTTTGATGTTTAGAAGCTTTGTTTAGCTTGTGTTTCTTGTAGCATTCTACGACATCCATGAGAAGAGTTAGAGTGGTCCTATTCTGCCGGGAACTACACGGCTGTATTCGGTCAAATGATTGAACAGCGTGAAGAGTAAAAAAAAACAAACCTAGGTATAGGTACAAAAGAAACACACCTAGTTTGAGGCCCGGGGAAAGTCATGTACTTACCTTTTATCCCAAGCACATGGAATATTCCGAGAGATAAACGTACACGCGAGTGAAGTCGCAGGCGAAAGCTAGTCACTAATATAAATTTAATTAATCATGAACTTCTTTTGATTTCTTTGATGTAACTCATTTCATCTCGAGCACTTTGATGTCAAAGGCAGTTATATCGGCAATTACACATCTAGATAACCATATTATTTAGTCAAAGATCTTATGTCTTAATCCTAATCCTAACTATCCTAATCCTAACTATCTTAACTAATATTATAAATGCGAAAGTGGGTTTGTTTGTTTATTCGTTTGTTTGTTTGTTACGCTTTCACGCCATATCTACGGAAACGATCATCATGAAATTTTGTATACACATAGGTTAGGGTACCGAGAAGGACATAGGCTATATAATTAACACTAAACATGGTACCTATCATAAACAAGAATTGGTTTTGTACGAATTTTAAAACACCGAAAACGTTTCGCCATTTTTTTATTTTCTATAGTTTCATTTTACCGAAAATACAATTGCTATATTGTTGAAATTCCAATTATTGATAGTTATTTTTTTGAAAACTATAATAATATGCTTTGTATTGCAACCCAACGTTTATCCGCAGACACTATTGCTCTATGCTTTATTTATCAAAAAAAATATTTCCATATTATTAAACACAAGACATTAAGAGTAAGTATAATACTAACCTGTTTTATATATTTAAAGTCTATTTAAAAGAAATAAAAAACATCTTTTTTTTCTTTACAATTTCTCTCTACGGTGCTGGGTTTGGCCACAAAACACTTTAGAATAACGCGGCAATTTCGTTTCTGGCGCTTCGGCGGCCGCTGCCGCGGCACGCTCGTTTACGGAAAACCATGAGTCATCAGTAAAAAATAAGCCTCTTTACCTCTTATGTAGACCTGATAATTTCAAGTCCAAATTTTTTTAAGTCCCAAAACTTGCGCTGCCATTGCTACACTCCAACCGAATTTACTTTACTACTAATCTCGATTTGTCGACTGTAAATAGTTATTGAAAATCTGTATAAATAATAATATTGAAAAAGTTACTTCTATCTTTAATACTTCTAGAAAATGAAATTATTCATACCAAAACATTTATCGAAATAAAATTACACGATTCGATTTTCGGTCGTCAGTTTGTCTAAAAGACGAAAAATATATTTATCAAGGTTATAGAAGGAGAAAATATGGCAAAGAAGCCATTTGGCATTTAAAACGTCGTTGTACCGTTTTCGAACAACTAAAATTCGAAGCGAAAAAATTCTTGTTTGTGATAGGTTACCAGTAAACATACATTAACAGCTAGTTATAAATAAATTTATTTAATAAAATTAAAATAGTTACAGGAGTGTATCCGCAACACGCTCCGTCAAACTAGTTTCAGAGTGTATCCGCAACACGCTTCGTCAAAATAGTTACATACAGGAGTGTATCCGCAGCTTGCTTCGTCAAAATATTTGTCTAAAAGACCGTTTCTTATCTGGTTTAAATGTTCCCATTATACTAGCGGCATTACCACGCTGAATAGCTATTGAAATCCGTTGAGACAGATACGACAAAGAGCGGTTTAAATAATGGTTATAAATGGCTTTTGCTCTTTGAACTAAGTGTGAAAAGATTGCCCTTGAGATACAACTGTTTTGTTTTTTAATTTCTGCCTGTGAAAGATTTTTGCTGAGTGATTTATAGAATACTTATGTATGTAAAAATCGTTCTTTAATATATTGGATTTCATAAAAAAATTTATTCATCAAGTAGTTGAATGTTGACATATTCTCACTATTTTGGATTTTTATGCCCAATGGGAGTGGATTCGATGAAGAGTCGATGTACTGGCTGTAATTGCCCATATGACTACCTTAAAACTGATGAACATACAAATCGTGCATCTAGATCCTCTACCAACTCTCTACTTTGATATAAGATAACATTATTGTATTACAGTACATTCTATGTTATTGGCATCGAGATCAGTTAACATTTCAAGATGATTGAGACGGGTAAACACAGAAACAATATTACTCAAGAGGATTAAACTTCAATGCTGGGAGAAAAGAAAAAACTTAGAATGTACCAGCTGCTTCTCTTCCCGCGCAGATCGTAAAAGCCGATCGAGGGAATGGGCATCAGGAATCATGTCTATAGGCGAGGCGATGCGGCTAGCAACCCATCACTATTTTGATTCCCATCTCACCTACAAGTCCATCAACATGCTAAACGATGCCTCAAGGTTTTACAGACCTGGGCCCTGTCTACCCCGCAAGGGTAGTATGTATGTTAAGAGGGTCGACTACCTGTAAATTTTCATACAAAAAGCGATAACTCTTTCTCTCCCTTTCTTCCTTTAGGAAATAAGGAAATTTTGGTGTCATTAGATATAGCACACCTCAATCTAGGGCTAACCGTTTTTTTTTATAGATTCGGTTTAGATGCCCCGTTTACTATTGAGTAAAAAATATGGATATTTATTTAAATGCTCATAACTTTTGTGCTTCTCCAAATTATCAATAATGTGAAAAAAAAATATCGAAATTGGACTATGTTTAAGGTTGTCGATTTTCTTAAGTAAGATCCTAAGCACACGGCGTATTTTAAATGAGCAGGTGACGCACGCCGCTTTTAAACGCTTCAAACGAGATTTAAACGCAATCTTGTAACCTAAGCACACAGCAATGTTGAAACGCGCATCTACTGCGCGTATATGCCTATGGATGAACGCGTTGTAATCGCTCATACTCTACGCTTTTGATCAAAAACTAAATACCTAATCAAAAATATAGGGACAAATACAGTATGTGGTGAAGTTGTGTCGTAGGATAACTGAAAACTTATAATAAGGCTCATAAACAGTTGTCGATTCAAACGTGCATATGGAGGGTGTATTAAAGAAACACGGTCGATGAGGTTCGTAAACTGAATGCCTCTTTATTGTTGAGAAGATGGGTTTATATACAGTACAAGTAATAGGGCATAGGTAAATTGATATGTTGTCTAGATCGAGGAAGTAACCTAGGCGTATCAAATAGAAAAGGACAGAAAGGGTTACAAGGGTTAAGTAGTCATGGCTATCTAGTTTAAGGAAGTGATCTAGGCGTATCAAATAGAAAAGGACAGAAAATAATGAGGGCGTGCGTCATACATCACACCACTGAGTGCGTTTGTATCAGATTTTCGGTACGGCGCAAAAAACGCGCGTCTTCTGCGCGTTTAAATTACGCCGTATGTTTAGCCTTTCAATATGCTTTTTACAGCAGTAAAGTGGAAAAATGTAAGGTCTAACAAAAAATAATTCATTCTTTAAAATTATCATCTTGAATTTACTGAAAATTATACTGGTAAACCTGTGCAGAATTATAATTTCATACATTATTCACCATCATCATCAGATCTTTTTAGTCTCCACTGCAGTAGCACGCACGACCCTCTCTGTACTACCAGACCCATTTATAAGGCAGAGCAGTCAGAAGATTTGACACTCTCCTCGCTGGCCAGACGGGTTGCAGAGGTCTCTTTGATGTTTATAACATTTATGAAAATGAAAATGAAAATATATTTATTTCCAAAAAATTTTGATACAGCTGTTTTTTAAAACACATGTTAACATAATTATTATTATATAATCCGTAACACAATTTCTTGCGTATCCATACTAGGCAGAGCCTGTATTATGGCTACATAAATGGAATTACAAAAAAAATCTTAAGTTTGCATCGCTAGTTAGGAAAAAATAAATAATCCTGTTAGGACTATCTTAAAAATTATAATTTTATACTTATAATATATACCTAATAATAGATATTTGTAACATGGTAGTTATTTATTTATATATATATAATACATACATACATACAAAACATGTGTGCGTATATATGACTATACGTACACACACACATAAACTCTTTTATTACTTACGAATTACAAACAATTCTTCAGTCTCATCATATGTGAGGGCACTCAACCATTTAAAAATTTTAGACTTAGCGTCTCTTATTGTACTGTATTTAATATCACATGCTTTGACAACTTTATTATAAATATAGTATTTAACAAATGGACAAAAACGCTGTGCAAAGGATGTATTTACTACAGGAACATTATTTAGCTTGAGTTTCCTAAGTCACCATCTACGCCATCCACGGGAAGACTTCGAGTGGTCCTATTACACTCTGCGGGAAACCACACGGCATTATTACCATACATTATTAATTTTATCACACAATACCTGTAAGTAAATCAAAACATAGATTTGAACAAAAAGCCTGTGAGCTAATCTTCCCGAGCGGCTACAGGCTGTTAGCATGAAGATTTATAACAAGATAATAAGCTAGTCACTGTCATTTATGTGTGTGATCTCACAAATTTCTTTCCTACAGGGAAACATAGTCTGAGAAGATGTTAAAATAAAATAAGATTACATTTAATGTAACAGCATTATGTTGCATTTAAATAAGATTTATTGATAACACCCACAAAAATACAAAGGTAACGGCTCACAAAAATATTATTCGTTTGGAAATTAGCAAACTCGAAAACTTTGTTTCAAAACTTGCTTTGAGTTTGGGCCCGCAATGTGACATGAATAATCTGAATAACAGAATACAGTTACGAAGTTATTCCTCAGATGTATTGTAGAAAAAATATAATGATCTGCTGAAAGAAAAAGTTGGGTATTTAGAGACTGGGTGATCAATTCAAAATTAATACAGCATATTAAAAAATACATTATTAACAACGTTAACTTAAGAATGAAAAATTCACAAATTTAAATTTTTACATATTCATTGACATCGACAACTTAAATAGACTATCGAGCAAAAAACGGCAAAGAAATTACGCCATGGGAGCCGCCCTTGAATATATTTTTGTATAACTATAGTTTACTAACTATTTTTAAAGTGAACATTGATTTTATCTTTTTGTTTTTATAGCGGGGACAAAAGTATATCATCTGTGAAAATTTCAACTGTGTAGCTCGGTTCACTAAGACTATAACGTTTACGTAACGACTAGGTAACGTTTTTACCCTTTGAGTGCGAAACCCTAAAAAAAGAAAGAAAAGAGATAATAATATATAGAAACAATTCTCAAAAATAGTAGTGGATATGACTAAATATTAACCAGCACCTAACAAAAAATATTGAAATGTACACGGAGAACTTATTGCTCAGAAATATTTCAAGGCGAAAGAAAAGAAATGCGATATTACAACTTTCTCTGCCTTGATATTAAATTCCAAGATATGGCTGCAGATACTTACATACATATATATGCAATTATATGTATCTGCAGGGCGTCTGCAATGTTTTCTGAAGCCCTTACAAGTTTAGGCTGACGCTACGGCCATCTAGTATCGAGTGGCCGCTTGCCACTCGTTACTAGATGGCGGTAGTCTGCAGCGCCATACATTTGCCTACTTTCGCCACCTTAAGTTAGTCCAATATTTTTCTATGAGGTGGGCAATGTATTACGTTAGTATTATATTGTCTTTGCCCTTACTTACCCTTGATGACTTTTATACCAGAGTTGTTAAAGCATAGCTTGCACATTTAGCTAACCCGTGGACTACATTATGTACTTCGGACACTACCGAGCTGCTGCCGATACACTATCAAGCAACAGCTGAGACACTATAAAGCAGCAGCCGAAATAATATCAAGCGGCGGTCAAAGTGCTGCTGAGCTGCCATCGAGGAAGGATCCGTCACGCCCAGCTACAGTCATGTAACATCAAGAGAAATTCACAACTTTCTACGTGACGTGATCTTGTGTTTCCACACCAACATCCACAACCTAAAATCAACTTTTCGTTATGTACGATGGAGTACCTATACATACAATATTGCCTGCATAGTACACGAATAGTTCTTTACTTGTTGTTTGCTTGTTTTTGGTATGTGTAAGTGGACAACACTGATGTCAAATTTTTCGAGCAGCCCAAAGGTATCCTACTATCAATGATGACAGCCGAGACCAAGGGCTTAACGTTGCCTTCCGAAGCACACAGGAGCTCGATATACATATTTTTACACTTAAGTTGCATAACATTCGTAAACCATACAGCGGTCGGGCTCCTCAGCATTGTAATAAAATAGGTTACTATCGTTCAACGCTATGTAGTTCCCGGCAGCGTAGAATAATACTACTTTAAGTCTTCCGGTGGATGTCGTAGAAGGCGACTTAGGATAGGAAACGCAAGCTAAGCAAAGCTTATTACCATCAAAGAGACCTCTCTAACCCGTCTGACCAGCGTCGAGAGTATAGGCCAAATCCTCTGATTGTTCTGGCAAATATGGCTCTGGTAGTACAGAGAGTCGTGCTTCTGCAGTGTTGACTAAAAAGACCTGATGATGATGAAGTAATATTTTTTAAACATTTAAATAATAATAATCATTGGAGTAGCGTGCATTTTCATAATGAATAACCTTCTAGAAATTTTCATTGATTTTATTAATTTATAAAGTATCTATAAGTTGGCTGTCGTACAGTTTGCTGATGTCCTCTAAGTTCCTCCTCCAGTGCTCCCAGCCGTGAGGGTGGTAGTCGGTGAAGATCTCATAGGTCACGTTCTTTTTCTGTATGAAAATAATAATAATGATTATTAAATTACACTTGAGCGTGTGTAGCGAGCATGTTATGCTTTTTCTTACGAAACTACAGTATGGGGTTCCATGAAAAAGACACAAAAAGTATAGTAGGTAAGTATATTCATGGGTTCAAAATCTTTTATTTTAAATAATTTAAACAACTTGATAAAAACTTTTTTTGTTTAATACTTTATATGGGATTTTATTTTGCATTCGCAATGCTATTTTACCTTATTTATTGATAAAAGAAAATAAATAAAATAATAAAATAAATAAAAATATTTATTAAATAAAGAAAATAGGAAAAAGTGAAATTTCCTATTTTCTTTATTCAATAAATATTTTTTTGTTTAACTTAAATAATGTCATGTCATAATTATACTAAGTATATTCATGGGTTTGAGATCAATTATTATAAATAATTTAAACAACTTTATAAAAATTACTTACATAATGTCATGTCATAATTTCCAACTATTCAGAAACTTTTCTGCTTAATGAATATTTTAAAGCTACCTATATTAAATAAATGTTAATTTCAGCCGCTTAAGAGTCGCCTGGACGCACATGTCTTCATACAAACGGAAAAAGGGAATTGCGGCAATATTTGATAATTTTGGAGTAAAATTAAGCATTCAATCAATTAATCTCATTATAATCTACGTACGTTCCTATACAGCTTGGTTAAAATACCAATGGTTTGAGAATTACAAGCCTTCTCAAATTTGTATGGAAATCTTGAGAGGCGTATAATTCTCAAACATTTGATAATTTAACCAAACTGTATTGGAACGTACGACGATTATAAAGAGATTAATTGATTGGATGCTTAATTTTGCCCCAAAGTTGTCAAATATTGCCACAATTGTCTTTTTCCGTTTGTATGGAGACATGCGCGTCCAGGCGACTCTTAATGAAAAAGAGGATGTTCTGCAATGTAAGTATGCTTTAGAATAGGTTAAGCTAAATTGACCTAACTAGGTCTATAAAGGCAAGGTAGAACGCACTAGACCACGAGGAAGGTCCTCAATGCGGTGGACTGACCAGGTCAAGTCGCTGGTTGGCCTATACACGAGTGCACCAGAATGACAGCAAGCAGGAAGAGATGGCAGGACATCTTACTACTATATCTGCCCCCCAGAATCAAACAACATATTGACCACGACTACTTTGTTAAGAGTGATACGAATAAAAAGAATAAAAAAGCCTACCGAGTAAGGTGGGGTTTCTCCAATAATGACCTCTGTGACTGTGGCGCCATCCAGACTATGGCTCACGTGTCCTAATTGTCCCTCCACATGAAGTATTAAAGACCTAAATGAAGCAAATGACAAAGGTATCGCCGTGGCCACCTACTGGTTAAAATCAATATGGTTTTAAACAAATATAACCATATCGACTCGAAAAGATGAAGACCTTATTTCAAAATAGCCACATCCTGAAATAACTGCGCTAACTGTACTTTTTTTTTCGATTAATTCATACATAACTCAACTATGAGGAATAAGTTTCAAGTAATTATTGCTAGAATGTAACCTACTAGAGAGTACTAACCTAGTAAAAGAAAAACACCAACCAAAACAGATTATTCATATTGATTAGCACAAACGCCTTAAGTTTTCTCATCGCAAAGAAAAATACTTAGATTCAACATAGCTTTTAGTTGAATTATCCTGCTATCAATTATTTCAAATCCTTCTGAAATAAAACTGATTGAAATAAATTCTATAGTTAATAATTAGAATAGAATAGAAAAATCATTATTCAGTGATTTACAAATGGTACAGTACAATAACAATAGTTAACATAAAGTTAGTACAGTTCACCAATTTTGTAAGAATAAAAAATTAAAAAGTGAGTTCCACTCAGCTTACATAGCTAACTGTCATACAACAGTCGGCAACACTGGTCTTCCGTGGAAGCACAATATTTTTTTTTATTACCTCTACTGAGTACCTATAATACTTCTGTATTCATTTAAATAACTTGATAGATATTATAATGCTTAAATGTGTGTGTTTGCTAGGTAAATACTCAGTAATCGTAGTTACAGAAAGTTATAAGATATGATATGTTACGCAAACTCAACTTCGTAGGGTGTTGGTCCCGGCTGTCATCTCTTTTTGGGATCCGTTTGAAATAAATCCTTTGAAAACAAACGGAGATACCATTTTTTTTTGCTAAGAGGTCTTAGGTAGTTGTTTTGAACTCATTTATGAACTGTATCTGTATGTAATTAAAAGAGAGGACATGAAGCTTTTCTTTAAAGGGTTGTTTAAAAGTGTAGGGCCTCGTAGAACAAAGTTTAAATTGTTTCTCCGTTTTCTTTCTAAGGATTTATTTACAACTAGCAGCCCTACCCGGCTGCGCCCGGGCATGTACTCGTATTATACCTTAAAACCTTTCTCGTGAATCACTCTATCTATTGGTGAAAACCGTATAAAAATCCATTGAGTAGTTTTTGAGTTTATCGCGAACAGACAGACAGACGCGGCGGAGGACTTTGTTTTATAATATGTAGTAATAGTAATAGGGGAAGCACTGGACACCGAAAAAAATGTCAGATGACATTAGCAAAGACAATAATTAAGGTGGGGGTTTGTGGTGGGAAGTCAAGGGGTACAGTTGAAGTTTGCCTTAGACATTTTGGCTAATTGATTATAGTGGACTTTATAATATGAAATTGGTGTAGTTTGGTGTTATAATCGCTCGTGGTCATGAACAATTTGTGAAATAGTTAAAGTGGACTGATAAATGGACTCGTATAGATTTGCCGCCAGAAGCTACCACGAGGCATCAAAGAACATACGCCATCTTTGATGCTACATGGAAAAACTTTACCGTACAACACCGATACTTAGTATCTCATTATACTAGACATTGGCAGAATCACAATTTCGGTGGAAGCCATAATATAAAACAAAGAAGAAGAATAATTAAGGTGGCGAAAAGCAGGCGAATGTTTGGCGCCGCAGAGTTGCTTGCAACTAGATACTAGATGGCGGTAATCTGCGTTAGCCTAAACTTACTAAAACTAGGGTGGTATTTTAAAATGATAAGCCAAAAATATTGTTCTAATTATTAATAAGATATATTTTGTGTAATGCTTTTATATTCTCATAATTCGGAAGATACAATGTTGTGTAGCAACGAGTTGCGCCATCTATGTGAGTCTGTGAGAACAAATCGTGCGATTAAGGGATTGGGACCACATGACATAAGCCAGCTTGAAAATTACTTCATATACAGACAAAAACTAATAAATAAATAAATATATAGGCACATATCACACAAATTGAGCTAGCCCCACAGTAAGTTGCGAACTTGTGTCGCAGGATATTAACTCAACGATACTATATTTTATATCATAATATATAATAACAAGAATACAACAAGTATATTACAAGGGCATTCAGCTATTATATTTTTAAGATTTGATATAGGCAGATATCAAATCTTAAAAATATAATAGCTGAAAGCCCTTTTAATATACTTGTTGTATTCTTGTTATTACTTTTCATAGATATGAATTTAAGTATAATAGTGGTCACTTTTTGGTTGTTTTTTGTACCATATGATACTCTAAGGTGGCATCAAATTAATAATAGTGAAAACTTGTACCAAGAATACTACAAGTAATTTAGTAATTACTTGTAGTATCATTCATCATTCATTGAGCTTTTAGATTTTTTAATTTTGATATGGTTTAGGACTAAAAGAATTAATTGCTGGGTGGCGCTAGTGTCTCATACTACAGCGTCTTGATCATTATTTCAATTTAGTACTTTATCTCACTACCGCTGCCGATTCATGAATTCAGTTATCACTTGTTAGCTCAAGAGCTAATAAACATTTTGAGCTGGTCCTTTTGACAGTGTGAAACCTTTCATTGACATGAACAAACGGTCACCCGTATTATGTTTTTCATTACACCGAGTAAATATATTTTTCGTGAGAAATAAATTATAAATATAAATAAGTTGCAGTGAGCAGAAAATGTATTCGCGAGGGGGTTCAAATAAAATCTCGTTGTATTGAAGACTAAAAACCTAAGTTTGTGCCATACAATTATATATTTTAGGGCTTGTATTTTTGCTGTAGTCTTTTGAATTTCACATATTCGTGCACATTGCATTAGTATGAGAAGTAAGAGTTGTTTTTTACCAAAAGTGAGTAATTTAATATATTGGAGGAACTCCTATAATTAATTTTTTTCCCGTCTTTTTCTCACTTGCTAAATATGTTAATGTCAAAGTGAGATGTCACTACAATATTATAATAGTAATATTTTGCAAATACAAATAAGTATATTTTTAGAAGGAAGTCCTTCAATGAATCAAACAACAAATACAAAGACTTCCACCAACCAATTTTAATCAAAATGACTTTTATAGTTGACTAAAGGCCTTCCATTATTAGATCTCTTTGATCCTCTCTAAACAAAAAGTAAAGGGTTTTACCCTATTGTACCTCGGCGACTTTTCGGGACTATTTACAACAGTTTTGTGTCGGTACAGGAACTGTGGAAGAATGTTTGTCAATAAAAGCTATCGGCCGTTACACGTGTACAAAATTGAGATTTGCCGTAGTTGGTCAACACGCCAGCCTGCGACACGGGGGTCACGGGTTCGATCCCTGGTCAGGTCATGATGGAAAACGATCTTTTTCAGAATTACCTGGGTCTTGGATGTTTATCTATATAAGGTTAGGAAAGGATAGGGAATAAATTAATAAAATGTTAATCATCATTTTATTTAATCCGTAATAAATACGCGTTAGTACATTATTGCATCAATAAATTAATAAATTACATATTAATAAATTAATAATAAGGCTAAGTTATTTGTATAAATGCGAAATCAGCTTTACTGTACAAGTTAGTACACAAATCTAGATTTAAATAAATAGTGTTATTTACATTTTTATTAAATATATATACGTGTTCTTATATTTAAGAAACAAGCTGACAGGCAACTAATTATTTATTATATTTTTTATTTATTTTTTATTTGCTTTGGTATTTCTTTTGACTTTTTCAAATATTTTTATCACTACTTTGCAAAAAAATATTGAAAACTATTTTAGCTTTCGGCACGGCAATGTCAAACTGTTTGTTCGTTCAAATTTATACACAGTATTCTTAATGCCATAATAAAGAATAATTCTTCATTTCTATAACAAAAAAGTGACAAAAGAATCTAAAAATAATCAACAACATTTTTTCAAACGACTTTTTCAGTCAATTCAAATTCTCCCATCTCATACTTTTCTCCACGTTTCCACGTTGAATCATTTAAAAGCCTGATTATAGTTTTGGTGGGTTACAGAGTAAAATTATATCAGGGCTTAAGCCATGTTGAACTCCGCATCGCGTAGCCTATGTAAACTCAGGTGATTATGCGCTGCCGCCGCTCTGAAAGAGAATATTAGTTGTGTTAGTTGATGTTAGTTATGATGAGTAAAGGCAAGACAGTTAAATGTTTACGAGACTATTACACAAGGACAGTGGCCGAGCTTTTTCAATAAGAGAATATGAATCCTCCTTTTATCGAGTCGGAATGGGTTTCATTTCATTAAATATCTTTTGACCAGTATTCAGCTTCCCTGGTGCCATATTGTTGGTCTCATTGAGGTCCTGTACTAGGCAAGTAATAGGGCACTTAGGGTATGACAGAAGGTCATACCAATTGTTGGTAGAGAAACCTCTAACTCTGTTTTCTTGACATCTCTCAATATCAGCTTGGAGTTGGTTTAGGGACTTCCAGACTACCCAGGGTAGATCTGCAGTAGATGTAAGCTTCTCAACGGGTTGAATATCGGATGGACTGGGTAGCTCCGCTGTTTTGCAAATAATTGACATGGTTTTTGAAGATTCATTAGTTTCTCTTTTTAGAAGATTTTTTATTCTATCTAATACTGGACTGCCTTACGAAACTGTATCGAGTCTGCAATGGTGTTGGAATTTTTTCATAGAGCTGATCATGAGCAATTTTTAAAAAGCCAATCGGCTGACTTTGTGAAATGTAAATGGAAATGTTAAGCTAAGCCCTAACTGATACAAATTATTGGCTTATGAATTAGGTTATTCATCTGGCTCGGGTAGTAGCTACATGTAAAAGGCCTATTAGATGTAGGTGCATTGTTCCATGGAATATAAAATTATTATACACATATAATAACCGATGTTGGAATATAAAATAAAATGTGTACATAAATAATGAATATAGGAAGAGATTAATTTTTTCGCTGTTTGTACATAAACTTGACCCCCTACGAACAGATTTGAAATTGTAGGGGATCATGTTTGCCACCGATTGTACCATGGAGAATAATGTTAAGTTTTCCGCCTGGAATAAGTATTAGTTGCAGTTTACTTTGTTAAAACTTAATTTAACGTAATGGCTTTTGCTGAATTCTTAATTTTACTTAAATAATAAGGGCTCATAAATCATGAACTAATTGGGAAAACAGGGTTGTCTTTTACATAGTGGAGGTTGATTAGTATCTTGCCGCCGATGACAATGCTATCCTAATCCTAACTATATCCCAACTATCATCAATATTATAAATGCGAAAGTGAGTTTGTTTGTTTGTTAAGCTTTCACGCCCTATCGACTGAACCGATCATCATGAAATTATTGCATACACATAGGTTAGGGTACTGAGAAGGACATAGGTTATATATTACGCGGGCGAAGCCGCATTCAAATATTCATAAACGATATAAAGTGAAAAATTAAACTATTGGTTTTCGAAATACGTCCTCGTAAAAAACTAAAGACAATTTTGTCATTTTATTTAAAAGTTCTAACTCATATCTCCAAACATTTACGACAGCTATCAAAAATGTACATATTAAAGTAATTTGTAACATTCGCCATGCAAACTCAGTCATGCATTTATAATTAGAAGGTAAAAATATGGTGAAAAATTACGAAATAAATTCTCACGTGAAATATGAACGTTAATATTGTGGAATCAAAAATATTCTGGCTCTTAGTCACGTTTTGCGTTCAAATGACTACTACGTGTCGCTTTTAATAGAATTTTCACAGTTTTCTGTGTGAAAATGAAGCTGATTTATATGCAACAAGTCATTGTGAGGGAAAATGTGCTTAAATTGAAAATCTTTGATGGGAATCTCGCAATACGAGAGATCATACTAAAACTTCGTACAACAATTATATTCGACAATATGTTGTTAAGCAAAGTTAGTCGAAAAAATACCTAATGTCAATAGAGGGTTATTTTGTTGACAAAGCGAGCAGAGCGAGAAACCCCTAACCGGATTGCGATCAAATACTTCGCCTTGTTGAGTATGAGTTGGGGTACTTGGAATAGAATATACTTTGTGGCACCAATTAAGAAATACAAATTATAACATGGCCAAAAACAAAGTTGGTACAATGGCGGACTTGCTTCAGTTATCTCTTCCAGTCTCCTTAGGGTAGTTGGACACAGTGATAATTGTAATACATTTAAGCGTTAGTATCACAATAAACAATTAAACAATAAACAGTGCACATCGTAGGCATTTGCGCAGAATAAATAATTATGAAAATATGGTGAACGAATAAAAAAATATTTTACCTTTATTATTCCGTGATAAATCTCAAACCAGTGCTAGGACTAAGATAAATTTGATACCTTATATGTAGGCTTGTAGGTATTTAGTACAATTTTCAAGTTAAATCATCAATGAGTGTCCTTTTTTAAGCTTTCCAGCATTGATTGGTAAGACACGGAACAAGGACTTAATTTTTCTGGTTGTCGAATTCGATTAGCCGTTATCATCATCATCATCATCATTTCAGCCGCAGCCGCTATCATTGGATAATATTTGACAAGCAATTACTGCCGTGTGGTTTCTGGCAGAGTAGAATAGGACCACTCCAAGTCTTCCCGTGGTTGTCGTAGAAGGTGACTTAGAGAACTCAAGCTACACAAAGCTTATAAACATCAAAGAGACCTCTCCAAACCGTCTGGCCAGCGTAGCCAAAACCTCTGGTTAATACATGGCTCTGGTAGTACAGAGAGGTTCATGCTCCTGCAGTGGAAACTAAAAAGAAATAAACACATCAATACAAGCAAATATCGCTTTAGGACCAACTTAAAAAAATTACACATGATGGAAAGTTATTATAGCTGATACTTTTCATCTCGGAGGAAGCAAAAAATTAAGTGTGCTATTCCTATCGCGTCATATATCGCAATTTTTTATTTGTGATTATTCATACATGCTAAACGTGGCCTTTGGGTTTTACGACCTTGGGCTCTGTCTATCCCGCAAGGGATAAAAACGTGATAATACCTATGTATATATGTAATAGTCATAGTTATATTATCATCATTATTTCATGTAGATTTGATTGTTTGTGTGTTTGTTAGCATAGAATAGGCACCCATACTACTGAACCGATGTTCAAAATTTATTCATCTATAGAAATCTAATTTATCTGAAGGTAACTGTCATCATCATTTCGTGTAGGTAACGCGGTCAGTCGACCATGCGTACCTTGGTGTCAGAGTTCTGCGGAACCGACTCTCGGCCTTTGACATGGTTCCTTTAACGACTACCAGATGGCAGCCGGGACAAACGATTTAACGTGCCTTCCGAAGCACGGAATCATCTTTCTTATCAGACAATCAGGTGATTCATGCCTGCAATGTCCTAACCAAACTGGAAACAACTTAGCAAAGTATGCTTCCCGTGGAATCGAACCATGATCCCCGGGTCACTAAGGCAAACGCCTTAACCACTGGAACACAGAGGGTGACTATGGTGATAGGCTATAACTTATGCGGACGAAGTCGAGGAAAAATTGTAACTGTGTAATTTGTGAGTTAAAGTAGTAGTACCCGTGAGTTGCAACAAGGGGCTAATTAATATTTTTAGCGCGAATTAAGGCCGACGTTATTAATATTTTGTGAAACTTCGTTAATGTACTTTTACGACTCAATGCTCATTGTTTTAATAAAGAAACAATAAGTAAATTAAATCTTTTTTTTTTAAACTAGCCCCAATGTAAGTTCTTAAGTAAGACTTGTGTTATGGGATACTAACTCAACGATACTATATTTTATAATAGATACTTATATAGTTAAACATCCAAGACTTAGGTCAATCTGAAAAAGATCGTTTTCCATCTTGACCTGACCGGGGATCGAACCCGGGACCCCCGTGTCGCAGGCTAGCATGTTGACCGCTGCGCTACGGAGCTCGATTCCTTCTTAAAATACGTAACTACCGGTTACCTACGTAAATAGTCAGCTACTGGCCGACATGTTTCGACCTCATCAGGAAGTCTTCCTCAGGGCGAACGTGAATTGAGACGCGCGATCGGTGTCGTCCCAATCCACACTATTCTTTCTTTTTTTGTAACTGTAGATTTTAGTCAAGATCTATTTCTTCCTATCCTATATAATGTATTAATATAACAATGTCCATTCCTTCAAAGGGCGACTAAGCCCGCTAAAATGAACAATGTTTCAAGGGATAATTATTTTCGATTATGTAACTATTGTCCCGAAGAATAGTTGTTAAGAGGCTTTTAAGGATCAATCAGGGTTTTATTAACTTATTGTATATGTTCATAAATACTATTAAAAAGAAGATTTCATAGTTCGTGTTTTTTGTTTTGTAATGGATAACCCAACGATTACTGAACTGAAAATCTGTTACCTCCAAAAAGATTGTTTGCAGGTTACATAAATAATAACTAACGCGGATGATCTCGTGGAAAAAACGGTAGACAATATGAGGAAACTTAAAGATAAAAGCCCCGGCAACTCTTCTACAAAATTGCATTCTCAAGCAAGCTTTTGCCCGCTAAAACTTTTTGAAATCTATTTTACTACGGTATAAACTGGAGGAGAAAGTTTCTGCCTAAAAGTTGTTTTTTTATTTCATTTTTACCTATCTTGTTTTGTTAAATAACAGAAAAAAATACTGTTCTAAAAGGTTGTATACGCGACAGCGCTTTACTTCAAAGTTTACCTTTAGATTGCACATTTCGCAAGAAAACATTTATCTGGCACATAATGTTTAAAAAAAATATAGTATTATGAAACAATGGTATCTTAGCTTGAGAGCAAACAGAAAAAGCTTTGAAGAAGCTATTATTATTGATGGTAGCCACCCACATTAATTCTTTTCTCTTCAAAACAAAACCTTTTTATGAATTAAGTATAATAATAACGGGAATATTAAAATGGAATAACGTTTGATAATCCCATGACTTACGTAGTACATATATCTCCATGCCCATGACCCTTAAAACTCAAAGGTATTAAAGACTTCTGCCTTGCGGCGGCACAATAAAAAAATTTCCTTTGAAGGCTTTGAAGGGAAATTTCACAAAAATAAATATTTATTTGCTGTTGAACAACAGGCGAATATTGGAACAAAAAACATTTTTTTGCGACGTAGAAGGTACCTAGATTACCTACACAAGATACCTATCTATAAATGTATTACAAACAGACACATAACGATTGATTTAAAAAAAACCTATGTATTTCTAGTTTCTAGTAGTAGAATTTTTAATGTGCACTAATATTATGAAGGGGACAGATTTGCTTGTTTGTTTTTTGCATTTTTTTGTATTGCTATGAGGCTTTTTAAAATTTTTAAAATTCTTTCACTGCGGATTAAGTCGTGGAAAAATTGATACTCAGCAATAAAATTCCGATTTTGTTTTTCTTTTTCTAATTCCGTCGTCTTCTTCTAATGCTTAGATTATTAGCTGTGGTAGGTCTTTATATGCAACATGTTGACGCTTATAAGACAATATGATTGTATCACTAAGTAACTAACTATATGATATTTAAGAGCTAGGCCCTTTTCAATGTCGTTGTACATAGAAAACGTACACAAAGACTAATTTTGCCATCAAATCTTGGGTTATAAAATAAATATTAATTGGTCATAGATAGTTTTTCCATTGCATTTTTTGCACCAAACGGTTCTTTAGTGTGTAAAATAAAGATTTTATATAACACTAATGATGTGCATGTTGTTTCACGGTGATTCTGTCGTATAATTCTTGAGTCTTCAGAAGCATAAATACCTTTGAAATTGTTTTGATTACAAGTTACCTGCACATGGAATTGAACCCAAAGCTGTGTAACTGAGTAGCAAGTTAACCACTGCGCCACGGGGGGTCAAAAGCATGTATCGCATGAGCATAATCGTTTTCACATATTTTTTTTTTTGCAATTTTATCAAAGCCCTTTGTTGTAAGCGGCGTGTCAAAGACTTAAAAGGAACACATAAGAAAAATAAATACTTGTGTTTGTTTGTCGCAAAAGGAGACGCTCTGCAACTCAATATTGTTTTTAAACATTATTAGATTTAATGTGAATACTGTTAATTTTCCGATGGCAAGAAGTCCAATGCTTTTATTTGTTTGAGTAATAAAAAATGGAGCATGAAATTTAATATGTTGAAAAAGATACGGAAAACAAGATGTTCGGCAGTAACTTTTTAAATGACTTCATAAGAGGAAAAGGTTCTAAATTCTTTGGAATACATATTTTATTTATCTCTACTGACAACATAAATAAAATGTGTTATGTTTTGATTACCAGTAATATTTGTTTTACTGGTCACTTTTGATGAACAAAAAAAAAGTAAGTCGCGTGATGTAAGAACAATTTATTCAGTTCAATTGAACTGAAGAAAAATTTTTCGTGGCTGTGAGCAAAGGCTCTTCTAGCCATATCAGTTTTGCTTCCGAATCATTAAATCTCTAAAAAAAGGTGTAGAATTTTTTTAGGAATAACCCAAAAGTAAAATTAGTTCAAAGTCTACGACTTTGAACGATAGTAGAAAAGAATTTTAATATCAACTATACCGATTTCCATGGCCTTTTTTTTTTGCTAAAGGGCATTTTTGACCATGAGAGTGAAGCCTTTAAAGTTGAGAACTCCAAGAAAAAGAGTCTTTTGTTCACCAGTAATATTCACTTCACCGGCAAAAAAAAAAGAATTGTAAACATCATCAATGCACCTGATGTAAGTACATTTTTTTCAATCAAATAATAGTGGTTAGCAACAGAGCTATCTTGAAGCAAAGATAGACGAAGGGTGAGACCTGATAAGTGTCACGGCTCCAAGAACTTGTGAAGTATTTTATGCACCAGTTATATTCGTTTTATCGGCCACATACTAAAAAGGACTTATATTGTAAAAAAAAAATCGTAAACTCACCTGATGTGAGAACAAATTTTTTCGTCCAAAAAGGGAGGTGTTGTAGAGGGTAGGAGCAGAGTTATCTTTGAGATAAACATGGCCTTCCCAACCATAATGGTGAAACCCTTAAAGGTGAGGGCTCCAAAAAAATGTGTAGTCTTTCATTTACCACTAATATTCGTTTTGCCGGCCACATACCAACAAGAAATGAGATGGGTAAAAATCGACAATTCACCTGATGTGAGAAAAATTTCTTCAGTCAATTAATTGTGGCTAGGAGCAGACCTATCTTTGAGATGAGCAAGGCATTCCCGACCATGAGGGCGAGGCCCTTAAAGGTAAGGGCTCCAAGAAGTAATATTTGAAGTATATATTAAAAAGAAAAATTCGTCAATTCACCTGATGTGAGAACAATTTCTTCAGTCCAATAATGGTGGCTAGGAGCAGAGCTATCTTTGAGATGAGCAAGGCCTTCCCGACCATGAGGGTAAGGCCCTTAAAGGTGAGGGCTCCAAGAAGACCAAACTTCAGCGCCGCTGCGGCCAGGAACGGCCCGAAGTTCTTGTTCCGTCCTCTTCCCGTCTCGATTGCCTTGGGTGCTTTCAGGGAAACACCTGGAACGGAGAAAAAAAACTTTGTTAAAAATATTCCATTTAAAATCAGTACTTACTTTTGTTAATAAAAATTTAATTAAAAGAACAAGTGCTTAATAAATTTAGGAAATATTCGTTGAAACCACCTAGTCAGGGCTTATAATACATTCAAAACTCGAATAACATATTGTACTAGGTGCTTCCTCAATATGCTCTAAATGTCGCTTTAACCAAATCTTTCATTCTAAACTTGCACTCCTTGTACCATCTGTAAACCTCGGTAGACAATGCTTAGCAATAAGTTAATACTTTTTGTGTGTAAAATTTGAGAATGTATGTCCTGTAAATGAAATGAATAATAAAAAATAGAAGGCGATCGCAAAATATGCATTTTTATGTACATTATAAATTAATAAATACATTAATAAAGACACGACCAATGTTTAGGATTATTAAACCACTGTTTACTAAGTGACAAGAAACTCTACTACATAGCTCAATAATTTTATTCTTCTTCTTCTTCTTATCGAGTCGAAATGGTTGCAATACTATTATATTAAATATATTTTGACCAGTATTTGGCAACGCTAATTGCCCTATCGTTCGCCTCATTAAGGTCCTGTACGGTGCAAATAGTGGGACAGTTTGGGCACGACAAAAGGTGAGACATGGTTTGATCGGCACCGCAGTCACACAAATTGTTTGTAGAGAAACCCCACCTGACTCTGTTTTCTCGACATCTCCCAACTCCAGCTCGGAGTCGGTTCAGGGATTTCCAGGTTGCCCAGGGGAGGTCTGCACCGGGTGGGAGTTATTAAAAGGCTGTATTATTCTGTACTTATTTAAAAAAATGTAAATATTCATTTCTCTTCCAAATAAGGGCTTTACAAACAATATATCCAAACAGTGTAAACAGCGTTATTTGTCCAATTTATTAACAATAAAGTTCTAAGTACACAGTGTCAGAGATCTTTATTAAATTTGGAGCAAGATGCGTCTAATAAAACACTAAACAATGTTATATTTATTAGAACTAGAGATTTATTTAACAGCTCCGTAAATTTTACCCAAAAATAAATGGTCTTAATATTTCGTCTTTATTAGATAGCGTGACTTCTTGTGTTTACTTGTTTATTTTTTCAAAATCTTTAAACTAAAAATGGCTTTATTCTCTGGGGGTGACATAGTCTAAAATTTGCAAGAATTACATAGTGGTCTTCCTTCCAGCGATTACCAGCAAACAAACTAGTACGTAAGTGTCATCATCATCAGGGCTTTTTTACTCTGCAGAAGCACGACCCTCTCTGTACTACTAGAGCCAATTGATATTAGCCTGAGTAGTCAGAGAATTTGGCCTTCACTTTACATACTAGCCAAACGGGTTGAGAGATGTCTTTATGCTTATAAGCTTTGTTTAGCTTAAGTTCCCTAAGTCGCCTTCTACGACATCCACGGGAAGACTTGGAGTGGTCCTTTTCTACACTGCCGGGAACCACACGGCGGTAAGTGTCATTCAAGTTTTATTTGTATTTAGCCTTTTTACTTGGGAATCAAGCTCAACAAAGTCCTTTACTTCTCAGGAACCTGTTTGGACACAATTTAGAAGAGACCCAGATGATATTCCTAAATTGCCTGATTCTTGAATGCCTAATTTTGATACAAAGACTCCGATCTGTTATTTTTGAAAGTAAATAAGGAACACTCACCGACACCAAGGCTTCCATCGTGGTCTTCCTTGCCAGCAATTACCAAGTCAGCGTTGTCGAACAACCTGTACCTCAATGACCTCGTTGTGGCAAAATGCCACAACTTGTTACCGATGAGGGACTGTGCTTGGTCTTCCAGTGACGTGCCTGCTCGCGCTAGGGTCTCTGGCTTCGTTGGGATCTCTGCTGCTGCACCGTTGCTGGAAGTAGATGAAACAACCAATCATTAGTTTAGTTCCAAAACGAAGGGTCTCAAGGGACAAAAAACTTGTGTCATAGGATTACTAACTCAAAGATACTATATTTAACAATAGATACATATTAATAAAGAAAGAAAGAAAGAAAATCTTAATATTGACAAAATACATAATAACAAATGAATCATTAGCAACTCTTAGCAAATTAAAAATAAAATTGCCGAAAAGGTGGCCAGCTCAGCTTTATGCTGATAGCTATTAAGATAGTCATTCAAGACTAGACCCAGTCCAATTAGGGCAAGATCATTTTTCATCATGACCTGACCGGGGTTTGAACCCGGAACCACTCGTGTCGCAGGCTAGCGACAGTAAAACAACCAATCATTAGTTTAATTCCAAAACGAAGGATCTCTCAGGGGAAAATCAGCTCTAGTAGTTGTCTGAAATGTCTTTTGTTTAGGAGTAACTTCAATTTTTAGAGTTTTAGTTTCACAAGAACTACTTTCAGAGCTAATTACTACAATTTTCATTTATATCTTGTTTTATTTTGGGTTTCAGATAATCTAAAAATAAACCAACCATTCGTTGGTTTAACTTAAGTATATCAGCTAGTTTTTTAACCTATATTTTTTTTTATATTAAGAATCCTAAAATATCAATAAGGCATTTTCTACACGACCTTTTCAACCAGAGCTATGATAGAAGTAATATGTTTTAAGCGATCAATGTCGGTAGACAGAGTACACAACGTGCCCGTTTTTTTTCTCTTTTAATAATACCTTGCTAATACACAATGTTCCAGCCACAATCTGTATGGCATTAAATCAATAGCTATATCAAATTCGATATTTAGTGCACAAACTCTGTTATACGTATCACTTATTAATTCCGTTTCCATTGCTTGCTGAATTAACCATTTAAATAGAAGCAATCAGCTACAAACCGCAGTGGAATGCGGTTTATTTAACCTTTTCGAACTGCGAGTTTTGACAAATCGTAAATTTAAAATGCCTTTTGGTTTGGTTTTGTTAAATGTATCCAATTAGTATCTAAAAATTAATGGCTTGAAATTGTAAGCCACTGCCATTTATATTTAAGCATTACTTTTGAAGTCCAAATCCTTTGAAGGTAAATAATTTGTTGAATAAACATATAATCATCATCATCATCAGGTCTTTTTAAGTTTCCACTACAGGTACACGACCCTTTCTGTACTACCAGAGCCATATTAGCCAGAGCAGTCAGTGGATTTGGCCTACACTTTCCACGTTGGCCAGACGGGTAGGAGAGGTGTCTTTGATGTTTATAAGCTTTGTTTAGCTTGTATAATAATGTTTAAACATATTATAATAACATACACTAAATTTGACTTGCTTTTTAAGTTTGGATTTAATAATCAGTTATGTCCTATACCTTAAGTGAAAGCGTAAAGTTTAAGGGGACCAGTACCAGTACCCATTTAAAATAAAACAGAAAACATTGAAAATTTTGGCCGAGGCCCTAGAAAATCCTTCAAATTACTGTTTACAATTTGAAGCAAATACATGATTCTTGTCTCAGCGTTTCTGTCAAAAACAGCCACTTTTGGCGAAAAACTAAGCTTCATATTCACACTTTATACTGTTAACAGTAGTGCATAAAACAGTTTGAAGGGTTATTTATTTATTTATTTAAACTTTATTGCACAATTATAAAAAATGTGTACAAAAGGTGGACTTAATGCCATATGGCATTCTCTCCCAGCCAAACCTTTGGACCAAAAAGAAAATTAAAAATGGGTGGTGGGGGGTGCGATAAAGTGCCAGAAAAAAAAACAGTGTCATAATATAAATACGCTAAAAAATAATATAATATAAATCAATATACCAACTAATACTGACCAATAAATACTGACGATATTATAATACTATTGCATAAACCAACGTGCAATACAACTAAAAATATACCAACATAAATATAATAAAAATATAACATATAATTAGATACATATCTATAAAAACATAAATATATATAAATATATACATATAGGGGATGATGTTATCTCGGGCTTTGTCGAATAAAATTTTATTTTTCCCTTTCATACCTCTCTAAGAAACGGTTTGAATGAGTAGCAGTGTCTGTACTGATATAAGCCCAACAAACTGCTTCACCAACCACTGCCCTTGCCAAGCGTGGTGAGTAGGTTTGGCAAAACCCCTCAATGATAGCAATCCTTGTGTGGAAGGCCTGGACCTATGACCTATAGTGGCCTTTGCACGGATGTAATGATGATGATCTAATAGCAATAGACCCTGTCTAACCTTGTAAGACAAAGACGTAATCAAAAGTTAATAGAGCAGATTCTACATTGAGCTGCAAATAGAACCAATCTTCTGCAAACCTCAAATGATTGCAGCTTGTTTCAATTCATTTGATCTGCTTGTGTATGTTCGCAATTGAATAGTAAATGAAATGTGGCTTGCTATCATGAAAATTTGCATTGCATTGAATCAAGTGTAGTCGGGAATTCTACCTGCATATATCGGTAGCATACGAGTAAAATCGCTACAGCTATGGATACACATGCTAGTTCATTTCAGCCGCAAGAAGTCCACTGCTGGACATAAGCCTCCCCCAAGGATTTTCAATACGACCGGTTGGAAGCGGCCTGCATCCAGCGCTTTTCTGCGACCCTTATCAGGTCGTTCGACTACCTGGTAGGTGGGTGTCTAACGCTGCGTTTGCCGGTACGTGGTCACCATTAAAGAAGCTTTCTGCCTCATCAGCCATCGGTTCTTCGCGCTATGTGCCCCGCCCACTGCCACTTCAAAGAGCTAATCCGCTAGACTATGTAGGTGACCTTGGTTCTTCTAGGGTTCTCCTTGTTTCTAATTCGATCTCGCAGAGAAACACCGAGCATAGCCCTCTCCATAGCTCTTTGAGCGACCTTAAGCTTTCTGCAGTTATGAGCATATGGCCTACACTCTCCACGCTGGCCAGACGGGTTGGAGAGATCTCTTTGATGTTTATAAGCTTTGTTTAGCTTGTTTCCTAAGTCGCCTTCTACGACATCCACGGGAAGACTTGGAGTGGTTCTATTCTACTCTGCCGGGAACCACACGGCTAATGTGGTATGCAGCGGTATGCTTAACGAATACCATTTCCCTTTCCGACCCCGCCTCAGGCATCATGATCAAGAATCGACTCGCGATCTACCTTTTCCGTTTATCCGCAGCTGTCCACACGTGCTAATAAGAAGCACGTGTTCAAAACTAGCATTGAAGCAAGCTACTGGCACCGTGTGGTTCGCGACAGAGTTGAATAAGACCACTCCAAGTCCCGTAAATGTTGTAGAAGGTGACCTAAGAAACAAGCTAAACAAAGCGTTAAAACATCAAAAAGACTTCTCCAACCCGTCTGGCCAGCTTTGAGAGTGTAGGCCAAATCTTGAAACTGCTCTGGCTTATGTATGGCTCTGGTAGTACAAAGAGGGCCGTGTATGGTGCCGGACTTGGTGTTAGGCCCAACACCATACATGAAGAGATGTTGCTGCTTGCTGGGTTAAAGGTGGTGGTGTGGAGATACAAGATCACGTCACGGAGATAGTAGTTTATTGCTCTTGCTGGTTACATGGTGACGGCTTGGTGTGACGGATCCTATCTCGATGGCAGTATCCACGATAGTCTCTCAGAGAGCCATCAATAGTATCTCAATTAGTTCTTAGTTATTGAAATTATTGATATTATAAAAAGAGCTGACACGCGCCCTACATCATGAAGGCTGCGGGTCGCTAAATGTGCGAGGTAAGCTCGTACAGGCCGTGATCCTGCAATGGAGACGAAAAAATACCTGAAGATAATGATGCGTGCGGATACATGCTACTTTGGACTTGATGTTACTTAATTCCTGAGCTTAATTTGTCGTGGTTTCCTGGTCCCGACAATTAATTGCATTTTAAACTTTCAACTCACTTTTTTCTGTTTTTTAACAAAACATCGAGGATATGAGTATTTTCGTTCCTGTGGTAAGGTTTTGTTAATAATTATATTATTATAAGGAAGCCAGTACAGCCGTCCGGTCCGAAGCTGGTGTTACCAGCGAGTTCAGTGTGGCGGTGGGCCTGCACCAGGGATCGGCTCTAAGCCCGTATTTGTTCCTCCCGGTAATGGATGCTTTGACATTAGACATACAGGAAGAGGCACCCTGGTGCATGCTTTTTGTGGACGACATTGTCCTCGTTGGAGAAGAGGGAACTGAGGTCCAGAGCAGGCTGGTAAAATGGCAGCAAAGACTGGAGAGTTTTGGCTTCAAAATAAGTAGAACAAAGACTCAGCAGCTGTTCTGTGATTTTGGGGCTCAACGCAGCTTCTCTCCAGTTGCCTTAGGTGGTGAATCCCTACCAGTCTGCTCCGACTTTCGGTACCTAGGTTCTCTTGTGCAAAACGACGGTGATATAGACCGAGACGTGAAAAGCCGTATAAACGCAGGGTGGATGAAATGGCGGCAAGTCACAGGCGTAACGTGCGATGCTAGAATGCTCCTTAAGCTTAAGGGAATAATCTACAAAGCTATTATAAAACCTATTATACTATACGGCTCAGAATCGTGGACCACCAAAACAGTAGATGAAAGACGACTCCATGTTGCGGAAATGAGAATGTTGAGATAGATGTGTGGTGTAACGCGAAAGGACAAAGTAAGAAATGAGTACGTAAGAGGAAGTTTAAAAGTAGCACCTGTGATTGAAAAATTAAAGAGTTATAGGTTAGGTTGGTATGGCCATGTTTTGAGGAAGAATGAAAGTCATGTAACGAAAAGAGTTTTGGGAATGGAAGTTAGGGGTCATAGAAATAGGGGAAGACCAAAGAAAAGGTGGATGGAATGCGTTAGAGGGGACATGTGTAAGAAGTGTGTAACAGAGAGTATGACCAGCGATAGAGTGAAGTGGAAGAAACTGACATGTTGTGCCGACCCCACATAAAGTGGGAAAAGGTGAAGACGAAGAAGAAGGAAGCGAGTAAGCCCATACACAATGAGGTTATCTTGTTTCGTTTAGGAGTTCGATCTTTCGAGTTTAGATCAGGACAGCTTCTTAATTTATAATAATAACGTATTGTCACTCAATTTAAACAAATATGCACAGCTCAATAGGTTGAAGAAACCACCTTAAAATTCAGTAGCCAGATTTATCCCCAAACACACAAACAAGATATATTGTTAGTGAAACAAATATTTTCAAAAAGAAGAACATAGTACCATCTTCATCATCATTAGGTCATTTTAGTCTCTACTGCAGAAACAAAACCCTCTCTGTACTACATACCAGAGCCACATATTAGCCAGAGCAGCTCCACGCTGGCCAGACTGGTTGGTCTCTTTGATATTTATAAGCTTTGCTTAGATTGTATATCCTGAGTCGCCTTCTACGACATATAAAAAACTTGGAGTGGTCCTATTCTACTCTGCTGGAAACCACACGACAAGACAGTAGAGTTGGTGAGTAATATAAGTACCTCTCGTCAACAATCATGACGTCATCACTGAGCTGCACGGACGCCGTTCGCAACATCCTGTCCACGTATCCTACCAGCTCGTAGGCAATGCATGATGAGGTCTCCCGCGCCGCGCATTCGTAGCTCAAGCCTCGTTTGAGCGATTCTTTTCAAAAACAACCCAGATACCAACATCTTACACCCCGCAGTATGAGGAAGGCCAACCTCAAGTAACGGGAAAAGATGAGGAAGAGGAAGAACATAGTATCATCATCATCAGGTCATTTTAGTCTCCACTGCAGGAGCACAACCCTCTCTACACTACCAGAGCCATATATTAGCCGGAGCAGTCAGAGGATTTGGCCTTCGCTCCTGGCCAGACGGGTTGGAGAGGCCTCTGTGAAATTTATAAGCTTTGCTTAGCTTGTATTTCCTGAGTCGCTTTTTTTGACATCCACGGGAAGACTGGAAGTGGTCCTGTTCTACTCTGCTGGGAACCACACGGCTAGATAATATAGTTGGTTAGTAATGTAAGTACCTCTCGTCAACAATCATGACGTCATCACTGAGCTGCACGGACGCCGTTCGCAACATCCTGTCCACGTATCCTACCAGCTCGTAGGCGATGCATGATGAGGTCTCCCGCGCCGCGCATTTGTAGCTCAACCCTCGTTTGAGGGATTCTTCTGTTGGTCTAGTCTGGAAAGAAGAAAAGATAAACATTTTTATAAAGGTATTTCTCAAAAAATCTCTTAGATTGAAGTTAGACCATTAGTAAATAGTAGTAGTATCTTAGTACTTTTGTTTTCTATTTTAACGTAACTGCTCAAACAGTGTTTACAACGGTCATGCTGTTTATACACGTTTTTTGGGTCTCAACCTAGCTCAGAACGTAGCATGTATTTTAGATTAAGTCTTATTGATTGTTACCTGTTGTGTATGTCTTGAGTTAATAAATAAATAAATATATATGGTCATTTAATCCATAGTCATAATCTTACAAACTACTATTCAGGGACTAGTCTCTTCACAAGTCTTTCTAGTTATACGCAACAGCTCAAACCCTACTCTGACTAGTATATAATCTATGGTGTAACAACATTGTGAAGAGAAAATAAACGTTTTTTATTTTAAAAAAAATGACTAGTTTGGCACAAAAAACACAGAACATCATCAAAACGTCATTATAAATCGTCTTTAAAAAATCTTCTATAAACTAAACTGAGGCTTTGTTCAAATCACGCTAAAGGTCAGCGTAAAACAGATGACTGACTAGATCTATGTGGTCCCAATCTATACATCATTCCTACGATGTTTTTCGGACAGTTGCCCATAGATGGTACCACAAATACCGACACAACTTTGTAATTCAACGAATTTCCAGCATGCCTTTGGAAAATTTGTTCATATTGACGGGTTGAGTCATCCCTTCGAGGATCTGACAATGTTTAATTAACTTATACTAAAGGTAGTAATCAGATATAGTCAATGTCGTGGGTCGCACCTGGATAAGATGAACACAGGATCGAGACGGATGGCGGAAACGAAGAGAGGCCTATGCTCAGCAGTGGGCGGATAATGGGTTGAG
This sequence comes from Rhodophaea formosa, assembly GCA_963082605.1. NCBI lineage: Eukaryota > Metazoa > Arthropoda > Insecta > Lepidoptera > Pyralidae > Rhodophaea > Rhodophaea formosa. The sequence continues at coordinate 5,615,045 of OY720225.1, read as the reverse complement.
ATAATGATGATAGGTAGTAATATTGGATAGACCTAGACCTACATTTAAGTTATATAAGTACTTATTTCTTGACTTTAAAGGGTAAAATTTAAAGTTATAATTTTATTAAGGAGTGAATCAAACTTAGCCTTTTATTAGTCACTGTACAACTCTCTGGAGTATTGTGAGTTCGAGTCGTTTCAAATGTTTCAATGGCTGTGTTTAACTCAATTTGTAGCTACCGCAACTTCTCAACTAAAACTTGTGAAGTGAGTGGTTCTTGGAATATAGCCCGGCTACATTATAAAGTGACATCATTTTATACAATTTATATGACTAGTAGCTCTGGGAGCTGTAGACTTTGTCAGTGTTTATTTTTAATGCACTATGTAGCTAGCTCCAAGGGGTCTTTAGTCGTTTCGCACCACAAGCGAACGAACGGTGCGATTGCCCAAGAGCCTTTTTTGAATGGGTTCTTTCGCACCGCGGTACGAATTGCCCAATAGCTCTTTTTGAATGGGTTATTTCACACCGCGTTGCGGATAGCCCAAATATTAATTTGAATTAGTCAATTCAATAGTGATTAAATCTGTGATTATGCCATGTTAATTTTTTTTAATTTCCATATCTGTACAAATAAATTCAAATATTTTCATCATATGAGTCTAAATCGGACCGATGCAAAAAGCATTAATTCGTTTCGCCCCGTGGTCCGAATCGACCCATTCCAAAAGATTCCTTGGGCTATTTGCACCGCTCCAACGACTGCGGTGCAAAAGAACCCATTCAAAAAGGGCTCTTGGGTGATTCGCACCGCGGTTCGAATCGCTTAGGGTGCGAAACTACTAAACCATTTTAAGGTAGGGGTAGAGTGCCCTCAATCTGTAATGCAAACATCACCAAAGGGCCCCCAGAAGGGACGGAATTATTTTACCAATGAATGCAGAACGCCGTTCAATAATTTAGCAAACAGTTATCAATTTGTGCAGTTAGCTTCCACTCCCACAGTGGCTAACCGCCTCGCCTATTGACATCATTTTCCTGTTTTTCCTCCTTTCCCAGATCAACACGGAAGAAACGATTATGAGTATCATCAAATAACTCAATGCCAAAAAATACACAGTGTGTTAAAATAATGAACTACGCATTGTTAAAAGTCAGCTGTAATGTGTTAATTGGACAATGATATCATCGCACAATCAATAAACAGTTGCATAGCATTTTGTGCAGTTAGATCCCAATACATAATGAAGTACGTACCGTATTGCACTAGTTATGCACTGATCAGTTGATTCTTATTTATAGACGTTTATCGCATACAATATAGTCTACTTTGTATCTCGATCAATGAAAACCTGGGTGACCAAGCTTCGCCTGGAAGCTTAGAGCATTAACTGGAAGAGATCGTTTTTATTGCCACATCATCAATTAGGTCCTTTTTAGTCTCTACTGCAAGAGCACGACCCTGTCTGTACTACCAGAGGCATATATATTAGCCAGAATAGTCAGAGGATTTTGCCTACACTCTTCACGCTGGCCCGACGGGTTGGAGAGGTCTCTTTGATGTTTATAGGCTTTGTTTTGGTACACATTAGATAACTGACTAATATTACAAAAGTAATATGCTGATGAAACCCGATTTTTTAGTACACAATTGAAATAGCAAATTTTCCCTCGCTATCACCACTTTCCCGCCTTGGACGGTGTCAATTTACGCGAGGTATCAATTATAAGGTGAAAAGTGGAAAACTGGGGCATGAGGCTCAAGTTCCCAGCGAGTTGACGTTAAGGCCAAGTCTTGTACCAGCTTTTATCGTCAACTTACTTGTTCCTACATCGTCGTTCGCGTAATGTACAGCCTGTGTTATAATGATGAGCTATAAAATTGTAAAGTTTTATTCACATGTTTTACCTGCGAAAATACATAAATTGCCTTAAGGTGAAGAACTGATGGTACCAATAAGGAAGGCATAAATATTTGGCAATATCATAAACCTTGAGGCACAAACAGTTTGTTAATAAAATCCTGTCAAATTTTGAAAGGGGCGACTCCACCCGTTAATATCATCAGCTTTTTCTAAAGGACTAATGGAAATTCAAAAAGGAAATTCCCTACAATAAAAAAACAATATTTTCATACAAATTGCCCTACTAGCTGAGTAGGGCAATATGTATGAAAAAATTGTTTTTTTTTTTCGCGTTTCCGTCGTTATTCCCATATGAAAAGTTGTTCATATTGACGGCTTGAAAAAGGGTTTTATTAACATTTTGCATTGCAACTAGGTATTTACGACTTGAAACTAGAAGAATGATATATTAAAAATAAATAAATATTTACGGACAAATCACACAGATTGAGTTAGTCCCAAAGTAAGTTCGAGACTTGTGTTATGGGATACTAACTCAACGATACTATATTTTATAATAGATACTGATATAGATAAACATCCAAGACCAAGGGCAATCAGAAAAAGATCATTTTCCATATTGACCTGACCGGGGATCGAACCCGGGACCATCCGTGTCACAGGCTGGCGTGTTGACCGCTGCGTCACGGAGCTCGTATATTATGCAGGATTTAAGTACCTAAAAATGACTCTGCCAGCTTTTGTCCGCGGGTCCGCTTTCGTTAATGTCGATCCCAGACTAGTAACTATTTGCGGGATAAATATTACCTCATATGATAATCTGGGTAATAAACTGTCTAGATACAAAATTTAATCTACAACCCTTGAGCCGTTTGGGCGTGATTGAGTAACAAACATCGAAACATAAAAACCTGCATTTAAAAATATACATGGCGAAATTTTGATCGTTCCGGACCATTAAAGGGGTGATTCAGCCTGTCAATATAAACAACTTTTCCTATGGGACAAATGCTGTAAACTCGAAAAAAATTTTGACATTCCTATACAAATTGCCCGGGCGGCTGAACACTTTTGTATGAAAATGTCGAAATAAAATTTGAGTTTCCAGCATTGGTCCCATAGAAAAAATGGTTCATATCGACGGGCTGAATCACCCCTTTAAGGGTCCAGAACGATCAAATTTTCGCCATGTATAAGTAGGGTTACGGTCTTCGCCTTAACTAGCGTACGTAGTAGCTTAAACCTCGATAGAGCATTTATGAGTTACCGTACTCTAGTATTAACCCGTTCACGATGGAGTAAATGCGTTTAACCAACTGCGATGCATGAAGAGCCATGCTCATAAGAGGCTTATTCAAAATTCAAAATGTTTATTCAAAGAAAAGGGCTTTGCAGGAATTTTTTCATGTCAAATCAAATTAAAAAATTTCTTATTAAATAATGTGTGTATTTAATTAATTGCTGTTCAAAAGCTACAGACTACTAGCGCTTTGGAACCGACCAATGCGGAAAAAAGCCGCAAGCCGTAGCGACGCCAATCATTTTATTCCTAATACTTTACAAATAGTAAGAAATTCAAGAATGTGAATCATATAAGCCTTAGTAAATAACCTAAAGTATTTTGGGAATCATGTTTTAATATTATGAGAATCAGTCATTAAGAGAAATAGTAATTACCGCCAAAAACGGTCGTTTTCGGCGGTTATCTGATTCTTATAATTCTAACTGATTCTGATAATATTAAACATGATTCCAAAAATACTTCAGGTTATTTACTAAGGCTTATATGATTTACATTCTTGAATTTCTTTCTATTTGTGAAGTATTAGGAATGAAATGACTGGCGTCGCTAATTCTCGTCTGTCACTATTACGAGCTCCGTGGCGCAACGTTTAACACCAGCCTGCAATACGGATGGTTCTGAGTACAATCCCCGGTCAGGTCAAGATGAAAATCGATCTTTTCAGATTGACCTGGGTCTTGGATTTTTATCTATGTAATTTTTTTTGACAAATTACACAGATAGAGCTAGCCAAGCGTTGTGTTATAGGATATTAACTCAACAATATTATAATTTATAATAGATTCAAGACCCAGGTCAATCTTAAAAAGATATTTTTCCATCTTGACCTGACCGGAGATCGTACCCGGGACGTACAGACCTCGTCAAAAAGTAAATGGTTGTGTAAAGCGTCATTATAAGCTTCAAACATTAGCTTTAATTTACGCGAACGAAGTTGCTGGTAAACAGTTATTGTTATGTTGTTTTAAGAATAAACTACATTAAGAAGCCTTTAACTTGAAAAATATGAAACCATTACTGGCCACTAACACATCAGAAAATAAAATAAAAAAAACCGGCCAAGTGCGTGTCAGGCCACGCGCAGTGAAGGGTTCCGTAGTTGCGAATGACAACTTTGAGTTCACACTGTTCATACTCGCACCTCACAGTTTAACGACCAAAAACATCTAACAATGAAAATTGTATGAAGTTTCACATTTTCCAGTACATTTTATAAGTTAGTTGCCTATAACTTTTTAGTTTGCACATGGTACTCAGCTCTGATAGTTTTCCTTTCAACTTCAGTATATATACTACTGCTGTAATTTTTTTCACGTATCCATATATAACCGTTTAGCAGATAGAGGGGGGAGACACTTACCTCTAACAAAAATTTGCACTTTAAAACCAAATACTTCGGAAACGGATCCCTAAATCGAAAAATGGTGATCTCAACCTTACAATATTTTTCAAGACCTATTTAACGATACTCCACACGATGGGTAAATAGAGAAAAAAAAATAACTCCCCCACTTTACTTGTATAGGAGCTACCCTAAAAATTTTTTTATCAAGAGTTTGCTCTACCACTTTTTTGGCATGATTAATATACATACCCATACCAAATTACAGCTTTCTAGTTCTTATAGTCTCTGAGTAAAACCGCGGACGGACCGACAGACAGACAAACAGACGAAAATGGCGAAACCATAAGGGTTCCTAGTTTACTACGGAACCCTAAAAATCACAACGAAAATCTTAAAGCTTTGTTAAAATTAAGCTAACTGAGAGCAGCAAACCATTCAGCCTAACTGATGTTCGAGAAATGTTGTTATAAAGTTACTTGAACAAAACCATTTTCTCTACATTCAAACTAACTCAAGTTTAGTCGTAACAAACTGAGTTTAAACACAACCATTGAAACAGTTGAAACTACCCTCACAATACCCGAGAGATTTGAGTAAAGGTTATATTATACAGTCAACTTTAGGGGCACATACATTTTCCAAAGTATTAAAGTATTTTAAGGGTTCCGTCCGGGTAAATACCCCTATTCACGAGATTTCAATGTCCATCTGTCTGTCTGTCACCAGGCTGTATTTCATAAAGCATGATAGCTAGACTAGCTAGTTAAAATATTCACAGATTTTTTTTGTGCTATAACAAGAAATCACTACATATTATAAAACAAAGTCCTACGCCGCGTCTGACTGTCTGTCTGTCTGTCTGTTCGCGATAAACTCAAAAACTACGTCATGGATTTTCATGCGGTTTTCACCAATGGATAGAGTGATTCACGAGGAAGGTTTTAAGTTATAATGCCCGGGCGCAGCCGGGTAGGGCTGCTAGTAATACATTATTAAAACAATAAATAATTAAGGAGAAATAAATAAATCGCATACGACAACATGATATTGCCGTTTTTGATCGATATTTAGAAAAAGGGAAAGGTAGACGCTTGAACTATACGCATAATATTTGGTTGTATGTTCACTTAAAAAATATATACTTTATCAAATTAATCTAGTCAATCTTCCAAACAAAAAAACAACTTTTTTTGCCATAATTGCTCGATAGGCCAATGTTGAATAAATTATTAGTGGCGCTCGCATTAGGCCGATTTTTTAAATCTATGCTTTTATTATAAAATGTAAAAATTTGATGTTTTTTTTGCATTGAATAGGATCAAAACTACTGGACTGATTTTGGAAATTCTTTCATTTATAGAAAGCTATTTTATCTGTGGGTGACACAAGCTATAATTATCGCGGACGAAGTCGCGGGAAAATTGCTATTGGTTATATTTTATTCCACCTTTTACACCTGTTCCGTCTAATATAAGTATAAAGTTTTTCCTATACTGTAACTTTTAGAGAAATTTTGGTGTATATCTTTAAAGTTCGATGGCAGCAAATGCAATTTGTCGCTTTTGTTTTGGGAACAAAAATGTTGGTAATTCATTATGAACGTTTAAATCTTTTGTTTTCATTGACTTAGAAGTTTAATTTTTGAACACCTTTTAGGGAGGCAAACATGTCTTAAGGTGAAGTGAGTTCAGACGATACGACACACTAGCGCCACCCAGCAATTTATTCTATAAGTCCTAAACATATCAAATTTTAAAAAATCTAATAGCTGAATGCCCTAGTATATTACTTGTATCGTCTGAACTCACAGCGCCTTAAAGTGTGAAGTATCATTGAATTCGTATTTTCCTCGGAGTGTCATTGGCTATGTAAGGTCAGCAAAAATTAATAAGGCGGAGGGTGCACCGGGTGCAGTCCCCACTTAGATGGGTGACCGCAAGTGGCACAAAAATAACTCAAACGCCTCCGTGCTTCGAAAATTGCGGTTGTAATAGTTGATGGCAGTTGTTAAGCTATGTCAAATTCCTCTAGGCAGCTTGAAAAATCTGACACCGGTGTTAGCCACTTCCACACGAAAAAATAAAAAACAAATACTCGTATTTTTTTTTTCAATGCATTTGCTAATAATACGGTTCTTATGACATCGAAATCTGTATCGTAATGATGTTTTTACGGCACTACTGCTTTTTACTTTACACCAATCACAACCGCTCAATAGGTCAATGCCACAGATGCAAAATTTAAAAATTTTCATAGAATCCGAGCAAAGAGCATGAAAACTTTTTTTTGATTCGTGAGATGTGATTTTTAACCGACTTCGAAAAAGAGAAGGTTATAAATGTACTTTTTTGGCGAAAATAAACTTGAGTAAATGTACCTGATTATTATAAATGTATTTTTACAAACCGCTTTAGTTCCTAACTTTTATAAATTCCTTATTTGCTGAACTGCAATCTTGTTTTAGTTTATGTTGATCGCAAATGTATTGAAAAACGTCGTATGATACTCGGACGGTAAGCTGTCTATTATAGTCGTCGGTTTATTATAAGCACTCGGCTTCGCCTCGTGCCTATAAATACCTATAATGTCCAGCTTACCGTACTTGTATCATAATGTACTATTCATGTATTATTAAAATACGTAACAATGGGCTACTCACATAATAGTCAGGTAATAGCCGACATATTTCGACCTTATCCGGAGGTCTTCCTCAGAGCGAATGTGAATCGAAATGCGCACACGATGTTGTCCCAATCAGTGCGGAATAGGACGACAGTATCAATCAGTAGCTGACTATTTACGTGAGGAACCCGTTGTTATGTATTTTAATAATATATTAATAGTACATTATGATACAAGTACGGTAAGCTGGACATTATAGGTGTTCATAATAAACCGACGACTATAATAGACAGCTTACCGTCCGAGTATCATACGACGTTTTTCAATACATTTGCGATCAACATAAACTAAAACAAGAATGCAGTTCAGCAAATAAGGATCAGGAGGAGGCAACAATCTCACGTTAGTTTTAATCTAATTTTATGTAGCCTAGGCTTTATCCTAAATGTTAATCAGCCATTCGTCAAGTCTATTAGCAGCAAGGAATCCTGTTATGCTTTCATGCGTCTTCATTTGCCGGAGGCCGTGTTGCTCGAAGGTCTTCATACTTCGAGCAACACGGAAGGGAGTAGCCATACGCTGCATTCCCCTCTGTCAAGGTACAAGCCAAAATTAGGCATATGCATGTCTATGTGTTAGTTGTGTGTGACTCATCTGTACACAAATTATTTTTTCTTTTTATGTCATTTTTTGTGACAATGTCATAATTACTATCAAGTGACAGTTTAAGTTTTGTATGTAGGTGTGCGGAACTAAACTTGTGTGCACATTTCCCAACGCAAAAAACGCCAGAAAAATTGTCATAGTACTCGTAAATTGTCGCTTTGCCCACTCCCTCCGTCCGGTACGGAGGCCGTGTTGCTCGAAGGTCTTCATAGAAAAGTATTGTTGCTAGCTTCTGACGCGATTTCTTGCTAGCCAGTGTGAAGTCACGCAATGAAATATTGAAAGAAAATTTAAATACATAGAATTCACTGTCATGATACCGTTATCGTTGAAGAAGCGTTTTCAGGTTTTCAGGCTCTTTTCAGTGACTGCGATGACTTATCTTGGCATGGAATAATAGAATAGTTTACCATTTTTCCCTAATTTACTGTGCGTTACTAAGGGGAAATATGAATTTTACGGGTTCCAGTGATATCCCCATCAATCTATCTGTAATATGAAAATGAATCGCTGAACGTGTTGCTAAGCGCAAATCTCTAGAGCAGCCGAACCGATTTCACAATTTATCTTTTTAGAATATTCCTTGAAGTACGAGGATGGTTCTTGCGGAGAGAAAAATTTATATGTACCACGGGCGAAGCTGGGGTGAACTGCTAGTTTGAAATAAATATCTCTGATTTCTTTCAAATGAGGCAGCACTGAACTCCAAAAAATCATGTCCCCTTAAATTGTGTTTGAAACAGGAATTCTAGTGTGCATATCGCCTCACAATATTTTTCATCTCCGAAGTAGGTAGTGGTCGATGAAAATGACCATATTTGAGTCAAACTTTTTTCAATGTACTTTACAAGTACTGAGTGCACTAAATTCGATTAATTAATCAGACAGATCAAACTACAGGCTAAGAAGTTACTGGTCGAGCCGGTTGGGGTTTGACTCCCGTTCCGAGGCATAAAACGCACAGAAAAGACGTACGGCGTAGGCGCAGATACGGTGAAGGCGTGATATGTACTATGATAGGATTTTAAACCTTATAGTCATACTTAAAACGACCAATATCGCATGAAAATAATATTTAAGGCCTGGCCGCTTGTAGCATCTTGCGGTAGTTAGTGACTAAGTTTTTCGCTCGACGCTGGTCGTTTTGAGTATGACAATAAGGCTTAAAATCCAAACATAGTGTCCCACGCCCGAATCTTATCTCCTTGCCTTCTTTGTTACTTTTACGACTTAGGCTCCTGAGCCACAGCGGCTTCATATTTACTTATTTTGTGCAATAAACCCAAAAAATTCCGATCTTTGTTTTATTTTAAATTGAAAGAGTGGATTAAAGTGAAACTAGGGGTTATTGTAATTGAGTAACTTCTTGCTATTTGAGATTCCCTGTTTCAATAGTCAAGCCCAGGGACTCGGGGTACTTAACATGTCTTCGTTTGTATAAATATCCAATTCATCATCATCATCATCAGGTCTTTCTAGTCTCCACTTCAGGAGCACGACCCTCTCTGTACTACCAGAGCCATATACTAGCCTAAGTAGTCAGAGGATTTGGCCTACACTCTCCACGCTGGCCAGACGGGTTGGAGAGGTCTCTTCGATGTTAATAAGCTTTGTTTAGCTTGTGTTTCCTTAGTCGCCTTTTACGACATCCACGGGATGACTTGGAGTGGTCCTATTCTACTCTGCCGGGAACCACACGGCGGGTAATAGAGGTTTGATAAATATCGTCATCATCATCATCTCAGCCACAGGAAGTCCACTGCTGGACATAGGCCTCCCCCAAGGATTTCCAATACGACCGGTTAGAAGCGGCCTGCATCCAGCGCCTTCCTGCGACCCTTATCAGGTCGTCCGACCACCTGGTCAGTGGATGTCCAACGCTGCGCTTGCCGGTACGTGGTCGCCATTCGAGAACCTTTCTGCCCCATCGGCCATCGGTTCGTCGCACTATGTGCCCCGCCCACTGCCACTTCAAAGAGCTAATCCGCTGGGCTATGTCGGTGACCTTCGTTCTTCTACGGATCTCCTCGTTTCTGATTCGATCTCGCAGAGAAACACCGAGCATAGCCCTCTCCATAGCTCTTTGAGCGACCCTGAGCTTTCTTATGAGGCCCATAGTAAGGGATAATTTAATAATAGAGGTTTGATAATTGATAAATATCCAGTAATTAAACCTCTATTAGACTAAAACCAATCTTTCGTATTAACCTTATACCACAAATAATACTCGTTAAAGCGTCATCAAAAAAAGTCAAGCATAAATAAAAAAAATAGTTCCTCATAACTGACAAGAATGAATAAGTCATCTAATTGAATTTGAAATCAGCAATTAATGTCTAATTAATCAAGCCGAACAACAAAGTAGTGAAAATTTCCGATTATTAAATAAAAAAAAGCGTTCTGCTTCAATGACCAACTCATAAATATAAACAATAATCACTCAAAAAGTAACATTAACTACTGTTAAAACAAACGCAGTAAATTTTTTCGATCCTAATCCTAACTATCCTAATCCTAACTAATATTATAAATGCGAAAGTGAGTTTGTTTGTTTATTTGTTTGTTTGTAACGCTTTCACGCCCTATCTACTGAACCGATCAGCATGTAATTTAGGTCATCAATAAATCTAGGCATACACATAGGTTAGGGTACTGAGAAGAACATAGGATATATATCACGCGGGTGAAGCCGCGGGTAACAGCTAGTTTTATAATATAAAGCAGATAATTCTTATGAAAAAGACATCCATCCAACATCGTAATTCATATTTTGAAAACCCGATTTCAAACTCTTCCGTCGCAATTTTTAACTACAAAATTCAATGTAAAAAATATAAATTTTATCACAGAATAAGTAAAATCAAATTTAAATTAACGAACACTTACACTCATCTTTCAAAATTTTTCAAAACTAATTACAACTTAATAAATCACTCACCTCATTGTCAATTTCACTTGCCCTCACGATCCCGAACAACAAAATCGATAAAAGAATTGCGCTCTTCATTTTATTTGATTAAAAGTCTGTCACTTCACTAGCACTAAGTGCACTAAATTCGATTAATTAATCGTTATAATCGTGATTAATATGGCGCACAGATTGTTGCGCACTTAGAGTTGTACGGCAAATGCAGAAATTTGCGCTCTCATATGTCTTTATACGTGAATGCATGACTGCACAGCACACGCAGTGGGGCTAACGTTTTTGATATTAATTTAGCCAGTTATTAACTTAAACTTTAAAAAATTGCCGTGTTTGTCCGAACACTTTAAGCTAATGTCACTTGAATGGTGTAAGGATTGTACTACACCCCTTACGTCGAAATCGGTTAAAATGGTAAATTAAAGTTGTAATTTTTCTAATCACATCACATTTCAAACCAAAATTTTGACTAATACGAGTAAGATAATTTTAAAGCATAGCGTAATAAATACGACTTTATACAATAAAAAAAATGAAAATTGACAGTAATATAGGTGTCTTTGAAGAAAGAGTTCACAAATGTATACCAGTGGTGTGATTTGGTGGTCATTTTCTACATACAAGTAGGTATGATATTGTGAACAACATATATTTTCTATTCCTTTTTACATAACCAACATACATAATTTTGACATTACAATCATATTGATATTTTTTTCTGTTTAGAAGGTTAATTTTTTTATGTAGTTACTCATATCAAAGAAAGAATCACTGAAGACACCAGATGAGTTTTATAACCTTTTATTTTTTCCATGCTGGTTTGGGAGAAAAGAAAAAACATAGAATATACCAGCTGCTTTTCTTCCCGCGCAGACCGTAAAAGCCGGTCAAGGGATTGGGCGAAAATCTAAGGAATCACATTGGTACTTACACCTACAACCCATCACTATTTTAATTCAGTTTTCCACCTTTACGCCCACTACTATGCTAAACGTAGCGTGTAGGTTTTATGACCTTGGGCTCTGTCTACCCCGCAAGGGATAAAGACGTGATAGTATGTATGTATTTAAAAGTACCAGGGAAAAAATATTATAATAACAAAAATTCGCAATGCTCACTACCAATAGTAAGACTATTATCGTCTACAAATAGGTATAACATTTGAAAAAATAAAAGTCTTAGCCCTGAAAAGCGTTGTTTACAAAACCTTTTTATAAATAAACAAAGTCAAAGTCAAAGTCAAAGATTTTTATTCAAAATTGGATAATTGTATCTCTTTTTGAACGTCATATTTTTTACTTTATTATATTTAATTTTTAATATGCAAAATCGAAAAACTACTAGCGTTTCGTAATGACCACTGGTGAGAAGAATACGCCGAAAGAAACTCAATCCAGACAAACGAAAGCCGAATCTTCAGCAATCGGAATAACCGAATTGTTAATTGGATGAGGACTGGCAACACCGGAGCTCAGATGTCATTTTAATAGCTCCGTATTTAATATTGTAAAATAATTGTAAATTCGATAAATATTGGAGTATAGATAAATTAATATTGTAAAATAAACATAGTGAATGCAATAATACTTGTTGGTGTGTGTAAATATAACGCTGTTTGTGAGAAAATAGTGCTGTAAGGTTGACGTACGGAGGTTACCGGCCGGTACTTTGTTTACATTGATTCAAAAGGTAAGAAAGGTCATATTTTACGCCTTTTATACATCTTTCGGCTCCATACGTCCTTTATGTACTATTTCCAACGATATTTCATGCCACACAAAGGTACATGCCCACTCAAATTTATTTGTAAAATATTTTTTTTTGTAAGTAGGTAGGTTAGGTTCGTTGGTTTTGCTGCCCTGATTTTACAATATCTGTCGCTCGTTTTCTTCCCTATTATCGACCCCCAGTTGTATAACATGCCCCCCACATCCACAACCACCCGCGCTGTTACTGCCCGTCAACTGGAGATACAACTGAAGGAAGCGCTGCAAGAACTACAATTGGAGAAGAAAGAAATAGATAAATTACTATTGGAAAGGGAAGAAAATGACCGAGAATATGAACTAATGCGTGTTAGAAACCTTTCACTGGAACAAAAACTTGCAGAGAGCTTAAGAACATGCGATGACTTAAGTGAGCAGCTAAACCAACTTAAGTTAGAAGTAGATTCTTTCCGTCAATGCAGTGATACGTATGAGCAAACCCTTAGACGTATCACTGATTTAGAAAAGGAGCTGGGAGAGGCATATAGGCAAATAAGTAGTTACGAGCAAGATGCCCAGTCGCGTCAGTCAGCGGAGGTGTCTAGCCTCTACGCCGAGCTCATAGATAGTGCCTATGTGCCCCTTTCAACTAATTCTTCGGTGATTGATCTTACAAGTGAAACATCCTCTTTTGATATTACTACAAATAACCCAAAATCTGAGATCAGTCACAATAAAATTAAAAAACATTTAAAATTAAACAAAAAAATTAAGAAAACCAAATTAAGATTAAAAACACATCTAAGAAAATCATGTTTAATTAATTCCATTTGTTTGAATTGTGAAAAGTTACACTTTGAGTTAGACTTAAGTAATAAACAACTGACGGAAAGCCAGGAAGCATATAATGTAGATAGAATCAGACTAGAATCTCATATAATGAAACTACAAGAAGATTATTCTATATTATTTAGTAAATATGACCTACAGAGGAAGCAAAATACCGAACACTTGCTGGCCGTGGAGAAATTGATCAATGACAGCAGGGGCAATCAGGAAACACTTGACATATTATCTAAGAGTTGCACCTGTGGGCAATTTAACCAGCCTATCATCAATGACTTCACACCAGTACTCTCTCCATGTGACGGTATTTTGTCTACCAATTTGTCTCATTGTGTCAACCCCCCTAGTAATACAATAGTTTTTTCTGATAGTGTAGGTTGTAATGTGGGTCATATATTTAGTGAACATCTACTGAACTCTTGCATAAATTACTGCTCACCAAATGCTACCTACACTCAAATTATAGATAAAATTACGACATGTGATTATAACTGTAATTCTACTATTGTATTACTAATAGGAAATAGTAGTAGATTAGGAAAGAAAGATATAATGTATTGTATAGAATCTCTAAAGGATCTAAAGGTATTTAAAATAATTTTATGTGCATTTCCATATATAAGTTGCCAGTCCCCATCTTATAATAAAAGCATTCACTATTTAAATAATTTTGTACATACCTTGACATGTCGTCATAGTGACAAATTTATATTTTTTGACACTAATAATTTTATTAGTGATTGTTTTTTAACAGAAGATAGTGTCTATCTTTCGAAGTATAACAGACATAAATTAGCTACATTGGTAGCCTATAATATTAATTCATGGACGAGTTTACATTGTAAACAAAATAATAGATTTAAGATGTCTACCGAGCTACCGGAAACTTGTAACGGTAATTCTGTAGAATTGACAACTAGATGTATAGATTTGACGACAGATTTAAACTAAAAAGTAGGACAACGGGAAAGCCTCAAGAACTAAGAATAGTACATCAAAATTTACAAGGTCTTCCCGGCAAAGAATTATTAGTAGAACTAGTTTTAGAAGATTTAAATGTGGATATTTTATGTTTGACGGAGCATTGGCTCAAAGAGAGTGAGATGATGTTCTGCCTATCTAATTATAACATTGTAAGTTGCTTGAACAGAAAGTCTGCTGATCGTGGCGGTTCTATGATATTTACTAAAAATGGTATCCATAGCAAAGAGCGGATGGATATTGTCAGACTTTCTGTTGAGCGCTGTGCTGAAGTGACCTGTGCCGAGCTAGTTGACCATATAATTATCTGCGTGTACAGTCCGCCTAAAAAACATTTTAAAAGTTTCTTAAAAATAATGGATGAGGTCCTTAAGACAGCATCGAAAAGTAAGAAACAGTTAATTGTCTGTGGTGATTTTAATATTGATATTTTAGTAAATACCCCAAATAGCACACAATTTCTTAACCTCTTTAAATGTTACAATTTAGAAAATGTTTTCTTTGAACCAACTAGAATCACTGCCACAACGGCCACATGTCTGGATAACTTTTTTTGCAGTATTCAATATGTAGATACGTCTATTATCAATAAGCTACCATCTGATCATACAGGTCAATTTGTAACTTTTGTCAATGATTCCTCTTGTCACCCAGTGGAAAGTAAAATCATGTGCCGACCCATTACAAACAAAAATATTTTAAAATTTAAAAATAATGTCGAAAATAAACTAAGTTCGATCTCATACACAGGTAGTAATCCTAATGAGCACTACACCAAATTATTTAATACTATTTCTTCTGAATATTCAAAAACGCTTAAACAAAAACCAGTCAAAGTACGTAGTAGATTACATTTCAGTGAATGGGCTACTACAGGTATTTATATAAGCAGAAGAAGGTTATTTGATTTATATGCGCAAAAACAGTATAATTTTGATCCCAGCTTTATTGAATATGTTAGGTATTACTCTAAATTATTTAAAAGAGTCTGTAAGCAAGCTAAGTGTATTGTTATTGGAAGGAAGATAAATGAAGCGCCTAATAAAATCAAAGAAACTTGGAGCATCATAAATAAAGAGACAGGTAAATTCAAATCAAGAGAAAATATTAGCAAAATTAAATCTGGCGATAAAACAGTTACCTCTACTAAAGATATAGCCAACACGTTCGAGAACTTTTTTACAAACATTCCTCTTGAACTTACATCTAACGTAAATTCTTGCCCTAAGCGTGCTGAAGATATACTTATAAGTAATGTCCCTCATTGTAATTCTAAATTTAAATTTGATCACATCTGCCCTAGTGATATAGTTGATGCATTTGAACAGTTAAACTTTAAAAAAACTGAAGACCACTGGGGTATGTCAGTTAGTGTTGTAAGACATATTATTAATATTATTGCAGCAGATTTAGCTTTTATTTTTAATGAATGCGTCGACGAAGGCATATTTCCAAATTTAATGAAATGTAGCAAATTAATTCCATTATTTAAAAAAGGAGAAAAAGTAGACCCAGGAAACTATAGACCCATTTCTATTTTGCCAGTTTTGAGCAAGGTGTTTGAAAAGATCATGCTTAATCAAATGCAATACCACTTTAAGACTCTTAACCTTTTCCATAGCCAACAATTTGGTTTTACTGGCGGAAAATCAACCACCGATGCGGGAGTAGCACTTGTTACTCAAATTTACGATGCATGGGAGAATTTTCAGGATGCTTTCGGAGTATTTTGTGATCTATCTAAAGCATTTGATTGCGTAGATCATGAAACACTTTTGCTCAAGCTTCGCCATTATGGTTTTGATAATAAATCATTAGAACTCGTTCAATCGTATTTAACAGATAGGCTCCAGACTGTCGATATAAATAACATAAAATCAAAGGGTTCTAATCTCAAACTCGGCGTACCGCAAGGGTCAATCTTGGGACCCTTTCTTTTTCTAGTATATGTCAATGACTTGCCTTATATGGTTGAGAATAAAGCTGGCATAGTACTGTTTGCCGATGACACATCTCTCATATTTAAAATAGACCGCCATAGCGATGATACTAGTGCGGCGAATAGTACCTTGTCTGGAATTTCAAATTGGTTTTCAGCCAATAACCTTATATTAAATGCCAAAAAGACCCAATGCATTAGGTTTGCTCTCCCTAATGTGAGACAACCTTCGATTGACATACTGATAGATAGTCAAAAACTAGATTTCGTGCAAAATACTGCGTTTTTAGGAATTACAATAGATTCTAAATTGCAATGGGGCGCTCATATATCTAAACTAGCCAAAAGACTTAGCTCTGCAGCTTATGCTATTAGGAGGATCAGACAGCTGACAGACGTGGCAACTGCTAGGCTTGTATACTTTGCTTATTTTCATAGTTTAATGGCTTATGGCATACTTCTGTGGGGAAAAGCTGCCGATATAAATACTATATTTGTACTACAAAAGAGAGCGATCCGTGCTATTTACAGCCTAGGTCCGAGAGAATCTCTCAGAGAATTGTTTAAAGAAATAAATATAATGACAGTAGCTTCTCAATATATATTTGAAAACATAATGCATGTAAGGAAAAATATTTCACTTTTCAAAAAAAATTGTGATTTCACAGATAGGTCATTACGTAATAAAAACAAATTGTTTTTTCCGCGGTATCGGCTTAGCAGAGTTAGAAATTCGTTTTTGGGGAACTGTATACGCTATTATAATAAATTGCCAGAATCGGTCCTTGATATGCCTGATAGAAAATTCAAAGCGTATGTTAAGCAAGTACTATGTAAAAAGGCTTATTACAGGACTGATGATTTTCTAAACGACAAAAATATCTGGCTGGAGCTTGGCGCCGGACTCTCATAATGGCTTATATGTATTAAATATCACGAAGTGGTACGTTTTGTACGAGTACTTATCATATTTTGATTTGACATAAATTTACATTTATTTAATTATTCATTTTTTGAAAATTATTATTTGACATCTCTCATTGAATTTTAAATTATTATTTGACATATTTAATTGAATTTTAAATTATCACATGACAATGTAAGCTCACGTCCACATATTAGTTCTAAGTAGGTACTTGTATGTCGTAGATTGTAAGTTGACGTCATTTGGAGAAAATGCGTTGTGCAGTTTGTTGCCGCTTCTTCTGCACTCCGCCTTGGAAGCGGTGTAAACTTAGCTTTAAGTAATTTATTGACGTTGACAATAACATAACATTGTAAACCAATTGTAAATGTAAAGTGACGTTCAACAAATGATATTTAAAATATCTTAAGATGAATAAAATTTTTTGACTATTAGGATGGTCGCATAAAATTTTATTCGTCCGGATAAACAAGAATCTATAAACATGGTCGGAATTGCTGCCTCCTTACAAATAAAGTGCTGTAAAAACGAAACTAAATTACATATACAAGATGTTATGGTAAACACCGGTGTCCCTCAAACCATCAGATCATCCTATCAAAATGACCAACTTCTATATTGGACTAATGCTAGAAAGTTAAAATAAAATCGTAACAATATAATATAACACAATAGGTAATACTTTACAAATGGTCCCATCAAATTTTTATTAAAATGTGTCGAGCACTTTTTGAAAAAATACACAAATACCAAAAAATATATAAACTGCCGTTTCGTTTACGCTTATTTCCATTTTATTCTTATACTTAAACAAATTGATAGGGTTGAAGTCGGTTTTTGTTTTTTGTTAAAAATATTATAATTTTTATATTGTCTCTCTCTGACTCTGACCATAATCTAGCCTCGAGGCAAAAATATGGTCCAAGATGGAACTAGCTTACTCAGAAGAATTTTACTTATTCACTCTAACTACTTTTTAAAAGATTCTGTTCATTATGGGGATTAAAATATGGAGGGCACTGGAAACAGGCCACTCCCAACTGGTCGTATTGGAACTTCTTTAGGGAAGCCTAGTCTGTTCATTGACAACACTGCGGGCAGTAGACTTCTTGTTGCTGGGATGATGATAATAAGAAGTCAGGGAATTTTTAATGCTATATCTCTTAACTTTTGGAGTAAAATCATTATAGACTTGAAGGTCTTGATAAACACCAAAAAACTAACTATTCAAAAGTTTTAAAGTATTTATCATTCTGTACCAAAACAACGTACTTCAATTAAAGTAATATTTGAACCTTTCCCAATAGCGAAAATAGCCAAAATTGAAGAAATTAATTTGTTTTGAACCAAAAATACATCCGAAAGTATTACTTTTCCACCGACTGAACCTCAATTGAATGGAACCGTCATGGATGACATCAGATGGTCAGTGGAGCATATGGCTCTCAGTTCTCAAAAACTGTTAGGTAGTGTAGAGAGTACTCGTTAAAGTGTGGTTTCCATTTCTCCCCTTACTGGTTCTCTTACCAAGCAACCCACACGTGTGTTGTTTAAAAACCCTGGACTTAGATTATATAAAGCCTAGATAGACTCTACAGGGGCTCCTAACCTATACACTCAAGAATGAAACCTAGCGAATACTGTCATCTGACATGAGAGAGAGAGAGGGAAAGAAAGATATTAAAATAACTAAAGCAGGTGTGACAACAGATAAAATTATTTAAAAGAACGTAAGAAAATCAACTAACTATTAGTTATCTAAACGATAGAAACATAACACTTAGAATCGCTTTAAAACTTCATCAGTAGTCTTTTGTCGTCAGAAGGTAATTAAACCCAAACAATAAATAAAGATGCAATTATTTTAAAAGAACGAGAGTTGCTCATGCATAATGAAAACATAACAGCGGGGAAAATCGTAGAAAAAAATACTTTCAGAGATGTGGAAAGCCAAACGCAGCACGCAAGCAAATACCGAGAGCCGTAATTATCGATCTATTATGTATACTGAGAAAGAGGGTTGAGTTGGCGTTCGTCCAGTTAAGGTTGGCAACAGACGTCTTTGACAAATATGATTAAAAAGATTCAGATACATATATAAAAGATCCAGATAAATAAATTGGCAGTGTAGTTCTCGGCAGAGAAGAAAAGGTCATTCCAAGTCTTCCCGGGGATGTCGTAGAAGGCAACTAAGGAACACAAGCTAAATAAAGCTTAAGTAAAAACATTAAAAAAACTTCTCTAACACGTCTGACCAGTATGTAGAGTGAAGACACTGGTAGTAAATAAGGGTTATGCTCATGCAATGGAGATTCAAAAAGACGTGATGATGATGAGATAAATAAATAAATGTACAGAAACAAAGTAGGCAGTAAGTTGTAAACTTATGTTGTAGGATACTAACTTTTGAAACCCAGAGTTGTATATGTGCAGCATAATAATAACGTATCGACTGGCAACCTCATACAAAAATATTGGACCAGATTAAGGCCTGTTTTTCCGCGTTAACCTTTATTTTAAACTGAGATAATTTATAAATAGACATGACTTAAGAAAAAGAAGAAGAATTTATAAATATTTAGGAAAAATACTGCCACATTTTGAACAAACCGTACGAATTAGCGGTTGACACCACATGCAAACGCAACCCTTATTGGCTAGCTACAGAACCCCAGCAAATAACTATTAAAAGAAGTTGCAAGTATTCGAATCTAGTCTTTCGTATGTCTTATTAGCGTTTGCAGATCTCCTATTTGACTAATAAAGTGAAGATGGTCGAAAAACCATCTATTTTTAATGGTCGCGTGATGTTCTTTTTTAATGATTACGTAATTTAATGATGACAATATCTTAGTTGTTACGTGTGTGTTAATATGAATGATGACGAACAAGATTTTTAGACGAAATCTAATGATCAACGTCTTCACAAAAACCTATTATCCTTTTTATTGATTTGGGTATGCTAGATTTTATGAAGGTCATGATTTATCTTTTTATGTGAAAGAAAATATCATTCTAAGAAACTAATTTCCGTATTTCTGCGATTCCATAAAGTTTTCAGTCCTCAAATCTATACGAGTACATATGACAGTCTATTTTAACTATTTTACACGTTGATCATGAGCACAAGCATTTGTAATAACAAACTATTAATTGCATATTATAAAGTCCACTTAATTCAATTTGTAAAATCATCTAAGGCAAACAACAACATGCTAAACGTGGCCTTATGGTTATACAGACCTGGGCTCTGTCTACCCCACAAGGGAAAAAGACGTGATAGTATGTATGTATGTATGTATCTAAGGCAAACCCCAACTGCTCTCCTTGACTTCCCACCACAAACTCCCAGTAAGTTAAGGCCGCACACTATGCACAGTAGCGACGCCAATCATTTTATTCCTAATACTTTACAAATAGTAAGAAATTCAAGAATATAAATCGTATAAGCCTTAGTAAATAACCTGAAGTATTTTTGGAATCATGTTTAATATTATCAGAATCAGTGAGAATTATGAGAATCAGATTACCGCCAAAAACGGCTGTTTTTGGCGGTAATCACGTTTTTTCTTAACGACTGTTTCTCATAATATTAAAACATGATTCCAAAAATACTTCAAGTTATTTACTAGTGCTTATATGATTTACATTCTTGAATTTCTTTCTATTTGTAAAGTATTAGGAACAAAATGATTGGCGTCGCTACTGTGCCTAGGGTGCCCCCTTAAACATAGAAGTAATTTACTTGTGTTTAATTTCATGTCTTTGAGTGTTTATAATAAACAACTGGTTGATGCCCGCAATTTCAATCGCGTGGACTTTATTATTAAAAGATTCAAATACGAAGTAATATATGTAGATATAAATATTTGTAAACACAGATGTATGCAATTCAAATTGATTTTTCACCAGGTGTTCCAAATCCTGACTTTTATACCTCAAAAAAATAATGCTCTATCAGGCTGAACGACTTTTGTTAAAGCGTCTTTTTTATATTTCTCTTAGCTGGACCATTATTTTTATCCATCAGGTGTTCCATTTTCTAAAATCAATTAGGTATATGTTGCCCATACATGCTTAACAGCTATTTAACAAAAAAATATATTATTCGAACCAAACAAAAGTATTTCTGGAGATTAGCGTGTACAAACAGTGTAAGGAAGGGGGCGTCCAAATTTTGGATTTAACTCGAGCTTGGCCGCGGAAAAATGCTAGTAAGATATTAAATACTTTCATATTTGCAAAAATCTAGTAAAGTACTCGGATGTTAAGTGTTTTAGCCACATTTCAAAATTATTTCCTTTTTAAAAAGCTTGCAGCAAGCCATAAATACATACATAATCATCATCCCTACCGTAAGCTTAGCGAACAAAGCTCCCGTGAACAATGTGATACTGAAAGCTTTTATAGTCAGTTCTTTGTACGCAGCTTTTGCGACACTATTTTAAAACTGTTTAATTTAAGGGGAAAATAAATGAGATTTTTCTCCTTGTTGTTCTGGGAAAATAAAACAATTCTAGAATGTACCAAGAATCTAGTTGAGGGATATGGAGTACACAAAAGGTAAACAAAACCGGCCAAGTGCGTATCGGGCCACGCGCAGTATAGGGTTCCGTAGTTGCGAATGACAACTTTGAGTACACACTGTTTACACTCGCACCTCACAGTTTAACGACCAAAAACATCTAACATTAAAGATTGTATGAAATTTTACATTTTCCAGTACATTTTATAAGTTGGTTGCCTATAACTTTTTAATTTGTACTTATTACTTAGCTCTGATAGTTTTCCTTTCAACTTCAGTATATATACTACTGCTGTAATTTTTTTCACGTATCTATATATAACCGTTTAGGAGATAGAGGGGGGGGACACGTACCTCTAACAAAAATTTGCACTTTAAAACCAAATATTTCGGAAACGGATCCCTAAATCGAAAAATGGTGTTCTCAACCTCACAATATTTTTCAAAGACCTTTTTAACGATACCCCACAAGATGGGTAAGTAGAGAAAAAAAAATGACTCCCCCACTTTACTTGTATGGGAGCTACCCAATAAAAAAATTTTTTTCAAGATTTTTTTCTACGCCTTTTTTGCCATGATTAATATACATACTCATACCAAATTACAGCTTTCTAGTACTTATGGTCTCTGAGTAAAACCGCGGACGGACAGACAGACAGACAGACAGACAGACAGACAGACATGGCGAAACTATAAGGGTTCCTAGTTTACTACGGAACCCTAAAAATGGGTAAAAACAGGACCCTATCAACGAGACATCACTGTCCGTCCGTATGTCCGCCACCAGGCTGTATCTCATGAATCGTGATAGCTAAACAGATAAAATGTTTACAGATAATATAGATTTTTTATGGAAATGAATGGAATGAATATTGTCAACCGAAAAATCGGAAGACTTCTCAAGTCCTTATCTTCCGATGAGTGAAGGAAACGGATGTTAGTCACTAAGAAAAAGAAGATGTATAATGCCTAATTTTCTACACCGGTCTAGTAAACCGGTCAGCAACGGTTTGCTCGCTCCATCGAACTCACATGTGCTATATCCATATTTAATGTTCGAGCTCAGCCAGAAATATAAACGTATGCATTTATGTTTTACTATTATTATCACTGTTTCCAAACGAGAGAGTACCTACCAAAAAATAAAACAATAATTTGATATTGTTTATCATTCAAGCAAGTTGCCTCTCGTTGTTTTCATTTATTAGAAGCTGGAAATGGGTAATGAAAATGACCATACTTGAGTCAGATTGCCGTGTAGTTCTCGGCAGAGGAGAAAAGGACCATTTCAAGTCTTCCCGTGGATGTCGTGGAAGGCGACTTAGGGAACACAAGCTAAACAAAGTTAATAAACATCGAAAAGACCTCTCCAACCCGTCTGGCCAGCGTGAAGAGTGTAAGCAAAATCCTCTGACTGCTCTGGCTAATATCTGGCTCAGGTAGTACAGAGAGGGTCGTGCTCCTGCAGTGGAGACTAAAAAAGACCTGATGATGTGATGTGTGATTATTATCGCTGCTTGCAAACGAGAAAGTCAAATTTTTGGAATCGCTCACTAAGATAGCGGAGACCGAGAACAAAGTAGGAGAAAATATTGACAGCCTCCAAGGCGCAGTTAGTAATACGCCAGCGACACGATGGGCACGGATTCAGACCCCGGCCAGGTCATGATGGAAAATGATCTTCTCATCCCCAATCCATCGGAGCAAGTAACATTCCAAATACCTTTTTTCCCGTTCCCCCAGACCAACTAACTCCTACCCTGTCTTTCTGTTCCTGTTTTTCTGCCTCCACCATGTCTTGAAAACTTTCAATTTCAACGATCCTTTAATAGAGTAAGTATATTTTTCTACCACAGAATAGAAGCATCTACCAAAAAAAAGTGACGTTGGTTATGATGACCTCATGAAAGAATCTCATTTTATTTGTTTATTTATTGTTTAATTAATATAGGTTTCTTTGAACACTTATCAATTGTCATATTTGTGTTTAAAATTTTTACAACAAAAAATTTTTGTTGACGTCAATAATAACTTATGGCTTAGTTTAGGCAATGATGGGCAATGATCTTTTCATTTCTTAATTAGGTAGAAAACACTCACAATAAAAAGAAAAAAAGTATGAGCTTAAAACAAGCTTGTTACGAACAAAAAAGTAAATCACTACTCTGGAGTCACTTTCCTTTATTATATTACGTTATCAACACTCATTATCTACGAAGTGGAAAATTCTCAGAAAACTCCGAGATGTAAGAGACAATGACTGGGGTGTAACCTGTGACGCCCGTCTGGAGAAACGTATGTTTCTAATGAATTATCATGTCAGAGCAGCCCGTAAGACAAAATATGAGAATGAGTAAATAAATTAATACATATTTTAGGGATATACCACTCAAATTTAGCTAGACACAGTAAGTTAATATAAATTGTGTCGTAGGACACTAACTCAACGATACTATATTTTATAATAGACTGGCAGTCCTCCCCGGCTGCGCCCGGGCATGTTTTATTTTAAACCTACCACATGAATCACTCTATCAATTGGTAAAAACTGAATGGAAATCCCTTTAGTAGTTTTTGAGTTTATTGCGAACAGACAGACGCGGCCAAAGATTTTGTTTTATAATATGTGTGAAGTTTGTTTGTTTTTGTCGTAAAAGGCGACTTAGGAAACACAAGCTAAACAAAGCTTACAAAACATCAAAAAGACCTCTCCCAACCGTCTGACCAGCGTGGAAAGTGTAGGCCAAATCCTCTGACTACTCTTGCTAATATATTGCTGTGGTACTACAGAGAGGGTCGTGCTCCTGCAGTGGAGACTAAAAAAGACCTGATGGATGGAAGTGGTCAACACTGGTGTCAGATTTTTAAGCTGCCTAAAGGCATCTAATGCTTAACGACTGCCATCAACGATGAAAGCCGGGACCAATGGCTTAACGTGCCTTCCGAAGCACGGAGCAGCTCAAGATATTCTAATGCCACTTGCGGTCACCCATCCAAGTGGGGACTGCGGTCACCCATCCAAGTGGGGACTGCGGTCACCCATCCAAGTGGGGACTGCGCCCAGGGTTGCTTTATATGCGGAAGCGCTTGTAATGCTTACATCCACTAGGCCATCGGGCACTCCTATGTATGATGTTCTATCGTTGAGTTAGTATCCCATAACACAAGTCTCGAACTTACTTTGGGGCTAGCTCTGTGTGATTTGTCCGTATATAAAAAAAAAGAAAAAATATCTATGAAAACTATATTTTTTCATCATGAAGTGAAATGAAATGAGAATGCCGAGGTATGGAGTAATAAAGATGAACAAGATCCGGATTAAATATTCTAAGAGGAAGTTTGAAAGTCGCACCAATACTGGACAAAGTAAAGAGCCAGCGTTTGACCTGGTATGGCCATATCGAGAGGAGGGATGCCGATCACCTGGCTAAAAGGATGCTCCACTTTAATGTGTTGGGACATGGAGGAAAGGGAAGGCCGAGAAAGTTGTGTAGGGAATGTGTGAGTAATGATATGAAGGAACGGGGAGCTAGTCAAATCAGATGAGGTATATTCCATTATAGTCAAATCAGGTATATTATTATTATTATGTAATTTAAATAAGTAAACAAAATTTAAGCTTAAATTGTTAAGGAATACTGCTTCAAAATTGACCTGCATGACTCTCACAAACCAACTAACATGGCAATAAAATTGTAATCAGAAAAAAATAAACAAAAACAATACGTCAAAAGCTTGTAAAAATTAAAATGTAGAGACAAATCACACAGATTAACCCCACTTTAAATTGTGTACTTGAGTCGTAGAATATTAACTGAACGATGCTATACTTCGTAATAAGATCGTCTTAAATTAAAATCTGAACCCGAGCCAATCTGAAAAATATAGCTTTCCGGCTTCACGTTACCGAAGATTGAAGCCAGGTTCTTGCGATTGGAAGCCTGCAGTACAACTGGGCTGCTAGAATCAGCTGACATTCATTATTTTCTTTTTCTCCTAAACCAACAAGGAAGGAAATAAATGATTGATCGAGTCTCAATGAATAAAACATGAAAGCGTAACAAACTTATTTCCGCAATTGTAATTACAATTTATTATTGTTGCTTAACATTTAAAAAGAATGATACATTAACGAAGTTTTACTTCATTATTGTACCTATCATTCGAAATATGACGATTCATATATCAAAATAAACATACATAACATGAAGTTGTAGTGGTCTAACAGCGTGACCTATTAACGAAAAGTCCCGGGTTCAAACCCCGCAATACGTGTACATTTCAAAAGATAAAGCCTACGTGGCGGGGTGGCTAACATTACGTGTAAGCCTGTGACACGGGGTTCAATGCCCGGATTGCCCAGCCAGGTCATGATGGAAAAGAATTTGTTTCAGATGGCCTATGTTTGGAAGAATATCTATATAATGTATCTATTATAAATTATATACCATTGATAAGGTACCTATCCTACAACATCAGTTTACAATCAACCGTTGGGACGTGGAACAGATTGAGCTAGCAATCTGTGTGGTTTATACATATATATTTAAGTATTTATTTATATTCATCTTGGCCTTTGGTCTGAAGCAGACTGGTATACAATAATGATAATTAATGATACCTACATTATGATAAACTTACCTTATGAAATCATAAAATAAGTCAATAGACAAACACATCTAACTCTTTTCTATTTGCAGAAAATAAACAAACACAGACTAAACCAGCCAAACGAATCAAAATAAAACTTACTTGCACGTAAAGAGGAAAATAAACACGTATTCCTCGGCCAAACATCTAATAACGCCTTGTCTATTTTTATTAGCAAAAACATCCCAGTGGGTGTTGACTATTTATTTTATGAAGCCCTTAAAATAACACTTCCGCCTGTAATATTTCCAGTTACAGTTTAAAGTATTCATTCGATGTTTGCTTGTGTTTCTTTACGTTTTTCTTTGTAGGGATTTCAATGAGTTTCTATTTAAGTTGTTGGAATCTATTTTAATATTCAAGTATACGTGGAATTAGAAATGATCCTACCTTCAACTCGATAGTTCAACTATAAATACTTAAATCAAGAATTACTAACCAGCACATTATCATTCAACAAAAAAGGTAAGTATAGTGACTATATCGAAATCTATTCTTTTGTTTACATTAGCGTTTATACAGCAAATGTTTTTCTCACTAATTTGGTCATTTAGGTACCTAAGTAAAATTTGATTACCTTCCCATTATGGTACCCACATAAATACCTATATAAATATTTATTATCCGTTCGTTCGTATTTATATATTTTTTAATCCTATATACCAAATACAAATCCTTAGGGTAGGTCTATGTCTAGCAGTGGTCTTCTGGAGGCTGAAAATGATGAAATAAATAGTTGTAAAATAGGTTTTTTTTTTGGTTTTAAATTAAAGTTATTTGCAGGTTGTATTAGCTTTTTCGTCTTTTTACCCGACTGCCAGGAGGGTTATGTGTTTAGCGCGTATCTTGTATGTATGTAATATTCTTTATTACCTTGTATCTCTAGAACCGTTGAATGGATTTTCACATTTGAGGTATCGTTAGATTTGTCTTAATAGCCCGAGTGTTCTTAGGTAGGTGAAATATAAAATAATTGTAGTTATCCATGCAGGCGGGTTTTTTGTTTTTTAAATTATTAACTTGTTCTAGTTCACACTCATTCAATTTAGTTCAATGATACCGTGCATTTTTTAAATAAATATTGATGCAAAACCATGGCTGAAGAAAAACAGAAACAGGAAAATAAAACCTAATTATAAATAGTTTCGTAGATTTCATACATACATACATACTATCACGTCTTTTTCCCTGGCGGGGTAGACAGAGCACAGATCTGTAAAACCTTGAGGTCACGTTTAGCATGTTGGTGGGCTTGTAGGTGAGAACGGAATCAAAATAGTGATGGGTTGCTAGCCGCATCACCTATAGACATGATTCCTGATGCCCATTCCTTCGATCGGCTTTTACAATCTGCGCTGGAAGAGAAGCAACTGGTACATTCTACGTTTTTTCTTTTCTCCTCTCGCATGGAAGAATAGTAGAGGAAGAGTTAGATTTCATACTTGACGTAAGTAAGTATATTATTTCTTTTTTCAAAGTCTGTTTCAATATTTAGTCATACGCATGGTCGCACACACCATAATTCCTTCATAACAACAACCAAATAATGGAAACAAATATCAAATTTCAAACTTAACAAATAAATATCCAAAAAATACCGAATTATATTTACAAAATAACAAACTGACTGATTGACAAGTTGACGTTATACCGGATGGGTACAATGTATTTTATTGCTCTGTGGTTCAATCGACGTCCGACCCCCGTCACTTTGAAGGAAAAGCTAAACATTATACATTTCCAAACGAATATTAATATCTATTTCTACAAACTTAGAATTCAATAAGGGGAAGCATGAATTTTCGGAACTCCAGTGTCTCGTTGTCTCGATTTTGAATCATCTTCATCACTTTACATTCTGGCCTCGAGGAAAAAAGTAAAACGCATCAACTGCTTCTCTTCTCATGCAGACTGTTGACGCCGTCGAGGGAACGGGCTAAATCTAAGGAATAATTTCAATAGGCGATGCGGCTAGCAACCCATCACTATTTAGATAGTGTTTTTCACCTGCATTCCCATCAACACGCTAAATTTGGCCTTTGAAAAAATCTGACACTGGTGTTGGTCACTTACATACACGAAAAAATAACTCAAAAATAAGTCAAAGAAAATTATATAGTCCCGGAGATATGATGTACAAACACACAGAAAATTCAAACCCTTAGATTGTGTCCTTTAGGCTTTGACGAAGTCAGGTAAACATAAACATTAGAACCCTTGGCGGCAGATATCTAAATGACAGCTAATAAATCGCGGTAGTGTTTCATCAAAAGCGATACGTCTTCGTTGGACGTTGTTAGGGGGAATTGACCGAAATTAATGAAAGTGGCGTGGTGCAAGTCATAAGCGAATATTTTCACATTATTGTATACTAATAATTATAACGAGGAAAAATTTAACTGTTTGTATTGAATTAAATAGGCTCCTCAACTGCTGGACCAATTTTTATGACATGGGATGGTAAATGTGCTAGCCATGGGGCCTGGGGTACGCCATGAGCGTTGCCGGTCTTTTGTTTCCCAAAAAAAGAGGGGATGAGCATCTGGCTCATTCACTCACCGAACAAAGCATAGAAGCGTAAAGCTATTACTCAAATGTCAGATTTTCTGTAAGGATCTGCTACTTCCCTTCACTAGCCAGCACATTTATGCTACAAGCAAAAGTTATTTTTGCCGGTAGCGTGGCTCTACAACAACTGAATATGTCGCCCTTTTATCGACCGAAATCGGTTAATAATATAATGTTTCCTTACAGTCTGTCGCTGCTGAGCAGGTTCGTTTATTTTATCGGTCAGGCTTTACCATATGGCTAAAATTATAATTTGCGCTGCATTCTATAACTTGGACCAGCAAATCTTTGTTTCTATCAAAACAAATGGTGCCCATTCATATAGAGCTGCAGCAAAGAATGTGCAGAACATTTGTTGCTGACAGATTGTCTGCAGCTGGTGGGAAGATTGAGGAATTGAAATTGCGGTGTTAGTTAGGTTAATTACAAAAATATAATATATTAATAAATATATCATAATCGGAGTATTGAATATGCTGTTGAGTCTTAAACTTAGGTCTTAAAATATTGTTTGCGCTGCATTCTATAACCTGGACCAACCAATCTTTGTTTCTATCAAAACAAATGGTGCCCATTAATATAGAGCTGCAGGAAAGAAATGCGTAGGAACATTCGTTGCTGACAGATTTCCTGCAGCTGGTGAGAAGTCTATTTGTGTGATTGAGGAACTGGAATTGGTGTAAGTTGATCGAATGACCCATTTCTTTGTGTTTCAACCTGCTTAAAGAAGGGGTTCTCAATTTTCCGAAGTATTTTGTAGTTTTCATATCTTCGTTATGAAAGAAGGGTAGCGGCCCCGCCCGCTTTACAGTCGATCCCTTGGGAAGAGTACTTTTTTTCTGGGATTAAAGGTAGCTTTATGTCCTTTTCTGTACTCTAGACAACGTGTTTGCAACAATGATCGGTTCAGAGATACGGCATGAAAGGTAACAAACTAACAAACTTACTTTCGCATCTCATCTCAGCATTAAGATGTAGGCTTCCCCAAGGATTTTCATTATTGAGAGGGTTTTGCCATCTCACCACGCTTGGCGCAACCCAAGCGTAGCATCATTATGTCAATGACACTTACTAAATGATTACTTAAATAATTTGCTGTTTACAAATAAGCTGAGATGAATCAGTGTCAATTAAGTAATATTTTTATATTCACAGATAAACAAATTTATCTCAATATAATCATAGGTATATTGTTGTCGGCCGTTTTCAGAAGCATTTCCATGAAACTCAAATTACGCTATTTCTATTCAAATTCACACCTTTGAATATTTTAACCCTTCGTCGTATTCTTTGTGGGGTCATTTGCCCATAAAATGGGTTTAGGGGACCCTAAAAGAGAGTTTAATGACACTTTAAAGTAAAATCTTCCATTCGATACTTCTTTTAGGATTCCGTACGCAGAATATTATAGCGGGACCCTAATCGGGTTTTTCCGGTAACATTCTAAAATATGGTTCCTTGGAACCCAGGGTCCGGAACTGTAATTATTTGGCGAAGTTTTTACGGCCAGCCATCTGCCGGACGCTAATTCTTGGATAGCTCCAGAACAGCAACAAAATTGAAGCCGGTGCCTCTCGTAAGGCAGGTTGGTGTGTTAACTATACTGTCCGTAAGAAATGTTACTCAAGTCAACTCTTAATTTTACTTAGTCAACATAACTTTATCTAGACCAAGTAAGAGTCAAGCTCTAATAATAAGACCCTGTCTTATTATAAGAGCTCAATTGAGCAACTTCTACTTATTTCTAGGGATCCGTAGCAATAGGCAAAAACATTCGTGCTTTGTGAGATGCGTGAAGCCGTTGTTTCCACCTATAGTACCGTCTGATACCTTAACCATGATTACCTATTTGGCCGCTACGACGTTACAAACGGATATACATATATTATCAGGCTATTTTTTAAGTTTTCACTGCAGGGAGCATAACCTTCTCTGTACTACCAGAGCAGTCAGAGGATTTGGCATACTCAATACGCTAGCCAGATAAGCCAGACGGGTTGGTCTCTTTATTGTTTATTAGGTTTGTTTAGCTACTGTTTCCTTAGTCGCCTTCTACGACATTCAGAGGAAGACTTGAAGTGGTCATGTTCTACTCTGCTGGGAACCACACGGCTGGTACGGATATCACGTTAAGTTTTTTCATGACATATATGAGAAAATAAACACTAGGTATGAAATAATGAGATATATTGCAAGTTTTAGTACAGGTATAAGATCACCACACTAATAAAGTAGATCTACAGAGTGGCGGGTTTAGGCCAAGGTCGGATGAGTAGCCTCTCGAGAGAGAAGAGCTACTTAGCATGAGGTCCAGCTCGCAGACGAAAGAGAAACCCGTCGCCGCTGGGCCGCGCCTTATACTCGTATATGGGCCGCGCGACGCCTGAGGAGGGGAGCGGAGGGCTGCAGACCCCACGTCGTCACACGGGTATACATACACACACAGATAGTCAGCTGAAACTTACCCCTTTTTAAGCTTGGGAGTTAAAAACCACATAAAAAATGTTGTCAGTTTCCAATATAGTGGACTGAACGGCGCTCAATTTATGATCATTGTTTGAGTCGTAAATACTCGTCACGTACAGTTTTATGGGAGCTAAAGTTTATGTTATGAATTAAACATTTGTTGATATTTGCCCTGTTTAATATAGTAGCTCTGTGAGCTCGGCTATTAGACAAACGAGGTCTAAACTCATAGAGCTGTGAAAAGTCAAAGCAAGCACACCAAAGTTCGCATAGTGTATATATATTATGTCGCAGTCATCTGGTTGAATCTGCTATTTGATTGAATGACTAGCGCGTTCATTGAATGAACACGTTTAATTCAATGTCTAGGCCGAACGTTGATTGAACAAGCGTCGCTCAACGATAGCGGGTTGTAACATAGCCCTTTGAACAGAGCGGACATAAAATCAGTCAGGTGATTCAAATTTAGTTCATTTTTTTGCCATTGCGGCGCCAGTAGTCACCAAAACAAAAGAATAATTAATAACGGACACTTAACTTACCTCTATTAAAAACTCGTAAAAACAGTATTTATTACCCCGAATTACTCCAGATCGACGATCGCGTCATCGGAAGCTTCGATAAAAAGTTTTATTATTGGAAAAGACATTTTCGTGTTTTATACGCCTCGAGAGCATTGTAAAATGGAGGGATAGTGAAGAATTTGTAAAATTCGTCCACTATTTTTGAATGGAAGGATTTATTAGATAATAAAAACCGACTACGAGACTACGACTAATAAATTCGTTTCGTCGATGAAACGAGAATTTATTCGTATGAGGCATACCTCAACATACATACATATATGTACATATACAGTACACTTATGTACATATACAGTACACATATGTACATATACAGTACACATATGTACATATCAGTACATACCTATATGTACTCTCTTTGCCGCAGCTGAAGATGCAAGCGAGGAAATGCTCAGACAAAGAGAAGCGAAAATATAAAATACTAGCTGTTACCCGCGGCTCCGCCCGCGTCATTTATAGCCTATGTCCTTCTCAGTACTCTAACTTATGTGTGTGCAAAATTTCATGATGATCGGTTCAGTAGATACGGCGTGAAAACGTAACAAACAAACAAACTCACTTTCGCATTTATAATATTAGTTAGGATAAGATTAGGATAGGATTAGGATTAGGAAGTTAGGATTAGGATCTATACTCATGTTTCTGTGATCTGTATATCATAAGATTATCAAGTTACAGTCTGCAAGTTGACCGACCAACTTTCAAGACATTATCATTGACGTTTCACTCTCAATAGACAAACGACGTCTTAAAATTAATATAACTTACGTAGTACATATATCTCCATGTATGTTATAGAAGCTCAGAGCAATAGAAGTATGAATGAAAGATGATTTTTTTTAAATCTATGATGTATGGCTTATTCCATAGAAGTGAGGCAAATTTTTTTTTTAATTCAATGGCTTATACCACGCTTATACTCTCTGTCTTTCATGTACACTAAGAGATCATAAGTGCAGTCATAGCTCAATGTTTATATTGCCGTACAGTGCCGACCGTCCCTCTTTGTGTGAGTGGGCTCCATAATACACACTTACAAAAGATATACCTTAGTGACTAATCACGCACACATTGTTGTCAAATAATGCAAATAAAAATCAACCTTGATTCAAAAGATATATGGCTCAATACGCAGTTGGCACAAGAATCCCTTATACAGGAATATTATATAGATATCCATAGTTTACTTAGTATAATATTGTGCACACTGATTTCTTATCAATCACGTAAACCGGAACAAATAAAAATCAACCTTAACTGAACGTATATAAGGTTTTACAACAGAATAATCGCAAGGCCTATATTGTAACTAACCTCACAGCGGCTGTTGTTTTGCTTTCGGACATGATTAGTCATATTCCTTATTTCGACGAATGAATCATAGATGCAGTGGCCTGTCGGAAGGTTTACACATTTAAACACCTTCTCCGAACATTTATGACCACGGTTCAAATCAGGCTATAAACCTTTATTATTGCGTTTTTAGGGTTCCGTAGTAAACTAGGAACCCTTATAGTTTCGCCATGTCTGTCTGTCTGTCTGTCTGTCTGTCTGTCTGTCTGTCCGTCCGCGGTTTTACTCAGAGACTATAAGTACTAGAAAGCTGTAATTTGGTATGAGTGTGTATATTAATCATGGCAAAAAAGTCGTAGAAAAAAACCTTGAAAAAATATTTTTTTTTGGGTAGCTCCCATACAAGTAAAGTGGGGGAGTAATTTTTTTTTCTCTATTTACCCATCGTGTGGGGTATCGTTAAAAAGGTCTTTCAAAAATATTGTGAGGTTGACATCACCATTTTTCGATTTAGGGATCCGTTTCCGAAATATTTGGTTTTAAAGTGCAAAATTTTGTTAGAGGTACGTGTCCCCCCCCTCTATCTGCTAAACGGTTATATATGGATACGCGAAAAAAATTACAGCAATAGTATATATACTGAAGTTGAAAGGAAAACTATCAGAGCTGGGTACTAAGTGCAAACTAAAAAGTTATGGGCAACCAACTTATAAAATGTACTGGAAAATGTAAAATTTCATACAATCTTCATTGTTAGATGTTTTTGGTCGTTAGACTGTAAGGTGTGAGTGTAAACAGTGTGAACTCAAAGTTGTCATTCGCAACTACGGAACCCTACACTGCGCGTGGCCCGACACGCACTTGGCCGGTTTTTTTTTATTATTGTTCGGTTTTTTTTATATATTTCAATATATTTTATGCCACGAAAAGCGTAGCACTATATTTTGAGTAGACAGGTAGTAAGGTAATATTATAAATATAAATATTTAAAAAAAAAAAACAAAAAAAAATATCGAATGACATTTTATTTCAATGTTTGAAACCAATTGTTAAACATATATTTTCCTATCTATTTCATATGGTTAATTACAGCTTAAGTATTCGTTTTCGTGATGAAAAGAAATTGAAGCTATCTAACCACAGAAATATTACAATTGTTACTATCACGCGGCGGCACTAGAAATTTTTTAGTAGACTCATTAAAAAATATTAACTTAATATACACTATTTTTTACCTAATTTTACTTTACACAAAATATTTGATAGCAGTCTTAAACCTTTTCCTCAAGCAAGCGCCGCCGCATTGACCCAGCTATTTTTCATTACGCATTCATTATCATTTCGTAAACAGAATTGAAACTAATCCGCAACGATTTATATATTTTATCAATTTATATATTTTATATATTTTACTAACTTGATACAAAATGAATAATTAAAAAAAGGAAATGATTACACGGTTGGTAGTTATAACACTTTTAACAGTATGTGTTTAATATTTCGTATAACCACCGTTATTATCTATACATGCCTGTAGGCGTCTACGCATGGAGCCTACAAGATTTGCGCATATATCTGTCCCAGTAAAACTGTTCCAGACTTCCATGCAATGAGATACTAATTGTTCTGTATGTCTCTCATCCCTTGCTTTCCACCTTTGCACCATCAGGCCCCATAGATTTTCTATGGGGTTGAGATCAGGGGATCGCGCTGGCCACGGGATTACTTTCACCTCGGGATGTGAATTGAACCACTCACGCACAACACTCGCTCGGTGTATAGGGCAATTGTCTTGAACAAAATGTATTTGTCTCATTTCGTCGAAAGGATATACAATTCGCACACTAGGCAGCATCGTGTCATTTAGCACTTCGACGTAGTCCAAACTGGTAGCACGGGAAGTAATGCACACTAATTCACCAGGTCCTGCTGCACTCATCCAGCCCCACATATTTACTGATATTCGACCAGATGAAGTATTGGGAATTACATTTTGCTCTGTCCAACGTGTGTTATTTCTACGCCATAAGTGAAGTCTACCCTTCTGGTTAGACATAAATGATTTCTCATCCGTAAAAACAGTACTCTCCCAATCAAAATCTATATATTCTCTTGCGAAACGTAGCCGTTCCTCTTTGTGGCGCATTGACAAATATGGCTTTCGTGCAGGTTTTCTATGATGCACACCATCTTCATGCAGTGCACGACGAACAGTTGGCAACGACACGTTAAATAACTCCGCGAAATGTCTGGTGGGCATGAAACCATTGCCTTCATATTCGTTTAACATCAGACGTCGCTGAGTTTCGCTGAGAAGCGACGGCCTTCCACACCGCTGACGACTAGCTAGGCTGCCCTCATCACCAAATCTCTGCACCCAACGTTTTACTGTCCTCCACTATAACAAAAGAAAACTAATTAAGTTTATTAGGAATAGATTGAAATTCGATATTTTTCTTATTGTAGGATGACTTTGGCATTCACACAGTAACACTATAATAAAATACTTATTATAACAAATTGAATTTAATTGCGGTGATTTCACTACTAAAATGTATAAATCAATATTGTTACATATATATAAATACAATAGGTATTACTCTTGAGATATATTTTGACCACTATTATGCAAATCAATAATTTTTGCCTTTGTTTCCACATTAATGTTCGCTTGCATTTTTAAAGGTGTAATGTAAGGTAATCACAAGAAGCAGTTATAGTTAGAAAGCACGTCAACTTGTCGTCACAATTCAACTACAACGAATAAGAAACTTGATTGTCTCCCGTCTCATATGGCTTTTTTAATTCACCGTCAACTTACCATTTATGATTTATGGATCTGTGACCGTCAATTATTACTTTAGTTTAGAATAAGAAAACAAACTAGGAAAAAAATTCTATGGATAAAAACATGACATCGCCAACCAAGATTGGAACCTGCGTCCCCTCAGTCGCTATCTATGCATTAATTTCGAAGCGCTTAACCGCTAGACCAACTAGCTACTTGATGAGTTGACGAATTGATCGTTAATATTCCTTTAATACACTTTTGTGTGCATGTGTGCGTATTCCATCTTATTAACTTGTGAAACGACATCGTAAACGTAAGGTCGTAAGTACAATTTGTTCTTTATGCTAATGATTACGGAAACTATGACTGCACTTCTGATTCTTGACTGTACATTGCTGCTGTCATTTAACTTCTTAGGAGACTTTGGTTATTAAAAAGTAATGAAAAGAGTTTTTGGTAGAAAGTCAAGCGGTTCAGTTGGGGTTAGATATTTTGCAAATTGATTCTTGTGGACTTTTTAATATGAAATTGGAGTAGGTAGTTTGGTTATAAACGCTCGTGCTCCTGAACAATTTATGAAATAGTTAGACTGTCATATGGACTCGTATGGATTTGTCACCAGAAGCTCTCATGTAGTAATCAAAGGATCTACGCCATATTTTTATGCTATTTGAATTCTGAGGAGCCCGGTGGTCCAGTGGGTGTGAGCTCTATGAGCGCTTACGTATGTTAAGCAACCCCTGGTGCAGTCCCTACTTGGATGGGTGACCGCAAGTGGCATAAAAATATCTCGAGCTCCTCCGTGCTTCGGAAGGCACGTAAAGCCGTTGGTCCCGGCTGTCATCGTTGATGGCTGTCGTTAAGCTATGTCAGATGCCTTAAGGCAGCTTGATAAATCTGACACCAGTGTTGGCCACTTACACATACGAAAAACAAAAACAAAAAACAATTCTGTATACTGTTCAACACCGATACTTTGTATTTGGCAGAATTACTGAAACCTCGGTGGAAGCCATATTTTAAAAAAGTAAATAGAAATGAAAGAAAAATTTATTGATAGCTGCCAAAATTGTCCGCGTTGAGCGCGCGGATGCGATGTCCATAGCGAGTGAAATGTCATCACTTGTAATATAATATTATATAAGTATATATACTTACATCCCAGGTGAGATCAATTGGGTTATTACCAGTTCATCTGGGATTACAACTTTTGTGTCTGTACCGAAGTTATTTACGAGTATAAACAAAAAGTTCAGAACTGTAACTCAAGTCAATACAACTTATAGTTGGTATGTAATGTTGTTAGTTTCTACAAGTTTGCCTAACTAATGTAACAAAAAGATGGACGATAATATAGAAAGTAAATATTTTTTGAACTAAGTATTTTTTTTACCAAAATTCCTTCGTGTGGATTTGTACACTAACAGGTCAATCCATTTTAAAGAGAAATATTTCCTTGAGCTTTTTATAAGGTTATACGTCATGGTGCAATATGATAAAATCATCATTATTTTATGGAATTTTTGATTGCCTGTTGCGGTTTGTCTATACATAAATTATAAAGATTCAAAGATTTTATTTAGAAAATAGGCCTGTTCCGGCACTTTCACGTCATTTCATAATTTAAATAATTCTTATTTACTTAGAAATATGATTTACTAAGAAATATGTTAATATTATTAATTATTGTTTAAAAACTACAGACTACTAGCGTTTCGGAACCGACCACTGTAGAGAAGAAACGCTGAAAGAAACTCTCACCTGAACATTTCTCATATAAAAACAAACGATTTGCTTGTTTGTTTGCATTTAATAGGCTCCGAAACTACTGGACCAATTTTCAAAATTCTTACACCTTTAGAAAGCTAAATTTATGAGTGAGTAATATAGGAAATTGAGAGAAAATTGATAGTGTATCATATTAACAAACAGACAGACAGTACAGACTTTGGTCATTGAATTTATCTACGAGTGATATAGAAATCGAGAGAAAATTTATCGTGTATATTATTGATAAACAGACAGACAGTACATACTTTGATCTATGATCGTAGATATAAGCATGAAAAATGATTTTTTACATTTTTCAGGGAAGAGGAAATCAAAAAACCGTAAAAGTTTATAAAAATAGTTTTTATTAAAAATGTTTAAGTTACATACTTTAACATAACTTTGGATTTGTATATTTTTAAATTAAAATCTGTAATAAATAATTTCTTAGAATTAAATACAACCTACTTAATCATAAAAAGTAAAAAATTCATACCAGTCTTTACCTATACTTAAATTATGCGCGATAATGTTTCCAATAACATTGTCATTGTAAGCCAAAATCAATTATATAAAATAATAATGAGCTAAACAGCCTTAATAAATTTAAAAATTGATATTTATAAAAACTATGTAACGAAGAGTGTGATGCTAGGTTCTTGAACGCATAAATGTTATGTATGTGTGACTTATATAATAATCATAACTTCTAAATGTCTAAACAAATTTGTATGTTTAAGATATGATTACAAATCCTTATATCGCAAATCACGTAATCAATATTTATGAAAGGGAGTTTTCTTTAATCTAATTAGCTTGAAAACGAGTCTGAGCCATAGGGACTTTATACGAAAATGTTAACGTCTTGAATATTTAATAAATAAAAGCATAAAAAGACACAAATTTTATTTCAATCACAATAATCCTGGCACGTAAGAAATAATTATTCCATGTATCTGTAATCGAGTTTTTGTATGCTTTAGTGGAATAAATAAATACGAAATTTCTTACTGATCGTTCTTTGATTAACAATTTCAATAGAGACGGTGTAATCTAGTGTTTTGATGAATAATATTAATAATTTATACGATTGGAATGCATTTAATTATTTTGTTTTTGAAGTGAATTTTTTGGTGTACTTTCTCCATATTTCGCTTTTACATTAAGACTTTGATTAGTTGTCAGTCACTTATCACTTATCTCTTCTTTATGTATGGAACAGCAGCATAGAGATTTAATTCGTTTTAGCCAGTACAAAAAACACAATCAAAGAAAAATATATAAAATAAAAAAATAGTATAATGACTAATAAATGCACTAACATACATATTTAAGCTATTATGTTATCATGATAAATAAAAATACAGTTTATTATTCTTTCACATATTAAGTAAAATTAAATATTGCCTTCTAGAAGTATTTTTATCTTTCGGAAGTGTCAGATGTGACTGTGTTCCAATTCCAACTTTAAATTTCGCAAATGTTACTTTTTTTACAAGTTATAATCGTTGTAAGAACTTACCCCATTTCTCAAGCTTTGGATGATTAATTCAGAAGAAAAAAGAAATATTTGAAATTAGGACAACTTCCGAGACTGGGGTTGTTTTTATTCGTCACACACCTGTTACTTTGCCTTAGGGTAAAAGCAGCACTTAGTAGTATGTAGGTACATAGCTTATTACTATAGCTTAGGAAACTTATAATTGAATATTAACTTTTATACATCTTATTATTTTTGACAATTATAAAAATAAATAAATAAACAAAATATTATTTTGGGTTACTAAAAAAGTTCAATACAAAATACTGTTTATTGATCTGTTTCAGTGACTCAATTGCTAATAAATGGTTTAGCTATGATGACCTTAACTAAGATAAATGCATTTATAGCGTTTTATTTTCACTTAATTAATTACAAAACCTTAATGGAAACAGATTAGAAACAGTTTTATTGTAGAAAATATAGAGTTAAATTATAATTGCATGGTTTTTTTTTATTGAGTATAACCGTTACCTTTCCCATGAAATAATTTAACTCTCTATTGTCGTTCAGAACACTTCAGAACTAATTTTGGACATATTATAAAAGAGCTTTAGTACAAAGATAGTCCGTACCTTATTCGGGTATTAATTATTTTGTCATTAAAATTAACGTAAGACAAAATATGTATAATGAATGTATATCGTGGGAATGCTGCCAGCCTTCTGGGCACGCTACCATGGGGCAACGAGCTGCCAGTTCTATTTTATTTGTAAATAGTAGTTTTAGTTTAACTTTTATTTTTTCTGTAAAAATAATGTGTATTTATATAACTAGAGTTGTTTTTAAAAACTTATTTAAAGATATTACAAAATGTAAAATGAATATACATTATTTTTCGTTAGTAACCCGTTGTTACATAACAACGGCACGCAATCACGAAAAAGTCAGTTACTGGCCGACATGTTTCGACCTCAATCGGAGGTGTTTCTCAGGGCAAATGTGAAATGAACGCAAACGCATCTATCGTCCTAATCCACACAGACCTCCGAATGAGGGCGAAACATGTATGTATGTAAGAAGCCCTTTGCAACTTTTTTTAAAACATTAATAATTAATAACAGTTGCTCTGCATAGACCAATATTGAATAATGAGAGAAAAATATTATTTTTAACATTTTAATTCTTCAAAATCAAGTCAGAATGTCTCACGTAGTGTATATTTTTCTCAAACGGCGATCGCGTACCGGCAAATGCAGCGTTGAACACCCACCATCTAGGTAGTCGGTAGAGCTGACCAAGGTCCCAGGAAAGCGCTGGATGCAGGCCGTTTCCAATTAGTCGTATCGAAAAACCTTGAGGAACGCCTATATCCAGCAGTTGACTTTTCATGTGGCTTTATTTTATATTAGCATACTCGTAAGTTTAATCTTGATGTTACTCGTATTTAGGCTATAAATTGCAATAAATGAACACTTAGACCTATTCGCTTGTCACTTTATGTGGCAAAACATGTGTTCTATAAAATTGTATTTATCATCTTCATGTACTTACCGTGTTTTATGAGAATAAATAAGATTATGATTATGAGAAGACGATGTACTCGTACATAAATTATTCATGAAAGATTAAGACTAATATCTTGTCTCTTCGAATCTTTACACTGCCGCACCAGGGGCAGTAATATACACCGGTGCAGGTGTAGGTCTATGTTTGGGCATAGAGTAAGCCCTATTGGAAGCCCCATACGCCGCGTTGGACCCGTAGGAGTAGGTGCTTCCGTAGTCCGAGCTGAAGTCTGAGTTATCGTTGCTACCGAAGTAGGAGTAGTGAGTCATTGGATGATGCTGGAAACAAAGAAATTAAGGCTAAATTAAAAATGTAGAAGGTAATAATTTTGATTGCATTGCAGACAGTGATACAAAATCGGGCAAATGTGAGTTGGACTCGCGCTTCAAGTTTTCCGTCCGTACGATAATCTATACAACATTAAGACTTTTGTTGTATGGGATGGGATAAATAAAATAAATATTAAAGGGAGCCCATTTGAAAGGGCCTATTTTTGAATTAATCTTTGGCTTGTTATTAACATTAACCGGCTCAGTTCAGACCCTTTCTTAAATGTGTGCAAGAATGGAGCTGTACGGTACGTTCCTTTTTAGGGTTCCTATTTACGAGATTTCGATACCTATCTGTCTGTTTGTCGCCAGGCTGCATATCATGAACCGTGAAAGCTAGTTGTTTGAAATTTACACAAATAATGTATTTCTGCTGCCGCTATAACAACGTAACTAAAAATATAATAAATTACATGTTCTCATACAACAAACGTGATTTTTTGCCGTAATTTGCTTGATTTTAATAACGGTTGAA
This sequence comes from Rhodophaea formosa, assembly GCA_963082605.1. Taxonomy (NCBI): domain Eukaryota; kingdom Metazoa; phylum Arthropoda; class Insecta; order Lepidoptera; family Pyralidae; genus Rhodophaea; species Rhodophaea formosa. The sequence goes on along the minus strand of OY720225.1, from coordinate 5,573,442 downwards.
CCATTCACAGAATATTAAATTATATATTCACTTTACAAAAAAATAAAATTATATCAAAGGGAGTCCCTCTTAATATTTATTTTAATTATAGTATCCCATACAACAAACATATGTTCTATGGATAAGTGGGGAGATAAGCTAAACTTTTATTGTACTTTTTAAGGTACGGAACCACAGATACAGCTTACACCCTGGACAAAAAGCTATTCTCATTTTGATTAAGACGCTAGTACATATTTTACATTATATCGTTACTTTAAATCCACCTATTCTAGAGCCATAACTAAGTGATCTCACAATTTTTACGACCTCCTTGTGTTAGATGTGTTTTTTATTGCTAAACCATTATGTGAAATTGAACACTTTATCTCTTGACTTATTAAGTACTTGTTTGCGAGTTTGTTCGCGTGACCTTAATAGGAAAAACGACCAAGTGCGACTAAGGGTTTTGTATCATTATCTATAGACTATCAAACAAAAAACGGCACAAAATATTTTTAAATTAAAAAAATATTTTTGGCAAGATATTTATAAACTAGCTGTTGCCCGCGACTTTGTTCGCATGGACTTCAATTTTATCGCGCAATCTATTTTACTCTTTTTTAGTTCAGAAATCCTTTTCATTGACTGCTGTTATTATTCACAGTTTCACTATTTTAAGCGCATACTCATACAAATTGAAAATTTAGTATACTTCCAGGTACCTCAGTTTTAGCACGTTTAGGCTAACGCGGATTAACGCCATCTAGTGACGACTGCAAAACAACTCTGCAGTACCGTCGTCTAATTATGATGACCACAATTCGGTATTTGCCTAATGTTAAGATTATATAACATTTGTTTACAATGATACTAATTTCTATCTAAAAACACTATAAAAAACACTTTTAATTTGATATCGATTCGTTAAGTGTTCTTAAAGCTTCTTTAAAGTTGGGTGAATAGGACCATTTTTAAAAGTATGAAAATCTTAAATTACACTTATACTGTATTGTAGTCCGCTAAATTTATAGTAATTTTTATTATGAAACCATTACGACAAACGTAATATTTCGTATAGCTACCAAACAAAGTTCTCACGCCGCCCATACTAAATACAAAGTTGTGACGTCACAAATATGTAGGCATTTCAGCAGTGCGTTTTCACGTCTAAAAATTTATGTCTAAAAATATGTGTATTTAAAACTTCTATATCTGAAAGAGCTTTTTGTTTAGAAATGTTTTTCGGTCACTATTGTGTTTATCTTGGCAGGTCTTTACATAGCGACACGAAAATTTTTTTAGTCAAGTAGCCAATTGTAGCAGGTTTTATACTTATTTTTTTTATAATATTTTTGTATGGTGTTGGCAATCTATTGTTTGTTTCCTTATGTGTGTCACTTACACAACACTGGTTGACTGTTTGTTTGTTTTTCGTGTGTGTAAGTGGCCAACACTGGTGCCAGATTTTCCTGCTGCCTTAAGGCATCTGACATAGCTTTACGACTGCCATCAATGATGACAGCCGGGACCAACGGCTTAACGTACCTTCCGAAGCACGGAGGAGCTCGAGATATTTTAATGCCACTTGTGGTCACCTATCCAATTGGGGACTGCACCCAGGGTTGCTTAACATCGGGCCATCGGGCTCCTCAATGTCTGTAGGATAGTATAATATCGTCTTTGTTTACGGTCTACCTGGCGCAGTTAGTGAACATGCTATCCCGCTCTAATAAGAGCGTGGACTGGAATACTTGACTTAATTTACATAGGTATTACACCCGGTGTCCTTCTTGACGCAGAGTGGTGTCACGGAGGTCAAATCTTTTATTGATTACTTCTTCTATTATTCAATATTCTACCAATGTTCGGTGTGCTTACAGTGCTATAACAGGCAGAGGAGCCATTGCTTAAGCAGAAACCCTTATGGGATCAATGCCCAAGGGATGGGCAGTATACAAGATCTCGCACCAAGACCATGTGCACAACCACGACCACTCTGTCAAGAGTAAACGAATAAGAAGAAGTAGAAGACTTAATTTCAGTCTTTATTGCATAACATTTATACATAGATATGACTTAGTATTTTGAAAGTACCGTATGTGCGCAATTTAAATATTGCCTTTGTGAACATTCTCAATTGATAAATTTGTTTAAATTAATCCATTATTGATTCTATGAACTAGATTTAAGCAATGTTATTTTTTTAAAGGACTGTTGATTATGTAATAAACGAAATACAATAAATTTTATAAATACCAACGCAATATCAGCTTAATAAAAGTATTATTTGAATACTATAATTTTCATTTTGAAACATTTATCTTGACTCTTTTTGTTAATCTTATAACGAATTAATTAAAGAATAATTCACTTTAAAATTTATTTACGCAAGAGAACGGTTCTAGGGCTATCAAGTAAACACGTTTAATATATTCGGACCTTTTAATCAATTGAAACTCAAACAAGTTTAATATAAAGGATCAAATTAAATTCAATAATATTGATGCTCGCATTCATTTGGTGGTCAAAGGGGTGTTAGGTACTCCTATATGTAGTTAAGGGCAAGCTAAAAAGAGTATTTATTATTTATTATATTACATTAGCTTTCACTCGCAGCTCCGCTTGAGTTTATATCCTTCCTTGAGAACACAGAGATGTAAATATTCTGATATCTATGCTTGGGAACAATACTTTTCTCCGTGTCCTTTTCTGTACTCCAGGCAACAGGTGAATGCATAATTTTATGATGATCGGTTCAGTAGATATGGCGTGAAAGCGTAAAAAACAAACAAACAAACTCACTTTCGCATATATAATATTAGTTGGGATAAAGGGAGAACAATTTCAAAGATAACTTAAATATTTATACATGTAAATCTGTAGTAATAATCTTATCTAGCTAAAATGCGTCTGCCCACCAGACAAGTAGAGATGGCGAAACTAAATTAGTAAGTTTAAATTATTTAAAAACTTCGGGACCAATTTTTAAGTTCTTTCATAGGTGAAAGAACTTAAAAATTGGTAAGATATATTTACATCAGGTAACGTAAACTATAATTCACACGCGAACAAATTTACGTTAAAAATCTAGTACAAAAATCTCATACACATACTAGGTCTTCCCCTTAACACTAGATTGGTTTTATCGACATCAAATTAATTCTGAGTCCTGAAGCTGAATAGAAATTACTGCGAACAAAGAAAAGAAGCAAATAAAACTTTATTTGTTTTAAAGCTGCCTTAACTGTTGCCGCTTTAAAAGCTTGGGAAATTGCTTTTTGAAACCCCTTAAAAAAGTGGTGATTACTCGGCTTTATAACAAATAAATAGCTTCTCATTTCATTGATACAATAAAAATAGACATGTTATTTGCATGAAACGAAACAAATGGGCCTGAAAAACTGCTCTGAGATGGTTACCGGAGGGACGAAGGAAGAGAGGCAGACCAAGGAGGGGAAGACGAGACGTAATAGATGGCTTTTTAAAAGAATGGCAGCAAATAACCTGGTTCTTGACGTATGGAAACAAAAAGAGAACGCCTTTACCCAGCAGTGGGAAATTATGTATTTAGCCTACTAAAAAGACATCTTTGTATACATCATAGATATCAAAATATTTACAAGGTGTATACATGGTTCCTTGTATAACACCACAAATCTCGCAAAACTAGATAACTTACATCAAACATTACAAACTACAACTTTCACGAGCAATGCTGAATTATCGAAAAGAAACGTCATTTTTTTTTTCAAGGTATTATTCTCATTTGAAAAGTTGTTAATTTTGAAGAATGAGGGTGTTTTTCATAATACCTTGCATCAACAGACGTGCAGTAAAATTTTAAAAGATACGGTGTATCTAATTATATAAACAAATAAAAATACTGGCCGAGAACAATCCGAGAATAAGAAAATTTAGTACTAGCTGCACTGAAAAAAACCTTAAATAGGAAAAATGTTTTATTTTTTCAACCTAGGCCTAGGTTGAGAGAAAGAACTGACGAATGACTGAGTTGAGTGAATAGATATGGATTTAATTATATCTCCTTTAGAACATTTTTGAGTACGAGCTCCGTAGCGCAGCGGTCAACACGCCTGCCTGCTACACGATGGTCCCGGGTTCGATCCGCAGTTAGGTCAAGTGGAAAATTATTGAAATTTTTTATACCCGTTATACTTGCCTCGAATATGGGAACGACCTTCCTTAATGACATATCATAATTAATTGTATGTTTTTTTTTCTCAAATAACATTAAATTACCATTCTTTTAATTTCATTCGATTTCTCACCTTGCAAGCCTTCAAAGTGTTCAACAAACTTGGAACCAGCAACGCTGCTATCAGCAGTAGTTTCTTTATCAGCAACACTGACAGCAATACTGGTATCAGCAGCAGCTTGGTCTTGATGGCTGCCAAGAGTGTCAGGAGAGGAACTACGATTGCCAGCTTCTTTCTTCTGCCGCGACCTGAAAAGGAAACAAACATTTTAAGCTATTCAAGCACAAAACACATTAATTTCTGTAGGTATTTTTAAGCATTAACAATGTTAGTCTTATAAATATCATCATCATCATCATTAGGTCCTTCTCCACTGTCTTTCAACACGATATATCAAATACTGTGTGAAAAGGAGAATAAAATGCAAAAAGCTTCTGTCATTCACAAAAATTCCTTAGTAGCTACTAAGGATACAAATGGGAATTTGTACGCTTTGATAAGAGAGGAAAATGCGCTAAACTTTTGCATTCCTTTGGAACTGATAAGAATAAAGAATTTTAGTTTGTACCGAACAGTATTCACTTTTTGTTTTATTTTTAGACTGGTTATAAGTCTATATTTTTATAAGTGTTTTTATATTTTTTGTCTGTAATGTTGTTGACTTGTTTAATTGTTTGAAATTAAGTTTAATAAAAAGTAATAAACATACTTTATTTTTGTGCCGATAATTAGATGTTTTAAATGTTTTAAATAAAACGACTTGAGGTTGTTTTCTTGGAAAGTTTTTAACTACATGGCGAAATTTAGATCACATATTGACTAGGTAGCTGATTATTTTTATATGGAAATGTTAACTTTTTAAAATTTTCAGTTGGAAATGTTAAGTTGTTCATGTCAACGGGCTAAAGTACCCCTTCAAAATTTTACAATGTATAAAAAGAAAAGATGTTTTGACATCTTTTTTGGTAGTTCATTAATGGACTATTAATTCAAAATATCATGGAAGTAAAAATCGAACCGATGTGTGGAAAAAATAAATATCAAGAAAAACATTAAAGAGAAGGCAAACTTACTGGCTAAGTACAAAGGGATATTCACAAAATACTCTACCAACAAGAATACATATCAAAATCTTATAGGTAGACAATTTATTCCTAACTTAATTTTGGATAACTAAGTACACTCCGTAATTCAATTTCGAGCCGTCAGCTCTCGATAGCACCTGTATTGATTTAAAACAAGATCCACTTCCGACAAATCACTAAACAAATCAAACGATTTGGAACGGCAAACCGATTTTTTGCCCCAAAACCTTTGATCCGGCATTAGAGACGGGTGGAACACCTGCTATTGAAATGAAGACTGTCCCACGGCTGGTCCAATTAGGTATGGATTGATTGGTCGATTGGTCCGTGCGACTCAAATTTGAATTGGTTAATGATTCAATTGAGGACGTTTTGTGATCTTTTTACCTACTTTTTTTTGGTACCACTAGTTCATCGATTTCTTTTTTTTTAAATACTATTTTAGCATTTATTTGTTTGTTGAAAAAAAGGGAAAGTTTTTTCGGCTGTGTGATAGTAAAAATATAATCGATATAAAGATAGATGCACAGCATGTAAATTGATCCCAGACATTCTCTTACAGGGGTGACTCAGCCTGTCAATATTGACATCTTTTCTTGTGGGATTAATGCTGGGAACTCGATTTTTTTTACTTTCTCATACTAATTATGGCTAAACAATTTTGTACGAAATGACGAAATTTTTTTATTAGTTTCCAACGTTGATCCCATAGCAAAAAGATATTCATATTGACCTCTTTAAGGGTTTGTTACTACATTACACTAATAATTTAAAATTTCATTAAAATTATTAAAGAATAATGTGAAAATCTGTACATTTATATATCTATCGGCTAAAGACCTGTAAAAGCATTAAAAACGAATGAGATAAAAAAGCCTAATTAAACATGTATTGCGCTAGGTACAGAGGAGTTCCGTAGTACAGGGGAAGATTTGTGGTAACGGATTTTTATATTTTGTTAATTATTGGATTTGGCATTTGTCTCCCATCCACCTCTCCCAGAGATACCCATTTATTCTACTTTTGAATGTCCCGGGACTGTACTTGTCTGGGAATATAGACTAGCATATCTTACTAGGATATCTTTTCATGGCATTAGCTGCTAGTCTATGTATTGCGCTAGGTACAGAGGAATTCCGTTTAAAATCTTCCTCTGTTTGTGGCAACGGATATATGACCGTGGCAGCCAAAGCATTTATTTCCCGATAATACACGACACACATTTGTTTGTTCCCACACACTGTTTGTCTCTTTACCGGTGACTATTTATTAGCAGTGTTTTAAAAAAACAGGTTAATTTAGAATCGATTTCATTCATTTTAGGTTGCATAGTGAGCAAGCTATGCAAAAAATAAAGAGAATATGTAATTGTATTCGTTCCTACATTTTAGAGAAATAATAATTTATAATTAGTTTAAAAACTTAAAAAACACGCTTTTAGCACGCTAGTCATGTATTGTCAGCGCGTTCAAAATTTCATCCTAATCGAAGACCGGGAAGTGGGTCAAATTAAGATTCCAAGATTTTCTTACACACATCATCATCATCAGGTCTTCCCAGTCTCCACTGCAGGAGCACGACCCTCTCTGTACTACCAAAGCCATATACTAGCCTGAGTAGTCAGAGGATTTGGCCTATACTCTCCACGCTGGCCAGACGGGTTGGAGAGGTCTCTTTGATGATAATAAGCTTTGTTCAGCTTGTGTTTCCTTAGTCGCCTTTTACGACATCCACGGGATGATTTGGAGTGGTCCTATTCTACTCTGCCGGGAACCACACGGCTTCCGGGAACCACACGGCTTGCCGGGAACCACACGGCTAATAAAAGCGTGTTAAAATAGTGCATTCATAAAAAAACATTTTTAGTATGTACGAGTATTTAAACTATGTCGCGTAACTTTTAATAAAAATTCTAACATTACGAACACGCTACTTCTCATAATATATTATTATAATGGTTGTACCGAGTTGTAGAGTAACATACTGAACATTTAGTTCTGGCAATTTATGCATGAAAATCACAAGCTCCAACTGTTATGTAGAGAAGCAATTGCATCTGGATTCGGAAGCGGGATGTATCATCTGTCACAGCTGACACACAGTAATACAATAGCAGTTTATGTTGGTTGCAATATCGTGTACAGCCGCGGTCAAATCTGCATGGATAGTAATGTTTTCTTATGTTTTCGCGATTGTTACACATTAAATAAAATTATTTAAATACGGTTTTTATCGCGTTTATTACATTATTTATACACCTAACAAACATGCCCTAGACAAACCCAACCATTATATGCGTTTTGATAATCCTCAAGTCCTTGCAAAAGAAAACAGATACATTCCAAGAATGCTTCGTGAGGCTATTGAAATTAAAAAACATCCTAATTTCAATAGAGAGGATGGTTGGCAGTTACCACCAGCTTGGGATCCACTCATCAATTAAATCAAATCTCAAGCTAAGCAGAAGACTGCAAGACCTTCAGACACCGTGAGCCAATACTGCGTACATCCGGAACGTTATCAATAAATATTTTAGGCGGTAGATTTTGCAGTTCTTATAAAATACTAGACAAATGTCAACTTAGTCTACCTGCGACCACGAACACTGTAAAGTGCTCGAAACGTTAGGTGTATCAATAATGTAATAAACGCGATAAAAACCGTATTTAAATAATTTTATTTACTGCATGGATAGCTTACGGTCGATATTTCTATGAGGTTTTGTCCAAGAGCTCACGCAAAAAACTAGATGCTGCTGTTTTCACTTTTTTACTAGTCGCACTGTATCCTCTAGAGATGGCGTTTAAACCCTGCGCAAACGATTTTGATATGGAAATAGGTATACGGCCTATCTTGTATTCAGTTCGGAACGGTTACCATAAGGACTACTTTTCTGTGTGGATTTGCAATAGATAGGATTAATAAAAGTAAAACTAGATGGCGCTGTTGACCATAAGAAAGAAATAATTACTATGTAGCAGTTCTGAGTATATGAATATTAAAAAGGATTAATTAAAACAAATTGATTATAAATATATTGTATTGCAATAAAAATAACACAATATTTACCTTCATTATTTAAATGTTTTACTTACTTATAATTACTTAAGAGTCCCACGTAAAGCCGCAATCCCATACAAACGTAGTTTCGTTTTAGTTTTACAACAGATAAGCCAATCTCAACCAAATTTCGTACATACGACCGGATAAGGCATATTGATGTTTAAAATTAGATTTCAATTTTAAAAACAGTACCTATACAAAATTACAGAGTTGAAGTTTCGTATGGAAAACTTGTACTCGCTGTAAGTTTGTATTTGTATCAACCAAATTTTTGTACATACGACCGGATAAGGCATATTGATATGCCTTATCCGGTCGTCTGTACAAAAATTTGGTTGAGATTGGCTTAACTGTTGTAAAACTAAAACAAAACTACGTTTGTATGGGATTGCGGCTTTACGTGGGACTCTTAATTACAAAGATACGTTTTGATATCTTTGTGACTATAAGGTTTATAGCTTAAATATTCGTTCCCAAATAAGGAAGAGATTGAAGCTTAACCTTAAGTCATTAACAATTTTAAGACCGGGTTCAATGAACTTAACAATTAAATATATAATGAAATATATATATAATATATATATATATAGATATCCCTTTACGGTAAATGTTGATCAGATGCGACTTCACGCGAGCACTTTGTTGATCCGAAAACGCATGTTGATCCGGCGCCTTTTGTTGATCCAATATGCATCTCTGGTAACAAATGTGGCTCCGATCGGATCAACATCTGCACTATCGGACTTCTTACCTAGCGTTCGCTGAAGTTGATCCGATATACAAATCCACCTTGCGATAGTTACGGATAATGTTGATCCGATTTAAATGAACCAATCAGAGCACAGGAAGCGATCTGATTGGTTGAAAGCAGCCGCGACGTTGCCGTTTTGTATCTTAAACTATCCCAAACTACACAATAGTTAGGGAGGCGAATAGGGGAATTTTCGGCAATACTCGAGCGTGGCAGTTTAAGATATGAGAGATACCTTAGACCTAATAGAACAGCCTTGTAAAGTATTTAGCTCTATATGTAGTGACGCGCGCCTAGGATAGACGATCAGATTAGTAAAAAAAAATGGATAGTCTGAAATACTCGCGTCAGATTAAGATATTGGGGGTTGATTTTAGTGTTTAAAGACTAAATTTAACTAATCTGACGATAAGTCCTTGACGCCGCCGAGTTATAGGGTCGCGAATTTGTAAAAAAAAACGTTAATCCGGCATTCTCGAGCGCGATTGTTTCTTTTTTTATTTTGAAGAATATAATCTAAAACTTACTAAAAATACAAAATCTGCCGGTTTCCGCATGACCGGAAGTGTGGAGGAGCCATTTCGTCTTCCTAAGAACGCGTTGCGGCATATAAGTCGCGAACGATACATTTTACAAAAATAAGTTTAAATAAACAAAAAAGGTAATTTTATTTTACACAAAAAAGGTCTCTTTACATTTTTGTAAGAAGAAAGAAATGAAAGTTCCAGTGAAGAAGTAGAAGAAGATGAATTGTATTGAGCAATAATGTAAAGATCATACATAACAATACAATTATCATCCAATTTTTATATCATTTCATTTTTTTATACAATAAATAATACACTTCGTACTACATTTCATCTACATATACATTGGTTGTATGTATCGCTTTATTGTCTTTCTTAAATTCCCCGTTTTATCAAGGAGAAAGATAGGAATAAAAAGAAACCAAAAAACCTTTTTCGGTCAGATTAAGAGAACCCACCAACATTTTTGTCAGATTAAAAAAATATGCTTTCATGATACCGAGATAAACCTCCCCTATGAAAATCTGACGCGCTCGACCAGAGCAATACAGTGCCTATACAAATGACTAAAATGTAGAAAATAAAATTACATAAACGTAAAAAAAAATTTTTTAAAACAAGCTTTTATTTAATGCTCAGTAAAAAATAAACTTCAAATATCCATCAATGTACTGGTACTTACTTTAATTTTTTTTGACGAATGCCTAGACCGATTTAAGAAATTCGTTTTTGTTTGATGGTTATTCATTATAGATGGTCCCATTCCATTTTTATTGAACAGTGGCGAGCGCTTTTTGAAAAAATAAACAAAAACCAAAAAAAATTTTACAGGTATGCCGTTCGGATTACACTAATTTCTATTTTTTTCTTATGCCTATTAAAAAAATTTATAGGGTTGAAGTCGGTTTTTGTTTTTTTGTTAAAAATATCTTAAATTATTTGATTGTTAGACATCAAAGCTTTTTGTTTGTATGGTGAACGTCTGGTGTTCCCCATCGTCTAGTTTGTAATAAATATAAGTACTCATTTCCATTACTTACTTACTGCAGCGTCTCTTGCTGACAGTTTTACTTGTCAGCTTGCCTCTTGCGCAAAAGCTCTAATGATGTCTTCACAGTTGCCTATCTCTTTCTTTACACGCCGCCTCCGTTATCTCATATTGCCCCTCTCTTTATTTTCCTATCAGATCAGATGACCTTGACTCAGTTACTCAGTTTGATGTTGAGAATACTTCTTTCAATTTTCTTTTGACCATACTTTTAGACTGTTTCTCTGTTATGAGGCTTACATCAGCGAAACTAGGTAGACTCTTAAATTCTTCATCTCCGTCATTTGTTCAAATTGAAAGAAGTCTACGAGAGTACTTCGGTAGTACATTACTTGTAGTATTTTTAATATAACTTTTCATCAATTCAAATTAAGAGACCTGCTGGTAATGTGTAGTTCTCTTAAATTATCAAATACAAAATAATGAAAAGTAATTCCAAAAATACTAAAAGTTATTTATTTCCGATGTACTATAGTAGATTTTTAGATGCGATGCGACTGTGAACAAGTGAACTGTCGCACGCAGAACGCGACGTTGCCGTTTTGTGCTCGAGTACCTATTGGTCAATTTTGGCTCCGGATCCACATTGTCTTAGACAATGCCACGGCAACGTCGCGTTCTGCGTGCGACAGTTCACTTGTTCACATTCGCATCGCATCTAAAAATCTACTATAGTACATCGGAAGTAAATAACTTTTAGTATTTTTGGAATTACTTTTCATTATTTTGTATTTGATAATTTAAGAGAACTACACATTACCAGCAGGTCTCTTAATTTGAATTGATGAAAAGTTATATTAGAAATACTACAAGTAATGTACTACCGAAGTACTCTCGTAGACTTCTTTCAATTTGATCAAATGACGGAGATGAAGAATTTAAGAGTCTACCTAGTTTCGCTGATGTAAGCCTCATAACAGAGAAACAGTCTAATCAAAAAAAAAAATTGAAAGAAGTATTCTCAACATCAAACTGAGTAACTGAGTCAAGGTCATCTGATCTGATAGGAAAATAAAGAGAGGGGCACAGTAGAGTAGATGGGGATATGAGATAACGGAGGCGGCGTGTAAAGAAAGAGATAGGCAACTGTGACGACATCATTAGAGCCTTTGCGCAAGAGGCAAGCTGACAAGTAAAACTGTCAGCAAGAGACGCTGCAGTAAGTAAGTAATGGAAATGAGTACATATATTTATTACAAACTAGACGATGGGGAACACCAGACGTTCACCATACAAACAAAAAGCTTTGATGTCTAACAATCAAATAATTCTTCTTCTTCTTTTCGAGTCAAAATGGCTAAAATTTAAACTAGTCTTGACCAAAATTTGGCCACCTCAATGGCACGATCGTTAGCCTCAGACAGATCCTCCACAGTACAAGAAGTGGGGCAATTGGGGCAACTCATCAGATGGGCCATCGTTTGGACAGCGCCACATCCGCACAAATTATTGTTCGAGAAACCCCACCTAACACGGCTGTCTTGGCATCTTCCAACACCAGCCCGAAGTCTATTTAAAGACTTCCAGACTGCCCAGGGAAGTTCGCCACCCGGTGGAAGTTTCTCAGCAAGTGGAACAGTGTTTGTTTTTGGAGGGTACATGGTTTGCCATTTTACCAGTTTAGCTGTAGGGGCCTCTTTTATATCTATATTAGATTGACGGAGGAAACTGTTACGACTCTTTAAACGAACGGGTGGTGGAATTTGGCCGTGAAGGGAGTGTCTACTATCATACAGCTGCTTATCTCTTTCCAAAGCGCAGGCGACGTCACGCCGAACACACGGTGGAGCTATGCCAGCCGAGGAATAGAGATTACCCAATGGTTTTGGCTTCAGGGTGCCCGTTATTATGCGGCAGGTTTCATTGAGTGCGACATCCACCATTCTAGTATGTGCTGAACGAGCCCAAACTGGACTCGCATATTCCCCAGCCGAGTAACACAAAGCCAGGCCACTCGTGCGTAACACACCAGGCGAGGCGCCCCAACTGGTGGTGGTAAGTCGACGTAAGATGCTGTTGCGCGAGTGGACTTTTGCCCCGAGTTTCTGACAGTTTTCTCTATACGTAAGAGACCGGTCCAAAGTGACTCCAAGGTATTTTGGCGCATGGGTGTGTTCGATGTTTACGCCGATCCACGAGATGTTAAGTTGACGATCAGCATCGTGGTTGCGCAGATGGAAAACGCATGATTCTGTCTTCGTTGGATTAGGCCGCAATGAATTCATCTCATAGTAGCTTGACAGTTGATGCAAGGCTGTTGACAGATGGGATTCAACGTCTTCAAATCTCTTGGCCTGTGAAGTAAGTGCCAGGTCGTCGGCGTAGATAAATCGGTTGGTAAATGGGTGCTGTGGTTGGTCATAAGTGTATATATTAAACAGGGTAGGCGCAAGGACACTACCCTGAGGAAGACCATTTTTCAGATTACGCCATCTGCTTTTTTGGCTTTGAAAGAAAACTTGAAATCGTCTGTTACGGAGCATCTCGCCTAAAATTCGAACAAAAGCTTGATCGTTTGTTATTGTTGCAACTTTTTTTAGGAGACATTTTATGTTAACTGTGTCGTAGGCAGCACTCAAATCTACAAAAACTGCTCCCGTAACCAGGCCGCGCTCAAACCCGTCCTCAATGTGTTGGGTTAGATTAAGTACCTGCCCACAACATGATTTTCCTGGACGGAATCAAATAATTTAAGATATTTTTAACAAAAAAACAAAAACCGACTTCAACCCTATAAATTTTTTTAATAGGCATAAGAAAAAAATAGAAATAAGTGTAATCCGAACGGCATACCTGTAAATTTTTTTTTGTTTTTGTTTATTTTTTCAAAAAGCGCTCGCCACTGTTCAATAAAAATGTAATGGGACCATCTATAATGAATAACCATCAAACAAAAACGAATTTCTTAAATCGGTCCAGGCATTCGTCCAAAAAAATTAAAGTAAGTACCAGTACATTGATGGATATTTGAAGTTTATTTTTTACTGAGCATTAATTTTTTTTTTTACGTTTATGTAATTTTATTTTCTGCATTTTAGTCATTTGTATAGGCAATGTATTGCTCTGGTCAAAACAAATTCAATAAGCCCAAACACGATAGGGTTATGTTGTGTAGTTCAGGAGATGTTATGGCCACCTTCAAGAAGCATCATCAGACCCTCGACACTAATAAAAATTAATGCTCTTGTCAAGATAAATCCAACGAGCCCAAACTCGTCTAACGAGCCTAAAGACGATGGATTAAATGTTGTGTTGTTTGGGATAGTTTAAGATACAAAACGGCAACGTCGCGGCTGCTTTCAACCAATCAGATCGCTTCCTGTGCTCTGATTGGTTCATTTAAATCGGATCAACATTATCCGTAACTATCGCAAGGTGGATTTGTATATCGGATCAACTTCAGCGAACGCTAGGTAAGAAGTCCGATAGTGCAGATGTTGATCCGGTCGGAGCCACATTTGTTACCAGAGATGCATATTGGATCAACAAAAGGCGCCGGATCAACATGCGCTTTCGGATCAACAAAGTGCTCGCGTGAAGTCGCATCTGATCAACATTTACCGTAAAGGGATATCTATATATATATATATATATATATATATATATATATATATATATATATATATATATATATATATTGAATGTAAGGGATCAAAATCGTCAGTAGAATAACATTTTGTAAGAACAAAGTAGTAAATAAATATATCCAACACTAATTTTGAACACGATATTTAATCACACTATAAACACAATCCCGGTCTTTGCTAATAACCTGAGTAGGTAACCGCTATTTTGTTCGATTACATTATAACGGACGTTTTAAGACAGTTACCTCTAAATCTTTTTTCAACTATTGATATATAGGTACATATTTGATCTAAGCTCTATTATTTGAAATAGCAAAACATTCGATTTTGCCAGTTTCTACATGCAAGACTCAAGCTACAACGGAATAGTAGTACAAAGTCAGAAGCAATTGAATTTAGAGCCAGCGGGATATTTCATCCCAACGAAGTGGCACCAGACATATTGGATTGTGGATAGAAATGCTCTACGTTTGTACCTGCAAAATATAATTTAAAGATTCGTAGAAGTGTTATTGAAAGAAGGTCTACTTTATGACTTACGACGACTTGAAAATTGTTTGCCACTAACACACTTGAAAGACAATCATTATCATCATCATCCGGTCTTTGATAGTCTCCATTGCAGGAGCACGACCCTCTATGTACTACCAGAGCCATAGGTATTAGCCAGAGCAGTCAGAGGATTTGGCCTACACTCTCCACGCTGGCCGGACGGGTGGAGAAGTCTCTTTGATGTTTAAGAGCTTTGTATAGCTTGTGTTTCCTAAGTCGCCTTCTACGACATCCACGGGAAGACTTGGAGTGGTCCTATTCTACTCTGCCGGGAACCACACGGCGAAGAAAGACAATCAAGGTAGGTAAAATTTAATTGAAAGGTCAGGTTTTTCCTTAACAAATATAATGAGACATGAAAAAGACTAAATCACCAATAAAAGATCAAATGTATGAAAGTTTTGGAACATCGTGTTTTGTTTAGTATCTTAGATCAAGATAAAGGTATATTGATTTGCAAAAAACATTCTGATTTCATTAGCTGCATAATGTAAGGTATATTATAAAACTTGTGTTCTAACATGTTTTAACAACGTTGGTGTGTGATGAATTCACAAGGCATGCTAAAAACAAAATAAATAATAAAAAAATATTAAAATAAAATATAAAAGAAAGAATGAGAATTTGTATCAAATTCATATATTATAAAGAATTCTCAGAGTCGGATTTAGAAAGCATATCACACCTCATAACGCAGAGCGTTTAAGCTTGTGCATTATTCTCGACTTCTCAAGGTCAACCCACTTTCAGAAATTTTATTGTATTTATTTGATGTTTCGTCTAAGCTCAGTAGCTGTCTAGAAATTTCAATACTCCAACTCTTCCAATTTATGCACGAACAAGCAACAGAAATGCAGCACAGAGTCAGGAGCAATTGAATTTAAAGGTTCGGGGTATTTCATCCGCACAAAGTGGCACCTTGGCAGACGTGGATTGTGAGTGCATAGGTATTTGTGTTGTTCCAGTCATTGTACTTTTACAAGAACATTTTGAAAATTAACCAAATGTCTACATACGTTCGCCAAAAAACCAACAAGAGCTGGTGTAAAAAAGTAGTGGCCAAGGATTGGGCGTAGAAGTGTTGGTCGATGGGTTGACCTATTTTTTAATTTTTATACAACTAAGTTGGCAAACAGGCATGCGGCTCATCTGTTGGAAACCGGTTGTTTGTTTGTTTTTCGTATATGTAAGTGGCCAACACTGGTGTCAGATTTTTCAAGCTGCCTTAAGGCATCTGACATAGCTTAACGACTGCCATCAACAATGACAGCCGGGACCAACGGCTTAACGTGCCTTCCGAAGCACGGAGGAGCTTGAGATATTTTTATGCCACTTGCGGTCACCCATCTAAGTAGGGACTGCACCAGAGGTTGCTTAACATACGTAAGCGCTCATAGAGCTCACACCCACTGGACCATCGGGCTCCTCATCGAGACCGGTTATCGTAGCCTATGGACGCCTGCAACAGCAGGGTTGTGACTTGCCCATTGCCGAACCTGAAAAAATCTTAGTAAAATTGGGCTTGTTTATTTTCCTAAAAACGACGATGACCGTACAGTATGCTTCCCGGTGGGATTCGATCTACGACCTCCAGATCATAAGGCAGCCTTGGTTCCTACTAGGTCACGGAAAAAGTAGTGTGGATGATGTCCATGTAAATTGATATGGATCGAAACAAACATCGATTAGTTTGTAAAAAGATAAAGTGTGCGGAATCCGACAAATAGGTCTCATATGTACGCTGCGCCATAAACAATATATTCTGGTTCAGTGCAGTGAATGAATGGGTATCGCTTTGTTACAACAAGGAAGGTAACGGGTTGGTTCGATTTTTAGGGTTCCGTACAAAAGTTGAAAAACGGAACCCTTATAGGATCACTCGAGCGTCTGTCTGTCCGTCCGTCCGTCTGTCACAGCCGCTTTTCTCCGAATCTACTGAAACAAATTAGATGAAATTTGGTAAGATAGTGTAATCCTATGACCCAAACACGGATGTGCAAAGTAAATAAAGATTTTTTTGAAATAAGGGTCATTTTGAGGGGCCTAATTACAAAATTAAAAAAAAAAAGTTTTGCAAACCTTACTGTGTCATATATATCAAATGAAAGGGCTCATTATGAGGATCTCAAAAATATTTTTTTTTGTTCGGGTAAAATCAATACTTTTGATTTTATTCACGAAAGAAGGCAAAAATTGACCATTCCCCCCCCCTGATCTCCGAAACTACTGGGCCGACAATTTTGAAAAAATTACAAAATATAGTTCATTCCTTGAAGATTACAGGAAAAATAATAAGAATTCTATCACTTGAAAATAAACTCACAATAATAAGTTCATCTAGGGAAATAGTTCACTAAAACACCACTAGATGGCGCTAGTCAATTGAATAAAACATTTTTTGCACATTGTGTGTGTGTTCACGAAGCATATTGTACGGAACCCTCATTGCGCGAGTTTGACTCACACTTGGCCGGTTTTTATTGCAGATAGCTTGAAATAAGGAAAAATATATGGGAAATTATTTCACGCGAGCAGGATTTAAGTCTGTCTTAAGACTTAGTACGTCTTACGCTTTATCAATTAGGAATAATTGGTAAAGCCTAAAAGGGTTATACGTTGTTACGTTGGACACAAAAGTGACCATCATTGATTTTCAGCAGCCACATTTGCGCCTACCACATACTACCACGTCTTTTCCCCTTGCCTAGCTATACAAATTTGTGATAATATTATAAAAAGGACAGATTTGATTATTGGTTGGTTTATTTGCATTAAATAGGCTCCAAAACTGCTGAATCATTTTTAAATTCTTTCACCTTTTTAGACAGCAAATTTATCTACGAGTGACATAGGCTATAATTAACGTAGATGAAGTCCCGGAAAGTATTTCATAATAGAAAACGTCGAGGAGTAAGATGCATACTTGCTGTGTCTTTCATTAGTTTTTTTCTCTGCAAAGGAAAAATCTTAGAAAAGAAGAATGTATTCTAGGGAATATTGTAATACTACTTTTACTTCAAGCATATACTCTCAATCCTGGCTTTTCCCAGGATTCTTCTTTAGAACCCTTCACTACGGGGATCAGTTATGGGCTTCTTTGTTCCACTTTAGATTCAAAATAGTACCCTCATCTGCCAAAGACCATTGCGTCGGTTACAAATAAATCCTAACGCGACTAAAGAAGCATTTAAAAGACGATCAAACCTAACTTTTTCTGCTCGTGGTTTTTCTAAGCTTTTTTATTGTTTCAGTGCTTACGCCTAGTAACGACGTCGTAAATTCGAGGCTTTAATATCTTACTTAGATATAATGCCCTTTTGAACAATCTTAAAAAATAAATAATTACTACAGAAGGATAAATTAAGAACATTTATACATTATCATCATCATTATCAAGTCTTTTTGTCTCCACTGCAGGAGCATAATAGTCAATAGTCAATAGTCAAAAATTTTATTCATCTTAAGATATTTTAAATATCATTTGTTGAACGTCACTTTACATTTACAATTGGTTTACAATGTTATGTTATTGTTAACGTCAATAAATTACTTAAAGCTAAGTTTACACCGCTTCCAAGGCGGAGTGCAGAAGAAGCGGCAACAAACTGCACAACGCATTTTCTCCAAATGACGTCAACTTACAATCTACGACATACAAGTACCTACTTAGAACTAATATGTGGACGTGAGCTTACATTGTCATGTGATAATTTACAATTCAATTAAATATGTCAAATAATAATTTAAAATTCAATGAGAGATGTCAAATAATAATTTTCGAAAAATGAATAATTAAATAAATGTAAATTTATGTCAAATCAAAATATGATAAGTACAAAACGTACCACTTCGTGATATTTAATACATATAAGCCATTATGAGGGTCCGGCGCCAAGCTCCAGCCAGATATTTTTGTCGTTTAGAAAATCATCAGTCCTGTAATAAGCCTTTTTACATAGTACTTGCTTAACATACGCTTTGAATTTTCTATCAGGCATATCAAGGACTGATTCTGGCAATTTATTATAATAGCGTATACAGTTCCCCAAAAACGAATTTCTAACTCTGCTAAGCCGATACCGCGGAAAAAACAATTTGTTTTTATTACGTAATGACCTATCTGTGAAATCACAATTTTTTTTGAAAAGTGAAATATTTTTCCTTACATGCATTATGTTTTCAAATATATATTGAGAAGCTACTGTCATTATATTTATTTCTTTAAACAATTCTCTGAGAGATTCTCTCGGACCTAGGCTGTAAATAGCACGGATCGCTCTCTTTTGTAGTACAAATATAGTATTTATATCGGCAGCTTTTCCCCACAGAAGTATGCCATAAGCCATTAAACTATGAAAATAAGCAAAGTATACAAGCCTAGCAGTTGCCACGTCTGTCAGCTGTCTGATCCTCCTAATAGCATAAGCTGCAGAGCTAAGTCTTTTGGCTAGTTTAGATATATGAGCGCCCCATTGCAATTTAGAATCTATTGTAATTCCTAAAAACGCAGTATTTTGCACGAAATCTAGTTTTTGACTATCTATCAGTATGTCAATCGAAGGTTGTCTCACATTAGGGAGAGCAAACCTAATGCATTGGGTCTTTTTGGCATTTAATATAAGGTTATTGGCTGAAAACCAATTTGAAATTCCAGACAAGGTACTATTCGCCGCTCTAGTATCATCGCTATGGCGGTCTATTTTAAATATGAGAGATGTGTCATCGGCAAACAGTACTATGCCAGCTTTATTCTCAACCATATAAGGCAAGTCATTGACATATACTAGAAAAAGAAAGGGTCCCAAGATTGACC
Organism: Rhodophaea formosa; assembly: GCA_963082605.1. Classification (NCBI taxonomy): domain Eukaryota; kingdom Metazoa; phylum Arthropoda; class Insecta; order Lepidoptera; family Pyralidae; genus Rhodophaea; species Rhodophaea formosa. Next base: position 5,553,817 of record OY720225.1, on the reverse strand, counting down.
CTTGCGGTACGCCGAGTTTGAGATTAGAACCCTTTGATTTTATGTTATTTATATCAACAGTCTGGAGCCTATCTGTTAAATACGATTGAACGAGTTCTAATGATTTATTATCAAAACCATAATGGCGAAGCTTGAGCAAAAGTGTTTCATGATCTACGCAATCAAATGCTTTAGATAGATCACAAAATACTCCGAAAGCATCCTGAAAATTCTCCCATGCATCGTAAATTTGAGTAACAAGTGCTACTCCCGCATCGGTGGTTGATTTTCCGCCAGTAAAACCAAATTGTTGGCTATGGAAAAGGTTAAGAGTCTTAAAGTGGTATTGCATTTGATTAAGCATGATCTTTTCAAACACCTTGCTCAAAACTGGCAAAATAGAAATGGGTCTATAGTTTCCTGGATCTACTTTTTCTCCTTTTTTAAATAATGGAATTAATTTGCTACATTTCATTAAATTTGGAAATATGCCTTCGTCGACGCATTCATTAAAAATAAAAGCTAAATCTGCTGCAATAATATTAATAATATGTCTTACAACACTAACTGACATACCCCAGTGGTCTTCAGTTTTTTTAAAGTTTAACTGTTCAAATGCATCAACTATATCACTAGGGCAGATGTGATCAAATTTAAATTTAGAATTACAATGAGGGACATTACTTATAAGTATATCTTCAGCACGCTTAGGGCAAGAATTTACGTTAGATGTAAGTTCAAGAGGAATGTTTGTAAAAAAGTTCTCGAACGTGTTGACTATATCTTTAGTAGAGGTAACTGTTTTATCGCCACATTTAATTTTGCCAATATTTTCTCTTGATTTGAATTTACCTGTCTCTTTATTTATGATGCTCCAAGTTTCTTTGATTTTATTAGGCGCTTCATTTATCTTCCTTCCAATAAAAATACACTTAGCTTGCTTACAGACTCTTTTAAATAATTTAGAGTAATACCTAACATATTCAATAAAGCTGGGATCAAAATTATACTGTTTTTGCGCATATAAATCAAATAACCTTCTTCTGCTTATATAAATACCTGTAGTAGCCCATTCACTGAAATGTAATCTACTACGTACTTTGACTGGTTTTTGTTTAAGCGTTTTTGAATATTCAGAAGAAATAGTATTAAATAATTTGGTGTAGTGCTCATTAGGATTACTACCTGTGTATGAGATCGAACTTAGTTTATTTTCGACATTATTTTTAAATTTTAAAATATTTTTTTTTGTAATGGGTCGGCACATGATTTTACTTTCCACTGGGTGACAAGAGGAATCATTGACAAAAGTTACAAATTGACCTGTATGATCAGATGGTAGCTTATTGATAATAGACGTATCTACATATTGAATACTGCAAAAAAAATTATCCAGACATGTGGCCGTTGTGGCAGTGATTCTAGTTGGTTCAAAGAAAACATTTTCTAAATTGTAACATTTAAAGAGGTTAAGAAATTGTGTGCTATTTGGGGTATTTACTAAAATATCAATATTAAAATCACCACAGACAATTAACTGTTTCTTACTTTTCGATGCTGTCTTAAGGACCTCATCCATTATTTTTAAGAAACTTTTAAAATGTTTTTTAGGCGGACTGTACACGCAGATAATTATATGGTCAACTAGCTCGGCACAGGTCACTTCAGCACAGCGCTCAACAGAAAGTCTGACAATATCCATCCGCTCTTTGCTATGGATACCATTTTTAGTAAATATCATAGAACCGCCACGATCAGCAGACTTTCTGTTCAAGCAACTTACAATGTTATAATTAGATAGGCAGAACATCATCTCACTCTCTTTGAGCCAATGCTCCGTCAAACATAAAATATCCACATTTAAATCTTCTAAAACTAGTTCTACTAATAATTCTTTGCCGGGAAGACCTTGTAAATTTTGATGTACTATTCTTAGTTCTTGAGGCTTTCCCGTTGTCCTACTTTTTAGTTTAAATCTGTCGTCAAATCTATACATCTAGTTGTCAATTCTACAGAATTACCGTTACAAGTTTCCGGTAGCTCGGTAGACATCTTAAATCTATTATTTTGTTTACAATGTAAACTCGTCCATGAATTAATATTATAGGCTACCAATGTAGCTAATTTATGTCTGTTATACTTCGAAAGATAGACACTATCTTCTGTTAAAAAACAATCACTAATAAAATTATTAGTGTCAAAAAATATAAATTTGTCACTATGACGACATGTCAAGGTATGTACAAAATTATTTAAATAGTGAATGCTTTTATTATAAGATGGGGACTGGCAACTTATATATGGAAATGCACATAAAATTATTTTAAATACCTTTAGATCCTTTAGAGATTCTATACAATACATTATATCTTTCTTTCCTAATCTACTACTATTTCCTATTAGTAATACAATAGTAGAATTACAGTTATAATCACATGTCGTAATTTTATCTATAATTTGAGTGTAGGTAGCATTTGGTGAGCAGTAATTTATGCAAGAGTTCAGTAGATGTTCACTAAATATATGACCCACATTACAACCTACACTATCAGAAAAAACTATTGTATTATTAGGGGGGTTGACACAATGAGACAAATTGGTAGACAAAATACCGTCACATGGAGAGAGTACTGGTGTGAAGTCATTGATGATAGGCTGGTTAAATTGCCCACAGGTGCAACTCTTAGATAATATGTCAAGTGTTTCCTGATTGCCCCTGCTGTCATTGATCAATTTCTCCACGGCCAGCAAGTGTTCGGTATTTTGCTTCCTCTGTAGGTCATATTTACTAAATAATATAGAATAATCTTCTTGTAGTTTCATTATATGAGATTCTAGTCTGATTCTATCTACATTATATGCTTCCTGGCTTTCTGTCAGTTGTTTATTACTTAAGTCTAACTCAGAGTGTAACTTTTCACAATTCAAACAAATGGAATTAATTAAACATGATTTTCTTAGATGTGTTTTTAATCTTAATTTGGTTTTCTTAATTTTTTTGTTTAATTTTAAATGTTTTTTAATTTTATTGTGACTGATCTCAGATTTTGGGTTATTTGTAGTAATATCAAAAGAGGATGTTTCACTTGTAAGATCAATCACCGAAGAATTAGTTGAAAGGGGCACATAGGCACTATCTATGAGCTCGGCGTAGAGGCTAGACACCTCCGCTGACTGACGCGACTGGGCATCTTGCTCGTAACTACTTATTTGCCTATATGCCTCTCCCAGCTCCTTTTCTAAATCAGTGATACGTCTAAGGGTTTGCTCATACGTATCACTGCATTGACGGAAAGAATCTACTTCTAACTTAAGTTGGTTTAGCTGCTCACTTAAGTCATCGCATGTTCTTAAGCTCTCTGCAAGTTTTTGTTCCAGTGAAAGGTTTCTAACACGCATTAGTTCATATACCCTTTCTACACAAGGGCTACCAGAGCAAAATATTAGCCAGAGCAGTCAAAGGATTTGGCCAACACTCTCCACGCTGGCCAGTCAGGTTGGAGAAGTCTTTGATGTTAAAACATTGTTTTGCTTGTATTTGTTGCCTTCAACATCCACGGAAAAACTTGGGCGGACCTATTCTACTCTGCAAGGAATCGTACGGCTTTATCTAAGATCTAAACAACAGAATTTCTACCTTTTTCGATGCTTGTAAACATCGCACGTTGGCTTTGTGAGTGCTTTTAAGGGTTCCGTACATAGGTAGTGTTTGTCGAGATTTTTCAGCGGTTTTCAGGCACGCGTAATGGTTATGTCACGTTACCCTAATATGACGTCATCAACAGTACTGAGCGTGGTCTAAGTCATAAAAGCTTAGTTTATATTTTTTTAATATTACCACAAGTCTTAGAATCAGCCAGGTCTGTAAAACCAAGCCACGTATAGCATGTTGGTGGGCTTATAGGTAAGAACGGAATTAAAATAGTGATGGGTTGCTAGCCACATCGCCTATTGATATGATTCCTGACGCCCATTTCCACGATGATCTGTTTGTTTGTTTTTCGTATGTGTAAGTGGCCAACACTGGTGTCAGATTTTTTTAAGCTGCCTTAAGGCATCTGACATAGCTTAACGACTGCCATCAACGATGGCAGCCGGGACCAGCGGCTTAACGTGCCTTCCGAAGCACGAAGGAGCTTGAGATATTTTTATGCCACTTGAAGTCACCCATCCAAGTAGGGACTGCACCAGGGGTTGCTTAACATACGTAAGTGCTCATGAGCTCACACCCACTGGACCATTGGGCTCCTCAAACGATGATCTATGCGGGAAGAGAAGCAACTGGTACATTCTACGTTTTTTTCTTTTCTCCCAGACAAGCTTGGAGTATGGAGGAAGTTAGTTATAAAAATTGTAAAATTTGTAGGTATTTTAAAATTCTATTCTAAAAAAGAAAAAGTTTAAAACTTACGCCAATCCAGGGCCGGATTCTACGCATACTCAGGTAATATTGTGTGGGATCTTAAATAAAGTACCTACGTGTTGCCGCTCGGAGAAATTTTGAATACGTGTCTGTATACAGGAATTCCGGGGGATAATGCTTTTTCACAGGATAAAAGGTGGAGGAAAATTCTGTATACTAATTTTCAAAAGATACTGTATCTGTTTAAGTAAACACGCCTTTTGTAATATTGTTTATGATAAAAAGTTGAAGGGATTGAATAATATGCCGACCCCATATATTTACACATGTAAATATTTATATGCACCCTGCCCGCTGACCACAGCGATTAAGCTTAATTTTTTTATTTATCTTGATGTTTTTTTATTTTTATTTTGCAGGTTAGTTTTTGTTTTAGGATGAGTTTTAGTTTTTAATCTTAGTTATCGTTTATATGTTAATACAGTGTGTAACATGACCCTTGATATTACCTTAAAAGGGTGACTCAGCCCGTCAATATAAACAACTTTTGCTATGGAATTAATCCTGGGAACGCACAAAAATTTTCGTCGTTTTCATACAAAAGTGCTCTGCCATTGAAATGTCAGCCTCAAAATGTCATATACATTTTCAAAAAACATTTCGAGTTTTCAGCACTAACCCCATAGGAAAAGGTGTTCATATTGTCGTGTGTTGGCTTCCTCAACTGGATTTATCTCCCGTTATTTAAATATTATTGTTCAAATAAAATCCCATAATTAGGTACTTAAACAGTACAAAAGTACTTGCTTCTTATCATCAACAATATCATCATCAGTTCTTTTTTTGTCTCCACTGCAGGAGCACGACCCTTTCTGAACTAGTTACAGGCCATATATTACCCAGAACAGTCAGAGGATTAAGCCTACAATCTCCACGGTGGCCAGACGGGTTGTAGAGGTATTTTTGATGTTTGTAAGCTTTGTTTAGCTTGTGTTTCCTAAGTCGCCTTCTACTACATCCACGGGAAGACTTGGAGTGGTCCTATTCTACTCTGCCATCCCATCAATAATATACATAACCCCAATTTCTCCTCAACCAATGACTTTTAATAGTAGAAAACAGACATTTGAATTTCTATCAATCAAACACGTACTAGTACTAAAGGGTTGTGGTTTTTTGCTCTATTTGTTTTCCTATCTTGTGGTCACCCACAGCACGTTAATTTTCAAATTGGTGTAATTATTGGTACTACGAGTACTCACACTTTCGTTTCCTTACTTTTCTTTGCAGGGAAAAATATTTTTTTTTATTGACTTTTCTATTTTTTATTGACATTTCTATTTATTAGGATAACTATTTTTGAAGGTGTACTTTTTTACATATAATACCTGTTGTACCATCATCTAGACATTTTAAAGTCTTTACTGCATGAGCACGTCCCTCTCTGTACTACCAAAGCCATAAAGCCAGAGGTAAAATAAAAAATAAAAAAATTTGGCTACAGCAGTCAGAGGATTGAAATTTGAATCAATCCTCTAACTGTTTCAAAGCATCAAATAAATTATTTTTCTTTCTTTTCCTTAATTTAGGTTATTAACTTTCCCAAAAATCTTTGGATACTTTTAGTACCTATTTGTTAATTAATTTGAATATGCAAAACTTTAAGATTTTGTAAAATTTTCCAAAAATAAGTACTTAGTAAAATTTTGTCAAGACTATTTGGGCAAAAATATAAGGAGTCATGTCAATAGGCGACGTAGCTAGCAAGTCATCTATATATTTTGATTTTGTACCGAAAACAGTATGTTTGCACAAAATCTAGATTTTGCATTTAATAAATATGCAACGCTAAAGTTTGAAAGACACCTTTAGATAAATGAACTTTAAATATATTTGTTAAATATCAAGTTTAAATCCAAACACAGAATTGCCATCAATATTAGTTATTTGATCGTACGCTCTAGACTAAATTTAATTGATTTTGCATTCAAAAGAAATTCAATGTGACTCCAATTAACTGTATCAGAGCTTAAATCAACGTGTTTAATAAACATATTATATAACCCTTATTCTACGAAACTCTCTCTAAATGATAATTATTTAAAGGCAAAGGCAACCCTTGTCCCTGTAAGTGACACCACCAAAAAGTTTGAGGTTTATTTCATTTTAATTTCACTGACTTAAAAGGCATGTCCAGTTTGCTTGATTAAAGAACTTTATGCAGGTAAACTGCCTCTGTGGTCCAGTGGTTAAGGCGTTTGCCTTGTTGACCCGGGGGTCGTGGGTTCCATTCCCACGGGAAGCATACTTTGTTAAGTTGTTTCCAGTTTGGTTAGGACAGTGCAGGCATGAATCACCTGATTGTCTGATAAGAAAGATGATTCCGTGCTTCGGAAGGCACGTAATGCCGGTGGTCCCGGCTGCCATCTGGTAGTCGTTAAAGGAACCACGTCAGAGGCCGAGAGGCGGTTCCGAAGAACTCTGACACCAGGGTGTGCATGGTCTACTGACCGCGTTACCTACTCGAAATGATGATGATGCAGGTAAAATTCTTATTTGTTGGTTTAATTTGGTTTCGGGCTTTAAAGGTACGCTAGTCAGGTGTTTCGCCATACAAATTCTGTAGGGTGATGACTCCGTTGTTCGGTATCGTCTGTTTAAAGTTTTTAATTCTATCGATTTGTCTTGTCGTTATCTATGCTTGTATGGAATCATAATTGTAAAATGATAAGTACTTTAAAAGTTATATGAGTCTCAAAACATTCCGTTTCAATACGTAATTTTAACGCAACTTTGGGCACAAATTAATACCGGAAGGAGTATAAAATCTCTAAAACAAAATTCATATAAGCATAGTTTGGTTATTAAAAAAATTAAATAACTTATTTTTAACTAGCAGCCCTACCCGGCTGCGCCCGGGCATGTATTATACCTTAAAACCTTCCTCGTGAATCACTCTATCTATTGGTGAAAACCGTATGAAAATCCGTGGAGTAGTTTTTGAGTTTATCGCGAACAGACAGACAGACAGACAGACGCGGCGGAGGACTTTGTTTTATAATATGTAGTGATTAAAACATTCAGCTGTTTTATCACAAGAACACTTCTCCCAAACGCATACTCGCGAATTTTTAGACGACGACGATTTAGATTTTCGACAATATTTGTGTTTGCAGACACTAGACTGTGGTTCGAGTTCCGGACTAGCTCATCCTTAACCACTTCACCAGCTAAGATGAAATTTGGCTAATACATTGTCAGGGATGCAGAAGTATAAAACATTTTGTTGCATTTACACTAACTAGACCGAAGATAAGAAATGTTTCTATTACTATACAAAAGAATTTGGACTTTATACCGCAGGTTATAAGAAATTCAATAAGTGTGGTGGCAGCCACTTTTGTACCTATTTTGCAAGCTATGTTACGTTTATACCATTTAATCATGGGTTTTACGTGGTATATACTATAATCTTGTCAATTAATATGTGCAGCAAAGAATCATTATAATTACGTCGATAAAACTTGACAAACATTTTTTTACATTGGCAGAATCACTGAAATTTCGGTGGAAGCCATAATATAAAAAAGAGAAAGAAAGAAACATTTTTTTAAATAAGGAATAAGATATGGTCAAAAAGGCACTAATAACAAATAAATAAGAATGAATTAAAGAAGAGCATAAAATTCAAACAACCGTCACCGTTAATGTAAATAACTAACCTATTTTCAATGCAGTTGTTAAACCCGCCTTCATCATTTCATAAGCTGGTATGGACCCTGGTACCAAAAGATTGAAGTAAGTAAGTAAAGTTTTGAGCAATGTTAGTTTGGAAACAAGAAGTTTGTGAGTCAAAAAGCGGTTCTGCCAAAAGATTATTTTTACCACGGACTAATTGCTGAAATATTAGACGCTAGTCGAAATCAGTTAAGGCGCTTACACCAGCCTAAAAGCGCCACCCCTGATTTTATTTATTTTACTACTTAATAAGATCAAATTGAAAAAAAAAACTACGTAAGTACTTAAATGACATTTAGTATTTTTTGTATTGCTTTTCATTATTTTACATTTGGTAAATCAAGAAAACTACTCATAAACGCCAAAAGCGGCCAGTTTTGGCGGTAATGAGTATTTCTCTCAGTCTGAAATGATAATATTGATGAAGAGTTCTACTAAAGAAACTACAAGCAATTTACTAGTGAAGTACTTACGTATATTTTTTAAATTTGTTCTTATTAAGGAGAACAAAAATTAAATAACGGGTGTCGCTAGTTTCGCTATGTAAGCCTCTTAAATTTCGGTATATCCCTTAGTTTGTATTGTGGTTTAAAATATTAAACTTCTAAAGAATATATATTTACTCATCTATGGATTTAATTAAGTTAAATGAAATCAAATTATAAGGTAATAAATAATGAGCCGTAACTTATACTTTTATGAAATATTTTGTAAAAGTAAATAACTCACCATCTTCCATATTAACCTCCTCCTCTTCAACCGTCCTCGCTCCATCAGGCAAATCAACCCTCATTCCTTTAACCCTAAAGAAATCTTGAATGAGCTTCATAAAGTACTTAGCTAATTCAGTCCATTCTGACATAAAACCTCTAGGTTCGACTATAGAAGATTCATTGTTCTCACTCTTAAACTTTTTAATAACACTATCTTCTAAAGGCACGAAACTTATCATATGATTGGCTTTGATAGTTTCATTCTGCATGTTGTCACCAAAAAGGGTTTTTGTGGCGATTTTTAGGGCTTTGTATTTCACGCAGGATAGGGCTTCGCCCTTTTTGAAGCAGCCATCTTTGACATAGCGGAGGTAGCCGTCTTCCGTTGATTGGATGTGGTGAGCTGTTAGGAGAATGATAAGGACGCGCACTGTTGCCATTTTTATTCTGTAACAAGTAAAATACATCCTTAGTTACAATTTTTAGGGTCCCGCCCGCACTTATAGGGTAAAAACAGAACCCTACTCAGAGTTTACTGACCGTCCGTCCATCTGTCTGTCACCAGGCTGTCTCTTATAACCTTTAAGTACTGTAGTGCTACTTGAGTCACATAAGTACCAACGTGAGGTCTACTAGACCACCCCAGCTTTATTAATGAAAACTTTTTTGTTTGATGTTATTTTTCTAAAAAAAAAACGAATTGTGCGTGTTCTAAGTATATATAGTTATTAAAAAAGTTAAACTAAATATCGAAGTTTTCAATTTTCTTATAAATATTTATAACTTATAAAAATCAATCCCAAAATTGTTAGACAAAAATAACTATTGTCTTAAAAAACTATGTATATTAATTTTACTAATATTTTGTCTTTACAAAGTATTTATTCTTAAAAATTATAAGTTAAGTTATTAACTAAAATGAAAAATAAACAAAAATTCAATTGTTTTCTTGAAAATCACACTGCTTGAAATTGTGGAAATTATCAATGTTCAAATTTATGCAAGTTATCATCTTTTTGTAGAATAATAAATGTGCCAAAAGTTTTGTAAATAATAGTAAAATATAATATAATAGTTAAATATAATCGTAATTAAAACACACTATTCATCGACTACTGTTTCATTACTGACATTTTTTTTTTAATATATTTTTTGTGTTGCCAAAAGTAACACTGTTATTCTTGTTTTTGGCTTATTGTTTTGTACCCGATGTACCAGGTTGATAAAACTTTACTTATGGCTAGAAATAAAGGAGAAAATTGATATAAACAGAAAAAAGTAGCACCCAAAAATGTTACATAAACACTGACGTGTGGTCTCACAGACCACCCATTATTTTATAAAAATCATAACTTACTGAAAATACACGCCATAACACAGCCACTCTCCACAACCGCTTCTGGGGGTCTGCTCGAGAGGCAGAGAGAAGTACAATTGGATATGTCTTCGTTAACACATATAACTAAACATTTGTGACCCTCAAAGTGTCTGTCAGACGTCACGTTGGTACTTAAAGGATAACTAAACAGTTGAAAGTTCTGTATACATATATGATGTATTTTTGTTGCCCTGATAACAACAAATATCAACATTATAATAAATAAATGTTTTAGGGAGGTTCCAAACAAAAGTGCCTAAAAGTTATCTATTTATAAGGCATTATCTATTATCTTATACGAGTTGTTTAAAACTGTTATTTAAAAATATGCAAATGTTGTTGGATGACAGGCGCTCATGTGCCAGTTGCTCATTTTTACACTTTATTTTAAAAAATATTGCCTTTGTTTATTATTTCTTGTCGACGAGCTGTGTCTGATTTGAAAAATAATAAACATGTAAAATATACACAATCTTACTTGTTCCGTAAAAATTACAAATATTTGACGCGTGCAGAATTCGGTATTTGCCTAATGTTAAGATTATATAAAATTTGTTTCTAATGATACTAATTTCTATCTAAAAATACTATAAAGATCACTTTTAATTTGATATCGATTCGTTAAGTGTTCTTAAAGCTTCTTTAAAATTGGGTGAATAGGACCATTTTTTAAAGTATGAAAATCTTAAATTACAATTATACTGTATTGTAGTCCGCTAAATTTAAAGCAACTTTTATTATGAAACCATTACCACAAACGTAATATTTCGTATAGCTACCAAACAAAGTTCTCACGCCGCCCATACAAAATACAAAGTTGTGACGTCACAAATATGTAGGCATTTCAGCAGTGTGTTTTCACGTCTAAAAACTAACGTCTAAAAATATGTGTCTTTAAAACTTCTATATCTGAAAAAGTTTTTTGTTTAGAAATGAATTTCTGTCACTATTGTGTTTATTTTTGGCAGGTCTTTACATAGCGACACGAAACATTCTTTAGTCAAGTAGCCAATTTTAACTAGCTGTCTTTTGTTTTTGTACGACTAGTGTGATAAGTCGTACAAAGAGTAAAGACTGATGTTCAAATTCTGCATGGAAATTTTTTCTCATATCTGATTTTTAAATTTATTAAGACTATATCTGAATAGCATTATGAATACATAATAAGACCTATAAAAATACAAAGATTTGATCTTATTTTATACCTATATAAGTTGGTAGACAAATAACATCCTGGGTAAGAAACATAGCGTCCTGCATACCTACGGACAGAACCGATCAACTAATCTCAAATTCTAGACCCTTATCCTTACTAGAGAATTTACTCTGCAGGATTATTTGAATAAAAATAATATTTTATTTTCCCTCCTTACAAATGAGACGAGCTCCGTGGCGCAGCGGTCAACACGCTTGCCTGCGACACAGATGGTCCCAGGTTCGATCCCCGTTGGATGTTTATCTTTATACGTATCCATTATAAAATATAGTATCGTTAAGTTAGTATCCCATAACACAAGTCTCAAACTTACTATGGGGCTAGCTCAATCAGTGTGATTTGTCCGTATATATTTATTTATTTAAACTACCTACTTACTCTCCAACGGTCACCACCTACAGTCCACCTACGTCTTTTCTGACTATTCCTGAGGGTTTAACTTCTATTCATGTTATTCTTATCTCTGAATGAAGAGGTAAATATAAAACACTAGCTGTTACCTGTGGCTTTGCCCGCGTGATATATAGCCTATGTCCTTCTCAGTACCGTAACCTATGTGTATGCTTTTGCATTATGATAGCTTCATGATGATAGCTTCATGATGATAGCTTCAGTAGATTGGGCTCGATACGCTTTCACGTCCAATCTACTGAAGCTCCAATTTTGCAAAACAACAAAGTACGAAAAAGGATTTAGGATACATTTCATCCCAGAGAAAAGTACTTGTTTGTTATGTTTTTCGTGTGTGTAAGTGGCCAACACTGGTGTCAGATTTTTCAAGCTGCCTAAAGGCATCTGACATAGCTTAACGACTGCCATCAACGATGACAGCCGGGACCAACGGCTTAACGTGCCTTCTGAAGCACGGAGGAGCTCGAGATATTTTTATGCCACTTGCGGTCACCCATCCAAGTGGGGACTGCGCCCAGGGTTGCTTTACATGCGGAAGCGCTTATAATGCTCACATCCACTAGGCCATCGGGCTCCTCGAAAAGTACTGTTTCCGAGGGATTGATATTAATGCGAGCGAAGCCGCGGGCAAAAAGGCTAGTAATAATATGACAAAGAATCATAGAAGTGTGGGGTTGTCGCTATTCCTTCGCTCTTGAAGACAGCCCTTAAAAAGAAGAAAGTGGTCTTAGAATGAGGTGCGAACTTCTTATGTTAGATAATGCATTTGTACCAAATATCATCCTAATCCTATCCTAACTTCCTAACTTCCTAATCCTAACTTCGTAACTAATATTATAAATGTGAAAGTGAGTTTTTTATGCACTCTCAATGTGAATTCAATCCTAGTATCCTTGTTAACAAAAGGAGAAAGACAAACATATGTCCCACTGAAAAATTTAATACTAGATTTGCTCAAAGGTTCTATTGCTTCCTTGGCGCTTACCTTTATAACAAAGCCAATAAAATTCTCAATATATACCCAATGCCAAGAAACCCCTGCAAAATGACTCTCACTAAATGGTTATCTTCTCTTGACTACGAATCCACTGAAAATCTTCTCAAAATAATCTCGTAACGCTTTCTACCTTATAAACTTTTACCTCTTCTCATAGCATTCCTTCACAAACCTTATACTTACATATTTTACACTTACTCTCTAAACACTACACAATCACCTACACCTCCACTTTACGTATATCTACGCCCGTCTTAAGATATTAATTGATCTTAACATTTTTAATAGCTGATAGTCCATCATATTAAATTAAATTAGTATAGCTTTCTCTTCCTCCCTCTTTATTGCTTGCACGTTACGTGCCTGTGTCCCGTTGTACCATAATATCTATCATAAGGGCGGAATGAGCCTGGTGACCTGTAATACAGGTGGGTCTAACCTACCTATCTCAGGCACCAGTTCTCTCCACTTATTTTAGGTAATATGCTGCCATGCAAACTGTGATGCAAACCTTGTGTAACCTAGTGAGTATTTGGAGAGAAAAATAAACGATCTATTTATTATTATTATTTATTATTTGTTTCTTTGTTTTTTACCTCTTTACGCGTTATCTACTGAACCAGTCTTCTTGAAATTTTGAATATACGTTGATAATGCTACGGATGAGAACATAGGCTATCAGCATCAGCTAGTAAATTAATATTTTTAATCACAGCACATCAAGTTTCCTATATAAATAATCCAGTAATTTAAACTTTATATGAAAGTAGTTCTTGTGCGGTTGAAACTTATGTCATTAATACAGGATGCGCGATCAATAAGGAAGTTTTACGCTACCTACTCAACTCCACAAGCAGTATTTGCTCATATCGTAGCTCAAACACGAAGCTTGACGAGCTCCGTGGCGCGGTCAACACGCATGCCTGCGACACGGATGGTCCCGGGTTCGATCCCCGGTCAGGTCAAGATGGTCGATGATCTTTTTCAAATTGACCTGGTCTTGGATGTTTATCTATGTATGTATTTGTTATAAAATATGGTATCGTTGAGTTAGTATCCTATAACACAAGTCTTACTTAAGAACTTACTTTCGGGCTGGCTCAATCTGTGTGATTTGTCCGTATATATTTATTTATTTTATTTATTTATACAGAAAGAGTTTGATGTGTGCCATTAGCAATACAATGTTGAATAGTATTAATAACTTACTTGCAATTTTCTTGCGACTGCTCCCGCGTTAATTTCAACGCTCATAAATTAGCCTTCTATAACTATTTTTTTATTAGCTTATTATATACCACTGCTGGGCAAAAGCCTCCCCTTTATTTCTCCAAGTGTCTTTGTCCCTAGCCTTCTCTTTCCAGTCACTCTCATAGTGGTATAAATCATCCGACCATCTTGTTCTGGGTCTTCCTCTGTTTCCTTTTCCGTCTGTCAGATTCCAAAAGGTAGCGATATGGGCCCATTTTTCCTGGTGCATACGGCAGACGTGATCCGCCCAGTCCTATTTTAGTTTACCTGACTTTTTGCCAACATCTAAAACGTTTGTAATGGAGCGTAGGGTTGTATTTTTTACTCTATCTATCAGTTTGATACCCAACATGCCTCCACTCCATTGCTCGTTGGCAAACCTGCAGTTTGAGTCTCTGCTTTTTATTTAGAGCCCAAGTTTGTGCACCGTAGGTTAAAATGGGCAAGATACACATATCAAGAAGCTTTGTCTTCAAACAAGTTGGAAGATTGCTTTTAAATAGCTCCTTTATCGACCAGAAGCTTTTCCAAGCATTATCCAATGCTTGAAGACCTTAGCTTATATCTATAACTATATAAATTATTTTTTGGTCCATAGTTTCGGAGCCTATTCAAACAAACAAATAATCAAATCTTTCCTCTTTTAATAATATTAAGTATAGATGTCAAATGTGGCTCTTTTTATCTTTAACTACTATTAAACTTTGATTTATATCTAAAAATACTATTATATACATTTTGATGCCTTTGAAGTTGGGTATGCAAGACTATTTTAAAAAGTATGAATATCTTACCTACACTAAATTTATAATAATTTTCATTATGAACTCACAACCGTTAACTTAATAATATGTATTATAGCTACCAAACAATGTTCTCACGACAGCTGTTCAAAATACACACGTATGACATCACGATTCTGAACGAAATGTACATTTTAGCAATGCGTTGTATCGTCAAAAAAATAACATTTAAAACCTGTGATTTTAAAAATATAATGTGAATAAGTTTTTGTTTACGTGTTATTGTATTTTCACGATTTTTTTTTTGCCACATATTTTTATATTTTTGGAAGATATTACCATAGTGACATGAAAATAAAAATATAGATGGTATGCTTAATAGGCTTGCAATCGTTTTATATACACGAGATGCCTTAAGAAGCATGAATATTCTGTCACCAGTATAAGCCACTTTTGATTTTACGACCTCGGGCTCTGTCTACTCCGCAAAGGATAAAGACGTGACAATAGTATATTTATGTAAAAAGAAAATGTCATAAAAGTGTAGCTATTTTCAATAGTTTAAGTGGTCGGGACAGGACCGCGCCTACCTACAAGCATCTAAAAAGCCGCAGCGGTCAACACGCCTGCCTGCGACACGGACCATCCGTGTTCGATCCCCGGTCAGGTCAAGATGGAAAATTATCTTTTTCAGATTGACCTGGGTCTTGGATGTTTATCTACATAGTATCTATTATAAAATATAGTATCGTTGAGTTAGTATCCCATAACACAAGTCTCGAACTTACTTTGGGGCTAGCTCAATCTGTGTAATTTGGCCGTATATATTCATTTATTATTCGTTAGATAAGCTAAAGGAGTTTGTCATAAAAAGTTAGTCTTCGAAATATAAAACAGCTTTAAAACGACTACTTTCAAATTAATAATGAAGTCAGTCTAAGTTCCATAGCACAAGCTACAAATGTCTGTATGTATCCTGGAGTTTAAAACTTATATCATTTATACGGGATGCACTATCAATAAGGAAGTTTTAGTTTTACGCTACTCGTAACAGTATTTGCTCATATTGTGCCTCAAACACCATGTATTTAAATAGAAAGGTCAGACCAGTTGAATTCCAGGCTTAATTTATCATCATCATTATCATCATCTCCTCCTCTCTCCAACCCGTCTGGACCTCTTCAACCCATATAAACCGGTACAACCTTTTTTGTTATAAACCTCTCCTACCCATCAGAATCTCTCCAACCCGTCTGGCGTAGAGCGTAGGTCAAATCATCTGACTGCTCTGGCATATGGGTCTGGTAGTAAAGAGAGGGTCATGCTCCTGTATTAGAGATTAAAAAGAGACGCAATGATAATAATGATGATGGGAATTCTTGGTGAAATCACCTAGAAATCCTATCAGGAAAGGAAGGAGATCTGGGATCTCCTATCAACAGAAGATTGAAAAATGCACACCTTCTGTTCACACACAAAAGGCCCGAATAGGCCTCCTAAGTGTAGAAAATAGCCCACGGTAGCAGTTCATGATGTACCTATGTGAGCAATAAGAAAGGATTTTTAGGTATTCAACTCCTAAGGGGGTGGAGTAGGGAGTGAAATTTTATGCAGGCGAAGTCGCGGAAAAATTGCAAGTTAATTACATTGAAATAATTGTACTTAAAATCTAGCTTCTCCATAACAAATATATAAAAAAATGTATTGTTTTGGTGTTCATAAATGAATTTGAATTTGCTTTTCCAACATAACACCTAAATGCCTAAGCAGATTTGGATGTATGGGATATACATAGATGCAATCCTGACATCAACTCGAACATCACCTTTTTTTTGGCAAGGCCGTCATCCTTTTATTTAGAAAGCTAAGCTTCTTTTAAAATTATGTAAACCAATTGGGACTCTTTAAACTACTATTGAGTTTGTATGTTTACTTTGAGATAGGCATCTTGAAGTTATAAAATCAGACAGCTGAAAATCCTGTGGCAATATTATTTTATTCCATTCAGTTTGGTTATCATTTCAGAACTGACTACTTGGCAAAATAAGCCTTAACTGTCGGGATTGTTTTCTTTTTGTGCTTTGAATTGAATTGGTCTTGAGTTATTGCTATTGTAATATCTAAGATTGCTAAAGTTACCAATTCGAATGATTATGTTTCTAATACTGAACTTTTTTAACCTCCATCTGCTTACCAGATGCCATCCCTCTTTGGGTAGCTCCAGAACTGCAAACAAACACATGGTTTCTAGGTTTTCAATGTACAAAGAAAATATTAAATCATGTTTTACAATAAAAAACTTGCTAATATTATTTTTCGTTGCATTGTGAAAAGATCTCAAAAAGAAATCTGCGAAAAAAATTAATTTGTTCGTTCAAAAACTCTTCGAGATATAATCTCAAGGTGTAACAATTTCTGTGTAAGTCCATTAGAGCCCTTTAAAAAGATAAGACAGCTGTGACTTCATTATGTTGCTATTGTACGCACGATATGAGAACTGTATTTGACAGATAATATTATGTTAAATATTGCGAGTCATCATCTGCCTTACCTTATCTCATTATCCGCGCAATATGGCTTTTCCCTGCACAATTTTCTGTTCCTCACCATTTCCGCATCCACCTCTCCCTCTTTCATATCCCTATTAACACAATCCATCCATCTCTGTTTTGGCCTACCAGTACGGGAATGAAAACTCGGGAAAAACCTACAAATTCTAAATAATTTTTTAACATTTAATCATACTTTTTAAAGAACCTTTCTAACCCAAAGAACTTTAGTTTCTTTAGTAATAAAAATCAAAAGAATCCCTATCATTATTTTTAGGTAGATGATCTTATCATCAGTAATATTTTTTTTTAATGACATTCTAGTCATATTTTATGAGTATCTATCAAAGCACGATATGCATCAAGATGAGTTGATTAGAAACTGTTACCATAGGTACATAAAACATTTACGGTTGGCTGGACAGATAAACCCTTATTTACTTACGCTACCAAATGAACTATTTTCCTCAAGCCAGAAAACACTCCTGACGCAAAAAGATTGATATTGATAGCACCTACTATAATTTGCGGACTTTCTCGCGAGAACACAAAATTGCGCGTCTGTGTAATAATCTTTGCAAAGATGAATCTAGCTAGTACAGGAGTTTGCAAGCAACACAAACATTCAGTCACTAGATATAAAAGGCTAACCTGATTCACTGACTTACATATCAATGCACAGCCGAAACTTGAAATTTCGTACAAGGGTAATAATTATATAAGTTAGCACCAAGAAAGCATTTTTTTTTAATTCAACCCCTAAGGGGATGAAATAAGGGATGAAGTTTTACGCAGATGACGTCACGGAAAATTGCTAGTACTGACATAAGTATTAAATTTTTGTGGCAAGCAAGTACATCAAAGTGACTAGTGATGAGCTGAATGTTACTAATGTGGTTGTTCGGAATCGAGAATTCCCTCTGCATTGTGTCGAGAGATATTTTTGACAGCAGTAGTCAAAGACTGTTATGTAGTTGGCAATTAATTGTTATAACTTTCAAGACATTACAGTTAACACTCACCAAATATAAATTAACATAGTTTAATATCAACAGGGAACTTTTTTAAAATTTCAATTGGTATTATATTCTTACACTCTCCCAAAATCACAAGTCATAAGGACTCGTTGATACTCTATAAAATGCAATTATTGGCTTACTTTTACACTAGGTAATCAATTCATCACTATGTAGATACTATACTAAAGAAAATTGAGTGTACAACCCTGAATCAATTGACTGACGGCCGGCGGATCCCACCATGGAGCCGAATAAACCCGAAGTTTACCGACGACGACCGAAGCCGGACCGGACCTTACATTACTTGCTTGCGTGCCCTCCTCTGATCTCTTGCCTTGTACAATAATTATCCGTTATTTCTAAATAGTCTTTTATTTGGGAGAAACTAGCAACCTACATACATAACTACAGTCCGCTACATTGAGTTTTCTCGAAGACAAAATCAATCGATGGTGGTATATATCATTAAATATTATGCTTTAATTCATTCTGTGAATATATCATCATCATCATCATAATCTCAGTTGCAAATAGTCCACTGTTTGTTTGTTTTTCGTATGTGTAAGTGGCCAACACCAGTGTCCGATTTTTCAAGCTGCCTTAAGGCATCTGACATGGCTTAACGACTGCCATCAACGATGACAGCCGGGACCAACGGCTTAACGTGCCTTCCGAAGCACGGAGGAGCTCGAGATATTTTTATGCCACTTTCGGCCATCCATCCAAGTAGGGACTGCACTAGGGGTTGCTTAACATGCGTAAGCGCTCATAGAGCTCACACCCACTGGACCACTGCTGAATATATTCAGCCTTCCCCAAGGACTTTTTATTAAACTGGTTGGAAGAAGCCTACCTGCTCAAGTCATCTGACAGTCTGTAGTTGACATTGCGCTTTCCAACACATGCAATTCTCCTTTTGAATACCTTTTCATAGGCCATCGGTAATACGCACAATGTGTAGGTACAGTGTATTAAATTGACCCTTCTGCTAAATTATTCTTTGCTAACGGATCGAGTCTGATATCGCAATTACAGTTTGCAAGAAACTAGACAGCGCGCAACGCGATGCCATTTATTGAAAACGCCTCGGAAGTCCCGCGTTTTTATGAATTATTCCTACTGCAAGGCATTGACTATAACTAACACACTAAGAGCCATTCTTTGCGTATTTTTGATACAGGTGTAGCTGTGTGTGTCTCTTCCAACAGGTTGATCGACTCAACCTAGCTCAGGACATCTGACAGTCTGGTAAGTAGTCTGACGTTGCGCTTGCCGACACATGCTCACGGCACTATATTGTAAGTACAGTATATTCTACTAAATTATTCATTGCTAACGGATCGAGTTTGATAGCGCAATTACAGTTTGCAAGAAACTTCAGCGCGATGCCATTTATTGAAAACGCCTCGGATGTCCCGCGTTTTTATGAATTATTCTTACTGCAAGGCATTGCACGTCTTTTTACTTTACTAAGAGCCATTCTTTAGCGTATACTTGTTCATACCAAAGTATTGTGAATGCTCATCGTGTTAGAAAGTATATATTAATATAGAGTTATTAATTTTTCATTTCTGTAAACTAACAGTAACTGTAACAGCCTCTATGGTCCTATGGTTAAGGCGTTTGCTTTACTGACCCGGGGGTCGTGGGTTCGATTCCCACGGGAAGCATACTTTGTTAAGTTGTTTCCAGTTTGGTTAGGACAATGCAGGCTTGAATCACCTGATTGTCTGATAAAGATGATTCCGTGCTTCGGAAGGCACGTTAGGCCGTTGATCCCGGCTGCCACTTGGTAGTCGATAAAGGAACCACGTCAGAGGCCGAGAGGCGGTTCCGAAGAACTCTGACACCAGGGTGTGCATGGTCGACTGGCCGTGTCACCTACTCGAAATGATGATGATGATTTCTGTAAATTCTTGTATTTCTTTACTCATCTCGAGGTATAAGTGTAGGTGAAGTATATTATTTTAACATTCAGTATACCCATTTATCATTAGTAAGATCTAAGATCAATTGGTTGAAGCAGGAATGTCTTATTTTCTTCTGCGTTTTTTTACTATTTTTATCCCAGTGACCAACACAGGAGGAGAGTAATGCTTTTGGCGCTTATGTATGTGTATACCTATGTATATAAGCATGTCTGTAGCCTAAACGGTTAACCGATGTTTTTACCTTGGAATTCGTATTCTTCCTTGGAATGTCATAAGTTCATAAGCAACAATGTTTTTTTGTATGTATTTATTATCAAACGGGTAGATCAAACCTTATTTCTGAGTTATGTTTAAGCAAAACCTGTTAAGCGTTTCAAATATAGCAGCAGGGCCAAAAATCTATTGCTAGAGTTTCAAGTGCTTTACTGGAGAAAAACGGAAATTTGAAGATTGAAATCTCTCTGAAGCATAAAAGTTGTATACCAAAAGAAACAACTACTGATACGTGCATTTTGAAATATATTTAATAACCCTTATAAATAAAGGGAAAAAATGAAATTAGAATGAAGAAGTTGCTTTTTATTTTGCACAGATTATAAAAGATACAAGTGTGGGTGTAAGACCATGGAATAGGCGAACACTAAAAAGTATATGTCATTAGGCACTGACCAGAAACTTGACAATATTTAGATACTAGACAAAAACGAGTTTATCTATACTTTTAATATAGCCCACCGTATTTATAAAGATATCCATATCAATATCAAGTAAAAATCTTAAAAAATACGATAAAAATAAACTAAAAAAATACCGTGTGGATATCTTAAAATTTGCTGTTATGGTATTTATTTTTTAATTCGATCTATGTAGTACTATTATTATTTTTGTGCTATAGGCAGCCCATAAAATATTTGCGCATAATTTAAACGTACCTTATAATTTAGCATAAACCTCAATTGTTATACGCTTCAGTGTAAAATAGGATTGTGTAGACGAGATGTAAGCGGCCAATTTACGAATGTCACCCCGTGACATAGGGTTGACACTTTGTTGCAGAAATAAAAAAATAAAAAAGAAATCGCTTTGTGACCCAATGTCTCCATGAAAAATATTATAAGTTCGTTTGCTATTTTATGCTCACGAAAATACGGAGGACACGTCAAATCGACGCGTATATTTTTTTATATGACCACGCATATTCATAGTAGTTCGATTTTGATGTACTCGTATGCCCCGAAGTAGGTGCCATTTAAATTTGTAAATAATCCAACCCTAAGGGTATTAAAACAGGTACTGATTGATTTTTCGCTTTTCAGCTGTTTAATTTTTGCGTTAAAAAGTTTTATGAATCAAAAAAAAATTATGTGTTATAAAATATAGTATCGTTGAGTAAGTTTCTCATAACACAAGTCTTATTAAGAACTTATTTTGGGACTAGCTCAATCTGTGTGATTTGTCCGTATATATTTATAGATATTAAAACAAAAGTAAAAGTCGTTTTTCATGGTTGTCCACAAAAATGTGTAATGTTTTCGGAGTCTATATGTATATGCATGGAAATTTTTTGTTTCACCATAAATTCTAAGTACCTGAACATATTGACATTAGCAAGGTAACGTTAACATGCATTTGACCAATATTAATAATTGACTTTCATAAATAAATATAAAAGGTATTATTCGCCAACATCCTCGATAAATAAAATTAAAATGAATAAAACTTATATATCATTGATGATTGAATAAAACTGTCAGAAACAATAGGTACTTGACAACCCTGAAAGAAACAAAGGATAAAATATAACCAAGACAAGAAGCTTTAGAGACAAAGACTTCAACCACTGAAGCGACATTACGGTTTTGAATTAAAACCACCGATTTCCATAGGAAATAACACAATAAAATAGGATGTAATACATTAAAATATATCCAACGTCATCATTTCAGCCGCAAGAAGTCCACTGCTGGACATAAGCCTCCCCCAAGGATATCCAACGTGAAACGGTTTTATACTATGACCTTTCTATCTCTTTGAAAATGATTTTTTTGTCAACATTACTCTTCCAGTAATTATGTCACATGTTTTTATTTGAGACGTTTTAAAAACACTGAACATATGGCTTTGTGACGTCACACGCTATAATTTTCTACGCATGATCTTTGTTTGGTAACTATTTTAAATACTAGGAATTGTAAGCGACATCGTCGGCTAAGTTTAAAGAGAGATAGTTTAGATAATCGATCCTATTCAATGCACACAAATAAACAATTTAAAATATTAATAAAGGTTTCGTTTTTACTAATAGCTGAATGATTAAACTTTATTTAATTTTAGTTTATTATCTAACCATAATAATGATTATAAAGATTTTCAGACATAAAATTTTCTTTTATATAACAATATGAAACATGCGAATTTTTTTTTAATCTATGGAAAAAAGTCATAGAACCTACCGGTCATCTTCAAGGTCAATAACGTTGTCTTTACTTTTTTGTAGTCATCATAATCAGGTCTATAGTAGTCACCACTACATGAGCATGGCCCTCTTTGAACTACCAGAGCCATATATTAGCCAAAACAGTTAGAGGATTTGGCCTACATTCTCCACGTTGGCTAAACGTGTTGGAGAGGTCACTTTGATGTTTGTAAGCTTTGTCTAGCTTGTGTTTCATAAGTCGCCTTCTACGACATCCACGGGAAGACACAGAGTGGTCCAATTCTACTCTGCTGGAAACCACACGGCTCCAATTTCTGGTGACCGCCCGGTCACGGTTGACCTGCACTTAGGATACGCCGTTTTGGCAACGAACTTTCAGCCCATATAGAAAAACGTGAGAGTAGGTGCTCTCCAAAGGCTTTGTTGTTTCTCAATTCGGCCTTTCAGGCTATACATGCAAATTGCGGCATATCAGACTTATGAAAGGTTGCTGTCTCTCCAAGCCTTACGCACACAGGCAATGCCTAAAGCCAAGGTCTGTCTCTCCTGGTCCATCCATCCATCAGGTCCTTTCCAGTCTCCACCGCAGGAGCACGACCCTCTCTGTACTACCACAGCAATACACTAGCCAGAGTAGTCAGAGGATTTGGCCTACACTCTCCACGCTGGCCAGACGGGTTGGAGAGGTATTTTTGATGTTTGTAAGCTTTGTCTAGCTTGTGTTTTCTAAGTCACCTTCTACGACATCCACGGGAAGACACAGAGTGGTCCAATTCTACTCTGCTGGAAACCACATGGCTCCAATTTCTGGTGACCGCCCGGCGGTTACGGTTAACCTGTACTTTGAGAGTAGCTGCTCTCCAAAGGCTTTCTTGCTTCTCAATTCGGCCTTTCAGGCTAATGCATGCAAATTGCGGCATATCAGGCATATGAAAGGTTACTGTCTCTCCAAGCTGTACGCATACAGGCAATGCCCAAAGCCAAGGTCTGTCCTCCTGGTCCTTTAGTGATGATCGCAAACAGGTTGAGGACACACTGATCTCACTTCAATAGCCCGGTGAAGTAGGGAAAATTCATTTGGAGCCAGCTACACAGTCAATTAAAAAAGAAATCCCTAGTGCCGTACTTCGATTTCCGATTTATTTATTTATTTTAATTGAATGTATGATTGAATTACAAGAAAACGACGTCTTTATTTTTAGTATTAAGAAATAGAGTAAATAAAGAAAGTCCAATAACTGAAAATTTATGCCGCTTTTAAGAGTTTTAATGTAAATTACTTTTCGATGAATGATAAAATATTTATAAAACTCTTAGCGTTACTAAAAGGCACGATGAGAAAAAAATATTTTGATATTTTCATGAATAGCTGTTTAATTCACTATATTTTTTCTTTCTTTTGCTCTTGTCTTAATCAATGTGTGGAATGAAATGCACACAATTTTTGCTAGAATTATTTTTATAATTCCAGTTTGTAATTTTCTGCTCCATTTGCAGGTAACACTGCCACATCTTTTTAATTATTATATAATAATATATAAAAATACATCGGAAGTATTAGCTTATGGGTTGTGCTCCTAAACCACGGAGTGCGACGACATATTTTTGTACACCTTTCAGAAAACTATGATGTCACGAGCCATCATTCATGATTTTTTTTTTGTTTTATTGACTAAAAAAGTTAAAGTTAGATAATCAATCAATTTTGAACACATCCAAAATCAATTGGTTTTTTAACTAATGGACTAATTTTGACCCAGGAAACTATTCGATTCATAGTATAAATATATTATTAGATTTGTCATAATTCACGTAAAATGTACAAACGGCTGTAAAAAAAAACTTCATAACTTGCTTGCAAGTTCTTCAAGGATAATGTCGGATAAAGTTAAATCGTATTTTAATATTTTTAGACTTTGTTCAATAGAAGAATAGGCAAAGTTCAAAGGGAAACTAATACTTACAACGAGTTTTACATTTAATTTATTGAATTTCTATGTTGTTTTTTTATGATTTTATTCAAAATCGGGCAGACATAGTACCCGAAATCCCGCGCCTATTCTCTTTTTGAACTGATCTTTTGAAAATAGGCATTTAAAACAAACCTTTTCAAATCCACCCTTTTTCCACTGGAACCACCAGAAATCACTTTTTCTTATTTTCTATTTCTTTTTTTACTTTCCTTAACAGACCACAGACAACACGCGACTGGCAGCGTTGCCTCCGATTCGTTATTTAAATGATCTAGAATCGATGGCGGTGGTATAATTTGATCTGTTTCGCTACTGATTTGTGTGGCTTTGACGATCTCTGTGGCGTAGCAGTTAAGAAGCTTTAGGTTCGATTCACAGCCTAGGTAAATACTTGTATTATAGAAACCTCGGAGTGTATACTGGTCCTACCCCGATAATCGTCTTTGAAACAGACTAAAATTAGACGGTGAATCCAACGGAATAAGACCGGGTATGTATCTCGCAAAAGTTTTGATATTATAAAATACTTGTACTCTATTATAACTAGATTTTGTCTGCAGTTCTGGAGACCTGCATGCATAGATCTAATTTGCATACCTGAATGCTATTTATTTGAAATATAAATAAATATAAACGCGGTTTTACTCAGAGACTATAAGTACCTACTAGAAAGCTGTAATTTGGTATAGGTATGTATATTAATCATGCCAAAAAAGTGGTAGAAAAAAATTTGGCCCGACACGCACTTGGCCGGTTTTTTATTGTCATTTTCTTCGTCACCAGTCAAAATAATAAATTATGGTAAGGGTTTTTTTCTCTTAACTTTAGGGAATCGTTCAACGCTTTATCATGAAAAATATCCTTCATCGTCATCATCATTGGTTCTTTTTTAGTCTCCAATGTAGGAGCATGAGCATCTCTATCCAACGAGAGCCATATATTAGCCGTGGCAGTCAGAGGGTTTGGCCTACACTCTCCACGCGAGGTCTCTTTGATGTTTATAAGCTTCGTTTAGCTTGTTTCCTAAATCGCGATCTACGATATCCACGAAGAGACTTGGAGTGATCCTATTCTACTCTGTGAAGAACCACACAGCCAAACAAAAAGTAGATTATTGAACAATTTCGAAATTTATCTCCTCTCCACGTCGAGAATATAAGTAGGAAACTTCCTTAAATATTTAAACACTGAGATTTCAAACTTCACCAGCGGTGGAGTGAGTTGAAGTAGATTTCCTGGCAACTTTGAAACTAAATATAAAATTCAAGTACACAGCCATAGACTTGAAAATGCTTTATTCATGGAACGCTGAATTCCTACCGTGTTAGAGTATAAAACAACTGAAAGTATGAGCGTTAGTGAAAACATTTTGGTTGGAGATTTTTTGAAATGTTTATTTCTTCAGACAAATTTCGGATTTCATAGAAACGAGACCTACATTGATCTTATTAGCACACTTGATTCTTTTTTTTATAAAAATTTATACGAAGTCGTTTTCGTCCTCGTCATTTAAAAAACTAGATTCTTTACAAGAATCTTTATAATTAGAGACTTGTGTGACTTCAACGCTTTTTCCAAGAAATCCAGCTTTAGTACTTAGTACTTATACATACCACATTCTAATCCCTTATACACCCATATTTTAAATTCAATACACAAACTTTAAGAGGTGACTAAGCCAAGCAACATGAACAACTTTTGTTATGTTATATTTTTTTTCGAGTTCCCAGCATTGGTCCTCTATCAAAAGTTGTTCATGTTGATGGGTTGAGTCACCTCTTAAAGTTTGTGTATTAAATTTAAAATAAGAGTGTATAGGATAGACACAGTCTAAAAATACGGCCTCCGTTGCGGAGTAGTTAACATGCCAGGCTGCGACACGTGGTGCTCAACGTTAGATTCTAATCGCGGAAAAATACTTGGCTCCTTGCTTTATCCCAAATGACATAGGCTATATTATTTTATTGGTAAAGCAGGTTCGTTTGCGAGTTACTTTAAACAAACGTTTTGCTGTTTTAATTTTATTAACTTTGCAGTCGCGCTGGCATTCCATTTTTTTCTCTAACGTCTTTCTATTTGATATTTCATTGGCTATCAATTGAACATTATTTAAAAAACAGAGATTATCAAAGTGAAAATTGCTCACTTACTTAATATTTGCGAAAAAATCTTGGGCTTTAAAAGACTGCTTTAAATTTATATTACTTGAGATTTTTTTAAATTCCAATAATAAATATTTAATCAAGATAATTTCGATTAGTTTTAAAAATTTTTTTTGCACTTTATTGGTAGGTATACATTGTTGTTAAAAGAAGACCCAGGTTTCTGAAGCATGAAAAAAATGACCCTCTCTGTACTGACAGAGCAGTCGGAGGGTTGGCCTACACTCTCCACGCTGGCCAGACGGGTTGGAGAGGTCTCTTTGGTGTTTATAAGCTTTGTTAAACTTTTGTTTCCTGAGTCACCTTCTCCGACATCCATGGGAAGATTTGGAGTGGTATTCTACTCAGGAACCAAAGATTCAAAAGATTCAAAAGATTCAAAGGGCCAGTGTTCCCGTAAAGTGTTTCAAATATTACCCAATGTTCTTAGAGTATCAATAAATGTTTTTTTACTATCCCTTGAGCCCACCTTAAGGCAATGTGAGTTCACACACTAGCGCCACCCAGCAATTAATTCATTTACTCCTAAATCAAATCAAATTTCAAAAATCTAATAGCTGATTGCCCTAGTAAATTACTTGTAGTATTCGTTTTGTTACTTTTCATAGATATTACAATTTAAGTTTAAGAGAAGGAATTTTTCGAAATACAAAATTCGAGAAAGAATTCGTTCTCTTAATTCATCAAATTAAAAATAGAGAAAACTTGTACCAATAATACTACAAGTAATTTACTAGGGCATTAAGCTGTTAGATTTTTTAAATGTGATTTGATTTAGGACTTATAGAATTAATTGCTGGGTGGCGCAAGTGTGTGAACTCACTACGCCTTAAGCAAATAAAGAGTAATTCAATCCGTACAGTTTCCCTTGAACTTGCATTTTCTTCGGTTTCGGTTTGACGCCTGCCGGCAATGGTATTTTATTTTCTCTAGATACCTTTCTTAATATTTATTGTAAAATTATTATAAATTGTAATACCAGTAAGTACTTCTATTTCAAATGTTGAGAAGAGCAGGGCAATTTTTATTAGATCCAAATCTCAGAAATTACAAATTCATGTAAAACTTTTCTAAAGCTCATCGCAAAATATACTTTTGAAATTCAGGTCTTGTATCAGGGATAAGTTCAAAAAGACGACTGCAACTATAGGGTCGTGTCCTGATACGGATACGACCCTACAGCAGGATTTGGAATTTGATAAATGTCATCATCAGCCTATACTTGTCCACTGCTGGACATAGGCCTCCCCAATTGCACGCTATCGAGATCTATCTTCGACTGCTCGCATCCAGCTCCTGCCGGCTATCCTGCGCAAATCATCACTCGACCGTGCCGTGGTAAATGTATATGCATGTTTTGTTCAGCTTTTATGTAGAAAACGTGTAATCGTTATATATGTATTTCGATGTTAGTTTACTGTTCTTTTGCATTTGTATTATTTTTATGTGTTTTTATATTCCGAAACAAGTAATTCCAAAACTCGTCCCACATGCCTACGGCCGATTTGGGACGAATTTCAGAAAATTAAAATTATTTAAAATTTCATTCTGCAACTCGTCCCATGTTTTAAATGGTTACAATCTATAGAAATATTGTTAGTGTAAAAATAATAAACATTGAATTCATCACAAGAAAATGTAATCATCACCGCAAAAACTTAAGGAAATATATATATTTGTTTTGTCTCACTGAGTGTACCAAGCGTTGATATAAGGTTTAAAATTCCATACCAAAAAAATATGGGACGAATTACAGAATGAAAATATTGCAAATTTTTATTTTCTGCAATTCGTCCCAAATGGGCCGTAGGCATGTGGGACGTGTTGTGGAATTACTCTCCGAAACGTTTCCCGTGGCTACATGCGTACATACCTGCAAAAGTTCATACATAGCAAAGGTTTGTAAGCAGTGCAATTGATTTTCACTTTTAATCTATGTATTGCATAGGCAAAAATATTTAGCAATGTCATGGACCTCATGCATCATATATATAAAGTTTAAATTGCTGTTTTTTTAAAACAGTATTCGTAGGTACAAGCGACTTTTTAAATAAATTGTCTATGGAGTTTTGCAGGTGACGTACGGTACGTATCTACAAATATTTTTATCATTGTCAGGTCAATGACTATGAAATCGATATGAACTTGCGGGGCAATGTGATATGACAATGAAAGCGTTATTAATTGAGTGTTTCATTCTCTACCACATATTAACCATAATCCAAAGATCTTTATTACGGAGATTTTAAATAAAATTAATTTTAATATGGTTTTATCGCGTTTATTACATTCAAACTCAAAACTCAAAATGTTTATTTAGTTAATAAAGGTTTCTTTGAACACTTATTAAATTGTCATATTTCATTTGAAAACTTTTACAACAATTAAAAATGTTGATGTCAATTAGGCTATTAATTTATGGCTAAGTTTAGGCCACTTCCAAAGCGGAGAGCAGAAAAAGCAGCAACAAACTGCACACCGCATTTTCTCCAAGCGACGTCATCTCACAATATTAATTAACCTTAGAAACTATTTAGATGTTTATAATAATGGCTAATGAAATACTGTATTTATATATATAACTAGCAGCCCTACCCGACTGCGCCCGGGCATGTTTTATACCTTAAAACCTTCCTCGTGAATCACTCTATCTATTGGTGAAAACCGTATGAAAATCCGTGGAGTAGTTTTTGAGTTTATCGCGAACAGACAGACAGACAGACAGACAGACGCGGCGGAGGACTTTGTTTTATAATATGTAGTGATAAGATAAGATTACATTTCATCCATCCGACATCCGACCTATGGTCTGATTGAGTATCCGTCAAAGTGTTAAAAGTGTCCAAATCCCGTATAGTAAAGAAAAATTAAAAAGGATGGTACAAAAAGTACACAAAAAAATGAGAATAAAGGAACGATAGTAAAAAGAAATAAGCAAATAAAAAAATATATTTGCCTATTTATTTTTACTTTTACCACATTTTAGCACATGGCGAAGCACAATTACGATATGATTTTATATTTATAATTAATATTTATGAAATAATATCATTGTATCTAGCCAAATACGAAATTCTTTATTAATAACTCTATTATTTTTTACATAACCCCTAACTATTTGCAATATTAACTGGTAAACCTTCAAAATAAGAGACACTATTACAAAGCTATCTAAGACTAACCGTAACTTAAAATTTAAATATAGTAACCATTTCAGAACGATCAAGACGCAACGTTCTTTATCACAATCTTAGTTCCTGAGATATGTACATGTCATGTCTCACCCGTCAGTACAAAAATACTATAACTTTAAGCTATGTCGGAGACGATATATTAACCGGTCAAAGTACGAAAAAAGCTTCAGAATATAATTATGCCTTTAACTTTGCTTGCTTTTTAGGTATACTTTCGGGATACTTTAGTTACAGGCAATGTGTTCAAATCACTATAATATGAGGGTGGAAAGTATACATTTAAGATATTTGTCACATTTCAATAGACATAGGTAACAATATTCTAAACAAGGAACACTAGAATATACCTCATATTATTGATGTGTTTATTGAACAATCTTAAAAAATAGTTCATCAACACTAAATACCTTAAAAAAGAACACTATTATACTTAAGTATGAATAGCCATTGCGTAAAACATTGTAACGTTTCCCACTTTGACCGGCCAATGTCAACTCTGACCGCCAAAAGTGTCGCACAGTTTTTCCAAGAGGCATAAGAGCTTATTTTGTAATATTGCCTATTTTTCTCGTTTTTTTTCGAAGACTTTTTCTTTTTAGTCGACCTCTTCGTTTTTGTGTCAGCCGCTTACGTTCACAGCTGAAATGAAAACAAAATTTAAATACAGAGAGACTAACAAAGACCTGTTGATGATGATGATTATGATGTAAATACAATTTGAAAAAAAATCTCCGGTTCAATACCTGCCTGGCTAAAGTTTGTGGTCCGATTAGACCCAAGTATGATAAGATAATGTAACCCCAAAAATTACAATAACCTAAAAGATACGATTCCAGATGCATCGTTAGGTGCGCACGCTTACGCGGTTAGACTATCAACTACGCTATAACCCTGGGGACGGGAGTGATAAAAGTGATTCGGACATCATAAAAGAATGTGAATTAGAGTTGAACCAGATAATGGAAAGAAGAGTGCGACAGATTTCGGAGGCTGAGAAAGAATGCATGGATTTGGTTTTTCAAAACTCTGACATTAGATTAGAAAAAAGGGAAGGAACGTGAAGAAGATTCTAATAGTGAAGACCAATTTGAAGAAGTACGAGTAAAAAGAAAACCGAAGCGTCTTTTAAGAAGTAATTCTACGACACAGCAATGAGTTGAGAATAATACTGAGAGGTCTGATGAGACCACTAAGTTTGAGATTTGCGTTACGTCTACCAAGGTATTGCCAAAACAAATGGCTTTAGCTAAATTTTTGTGAGATAAGAACATTTTAAATATAAATAAAATAAGTATAAATCTCCTTTTAAGTTTTTAATCTGCTTTGATAACAATCAGCATTGTTATGCGATGAAATTATTGGAGAATGAAAAAATTTAAGAATCTCAATCTCAACTAATCTCAACTTCTCAACTAATATTATAAATGCGAAAGTGAGTTTGTTTGTTTATTTGTTACGCTTTCACGCCGAATCTACTGAACCGATTATCATGAAATTTTGCATACACATAGGTAAGGGTGCCGAAAAGGACATAGGCTATTTATTACGTGGGCGAAGCCACGGGTAACAGCTAGATAGACTATATTTACCGGAAAACTTCAGAAACCACTACGACATATGTATTAATCAGAAGAGTCGATTTAGAATTTACTGAAGAGGATATTTTAGCAGTTTTAAAGAGTGATATCAATATTTTAGCTGTTAAAAGATTAAAGTGTCTGGACTTCAATGGCAAATGGGTCGAAAGTTAAGCCTAGTTAGGATATGCTTCAAAAGAAAAAACAATACCAATATAAGTCTGCATATGAAATCAAATTCACTGTGGAATGTCCTTTCCTGTGACTCAATGTTCAGGATGTTGAAAGTTTGGCCACATTATAAAAGTATGCCCAACAAAGAAAATATTATGCACAAAATGTGGGAGTGCAGAACATGCAAACTGTGATTTAAAGAAATTTAGATGCCTCAACTGTAAGGGACTATACTTTGTACTAGACAGATCTTGTCCAATGTACCAAAAAGAAAAAGAAATAAGAAATATTATAAGTAAAGAAAACATACCCTTCAAAAGAGCGCTCTAGATAGTGACAAACAAATATCCAAAGAATGATTCAGCGATAACAGAAACTCAAATGAGCATCGAAACTCAGCCTTCAGAAATAGTAGAAGTACTAACGCAAGCGAGCGATGTTACCATCCGTCCAGTTTACAGCCAAGTCGTTACAAGTCTTCCCGTGGATATTGTAGAAGGCGACTTAGGAAAAAAAAGCTAAACAAAGCTCATTAACATCAAAGAACCTCTCCAACCCGTCTGGCTAGCGTGGAAAGTAAAGGCCAAATCCTCTGACTGCTCTAGCTAATATTGGGCTCTACTGGTAAAGAGAGGGTCGTGCTCCTGCAGTGGAGATTTACAAAGACCTGATGATGATGATTTTATTCTATGGTAAAAATAGTTCTCACCCATCAGTTTTGACTTCATTCAGCATATCAGCCGCGATCCTGTACATTTCTCTTGGCGACACTTGGTGCGCTGCAACGTGCGTGATGCAGCAAATGTCACGCGCCTGGTACGAGAACGTCGGGTCATCGCGGGGCATTATACGCGGGGAGGCACGCGCTGAGCACATGCCTGGAACCAACGAAACATATTTGTCAAAGACCACTGCCCAAAAAACTGCCCTTACGGATATTCTTATTAAAATAAAGAAATAAAATATGGGAAAAAATTCCACGCGGGCAGGATTTGAACCAGCAGTCTTTACTCTCTGTACTAATATCCATACTAATTAACTTTTTTTTCCCATATTTTATTTCTTTATTTTTATAAATATATTCTAAAACAATAATATCTAGTATAAACCGTGGTTTGATTTATTACGGGTATGTCACTTTCACGTTGTATAAGTCTCATTAATAGTGTCCCGTTTTTACCCTTAAGGTACGAAACTGTAAAAGGCTTACTCACCAGTAATGAATATATCTTCTAAATGAAAGAAGGGTGTTGTGAGCGCAGCTTTGTACAGAGCTTGAGCGGCGGGCGCCGACAGTACGTACCCAGTACCGGACAGGTACTTGGGGTACACTCGTCCACCGTACATGTAGCGGGGACTGTACCTGAAATGAAAAACCGGCCAAGTGCATGTCGGGCCACGCGCAGTGTAGGGTTCCGTAGTTGCGAATGACAACTTTGAGTTCACACTATGCACACTCGCACCTTACAGTTTAACGACCAAAAACATCTAACAATGAAAATAGTATGAAATTTTACAGTTTATAAGTAGGTTGCCTTTAACTTTTTAGTTTGTACTTAGTACTCAGCTCTGATAGTTTTCCTTTCAACTTCAGTATATATACTACTGCTGTAATTTTTTTCACGTGTCTATATATAACCGCTTAGCAGATAGAGGGAGGGGGACACTTACCACTAACAAAAATTCGCACTTTAAACCCAAATATTTCGGAAACGGATCCCTAAATCGAAAAAATGGTGTTCTCAACCTCACAATATTTTTGAAAGACCTATTTAACGATACCCCACACGATGGGTAAATAGAGAAAAAAAAATTACTTCCCCACTTAACTTGTATGGGAGCTACCCTAAAAAAAAATTTTTTTCAAGATTTTATTCTACCACTTTTTTGCCATGATTAATATACATACCCATACCAAATTACAGCTTTCTAGTACTTATAGTCTCCGCGTAAAACCGCGGACGGACAGACAGACAGACATGGCGAAACTATAAGGGTTCCTTGTTAACTACGGAACCCTAAAAACGTAAGAGCTCATACATACATCATACATCATCAGGTCTTTTTAGTCTCCACTGCAGGAGCACGACCCTCTCTGTACTATGAGAGAAAATCCTTCCGATAGTGTTAGGACATTCCACCTACACCTTAAGTGGCCTCCTAAAAACAGTACTACAGTAGCAGCAATACTTATAAGGCTTTAATTTTTAGTCCACTCGATACTGGAAGTATCACTTAGCGTAAGGGACAAATCCCCGTTTTACAAGAGAGGCCAAAAACATTTTTTCCCCTTCAATATCTACATATTTTTTTATTTATATACACATCTTTTATAATATATTTACAGAAGACTGAACTAGCCCCCTAAATTGCAAATAACTTTTTATGACATTGTTCGATTTTAATGTTGTCGAGCAAAGTTTCTTTGATTTTACCGTTATTTTAAAGCTTAGCGGTTTCCGAGATAGCATGTCCCTATCATTTAAAAAAATCTGAATCGGAATATGTATGTAACTCATTTTGCCCAAAATGTCCCTTACGCTAAATGATACTTCCGGTATCGCAATATTTTTTGTAGCTTAGTTTTCTTAGTCGACTTCTACGACATCCACGGGGATAGTTGGAGTGGTCCTATTCTACTCTGGCAGGAACCACACGGTATATTTACTTACCACTTATTATAAAAATCCAGATTAGGTAACGCCCCGTAAATGAGATCTCCAATTAGCAGATACTCCTTGTCCTTGACTTTATAGTGAGCCTCCTTTTCTTCAAACACCTTCGCTCTGTCCCCGAGATTAAGCATGAGTTTCGGAAAGTTGATGTATATATCATCATCTGTTTTTAAGATGTAGCGGACTGGAAAAAAAAGTTACTTTTTAAAGAATTATCCTAACTAATATTATAAATCGGAAAGTGAGTTTGTTTGTTACGCTTTCACGTTCTATCTAATGAACCCATCATCATGAAATTTGGCATACACGTAGGTTAAGTCGATAAAACTAATCGATAAATTTATCGACCTAGAAAAAGCATTTGATAAAGTAAACTGGAAGGGAATGATAGCCACCCACAAGAAAAACGGTACCTATAGACTACGGAGAGATAATCTACCAACTATATAAACACCAAGAAACTTTAGTTCAAGTGGGAAGTGAAACAGAGACAGCGAAAATTCGGAATGTAGTAAGAAAGGATTGCCTATTATCACCAATTATTTTTAACATGGTTATAGAAAATGCCATCAATAAAATTATGGAGTCTGGAACAGGTGGTGTAAAATTTAACGGAAAAACAATTTATTTTATAAGATATGCTGATGACATAGCAGCTGTAGCTAACAATAGTATTGAATTAGATAGGATGTTTAGAATAATGGACAAATAATTTAAGGAAATAGGGTTAAGTATTAACGTTATTAAAATATTTTTTTTTACATACAACTAGCAATAAAACCCCCGAACATCACTCATTACATCAAACAATAGTTTAATAGAGCAAGTAAATAAATTCAAATATTTAGGCAGCATCATTTATTCTGACTTCAGGTGTAAAAATGACACTGTAGCTAAAATATCAATGGCTAAGCAAGCATACCATAATATGAAACTCTTTTTTAATTCAAAAATGTCACGTACAATAAAAAAAAACGCTTGATCAAAATATATGTCTGGAGTATAGCTCTATATAGTTGTGAAGCCTGGATTATGAATAAGAAGGATAGAGAACGATTGGAAGCATTTGAGATGTGGTGTTAGAGGCAAATGGAAAAGATAAGCTGGACGGAGAGAAAGACAAGGAAGGAAGTTCTGGAACTTGTTAATGAAAAGAGAACTTTATTGAATTGTATAGACATAAGGCGGGGAAAGATGTTTGGCCATCTTAAACGATACGACGAACTTATTAAAAACATCTTAGAAGGAAAGATTGAAGTTAGGAGAGGAAAAGGAAGGCCAAGGAGAGCATTCACAGACGAAATAAAAGAGAAGGCAAAAGTCGTGTCGTACAGAGAGGTCAAAGAGATAGCGGAGAGAGATAATTTTTAGTGATGGTAAAGCTACGCTACCGGTAAAATTCACTTTTGCTAGTAGCATGCATGGGCCGGCTTATCCGGGAAAGTGCCACACTCTCATAGAATGCTATGCTTCGTTCGGAATGAAAGAGCCAGAAGCCCATCATCATCAGGTCTTTTTAGTGTCCACTGCAGGAGAACGACCTTCTCTATCGGAGTAGTAATTTAGTTAATATTAAGTAATATATTAGCCAGAACAATCAAAGGATTTGGCTTACACTCTCCACGCTGGCCAGACGGGTTCATGAGGTCTCTTTGATATTTAAAAAAGCTTTTTTAGCTTGTGTTACCTAAGACTTGGGGTGGTCCTATTTTTAAGTATTCTTCTCTGCCGGAAACCACACAGCAAATATAAATAATAATTAATTTCAATGAATTAATGAAACTTACCACTCTCTCCACAGTTATTTTTAATCCACTTCAGCATCATAATACTTTTTAAAGTTAAATTATTATAAGAGTCAATAAATCCCTCTTGTATCACATCTCCATACTTTTCCACCTCCTCTTCGATTTTACTCTGCTCTCGGGAATCTTTATCATTCTTAGGCAACCCCAACAAAAACACTACTTTGTAATCAGGCACAGTGTTGCCAGATAATTTGTCTACCCTTATATCTGGGAAATGTGATTGAATTATTTTTAATATTTTACGCATATCTGGTTCTGAAGTTTGTTCATCTCTACGTGGTATCCTCATTATATTAGATTTTTCGTTATCATACTTATAAGGTTCTTTTCTTCCTTCATTTAATTGCTTATTCATATCAAAATCTTGTATCATTATCTCTTCTTCCTCGTCTTTAAATATATTTTCAGTCTTAATATTAACTAAATTACTTTTCAACGCTTTAGTTAGTTCTGGTATTAACTGGCTAAAACTAGGTATGTCACGTTTGACCCTACTTACATTCTCACTCGTGTAACTGACGTTGACCGGGTACGGGTAAATATCGTAAGTGTAATTGTAATTTTTGTATCTATTTCTAATTTTGTGGAATAGTTGTGACGTTCTTAAGTAAGTGGGGTAGTCTCCCCATGTATCTCTTATGGCTAGTCTTTCGTCTAAGTTTGTGGTGGAGGAACAGACGACTATCAGTAAGAAGAGGTTATTTTTCTTGCCCCTTTCGGATTTTTGGCATAAATCTTTCGGTTGATGTATTGTGGTAACGATGTTGGGTTGGACGTATATTTTTGTGTCACGATTGATGCCTATAGACCGACCGACGACTGGACCTGTAAAAAAAAGAAATGTAATTGGATAATTAAGGTGGAGGATCAATGCAAGTATGTTTTTTGACGACCTCCGTGACGCAGTGGTTAGCACGCCAGTCTGCGACACAGGTGTACTAGGAATGGTGTGTGGTGAAGACAATACCAGCTTTGACAAAATTTAATCTGACCTTTAGACAGCTGCAAGTTTGCGCGGTTGTACAGGGATCTACGGTCACCTGCAAAAGTCCATACATAGCCTAAAGGTGACAATCAATTGTACTGATTAGGAAGACATAATAAATATTTAGCAATATCATGAACCTTATGCGCAATACATAAGGTTTAAATTCCTACTATTTTTTAAATAATCACCGAAACTACAAGCGATTTTTTAAGAAAATTCTATATGGACTTTTGCAGGTGACCGTCCATAAGCACGCAGAACATGGCTGTGCTACAGAAGGATTTCTACGTGCTTTAAGATAAAATATAAGCGCGTAAAACAGATATTTAGAGTTTACTTACATAGATCGGACACTACTAATATCAACCGACTAATTTCATTATCAACTACGACTGGTCAAAATGAAAACTGACCTACAGGCAGCTGCTGCTGCAAGTTCGCGTGATTGTACGCAGGTATGTACATGAGCACGCAGAACATGATCATAGCTGTGCAGATGAGGAAGTACTTTGCTCGGATGGTCACCGTAGACCGTCGCTCGCGCTCTGGCAGGCCTCCAGACACGCCGGTTTTTTTCATACCTGTAAAAACTGATTGCCGCGCTGCTCGTTAGACCAATAAGCCCGCTGATCCTTAGACCAATAAACTCTCAAGGTATGATCACAGGAAAAAATGTTCTTTGGGGCTTTCGGTGTTGAATCCATAGACCATAGTACGTTTTTCACCTACGATCACACATACTTACTATTTTAAGATTATCGGCAATTATAGGCAGCTATTAGTTATTTATACGTTTAATATTATTTATTTATACTTTAGAACATATGTTTTTGACACACATTGACGTATCATTATTTCTTTCAGTTGTCGTTTTGACGTAACATCACAGACCGAACTACATAGATTGTACTCACCACGGTATTATTCTGATATCTATGGTTATGGATACGCCAGAAAACTAAGCTGAGAGATATAGTCACTACGATCGCGAAGAAGAAATGGACTTGGGCAGGACATATAGCCCGAATGGCAAATGATCGTTGGCCAAAAAGAGTCCTGGAATGGAGACCACGAGACAACACAAGAGGAAGAGGGCGACCGCCAAAGCGATGGTCTGACGATATCCGACGACACGCAGGGCATGGCTGTATGAGACGGGCACAAGACCGCCAGTCATGGTTGCAATTGGAGGAGGCCTACATCCAAGACTGGATTTGATTGGGCTTATAATGATGATGATGATGGTTATAAATATTATATTATGCTTATATTATAAAGAGGAAAGGTTGGATTGTTTCTTAGTTTCTTTGCTCTGAAACTACTGGACCGATTTTGAAAATTCTTTCACCTAAAGATATATAATTTATCTGCGGGTGACATAGGTTATACTTCACGCGGACAAAGTTGCAGAAAAATTACTAGTTAAGATGCTTAGACCACCGAAATTAGCGCCACCATTCACTTTATTATTTTACTCTCAAACCACATCAAATTAAACTCAAAAACTTTAAATTCAGTTTTTTGCTAATAAATACATACATACATTATCACGCCTCTTTCCCATAGGGGTAGGCAGTATGGATTTCCACTTACTTTTGGCTACTGTTTTCATTATGTTGCTTACCGCCAAAAGTAGCCATATTTGGCGATAATGAGTAGGTAGTTCTCATAATTTGAGTGGTTTGAAGACAGAGCCTTAAGGACATCAAGTGACAAGCCCAGATTTTGGTGGCGTTTTGTTGA
This sequence comes from Rhodophaea formosa, assembly GCA_963082605.1. Taxonomy (NCBI): domain Eukaryota; kingdom Metazoa; phylum Arthropoda; class Insecta; order Lepidoptera; family Pyralidae; genus Rhodophaea; species Rhodophaea formosa. Next base: position 5,514,798 of record OY720225.1, on the reverse strand, counting down.
TGACGTTTTTGCCATTATGCACAGAGACAGCGTGATATCGTTTCTTGCTCACATTAATTCCATCCACAAAAAGCTTCGAGCAACTCGGTTCCTCGAAGACAAAAAGATAGCATTCACTGTCGAGCAAGAAAAAGATGGTGCCCTAGCGTTCCTGGACGTGTTGGTCGTGCGATAACCTAATGGTAGTTTAACTCACACAGTATATCGAAAACCTACACACACCGACCGATACTTAAGGGCTGACTCTCATCATCATCCAGCTCACTTAGCTTCAGTTCCGCGCACTCTTATAAATAGAGCCCTTCGCCTATGTGACTCTGAATATCTTGATGCAGAACTAACACACGTTAGGAGAGTGTTAGAATCGAATGGCTACACATGGAAGCAGAGCTTAAGAGTCAGTGAAAAAACAACAGCACGGGTGCCATCTGTGGATAGAGCCCTCGTATTTCTGCCCTTTGTTAAAGGGGTTACGGCGTAAATACAGCATCAAAGCCATTTTCCCCAGACAAAGTTAAGAGGCCTTATACGATCTCCCAAAGATAGGGACCCGCTGAATGTGCCCGGCGTATACGAGGTTCCCTGTGACTGTGGCAAAAGTTATATCGGAGAAACGGGACGTAATGTGTCAACAAGGCTGACTGAGCATATACGGAGCATGAAGAAATTGGACAAGGATGGATCGGCTATCACCGAACATGTGTTGGATTCGGATGTGTCTTACTATATACGCTTCGATAAGGCCAAAGTACTAGTGCGTGAAAAAGCTTTCGGCCCGCGTAAAATACGCGAAGCGATTGAGATACAGAGGCGTCCGAATTTCAATCGAGATGGTGGTTGGTCATTACCTACGACTTGGAAACCGGTACTTCAAACGTTGGGAAACTCTTATAGCAATACTGTAAAAGGTATCGACACGGTCAGCTCAGTTCATACGAGTGCTTTCGTAACAACGGACTCTCAAAACGATGAAGACACACCACAGGCAACATCCTCTGGTTTTTTGGCATCCCCTCCACCGGTCATCGTTTCGAGCCGCGCAGCGCGGGCAGCGGCGCGGGCGGCGACGCGTGAGGCGGCCCTCAGTGCTTTGAGGGAAGCGTAACTGTCGTGTCGCCACCCCTTTCACTCGCCCCGATGATGGTCTTCGTAACAGACCGAAACTAGTCGGCAGATCCGACGTAATAAAACGTGAGTAAAGCCGTGTTTTCATAATAAATTTATCTTGCGTAAGTTTTAATATTATTAAGAGTGCCTTGGCAAAAACAAAAAAGGCCTATGGCACTCCGGAGGGTGTAAGGATTGTAACAATATTCCTTCCACCCGGTATTTCGTTTCCACCCGTGTTGTCTTGCCTGTCACTGTTCTTTGCACATAATTCATCTCGTATGTCTTAATCGCTCCTTTCTCTCCGTTATAAAAGCCTGAGACTTTAGCATGCCTGTCTTTGTAGAGATAAAGACAGAGATTTAAGATAAATAGTAAAAAACCTGTATAAACCAACGTTGTTATATTTTGACAAAAGTGGTTTAGGTCAGTTTACCCACTCTCAGTTAGGATACCTGTAAGGGTCTTGCTCCCTTTGTCCACCTCGGTCGAAAGACCAATTTTTGGGTTTCTCTAATGTTAAAAAACTTAGAAAGATAAAATTACACTCATTTAAAAGCTTATATAGTCTTCTATCTTTTATTTTGTAACAACATTCTTGATAGATCTTTAGTGTCGTTGATACGGGCCCGAATAGCAAAACTACCCCAAATTTTGCCAAATTTGGGAAAATATGGGCATGGTTTGACAAGGTATGACTCAATAACTATTTAGTCAATAGTCAAAAATCAAAGTAATTTAGTGTATTTTATTTCACTTGCCCCGATGATGGTCTTCGTAACAGACCGAAACTAGTCGGCAGATCCGACGTAATAAAATGTGAGTAAAGCCGTGTTTTCATCTTGTCAATAATTCAAGATTCAAGATTCAAGATTCAATCGTTTATTTAATATAGGTTTCTTTGAACACTTATTAATTGTTATATTTGTGTTTACAATTTTTACAACAAAAAAATTTTGTTGACGTCAATAATTACTTATGGCTAAGTTTAGGCCGCTTCCAAAGCGGAGTGCAGAAGAAGCGGCAACAAACTGCACAGCGCATTTTCTCCAAGCGACGTCAACTCACAATTCTAGTTAGACCTTATAAACTACTTATATATATGTGGACTGAGTGTGCATTGTTTTAATTAAATGTCATGATAAAAATTGAATTGGAAAAAAATTATGTCATCATTGAAATGTTCATAATTAACCAAAGTAACTAGTAGTAGTCAATTGAAACTAGAAATTTTGAGCTTGATCAATTATTACTACCTACTTACTACTATTCATTAGCACTTTCACGCTGGTCATAAAAAAAAAACAGAATGTACCAGTTGCTTCTCCTCCCACGCAGATCGTAAAAGCCAATCGAGGGAATGGGCGAAAATTTAAGGTCCCGGTAGCAAGCGGCGACGCGGGTAGCTAACCATCACTATTTTGAATCCGTTTTCCATCTCTACGCTCACCACCATGCTAAACGTTTTTTTTAGGTCTTTTAGACCTAAGCTCTGTCTACCCCGCAAGGGAGAAAGACGTAATAATATGTATGTATGTATGTATCAATTATTAATTAACGCATGTTTTACTTACCAAGCGGCAAGGTGTGGCTAGATGTTTATCTATATATGTATTTCCCGACGCGAAATGAAAAATGGTACACTTTTAACTCAAGATCTTAAGAGGGCCCTTCCCCGACCGACTATTGTCAACGCGGGCATGGTTGAAAAGCTTGTTCCGTCCAGCGCAATATCAGATAAAGAGGCAAAGCGAAAAGAGTCCCTTCCAGTCCCGTCTCCCGCACACCTCTTACTACGCCACGCCACATGGTAACGAGCTAGTGAGTACGCGAAGACAGTGAACGAAAAATCGTGTGCGGATTTTTTTAAAACTTGTTTCACGAAATACGTATGTATTTATTAGTAAGCCTTACAAGTTTATAAAAAAAACGTTGTACATCCAGAATCTCCATTACATTTGCAAGGTTTCTTAATAAATATTTTCTTTACTGTTACAATTAATGAGTACATTATAAGCGCCCAAAATTCACATAAAATTTGGAGGCGGATTTTTGGAGGCTAATACTGAAGTTGTTTCTTCAAATTTAGATTTTGCATTTTGATAGAAACCTAGATACAGTACACAAGATACCTATTAGTTGCAAACCTTCAAAGAAAGATTTGTTACACCGCCATAATAACGTACGAGCGTTTGTATGAAAAGATAGACGGGTTCGCCGCCCTTAATGCTCATTTTCGTCTGAGATTTAGAAACACAAAATTCGCGTACAGACTTGCGTATTCACACTTCTTTTATTGTGATATCAGAAGGACTATGAGCATTACGCTGTAAAGTCAAAGGTGAGATTGCCATATTAACATCGTTTTGCTTCGCTTGTATAGTACGACATGACTCTAACTCTATGGTTAGCTCTCACGCATTTGTGTTGGCTGTCAATACTGCTTAAATAATTTTTATTTTTGGTAAATCAAAGGGTTTAAACACAAACGTTTGGTGTAAAAACATCGAAAAAGCATAATATTAGCCTGATTTTTATGCCACTTGTGGTCCAGTTAACACTAAGATTATAGTGGGAGAAAAGAAAAAAAAAAACATTGAATGTAGCAAGAGAATGAAACCTTGGATGGGTTCACATTTGATATTTAATATCATGTAAATATATGCACTTCGTATTTAATAAACTTTTTCAATCTTATAAAAATACGTGACTAAAAATTATTGCGATTGGACCAGTCCAGATTGTTGTATATTTTGGGGATGTCTGTAACATTTTTCGTGCTATAATCACTTTATGTTCTACTAGCAATTTTGCTATGACTTCGAACGCGTCAATTATAGCTTGAGAGCGTTTCCTAGTAGTACGTTTTCCATCCAAATGTATTCCTTTATTTTCTCGCTAGAAACTGCTTCTAGAGGCACAATTCTTTTTTCATAAATTCTACTCTGCCGGGAACCACACGGCGAATAAGAACCTTTACGAAAGGAAAATTTTGGTGTCATTCGATTTAGCACACTTTAAGCTAGGGCTAACAGTTTTTCTTTTTTATTGATTCTGTTTAGATTAATTTAAATAAATTAAAATGCCGCGGGTTTTTTTTTTGTTTTTGTAAAAAATATGGATTTTTACTTAGATGCTCACAACTTTTGTTAGCAAGCAAAGCAATATAATCTTAAATATCAAACCGTACAGCCATACTTCTCCGATTTATCAATATTGTGTAAAAAAATATCGAAATTAGACTAAGTTTAAGGCGTAGGAAGCATTATTATATATTTTTATGAAAATTTACAGGTAGTCTATCTTCTTGCAGATAAATCAGCTTCTAGTGGTGAATTAAAAATCGGCTTAGTACTTTCGGGGCTTATTCAATGCAAACTAAGAATCAAATCTTTTCTTTTCATAATATACTAGCTTTTTGCCCGCAACTTCTTTCGCGTAAATTATAGCGAATGTCACCAACAGACAAATTGTCTTACTATCAGTAAAAGAATTTTTAAATCGGTTCAGTAGTTTCGGAGCCTATTTAATACAAACAAACTAAGTAATAACCAAATCTGTCCTCAATATCTTATAAGTATAGATGAACACTGTGCCAAAAGCATATATTAAACATTTTTTAAAACTTTTACCGCCATTTACTGACATAACCAGAGAACATAAAACACAAAAAAAAAATTTACACCATTTTTAGAGTACCCGTTCGGCACTCCCACAGTGCACGTTAATGTCGCTCCGAGAGCTACATTCGTGTTATTCCCGGCGGAGTTAAATAGGACCAGTCCAAGTCTTCCCGTGGATGTCGTTAAAAGTAATTTAGGAAACATGAGCTAAACTAAGCTTATAAATATCAAAGAGACCTCTCCAACCCTAGCTAGAAATCAGAGAATTTGGCCTTCAGTCTTCACGCTAGCTGGACAGCTAGCGTGAAGACTGAAGGCCAAATTCTGTGACTGCTCTGGCTAACATATGGCTCTGGTAGTCCAGAGAGGGTCGTGCTCCTGCAGTGGAGAGTAACAAAGACCTAAGGATGAAGTACTGTTGCATTCCCTTCTCTGTGGACTCTCAAAAAATACACCGTTAGCATATTTTTCGCTGACTGAAACGGTCTTTGTTTATTTTAAGGGCCTTTTGAAGCGACTTTAATTATTTATGCTAAGTGGGCTGCCAGCAAAATTAGGCATAAACACGTCCTACTAAAAGTTGTAAAAGAATAGGCTTTTCAGTATTTTTAGGCTGTCATTTATGCAAGACTTACGGACGATCATTTGTAACACTAAGTTATAAAGTTTTACCGTTTTTAATGTTTCTGTAAGAAGTTTGCCTTAAATAATGTAAGTGCATTATTTTTAGCAGATATTGGATACGCAGATACGTTTTTACCTCAAGTGATTTTTGTGATATAGTCCTTAAATTTGGCTTTATAGACGTTAAGCACTCTAATGAAATATTATTCCACTGAATTTTACTTGGCCCAATTTGACTAAGGTTACAATGCAATAAGATTAGTTTTGCTTAATCACAGATAGTTGAAAAGTAAAAGGAAAATGATCTTGATTAATGAGTCATTCACCGTGTGTTTCTTGGCAGAGTAGAATTGGACTACTTCAAATCTTCCAATTTTAATTCCAATTTCGTTTATAACATTTATATCCTATCCGACCCGTTTTCAATACGGTCATGAGCAAATGTTAACAAAATCCTATATAGGATATCCGCCTCTCACAATCACTTGCCTTGTTTATCTTTTCAAAGGGTATCCGCTCTTTTTAGCTTCATGTTTTGCGTGTTAACATCTGGGATGTTATATTTTTAGTCTGGATTTCATGGTCGTTCAATCAAGTTCAAAGGTTTTACGCGGTGTACGTATTTTTAACGCTTATCATAATAGTAATTAGCTTTTGCTCGCTGCACCACTCATGTGTGTTTCTTTAAGTGCGTCTAATAGCAGTATTTTTTCAGTATGGTTTCCGTACAAATTTAGTTCTCTATTTTCTCGCTGAAAATCGCTTCTAGAGGCTCAATTCTTTTTACACAAAAATTTTCGTAAAGACTTAAAAAATAAAACATTGGGTCATACCTATTTTAGTACAAGATTTTATCAAAACAGAATTGTGCCTCTAGAAGCAGTTTTCAGCGAGAAAGTAGAGAAATACATTTGTATGGAAAACGTACTGCTAGGATACGCTAAGAACCCAGTTGGAATGGTATCTACTTATGTATGGAACCCGGGCCCCAAATTATCTCCAAACTAAATTCCATGTAAGTCGGTTACGTTACAGTCAAACAGATACATATACTTTCGCACTAATAAACCTTTTTAATACTGCCAATTTTCCTGTTAATTGTTATGCGTCAAATATCTTGTTAAATAATTTGTTATCAAGTTGTTGGTTTTAAGAAGATAGACTACCTGCACATTTTCATACATAAAGCGATAACGCTTCCCACCCCTTAAACATTTTTTTTAACGTGCGGAAAGACCTTCGTCTCGTCCATCCGACCACGGGAAGCCGAACTGGTATGTGGGACTTGAACCCACTAAAACCACAAGGTGTCATAATCACTCCGCATAATGCCGGGGCCGTGTGCTTCAATATGCTCCACAACTTCGGCGCGGCGGCTGCTTCTTAGCAGCCCCATCTGGCTCCGGTACCCTCTCTGTGAGAGGTTCCCACCCCTTAGACATAGTCCAAGTAGGGCTGTACGTTTTAATATTTAAGATTATATTGCTTACAACAAAAGTTATGAGCATCTAAGTAAATATCCATATTTTTTACATAATAAATACCCGGGGCATTTTAATTTATTTAAATGCATCTAAACCGAATCAATAAAAAAAAAAACGGTTAGCCCTAGATTAAGGTGTGTTAAATCGAATGACACCAAAATTTCCTCATTTCGTAAAGGTTTAGGGGAGTGGAAGAGTTGTCGCTTTTTGTATGAAAATTACAGGTAGTCGATCCTCTTAATTTATTATATCAAAGCCCTCTTTAATTTTCTATACAAAAAGATTTCTCAAAACACCATTGTCACCGATCATTACCTCTGTTTTCGCACGCTATTTGATCTATTTCCGGCGTCAGTCGTGCGTCAAGATTTTAAAAGTAGTAAAAGAAAGAGCAGAAAGTTTTCTCCAACCATCTAGGTTTATATTTTTAACATATTTATGAGCTTGTATGGATTTTGTCATGTGGTTCCCGGCAGAGTAGAATAGGACCACTCCAAGTCATCCCGTGGATGTCGTAAAAGGCGACTAAGGAAACAAGCTAAACAAAGCTTATTTACATCAAAGAAACCTCTCCAACCCGTCTGGCCAGCGTGGAGAGTGTAGGCCAAATCCTCTGACTACTCAGGCTAGTATATGGCTCTGGTAGTACAGAGAGGGTCGTGCTCCTGAAGTGGAGACGAGAAAGACCTGATGATGATGGATTTTGTCGTGTGGTTCCCGGCAGAGTAGAATAGGACCACTCCAAATCTCCCCGTGGATGTCGTAGAAGTCGACTAAGGAAAGACAAGCTTCACAAAGCTATATATATCTAAGAGACCTCTCCAACCCGTCTGGCCAGCGTGGAGAGTAAAGGCCAAATCCTCTGACTGTCCTGCCTAATACATGGCTCTGGTAGTAAAGAGAGGGTCGTGCTCCTGCAGTGGAGACTAACAAAGACCTGTTGATGATGATGATGGATTTTGTCTTTTTGTGTATTGTAACGGGTGCGTAGGTAGATAATTTGGTAAGCTTAAAGATAACACTGTTTCTATTTTATACTATTTATGCATTTTAATTAGATTATTATTTTTACATGTATTTTTTTATACATCTAAGGGGGAGAAAGGGGGTCTCGCCGGATGGCATCAGAGTCTATTTAATGGTGACATCCGGTGAGAATTCAATTCCTAGCTCACACTTCGAGCAACACGGCCTCCGTACCGGACGGAGGGAGTGGGCAAAGCGACAATTTACTATGACAATTTTTCTGGCGTTTTTTGCGGGGGGAAATGTGCACACAAGTTTAGTTCCGCACACCTACATACAAAACTTAAACTGTCACTTGATAGTAATAATGACATTGTCACAAAAAATGACATAAAAAAGAAAAAATAATTTGTGTACAGATGAGTCACACAACTAACACATAGACATGCATATGCCTAATTTTGGCTTGTACCTTGACAGAGGGGAATGCAGCGTATGGCTACTCCCTTCCGTGTTGCTCGAAGAGCTCACACCTCCTCGTGGTCTCCCCTGGTAATTTATAGATATTGTATTACTCGACACAAGCAAACGTGACAGGAAGAAACTCGCCGAGACGCACTGGCCAGCGCGGCGTTTTATGGCCAAACCACTTTTGTCCAAATGAGTAGCGCCAAGACGGAATGGCACAGACAAAGGGAGGCTTATGTCCAGCAGTGGACCGCAAAAAGCTGACGATAATGATGATGAGTTGGCAAACAGGCATACGGCCTACCTGATGGAAAGCGGTTACCGTAGCCTGTGGACGTCTGCAACACCAGAGGTGTCACTCGCGCGTTGCCGACCCTGAAGAAATCTTTTCACGCCCTTTTTGAAGGATCCCATACTGTAGTCTCTCGGAAAAACCATAGCAGGGAGTTCATTCCATAACTTTAGCGTACGTGGAAGAAAGTCCCTTTCAAAGCGTACTGTACGTGACCATTTAGGATTTAAGGTATGAGGATGAACCCCTTGTCGATGGCGATGTATGTCCTAGTAAAAGCTGGGAAGTTTTAGTTTGTTTTCAAAAGCACTTGTTTCTTCATAAAAAAAACCACAGACAATATTTTCTTTTGGAACGCATCAAAAACGTTTCAAATATCGGCGGAAAACCGCCCTGCTACAGTATTTTATTCCTTTGTATTCATTGAAAGAGAAGTATAAAAAGCTTAAAGGATTATTTGAAATAATTATTTTTTATAGAGTTTTTTTATGTGTAAAAAAATATTTTGCTATTTAGAGTAGGAACAAATCAGGTAAATAGGTCACGTACAAAGTAGATGATAAACTCTACTCAGGGATAAAAAACAGACGTATCAACTGAACATGGTAGTATATTTTATACGGAAGTTTACCTTCTGTTCCTGAACTCTAGTAGGTTTTAAACTGTATCCAATTATCAACCGACAATTCAAAGTAGGGTAATGGTTATTATGGTTTACTTAACATAGATCCACTTTTTGCCATTTGGAATAAAGGCGGCTGTACCTATATGATGCAGTGTATGCGTTGCGTATTGGCGAAGCGGACTGCGGATCTAGAGTCCCGCTGGCAGTCCCCCCAACCCCCCCCCCTCCACCCTGTGGTGTGGCCCCAATTGTGGGGACCCCAATTGGGGCCACACCACAGGGTGGAGCGTAATAGAAATCTAAATACTAATAATAAGATGATGGTGTTTTTAAATATTGTGTCGTGAGAATACTTTGAGTAATCAAATTAGGCACACAGCTAAATAATTTAAAATTTTGTTTTAATTTTGTACACTACACATAAACAAAATCTTTACACTTGCGCGTACGAAGTCGCGGGTACAGCTAGTTATATAATAAGTATTATTTGTAAATTATGAATACATAGTTTAGTTCCTAAATATCAAATTTAGTTATGCAACTAGTTTGAAATATCTTACTTTGTTGATACAAATCATCTTTTTTATCCAATTTCAAAATAGGAGGAGGTTTTGTTCGATTCTTTGTTTTTTTGCTACCTTATAAATCCATCATTTATGAAGAAATTGATATACAAATTTAAAGGTATAGTTTCCAATGGGTCATATTTCATGAAAATAAGATCAGTAGTTTGTTGAAGTCGTTTTTTGTATAAAAAAGTATGATTAATAAGTTAGACTTTAAGAGTTATTGTTTATATTAAATCAAGGATAATTTAATGTACAAAAATTACATTATTTCATATTAAATTCACCACATTTATTTCCCAGCATTGGTCCTACAGAAAAAGTTGTTTATTTTGACAAGTTGTTTTCATGGTTAGCAGAATAAGGGTGATTTTCCTAATACTCCTATTTGTATGTTTATATTAGTACGTAATACATATTTATATCCACGGTCAACATTATGTATGTCTGTCAAGGTGTCATTGAATTGAAACTTATTCCCGAAGTGTCGTAAGCATTCAAAAGTAGAATAAATGGGTATCTCTTGGATAGGCATGTATTATCCTCGTTTCATTGTCACTTACCATCAGGTGAGATGGGAGACAAATGCCTGATTAAATAATAAATAAAAAAAAGCTATGTGAAGTCAGCAAAAAAGAATATGGCGGACGTAAGCTACCAACGGCAGTCGGTATTTCTTGTGGGTCATGCAAATTTTAAATTAAAAGAAAAAAAAAACTTCTGCTAACCTCGATGAGATGACATAAATGCATGTGAAAAATACCATATTCATAGGTGGGATAAAGATACATATTATCACGTCTCTATCATTCAAGGGGTAGACAGTGCTTAAAAAGGCTACGATTGGCGTATTAGTTAAGGTGGAAAAAAAAATCAAAATAGTGACAGGTTCCTAGCCGCATCGCTAATTGATGTCATTCCTTATACTTTCGCAAAATCCCTTGACCAGCTCTTACGGTCTACGAGCGAAGTGCTTTTCTTCCCGCGTAGACCGTATAAGAACTGGTATATTCTACTTTTTTTTATTTTCTCCCAACGCAACATGGAAGAGCAATAAAGATAACCTCTGATATATTTATTGGTACTGATAAGTGCAATTACCCCTTTTCGATTATAACGAAGCCGTAAATCTTTTAACAAGGATATGTATAAAGTTTTCTAATTTGTTCTCAAATAATTCATCATCATCAGGTCTTTTTTAGTCTCCACTGCAGGAGCACTACCCTCTCTGTACTACCAGACCCATAAATTAGCCAGAGCAGTCAGAGGATTTGGCCTACACTCTCCACGCTGGCCAGACGGGTTGGAGAGGTCTCTGACGTTTATAAGCTTTGTTTAGCTTTTGTTTCCTAAGTCGCCTTCTACGACATCCACGGGAAGACTTGGAAAGGTCCTATTCTACTCTGTCGGGAACCACAAATAATTCGCATGGAAAATATAAAAGTTTCTCATAAAAAGTTGTGTTTGATCCGTTTTCTCTTTCCAATCCAATTGAGGTAGGGTTTCACTTAAACTCTCGATAATCATACGAGATTGCTTCGGTTTCAATGCGCACGTACTACGTAGAATAAAATTAGAAGTAATTTTGTAGAAAATGTAGTTTTAATGCGGGATGTATGAATGTAATATGGATTAAAGTGGTGGCTGTTGAGTGAAAGAGTCTAAACATGAAAAGGCTGAGTTTGAATCTCACTTTACCCGAATTTTACCGCTTTAGTCACAGTTTTATGTTAAGTAAGCAGATACAACATTGTGAGGTTTATGGCATACTAATATTGCTAAGTACCAAATGTAAAAAACTGGCCAAGTGCGTGTCGGGCCACGCGCAGTATAGGGTTCCGTAGTTGCGAATGACAACTTTGAGTTCACACTGTTTACACTCGCACCTCACAGTTTAACGACCAAAAACATCTAACAATAAAGATTGTATAAAATTTTACATTTTCCAGTACATTTTATAAGTTGGTTGCCTATAACTTTTTAGTTTGCACTTAGTACCCAGCTCTGATAGTTTTCCTGTCAACTTCAGTATATATACTACTGCTGTATTTTTTTTCACGTATCCATATATAACCGTTTAGCAGATAGAGGGGGGGGACACGTACCTCTAACAAAAATTATCACTTTAAAACCAAATATTTCGGAAACGGATCCCTAAATCGAAAAATGGTGTTCTCAACCTCACAATATTTTTTAAAAACCTTTTTAACGATACCCCACACGATGGGTAAGTAGAGAAAAAAAAATTACTCCCCCACTTTACTTGTATGGGAGCTACCAAAAAAAATTTTTTTTTCAAGATTTTTTTCTACGACTTTTTTGCCATGATTAATATACATACTCATACAAAATTACAGCTTTCTAGTACTTATAGTCTCTGAGTAAAACCGCGGACGGACAGACAGACAGACAGACAGACAGACAGACATGGCGAAACTATAAGGGTTCCTAGTTTACTACGGAACCCTAAAAAGAAATGTCAAATCCCAATTCAGTTCAGTAAATACAAATTGAAGAAAAATACAGCATTCCTACAGTTCAAGATTTTGTGAGTATTGGTCTCGTATTGGTAGATATTTGAAATACAAACCCATAAATATACATAAATTAGTGAGTTAAATCAGTGAAATATTTATTTTTACGGAATGCGCATCACTGTAAATTGCAACGCTAAGAAAACAATGTCATTGTCATTCTGACATTACTTTATTCAGTTTCTATACAATAAATATTTGGTTTGTGGTGGGAAGTCAAGGGGTGCAGTTGGGGTCTACCTTGGACGATTTTGCAAATTGATTTTGGTGGACTTTATAATATAAAATTGGTGTAGTTTGGTGTTATAAATGCTCGTGCTCATGGAACAATTTGTGAAATAGTTAAAGTGGACTGTTATATGGACTCGTATAGACTTGTCACCATAACCTTCCGACCACGAGGCATCGAAGAACATACGCCATCTTTGATGCTACTTGTTACAACTTTACCGTACAACACCGATACTTAGTATCTCAATTTACTGGACATTGGCAGAATCACTGAAATCTCGGTGGAAGCCATTTTATAAAACAGAAGAAGAAGAAGAATACAATAAATATTTATTTTGAGCCTGTTTAGAGCAATTTTTTAGACCGTCGAAGCCGGTCAATGGATTGGACGCAGGAATCACAATTATAGGCGATGCGGCTAGCAACCCATCACTTTTTTGATTCCGCTTTCCATCTTAACGCCCACTAACACGCTAAACGTGGCCTTATGAAGTGATTTAATGACCTTGGATTCTGTCTACCCCACCCCTGCGGGATAAAGACGTGATAATATATGTATGTATTACAATTAAGGATGTATGAAAGTACCTCATAAAAAATAGAATATATGATCCGAACAAAAGTCATGGAGTTTGAGTTTTCAAAGTACAATGGTTCTCGATAAATCTGGTTTTAGATAAACAATAATTTCATAACGGCTACTATACTTTACACACAGATATGCCAACACGTGAAGCTTATAATTTAACATCCCTTTTATGGTGACAATATAATAAGCGAATCGGAAAAAACACTTCCTAAATATATCAAAAGAAGCATTTGTGTGTTTACAAATGTGTGAATGATGAAAGTGTACAAAAATATATTCTCGGATTACGCATAAAATGTTCCACGAAATAAAGCATGAATCGTTGAAAAAGTGTATTGCGACAAAACAATAAAACCAAAGAGTATTGAACGTAAAATAGCAATGAATAATAAATTCACCGGCTTTCAGCCAGGCTTTGTAAACAGTTTTTACTTTTAAAATCACCAGTATCTTTTGCCAGCTCCTAATGTATTCCTAGAAGATTTGAATATTAAAAAGCTAATACTGTTCGTTCATTTTTCGACAATTATTCGTTACTTTTTGTTTAACATTTTCTGATTTTTTTTCATTTGAATGTGATAATAAAACGAATATTTAGCGACTAGAAATTAGTATAAATTATAAAACATAGTATCGTTCAGTTAGTATCCTGCGATAAAAGTTCACTACTACTTTGATATATATTAGATATGTCCATATATATCTAATTATTTACATAACAAAACAACTTAGTCTGAGAAGGTTAGGTATTTTCAATTTCTTGTTTGTGTTTTAACCTTTCGTTTGAATGCTACCTATTAAAAAGTCACTCAATGAATTACATTAGGTGATGAGGTCACACATCAATAAGCTATTCCATCATTTTGAAGTGTAGATTTGATCAGCACGAAAACCGTGGTTCTTTATTGTGTTATATGTATTTATATTGTGTTTTAATCCATAATAAATTCTACAATAATTGAACCTAAAGCCAAAGATTTATATTTAGTAAGTGACAGGCAAAACCATAATGGTCGAAATCTTTCTGTACAATTAATGCCATTGAAAAAAATAAGTGAAGGGTATAAACCTCTCCAACCCGTTTGGCCAGCGTGGAGAGTGTAGGCCAAATCCTCCGACTGCTCTGGCTAATATCCTTATATTAGCCAGAGCAGTCGGAGGATTTGGCCTTTGGAGAATTTTCTAGTAGTACGGAGAGGGTCGTGCTCCTGCAGTGGAGACTAAATAGACCTGATGATGATGAAGAGGATGATAAAGCATCATATTTCGTTACACACATAATAATATATGATATCATGGTCTTATCCTTTACGGGGTAGACGGAGTCTAAGCCGAAATAATCAAGGTCAAGTATATTACAATTCAAGACATTTTTAACAAAAAACAAAAACCGACTTCAACCCTATCAATTTGTTTGAATAGTCCGAACGGCATACCTGTATTTTTTTTATGGTTTTTGTGTATTTTTTCAAAAAGCGCTCGACACATTTCGATAAAAATTCAATGGGACCATTTATAAAGTATTACCTATCAAACAAACAAAAGAATTTCTTAAATCGGTCCAGGCATCTTCGAGAAATCGGGGAATATACATAAAATAAAAACATGACGACGAATTGTAAACCTCCTCCTTCTTTTGAAGTCGGTTAAAAATATATTTTATTCATTTTCTTTTTAAACGTTAACAAAGTAAACAAACTGATTTGAAATTAATATAATGCGATGCTGTTTAGTCAATGTCTGTGTAAATTATGCAAATCTGTAAGGCAAACGACCTAAGCGCTAAAGTGTCGTTTGATGACTGTTTAAGATACAAGTGACAGTTTGTGGCAGCTTTAGTGCCCGTTTAAAAGCCTTTGGGCACTTAAATGTTCCTAATTGTTATATTTAAAGGGTTTAAGAGTTTATTGTGTCGCTGTCAACGGCAGCCTGCCAGATTAGTTTTTATACTTTAAAGCGCTTAAATCAGCCAACTAGCGCTACGAGGGTAGCGCTAGTTGTAGTAAAAACAAAAAAAATATCGGTATTTTTTTGTTTTTTGTTGTAGTAAAAACAAAAAATAATATCGGTATTTTTTTGTTTTTTGTTGTAGTAAAAACAAAAAATAATATCGGTATTTTTTTGTTTTTACTACTAAATAAGATCAAATTAAAAAAAATTATTTATTTAGTACTTCAGTAGTAAATGACTTGTAGTATTTTTGATATTACGAGTACTTTCCATTATTTTGTATTTGATCATCATCATCATTTCGTGTGGGTAACAACGGTCAGTCGACCATGCACACCCTGGTGTCAGAGTTCTTAGGAACCGCCTCTCGGCCTATGACGTGGTTCCTTTAACGACTACCAGATGGCAGCTGGGACCAACGGCTTAACGTGTCTTCCGAAGCACGGAATCATCTTTCTTATCAGACGTATTTGATAAATCAAGAGAACTACTCAATACCGCCAAAAATAGCCGCTTTTGGCGGATATAGGCATAGATATAATAAGTAGATCTCCCAATTTGAAATAAAGATAATGTTTTCTAATCTTTTCGCGATTGTTTCACATTTAAATAAAATTAATTTAACACGGTTTTTATCCTGTTTATAACATTATTTATTTTACAATTTACGTTTCGAACACTTTTCAGTGTTCGTGGTCGCAGGTATAAACATGATAAAACCGTATTAAATTAATTTTATTTAAATGAAATAATAAATAAATAACAGTATTTTCGAAGATTTTTTCAATTTGTTCTTATTCCGGAGTGCAAGTATTAAATAACGGGTGTCGCTAGTTTCGCTGATGTTAGCCTCTTAAGAGGATCGACTACCTGATAAGTAATTTTCATACAAAATTTCATACAAAAAGCGATAACTTTTTCACCCCCCTAAACCGTTACGAAATGAGGAAATTTTGATGTTATTCGATTTAGCACACCTTAGTCTAGGGCTAACCGGTTTTCTTTTATTTTTGATTTGGTTTAGATTAATTTAAATAAATTAAAATGCCCCAGGTATTTTTATGTAAAAAATATGGATATGTACTTTGATTCTTATAACAGTCATAACTTTTGTTTTAAGCAATATATCTTACATATCAAAACGTACAGCCCTTTTTCTACAATTTATCAATAATGTGTAAAAAATATATTGAAATTAGATATTTAAGGGGCGAAAAGCGTAATCGCTTTTTGTATGAAAATTTACAGATAGTCTATCTTCTTAACGCTAGTTGTTAAGATAACAAAAGTAAGGAACAATAATCTATCCAATATTCTAAACATAAAGGAGTACAATATGTAACAAAATAGTAAGTAAAATGTTGCAGACTTCTGGTACATATATACCTAAATAAAATAAAGTTGTTTCACGATTAATTTGTGAATATGGAGCTACGGTGTGTACTGAATATAGGTAACAATTTCTGTTCTTCACTATCTGATCTTTCTAAATAACATATTTTTTTTTCTATTATTAGTCTACATATAAAGTAGCAGGAGTAAATACATAGAATATTTTAATAGTATTTCTTCAATTAAAGAATAAAACACAATTACCGCAAAAATTTAAGCCAATGTCACTCGAATAGAAAGCATATTATACGTCCAAATCTGTTGGAGCATCTAAAAGCTACTGATATGAGCGACTTTTCATAAGGGACCTTCGCCCGAAACTAAAAAAGTACTTTCCCATCCAAATTGACTAAGCGGCTCAATATCTTTGTTTGAAAATGTATTTATTTTTGTCTCTAGCTTTGGTTTAATAGGAAAAGTTGTTGATATCGACAGGTTGAATTGCCCTTTTAAGGGTCCAAAGCGAAACATATTTGACTGTGCCTCATCATCATCAGTTCCTTTAGGAACTCGACCCTCTCTGTACTGCCAGAGCCATATATTAGCCAGAGCAGTCAGAGGAATTGGCCTCTCCACGCTGGCCAGGAATGGAGAGGTCTCTTTGATGTCAAAAAGCTTTGTTTAGCTTGTGTTTCCTAAATCAGCATTTACGACATCCACGGGTAGACTTTGATTGGTCCTATTCTAATCACTGTGTATAATAAAGTACTTTTATGACAAGGTTCATAGCACAATATTAAATACCTTTGAACTGTTCACGGTTGAAAAGTTATTATAAAATAGTTAGCTCCCATTTAGTGGTAATTACTCCATCGGGACTTCGCTGGAAAATTAACAAAGAGTAGACTTATTGGCTTATAAAGTCTCAAAGTGCCACTCTTATATTATTAAACTTTGGCAGTTTGGTCATAAAATGTTTATAATTAATCTGTTAATGGATAGATATAATATTTATTAACGCTAGATAAATATTAAACTGTGCAATTTTCTTTCCAGTATTTGTTTTTGGAACTTTTAACTGAAAAGTTGCAGTGTTTTGTACACTGCAGATTTTTCAGTTAAATATATTTCATATTTAGTAAAGTTCCAACAACAAATGTGTTCAAAACACTGCAAAATATAAATATTCATAATATTTGCTATTTCATTTAATTGAATTGATTAATGCAATCGATTTCTCATACATTAATATATGTTTCAACCAAATTTCCGAAACCCTACTAGTAGAATTATACCTTTTGAATAATAAGATCATTATGAATGTGATTTGACGCAAAAAGTTTTTGTCAATAAAAGTTTTAAGTTTTATTGTTGGTGGATATTTTTAATTGGTCTCTATGTGAATTCGCATAGGCTTTTTTAGTTTCAATTTTGTTATATCTAAAAACGTAATTAACATTCTTTTCTATTGCCTTGAATACAAATCGGTTATGATTAGTTTCTAAAAGCCTAAATCTTTTTATTAAACTCACTAGCAGTATAACTATAAACCTTCCTCATTGATCACTCTATCTATCGGTGAAATCCACATGAAAATCCATGCAGTATTTTTTGAGTTTATCGTAAACAGACAGACAGACGCGGGGCGGACTTTGTTTTATAATATATATATTGATAGTGATATACACAAGAGTAGTCATGTAATCACAAAATTTATTAAGAATAAAAAATAAAAAAAAACCTAAAAGAGAAATTACACAAATAAAACCTAATACATCACGTCCAAAATGCGATTCATATGACATACGTACGTATTCGCTTTTTCGTTGGAACTATAATTATTTATCTCCAAAGCATAATGGGAGACTGTCATGTATGTAAGTGTTCGTACGTTACAAATTGTGTACATTTAGTTGCTATTTACGAAAAAGATTTACCGAAGAATTGAAGAAAAGTTTCTTTTTTAGAAAATCTAGACAACCAAAGATAGATTTAGTCCATTAGTCGTAGCGTGATTCGAAGATGCAAACATTTATTCAGAAAATAAGTAGGTCTGTGTAGGCACATCACTATCACTACATATTATAAAACAAAGTCCTCCGCCGCGTCTGTCTGTCTGTCTGTTCGCGATAAACTCAAAAACTACTCTACGGATTTTCATACGGTTTTCACCAATAGATAGAGTGATTCACGAGGAAGGTTTTAGGGTATAATACATGCCCGGGCGCAGCCGGGTAGGGCTGCTAGTTTTTCATAAATTCACATTAAAAATATTCTTTTTACCCGACTGCCAGGAGGGTTATGTGTTTAGCGCGTATCTTGTATGTATGTAATATTCTTTATTACCTTGTATCTCTAGAACCGTTGAATGGATTTTCACATTTGAGGTATCGTTAGATTTGTCTTAATAGCCCGAGTGTTCTTAGGTAGGTGAAATATAAAATAATTGTAGTTATCCATGCAGGCGGGTTTTTTGTTTTTTAAATTATTAACTTGTTAATATTTATTTCAAACTTGTGCACCTATATATCGAAAGTGTGATCACAACAATTTTGTAACAACATGGATAACAAGAAAAAAAAACCCCAAAATAATTTTTAATAACATTATGGAAGACGTTTTAAAAAAGTATTGAAGTGAATTCTCCTAGAATTTTTATTTAAGTACCTATATAAGTTCAAATATAATTTTATATTGGTACTAAATTTCATTGAATAAACTTGTATAATTAAAGTATTTGCTTATATAATGTTTTTTAGTAGTTTAACAAAGGGGTGAAACTAATAAGTTCGTCACGAACTTGGACTTCGCGAACATTAAAATCCTATCCTAACTAATATTATAAATGCGAAAGTGAGTTTGTTTGTTTGTTTGTTTGTTTGTTTGTTTATTTGTTTGTTTGTTTGTAACGCTTTCACGCCGTACCTACTGAACCGATCATCATGAAATTTTGCATACACATAGGTTAGGGTACTGAGAAGGACATAGGCTTTATATCACGCGGGCGGAGCCGCGGGTAACAGCTAGTATCACATAAAAATTTTAATTATAGGTCCTTCATACGATTTAAATTTAATCGTATTTAAAGTAACAAAGAAATTCAAGAATGTAAATCATATAAGCACTTAACTAGTAAATAACCTGAAGTATTTTTGTGTGTGTATCATGTTTAATATTATCAAAATCAGTGAGAATTATGAGAATCAGATTACCGCCAAAAACGGCCGTTTTTGGCGGTAATCACGTTTTCTCTTAATGACTGATTCTCATAATATTAAAACACGATTCTAAAAATACTTCAAGTTATTTACTAGTGCTTATATGATTTACATTCTTGAATTTCTTTCTATTTTAAAGTATTAAGAATAAAATGATTGGCGTCGCTACTGTGCCTAGTGTGCCCCCTTAAGTACATTTTGTTCATGTGTTTTTGGCTCAACTCGACTTGAAGACGTTGCTCATTTCGATTGCTCGGTCATTGAGTTAAATCCATACCCTTCAAAAAGTGTATTTCCATAACTTCCTATGCTAAGATAAAATAGCAAAAGTTTTCTCAATTTTCATGCTAATACGAAATTGAATGATGTTTATAAATTTAAAATAAATCGCGTCAAATAAGTAGTCTAAGACTCATCATCATCATCATTTCGTGTAGGTGACACGGTCAGTCGACCATGCACACCCTGGTGTCAGAGTTCTTCGGAACCGCCTCTCGGCCTTTGACGTGGTTCCTTTAACGACTACCAGATGGCAGGCGGGACCACCAGCTTAACGTGCCTTCCGAAGCACGGAATCGTCTTTCTTATCAGACAATCAGGTGATTCATGCCTGCAATGTCCTAACCAAACTGGAAACAACTTAACAAAGTATGCTTCCAGTGGGAATCGAACCCACGACCCCCGGGTCAACAAGGCGAACGCCTTAACCACTGGACCACGGAAAGGACTTTATTCTCTTAATTATTATCATCTCAGCCGTAAGCAGTACAATATTGAACATACGCTACCCCAAAGGATTTCGATGATGGGATCGGTGGTTTTGCCATACTCTCCACGGTTGGCAGACGGATTGGTGAGCGAAGCTTATTTGACTTATCTTGGGTGCGACCCCACTGCCAATTAAGGGGGCACCCTAGGCACAGTAGCGACGCCAATCATTTTATTTCTAATACTTTACAAATAGAAAGAAATTCAAGAGTGTAAATCATATAAGTAAGCACTAGTAAATAACTTGAAGTATTTTTGGAATCATGTTTTAATATTATCAGAATCAGTCATTAAGAGAAAACGTGATCGTTTTTGGCGTCAATCTGATTCTCGTAATTCTCACTGATTCTGATAATATTAAACATGATTCCAAAAATACTTCAGGTTATTTACTATTGGTTATATGATTTACATTCTTGAATTTCTGTCTATTTGTAAAGTATTAGAAATAAAATGATTGGCGTCGCTACTGTGCCCCCTTAAACCATTTTCTAAAGCGTAGGAAGGCCAGGGGTTCGTTGGACTGGGAGAAAGAGTTTAAAGGTAATTGCGATGCTATTTGCTTGGATGTATTGGGAATGAGAAAGTAGCAGCTCGGGGTGTGCCTACCCAATACCATTATCCCAACCACCAGACAGGTAGTTGAGGATGACATCCCTGACCTTTATCCCTTATTCTCTTAGACATTGTTTTTTGTTGTTTCAGTGAGTCTATTAGCATTATTAACAGCAGTGAAATCGAGCAATAAGAACCGATTCAGAGAGGAAATAATACACTACCCAGCAGACACGCAATTCTGGGTGACTGACTTCTTCGTCAAGGGGTGCAAGGTCTTCTTGGAGAAATGTCCATCTACTTACAAGTAAGATATGTTTTCGAATAAATTCCATACTCTTCGTAGACTAACTGCCTCGCATACATGCTACTTTTCAAATGACGAAACAAAGGAGAGGGTTGACGCGTATACTTTTTTTTATGTATGACCTCGCATTAAAAAATATTTGTCTTTCTTTCTTTCATTATGTATAACCACGTATGTTTTTTTACAGAGTATTCCAAATAAATTTTGAAAAAAATTCAACCTTAAGAGTCGCCTGGACGCGAATGTCTCCATACAAACGGATAAAGGGAATTGTGATAGATATAGAAAACATCACTTCTTGAAATCGAATAGCAAATATTCAAATGCATGTTTATGCAGTTTTATGTAGGTAACTTGAACATTGAAAAACGCAGAAATTTGAGTTTAAACGACAAATCATCGTACTACTGGTGTAGGCAGCTAAGATAGTATTTTCATTTAATTTATAC
Organism: Rhodophaea formosa; assembly: GCA_963082605.1. Taxonomy (NCBI): domain Eukaryota; kingdom Metazoa; phylum Arthropoda; class Insecta; order Lepidoptera; family Pyralidae; genus Rhodophaea; species Rhodophaea formosa. Next base: position 5,493,110 of record OY720225.1, on the reverse strand, counting down.
TTGTTTTTGGTCAACAAGATAATAAATTATACCTACATACATACATACATATATACATACATACATACATACTTACACATACATACATACATCCTATCACGTCTTTATCTTGCGGGGTAGACAGAGCTCAAGGTCTTAAAACCCACAGGCCACGTTTAGCATCGTTTGTTTTGTAATATCGTTGTATTATTGCCTACACAGATCAAATGTCTCAACTGATTTAAGTGAAATTTTGTGTGGAGTTTCGATTACACTAAAATTTGTGTCAATTAAGTTTTTTTTTTCTTTTTTGTGGCTCCTCGTGATGTTTCAGTGAATCTGGGAATGTCTGGTGTAAAGAGATACAAAATATCGATGTTTTATGGTACACAATTTTCAGTAGCAATCAAAGATAGATTCAAGATTCAATCGTTTATTTAATATAGGTTTCTTTGAACACTTATTTATTGTCATATTTGTGTTTACAATTTTTACAACAATAAAAAAATTGTTGACGTCAATAATTACTTATGGCTACGTTTAGGCCGCTTCCAAAGCGGAGTGCAGAAGAAGCGGCAACAAACTGCACAGCGCATTTTCTCCAAGCGACGTCAACTCACAATTCTAGTTAGACCTTATAAACTACTTATATATATGTGGACTGAGTGTGCATTGTTTTAATTAAATGTTGTGATAAAAATTGAATTGTAAAAAAAATTATGTCATCATTGAATAGGTTCTTTCATTGCTTTTGCGAGCGTCTGGTAACATATCTATATAAGTCCATATGACAGTGTAATAATTATTTCATTGATCAAGACCACACAAGCATTTATAACACCAAACTAAACATTCTTATAACGTGCACTAAAATCAATGTGCAAAACATCTTAGGCTAACCCGAACTGAACCCTTTTGTCTTCCACTAAAAAATCTAATACAGTGTATGAATTTGGATTATTTTCGAAATAGCTATCAAGGGAATTGCGAGGTCTACAGCTCACTAAGCCTCTATTAGTTAAGGCGCTTAGACCAGCCACTTAGCGCCACCCTTCGTTTTATTTCTTTTACTACTAAATAAAATCAAATTGAAAAAAAATTACTTAAGTACTTTTGGTAGTAAATGACTTGTGTAAAATTTTGGTATTATTTTGTATTTGATTCATCACGAGAACTACTTATTACCGTAATAATGAATAGATCTGTCAATCTGAAATAATGATATTGATGAAAATGATACTTACTTAAAATACTACAAGTAATTTACTATCGATTTGTTCTTATTTCGGAGTACAAGTAATAAATAACGGGTGTCGCTAGTTTCACTGATGTAAGCCTCTTAATTAAGATGTATTGTTTTCGTTTTACCAGTATTCCCTTACTCATTCATAGGTATTTCTCTTAAACACAGTTTTCAAAGCCAAATGATTTAATATTTATAGTAACATCAACTATGATGTACTAAGTGCAACTCCTTTGATTTCGTGAACAAGATTTCTGAGAATATACTTGTATGCAGTTAAGAGGTAGTCTTATGTACTCAAGAGTTGTGGTGGTTTTGAATAAAAGATCGGATCGGTAGGAATTAGTAATATTAGTAAAGTATAAAGAAAAAGCATGTAAATCGTTAAAAAAAGTTAAATTGCTTTTTTAAACTACACCATCCCATCATTCATACTCATATTGTAGCGCAGTGGTTAACGTTCGGGTATTCGATGCCTTAAAAAAAAATTAATGTTGGATTTTATGAATTCTATTACGGCACGACGACTTGGCCAAGAACATAATAGAAGGAAAAATAGAAGGAAAAAGGGGACCGGGAAGACCGAGACACACCTTCATGAAACAAATAAAAGAACAATTTAATTTAAAAAAATAAACAACCCGCCTGACAATGAGCAATACCTATTTACGTCTGGGAATTTTACGGAGAAACATTTTGAAATACTGGACTGGAGATTCGGCTCTCTGTTTGGGTTCACAAGATGGTAAATTTTGCTGATATAAAAGGGGTTCAAAATTTTCTGTAACAAACCAAGATATTTTGCCAAACTAATATTTGCGATTTTTCTATGCTGGTCTTTAAGAAAAAAATAAACTTAGGATGTACCAAAGAAAAACTTAATGTTGCTACTTACAGAGAAGTGAAACAACTAGCGGAAGAAAGAGAGGAATGGAAGAAGCTCCACCGACAAGAGCCCAGCTCTTAAATTTGATGATGATTTATGAATTCTTTACATAATACGGTATCTTTTTTTCAGAAATCAACCAATCTGCGCTCAGAACTACAACGAACAATTTCAAAACTTTAACAACTACTGCGAAATGCAATATGAAAACTGTAATTCGTGGAAGAGTTAGTAAAGATTTTTTTAATTTTTTCATCATTCATCATCATCATTTCAATCGCAAGAAGTCCATTGCTGGACATAGGCCTTCCCCAAGGATTTCCAATATGACCGGTTGGAAGCGGCCTGCATCCAGCGCCTTCCTACGACCCTTATCTGCAGCCCGATTTGCTAACTCGGTGTACAACGATTTGATTGTCTCTTTAGCATCCATTACGGTTTTCATATCTTAAATAAAAATAGTCATTCATACCGAAACCATCCAATTATCATCTTTTTGGGTCACGGGTGTTACCCCGGTCCTTGAGAGGCTTGCGTGGGGATACAGATCCAACACGTAGAGGCCCTTTGGAGAAGTTGATGTAGTGTAGGTCTCCAGCCAGGACCCGGTCCTGGTAATACCAATGTATGATACGCCCTTGAACAGTGGCCGGAGGTGGAGCTATTGTATTTTAATAGAGAAAAATAATGGGTTATGGGATGAAATGTGGGTGGTCTTGTACTGGTTTATTGTAAAGGCTCGGACACCTGCCATAATCATGATAACTGACTATTTATAAGCAGGTGGTTGCTTGCCGCCCACTAGATGGGCCCCTCAAAAAAAGCCGACGATTATTGCCGACAAAAGGGGCAACACCGGTGCGGGCGACTCAGGGGTGTCGAGAGGTGTGCTGCGCTTTCTCCGAAGTTACTCGCGTCGTTAGGCCTTTAACACTTAATTACCATTATCATTATAAATCTATAGTTGTTTTTATTTTGCGTCGCGTTAGAAATAAGTTGAATAAGTTTTAGTATGAACATTTTCATTTCTATATAAGTACATTTTCGTTAGCTGGTACGATAAGCTTGAGATTTGATTTATAAAGCAAAAGTCGCTACCATCCTGTATAAGTTATATCAACAGTTAGTATAGAATGTTACCACGTGTAACCAACTATAAATTAGACCCGTCTGGAATCGAATTCGTCTAGACATGATCGTAATATTTTATTATCATCCATAAGTACAGCACAGTAAGTTAAAATTGTCACGCCATTCATGCCATCTGCAGTATTCTGCAGTTCTAACCCTAAAAGTCAACAACCACAAAAAAACCACAAAAACCAGCCAATTCCAAATAAATATATGGTATTGGTTGGTCCTTCTGGTTTTTAGTGGTTGCTGTTGGATACCATCTACTACATATGTTACCCAATTGGAACCTGATGGTTTCTAACGGGACCGATGGTACCAGATGGGACTCAATGGAAACCGACGAGACTTGATGGGACCCAATGGTATCCGATGGAACCTGATGAACGGTTGGGCCTGATAGTATCCCATGGGACCAAATGGCACCCGATGCAAGCCAATAGCACTCGATGATACGTGATGGTACCAGAATTGTATGGAGACAGAAAGACGGACGTCGAAATTGGAAAAATTAAGGATTTATGTTGTTTTAATATACAATGGAGCTCAGTATCCTGGAAATCAAATTTACTGACAAAATCCAAAATACCCAAATACGATCCCGAACAGTAATCATAGATGTACGAGTAGCTCTGAATTTGAAAGCAAAGTTGCAAAGCCGCAAGGTTGAGGTGGAACTGGGCTGATTACTCATACCGCAGGCCAAATGATTTCTGGGCAGAGACAGAGTCACCTCCTCCTGGATCCCTAATTATACTAGAAGACTCGGTAGACCTAGAACGCGATGGCACGTTGTGTTAGATAAATTTAACAGAGAATGTTTCCTTTCTTTCACCATTCCAGTAACAACGCAGGATCGGACTGAATGGAAAAAGTGGAGGGAGGGCTTTGCCCAGCAGTGGGACACATGCGTGCATCTATGCGAGCATGGCTCGAAATAAATAATATTCTAAACACGTTTATATATACTAGTAAAACCAAAATCTCACATTTAAATCCCCTTATACGATTATACTTATAGGGCTTTATCTAATTATATTATACGCTTATTATCAAAACGTCTGCGAAAACACAAACATTTAATTAATAAAAGCTTAAACAGAACCGAAATAAATATGGGATAATCCCTACGTCTCAATTAAGTAAACCACAACACAATCAAATTAAATTATTGTTTAGACTGTACGAGTAACTTGACGAGTTCAACGCTACTCACTTGCTATCGTATTTAGCTATCTCTACTTCGCTGGCTCAATCTTCTTCTTCGTCTTATGTAGGATCTATACATGGGGTCTGGACAACACTTTATTTTTTTCCATTTTGCTATATCTCGAGCCACCTCATTTCATCCATTTTGCTCTATCTCGAGCCACTTCCTTTTTACACACTCCATCCAAGATGGATGGATATTCTTTGGCATTCCTCTATTATGGTTTCCAATAACTTTCATATCCAGTACCTTTCTAGTAGTATGGCTCGATGACTGAAGATTATCTTGGCCTCCCTTATCCAAGGACGTCACTGTTCCTTACGAATAATTATGCCACATGGAGATATATGTGCCACCAGAGATCTGTAGATGGCGGGTACCATCGGTGTGAAAAGCTCCAAAGCTCCACGAGAAGATTCTTTTAGAGCTTTGATTTCTTTAACACCGAGAGTACCTACATGTCTCTACCATCATAAGTAGCACCAATGTTGTTACAAATATAATGTTGAAAATATCATATTCTACACTCACAGTCCCAATAGTTTTATACTAATTTGCTATATCGATCATAACGTACGCATAGCTTCATATCCTTCAAAATATTAATTTTAGTTAATATCATCGTTTTCTGGGCATTAGTGTATGTATAAAACAGAAGTCTTATAATATCAGAAGTATTTTCACCCATTTTCCAACTTTATTGCAGACTCAGCTAGATAAACCATAACTCGACCAATATGAATATTACAAGTATAGGTCTGAATATTGTTTACCCGAACATTAATACGTCGTAAAATTGACGTATTATTTGCACTTATTAATTAAAATTTATTTATATTCCATGCTGGTTTGGGAGAATGGGAAAACAGAGTATACCAGCTGCTTTTCTTCTCTTAAAGGATTTCTGAAAGGATTAGGCGAAGATTTAAGGAATCACGTGGTAGGCGATGCGGCTAGCAACCTATTACTATTTTGATTCCGCTTTCCACCGTAACGCCCACTAACACACTAGGCGTGGCCGTAGGATCTTTTGACTTTCGGCTCTGTCTGCCCCGCAAGGGAAAGACTTGATAATATATATGTAAGTAATATTTTATTAATAGTTTAAATTTTATTTCAGACTGGCACGTGTTCAAACGAGAAAGATGTTAATTTACAAAAATATTCCTTTTCATTATAGTTATTAAATACAGTGAAAACAAAGGATTTTTGTTTACATTTCAACCCTGCTTACTAAATGAAAATAACTAACTAAACGAGAATTTCTTTGATACAAACCTTTTGGATTAAAATTTAATTATTCGCGGCAAATTTTGTGATGAAAACACTTTTTAAGTGAAATATCTTCCCGGGGAAGATAATAAAATGAGAAATTAGGTTTAAGATGTCGTAAAATGTTTTAATTATTGTCAGCTACTGTGGTGGATTGTTTTTTAATGGCTTCGGTACATTGTTAGCATAAATATTATAATTGTAATGAAATAGATAATCCGGAAGCACGCGGTCTTAAAAACGACCTGGCAAGCTTAGTTCCAAAAGTTATCGTTAGATGGCAGTAAGTCTATTGGTATGAACTTGACTAATTAGAGCCTGTTTAGGCGTATAAATGGTAGTAAGTGGATTTATTTAAAACAAAAATGTAAACTGAATAAATGTAATAACTTTGACTGTAATACTCTCTAGACACCGTCATGCCTTTATTTCAATGATTAAAAAACTGGCCAATATTTCAATGTTTGTGTGCATGTACAAGCTCCGTGACGCAGCGGTCAACACGCCTGCCTGCAACACGGATGGTCCCGGGTTCGATCCCCGGTCAGGTCAAGATGGAAAATGATCTTTTTCAGATTGACCTGGGTCTTGGATATTTATCTATATAAGTATCTATTATAAAATATAGTATCGTTAAGTTAAGGTTTAAGATCAACTTTATTCTCATAAGAATTATACAAAGTTAGTATCCCATAACACAAGTCTCGAACTTACTTTGGGGCTAGCTCAATCTGTGTGATTTGTCCGTATATATTTATTTATTTATATTTATTTATTTATGACAGCTTTGTGTTATCACACGCGTTCTGTCAATTTATGCCCTCAAAATCCGTCAAATTGGTAGCTGTGTGTGTGCGCGACCGACTATGGGTTGGACACTAATTTTTTTCTATGCTTTTTGGATATAGAGTCTATTTAGGCTTTATATAACCTAAGTGTAATAATTGAAAATGCATTTAATTTTATTGTTAGCTGCAGTATGAATATTTATTGAATAGTTATAGCTCAAGTTTACTTTGTATGAGAAACATGGTGAAAACGGAAAAGACTAGACCACCATGATTGTAAGCAAGCAAATTTACAATTCGCTACTGCTAGCTATAATTTTATTATTGCAGGGAAATCAAAGTATTCTTTGTGTTAATCCAGGTAATGCTTAAACCATCTGTGACCCGATTTGCGTATCTTTATTTAAGATTTGAATAGGAATGGCAACGCAAAACCAGTTGTTACATATATGGGAGTCTGTGGACTCAGCATGCACAAGACCGCAATTTATGGCGATTTATGGGGGAGGAATATGTACAGCGTAGATGACTCTTGGTGTTAGACAGATAGATAGACGTAAGTACATATGTGAATTCGGTAAATAATGAAATAATTAAAGAAATGTAATGTTATTGAATTCAAGTTTTTAAGTTCGAAGTTCATTTGATTTATACTTAACTCGGTTCTAAAAAACCAACCACACTAAATTATCAAGTACATTACGAGTACTCTCGTGAGGTCAACAATTCTTTACAGCAGCAGTTGTCCCGACCCTGTTTTACTGCCTATTTACGACCACTTTATTACGAGTAACTTATACCAATCCCCCTGGACTTGCTGCATGCAACTAGAAAGTATTCTTAGTTTACAATACTCTTTTAAAAATAGTTTCTTTTAAAATAAACTAATGTGTTTTTTGTGTAATGACAAACAAATAAAAAGACACCTGCGTTGTACTGCTTACTCAAGTCTTTCTCCAGTGTCATCATCTCAGCCGTTAAAAGTCCACTGTTGGACACAGGTCTCCACCATTGATTTACATTGGGGGATTTACCATAATCGCCATACTTGACAAATGGGTTGGTGAGCGTAGTTTGTTTTACTTATCCCATATAACCAGCACTGGGGCCCAATGAAACCGTTTTTGAAGCATGGAAAGGGTAGGAGTTTCTGGGCGGGATGGGATAAAAGTATTTGGGATGTCTCACCAAAACCCCTGACCTTTAAGAGCGTATACTAGCAGTATTTTTTTTTCAACATGGTTTTTCTTACAAATGTATTTCTCTATTTTCTCGCTGAAAACTGATTCTAGAGCCACAATTCTTTTTTCATAAAATCTAGTACTAAAATAGAAATGCCCCTATTTTTTATTTTCTCCAAAAAAACTGTTTTTGTACATTTTTTTTTCTTATTATCAGGTTTTTTGAAAAAAATAAAACATAGTGACATACCTATTATAGTTATAGATTTTATGTAAAAAGTATTGTGCCTCTAGAAGCAGTTTTCAGCGAGAAAATAGAGAAATACATTTGTATGGAAAACGCACTGCTGGTAAGTGTAACAACCTTTGTCATTCAAATTGACATTATTATTAAAAACAAAGGCATTTGTTCAGTAAAGGCATAGAAGTATGAATAGAGACGAAAAATTTTGTTTAAATCTATGAGTAACGGTAAAGAGACAACTCTCAATTCGAGATGTCTTCTGATGAAACTGAGGACAATTTCAACAAAAGTTAACAATTATTTCAACATTGCAACAGGTTGTAACGTGTTTACTACCTATTTAGTCCCTGAACTGTCCTGGATGCAACTTAAAATATTTTCTAGTGGAGTTGGTTATCAAAATAAACATCCTAAAATATATTTTACCATTTACTACAGTAACAGAGAACGTTTCTTCAAGGCTTTTTCTACTCAAACTTATTTCAATCATCGGTACTCTCAGTAGTAAAAATGTCCCCAAAAAAATTGAGATCAAGAACCGAAGCATATGATGTTTCCTAATTGGGGTGAGAATATATAACTCTGAAATTGATAATTCTCGTCTGAATATTTTCTTATGTTCTCGGATTGTTAAACATTAAAATAAAATTACTTTTAATGCGATTTTATCACCTTTATTACATTATTTTTCATCTAATATTTCGGACACTTTACTTACAGCATTCATGTTTGCAAGAAGTTTAAGTTGGCAATCTACTATTTTTTAAGAACTATGCATGACTACGGCCTACAAATTTTATTGAAAACGTTCTGGATGTACGCAGTATAGGCACAGAATTAATAATAGTACTAAGTATAGGCTTAAGGTGCGCAAAGGTCTTTCAATATTCTGCCGAGCTTGTCAAATATTTTATTCATCTTAAGATATTTGTAATATTATTTGGTGAACGTCAATTTACATAACAATTTGTTTACAATGATAGATTTTTGTTGTTTACTTAAAGCTAAGTTTACACGGCGTCTGAAGCGTAGTGCAGAAGAAGCGCCAACAAATTGCACAGCGCATTTTCTCCAAATGACATCAACTTACAATCTACGACATACCTACTTAGATCTAATATGTGGTCCGGAGCTTACATTGTCATGTAATAATTTAAAATTCTATTCTATTTCTGAGATTTAATTTAATTGGTGACTGGATCCTAAGCTTGTGGTAACTTCTGCTCTGTTTAAATAAGGACGAAACAATCCTAAATTATATATAATACATATACCAAGTACAAAATATTGAGAAACTTTGTAAATGACAACCCTTGGTTTTCTGAAAACTGAGGGTTGAACGGGCGAGGAATTTAATTTCGCTGAAAGTTTAGAGCAAAAATATATTTTCTCAAGCTTTCCGATGTATTATTTCTAAATTGTTTTGTTACTTTGTGCCTTGCTACTGTAGACTGTAGTGCATCGGCGATGTATGTGGGTGCCCGAGTAGATTCCATTATTTAATTGCTTTTTAGAGTACAATCCAAAAAAAATAACGGAACCCTTATCGCCCTTAACCCACTCGGTTTAAATTTGGTAGTATGGTGTATGTAATCTTAGAGTATCAATATTAATAGTCTAAGGGTGTAATCCTATAATCCAAACACAGATGTACAAGATGACAATTTTTTTTTAATGAGGGTCATTTTCGCAAAATTGAACCTTACTGTGTTTTATATTTTTGTTATTATTGTAAAAAAAATAATTTCATGACCGACGAGGAAAATTGACCGTCTCCTTGATCGCCAAAACTACTGAGCCTATAATTAAAAAAAATGTCTAGTACTTGTAGATTACAACATTAATAACACAAGAATTCTATCGATTGAAAATAAAGTGGAAATATAATACGTTCACTTACGGAAAATAGTTAACTAAAACAACACTAGATTACATTCGCAGTACGCTTCTTATTAATTGAATAAAAAAAGTGGCCTTTGGAATTGTACGGAACCCTCTCCACGCGAATTCAACTCGCATTTGGCCAGTTTTCTCGAACGGTATAACTGCTAGCTGCCTAAATATCATCTAAGCCGTGCATTGTATAACAAATCTTCATAGAGTCTTTGTTAAAATTTGCCTAGAAGAGCTCGACACTAAAGGAAGAGAGACCTTACTTCACCTTAAGTTACATTAAAACACTCATTATCAACATTATCTCAATTTCTTTCGGGTAGGATTCTCAGCTGTGTCACAGAATTAATAATAGTACGCTGTGTGTCACATCAGAGTCGGCGTCCACTTTTGTGACAGCATTCATGCTGTCACAAAATATGTATAATTTTTACACAAAGTTACCCTCCTGAAACCACCTTTCCTTGGGTGTGTCCAAAATCGAAAAAAAATCCTAATTAAAGTCCTCGTAAATGGAATACAAGTATTTCTCCGCACCGGGAATCATACTCGTATCTACGGCCCCTCGTCTAGACTGCCGTGTTAACCAATGTGCCACGAAGACCGTCAGTTATAATACAATACTGCCAGCACATATTAATCATGCTCTGTGTTTGTTTTCGAAATTCTGCAGGCCAATTACAGATCCAAATTCAATCTACATCGACTTTTCTATGATAAAATGTTTATTTTCAGGAAGTATACAGACATCAATTTATGTCAGCTATTTCTAAAAAGTTTGTTTTCAGGAAATAAACCAAAGAAAGTGAATGAAGGTGCGAAAAAATTATTTACTTGACGACAACCACGGACACGTTGACATGTTTTAAGACCCATGTCCGAAAATTGAAGCGTCAGATATGTCCGTTTGATCTTCTATAAAGTTTTATTTTTAGCAACCTGGGTTGAAAAATTCGCAAAAATTAATCGGCCGATTAGCAAAAAATCTATCATCCCCTGTTTTTCTATCCTTAAGTGTCGCCTGGACGCGCATGTCTCCATACAAACGGAAAAAGGGAATTGTGGCAATATTTGATAATTTTAGGGCAAAATTAAGCATCCAATCAATTAATCTCATTATAATCTACGTCCGTTCTTATACAGTTTGGTTGAATTATCAAATGTTTGAGAATTATACGCCTCTCAAGATTTCCATACAAATTTGAAAAGGCTTGCAATTCTTAAACCATTGGTATTTTAACCAAGCTGTATAAAAACTTACGTAGATTATGATGAGATTAATTGATTAAATGCTTAATTTTACTCCAAAATTATCAAATATTGCCACAATTCCCTTTTTCCGTTTGTATGGAGACATGCGCGTCCAGCGGTTGCCAATCAAAATGAAAGACAAACTTAATTGATATGTTTTTAATAGCAGATGTCATGGTTCAGGGAGCGCAGCTTCCCGGCAATCAAATAAACTGACATACTAGTATATTTCAAAAGTCGCTGTAGCCGAAAATGGCTGGAGGGCTATATAAAGCATACATATGTTATATACAGGTTCATGCAGTATGTATCCATTTGAATTTTCCTTTCAATTCACATTTGAATTAGAAATAGCTATAAAGAAAAAAATATTTATGAAAAATAACTTATTTTTAGTAACAAAACGCAGTTAATCTCTAAAGGTCGCGCAATAACTGGATTCACTCAAGCTGAGGTTATTACGTGCACTCTACAGATTGCATCTCGCTAAGCACAAACAACTTTGAATAAATACGGGAAACAAATAATAATACCTCTGCTTGTAAATAAAATGCACCTGTAAACAAGAGCGCTATAAATATCCCCAAAGTTTCGGTTCGATTTCCGCTTGGGTAAATTTTGTTAATATAGCAGAAAACAGGTAAGAATTCTAAGGGAAACCCTGACCGGTCATTTCGAGAAATAGAGTCATCTTTTCAAAGAAAAACATTGTCAAAATCCCATGTGAGGAATCGGAGGAGACCATGAGACACATTTTGTGTCGCCGTGAGTGCCGTGACTCGTTGGCTGGCTAAGCGTTTGGAGCTCTTCGGATCGGCTTATCCTGATCTGGAGAGCACTACGCACTAAGTGATATATTAAAGCTGATGCAGTCCTTCTTCAGAAATAACCATGTGGGTGGGTAAAGTAGTGGGGTAAGTACAAAATAATCCAAAGATTAGACGTGCTTCCATGTTGTCTATCTATCTATCAGCCAGGGACGTCAACTGCTGGACATAGGCTTCCCCCATAGATCGCCACAAATTGCGGTCTTGTGCATGCTGAATCCACCGATCCCTGGCGACCTTGATGAGGTCGTCCTTCCACCTGGTCGGGGGTCGTCCCACGCTGCGCTTACCTGTTCGTAGCCGCCACTCTAAGACTTTAGTGCCCCAACGGCCATCCGTCCTTCGGGCTATATGTCCGGCCCATTGCCACTTCAAACGTGCAACCCTGCAAGCTATGTCTGTTACCTTGGTTCTTCTGCGGATGTCCTCATTTCTGATTTTATCCCGCAGTGAAACTCCCAGCATAGCTCGCTCCATTGCGCGTTGAGCAATTTGGAGCCTTCTAATGAGTCCCATTGTGAACGACCACGTTTCGGATCCATATGTCATCACTGGCAACACGCACTGTTCAAAGACTTTTGTCTTCAGGCACTGAGGAATATTGGACGAGAAGATGCGACGCAGTTTCCCGAACGCTGCCCAGCCAAGTTGGATTCGACGATTGACTTCCTTCTCGAAGTTGGACCTACCTAATACTATGAAGATAAGATTTGATAAGATAATATCTGCGTTTGCTGAAGCTGAGGACTTTACTTGCACTCTACAGATTGCATCTCTCTAAGCACAAACAACTTTAAATAAATACGGGATACAAAGAATAATACCTCTGCTTGTAAATAAAATGCACCTGTAAATAAGAGCCCTATAAATATCCTCAAGGTCTCCGTTCCATTCCAGCATTGACTGTATTTAATTTTGTAGCTGTGTAGCACGCTAGTTTACCAAGCCCATAACTAGATGGCGCTGAGCGTAACTTAGAACGCGCTATGAAAGTTTATTCGTCCTCACATAAGTAGTCCGTTGAACTACGTATGATTGACCCAGGCAACGCCCAAAGCCGAGGTTCGTCCCTCCTGGGAACCCTTGGGTGATGATTGACTTACAGGTTGAGGGCACTCTGCCCTCACCTCAAAAGTCCGGTGAAGTAGCGAAAGCTCACTTGGAGCTAGCTACGTAGTCCATTAAAAAAAAAATGATGATTGAGTTTTCTCCAACTAGTACTAATGTACGGATTCCCGGACTTAGTACTAGGACAAACTCTCCTCACAGCTCGCTATGTAAGGGACAGTGCTCGGATTCCCGACCTTCCCGTAGGGTCAATGATGTAACTGTGGCGTAATAAACGACGTTACTATGCAGTTAACTCGTCTTGTAATTCCTGCTGCACCTCCACGTTATAGCTGTACGTTTTTGACCAAAATTGTGTACTTTAATTGTTTATCGACTACTTTTTGATGGCAAATCGTTTAGCTACTTCAAATGCCTAAAGATAGCTTGAATCTGAACCTGTGTCAGCCACAAAATTTACAACATAAGGTTTGCTTCTGTTAACATGAATTTTTCAGGGTTCAGTATTGTTCCTATTTCAAATAAATCATTTCGAAAGAAAACGGATATATCATTCTAAAGTTTGTTCTGTGTGAAGCTTTAGACATCCCTTCATACTCTTTTTACATTTTGTTAAGGGTACGAAAATTAGTTTTATTCATTTTCTAACGAAAGGTAAAATATATTATCTCTATTCTTATAACTTGCATAAATGGCTAAAAATAAAAGCTATGCAGCTACATCTACAATTAACTTCTACCATCCCGATCGACTCGTTCACTTTATTTGTTCCAGCATCAGATCCGAAAATTTCATTCATTTAGTTTTCACATTATAATAAACATTATTTTTATTTCGATAAAAATAAATGTGTTTTACCAACCACTACAAACGTTCAAAGGGATTCCAGCCAATAAATCAACTTGGTTATTTTTGTTTATTTAATTCAATACCCTTTCGATTTTACATCAAAGCTTGATACTGAAAAAGCAAAACCAACGGTTTCATTTTAACTGGTATTTCAGTTTGCGAATAAATTCAATATGAATAACAAAATAAGGTTTTTGAATGGCAACCACGTACCGGCAAGCGCGGTGTTGAACTCCTACCGACCAGGTGGTCAAACGACCTGAGTAAGGTTGCGGGAAGCCCTGGATGCAGATTTCTAATCAATGGGGGAGGAGGCCTATGTCCAGCAGTGGATTTCTTGCGGACGATGATGATGTTGTATTAAATTAAGAGTGATAGTATTTAAGTTTTCACTTTTGCCGGCACCCCGGAGTGCAACCCGTTACACTTTTTTTAAATTTTGTAGAACTTTCCGTTATTCAACTTCCCTAAAAACGTATTAACGAACACACGTGGACTATGCCTGGATCCTAATAACAAATCACTCCTTCACACGATTCCTTTCTTACACGACTGTTCGTGGTGTTAAAAATTTAAACAAAATAAAATGATCTTCATTTACGCAGCGATGTGTGTTTATTTATCTACCTCAACCCACTCCTATGGGATATTCCTTTGCCCTACAAATCGCACGAACGAGGAAACAGAATAAGTTATTTTTAAAATAATAAATGATCAGCCAAAAATTCGCGCCATAAAAGCGGAGGAACGATTTCTCTCAGTCAATAAACATTATTAACGCCGCCGAGTTTGTTTTTGATTGTAGTACAGTCCGCATAAAAAAATATTTCAGGAAAAACAGAAAATAAATTGTTTCATCTTACAATCATTTCACGAAAGTAATTACTGGCATCATCTTCATTACATACGTAATAAATATATACTGCCATATTTTTATTAAACGATATAATTGGATTTGAGAAAATTGGATTTGAAAAACAAATATTACTAAATAATAATTAACTCTGAAGTGAATATTTTCCAAATAAAAAAAGGCAAAAGCGAAAAACAAATATATTGCATGATATTGATGAGGAAGTTCAAAAAACTCTCAGTGTGATACTTATTAAATATTACTCATGCAAAACCTAATTTCCAAACAACCCAAATTCACATAATAAAATTTGAATGAGTTATTTCACAAGTATCTCACCGCCTAATATTCTTTCTCTTTTTATTTTAGTTTTTTGCTTTTTAAAGCTTTGTGTTTAACAGAATTTAAGTGAACGACTGTACATTCTATGTTATTTCAGCCGTAGTGAGTGTGATACGAATAAATTTTGTTCATTATGTCGAATCAAAATAAATTCAGACCAGTTATTTGAATGAAAACATGACTTTTTGTATCACCTGTTCTATTTCCCTGCCCTTGACTTTTCTTTGTAAGACGGAACTGATTCATACAGTTTTTATACTTGAATCTTATACCTACAATTTAGTATGATATAGTTTTGGTTTCATGAATTCATCAACATTCAATTTGTTTCCTTGTCTTCCAGGAAAATTAGCTTTTGGGGTTCTTTGATATATACTTCCCATCTTACTGCATATTGCTATTCAGCTCATTTCTCAATCATCATTATCCTGTCCACCCTTATTTAGAAACATTTCTTTGTTTTTGGGACGAATCCCTCCTGTCCACTTTTATCTAGCAACTTTTCTTTCCTTTCTATTTTTTTTTGGGACACATCACACATATATTCATAGTTTTTTCTCATCATTTGACACACTTTATTCTATCCTTACTCCTGAATACAGGGTCAGGAGAATTAATGCATTTATATTTTAAATAAATAAATATTTAGGGACAATTTACTCAGATTGAGCTAACCCTACACTGAGTTGTGACTTTGTGTCGTAGGATACACTCACATAAACTATATTTTATGATAGATACTTATATACAACGTGCTAATGAATAAGCGCAAAACCTCTTAGGTGGTGATTATGCTTATGAATATGAACAAATTTTACTATGGGGCCGACTGTGCAACTCAACAGAAAAAAAATTTGCTGTCTCATACAAATTGTCAATACCTACTCGACCAGAATATATGGAATAGCTATTTTTTGTCGAGTTGCAGAGTCTGCCCCATAGTTAAAATTGATCATATTAGTAAGCACAATCACCACCTTAGAGGTTTTGCGCTTATTCATTAACACGTTGTAGATAAACATCCAAAACCCAGGCCAATCTGAAAAAGATTGGTTTTCATCATGACATGACTGGTGTGCTTACCATTGCGTCTCGGAGGCCGTCGGCTAATAACATCGTTTATCAGAATCTTCTCTTAATTTACATTTAAATTAAAAAGCACTCCACAGAAGTTCTTTGTAGAGCACATAGCCTCCGTGGTCCAGTGGTTAAGGCGTTTGCCTTGTTGAACCGGGGGTCGTGGGTTCGATTCCCACGGGAAGCATACTTTGTTAGGTTGTTTCCAGTTTGGTTAGGACATTGCATGCATGAATCACCTGATTGTCTGATTAGAAAGATGATTCCGTGCTTCGGAAGGCACGTTAAGCCGTTGGTCCCGGCTGCCATCTGGTAGTCGTTAAAGGAACCACGTCAGAGGCCGAGAGGTGGTTCCGAAGAACTCTGACATCAGGTTGTGCATGGTCGACTGACCGTGTCACCTACACGAAATGATGATGATGATTTTATAAATATATTATGCTATAAGTCATCTTTGTCATTACGACTGAGTTACTTCAGTATAGACGAGGAGCCCGATGGTCCAGTGGGTGTGAGCTCTATGAGCGCTTACGTATGTTAAGCAACCCCTGGTGCAGTCGCTAGGTACTTGGATGGGTGACCGCAAGTGGCATAAAAATATCTCGAGCTCCTCCGTGCTTCGGAAGGCACGTTAAGCCGTTGGTCCCGGCTGTCATCGTTGATGGCAGTCGTTAAACTATGTCAGATGCCTTAAGGCAGCTTGAAAAATCTGACACCAGTGTTGGCCACTTACACATACGAAAAACAAACAAACAAACTTCAGTATGATAATAAATAACGATCTACAAAAACTATAATGAGGAAATAAATCACAAAGATGGCTTTGGAAAACTTTTTCATAAGAAATAGCGCTTTAAACTAGTAAAAGTAAAATATATCAAATTCGTAACGGTCATTCATCTGTTATATAGTGGTCATAAAAAGCTTTATTACTTTTATGTAAATTATCTGGTGGTAAATCAATGACGAGCTCCGTGGCGCAGTGGTCAACACGCCGGCCTGTGACACGGATGGTCCCGGGTTCGATCCCCGGTCAGGTCAAGATGGAAAATGATCTTTTTCAGATTGACCTGGGTCTTGGATGTTTATCTTTTTAAGTATCTATTATAAAATATAGTATCGTTGAGTTAGTATCCCATAACACAAGTCTCGAACTTACTTTGGGGCTAGCTTAATCTGGGTGATATGTCCGTATATATTTATTTAATTTATTTCTAAGTCTAAATCTATAAAACTATGTCGAACCACCTCAGTTCAAATTTTCTTAGTTCGGTTATCGGGGTTCAATATTATGATAGCATATGCTGCATTTGGCAAAGTTTTTAAAAGTTCCTGGCTGTCTGCTACCAACCCTTTTGGTAAACCCCAGAACCGCAGGACACCTATAAAAGAGAATGAAGCGCAGGAAGTTACATTTTCCTGCACTGGGAATTGAACCCCCTTGTATTGCTTAATAACGTGTTTACCACTATACCACGGAGACTGTCTGTGTCTGAAGAAAACTATTTATATCTATCTAGGCCCCACACTAGGCCGCTTCCAACCGGTCATATTGGAAATCCTTGGGGGAGGCCTACGTCCAGCAGTGGACTTCTTGCGGCTGAAATGATGATGATGACGAGGCACACTAGCGACGTCAATAATTTTATTTCTAAAACTTTACAAATAGAAAGAAATTCAAGAATGTAATAATATTCTCTTAATGACTGATTCACATAAATTTAAAACATGATTCCAAAAATACTTCAGGTTATTTACTAGTGCTTATATGAGTTACGTTCTTGAATTTCTTTCTTATTGTAAAGTATTAGGAATAAAACTATTGGCGTCGCTAGCGTTAGGCACACTAGCGACGCCAATAGTTTTATACTTAGGGTTTATTCGAACACTTATAACTCGAGAACGACGGAACCGATTGTAGTGTGTCTGGTGGGTGAAGCTGGTGGGTGAACGAGTCGCAGCTCATTTTTTTTTTAGTTTTGACATCATCCCGAATAGCAGAAAACATAAGAAATATTAAAAAAAATAGCGAAACGAAGTACAGGACAGCTGGTTATAAATAAGTAAGATATTTCTGGATACTAAATCTGTCACGAATATGCAATCCCGAGAAACTTCGTCGTATAATTTATAGCCCAATTATTTTGATACAAAAGCTGTAAAACATACTCCAAGTAGCTTCATATTTTAAGTCTGATTAAATTAATTTAGAATTTTAGTACTTTTCATATATATTTTATGACTGACTGAACGTCAGCTCGATCACACAAATAAGACAGACGTCACCTACTCATAAAATATGGGTTGAACTATAAACTTGGAGTTTTTGGTGGGAAGTCAAGGGGTTCACAATTTTGCAAATTGATTCAAGTGGACTTTATAATATGAAATTGGTGTGGTTTGGTGTTATAAATGCTCGTGCTCGAAAACAATTTGTGAAATAGTTAAAGTAGACTGTTAATTAAATGGACTCTTATAGATTTGTCGCCAAAATCTCCCACGAGGCTGCCAAAGATCATACGCCATCTTTGATGCCACATACCACATACCGAACAACACCGATACTTAGTATCTCATTATACTGGACATTGGCAGAACCACTGAAATATCAGTGGAAGCCATAATTAAAAAGAAGAAAAGAAGAAGAAGAACTTTAAACTTATACATACATACATATTATCACGTCTTTATCCCTTGCGGGGTAGACAGGGCCCAAGGTCATAAAACTTAAAGGCCTCGTTTAGCGTGTTAGTGCGTTAAGGTGGAAAGCGGAATTAAAATAGTAACGGGCTGCTAGCTGCATCGCCCATTGACGTGATGCCTTAGCCGAATCCCTTGGCCGGCTTTTACGGTCTGCGCGGGAAGAAAAGCAGCTGGTGTATTCTATATTTTTCCTTCTCTCCCAAATAAGCATAGAAGATACTTTTTAAACAGATGTATACACTCTTGTTTGAAATTCAATATAAGAGATGACTCAGCCCATCAACATGAACAACTTTTGTTACATACATTTGGACCGATCAGCTGGACACTTTTGTATGGGTTTGCCAATTTTGTTTTCGACTCCCCGACATTTGTCCCATATCAAAAGTTGTTCATGTTGATGGGCTGAGTCACCCCTTAAAGTTTGTGTAGGTACTGAATTTTAAATAAGGGTGTTTATTGTGGAAAAGCCGGATTTTCCACGATAAACAACCTTATTTTAAATTCAGTACCTCATGTTGATGGGCTGAGTCACCCCTTAAAGTTTGTGTAGGTACTGAATTTTAAAAAAGGGTGTTTATTGTGGAAAAGCCGGATTTTCCACGATAAACAACCTTATTTTAAATTCAGTACCTACACAAACTTTAAGGGGTGACTCAGCCCATCAACATGAACAACTTTTGATATCCTCGCGTTTTATTTTGTCGGATCGCCGACTAGTTTCAGTCTGTTACGACAACCATCATCGGGCCCGTGTTAGGGGTAGCGACAGGACAGTTACGTTTGCCTCAAAGCACAAGTCGGTAAATCCGACGAAATTTTCAATAATGAAATCTAGCCTAAGTTTTAATATTATTAGAGGTAGCTAACTAAATACCTCTGAGTTTATAATCCAACTTTATTTCTTAACCTTCTATTTATAATGACCAGTAGCAGAGTCAGTCTAATTCTCAGCGAGTGATTCTTTAAGATATTACAGCGAGTTGAAGTTTCGTATCGAAAACTTGTACCCGCTGTAATTTTGTATCGGTATTGTTTTTAAAATTAAAACCTAATTATAAACATCAATATGCATTATCCGGTCGTATGTACGAAATTTGGTTGAGATTGGCTTACTGTTGTAAAACTAAAACGAAACTACGTTTGTATGGGATTGCGGCTTTACGTGGGACTCTTAAGTGCCGTGTGGTTCCCGGCAGAGTAGAATAGGACCTCGACAAGTCTTCCCGTGGATGTTGGTGTGTGAAAGCTTATGAACAACAGAGAGATCTTTCCAACCCGTCTGGCCAGCGTGGAGAGTGTAGGCCAAATCCTCTTACTGCTCTGGGTAATATATGGCTCTTGTAGTACATAGAGGGTCGTATTTCTGCAGTGGAGACTAAAAAAGAGCTGATGGTGATGATGATGATGATTCTTTAAGGCTGGTTGATAGCTGATCTGGCCTTAGTATGCTCACAAGAAGCCGCAACCTACTGGCTTACTAGTTCAGCTTTTGGTGTCGTGCCGGCCTATAATGTGATTTCACTGGTTGGTTATTTACTGGCCTGGCCAATTGACTAGCATATAAAACAATTTAAGGCCTGGCTCGGCTATTGAAGAGTTTCTGATTGTATTTTGAGCTTTGAAACTAAGGGTCACCGAATGCAATGAATATCAGATTAAGGGTTGTATATAGGTTGATTTGAACTGACAATATTTTAATGTTGTAATCAGAACCCCAAATAGACTATAGACATAAAACATAGAAAAAAAAAGTTCGACCTCTCATACAATTTCACCAATCAAATGATCACAAATTTCTATAGGGAGACCATATTTTTTTCATTTTCATCATCATCATCATGATGATAACTATATTTATATAAGTTTTATATCCAGCTACCTGCCTATTATTATATGCTGCTGATGTCTTCCATGCTGGTTTGGGAGAAAAGAGAAAACATTGAATATACCAGCTGCTTTTCTTCCCGCGCAGACCGTAAAAGCCGGTCAAGGGATTGGGCGAAAATCTAAGGAATCACATGGATAGGCGAAGCGGCTAGCAAGCAACCCATCACTATTTTGACTCCGCTTTCCACCTTTACGTCCACTACGATGCTAAACGTGGTCTGTAGGTTTTATCACCTTGGGCTCTGTCTACCCTGCAAGGGATAAAAGCGTGATAGTATGTATGTGTGTATCTATTATCTCAAAAACGTTTCGCGAGAATTTTTATTAAAGATAAAAAACTGTGCATCATAATAATATGATATTTTGTTGAATACAGTAAAAATTTTATTCAAACTTCGTGAATCAATGCTGAGTAAACCACCCTCATTTGTATTGAATAATGAACGCAATTTGATACAATTTTAAGCCTTGCGTAAAATTTCCCTAGGGCGCAGGAGATTTGTTGAGATTTCTCCGTGTAACTGGATTATTGACAAAAACGAATATATTATGAGAACATTTTTAATTAACGGTATGGACAATTCGACATAAGTACGCTTCTTTTTATTAGAAAACAAATTCTAGAAAGTACAGCAGAAAAAGTTACGTATCACCTAATAATAATCGCTGATAAGTCCGCCTTTGTACCAACTTTGTTTTCTACCATGTTATTATTTGTATTTCCTATTTGGTGCAATTAATTATATTCTATTCTATTGTAATAATATCAATTAAAATTATTTCTTCACTTAAATAGGAAAATAAATATTCAGGCTGATTCTGAGCAAAAATAATCAAATCGTTTAAAAATGCAAATAGTAAAACATATATAGTTTATTTCTATTAAAGTTTGTTAAATTCACCAATCAGCTGGGCGAATTCTATGGTAAGCATTGAGATGGTAACACAATTTTTTTACCTCTTATTCTTGTGATTCTATATTCTATTCATCATTAGGTCCTTCCAGTCTCCACTGCAGGAGCACGACCCTCTCTGACTACCAGAGCCATAACTTGTCGGAACAGTCAGAGGATTTGGCCTACACTCTCCACGCTGACCAGACGGGTTGGAGAGGTCTCTATGATGTTTAAAGGCTTTGATTGGCTTGTTTTCCCTAAGTCGCCTTTTACGACATCCACGAGAAGACTTGGAGTGGTCCTATTCTACTCTGCCGGAAACCACACGGCTATCTATATTCTACTGGATTAAGATATCTCTACAGAGATCATGTCCGGCTCAGTTCTTTCTCTAACAACCGTCCTACCTTTTTAGGGTTTTGTGCTTGTGTGGCACATCGGGAAAAATATGCGATATACTGCCTCTCCAAGCCGAGGTTTGTCCTTTCTGGACCTCTAGTGATGTTGCCCATATATGTTGGAGGCAGTCTATCCTCAAATGCCTGGTAAAATAACAAAATCTTACCAGCTAGCTATATAACCAATTTAAAAAATTTATGTCATCAAATTCCAAATGGGTTTAACGTTTGGGTTCATCGTAATCAAGAAAAGTTTATATTGAGCAAATATTAACCCTACATACAAGGACGGTCTAACGACCACGCAGACCGTTTCAAAAATATACCAATATACGAACAAAAGAAAGGTTTTAACAATATATACATTATGAATGTCCATTGAACCCCAAAATATTTCCTATATTGAGCGTTATCCTTTGACGTCCTTTGTTATCCCAACAAATAAGTGACTACGTTTCCCCCTTAATCCCTCCCAAACAATAGACATGTCACACAGGAAGTAATTAGTACACCCTATATACTGGTACAATGAACGACGCATATTTGTATGGCAGAGGATTAATGTACGCGCGATAGACAGATATGGGGTTGAAGCATTCATTGACTTTTTCGGATGATTTATATGTTTTCTGGGAATTTTGGGCGCTTTGTGTATTCAACCGGAAAGATGGTTGAATATTCAATACTACATAGATACGTGACAATTTAAATAAAACATGCATAGATACGTATTTATTACCATGTCTTTATTGTCATAATACTGATAAATGCTGCGTAGAGCACCTGCGCGAAGGGATTGCCCGAGACCGGCTTTTACGGTCTGTGCGGGAAGAAGAACAGCTGGTGTAATTAATGTTTTTCTTTTCTACCAAACCAGTCTGAAAGATTAGTAATTTAATATATATTTAAAGAAAACAAAAAAAAAATATAGCAAGATATGATCTAAACACATAGCTATGAACATAAATAGCAATATTTGTTGTTCATTAGATACAAAAAATCAGCAATGTAGTTCCTGGCAGATTAGAATAGGACCACTCCAAGTCTTCCCGTCATCATCATCATTTCGTGTAGGTGACACGGTCAGTCGACCATGCACGCCCTGGTGTCAGAGTTCTTCGGAATTGCCTCTCAGCCTCTGACGTGATTCCTTTAACGACTACCATATAGCAGCCGGGACCAACGGCTTAACGTGCCTTCCGAAGCACGGAATCATCTTTCTTATCAGACAATCAGGTGATTCATGCCTGCAATGTCCGAACCAAACTTGAAACAACTTAACAAAGTATGCTTCCCGTGGGAATCGAACCCACGACCCCCGGCAACAAGGCAAACGCCTTAACCACTGGACCACGGAGGCAGTACTGGACCCGTAGATATTGTAGAAGGTAACTTAGGAAACACAAACTAAAAGAAGATTAGATATAAACATCAAAAAGACGTTTTCAACCCATCTGGCCAGCGTGAACACTGTAGGCCAAATCTTCTGACTGCTCTGACTATTATAATAGGTCGGGGAAAAAGTAATTTCGTATTTTTATGTATAAAGTTGTAATCAAGTATCTTTGCTAATGTTGTATGTATCTGGCCGAATTAGATACCATCTGAAAGGTACAATTTTCAAGAATTATATAGAAATGTACAAAATATTTTCCCTTAATTTTTTAACCGTTTCTTTGTTTATTAAAAATGTATCAGATATACGAAAAAGAATTAACATTCTAAAAAGTTAATTTTAAAAATAAAGAATTCATACAAAATACGCAGAAAGAGAATTTTGGTATTTATGAACATACCGCAGTCCCAGTAAGCATAGCACAAAGTTGGTTTAAGTATTTTGTGTTTGAGAATTTTGATGTCAAAGTTACACCTCTTTTGTATGGTCGGATAAAATCTTCATACAAAATACGAAATTACTTTCTCCCCGACCTAATATTATTATAAGAGAGGGTCGTGCTCCTGCAATGGACACCAACTAACAAAGACCTGATGATGATGACGTACCTACGAAAAATTTGTAGACTCAATATTGTATTATAGATTATCAAGGATAATCCATTATATTTCAGGCAAATTCATTAATTTGTATATCATGTACGGTACAAAGAGCATATAATGACTAAGTTTTGTATTGCATATATTTTTGAATATACACATGGTAGGGACAGATACTCTTGGAGGGATAAAGGGTAGGCTTTTGCCCAGCAGTGGGACATAATAAGCTAATTAAAAAATACCTTATTCCACAGTATTGTTTGTTTTGACCTATTTTAATGTACACTGAAAAGGTATGATCTAAATTTAACATACAGCTATGAACACTAATAGCACTATTTGTGCTATTCCGTTACATAGAAACATTTGTCGACTATATTGTATTGCAGTTAATCCAGGATAATCTATATTTCGGGCCCATTCATTCATTGGTATAACAAAAGAGTATTCATCATCATTTCGAGTAGGTGACACGGTCAGTCGACTATGCACACCCTGGTGTCAGAGTTCTTCGAAACCGCCTCTCGGCCTCTGACGTGGTTCCTTTAACAACTACCACTTGGCAGCCGGGACCAACGGCTTAATGTGCGTTCCAAAACACGGAATTGTCTTTCTTATCAGACAATCAGGTGATTGATGCCTGCAATGTCCAAACTGGAAACAACTTAACAAAGTATGCTTCCCGTGGGAATCGAACTCACGACCCCCGGGTCAATAAGGCCAACGCCTTAATCACTGGATTAGAGGCTGTCGAACAACGTCTTTATTCTTTGTACGTGTTATGTGGACAGAGAGATAATATTGTCGTCCATCCCTGTAAAAACTTCGCCGCATGTTGCTTAACATGCGTAAGCATTAAGAATGCGCTGCACCACGTGGCCATTCTTCCCTATTTCTTTTTATAAGTACGTCCACAGGCAAAACAACAAATTAATAATGCAAAACAGTTCGTTCAATTCACGTCACATATCATTACGTGCAAATAGACCACAGTTTAAATTAGCATATTGTATTTTGATCGTAGTGCGACACCAATGATATCGGCCTATTGCAGTTAATCAATCCAAATATGTAACCTGTGGTTTTGTTGCGTATCTATTTGTGAATACTGCCTGGTTTTTCCGTTCTGTTCGTTTGGCCGTAAAAACTGTCACCAAATATGTAAATACAATACACTATGAATGCTGTTTGCTATGTCGTTCCCGAAAGAGTAGAATAATAAATAAATATAGGTATACGGACAAATCACACCGATTGAGCTAGCCCCAGAGTAAGTTCGAGACTTGTGTTATAGGATACTAACTCAACGATACTATATTGTATAATAGATACATCATCATCATTCTTCTTCTTATCATCATCATCAGGTCCTTTCCGTCTCCACTGCAGGAGCACGACCCTCTCTGTACTACCAGAGCAGGCAGAGGATTTGGCCTAGAATAGATACATATATAGATAAACATCCAAGACCCAGGTTAATCTGAAAAAGATCATTTTCCATGTTGACCTGACCGGGGATCGAACCCAGGACCATCCGTGTCGCAGGCAGGCGTGTTGACCGCTGCGCCGCGGAGCTCGCAGAATAGGACCACTTCAGAGCAGAGAGCCTGATAGAGAAGAATAGGACCACAGCAGAGGGTCTCTTTGATGTTTAGAAGCTTTGTTTAGCTTGTTTTTCCTTAATCGCCTTCTACGATCTCCACGGGAAGACTTGGTAGTGGTTCTATCCTACTCTGCCGGGAACCACACGGCTATATAATAATAATGATAAATAAATGTATACAGTATAGTAGGATATAACTAGCAATTTTCCCGTGACTTTGTCCGCGTAAAAATTCACTCCCACTATTTGACCATTTAGGGGTTGAATTTCAAAAAATCGGCGAACGTAGTTTCAACTTTTCAAGTTTTTTAGGTACAGTACCTAGTTTCCGTTGTGCGTTGATATATTTATATAAGTCAGTAAGTAAGGTTTTCCTTTAGTTCCTTTTATATAAAGATAAATAAATACTTGCGAATATTTTTACTACCTTCCTAAGCAATGGTCTGAACCTATCTTAAGTAAATAAATAAATAAATATATAGGGACATATCACACAAATTGAGCTAGCCCCACAGTAAGTTGTGAACTTGTGTCGTAGGATACTAACTCAACGAAACTATATTTTATAATATATATAATAATATAATAATTTATTATATTATATATGCCTATTTTCTGAATAAACGTTTTGAATCTTGAATCTTGAAAGATCTTTTTCCATCTTGACCTGACCGGGGATCGAACCCGGGACTCCCGTGTCGCAGGCTAGCGTGTTGACCGCTGCGCCACGGAGCTCGACTTAAGTAATACATGTATCCTTGAAGCTCCTGAAATAAACTAGGTCGATGAAATTAACCCAGGACCTCGCAGTGAAGTTACGAGTACTCAAAATGGCTACATATAGTTTGGGTTTGATTACTCTTTGAATAATTAAGAATTGGTTGATGTAAAGGTTGTTTGTTTAGTTTTGGAAAGAAACCTATGAAACCTTACTAAAGGGATACATGAATTTTACTGGGTCCAGCAGGCCTATTTACTAACTTTTGACAACTAATGGTGTACATCATTTTCATGGTAACTTTAATATTCACTACGGCTTCGGTATGAGTGACTATTTTTATTTAGGATATGAAAACCGTAATAGATGCTAAAGTAATAATCAAATCGTTGTACACCGAGTTAGCAAATCGGTCTGCTATGCTGTCTTCATTCAAAATTAAGAATTTGAAAGAAAACGGAAATAACACTGACAAATTTGTCATAACATTTGTTAATCATGATACCTAAGTGTGATAGTAGGGAAAATGATACCAAGGATTGACAAGTTCATAAACACAAAACACTCAAACTCAAACAATTTATTCATCGTCAGATATTTTAAATATCATTTGGTGAACGTTAATTTTCATTACAATTTGATAACGATGTATTTATATTGACATCAATTACTAAGGGCTGCATCCAAAGCGGAGCTCAGAAGTGGCAACAAACTGCACAGCGCATTTTCTTCAAATGACATCAACTTAACGTCCATACGACTAAAGTTGTTAAATGACAAAATATATAAGGTTTACTCCGTAGTCTGAGGTTGTAACCATGCAAATCTTCGAATGTGTTGTTATTTGATTGCAAAACAAATAATGTCGTTGATATTATCCTATCAACACTTCCTCTGTTTCTATCATTATAACACTTACATAGTGCGAGCTGGTAGGGAAGTAAACAATGCGCTTAACCTGCAAAACGTCAATCTCTTTCAAACAAGTGTTACGTCGGCAAGGACGACTAGCCGTAGATTTTTAGGGTTCCGTAGTAAACAAGGAACCCTTATAGTTTCGCCATGTCTGTCTGTCTGTCTGTCCATCCGCGATTTTACTCAGAGACTATAAGTACTAGAAAGTTGTAATTTAGTGTAGATATGTATATTAATCATGCCAAAAAAGTGGTAGAAAAAAATCTTGAAAAAATTTTTTTTTTAGGGAAGCTCCCATACAAGTTGAGTGGGGAAGTTATTTTTTTTTCTCTCTACTTACCCATCGTGTGTGTATTGTTAGATAGGTCTTTAAAAAATATTGTGAGGTTGAGAACACCATTTTTCGATTTAGGGATCCGTTTCCGAAATATTTGGTTTTAAAGTGCAAATTTTTGTTAGAGGTAAGTGTCTCCCCCCTCTATCTGCTAAATGGTTACATATGGATACATGAAAAAAATTAGAGCAGTAGTATATATACTGAGGTTGAAAGGAAAACTATGAAAGCTGAGTACTAAGTGCAAACTAAAAAGTTATAGGCAACCAACTGAACAAAATGTAAAATTCCATAAAATTTCGATTGTTAGATGTTTTTGGTCGTTAAACTGTGGGGTGCGAGTGTGAACAGTTTGAACTCGAAGTTATCATTTGCAACTACGGAACCCTACACTGCGCATGGCCCGACACGCACTTGGCCGTTTTTTTTTTTCTTTGTTTAAACTGAAAATAAGCTTACCAGGCCTGAGAGCCGTAACATCTTCCAGATTCTCGTAACATCAAACTTGTAAATTTAGTTATTTATAAAACGATAAATTTTTCTGCCCACGCTTTGTCTTATAAGCTATTTCCCACCCTATTATTACATACCCTATATTATTACCCTATATTATTATATACCCTATATTATATCCAACCTATTATTTATGTTAATGTTTATATTTTTTGATTAAAACTAACGTACCATACTAACATTATTAATGTGTAAAATACGGTCATTCATGTATGAAGTCAGCTTGTACATGTGGTTCTATAGCTGACTTCATACGTAAGTGACCCGTATTTTACATAATAATGTTTATAGTGTTATTTATTTGCTGTCGGTCATCCTTTGTAAAAATAAATAAATAATGGACCTCCAGGAAAAGTACCCAGTCTATATTGATGAGCACTTAGGCCTTAATGTCTAACCCTACTCTTAACTTCTCCGTAAAACCTTTACAGCTATTTAGTTATTTACCCAACTTCGGTCCTTACTCGTAGTACACCCCAGAATTAATAAAAGTTCTAATGTACAGAACGGAAACTCGAAGTGCCCCTGCAATATGGCATCCCCGCGGGGGAGGAAAAGAAGTTCCGTTCAAAGGAGTTCTCACCCGTTCAAAGGAGTTCTCCCACGTTCAAAGGAGTTCTTTCGTTTTTGAAAAACAATGTTAGCTGCTACTGTTGTTAGTTGCATGCTAATTGTATATGTTAAGCGCCATGTCAATCATTGACCAATTTGACCATGTCAATCATTCATACGCACGTTTAGTTGCACTTGCAAGCACTTGAATCTATTCGGCGGTCGTGAGCCTGATTGTGACATGACATGCTAAACGTGGCCTCAAGGTTTTACCTGGGCTCTGTCTACCCCGCATGGGAAAAAGACGTGCTAGTATGTATGTATGTATGTGAGCCTAATTATTTACTCACACATTAAAGTCAGCACGCATGTATGTAAAGTTTCGTTTGTACTTAGTAGTATTTTTTTATGACATAGGACGGCAATGGAGCAAGCTGGCCACTTGATGGCAACTGATCACCATTGCAAAAATGGACAACTGCAACACCAGGGGTGTAACTAGAGCATTGCCGGTTTTTATTTTTCCTTCAACAGAGGGGAAGGTGTAGGGGCCTCCAGCTCTCTAACTCACCGAAAGAAGCATAGAAGCCTAAATATAGTACTCCGCTTGTATGAAACTCCATATTTGGCAATACAGCAACTCTCGCATCCGTTGCATCTTCAGCAGGATTGCTTTGGAGCTCGAAGTCGGCTCAACAAAGACAGCAGTCTATCTAGGTTATATTTTACTCTGAAGCTAAGGCAGTCGTAGCACCGGAAGCTTTGCAAATGCTTCGAGAACAGTTCGGTAAGCCAATGTAGGGTAAAGAGCACTTAGCCGGATTTCACTTGCAGGATAAGCCGGTACCCGAGATGAACCACCAGAAAGTCCTGGACCAATTTCCACTTGTACTTTCTTATCTTACAGTCTAGTCTATAAGTCTAACATAAAATTACCTAGTACATATTGATGAGCACTTAGACCTTAGGACTGACCCTGTGTAACTTCTCCATAAAAAGTTACAGCTATTCAATTATTTCAACAACTTGAGTTTTACTGAAATCCGTAAATATACATAGTATAACGTCTTTTTCCTTTACGGGGTAGACATAGGCTAAGGCCAAAGACTGAAAGGCCACGTTTAGCATGGCAAAAAATTCGTAGAAAAAAATGTTGAAAAAAAATTTTTTTTTCGGTAGCTCCCATACAAGTAAAGTGGAGGAGTAAATTTTATTTCTCTACTTTCCCATCGTGTGGGGTATCGTTAAAAAGGTCTTTGAAAAATATTGTGAGGTTGAGAACACCATTTTTCGATTTAGCGATCCGTTTCCGAAATATTTGGTTTTAAAGTGCGAATTTTTGTTAGAGTTACGTGTCTCCCCCCTCTATCTGCTAAACGGTTATATATAGATACGTGAAAAAATTACAGCAGTAGTATATATACTGAAGTTGAAAGGAAAACTATCAGAGCTGGGTATTAAGTACAAACTAAAAAGTTATAGACAACCATCTTATAGAATGTACTGGAAAATGTAAAATTTCAAACAATCTTTATTGTTAGATGTTTTTGGTCGTTAAACTGTGAGGTGCGAGTGTAAACAGTATGAACTCAAAGTTGTCATTTGCAACTACGGAACCCTATACCGCACTTGGCCGGTTTTTTTTACTTTTCTCCCAGATCAGCATTGATAAACTCACTGATATATCTCAGAGGATAAGCTCATAAAAGTTGCAGTGGGCGGGGCACATAGCATGTCAAACCGATGGCCAATGGGGCTTTTGAATGATCACGTACCAGCAAGCGCATGTCAGACTCCCACCGACCAGGTGGTTGGACGACCTGACCAAGGTTGTCGGGGAACGCTGGATGCAAACCGCTTCCAACCGGTAATTTTGGAAATACATAGGAGACATCTAAGTACTCGTATAACTAGCAGTTGACTACGTGCGGCCGAAATGATGAAATTTTGAAAAGAAGCAATTGAGGAAAATGACTTTTAATATGACCTATAACAAGTATCCAGAACATTTTAGTTCCATCCCGAAATAGTGATATCATTGTATCAGTGCTGCTGCCAAAACATTTCCTGGAAGTACTTGACAAAACGATCATATTTTATTTCGGGAATACCCACTAGCCATTCGTTATAGCGTTGTTAAGGAACAACTTTATTGATAGTAATTGATCTTTTCACTCCAATCAGTGATTCTAAGAAAATTAATGTATGGGATGTTTTATTATGATTTATATATAATCGTAACATTGTATTATGAAAAAATCTGTATGACTTCTTCTACTATTTCACAAGCTGCCTGGTCCAGTGGTTAAGGCGTTTGCCTTGTTGACCCGGGGGTCGTGGGTTCGATTCCCATGGGAAGCATACTTTGTTAAGTTGTTTCCAGTTTGGTTAGGACATTGCAGGCATGAATCACCTAATTGTCTGATAAGAAAGATGATTCCGTGCTTCGGAAGGCACGTTAAGCCGTTGGTCCCGGCTGCCATCTGGTAGTCGTTAAAGGAACCACGTCAGAGGCCGAGAGGCGGTCCCGAAGAACTCTGACACCAGAATGTGCATGATCAACTGACCGTGTCACCTACACGAAATGATGATGACAAGCTGGCAGCTAAGACCAGTTTAACAAATTGACAAAACATACAGGTACAGTCGCCTGCAGAGAAATCTGACCCCCTTATAATTCAAAATCTGTGTGTAGGGGGTCTGATTAATTTTCAGGCGACACTACAGTCGGCCATATAGAAAAGTATACCAGCTCAATGATACCCGTATAATAGAGCCAATATATGAGGATACTAAACTTGTTTATATGTGGCCCACTGTAAAATAGATTAAAAATATATATTTTTTTCGGACAATTAATCCCTAAGAAATAAGAAAAAAATAATTTTTAAAAATTTAAATTTACTGTTTGTACTTATTTTTTATCAAATTATCAAACAAGAAAGAAACATTTATAGAAAACTAGCTGTTACCCGCGGCTTCGCCCGCGTAATTTATAGCCTATGTCCTTCTCGGTACTCTAACCTATGTGTATGCAAAATTTCATAATGATCGGTTCAGGAGATACGGCGTGAAAGCGTAACAAACAAACAAACAAATAAACAAACAAACAAACTCTCTTTCGCATTTATAATATTATATAGTTGGGATGGGACTATCTAAACGCAGTAACTTATCTTATATATTTATTTACTAAACCTTTTTAGTTCCACTGCTAGGCAAAGGTCTTCCCTGTTTAGTTTTACAAGACCCTGAAGATATTATGCAAAACACAGAAAAAAGCAAGTTATATTAAAGAAAAATAAAATTATGTTTCACTCATAAGAAAAATACAACAATTTTTCTGACGAAAAGGCAAGGATTCTCAAGACCTCAGGTCATCATCATCATCATCAGGTCCTTTCCGTCTCTACTGCAGGAGCACGACCCTCTCTGTACCACTAGAGCCATATTACCCAGAGCAGTCAGAGGATTTGGCCTATACACTCCACACTGGCCAGACGGGTTGGAGAGGTCTCTTTGATGTTTACAAGCTTTGTTTATCTTGAAATTCCTAAGTCTCTCTCTACGACATCCATGGGAAGACTTGGAGTGGTCCTATTTTACTCTGCTGGGAACTACACGGCGGTTGTTTAGGTATTGAGAATTTATTGCGGAATAAAGTAAAAAGCCGGCCAAGTGTGAGTCAAACTCGCGCAATGAGGGTTCCGTACAATATGCTTCGTTTACACTCACACAATGTGCAAAAATGTTTTATTCAATTGACTAGCGCTATCTAGTGGTGTTTTAGTGAACTATGTCCCTAGATGAACTTATTATAGTGAGTTTACCACTTTATTTTCAAGTGATAGAATTCTTATTATTTTTCCTGTAATTTTCAAGGAATGAACTATATTTTGTAATTTTTTTATAATTTTCGGCCCAGTAGTTTCGGAGATCAGGGGGGGGGGGGGGGGAAGGAATGGTCAATTTTTGCCTTCTTTCGTGAATAAAATCAAAAGTATTGATTTTACCCGAACAAAAAAATATATTTTTGAGATCCTCATAATGAGCCCTTTCTTTTGATATATGACACAGTAAGGTTTGCAAAACTTTCTTTTAAAATTTTGTAATTGGGCCCCTGGAAATGACCCTTATTTCAAAAAAAATCTTTATTTTCTTTGCACATCCATGTTTGGGTCATAGGATTACACTATCTTACCAAATTTCACCTAATTTGGTTCAGTAGATTCGGAGAAAATCGGCTGTGACAGACGGACGAACGGACAGACAGACGCACGAGTGATCCTATAAGGGTTCTGTTTTTCAATTTTTGTACGGAACCCTAAAAACATAAAATATATAGGTACTGACTAAGCATGTGTACTAAACATGTGCTTATTGGCGTTCGTGAACTTTAAATTATGCACTCCTTTGTTTAGACAATCGTGTAAAAATACCCTCTGAACACAGTGAGGTTAGTTAGTACTCAATAGGACTAATAGATAGACGAAATATATCATACCGTAATATTAAACTAAAAAGAAATTTCGCGGTGTGATTAATATCACAAGTGGAAATTTTTGTATTGAAAAAAAAGTCGTTAGTTTTAAAAGTAGCACGTCTTCTAAACGTAAACCACTACATTAAGACGATAAATATACCCTTATACATAATCTAAGCATATACCAACTCTGGAAAAATATCATACCAAACAAAAGACGTGAAACTTAAAAATAACTGTAGTTTTATTTAATTCCATTTTTCCCTAACAACTGCTGACATTATATTGTTAGAGTCATTTGGGACCTACAAGGAAGCTCATATGCACGAGTAGATACGCACTCTACAAAGCCATAAACATAGAGTAGACAAATTTCTATCAATCAATGATACGACAAGAATAAAGGAATGCAAAACAAATTCTGCGAAACAGCTTTGATCCAACGTTCCGAGTACACGGTTTTCAGTACCTATAGCAATTTTCGTTTCTCGTCTATCCTTCAGTCGAGTTTCAGTTGTCGTGCCAGCCGGTCGCTATCGCCCGCGATTCTGCCTCCTATACGCTACGCAAACTTTCCTCTATCAAGCAAAAAAAAAATGTTTGACTCCTTAACCATTTAAATTTATAAAAAAAAAATGTTCTAGTTTTCCACTGCTACTGGCCACTGAAAAATAAATAGTTACCGAGTTACTGGCAGTTTGTAAATTTTGTTTCGAATACTTCGATTTTCAAACTTTGTTTTATGAATGGGACGAAGTGAACAGTGAAGTGGTTGTTTTTCGATGGTTAAAAAAAGTGATTGGTTTTCAAAATAGGTTTGGACGCAGAATATGGTTTATGGTCAAACCACACTCCGTGCCACGGGTACAGCGTAAATTGGACGTTATGTTACAGATATATAAGGCGGATATTCACTATCCTCATGCCTTATTATGATGAAACGGTAAGTCCTACAATTAAGTGTTTTTTACGTTTTTATTTAAATTGGCAAAAACTGTCGATAAAAAAAAAACAATTACTTCACTACATTTTCGAAACTTGGTGATCGTTTATTCGTCATGTTTTTTTTATCCCCTTTTAGGAGATTTTATTCAAATAATATTTTTTTATTACCAAATTATGCAAAAAAAAAACGCAGGATATTTTTGAATTCACTGTAACCTTTTTAAACATAGACTTTATCCATTAGTCAATAGCCATAAGACTAATTTTAAGTAAATAAAGATTTTTAAAAGGCTCAAAAATACCTCAAGCGCTTAAAATGATCGTGATAGATTCTATTCTAAAAACAAATAAGAAAACAGTTATCTTTCATCGCAATTTTCAGTACATTACCGGAACAACTCGTTGCAAAAAATTGTTTTTTTTTTTTTTACTTCGTAGTGGGCAATTGCATTCGAAGAGAGTCGTAGACTTGTAGCATAACAAAATAGGATAAATTTTATTTTGTTAAATATTCTAAGAAGTATTGCACGGATTTTTCAATAAAACATATTAGAATGTTCCAAAAAAATTAATAACATCATCAATAAAAAGTAAACAGCTAGGTAACAAAGTTTCTCATACATCATCATCATCATCATCATCAGGTCTTTCTAGTCTCCACTGCAGGAGCACGACCCTCTCTGTACTACCAGAGCCATATACTAGCCTGAGTAGCGAGAAGATTTGGCCCACACTCTCCACGCTGGCCAGACGGGTTGGAGAGGTATGTTTGATGTTAATAAGCTTTGTTTAGCTTGTGTTTCCTTAGTCGCCTTTTACGACATCCACGGGATGACTTGGAGTGGTTCTATTCTACTCTGCCGGGAACTACACGAACTCATACATGTTATACTCTATATCACTCTATTATTAAAACTTGTACCACTTTATTTAGGCATACAAGACAACACGCTCTATTTATGAATATATAAATACGGTTTATTGCCTTCTACATTATACACACAATATAATTAAATTCATATCCTATTGCGCCTTTATTTTTAATGCTTTACTAGGTCTTTAAAATACAGTTAATAAACAAAACTCTGATTGGCAGATAGCAGAAGCCGATAATTCTATCATACAACATTTAAATTATTTTTTATCTGGCACTAGCACTAGTTGCCCGCGGCTTCGCCTGCGTGATATATAGCCTATGTTCTTTTAAGTACCCGAACCAATGTGTAATTAAAAATTTCATGATGATCGGTTCATAGATAAGGTGTGAAAGCGTAACAAACAAACAAATAAACAGTTGGGATTGGGATTTTTTGGAGTGTTCATGATCCTAGTAAGCAGTCAATCATAATCCGATAGCTATGAGTGCTTATGTAGGTTAAGCAATTCCCAGCGTGGTCCTCACTGGGATGGGGGACCGCAAGAGGCATAAAAATATCTCGAGCTCCTCCATGCTTATTTTCCTTCTACTCATTCATCATCATTTCGTGTAGGTGACACGGTCAGTCGACTATGCACACCCTGGTATCAGAGTTCTTCGGAACTGCCTCTTGGCCTCTGACTTGGTCCCTTTAAGGACTACCAGATGGCAGCCGGGACCAACGGCTTAACGTGCCTTCCGAAGCACGGAATCATCTTTCTTCTACTCATTAAATTCATACGACTACATGTTTCCTTAAATTTTCGAAACTCAACCTATTAGAACGCTTAATATGCCTTTTGAAATATAAAATAAGTAAAATATTTTATTATTTCTCGAATATGTAGGGCATTCTATCTTAAAAACACGAAGACTGGTTTTATGTTTTATCTGATATATAAGTACATTGTAATAAAAAGATTCGTTTTATTTTTGGCGTGTTGTTATAAAAATCATTGTGCCGTCAATAAAATCCATATTATATTAAATGGTCTGTTCAGTCCATATTGAACAAACGTATCAGTCGTGCAATGATGAAGAAACATCTCAATGACTTTAAAAAGAACAGTTTAAAGCATTGTGAAAATTATTAATTTTTTCGTGACTTTCAAATACGCTAAAACATCGATTACTGCATGATACAGTTTTTTTTTTTTGCTTTCAAAAAATATATTATTAATTTTACTATATATGTAATAAGATATTATACATTAAATTATATTTATATTTCAAATGAGATATAAGTACTGGATGGGAAGCATTGTTTACTGTATTTTTCAGACATTTCTATTTTTCAATATAGAGACTTAATCAGTTATACATACATACTATCACGTCTATTTCCCTTGCGGGGTAAGACAGAGCCCGCGTCTATTAAACCTAAAGACCACGTTTAGCATGTTGGTGGGCTTGTAGGTGAACGGAACAAAATAGTAATGGGTTGCTAGCCGCATCGCCTATTGACATGATTCCTGACGCCCATTCCCTCGATCGGCTTTTACGCTCTGCGCAGGAGGAGAAGCAGCTGGTACATTCTAGGTTTTTTCTTTTCTTCCAGACCAGCGTGGACCAACCAAATTTTTATATAAATCCAATATTTCAAAAGATCTACTTTTTGAGGAAAAAGCCATCATAGATAATACAGAGCCTATCATAAAAACATGAAAATTGGTTTTTATCTGATATATTACCCAATTAAGCGATTGGGTTTTTTTACCGTACGTTAATAAATATGCTATGTAATTCGTTTGTTTTTTTTTTTAAATCAATATCATTATACAAATAGTGTTTTCTCAAGTTCAGTATTTTAAAATATAGATCGAACTATTAAAACATAGATATAAATAAGATACGAAATATTTCCAATGGGCAGAAAGGTTGCCATCCTATTAAAAAAAAAAAAAAATTGTTGGAACTATCCAATACTTCGGTTACAACTTTACTACCTGTAGTATTTTAGTATTACGTTTGATTGTTTTGCATTTAGTAAATTAGTTTGCCAGTTCGTTTATTTATTAATACCTTTATTTCAATATTATCATTCAACTTTATTTTTCTCAGACAATTTTTGTTTCTTTATCCCACAGATTAAGCTCGAACACAAGTCTCGAACTTACTTTGGGGCTACCAAAGTAAGTTC
Source organism: Rhodophaea formosa (assembly GCA_963082605.1). Taxonomy (NCBI): domain Eukaryota; kingdom Metazoa; phylum Arthropoda; class Insecta; order Lepidoptera; family Pyralidae; genus Rhodophaea; species Rhodophaea formosa. The sequence goes on along the minus strand of OY720225.1, from coordinate 5,456,015 downwards.
GAGACTTGTGTTATGCGATACTAACTCAACGATACTATATTTTATAATAGATACGTATATAGATACACATCCAAGACTCAGGTCAATCTGAAAAAGATAATTTTCCATCTCGACCTGACCGGGGATCGAACCCGGGACCATCCGTGTCGCAGGCAGGCGTGTTTACCGCTGCGCCACGGAGCTCGTCAAAATACAAAAAACATTTGAACGTCGATAAAAAATTTGATACGAAAATTTTCCGATATTTCCTCAATAGGTAGATGCCGGTCATCCTATCATAAAAACATGAAAAGTGGCTTTATCTCGTATCTCCCATATTAATCATTAGGCTTCTCATGTCAGCCACTTGATACTTAGATAAGTGTGTAGTAAATGTCAATGTTTCACTTACAACTAAATGGACTTGTTTTATCTGAATAACATGATATCGTGTACATACTACCTGTACAGGTTTAGAGGACGGCACTTTTGTAAGATAAATTTACAAAGATTGCTCATGGGCTAAGAAATAACTTAAGGCACCAATAATAACACTTAACAATGACATAAACTGTTCCAAAAAAAAATTCAACATTTTATGTAATTCATCCATACAAAAGTATTCAGCTACCCTGGCATTAAGTTTAGGACTGTCGATTTTTTTTAAATTGCCCATTTTAATTTTAATTTTTTACCTCTTTGAAAAGATGTTAATACTGACGGGCCGAGTCGACTTTTTAAGGGAATGTTGAAAATATAATTACACGATGTTAACTTACAATATAGATGAAGAAGTATACCTACACATATATAATTCATTACAAACCATTCAAAATCACGAACACTGTTACAAATCAATCTGCCAATTTTTTTTTTCATTATTATTATGACAGCAACGCTGGACGCAGTCCCCACTGGGTGGTTGGCTACAAAAAAAAATCTTGAGCTCTATAGTACTTTGGAAGACAAGTTAAGCTGTTCATCCCGATGACAGTCGTATGCTTTGTGCCGCCTAATAGACGTGTGGTACCCTGCAGAGTAGAATAGGACTACTCCAAGACTTCCCGTGGATGTCATAAAAGGTAACTTAGGAAATACAAGCTAAACAAGCTTAAAAACATTAAAGAGACCTCTCTAACCCGTCTGGCCAGCGTGGAGAGTGTAGGCCAAAATTTTATGACTGCTTTGTGTAATATATAGCTCTGGTAGTACAGAGAGTCATGCTTCTACAGTGGCGACTAAAAAACACCTGATGATGATGGTGATATGCTATATCAGATGCCTTAAGGCTGCATCAAAAGTCTAACATCCGTATTGGCCACTTACACACACTAGAAACATAAACAAACATGAGCAATAAAAATAGTGGTACTCATACATTTTATGCGCCATTTTTCTATTCTGAGCGCTTTAAACTCTCTAATATTTAAGTGCAAAAGTGTGTTCCTTTGTTTACCCTACTTTCTAGTCAAAACAAAGATATGATTGATGGGATAATAGGTATTTCTCTTTGTTACTAAAGTATACCTACATTTTATGAGTACCTAATCCGTCTTATTTTAAAACGGGGACTAACTTTATTATCCAGTTTAAACCAATATCCACTGAAAATGAATCGACAATGACAGTTGTGGAAACGTCAAAGTGATAGGTGTTGACTTATTTTGGTCGGATAATGGTATAAACCAGGTACTAAAGTTAGTCCTTGTTTTATAATAAGACTGATTGTGTTTACCTATTGTTACTAAAATTTGTCATTTTGATTTTGAATGATGAAACAGCTTTATTCCAATTTTACATACATAGTGTGAAACAATCATCATCATCATCATCATCAGGTCTCTTAGTCTCCACTGCAGGAGCTCGACCCTCTCTGTACTACCAGAGCGATAAATTAGCCAGAGCAGTCAGAGGACTTGGCCTACACTCTCCACGTTGGCCAGACGGGTTGGAGAATAATTTAATCTAAATAATATTTTTTACACTCTATCTAAATAATAAAAATCTTAACTTAAACTTTTGGTAATAAAATGAATACAGTTTAAACTCTATATAACAGCACTTAATTTAATAACGATTATAATGATAACGATTTATAATCTCGTACTGACGTAGTCGTTAAATAAAATGAGCGTAACGCTATGTAGAGTGTATAATTGTGTATAAAACACGGTAAACCAACCAAATTCAAGCAATTTCGACATTTTAAGGAGTTTGTCGTTAAATCGAATGACGAAATAGTTTACACTGTATCTTATAAACGTTTTTTTTTTATACAGGCTGATTTTGAACCTATGAGCTATATTGAAATCGCGGAATTAGAATCCCTATTGGATATGCAAGAAAAAAAAATATACAATGAAAAATAGTTTTTGTTTTGCATGAGTTTAATTAGGATATATTATCAATTAATGCACACATACATACTATCACGTCTTTTTCCCTTGCGGGGTAGAAAGAGCCCAGCATGTTGGTGGGCTTGTAGGTGAGAACGGAATCAAAATAGTGATGGGTTGCTAGCCGCATCGCCTATAGACATGATTCTTGATGCCTTACCCTCGATCGGCTTTTACGATCTGCGCGGAAAGAGAAGCAGCTGGGACATTCTACGTTTTTTTTTCTCTCAGACCAGCATGGAATTATGTCAATTAATGCAATTTTTCGAAAAGCGTTCTTTTAGTTCTTATGTCCATTCTGTCTATAATAGTTTCAAAATCTTCCCACAGACCCAGTACAATAAGACATCCTGTACGTACATACTTTGTACCTACTTTATAAGAAAGTAGCAGCCCTACCCGGCTGCACACGGGAATGTATTAATACTTATAAACCTTCCTCATTAATCACTAGGTATATCTATTGGTGAAAATTGCATTAAAATCCGTTTTTCAAGCCTGTTTGTGCGATATACGGCTAGGCAACGGTTTCTTCTTTCAGGTTAGTAGTTAAAAAGTTCTAAGCGAACAGACAGCGAGAGCGAATTCATTTTATAATATGTAACGATGAGGAAAGAATATGTAAATTATGTTCCCTCAACTTTCGCCCTTGATTTCGCGTAGCAAAAGAAATAAAGATGGATAAATTTGATGCCTCGTGCTTACCAAATTCTTTATTGACCTAACTTTTCTTAAATCACGTTTGGCTGCAAAAGGAAACGAAGAATCGTTTTGCGAGCACCAAATATGAAAATGTCATTTATTCAACGATTGTGTGTAGGATAATAAAAAAAAATATATATATACGGACAAATCACACAGATTGAGCTAGTCCCAAAGTAAGTTCGAGACTTGTGTTATGGGATACTAACTCAACGATACTATATTTTATAATAGATACTTATATAGATAACCATTCAAGACCCAGGTCAATCTGAAAAAGATCATTTTCCATCTTGACCTGACCGGGGATCGAACCCGAGACCATCCGTGTCGAAGGCAGGCGTGTTGACCGCTGCGCCACGGAGCTCGTCGAGGATGTGAAAGATAAGTGTAATGTGAAAGTTTTAAGTTCAAGCGAGACAAGCAAATAAGGTTTTTTTGTACCATATACGTATATTGTCTTTATTATTTTATCGACCTCCGACCGAAGTTTGTGGCGAGCTGTTGGTGAGTAACGACACCACGGACCCAAGTGCTCTAGAGAGTCGGTCAGAGCCCTCGCCCCCGACGTGTCTTCGTCGGTCGGAGTGGAAACCCAAGAGGGCTCGCAGGACTCTCAGCTCTGGCTTGCCTTAGTTGGCTGTCCAGAGAGGAGTCGTGAGAGCTGTTGCTCCAGAGGTGGAAGTGTTAAAGGCCTAACGACGCGAGTAACTTCGGAAAAAGCGCAGCACACCTCTCGACACCCCTGAGTCGCCCGCACCGGTGTTGCCCCTTTTGCCGGCAAAAATAGTCGGCTTTTTTGAGGGGCCCATCTAGTGGGCGGCAAGCCACCACCTGCTTAGAAATAGTCAGTTATCATGATTATGGCAGGTGTCCGAGCCTTTACAATAATCCAGTACAAGACCACCCACATTTCATCCCATAACCCATTAGTTTTCTCTATTAAAATACAATAGCTCCACCTCCGGCCAAGACCTGTTCAAGGGCGTATCATACATTGGTATTACCAGGACCGGGTCCTGGCTGGAGACCTACACTACATCAACTTCTCCAAAGGGCCTCTACGTGTTGGATCTGTATCCCCACGCAAGCCTCTCAAGGACCGGGGTAACACCCGTGGCCCAAAAGGAGATTAAATAGTAACTTGATAATTATTTTAAAAAATAAGATAAAGCTTGTGCATCGTATTAATCATGCAATTAAAAAGTCAACACCTAAAGAGGAAAACATACACAATAATCACGTCTTTATCCCGGGTTGCTAGCCGCATAGCATATATCATTCCTTAGATTTCACCCACTGTATGTGCGCTAACAAAAGCAGTTGATACAGCCGAGGGCAGATAAACCTAATCCCTTTTCAAAAAGATTTTACATTCGACTCAACTGTACATTAAAGGTTTTTTTTTTCTTTTAGACCAGCATGAAAGCCAAGAAAAAGAATAAATTGACGCAGGTTTTCTAGTTTTAGGTCTTTTCTTTAGTCTTCACTGCAGGGGGATGACCCTCTCTATACTACCCAAGCCATATATTAATCCGTGCAGTCAGAGTTTTTGGTTTACCATCTCCAATCAGGCCAGACGGGTTGGAGAGGTCTCATTAATGTTTATAAACTTTGTTTAGCTTATATCTCTTAAGTCGTCTTCTTTATTAAAATACAGGGTACTGATGTATAATTACGTATTTATTAGAACTTGTGGCTTCTCCAAATATTTTATTTTATTTATTTAAGAAGACCAACATCTTTCTATTACAAAAATAGGTAATAATCTTATAAACCAAGAAGCCAATTACAGGTCCTCACATATAGAAACTGAGTAAATTAACAATAAGGTTGAGCAAAAAATACGTACACACTCCTTTTGGATTCAATAGAATTAAAACTGAAGAGAATATTGGGAAAATCAGTCGTTTCCTTTACCAATCAACGAACAATATGATCGCTATCTACACTCCGTAATTACGCGCCCTTCAAGGCTTTCCTTTGTATTTTCGTCAGTCTACAAATTCTTATAAGGAGTTCGCGAGAGTACTTTCTCAAATAAATGTCAGCGTCTAAGAGCGGAGTGAAAAATATGTGAAATAAAACAATATAGCCTGACGTCTTATATACAGCGAGTTTACTTGAACAAATCTAAAATTTCTGGTACACTTAGAAGGTTATTCTATTTTTAGAGGGTAAGGTAAAAGGAAAGAAAGGTCGAGGGAGACTAATGTGAAATTTTACTGACCAAGTAAAGAAGAGGGCTTGTGTCAGATCGTATCAAGAACTAAAGTTTAAACATTCATTTTTCATTCAATCAATGACAGCAAAATACGTATAGTCGACAAACAGTTGCGGTTGAACCATACATCCTTATAAATGACTTTTTTACTATTTTGCCTTTACCTTATATTTTCATGACAATATTTATAAAACGTAAATCTATTTATTTTCGTTTGTTTATCAACTTACCACAGTTTAAAAACAAACGAAAATAAGAATATTGGAAAAGGCCATCAATATACCCTGTTATTTTTTAAAGGTACTTTTTCATAAAACTTCTTGCTTAAGCCAAACATTGTATGATAGGTATAAGTGCCCATTCATAGCCATATAACATGTTTCATCAAAGAATAATAGAGAATTTCTCGACCGTATATATTTATTTATTTAGCTCCTCTTTTTAAGCAATCTCCTCTTAAGTACGATTCACACTTGCGGAGTCGCGTCGGGCCGCGTCGGAGCGTATTTTATAATTTGCCAAAGAAAATTTAAACCTCCGTAAAGTAGTTAAGTGCCATTTTAACATGCAATTTACGCTCGCGTACGCGGTCGGCTGCTCGAGTACGCGGTCGGCTGAACTCGGCTGCTCGGCTCGGCTACTGCCGGCGTCTGATTGGCTTCATTTGGTTGTCGCATGCGTGGGTGATCATGCCGTCGAATGCTCGCGCATGCCGGCGGAAATAGCCGTCAGGCGGCTCCGATCGGCCTCGGGCGCGTGCTCGAGCATCCGAGCCGACGCGCTCCGCTGCGGTCCGACGCGACTCCACAAGTGTTAATCGTACTTTATAAATATTTTTAATAGGTACTATTTTCATAAAACCACGTCTTGTTAGGCAAACGTCATATTACAGGTCTAAGCGTCTGTTCATTGCGTATAACATATTTCATAGAAGAATAATAGTGAATCTCCTGTACGTTCACGCTGTATATCAAGACGATACTCTAGGCTTAAAGGGTATTGTGCTGTCAGCCTCGGAGAAAGGCCGTTAGCACATGTGAACACTTATGTAATTAACAGACACTGAAATTGTCTACTATTATGTGTGTCTCGACTTTGTAAAGTTTAAATTCGGATTTTTTTCGTCAACATATTTCATAGAAGGATAACAGTGAATCTCCTGTCCGTTCCCGCTGTATATCAAGCTGACACTCTAGGCTTAAAGGGAATTGTGCTGTCAGCCTCGGAGCAAGGCCGTAAGCACATGTGCACACTTATGTAATTAACAGACACATTGACATTGTCTGCTAGTATGTGTGTCTCGACTTTGTAAAGTTTAATTCAGGATTTTGTGTGTGTATTTCTCTGGAGACCCAACATACATAGACACACATCAGTAAAAGAAAATATGGAAACTGTTTTCAACAAGTAATCTGGTTTATGTTGTTGTTATTCACATTGCATGTTGTACTTATTACTGAAAGAGAAAACTAATTAAGATAAAACTAAAAAGTAAAAATAACTAAACATAAATAAACCTAACTAAAAAGAAAATTAAATACTTAGAAATATATTTACAAATCATACAGTCCCTCCAGATGCTCACCTCTGGGCATCGTGCTCAAAAGGCTGGTAGCATTGCCAAATTGAATGGCAATGAATTATTAAACATGAAACTTATTTCTGGTAAAGAAAATAGGTAGTGTACTATATTTTTCTTCTTTGAAGATATCAAAGATATTGAATCTACAAAATAGAGATACATGATTGTCAATACAATCTATTTTGGTCATGAACTGAAATTTATTTCCGCTGGTTATAAAAAGCGTGAAAGAAATGCAAATTCTATTTTTACACTGAACGAATGAAAACTTATTTTGTATATGTTTATTATCATGCCTTTTATGACGAACTACTTCTGACAAGCTCCGTGGCGCAGCGGTCAACACGCCGGCTTGTGACATGGAGGGTCCCGAATTCGATCTCCGGTCGAGATGAGAAATTATCTTTTTCAGATTGACCTGGTACTTGGATGTTTATCTATATATGTATTTGTTATAAAATATAGTATCGTTGAGTTAGTATCCCATAACACAAGTCTTACTTAAGATCTTACTTTGGGGCTAGCTCAATCTGTGTGATTTTTCCGTTTAAATTTATTTATTTTGTGATTTAAATAATATGCAAGTAATGAAAAATATCTTTTCGAAATTTTGTATGGTTACTGCAATGGCCGATAAAAGAGCCATTGAAATGTGGGATCAGGTAAAGCCAGTCACACATAAGTGTGTCCATCAATATTTGATTGCGGCTAAGGCTTGTACTGGGGCTTTTATTATCCCCACTTGGATGGCTGACCACAAAGGGCATAAAAATATCTCTAGCTCATCCATACTTCGAAAGGCACGTTAAGCCTTTGGTCCTGGCTGTCATCATTGGTGGCAGTCGTTAAACTATATCAGATGTGTCTAGGCACCTTGAAAAAATTGAAACTTCAAACGAAGTAAATTTTTTTTAGAAAACCTTTTTTTTTTATTCGTAAGGCGTTCGAATTTCTAATTAATCGTTTGAAAAGTAGTATTATTCTAGTAGTAGTATTCTAATTAATCCTTGGTAGCATTTTGTTTCGTAGTTTTCTTGTAGTTTCGTAGCAAACTATCGTTCCATTTTTAAATAGCATGTTAGATTTGAAGTTAATTTATTTGGCCGCAAAAACAAATCCGATATTTTTACACACTCTGTTGGTGAACCGTCACGTGGTTCCCGGCAGAATAGAATAGGACTCCTCCAAGTCTTTCCGTGGATGTCGTAGAAGGCAACTTAGGAAATACAGTTAAACAAAGCTTACAAACATCAAAGGGACCTCTCCAACCCGTTGGGACTGCGTGGAGAGTGTAGGCCAAATCCTCTGACTGCTCTGTGGCAAATTTATGGCTCTGGTAGTGCTGATAAGGTCGAGTTCCTGCAGAGGGTACTAAAAAAGACCTGATAATGATGTTGGCGAGTATTAGAAAATATAGTCTTGTTGACCGACGAAATAGTACTTGAGTGACCCGTTGGAATACATAAAAATAGTTCCAGTTTCTAGAACAGGAAAAATTCTGTAGGAAGCGTCCTTGATAGAGACAGTTTTGTTTCACCCCGAAAAGCTATCAGATGTAATGTTACCCATTGATGGGCTTTCTCAATCGTTTTTGGGCAGAAAGGGTAGCCACCCGTGGTTATCAGGGTAGCGGCTGACCAGTCAAATGTGATAGGAACCCTAATAACTATCCAAATATTTATTTAATAGGTTAAGGTAAGTAAATTCATTGTTACTATGCTGGGCGACCCGAATTATGGAAAGAGCAACGAATATGTAGAAATATATCTGTCAGTCAAGGAATAATACTATTTGCTCTTGTGATGTTATTTGTTTTTTTGTAACCTGTTAAAATTCAAATTGGCTTATATATTTTGCCAGACGGGTTGGAGAAGTCTCATTGATGTTTTTAAGCTTTGTTTAGCTTGTGTTCCCTAAGTCACTTTCTACGACATCCATGAGAAGACTTGGAGTAGTCCTATTCTAAATACCACTATGGCACGTTGTTTTAAATAAAAAAAAAAAAAAAAAAAAAAACAATAATATGGTTGAGTCTACTTTTAGTCCTAAGTACTTATTGCTAGCTCTGATGAAAATAAAAACGTAAAATTTTGTAAGTAGTAAAACCCACATCCAAACATTTTTATATGCTGTTAAAAACAGTAAAATAGGCGTAAACTATCTTATCTTAATTGGGGCCGATTATACACCGAAAGCACGTCTATCCTTTGGGTTATTTCGTACTTACCCCATGTCTTACTCACCCACACAGTGATTCCTGAAGAAGGACTGCATGAGCTTCAGAATATCACCTGGTGCGTAGTGCCTATAGTCCTCCAGATCAGGATAAGCCGATCCAAAGAGGTCCAACCGCTTACCAGCCGAAACGAGTCACAGCGACACAATATGTGTCTCATTGTTTCCTCCGATTCCTCACATACCCTACATAGTGGGCTTTCGACAATTTTCATTATAAATAGATGACTGTTGTTCTCAAAATGACCGGTCAGGGTCCTTTTAGAATTCTTGACTGTTTTCTGCTATATTTGCAGATCCTTTATACCACCTAGCGTTGTCCATACCAAGTGTCTCCTTCGAGTGTGTGTGTCCACTCAGGTTACTCCATTCACGTTGATGTCTGCTGTCGACATGTGCATTTATTGCAGTTGTTACTGTGCTGTATGAAAGGCCTAAGAAAGTTTCGGGCCCTATGTTTGGTATATTCGATCCTCTCCTTGCCAGCTCATCAGCCCTCTCATTGCCCTCAACCCCGACGTGACCCGGCACCCAAACCAGTCTCAGACGGTTGTGCCTGCCCAGTTGATTACAAGTTGTGTGAACTAACCAATTATGTATTCATTATTTAAGCAAACAAATTATTATGATTTGATTTGATTTCCCTCTTGCATCCTCAGATGTGATGCATTAGAGCCCGTGTCCACAATTATGATGATTTACGAAAACTGAAATCCATTTTGCACGTATCATTTGTATAAACAAGAAACTTCAGAAAGAAAAATAAATAAATGTCTGGGCTAGGATATTGATATCGAATTGTGATGAATATATGACATTAAATATCTGGGATAATCCAACGTACACACAGATATAAAATTATAATCTTTATTATCAGCGATAGGGCCAAAGTTATTGTTGATACGGCAAAATTTATTTCTTCTCTCTTAGCAACAGTGCACTTACTATACTAAAACACCTTTTCTAGCCAAGACACTTACTGATAAATATTAATTTTACTACAACATCTGAGGAGCTCGATGGCCTAGTGGATGTAAGCATTATAAGCGCTTCTGCATGTAAAGCAACCCTGGGGGCAGTCCCTACTTGGATGGGTGACCGCAAGTGGCATACAAAATTTCTCGAGCTCCTCTGTGCTTCGGAAGGTACGTTAAGCCGTTGGTCCCGGCTGTCATCGTTGATGGCAGTCGTTAAGCTATGTCAGATGCCTTTAGGCAGCCTGAAAAATCTGACACCAGTGTTGGCCACTTACACACACGAAAAACAAAACAAAAAAACAAACTACAACGTCATCCGCGTAAATTATATCCTTTGTTACTAGAATACATATAAGCTTTTTAAAGCGAAGGAAATTTTGAAAATAAGTCCAGTCGTTGCGGAGCCTATTCAGTTCAAACAAACAAACAATCAAATCTCTTCTCTGTAAAATATTAGTATGGATAATGTCGTATTAAGATAAGATAATCTTTGGATATTATTAAACATGGGTGCATTTCATCAGTGAACATAAATATCGAATTTCTTACATCCGGGTGGAAGCTTAAAAAGAAGTTACGCTATTTTGAAATCTCAATATACTGGTTGAAAAAAATTGATAATACATTTCTACTGCCGTTTATAATTTTCCGAAAGTTCATCAACTACCTCGAAAATAGATCAACTTATTATTTCTGTTATTGTCCGGTACCATATATACACCTTTTAAAATTCAACTGAAGATATGATAAAGTAGAAATTAAAAAATCGGTTACCACTCACTCATAGTCTCTGCTAGTGTGTGTGTCTCGACTTTGTTAAGTTTAATAACGGTTGCCCTTACTCGTACGTAATTATTAGGTAAAGTCGTGGAATAACTGTGTAGTTGAATATTTTCTCGCTTTAAAATACCTTACTAGGTTATAATAACAAGAAAATTCTCTTAAAAAAAGAAAGACGGTTGCAATCTTCCAGGAACAGTTTTAAAAATAAAGTAAAACAAGATGTAATCTCACAGAGTAGTTTTGTTTCAGGCGCTATTCCAACGGTTTCTTTTTAACTCTCTAATCTGGTTTAGACTGGATAAAATCTAGTCTTGTACGTGAAGAATCACCATTTTAAAGTTAGATTTAGCCATTTTTGCATGTCTAGACTCATTTTGTTCTTAGATTATATAAAGCCTAGATAGACACTTTTCATAGATTAAAAAAAAATTCGTCTCACTCTTTTAGTCTAAAAGCGTAGAAAAATATTGTGTCCAATCCATAGTCTGTCGCGCGCACACATACGAGTAGCTACCAATTTGACGGATATTGAGGTAATCCATTGACAGGACGCGTGTGCTAATACAAGGCCAGTTTTTAATCACTGAAATAAAGGCATGATGGTGTCTTAAGCTTTTGTTATAGCTTGGCTCTTTACACTTGTTTATTAAATACTGACCGATCCTTATGGGGCTGACTCAGCCCGTCAATATGAATAACTCCTGACGACTTGACGAGTCCTTACGGCAACCGATATTACGAGTATGTTGTTTCACCATTATGCCTTGGCCGTGATCCGATATTACATTGCTGGCGTCATTATAATGGGTAATGGATAAAAATACTTGACGTACATAAAGTACAAACTACTTATAGACATGTCTTTTATATGGAAGTTGTAACAATCTCCGAGCTTTTGAGCAGTCGTTACGACAGCCGATTTTACGCTGTCTACGTCATTATCTCTAGAGATGGGTGTTTGGGGACAAAATTACTTTCCGTAATGGAGGTGCTGTGACAGAATATTATCCTTATAGTAGCGTGTTTCCGGTTTCTTTGCTCCTAAGGCCTAAGAGCCTAGGCTCTGTCTACCTAATAAAAGTTTTTTTTTTTTATGTTGAGATGTCGTCTCAGATTAATAGAGACTGGAGCCTGTAAAAGGCTAGGCCTGTGGCACAGATCTCGAGTGCTCTCACTTCTGGATACAAGCTCAACTTACAAAATAATGCAGCTTACTTAATTATACAATATAAAGTATACAATACAAAATGAATAAGTAAAAGTATTAGTAGTAAATACCTTTTATATATCTAAATAGCATAGCTCAATTTTATTTTACAGTTTTATAATTTATTAATAGCTTATAATACCTATATAAAAAATGATGTGCGAGTATGGCATGAATGAAAATGAATGTAAGTATGTAAGGAGTTTTGTCACAACAGAACAGAAATTTAAACTAACTTAGGCTAACTTTTATCTGAGTGGAAGGAGTAGGTTTTCTGTATCATTGTAATTTAGGGTTTGCAGGTATCTCGAGACAGTTAATTTACAGGAATATTTGTGAAGAGGAAAGATGTTGAGCTTACGGTGGAGTTTATTATAAAGGGAAGTGTAAAAACGTGATTTGATGCGTATGTTCATTCATAAAAGAGAGGATACAATCCCTGAGCTCCTGACAAGTCGTTACGACGGCAAATTTTTTGCCGTCGACATCATTAACCCTAGTGATGGGTGTTTTCGGACGAAATTACTTTCCGTGATAGCTGGAGCTGCGAAAGAATATCATCCTTATTTCAGCGTATTTCCGGTTGATCAGATTGCGCACGACATGCTACGTGGGCTTTGACCTAAGGGCCTAGGCTCTGTCTAGTACAAAAGGTTCTAAGACGTAATAAATACGCATACGTATTTAAGAAGGAGATGTAAAAACCCTTGCGCCGTAACACGGCAAGCGCGACAACGTTTATTCATCTTATTTTTTGTCATATTAAAGAGCGAGATGAGGACAGTATATCGCGCGAAAGAAATGGCGTCACAGGATGTCATGCTACTAGTGCTAAACTCCTGATGTGTCGTTACGGCAGCCGATATGGGAAAATGTACGATATTATATTGCTGACACCATATCCCTTTGACTCTTCGAGCAACACGGCCTTTCGTACCGAAAGGGAGTAGCCATACGCTGCGTTCCCCTCTGTCAAGGTACAAGCCAAATTAGGCATATGCATGTCTACATGTAAGTTGTGTGTGACTTATCTGTACACAAATTATTGTTTCTTTTTTATGTTTTTTTTTGTGACAATGTCATAATTACTATCAAGTGACAGTTTAAGTTTTGTATGTAGGTGTGCGGAACTAAAACTTGTGTGCACATTTCCCCCCGCAAAAAACGCCAGAAAAATTGTAATAGTAAATTGTCGCTTTGCCCACTCCCTCCGTATGGAGTCCGTGTTGCTCGAAGCTTTGACTATGTATATAGTCAAAGGGATATGGTGTCAGCAATATAATGTTGTACTCTAGACGACGTCATGATTTTATTTCAATGATTAAAAATCGGGCCAATTTTTCAATGCTTGTGTGCGTGACAGCTTTGTGTTAGTACACGCGTCCTATCAATCAATGCCATCCAAATCCGTGAAATTGAGTTTGCATCATAGACTATTGGGTTGGACACAATGTTTTTCTACGCTTTTAGGCAAATAGGCTTTATATAATCGAAGCATTATTCCAAATGATGGGTGTTTTCGTACTAAAAAATTTTTTTCCGTGATGGCCAGAGCTGTGAAAGAACCGTCCTTATTACAGCGTATTTTCAGTTACTCAAATTGCGCTCATTTCGTTACGTTGCTGTTGACTACTGGAACTAGACTCTGTCTTCTCTAGAAAGGTTAAAGACGTAATTGTTTTTGTTTTTTCGTGTGTGTGGTCAACACTGGAGTCAGATTTCTCAAGTCGTACTGAATACGCATGTGTGTGTATTCATAAAAACGATTTTATAACCCCTAAGCTCCTGATGTGTCGTTACAACAGCCAATATTATGCTGTCGACATCATTATCCTTAGTGATGGGTGTTTTCGGACGAAATTACTTTGCGTGATGGCCGGAGCTGTGAAAGAATAACGTCCTTATTACAGCGTGTTTCCGGTTGCATCTTTAAAGGTGCGTTAAAGTTGGGATCCCTTATTATGACAGTGTGTTGGGTAACTTAACACACTGTAATCAGGAATTATATTGACGGGGGCTTTTTAAATAGTAGGAAAATTTTACAGAACGTTCAGTACTGAATACTTAACTGAATTTAGGAAAACAAAAACATCTCCTTTTTATACAAAGTGGCCAATAGATCGACATGCGAAATTATCTATACTAATATTAAAAATCAGACAGATTTGATTGTTAACTTGTTTGCATTGAACAGGCTCCGGAACTACTGGGGCGATTTTCAAAATTGTTTCACCCGAAAAAGCGAATTTTTGGGAGGTGACGTCGGCTATAATTTTAGCAGGCGAAGGCGCGGGAAAATTGCTCGTTTTGTCATATTTCACTAAACATTTTAATAAGAAAAATATAACTGGCTACTGTTTAAATTTTCCCTGCATAATATAAACTAAATACGGTTTTATATTATGATTTTTCCAAGCTTTTACAGCCTGCCTCACGTTAAACCGTTTGGGTGGTAAAAGGACCGTTTTGAATACCTGTGAAAATTGAGTACAAAAACTTGTTTGCCCTGGGATTGAACCCAAAGTCTCTTGGTAACAACAGTAGCGTATTATCCACTGTGCCACTGGTTACGTAAGTTACTTCGGGAGATATTATTTTGAAGAGATCATTATCCCTTGGGATGAGTGTTTTGGGACCAAATGACTTTGCGTGGTAGTAGGAATTGTGAAAACTTATACAAAACGTATAAGTTATAATTGTTGGTAAAAAAACATGCAGCAGTTTCGTGGCATAGTCGTTAATAGGCTACTCCATAAACACTGTTACTTCATCAATAATGAGGCTACGGGTTTGATTCCCAGCGCAAAAAATTACTTGATCAGGTTTTGGCCAGAATGGCCACTTCAATTTTGATGTCATTAATAATTTTCAATCATTTTTTGCCGCTCAAAAGCAAAAATAAAACATATTTCAAAGGATTTTTTTTATTAAATCTAACGTTAACATTATTAATATGTAAAATACGGGTCACTCACGTATGCAGTCAGCTACAGGCCGACATGTTTCAACCTCATCCGGAGGTCTTCCTCAGGCTGAATGTGAACCGAGACGCGCCCACGAAGTCGTCCCAGTCCGCACTCTTGCTATACCTCTCCGTAGAGCTTCCGAATTTTGCCTGTAGCTGACTTCATACGTGAGTGATTTTACATATTAATATTTCAAAGGAATTCTTACAGGGAAATTTCACTAAAATGACTATCTAAAAACCTTAAGATCCAATCGAGTTATCGAAGATTCTCTTGAGTTTCTATCCAATAAGCTAGTTTACGTCGAAGTCTTAGGTCTTACAACTACTTTGATTTTATTATGCTGCCGTTTTCTGTTACACTCTTTAGGAATCACTTATACTACTTTAACTTAAACTTAAACTACTTAAAGAGCATCTCTGGTTCAATAGTAAGGCTACAGTTTGGTTCAAAGCGAAATAATATAATACAGCTCTCAATGTTAAAGAGCTTCTTTGAGCCAACTTTAAAATTTTGCCAAAAACTGAATCGATAAAAAAAAGAAAGTACGTAATTTTTAAACTTTCTCAGAAAAGTTCACGAAAGTCAGTTGCAAAAACCGGCCAAGTGCGTGTCGGGCTACGCGCAGTGTAGGGTTCCGTAGTTGCGAATGACAACTTTGAGTTCACACTGTTTACACTCGCACATCACAGGTTAACGACCAAAAACATGTAACAATGAAAATGTATGAAATTTTACATTTTCGAGTACAGTTTATAAGTTGGTTGCCTATAACTTTTTAGTTTGTACTTAGTACTCAGCTCTGATAGTTTTCCTTTTAACTTCAGTATATATACTACTGTTGTAATTTTTTTCACGTATCCATATATAACCGTTTAGTAGATAGAGGGGGGGACACTAACATCTAACAAAAATTTGCCAATTTAAAACCAAATATTTCGGAAACGGATCCCTAAATCGAAAAATGGTGTTCTCAACCTCACAATATTTTTAAAGACCTATCTAACAATACCCAACACGATGGGTTTGTATAGAAAAAAATATTACTCCCTCTTTACTTGTATGGGAGCTACTCTAACAAAAATTTTTGACATAATTAATTTAAAACCCATACCAAATTTCAGCTTTCTAGTACTTATAGTCTCTGAGTTAAACCGCGGACGGACAGACAGACAGACAGACATGCTGAAACTATAAGGGTTCCTAGTTTACTACGGAACCCTAAAAATGCGACCTGTAAGGAAAACAACCGAACAAACTTACCAAGAACATTTAGCTCAAGCTAAAACAGAGGCATTTCACTCAGACAATTATGTATTTAAAAAAGCTACTGATTCATCTCTCTCTATTCCTTCTTCTATTCTCTGTACTTTTTTTTTTTTTTTCTTAGCTATTTATGTCCCACTGCTGGGCAAAAGCCTCCCCCTCCGTTTTCCACCTTGTCCTATCCAGCGCCGTAACCTGCCACTCATGGTCACACGCACATAAGTCATCCTTCCATCTAACCCTCGGCTTCCCTCTGTGCCGCCTTCCATCAGTGGGAACCCATTCAGTAATTGAACGTGCCCATCTTTCAGGCATCATCCGATATATATATACATATATTTCTCTGTACTACCAAAGCTATATTAGACAGAGCAGTTAGAGGATTTGGCCTACACTCTCCACGCTGACCAGACGGGTTGGCGAGGAATTTTGATGTTTATAAGCTTTGGTTAGCTTGTGTTTCCTAAGTCGCATTCTTTGACATCCACGGGAAGACTTGGAGTGGTCCTATTCTACTCTGCTGGGAACCACATGGCCATTAGATTACTGGTGCTGAAATATCAGACAGAGGTGGTATGATAAAATATTTTTGCCGGCATTTTCAGTTATCATTTTAAAGGGATAATATTTGCGTAGGATAACATTATGCCATTTTCTCTCGAGACATAAATCCATCATATAAACGGAATCATTGATTGATTGATGATTGACATATCAACGCACAGCTAAAACTTTAAGTAGACAGATAGAAAAAAATTTGCACAAAATATTCTAATAATAATAAGCACGATAAAATGTAACAGCTGCCATCAGGTCTTTGATAGTCTCCACTGCAGGAGCACGACCCTCTCTGTACTACCAGAGCCATAGGTATTAGCCAGAGCAGTCAGAGGATTTGGCCTACACTCTCCACGCTGGCCAGACGGGTTGGAGAGGAAGACGGGTTCAAAGAATGCAAAGGTCAAAAGACGATGCATCCCATTAAAGTTATTGATATTAATAGGACTGACCACGCACATTTTATTTATTTACTAGCTGTTACCCGCGGCTTCGCCCGCGTAATATATAGCCTATGTCCTTCTCCGTACCCTAACCTATGGGTATGAAAAATTTCATGACGATCGGTTCAGTAGATACGGCGTGAAAGCGTAACAAACAAACAAACAAACAAATAAACAAACAAACTCACTTTCGCATTTATAATATAAGTTGGGATGGGATGGGATTGGGATATATATAATATATATATATATATATATTATTTATAATATTATATATAAATATATAATTTATATATATATATATATATATATATATATATATAGTTGGGATTAGTTGGGATTGGGATTTCCGCTGACGGTTTTATGAAGTTACACCCATTGTGGTCGCAACGTAAGCCTTATGGTCTTCGGCTCGGGTTCAGGTAAGGATTTTTTTTTATGTCGTGGGACGGCAAACAAGCGGGTCACCTGATGGTAAGTAATCACCACTGTCCATGGACAACTGCAACATCAGGGGTGGGACAATAGCGTTGCTGGCCTTTTATTTTTACCTCCCAGAGGAGAGAGGTTATGGGCCTCCAGCTCTATCACTCACTGAACGAAGCATAGCAGTGGTAAAGCTACTCATCAAATGTCGACGTGACAACCATGCAAATATAACAAACACAGAATACTCAGCCCTCCCCTCAACACAACAGGAATGTTCTAGAAATGTTATTACAATAAGTCACCTTACAATAGGCATCTTGGGAGCAATAACGTAAACATAGGTAGACATTTTGAAAATGCAAACAAATATGTGAGGAATACTACTAACATTATACATTCACACTAACACGTTTGTCTCCCTTGCGGGGCAAACAGAGCCTAGGTCTTTAAAACCTTAAGGGCCCACACTAGGCACACTAGCGACGCCAATAGTTTTATTCCTAATACTTTACTTTATAGAATGAAATTCAAGAATGTAAATCATATAAGCCTTAGTAAATAACTTGTAGTATTTATGGAATCTTGTTTTAATCTTATGACAATCAGTAATTTAGAAAACTACTGATTACCGCCAAAAACGGCCGTTTTAGGCGGTTTTCAGTAGTTCTCTTATTGACTGATTGTTTCTAATAATATTAAACCATGTTTCCAAAATACTTCAGGTTATTTACTAATGCTTATATGACTTACATCCCTGAATTTCATTCTATTTGTAAAGTATTCGAAATAAAATGATTAGCGTCGCTAGTGTGCCTAGTGTCGGCCCCTAAGGTCACGCCATGGTCACGCTTAGCATGTTGGTGGGCTTGTAGGTAAGAACTGAATCAAAATGTTCTGTGGGTGATGTGATGGGTTGCTAGCCGCATCGCCTATTGACGATTCCTGTTGCCCATTCCCTCTATAGGCTTTTACGATCTGCGCGGCAAGAGGAGTAGATATATCTTGCAATTCACGAAGTGGAGTGGGATTTACTTGGAGTAAAGACGTTTCATACTGTGCTTGAGATTATGAGTGGGTTTGGTAAAAAATAAAAATTAAATCATTGGTTTGTTGCCACTTGATTCTTTGTTTTGTAAACCAAAACCAAAAAATACCAGGTAAACTATTGTAGCTAAATAGTGTTCACAAGTCAAAGAGTTAATAGTCAAACAACAACTTAAACAAATGACGGGCAACTACTACTTAATTGAGTTTGCAGCCAAACTTTATTAACAAAAACTTAAACAGATATTAATAGATGATGCAATTATTATTATTATTTATTTTTTTACATTATTATCATAACAGACAGGGCCTACAAGGACGAATCAAATGAGCTGAAACATAATGGGTTACCTTCTTTAGTTTAGAAGTTCCTATAGCACCTTCCAACTTCATCATCGGATCATATGGAAGCATAATATTGCATTTTCTGTTGGTATAGGCGTATAGGACAAAAATAAATTTATCTTACTTTGATATTGTATTAGTTGTATTGTTCGTCTCTCTTTGACGTTAAAATAAACATATGTGGAAGGGCTGTTCCTGATCTAGTTGACTCTATCCAAGGAACATAAATACTCCTTACAGGAGACTCTATCCCTCGTCTGCGGCTAGACTGCGCACGCGTTGCTTGTAATCGCCTATTGAAACACACACCCCCTTAAATAATTCAATTAATAAATAATTTTATTCTTTTAAATTCAAATTCTGCATGTTTCATTTGTTACCCTAATCTAACATTTTCATCCGATTTATGCACAGACATAAATAACTGCACAAAATTTTAGCTCAATCGGTTATGAATAAGTTTTTTAAAATTGAACTGCTAGAATAGACCCAAAGAAACATGCCATCATCATCATCATCAGGTTTTCGTTAGTCTCCACTGCAGGAACATGACCCTCTCTCTACTACCAGAGCCATATATTAGCTACTGCAGTCAGAGAACTCTCAGCGCTGGCCACACAGGTTGGAGAAGAAACATGCAATATACATATCAAGATATTAAAAACCGGCCAAGTGCGTGTCGGGCCCCGCGCAGTGTAGGGTTCCGTAGTTACGTATCACAACTTTCATTTCACACCGTTCACACTCGCACCTCACAGTTTAACGATCAAAAACATGTAACAATGAAAATTTATGAAATTTTACATTTTCGAGTACATTTTTTAAGTTGGTTGCCTATAACTTTTTAGTTTGTACTTAGTACTCAGCTCTGATAGTTTTCCTTTTAACTTCAGTATATATACTACTGCTGTAATTTTTTTCACGTATATAACCGTTTAGTAGATAGAGGGGGGGGGGGGACACTTACGTCTAACAAAAATTTGCACTTTAAAACCAAATATTTCGGAAACGGATCCCTAAATCGAAAAATGGTGTTCTCAACCTCACAATATTTTTTAAAGACCTATCTAACAATTCCCAACACAATGGGTTTGTATAGAAAAAAAAAAATATTACTCCCTCTTTACTTGTATGAGAGCTACCGTAAAAAAATTTTTTTCAAGATTTTCTTCTACCACTTTTTGACATGATTAATATACATACCCAAACCAAATTTCAGCTTTCTAGTACTTATAGTCTCTGAGTAAAACCGCGGACGGACAGACAGACAGACAGACATTCCTAGTTTACTACGGTACCCTAAAAACCCGTAAAAAACATCTTCTAAACAACTACTGAAAACCCAAAATATCACATGGGATGTAGTCATACAAATTTATCAACGCCTTTGTAACGAAAAATCTCAAAATTCTCGCAAACGAAAATGCCCTTTAATCTCAAAGTTCTTTTTTAATAAAATTTCTTGTTTACGTCACTAACTTTGTTGTTCGACCGGCCTGTTGAGACGGGTGGCCAAAGGAGCCCATTAGATTATTACATTCTCCTACATTACATTTTCTTGTTGACGTCAAATATGTTTTCCTATTTGTTATATTGAAGGGACAACATCGGGTCGGGCTGGATCTGGATACTAAAAGATTGGTGATATAATTTAGAGTTTGTTTCGAACAGCTGTTACTTTTGGCTATTTTGCTGTGTCATAGAAATCACTGGCTATATCTTACATTTTTAAGGACTTGAACATTTAGGATATTTAAACCAATTTCAAAAAAGGAGAAGGTCCCATAAAACAAATTTCGAAATATATCTAACACTTCTCAAAAAAAATCAACAAAATCCAAAAAGAATTTGTACACGGATGCCGTAATCTTGATATTTATTTCTATTTCATTCTTTCTTGAATCACGACGAGTTGATAAGGAAGCTGCTCTTCTGCTGCGATTGAACTACCAAGCCCACTAACTATTCATACTTTAATGCCTATTTCCAATTTGCAATATTTTTTTTTTTAATTTTGTCGATGCTATTAGTTAAATCGAATTGGGACAAAGTAACAAATTAAAAAAAATCTAAAAATTGAGGCATCTTTGAGCAATCGTGGAAAATAAATAAATAGATTCTGACTAATCGAAAGTAGGTTAAATGTTGCAGTATTTTACAGTAGGTACTATATCGTTCACAATACAATTATCCCAAACGATAAAAACGTTTTATCCATTTTTATAACCAAAATTAAACCGTCGTAAGCGTAAAATTATCATCATTTGTTTTTCTACATCAATTTCGGGGTATACCCTTTCCAATCAAAAAAGGGTATCTACTCTATAAAAAGTTATGCGACAACCTCCTCCGTTTTTTGTCAGTTGATAAATGAACTCGAATGAGATAAATGTGTCTATCCTTCTGCACAGATGAACATAATCTTGTCTTGTTAATCTTATCAAGCCGTAAAATTGTGTAACAGTGAAATGTTTCGGTGGATTTACATCGACACTAAATGAGTGTTAAGATAAAGCTTACAAATAGCGTTTCGTACAAGAGGATAATAATAATTAGACATACATTCATATTATCGCGTTTTCATCCCTTGCGGAATTTTAATTTAGATTTAGACATATCAGGTTATTTACCGTGATATGTCTTATTCTAATGTTGATAACCGTTGTTTTTGTTTTTCGTATGTGTAAGTGGCCAACACTGGTATTAAATTTTTCAAGCTGCCTTAAGGCATCTGACATAGCTTAACGACTGCCATCAACGATGACAGCCGGGACCAACGGCTTAACGCGCTTTCCGAAGCACGGAGGAGCTCGAGATATTTTTATGCCACTTGCGGTCACCTATCCAGAGACTGCACCAGGGGTTGCTTAACATACGTAAGCGCTCATAGAGCTCACACCCACTGGACCATCGGGCTCCTCGTTGATAACCGTGAAAGTTTAAAAAGAGGATAATATTTGTATAATAGTTAAGCCGTGTAGGCTATACGAGGCAACAATGGAACGGACTTAAATATATAACGCGCGGAAAACATTACCTCCATTCTAGGTGTAAAATCGACTTAAATCCTTATAACTATTGAAACTAACGTGTGATAAATATTTATATATGTTATATTCAGTTCAAAACAAAACAAGATTTCAACAATTCTTGCTAAGGTTAGTTTAACTCGATTACACTGAACTGAGTAGAATCGTCTAACAAGATGTTTGTTCGTGTAACGATTGCAGTTGAATTTCTCGCTTGTGTTCGGCGAAATAGATTCCTTCTTATTAAAAAAAAAATACTCTTCCATGCTGGTTTTAAGAAAGGGAAAAAACATAGAATATACAAGCTGTTCTTCTTCCCGCGTAGACCGTAAAAGCCGGTCTAGGGATTGGGCTAATGATGCTCGTCAATAGGCAATGCGGTTAGCAACCCATCACTATTTTGATTCCGCTTTTCATCATCATCATCATCAGGTCTTTCTAGTCTCCACTGCAGGAGCACGACCCTCTCTGTACTACCAGAGCTATATACTAGGCTGAGTAGTTAGAGGATTTGGCCTACACTCTCCACGCTGGCCAGACGGGGTTTCAATAGGCGATACGGCTAGCAACCCAACATTTTTTAATTCCGCTTTCTACCTTTACGCCCACTACGATGCTAAATGTGGCCTTTAGGTCTTATGGCCTTGGGCTCTGTCTACCCCGCATGGGATACAGACGTGATAGTATGTATGTATGTGATATTAGAATATCATGTCATGAGAATACTAAGCAAGGACGGCATCAGTCATGAAGATTAAAACCAAACCTATTCAAATCAGATTATGTTGAACTGAGTTTTCCTACTGGCGCTACGATTCTTCTGTTTTTAAGCGACGTTGTGTGAATTATGAATGAATTTGTGATACCCGAGCTTTACAGATGACTACATTTTAAATTTTAGACCAGTTTTTCATGTGGCTGATATATATAATAACTTGTCTGGCCAGCGTAGAGAGTGTAAACCAAATCCTCTGACTGCTCTAGCTAATATATGATTCTAATAGTATAAAGAAAGTCATGCTTTTGCTCCAAGTAGAAACTTAAAAAGACCTGATTTTGATCTGCTGTGTTGGGAGCACTGTAAGAATTCAAAAACTGTTGTGACCAAAGAGCTTATAATCACTACGTTTTAGTTGTAACATTAGAATATCATCTTATGAGAATACCAAGTAAAGACGACATCAGTCATGGAGATTGAAACCAAACCTATTCAAATCAGATCGTGTTGAGTTGAACTTTCCAACTGTCGCTACGATTTTTCTGTTTCAAAGCGACGTTGTGTGAATTATGAATGAATTTGTGATACCCGAGCTTTACAGATGACTACATTTTTAATTTCAGAAGAGCTTTTCATGTAAGTGAGATAAAATAATAACGGAAATTACTATAGGATATGAATTATTGATTCCATATAGCCATATTTTTTTTAACTAGCTATTTAGGTCCCACTGCTGGGCAAAAGCCTCCCCTTCTGTTCTCCACCTAGTCCTATCCAGTGCCCTATATATAGCCATATGGATTATTTAAAATCTTCTTCTTCTTCTGGAATGTCTCTTCAAGTTGTGAAGGTCAGCAATCAGTTTGGTATAGTCCTCTCTGTTCTTGGTTCGCCGGAACAGCTCAGCCGCATTAGCGATCATGGTCCACTGCCTGATGTTTTCATTATCATTATCTCAGCCACAGAAAGTCCACTGCTGGACATAGGTCTCTCCCAAGGATTTTCAATACGACCGGTCGGAAGCGGCCTGAATCCAGCGCCTTCCTTTGACCTTTATGAAGTCGTCCGACCATTTGGTTGGTGGATGTCCAACGCTGCGCTTTCCGGTACGTGGTCGCCATTCAAGAACCTTTCTGCACCATCGGCCATCGGTTCTTCGCGGTATATGCCCCGCCCACTGCCACTTCAAAGAGCTAATCCGTTGGGCTATGTCGGTGACCTTCGTTCTTCTACGGATCTCCTCGTTTCTGATTCGATCTCGCAGAAAAACACCGAGCATAGCCCTCTCCATAGCTCTTTGAGCGACTTTGAGCTGCCTGATGCCTGCAGCCTGATGTTTTATTTTATATTTATAACCATAACTATGAAATATCCGTATTAAAGAAGTCTTTATAATATTAAAATATCACACGAAAATGACCAGTGAGGGCGACATTAGTCATCACTAAAGTCACCATTTAAAACAAATCATTTATTGCAGAATTTTTTAACTGGCGATATTATTTCCTGTTTTTGATAATAAATTGATTCAGGCGTTAATCTGCGGAAGTGTATGTTTCTGTTTTCATGCGATATTGTGAATTGTGAATGTATTTGTGGTCTCTGAGTTTTTTGATAAAAATATCATTTGTCTAATGCTTTTTTATGTGTCCAATTTATCGATGGACATAGATTATTTATAAATAATTACTTGACTATATATATTTTTTCAATTTTGTAGTTTTACAATATTTGATCGAGTGAGAGTTTAAAATGGCGAAATAGCTGTAATAAGACTTGCAGACTATGCCGTGTGGTTTCCGGCAGAGTAGACTATAGGACCACTCCAAGTCTTCCCGTGGGTGTCGAAAAAGGCGACTTAGGAAATACAAGGTAAATAAAGATCAAAGAGACCTCTCCAACCCGTCTGGCTATCGTGGAGAGTGTAGGCCAAATCATTTGACTGCTCTGGCTAATACATGGCTCTGGTAGTACAGAGTGGCTCGAGCTCCTACAGTGGAGTCGAAAAAAGACCTGATGATGATGATGATGAAGACTTGCAGGGTCAAAGAGCTACTAGTGGCTCTTATTTTTGACCCATAATAGTTTGTTGCTGAAGTTTCTGAATTAAAGTACTAAATCAAGCTTAAAGCACTTCTAAGCATCGATTTCATGATATGAGATATAACACATTCACCTTCTATACTACCCATCAAATTAAAAAATTAAAGTGAAGCTAAAAATTAAAGCACCTACTTTAATTTAGAAACTATAATCATATAAAACAAGGTCGCACCTATAGTGGATAAACTGAAAAGCCACCACTTGACGTGGTATGGTCATCTGCAGAGGAGAGATGCCGAATGTCTGGCAAAAAGAATGGCTCATTTAGAGGTAGAGGGAAGTAGAGGACGCGGAAGGCCAAGAAAGACGCGGAATGAATGTGTCAGGTCGGATATGAGGAAATGTGGGGTGAATATAAATATGGTAAACGACAGAAAATTATGAAGAGAGTCGACATACAGAGCCGACCCCAAATAGGGATAAGGCAAGGAAGAAGAAAAAGAACCATATTATACAAGGTATTTTAGATTGTGAATTATTATGTAATCTACTTGAAGTTTTTTTACGTCAGCCTTTTAAGTGATTCTTCTAATTTAAAATAATAGCGTATAAGCCAGCATTTACGCGGACAAAATTGCGAGACTGTCGTTAAACCCGTTCAAGTTCTATCAACCAGAAACAATAGAGATAACAACGTATTTTAAGTTTCTAAATCCTAGATCTCTTTATCAATAACGTAAAGACGTTGATGAAAAAAATGAAGTCGGATTTGGTATTCGTTTCTGAATTAAAGAAGGTATTTTAATTCAGAAACGGATACCAAATACTACACATTTTAGCTAGCAACTTATAATGTAACTTAGTATATTTCTATTAATGTTCCTAGGAGATTTTTCGAATTAAAATTCTTACTATAATTCAGAAACGTTTTTTAGATTTAACTACTACGTAACCTAGTACATTTCTTGAAGTTCCGACCCTCTTCCTTAATCCGTGACCTTATTACATGTCGTACGAGAAGGGTGCGGGTTTCACTCGCATGACTTTACGCGGCTTTTTATCGATGCCAAATCTCCGACCTCATAAATTTTATTCAGGACACAATGCCTGATATCTTTACGTTTTTAGGATTCCTTGCCTAAATCGTGGTAACGGAATCGTATTACTCATACTCCGTTTTTTGTCTGTCTATCAGACACAGGATGTGTTATTTATTATTGGCATTATCAATAAATAATAAAATTAAATCAAATTATTAAGCTGATTTTCTTCTTCTTCTTCCGTTTTATATTATGGCTTCCACCGAGATTTCAGTGATTCTGCCAATGTCTAGTATAATGAGATTCTAAGTATCGGTGTTGTACGGTAAAGTTTTTCCAAGTAGCATCTGATGGCGAATGCTCTTTGATGCCTCGTGGGAGCTTCTGGTGGTAAATCTACACGAGTCCATTTATCAGTCCACTTTACTTATTTTACAAATTGTTCATGAGCACGAGCATTTATAACACCAAACTACACCAATTTCATACATAAAGTCCACTAAAATCAAGTTGCAAAATTGTCTTAGGCAAATTTCAACTATACCCCTTGACTTCCCATTACAAACTCCAAGCCAAGTTTACGTCCACCATATTAATTTTGACGATCGAGCGTAGCCCAAGTACAATTGCACTTGTACTCATTAATGTTCCTTTGGATGAATTTCTGAATTAAAATACTTACAATAATGCAGAAACGAGTACCTACCAAATACTACAAGGTATTTTAGATCGAGGATTATTATGTAACTTGGTAAATTTCTTGAAGTTCCGACCCTCTTCCTTAAGCCGTAACCTTATTACATGTCGTATGAGAAGGGTGCGGATTTCACTTGCATGACGTTTCGCGGCTTTTTATCGATGCCAAATCTCCGACCTCATAAATTTTATTCAGTACACTAACCGAACCTTGCATTACGTTAAAACGGGTTCCTATTAATAATTTTCTATTGTCTGTATACAACACACACATTCTGTGTGAGGCACACACAGAATGTGTTATTTATTGTCATTATGACAACAAATAATAAAAATTAAATTAAAATTTACATGGTTTTGGCGTTTATCTCAATTCTATAGAAGTTGCTAAAATATTGTCAGTACAAGAACGATATAAGTAACCTCACAAGAGATGCATTCAATTATGGTATTTCATTTGTACTTAATACATCATCCTGATTCAAGAAACGAGGTTTATGTAGGCACAGGTGACGCGGAACCTTTGGTGCGTTTGAATCCGACTCACACTTGGCCAGGTTTATTTTCTCACAAACATTTTTCATTTTTGGTAACGGTCTAGAGGCAAAAGACTTAAAAAACATTATTATCTCTATGGTCTCTGGTTTATAGTCCTAGCCTATACACGATTACTTTTAAATTAGTACCATCACTTTAATGGGTGACTCAACCCGTTAGATCAGCAGCTTTTTCTATGGGTACAATGCTGTTAACTCAGAAACTGTACCTTATATTATGACATAATGCTCTTTTGTGTTTCATTCTAGGTATTTGATTGAATGGATATTAAGTGACGAAAAAAAATCGTCGTTGATGGAATTATTACATTAAATATTTTCAATTTCAATTTTATTTACCGAGCGTTATAATGCTGAATACGTATCTTTCAGTGTTTTTTTTTCCCTTAAATCATTTTCAATTCAAATGTGATGGAAAAAATATAACTATTTATAATTTGAAGCGAATTGATGTTATGGATGTACAACACAACCTCTAATATATACTTACAAACAGTTGTTCACCCAATGATTTGTATGCAATATGTGTCGGACTCTAGGTCAGGCACTAGCAAAAAAAAACTGTCTAGAATTGAAAATTCAAGTACCCATAACACTCGCAAACAACAGATCGTTTCACAATTCACACAATGCCGTGCAATAACTGGGAAATCGTATTATGAAAAATCCAACGGAATCTGAATTGAATGGATTTGGTTTTGATTACACGCGCGGCGGCAAGTCATACAAAATGTATGACATGATAACCGGACTACAATGATCTTGTCACGGAAAATTCTGTCTTATAATCCTTGTTATTGCTACTATTGTTAAAGTTCCAATTTTTGGTATTGGTTTGACATTAATTATAAGATATAAGGCATCAGGAATCATGTCAATATGATGCGACAAGCAACCCATCACTATTTTGATTCCATTTTGACCTACAAGCCCACCTACATGCTAAACGTGGCCATAAGGTTTTGCAGACCTGGGTTCTAAACTTCTCCGTAAGGGAAAAAGACGTGATAGTAGGTAATGTTTCATCATCATCATCATCAGGTCTTTCTAGTCTCCACTGCAGGAGCACGACCCTCTCTGTACTACCAGAGCCATATACTAACCTGAGCAGTCAGAGGATTTGGCCTACACTCTCCACGCTGGCCAGACGGGTTAGAGAGGTCTCTTTGATGTTAATAAGCTTTGTTTAGCTTGTGTTTCCTTAGTCGCCTTTTACGACATCCACGGGATGACTTGGAGTGGTCCTATTCTACTCTGCCGGGAACCACACGGCAAAAATAATGTATGTGAGTAAAATAATATTGATTTATAATTGTAAATTTATTACAAATGGATTTTGTAACAAAAGATTTTATAATACTCATGACTACGCACCCCCATATTTACATAAACCAAAGTAATTTATGCGACATCCTACACATTTTTTGGGCAACTTTCTCTTATCTATGCCTCGTTATGACCGTCCAAAGGTCCTGTTTTACATCCCTTCCTTTCCTGTGTAGAAAAAGGAATGTTGGTGGCGTTTGACAAAGTTTTGATTTTTTAATCTTGACATACCTATAATAAAACAGTAAAAATATGTTGTCTGTACATTTAGCATTTTGACTGAAATGGATAGAGGGACACTTAAAAAGAATAATAGAAAGCAAATTTCTTTTTTAAATTTCTTGTCTGTCTGTCTGTCTATCTGTATGTATGATCACGTTTATCTCCGGAAATATTGGACGGATTCGAATGAAACTTTTTTTGCTATATAGCTATTAAACCGGGGCAACATATAAAGCAGAAATAATTTTAAAAAATGAAACACCTGATGCTAGTCACTACATATTATAAAACAAAGTCCTCCTCCGCGTCTGTCTGTCTGTCTGTCCGCGATAAACTCAAAAACTACTCCACGGATTTTCATACGGTTTTCGCCAATAGGATTCGCCAATTCACGAGGAAGGTTTTAAGGTATAATACATGCTAGTAACTAATAAAATAAATATACCAACTTTGCAGACCTGTAAAAATGGCTCTATGGAAGTGTAAAGGGGTTTATGTAGGGATTTTCAATACGACTGAATGGAAGCGGCCTGCATCCAGCGCTTTCCTGTGACCTTGGCCAGTTCATCCAACCACCTTGCTTGCCGGTACGTGGCCGGCATTCAAAAAACGTTTCTGCCCCATGGGCCATCGGATTTTCGCGCTTGTTTGTTTTTCGTATGTGTAAGTGGCCAACACTGGTGTCAGATTTTTCAAGCTGCCTTAAGGCATCTGACATAGCTTAACGACTGCCATCAACGATGACAGCCGGGACCAACGGCTTAACGTGTCTTCCGAAGCACGGAGGAGCTCGAGATATTTTTATTCCACTTGCGGTCACCAATCCAAGTAGGGACTGCACCAGAGGTTGCTTAACATACGTAAGCGCTCATAGAGCTCACACCCACTGGACCATCGGGCTCCTTATTATTATTATTCTATTATTTTCGCGCTAACGGATGATGACGTTCATACTGCATAACATGAGAGGTGCTGCTCTCCAAAGGCTTTGCCATAGTTTCTCAGTTCGGTCCTTCAGGCAAATGAGAGTTTGCTCTCTCTCCAAGCCTTACGCACACAGACAACGCCCAAAGCCGAGGTCCGTCTTTCCTAAGAGCCTTTTGGTGACTTTCACTTTACAGGTTGAGGGCACTCTGCCTTCACCTCAAATAGTACGGTGAAGTAGCAAAAGATCACTCAAAGCTAGCTGGACAGATATTTAAAAAAAAGTAAAAAAAAAATACAGAGAAGTCATGACACGCTCGATATCTATGCCAATAAAAGGCGTCTAGCCTAAAATACAGATCTATGGGGCGACCCAAAAACAAAGACAGTTTCATGCCTAAATTGCATGGCTCCCTCGTTCAGAAATTATAGAAGCCTTCCTGGTTCACGATAAAGCACGATTTAACCGACAAAGATATAGGTCAGTTGGGAGAATTGAAATACGAGATACTTTTGCTCGGAAAATCTTTTTTATTTGAATGGAAAGGTTTATTTGTTTGTGAGGAAATCGCGGATTGAATACTTCATAATCATAATTTATGGATTGTGAGAAACTGTTAGTTCAGTTAAGACTATATATCTTCAAGTTTACATCATCACGATCCCACTAACACGCTAAACGTGGCCTTTGTGTTTTGTGACCGTGGACTCTGTCTACCCCGCAAGGGAAAAAGACGTAATAGTATCAACTTTTTACCTGTGTTTTACAACGAAGATGTTAGAGTTTGAGTTTAAGTATGTATGTATTTATAATTAATATTTAATTATTTATTATTAAAATAAAATAAATAATGAACGGCAACCCTAGAAAAGAAACATGTCGAGTTCAATTCCGCGCTGCGGTTAATTCCATTAAGACAACACAGAGCAGCGTATTTTGCCCAAAATTTATGGACTATTTTTACAAACATCCGGTTTACTTTGTAAATAGAATTAACGTTTCGTTTATTTGAAGAAGTCTTTGTTTTTAATTTATTTATTTATTCAACACTTTATTGCACACATAAAGGACATTCATAAAAACAAAATAACAAAACAGATATACAAAAGGCGGCCTTATCGCAATAGCTTTTAGTAAATATATAATCATTCCTCACGCTGAACGTTGGTAATTTTACGCAACTACATAAT
Organism: Rhodophaea formosa; assembly: GCA_963082605.1. Lineage (NCBI taxonomy): Eukaryota > Metazoa > Arthropoda > Insecta > Lepidoptera > Pyralidae > Rhodophaea > Rhodophaea formosa. Next base: position 5,425,133 of record OY720225.1, on the reverse strand, counting down.
TATTAATGTGAATTGGTCTCAGTCCCGGTAGAGTAGAATAGGACCACTCCAAGTCTTCCCGTGGATGTTGGAGGTGACTTAGCTAAACAAAGCTTATAAACATCAAAGAGACCTCTCCAACCCGTCTGGCCAGCGTGGAGAGTGTAGGCAAAATGTTCTGACTGCCCTGGCTGTTATATGGCTCTGGCAGTACAGAGAGGGTCGTGCTCCTGCAGTGCAGACTTAAAATAGACCTGATTATGATAATGAGACCTGATTATGAACTGCCTCCGTGGTCCAGTGGTTAAGGCGTTCGCCTTGTTGACCCGGGGGTCGTGAGTTCGATTCCCACGGGAAGCATACTTTGTTAAGTTGTTTCCAGTTTGGTTAGGACATTGCAGGCATGAATCACCTGATTGTCTGACAAGAAAGATGATTCCGTGCTTCGGAAGGCACGTTAAGCCGGTGGTCCCGGCTGCCATCTGGTAGTCGTTAAAGGAACCACGTCAGAGGCCGAGAGGCGGTTCCGCAGAACTCTGACACCAGGGTGTGCATGGTCGACTGACTGTGTCACCTACACGAAATGATGCTGATGATAATGATGATGATGATGAACCTTTCATTTATTTATTTCCGCTAACGTTTCTATGGAGTTCATGGATTCATTGTGGTCGCAGCGGAACCGCGATGGATGTTTCCCTAACTGCTAAAAGAAAGAGTGTTATCCTCTTATGTGTGGGGCGTAATTTTTCCTAATCACATGTGTTGTTCTTTGGGATGATAAGCTCAAAGTCAGATCAGATCAATCAAAAATCTGAGAATGGTTGGTATTTTTATTGACAATCAAAGTCTAAAAGCCCGTGCGCGTGAATTCCATGTTATTATTCTAACAATATTATTTTAATAATAATATTATAATAAACCCTTGAAATAAACTGAAAAGCATAACAGTCATTAATAAACAACGGGTCACTCACGTGCTATTTGTCGGGATTGCCGACTATAGTTTCGGACTCGTCAGGAGCCCATTTTCAAGGCGACAAATAGCACGTGAGTGACCCGTTGTTATATATTTGTCGCCATTATATAATGTCTTTATCTCACGTTAGTTTTAAAAACCATTACATTTACATATTTTTTCGGGGTCTTGATTGCTATCTCTCCAAAAATATAAATACCTACTACAATAAGATTAATTGCCATATTATTTCGTTTTACAATACCACTTTATAAAATCGTTTTGTGATTGCTCGAATTCAAAAGAAATACCAAATATAAATATCAGCAAACGCAAACAGTCGCTTCCATTTTAAAGTCATTAACGTAAAACCTCCAATATAAAAAAGAATAATGGCTCCATCCCACTCCAGTGGACCCCTAAAATATCCAATAAAGATTTATTCTGATGACGGCTGAACATCCCAAATGTTTTTGTATGCAAAACAGCTGGTTTATGCTAAGTGGCCTGGCATCGCACCCACTACCACAATTTTGTTTCATTTAAAGATAAATATTTTATTTTTAAAATATTTTGCTCACGTCTGACTAATACACATAAACTTTTACGTCATTATACAGGATGCTTTTTAATTCATTGGCATCCTTTTTAAATATATAAATAATAATTAAATTACTTACTACTCAATAAATAAATTTCTTTTAATCATGGGTATAGTCTTTATCCATGATTGAAAGTAATTTAAGACTACTTTCGAGTAAATTAAAATTACACATTTTTCAAATATAAGAAAAACTCACTTTCTACCTCAAACGCTCTGAAAGAGGCTATTACTTTAATTAAAGACAAAAATTAAAACAGGCCTGAATTTCCAAAAACACCGAAAACTTAATTCATTTAAACAGAATTAAATCAATCTGTCGGTGAAATTTACGCAAAACAAGTGACTTTAGACCGATACATAACCAGCGATTTAATTTCGGCGCAAGAAATATTTTTACGTATAATTTTTTGCGTATGCTAACGAATTCGATTCCACAATGTATTTAAAGAACTTTACTGTGGTCTTACTAGTATAGCTTTTGCCATTCATTCTCTATTATAGTATTATAAAAATCTAGTATGGCAAAAAGAAAATATTAACATTTTGTATTCAAGAGACATGGCAGAACTTGGATAATTTAAATATTCTGAAATCTATGGATAATTTACTTTTCAGACTCCCGTCATACCCTTATCTCAATGATTGAAAAATTGACCAATATTTTAATGCTTGTTTATAAGACAAAAATATGGAGATTTTTTTTAAAATCTATTCAAATGTGCTTCATGTCAACTTACGGCATCCAATCATAGTCATATGTCATCATAGTCTATGACATAGATTTAAAAAAAATCTCGTCTATGAAATACAAACATATTAGCTACCGATCATAATCTATGAGTTAGACATAATTTTTTTCTACAATTTTAATGCTTATAGAGTCTATCTAGACTTTTTATAATCTAAAGATAAGAAGCGCCTTCTATATTGATAATATTTGTGGTTAAGTTTAGCGGGCCCATCGATATAATGGTACTAAAAGCAAGATATACGTTGGCGCCTTTAAATATTGACACGACAACTCAGAGATCTTTTCTCTACTAATTATACATCTTCTTACAAGTAAATCAGATCAAACCAATCTCATCAGACTAAAAAAGGTTGACCCAACTGAAAATGTGGGACAATTGAATTCAATGAAAAGCACTCAGAGTGAGGAGTTTTCATTCTCAAATCAATAGTAATCAGTCATAAAAACCATATGTCGAAAATTGACAATAGTACGCAAGAAGAAATAAAACTACGAATATACGCAAGAAGAAATAAAACTACGAATATTCTCATGTATAGTAGGAATGTAATTTGTGAAACGCTCGGACTACAACGAATGCGAAGCGTCAAACTTTTGTATATTATTATGTATGTTTTGTATTAACCATATTTTAATGATATAATTCAACGTCAAAATCGTAAAAAATCTTAAATTCGATGGAATGTTGCTAATACCGAAAATATCAATTCTAATTAGATTTTTTGACTACGGCATACACCGGCTGTTCTGTGGTTTTTGACAACTTTTCTGCGTAAACGTATTATTGTAAATTTTGATAACAACACAGCATGCAAATTATGAAAATTCAAATGTTAGAAAATATTTATCCCGCTACCTCCAGTCCAACAAACTCCTACCCTTCGATTGCTTAATATTAAATACATATTGTGATAATATAAGGAGTGCAGACGTCACCCGAGTGGTTGAAGACATTCTATCATTTTAGAGATCGTACTCCAGATGTTTTCCAAAGGTTGTTTGCATCCACTCTATTTCCGAAACTGAATAAATTACCCAACAGCGGTCGTAAGTTAGAAGTTGAACAGTAAACAGGGGCTTTAGGGATAATTTATTAGGTATTATGTGAGTATAATGAAGTAGGGCGCGATAACTTAATATTTATTATTTTATTTATTAAATAAAGAAAATAGAATAAATAGATCTATGCGCATATACGCATAGATCGTACTGAGATCTAGACGCAGGTTCAAGTCCTGCCCGCCTGGAATTTTTTCTCCATTTCTTATTTTCTTTATTTAATAAATAAGGTAAAATAGCATTGTGAATGCAAAATAAAATCCCATATAAAGTATTAATATTTATTGATGAAAAAAAAAAAGAAATATGTGAATATAAGTTTCAAAATATTGGATCACTTTAATGTAGACTAAATTTTAAAGTAAACTTAATTTCATTTGCTGAAATACATACTGGTGCTATTTTGCATTTCTTCCCCAACTTCCCCCACAATTATTTTATTTACTGGAAAACATCATTAAATGATTCTTCTGCGAGTTCCTATATACACAGTTAAAAGTAGGAACGTGAAATTTTACTAAGCTTTTTCGCCAAAAGTAGTAGTTTGATAAAGGAAAAGCTTAATATTATCACTTTAAACTGTAAACAGAAGTTCGAAAACTTGTTTGAAAATTAACTAGGGCTTCGCAGAACAATCTCTGATTACTGAAATTGCCTAGGTAACAGATAGAGACATAAAAAATAATAAAAATAAAGAATAACATTGATATAAGTTCTAAAATGCTTTGTATTATATATTATTTCAATTTAAATATTAAATTATTTCCGCCAACTGTCCATAGTTTACGTGAACAGTTTTTAGGTTTTATAACAGGCGTAAATCTTTTAAAATTTACGCTTCTTTATAAAAACACAATAAAATAATTTTTAATATGAAATTAAGGAACGTTGACGTTGCTAACTAAAATCAAATAACTTCTAAACATAACATGATAAGCCAATGTGATATTACAGTAATCTCATAGGCTTAGGATTGTGTTTATGTTACGACATAAATCAGTGGTTTACATTACAGTGCCGCTTTAATCAGCTCGAACAAACTCGTTTAATTATAGACGCGGTAGTGTAGGCAATAATATAGTTATCATGAGTTAACACGGCTCAGATAATCAACATTGACGTTCGCATGCTCAATAATTAACCACTAGCTGATTAGCTGTAATCACAAATCAATTGAGATGACTTAACGGTATCGGTTTATTATTAACTAGCTGCTTCCCGCGACTTTATCCATATAGTTTTCTGGTTTGTTCGAACACTTATGACTCGAGAATGGCTGTACGGATTTTCATGGTTTTAGTTTTGCTATCACCCGAATAGCAAAATAAACAACAAACATAAAAAAAAAATTTTTTAAACAAGTCAAGTGCGAGTCGGAATTGCACTTTTTGTACCACCATACAATATTTTACTTCGCTAAAAACGATCAAAAAGCTGTTTTTTCAATTTATTTTTATTTTTTGTTAAAAACGCATAAAATTTTTACTTATTACGATTCAATAGACACATAACTGTGACAGATGGAAGGACGAACAGAATGACAACTGATAAAAATAGGCCGTTTTTGCACATTGGATAAATAAATAAATATATTGGGACAAATAACACAAATTGAACTCGCCCTACAGTAACTTGTGAACTTGTGTGGTATAGGACACTAATTCAATGATATTTTATAATAGAAACTTATAAAGATAAATATCGGAGACCCACGCCAATCTGAAAAAGATCATTTTTCATCCTGACCTGATAAGCGATCAAACCAGGACCACTCGTGTCGCAGGCTGGCGTGTTAACCGCTGCACAACGCAGGCCGTCAAAGGGTAGGGAACCCTAATAAAAAATCCATAATTTCCATGCCACTATCATCTTGTCAAAATAATCTTTGATCTTTCTAAGCTTCGACCTTGTAAATGGTGTACGATAAGACCAACGTGCGCACTGCTATAAATAACAAAAGATCTTGATCAATAACAGATGTTAAAGATCTTTATTTATAGAGATTTTAGGAAAATCGATAGTTAAAACGAGCAAGCACGGTAAAAACACTTCTCTGATGCCATAAATAATCGAGATTGCTGATAGTACTTTAGACCGGATTTAAAAATAGTGCTGTCTTATTTTAAAATCTGCCTTGCAAATAAGGTTTTACAACTTTGATCTATAGACCTGGCGAATTTGTCCTTAGATTGGAATATCAAAACCGATTATACATTGACCATGCACCTCAAAACAAAAAGCTAAAAGACGTTTGATTACTATATAAGATTTGTCGCAGTTATGTCAAAAATCTAATTTTAAAAAGAAACCGGAAAAAAAAATATTTATCAAACACCGTTACACAAAAAAAAACATAAATTAAACACCATCCCACCTTAATTTGAACTTAAGACTTCAAAAACGTTCTGATAATAGGCATATTGCGTATAAGCACCTTAGCCTGCGTCACCAGCAGAATATGTATTCTGCCGATGATGCTGTCAGTAGGTACATCCTTCTATTCTTGACAAAATTAAATAATACTACCTGTTTTGTTTTTCAACCATCGGTAACTCACCTCACAGGTGGTCATAAGCGCAACTAAGTAAAGTGGCACTTTTGAGTAAAAGTTAGTAAAAAGTAATTAATTTTCCACCATACAACACAACAACTATAATACAAGTATCTTTTATATTCTTGACAAAATTAAATAATACTACCTGTTTTGTTTTTCAACCATCGGTAACTCACAGTGGTCATAAGCGCAACCAAGTTAAGTAGCACTTTTGAGTAAAAGTTAGTCAAAAGTAATTAATTTTCCACCATACAACACAACAACAGTAAAAAAGTTTTTTTATGTGGTGCTGGACTTTGTCAATTTCACCATTTTGAAAAATTTGGTCCTCTTGTATTACGATCTCTTGTACTTAAATAGAGGAGTCATATGATGAAGCTAGGAAGCTATTTCCTGTGCTAGATAAAAACGAGGATATTTCTGAGACGTCCCTGACATGTCAGTGTATTATATTTTTCTACACGTGTCAAGTGAATATATGGAAAACTTTTTCTGGAAGAAATTCAGATGATGTTTACCTTCTTTCTGGTAAATATTGATAATACTTGTAATTTGATATGAATTGATTTGTGAAAATAAAAATAACATCCCATTCCAAGACATATTGTCTTATAAAAGCGGCCAAAAGCAAGTCAGACTCGCGCACGAAGATTCCGGTACCATAAAAAAAAAATCACGTTTGTTTAGTTTCGTTTTTTATTTTATTTTGATTTAATTATTAATTTTTATGGTGATTATACAACTCCATAAATCCCCTTAAATATTTATTTCATTTGTGTCGTGCTCCTGCAGTGGAGACTAGAAAGACCTGATGATGATGATGATGATTTATTTCATTCTGTTTTTAGTATTTCTTGATATTACGGTAACAAAAATACATCACCTGTAAAAATTTCAACTGTCTACATATCATGACTACATATCGCATAGATACAGCCTGGAGACAGACAGACAGATAGACACCGAAGTTTCAGTAATACTGTCCCGTTTTTACCTTTTGGGTACATATGTTACGATACTGCCACGCTGGTCTGAGAGAAAAGAAAACACGTAAAATGTACCAGCTACTTCTCTTCCTGCGCAGATCGCAAAAGCCGATCAAGGGAATGAGCACCAGGAATCACGTCAATAGGCAATGCAGCTATAAACCCATCTATTTTGATTATGTTCTCATCTACAACCACCATGCTAAACGTTGCCTTTAAATTTTACAGACCTGGGCTCTGTCTACCCCGCAAGGGAAAGAGACGTGATAGTACTGTACTGCACTACCGTTGATGTGCTCTATCGCTGCTGTTTACACCGATAGAGTAACAAGCATTTATAGTTGTAGAAGCATAGAAGTACTCTACCCAACTCTACGATATACTCTACCGTTTACTTTACGCGTGTAATGGAGAATTAAATGACAGTTTTACGTGATAGAAAAGGATAGAAGCACCCTAAAAGAGCGATTTTGTGCTCCAGATTTAGCTAAATACTTACGCGGTCGAAGACGCGGGAGAAAACATTGTTTCGAAAAAACCTATGACACGGAAACCCATCCATATCAATTGTTTGTTTGTTTTTCGTATGTGTAAGTGGCCAACACTGGTGTCAGATTTTTCAAGCTGCCTTAAGGCATCTGACATAGCTTAACGATTGCTATCAAAGATGACAGCCGGGACCAACGGCTTAACGTGCCTTCCGAAGCACGGAGGAGCTCGAGATATTTTTATGCCACTTGCGGTCACCCATCCAAGTAGGGACTGCACCAGGGGTTGCTTAACATACGTAAGCGCTCATAGAGCTCACACCCACTGGACCATCGGGCTCCTCAATATCAATTGATACCTTCCCTATAGTATCCCACCGGGATACTTCAAAGATCTTCCTGAAATTTTATGACGATGTATGATAGTTTGCTTTCTACATGTGAAATGTAAGAATGAGATGATTGACATATACTGCTACTGAAATGTAACGATGGAAAATAAACATAAAAATGTGACTACGAATCAACTGCAAAGATAAGATTAAAATCTAACAATTGAGAACATAATATGGTGCATCGTGGTAAAAATTCCCGTGTGGTTCCCGGCAGAGTAGAATAGGACCACTCCAAGTCATCCCGTGGATGTCGTAAAAGGCGACTAAAGAAACACAAGCTAAACAAAGCTTATTAACATCAAAGAGACCTCTCCAACCCGTCTGGCCAGCGTGGAGAGTGTAGGCCAAATCCTCTGACTACTCAGGCTAGTATATGGCTCTGGTGGTACAGAGAGGGTCGTGCTCCTGCAGTGGAGACTAGAAAGACCTGATGATGATGATGGTAAAAATTCTAGTTTTTGAACAGTAGAGGCAAAATCAATCCAATATTGATGTATACATAGGCTATATTCTACCGACTTCATAGAAAAATATTGGACCAAATAGGCCTGCGTCAACACTGTGGATTGGGACGACATCGTGCGCGCGTCTCAATTCTCATTCGCTCTGAGGAAGACCTCTTGATGAGGTCGAAACATGTCGGCCAGTAGGTGACTATTTATGTGAGCAACCCGTTGACGTATTTTAATTTTATTGTGCTTCAGCACTGTTGTATTTATCGTTTGTTTTAATATTTAATTAGTTATGTCATCTCTTGTTACTTTGAATAATATACCTACGCATAATTTAAATAATAATCGCAAATTTTCATGAAATAAGATAATAAAGCAATAAAACGTTCTCAAAACTAATTAAGAGTCACAAAGTCTCCCCTGAGGGTCCTCAAGTGGACCCACAAACGAAAAATGTTTGTATTAAAATTATTATTTTGAGTCTTTAGATATTAATAAATTATACAGAAACATGGTAAAAAAAAACAATTAAGCGTGAGACCATTTCGCAAACGAATGGTTCCGTAGCACAGCTATAAGGTTTCCGTACTCAAAGGGTAAAAACAGGACCCTATTCACGAGATTTCACTGTCCGCCTGTCTGTCACTATACTGTATCTCATGAATAGTGAAAGTTTCAGCTGTCTAGCTGAAACTTTCATAGATAATGTATTTCAATAATAAATAAATAAAATAACTTTATTTCAAAAAGAATTTACACTTCGTGAACATGTCAACAGTTACATATTTGTATTGATACAATTTTTTTCACACTAACACAATCAACAACATATTGATTTTGAGTACTAGAGATTCACAACTACATAACAATTTTATCATAGGTATCTAGATTGAGTTTACAAGAGTGTACATGTTAGTGTTATTTACATGGAATAAGAATTACCAGGAGTTCCCAAACTAAGCGATGCTTGTAACTTGGGAAACCAGTTTTCAATGAAGAAATTATGTAAGATTTTATTTAAAAGGGAGTATTGAAAAGAATCAAGCAAAGTGTAATATTTCGATATTACAGGGGTTCTTAAACTAAGCATAAGCTTGTTTCTTAAGAAACCAGACAAAAATTTAATTTTAAGTTCAATAATATACATTAATGCATGTGTTAATTTGCATGCAAAATGTGTACCTATTCTATTAGAGTTTTAACTACGAATATTAAAACCTTACAAAACATTGTTTTTAGCCGTTTCTTGCATGGTACGGAACCCTTCGAGCGCGAATCCTACTTGCACGTGGCCGGATTTTATTAGACATTTTTTACCAATATGGTACGCGTCAAAATTACTGATAAACAACAATATTAACCTACATACAACATTTAACTATTAAAAACGCGTTTCTTCTTGTATGGTTTCTTTCTCTTAGTTCCTTATTTTTCTTTTATCTTATCTGCAACTTAAAGACTCATTTTGTAAAAATTTTAAGTTTTCACCTATTGCAGTTTGAAAAAAATCCAATCCTGTGGCAGACGGATAGATGTACAGTGTAGTAAATAAAGTCCCGTTTGCAACATTTGGATACTATAGCCTTATAACAACAGAAACCACGTATTTTAATGCTTTTCTTATTTTTTGTTCCAGCAGAACTAGAATTATATTTATTTTGTAAACATTTCACGTATTCACCTATTTCAGATCCAAAGGTACAGCTCTTTTGTAGACGAATGAACAGATTAGGCTTAGTAATAGTCCTGTTTGCACTTGTTTGTATCTAAACGATAGGATCATTAGTTCTACTCTGATATTCGAGCCCCATGTATAATACGCTGCCTACTTAGTTCTTACAAAAATAAACTTTTGCAAAAACAGCGTTGTTCCCTGACAATAAACAGATTGTTATAACTAATATGTTTTTATACGCCTTCTTTACCGTATTAATATACTATTAGTCTCTACTGTTATGACTTGGCAGGCTAATGTGATGATTAAATTCTTAATATTGTTTATAGTTTGCTATTTTTTGATTGTTTATGTAGGGTTGCACAAAGCAGTACTGGCTTTCAGACGTATAACACCCAACTAATCATTTGAGTTTTTGGTTGCTTCCCAAGGTCAGGGGTACCACCTTCAACTGCTTGTATGATAGGTGTAGATATGGCATCGGGTACGCCCGCCCGGCCGAGTAAGTAGCATCCCAAATACCTTAATTCCGTTCCCCCAGTCAAATAAACACCTACTCTCCCCCGCTTAAAATAATTTAAGATATTTTTAAGAAAAAGATATAAAAGATATTTTTTTTTTAAATAAGCATAAGAAAATATTGGAAATATGTGTAATCCGAACGGTATACCCGTAATTTTTTTTTTGGTTTTTGTGTATTTTTTCAAAAAGCGTTCGACATAGGTATTTCGATAAAAATATAATGGGACCAGCTGTAAAGTATTACCTATCCAACGGTTTTTTTTAAAGTTAAATGTTGACTTTTTAGTTCAACGGCATGGAGATCGTCTAAAATTAAAAACAACTTTATATATACATATATATATAATATAAGATAATTTAATATCTTTTGTACGGCGATTTTGCTCATACATAGTAGGTATCATGTAGCTTAGCAATAAGGAAAATAACTTTGCAAGAGATTATCCTAAACATAGATAAACCCTCCAAAGTTACTTTTTCTGAGAACTCTACATCGTATGTTCGATTACTCAAGATAAAATCACGGAGAGATCTCTAATCTGAAACCACAGGAGATAAAAATGCTGCTAAAACTGATCGCCCCTTTAGCGTATATACCTACCATAGATTGAAGGTTTTCGGAATTCAGGATTCCCCCTAGGTGGCGGCACTGTGTCAAAAGGTATTTTTTACAGCAGCTGCCAAAATCCACCAATCATAATAATTATGATTAAATATGATTAGTGGATTTTGACAGCGGGTGTCAAAAATACCTCTCGACAAAGTACCGCCATCTGGAGGAATCCTCGACTCTAAACACTAGCTTTAAAAAAATTTGTGTGTTTTCCTTCTCGCCCACATACAATTTTTTTGACATATAACGTACATATTAAATTTGATCTTCACCATTTGCCTTGTCTACACGTTGGGCTGACATAGTAACCAACATGTATGGTGAATTTATAGAGCGGGTTTATGATGATTGGTGAGTGTTGGTATGTTCGTTGGGTGTTATCCAATATGTTGGCTCAAGATCCGCTTGGTGCTTGACTTCAAAACTTTTTTACTCAAAAACCAAAAGCTCATGTAAGAATTCCTACGTCGTCCATAAAAACCAAAAAATACTGTTGATACATGTAGCAGTGAAACCAGCCTAACAGTATCTAGACGATAGTATTAAAATATTATGGTGCCCGACTCGAAGGCGCCAAAGTAGCTTCTTATTATTATCTTAACAGTGGATCTGTGAGATGTAGAATTCGCGAGGCTTATCACAGCTACTTCGCCATTTAAAAAACTCCAACTAGTACAATTGTCAAAAAAAAGACTACATTGAACCCGTTAACAAAATTTAACGAGAATAAAAAAAAACGATCTGTATAGAAGCCGGTAGCCAGACAGACGGATATACAAAAAACGGTTGCCTAAGCTAAAACGGAGATGCTTCGCTCAGTCTTTGAATTCGCATACGATATGTAGATCGTACCAGGGTCCCAAGGGTCCCAAGGGTCCCGTTGGGTCACTAGGGTCACATTGGGTCCCAATGATCTCATTGGGTCCCAAGGGTCCCAAGGGTCCTATTGGGTCCCAAGGATCACATTGGGTCCCAAGGATCTCATTGGGTCTCAAGGGTCACATTGGGTCCCATTGAGTCCCATTGGGTCCCAAGGGTCCCATTGGGTCCCAAGGGTCCCATCTGGCCCCATGGGTGCCAAGGGTCCCAAGGGTCCCATTGGTCCCATCGATCCAATGGGTCCCACAGGTACCATTGGGCCACATTGGGTACTGTCGAGACGAGTGAGGAAGAAGGCGAGGGGCGCGGGGGCTGCGGAGCGCCGGGTCACCGGCGATCGCAGCACTCGGCAAATCGAGCAGCTAGGCACCGGGCGTGTCCCATAGATTGTTTTACTCACCAGTACCTAATATACCTATGGAAATATTCCATTCGTTTTATTCCTACGTTCCTACGTTTATAAGCTAGGACAGTTAGGGATATTAGCTCTGCTGCTGCAGCTTCAGGTACCATTGGTAGTACCATCCACCAAGCCAAGAACACCAAGAACTACCAAAGATACTATTCTAAGAAAAATCAAAAAATATATTCGCACGGTTCAAAAATAAGTAAAAACAGGACCACTCGTTTATTTCATTCATATTATGTGAATTCGAACCGAGTACTGACGTCACAACGAGTGGCGGATCGATGCTACTAGTTCAAAAATTGAGCTCCAGTTATGGTTAGTATCAAATAGTCGCAACCGTAACTTGTCTACAGTTACCATCTTTGCATTTGGCACGTGAAATAACCTAGTGCGTCATTAATAAACATTTGGACATTATGTATAAAAACTCACATGTTATTTCGACGGGATTGCTAACAATAGTTTTTGACCAATCGTAGCCCGTTTTCAAGGCAAGTGCGTGTCGTGAGATAGAGAGTCTTAGACTCATACAATACTTATAAATGTAACTAGTAGTCTAGTCGGCTATCCCGACAAAAAAGCATATGCGTGGCCCGTTTTTTCAATGATTAAAACTTTGGATTTATTTTATTTTTATTTTATTGTCTATAAGTACACAAAACAGCAAGTTAGGTGGGTACATGAATAAAAGCTAAACATTTGTTATAATAAAATTAACCTAACCGACCAAAAGATATGCGTACATAACTTGCATAAATTAGCTCAAATTAAGTTCACATTTGAGTAAAAGTGTAAATTAGACGGATACTATACAATTATGCATTACAACGAAACAAAATACAGTTGTTTAAGAATGATTTGAAAATTCCTTGTCCATACAATGTATATAAAAACAGCTATAATAATAAAAATAGCTTTGCCAAAGAGTCGTATTTTGATTTATTTATATCCCAGGCCTGTCCGCCTGGGATATAAATTAGGCTCGTATAAACAATAAAGCCTCCCGTACACGCGTTAAGTAAGTAGTGGAGACACTAGTCTACCAATTAGGTTAACGCCACCAGTTTGTGTAAAGTTGAGGTTTACACACAAATTGGATTTTGCTAGTGAAGTTATAACGGCGCAGCCGTTACTAGTACCCGATCTTTACTCTAATAAGCATATACAAGAGTAAAGTAACCGAATATTGGTAGAGTGCGTGGCAGAGTGGAGGCAGTGGTGGGGAAAGGCAAGGGGTACCATTGGTTTGCCCATGTTGCTAGTTTCTACACTTTACTAATTACTCCAACCTTTCTTTCTTACTACCGGAGCTGTTTACCAGTACAGTTAAAAGCATTTTTTTAAATCTATGGTTAAAAGCATAATAAATACTCTACAGTAATGAGGAGATTTTTTTAGAATTCTTGAAACTTTTTCATTTCGTTCCAAAAGAATATATTGTTTGTGGTGGGTTTATCAAAAAACGATTTATTGACGCGGTCTTAGGGTGAGTGCCCCAAGGGAAACACATGTTAAATGTATCATTTATTAAAGAAGTAAAGTTGTTTGTTTTTTGTTTTTCGTATGTGTAAGTGGCCAACACTGGTGTCAGATTTTTCAAGCTGCCTTAAGGCATCTGACATAGCTTAACGACTGCCATCAACGATGACAGCCGGGCCCAACGGCTTAACGTGCCTTCCGAAGCACGGAGGAGCTCGAGATATTTTTATGCCACTTGCGGTCACCCATCCGAAGGAAAGTTAGAAAGCACAGTAGTAGTTTTATTTCAGCGGATTCCAAAAATTACCCCGTTACACTACCGTTTACACGCGTAGGTTGCCTGGAAGCGCATATCTCCATACAAACGGAAAAAGGGTACTGTGGCAATATTTGATAATTTTGGAGTAAAATTAATCATTTAATCAATTAATCTCATTATAATCTACGTACGTTAATAAACAGCTTGGTTAAAATACCAATGGTTTGAGAATTACAAGCCTGTTCAAATTTGTATGGAAATCTTGAGAGGCGTATAATTCTGAAACATTTGATAATTTAACCAAACTGTATAGGAAAGTACGTAGATTATAATGAGATTAATTGATTGGATGCTTAATTTTGCCCTAAAATGATCAAATATTGCCACAATTCCCTTTTTCCGTTTGTATGGAGAAATGCGCTTCCAGGCGACTCTTAAGATCAATAATAAACCCAACTTTTAAGGTGCTGCTCCAAAACTGGAACACTTCAAATAATATTATTTCTGGTAGTAATATCGTTTCGAAGAACGATGACTAGATAGATATCGCATTTTCGATAACTCAACTCATATTGACTGTATATCGGTTGTTTGTGACATAATGATACTCAAGATAAACGATAGCCAATGTCGAGTGCTACTGTTGTTTGTAATGTAATAACATCTATATTATCTAATATTGACATGTCACAGGCAGGACAGTGGTGAAACTGTATGAGGATAATTGGCTTGAGGTGTAAGGTCATTGTATTCCATACATGTATTTCTCTATTTTCTCGTTGAAAATTGATTCTAGAGGTACATTTTCATAAAATCTAGCAAATAAATAAATACGCCCGTATTTTTTTTTCTAAAAAAACTGTTTTCCTAAAAAATCTTTTTTTTTTACAGTTTTTTAGAAAAAAATACAATAAAGGGCCATACCTAATGTAGTAATAGACTTTATTAAAAAGGAATTGTGCCTCTAGAAGCAGTTTTCAGCGAGAAAATAGAGAAATACATTTGTATGAAAAAGATACTGCTAGGATATGGGCCTAAGATTTCTAATGGTTGTTAAGAGTCGCCTGGAAGCGCATGTCTCCATACAAACGGAAAAAGGGAATTGTGGCAATGTTTGATAATTTTAGGGCAAAATTTAGCATCCAATCAATTAATCTCATTATAATCTACGTACGTTTCTATACAGTTAGGTTAAATTATCAAATGTTTGAGAATTATACGCCTCTCAAGATTTCCATACAAATTTGAAAAGGCTTGTAATTCTCAAACCATTGGTATTTTAACCAAGCTGTTTATTAACGTACGTAGATTATAATGAGATTAATTGATTAAATGATTAATTTTACTCCAAAATTATCAAATATTGCCACAATTCCCTTTTTCCGTTTGTATGGAGACATGCGCTTCCAGGCGACTCTTAAGTTACTTGCCTGGCTAATCGGCTTTACAGTCTAGCTTGTCAACAGCTGGCTTGCGTGTAAAAGATGGCACTCTATACTGTCATAATAGTAAACTCCGGGCTCTAATGTAACGTACACACGCCCGCCTCCCCATGCGCCTAATATTGTGTACTGCCGTGCGATGTTCGGAGCTGCTAATATAAAATATTTTCCATACAAACTTTCAACCGCTATTAATTTTTTTCAAAACCTTAGTGTGCGTCCGGTTTTTGAATTTAAATAACTGTCCAAATTTCACATTTCTTTTGCAGTATGGCTGTGCGTGCACTTATGTCAGTCATTGGGAACTGATATTTTATCAGTTTGGAAGTGCTTATTTTTTAAATGATTGACTTTGGGAAAAAATTGTTTGACCTCAATCTCATTTTTAAAGACTGTTCTATAGTCACCCTGCACGAATAAATTTGAAAAAAAAAATATAAATAGTATCAGTTCCATGTTTCTAGACCCTTTAACGTCTATTTTTTTAAATTTTATATCAAAATTTTAAAGCAGTTCACAGAATCTACCAAGTTTCAACTGTATATTCTCATTAGCTTCGTATAATAAAATGGCTGTGGCAGACAGACATGAATCTTTAAGGGTTCCGTTTTTTGTCATTCGGCTACGGTACCCTAAACATCGTTAAAAACTATATTTTAACAATACATAAATCATATAAACTTTCTAGGCACATATAGATATGTTTATGCCCTCAATCCTATCGAGACTATCTTTCATATCTTATGTCAAAAACCTATCATTACTTTTAAGTGAAGCCTTAAAATCATTAATATAGTTCAGCTCGTGTACTTACTCAATTTGGACCAGACGTTTGGTACTCTAGGGCTTCAAATGATCGATTCCGAACCCGCATGGAATAAATATGAGCCACGATCGACTTCACTACCTAATTATTTCGTCACGCGTTGCTTGTACACGTATACTTATACATGTATAAATATTCGTCATCATCAGGTCTTTTTAGGCTCCACTGCAGGAGCATGACTCGATCTGTACCACCAGAGCCATATATTAGCCATAGCCGTCTTTTTGTCCATTCCTTCAACCGGCTTCTACTGTTTTTGCGGGAAGAGAAACTGCTGGTACATTCCAAAGTTTCATTTTATCAACAAAAAAACCGGCCAAGTGTGAGTCAAACTCGCGCAATGAGGGTTCCGTACAATATGCTTCGTGAACACACACACAATGTGCAAAAAATGTTTTATTCAATTGACTAGCGCCATCTAGTGGTGTTTTAGTGAACTATTTCCCTTATTATTGTGAGTTTACCACTTAATTTTCAAGTGATAGAATTCTTATTATTTTTCCTGTAATTTTCAGGGAATGAACTATATTTTGTAATTTTTTCAAAATTTTCGGCCCAGTAGTTTCGAAGATCAGGGTGGGGGAATGGTCAATTTTTGCCTTCTTTCGTGAATAAAATCAAAACTATTGATTTTACCCGAAAAAAAAATATTTTTGAGATCCTCATAATGAGCCCTTTCATTTGATATATGACACAGTAAGGTTTGCAAAAATTTCTTTTAAAATTTTGTAATTGGGCCCCCCAAAATGACCCTTATTTCAAAAAAATCTTTATTTACTTTGCACATCCGTGTTTGGGTCATAGGATTACAATATCTTACCAAATTTCATCTAATTTGGTTCAGTAGATTCGGAGAAAATCGGCTGTGATAGACGGACGGACGGACAGACAGACGCTTGAGTGATCCTATAAGGGTTCCGTTTTTCAACTTTTGTACGGAACCCTAAAAATGTAGATCTCACACAGCCCGTTATGACAGTAGTACCAATAATGGTACCACTTACCCCTGTTAGTGTCGCCAGCACCATTTCTGGAACTAGCAATACTAGGAATCAGTATTAGTACTAGTATCACACTAGACGAGCTCCGCACAGTGGTCAACACGCCTGCCTGCGACACGGATGTTCCCGGGTTCGATCCCCGGTCAGGTCAAGATAGAAAATGATCTTTTTTAGATTGACCTGGGTCTTGGATGTTTATATATACATGTATTTGTATTAAATATAGTATGGTTGAGTTAGTATCCCATAACACAAGTTTCGAACTTACTTTGGGGCTAGCTCACTCTGTGTGATTTAGTCCGTATTTATTTAAATTTATAAAGCCCTAGTTTGCCCAACATTAAGATACCTTAACGTTCTGGCTCTCAAACTTCGGAATAGATTTGGTATCATCAGCATATAAAAACTTTGCGCCTAGATCCGTTTTATTCACGTGGTAAACCTGGATTGGTTAGGTTTACCCGGTTCAATAGCTTGGTAAAACTTTTCCAATAAAAGGACTGAGATTTAGTATCGTAGACTTCTTTTTTATTTTTAGTGAGATAGATTTACACATTCAAGCATAGATAGCTCAGTGGTAAACATACTATTTTACCGACCAAGAAGTAATTCGAGATTCGATTTCCAGTACGAGCGAATAGGTCTAGAGCCGAAGATAAATAGCTGTAAACTTACTATGAATATAAGAATAATCAGGATACGCTCCTATAAGGGACGCAAATGTCGATACACGCAAACATGTCGCACAGATGAATATTAGAGATGCATGCAATTTTCAGTGTAGGCTGGATCCTCTGACTACTCAGGCTAGTATATGGCTCCGGTGGTACAGAGAGGGTCGTGCTCCTGCAGTGGAGACTAGAAGGACCTGATGATGATGATGATGATGCAATTTTCCTTATTCGAATTTCAAACTCTTCCAAATTTTAAATTCCTACCCCGATCTATATTATTCTTAGGTCAATGGAACTTACTTTATTTCTACTGGTATTTTGTTTGAAGTTATGAAGCTACCTAAGTAGAGTTGGCGTCAGGCAAGCGACCGGCTGCAGACGGCTGAAGCGACTGCCTCGGTTTACCCGGTATATGAACTGGTAAAACGTCTCAAAAATAAGTTCGCATTTGTCAATTTTCGATTGTTGTAGATAATTCTTACATGGATTGCTTTTATAATTATTAGTAACATGATGATTGTAAACTTCCATATTACAATTTTTTTTGTGTGGCGTGTTTTGTCTGTGGGCCAAATCGTGATTTAAGCGTCTATTATGTTGCGTTAGTATTATGAGTGCTTCTTTGACTAACACTAGATTGCGATATACCTTATCGGATGTTCATTGTGGACGAGGAAAAATGAATATTACTAGGTTTGTAGAGCATAAAAAACTGATTTTAAAACTGTAAAAAAAGTCATTTCGACAAAATGTCACACTCTAGCGATTTTTGCAGTAATATGACAACATGACTTCTACACTAACCTCTAATACACTTTTTTTGATAGGAAAAGGAAATAGTAGATTAGTATACACGAGCGAGGGCGCTTATAGTTCAAGGGTGTTCAATTTTTCATCATGATTGCGATGAAATATATTTGCAATTTGCAACAAAGAATAAAACAAGAAAATTTTATAACGCTTTTTTAATAGCCTTACTCTCTTGATGCATTCAGATATTTGTGGTGGGCAGTGCGCTTGTTATAAAAATAAAAATAAATTTATGAATAATTATTATAGGAGCCGATGGGTGGCGCGTGGCCGCCTTCGATTCTCAAATTTTCTTACCTCCCTAAGGATGTAAATCGAACTAGCAACCCGGATTTTGAGTTAAATACAACCTTCTTTCAGAGCTTCAGTGATGAAAAAGTATTTTAAACGACAAGTTAGCAACTCGCCATTCTCGACATAAAGCGACTTGACCGCTACCGATTGATCTCGGCTGAAGCAGCGTTGACCTACTTCACAAGTACGTATAATGTCACGGGAACGACCTAACGGCTGGCTTCGTTTTTCACAAATTATGAAGATATTGATGTTTTTCAGTATTGTGCTACGCTAAAGTTACGCGAGATAAATTCATTGTATAAATCATCATCATCATGTGGAGTTAATTTGACAAATCGTTTGAAAAATGATGTTATAAGGGAACGATGAGGTGAGAAAGACAGTATAGACAAAGACAATATAATACTTTATAGTGACAAAAATTGAGAAAGGAATGTTGAGATGGTTTTTGATATGTAGGGAGGATGGATGAAAGGAGACTTACGAAAGGTATATACAGCAGATGTGGTTGGGACAGTCGGTCAGGGCCGGCCTCGACGAACGTATCGTGACCAAATTACGAACGTTCTTGCAAAAGGAGAAGTGAGGTGTACCCGAAACCGGCGAGCATGCATGAAAAAGTAATGAATATGGATGAAGCGAAAGAGATTTGTAAGGATCGTAACAAGTGGAGATCCATAGTCTCTAGCTACCCCTATGGAAGAGAGGCGTGATAATATGTATGTATGTCATCGTCATCTGAGTCTCAAAAAGTCTACTACTGGACATAGGGCTCCCCTAAGGATTTCCAATAGGACCAATTTGAAGCGGACTGCATCCAGGGTTTTCCTGCAACCTTGGTCAGGGCGTACAAACACCTGATTGTGGATGTGGGTGTCTGACGCTGCACTTGCCGGTACGTAGTCACCATTCAAGATTCAAAACGTTTATTCAGAAAAGAGGCTCTTGCAGGCACTTTTTCACGTCAAAACCTACAGATTACTAGCATTTCGGAACCGTCCACTGCAAAGAAGAAATGCCGAAAGAAACTCTTTTAAACAGTATAGGTCGCCTACTCGGCTGAAGGGCTTTGTATGATTATATTATATTTTTTCTTTTTTTTCCATCTGTTTTCATTTTACAGTAATTATCATTACATTCATTATTTTTGGAACATGTTTATGTTTACGATCGAGTGAGCAAATTACAATAACAACAGAACATAAAGTAGTCTCAAAGAGCCCGAGCAGACCAGTCCCCACTGGCAGCACCCGTTCACGAGTTGACGTGTGGGTTACATCGTTAAGTCAAGAACCTTTCTGCTCTATATCTATAATCATTGAAATAAAATGAATAGTTTTATTAGTGGTGAAGAGAAGTGTCGGTGTACTACTCTTGCGACATCTAGAGTACATCTAGAGCACATAAATGAAACATAATGAAATATCAGAGGTTATAAACGAGCACTAAAGTTGACAGCTTTAAGTGAATTGTAACTTGGATCTTCTCTACCATTTGCCCGTGTTTCTGCACGCTATAATGTAAATTCTTTATAAAATAGATTTTTCTGCAACTAAATCTTCTGTCCTCGATATCCTGGCTACAAGACACAACAATGGAATGGACATACTTACTTACATACATAGATATATACATAAGCGTGTAAAACATTGCCTTCCGTTGGATCAGTCGGGTAAAGTACGATTCACACTTGCGGAGTCGCGTCGGAGCGCAGCGGAGCGCGTCGGCTCGGATGCTCGAGTACGCGCCCGAGGCCGATCGGAGCCGTCTGACGGCTATTTCCGCCGGCATGCGCGAGCATCCGACGGCATGATCACCCGCGCATGCGACAACCAAATGGAGCCAATCAGATGTCGGCAGTAGCCGAGCCGAGCAGCCGAGTTCAGCCGACCGCGTACCCGAGCAGCCAACCGCTTACGCGAGTAGCCGATCGCGTACGCGAGCAGCCGATCGCGTACTCGGATAGCCGATCGCATACGCGAGTAGGTCGTGGATTCCGAGTGCGGCCGGTCGGCTTTAAAGATGCGTAAATTGCATGCTAAAATGGCACTTAACTACTTTACGGTGGTTTCAATTTTCTTTGGCAAATTGTAAAATACGATCCGACGCGGCCGGCGCGACTCCGCAAATGTGGATCGTACTTAATAAAAGGTATTTTATAACAAAAGAAAACGTTGCAGTTCGTTTTTAATAAATAATCTTTTCTTCTCTTGTTTCTCTTTTATTCATCATCATCAGGTCTTTTTAAGGCAATCCTCAAGGAGCATGACCCCCTCTGTACTAATGTTCTAATATGGTATCAGAGTCATAATTAGCCAGAACAGTCAGAGAATTTTTACGCTGGCCAGACGGGTTGAAGAGGTCTCTTTGATGTTTATAAGCTTTGTGTAGCTCATGTTCACGACATCCACGGGAAGACTTTGAGTGATCCTATTCTACTCTGCCGGAAACCACACGGTTTGTTTTTTTATTATGGTTATCCAAATATGTATATGTTATGGACCAAGTGATTATTTACTTTAATTTATCACATTTCACGGTCATTTATATTGCTATGTGACAATTGGGCAACTTGATATAAAGCTAAATTTGACGTGGTGCGGGAAGGGAAGCACGTATAACAGATAGAGATGGGCGGCGGATAATTATCCAATTTGCCCATTTTTCATAATGACCGGGCATTATGTATAATGTCCAATTTATCACTTGGATTATAACTATAATTCAGTTGAGATAACACCACACCATGCTATGAACATAAATCTGAAATCTCAGCGGTTACAAACGCGCACTAAAGTTGACTGCTGTTGCACTACTCGTAACTTGAAATTACTATCTATTATAAATTAAAACTAGCGTAGAAGTGAGTATAGAACTAACCAACTTTCAACTATGAGAGTGACGGGAAAGAGAAGGCTGGGGACAGAGACACTTGGAAAAATAAAGGGGAGGCTTTTGCCCAACAGTGGGACATAATAAGCTAAAAAAAAAAAACTTTCCGCGGCTCCGCTTGCTTTAGTGTTGATTCAGGAATAGTACTTTTTTCAGGGATAAAAGGTAGCCTTTGTCCTTGTAGATACTCCAGACAACGTGTATGCAAAATTTCATGATGATCGGTTCAGAAAATTAAAAAAGGGTGAAACGAAACGAATAAAGAAACTCACTTTCGCATTTTTAATATTTGAGAAGGGGAGTTGGGAAATTGGGATTGGGATTCAACTTGTAAGGTTGAAGAGGGCAAAAATGCACTTTTTTTCTATCAGCAAATGTTTGCTATTAATATCCTATCCTGTTGCAAAAACTGTAGCATATTTAATAAAAATAAAGTTTTATTAGCTTCAAAATGTGGGCGTAAGACAAATTCGTAGATTACTGCCGATATAGATCTTATCCATTTAAACCAATTTGTGGTTACATAGAATTCTCACTTTCAACGTGAATTTATTAACGATGCAAAAATTGGGCATGGCCGCTTATTGCCAATACAGTACATTAGTAAAAATATTACCGGTCTGCTAGACTTTCTTCATTTCCATGCTGCAATTTGGGAGAAAAGAAAGAACATAAATTATACCAACTGCTTTTCTTCTCGCGCCGTAATGCCGGTCAAGGGATTGGGCTAAAAGAATCTCGTCAATTGGCGATGTGGTTAGCAACCCATTACTATTTTAATTTTGCTTTACACCATAACGCCCACTACCACGCTAAACGTGGCCTTAATATTTTGTGACCTTGGGCTCTGTCTAACCCGCAAGGGATAACGACGTGATACTATGTATTCATACATCGTCTGGATTGAGTTTCTTTCGGCGTATTCTTCTTACCAGTGGTCATTACGAAACGCTAGTAGTTTTTCGATTTTGCATATTAAAAATTAAAACTAATAAGAAAGAAAAAATTATCCAATTTTGAATAAAAATCTTTGACTTTGTCTTTGTATGCTGGTATTTTGAATAAACCCTACTTAACTGACCCAGTATCACATGGGGTTATTATAAAGTAGTTTTATAGCCTATTCTTAGCATTTATACTCATACTACTTTAAAAACTCAATATTCTCACGGTGCCAAGTATGATACTCGAAATCTTTAAATTCGGCGCGTAAATAAAACAGAACAAAAGGGTTCAAAATTATATAGTATTTTTTAGTCAACATTTTCCAATTATCTCCGAGTCCCTGACGTGTATGCATAAAAATTGCAAAGCTGAGCACAATTTAAATCAGTTTGAAGGGCCTGCCTCTCGGCTACATTGTTAAACTTATAATTGGTGACGACAAGGTTCATTCACCAGAAGTTAGGGATGCTTCCAAGCAGGGTTGTTGCAAATCTGTTCCAGAAATTATTCCAAATCCACTTTCACATTGGTAAAGATATCAATAACGATTGAAATATTCAATTCCGATGCGGATGTTGCATTTTTTTTTGCAATTATTGGACTTTGTCGACAACTAGTGCAGGCTATACGAGCAAGGCCTACACTATTATACTATTACTGTGCCTGCACTAGTCGTTGGCAAAGTCCAATAATTGCAAAAAAATGCATTTGCTGCTCCTTGAAAAATTTATGATGTATGATTATAACCGAAATGGCTGTAATTGTTTAATTTTTCTTTTCACAACAGTAAGTTTTTCACGTTATGATGAGTGTTCTAATCTGGTAACACTATAAATGTTAACATAAAAATTACATCACAATCTGTATTTGCAAACAATAGGCTTCTATCTTTTTTCATACTTACATATTTTTCGTACTTCCAGTAATACTAATATTATCCGTAAAATCAAAATTATAAAACCAGTTATTATTTGTCAATCCAAAGTCGACTTTCTATAAAATAAGAAATGACGAAAATTTAATATTGACACCTCGCAATTGCTTTCTTCCAAAACTGCTATTCTATCAAACAGTATTCTCTGAAAAGCAATAAGTTGTTGATAGATTGAAGCTTTTATTATGCATAGAATTATATTTGCATTGATGAGATGAGACGTAGGATTTTCTAGAAAATATTCTATATGAAGCTAGTATCTTACGGCACAAGTTCATGGTGCTCAATTTTTGTAATTCGTTACAAAATATATATTTATTACTAAAAATAGCTTCGTTTTATTCATTGCACTGAAGATTATTAAAAATAAAAAATAATTGCAACCATCTTAGCAAATAAACTGAAACGAAGCTAGTTTTAATCCATTCTTTGGATACTTTAATGCTGCTTTGGAAAAAAAAATTAATATACCAGCAGTTTTTCTTCCCGCGCAGACTGTAAAAGCCGGCTAAGGGCTAAAGGGCTAAGGAATCACGATGGTTGTCTATAGTAAAAGTAAATCATATATGACTTGAATAGAATAGTCTTAATTTCGAATACGTTACAATTATAAGTCTAAAGAGTGATGACAACAACTTTTCCGATGGGATGAATGCTGGGAATTGGCTTTTTTCGACATTTTCATACAAAAGTGCAGGCTGGGCAATATGTGTAAGGAAGTCAATTTTTTTTCAAGTTCCCACTTCATGTGCCACTTCTTTACTTTAAAAGATTAATTGTCGAGGGTCAACAATGTTTACACGCTAGGTATATTGTCAGTTTTTACATCTACAAAGATACTCCATCCTTATCTCATACTTCTTTTTTTACTCAACTAACACGTTTTGTTTTATCAAAATCCGCGCTACGAGTAAGTGTTTTAACGAAGAGTTTGTCAAACAAAAGGTTCCAGAGTATTCCGCACTTGAGTCTCGTTAGCAGAAGTCAAACATTTAAATACGCGTACTTACATTCAACAAAACTTCAAACTTCCTGCCACTTACGAGCGAACTGTAGTGTAGAATCAACTTACTGCGGTGGTAATCCAGAATCGAAATGCCATTGGAACCTTCAAAAAATGATCTATGTTTGTTTAGTCAGCAACGCTCTTGTCACAACCCTGGTGTTGCAGTTGTCCATGGGTAGCGGTGATCACTTACCGTTAGGTGACACGCTTGCTCGTTTTCCGTACTATATCATAAAAAAGTTCTCTCTATCTTTTTGCCTCTCTTTCTTCTTGGTTGCATCCTCAGCTGTGACGCGTTGGAGCCCGGGGTCTATTATTCTTATGATTTGCCAAAGTTTTTACGGCTTGCTGATGCCAACTATTCATGGATCCACATTTATCAACGTGGCCATATGACAAGTTTCCCAGACGACAGTTGAGCGACTTGTGATTTTCGAACAGCCAAGAAGCTATACTAGTAGCTTTAATAGGTAAAATAACCTAACGGCTGTACCAAATACTGTTTACGGCCTTCCGGAATATGTGAAGGAACCGTTAACTGTGGCAAAGACAATTATAATACTATAGGCTACAACCTCATACAAAAATATAACACCAAATTAAGGCCTGTTTCAAAGTAGGCGGTCATAGATAGACGAAGTTGCTGCAGAGTTGTTTTCCACTCGTCACTAGATGGCGTTAATCTTCTAAATCTGAGATATAATTTATAAAATATTCTGCTAAAAATATTGTGTAAATTTTTTGAATAATGCTTTTATTTTCTCAAAATAATGGTAGATAAAAAGTTATGACGTAACCAGTAGAGCCATCTATGTGCAACTGCCTCAAAAAATCGTACGATTTAGAGAGACCAAAAGCATTTGAATACGCTCAGTATACGAAAAGTAAGTTAAAAAACACACATTTTTATGGCAAAGGACGGCAAATGACTAAACGGGTCACCGGATGGTAAGTGCTCATTGCTGCCCTTGGGCTAATGCAACATCAAGGGTCTGAGAAGAGCGTTGCGGGCCTTTGATTTTTCTCTCCCCAGACAGGATGAGCCTCCGGCTCTCTCACTCACCGAACGAAGAATAGAAGCAGTAAAGCTACTTCTCAAACTTCGATTTTCTGAGAGAGTGTGGTACTTCCCCAGACGAGCCGGACCATTCATGCTACTAGCAAAAGTGATTTTTACCAGTAGCGTGGCTCTGCCACAACGAACACATACATTCTTACTTAGTAAGTAAATAAGTAAAAACATTTTATTGCTCCATAATACATTAAGATATTCTTAACTAGGTAAAAACTAAATAAAAGGTTTCTACGGCAAGTCTGCAAATGATCACGAAACTTTTTGATGAATCGACAAAAAAATCCGACTTTTCTTTGTATAGCAGTGCTTAAAATGACTAATTACCAAACTTCTAGCTCTTTGGGAAGTTTTACGATCCTTCTTTTAATTTTGTCGCTTTTTACTGTCCGTTAAAGTAAAAAGAACTTATTGTGTTAGTCCGTTTGGTTTGATTGGTTATAGGTACAATATTTTGTTCAAGTGTTTTAAGAAAAGCATTAAAAGTAAGCATTAAAATATTTTTTACCTCGTCGGATCGCTTGCTCATTTGCCGCTCTATATCATAAAAAATTAGCATCGTTTTGACGCATTTAAACATCCAAAATTTGATCACACGTTTGCATAATCTTGCAGACAATTTAGGGACCAGAAAAACTATTCTCCTTTGATTCTATCTTGTCGTCCTAAATACTTTTACTATTAATATGTACTATATGGATAAACATGATGTTTGGCCGTGTGGTTCTCGGCAGAGTAGAATAGGACTATTCCAAGTCTTCCCGTGGATGTCGTAGAAGGCGACTTAAGAAATAAGCTAAACAAAGCTTATAAACATCAAAGAGACCTATCCAACCCGTCTAGCCAGCGTGGAGAGTGAAGGCCACTAGTTATGGTAGAGCCACGCTACCGACAAAATTCACTTTTGCTAGTAGCATGAATGAGAAGTACCACACTCTCAAAGAAAATCGACGTTCGAGTAGTAGCTTTACCGCTTCTACGCTTCGTTCGGTCAGTGAGTGAGCCGGAGGCACATCCCCCCCTCCCTCACTCGGGAGGGAAAAATTAAATACGCTCTTGTAACACCCCTGGAGTTGCAATTGTCCACGGGCAGCAATGATCACTTACCATCAGGTGACCCGCTTGCTCGTTTGCCGTCCTATGACATAACAAAAAAAAACTGGCCAAGTGCGTGTCGGGCCACGCGCAGTGTAGGGTTCCGTAGTTGCGAATGACAACTTTGAGTTCACACTGTTTACACTCGCATCTCACAGTTTAACGACCAAAAACATCTGACAATGAAAATTGTATGAAATTTTACATTTTCCAGTACATTTTATAAGTTGGTTGCCTATAACTTTTTAGTTTGCACTTAGTACTCAGCTCTGATAGTTTTTCTTTCAACTTCAGTATATATACTACTGCTGTAATTTTTTTCACGTATCCATATATAACCGTTTAGCAGATAGAGGGGGGGGGGGGACACTTACCTCTAACAAAAATGTTCACTTCCTCTAACCCAATATTTCAGAAACGAATCCCTAAATCGAAAAATGGTGTTCTCAACCTTACAATATTTTTCAAAGACATTTTAAACGATACCCCATATACGAACGATACAATATTTTTGAAATACCTATTTAACGATACCCCACACGATGGATAAATAGAGAAAAAAAATACCTCAACCACTTTACTTGTATGAGAGCTACCCTAAAAAAAATTTTTTTTTTTCAAGATTTTTTCTACCACTTTTTTGCCATGATTAATTTATATACCCATACCAAATTACAGCTTTCTAGTACTTATAGTCTCTGAGTAAAACCGCGGACGGACAGACAGACAGACATGGCGAAACTAATAGGGTTCCTAGTTTACTACGAAACCCTAAAAAGGAAAAAAAGGCCAAATCCTTTGGGTGCTCTGGCTAATATAGCTATGGTGATACAGAGAGGGTCGTGCTTCTGTATATAGACCTGTTGATGATGATGATGATGGATAGACGGCCAACAACATTCTAAACGTGAACTTGAGGTCTTATAGCCTTAGAC
This sequence comes from Rhodophaea formosa, assembly GCA_963082605.1. NCBI lineage: Eukaryota > Metazoa > Arthropoda > Insecta > Lepidoptera > Pyralidae > Rhodophaea > Rhodophaea formosa. The sequence goes on along the minus strand of OY720225.1, from coordinate 5,397,142 downwards.
TCCTTGTACCTCGTACAGGACAAAGACGTTAATAGTACTAGGTATAAGTAACTTAACAAAGACTTCTATAAAATATTTCTTTTTCTTCGGGTACCATAAGGCTATCAAGCTCCTCAAATACAAAACTATTAATGAAACTAGAGCAATTAATTTAATCTAGACCAACTTTTCAAATAATACTTAGCATCGAGTTGTATTAGGTTTCATTGGAGTGTTGTATCGAATAACGTAGATTAGTTAACAGCACTTGTAAAGTGATTTATTACTGCAGAAATAGGACCAATTAATCGTAATGGCTTTTTGATAAGAACTTTTTCAGACCAGCCCCCCTATTTACTAACTCGGATGACAGGTGTCGATGCCTATCAATCTAGAATTTACTGTTACAATGCGCGTTTTGCTTGTTCGAACTTTTTATTTGAAATACAAAAACCGCATTGTAACACTAAATTCTTGATTGATAGGCATCGACACCTGTCATCCGAGTTAATAAATAGGCCGGCAGTGCATTTATTCGCACCGCGGTCCGAATCGCTTGTGGTGCGAAACGACTAAACACCAGTTAGAGCCAAGTTAACGTATGTATCACTATTGCGGCCCAGTGAAATTACAATAACTCTGAAAAGAGCCCGAGAAATTATACGAACCAGACGTTATTGACAATAATCAGAGTAATTATAATTTCACTAGAGACATTATAATGTCACGTTTTTGACAAAATCCCTGCGACATATCTACCTATCACGATATTAAAGGAGATGAACGAAAATACATAAAATGTCCTCTCTAATACTATAAATGTGTCTGTTTGTACATTTTTACTTGTACTTTCTTTTCAAAACTTTTTTCTGTTGTGCCAATATTCTTAGTGAGTATGCTTTTCAATTTACTTAGTGTACTAACAATGATAAAATGTCGAATATTTATTTTCGAGTTCCCAGTATTGATTCAATTAGAAAATGTACATATTGACCGCCTGACTCACCCTTTTGAAGGTATATTGATGGCCAATTTACGCTATATATTGTCCTGGAATCATAACGAGTTTCCGTGGAACAATTAACAGTCAAAATCACGCGAGAGAAATAGCAGTTACAGCTTCTAAACCGTATTCTGTGTCATTAAAGCCCATTACCTCACTTTACAAGTCAACCCGTAATGGAAGGGGTGGGGATAGGGAGGTACTTCTAGCGCCGCTGTTTCAGGAGCGAAGTATATGCAGGTACATACTCGACTGTAATAGCAGCTATTCAGACGTTGAGGCCGCGTAGTCGAATTATGTACTGTCAGAATAAAAAGTTGTTCTATTAAAGGTTTCTTACATGTGATTGTCTATCAGAGTAGACCGTACAAAAGTAACGTTAGAAAACGTTGAACGTAAAGCATTACAGCGTTTTTTGCCAATGGTGGCCGTAATTGGTTAAACGCTGAGAAAAGGTTCACAATCTTACTTTAAACTAGTAAACAAAACTTTCATAAAATGCGGAACTTGCACACTTTTTTTTTCATTGTCCTATTAAAAGAGCCCCTAAAAATAGAATTAACAGTGAAAAAATCATCTTGATAAGATATACAGACGGTGACGGCTGTTAGGAAAGGTATTTAATTATAAGGGGATAGTATTTAAGTATTTACTTCTGCCGGCACTCCCGGAGTGCAACCTGTTGTTTTTTTCTTATAAATGATTTTTTTCAAGTGGGCAGCAATGAACCCCAAAATTTTAAGTCTGGCGTTAGGATTTTGTTTTTGCCCTAGACTCTGTCTTTTAAGGAACAAAGACCTGTTTATATAATACTAGTTAGCAGTTTTTCCGAAACTTGGCCCGCGTAAATTATAGTCTAAGTCACCCACAAATAAATAAGCTTTCTGTAGGTGAAAAGTTTTTAAACATCGTAGTCTATTAAATGCCAACAAACTAACTAACAACCAAATTTTCACTCTTTATAATATTAGTAATAGGTGATTATATATATTAATATAAAAATATCTTTATTTTGTTACCTACTAAAATATACCAGTGTAATTTGAAGGACAGTTACAATTCAATACAAACAATGAAAATGTTTAAGAAAAATATTGTCACAGCCTAATAAAGTTACGTGAAAGAAATAACTCACTACCCAGTGTGTCGAAATGAAATTTGAAACATTTTGGCATTGTTTCAAAGCACCTGCAAATTGCCGATTCGTTTATCGGGAAAAGATAACGAATATGAAGACACGTCCAGTATTTTTTGTTTGTTTTGTTTCGTGAATATTATCAACACAAAAGTGGTTAAAATGAAAACAATGCAAAATATGCCTTGAAAAACTTAATAAATTACTGAATTATTAAAACACAGAGTTATGTAGTTTCGATCCTAATTAATGTCAAATCGCAAAACGTTTGGCCACAGATAATCATTAAATCATACATTAATAATAACCATTATAAATGAGTTCATAACATCAAAAAAACTTTTAACAGAAAAAAAATAGGTTGTATGGCATCAAGTTAAGGGAACACGTATAAAATAGTAAATTGGCTAATTGTATGGGAAGTCGAAATATTTTTTTATCTTCCCAGCTTGGTACCCGTAGAATTATTTGTTTATGTTACTAATGCTACTTCCAGATAATAGTTACATCCGCTGTAATGATAAATTAGTAATATTTTAGAACTTCATTTATTGCAACTGACTTCATTATTGAAATTGGAAAAACAGAAAATACTTAAAAAATTATTAAAGTTATTTACTGTGTTGTCAGTTTGGATCTTAAGCTTAGCAACTTCAAACTAGGAATAAACCTGTACCTCAAGTGGTGAGGAGTATCTAAGAGGTACCAATTTAAGGAAACCAGAAACATAAATGTCTGCGTGAACCATATATTTATAACCGTACGTTACGGATACTCAATTTCACAGATTCAAAATTGAATACCAGTGTTTTGGTGTCAAAAGGCAAGTGATCTCAAAATGCCCAAGCGTTTCCATGAATTCTATCATAATTAATTTGCTAACCGTACTTACAAGCAGTAAGAAGCATATTCCTTCATAGATTGTCAAGTTGCCAAAGAAGTTTGTTTCGGTTTAATGCATAGCTAGCAGCATTTGATCAAATTATAAGTGTGTTGTGAATGCAAGGGTGAGTTTGTGTGAGCAAGTGATCAAATAATGATCAGTAAAACGTAAGTGTTTCTAACACAATATAAAGGGGGGAAATTGACCCTCGACATTCCCTTGAAGGGGTGAATCAGACCGTCAATATGAACAACTTTTCCAATTGGACCAATTCTGGGAACTAGTTTTTTTTTTTTTACTAAACATTACCCGGGCACTTTTGTATGAAAATGTACATTGGAACAAAATGTATGCCCCTTGGATTGTCTCTTACACAGTAGACATTGTGAAAATGTCAAATAGGGATGCTACTATTTTTCAAATTTTACATATTTAATTTGCATATAAAAAAAATTTGAGCAAGGTCAATGTACTTGCCACACCATAATACTATACCTGATGTCACTGGAGAGTCTAAGGATTCCAACGATAGTCCATACATTCAAATATGTTAGGGCATTGAGAAGTTATGGTGAAATAAACTAAGTCACATGCATACATACTTAATTAAGTCTGAAGACATAACACTTTTTTGGGCGATTATGTAACATACGTGTGTATAGTACGGGTGAATTAATATTAATTAAATGTTTTTGCTGAATACATTCCGTGTGCACCCTTCGCAACGGCTCCCGAAATCCTTGAATTAATAAATAAGGGAATAAACAAACAATCAGTAAACATCCAGACGCTTACCCTCCCCAAGTTGCTTAACCTTAACGAAGTAGTTTGCACGAAGCTCTCAGGCTAAATTAATGCCCATTGTTATTCATGAGACGAAGGGATAAAAGAATATTGTGTTGTTTACGTACAAAATGTTTTCTTTTTTCCGTGAGATTTTCGTAGGTCATTCGAATGTGTACGGAAAGTTCGGTATTCATTGCACTAATAAAATAAGTTTTATTTAAAACTCTGACCCTGCAAACTTAGTCTGTTAAAATTTAATGTCCATTTTTTCCTGATTGTACCTCATGTTTTAATAGTTATTCTGCTGCTTAGGGTGAAGATGAACCACCAAATCATAAATACTTAAAATCGGTCCAGCCATTCTTGAATCTTGAGTCATAAAAAGTATAACTGATCCGAATAGTACGAAACTATCGATTGCAAAATCTAACTGAAAAAACCAAAAACTATACATACTATCAATAGTTATTGGTTATTCCTTTCAATCTTAAATTTCTATCGATAGTATTGGACATCAATTATCAATAGTCATCATCATTTCGTGTAGGTGACACGGTCAATCGACGTTGCACACCCTGGTGTCAGAGTTCTTCGGGACCGCCTTTCAGCCTCTGACGTGGTTCCTTTAACGACTAACAGATGGCAGCCGGGACCACCGGCTTAACGTGCCTTCCGAAGCACGGAATCACCTGTCTTATCAACAGTATCGATAGTTTTGCCCTTATCAATAGTATTTTTCATGAAGCCCTATCGATATTATTTATACGTGGTGATACCTATCTAAATGCCTATCAATATTCTGAATCGTGTTATAGGTAAAGGTCAACTATCGATAAGGAAACTATCGATACTTCCACAACAGTGGCCACAGCTTTTCAGTAGTGATATACTTACCAAAACACCTCAAAAGTAATAGTTTATTGCCACATATTAACTCACGGTTTGACGTCACAGTTTATGACCAAAGCCTACTTTTACCGGGAGCCGTAATTCATTTTATCCGCTTATATCGTATCACATACGAGGTTCAAAATAATAACAGTGCAGAACGATACAACTTTACCTTAAAGAAGGTACATTTTAAGCAGAGTCCCAGCGCATTGTCATTTTTTTAATGTGATTAATCTTCGTTGTATTATTACCTTAAATTTATTTAGATTTTGATATTTTAAGTAATTATTTTTAATAGAAAAAAATACTTAACTCAATTATTTACCAATTTTTATGGAATTTACATGCGACCAATTGAAGTATACCTTTATAATTGAGAACATCCTCATATAAGTTTGGTTAATAAACTAATTTGAGGACATAGTGAGAAACAAATTTAAATTTATGTTTCTATTTTTATTTAGCAAATATAATGACGATACTTATATACGGTTACTAGAAAAAAAACTACAAAAGTCCATACACAGCCTAAGGATGAAAATAGATTGTGTGTTGAGTTTAAGAGGCTATGCCTAGGCATAAATATTTAGGAATATCATTAACTCTATATCTACATGGATTATGTTGAAATATCTGTTATTTTAAGTAGTATTTACCGCTACACGCAATTTCTTACGCAATCTTTTTTATGGACCTTGCAAAGGTGACCATACAAATATACAAAACAGTGTAGAAAGCCTTATACCTCAAATAGCCCTATTTACTCAAAATTTGACGTCACAGTTTATGACTTAAGTCTACGTTTATCGGAGGCTGTAATTCATTTTATCTGCTTATACAGTATAGTTCGTATGAACACAAAATATACTATAAAAATAGTACAGAAGAATATTCCTAACGTACAGTTATGAAATCCTTACTACATCTCTCATTCATTACGGGTCATCAATTACGTGAGTTTTAGTAAAAGTTGATTTTCTTATCAAATTAATTTTAATCACCATTTTTATCATTTTTAATTTTAGAAGCTTTTATTTGATCTCCTCTGTCGGTGAGGATTCAGTCCTGCAATTCAATTTTAAAGCAAATCTTGTTTAGTTACGTATTTTGGGTGAAAACACAAAAATGGATCATCAACTCGATCTGATGATGGAGTCGAAAGGTGGCAAAGTCCACGTCTGCCTGTTTGTTCGAAAACACTCGAATACAAATGCATAGGTTTTAATGCGGTTTTCACTAATAGATAAACTGATTCATGAGAAAGGTTTATAAGTATAAAAGGTGCCCAGCCGTAACTGAAGAAGACCACAGTAGGTACTAGGCTTAACTAAAAAACATCAAACCATCGTGTTTGAGATCATTTGATATACCTTGGCAAGCATTTACGTATTACGTTATACGTTAATCGCTATAGCTAATCAAAAATATTTTTTGTAGATAGTATTTTATAACTGATGTTTCCATACCGAAGTTAATACGAGTCACAATGGTTTGGCATCATATTTCTTTTAAATAGATTTTTATAGGTATTTTAATAATAAACATAAATATTATTTTTGCACAATTACTCTTATAAATTAATGTATTGTTAATATATATCAGAACGTATTTACATTATATTTAAATTAATTTTGTTTGAAAAATGACCCGGTCAATTATGGTCTCTCTTTATTTTGTACCTACATAAAGCTTGAGTTGTTTGTTTTTCCATCGACTTCAGAGCATTGTGTATGAGGAAAAAAGGGGTATTATCCTCTTTTTACCCCAAAACCTGACATGTTTTACTATGAATCTCATGTTGAAAAGGTTTTAAGCCAACAATGATGTTGCTGCGCATATTGAATTCTATACATAGTTATTTCTTTTTTTTTATCCTGCTTATGTGTCCCACTGCTGGGCAAAGGCCTCCCCTTCTTTTCCCCACTGATCCCATGAACTTGCTGCCAACCTTTTAAGAACCTTTCGATTTCATCGCACCATCTCTTCTTCGGTCTACCCCTACGCCTAGGTCCATCAGGAATCCACGTGGTCGCTTTTCGGGCCCATCTATCTGTGTGCATGCGGCAAACATGCCCGGCCCAGTTCCATTTGAGTCTGGCTGACCTTTTAGTTATTTCAATATCCAGCAAAAACGTTTTAATTGTTTTTGACAGTTTGTAAGATACTCGTAACTTTTATTAAATCATTGACTATGAAGTCGTAAAAATTAATTTGTTTTTTGTTTGTTTTTATACCTCAGGTATAAAAACGTCAATGTATGTATGTAGGTATATATTTCATTATTTTTCGTCAAATTTTAATCTAACAAACTAAAGTACGACCTCTTTTTGAACTTAATTCTTATTCATGTTTTTTTTTTACAGCAAAAATATAACAATAAATATAAATGCAACTACTGAGTTGACTGAGTGGAATTTTCATGGTACCTTATTGCAGTGTTGGTTCTTGAAGAGGGAACTCTTAATGCGTAACTTTTGAAGTTCCTGCTCATCATCATCATCATTTCGTGTAGGTGACACGGTCAGTCGACCATGCACACCCTGGTGTCAGAATTCTTCGGAACCGCCTCTCGGCCTCTAACGTGGTCAAGATGGCAGCCGGGACCAACCAGTTCCTGCTAAAAGGGTTTTAGCTACATACATCGTATAAGAAGCGTATATGATTTTGAAATACAAAAATCAAATCTTTATTTTTAAAACTGAATTTTAAAAACAATGCTAGCTCTGCTTCTGACATTTACCACCAAAAACTCGTGTTACACAAATTACTAATAAAAACCTCTGCCCCAAAAACCAACCTACTTGAGGCTGGCCTCGCAAAAAATATTAAAAAGCAACTCCAAGGCAAAATGAGCAGTATTCACTAAAAGTTTCTTGTGCTTTTGATGAAAATTGCTCGAAGGCTCTACTTATTGTTGGTTCTTCGAATCATTTTTCGCTCGGCCGCATAGAAAACCTACAGATTATGTACTGAAATGGTTCCTAAATGAACCTAGATTATTCCGTTGGATAAAAAGTTTCTGGAAACAAAATATAAAATTTGGTTCAGTGAGGGTTTTATCCTTTATCTACACTAATATTATTAAGACCTGTCAACTTTATAAAGCTAATTTATCTGCAGGTGATAAAGGCTGTAGGATTATTATTTACGCGGACAAAGTCGTGGGAAAAGTGCTAGTATATAAAATTACGAATGATTATCTGGGCCACTACCAAGAAACGGCTTGGTTTAGTGGTCTAAGAGGGCGACCCGTTAGTGAAAGTTCACGGATTCAAACCCTGCCCGGCCCAACCAGTACCAGTGTTCTTCTGAGTTTATAGACAAATTTTGAAAGAAAGAAAGAAAAATCGTTATCGTATCAAACAAGAATAACAGTTAACTAACAATTATAGATATTGAACTCTTATGATACCAAAAAGGCATCCGCTCAGCTTAAGAGGATCGACTACCTATAATTTTCATACAAAAAGCGATAACTCTTCCATCGCCCTAAACCTTTACGAAATGAGGAAATTTCGAAGTCATTCAATTTAGCACACCTTAATCTAGGGCTAACCGATTTTCTTTTTTATTGATTCGGCTTAGATTAAGTTAAATAAATAAAAAAAGCCCCGGGTATTTTTTATATAAAAAATTTGAATGTTTACTTAGATGCTTACAATTTTGGTTGTAAGCAAATATATCTTAAATATCAAAACGTACTTATCCAATTTTTTAATAACGATTAAAAATGTGTAAAAAAATATTAAAATTAAACTATGTTTAAGGAAGCATTATCGCTTTTTGTATGAAATATTACAGGTAGTCTATCTTCTTAATGTTGCGGTATGAACCATAAATCTAGTCTTCCGCGGACTTCATAAGAAAAACACTTAAAACTAATTTAAAAACTCCTTAAAAATGCAAAACATTGGGTCACCCGTTTAGTCTTTTTCATCGTCTACCTGGTTTTGGTGAAGGAAAATATCGTGAGACAACCTGGATTCTCATCATCATCATTTCGAGTAGATGACACGGTCAGTCGACCATGCACACCCTGGTGTCAGAGCCTCTCGGCCTCTGACGTGGTTCCTTTAACGACTACCAAATGGCAGCCGGGACCAACGGCTTAACGTGCCTTCCGTAGCACTGAATCATCTTTCTTATCAGACGATCAGGTGATTCAAGCCTGCATTGTCCTAACCAAACTGGAAACAACTTAACAAAGTATGCTTCCCGTGGGAATCGAACCCACGACAGTAAAGCAAACGCCTTAACCACTGGACCACAGAGGCTGTTTACTGCATACGTGTGTAAAATGCTGAAAATTGGCAAGCCTTTCCTGCTAGACATTGTGTGCGTGTTTCATTATGTGATTTTTTTTTTACTGACAAGCTCCGTGGCGCAGCGGTCAACACGCCTGCCTGCGACACGGATGGTCCCGGGTTCGATACCCGGTCAGGTCAAGATGGAAAATTATCTTTTTCAGATTGACCTGGGTCTTGGATGTTTATCTATATATGAATCTATTATAAAATATAGTACCGTTGAGTTAGTATCCCATAACGCAATTCTCGAACTTACTTTGGGGCCAACTCAATTTGTGTGATTTGTCCGTATATATTTATTTATTTATTATTATATGCGTTTCTTATTTTGTGCATTTTTCATAGTCAGTGTGGGCATTTCATCCCATAGAATGACGCCGATAAGAGCATAGCTCTTAAATATAAGAGTGATAGTTTAGTATTTCCCGCGGCATTACTCGCATAAATACATTTCTCTTAGGAGCAGTATTTTTTCTAGACAATGTCTTATTTGTTAAGTTCAGACAATTTTGATTGTGACAATATTCACTTAGTTTAATAGTTGTTACTATCAATATTTTCCAATTAAGCTAACAGTTTTCACAAGACCGAAATATTTTTTTTTAAACAAAGTTTTAATCTATAAAACTTCAAGAGAAGGAAAGTGTTATAGTTTTATAGAATTAGGTACAGAGGACTTTGATTATATCTTGTAAACTACCTTACCGCTCATTTGAAAGCTCATTTCCCTAATCTTCATAAATATGGAAGCACAAAAGCTTCGGAAGCTCGGTAATAAATAATTGATAATATACGGAAATAGGAGCTAATGCTTCACTGCATATACAGTGTTGGATGGAAAGAGTATATAAAATGTAGTCTAAAGTCGCTAACACATAATGTTCGTCTTACAGGTTGAGGGCAATTTGCCCTCACCTCAAAAGTCCGGTGAAGTAGCAAAAGCTCAGTTGTTAGCTCCAAGCTACATAGTCCATAAAAAAGCTAATATATAAACAATTTTCACGAACTAAAACTGTCATTGCGAAATAATACTTATTACAATGGGTATATAGGGAGAAATACGAAATATCATTTTGTTTCATTAGATTTGAATATTTGAATTGAGTTATTTTGTTTTCCATGGAATGTAACTTTTACTCAGGTTTTAGCTAGATAGATGGCATTGTACAAATATGTGGTTAGCTGCAACGCGCTATCGAGATATTTTTACATTTGATGACCCCGGCCACGAATCATTCAATAAATCAGTTCTACCAGCAATACGAGATTTTATTCTAGTAAGTGAATAGTACGCAAACATATTTTAAAAGGAGAGCAGTTCATCATATCGATTAACAATTGACTCCACATTTAAATTCTATTCCATTAATTGGCGAACTGTGGCGTCATATCTATGCCGCTGTCAGGACAAATCGTACAAATTAGAGTTGGGATCACATGGTATTGCTAAGAAAAGAAGGCAAGACCTTCGAATAATTATTGGAAATAGGAACAAACAAGCCGAAATCTTTAGGAATCCCAATAAAAGGGACAAAAGGAAAACTTAATTTGGGAATGTCAAGATACATTGAAGGTTTCTGTCTTTGGAATTCAATTAAATTGAAATATCCAGTTTCTGGAATTTTGGAGACTTGTTACTTTTTAGATCCTTTTATTGGAAGTCCAAATAATTCTCATACCATTTTACATAATAATGATTACTCTTCTCATAATCATCGCAATTCATAATATCATAATTATGTTTTTAAAAAGCACGTAACACGAACATTTTTTTTTTTCGCTAACGAGACGAGCCATTATTTGTTTAAAGTCAAAAGTTCATAATATCACTTATTATAAACCACGTTTATATTAATTAATATTTATTTAAATTGTTGTTTCCTACTCGAAACTTCTAATCATTCTTTGTGGGGGTGCGTATGTTAAAACCATTAATTGAAATATCGGTATCCAATTCGAGTCGTAATTATAGGAACATCAAAGAATACGCCCAAGGGGAGGAAATGTCTCGGTTTCTCTTAATGAGAAATTTTATATGATCGACGCGATAATATTTCTTTTATGTAAATGAGAGTTGTATGATGAAAGATGTCGATTGAAGATATTCTTGTTTGCGTATTCTTGTTTACTTCACGTATTATTTGATTCTAAGGTTTCTTTATTTCGTCATCATTCAATTCTCGTTGTTTATTTTAATTCTTAGAATGTGAAATAGTCGTATAAAAATACAATTTTATAAAAAAAATAACTATGTTCAGCAGTGGACTTGCGATAGGCTGATGATGATGATGAAGATGATGATGATAAAACATATCCTAGAGTGCCTTCTAATATAATTATTATTTCACTGTTCATAATAAATTACCGACTGATATATTTTATTTCCTCGACGCATTAAAAGATACCTAATGACATGGGTCCCCCTCGGCCTTGCTCCCAGCTTGGAGGCGGCTTAAATAATCTGACACTTAGCGTCACCGCACACTAGCCACAGCAACAATCGCAGCCATCTGAAGTATCGTGTGACGACCACTGGCGTCTACAGTCATGCGTGGCGAGTCCATATAAAATGTATGAAAACAATACGGAAATAGGTAGTTCGGTGGCTGCGTTTGGTAAATGGTAGCCCGCCTGCAGAGACACAATGGCCACTTATGCACTTTTGCTAGTAGCATGAATGAGCCGGCTCGTCCGGGGAAGCATCATACTCTCACAGACAACCGACGTTTGAATTACAGTTTGAATTGCTTTACAGCTGCTATGCGTCGTTCGGTGAGTGAAAGAGCCGGAAGGAGAGGAGCCGGCTAGCTTTTGCCACACCCCTGGAGTTGCAGTTGTCCATGGGCAGCAGTGATCACTTATCATTAGGTGACCCGCTTGCTCGTTTGCCGTTCATACAAAAAAAAACAAGCAGCCAAGTGATCCCACATACATTTGTTGTCGTATTTATCCCTTGCGGGGTAGACAGAACAGAAGTTTATAAAACCTAAAAGCCACGATTAGCATGTTTGTGGGTGAAAAAGGTAAAACGGTAACGCGATTTCTTAGTTTTTCACCCAATCTCTTGGCCTGAAAAGACACATAGCTGGTACATTCTATTTTTTTCTTTTCCTCCAGTCCAGCATGGAATAATCCTACTAGTGGCTGTAGAATTAGCTTTCCTTAAATAAAATTATTTTAATAAGGTTTTGTCGCGTTTATTACATTATTTATACACCTAACGTTTCGAGCACTTTACAGTGTTCGTGTTCGCAGGTAAACTAAGTTGACATTTGTCTAGTATTTTATAAGAACTGCGAAATCTACCGCCTAAAATATTTATTGATAACGTTCCGGATGTACGCAGTATTGGCTCCCGGTATCTAAAGGTCTTGCAGTCTTCTGCTTAGCTTGAGATTTGATTAAATTGAGGACTGGATCCCAAGCTGGTGGTAACTGCCAACCATCCTCTCTATTGAAATTAGGATGTTTTTAAATTTCAATAGCCTCACGAAGCATTCTTGGAATGTGTCTGTTTTCTTTTGCAAGGACTTGAGGATTATCAAAACGCATATAGCGGTTGGGTTCACAGAATGAGCTTTCCTCCTGAGATTCTACAAGTTTCCTACATCTTTGCACCTGGAAGCAACACGAATCCATAAAATATCACTTGAACGGAATTTATAGACCAATATTTTCCACAGAATTGCCGTTTTATGGAACTTTAAATCTTTCAATGTCTTTAAATAGACTTAACAACTTAGAACGAGAATAGAAGTTTTCATTCATAGCTATAAATCCGCATTAACCTTGTAAGTACTTTGTTTGACTTTGTTAATTATTTATAACTATTTTTCCTCTACGGCTTCGCTTGCATTAATGTCGATTTCTTGGCACCGAATAAATATATTTTTTTCTTTCTACTTTTTACGGGTCGCCTATTTATATATATATATATGTTGTGTATTGCGTGTATGAAAAAACCGGCCAAGTGCGAGTCGGGCCACGCGGTGTGTAGGGTTCCATAGTTGCGAATGACAACTTTGAGTTCACACTGTTCACACAACCCTGCAAGACCTTCAGACACCGTGAGCCAATACTGCGTACATCCGGAACGTTATCAATAAATATTTTAGGCGGTAGATTTTGCACTTCTTATAAAATACTAGACAAATGTCAACTTAGTCTACCTGCGACCACGAACACTGTAAAGTGCTCGAAACGTTAGGTGTATAAATAATGTAATAAACGCGATAAAAACCGTATTAAAATAATTTTGCACTTAGTACTCAGCTCTGATAGTTTTCCTTTCAACTACAGTTTATATGCTACTGCTATAATTTTTTTCACGTATCCATATATAACCGTTTAGCAGATAGAGGGGGGGACACTTACCTCTAACAAAAATTTGCACTTTAAAACCCAATATTTCGGAAACGGATCCTTAAATCGAAAAATAGTGTTGTTAACCTCACAATATTTTTTAAAGAACTATTAACGATACCCAACACGATGGGTAAGTAGAGAAAAAAAAATAATCCCCACTCCCACACCCACTTTACTTGTATGGGAGCTACCCTAAAACAAATTTTTGTTCAACATTTTTTTCTACCACTTTTTTGCCATTATCAATATACATACCCATACCAAATTACAGCTTTCTAATACTTATAGTCTTTGAGTAAAACCGCGGACAGACAGACAGACAGACAGACAGACAGACAGAAAGACAGACAAAAAGACATGGTGAAACTATAAGGGTTCCTTGTTTACGACGGAACCCTAAAAATGACCATAACATCGTAATTAGTATCCAATTTTTTTTTAATACATGGTTATTATTATATCTTTCTTCGTGCCCCAGTGAACGTATACACGTTTGCTTACGCAAATTAGATTACTTGTTCTGCAGGTTCAACGTAAACGGCTTATTTCTCACATAAGAACGCTTCTTTCACATTTTAAAAAGATTTTCATAATGTAAAAAGAAAGAAAATGTCTTAAAAGATTTTATGTCAGTTGTAATTTCCCGTGCCAGTCCACAAGGTTCATTGAATTTCCGTACGCTGAGGAATTGAATTAATGGCATGCATATCACCTTCATTTCTATTAAGTCGTGTTTTCATTATAATGGACTTTTGAAGGGAAAATTTTACTCATAGATATTTTTAAGGGTGTGGCTTCTTGCAGAGTAGAATAAGACAGGCTAAACAAAGTTTATAAAAAAATCAAAGAAATATCTCCAATCCGTCTGCCTAATGTAGAGAATGTAAGGTCCAGCAGTGGACGAGTATTAGGCTGATGATGATGATGATGAAGGTCCTCTAACTGCTCTGGCTAGTGTATGGATCTGGTAGTACAGAGAGGGTCGTGCTTATGCAGAAGAGACTAAAAAAGATCTGATGATTGATTATGTTGATGATGAGTATTAAAGTTGCGTTACTAAAAGATGATTCAGATAAAGTTCTTAAGAGGAACGCAATTCGTCAAGATACAAAAATATAGACTATTTCATTGAGAAACGGAATTGGACAAAATATGAAGCTTGATGTTCTTTGTCAGGATACTCATCCAAATACTAGTAGCTAGACAAGACCGATGTTTGAATTAATGTTATAATGTACGAGTAGGTACTCTTTTGAAAGCGTTTTCTTTTTTAATCGACTTTAAAAAAAGGAGGAGGTTTACAATTCGTCGTAATCTCTATTCTTTTTTTATGTATGTTCCCCGATTTCTCGAAGACGCCTGGACCGATTTAAGAAATTCTTTTTTTATTTGATAAGTAATACTTTACAGATGGTCCCATTAAATTTTTATCGAAAGCGGCCGAGCGCTTTTTGAAAAAATAGACAAAAACCAAAAAAAAATTTACAGGCATGCCGTTTGGATTACACTTTTTAGGGTTCCGTAGTAAACTAGGAACCCTTATAGTTTCGCCATGTCTGTCTGTCTGTCTGTCTGTCTGTCTGTCTGTCTGTCTGTCCGTCCGCGGTTTTACTCAGAGACTATAAGTACTAGAAAGCTGTAATTTGGTATGAGTATGTATATTAATCATGGCAAAAAAGTCGTAGAAAAAAATCTTGAAAAAAAATTTTTTTTTTGGGTAGCTTCCATACAAGTAAAGTGCGGGAGTAATTTTTTTTTCTCTACTTACCCATCGTGTGGGGTATCGTTAAATAGGTCTTTCAAAAATATTGTGAGGTTGAGGACACCATTTTTCGATTTAGGGATCAGTTTCCGAAATATTTGGTTTAAAAGTGCAAATTTTTGTTAGAGGTACGTGTCCCCCCCCTCTAACTGCTAAACGGTTATATATGGATACGTAAAAAAAAATAATAGCAGTAGTATATATACTGAAGTTGAAAGGAAAACTATCAGAGCTGGGTACTAAGTGCAAACTAAAAAGTTATAGGCAACCAACTTATAAAATGTACTGGAAAATGTAAAATTTCATACAATCTTTATTGTTAGCTGTTTTTGGTCGTTAAACTGTGAGGTGCGAGTGTAAACAGTGTGAACTCAAAGTTGTCATTCGCAACTACGGAACCCTTTACTGCGCGTGGCCCGACACGCACTTGGCCGGTTTTTTTCCATTGTTTCTTATGCTTATTAAAAAAAAATGATAGGGTTGAAGTCGGGTTTTTGTTTTTTGTTAAAAATATCTTAAATTATTAAGATCAACACATCTTGGAAGATTTCATATTAATTCTTATTACCCGTGCCAGGCCACAGGCCTCATTTAATTCCCTTACACTGAGAAATTGTCAACCTGCTCGTGCGTAAGCCTCGGAAGGCACGTTAAGCCGTTGGTCTTGGCTTTCATCATTAATGGCAGTGGTTATGCTTTGTCAGATGCCTCTTGACACAAGTTTTGGTCACTTACACACACGAAAAACAAACAAAACCTGCGCAGGCCGTAAAAGATAATATTTCACGGATAATTTTAATTCTATGACTAATAATAATATATGAATGAGTTTGTATTTCAAATACCTGCTAATACTATTTTTGTTTTGTATATATTTAATCAAGATTTGACTTTTCACGATGTTAACACATTGATCATTATAGGGTGTATATCATGATAGTCGTTTATACTATCTTTACTGATACAATAAAGAGGAAATATTAGATTTTTAGTTTGTTTGCATTAAATAGGTTCCGAAACAACTGGACCGATTTTCAAAATGATTTTTGACGTGCTCTGTGGCGCAGCGGTCAACACTCCGGCCTGTGACGCGGATTCAAATTCAAATTCAAATTCAATCGTTTATTTAATATAGGTTTCTTTGAACACTTATTAATTGTCATATTTGTGTTTACAATTTTTACAACAAAAAAATTTTGTTGTCGTCAATAATTACTTATGGCTAAGTTTAGGCCGCTTCCAAAGCGGAGTGCAGAAGAAGCGGCAACAAACTGCACAGCGCATTTTCTGGATGGTCCTGGGATCGATCCCCAATCCGGTCAAGATGAAAAATTATCTTTTTCAGATTGACCTGGTTCTTGGATATTTATCTATATATCGTATTTGTTATAAAATATAGTATCGTTGAGTTAGTATCCCATATCACAAGTCTTACTTAAGAACTTACTTTGGGGCTTGCTCAATCTTTGTGATTTGTCCGTATTTATTTATTTATTATTATTAAAAGTTTGATATTTGGGACTCGGAGATTTTGGCATACCCTAAACCCATATAATAATAAGCGTTTTCTCCTTCCTAAACCTCACATGCTACTTACTTTTTTTCTAGCTATTTATGTCCCACTGCTGGGCAAAAGCCTCCCCCTCCGTTTTCCACCTTGTCATATCTAGTGCCGTAACCTGCCACTCCTCATCGAACGCACACAAGCCATCATCATCATCATCAGGTCTTTCTAGTCTCCACTGCAGGAACACGACCCTCTCTATATTACCAGAGCCATATACTAGCTTGATTAGTCACAGGATTTGGCCTACACTCTCTACGCTGGCCAGACGGGTTGGAGAGGTCTCTTTGATGTTATTAAGCTTTGTTTAGCTTGTGTTTCCTTAGTCGCCTTTTACGACATCCACGGGATGACTTGGAGTGGTCCTATTCTACTCTGCTGGGAACCACACACACAAGCCATCCTTCCATCTAATCCTCGGCTTCCCTTTGGAACGCCTTCCATCAGTAGGAAACCATTCAGTCATTGCACGTGCGTATCTTTCAGGCATCTACGACATATGTGACCACCCAGTCCCATTGCAGGCTAGCTGACTTCTTTCCTACATCGGCTACTGTAGTAATAAAACATAACTTACTTATGAGTCTGAAATTTGGTTACAGCCCACAAGAATTTGCTTTTTGTTAGAAATCAAATTGTGAGCTCCGTGGCACAGCGGTCAACACACCTATCTGTGACACGGATGGTCCCGGGTTCGATCCCCGGTCAGGTCAAGATGGAAAATGATCTTTTTCTGATTGACCTGGGTCTTGGATGTTTATCTATTTAAGTATCTATTATAAAATATAGTATCGTTGAGTTAGTATCATAACACAAGTCGCGAACTTACTTTGTGGCTATCTCAATCTGTGTGATTTGTCCGTACTTATATATTTATTGATTTAATCAAATGACTTAGTTACATGTCCGCCTTGACTCTATTATGATGTGCTATTTAACCGACTTTAAAAGGTAAGTAGGTTATTTATCAAGCATAATGATTATGATAGATGCTAAACGAGACACAATAAAAAATTTATTGTTATCCGTTTATTGTTGAGCTGTGTCTTTCAATTAATCAATTTGCATTGTTTATATTTAGAATGTATGGCAATGCATGCATTATAAATATCATACATATTATCATGTCTTTTTATCTTGCGGGGTAAACAAAGCCTAGGTGTTTAGCATGTTGGTGGGCTTGTAGGTGGAAAACGAAATCAAAATAGTTATGAGTTGCCAGTCGCATCGTCTATTGACATGATTCCTCCAATATTCGCCCATGCCCTCGATCTGCTTTTACAATCTGCGCTGGAAGAGAAGCAGCTGGTATATTCTACGTTTTTCTTTTCTCGTAGATTAACGTGGAAAAATATAAATATCAACAATGAAAATTGATGCGATGCGGCTAGCAACTCATCACTATTTAGATTCTTTTTTCCATCTATACACCCACCCAACAATAATTACGCTTAACGTGCCTTTTAGTTTTATGGTTCAGGCACAATCAACCCCGTAAAAGCAGAAACGTGATAATGTGTATATATCACTACATATTATAAAGCAAAGTCCCCCGCCGCGTCTGTCTGTCTGTCTGTTCGCGATAAACTCCAAAACTACCGAACCGATTTTCATGCGCTTTTCTCCAATGGATAGCATGGTTCTCGAGGAAGGTTTTAGTATATAGTTTGTTAAGTTTTTGTATACATTTTTGTATATACCAACGATATTTGTTGGAGGAGTCGTAAAAAAATGAGCCGTTTGGGAGCTTTCAACAAAAACGCTGTCTAAACCTAAGACGTGACGTTGAAGAAGCAAATGTTAGATGAATATTTATTTGAATCTAAGACAATTTTGACGGTAAATGGTGTTCCAAATTTGGTTAAGAATAATATAAGTGTTTTGTTAGATGCTGCAACTAAGTCAATAAATGTAATAAGCAACAGTGCGCATCTGGTCGCGGCTGGAATATTTAACAGGGTGGCTCTTATTACTTGGCCTAATTACTTCTAATGAATTATCTGGGACGTGTTGTTGAAGAAGCGAATGTTAGGTGAATATTTATTTGAATCTAAGATAGTGTTTGATAGCAAATGGTGTTCCAAGTTCTGTTAGGAACAATATTAGTGTTTTTATTGTTAAATAATGCAATTAAGTGAAAAAATGGTAAGCAACAGTGCGCATCTGGACGCGGCCGGAATACTTAACATCGTGGCTCTTATTACTTGGCCTAATTACTTCCAATGAATTATCTTGGACGTGACGTTGAAGAAGTGATGCTGTTAGATGAATATTTATTTGAATCTAAGATCGCTTTGACGGCATATACTTAGTGTTCCAAAATTAGTTAATATTAATATTTTGTCACAGAATTAATATTATTACTAACGTACAGAACGAAAAATCGCAGCGTCCCTCGTAATATGGCGTTGCTTCACCTCTCCCACGTGCTATGAAGTTCTTAAGGTTTCAAAAAACAGGGTAAGCGGCTATTGTTATCAGTTGCACGTTACGCACCGCCTCTTCTACGTACAATAGTACTTGAATTCATTCTGCGGTGTCGACACCACGAAAACAATCCTTTTGTAATGGATATTTGGAAGATCAAGTGTGAAACTTTAAATCATCATCATCAGGTCTATTTGGAGCACGACCCTCTTTTTACTACTAGAGCCATATTTTAGCCAGAGTAGTCAGAGGATTTGGCCTACACTCTCCACGCCGGCCAGATGAGTTGGAGAGGTTCTTTGATGTTTATAAGATTTGTTAAGCTTGTGTTTCCTAAGTCGCATTTAACGACGTCCACGGGAAGACTTGAAGTGTTCCTATTCTAATCTGCCGGGAACCAAACGGCAAGCGGGAACCACACTGCAGGAAACTTTAAATTAACCTACGTTTTCCTTGTTACAGATGCTGGACTCCAGCCTTAACCTCACGCTAAACGCTTCAGCAGAATGGATCATCCAGAACGCCAAAAAGATAGAGGACCCCAACGTGTTGCTGGAAAAATTCTCGCAAAACAGAAAGGTCGACGACACCACGCAAGCCCTGCTCATAACTGCCTACGCCCTTCTGATAGTCATAGGATTCTGCGGGAATGTCCTGGTCATATTTTCTGTAAGTAACTGCTTCAAGTCATCATTAGATCTTTTTTAGTCTCCACTACATTAGTACGACCCTCCCTTTACTATAAACAAAGACAATATAATACTAACGTAATAGACTGCCCACCTCATACAAAAATATTGGACCAAATTAAGGTTGCGAAAAGCAGGCGAATGTATGGCGCAGGAGAGTTGCTTGCTACTCGATACTAAATGGCGGTAATCTGCGTTAGCCTTTAACTTACTAAATATACAGTGTCATTTTAAAAAAAATATTGTTTTGATAAGATATATTTTGTGAATCATGTTTTTATATTCTCATAATACGGTAGATACAATGTTGTGTAGTTTCGAGTGGCGCCATCTATGCGAGTCTCTGAGAACAAATCGTTCGATTAAGGCGTTGAGACCACATGCTATATAGCTCTCTATATTAGCGCCATACAATAGCCAGAGTAGTTGGAGAATTTGGCTTACACTTGCACGCTGGCCAGACGGGTTGGAGAGGTCTCTTTTATGTTTATAAGCTTTGTTTAGCTAGCTTGTGGTTCCTAAGTCGCCTTCTACAACATCCACGAGAAGACTTGGAGTGATCCTATTCAACTCTGCCGGGAACAACACTGCTTTATTTTATTTTTATTAAAATCGATATCAAGATATTTATTTATGAAATCGTTATATATATCAAACTTACGCTCCATCCACCTGTTTTGAGCCAATGCTAAAAACTCAATAAATTACATTCCCATAATAATTCACCGAGCGGCTTAAGCTAAATGTCATTTTTTTTTTGAGATTTCAACAGAGTCCCAAAGAAAAGTTGCTTATACTCGTATCGACGGGCTGATTCACCCATTTAAATGTCGAAAATTATCAATAATTAATACTAAGTAAAAATATGCTGGAAAGACGATCTGTATGCATTTATGAGGAACTAGCAGTTACCCGCGGCTTCACCCACGTGGTATATAGCCTATGTCCTTTTCAGTACCCTAACTTATGTGTATGCAAAATTCTATGATGATCGCTTCAGTAGATAGGGCGTGAAAGCGAAACAAACAAATAAACAAACAAACTCACTTTCGCATTTATAATATTAGTTAGAAAGTAAGGATTAGGATGGCTAAATTCAGCGCTAAAAATGACACAGTTGAAAATGGATTTATTAGAAAAATACTTAAAAAGAAAATAAAAAATAAAACAAACAGATACCTTTAATGGGACAAATCACATAGATTGAGCTAGTCCACAGTCAATTATGAACTTCTGTAACTAACTATAAAATGATATGAGACCCCAGCCAATCAAGAAAAGATAGGTTTCCATCGGGTACCGAACCCGGGACTCTGCAATTCGAACTATTTCACTAGATGAACTTATTGTAGTGAGTTTACCACTTAATTTTCAAGTGATAGAATTCTTATTATTTTTCCTGTAATCTTCAAGGAATTAACTATATTTTGTAATTTTTTTCAAAATTTTCGGCCCAGTAGTTTCGGAGATCAGGGGGGGGGGGGGGGGGGGGGGGAATGGTCACTTTTTGCCTTCTTTCGTGAATAAACAAAAAAAATATTTTTAAGATCCTCATAATGAGCCCTTTCATTTGATATATGACACAGTAAGGTTTGCAAAACTTTCTTTTAAAATTTTGTAATTGTGCCCCTGAAAATCACCCTTATTTCAAAAAAATCTTTATTTACTTTGCACATCCTTATTTGGGTCACACCTCATAAGATTACACCATCTTACCAAATTTCACCTAATTTGGTTCAGTATATTCGGAGAAAATCGGCTGTGACAGACGGACGGACGGACAGACAGACGCACAAGTGATCCTATAAGGGTTCCGTTTTTCAATTTCTGTACGGAACCCTAAAAACATTATATAGAGAAAAAATAAAATAAAAGAAATACAATTTTAATAAAGCTATCTGTCAGCATGTCAAAGACTTCAATGAAATTTATAACATCGTTCGTTTCATCGAAATTGAATATCAAGCCATTTAAGAGAAACTACTTTGATAACTCACGTAGAAAATACCTTTCCAAATTTGAAATCGTTTGATTTTATTAAAAAATACGACGCTTTTATACAATTCATAGAATATAATAAAGCGATTCGATCGTTTTCTTTTAGAAATGATTGAAAAACGCTTATCATCATCAGGTATTTTTTAGTCTCCACTGCAGGAGCACGGCCCTCTCTGTACTACCAGAGCACTCAGAGGCCGGCCTACACTCTCCATGCTGGCTAGACGGGCTGGAGAAGTCTCTTTGATATTAATGAGCTTTGTTTAGCTTGTGTTTCAAATCGCCTTTTACGATATCCACGGGAAGACTTTTAGTGGTCCTATTCTCTGCCAGGAACCACACGGCGGACGCAAAAACGCTCATCAAAGCAAAAAAGTTGATGTGAAATCATAAAAATGCTATTTCTCAACCACGTAAAAATATTTTGGCTACTCATAGCCAATCCAAATAAACATAACATTACAAGACCGCCATTTTGAAATTACAAGGAAATGTTATCATTATGCTAAAAGGGTTCAAACTGACATGTTATGAGTTGTATGATGCAAACCAGACGTTTGTCTGTGTCAATCGTGATCTGTGCAATATAATGCAATATAATACTATGCGTACACGTACATATATAAGTACATATGTACATATTATCACGTATTATTCCTTGCCAGAGCCATAAATCATAAAACCCAAAGGCCACGTTTAGCACTTTAGTGGGCGTTAAGGTGGAAAGTGGAATCAACTTAGTAATGGGTTGCTAGCCGCATCGCCCATTGACGTGATTCCGTAGATTCGCCCAATCCCTTGACCAGCTTTTACGATCAGCGCGGAAAGAAAAGCAGCGGCTATATTCAATGTTTTTCCTTTGATCCCAAACCATACTGGCTGGAAGATATATTAGGTATAAGTTCATTATGAAAAACGTTTTCAGATAGTCTAGCCATCATTTTATTCCACATGACTAGAGTCTAGTCATCTGGAATCAATGCGAGACACGACAAAATGGCACGGTTTGCTTTAAGGGTACACATGCATTTTTCGGGTTTTAGTGCTGGCCCCATTTCAAAAAATCCCCATTGACAAATCATATCACACACACAAAACACAGATATGTAAGGTAAGTTTTTTTTTCGGCAGTTAAAATTTTTCCCCATAAATGTTTTATATTGATAGTTATTTCATTTAATTGTCAAAATAAAGTTCTTAATGATGTGTACTAAGAACAATGATATATAAATTAAAATAATATATCATTTACTAACAATGATATATTATATAAACAAGAGGACTAAGAATAATTACATAATACACATCAATATAGCAATTATTAGCATTCCACGCGGGCAGGACTTGAACCTGCGTCTAGATCTCTGTACGATCTATGCGTTGCCAATGCGAGTAAGAGGAATCGGATATGGTGGAGAAAATCGGCGCCGGGGCTTGAAGCGCGGTGGCGTAATTGGCACCATAGATCGTACAGAGATCTAGACGCAGGATCAAGTCCTGACCGCGTGGAATTTTTTCATTTTCTTCATTCAATAAATAGGACATTGCATGCATGATTCACCTGATTGTCTGATAAAAAAGATGATTCCGTGCTTCGGAAGGCAGGTTAAGTCGTTCGTCCCGGCTGCCGTCTCATCATCCTAGGCACTACAGCCGCATGTGAACTTTGGACTGATCCAGTAAATTTCTCCAGTCGTTTCTGTTTTTGGCTTTTTCCTGCTATCCTCTGACGCCTAGTACTTTTAGGTCTTGTTGTATTCCATCCAACCATCGAAGTCTAGGTCTTCCTGGCGGTCTTCGTCCTTCAGGTTTGCCATGGAGGAGGCGCCTGGGCACTCTTTCCTCTTCCATTCGCTCTACATGTCCAGCCCATCGGAGACGCCCCACCCTTGTGCAGCTCACAATGTTTGGCTCTTTGAAGATGTTATAAAGCTCCTTATTGTACCTGGATCGCCAAGTGTCACCATCCAATACAGCGCCGAAAATGCGTCTTAGGATTTTCCTCTTAAAAATCAATAAATTGCTCTCATCCTTTTTACACAGCACCCAGGATTCCGAACCGTACATTAGAACAGGCCTTAAAAGGGTTTTATAGAGAAGAATTTTTGTTTTCCGGGGCAGGAGTTTGGACTTAAAGTATTTGAGCAAGCCGAAGTAACACTTGTTCGCTATATAGATCCTTATATAAATAGGACATTGCAGGCATGAATCACCTGATTGTCTGATAAAAAAGATGATTCCGTGCTTCGGAAGGCACGTTAAGCCGTTTGTCCCGGCTGCCATCTGGTAGTCGTTAAAGGAACCACGTCAGAGCCCCAGAGGCGGTTCTAAAGAACTCTAACACCAGGGTGTGCAGTGCATGGTCGACGGACCGTGTCACCGTGATGAATATTGCAGGAGCAATCAAACCTAATTTTAGCACATAGAACTGGGAATTTATAATCTCAATACCACAACAAAACTTTTTTATTGTTTTATTTTAAAAGCAAGCTTCTGTCAGCGTGGGCGGATTAATCAATTAACCTTGATCTTTCCTCTTCTTAAGCTCCTTATACCAGTAGACTGGCTATATTTAAACGCTTTTAGTTTTAAGAAGCTATATCAGGTTTTTATTTCGAGGAATCGCGCGAAGACGTAGATTATTTGGTGACTCATGGGAGTATATATAGATTGTAACATTATTTTGACTATGTTTTTGGAATAAATGAACTGGTCTAGCATAAAAGAAAAATCATAGAATATACCAGCTGCATCTCTACTAGTACAGTCCGTAAAAGCAGGCCGAGCGAGGGGGCTAAAACCTAAGGAGAAGAATATGTCAACAGGTGATGCGGCTAGCAACCCTATTTAATTGCATTTTCTATTTAAAAGCCCACTTATACGCTATACGTGGCTTTTGAGGTTCGTAATATTATGTATGTCTGCCTGTCTATATACATTTTTTTTATCCGCGCAATATTTGAGAAAATTACTATACAAGCCTTGGCAGCAATCAGGCATTGATGGACTTACGCATTTTCGCGTCTCCATCACTGAATATAGACCCTCTAACACCCACACATTAGTCTGTGTAAACATACATACGTACATACTATCACGTCTTTATCCCTTGCGGGGTAGACAGAGCCCAAGGTCATAAAACCTAAAGGCCACGTTTAGCATCGTAGTGTACCTGATCTGTGTAAAGAAACAAAAAATATGGTAGTAAGGAAAAGTTTTCGCTTCTCCGTCACTGAATCATCATCATCATCATCAGGTCATTTTAGTCTCCACTGCAGGAGCACGACCCTCTGTGCACTACCAGAGCAACATATCAGTAGTCAGAGGATTTGGCCTACACTCTCCACGCTGACTAGACGGGCTGGAGAGGTTTCTCTGATGTTCAGAAGCTTTGTTTAGGTTGTGTTACCTGAGTCGCCTTCTACGACATCCACGGGAAGACTTGGAGTGGTCCTATTCTACTCTGCCGGGAGCCAACGGCTGCGTCACTGAATATAGACCCTCTAATTAACACTCACACAGTAATCTGTCTTTGCAATCAAGCGAACTCAGTGCTGTTCATCGCTAAATGAATGCTTATTGTTGCTCTGTACAGCCCCTTCTGCGCAAACACACGCGTAAATTATGTAGAGTACAGAGGAGGCCTATTAGTTCCGTGACAATAATCTACCTTCTTCTTTTTGCGGTATACAGTTTCATCTTATTAATGAAATAAGATACAGGAAAAATAATGGGCAGGCACGATTTCATAAATACAGTAAAAAGTTACTAACAAAATTCAGATGTAACCCTCAAATCTCAAGTTAGGAGAAAATAGCAGATTTTTGCATTTCTAAAATTACCTTGACATACACAGAGCAAGGAAATTCAATGTATCATCATCATTTCGTGCAGGTGACACGGTCAGTCAACCATGCACATGCACACCCTGGTGTCAGAGTTCTTCGGAACCGCCTCTCGGCCTCTGTCGTGGTTCCTTTAACGACTACCAGATGGCAGCCGGGACCACCGGCTTAGCGTGCCTTCTGAAGCACGGAATCATCTTTCTTATCAGACAATCCAATCAAAGACAAAAGGTGATTCATGCCTGCAATGTCCTAACCAAACTAGAAACAACTTAACAAAGTATGCTTCCCGTGGGAATCGAACCCACGACCCCCGGGTCAACAAGGCTAACGCCTTAACCACTGGACCACGGAGGCGGTTCAATGTAGACAACAGATTTGAATTTAAGATATGTTGCTAGAATTCTTAGACATACCTATATTAGATAGAGGCATATTTGAATGTAGATCTTTGCAACTGATATGACACCGTGAATGAATCCCGAGAATTTGTCACATAACAGTCTATTTAGCACGCACCACACACATACATAAAGTAAGTGTGCGTGATCAATCGGGAGTATATATTTATATAGACCTGACTATCCTACTATTTTTTTGTAGGGCAGTCAGCTTTATTTGCCCTCGACTGTACATACGAGATCAGCTCAGTGAGATGGAGCTAGTTACTCTGCCATTCATCCATCATCATCATCATAATAAGGTCTTTGTTAGTCTTCACTGCAGGAGCACGACTCACTCTGTACTACCAGAGCCTTATATTAGCCAGATCAGTCAAAAGATTTGTACACAGACAGTTTGGAGAGGTATCTTTGATGTTTTTAAGCTTTGTTTAGCTTGCGTTTCCTAAGTCACCCTGCACGACATCTACGGGAAGACTTGAAGTGGTCCTATTCTACTCTGCCGGGAACCATTCATCCATTGAAAATTAAATACCTATCATTGTTTGGCTTAAATAATAAAAATATTATATATATGTGTAACATTTGGGTACTTTAAATTTGTGTGTCTTTCTATTAAAGAGCACACAAAGGAACAGTATGAAATTAAGTGGTGATGGTGCTATTCAATCTGCAATTCATCTATTTAATGTGAAATGTCATTGTTTAGTTTAAATAAAAGAAAACCTATCGGTTTAACATTTCTGTCCTTTAAAGTTTTCGCGCTTTTCTATATAATAGAAGTGCACACGACGGAACATTGTGAAATTAAGTGGCAATGTAGATAGTCACTCCGCTATTCATCCATTGAAATGTCATTATTTTGATAAAATAAAAGAAAACCTACAGGTTGAACATTTCTGTACTTTTAATTTTTTGCGCATTTCTATAGAAGCGCACACAAAGGAACATTATGAAATTAAGTGGCAATGGAGCAAGTCACTCCACAATCCGTCCATTATGCGTGAAAATGTAATTTTTTAATAAAAAATAAAATAAACGTTTCTGTACTTTCAATGTTTTGCGCCTTTCTATAGAAGAGCACACAAAGGAACATTATGAAATTAAGTGGCAATGGAGCTAGTCTCTCCGCAATGGCTCGGAAAACATATTTTCATTTGTCCGCCCCGTTTATGGTATGGTCGGTTAATGACAAAAGTTCTAAATTGCGTTCACAACTTCTATATACCTGGCAAATATGATCCAAATATATACATGTTTCAACTAAATTCAAAAGGAGATTCTGCATTAAACCGAAAAGTATATTACTTTTCGCAAAAATGTACTCTCATTTTTGTACACTAAAATGCAGATGACCTTTCAAAAATTTTTTTGGATGTGGTCAAAAGGTCACGTTTTGCGTATGTTGTTATCATCATCAGCCTATACTCGTCCACTGCTGGACATAGGCCTCCCCAATTGCACGCCATCGAGATCTATCTTCGGCTGCTCGCATCCAGCTCCTACCAGCCATCCTGCGCAAATCGTCACTCCACCGCGCCTGAGGACGTCCTACACTACGTTTGCCGAGACGCGGTCTCCACTCAAGAACTCGTTTGCCCCAACGGTTATCGGTTCTTCGGCTAATATGGCCAGCCCACTGCCACTTCTGCTTGCTAATCCGGTGGGCTATGTCGATGACCTTAGTTCTCTGCCGGATCACCTCATTTCTGATTTGATCCCGCAGAGAAATGCCGAGCATAGCCCTTTCCATAGCCCACTGAGCGACCTTGAACTTGTGGATCAGCCGTGCCGTTAGTGTCCACGTTTCGGCTCCGTATGTCATGACATGTATGTTGTTACTATAAGTGGAAAATGGAAAACTAATATTAATTATAGTTCCTAAGCTTTATAAGAAAAGCAGCTGAATCATTCGAAGTCTTCTCTTTACTTCCAGACCAGCAAAGAAGAAATTTTTGCGTTAAAAAGTTTTATCTTCCCATGACTTTATATTTCTTTTTTGTTACAGGTAGTAAGAAAACGCAGTATGCGGACGCCACGGAACATGTTCATAGTGAACCTAGCTATATCAGACACCCTGGTTTGCATCGTGGGGACACCGTTGACGGTGCTGGAGTTGCTGACTAAGCATTGGCCGCTGCCAGACTGGCCGAGTCTCTGTAAGGCGACTGGGGCCATCCAGGCGATATCGATTTTTGTGTCCACCATCACTATCACTGCTATCGCTTTGGATCGATATCAGGTGAGTTGCTTTTATTATTATTATGAGAAGCTCGGTGGCCCAGTGGCCGTAAGTGTTGTTGCATATTAGTTTCGACGCTAAGGCCCATCTAAACTGTTTTTAAGCGAGGACTGGACTGGGACGCCGTGTGGTTCCCGGCAGAGTAGAATTGGACCACTCCAAGTCTTCCCGTGGATGTGGTAAAAGGTGACTTAGGAAACACAAACTAAACAAAGCTGACAAACATCAAACAGACCTCTCCAACCCGTCTGGCCAGCATAGAGAGTGTAGGCCAAATCCTCTGACTGCTTAGAGAGGGTCGAGCTCCTGCAGTGGAGACTATAAAGGACCTGATGATTGCTCGAATGTTTTAGAAATGAGAAAGTAGTTCCGAAGGCTAGGTGCGCGTAGGTACCCGATGTCATAACTACAACCACCGGACAGGCAGTTGTTGTTTAGTTAAAGCAACCCATGCTGTAGCCGTATGGCTCCCGGCAGAGTAGTATAGGACCATTCCAAGTCTTCCCGTAGATGTCGTAGAAAGCGCCTTAGAAAACATAAGCTACACAAAGCTTATAAACATCATCATCATCATCATCATCAGGTCTTTCTAGTCTCCACTGCAGGAGCACGACCCTCTCTGTATTACCAGAGCCATATACTAGCCTGAGTAGTCAGAGGATTTGGCCTACATTCTCCACGCTGGCCAGACGGGTTGGAGAGGTTTCTTTGATGTTAATAAGCTTTGTTTAGCTTGTGTTTCTTTAGTCGCCTTTTACGACATCCACGGGATGACTTGGAGTGGTCCTATTCTACTCTGCCGGGAACCACACGACGAAACATCGAAGACACCCTATCCAACCCGTCTGGCCAGCAAGGAGAGTGTAGGCTGCTAGTACTAATTATGGCTATGATAGTACAGAGAGGGTCGTGCTCTACAGTGGAGTCTTTAAAGATCTGATGATGATGATGACGATGATGCAAATCAACCACGGGGATTGTCACTCCTTGTATAGATGGTCACAGGTGGCATATTAAAATCCCGAGCTCCTCCGTGCTTCGAAATGAACATTAAACTGTTGGTCTGGGCTGTCATCATTGATGGCAGTTGTTAAACCTATGTCGGATGGTTTAAGAAAGCTTGAAAATTCTGATACAGTGTTGGTCACATGCATGCACGAAAAATAAGCAAACCAAAAAAATATATACTACCGAATTGATAACCTCCTTTTTCGGAATAGGTTAAAATTAAATTTTGTGTGATGCCATTTAGATTGAATGGTAAAATGAGGTGAAGGGTGTAAATCTAGCAATTTATATATTATGGTGAAAAAAAAAAACAAGCACATACATGCACTCTAAAAACAGTACCCTCCCTTTTTGGGCAGTCGTATACTAAAAGTCAGCAACACGCAGCTTTTATATACATTGAGCTCAGGATTTCTCAAATATAGTAGGAATTTACCTTCATTAAATGAGCTTTTTGTGTTAAGGCTTGAAAACTTCGACTTTCGCCTAGATTGGCCTAATGAGAGCCATTATGAGATGACTTTCACTAATTAGAGTAACTCTTTACATACAAAACTTTTTAATATCCTGCCTAGATCCTATCCCCTATCCTGCCTGGAGAAAACAGAGATTTCATTTTCGAGCTCCGTGGCGCAGTGGTCAACACGCCAGCCTGCGACACGGAGGTCCCGGGTTCGATCCCCGGCCAGGTCAATATGGACAATGATCTTTTTCAGATTGACCTGGGTCTTGGGTGTTTATCCATATAAGTATATGTTTTAAAATTTAGTATCGTTGAGTTAGTATCCCACGACACAAGTTCACAACTCACTGTGGGGCTAGCTCAATTTGTGTGATATGTATTTTATTATTTATTTATTATTAATAGAAACTGTTTGCGATGCATTAGAAAAACCCTACAAATTATTCTTTCAACTACTGTTTACAATTTAAAGTGAGAACGTGAAGCTTCCTTTAGAGATTTTGTCAAAAACCGGCCAAGTGCGTGTCGGGCCACGCGCAGTGTAGGGTTCCGTAGTTGCAAATGATAACTTTGAGTTTACATTGTTTACACTCGCGCGTCACAGTTTAACGACAAAAAACATCTAACAATGAAAACTGTATGAAATTTTACATTTTCGAGTACATTTTATATGTTGGTTGCCTATAACTGTTTAGTCTGTGCTTAGTACTCAGCTCTGATAGTTTTCCTTTCAACTTTAGTATATATACTACTGCTGTAATTTTTTTCACGTATTTATATATTATAACCGTTTAGTAGATAGACAGTTACCTCTAAAAAAAATTTGTAAACCAAATTTCGGTCGTGCTTCTGCAGTGGACACTAGAAAGACCTGATGATGATATCCAATGATGCGTTCTGTAATGTACTAAAGATCAGCCAAGTGCAAGTCGGACTTACGCACGAAGGGTCTCGTATCCGTATCTTTACAACATAGACTATCGAGTAAAAATCCCCAAAAAAAATCACGTTTGTTGTATGGGAGCCCCCATTAATTTATTTTTTTACTTTTTATGTGTGATAATAAATAAATAAATATATACTGACAAATCACACAGATTGACCTAGCCCCAAAGTAAGTTCGAGACTTGTGTTATGGGACACTAACTGCAACGATACTATATTTTATAACATATAAACTTACAAATATAAAGATATACATCCAATGTGATTAAACTTAATATCCTGTGAATAAACCGCGAAAACAACACGTTTGTTGTATGAAAGACTCCTAGATTTTTATTATGTTCTGTTCTTAGTATTTTCAGTTATAACAGCAACAAAATACATCATCGGTGAATAATTTTGCCTAACTATGATCATTTGATACAACTTGGTGACATACAGACAGATGGAGACGGACGGATGGCCAGTGAAGTCTAGTGTAGTATAGGATCTTTGGGTACAGAACCGTAAAAATAATACCTTTAGTACCAAAATGGCTCATGAATAATTTCAGTTTCAAGATATATTTGCATTATTAGTCAATTTGGCAACTTGTTCCCGATGACGTAACCCGCTTTACGCTATTTCAAGATATCGACTAATCGAGTAAAAACGACTGTGATTGTTTAGACGTCCAGTTATCAAGATCTTGGAAACCATTTACCTATGTTACTTATTAATAAGGGTTCCGTACTATAATTTATACAATACAACATTTGACTATCGAGCAAAAACCGCCAAAAAATGGCAGAGCTTAAATATTTATTTTCTTCTGTTTTTAGGTATTTTTTGTTATTGCGGCAACAGAAATACATCATCTGTGAACATTTTAACTGTCTAGCTATCACAGTTCTTTAAATACAGCTTGGTAATCGACAGACAGATGGCCGAACAGAGATATCTTAGTTATAGGGTCCTTTTAGTACCCAAATGGCTCAATTATAATTTCAGTTCAAGACAGATTTGAATATCAGTTAATTTGGCAACATGTTCCCGATGATGTAAACCGCTTTACGCTATTTCAAGATATCGACTAATCGAGTAAACACGACTGTGATTGTTTAGACGTCTAGTTATCAAGGTCTTGGAAACCATTTACCTATGTTACTTATTAAGAAGGGTTCCGTACCATAATTTATACTATACGACATTAAACTATCGAGCAAAAACGGAAAAAAAATGGCAGAGCTCCGTAAACATTTATTTTCTTCTGTTTTTAGGTATTTGTTGTTATTGCGGCAACAGAAATACGTCATCTGTGAACATTTCAACTGTCTAGCTATCATAGTTCATTAAATACAGCTTGGTAATTGACAGACAGATGGTTGAACAGAGATATCTTAGTTATAGGGTCCTTTTAGTACCCACATGGCTCATTTATAATTTCATTTCAAGACAGATTTGAATATCAGTCAATTTGGCAACATGTTCCCGATGATGTAACCCGCTTTACGCTATTTCAAGATATCGACTAATCGAGTAAACATGACTGTGATTGTTTAGACGCCTAGTTATCCAGATCCCGGAAACTATTTGGGAAATGTTATTTATTATGTTCCGCTGCTTTGATTTCGTGAGTATCGGTAGATATTCTCATACATTGGCCTTATTAGATGGATTCTAACGGTTTTCGGGTATTATAGAGCAAATAATTCCAATGAAGCTCGCCGATAAGACATTCCTTGCTCTGTGTCGGGTATACAAACCAAAAAGGAGTTCTAATTATTTTATTCAAATACTACACTAATCAGCTGGTCAAATAATGGAGTCTTTTTTGTGATTTTTTTTCAAACAATAGGGTGTATGCACGTAATTTTTTTATTTGCTTAGTATAATCCTTAATAACCACAGTAAAAAAATATGAAAGAAATTTTAAAATATCTTAATTAACGACGAAGATGTGAAACTTTAAAATTTGAATAAGAAAGAGAAGTCTGATATGGACTAGTGACGTCATAGTCTATGTCATGCATACATTTGCCATACAAAATAGTGTTTTCGCGAGTGAAATAGACATATTTTCGTAAAATCGTTTTATCACGTTCGTTTTTCAACCAAATTTTGTTCTGTTTTCACTTTCAGTACTTTACTATTGAATATTTTTGGATAAACTGGTAAGATGACAGATATTTTTTTTATGCATATTCCCTATTTTGTAATATATAGTGATTCGGATTCCTAGATCTAAATTTTGCCGGAGGTTTAGGGTTCAGAATACAGAGAATGAAAATATTATAATACATACATACGGACAAATCACGCAGATTGAGCTAGCCCTTAAGTAAGTTCGAGACTTGTGTTATGGGATACTAACTCAACGATACTATATTATATAATAGATACTTATATAGATAGATAATCATCCAAGACCCAGGTCAATCTAAAAAAAGATCATTTTTCATCTTGACCTGACCGGGGATCGAATTCGGGACCATCCGTGTCGCAGGCAGGCGTGTTGACCGCTGCGCTACGGAGCTCGTCATCTAGTATACAATAAACTAAATTACAGTATACAATAACAATCCCAACTAATATTATAAATGCGAAAGTGAGTTTGTTTGTTTATTTGTTTGTTTGTTACGCTTTCACGCCATATCTACTGAACCGATCATCATGGAATTTTGCATACACATAGGTTCGGGTACCGAGAAGGACATAGGCTATATATAACGCGGGCGAAGCCGCGGGTAACAGCTAGTATATAATAATAAGAGAGGTTCCCACACAACAAACATGATTTATTTGTTGTTTTTGCTCGATAGCCTAACGTTGTATAGATAATGGTTCAGTGCGCGAGTCCGACTCGCACTTGGGCAATTTTATATGTCATTTTTGTAATGAGCGTAGGCTCTGTCGACCCCGTAAGAAATGAAAACGTGATTAGTAAGCATTATCTTTGTTTTCTTATTCAATTAACTTTTATTACTGGGGTAACGTTACGGTAAACTCTCGCTTCCTGCCATCCAATAAAAGCAGGTCAATGCGGGGTTTATGCAAAACGGAGCCCATATTTATTAGGCTATATCCACTGCGACGGCCAATAATGTCTCGAACCAAACAAATTACACGAGTCGTAACTTCAGTGAGCTATTCCCATTCATCACGACCGTGTACGGGGCACTTTCTATTGTTCCCGAAGTTTATGGAAGATACAGCAAATTCTATACATCAAATTTGATATCATTTAAATAAAATAAAAAGTGGTACACCGGAAGTGCCAATAGAAGTGAAAACTTAACAATTACGTGCGTATTATTTGAATCGTCAAATAATATTATATTTTTCAGGAAATACCTTGAAATATAAACAGAGGTGTTGGCTTTTTGGTAACGGTTTCATAGGTCAATGGTTTATTTCCAATCTCAAAATTGCCCCACGCGAATTTGAGTTTTTACTTCAAAACTACAGTGGCACTCCGGGAGTGCAGGTAGAAGGGCAAACTTAAACAATTTCATACACAATATATTACAATGTTTGTGTATTTCATATAGTTATTTATAGTATAGTAAGTTACTTTTATTACTGGGGTAACGTTACGGTAAACTCTTGCTTTCTGCCATCCAATAAAAGCAGGTCAATGCGGGGTTTATGCAAAACGGAGCCCATATTTATTAGGCTATATCCACTGCGACGGCCAATAATGTCTCGAACCAAACAAATTACGCTAGTCGTGACTTCAGTGAGCTATTCGCATTCATCACGACCGTGTACGGGGCACTTTCTATTTTTCCCGAAGTTTATGGAAGATACAGCAAATTCTATACATCAAATTTGATATCATTTAAATAAAATAAAAAGTGGTACACCGGAAGTGCCAATAGAAGTGAAAACTTAACAATTACGTGCGTATTATTTGAATCGTCAAATAATATTATATTTTTCAGGAAATACCTTGAAATATAAACAGAGGTGTTGGCTTTTTGGTAACGGTTTCATAGGTCAATGGTTTATTTCCAATCTCAAAATTGCCCCACGCGAATTTGAGTTTTTACTTCAAAACTACAGTGGCACTCCGGGAGTGCAGGTAGAAGGGCAAACTTAAACAATTTCATACACAATATATTACAATGTTTGTGTATTTCATATAGTTATTTATAGTATAGTAAGTTACTTTTATTACTGTGGTAACGTTACGGTAAACTCTTGCTTTCTGCCATCCAATAAAAGCAGGTCAATGCGGGGTTTATGCAAAACGGAGCCCATATTTATTAGGCTATATCCACTGCGACGGCCAATAATGTCTCGAACCAAACAAATTACGCTAGTCGTAACTTCAGTGAGCTATTCGCATTCATCACGACCGTGTACGGGGCACTTTCTATTGTTCCCGAAGTTGATGGAAGATACAGCAAATTCTATACATCAAATTTGATATCATTTAAATAAAATAAAAAGTGGTACACCGGAAGCGCCAATAGAAGTGAAAACTTAACAATTACGTGCGTATTATTTGAAACGTCAAATAATATTATATTTTTCAGGAAATACCTTGAAATATAAACAGAGGTGTTGGCTTTTTGGTAACGGTTTCATAGGTCAATGGTTTATTTCCAATCTCAAAATTGCCCCACGCGAATTTGAGTTTTTACTTCAAAACTACAGTGGCACTCCGGGAGTGCAGGTAGAAGGGCAAACTTAAACAATTTCATACACAATATATTACAATGTTTGTGTATTTCATATAGTTATTTATAGTATAGTAAGTTACTTTTATTACTGGGGTAACGTTACGGTAAACTCTTGCTTTCTGCCATCCAATAAAAGCAGGTCAATGCGGGGTTTATGCAAAACGGAGCCCATATTTATTAGGCTATATCCACTGCGACGGCCAATAATGTCTCGAACCAAACAAATTACGCTAGTCGTAACTTCAGTGAGCTATTCACATTCATCACGACCGTGTACGGGGCACTTTCTATTGTTCCCGAAGTTTATGGAAGATACAGCAAATTCTATACATCAAATTTGATATCATTTAAATAAAATAAAAAGTGGTACACCGGAAGTGCCAATAGAAGTGAAAACTTAACAATTA
This sequence comes from Rhodophaea formosa, assembly GCA_963082605.1. Classification (NCBI taxonomy): domain Eukaryota; kingdom Metazoa; phylum Arthropoda; class Insecta; order Lepidoptera; family Pyralidae; genus Rhodophaea; species Rhodophaea formosa. The sequence continues at coordinate 5,361,375 of OY720225.1, read as the reverse complement.
CGTGCGTATTATTTGAATCGTCAAATAATATTATATTTTTCAGGAAATACCTTGAAATATAAACAGAGGTGTTGGCTTTTTGGTAACGGTTTCATAGGTCAATGGTTTATTTCCAATCTCAAAATTGCCCCACGCGAATTTGAGTTTTTACTTCAAAACTACAGTGGCACTCCGGGAGTGCAGGTAGAAGGGCAAACTTAAACAATTTCATACACAATATATTACAATGTTTGTGTATTTCATATAGTTATTTATAGTATAGTAAGTTACTTTTATTACTGGGGTAACGTTACGGTAAACTCGTGCTTCCTGGTATTTAATAAAAGCAGGTCAATGCGGGGTTTATGCAAAACGGAGCCCATATTTATTAGGCTATATCCACTGCGACGGCCAATAATGTCTCGAACCAAACAAATTACGCTAGTCGTAACTTCAGTGAGCTATTCGCATTCATCACGACCGTGTACGAGGCACTTTGTATTGTTCCGGAATTTTATTGAAGACATTTTATAGATATAGGTAAGATAATAAATATTTTTTTTATCCAAATCATCATCAGGTCTTTTTTAGACTCCACTGCAGGAGCATGACCCTCTCTGTACTACCAGAGCCATATATTGGCCAGATCAGTCAGAGGATAATTTACACAGATAACTACAATTCATTTTTGTTAGTTTTCAATTCGCTTAGAAAAATTTAATAACTAATTAAAAATAACCTTTTCGAGATATACGCTCAAATAACAATATTTTTGATGACGCAGTTTTTAAAAACAAAGGAGTAGTAAGATATTCGAGATATAAATTTCACGTTTTGTGATGTCATTTGTGGATGCATTTTTCCAACCCTTATTTTATCCTCTCCCAATAAATTTTCATACATTTTTTTTTACAGACATCATATATAATAATTATGTTAATAAGATAATTGATTTTCTCCTTTATTCCAAAAAAAAAAAACAAAAGCGTCACTTGGAGTTAATTTAAAATTCATTAATTTTATGAAACGTAGCTAAATAGGTTGGCAAATTTATATTGTAAATGACCATAACATCACAATTTAAATTCTATTTATTGCAAATCAATGATTATTAATCTTAATCGTATAACAATCCCATATATCTGGGATTGCGAATTATCCCAACTCCACAAACCCTTATCACAGCGGCTTCGTTGTGGCTGGACAATAAACTAATGCTTTAAGAGAATAATAATCACGTAGTGGAGAGTCGAATTTAAGTTAAATACGGATTAAAACGTAGTGAAATATGATTGATATCTGACTGATTTTATAAAGAGGAAAAATTTGTGTGTTTGTATATTACAAACACATAAATCTTCATCATCATCTTATCCACTGATAAACTCAAAAACAGCAGACTGGTTTAAAAACTTCACTAGAAGAAAAATTCGTTATTAGCGAGTAGCTAAAGCTATATTTTGTTTGTTTGTTTTTTGTATGTGTAAGTGGCCAACACTGGTGTCAGATTTTTCAAGCTGCCTTAAGGCATCTGATATAGCTTAACGACTGCCATCAATGATGACAGCCGGGACCAACGGCTTAACGTGCCTTCCGAAGCACGGAGGAGTTTGAGATATTTTTATGCCACTTGCGGTCACCCATCCAAGTAGGGACTGCACCAGGGGTTGCTTAACATACGTAAGCGCTCATAAAGCTCACACCCACTGGGCCATTGGGCTCCTCCTAAAGCTATATTGTATGTGTGTTGTATGGAAGCCCCTTAAATATTTATTTTATTCTTTTTTTAGTATTTGCTGTTATAGCGGCAACAGAAATGCATCATCTGTGAAAATTTCAACTGTCTAGCTATCACGGTTTATGACATACAACCTGCGCGACAGACAGACAGACATCGAAGTCTCAGTTATACCCGTTTTTATCCTCTGGGTACGGAACCCTCAATAGTGACCATCATAACATTGAACACCCTAGTTGTCAAAAGTTAGCAAATAGGTTTGCAGGCTGTGTTGACAGGCTCTAAATCTTGCAACAATCCCGAATATTTGGGATCTTGAATTATACTAACATTACCAACCATTGTCCTTGCGGCTTTCTCGTGCCTGGACAATAACTTTCGATTATTTGAAAACAATTGACAGCCTTCGTGGCGCAGTGGTTAACACTCCAGCCTGCGACACGAGGGGTTCGATCCTCGGTCAGGTCATGATAGAAAATGATATTTTTTCAGATTAGCCTGGGTCTTAAATGTTTAAATCTATTTAAGTATCACTAACATAATATAAAACAAAGTCCTCCGCCGCGTCTGTCTGTTCGCAATAAACTTATAAACTATTATACGGATTTTATGTGGTTTTCACCAACAAATAGAGTAATGCATGAGGAATGTTTATAGATATAATTCATCCCGAAGCTAGTCAATTATAAAATACTAGCTGTTTCCCGCGGCTTCGCCCGCGTGATATATAGCCTATGTCCTTTTTAGTACCCTAACCTATGTGTATGCAAAATTTCATGATGGTCGGTTCAGTAGTTTGGGCATGAAAGCGTCACAAACAAACAAACTCACTTTCGCATTAATAATATTATAGTTAGGAAGTTAGGATAGTATCGTTGAGTTAGTATCTCACGCCACATGTTCACAACTTATTGTGGAGCTCGTTGTATACAAACTTATTTTACATTTACTTATATAATACTTTAAAGAATTTTCTTAACAATGAACCAAAGCTTCATTAGGGTTCCGTTATAAACTAGGAACCCTTATAGTTTCGCCATGTCTATCTGTCTGTCTGTCCGTCTGTCTGTCCGTTCGCGGTTTTACTCAGAGACTATAAGTACTAGAAAGCTGTATATTAATCATGCCAGAAAAGTGGTAGAAAAAATTATTGAGAATTTTTTGTATAGGGTATCTCCCATACAAGTAAAGAGTGAGTAATACACACTTCTTACGTAAATATGATAATATGTTTATTATGCGAGTATTCTACAGCGTTCCCAATCCGCTATTTCCGTTCAATACGTATTGATTTTCTACACTCCATTATTTATCGGCGCAGTCTGATGAACTGAGCCAGACACTGCAATTGATAACACTTAATATAATGCGATAACAAACGGTGTAAAATAGACACCTTTTGCAGTATTGAAACTCTATTAATTGATTTTTATATCATCTTTAGACTTTACTTTTTTGCACCGTAATGAATATTCTCATTATCTGTCCTTAACTTAAACTGTTTTTTATAACTAATATTAGCACCCCTAAGAATTTTCAGCAACATTCCCACATGCTTCATGCCTGTGGCTGCAACTAACCATCGCAAAAATTTGTTCTAAAGTTGCAAATTTTTTTAACAATATTTCGTCTGAAATTATAAGTCGACGAGAGGAAGAAGTCCTCTGCTAGACACCGGCCTCCCCCGAGGATTCCCTAATGATGAAAATCCTGGGCTTTGCGTACAGATTTAAGATTTTGCTGTATGGCGTTTGCTTTGCTAGAGGTGGTGATTTCACCACCTCTAGCAAACGGGTTGGTAAGCACAGTTTGCTTGGCTGGCTTATATTGGTGCTGATGCTACTGCACTGCATTGAAACGGATTTTGTTGGACTGGGGGAACATCATCATCATCATCATCATCAGGTCTTTCTAGTCTCCACTGCAGGAGCACGACCCTCTCTGTACTACAAAAACCATATACTAGCCTTAGTAGTCAAGAGGATTTGGCCTACACTCTCCACGCTGGCCAGACGGGTTGGAGAGGTCTCATTGATGTTAATAAGCTTTGTTTAGCTTGTGTTTCCTTAGTCGCCTTTTACGACATCCACGGGATGACTTGGAGTGATCCTATTCTACTCTGCCGGGAACCACACGGACTGGGGGAACGGAATAAAGATATTTGGGATGCTACTTGCTCGGATGGATTAGGAACTCATCCCCTAATTAGCAGCTCGGGAGGCCGGGCGCACATACCTGATGCCATATCATCAGCCATCGGATAATCAGTTGAAGATGAGATCCCTGTCCGTCCATAGACTCTAGATTATTATAAAATAATAGAATTCTTTTGTCCACAGTTGATCGTCTACGCAACGCCACAGTCAGGTCTCCACACGATGGGGGCAGTCCTCATAATGTGCATCATCTGGATGGTAGCCTTCGCCCTGGCTTCCCCACTCTACATCTTCAGAAACCTCAAGATCTACAAACTAGGCTTCATGCTATCCGGCATGGACCTGGACTCTATCAGCTTTTGCATAGAAGACTGGCCAATAGAAAAAGGAAGAGCCATATACTCTGTCTTGAGTCTAATCTTCCAATATTTATTACCAGTTTTAGTCGTAGTTCTAGCACATATTCAAATACATAGAAGATTACAAGGCAGGAGAAGAAGTAGAAGAAAGGCTCCGGCTATGTTAATAGCTATAGCTGTGACTTACGTCATAAGCTGGTTACCTTTAAACGTCTTTAACTTAGTAGCAGATTTCAGTCAAGAACCAATCCTAGAAGAGAAACCGTTGACTATAACTTATGCTGTGTGTCATATGTTTGGCATGTCCAGTGCGGTATCCAATCCTCTACTCTACGGCTGGTTGAATGACAACTTCAGGAAGGAGTTTGAAGAAATTTTGTGCTGTAAACGACAGGGTCAGTTGAAAAAGAATATGAGGACCAATAATAGGAAAATGGACACAGAGTTGACGGCTCTGCAAATGGACGCCGTCACGACGAACACGAAGACGTCTCAATGCTCTCAGATTTTCTGACTAAAGTCTTGCTTTAAGTAGCAAGAAAATAGTGTTGAAATGCAAGTCATATAATTATGAACAGTGTCAATTCATGGATCTAAGTGTTCCGTTTTATTTGATGAAGGGTTATAATAGGATGTTTGTGTACACAATTTAGATTTCATTGCTTACTAATTGCCTTATCATGTGTGTGTTGGGATAGTGTTTTTCAACCCGTGGACTGTGACCCCTCGGGAGGTCGTAAACGCCTGGCCACTCACCCTAAAGCGATACCTTACTTTTTCCCTACTTATATTTAGTGTTTACTTTCAGAGCTCTCGCTGCTCTTTTCAAAATCCGATACCAGTATATCTGACCCAAATACGATAAAAATAATGTAACAAGATACATCCAGGCGATTTTTGCTATGGATCGCTTGAATAATTCATAAAGTGGGCACATATCCAAAAAGGTTGAAAATCACTGGTTTGGAATATTGTGTTTTCATGGAAGTCCTCATTGTAGTTAAAATTGTGTTTGGTTTAAGGTGTGTCTAGACTATGTAACTATTAGTACGTTACACATATACTGTCCGTAGTGTACGTGTGTTTATTCATAAAATTGTCTTGAAACACACATTGTAGTAGAGAGGCAATCACAAAACAACTACAAAATAATGCAGATTCCTCTGGTACAGATGGAGTGCGTAAGACAAGGTTTGAAGTCATGCATACTTTTATATGACAGTCAATTTTATGATTAATATTAACGGGAACCTATTACTTATTTATTTTCACTGACGTTACTCTGGAGTTACATCCATAGTAGCAGCAAACAGTTGAGTCTGCAAGAAACGTTCGTGCAAACTTCTGTTAATATTAATAATGTGTCTGAAGCGCAAATGCTTAAAAATAATAGTCAATATAATTGCTACATTTATGCACTCCTTAAGCAGTAACCCTAAACTGTAAGCAAGACGTTATGAAAAAATATGCGGACGCTACAAAACCTCATAAACATGTGTAATTAGTTTTACTATGTGTTCAAGACCCTCACAACATATCATACGAGGTACTCATAGTTTTGTGTTGCCTATTTCATGCATGATCCAGTTAAAGGTAAAATTTAAAGTTCGGTGGCAACAAGCGGCGGTAGAAAGTGTTCCCGCGACACTTGCATTCTTGGCCGACGCGGCGATGTCACGACTTTTTTTTATGGAACGGCAGCAACACCCTTTGCCAACATTAAAAGTCATTCCACAAAAATCTATAGTAATAAACTAGTAGTGACGCCGGTCGTGGTGACAAGTGTTGCTGCCGCAGAACTTTGAAGTTTACCATAAACATCATAAAACACTTTGGAAATGTTTAAATTTACATTTTGTGCAATAATGTACCACTATTTTTCCTTGTTAAAGCACCCTTGATAATAATTAGAGGTGGTGGAATTATTAATTATTCTATTCTTTTTACAAATGTTTTTAAATAATATTGTTAACATGTTACATCGTCTGGACCTACTAATGACGTCACAAGCATAGATGAAAACAAAGAAGATAAAAAATAAAAGGTAAAAATTAAAATATGACGAATCAGTGTAATTAAAAAAAACCTATACGTCGATCGACAAATCAAATAATATAATACGTCAGCTAAAGGTTAGCTTGAGATGCAATTATAGATGTTGATTAATTATCATTGTTTATCGAAGAAACTGCGAAAAAAAGGTAAAATTTGGTAAAAAAAATTGCAATAAATAAACTCTTATCCAGGCATAGCTAAATAAATTCAAATCCGCTAAAGAGAAAACGTTGAAATAACGTGAAAGTGCAACCTAATTACATCAAAATGAATAATGAAACAATCTTGGTTGATTTTTATAATTAGAGACATTTTGAGACTTAGAAAGGTACCTAATCTATGAGACGAGTCTGTTCCCACTGATATATAGAGTTTATTCTTTATTCACTTTAAGAGAAATCGTCGTCTGTTACAACCAATATATAGTAAAGTATAATATTGTAACACTGCGTTCTAAACCCAACCAAGATGAAGCTTCCCCGAGAGTCAACTAGATGGCGCTGTGCGAATATTAGAACGCGCTATCGAGATTTTTTCACAAACAGCGAGGTCAGTGCCCGAGTGTGGACCGGGTATCCTCCTTCAATAGGTACCTAGTGCTACTGAACGGAAACCCGTGATTAGTACTAGACTTTATTGTAAGGGACTGTGCTAGGATACCCAGCCTTCCCACAGCTATTAGGATCTTTGTAAATCTTAGCGTGACTAATCATTGCTTTGAGTCACAATAAATTTCTACCCATACTAAACGCTCGACCGTTTTATTTCGCCCCGCGCCTCTCTGCTTCATCTGGCGCCCGCAGTTGGGGCCAAGTTCGCCACGCCGCGCACGCCGTTGTCATCGACCACCTCGTGGACACCGACAGCAACGCGCACGCTCGTACCCGTTTCACACGACGTAACCCAAGCATCCGCGCCGTGGATACGCCGAGTACGCCGGTCACGCCGATCACGCCGGATACATTTTGGGGTACGCCGACATCATCGGATACGCCTGTGCCGTGCCACGTGGTGTACATGAAGGAAGAAGATATTCTGGAGCGCGCCGACTCGGACTCGGACTCAGAAACCTACGTAACGCAGCGACGCAGGGTGGATAAACGACGAGCGAACGAGCAATCTCCGAACGCAGACATGGCCAATGTTAGCATTTCCACCGAACAATTCCGTGACTTGGTGACGTCCCTCACAGCAGCTGCGACACAAGCGAGCAACCAGGGAACGTCAAGGTCCTTCACGCACGCCAAATTCTCGTATGACGGCAGTCGAGACTCTGCGCAAGTAGAGGAGTTTTTAGCGGCAGCATCCATTTTCAAGAGTGTCCATCATATCTCCGATAAGGAGGCTATACTCAGCCTGCCGTTGATACTCAAAAAAGACGCTGCTACCTGGTGGCTTGGCGTTAAGAGTAGCATTGCTGAATGGGAGGAATTTGAAACGCGTCTCCGACACGCTTTTGCACCCAAGAAGCCCGGTTATATGGTCTTTCAAGAGATGTTTGCCTCCAAGCAGCCCCCCGATATGGCCACAGAAGTATTCATCGCAAAGAGCCGTGCCCTCCTGGCGCAACTGCCATCTCCAGGCCTCAATGAATCGCAGCAAATGGACGTCATCTATGGGCAACTTAACATCGCGATTAGGGAAAAGGTGCCCCGCGAGTCGGTCAGTACTTTCAATGAGCTACTGGATGCTGCAAGAAGTGCTGAAGAGATTCTTCGGGAGAAACCGAAGGCACCACTTACTCAAACCAAGCCAAAGAAACCCAGGTGTGACTTCTGTAGGAACCAGGGACACACCACAGATGAATGTCGGAAGCGACAGAGATTTTTGCAAGCCCAGGCAACGACGGTAAAACAAGAGAGCTCTACTCAAGCGCCTTCTCCTTCGCGTCCTACCTTCTCTTGCTACGGCTGCGGCGCACCCGGGGTTGTGCGAAGCAAGTGCCCCACTTGTATGGCAGCTAGGCAGCACACACTCAAGTCTGACAAGGTCGAGTTCTGCTCCTTGAATTTAAGCACGGACGCCCGTGCTAGGCCTGTAATAGGAATAGGAATTTACGACACCGCTGGAGTAGCCTACGTGGATACGTGTGCCAGATCCAGCGTAGCTTCATACCAGCTCTATCAGCAGTTGAAGCAACGTGGCTGCCGGTTCGCAAAGGAACCAGTCACGGTTACTATGGCGGATGGAGTTAGAAGACGTCAAGAAATCCTCTCCGTCAAAGTCCCCGTAAATATATGTGATCGAGTCATACCCACCACGTTCATCGTGTTACCGGAGTCCCGGGAAAATAAAACACTGCTTGGTGTCGGGTTCATACAAGACGCGGGCATGGTGCTGGATGTACCTCAGTTATGCTGGTACTTCATTGATCATCCAGCCAAGATGTATGATCTGGATCTAGAGGACGAACAAGATTATCCCCACCAACCCGGTATCAGAAGAAATCAACACGCAGTTGCACCAGTTAGCGCGGAACGTCGCAACCAACCGCTTCCTTCGGCGTCATCGTACTGTGGCCCGGTAGAAGCAGATGAAGCGCCAAAGAGAAGCCGCACATTGTTTGATGGATTTTCACCAAGGTTTTTAGACTATATGTATGATGATGCGAGGCGAAGCATTGAGAGTGCGGAGGTAAACTTGTCCCCTCATGCAGAGGCGTTATTTGCTGGCTATACATGGGAGGATGTCGGGATTAACTTGTTTTCCATTGAAGAAGTCGATATAGGAACTTCAGATGACAGTCAAAGAAAGCAACTGGTAGATCTTCTCAGTACCCATGAAGAAGTATTTCAACCAAGTAAGGCACCCACTACTCTTGCAGAACACGCCATTGATACTGGAGACCATAGCCCGATTGCAGTTCCTCCCTATCGGATGTCACCAGCAAGACGTGAAATGGTAAAGAAGGAAATCGCTACGATGCTCGAAGAAGGGATAATCCAGCCTTCTACTTCCCCTTGGGCGGCTCCAATTGTGATGGTTCCTAAGAAGGATGGATCCCTGCGATTTTGCGTGGACTACAGACGATTAAATTCAATAACTGTACCGGACTCTTACCCCATGCCTCGAATAGATGACCTGCTCCACGAAGCCAAGGTGACACCTTTCATGACTACTTTGGACCTGCGAGCCGGCTACTGGCAGGTAAAAATAAGAGAAAGAGACCAAGACAAGTCTAGCTTCATATCGCCGGTGGGACTGTTCAAATTTACCCGAATGGCATTTGGATTGCGTAATGCACCAGCCACCTTTCAGCGTATGATCGACCGGGTCAGAGCATTGGCTAGTGACGTCAAAATGTGTGCCTATCTCGATGACCTAATAATTCTTTCATCTTCTTTCGAGAACCACATGAAGGACCTTGATCAGGTACTAAATATTCTGAAGAAACACTATCTGTCAATAAGTCCCTCGAAGTGTCACTTTTGCTGCGCGGCTGTCAAGTATTTGGGTCACATCATTACGCCCCATGGCTTGCAAGTAGATCCGGACAAGGTAGCTGCTATAACGAAAATGCCTCCACCGAATAATTTGAAGCACCTGTTGTCGTTTATACAGACATGTTCCTGGTACCGTCGCTTCATACCGAAATTTTCAGAGGTCTGTGAACCATTGACGAGATTGACAAAGAAAAATGCAACGTTCGAGTGGCAAGAAGAGCAGCGAAAATCTTTTGAGTCCCTCAAGAGTTACTTAACCACGGCCCCAATTCTAAAGCAAGCAGACGCGAACGCTCCATACACTCTGAAAACCGACGCTAGCAGCTATGCCATAGGTGCTGTTCTAGAGCAGGGGGAGGGTGAAAATGAACACCCCATCGAATATGCCAGCAGATTGCTTACGCCCCCAGAAAGGAATTATAGCACTACGGAGCGCGAAGCTCTAGCCGTTGTATGGGCCCTCGGAAAATTTAGAGGATACGTGGAAGGTACCCGAGTAACGGTTATAACCGACCATCAAGCCCTTAGGTGGTTGATGTCTCTCAAGACTCCTACTGGGCGATTAGCACGTTGGGCACTTCTTCTTCAATCGTTCGATCTCACTATAAAGTATGCTCCAGGCAAAACAAATGTCGTGGCTGATGCTTTGTCCCGACCGTTCTGCACCGAAGAAAGCAATAGCTATTGTGGATTATGTAGTGTCATCCTCGATGTTACCACTCGAAGCTCAGCTGAAATACGCCAGGAACAGCTTAGAGATGATAGCATAGCTCGAATCATAAATTCATTGGAGTCTGAGAGAAATGAAGACGCCGTATACTGGAGTGGTAAGGGCTATGTGATGAATAACGGCATCCTCTACAAATATGAACCAGAAGGTGATGGAGAGAATGCACAACTTGTAGTGCCACAACACGAATGGAAGAATATCCTAGAGACTTACCATGACGATCAGTTAGCGGGACATTATGGAGTTGACAAGACATACCAAAGAATAGCTCATCGCTACTTTGGAAAGGCATGAGAAAGTATATAGAGGCCTACACCAAGAATTGCTTGGCATGCCAACGATTCAAACCCTCGAATTTGAAGCCAGCTGGTCTACTACAAACCACAGCCTTAAACCAAAGGTTTGAATCCCTATCCTTTGATCTATTTGGACCTCTACCCACTACACCCACTGGGGAAAACTGGATTCTTATTGTTGAAGACATCGCTACGGGCTGGGTAGAACTATTCGCTCTAAAATCCGCAACTGCTGAAGTATGTGCGTCGATGCTTTTAAATGAAGTATTCCTCCGATATGGGATGCCTCGGCGAATACATAGCGACAACGGTCCCCAATTTGTGAGCGCCGTAATGCAGCATGCTACCTTTTGCCTGGATATAAAGCACACGTTCACCCCCGTTTATCATCCAGCTGCAAACCCGGTGGAGCGTAAAAACCGGGATCTCAAGACTCAGCTTGCCATTCTAGTACAGGGAAAACATAGCAACTGGGCAGAAAAGCTCCCATGCATACGATTTGCTATGAATACGGCCACTAGTTTAGTTACTGGTTACACGCCCGCATACCTCACATTCGCTCGTGAATTAAGAACTCCGGATGATATTCAGCACGACCTGAGGCAGGTAGCGCTCTCCGAAAACTTTGTGCCGGAGATAACTCCGAAGTTGTTGACCCTGGCCGATACGTTTAAACGGGCTAAGGAAGTTCGGGAAGGCAAAGAAGAAGTGAGGAAAGAGCGTGCTGATAAAGGACGTAGACCCGACCCTGGGTATAAAGCTGGTGATCTGGTACTGGTAGAAGTGCACGCTATTAGCAAAGCGGCCCAAGGAGTAAGTGCAAAGTTTGCACCTCGCCGGGACGGCCCTTACCTTGTGAAGTCACGTGCTGGTGCGGTATCGTATAAATTGGCCCAACCAGATAAGCCAGACCAGACAGTCGGCACGTTCCATGCGTCTGCCCTTACACCCTACTATAGTGACGTAGCAACCTTACCCGAACCAGTGAATCCAATACGGGCAAGGGGACGTCCCAAGAAAATACCGGTGGCTGAGCTCACGCTGAATACTGACAAGAGAAAACGGGGACGCCCGAAAAAGAATCAAAACTAATCCTGTCTATCTCGTCGGGACGACTTCGACGACAGAGGGGGAGTATGTAACACTGCGTTCTAAACCCAACCAAGATGAAGCTTCCCCGAGAGTCAACTAGATGGCGCTGTGCGAATATTAGAACGCGCTATCGAGATTTTTTCACAAACAGCGAGGTCAGTGCCCGAGTGTGGACCGGGTATCCTCCTTCAATAGGTACCTAGTGCTACTGAACGGAAACCCGTGATTAGTACTAGACTTTATTGTAAGGGACTGTGCTAGGATACCCAGCCTTCCCACAGCTATTAGGATCTTTGTAAATCTTAGCGTGACTAATCATTGCTTTGAGTCACAATAAATTTCTACCCATACTAAACGCTCGACCGTTTTATTTCGCCCCGCGCCTCTCTGCTTCAATATTATATTTATATTCGCAATAAAAAAAAGGTAGAAATTGAGTCTCAAATTTTTATTTATCTTATCTATTCCTTTGTTTTCATCTAAGTTCAAGTGACTAACCAATAAATAGTTCACAGCACTGTCAAACCACGATCATCAACCAAACCTGCAGGTGTGTGTTTTTTTAAATAATATTTTATTATTAAATTTCATACCAAAATGGTGTTTAGTTTATGAATTACATTTATAGCTACGCACGTTGCTCTACATGTCAAAAAAAGACAATATTTACAGGCTATTTTAATCTACCTGGTAATATTGTCTGCTCTTGTATTTATATATCTTTATTACTTATAGTAATTTTAGAATCAGGATAGCTAGAGGAATCCATAAACGAATTGGACTTTCCACTCCAATTTACAGGCCAACTGGTCAAATTTCTATGGGAAGTATAATAAGTAATTTTAAATTTTGTTTCAGATTTTTTAATACTTTTAACATTCAAAGTAGGTACATATTACCTACTGATAAATAATATATCGGATAAAAAAATCAAATCAATGTATCCCACATACTTCCCTTTTATATTAACATTAATATAAAATAAGACCCTCAGTTAGGTACATCTTTTTACTACCTAATTTATAAAATATCTGTGCAACCTATAACTAAAAAAATATTTAAAGATAACAATCAGTATTGTTGTATAAAATTAAGCACCATTTTACTAGCAATTTAGTTTTTTTTTTGTTGCTAGATTCAAGCATGCAAATCACAAATTGATTAACTGTAGTGGCGATTCATACCAAGTTACGATAGTTCGCTTTAAAGGGCTAGGAAGAGTAAAACTATCGCTACCCAGCAGTTTGTTCTTTATGTATGAAAACAGCACTTACTTTTTTTTTGTTTCAAATGACCGTGGTTGCAGCGAGATTGTCTGGGCAGCTAGTCGCGCTACGATCCCGTTGGATGTAACTCCGTTGAAACGTCAATAGTAACAAAAAAGAAAAGGGTTGCGCGAGGTCATATTTATACAATTCATAACGCGAAAGTTAAAAAAGAATAATTTATTCTTTACTAATAAAACAAATAAAAACAACACTAAAAAAATAACTGTAGTATTTTGTACACTCATTAAAGTGTCCAATTTTGGTGACATTTTTCTCATACTTTATCAAACGTATTTATTATTATTTTGAAAAATAACACCAAACATATTTATAGAATTTTTTTTGTAAACTAAAGAATTGCGTGAGATTGCGTGTAGACTTCATCAAGATCAAACGTACTCAAATTTTCCCTAAAAAATATTTTTATTTTATTTGTTCTGATTTTGGAATGAAATAATAACTGTGGTGATATTTTTGCTCATCCTAGCCCTAGAGTGATTGTTAATTATGATAGCCTATAATAGACTGTAGACGTTTTGGTTGTAGTCAAATTTCTTTACAATTTAATCACAGTTCGTAGTAAAGAAAAAGTAAAATTCAGAGTTTTTGTAAACTGGACAAAGAAAAAAATGGTTGTTATGATTAAAAATAGTTATAATTTTGATAACATAGCACCTGCACCTGCTATAAAATTTATCGTTATTATTGCTACCCATAAGTACATACAGTACATAATTACATAAACACTGACATTCTGATTGACTCTCGATCAAATGGGTCCAGTTCGTCAAAATGAAAAATGTTTCCACGAGACAATTTCATACAAATTTCAAAACTTATCGAGCCTAAAAAGCTACTGTATGTGGACTTAATGCTAAGACCATTCTCTCCCAGTTAACCTCGAGAATAGTAAATAGGTGGCAAGTTTAAGGGATTGTCGATGCAAAATTTACACCCGGCATTTATCCAATGTCACTTTATGGTGGAATTTAGAAAACTGATACTAACGAACATACATACTAAGGGTCAGTTCACACCGAAACGCGACGCGACGCGCACTTTTTACACTGTGATAAGATTTTAACCCTTATGCGCATAATCAAAACGACCAATTTCGCATCAAAAATTCGCCTCCTCCTCTGGTATCTTGCGGCCACTGTCTATCAAGTTTTTCTAGCAATTTTAGTCTTATTAGTGTGCAAATAAGAGTTAAAATCTTATCACAGTGTAAAAAGTGCGCGTCGCGTCGCGTTTCGGTGTGAACTGACCCTTAGTATGAAAATTACACTTGTTGTCTGATAAATATTATGGTAACGATAGTTTATAGCGCAATAGACACTATGTCGTAGGTACTGTGTTGTTAAAGAAACTTAGGAATCACTACTAAACATATCGCACAATTGATTAAAGAAGCTCACGTGTAATACAATAATATTTTATGTATCTTTGTTCACAGATGAATCTAAAAAGACTATGGTTCTCCATGACAATGCTACACCTTTGGTTCACATCAATGGAAGCGCTGACTGACATCACAAGAAAGGGTCCTGGGGGTCCAGTCTTCTCTTGCTACGCCAGCGAAGTACACCTCACGAAGTTTAGTTGTAGCCCTTAATGATAGGCAAAAAGACATTTGTATTGTTCAGTATTTCTTAATTTTTATGCTGTTGATTTTTGTAAGCAAACTGATGGGATAAATTAATTAAAATTCATTTATGAAAAAATACTGCCTTAAATTTTTGGACATGCCATCATTTGCGTTTGTTAATTTTCAGCCAAAATTGAACTCATAATAACTAAAAAAATGAAAAATGAATACAAAATATTTTATTATATAGGTATTTCATTTGTTAGTATATTAATAGGGCCCAAAGTATAAAGGTGCTGGCTGTCCAAAGATAATCGAATTGAAATAATATGCTATGCTGTAAAGACCTTCGATCAACCATGTTTGTTGATTAATATATAAAATGTAGATTTTACTCTTTCAGTTGCTATATTTTTTACACAAAAAAAAAGAGTGTATGTAAATGTTCTCTATAACTACTACCGTTGATTAGATAATAACTAAGTTTGGGTCAAACGAAGAAATGCAATTGAGTAAACACATGTTTCTGCTAGTCAAAGAATATTTTATACACGATCATGGAACGTATTCATCTTCAAAATGTTGTTATGACAATGAGGACGCTCTGAAACGCCAATGTTCGATTAACCTACAATTGAAAAGTAGACTAGTCGCCCTGAAATATTGAAGAAAAACTAAACGGTACGTTTATAACCTAATTACTAAAAAAATATATGTACATTTCTAATTATAATCCTTCTCAAATGTATAAAACGGTGTATAAAGTTCCTTTTGTTACATCCGTTACCTTGTATTATAGTTTGTAAGCTAATTGTATTTATATAATATAAAATGTAGTTAAATTATAATATTGTATTATACGTTTTATTGAGCCCGAAACGTATGATACTAATATTTTATACGAAAAATGTAATTATAGGTTTTTTAACAAATAAATTGTCTAATGATGTATCTCGTTTTTATTCCATTCTTATTTTGACAGCGGAAAAAAGAATTTATAAACTGTGACATTGAAGTATACTTTTAAAGTACAGCAACACAAGTTTCCTACTGCCTAAAGGACCTGCACAATTTCTTATCAGCCACGGACTCTTTTATGTTATATAAAAAACTGATTTATGATTTTATTGTGAATTGGATTAATATTGAAATTTTATTTCTCTCAAAGAACCAAGGTAGTATTTCTTCAAAAACAAAAAGTATGTTTGTTATTTATTAAATGAAAAAACGTACAAAGTATATTAATTTTGAAATAAATATGAATGTGTATTAAAAACCGATAAAGAGTAATGGCTAATTACGCCATAAAGTACTATTGGAAACAAGTATTTTTAACTTTAATACGTAAGTAAAGGTACTTATAGTTTAAGATATTTTTAACAAAAAACAAAAACCGGCTTCAACCCTATAATTTTTTTTAATAAGCGTAAGAATAAAAATGGAAATAAGTGTAATCCGAACGGTATACGTGTAAATATTTTTTTGGTTTTTATGTATTTTTTCAGAAAGCGCTCAACACATTTCGATAAAAATTTCATGGAACCATCTGGAAAGTATTACCTATCGCACAAAAAAAGAATTTCTTTAATCGGTCCAGGCGTCCTCGAGAAATCGGGGAACATACATAAAAAAAAAATATGACGAATTGTAATTGAATTAATTGTAATTTAGGCCTATGTCCAGCAGTGGACTTCTTGCGGCTGAAATGATGATGATGATGAATTGTCAACCTCCTCCTTTTTTTGAAGTCGGTTATTAATACATAACATTTGAATTAGGATGAGTGACAAGTAGGATAAAAACCAGTTAATTATGTTCATAGATATTGAATTATTTCTTGAATGAATGAATAATTTATTTGAAGACACACAGCACAGGACATAAAACATTATATAGGTACAATTAACACACTTGATTAACACTGTGTACGTCTTCAAATAGGTCCCAACTCAGCATATGTTGGTTATAAAGAATTACTAGCTTACGCTCACGACTCTGCTCGCATTAGCTCGTTCCTTCGGGAATAGTACTTTTCTCTGAGATGAAAGGTAGCCTATGTTCTTTTCCGTTATCTGGAGACAACGCGTAAGCGAAATTCCGTGTTTCGGTTCAGAAGATAGGACATGAAAGCGTTACAAACAAATAAACTCACTTTCGCATTTATAATATTAGTTGGTATAAAGATATTTGAATTGTTTTAATTGTCCAATAAAATAAAAAAAATGTGTGAAGTAGGAATGACCTGCCGTAACCTGCGTTGAGCTTCTGTAATGCTTCGAAAACTACGAATAAGTTTCGAAAGCCAATAAGCTGTTCGTTCCGACTGCCATCATTACTGGCAGTTATTGTAATTCAGGCAGCTGAGAAATCTAACACCATTGTTGGCCACTTACAGTCGAAAGGCAGAGATATCATGTGAATAAAAATTTAGCTTTTTTTTGACATTAAATTTACGAGATTTTTTTTTATATTTTGTTAATTTTTAATCTTTCATACTATTGAAATTGGAAATATATGCATGTTTTTCTTATGGGTTTCTATAGCACTCATAATGCCACCCTACTACTAAGCTAACCCGAATGCGCATAAGAGGAGTGGAAAACAGTCATCATCATCATCAGATCTTTCTAGTCTCCACTGCAGGAGCACGACCCTCTCTGTACTACCAGAGCCTTAAATTAGCCTCTCACTCACCGCGCTGGCCATACGGGTTGGAGAGGTTTCTTTAGCTTTGTTTAGCTTGTGTTTCCTTAGTCGCCTTTTACGACATCCACGGGATGACTTGGAGTGGTCCTATTCTACTCTGCCGCGAACCACACGAAAATAGTAATGAAATTCAATTTGTAGGATCGATTTATCATCATCATCAGGCCTTTTAGTCTCCACTGCAGCAGCATGACCCACTCTGTACTACCAGAGCCATGTATTAGTCAGAGCAGTCAGAGGATTTGGCCTACACTCTCCACGCTGGACAGATGGGTTGGAGAGGTCTCTTTGATGGTTATGCGCTTTTTTTTAGCTAGTGTTTCCTAAGTCGCCTTCAACGACATCCACGAAAGGACTTGAAGTGGTCCTATTCTACTCTGCTGGGAACCACACGGCGATCGAAACTTTGCCGGAGGATCGATTCGCGATAGCGTAATTACTAAAGCGCTGTAAAGCACAAGTCGTACAAGGACCAAGTCACCGGTTTCAATCCTGCCATATATATTTTTGTCACGATATCTTGGTCGTGGGTTCGATTCCTGCGGAAGCATACTTTCTTAAATTGTTTCCAGTTTGGTTAGGATATTGCAGGCATGAATTTTCTGATTGTCTGATAAGAAAAGATGATTCCGTGCTTCGGAAGGCACGCTAAGCCATTGGTCCCGGCTGCCATCTGGTAGTAGTTAAAAGGAACCATGTCAGAGGCCGAGAGGCGGTACCGAAGAACTCTGACACCAGGCTATGTGCATGGTCAACTGACAGTGTCACCTACACGAAATGATAATGATACCTTACTTCTTCATTTAGTAAGAGTATGTTAATTTTTTGCATTCAGCAGTACAAATGTTTTTCGCTACAATCAAGACGATTGCCATGCCACAGGTAGAAAAACAAATACACGTAAAACGTACATAAACAAACGCATGAAACATATAACACATCTCTTTTTGGACGGGTTAAAACGAATGTCGCCGTGTGGTCCCCGGCAGAGTAGAATAGGACCACTCCAAGTCATCCCGTGGATGTCGTAAAAGGCGACAAAGGAAAGACAACCTAAACAAAGTTTATTAACATCAAAGAGACCTCTCCAACCCGTCTGGCCAGCGTGGAGAGTGTAGGCCAAATCCTCTGACTACTCAGGCTATTGGCTCTGGTAGTACAGAGAGGGTCGTGCTCCTGCAGTGGAGACTAGAAAGACCTGATGATGATGATGATGATGAAAACGAATGTCGTGAGTAATTGCCACTTCCACGCTGGTCTGGGAGAAAAGAAAAAACGTAAAATGTACCAGCTACTTCTTTTCCCGCGCAGATTTTAAAAGCCGATCGAGGTAATGGGCACCAGGTATCATGTCAATAGGCGATGCTGCTAGCAACCCATCACTATTTTTATTGCGTTCTCACCTACAGGCCCACCAACATGCTAATAGGGGCCTTCAGGTTTTACAGACCCGTATACTGTATATATATATATATATTACTAAAGAACTGGGAATGTTCTTCCAAAATAAAACGTCGTGACTTATTTATCACAGACGTTCCATACTCTGTGGATAAAACGGAGTTGTTCAGATACGTTAACACACTTTTAATAAAAATAAAACGTATAATATTTCAGTGTATCTCCACATCATGCGTATACTTTCCCAAGATACAGAAGAACACAATATACACAGAGAGACCAGTGCCTAAGGAACTGGGAATGTTCTTCCAAAATAAAACGTCGTGACTCATTTATCACAGACGTTCCATACTCTGTGGATAAAACGGAGTCAGTTACGTTAACACACTTTTAATAAAAATAAAAATAAAACATATAATATTTCAGTGTATCTTCACATCATGCGTGTGCTTTCCCGAGAGCAAATTAATTCTCAAGAAGGACTCCATGTATTCACAGAGAGACCAGTGCCTAAAGAACTGGGAATGTTCCTTCAAAACAAAACGTCTCATGAAATGGTCTTGGAGGATTGTATGGAGGAATTCGTTGGTTGCATGAAGCTGCAGTTAGAAAAGTAAAGTACTTTTATCATGGGTTTCAAGGAACTCTTCCTACTAACATCGTAAATTTATGCGAAATTTTGTAACTAATAATTATTGAATTCCCCGTGTTGTTCCCGGCAGAGTAGAATAGGTGCACTCTAAGTCTTCCCGTGGATGTCGTTAGAAGGCGACATCAAAGAGACCTCTCAAACCCGTCCGGCCAGTGTGGAGAGTGTAGGCCAAATCCCCAGACTACTCTGACTAATTTATACAGAGAGGATCGTGCTCCTGCAGTGGAGACTTTAAAAGACCTGATGATGATGAATGGCATGAAAATGTATGTTTTATCTCATTAACTACTGCATTGATTTTGAAAGCAAATATTTTCGAAAATTTTGTAAGTACATCTTGAATTGCATCATAATTGTAGCATAATTCGGAAATTATCACGGAACAAACATGTCTACATGCTCACATATATATATATATATATATATATATATATATATATATATAAATACATACATATTTTTTTGTCTCTACTAGTATCCTAAAACACGTGGCGCAGCGGTCAACACGCCAGCCTGC
This sequence comes from Rhodophaea formosa, assembly GCA_963082605.1. Lineage (NCBI taxonomy): Eukaryota > Metazoa > Arthropoda > Insecta > Lepidoptera > Pyralidae > Rhodophaea > Rhodophaea formosa. Next base: position 5,341,395 of record OY720225.1, on the reverse strand, counting down.
GACACGGGGGTCCCGGGTTCGATCCCCGGTCAGGTCATAATGGAAAACGATCTTTTTCAGAATGACCTGGGTCTTGGATGTACTGATGACTACATAATAGTATGATTCGATGATCTTTATGTAGTTTTTGTATGAAAAGAGTAACAATATTTACACAGCCTGTAAATTAAGCCTCGATATAATCAAAAAGTCACTTGCCCCATTAATATGATCAACTTCTCCTTATAGTTTTTTTTTTTACATTTTTATACGAATTGCTAGGCAAGCTAAACACTTTTGTATAAAAATGGTAAAATTATTTTTTATTTTCCAGCATTGATCCCATATGAAAAGTTGATCATTTAGACGGGCTAATTTACCCCTTCAAGGAAATGTCGAGGATAAATTTACACGCTGTAAATAGGGCTTTAAATAAAACATGTATTTTCAAAATATATCAAATTGTCTGTCACTTTATTTTGCGGGAGGCTGCGCCCCATGAACCCCAAATCTCCCTTGTTCTATTGAATTTTGACTATAACCATGTACTAACATATCAATTTATCTGGCTTTTTGGCAAGGTAATAAGCGGGTTGAGGTTTCCCTTCAATAATGATTTTTGTTTTATTTTTTCTTATAACGATGTACAATGACACTTAAATTTAAGATATAAATTGTTGGATAAATAATAAGGATATTTTTTTTGCAGAAAACCCGTGTGCGCTACAAGTAAATTGGAAATAAAAATGTTTCCCTCTTTTTGTGAGTTAATGTACGAGAACTGTAAAAATGTTGAAGGTAACATAAGTTTTATATTAACTTTTAACCGTGACTCTAGACACAAAAATGCTCAGATCTCGAATTTTGTCGGTTTCAGTTTAAAGCGCTGTAGCATGAGACACTAGCGCCACCTAAAAATTAATTCTCTTAATCCTAAATTATATGAAATTTAAAATGCTATATTAAATTACTTGTAGTATGTTTGATATTACTTTTCACAGATATTATAATTTAAGTTTAAGCCTACTCATTATCGCCAAAAGTGGCCACTTTTGGCGGGTATGAGGCTTAAACTAGTAGTAGGTAGGAGTAGGCTTAAACTTAAATTATAATATTTGTTAAAACTAATATCAAGAATACTGTCACGAGAGTGGGTTGGGGATAGAAAAGAAAAGACCAATCTTATGAAAAGTGCCTTTATTTATGTGCCAAATATTAATCTGAGGCCAAACGTGAACTCGCGCGGAATCGACACGGCACTGTCACTTGCGCGAAACTGTCACTCGCGCAGGATTGACACTTGCGCGGTACTATCACTGCACTGTTCACTTCACTTCACTTCACTTACTACACATACACATAGCCAGGTATAAAGATGAGTGTATTTAAATAGATTTTTAGCGAATTATTCTAATTTTTGGTTTCAGGCCGTTGGCAGTTGGTGGATGATCATTGTTGACGTGCCTTACGAGTAGATTATCTTCCAACCAAATTGGCAAGCACTTAACTGTTATAGGATTTTATGCCTTATTTGCATATTCAAAACACCTTCGTCGCCGGCAGCCGCAAGATACCTCGAGCGGCCTGCCTAGGAAACCAAAAATTTATAACGCGATACTAGTCGTTAACCCTTAACTGGTATTGGGGGTGAAAAGTGACCACAGGTCATCAAACTATTTGTCATAACTTTTATAATTTACAACTTAAACTCCTGCGCGTCTAGTTAATCTCATAACGCCACGAAATGCGGCGGGTGACGTTACGTACGTCACTCTAAAGTCATTCAAGGCAGAAGTATAGACACAGCTGCGGTAAAAAGTTACCCCCGATAACAATTACGTTGCCTTTTTTTTGCATGCAATTTAGTATCTTTTCTTTTTTATTTGAGGAAGTAATTATTACCATTGGTGGTATTTTGAATGACGATCGAATAGCATAGTAACTGGAAGATTAAAATCAAGATTATGACTCACAGTCCGTTTACAAAACTGTACAACCGTGTGTGATAATGTACAAATCAGTTACGTAGATTTTTTTAATTTTTTTAATGAAATCAAGAGGTACTCTTCGACCCGGAACACACTTCAGATTTTAAGTTTTTTCCCCATTGTGGAAATTTTATGTGATCAACTGTAATTTTTTTATGTTTAGTAGTACTTTTTGGTTAGTTTGGGACTCTTAAATTCTTAAAAAATAAAAAAACATTTTTACGTTATTTCTATTTTTTAAGAATTTAAGAGTCCCAAAAGTTACTCTTTCAAAAATCAAAAAGAAATATCGTTCCTCATTTGGGAAATAAATAAAACTAACTCTTGAAAATTTAAAGAAATAAAATAGGTTGTCTTATTTAAAAGTTAATTTATTAAAAAAATAAATATAATAAATATTCATGTATTTCATTTTTACATACAATAATGCATATGGGGTCACTATTTACCGCCGATACCAGTTACGTTGCCTTTTTTAGCGATACCACTTAAGGGTTAAACTATGCACATAAGGTTCAAAATCTTATCATTGTCACAATGTAAGTGCTCGCTGCGTCGCTTCCCTTTCCGTGTGATTTAAGCCTTAGTGATTAAATAGCTTGAAATATATTATGTCTTTTTTAATTAAAACTGGTAATAATCGTAAGAATAAACAAAATAAATTCAGTGATCAACCGACCGAATTTCTATGGAAAACTAATTTTTTTTTTACTTGCGATTCTTTAATTCTAGACATAGAATCATACTATATAAAAAAAAGTGCAGTTAAATAAAATCATCAAAGTAAGGGTTTCTTTTAAATGAAACCTGAAAATAATATATGAATGTACATATTTACTTAAATAACTTTTCATTTTATGAATAAATTGACCAATAATTGAAATTTGGTGTACTTATCTATACATGTATGACCCCAAGGAAGAGATTTCGTAATAGATAATATGACTTAAACATACACTTGATGAGTAAATAAATGCATTTGCAGTATAAGGGGATTTTGGCGGGTCAAGGGCTTATTATGAGGATATACGAGTAAAAACTATTCCCCTTTATTTCAAAAAGTCGAAAGTAAAATTAAACTAGCGTAAGTAAGCTATGTGTAAGACATCCAACTAAGTTCGACTTAATAGTCCTAAAGGGACAATATCCTTTCTTCACAGGTCTAAGCCAGTGGGACATATAAAATTCCTGACTTAACTACCTCCCGACGTAAATAGTTGCCTTTTGAAGAAAATGTTCGGTCGGGCGTTAGTAAATTTTCTTCGAATCGAGCTTCGATCAACAATACCAACTAGATATCAGGTCGGCGCAAGAAAAGCGGCTCGGCAAATAAGAGCGCACTCCAGACGGTGAGTCTCAGATGACTCTTATTTTGTTTAGTTGGAATAATAGAATTGCGACTTTATTATCACGTGCTATGGTCGAGAATAAATTGAACTTGAAACGGTTTTATAGCTTTATTCAAGCGGACAAAATTTTGCTTCGATTTTGTACGTAACGCGATATCTAGTTGGTATTGTTGATCTAAGGAATCGAGACTAAAAAATAAGACATATTTCTGAAACTGATACTTTTATTCGGTGATCGGCACAAGATCACAATAGATAGGTATGACAAGAAGAAATCATTTATAACAATATATTAACAGGAATATCTTTCACCGTGCTTTCACCAAATCGGTGGAGCCCGATGGCCTAGTGGGCGTGAGCATTATAAACGCTTCCGCATGTTAAGCAACCCCAGGCGCAGTCCCCACTTGGATGGGTGACCGCAAATGGCATAAAAATTACTCGAGCTCCTCCGTGTTTCGGAAGGCACGTTAAGCCGTTGGTCCCGGTTGTCATGTTTGATGGCAGTCGTTAAGCTATATCAGATGCCTTTAGGTAGCTTAAAAAATCTGACACCAGTGTTGGCCACTTACACTTACGAAAAACAAACAAACATACTAATCGGTCTTCTAAAACCAATGTACCCCATAGATTATGCATTCATATGGCACATGCATTGAAATTGAAATTTGACTTTGATAGCTGAGGAAACGTTAATTTTTTATTTCGGTACCTACCTGAAAAATTTTTATTATCTAGTCCAAATGACAAAATATTACTCTTGATAATTATTTTAATTAAGGCCCTGGGGGGTTTGTGATGGGAAGTCAAGGGGTGCAGTTGAAGTTTGCCTTAGACAATTTTGCAAATTGATTTTAGTGGACTTTATAATATGAAATTGGTGTAGTTTTGTGTTATAAATGGTCGTGCTCATATGAACAATTTGTAAAATAGTTAAAGTGGACCAATAAATGGACTCGTATAGATTTGCCACCAGAAACTCCCACGAGGCATCAAAGAGCATACGCCATCTTTGACGCTACGTACTTAAAAAAACGTTACCGTACATCACCGATACTTAGTATCTCATTATACTGGACATTGGCAGAATCACTGAAATTTCGGTGGAAGCCATAATATAAAACAGAAGAAGAAGAAGAACTCTTGATAGCTCGTTTGTCTATCCGTCTGACAAAACTATTTACTTTAATTTAACTGGACAGACGGATGTTGTTGAAATTCGGTCCGAAAATAAATGTATTGTGACGTTAACGTGCAGATTGAACAAATACAAAATATTATTAAGAGTTGCTACCGAAATTTTAAAACGGATTATATAATTTTCCCTTTTGTTCCGAACAGCTGAAATTATAATACTGGATTACAAGCCACGTGTAAGATGCACACTAGCGACGCCAATAATTTTATTCCTAACCGCCAAAAACGGCTGTTTTTGGCGGTAATCACAAGTTCTCTTTATCGGATTCTCATAATTCTCACTGATTCTAATAATATTAAAACATGATTTCAAAAATACTTCAGGTTATTTACTAAGGCTTATATGATTTACATTCTTGAATTTCTTTCTATTTGTAAAGTATTAGGAATAAAATTATTGGCGTCGCTAGTGTGCCTAGTGTGGGGCCATAAATACCAAGATTTAATAGTCCTTATGGAACAATAGCACGCATCACAGTCTCGAGCCACAGGGAAATATAAAATTCCCGACATGAACCACTACCAGACGTAAAACTCGACATCTTGAAAGAAAATATTTTGAGGGTTAGTGAAAGCGGGAAATTATACTCGAAATTAACACCGGTTTTTTTTCAAAATGCTTCCTCTCTTTGCAATATCTCATTCATTAACGTTATGTCAGTTCTTTTAAACGTTTCCTTAGTCAAAGTGAGGAAACGATACTTTTCTTTAAAAAAAAAAGGTCTAATTGTCAATTTGAGGTAACTCCAAATAAACCATGTATAATCCCCGTACGTACGTTAGATACGTATAGAGATATCTTTACGCGTCTAACGTATACATATACGTATTGTGATTTACATAATATATAAATACATATAAACATTACGGATTCTCGTCAGAGTAAAATTAAAATACTGGCTTACCAAGCCATGTGTAAGATGCTTAAGTACCAAGATTTAATAGTCCTTATGGAACAATAGCGGGCCTTCACAGCCTAAACCAAGTAAATAAAATTCCCGACATAAACGACTACTAGACGTAAAAACTCGACATCTACAAGAAAATACGTTTTGAGGGTCAGTGAAAGCGTGGAAGTATACTCGAATTAACACCCGTTTTATTTTTCAAGGCTTTCTCAATTGCAAAACTTCATTTAATATTGGGTCCTTGCCTGTAAAAATGGCGTTTTTCTTTCCGCTTGCCATTTTTATCCTAATAACAATACATTTCAGGAACATACATTTTTTTTATTTAAACTTGAATGTAGCCTATATTACTAACATTCTGCACGCATACTTTTTTGTTTTTGTGTATTTATTATTGGAAAATGCTCATGAAAGGAACTCGTTTCAGGTTTGTCCGTTTCAATCAAAATTAGGCTTAATGTTGGCCGTAACTACATGCAAAATTTCATTTTTGTTGATTTTATCAAACCCGAAATAATACTAAAAACGTTAGTATGAAAAATTCACTTTGTTCCACCAATGTCATAGGTACCTAGGACCTAATATTAAAGTTGTTTCGGTTCCATAAACGTTTGCTTAGTCAAGGTGAGGAAACGATGCTTATTTTTTAAAGAAACAATGGTATCTGTCAAATTTAGGTACCTAACTTTTGTTATATATAACACGTATTATCACCGTATAAGTTAGACGAGTATAGAGATATCTATACATATCTAGCGTATACGTATTGAGGTGTGTGTAGATGAACGCATGTAGATGCTTTCATCTACACACGCCTCAATACGTATTTGTTAGATATGTATAAATATATATCTCTATAAACGAAAATACGACCACGTTTCCTTTTTTCGTTCTCAATTATCTTGGCTTCCCATTCCCATTCGCCGTAATGCCAGAATTCTTTTATTCTCCTTCTTATTTAAAATCCAAATTTCCACTCCTTAGTTCTACTCATTCCCGCCCTCTTCGTTCTTCAAACTGTTTAGTTTTAGCCACTCCTCGTCATCGTACAAATTTCATGGCCAAATCTTTTCAACTCCAAGCTATTCAGCTCTGGAATTCGCTCCCTGAGTCTGTAAGAAGAGCTCCAAGTCGAGGTGCTATCGTGCGGTCCGCCCGCACATTATTTCTTCAAGAAGTCTCCTCTTCTCATTGAATTTCTATTTTAAATAAGAGAAAATTCATCCATATGTGTATGTATGTAAATACATACATAAATGCATGAAGTTTCTCTTATTTTTAATATAAATTAAGAGGGGACTTCACATTTGCATGTCTATATTTATATATTCAATTATATTTATATCATATTTACTGTTTATATTATATTAAATCTATTTTGCTCTATCGCCCATACTCAATTTTTCTGTTTGGTCCTATAGTCGATTTGCAGAGAATGCATGGCATTAAGTCCATCATTTGTACACTTTTGTTTTAATTTGTGCAATAAAGTTTAAATAAATAAATTTAATGACACCAAAATTTCCTCATTTCTTTCTTTCTTTCAGAGGTTGGGTTGAAGATTTATCGCTTTTTGCATGAAAATGTACAGGTATTCGATCCTCTTATTTGAATATATAATCGTGATGAAAAAAAAAGATCCTCACGACAAACTAATTAGCAAAAAGGATTTTTAAATCGCTATATACCTTTTATTCTTTCGATATTGTATTTTATGTGTGAAAGTATTCTGATACTTAGATTCAAATAATGCCAGGTAATCATTTTCAACAAATATAATCAAATAAATTATAATACAAAATCGTTATCCATTATATTTACTAAAATTATAAAAAGGCGAAGAAATTGACAGAGCTTTAAACTTAACATCTGATGTTCTTGATCATACTCCACTCTGAAAAAGTAAAAGTTGTAGAATTACACATACGTACATAATTATAGCAGATTGATTATAGGGGTGTCAACTTAGAATACTAACTCAACGACACTGTATATAATAATAGATGCTTATATTAATAAACATGCAAGACCCCGGCTGGTCTCAAAAATTTCATTCTCCATCATTGTGTTGCTACCGTGTTGCCAACTCGCATGTTAACCACTGCGCTATGGAGGCCTTCAAAGCTCCACCAGTGTAGGTACTCCTGCAACCTGTAATTATTCGGCTTTCAATATATTCTTTTCGCCTAGTTTGTTTTTTCTAATTTTTTAAATGAGTGGAGTGACTACAAGGTATAGGTTAAGGAATGAGTATGTGACGGGGTAGCACAAAAGTAGCCGCAAAAACAGAAAAGCTTAAAAGTAATAGATTGGGATGGTACGGCCATGTTATGCGGAGGGAAGAGAACTATATGACTAGAAAAGTACTGAATATGAAAGTTACTGGTAATATGGGGAAAAAGAAGGTAACAAAGGAGATGGCTCGAGAGAGAGCAAAATGGAAGAAGCTTACATGCTGTTCTGACCGCACATAAAGTGGGATAAGGAGAGGAAGAAGAAAAAGAAGAAGATTTCCGATACCACATAGAATCGAGAAAAAACTTAGGAAAAGTTTTGCCCAGCAGTAGCACATAGAAAGCAAGTACAAAAAATTCCAGTGACGTATTGTATGGAGCTTAATCCATCATGTTCCCAGTAATACAGGAGTACTGTGGTGTCTGAGGTATCTTGAGGTGAATAGAAGGTTCGAGTGTTTTTAAAGCGCGAAAGTTATAAAGAAATTGCTGGAGGGCGGACCCTGGGCTTTGGAAAATTACGGCTTGGGCCGTAACCAGAACACGCTCAAAAGAGATAGAAAGAGAGTCATAGAGAGAGAGAAACAGAGACAATTAGGATACTTACGTCTCCAACCGTTGCAGTTCTCAAATTCCATTTCGCAGTAATTGGTAAAAGTTCTGTATTCTCCATCATAGTGCCTGGCACATACATAATTCTTTCTGCAAAATGAATAGGTCAGGATTACTGTCAATCTTTGATCTAATGTTGGTGAGGGAATTAGGATGGCCTAGTGATGTACGAGCTTTAAGCACTTACTTAAAAACTAAATTTTTTTGAATTTTTAATTTTTGAATAACACGATTTAGTCACTATAGCACTGCAAAAGCATGATCCTCTCTTTACTACCAGCATATTATTATAAGCTAGAGCAGTCAGAAGATTTGAAGAAGAAGAAGGGCTAGGTACACTCTTCACGCTGGCCTGACGGGTTGGAAAGGTCTCTTTGATGTCTATAAGCTTTGTTTAGCTTGCGTTTCCTAAGTCATCTTCTACGACGTCCACGGGAAGATTTATAGTAGTGGTACTTGTACTATTATGTATTCTGTGGTAGTGGTCCTATTCTACTCTGCCGGGAACGACACGGCGTAACGATACTATATTTTATAACAAATAAATTATACATAGGTATTAGACATTAGTAATTAGACCCAGATCAATCTGAAAATGATAGTTTTCCGCCTTAACCGGGGATCGAACATATGATATGGCAGCCTGACATGATAAGTGGTCTTCTCATTCTTCTCTCAGTTGTGACCCATTCAGTGGCGCCATCTATGAGGCAATGTCAGTATCATCATCATCATCAAGTCGTTTTAGTCTTCATTGCAGGAGCATGACTCTCTGTACTACCAGAGCCATTTATTAGCTAGAGCAATCAGAGAATATGGCTTATACTGTCCTTGCTGGCCACTGACGGGTAGTGGTGGTCTCTCTGACGTTTTTAAGCTTTGCTTAGCTTGTATTTCCTAAGTCACCGTCTACGACATCCACGGGTAGCTTCGACTCATCATATTTTACTCTGCCGGGAACCAGACGGCGAAAAAATATTATAATTTACTTAAATATTAAACAAATAAATATACATAGAACACCCACGACCCAGATCAATTTGAAAAAGATAATTTTCTGCCTTGACCAGACCTGGGATCGAATCCGTGACCTGCGGTATAACAGCCTTTAATGCTGAGTGGTCATCTAATTTTTTTCCCAGTTAAGATAAAGCTAAAAGCGCCATCGATGAGGCACTGTTAGTACAAATCACATGAATTAGAGGTTGGGACCACATCACCATCATCGTCATCATCAGGTCTTTTGAGTCTCCACTGCAGAAGCATGACCCACTATGTACTACCAGAGCTATAGTAGTCAGCTGATTTGGTCTATACTCTGTACGTGTTGGAGAGGCTTTTTGAAGTTTTTAAGCTTTTATTAGCTTTGTTTCCTAAGTCGCCTTCTACGTCTACGATATCCACGGGAAGACTTGGAGAGATCCTCTTCTACTCTGCCGGAAACCTCGTAACACGACTAGTGCCAGTATAGATCCTACGAATTAAGAGTTTCAGGCTACATGCTACGAAGTACTTCTTACTTGTAAATTGATGGACACTTGGTGAGGAAAATAGTGCACCCGTGGTCTATGAGGTCTCCTTTCCTGAACAAGGTGTTCTTTGGGTAATATCGCACTTTCCATGGTCTTACGTGTGTCCTATTTACGTAGTCTGCAGCCATTGATAGTGAAAATAACACTGAAAAAAGGGTATCGATACTTTTTGAAATAAACTTCTTTAAGCACGTTGAAAGCTTTTGGGGTAAACAAAAATCATGGTATTCGCGTCGACGTCACCATCGCTATGTACTTTTTGTCATTAGTCCCAAAAGACTGCTCCTCATTATTATTATTATTTTCGTTTTATTTTGTTAAGGGAAAGCCTCACAAAAATGTCAAAACATTTTTGTGAGGCTTTCCCTTAATAATCTGTCTTTAGTGAATAAACACTACGTATGTAATTTAAAAAAAAATATTTGAGATATTACGTAAAAGTGAAAAGAGCAAGTCCAAAACTTCTAAAACTTTTACTTCTTTCGGCAGTACCCTAAATTACCCCACATGTTTTTTTTTTATTGTGTAATGGGAAAACCTCTCATAAATAGACATGTCCGTGATATAAAAGCTATCTTCTTCCTTTACCTTATCCCACTTTTTTATGTGGGGTCGGCACAGTATGTCAGCTCTATATAAAAGCTATGAATATTAAAAAAAAAACTATTAGTTGTAAAGTAAAACCGAAAAGACCAAATCCAATACTCTTCAAAAAATTGCATGATGTGATATCACTAGGAATTGGAAAGACACGTGTGAGAATTTCATTCCACAGCTGTATTTACAACTAATCTCATAACAAACCTAATAGTCTCCGGACTTTTGGTAACCACTACGTTTTAAAGGTACCATTGATAGACACACAGCGGTTTTCAAAATGCGATGGTTACTTTGTTTGTAAAAATACCAGTTACCACGCAGATTAATAGCTAACTTCATAAACAACAACGTCTGTTAAACGAGTTTTGTCATAACTCAATATCATCATCATCATCAGGTCTGTCTAGTCTCCACTGCAGGAGCACGACCCTCTCTGTACTACCAGAACCATATACTATCCTGAGTAGTCAGAGGATTTGGCCTACACTCTCCACTCTAACTCAATATATTAAATGAAAATGTTTTTTGAGTTTTATTGGGAGTTTGTGGTGGGAAGTCAAGGGATACAGTGGGAGTTTTCCGTATATAATATTGCAAATTGATTTTAGTACACTTCATAATATCAAATTGGAGTAGTTTGATGTAAAAATAGTCGAGCTCATGAACTATTTGTGAAGAAGTTAAAGTAGACTGTTATATGAACTCGTATAGATTTGTCACCAAAAGCTTCCACGAACCAATCAAAGAACATACGCCATCTTTAATTGCTACTTATTAAAACTGTACCATACAACACCGACGCTTTGTATCTCATTAAACTGGACATTGGCAGAATCGCTGAAATCTCGATGGAAGCCATAATATAAAGCAGAAGAAGTTTTTACCGTTCTGTCGTGACATTTGTATGTCTATGTTTCATTCGTATTTACAAAAGAACGACGCGACACTGGCGCTCGCGTGCTTGTAGAGTTATCAACATTCAACCATAAAATTAAATTAATATTTATTTATTTTTATGAATGTAAAAACTAACAAATTATCAAATGCCGTAGAAAAAAAGTTGTTGTTTATAATGTTAGCTATCTACTCCTACAACGTTGCTAGTCTTTTACAAGTTACCTGTATAAGTTCGTAGCACTACATTAATACGAATGAAACACACAAAAGCTGGTCACATAAAACGTAAAAAATAAACTCACATAAAAATATTATCATCGATTTATGTAGCGACATATTTGTGTGGTGATATAACATATTACTCACAAACTGCGAATACTGACTTACGCAGCTCAATCGTGAAACCTAGGTATTGCGTTATATAAACAAATGCGTTAAAATATAGTGATAAGCATTTTCTAGAAGAATTCAAAGATAAGAAAACTAAAATTAATCAATCAGAATTAGAAATGTACTCTAAAAATTAATTGCATAATTATACTAGCTTTCGCGTGTGGGTTTACTTGTTTTTATTTCTTCTATGATGCTTCGAGCTCAACACGCCTGCCTGCGACACGGATGGTCCCGGGTTCGATCCCCGGTCAGGTCAAGATGGAAAATGATCTTTTTCATATTGATCTGGGTCTTGGATGTTTATCTATATAAGTATATGTTATAAAATATAGTATCGTTGAGTTAGTATCCCATAACACAAGCCTCGAACATACTTTGGGGCTAGCTCAATCTGTGTGATTTGTCCGTGTATAATTATTTATTATTTGAACAAGTATCATTTTATTTTTAAGCCTATTTTTGTGTCCATGAAGGTGACCATTTGATTTGATTTCTGATTGATTTTGACGTCGCAAGCTGCATTGGATAGGTATCAATGTGGAAAAGAAGAGGAGGCCTTTGCCCAGCAGTGGGACCAGTGGCGGCTCGTGACTTCAAGGAGTGGTGGTTCACCTGCTTACCTAGTGTCTCTCAAAAGCAAAACGACCTATTGAAATGCCGTACGTTCGTCAATTATTTGTAGTCGACTGCCCCTATGCACCTACTTAATAATATTTGCACAGTATACATAATCAGTTACTCTAGGTACAATTCTTGTTAATATTAATGCATATTGTAAAACCATTTCTGTATAAAAAGTATCACTTACTTATGTACCTACATGCAGTGAAATATCTCATCATCTTGACTTACCATTGGTTTAGTGAGAGGAGCTGCGCGCTAATGAATATTCTAATAACTAGGTAGGTACTTAACTAATTCAGGTTGAAAAGCACGAGAAGATAGTTTCAAAAAACAGATTAGGCGGCATACCGCCTAAATAAGCCATAGCCTATTTTCTTTTTTAGTTCTTGTTCAAATAATCCCATTAACAACACACTTTGAAGCCACTTTCAACCACTACACTTTGAAGCACACACAAAGTAGAAAACCATAACTATGAATAATTATTGGGTAATTTCGCGCGCGTTATCTATCACACCGTGTCACAGGTGCGAAATAAAACAAACAAACTGATTTGAGTAAAGGTCAAGGACACGCCGTCGCAACAAAAATCTTCAACGAGCGAGCGAGACACCCCGGCCGATGCCGCCCGAGCGAGCCCGTTCGGGAGTATTCGGGACTCGTGCGGCGATCCGATTTTTCAATTTTTCTCATACATTGAGTACGGATCATCTTCCGTTTCACCTGCCGGAGCATTTCTGTCTCATTCCATATAGTTTCTATGGAGACGCTTCGTGCGCACTTTGAAAGCGCTCGCCCAATTTTTGGTTTAGCTAAAATGAGTCTTAAATTTTAGGTAATAAAGATCAAGCTTGTTTGAAAATATTTTCTTTTTCAGTGTGTAATTAAAGTTACATACTTTTGGATAAATAATAATTGTGTCGAAAAAAAAATAGGGAAATACATAAAAATCTGGTAGTGCAGTGCACGAGTGCACTGAAGGAGCGGCCGCCACTGAGTGGGACACAAAAAAGTATAATTATTACAAAAAAAAAACTCCATTTTACTGAGAGTTAATGTCCACTATAGGTATTGATTTTTACTGTTAAAGCTCATGACACTCCGGAGAACAATCGAGCAAGTGTCATTATTAGAAAAAATAAATCCTGAGTGCTTTTGTTACTGACAGTTTCGTTCGCTATACTGATGTTTTTGCTAACGTCATAAAGCCTATGCCACTCAGGGAAACAATTACGAATCTAACGACGCCTCACACTTCTAAACTAGTCAAGCCGTTGAGGTTATGGGAGGAAACAATGGAACAAACATTCTTATACAACGTGGAAGGGATATACCCGTAATAAATCAAACCATGGGCTAAACTAAATAACTTTAGTATAATGAAATTAAAATAATGGTCAAATAACAAAAACAAATTCGACGTTCCTATACAAATCGCCCAGGCGGCTGCACACTTTTGTATGGAAACGTATAAAAATAGTTTTGTTTTTTGGCTGTTATTTTAATTTCATTACACTATAAGCTAATCACGCCATCGCGTTCTTGGTCTACCGAGTCTTCTAGGATTATTAGGGATCCAGCAGGAGGCAAAGATCACTCTTTGCCCAGAAATCATTAGGCCTGCGGTATATGTGGCCAGCCCAGTTCCACTTCAATGAGCTGTCAAGGAGGAGCCCGATGGTCCAGTGGGTGTGAGCTCTATGAGTGCTTACGTATGTTAAGCAACCCCTGGTGCAGTCCCTACTTGGATGGGTGACCGCAAGTGGCATAAAAAAATATCTCGAGCTCCTCCGTGCTTCGGAAGGCACGTTAAGCCGTTGGTCTGCTGTTGTCGTTGTTGATGGCAGTCGTTAAGTTATGCAGCTTGAAAAATCTGACACCAGTGTTGGCCATTTACACATACGAAAAACAAAAACAAACAAGCTGTCAAATTTAACAAAGAGTGGAAGGAGATAGCGCAAGACCGGACTGAATGGAAGAAGTGGAGGGAGGCCTTTGCCCAGCAATGGGACACATGATGGCTCGAAATAATAAATATACTATAATGATCTAGTATAGACCGTGGTTCGATTTATTACGGGTATATCCCTTCCACGTTGTACAAATACGCGCGAAAAACATTACCCTCCTTTTAAGTGAGTCAGTCGGATAAAAATCCTTTAGCCAGCCCGTCTTCACTCAGTACGTGAGTTTAAATTGCACGTACAACTTTTTTATTTGTTGTTCTCTTGAAACATTATATTCACAAATAAAAACCTTTGTTCTGTGTGTTTATCTGTTTGCTCATCGCATAAAGAGCTTGGCTTTCCAAAGGGATTAGCACTAAAAGCACTTCAGTTGCCGTATTTATTTCAATTTACACGTTTCAAAACATGATAAGGTTTATCATTTACCATGTTTTTTATGAAGAGCGAATAGATAAGTGTGTACTTGAACGTGTCATCAGCTCTCATGAACATTTCATTGAACTTACTTGATTATTCATGAAAGCTTTTTGAAGAAATAAATAATATAACTTTAACCTTCACACTTACTAACACGCTCAACCAAAAGGTCATGGGATTTATGACCTTGGGCTCTGTCTACCCCGCAAGGGTCAAAGACGTGATTATATGTATATATGTAAAAGAAATATATTTATTTGGTACTTTTTGTACCAAATAAATATACCTGCCTCCGTGGTCCAGTGGATAAGGCCTTTGCCTTGTTGACCCGGGGGTCGTGGGTTCGATTCCCACGGGAAGCATACTTTGTTTAGTTGTTTCCAGTTTGGTTAGGACATTGCAGGAATGAATCACCTGATTGTCTGATAAGAAAGATGATTCCGTGCTTCAGAAGGCACGGTAAGCCGGTGGTCCCGGCTGCCATTTGGTAGTCGTTAAAGAAACCACGTCAGAGGCCGAGAGGCAGTTCCGAAGGACTCTGACACCAGGGTGTGCATGGTCGACTGACCGTGTCACCTACACGAAATGATGATGACTAAATTAACACACTTATACAGCGTGTAATTATTTTTATGTATGTATGTTCCATTGTTGCTTCCTGTATTAGCCTATACGGCTTGACCAATTATTTCATTAGATTCCGTTTCTTTCCCGGACCATCTCCTTTTCTTAACAAAGGACTTGTAACGTCAGTAAAAAATAAATATGGCAAATACGGCAGTCGGTTTGTTCTTAATATTGCTACTTGTTCCACAAGATAAATAAATATAAATAAATAAATATATACGGAAAAATCACACAGATTGAGCTAGCCCCAAAGTAAGTTCGAGACTTGTGTTATGGGATACTAACTCAACGATACTATATTTTATAATAGATACTTATATAGATAAACATCCAAGACCCAGGTCAATCTGAAAAAGATCGTTTTTCATCTTGACCTGACCAGGGATCGAACCCGGGACCATCCGTGTCGCAGACAGGCGTGTTGACCGCTGCGCCACGGAGTCAGTTCCGATAGCAAGTCTTGGTCGGGTTATATCCAGATGAGGCTTGATATGTTATTAATGATGACTACATATTACCTCATATATAATACATAGATATTACCAACAAAAAGCTATTTTTTTTTTTTATAAATTACGCATATGTGGTTTGGTGCGCCTGATACTATTCTCAGAGTCACAACGCAGATGAGTATTTTATTTGATGAAATTTCTTGTTTTCAAATTAAGAAAATGAAATAATAAGTAGGGACATATCGTAGAAATTGAGCTAGCCCCAAAGTAAGTTTTGAACTTATTTAAATAAAATTATTTTAATACGGTTTTTATCACGTTAAACTAATTTTATTTAAATGTGTAACAATCGCGAAAACTTAAGAAAACATTGTGAACTTATGTTGTAGGATAATAACTCAACGAAACTATATTTTTATGATACTTATAGATTAACATCCAAGACCCTGGGCAATATGAAAAAGATTGTTATCCATCATGACCTGACCGGGAATCGATCCCTGCAACGTTTTTCGTCACTGCAATTATTTTTGAATATGTTGTACTATGATGAAGGAATATTCTCGTAAAAAAATATTTAAAAAATTCTTGGTCCGGATTAGCCGGAAAATGAGTGGCGTTATATTATACGAGCTCCGTGGCGCAGCGGTCAACACGCCTGCCTGCGACACGGATGGTCCTGGGTTCGATCCCCGGTCAGGTCAAGATTATCTTTTTCAGATTGGCCTGGGTCTTGGATGTTTATCTATATAAGTATCTATTATAAAATATAGTATCGTTGAGTTAGTATCCCATAACACAAGTATCGAACTTACTTTGGGGCTAGCTTAATCTGTGTGATTTGTCCGTATATATTTATTTGTCTGTATATATTTAACGGTAAAGATCATATTTTGGAATGAAGTAAAACACCATATATGGCTTACAATAATATATAAAACCTAGAAATGAAAAATTGGTGTGATAGGAAATAAAACACATTTTAGGATGTAAATATAGCTAACACTTACGAAACATTTTTTTTTCATACAAATAGTACAACGGCTTTGAGAATTTTGATATTGAATTAAATGAGATGACCCCATATCTGGGTCATGTGCGCCATTCAGAAATCTTATTTATAGAATTATTAATATGTAAAATACGGGTCACTTACGTATGAAGTCAGTTACAGGCCGACATGTTTCAACCTTATCCGGATCCACGCGCGCACGAAGTCGTCCCAGTCCGCACCGCGTGTGCGGACTGGGACTGGGACGTCTTCGTGAGCGCGTTTTGGTTCACAATCGCCCTGAGGAAGACCTCCGGATAAGGTTGAAACATGTCGGCCTGTAGCTGACTTCATACGTGAGTGACCCGTATTTTACATATTAAAAATGTTAACATCTCACGTTAGTTTCAATCAAAAAATTATAGAATTATGTTTCCCGGATGATGTTCAACTGACAGCTTCATTATACGAATATTTATTTTGTCGAGTACTCATTAACTACAAATCTCATTCTACCGATGGTTCGTTTTTCTAAAGTTGGTGGTCGTACGACAAGGTACACCGGTACACGTTTAACGGTCACTTTGTAGATTTTCAATAATCTTCTGGCAAGAACTCTAATAAAAACTAAGTGGTCGTATTTTCCAACGTCACTTTTATGCAATTGTCGGGTATTTTGGTAGCCATAAAGCTATGGCAAAATTATGAAATATATAATTTTTTCCATTGAATCGATGTTCTACTGCCATTATTTTGATCTGATCCATCGACTTCATCATCATCATCATCAGGTCTTTTTTAGTCTCCACTGCAGGAGCATGACCCTCTCTGTACGACCAAAGCCACATATTAGCCAGATCCGTCAGAGGATTTGGCCTACACTCTCCACGCTGGCCAGACGGGTTGGAGAGGTCTCTTTGATGTTAATGAGCTTTCTTTAGCTCGTGTTTCCTAAGTCGCCTTCTACGACATCCACGGGAAGACTTGGAGAGGTCCTATTCTACTCTGCCGGGAACCACACGGCGATCTATCTATCGACTTCGCCCATGTTTATTTATATTAGGTAAGTATAATGTTTTCATGACAGTAGTTTGATCAATACACACATTCTTTTCAATTGTTTCTTCATTAGGCGCAACACTAACAACTATTATTGTCATTCCATTTGCCTACTAATCTGCTTGGGTTGGCTATATTTATAAACAACCGTGCGCCTCTTTCGGTCTTTTTGAAAATCGAAAGGTACGTTGGATATCGAGAGATACGATTCTCACAAATAGTTCCTCTTACTCTCAATCCTCTATTACTCAAATTTTCATTTTTTTTCTTCGTTGAGATTCAAAGGAATTGATGAAGGAATTGTTGAAACGATTTATCAATCTTCAACTTTTATCTGTAGTAATATTGGCCAGTACTATTCATGTTACAAATGGTAGACGTCAAATTTTACTACTGGGCGTTATAACGCCATGAATTTTTTACACACGATAATTTTCATGAATAGCGAACAAACCACGAGGCCTCTCCTACCCGTCTGGCCAGCGTGGAGAGTGAAAGCTAAATCCTCTGACTGCTTTTGCTCTGATATTATGTACAAAGAGGGTCCTGCTCCTGCAGTGGAGATTAAAAAGACCTGATAATGATACTGATGATCTATGTGTATGAAGAAATCTCTGTTTTATTTAACACATTTAAGAAGCTTTCTAGAAGCTAATTATTTCAGTCTCGTCTATAGAGCTTTGCTGTGAATTTATCACGTTTTCTTTTTACTTATTTACTAGCTACTTATGTGCAAAAAGGTGACGAAAGATTCTAAGAATTCAAAAGGAAAATAAAAACATACTTGTATTCTTAAAGAAAATAAATTATATTTCATGACAGACTTAAAATAAATGCATACTTATATAATAAGTACCAATGACTTAAAATTACCTAAATAGCTTAGTTTCTATGAGTATTAATAAATAGCTTATTTAATATGGAACAGAGATTCAGTATTTCTCAATAGAAAAACTGGAAGCATGTTAGACCGTAGTTTTTTACAATTTATAAGGACTTTTATTATGTTTTTAATAGTTGGTGCTCTAAGTAAGACAACAATAACTGGTGTCCTGAAAGACAGGTTCCTCTGGATACCTAGTTCAGGCACCTGCAGGCCGATTTGCTAACTCGGTGTGCAACGATTTGATTGTCACTTTAGCATCCATTACGGTTTTCATATCTTAAAAAAAACATAGTCATTCATACCGAAGCCGTAATGAATATTGAAGTTACCATGAAAATGATGTACACCGTAGCTGTCAAAAGTTAGCAAATAAGCCGGCAGTTCTCCACAACAGATTTTTTTGTAATGTGTGGATGTACACTATACAGTAATTAAGTTTTAATTAGTTAAGAATATTGTTGTGGAGAAAAAATAAAGTACCTATATTTTTATTTCCTTATATTTTTAGTTTGGAAGGATTTATATACCTGGCAGTGGATGATAAATATACCAAAATCGGTATTGAATTTCTTAAAAAACTATGGCAAAAGAGATTCCCTTTAGCTTGAATAATGATGGAGAGCAAATTATCCCAATTTGTAAATGGAAGCTGCCTGTCCCACCACCTGGACAGCTGGACCGGCCTTGATGATGCCATTTCGGAGGTTCTGCCCCACTTTTTCCTGGAAAAATTAAAATATATATATTACAAAATGTATTAAATTAACATAACATTATCTCTTCCAAATTTTAAATTACGGGGCGTAGGTATGTAATTACAAATAATCCTGGATTGCCATCAATTTTCCTGCTTGTGAAATTGTTTTTGAATATTCTCAAATGAGGCTAAAGTATTTGTTTTAATTAAAATTAACTTATTGTAATCGCAGTAATACAAGAATACAAAAATATTGCTAATCATTTTACCTAGTTAGTATTCTGTTCAATATATGAAATAAATCCATTTAACTTTTTCTTCGTAAACTCTACAAATGATACAGATTCAGGTAGGTCTTATTTTCTTAAATATTCTGAAACTGAATCTTACTCAGAAAGTTAGGAATATAGACAACTAGCTGTTACCCGCAGCTTCGCCCACGTGATATATAGCCTATATTATTCTCAGTACCCAAACCCATGTGTATTAAAAAATTTATTATGATCGGTTCAGCAGATAGGGCGTGAAAGCGTAACAAACAAACTCACTTTCGCATTTATAATATTAGTTAGTATAAGGATAAAATTACTTACAAGTCTTTTGAACACCTTCCACTTTGGACTGGGGGCGCCTGACACAGCAGTCAGAGCCAAAACACAAGCGAACACAAAAAAGAAAATCTTAGCGAAATTCATTTTTAGAATAATAAATACTGGCGACTTATAAAATTTCAAATATCGAATTTAGAATTCGAGTTTCGAATTCACTGTATCGGCGAATGAAGCGGAATGATGCACTGTTTGAGTAAGTCATCGTTTTATACAACTCATCTTACCACGTAATTTGCAGTTGCTAATAACTGTGATAATGGAACCGCAACCTTGTGCCGTTATAATAGGGTTGAAGATATTGAAGTGGTTATTATAAATGTTAATTGTAAATTGGTATAACGGTTCCTATACTTTGTGCGGCTCAGGGAACTCCCGGGGTCCGTGGCGCTCGTTCTTTTTTCTAATGAGAAAGCGTTTTGTTCCAGGAATTATTGAAACTTTTTAATGTTGCGGATTATAAATTTTTATTGGACTTCATAAACGGAGGTCCTGTATTTATCCTGCTACATACTACAAGTATTTTTTAGAAGTTGTTGTTAGTTGGATACCAGAAACATTATTTTCAATAATCGGCTAAAAGCGAGTCGGACTCGCGCACAAAGGGTTACGTGCTATATTATTCATACATTATCGAGCATAAACGGCAAAAAAGCACTTTTGTTGTATGAGAGCTCCGCTTAATTATTAATTTGATTCTAATTTTTGTATTTTTATTTTTTCATAGCGGCAACTTAAATTAATCCTCTGTGAAAATTTCAACAGTCTAGCTATCACGGTTTATGAGAAATGAAGGAAGACAGACATAAAAGTCTCGTGAAAAAAATTAGACCTTCCATACAAAGTCACCGATCAGCTGGGCGAATTTCTATGGGAAGACAAATTTTATTTTTAAGGTTTCACCATTTTTTTTTACATTTCTGTATTCTATTAGGGATTCTTATGGGGAACTTGCATGAAGAGTACATTTTGAAAACTATTTCTGATTATATAAGCATCTACCTGGAAAAATCTGTTAAGGACACTTTTAGTCCGATATCGATACATTAACTTTGGTTAAGATTGGTTAGAAAAGTCCGTTTCAAAAATTTAAAAATTTCAAAAATCATATATTTCTATGAAATAGCTTTAAATTTATAGCAATTTTTGTTATGGAGCCATTTCCTAAACATAGCTGACAAACAAAGACCTCACAACACGCATACAAATTGCTAAAGGAGTGACGTCACTAGTCAGTTGTATTTTCTTAGGGACGTTTAGGCCGAGACGAAAAATTGGAATTTTCAAACCCTTATATCTCAAAAAGTTTTTGGGTTATCAAGATGATTTTTTCACTGTTATTTCTATTTTTAAGAGCTCTTTTCATAGGACAATGAAAAAAAAAAAGGGTGCAACCGCATTCTGAGATTTTAATATAGCTTATTATATATAATATTGGTTATTAATAAGCCTGTATAACTAGAATAAGTTTAGATAATTTACTGAATGATCATCATCATCACCATCTCAGCCACAAGAAGTCCACTGCTGGACATAGGCCTCCCCTAAAGATTTCCAATAAGACCGGTTAGAAGCGGCCTGCATCCAGCGCCTTCCTGCGACCTTTATCAGGTCGTCTGACCATCTGGTCCGATGATGACCACTGAATGATCAAATGAGCCCTAAATATGAATCAAGGTACTGTTAATTTATATAATTAGTAAGTGCAAAGAAAAACAAAGCGAAGGTGAAAAGAAACAAACAATTATTATACAGTATAGAATGATATAAAGTACTAGCAGTCTGCTACGGCTTTGACCCTGTTATATACATAGCCTATGACATTCAAGGATAACGTACCTATTCAACAGTGAAAATAACTTGGAAATCTGTCCAGTAGTTCCTGAGACTAGCGCATTCAACGAAACAAATTCTTCAGTTTTATAATATTTGGTCCTTACCTATGAAATTGGCATTTTTTGTCTGCTTGTCATTTTGTTCCTAATGACAATAATTTTCAGCTAAGCACTATTTATTGGATTTAAACTTCAAAGTGACCTGTATTATCTGAGTAGCACGATAGCCTAGTGGGCGTGAGCATTACAAGAGCTTGCGTATGTTAAGAAACCCCGGGCGCAGTCCCAACTTGGATGGGTGACCGCAAATGGCATAAAAATATCTCGAGCTCCTCCGTGCTTCGGGAGCACGTTATGCCGTTGGTCCTGGCTGTCATCATTGATGGCAGTCGTTAAGCTAAGTCAGATGCCTTTAGGCAGCTTGAAAAATCTAACACCAGTGTTGGCCACTTACACACACGAAAAACAAACAAACACCTATATTATCAACATTCAGCATGCATTAAGAATTTAAATATTGGAAAATGCTCATGGAAAATACTCGTTTCACGTTTGTCCGTTTTTAATTAAAAATGTAGCTATTTTTCTATTATTTTTCTAACCTTTTGTTACTTTTATAATGTCTTAATTAGGTTTACTGTTGTCCATAACTACATGCCAAATTTCACTTTTGTTGAATTTATCAAACCCGAATTACTACTAAAAACGTTAGTATGAAAAAAGCACTTTGCTCGAAATTCTCTTTAGAAAACGCAAATTTCATACGTAAGGCCCTAATATTATTATAAAATATAAGTTTAGATTTTCATTCAATTCCAAACAATAATTCTAAATTTAAACATTTTTCATTAAATTTTATCACTGAAATTCTTGGTCACAGGTTTGGTCGTCGACAAACACAAATGCAAAGCTCTTTGTGACTATATGTACTAGAACTGCAACAGTCATAGGAACAAAGATAAAGCGGAAAATACATTAATTGTGACAATACTCTTTAAAAATTTCGATTTCAGTACAAAAACGTATTAACACACTAGCAGATACCCGCGGCTTCGCCCGCGTGATTTATAGCCTATGTCCTTTTCAGTACCCTAACCTATGTGTATGCAAATTTCATTATGATCGGTTTAATAGCTTGGGCGTGAAAGCGTAACAAACAAACAAACTAACTCACTTTTGCATTTATAATATTATTTAGGAATTAGGAATAGGAATAGTTAGGAATTAGGAATAGTTAGTGAGGAATTTGGAAGTTAGGATTAATATTGCCAGAAATGTGCATATAGCTTAAGATTAGTTATTGCATAAATATAACAAGTGTATTGATAAGCCAAAAGGTCTTTAGGTCACGTCAAATATAACATCAAGAGATTGCTGGGACATCCATATCCCCGATTAATATATAACATTAATATAAAACAGATTGTTGGTGTTCCGTACGAAATGTATTTTTCAAATTAAAACAATACATAATTTTATTGAATTTTATGATGTATGATGGGACTTATGTAGAACATATGTAGTTACGTATATAGTTATTTAGAATATTTATTTGTTAGGCCAATAATGCCTTTATTACTCGTACTCATCAAACATTCATCTTAATCAAACACATCGTCATGATTATAAAAAATATATACAATTTTTTATAATCATACGGCGAAATTTAAGTTTTTTGGTGTTTTAGACCGCCTTATTTACGCGTAATTTAACCAAATAAAATAAAATTATTCGTGATTATATAAAGATCAACTCTTTTTTTAGTGCACTGCAACGTAAAATTACCGTTTATAGGTGTTCACTTTTATTACTATGAGGTTTTCGTAACGCCGAATTGCAAAAATGCCGGTTAAAGCTCACTTTGAAATATGAAATAAAAATTAAATCATGTTAATGCAACTAATCTAATATTTTTAAAACGCAGATTATATTGTCTTTTAGTGCACCTCAGAGGAAAATATGATAAATTATTCATCTATATACTGATAAAAATTCGTTAAAAAATGTCATAATTTACGTTTTATAGCGCTGCTTTTCCACGATAAATACTTATTTTTTTCTTTGATATTCTATTTATTACTAATAAACATACTGTTTGCAAGCAAATCTAATTTTTAATTTAATTAATATCCGATGTTTATAATTTTATATGAATTTTTTAAAATCGCCTATAAAACCAAGCGCCCGTGTAGTGACAATTTAGTTCGCGCCAAGCCTTCCTGACGGGTGGACGTATCGCTCGTCGCTCGCCAGTCGACGTCTACAAGGTCATCGATCTACTGTGTGTAGACACGTATAGTGCGACCCGAGCGGGTTGATCGTTTACTAAGTATTAATACTTTTCGATTGTTTTGAGTAACTATTATATGTGTCCATTTTGACTCGCATAAAAATCTTATTCATATTATTTTTTTTTATTATTAGGATGTAAAATTGTATGAAAACAAAATTCGGACTACTGGTAATAGGAGTTAAAAAAATATGTGAGACAAGGCACGCCCTTATTATGTACAAGGTGACATTAAAACTGGTGAAATTTTCTAGGGCATCGTTTTCGTAGTTTTTGGGCGTGCTCTAATGGATATGACGACATTTTCTTAATCCAAGATGGCGGATGTTAAATGCTATGAAATTTTTGATATGGCTATCGTTATCGAGGTTTTTCGGGGTGCAAATGATGATATGACGTCTATTTTGCAATCAAAGATGGCGGATGTCAAATGGAATGAAATTTTCGATATGGGTATCGTTTTCGAGGTTTTTGGGGGTGCATATAATGAATATGACGTCTTTTTCCGAATCTAAGATGGCGGATGTCAAATGTCATGAAATTTTTGATATGGGTATCGTTTGTGAAGGTTTTGGGGGTGCTCATAATGGATATGATGTCATTTTTGGAATCCAAGATGGCGCATGTCTAATATTATTAAATTTTTGATATAGCTATCGTTTTCGAGGCTTGTTGTTTTTAATGTCATCCTATATACAAAAGACACGAAAGCAATTTACACAGAAATTTGAAAAAAAAAACTGGTAAAATTTAATTATGTTTCAGTAATGGAAAAGAAACGCAAGAAATACAGTTGAAATTCGTAGATAATCGATCGCCCGCGTGAATTTTGGTTAAATTGTGAAATAAAATGTAGCCTATGTTACTCACCGAATTCTTCACTACCAATATCTAGTACGAGTATGAAGTTTCATCTGATTAGTTCAGTTTAGTTTGTTTTTGCTTGAAAGACGAACAAACACAACTACTAGGGGCAGGAGCTTGTGTGTGTATCTGTCTGATCATAGCTCCCAAATCGACAAAAGATTTAGATTTATTTTTATTTTGTCTGAAGGTGAATAACTCGGGACTATAAAAGGGCTTAATATTTAAATGGAAAAATAAAAAAGATAGAAATGATTAATACAAGCTTTACAATAATAATATACACTTATTATTTCTTTTAGGAAGTATATGAAGCACTTATATCCGATGTAGAAAAATCAAATGGAGGGGAACAAATAAGTACCCTGTAAAAAACGAATAGTATTGAAGAGCATGATTTGGTTTATAACTACAAGGATTATAAGTACATTGCAAATATCCCAAGCTTTACTAATAGAATTGATAGTTTATTTTATCTCATTACAATTAGAGCCAGCAATACCAACATAAAAGAAACCGGCTTTTAATTAAAAAAAAAATTCAAATTGTTGAATTATTTTATCCCTACATTTATTCTACACTTTAAGCAATACCAACATAAAAGAAACCGGCTTTTAATTAAAAAAAATATTCAAATTGTTGAATTATTTTATCCCTACATTTATTCTACACTTTAATTTGTAGGTCTTATATTATATGTATAATTTGTACCTTATCTATACATATAATAAAACAGTAAAAATATTTTGTCTGTACATTTAGTATTTTTGACTGAAATAGATAGAGGGACACTAAAAAAGAATAATAGAAAGGAAAAATGTTTTTTTAGAATTTCTAAGCTGTCTGTCTGTATGTATGATCACGTTTATCTCCGGAAATATTGGACGGATTCGAATGAAACTTTTTTGCTATATAGCTACTAAACCTAGGCAACATAAATGGTGAAAATGATTTAAAAAAATGGAACACCTGATGCAGCATCATAATGGTCCTGCTGAACTATAAGAATATATATAAATGACGCCTTAGCAAAAGTTATTCAACCTGAGGAGCATTCTTTGTTGAGATGTTTAAATTGAAGATTTCGAACACCTGACGCAGAACCATTATAGTCTAGGTAATAAATAGGAAATATAAAAATGACGCCTTAGCAAAAGTTATTCAACTTGATGAGCATTTTTTGTTGAGGTATTTAAATTGAAGATTTAGAACATCTGATACAGAACCATGTCAAATTTTATATCGTCAATTTTACAGAGTCACTCTCCACTGGGATACAGTGCATAAAGTAAGATTAGCTTATATTACTGGTGACCGCCCAGCGGTCCCGGGTCACTCGCAACTAGGATATATTAATATACCTTAATATGAACTAAAGTCGATACATAAGCGTAATCTGTAAATTTGACCTGCTGTCATGCTGCAACTTAAAAAGCGCACATATCCAAAGGGCCTTCGAGAGAGACGGACTTCGGCTTTTTGTGTTGCCTAAGTGTGCAAGGCTGCCAAAAGGCATACCTTTTGGCAACGTAGCTTTCAGCCCATACGGCAAAACATGAGAGTTTGCTTTCTCTCTAAGCCTTGCACACTTAGGCAACACAAAAAGCCGAAGCCCGTCTCTCTCGAAGGCCCTTTGGATATGTGCGCTTTTTAAGTTGCAGCATGACAGCAGGTCAAATTTACAGATAGAAGATACGCTTATGTATCGACTTTAGTTCATATTAAGGTATATTAATTCACCGGAGTTATAAAGTCCACGTGAACGAAGTCGCGGGCATCAGCTAGTATCTTATAACATTCATATTTATACAAATATTGAAATAATGAGTAATTTTAAAATTAATTACGAGTATCAAAATTACTTGTCCGACTACACTCAATCTAGCGCTAACACACACAATGACATCTGTATAGTTTTACGTCTGTGTGAGTTAATATCGACTCCCGCTCATAGTTTGACTTGCACAAATTTGGCTGCTCGCTCTTAAGCCTTTACCCGCGACTTCATCCGCGCCTTCTTAAGCTTTAGGATGCAGGGATTATAGAACATGGTGGCAAAGTGACCATAATATATTTGTAGGTAAGTACTTATATAACATTTTTATCTTAATCCGTTCAGCCGTTTCGATGGATTTGCGTTAGAAGGATTGTATGAAAACTCGAAAAAGGTAGTTCCAAATTCAAAAATAAAGGCTTTTTAACGATAAAACATGTTCGTTCGGCGTGATTGAATTACAAACTTCCAAACATACAACCTTTTGCATTTATAATATTAGTAGGATAGGAAGATGATACCTATCTAACAATAGACGAGCTCCGTGGCGCAGCGGTCAACACGCCAGGCTGCGACACGGATGGTCCTGGGTTCGATCCCCAGTCAGGTCAAGATGAAAAACTATCTTTTTCAGATTGACCTGGGTCTTGGATGTTTATCTATATATGTATTTGTTATAAAATATTCTATCGTTGAGTTAGTATCCCATAACACGAGTCTCGAACTTACTTTGGGGCTAGCTCAATCTGTGTGATTTGTCCGTATATATTTATTTATTTAAATGGTTTAAGCGTAGCCGCGCGCAAATCTAGTGAATCGTAATAAAATATACCCATCAGAACATTTACTGATAAAAGTTCTTAAGGTCAAACAGAGATACTCTGGGATATCCCTCTTCCAGATTGATAATAAAGTACCTACACAAGTTTGATGATTTTGCAGATGTCATTAAGTTTGGTTGTCCATTATTTTTATCTTTTACTGTGTGTGCTAACAAGAAACAACGCCAGTGAAATGTAGCTGTTCTATAATTGTTACTCTATCAAACTTTTTGCCATCGCGACGTAGCGGGCGGGGAGTTGAGGAGGACTAGGAGGCGGTCAATGATCCACTGCGGCCTATCGAACGATGCTTTATGACCCCCTAGGGGTCGCGACCTGCAGTTTGAAAAACACTGGTCTTTAAGATTCGTATCGCCTTCGTTATAATATAACTGTGACTTCATCATGCGTATAGTATTAAAAGTTAGTATCAAAAATAGTACCCCTGGACTGTAACGGGCGACGTTACAGTCCAGGGGTACTATTTTTGAACGTGTGACCACGTGTGTTTTTGTCACAGATATTATATAATAGTAGAAAGTTTTTCATATCTGTGGTTTTTGTCACAGATATTATATAATAGCTAGCAGATCTCAGAGCAATAACTAAAGCTTATTGCTCTGAGTAGCAGATGGAGCATCTGTGGTTTATGGCATGTGAAAATCTCGACGTGCTAAATGTCAAACTAAAAAAAAATCGATCGTTCGCGAACAGCGAAATTTCGTATTTCGTACCCCAGGCAAACGATCAAGCAGTTCATCTGATATTAAGTAAGTAATCAGCGTTGCCGATGGACAACTGCAACTCCAGGAGTGTGTGACAAGAGCGTTGCCGGCCTTTCAAGAAAACAGACTCGGTTTTTTAAAGGAACTAATTTCGTATTGATTCAGAAATACCGCCGCAGTAAGCTGATTCGAAATTGATTTTGGGATGTATGAGCAACAAGTAAAAAAAACTTCTTTCCTAGACGCTGACTTTTTAGGGTTCCGTAGTAAACTAGGAACCCTTATAGTTTCGCCATATCTGTCTGTCTGTCTGTCTGTCTGTCCGTCCGCGGTTTTACCCAGAGACTATAAGTACTAGAAAGCTGTAATTTGGTATGGGTATGTATATTAATCATGGCAAAAAAGTGCTAGAAAAAAGTCTAGAAAAAAAATTTTTAGTGTAGCTCCCATATACTTACTAGTAAAGTTGGGGAGTAATTTTTTTTCTCTACTTATCCATTGTGTGGGGTATCGTTAAAAAGGTCTTTGAAAAATATTGTGAGGTTTACAACACCATTTTTCGATTTAGGTATCCGTTTCCGAAATATTTGGTTTTAAAGTGAAAATTTTTGTAAGAGGTACGTGTCCCCCCCCCTCTATCTGCTAAAAGGTTAAATATGGATACGTGAAAAAAATTACAGCAGTAGAATATATACTGAAGTTGAAAGGAAAACTATCAGAGCTGAGTTCTAAGTGCAAACTAAAAAGTTATAGGCAACCAACTTATGAAATGTACTGGAAAATGTAAAATTTCATACAATTTTCATTGTTGGTCGTTAAACTGTGAGGTGCGAGTGTAAACAGTGTGGACTCAAAGTTGTCATTCGCAACTACGGAACCCTACACTGCGCGTGGTCCGACACGCACTTGGCCGGTTTTTATTAAAACTTAGCTTGCCAGAGTGTATTCCAGCGCGCGTGCCTGCGGATGAGATATTATATTCCTATAGAATTATAATATCTATGGCTTAATCATCTTTTTTAGGGTTCCGTACAAAAATTGAAAAACGGAACCCTTATAGGATCACTCGTGCGTCTGTCTGTCCGTCCGTCCGTCTGTCACAGTCGATTTTCTCAGAATCTACTGAACCGAATTAATTGAAATTTGGTAAGATGGTGTAAAGCTATGACCCAAACACGGATGTGCAAACTAAATAAATAAGGGTCAGTTTAGGGGGTCCAAATAGAAAATGTTAAAAAAAAGTTTTGCAAACCTTACCGTGTTATATATATGAAAGGGCTTGTTATGAGGATCTAAAAAATATTTTTTTTTTGTTCGGGAAAAATCAATACTTTTGATTTTATTCACGAAAGAAGGCAAAATTTGACCATTCCCCCCCCCCCCCTGATCTCCGAAACTACTAGGCCTAAAATTTCAAAAAAAATTACAATATTTAGTTCATTGCTTGAAGATAACAAGAATTCTACAGAGAACAGAAAATATAATAAGAATTCTACCAGTTGAAAATAAAGTGGTAAACTCACTCTAATAAGTTCCCCTAGGGAAATAGTTCACTAAAACACCACTAGATAGCGCTAGTCAATTGATTAAAACATTTTTGCACATTGCGTGTGTGTTCACGAAGCATATTGTACGGAACCCTCATTGCGCGAGTTTGACTCACACTTGGCCGGTTTTTTTTAATTCCTCTCTAACCCATCTGGACAGCGTGGAGAGTGTAGGCCGAATCCACTGACTGCTCTGGCTAATATATGGCTCTGGTAGCACAGAGAGGGTTGTGCTCCTGCAGTGGAGACTAAAAAAGACCTGATAATGAATCATCTTCTTAACTATGGGTCTGTCTACCCGTTACAGAAGACAGATTTTACCTTACCGACTACCAGGTTATATAATTATAAGACTGGATCCGGTTATGAACTGATGCAAAGAACAAGGAAAAAAAGATAAATAATTTAAAACAAAAGTTAGTCTTAAAAATATTTTATTAGTAGATTAAGAGTATGTGCAGGAATTATGAACACTTCTCGTACATTGATTATACAATATAAATAAAATATGTTTCGATAGATTTCCTAAGCTTTTACCGCATTGCTCTAAGTAGGTAGCAGTTATCAACCAATCTCTTAGCGGCCCTGAAATTAAAAAGATTAATTCACTTATAGTATCAGCTTAAGGCCATAAGACCAAAAGGCCATGGCCAGGTTCAGCATGTTGATGGGCTTAATCATCATCATCAGGCCCGTCTCTACTGTAGGAGCACGACCCTCTCTGTACTACCAGAGCCAATATTATTAGCCTGAGCAGTCAGAGGATATTTTGGTCACACTCTCCACGCTGGCCAGATGGGTTGAAGAGGTCTCTTTAATGTTTTTAAGCTTTATTTAGCTTGTATATCCTAAGTCGCCTTCTACGACATCCACGGCAAGACTTGGAGTGGTCCTATTCTACTCTGCCGAAAACCACACGGTTAAGAGCGTATACTAGCAGTATTTTTTCAATATGGTTTCCATACAAATGTAGTTCTCTATTTTCTCGCTGAAATCTGATTCCAGAGCCACAATTCTTTTTTCATAAAATCTAGTACTAAAATAGGAATGCCCCTATTTTTTTTTTCCATAAAATCTGTTTTTGTACAAATTTTTTTCTTGTAAACAGGTTTTTAGATAAAAATAAAACATAGGGACATACCTATTTTAGCAATAGATTGTATGTAAAAAGAATTGTGCCTCTAGAAGCAGTTTTCAGCAAGAAAATAGAGAAATACATTTGTATGGAAAACGCACTGCTAGTATACCCTCTTAAAGATTGACTACGGAATCATAATAGTGATTGGTTGCAAGCCGCACCGCCTATTAACAGGATTCCTTAGGCTGATTTCAGAGTGACGCTGGCGGCACGCGCCGGTTGCCAGCGCGCATTTGAAACGCAACACTCTGAAACGCTAACTGCCAGTTATAGACGAGCTCGGACCGCGCGTGCCTCGCCAGCGCTGACAGCGCGCGTCTCACGAACGGCGCGTGTGAACTGCGTGACTTAGAAACGCTGCTACTATTCTAGTGTAATTGCAAGCGCGCGCGTGTCGCCGGCGCTGGTCAAACGCGTCACTCTGAAACCAGCCTTAGATTTGCCACTATTCCCTAGGCTGGTTTCTACGTCCTGCGTGGGACAAAAAGCAGCTAGTACATTCTACGTTTTTTTTAATCTCCTAGACCAGCATATAAAAAAATCAAAAAAATATCGCGTGATAATCTATCCTCATCCTGTTCTTTAAAATATCGGCAAATATTTATTTATTCATTCATTTCTTACACTATCATGACAGGTCTCCCTAATACAATAGCGTACTTAATAATTAAATTAATAGATACATGCATGTCCCTTTAGCCACTAACCCCGACATAACACAAAACAAACAATGTTGCCCTTGTGAACTCCGTCAATGAACTACCAAATATATCTATTTTCTCTGCGACTTTATTCAGCGAATGCAAGGCTTGGATGAATGGTGCCTCCTTAAGGGTATTTGTTCTCGCTTGCGGTATCGCGAATAGCGGAGATTGTCGCCGTCGCCATACGTACCTGTCTGGTACGTTCATATACATATATATGGCTATAGTCGATAAACGTAAATACGTGTAAGCCGTGTGGTTCCCGGCAGAAAAGAATAGAAACATTCCAAGTCTTCCCGTGGGTGTCGAAAAAGGTGATCTAGGAAACACAAGCTATACAAAGCTTATAGCTAAGCTATATAACATCAAAGAGACCTCTCCAACTCGTCTGGCCTAAGTGGAGAGTGTAGGCCAAATTCTCTGAGTGCTCTGGCTAATATTATATGGCTCTGGTAATATAAAGAGGGTTGTGCTCCTGTAGTGAAGACTAAACAAGACTTAATGATGATGAGTCGATAAACGATGTGCGACTCTGAAGCCCCATAAAGAACCCCATGGCTTAGTTGGCGTGAGCATTATTAGCGCCTTCGCAGGTTAAGCAACCACGAGCGCAGTCCCCACTTGGATGAGTGTCCGCAAGTGGCATAAAAATATTTTGAGCTCCTCCGTGCTTTGGAAGGCACATTATGCCATTACTCCCAGCAGCCATTATTGATGGTAAGTCGTTAAGCTATTTTTTTATTATTAGTTTGAAAAATCTGACACCAGTGTTGGCCACTTACACACATGAAAAGCAAGAGAGAGAGAGAGAGATGTTTATGATGTTTATATTACACTATGGGGTCCTTGTAAGATAGCCTTCTACTAGTAATTGCCAATATTAATCAATACAAACAGCGTTTTTTTTTTCTGAATAAACGTAGCCTGCGCTGGTACCGGATGTTTCTAGCCTGAAAGGCATCTGACAGGCGGGATCAACAGCTTAATCTTCCTTTAATTAATAAATGGTTTTAAATAGCATTACAATGCTTGGTTAGTTATAAAAATTGAAAATATGTGATGAAAAAGAATTCGCCACAGGTAGGATTCGAACCCACGAGTCTTAGATCTGCGCCCTAAGTGTGTTACCAACTACACCATCGTGACTTCGAATCACCGCGTTGAATTCTCTCATCACATATTACTATTTAAATAGTGGGTAGTATTGAAGAAATACGCATGCTTTGAATGCGTTTTATACTCTACGGGATAATATGTGATGAGAGAATTCGAGTTGGTAACACACTTAGGGCGCAGACCTAAGACTCGTGAGTTCGAATCCTACCTGTGGCGAATTCGTTTTCATTACATATTTTCAATTTTAATAATCGTCCTTTCTTTCGAAGCACGGACTACATAGACCAATCAAAAAATTATGATATTTTGTACGGAAGTCTGAAGAGGGCAAATAACATCAAAGCTTGACTGGATACTTTAAGCTATAACACATGTAGAACACTCACCACATCTATTAAATCTGTAAGCGCAGCTTTAGCTGGTCCATTGAACTCCAATTCTAGTTCTGATTTGAGATTGAGACCAGCTACTACCACACTACCAGCAGCTGGAAAGGAAGATTGAATCATTGCAATAGTCAGAAAAACAAATAAAATCTTAAAAAACTCCATATCTCTAGTAAACGAAGTGAACGAAGACGTTAAACTCCTATCCAGAGTATTTCAAATAGTGAATCTACAAAAAATCGTGACATTTATATTACAAAGACCATAAAAATAAAAACGCGGTGTTGTAAAAGAGGTTAATTTATCGAATAATTTTATAGTTTTTCATGCTTTCGTAATAAAAGTGCAAATTATATTATTTTCACGAATGATATAAATATAAAATGACAATCAATTTTTTGGAGAAATTCGTAATCCTCTACTAAATAATAGGGCCGTCTGAATGTTTGTAGGTGCGTTACAACTTCAAAGATTAGTTAGTTATTCGTTGACAATGACAAGAAATGATAACAAACACATTTCTCGTGCTAGTAAACAATTTCTTTTAACATATCTGCACCCGCAGCATTAAAATAATTAACACATTCCAGGACATACCGGCCAAAGTTGCATTTTTAGTTCTAAGTAATATGACAACACGCCTGGTGCCGATCAACTTTGATTCGTCTAAAGAAACCTGCCCGTCTGTAGCCGCCTCGATTTCCATTGCAATATTAGAAGTCCCTTGATCAAGTGTCACAACGCGCTTATTCTTT
This sequence comes from Rhodophaea formosa, assembly GCA_963082605.1. Classification (NCBI taxonomy): domain Eukaryota; kingdom Metazoa; phylum Arthropoda; class Insecta; order Lepidoptera; family Pyralidae; genus Rhodophaea; species Rhodophaea formosa. Next base: position 5,307,423 of record OY720225.1, on the reverse strand, counting down.
AAAGGACTTGTGTCATTTCGTAAGTTTTAGGTGAAATTTTTGTCAAAATGCGTGTTTAGCCTTAATCACGTTGCTTACGACGCCCCGCCTGTGGGCGTGAGCAATAGTGATTATAACGTCTGTGGCCGTTATTGGCGCAACAACTTCGAAAAATAACGCCCTGCGACGGTGCAAAATTTTTTATGGAATATTTAAGTGTCATATTATAAATTTCGGGGAGGGTCTTTTGTCCATGAATGTGTTAAATTTTTGACGTTTTTGATGATTCAGAACTGTTATAATGTATAGTATTCATCACAAGTAATTACCTGTATCAAAGCGTTTGAAGAGATTCTTATGACTTAAATTCAAAAGTGTGTTAATTTAAAGTAGTCTTAAATTTTCCCCATTTAATTTAAAAAAAATGGTATTGAAATAATATTGCAGGCAAAAAAAAAATATGAAAAACCTGGGAGTTCTAATAAAAGTTATTACGTATATAACATCCTCTAATCGGAACTTAGGTGTATTAAAACTAATGAGGAGAAGTAAGATTTTTTGGTGCGCTATTCCACCTCAACTTATAAATTAATTTCCACGAAAGTTTTTGCAGAAACGTTTTTGGTATGAAAAATAAAACACTTTTTTCCCGAGAGAAAGCACTGCTTCCGAAGTATCGACATCAATGTGAGCAAAGCCACGACTAAAAGCTTATATATACAATCTAATCAGTACTTATCATTTGTCCTAAAATATATTTTAAAACCTATAAAATTTATATGATATTTCTCGTATAAATTCACAAAAATATTCAAAAAGATATGACAACAGAAAACCATTGCTAAAAAAATGGCGTTTTTAAGGATTGTCTTCTTTCTTTTTGCGATTGCAATGATAGCTTCTATGGCAGAAGCTGCATTCGGAAAAGCTTTAGAAGGTTTCGCAGGTGATGGCGTGGCCTCGCAAAACAAAGCCGTATTTAAGAACCTGGCCCTAGGTGTGAGTAACCTTTCTTTTACCTTTTTCGTATTTTTTTTTGTTATGACACAGGACGGCCAACGAGCAAGCGGGTCACCTAATGGTAAGTGATCACTGCTGCCCATAGAAAACTGCAATAAGGGATGTTACAAGAGCTTTGCCGGGCGTTTTGTTTTCCCCTCCCCAGAGAAGAAGCGATAAACCTCCGGCACTCTCACTCACCGAACGAAGCATAACAGCGGTAAAGCTACTACTCAAACATTTTGTATTGGTCGACTAACATGTCGACTTGTAAACCCTACTTAGATGTTATAGTTTTCCAATTAACTTCGTTATATAGATATGCTACTGCGTATCTTTAGTTGTAAATGAATCCATCATTAAGACTGCATGTAAAATTGTTACTCTTACAAATATAAAATGCTTGGCAAATTTTTACAGCCAGTGTAAGGGGTGATTAAGCCTGTCGATATGATCAACTATTCTTATGAGATCAAAGATGGGAACTCAAAAACGAATTGACGTTTCTATACAAAATGACCGGGGCGCTAATCATCATCATTTCGAGTAGGTGACACGGTCAGTCGACCATGCACACCCTGGTGTCAGAGTTCTTCAGAACCGCCTCTCGGCCTCTGACTTGGTTCCTTCAACGACTACCAGATGCCAGCCGGGACCACCGGCTTAACGTGCCTTCCGAAGCACGGAATCATCTTTCTTATCAGACAATCAGGTGATTCATGCCTGCAATGTCCTAACCAAACTGGAAAAAACTTAACAAAGTATGCTTCCCGTGGGAATCGAACCCACGACCCCCGGGTCAATAAAGCAAACCACTGGATCATGGAGGCAGTTAGCTCCCACCGAGCCGCTGAAGATTTTTTAGTGGTAATGTAAAAATAATTTTGAGTTCTCAGAATTGGTCCTATACGAAATATTGACGGAATGAGTCAATCCTTCATGGGAATGTCGAGAGTAAATTTCAGGAATATGAGGTGCCATCTTCAACTACCTGTGCGGTGGTTGCAGGTAGGGCCACCAAAGCTAGTATTGTGAATAATGAGCCGAGCTGCTGCTATTTTCCATCCGAGCAAGTAGCATCCCAAATACAAGTACTATTGTCCTATTTCATCATTCCAAAAGAATGGTTAGTCGACTTACATCCGTCAAGGTAGAAGAAGATCATTTTTTCTATGTCTCATACATCATTATATTATCCCTTTGATATAAAGCAATTCGCTGAAAAAGAAGTATAACTATACGTTTGACGATTACTTCTCTGTTAACAGCCTCCGTGGTCCAGTGGTTAAGGCGTTTCCTTGTTGACCCGAGGGTCGTGGGTTCGATTCCCACGGGAAACATACTTCGTTCAGATTTTTCCAATTTGGATAGGACATTGCAGGCATGAATAACCTGACTATTTGATAAGAAAGATGATTCCGTGCTTCGGGAGCCACGTTAAGCCGTTGGTCCCGGCCCCGGCTGCCATCTGGTAGTCGTTAAAGGAACCACGTCAGAGGCATGGTCGACTGACCGTGTCTCCTACACGAAAGATAACGAGACCTGCCCCTGCGACAACTCCACCACCCAAGACCTAGAACATCTGATTAAATACTGTCCCATTTTTATGAATACCAGATACACCCATGAAATGACCTGTAACAATCTCAAACTTGACCCCTTCAACTTGCTAGACTTAATAACCAAAGAAAAAAGTGCCGAAACCTACAAATCACACATCTATAATATAATTAATAATCTGAAAAAGGTAAATATGACATAAAATTAATTCCGTCAATATAGGCTAGTCATACCACTTAGCTGCTTTTTTTTTTTTACTCGTGTTTTAAATCCAATACTACATGTAGAAATGTATTTTACTACACCTGAAGATGTATTCCACTATTCTTAATATAATCCTGTTTACCTTTATGAAAAGTAGCCTATAATACTTTAAATTGTAAATAAGACATAAATTTTCCTTTCTTACTTTACTTTCTTTTCTTACTTTAACTTCTTTTCTTACTTCAACCAGAAGGGACTTACTAACCCTGAACATTTAACTAAGTTGTTTTTAAACATTGTAGGAAACAACTCTAACCCCTACAACTAATATTAATGATAATAAATTGTATAAAAAATAATAATATGTAAAGCTCTTACTGCTAATAGCATTCCTGTATCAAATTGCAGGATAAATATCTGTAAGTGTATAAATTTATAGGAATTAGTGTTAAGATCGAACTACCTGTAACATTTGAAATGTAGAAAATCTCTTTATGTGCAATACACTATCCTGGAGGGTGGCGTAACCTTCTGGGAGCAACAAAAAAAACACGAAATGATGATGATGATCTCTGTTTTGTTTTTCAGGTTGGCAGGTAGATTTATAGAGGCATCGAACACCATTTTGTCGACGGAGAAAAGAACTTCTCATAATGTGATCAAAATACAAACATCTTTTCAAATTCAGTTTCTATTGTCCTTTTAAATTCTCATATTATATTGGCTACTATTAAATAAATTATCATTGCTATGCACGATACATTTCTTTTACCTCTCCTTATTTTTTTTAGCAGGTAAGTGTCTCTTGTGGGTGTGAGGAATTATGTCAATAGGCGATGGGGCTAGCACCACCAACATGCTAAACGTGGTTTTTAAATTTTAAAGACTTAGATTGTTTTACCCCGCAAGGAAAAAAGACGTGATTTTATGTAATGTGTGTATCTATTTCTCTGTCTCTACCAAGCGTATCCCCGGTTGCATCCTCAGATCAGAACCCGGGGTCTACTTTCCAGCACTTTCTTTTTTACTCCGCAGATTCTGTGGTATCCTTGGTTGTAAGACCATTGTCACGCAAAACATTAACGCTTAACAACAGCAAACCAGAATTTCTTCGGCGTACCCAGACATTTGGTTCCAAACATCGAAATATGATTCTATTCTAACGTATAGTTCCCGGTATTGTAGTATGGAAACTCTCCAAGTCTTCCCGTGGATGTCGTAGAAGCCGACTTAGGAAACACAAGCTAAACAAAACTTATGAACAATGTATTTCTCTATTTTCTCGCTGAAAACTGCTTCTAGACGCACAATTCTTTTTTCATAAAATCTAGTATTAAAATAGGTATTATTATTATCCCTATAGGAATAGAGAATCGAAAGAAAAAAAAATCGAAAAATAAAATCAGACATCGAATAGAAATTCGCACAGCTGATTGGCGAGTTTGTATAGGTCTAAAAATTTTTACGTTTTATTGCGTATTTTTCTTTAAATTCTGTATTCCATTAAGTATTCTGATCCCAAGATTACAATATAGTTTAAAATCGGCCTGTATTTAAAATGGTGCTCTATGCCGCGCCATTTAGCATTCAAATTTCAGTCACTCATTATCAATACACTGTTGGGTAAAGGCCTCCTCACTGACACGCCTTTCCTCCCTGTCTTAGGCTCTTTGCATCTTTTACCGCATGTTAAGGCTATATCGTCGACCCATCTCGCAGACACACATTCTTTGTACAATAAAATAGTTTAATAAATATAAGAAAAAATATTACAAACCTGCATCAGTTTATACGTGGCGAAATTATAATCGTATTGGTCCCTTACTTAATGTGATTTAACCCATCAATATGAACAATTCTCCCTTTGCTGAAAACTCGAAAAATGTTTTGTCTTTCAAGAAAGAATTCGTTTTATTTTATGTCAATCTACTTAAGTTAGTTAGTTAGTCCTAGTTAGGCTCATCCATTTGGGAAGGGAAACAACGCTCCTTTAACACCCCTGGTGTTACAGTTGTCCATGGGCAGCGGCGATCACTTACTATGGCTAGGCGACCCGCTTGCTCATTTGCTGTACTATGTCATAAAAAATTTACTTGGATAATTGATATCAGTATTTATTTCATTAATGCTTCAATTTTGTTACTGAAGTCTGGAGATGTGCAGATCCTTCTACTACCAGTAGGCATAGCTCCTACCAGTGCGCAGAGCTTCTACCAGTGCACGTGCACGCACATAGTTCCTACCAGTGCGCATAGCTCCTACCAGTATGCATAGGGTTAGGCGCACATTTAGTACGCTCGGCCACATCTTTGCTTATGTCTACTAGTACGATTCTGTAACATGGCAAGCCATGTGTTTTGTATTTACCACTTTTAGTTTTAAATCAGAGGTACTATTTTTGAATGTGTGACCATTCGTCTTCGAACGATTTTGGAGCGGAAAAACCACTTGTTAAAAAAAATCGTACCTCAGATCACAGAGCAAGGAATGCCTCGTCCATCGCTCACGCGCGAGCTACAGTGCTACAAGGATCGTTTGGCACGTGGCGATAATTGGAACTATACCACTGTCATTGCTGTTATCTTGTAAAGCGTCACTTTTGGAAGATAATTCGAATTGATGTTTGTTGTGGATATTTCGTGCTTTTAATTCTATTTATAAAACTAAGAATATTTTTTTAGTTAGTAGCCCTAATTACACTCGTAATTACACACAGCGCCCCCATTTCAATGTCACCCAATTGCAAAATGATCCTTGTCGGACAATACATTGAAATTCCTTACGATACACACACACAATCACGTCTTTTTCCCTTGCGGGATAGACACAGCCCAAATCTGTAAAACCTTGAGGCCACGTTTAGCATGTTGGTGGGCTTCTAGGTGAGCACGGTATCAAAATAGTGATAGGTTGCTAGCCGCATCACCTATAGACATGATTCCTGATGTCCATTCCCTCGATCGGCTTTTACGATCAGCGCGGGAAGAGAAGCAGCTGGTACATTCTACGTTTTTTTTATTTTCTCCCATACCAGTATGGAAGCGTACCTTACGATACGTGATGAAATATACAATTTAAAATGTTACCCGAACAACAACTAAAGGGATGCGTAAAAGAAAAACAATCACATGATATTATGTAATTATGGGAAATTATTTATTCAGCATACCTATTATATCAAATCAAAAAATAGCTTTTTTGGGTACAATCATCAATCCATCAATCAGTATTGCAAGGTGAAACTGTCACTGACGGGCAAACCGTTGGAGGCTGTGTATCCTTTGAGGCCGTTGGCGTTGATCGTCACAGGCTGAGAAAAAAAAAATAAAGCAAATGAGTTTGAGGAAGCCTAACATTAAAGGAGTCTAATTTTGAACCCCCTTAAATTAATTAACCGCAGAAAAAAAAAGGCTCACGCAGAATTGGGTAGTACGATTACCTAACTTTTTTGGTTATGATTTTATCCTATAATTTGAAAGAAAACATTATTATAAGTAACTAATGTCGGTATTTCTGCGATTCAATAAAGTTTAAATTCATAAACTTGAATTTAAAATTTTTACCAATTGGCGTCATTTTCGTTTCCACTTTTCTTTTTTTAATGAGGGAGAAAATCAATATTCTTAGAAACATTATATCATGTTTTCAGATTTGTTAGGGCATTGTAGTATGAATGCTAACAACTTCACAAAGAATGCTTCTCGTGGGAATGGAACCCACCACCCCAGGTCAACAAGCAAACGCCTTAACCACTGGACCACGGAAGCTGGTACAGTTGGTGCAGAAAGAGAAGCAGCTGGCCCAAGCTAGGTTTATTTTTTTACTACCAGACCAGTTTGGATTAGTCACCGCTAACTTCTAAGAAATTGTGACAAGCTCCGTGGCGCAGTGGTCAACACGCCTGCCTGCGACACGGATGGTCCCGGGTTCGATCCCCGGTCAGGTCAAGATAGAAAATAATCTTTTTCACATTGACCTGGGTCTTGGATGTTTATCTATATATGTACCATCTATTATAAAATATAGTGTCGTTGAGTTAGTATCCCATAACACAAGTCTCGAACTTACTTTGGGGCTAGCAATCTGTGCGATTTGTCCGTATATATTTATTTATATATGAACGTAGTACTTACAACGCCGAGCTGGCCTGTAACGAGGGATACATCGCTGGCCACGTAACCCACCGAAGATATACGACCAGCGCTAGCCAAGCCAAAGAGGGCCATCGCGACGAAAAGATACGCTATCGTGAGGGACTTCATATTTTCTCAAGGAATAAACTAGAACTAATAACTCAACAGATAGCTAGTTGTATTTAATAGAAATAAACTGGCCAAGTGCAATTCAAACTCGCGCAATGAAGGTTCCGTACAGAATGTTTTGTGAACTCACTCCTTTGTGTGTAATTCCTCTTAGCTTTGAATATAACATATGCTTTCAAAAATATTAAATTGTCTTATTCTTTGATTGGCTAACCCCTCTACGTTTTTTCAGCTTTAAATATAACACGTTCTTTTTAAAAAATATCATATTGTCTGTTTATTTGACAGCGCCTCTTCTTTTGAACTTTGCATATGACATAAGTTTTTAACCACAGCAGATTGAATTATTCTTTGATTGGCGAGCAGCTATGCGATTTGTTGCCTCGACGTCGAGTTCTTCTCAAAATTCCCACTTTTATTCCCGCTTCGTCGAGTCGTCGAAAAGGTCTTTTTTATTACTGCTACGTCGAGTCGCCGCCACGTTGAATGTAAGAGGTACAGTCAATGAAACAAATTATTCAAATCATAATATTTTTATTTATTTTGACAATCATAAAAGTGTTTATACGTTTGTGTTTATAACAAACAAAAATTTTGTACATTGCGACTTCGTATATTTATCGGCGACGTTTGAGGAAGCAACGGGTAAAACAGCAACATCGATGTTTAGCACGAAACATTAAGCAGTTTTTGTTTTTAATTGTAAATATGGGTTACAAGTTTTTGGTATATTTTTCTATTTTTCGTTAGTTTAATATTTAAACTTAAATGATTTGTTTCATTGACTGTACCCTTCGACGTGGCGGTGACTCGATGTCGCGATACTAAAATAAACTTTTTCAACAACTCGATGTGGCGGGTGGGAATAAAAGCGGGAGTTTTCAAAGTAGACGTGGCGGTGACTCGACGTGGAGCGACTCGACATCAAGGCAACAAATCGCTATCATTATACCAAACCCTTTTTTTTCTATTGAGCTATGAATATGAAATATATTTTTCAAAATATCACTTTGTCTGTTTGTTTAAGTGGCTGCGCTCCCCTAAACACTTTTATTGTGCTTTGACCCTTAATTAAAAAAATTATATATTTATTTACTCTGCACATCTGTGTTTGGATTGTAGGATAACCCCATCTTACAAAATCACACCTTATTTGGTTCAATAGATTCGGAGAATATTGGCTGTGACGGATGGACGGACAGACAGACGCACGAGTGATCCTATAAGAATTCCGTTTTTTATATTTTGTAATCAACCCTTAAATAAACCTATAAATAACCTTTAAATCAAAACTGACTTATATATAATATTATTACTTGAAACTTTACACTCAATAAACCACAAAATTGTGCATGATTTTCAAATAAAAAAATACCGACCAAGTGCGAGTCTGACTCGCACAACCAGGGTTTAGTACATGTTTTTTATGTCCTCGGTGCGATCTTTATGCAAATTTCTCAAAATTTATGCCGTTATTGCCTATTTCGATTGCAATGACTTGGAAATTTTTAACAGATTTAAAAATCCGCAGTTTTAAATACGTATTAATATAAATTTTGACTTGATACGCGTGCCTGAGAAAAAGGATTGACAAACAGATTTTCAAACGATTTCTTTTTACTTTCTTAGGCACAGAACCCAAAGAAGCAATTCACCTAAGTAAATAAGTTATAATAAGTTCACTACAAACAATTTTTTTTACCGTGTGGTTTTCCGGTAGCGAAGAATAGGACCACTCCAAATCTTCCCGTGGATATCGTAGAAAGCGACTTAGGTAACACAAGCTAAACAAAGCTTACAAACATCAAAGAGACCTCTCCAACCCATCTGGCCAGCGTGGATAATGTAGGCCAAATCCTCTGACTGCTGTGGCTAATAATATGGCTCTGGTAGAACAGAGAGGATCGTGCACCTGCAGTGGAGACTAAATAAGACCTGATGAAGAAGATGATGAAGAAAAAAAATTTAGACGCTTTGTACGCAAAAAAAATCCTGTACTTTTTTACTATTAGATCCATTTAAAAAGGAGTCAAGGGCTCTGTCTACCCTCAATGGATAAAGACGTGATAATATGTATGTTTGTATATATCAGACATTCAATGTAAAAATTTACTCTTACAAAAAAATTAAGGTACCTACGCGTAAAAAAGTAAGTATAGGAATTTATTTATTCAACATAACTTTTATTTCAATCACAATCTAGATTTTATGTTTTCGGTAAAGACACAGATTAATCAATTACTAAATCAAAGAACACTGACATCCACACAGCCAACGGATGCTTGAAATCCTTTGGAGCCTCCGGGGTTTTTGATGTCGAACGATACAGGCTGAAAAAAAAAACATATACGGGTGATTCTTCTAGCAAGGCATTCCTCGTAGATTTACATGGCAATTTGCAAATTTAATATCTTAAAATATACGTAAAAGTATTCTTTTTTTTTTATAAAAGAGGCACCTCACGGATCAATACACTTACAGAGATAATCGAGGTGAAAAATTGGAGGCCACGTAAATCACAAAACACCCCAAGAAAGTGATTATTTTTAATTTAACTGTGTATTGGTTAGTTATTAATATTTTATTATATTTCTTTTTTTTTATGCTTTGCATTTATCATCCATTTACCAGGCAAATTAATAAACTAATAATAATAACAATGATGCGTATCATTAATCCGCGTGGAATGCGCATTAAGAAAAACAACTGTACGTCGCAAACATTAGTTGCAGTTCTTTTTCTTATATTTTGAGTTAAGTATTTTGCTGTTCAGTAAGTTTGATGGGAATTGGGATTATTATTGCATTAAAAAAGGATTTTATTTAGTTTGCGTTTAAAAACCACCCGTAATGAAAGTCACAGATACCGGAGAAAATTGTACCACGCAAATCAAAGTTTTAAGAAACCATAACCACGCAACGAGGTTAAAACCTTAATTTTTTTGAAACTTGACTCGTCATCACACAAGCACTTTGCTCGACCGTTACAACAACATTTTGAATAATTCCTGCACGTGTGGCATCCCACCAACATCCCAACTTTTTTTTTCTAAATAAATGCATAAATATATGTAGAAGATGAGTCTAGTAGACAAAGCGTGAAGAGGTCACGCTTTGTCTACTAGACTCATCTTCTTGAAATTTGTTGTACACATAAGTTAGGATACTGCAAGGGCCATAAAGTTCTTTACCTCCCGAAAAAAATACTGTCCTCGTATGATTTTTTGCCGAAAATTTTCATTAAAATTTATACGGCAAAATTATACGCGAGCGAATCCGCAGGTAAAAGCTAGAAATTTATAATTGCCTGTAAACTAGCAGTAGCAGCGGCTTCATCCTTGGTACATACCTTTCCTATGGCACTCTAACGTACCTATCCAACGGCGAAATACTTTTTTAAGATTAGCGCGTGCAACTAAACAAACAAAGTCTTGTTTTTAACCGACTTCAAAAAAAGGAGGAGGTTCTCAATTCGTCATAATCTCTATTTTTTTTATGTATGTTCCACGATTTCTCGAAGACGCCTGAATCGATTTAAGAAATTCTTGTTTTTGTTCGATGGGTTATACTTTACAGATGGTCCCATCAAATTTTTACCGAAATACGATGAGCGCTTTTTGAAAATATACACAAAAACCAAAATAAGTATGCCGTTCGGTTTACACGTTTTTAAATTTTATTCTTATGCTTATTTAAATAAATTGATAGGGTTGAAGTCGGTTTTTGTTTTTTGTTAAAAATATCTTAATTTTAGTATAGCTAAAATTAGACCTTTCCTCACAGAATGAAAAATTAGTACAGAATTTTTTTATTTTATTTTAAAATGAACGATATCTGAAGAATCATGTTCGTAGAAAAGGCGGAACTAATAGAAACCCGTTATTATGTTTATTTCATTGCCATTTTTCTTCATCGATTACACCCATTTCTTTTTTCTTTTGAACCGCACATATTTTGCCATGAATACCGGCAATTCGTCTCATAAGATAGCATTCTTAATTTTCTCAGCTTTATCAGTTTTTCAAAGCCTATTGTTTGCCTTCTTTGAAACAGTATGTAAGTTTATAGTTCCTTCCTTCTGAGCGTTTTCTCGGTTGCACCCTTAGCGGTGGTCCACTATTACGACAGCAAAATACGGACAGATCACACAGTAAGTTCTTAAGTAAGACTTGTGTTATGAGATACTAACTCAACGATACTATATTTTATAACAAATATATTATATAGATAAACATCTAAGACCCAGGGCAAACTGGAAAAGATAATTTTTCATCTCGACCTGACCGGGGATCGAACCCGGGACCATCCGCAGGCTGCGCCACGGAGCTCATCAATATCATCATCAGGTCTCTTTTTTAGTCTCCACTGCAGGAGCACGATCCATTTCTGTACTTCCAAAGCCATATATTAGCCGCAGCAGTCTGAATATTTAGCCTACACTTTCCACGCTGGCAACTCATAAAATGTACTGGAAAATGTAAAATTTCATACAATGTTTTTCGTCGTTAAACTGTGAGGTGCGAGTGTGAACAGTGTGAACTCAAAGTTGTCATTCGCAACTACGGAACCCTACACTGCGCGTGGCCCGACACACACTTGGCCGGTTTTTTTTTAACTCCCAGACTAGCATGAATGAGTCTTCGCGAAAATCAAAGTGGCTTAAAGATATTTCAAGTCGTAATTATGAAAAGGATACTTACAATGCCGAGCTTGCCCGTAACTCCGGATACATCGCCAGCAAAGTCACCCACCTTAGAAACAATACCAGCGCTAGCCAAGCCGAAGACCATGGCCATTGCGATGAAAATAGATGCTATTGTAAAGAACTTCATGTTTTTTCAAGGAATATACTTCAACTAATACCTAAACTGATAGCTCGTAGTATTTATTGGAAAAAAACGTATGAAACAAAACAAATAAACTTTACGCTCAATAAACGTTGATCAATAAATCATTAAGTCATGCATGACTTTGAAATAAATAATTTTATATTAATATGATACAAATACCGGCCAAGTGCAAGTCGGACTCGTTCACCGAGGGTTTCGTGCATTGTTTTGTATGAAACCCTCCATGTTAGTTCTTATTACAAATTGATCTAAAACATCCAAGACCCAAGTCAATCTGGTACAGATTATTTTTCAGATTGACCTGGGTATTGGAGCATTATGTAGTAAAATATAGTATCATTGTGTTAGTATCCCATAAGCCAAGTCTTAAACTTACTTTGGGGCTAGCTCAATCTTTGGAATTTATCCATATATATTTTAGGGCTCCCCCACACTGGCGTCTTTCGAGCGTCGTCGTCTCGCTAGCGCCTGTACGGCGTCGACGCAGCAGCAACGCGACGTCCACGCTGAGCGGCGTTTTTTCTGAACAAATACAAAGACGCCAGTGTGGGGGCCCCCCTGATAATGCATTCCCCCCACTGGGGGGAATGCATTATCAGTCATTGTAATTACGGGTCCGTCAGCGTACAAGCTCAATAAAGACCAATCGACGACGAATTAAGCGACCGAGAAAGCAAGTCCCTACTCGGATGGGTGACTGCAAGTGGTGATATACACACAAATAAAAAAACAACGAAAAATTGCGCAAGATAAGGAAAAAAAAGTAAATTTGTAATAAGAACTAACATGGAGGTTTCCGGTTTCGTACTGTTAGGGATCCTCCGATGGTGTTAAAAATTAGAAAAAATGGACTGTAGATTTCAATTAGAACTAGATAGATACATAAAAGTGGCGTCGTCGTCGGTGTCCAAGAGTAAGTGGCCAAGACACGCCACAGTCGCCCAACCATGCTACTCGCCGCCGGTATGTCGTTATATTCGACCAATCGGCACGCCGCTGCCTCCCGTGCGTCTGCCTCGCCCCTCCGTCGCCCGGCCGCCTGGAGCGCCCGCTACGGGCTCGAACACGTACAAAAAAAGCACGATACCGTCGGTGAGCGAGCCCGACTCGCCCTTGGCCGGTATTTGTATTATATTAATATTTATTTGAAAATCATGCATGAGTTTGTGATTAAAATTTATTACTCTATGTTTATTGAGCGTAAATTTTATTTGTTTTATTCTATACGTTTTTTTTCCAATAAATACTACGAGCTATCAGTTGAGTTTTAAGTTGAAGTATATTCCTTGAGAAAACATGAAGTTCTTCACAATAGCGTCTCTTTTCGTCGCAATGGCCATGGTCTTGGGCTTGGCTAGCGCAGGTGCTATATCTACAGTCGAATATGTGACCGGTGAAGTATCCGGTGTTACGGGCAAGCTTGGCATTGTAAGTTACCTTTTTAAAATTACGTCTTCAAATATCTTAAGGCCACTTTGATGGTGGCGGAGACTCATCCGTGCTAGTCTGGTATAAAAAAACGTAGGATGGACCAGCCGTGTGGCCATGTGAGTCGTATGAACTACCATGGATGGTTGGCGTTTCATCACAGCTTGTATGCTGTCGTGATAGCGGACCACAGCTAAGGATGCACCAAGAAAACGCTCAGATAAGGAGGAGGGGAGAAAGACACAGGCTCTAAACTACAGAGGAAGAAATGCTACACTGGGAGAATACTAGACGTAAAGACCTGACCAGAGTAATGACCCGACGCTCAATATAGTGGCTCATAGTGACGATTTTCAATAAGTTACCGCAGTAACTAAATTTAGAAAAAAAAACTTTCTATTTTTAAAAGGAAACTAAGGGCATTATTGTTGGAGAAATGCTGTTATTCCGTTGGTGAATTTTAGTTATAATATAATTGTTATTTAATATTCTTATTTGGTAATTTAATATTGTAGTTCTCATTTTATTTTTTAGTATTTACACTTAATATTCGAATACAATGCAATGTTGTTTTGATGAATAAATGAATTGAATTGAATTGACTATAGCTGAGCAAGTTGAGAATGCTATGAGATGATATGAATCGCCGATGTTCATTACAAAATGCGTGCGATTCATAAGAAAATAGAAATGGGTGTAGGCGAGAAAAGAAAAAAATAAACGTATAAACATCGGAACGGTTTTCTAGCCGTGTCACCTTTTCTGTGGACATCATAGATATCAGAATATTTACTAGGTGGACATGATTTCTGAGACTTCGTCCATTTTCTTAACCAATTTTTCATTCTGCGAGGGGAGATCAAATTTATACTAATATTATAAAGCTGAAGATTTTATTTGTTTTGGTTGCACGCGCTAATCTTAGAATCAAATAGACTGATTTCAAAAATTATTTCACCGTTGGATAGGTACGTTATCCTTGAGTGCCATAAGATATGTACCTACCACAGGTGAAGCCGGAATGGGCTGCTAGTTTACAGCAATTATACATTTCTAGCGTTTACTCATGGCTTTGCTAGCATATAATTTTGTCGTATAAATTTGCTGAGTCGTTTATCGTAAATCCTACGAGAACAGTACTTTTCCGAAATGGAAGGTATACTCTATGTCCTTCTCAGTATCCTAACTTATGTGTATGCCAAATTTCAAGAAGATGGGTCTAGTATACAAAGCGTGAAAAGATAACTAACAAGTATACAAACCCACGTTCGCATATAATTTTTAAAAAAGTTGAGAAGTTGGGATGGGTTGCCACACGGGCAGGAATTATTCTAAATTATGTAGTGACTTTTTTATTGTTTTTTTTTTGCTTTCCCTTTGTATGTAAATGGTTATACTATAGTTTAATTTTTTATACAGGCTGAATGTGAACCGATATTTCAATTAATATCGTTAAAATATAAAGCATGAACTTCTCTTTAAAATATGCCGATCAGCTGATTGCAATTCTGTGTGAAGTCTAATTATTAGTTTTTGTTTTTTTCTGCAATTACATTATTTTCAGAGGGTAGCTTGTATTGCTTTAGGGGTCCTGTCAACCTGTATATATATAACCTATATATATTTTTTAATTTTCAGCCTATAACGGTCGGCATCAAAAGCCCCGGAGGCGGATTTCAACCCTCCATTACCTGTGAAGGTGTTCTTTGATTTGCCATTAATTCAGCAATTAATTGATCTATGTTTATACCCAATTATAACATCTAGATTGTGATTGAAATAATAGAAATGTTGAATAAATAATTTCCTTGACTTACTTTTTTTTCGCGCGTACCTTAACTTTTTACCCGACTGACCCACCCAGAAGGAGGGTTATGTTTTTCGAGCCTATGTATGTATGTATGTATATATCTATGTATGTATGTATGTAAATATGTCTGTTCCATTAGTGCATCCTGCAGCCTAAACGGCTGGACGGATTTTGTGGTGTGAGGTGTCAGTAGATTCGGATTCTTCCCCGGAGTGTCATAGGCTATGTGACGTCAAAAAAACAAATATACAGCGGACGTTAACTGGCAAAAACTGGCAAAAAGTTGACCCTTCCTGTAGCCATAATGCCTTGACCAATTTTGAAATACGAGGTCTCTTTAGATTTGTGGTCTTCCCAGGAGAGGTGAGAACCATGTAACGTCAGTTAAAATATATATTTTCGGCTTTAAATGAACAATTTTGCAGGAGTAAATACTAAGTTCCTGTAACGAGAACTAGATGGCGCTGGAGCAATTTTAAAACGCGCTATGGTTGTTTTTTTTGCTTTTGATTACAAGCGTAGGGAAACACTTGCCAGATTTCGCAATTTCACACCCCGAAATACACCCGGCTCTGACGGGAGTCTCAAACGAAACGCTCAAATGCCTTCCACAGACCCTCCCCCTTCTACTTTTGAGCATTTTCTATGCGTGTTTTGTAAATTGCACCTTTCCAGGCGGCTGGAAGGATGCACTTGTGATCGACATCCCCAAGCCAGGCAAAGACATAAAAATCCCACATCGTATTAGCTTAAAGAGTTCTTTGGGGAAAATCTATGAGCGGATCCACCTCAAAAGACTCAAGAACGAGCTCCGTGGCAGAGCGGTCAACACGCTGGCTGATCGGCCGATATCGAACCCGGGACCACCCGTGTCGCTGGTCCTGGGTTCGATCTCTGGAGAGGTCAAGATGAAAAATTATCTTTTTCTGATTGACCTGGGTCTTGGATGTTTATCTATATAAGTATATACTATTAAATATACTGTTGTTGAGTTAGTATCCCATAACACAAGTGTTGATCTTACTTTGGGGCCAGCTCAATCTGTGTGTTCACGTGAACATGTGACCTCCAGGACATTCACATGAATATTACAATATGCAAGCACGAAGAACGCAACGCAAACTAATTTTGACGCAGACAAATATTGTTTTAAATGTGATCAATACACACACTTGTAACTATTTTTTGTATAAATAGATAATGTTTACTTTAATAAATTCTCTTTGGTTCGGACAATCGACTAGTATTATTGTCTGGGATCGACCGATCCAACACCAACGTCGGTTTACTGATCAGTCTTGTGAGTCTGCTTGACTGGCAGTAGGAAAATCTACTGTCTGGCGTACATTGCACCTCGTACGCCACTCCCTTGATCCTTCCGCCTATCCGTCTAATATCTTAGGTCTCACGGTATTAGACTTCCTTGATTTATCTATATACGTATATATTTTTAACTTATGGTTAGGGCTAGGGTGTTAGGTGTTAGGGTTGTTTGTAAGTAACAGTTATCCCTCTATTAATAATTTTCTGTACAGGCAGCTAGCTATTACAGCACAGTACATTACTACTTAGAGACACTTTGAATCAAACTACACATACTCCACAGTCACACATAGAAATAGCTAGTTGTTTGTATATTTGTATAAATTTATTTAAGGACTATGTAAAGTCCAAAAGTCTCATCTCCGACGAACAGTTTGGATTCCAAGCCAAACATGCGTGTCACCATCAATTACGGAGCATATCTATCAAAACACCGCCTTACGGAGCATATCTTCGTCGGGAATCGTCCCACGGGAGCCCTCTTCTTCAGTATAGCGAATTTTTTTGACAAATTCTGACATTTTGGCTTAATTTCCAAGCTGGCAACTTGGGCCTTCCCAACAGTCTCGCGTTTATCATTCGAGACTTCTTGTCGGATAAGACCTTCCACTACAGAGCTGAAGGATGTCTCCAAGACCCCGTCCCATTTGACCCCGCGTTCTTTAAGACGCTGTTCTTTCGCCCCGCCTGAGTTTGCTTTACACATACGATATCCCTAAGACAGCCGACACTACGACGCTACGACTAGCCGTGTAGTTCCCGGCAGAGTAGAATAGGAGTGGACTTGGAGTGGCCAAGTCATCCCGTGGATGTCGTAAAAGGCGACTAAGGAAACACAAGCTAACCAAAGCTTATTAACATCAAAGATACCTCTCCAACCCGTCTGGCCAGCGTGGAGAGTGTAGGCCAAATCCTCTGACTGCTCAGGCTAGTATATGGCTCTGATAGTACAGAGAGGGTTGTGCTCCTGCAGTGGAGACTAGAAAGACCTGATGATGATCCCTAAGACCCCTAACGTAGAGTTGGCTCTATTTGCTGAAGATACAGCTCTCTAATACGTCTCACCACATGAAATCAGTCATTGTGAAACGTCTCCAATCTGCCTTCGACTCACTAGGCTTGTGGTTTAGGAGGTAGTGCATCCAGATTAATTTGAACCCCCACTAGGATTACTCTAGCTGTATGACAAGTCCATTCCCTGGGCTTAAATTTAACCTTGGTGTTGTACTCGATAGTCTCATGACTTTCGGTCCCCAAATCTACAAAGTCTGAAACCATGCCGCTTTCAATTTGGCAATGCTAGGATGTCACTTAGGAATAAGTTGACTCTCTATAAGCTTTGCATCCGCCCGATCATGACCTACGACGTAATATCCCATTTGTTTAATTGTTTCATTCACCGCGCCACCGGTAGCCACAAGTACTTACGAATGACGGAACTACTTCGTTACTGAAAGCTCTCCGGCTCTAAATACACAGAGGAATCCCATTTTACGATCATGCAAATCGCAGCCTATCAGGCGTAAAAAAGTTAGCTTCTCTCTAAGCTTTGCGTGCACATGCAACGACCAAAACCGAGGTCCGTCCCTCGTGGAGCCCTTCGGTGATGTTCGCCTTACAGGTTGAGGGCACTCTGTCCTCACCGCAAAGGCCCGGTGAAGTGGCAAAAGCTCACTTGGAGCTAGCTACACCGTGTTTAAAAAAAATAACTCTAATAGTTGTAATTTTTGGCGTTAGCCGGTGTTCCTCTCAATTTATCAAATGAATATAATGAACCAAAATACTACCAGTAATTCACTAGTAATGATAAATTTCTTTAAATTTAATATGACTTAGGATGAAAAGAATAACTGCTGGGTGGCGCTAGTGTTGCATACCATAGCGCTGCAACCACAGAATACATCATAGTATAAGGCGCAATAAACATGCGAAGTGAAGACATATAAACTAAGCGTGACAAAAGGGATAACAAGTTGATTCTGAAAGAAAGAAATATTCTTAATTTTTCAGATATTTGAGATGGATCGGTTTAAAATGCTATTAGTCCCATAGATCACATCACTACGCAGCGGCAGGTTATACAGTAGACCAACTATACTTAGCGTCTGTGGACTATGAGAAAGCCTTCGATTTAATTGAAACATAGACCGTACTCGTACTTCGGTCTCTCCAGTGATGCAGTATTGACCATCGCTATATCGAAGGGAGAAATCATTTCTCTGAAACCGGCGGAGTCATTTCAGGACCATGTTCAATGACCTCAATGAAGTTTCCCAAGAAGAAAGATCATGGATAAGACAAAAATTATGTCGAATATTCATGTTGCGCCTTCTCCAGTGATTGTTGGAAACTAAACCCTTGAACCTGTAGAGCAGTACATTTTAAACGTAAATAAACATGTATTCAGCAAGCTCGAGGTATCGTTTTTCTACTTCAACTACAGTCTGCTGCTAACAGGGTCAATTGATATAGGTAGGAAGCTCCAGTCCAAGGTCAAGGTTTTTCAGTGAATCTGACTTTGCTGGGCAGCTTTCTGGAAGCTTCTGGAACCTGGAACGAGAAGACTGTGTCTCGTCCAAAATACATATTGGCGCCGAGGACTTTTGACTTTGGGCACTGATGCAAAAATCTTCGGCTAATATGGTGTTACCAGTGATGATTTACTGTAGATAGAGCCCAGATCTGTAAAACCTTAAGACCACGTTTAGCACGTTGATGGGCTTGTAGATGGGAACGAAATCAAAATAGTGATGACTTGCTAGGCGCATCGCTAATTTGACATGATTCCTGACGCCCATTTCGGCGATCAGTTTTTACGATCTGCGCGGGAAGAGAAGCAAGCAGCTGGTCATCCTAAGTTTATTTTTTTCTCAAAGACCAGCATAGAAAAAACGCAAATATTAGTTTGGCAAAATATCTTGGTTTGTTACAGAAAATTTTGAACCCCTTTTATATCAGCAAAATTTACCATCTTGTGAACCCAAACAGAGAGCCGAATCTCCAGTCCAGTATTTTAAAATGTTTCTCCGTAAAATTCCCAGACGTAAATAGGTATTGCTAATGGTCAGGCGGGTTGTTTAAATTTTTTAATTAAATTACTTGTTTGTGTAAAATTAAGCATTCAATCATCTCATTATAATCTACGTACGTTCTTACACAGCTTAGTACAATTATCAATGGTTTAAGAATTATAAGCCTCTCAAAATTTCTATACAAATTTTGAAAGGCTTATAATTCTCAAACCGTTAATATTTTAACTAAACTGTATAGGAACGTACGTGGATAATAATGATAGTGATTGATTGTATGCTTAGTTTTGCACAAATGTTATCAAATATTGCCACAATTCCCTTTGTCCGTTTGTTATAAAGTCAGAAACATAAAAATACAATTCAGTTTCAAAAAAGATTTTAATTTGGTTTTAGCATAGCTAGGTTTCAAACAAACATACATAAGAAGGCATAGAATTGATACAATATTCGGTTACAGTTTTTTATTTTATTTTCGTATGTGTTTTGTCATTCATGTGCCTTTTGTAAAGCCTACTTATTGTAATGAGTAATTTTTACAATCTGTAAAATATTTACAACTGAAATAATATTCTGGAAGAAAGTTTTGATTCTGAGTTTATAATTTTTTTTTTGTAATGTTTACTCCAAAACAAATTGTCTCCTTTAAAACAAATCACATAAAGACAGCTACCTACGTTATCTATTAGCTACGTTCATAGGGGAAAGAAATCGCGAAGAAAAAAATAAGATATATATTATGAATGATATTGAGATATCAGAATGAAGGGTATAGAAGTATGAACGATTTTTTTTATTTTATGATGAGGGGTGTTATTCCCTGGCACCCCCTTGAGCGATTTGCTGAGCGCGTGCTATGGTGTCCACGGCTGGTCCAGCACTGATGACGGCATTACGGACATTCTGCCCCACTCGCTCCTGAAATAGAATGCCAAAAGTGAGAAGAAAATTCATGTACATATGTAACCATAGATTAAAAAATATATATTCCTAGTTCTATGTATCTAACCTTTAACCAGTGATACTGTTGCTTTTTTTTTCGTTGTCTCCGGCATGTAGCCATCAAACACGTGACGTGATATTTAAACCCTCTAGAAAGAAATATGGTAAGATTCAAGCCAACGCTGTGAAAATTGTAGGCCAAATCCTCAGACTGCTCTGAGTAATATTTATATGGCTCTGTAGTACAGAGAGAGTCGTGCTCCTGCAGTGGAGACTGAAAAAGACCTGATAATGATGATGACGATTCAAGCTTATATTAATCCAAACGGTGAATGGATTCAAATATTACCGTATTTGAATCTATTTACCGGTTTGAAAACCCCATAGCAGCTTTAAACAAAAGCTTACTATTTGTAAAGACAATGAAATTAAATATGCAGTAGGTTTAATAAATCAAATGGTCCAATAGAAGGTTAAGTTTAGTTAGGGTATGCATACAGCGTGTAAATTAACCACGACATTCTCTTGTAGTGGTGAGCCTTAAGGACGGACGGTTAAGGTTACCTTAAGGTTGACGGAAAAAGGGAATTGTGGCAGTATTTGATAATTTTAGGACAAAATTAAGCATCCAATCAATTAATCTCATTATAATCTACGTAAGTTCCTATACAATTTGGTTAAATTATCAAATGTTTGAGAATTATACGACTCTCAAGATTTCCATACAAATTTGAAAAGGCTTGTAATTCTCAAACCATTGATATTTAACCAAGCTGTGTAGGAACGTACGTAGATTATAATGAGATTAATTGATTAAATGATGAATTTTACTCCAAAATTGTCAAATATTGCCACAATTCCCTTTTTTCGTTTGTATGGAGACATGCGCTTCCAGGCGACTCTTAAGCGAAAGACACATAGAAAAGACGTAGAGCGAGGACGGACGCAGACATATGTCTCTTCCGCGTCTTTTTCATACAAATGTATAGAAGCGTCGTGATCCAAACCACACAGAAAAGACAGGGCGCAGACACGACGCTTACTCGTCTGCGACGGGTCTGCGCCATATGGTAAAACAGACAGAACGGACTTTTCTATGTGCTTTCAAAAGTCGTGACGGCGCCCTGTCTGCGCCCTGCCCGCGCCCCGTCCGCGTCTTACGCCTTTTCTATGTGTCCCACGCTTTAGATTAGATTAGGAAGGCATGTTATGCCGTTGGTCCTATTGATTCATTGATGGCAGTCGTTAAGCTATTTCAGATGCCTTTAGGCAGCTTGAATTGAGAATCTGACACCAGTGTTGGCCACTTACAGACACGAAAAATAAACAAAAACAACAAAAATGTGAATTGATTCGCAGTAAAAAGGTAGTATATTTATAAATAAATATTCGTACTTACAATTCCCTTCCCAAGGTCCTTCCAAAAGTCTGGTCGTGCTGTGGCAGGAGCGAACACCATCGCAATCACGGCGAAGAGGAAAGCTACCTTCAAGAATTTCATGGTGATGGCCACTTACACACACGAATAAAAGTAAAGTCAACTTCGCCTCAAAAGACTGATACTGTTCTAAGAAATCTTTTTGCTTTTATATGCAAGCACAAACAAATTTAAATAACAATTGAGAACGGTCATAAAATGCATAATAAACCTAATGGTATTTGTGTTAAAGTTGAGTATCATCGAACAGTTACGTTCGAGGTTATGCGTAAGTTTGTGAAGTAATAAAGGAACGTAATCGGGGAAGGGAATTCCCAGTAATTCCCCTTTACCTCACTATCAGCATGTACTGGGACATCATAAAGTTGGGTCAGACAAAGCTATCTGAGCTTAAGAATGATAAAGTTAATAATATGTATGTGCGTCTTTTTAATGTTAACTTTTAGTTAGAATTAATTTAAAAAAAGAATTAAATTTATCTTACTTTTGACGAGCTCCGTGGCGCAGCGGTCAACACGCCTGCCTGCGATACGGATGGTCCCGGGTTCGATCCCCGGTCAGGTCAAGATGGAAAATGATCTTTTCCAGATTGACCTGGATCTTGGATGTTTATCTATATAAGTATCTATTATAAAATATAGTATCGTTGAGTTAGTATCCCATAACACAAGTCTCGAACTTACTTTGGGGCTAGCTCAATCTGTGTGATTTGTCCGTATATAATTATTTAGTTATATTTATTTATTTATTTCATGTTATCGATAGAAATACCTTATTATAGCTAACTTTCCACCTTAACCCCCACTAACACGCTAAACGTGGCCTTTGGTTTTTATGACCTAGGGCTTATATTACCCTGCAAGGGATAAAGACGTGAGTGTATGTATACCTCATTATTACTTTTAGTAAAATAAGTAAAAAATATTCATCATCATCATCATCATCATCATCTGGTCTTTGTTAGTCTCCACTACAGGAGCACGACCCTCTCTGTACTACCAGAGACATATATTAGCCATGGCAGTCAGAGGATTTGGCCTACACTCTCCACGCTGGCCAGATGGGTTGGAGAGGTCTCTTTGATGTTTTTAAGCTTTGTTTAGCTTGTGTTTCCTAAGTCGCCTTCTACGACATCCCTGGGAAGACTTGGAGTGGTCCTATTCTACTCTGCCGGAAATCACACGGCTAAAAAGATTTATAGGCTGCTAATAATGTTTAAAGCACGGTTCACACATCTCCAGGTTCACACATTGACGAAACCTGACCGGGTCGGAGTGAAATCGGTTACAGACGATTCGTATGCGTGAGTGTCCCGAAGGACGCCCGGGCACTCGGACGCCCTAACAGTGCCATCCTTTTTAGGGCTCCGTAGTAAACTAGGAACCCTTATAGTTTCGCCATGTCTGTCTGTCCGTCCGCGTTTTTATTCAGAGACTATAAGTACTAGAAAGCTATAATTAGGTACGTGTATGTATATTAATCATGCCAAAAAAGTGGTAGAAAAAAATCTTAAAAAAAAAAATTTTTTTAGGGTAGCGTCCGTACAAGGAAAGAGGTAGTAGTATTTTTTTTCTATACAAACCCATCGTGTTGAAAATTGTTAAATAGGTCTTTATAAATATTGTGAAGTTTTAAAGTGCAAATTTTTGTTAGAGATAAGTGTCCCCCCCCCCCTCTATCTGCTAAACGGTTATAATTGGATACGTGAAAAAAATTACAGCAGTAGTATATATACTGAAGTTGAAAGGAAAACTATCAGAGCTGAGTACTAAGTACAAACAAAAAAGTTATAGGCAACAAACTTATAAAATGTACTCGAAAATGTAAAATTTCATACAATTTTCATTGTTTGATGTTTTTGGTCGGTAAACTGTGAGGTGCTAGTGTGAACAGTGTGAACTCAAAGTTGTCATTCGCAACTACGGAACCCTACACTGCGTGTGGTCCGACACGCACTTGGCCGGTTTTTTTTTACCTATGAGGATGACATTGCCACTACCAGCTAGCACTACAGTTGCCTGAAATTTACCGACAGATTATGACTTACAAAGATGACAATGATATCTATTTTCTTGAAATATGTGAACACAGCTCCGTGGCGCAGCGGTCAACACGCCTGCCTGCGACACGGATGGTCCCGGGTTTAATTCCCGGTCAGGTCAAGATGGAAAATAATTTTTTTCAGATTGACCTGGGTCTTGGATGTTTATCTATATAAGTATCTATTATAAAATATAATAATAATAATAATAATCCTTTATTTCAGGCAATAATATTGTACCTACAATTACGTACAATATCAGAGGCCCATATCATATATACCTTAGACTAACATACATATAATACAATATAACTTAAAACTAGGTCACACGTTGTGTCGGCGACGTGAGGCGCGGGGCTTCAGCAGGTAACCGTCCTCGGAATTTCCGGTACACGACTCCCTGCGGCCAGAAGTCCTCCTTCATGAAGGTCTCGAGATGTTGGGTCGGCACTCCTACCACAAAGGAACTAAAGTTTACTCTATGGCGAGATGCCAACCGTTCGACCCTCAATGTCAATTTGGATTTCTTCAGCACGTAGGTTACGACGTCTTGAACCGTCGTATTCCAGTGCAGTCGGGACACATACAGTTGCGTACACTTGACCTCTGAACGCAACTGATTGGGTCCAGTCGGTGCGGTGCCAAGATGGTTACGGCTGGCAGGCTTCGTTTTCCTCCGCTTAGCTAAAGTGAAGCCCTCCTTATCGCACTGATCTTTATGTTGACCCGACGTCACAGGCTTGCGAGAGCTTGCCTGTTTATTCCCCTTCAAGGCATGTCGCTGCGCTGGCGCAGCAACAGGGACGGCGGCTACGGCTGCGTAGGCACGTGTCGGGGTTGACGTGCTCGGCAGTGATGTCAGCTCGTTGCGGGGGGAAGAGCGGGCGGCGGGGCGCGGTGTATCGCTTGTGACGACAGCTGATGGCGTTGTGTCCAATTTTGCTGACTCAAAGCTGCATACCGATGTATTCTGCGCTCCGCGACGTGTGTTGACGTTTGCGGCCTCGGGTGACCTACATACCGAATTGTTACCTTTTATTGATAACAATTCGGTACGCAACTCGGTGATCGTATTTTCCGAGGCCTCCAATCTCCACTGCACCTGTGCCAGGCTGGTTTTCAGGGCTGTGATGTCTTTCAGCAGCCTGGTCACATCGACATGATCGAACGAAACCGGGGGCAGTTTCGCTAGATTCGCAGCGCATAGCGCTGGCATGTCGTCCGGATCGGTCACCTTCATCAGGGCGATAACATCCTGGAGACTTCGCTCGCCGTTCTCATCTCTCCGGCGAGATGGCATCTGCGCGGACTTGCCGAGCACCTCATAGAGCAGCACCTTGCCGCTGCAAATCTCCTCCATGCTGAAGTTTGACTTACAGATCTGCATGATGCTGATCTCGTCCATCGTGTCTATGGCATGATACACGAATGCCAACAGCTCGTTAACTATGACTTGCTTGGAAGCCATAGTGACAAAATCGTGCAGCGGCTAAAGCCGCGCAAATCGCGAATATAAATATTCGAATAGTGCAGTGTGTACTGGGGCGCGTGCGTTACGGATCGCGCATCGCACTACACATATATAATATAGTATCGTTGAGTTAGTATCCCATAACACAAGTCTCGAACTTACTTTTTTTTATTTTTTATTTTTTATTTTATTTATTAGGCACATCAACAACATAAACATAGACATTACATTTTAACATTTGTAAAACTTATTCTAATGTTTATATCTTTTACAGATATGCACAGCATTACTTTGGGGCTAGCTCAATCTGTGTAATTTTTCCGTATATATTTATATATATGCACAGCATTACTTTGGGGCTAGCTCAATCTGTGTAATTTTTCCGTATATATTTATTTTATTTATATACAGATCCCAGACGGCACGGTGATGGAAAACGCCAACCATTGATAGGAAAACGGGCACTGACGTCCCGGAGCCCGGACGGCCCTGATCCGTGGAGATGTGTGGAATATCCTAGCAGTATGTTTTCCATACAAATGTATTTCTCTATTTTCTCGTTGAAAACTGCTTCTAGAGGCGCAATTCTTTTTTCATAAAATCTATTACTAAAATAGGTACGACCCTTTGTTTTATTTTTTTCTAAAAAAACTGCATGAAAAATTTTTTTGGAAACCATACTGACAAAATACTGCTAAGATACGCTCTTAATGCAAATAATAATTAACGACTGCCACTAAGCCATAATAAATGGGCCCAAAACGGCTCAAGATGACTAACAAAATATGATTACAGACTGCCTATTATATCCCAATCCCAACTGATCCTTATCCTAACTTTCTATCTAATATAATAAATGCCGAAGTGAGTTTGTTTATTACGCTTTCACGCCGTATCTACTAAACTGATCATCATGAAATTTTGAATACACATAGGTCAGGGTACTGAGAAGGACAAAGACTATAAATAACGCGAGCGAAACTGCGGGTAACAGCTAGTAATAAATAAATATATAGGAGCATATCACAAAAATAGAGCTAGCCCAACAGTAAGTTGTGAACTTGTGTTGCTAGTATTATAATTATATGCAAAAGTGAGTTTGTTTGTAACGCTTTCACGCCCTATTAACCGAACCGATCATTACAAAATTTTGCACACACGTTGTCTGGAGTATGTAGAAGGACATAGGCTATCCGAAGATAAGTACTGTTCCCGAGGGATTGACATAAACGCGAGCGGAGCCGCGGGTAAAAGTAAGTTTAAAAATAGACCCAAAAAAATAAACAGATGGACAGCTGGGCTCTACAGCACCTTTAGAGCCCAGCTGTTCGTCTGTTTATTCTCTACCTTCGTCATTTAAAAATTATAAATATACAAATGGACCTTTTTTCAGCCATACGCCGACTATTAAAATAAATATGGTGGTGTATCTATCCCGTAAAGAATAAAGACGTGATCAGTATGTAAAACAAGGGACAATATTTGATAATAATCCCAACTAATATTATAAATGCGAAAGTGAGTTTGTTTATTTGTTTGTTTGTTTGTTACGCTTTCACGCCGTATCTACTGAACCGATTATCATGAAATTTTGCACACACATAGGTTAGGGTACCGAGAAGGACATAGGCTATATATTACGCGGGCGAAGCCGCGGGTAACAGCTAGTTGCCTGTAATAATATTTCACAAACTTAAGAATGCCTTCGTTCGTAAAAGCTCATTTAAAATGAACTTTATGTTTTTGTACAAACGTATCATAATATTTAAGACGATTATATAAATAAAAGCTTACATTTGCTGATAAATATATAAAAACTGATGGTTTCTCAGACCGAGATCAGTTTGAGTAGGGTTTTAAACCTCAGTAGACCTGTCATCATCATCATCATCATCAGGTCTTTTTTAGTCTCCGCAGCAGGAGCACGACCCTCTCTGTACTACCAGAGACTTAGAGCATTAAATTTAATGCTCTAAGACCAGAGCCAATTAGCCAGAGCAGCCAGAGGATTTGACCTACACTCTCCACGCTGGCCAAACGGGTTGGAGAGGTCAACTGAGACCTGTCAATCGCAAGCTAACTTTACCATAGATAACTGCCATGAAGATTTTCAATGTATTTTTTCTGTTCGTTTTGATCGCCATTGCATTCGCTGCAATTGAGGCCCGCCCTGATTTTTGGAAGAAACTTGGGAAGAGAGTGGTAAGTAATTGTTTATTTTTGAACCGACGTTAAAAGAAGGAGGTTCTCAATTAGACTGTATTTTTGTACATTTGTAACGCCATAACGCCGTCATTCAAGAAACGATTAAATTTAAATCAATTTTATTTGAAAGGGTTTTGTCCTATTTGAATATCATCAAAATCGGTTTTGTAGTTGTATTTTCCCATTTAGGACAGCAATTTTTTTTCAGATACTAGTGAAGAACCTGCTATGAAATAATGCAAAAGTTTTATAACTATATAATCATCATTAGGTTTTTTTTAGCCTCTACTGCAGGAGCCCGACCCTCTCTGTACTACCAGATATATAAGATGCTCTGGCTAATATATGGTATATAGCCAGATATAATTTAAATTTACTGGTTGTAAATGCCAGAGCAGTCAGAGGATTTGACCTACAGTCTTCACGCTGGCCAGATGGGTTGGAGAGGTCTCTTTAATGTTTATTATAAGCTTTGCTTAGCTTTTGTTTCTTAAGTCACCTTCTTTGAGATTCACGGGAAGACTCGGAGTGGTCCTTTTCCAACTTTCTCGGCACAACACAGCGATTGAAATTATGTATTTATGAACATCCGTGATGGTGTGATAAAAGCTGGTCCAGCGGTGGCGGTGGTTGGCCAAGCAGCAACCATTTATAAGGGACGGAAATGAATACAGCCTTCTTCTTTGATTATTTATGGTCCAACTTATATTATTACCGCGAAAATTCGATTTTTGGTTGTTCGTTACTTGAAACTCAAGTGTTCGTAGCTAAGTTTTCGAAATGGCTTTTTTAGGATTTTATTTTTCAAATAATAGCACTTGTTATACCATGTTTTCCACACTCTAAAATCGGAATTTCAAAAAGTTTAGAAACTGTATACTTACGACTTGTTTAGATAGACTTATCGCATTTATTTTGATAATTGTTACTTTTTAGGCAAATAAACTTTTAAACTATATGGTTTTTTTTCATTATCTATCAAACTAGGTGGCTACTAAATGTAGCTGTATGTGTGTTGTATTTTTGACAAAATAATCATTTTGAATTTTCTGTCAAACATAACTTTTTTTAATAAAAATGTAGTATAACAATCAAACACAGTTATGTATGTATATGTTTCAAGTTCCCAGCATTGATCCCATAGGAAAAATCGTTCATTTGACGGTCTGAGTTACCCCTTTAAGGGAATGTGGAGGTCAATTTACATGAATGCTCACCGCTTTGCGTTCACTCGGTCACTTACCATAAGATCTTCTAGTTGTTATAGAGTTTATTTTTTTTTTAAATATTTCTTTTATGTTTTAAGAAGGTTTTGTCTACATAGTCTATGCCACCCTCATAGATTGCTTGCAATTAAAGCGTAGATGGTTACTTCCATCTACGCTTTAATTGCAATTTGAACAATGTCGAATAGCAGCCTGTTTTTTTCTGATAGAGGAGTAGCAAGTATGCTATTCAACACTCCCACATCTATTAGGTTTACACTTTCCTTATACAGTTTTGTCTATAGAGTTTGATAATATCAACCTCATCCGGCTGTGTTTAGCAGCCTCAATCACTACAACAAGGGGCAAGGGGCAGTGTTGGCGTTAGGGGCCTCGCGCTTAGAATCATCATCACCTTTATAGACTCCATTGCAGGAGCATGATCCGCCTCTGTACTACCAGATCCATATATTTGTCATAGCAGTCAAAGGATTTGGTCAGAGTATACGAAAGGGTGTGCAGGACTTATGTTTATATGACCTAAAGTGATGCTGATGATGATCTCGAAGCCATGGCGTCATAAAAAATTGGTCTTAATAGAACATCAAAAAATCGAGAATTTTTTTCTAAGTCACACACTCTTTGGTATACCCTTTGCCGACGACGTGGGGCCTGTGAGACCACAAAACAAAACATCGATTTTTATAGGATATATTTATAATTTGTTTTAAATCATGCTTTATTTTAATAATTTGGGATACTTGAATGAAAGAAAAGATAAAATTATAATCAACTTTATTAAACTTTTGAAATTTGAGGCCTTTTAATCTTTGGCTCCGTTTTTTAACTAAAATGCAACACATATCATAATTACAAACATAAAAAAAAAATTTATTCTTAGGAACTTCAAATTACATTTTTTCTTAAAGATGAAGATTATATTTATCAAATAAAGAAATAAAAATATTTGGAAACTTCAAAATAAAAAAATGACAAACAGTAAAGTCACCTATTCACAATCAGGACAAACTTGCTTAGCGCACTGTAACCAGACGCGTTTTTTACATGAGAAACATCTATAAGTTGACTTTCTATTGAGTTTTGGGGGACAAGATGCACATATTTTTCTCGTTTTTTCTTGTGCCACGTCATTTTGATCTACATCTGGCATATCGGGACCCAATACTCGGGCCAAACTCATACGAAGCTCGCGAATAGGGTACCTCGGTCTTTTAGAAATGCCTAGTTGATTTGTGGGTATTTATCTTTTAGTTCTTGAGGGCCCAGGTACATCCATTTTTAAAATTAGTAGTTAGATATCTGTAAACAAGCACTACAAATTAAAAATGGCTAAAACAAAAAAGTAAAGTAAGTACCGACGTCGGGCCTGAGAGGCCGCGTCGTAATTTCAAATTCCCATAACGTACCAAAATCGCGTCCACCGGCACAACCCCCGCACGGAATGGCGTCAGCGCAACTAGACGCGCAGCTACTGAGAAGTGGGGATCTCTCCTAACCAGGGAAGGGGTAAAACTAACAACATGGTTATCTGCCGCGGCCTGACAGGCCCCACGTCGGTCCTTAAAGGATACCCTAACACAGGATTTTTCCTACACTCTCTCTCCACACTAGCTTAACGGATTGGAGAGGTATTTTTGATATTTATCACGACATCCACACGAAGACTTGGAGTAGTTCTATTCTACTCTACTGGGAACCAAACGCAACATGCGCTTAGGGTTGGCGAGCTTTTTTTGGGTCTGCCCATCAGGCTTTCGCCACATGACAGCTTATATCCTAAGCCTCGCAAAACGTGTTTTGCATATTGTTCCAGAATCAGCAGCGGCAGTTCAAAAAATGATACATGAGATCCAAAATTTAAAAATTCATTTTATTTCATTTGCAGCACTGCACTGAGGCGTCGGGTCCGGAAAGCTGTGATTGGGCCACAATGTCTCAATTGTTGCTGCTTGTCAAATGTTGTCCAATGACAGCGGTTATCTAGGTCGATGCCTTAGAGCTGCCAAGCGGTAAGCGTTTATGAAAACCCTCATTATAATAATAGGTCGTGACGCGCCACTGAGTATAGAATTTCAAGCTGGAAGGAGCCCGATGGCCTAGTGAGCGTTATTAGCGCTTTCGTATGTTAGCAACCCTAGCGCAGTCCCCACTTGGATGGGTGACCGCAAGTGGCATAAAAATATCTAATCGATAAGCCTTTGGTCCCATAAATAAAAAAAATTAGTTGGTTAAATAAATAAATAAGGTAAGATTTCCTAAATAAACACATTTCAGCACAATGATGTCTCCACACCTTACTACAAAAAAATTATCGTTGAGTTTGTGTATTTGTTGAACTTGTAAACTTAAGCTGTAACTTGTAAGCTGTTGATTTTGACCGTTATTGGAGACAGTCCATAAACTATGTTCGATAACTTTGGCTTAAAAATCTTGTACCAGTTTTGGCCTTATACACAAAAAAAGCAAACAAACAAAACCCTGGCCACTGGCCAGTGTCGGTACTAGATTCAACTTGGACGTTCTCACTTAGTTTGCAAAGTTCTTTTCATTTTCCAGCTGTTTGTTTATCGTGTGTGTAAGTAGCCAACACTGTGTAAAAATTTTCAATCTGCCTAAAGGCATCTGACAAAGCTTAACGCCGGCCTGTGACACGAATGGTCCCGGGTTCGATCCCCGGTCAGGTCAAGACGAAAAATTATCTTTTTCAGATTGATCTGGGTCTTGGATGTTTATCTATATATGTATTTGTTATAAAATATAGCATCGTTGAGTTAGTATCCCATACCACAAGTCTTACTTAAGAACTTACTTTGGGGCTAGCTTAATTTGTGTGATTTGTCCGTATATATTTATTTATCTTTAAACTACTCAACGGATTTCAATGCAATTTGTAGCAATAGATACAGAGATTCGTGGGTAAGGCTATCATTTTACATTCCCGAATGCAGCGAGGAGGGCTGCAAGTAGAAAATACATACATACATATTATCACGTCTTTAACCCTTGCGGGGTAGACAGAGCGAAAGGCCATAGAACCTTAAGGCTACGTTTAGCGTGGAAGTGGGCGTCAAGGTGGAAAGCGGAATCTAAATTGTGATGAGTTGCTAGCCGCATCGCCTATAACGTGATTCCTTAGATTTTTACCCAATCCTTGGACCGGCTTTTACGGTCTGCGCGGAAAGAAAAGCAGCTGACTATATTCTACAAAATAGCTAGCTATATTCTAGAAAATAAAATAATTTAAGAAAGTTAAAAAAAACATACTTTATTATGAGATTCGTGACTTATTTACAAATATCGATACTATGACACATAATGAGGTATTTACTTATTAATGTTACATTAATTATTAAAAGCCTATCATTTTCTTTCTTCATTTTCCTCCTTTGTAAATGGTTGCTGCCTGGCCAACCACTGAGACCGCTGGGCCGGCCTTGATAACGCCATCTCTGATGTTTCTGCCCACTTTCTCCTGTAATAAAGAATTTTTATTTAAGTTAATACTAAAAAATGTACCTATATGGTATATGGTCTTTTAACTTCTTAATAAAAGAGACTTATGCTCAGTTGAGTGCGCTCGAAGATTATTTTACAATTAAGTAGGCAAGTAGGCTAGATAGTAGTGAATCTTGCAAGTCAACAGTTCAATTGTCTAAGTACATGCTTTTTTTACCTTTCGAAATTCAAAGATTGGTAAAATTACAAAACTAATTTTCCCTTTTTTGTAATTTTACTTCCCCTAAAACCCATTAATTTTAAACAACGACTTAAGCCGTAGTACATGCAATGTAAATGGTTCCCTTTTGTTCCTTAAGTAGGATTCTGTAGGATTTAGCTAATTAGCAAAAAAGGGAAAGTCATGATATTAATGATACTTCGTAGAATATATTTTTGTAAGCCTGTTATTAATGTTTTTTTTTCTAATTACTCAATCGCTCACGGGCCTAAATGTACTAAGTATCCTTCTGTCATGAATTTGGCGAAAAGGAGTTTTGCATTATATATGGCTAGCTTTCGACCGCGGCTTTGCTCGCGTTAGTACTTGTCTCTAGGATGAAAGGTAGCTTATGTCCTTCTCCGTACTCCAAAAAACGTGTGTGCAAAATTTCATGATGATCGGTTCAGTAGGTAGGGCGTGAAAGCATAACAAACAAACAAACACACTTTTGCATTTATATAATATAAGTTGGGATTGGGACAGTAGGAATCTACTGATAAGTTTTTTTTGGTGTAGGTATCATCATCATCATTATCATTATCAGGTCTTTCCAGTCTCCACTGCAGGAGCACGACCCTCTTTGTACTACCAGAGCTATATACTAGCCTGAGTAGTCAGAGGATTTGGCCTACACTCTCCACGCTGGGTATATAAGGTGTAAACTTATTTTTATAGGTTTTTTTTTTTCAAAGATTTCACAGACCTAAGAAACGATGGATCTATTGTGTCATGGAGAGTATGAACAGGTCACAAAGGTTATGATGGATGACAGATCAAGGTGGACAGAGCTGACATACTGTGCCGACCCCGCAAAAGTGGGATAAGGTAAATGAAAAGATTTTTTCAAAGCCAGTTATATTTTATTAAAAATCGGTCTAGATTTTTAATAAAATATAACTGGCTTGAATCGAATCGATCGCAAACGATCTAAATCGTAATGATGAGAAATGTATCTACTTAAATTATTCAAAACTACTATGTAAAGAGATGTTGATGAAAATTTTACATAAAGAATAATTTTTTTGTTACTTAGAGTTGCAAGAAAGTAATAGATAAAAATATCAAGTAACTAGGTACTTACAAGTTTTTTGAACACCTTCCACTTCGGACTGGGGGCGCCTGACACAGCAGTCAGAGCCAAAACACAGGCGAACACAAAGAAGAAAATCTTAGCGAAATTCATTTTCAAAATATAAATAATTTATATTTTAAACTTAGTAAAAGTTCAATACAAACGTGATCTCAAATGCACTGGGATTGAATGATGCTCTCTTTGAAAATCTTGTCGTTTTATACGGTCAACTAAAAGCGAAACAATTTAATACTACACGCTTGTTGTGTTCAACTTTAAGTCTTTGCAATACAGTTGACTTTAGCTCGGCAAATTGCGTACAGTTATTTGTGCCGGGAACTCCCGAACGTATGGCCCGTAGTTAGTCCCCGAGGCACAAAGTCATAGGGTCATGTAATGTTCTTCTCAGATTTCTACGTCACCCGTGTAACTGAGAAAAGGAAAATGTCCAACTTTTTTTCAACTTCTGTTAAAAACATTGTTTTATACATGGCGAAATTTTGATCGTTCCGGACCATTAAAGGGGTGATTCAGCCTGTCAATATAAACAACTTTTCCTATGGGAAAAATGCTGTAAACTCGAAAAAAATTTCGACATTCCTTTACAAATTGCGGCTGAACACTTTTGTATGAAAATGCCGAAATAAAATTTGAGTTTCCAGCATTGGTCCCATAGGAAAAATGGTTCATATCGACGGGCTGAATCACCCCTTTAAGGGTCCAGAACGATCAAAATTTCGCCATGTATAGTGAGGAGTTATTGAGATATTTTTTTTAGTATTTTAGTAAATTATGTAAACTTTTTATTTTTTAATCTTAGCTGTACTGATAAGTGTTTGATTTTGAACTATAATGCAAACCCTAAAAAATTCATGATCCTCATTTTAGAAGCAAGATGTTCACTGATGGACATAGGCCTCTTCTAAGGATTTCCATAATGACCGGTTGGCAGCGGCCTGCATCCAGCGTTTTTCTGCAACCTTGGTCAAGACGACCTGACCACCTATGGTTGGCGGATGTCCGACCACCTATGGTCGGCGGATGTCCAACCACCTATGGTCGGCGGATGCCCGACGCTGCACTTGCCGGTACGTGGTCACCATTCAAGAAGCTTTCTGTCCCATCGGCCATCGTTTCTACGCGCTATATGCCCCGCCCACTGCCATTTCAAAGAACTAATCAATCGGTGACTTTCGTTCTACTACGGATTTCCTAATTTCTGATTCGGCCTAAAAAAATCCAAATAATAAACCTCTGAATATAGGTAATGGCCTCAGAATATTTGAATATCGGTTTATAACAAAGGTTTTGTATAAGCAGCTGTAGTATACTACTTTTGTCTTGTAATCTCATTATTCAACGTCGCGTCTGTAACAAGAATGGCGTCCAAGATATGATTCATCAGGTTTATTCCCGGCGATAAATTCTTTGAATTTTAGTACTTTACACGTGTAATACTAACTAGTTGTTGCCTGCGGCTTTGCCCGCGTAATATGTAGGCTAGCCTATGTCCTTCTCACAATGATCGGTTCAGTAGATAGGGCGTAAAAGCGTAACATACAAACAAACTCATTTTCACATTGATAGTTAGGATTAAGATTACTTTATATTGTCTTGGTACTTTTCTTTTATATTATTGAGGTATTTCTTATACTAATCCAATTTCTAGCGTGAATCATACGTTTATTTTTTCAGCATATTAGGTACTAAGTATACATAATGTTTAAATAATCCAACTTTACTTCCCTTGGGCACATTGTTAACAACTTGTTTCACTTGTCTCTCTAATCCATGAATATTTTGTTTGATTCGTGGTGATCTGTGACACAGGTTCGTCTGAAACCTATCTCAGACACCACCCTCTCACAATTCTTCATGATTGTCTGCTGAATTCAATTGTACCAATTAACTGTAAAATTGTGATGAGAAATAAATGATTTTATCATTATTATTATTAATGTTCCATAGGCTATATTCATATGTATAAGTATGATTTTGTAAGTCCCGGCTTTTAGAATGTGCTAACTTGTTACTTGAAGCGCTATCACTATGTAACTAAGATCGCGCAATTAGCATCGTATCACTCAGGTCGTTAAAACTGACGCACATTAGGCGAGTAAAATGGCAAGTAAATGTGAGAGCTCAATCGCGCAGTACGCGTACGTATTATTACATAATGTCAAGGCTTCGGGTTTGATTTCCTACGATAGCAAATATTTTTTCCGTATATTTATCTGCAGTACTGGCCTATACCCACGAAATGATGGTATCAAACAGATAACATAACATGAAAACACATAAACATAATGTTTTCTAATGTTTCCGCGATTGTTACACATTTAAATAAAATTATTTTTATACGGTTTTATCGCGTTTATTACATTATTAACACACTTAACGTAGGCGGTAGTTTTTGCGTAAGTAGTTCTTATAAAATTCTAGACAAATGTCAACTTAGTCTACCTGCGACCACGAACACTATAGAGTGTTCGAAACGTTAGGTGTATAAATAATGTAATAAACGCTGAAAACAAGCAAAACAAAGCTTATAAACATCAAAGAGACCTCTCCAACCCGTCTGTTCAGCGTGAAGAGTGTAGGCCAAATCTTCTGACTGCTCTGGCTAATACATGGCTATGGTGGTACAGAGAGGGTCGTGCTCCTGCAGTGGAGACTAAAAAAGACCTGATGGAAATTTATGTCTCATTAGCACTAGTCTAGACAAAGCTACCACTTCTAGCTAGCTCTACCAATGTAAAGTATGTAATGGTGCAGTAGGCCAACGAACTATACCGGTATTATTATAACAAATCTTACTCTTGGGAGGAATATGTCCTTAGATAAGCACTCCGGAGAGATTTGAGACCTGTGAGCAAATAAATGGCTACATTTAGTAAGTGTCTTTAACTATTTCTGCTTGTGACGGTAAATTAGCGTCAAAAAAACCGGCCAAGTGTGAGTCAAACTCGCGCAATGAGGGTTCCGTAAAATATGCTTCGTGAACACACACACAATGTGCAAAAAATGTTTTATTCAATTGACTAGCGCCATCTAGTGGTGTTTTAGTGAACTATTTCCCTAGATGAACTTATTATTGTGAGTTTACCACTTAATTTTCAAGTGATAGAATTCTTATTATTTTTCCTGTAATCTTCAAGGAATGAAATATATTTTGTAATTTTTTAAAAATTTTCGGCTCAGTAGTTTCGGAGATCAGGGGGGGGGAATGGTCAATTTTTGCCTTCTTTCGTGAATAAAATTAAAAGTATTGATTTTACCCGAACAAAAAAACATATTTTTGAGATCCTCATAATGAGCCCTTTCATTGGATATGTGACACAGTAAGGTTTGCTAAACTTTTTTTTTTAATTTTGTAATTGGGCCCCTCAAAATGACCCTTATTTCAAAAAAATCTTTATTTACTTTGCACATCCGTGTTTGGGTCATAGGATTACACTATCTTACCAAATTTCATCTAATTTGGTTCAGTAGATTCGGAGAAAATCGGCTGTGACAGACGGACGGACGGACAGACAGACGCTCGAGTGATCCTATAAGGGTTCCGTTTTTCAACTTTTGTACGGAACCCTAAAAACGAAAGAAATTTAGTAGTAGAGGTTTAATGTTTGCAGTCGTAGTCCAGTGGTTAAGGCGTTTGCCTTGTTGACCCGGGGATCGTGGGTTCAATTCCCACGGGAAGCATACTTTGTTAAGTTGTTTCCAGTTTGGCTAAGACATTGCAGGCATGAATTACCTGATTGTCTGATAAGAAAGATGATTCCGTGCTTCGGAAGGCACGTTAAGCCGGTGGTCCCGGCTGCCATCTGGTAGTCGTTAAAAAGAACTACGTCAGAGGCCGAGAGGCGGTTCCGAAGAACCCTGACACCAGGGTGTGCATGGTCGACTGACTGTGTCGCCTACACGAAATGATGATGATGAGTAGTTTGAAATGACTCGAAAGGCATGTCAAGCTTTATACTCGTATGTTAGTAGTAGAAGTCCATTGCTAGACAGAGATTTATAAGCAACTGTTTTGATATAAAGTAAGTATGATTCCGTATTAGTACTTTATGTAACTGTTAAGTAATAATGGTCCTTATAATACGAATGTGGTTGACGCAATGATGCATATTAATTGCCAGTTTCTGATATCGTTATAGACACTTTAAAATGTGTGTGTAGATAAACTTGACGATCTTTGACGAGCTCCGTGGCGCAGCGGTCATCACGCCTGCCTGCAACACGGATGGTCCCGGGTTCGATCCCCGGTCAGGTCAAGATGGAAAACGATCTTTTTCAGATTGACCTGGGTCATTCTTGGGTCACGTTACTTTGGGGCTAGCTCAATCTGTGTGATTCTTCCGTATATATTTATATTTATAAAATATCTTTCCGATTAAAGGATCACGCGATCTTTTTTTTCATCAGTAAAAATGGACCTAGTGATTGTATGAAGATTGATCGACTTTTGTGTTTAAATAAAATAAGTTTATTGTATAACTCAAGCGTTTATATCAAAAACCTTAACTTATTTTAATGGCTTGTAATGGTTGGCTTGAGATTGATCGACTTGCTGTGTTAGAAAAACAGATTGTTGTTTACTTATACTGCGTTTTACTCAAATATCTTATTTTTTTACCAAGTGCATATTAACAAGGTTTTTAAATGGCGACCACGTACAAGCACAGCGTTGGACACCCACTGACCAGCAGGCCGATTTGCTAACTCGGTGTACACCGATTTGTATGTCACTTTAGCATCCATTACGGTTCTCATATCTTAAATAACAATAGTCATTCATACCGAAGCCGTAATGAATATTGAAGTTACCATGAAAATGATGTACACCGTAGTTGTCAAAAGTTAGCAAATAGGCCTGCAGATGGTCGGACCACCTGATAAAGGTCGCAGGAAGGCGCTGGATGCAGGACAATTCCAACTGGTCGTATTGGAAATCCTTTAGGAGAGGCCTATGTCCAGCAGTGGACTTCTTGCAGCTGAGACGATGATGCTACATTTTAACAACCAGGTTAATAATATGTATGTAACGTATTATGAAATTATGGACAAATCCTAAGTCTACTCTACATACCGCATGTGACCCTCGATATTCGTAATTTATATTACGTACAACATTTTCATTGCACACCTTTTATTACCCTGCTCCGAGTGAGAGAGAGGTTGGTGTACTGAGATACAAGCTCTGCTTAGTTCAGACACCAGTCTCTCACAATCTTAAATCATGTAACAAATAATTGTGCCATGTTTAAGTTAAGTTTAGTCTTAAGATTGTGGAGAACAAATAAATAATTTTTACTTTTTTTTATATTCTTTTAAAAGGGGTGACTCAGACCATCAATATGAACGTTTTTTCCTATGGGACCAATAATGGAAAATCGTTTTTCTTTCCTTTCCCATACTTATTGCCCGGGTGGCTGAACTATTTAGTATGAAAATGTCGAAAAAATTTTGAGTTCCAAGCATCGATCCCATTGGAGAATCATATTGACGGTCGAGTCACCCCTTAAGGTTATATCGAGGGTAAATTTACACGCTTTATGCATTTTGAAGTCCCATTAGCTTGACAGGGAATAAGGTTGCACGTTTGAAGTGGCAATGGGCCGAACATATACCCCGGAGGACGGATGGATGTTGGTGCATTAAAGTCCTGGAGTTACTAACAGCAAAGCGCAGCGTGAGACGACCCCCGACCAGGTGGACGGACGACCTCATCAGGGTCGCCGGAAGTCGGTAGAGTCGGCGATCTATGGAGGAAGCCTATGTCTAGCAGTGGACATCCCTGGCTAATAGATAGATAGACAGCTTGACAGAAACTAATGGTGTAACTATAAGGAGCCCAATGGCCCAGTAGGCGTAAGTATTATTATTGTCCTGGGGCAGGCCTCACGGGTGATCGCAAGTGGCATAAAAATATCTCGAGCTTCTCCGTGTTTCTGAAGGCACTTTAAGCCGTTGATCCTGGCTGTCATCATTGATGGCAGTCGTTAAGGGTACGTCGGATGCTTTAAGGCCATGTCGTCTGGCGTACTGCGTTTGCACTGCGTGACCTTGAAACTCGCGAAAGAAATACAACTTTGAAAACTGTAAAAATGCCCTTTTAGTAAATACAGATTTGACGATCACCTTAGCCCATTCTACTTAAATTAATTCAAAGGATGTATTTAATAGTATCTACTTGAAAAATGCATTCTTCGTTAAAAGTGACCCCAATGTTTGTTTGACCAATGCTTGTGTTTTTTTAATTGTTCTTCATCTTTTAAAACATCATAACCAAAATTACCATTAATTTATTTTACTTTATTTAGCGAAAAAATTCGCAATATATTTCTAATTACTAATTTAAATTTAAGTAAAATTAAAACCATGTAAACTGACGTGAAAAAGTGCCTGACGGAATACTTTTATTAATTTTCTTTAATCAGTTAAAATAAGTTGTTTCTTTTTATTTGTTTTGCCTTATTGCTTTTTTAGAATTCAAAAACGTGACCAAAGTTAATACCCGCATTATTCCACAGACCATCCAAAAAGGTACTTTACCATACTATGAATCATACCAACAATATTCAGGAAACTATTAATATAATTATTATCAGTGACGTATAATTTGTTGTGTTAGTGCGAAACGTGAAACTTTACAACGCATCGAGGATACTTGCTATTTTCCGTGACTTTATCTGCGTAAGTTAATATTTTACCCAACCAGACCCACCCAGAATGAAAGTAATGTTTTTCATGGGTTTGTATTACAGCAGAGTGTCCCATAGGAGAATGAGAAAATATTGACGGTCTAATTCTAATTGTATTTGAATAGTATTAAATTGTAATTGAATATAATTGGATTGTAATTGAATTTTGATTAAATAAGATCGGAATTTTACATTTGGATTACTGTAAAGTTATTTTCTATTTTAATATTATTATTTGTCTATACACATACACACGCAAAAACACACCCACAAATACACACACACGCACGTGCACACACACGTACGTGCACACGCACACACACACACACACACACACACACACTCACACACACACATCACACACACACACCACACACACACACACGTTGATACACAAACACATACCAAAACAGTTGAAAAGAGTTTCTTCTTCGGCGTATAATATAATACATATCTTATTTAACTATCTAATAAGATAATTTAAAATATGATATGATGTGAAAAAGGCCTACAAAGGCCTATTTTCTGAATAAACGTTTTGATTTTGACTTTTAAAGGTATGTCGAGGGTCAATTTACACGCTGTATCTACCTACATGTTCTGTTGCATTGTCACCTTCTGTATCAACAGCTTGATTAATTTTGAAGTATGACGTGTCATTAGATTTTATTCTTCCTCGAAGTATCATAGGCTATGTGACGTCAGTCAAATAATTAATATGGTGGACGTAAACTGTCAAAAAGATATTCAGAATTTTTTTTAATATATTTACTTGTTATCATGAATTTATCCGGGCTGACCCCAGTCCTGACCCCTAGTCCTCAACCATTTTAGGTGCAGATGCAACGAAAAATATGTTCATATGACAGAGACATATAATATACAGCCATAGATTTAAAAAAATGCGTCATTTTGTCTACAGCGCTCGTCCATAGGAACAAAATATTTTTTGTTAAATTTTCTCAATTTTCATACGGAGTCCTATTTCTTTTAAACATATTATATTCTGCTTTATAGTACTCGTTAATAATGTAGCTTTATATTGGTAAAAGCTCTTAATAAAAAAATCTTGAAATCGGTCAATTGACGACGAGTTTTAGCATTACGAACACCCTTATACGAATCCGAATCTTTGTCTAGATTATTTGCAGCAAAGCACTGCAATTTTTTTTAATCTATGCATAGATTAAAAAAATTCGCTGCATGTATCTGTATTTCTACAACATGTTAGTACGAAACTAACAAAGTTCAATTTAATTTAATTTAATAAACTTTATTGATCCAAGACTTGATACAATTGGCGGACTTATTGCTAAGAGCATTCTCTCCCAGTCAACCATAGGGATAAACAGAGAAAAAAAAGTAAGGCGCAAAAAAGTGATCTATGTAATGCATACATAAATAAAATTTATAAATATATGCCAATAAAGGCAAATATAAAAACATAGGTATATACAACAAACAAACATACAAATACTATTTAACTATATACATACATACTATTACACACTAATGATGAATAATTACTAAAAATATTTTTAAGGAAGTTATTGAATCAAGAATTAAGTGTGAACCTTTCTTTTAAAAGAACATTTACTCGAAGTTTCTTTTGTTTCTTATGCAATGAGTAGATATTTTCCTAAAAGCGAAGACCAGCTGTTACCCGCGCATACCGTAGAAGCGGGATAATTTGTTGTAATCTCTAGGCTCTGTGTACCCCGTAAGGGATAAAGACGTGATAATAAATTATATCCTCTGTATCTACCTATTTCTCTTTCAGTTATGAATTTCATATACTTATTATTTATGTAAGTATTACCCTATTACAAGTGTAATAATACTACAGCTTGCCGTGTGGTTCCCGGCAGAATAGAATAGGACCACTATAAGTCTTCCCGTGGATGTGGTAGAAGGCGACATAGGAAACACGAGCTATACAAAGCGTAAAGAATCAATGAGACCTCCTCAACCCGTCTGGCCAGCGTGAAGAGTGTAGGCCAAATCCTTTGACTGCTCTGGCTAATATATGGCCCCGGTAGTACAGAGAAGTACGTGCTCCTGCAGTGGAGTCTAAGCAAGACCTGATGTTGATGATGGATTAAACCTCATGTTCTCTTTTTAACACGCTTTTATTAGCTTCACTTGTATGTAAGAAAATCTTGGAATATTAATTTGACCCACTTACCGGTCTTCGATTAGGATAAAATTTTGCACACGCTCTGAGTTCTGATGACAATACATGAAAAGTTTGTTTTTTTAGTTTTTAAACTATTATATTTATTTTACTAACATAATCCAGCAAGCACAGTCAGGTTATCAAGCTATCACTAAGATGTTGCAATCCAAAACACTCTCAATAACCACAATTAAGTCCAACAGATAAATTATCAGCATTTCTCTTATCAAATATAAACAATCGAGACGAACGTTCAAACTAAGGGAAGCACCTAGTTCTGCTAAGTAGTGATTTAACCCAGAAACCGATTAGAGGAAAATAAACCATATTTGCATTTGGATAAAGTGTAAAACAGATCATTGATAACATTTCAAGAGGTGCTACACCGCAGTATAAAAACAATCCAGTAGGATCATTGTCATCAGTCGAAGAAAAGTTGTCCATTGAGAAAGAAATTACTAAATAAGCAAAAATGAACTTCGGAAAATTGTTTTTCATTCTGCTGGCGTGTGTTATTGCTCTGTCGACTGTGGCAGGCGCGCCGAGTCCAAAATGGAAGGTGTTCAAGAAAATTGTGAGTATTCTATTGCGTGAAGATACCAATTTTATATTTTGTAAAGCTAAATATTGGAAATTATATTTTAATTTTTAGTACCTACTTATATCTATTAGTATAGGCAAACTGTTGCTGCAACTCGGGTAATTTTTTTTTAATATGAATCTAATTCATCTTGTTTTATGTGTTTCTTAATTGGTACAATAATGCTCTGTACCCTTTTAAAAGCCGGGAAAATTTGCCCTTGGCATTATTTTGAGAGGGTGACCCAACCTATTGACATGAACAACTTTTTGTATTAAAAACATACTGGCATTAAATATAATAAAAACACCATATAAAAGTGTGTCATTTGGCCTACACTCTCCACGCTGGCCAGACGATCTTTGATGTTTACAAGCTTTGTTTAGCTTGTGTTTACTAAGTCGCCTACTACAATATCCACGGGAAGACCTGCAGTGGTTCTTTTATACTTTGCCGGGAACCAGACGGCATATAACCATATACCAAGACGATAAATACTTCACCGTGTATATTTCTTTAACATGAAGTCTTAGGAAAAACAATCTAAACAAAGCTTATAGACATCAAAGAGATCTCATCAACCCGTCTGGCCAGCCTCCTGGCTGGCACAGTTGAGTGTGTAGGCCAAATCCTCTGACTGCCCTGGCTAATAAAAGGCTCTGGTAGTACAGAGAGGGTCATGCTCCTGCAGTGGAAACTGAAAAAGACCTGGTGATAATGACCAGTGGGTGTGAGCTCTATGAGCGCTTACGTATGTTAAGCAACCCCTGGTGCAGTCCCTACTTGGATGGGTGACCGCAAGTTGCATAAAAATATCTCGAGCTCCTCCGTGCTTCGGAAGGCACGTTAAGCCGTTGGTCCCGGCTGTCATCGTTGATGGCAGTCGTTAAGCTATGTCAGATGCCTTAAGGCAGCTTGAAAAATCTGACACCAGTGTTGGCCACTTACACATACGAAAAACAAAACAAACAATGACTTATTATTATAAGCCAGCGTGGAGAGTGTAGGGCGGATTCTCTGACTGCCTTGTCTAATAAATGGCTCTGGTAGTACAGTCAGCGTCATGCTCCTGCAGTGGAGACTAAAAAAGACCTGATGATGATAATTTCTTTAACAGGAGAGAGTTGGCCAGCACGTCAGGGATGGCATAATCAAGGCGGGCCCAGCAGTGGCGGTGGTAGGGTCCGCAGCGAGCATCGCAGGATGATCTCTCATCGAGAAACCATGTCATCAGTATTATTATTTTATTTTTTTATTGAATAAATATTTTGTTACATTTTAAGTGTTATTTAAATTATTCCTGTCACCTACATGTTAGTTTACAAACACAGGTAATAAGTAAGTTGATACAACATTATGAGATATTTGGCGCATTTTAACATACATTTCTTAGTTTTTTTTAACTTTAAACTAGTACCAAAAGCGTTCAGACTCTCTCAAAACGTTATACAAACGCATGTAAAAAAATTAAGTTAGTTAAGTTTAAAGTACTTAAAAGTGTATCTTACGTTATAGTCATCTGTGTGCAAGGAGCTGGTATCTGAAATAAACCTGATAACCAGGCCCACAACCAACGGATCGAAATCAATTTACAAAGAAAAAAGAAAAAGCTAGTCAAAAAGCGATAACTGATGAAAAGTTATTGGGCATTAAATACAACTAATCATTGTGCATAAAT
This sequence comes from Rhodophaea formosa, assembly GCA_963082605.1. Taxonomy (NCBI): domain Eukaryota; kingdom Metazoa; phylum Arthropoda; class Insecta; order Lepidoptera; family Pyralidae; genus Rhodophaea; species Rhodophaea formosa. The sequence continues at coordinate 5,262,726 of OY720225.1, read as the reverse complement.
ATACTTAGCCCAAGCAGCTTTGTAATACTTAGCCTAAGCCTCTGTAATGGAAAAAAAAGATACTCAACGCATAAAATACTTACTCTAATACACAACCAAAAAGTTCCCACATCTTTCCCCAAAACCAAGATGTCATAATCTATGACAACCACAAAACCCTCACCTACCGCATTTTAGCAAAAAATGGCGATGGCAAAGAAAAATAGGCGTTTCCCAAACGGAATAAGTTCGAAAGCCGGCTATTTCTCCATTTGATATATTATTGTAGTTGGACGTCCTAACCCTTGCATGGGGATTGAATATCGTTATCTTGCAGGATTTTGGGTTTGGCGCAAGTAGAATCAAAGTTGTTCAGCACAGATTTTACAAAGGTCATCATCATCAGGTCTTTTTTTAGACTCCACTGCCTGCCTGATCCTCTCTGTCTGTACTACCGGAGCCATAATATATTAGTGAGAGCAGTCAGACGATTAAGCCTATACTCTGCCGGGAACCACACGGCACAAAGGTACCTATTCTTTATGCCGTGTGGTTCCCGGCAGAGTAAACTAGCACCACTTTAAGTCTTCCTATAGATGTCGTAGAAGACGACTCAGAAAACACAAGCAAAACAGAGCTTATTATCATCAAATAGACTTCTTCAACCCGTCTGGCCATCGTGGAGAGAATAGGCCAAATCCTCTGACTGCTCTGGCTAATATATGGCTCTGGTAGTACAGAGTGGACCGTGCTCTTGCAGTGGAGACTAAACAAGACCTGATGATGATGATGACCTATACTTTATAGCAAAAACTTTTATGTCATTACATTATTATGTATAACAGCGAATGAAAATCGTTTGGCATACACTCATTTATCATATATTCAAAACTCATAATTTTGTACTGTTTCTTAGGAATCTACGGAAAAAGCCGCAGGCGTAAGCTATTATTAAGGAATATATTCTTCGTCAGCATGTTTTATGTAGAACATTTTACCATCAAATATCTATAATATTTATAAATTAAAAATATATTATTGCTAAACAGCATATATCGCCTCATCTAGCGTTTTAAACCATACCGCTACGTTTATACGATTCGGTCACTATATATAGGGCGTGACATCTGTCCTTATTCCTCTGTGGTCACTATTATAGGATCTTTTTTATCATAACAAGGTAGAAAAATATTGGTTGTCACTATTATAATGTAGTGATTATATGGTCAGTATCACAAATTACGAAGAAGATACTAATTACTAGTATGACTGCCTTACGTTGTCTCTCTCTAGGCAATAGAGATCTTAGAGAGACAAATATTTGGAGTGAAAAAGATGATGAAATGCCATACAATAAAGATGGAATTTCTTTTGGGTGCCACAAATTCAAACTCAATTGACCTGTGTTCTATGCCCTAATATCCAATAAAGACAGTTTTTGGCTGTGGTCTCTATCTATCTATCAGCCAGGGACGTCCACTGCTGGTCAATAGATCGCCACCAATACGGTAGTTGCCTAATGTTAAGATTATATAAAATTTGTTTCTAATGAGACTAATTTCTATCTAAAAACACTATAAAGAACACTTTTAATTTAATATCGATTCGTTAAGTGATCTTAAAGCTTCTTTAAAGTTGGGTGAATAGGACCATTTTTTAAAGTATGAAAATCTTTAATTACAATTATACTGTATTTTAGTCTGCAAAATTTATAGCAACTTTTATTATGAAACCATTACCATAAACGAAATATTTCGTATAGCTACCAAACAAAGTTCTCACGCCACCCATACAAAATACAAGCTTGTGACGTCACAAATATGTAGGCATTTCAGCAGCGCGTTTTCACGTCTAAAAATTTACGTCTAAAAACATGTGTCTTTAAAACTTTTATAACTGAAAGAGTTTTTTGTTTAGAAATGTATTTCTGTCACTATTGTGTTTATTTTTGGCAGGACTTTACATAGCAATATGAAAAAAAATTTAGTCAACATGCCCATTGCGGTCCTTTGCATATTGGGTCCACCGAATCCCGGCGACCCTACTGAGATCGTCCGTCCACCTGCCCCCCTATTTACGAGTACTAACTCGGATGAGTGTCGATGCCTATCAATCTAGGATTTTCTGTTACAATGCGGTTTTTGTATTCCAAATAAAAAGTTCGAGCAAGCAAAACCCGCATTGTAACTGTAAATTCTAGATTGATAGGCATCGACACCTGTATTCCGAGTTAGTAAATAAGGGGGCTGGTCTGTGGTCTCTATCAGACCTAAACTTTTCATTGCGAAAGTGATAGTTACGTTTTAAGTTTTAAGTGTTTGTTACGTTTTACGTCTAAATGACTTTATTTATTTAATTTTGAATACACGTTGTTAGGGATACGGAAAAGGGCACAGGGCGTACCCTGTGCCCTTTTCCGTATCCCTGACAACGTGTATTATCACGTATGTTATCTAGGGAAAAAGTGTTATTTCCAAGAGATCTAGATGTCGATGATTGCTAGCGGTGGCACCACAGGGAAAAATATTATTAATATTTTTCCATAGAGATCTTTATTGCTATTCTAAAGTAAAAGTTAAAAACTTAGGATGTAACAGCTGCTTTCGTTCTCGCACAGACCGTAGAAACCGAGAAGAATCGAGGGGGGGGGTGGTGGACGAAAATCTAAGAAATCATTATTAATCATGTCAATCGGCGATGCGGTGAGTAACTTATCGCTAATTTTATTCTGCTCTTCCCACCGCACACGCTAAACGGGGTCTTTTTTAGTCTCCACTGCAGGAGCACGACCCTCTCTGACTACCAGAGCTAAACATTAGCCATAGCAGTAAGAGGATTTGGCCTACACTCTCCACGCTGGCCAGACGGGTTGAAGGGGTCTCTTGGATGTTTATAAGCTTTGTTTAGTATTGAGTATGACCTTGGCCTCTGTTTACCTCGCAAGGGATAAAAACGTGATAACATATATGTATGTTACTAAACACATCGCTTTTTTTAGCTTTCCAAACTTTACCGCTACATTTGCACAAAGCGGACACTATAAAGGGACATTTTTTCTCTTTGGTCACTATCATGGGATCTGTTGGAGACATGATAAATGGACTGTCCAGTCAAAATGAAAAGATTTTATTTCTTCGAAATAAATGGAATTGCTGTATCAGATTGTACGTGTTTCTGTGTATATTATACAACGTTTTTCTCAGTGGCTGGCGAGTGGTTTAAATAAACAAATGATTAAATAGGGACAAACCACTGTCACTGTTTTGAACTTGCTTTGTGGTGTGGGATACAAAGTCAACGATGCTACATTTTATAAAATATAACTGCATAGAGATTAACATCAAAGACCTAAGCCAATGTGAAAAAGATTTTTTGTTTAATACTTTGACCTTACCTGACGTCCAGACCTTGACTTGACCGGGGATCGAATTGGAGTCCCCTTGCACTGAGCTACAGAAGTGGTAATTTAAATTAATTTGGATGATTTATGAGAGGTGAATCTGATCCCTACTTGGCCACAATTCATCTATGCTTATAGACTAACCTGATATATGTACTTACGCTAATCTTCTTAGATATTTTTCAGAGCTTAACTGATCTGCTGGTGAAGAAAAAATATTTACTGGAAGAAAACCAAAACACTAGATTATGTTTATTTATTCTTTTTATATATGTTTATTTGTATCTCTCTGAGACTCACGGGTGTTACCCCGGTCCTTTGGAAGGCTTGCGTGGGGATATAGATCCAACACTTAGAGACCCTTTGGAGAAGTTGATGTAATGTAGGTCTCCAGCCAGAACCCATTCCTGGAAATGATATGTCCTCGAACAGGTTTTGGCCAGAGGTGGGACTATTGCATTAGAAAAAGGGAAATTAATGGGCTATGGGGCTGAAATATGGGTGGATTTAATGCTGGGTTATTGCAAACGGTCGGACACCTGCCATAATCATGATAACTGACTACAATTGGCAGGTGGTGGCTTGCCGCCCACTAGATGGGCCCCTCAAAATAGCCGATGATTACTGCCGGCAAAAGGGGCAACACCGGTGCGGGCGACTCAGGGGTGTCGAGAGGTATGCTGCGCTTTCTCCGAAGTTACTCGCATCGTAAGGCCTTTTACACTTCCACCACTGGAGCAACAGCTCTTACGACTCCTCTCTGGACGGCCAACTAACGCAAGCCAGAGTTGAAAATCCTGCGAGCCCTCTTGGGTTTCCACCCCGACCGATGAAGACACGTCGGGGGCGAGGGCTCTGACCGACTCTCTGGAGCACTCGGGTCTGTGGTGACGTTACTCACCAACAGCTCGCCACAAGCTGCTCAGCGGGCGTATATTTATAGGTATTATTATTAGTTGATCGGTTCAGTAGATACATAGATATATATTATATATAGATGTATCTACTGAACCGATCAACATGAAATTTTGCATACACGTTGAGTGGAGTACGGAGAAGGATATTGGCAGATAGTTCCCGTGGGATTTGCAACATAACGTAATATAATACGCGTGCGAAGCCGCGGAAATAGCTAGTTTCAAAATAAGTGCTTATCCTTGAGGTATCAACATTTGAAATTTAACTTTGATTTAACATCTGAGTGTTAACATAATAAAGTATGACGTAATGAATTCATTGGCTCACGCAGCTTTGCGTGCTTGCTTATCGGAAACTATTTCCTAAAGTTTGTGGTGAAATCGTACTGAATCGTATTCTTGGGGGGTTTATTCCATTTTGTGTATCACGAAACATTCGATTCTATGATTTCGTTTACCAAATGATATTTAGATAAAATATTTGAGTTTAAATCATGAGATAATGCAAAGTATCTTATTCCATAGGTACCACAGATTGTGGAAAGCCACCCTAATAATTATTTTTTTCGTCTGTATACTAAAAGGCATGGCATTTGTTGAGGTAACTAGCGCCATCTATCATTTTATTTCTTTAACTACTAAATCACATGAAACTGAAATAATCTAATTCTGTACTTTAGTAGTAAATTGATCTTATTTTTAACAATGTAATCATTTTAATTTAAGAATTTAAGAGAAATTTACGTAGCTTGGAGAGTCCACGCGGGCCAGACGGCAATAATATAATAATTCACCCAGGTCAATGAAAAATAGCTAGCTATAATCTACAGCTGGTACGTATCTCCCTGTAAGTAACGGTTTAACAGAACGTTTGCTTGAAGCAATGTTTTGCAAGTAATTCTCATACTTATATTATAAAGAGGAACCATTTGATTGTTTGTTGGCATTGAATAGGCTCCGAAATTACAGGACCGATTTTTAAAAATTCTTTCACATGTAGAAAGCTAATTTATCTGCGGGTGACATAGGCTATAATTTACGCGGAAAAAGTCGTGGGAAAATTGCTAGTATCTTGATAAAATATTATAAACCCGGAGACCTACATTCGTCAAAGTATCCATATGAATAACAATATTCATGCAGTATCCGTACAACTGACCCACTGTGTCAATCACACGCATCGGGTCGTAGTAATGAAAGTGCCGTGACCAAGAACCTTGAAAATCGTGTTTACTTTGAACATCAGAGCGTGTCCGATTGAGTTGTATGTATTTTATTGCATTTCTTCGTTTTATAGTTCATTTTATCCTGAAAAATTCTAAAAACTGACTTTTTCTACATAAAACAAAGTCTGGTTTTTTCAAACACTTTTATAACTCTAGAACGGCTAGACTGATTTCTATGGTTTATGATTTGTAAGTTTTATTATCACCCGAATAGCAGAATAATCATTAAAACATATCAAATATAAAAGAAACAGCGAAACTGAGGTTGCCAGGACAGCTAGCTTTAAATAAACATTTTGATAGAATTTACATAATACTACCTTTCTATTATTTTTAATACGGGATTTATCGCAATTATTTTTATGATTTATAATAATAGTGCGTGTGAACGCGAAAGCTTAAAATTTACTTTTAATTATTATATAAACAAAATTCGGAATCGGGGGATCGCCCTTAAAGAACTCGTAAACCTATTAGCTCTTTCAAAGTATTGGTGGTCGGTCACATATGCAAATAGAGTGTGAAAATATTATTTTCTTGACTGGGAAGTCGTGTAGAAATAAAAATGCTAGCATAGTTTCATAAGGTTAATGGTATCACCGTAATAAAATCACGTAATTTATGTTTTAGTTCTGCCCTTGAACTAAAGGGCACGCAACGTAATCAGATAATCAAATAACTACTTTTAAAACTAAAATTTGGTTATTACTAGTAATTTTATTGTAATCTTAGTAATAATGCTGTAATTTGTGTTCTAGCTGTTATCGGAGTAGAAATTAAAAGTAAAATAATGTTACTTATTCGTACCGACGTTTCATTTTTTCCGACGCCATAAATAAGTTAACTTGCTGGATTTTGTGATAACATGGCCTTTTTAAACTGAAGTTTATGATTTCCCAAAATAATGGACCTATTAAACGAGGCCAGTATTCGAGCTAGGCCTACAGACCTAGCTCCAATATTGGCCTAGTACTTATAAGCCAGCCGAGGCATAAAGTTAGGTCAATAAGTTCAACCAAATAGAAATAATGTCCCATGTCGGGCAATAATAATTTCCCGACTGGCCAGTCTTAATAATATGGTCTTTGAACAGACTGGGCTGGTGTTGGCAGGTTTCTTCAGCAATACTTAGTATGAGAGAGTAGTAGGCTAGTGTACTCTACTACTTACTCTACGCGTAAAATGATGAGTGCTGTGTTACTAGTTTCAACGTGTCACAGCTGAGGATGCAATCGGGAAAACACTCAATACCCAGGGAGTGGGAAGTATATTATACATAGGTACATATTCATAATTTAACATCCCTCTTCTTAACCTTAACCCCCTTAACGATTTCCTTGTTCACGTGTTGATAATATTTCTTTTAAAGTATGAAGATTCCTTTTTGTCATTGTCGAGTAAAAAAGAAAATATCTAAGAAAATTTAATTTCATCAGTTTCACTCCAATAACTTGAAGATACGGTGGTAACGATCACCATCAAAAACTCGAAAATAAGCTGAAGTGAAATTCGTCGCATACGAGTACTTATATCGCGTATTGGATCACTTTCCAAAAGTATGTGCGGCGATTTTATCAGGGTTATTGTTGAAATAGGGATGTACACAATTTCGTTTATTTTTATCGATAAAATATTAAAATTACATACAGTCTGAATCAAACTCTATGGCGGCTCGGAACATCGTGCGAGTCGATTCGCAGTACACAATATTAGGTTCAGCGGGGCGCGCGAAGGGAGGCGGGGCACGTACTGCGCAGTTCGCAGCTAATATCCGAGACGGCATAATGTTTGATCCGGACTATACTTTATTTTCATAACCGCTAACGTGTCGTGGTTGTAGTTGTAACTATAGCCGTTAAAGGAACCACGTCAGAGGCCGAGAGGCGGTTCCAAAGAACTCTGTTACCAGGGTGTGTATGGTCGAGTGACCGTGTCACCTACACGAAATGATGATGATGACCAAATCGCTGGTCTGTCCTAATTAAAAAGGCTACCGAGTCAACCATGGTCCAATGTAAGCGAAAAGTAACAAACAGACAGAAATACAATAAAAAAGACGCAATTTTATTTACAAATCATTCAATACAGTACTCTGTAAGAAGCCATTTTTAAGATGTCTCATTGTGTGTTAATATCGCGGTAATAATAGGTTTGTGAGATAGTAAAATCCAAAGCTTCATACAGGTCTGGGAGAAAAGAAAGCTCTTCCCGCGCAGGCCGTAGAAACCGGCCGATGGAATGGGCGTAAATAGGCGGTGCGGCTAGCAACCCATCACTATTTTTTTTTAATATATACGGAAAAATCACACAGATTGTGCTAGCTCCAAAGTAAGTTCTAATGAAAGACTTGTGTTATGGGATACTAACTCAACGATACTATATTTTATAACAAATACATATATAGATAAACATCCAAGACCCAGGTCAATCTGAAAAAGATTATTTTCCATCTTGACCTGACCGGGGATCGAACCTGGGACCATCCGTGTCGCAGGCAGGCGTGATGACCGCTGCGCCACGGAGCTCGTCAATTTGACTCCGTATTCCATCTTTAAGCCCATCACCATGCTAATCGTGGCCTTTTGGTCCTATAGCTCTAGGCTCTGTCTACCCCGTAAGGGATAAAGACGTGATACTATGTATGTCATCATCAATCATCATCAACAGGTCCTTGTTAGTCTCCACTGCAGGAGCACTCTCTGTACTACCAGAGCCATATATTAGACAGGGCAGACAAAAAATTGTATGTATGCATGTTAAATCCAAAATATAGAAGACCCCGAGTCACACCTCCATGAAAATGAATGAAGATGCAACCAGGCAAATGCTCAGATCAGAAGATCATATTTAATATTTAATGAAAATTATGATAAAAATTTAAAAGAACGATGCACAAAAAGCAAAAAGCCGATATTACGCTAAATGTCCTCAAGCAAATTGAAAAAGAAATTAAAATTAATTTCTGTAACGACTTGACCTTTTTACGGCTGATAAAGCCCTAATTCTGCCCTGAGAGCCTTCAAATACTAATAATTATGATACTTAATGGAATTCCAGCGAAATCTTGGGCGATAAAGCCTGTAATGATATTAGTCTGTAGACATTCGGGACGTCTTTTTATATAGTGCTTGAAATTAAATAAAAAAGAATAGATTCTGACCAAGTTGTGTTAATTTAATATTTATCTGCAGAAAGTAGTTCAGTGTAGTCAAGTGTGCTTATATTAAAATGTCCCGGGTTTGAACCTGAATACGCCCTGAATACGAATAATTAAGTTTGTAGACCAATCTATGATTCGTTACACATATAGGGGCAAATCACACATATTGAGCTAGCCCTACAGTAAGTTGTGAATTGTATCGTAAGATACTAACTCTACGAATTCTACGATACTATACCTTATAAGAAATACTAGTACTCTGTGGCTTTTGAACAACAATTAATGAAATACATATTATTTAATGATATTAAATTTGATTTGACGTGAAAAAGTGCCTGCCTGCAAAGGGATTTTTTCTAAATAAATTGATTTTTTGATGTTGATTCATCATCTCATTGGGGATCGAACCCGGGACCATTCGTGTCGCAGGCTGGCGTGTTAATCATTGCGCCACGGAGGTTGTCAGGGTCTAGTTGGTACCCTATTTGAGGTAGAGAGTGCATAAATTTATAGAAAAACCTGTCTAAGGGCATTTACTTCTGCCATCATAATATTAAAGATTTAAAATAATGTGCTTTATTTTTGGATGCTATATTTCAGATCTCAAAATTAAAGGATATAAAAATATAATACTTGTCGTTATTTCGGTTCTTCATTTATACTGCCCACTTGCCGACTTCAGTCATTCGTCGACTCTTGATGATACTTTAGTACCCTATTTTGAAAATAATGTGATTCCGTCTCCAAAGGAGGCATAACTTTTTCAATTATTTTTAGGGAGTATAATATTATAACTGTTATGTACTTGTTTGTTGTGTTGTTTATTTACTGTAAACTTGTTGTGTGTTGTTGTGTTTAATAAAATATATTATACTGATTTAATATTTCATCATCATCATGATCATCAGGATTTTTTACATCTCCACTGCAGGAGCCCGACCCTCCCTGTAGTACCAAAGCTATATTAGCAAGAGCAGTCAGAGGATTTGGCCTACACTCGCCTCGCTGGCCAGACGGGTTGGAGAGGTATCTTTGATGTGTATAAGCTTTTTTTAGCTTCTGTTCCCTAAGTCGCCTTCTGCGACATCCACGGGAAGACTTGAAGTAGTCCTATTTTACTCTGCCAGGAACCTCTCGGCTACGAATACATTTAATATTTATTAATAAATAGGTAACTTATTATAGTAACTACAAAAGCGAGTTTTTTACATTTTACACACATTGGTTCAGTACTACCTGTCTATACTCAGTACTACTGAACCAATTTATAAGAATTTCGCAAACACGTTTTAGAGGATTTGAAGAATAAGTAGGTACTCTTAATTTTATCTCCAACAGAAGTACGGTTTTGAAGGAGTCTGCATTAAAACAAGCAGAGTTTGTCAATTGCAATTTACGATGTAAGTTCATCTTTATTCAACCATTATATATGAACGATAAGAATCTCATTTTGACTTTTAACAGGCTTACATCAGCGAAACTAGGGACACCCGTTATTTAATTATTGTTCTCCGAAATAAGAACGAATTGAGAAGTCTAGGTAAGTGCTGCGGTAGTAAATTACTTATAGTATTTATAGTATAACTTTTCAGAAATATTGTCATTTCATATTGAGAGATCTACTCATTACAGCCAAAAGTGGCCACTATTGGCGGTAATTGATTTACCAAATTCAAAATAATGAAAAGCAATACCAAAAATACTAGAAGTCATAATGATTTTTCGATTTGATCTCATTTAGTAGTTGGCTGGTCTTAGCGTATTAAAATAAGTTTGTAGATTTCTTATGGTGGGAACGCACTAGCACCTATCGTCACGAAACTTCGTGCTATGACACGATACGCGGAAATGCGACTGGCCGTTATCGGATGTCGATGGAAATATTCGGGTTGCGTCTTATAACCCGTCTCGCCATAAGGGAAATATCGATGTTTTTAACGCTTTATATCGATATTTTACTCACTTTTCCAACACTCAGCACAAGTAACGACTAGGTACTGATTATCGAGACATGTGTACGGTTCCGAAGAATACCCAACGGACCAAAACGAAACATACAGTTATTTTATTTTGTATCAGTTTCTAGCTTCCATAAATCTGATACGGTGGTGTGGGTGAAGTGATTTTATCGATATATTCTTGTATGTAATAGTGTTGTGTAATTATCGGGAATGGTGAGTACCTAATTATTTTTTCGATATTAATATTGCGCATCCTTACTGCTATAATTAAAGGTTACATGACGTGATATTATCTAACATCGAACGCAACATTTTTCAACAAACATTTTTATTTACTCGTTGCATATTAATGTCTGTTACCTATAATCTAATATCATGAAAAAATTTGTTGATTTGTGTAGCCTTTTTTTTTTTGATGTATTTATCAGCAACGTGGTTTGTATCTTTGCGCTTTGATATCAACGTATGTATTGGATTATAATAGGTCGCTCTTAAAGGATATTGCAACAAAAATCAAAGATATAAAAAAATAACGTTTTCTTAAATACAGAGCTTAAGAAAAAAAACACACCATAAATTAATTTTAAGTATCCTACTGGCATACAATAAGGTCTGTGATAAAATTGTTCAGAGAATTTGATGAATTTGACTTTGAAAATGATTGAGGAAATGAACGAGATAATTTTTTCTCTGACAAATTTTCACCATTCACAAGATAAAGCTGTTTAATTAAGTACGCAACTAATACTTGGCAATTGGGCCAGTATCTTTCTCAATTGGCCCAATTCCGGATCTCTAAATACTGCAATAAATTGCAGAGCCTTAGCATTTGTTGGACTCAATGATTTGGAAGGGGAAGATCGCTTATAAGGAATTACGGGGCTTTTGGGAAGGTAAATAATTTCGTTTTGAACACAGAATTTACCAAAAACCGTCACGTGGCAATTAGTAGAAATGTCTGCCACGGCCTGTGGCTTACTGACTACGTTGTACATGCTTACAACATACCTTAAGTTGGGCCAGCGATTTTAATACTAGCTAATTTCCCGTGACTTCGTCCATGTAAATTATAGCTTATGTCACTTGCAGATAAATTAGTTTTCTTTAGATGAAAATTTTTTGAAAATGGAGCCTGTAGTTTTGGTACTATTCAGTGTAAACAAAAAAACATTGAATTTTTTTTAAAAACATTAATAAAATTTAAGAATTTGAATTTTCCAGCTGTTTATTGAGGAAATGAACTAAATAATTTTCTCCGTGACAAATTTTCACCATTCACAAGATAAAGCTATTCAATTAAATACGCGACTCTTACTTGGCAATAGGGCCAGTATCTTTCTCAATTGGCCCAATTTCGGATCCCTAAATACTGCAATAAATTGCAAAGCCTTAGCATTTGTCGGATTCAATGACTTGGATAGGGAAGATCGCTTATGAGGAATTACGGGGCTTTTGCAAATGTAAATAATTTCGTTTTGGACCCAGAATATACCAGAACCGTGGCAACCATGGCAGTTAGTGGAAATCGGTAATTTAGCCTGTTGGCGTGCTTACCAATTACGTTAGTCGTCGTACTGGCCCATTATACTTTAAGTTGGGCTAGAATAGTTTATATGGGATTTATTTTTGCATTCATAATGCCATTTTACTTTATTTATTGAATAAAGAAAATAATAAATGGTGAAAAAATTCCACGCGGGCAGGACTTGAACCTGCGTCTTGATCTTAGTACGATCTATGCGTTGCCAATTACGCCACCGCGTTTCAAGCCCCGGTGCCGAATTTCTTCACCTTATCCCATTCCTCTTACACGCATCTAGGCTTACGTCATTCGCAACGCATAGATCGTACTGAGATCTACACGCAGGTTCAAGTCCTGCCCGCGTGGAATTTTTTCACCATTTCTTATTTTCTTTATTTAATAAATTGGGCTAGAAAGTTAATATGAGTTTGCCAGTCTATACGTACTATTGTATGTCTTTACTTTAGACTGTTTGAAAAATCAGCAACCATGTTTGACACGGGTTGGTTAGTTTTCGTGTATGTAAGCTGTCAACAACACCGATGACAGATTTTTCAAGCTGCCTGAAGGCATCTGACATAGCATAACAACTACAATCTTTATTGTAACATATGTATAGTATTATTATTATATTATTATTTGTATTTCTCAGAGACTCACGGGTGTTACCCCGGTCCTTTGGAAGGCTTGCGTGATATAGATCCAACACGTAGAGGCCCTTTTTAGAAGTTGATGTAATGTAGGTCTCCAGCCAGAACCCATTCCTGGAAATACCAATGAATGATATGTCCTCGAACAGGTTTTGGCCAGAGGTGGGACTATTGCATAAGAAAAAGGGAAATTAATGGGCTATGGGGCTGAAATATGGGTGGACTTAATGCTGGGTTATTGCAAACGGTCGGACACCTGCCATAATCATGATAACTGACTACAATTGGCAGGTGGTGGCTTGCCGCCCACTAGATGGGCCCCTCAAAATAGCCGACGATTACTGCCGGCAAAAGGGGCAACACCGGTGCGGGCGACTCAGGGGTGTCGAGAGGTGTGCTGCGCTTTCTCCGAAGTTACTCGCGTCGTTAGGCCTTTAACACTTCCACCCCTGGAGCAACAGCTCTTACGACTCCTCTCTGGACGGCCAACTAAGGCAAGCCAGAGCTGAGAGTCCTGCGAGCCCTCTTGGGTTTCCACCCCGACCGATGAAGACACGTCGGGGGCGAGGGCTCTGACCGACTCTCTGGAGCACTCGGGTCCGTGGTGTCGTTACTCACCAACAGCTCGCCACAAGCTGCCCTGCGGGCAATTGCTCATGGGTATGGGTACTTACGCTTATGGTCACACTGCTCTCACCATCAACAATGGGGACACTACCACTATTTTGCGGTGTCCGTCGTGTAGACGGGCACGAAAACACCGTAAGCGTGTCTCGTGTATTGGTGGGAGTCCTGCGAGCAGCTAGTACCTCCAGACGTAGCCTATCAAGTATAGAGTCATCCAGCCGTTTGCACCGTTGAATGACTCGTACTTGATCCGATAGTCGCTGTGCGGAGACGGTGATGGTCGGATCAAGGACCATATATATATATATATATTATTATTATTATAAAGAAAAAATCAAAATGCTACAAAATAGTCCACATTATATGGCTATAAAACTATATAATTAACTATATAAAATTTACCTAAAGATAGTATTAGTGAGAAAAAAGAATCTATATTTAATAAAAAATTAAAAGACTTCAAAATGATTATGATTATGATTAAAAAAGCCGGGAACTCCGCTGCACCTTCCGCAGCTCGGAGGAGCTCGAGACATTTTATTGCCTCTTGCGGATGGATCACCATCGTCTTGGGATCTGAGCCCGGTGTTGCTTAACATGCGAAAGCGCAAACAATAAGTACGTGCAGTGGGCCTCTAACATACAGAAAATAGTAATAAAAATATTGTGTAACTCAAAAAAGCTAAATTGTCTTAATATCTCAAGTCGTAAAACTAAAACAACTATAACAATTCGAAGAAGTCTGGACGAGAATTGTTACATTGCAACGTTTTCGGTCTGATAAATGGGCTAATTCTGAGCTAGACGTGGCGTCCCGTATTTCTATTACCTTATATTTTATGTGCTACTTCTACGTATTTATCATTTAAACGAAGACTTTTTAAATGTTTTATCTATGTTTATTTTCCTTTTTAATGGTACCAATGTCTACCGAATAAAATGTGTTGAAGACTTGAGTGTTTAGGGGCAAACGTTAAATCTCAAATTTTAGTGAATAATTTTAGTCCCATTTTTTCATTGTGTTTATTTTATGGCAACAAACAGTAATTCAAACAAAATAACAAAACGAAACTATTTACATAATAAAAAAATACAGAGCGGTACGAATCAAGGCAGGATCAATTTCGAAAAACATTCTTAATAGAAGTAAAGCGCAAGTAATAGCATAGGTATATACTGAAACAAAATACTTTTCTGGTACAAAAATAACCTATTTACGAATTAAGTTTACTGCCAATTTAAAACATAAAGTTTTCAAAGAAATTCGTTTAGCTCTTTCCAAACTCGATACATTTATTTTCAAGGTGATCATTTTTCTAGTACTTGTTGTGAATTTTAAGTATCGGAGCATTTTTATGGCTTAAATTTGTCTTTTATTTTTACTGATCAACTACCCGGCTGCCCCACCTAGAGGAGGAAAAGAGGTAAATGTTTTTCGACCTTATGTCAATGTCTACAATTCAATACAATACTTATGTATGGATATACATATTTATTATAATTATATATTAAATTTTGTATGGCTTCATACATATTAATAGATTTTCAACTTCATTGTAAAATGAGTATAATAAATATTATTCTAACTATCAACTAATTATTTTATAACATAAATTACTAACTAAACTAAAAATTTTAAAAAAATACAATAAAATATTATAACTATACCTACTTAATATGGATTGTTTATGTATTTACTGGCTTTCGCCTGCGACTCCGCTCCATAAGTGTCGATCCCTCGGGTTTTTTTTTCGTAAGCAAAAAGCATTAGTCGTACAAAAACTAAAATTGTTCGAATCCGGCCCGCGTGGAATTTGCCGCGCGTTTTTAGGGTTCCGTAGTAAACTAAGAACCCTTATAGTTTCGCCATGTCTGTCTGTCTGTCTGTCTGTCTGTCTGTCCGTCCGTGGTTATACTCAGAGACTATAAGTACTAGAGAGCTGAAATTTGGTATGGGTATGTATATTAATCATGTCAAGAAAGTGATAGAAGAAAATATGAAAAAAAAATTTTTAGTAGCTCCCATACAAGTAAAGAGGGAATAATATATTTTTTCTATTCAAACCCATCGTGTTGGGTATCGTTAGATAGGTCTTTAAAAAATATTGTGAGGTTAAGGACACCAGTTTTCGATTTAGGAATCCGTTTCCGAAATATTTGGTTTTTAAGTGCAAAATTTTGTTAGAGGTAAGTGACCCTCCCCCCATCTATTTACTAAACGGTTATATATGGATACGTGAAAAAAATTACAGCATTAGTATATATACTATAAAATGTACTCAAAAATGTAAAATTTCATACCTTTTTATTGCATGTTTTTGGTCGTTAAACTGTGAGGTGCGAGTGTGAATAGTGTGAACTCAAAGTTGTCATTCGCAACTATGGAACCCTACACTGCGCGTGGCTCGACACGCACTTGGCCGTTTTTTATAAGAGTAGAATCCATTTACGTTATGAATGAGCCGTCAGTTTTTTCAATTTTCCTAATAATAGTACTTGTTATGTACGGTAACGCCTCGCCAAAACCCTCAAAGTTTGTTCGCGCTTGAAGAAATGTAACACATTCATAACAGAATAAATCCCAAATATGTCTTGCTTATGATCATTTGTTTGGGGTGTGACAGGAATTCTTAAAGGTGTTTTTACTTCATAGGTACTTATAAAAAGAAAATTCATCGAGATAGTAAGTATATTATGAATTTCCTCTAGATTCGTTTTTGCCGCTTACGAGCTTATTGGCAATCCTTCATGTGAGGCCTATGACCAGCATTGAATTTGTGGCGGATGATATGATGATCCGCCGAGTGGTTGCCGGCAGAGTAGAATAGGACCACTCCAAGTCTTCCCGTGGATGTCGTAAAAGGCGACTTAGGAAACACGAGTCGAGCTCCGTGGCGCAGAGGTCAACACGCTAGCCTGCGACACGGGGGTCCCGGGTTCAATCCCCGGTCAGGTCAAGATGGAAATATAGTATCGTTGAGTTAGTATCCTGCGACACAAGTTCACAACTTACTGTAGGGCTAGCTCAATTTGTGTGATATATCCCTATATATTTATTTATTTATTTATTTTTTACAAGCTACACAAAGCTTACAAATATCAAAGAGATCTCTCCAACCCGTCTTGCCAGCGTGGAGAGTGTAGGCCAAATCCTCTGACTGCTCTGGCTAATATACCTAAGGCTGTGGTAGTACAGAGAGGGTCGTGCTCCTGCAGTGGAGACTAGAAAAGACCTGATGATGATGATGATGATATGATGATGATTATCACTTGTCATCATACATACCGGCCGGGAAAAAAATCAATATAAAATTTAAAATTATAATGTAATATGTATACGTTTAGCATTAAATCCATCCACGTATGTAGCTGCTGAAGCATTATAAAGGTTTTCAAATAAATAAAATTTTAATCAAGTAATGTTTCAGTGACTTTTTCTCCCATAAAATCCATTAGTGGGAACAGACAAATATCTCAAGAATTAAGACTTTGCTTAAAATCTCTACTTAATAGTATATTAAGTACAAATAAGAGTTATTTTGTGATATCATTTGCAATATATAATGCTCTTTAAACACTATTACCTAAGAATTTTTCCCTGAAGAGAGTTTATCCCTCAGGACGAAAGTGGCACTTTTTTTGGATAAAAATCACCCGAAATGATCCAACTACTTGAATTTTCATATGCAGAGATCGAAAAAGTTGATTTAAATGGCTAGCTTACTATGACCGAAATTTTGATTTAAGTATACATGGCGAAATTTTGAACGTTCTGGACCCTTAAAGGGGTGATTCAGCCCGTCGATATGAACCATTTTTCTTATGGGACCAATGCTGGAAACTCAAATTTTATTTCGACATTTTCATACAAAAGTGTTCAGCCGCCCGGGCAATTTGTATAGGAATGTCGAAATTTTTTTCGAGATTACAGCATTTGTCCCATAGGAAAAGTTGTTTATATTGACAGGCTGAATCACCCCTTTAATGGTCCGGAACGATTAAAATTTCGCTATACTAAATAAATATATACGGACAAAGGACACAGATTGAGCTAGCCCCAAAGTAAGTTCTTATGTAAGACTTGTGTTATGGGATACTAACTCAACGATACTATATTTTATAACAAATACATATATAGATAAATAAACATCCAAGACCCAGGTCAATCTGAAAAAGATCATTTTTCATCTTGACCTGACCGGGGATCGAACCCGGGACCATCCGTGTCACAGGCCGGCGTGTTGACCGCTGCGCCACAATCCCTTTCATTTGCATTTTATCGTCAAAACATCGTAAACCTATTACCCCAAAAATATACTGAGTATATCATATCAATGAGGCAGAAGCACAATTTGTTTATCTATTATCCCATAATAATATTAGGACTTCCAAGTTAAGTATTTCCATGTCACAGAGGAACAACGGAAATAGACAATGTAGAGCCCTCGATAACATGTTGTCTGTTTTTTTTTCGTGTGTGTAAGTGGCCAACACTGGTGTCATATTTTTCAAGCTGCCTAAAGGCATCTGTTATAGCTTAAACACTGCCATCAATAATGACAGCTAGGGTCAACCTCTATCATTACTTCTCGGTTACATGTTTGCCCATGATGGTATGGATGATATATACTATGGCAAAGGTCCATGGTTGAAATAACTTACTTAATACATTATATATGGTAAAACCAATTTAATAATTGCGTAAGTAGTACATCTTCAAGCTTCAACCACTGAACTTAATACGATGCAATTTGGTATGGAGATAGATTGAGGCCTGAAAAAGGACCACTCACTGTTCCCGAGGATATCAAAAAATGCGATATTTATCATTTTCTAAAATAAAATTGTATTTACGATGTATTGAAAATAGTTTTAAAAAGAACCGAGTAAAATAAATAATAATTATTTCGGACATAATCCATATTTTGATAGTAGACATAACCTAGTGTTAGTAACAGGACATAATTATAAAACCACACAATACAAAACATTTTACTAACAGTGAGGTTCCCACCCTCTGGCCATCGGTATCTTTATATCCACCTCAGTATGAAGGCGCATCCAGTGGCCCAGTAGTGGGGAGTCCCATCTGTCAGATAACACGCACAGAATACTATTTGAGCTAGCCCGTAAACGATTCAATAGCGCCGCACTCCTCTTTAATAATTGCATAAAAGCAGTCTGTATTAGCGTCGGCAAACATTCTTGACGCGCTACAAAAACGCGGCAGCCCAAACAGTACTTTGAACGCATCATTGTATTGAACGCGCAAAGCTTTGTATGCGCGCCGCGAATAGTCAGACCACAGACTGCACGTAAGTTAAATAACATAAACTTTATTTTTAGGGGCTGTATATTATGCAATTTTATAAAAATTGGTTTTCTCGATCTTCTCAAATACGCTCAGTTTATTTTTTCAGTTGACATTGCTTGGTTCAAAAGTACAATACAGTACCGTCTAAGAGAGTATGATTGTGCCCAAAGCAAAACATAGAGCAATGAAAAAAAATTAAAACATATATAAAGAGAAACAAAAGTAAACTTGTTTCGTAGGATAACTCAACTAACTCAACGATATATAGAAACATAAAGATAGATCCAAGACCCAAGCCAATCTGAAAGTAATAATTTTCTATCACAATCTGACCGGGGATTGATTTCGCAGCGCCACGGAGACCGTCAAACTAGTAGACTACACGAATTGTCTTGTTATCTATTTCAATTAACGTCTATGGTCTATATGTTGTTCTCCCATAAAATATGGGTCATTTAATAGGACGCGTGATGTGAATGATATCGCGATTTATAACATACAACCACTTTAATATTCGGATATTGCTGACTTGAGCACCAGGCTGATACGGTGGGGGAATTCTGATGAACCAGCTATATTAAACATAGTCACGTGGTATAAGTTACGTGGTTACATCAAACCATTTTCCGCGCTAGTCTGGGAGAAAAGAAAAAACCTAGAATGTGCCAGCTGCTGCTTTTCCCGCGCTGATTGTAAAAGCTGATCGAAGGAACGAGCGTGAGGAATTATATCCCTAGGCGATGCGGCAAGCAACCCATCACTATTTTGATTCCGTTCTCCACCTACAAGCCCAGCAACATGCTAAACTTGGACTACGAGTAGGTTTTAAAGACCTGTACCATTATTAATTCTGTACCTGGGCTCTATCTACCCCGCAAGGCAAAAAAGACGTGATAGTATGTATACATGTATGTTACCATTTTGATGTTCGAATTGTGAGATATTTCCGACGAGTAGCTTTTTGTTAGGTAAAATAAAACTGAAAAAAAGTTTCTTCACTACACTATTTGAGCCATGAAAGTTGCAAAACCAAATTACATATTCTTATTAGTAATAACGTCTTTTCTTTCAACCAATTTCCTTTTATTCGTGACCCGTTGTTTGTATCTATCAAATCAAGTTTTCACTTTCTCATGCCTTACGCAAATAAAACTCCAACAGTGCAAAGCAATTTGAACTCTATTTCCGTTGTTATAAAGAAATATCGGATGTAGAATTATTTTTGTAAATATATTTTCGCCAGTTTCCTTTGCGCTCGTCTTACTTATACATTTCACTTTATGGTAAACAAAATAAGGTTGCTTTTCAAATGCAACATTTAAGGTTAAGCTACAACGATAACTTTGTTTTCATATCATGACGGTACTGGTCGCATACTAAAAATAAAAGAAAACAATAACTTTCGCTCATGAAATGCTGTCACACACATTGACATTCAAATAACGTAAATAACGTTATGAAACTATTGTTATTTGTTATTGTTACTGCTACTGTTACTGAATTCAGGCACAATATTAAATTATAGGAGGTTTCATTGTTTCGTTATTATTTCAACGGCTTTATGAGATTTGTTTTGTTTGCATAATAATTTAAGGGGGCACACTAGGCACAGTAGCGACGCCAATCATTTTATTCCTAATACTTTACAAATAGAAAGAAATTCAAGAATGTAAATCATTTACGCACTAGTAAATAACTTGAAGTATTTTTGGAATCATGTTTTAATATTATGAGAATCAGTCATTAAGAGAAATAGTGATTACCGCCAAAAACGGCCGCTTTTGGCGGTAATCTGATTCTTATAATTCTCACTGATTCTGATAATATTAAACATGATTCCAAAAATACTTCAGGTCAGGATATTTACTAGTACTTATATGATTTACATTAATCTTGAATTTCTTTCTATTTGTAAAGTATTAGGAATAAAATGATTGGCGTCGCTACTGTGTCTAGTGTGCGGCCTTAATAGTTTTCTTTAGATTAAGAATCTAAGGCGATTTCTTTATCCAACATTATTCCTTTATATTTGTAAAGAACTTGTGTCACACAGATCTTTCATTTAAATGAAAAGATTGAATCTGTTTAGTATCTTTTAAATGAAAACCATACTATTATCGTCATTATCATCTCAGCTGCGAGAAGTCCACTGCTGGACGTAGGGCCTCTCATAAGAATTACTTACCATCATTGTGGGGGTTTTGCCATAACTACTCACCACGCTAGGCAAACGCGTCGTGTCCAACGCTGCTGCCCATTGAAACCGTTTTTTTAGCGAGATAAAGCTAGGGATCCCAATCCATCCGAGCAGGGAGCATCCCAAATACTTTTATCCCGTTTTCCAGACTTGTAGGTCTGGAAAACGGGCGCAGCAGCTAGGGAGGCCGGGCGCGTATCCGATGCCGTACCTTCAATACGGTAGTTGCCTAATGTTAAGATCATATAAAATTTGTTACCAATGATACTAATTTATATATACTATATAGAACACTTTAAATTTAATATCGATTCGTTAAGTGATCTTAAAGCTTCTTTAAAGCTGGACGAATAGGACCATTTTTTAAAGTATATAAATCTTTAATTACAATTATACTGTTAGTTCGCTAAATTTATAGCAATTTTTATTATGAAACCATTACCATAAACGAAATATTTCGTATGACTACCAAACAAAGTTCTCACGCCACCCATACTAAATACAAGCTTGTGACGTCACAAATATGTAGGCATTTCAGCGGCGCGTTTTCACGTCTAAAAATTAACGTCTAAAAACATGTGACTTTAAAACATTTATATCTTAAAGAGACAGAAAGACTCTGAAATACAAGGGTCTTTACTGGCTCCTGGGACGTAACTCAAAACTGAAAGTCGACAATAAGTTGCTGATATATAAATCGATCTTGAAACCTATTTGGACATACGGCATACAACTCTGGGGATCAGCCAGCGCCTCAAACATTTCGATAGTCCAAAGAGCGCAAAACTACATCCTAAAACAAATATCAAATGCACCGTGGTTTATCAGAACGAATGAAATCCATGAAAATCTCAATATGCCCACTGTGAAGGAGGAAATAGCCAGACATAGAGAAAGCTACAAATCGAGACTGGTTAAGCATCCAAACCCGCTAGCGGGTCAACTCACAATCCCAGAAACCATGCGCCGGCTTAAGAAGCGGCGAGACATCTTCGATCTAGACACATGAATGATGAAAAGGAAAAATAATGGGCTAGCTCCGGTGGGAGCAGCACCCAACATGCCAAGAAGCACATACCTCATCTGCTTATAGTCTAGAAAGACTGATTGCAAGATAAACACAAAAAAAAAATATATCTTAAAGAGATTTTTGTTTAGAAATGTATTTCTGTCACTATTGTGTTTATTTTTGACAGGTCTTTACATAGCAACACGAAAATTTTTTTAGTCAACATGCCCATTACCAGACAGGCAGGTAAGAATGACACCCTTGATTATTACGACAATGCTGACGAAATCCTAGGTCTAGAGGAAACAGCCGCATAAGGAAGTAACTAAATATTTATTTTCAACTAGCAGCCCTACCCGGCTGCGCCCGGGTATGTATTATACCTTAAAACCTTCCTCGTGAATCACTCTATCTATTGGTGAAAACCGTATGAAAATCCGTGGAGTAGTTTTTGAGTTTATCGCGAACAGACAGACAGACAGACAGACAGACAGACAGACAGACGCGGCGGAGGACTTTGTTTTATAATATGTAGTGATAAAGTTTTCAACAAACACCTAACGAGCTTGTTTGTCTAGGAGTCGGAATGAAGTCATTTGGGATGCTACTTGCCCAGATAGATTCCCATACTTACAACTACTCGACAGGTAGTTGAGGATGAAACTATTGATTATTACGACAATACTGACAAAATCCGGGCTCAAAAGGAAACAGTCGCATAAGGAAGTAACTAAAAAATTACTTTCATTCAAGTTCTCAAAAAAAGGATGTAGGATAACTTTTTCTCTGCGCCCAAAAAGATTTGTCATTAAAATACTTGTGGGTGAAAGTCGACCGGTTTTGATCTGTATCGACGGGTTATGTACAGTGGGCGGAAGATCAGGCGTGACCTTTGTACCATCGAGCTTTATTACCTTGGATTACCGTTGATTTTCACGATTTGTGTGTTTTATTTCATATGCTGTTTAGTGTATTTCTGAAAGTATGTCTTTTCGGAATAATTTGGTTTGTATTCTTAACCTTGACATAAGTATGGAAATATACAATTAATTGTAATTTAATTATCGCGTTTTAAATATTAATTGGAACAATTTTAGATACTCTTGTTTTTCTGTTAGTTCTTCAATGTTTAAACTTATTTCGAGAAATACGCTGCTGAACTCCACGACACTGGGAATCGTAGTGAGGAGTTTAGCCCTACCTTTTATTTAGTAATACCTACCTCAAGGCACAGACCGTATGGTCTAGTATGAGGCCTTTGTACATTGATCTAAAATACTGTTTTATTCATCATTTCGAGTAGGTGACACGGTCAGTCGACCATGCACACCCTGGTGTCAGAGTTTTGCGGAACCGCCTCTCGGCCTCTGACGTGGTTCCTTTAACGACTACCAGATGGCAGCCGGGACCAACGGCTTAACGTGCCTTCCGAAGCACGGAATCATCTTTCTTATCAGACAATCAGGTGATTCATGCCTGCATTGTCCTAAACAAACTGGAAACAACTTAACAAAGTATGCTTCCCGTGTCCTTCTCCGTACTCTAACATATGTGTATGCAAAATTTTATGATGATCGGTTCTGTAGGTATGACGTTAAAGCGTAACAAACAAACAAACTCACTTTCGCACTTATAATATTAGTTGGGATTGGGATTAGGATTTGATTTATCAACTCAGCTAGTACTTTGAAGCGTTCCTTTTACTTATTTATTGTTTAAAAAAAAACTTTTTCATTTTTGTCTTACTTTGTAACATTTATTTTACATTGTTACTAACCGTTTAAGCTTTACATTTTTGGCTACGTCAACGAAACTAGTAATATAAAACCCTTCTTAGGAAACTGAAACAATTGGATAATACACGTGGTTTATCTAATTGTTTGACGAGCTCCGGGGCGCAGCGGTCAACACGCCTGCCTGCGACACGGATGGTCCCGGGTTCGATCCCCGGTCAGGTCAAGATGAAAAGTTATCTTTTTCAGATTGACCTGGGTCTTGGATGTTTATCTATATAAGTATCTATTATAAAACATAGTATCGTTGAGTTAGTATCCCATAACACAAGTCTCGAACTTACTTTGGGGCTAGCTCAAGCTGTGTGATTTGTCACGTGTGTTATATTTTAACAAATTCATATGCACGATATGAACACTCAACTAATACTCCTGAAAGTCCAACTACAGTTTCAGTGTTTGAGGACACCAACTTAGTTTAAGATCTACTAAATCTGGGACACGTACTGAATTATTCGCTTTCTACTCGAACACATGTCGTATCAGACAATTCGAGACATTATAGATTGATCGGGATGCCACCTTGTATAGTTGGAATCTTGGTTCAGGATTGCATGCTTGAGATAAGTTCTTACTCTTACATACCACCCACAGTACTTTTTGTTAGGTTACACAAGTAAAGCGATTCTGGCCCGTTTGAATTGAATCGGTGAAAATATGTAAGAATAAAAATATCACGAAGATCTCGAACTAATCAGTTCTTTTGAAGTGCTTACGTACCTTTAAAAAGCACAGATGAGCTGGTGCCGTCTCGGCTAATTGACCATCCTTGTGGTTGCCATGCTTGGGTTTGCTTAATAAGCGTAAGCGTACGCAAAACTGGGACATCGAGTTCCTGACTCTAATACTAGTCAAAATTGTATAATATAACATATAATTCAGAATTCTATCCAGTCAGTAAAATCTTTAGATGAAATAATTATTGAATGACAACACTCAATAATAATGTAAAGGAAAAGGGGGCAGGGCAGCTTGTGGCAAGCTGTTGGTGAGTAACGACACCACGGACCCGAGTGCTCCAAAGAGATGGTCATTTGGTCAAAGCCCTCGCCCCCGATGTGTCTTCATCGGTCGGGGTGGAAACTCAAGAGGGTTCGCAGGACTTCCGGCTGCGGCTTACCAAAGTTGGCCGTTCAGTGAGGTGCCGTTAGAGCTGTTGCTCCAGGGGTGGAAGTTTTAAAGGGCATAACGCAGCGAGAAACTTATGAGAAAGCGCAGCACACCTGTCGACACCCCTGAGTCGCACAGCGGTGTTGCCCCTTTTACGCGTAGTAATCGTCGGCTAGTTTCAGGGGCCCATCTAGTGGGCGGTAAGCCACCACCTGCCACTTAAGTCAGTTAAGTATCATAATTATAGCAAGTGTCCGACCCTTGCATTATCCCAGCACAAGTTCATCCATACTTCAATCCCATAGCCCACTAATTTCCCTTTTTAAATTCAATAGTTTTTCCCTCCGGCCAAGACCTTGTTCAAGGACATATCCTTAGAGTATCAATATAACTATATTTATACTCTAAGGACATATCATTCATTGGCATTTCCAGGAACGGGTTCTGGCTAGAGACCTACATTATATCAAGATCTCCAAAGAGCCTTTACGTTGTTGGATTTATATCCCCACGCAAGCCTCCCAAAAGGTCAGGGGTACCCGTGACTCCAAAGGCTAACTATTTTTTGTTATGAAGCTTATAATTTTACTTACTGTAAGTTATTATTTACTATTTTACTATCTAGAGATAAATTGTAATCTATTCAGAGGGTCGTTGACATCTGCGCCACAGTTAATTAATTAACTTCTGCAGGTGTCATCGTCACCAATATTAATGTAAATTTGACGAGCTCCGTGGCGCAGCGGTCAACACGCTGGCCTGCGACACAGATCCCGTCCCCGGTCCCAGGTTCGATCCCCGGGCAGGTCAAGATGAAAAATGATCTTTGCAGATTGATCTGGGTCTTGGATGTTTATCTATATATGTATTTATTATAAAATATAGTATCGTTGAGTTAGTATCCCATAACAGAAGTCTCGAATTTACTATGGGGCTAGCTTAATCTGTGTAATTTGCCCGTATATATTTATTTAATTTAATAATTAATTATTAGGTAATCTATGTGTGATTTGTCCCTACATATGTTTCCGAAAAAGATGTCCTAATTTTTTTTTTCATACAACTACAGAATAAAAAGTTCTCAGATGAGAGAGAGTTTTGCAGCCACAAGCAAGTTGCATGGACGAAATTTAATATTCGTAGTTACAACAATAGGCGATACCGTGAACAAATGAACGAACGTTTCACGTAGAGGTGGTTATGGTTATAGCTTGTGGTTATGGTGGTCGACTATGTACAATTTCAAGGGCATCACTATTAACCTTGTTAAGCGTAATCTTGATTGCGGTAATAGCCTTTGTGGTATAACTTATAACGTTTCTCATTTCATTAGCTACGAGTTTTTTATGTATAGTTTAAGATATTTTTATCAAAAAACAAAAACCGACTTCATTCCTATCAAATTATTTTAATACA
Source organism: Rhodophaea formosa (assembly GCA_963082605.1). Taxonomy (NCBI): domain Eukaryota; kingdom Metazoa; phylum Arthropoda; class Insecta; order Lepidoptera; family Pyralidae; genus Rhodophaea; species Rhodophaea formosa. The sequence goes on along the minus strand of OY720225.1, from coordinate 5,236,445 downwards.
TATGTCGTGGCCATATCGTAGAATCGATCACTTTATGAAGTGATTGTCAATTTTATGAAATGGTCGCATTTCATGAAATGTTAACCTGTCTATTGGCCACATCATGATGTAGATTGGGCAGATCAATGACAATATATCGTTTAACGATATGTGCAGCCAAACGCGTGGCTCTTTCATGAAATGGTCAAGATTGTTTGATCATATCGTAAAATAGTTTCTTTAATTACCGGTAGAGGCGCTACAAACGCTTTGTTTGTTTTGTTTATGTGGAAAGATGGTGGCCGCCATCGAAAACCGCAGTGAAAATGTGAACATTATGTTGAATTTGTTATGTTTTTTTAATTTTGTGTCAGTCAGACGTAAAAAAATACAAAATGTTCTTAACATATTCTCAATGTTTGTTAATTATATTTCCTGGACATCCTATTTTACGATCCGGCCAAACGTGAATGACAATATCGTTAAACGTTGACGATTCAATGATCTGATCAAATTAAGTTGGCCCCATCATAAAATGCCACCATTTCATGAAAATGTCAATCGTTTCATGAAAAGATCAATTCTACAATAAGGCCACGACACATACATACATACTATCACGTCTTTATCCCTTGCGGGGTAGACAGAGCCCAAGGTCGCAAAACCTACAGGCCACGTTTAGCATCGTAGTGGATTAATAATATAGTAGTAATTATTTTAATAACCATAAGAAAAAAATGGAAATAAGTGTTATCCAAACGGCATACCTGTAAAAAATTTTTTGGTATTTGTGTATTTTTTCAAAAACCGCTCGACACATTTCGTATTTAATGAGACCATCTGTAAAGTATTACCTATCGAACAAAAAAGAATTTCTTAAATCGGTCCAGACGTCTTCGAGAAATCGGGGAACATACATAAAAATAATAAACATTACGACGAATTGTAAACCTGCTCCATTTTTTGAAGTCGGTTAAAAACTAGAAAATTTCCCGATACTTCGTCCGCGTTTTACCCAATATAAAATAAAATAATTGTAACCTATGCCATTTGCAGACAAATTATCTTTATGTGAAATAATTTTGAAAATCAATCCAGTATTTTCAGAGCCTATTCAATTAAATTTAAACCCTACTTATTCTTTACTTTTCTATTTAAACTCGAATTTAGTGGTCTTAATTCTTAGACGTGTGATTCCTGGCAGAGAAGACTAGGACCACTCCAAATCTTCACCTGGATGTAGTAGAAAGCGACTTAGGAAAAACAAGCTAAACAAAACTTATAAACATCAAACAGACCTCTCCCACCTGACTAGCGTGGAGAGTGTAGGCCAAATCCTCTAACTGTTCAAGCTATATGGCTCTAGTAGTACGGAGAGGGTCATGTTCCCGCAGTGGAGTCTAAAAGGACCCGATGATGATGATAAAAACTATAAGTAGATTAGCTGAAACGGCTAACAATATAAACAGTCCGATATAAATTGACTCCCAAGTCACAGTCAAGCAATATGGCTCTGGTAGTACGGAGAGGGTCGTGCTCCTACAGTGGAGACTAAAAAGACCTGATGCTGATGATTATGACATTAATTTTAAAAAAAACTATAGATTAGTTGAAACGGCTGACAATATAAACAGTCCGATATAAATTGACTCCCAAGTCACAGTCAAGCAATATGGCTCTGGTAGTAAGGAGAGGGTCGTGCTCCTGCAGTGGAGACTAAAAAGACGGGATGCTGATGATTATGACATTAGATAAAAAAAAAACTATAGATTAGTTGAAACGGCTAACAATATAAGCAGTCCGGAATAAATTGACTTCCAAGTCACGCCACTCACAGATTTGTCCGCCATTTCTGTTATATCGGTAACGTAATTACAACAATTTATTTAACGACACCAGAAAAATGTAACCGATTTTCCTCTTTCGATCGCCTTCAGGTCTATTTTCGTTACTTTTTTTTTATATTTCCAATCAAGAAGTGGTGTGTTTCTACAACAACAAGACCGAGGTGGTAACGCTCGCGCGGCCATACATGGTGGCTGTTGTGATGATGCGGCGCGCCGAGATGGAAATGCAAGAAGTCGCAACGACGACGCTATAATCGCACACACACCACCATAGCGCTAGAATACTAGCTATTTTTCTGTGACTTCGTCCGGTTAGGATTTCACTTCCTATTTCTCCTATTTGCGGGTTGAGTTTTTAAAATGCTTTCATTATACTCACTTACATCATGAAAGGAACTCCGATTCCAAATTTCAAGTCAATAGTCAACAGTAAAACATTTTATTCACCGTTAGATATTTCAATATCATTTGGTGAACGACAATATTCATTACAATTTTATATTATTATTGACGTCAATTATTTACTACTGTAAGTAAGTTTGGGCTTTGCATTCATATAGAAGTAAGTGATTTAAGTTTTCGTTTTAAATATTAGACAAAAAAACTAAAGATTAGTTTTAAGACGCTTACACCAGCCAACTAGCGCCACCCTTGGTTTTATTTCTTTTACTACTAAATAAGATCAAAATGACAAAATCGACGTAAGTACTTCACTAGTAAATGACTTCTAGTATTTTTTGTATTGATTTTCATTATTTTGCATTTGATAAATCAAGAGAACTACGCATTACCGCCAAAAGCGGCCACTTTTGGCGGTTATGAGTAGTTCTCTCGATCTGAAATACTGATGTCGATGAAAAGTTCTACTAAAAATACTGCAAGTAATTTACTAAGGAAGTACTTACGTAGATTTTTTTAATTTGTTCTTATTACGGGGAAAAAGAATTAAATAAAGGGTGTTGCTTGTTTCGGTGCTGTAAGCCTCTTAACGGCTAACAATATAAACAGTCTGATATAAATTGACTTCCAAGTCACGCCACTCACAGATTTGTCCGCCATTTCTGTTATATCGGTAACGTAATTACAACAATTTATTTAACGACAGCAGAGAAATGAAACCGATTTTCCTCGTTCGGTCACTCTCTGTTTGATTTTGTTTTTTTTTTATACTAGCTGTTACCCGCGGCTCCGCCCGCGTGATATATAGCCTATGTCTTTTTTTTATTTTTTTTATTTTATGGCAACAAACAGTCATTCAAACAAAATAACAATATAAAACTTATTTTCTAAAAAAGACCAACAGTGCCGAAAATTGTTTACATAACAAAAAAAATACAGAGCGGTTCGAAACATGGCAGATTCACTTCTTATAACCTTTTAGCGTTAGAGCATTTACATAAAAATGGAAAAAGGAATAAACAAAAACCTTCAGCCTGGTAAAAAGGTAAATAAATTAACTTGAATTGGTTTTGTATTGGTTAGACAATTGAGTTGTTAATTTTCGTTTTATACTATTAATCGACTCTAGAAAAACATCAATGTTTACAAAATCTTTGTTATAAGAGGAGGTGGAACGATGTATAAATGTATTACGAGTATAATTTTTCTGTAAACGTGGAGGATGAAACAGAGGAATTTTACGTGAGGGGCGTACGGGTAGGCGGTTTGGTGCTAACAAGGAAACCTTACTGAGAAGTGTTGGACAGTCAATATAATTATTAAGAATTTTGAAGAAAAATACAATATCAAACATTCTACGTCTGTCACTCAAAGATAGTATTTTATGTGTACTTAAGGCCTCATTGTAGGATTCAACTGAGAGCTGCTCACGATAGTTTAGTGACTTTAAAAACTTTTTTTGTACTTTTTCTATTCTATCTATATGCAATTTATAACCGGGATTCCATACCGCACTAGCAAAGTCTAAAATTGAGCGAATAAAAGCAAAATAAAGAATTTTCAGAGTTATAGTTTGTTTGAATGGCTTACTAATTCTTAATAGAAATCCTAATCTTTGAAAGGCTTTTTTAACGATGTGATCAATGTGTTTTTTAAATGATAATTCAGAGTCCATAATAACACCTAAATCTCTTATATTATTGACTCTCTTAAGAATTTTACCATTAATTTCATAATTATATATAATAATGTTTTTCTTACGAGTGTAAGTTAGGACATTACATTTATCGGTGTTAAGAAACAATTGATTAGACAAGCAGTATTCTTCTAAAGCACGCAAGTCCTCCTGCAACTTTGCACAGTCATCTACAGACCTAACAATCTTGTAAATTTTGTTATCATCGGCGTACAAAAGGTGATGGCTGTTTTTTAAACAATCACCCATGTTATTTATAAATAAAGTGAATAGCAAGGGACCAATATGAGAGCCCTGTGGTACCCCAGAAGGTACAGGAAGAAATTGCGAGCAATATCCTTTGACACATACAGCTTGACTCCTATTCTTAATATAAGATTGGATCCACCTTAGCAAGCAGCCATGTATACCGGCCTCTTCCAGCTTCAAAATAAGTAGATTATGATTGAGTTTATCGAAGGCCCTGGAGAAGTCGGTATACACGACATCCACCTGTGCATTATCTTCCATTGCTCGTGATAAAAAGTCTGTAAAACTAACCATATTATTTTCAACGCAACGATTTTTGAAAAACCCGTCTTTCTCAGTATCCTAACCTACGTGTATGCAAAATTTTATGATGATCGGTTCAGTAGATACGGCGTGAAAGTGTAACAAACACACAAATAAATAAACAAACTCATTTTCGCATTTATAATATTAGTTAGGATTAGGATTTCCGATAAAATAGAAGGTAATAGTAGGTATTGTGAACTTTTTCTATTTTTTTTTCTGTTAAAATTCCTTCCTTGGGAAGAAAAACAAATTGCAAAAAGAGTCCCGTGACGACCCCGATAATCTAATCAAAAAAACAATATATAGTAGGTATAGAAATTTCTGTAATAAAATTATTAAAAAGTTAAAACGAAACTATGAAAGACAACTAATCAAAATCTCAATTAAAAACAACAAAAAACTATGGCTAAATATTAAATCACTGACGTATAGTAATAAGAGTAACAGTTCAAACACAGAATTAACTTCTTTAAAATCGACACCACTACAATCAGCTAACTTTATAAACAAATATTTTGCAAACATTGGTAGTGAACTTGCACAAAATATCTTAAGTAGTTTAACTGAAGATGAAATACATACATATCGTAGCGAACTTCCCAGCCAACCTCAATCTTTTGTCTTGTTGAAAACAGATTATGAAGAGGTTGATAGTATTTTAAAGAGCCTTAAAAAGGATAGTGCCCCAGGGTGGGATAATATTTCTACTCGATTTGTACAACATGCAAAAGATGAACTTATACCTCTCATAACCCATCTTGCAAACCTTTGTCGAAACAAGCAAAAAGTCCAAACAAAAAGGGTATATTGCACAAAATTAAAAGAATCAATTATCACTCCTGTACATAAGGGCGGAGACGGAGGTGACATCAATAACTTCAGGCCCATCTCAGTTATTACCGTTTTGGCTAAAATCTTAGAAAAATTATTAAACATTAGACTCTTAAAGTACCTAGAACAATATAATATACTATCACACTCACAATTCGGTTTTAGGAGGGGAATGCCCACTGAGGATGCCGTAACTTCTTTGACTGGTACAATAATCAACAACTTAGATAACGGGGTAAAATGTTTAACGTGCTTTATCGATCTGAAAAAAGCGTTCGATACAGTCTCCATTCCCATCCTCTTGGCCAAACTGGAAAAAATCGGAATTAGAGGTCGTCAATTAAGTATTTTCAAAGAGTATCTATCTAATAGAAGTCAAAAAGTTAAACTCAATGATTGTGTAAGTAGTAAAGAAAATGTAGTCTACGGTGTCCCACAAGGTAGCGTCCTTGGCCCAACCCTGTTTCTGATATACATAAATGACTTATGCAACATGAAGGTTAATAATGCAAAAATTATTTCTTATGCAGATGATACTGCAATAATATTTTCAGGCCCAAATTGGGATACAACTCGCACAAATGCAGAGCAGGGTTTGGCTAAGGTCGCTACTTGGCTTAAACGTAATCTTCTTACCTTGAATGCTTCAAAAACCAATTACATTTGCTTCAGTATTTATAACAATAGTCAACCATCCGTGGGTTTTGATGTCAAAATACACTCTTGTAATAAAACTATAAATTGTAATTGTCCATCAATCTCTAAAGTTCGGCACACTAAATACTTGGGAGTGGTTGTGGATCAAAACCTATCTTGGTATCCTCAAATTGAATATCTATCCGGTAGACTACGTAAATTCATATGGATGTTCAAAACTCTTAGGTATGTAGTCCCACCAAACCTTCTAAACAGAATCTATACATCATTAGTACAATCGGTAACTACATACTGTGTCCCGGTATGGGGCGGAGCTCTAAAAACTAAATTTCTTGAAGCTGAAAGATCTCAACGTACGTTACTGAAAGTAATGTATTTTAAAAAAAAGACTTTTTCTACGCAAATTCTGTATCAAACATGTAATCTACTGTCTTTAAGAAAGTTATATATCTTACATTTAATTTTAAAAAAACACAAAATCTTACCCACAAATATGGCTACTACAAAAAGAAGAAGATGGATAGTTGCTAGTCTTCCCCATGTTAGAACTAAACTTGCTAGGGTTCAATACGATTATCGTTCTGCTTACTTGTATAATAAAATTAATAAATTGTTAGATATACACAAAAATACTTCTCACAAATGTAAAATAATTTTAATTACTTGGCTAAAAACCATGACTTATGATGAGGTGGAGTCATTTATTAGAATCTAGGGGTAAATGGCTTTGACTAATATTACTATGGAGTAAAATTACTTACCTACAAACTTATTTATCATTACTATATTTAATATCAAATGTTATAAACCTATTTATACTATACTATATGTAATCATTTATATCTATTATAATAGTCTCACGTATACACACCCACACCCACGCCAACACACACACAACACACACACACACACACACACACACACACACACACACACACACACACACACACACACACACACACACACACGGTAAATTTAAATTGTAAATTTTGCTATGGAGGAGCGGAACCTTCTGGCACAAGCAAATATATTTGCTTAAAAGAAGGTTCCAACCACTGCTATCATAAAAATGTACCAATTTGCCGAAATAAAACATTTTTTTTTTTTTTTTTTTATTCCTAAAGGTTTCAAAATGCTGTTATCAAGATAGTTGCCAGTCTATTATCCTTTTCATTCATCAGATTTTTCACGGAAGAAGTCAAATGCTTCTGGGCGATATAATACAAACTTTTATTTTATAAATACGCTTTATATTTACTCCCTATTTCAACTACTTAAGGGTTGAATTTCTAAAAATCCTTTCTCAGTGGTCACTTACATCATAAAAGGAACTCTTGTACCAAATTTTAAATTTCAAGGTACACTAGTTTCGGCTGTACTTTGATATATAAGTCAGTGAGTCAGATTTGCCTTTTAGATATTAGATAAAGCCGTGTGGTTCCCGGCAGAGTAGAATAGGACCACTCCAAGACTTCCCGTGGATGTCGTAGAAGGCGACTTAGGGAACACAAGCTAAACAAAGCTTATAAATATCAAAGAGACCTCTCCAACCCGTCTGGCCAGCGTGGAGATTGTAGGCCAAATCCTCCGACTGCCCTAGCTAATATATATTGCTCTGGTAGTACAGAGAGGGTCGTGCTCCTGCAGTGGAGACTAAAAGAGACCTGATGATGATGATGATATTTATTTTTGGTTATTTTATTTGCTACGAGTACTGTACATAAAATAAGAATTCCCGCGACATTCTGAAGAAGAGGCTTAAGTAATTAAAATGGCTGTGTAGACGATTGCAAATGTTAGTTACAACGTCTAGTGATGTGCTTTTCCCTTGGCATTAGGTATTTTTTACCATATACTTTTAGTATATATATACCTAATACCCGATACAAATAGCAGAAAAATGAATGGTTTAAATCAGATGTCGTTTTGTAATGTCATAAATAATAAATAAAATGAAATAAAAATGATATGTCCCTATATATTTATTTATTTATTGTAATGTCGCGGCTTTATCGCTATTCAATATAATTCTTACCAGCAACCAGTATAAGCTGATTGTAAACCCCCAAGGTCAAAGGTTTCACCCTGAACTGCCTATCTGGTGGTTGCAACAATGAAAAAGACAAATTTGCATACATATATACTTGCATACTTAAATACGTCGTAAGCCGTATGGTTTCCGGCAGAGTAGAATAGGACCACTCCAAGTCTTCCCATGGATGTCGTAGAAGGGAATTTAGGAAACACATGCTAAACAAAGCTTATAAACATCAAAGAGACCTCTCAAACCCGGCTAGCTAGCGTGGAGAGTTTAGGCCAAATCCTTTGACTACTCTGGCTAATATATTGCTCTGGTAGTACAGAGAGGGTCGTTCTACTGCAGTGGAGACTAAAAAAGACCTGATAATGATGATAAATAAATACGATCAGTCGGGTAAAAGGCGTAAACAGGTAGATCATTAGGGAAATTGGAGCCCGATGGTCCAGTGGATGTGAGCTCTATGAGCGCTTACATATGTTAAGCAACCCCTGGTGCAGTCCCTACTTGGATGGGTGACTGCAAAGTGGCATAAAAATATCTCGAGCTCCTCCGTGCTTCGGAAGGCACGTTAAGCCGTTGGTCCCGGCTGTCATCGTTGATGGCAGTCGTTAAGCTATGTCAGATGCCTTAAGGCAGCTTGAAAAATCTGACACCAGTGTTGGCAAACACATACGAAAAACATTAGGGAAATAATGGAGCTTCCGAAAACCAAATGAAATTCTGACGACCTGTGGTTGACTGTAGTACTAATTAAACTGTGTTAAAATAAATAACCGAAAAATAATGCAAAGTTATTATTATGCCTATTACTTATTCTTAAGTACCCTATGCAGATGAATTAAAATTGAATGTAGCAATTTTCCGGTTTGTAAGTAGAAAGGTATAATAAATCTTCTTAGAACCAATACCTCTGTATGGACGTATCCAACCAAATTCAATGACTTCGCGAAAAAGCTTCTAACCTTTTGAGAGTTCTTGGCGGGAATTTTAGCGGACTACACGGTGTCTGTTTTGGATTGTTTCGCAAATTGATTCTAGTGGACTTTATAATGTGAAATTGGTGTTATTTTGTGTTATAAATGCCCATATTTATGAACAATGTGTAGAATAACTAAAATAGACTGTCATTGTGCGGCTGTAGTGAGATTTACATAGCGGGCTGGTGGTTGTCCGCCTTGCTGCGTCGTCAATGATGAAACCAGTGGATTCGCGAAGAGTTGTCGCCAGGGGCTCCGTGAAAACAACGAAATGAATTACACCATCATTTCGTTGACAACCAAGAAGAAGAACTCGCCAACTGGCGAAATAAATGAAGAAAGGCTCTAAAGGACTTGTATCCAGGGCCGTAAAATAATACTAAAAAAAAAAAATCTAACCTTTTGACAATGTCAAATTGTAACCCTTTCATTCGACTTCAACCTTCCGAGTCAATGTATAGCTTCTTAACTAAAAATTTGTTAGAGAACATGGCCTTTAAATCCTACAGATTAGGTTCTAAAATGCTTTAACCTTTTGCATAATATGACCGTGACATTGCAGACGTGTGAATCGAAGTGCAATGTCGAGAGTCTTTAATTTAGCAATGTAATACCGTCTCTCGTGATGACTAAAAAGAAAAAGCAAAGTGCGTGCGAAGAGGTTATTGCACACTAAAATGAAAGTGTTATGGGATTCCCACGATGATATCTTTCTTATTTAATTCAAATAATATGATTTCAGTATGATTAAGAATTATTATCCAAGTAAGTAAGAGCAGTGGACAATTTTTTTATAGAAAATATATAATAACAACATTAACTCATATGAAGCCGACTTTTTTGTCCACAGAACAAATTTTACCAATTCATAATACCTTTATTTCTCAAGGGTAGATAGTTCTTAAAGCCATAAGATCTAAAAGCTACATTAAGTGTTATAAAAACCATCCTACAATGTATTGCATCCATCAACCTATTGAATTTTAGATTAAGCTCAACTTGAACTGAAAAATTATAGAATGTCTAAATAGAATTCATACTAATATTACAAATATAATACGTTTTTAATAATATTATGATTTTATTTCTTATGATTTTATATCTTTGTGTTCAAAAATAAATAGTTGGTTTAATTGGTTAAAAATGTTCAGTGTTAAAGCTAACAATACTTTGATGTATATTTTCATCGTAGGATAATTGCCCATTATGACGGCGTATTGATATCAGCGTATAATATATGCTTATATCAATGATTCACAAGCAAAATTGTCGATTTATTATTTTTTTACATGATTGAAACGCATTAAATAGAAAATGTTGTTTGAAAAAGGCAGAGTTCGTGAACTAAAGGTGACTTTGAGTTACACAGAATTCTGTTCATAAAAGTTCATGACTAAATAGCAATGTCTAAGCATTTTTCATTCCAATGTCACGCTGATTCGGCGCTTATATAAATGACTAATGACTGCTCCATCATTGTTTTCGAGCTTGCAAGATAAATTATGATATTTTCTCGCTAATAACATGACTTTCTTGTAAAACGAGAGTTGTTTCGTCACGAATATTAATAGGTTTGGTGAACTCCTAAACAATCAGCTAGTGTTTTGTTTCTAAAAGACAAAATCATTTTCTATTCATATTAAAATGTATTGAGGTTGATGTTGTTAAGGATGATAAAGTAGTCAAATACCATTCCAAAGAAAGAGCACAAACAACGAACAAGATACTGTTTCTAGTATCAGACGACCAACTGCCTTTTTGATAAAGAGACCATCATTAGGTCTTTCTAGTCTCCACTGCAGGAGCACGACACTCTCTGTACTACCAGAGCCATATGCTACCCTGAGTAGTCAGAGGATTTGGCCTACACTCTCCACGCTGGCCAGACGGGTTGGAGAGGTGTCTTTGATAGTAATAAGGTTTTTTAGCTTGAGTGTCCTATTCTACTCTGCCGGGAACCACACGGAGACCACTGACAAATATTAAGAATTTGTATGGGAGGATACAAAAACAAACACAATTCAAGCAAGTTCTAAGCCCTAATATCCAAAAAAGCTGAAAAGCGGTCCCTGAGGTCAAAATTACTAAAAATTATAATAACCCAGCCAGAAACAGCAGAGACTGCGACAAACGAAAACAAAGAGATTAGAGAGAAAGTATACAAGGCTACCAAATAGATGGTTTACAAAAATAAAAAAAAGAGAAATAAATACGCACATTACATAAGATCGATAAAACAGAGTAACTATTGTAAGAAAAAAGTTAAAAAAGGCCCGATTTCTTTACTTATTGTATCGCGTGTTTTAACGTTCATATTTAATATGTCAAACACAATAACTCGCCATGATAAATAATACTTTATAGAGGACATTAAATATAAGATGAATTGTGAAAAACTGGTTTCACTTGCGTTTTATTTCGTCGCCATCAATATCTCCTTTGAGGGAAGCGTGACCGTCGTGTCGCTACCCCTAACACTCGCCCCGATGATGGTCTTTGTAACAGACTGAAACTAGTCGGCGAATCCGACAAAATAAAACTTTTTTAAATCCTGGTTCCCATAATGAATCTTATATTTTTTGGCAGCTATAAAGTTTAGCATAGCATTATTCAGTCAGTGTCCCGACGCGAGTCCAACAATCTGGAAAAGTTGATACTAGACGGTCGCGTGGCAGGAGTGAGACGTAGAGGCAAACCACTAACACGCTGGGCTGATCCACTCTTAAATAATAAATAAATAAATATATACGGACAAATCACACAGATTGAGCTAGCCCCAAAGTAAGTTCTTAAGTAAGACTTGCGTTATGGGATACTAACTCAACGATACTATATTTTATAACAAATACATATATAGATAAACATCCAAGACCCAGGTCAATCTGAAAAAGATCATTTTTCATCTTGACCTGACCGGGGATCGAACCCGGGACCATCCGTGTCACAGGCCGGCGTGTTGACCACTGCTCCACGGAGCTCGTCGAAGACTCTTGAATGCCTTGAAGTGCAACACCTAGGCTGCCATTCGCCTAGCCCAGAACAGATCGGCCTGACAACACCTTATGGCCGGGGAAAACGACTAAGAACAAAATCAAGTTTTTTGTCACAAGATAATTGTGTTGCAATTAGTTGTCAGTTTTAATTTGTTTCAATATTTAAAAAGAAGATTATTTTATTTTATAAATAAATAGTTCAGCACAAGCGAGTCCATCACTAGTACGTAATTAAACGAAATGTTCCCAAAGCACGTATGAAATCCAGCGCTCACTGTAATACTAGGAATTTAATTTCGTGTAAGAACCAAATGTAGGTATTGCGGATGACATACGCGATATGAAGATCTTAGAATTAGCGTATATTCTGGAGTCTTTTGTCTTTATACATTTTTTATAGAATTTGTAAGCTATTTAGGTTACAAATTTTATAAAAGCTTGTATTATTGAACATTTGTTTAACGATCTTCTATACTGGTTTGTGAAAAAAGAAAAAACATAGACTATACCAGCTGCTTTTCTTTACGCGCAGACCGTAAAAGCCGGTCAAGGGATTGGGCTAAGGAATCTCGTAATAGACGATGCGGCTAGCAACCCATCACTATTTTGATACTGCTTTCCACCCTAACGCCCTTAACACGCATTAATGACCTTGGGCTCTGTCTACCCTGCCAGGGATAAAGACGTATGTATGCAATTCCATCATCAATCAATTCAATTAATCGAAATCAATTTATTTTAATATCCACATGTTAAAATTGAGGCACTTCCCCGGACGAGCCAGCCCATTCATGCTACTAGCAAAAGTGATTTTTGCCGGTAGCGTGGCTCTACCACAACTAAAGTTCTAGAATATCCATATCTGAATCAGATATAAGGTTCAAATCAGAAATTCAGAACTTGCACAAAACTACGCCATCTTGCTAATTGAACTCGAATTATTAATTAGTTTGCTATCTTCATCTATTTGAAGCACACCGACTCTACGCGTTGAGAACCCTCTTTACCCATGCATACCCATGCTTTCCGCCGTTTTCGTTTCAAAGCCTTCCCCAAAGTTATTCTTACCCGAGAATAACTTCAAGGAAGTATTTTAGAGTTAAGAAACCGTATCGATTTTTGACGATACGCTATTAAACTTTCACGGTCACAGTCAAAATAATCCTAATTAATTATAAATGCAAAAGTGAGTTTGTTTGTTTGTTACGCTTTACGCCCTATCTACTGAACCGATCATCATGAAATTTTGCCTACACATAGGTTAGAGTTTTAAGATTATTTGTATCTCTCAGAGACTCACGGATGTTACCCCGGTCCTTTGGAAGGCTTGCGTGGGGATATAGATCCAACACGTAGAGGCCCTTTGGAGAAGTTGATGTAATGTAGGTCTCCAGCCAGAACCCATTCCTGGAAATACCAATGAATGATATGTCCACCCCGACCGATGAAGACACGTCGGGGGCGAGGGCTCTGACCGACTCTCTGGAGCACTCGGGTCCGTGATGTCGTTACTCACCAACAGCTCGCCACAAGCTGCCCTGCGGGCATATTATTATTATTATTACCTCCACAAGTTGACACTGCTGGTACTCCTCGTTTTAGTCGTTCACCCTTGTCAGAGTGGTCGCCGTTGCGCAGACATGATACATGAAGAGGTTTTTGGTCGGCCGACTTTTTTGAGGATTGCTCTTTTCACGATGTACTTCCAATTGTGTCCGTTTGTTACGTTTCGCGTACATTAGACCATGATTGACTCGGTAGCCTTTTTGATTAGGACAGACTAGCGATTTGGTCATCATCATCATTTCGTGTAGGTGACACGGTCAGTCGACCATGCACACCCTGGTGTCAGAGTTCTTCGGAACAGCCTCTCGGCCTCTGACGTAGTTCCTTTAACGACTACCAGATGGCAGCCGGGACCAACGGCTTAACGTGCCTTCCGAAGCACGGAATCATCTTTATTATCAGACAATCAGGTGATTCATACCTGCAATGTCCTAACCAAACGAGTTGGTGATCGGCCGCAAGGTCTCTTACCTTCCACCTAAGTATTCCAGTACTCCAGTCCCCTCTGATACTCACGATGTACGTAATTTAACTGTATAGAAATGTCAGCGGGAATGAATAAATTAAAGGTTCTTGCTAAGTCCTGTGAAAATTAATAAATTATGTGCTGGAAGCGTGACACTTAAAAATAAAATTATTTTCATTGAAGAAAATAATCGCGGTCTATCCAACACAGATAATTTATCGCTATAAGACTATATTATAATAAAACAAATATTTAAGGGGGGCTCCAACACAGCAAACGTGACTTTTTGTAATTTTTTTGTACGATAATAATAACGGCAACAATTAGACTCTCGGAATATTCATAGAATATGTAGATGTATATTAACTTTAAGCCGCGTGGTTCCCGGCAGAGTAGAATAAGACCACTCCAAGTCTTCCCGTGGATTTCGTAGAAGGCGACTTCGGATACATAAGCTAGACAAAGCTTATAACATCAAAGAGACCTCTCCAACCCGTCTGGCTAGCGTGGAGTGTGTAGGCCAAATCCTCTGGCTGCTCTGGCTAATACATGGCTATGGCAGTATAGAGAGAGTCGTGCTCTTGCAGTGTAGACGGAGAAGGACCTGATGGTGATGATTTTAACTTTCAAAATAAATAATTAAATCAAAATAAAATAATTATTTTTAAGTGGCGCTAAGGTCTTGGTTTCTGACATGACTTTCCATTTAGTCAGTCGTCAAACTCTTTGTTCTAACTAGGTTACCTTTTGTCCTCAAATCTTAATTCGTAAACACATGCTAATAACTTTCTATATCTACAGTTTACTTTAATATTATTGTACATTCACTTTCGTTTGATGCTTTCATTCAGAATTGCGAAGGGTAACCCACGCCGAGAGAAAAGTTACTAAAACCTGTACTGCTTGGCTTTATATATTATATAGTTACATATATAAAATGTGATATTACATCGGCCAAGTGTTAGTCAGTTTCGCATACACTAAGAGTTTTGTAACACCGAACAAATATTCAACTATTAAAACCACGTTTCTTAACCCTTGAATTTCCCTTAGGGGGGTAATTCAGATTGTTAATATGAAGAAGACTTTTTATAATTAACCAATGCTGGAAACTTGTTTTTTTTTTCTATAGATAACTAGTTGTTTTGCCCGTGGCTTTGCGTGCGTGATATATTGCCTGTGTCCTTCTCAGTACCCTAACCTATGTGTATGCAAAATGTCATGATGATCGGTTCAGTAGATAGTGCGTGAAAGCGTAACAAACAAACAACTCACTCACTCACTTTTGCATTTATAAGTTTGGAAGTTGGGATATAGTTACATACATATACAATATGCGGAATTGAATCGGCCAAATGTGAGTCTGATTCGCATACACTAAGTGTTCTTTACCACCGCACAAATATTCAACTATTAAAAACCACGTTTCATAAATGGAACCCAGATTTATACGTACACATGAATTTTTTTTCATGCGACCTCTTTAGTAAGGTTCAAACTTTTTCTTACACGGTTAATGTTTTATTATCTGAGTTGTAAATATTGCCTTCGTGACTAAGGACCTTATATATATTAGTAGAATGACTGAGTACTCACTGGGTACCTACTCACTGTACCCATACTAACAAAGTAAAGAGAGAGAAGACAAATTATTAAAACATCCTGGCAGGCTAAATACTTTCAATAAGGGATTTTAGACATTTATTTCGTTTTCCTAATAGGTCCTATTCCAAGTCCCGAAAAAGAGAGAGCTATTAATCAGCAGCGGAATATTAAAGACTGTCACAACAGATGGTGATTTTTAAAGTATATTATTATAAGTATATGATTTATAAATTTTGCACGAAATACGTTCAGTTTCAAGTTATCACAAAGAATGTTAGTACTTTCTAGTAGCTCGTCACAACATTGTACAATTCGTTCCGAGTGTCAATGTCTCGCAATTTGTACAGCCACAACAGTTCCACAGTATCGGTCAAGTGCATTCACCTGCTTATGGTGATTACTAATGGAACTCGAAAATTTTTCGCACAAAGTTCATTTCCGCCAAAAGCAGCTGTATTTGACAAAAAATGCTTACAAAAAAAAACCCAATCTAACTTTGAAGTTGTTGAAGTCATTAGCCGTGTGGTTCCCGGTAGAATAGTACCACTCCAAGTCTTCCCGTGGATGTCGTAGAAGGTGACTTAGGAAAAACTAGCTAAACAAAGCTAATGAATACCAAAGAGACCTCTCCAACCCGTCTGGCCAGCGTGGAGAGTGTAGGCCAAATCATCTGACTGCTCTGGCTAATATATGGCTCTGGTAGTACAGAGAGGGTCATGCTCCTGCAGTGGAGTCTAAAAAAGACCTGATGATGAATTGATTCAGGCGTTACTTTGCAGAAGTTACATGCACTTCGAAAAAAATTCTAAAAAGTAAAACACCGACGTGTGGGCTGCACAAACACAACGAAGCTCCCGCCCCCGTCTCCGCCGCATCAACACAACACTCCTACAATTATATCACTGAACTCAATCAAATAATATGATTATTTATAAAAGCTTATAATCATCAAAGAGACCACTCCAACCCGTCCGGCCAGCGTGGAGAGAGTGGTAAAAGTCCTCTGACTGCTCTGGCTAATGTATGGCACTAGTAGTAGTAGTAGTGCAGAGAGGGCCGTGCTGCTGCAGTGGAGGCTAAAAAAATCTAATGATGATAACTTATTTTAGCATGAACAAAGTCATTCTTATATGGTCAGGGGTACCATCCTTAACTACCGCGAACGATTTAATTCTACTATTTCATTTCGGTATTTTCTTGCAAAAATTTATTTTTATGAAATCGGCTTTAATAGTTCAGATTAATTTCTGTAACATATTCATTAGCATTCATATCTTTCCACTATGACTATTATTTCCACATCACAGAAATATTGATTTATCATTAAATACATATAGAAATCGATAAACAATCGAAGATTTATTCATCCTTTCCTGTGATTCTGTTTCTTATTTACTTACCCTTATTATAATTTTCACATAATTAACAAGATCTTTTCTTATTGTGGGACATACTACTTGTTCTATGTCTCGAAAACGAAAGTCAAATATTTAATCTATTGCATTTATTTGAGAATGAGTAAAGATCTTGATTTAAGTTGTAAAATTACTGTAGCAATTAAAACAGTAAGTAAAGAAGTCACAGAATAATAAATAATAATAATAAATATATAGGGACATATCACACAAATTGGATCACAGGAAATTGATTGATATAACCGTTGCAGAGAGGATTTTGAATTTTTGATTTTCACGTCACTTTTCATCTAAGTAGATCAGCAGAATACTGTTGGTTAATTTGAGAATGAGTAAAGATCTTTTTGATTTGAGTTGTAAAATAATGTAGCAATAAAAAAGGTAAGTCACAGGAGAGGATGTATAAATTGCTTTGTTAACCCATCCAAGTAGATCTACCGAAATTCTGTTTATCTACTTGGATGAACAAAGTAATCGAAATTTCAAAACTCTCTCTGCAAGTAACATATCAATCAAAAGAACATCACAAATCAACGCATCAATCACAATTGTTTCCGCCACCAATCCGTATCGAGTACCTTTCGAGATCACTCTATCTGTCAACAATCTTTTACGCTACGCGAGAATCGTTCGAGTTGTCAAACAAAAGTAGTTGCGCTCGCGCAAGAGGGAGAGAGAGGCCGAACCACAAGCATTCACTATTGCAATCTCTCCACGGCGAGTCGTGCTAATCACATATGTAAAAAGACACATGAACTGACGTGTTTAGTTACGACGTTTCGTTTCCGTGCGACTTTAAAGTGTATATGTGGCCGTGACATTGGAAACTCTATTACTATCAAATACCTTAAAAATTTCGCCTATTTCTGTGTTTGTGTCCTGAAGTGATAAATGACGGTTTTGAGTGAAAAGTGACGCATGCTGTACGCTTGAAACTGGATTTGCAAATTTCTCTTTTGATCCAATTGGATGTTTTGGTGAGAGTCATGGAGTTCGATGCACTGACTATGTAAGTACTTTCATTATTTATACATTACGTATCGATTTCTCTTTTATAGAAGTGAAATCTAATGAAAAGAAGTAAATATTTAAAATTCGTCCAGTTATATATGACAAAATCTTAAGAATCAAAGTTATTTACTGTAAACCCAAAGCACCTAAAAACAGTAACGTGATTTTTATAAAAATAGAATAATGAATACAGTCCACACTATTCTATCTCTGTGAGTTATTTTGAATCGTAAATATGTATTTAATTAATCATTCTATCCGTCAAATCAAAATAATTTGAAACTGATTGAGTATATTTTATACCGGAAACTGAGAAAAAGAAACTTTTACAGGAAACCATACCTTTCAGGATTAAAAAACGACGTTTGAATTTTGTATAGATAATAAAATATTACACATTATAGGTGTAAGTCTACAAAGTTTAGCATCCTTTCATATTCTTTTTATTCATACAAAAGGATACATACTAACGGAGGTGAAACTCATTCTATACTAAAAACGTACAGATTAAGTCATGGAAAGAGGTCAAAGAGGTAATAGATCAATAAAAGTTATAAAAGTTTAATGTTTTATTTTATTAAGTCAAATCACTGTGCGCCTTAGCGATTTATTTAAATTTAAATTTCTCAAGCGTTTAGACACGCCTGTTTAAGGATTATAAACTAGATCGACTCAAACTATGTATACGTTTTGTTCTTGTTTCTGCTTGTAATCTGTTTGGTGTGCTATATGTATAAATAAATAAATAAAAATAAATAAAAGCAATCACAGCCAGTTTATCAAACTCATACAAAGATACAGTCCACTTTTTGTGTGTAACATAAACAATGAGCATGCAGTTTTCTTTTGGTCTGGTTCACATTGCTACGTTATCTAGAGCTAACTTTAATCCGTGTTTTAGAGATGTGTGACCTACATGCTTAAAACTTGTTGCTTTGAATATGTATGAAGAAGATATCGGCGAAGTGTGTTTATTATTAAAATGAACCAGGGTGTGCAAGGTCGATTGACCGTGTCACCTACACGAAATGATGATGATGATTAAAATAAACAACAAAAAAACTATATCCAGATTATCAAACGTTCGTTTAATAATATATGTTATTAAATAAACGTTTTCAATACTTTGAACACTTATTATTGGCATATTTTATTTCAGAACTTTCACTACAAAAAAATACTTATGGCTAAGTTTAGTTTGCCGCTTCTTCTGCACTCCGCTTTGGAAATGAAGTGCAGAAGAAGCGGCAACAAACTGCAATGCGACGTCAACTCACAATTTTAACTCTCGTCACTTTTTAAGTTTTGATTCGATTTACAATAATTTTGATATATGTAGACTAGGTACCTAGTCCTGTGACGAACAAAAAGTCTTTCTTGGGAACGGAACCTTAAAAATAGTTTTTTGACTTCTTCGTTTGAAAAAACAAGTTTTGTCATTTAACATGGTCGATACAGAAACTCATTTCATTTGTCTAGCTATCTAAAATTTTTGAACTACTGGCTGTTACCCGCGGCTTTTCCCACGTGATATATAGCCTATGTCCTTCTCAGTACCCTAAAGTATGTGTATGCAAAATTTCATGCTGATCGGTTTAGTAGAAAGGGCGTGAAAGCGTTACAAACAAACTCACTTTCGCATTTATAATATTAGTTAGGATAGTTATTATTAGGATTAGGAAAGGTAGGATTAGGATGTTCTTTTACAGCAGAGTTAGTATTTGCCATGTTTCTCGATTCACAGCAATCAAAGTGAATTCTGGACTTACAAGAGATATTTCAGTTCATGAGAAATAAAAATAGATGGTGAAAAATGTATACAGTTTTGAAAGAACCACTAAGAACATACAAATACTATAAGATGAATAAATGCATGTTAAATAAAAGTAAAGGGAATTATCATTTTTACTTAGTTTTATTACTCACCAAAAACTTGCAACATATGTTTGAATTTCTCATTTAACTTACCCTAAAACATATTTAAATCTCCATAATTTCTCTATCCTAATAACTTCATGCAAAAATTTGGGACTTTTGAATATTCATTTTCTCTGAATCATAAATTTCATTTTGAAGACTTTGAACACGGTTACCAACTTTTAGAAACGAATTAACTTTTGAACTCTTGGTTAACATATTCAGAAGAAAGTTGTGTGCTTGTAAATAGGACGTTTTGGAAACAATGTAACAAATTACAAAGAACTTTGTTGAAAGAAGATAAATGAACTCTTAATTCAGGATAGCAAGAGGATAATATAAAGCTTAACGCCACATTCACGAGATGTATATTCTTATTTTTGTTTAGATTTTAATCTATTAGGTACTAATTTGTTTCTGTGGATGTATGTCTCACTTTAGCTATTCAAAGATTCAAAAGATTCAGAGATTTTATACAGAAAATAGGCCTGTTCGGGCACTTTTTCACGTCATTTCATAATGTATGTTTCGTTATTTTCAAAGGTAGTTTCCAAAATAAAATATTTTAATCAAGAGAATTCTTAAATATAATTGAATTAGTATTGAAATCGGTCTGAAACAGAGAGGCTCCGTGGTTACTCGGACCGAAACACGTATTTTTAGCAAATTGTGACTTTCCCACGCAGTTTTCTCGTATGATATGCAAGTTCTCCCGTGCTAACAATAAAATTTTGTTGTTCATGCATAATTTTAAAGGGCGTAGGTTGTGTCGATGCACCTTTACCCTTCTTCTAAATACCAACGTGCTTAAAATGCTTCAGGGTAGAGACCTTTTCGAATGACTCTTATAAATTGATTCAAGCTTAAAGGTAAAGTTGCAGATTTTGTATGAAATTTCAAGTCGCGACGTCGCGTCACACCAGTGTTTCTCTTCACTTTTAAACTGTTAACAGCAGTTTATAAAATAGTTTATCTTGGATTATCTATTATGTGGATTATCTCTCGCGCAATATAAAATTTTAAATGATATTTCAGTTTTCGTTCTTTCTTCGTTTCAAATGGGCGACACGGTACCCTGAGAAATTAATGTATGATAATTCGTGATGCGTCAAATATCGGTGTTATTTCATACAAAATGCGCGACATTTGCCGCTACCGCTATGCTCCAAATTAATCTTAACGGCTAGAAACAATAATAAATGAGTAATAATATACGGAACAATTCAGACAGATTGAGCTAGCACTAAAGTCAGTTGCTAAGTAAGACTTGTTTTATGGGATACTAACTTAACGATACTATCATCATCATCAGGTCTTTTTTAGTCTCCACTGCAGGAGCACGACCCTCTCTGACTACCATAGCCATATATTAGCCAGAACAGTCAGAGGATTTGGCCTACACTCTCCACGCTGGCCAGACGGGTGGGAGAGATCTCTTTGATGTTTAAAATATATAACTACATTTTATTCCAAAAACATTTATAGATAAACATACAAGACCCAGGTCAATCTGAAAAAGATAATTTTTCATCTTGACCTGACCGGAGATCGAACCCAGGACCATCCGTGTCACAGGCTGGCGTGCTGACCGCTGCGCCACGGAGCTCCTCAAACATATTCCAAAATCTGGACGGCTGTTGCGTTGCAATCTGTCACACATACATGGATTTTTGAGGATTTTTTAATTCCCCAAGGAAAAAGGAAAACAGAGATATTTAAAACGGATAATAGTTAGATCAAATTATAATTAACTGCTGTTTACAGTTTAATAATAAACAAGCCTTCCAAAGGACGGGGGTAGCACCCATAACTTCAAAGGAGATAATAATAATAAAATATTTATTTCGGACATAATCCATATTGTATTAGTAGACTTAACCTAGTCAAGATTAACACTGGGCCCAAAAAAAAACTAGATTCGTATTGACGTTAGGGTGAGAAAAGGTTTTCATCATCATGATGATGATGAGAAAAGTGTTATACCTTTTCCAGTAGTTACATAATAATTTCAATTTCTTTATTTTCGGACAACAAAGATCCATTAATTACAAAGAATGTATGCAACTGTTGGGAAAAGTAAAACTCAAAAGGTAAAGTCGTGGTAATCAACGACTGACGCATTGTCACTCATAGTGTAGTTACCTACTAATGCTATCAACTGCCCCCGTGGTCCAGTGGTTAAGGCCTTCGTCTTGTTGACCTGGGCGTCTTGGTTCGATTCCCACGGAAAGCATACTTTGTTAAGTTGTTTCCAGTTTGGTTAGGACATTGCAGGCTTGAATCACCTGATTGTCTGATCAAAAAGATGATTCCGTGCTTCGGAATGCACGTTAAGCTGATGGTCCCGGCTGCCATCTGATAGTCGTTAAAGGAACCACATCAGAGGCCGAGAGGCGGTTCTGCAGAACTCTGACACCAGGGTGAGCATGATCGACTGACCGTGTCACCTACACGAAATGATGATGATGATGTCAACTGGTGTATAGTTTGATATTAACTCCTGGGAGCGCTATCTAGTCTTATACATTGATAATCGAAGATAAGTTTATTAGAAAATAATTATGGTATGTACATGTGATAAAAAAAACTATATTATCTATAAATAAAATAATAAACTAAATTACTTTTACATAATAAAATAAACTTATAAATCTAAAAATTCATGCCCATGTAGCATGTTGGCAAAAATGCTGGCTCCATTCCCACGCTGCTGGATTGCGACGCTTATCCTTTGCGCTAAAAAAATAGCCAGCCCTCTTGTCACGAGCGATGGAGATTAGGCAAGGAGTAATCTCTTTAGACAGCTCTCGCACAAGGACCCCACGGTCCAAATGTCTCCACACCGAACGGCACAAATAGTAATCTGCATTCAAGCAGGGATATTTGCGCCGCTTGGCAACCTCAGCACCTTCAGCCTGACCTGGTTTTGACAACTGATCCTCTCAGATGGGAAGGCGCTACTTAGGTGTGTCGACACATATAGCGTCCTACACTAGCGCTCTGCCGTATTCCCAAAGGATCAGCAACATCAAGGGTAAAGATATAAACAAAAAAAACAGTTTTTTTTTATGAATCGACTACGTAGCTAGCTATAAATGAGTTTTCGCTACTTCACCGGACTTTTTGAGGTGAGGGCAGAGTGGCCTCAACCTGTAAGGCAATCTTCACCAAAGGGTTCCCGGGAGGGACGAAAAAATACAGTTACTGACTGAGTGCTATATATATATAGAAGATTGCGTTGCTTGGCGCGCAGATAGTTATTCATCATCATCATCAGGTCTTTATTAGTCTCCACTGCAGGAGCACGACCCTTTCTGTACTACCAGAGCAATATATTAGCTAAAGCAGTTAGAGGATTTGGCCTACACTCTTCACGCTGGCCTGACGGGTTGGAGAGGTCTCTTTGATGTTTGCTTTGTTTTGCTTGTGTTTCCTAAATCGCCTTCTACGACATCCACGGGAGACTTGAAGTGGTCGTGTTCTACTCTGCCTGGAACCACACGGCAGAGAGTTATTACGAAGTAGGTGTTCGCTAAGACATTTTTTACCAAAATCTTTAACGCGACCAGAGCCGTTGACAACTACTTTTATATAAAACCGACTCCAGACTTTCACATTTAAATAAAACAAAGCACTTACACCAAGAAAAATGCCTAGAATAAAATACAGTTACGAAACGATTATATGAAATTATAATTCATGAATATAATTGTTCATGGTCTATAAATATGATTACGGTTCAAAATTACGTTGTTACAAGAATGCTTTCAATTTTATGAGGTCAACGACTCTTCGAAAGGCTTTCTCCTGGAGTTTGCAATTATTGGCAGCTTATTTTGTCTGCAATAAATGTGTAGGTAGATGTCTGCAGTGGGTTTTTACTTAATATCTTATGTCTTTATTTTTATCATCATTGATTTTGATCGTTCATTCTCACAAGGGGTCAAATAATTTTCCGAATTTGGAATACAATAGTAATAGTAGTAACAGCCCATGGCTTAATTGCCAAGAGCCTCGATCAACACCTAAAGAGGCTCTCGTTAGGCAGCTGGATCATAGGCTTGATTCAGAAGGCGGTACTCTTGGACACAGCCCGTATTGTTAGGAGGTTCCTTTCCCTGGAACCCTGACCGCCGGTAGTTTGGACCCTGTTCCCGATACTGGTGGGCTACTATTTTTAAATGTTTATTTTTTTATACATTTAAATATTTAAAAATGAAACTAATATGTATAAAAATAAATAAAGGAATAATAATAAAGCCTTTTTATTCCAGAATTTAGAATATACGTGTACTAAAAAAAACATAAAAAAGACTGTTAACCAAAATGTAATGACAAACATAGAATATCAGGAATATGAATTATAAAAGATATGATGATGAGTTGATGAATGATTTTAAATAGTATCCATCTTTAAGCGATATTGGTAAGATTAAGAATATTTTGGGATTTCCATAGGAATTGGTTGACTAACTGACGATTCGGACAAGTAATATTCGGACAGGCTGTCCGAATTGACACATTTTAATTATAATATTTTTTTTTTGACTATTCGGACACCAAAAATTATCAAAGCCGTTTAGTACAGCTAGATAAAAAATGTTTTAAAGGCTTAGAGCATTAAATAAAGGCGTCCAGTACACTGCCGAAAAACTGACTTTACGGATTTTAGGGCATAGAACACACGTCAATTCAGTTTTAATTTGTGGTCCCCAATAGAAACTCAAACGTAATTGTATGGTATTTCTTTCATTTTCACCCTTACTCCCTAATTTGTCTATGATCTTTAGTGCCTAGAGAAAACATGACGCAATGGGTCCTCTGATACTAGTAACAGTAGTTTGTGGTCCAGTAGTAGATTGCGATTTGACACAAGAGGACAATATTATTATCTGTGATTATTATATACTGAGGTCCAATTTTGCTTTATGGCCGAAAGGATTTACTATATTTATTAGATTCCTTTGTGAATAATGCATCTAAAGAGTAAATAGTATTTTCTTCGTAGTTTGTGTCTAAGGGTTTCATTCCTATCCAGTCGAATAGGTGCATTCTATTTTATTATCAAACAGAATTAAATTCTTACACGTATTTAGGCTTTAATATTAAACCTGCAGCAGTCGTAATTCAAATTAACACGTGAATTTGAAATTCCGTTGCGGATATTATAAATTTGCTAAGATTTTCAGAATTTTCATAAAAAATTTAGCAATTTTTTGAAAACATTTCAAACAACAGCCAAGTAGAGCGGTATCGCGGCCAACTTTTATCATTTTTGTAAACTGCGATTTATTATTTGTTTGCAAAGCCAAAACCCGCACCCACTTGTCTTTGAATGAATATTTATCTATCTTATACTAAACCGCGTGGTTCCCGGTAGAATAGAATAGGACCTCTCCAAGTCTTCCCGTGGATATCGTAGATGGCGACTTAGGAAACACTACTCAAACAAAGCTTATAAACATCAAAGAGACCTCTCCAACCCGTCTTGCCAGCGTGGAGAGTATAGGCCAAATTATCTGACTGCTCTAGTTAATAGGTATATGACTCTGGTAGTACAGAGAGGGTCATGCTCCTGCAGTGGTGACTAAAAAAAAGACCTGATGATGATGATGACCTGTCATACACTCAAAGATTATATATCTTATTCCCTAACTAGCAGCCCTAACTGGCTGCGACTCAGCATGTATTATACATATAAACCTTTATTTTGAATAATTCTATCTATTAAAAAAACCGCATTAAAATCCGTTGCGTCGTTCTAAAGTCTAAGCATACATAGGAAGCATATAATTTGCCGAGCTCCGTGGCGCAGCGGTCAACACGCTAGCCTGCGACACGGGGGTCCCGGGTTCGATCCCTGGTCAGGTCACTATGAAAAAAGATCTTTTTCATATTGACCTGGGTCTTGGATGTTTATCTATATAAGTATATATTATAAAATATAGTATCGTTGAGTTAGTATCCTGTGACACAAGTTCACAACTTACTGTGGGGCTAGCTCAATTTGTGTGATATGTCCCTATATATATTTATTTATATTTATATTGTAGTGATACTTTCCTAGATTTCATGCTTTCTTTGTCTTGCTAGATTATCTTCTAGACTCTGACAGAACGAGGCTGGAGGAATTTTTTAGTTAAGATGTTTTTGAGTTAACTGGTACACTGGGCACTTTCATTCTGTCTTGTTCACTATTGGACGTTTTCATCATTTAATAAAATCCCTAAATTATTAACACTACGGTGAAATACTTGTGTGTTCTGACGGTCAGATATAAAAATTATGCTTAATATTAAGTAGTATATTGCCACAGATAGAAGTATATTATGTACAATGTCAATTTGCATTCATATTTTTTTAACATCAATTATTTGTTTAAAATAGTCATCATGCTGAGTGTGTATGTTTTTGGGTTACAGTGTAGTTTACTAAGCTAATTTATTTTAATTTATTATACTTATCTTATGATTATGACATGTTGTGTATACCTTAGTTAATAAAATAAAAACTGACACTATCTTTCTTACATCTCAAAAAATTGCCAAAGGAATGTCTCAGCTTGTGTTGCCAACTCGTAAGCGTTAACAAAAGGTAGTATGACCTAAGTTTAGTTTTGGTTGTCAAGTGGGTGCGAGACCCTTCAAAGTGTGCCATGTAATAATGTATGCGTTCTTCGGTCAACTTGGCAACGGTTCCAAGACGAAATGTTTGTGACTTGCGGTAGAAAGTTTTGATGGGCAATAAATAATACGTTTTCTGATACGTCTGAGTCTGAGTGTTATTGTGTGTGATTTGGGGGCTTCCGAGCGTGGTGTGATCACCTTTGCCTTTTTAAAATCTTTTATTTACATTTCACCTGTCTGTCTAGTCTTTCTTGAATCAAGTACTGTTTCTCGTTACTTCTTCCAAAAGCGAATAGATGCGTGATAAAACCAAAACCCAAAATGACTTAGTGCCGCACAGAATAGAAAAAAATAATGTGTTTTAATATCATAATTCAAAAATTTGGCGAAATTCGGTCCTATTTCTACAATAGCAGTTTGCTGGGTCAAAATAATAATATTAAAAATTGTTCGTCAGTTCTGTAATCGATAAAAATCGTGTAGAATAGAACACCATCTTCGTGAAAATTAGTGAAAATTGTTCACTATTTCTAACTTTCCCTAGTTTACTTATTAGGTAAACATGAACCCCAAAATGTTCTCAAATATGTAATAATTTTCTATGGGATCCAGATGAGCAATATGAACTTTGTTATTAAGGTCTTGGTCAGTATTTTTGCAAATATATTTTTGTGTTAGTTAGTAGATAGATCTAACCATCAATGTTTGCGTAGTATAAATATCGATACCGTTCTAAACTAATTCTGATGCAAACTATACACCATATCTGAGTTTTCCTATTTTAAGTGTTCGGCAAACATGTAACCCAAAATCCTATAGTAACAATGTTGACGAACATCACATCAAGAGTGATTTTGTCGTGGGGTCCATGCGGTCATTATGAAGGTCTTGGTCAGTAGGCACATGTGGGGTTACGATGACAGCGTTGATTAAATTTTTATGAAACTTTTCAACCGACTTAAAAAAAGGAGGTTCCCGACCCATATACGTAATATTGAGAGAATTACACAGTTTGAGTAATATGTGAGTCCATTAACAGATTCTAAACTTCATCATCATCATCAGGTCTTCGTTAGTTAACCTCTCTGTACTACCGGAGCCAGATTATTCCGATTCTAAATACGTGTGCCAAATTTCATTAGTATATGTATGTTGGTCGGCGTATATCCCAAAAACCATAAGTTAGTTGACAGTAATTCTTTTTAATTGAACTTGGTTTAGTCCAACTAAGAGAACACTGCAAGATTCATCTGGTATATTATAATAGTCTACAAACACTAGCTTAAACATCATAAAATTGACTTAAACGTAAAAAAGCTAAGGGTATCCGACACTATATTCAACGATATTTTACTATAGGTAGATATACATCCAAGACCTAGGCCAATTTGAAAAATATAGTTTATCATTTAACCTGGTCGAGGATTAACCCGGGACCCTGCGATCCAAATGCACTCAATATCTTTGAGCCACAGATATCGTTAAAAAAATTTAGTTTCTTTCGTTCTGAAAGTTGTTGATATGATTTTCACTGTATATAATATGGAATGCCGCTAAATTAGTGGTACGATGTTGTAACACTGTGTAAAAACTAACCGTACAATAAAATTATTCTGTCGTTCTTTAGTTTTATCGTTACCATCTCAATCCACAAAAAGAAACAAAAGCCTATAAATTCCCAACTTTATTTCATCGCCAAACCGTTTTACTCGGCAATAAAACACGAAAATATTCACAATACCAATATCAGCTGTCAATAAAAAGAACAATAAACGAAATCGTAAATAAATGCACTCAAAAGAACAATGAAGCTGTAATCTGTCCTATTATAAACAACGCGAGATATTTCGTAGTACTTATGCAAATTTGATGTTTATTTCCCGCCATTTCGTTGACATTTACCGCTTTTATACAGGATGTGGCGCGGGAATTTCCTCATTTGAAAAAAGTAATTGAAATTAAGAACTCTTTTTTGTATTGTGCTCTATTTTTAACAAGTTTTTAATCGGCTTTTATTTATTCTTTTTTTACGTTATATTGTTAAAATTACCAAGCTTTTTTATTTTTAGTTAAAAGGTCTGTCAATTCCTCATTTTGTTTTGAAATTAATTAATGCGATTTTACTGTTCATATATGCCGCTAAATTAGTGGTAAGATATTATTACACAGGCTCATAGCTATAACCTTACAATAAAATTATTCTGTCGTAATTCTTTAATTTCATCTTTGATATCTCAATCCACAAAAACAAACAAAAGCTCATAAATTGCCAACTATATTTTTTCGCAAACCGTTTGACTTGCGAATAAAACACGAAAATATTCACAATACCAATATCAGCTGTCAATAAAAAGAACAATAAACGAAATCGTTAATAAATGCACTCAAAAGATTAATAAAGCTGTAATCTTTCCTATAATAAACAAGGCGAGATATTTCGTAGGATTTATGCAAATTTGATGTTTATTTCCGGCCATTTCGTTGACATTTACCACTTTTATACAGGATCATCATCATCATCATCATCAGCCTATACTCGTCCACTGTTGGACATAGGCCTCCCCAATTGCACAGGACTTTTATACAGGATGCGGCGCGGGAATTTCCGCGTTTGAAAAAGTAATTGAAATTATTATTTTTTTGCATTGTGCTCTATTTTTACGATTTTTACCGTCATTGTTATATTCGGTGTATATGTTGTATTGTTAAAATCGTTTTTAAAATATGTAGAATGCCAGTCCATTCAATCTTCAAAACAAGTGTGCCAAATTTCATTAAAGTTTGTACGTAATTCGCTACTTGACAATTTTCTGAAATATATTTTATAATATCTGTAGACTTATTTTAAACCCCCCTACAATTATATTTTTTTCAAAAAAGCTTTATTTGATAAGAAAACATGACTTTTTTATCTTTTGGTTCGAAATTCGCGCTAAAACACTATGTCACGTGACATTTCCATGTTATGACGTCACAACTCAATAAACAAAGCACGGCTAATACGGCGCTCTAACTGTTTAGAGGTGTTAATAAAACAGATTTAACTGGAATTGTGAAAATTACAAGTTACAAAACGTGTGCGGTGCCTATGCTTAGAAGTACGACAGTTAAATGTCCCAACAAATTGTTTATACACGTTTCTAAAAGTCCAATCCTGCCACGCCGATACCCACAGTTTCCATCTGATAAGTCTGTGATATTCTTTTGCGCGGATCACTTTGATTTTACAAAAATAAATTACACCTAACCTAACTTCTTACAATCATCACTAATCAAATCACTGTCACTAATAAATAGTATAAAACAAAGTCGCATCCTGCTATCTGTATGTATATTTGCTTAAATCTTTTTGCGATCATAAACGCATCGACTTTGGGCTGCACTATTCGCTTTAATGTAGCCTGACTTCATAAATAGAAATATTTGAGCGATTTTTCTCCACTTTTTCTCAGCAAAATATATAACTAAGGAGGCTCAAACCATTGTAAAGAACAAATATGGAGACATATTATGTATGAGAACAAACGACTTGACGAGCTCTTGACGTTGATCACGTTGACTTTGACGTTTTGTTTATTGAGTTATGACGTCATACGAAGATTAATCATGGCCGCCACTTGTAGACCACAGATTAAAAAAACTGAGATTAATATTCCAAAAATAAAATATTAATAAATTGTTTTAATGCAAAATACATATTGGATGATAATTGTTTAGTTATAAGCTACCACAAAAAATATATTTCATATTTTATTGCTACAACTGTCTAATACCGAATTATATATGATGGTATATTTGCACAAATTCTCTTTCAATTGGAATAGCTATTGTCCAACCTACGGATCAGTGCAAGTTTAATTTTAATCGATTGAGTAGTATAGAGTTATGAAACCAAGTTATTTTTAAAATAATCTTGTTGTCTCTCTTTTTATGTCACGCGGGTTCCTGAGGTCATTTGAGAGACTTACGCGGGAAATTTCAAAAATACTTTACTATGTAGGGAACAATTTTCGAAAGAAAGAGAATAGTATTGATATACAGATATCAACTAAAAATTCCATTTTTTTTAAATCAAATAACCAATAATTTGTGTGTTGCACAAGTTATTGGTTATTTGATGTTTTTAAAAAATGGATTTTTTTTTTTTAAATACTGTTTTCGCAGCGCTCCCTGTATTATTTCGGCTGCTGCTTATGCTCTCCTGGTACATCAGTTTTGATTATTCGGGAGGTTTAAGACAAAAAACAATGGCATTTAAGACAATGAAATATGCTTATTATCTTGATCTGGGGTCCGCCCCGGGTTGGAGTTAAAAACACAAAAAAAAAACGTTGTTCCATTTAACACTGCGGAAGCTTTTCGCGATTTTTGTTCATATATTTTTTTTCTTTTCACACAACTGCCAAAAAAGAGTTTGATGTTTTTAGAGTTAATATATATTAGTATGTGATTGAGTTTCGTTATTCAACCATAACTCCTAAAGTGAGTGTGATGTTTTTAGAGTTAATGTATATATCTAAGTATACATGTGAGTTTCCATAACTCCTAAATTCCTGAAAATTTAGATAAACCTATCGTTGAAATTGTTATAACTAACTACACCCCTAAAACGGCTATTTTTAGGGTTTCTGAGCCGTTCTTCTACTTTTTCCACAAGAAATAATATGAAGATACTGTCAAAGAAATCGATTTACACCAAACTTCTAAAGTTATCACAAAATGTCGTTTAACAATTCTATGGCATTCAAAATGTTCATTTGAATCGATGCTTATGTAAAATTTGCGACAGAAGCCGTGTAATTCTCTGAGCGGATAGGTACCTTACCCAGCGGCATGTGGTATATTTAGTAAGTTAAAGGCTAACGCAGATTACCGCCATCTAGTGTCGACTGCCAAGCAACTCTCCTGCGCCATACATTCGCCTGCTTTTCGCAACCTTAATTTGGTCCAATATTTTTGTATGAGGTGGGCAGTCTATTACGTTAGTATTAGATTGTCTTTGCCAGCGGGAAAATCATATCCCTCCGTCGCATCAAGCATACCACTTCGCTCCCGTAACATTGTTAACAAATTAAAATAAAAGTTGATTTTATTAAATGATGCAACATTAATTAGCAAGGGACAGAACGGAATGGCGCAGACAAAGAGAGGCTTATGTCCAGCAGTGGACCGCAAAAAGCTGACGATGATGATGATGATGCAACATCTTTCATTATTTTGATCTGCCACAGTTACGCTACGGCGGACGCACGAAAATGTTGTACAGTCTGAATTAAACTTTATGGTGACTTGGAACATCGCGCGAGTCGATGCGCAATTAGGTATTTGCCTAATGTTAAGATTATATAAAATTTGTTTGCAATGGTGCTAATTTATATCTAAAAACACTATAAAAAACACTTTTAATTTGATATCGGTTCGTTAAGTGTTCTTAAAGCTTCTTTAAAGTTGGGTGAATAAGACCATTTTTATAAGTATGAAAATCTAAAATTACAATTATACTGTATTGTAGTCCGCTCAATTTATAGCAACTTTTATTATGAAATCATTACCACAAACGTAATATTTCGTATAGCTACCAAACAAAGTTCTCACGCCGCCCATACAAAATACAAAGTTGTGACGTCACAAATATGTAGGCATTTCAGCAGCGCGTTTTCACGTCTAAAAATTAACGTCTAAAAATATGTGTCTTTAAAACTTCTATATCTGAAAGAGCTTTTTGTTTAGAAATGTATTTCGGTCACTATTGTGTTTATTTTTGGCAGGTCTTTACACAGCGAAACGAAAAATTTTTTAGTCAAGTAGCCAATTCAAAATATTAGGTTCAACGGCGGGAGGCGGGGAGCGTACTGCCCAGCACGCAGATAATATCCGAGTCGCCATAAACTTTGATTCTGACTAGACATATATATTAAATAGATGCAGAACGCTGAATTCAGCGTTGCTGCGCCGCTCCTTATGGATGCGTTTTTACCCTCTTTTCACAGACGTTTACACCTTACCTTTAAGCTTTTTACTGATTTTCTTCTTCTTCTTTAAGTGCCACTCCATTACTGGAGGTTGGCCGTCAGCTTCCCAAACTCTTCTCTATCCATCGCCAGGCGAAACAGATGCTCAGCTCTGGCGATTCCGGTCCACTCCCTTATGTTCCTCAGCCATACTACTTTTGATACATACTGATTTTGGTGGCGGCCATTTTAGCGAGTTATTACAACAATCTTATACTGCATAAAAACATAACCTAATTTTGTTGGGCAGTCGGTTTAGGCCTATCTAAACTTTCGCTTTCCGCTAACATTCACACCTCACCTTTCGGCTTTAGTATGTCAGTACGATGACCTTGGTTCATTAAACTACATCGGCAAGGCATTGTAAAGTTTTGGGCTGTGTTGTCAGAGAATTAAGAACATCGCTTAGTAAACATCTTTGATTGTCTTTTGAATGCCTCGTATTTGTTTCTTTAATAAGTTTGATAAATTTTACAGAAAAGGTATTTTGTCTTGGAGAAATATTATAAATAGGTACCTACCTATGGATAAATAATCACAAAGTGAAAAGTGTAGAATGTGTGCATTTTATCTTTAACGACTAGAAATACTTTTGCAATGTTTTGAGATTAGATAGATTTACGAGATGTTATTTTTAAACACAGCATTATGTTTATAAGCGGGACTAAGCACGAACCTAAGCTAACCTTTTTCATGAAAAAGCAAAAGACATTTATTTAATATCTTATTCAATCTCACTACTTTCATATCCTATCCTATCCCAATCCTAATCCTAACTAATATTATAAATGCGAAAGTGAGTTTGTTTGTTACGTTTTCACGCCGAATCTACTGAACCGATCATCATGAAATTTTGTATACACATAGGTGAGGGTACTGAGAAGGACAAAGGCTATATTTCACGCGGGCGAAGCCGCGGGTAACAGCTAGTTTAATACAATATTAAAAAGACTTAACTCAGGTTTATGTTTATAGAAAACTAGCTGTTACCCGCGGCTTCGCCCGCGTAATATATAGCCTATGTCCTTGTCGGTACCCTAACCTATGTGTATGCAAAATTTCATGATGATCGGTTCAGTGGGTACGGCGTGAAAGCGTAACAAACAAACAAACTCACTTTCGCATTTATAATATTACTAGCTGTTACCCGCGGCTTCACCCGCGTAATATATAGCCTATGTCCTTCTCGGTACCCTAACCTATGTGTATGCAAAATTTCATGACGATCGGTTCAGTAGATACGGCGTGAAAGCGTAACAAACAAACAAATAAACAAACAAACTCACTTTCGCATTTATAATATTAGTTAGGATTATAGTAGGGAAGTAGGGATTAAGACTATTGTCGTAGCGCAAGATAAAAAAACCTTGATTCTCCTTTCATAACTTAGATAAATTTACAATATTTGTGTAATCACAGGTAATCTTAGATTGAAAATTAAATAAAATTAATATTTTCTTTAATTTTCAACCTAAGTCCCACGTATAATTCATCATTATAGTTGACAGTTATTTAGTTAAAATTTACAAATTGATAACGAGATCTCTCCTGTTAATTATAAAAGGTCCCGTTATATCAGTAAATAAGTTTAAATTTTAACGGATTGTCAGGAGCTAGATCACGTATGCGTAAGCACAATAAACGCTTATGCATGTAAAGCAATCCTGGGCGTGGTTCTCACTGGGAGTGGCCACTAGTGGCATAAAATATCTTATGTTTCTCCGTGCTTGAAACACGCTAAGACGTTATTTTCGGCTAAGCTATTTTAGATACCTTTACGCAGCTTGAAAAATCTGACACCGGTGTTGGCCACTTACACATACAAAAAAAAGTACAAGTTCATTTATTTAACAAAAATAAAGTATTCGAACAACTTACATTAAACTTAAAAATAAAAACGTACCTGGCTCAAATGTACCCATTACGCTAGCCGCGTTTCCTCTTTGTATCGCAATGGATATTCTTTGAGTCAGGTACCATCCGGAGCGGTGGTCATAACCTCGGTCCCTTAAGCGGCGTCCTATCTCACTGATGAAACGTTTTGCTTCTTGACACCATGGGCCAGCCGTGACGGTCGACTGGAACAAAATCGTATTTATTTAATAGAACGGAATATTTTGAACATTTCTGTCCAGCCGCCGCTCTTGCAGCCGACCCAGGTGTACGTGCCGTGTCATTGAGGTATGACGCCGCATAAGTGCTTACACAGGTCGTGTCCCATTAGCCGTAAGAAGCGCTCTGCAAGACATACGAAAATCCTCTCCTCCCTCTCCTAAGGATTTCTCAAAGGACCGGATAAAAGCTGCTTGCATCCAGCGATTCTCTGCGCTTGGTCAGGTCGTCCGAGCCCAGTCGATTTTTTTGTGAAGTGGCCAGCACTGGTGTCAGATTTTTAAGCTGCCTTAAGGCATCTGACATAGCTTAACGACTGCCATTAACGATGACAGCCGGGACCAACGGCCTAACGTGCCTCCGAAGCACGGAGGAGCTCGAGATATTTTTATGCCACTTGCGGTCACCCATCCAAGTAGGGACTGCACCAGGGGTTGCTTAACATACGTAAGCGCTCATAGAGCTCACACCCACTGGACCATCGGGTCATGAGTGATCGGACTTGGTGGATCCCTCACTGTTTCACGGCAATGTACAAATAGCAATAATTTTTGCTGTTCAATTTTAAAATTCCTCAACCAGTCTTAAGGCTATCAGTTTCACTCAGTCCTCTTGGGAAATGTTGGAATATAAACTTTTCGTCAATGTACAGCAAAGTTAAATCCACAGCGTTTTGATTCAATTTGACCCTGACGTACACTTTTACAAAGTTCTGCCAAAGCAAATGTTGACCGAGTTGGTCAAAATTTATTTTTATTTATTACACACTTGATTGTAAGTGACCTATTTATTTCTCGACAGTTTCTTTCTTCCTTTCATCTGTACTACCAGAGCCATATACTAGCCTGAGTAGTCCCAGGATTTGGCCTACACTCTCCACGCTGGCCAGACGGGTTGGAGAGGTCTCTTTGATGTTAATAAGCTTTGTTTAGCTTGTGTTTCCTTAGTCGCCTTTTACGACATCCACGGGATGTCTTGGAGTGGTCCTATTCTACTCTGCAGGGAATCACACTTTCTTCCTTTATGTTATGGCTTTTACCGAGATTTCGGTGATCCTGCCAATGTCCAGTTTAATGAAATACTAAGTGCCGGTGTTATACGGTATATGGTTTTTAATAGGTGGCATCAAAGATGGCGTATGTTCTTTGATAGCCTCGTGGAAGCTTCTAGTAGCAAATGTATTCAAGTCCATATAACAGCCTTTTTCACAAATTGTTTATGAGCACAAGCATTTATAACACCAAATTACACTAATTCTATATAATAAAGTCCACTAAAATCAATTTGCAAAATCGTCTAAGGCAAACCCCAACTGTACCACTTGACTACTCACCAAAAACTCCAAATACATTTTCATTTACTTAGCGCTTACATGTTGCATAAAGTTGACTATTGAAGTGCAATGTGGACATATACCAAGTTACAGTGTTGCGACACAGATGTTAAAGTCGGTGTCGATAATAATTTGCGTAATTCAATAAATTTTAATAGCTAGAAGTCCAGATTTATACAAAAAAAAACCGGCCAAGTGTGAGTCAAACTCGCGCAATGAGGGTTTCGTACAATATG
Organism: Rhodophaea formosa; assembly: GCA_963082605.1. Taxonomy (NCBI): domain Eukaryota; kingdom Metazoa; phylum Arthropoda; class Insecta; order Lepidoptera; family Pyralidae; genus Rhodophaea; species Rhodophaea formosa. The sequence continues at coordinate 5,200,172 of OY720225.1, read as the reverse complement.
CTTTGTGAACACACACACAATGTGCAAAAATGTTTTATTCAATTGACTAGCGCTATCTCACTGGTGTTTTAGAGAACTATTTCCCTAGATAAATTTATTATAGTGAGTTTACCACTTTGTTTTCAAGTGATAGAATTCTTATTATTTTTCCTGTAATCTTCAAGGAATGAACTATATTTTGTGATTTTTTCAAAATTTTCGGCCCAGTAGTTTCGGAGATCAGGGGGGGGGGGGGGGGGGGAATGGTCAATTTTTGCCTTCTGTCGTGAATAAAATCAAAAGTATTGATTTTATTTTATTATAAATTAATTTATTTAATTAGCTTAATATTTGTTTAATTTTATAACGTACACTACCTTTAGCCCGCGGCTCTTCTCGCATTAGGATCGATACCTCGGAAACAGTACTTTTCTCCGGCATGAAATGTATCCCGTACTCCAGACAACGTGTATGCAAAATTCCATGATGTTCGGTTCTGTAGATAGGGCGTGAAAGCATAGGTAACAAACAAACAAACTCACTTTCGCATTTATAATATTAGTTGGGATGACAAACAAGTAAACATTCATTGTTTAACTTTCAAGGCTTGTGTTCTCCAGAATTACGAAAATACTGTTATTAATAGCTTTGATTTTCCTTTGAATCCATTATATAAGCATTTGTGTTTGTTTCTAAGTTTGATTAAATTGCCGCCATGTTTGCGATTGATTTAAATTCATTTTGCTACCTTAAACATTGTGGTTTTAATTTAAATTTAATTAAAGTCACTCAATGGTTTTGGAACAATTTTCTATGCTTTCGAGGACTTGAGAGGATCCTCAAGTCCTCGAAATTGTTCGATCGTCTATTGATCGATGCTCTTCTTCGAGCAACACGGCCTCCGTACCGGACGGAGGGAGTGGGCAAAGCGACAATTTACTATGACAATTTTTCTGGCGTTTTTTGCGGGGGGAAATGTGCACACAAGTTTAGTTCCGCACACCTACATACAAAACTTAAACTGTCACTTGATAGTAATTATGACATTGTCACAAAAAATGACATAAAAAAGAAAAAATAATTTGTGTACAGATGAGTCACACAACTAACACATAGACATGCATATGCCTAATTTTGGCTTGTACCTTGACAGAGGGGAATGCAGCGTATGGCTACTCCCTTCCGTGTTGCTCGAAGATGCTCTTGGTTAAATACCAGCGGTGCTATTGAAACTGGGGTTATTCAGATTGAAGCTCTACATCGAATAGTATTTATTTGTTTAACTAAATTTACATATAATATGAAAATACATATGATAAATATTATTCTAACTATCAACAAATTATTTTTATAACATAAATTACTAACTAAACTAAAAATTAAAAAAAAATACAATAAAATATTATAAATATACCTACTTAATTATACAAAATAAAATTAAAAATCTAATATTAAATTTTGTCCATGTGGCAAAGTGCCTAGAACGCTGGCTGCATTACCTCGTTGGATGGCGATTGCAATCCTTTGTCCGAGGTAAGAGCCAGCCTTTCCGTCACCTGCAGCGTCGACAAGCTTAGGTGCTAAAACTTTGAATAACTTTTTTGTACCAGGGCCCCATGGACCAAACGTTTCAACGCCAAGCGGAACAAATATGTAGTCACTCGAAAGTGAGGCATACTTGCGCCGCTTGGCGTCTTCTGCAGCCTCCGCCGCGGCCCCGGCCCTTAGGACAGTCCCCCCCAGGCGAGAAGGGGCCATCGTGTCGACACAAGTAGCATCCCACACGAGGGCCCTCCCCCGCTTCCAGGGGACTAGTGTTAGGCCGTCGGGACGCTTGCCATCATCGCGTGCTATCCCCGGAGGTTCTAACACACTAGGGATATCGATGGTGGCAAGCGCCCTCTTGATAATATCATTGAGGGAACCGTGGCGAGAGAGCCTGCCTGCACTGCGTTGGCAGTGCAGTCCATGGAGCCCTCGCCTGTCAACGTCGCTGCCACATGGACACTGATGATGTTCGACAATGGCAGCACCTAACCTCAGACCGATAGCGATCCGGAAACTGCCATTGTCGAAAAGTGTTCCTAGATTGACTGATGGAAGAGCGTGTAGCCAAAGACCAGATTCGCGTTCTGATACTGCTAAAAGCCTTGCGCGGTCAGAATCACTGATAGAATTTTGAACCAGAATATCACGATCTCTTTGTACCAATGAATCATCCCAAAGTTTTTGACGAGTTGGTGCCTCCGGGATGTTTTCATTGGGACAAAGAGTCTTCCAGGCTTCGATTGCGTCCTTTGCACAGTGTATCTCGGGGGAAGGCATTTTCAATATTCTAGCACACAAATTAAACACACTGTGCACCGAAGAAAGAAACGCCGGAAGAGCTACACTAGTAATTTTCCTTACTCCGATGCCACCAAATTTAATCGGTAAAGAAGCTTGAATCCAAGAATTTCCCTCGAGGTTTAAATTTAGAATTTTTTCTAATGCGTTTTTTAGGGTGGCATCTAAGTTTTCCAAAAGATATATGTGTTTCCAGACTGGGCATGCTCTTAGGATATAAGTAAATTTAGGGACGAAAAGACAATACTTTAATATGGTATATGCGATATGGGAATTTAGAAGGCCCAGTCTGTTAATATTTTTCGAAAGTGTTGCAGTTTTAACATCTAAAAGAGGCCTAACGCTTTCCTCGAGTAAAGGCGCCCCTAAGAGGAAAAGTGTTTCTTTTTCTAAAATTTTAATACCGGGTGCAATATTTTGGAAATTTTGTATAATAGAATTCCGATCATTTTCATCAAATTTGGTCGAAACGTAGAGCTCACATTTGTTCAAATTTAGATCTAAATTTATTTTCCTGAAATTATTTAGGACTCTGATAAGGTCATTTTTGACCGTATCCACTTTTCCTCCTAAACAAGCGTCATCTAGGAACCATGCATTTAATTTTGAATTTAAGTTGGCAACTATGGGGTGTATTCCTAAACTAAAAAGTGCTGGTCCTAGAGGGTCACCCTGTTGAACGCCTACTTCTGATGAGATAATTTTATCGTTGAAAAATAATTCTGTAGGAGAACTGTACGATTGCCAAATGTAGTTGTAGATATTGGGAGTGTGGATAGAGGCCTCATTCAACAGGGTTGACCTATCGATGCTGTTAAAGGCATTTTTAACATCAATTTTGAGCAATACATCCGCTTCGTTGTCATGTGTTAAAAAAGTACGAACCGAATGTACTACTGCTTCACAACCTCCACGACTGCCAAATCCTAATTGCGTTGGTTCAAACAAAGTCCGTAGTGCAGTGGAATTCTTTCTGCAGGCTATCTTTGACGCCAGCCTGCGGAGAGTGCTTCCAACTGCAATGGGGCGAATGCCTCCATCCTTTTTGTCGAATAGTCGAATAGTTGTATTGTCTGAATGTGGGATGCTTGTTCTCACAACCTGCGATATGTGGATCACATTTCTCGACGAATTCTTGAAAATTTTGTGAGCAGATTTGTTAATTACATTGAATTTTATGTCCATCTTTTTTGTTTACTTAGACATTTTTTTTGAAGTCTCCATAACTGCGAGAGAACCCTTATCTACAATCTTTTAGCTTTTTGTTTTAAGGTGCGGGATTTTAGTTTTAATAAATCAAAGATAGACTCTGGAGGTCTACAACTCCCTGAGCCACTAGTAATAAGTACAAAACTAGGCTGCCTATAAACGCAGCTGTCATGACAGCATTCCTCCCGAACACATTTGTTCCGACATGGCCAAAGTTCGGCCAATTTTATGCCGAAAATGTCAACAAAATTCTATTTTTATTATTCTTTTGAATCTTGTCAAAACTAGGACTAAGTTTCTTTCAGCATATTTTTCAGCAATGGTGACAAAACGATTATAGTTTGCTGATTTCACAAAAATATAAAAAAATGTCAAAAAAGAAAAGCGGACGTTTAAGTGTGAAACAAGTGATACAAAATTTGAATAAAAACTATTCATTTTTCAGAGACAGAAACAAAATGCTCAGTCAGATTCAATTAATACTTTTTGTTACAAACTTTACCCACAAGTGCTTTAAAAGGTAACTCCCTATAGGACACTCATGTACCACTCACACGGCCTATTGATCCGTAGGGAGTGTCCGCGCCATTACTTTCACCCGGGCTAAATAAAAACCGGACTGTCCTTGGTTATTTACACTGGCAAAGGTCAATTTAATATAATAATTTCTCAAGCTCTAATTATTATTCTGTTTGTAAAACACACGACGCACAAGTCAATGTTAAAGGGAAATTCCCTACAGGACACTCATGTACCAGTTACACGGCCTATTGACCCGTAGGGAGCGTACGCGCCATTAATTTTGCCCGGGCTAAATAAAAACCGGACTGTCCTTGGTTACTTACACCGGTAAAGGTCAGTTTCATATTTATAAAATTCCAAATAATCACTCAGACCCTTATTTATTATTATCTTTTACGTAAATTTTGTTAGAAATTTAAATGTATACATTTTATAACGGTACATACATCATCAGGATGATGATGATGTATGTAGGTACCGCACAAGTGCAAAAGTTAAAGGATATTCTATATGTTTAAAGGACATAAAAAAATATGTCGTTCAAAAAATGACACATGTGATCCAAAATTTGAATGAAATCTATTCATTTCCTTCCGTTTTGTTTCGTTTCATCGCATTTCAGAAACTCTAATTATACTTTTAATAAAAGACGTTACTCACAAGTGCAATATTTAAAGGAAATTCCCTACAGGACACTCATGTACCACTCACATGGCCTATTGACCCGTGGGGAGTGTCCGCGCCATTACTTTCACCCGGGCTAAATAAAAACCGGACTTTCCTTGGTTATTTACACTGGTAAAAGTCAGTTTAATATTGATGGAATTTCAAATAATTACTCAAACTCTAATTATTATTCTGTTTGTAAAACACACGACGCACAAGTCAATATTAAAGGGAAATTCCCTACAGGACACTCATGTACCAGTTACACGGCCTATTGACCCGTAGGGAGCGTACGCGCCATTAATTTTGCCCGGGCTAAATAAAAACCGGACTGTCCTTGGTTACTTACACCGGTAAAGGTCAGTTTCATATTTATAAAATTCCAAATAATCACTCAGACTCTTATTTATTATTATCTTTTACGTTAAATTGATAAAAATTTAAATGTATACATTTATAACGGTACATACATCATCAAGATGATGATGATGTATGTAGGTACCGCACAAGTGCAATAGTTAAAGGATATTCTATATATTTAAAGGATATAGAAAAATATATCGTTCAAAAAGTGACACATGTGAATGAAATCTATTCATTTTCTTCCGTTTTGTTTCGTTTCATCGCATTTCAGAAACTCTAATTATACTTTTTATAAAAGACGTTACTCACAAGTGCAATATTTAAAGGAAACTCCCTACAGGACACTCATGTACCACTCACACGGCCTATTGACCCGTAAGTAGGGAGTGTCCGCGCCATTACTTTCACCCGGGCTAAATAAAAACCGGACTGTCCACGGTTGTTTACACCGGTAAAGTTCAGTTTCAAATATATAAAATTCCAAATAATTACTCAGGCTTTCATATAGCAATAGTGCAATACATACATACATTTATCTCGTCAATATCCCTTACAGCTCTGTCTACCCAGACAGAGCCCAAAGCATACAACCCAAAGGCCACGTTTAGCATGTTAGTGGGCGTTAAGGTGGAAAGTGGATCAAATTAATGATGGGTTGCTAGCTGCATCGCTTTTTACCGCATCTGCTTTTACGGTCTACGCGGGAAGATAAACAGCTGGTATATTCTATATTTTTCCCAAACCAGCAGGGAATAGTGACATGACAAGTGCAATATTTAAAGAAAATTCTCTACAGGACACTCATGTACCAATTACTCGGCTTATTGACCCGTAGGGAGTGTCCGCGACATTACTTTCGCCCGGGCTAAATAAAAACCGGACTGTCCTTGGTTGTTTACACCAGTAAAGGTCAGTTTCATATTTATAAAATTCCGAAAAATGTAAACTTGAGCTTTTGACTCGACTGTACCCAAAAGGAAGGTTATGTTTTACGCACGTATGTATGTAAATAGTCGTACCAGCTGTAAGAAGTCCACTGCTGGATATGAGCATACTCACCAACGCTTGGCAGACGGGTTGGTTAGCGAGCGTGAATGTAAATATATATGTACGAGTATGTTATTATGTCTGTTCCATTGTTGCCTCCTGTAGCCTATATGACTTGACGGATCTTGAAGTCTGAGGTAGGAGATGTCAGCAAATATTCAATAATAATTCACTGCAAGAGCATGACCGTCTCTGTACAACCAGAGTCATATATTAACCAGAGCAGTCAGAGGATTTAGCCTACACTCTCCACGCTGGCCAGATGGATTGGAGAGGTCTCTTTGATGTTCAAAAGCTTTGTTTAGCTTATGTTCCCTAAGTCGCCTTCGACGACATTCACGGGAAGACTTGGAGTGGTCCTATTTTACAATCAATTGGTCATTTTATATGGTGGATGTAAGCTGGCAAAACGGACGGTCAGGTTTTTCTAATATTTCAAATTGTTACATGTGTTTTGCTGTATTCAAACACAAATTATAAAGAAAGCTAATGAGGAAGAAAAATTATCAAATGAATGGTAAAGAAACTATATTGAGCGTAAGTTCAATAAACGCTTAAAGAGGTGGGATTGCTGATAACACAGACACACCTGCCTACAAAGCCCTATTTTTTAGCCAAAAGTTAAGCTTCCATACCGAAAGGGTAAAAACGGCCCTATCCACGAGACTTCACTGTCCGTCTGACTGTCTATCTGTCTGACTGTCTGTCACCAGGCTGTATCTCATAAACCGTGATTGCTAGACAGTTGACATTTTCACAGACAAAAATACTAAAAACAGAATAAAATGAATATTAAATATTTACATACAACAAATATAATTTTATGCCGTTTCTGCTTGATAGTCTAACTTTGTATAGATTACGGTACGCAACCCTTCGTGCGCGAGTCACTCGCGCTTGGCCGGTTTTTTTGTTCATCTGACCAAATAGCCTAAGTTTTATTAAAACTTGCTTGTGCATTGTACCTATGAATGCTTAAACCTTTAAACTGCGCTACGGATTTTAATGTTTTTAGGGTTCCGTAGTAAACTAGGAACCCTTATAGTTTCGCCATGTCTGTCTGTCTGTCTGTCTGTCCATCCGCGCTTTTACTCAGAGACTGTAAGTACTAGAAAGCTGTAATTTGGTATGGGCATGTATATTAATCATGGCAAAAAAGTGGTAGAAAAAAATAAAAAAAAAATAAATTTTTAGGGTATCTGCCATACAAGTAAAGTGGGGGAGTAATTTCTTTTTCTCTACTTACCCATCGTGTGGGGTATCGTTAAAAAGGTCTTTGAAATATATTGTGAGGTTGAAAACACCATTTCTCGATCCGTTTCCGAAATATTTGGTTTTAAAGTGCAAATTTTTGTTAGACGTAAGTGTCCCCCCCCCCCCTCTATCTGCTAAACGGTTATATATGGATACGTGAAAAAAATTACAGCAGTAGTATATATACTGAAGTTGAAAGGAAAACTATCAATGCTGAGTTCTAAGTACAAACTAAAAAGTTATAGGCAACCAACTTATAAAATGTACTGGAAAATGTAAAATTTCATACATTTTCATTGTTAGATGTTTTTAGTCGTTAAACAGTGAGGTGCGAGTGTAAACAGTGTGAACTCAAAGTTTGCTTTATTAAGTTAACGCTTGCCAAAATTCGGCTGCACCTGCCTTGTGTGGCAAAACCCTAATTCGTCAGCCACACTTTCATTCGCATGCGATTGCCATTCACTTTCACGAAACGTCAACGGAAGTAGATTCTTCAATTAACCGATTACAATTATAATTCGAGGAAGGCCTGCTTGATTTATGGTTGTTAAGATGATTGGCTTGATTGTGTTCTGTGCTAATTAAATATGATGGAATTAGTTTTACGATAGAATTAGTATTGAGCTTAGTAAGTAAAAAAATCTAAAATTCGATGTTCCAAAATTTTCATTTGTTAGTTCTTGATTTTGAACAGCCGATCTGCAAAACGCAAACTTAAATAACCACAATCTTGTATTTAGTATTTAGACAATACATATTTGCTGTGTTACATAATATCAAAAATACTATAAATTATTTAAAATATCACTCAATGACTATAACGGACTATCAGGGAGAGTGTTAAAATAGGTGACAGGGGTAGTTTCGCTTGTCTCGAATTAGTCGCTCTGTTATGGAGGAGATAGTCAGAAGTTAAAAGTTATACTTGGCGTAACAAAATTTTAATTTTTGGTAAAGCCACGCAACGTTCGAAATTCAATTTTGCTAGTAGCATGAACGCAGCTCTTCCGGGAAGTACCACACTCTCATCGCAAATCGACATTTGGGTAGTAGCTTAACCGCTGCTATGTTTCGTTCAGTGAGTGAGAGGGGTGAAGACCCATCCCCTCTCCCCTCTGGTAGGGAAAAATAAAAGGCCGACAATGCTCTTGTCATACCCCTGGAGTTTCAGTTGCAGTTGACCATGGGCAGCGGTGATCACTTAAGTACCACCAGGTGAACCACTTGCTCGTTTGCCGTCCTATGTCATTGGCCAACTTTCCCCATGGATCAATAATCGATACACGAAAAAAAATAATTCGACCTCCCGTACAAAATGAGCAATCAGCCGATCGAATTTCTGTGGAACGTTATATTTTTTTTATTTATATTCTTGACCCCTGCGGAAACGTTGTTGAGTATCATAGACTGATCATTAAATGTTCGACTGTTTGTGACGCCAAGTATTTTTCGCAGTTAGTTTTTTAAAAAAAAAAGCATTTTTTTCTAACATTCGAAAAGCATAATTCTCCATACTAGTTCGAGTAAGATATTTACAACTTGGCGGCGACTCGCTGTCTGACAGAACCTTTCACTTGATAAATTGTTCCCAGATGAAACGAGTGTAATGAGGTCTCCATTAACGACATGTTATTGAAGATATAGCAAGGTGATCATCTGTAACTCATTCATCATCCGTCGAGGAGCTTAATGGGCGCAATCATCATTAGGGCTAAGACATGTAAAGAAAGAAAAATTATTTATTAAGAGCCACACATAAAAGAAAAGTACATTCCATTTAGAGTTGTACATTTTCGTCTATATCCTTAACAGTGAGGAACCAAAAAGGGGCCACTCAGCATAAGGCAGTGATGCAACTGACATAACCAAAGCAACCTTAGGAGCGGTCTCTACAGGTATGGGAGACCTTTGAAGGTCACTGCACACTAATTAACTCGTAAATGGAATTTCGTATCAACACAAGTTCAGTATTCGTTGTATATAACTACTTAAATTGCTGCTGTGTGGTTCCCAGCAGAGTTGAATAGAATCACTCCAAGTCTTCCCGTGGGCCGTGGATGTCGCAAAAGGCAACTTGGGAAACACAAGCTAAACCAAGCTTATAAACATCAAAGAGACCTCTTACCCGTCTGGCCAGCGTGGAGAGAGTAGACCAAATCCTCTGACAGCTCTGGCTAACTGAGAGACTAAAAAAGACCTGTTAATGATGATGATGAATTGACAAATCTGACAACAGTGTTGGCCACTTATAGATATGAAAACCAACCAACTCAACCAATGAATTTATAATATGTATTGATAGAGCTACTGGTCCATGAAGGAATTGATGAAGGGTACTCTTCCTATTACACTTAAACAGATGCTCCTCGATATTTGCATCCTGCCTATGGCCTGACCTACAGCTCACAGACTTGGTCTTTGACTGAGGCTCAGAAGTCCAGTTCAAGGTCTGCCAGCGGGCAATGGAACGTAGCATATTAGGCCTCCGCCTTATAGATAAAGTGCGGAATACCGAACTGCGTTCCAAGACGCTCATTGCAGATGTGGGTGAAAAACTGCCAGACTTATATGAAACTGGGCGGGACATATCTGGTGAATGCAGCCAGATAGATGGGCAAAATATATAAGCATCCGTTTGGCAACCCAATGGCCGCCGTAGTAGGGGTAGACTCAGAATAAGATGGCGGGACGATCTGGACAAGTTCTTGCTTGGCTGAAAAATGATAGCAGCGGACAGAGACGTGTGGAAAAGTAAGGGGGAGGCCTTTTCCCAGCAGTGGGACATAGCAACAATAAGTAAAGAAAAAAAATATATACTAATCATTACAGGCTTCAGAAATTGATTTCAAAACATATAGTGTAATTTTTCTAAAGACAGTTTAACACGCTGTTTTCACAGCGCTTACGTACTCCGCTCTAGTTTATTCATAAGCTTCAAATTAATTTAGCTCAATCAAATTCCCATTAGAAACTAATCGGAATTATTACTTCTAAACAATAACGCCTAAAATCCATTAACATATATGTATACTGATCGACATTAAATATTTGAAACACGTGTAATAAGTACCTGCTTCTTGTAGGCATATATATCCATATCAGTAAATACATTCTCACCATTTAAGAGGGTATACTAGCAGTGCGTTTTCCATACAAATGTATTTCTCTATTTTCTCGCTAAAAACTGCTTCTAGAGGCAAAATTCTTTTTACATACAATCTATTACTAAAATAGGTATGTCCCTATGTTTTATTTTTTTCTAAAAATCTTTTTAAAAGAAAAAAAATTGTGCAAAAACAGTTTTTTTGGAAAAAATTAAAAATAGGGGCATTCCTATTTTAGTACTAGATTTTATGAAAAAAGAATTGTGGCTCTAGAATCAGTTTTCAGCGAGAAAATAGAGAAATACATGTGTATGGAAACCATATTGAAAAAATACTGCTAGTATACGCTCTTAGGGTCAATGATATAATAGTAAATACAGTTTTAATATAGAAAAATAATGTCTTTGTTATAAAATATAGTATCGTTGAGTTAGTAACCTACAACACAAGTTTACAACATACTGTGGGGCTAGCTCAATTTATGTGATTTGTCACTATATATCTATTTATAAAATACCACATACCTACTCGATAAGACAGAAATTTCGCGTATATGTACATATCATTATGTATATCTTTGTAAGTATGGCTGCTTTAATGTCGCCTCTGTAGACTCTGTAGACAAATTTTAAAGTGTGAGTTTTCATAAAATTTGTTTTCTCCACCGGACTGTCATAAGCTCCGTGGGTCAACACGCCGGCTTGTGACACGGATGATCCCGGGTTCGATCCCCGGTCAGGTCAAGATGAAAACGATCTTTTTCAGATTGACCTGGGTCTTGGATGTTTATCTATATATGTATTTGTTATAAAATATAGTATCGTTGAGTTAGTATCCCATAACACAAGTCTTACTTAAGAACTTACTTTGGGGCTAGCTTAATCTGTGTGATTTGTCCGTATATATTTATTTATTTATTTATATGTGAAGTTTACAAAAATGCAATATGGCGGACATAAACTGACAAAAAAGGCAGTTGTGATGTATTAATATTTGTAAATAATTTAAAGAGTAAGATTAGTTTGGTAGTTATATTTAAGAAAAGTTTTATTAAGATTTCGCATGAGAAATAAACATGCTTTCAAAATACTGATTTTCGTACATAAGAACTTTGAAGACAACATGGCTCTCATATTTTGTTATGAAACAATACCTTGTTTACCTCAGTGCTTGCGGACTGACGGAAACTTAGAAATACAAGACTGGAATGTTACGACTGATTCTTGTTGTTCTTTACTGTTCAGTATCCAAAGGGTAAAAACCGGCCAAGTGCGTGTCGGGCCATGCGCAGTGTAGGGTTCCGTAGTTGCGAATGACAACTGTGAGTTTACACTGTTTTACATTTTCGAGTACATTTTATAAGTTGGTTGTCCATTACTTTTTAGTTCGTACTAAATACTCAGATCTGATAGTTTTCCTTTCAACTTCAGTATATATACTACTGCTGTAATTGTTTCACGTATCCATATATAACCGTTTAGCAGATAGAGTGGGGGGGACACTTACCTCTAACAAAAATTTGCAAATATTTTGGAAACGGATCCCTTAATTGAAAAATGGTGTTCTCAACCTCACTATGTTTTTCAGAGACCTATTTAACGATGGGTTTGTATAGAGAAAAAATATTACTCCCTCTTTATTCGTATGGGAGCAAGCCTAAAAAAATTTTTTTTCAAGATTTTTATCTACCACTTTTTTGGCATTATTAATATACACCATACAATGAGAGTTATTTTTAGCTGTTTGGCTCGCTCATTTTATCCTTATTTATTAACTAGCCTCTCATCCACACTTAACAGTAAATAATATATCGATCACCATTATCAAGTCATTACCGATAAGGTTATTTCTATGGGAGAATAAAATGAATAAGCCCTGATCTGTGGCACTGGGCCAACACCAATATGTCGCGGATGGGAACCAGATAGAACTGGTTTAATCCAGTTTAATTCAGTACAAATAATAACGGTAAAAACAAGGCGGTGACATGTTACACGTTTTTCTCGGTCGATGTGTGTACGTACAGACAGCAAAGTTTTTAAAGTAAATTTTGCAATTATTAATAAAATACTTACCGAAGAATTTTTTACTGAAAACAAGCTGATAACCTTAAAAAGACATGCGTATTATTTTTAAACGTTTCGAAATTAGAAGATGAAAGGTTCAAAACATTATGCAGAAAATACGCGACCGAAGATGGGCGTGATTACACCTGCAATATTATTAAAATTACTAGCGACATTTGCCAAAATAAAACGCGTTTCTGCGTACAGCTGAGCTTCAGACGGGTCTAAATTTGGGGGCCGGATGCAGGCAGTCCTGCGTAACCGAGTTTCACAATATGGTGTTTCGGTCAACACGCCTGCCTGTGACACGGATGGTCCCGGGTTTGATCCCCAGTCAGGTCAAGATGGAAAATGATCTTTTTCAGGTTGACCTGGGTCTTGGATGTTTATCTAATAAGTATCTATTATAAAACATTGTATCGTTGAGTTGGTATCCCATAACACAAGTCTCGAACTTACTTTGGGGCTATCTCAATCTGTGTGATTTGTCCGTATATATTTATTCATATCAACCGATTACGTTGGAACGTAAAATCAGCCGCAGAACATCAGTCGCGTACCTTCAACATACACTATTGAAGATACGCAACTGAAATTTTTCGACTGATTTTACGTTCCAACGTACCTATTATACGACTGGCGATCGATTCTGCTCCCGTCTGTCAATGGATTCTAGAAACACCGCCTTCAATATACATAAGGGAGCAATAACCAGACAGATGGATCATTCCATACTTGTTTAACTTTGTATTTTCCGTTTTACCATTATAATAATATTTCCTGTTTACCATTAATAACTATTCCTTCCTTTTAACCACCATACTGGATTAGCTTTGTAGACTGTACACATGATAGACCATTTTCACATACCTCTGTCCTGCTGTGATTGGGAATTATCAGAAAATTGGTCAGCAACCTCCTTGTTTGAATATGAAAGAGGACATAATATGTATGCATATTTAACCGCTACCTGTATTGCCACTTTACCTTAAAAGGATGTCGGCTAAGTGGGTGAAGACCCTAGTGGATTATTTAAGTCACTTCCACAATTCGCAAGAGTACGAATCTAATTAGTTACATATTAAAAATGAATCGCTGAATGTGTTTGCTAAGCGCAAATCTCGAGAGCAGATGAACCGTTTACGCCAATTCTTTTTCAAAATATTCCTTGAAGTACGAAGATGGTTCTTACGAAGAGAAAAAATTATATGTACCACGGGTGAAGCCGGGGCGAATTGCTAGTTAATCATAAACTTAAATCCTTTCTATAAATACCCAGACAGAAACAGATTTTATTCTAAATGTTCGTAAGAATGGGATGAGGTTGTGTCAATATTAATGTCGTTTCAGGCAGCCAAAAAAGATGTTTTCCGTCTTTTTGGTAGTAGTCAGATAGAGATAGTAATAGCACATGATGTTAGTTAAATGTTTACGAGTTCCTTTAGGCAATCAGAATATTTGGCAAAATGAAAATATATTTTAAACAAAAAAGGTTAACTAAATGCTTGTGTATCAAACTCAATCACTTGAAATCTCAATTGTTTACTTACTAACTGGTTGCCAAGTAAAAGATTGGCGGCCTTCCAATTGGATTACCAGCACTTTTATGCAGTCAGTGTTCATATTATGCCGAATCAAATATAAGTATATTGGTACGATAATGATGCATCGCGCAGCGTGGGACGACCCCCGACCAGGTGGCCGGACGACCTCATCAAGGTCGCCGGGAGTCGGTGGACTCAGCTTGCACAAGACCGCAATTGGTAGCGATCTATGGGAGAGAGCTATGTCCAGCAGTGGACGTCCCTGGCTGATAAATAGATAGATAGATAGACACAGTAACAGCCATCGCAAAAGTTGTAAACTTGCAATGGATGATGGTACGAGCAACTCAAGGATTTTTTTTATAAATTTATTTCTTTTAATAATAAAATATGTGAAAAACTTTCCCTATGTGATTGATCTATGACCAGAGAACATAAAAAAACGATATTCCAATTTACCAAAATCTGTTATAAGACCAGTAATTTTGTACGGCTCGGAATGTTGGGCAACCAAAGTGCAGGACGAAAAGAGACTCCACTCTGCCGAAATGCGGATGTTACGGTGGATGTGTGGCGTGACACGTCTAGATAGAGGAAAAAATACATATGTGAGGGGAAGTACCAAAGTGGCGCCTACTACAAAGAAAGGAAGAAGTAGCAGACTGGCATGGTTTGGTCATGTGATGAGAAGAAACGAAGAACACCTGACTAAAAAAGTTCTAACTATGAGGGTTGATGGGTATAGGGGAAGAGGAAGGCCAAAACAGAAATGGATGGATTGTGTTAATAGGGATATGAAAGAGGTAAAGGTGGATGCGGAAACGGTAAGGGATAGAAAATTGTGGAGAGAAATAAATAATAATAATAAATAAATATATATACGGACAAATCACACAGATTGAGCTAGCCCCAAAGTAAGTTCTTATGTAAGACTTGTGTTATGGGATACTAACTCAACGATACTATATTTTATAACAAATACATATATAGATAAACATCCAAGACCCAGGTCAATCTGAAAAAGATCATTTTTCATCTTGACCTGACCGGGGATCAAACCCGGGATCATCCGTGTCACAGACCGGCGTGTTGACCGCTGCGCCACGGAGCTCGTCAAAAGACATATTGCGCCGACCCCATAGATAATGGGATAAGGTAAGGTAGATGATGAGCGCTCTTGTCAAACCCCTGGTGTTGCAGTTGTCCATGGGCAGCGGTGTTCATTACCATGCTCGTTTGCCATTCTAGGTCAAAAAAAAAATATTTTTCGGGAGGGGTTTTGTCCTCCAAAACCTTCGTCATGGCTACGCCTTTGGTTGATGGTGTCATTTCACGTAACATTCAATAAATAACTATAAATTCTTGAGTGATGAAATTCACATCTGGTAGATAAGCATCAAATAAGAGCACTTTAAGTAAATGCACATCAACTTGGGTAATAAAGGTAGGTATAATAAAGTCAAATTATGTGTTTTGGAATGGCTCCAAATCGGAACTAAGATGCCTTCATAGTCTTAGTACAAGCTTATCTGATATTAAAGACTGTCTGTTATATATAGCTGTCTGTTATAAATACTAGCTTCCACCTGCAGCTCCGGCCGCGTTGTTATCGAAAAGAACTGTTCCCAAGGGAACAGTTTTTTTCTCCGGAAGCCTATGTCATTCTCTGTACTCCAGACTACATGTATGCAAAATCTCATGATAATCTGTTCAGTGGATACGGCGTGAAAGCGTAACAAATAAATAAACAAACTCACTTTTACATTTATAATATATGTTGGGAAGTTTGGATGGGATTGGAATAAGTGACGTTGAAGTAATGAGTGATATTTAATTAATCATATTAACAAGACTTAGCCCGAAACCTTTTATTTATTTACTATCGCTGACGTTTCTATGGAGTTAACATATATTAGGTATAAAAATTAAGTGCTATTCTTTCCAATGGATCTTAACGAGACCTTGGGACTTTTGGTTCTATTTACTCCGTAAGAGACAAAGACGTGCCATTACCAAAATTATATTCAGAATTAAAATGGAAATAACTGCTCTCAAACTTCACACTGCAAACTGTGAACTTCAAAGTCCAAGTTTGTCAAAGTTTGAGGAGCTGGAGTCCTATTAGTCCACTAAGAGTTCTTTAGACTCATTACGTAGTACAGTCGATGACAAAAGTTCATGAACAAAATTAAATTGATTCGCAGCCGCATCAGTACTATTATTATCTATTTCTGAGCCCAAATTCTAATAGTAAAAGTTGAAGGAAATAGGTTAAATTACTCGTACAAGTAGACGCATCAGTACTATATTTTTTTTGTGCCCGTATTTTAATAGTAAAAGATGAAGTAAAAAGGTTAAATTACAAGTAGACGTTAGGCACATTAGTGGACCCCTTTTCCCATCATTCTAAACGAGGTATCGATCTTTGATCTTTGGATACTATCTACTCCGCAAGAGATAAAGACGTGGACCTATATACGAAGCCATTACCAAAATGAAATTCAGAATTAAAATGGAAATAACTGCTCTCAAACTTCACACTGCAAACTGTGAACTTCAAAGTCCAAGTTTGTCAAAGTTTGAGGAGCCGGAGTCCTATTCACTAAGAGTTGTAGAGGTTGTAGAGACTCATTATGCAGTACAGTCGACGACAAAAGTTTATGAACAACATTAAATTGAATTAGTGAGAGACTTACACCAAATTCAAATTATTTATTTAATATAGGTAGGTTTTTAACACTTATTTATTGTCATATAAGATTTAAAAAGTTAAGGCCGCTTCCAAAAAGGAGTGCAGAAGAAGCGGCAACAAACTGCACAGCGCATTTTCTACAAGCGATGTCAACTTACAAATTTCGTTATGCTTTGAAACTACTTAAGTGGACTGAGTATGCATTGGTCATCGAATTTATCATTAAAATGCTAATGTCACAAGCAAGTTCTCAAGGCTTCCTCAACTTGACTTATTCTCAGGCATTCAAATATAATGTAAATAATAAATAAATATATACGGACAAATCACACAGATTGAGTTAGCAAAGTAAGTTCGAGACTTGTGTTATGGGATACTAACTCAACGATATTATTTTTTATAATAGATACATATATAGATAAACATCCATAATATCCATACATACATATTCTCACGTCTTTATCCCTGACGAGGTAGACAGATACTAAGGCCATAAGACCTAAAGGGTAGGAGAGGTCTCTTTGATGTTTTAAGATTTGTTTTGCTTGTGTTTCCTGAGTCGCCTTCTACGATATCCAAGAGAAGACTTGGAGTAGTCTTATTCTACTCTACCGGGAACCACACGGCAAATAGTGTCTGTGAATTCAGTTACAAACTGATATAAATGTAAATCAAAATTCTGATTTTTGATTGTACAAATTACTGATCAACTTTTGTGATTCAGTGTACACGATTAAACACTACTTGAGAATTAAAACAAAGGCTGTAAAATAAGTTACTCTGTGAATTTGGGATTACGAAATGACATTGATTTATTAACATAGCTTTCAAGTTTTCGGTTAAATGGACTTTAATATTGAAAATATGAATGAAAATGACGTCCAAAACTTTTATAAAAGATAGTATAGCATATACCGTGTGATTCCCGGCAGAGTAGAATAGAACCACTTTTAGTCTTCCCGTGGATGTCGTATACCCACGTAAAGCCGCAATCCCATACAAACGTAGTTTCGTTTTAGTTTTACAACAGTTAAGCCAATCTCAACCAAATTTCGTACATACGACCGGATAAGGCATATTGATGTTTATAATCAGATTTCAATTTAAAAAACAATACCTATACAAAATTACAGCAAGTACAAGTTTTCGATACGAAACTTCAACTCGAAATTTGGTTGAGATTGGCTTAACTGTTGTAAAACTAAAATGAAACTACGTTTGTATGGGATTGCGGCTTTACGTGGGTCTCTTAAGAAACACAAGCTAAACAAAGCTAATAAACATCACAAGACTTCTTCAACCCATCTGGCCAATGTGTAGAGGGTAGGCCATATCCTCTAACTGATCTGACTAATATATGGATCTGGTAGTACAGAGAGACTTCTGCAGTGGAGACTTAAAAAGACCTGATGATGATGATGATATCCTTATTTATTAAAGAATAGAGAAATGTTATCCTCTTTTTTGGACAACCTTGTAGAAAGAATAATATTTCCAAATACTTACTTATCCGACAAAATTGATAATCTCCGTGGCGTAGCGGTCAACAGGCCGGCCTGCGACACGGATGGTCCCGGGTTCGATCCCCGGTCAGGTCATGATGGAAAACGATCTTTTTCTGTATCTGTCTGTGTATTTGTAATAAAATATAGTATAGTTGATATCCCATAACACAAGTCTTGAACTTACTTTGGGGCTAGTTCAATTTGTGTGATTACTTGATTAGTCCTTAAATATTTATTCATTATTATTTAGAAAATTGATCGGTTCAGTTCGTTGGTGTGGACATAAAAAAACCTAGTCTCATGCCTCGGAACTTTTTTCCAACAGCGTGGTTGTTTTAGGCTGCTAAATATAAAAGGGATCGAATGGGTTCCACGTTCCAATGGCTACACCCTTGTCTTTCACACATACATATTCATTAGGCGAGGAACAACATTTTACTCTGAATTTTTAAAACGGTCGACAGATGTTTATTTGATATTCACACTTTTAGTAGCGTTATATTCATACATACATATAATCACGTCTCTATCGCTTGAGGTGTAGACAGAGCCCAAAGTCATAAAACCTAGGCCAAGTTTAACCCTTAACCACTGACGTGTAATTATGTTACATTACCACTGACGTACGTATGGGATACGTACGTAATTTTGAACGCCGCCTGATGTGTCGATAAAATTTAATTCTGGGGACAATTGTAGTCTATTTATTTGGATACATTCAAATGACATAGGGATATTAAAAACACGGTTGTAATATTTATAAAAAATTTTTAAACATCAAAAACCTTAGTGGCCCACAAAGTAAAATAGACATATATTATAACAATAATATTAACACAAAAATATTTTCTGACCATAGAAACTTTTCTTCTGGCTTATATTTATTCTCAAGAATGGTTTTAATTGTAAAAAAATCACAATTGCCAAAAATAAAATTATAAGGCACTTTTTTATAACATTTGTTTCAACTTAACTTTTCCTGAGATCTTTCATAAATTTAAGACTTCAAGATTCAATTTTTTGGTCGTTTTTGGTAATATGCAATTGAAATGGCTTTTTTTTAGACATACATGGCTCTGAAGACGAATAAGAGTGCTTACGATTCTTTTTTATAAGCGGTAAAATATTAGTGATTATTAAAAGACTGTCACACTAACACTGACGCTACGTACCTCATACGTCAGGTCGTCGATCTCACCTGCTTATGGACGTACTCTGCGTCCAGTATCCCGCGCCGACGACGCGTCACTGGAAACTAGAAAACTACCAAAAAGGACGAGCAGAAATTCCCACGGAAATTTGAGTTTTAAATGAAAAACCGCTTGGGTGACGTACCACATACGTACGTCAGTCAAGTGGTTAAGGGTTAACATGTTAGTGGGCGTTAAGGTGGAAAGGGGAATCAAAATAGTGATGGGTTGCTAGCCGCATCGCCGATTCACGTGATACCTTAGATTTTCATCCAATCCCTTCACCTGCTTTTACGGTCTGCGCGGAAAGAAAAGCAGCTGGTATATTCTATGGTTTCTTTTCTCCCAAACCAGCATGGAAGAGTAATCTTCATTATTACAAATATTTGGGGGTGCGAGGAAAGAGCCTCTCCAAGTGCGCATCTTTGTAATTTATGCGTCCGGCGCACCCTGGCAACGGTCTGCGAAGACAGCAAGTCGGTAACGCAGACTGGCTGATCTTTTCACCACGACTCAATATAAATATAAATAAATATATAGGGACATATCACACAAATTGAGCTAGCCCCACAGTAAGTTGTGAACTTGTGTCGCAGGATACTAACTCAACGATACTATATTTTATAATATATACTTATATAGATAAACATCCAAGACCCAGGTCAATATGAAAAAGATCTCGGGGATCGAACCCGGGACCCCCGTGTCGCAGGCTAGCGTGTTGACCGAGTCGATACGCTAAAAAGAAGAAGACAAATATTTCATAATTTAAAAATTGTCCGGTTACTGTTTATTTAGATTTTGGTATGTGTAAGTGGCCAACACTGGTGCCTTAAGGCAGCTTGAAAAATCTAGCTGCCTTAAGGCATCTGACATAGCTTAAAGACTGCCGTCAACGATGACAGCCGGGACCAACGGCTTAACGTGCCTTCCGAAGCACGGAGGAGCTCGAGATATTTTTATGCCACTTGCGGTCACCCATCCAAATAGGGGCTGCACCAGGGGTTGCTTAACATACGTAAACGCTCATACAGCTCACACCCACTGGACCATCGGGCTCCTCAATACGGTCCGGTCCGGTTACTATAGTATATTTTTGCTTGATCAGCACTGGTCTCCGTAAAATTCATCTATTAATAAAGTTCGCTCACAATATTAGTTTGTTCATTGAAAAATATCTCATGACAATCAACCTAGATAATCTTCTAAACTATCGGGGAAAGTGTAATAACACACCGAAGCATTGAACAACCATCTGTTTTGAAAAGTAATTATTTTCTTTGATTATCTTTTCATCTCTTATTGTGACATTAAAATCCCATTTCGTACCATAAACCGCTTTCTCGCCTCGATTACGGTATGAAACAGCATGAAATCATAGCAAGTGATTTAAATTTAAACTGTTTGTATGGTGACGAGACAATGGAACAATGTAGAGCGAAAATATTTTTTTTTAATTGTTTAAAACTATTGGTGTATTAAAAACTAGCTGTGTCCTTCTTGGTACCCTAACCTATGTGTATGCAAAATTTTATGATGATCGGTTCGGTAGATACGGCGTGAAAGCGTAACAAATAAACAAACAAACAAACAAACTCACTTTCGAATTTCTATTATTAGTTAGGATTAGGATTAGGATTTAATTTTTGATGTTCATTAAAAATCATCATCATCAGGTCGCTTTTAGTCTTCACTGCAGGAGCACGACTCTCTGTACTACCCGAGCAGTAAGAGAAGTGGCGTACACTCTCTACGCTGGCCAGACGGGTTGGAGAGAATGGAACATGGAAGGGATTCCATGTTTATATAAGCTTTGTTAAAACTTTGGTCATTAAAACTCATTTGACGTAATTATTACACACAACGCAAAGTTTTCCGCATATGTAGACTGACACTGAAGTGATACTTTAAGAGGGTATAATAGCAGTGCGTTTTCCATACAAATGTATTTCTCTATTTTCTCGCTGAAAACTGCTTCTAGAGGCACAATTCTTTTTACATACAATCTATTACATAAATACGTATGTCCCTGTGTTTTAGTTTTTTCTAAAAACCCGTTTAAAAGAAAAAAAATTGTACAAAATCAGATTTTTGCATTCCTATTTTAGTACTAGATTTTATGAAAAAATAATTGTGGCTCTAGAATCAGTTTTCAGGGATAAAATAGAGAAATACATTTGTATGGAAACCATATTGAAAAAATACTGCTAGTCTACGCTATTAAAGGTTCTGTATTACCACAGTCCTACGGAACTACGGAACACCATTATTGGTTTACTAGGCAGCGTACTCTATTGCTATGTAGTTTATTAACCGGGTCGAATTGATATCGATAGAGCTTGCTTTTTATGACCCTGATGGTATAAAATTTTGTAGGCCCAACCCAAAGACACACAATTTCGTGTATATCATCTATAATATTACCAGACTAGGTGCACAATTTTGATAATCTCTGTGGCGCAGTGGTTACATGCTAGCCTGCGATACGAGTGGTACCAGGACCGAAACCGGATTTTTTTAGACTGGCCCTAGTTTTGAATGTTTAACTATATATGTAAGTAAGTATCTATTATAAAATAGGTATAGTATTGTTGAGTTAGTATTCTACGACACAAGTTCTTAACTTTATGTGGGGCTAGCTCAATCTGTGTAATTGTGGAGGAAATAAAATAAAATGATTCACGTAGTAAAGGAACGTTCCCTTACTTGGTCAAATAATTGCAAAAGCCGTGTTGCTCGAAGAATAATGTATAACTCAATTGAATGGTTTTTAAATAGCATTACAATGCTCGGTATTTTATTAAAATTGAAAATTTATGATGAAAAGGAATCCGCCACAGGTCGGATTCGAACCCATGATTCTAAGGTTTAGTTGGAAGCACACTTAGGGCGCAGAACTCAGAATTGTGGATTTGAATTTGTTGTTCTGTGGTTCGATTCGAATCCTACCTGTAGCGAATTGTTTTTCATAACATATTTTCAATTTTAATTTATAACTCAGTGAAATTGTTATTGTACTTTGTCTTAGGTACTTTTAAGATTTGAAGAGTATCTTCCTTGACATATATCGTTCAAGAAGCTTAAAAAGTTATTCATGAATTCAGGCTTAACGAGCTATGCGTGCATTTTTTTAAAATATGTTAGTTAACAGCCATTTATGTCATTAACATTAATTTATATTACACAAGAATGATACAACTTGTCTAACATTAAGTAAGCCGAGTAATTACATTAATGAATGTATATAAAAACACATTATTATTGGTTTTATGACGTCGCTCTTTCCTTATAGGCCCATAAAATATATTCCGTGTCGTAAACTCTAATAGAATTGTCAAAATGTACAATGCAAGTCGTGTCATTCAGTTTTTTTCATTATTAGTAATAACTATACAACCGTAATATTTAACTGTTACCCAGTTTTAGAGGATTTTATGAAAGTAATAGTACATTATGATATAAGTACGGTAAGCTAGATATTATAGCCGAGGTGTTTATAGGCACGAGGCGAAGCCGAGTGCTTATGATAAACCGATGACTGTAATAGACAGCTAACCGTACGAGTATCATACGACGTTTTTCAATATATTTGCGATAACCATAAACTAAAACAACAATATATATTGTAATAAACAACAATATAGATGTTGTATGATATATTATGTATAATATAAGTTATTGAGATAAGATTTTATTAAGATATTGTAATATCTTAATAAAATCTGATCGATTCTTAAAAAGGCAACTCAGCCGACGGGCTGAGTTGCCTTTTAGCCCTGTAGCCCTGGGCTATTTTTAATATCGAAACGATTGCTTAGGTAAGCGATGTTACTGCAAGAATTATGTGTGTTTGCCTCTTCAAATAGGTAGGTACTCCTTATAACCACTTTCCAATGAAGTGGGATAAAAATGCGCTAAGACTATATTTTTTTACTACAATATCCAAGTATGTTCATAAAAGTTGCCCCATCCTTGAAAAGGAGACTCAGCATGTTAATATTAACAACTTTTTACCTATATGGGACTAATGGTGGAAATCCCTGAAAAAAATCAACATTTTCAAACTTATAGTC
The DNA here is from genome assembly GCA_963082605.1 of Rhodophaea formosa. Taxonomy (NCBI): domain Eukaryota; kingdom Metazoa; phylum Arthropoda; class Insecta; order Lepidoptera; family Pyralidae; genus Rhodophaea; species Rhodophaea formosa. The sequence continues at coordinate 5,176,612 of OY720225.1, read as the reverse complement.
CGGACGTCTTAAGTCCCATAGGAAAAGTTGTTTATATTCGTCAATATGAACAACTTTTCCTGCTAATTCAGCCGGCCGCTGGACAGGAAATTAGTTTGAAAATAATGTTTTTTTTTAGGGATTTCCACCATTAGTCCCATATAAAAAGTTGTTAATATTAACATGCTGAGTCGCCTTTTCAAGGATCGGGCAAGATTTATGAACATACTTGGATATTGTAGTAAGAAAAATACAGTCTTAACGCATTTTTATCCCACTACATTGGAAGGTGGTTAAAAGGATAAACTACCTATCTTAAGAGGCAAACACGCATAATTCTTCCAGTAACATCGTTTACCTAAGCAATATTTTCGATATAAAAAATATGGAGAGTAGAGAAGACTGGAGGTGTCTTCTTACACCGGAACAAGAAGGTTTTTAAAACTCTGCAGTAACAAACAGGCTTTCGAATTAAACATTTATGAATATTTTCCGTGATTATTGTGATGTTTTCGAGTGTTTATGTTTCGATCTAACTGTAATGTAACTGGATCGATATATCTAACACTCAAAGAAACCACAATAATCAAGGTAAATGTCCCAATTTGTTTAATTCTAATGTTGATTATCGTTAGGAAAGTTTAATAAGCAGGCTTTAATTCAAACAATATTTCATAAGATGCAATAGGGGCTGGAAAGAGATTATCACAAAATCGTTGATGTTGTCACGATGATGGCCTTGCTGTTACAAAAAAAAAGAAATATTTTTCTTGAGATGTGAACAAAAAACCTAAAGTCTTAAATAGAAGGAAGAAAACTTTGAAACATTAAAACTGAGTATGCAACCTAATACACTCAACAGAAACAAAGAAATCAATTTCAGAAGTTTTTGTTCTATAACTTCTTTATTTTGTGTCCACGCGATGTCAATTCAAGCTTTAAGATTGTGTGACTAAAAATTTCATGAAAATTTATTTTGTTGTAGTCAGTTCTGAAGTGATGTGCAGGATAAAGTAATCTGCTTACATTCCTTAACCTTTTTATTTTGTATCAACGCGTCATTAGGAGGAAATGTTTCAACGATCAAATCTCTTAAAATTTTGAATTTTATTAAACTTTTTTGCCAAATGATGTACTTACAGAGCTTCAATTCTAATCTTTTTAGTAGGTCACGACTTCAAGTGACGTTTAAACTTTTCAAAGAACAAATCAAATGAAATTTCAATTTTGTTGTCAAGTGATGAACAGGATATTTCCATTCACTTTGTGTGGACGCAACGTCAAAGCGAAAACTTTTAATGACCATATCGCTTGAAATTTTGTAAAAAAGATTCAATTTTGTTGCTAAGTGGAAACATGAATTTATAGGGACATATATACATGGCGAAATTTTGATCGTTCTGGACCCTTAAAGGGGTGATTCAGCCCGTCGATATGAACCATTTTTCCTATGGGACCAATGCTGGAAACTCAAATTTTATTTCGACATTTTCATACAAAAGTGTTCAGCCGCCCGGGCAATTTGTATAGGAATGTCGAAATTTTTTTCGAGTTTACAGCATTTGTCCCATAGGAAAAGTTGTTTATATTATCAGGCTAAATCACCCCTTTAATAGTCCGGAACGATAAAAAAAAAATTTCGCCAAATTTGTGTGATATATATATATATATATATCACACAAATTGATCCAGCCTCACAGTAAGTTGTGAACGTGTGTCGCCAGGATACCAACTCAACGATACTATATTTTATAATATAATACTTATATAGATAAACATACTGTAAAAGATCGTTTTCCATCATGACCTGACCGGGGATCGAACCCGGGAACCCCGTGTCGCAGGTTGGCGTGTTGACCGCTGCGCCACGGAGCTCGACGTTAGTAAATAATCTTACAGAAAACGGAGATATCATGTAAAGAACAAAAAATTGCAAGGCCTTCAAATTTTCTTAAACTACAAGAAGCTTTACTTTGCATTCTCGCCAAAGTGGCTAAAAACGCTAAGAAAGTATACAAATATACATATTGTCACGTCTTTATCCCTTGCGGGGTAGACAGAGCCTAAGGTCATCATCATCATCATCAACATCAGGTCTTTGATAGTCTCCACTACAGGAGCACGACCCTCTCTGTAGTACCAGAGCCATAGGTATAAGCCAGAGCAGTCAGAGGATTTGGCCTACATTCTCCACGCTGGCCAAATGCATTGGAAAGGTCTCTTTGATGTTTATCTTTGAGCTTTGTATAGCTTATGTTTTCTTAGTCGCCTTCTACGACATCCACGTGAAGGCTTGGAGTTGTCCTATTCTACTCTGCCGGGAACCACACGGCTTCCAGCCCCAGGTCATTAAACCCAAAGGACACATTTAGCGCGTTAGTAAGCGTTACGGTGGAAAGCGGAATGAAAATAGTGTTGGGTTGCTAGCCGCATTGCCTATGGACGTGATTCCTTAGAAAGAAATTATTTGATCGCTCCATTTTCTTTTAAACGATTTAATTCAAATGGCGGAAGCACTAGAGCCCGTAAAAATTCTTAATCTCTCAATTTCCATTCTGTATCGAAGTAAAACCAACCTAAAACATTTCATTTGTATGTGTTGAAATAAATTGCAGGTCTCTGACTTTTTTATTTTGTGTCGACGCAACGTCGTCGAGTTGAAGCTGCACCGTATTGCTTAAAATTTCTTGTTACAAATTGATGTGAAAAAGCTCTAATTCCATAACTTTTTTATTTCGTGTCGACGCAACGGCGAGTCGCAGCCTGTCAACAATCATATTGCTTGAAATTTCTTGTATATTTTTTTTAAATATTGAAAAGAGCCTCAATTCTATCACTTTTTTATTTTATGTCAACGCAAAGTCGAATTGAAGCCTGTCAAATACCATATTACTTGAAATTTTTACTATAATATTGTTTTATGTTAAATAGATCCTCAATTCTATCATCTTTTTATTTTGTATCGACGTCAAGTGAAGCTGAAACCTTTCGACGATCGTATCGCTTGTAAGCTCGTGTAAAGGGGTGTTCATTCAATTTCGTTGCGCAGTTACGAACAGGATATTGTGGTGCGATGAGAAACCTAAGGCATTTTTAAAGATTGCGCCGGTATTTTGGTATTGAATGTTCTATATTTGATCTTTTTAATTTAAAAAGAAATTGAATACACCATACGATTTTTTTTTTATTTCTTTCTTGAGGCTAGTATCTATTGTGAGCGAATTATGACACAGTATTGTCACCACGGTTATATGTAATTACAATATGTTTTTGTTTCAAACGATTTTCATATGTTAACACGTAAATTGATTAAATATATAAAAGTTAAAGAATAAAAGCGTAACAATCTATACATAGGTATAATAAAACAGTAAAAATATTTTGTCTGTACATTTAGTATTTTTGACTGAAATCGATAGAAGGACACTTAAAAAGAATAGGTAATAGAAAGCAAAAAAAAAATTTTTTAAATTTCTTGTCTGTCTGTCTGTATGTATGATCACGTTTATCTCCGGAAATATTGGACGGATTCGAATGAAACTTTTTTTGCTATATAGCTATTAAGCCGGGGCAACATATAAGGTAGAAATAATTTTGAAAAATGGAACACTTGATGCAGCAGCATAATGGTCTAGCTAAACTATAATAAATATAAAAGGGGAGCCTTAGCAAAAATTGTTAAGCCTGATGAGCATTTTTGTTGAGGTATAAAAAATCTGAGATTTGGAACACCTCAACGGTATTTAATTTGAAGATTTGGAACACCTGACGAAGAACCATAATGGTCCAGGTAAACTATAGGAAATACAAAAATTACGTTGTTGCAAAAGTTGTTCAGCCTGATCAGTATTTTTTGTTGAGGTGAAAAAATGTTAAACTTTATTGTACCATGTTATATTTTATATCGACAATTTTACAGAGTCACACTCTCTTCTGGGATAGAGTGCGTAGAGTACGATTAGCTCATATTACTGGTGACCGCCCAGCGGTCTCCCTTTTGGCAACGTAGTTTTCAGCCCATACGGCAAAACATGAGAGTTTGCTGCCTCTCCAAGCCTTGAAAAAACACAGGCAACACTTAAAGCCGTGGTCCGTCCCTCCCGAAGGCCCTTTGGAGATGTGCGATAGGTTGAAGGCGCTCTGCCCATACCTCAAAGTTTGATGAAGTAGCGCAAGCTCACTCGGAGTTAGGTAGGTAGTCTTCTTCTTATCGTGTCGGTGGCTCAAAAAGTCTAAAAGAATCTTATATTATATCCCTCCAGTATTTAGCAGCAGCCAATGCAATGGCATACAATTTTATGACACTGCTTCAAGTATTTTCTTATGTATGTTTAGTTCGTATTAAGGTATATTAATACGCCGGAGTCATATAGTCCACGCGAACGAAGTTGCGGGCATCAGCTAGTCAAAAAATAAAACTAAAAAGAATTTTTAAAATCGGTCCCGCAGTTCCTGAGATTAGCGCATTCAACCAAACAAACAAACTCAACTCAAATAAATATTTAAGGACATATCACACAAATTGAGCTAGCCCCACAGTAAGTTGTGAACTTGTGGCGCAGGATACTAACTCAACAATACTATATTTTGTAACATATACTGATATAGATAAACATTCAAGACCCAGGTCATTCTGAAAAAGATTGTTTTCCATCATGACCTGACCGGGGATCGAACCTGGGACCCCTTGTCGCAGGCTGGCGTGTTGACCGCTGCGCCACGGACCTCGTCATATTATAGCACGCTACTTTTTTACATCAATTCTTATGTAATCTACCTGACATGAAATTTGTTGTTACTTTATATAGATACTTAAATAATTTGACATGTAATCTTAACTATGACTTGTTTGGTGAGAGAGCGGGGAACACTAACACAGGCATTTTATGCTTAAAAGTGGACTCCAATCACTATCCAGAAATGTATGTTCCACAGTAATGAAATAAACAATTTTGAATTTTTTTTGAATTTTGAATTCAATTGACGCACATTTCGTGCCTTTACAAAATTATTTCACTATTTTATAAATATAAAGTATTAAAGCGTACAATCAAATAAGGAAACTGACTATCGTAGGTATTTATAACATAAAGTAGCTGGAGATTACTCAGGATTTTTTCCATAAGTTTAATACAGGTGTTAGCCGAAAAAAATTACATTCATATATGCGCCACGCGTGATCACAATTTATGCCATATTTTGACAGCTCCGTAACACGTTTTAATGCAAGTGGCATACTCATGTAAATTATGCGAAATGTGTCACTTTCCCCGGTCGGCCAGGGTGCATACTAATTGAGCCAGGAAAAATACTTCGCATGCCTCGCCTGGCGATAAATATTAGAGTTAAATTTAAATTCAATTCACGCATATTTCGTGTTCATGCCTTTATAAAATTATTTATTTCATAAACCACTACTAATTTTCCCGCGACTTCGTCCGCATAAAACAATACCCCCTATTATACCCCTTTAGGGCTTAAATTTCTAAAAATCCTTTCTTAGTGCTCACTTACATTATGAAAGAAACACCTTTATTAAAACAAAAACAAAGAACATACATACAAAAATCACTTTCTTCCTTTCATCATCAGGTCTTTCTAGTCTCCACTGCACTACCAGAGCCATATACTAGCCTGAGTAGTCAGAGGATTTGGCCTACACTCTCCACGCTGGCCAGACGGGTTGGAGAGGTCTCTTTGATATTAATAAGCTTTGTTTAGCTTGTGTTTCCTTAGTCGCCTTTTACGACATCCACGAGATGACTTGGAGTGGTCCTATTCTATTCTGCCGGGAACCACACGGCTTTCTTCTTATAGACGCAATTAATAAATTAATGGGTAATTAATTCATTCGCCTTCTGGACATCAAACATATAACTTTTTAAAGGATTTTTTCTTTACATTTAATAGCCTAAAATGTTTAATTTAACAAGGTGTCATAAAGACAAACCGAAAGTATATATGCAGATAGAGGTTTAAAAATTCACTCAAATTCCCCCACGTTCAAACAAAAACAAAACAATATGGAAATCCAAAAGAACCAAGTCAAGTTAAGACTCCAACGCTACATGCATACAAAAAGACTGTTACATATATTGAATAATGTATGCTACACCTCAGCGTCGTAATTTCGTTATACAATCATGAACTTTCTTCTACGTGCTCAACAAAAGAAAGTACATTTAATAAGAAGCACGCCTAATCTCCTAAAAAGGCACTGGTTATCTTGATGAATGTGCAGATGTGTAAGCCGATTCTAAACTTTTTTATGGCTCTTTTAGGTTTGTTTTGTTTTTCGTATGTGTAAGTGGCCAACACTGGTGTCAGATTTTTCAAGCTGCCTTAAGGCATCTGACATAGCTTAACGACTGCCATCAACGATGACAGCCGGGACCAACGGCTTCACGTGCCTTCCGAAGCACGGAGGAGCTCGAGATATTTTTATGCCACTTGCGGTCACCCATCCAAGTAAGGACTGCACCAGGGGTTGCTTAACATACGTAAGCGCTCATAGAGCTCACACGTACTGGACCATCGAGCTCCTCTCTTAGGGCTCATCGGGCTCTTTTAGGTTACAACATATTTGACTGACAGAAAAGAAAGAGCGTTGGTCTTCATCCCATGTGAAATAAATGATTCCGGTCTCGTGTCTCCCCTGATGGCTCCCCTAGGGGAGCCATTAGGATTTTTTTAGTCTTGGTGTCTTTCCTTTCATAGTTTGTAGTTTCGATGAAAGCTTGATGAAAGAATTATTTAATTTTTTTTATTTATATAGGGACATATCACACAAATTGAGCTAGCCCCACAGTAAGTTGTGAACTTGTGTCGTGGGATACTAACTTAACGAAATATCCGGGCTTACACCATGCAATCTCCAACACACCCTGAATATTTTATCAAATTCCCGTAAATTGCAGTAACAAAAGCAAAACAATATTAAAATACAAAAAAAACCAAACGAAGTTACTACTCCAACGCTACGTGCATACAAAAAGACTGCTACAATATTTAATAATGTATGCTACATCCACACAGCATCGTAATTGCCATGAACAAACGTGAACTTTCTTCTCAATAAATATATAGGGACAAATTACAAAGATTGAGCTAGCCCCACAGTAAGTTGTGACCTGTTGTCACTAACTCATCGATTCTATATTTCTATATGAGATTTTTATATGAATATAAACATCGAAGACCCAGTCCAATCTGAAAAATATCATTTTCCATCATGACCTGGCCGAGGATCGAATATGGGACCCCTGGTGACGTAAGCTGGTGTGTTAACCACTGCGTTGCGGAAGTTATCATACGACGTTAGCCAAATTTCTAAAGTAAGTTCAGTAGGTACCTGATACTGAACTATTTTTTATTAAAACATTGTAGGAAGACCCAAAAAGAGGCTTTCCATACAAATTACTTGGCTATGATGGAACGACGAATTTTATCACATTTTTTTTGTGGAAATAAGTTCTGTATCATGGAGTGAACTACCTAAAAAAATGTAGGTATCAACTGTTGAAAAAGTCAGTATTATATTAAGGCTCACGCCTTATCTCCTTAAAAGGCTATGATTATCTTGATGAACGCGTAAGCCGACATAAAAATACTTTTTACTGACTTATTTGGTTACATTAAGCAACTGGAAACCAATTTTAAAAATGTTGTGCTTCCATCTGGTAGTAAGCTTTTAGAAAACAGTCATTAGCATAGATTGCAGCTGTCATAAATTTCTTCTTCTTCTTCTGTTTTATAAAATGGCTTTCACCGAGATTTCAGTGATTCTGCCAATGTCCAGTAAATTGAGATACTAAGTATCGGTATTGTACGGTAAAGTTGTAACAAGAAGCATCAAAGATGGCGTATGTTCTTTGATGCCTCGTGGTCGGGAGCTTATGGCGACAAGTCTATACGAGTCCATATAACAGTCTACTTTAACTGTTTCACAAATTGTTCCATGAGCACGAGCATTTATAACACCAAACTACACCAATTTTATATTATAAAGTCCACCAAAATCAATTTGCAAAATCGTCCAAGGCAGACCCCAACTGCACCCTTTTACTTCCCACCACAAACTCCTCATAAATTTCTACTCCCATTTTTCATATTTTGACGTCATCTTCCTAAACTAGTTACTGCCACTGCCAAAAAACTGCCCTTGTCAATATTACATGCACGCGTTAATTGAGTTTGAATTGGTGGCATGGAGATATACTCGTATGTACTACGTACTAACTTCCGTGATTGGTGGCCACCAATTGACATTCAAACATAATTTTATTGTTAATCATCTTTAGGACTTCAATATTTGTCTATGGTCTTTATCACCTAAAATAAAGAAAACATAGGCAATCGGTCGTATATTATTAGTAATAGTGTCTTTGTAGTTTATTTTATCTCTTTATGCATATGAGTGCTTCATTTCCAAAAATATTTGCTAACGGTTGTAGGACTATAGACATAGTAGACTAGTGCATAGTAATTTATGAGAGTGACAATAAAGTGCGCAATATTAAGGTATTGTTCATTTGCTTATATTCTTATGTTTCTTTTCAGGTAAGTTCCGCTAAGTAAAAACATATCTACAGATACAACAACTGTTCAACAAAACGGTATGATATTTGTTTGTTTTTGTTACTATATCTTCTCAAGTGTAAGTACCTTCACAATTTCCACGTGAAACAAAGTTACCAATCAACTTTTTACAATAGCTATAGCTTCCGCTTAATATTGTGGTCCAAGTCACAAGAGGTACTTCATTTTAGTATGATAGCACTTATATACAAAAACACTTTACAACACACTTAAATTTATTTTTAAATATCATTACAATGAGAAAATATGTGATGAAAAATCTTCAATTGTGAATCAGCGCGTCGAATTCCCTCATCACATGTTACCCTGCGCCGTGCGAATGCCGTGTGGCAAAGTAGAATAGGACTACTCCAAGTATTCCCGTGGATGTCGTAGAAAGCAACTTAGGAAACGCAAGATAAACAAAGCCTATAAACATCAAAGACACCTATCCACCTGTCTGAGAGGAAAGTGTAGGCCAAATCCTCTTACTGTTCTGGCTAATTATATGGCTCTAGTAGAACAGAGAGAGTCGTGCTCCTGTAGTAAAGTCTAACAAAGACCTGGCAATGATGAATTTGACCTAGTTATAAGCATTGTTATCAAATATTAGTACAGATAATATCTAAAGTATTGCTAAGTGTTCAGAACATAAATAATTATTTTGAAAACGCTGTAAGTTTATGACTTAAGGCTTCTGTTTTATAGCAGTTTAATCCCCTGGCATTGTCGTCAGTTCCCCGTTCCGTGAGCCTGAGAGAAATGGCTGGAGCAGTGAGTTTGTGTTGTATCTTCATGTCTTAACAAATAGTAGGTATGTATCATACAGTGAAATAACAAAGATAAGTAAAATGTTAGGAGTGAGCTTTGTGTATCCTTACTTGAAATATTATAGAGGTACGTGTAAAATGTTTGTTTGTTTGCCACGACAATATTTGCCAGGGTGAGAATTCAGACAATTTGTGTTAATATTTTTTAATGCATTCGCAATGTTATTCTGATATACTCTTAGTTAATTAAGGTATGGAAACAATCGTGCCCGCGTGTATTTCTTTTCCATATTTTATTTCTTAATTTTATAAGAATGGATTTAGACTTTTGCATACCATGTTTATCGTTTTCCATCATTGATTGCTTGATTTCAAATCCCTTGACTATATTAAGTCTAGGAATCGGAAGCCCAAGTAAAACACAGAATTGCAAGAAAAAACCGGCCAAGTGTACAAAGTTGTCATTCACAACAAGTTCCGTAGTTGTGAATGACAACTTTGAGTTGACACTGTTCACACTCGCACCTCACAGTTTAACGACCAAAATATCTAACAATGAAAATTGTGTGAAATTTTTCATTTTTTAAGTTGGTTGCCTATATCTTTTTAGTTTGTACTTGGTACTCAGCTCTGATAGTTTTCCTTTCAACTTCAGTATATATATTACTCCTGTAATTTTTTTTACGTATCTATATATAACCGTTTAGCAGATAGAGGGGGGGGGACACTTACCTCTAACAAAAGTTCGTACTTTAAAACCAAATATGTCGGAAACGGATCGGATTGAGCTGAAGTCAATTTTTTTTTCATTTTTTACCATTTTTTCTGTATTCCATTTTGTTTTCTGATTCCGAGATTAAAATATAGTCAGGGGGTCCAAAATCAGTCTACCTATATATTATAGTCGTACTAGGCTACATTGGTTATTAGGTTGGGTCTTCCTACTTGGATGGGTGACCGCAAGTGGCATAAAAATATCTCGAGCTCCTCCGTGCTTCGGAAGGCACGTTAAGCCGTTGGTCCCGGCTGTCATCGTTGATGGCAGTCGTTAAGCTATGTCAGATGCCTTAAGGCAGCTTGAAAAATCTGACACCAGTGTTGGCCACTTACATATCCGAAAAACAAACAAAACCTGGACCAAATTATGAGTCAAATTGGCTGAGATAGACCTATGAATTATTTAGTAGTTAGTAGTGTTGACTAACGAAGATCAAAGTCTTACAGCTGTTGAGCCGTGTCACTTTGATCTTAATTTAATTAAACGTAGTTAATGCTCAACTTTGTTGAAGAAAAATATTTTATTACGTATATATGTCAGTCTTCTGGGCACATTACCGCAGGGTAATGACCTGCGGGACATTTTTTATTTATAGCTAGGTTTTATTTATAAGTCATTTTATTTCTTAGGTAGGTTTAATTGTTAGTTTCTAGTTCTTATAAGTTAGTTTTATTGTTTAATGTATTATATGTCAAATTTTGTGCTATGTCGAATAAAAGTAACATTACGTATATAATCTGATAGTTGGTGAAGAAAATGTTTTGATATTTTTTTTTAAATAATTTATGGCGACATATCATACACATTGAGCTAGTCCCACAGTAAGTAGTGAACTGGTGGTTGTAGGATACAAACTCAACAGTACTCTAATTTATAATAAATACTTATACAACTTAACATCCAAGACCCAGGTCAATCTGAAATACATCGTTTTCCATCATGACTAGCCGTATTTACTAACTCGGATGACAGCTAGGTGTCGATGCCTATCAATCTAGGATTTGCTGTTACAATGCCGTTTTTGTATTCCAAATAAAAAGTTCGAGCAAGCAAAGCCCGCATTGTAATTGTAAATTCTAGATTGATAGGCATAGACACCTGTCATCCGAGTTAGTAAATAAGGGGGCTGATCAGGGATTGAACCCATCCGTGTCGCAGGCAGGCGTGTTGATCGCTGGACCACGAAGCTCGTAAACCAATATACAATACAGTACATATGTAATAATTTATATTTTCTGATAGTACGCAAAGCAAATAAGCGCGTACTCTTAAAAGCTTGTAGAGTTGAAGGATTATACACAAAGCTCTACTAAAGACATGCTCAAAACATTTTCCTTATCTTTGTTATTTCACCCTTTGATATACAGGATTTCTCACTGAGAAGGGTGAGTGGTGAAATCACTACATATTATAAAACAAAATCCTCCACCGCGTCTGTCTGTCTGTCTGTCTGTTCGCGATAAACACAAAAACTACTCCACGGATTTTCATACGGTTTTCACCAATAGATAGAGTGATTCACGAGGAAGGTTTTAAGGTATAAAACATGCCCGGGCGCAGCCGGGTAGGGCTGCTAGTTCTAACTATAAGAGATACTTGGAAATGTGTTTTACTGACACAGATTTTGGAAGCAATAAAATTTGTTTTTTTTTTTTCTTTAAATGCTATACCTTTACCGACCATAAGGCCCAAAAGCCACTTGTAGCGAAGGAGGTGGGCGCCACTGCCGAAAAACTGCCTTTACGGATTTTAGGGCATAGAACACACGTCAATTGACTTTGAATTTATGGCCCCCCATAGAAACTCAAAAGGAATTGTATGGCATTTTTTTCATTTTCACCCTCACTCCATTATTTGTCTATGATCCTTATTGCCTAGAGAAAACATATGGCAGTCGGTCGTCTGATACTAGTAATAGTATCTTCTTCGTAGTTTGTGGTGGGCGCGTAAGTAGAAATTGGAATCAAAACATTGATGTCCTACTTGTCGCATCGCGTATTATTATAATTTTACCTAATCCTTGGGAAATGCTTATTGTTGAACAAGATGTCTCACTGAGACAGGTTAGTGAAGACATAATTAAATATGCATATATACAATGTGTTTTGTGATTGGTGTCAGAGATTTTAATGGTATATAATATACTAGCAGCCCTACCCGGCTGCGCCCGGGCATGTATTATAATACCTTAAAACCTTCCTCGTGAATCACTCTATCTATTGGTGAAAACCGTATGAAAATCCGTGGAGTAGTTTTTGTGTTTATCGCGAACAGACAGACAGACAGACAGACGCGGCGGAAGACTTTGTTTTATAATATGTAGTGATGGTCATTTATAACTTCAATCCATGCTTCAGTATTATTTTTTGTGTAACTTGGGCGAAATGGCGGCCATTTTGTTTATTTTGTTATCTTATCATGGACACACGTGGTAAGGTCAAGTTCTAAAGAGCGTCAATGTGTAATGTATCATAGCCAAAAGTTTCTTATGGAACGAATCAAAAAGATTTCAAATATCTAGTCAAACCTACTACAATATACTGTAGTAGGTACCAAGTATACTTAGTGGGCGTTAAAATCGGAATCAATATTGATGTCTTGCTTGCTGTATCGCCAATTGGTATGATTCATTATTCAAAGGGATTATTATGATTCATTAGTACAGAGAGGGTCATGCTCCAGCAGTGGAGACTAACAAAGACCTGTTGCTGATGATGATGATGATTATTCAAAGGATATACCATTCAGGGGAGTTGTAACTGCTGATATGATAATATAATGAATGAATTGTGCATTCCGAAGAGCGAAGCATTAATGACGAAAAATAATTTAGATTTATTGCATTCATTTCACGGATAGCTAACGACAATTTTGAAATAATATCCTGTCCTATCCTAAAAAAGGGGCGACTCGGCCCGACAATATGGACAACTTAAGCTATTGGAAGTTACAAAAATAGTTTTGATATTCCTATACAAAAGTGCAGCCGGCCGGGTAATTTGTTTGAAAATGATGAATATTTTTTCCAATTTTCAGCATTAGTCCTAAAGGAAAATTATTTCTTATTGCTGGGCTGAGTCACCACTTTAAAATCGCATAGTGTTTTAATATCACATTGTATGCAGTACTCGTAATAGATTAAATGCCTAATTGCAACCTACTAAATAATTCATAGGTCTATCTCAGCCAATTTGAGTTGTTATTTGGTTCAGATCCGACCTACCCATTAAATCAATGTAGCAACTGATGGCCGACCATTAATTTGAGACCGAAGACCCAACTAATAGAGGGTCAAGTCCTTACAAGGGCTTGGGTTAATTTTCAGGGGCTTTAGAATGTTATTAGGAACAATTGCGTGCGATTTAGTGATATCTACCATGTTAGTCGGGAAGAAAAAAAATTGGCCAAGTACGAGTTGAACTCGCGTGGAGAAGGTTCCGTACAATGCCAAAGTCAAATGTCACATTTGATATGCTCATTATTTTTACTTAACAGAATTCTTATAGTATTTTCCAGTCAAGCAATGAACTAGGTATTTTTCTTCTTTTTTTTTTCAAAACTATGTTTAGTACAGTAAGACATGCATTTTTTGCCCTCGATAATGACCCTTATTTTAATTAAATATTTCTATACTTTGCACATCTGTGGTTTAGTTTTAGGATTACACCATCCTACTAAATTTCATCTGATTTGTTCCAGTAGATTTGGATCCAATTGGCTGTGACAGACAGACAGACGCACGAGTGATCCTACAAGGGCTACGTATTTTTTTTTTACTGCACCCTAGAAACGAACCAACTGCTTCTCATTTCATTTCATTTATTACATTGCATTACATATGATTCAACACATAAATACCTATATTAATTATTTAGTCATAAAACATATGCACCATGTCAGGCATTGCAATGAGACGAGAGGAAGGTAGACAATATATAGCTAAGAATCTTGTAAATATTCTATCTTCTTTTCCAACCTTATTTATTTAAAGCCGAATAAATCTATTTTGTCGGTAAAGAAAGGCACCCGAACTAGGCTAATTCCCCACCTTTTCTAATTAAATAGTTAACAAAGTCGCGTTTCCCACTTTGTGTAACCACTAACTACTTGCGAACTACTTTCAGAATTGGATTTAGCCCGGAGTTTGCCAGCGATAAAGTACTTTAGAGAAAATCGTGAGCAAATCACAATTTTCTCTAAAGTACTTTATTGCTTCCGACCCAAAAGGAGGGGTTTCGGCATTTCAAATAATAATTAAAACTAACTTTAAATATAGACGTTCTTTTGTGCAGCCAAGTTTTCCCAACGGGTATGGTCAAAATGGTACCTTTTCAAAGGTATTTTCTGGACGTCCTTGTATCTTCTTCTTCTTCTTCCTCACCTTATGTGGGGTCGAGACAGCATATAAGCTTGTTCCATTTTGCTCTATCTCGAGCCATCTTCTCCGTTACCTTCTTTTTCCCTATGTCCTCCTTCACACCCTCCATCCATCTTTTCTTTGGCCTGCCTCTATTTTGGTTTCCAGTAAATTTCATATTCAGTACTTTTCTAGTAATATGGTTCTCTTCCCTCCCCATAACATGACGTCTGGACGTCATTGTATCTGAAATTAAATATTCTTATATCCCATAATGCAATCAAAGGATCATGTTTGACTGCTACTTGTTAAAACTGTATACCGTACAAAACTGATATTTTGTGTCTCTTTGAACTGGATCTTGGCAGATTCACCGAAACCTCAGTTGAAGCCATTAATCAAAATAGAAGAATTTAAGTTCAGCAGTCGTACAAATTTTGAACAAAGCATATTGCTTATTACTAATTTTATGCATTTACAATGCTATTTTTATTATATTCCTTTTAAAATAAAGAAGTAAGATATGGAAAATAGCATTGTATATGCATAAAAACACTTATAAACTATTGTATGGCTTCCTACATATTAACTGATTTATATAGGGTATGAAGCACGGTGGCCTAATTGGTGAGGCATTACTCGTAGAGAGTAAAGACTGCCGGTTCAAATCCTGCCCACGTGGATTTTTTTCCCATATCTAATTTCTTTAAGTTATTAAGAACTAGCTGTAACCCGCGGCTTCGCCCATGTAATATATAGCCTATGTCCTTCTCGGTACCCTAACCTATGTGTATGCAAAATTCATGATAATCGGTTCAGTAGATACAGCGTGAAAGCGTAACAAACAAACAAAAAAACTCACTTTCACATTTATAATATTAGTTAGAATTAGGATATAATAAAGCATTGCATTATCAAAATTAATTATTCCATATTAGTACAAGTATTACGAGAAATTATACCAAAATGTTTCAACAAGCGACCAACACAGCTGACATGCAACATTAGTTATAATTTAATTTGTCATGCAAAAGCAAGCGTAATTCGGATATTCTGAGAGAATACACGTGCATTCAGTTAATTAATTTTCACTCGGGATTTCACTAAGTTACACCCATTTCGGTAAATGTATTTTGTAACGGTAATTTTGATAAACGATGATTTTACCAGCTGATACATAGAAATGAGTTTCAAAACCTTTCAATACGGCCATATGATATGAAACGCTACGAGTTGTTTTCTTTGACGGAAAATTCATTTTATTGACCATTTTTGGCATAAATATGCTATAATTATGCATTTTGAGCGTGTTCTGCTTTTTAATATTAAAAACAACCGTCAAAAGCATTCTTTAACGGCATATGTATGTAGGTATGTACATGTATGTATGTGTCAATGCCATTGTTGCCTCCTGTAGCTAAATAGCTTAACGGGTGTCATTCGATTCGTATTCTTACCTGAAATGTCATACATAAGTTATGTAACGTCAGTAAAAACTCAATATTGCGGTCGTAAACTGTAAAAAGTGCTGTGTGGTTCCCGGCAGAGTAGAAACCAATCCAAGTCTTCCCGTGGATGTCGTAGAAGGCGACTTAGGAAAAACAACCTGTCTGGCCAGCGTGGAGAGTGTAGGCCAAATCCTCTGACTGCTCTGGCTAATATATGGCTCTAGTAGTACAGAGAGGGTCGTGCTCCTCCAGTGGAGGCTAAAAATGACCTTATGATGATGATGATGATGATGAAACTGTAAAAATGGCTGTGACATACGGACAGACAGACTGTTTTTTGCCATTTGGCTACGGATCCCTAAAAACGGTAGTCAGGATTCAGGATCGTAGTCAGGATCCTTATTGGAATAAAACTATTTGATTAATGACTGACCTGACGTAAACAAAATCCAGTTGTAGTGAGCTCACGCTCTACCAGTCGTTTTCAGTAGTAGCATTAGCAGCAATCATGTGACGCAGCGCGGCCTGACGGTAGACCTGTGGTTCTGCTTGGCTGCTATGTCAATATGCACTTTCGCTGGTTTGTTTGCATGTGGGCCTAAAGACCCCGTGACTGTGAAGAGCTAAGCCATTTACAACTCGTCATTTTTTTGTGTGTATTCAATCATCATCATACAAGAAGTCTACTGCTGGACATAAGTCTCCATCCACAAGGATTTCCAATACGGTCTGCATCCAGCACCTTCCTGTGACCTTGGTCAAGTCATCCGACCACCTAATTGGTGGGTGTCTAACGCTGTGCTTGTTGTACGTGGTCGCAATGCCAGATACTTTCTTCCCCATTGGCCTAGCATAGCTCTCTCCATCCCTTTTAGCGACCCTGAGTTTTTTAATGATGTCCATAGTAAGGGACCACGTTTTGGACCCGTAAATCATCACTGTTAATTTGTGTGAATTAAAAACACCTGAATTCCACAAATACACAATCCTCTTCAGAAAGCTTGAGTAAAAAAATCTTTATACAAAAAAAAACTGAAATCTTTGAACAGCATTCCAAAAAAATTGGGAAGCTTTTAAAACCACTATTACCAACTATTGTTGTACATAGCCACTGCTTTTAGCCATAAAACTTTGATTACCCAAGAGAACCACAGGTTCGTTTACTACACCATAAAAGTTTAAATGTCACGAACCGACACTTTGAAAACCACAAGGAGTATGTCCACTCTGAATGTATGATCCGTCCCAAAAGTTGCGATAATTTGGAGTTCTTCGTCGTGTCAAATTCTGAATATTTTATGTTCAATTATTTCTGACCAATAATCTACAGCAACCCTCGCTTTGGCTTTTGTAGAATACAGATGTTATGCAGGATTTGGATTTTGATTCAGTTGGATTCAGTCAAATATGCACATTGCACATTAAGAGAGTATCCTAGCGGTACGTTCTCCATACAAATCTAGTTTTCTATTTTCTCGCTGAAAACTGCTTCTAGCGGCACAATTCTTTTTTCATAAAATCTATTACTAAAATAGGTATGTCCCTATGTTTAATTTTTTTCTTAAACTGTTTAAAAGAAAAATATTTTTTAAAAAGCAGTTTTTTAGGAAAACATAATAAATAGTGGCATAGGTACCTATTTTAGTACCAGATTTTACGAAAAAAAAATTGTGCCTCTAGAATCAGTTTTCAGCGAGAAAATAGAGGAATACATTTGTATGGAAACCATACTGAAAAAATACTGCTAGGATATGCTCTTAAGTTGTTCAGGCAAAACTAACGAGAGTTAGTTTATACGTATGATCCGCTGTGAATATTATGATTGTCGTGGACAAACCCGCTTTGACACTGCAGTTTAGAACTTTCAGTTGGCATGACAATGCAAAAACTTTTACAAGGAGTCAGCTGTTTTTGAGATTGCTAGAAGTTTGTTATCAATCAGGAAACTATTTAAGACTACCAAATTGTGACTGTGTATTTTTTACACATCCATTTAACTGCCTCCGTGGTCCAGTAGTTAAGGCGTTTGCCTTGTTGACCCGGGGGTCGTGGGTACGATTCCCACGGGAAGCATACTTTGTTGTTTCCAGTTTGGTTAGGACATTGCAGGCATGAATCACCTGATTCTCTGATAATAAGGATAATTCCGTGCTTCGGAAGGCACGTTAAGCCGTTGGTCCCGGCTGCCATCTGGTAGTCGTTAAAGGAACCACGTCAGAGGCCGAGAGGTGGTTCCGAAGAACTCTGACACCAGGGTGTGCATAGTCGACTGACCGTGTCACCTACTCGAAATGATGATACACATCCAAGGCAGCATTAATTGTTTTTGTATTCCATTTTTTTTTTTCATCTTATGGCTTCCAACGAAGGCTCGCTGATTTTGTCAAAGTCCAAAGAGAAACAAAGTATCTATCGGTGTTGTATGATATAAAGTTAACAAGTATCAATCAAAGATGGCGTAGTTCTTTTGATTGCTTCATGGAAGCTTCTAGTGACAAATTCATAATATGAGTCCATATGACCGTTTACTTAACTATTTCACACATTCTTATTGAGAATGGCGTTGTGAATGCATTAAAACACCCATAGAAATTATTTCACTCATTGTTCACGAGCGCGAGCATTTATGACACCAAACTACAACAAGCTCATAATAATTATTTACATACACTAAAATCTATTTGCAAAATGATCTAAGGCAAACTCCAACTGAACCCCATGACTTCCCACCAAAAACCCGTCATTATTAGTTTTTTGTTATACGGCTGCGATAAAAAGCCAATTTTTGACATTTTAGATATAAAAGCAAAACACGAAAATTTTGTTAAACCCGTAAATTTTTCACGCCTTTAAAATTCTGACATTCTCGTTTTTCGCCCAAATTCAAATAATTCGAGGGTCCTATTATCAGTGGCCATTTGTCCCGGAAATCATCCCTTCCTGCCGCCGTAAGGGATTTGCCATAGAAAGTATAATTTCAATCCTATGTGGAGTTGGGAAAGGCTGGGTGCTATTATAAATGAGTTTCCGAATAGCTATTCAGCCTTATTTTTAGGTACTTTTTGTGAAATAGGACAAGAGCGTTGCTGGTCTTTTAAGAACACACAAACTCCTTTTTTGAAGGTTGCAATAGATTAAGTAATTACGAGGGGTGGCTGATAAGTAATCTACCTAACTATGAAAGAAAAGACATAGATGGGTGATTTATTTTTTATTTTTCTATGTAGTACCCTGCAACTAAAATACATTTGTGAGATTTGTCAATTTGTGTCATTATACCATTAAAAAAATATTTTTTGTCTTGGGCGTCAAAATGGTCGTTTTAAGCGTCCTTCATATCTTCATCCGTTTAAAATATGCAACCTCTCAAATTTTTCTTTAAATTTTTTAATAGGTATTAGTTGCAGGGAGCTAAATCTGGACGATAGGGTGGTTGGTTAATCTCTGCTAAGTCGTTTTTTTTAAGAGTAGACCGTGCCTTTAAGGCCGTGTGTACGGGCGTTTTGTCCTGCAAAATTAAAACTCCTTTAAGAAGTTTGCCTCTTTTTTTTCTTTTATTTCTTCACGAACTCTGTCAACTAATGATGCGTAGTATTCAGCGTTCTCTGTAGTATTTTTGGGTAGGTAATGAATCATTAAAACTCCATCGACATCCCAAAATGTTGCCGTTAGTTAGCCTGCTGGCGGCCGGACCTTGAATTTTCTTGGTGACATTTCCCCTTTAAATTTCCATTGCATTGACTTTTGTTTACTTTCATGATCCCACTGGTGAATCCAAGTTTCATCACAGGTCACTATTTGTGAGATCATTTGTTCTTCCTTATCTTTCACTAGGTCTAAAAATGCTTGACAACTATCCACAAGCCTTTGCTTATCAAACAGGGTCAACATTCTAGGCACCCATCGCGCGCTCACCTTGGACATCCCTAAATGTTCATGAATTATTGTATGAACACATTCTTTACTGATGCCAATATCTTAAGCTATCTGTCAGTGTTTGATTTGCTGATCAGCCAAGATAAATTCTTTCTCTTTTTCAACGTTATGTGCAGTTACTGCAGAAATTAGCCGCCCGCTACGGGAATCGTCTTCTAATCTCTCACAGCCTTGTTTAAACTGCTAAGACCAAAACTTTATCACTAATTCAAAAGAATATGAAACACCGAATACCATTAACATGCGCTCACGAATCTGCGTGGGCGTATTTCTTCCCTACTGAGGAACTTAATGACCGCGCGATGCTCAATTTTTTTCATTTGACAATATTCTTCCGACACGATGAACAAAACGACGCGCCAAAAAAATTTAAAGGCATTAAAACAAATGAATGTAACGATTTTTAATAAAGGAATAAACAAGGAATATGTAAATATTGCGGACACACGTGGTAAGGTCATGTTCTAAAGAGCGTCAATGTGTAATGAATCACAGTCAAAAGTTTCTTTTGGAAGCATCAAAAAGATTTCAAATATCTAGTCAAACCTACTACAGTATACTGTATACCATTCAGGGGAGTTGTAACTGCTGATATGATAATATAATGAATGAATTGTGCATTCCGAAGAGCGGAGCATTAATGACGAAAAATTATTTAGATTCATTGCATTAATTTCACGGATAGCTAACGACAATTTTGAAATAACATCCTGTCCTATCCTAAAAAAGGGGCGACTCAGCCCGACAATATGGACAACTTTTGCTACTAGAAGTTACAAAAATAGTTTTGATAATCCTATACGAAAGTGCAGCCGGCCGGGTAATTTGTATGAAAATGATGAATATATTTTCTAATTTTCAGCATTAGTCCTAAAGGAAAATTATTTCTTACTGCCGGGCTGAGTCACCACTTTAAAATCGCACAGTGTTTTAATATCACATTGTATGCAGTACTCGTAATAGATTGAATGCCTAATTGCAACCTACTAAATAATTCATAGGTCTATCTCAGCCAATTTGAGTTGTAATTTGGTTCAGATCCGACCTGCCCATTAAATCAATGTAGCAATTGATGGCCGACCATCAATTTGAGACCAAAGACCCAACTAATAGAGGGTCAAGTCCTTACAAGGGCTTGGGTTAATTTTCAGGGGCTTTAGAATGTTATTAGGAACAATTGCGTGTGATTTAGTGATATCTACCATGTTAGTCGGGAAGAAAAAAAATTGACCAAGTACGAGTTGAACTCGCGTGGAGCAGGTTCCGTACAATGCCAAAGTCAAATGTCACATTTGATATGCTCATTATTTTTACTTAACAGAATTCTTATAGTATTTTCCAGTCAAGCAATGAACAAGGTATATTTTCTTCTTTTTTTTTCTTCAAAACTAGGTTTAGTACAGTAAGACATGCATTTTTTGCCCCCGATAATGACCCTTATTTTAAATAAATATTTCTATACTTTGCACATCTGTGGTTAAGTTATAGGATTTCACCATCCTACTAAATTTCATCTGATTTGTTCCAGCAGATTTGGAGCAAATTGACTGTGATAGACAGACAGACGCACGAGTGATCCTACAAGGGCTACGTATTTTTTTTTACTGCTCCCTAGAAACGAACCAACTGCTTCTCATTTCATTTCATTTATTACATTGCATTACATATGATTCAACACATAAATATATCATAAAACATGCACCTTGTCAGGCATTGCAATGAGACGAGAGGAAGGTAGACAATATATAGCTAAGAATCTTGTAAATATTCTATCTTCTTTTCCAACCTTATTTATTTAAAGCCGAATAAATCTATTTTGTCGGTAAAGAAAGGCACCCGAACTAGGCTAATTCCCCACCTTTTCTAATTAAATAGTTAACAAAGTCGCGTTTCCCACTTTGTGTAACCACTAACTACTTGCGAACTACTTTCAGAATTGGATTTAGCCCGGAGTTTGCGAGTAAAGTACTTTAGAGAAAATCGTGAGCAAATCACAGTTTTCTCTAAAGTACTTTATTGCTTCCGACCCAAAAGGAGGGGTTTCGGCATTTCAAATAATAATTAAAACTAACTTAAAATATAGACGTTCTTTTGTGCAGACAAGTTTTCCCCAACGGGTATGGTCAAAATGGTACCTTTTCAAAGGTATTTTCTGGACGTCCTTGTATCTTCTTCTTCTTCTTCCTCACCTTATGTGGGGTCGAGACAGCATATAAAGCTTGTTCCATTTTGCTCTATCTCGAGCCATCTTCTCTGTTACCTTCTTTTTCCCCATGTCCTCCTTCACACACTCCATCCATCTTTTCTTTGGCCTGCCTCTATTTTGGTTTCCAGTAAATTTCATATTTAGTACTTGTCTAGTAATATGGTTCTATTCCCTCCACATAACATGGCGTCTGGACGTAATTGTATCTGAAAGAATAATGTTTGATTGCATTTTGTTAAAACTATATACCGTACAAAACTGATATTTTGTGTCTCTTTGAACTGGACCTTGGCAGAATCACAGAAACTTCTGTTGAAGCTATTAATCAAAATCTTCAAAATAGAATAAATAAATAAATATAAATATATAGGGACATATAACACAAATTGAGCTAGCCCCACAGTAAGTTGTGAACTTGTGTCGCAGGATACTAACTCAACGATACTATATTTTATAATATACTCTTATATAGATAAACATCCAAGACCCAGGTCAGTATGAAAAAGATCTTTTTCCATCTTGACCTGACCGGGGATCGAACCCGGGACCCCCGTGTCGCAGGCTAGCGTGTTGACCGCTGCGCCACGAAGATTGTATCTGAAATTAAATATTCTCATATCCCATAATGCAATCAAAGGATCATGTTTGACTGCTACTTGTTAAAACTGTATACCGTACAAAACTGATATTTTGTGTCTCTTTGAACTGGACCTTGGCAGATTCACCGAAACCTCAGTTGAAGCCATTAATTAAAATAGAAGATATTAAGTTCAGCAGACGTACGAATTTTGAACAAAGCATATTGCTTATAACTAATTTTATGCATTTACAATGCTATTTTTATTATATTCCTTTTAAAATAAAGAAGTAAGATATGGAAAATAGCATTGTATATGCATAAAAACACTTATAAACTATTGTATGGCTTCCTACATATTAACTGATTTTCAACTTCATTGTAAAATGGGTTAAATCAGATACCACACTTGTAAAAGTGAGGTACGAGTACGAGTTTGACTCCGTGGCGCAGCGGCCATCACGCCTGCCTGCGACACGGATGGTCCCGGGTTCGATCCCCGGTCAGGTCAAGATGAAAAATAATCTTTTTCAGATTGACCTGGGTCTTGGATGTTTATCTATATATGTATTTGTTATAAAATATACTATCGTTGAGTTAGTATCCCATAACACAAGTCTTACATAAGAACTTACTTTGGGGCTAGCTCAATCTGTGTGAGTTGTCCGTATATATATTTATTTATTTATATCTTATTTCTTTATTTTAATAAAAATATAATAAACCATGATGGTTTGGGAGAAAAGGAAAAACATAGAATATACCAGCTGCTTTTCTTCCCGCGCAGACCGTAAAAGCCGGTCAAGGGATAGGGCGAACATCTTAGGAATCACGTCATAGGCGATGCGGCTAGCAACCCATCACTTTTTATTCCGTTTTCCACCTTAACGCCCACTAACACGCTAATCGTGTCCTTTGAGTTTTATGACTTTGGGCTCTGTCTACCCCGCAAGGGATAAAGACGTGATAATATGTATGTATATGTTATAAAGCATTGCATCATCAAAATTAATTATTCCATGTTAGTACAAGTATTACGAGAAATGATACCAAAATGTTTCAACAAGCGACAAACACAGCTGACATGCAACATTAGTTATAATTTAATTTGTCATGCAAAAGCAAGCGTAATTCGGATATTCTGAGAGAATACACGTGCATTCAGTTAATTAATTTTCACTCGGGATTTCACTAAGTTACACCCATTTCGGTAAATGTATTTTGTAACGGTAATTTTGATAAACGATGATTTTACCAGCTTATACATAAAAATGAGTTTTAAAACCTTTCAATACGGCCATATGATATGAAACGCTACGAGTTGTTTTCTTTGACGGAAAATTCATTTTATTGACCATTTTTGGTATAAATATGCTATAATTATGCATTTTGAGCGTGTTCTGCTTTTTAATATTAAAAACAACCGTCAAAAGCATTCTTTAACGGCATATGTATGTAGGTATGTACACATAGATTTAAAAAAAAAAAATTTTGTCTCTCTGAATAGATGTCGCATAAAGCCATTTTTGTATGAAAACCTAGTATGTCAAGCCGGGGGGGTGTGAAAAAGAGGAAAGGGGGACGGGTTTATAGGGCTGCTATTTTTGAACGGGTGATATCATGAAGACGTACAAAAATTTACATAGAAATCGTTCGTTTGATTTTTCAAACAACCGAAATTCAAACCAGCGTACTTAGTCGCCAGTTTGAAAATAGCACTCATGACTTTTGACACTGCTGTCACAAGTGATGTATCAACACCGCGTAATATCGATATCGAAAACACAAAACAAACCATTTTGTTGCAATCACAGATTTAATGTAGGTATACAGATCTGCGGTTGCAATTTAGAAAACAAAGGTTTTTGAATATGAAATTATGTTTTCTATTATCATTGCGTAGCTACCTAAGAGTGCAAATACCATCAAAATTAGTTTATTAGTCATCATTGTCTGAGCTATTTCCTAATAGCATCATAAGCTTTGTTGTTCCGCTATTATGACCGTATTTATGCGGTAATGAGAATTGGCAAAGTTTTGCGGCACGGCTGTTATGGGACAAATGAAAAAGATGTAGAATGTAAGTGAAAGTAAAAGCCGGCAAAGGGAACGGGCGAAAATATATTAAACAATATCAAAAGATGATGCGGCTAGCAACTTATCACTATTTTAATTCCGTTTTCCACCTATATACAAACATGCTAAACGTAGCATTTGGGTCCGACCTTGAGCTCTGGCTGCTTGTAAGGGAAACAAACGTGATTATATGAATGTATGTTGTGGGTTGTATGTCCGTGGGTAGCTTCAGAACGCCGGACATACACATGTGAAATTTAAGTTAAAATATTTAGCCGTGCCAGACATCGAATCTGTTACCCTCTCTTGCTTGTCTGCTACACGACAAAACTTCACTAGGCTGAGTAGTTTGAGGTCATTATTTTAACTGAAAGTAAATGAGAATTCACACTGTGAAACGATGTTCATTTTTGTCTAAACTCTTTCAGTATCTGTGCTTATTATTAAAGGTGAGGCTGAGAAAGATTAGTTGGAAGTTTTATCCCCTAGATTACCACTTTAAGGACAAACAAGTTTGACTGGTAACATGTTGTATAGATATATCATCATAATCTGAGCGTATTAAGGCATTCATGCCAATATATAATTTGGCAAATATATGAAGAAGAAGTACTGTCTATAAAGAAGTTTACTAAAAGGCCGGTTAGGATTTTAAAAATAAAATTACTTTTACTTTGATTATTTGACATTGTCAAAAAAAGGAGAAATACGAAAAATTAAATATATATTTCTAAGAAAAAAGAATAATGAAAACTAGCAAAAATTAAAGGCATTGCATTAGAAATATTTTGAAATCAAGGATTGACAGGATATAGAGGTAAGACATGGTCTGTTATATGAGTTAGTAGAATCGGGTCACAATTATACTTCTGGTACGCTCCTTTGTACTCATGTCGTATTCATGTACATTGTTTATCGATATATTGTAAGAGTAAGTAGGGGCATCACTATTCGTACTATCTTCTCTTACTTACTAAGGATTTTGACATTTAAAATGGCGTATAAATACATTTAATTTTTTTAAATAAAACATACATTGCCTTACTTACATGTGAAAAGTAACAGGTCGGGATAACATTTTAATATTTCTGTCAGTATTTTTGCAGGATTTCACTGCACAACTAGGCATGTTTACGGCTATAAACAATTAATTTCGTTCTGATATTT
Source organism: Rhodophaea formosa (assembly GCA_963082605.1). NCBI lineage: Eukaryota > Metazoa > Arthropoda > Insecta > Lepidoptera > Pyralidae > Rhodophaea > Rhodophaea formosa. The sequence continues at coordinate 5,150,741 of OY720225.1, read as the reverse complement.
GCACTTCGACAGACGTCAGATGACTGGGGTCGCGAGAAAGCCGCGTGTATGTTTTACGAGTATAAGTCGTAGGACAGATCAAGCAATATTCACATTCTAGAGAGTATTATTATTATATACTTCTATGTATGTAAATGTATGTATGTGTCAATGCCATTGTTGCCTCCTGTAGCTAAATGGCTTAACGGGTGTCATTCGATTCGTATTCTTACCTGAAATGTCATACATAAGTTATGTAACGTCAGTAAAAACTCAATATTGCGGTCGTAAACTGTAAAAAGTGCTGTGTGGTTCCCGGCAGATTAGAAACCAATCCAAGTCTTCCCGTGGATGTCGTAGAAGGCGACTTAGGAAAAACAACCTGTCTGGCCAGCGTGGAGAGTGTAGACCAAATCCTCTGACTGCTCTGGCTAATATATGGCTCTAGTAGTACAGAGAGGGTCGTGCTCCTCCAGTGGAGACTAAAAATGACCTGATGATGATGATGATGATGATGAAACTGTAAAAATGGCTGTGACATACGGACAGACAGACTGTTTTTTGCCATTTGGCTACGGATCCCTAAAAACGGTAGTCAGGATTCAGGATCGTAGTCAGGATCCTTATTGGAATAAAACTATTTGATTAATGACTGACCTGACGTAAACAAAATCCATTTGTAGTGAGCTCACGCTCTACCAGTCGTTTTCAGTAGTAGCATTAGCAACAATCATGTGACGCAGCGCGGCCTGACGGTAGACCTGTGGTTCTGCTTGGCTGCTATGTCAATATGCACTTTCGCTGGTTTGTTTGCATGTGGGCCTAAAGACCCCGTGACTGTGAAGAGCTAATCCATTTACAACTCGTCATTTTTTTGTGTGTATTCATAATCGTAATTCATAATAGTGCGTAATCATCATCATGCAAGAAGTCTACTGCTGGACATAAGTCTCCATCCACAAGGATTTCCAATACGGTCTGCATCCAGCACCTTCCTGTGATCTTGGTCAAGTCGTGTCTAACGCTGCGCTTGTCGTACGTGGTTGCAATGCCAGAAACTTTCTTCCCCATTGGCCTAGCATAGCTCTATACAACCCCTTTAGCAACCTTGAGCTTTCTAATGAGGTCCATAGTAAGGGACCACGTTTTGGATCCGTAAATCATCACTGGTAATTTGTGTGAATTAAATTCCACAAATACACAATCCTCTACAGAAAGCATGAGTAAAAAAAATTTTTATACAAAAAAAAACTGAAAGCTTTAAACAGCATTCCAAAAAAATTGGGAAGCTCTTTAAACCACTATTACCAACTATTGTTGTACATAGCCACTGCTTTTAGCCATAAAACTTTGATTACCCAAGAGAACCACAGGTTCGTTTACTACACCATAAAAGTTTAAATGTCACGAACCGACACTTTGAAAACCACAAGGAGTATGTCCACTCTGAATGTATGATCCGTCCCAAAAGTTGCGATAATTTGGAGTTCTTCGTCGTGTCAAATTCTGAATATTTTATGTTCAATTATTTCTGACCAATAATCTACAGCAACCCTCGCTTTGGCTTTTGTAGAATACAGATGTTATGCAGGATTTGGATTTTGATTCAGTTGGATTCAGTCAAATATGCACATTGCACATTAAGAGAGTATCCTAGCGGTACGTTCTCGTAAATCTATCTCTCTAAATCTAGTTTTCTATTTTCTCGCTGAAAACTGCTTCTAGCGGCACAATTCTTTTTTCATAAAATCTATTACTAAAATAGGTATGTCTCTATGTTTAATTTTTTTTTAAACTGTTTAAAAGAAAAATATTTTTTAAAAAGCAGTTTTTTAGGAAAACATAATAAATAGTGGCATAGGTACCTATTTTAGTACCAGATTTTACGAAAAAAAAATTGTGCCTCTAGAATCAGTTTTCAGCGAGAAAATAGAGGAATACATTTGTATGGAAACCATACTGAAAAAATACTGCTAGGATATGCTCTTAAGTTGTTCAGGCAAAACTAACGAGAGTTAGTTTATACGTATGATCCGCTGTGAATATTATGATTGTCGTGGACAAACCCGCTTTGACACCGCAGTTTAGAACTTTCAGTTGGCATGACAATGCAAAAACTTTTACAAGGAGTCAGCTGTTTTTGAGATTGCTAGAAGTTTGTTATCAATCGGGAAACTATTTAAGACTACCAAATTGTGACTGTGTATTTTTTACACATCCATTTAACTGCCTCCGTGGTCCAGTAGTTAAGGCGTTTGCCTTGTTGACCCGGGGGTCGTGGGTTCGATTCCCACGGGAAGCATACTTTGTTGTTTCCAGTTTGGTTAGGACATTGCAGGCATAGACCTGATTCTCTGATAATAAGGATAATTCCGTGCTTCGGAAGGCACGTTAAGCCGTTGGTCCCGGCTGCCATCTGGTAGTCGTTAAAGGAACCACGTCAGAGGCCGAGAGGTGGTTCCGAAGAACTCTGACACCAGGGTGTGCATAGTCGACTGACCGTGTCACCTACTCGAAATGATGATACACATCCAAGGCAGCATTAATTGTTTTTGTATTCCATTTTTTTTTTTCATCTTATGGCTTCCAACGAAGGCTCGCTGATTTTGTCAAAGTCCAAAGAGAAACAAAGTATCTATCGGTGTTGTATGATATAAAGTTAACAAGTATCAATCAAAGATGGCGTAGTTCTTTTGATTGCTTAATGGAAGCTTCTAGTGACAAATTCATAATATGAGTCCATATGACCGTTTACTTTAACTATTTCACACATTGTTCACTAGCGAGCATTTATGACACCAAACTACAACAAGTTCATAATAAATTCACAAACACTAAAATCTATTTGCAAAATGATCTAAGGCAGACCCCAACTGAACCCCATGCCTTCCCACCAAAAATCATTTTTTGTTATACGGCTGCGATAAAAAGTCAATTTTTGACATTTTAGATAAAAAAGCAAAATAACTTTATAATATCACACGAAAATTTTGATAAACCCGTATATTTTTCACGCCTTTAAAATTCAGACATTCTCGGCTTTCGCCCAAATTCGAATAATTCAAGAGTCCTATTATCAGTGGCCATTTGTCCCGGAAATTATCCCTTCCTGCCGCCGTAAGGGATTTGCCATAGAAAGTATAATTTCAATCCTATGTGGAGTTGGGAAAGGCTGGGTGCTATTATAAATGAGTTTCCGAATAGCTATTCAGTCTTATTGTTAGGTACTTTTTGTGAAATGGGACAAGAGCGTTGCTGGAAGACACAGACTCCTTTTTAGGGTTCCGTAGTAAACTAGAAACCCTTATAGTTTCGCCATGATTGTCTGTCTGTCTGTCCGTCCGCGGTTTTACTCATTTGAAAAAAAATATTGTTAAGGTTGCTCCCGTAGGGGTAAAGTGGGGGAGTTATTTTTTTTCTCTACTTACCCATCGTGTGGGGTATCGTTAAAAAGGTCTTTAAAAAATATTGTGAGGTTGAGAACACTATTTTTCGATTTAGAAATATTTGGTTTTATTTGAATTGGATAAATGAAAATTTCCCCCCCCCCCCCCCCCCTCTATCAGCTAAACGGTTATATATGGATGCGTGAAAAAAATTACAGCAGTAGTATATATACTGAATTTGAAAGGAAAACTATCAGAGCTGAGTTCTACGTGCAAACTAAAAAGCTATAGGCAACCAACTTATAAAATGTACTGGAAAATGTAAAATTTCATACAATTTTCATTGTTAGATGTTATTGGTCGTTAAACTGTGAGGTGCGATTGTAAACAGTGTGAACTCAAAGTTGTCATTCGCAACTACGGAACCCTACACTAAGCGTGGCCCGACACGCACTTGGCCGGTTTTTTTGAAGGTTATAATAGATTAATTAATTATGTGCCTACATATACATACCTACTTAATACAGGTACATATACTTTTTAATCTCTAACGGGATAGTCTTAGCCGTGATAATGGGCGTGTAGGTGGACAAGAGTATTAAAATAGTAATAGTGTGTTAGCCACACCGTCTATAATATTTTTATATCATTGAAACTAACGTGAGATAAAAACTCACTCAAAAGTCACTCACGTGCCTTTTGCCACACTCGTGGCTAAAGTTTCGAACTTGTCACGATTCCGAAACTATAGGGAAAGTATCCTGTATAAAGTATACAGGATACTTCCCCTATAGTTTTGAAAAACTTAGCAATATTTTGATGTTGGAATCAAAACCCATAATAATATATAAACCCGGAGAAATAAAAGATAAAAATGAAAAAGAAATATTAGACCTCCCATACAAATTTACGAATCAGCTAGTCCAAATTCTATGGAAGGCACACATATTTCTTTTTTAGGGTTCCGTATTAAACAAGGAACCCTTATAGTTTCGCCATGTCTGTCTGTCTGTCTGTCTGTCTGTCTGTCCGTCCGCGGTTTTACGCAGAGACTATAAGTACTAGAAAGCTGTAATTTGGTATGGGTATGTATATTAATCATGGCAAAAAAGTGGTAGAATAAAAAGTTGAAAAAAAATTTTTTTTAGGGTAGCTCCCATACTAGTAAAGTGGGAGAGTAATTTTTTTTTCTCTATTTTCCCATCGTGTGTGGTATTGTTAAATAGGTCTTTCAAAAATATTGTGAGGTTGAGAACACCATTTTTCGATTTAGGGATCCGTTTCCGAAATATTTGGTTTTAAAGTGCGAATTTTTGTTAGAGGTAAGTGTCCCCCCCCCTCTATCTGCTAAACGGTTATATATAGATACGTAAAAAAAATTACAACAGTAGTATATGTACTGAAGTTTAAAGGAAAACTATCAGAGCTGAGTTCTAAGTACAAACTAAAAAGTTATAGGCAGCCAACTTATAAACTGTAAAATTTCATACTATTTTCATTGTTAGATGTTTTGGGTCGTTAAACTGTAAGGTGCGAGTGTGAATAGTGTGAACTCAAAGTTGTCATTCGCAACTACGGAACCCTACACTGCGCGTGGCTGGACACGCACTTGGCCGGTTTTTTAATAATTTTTACCTTTTTCTTGTATATGTGTATTCTATTGGCGATTCTGATAACACGCGGTATAGTTGACAATCCCGACGAAATAACACATGAGTGACCCGTTATACATAATATAACATTGGAAAACATGCGTTGTGCAGTACAATACCGCTTTTTCTGCAATCTGCTTGGAAAGCAGCCTAAATTTAGCAATAAGTAAATTATTGGCGGCATTTTTTTTGTTGTGAGAATTGGGAACTTAAATATGAAAATTCAAAGTGTTCAAAGCAACTTATCTATACTTGCATATAATAAAACAGTAAAAATATTTTGTCTGTACATTTTGTATTTTTGACTGAAATGGATAGAGGGACACTTAAAAAGAATAATAGTAGTCTTCTTCTTATCGTGTCGGTGGCTCAAAAAGTCTAAAATAATCCTATATTTTATCCCTCCAGTATTTAGCAGCAGCCAATGCAATTTTATCTAGTTCGTATTAAGGTATATTAATACGCTGGAGTCATATAGTCCACGCGAACGAAGTAGCTGCATCAGCTAGTTATAAAATAAACGTTTTAAATCTGAAACTATTTTCCCGATGCATTCGACCATTTCTTAACCTGCTCAAAATAATTATATCGGAAGATTATCAGCCTGTATAGACGGCAATCCTGACAAAATAACACGTGAGTGACCCATAAATGAAACATTTTTCCTGATATATTCACCCACTTTCTCGACCTGCTTTAAATAATTATATGGGAATATGATCAGCTGTACCAAGCGTTGTGAATATGGCAAAAACCCGCTATGATGGAAATTCTTCTGAAAGGAAATATGTGCGATACTAAAACATGTATTAAACCCTCTTGTACTATATTTTACACTATTAAGAGGGCCCTGGATGCGCTTGTCTCCATAAAAACGGAAATAAGGAACTGTAGCAATATTTGAGATAAGTTGATTGAATGCTTAATTATTATCAAATATTGCCACGGTTCCTTATTTCCGCTTGTATGGAGACGTGCGCGTCCAGGGCCCTCTTAACTAATTCTAATTCTGATTCTTATGGTATACGTATGATCGCAATGGACTTCTTGCGGCTAAGACGATAATTATCAGCTGGTATATTACATTTTTTTTCCATACCAGCACGGAAGGTTAAAGTAGTAATAATGGGCACGCAGCCATAATCATTATGACGTCAAACCGGTCCTGGTATCCGTGCCAGAGAGACAAGTCAACACTCTCTACACACATCTTAACACCATACATTTTCTATTATACTTGAAAATTAACATGCTCTTACCATGTCCTCCGTTTGTTGAGAGTTGGAGAAATTATAGGGCATTGTTATAAAATGTTGTCTTGGCAAATGTGCAAATGGTTACCAAGAAACATACAAGATGAATGCATGTCCTCTTGAACTGTGCAATGTCCAATCGGCGATACGTCATCATCATCAGGTCTTTTTTAGTCGCCACTGCAGGAGCACAACCCTATCTGTATTACCAGAGCCATATATTACCTAGAGCAGTCAGAGAATTTGGCCTACACTCTCCACACTGGTCACACGGGTTGGAGAGGTCTCTTTGATGTTTATAAGCTTTGTTTAGCTTGTGCTTCCTTAGTCGCGTTCTACGACATCCATGAAAAGACTTGGAGTGGTCCTATTCTACTCTGCCGGGATCCACACGGCGGCTCGTAAACTATACCTATTATTACGAGTATCGCTACGGGACTTACCGCGATTGTTTTTGAGGTTTGTCTGATATTTCGACAACATTGCAGCTGCCATCTTCACTAACCATCTGAAGAACTGCGGTGGATGGTGAAACTGTCAAGGGAAACCGTATACGGTTCGCCTTGACAGTTCCGGTAGACCGACAGGTCTACCCTCTTTACTTACCCACAAGACTGGCGGTGGGTGACTGGGCTCTTCACTTCTTACCCACAACACTGGCGGTGTCCGTACGGGAACAGGGGTACTATTTTTGAACGCGTGCCACTCGTCTTCGAACGATTTTTCCATACAAATTCGTTCGAAGACGAGTGGCACGCGTTCAAAAATGGCACTCCTGTTCTCTGGAATGCGTATGCACCTTTCAAAAACAATCGCGGTAAGTCCCGTAGTGTTATTAAAGTGATTGTAACCGCGAAAGCATAAATTCATATATCAGAACCTATAGCCGTCACTTTTGTAGTGTTTCGTTGTAAACAAGAAACCCTTTATTTTCTGATTCTGTCTGTCTGCGGTGTATCTCAGAGACTATGTTTAATACTAGAAAACTTTAATTTGATTTCTTCCACGATGGTCTGGGAGAAAAGAAAAGACGTAGAATATACCAGCTGCTTCTCTTCCCGCGCAGGCCGTAAAAGCCGATCGAGGGAATGGGCGTGAGGAATCATGTCAATTGGCGATGCGGCTAGCAACCCATCACTGTTTTGATTCCGTTCTCCACCAAAGGCCCATACCAACATGCTAAACGTGGCCTTTAGGTTTTATAGACCTGGGCTCTGTCTACCCCGCTAGGGAAAAAAGACGTGATAGTATGTATGTTTAATTTGATGTGTATATAAAGGCCCACAAATGCTGAAATAAATTTAAGAAAAACATTTTTATCGTTCCTTCCATACATGTTAAGTGCAGTTGTAATTTTGTTTATACTACACTTACTCAGAAAATGTCTCATAGCTCGTACATAAATAGGTTACAAAGTTCGTGATTTCTCCTTTCTAAATGTGCGACGGGAAAAGTTATATGGAACTTTATTCCTGCCCTCTGTAGCAGGGCAGGAATATTGTATGAAAATCTTTTCCTGCCAAGCCCTTCGTTGCGCGTCGGGCTTAAACATACTCTCGAGCAAAAATAGATCGTTTTCTCCTCTCGATGTACAATGTAGTAGTTGGTAGTTAATTCTACGAATAAGAATAAGTTAATTCCTTATTGTAAAGATAAAGATAAAGATAAATTTATTTGTTAAACATGTGTACAATTGTTGTTAATAAATACATTTTTGAGTTCTACATGTTTTACCATTTTTGGTGTACAAATATAGTGTTCAAATACCTAGCTTGTCATGCATACTATTATATTAATATTAAAATAACCTACTAATAAATAAGGTAGTGTGTAAGGTGTGTTATTTGATTGGTCTTTCAAAATAGATATTTAATTTAAACGCCATTTTTCGATTTGATTTGTAATATATTATGTTCCAATTCCTAGTTTTTGTTGGAATCAAGTCTTTTCTTGAAACTCATATTGTGACTAAAAATCTGAAAATAAAAACCTTGTCAAAAGATTAACATCTTATGCCAATGTCCGTGACTTCGTTTCCTATAATAAACTTAATCTCTACTTGGTAATATGACTCATCAAGAAAGCGATGACAAATAAAACGGTAAACTTACGCTTTTCTAAAAGGATAAAACTTTCTAAAGGTAAAATCCACATTGTTTGCCATTGGCTGTATTTGAGTTATTTACTAATGCCAAATCGGGTTTATACGCCAACATACAAAAAACATTATTTTCAGAATGGCCTGGATCTTAGATGTTTGTGTTAGTAAGATACGCCACAACTTACCGTAGAGCTATCATCATCATTATCAGGTCTCTCCACTGCAGGAGCACGACCCTCTCTGTCTGTACTACCAGAGCCATATATTAGCCAGAGCAGTTAGAGGATTTGGCCTACACTCTCCACGCTGGCCAGCCGGGTTGGATTGGTCTCTTTAATATTTATAAGCTTCGTTTAGATTGGTTTCCTAAGTAGCCTTCTACGACATTTACGTGAAGACTTGGAGGGGTCCTATTCTACTCCGCCGGGATCCATAGGGATTCATCTTTTCTATATTGCATCTATGCAGCCGAAATAAATAACTTTCTCTTTATCACAGTTACCATAAAGTTTTAAATCCCAAGAATGTGTAACACTTCCGTTCAAGGTTAATGCATCTAAGTTCGCGTTTACACGAGCTAAAAATAAAAGCAACCGGTAGAAAGCAGTTAATGATTTGCATTCGTTTACGTTCAACCCGCACGCTTGCACGCCATTTCTCTAAACAGTGGCCATGTTAAACGCTGAAGCGGGAGCGACTTATATTTTACTTACTTCAATAATTCATACGGATATAACAAAATATTTCTAGTAATATCTCTATTCCTTTCATTTTCCTTAGGAAATAATGAGATTAACTAAATAGAACAATACAAGTGCGGATCAAATTCTGAAAATATAAGTGGGTCGCTAAGATCAACTTACTTTGGATACAATATAGAACTACTTACAACGTGCTGAATGTAAAAAATCCAGATTTTGTATAACAATTACTGCCTGTACTAAACTTACCAATAAATAATGAGTGCCTTATAAACTGTATGTAGGTTATTGTTAAACAAACTTATTTTTCCTAGAACTTTTCGTATATCTCTTAAAATGTTCAGCGGCGGTTAACTACAAGGGTTTCGACAAAGAGATTCCCAACTTTATTAATTAACAATACCGCACTTGTTAAGAACAAATAACTAGAAACTGTTTAGAAATAACTCGATAACTTTGAGGTATTTTAACTCCGCAACTCAAACTTTTCAAACCTGTTGTTCTATTTATCTATTATTTCCACGGCTTCACGTCGATTTAGAACAGTACTTTTCCAGAATAGTACTCTTTGTTTTTCTTTCGCTGTACCCCAAACACTCGTATGCTAAATTTCATAATGATCGGTTCAATAGTTTAGTCATGAAACCCTAACAAGCAAACAAAACCAAGCTCAATCAACCAAAAGTTGAAAATCCTACCTTGCTAGAAGGGATATGTTTATGTGTACCAAATGGATACGTGTCCAGGCGTCGCCGGCCGCAACTGTTTGTAGTGCCGCGAGCGCGGACCAACTTACTCAAAGAGGCGCCACTATCATGTGCTCTTCGGACTTTGAACGTTATAGCGCAGAAAACCGATTTGTTTTTTTGCACATTAAATGAATTCACAAAGGTAACTCTATTCGTTTTGTGCTACGGCAATTAAGGTATATAAATATTTGTTGAATGGGCACAACTATTGCATTAGGTATACAGCCTGTAAAAATAGTTGTAAGTTTGAAAATAAATAAATAAATAAATACTTTTTAAAGTCTATGTAGCTACATAGACTTTAAAAAGTAGCTTGGTACATAGCTATGTACTCCCAAGCGAGCTTTCGCTTCTTTACCGGACTTTTGAGGTAAGGGTAGAGCGCCCTCGTGTACCAAATATTATCACGAGGAAATATTTAATTGCTTATTTGCATTGAATACGCTTCAAAACTACTTGACCGATTTTCAAAATTCTTTCACCTATAGGAATTTAATTTATCTCCGGTGGTGGTGAATATGGCTTCCACCGAGATTTCAGTGGTTCTGCCAATGTCCAGTAAATTGAGATACTAAGTATCGGTGTTGTACGGTAAAGTTGCAAGTAGCATCAAAGATGGCGTACGTTCTTTGATGCCTCGTGGTCAGGAGCTTATGGTGACAAGTCTATACAAGTCCAATATAACAGTCCACTTTAACTATTTCACAAATTTTTCCATGAGCACGAGCATTTATAACACCAAACTACACCAATTTCAAATTATAAAGTCCACCAAAATCAATTTGTAAAATCGTCCAAGGTAGACCCCAACTGCACCCCTTGACTTCCCACCACAAACTCGATATAGGCTTTAATATACGCGGATGGAGTGACGGGAAAATTGCTAGTATCATCGCTTCAACTTACACTTTACACCAACACCGAACGTCATTGAGCGAAAGTAGTGGACAGTGGGTCGGGCGTCTTCGTTCAATATTCATTATTAGCGATAAATATTCAAATATCTGGCTTGGGAGGGCGGGACAGGAATTTGGGTGAGTTACTGTTATTATAACCGGTTTTAAAAACGAGTATTTAAGGGGTTTTAACGATCGATGTTATGGGCGGATCGTGCGTCAATCACCAGTTTACATTGTGGAGGCATAACTTGCTGCACCTCTTTAAGGCTAATATAAATTATGCATGTATATCGTTTAATTCCAGTTCGATTGAAAAATGATTTATTCACCACTTAAGATATTCAAAATATATTCGGTGAACGCTTTCACACACATTGTTGACATCAATAATTTACAGTGGACAAAGATATTTACACATAATTACAAATATAAACAAAAATAACTATTAATACTTAGGAATAAAAAAATTAAGAATAATAAAAAACATAATTTAAACTAAATAAAAAATGGAGCCCAGATCGCTGTCATCACAGGGTAATGTACCCAAGAGACTGGCCGCATTTCCACGTTGAATTGCTAGGCTCAGCCGTTGTCCAAAATAGTTTACATAAAACTAAATTTAATGCTGCTTTCAAAGCGGAGTGCAGAAGAAGCGGCAACAAACTGCACAGCGCATTTTCTCCAAGTGACATCAACTTATAATGGAATACATACTTCATGTATATACAGCGTGTTAATTAACCCTCAATATCAATATACACTCAAACAACGAGCTACGTAGCGCAGCGGTCAACATGCCAGCCTGCGACACGGATGGTCCCGGGTTCGTTTTTCGGTCAGGTCAATATGGAAAATATCTTTTTCAGATTGACCTGGGTCTTAGATGTTTATCTATACATGTATTTGTTATAAAATATAGTATCGTTGAGTTAGTATCCCATAACAATAGTCTCGAACTTACTTTGGGGCTAACTCCATCTGTGTGATTTGTCTGTATATATTTATTTATTTTATGGGACGCCTAATATTTTGTAAATTTATCTATAGAAAAGGCAATAAAAATAAACTCAATAAACAGACACTTCATCTAGTTGTCACGAAACAAAGAAACGTCACATAAAATGCCCATAAAAAGGTCAATAAAATCATCATAAAATCACTCCAGTTTCCATCAAAATTCAAATCAATGTCATCATCTCACAACCGTATATGCAAAATGTAATCGAATTTCATTTACATAGGAAAACGTGACGAATCTTTTGCAACCTTTTGATGTCCATTTTGAGGTGATTCATGTTTGATTTATATGGCGTCAGTTATGGTGTTATAGAATTTTAAATCATTAATTATTTATTTATTAACACTGATGTTTTAAGTGCGCTCCTTCTTATAGCAAGGAGTGAACGCCTGAACGCTAACATTTTGTTGGTTGGTTAGTTTTCGTCTGTGTAAGTGGCCAACACTGGTGTCAGATTTCCAAGCTACCTAAAGGCATCTGACATAGCTTAACGACTGCCATCAACGATGACAGCCGGGGCCAACGGCTTAACGTGCCTTTCGAAGCACGGAGGAGCTCGTGATATTTTTATGCCACTTGCGGTCACCCATCCAAGTGGGGACTCCGCCCGGGGTTGCTTAACATGCTAATATTTTGTGTACAATAATTAAGTAAACTGGTCCTTTCGGTTCTAATTCAACCTTCATTAAATAATTACATTTTAATTTAAAAAAAAAGAAAAATTATTTATTAATCCTTTGACTGTTCTGACTTTAAATGTATGGCAGGTAGTACAGAGAGATCCGTGCTCCTGCAGCATAGACTAAAACAGACCTGATGATGAAAAAACATACAATGAACATAAATTCGTTTTTACTTATTTTATGATAATTTATAAGACAATGTATGATGGTTAAGCTTTCAAGCTTGTCAACCAAAAATACACTGTGAAGCGGATGAATGAAAGTGATTGACTAAAATATCACAAAACACATTTCTCACCAGACTACCTATCAGAGCTGTGCGAAAGAGAAATAAAAATAAAGCGATAAGTTATATTATTAGATTTTTCTTACCCTTTTCTTACACACCCAAAGTAGTTTATTCTTTCTTTCAAAAGCTGTCGTAACAAGGCATATTTTTATGACTTAAAGATAAAAGAGGCCCAGAAATTATACCGTTAACGACTAAAACAGACGGAAAAGTCCGGAAAACATGCAAAGGCCCTCGTAAAATTATGTCAGGGAATAGAGATAAAAAGTTAAGCCGTTTAGACGTAGCTACAGACAGATTAAACATGAATTGTATTATGTTTTGTTACTTGAAATAAAATAAGTAGATACCTAGAAAAACTCAAATGTTGTAATGTTTTTATCAGTGACTAGCAAATTTTCCGCAACTTCGTCCGAGTAAATTTTAGCCTATGTCATCCGCAGATAAATTAGCTTTCTATAGGTGAGAGAATTTTGAAAAACGGTTCAGTAGTTTTGGAGACTTTTCAGTGTTTTTGCATTATAGAACACATTGTATGTTGGTTAAGCTTTCATGCTGCATTTCAATCAAAGATATGCTGTGAACTTTTCTAAATGAAATAAACAAACTGAAATATCAAAAAAAATCATTCTTTGCTAGACAACCAATCAGATGCTGAGCGAAGCTTGGAAAATAAAGCGATAGGTTCATTTCCCAAGCTTTAGTTTTTATATTTTTTGCTTATGTGTCAATGGTCAATTCACAACGTGTGAATTGACCATCGACATAAATAAACAAATATTTTTTTTTATTATTTTTTTTTATAAAAGCTCCTCAGCCCGTCAATATAAACAGTTTTTCTTACAGAATATTTTTTTTTTCATAAAGCTAGAGACTCAACAAAAAGACATTTTCATGAGAGTTCAAAAGCTTACTAGCCCGATTGAAATATAGCGTCAAAGAATCTTTAAACGATTCTGGACGTAGTTCAGTTCGGTGTGTACCAAAATGCTCCCAACCCTTTTAAGTACCTTCTAGGGCCCTTATATAAAGTACCTACACGTTCACAAACCACACAGACCGTTGTCAAATCACCGATGACTTATCTTCAAGGGGCCTTTGATTTGAATTTCTCATATACGCCACGCCTATTGAAGGTTGACTTATTCATTCGTGACCTCTCGTACTGAAATTTCCGAATAGCTTTGAATGATTTAGTCCCGATTTCAATACAAAGGAAACAGGATTGTGATAATTAATTAATATTAATGAAAGGTGAAGATATTATTATCAAGGCTTCCCTTTAGATGCCTACCTGCGAACATGTTCACTGTAAAGTGTTCGAGACGTTAAGAGTCGCCTGGAAGCGCATGTCTCCATACAAACGGAAAAAGGGAATTGTAGCAATATTTGATAATTTTGAAGTAAAATTAAGCATTTAATCAATTAATCTCATTATAATTTACGTACGTTCCTATACAGCATGGTTAAAATACCAATGGTTTGAGAATTACAAGCCTTTTCAAATTAGTATGGAAATCTTGAAAGACCTACAATTCTAAAATTTTAGATAATTTAACCAAACTGTATAGGAACGTCCGTAGATAATTAGATTGATTGATTGGATGCTTAATTTTGCCTTAAAATTATCAAATATTGCCACAATTCCCTTTTTCCGTTTGTATGGAGACATCCGCTTCCAGGCGACTCTTAAGTGTATATAACAATGTAATAAACGCGATAAAATCGTATTAAAATTAATTTTATTTAATTACCCTTCAGATTATTACAAAGAGCATTGGACAGCCTCCGAGGCCCCGTGAGTTACGCGCTACTCCGCTGAGGGCTGAAGGTTCGATTTACAGCCCTTGATAAACTGAAGAATCATGTCAATTGGCGATAGGGCTAGCAACCCATTACTATAGTGATTGGTTTCCACTTTTACCCCATTAACATGCTAAACAAGATTTTTAGGCCTTATGGCTTTTTTTACCCCGCTTAATATAAGATAAAGACTGTGAGAATGTAAAACTAAAACAAAAAGTATTTTTTTAGGTAATGTTTGCATAATTTAAAATCTTATGCTAAGGGAACAAATATATACACAATCCGACAAACGCTAAAAAAATTGTCGCCTTCTCTGGCCCAGTGCCGGATTTATATTTTTTATGAGTGTAGGCCACTTTATTTCCGCCGCCCCATGTACATACCTACATATCTTGCTAAAATAATAATTTTCCATTTGTAGTAAAGGGGCCTCCTTTACTACAAATGGAAAATTATTATTTAAATAAACGAATGAAAGTTAAATAAACGGATGAATTAGTCATAAAGAGACCGTAAAAAAGAAACAAGATATACAATTTTTTTATAGGGTTTTATTGAAAGTATAAATAACCATGAGAAAACCAGTGGACGTGTTTGATTTTATCCTGTGAAATCAAGTGACCGTCCTCTGAAATCTACCGCCCCTAGGACGCTGCCGCCCCTAGGCCGCGGCCTATACGGCCTATTTATAAATCCGGGACTGCTCTGGCCGCTCGTGGAATCTTATTGTAAATAGTGACGAAAATTTTGCTCGGGATGCTGTCGTTTTAAGATTGACAATAAGGCTTAAAATCCTAGCAAAGTGTCCCACGCCTGTATCGCATCTTCTTCGTTAGCCTCCGTGGCGCAGCAGTCAACACGCCAAATGGATGGTCCCGGGTTCGATCCCCGGTCAGGTCACGATGAAAAACGATCTTTTTCAGATAGACCTGGGTCTTGGATGTTTATCTATATATGTATTTGTTATAAAATATAGAATCGTTGAGTTAGTATTCCATTACACAATTCTCGAACTTATTTGTCCGTATATATTTATTTATTTACTTATACTTATGTTAGTTTTACACTTCAGTATTATGACTACGCAAACTTATTTATTTGATACGCTTCTTTTTCATAAAACTGTCATTTTCCATCTAAAGCGTTATCAAAAGGATTCATCATAAGAAAGGGCTTGTCAGGCGAAAATCTCGTGTTGCGGATAAAGGTAGAAAAACATTTTGCATATTGCAATATGACATTTAAAAGATTGACTAGAGGGTTAGATGGAAGGATGACTTATGTGCGTTCGACCATGAGTGGCAGGTTACGGCGCTGGATAGGACAAGGTGGAAAACGGAGGGGCAGGCTTCTGCCCAGCAGTGGGACACAAATAGCTAAAAAAATTTACTTTCTTTTTTTATTATACAGTGTGTCATGATCCTCGGCAACTTAGAGGAGTGACTCAGCCCTCCAAAATGAACAACTTTTGCTATGAGATTTATGCTGGGAACTTTAAGGGTGTGTCGAGGGCCATATTACACTTTGTTTATTTCAGGGGGACTCCCATACAACAAACGTGATATTCTTTTTCCTTTTTTGCTCGATAATCTTAAGATGAGGTATTCTAGAAAAGGAAGCTTTCGTATGCGAGTCCGGCTAACACTTGGCCGATTTTATTATATTCAACGATCCGGTGTCACTCACACATTTTTAGTTAGAATATACCGTCAGTTGCAGCCTAATCAGAAGGCAGTCTTCAGGTCGACTGTCACAATGACGATGTGTTGGGTACTAGTGACGTACGAAATTACGAGGTAAAGTCGTGTAAAATTAAAGCTCCGAATCTGTTGGTACCGTGTGGTTTCCAGCCTAGAATTGAGAACCACTCTGACTCTTCCTATGGAGGTCGTAAGAGGGGACTAAACGACAAAGTTATTATACCACTAACAACTCAGTTGCATCAGATGGATCCCAATGAGGGTTGATGTCACACAGGCGGCTGGCCGTAAAACTACAGCCAAATCAAATTATGAAAGTTATACCAGGAGTTCGGCATGGTGCCACCGCATAAAGCCCGCTCCACACTCTCGTCAAGAAGTTTCGTTCTCTGTTCTCGACAAAATCCGCCACCAAATGAATATAGCCGAGACTTGCCGAATATTGCCTCCACACTCTCTTATTTGCCTATTCTCTTGTAGTTTTGCTGAGAGTGTGGAGGCAGTAATTCGGCAAGTCTCGGATATATTCACTTGGTGGCGGATTTTGTCGAGAACCGAGAACGAAACCTCTCGACGAGAGTGTGAGCGGGCTTAAGCTCGGACTATCGTGTCCGGGGCGAACACGGCTCAAGACGAAAACAATAACGAAGAATAAAAAACGCTGAGGGAGACAGAGAATAAAATCCCCATGTTTTTTCGGATCTAACGAAAACCACAAATTGTCCGCAACATAACAACGTTTAATATAACAGTGACGATGAATATTGACGTGCAAAATTGTGAGCGTTTGTATTTGATTTTCACCCCAACCCCATGCTATTCATTTGAATAAATATGTCAATTTTATTCTGCAAAATCATCCCTTTTGCATTAATGCTTAGTAAATCTGTAATCAGGCAGCGTAGGGATAAATTTGGATCAAAATGATATTTTTGACGAAAAAATTTTATCTAGTATTAATCTAATGATTTAAACACTTTTTTAAGGAACCACGTCAGAGGCCGAGAGGCGGTTCCGAAGAACTCTGACACCAGGGTGTGCATGATCAACTGACCGTGTCACCTATACGAAATGATGATGATGAACACTTTGTTTGTTTTAAGATGGTTAATATTACCTGCATACAGTTTGCTAAACATATGCTATCCTAACTGTAAGACTACAATGTAAGCCTTATATCTTGTGTTAAAGCATATTTAATAGAGTTGACGTCAGACCAACGTCCACTATGAAAAAAAAATACGAATAATAATATTACAGAGTAAGAGAAACTGAAATGCTATTATAATAGCGAAGGATCTAACCTCGAGGATGTAACCGGAAGAGGATGGAAGAAGAATCTTTCCCTACAATTTAGCATAACTACATACATTCATATTATCACGTCTTTATCCCTTGCGGGGTAGATAGAGTCCTAGTTCATAAAAGCCAAAAGCCACGTTAAGCATGTTAGTGGGCGTTAAGGATTTTTAGATTACGAATTATTTCATTAAAATAAAATTAAACGCAACCTTTCTAACAGTTAGCAGTGTTCAAAACGTTAAGTGTATAAATAATGTAATAAACGGGATAAGACCTACTGTATAAAACTTAATTTTATTTTAATGTGTAACAATCGCGAAATTAATAGAAACTATTATTTAATGTTAAATCTCTTGAAGTATCGTGTTTTAAACTTGAGACTCCAGTAGAAAATTCGAAGAATTGTAAAAACCTTAAACGAGAGAAAAACAACGCCTCCATTTATTTATTGCAAAGTTTCTAGCTCTTTCGTTTCCGTCAATCAAACATGCATTCAATACATGAATATAAATGTATCTTCACAAAAGAAAACTTTTAAAAAATACGTAAAACTACAACAACTGTAATGTAACACTAGATACACACTTAATAACTGTAAAAGGGAAATTCCTAAATAATTTATTCAGCTTTGTCAACTCTTCATTTCATTAACAGAACAAAGCTCCAAGCGAAAACAAAATGAATATTCTTAAAACAATCGGACAATAGTGAAAATACTACTTCACCTATGCAATGTGTCCATTTTCTATAGATACTTTCCTTGTTTTGCATTTTAGTGAAAGTAAAGTTATTTTTCTTTCATAATATACATTTTTTAAGCCGTGTGCTTCCCAGCAGAGTAGGATAAGATTAAGTCTTCCCGCGGATGACGTTAATAACGAGTTAGAAAACAAGCTAAATAATGCTTATAAACATCAAAAAACCTCTCCAACTTGTCTGGCCAAAGCGGACAGTGTAGGTCAAATCCTCTGACAACTATAGCCATGTAGTCCCAACGCCTTAATCGTACGATTTGTTCTCAGAGATTCGCATAGATGGCGCTACTCATTGCTACACAACATTGTATCTCCCGTATTATGAGAATATAAAAGCATTATTCACTAAATATTGCTTATGTAATTAGAACAATATTTTTGGCTGTAAAATTACACCTTAGTTTTTATAAGTTTTAGGCTAACGCAGATTAAATCAGCCACTCGATACTAGATGGCGGTAGTCTGCACCGCCATACTTGGCCACTCATACGCCTACTTTTCGCCACCTTAATTTGGTCCAATATTTTTGTATGAGGTGGGCAGTCTATACGTTAGTATTAGTGTTAGTCTTTACTCTGGCTAATATATTGGCTCTAGTAGTACAGATAGGGTCGTGCTCCTGCATGACCCTATCTGTACTACTAGAGCTGTACTGTACCACTGTAGGAACAGTGGAGACTAAAAATGAGCTGATGAAGAATATTAAATTTGTTGATTTTCAAATTGACATCCATTAATTATTTTTGGTGGGTACGATTTTTTTAAGAATGTAAAAGAGCGATAGTCTTGCGGCAAAGAGCATATGTCACTTGATATAAGACAAGAATTCTGGTGGAGGAAGCTTACAAAGTAATCTAAATCAAAGTGCGCCCAATAAAGTTGTCATCCCGTGTAGGTTGAGTTGAGTATGGCCAAGACAATATAATACAGAAGTGCTTATAGACTGCCAACTTCATAGAACATTACGTCAATAATTTTTAGTTGTAAAATGAAATATGTATGACAATTAATACGTGTTCTAAGAAACCTATAGAAAATTAACATTTTGATTTGATTTAATAATCTTTGGTGGAACCTTTGATTATTTGTGTACAGTCAAAGGGAGGAACATTATTTCAAATATAGTGCACATATTTTGCCAGCTTTTTTAAGGATCCTCGGGATAATAGAAATAGTTTTACCATCCTGTATACTTTTAATATACCAGTCAAAGCAAACGAAAAATTAAATGAAGATCAGTTTGTTAGTAAGATGCATAACAAAGTAAAACATAGAACCTTACGTAACCTTGGTTAGGATTAGATTGATACTGTAGAGTTACGCAAATACTCGTAAACTACAGCAATAAAGACGACTTGATACAAACTACGAACAAGATACTATTACTTGTATCAAAAGACCGACCGCCTTTTGTTTTCTCTAGTTAAAAGGGACCATAGACAAATATTGGAGTGAGGGTCAAAATGATTAAATGAAATACAATTAAGTTTAAATTTCTATAAGGGGCCACAAATTCAAAGTCAATTGACGCGTGTTCTATGCCCCAATATCCATAAAGATAGTTTTATGGCACTGCGACTTGACAATATAATATTGTCTGAAAAGTGTACGTAATACTTTTTAAAGGAATTAAATCTTTGTTATTCGACCAAAACAATACGCGTAGGTATCTCTAGGCCACAACGGGTGCCAAGTTTATGAGAAAAGTGTGCACAGCTCGCTCAACTTTACGACCCAACGAAAATAAGAAAAATACTGCTGTTACCACAGAACACAGTTCTGTGTTCTGTGGCTGTTACTAACCGCTACTAATTTATTACCGATTAAAGCAGGGTTTCAAAGTTGTTTGTAGTGGACTTCTTTGTGAGTCTGTCACTGTTTTACTTTTATTTCTTAACTAGCTGTTACCCGCGGCTCCGCCCGCGTGATATTTAGCCTATGTCCTTTTCAGTATCCGTACCTTTGTGTATGCACAATTTAATGATGATCGGTTCAGTCGATATGGCGTGAAAGCGTAACAAACAAACAAACTCACTTTCGCATTTATAATATTAGTTAGGATTGTCTATTTCATATCTTTATATTTCACTAGTTGTAAAAATAAATGAAAGAAAGAAAGAAAGAAAAATAATTTATTTGATACTTCAAACATTACAATCTTTTAAGTACAAAATTAAAACTATGTAATCAAAGTATCAAAATGGTGCCACTCAGCATAAGGTAGTGATAACACCACCGCTGGTCTTCCGTGGAACCAGATATAAAAAGGTTGCGCCACCAGACGTTTAGGGTAAAAAGAATAATTTTTCCAGCATGCCCATGAATTTATAACAAAAAATGTAATAATAATATATACTAAGTACTATTGAAGTGTAGTTATATTAATATATGCATATATAGATAAATATTTAGTATTTTATAGTAGTACTATGATAAATATATAGTTATAGATAACACAGAACGACTGCTTAGGTATTACAGATTTGAAAGTCTAAAAGATACTTTTTGAGATGTTTCTTAAATGTAACAACAGTTTTGCAAGATTTTATAGGAGGAGGTAGATCATTCCAACATTTCGTGGCAGCATATTTAAAGCTTCCACGAAAAGCAGCCGATCTGTGTTGGGGATAGATAAGAAGTTTATTTATTCTTGTATTACGTTGTGAAAATTTCAACTTATCAAATAAATATGATGGTTCTTTTGTACTAATGACACCATACAAAAGGGATGCAAAATGTAATTTCCTGCGAGAAAATGCAATAATAATTAACCAAATTGAACTTTAAAACGATTAATGCAGTTGCATTTTTATCGACATTAAAAGATAAATTACATGATACATGTAATTGAAAGATAAGATAGATACTTTTGCAAAGAGATAACAAATTGAAACCGTATGCATTCTTTGTAACAAGACACTCGTTGTTGAAAATGAATCTGGAAAATAAAGTAGTTCTCGTGACTGGAGCAAGCTCTGGAATAGGAGCGGCTATAGCCAAAGAGTTCATTAAAGAAGGAGCAAAAGTTGCTATAGTCGGAAGAAACCAAAATAAATTGAAAGAAGTTACAGCAGAATGTGAAAAGTTGGGAAACAAACCTTTAGTGTTCATTGCCGACATCTCTAAGGATCTTGAGGCAAAAAGAGTTATCGATACAACTGTGAACCAGTTTGGACAACTAGACGTACTAATCAACAATGCTGGAATTGTCGCAGGAGGCAGCGTTGCAGACCAAAATGCTATGCAAGTGTTCGACCAAGTGATGAATATAAATCTTCGAGCAGCTGTGTATCTTACGCATCTTGCCACACCACACCTTGTAAAAAGTAAAGGAAATATCATAAACATATCAAGTGTTGCCAGTTTGAAAGTGACTACTGCAATAAATTTTGCATACTACACTTCTAAAGCTGGTTTGGATCACTTTTCAAGATGTGTAGCGTTAGAACTTGCCCCAAAAGGTGTGCGGTGTAATACTGTGAACCCAGGACCTGTGTATTCTGATGTCTTATTGAGCTCTGGCTTTAATGAAGCCCAAGCACAGGCGCTATGGAATAATTTTAAAACTTCTACTGCTCTTGACCGTATCAGTGATCCTAAGGAAATAGCTGATGTGGTTGTATTTTTATCAAGCGACAAAGCTAAGAGTATTACTGGAGCGTCGTACGTTGTTGACAATGGAATGGTATTAAAATCAGGACTAGAAACGTCCTAAAATTGCTGTTTTAATGAATAT
This sequence comes from Rhodophaea formosa, assembly GCA_963082605.1. Classification (NCBI taxonomy): domain Eukaryota; kingdom Metazoa; phylum Arthropoda; class Insecta; order Lepidoptera; family Pyralidae; genus Rhodophaea; species Rhodophaea formosa. Next base: position 5,128,732 of record OY720225.1, on the reverse strand, counting down.
AGATGTTAAACAAACATACCCTCATGTTGTTTGCTTAGAAAGTCTTTTTTTTTAAATTGGGCAATTCTGTCTTTCACCAAAACTAAATTCTGGTCCTAGCTGTCATCATTGGTGACAGTCGTTAAATAATGTCAGATGCCTCTAGGCAGCTTGTAAAATCTAACACCAATGTTAGCCACTTACGCACACTAAAAAAAGACTAAATTGTTGTACATTTTTTTAAGAGATTTTGTGACACAAACATATTTTAAAACGTAATTTGTACGACACTTTAAGCACCACACCACCTTTTGACCTATGACTTTTCACCTTTCAGTTATTTTTAGTTATTTATTTGTTGTCATCATAGATATCAGAATATTTACGTTGGCATACTATAATTCTAGTACGAGTTTCAGTTAGGCTGACTGCGCTACAAAAGAAATATTTTAAAACTCACGTTTATTAACAATCAGCGACGAGGTCTTGAAAGTCTCAATTTTAAACTTTAAAAAACTTTAAAGTTTCGTTTTTCTACTTTAAGAAACTTCAATGTTTCAGTTTTATACTTTAAAGTTACATTTCGAAAGTTTAAAGACTTTGTGGACCAGTATATTTTGTGAATACTGCTTTTATTTCTCTATGGCACCATCTATACGATGAGTATAAATCGTACCTATTTGGCGTAAGGCTCACTGAAATGGTAAGAAGAGCCACCGGCAAACATGACAATTTCCGAATGTGAATGAATGGGGTTAAATTAAGTTATATAATATTTAGGTCAAACGTATCCAGGCCAAAATACTCATTTGCGTTCACGCTTCCGTATACCCCCCAAATTGCTGTTATTCTCCAAAATAAGGCCAGTTATGCTCTGAATTTCGCAATTAACCCGGTATTATGCCACGTACTTAGTTGTAATTAGACCCACATATGGGCTGGTTTCCTATTTCCATGTGACTATATATGTAGAAAATTAATTATGTGTAGTAAGTTGAAATAGGGTTATGATCTTGGTTACAAATAAATGTTGTTTTGAGAAAGCTTAGATATTAGCTAGTTATTTTAAATAGCCAAAATAAAAAATTATTTTCTCATCACAAAATAGGTACATTGAAAATATTATTTAATTTTTGAAACTGAGACAATACTTTTTTATTATTGTTATCAATCTTTTGTTTTACTTACAATGTATGCCTTGTCCAGTTCATCTTCATCATCAGATTTTTTTAATCTCTACTACAGGAGCACGACCCCCTCAGTGTTACAGCATGCGCCATATATTAGCCAGAGCAGTCAGAAGATTTGGCCTTAATTCTTTACGCTGGCCAGTCGCCTTGGAGAGGTTTGATTGGTGTTTTTAAGCTTTGTTTAACTTTAAAAATATTTAATTATAATAAATAAAAAATTATATCTAATTTGTGTTGTAATCTGTTTCCTAAGTCGCCTTCTACGACATTCACAGGAAGACTTAGAGTGGTCCTATTCTACCCTGCTTGAAACCACACGGCAGTGCCGGGAACCACATGGCAGTCTGGGTGGAATCTTGCAACTCTATTTTGAAGCAATTATTCTTAACTAGTTGAATTAAAATGTTGTGTACTTAAATGGATGACATTACAATATTATTGTACCATAGACCTGATATGATAATAATAAATAAATAAATATACATTTAATACGGGCAAATTATACGGATAATGGAGGAATAATGTAGTCGGGAGTGACCATAGGTACTTCTAAATGAATAAAGATTAACACATTGTGTTTTTGAACGTTCGAGTTTTTTTTTCGAAATTGACATAGTAAACGTCTTGTAGTTTTTTGCCGTAAGTTCCTTGGTGAATGTTTATTCAGTTTTAATGCATCTAAAGATAGACTCATGAGGTATACTGCTAACAAACCAATAAGATCTATCAATGATCAATTACAAAGAAATCTTGGAATTCTTGTTGATGCAACGTATTCATTAGTTCCGAAGGCGATCACACGTTCAATATCTAAAGAAAGTGTGAGACCAAGGAAAGTCTATGCCGCGGATGGGTAGTTTGTCTTCACTTGTTACTCTTGGCATTTATCGAGAATTTAACTTTTATTCTTTATGAATATTTGAGAGAAACGCCTGAATATGTTGAGATTTACTACATGACGATTTACTACATAACGTGACTATATCTAAACATGACGTTTACTAAGAACTATGCTTACTCAGTCCATATATCTATGTAGTTTCGAAGGTTAACTTAAATTGGGAGTTGACGTCGCTTGGTGAAAATACGCTGTGCAAGTCGCCGCTTCTTCTGCACTCCGCTTTAGAAGCGGCGCTAAACTTAGCCATGTTAATTACTGACGTCAACGATTTTCGGTTGTAAAATCACTTATGACAATTAATAAATGTACAAAGAAATATATTATATTAAATATACGTTTTGAATGTTGAATTTTGATTCTTGATACATTTTATGTCAAATTTAAAGTGTGAGATAAAGAAAATTGATAGCGCAGATGGGAAGTTTGTTTTCACTGGTCGTTACTCTAGACATTTATAAATAATTTAACATTTATTCGCAATCATTCGATGGACACATTCTTAAACAATACAATAATAATAAAAAACACGCTTTTTGCACGCTAGTCATGTATTGTCATCAGAACTCAGAGCGTGTGCAAAATTTCATCCTAATCGAAGACCGGGAAGTGGGTCAAATTAAGTTTCCAAGATTTTTTTACATACAAGTGAAGCTAATAAAAGCATTTAAATAAAATTATTTTAATACGGTTTTTATCGCGTTTATTACATTATTTATACACCTAACGTTTCGAGCACTTTACAGTGTTCGTGGTCGCAGGTAGACCTACTTTTTTAAGCATGTTAAAAAAGTAGGTCAACGTAAAAATACAGTATGGTAACATAAATAGCGTATGTATAACTCCTAAATATTTTGGGATACATTTTGTGTCAAATTTAATGTGTGAAACTAAGGAAAGTCAATACAGGCTGATGGTTAGTTTGTTTTTGCTAGTCGTTATTCTAGGCATTAAGAATTTAACATTTATTTTTAATCGATATTTGATTGGAAATTCTAAATATTTTGATATACGTTTTAAAATTTTATGTATGAGGCCAATGAAACTCAATAACGGAGATAGGTAAGTTTGTTTTCACTAGTAGTTTATCAAGAATTTAACATTCGATCACAATAGATGTTTGAGAGAAACTACTGAACCAATTGAGGTACATTTTGCGTTAAAATTAAAGAGTGAGACCAAAGACAGTCTTTTCACTAGACTGTTGATTTTTGGGACATCTACCTGGGAAATCATTAGAAGTGGTTATTCCTGGCTGCTCGCCGAAGTCTTCATCATCATCATGATTACTGAGTCTTCATAGTTAATTAAGCAATAGTAACAGTCATCAATACATATGAAAAGAGACTCCTCTACAACTCTCTTTAATGAATGTCGTAAAAGGCGACAAAAGGGCAATTTTCTGGAAACACATTCAAAAAAGCATGGTATAGATCAGACTTTTAAAAAAATGTTATTTAAAAAATAAAAACCTGACTGTCGTTTTTGATTTTCCACTATATTGATTTCTTGCTGACGTAACAATGCCCATATACTTCAGGGACGAATACGAATTTAATGACACCTTACACTTTAAAATCGGTCAACCCGTTTAGGCTACAGAATGCAATAATGGAGCAGACATACATACGCGCGAAAAACATTCCCCTGCGTCTGGGTGAGTCAATCGGGTAAAAATAATTTAAAAAATACTGTCTTAAGAAGATCGACTACCTACCTACCTACCGACTACTAATTTTCATACAAAAAGCTTCCCATCCCTTAAACATAATCCAATTTCGATATTTTTTTACACATTGTTGACAAGATAATTTAATAAAAAAACAATTAAGATATATTGCTTACAACAAAAGTTATGAGCATCAAAGTAAATATCCATATTTTTAAAAAATACCCGGGGCATTTTAATTTATTTAAATTAATCTAAACCGAATCAATAAAAAAGAAAAACGGTTAGCCCTAAATTAAGTTGTGCTTAATCGAATGACACTAAAATTTCCTTATTTCGTAAAAGTTTAGGGGGATGGAAGAGTTATCGCTTTTTGTATGAAAATTAACAGGTAGTCGATCCTCTTAAAAGTGAAACGGGTCACAGCCTTCGAAGTAGGTAATAAAAATGACAAATCCTGAAACAGATATAAATAATATAAATAAATAAATATATACGGACAAATCACACATATTGAGCTAGCCCCAAAGTAAGTTCTTAAGCAAGACTTGTGTCATGGGATACTAACTCAACGATACTTTATTTTATAACAAATACATATATAGATAAACATCCAAGACCCAGGTCAATCTGAAAAAGATCATTTTCCATCTTGACCTGACTGGGGCTCGAACCCGGGACCATCCGTGTCGCAGGCAGGCGTGTTGACCGCTGCGCCACGGAGCTCGTTCAGCTCGTTCGTTCGATTTGTATTCTGAAACAGCAAGGTGAAACTTTGTAGATATAGCTACTTTAGAATTTAAAAGTCACATAACCCTTAAAGATTATTTTCATAACGATACCGTTCAAATATGCACCGTTTACATTTTCAAACAAAACCCCTTGTATTTCAAAATAAGCACCCCATTCGCTTTTTAAATGCGAACAAAAGCTTTTGTAAGCTGGACCCTGTAAGTCATACAGGAAGCTCTCCGGAAGGCATAGAAAGTGTAGCAACATAACCGTTATCAAGAAATGGTTTTATTTTGAAAGCTCTTGTGGAGTTTGCGTTTAAAAGTATGCTACCGGTGTAGGTGTAAATATCCTGAAAGAATCTCAATCCCAACTAATATTATAAATGCGAAAGTGAGTTTGTTTATTTGTTTGTTTCTTACGCTTTCACACCGTATTTACTGAACCGATCATCATGAAATTTTGCATACACATAGGTTAGGGTACCGAGAAGGACATAGGCTATATATTACGCAGGCGAAGCCGCGGGTAACAGCTAGTTATCATATATATTTCGAGCAATTTTTTAAAGTCACTTAAGAGGAAGCATAAAATTTTGAAAGTCAATCAAACTATCGGGGGCAATTCTAACAGTATGCAGAGTTTATAGAATAGTTTGGAGGTCTTGTATGGTATCTCTGATTTAAGAGACTATTTAGTAATTTTACTAGTATTCACTATTTTCTTTAGTTACATACATTATTTAGACGCTATACTATTTTAGGAGACTGACTTTTTTTTACATTTCGATACATTTACTAGCGTTTGCCCGTGGCTCCGTTCGGAACTTACATGATTTCGGGATGACTGTGTATAAAATAAACAACTAGTATTCAAAAAACCTTCACACCAAATTTCAAGTAAATGAGACCAGTAGTTTATGATTAACGAAATTTTCAATCATATCATCTATTGACATGATTTTTCAATTTTTTATTAACAATTAACTCTTCCATGCTGATCTGGGAGAAAAAACAAAACGTAGAATGTACCAGCTGTTTCTCTTCCCGCACAGGCCGTAGAAATCGGCCGCGGGAGTGGGCGCAAATCTAAGAAATCATGTAAATAAGGTGCAGCTAGCAACCCATCACAATTTTGATTCTGTATTCCATGTCTAAGCCTATCAATCTGTGAATCATGGCCTTTCGGTCTTTTGGCCTTAGGCTCTGTCTATCCGTAAGGGATAAAGACATGATACTATGTATGAATGTTAAATAACAAATTAAAGTTAATATAATGGTTATAATTATTTATATCGGGCCCAGTATAATTGACTTGTCTCATTCATATAAATAATATTTGGGCTATTCAAACGCGGTGTGAAATAACTCATTCAAAAAGAGCTTTTGGGCGATTTGCACCGTGGTGCGAAAGAGCCCATTCAAAAAGAGCTCTTGGGCGATTCGCACTGCGGTCCGACTCGTTAGTGGTGCGAAACGACTAACGACCCATTATTTTCCTGTTACGACTCTCACCACAGTCATAGCATGTCTACACCTTGTACTATCTATATGGACATATAACTTTATGCCGCCATAGATCATGCTTTAGTCCAATATTACGACCGGACCATACTTACCATTAAATACTTAAAAAACCGGCCAAGTGTGACTCATACTTGTGCACGAAGGGTTCCGTACCATTATCTATACACATATCAAGAAAAAAAGGCGAAAAAAATAGTTGTCTTTTAATTTAATTATTGACTAAATGATCTGTGAATATATATCAAGCGTCTACCTGTTGCCGTTATTAATGTCGAGCGAAAAACAACAAAAAAAAAACAGCTAGTTGTATGGAAGCACCCTTAAATTTTATTCTGTTTTTAGTCTTTTTTATTGTAGCGACAACTGAAATACATCATGTGTAAAAATTGCAACACGGATGACGACTATATTTTTTTCGTTATTATATCGAGAGTCCTCCCAAAAAATGACACATCCGCGAAAAAAACGCTATGCTTAACCAAAAACTCTCTCAGATATAACAGTTTTAGAAGTACATTTTTTGGGCGATACCAAAACGCTCCCCAGAAAATGCTACTCTATTGTGACGTCACGGTTGAGTAAAATGTATGGGACGTATGAGTAACTTGTTCGACAGCTATATTAAATATTGCGTTTATTGTAATGGTCTTATAATAAAAGTTGCTGTATATTTAGACACATATATAATGATAATATTTGTTTTTACTATTTTCATACTTTTGGTTGGTTTCAAAATGGACTCGCCCAACCAACTTTAAAAGGTTATTTAGCATGGTAAACGAATCGTTATCAAATTGAATGTGCACTTTTAAGCCTTTCATAAACATTTTTAAGAATCTGAAGACCCAGTCATCATGCCTACTGTCTACCTACTACGATTCATAAGATACAGCCTAGTAATAGACAGATGAACGGACGGACGAATGGATGGATATTATCAAAGTCTCAGTTACAGGGTCCCGTTTTGAACCCTTTCAGTACAGAACCCCAATAAAAACAAAAACAATATTTAGCATTTCCATAAACGCACTACAATTTTATGGCTATTTTAAAGCTATCAACAGCACCATTACGCCATTAAGCTATTATGCCATTAAAGGTGCCTAATGGCCATAAAAATTTTATGTAAGTAGAGTTCGCATATGCACTCACCTTTTTGGAGTGGTGAATTTTACGGGGTCCAGTTCTGCCACCCTTCAAAAGAAAACAAAGATGTCATTTAAAAATTTTAATAGGGTAAAATGTCCTTTATTTGCTTTTGTATAGGGTATACAGAGGGTGGTCTACAAATAAGTAAGTACCTCCTACAAAGCCATTAACTTATAGTACGCAAATACATACATTGCTATAATTTATTATTTAAAAAAATAATGTTATCGTACATTATAATATAAATAATATCAGTAGTTACAATTAATTAGAAATTTATTGGTCAACATAACACCTACGATTTCTTCATTGATATTGAGAAATCTTGAACTGTATAAAAACCGTGCTCACTTAACCAATTGAATAAGTTTTTCTTAAATGAGTTAAATGTCAGCTTCTTTTTTGACTCAGGTATCTTTTTATATATGGCTATTCATATGCAGTAGCATTTTTTTAAACAGTTTAGTTCAAGAAACAACATCTAAAATTAGTTTTTTATTTTTTGGAAACACGTTGTCGAGACAAGTGGCGAAGGAGGCGAGAGGCGCGGAGGCTGCGATGCGCCCGGGTCACCGGCGATCGCCTCACTTGCGAATCGAGCAGCTAGGCACCGGGCGTGTCCCATAGATTATACCTATGGAAATAGTTCATTTGTTTTATTCCTAGTTTCCTAAGTATTATACGCTAGGACAATTAGGGAGATATTAGCTCTGCTGCTGCAGCTTCATGATCCGGCTTGAAGGACCATGAAGCTGTAGCAGCAGAGCTTGAGAGCAGAAACACACGTCTTTGTTTCTTTTTGCTAGACCAACTTTATATTTCTGTTTTATCGGTCTTGGTGGCAATACCTTAAAGGCCAACTTAAAACCACAACTTAACCTAACCCAGCAATTGTGGTAAGTTCGCGCTACAAATAACTTTCATAATTTACGTGAACCATACCGTACGCACATTCGCCAAATTGCCGTATATTTAAATATTTTGTACGGTATTTTATTAAAAGCTCAAATATTTTGTTTAATTATTCGCAAAACTCGTAACATGATTCATAGTAATTAAGGTGTTTCAAGTCAAAATATAAAGTTCTTTATAATAATTTTTTTCCCAGCTTGTTTGTTTTTTTTTTTCAGTGACTGATAGATACATGCTTAACTCTCTACGAAGAAAATGCTCAGATGGAGAAGAGGAGCTATGATCCACGGTCATTATAGAGGTTTAGATGAGATCCTCCCTCTCTCTCATCCGAGCAAGATCCCCGTTGCAACCTGAGCAGCAGTTCTCCCCCCAATTTTCTAGAAATTTAACTCACTGAAAACATCGTGCGTGCAATTAAAATATTACATAAACTTCTACGGGTGATCTTCTGCCTAACAGCAACCCTTGATTTGGTGTCAGTCTGTTTATATCAAGTAAGAATTGATGTTTAGTTTTTGTTTTTCATGTGTGTAACGTGTGTAAGTGGCCAAAATTGGTGTCAGATTTTGATGTGCCTTAAGGCATCTAACATAGCTTTATAACTACCATCAAAGATGATTCCCGAGTTCAACAACTTATTATGCTTATTAGCACGAAAGAGATCGAATTATTTTTATGCCACTTGCGGTCACTTATTTCAGTCTGGACCTCACCCGGGTTTGCTTAACATGCGTAAGCGGTAATAATCCTCACGCCCACTGGACCATTGGATTTCTCACGTTTAATGTGATTGATTGGATGTACTGATTACGAGTACAAAGTGCCGTGTGGTTCCCGGCAGAGTAGAATAGGACCACTCCAAGTCTTCCCGTGGATGTTGTAGAAGGCGACTTAGGAAACACAAGCTAAACAAAGCTGATAAACATCAAAGAGACCAATCTAACCCGTCTGGCCAGCGTGGAGAATGTAGGCCAAATCCTCTGACTGCTCTGGCTAATATATGGCTGGTGGTGCAGAGAGGGTCGTGCTCCTGCAGTGGAGACTAAGAAGGACCTGATAAAAATGATAATGATACCAAAGTACCCGAAGGACATTTTATACACAACACACTGTAACCCATGATATATTACGTTAAAGAAAGAAAAATCGCCTTGCAATAAGGAAAAGGGCCTAACGTTATCTAATTAATGGGATATATTACACATTAAAGGGTGTACAGAACTGAAACAGCTCGAGTTTGCTTTTCGATTTAACACTTACGATGCATTGTTTAACCAACTTATTTTTTTTAATTAACCAGACCGTTATATATTGGGATATTGAACAGATTCTCAGGATGCCTCGTTATTGTTAATCTGTATATTTAGAAGACATTTGAAAGTTCAATCATAAATTCACATGAGACAGAAATAACTTCAAGACCCATACCTATCTTGGATCTGTATGGTTTGAAAATCGATGGATCAAATCAAATCAAAAGATACGTTACGTATTTTATTATTTTGATGATGTCATGTGTATTTACAACACCATAATACTATTGTTTTAAGACAAGCTGTAAGTTTGTTGATGTGCAAGCAACCTTATGACTATCCCTCCCTTAGTTTTTTTTATGTGCAGGCCAATATAAAATTCCAGCATGCGTACTAAGTTGATGATAATGAAATAGCTCACGATAATTTGATATGATTTTGTCTACTCATTCAGGAATTAAGACGTGTCTTTTATGTATGTATTGTTCTATATCCTCATTATTCTGCAGCAATAGCAAGAAAAAGCCAATTAAGGCTGACCCGTTCGTTAGTTAGTTGATGCTCAAGCCACCATAAAATCGGGATGTTTTCAAACTTGATGAGGATGTAAATAGCTAACGATAGTTGACTTTTGGGGTTTTTTTACGGGTATATAAAATAAACGTCAACTCTTTTTTATTACTCAGGTAACTTTTGTGGTGAAACACTACTACTTTACATAATTAAACAATAAATATAAAGGGACTCGTCACACAAATTGAGCTAGCCCCACAGTAAGATTTGAACTTGTGCCGTAGAATACTAACTCAAGGAAACTAGATATATTTTACAATAAATACAAATATAGATAAATATTCAAGGCCCAGGTCAATCTGCAAAATATCATTTTCCATCATGACTTGCCTGGGGTTTAAATCCGGGACCCCTCATGTCGCTGGCTGGCGTGTCAACCAGTGTGCCACGGAGCTCGTCAAAACATATGGACATATAAGGTACTAGCTGTTGCCCGCGGCTTCGCCCTCGTGATATATAGCATATGTCCTTCTCAGTACCCCAACCTATGTGTATGCAAAATTTCATGATGATAGGGCGTGAAAGCGTAACAAACAAAAAACAAACAAACGAACTCCCTTACAATATTAACTAAAAAAAACTTTTAGTCTGCTTACTACATAAGTAGAAAGAACCATTTTTGATTAAGTATTTACAATTATACCAACAATTTTACATTAACATGGCATCTTTTCTTTTGTGATCGAAACAATGGAAGTTGAAAATGAAATTAAATACGAATGGTTTTAATCAAATCAAGAATCCAAAACATTTGTACAAAGGGACAAAGCTAAAAAAACGAATAAACGTTATTCAGAAACAGTTTTATATTGCGACAAGAGCATAAAGTAAAAAGAATATTAAAATAATATTGGATAGGTCACAGACCACCTTTGGGAATAGAGATTTTTCGTTTCTAAAGAAATGTAATGTATGTACCTAACATTATATTTCTAGAGAAACGACTACATTTCAAGATCAGAAAGTAAAAAGAATATTAAAATTTCCTATGTTAAAAGGGTTTTTTTCTACAGATTTTATTACATTTCAAAAGTAAAAAGAATATTAAAATAATAGAACGGGTTACAGAACACGCATGTACATGTAAATTGAGTGCTTTTTTTCAACTTACAGAACTTATTTCTAGAATAATTACAGCAACTAACAAAATTTTTAACGTAAAGGTTTTGTTAATAATATGAGGGCAATATACCGTATGGTTCCCGGCAGAGTAGAATCTTCCCGTCGATATCGTAAAAGGCGACTTAGGAAACTGGCCCGCGTGGAGAGTGTAGGCCAAATCCTCGGACTGCTCTGGCTAATATATGGCTCTGGTAGTACAAAGAGGGTCGTTCTCCTGCAGTGGAGACTAAACAAAGACCTGATGATGAAGGCATAAATGTTCATTTCATTTTATAAAAAGAAAATTCAATCCAAACATTGTTTCAGTTAACTTTCCTTTTCGATAAAATAGAACTTAAAGATTTATTAGGGTCATAAAAATTCTCTCTATAAATCAATTTTGTTGTTGTATTGTATTCCATAGTTGAAATGTTTTTAATTTACAGAAAATTGTTTAAATATTATTCGAAAATTGTTGATTTTCTGAAAATTTTACTTTAAAGGAGTTACTGGCCAAAGGGTTTCATTAAACTTTAAAATATGGTAGTGATTTATGATTAAAATAAGGTTCGTGACTTATTTTAAAACACATTAACATTCTTAATCAACATATTTACTTTGTTATCTATTTCTTAGACTGCCTATGACACATTGGTATCAATTGTTTCATATAAGAAATTTGATATTTTATGGTCGATGAGTTCGTCATTGCCTTCGTATTATTGCCTTACTCGCATCTTTCATACATGACTTAACCACTTTACCTTGAGTGCGATTCGTATCTCCATATTTCTTAGAACACCGAAAGCTTAGGCCTTCTTACGATATTAAATATAAGATATATATTTTTTACGACGACGCAAAATGAGTGTTATGTTCCTTATTGCCTCAACGTAATTGGACGTATAAGGTATCGTTTCAATCCTTGCCCTACCCCGAGCAACATAGGCTAGACTCATTTGTTTCGTTTTTGATTCAAATGCCCTCATCTAAAAGTATTCATTATGGTTATAGTTTGTATCGCAAGGGCGACACAACCTACTATTTCATATTATATCAAAGATACTTTTTCAATGCAAATAGTTTCTTTTTTTTTGCCTTTAATTAGCTCTCTCAAAAAATGTTGTACTTTATAAACTGCTGAAATATTTTTTTCGCAATTACAACTAGAGTTACTCCTAGAAAGCCTACATATAGTATTTTATTATTATGTTTTGAATATGCTAATTGTAAACTTTCTTTGTTTCAGACATCCCAGTCAATGACTGCTCACTCTTACTCAACTGCACACAAACGAGGTGATGTTTGAAGCAAAACCATTCCAAGATGGATCTTATACGTTGGAACAAGACACCAGGCAGGAGACTCGAATGGCGGTTCGGCCGCAAAAGCCTCCTAGTCACATTATACTTAACTATTTTTATACTCCAGTGTAACACTCAAGATGTAAATCTTGATACAATAACCAAATCAGATAATTTAGAAGTTAAAGTAGATACTAAAGATACTAATCACTGCCATAGCTGTCAAACTAGTAATAAAGTTAAAGAAGATATTAAATTAGATGATAGTAAATCAAATAACACAGAACCTGTAAATTATGTAGAAGAAATGATTATGACTCTGAGTGTAATTACGAAAAGATATTTATTAGTGAATACAACAGAAAGTCAACTGGAAAATAAATTAGAGGGTATTATTAATAATTTATTTGATAAAAAAGGGTATAAAATTATCGAAGGTGTAGAAATAAAACCTATAGATGACGAAAATAGAACGAAAATTCAGTCGAGAAGCGACGTTGAAGTGGAAGGAAGGGCACTGTTTAGCAAATACACATATGAGTACAGGATGCTTCAGAAGATCAAAAACTTTGTGGAGACACATGTACTGTCCATCAATTTGCCGAAGGCAGCAAAGTTCATGGGATTCAGATGTAAGTAGTTTTCATTTTATTTCATTTCGAGTAGAGAATATATAAAGGCCAAGGAAAAAAAAATAAGTACTTTGTATGTATGTATGTATGTATATATACATAAGAAACTCGCGTATATGATCTTTAAACTTTTTAAAAAGTAAAAGCAAAAAACTTTATACAACAACGTTTTTAAATAATAACGACGTATTCATGTTGCGGTTTAAGGACATTTTGACGAAATTATAGTAAATACCATTTTTGCTTTATGTTATTAAAGTCCAAAGACGTTTTATTCTAGAAGCCTTCAAAACTTTCTAACCTTCTTAATAAACAAAAATTATTCGCATATAAGTTTATGAATAATTACAACGTAATATTCACGTTTTATAACGAATTTCAAGAACATTTTGACAAAATCATAATAACCAGCATTTCATAATTTTTGCGAAAAGTCATTAAGGACCAAAGTATTCTAGATGCCTTCAAAACTCCCTAATCTTGTTTATAAACAAAAAGTGTGCACAAAGAATTTTATGAATAATTACGACGTAATATTTATCCATGTTTCATAACGAATTTTTAGCACATTTTGACGAAATTATATTAAATAGCATTTAATGGATTTTTGCGACAAATTATCATGGGCCAAAGTTTTACTCCAGACGCCTTTAAAACTTCCTAACCTTGTTTTCAATTTAACTTACAGCATTCGGACTTTCAAAATTCTTCGTACCTCTCCTAATTGGAGGACAAGTGCTCTTCAAGTCCATTCTACTGGCGATGTTCCTGCCAAGCATCCTGGGAAGTTTCGGGAAGATGCTGGGAAAAGGTAATTTTTAAGTTTAATTAAAGTTCTAAATTAGAATCTAGAAACTGAGTTGGTTTTAAATTAATGTCTTGTAGACTTTGACTAATCTCGTTGGAGGGATAAAATTTTAAAAGTTGATATTTTCTACACTAGTTTTCTTCATTACATTTCATTCTTTCTGTAATTTTAACGATGATATTTGATAGTTCTGCGTTACTACCATGTATATTTATTAAGACTAACTTACTTAGTTCGTTCAAAATGCTTTTTACCATTTTGTATGTGGATTGATTAGATTTCTATTAGGAAAAATTAAAATATAAAGGGGCAAATGAAACAGAATGAGCTAGCCTTACGCTAAGTTGTGAACTTGTGTGGTTGGTTACTAAAACAACGATACTATATTTTATAAAAGTTACAAATATATACAAATTAACATCCAAAACCAAGGCCAATTTGGAAAAGATCTCATCCCGTCTTGAACTGATCGGGGATCAAATACCTTGCAAAAGAATTCGAAAGGCATCTGCAGTAATACTGAGCCACAGCTATTTCTGGGTATAGCTAGGTGTTACTGCAGATATATCGAGAAATCTTGACCGTTCTTTAGTATCACTTCATTCAACCCTATAATTTTCCCTTCCAGGCATATCGCACCTCTCAGCAACTTCAAGCCAAGCGTCCTACCCTCCTGTCCAGGGCGACGACCAAGCAGGCTACAACAGTGACAACAAAGACTTCATGGGATACGAGACCAACCCTGCAGGGACGTATGCGTACCCTCAAGATGACATGTACGCAAACATGGCGGATGCTAACGATGTTAATGACTTGTCTCATGTTGATATGTCGAGGTAAGTTGTTCTCTTTTCCAGAACACTATTTAAAGCCCATCATTATTTTCTTCAGGTCTGAAGGTGTCATCCGCAACTGCCTGTCCGGTGGTTTCAGGAATGGTATCGGGTTAACGCGCCCGGCCACCTGAGCTGCTACTTTCTTATCCCCTATCCATCTGAGCAAATGACATCCCAAAATTCCCAAAGTTGTCAGAGTTCTTCGGAACCGCCTCTCGGCCTCTGACATGGTTCCTTTAACGACTACCAGATGACAGCCGGGACCAACAGCTTAACGTGCCTTCCGAAGCACGAAATCAACTTTATTATCAGACAATCAGGTGATTCATGCCTGCAATGTCCTAACCAAACTAGAAACAAAGTATGCTCCCCGTGGGAATCGAACTATATTTGAAAATCAACGATACTATATTTTATAATATATACTAATACATATAAACATCCAAGACCCAGGTCAATCTGAAAAAGATCGTTCCATCATGACCTGACCGGGGATCGAAACCGGGACCCCCGGGTCAAATAAACTGCGCTCATCAACCCGTTTGCCAAGCGTGGCGCGTATGGTAAAAACCCTCCAATAAAAAGGCCTAAGTCCAGCAGTGGAACTCTCACGGTTGAGATGATAATTATTTTCTTACTTACTGCAATGGCGCTGCGACCCAACCGAGCTCCGTGGCGCATTGGTCAACACGCCAGCCTGCGACACGGGGGTCCCGGTTCGATCCCCGGTCAGGTCATGATGGAAAACGATCTTCTTCAGAATGACCTGGGTCTTGGATGTTTATATATATTATAAAATATAGTATCGTTGATTTAGTATCTTGCGACACAAGTTTACAACATACTGTCGGGCTAGCTCCATTTGTGTGATACTCGTAGGTCCTTATATGTATATTTATTTGTTATTACATCACCGGTACCTAGGAAGGCCGACCCGTTAACGACCATTCGGTCTTCTCGAGTATGATTTACGGCTCGATTCTCTCCCTTTCTCTCTACCTGTCCGAACCACCGTAGACAAGATGATTTTATTTCACCAATGATGTTTTGTTCAGACACTAGGTCTTCGATTTCTTGACTTTTACGGGCTCTCCAGGTCCCATCTTCCTTCTGCGTTGGTCCCAGATTTTTTCTGAGGATGTTTCTCTCCGCAACTATTTTTTCTTTCTTCAAGGTTAGTTTTCAAATTATATTGCTTCACCATAATATATACAAAATATGTAGCATCATTGAAAACGGCAGTCGGGTCTTAATTTTTTTTAAAGGCGAATTGTTATCGTCTTTTCCGCTGCCATAAATAAAATTAATAATTAATATAAATTCTAGGCAACTAAGAAATGATTAACACAAAAAATACGAAGATAAATAAATATTTTTAAGCAATAAAAAACATTTCTAAAGTAACTCAAACTAGAAATATTAGACTTTACTGGAACAAAATAACTGGATTTAGATCTCAAGCTGAACTGGATTGAGAACTTGAACTAATCAACACGAAACGTCAACTAGGATTAGCAGATACATGTTTCAAGTTATCTCAAAAGGATAGAAAGTTTTCATACTTGAGAAGTTCAATAGCCTAGCGGGACAACGTACAACAGTCATGTAGTCCCAACCTGTAATTCACACGATTTCTTTCTTACAGTCGCTCATAGATGGCACCACTTTTAGGGTCACAACTTTGTATTTACTATATTAATTTATGAGAGCATTATTCACGGAACTTATTTATATGTGTATGTCTGTCCGGCTTTTTCCCTCTACAGGTCGCATTTATTAACAAATTCTCGTGAAATTTTTTGAGCAGGTACAATTCTTGTATAGAACTTTTTGTCGATTCAGTTTTGATAGCCCATTCAACAACCTATTAATAACAGCATCAGCTTGACTTGATTCATAAACAAATTAAAATCATTATAATTTCTTTTAGTTAATATTTAATTTAGGGGGTTCCCATACAAAAAAAGTGTTTTGCCATACAGTTTAACACCCCACTCGTACATGGCCGATTTTTTTTCTCCACTTCGCTTCCTCACATAGCTTTAGTTTATACTTCAGTCGTAGTTTACGACTTGAACTACTATTGCAATGCCGAGTGATTCCCGGGACCACTCCAAGTCTTCCCGCGTGGATGTCGTAGAAGGCGACTTAGGGAACTTATGCTAAACAAAGCCTATATACATCAAAGAGCGTGAAGAATGTAGGCCACATCCTCTAACTTCTCTGGCTGAAAGACTGAAAAGACCTGATGATGATGATGATGATGGGTCTACGACTTCCGTATTTGGACGGGTTTAAATCCTATTAGATAGATCTCTAATCGAATTTAATGATTTGTGCTCCGTATTGATTTCAAATACTAAAGGCCAAGAGCAGATCCATAAGGTCCGTAATTACTTTGCAACAGCTGTTAGGTTTAATATTAGTAAAGTATAGATTTTGATGTATCAATTACTTGCTAATGGTTCAATAAGAGTAGAATGGGGCTCCTATTTTGTGGCGCGTTCAAAATAATTGTTTCTTTGATTTATAGAATTTCAATACGAAATTTTCAATTTCAAAAAAATGTTTTGCTTCTTTGAGCCTGCCTTTCTCCTTTTTCGTACCTTAGATAACGTGTTATGCAAAATTTAAAGATCGATTAAGAAATTTTGCTTTGGAGGCGTAAAAATCAAAAGGATGATCAAACAGACATACTTGCTGCTAAACATTTAACTTATGGTGTACAATAGCATTATCTATCACATTTATATTACAAAGTACTAATGTTTATTCAATAATCAAAAACAATACATGAATAAAAAAAAACACACACACACAAATTAAAATTAATCGAAAATCCACCCCGGATAGTACCCGGTTCAAAGGTGCCCATAATGCTAGCTGGATTTCCCCTTTATTGCTATGGAAATTCTTTGAACCAGGTACCATTCGGAGCGCCGTCACGGCACGTCAGTTAAGGAATTTAAAATATGACGTATTTTAAATTCCTTAACTGACGTGCAATGTCACCAATAAAGGTTTTGGCTTCTGGACATTTATATTATCTACTTCCTTTTTCCCCTAATGTCATCCGCGTAATTAATAGCATATGCCAACCGCTGATAATGCTCCTTTCTATAAATGAGAGAATTATAAGAATCGGTCTAGCTGTTCTTCAATATATCCTTTACATATAAATATGGAAAGGACCAACGACAGGGATGAGTGGAGAGAGGGAGGGGAGGCCTTTGCCCAACAGTGGGACACATATGGCTAGCAAAAAAAATATAAATATACAAACAATAAAATCTTACGCCTTAAGAAATCTTGCGTCATCTGACGCCTTAAGAGTTTTGTCAAAAGTAGTATAGTAAACTTTGTTGTTTATAACTTAATCTACTTCTTCTGCAAGGTTTTACAAGGAACCCTTTGGGTTCATTGATCTTGGTGTCTACCCCGCAACAGACGTGATAATATGTAAGTATGTTCGAGTAACATTGTATATTTATTGCGGTATAAGTCAGCAAAATATTGAAGGACTAAAGTCGATAACCTATTCAGAATCAAACTCATTTACTCATAGATTTTCTAACTTGCGAGTTCGTTCTTTGTATTACTGTGGTGAGGTTTCTTTCTGAAGGAGTTAATAAAACTTTTAAAAGACTAACACTTTCGCAATGATGTTTTATACAATCAAGATAGCGCATACGAATAAACCAAAGAGGGTTGATGCCAGCGATACGGCTGGCCGTAAAATGATGACAAATTATTTCAGCAATTAAGGTTATATATAATATAACCTTAATTGCTGAAATAATTTACTTTTAAAGGACATACACTACCTCAATGATGTTTTATATAATCAAGTTAGCGCATATGTATAGACTAAAGAGGGTTGGTTTCAGGGATGACTGACCATAATATTATGCCGAATATTTTAGTAATTAGTAGTCTTATATGCTTTGAAGCAAACTCTATGCTCCGCAGAAACCGCTATGGATGCATCATAAAAAGTATGTAAGACAGAAGAAGAAGGGGCATATACAGCCTGTAAATTTACCGCGCGTAAACGGGTAATTAACTCTTCATATAGGACTATGGGACTATTGCTTGAACAATTTTTTTTTACATTTTCTTTCAAATTTCTGGGTCGCCCGAACTTTACTATGTAAAATGGTCATTTTCATAAAACATTAGTTAGTAGAATAGGACCACTCCAAGTCATCCCGTAGATGTCGTAAAAGGCGACAAGCTAAACAAAGCTTATTAACATCAAAGAGACCTCTCCAACCCGTCTGGCCTGCGTGGAGAGTGTAGGCCAAATCCTCTGACTACTCAGGCTAGTACATGGCTCTGGTCGTACAGAGTGGGTCGAGCTCCTGCAGTGGAGACTGGAAGGACCTGATGATGATGATGATGAGGTCGTAAAAGCCGATCGAGGGAATGGGTGAAAATCTAAGGAATCATGGTAATAGGCAATGCGGCTAGCAACCCATCACTATTTCGATTCCGTTTTCCGTCTCTACGCCCACCATGCTAAACGTGGCTTTAGGTCTGACAGACCTGAGCTCGTCTACCCCGCAAGGGAAAAAGACGTGACAATATGTATATATGTACCTATGTAGAAAAAATAGTTCTCAGTTTATCTTCATCTTACCTCAGTATCTCACTTGAGATTGAGCAGGTTCGTTTCGTGCACCATATAAGGAAGAACGGTTTAAAAATTGCCTAAACGCCCAACGTTATTAATAGCTACCACATTCGCAAATGATTTTCTCCGAAAAGCAAACGGTTTTAGAGAGTCCCCTTTTAGGTTGAAAAATACACGGCATCTACAGCTTTATCTATCCATGCACATCCTAGACCAGCGCTTTGACCTAAAGTCGGTCTTGAACTCATTACATTAAGAGGAAACCCTTTAATCAGAAGAACTTTTCAAAACTTTGCTAAACTAGAACCATTGTGCTTTTGCGTTTGTTTATAAACTTTATTTGGATTGACCACAGATTAAATAAAAATTGCGTCTGGCGAGCGTCTTTTTATTTGTATGGATTAAAGAGCTCTTGACTTTATAATTTTTTAGATCAGTCACAATTGCTTAATGTATTTTATGGTAATCGCAAAAGTATGATGAACGTCGTATAATGCTCGGACTCGTAAGTTGGTTATTAAAGACATCGGTTTATTATAAGCACTCAGCTTTGCCTTAAAACACCTATGTTTGTGTGTGTGAATGATTAATATCCAGCTGACTGTACTTGCATCATAACGTAAAATTCCTGCCTCAAAAAAATTGGTGCCTAATTTTGTGACTTTGATCACAGATTACGTTACGTATTATTGGTATTATTTACAGATTAAAAAGCACTCAAAACGCTAATAAAGACAAGAAATTGCAAATTTGTCGTGATATTTTTCAAGAAAATATATAAATCCGTCAGGAGATTGACAAACTGAACCTTTATTATCGAATCATCTGATTGGCCGTGCCTCCTCCTTAAAACAAAGTAACGCCAGAATGCAATTTGCCACTTTAGTGGCAAATTGGTTGGATATCCGTCGGAAATTCTGTTCTTTACAAGCTTAGCTTTGGCAAGCTTTGGTGTTTTTTATTTTCCCGAAGTGTTTTGTGAATGATTGATTTCATTGGCAAGTACTGAACAAAACACAGTGCAATCGAATTTATTAGCATTTGCAAAAATTGTTCACATGCAGTAAAACCATTTTTTACACCACCATTAAATTGCTGGTGATGTAGCGGCCTTAAATCATATGTTTTGAGTAATTTTTAGTGACGGACTGATTTGATATTGTTTAAATAAATTTATTTTTGGCGTATTTGGTAATTCAGACTTGTTTTGATTTTTGGATTAAATACCGAATGCGTTTAAGGTAGACTTTGTTTTTTTTTCTTAAATTTGAAATATGCTTAATTTTGAGATACTTAAAAGTACTCTTAAATTACTTTGAATCAGGGGTATAGTCTATATTTAATAGAATGCTAATTAATTCAAAAACATCCTGTATATTCGCTTATAATAATAGCGAGTAACAGAAACTAAAGTTTTGTTCACATGTGTTCAAACAATCCCATCACTATTTTAGATTTAATTTTTTCAGGTCTTATGGCCTTGGCTTTGTCTATCCCGTATAAAGACGTAATAATTTGTATGTAACTTAAATTTATACAAATAATTTAATAAATAAATATACGGACAAATCACACAAATTGAGCTAGCCCAAAAGTAAGTTCGAGACTTGTGTTATGGGCTACTAACTCAACGATACTATAATTTATTACAAATAAATAAATAAATATATACGGACAAATCACACAGATTGAGCTAGCCACAAAGTAAGTTCGAGACTTGTGTTATGGGATACTAACTCAACGATACTATATTTTGAAATAGATACTTATATGTATAGCTAAACATCCAAGACCCAGGTCAATCTGAAAAAGATCATTTTCCATCTTGACCTGACCGGGGATCGAACCCGGGACCATCCGTGTCGAAGGCAGGCGTGTTGACGCCACACAGCTCGTCAATTTTAATTTGATACTTGACCCTGACCCTATACGATATGCCTTTGTTATTAACCTAGAGAGTGACCTACGAAAGCGCAATCTCGGTTAGAAAGTGCAGCCAAGCTGTTCAATGAATGCACTTAAGTTAGCCTAGATGTAGGTAGGCTGCTATTTTTTTATGACGAGCTCCGTGGCGCAGCGGTCAACACGCCTGCCTGCGACACGGATGGTCCCGGGTTCGATCCCCGGTCAGGTCAAGATGGAAAATGATCTTTTTCAGATTGACCTGGGTCTTGGATGTTTATCTATATATGTATTTGTTATAAACTATAGTATCGTTGAGTTAGTATCCCATAACACAAGTCTTGCTTAAGAATTTACTTTGGGGCTAGCTCAATCTGTGTGATTTGTCCGTATATATTTATTTATTATTATTTTCATTGTCACATTTCCAAATATACCGGGAACACGCTCAGATGAGAGAGAGAGAAAGAGAGAGAGGAAATTAAGTATACTATTGTTAATATTGGTTTATTACGTTTAAATTTAAATTTCAATTCTTTTGCTGTTACTACGGTTCTAATAACATCGAATCTTGGATCGTCATAGTTATCGTATTTTACGGACTTGGCCCTTTTTCTTTACACTAAACACATTTGCTTCATTTATTTTATGATTATCGCAAATGTATTGAAAAACATCGTATGAAGCTTGTACTTAGTAAGTTGGCTAATATAATCATCGGTTTATTATAAGCACTCGACTTCACCTCGAATCTAAATAGTGTAAAAGTGTTCAGCAATTTTTCGAGTTCCCAGCATTGGTCAAATAAGAAAAACTGTTTACATTGACGGCCTGAGTCCCTCCTTTAAGAAGATCGACTACCTGTAAATTTTCATACAGAAAGCGATAACGCTTAACCCCTTAAAAGTCCAATATCGATATTTTTTTACACATTATTGATGAATTGGAGAAGTAGGGCTGTATATTTAAGATATATTACTCATAACAAAAGTTTATGAGCAATCCATATTTTTTCCTTAAAAATACCCGGGGCATTTTAATTTATTTAAATTAATCTCAACCAAATCAATAAAAATGAAAAACGGTTAGCCCTAGATTAAGGTGTGCTAAATTGAATGATAATTCCAGCGTAACTGGTCAGAGACTGCAAGGGATAGGGACAAGTGGAAGGAAATGGGAGAGACCTTTGCCCAGCAGTGGGACATTATAGGTTAATTAAAAAAAATATTGAATGATACCAAAATCTCCTCATTGCGTAGAGGTTTAAGGGGGTGGAAGAGTTATCACTTTTTGTATGATAATTTACAGGTAGTCGATCCACTTAAGGTAATTATTTATGTTCGCTTATGTATATTGATTACTGGTAGTATATAATTATGTATGGATATATATGTATATAATTTTCCTTCCCTCCTAAATTGGTTCTGTAAATATATTTTAAATTTGGTTCTTACTTTACCACCTACTTCTTATCTGTTTTTCTTCTCAAGGTTGACTGGGAGAGAATGCTCTTAGCATTAAGTCCACCTACTGTAGCTCTATGGGCTCAATAAGTTTAATAAATAAATAAATAAATAAAAAATGTCCAGGGTCAATTTACACACTAAGCTTTTCATTAAAGTCCCCCGTAACCTTATTTTAGTTTTATTTCTTTTGAAATAAAGTAAAAAGTTTTATTTCTTTTGAAATAAAATAAAGCTGGATGCAGGCCGCTTCTAACCGGTCGTATTGGAATTCCTTGGGGGAGGCCTATGTCCAGCAGTGGACTTCCTGTGGCTGATGATGATGATGATGATGAAATAAAGTGACCAAAATTTCTACAATTCAAATGAAAGTTTGTTCTTCTTTAATTATTTTTTCTTTCTCAGATATGGCGATCAAAAGGTATCGTACCTGCCCACGAAAAATGGATACTACCAAAACCAAATGGGAGCGGCCAGCAATAACTATAAGGTAAATATTGATTTAAACTTGAATAACAGTCATTATATCAAAACTAGTAGAAACTGTGATCGTACAAAATCGAAGAATGCCAAAATAATGCATCAATTAAATGATAAGAATCATATTCTATGAATTATACACAGAGATCTAATATTTAAGAATTTATAATATTCTAATTTAGTTTATATGGGATTTATTTTGCATTCACAATGCTATTTTACCTTATTTCTTAAATAAAGAAAATAAGAAATGGTGAAAAAATTCCACGCGGGCAGGACTTGAACTGCGTCTAGATCTCAGTACGATCTATGCATTGCCAATTTCGCCACCGCGCTTCAAGCCCCGGCACCGAATTTGTCAACCATATCCCATTCCTCTTACTCTACCAATAAAAATAAAACAACAATCTGAGAAGTTAGGCTTTGAGGCAGAAAACTAAACAAAGGGAAACCAAATAAATCTAAAGCTTTGATAAACAAATAGATTCTGTAGAAGCCAACACAGCCATAAATTATTAATGGATGGAAATCTCTAATACAAACAAGACCTATTTTCGTTTTTATTCGAAGAATAAAATAATCTTTCTTCGTATTCGTTAACTTAATTTGTAAACAAACAACCCGGTCGTTGGCAAAATAATAATTAAGAGGCTTAGATCAACGAAACTAGCGCCACTAATTATTTTATTGTATCCTGAGATAGATCAAATTTAAAAAAATCCAATTCCGTACTTCACTTCTAATAATTTTGCATTTGTTAAAAGAGGATTACTTATTACCACCAAAAATGCCTTCATATCCGGAATTATGATAATTGATAAAAAATAAAACACAAAAATTACTACAAGTAATTCACTAGCAAAGTAAATATTTAGTTTTTTTTTAAATTTTTCTGATTTGGGAGTAAAATAATAAATAATAGGTGGCGCTAGTTGGCTAACCGAAGCCCCTTTATAAGTAAGATTGTAAGCAGAAGAACGATTACACCCACGACTTTTAGGTAGCGAGTTAATAGACTGAACTAAGTAGTAGTATTATTTCTTACTAGCTGTTACCCGCAGCTTCGCCCGCGTAATATATAGCCTATGTCCTTCTCGGTACCCTAACCTATGTGTATGCAAAATTTCATGATGATCGGTTCAGTAGATACGGCGTGAAAGCGTAACAAACAAACAAACAAATAAACAAACAAACAAACTCACTTTCGCATTTATAATATTAGTTGGGATTGGGATGGGATGGGATGGGATTGGGATTATTCTCTCAAAGTTTTAGATGATTGCTTCCTACCATAATTTGATTGGAACTAGAATAATAGGAAGATATCTATTATTTCTGCCTTAAATGTTCATGCAAGTTTCTTAGATTCTTAGACTAACTTATAAGAGGAGAAAATATATAAGTATCTATCCCAAAATAATTTTCTCTGTTCAGTATGTTGCATTTTATACACCATGTAAATTGACCCTCGATATTCCCTTAAAGCGGTGTTTTAGACCATCAATATGAACAACTTTTCTTAGAGACCGATGCTAGGAACTCCAATTTGTTTTCGACTTTCCTATACTTATTGGGCGGCTGAACGCTTTTGTATGAAAATATTGAATCATTTTTAGTTTTCACCATAATCATAGTTTTGCGCATTGATCTCATAGCAAATGATGTTCATATTGACAGGCTGAGTCACCCCTTTAAGGTTATGTCGAGAGTTAGTTTACATGCTGTGTCTGATATAGTTTAATTTTTCTTCGAAACGTTATGTTAGGGAACGAAAAACAAATTCTGGGTATTTTATTCTGGTTTATAATTTATTTTGTGTTATTCCAGGTGTTCCATAAGATCCCCGCTTCTTCTATGATCCTTAGCAACTATGATCCCTTCTACTCGCCACTGCTTTCACGTTTAGACGGAATATTCGCAAGACTCGGTAAGACATACATACCATCACGTCTTTTTTTTTATTTAAGTTTTATTTAAAAAAAAATCTGTAACTTCTGCTTAGAGACAGACACACAATGTATTTAATCGCCTGAACCATAATGCCCTACGGTATATCATTAGTATAAAAGCATCGTTTAATATTGTTGGCGCACTATCTTTCAATGTCAGACTAGAAATAAATAGCTATCTCGCTTTATTGGTAGACACCATGGAGATATATGTACTACGTGGTAGACACGATCCAGGGTCAAAAGATTGTAAAGTAGGAACATATTCAGTGTTAGGGATCCTCCGATGGTGTTAAAATTAAGAACAATGGACTGTAGATTTAAATTATTATATTGGAAAACTAGGAAGAACTAGACATATACAAGAAAGTGGCGTCGTCGTCGGTGTCCAAGAGTAAGTGGCTAAGACACGCCACAGTCGCCCAACCATGCTACTCGCCGCCGGTATGTCGTTATATTCGACCAATCGGCACGCCGCTGCCTCCAGTGTGTCTGCCTCGCCCCTCCGTCGCCCGGCCGCCTGGAGCGCCCGCTACAGGCTCGAACATTCAGCTTGATATGTGTTAAGGTAGATTTTCCTTGTAGCCATCGTCAAAATTTAGTGCTTCGAGCCATTGACACGAAAAACAAAACGAAGAAGGTAGACTCAAAGGCCACGCTACACTGGATTGGCATTGGATGGCTCGAGCTATCTTGAGCAGCCATTATGTATCTTATACCTCGAGTCATAAAGGTTATAACAGCTTATTTTAAAATGTCGCGTTGTCCGATGCCATCCCACGCCCATCCAGTGTAGCGCGGCCCTAAAAGTACGTGGCGCAACGACCGACGATACTAGATTAATTTATCTGGAATGAGAACCACATTGCTCGCATGTGGTTCCAGGCAGAGTAGAATAGGACCACTTCAAGTCTTCCCGTGGATGTCGTAGAAGACGACTAAGGAAACAAAAGCTAACAAAGCTTATAAACATCAAACAGACTTCTCCAACTCGTCTGGCCAGCGTGGTGAGTGTGAGTCGAATCCTCTTACGGCTCTGGCTAATATATGGCTCTGGTAGTACAGAGAGGGTCGTGCTCCGGTAGTGGAGACTAAAAAGACTTGGTTAACGACTTATATGGCTTACAAGGACTTTGAATCGCAAGGTTCCGTGTTATAGTCCTAACTCGTTACTAGATAGTAGAAACAGGTGAAATGAATTGCCTTCAGCATACCATTAGTCATGGAACCATCGTACGATATTTTTAGCTCGCCGGCTGAGCACGAAACATCAATTTTAAGCCACTGACAGTTTTCAACGTAATCTATTTATCAACGTCGGGCTAGCAATTTAAATACGTTTTGGTTACCTCATATATCAGCTAGAAAATGGTTTTCGATTTTGCTCATATCTATACGGTATTACGTAATAATGACGATGATACTAGATAACACGTTCCTTGTTAAAAATTATAAATTTTACAATCGAGCAAAAAACATGATTTACTTCAGCCTAAGCAAACCATGAATATGAAGAGAGAGTGGTACGACTATAGGTGATAATTATTACTATCACCATCAAGTCTTCTTTTAGTCTCCACTGCACGACTCTCTCTATACTCCAGAGCCATATATCAGCCAGAGCAGTCAGAGAATTTGGCCTAAACTCTCCGCGCTGGCCAGTCGTATCGGAGAGGTCTCTTTGATGTTTGAAAGCTTTGTTTAGCTTGTGTTTCCTAAGTCGCCTTCTACAACATCCACGGGAAGTCTTGGAGAGATCGTATTTTTCTCTAACGGGACCCACACAGCTTTTTATTATAATAAATCCGTACAAAATGTAACCTCCATACATACAATGACGTCTTTTTCCCTTGCGGGGTAGACAGAGCCCAGGTCTATGAAACCTAAACGTCACTTTTAGCATGTTGGTGGGCTTGTAGGTGGAGAACGGAAAATAGTGATAGGTTGCTTGCCGCAAAAAACCTTTTATGACTCATTTAGGTATAGGCTCAAGGTCGCTGAAAGAGCTATGGAGAGGGCTATGCTCGGTGTTTCTCTGCGAGATCGAATCAGAAACGAGGAGATCGGTAGAAGAACGAAGGTCACTGACATAGCCCAGCGGATTAGCTCTTTGTAGTGGCAGTGGGCGGGGCACATAGCGCGAAGAACCGATGACCGATGGGGCAGAAAGGTTCTTGAATGGCGACCACGTACCGGCAAGCGCAGCGTAGGACACCCACCGACCAGGTGGTCGGACGACCTGATAAGGGTCGCAGGAAGGCGCTGGATGCAGGCCGCTTCCAACCGGTCATATTGGAAATCCTTGGGGGAGGACTATGTCCAGCAGTGGACTTCTTGCGGCTGAAATGATGATGATGACTCATATATTTTAATATTCTTTTCAGGTCTGGCACCCTCAGAGAACTCGATAGATGGCGCCATGATCGGCGGTCAAAGTGTGAGTGACGTGAAGTTAGAGGCGTGTCGAGAACAGCTCATCTGCCTTATGTACTCCAGCCCAGCGAAGTATGCTCCCTACAGCAACCTCGTATCAGCTCAGCTAAGCAGGTAACTATAAATAAATAAATATATACGTACAAATCACACAGATTGAGCTAGCCCCAAAGTAAGTACTTAAATAAGACTTGTGTAATGGGATACTAACTCAATGATACTATATTTTATAACAAATACATATATACTTACTTACTTCGCTGGCTCAGCGACCCGAAGTGGATCTTGGCCAAATACATATATAGACATACATATATAACCATACCATTTAACTCCGCACGTCTCTTTCTTTCACGCGTCTTGGTAGTATCTTGACAGTTGATCTGCCTTACGTTCTCCAGTCCAGCGAAGTATGCTTCCTACAGCAACTTGGTTTTAGCTCAGCTAAGCAGGTAACCTACAACTAGACTCCACACATCTTCCTCTTTCTTACATGCGTCCCGGTAGCATCTTGACAGCTGATCTGCCGTATTTACTCTAGTCCAGCAAAGTACGCTCCCTACACCAATCTGGTTTCAGCTCAGCTAAGTAGATAACCACACCACTAGATTTCGCCTGACTCTCTTCTTTCGCGCGTCTTGATAGCTCTTGACAGCTGTACTCCAGTCCATATAAGTATGCCCCTACAGCAACCTGGTTTCAGCTCAGCTAAGAAGATAACCGTACCACTAGACTCTGCCTATCTCTCTCTTACTTTCACGCGTTTTAATGGCATCTTGATAGTTGACCTGCATTATATACTCCAGTCCAGCGAAGTATGCTTCCTACATCAACTTGGTTTCAACTCAGCTAAGCAGGTAACTTATCACTAGACTCTGCCCACCTCTCTCTTTCTTTCGCGTGAAAGAGAGAGATACGAGTCTGCCTATCTCTCTATCTCTTTCGCTCGTCTTGGTACCGTCTTGACGGCTGATCTGCCTTATGTACTCCAGTCCAGCGAAGTATGCTCCCTACAGCAACCTGGTTTCAGCTCAGCTAACCAGGTAACTATACTAATAGACTCTGCCCGTCTCTCTGTCTCTTTTTCTCTCTCGTGTCCTCAGCCATGGTGTTTGCGAGACTTTGCAGCCTGGCATCCGAAATAACTCAATAGACTTTTGACCATTTTGGCGTTTAATATCTAGGCTTATCCTAATCCTAACTAATATTATAAATGCAAAAGTGAGTTTGTTTATTTGTTTGTTTGTTACGCTTTCCCGCCCTATCTACTCAACCGATCATCATGAAATTTTGCATACACATAGGTTAGGGTACTGAGCAGGACATAGGCTATAGGTACATCACGCGGGCGAAGTCGCGGGTAACAGCTAATTGCTAATATTTGTATCTGCATCCGAATTTACGGAGCTTTCGTATCGATTAAGACCAATGCTGACTTTAATGCGGTTGCAAATGTAAAAAAAAATTGCAAAATATAAGCGGGGGCCGTCAAAAAGCGAATATTTTTGGTCGGTGACATCATCCGAAACTTACATGTGTATCATTTAAATTTATTCATTTTGAAAATAAATTATTTTAATTTCTTGTGTGCCGTATGGTTCCCGGCAGAGAAGAATAAGACCACTCCAAATCTTCCCGTGGATGTCGTAAAAGGCGACTTAGGAAACTCAAGCTAAACAAAGTTTATAAACATCAAAGAGACCCGTCTGGCCAGCGTGGAAAGTGTAGGCCAAGTCCTCTGACTGCTTTGGCAGTACAGACAGGGTCGTGCTCCTGCAGTGGAGACTAATAAAGACCTGATGATGATGATGATGAATATTTCTGGTCTGGTGTCCACTTGAGTTACAGAATACAAGCAGACTTAGAAACTTTCGAAGTCGACTAACAATAGCGGTTACAAATAGATAGATAGCTTATTTCAGATTAACATCCACAGATGTAACGCCTTCGGATTCGCATACATAAAATACTCAGAGTCCGCAACATCCCTGATTAAAATTGCTAATTGAACACTTTACAATAGAAATGTATTTTTTTTTACTTCCCACCATTGATTACATATGAAAAGTTGCTCATAATTATTTACGGGTAATCAAAGGTAATGTAACACCTTACACCCAGTATGTCGACCGTAAGTAGTAATTACATACATACTATCACGTCATTTTCCCTTGCGGGGTAGACAGAGCCCAGGTCTATAAAAACTTAAAGGCCACGTTTAGCATATTGGTGGGCTTGTAAGTAGAGAACGGAATCAAAAAAGTGATGGGTTGCTAACCGCATCGCCTATTGACAAGATTCCTTACGCCGTAAGTAGTAATTTACTTCCGGTATACACAGAAAACTTGTTCCTAAATTACAATTCAGACACAAACAAAATATTAGATAAATTACGGACATAGTCTGTTTAAATTACCTTAATAGGTTCTGTAAATGGATTATATTTCTAATTCCATCCTCTGTCCTATTTGTATTGGTATTTGCAGACACCATCTTACATTAATGATTTGTCACTGAATTGAACCGCTTTATTGGATCCGAAGTCTTAACCCAATTTCGCTAGAGTAAGCCAGACAGGTAAATTAGGAGTACCATTTATAATATATTTAATAAAAGTTACGTAAAAGGATAATTAACCAATTTATTGTACAAATCCCACTTATAAGAACAATTTATTGAAGCTTACACCTGTCCTAAGTCAATTTTGCAAGTCTTAGTCCTAACTTATCTTGGTCTGCCTAATAATAAAACACGGACTAAAGTTACAACTTGGTTTAAGCACAGAAGAAAAATACTACCTACATATAAGTTTGACAGAGGTTTAAACCTTGACCTTTTGGCGCCTCCAACAAATGCAAGTTTTTTTTTTCGGTGTGAAGTCAAGGAGTTCAGTTGGCTTAAAGCCTTAGTTTATTTTTCAAATTGATTTTTGTGAACTTTATTTAAGGAAATTGTGATAAATGGTGTTATCAATGCTCGTGCTCATGATCAGTGTGTAAAATAGTTTAAGTGGACTATCATATAGACTCATCTTGATTAGTCACCAGAGCTCCCATGTAAATCCTGATGTGACTTCCCAAGATCATGATGCTGACCATGATCAAAGGACTTACGCCATCTTTGATTGCTACTTGTTAAAACTGTGAATCATATAACACCAATACTTTGTTTGTCATTAAACCGGACATTGGCAGAATCACCAAAACCCCATTCATTATAGTTTTAGGGTTCCGTACAAAAATTGAAAAACGGAACCCTTATAGGATCACTCGTGCGTCTGTCTGTCCGTCCGTCCGTCTGTCACAGCCGATTTTCTCCGAATCTACTGAACCAAATTAGGTGAAATTTGGTAAGATGGAGTAATCCTATAACCGAAACACGGATGTGCAAAGTAAATAAGGATTTTTTTGAAATAAGGGTCATTTTCTGGGGCCCAATTCCAAAATTTAAAAAAAAAGTTTTGCAAACCTTACTGTGTCATATATCAAATGAAAGGGCTAATTATGAGGATCTCAAAAATATTTTTTTTGTTTGGGTAAAATCAATACTTTTGATTTTATTCACGAAAGAAGGCAAAAATTGACCATTCCCCCCCCCCCTTATCTCCGAAACTTTGAGCAGAAAATTTTGAAAAAATTACAAAATGTAGTTCATTCCTTGAAGATTACTAAAGTGGTAAACTCACTATAATAAGTTCCTCTAGGGAACTAGTTCACTAAAACACCACTAGATAGCGCTAGTCAATTGAATAAAACATTTTTGCACATTGTGTGTGTGTACGCCAAGCATATTGTACGGAACCCTCATTGCGCGAGTTTGACTCACACTTGGCCGGTTTTTATTATTATAAAGCAGGAGAAGAAGAACAGATTGAGACGATAGCTAAGTACGTGTAAAGCGAAGTGAAAAGTACACTTAAATTTATTTTTGTCAAAATGGTTTAAAACTCTTGTTTCTTTTTTGCTTCGACTAACATAAATAAACGATGGATACCTATTTAAGGAATTTTAACCTGTTCATTTTCTATTTATAGGTAAGTTTTATTTATAGGTGTAGCACGCAAGTTTACCAAGCCCATAACTAGATGGCGCTGAGCGTAACTTAGAACGCGCTATGAAAGTTTCTTCGTCCCCACTTAAGTAGTCCGTCGAACAACGGATGACTGAGTTCTCTCCACATAGTACTAATGTACGGTTTCCCGGACTTAGTACTAGGACAAACCCTCCCCACAGCTCGCTATGTAAGGCACAGTGCTCGGATTCCCGGCCTTCCCGTAGGGTCAGTGATGTAACTATGGCTAACTCGTATTGTAATTCCTGCTGCACCTGCCCGTTATATAGGTAGGTTTTATTTATAGGTAGTTTTATTTTATAGGTAGGTTTAATTCTTAGTTTGTATAATTTAGTTTTAATATGGTTTAGTGTCATTTATTTAAACTGTTACTAAAATTAATTAATAAAAATTTAAGGAATAAATATGAGTTTTTAGATTTTAAATTACTATACATTTATA
The DNA here is from genome assembly GCA_963082605.1 of Rhodophaea formosa. NCBI lineage: Eukaryota > Metazoa > Arthropoda > Insecta > Lepidoptera > Pyralidae > Rhodophaea > Rhodophaea formosa. Next base: position 5,096,795 of record OY720225.1, on the reverse strand, counting down.
TATGCCATGGTTTTTAATAACCTACTTTAGACATAAATGGAACTTTGTCTCATTTTGTTCATTTGTAATTATTTATAGACAAATACATTAAGCTTAGCATGGTAGAGCCAAGGCCTAACTTCAATTTGGCTGAATGCCTGGCTAGATTAAGCCTACTGACAAGTATTAATGATAGGTTCGGTTTAGGGTTGATTGCTGAATTTGATTAGAATTTCGTATTTACCCACGTAATCAACATATATTGTTTATCAAATCTCGTCGTTATACCGCGTTCAGGTAAAATTGAAGCATACAAAATCAAGCCAAATAAAAATTTGAAAGTTGGTAGGTTACTCGAACAGCTGAACGAATCTAAATGAAATCAAGTATTCACATACCTAGTGTTATATAGTGATGGGTTGCTAGCCCGCCTATTGACATGATTACTCACGCCCATTCCACTATCTTAACATAATTCACACACTTCTACATTTCATCAGACAGAACAAACATACACTCATAGGTCTTATAGGTACTTCTTTTTACGAACACCCAAACAGTCTAACCGCCACTATACTCGGTCCCTATCAGTCTCCTCCATTCCTCGACTGAACCAACAGACAACGTGTAACAAAACACAGTCCCTACTCCTCCCTACTTTTATCGCAAGAACGATAGATATAAATATATAAAACATAAAATATATATAATATCCGGTAGATAGAAGGTATGCGGGCGGGTGACCTGGAGGCCTGAAACACGGGTTTTCCTAGTTTAGGCTCCAGTCCACCTCCTCAGTTTCACATATTTTATATTTTGTAAGCAGTTGTGGAAAAAAATAAATATTTTCATTTCATTTCATTTCATTCCCTCGATCGGCTTTTACGGTCTGCGTTGCGCATCTGGTGTTTAGTTTGAGTAAAGTGGCGACTCAGCCTGTCAATATAAATTGCTTTCCTATGTGACATTATGGGTACGTACTCGATAAAACAGCAGCCCTTTTCATATAATTCGGTTTAGCCGATTGGGAAATATGCATGGAGAAGTCGATTTTTAGGGTTCCGTCCCCAAAGTCTACCAACAGCGGGACACTATTACTAAGCCTCTGAAATCTGTCCGTCCGTATCTTTTGAACTTTAACAGATAAACGCTTGATTTTTACGGAATGTGTAAATCTAAAATTCTTAATAAAATTAAAGGCATGAATCGTGTCATTGACGTTTCACTGAGACGTCAAATCACTGATAATTAAAATATTTTTAGAATTTTTTCTTAAGGTATAAAGGGAAAAGGTGTCTAGATCGTAGAGCCAAATTTTATGCTTTTTCAGTTATACCAAAAAATAAAAAGAATATCATAAATGATATAATAAAAACCGCATGGGAGAGGTTTTTATTGGGTGTTTGTTTGTGATTTGAAACTATTTTTGAATTTTTTTTCAGCGTTCTTATACATATATGAAGGTTCCAATACAAGAAAAATGGTTGTTGTTTTTATTTAACGATGGAATAGCACCCTTAGAATGTGTCTGTAAATCCCTCTCAACTTTCGCGAAGAAGCGCGAACTTCGCGTCTCTGTTTTGTTGGGTTGAAGCCCTTTCCTTTTTTTTTTTCAGAGAACTAAACGAGCTTCGACGGCCAGTGTCGGACAACCCTGAGATCCTGCGGTTCTTCCGCTACATGCGAGCGGCGAGACGCGGTCAGGAGGGTGTGGACTGCATGAGGGCGCACCCTGGATGCTCTACTAATACGGCGCCTGAGCATACTATGATAGCAGCGTACCATGACATTAACAAACTCGTCAGTGCTAGAAAGCTTAAAAACTGTGAGTAGCGCATTTTTTTAATCTGTGCGGTGAGTAGCGTATACTTTTACCAAGCGAGAATCTTAGTCTGGTCGTCCAAGATATAACTTTTGGAATTCTCGTTAAATTGACAAAGAAGCAAAATATTTTGATATCTAGAGAAAAACATTCTGATATCGACTTATGGTGGCAAAACTAAAAGAAAATATTTTCAAACAAGAAAATCAAAATTAAGGTAGGTTTTGGGTGGGAAGTCAAGACCGCTATATGCGAGCGGCGAGACGTGGTAAGGAGGGTGTGGACTGCATAAGGGCGCACCCGGGATGGTCTACTAATACGGCCCCAGAGCATACCATGATAGCAGCGTACCATGACATCAACAAACTCGTCAGCGCTAGGACGCTTAAGAACTGTGAGTAGCGTATCATGAAGTCCACTTTTGGACAGAGGCCTCCCCAACGATCTGGAATGCGATCAGTTGGAAGAGGCCTGCATCTAGCACCTTCTTGCGACCTTTATCAGGTCGTCCAACTACCTGGTCGGCGGGAGTCCAACGCTGCGCTTGCCGGTACGTGGTCGCCATTCAAGAGTCATTCTGCCCCATCGGTTCTTCGCGCTGTGTAGGAGTAGCAACAACATTTACCAAATAATCACTTATTTGAACAACTATAAAAACTATGAATCTCAGTCTGGTCGGCCAAGTTATAATATCTTTTAAAATTCACGTTTAGTTGAAAAAGACGCAAAATGTTTTAAGATCTTTAAAACAGATAATATGCCGTGTGGTTCCCGGCAGAGTAGAATAGGACTACTCCAAGTCATCCCGTGGATGTCGTAAAAGGCGACTAAGGAAACACAAGCTAAACAAAGCTTATTAACATCAAAGAGACCTCTCCAACCCGTCTGGCCAGCGTGGAGAGTGTAGGCCAAATCCTCTGCCTACTCAGGCTAGTATATGGCTCTGGTAGTACAGAGAGGGTCGTGCTCCTGCAGTGGATACTAGAAAGACCTGATGATGATGATAAGATGACAAAACCGAAAGAAAATATTTCCAAACAAAGATATCAAATATCCGCTGAAAAGTCCACAGCTGGACATGGTCTCCCCCAAGGATTTCTAATACGACGGGTTGACGGGGTTCTCTTTCATGCTAGTCGGGGGGAAAATAAAAAACGTAGAATGTACCAACTGCCTCTCTTCCCGCGCACACCGTAAAAATCGGCCGAGGGAATGGGCGCAATTCTAAGGAATCATTACATAGGCGGTGCGGCTAGCAACCCATCCCAATTTACATTCCGTATTCCATCTTTAAACCCATCTACATGCACATGGCCTTTCGGTCTTAAGGCCTTAGATTCTGCCTACCACATAAGGGCTACAGACGTAATACTATGTATGTATGTACGGGCTGAAAGATCTGGTTCATCCGCAAGAAGCCCAATTGCGGCTGAGATGACAAATTTTGGTCTGAAAATGTTTTAACCCTGTACCTACTACTTGTGGTACTTGAGGTACCACTAAGGCATCGCCTCCACGAGCTAGAGAATTGCGACGATTAAATCGTCGTGCCACCTATTTCTATACATTCCCTTAGTATATGGCTCTACACACGGCGATGCTATCGCCGAGATGCAACGAGTGGCAGAGTGCGAGCGAAAGTCAACCGTATCGTGTTAAGAATGGGATATATAGGTACAAACAGGTTGATTTTGAACCTATGATCGATATTAAAATCTCAGCTTCAGAATCCCAAATGGAATACAGAATCGAAAGAAAAAAAGGTGAAAAACGAAAAACAAAATCAGACTTCCCATAGAAATTCGCCCAGTTCGGCAACTTTGTATGCGGAGGTCTAAAAATTTTTACGTTTTATTCCGTTTTTCTTACAATTCTGTATTCTATTAGGATTCTGATTACCGAGATTACTATATAGTCATAGGTTCAAAATCAGCCTGTACATTAAGCGATTACCTAATGATGACCTCACATTTTATACTTTGTTCACAGGATTGGAGTTACTACAACTTTGTCACCGAATCCCGCAATAGGATGACTGGACTTAAATTTAAAAAGTGGAGTGAGCAACATTTCAGTGCTATATTTTATAGACATTTTAATTATGCAAGACTTTGAAAAATGTTATTCTATATTTAATGTTATTTCCATATCAATGATATGCAATAATAATATGAAATTGATCTAAAACATAAACCTCTGACGCTTTTTTGATTGAAATGAAAATTGAAATGATTTTGTGACTAACTTGAAATAGTATAATGTGTATCTATTACTAGATGAATAAATTCGAAAGATCAATATGAGTTTCGATGTTTAAATAGTAATAAAAAACATTTTTTTTATCAGCCGGTTTATTCAAACATGAAATTGCTTGTGAACATAACTTGCATTAAACTTAATAAACATTAGTATTAAGTACAGTTTAAAAAAACGTAGTCATTTTTGTTTCTGTAGATATCAACAAATACGTAAAATATTGTAAAACTTCTGTACATACACCTAGTTCGATTTATAAAATGTATAAAAACAGTAATTTCTTTTCGATTCCATTATAAAAATACATATACCTTGATAGTTACCCATGTAGATTTAAAGCAAGTATGACATCTTCAAAAGACTTTTAATATCTTTTACTACTATGTCTGTATAAAGGTGGTTTTCCACGTTGAACTGCAGGCAGCTAACGCCCAACCATTGATTTTGATTGATTGATTGATCAGACCTAAAACATCGAATGCGATAAGCCTTAGAACAGCTAGATAAGTGAAACTCGCGGCACCGTCATTTAATTATTTTTCTTCTAAATTAGATCAAAATCGAATACTTAAATTCGGTAGTAAATTATTTGTAGTATTTTTGTATGACTTTTCATTATTTTCCATTAAGTAAATGAATAAAACTACAATAAAGCCAAAACTGGCAAATTTGGCGATAGTGAGGACTCTTAATTTGAAAAGATGATATTGATGAAAAGTCGTACGAAAATACTACAAGTAATCTATCTACTGTAGTACAGAATAAGATCTTTTCAATTTGAACTAATAATTAAACTGTTGGGTGGCGCTATAAGTGGCGCTAGTTGGCTCATGTAAGCCTCTTAAAGATAGATTAATATTTGACTCGATTGTTATAGATCCTATGCAGCTAAGGGCTTTAAGTGAAGGAATAAAAAAGTCACAAAATCTTCGACTTTCTGCATGACATGGTAAAAAAGAAAAAAAAAATACGCTGCGTTACGATGCGGAGCGGTGTGGTGCGTTGTTTGTTACGAAGTGGAAGCCAGCGTGCTTCGTGGAAAACCACCTTAAAAAGCATTTATTATTATTAATCTGTGTGATTGTAATTTATTGTGTGAGTGTGTTTATTGTTCTAGAACTATTTACTTATTTAATTTATTTTTAATTTAAAAAAATTTAATGTCTAATGTATCAAATAGTTTCACGTAAGTTATTTATTGAAAATCTATTTATTTATTATTTTAGCACAAAACAGTGATTATTCTTGCAGTTTTAAGGTATATGGGTAAATTATTTATTTATGTTTCTAAGCCTGGGATATTTTATTTATAATTACTGCAAGTGTAATCCCTAAATTCTTTTAATATTATTAATTTTTTGTAGTCATAGAGTAGAAAATTCTTAGAAAACAATAAAATGTGTTGAATTTAACCTTTGTTTTTATTTTTGCATATTTATACTGGATAAAAGTCACCCTATGTATCCCGTATCCTGTCCAAAGAAAGAGTGTTATGCTTTGAGAGTTAATAAAAGTTAATGAATCTGTGTATGTCCTTTGTCCTTTATCTCCCGATAACTTCTGAACGCCAAAACAAATTTGGATATATAACAGTGCGAATATTTTTTGAGAATGGCTTTAATTTTCTGGTAGTGCAGTCAGTGTTATTTTATTTGAAAAAGCTTTTGTGATTTTAGTTTAATTATTTAGTTTAATTTACTCCTGAAATACCAGTGTTTTGGAAATACATAATGCTGTTTTAAATCGTTCCCCAAAATTTCGGTTGTATTGTATTGCAATCCCTTCAGGCGAGCTGCATAAATAGTTTGACTGCTTTCTCTTCGTCAAAAGCTTTGTTCTTACATAGGAACAACACAAGTTCCTGATTTTCTCTGATAGATTTTGCACGCCTCGTTGCAGTGTTGAGTCCCCGTTGCTCTGTAATGGCACTCGATTGATCTCCAAAGCCATAGAAGTCTGTCTTACACTGATCAAACTGTTGTTCATTTTCTCCATCTTCATGTATGTCTTCATCGGATACATTAGAGCCTTGATCCATTCCTCTGATCTCATCATTTCGTGTTGCGCTTTGTAATCGAAATAGATTATTTCTCCCTTCGGCACTTCCAGTGTTACTGTTTTGTTTTTTAGGATCAAGTCCCAACGAATGAGTGACGCACTTTGCCAGTTTTTTATCAAAGACTGTGAGAATTTGCTTAAGTGTAATACGATCACTGCCGGTAGTTATGTACTCCTGCAGGCACTGAATACATGCAATTTGAGAACATTTGTATTTCTCGGATCTAATAAATTTGCCAAAGCGGCTGTTGTGCCCCCAGTTCTTTGCGGTGGAGATGTTAATAATGTGGTAATAATAATTTCTTGTTGCTGTATGTTTAGAGATGACTTTCCAAGGAGACAGTTTATTTCTGTTGCTGTTATATTTTGTTTGTCCCATAATGCAAGCCATTCCTCCGTCGTTTGAAATCTCGCTCGTTTGACTGCTAATGCTCGGGCATCTTGTTGTTTTTCCATCTTCTTGTTCTTCTGAGCCATCTTCGACGGCGCCTGCTTCAGTGTTATTTGTTTCCTGGGCGCATTCAATTGTTCTTTCAAGTTCCTCGGTGTCGAAGGCGGTGTTTCTATGATCTCCGGTTTTTCGTTCTCGTTCGTTTCCTCTGCTACCTCATCTGTTTGGGTCAGCTCGATCATTTCGTCTTGTAATTCTTCTTCGGAGTTCTCGTTGTCGGTTGAGTTGTTTTTCGGCATGGTTACATTGAAATTTAATTTGTTCACGCACAAGATTTTTGATATTCTTAGAGGTGATGAAATGATACGCGTAAAACATCGTACTGTGCATGGCGTCCTGCCGCCCTTATATACGATTCCCCTTTCTTTGTTCCCTTGTGTACTTGCTATTTTTGGATACCTGCTTAAACCATGACATTTACACTTTTTGTATTTTTCTCGTAGCACTCTCATGACATTTACATTTTTATTTTATTTTTTCATAGTATCTGTAGATAAAAATACCACTGGTTAAGAAGCTCGCTTGTGACCTTGGGTTTTTTGGGGGGGGGGGGGGGGGGGGGGGGGGGGAATGTGCACACAAATTTAGTTACGCACACCTACATACTAAATTTAAACTGTCACTTGATAGTAATTATGACATTGTCACAAAAAAGAAATAAAAAGAAACAATAATTTGTGTACAGATGAGAGACACTCGTATATAACGAAAGTGTTGTGTTAGTATCCTTCCACATAAATTCACACTGCACAATGTAGAGATATCTGAATCTGTTTGATTTGGCCTTATTAACAATGTATTTAAATATAAATACCAGCTCCAAAGCTGAGGATCGTCCCTCCTGGAGCCACCTATACAGGTTGAAGGTAATATGCCAAAATAAAACAAGTTTTGATCGAAGTACAAACTCATAAAACGTATTTTTTGAGACAGCTAGAACACCAACTATGACCATGACACACTACAAGAAAAATGAAATGCAAACTCAATCTCAAATAACAAAGATTCTAATATCCGTGACCCAAGCATCAAGATCGATGACTCAAGCAACACTCGACTAGCAGTATCCGGTTTGAGATTATCCCTACTACTTTCTTCAGAGAAAGTTACTTCAAACCATTCTAAAATATACCATATTGCTTCTAACGCAAAGTTCAATTTTCAATTTAACCCCCTTAATAAGACGAAAGAGTTCCAGTACTGGCTGGAACGCTATTGTTGTAAAGTAAATTCTTGCGTTCTTTACTCTATGGTTCGTTTTTCAAAAAATGCAATTTTAACTCTTTAATAAAAGGCTTTACATTGTAAAATCGACCGTCCAGATATATGATTAAGGTTTATTTTGAAATGGAAATGTGATATGATTCACTACGACAGATTATGTAAAGATTTTTGTGTCTGTCGGTCAGTGTGGCGAATTACGATTGTTATTGGTGACGAGTCATATGGGTCAGGTAGGGTCAATGAACGCTTATTAATATATATAATTGGGAATGGCACTTTTCTAATTTTTCAAAAAATATGTAGGATATTTACGAGTAAAATCACACTTAGGTATAACATTTTCACATTTTACCTACGCAATGAAATATCGCCGATATGTATTATCATAAAATATTTTTTTAATACCGTGATTGGAAATAATTTTTTCACTCGCAGATTAATTTGCTTTTTATAGTTGATAGAATTTTCAAAAACGGTCCAGTAGTTTCTGAGCCTATCCAGTGCAAACATAGAAACCATCGAATATTTCCTCTTTATTATACCTATTAGTATATATTTATAAAAATCCAAGCGCATTTCCTTAAAAGGTTATAAAGGTCAGCAGCCACCAAATATACTTTTGAAATTAAAGCACAAAACATTTAATTTAAGAATTGCTTACCAAAGCCTTGGAAAAGCAAATGAGTACCTACCTACTTATACAGAAAATGTAATAAATGTAATTCATAAGAGATTTATTTCATATCTGACGGAAGAAGCTGTACAATTCATACGGATATAACAAATTAATTAAGAGATCTTTAGGGATATAAATTTATCTAGGATATAAAGATATCTCAATATTGTGTGGAGTAGTAATAGTGCAGGCCAATTCTCTAACTGCTCTGGCTAATATAAGATTCTGGTAGTACATGAGGGTCGTTCTCCTGTAGTGGAGACTAGAGGGACCATGATGATGATCTCAATATTCCTTTTATTTTCATTGACAAATAACGAGATACAAGGCGCACATCCGACTCTGAAAACATCAGTTGTGGGACCGATTTCCCATTAGTTTAACTTGGTTTTACAGAATTATAATATCTATGGTTTTATTTAATTTTGCTCCAAGTTAATTTAGAACTTTGCTGATGAATTAAAACGTTTTATCAAAAATAAAGTATAAGTATTTTTTTATTTTGTGAATGAATCATTAAACGTTAATTTTTAACAGCTTTACGTTCTCGCCTTAAATTGTAAACAGTAGTTAATTGAATAGTTAGATTGGAGGGCTATTTAGGGTGCCGTGTGGTTCCTGGCAGAGTAGAATAGGACCACTCCAAGTCATCCCGTGGATGTCGTAAAAGGCGACTAAGGAAACACAAGCTAAACAAAGCTTATTAACATCAAAGAGACCTCTCCAACCCGTCTGACCAGCGTGGAGGGTGTAGGCCAAATCCTCTGACTACTCAGGCTAGATATGGCTCTGGTAGTACAGAGAGGGTCGTGCTCCTGCAGTGGAGACTAAAACCTGATGATGATGAATGATGCTATTTAGGGTCTAGCATATCATCATCATCATCATCATCTCAGCCACAAGAAGTCCACTGCTGGACATAGGCCTCCCCTAAGGATTTCCAATATGACCGGTTAGAAGCGGCCTGCATCCAGCGCCTTCCTGCGACCTTTATCAGGTCGTCTGACCACCTGGTCGGTGGGTGTCCAACGCTGCGCTTGCCGGTACGTGGTCGCCATTCGAGAACCCTTCCGCCCCATCGGCCATTGGTTCTTCGCGCTATGTCATATCAAAATTTTAAATTATACCTACATCCGTTTTCTTTATATAATAATCTATAAACGATTTGGTTATACCTTATATTAGAGATTACTTAGTGAGATTGACTGAAAGTAACACTACGTTTATATCATGGTTAATTTAAGAATTTTGTTTTTGTCGGTGGAGTATTTTCCAACTTTTCCTCTCAGCCGGTACCTCGCTACCTCCTTAACCTCTATTTACGACACGACTTTAGCCTTCTTTCTATAACATCATAATCATCATCAGCCTATTGCAGTCCACAGCTGGACATAGGCGTCCCCGAGCGCACGCCACTGTGCATTACATAACCATATTCGATAAAAAAAGTCACGAATGAAAAGTTTTCCCTGAATAACATTCAACGAATTAAGATTTCCTTTATCCCATTATTTGGGGTTCTCGTTTTCATGCGCCAAGACTGCCTGTCCTGGGTTGTCGTTGTAGATATTTGGGCTTGCTCCACATCCTTGAACATCATGGACCACCAAGTAGCAGGTGGGCGTCCAACTCTTCTTTTGGTATTGGGAAGGTCCAATGCCTTTCTCACCATACGTTACAACCACTAAAGATAACCTTGTTTAGTTTTAAGCCTTATTTAAGATACCTAACAGGCCAGTTATCTTAAATAAGGCGAGTGGAGAGTGTAGGCCAAATCCTCTGACTGTTCTGGCTAATAAATGGTTATGATAGTCAGAGAGGGCCGTGCTCCTGCAGTGGAGACTAAAAAGACCTGATGATGATGATTTAAGATAACAATAAATCACAACTTTACTAAGTTCTCCAAATTCCAAACCACACCAAGGTCCTATAAGGGAATACCGTATATCAGTCCATGAACTAATTGTGCAAGATATACCAGGATCTGAATTAATGCATCGCGCGTGGCAAGTATAGCAGCGGCTTATTTTTGGCTACGAATAAGTAAGAAGGTTTTTGGTAGCTCGAGAACTTAAAATAGTGTAAAAATTACTGGCTGAACTAGCGAAGCGAAGCAAGATTATTGAGTTAGGGCAAAAACGCGTTTTATGTAGGAATTGATGTATATATGTAAGTAGATAATTGTTTGTTAAACCATCACTCTTGAAATGCTTCATTAAAAAAATATTTAAAATGTACGTAGGCATTATTAGTAGAAATCCCGACATTTAAATAAATGTTCACGAGATCCAAATGCGCGGCAAACATCTAATTTGCCAAATAAATTGTCTACTTATTTATAAAGTAAAATTATGAAAAAATCCTTGAAGAAAAGGATTATTCTTCCTAGAAATTAGTTAAAAACGTTGTTTGTACAATTCATATTTGTTTAATAGCATATAGCTAAACCTATATGGAGCCATTAACTCGTCAATTAGAATAACTATGAGAACGATGAGACCATGAAATATATTTTTTTTATTTCATTGTGTACATAATTTAGTGAGCGTACAAACACTACATACCTATGTAACAAAATTGGTTCACATATTTAGTGTTTTACATTTGGTATTGACTCTTAAGAATTGTTGGATCACATTTGCATCTCTATGGACAGAATGTATCTATTATTTATAACATCAAATGTGAATAAAAATAGGTTGATTTATTTTTTCACTTTAATGCGTATACTTATATAAAACTGTAACTGTAACCGTAAATATACAAAAGCCCGGTGGTCCAGTGGGTGTGAGCTCTGTGAGCACTTACGTATGTTAAGCTACCCCTGGTGCAGTCCCTTCTTGGATGGGTGACCGCAAGTGGCATAAAAATATCTCGAACTCCTCCGTGCTTCGGAAGGCACGTTAAGCCGTTGGTCTCGGCTGTCATCGTTGATGGCAGTCGTTAAGCTATGTCAGATGCCTTAAGGCAGCTTGAAAAATCTGACACCAGTGATGGCCACTTACACATACGAAAAACAAACATATAAAACTTAAAGTCTGAAACTTAAACTAGCACGATGATTCATACAAAATCCGTCTCCATACATTTAACTATTACCAACATTTGCTGGGATACCCCAAGTTGCGTTAACTTCATTCAAACTTAGCGTTTACGTCCATTTCTGCACCCGAATACTTACTTTATTACTAGAGCTTTAAAATCTATTTTCCTTTAACAGTTTTTCATCTAAACTGCAAAGACAGTTCCGAAGAAAGCCTACTTCTGCGGCAAGCAATTTTGAAACCAAAGCGCTAAAGATAAGGTTGGTATTGCTTTAGTGGATTTTTGGGGGATATGTTGGTACAAAACGGATCCAAGGAGTTTATGCAATTGTTAAGTTGTTATTATATAAGGTTGTTTGGAGGGGTTCGAGCCATTCTTGCTTGCAGTGGTCAGTGCATAGTACGTGAACTAGTTCAAAATCTGGATTAATTAACACTAGGTAAGTCAAATATGTTATTATTAATTAAGAAATTTTTATTTTCAGGAATATGAAAAATAATAACTTAAAAAATAAGATATAAAATTAAAATAAGCGAATTAAACAATGAAAAAATACTTAGCGGAAATTAAGTCATTTTCGTATTAAAATATATTAGAATGACGATAATTGCATACTTAACCAGTTTAGAAAATGATAATGTTATGCTTTGATGTAACTTGGGGTAAAAAGTATGTACACTTACGTAAAAGTTTAATTAGTAAATTTTATTGTCCGTAAAGTAAATAAAATTGTAGTTGACTTAACTTTAAATTTATTATACAGTTTTGTGAATTTTTAAAGCGTCTTCTCATGATAGACGTATATTTTGCACTTAATTTAATTGGATTCCTTTTATGTATGGATCTATTGAGTGCGATTGACCTCTATCTTGCCTGATCATCATCATCATTTCGTGTAGGTGACACGGTCAGTCGATCATGCACACCCTGGTGTCAGAGTTCTTCGAAACCGCCTCTCAGTCTCTGACGTGGTTCCTTTAACGACTACCTGCCTTCCGAAGCACGGAATCATCTTTCTTATCAGACAATCAGGTAATTCATGCCTGCAATGTTCTAACCAAACTGGAAACAACTTAACAAAGTACAACAACCCCGGGTCAACAAGGCAAACGCCTTAACCACTGGACCACGGAGGCAGTTGCATCTTGCCTGATGAGATGCAACGATGAGGTCTAGGATGGTACACGCAAACTCAAAAAATGCCTATTCACTCTTGCATTGAAAATCCCTAAATTGTACGAGGTGGGAATCAGTGACGCGTGGAGGGATTCCATTCCTTAGTTGTTCGCACAATAAAGAAAGAGGAGCCCGATGGCCTAGTGGGCGTGAGCATTATAAGGGCTTCCGCATGTTAAGCAACCACAGTCGCGGTCCCCACTTGGATGGGTGATCGCAAGTGGCATATAAATATATCTCGAGCTCCTCCGTGCTTCGGAAGGCACGTTAAGCCGTTGGTCCCGGCTGTCATCATTGATGGAAGTCGCTAAGCTATGTCAGATGCCTTTAGGCAGCTTGAAAAATCTGACACCAATGTTGGCCACTTACACACACAAAAACAAAACAAACAAACAATGAAGGAAGAGGTGAATCTAGAGGTGCGCTGAGCAGGAATATCGATCACATACGGAAGAGACTATAGGTTAAATCCTGTGACTGCTCTGGCTGTTATGGCTCTGGTAGTACAGAGAGGGTCTTGTTCCTGCAGTGAAGATTGAAAAAGGCCTGATGATGATGGATAGATGGAAACCCTGTCCACGCCGCGTCGTCCGATGGTGAAATGGTGCAGGGGAAATTAAATCATGCAACTCCTGTGTATACTCTCCAAAATGCCTTTAAAAAACAGACAGGCTGTCAATTGACCCATCATCATCATCATCATCAGGTCTTTCTAGTCTCCACTGCAGGAGCACTTGACCATTTAATTGACCCATTAGTCTTAATTCAGTGTTGAGTTAAATGGATTAGTTAATCTGTATCTTTTTCGTTTTTTGTAAACAGGGCAGACATTGTAGGTTGTATCAATACGTAGGTGATACCATTAACTGTGAAAATATTACACTCACTTAGTTGTTGTCTGTATCAAAATAGAAAATATTTAATATTTGGGACAACATTAAAAAACAATGATTTATTCTACAAAAAACGGATTTGATGTTGGTGGTAATAATAGTAGTCTTTTTGTAGATTATGGGTAATAATATGTAATGAAAAAAAATAAGTTTTTAAACTAGTAATTATTAAACAATTGCTATTAACACAATGGAAAAATTATAAGACGAATGTTGTTACGTGGATAAATGAACAGACATAGTTTACAAACATAAAACATACATACGTCCGAAAACATTACCCTCTTTCTGGGTGGGTCAGTCGGGTAAGAGGGCTAAATAAAGAAGGATGATTAGCGTAAAAAGGACTCAAATGACTGGCCTTAATCGTTAATCATGACGTTTCTAGCTCTGTGGGGCTTTGAAACATTTTCAGTTTCACTTATCATTGTCTCAACATACAAAGGCGACCTAACTCTGTCACCAAAGAATATCGTTTTAAAAGAGAAAGTACGAATCCTTACTGGATGCATTGTTCTTTTTGGGTCAACATCGACGTATGAATCACTATTATGTAACGGATGTGGCATAACTGTGCACGGGATTACGAAGTACGAACTTATGAGGTTACTTTGTTATAAATATTCATGAGGAATAAGATAAAAACAACTTTTCGTCACGTGTTTGAAGACATTGTTTTGTTTTTCAATTGCTAGGAGATAAATTCTGAAGTCTTTGACCGTATTGGAAATTATGCATTACTCGTGAAAATACTAATGCAACGAATTGAGCTCAAAGTTTTAAATACTTTTATTAAAAAAACCAACAATTAGCCCGGTTTCGCCCGTGGTACATTATATTTTTTATTCTCTTTAACAAGCATCCTCGTATTTCAAGGAATATTATAAAAAAAGAATTAGCAAAATCGTTTCAGCTGCTCTCGAGATTTGCGCTTAGCAACACATTCCGCTATTAATTTTTATAATAGATAGATTACACGGCAAGGTATAATTTGAGAACTATCACACTGAAATTAGAAATTAGACTCCGGAGTAATTACTATGCTACTAGTAAGTAGGAAAGAAAGTACTTTGGTACTTACTAGTAGCATAGTAAGTTATCTACCGTCAAGAGTAAACAGTAGAGTAGACGGTAAAGTACTTACTATACTACTAACTAATAACACCTTCCAGTTCCTCTCCACTTATTAAAATGTTTCTTACATCTAGCAAAAAAACAATTGTATTTGCAAATTAAGTTAGTGCTCAGTGGGCAGCGAAATAAGCTCCTTCTAAACAACACGGACTTAAATCATTAATGTTCCCAACTTTATTAAAACTTTGTTAACGAGCCCATAAAGCTGCTACAAAGCAAAATAAACTAAAATCATTCTTTCTTTTTAATCGAAAAAAATTTAAAATGCAGACCCAGTAAATTTTACCAATTTTTTTTTACTCTTACACTGATTACATATCTCATGAAAACAATATTGCTTATCCAGTTATTATAATGTTTCTTACTTCCGGCAAAAAACAATTGTGTTTGCAAATCACGCTTAGGCCCAGTGGGGCAGCGAAATAAGCTCCTTCCAAACAACACGGACTTAAATCATTAATGTTTCCAACTTTATTAAAACTTTGTTTACGAGCCCATAAAGTGTGCGTGTCTGGAAAAGGTTTAGGAACTCTGAGGTATTTCTTACTTCCAGACGAATGGATTTTTTATTTTTTTGGGGTTTTTTGTGTGGTTTAATTTATTATGCTTTCTTGTTGTGATTTTGCGTTTATGAGAAGGAAGCATAGGATATAGTAGGTTCATAGGGGAATAGATATAATTATCCTGTTATTAGGGTTCCGTACTCCAAAATTTAAAAAGAAACCCATATGTGAAAAATTGTTTGTTTGTTGTTACAGCTGTCAAGTAATTTTTTCTTAGGAACATGTGGACTTGTCCAGTCAAAATTAATAATAAACATATGATTAGCGGTGTCAAAAATCAAAAAAGTGAACGCAATTAAAATATGGCCGTTAATGACGCAACTCTGCGAATTTCCATAAAAATCAAAACGTATAGGGTATATACTTCCAGTTAATCTAGAATCATGTAATTTGGCATAAAGCAAGGTTCAAATTAATGATGGCAAATTAATAGCAGTACAAAATAATGGAAAAGCCTCAAATTTGTTATTAAGACAAAAATATTAAAAAATTTGTACGGAACCCAATGTGCGCGAGTTCGACTCACAATCAAATTGTACATTTAGCAGTCTCTATCTTAAGAACTATAGGTATTAAAAAATTTTAAGATGAAAATCTACAAGCGAGCTATAAAGACATCTCGATGCCAAAATTGTTCGGCCTTTTTAACCTTTAGTAACTGCCTTTGCATTTTTAAATACTTAAGTGCTAAGTGAAGATTGGAATTGAAGTATCTATTATCGAGTACAAGTCTCAAGATTTTAACTTATTTTTTAGACATCAACATCGTATTCTTTTAAAAGTCTACAGGAGAAAAACGAATCTAATTTATGAAATCTATTAACGCAAGTACTTTAACCGGCCTCTATGCAAATCGTCACGTAGTACATAAGTACTTAAAATTCAACAAAGTGGACGATCTAATTCTTTTTGGCAAGAAATCGCCATGAAGAACCGTTACTGACCGACGTACGCGCAGTCTCGCACCGGTATCCATGCCTCTCGCTCGCACGTCATCGTTCTATTTCAATGTTATTCTAGTTCCAAATTCAAAACAGCAATTTGATTTTTATCAAAAAAAAAGCGTAACTGTCAAGTGAACGTCCAATCAGTTTGAAATTCGAAACGCGAATCAATTTTGAATTTAGATCACCGTGTTTATACGTCGTTTTATCGTTTCTGAACTTGTGTTATCGTACGATAGTGTTGTGTCTGTGATGTTACAACTAAAGTCTATGTGCGTGGAAAGCAGGGTGACACAGTGAGTTCGAGATGAATATTTCATTTAGCTTTCTAGTACTGTCGCCGTTATACTTCCTGTTATGTATTTTCTTTGAATTTCCTGGTCTGTTTTCATAGCTCATTTTGCTTTAAAATAGGTACATACATATAGGTACAGGAAAAGTGACTGTTACTTCATGCACATAAAGTACCCTTTTGATATGTTATAATATAATGATAATTTGTTTTAGACTTTGCATTGCATGAGATTGTTTGTTATTTATGACATGTTATTAGATATGTAGTGGTACCTATCTATATAAATAAATAAAGAAATATGAATTTTTTTAATGAAAAGATGTCAATATGGCTTGTTCAAGAGAATTTTTGGGTAAATATAACCCCGATTTTTTAGACTTCTCTCATTAGCCTGATGGGCCACGATTTGCATACATAGCCTGAAAGATCAAACTTAAAAACAATGTTAAAGCCCTCGGCGAGCAGCAATTTTCATGTTTTGCAGTATGGGCCGAAAGATACATTGCCAGAAGGGCCTATCCTGGGTGCAAATCACCTGGGACTGCCGGGCGGTCACCAGTAATCGGAGCTAATCCTACTCTACGCACTTTATTCTATAACTATTGTTGTACTGTACCATACGTAAATTACTAAATAAAGATTTTTCAATTCTATTCCGGTGGCGAGTGCGACGGGGACAGAGAGTGGGATTCCTCTGACTACTCTGTGCCGGAGAGGGATGGGACTGGGGAAAGCCCTATAAGTATCTTTTGTTCTACTTTTTAAAAAGCTGTTCGTTGCCACTAGAGCACGATGGCCTAGTGGGGTGAGTACATTGACTAGGAAGCTAATTATACGTAAATATTTTGCATTATGACTAATTATTCACATGCGATTTAAATTCTGGACAAAGTGGTGTAAATCAGAATAAATACCCATGCGTATAAACTTTCCTATTTATGATAGAAGGAATGCCAAAAAACATAAGACTTTCGCTATCTGATATAGTTTGAAGTCACAACAAGGGTTATTGCCCTCTATGCACCAGTGGATATTCACGCAAGATCATGAGAAAGTGAATATTAAGGTAGACGCACACTAAATGTTGTTTGTAGTGTAGACTGGGCAGGGAAAAAAATTCACGCGAGCAGTATTAGAACCAGCAGTCTTTAGTCTTTGTACGACTTACGCCGACCATGGGCATGTTGACTAAATTTTTTTGTGCTATGTTGCTATGTAAAGACCTGCCAAAAATAAACACAATAGTGACAGAAATACATTTCTAGACAAAAAACTCTTTCAGTTGTAAAAGTTTTAAAGACACATGTTTTTAGACGTAAATTTTTAGACGTGAAAACGCGCCGCTGATTTGCCTACATATTTGTGACGTCACAAGCTTGTATTTTGTATGGGTGGCATGAGAACTTTGTTTGGTAGCTATACAAAATATTTCGTTTATGGTAATGGTTTCATAATAAAAGTTGCTATAAATTTTGCAGACTAAAATACAGTATAATTGTAATTAAAGATTTTCATACTTTAAAAAAATGATCCTATTCACCCAACTTTAAAGAAGCTTTAAGATCACTTAACGAATCGATATCAAATTAAAAGTGTTCTTTATAGTGTTTTTAGATAGAAATTAGTCTCATTGGAAACAAATTTTACATAATCTTAACATTAGGCAACTACCGAATTAGGCAAATAATAGGTAAGGCGTTATTTGTACAATTTAGGCATATAATAGGAGATATTACTGAAAGCTGTGCCGCCAGAGTGCGCCACTAGCACATACAGTAAAAAAGGTTTGACACTGACAAGTATGTACATGTCAGTGTCAAAGTCGCAATTAATTTGTGAAATTATACATTAATCCTTTATTAATTTGATTTTAAAATACTTCTATAAGTATTAAAATATAAAAATGCAATTAATCTGCGTATTCGGATGTAAAATAAAGGCAATTTATTGCAAGTTTGACATACTTGTCAATGTCAAACATTTGTTTACTGTCTCTGCTAATGCTGCCCTCTGGCGGGAGAACATTGCAGTATTATCTCCCATTGGGCATTAAACCCAAGCGGGCATTTCAAATACTACCCGTGTGAAGATTTTTCCTAGTACCTATTTCTTAATTTCATAAGAGTACATCAGAATAGCATTGTAAATGCATAAAATCACCTTTAAAATATAGAACACTAGCTGTTACCCGCGGCTTCACCCGCGTGATATATAGCCTATGTCTTTCTCAATACCCTAACCTATGTGTATGCAAAATTTCATGATGATCGGTTCAGTAGGTTTGGCGTGAAAGCGTTACAAACAAGTTAGGATTAGGATGGAAGACTAACTTTGTCCAGTAATCCATGTTGGTTGGAAAAGGAAGTAAAAAATATGATAGCTGATTCTCTTCCCGCGCAGGCCGTATAAGCCAGCGTAGGGAATGTGCGAAAACTTAAGGAATGTCAATACTCCTATTTTTTATTTTTAGTCAATACGACGATTTTTTTATTTAAAATGTATAATATAAATAATTAAATATTAGATAATCTATGTTTTTTCATTTCCTGATATTTAATTTAATAGTTAAATTCATCATATGCGTACCTATACGCACCAACACGCTTAAAGTTCGCGTAGTGTATATATTCTTTGCTTAAAGTAACTCTATCTACTAGGATTTACCTACCCCGTTGGAGAATAAGGATATATGTAAAACATATTCCCTCTTAGATTTATGGGCAGAATCTACTAGAGCGTTCTAATAAAATAATAGTCACTATTAATATAATAGTCACAACAATAAAATTAATATTCGATACGATAGCTGTCATAAAATAAGAAGAATTTTTTTTTAAGGTTTCGCAAGCTTATATTAAAAACCAATAATTTGGTATGCCCAGAGCTTATTTATAAGCATCAATTGTGATACAGATTTGATGCGTCCTGCTTCTGACAGCAGATCTTCATTATTTTTCCGAAACACCTACAGCCTACGGCTAGCGTTATAATTTATTTGATGAGGGTGAAAACCCAGCTTAGGAGGCAGAACCACATCATTGACTTTATTCAATTTCATCATACGCTAGACTTTGACAGCTAATTCATGCAATTTTAGATAATGTTTGGCAAATATTTTGTTAATGATGGACCATATTTAATTGTTATATTTGTAACGATGCGCATGATAACTTCATGCTGCATCTTGCTCTTCACCTCATTTCTCAATTATCATCATTTTATCCACTTTTATTTCCAAACTTAATTAATTTTTAATTCATAATTCCATTTTCAAATCTCCTTCTCAGTCCTTCCTCACCAGTCAGTCATTCCATTCGATTCCGTTGATAATTTTGATCGTACTCACTCGACCCTTGTATAGGCTCTCGCTTACCATATTGTTTTACTAATTGTATTTTAAACTAATAACAGTGTAAAAATATGTGTGAAGCATATTAAAATATCATAATATAATATCCGTTATCAGTGTTGTGTTGTGTTGTGTTCTTTCGCACTGAGCTCTCTCTCTCCGCTGAGCACCTTATACATCTACCACACCTATTATTTCATGTTGGGCCTACTCTAACTAGAGCTGGGTAAGTAAGACCCGACATATTTTTTCCTAAAAGAACTACATACATGTATGTATGTATGTATGTATGTGAAAATCAAGCTTAGGACCAATGACTTCATTAAATTTCATCATACGCTGCACTTTTGACAGCCACGTCATGCAATATAAATAATATAAATATAAAATGGAATAACACACAAATGAGCTAGCCCCACAGTAAGTTGTGAACTTGTGTCGTGATCGTGAGATATTAACTCAACGATACTATAATTTATAATAAATACTTATATAGATAAACTTCCAAACCAGGCCAAACTGAAAAAGATCATTTTGCATCATGCATGACGTGATTTAAATTGACCGACTTGCTTGGTTAGATAGATTGGGGATGAGAAAGTAGCAACTCGGAAGGCTGGCCGCGCGTACCCGATGCCATACGCAACCACCGGACAGGCAGTTGAAGATAATAGTCCCCTGATGGGACTATGTATTTTATGTACGCGGCAAGTATATAAAAAACAAAGAAAATAACAAAAACAAACAATATTGTATAAGAGCAGATATTTAGACGAGCTCCGTGGCGCAGCGGTCATCATGCCTGCCTGCGACACGGATGGTCTCGGGTTCGATCCCCGGTCAGGTCAAGATGGAAAACGATCTTTTTCAGATTGACCTGGGTCTTGGATGTTTATCTATTTTATTATATATGTATTTGTTATAAAATATAGTATCGTTGAGTTAGTATCCCATAACACAAGTTTTTCATTAGAACTTACTTTGGGGCTAGCTCAATCTGTGTGATTTGTCCGTATATATTTAATTAATAATTTAATTATTAGATTTAGTCCAGTGTCGTATACGTCAGTGGTCAGAGTGAATAGAACCTTTAATGTTGTGTTAATAATAGGCTGGCATGATAAGTGCCCGGCGTTCATCCATCTGGGTCAGAAAGTAATCTTGACTCATAAATCATACGAGTTATATTGGGCTAGAACAAATATGGACCTGGAACTTAGGCATTAGGTAAGAAAAAAAGAACTGTAAAATCTGGAAAACAATCAAACAGCCCAATCGCACTTAAACATTTTTAGGTTATCAGTTTTAATTAAATAAATATTCTTTTTAGTAACACTTAAAAATAATTAGTAATAATTTCAAATATACGTTGAATTCACAAAAATTGAGTCCCACCGTATGTTGTAAACTTGTTGCTGGAAAATCCTAGATTGATAGGCACCGACACCTGTCATCCGAATTAGTAAATAGGGGGCTGGCCGGGGATTGAACCCGGATCCACCCATGTCGCAGACCGGCGCGTTAATTACTACGCCACAGAGTGCGCGTAATAGTTTGAGTAAGCACTTTAGCTATATCTTTGGAAGCGATCTTCAGAACCATTTATATTCACATACCTACCTTTATTAAATAAAATTTATTTATTCATTTAGTCACTTTATTACAATCAAGAAATATGCGGACTTAAAGCCAAAGGCTTTATCTACCAGTCAACCAACAACCAAGAACAAGAAAGTCAGTCCAAAGTTGAGCCAGAGCTGTGGATAAAATCTTAACTTGTATATAAAATTATATATTAACAAACTTACATACATAATGCGACCATATAAATACATATATTTTTGTTAAATACTCTTTGAGATTTCATTGAGAAAATGTGCGCGTACTGCATTCTTAAATGCCGGGCGACTAAACATTACCTGAACCAAATATTACTCGCATTTTGACCAAATTCGTTTTCTCGAACATACCTTGGCAACTTTGTCGCTGCGAAGAAAACAAACTTTTTACATTTAAACTTGCAAACAAACATTGCCTTAGGCAGGCCGCAAATAAGCCTACGAAATATGAAATTGCTTTAATAATGGAAGCCTAATTTTGTTGGTTTTCACATGGCGTCGACTTGCTTTCAAATTCGATGCTGTTAAAAGAACATTAGTAACAAAATAATTATTTTTTTTTTTGGTAAATCAAGGGCGACTTTTGATTGATAGTTAAACATGTTATTTTGAACAATCTGGCTATATTTTAATGATGGAATCAAGATCCCTAATAGAATATACATATGCAAGAAGAAAGGTAAAAATTTATAGAAAATTGACCAGCTGATTGGTGAATTGGCACTCCTAGCTTGAATATTGTGCAGTAGAGTTCTTACTATCAGTCTATACAAATATTCAATTAATTGCCAAAGGAATTGAAAATGCTGTTATACAAAGCAAACTTTAAAAGTAAATAAAAAAAAAATACTGGAAAATTGTTACTATTCGGTAGAAGAGTATTTGAAATAAATTATGTGTATGTTATTAGTTTTGTGTTCATGTAGTATAAGAATAAGATTATGTAATATTTCAACACAATGTATTTTATTTACGAAATAAAATAAATGAAATGAAAATGAAATTTGTATTGGAAGTGCAATATATACTTTTTTTAATTTTTTACCCTTTTCTTGTGAGTTATGTATATTCTTTTAAGGGATTCTTACATTCTCATCGATGAACACTTCGGCAATTAAAATCATCTCAGTAGCCGTCGTAAAATGCATGGAATGCTCTGCTACAATCATCATCAGGTCCTTTGTTTAGTCTCCACTACAAGCGGACGAGAGAATCGTGCTCTCAGAGCCATAAATTAGCCAAAGCAGTCAGAGGATTTGGCCTACACTTTCAACGCTGGTCAGACTCATGAAAGGTCTCTTTACAGGTTTGTTTAGCTTGTGTTTCTTAAGTCGCGTTCAACGACATCCACGGAAAGTGGTCCTATTCTACTTTGCTGGGCTGGCTAAAAATTAAGTAACCTAAAGTATACTTATATAATACTGTGACATAAAATATTAAATAATGTAGTGTAGGGTGTAGCTAAAGCTTCAGTACTTAACAAAACCTTCACACTAGCACAGAAAATACATCAAGGTTCTCACTACGTCCTTAGACGATACTAATTTAATGCAAGCTTATCTACACAAAGGATTCTTGGAGGACCTGACACAAAGTGGACTGTAATTTTAGAATTAAATGCAGCAAGAAAGTCTTATTTTATTAGACATTTTTGTATCCCTTTTGCGTTTTTTCACGTTTCCTAAAGTATTAAAGGTTTTCTTTTTCAGTTCCTTATCATCTAAAAGCAAAATAGCAAATTTTCATTATCTGTATATAAAAATATCAGTATTATTTGGCGAAATATTATTATTATTTGACGGCAGGAATGGAAATGACTCCATTCATGTTTAACGTACTGTGGCGTCCCTCTCGTCAGATTGTGAATTCCGGGTGTGTGAGGCCGGTTTAATAACAATTACATATTTCCAAGTCAAGCATAGGTAGAAGGTGTTAAAAAACAAATTTGTATTTTTACATACATAACTTTTATACATTTATGTAAATACATACCTTTTTCTTTTATTCAAAACGAAATAATATAACGCAGAGTAGAATAGGACCACTCCGTCTTTCCATGGATGTTGTAGAAGGTGACTTAGGAAACACAAGATAAACAAAGCTTATAAACATCAAAGAGACCTCTTCAACTCACCCAGCGTGAAAAGCGTAAGCCAAATCCTTCGACTGCTCTATTAGAACTGAGAGGGTCGTGCTCCTGCAGAAGATGCTAAAAAAGACCTGATGATGATGATGATGATTAAAAAAAACTATGAACAATATAACTTCAGGTGAATTAAGGGGAACCTATTTTAAAAATACTTGGTTTAGTAAAACTCCAATCAACAAGTTATTTTAAAGCTCTAGCATACAGCTCCATTCGGGATATCATCGTTAACATAATGAAACAGTTCATTAAGCAAAGTTAGTTTTTGCTCGCAGCCATCCATCACTTTACTATGAAAATATTAATATTGGAGCTACGAACAAAATATTAATACAACAGAAGTTACATACGTGATGTAACCGCGAACACACTCCTATAACTAGTTTTGTTTTTTGTCAAGGAATATTTAGAACGCCTACAAGGTTCGTACGTGATTACGATTTTCATATGTAACATAAAGTAACCGTTATTTAAATAAAATTATTTTTATACGGTTTTTATCGCGTTTATTACATTATTACGCAATAAAAACCGTATTAAAATAATTTTATTTAAATGTGTAAAAATCGCCAAAACATAAGAAAATATAACCGTTATTTGTCTCAAAAATACCTAGCCTAAATATTATTAAAGCTCCGCCTACATTTTAGACATATTAATAACTTAAATTTTCATCTATGTAGGTTAAAAATCCATTCATAAAAATAAAATTTCCTTGAGATAGGAAGGCGCTAATGTATCGACACGTGTTGTCTCGCTCACGTGCCACACTAGAGCCCTACCGCGTTCCGGAGGGATCAGCGACATACCATCAGGCCTCTTCGCATAATTGCAAACCACACCCCGATCTTTAACTTTATAGTCTCTTAGACTCCGTCATGCCTTCATTTCTATGTTTGTACACAGAATCTGTACGTTAGCACATGCGTAATGTCAACTTATATCTTCGAATCGGTATATATGTATTTGCATCGCCTTTAGGCTAATAGAGTGTCGCTTGACTGTATATAATATAAGAACCTGAGATTCAAAGGCACAGAGAAAAAAAATGATAACAAGAGCCTTTCTGCTTATGTCTTAAGAGAGCCAAAGCCTGCCTGCACTGAAATGGCAATGTAGATCATCATCATCATCATCATCATCATCATCATCAACAGGTCTTTGTGAGTCTCCACTGCAGGAGCACGACCCTCTCTGTACTACCAGAGCCATATATTCAGCCAGGGCAGTCAGAGAATTTGGCCTACACTCTCCACGCTGGCCAGACGGTTTGGAGAGGTCTCTTTGATGTTTATAGCTTTGTTTAGCTTGTGTTTCCTTAGTTGACTTCTACGACATCCACGGGGAGACTTGGAGTGGTCCTATTCTACTCTGCCGGAAATCAATGTAGATCATGACCTTCAAACTACTGTATTATACGGTCAGGTTGTGTACCCAGCTGGAGACTAACCATTACTCTCAGGGAGTGACTACAGCCAGTGACTGGGCATTTCATTTCGGAGACAGCAAATCATCATAAAAATAGTTCAATACAATATTCTGTTCCTTCTTTATTTTACTTTATTGGACAGAGTGGTACATTCGGTACATTACACTTTTTTAATTAAAAGTTGGCGCAATGGCCGCCTCTCGCATGTAACGTACTACTTAGTGTTATGATTCAGGGGAACTATTTTTGAATGGATAACGTTACAAGGTGTGCGATTTTTCCCTACAATAATTATGCCTTTTTGAGCAGTCACCCAGTCAAAACTAGCATTCTAGACTATTTTATCGGCGGGCACCAACTGAATAACTTGAATGCAATAATAAAAAATTGATATAAGCTATATAACTAACACAATATTACTGGATATTTTCAACCAAGTCCTGAAAAATTTGGTACTCAGTTTGACCTGTGTATGTTTATCCACGGATATGTCGCGTTTGGCTGACTTGATTCTGATGCGGTTTTATGAAAAGTATTTGTTACCATTCTGAAGAAGATTTTAGTATATAATTAGGTGTTATTAAGGCAGTCTTTTTTTTTTAATTAGTTCTTTATGTTTTGTTTACCTAACGTACATTCTAATACTTGCTAATCATCCTTGTTCTTCATCTGAACTTTTCCCCCAATTGCATACTTAAGTGTGGTCCGTTAAACCCCGTTGCACTAGTATGACAGCAACTCATGCTATAATATGATAAGGCAAAATTTTTACGACCTGCTTGTCACCAACTCTCCTTGTGTACTTCCCAGAATTGCAGACAAACACCTGTGAAAATGAAAAACAGATATTTCTCGAGCTGAGTATCGAACCTACTCGTAAGACCGTTCTTGATGTCTGTTGATTTGTTTCCAGGTTAACATAAACAGCTAAGATGTTAAGTCAAGCCCGATGGTTGATGGTGGTGTTAGCAGCCACCCTGGCGCTGCAGTCGCGGGGTGAGGGGGGATTCCGGCTTCCAGACCAACCGCCCAAGGAGGAGACCGAGGGAAGGGCGCTAAACTTTGGGGGAGAAGGAGACCATGGAAGATCGGTATGTTCCACATTACAAATCAAGTGTCTAGCTGCTTGCAAGTTCGTCCTCTGGCGTGGTTCCACGTCAGAGGCCGAGAGGCGGTCCCGAAGAACTCTGACACCAGGGTGTGCATGGTCGATTGACCTTGTCACCTACACGAAATGATGAAGAGCTGCTTGTTTTTCGTGTGACCAAAACTGTATAATAATTAAGTTGTCTAACGACTGACATCTGATGATATTGGCCAGGAACAACGGCTTAACGGGCCTTCAGAGGTATGAAGGAGCTTGAATTTTTTTTGTGCCAGTTCTGGTCTCCTTTCCCAGTGAAGACTACACCCTGGTAACTAGTTGCTTTGTTGATGACAAGTTCATGAAGAATCACTGATTTAAACTCATTTATTTGATGGATTCTAGCAATTTATTCAGGAAAAACAGCTCATACTTTTCTACGGTAATATATTATCAAAGCAAAACTAAAGTAGTTAAAGTATTTGTCTAAATGTTGATTCGGGGAATCATCATCAATCCCTACATAGTTAAAAATTAAATCCCCAACTATCTATCTATTTGAAAAGGAAACATAAAAATAACTGGAGTGATTTTGATGCAGTTAGCACTTGTGTGTAAAATATTTCTCTGGGAAAGTTTTTTTATCAAAACTAACGAAAATTCCAATCATTCCAGCCTCAAGCCCAAGGCCGAGGTCTCCTTGACTGGTTGGGCTTCGGTGAAGACCAAGACCCTTACATCCAGCAAGCTACCCAGCAGTGCGTTAATGGAGACCTGGCAGACTGCTTCAAGGCTCAGGCGCTAAGATCCTTTGACGATTTCTTCGATAAACAGGCTTACCAGTGAGTATATTAACTCATTTCGTTTTTCGTGTGTGTAAGTGGCCACAAGCTAAACAAAGCTTATAAACATCAACCCGTCTGGCTAGCGTGGAGATTGCAGGCCAAATCCTCTGACTGCTCTGGCAGTACAGAGAGGGTCGTGCTCCTGCAGTGGAGACTAAAAAAGACCCGATGATGATGATGATGAAGTGGCCGACCCTAGTGACAGATTCTCCAAGCTGCCTCAAGGCATCTGACATAGCTTAACGACTGCCATCAATGGTGATGCCGGTTCCAACGGCCTAATGTGCCTTTCTAAGTAGATGAGCTCAAGATATTAAATGCCGCTTGCGGTCACCCATCCAAGTGGGGACAGCGCCTGGGGTTGCTTAACATGCGTAAGCGCTAATAATACTCTCATTATATTAATCAGATCAATTTGGTACGGACAATCAAGAATGTACACAAGATTTCGGCATATGCAATATGTTAATAAAGCCTTGAACGATTTTAAAGGGGTGACTCAGCCCGTCAATATGAACAACTTTTCATATGTGACTAATGCTGCAAATTTGCAAAAAAAAAAACTATTATTCATACAAATTAAAATTTACAAAAGATTTTATGTAGGTGTAATTTTATAGCACTAAAAATTAGTTACTGCCAAAATTCAATTCAGATATTCCAAACTCGCTAATATAAAATCCGATGATAAAGGTGTTTTGCCGGTATTTTTAACTTCATGGAGTCAGGCACGTAATTGAATTTTCAGGAACTTTCTAACATTTTTCGATAAAATTTTGCGAAAATTGAAGTTAATTTAAAAACGGGCACAAATATACACACACAGTGTCCAGCCGGCTGAACACTTATTTAAGGGTATGTTAGAAATTGTTTCGAGGTCATAAAGGACCCACAGGAAAAGTTGATCATATTGACGGGCTGATTCACCCCAACTACACGTTAATTAAACGCTTAAGTAACTGTAGCCTTATCCTGCGATTCTGTAATCCAAACTCGTTTGACATACTACGGAAGCAATGCTGGGAGTTTAAAAAAAAACGTCGTTTTGGTATTTAACTTTTCAGCCGCCCACGCAGTTAGTATAAGAAAGGCAAAAACTCACAGCATTGGTCCCGTATGAAGAATTGTTTATATTGGCGGACTGAAACAACCCTTCAATGAATGTCGAAGGTTAATTTACATGGTGAATACAGAGTATAACAAATTGGCCAAATACTATTTAAGGGCTATTAGAATAAAAAGATTATATATAAGAGAGAGAAAAAGAAAGCCCATAATATAAAATAACTAACCACAAACGAATATAGACGTACGAGATATAAATTATAACCTGGAATACAAAATAAACAATCCAGGTTCTATAGAGAATATTTTTTTTAAATATTTCATTTATGTTCCCGTGGGGAAAGTTGTTCAAAATCATGGACTTATTTAATATCTGTCACAGATATTTCTCTGTAAATATTATATCGCTATTTTGTTACACCCTTTAAAAGTTACGTGATAGCAAATCCAAATGGAAAATATTTGAACATTACTTTATTATTTACATGATATAGCCTATGTCCTTCTCAGTACCCTTATATGTGTATGCAAATTTTCATGATGATCGGTTCAGTAGATAAAGCGTGAAAGCGTTACAAACAAACAAACTCACTTTTGCATTATAATATTAGTAGGGATTATATTTAACAACGGGTCACTCACGTGCTATTTGTCGGGATTGCCGGGGACTGCGGGACGCGCAGCGGTGGATCCCGAACTTTCAGTTCGGGATCCACCGCTGCGCGTCCCGCACTCACCTTGAAAATGGGCTCTGACGAGTTCAAAATTATAGTCGGCAATCCCGACAATTGCACGTGAGTGACCCGTTGTTATATAATGTCTTTATCTCACGTTAGTTTTAATGATATAATATTAGTTGGGATTGTTATTTATTTGTTATATTGTTGAGGAGTCCGATGGTCCAGTGGGTGTGAGCTCTATAAGCGCTTACGTATGTTAAGCAACCCCTGGTTCAGTCCCTTCTTGGATGGGTGACCGCAAGTGGCATAAAAATATCTCGAGCTCCTCCGTGCTTCGGAAGGCACGTTAAGCCGCTGGTCCCGGCTGTCATCATTGATGTCAGTCGTTAAGCTATGTCAGATGCCTAAAGGCAGCTTGAAAAAATCTGACACCAGTGTTGGCCATACACATACGAAAAACAAACAAGTTGGGATTTGCTGATTTAATCAAAATAATAAATATAAGTGGTGACCGTGTGTCCTAAGAAGTCACTCAAATAGTTTCAATAGAAGATTTCGACTTACCCGTCTACCCAAACTTACAACATTGAATCGATATGTACTTAGGACTTTGGAAGTGTCTTTCAACTCGGCCCTTTTGTACCCTTAAGAAAATTAAAGGGTTGAATTGGAAATGGTTTTGTGTTCTTTGGATAACTCTTATGCTTACTTCGTAATGGTAAAAGTAAGTCAAATATGATATAATATATACATACATACATACTATCACGTCTTTTTCCCTTGCGGGGTAAGACAGAGCCCAGGTCTGTAAAACCTTGAGGCCACGTTTAGCATTGGTGGGCTTGTCGGTGAGAACGGAATCAAAATAGTTACGGGTTGCTAGCCGCATCGCCTATAGACATGATTCCTGATGCCCTTCCCTCGATCGGCTATTACGATCTGCGCGGGAAGAGAAGCAGCTGGTACATTCTACGTTTTTTCTTTTCTCCCAGACCAGCATGGAAGGAATAATATATATTTTATATAAAAAATATACACAACCAAAGAGTTAGGTATAGTATAAAAATAATAAAAGAAATAGTACATTATGATGCAAGTACGGTAAGCTGGATAAAATATTCGAGGTGATTATAGATTCGAGTCGAATCCGAAAGTGTATAATAAACCAATTGCTACAATAGCCAGCTTACTGAGTGCGAGCATCTTATGACGTTTCATAAAACATTTGCGATTACCATAAAATAAAATTGAGCAATTGTGATTCGTGTAAAGAAAAGGGTCTAGCCCGTAAAATACAATATTACGATCCCAGTTTGGATGTCAAAGGACCGTATTTATAGCAAATGTATTAAAAAAATCTTTTACTAAGGGTAAAGTCATAATTTTTGGGTGTCACTAGATTTTTTTAGCATGGCAATAGTATTTTAGACGAGCTCCGTGGCGCAGCGCTCAACACGCCTGCCTGCGATACGAATGGTCCCGGGTTCGATCCCCGGTCAGGTCAACATGGAAAATGATCTTTTTCAGATTGACCTGGGTCTTGGATGTTTATCTATATGAGTATCTATTATAAAATGTAGTATCGTTGAGTTAGCATCCCATAACACAAGTTTCGAACTTACTTTGGGGCTAGCTGAATCTGTGTGATTTGTCCGTATATATTTATTTATATATATTTATTTATTTACTATTTTGAAATTTCTTTGACAAAAAACTATTTGGTTATCCGTTTTTAAATATCAAATCGAATATCACAGTACCCACTTAAGAAGCATCGAGATTACTCGTTGTTAAACCTGTCTTTCACTAAAATATTCAAGACATCCAAAGAGATTCGTATTCACCGAGAACCCTTCTCAGGAAGTCGGCCCTTCAGACCTCCATCAATGAAGTGAAGTACATACCTAAATAGTAGAAAGGACGGTTATAGCATTTTCTATAAAGTACTTACGTGAAAAATAATGTTGAAAATGCAAGCTTTGTTTTGAATCAGTTTTTTGGTCAATCGGACTTTTTTACATATTAAAACTTACATACATATTGAAGATACATGTATTTTTGAACTTTATTTTTGGGTGACTGATGGATTAGACTTTTTTACCAGAGGCAGACTTTGTATGTTTTATGTATGTACAGCAAACAGCGACTCTTCTGTTAGCTCGTATCTTATAATAGTTGATATTTTCAGAATTTAAATACAGCTTCAACCAAATCTCTAAAATGATTTAGATGAAATTTTAAAAGGACGATTCGGAGACTAATACCATGTGGTCTCAACGCCTTAATCGTACAATTTGTTCTCAGAGACTCGCATAGATAGCGCCACTTGAAACTACACAACATTGTATCTACCATATTATGAGAATTGTCACGTTTTATTATTTTAGTTAAATAAAACGGCCAAAATAAGTTAAAAAAATGAAACAGAATTTATTTCGAGAGTACTTACTACTAAGTTATCTTAAAAATTAATACTATTACTAAGGTGAATGTATATTTAAATATAGCAGGGTCGTAGGTAGGCTTTTAAGGTTGGATATTTTAGGGTTCCGCACTTCCCTTGACCTGCCGCGGTTCTCTGCAGCTGCGGCTGACAGCAAACGAAGCCCAGGTCGTAGTTCCTGTTAGGACAACAATGTTACATTTGTAAAATACTATCACCCCTTAGATTGTCTGAGTGCCTATAGTCCAAATCAGGGCAAATTCGTCCTTTTTATATCAATACTTTAAATTGATTTACAATAGACAGGAAGGTAAACGAATATTTATTTGAATAAAACTGGGTGGAAGTGGATGTTAAACAGACGGTTACATAAGTAACTGCTGGCAATAGATTTAACCTTTAACTACTCAAAACAATATCGTTACCAGCGGAGTTTAGGCCTAATACGTTACATTAAACCGCGAAGGCAATTTAATAAAACAATTCTACCACCAGTATGGAAACAAAGAGACTAGTAGCTACTTAGACTAAAACAGTAGATGCACAACTTACCCAGTACGGGAAATTCCAGAAACACACACACACTAAGTGTAAATAGACTAGCAGTCAGTATTTTCTTAGGATGTCGAGATTAACTTTACGAGAATCGTGAGTCGTAGCACTAGGGTGGAGGACAAAGCGACGTGCGGTCGCCTTGAGAGCTCATCGGTCGAGTGAAGGTCGCGTTTCGTTCGCGCAGCTAGGCTGGCCTGCGCAGGCGGCGGTGGCGCGGCGGCTTCACTGCCCCCTGCCCGCAACGACTCCCCGCATCACGCCTTGCGCGTTGATATTTAGTTAATTTTTATTTACAGTGAACTTCTTAATGCAATTATTGCCTTTTAAATATAAAAATGACGCTTAGAATTTAATTAGATATTTTAGTTATTTTATTCAATAGTTATTATTTTAATTTTATTTTACTGTACTACATCTTTTTATTTATTTTTTTAGTTTAATAAATGTAGTAGCTAGTTACAATAATTTATTTAATATTAACAGACAAAATATAGTCTGTTACAGTATCCCCCTCCTAGAAAAAGGATTTCTTTGTTTACTAAGAATAAAGAAATCCATGCTCCTAAGTAAGTTATTTCACGCTTACTAATTTAAGATCTTTAATATGCCAGGCCCCTAAGTCCTGGCCCGACATATCTTCTAGAATGTAAACTAATGAAGATCTTTTACTCTTTATTCGGCATTTCAAATATTTTGGGGCAAGCTTTTTCGTAAAACACGCATCTTTATCACTCTGAAAGTAACATCTCTTCCAAACAATATCGCCTACATTAAATTCTGCATATTTCCTTCTCAGATTATATCGATTTGTATTTTTCTGATGGGCTTGCCATAAGGAAAATTGTACCTTATCGAATATGGTTGCAAGGTAGCCTATATTTTCTGCATATAAGTCACGCGGAAGGAAAATAAATTCGTTTGGGGTTTCATTTTCAATGTAATGAGACCCACACGTAACTAATTCTCTCCCATGGACTAAAAAGGCAGGCGTGTACCCGGTAGTCTCATTGACTGAATTATTTATCGCGAACTGTATTTTAGGGAGGTTCACATCCCAAGAACGATGGTCGTCATTGACGTATGTCGACACAGCCGTAATTATAGTTTTATTATATCTCTCCACTGTATTTATTTGTGGTGTATACTTGGGTGTGTAGTGTATATTAGGGATGGAGTATTTTTTAAATAATGAATCCAGTTCGCGACTTGTAAATTGAGTGCCATTATCAAGAATTATAGTTTGCGGTACACCATGGACCAAAAACACGTTATTCTCTAACAACACGGATATGCTTCCAGCAGTTGCTCTTCGAAGGGGAAACATAAGGCAGTATTTAGAGAAACAGCATGTCACTACGAAGATATAGCAGTGCTGTTTCCTTGAGGGGGGAAGGGGTCCTATCAGGTCTATTGATAAAACCTGAAAAGGTCTAGAGCATTCTTTTGGCCTACCCATTATTCCTAAAGTACCATGAGTTGGTAACTTATATGCCAGACAAGTCTCACAGTTGTTTACAAAGTCAACTACATCAGCATGCATTTTGGGCCAGTAAAATCTTAGTAAGAGGCGTTTATAAGTTTTATATATCCCGAAATGACCACAAGTAGGCTGCTCATGGTTCTCCTTCAAAATTTTAAGACGCTGCTCTTGAGGAACAACTAGTTTCCAGTTGAATTCCGAGGTCAGAGGATTTTTATTTTTCATTAAACGATATAAAGATCCACGTTCGACTCGATAGTTAGGAAAACTAGTTGGCAATACTTGACACTGTTGGAATATATTAAGATACCATGTATCTTTAGTCTCGGGTTCTATTGTACAATTAGAAATTAGTGCCAGGTTGCCCATTCTCGATAGTGAGTCGGGGATAACATTATCTTTGCCACGTCGATGTTTTATTTCAAAATTAAACACTGATAATCGGACTCCCCATCTTGCTAGTCTGCCCGTGGGATTAGTTAGAGACAAGAACCACTTAATAGCAGAATGATCTGTATAGACAGTAAAAGGACGACCGTTTTCCACGTAACATCTCCAATGCTCCAGAGCCACGAGAACAGCGAGAGTTTCCCGCTCCGTGACGCTATAGTTCCTTTCGGAGCCTGTGAGGGACCTACTCATAAATGCTATTGGGTGCTCAACGCCGTCAATTGTTTGGCATAGCATAGCTCCCACACCAAAGTTACTAGCGTCAGTGTGGATCTCGAACGGGAGGTCGAAATTAGGACATGCTAGAACAGGTGATTTGACAAGAAGAGACTTAAGTTGTAAAAACGCAGCATCAGCTTCAGACGACCAATGAAATGGTGGAGCTTTCTTTTTAGTAGACGTTAATTTATTTAAGGGTCCAGCTATCGTACTAAAATTAGGAATAAATCTCCTATACCATGACGCGGTACCTAAAAAACGTTTTACATCCTTACGGTTTACCGGTGTAGGATAGTTAAGGATAGACTGCACCTTTTCAGGGTCCGTTCGAAGTCCCCGTGAGTCAACAATGTAACCTAGGTAACGGAGTTCATTACGAAAAAACTGACATTTAGAAAGATTGACTGTCAAATTTGCTTTACGTAGTTTTTCAAGGACGCGAAGAAGTAGGGTAACGTGCTCATCAAAGGATTGGCTAATTATAATAATGTCATCTAGGTAAGCAAATACTTTCAGTTCAAAATCAAGACCGAAAAGTGTGTCTACCAGTCGTTGCTGAGTAGCGGGAGCGTTAGAAAGTCCGAAGGCAGTGACCTTGAACTGAAAAGTTCCACGGCCTGGAACATAAAAAGATGTTTTTTCCTTATCGCTTTCCTTTATTGGAATTTGCCAAAATGCTTTTGAAAGGTCAATACTTGAAAGATATTTAGCGTCTCTTAAGTTATCAAGTATTTCGGATACATAGGGAAGACAATAAGCATCCTTTTTAGTGACCGAATTCAGCTTCCGGCTGTCCAAACAAAACCTTGGTTTACCGTCCTTCTTTTTTACCACTAAAACCGGTGACGACCAAGGACTGCTTGTCAGGAGACATGCGGTAGTAGCGTTGACGAATTGGTTCAGTATTTCCGGTATCTATAGAGTGCGTTATAACGTCAGTCCTGCCTAAACCTTTATCTTCAAAAGAGATGGCTCTAAATTTTTCAACTATGTTGTCAGCGATTTGTTTTTCCGAGGTATTAAGATTATCGTAGCAGTAAAGGAAAACTTCTTGAGATTGGGATGAGATATCTAATAGTCCAGGATCGTCAATAAACAAGAAATCAACATCCTTTAGATGTTGGGCCAAGATATTAAATTTGTTCCAAAAGTCTATGCCCAGAATTAAGGGTGTATCAACGTCAGGAATAGCATGTACCCTAATAACATGAGTTTGGTTGTTAAACATAAGTGGAAGAAGCATGTAGCCAATGGATTGCAACTTTTGCCCGCCAGCAGCATTCACAGAAATCATGCTATCTCCGAACAAAGGAAAACCAAGAGAATTTAATATTTTATGACAATTTTTGCCTAATATGCTTACTACAGATCCTGAATCAAGTAAGCCATGTAACTCAAGGTCTTTATTAACATTTACTTTAACATAGGGTCTCGGATCATTGTTAGGTTTAGACGCGAAAATTGAAGCAACATTAAAAGAGGAAAAAAAATTTTTAACAGTCAACAACCAATTCTCCCAATCCGAGCGGTCAAAATTATTGGTTGCTGTGTTGCTACAATTTTCATTTATTCGTTTTTTTGAGGCTTTGCCTTGTTGCAGTCTGGGCAGTCTGGGGAGCGAACATCCTTCCTCCCACATTTGAAACAAAAAATAACGCGTTCAGCAGGACACTCTTTCATACTATGAGAATTGACACGGCAGCGATGACAATACTGAGATTCGCTTATAGCATAAACTTTATTGCATTGTCCGCCGCCGGCTTGCTTATTATTATCAATATTACCTGCCGAGTAGGGCTTAAAATTAGAAAAAGTTTTAGGAGAAGATTTTTGGGGTGAGATATAGGCAAATTCTGGGGCAAGCATTGTCGAAGATGATGCTGAGGGTTCCCTAAATAGTTCAGAACGAGCTTTAACTTGTTCGTAGTTTCTACATAGAATCTGAAGTTCCTTAACTGTGGAAACGTTGGGACAATTTACTAGCACATTTGTATAGCAAGGGCGGATATTGTGAAGCAAAATCTCTAGTTGTTCCTTCTCAGATAAGGGTACGCTCAGGCGAGAGAACATACCTTTCATTATAGATAGAAACACTATTATATTCTCAGTCTCCCCTTGCGTACGATTGCGGATGTCAGTCATCAATCTATAATCGTAATTGGCGATGTCAAAATCATTGCGTAGACGTATAATGAGATCATCGTAATCTTTGATATCTTCTTTTACAGCGCGAAACCAATGCAAGGCGTCTCCTACAAATATTTCATAAGCGAACGACATTAGCTTCTCGTTAGAAACATTTTTAGCTGAACGAAATTCCTGCAGCTTTTGGATAAAAGATCTGACGCAAGTTTTACCATCGAATTTAAGCTTAGATATCTCCTGAGAAAGGCTGCGGTCGCAATGAACAGATATATTAAGCTTATCTAAATTGGAGGATTCAGGAATTTCTGAGCTGTTACTTTCAGAGTCTTTAGTCGCACGGGGTTTTGGTTGAGCGAGTTTAGAGAAAAAATTGTAGTACTCGTTAAACGTTTTCTTTATCGTTTTTATTTGTGGTGAATCAGATGGTTCTACTCTACGGATTCTGTGATAGAGATGATGCAATAAGGATCTAGTTCGATTAATCAAATTTTCATCAGGTGATGTAGCTAAAGTATCCAGGTTGGTTTTAACTTTATTAAGTGAATCGGATATGCCCTTAATATCATCGGAAAAATCCAAACAAGACTCAGCAATATCATCAGATGGATAGATCTGAGTCAGTTTACAAACTTGACGTCTCAATTCTAGTACAGTATCAGCCGCTATCTCACCCCGGATTGTGACCTCATATTGCAACTCGGGTTTTTGTAAATGTAGAAATATGATAGGGTGAGACATTGTCGCTCTGGGTATGTTGTGCAAAACTACAAACAACAATCTAGATGAGATAGAGAAAGAATGAAATGAA
The DNA here is from genome assembly GCA_963082605.1 of Rhodophaea formosa. Taxonomy (NCBI): domain Eukaryota; kingdom Metazoa; phylum Arthropoda; class Insecta; order Lepidoptera; family Pyralidae; genus Rhodophaea; species Rhodophaea formosa. Next base: position 5,059,962 of record OY720225.1, on the reverse strand, counting down.
AATGAATAAAAAAAAAAACTAAACTACAAAACAAAGAAAAATATATAAAAAATATTAGGGTGTAGGTATATAATAATGGGCCAAAGCAGTTACGTCCGTTCTGTCACAATAATCAGATTTTGTTCTAGAACGATGAAGTGATAGTAAAGAAGAAAGATGAATGAAGAATAAGCAAATATAATAGAAATGATAAAAAAAAACAATAAGAGAATCTATGGCGTTCAAATAATGTGCTAGTTAATAAACATACACATTTAATAACAATAATGTAAAAAAAATAACTTCTCAGCAATTATGTGTATTTTATCCTTAATACTTTAAGCAAATATTATAATTATAACTATAATTACTTTATATAATTTAAATTAAATTAGCGAACTGCACATTATTTGAAATAACTAAATCAACATCATCGTTTTACATTGAAGCACTTTACATGCACACAACCAGCACCAGAAAAAAAAAAGATAAAAGAAAAAAAAAACTACACTAGCTAGATCCAACCTTAAGCCTTTAAACGAATAGAGTCGGGCGCCATTGTCACGTTTTATTATTTTAGTTAAATAAAACGGCCAAAATAAGTTAAAAAAATGAAACAGAATTTATTTCGAGAGTACTTACTACTAAGTTATCTTAAAAATTAATACTATTACTAAGGTGAATGTATATTTAAATATAGCAGGGTCGTAGGTAGGCTTTTAAGGTTGGATATTTTAGGGTTCCGCACTTCCCTTGACCTGCCGCGGTTCTCTGCAGCTGCGGCTGACAGCAAACGAAGCCCAGGTCGTAGTTCCTGTTAGGACAACAATGTTACATTTGTAAAATACTATCACCCCTTAGATTGTCTGAGTGCCTATAGTCCAAATCAGGGCAAATTCGTCCTTTTTATATCAATACTTTAAATTGATTTACAATAGACAGGAAGGTAAACGAATATTTATTTGAATAAAACTGGGTGGAAGTGGATGTTAAACAGACGGTTACATAAGTAACTGCTGGCAATAGATTTAACCTTTAACTACTCAAAACAATATCGTTACCAGCGGAGTTTAGGCCTAATACGTTACATTAAACCGCGAAGGCAATTTAATAAAACAATTCTACCACCAGTATGGAAACAAAGAGACTAGTAGCTACTTAGACTAAAACAGTAGATGCACAACTTACCCAGTACGGGAAATTCCAGAAACACACACACACTAAGTGTAAATAGACTAGCAGTCAGTATTTTCTTAGGATGTCGAGATTAACTTTACGAGAATCGTGAGTCGTAGCACTAGGGTGGAGGACAAAGCGACGTGCGGTCGCCTTGAGAGCTCATCGGTCGAGTGAAGGTCGCGTTTCGTTCGCGCAGCTAGGCTGGCCTGCGCAGGCGGCGGTGGCGCGGCGGCTTCACTGCCCCCTGCCCGCAACGACTCCCCGCATCACGCCTTGCGCGTTGATATTTAGTTAATTTTTATTTACAGTGAACTTCTTAATGCAATTATTGCCTTTTAAATATAAAAATGACGCTTAGAATTTAATTAGATATTTTAGTTATTTTATTCAATAGTTATTATTTTAATTTTATTTTACTGTACTTCATCTTTTTATTTATTTTTTTAGTTTAATAAATGTAGTAGCTAGTTACAATAATTTATTTAATATTAACAGACAAAATATAGTCTGTTACAGAATATAAAAACATGATTCACAAAATATATCTTATTAAAAATCAAAACAATATTTTAGGCATAAAATTTTAAAATGACACCGTATATTTAGTAAGTTACGTTATTTAAGTACGTTAGTATTATATTGTCTTTGCTAATACTTACTAAAGACAATATAATACTAACGTAATAGACTGCCCACCTCATACAAAAATATTGGACCAAATTAAGGTTACGAAAAGCAGGCGAATGTATGGCGCAGGAGAGTTGCTTGGTAGTCGATACTAGATGGCGGTAATCTGCGTTAGCCTTTAACTTACTAAATATACGGTGTCATTTTAAAATATTATGCCTAAAATATTGTTTTGATTTTTAATAAGATATATATTGTGAATCATGTTTTTATATTCTCTTAATACGGTAGATACAATGTTGTGTAGTTTCAAGTGGTGCCATCTATGCGAGTCTCTGAGAACAAATCGTACGATTAAGGCGTTGAGACCACATGCTAATACCTTTTAAAGAAATAAAGAGGTTTTCATCATCATCGTCAATTTTTCTCATATACGATTTCTAACAAATCTCTTTTGGCATTCAAGTAATGTATGGATTTAAATTATCTGAAATAAAAATTATTTTATTTATTTATTTTAATAAACAGTTTTTCAAATGATGGGAGAAGTAACTTGAGATAATGAAAACCACAAACCATACAGATGAATTGAGAATATAGGTATTACTTGTTTTAGTCATTAAAAAATGGATAAAAAGGAATTTGTTGTTATGAAGAAAAACTGTTATAATGAATTTATTCTTCTTTCAGGTTATCCGAGAATGCCGTATTGGTGAAGCGAGAGTCCCAAGCCCGAGCGTTAGCCCACGAGCCGCCCCAGCTAGAATCTCAGCCCAGGAGTGGGGACTCCGACTGGGAGGCCTTGGTCAAATATGGCATGAGGAAGATTGAACGGTAAGTTTCTGATCAATTAAAAACCAAAGAAATAAGTTATGGAAAAAAATTACGGAAAGTTATAAAAATATAAGCATACAATTCCTTTTGGAATATTAAGTAATTTGAAGCAGAAAAGCACATGCAGGTATAGATTTATAATACATACAAACATATTATTTTATATATAAATTTAAGATTTCTTTTATATAAAAAAATGTTCGGTTTATGCTTGCAAGATCCTCCCTTTGAAATACGAATACAAAACATAATCGTGGTAATATTATCTACGTTAATACTGTATACGCACTATATGCAGAGGTCAAATAGAACTCTCATGATATACTTACTCATTTCCTGAGACAACAGAATTGCGTGGGAATCCTTTAATTAAGATAATCCGTTAGAACATTAATCATAACAGCACTAGGTTTGCACCCAACTTGGTCCGTGTAGTTTGTAAATACATAATTCATTAATAACTCCCACAGACTCTTATTTCATTTTCCTGGAAAAGTATAAATTATATATTTAAAATTACCGGACTCTATGTAGCTATAGGGGCTGTGTGGTTTCCAGCAAAGTAGAATAGGACCACTCCAAGTCTTCCCATCGATGACGTAGAAGGCGACATACGAAACACTAAACAAAGCTTAGAAATATCAAAGAGACCTCTCCAGTCTGGCCAGCGTGGAGACAGGTAGGCTAAAAACCCTGATTGATTTGGCTAATATAATGGCTCTGGTAGTACAGAGAGAGTTCTGCTCCTGCAGAGAAGACTAACAAAAGACCTGATGATGTTGATTTACTCCTTCATATAAATTTACCTGACTCTATAAATGAAAGTGGGTAAAACTAAATATATATATATATTATTGCGATGCAGTCGAATGTTTACGCAATCAATATTATGCAACCAGGCTTGCTATTTCTGAATCATTCGGATAGCAAGGAGTGCGAATCAGCAAACTTCCGAATGCAATTTTAACCCTGTTTCTAAATTCCTTATCACTGGAATATCGGGTCGGTTCTTAATGCTATCAAACGAAGAAATCAATATTGTTTTCACAAGAATCATTCCAATTACATTCCGTCATAAATAAAATTAAAAAAATAAATATATAGGGACATATCACACAAATTGAGCTAGCCCCACAGTAAGTTGTGAACTTGTGTCGCAAGATACTAACTCAACGATACCATATTTCATAATATATAGATACTTATATAGATTACTTATATAGATAAACATCCAAGACCCAGGTCAATCTGAAAAAGATCGTTTTTCATCTTGACCTGACCGGGGATCGAACCCGGGACCCCCGTGTCGCAGGCCGGCGTGTTGACCGCTGTGCCACGGAGCTCGTCAAAGCTTGTAATACTCCGCAATTTTACACACAGTACATTTATATATAGTTGGGATTGGGATTCATGAATCATTTGGATATCCAAAAAAGACGAAACCCTGATCAGTAAAGCATAATATAATAGTCACATGTGAATGTAATTCGAGTGTTATCGTCAATCGAGTGCTGGATGTCATGCTACCGATTCTAAAATAAGTGACCGTTTAAAAATCCAACGAGCAATCTGCAACTATCTGCACTACTAAAGTTTCAATAAATTCCTGAAGCGATAAATTGCGATCAAATTGAAGCGAACTCTGTTGAACTGGTTAGTTTGTTTTTATCCAGACTGCATGAGCTTGATGATTGATTATGTTACATACATACTATCACGTCTTTTTCCCTGGCGAGGTAGACAGAGCCCAGTTCTAGAAAACCTAAACGCCACGTTTAGCATGTTGGTGGGCTTGCTTGTAGGTGGAGCACGGTAAAAATAGTGATAGGTTGCTAGCCGCATCGCCTATTGACCGCAGAATCAGCTGTCGTTAAGCTCAACCATATTATAGGGAACACAACTATAAGTACCTATGGCATTCAAATTCTATCTCTTATTTGAACGTGCTCCTCTGTGTCAAAGTATGTAACTGAACTTCGAAATACAAATGTACGATGAATAGTTGAAATACCGTAGCTACGGCAAACTGTTGTAAAAAAAAAATTCGTCTCATGCTCAACAGCTTGTGAGATATTGAGAAGATTTTACTTTAGTATATATCGTGCATACGCTTCATTTAATGTTCACTTTTAACAACTTATATAAAATAGGTTGAATTCTCAAATCAAAGCAAACATTGCTGAACCAGAAATTTGATTCTACCCCACTTTTATCGACTGTATGAGTACAGGCATTTCTTTGGAACGCTCTGCCTATGACTAACGGTTATGATAAATTTACGGCATTAAAATCATCTTCAAAGAGAGTATTCCACATTATATTTTTATGCGCTTTAGTTTTTATTGTTCTATTATCTTGCAGGTTCCTGAGACAAACAGCCCTGGAGATGCAACTGGATGAAGACGTTACTTCTAATGGAGTCATCGCACCAAGATTCATCGATGAAATTGCTGATGAAGTCGACATCATCGAAGACAAGAAGGCACCTCCTTTCCGTAAGTTTTTCTCCAATTAGTTCTTATGAGAAGTTTTATATATCCAAGGATACTTAACATGAAAAAACCTTGGCAGGGTCGCTATGTTGGGTATGCATATGAAATACGACTTAAGGCTGCTTTCTGTATGTGTACGATTCTACTACCCCGAAAGTGATATGTGTAATGAGATATGAAGTGATGATGATGATAGATCTTTAAAAGATTAATATTTATCATCACCATCAGGTTTAGTCTCAGGTAATGCCGCAGCATGATCCTCTCTGTACTAACAGAGCCTTAACAAGTCAGATTATCATTATTTTTTTAATAAGGTAAAATGAAATACGTAAATATTTGATTTTTCAGGTCGCCACAAGCTCAAGAAGCTGATCATCCCTATGCTGCTGATCCTCAAGCTGTTCAAGCTGAAGCTGTTGTTGTTCCTGCCCCTGATCCTCGGTCTTGCCAGCTTTAAGAAGTTCCTAGGGTTCATGGCTCTCATCATTCCAGGTAAGACATAAACACAAATAAATACCCACCAATTTTTATGTCGATAGAATGATTAAAAATAGTTCTTTGGAAAAATCAAATTGAGAAACTCAACAATTTCTTATCAGAGATTTTAATCGAAAAAATGCTGTGTTCTGCATCACTGTAGGTAGATACAGGTACAAGCCCTCACTGAGTCATGATTATGGCTAAAAACAAAAGTGTATTTACCTTTAGAAATCTATACTAATATATTATAAAAACGCAAGGCTCTGACTCAACTTCTTGGTAATGTGCATCAAATTGTAAGAGTAATGCTCTTTACGTTGGAGCTTTCTCCATCTTCAATGTAATGATAATGTTATATGTCTACAATTCATTAGAATTGCATTGATTTGTAAGACAAATTTTCATTCTTATTTTAGGTGTGATCGGCTACTTCAAGTTCTGCAAGCCCAACCTGACCTCTCCATTCTCACAAAGCCACTACAGTGGACCTCAATACACCCCCGCTGGCATCGGCCTTGGAGTTGGACCCTACAGGGAAGGACCTCAGCAACACTACGGCCATTATGAGAGTTATCCTGTAAGTATTTCAAGACCAAAGTACTATTTCTTCTTCATGTGTCATTGGTTTTTATTTATAATCTGTCTTTCTAGTAGGTCATTACTTTTATACCTTCTCTCTGAAGCCTTGTTGTTCAGTTTTAGTGGAGCTAAGCAGAACACGAAAGGCACAAGAGTAGATGGGACACGTACCGATCCTCATGACCACATTGACACTGTATTTTTTCTGGTCTACGTAGAACGAACACGATATGCTTTTCCACGTTGACAATATAGTAGTAATAGTTCGTGTCCAAGTTGAGGTTGTGGATTTAGCATACTTTATTAGCATACTAATTTAGGAAAATACTCCCGGCTGCAGTTGTACTGCAGCCGGGAGTATTTTCAATGGTCTGCCAGTGATTTCGTTTTTAAAGAAAACTATTGCGGTTCTTTCGGCCTGTGGTTAGAGGTCATGCTCCACATGATAAATAAATAGAGATAGTTAAAACTGCTGTCAACATCTGTGTGTAAGTACTTAATGTATCTCCTAACCACCACTACTTGAGATATTAACGGGAACGAAATCAGATGAAGAGGTTTTACTAACCTCCGATCAGAAAGGAGGTAGAGGTATGTTTCACGCTGTTAGTCAGGGTATGGATTTGTGTGTGTGACGATTTCAATGCAGTTTTCTTAATTTGAAACTTAATCTAGCGGGGTAGCTTATTGTTAGCCATAATTAGAGGACTGCCCCGAGCAGCCAGAATGGAAGGCGTTAAATATTGCAGCTAACAAATATTTTTGGTTCAAATTATAGGATTAGTTAAGAAAATGTTATATTTACTACATCCACAATCAGGTGGAAGACTAGATCACGTCAGTGTTTTTTCAACTTTTTATAGTTTTTTCAGGGTGGCCACAAGTCACTTAGTGAGTGGTGTTTTTTAATTCAACTTTTAATACTTTATTTTGTTTATAGGGTGGCCACAAATATGGTTCCGGTGGGGTTTCCTTCAGAGAACACGAGCATAGCCCTCAAGACCTGGCCTACCAGGGCTGGGAGTACAGGAACAAGAAGGGAGCCGAAGATATTAAGGCAGAGGACGCCTAAGACTGATGTTATTTATTTGTAGGTTATGTCGAGTGCCAATATTCTCATTGTGTGCTATATACTTACTTTATAGTATTTATTCTGTTTTTCAATGTAGAGACTATCAGAACTGGGTACTATTTCTTATTTGTAACGACATAGAATGATGATTTTAAGTCATATTTGACGGGTAAAAAATGTGTAACATTTTGTAACACATTTTTTACAAACGATAGTGGTTGAGGTATTGCCAAATAATGTATTCTAAAAAGTTTGTTACAAGATAATGAGTCAATGATACAGTTACATAAAGGTAAACATGCAAACGCAGGAATTTAAAAATATATTTTTCCATATTGATTTGGCACAGAATGAATTCCAATCAAATATATTCTGTGTGGAGAAATACCACTGTTCCACAGAAGAATTTCACAAATATCACCCTACATTATTGAAATAGTAGACTTAGTACCCAGTAAGTTAATTTAAATAGGTGTGTTAAGGCAATACTCATGTGATTGAAGATTTTCGTGAATGAATGCACACGTGTTTATTTAATTTATTTACCTTATTGTACATAAACTATATTTTTACATGTTTTTTTTTATAAAATACAATAAAATCGCTAAAAATTACGTTTTTATTTTTTCTATATCCTTAGTAAAAGTGGAATAAAAAAAAACCTTTTTAAGGAAAAAATTTTTTGTTGAATAATCAATGAATAAAAAAATATTGTATTAGTAAGTGGCATTTTTTCTGCGACTTCGTCCACGTTAGTTATAGTCTATGTCACCCGCAGATAAATTAGCTTCTATAAGGTGGTTTGTGGTGGGAAGTCAAGGGGTACAGTTGAAGTTAGCCTTAGACATTTTTGCAAATTGATTTTAGCGAACTTTATAATATGAAATTGGTGTAGTTTGGTGTTGTAAATGCTCGTGCTCATGAACAATTTGTGAAATAGTTAAAGTGGACTGATAAATAGACTGGTATAGATTTGCCGCCAGAAACTCCCACGAGGCATCAAAGATCACAAGCCATCTTTGATGCTACTTGGAAAAACTTTACCGTACAACACCGATACTTGGTATCTCATTTTACTGGACATTGGCAGAATCACTGAAATTTCGGTGGAAGCCATAATGTAAGACAGAAGAAGAAGCTTCTATACGTAAAAGAATTTTGAAAATGGGCACATAACAGTCCTTAACAGTCCTGAGTCGCCTGGACGCGCATGTCTCCATACAAACGGAAAAAGGGAATTGTGGCAATATTTGATAATTTTAGGGCAAAATTAGGCATCCAATCAATTAATCTCATTATAATCTACGTACGTTCTTATACAGTTTGGTTAAATTATCAAATTTTTGAGAATTGTACGCCTCTCAAGATTTCCATACAAATTTAAAAAGGCTTTTAATTCTCAAACCATTGGTATTTTAACCAAGCTGTATAGGAACGTTCGTAGATTATAATGAGATTAATTGATTAAATGCTTAATTTTACTCCAAAATTATCAAATATTGCCACAATTCCCTTTTTCCGTTTGTATGGAGACATGCGCTTCCAGGCGACTTAAGCTTGATATCGCTAATCGAAAACATTTTTCAAATTCTACTTTTCATGCTTACCATTACCAAAGGCTAAATAATACTGACTTATAGACTTCTTTTCTGTTACAAAAAATACGGGACAAAAATACTGGAACAAAAATTTAGACAGCGCTGCATAATACCTCTACCACTTCAAAGTGACATTGGCTGATCATCATCAGGTCTTCTCTGTCTTCATTGGAGTAGCACGACGCTCTCTGTACCATATAGCCAGAACAGTCAGAGGATCTAGCCATCACTCTCCACGCTAGTTGGAGAGGTATATGAATATGCTTTTTTTTGTTTGTGTTTCCTAAGTCGCCTTCTACGACAACCACGAAAAGAATTGGAGTGGTTCTATTCTACTCTACCGGTTATCACACGGCTAATTCTTATTTATTACGTCCTCTTTCTAGGGGTGAATCAAAAAATTACAAATTTTCTTCTGATTAAATAAAACAATTCCAAGATTTGCGTAGATTGCAATAAAAAGTGAATGATTTTATTTATCTTGTAATTGCGGATTAGGAACAAATTATGAACATCGCTGAGGAAGCCGTAAAATGGAGGTAAAGATAATTAAAAAAGTTACTTTGAACGCTTCGGACTGAAAATTACTAAGAAAAGAATACGAGAATATTCGTATGTTTTTAGAGTACGCACCTCAATAGTATAAAAGAAACACTTATAGGATCACTCTTTACTCCGTCTGTCTCTTTTTCACTTGTAATTTTTTATAAAAACTAAAATGAACGAGTTGGTTTTTTTTTACTTTTTCTTTTAGTGAGTAAAAAAAAACAGTTGTAATTAATATTAATGTTTAAACACTAACAAAATATGTAATGGGAAGTGTAATTTTGATCACTTGCATCAATTCTATATATATTTATAAATTTTCTCAGGAATATCTTACTATCTATCAATTCTAACATACGCAAAACAAGTCAAAGTCCAACTCATACACAGGGTTTTAAACAAAAAAACATGCTACTTTTCTTTATTTATATTTTATTTCTTTATTCTTTTTTATATTTATTAATCTGCTGCATAAAAAGCTGCTGCTAAATATTATCAGCTGTATAAAATTTATAGTCCGAAACAAACTTAATGGCGGCTCAGAATATCGCGCAAGTCGGTGCGAGTACACAATATTAAGTTTAGCGGGGTACGCGCGGGAGGCGGGGTGCGTTCTGCGCAGTGAAGTAAATAAATAAATATAAATATATACGGACAAATCACACAGATTGAGCTAGCCCCAAAGTAAGTTCTTATGAAAGACTTGTGTTATGGGATACTAACTCAACGATAGAATATTTTATAATAAATACATATATAGATAAACATCCAAGACCCAGGTCAATCTGAAAAAGATCGTTTTCCATCTTGACCTGACCGGGAGTCGAACCCGGGACCATCCGTGTCGCAGGCAGGCGTGATGACCGCTGCGCCACGGAGCTCGAGTGAAGTGAAGTGAACAGCTAATATCTGAACCGCAATAAATTTTGGTTTGGACTGTGCTTAGCTATACTAATAGGACGTTGAGGCCTTATATTCGGGTCTTTAGTCGCCGCACCATAAGCTTTTTTTGAATAGGATATTTCAAACCGTGGTGCGAATAGCCCATATATTTGAATGAGTCAATTTGGACCGCAGTGAATAACAAAGATGTCTTGTTGGATTGAATATAATCATAACATACTATCTTCATATCTGTAAAAATAAATAATTCGAAAACGTTAATTTTTAATAAGCGTCTAAATCGGACCCATGCAAAGAGTTGATCGTTTCGCCTCGTGGTGCGAATCGACCCATTCCAAAAGATACCTTGGGCCAGAGACGTGAATGTGCAAATGGTAAACGCTTTGAGCGCCGTTCTTGACGTCATTGATGACTAGGCGGAAGCCGCTCTTGTCCAAGCCTTCTTCTTGGGCGATTCGCACCACGGTTTTAATCGCTTGTGGTGCGAAATGACTAAAGACCCTTGTGTTCAATATGAATGTAAGAATCTGGATCGCTCCCTCATGTCGAAGTGATCCAAGTGGCTGCTGGGTCTTCTGGGTGCTTCGTCATCACTGCTCGGTAGACGCAACGCCCTCCGACGGTGGTCGGTGTCCTGGATAAATAAAAAAAAACTTGAGAGATGTCAAGGGATACCCGGATGGAATAAAGATCTCACACCACCTTTTAAAAAAGTAAGAGCTCTAGTTATACTGGACAGTACAAAAATTTGTACCAACTCGATTCCAACCAGATTAACCTGATCCCGGATCAAGTTATGGTGAGAAGTGTGAATTCCTCGATCGCCACCACTTTAAACGGACACCGGCTGACGAAAGTGTCGTTACAACTTTTGGTCTTAATTTTTTCCGTCTAGCCCCCTTTCGCAACGCGCGAGAAGGAACGACGTTCCATAAACTAATGTACTGGTATAAAAATTTTCGTTCCACAGCTCATTACATCCACTGCAGGGCATAAAACCCTCCTCCAATGCACTCTAACCATTCCGGTCTTTAGCCTTTCTTATCCACGTCCAATCGAGCTAACAGTTAGTTGTGAACTTGTTTCGTAGGGTACTAAATAAATATATAAATATAAATATATAGGGACATATCACACAAATTGAGCTAGCCCCACAGTAGGCTGTTAACTTGTGTCGCAGGATACTAACTCAACGATACTATATTTTATAATATATAATTATATAGATAAACATCCAAGACCCAGGTCAATATGAAAAAGATCTTTTTCCATCTTGACCTGACCGGGGATCGAACCCGGGACCCCCGTGTCGCAGGCTAGCGTGTTGACCGCTGCGCCACGATAATATATTTTGTAATATACTTATAAGCATCCGAGACCCAGGCTAATCTGAAAAAGATCAATTATCATCATGACCTGGCCGAGGATCGAACCCGGGACCCCTCGTGTTGCAAGATGATATATTAACTGCTGCGCCACGGTGTCTGTCTATCAAAGAGACTAAGGACTCATCCCATAATGAAAATCCGGCTAACTACGGTAAGACTTGTACCTCTGAGTTTAAATCACCTCATGAATGTATTCTCATTTTCATCGAACACAAGATTTATAGCAAACGGGCTTTTTGAATTTTGTTACTGTATATTGTTAGTGTAACTGTTGTCACTAATTGACAGTCATTGCACTACATCAGAAGTCATTAACCAACAAAATCGGACACCAGTTAACACTACAGTTAGTTTTGTATGACTAAAAATAAGAAAGCATTCTTTACTTGGTTTTTGCACATAACCAGCTTAAGTAAATAAAAATAAATAAATATATACGGACAAATCACACAGATTGAGCTAGCCCCAAAGTTAATTCTTAAGTAAGACTTGTGTTATGGGATACTAACTCAACGATAGTATATTTAATAACAAATACATATTATATAGATAAACATCCAAGACCCAGGTCAATCTGAAAAAGATCATTTTTCATTTTGACCTGCAGGTCTATTTGCTAACTTTTGGCAGCTATGGTGTACATCATTTTCATGGTAACTTCAATATTCATTACGGCTTCGGTATGAATGACTATTTTTATTAAAGATATGAAAACTGTAATGGATGTTAAAGTGGCATTCAAATCGTTGTACACCGAGTTAGCAAATCGGCCTGCTGACCGGGGATCGAACCCGGGACCATCCGGTGTCACAGGCCGGCGTGTTGACCGCTGCGCTACGGAACTCGTCAAGTTAAGTCATAAACAAAAAATATATATTAGGATAAATAAAAAGTCGGTTGTATCACTCAGCTGCTTAAATACACCTTGGTATGGAAATAAAAAAAAATACTTAACAAGAGCCCGTATAAAGTTAATAATTAGAATGTAGATAATGTACCTCGTTCCTATATTTGTGAATTCTTGAACTATAGATTTTTCTTTTTAAATTATCTAGTCTGTCCTGATAATATTTTCTTCTTTCAGGGCTCATAACGTCGTCATCAATATCTTCTGGTATATGATGCCTAGAATAGTGTCTATTCCTTAAATTCTCAACGCTATTAATATTTCTACTCTTAAAATAGTCCCTAATATGTTTTAATCTCTTATCTCTTCGTCCTACGTCATCGGTACTATATCTCATCTTATAACTTTCATATGACCCATCTTGGTCTTTGCTTTTGTAAGATAGCCGATGTTCTGGATATGTGTAAGTATTATACTCTTTATCAGAATCATAACTTGATAATTTTTCATGACGCAAGTTTCTTTTTGCGTTTTCTCTTGTCCGTAATTCATAATCTGTTCCAACATTTCTGTCTGTATTATACCCATCTTCTACCCTAGATTCAACTCTTGTACGTCTCTTTTTTGGTGCATCGTTATCTTCATCCAAATTTGTTCGGTGTGCTCCATCATGATGATTGTGAACCATCTCATCGATTTTTTTACCAATATCGAAGTATTTATCATCTATATGAATATCTTTTTCATTTCTCTTTGTTTCTAACTCACGACTGGTGTGCTCGATTACTTTTTCTATTGCTCCACCGATACCATGTTCTAGTGCTATGTGATGTTTAGTTTGAGGTTCAGGTAAGCCAGATGGATTCCCAACAACACTATCATATATTTTACGTATCTTAGCATCAAACAGTTCTTTCTTATTGCCACTTAACTCAATGTGTTGTACTTCTTCTTCTAGTTTGTCTAGAAGCGTCATTAATTTTGTATCTCCATCTCCTTCGACGTTTTCGATTTCATTATGTTTTACATGAAATGTGTCATTAGCAGTATCATATATAATTACATCATTTTCAGCTTTATTAAGAATATCTGTTGAAATCTTGTCTTGATGTTCTGGGATATGGATTTTATACTTCAGAATAGTGTAGTTCTTTACAGCTTCCATGTACGTATTTACGAGGCGTTTTGCTTTGGAAAAATCTTTTCGTCTCACGACGTCTTTTTTGAAATCTTTCAGAGTTAATTTCAGTGGAATGTTTGGTTTGGACGTGACATATAAAACGGAGCGTGAAAATATGCTGGTTTTCTGAAAAATGTTCAAAGTTTTAAAGAACTAATGAAAAATGTAAATGCTAGGACGAAGGGATAATGAAAAATAGCTAAAAGCATCTGGCGTTTTATAAATGAAAATGTCTAGATTATAAAATGCGAACGTGAATTAATTTTCTTCAGACAATATTTCTACTAACGTGTGTAAATGACTTTATTATTAATTTTAACTTTGACACCAGGGTGTGCAATTGTGCATGGTCGACCGACCGAATTACCGACACGAAATGATGATGATGATTAATTTTTTTTTTTTAGTGGTTCGTCCGCTTGATATCTGTTTGTGAGCGGAAGCGAGAGAGGTATAGTCCGTTTCCTATTGGAAATTTGTAGAAAACGGACTAGTAAAATAGGTCAGCAATAGTGTCGTGTCGGTTGAGAGTACGCAATATCAAGTCACACTGGCAAGGACAATATTACCAGCGTAGAATCCGCTAGTGATTAAAAACAATTGTTCGAGTAATTAAATTAATAGCAGATGACAAATGGAGGAACTAACGACTATGCATAAATAATACAAAAAAAATATTCCTAATATTTAGGATCATCATCAGCCTATTGCAGTCCACTGCTGGACATAAGCCTCCCCAAGGGCACGCCAAATTGTGCGATCTTATGCTTTCCTCATCCAGTATCCTCATCATATTTATTTTATACTACTATTAATGTTTGTAAGTATTCTAATCTTATCTAACAGACTAATTTACACATATAAGAAAAATTATGTGTAGCCAATGATATGAAAAGACTGTTTCCCGATACAAAATAAGACAAAATTTGATTGATTAAGATGTACGATTTCAATGAATTTCATTACAGTTAATTTAACGCCAGCAATTTTTACCTCGATTTCCAATAAAATGTTAAGATCAGACAGGCTTACCAGCCCACAGAAATAAGGTTTCGCGAGAGAAATCAATTTAACAACGACTTCTAGCACTTAGACATTACGTCTATACTTATAATATAAAAAGGAAAGACTTGATTGTGTGTTTGTTTCAAACGGAAATACCCAAAAACTACTAAACTAATTTTATAAATTATTTCACGTATAAGAAGCTACTGTATAATACTGTAGCTTTTTTATTGGACGAAGTCGAGAGAATAAGCTTGTTAGTGACTAATAAACTAAAGTAAATTGATTGTGTTTTCTGATAACTGTAATTTAAGTTTTATTCCTATTTTTATGTTAAGTTTAACCCATTTTATTGCATAGATATTTTGTACTATAATAATAACATATATTTCCAGAGCTAATAAACTTTACTTAATTTGCCAAAAAAAGCTAAGCTAAGATAGCTTTATCAATATAAACTGCATAGCTGTGGATAAAAAAAATAGTTTAAAAAACTAAAAACACGCTTTCGTTTCTTAGCTAGTCATGTATTGTCATCAGAACTCAGAGCGTGTGCAAAATTTCATCCTAATCGAAGACCGGGAAGTAGCTCAAAATAAGATTCCAAGATTTTCTTACATACATATGTAGTTAGTTACAAGAGAAGCTAATAAAAGCGTGCTAATAACCTGCTCTGGTATAAATCTATAACAAGACAAAAAAGCTTATATCAAAACTGGTTAATTTACTATTGTAAGGGATATTTATAAATAGAATAAAACTTAGTTTAAGGCTGTAATTTTAAAAAAAATTGGAAATCATAGCCTTCACGATCGTCAATCGTCAAATTACATCAAGCATCAAGCAACCATATGGGTTGCTTGATTCTGGTTCCAATATTTTAATATAGTTCAAAGGTTCAAAATCAGACTACGAGTATATAGGTCGTTGTTCAACAGATATAAGATATAAAAATAGAGTTGTTTACTCTTGGCTGGACGTGCCCGGCGCTCTCGGCAGGAGCTTGCTTGTGATACAGATTCGTAGAGAAACTAGCGAGTTTGTCCCTCCTCCTGTTGGCGTCTCGTGAGGATTGTTGACTGAAACTAAATGTATGAGTTAGCTATTTTATTTCGTTTATTTATTTGCAGCAGGGAACAGAATACTTATAAAATACCTTAGTATTTTATGCCTATTTAAAGAAGTTTAAGATTGTCTAATCTAAGATTGAATGCTCCTCCATCGGGGCTTGGGGCTTACAAACAAAGTATGTTGACTTAATATAATTATACACTATTACAGGGACTCAAAAACACAATAACATAAAATCTGTTAAAGATTCTGTTATAGTTTATACACTTATTAGGTAACACTTATTTATGTCGTTTAAACCTGTTTTGTTCTTAACATTTATTACAGATATAATGTTTTCTGTAACCAACCTGTTATAAAACTGATTTCTTTCTTTCTCAATGTATTGATACACAAAGAACGGGTACGTACGTACTGTGTAATCACATACATAAAGACATTTCACTGTATCTACAGTGAAATCACAAACGTTCGAAAGTAAAAAGTTCTTACGTGAGCTATCAAATCAGTTAGCCTTATTAGCTGTAACAGTTATTAACATTTATGAACAAATATTTTTGAAAAGGTTGAAAGAAATACTTTCTTTTCTGATTAAATTTTAAAACAGAAATGAAAAACAGTGTTCAAAACACTGTATTCTGATACCGGTAAAGTCCCTGTTTTTAACGAAGAACTCTGACACCAGGGTGTGCATGGTCGACTGACCGTGTCACCTACACGAAATGATGATGACTGTCTTAAGCTTTGGTTTTCCGAAAGTCTTAGATAATAAATTCCCAGACTGTTGCTTATGCATCGAGCAACTCGGCCTTCCGTACCGGAAGGTAGTAGCCATACGCTGCGTTCCCCTCTATCAAGGTACAAGCCAAATTAGGCATATGCATGTCTATGTGTTAGTTGTGTGTGACTCATCTGTACAGAAATTATTGTTTCTTTTTTAGGTCATTTTTTGTGACAATGTCATAATTACTATCAAGTGACAGTTTAAGTTTTGTATGAGGTGTGCGGAATTAAACTTAAAATGTGTGCACATATCCCCCTGCAAAAACGCCAGAAAAATTGTAATAGTAAATTGTCGCTTTGCCTACTCCCTCCGTATGGAGTCCGTGTTGCTCGAAGGTTGGATGTTTCTTCCAAAGCGTCAAACAACGCGAACGTGCCATTGAAAAAATCATGATTAGTAGAGAACAGTTCGAAAATCCTGATTGACAATCACCTCACTTAACTAAAAGCTTAGTCTAGAAAGAGATTTGGACATTAAGATAGATTAAGGCTTGTAATACTAACCTTTATAGGTTTCTGTCCGTAAATATGTGTTACAATTACGTAATCATTTTGTAAAACTTAAATAAAGAACTATAATTTTTTTTAATAAATCTTTGCAAAAAGAATGTTTATGAGAGGTTGTTTTAATGGCTACATTTCTCTTATGTGTATATCCGTACTAATCTTTGTACAAATCAGTTTTTATTTCAGGTGCAATATATGTCCCAAAAATAATACAGAATACAAACGTACGCAAATTAAATAAAAGTTTGTAATATAGTAGAAATTCTTGAAACCGCGAAGTTATTTTTTTTGAATAATTTTAGGAATAATAAATTAATAATTGTCATATTTGGATTTGCAGTTGCATTTATACTTACACAGGTTCTTCGAAGTGTTCATTATTCATTATACCATTTAAAACTTTCACGATTGGATGCTGCAATGAAAAGTTAAAGATGTTGGTATTTACGCGTAACTTACATAAGGTTTCATAAGGTCGACTAATAATTATTCGATGTATACCTACACCAAATAATTATTGGTTGGTTATTATAATAATAAAAGACACTATCAAACAATGAGGTCGCTGAGGAAGGGTAGATCTCCCATTAAATGTTAAGACTAGTAATTTCTTGTTTTCAATTTTCATAGGCGTCGTAAACATTACCCGAGATTTTTTGAGAATTTCGAAAGTGCGAAATCATAGCTACGAAGTTATTTAAAACTGAACGCCGCTCCGTTATTATAATTACTATTAATGGTCACATACTAAATGGATTAATGCACGTATTGTAATATCTATGGCTGACGCAGCATTGGTCTCCTCTGTTGGTATTTAAAAAGATGTCTAAAAATTCTGTACATTTGGTATGTTGACTAACTTGTGCAATCAATCTATCTATCTATCAGCCAGGGACATCCACTGCTGGACATAGTGCTTAATTAAATGGTGGATATGCGTTCCCTTTAAGATAAAATAATCACTCTATAGTTTCACATAGTAACTGGTGAAAGCAATCAAGGTACCTAATTTCATCAAAGTGTAAGATTTGTACAACTCTGTCCCGTCAGAAACCATCTGATTCAGATATTAAAATATACTCTTTAAGGGATGCTTCAGACCGTCAATTTAAAGATTATTCCTTTAGACCAATACTGGGATCTCATTTTTTTTAGATTGCCACAAAACAGTTTTTATGGGAATCTAAAAAAAATTGGTCCCATAGAAAAAAATGTTCCTATTGAAGGGCTGAAGCACCTCTTTAAGGTTATGTAAAAGGTCAATTAACACGCTGAATATTCAACTGATATAAAATTTACCTCAATCTTCGCTCTGACAGTTGATTTATTTTCCAACCCTGTGCCTATAACTTCCATGGACTCTGTTGCTCTCGACCTAGAATGAAATATATTTTTCATTTATTTCCCCACTTATATAATGTAACTTTGATTATTGATATTCAATATTGATTATGAACTCTACTTATTAAACATATCTCAAACTATATAAACCTAAAAATAAAAAAAAATGTTTGTTAATCCCTTTATATAGGTATGGTAAGATGGCAGGAAAACGATCAACTGTGTGACGCCCCCAAAGCCTCACACAGTTGATCGGTTTCCTGTTATGATGGACAAAATAGATAATTTACTTAAGGGCGTATCCCTGCAGTATTTTTTCAGTATGTATTCCATACAAATATATTCCTCTATTTTGTCGCTAAAAACTGCTTCTAGAGGCACAATTCTTTTTTCATAAAATCTAGTATGAAAATGGCTCCAAATGGCCGTACTAAAAAAGATATGGCCATTCGGAGGAGTAATACATTTGTATGGAAAACATACTGTTAGGATACGCTCTTAAGCGTGCTTCAATCAAGATCTACTACCTGCAAAAGAAAATAATCCAACTCTTAAGACCTGTAAAATCTTATCTCCCATTACAAGATGCTGAAGCTTATAAAATTTACTGTGCGGTTTACCTACATTGGGCAAATAAAGAGAATCATCAGCGCCCGTAGTAAAGAACATATCGCTAACATGAAGAGGCGCTCAACAAAGTCTGCAGTCTGTGAACATGCCCTGGACATACCCAACCATTATGCGTTTTGATAATCCTCAAGTCTTTGCTAAAGAAAACAGATACATTCCAGGAATGCTTCGTGAGGCTATTGAAATATAAAAAACCGGCCAAGTGCGTGTCGGGCCACGCGCAGGGTTCCGTAGTTGCGAATGACAACTTTGAGTTCACACTATTCACACTCGCACCCTGACCTTACAGTTTAACGACCAAAAACATCTAACAATGAAAATAGTATGAAATTTTACAGTTTATGACTTGGTTGCCTGTAACTTTTTAGTTTGTACTTAGTACTCAGCTCTGATAGTTTTCCTTTCAACTTCAGTATATATACTACTGCTGTAATTTTTTTCACGTATCTATATATAACCGTTTAGCAGATAGAGGGGGGGACACTTACCTCTAACAAAAATTCGCACATTAAAACCAAATATTTCGGAAACGGATCCCTAAATCGAAAAATGGTGTTCTCAACCTCACAATATTTTTTAAAGACCTATTTAACGATACCCAACACGATGGGTAAATAGAGAAGAAAAAATTACCCCCCCACTTTACTTGTATGAGAGCGACCCTACAAAAAAATTTTTTTCAAGATTTTATTCTACCACTTTTTTGCCATGATTAATGTACATACCCATACCAAATTACAGCTTTCTTACTAGAAAGCTTATAGTCTCTGCGTAAAACCGCGGACGGACAGACAGACAGACAGACAGACAGACATGGCGAAACTATAAGGGTTCCTTGTTTACAACGGAACCTTAAAAACATCCCAATTTCAATAGAGATGACTAGCTTTCGCCCGCAACTCCACTCGCGTGTGTTAGTATCAATCCCTTAAAAAACAGTACTTTTCTCCCTTTGCTATACTCACCACACTGATTACACCACCAACCCGTTTGACAAGCGTGGTGAACGCAGTTTACCTCCTACCCATCGTTTTTTAATCGAGGGAAGGGTAGAAGTTAATTTAGCTGGGGGAGATAAGGGTATTTGGGATATTACGCTTTCTTTGGGCGGCCGGGCGCGCGTTCCCGATGCCATACCTGCAACCCCCGGACAGGCGGTTGAAAATGACCTTGGCAAAATATGAACATCACCATCATTAGGTCTTTTTTAGTCTCCACTGCAGAAGCTTGACCCTCCCTGTGCTGCCATATATTAGCCAGAAAGAAGCAGTAAGAGGATTTGGCCTACACTCTCCACGCTGGCTAGACGGGTTGGAGAGGTTTCTGTGATGTTTGATATAAGCTTTGTTTATTTCTTAAGTCGCCTTCTACGACATCCACGGAAAGACTTGGAGTGGTCCTATTCTACTCTGCCTGGAACCACACGGCAAAACAAACTATACAAAATATGAGCATACCTTTGCTTTATTTGACGCCCCACGACCAACTTGCTAGGCGGGGCATCCTCAACCGTGAAGATTGGCAGCAGGATCACCGGTTGCTCACAGTCTCCTTCGTCACAATGCAATGGTTCTGGTGCTGTTAAAACAAAACAAAAGAGTAAAGATTATGGTAAATAGTGTCGATTATATCTGATCGTCGACTCTTTCTGATTGAACTGAATCGCTGCTTCTTTAAAGTAATATGACATACATATAAATTAATAAATATATATGGACAAATCACACAAATTGAGCTACCCCCAAAGTAAGTTCAAGACTTGTGATAGGGATTCTAACTCAACGATACTATATGTTATAACAAATACATTTATATATATATAAACAGCCAAGACCCAGGTCAATCTGAACAAGTTCATATTACATTTTGACCTGACCGGGGATCGAATCCTGGACCATCCGTGTCGCAATCAGGTGTTGATCGCTACACCACGGAGCTCGTCAAACATACCTTACTACTTACAAATAGACCTAACCAGTTCTCTCCATTTTGATCCGTCATTTACCATTGCCTTTGACACTCTCTTCCTGTTCATACTTTTCTTTGCACAATGGGCATGTTGACTAAAATTTTTTTCATGTTGCTATGTAAAGAACTGCCAAAAATAAACACAATAGTGACAGAAATACATTTCTAAACAAAAACTCTTTCAGTTATAAAAGTTTTAAATACACATGTTTTTAGACGTAAATTTTTAGCCGTGAAAACGCGCCGCTGAAATGCCTACATATTTATGACGTCACAAGCTACGAGTAGTATTTTGTATGGGTGGCGTGAGAACTTTGTTTGGTAGCCATACGAAATATTTCGTTTATGGTAATGGTTTCATAATAAAAGTTGCTATAAATTTTGCAGACTAAAATACAGTATAATTGTAATTAAAGATTTTCATACTTTAAAAAATGGTCCTATTCACCCAACTTTAAAGAAGCTTTAAGATCACTTAACGAATCGATATCAAATTTATAGTGTTCTTTATAGTGCTTTTAGATAGAAATTAGTGTCATTAGAAACAATTTTTATATAATCTTAACATTATGCAACTACCGTATTGATCTATCATTTTTAGGTCTCCTTCTGTTTCACAACCACACAACTACGAGTATACCACTAAAATTAAATTATGTAAAAAAGTTTTACATCTATCGAACAGAATGGGTAAAGCCAGCTCATTGGATTACAACTAATTTGCTCAATTCGCTATCTTATTTACTTCCTATCCTGTAATCTTGTTACTCCCTGCACACTAAATCACTTAATCTCTTGAAGAAGGCCGCCTATAAATTGAATCCTTGCAGACTTTAAAACATTTCCTTAGTTATTTTAAAATCTACTTTCATTAAATAGAACTTTCATAAAATTTCCAAAGATACATACAGAGAACATGCTAGTGAAGTTCACGAAAATATAATATTACTGTTAAAAAAATCTTGTTAATCCTATCTTTGTGAAAGACCTGTAGTATTTACAAGTCTCCAAGATCCCATGTAAATTTATTATTTGTTTAACTAAATTTACATACAATATGAAAATACATATGATAAATATTATTCTAACTATCTAATAATTATTTTTATAACATAAATTACTAACTAAACTAAAAATTAAAAAAAATACAATAAAATATTATAACTATACCTACTTAATTATACAAAATAAAATTAAAAATCTAATATTAAATTTTGTCCATGTGGCAAAGTGCCTAGAACGCTGGCTGCATTACCTCGTTGGATGGCGATTGCAATCCTTTGTCCGAGGTAAGAGCCAGCCTTTCCGTCACCTGCAGCGTCCACAAGCTTAGGCGCTAAAACTTTGAATAAATTTTTGTACCAGGGCCCCATGGACCAAACGTTTCAACGCCAAGCGGAACAAATATGTAGTCACTCGAAAGTGAGGCATACTTGCGCCGCTTGGCGTCTTCTGCAGCCTCCGCCGCGGCCCCGGCCCTTAGGACTGTCCCCCCCAGGCGAGAAGGGGCCATTGTGTCGACACAAGTAGCATCCCACACGAGGGCTCTCCCCGCTTCCAGGGGACTAGTGTTAGGCCGTCGGGACGCTTGCCATCATCGCGTGCTATCCCTGGAGGTTCTAACACACTAGGGATATCGATGGTGGCAAGCGCCCTCTTGATAATATCATTGAGATCCCATGTTAGTAAATTAAATATTCTTTCTTTTCTATTCTATTCTGCAGAGAGATTTAATAGGAGTCTGCGGAGATAGAACAGCCAACACAAATATTCTATTACGATGATGATATAAAAATAAATTTTTACAGGCATCTATCTACTATCGAAGAAAATGGGCGAACTCAGCCTATTGGATTACAGCTAATTCGCTCAATTTGCCATCTTATTTACTTCGTATCCTGTAATCTTATTACTCCCTGCACACTAAATCACTTAATCTCTTAAAGAAGGCCGCCTATAAATTGAGTACTTCCAGACTTCGAACCATTTCCTTAATTATTTTAAAATGTATTTTCACTAAATAGAACTTTCATAAAATTTCCAAGGATACATACAGAGAACATGCTAGTACAGTTCATGAAAATATAATATTACTGTTAAAAAATCTTGTTAATCCTATCTTTGTGAAAGACTTGTAGTATTTACAAGACTGCAAGACCCCATGTTAGTAAACAAAAATGTTCTTTTTTTCTATTCTATTCTGCAGAGAGATACAATAGGAGTCTGCGGAGATAAAACAGCCAATACAAATATTCTATTACGACGATGATATTAAAATAAGCTTTTACAGGCATCTATCTACTATCGAAGAGAATGAGGGAACTCAGCTCATTGGATTATGTACAGCTAATTCGCTCAATTCGCCATCTTATTTACTTCGTATCCTGTAATCTTGTTACTCCCTGCACACTAAACACTTAATCTCTTAAAAAAGGCCGCCTAACAAATTGAGTCCTTCCAGACTTCGAACCATTTCCTTAGTTATTTACTTTTTTACTTAGTTATCTACTTTCATTAAATATAACCTTCATAAAATTTCCAAGGATACATACAGATAACATGCTAGTAAAGTACATGAAAATATAATATTACTGTTGATTTTAAAGATTCAATCATTTATTTATTTTAGGTTACTTTGAACACTTATTAATTGTCATAAATGTTATACTTAATTTAAAACAATTAAACAAGTCAACAACATTACAAACAATATTACTATTTAAAAAATCTTGTTAATCCTATCTTTGTGAAAGACTATACAAGTACATACAAGTAAACAAGACCCCATTTAATTTAATAAAGATATCCTATCCTATTCCGCCGATGGATTTGATAAGAGACTGCGGAGATTATCTATTTATGTATCTTTTATAAAATATAGTATCGTTGGGTTAGTATCCCATTACACCCAGCGTGCGTGCTGGCCGGTAGCATACCCTGGGACCTGGAAGCTGGGACTCTCGCGTCCCTATTTGAATGGCGTGAGGAGGCACTGGCCCGGGGTCACCGGCCGGCACCAAGAGAGATCGCGGGACGCCGCGAGGAGTTGTGTCAGCGCACCATTGAAGAATGGAACAACAGGCTGGAGCAGCCCACTGCAGGCCATCTGCTGCCCCCATAATAAAGGCCGGTCGGGCGGCGGATACGGGAATCCGTCGTCCGGCTTAACGGCCCGGGTTGAAAGGCGCGCCAGTGTCAAGCGCGCCTTTACCCAAGCGGGTAAATTGAAGGCCGTCGGGCCATCCCGCAGGCCGCTCCAACCCTCTCGCTGGAGAGGTGATCTGTGAGCGTGCCGTGAACGGACCACTGCAGTGGTCGCCGCGCCGGGGCTGTGGAGCGAGAAAAGCACACGCCCCCGGCACAAAGTGGCTCAGATTGACACCGCGGAGTTTTTAGTGGCTACACCACATAACCGAGCTGGCTTCCTGTGGCTGGCTTGGTATCCGAAGGGATTTTCTTCGCGTAACAAAAAAAAAAAAAAGTATCCCATTACACAAGTCTCGAACTTACTTTAGGGCTAACTCAATCTGCGTGGTTTGTCCGTATATATTTATTTATTTATTAGATAGCCAAGTTCAAAGTAATTGAAGGTGTTATAATACGATGACGAGTTTAAAATAAGTTTTTACAGGCATCTATTATACTATCGAAGAGAATGGACAAACCCAGCTCATTGGATTAAAGCTAATTCGCTCAATTCGCCATCTTATTTACTTCGTATCCTGTAATCTTGTTACTTTCGGCACACTAAATCACTTAATCTCTTGAAGAAGGCCGCCTAACAAATTGAGTCCTTCCAGACTTCGAACCATTTCCTTAATTATTTTAAAATGTACTTTCATTAAATAGAACTTTCATGAAATTTCCAATGATACATACAGAGAACATGGTAGTAAAGTTCATGAGAATATAATATTACTGTAAAAAAATTGTAAATCTTATCTTTGTGAAAGACTATACAAGTACATACAAGTAAACAAGACCCCATTTAATTTAATAAAGATATCCTATCCTATTCTGCCGATGGATTTGATAAGAGACTGCGGAGATTATCTATATAAGTATCTTTTATAAAATATAGTATCGTTGGGTTAGTATCCCAGTACACAAGTCTCGAACTTACTTTGGGGCTAACTCAATCTGTGTGGTTTGTCCGTATACATTTATTTATTTATTAGATAGCCAAGTTCAAAGTAATTGAAGGTATTATAATACGATGACGAGTTTAAAATAAGTTTTTACAGGCATCTATTATACCATCGAAGAGAATGGACAAACCCAGCTCATTGGATTAAAGCTAATTCGCTCAATTCGCCATCTTATTTACTTCGTATCCTGTAATCTTGTTACTTCCGGCACACTAAATCACTTAATCTCTTGAAGAAGGCCGCCTAACAAATTGAGTCCTTCCGGACTTCGATGCATTTCATTTGTTATTATTAGGTCCACTTTCATCAAAATTTAACATGTTGATTTCAAGAGACGCAATATTCTTATACGGTAAACTGACAATATTGAACAACAATCCTTAAGGAACATAAAGAAATAAAAACCGGCCAAGTGCGTGTCGGGCCACGCGCAGTGTAGGGTTCCGTAGTTGCGAATGACAACTTTGAGTTAACATTGTTCACATTCGCACAGTTTAACGACCAAAAACATCTAACAATAAAAATTGTATGAAATTTTACATTTTCGAGTACATTTTATAAGTTGGTTGCCTATAGCTTTTTAATTTGTACTTAGTACTCAGCTCTGATAGTTTTCCTTTTAACTTCAGTATATATACTACTGCTGTAATTTTTTTCACGTATCCATATATAACCGTTTGGCAGATAGAGGGGAGGACACTTACCTCTAACAAAAATTTGCAAACCAAATATTTCGGAAACGAATCCCTAAATCGAAAAATGATTGTTTTCTACCACTTCGAATGATTTTTTTCTACCACTTTTTTGGCATAATTATTATACATATCCATACCTAATTTTAGCTTTCTAGTACTTATAGTCTCTGAATAAAACCGCGGACGGACAGACAGACAAACATGGCGAAACTATAAGGGTTCCTAGTTTACTACGGAACCCTAAAAATGGATGTCCCATGAAAAGTAAATTAGAGGTCCGACTTATTTTGCTATACCAGTTATGTTGGCCAGATCATTATGAAAAATAATCTTTTACAGATTAGCCTGGGTCTTGGACGTTAATCTATATACATAATAAGTACTTATATAAGTACAAGTAAGTTTTTATTATAAAATACTAGCAGTTACCCGCGAGTCGCGGGTAACTCGTCGGACGACTCGGACGAAGTCGCGGGCCGCGACTTCGTCCGCGGTGACTTCAGGTTTGGAATGCGGGGATTATAAAATATGACGCTACAAAGCGGTAAACTAAACATATACCCCGATTTACCCCCTTAGAGGTTTAATTTCGGTAAACTATTAAAAATGTTACTCATTATTTTTGCCGTTCTCAATTCACACGAAATTTTATACAAATATGTCCAAGGAATAAAAAGTTTCATATAAACTTTAATCCCCCTTAGGGGATGACTTTTGAAAAATCCTTCCTTAGTGGATGCTTACGTCATAAGAGGAATACGTGAGCAAAATTTCAAATTTCTAGCTCTAAGGGTTTGGCCTGCGCGTGATCTTTGATAATTGCCCATTTTTAAAGTATTAAAATTAATATAGTATGTTATCCTTAATATATAGACATATGCCATCCCGGACTTTTCTGTAGACCTAAATAAGATACACAATTCCACCATACATTGTTTTGTTATATCTCAAAGGGTTTAGACAGCGTTTTCGTTGAAAGCTCCCAAACGGCTCATTTTTTTACGACACCTCCAACAAATATCGCTGGTATATACAAAAATGTATACAAAAACTTAACAAACTATATACTAAAACCTTCCTCGAGAACCACGCTATCCAATGGAGAAAACCGCATGAAAATCGGTTCGGTAGTTTTGGAGTTTATCGTGAAAAGACAGACAGACAGACAGACGCGGCGGGGGACTTATTTTTATAATATGTAGTGATGATAGTACCATCCATCCATCTATCAGGTCTTTTTAGTCTCCACTGCAGGAGCACGACCCTCTCTGTACTATCACAGCAATATATAAGCCATGGTAGTAAGAGGATTTGGCCTATACTCTCCACGCTGGCCAGACGGGTTGGAGAGGTCTTTTTGATGTTTGTAAGCTTTGTTTAGCTTGTGTTTCCTAAGTCGCCTTTTACGACATCCACGAGAAGACTGGAGTGGTCCTATTCTACTCTGCCGGGAACCACACGGCGACCTATATGCGGCGAAATATAGTACCGTTCAGTCAGTATTAGTTAGTTCACAACTTGGCGCTAGTTTAAATAGTGTGATTAGTCCCTTATATTGATTAATAATTTACTCTTTAAATACATGTTCAGCCGTTTATTGGTTCGATTTTTAGACTTAGTCTCTTTAAAGTTCTTCATATTCATCATCATTTCGTGTAGGTGACACGGTCAGTCGACCATGCACATGTACACCCTGGTGTCAGAGTTCTTCGGAACCGCCTCTCGGCCTCTGACGTGGTTCCTTTAACAACTACCACATGGCAGCCGGGACCAACGGCTTTCAGTTCTTCATATTGATTTGACTTTAGCGAGGATTAATAGATACTAAGTATAAAATTTAACGCCAGGTATTTATCTCAATGAAAATAATTGTTCCTCACCTTTAAGCTTCACTATCAGATATTTAATTCCTTTGGTCGTCCAAATAGCTACTCAAGCAGTGTACTCTGCCACGTTGAGTGACTCTACTATCTACATCGAGGCATTTGCAGACTATCGCTTTGCTCAAGTGTCATTATATCCCTCTGAGACTGTACCCTACCCCGTTTTTTCAAAATTTTCGCGCTTCAATCGCGTAATATATAATAGGACTTATCATGCATCTTTTATTTGTTTGTTTTCGCTGACGTTTCAATGAGTTACATCCACTCTCTCTCTCTCTCTTTATCTCTCGCTAAGACCACTCTTGAGAGTCTCGGTGCAACCATGACAGATGTAACTCCATTCAACATCAGCGGGACAAATTAATTAAAAGGTGCGTGCTAAGTCCTATTCATATACCTACATCATCATCATTTCAGCCGAAAAAGTCCACTGCTGGAATAGACCTCCCTCAAGGATTTCCAATACGACCAGTTGGAAGCGGCCTGCATCCAGCGCCTTCCTGAGACCTTTATCAGGTCGTCCGACCACCTGGTAGGTATCCAGCGCTGCGCTTACCTGTACGTGGTCGTTTTCCAGAACTTTTCTTCCCCATCGGCCAGCGGTTCTTCACGTTACTTTATATACATTTTTTTTTTTATGTCAGAGGACGGCAAACGAGCAAGCGGGTCACCTGATGGTAAGTGATCACCGCTGCCCATGGACTAATGTAACACCAGGGGTATGACAAGAGCGTTGCCGGCCTTTTGTTTTCCCTCCCCAGAGGGGAGGGGGGATGGGCCTCCGGCTCTCTCACTCACCGAACGAAGCATAGAAGCTGTAAAACTACTACTCAAACGTCGATTTTCTGTGAGAGTGTGGTACTTCCCCGGACGAGCCGGCCCATTCATGCTACCAGCTGAAGTGATTTTTGCCGGTAGCGTGGCTCTACCACAACTATTGTATTCTATTCTTTCTGTCCAACTTTAAGGAGTTTACCTACTTTGGTCCTCCACATAGGTGCACAGGCAGTTCTCGTCTTCCACAGCGTTGGGCGGGCATCCACACCGAGAGGTCTTGGCCCTTCGTTCTAAGTCGTACACTGCGTGGTCCTTAAAAGGCGCCTCTGAGTAGTTGCACACTACTAATATCACCTGAAAGCAATGAACATCTTTTGGATCCTTTGACTTTTTACAGCGTGTAATTGACCCTCGAGAAGATAGACTACCTGTAAATTTTCATACAAAAAGCGATAACGCTTCATCCCTTAAACCTAGTCCAATTTCAATATTTTTTTTACACATTATTAATAATTTGAAGAAGTAGGGCTGTATGTTTTGATATTTAAGATATATTGCTTACAACAAAAGTTATGAGCATCTAAGTAAATATCCATATTTTTTACATAAAAATACCCGGGATATTTTAAATTATTTAAATTTATCTAAACCGAACCAATAAAAAAGAAAAACGGTTAGCCCTATATTAGGGTGTGCTAAATTGTTTGACATCAAAATTTCCTCATTTCGTAAAGTTTTAGGGGGGGTGGCAGAGTTATCGCTTTTTGTATGAAAATTACAGGTAAGAGGATCGGCCCTCTTAAAGGGGAGACTCAGCCTGTCATCATGAACAACTTTTCCTATGGGAATAAAAAAGTCGTCATTTTCATACAAAAGTGTTTAGCCACCCGGGAAATGAGTATGGGAAAGTCAAAAAACTTTTCAAGTTCCCAGCATTAGGCAATAGAAAAGTTGTTCATATTCGCGGTATGAGTCACCCCTTTAAGGGAATGTCAATTTACATGCTGCATATTCTTGGAACTAATTTCGAAAACTCAGCGCAATTCTAACTAGTATAAACTCGTAGGCACTATATTGTAACACTGATTTTTATATATGCGTGAGGACGAATAGTCATCATCATTTGGTGTAGGTGACACGGTCAGTCGACCATGTACACCCTGGTGTTGGAGTTCTTCGGAACCGCCTCTCGGCTTCTGACGTGGTTCCTTTAACGACTACCGGACGGCAGCCGGGTCCAACGGCTTAACGTGCCTTCCGAAGCAAAGAATCATCTTTCTTTTCAGACAATCAGGTGATTCATGCGTGCAATGTCCTAACCAAACTGGAAACAGCTTAACAAAGTATGCTTCCCGTGGGAATGGAACCCACGACCCCCGGGTCAACGCCTTAACCACTGGACCACGGAGGCTGTTGGACGAATAGTGACTACAATATATAGGGGCTAGGCGTGATGACATGGGCTACCGCCTACGCCCATGGCCTCGCGTTCTGCTAGTTTTGCGCTTGGTAAATACAATGAAGATTGCTTAGCTAGGCCTACGGTTTGTACGGGTAATTAGTTGCATTCAGCGTCTCACTAATGGATTTGCCCAGAGATCTTGCCCTTTAGTACAAAACAGCGCACAAAAATTACTTTATCCGGGTCCAGTAAGTTATGATTGGGCATCGATGTTTCAGTTGCTGCTGCTTGTCAAATATCCAATGACAGCGGCTCATCGGACCCACCGACTCAGTGATGCCGCCAGGTGAGCATTTTATACAACCCTCATTTTTACCGTACATATCTACCCCATTTGAGTCCCGCCCCGTCCTTCTAGTACTTTGCGTGGTGGAGACAAGGGTTCGCATTCGCTAGCCCCACCCAGCAATTCCTAAATCAAATCAAATTTAAAAAATCTAATAGCTGATTGCTCTTGTAAATTATATATGGATATGGTTTAAATGATAAGCGTGTTCATACTAACCCCCTCTATAACTTAAGTAATAGGAAAATACCTGTACAGTTCTTACATTATAAATGAGTTTGGATTTGTCATCATAATAAGTGTAATACGAGAAAGCTGATATTCCACAGCCCATATGGGTCGCAGGACCATAGACCGTGTCCAAGTAGAGTCTTCCATTGTCTTTGCCAGCGTCCCTGTAAAAAAAAAGATGTAGATACTTTCCCGAAGGATAAACATACAGGCAGTTATATCCTTAAACTGGTGACTCCACCCGTTAACATAAACGACTTTTCCTATGGAACTCAATTTTTT
Source organism: Rhodophaea formosa (assembly GCA_963082605.1). Classification (NCBI taxonomy): domain Eukaryota; kingdom Metazoa; phylum Arthropoda; class Insecta; order Lepidoptera; family Pyralidae; genus Rhodophaea; species Rhodophaea formosa. Next base: position 5,029,186 of record OY720225.1, on the reverse strand, counting down.
TTTCACATTTACATACAAGTTTTCAGCTGCATGGCATGTTCCCATTGTTCGTTCCATAGGAAATAATATTTACATTGACGGTCTGAGCGAGTGCCTAAAGTCGAAAGTCTTCGACTAATGTGTGTTACCAGTGATGACTTACGGGTCTGAAACGTGGTCACTTACTAAGGGCCTCATAAGAAAGCTCAAGGTCGCTCAAAGAGCTATGGAGAGGGCTATGCTCGATGTTTCTCTGCGAGATCTAATCAGAAATGAGGAGATCCGTAGAATAACTAAGGTCACCGACATAGCCCAGCGGATTAGCTCTTTAAAGTGGCAGTGGGCGGGGCACATAGCACGAAGAACCGATGGCCGATGGGGCAGAAAGGTTCTTGAATGGCGACCACGTACCGGCAAGCGCAGCGTTGGACACCCACCGACCAGGTGGTCGGACGACCTGATAAAGGTCCCAGAAAGGCGCTGGATGCGCTTCCAATCGGTCGTATTGGAAATCCTTGGGGGAGGACTATGTCCAGTAGTGGCCTTCTTGCGGCTGAAGTGATGATGATGACAGTCTGAGACACTCCTTTAAGGGATTGTCGAGGCTCAATTTACACTCTTTATATATTAATATATGGTATGTAAAACACTCGAGATACCCTTGTAGATGCTATAAAGACAAGTTCGGACAAATCGTGTGCTCGATAACTTGTGTCTGGAAATGTAGATTTTTATATTTCGATTACCCAGCATTGGTCCTACTAGCAAAGCTATTAATACTTTTTTCAATCTATGTCGAAGGAACTGTAATTTTACATGCTCATCTATGTTCGAAATCATAGATCATGGCAGCCGCAAGAAGTCCACAGCTGAACATAGACAACCCCCAATAATTTCCAAAATAACCAGTTGGGAGCAAAGACTAAATTGAAGTAGACAAGCCCAACTTACTTAGCTAATTCTGAAGCGTTCAAAGGGAGCTAATTAACACCGTTGCGCTTTATTTCACACTATAACGATTGCTTTTAAATGTCTGTTTCTTGAAGTAGGGCACGTCTACCTCAGTTTATATAGAATTCTTTGGTTGGGAGCGGCTTGCAACCAGTGTTTCCCCGCCACGTTGCTCGTCCGACAATCTGGTCGGTGAACATCCAACGCTGCGCTTGCCTGTGCGTGGTCACTATTCGAAAACTTTTCTGCTTCATCGGCCATCGAATTTTGAGCACTACGTGCACCACTATAAAGAGCCAATCTGGCTCTCTAGATCCTGCTGATAGTTCCGTTACTGGTCCGCCCGGCGGTCCCGGGTGACTTGCACCCAGAATAGGTCTTTCTGGCAGCGAAGCTTTCGGCCCATACGGCAAAACATGAGAATTCTTGCACTCCAAAGGCTTCGCCATTGTTCAGCCTATCAGACATATGAGAGATTGCTGATTCTCCAAGCCTTGCGCACACAAGCAACGCTCAAAACCGAGAGGCCCTTTGGTGATATTCCCCTAAAAGTTGAGTTCACTCTGCCCTCACTTCCCAAAGGCCGGAGAGGTAACGAAAACTCACTGGAATCAAGCTACATTAAAAAATAAACAAAAATTTGAGAGGTCCCCCTGAGCTAGGGTGGTGACATTTGTTCTTATACGAATCTCTTCACATTCCGAGGGAGAGGGTAATGACACTGCTCAAACTCCACTCCATAGCTTTTTGGGAGACCTTGAGATTACTTATGAGGCCCATATATATATAGACAGAAGGAAGTTCATCACTTACAAAAGGCTCCAGTCAGGGTAGCTGCCGACCATGTCTGGGGTGACAGCTTTCTTGTGGCTGTACCAGGAACTCATAGCAGTTTTGACTGCGTACATGATTTTTTCATCCGTTAGGCCAGGCTCCTTTAGAAATAATTAATAAATAATTTTTATTGGAACAAATCAAGAATACAGATACCTTCGACATTCCCAGGGGTGGCTCAGACCGTCAATATCAACAACTTTGAATATAGGACTAATGCTGGATCTCAAAATGTTTTTTTGATTTTCCCATACTAAGTCCGGGTGGCTGAAAGAACACTTTTGTATGGAAATGTCCAATTTTTTTTGAGTTCCTGGCAGTGATCCCGTATTTAAAAGTTGTTCATATCAAAGATGGTCTGAGTCATACATATAACTGTATGTCGAGAGTCAATTTACACGCTGTAAATAAATGGTTGACGTCAGGCAAGTGGCTGTCCGTTAAAACTATGCAAATCATAATTACAACATGTATACCGTCATTATAGCGGACTCCGGGCTCCATCGTATCACAGCTGATGATGCGGCCGGGAAAATTATCATTTCGTAGATGACGATAAAGGCCGCCATTTTAGCGTGCCGGATTCGATTACGGGTGCCCACTTATTTTCCCGCACCGAAATTCCGCTTTCCACCTTATTGCCCAAGATGCTAAACGTGGCCATTGGATTTTATGACCTTGGGTTCTGTCTACCTTGTATGGGATAAAGACGTGATAATATGTATGTATGAGAATCAAATCAGGTGTCCTCGTGTAGCAGGCGTGTCAATTACTGTACCATGGAGGCTGTCGGAGGAGGGAGGAAAATATTTAAAGTAACGTCACTTACACGCGGGTTTAGAAGAAAAAAAAACATAGATTAAACCAGCTGTTTTTCTTTCCGTGTAGACCGTAAAAGCCGGTCAAGGTATTGGGTGAAAATCCGAAGAATCACGTCAATAGGCGATGCGGCTTGCAACCCATTACTGTTTTAATTCCACTTTCCACTAACGCGCTAAACGTGGCCTCTGGGTTTTATGACCGAGGGCTCTATCTAGCCCGCAAGGGACAAACACGTGATAATATGTATTGAATGAAACCTTTAAGACTTTTTGCTTGGTCTTCGCTGGAAACCAGTCAGGAGACGTGAAACGAATCAAGCCGACCGTTTGGCCTGGGTTAGGAAATCTTTCTGAAACAAAATATAAGAACATTTAATTTCTACACAAGTTCTGATTATCGATACCTTCCAATTCAAAGCTTATAATAATATTGATTCGTCAAATTATTATTAACAACAAGAATGCAAAATTTAAATAAATAGACTATTACAATAATTCTTTGATAAATGGCGACTTCAAAATTCGTTTACAAGATTTGACCCCACAATAATCATCAGCAGGTCTATGTTAGTCTCCACTGTAGGAGCATGCTCCTAGGGTCTTGGGAGAGTCGTGACCCTCTCTGTACTACCAGAGCCAAATTTAGCCAGAGCTGACGGAGGATTAGGCCTACAGCCTCCGCGTTGGCCAGACGGGTTGAAGAGGTCTCGTTGATGTTTATAAGCTTTCCTTAGCTTGTGCTTCCTAAGCCGCCTTCTACGACATCCACGGGAAGACTTGGAGTGGTCCTATTCTACTCTGCCAGGAACCACACGGTTTCACGTTACAATTATAATTCTAGGGAAGTGGATATAAAAAACAAGGAAACACAAAGCTTACAAACATCAAAAAGACCTCTCCAACCAGTCTGGCCAGCGTGGAGAGTGTAGGCCAAATCCTCTAACTACTCTGGCTAATATATTGCTGTGGTAGTATAGAGAGGGCCGTGCTCCTGCAGTGGAAACTAAAAAAGAACCTGATGGATTGATGGATGGATATAAAAACACAAAAAATTATACTTACTGGAACCTCTACACATGTCATGCCTCACTAAACATTGATTGGCCAACACTTGTGCAAACGTAGCTAGTTCGTTGTCCCATTGCTAAAAATAAACAAAAATAAATGGTCTGATCCTGAACTGAAATATCAAAATTTAAATAACAGAATCAAGCACTTATATAATACAAAAAAAAAAGGTGAAAAACCAAAAAAACATCCTGAAAAATATCGCATTCTATGGGACTTCTATTTTTGTACAAAGTTCACCCCCTAAGAAAGCGAAACATGGGTCCAAAGTTTTTATTAAGGCCACGGCCAAAAGTAACTAGTCATTAATGACAAACTAGTAATTCCTATATCAATAGCTCTATTAATTCACCTGGGTCAGCTGCGTGGTTGGCGGCTGGACTAAAATGCACTAAATTTTCTCTTTTGTGTCAACAATATGAATTTATTCCAGTCGCCGTAAAGATCTTGGTCCATGGTGCCCTGAGGCAAAGAGCTTCATTAGTGAGATAGGACGCCGTCTAAGAGACCGCGGTTATGACCACCGCTCCGGATGGTACCTGACTCAAAAAATATCTATTGCCATTCAGCGAGGCAACGCAGCCAGTGTAATACTCGTATGTACGTTTGAGCGGGGTTCTATTCGGGTGGCATTTTTTGATTCGATTTTTTTATTATTATTATATACATAGTTATTTAAGCAAAATTAATGTTATTAGTAACTAGTAATTAATTAGTAACTAGTAATTAAACATACCAATTTGAACATGCCGTAGGCGCGGGGTAGCGGTACGTCTTGACTCCCGACCTCATTACCCATTGCAAGTTTGGCTCGCATCCTAAAAAAGAGTTAAAAATGAGGTCTTGCTACAATTGTGCAGTTATTGGTCAAAGCGGCGGCGACGATTTTAAACTTAATCTATTCTCAATGCAAGTTAAGACTAGATTCCAATAATATTGTATTACTTATATCAATCTATTTATAGGTAATATGTGTGCGTAAAAGGCTAAGGTAATAATGGAAAGGCTTTAATTTTAAGATAAGACAATATGTAGGTACTTCATTAAAAACTTATCACGTAAGAATAATAAATTAATAATAGCACATTTTGGACCTCATTGTGCGAGATTCAATAGACTTCGTTACTAGCTCCAAATCAGAGCGCCTTCAATCTTTGTACCATTTCAATGCTATTCAACATTCTGTCGGATAATAATTTTTACTTCTAACAGGCATGAAAAAAAAGTTAGTGAACAGACAAAACATAAACATAGAAACTGAAAAAAGTGTAGACATGGTTATTTGTAAAACATCAATAACTTCTTAATATCGGAATCAAAATCCCTAACACAATATAGGGGTCTATATTCTGTTAGGGATTTTGATTGTGAGACAAGACAAAAGGTGAAAATCCGATAGGACTTCCATAACATATTTAGATTTTCGCCTTTTTCTTGTCTATATTATGCTCAGAATAATAACTTATTATTCTGAGATATTATGTTAAGATGAGAGGTTATTGATGTTTTACAAATAACCTCAGAATAATAACCAAATAACCCAATATGCCACATTGAAAATGTCATTGTTTATTATTATTGCAATTTGCGGTGAGCACATTCCGTATAAATAAATATTTCACTGAATAGTTACTAATATATTGATGGGTTTGTTTTTAAATACCTACCCAATACTCACAAAACCTTGAATTGTAGGAAAGCTGTGTTTTTCTTTGCCGTGTATTGTTGTGCATTTTGTATTTGCTGAATCGGGATTGGATATTTCTTTTTTTAATTACAAGTCTGAAATTTGGGGCTTGGAGATTTTAGCATGCCATAAACCTCTCATGCTTTATCTGGTTACTTATTATTTATCTGTGCTTTAAATACATTTTGTACGTTTTCATTCCACAAAACTATTTTTAAAAAATTATTAGATTTTATATAAAAAAAAGAAACTTGTTCGTCAGACTTAAAATATTTGGTGGTGTAATGTATATACTTAATATACTTGACGGCAATTTAGTTACACTTCACGGTATTTGTTTTAGACTATTTTGCAAATTCATTTCTTTTTTTTACTGGACTGACTGGACACTGAATCAGTTTATTTTGATGTATAAATGCTCATGTTTATGAAAAATGTGTGGAATAACTAAAATTAACAGTCATGGTAGGGCTGTAGTGAGATTTACTTAGCGGGCTAATGGTTGTCCGCTTTGCCTCCAGGCTATGATGATGGTCAAAAATAAACCCACTTTATATAAATAAGTATCAAAACAAATATACTAACGCGTTGGTCACCTCTAGAAATTCGTTCGCCTGCACCGGTGTGACGGAAATGTTTCTTGGGTCTACGCAATGCGGACCATACTCTCTATTCTGAAATATATAATACACTAAACTTAATTTATATAAAGTCTAGATAGATTCTATTAGACTAAAAGCATAGAAATTTTATTTTCCAACTCATAAGGTATGATCCAAACACATACTTAGCTAAGGTTCTACGCGATATGTACCCGCTGCCACTTCAAGAGCTAATCAGTTGAGCTACGTCGGTGACATTTGTTCTTCTACAGATTTCCTCGTTTCTGATTTGATCTTGTAGAAAAACACTGAACATGGACCACTTAAAAGCCCTTCAAGCTTAACCACCTTATAAGGTCCATACTAAGAGGCAACGTTTCGGACGTAAGTTATCAATAGTCGGACTTTCGCTTAAGGAATTTAAATTATTTTATACTATACTAGCTGTTACCTGCGGCTTTGCCGCTATATATAGCCTATGTCTTTCTCAGTACCCTAAATTAAACAAACTCACTTTCCCATTTATAATATTAGTTAGGATAGAATTAGGATTTATTTGTATGACTGTATTATTTTTGGCCGGAATAACAAATATTTTTATTTATTTATGAGTGGTCCCAGTTCCCGAAACAAAAAATTAAAATCTTTTGGATCCGGCAATTACATTAGGACCGCGGTCCGAGTTGATTGCGGTCCCAGTTGCCGAAAACATTTTAGGGGAAAGGGGTAAAGATATTTGAGATGCTACTTGCTCGGATGGATTTGGAAGTGAGAAAATAGCAGCTTAGGAGGCCTTGAGCGTACACAACGCCATTGCAAGTACCGGACAGGCAGATATAGCCCCAAAGTAAGTTCGAGACTTGTATTATGGGATACTAACTCAACGATACTATATTTTATAATAGATACTCATATAGATAAACATCCAAGACCCAGGTCAATCTGAAAAAGATCATTTTCCATCTTGACCTGACCAGGAATCGAACCCGGGACCGTCAGGATGACAACCCTGACCTCTGTTTTTGTTTTGTTTGTTTAGAGTCGATCCCTCGGGAACAGTGCTTCTCCCCGGAATTAGAGGTTGCCTATGTTCTTCTCCGTACTCCAGACAAGTGTATGCAATACATGATGATTGGTTCAGTAGATACCAGAAAAAACAAACAAATAAACAAACTCACTTTCGCATTTATAATATTAATTGGGATGGGATTGGGATGTGTCAAAAGATTGTTTTACTTACTGCGTCATAATACATGCACATGACATGGGATCCTTCATGACAGTAAGGGCTTTTTGGGCAGTACTCATCCAGGTATATGCCTTTTTGCCTTGTTCTGTCCATGACTAAAGACGAACTCATTTCGACGGCTTTCGGTTTTAGAATCCATGTTAGTAATAAAACCTGAAATAAAATTAAACTTTTTATGTTTCGATCTTACGTATAAATTAATGTAGGACGGACAGACGTTGGATTTTTAATGTGCATTATGATTGAATGTTTTTATTCAATATAGTACTCAATATAGTTATTTTTTACTAAACTTTTACATTAACTGACTGAAGGTAATGACTGAGTAGATAAGAATAAATAAATTTGGGCTGTTTTTTTTTTTTAGTGATTATGACTTAAGCTTTTGATTACGTTAACAATAATAATTTAAAAATTAAACTTGAGGCATATGTCATCAGAGAAATTTAATTGAATCATATCTATCGGAACGCCGACAAGCAACAGAAATATCAAACATAGATTATAAATCAAAAACTGAAGAGAAATACATGGCTAATGAGCGCTAAATAAATATGGTATTCCGCAAGGCAGTGTCCTCGAGCCTTTGCTTTTTATAATATATATTAATGCTTTTCCTGATGCAATCAACCATAAAATAAATTTGTTTGCAGATCATAGTACTGTTACTATTTTAATATGATGATGTTAATTTATATAAATCTTACATTGCATTAACCGTCGCCTCATTAATCACATAGCTAAATAATAAATTAAAAATTTATTTAGAGAAAGCCTATATAATGCATTTCAGTCAAAGACCCTAATTTACAAGTTTATTGCTTTATAATATATTATTTTAGGTTACTCACCTTCAGAAACATTTTAATACTGAATCTTCCATAGTGTCACAACATTGCTTGTTTGCGGCTTTTTATCTTATTATAAAATATAATAAATTTACCTTATCTTCAAAACATCTTGAACCGAATTATCCACATTACCTATATTCGTGTTATTTTTATCGTAAGTAATTATTTCGTAGGTTTAATCATACATGCGAACAAACAGGTTTCCACATTATGCTTTTTTTCACCAAAAAGAAAATGGTCAGCTACTTAAATTTTAAATACACATCCTTTAAGCTGACATCTCACCTTTCTTACTCGGCCTCCTCATATACAGTTTTAATAAAAATATTTAATGATGAAGATTTGGTTTCAAAATGTTTTTAAGGTAAGGTATAAATAGAATATTTTATTACATTTTTCGATTGATCTCACAGTTCACAACGCGATTTTGTTTCTGTAATAAAACAACAAAAAGTCCATCATGGTATATTTGAAAGCCTTTCTTATACTTTAAATTCTCTATTGATTCATTTACTTACTTTAAATTATTTTTTTAAGAAGTTTTTATTATTATTTTATACTATAAATTATGATTGATAATTAATTTATTTTTCTATATTTATTTCATTATTATCTAAATAAAATATATAATAAAATGTGGATAACTATATATTTTTTATAAACATTTACTCATATTTAGGAAACAAACCTCTTCCGTTCAAATGTTTAGTATAAACTACATAGTAGGCTACAAAACGCACGTGACTCTGAAAACCGTCCATTTCTATAGTTTTAATTAACTTTTTTCAAGTCTTCCGAGTTCCGATACCGGGTAAATGCAGTTAAATAAAAAAGTCAAATGAACGAAGCTGATTTCGAGCTGTTGTTGACAAAACTAACTGACTGTTTTCAAAACTATTTGCTTTTCGGGCGATAACAGCTTTTTGTAGAGCGTTTTCGATTTGGACTCGTTTTTCGAATTTGTTCATTAATTTTTCAGTTTGTTTGTTTGTTTGTTTTTCGTATGTGTAAGTGGCCAACACTGGTGTCAGATTTTTTAAGCTGCCTTAAGGCATCTGACATAGCTTAACGACTGCCATCAACAATGACAGCCGGGACCAACGGCTTAACGTGCCTTCCGAAGCACGGAGGAGCTCGAGATATTTTTATGCCACTTGCGGTCACCCATCCAAGTAGGGACTGCACCAGGGGTTGCTTAACATACGTAAGCGCTCATAGAGCTCACACCCACTGTACCATCACATTTTTCAGTGTCAATTTTTTACAGGCTTGTTTGAATTAAGCTTGATGATTCTCGTGTCTGATAGTAGTCATTTCTAGACTAAGCTAGATGTCATACAAGTTTTTTTTTATTATAAATGCTGTAGTGTTACACTGTATAGTAATGAGTTAAGGTTATATAAGACGAGCTCAGTGGCGCAGCGGTCAACACGCCTGCCTGCGACACGGATGGTCCCGGGTTCGATCCCCGGTCAGGTCAAGATGGAAAATGATATTTTTCAGATTGACCTGGGTCTTGGATGTTTATCTATATAAGTATATGTCATAAAATATGTCATAAAATATAGTATCGTTGAGTTAGTATCCTGCGACACAAGTTCACAACTTACTGTGGGGCTAGCTCAATTTGTGTGATATGTCCCTATATAATAGACATATCTTTCCCTCATATATACATACGTCCATATAATCACGTCTTTATCCCTCGCGGAGTAGACAGAGCCCAATATCGTAAAACTCAGACGTCATTTTTAGCGAGTTTGTGGCCCTAAAGGTAGAAAGCAGAATCAAAATAGTGATGGGTTGCTAGCCGCATCGCCTTTAACGTGATCGCCAAATTCATTTTTTATCCCATTTTTACGGTTGCGCCTTCCCGGTAGAGTAGACCACTCCAATTTTTGCCGTGGATGTCGTAGAAGGCGACTTAGGAAACACAAGCTAAACAAAGCTTAAAAACATTATAGAGACCTCTCTAACCCGTCTGGCCAGCGTAGAGAGTGTAGGCCAAATTCTCTTACTACCCTGGCTAAAATATGACTCGGTAGTACAGAGAGGGTCGTGCTCCTGCAGTGGAGACTAACAAGGACCTGATGATGATGATTACGGTCTGCGCGGGAAGAAAAGCAGCTGGTATTTTCCATGTTTTTTTTTTATCCCAAACCAGCATGGGAGAGATAATATCAGTAGGTAAATACTTACTTCCTTCATAATATGAGTAGAGTTATTTTGAACATCATCATCATCACCATCTCAGCCACAAGAAGTCCACTGCTGGACATAGATTTCCCCTAAAGATTTCCAATATGACCGGTTAGAAGCGGCCTGCATCCAGCGCCTTCCTGCGACCAAAGACAACATAATACTACTGCGACCTTTATCAGGTCGTCTGACCACCAGCAGGCCTTATTTGCTAACTTTTGACAACTACGGTGTACATCATTTTCATGGTAACTTCAATGTTTATTATTGCTTCGGTATGAATGACTATTTTTATTTAAGATATGAAAACCGTAATGGATTCTAAAGTGACAATCAAATCGTTGTACACCGAGTTAGCAAATCGGCCTGCTGGTAGGTGGGTGTCCAACGCTGCGCTTGCCGGTACGTGGTCGCCACTCGAGAACTTTTCTGCCCCATCGGCCATCGGTTCTTCGCGCTATGTGCCCCGCCCACTGCCACTCCGTACTTCCGTACTAATCCCACAAATTCTCAACCCATGTTTGTTTTTTTAAATACTTACTTAAACTTTATTATCATTCGCGATCACGACTGAATTAATGAAGATGACTTCTGTTTCTAAGAAAGTTCGAGTTCATCAACACATTGTGGGCAAAACTTTGTTGTTGGGTATAAGTATCTTCGAGTTCAATGGTAATTTAACATAATAATTATGAGTTTATTGACTAGCTTCTGCCCTTGACTACTCTGGCGTTACTCGTTAGCATTTAAAAACAATTTCTACGCAAATATGTCCCCGTAAATTATAATCTACTAGCTGTTGCCCTTGGATCGCGCGCCCGCGTGATATATATGTCCTATGTCCGTCTCCGTGCCCTAACGTCTGTATGCAAAATTTCATGATAATCGGTTTAGTAGATAGGGCGTGGAAGCGTGACAAACAAGTTGGGATGTCACCCACAAATAAATTAACTTATGGTGAACAATTTTTGAAAATCGGTGTACGCCTAAAACGCCTACTCAATGCAAACAATACAATACAATATTCTTTATTGCACCATAAATTACAAAAACAAAAAGAAAAACAAGTTCATTAAAATCAAATTATGATACAAAGGCGGACTTATTGCACAGCAATCTCTTCCAGCCAACCTTTGGATAGAAGCAGATGTAATGGAATGAAACAATCAAACAAATCTTTGCTTTTTAGGGTTCCGTAGTAAACAAGGAACCCTTATAGTTTCGCCATGTCTGTCTGTCTGTCTGTCCGTCTGTCTGCGGTTTTAGTCAGAGACTATAAGTACTAGAAAGCTGTAATTTGGTATAGGTATGTATATTAATCATGTCAAATAAGTGGTAGAAAAAAATCTTTAAAATAATTTTTTTTAGGGTAGCTCCCATACTAGTAAATAGGGAGTAATTTTTTTTTGTTTCTATACAAACCCCTCGTGTTGGGTATTTTAAATAGGTCTTTAAAAATATAAGAACACCATTTTTCAATTTAGGGATCCGTTGCAAATTTTTGTTAGAGGTAAGTGTTTTCATTCGCAACAACGGAACCCTACACTGCGCGTGGCCCGACACGCACTTGTCCAGTTTTTATAATATTAGTATAGAAGTTTAGATGACAATAATGCTTACTGATAAATACCTAATGAATTGCCTGCCTAAGCTACAGAGACGCTTTGACTTTAAATTATAAGTCTATTTTTCGAACTTGAAAAATGGTTATTAAAGAAAATAATATCTCAGAAATGTCTTTTAAAAGACAATAGAGATTGGGAGGAAAGTTTTCTAATAAAAAGGGTTGATAAATGAGTCTGAGTAAACAAACATTTCGTAAAAAAGGTTATAATCGCTCATTGAGATATAACTATAGAGAAGACACCGCAAATCCTTACTTTGTCCCGTTCAACTGTGGCCGTCGCGCCACAACTCACTCAGTCGGTTGTTAGCTCTTTCGCTTGTGGTACTTCCAACGATTAATAAACAAAAACTTGGTAAAAATCATAAAAAATGCCTTGGTGTGTATTAAGTTATTGCAGTAATAACTTATCAAACACTGCACAGTGCAAAGGAACCAATTTTTATCAGCAAATACATTACGTTTTACAAAAAAAGTCAATACAATTACCTCCCGCCATTTTGCATTATGTTGAAATGTTGCAATGGAAACGCGTGAGAGTAGCAAATATAGCGCTGAGGTATTGAGTTATGTATGATTGGACGCTTCGTTATTGTTTTAGCGCTGCAGCGCTTAAATTTTAAATTTCGAGGAATGGAACAATGCCAATATAATAAGGTAGCCCCTAGTACTATATCTCAATGTAATAGCTTCACTGAAAGAAAGGTAAATAAAGACCAACGAAGAAAGCTAATAATAAAATGATAACTTCTCAAAGAAAAACGTTTCTATAAAAAGAGGTTAATTTAAATGTTTCCCTGATAAAATTGAAAGACAAAAATGTTTTTGAGACTTAAGTATTCACTTTGTCTACTTTTCTGTGAAACACTTTCTTATTTATACTTTTCGTTTCTGTGAACTTGCCTTTAGTATTAAAAATAAGCATAGAAAGATATAAGAAATCAATCAAATATAAAAGATAAGTATATAAGAAAACTGTACAGTATTCCTTAGTCAAAAACAGTTTAGACTGTAATAACTAGTCAAGACTGTTCTTATCTGAAGGCATCGGTCAATACCACTTTTACCTGATTTTTGCAGTCAAAAGTGAGGTTATGAGTTTTGACTATAATATATGTACCGACTAGCTGTTACCGGCGACTTTGCCCGCGTAATATATAGCCTATGTCCTTCTCGATACCCTAACCTAAATTTTTTGCAAAATTTCATGATGATTGGTTCAGTAGATACGGAGTGAAAGCGTAACAAACATACAAATAAACAAACAAACTCACTTTCACATTTATAATATTAGTTGGGATCGGAATGGAATATCACACATATTGGGGTTAGCCCAACAGTAAGTTGTGAACTTGAGTCGTAATTTACTAACTCAACGATACTATATTAGATACTTTTACAGATAAACAACCAGGCCAGCCAGGGTGGCTAAGCTGTAGAAGATCGTTTCCATCATGACCCGGCCGGGAATCTTGACCCTGCGATTCAAAGGCACTGGCGGTATCTGCGAGCCACAGAGGTCGTCTTGGGATCACGTTTTAACTAATCATCATCATCAAATTTAAGAGCTGGACTTTTGTCAGTGGAGCTTCTTCCATTTCTCTCTTTTTTCCGCCATTTTTTTTTTTACTTCTCTGTACGTAGCAACGATTTAAATGATTTGCGATTATAATGATTATGGGCAAAGATAGTTTGAGACCAGACTCAACGGTCAACACCTGCCTGCGAAACGGATGGTCCCGGGTTTGATCCCCGGTCAGATCAAGATGAAAAATTATCTCTTAGATTGACCTGGCTCTTGGATGTTTATCTATATAAATAAATAAATATATAGGGACACTTCACACAAATTGAGCTAGTGTAATATATGTGTTTGTAATATAATATTTTATCATTAAGTAAGTATCTCATAACACAAGTCTCGAACTTACTTTGGGCCTATCTCAATCTGTGTGATTTGTCCGTATTTATTTTTATTTATTTTATTTATTGCTCCTGCAGTGGAGACTGGAGACTTAAAAAGAACTGATGATTGCCGAGCTCCGTAGCGCAGAGGTCAACATGCCTGCCTGCGACACGGTTGGTCCCGGGTTAGATCCTTAACCGGGGGGTCAGGTCAAGATGGAAAATGATCTTTTTCAGATTGACCCGGGTCTTGGATGTTTATCTATGTAAGTATATATTATAAAATATAGTATCGTTGAGTTAGTATCTCATAACACAAGTCTCGAACTTACTTTGCGGCTAGCTCAATTTGTGTGATTTGTCCGTATATATTTATTTTATTATTTATTTATTTATTATTATTTATGATGATGATGACGTATTTATTATTCATAGGAGGCCCGTTTAGCCGCTAACCCTGGCAGCCATTGCCTGGCAGTCGTAAAGCTACGTCATATTATGCGTTAAGTCAGCCTAAATAATCTAATACCAGCGTTGGCTACTTCCACAAACGAAAACTTACCATCATCAAAATTACTGCCTAAACTTCAACTTAAAACAGTTTCAGTTGATTGTGTATCATATTTTACTTGCTTTCACCGGCGGCTCCGCTCGTATTATTGTCGATCCCTCGGGACCGTTACTTTTCTCCGGGATGAAAGGCCTATAACCTTCTCCATACTCCAGATAACGTGTATGCAAAATTTCATTCGGTTTGGTAGATAAGGTGGAAAAGCGTAACAAACAAACTCAATTTCGCATTTATAATTTTTCTAGCTGTTTCCCGCGGCTCTGCCCGCGTGATATATAGCCTATGTCCTTATCGGTACCCTAACCTATGTGTATGCAAAATTTCATGATGATCGGTTTAGTACATACGGCGTGAAAGCGTAACAAACAAACAAACAAATAAACAAAATCACTTTCGCACTAATAATATTAGTTAGGATTTAGGATAGGATAAGTTAGGAATCCACCCCGATGGTTCCCATCTTGTCGCGATGGGGGGGCTCTAGTAGCCGCGGTCTCGCCACCCGCGGTGAAGCTAAGAGGAACCGGGTGGAAGGCGCTCGAGGAGGGTCTGGGCAACCCACCTCGCGCCTGACATAGAGGAAGACAACCTCTTTAAAAAATTACCGGAGGAGGCCCTCACTTTGAGTGGCCTGGCTGTGGGTGAAGGGGGTGAACTCTCCCTACACCTACAGTCGTAGTAGGGGTCGCGGGGGAAGAGGAGTGCCGGTATTTCGGTGCGCCGCTTTCCCTGTCCTCCGCGACCAAGCGTAGCCGTGGCGCTTGGCGCGGCATCGGTGGGGCCGCAGGGGAAGAAGAGTGTCGGTATGGCGATGCGCCGCTCTCCCTATCCTCTGCGGCCGATTTGGAGATGGCCTTGATCAGTCTCTGCTGCGCCGTGATCTGTGGTCCAAGGCGGCGGAGACTGATCAAGGCAAATGTGAGGGCCAGTTGGGTGGCGGAGGCGAGACTTCGTCACTTGACAGACGGCTCTCGAGTTGGAGGAGCGTGCTCGGGTGTCAGGCACGTCCTCCGGGGGCGGGTTGTCGCGGCCAGGGGCCTATGAGCCCTTGACCGCGATAGCCCGCCCGTTGTAGGTGGCCGCTCCGATCCCTCTGCTGTCACTTTGTGACTGAGAGGGACTCGTGAGCGCGCCTTAGAGGGGTCGCTAAGCGCGACCGCCGCGCCGGGGCTGTAGAGCGAGAGTAGCACACGCCCCCGGCACATAGCGGCTCAGTAGTGACACCGTGGAGTTTAGTGGCCACACCACATAACCGCGCGTGGCTTTCCGTAGCCCGCGCGGTATCCGAAGGGATTCTCCACGTTAAAAAAAAAAAAGTATAAGTTAGGAATAAGTTAGGAAAGTTGGGATTCTTCAAAATAATATGATCGTTCATCAACTTGTAAATGACACACAAAAAATTTTCAATATTTTATTCTTAACAGTAGCCTTAATCTAAAATCACATTTATCATACATTTTGCCTTTATTCCATCACCAGTGCTTTTGTAAATGAGCTTTTATAACATCATAGTCCTTATTTGTACTCATAAACTCCATTTCATCTAAATCTTTGAAAATAAAGCGATCATTGCCATCTGCACTTCTTCTGTTTCTCCTAAAAGTATTCATGTTTCTCTGCGAGTCTCTGTTTGAGCCTAATTTCTGGAATGGCATGGGATATCTCGCTAATTTGTTCCATTTTCTCTGCTTCTTCTGGTTTGACTGTGTTGTTGTAGAGTTGTTCTTCTGTTGTAAGTCTTCTTTGGCATAGATGTCGTATTGGTCGAACTTCTCCTTTGTCTGAGTCGGCTGTGTGGCATATTGGTTGTTATTGTTTAAACTTTTCCGCTTGGGTTTAGACTTCTTTATAATTTTCTGGATTGTTCTTTTTGGCGTCTTCTTGAAGGATTTCTTCCTTTCGTGTTCGTCGTGTTTCGTTATGTTGGGGACCCGTACTATGTTCTCGCCTCTGTCGATGTAAGATGTCATATTGATCGCTAGCTATAACAAAAAGAAAAAATAATACGGTAGTTGCCTAATGTTAAGATTATATAAAATTTGTTTCTAATGAGACTAATTTCTATCTAAAAACACTATAAAGAACACTTTTAATTTGATATCGATTCGTTAAGTGATCTTAAAGCTTCTTTAAAGTTGAGTAAATAGGACCATTTTTTAAAGTATGAAAATCTTTAATTAAAATTATACTGTATTTTAGTCTGCAAAATTTATACCAACTTTTATTATGAAACCATTACCATAAACAAAATATTTCGTATAGCTACCAAACAAAGTTCTCACGCCACCCATACAAAATACAAGCTTGTGACGTCACAAATATGTAGGCATTTCAGCGGCGTGTTTTCACGTCTAAAAATTTACGTCTAAAACCATGTGCCTTTAAAACTTTTATAACTGAAAGGGTTTTTTGTTCAGAAATATATTTCTGTCACTATTGTGTTTATTTTTGGCAGGTCTTTACATAGCAACATGAATTTTTGTCAACATGCCCATTGTAACTTTGCCCTGTAAAGCCTTGTCGTATAGCTTAAAGACAAAACCGAATTCAGATTCAATAACTCGATTTCAACAAATCTATGTGTAATCTAACCTCAGCATATTTTTCGGTTAATAAGGAATATCTTGAATCATAAGAATATCTGAGAATAAAAAGTTTTTAATAACAATTTTGACGAGCTCCGTGGCGCAGCGGTCAACACGCCTGCCTGTGACATGGAAGGTCCCGGGTTCGATCCCCGGTCAGGTCAAGATGGAAAATGATATTTTTCAGATTGACCTGGGTCTTGGATGTTTATCTATATAAGTATCTATTATGAAACAAAGTATCGTTGAGTTAGTATCCCATAACACAAGTCTCGAACTTTGGGGCTAGCTCAAACTGTGTGGTTGTGTTATATATTTAAAAAAAGATATTTAATATGAACGCAATTCATTTATGACATTTTGGAAAAAGCAACTTGGAGCAGTTAAGTATATAATATATAAGTTATATAATGTAATCATATTCGTAAATAAAGAATGTAACTTGGAGCAAAATTATGCAGTTTGTGATATTTAACAATCTAAACTGATAGAAATATCATTCTTTCCACGAATATTAAAGACTAGCTATTGTCCACGGCTTCGCCCGTGTGATATGTAGCATATGTCCTTCTCTGTAGCATATGTCCTTCTCTGTAGCATTATCTACTTGTTTGCCAAATTTCAAGAAGATTGGTTCAGTAGATAAAGTGTGAAGAGGTAACAAACAAACAAATATACAATCTCACTTTCGCATTTATAATATTAGTTGGGATAGGATGTGTTTTCAGTGTATGCAAAATTTTATGATGAACGGTTTTTTTTTTTTTGACAAATCACACAGATTGAGCTAGCCCCAAAGTAAGTTCGAGACTTGTGTTATGGGATACTAACTCAACGATACTATATTTTAAAATAGATACTTATATAGATAAACATCCAAGACCCAGGTCAATCTGAAAAAAAAAAATTTTCCATCATGACCTGACCGGGGATCGAACCCGGGACCATCCGTGTCGCAGGCAGGCGTGTTGACCGCTGCGCCACGGAGCTCGTTAATATAGAGCAAGAAAGCGTAACAAAAAAAATAAACTCACTTTCGCATTTATAATATAATATAAATACAGTTGGGATTGAGATAGAATAGATTATATATTAGTATACAAGTATAGATATAGAAGTATAGATGTGTTTTCAGTAATTTTTTCATAGAAAATTTTGTGATCCTTACAATTCTATTCATTGCCATAGAAAATATTCTATATTGCACTGCTAAAATTCAAATATAGGCCCAAAACCGTAAATTTGAAATATACATCCAACTCAATACAAGTTCAATTAGTTAATCAAATTTAACACAAATTGAAATTAACAAGTTTGAAGTAAATCCAGCGTGTTGGGATTCAGTTATAGAAAACTTTTAATTAACAATACTACGACCGATTTTAATATCAATTTCTAATAATACTCAAGCCAGAGTGGATTTACTTGACGTTATTTGCTAAAAATAAAGTTTATTTTCAGAAGTAGATAGTGGAAAAGTTTACAAAAGTTTTTAATTTTTTATCTTCCATGCCGGTCTGGTAGAAACGGGATGAGAATACGTGGGATGAATACGGAATAACCCAAAAAGTAGAATGTAGGTTCCAGTTACTTTTTAGGGGCGCAGAAAAAAATAAATTGCGGCATAAATTGCAAATTGTAGTTTATAGAATATACAAATATATGATAAAACCGACCAAGACAGAGTCAGACTCGCGCACGACGCGTTCCGTACCAGAAAAGAACGGTAAAAAAATACGTTTGTTGTATAGAAGCCCCCTTAAATATTATTTTTATATTATTTCTAGTACTTGTTATTATTGTGACAATAAAAATACAACATATGTGAAAATTTTAACCTCCTTTTTAAATGCCAACAACTACTCTGTTGTACGGGAGTCCTCCTTAATTATTATTTTGATTTCAGTATTTGTTGTTGTAGCGGCAACAAAGATACACAATCTGTGAAAATTTCAACTGTCTAGCTATTACGTTTCTTGAGATACAGCCTAGTGACAGACGGACGGACATCGAAGTCTCGTGAATAGGGTCCCGTTTTTACCCTTTGGGTACGGAACCAAAAAGCTGGCAAAGTTGATGAGCGAATATTGAAATGAGTGAAAATGTAAGGAATCATGTCAATAGGCGATGCAGCTTAAAACCCATCACTATTTTGATTCCGTTTTCCACCAATGTACCTATATGCCACAATATAGCATAGACATAGATAGGAGCACTCCAAGTCTTCTCATGGATGTCGTAGAAAATAACTTAGGAAACACAAGCTAAACAAAGCTAATAAACATCAAAGAGACCATTCTAACCCGTCTGGCCAGCGTGGAGAGTGTAAGCCAAATCCTGACTGCTCCGGCCATAAGACTCTGGTAGTATAGAGAGGGTGGTGCTCCTGCAGTGGAGAGCAATATGCCTGATGATGATACTTTGTAGCTCATATATCATAGATTAAATATACTCCTTAGATATTATGTCGTTTCGCTATTTAGTTACATACTGTTTTGATTAAAACTAACGTGAGGTACAGACAATACGTAACAACGGGTTACTCGCGTAAATAGTCAGCTACTGGCCGACATGTTTCAACCTCATCCGGAGGTCTTCCTCAGGGCGAATGTGAATTGAGACGCGCGCACGGTAGAGTGCGAATTGGGACGGCACCGTGCGCGCGTCTCAATTCACATTCGTCAGGAAGACCTCCCGATGAGGTTGAAACATGTCGGCCAGTAACTGACTATTTACGTGAGTAACCCGTTGTTACGTATTTTAATGATGTCGTTACAAACTGTATAAAAAAGGGATTAAAAAAATAGTTACCGGTTTAATACTTGGTAAAAAGTGCGCCAGTGAGCTCTGAATAAGGTTGTTTTGACTCCGATGAAAGGTAGGGTCCTGAAAATAAACATTAAAGGGTTTATTAACACTGTAAACAAATTCTATAATTCGCATCATGATACCTCTGTAATGTTTCGTAGTCGGTTACTTTTAACAGTTGTTAAGTTTGTAATATAAAACTTAGATACTAGCAGATTTAACTTTTTGATCTTTAAAAACTGAGTCATGTTTATACAAGGTTACTTGTTACTAATAAAACATTCGGAACCTCGCAGGACTATTATATCTAATATCATAAGGAAGAACACTTCATAGGGGACCATTGCTGGCCATCGAAAAAAAAAAGAACAACATTTTCGTATAAAAGCGTTCGGATTGGAAATTTGTATAAAAACCGGCCAAGTGCGTATCGGGCCACGCACAGTATAGGGTTCCGTAGTTGCGCATGACAACTTTGAGTTCACACTGTTTACACTCGCACCTCACAGTTTAACGACCAAAAACATCTAACAATGAAAATTGTATGAAATTCTACATTTTCCAGTACATTTTATAAGTTGGTTGCCTATAACTTTTTAGTTTGTACTTAGTACTCAGGTCTGATAGTTTTCCTTTCAACTTCAGTATATATACTACTGCTGTAATTTTTTCACGTACCCATATAATTATAACCGTTTAGCATATAGAGGGGGGGACACTTACCTCTAACAAAAATTCGCAATTTAAAACCAAATATTTCGGAAACGGATCCCTAAATCGAAAAATGGTGTTTTCAACCTCACAATATTTTTTAAAGACCTATTTAACGATACCCCACACGATGGGTTAATAGAGACCCACTTACACACCCATACCAAATTACAGCTTTCTAGTACTTATAGTCTCTGAGTTAAACCGAGCACGGGCAGTCAGACAGACATGGGGAAACTATAAGGGTCCCTTGTTTACTACG
This sequence comes from Rhodophaea formosa, assembly GCA_963082605.1. NCBI lineage: Eukaryota > Metazoa > Arthropoda > Insecta > Lepidoptera > Pyralidae > Rhodophaea > Rhodophaea formosa. The sequence continues at coordinate 5,008,479 of OY720225.1, read as the reverse complement.
GAACCCTAAAAATGACGAATATCTGGTTCGATGGTTTGAAGGCTAAGGGCTTTTTGAAGGCTGCCCTATATAAGTTGCAAAAAGAATAAAAATATTTCGATTAAATATTCACTTAATTTTATTTTACTAAATGCTAATAGAAACATCGTAGCAGTAGCATCATAGAGTTCTATCAATAGGAGCACTGTCATAGTTCAAAATTTAAAACTTTTTACTTTCTTTAGCCTTAACAAAAAGTTTTATCTTTTCCAACTTCACCGCAAAAAGTTAAAACGAGAACATACCTGAATAGCATCTGAAATAACTGTCTGCCAGTTCAAAATGGCGGGTATGAGCAGTAGAAACATCGTCAAAAGGTTTTTGAGAAATGCCTAAAGAAATGAGCGCGCGCTTTAGTTCAATCCTTTTATAACCAAAGCAAAAAGTTTACTGTTTCCAAAACACAAAACACTATTGTTCCACTAGACGAATGTTTGTGAAAAGACGCAAATATGGGTAGTTTATACCATTCCTTTTTATCCAATACGAGAAACGAATTCGCATAACATTTTACTCGTAAACCGAATTTGTGTTCTACATAAATCTTATGATAAACAGAATTATTTTTGGTCAAAGTCAAAGATTTTTACGCAAAATTGGATAATTGTATCTCTTTTTGAACGTCATATGCGTGGTAAATCGCATACCAATATTTTGTTAAAAAAACTTAATAAGTCCGTCAGTTAAATAATAAACAATATTAGATGTTTTCTTTTGTCAATTAAACAAAAAGTTGTAAAGATATAAGCCGTTTAAATTTCAAGACGACGAAATGACGTCAAAGTTTGCTACGCTTTTTCGCAAACTGTGATGTCACGAACACTCATGAACTTTACTTTACTGAGACCTTTTTCGAGTGTTGGTTCATAACTAAAAGACCACTAAAGTAATTACCAAAATCAGGAGCATATAAGTATAAAGATCCCAGTACTAAGACAAC